>OW028736.1:0-5075619 GCA_932294355.1 Aporophyla lueneburgensis
GCTGGGTCTCTGCGGATTTAGATTTGCGGATGTGGATTTTAACGGTTTTAATTTACGAACTAGAACGAGTCAAGACCAAGTTTCAGATATTAAGTAATGTATATTTATGTTCACAGGGAACAATTCCCTATTTGCTTAGCATATGCTATTACTACCCACAAATCACAATTCTCGACATAGGCTCCTATACATTTAGTAAAAGGCAGGCTTACGTTGGACTCTCCAGAGTTAAAACCTTAGATGGAGAACATCTTATCAGTTTAGATACAAGTCAAATCAAGGCACTAGTAATGGGCACGCCACAATTGCGGCGGTAAGTCCCCTCTTTGTGGAGTGGATAGAGAGGTGCCACGGCGTCCTCACCTTCCACCTGACGCAGGATCTCACCGGGCATGGGTGCTTCGGTGGGTTCCTGTTCAGGATAAAGCGGGAGGATACGCCTGGGTGTTTCCATTGTGAGGATCGTCTAGAGGACACGGTGGAGCATACCGTGGAAGTTGGCCCTGCCTGGGCGGGGCACCGCCGTGTCCTCGTGGAGGCGATCGGCGGCGGCAACCTCTCGCGTCCGGCCCTGGTGCGAGTCATGGTACGGAGCGAGAGGGAATGGGAAGCCGACACCTCCTTCTGCGAAGCAGTAATGCTCGCGAGGGAGGAGGCGGGGCGCGTGATGGAGTGGCAGTCTCTGCACCCTCACATCCCTAGCCACCGCAGGAGATGATGTCCATAGCGGACTCCCGGCCACCATAGGCGCGAGCTTGCGGGTGGCGAGCAATGGGTAGCTCGCCGCCCGGTAAGGACCAAGCTCAGGTCGACGGCGCATAGTGTTCCACGCGCGCCTCAAAGCGATGTCAGCAAAACTGAAGGGGTCTGCTAGGACCGATGCCTGCCGAGGTCGCGTGATTGTTTGAAAGAGATACCGTGACCCTGGCACATGGGCAAGTGAAGGAACACAGGTGGGTTTTAGTCAGTAAAAGTCTGACATGCCCTCCCGCTCCGCCCAGAGCGGGAGAAGTCATTTGATGATTTCCCATCCAAAAAAAAGGCACTAGTGAGCTCTCTTGTAGAGTACAATCGTCTGCGCACGTTATTCCGCCCCGACTTGATCAATTTAAGTATAAACAGAAAACGCGTAAATAAAACCGGATACTGAATTGGCAATTCACTCGAACATTTCAAAGATACAAGAAAATATAGAAAATAACACAAAAAAGACAATTATATTCCGTAAACGTAGGAAAATACGGTAGTTTAACAAAAACCATTTGGTATTTATTTCGTTATAAATAAGTACCTACTAATAATTTAAGTACAAAAAGTAATGATATCCCATCAAAAACATAAATGTGAAATGAGAGCCAAGTTCAATATTATGATATTGGTCTTGGTTGTTGACTTCAACGACAAAAGAAGTGAGATCTAAATGGGTGCCAAATTCAAGGGTTAGTTCTGAAATTTATTTATAACTATGTACATAAAATATCATTTCTTCTTATAACTTAGGATAATATATTGTAGCCCAAGGTCTGACTTGGCTAGTTTTCATATACGAATTATATTATAGCCTTCGCAATTTCTACACCTGTTACTTGTCGGTTCTTATTTTATTACTTATTCCGAAAATTTGGCTTGCTTATAGAAACTAGCTATCGAACATAATAATTCGTATATGAGAACTAGCCAAGTCAGACCTTGGGCTACAATATATTATCCTAAGTTATAAGAAGAAATGATATTTTATGTACATAGTTATAAATAAATTTCAGGACTAACCCTTGAATTTGGCACCCATTTAGATCTCACTTCTTTTGTCGTTGAAGTCAACAACCAAGACCAATATCATAATATTGAACTTGGCTCTCATTTCACATTTATGTTTTTGATGGGTATTAATATCTGGATGACCGAGCTTTGCTCGGTATTTTTTGGTAAATTGTGTTTAAAATAATACGTAGTTCAAGTTGATTATCGATAAAGTTGGTCATAGAAAACACGAATAAAACGACATTTCCTAAAAATGAATCCTAGCTAGATTGATTTATCGCCCCTGAAACCCCCTGTATACTAAATTTCATGAAAATCGTTGGAGCCGTTTCCGAGATTCAGATTATATATATATACAAGAATTGCTCGTTTAAAGATATAAGATTTTATGCTTAGCATTTACTAATTCTTGTAATGTAAAATAAGATTGCGTGCGGTTTTCTTGTATCTCGCTTGCTTGATAAATCTTAATATCCATGCTAAAACTCTTGTTAGTTTAGCGAGTGAACTATATCTTGCTAATAATTCACCCAGAATGTTATCGCTTTTTGCTGCGATATGTAATTAATTTGATTGGCTTTTCTTACTTCTTCGTCTGTGGTAAACACTGCTTGCCCAGTTTCTTGGTCAGGGTCGTAGTTCCGCAGCCACGACGGTCCTTCCCACCACAGCGAATGGTTTTTCAATTGATCGATACCCAATCCGCGACTTGCGCAGTCCGCAGGATTTTCTGCTGACTTGACGTAACGGCAGCTGTTTGTAGGTATAACGTTTGATATTTGTCGCACCCAGTTGGCGACAAAGGCTTCCACCGTCCTGGCTCTCTTTGTAACCAGGCTAGGACTACCATTGAATCAGTCCAACTATATATCTTGATATTGTGACTGCTAAGGCATTGTTGAATTTTAGACAAAAATTTTGCCAGTAATAGAGCACCGCCAAGCTCTAATCTTGTTATTGAAATTGATTTGTTTACTGGAGCTAATCTTGCTTTTCCTGCTAATAACGAGATCTTTGTTTCGCCGTTATTTTCAGTCTTGCAATAAACAACGCATGCGTAGGCATTATTAGAAGAATCGCAGAACCCATGTAATTCTAGCGTGTTGTTTTCTCCTGTACCCAACCAACCCTCTAGCTTGAATTGATTAATTTTGTGCATGTCACCTAAAATGTCAAGCCATTCCTTGCTTAATTAATCGGGTAACTTGTCATCCCATTGAATGCTTGAAATCCAAACTTGCTGAAATAGCAGTTTTAACTTGGTTGATATCGGTGACAGCCAACCAAGAGGGTCGAACAACTTTGATATGTCTGACAACGTGGATCTCTTAGTTGTTGTTTTGTTAGATGATTGAACATGGGCACACCTGGCCGGCAAGTAACTAGCCGTGCTTGCCGGCCAGGTGTGCCCATGTTGGCTTGGTAAATGTACATCTTGGTAATTGATTAATCAGCGTGTCCATTATTACTACATCTGTAAATGTAAAATCATTAAAATGCGAACAACATGTTATGTTCGTAATGCGTTTGCTACAGCTCTCCTTCTCTCCTATCCCGCAGATGACGGCCCTGCAATACTTTTTTGATAAAGCTAGCTGTTGTGTCGCCCTGGCTGAGATAAGGGAGGCTTGAGAGCCTTGGTCTATTAGCGCACGCATTTTGTGGTATGATCCGTCACTTGCTTGAACTTTGATCATTGCGGTTGCTAATAAAGTTTCGATCACGTTGTTGCCTTGTTGCAAAACGTGATTTTCGCCTGATTTTTGATTTTGCGTTCTTGTAGCCAAAACTGATGGTGTGTTGTTTTCCGTAACTTGATTACATGACGGCTTATTGTTAAACGCTTCATGTAAAAGCGTGTTATGTTTACCACTACATTTGCGGCAGCGTCTTTCTGACGTACATTCTTTATCCTCATGTGAATAAAGACAATTTTTGCACAAATGTAATCGTGCTATAGTTTGTCGTTTTGCACTAGGCGCCATTTAAAAAAAAAATTGTGTTCAAAAGAAACAACAAACAGCTACAATATAAAATATAGATAGAAGATAAACACAAAACTAGACAATATTGCAGCCCACAACGCTGTTCACAGATTAACTAAAATATTTAACAGTGTAAATAATAATAGCTAGGGTAACAAAAGCATTTTTTTTTTTAGTAAATAATAAACTAACTATAAAATAAATCATAAACTAACTATAAAATTAATGTAGGGACTACAGGCAGCAATAATGACAGCGCTGCAAAATGTAAGGTGCCCCCGCGCATACGATTTAGCGGCTAGTCGTTGGCGCCGCGCCGTAACAGTAACTTGTATAGCACTCTCTAAATACTGTATGTGTGAACGTTAAATAGACTGAATTTACGGACTTGTGCCTTTCATTTTATCTCCTTATTACAACCACACACCACAACTCCAACATTGGTGACCCCGACGTGATCTTAACGTGGTTGTGAAAAATAAATTCGGACAGTGCGTTAAGGTAAATGAACAGTAAGCAGCAAGTTTAGTGAGTGAATAAGCGCGGCAAACGACTCCCCGTTGACTTGGGACCTATCAGCGGGAATTTCAACGGTCCCACAATGCAGACACCGCCACCAGCAGCTCAAGTGGCCAGTATAAACGTCACTGACAGGATTCCCATGTTTTGGACCAACATGCCTCGGATGTGGTTCGCACAGTTCGAGTCCGCCATGGAACCACAAAAGCAGGGGGACGCAGCGAAATTTCATTTGGTGATAGCAAGGCTGACCAGGGATGCGTTGCAGCAGGTTAGCGACTTAATTTTTAAACCCCTCACCGAGAACAAATATAGTACGTTAAAGCACAGACTGTTGACGGCCTACGAAGAAAGTACCGAAAGGCAATTTCAAAAATTAGTCGGAGAAATGGACCTGGGCACTCAGCGCCCTTCACACCTGTTACGACGTATGTCAGAGCTGGCACAGAACACTGAAATAGCTCCAGAGGCCTTACAACGCTTATGGATCGCGCGCCTACCAGGACCATTAAAGGCCGTTCTTTCGGTATGTTAAGACCAAAAATTAGACAAGCTGGCCGAAATGGCAGACAAAATCATGGAAAATTTAAATAGTGGAGAGGTAGCCGCCATATCTGCGACAACATCATCGGCAGCGACGGACGTAGCATCTTTAATTACCGGAATGACTACCGAATTGAAGGAGCTACGAAGAGAGGTTAACGAGATACGTGGACGCAGTAGAGGACGAGGAAACCGAGGAAACTGGCGCAGATCGCAGTCAAGGTCAAGAGGTCCACGCCGCACTCCAGAGAGTCCAGATTGGTTGTGCAGCTACCACTATATGTATGGAAAGCAGGCCAGGAGGTGCACGAAACCGTGCAATTGGAAAGAAGGCTCATCATAGGAAAACTAGAGACGGTGCTGTCCTGTTCGGTGGGAGACAGCGGGGCCGCAACACAGATCCATCGTTTGTGCGTAACCGACCGGAAGTCGAGAATCAGTTTTCTAGTGGACACAGGTGCAAATGTCTCAGTTTTACCAGTGCATAGTGTTAAAAATTGTGTGCGTTCTGAAAGCGGTTATAAGCTGTACGCTGCAAATAACACGGAGATCAAAACATATGGTATAAAGGTACTAGAGCTTAATTTAGGTTTACGCAGAATTTTTAAATGGCCGTTCATTGTAAGCGATGTTAAGCAAGCAATTTTAGGTGCAGATTTTATAGAGTCGCATAAATTAGTGGTAGACTTACATAATAAGAGGCTTATAGATAGTTTGACTAATTTAAGGACGAATGGGTCAGTCATACGGTGCGACGAAGCGTCGGTTAAAAGTATACAAGAAAATAATCCCTATCGGGAGTTATTAGAGGAATTCGCAGAAATTACTAAACCAATGTCGTTCCGAGAGTCGCCAGCTCACGCAGTAGTACATCATATAGTACTGTACGCGCGTGTACCGGGGAGCCGTTTGTTACTTAACAAACGGCTCCCCGGTACACGCGCGTCCAAGGCCGCTACCGCCGGACCGTTATAATAAGGTAAAGGAGGAATTTCGAAGAAAGATAGACTAAAACCAGCGTACATGTTGCAAGATAACGATCTGGATAGTGACACCGATCGCTTGCAGACATGCATAGAAGACGATGTAAAAGAAACAGACGAGGAAAAATCGCTTCCGCTTATAGGTCGTACCACGCGCAGTGGCCGGCGTGTAAAGCCACCGGTGCGATTTTTGCTGCCATAGTGTACTGTAATTAGAGTTATAGTAACGTTTAAATCACTGTGCGAAATGTTGCGAATCATTACAATAGACGAAACATAACACTAAGTGCCGATCGAATAAATAATCAAATTAAAATTTAACGAAAATGGGAAACTATAACACTAAAAACGAGGAAGTCATAATTACACAACAGGGAGCTAATTACGCAAAACATGTGGGAGACTTAGAGGCTAAACTAGAGAATTATGGTGTAATAATTATAGTGATTGGCATTGTCCTGTCCATTTTGACGATTTGTTTGTGCGGAAGACAATTTTGCACCGGTACTAAGAAATGGATAAGAAAAGAGTTGTCAACCATATGGCCGGCAGGACCCGCGGTAACAGCGGCCCAGCAATCGGCCGTACCACGAGATTCATATGCGTAATACCTACAGTACTGAATACAACGTACGGCACAGTGATTACAGGGAATAATGAACAGTTATTCAATAACTATAATTTTTAGACATAAGTGAACATTGTATTGAATGTAAACGTAGCAGTAGTGAAATAAAAGCCTTGTCATGTTGAAAGAATCTATTATATGTCATACACTGCTAGCGATAACAATTTTTAGCAACATAATTAAGATTACACCCATGTACAATAGTGTATAAATGTATGGGTCAATTATATTTTGCTGTTCGACCGGAGGCTATTCTGCAGAGTTTGTGTTGTTGGTAACAGGCCACAATGATGCCAAGACAGGACAGCAGGATATAAAAGACCAACAGTTTTGATTATTATTTTATATTTTTTTAAAGGGGGGAGGTATGTAGGGACTACAGGCAACAATAATGACAGCGCTGCAAAATGTAAGGTGCCCCCGCGCATACGATTTAGCGGCTAGTCGTTGGCGCCGCGCCGTAACAGTAACTTGTATCCCATCAAAAACATAAATGTGAAATGAGAGCCAAGTTCAATATTATGATATATGCCTTGGTTGTTGACTTCAACGACAAAAGAAGTGAGATCTAAATGTGTGCCAAGTTCAATGGTCAGTCCTGACTTGGCTAGTTCTCATATACGAATTATTATGTTCGATGGCTAGTTTCTAGCAGCAAGCCAAATTTTCGGAATAATAAAATAAGAACCGACAAGTAACAGGTAAAACTTGCGAAGGCTATAATATAATTCGTATATGAAAACTAGCCAAGTCAGGACTGACCATTGAACTTGGCACACATTTAGATCTCACTTCTTTTGTCGTTGAAGTCAACAACCAAGGCATATATCATAATATTGAACTTGGCTCTCATTTCACATTTATGTTTTTGATGGGATATCATTACTTTTTGTACATAAATGATTAGTAGGTACTTATTTATAACAAATTTATAACATAACAAAATTAATACCAAATGGTTTTTGTTATAAGTGTTCCTAATAGAATCAATTAAGTGAAAAATTATAATAAAATTATAAAAAATTACCAGTTTCTGATTTATTCCTTTGTATTCACCTAATTACCTATCTGCATGCCAAATTTGAACTTTCTAGGTCACCTGGAACTGGGTTAGAGTTTTGATCTATAGGTCAGTCAGTGGTAAAAATTACGATTTTTGGACGTTAATATCTAAATGACCGTTTGAGATATATTTATGGAATTTGGAGCACACATGTATCTGGCAATTTTCACTATATGAGCTAAATTTGACACGTTTATATGAAATAGTTTTTGAGTTATGAGGGGGTCAAAAGTGGCTCGAAATGGTTCGTGTAATATTACACACGGTGCTGCTCGCCAGTTCTGTTACTTGAACTTGGCTTGACACGCTACCGCGTGTCTAGATAGCACTCTCTAAATACTGTATGTGTGAACGTTGAATAGACTGAATTTACGGACTTGTGCCTTTCATTTTATCTCCTTATTACAACCACACACCACAACTCCAACAATTAACTACACGTAAAATGATTTTCATATTTATGATTTTCATATTTATGAAAATCATTTCAGGATATAATAATTAAAAAACTTCCTTAAGTATAAGACTTTTGAATATATAGGGAGTACATGCAAAAATATCTATATGTTCAAAAGTCTTATTGTAGGAATCGACCATTCTACGAACAGGCGAACGCAAGCCAGAGTTGGACTTGCAGGTGCCCACTGAGAACAATCTACCAGCTCGTACTTTTCTCTTGTGGACTGTCCTAGGAACCACATAACATAACATGTTGGACAATTCAATACAGTCAAATTTATTGCTAACAATATTGTATAAATTCATGGCTTCTAAGTACTTACGTCTATTTTCAAGTGTTGTGAGCTTATACTTTGCACGCAGATCTTGATATGGCAAATAATATCCATAGCATCTATAATGCATGGTACGCAAGAATTTGTATTGAACATACTCAATCATTTCAATGTACTTTTTGTAGTATGGACTCCAGACGGACACGGCATACTCCAGTTGCGAGCGTACGAGAGATTTATACAAGCAGAGATACGAAGAAGGCTTTTTAAAATCGACTGTGGATCGCATAACAAATCCGTATAGTTGATACGCCTTGTTAACGATATTTCCTATATGTAGGTCTAAGCAAAGCTTAAAATCTAGAGTAACATCAAGATCACGAATACAGTCCACTTTAAGTAGGCGGGCATTGCACAACGTGTATGTATAGTATATTTAATTTTTTGTAAAATTTAAGTAGTTGCATTTGGGTAAACTCAGGTGCAGCTTATTATCCTTGCAGTAACGGGATAGGCGGTCCAAATCTTGCTGCAGCAGAAGGCAATCATTTGTTTTTTTGTTGTTTTTTTTTTTTTTTTTTAGGATGGGAAACCATCAAATGACTTCTCCCGCTCTGGGCGGAGCGGGAGGGCGTGTCTTTTACTGACTAAAACCCACCCGTGTTCCATCAGTTGCCCATGTGCCAGGGTCACGGTATCTCTTTCGAACAATCACGCGACCCCGGCAGATCATTTGTTTATATGCAAATTATTATGTTCGATGGCTAGTTTCTACCAGATAGCCAAATTTTTGGAATAATAAAATAAGAACCGACAAGTAACAGGTTTAGAGCTTGCGAAGGCTATAATACAATTCGTATATGAAAACTAGCCAAGTCAGACCTTAGGCTACAATATATTGTCCTATGTTATCAGCAAAATTGATATTTTATGTAGTATTAATAAAGTTCAGGACTGACCATTGAACTTGGCACCCATTTAGATCTCACTTCTTTTGTCGTTGAACTCAACAACTAAGGCATACATCGTAATATTGAACTTGGCTCTCATTTCACATGTATGTTTTTGATGGGATATCATTACTTTTTGTACATAAATTATTAATAGGTACTTATTTATACCAAAATTAATACCAAATGGTTTTTGTTACAAGTGTTTTTAATAGAATCAATTAAGTGAAAAATTATTAAAAAAAATGATACAAATTTACCAGTTTCTGATTTATTCCTTTGTATTCACCTAATTACCTATCTGCATGCCAAATTTCAACTTTCTAGGTCACCTGGAACTGGGTTAGAGTTTTGATCTATAGGTCAGTCAGTGATAAAAATGACGATTTTTGGACATTAATATCTAAATAAACGTTTGAGATGTGTTTTTGAAATTTGGAGCACATATGTATCTTGCAAGTTTCAATATGTGAGCCAAATTTGACAGGTTTATGTAAAGTAGTTTTTGAGTTATGAGGGGGTCTAAAGTGGCTCCAAATGGTTCGTGTAATATTACACACGGTGCTGCTCGCCAGTTCTTTTACTTGAACTTGGCTTGACACGCTACCGCGTGTCTAGATAAATTAGTATTTGTCGATCGCCGTTTAACGAAACCGTGCTGTTGTTGAATTATGACGTTGGGGAGTACAGGATACATTTCGTTATGGACTAACCGTTCAAAGAGCTTGGACAAGGCAGACAGGATGGAAATAGGACGATAGTGCTCCACACTGCGTTTGGATCCACTTTTGTGAACAGGTATAATATACGCATGCTTCCACAGTTTAGATACAACTCCCTCAGATATACATTTATTATAAATAATAAATAGAGGCTTGCAGATGGAAGTTGCAGTCTGTATTTCTAAGGAAGTAAGGCGAAAGTCCGTCTGGACCAGGACCTTTCGCTGGATCTAGGGATTTAAGCTGCTTCAATATATTCTCTTCACTAAAAGAGAGATCGCAAATAGAGACATCGTGTAGTGCATTGTTCTCCTGCGGGGGCTTCCATTGAGACAAAGTAGGAGATGTCGGTTCATATACCGAATAAAAAAAGTCGGAAAATATATTACAGGCTATGTCTGGATCGTTAGTTTCAGCATTTTTGTATTGAAGCTTAGATGGGATTCCAGGTTTATCTTTACGATTAGAGACATAGGTCCAGAAGTGTTTCATGTTTTTGCTAAGATTGTCCTCTACAGAACTGACGTATGAACTAAAACACTTAAGACACATATCTGTAAACTAGGGGATTCTGAGGTACCGTATTACAAGTATGTGCCCGACCCAGTTCTCGAAAATGGCCATGTCACGTTGTACTGGGATCGGTCTATCATTACTGACAGGACTATAGTCGCCAATAAGCCTGATATAGTGGTGATAGACCGGTTAGCGCGCCGCACAATGATAGTCGATGTTGCCATTCCGCATGATGGCAACCTCGTGAAGGCTGAGAAGGAGAAACAAATTAAATATCTCGACTTAGCACACGAGGTTGTTGACATGTGGAATGTTGACTCGGCTGTCAATGTGCCGATTGTCGTATCAGCCAATGGGCCGATGGCCGAGACCCTCGACCAACATCTGTCGAGGCTATCGTTAGGCGGCTGGATCAAGAACCTGATTCAGAAGGCAGTACTCCTAGGTACGGCTCGCATCGTGAGGAGGTTTCTGTCTCTGGAGCCCTAACCACCGGTAGCTTGGACCTTGCTCCCGATACCGGTGGACCGCTATTTTTTTTATTTTTAAATGTTTTTTATATATTTTTTTCTAAAAATATTTAAAAATGTAATTATATATGTAAAAACATAAATAAAGGAATAGTAATAAATAATAAAATACCAGAAATGGAGCTGGTTCAAATTACGCCAACAGATGTACCGTCTGTACTGTCCGATGAACTGTCTGTTACCGAATTGGAAATCACCGGGACCGGACGGACTGCACAACTTCTGGTTAAAATGGCTCACCAGTTCACACAGTCGCCTGGCATTTCATTTCCAGTCATCCTTAGAGTCTGGGTCACCGCAGTTTCTAACAACAAGCGTTACCCACCTTCTCTATAAGTCAGGTAGTACCGCGGAACCTAAGAATTATAGACCGATCACATGTTTGTCGACGGTTTGTAAACTTCTTATATCCATTTTGAGAGCGAAAATTAGTTCACACATTGATAATAACTACATTATGTCTGCGTCTCAAAGTGGATGTAGGAACGGGTCCCAACGGGCCATCGGCCAACAGGTTCGTCGATCCCGCAAGGATCTGTCGACATGCTGGATAGACTATAAGAAGGTCTACGACTCGGTGCTACATATATGGCTCAGGAGGGTGCTGGAGTTGTACAAGGTTGATACAACTCTACGCACCTTCCTAGAGTCGTGTATGGGGCAATGGAGGACAGTCCTTCGCTATCCGGGATATCCACAGATCCAGCGAAATGATGAGCCTGTATGGATTAAGCAGAGAATATTTCAGGGCGACAGTTTGAGTCCACTTTGGTTTTGCTTAGCCCTGAATCCTCTAAGCACACTGCTGGAAGATTCAGATCTAAGCTATCGGCTGAGGAGAGGTGGTCAGGTTATACCTCACCTACTCTACATGGATGACCTAAAACTCTTTGTCCCCAACAAACTGCAACTGATGGAGCTACTAAAGGTAACTGAAACTTTTAGTAGCGCCATCATGATGGAGTTTGGTGTGGACAAATGTGCAGTCATGCATGTAAAGCGAGGTGAGGTTATGGAATCCAAGGGAATCCAACTTTCGGATTCCATACACCTCAGATCCCGTTCCTCATCCGAAAGCTATAAGTAATTGGGTATGTCGGATGTGTTAGGCATCAACGATGCTGACATGAAACAATCGTTGAAGGAGCGCTTCTTTGGTCGCCTGAAGAAGGTATTAATTAGTCTTCTCTCAGGCGGAAACAAGGTGCGCGCATTCAACGGTTGGGTCATGCCGGTTTTGATGTACTCTTTCGGCATACTTAAATGGACTCAGACAGAACTCGACGCCCTGGATAGGAGGGTCCGTACAATGCTGACCGCAAACCGAATGCATCACCCACGATCATCGGTGATGAGACTGTACTTCCCGCGGAAATGCGGGGGTCGAGGTTTTTTAAATGCAAAGACCCTCCACAACCGCGAGGTGTGCAGTCTCAGGGAGTATTTTTTAAAAGCCGAAGTGGATATCCACCATGATGTAGTCGCAGTGGACAACGAGCTCACCCCGCTCTCCATGGCTAAAGAGAACTGGCGCAAACCTGTAGTACTTACTACCGATGACCGCAAGGAAGTATGGCGAAACAAGGAGCTTCACGTGTGGTTCTACCGGGCTCTTCATGAGCCCAGTGTAGATTTCTTAGCGTCCGTATCCTGGCTACGTTTTGATAACCTATTCGGGGAAACTGAAGGTTTCGTCTGTGCAATTATGGACGAAGTTATCTTGCGCTAGAAACGACTAGATTCAGTGGTAACATCTAAGTAGTGACAATATATATAATATTTGGTCTAAAGTGTATTTTAAAGGCGTCCATATATTTTTTTGGTAGTCAATAATACGAAAAAATGGTTTTATTTAATAATATTTTAGGAAAAGTTATTTGGTGACCATTTATCCATTTTAGTAACCGTTTAGAATTTTTTTGGTAGTAAAATAGGTACTTTTTTGGGTGGTGTTTAAACACAAGCCATTTGTTAAAGGACATGACCAGTGGGCTTAAGGGTGCCTGCCTAGGTGTAACAATCAATGTGCAGCAAATATTGTTTTATTTTTGCAATCGTTGTAGTCTATAGTTTACAGACAAAAAGTTTCACGGGTCTAAAAGGTAAAGAAAATGAGAAAAATAAAGAACTCGTCGGGAACTACAATGAACCGTCAAGATCTCATGAGCAACTAGGGATGACGAATGACGATCTGAGCTCGATAAATCGATTATTTGTGGTTTCGCAAACCTAACACGCTAACATCGAAGTCAGTTGTTTATATTGAATAACAGTGCTGTAGTAGAAATGGTGGTGACTGTGATAACGACCTCCGAGTTGTAGGTCGTAAGTTCGAACCCAGACAAGCGCTTTAGTTTGTGTAAATTATTTCATCACCACAAGGAATATATCGTGTGGAAACCGTTATATCCTAAAACCAAAAATCGAAGACGTGTGACACATATACCAAACCGTACTGGGCCCTTGTGGTCGATTAGGGCCCATTCTCTGTCACCAAAAATATGTCTGTGTTCCAACTGGAGGCTGTCTATGATGATTATGATGACCAAATATTTTCAATCAATAAATATCTTACTTCAGAAACAGAACTGATAATAAGCACTAAAACAAAAAAATGCATACTATTAAAAGTGAAAATCTCATTTTTACATAACAACAAATAAATCTACACTTATTATTAATTAAACACAGTTAAAAACGGTAAAAATAAATATCAGTTTAGTAAACAATTATTTAAACCTCGATTTTAGTGAACCGATTTTTCATGCTTCGAATAATCGATTTTCTGACAAAAAAATTGCTGCCTCTTTGCTCCTTACACAGGTGTCCACCACTAATATCAGATAGACTGTCAAAGATATTTCTTTGACAATGTATCTGACATAAAAAGTTATTACACTCCTTTACACACAGTCATTGTCTAAAAAAAATGGTGTTTGATCTTAGAATTATACACAGTCTTGTGTCTATAAAATCCTAACCTTACGTGTGCCATGTCACATAAAACTAATTATAGGTATAAACAACATATGTATTCCTAGGCAATAAAATTCACGTGATCGACAAAATAACTAGTTCATAATTTATTGTTTCCATAATATAGGTAGGTTGCTATGGTAACGAGATGATTATAGTACAACGGAACGCCAAAATCAGGAAATGCATTTATGATTAACATACTGTTTATTCAGGTATTTTATCCTTGCCTTAAGCCGGATTAATATAACCACGATAAATAAAACCTTAATTTTTTAAATTTTTGTGTATTTAATAAACTGTTATCCTGCACAAGTCCCCGTTCTTGAAGGCTATTTCTGGTCATGTCCTTTGCTCACTGGTTAAAAACTTATCCTGTATAAAACCATGGTCAGACCTGCTGTCTTGTATGGGTCAGAATGTTGGGCCACAAAAGGGATGAATGAAAGGCAATTGCATGCAGCTGAGATGAGAATTTTAAGACGGATGTGCGGTGTTACACGAATGGATAGAATAAGAAAAGAGTACATATAGGAGGAAGTCTGAAAGTAGCACCGATAACTGAAAAGTTGTGTGGAAATCGGTTGTCACTGTATGGTCACGTGATACGGAGGTATGAGGAAAATGTCGTGAGGAAAGTATTGAGTATGAATGTCGATGGCTCTTAGAGCAGAGGGAAACCTAAGAAACGATGGATGGACTGTGTGAATAATGATATGGATAGAAAGGGCGTGAGTCGTGACTACTGAGATGACGACTAATAGAGAATTGTGGAAGAAAATACATGTTGCGCCGACCACAAATAAATTGGGACAGGGGCAGGAGAATGACAATGATATGTAGTTTTTAGTTTAGAAAAATTCTTTATTGACACAAAATATACACCTAGCACTTAAAAGTAAGTAACAGTTACACTTATAATACTAAACACTTTTACAGGCTATAGTCACCTTTATAAATATACAATAATAACGGTTAAAAAACTTATTACAACATAATTAACTTGTTAGATTAAACCTTTAACATTAATATACGAAATTATTGTAATAATTTCGTTTATAAAATTAGGGGGTAGCAACAAATATTGAACTACGCGCTCAGCGTTAGTGCGACCGGTATTAGCGGTAACTCAAGTGATCGCGCGCGGCCACCGGCGGAGACGGTGTACGAGCTACCGCGCCTCCCGCGCGCTCACCTGTGTACAGTGAGACCGGGGAAGCGCTGCCGCATCGCACGGGCCCAGCTACGACGCGTTATCAGTATTGTGCTCGAATAATACGTAGTGATGGGGAAGCTTGTATAATAATAATAATAATAACCTTGTGGAATCGGAAGTGCCGTACTACAGGTATGTGCCCGACCCAGTTCTCGAAAATGGAAATATCACATTGTACTGGGATCGATCCATCATCACTGACAGGACTATTGTCGCAAATAAGCCTGATATAGTGGTGGTGGATCGAGTAGAACGGCGCACAATGATTGTTGACATAACGGTTCCGCATGACGAGAACCTCGTGAAAGCTGAGAAAGATAAACAGATCAAGTATCTTGACTTGGCTCGCGAGGTTGTCGACATGTGGGATGTGGATTCAGCGATCATTGTGCCGATAGTCATCACAGCCAATGGGTTGATAGCCAAGAGCCTCGACCAACATCTAAGGAGGCTCTCGTTAGGCAGCTGGGTCAAGGGCTTGATTCAGAAAGCGGTACTTCTGGACACGGCTCGCATCGTCAGGAGGTTCCTCTCTCTGGAGCCCTGACCGCCGGTAGCTTGGACCCTGTTCCCGATACCGGTGGGCTACTACTTTTTATATTTTTAAATGTTTTTTTATTTTATATTCTAATATTTAAAAATATAATTTATAAGTTTGTTAAAATGAATAAAGAGAATAATAATAATTTATTTTAATAAAAACGATTACAAAAAGAGTACATTTAGCAAACAGTATTAAATTTCCCATACAATTATAGTGCCTAAAGTTAAACTATTTCTAAAATATTTTTATCACAAGTGCAGATAATGATTTATCGGAATTAGAATGTAAGGTAGCGACCCGCCTGATCTAGGTTAATTCAAACCTGTGTTTCAGGCCATCACTTTACATATAAATTACAGTGGTGCAATAATAATTTAAGTATAATTTATATAAAAGTAATCTATTAATAACTATGAGAAAAGGCACATTAGTAAAACAACACAATAAAACAATAATTCCTAAAACTAAGTGAGTGTAAAAACTACAAAAATAAATACTTACGAAGGAATAAATTATAATCATGACATAATTTCTAGAAGTTTTTCGGTGTCTGTGTAATTAAGTACCGCTTAGTATTCTGATGACATTGCACTACATTTTTTATAACTTAAACTATAGATGCCTAATAACTTGTTAAGTCTATTATACAGCAGAGGTCCTAAGAACACAAAAAATCGCTTAGCAAACGCATGTCTAGTTTGAGGCTTTATGCAAACCAAATCCTTTCTTCTCTTGCCAGAAGGTACTGGGTCAAAAGGAAGAGCAGTGTGCTGGTGTAATACTATGCTTAAAATGAATAATTGCCTTACTGTTAGTACATTACATGCTATGTAGAGCTGGTGCGTAGGAAATCTAAAAGGGCGAAAGGTAGCAACCTTTAGACATGCTCTTTGAGCACGCTCTAGAGGAAGTAAAGTTGTTTTTGCAGCACCACCCCATGAAGTTATGCAATAGGTAAGAATGGATTGGCACAAAGCTAAATAAACCTGTTTAATTAATTTATAGTCGGCTATGTTCCGTAAGTTTTTAAAAACATATATTAATTTGCGAACTCTAATACAAAGTAATTCGATATGTTTACGGAAATTTAAATTGGAGTCAATAGTGACACCTATATATTTTAAATGGTCAGCTTTAGCTAAAGTGAGGCAAGAACATGCGGTGTCAGCGTACGTGCGACAATTATGAGCGTATATGTTTAGATTAGTAAGCGGTATGTTAGTATTTCTCATTGTAAATAAAATGTACTTTGTTTTGTCTGCATTTAATGTTAGGATGTTATTATGGAGCCAATCAGACACTATGTTAAAACCAGACTGTGCGTGTTGATAAACCTCATTTTGGATTTAGCTGAGAAAAGTAGAGCGGTGTCATCCGCATAAGAAATTATGACACCATTTTGAAGTGGTAGGCTGCACAGTTCATTTATATAGATTAAAAATAAGGTGGGTCCCAAAATGCTACCCTGTGGAATGCCAAAACAAGTGTTTTTAAGTTCAGAATTAGTATACTGCCCTATTTTTACACATTGATGACGATCGCTGAGATAATCAGCAAATAATAAAAGTTGGGCTCCTCTTATCCCAAGTGTTTCAAGCTTGTGCAATAGTAAATTATAAGAAATAGTATCGAAAGCCTTGGCAAGGTCTACAAAGATAGAAATTGTATGCATACTATTATCTAGATTGGTAGCAATATAATTAGTTAATTTGTGCACTGCTTGGCTAGTTGATCTTTTGGGCCTAAATCCAAACTGATTATCTGAAAGTAGTTTGTTATCTTCCAGATATTTTATCAACCTACAATTAATATTTCTTTCTAAAACTTTTGATATTCTTGTTAGCACTGAAATTTGTCTGTAGTTATTGACACAGTTCTTGTCTCCAGACTTGAATACAGGAGTGACCACAGCTTTTTTAAGGAGCTTGGGGAATGTTCCTTTAGATAAACAAAGCTGAAAAATGTAGGTTAGTGGAGGGGCAAATATGTATCTAAATCTTTTAAGTATATTATTGGGTATGTCATCCCACCCAGTAGCACAAACATCCTTTAACTCGAATAATAGTCTTTCAACTTCGTTAACGTCGGTATCTAATAAAACAAACGAATTTACTATAGAGGAAGTCGCAGTCGGGCTATGAGGGGATAAAATATTAGAATTTAACGATTTTTCAGCCAGTTTTTTACCAACGTTAGCAAGAAATATTTGCATCGTTTGTATTATAAACAAGGTCGAAATTAATACCGCGTATAAGTCATTTTCGAGGTTTGTCATTTTACTTTAGTGTAGCTACGCATGCAGTTTTTTCTAGGTGAGCTCATTTGCAATGTTAGTAAAACAGCTTGGTGATATTAGTGATAGATGGCGACTGAGCTCAAATTCGCAGGATGGACAAAGTTATCGGGACCTTTCTTCACCATGCTTGCATAGGAAGTATTTTCCGATTTATTCAGCTTTGTTTCTATGACGTCTTGAAACTGCTGGAGAGATTGGACAACATTCTGGTAATCCTGGAGGTGCTGGATTGTAGTATGAGCTGCAATCGTTTTCTGCTTCAACGATTGGTATAATACGGCCATCTGTGAAGTCCCACTTGAGACCTTCCTGCAAAGGGTGGAGACGCGAAGCTTCTGTTCCGAGTTCATTTTCCCTTCCCCAACAAAACTACAAACTTCGTTTAAAATGGCATCAATAGATCCCACCCATCTCTGGATCTCCTGCGTGCTGATAACTTCACTCGGCAGTTCATTATCCGCAGGTGCTGGTGGATTTGGGTCGCTTGCAGGTACTGGTTCGGTAGGTGTCGGTGGAGGACTTCGCCGTAGTAATTGACTACGACCAAACGGGCTCGATCCTGGCTTAGACATGCTAACCGTCACACTTTGTCTGTTCTTTGTAAAACTATTTAGTTTATCTTGCACATGTTAGTCGGTAAGAGTCACACGCGACACACTTTACTGTTATACTGACGTCGCAAATAATTATATGTATTTTTAGTAATTGTTTATTGCATTATAATCGAAACACACGTCCGCTTTGTCTCGCGCCTCGATTATACTAACGTATGTACCGTATCTATCGATATGTCGTAAGTCCTTCAATGTGGTTTGACCAATGTTAGCAATCAATTTACCTATTTTGATGACATTTATTTTTATTGTAAAATTTACGAGTTAATTTTAAGATGAATTTTGTGATGCTCAGTAATGTAATGTTAGTGTGGAGTGTTTTAAGATTTGTTTTAAACGGAGTATTATTGGCAATTTTAACTGCTTTATTTTGAATTATCTGTAGCAGGTTGTAATTAGACTGACAAGTGCTACTCCATACCGGACACGATTAAGTGATGCAAGGTCTTATTAGATTGGTGTATAACCTAAGCTTGGTGTTAGCGCTGAGTTTACTTTTTCGGTTAAGTATAGGACTGAGATAACCGCGTGCTTGAGCTCCTTTAACGCGTAATGTTTTAAAGTGCTTGGTCCAGTTGAGCTTTTTGTCTAAAGTAACCCCAAGATAGCGAACTTCTGTACTCCATGGAATCAGTTGCCCAGAAATGATTGATTTTCTCTTTGGAGTGTTACGTTGGCGTGTGAAAATTATGGCCTCAGTCTTGGATTCGTTCAACTTCAGTTTCCACTTGTCGAAATAACATTGAAGTGATTCAAGCGACAACTGAAGTCTACTTATGATGATATCGATGTCATTATCGCTCGTGTACGATGCTGTATCGTCGGCAAAACAGGCCAAGTGAGTACAGACCTGCACAGGAACGTCACTCACGAACAAAATGAAGAGGTAGGGACCGAGCACTGAGCCTTGAGCAACTACTGCTGATACCGCTCGGGGCGAAGACCTATCAGTACCAATATGGACTACAAACTTGCGGTTGTTAAGGTAAGATTGGATAAGTTTGACTAGTTCCATTGGAATGCCGCAAGTTATGATTTTATGTAACAGGCCCTCGTGCCAAACAGTATCGAAGGCTTTTTCGATGTCCAGCAGGAACATACCGGTTGACTGCCTATGATTAAGATGGTATGAGGTGTGTTCGGACACTTGAGCTAATTGTTGTACCGTAGAGTGGGAGGAACGAAAGCCAAATTGCTCATTCATAATTAGATGTTCAGAGCACCTTAGCAACCGATTATATATCATGACCTCAAACAGTTTACTCAGAACAAGAAGAAGGCTTATAGGCCTGTAACTAACCGGTAAAGATGTATCTTTGCCATGTTTTTTAAGTGCAATGACCTTTGCAGTTTTCCACGTATTGGGAAAATATCCTAATTTTAAGCAACCGTTGAAAATTTTTGTGATAACACAACAGATTTGTACCGTGTGATGCCGGACGTAAAGAATAACACCACCCCATTTCTTCCCGTGGGTGTCGTAAAAGGCGACTAAGGGACTTACTAGAGAATGGGCAGCGGCGTTCTCTATGCATTTTACCACCATACTGCGATCGCCAACCCGCCTGCCAAGCGTGGCGATTATGGCAAAGCCCCCCAAATTGGGGGAGGCCTAAGTCCAGCAGTGGACGTCTTACGGCTGAAACGACAACAGATTTTTGCGACAGGTTTTTGAGCATAATATTGTGTATACCATCATCACCTCGCCTTCCTGGTCTTGAGTTTTCGTATAACTCTCCAAACTTCGATTGGCCGCACAGGTAGATGTAAATCACCTATGGCATGCTTATTTAAGTGAGAAATGGCTAACTGAACGTCCCTGTCGGCGGTCTCGCTTTTCCAGTCACGAGTGAGATTTATGTTCATCTCGAAAGCATCTGCTAGAGCATCACATTGTTCAGGGATAGTGGTTGTAAATGTGCCTGTAGGTGTTTTAAGTGGAGGTATTGAGTCCGATCTTGGTTTTAAAGACTTAGCCAGTCGCCAAATGTCGTTGCTAGGGTTATCAACTTTCGAAAGTTTAGAGTTCCATATTTTATCGTGTTCTTTCGTTATAGCTAAACTAATCAAATCTTGTAATTTATTGATAGCTGACCGTAGTAATCGTTTTTCTGCAAGGGACACTGTTTGTTCCTTTCTACGAAGTTGATGTTTATGCTTAATAATTTTTGTGAAGTAATTAGGTAGTTTAGTGCAAGTATTAACGTGTACTTTACTAGGGACAAATTTGTCTCTGGCAGCAGTAAGACACTGATGTAGGTAGTTTACGGCGTAGTCGATTTCCGGCTCGGTTTTAAATACCTCCGAGTTTAGCGAAATCTTTTGGTCTAGATAGGACCGGTATTTAACCCAGTCAGCATCTCTGTATTGGTAGTGTTTGAGATTAGGTTTGCGAGAGCATTTAACATTCACTGTAAAGAGTGTAGGGAAGTGGTTGGACGAAAGAGCAGGTATTGCACGAACCTCATGTATACTATTTACATTTTGCACCAGAATCAGATCTGGATTGGTAGGGGTAAGATCTATAGTTAATGTACGCTGCCAGACTAGACCCCTACAATAGCATTTCAATGCGCAGTGGAAGAGTTATAATCGTGGGGCTCTAGAGACAAGAGTGGCGAGCGCAACTAGTCCGCCGTACGCGGAGCAGACAATATATAAGAGAACAATTCACTTACCATACAACAAAACAACTTACCTCGTGGTTGAAGGACACTGCTCTGGTGCCAACCTGGAGTTATGTATGTAAGTGAGTGTATCTGTATTGTGTTGTGACGATACGAGTATTCTTCAGGCTAGAATCCGCTGCAACAAGGCTTGGAGGCAATCACAGCATGCGGTCTTCAAATCACTCGTTCCCAACAGCGTCACACTCAACCATCGGGTCATGACAGATTGTCCACAAAACGACCGGTTAATTAATACAATTGGATCACGACTAATTGTCACAAACGGATCGATTCAAAAAGATTAATTTCAACAAAAGCGTCGCGGGGGTCCCAATAACGCGACGGACCTTTTTTAGCGGCAAAATTAACAAGCGAGCTGTCAGGTGTCAACGTCAAACTGACAAGTCAGTTCTCACCCTGTTACACGCGCATTCCGTTAGGCGCACAGATAATAAACGGTACCGAACATCTACCCCCCCCCCCCCCGGACGGGCCTTCCCGTCCGCTAATCACTTGGCAATCCCGACAAGGTTGCGTTTTATCAGTCCACCTAACGCGCTGCTGGAGGATGTGCAAATACTCCAAGCTCCAACGCTTCCAAAACTCTGAGCGAGCTGCTGCACCGACTGAAACCGCGATAGCCAATTTTGGCTCACATCGACAAAAGGGTGCTCCGGCAGGGCGACAAGTGGCTAACAAATCAAAAAAATGGCCCGGGGTCAGGGCCTCCAAGTCGTTCGGGTCCGAAGACAGCGGGCACAATGGACGCGAGTTCAATACAGCTTCAATGCGGCAAAATACCGTAGCTAACTCCTTAAAGGTGAGAACGGTGTCTCCCAACAATCTGCGCCAGAGTCCCTGTGCCGCCTTCACCGCGGCCTCAAAATACCCCTCCAATGGGGGCAGGCTGGCGGGTCAAACAATAACAAACAACAAAACAACCAAACAACAATAAAAACCAAACAACAACAACAACAAAATGGCCCTCCTTAGGCAACAAAAGGGGGTGACGGACCCCATAAGGAAGGCTAGAGTGACTCAACCGTCAACAACCAAACAACAAAAGACCCGTATCGACCAAAAGGGGTTCAACTTACTAACGGCTCCCGACAATATCCAAAACTCTCGCTGCAGAATGGCCAACAGCGCATTGCAACCGGCATGCGAGTTCTTAATGTGACGATCAGTCACCAAAAATTCAACAACAAAAAACAACAATTCAACAATTTGTCGAGGGAGCCAAATCGACTCAACAAACTCAGGGTCCTTTGTTCCAACAACGAGCACCTTGAGCCCGGGCAAAGGACCCGACATCAAGACTGGCGATCGAGGCCAATCATCCTCGGGGTGAGTCGGCCAGTCTGGACCCCACCATAGGGGGAAGCAATCAAGCGGGGTGCCATGCACCCACGTGAGGCCACGGCACCTGGGTTCAAATCTCCAGGCACGTGCCTCCAAATCAAAGGCGTTTCAAATTTTGAATCTGGGACACTCGGTACGCAACAAAGACCTCCAAAGAGTGGACGGACGTCTTCAACCAACACAAAAATATTTGACTGTCCGTCCAGGCGTAAGAAACCCGAATGTCCACAGTTCCACCCAAAGTGTGAGCAACGTGGTTCAATAGACGCACAAGACGCGCCGCCCCTGACAATTCAACTTAGGGATGGTCAGTGCCGTCCGGAGGGGGGGCCACCTTGCTCTTGGCCAAGACCAGTGACAAATTCACCTGGCCTGTTGCGCAGACGGTGCGCAAACAAACAACAGCTGCATAACCGTGCGAAGACGCATCACAAACAAGGGTAGCAGTGTAGCTCCCAGGGGGGAGGATAGCGCGCGGTAACACGACCTCGTTGACTGCAGGGAGTGCGGATACAAATTGGAGCCAATCTTCCAACAGGTTTTCCCGAATTGGCTCGTCCCAGCCAAGTCCCGCAGTCCAAAGGCGCTCAAGAAAACAATTTTGCCCAAAACAATACAAACAAACAACAAAACAATAGACAAAAGGCAACCGTGGGCTCCCATGTCCAAAATGGCACGGACCACAACAGAGTCCCCCGTGGGCCCCCAGACCTGCCCGATGCCGTTGGCAACAAAACCGTGTCGATCTGAGGGGTACCTTAGCGGGGCAGGCGCCAATGTCCTAACAATGCCTGGGCGGCGACCGATCGCCACACCCAGACCCAAGTCTTTCCCGACGAGGATGCAATTCAAATTCTTCGTACGCGCGGTGTCCCGAGCCACGCGCCATCGCTGGAAGGGCATATCCCACCGGATGCCTGAATGGCGGGGGGCGTGACTCCAACCGGGGACGTTCCGCCAAAGGAGGGGAGGGAAGGCGGTGCTGGTCTGGCCAGCGCTGCCTAGCAACAACTGCGTAATCGCCTTTACGCGGGGAGACCAAATGGCGGTCGCGCGGCTCCCGATCAACTTGCGCGGGGGGTGGAGTGCGGTGCTCAAAATTGCGGGCCTCTCCCCGGTTCTGAACCGGCGAGGCAGAAGCCCGGTGACCAACTCCATGGTACCCCCCCGTACGCGAACCTTCATCAGAGGCTGGTCTGCCAGCGTGGTTCGCGTTAGCGCACAAAATGTCCAAATGGGACCCCCCACAAATTCTACAAGGTCGGGGGTTGGGGCAGTCCCGATGGAAGTGAGCCCCCAAACAAGAGAAGCACATGCGGCGTGCATTGGCAATTCGGCGGCGGGCACTCACGTGCAACTTCAAAAAGGCCGCGCAAGTTGCCATGCCATGCCCCGTGTCCCTACAAAACTCACAACCAGGACGACTCTGGGTGCCAGCAAAACGAGCGGCGGGGCGACCATCAACAGGCCCGCGAGCCCTAGTCCGTCCCTGGTCTCGTGGCCGGGGAGACGGCTGGCATGACTCAGTGGCAACGCCAGAGTTGTCCACAAACCGACACTCATCCTCTAAAAATTGGACGAGGTCATCAAATGGGGGGAGATGTGTGACACTATCCCCACCATACTTTTGCTCGAAACGAGCCCTCAAATCGGCAGGAAGCCGTTGCAGCACAACATGTACCAAAAAGTAAGACCAATGGTCCACCGGCAACTCCAATTGCTTTAAAGCGTTGGTCGCTGCCACCAACGGGTTCAACAGGTCAGTACGCAATGCTGACAAACTAGTAATGACCGGTAACCCCAAAATCAATCCAATATGAACGTCAGCCAAACAACGTTTATTTTGGTACCGCCGGGTGAGTAGTTCCACAGCGGTAGGGTAGGCTGAGTCAGTCAAAGACAGATGCTGCACCAAGGCTCGGGCCTCACCTTCCAGGACAGACAACAAATAGGCCAACTTTTGGGCGGGTCTGAGGTCCGAGCGTGCATCAACCAAACTTTCAAACAGGTTTTGGAAACTTAACCACTGGTCCAAGCGACCGTTAAAGTGTGGCAGTTCCAAAGTAGGCAGTCTACTCAATAGTCCGGGACCTGAAACAACCGAGGTCTCCGGTTTGACCTGGACAGGTGTCCGGCTCCCCAATATTTCCCGAGCACGTTGACCAATGACATCCCCCAGGTCCAAGATCTGGTCGTAGTCAGCAAGGACCTTGTCACGTGCTGCCTGATCCAGCACTTCCAGAGCCACATCACAAATGTACTCGTTGTAGCGGGTGAGCAGAGCATCAACGTTGCCGAGTCTCAAGTTCAACTGCTCGAACCGAGCAAGCGTGATCCCTTCGAGATCCTGGCGCTCAGCAGTCGCTGCAGCTGAAGTGAACCACCGTAGCTGTGTGGTCAATCCACTGATTGCCTCTCTCACCGCTTTGTGTACCATTGCACAGACAATACAATTCAAATAAACCAAATAATCAAATACCAAAGTTCAAACAATCAATACAAAATAACTACAAGCAAACAATCAAACTACCAAACTGACTAATCAGCACCTCAAGAAGTAACAAATACTGGCTCCAATTTAATGAACAAAAATAAAGTTTTATTTTAATTCAAACCAATATCAACGTTCAACATTCAACTTCACAATTCAATTCAAATATTCAAATTCCAATCCAATTCCAAATGTTAAGTTCACAAACCACTTTGTTAATGGTACAACAATAATGAACCTTTTTTCCTATTTAAAACAATGGTAATACTCAAAAATGCCAATTTCAAATATTAATTTTCACAAACAACCATATTGATGGTACAAACTCAATATTTTAATGTCTTCCTGACATTCAATACAACACAGAGGTCAATTAACAACAACAAGAGGTTATAACATAGCTCAATCTAACCAACTCTGTTAGAATATGCAAACCTGGTTGACCCGTCAATATGAGTTACTCGACTCAATAAATTCCAACAAATTATTTCAAATAAAAATTAATTATAGTTATCAAATATTTACAGCGTATTACTACTTCCCTTATAGAGACTGCCAAGTAATTAGCCTACTGTAAATTACCAATTTGGTGGTTATGTCTTATAACCGCGCTTCTGCTACCAAAAATGTACGCTGCCAGACTAGACCCCTACAATAGCATTTCAATGCGCAGTGGAAGAGTTATAATCGTGGGGCTCTAGAGACAAGAGTGGCGAGTGCAACTAGTCCGCCGTACGCGGAGCAGACAATATATAAGAGAACAATTCACCTACCATACAACAAAACAACTTACCTCATGGTTGAAGGACACTGCTCTGGTGCCAACCTGGAGTTATGTATGTAAGTGAGTGTATCTGTATTGTGTTGTGACGTTACGAGTATTCTTCAGGCTAGAATCCGCTGCAACAAGGCTTGGAGGCAATCACAGCATGCGGTCTTCAAATCACTCGTTCCCAACAGCGTCACACTCAACCATCGGGTCATGACAGATTGTCCACAAAACGACCGGTTAATTAATACAATTGGATCACGACTAATTGTCACAAACGGATCGATTCAAAAAGATTAATTTCAACAAAAGCGTCGCGGGGGTCCCAATAACGCGACGGACCTTTTTTAGCGGCAAAATTAACAAGCGAGCTGTCAGGTGTCAACGTCAAACTGACAAGTCAGTTCTCACCCTGTTACACGCGCATTCCGTTAGGCGCACAGATAATAAACGGTACCGAACAGTTAACCTGAGTAGGTGAGTCAGGGTAATGTATTACATAATCATGGTTAAGCATGTGGCGAAACAGGATATTACCACGGGTATTGACATAACTACTATTCCAATACCCATGATTAGCGTTAAAGTCACCCATTCTTACAACATGGGGACCCAGGAAAAATAAAATATCTAAGTCATTGAATTCCAGCTGCAAGTTTGGAGATTGTTAAGCTGAAATAAATATATAGTCTTTCCCGCTTATTTTTAAACCAATCGCAACCGCTTCAATGTGCTTAGTTTTGAGAACAGCGATCTGTCCGACCTCAAATCTCTCATCGACCAGAATGGCCACACCTTGTCCCTGCCCACTGTGGTGTTTATCCTGTCGATAGCAGTTAAAATCTGGTGTCGTTAATGAAGTATTACAAGTAAGTTTAGTTTCACAGATAGCTATTATATACCGCTAACTCAAGTAATTCAGGCATTTTAGAGCGTACTCCATCGGAGTTCCAAGATAAAACTCTTAACTCATTACTATTATGTGTGTGACCAAGATGCGTCAAAACTAACATAACCTTATCTAGCATAGATTCACAGGCAGAAAATTGTGGTTTAAGATTTTTAACACAGGTAAGTATTTCCAACATTTCTTTTGTCAAAGGGTCGTCTGGAGGTAAGACCAAATGCTCATTAGGAGCATAATCATGATTGGTGTGGGTTTTGGCGGTAGCAGCATATGAGATTTTCTTGAAGGGGGTTGGTATATTTGAAGGAGGTGCAGTTGTGTTTTTGACCGCGGCATGTATCGGCCTAGGCTGGTTTTCACGCCTAGCTTGCGCTCGTTTCAAGTAGGCAAGACGAGCCTCACATTTATGAAAGTTGGCAGGGTAGTTCTGGTCACAATTACAGCAGCGAGCAGGTTCAATGCGGTCTTTATTAGGACATTCTCTCGTTGCATGAGGCTCACTGTTTGAGTCTTCATTTGTGAGACTGATGCTCTTGGAAATCCTAGTTTATCAAGCTCGGCAGATAAATCTTCTTGAACGTAGGATGGTAGGCCTTTTATGACCATTTTGGGTACTTTTTCGTCCTTGCGGGTATAAGTTAGGAAAGCTGCATTTTCTTTACGGAGACCTTCCTTTACAAGTTGGTGAGCTTTTGTTGAGTGGCAACTTACTGCAACTTTGTTGTTAGCTCTATACTGAAGGTGGAACTTGTTGGTGTAACGGGAGATAAGTTTTTTAATTGTTTCGTGAGTCCAATCATTCAGTATCTCCAATATTAGTGGTGGAATATGTGCTTTACTCTTCACTCCAGTTGAGGCATCTCTGTAGTAGTTATTCGTTGATGATCTAGACACATGGTAGCGTGTCAAGCCAAGTTCAAGTAACAGAACTGGCGAGCAGCACCGTGTGTAATATTAACGTGGTAGCGTGTCTAGCCAAGTTCAAGTAACAGAACTGGCGAGCAGCACCGTGTGTAATATTACACGAACCATTTGGAGCTACTTTTGACCCCCTCATAATCAAAAACTATTTCACATAGACATGTCAAATTTGGCTCATATATTTAGACTTGCAAGATACATATGTGGTCTAAATTTTATTAGCACATCTCAAACGGTTATTTAGATATTAACGTCCAAAAATCATCATTTTTATCACTGACTGACCTATAGATCAAAACTCTAACCCAGTTCCAGATGACCTAGAAAGTTCAAATTTGGCATGCAGATAGGTAATTAGGTGAATACAAAGGAATAAATCAGAAACTGGTAATTTTTTATCATTTTATTATAATTTTTGACATAATTGATTCTCATAGTAATCAGCAATCAAAACTTATGACAGCCGGTTTTCATGTGGATTTTAAGGTCTTCACGTGAATATATAACGAGTTGATTACTACCCTTATTTTTTTGTATCCAAATATTTCCGAATTAGTACTTATAACTTAGAGTATAGTCGACTTTCGTATTTATTACGTTATTAACTGGGGGATTTAGTATTAATAATTAGTTTCAATATTTAGCGCACATCAAAAGTATAAGATCATTATATTTATAAATAATTAAATAACAGGCATTTCGGTACACGGCACGCGGTGTGACGCCGTAGCAGCGGGGTGGGAGCGGTGTCTCGATGACGCGAACGTCTCCGAGAAAGTGGCAGCAGCGCTCATAAGCGCGAGCGCCCGTCTTGCTGTCCGGTTGTCTCTCGATTTCTGACCTATAAGGTTGCGATTTATGCTACGAATGGAAGTTGCCTATTCCATTCGATTGCATATTCTTTGTTTGAGTATCTAGACACGCGGCAGCGTGTCAAGCCAAGTTCAAATAACAGAACTGGCGCGCAGCACCGTGTGTAATATTACACGAACCATTTGGAGCCACTTTTGACCCCCTCATAACTCAAAAACTATTTCACATAAACATGACAAATATATTGAAACTTGCAAGATACATATGTGGTCCAAATTTCATAAGCACATCTCAAACGGTTATTTAGATATTCACGTCCAGAAATCATCATTTTTATCACTGACTGACCTATAGATCAAAACTCTAACCCAGTTCCAGATGACCTAGAAAGTTCAAATTTGGCATGCAGATAGGTAATTAGGTGAATACAAAGGAATAAATCAGAATCTGGTAATTTTTTATCATTTTACTATAATTTTTCACTTAATTGATTCTATTAGGAACACTTATGTACTTAGTGCCTGTAATAACTGTATGTAGGTAAAAAAAATGTAAGAATCAGCAATCAGCAATCAAAGCTTATGACAGCTGGTCTTTATGTGGATTTTAACGGTTTTAATTTACGAACTAGAACGAGTCAAGACCAAGTTTCAGATATTAAGTAATGTATATTTATGTTCACAGGGAACAATTCCCTATTTGCTTAGCATATGCTATTATTACCCACAAATCACAATTCTCGACATAGGCTCCTATATATTTAGTAAAAGGCAGGCTTACGTTGGACTCTCCAGAGTTAAAACCTTAGATGGAGAACATCTTATCAGTTTAGATACAAGTCAAATCAAGGCACTAGTGATGGGCACGCCACAATTGCGGCGGTAAGTCCCCTCTTTGTGGAGTGGATAGAGAGGTGCCACGGCGTCCTCACCTTCCAACTGACGCAGGATCTCACCGGGTATGGGTGCCCCGTGGGTTCCTGTTCAGGATAAAGCGGGAGGATACGCCTGGGTGTTTCCATTGTGAGGATCGTCTAGAAGACACGGTGGAGCATACGGTGGAAGTTGGCCCTGCCTGGGCGGGGCACCGCCGTGTCCTCATGGAGGCGATTGGCGGCGGCGACCTCTCGCGTCCGGCCCTGGTGCGAGCCATGGTACGGAGCGAGAGGGAATGGGAAGCCGACACCTCCTTCTGCGAAGCAGTAATGCTCGCGAAGGAGGAGGCGGGGCGCGTGAGGGAGTGGCAGTCTCTGCACCCTCACGTCCCTAGCCACCGCAGGAAGAGATGCCCCGGGCGTCGGGAGTCCATAGCGGACTCCCAGCCACCGTAGGCGCGAGCTTGCGGGTGGCGAGCAATGGGTAGCTCGCCGCCCGGTAAGGACCAAGCTCGGGTCGACGGCGCGTAGTGTTCCACGTGCGCCTCAAAGAGATGTCAGCAAAACTGAAGGGGTCTGCTAGGACCGATGCCTGCCGGGGTCGCGTGATTGTTTGAAAGAGATACCGTGACCCTGGCACATGGGCAAGTGAAGGAACACAGGTGGGTTTTAGTCAGTAAAAGTCTGACATGCCCTCCCGCTCCGCCCAGAGCGGGAGAAGTCATTTGATGATTTCCCATCCAAAAAAAAGGCACTAGTGAGCTCTCTTGTAGAGTACAATCGTCTGCGCGCGTTATTCCGCCCCGACTTGACCAGTTTAAGTATAAACAGAAAACGCGTAAAAAAAACCGGATACTGAATTGGCAATTCACTCGAACATTTCAAAGATACAAGAAAATATAGAAAATAACACAAAAAAGACAATTATATTCCGTAAACGTAGGAAAATACGGTAGTTTAACAAAAACCATTTGGTATTTATTTCGTTATAAATAAGTACCTACTAATAATTTAAGTACAAAAAGTAATGATATCCCATCAAAAACATAAATGTGAAATGAGAGCCAAGTTCAATATTATGATATTGGTCTTGGTTGTTGACTTCAACGACAAAAGAAGTGAGATCTAAATGGGTGCCAAATTCAAGGGTTAGTCCTGAAATTTATTTATAACTATGTACATAAAATATCATTTCTTCTTATAACTTAGGATAATATATTGTAGCCCAAGGTCTGACTTGGCTAGTTTTCATATACGAATTATATTATAGCCTTCGCAATTTCTACACCTGTTACTTGTCGGTTCTTATTTTATTACTTATTCCGAAAATTTGGCTTGCTTATAGAAACTAGCTATCGAACATAATAATTCGTATATGAGAACTAGCCAAGTCAGACCTTGGGCTACAATATATTATCCTAAGTTATAAGAAGAAATGATATTTTATGTAGGTATAAATAAATTTCAGGACTAACCCTTGAATTTGGCACCCATTTAGATCTCACTTCTTTTGTCGTTGAAGTCAACAACCAAGACCAATATCATAATATTGAACTTGGCTCTCATTTCACATTTATGTTTTTGATGGGTTCACCTTTCTCGTCGACGGTAAGATTTTTGAATTGGTAGTGCAGAAGTAATCTGCGCGCTTCATCAAACTTTTCACAATTTCTTAAGACTGCTGGACGTTTGGCGGGCTGCCATGGGCCAGAGATATCTTCACCAGGTCTTTTAGAGTTGAGATTGCCGGTAGATTCCGATCTCACAAGGAATCTATTTATTTTTGGTACAACCACAATATCGACAAAGTATCGATACGATAGCGTGGCATCACTAGTGATGGTGAACAACTCACGTGGAGGAGTTAAGAAAACTGCGCGTGCGTCCGGACATGTCATCAGTGGCGGGGCAAGACCTAAATTTGATGTGGGCAAGATACATTTTGCGAGGCCCCCTGATAAACGAACATTCCAAACCTGACACGAAATCCTAACCCGGTCGCGAATTAGGTTAAGAAATTGAAAAAATTATATAAAATCTGTTCCGAACGTTACCCTCCTCCTAAACTGTTTTTTTTTTCGTGGAGAAATGCTCATGCATACTCCGCTACCACGGACCCACCTCTGGGGAATAACCTCATTTACGGCGCGTATATACCACGCCGTGACCACCTCGGGGACTAATTAGCACATGGGCACAAGACGACCCCGTGAATGGCACCCTTGGTCCCCTTGCGACGGGTCAGGACAGTGGCCCCGCCGCCTACCACTTTTCGGCCGCAGGGGATAGGGAGAGTGACCAACGCTATACCAACACTCCTCTTCCCCTGCGGCCCCACCGCATCCGCCATCGGACGGTGGCGACCCGTTCAGGCCGCGGAAGGTAGGGAGAGCGGCGCACCTCAATACCGGCATTCCTCTCCCGCCGCGGCCTCCAACCCTCAGCCGCAATGCCTCAGTTACTAAGACATCGCGGCCCGCCTCAGTTGCGATGTCGACAAACGACACCGCAACCTACTTGTTGGCCGCTACGTTGTCGGCTTTGGGAGGAAAAGTCCTGACGAGCGCCCCTCCTCGGGTTCCTCTTAGCTTCACCGTGGGTGTCCAAACCACGGGGTGTCAATGCGGGACCCCACTGGAGGGGACCCTCCTCCTAACCTTACCCGACGTATCGTTTCTATCATAACACAAATTCCGATATACTATGAAGATGGCAATATCTTTTGGAATTTTACCAGGCATATTGGCATGTCTATCAAAAAACATTATTAAAACAAAATATTGTCTGAAAAAGTCCATTTGTTGTTGAATTTAATTAGTGACTGAAACGAATCGCTGCAGAACCGACTCCACGCAGTCTTGTTTGCCCTTCCCCGAGAGTGTATTTTAAGCCCGCGAAGGCGCGTATGAGGGAGGCGACCCGCGAACTCAGGAGTAGGCGGCTGAGGCTGCGGAGCCGAAGCTGCAGTGGTGAGTGTTAAAGCCGTCTGAGACGATAAGCTCGCGTGGGACCACCGGAGACCCGAAGCGCCAGAGCCGTGACAGAAACCTTGCCTGCTGCGTAGATACTATTTCCCTTCTTCTCTATAGGGAAATTCTATCTATACCGCAATTCGGGTTATGATAGGAACGATACTTCGGGTTCGGTTAGGAAGAGGGTTACATCCGGAACAAATATAATTTTTTTTTTCGAGTTCCTAACCTAACCCCGACTGGGTTAAGATTTCGGGTCAGGTTCGAAATAATTTTTCGCTGGAAACAAGTTGAAATTGTGAGAAAACCGGGTTAAGAAAAGCATGTTTTTCCGCTAAAATATGTCTAAACCCTACAAAAAAATACTTTTCGTGATCATGCAAACGCCACGAAGTAGCACAGTAGCACCTCGATTGTTAAACCGTCACCAAACAGCCAAGCCAGCCAAACGCAGCGCATAAATCCAACTTAATTAGTATTGCCAGATACTTGCTATCCGGTGTTTTTATTATTCATTGCTAAATTAGTAATTATATCTATATTTGCTTTCGCGTAGTCAGGCCTGCTGTCTTGTATGGGTCAGAATGTTGGGCCACAAAAGGGATGAATGAAAGGGAAATGCATGCAGCTGAGATGAGAATGTTAAGAGGGATGTGTGATGTTACACGAATGGATAGAATAAGAAATGAGTACATAAGAGGAAGTCTGAAAGTGGCACCGATAATTGAAAAGTTGTGTGGGAATGGGATGTCGTGGTATGGTCACGCGTTACGGAGGAATGAAGAAAATGTCATGAGTAAAGTATTGAGTATGAATGTGGCTTTAAAAGTAGATGGAGACCAAAGCAACGATGGATGGACTGTGTGAATTATAATTTGGATAGAAAGGGGGTGACTACTGAGATGACGACTAGTAGAGAAGTGTGGAAGAAAAAGACATATTGCGGCGACCCCTGATAAATTGGGATAAGGGCAAGAGAATGATGATGATTTGCGTTCGCGTGCCTTCGAGGCGCGAGGCCCCTTGGATCGCGAGGCCGTAGGCGGTCGCCCACGTCACCCACGCCTTACGCCGCCTCTGCATGTCATGGTATGGTTATGTGATACGGAGGTATGAGGAAAATGACGTGAGGAAAGTATTGAGTATGAATGTCGATGGCTCTTAGAGCAGAGGGAAACCTAAGAACCGATGGATGGACTGTGTGAATAATGATATGGATAGAAAGGGCGTGACTACTGAGATGACGACTAATAGAGAATTGTGGAAGAAAATACATGTTGCGCCGACCACAAATAAATTGGGACAAGGGCAGGAGAATGACGATGAAATGTAAAAACCTTCCTCTTGACACACTCTGTCTATTGCTGAAAACTGAATTAAAATCTGTTGCGATTTGCGAAGGTAAAAAGATCTAAGCGTACAAACAGCGGGAGTCACTTTGTTTTCAACCGACGAAAAAAACGGAGGAGGTTATCAATTCGACGCGTATAATTTTTTTTGTTTTTTTTTTTTTATGTATGACCACGCATCACTTTTAAGTAGTTGTCCGATCGTGATAATTCTTTTTTAACACGCTTTTATTAGGTCGACCTGTATGTAACTAACTATGTAATGGAATCTAAGGTAACTAATTTAACTATCTTCCAAGGATCGTAGCGTCATGAAAATTGGCAGCTGCATGTAGTTCTGATGACAACACAATAATATGGTACTGTCGAACTGATCTGATGATGGAGCCGGAAGATATGAACTAGAACTTCATGATGGAACTGTTGAGTCATATCTCTCAACATCGCCGCGCGCCCAGCGGCAGTGAACGAGAGGTGCGGGGACAACGGGTCGCCGACCTGCCGACGGCCAGGCGCGGGCCCCCCCGCCACACCAGTCAGCTGTTGCTCGCCTCCACGCACGGCTGCGCTTGCGCATCTTAATACCTTATACTTCCCTTGTTCATATTTTAACAGACCGTTTTATTTTGTACCATCTTGTAAATTCGTATTTTATTATATTTCATGTTATACAGTCCACTCCAAGTTTTATTTACATTCACCACGAACTATCGTCGCGATCATTGGTCCTTTTGAACCAAACAAAGAAAACGAGATTTTTCGAAATTTCAAAATTCAACGGTTCGTCGGTTGGAGAACAAAGAACTTCATCTTCTAGTTCAAGTTTCACAAGAGGTCTTCTTTTCTTCGTGTGTCATCGTCTGCATTTGGTCATCGTGAACGTCGATACGGCAACAGCCGTCTTCATCGAGTTCAAACCAACGGGCGTCGCAAGAAAGGATCGACGAGACTTCAGGACGCGAAGACTTTTCAAGATCCCAGGATCTACTCATTGGAGCCACAGTCGTCAGCTCATCATCAGAGGTTGACAGCATAAAACCGTGAGAACGTTCCAATTTCCTTTGTTCCATCATTTTGCCTAATCGTTTTGCCTATTTTAAACTTATTTAATGACCTTTCAATTAAATTCCATCAGTCCATAATCTTCAGCCTATCAACTTGTCTAAGTAGTTTCCATTACTTACTTTATAAAACACCAAGTTTTAAATAAGCCATTTGCAAAAGTGATTTTAGTATTTCATTATAGGTGCCGTGCACAATTTCATTATTTTTGGTGTTTTTATTCTAAATCATATTCATCATAGCTTTTAATCGATATATTTTGCATTAATCCATTGAATTGAATTGAATTTATTTTGTTTTTTTTGTGTAAAGAAAATATTTCGGCATTCGCTTAGCATTACTCAGCAGATTTGATCGGAAACGCCTAGCGCTTTCATAATAGCCATCTCATTTCTTACTGCTTATAGTTCTTGTGCGTACTTTACAACTGATTGCTAATTATTTAGTGTCAGTAACCTTTACTTAACTTTTTTTTTTCTCGTCTTCTTTTCTCTTCTTTACTGTACCTGCAAAATTTTCACTGTCATGGCTGACATGAAAAGCTTTATTAAGAAGCGAGCTTCAATAAAGGCTAAGCTTACGCAGTTTACTTCGTATTTAAATATTTCTAGGTCTTGCGAAAAGTTGAGTGAGGTGCAAGTCATTGAAGTCGAATATAGACTTAACATATTTGAAAGCTTATATGAGAAACATGATGCATTACAGGATGAATTGGAGGCGTTGGTGGATGACCCCAGCGAGCAATTTGCGGAACGCGAAGAATTTGAAAAGCTGTACTACGGCTTGGTGGCTTCTGCACGCCAGCTGATCAGCAGCTCAAGAAGGCTTCTTGAGGGAAACTCCGCAACCGAGGTGGATTCTGGTATTACTAGTACACACAAACACAATTCAATTCGTTTACCTAAAATTGATTTACCCAAGTTTTCAGGTAGCTATCATGATTGGTTGGAATTTAGAGATACCTTCATTTCTATAGTACATAACAACACAAACTTAGACAACATTAATAAATTACACTATCTGCGTGCTTCCTTAAAAGGGAGTGCGTCTCTTGTTATTGATAACCTTGACTTCAAATCAGAAAACTACAACGCTGCCTGGAAGTTACTCTGTGAGAGGTATGACAACAAAAGATTGCTTGTCAACAATCATGTGCAAGCACTTTTTAACGTCCAGCCTATTGATAGAGAGTCAAGTAAGTACTTCGTTACATAATTGACACTACAAATAAAAATCTTAGAGCGTTGGCAACCCTTGGCCAACCAGTCCAAAACGTATTTGTTGATGTGCTTATCATTTACATTATGACCAGTAAGATCGACCACGTAACGAATCGTCAGTGGGAAGAGCACAGAAACACTTTTCTCGAACCACCTACATTATCTTCATTCACTCAGTTCATCAGCAGCAGGGCTGACTTTCTGGAGACAATTGAAGAATCTAAGCCTATAGCAACAACTAAAAGCGAATCCACCACACCTGCAACCAAATCCAAGGGCAGTGTTGTGCTACCTGAGAAGGTATTGAAACCTCTGTCATGTCCCATGTGTCGTCAGGATCATTTTATCTTTGCTTGCGAACAGTTCAAAAGTCTCCCAGTTCAGGCTCGTATTAAAAAGCGGCCCTGTTAGGACAAAACGCTGCAATCTTTAAAACGTCAATTTGAGAAAAACGGGTTTAAAAGTTTAAATCTTTAGCTCGTTACCAAATTTTATCCAGTATGGATAACCGTTTAATTGTTTTTGTAACTAATTTAGCATGATATTTACTTTTTTTCATTTTAACATCGTGTTATAGTATTTTATAAAGATACCTCACAATATTATAAAAACATGTTTTGTTACAACAACATGTAGGGAACCAATATTCGTCTTTGTTGTGACATAACAATGTAATCCTTGATTACTGCATTTTGAAGTAATAGATCACTGGTTTAATGTACTCTGCATTGACTAAGACCAAAGGTAAAAATAAATGTATTCAAGATATTGATACTAAACATTGTACGGATTAAGAGTCCTACCTTACTCTTTCTAACAGGTACTTATTTGTAAGGTAAAACAATAAAATAAAAAGTGGTCAGCAGTATGTTAAAATTTTATTACAAAGGAAAAAGACATTATTCTAAACGGTAATTAGTTAAAAGTTTCTGAAGGAGACTCGTCCAAATCTTCGGTGATGTTTTCATTCACCACCAAATCTTCATAAAACCTATGTCTGGAGTTCGGCATAAATTTTAATAGTTTTAGTAACTCATGCTTCTTTTTTTGCGAAATTCCCACAGCTTCAGTTCTTTTTGCTACATTTATAAACATGTCAACTTCTTTACCTACAGTATTCATAATTTCTTTCTTGAATTTTTTCGTTAATATGTCGAGCTCCTTGAAATCAGCTTGGTAATTAATTTTTACAAACAGTTTTGGTTTGCCTCTTCGGAATTCAACAACTTTAAAACTGGAAATGTTGTAATTTCTAGGGAAAACAGATTTTAATTCGCTTTTAAATAGCATAACTTCTTTGTGGTCATGTACATGGGACGTCAAGTTTTTTCGAGACTTTTCAAACGTGTGAACGTAGTCATATAAATCATATAAATTTCCTGATTTGTTCATTTTATTGGTTATGGCACCATGTACACTGTCAGCTGACATGTAGGTGTGACCACTCTCCAGGTATTCAATTTTGATGGTATTGATCTCATTGCAGCAATCGTTGATTAGTCTCAGCAACGCAGAGTATACAATTTTATTTTTATTTTGTGCGTTGCAATTATCTGCATACAAAATTACGGTTTTATAATCTCTGCAATATGATTTAAGAAATAGAACATATGCCGTTGCTACATCAAATGCTTTTCGACCAGATTCGCCTTCATGCCACAACATCACCGTTGCCGGCTTATTTCCTTTACCTATCCCGGCAAAGGTTTCATTGAATAGGTTCAGTTTTCGGCTAAAGAAAAAGTCTTTATTGTTTAGTAGTGGCATGGTTATACATTTTTGCATATCTACTGTAAATATCGCGATCCCCGAGTCCTCTTTTTCAGCATCCTTGCTGTCCGCATTCATGTGCGCTCTTGAAATATCTTTATTGTCCAAATGCTGCGGATACTGAATACAAACTTCACAATTGCATTCATGGCATGAATGGTATGTGACTCTTTCATCTCTAGGTTGCTTAGGTTTAGGGTGAGCCACATCATGAGCTTCACACTTTGGACATTTATCCTGCACAGGTTGCTGAGTTGAAATATTTTTCATTTTGATCCTCTTGTGGAATGCAGACCAGCTACATGGCTGTTTGTTTTTACGTTCTAAATTGTGTTTTAGAAATAGAAACATTTGAGAGAGCGTCAGTCCAGTCGGTAAATATCGTCGGTTAGGTGCATGCTCTAATCTATAATGCGATGATGTTGGGTGGAATAGTTCTATAAAATCATCTATCTCTTTTAAGTATTCATCGGAAAAAGAATGTTTTGGTTTGTGTCGACCTCTCAAATCTGGCGCTGCTGATACTTTTGCTGAAACTGGAGTTTTGGAAATCTTAAAATTTGCTTTTAATACAGCTAGCACTGATTGATCATTAGTGTAGCCTAAACTCCTCAGGAACATAGTTTTACATACACGATAATTGAGTAAGTGGTACTTATAGGTGTGGTTTCTTTTGGTGGAGTTGGAATACCGTATGGCAATTTTATTATTTTCTACGTTACGTGAAATAAAATCTCTTCTTCTTTGTATATCCATATTCCAGTAGGTATCCCAAATTGTTTGTCTTTGTTCTTCAGTAATATTTACTGTACACTTTCTTATGCATTTATTTTGACAAGGAGCGCCTATTGGATGTTTCTCTTTGCTAGCTTTTAGTCTATCTCTAGGATCTTTGATACGTTTCTTCTTTGCAGGTGGGGGTACATTAATTACATCTTCAGTTACTTCATCCAATTGACAATTAGGGTTTTGAGGAATATTTTCGAAATAAGTAACTGCTGCCGATATTTCTTTGTCTTCAATGAATCTATCCTCTTCCAGCTGTAAACTGAAGTGATTGTGTTCTTCTACAGGAGATATCGTGTCTTTATTAAATTTCTCCTTTGCAGGTGGTAAATTATCATTATTATTTTTGGAATGGCAATTGAAATTTTCGTTTGATAACCTTGTAGGTGTAACATTCCTCATTTCTACAAAATCAAGTTGTAGATGCGGTGGTGGTAAATAATTTTTATCTTTAGTTACTTCATCCGATTGACAATTTGGGTTTTGAGGAATAGTTTCAAAATAAGTAACTGCTGCCGATATTTCTTTGTCTTCAATGAATCTATCCTCTTCCAGCTGTAAACTGAAGTGATTGTATTGTTCTATAGGAGGTATCGACTTTTTATTAAATTTCTCCTTTGCAGGTGGTAAGTTATCATTATTATTTTTGGATTGGCAATTGAAATTTTCGTTTGATAACCTTGTAGGTAGAGCATTCCTCATTTCCACAAAATCAGGTTGTAGATGCGGTGGTGGTAAATAATTTTTATCTTCAGTTACTTCATTCAGGTGCCTATTTTGGTTTTCAACTATTTCAAGATTAGGAACTACTGCTGAAATGTCCCCGTCTTCATTGCACCTGGGGTTTTCCAATGATATATTTAAACTTTCAGTGGATTGCTCGACGAGTATAGCGTTTTCATAATGTTTCTGGTTTACTGGTGGTAAGTCGTCATAAGTTATAATTGTAGATGTATTGTCGCTTTTTTTAGGCTGCTGCTGATCAATTGGAATTTCTTCGTATTCTTTACATTTCGATGGTAAACGAAAGTTACTATTTTGAATACTGTCCTGAAACAAAACAGGAAGAATCCATTGAAATAATTGTAGGTAAAAAAGCATCTGAACCAAAATTAATCCTAACTAATTTTATAATTGCGAAAGTATTTATTTGTTTGTTATTCTTTTACGCTTTATCAGCTTTAACAGCCGTTCTGACGTGACTGAGTAACAAATATACATCCATACAAACTTTCGCATTTGTAATATTAATAAGGATAATTATTTTATGTAAGTACAGTTATACAGTACGCGACAGCTCGCGAGTTTGGCGACGCGGGTTAGAGTAGGTTTTGTTGGTAACGGACGTTAAAAAAATGTTAATGAATAGAGTTAAGTAAAAAATTCTACAAACGAATGCCGAAGAAACGTCTATAACGGACTATTGGTCAACATAATATTTTTTTTGTAAGTTCCTTTAAGGGCCAACGCAGACCAAGTGAAACGCAGATTAGCACGGTTTTCACTGGCAAGCAAATACCAACATTTCTGAGGTTGAAATAAAGTTGAAATTAAATGAACCTCCACTAGTCCGACAGACGATCTACGCAGACAGATAGTACGCAGTTAAGGTTATTTATTTGCGACTTTATTTTAAGAGGAGCAATGTTGATATTTGTTTGACAGGGAAAACCGCGATGTACCTACATACTGAGCTTCGCCAAGTCTGCGTCTGCCCCAAACTGCACTCCCGTTGTCGCGAACTTAGGTAGGTACTTTGCTTATAATGTTGATCCGTCACTAAATCTCATAAATATCGTATAATTATGTTACGATACGCAGAAACCGCGTACTTGTCATTAAGTATTCAATTTTTTTACCTATCAAACCTTAGAAATAAATTTAAACACACACTTACCGGCTTATTGTGTGAATTATTTCCAAGCACTGCCAAACTGCATATCTTTTTGATGCGTTCATATTTCGGCATTATTTATCACTATCACACTTCCAACCACTTAGAGGAATAGATGAACAATAAAATAATGCTAGTAATACGTGACGCGCGTGACGCGCGCTCGCTCTGTTGATATTATTATTATGACAAAACGCAGTAAACTAAGCTTGCAATGTTTTACCAAAATACGAAGTCGCGCACGCCTTACCCGCGCGCCCGGCCTCACTTCTACCTATCACGGTAAAACGCTGCAATCTGGAGTACAGCGTTTAGCAAAAATATTTCATCGAACTTCAGGTTACAGTGAAGTGTAACATATCGTTTTTTTATTAATGGAAACCATTATTGAACTGTAAATCGAACCCGTACCAAGCTTGCATCACGTAGATTATTTTATGATGTATTACCATAAAACAGTGTAACCCGGGTTGCAGTGTTTTGTCATAACAGGGCCGAAAGGCTCAAGGTTCAAATGTATGCATGAATTGTCTTCGGCCAGGTCATGATGTTTCCAAATGTAAATTAGGTTATTGTAAATATTGTCGTCAAAAACACAACACTCGCTTACACATCGATGATAATATTCTTCCTAGTGCACACAACACTGCATTATCAGCTAGTCAATCGTTTACATCTCGAGTAATTTTACTTTCCACAGCGCTCGTGAGGGTGACCGGCGCTGACGGTAACCACCATACAGCACGGGTCTTCCTGGACAGTGGCAGCACAACAAATTTCATTTCGGAGGATTTTGTTCGTAAGCTACATGACCCTACCTACATTACCAAGTCCAAGGTAACAGGTATTAATTTTCAAACTTCTAGTTGTACTCAGGGATGCTTTGTGTCATTAAAATCAATTGATGATAGTGGGTACGTACTGAACATTGACTGCCTTGTATTGCCGAAAGTATCAGCATCAGTTCCTCATACTTATGTTGATACTAGTAACATACGTATACCTACGAACGTCCATCTTGCTGACCCCACTTATTACGTTCCGTCTTCGATCGACGTCCTTGTTGGTGCGGAAGTCTTTTGGGGTATCATAGGCACTGGCCGTATCGCATTAGGTACCCATAAGCCCACTTTACTTGAGTCAAAATTAGGATGGCTCATATCGGGTGCATATAAACAATCGGATTCCTCTTCACACGTTTGTATGCATACTAATAACCAACAAGTAGATTTAGATCGGTTTTGGGAATTAGATGCTGTGTCGTCTATATATAAACACTCTGGTGAAGAGAGATCCTGTGAACAACATTTTAAAGATACCACATATCGTAGTTCTGATGGGCAATTTGTGGTAAGTATTCCTCTTAAAGAGTCACTGGACGTATTGGGTGATTCATTCATAATGGCTAAGCAGCAATTTCTATCTCTTGAACGTCGTTTGGGTAGAGATCTTCGCCTTAAAGGCCTATACGTTGACTTCATTAACGAGTACATAGAGCTGGGACACATGTCTGAATCAACTAGACGCCCACTCGACTCAAAATGTTCAAACTATTTACCGCATCATGGTGTTCTGAAGGAGTCGAGAACTACCACCAAGCTAAGGGTAGTTTTTGACGCTTCCGCCAGAACTGCATCAGGTAAGTCTTTTAACGAAATACAGATGGTTGGTTCCCCTATACAAGATAATTTACTGTCAATATTGCTTCGATTCCGTCAACATAGAATTGTTATAAGTGCGGATATTGAAAAAATGTACCGACAACCACTTGTACATGACAGTCATCGTCCTTTACAAAAAATCCTGTGGAGGGCAGAACCAACTCATCCACTAAAGGAATACACACTTAATACGGTAACGTATGGCACAGCCTCAGCACCATATTTAGCTACCAGGTGTTTACTTCAACTAGCTGAAGAGTGCTCCGATACTTCAACTAAGTTTTCGATAGCACATGATTTCTACGTGGATGATTACTTGTCCGGTGGATCATCTGTTTCAGAAACTTTAGAAAAAAGCCGCAGTGTTGACAATGTCCTTCGGTCAGCAAAATACAATCTTCGGAAATGGTGGTCCAACTCCAGTCAGGTGCTGCAGGCGCTTAGCGGTGAACACGACGTTTCTGATGTTGTGGACCTGAGCGACAACGAGCAGTCGAAGACCCTGGGGCTTCTATGGAGGAGTTTAAGTGACACATTTTCCTTTTCTATAAACTTAAATTCCACTGAAAAGGCTACCAAACGTCATATCCTATCAACCATAGCGCAGATCTTTGATCCCGTTGGCTTGGTCGTTCCATGCATAGTGGAAGCCAAAATATCGTGCAGCATCTGTGGCTGGCCAAATGTTCTTGGGATGAGCTTGTTCCCACGCATATTCAGTATGCTTGGAATGACTTTCAAAATAGCCTGCACCTATTAAACGAGTTCAAGATACCTCGAATCTGCGTCCTGTCTACAATTGCATATATTCACTGACGCATCCGAAAAGGCTTATGGGGCGTGTGTTTATGTTCGCAGTGTATCAAGAGATGGCGAGGTTACTGTACATCTCCTAACCGCTAAAAGCAAGGTAGCTCCCATCAAACCCACGACCATACCGCGGCTTGAGCTGTGTGGTGCGTTGTTGGGTTCACGGTTGTACTCAAAGGTTCGTCAGTCACTTACTTTACATTTTGATGAAGTACATTGCTGGTGTGATTCCACCATCGTCTTGGGATGGTTAGCTACTTCACCAAATCAATTAAAGACATTCGTACGTCATCGAGTGTCTGAAATTCATGAAACTGTAGGAGAAGCTTGGCACTACGTTCCGTCAGCTGAAAACCCCGCGCAGACCTCGCTTCGCGTGGACTTAGAACTGACAGGCTGTTATCGTCTTTATTGTGGTGGTCAGGACCACAATTCCTTAGCAAAGACAGGTCTTCATGGCCTCAGTTCCCTGAATCAAATCATAACCATTCTGGGTTACCAGAAACAGTCGCGTATTGTCATGTTGCTAATCAGAATATTGAAAATCCTTTTACAGTGTTATTTTCAAAATATTTAAACTTTAACACATTACACATATGTCATGCGATTCATTAATAAATGCAGTAAGAAATCAGTTGAGTGTGGTTCACTAACTTCCACTGAACTTACCAATTCTTTAAACTTATTATTAAGACTCAGTCAAATAGAATCATTCCCGGAAGAGTATCACTTACTTAAATCAGGTAAACAACTACCAGCAAAGAATAAACTTTTATCTTTGTCTCCTTTTTTTGATACTCTTAATAATCTTATTCGTGTTGGAGGAAGATTAAATAGCTCATTTTACGATTATAACATTAAGCATCCAATTCTATTAGCTAGTTCTCAAACAATTTGCATTCTCTTGTTCAACATGTTTCAATTACGCCTCTTGCATGCTGGCCCACAGCTTTTATTGGCCACTGTTCGTCATCACTACTATCCCATTGGAGGTAGGAACCTGGCTAAAAAGATCACACATCAATGTGTAAAATGTTGCAGGGTCAAGGCCAACACTGTTCAACCTATTATGGGTAATCTGAGCAGCGTCTTCATTTAGAATTCCCATTTTTAGACACAGGGGTAGACTACGCCGGTCCCATCATGGTAGCTGACCGGAAAGGTAGAGGATGCCGACTCATCAAATGTTTTATTTGTGTGTTTGTGTGTTTAGCTACGAGAGCCATCCACCTCGAGCTTGTGTCGGATCTTACAAAGGAAGCTTTCTTAGCTGCGCTAAACCGTTTTATTGCTCGAAGAGGAAAACCCCGTAACATATTCTCTGACAACGGCACAACCTTTGTCGGTGCTTTCAATGAGTTGGCCAAGCTTCTTTCGCAAAACTTAAACCTAAACAATATCGACCCTGGCATAAACTTTTCTTTCATACCTGCGTACACTCCACACTTCGGTGGCTTATGGGAGTCTGCAGTTAAATCCACCAAATATCATTTACGACGCATTTTGGGTTTAACAAACCTAAACTTCGAGGAAATGGGCTACCTGCTTAATTCAAGTTGAAGCTACCTTAAATTCAAGGCCCTTAACTCCACTGTCCAACGATCCTTCCGACCTCGCTCCTTTAACCCCAGCTCACTTCCTTATTGGCCGTTCTCTAATCATGCTGCCTCATCCACAGATCCAGAACGTCAATAGCCTTAAACGATTTCGCCGCATTGAATATTTGAAGCAACATTTCTGGGCTCGTTTCTCACATGAATACGTTGTGTGGCTACAGGAGAGAACAAAATGGTGCCGGTCCTCTGGCGAGCTCAAGGAAGGAACCATGGTCGTCATAAAAGACAAAAACTTACATCCCCTTCTATGGCTTCTAGGACGCATCAAACGTGTTATCCCAGGCAGGGATGGCGTCGCGAGGGTCGCCGACATTCTCACGAGAAGGGGTGTCATCCGGCGCGCTTTCAACACCATCTGCCCGCTGCCGGTCACGACTGTTGAAGAGTCTTCAACGGGGGAAGTATGTTGAGTCATATCTCTCAACATCGCCGCGCGCCTAGCGGCAGTGAACGAGAGGTGCGGGGACAACGGGTCGCCGACCTGCCGACGGCCGAGCGCGGGCCCCCCCGCCACACCAGTCAGCTGTTGCTCGCCTCCACGCACGGCTGCGCTTGCACATCTTAATACCTTATACTTCTCTTTGTTCATATTTTAACCGACCGTTTTATTTTGTACCATCTTGTAAATTCGTATTTTATTATCAACCGACGAAAAAAAACGGAGGAGGTTATCAATTCGACGCGTATATTTTTTTTTATTTTTTTATTTTTTTTTTATGTATGACCACGCATAACTTTTTACATAGTGGTCCGATTGTGACAATTCTTCTTCTATTGGAAAGGGTATACTCCCAAGGTGGTCCCATATAAATTTGGAAAACAAAATCGAACCCTAAGGGTCAGAAAACAGGGGATGATTGATTGTTCACTCACTGATTGTAATATATAAACACGCATAACTTTATACAGAGTAGTCTGATTTTGATAATTCTTTTTGTGTTGGATAGGGTATATCTTGCCAAGTATTATAAGTACATTAAAGCCACAAAAAATATAAAATAAAAACTTTTTAACAAAAAATTAAACCGCCGAAAAACTGAAAAGCATAAAATAATACTTAAACCTTAAAATTTTGAGTCGGCGCTGAAAAATCAATGAACAAGGATCACTCAAAGCGCCGACTCATAATTTTAAGGTTTAAGTATTATTTTATGCTTTTCAGTTTTTCGGCGGTTTAATTATTTGTTAAAAAGTTTTTTATTTCATGTTATACAGTCCACTCCAAGTTTTATTTACATTCACCACGAACTGTCGTCGCGATCAGAACATCGTATCATAGCTGTGTTTGAACTTGCTAAAAAAGTTATGAAATGAACTTCGACCACGATTAGGTTTCAAGGTCTGATGATGAAGCCGGAAGATAGGCACTGGCATTCCGTGATGGAATATCGTATCATAACCGCATTTGGACATGTTAGAATGGTCTTGTAATGAACTTTGACCACGATAAGGTTTTTAGTTTTTACATGCTTTTATAAAAGCGTGTTTTTCTAGTAATTTTTTAAACTATTTTATTTGTTGGAAAGGGTGTGGTGCCATATAAATTTGGAAAACAAAATCGAACCCTATGGGTCGGAAAACAGGGGATGATTGATTGTTCACTCACTGATTGTAATGTATAACCACGCATAACTTTATACAGAGTAGTCCGATTTTGATAATTCTGTTTTTGTTGGATAGGGTATACCTTGCCAAGTATTATAAATACATTAAAGCCACAAAAAATATAAAATAAAAACTTTTTAACAAAAAATTAAACCGCCGAAAAAACTGAAAAGCAAAATATTATAAACCTTAAAATTATGAGTCGGCGCTTTGAGTGATCTTTGTTCATTGATTATTCAGCGCCGACTCATAATTTTAAGGTTTATTATTTTTTTGCTTTTCAGTTTTTTCGGCGATTTAATTTTTTGTTAAAAAGTTTTATACTATGTAAAGAATAAAGATATTAAAAGAAGATATTTATATACATATATATTATATATTTGTTAATACTATTACATTAAATTACATAATTACCTAAGAGTTCTTCTAGAACACTTTAAATTGATTTTATTTTTTGCTAAAGTGAAACGATTGCGATGAAACAAAGTCTAAAACGTCTTCAGAGTTATTCGCATTATTTGTGTCCTAAAGTTTAATTAACTTTATTAGTTTCGTACCTTTGACGTGATACCTGGTCTAACGGACACATAAACAGACAATTTTTTTAATAATGATAGAAATCGCATCTGTTGATTATCCTGTAATATCCTATTTTTTTTTGGAAATATTTTGAATGTACAGAAAGACCTCATCTACAGATTTTTTATATGTATAGATTAAGGCAAGATGTTCCCGGTGGTCATTGGTTGATAAAATAATGTTGCGGCATCTAAATCTATCCGACGTCAGATTCGAAACTGCATGTCGATTCTGTAAAAATCTCACCGTGAAAAGGTGCGTGGAGTGAGCTGTCAGTGTCATCCCAGTGCTACTAGGGATTGACCAAACATAACATAATCATAATCGAGATTTTGATAATATTTTTATGCTTATTCTATTGATCATTTTATGCGTATTTCAAAGCTAGTAAACTATCTTGACATTACTACTGTTTCGGGAAGTTTTTCAAATGAAATAGCGAAACAGAAATTAAGTCAGAAACGCATTGTTGTTTTCTTTTCTGTTTTTTCCTCAACTAGCCCTTTATGCCTGACGCACAAGTGCGACATGCACGAACAATTAATGAATATAGTAAGACATATGTACATGTATAGGTAAGATAGCTACAACAGAAAATGCGAATCGACATTGTCAGTTATTATGAACCCACTGTAAACTGATTAAAATTAAATACGTAAATGCAATCACATGGCCTAATCACGATGTGTCTTGTAGAAGCGATTGTAGATCGACTCGAGTAAAGATTGTGCAACGTTCTTCAGCGTTGTTATTAACCCAAATCTATTAAAAAAAGATGAAAGAACTTGGCCTTGCTTGACTGACGGAGCATAGAATTCAATCTCACACATACTATGTGGGAACCCACATCTAGGCGCTGTCATATTCACATTGAAATTTGTTTACTAGGTAGGTATTTATTAAACTTATAACGTGTCACGTATGCGCACTAAGAACATTAGGAAAATGCAATACCTGCGTCCAAAAATGTGCCGAGTAACATTTTATTGTAGATAAAAATATACCCACTTACTTACTAACTTAGATGTCGTTATTATCAATAAAAAGAATATTCATCAAAAGGTCACCATCTTGAAAATATTATGTTAAAATTCAACAGTTCAAAACGGTCATCCGCGTGCTCGCGAGGTGAAGTGATGTTACTATGACAACGGCATTGCGAGGATCGCGTGATCAAGCCGCGCATGCGCGCTAGACGCTGTCATCAATAAGTATCAATTATTTTTTTTTGTTCGCCTTGTGCAGACGCCATTTCGTAATCGGATTGAGAATAATTAGTGCGCAAGTATTCGAAACATTCATATAAATGCATGTATACCTATTTAATAATCGTATTATTAATACAAGAATATTCATCAAATCATCATCATCTTGATACTTACCTACTAGGTATGTCAAAAATCAACATTTCAAATGAAACTCGCGTAGCGCGCCCGCGTGAGTTCACTCCACCTTGACTAAATGTGATGAGAATCGCGTGAAGTGTTCACGTCGAGCAAGCAGTTACTCATTCGGTGTTGTTGCCATAGCAACCACACCGTGTGAGTAACGGTTTCGGGTGAAGTGAGGTGACCGACGCTGTCATTGTCAAGACAGTTTTTTTTTTATTTCAGCCTTTCAAGTCATTGCTAAAGGCAATGACGTATTCGCAGTTAGCCAATGAAGTATATTTTAATGTAAATTCCAACCCTTGTTGAACATTTCAAAATTATAAATTATGTTTTCAACAAATGAATATTAGATATTTACTTACTTGAGAGGTCGAGCATTCGGTGAATCGAGAGGCTTGTAGCTAAATAAAAACAGCCGCACAGTCCAACCGATCCGGCTAAGCTACGCTTGCCTCGGTCGGTCCGTCTATGGGGACCATCTTTACATACCAAGTTCACGAAGGTCGAAACTCTGACAACCAGTCTTACCAAGGGGGTAACATATTACCAAATAACTGGGTTGTCGGAGTCGGATTGGCAGTCATTGCATGTGAAATACCCGTGCATTCAGCTGCAACCGGTTAAGACTGGAAGCCGACCCCAACACAGTTGGACAAGGGCAGGCAGATGATGAGGTGAGATCGAGCAAATTCATTAAATTGTGGAAAGCAAGTATTCAGTGATTGGTGATGTGTTCGTTAAAATTATTTACATAATATATGTAAATAGCATACCTAAAGGATTTTCAAACAGCTATCATCTAGATTCTGGATAAACAATAGTTCAAGATACCAGCGGCGAGGCGTAATTTTTTCTAAAAGAGAAGCCGAAGCGAAGTCGGCCTTAACTTACTGACTCATCAATAAAGAATACTTACTATCATTCTAAAATTAATATAGGAATGTAATGAATTAAATACAATTAAATTGAACAGATGAAAACGAATAAAATATGCAATATTCCTCTATCTCGTTCTCGCTGACGCATTTTTCTATACCTGTCTCTGTCATAACCCGTTGTACAGCGGCTTGCTCTCGTACATATCAAGCGGTGCCACGTGACCTAAAGTGACATCATTACGGGATCGCTGTTGTATGAATTTTTAGTTCCCGATTATGACGTTTTGGCGCCGGGTTAATTTAGAACATTTCTCTTTTGTTGTAATACAAAGCTATAAATGACCTTTTTTGTTGTTTGAATGTTATGGTGAATTAAATACCCGTAGTGTAACTATATTTATTGACAATAGTAGCCACTATTTACATACTATTGTATTTAGGTTTAGGTTTAAAGAAATTTATTCTCAAAAAAGACACAAAGTCACTTACATGAGAACAATGCTTACAGTAAATTATTAAACGTTCGTCACAGACGTTATTGAAATAATTTTACACCCATCCAATGCATTCAGCTTTTGGGAAAGGTAGTATTTTTCATTAAATATGCAGCTAATTGTGTTTTGAATGCATGGAATGAGTGCAATTTTTTTATATGTGAGGGTATTTTGTTGTATAATTGTGCTCCTTCAAAACTTAACATTTTTTTGCCAAACTTCGTTCTCGTCTTCGGTAAAATCAAATAACTAGCCCTGCGACTGCTACGTTGTGTAACTTGTTTGACTTTTGTAAACGATAAATTGGTCTGAATACTTTTGTTTACTGCCTTACGAATAAAAATGCATGTGTTGTAAACATATAGCTGTCTAATGTTCATTATTTGGGTTTCTTCATAAATTTTGCATGTTGATGTTAAATACGGGTAGTTAAAAATCAGTTTTATTATTTTGTTTTGTGCGACTTGGAGGCTTGCTAGCTTCGTTTTGGCCGCACTGCCCCAAATTTCAACCAGATATAGTAGGTGTGGTTTTACTAAGGCGTTATAGATGGTGTGACGCAGTTTATGTGGAATGCATCGAACTATGTTTCGGAGGGATCCAAGTAATGACGTCAGTTTTGTTTTTATATGATCTATGTGAACAGACCACGATAGAGAACTATCCATTCTAAGTCCAAGATATTTTTCACAAGATTTTTGCTCCAAGGGTATATTGTTGATAAGTAATGGATTAAATGGAGGTATTATTTTATTTTTTGCTTTAAACAATATATAACATGTTTTAGAAGTATTTATCGTAAGTAGATTATATTTAAACCACGAAAAAAGGGTGTTTAAATCTTCTTGTGCTTGGGCAACTAAATCATGGATGGAAGATCCGAAATAAAATAAACAAGTGTCATCTGCGTAAAGAGTAAGATGGCCATGTAATTTGAGTTCCTGAATATTATTTATGTAGATGAGGAAGAGCAGGGGCCCTAGAATTGATCCCTGGGGAACTCCACACGTTATAGGTAATGCGCCACTTTGATAATAATTATCCATTTTAACTAACTGCGACCTGTTTTTGAGATAGGAATCGAACATTTTTAGGGCATTACCGGTAATTTTTATGGTTTCTAGCTTTTTCAGTAATAATTCATGGCTAACGGTGTCGAAAGCTTTTTTGAGGTCAATAAAGATACCAAGGGCTATGTTTTTACTATCTACATTTTGCTTAATTTTAGTAATGAGGTCAACTGTAGCTGTTAATGTGCTGCTTTTTGGTCTAAACCCGTACTGTCTGTCTGAAAGAAAGTTAATAGAAGTTAAATGTTTATCTAATCGAATGTGTAGAATTTTTTCTAATATTTTTGACAATACAGGCAACACTGAAATAGGTCGGTAGTTACCTGGGTCCATTTTTGAACCCGATTTGTAAATGGGAGTAATTTATAAAGCTGAAGAGTATGTTTGTTTGTTTGATTGAATGCGCTGATCTCAGAAACTGCAGGTCCGAATTGAAAAATTATTTTTTTGTTGAGTAGCCTATTTATCGAGAAAGGCTATAGGCTATATAATATCACGCTACAACCAAGAGGAGCGGAGCAGAAATGAAAAATGTTGCAAAAACGGGGAAAATCGCACGGGTAGGTGATTCGACGCGACGGGAAGGGCCGGGGGAACAAGAAATTTAACGCGGACGAAGTCGCGGGCAGAAGCTAGTCTACAATAAAATGTTAGTCGCCACATTTTGGACGTTGGTATTGCATTTTCCTAATGTTCTTAGTGCGCATACGTGACGATACCTACATAATAAAAAAAAACAAATGTCAATGTGAATATGACAGCGCCTAGATGTGGGTTCCCACATAGTATGTGTGAGATTAAATTCTATGCTCCGTCAGTCAGGCACGGCCAGGTTCTTTCATCTTTTTTTAATAGATTTGGGTAAGTAACAACGCTGAAGAACGTTGCACAATCTTTACTCGAGTCGATCTACAATCGCTTTTACAAGACACATCGTGATTAGGCCATGTATTTAATTTTAATCAGTTTACAATGGGTTCATAATAACTGATAATGTCGATTCGCATTTTCTGTTGTAGCTATCTTACCTATACATGTACATATGTCTTACTATATTCATTAATTGTTCGTGCGTGTCGCACTTGTGCGTCAGGCATAAAGGGCTAGTCGAGGAAAAAATAGAAAAAAAACAACAATGTCTGAATTTCGGTTTTGCTATTTCATTTGAAAAACTTCCCGAAAGAGTAGTATTGTTTAGACACTATGCTAGCTTTGAAATCCTTATAAAAATAATCAATAGAATTAGCATAAGAATATTAGGTATCTAAATATCGATTATGATTGCAAATATAATAGTTGGTCATCCCTAGCATCAGGTGGAATGACATTGATAGCTCACTCCACGCTCACTTCACCCGGTGAGATGGTTACAGAATAGCACTGCTGTTCGCGCTCGCTCTTGCTGACTAGTTAGTCAGCTAAGCTGCAAGAGAAGTTTCTCTTGCAGCTTAGCTTCACGTGCGACGTAGCTACTCTTGAAACACGCTGAAGTTTTACTGTTTAATTTAGTGTTAATCAGTAACCAACAACAATAAAATAAGCAAATATGTATATTTAGAAGAAGAGTTGTATACATAACTAAAGTAGATGTTAAATAACACTGTATAAATATTTTTCCGTATTTCAACTGCAACAGAACAGCGCGGCACGACACTCTCACAACTCGGCACGAACACGGAACGGAGCATCTCTTCTGTGCCTAGGGGTACCTAATGCCTTGTGGATTTCTGTCATACTCAAACATTATACTTACAATTTACATAAATTAAGTAAAAATCGCGTTCAGAAAGTCACTCGGTCACTCATTGAAACCTACATAAGATAGGGAATAATATAGGGAGTGGTGTGGAGCGTCGTTCAGACGGACTGCGGCGCAGGTAGGGCGCGCAGCCGCACGATGCGCAGGTCGCGCTGCGCCCGGAGCCAGTGCGCGCAGCCGCCGCTCAGCCAGCTCAGCGCGCTGCAGCTTGTGCGCGACTCCTCCTGAAGCTGAGCGCCCTCCACCACGGAGCCCCATATCATTGCAATCAGTTCGAGCTCATCTGTTGAATATGATTAATAAAAAGATAATTTGAAGCTGAACTTTGTTCGCCTTCTAAGGGCTAAACACACTATGCCGAAGGTACGAGTACCGAGATAACCAAAGTTGTAAAGAAAAGGGACAGAATATATTCAAAAGAGAAATTCAAATCAGTAGCATTAATAAATAAGTGTGGCGTGCCCCAAGGAAGTATTCTCGGTCCTTTACTTTTTTTACTTTATATAAATGATCTTCCAGGGGCCACTTTGCATAAATGTATACTTTTTGCAGATGACACTACAGTTGTCCTAAAATGTCAGAATAAAAGCGACTACAAATCAGCTTTGGAAAAGACGCTAAAAGATATAATAAGTTGGATGCAAAATAATGACTTAAATATAAATATTAGCAAGACAAAATTAGTTCAATTTAACTCCTATAACAGCAAACCATTAGCTTTGGATATTCTGTATAATGGTGAAAAGGTACAACAAGTTGATCAATTAAAATTTTTAGGAATCAATGTAGATAAAAACCTGAATTGGAAAAGCCATATAGAGCACGTAGGTCAGAAATTAGATCGGTTCGTGTTTGCTTTAAAAAAGCTGAGACAAAATGTATCAGTAGAAGCTGCTCTTGCAGCTTACCATGGTTACGTGTCATCTGTTCTGAGCTATGGACTAATCATGTGGGGTAACTCGACCGATAGCGACAGAGTTTTTAAGCTCCAAAAACGCTGCATCCGGGTAATAAACAGGGCATGGTTCTTAGATAGCTGTAAACCACTATTTCAAAAAATGAATATTCTTCCATTACCTTGTATGTATATTAGAGATATCTGCACTTTTACAAAGAGACACATGCATTATTTTAAGCAACATACCGAGGTAATACCACGTCAAAAAAGGGCTATGTTTCGCAACCTCTTATATCATCCAGCTGGACATAAAGATATTTATAAGAAAAATGTGTTCAATATGTGTATCCTTATTTATAATACCATACCAAATGATTTTAAATTATTACAGGGTAATGTTTTTAAAACAAAATTGTCAGAGTGGTTACAAAAAAAGTGTTTTTATAGTATTAAGGAATTTTTAGAACATAAAAATATTTGAATATAGTATAAATTAATTTATTGAAATAATTTTATGTATTTTTTTTTTTTTGTATGTAGTAATAATTTGTGATAATTAATGTAATAATAATGTCATAATAGTGTAATAATATAAGGGTAATAATTTGCATGACATTTAAACAATAATAATTTGCACGCTTGCTTGCAGGCAGAATACAATGACTTTTAGGCTGTAAGATCTTCCCTAGTAAACTATGTATTTTCTTGCAAATAAAAATTTTGAATTTGAATTTGAATTTGAATTTGAATTTACGAGACCGAAGTTCCGCGGCAAATTTTACGTTCCGACGTATTCGGCTGAATTATGACACACCATAAGTGCCGAGCTTACGCGGCAGAAATTCAGTTGCGTTTGTGTATTCAGCATAGAGGAAAATAATATGTAGGTATTCAGTGTCTCGAGCGCTGTCGTGGCGTCGTCGTGTCGTGTTATATAAAACAGCCGGACAGACAGACGCAAAACTATGTGATCCTGTTAGAGTTCCGTTATTATTTTTGAGGTGGGAAACCCGAAAAATTGACTATCTTACAGTAACAGCGATTGCAGAGGCTTTACACAAGGACAAATACAGGAAAGAATATTGGGTGCATCCATTGAATTCTACGAGACTGCAAGATGGCCAGTTTTAACGTTATGCAAAGTACAGAGCCTATCCTGTTCATTTTTTCAATTATTTTTGCATGACAATACAGTCTTTCGATGAACTGTTATTTCTCATCAGTAACAACATTTTGATAAAACATACTACATTCAGAGATTCCATTTCACCTGCAGAATGATTGATGGTCACTATACGGCAAACACAACGGGCGGACATGCGGGACGCAGGCACCCCTGCCTCCCGCTGCTCCCTGCCCCGGATCTTCGTCGGCAATTGAATCGAACTTCGGTCGTGTATAATGTGTGCTCTACAGAATACGCTGCCGCCGAATTGCAGCTGAACTTACGCCGGACCGAAGATCGGCTGTATGCTATAACGCAACGTAATTTTGGCATAATGTGTCGTCAGTAATTCAAATAGCATTACAAGCGTAATCATGCCGAACTTCGGTCGCGTTCCTTCGGCATAATGTGTTTTGACAATAAAACTTCCATGTTATACAGAAGTGTTAAGTTCAGCCAACACATGAGAGCAATGGTGGTCCAGTAGGAGAACAGCGCTGGCCCAGTGATATCAGCCCCAACTTACGAGTTGTACATCGTGGGTTCGAGCGAGGTTCGGGCGCTTAACTTTGAGTAAATAATATCACCATCATTGCTCTCAAAACGGTGAAGGAAAACAGTGAGGAAACCGGCATGTCCTCTAACCAAAAATTGGAAAAAGAAAGACATGTGACATCTACCAACCCGCACTGGGCCCGCGTGGTAGATGATGACCCACCGAGAGGAGGCCTGTGTCCAGCAGTGGGAACAATATAGGCTGGTTATGTTTGATTTGAGAATCATACCGCAGAACTTCGGCCAGGGCAGCAGCGGCAGGCTGGAGCAGGAGCGGCGCGTGAGTGACACGCGGTGAAGGCGCGCGGCGTGGCCATGCTGCAGCCCGCGCGCAGCCGGCTCGGCGTGCGCCAGCACGGCGGCGCGGCCGGCGCAGCGCGCGCCGCACGCGAACTGCACCGAGTAGCGCCACGTAGTGTAGTTGCTGTGGTCCTCCTCTACCGACCACGATGTTCTGCAGTAGTAGGTATTTTATGTTAAGAAACTGTCTAATCATGATGTTGAAAAGTTCTCGGCCTCACAATGAACGTCTGTGATTTACAGTAATACAATGATTACACGTAATTTCCTCAACTCCGACGCACTTGTTCCACCACTTCTCCAACATCAGTATGCCTTGCTAGAAAAGAGAGTCGGGAAGGCTGTGAAACTATTCATCTACTGCCAGTAAGGAAAGCAGGCGATGCAAAATTTACTTTACTTTAACTTTGGAATCTGTAAATGTGTAATCAATTTATATGTCATTTGTTTTTACAAATTGGCTGCAATTTAAAAGAATCTGTCGTGCGTCGAAATGGATATGAGTGGAGAAAATTTTCGCTCAATGATTTATTATGACTTTCGTTGCGGTCTTATTCAACAAAAATGTTACGATAGACTTCAATTAGCATTTTACGACGAGGTCCTAACCAGTGCCACTATTTTCAACTGGTTTAATAATAGGTCTTTACCTATGAAAATGCCGTATTGTATGAAAAAAAATAAACGAATTTTTTTCATGTATTTTTTATTTGTATTAATCGAAATAATCACCCATGCAATCAATGCATCTTTGCCAACGCAGTGGCAGTTTATTGATGCCCTTCTTAAAAAAATCTCCTTGACGGGAGGCAACAAATTCTTCAAAGGCATTTTACTGCCTCTCGGGTATTGAATTTTTTTCCCGCCAAGAAGTTATCCAAATTCTGGAAAAAGTAGTAGTCTGTAGGCGCAAGGTCTGGTGAGTAGGGCGGATGACGGAGAGCTTCCAACCCCAGTTCTTGCAACTTGGAAACCGTCTGCTGTGCAGTATGAGGTCGCGCGTTGTCGTGCAGGAGCAGCGGAGACGAGCGATTGACCAATGCTGGTTGGAGATGTGCCAGCTTCGCCATCTTTGAGTTCAGTTCTTCACAGTACACATCTGCAGTAATGCTCACCCCGTTTGGTAAGAAGCTGTGATGAATCACACCGGCGCTAGACCACCAAACAGTGACCATCACTTTTCTAGGGGTAAGTTTTCGTTTAGGGCATTGTTTAGGTGCTGAACCAGGATCCAACCAACTTGCTGAGCGTTTGCGGTTACCAAACAGAATCCATTTTTCATCGCAGGTAACAATGCGGTTCAAAATTCCTTCATTTGTGTGTCTGTTGAGCAGTGCAAGGCACGTCTTGACGCGTACTTCGCGCTGGCGATCATTGAGTTCGTGGGGCACCCATTTGTCAAGCTTTTTCACCTTGCCAATTTGACGCAAATGGACCAATACTGTTTTGACGCTAACGTCGAAAGCTGCTGCTAATTCAGCCGTAGATTGTGTATCATCAGCTTCCACAATCGCCTTTAATTCGTCATTGTCGACCAAAGTCTTCGGACGACCGCGAAGTTCATTTTTCAGGTCGAAATTTCCAGAACGGAAGCGAGCCAACCAATAACAGGCGGTGCGTTGGTTTGTAGTGTTAGCTCCGTAAACGTCGTTGATGTTGCGTGCCACTTGCGCCGCGTTGCTGCCACGACGGTACTCATATTCCATAATTACTCGATTTTTTAACGTATCCATGATGACAAAAAAGATTGAAATGCGATGAAAATGTAACACTAATCATTTTTGATTAGTGTTACATTTTCATCAGTGTTACATTTCGTACAAACCTACTTACAGAAATAAAATCATTTATCATTTATCTTTGTATCACTTTTTAAACGTAATATTCCGAACCGAGTTCTTGAATTTATCGATAATGCGTATCGACAGTAGTTGCAACCACAGCTGTAAGCTACTTGTCAGTGTAGTTGCGTCATCGCATTGTACATACTGTTACGACACATAATGTATCTATGTGTGTGTGAAATTGTTACTGTATGTTTTAATTTTTATGTGTGACTTTCGTAGTAACAGACGATTATTTTTGTGTGAGAATTTGAGAACGTGTGGGTAGAGCAGATTTCCCCCCGCAAAAAATGACAGACAGTTTTGTATCGGAAAAAATCGCTATGGCGTCTCCCCTCCGGTCCGCCGGTGCTCCGTGTTGCTCTATGGAATAGATACACCTTATATAGCAATTTGGCCTCCTCTAAAAGAGGAAAAGACAAAATGCTATTACACCATCCAATATTGAATGGGGACACCACGTCTTGGACTACCACATGTCTAAATGCTTCGTTCCGAACACATTCCATTAGGATGTGATATACGTCCTCTACAACATCACATTCGGAGCACTTCAAAGAGTTGACTTTTCCCATTAGGAATCCAAACTTATTTAGTGGAATGTGTCCTGAGCGAAGTCTAAAACTCGTCACAATGTCGAACCTTCCCATATTGCATTTTTCAAACCAAAGGACTCGAGGCAAAGCTGGTTGTATAGTTCTGTACCAAATTCCTTTCGTTAGTGACCTTTTCTCGAAATATTCAGACCACAATTTGGTAGAAAAGTCTTCAACAGTACTGATTAGATTTGTGTAGTACGGCAAACAATTGAAATTAATACCGTCAACCGTAGCTTCTCTGGCCAATTTATCTACAGTTGCATTACCATTTAGACCAATATGGGAAGGTATCCATTGCAAGTTAAAAAAAAAACGCTAGAGGGCGCGGTAGTGTAAACATTGTTTGTGTAAACGCTCGTCGGTTTTAAAGTTTTAAAATTGTAAAAACGACAAGAAGCAGGACAAAATCGTGCCGAAACAGTAGCGAACAGTGAAACTCTGGTTACAAGTGATAATAACTTAAAATAGCTCCAAAAACTAAGTGGAATTGAACAAAATAAAGTGAGGTGAAGAGGTGAATGACTATGACATTATAGAACAAAGACTAGCCGGTTGTGTTCGAAAATCGTGTGAACATTGTTTTTAAGTGAACTAATAATAAAGAATTAAAACTTTCGTTTGAAACTACACTGCAAAAACTGAAAAAGTGTAAACGTAACCTATAAACCAAATTTTTCTTAGTCATCCATAGCACAAAAATCGATAAATAACTTAGCAGATAGCGACATCTAGCGGACCAACATACCAGTAAGAAGCCGCAAGGAAAAGCGACATCTATCACCGCTCGGGGAAACTACTTGCAAGGCATACTTACACAAAGAGGTGCACCACTACACATCACAGCTCGATTACTTTTGTATATAGTACGACGTTGTACTAACAGAGGGCGCCACCATGTCGGAAATAGAAAAACTTTTAAAAGAATTGAGATTAGATATCAAACGAGACACAGAAAAATCGTTGCTTAATTTAGAGACAAGTATCACGAGCAAAATAAATGATAAAATAGACCAAAATTTTAACTTATTACAAGGAGAACTCGAACAAATTAAGGAAACTAACTCCAACCACGACAAAAGAATTTGTGCCATTAGAAAAACACATTAGGCAGAGAAATGTCATATTCTTTGGGGTAGAAGAAGGTGAAAAATCATACCACGAGTTGGAAGGAACCGTGTTACGAACTCTGAAAGACGAGCTAAAACTGGATTGTGACAGAAATGAATTAGAGATGGTCCGCAGGATGGGTAAATACCTAAAAGATAAAGTAAGACCTATCGTCGTAACTTTTACAACGTATGGCAGAAAGGCCACAATTTTTAAAAACAAGAAAAATATAAAAACGAAGACTATTTACATGAAAGAGGATTTCCCACCCCAAATTCTAGAAGTGCGGAGAGAACTACAAGAACGGTTAAAAAAAGAGAAGGAAGCCGGAAAAATAGCCTACCTACGATACGACAAACTTATTGTTCGAGAACCACCCATTGAAAACAGTAACAAAAGAGAAGAAGGATGGACAAACAAAACCGAAACAGAAAAATCTAGGAAAAAGAGAGAGCTAGAAATAACCCCTCCTCACCAGACATTAGGTTCAGATAAAAATCCCGCACAACATCAAGCAATTATGGAGAATTTCCTCACCAAACAAGACGTCAGTCCAACCGGTCCAACTAAAAAACCTGTGGAAGGAGAAATTCTCTATTCCTCAAACGATTCAGATGAATAGCAATTAAGACCGTCACTCCAGAAAACCGGAAACACTGCACCCTCTAAAATAAAATACAAACCGAATATTTTGAAGAAAAACACGAAACCCACATATCCTCCCCCAGAACGGCTCGTCACCGCGGGGGTTGTAGACGACCACCCTCCAAACCTAAAAAAATATTATATATCTACATTCAATCTCAGATCATTAGCAAGTGAAGCAAGAGTAGTCGAATTGGAATACGCGATATCGCAAATCAATTGGGATATTATCGGTATAGCTGAAGTGAGAAGACTAGGTTATAAAATTGAAGACAGGGGAAGATATCTTCTATACTACTATGGGGAAACAAAAGGAGAAAAAGGTGTTGGATTCCTAGTAAGAAAACAATACAATACAGAAGTACACGATTTCATCGCAGTATCCGAGAAAGCTGCCGTATTACAAGTAGGCATAAATAGAAAGAAATTCTCTATTATCCAAGCCTATGCGCCTACTAAAAGAGCCAGTGAAGAAGAAATGGAAAACTTCTACGCCGATCTTGACAAAGCTGTGAACAAATGCACAAGAAATATAATCTTCCTAGGAGACATGAACGCAAAAATAGGAAACCCAAAAGAAAATGAAGAATTAGTAATGGGTAGCGGAAAAAGGAACGATAGAGGAGAAACGTTCATAAAATTCTGTCTTCAATACAACCTTAAGATTTCTAATACGCTCTTCAATAAATCTAACAAGCTACGATGGACCTGGAAAACACCTGATGAAAAATCGAAAAACGAAATCGACTTCATAGCTACAAATATCACAAAAATGATACAAAACGTAAATGTGATGAGTAAATTGCAACACCCTAGTGACCACAGAATGCTTAGAATCACTCTGTGTATGGAAGAAAGCAAAAAATCTCGAGCGCAGTATCGAGGCAAAGTACATACCAATAAAGAAATCGAAAATGAAGATCTGTTATCCTTGTCCGACTGTGAAGACGACACCGTGTACCAACTCAACAAGAAAATAGAGACATATTTACTACAAGGCCACAAAAAAACACCCTAAAGAAAAAACAGAAAAAAGAAAGAATGAAATTATAACAGAAGAAATAGAAACATTGAAAAACGAAAAACACATATTAAAAAACAAAAAAAACAAAACAAGACAAGAAAAGAAAAGACTGAGTAAACTATACAGGACAATACACAAAAAAATAAAACAAAACATTAAAAAGAGAAGACTCGATATAATTAGCAAATTCATAGAAGAAACAGGCGGAATAAAAAAGGCTTATAAAAAGTTAGACACTACCAAACATGTCATGACACAACTTCAAAATGCCTCAGGAAACACAATTACACATAGAAAAGACATAATGGCGATAGCTACACAGTTTTACCAGAACCTCTACACATGTGCATATAAAAGTCAAGAGAAACCACTGGCTAAAAATTACAAACCAGCCCAGGAAACAGTACCACCTTTTTTAGAAAGCGAGATAGAGTTATCTATAATAAAACTAAAGGCAGGAAAGAGCCCAGGACCTGACGGAGTGTGAAACGAAATGATAAAAGCTGCGAAACAAGAGTTAATAAAACCACTCACCAACCTCTTTAACCGTGTCCTATCAATAAAGGAACTACCAGACACATGGACATGCTCGGAAATAGCTCTACTGTATAAAAAAGGAGACCCCAAACTGATATCCAACTACAGACCTATTAGTCTTATATCCTGCCTGTATAAATTATTTGCATCAACCCTACTAAGACGTGTAACAACGAAAATTGACGAGAATCAGCCTGTAGAGCAAGCGGGATTCATGAAAAATTTCTCTACTAGCGACCATATACACACACTGAAAGTTATCATCGAACGGTATATGGAATACGACCTTCCCTTATACGTGGCTTTTATAGATTACTCGAAAGCTTTCGACTCAATTTCACATGACTCCATATGGCGGGCTTTAAACCAGCAAGGGCTAGACCATGACTACATAGAAATGATCAAAGCGATTTACTCGAGAAGTACAACAAGAGTACGTCTAGACACAAGAGGACCAACTTTTCAAGTCGAGAGGGGGGTAAAGCAAGGCGATCCACTCTCCCCAAAGCTTTTCATCGCAGTCCTAGAATCCATATTCCGAAATTTCGATTGGAGTGATACAGGAATGGCAAATACCTCTCCCACCTTAGGTTTGCGGATGACATAGTACTGCTGGCGGAAAATCCCCGAATACTGAACCATATTATAGAGTCCCTTAGTCGTCACAGTGAGACTGTAGGGCTACAAATTAACTGGGATAAAACCAAAATTATGACCAATCGTGAAGAAATACCTATATCCATACAGTCTAAACCCATTGAATATGTCACTGAATATATCTACCTTGGACATCTAATCGCAATAAAATCCTGTACAGAAAAAGAAATCGATCGTAGAGTGAAGAATACGTGGAACAAGTACTGGGTTATGAAGGAAATTTTCAAAGGTAGCATACCCATAAAACTGAAAACGAAAGCGATGAACATCTGCCTAACACCGGTTCTTACTTACGCATGCCAGACATGGTCGCTCAAAAAATCACTCTTACATAAAATCAGAAGCTGTCAAAGAGGAATAGAACGGAGCTACATGAACATCAAACTGAAAGACAAGGTCAAAAGTTCGCTCATAAGAAAAAGAACAAACGCGAGAGATGCGGTCAAACAGGTTCTGACATTAAAATGGAAATGGTCAGGCCATATTCAGAGAGCCATGGATGAAAGATGGTCACATATAATTTCAACCTGGTACCCCAGAGATAAAAAAAGAAGGAAGGGTAGACCATCGAAAAGATGGAGTGACGACATCGTACAAATAGCAGGAAACTTATGGCCCAGACAGGCGAAAGACAGACACACCTGGAATGATTTGGAGGAGGCTTTCACCGCAATAGGCGGCCCTTACACCTAATAATACTAACCTTATTTAAGTACAAAACTAACATTACTAACAAATAAATAAATAAGTACGCGACATAAAATCATGTAAGGGATAAAAATAAAGCTAATAAATAAATAAATAAAATCCATTGCAAAATTACCGTCTTATTTATAGTGTTCAGTTCGGCTAAGGTACTTAATATGTAATAAGCCAATGGAATACCCCTGATCATTTGAGTACAACACAATAAATGAAAAATTTCACTTTTAGCATCCGTAAGTATTACAAAATTAGTATCTTTATTAACTGATCTTATGTATGATAGTGATTCTGCAATACCGATGAGCTCAGCGTGCATAATAGATATTTGAAGATTATTAACATTCAACTTTATGAACTCCTTTGTTTGAATATCTAGAAAGGCAGCACCTATCCCTTGTTTGTACTTGGAGGTATCTGAGTATATTTTGTAAAATCCTGAATATTTTTCATATAAGAATTTACTACAAATGAGCAATAAACTTTGTCTTTTAAATTGACGTTTAGGTTTATCCACGTTATGAATTTCAAGACTTGTGTCTAAATTACTCATCCAGGTATCTAAAGCAAACATCTCCTGTTGCTTGCTCGAGTATACAGGCAATGATTTAAGGTGCATGTGAATCGTCACTAACAATGGTGTTTTCTTGCATTTCTAATACAGATTTTGAGTACGGTTTGATAAATCCTCTAATAACGAAATTATAGGATTATTTCCGAGTGACTTTGCCTTAAGCCAGAATTTACCAGCAAGGAAGGCGTGACGCACAAATAAAGGCTGCAGTAGCAACTCTGACTCCATGACATGGATAGGACTACTTTTTATAAAACCCCCTATAGTTAGTGCCCATGAACTGATTCTGGACTTTATCCAGCTTAGCACAATTACTCATGGCGCTAGTATCATATAGAAAACTTGCGTAGTCTAATCTACTCCGAACAATGGACACGTATAACATTCTCATATAATATGGATGCATACCCCAACTAGACCCCGTCAATACTTTAAATATACTTAAAAATTTCAAAGCTTGTTCTCTAATTTCATTAATATGTTTTGTCCATCTTAATTTTCGATTTAACCAAATACCCAAATATTTAGCACAATTGACAGTTCCTAATGTTCTTTCATCTACCATTAAAGTCACCCTATCATTAGAGTAGTTATTTTAAAAAATACATACCTTACTTTTATCTGGAGAAATTGTTAAGCCTAGGTTCCGAAGAAGTTCACATACGATGTTAATAGAATTTTGTAATGTTCTAGTACCTTCATAGATGGATTGAGAAGTGCAATATAAGACAAAATCGTCCGCATATTGGGAAATAAAAATTTCATTTTCTACAGATTTACATATATTAATTGTAGCCACATTAAAGAGTAATGGGGATAGTGGATCACCCTGGGCCAGACCTCTAGAAACAGTTCTAGAAATATATCCGATTTCAGTTTTTGATTTTAATATTTCTATATTTCAAAAAATTCCAACGGTATTGACATATTTTCGACCCTACATTAATTTTATTTAAAATTGTTAATAAGGACGTTATATCAATGTTGTTATAGGCATTATTTATGTCAAAAAACACCTCGACTGCTCTGGAGATAAAACAGCTGATAGTGTGCATCCTTTCTGAGAACCCTTTTTGAATACGAGAAACTAAGCAACTTAAACTATCGAAACAGCCCTTGGTTTTTCTAAAACCTACCATATTAGGTAAGAACATACTATGCTTTTCTAAAAACCATTCGAGCCTCCTATTAATTATTTGATGAAAGATTTTGCACAAACACGATAGTAAGGAAATAGGCCTCAAGGACGAAATCTGATTAGGATCCCTTCCAGGTTTTGGGATTGGAATTATTTCAATATTACGCCACTGATTGGGAATAAAACTTCGTGAAAAGAACTGATTAAACAACAGTAGGAGAATGACCTTACCGTTATTGGGTAGATTTTTAATCATGGAGTATGAGATACCATCACACCCAGGAGATGTATCCTTAGCTTTAATAAATTTAATTAACTCCTGCATGGAGATATTAATCTCCAGAATTATATTAGGCGAGGTAAAATTTGGTTGACATGACATAATCTTGCGTAAGACTGCGGATAAAGTTATTTGCTTTGTTAACATCTATAGTAGTTCTAGGAGCTCGATAACCCTTTATCCATTTCATCTTGCGCCACATTTCAGAAACTGATAGGTATATTATTATCTATTGTTGAACACAACTGAATCCATTCACTAAGCCTTGCTTGTCGTATTAACTTTTGTGCAACTGCAATTTTATTTTGTAAAACATCTAAGTTTGCAGGATTGGGATTCTTACGAAAATTGGCTAACGCTAATCTTCGGACTGCCACTGATTTAGAAATTTCTACATTCCAGTATGTTTTAGGGGAAAATTTTGAGTCAGGATTTTGCGGTATTTTAGTAAGTGGAATATGTAGGTCTGCTGCAAAGTTTATATAATCAATAAATATATCATAAGCTTTTCGAGGATCCACAGGATCTATTAAATTAAAACATATTCTTAGGACATATTTTATACGAATCCCAGTCGGCATTTTTATAATTTCTTTTAACTACAAAATTTTTGGTCATAAGACATTCAGAAGTTAATTTAATAATCAAATGGTCACTTCCTAAAGTTTCATTTAAGACTGACCAATTAAAATTAAGCGCAATATCAGATTTAGCCAAGGACAAATCAGGAGAAGACTCTTGCAAGTTACCGTTAACCAATTCAATGCATGTTACACTACCATTGTTAATGACTACATAATTGTTATCTACGAGTGAGTCAACAATTTCAACACCTCTCAGGTCTGTTTTATTGGACCAATTCGTATGGTGGGCGTTAAAATCACCGATTATGATTGACTTCCTGTTAAATATAGAAAATAACGTAATCCAATTTGTTTGATTAAAGTCCGAACAGAAGGGGGGCAGTACACGATTATAACATTTTCTAAAAGAGGATAATTAATGATTAAACGAACTTACCTTAAGTGAAGTTCGATCATAATTATACGAAGGCTTTGTCCGAAGAAATTAGCATTGAGATTACATGTAGTAGACATACGGTGTCGCCATCTGCACTGTGTTTGAGAGCTTTTTTTTTTGTATTCCCTCCTTCATCTGACAACCCCAGCGAGCTTCATTTACTTCAGAGCATCTGGTTGATATTTGCATAAATACACTGGGGTGATGGGAGGGTGGGATGCTAATCTCTTCGGACAAAGCCTTCGTATTATTATGATCGAACTTCACTTGAGGTAAGTTCGTTTAATCATTAATTATACTCAGCTTTGTCCTCGAGATTAGCATTGAGATTACATGTAGATGTTGAGAGTTATTTATGAAAATGTCAACATTAATTAAACACAGTTTTGAAAAAACAAGATAATTTGTATATTTCCTTCCATACTAGAGGTTCATAATTGTTTGCTCATCAATAATAATCGTATAGGTTGGTAACCAATCAGTATTTAACAAAATGCTTCTCGCAAAAGAACCTTTACTTACATCAATAGTTTTATTATAAAATTTACCAAATGTATTTGAATTATCGCTCCAGCCTGCTGTTTTTCGAATTACGTCTAAGCTTACTCCAAGTTGGTGAGCCTTCGAAGTAGAGGCGTGTCTTGTGGTATGTGCAATAAATATGGACACATCAACTCCACTACTGCCTAACGTAGATTTTATCCATCTGCTCAATGTCTGTGGAGTGACAGAGTTATGGGGTTTCTTTAAACTTAAAAAGAGATCATCATTTTTTCTTAAAGATTTTGTTATTGAAATATATGATTGCAATACAAAGCCAGGGCATATTTCTGGCCTTTCCCGGAAAAAGGGCAGTATTAATATTGGTTGTAATGATCCAAGACGTGATGTTTTTATTAAATTTGGAATTTTAATTTGAATTTCGTTATTAAATACTTCTATATTTTGTATGTTAATTTTAGAAAATGTCTGCACTCTATGTGCAGTTGCCAGGGCAAGTACTTAGGGTTATTAATTTCCTAGATATTTTTTCTAAGCTAAGTGTCTCATTTGGGTACCATTTAGCCAAAAAGTTAAGGACTATGGATGTGTCCCAAGTAATATTGTACTTGGGTAGTGGGGGACGCAATCTGAAAAACCCTCTGAACAAACGGTTAATACAGTCGTCTTTACCTAATTCTTGACCAAGAATCAGGGCAAGAGCTGATCTACAACTGTTTAATGTTCCATATTGAGCACCTGAATTATACAATCCTGTTAAAAATTGTATGATAATTGGAACCGAGGCTACATATAAATCAACATTGTTTGCTTTACAGAAATCAAACCATTTTTTGAAGCACGAATCATACTGCTTCAGTGAGTTCTCTGACAGTGACGCTATTATAAGAGGTATAGAATCTGGCAGCACAGATCTTTTCAGAAACATTTCAAACAAACGTCCTGATAACATTCTGGTACCCAGGGTAATTTTCTGATGCACCTCCCGATTGCTAGAATGAGAAATAATTAATTTTTTAGAGGATTTAAATATCATCGGTTTGGTTATGAGTAGACTGTTGAATAACGGATACCACGGCTGTGTGGGCCACATCGGTACTATCATAATACCTCTGCTTTATCATTTACAATTTTTCTAAATGCTTTCAGTATGATGGCTATAGGAGGGAAACTTTAAAAATAAATATCAGACCATGAGAATGTGAATGCGTCTATAACATACGCATCAGGGTCTCTGTGCCAGGACGCATATTTTGCGCATTTTTAGGGTTCTGTCCGTCCGTATGTCACAGCCACTTTTCTCCGAAGCTATAAGAGCTACGCTATTGAAACTTGGTAAGTAGATGTATTCTGTAAACCGCATCAAGATTTTTACACTAAAATAGAAAAAAAACAATAAATTTTGGGGTTACCCATACATAGAACTGAAACTCATTTTTTTTTTTTCTTCAAACCCATACGTGTGGGGTATCTATGAATAGGTCTTCAAAAATGGTATTGAAGTTTTTAATATCATTTTTTTCTAAACTGAATAGTTTAGATCGAGCAAGTAGTTTTTTTTTAAAACGTCATAAATCGTAAACCGCAATTTACCGTTCATTCAATTAGCTGAAATATAAAAATAAAAATAAAACATTTATTTTCATAACCATAAACCTTATGCATAAACCGAGAATACCTACAGGTTTGTACGGAACCCTCGGTGCGCGAGTCGACTCGCACTTGGCCGGTTTTTTAGATTGACTATCACACAATAGCTTTATGGCGTCCATAAGTAATTTTATTAATACTGTATTTTTTGGTTCCGATGAAATCAGTAAGGTGAGCGCTTCAGATAAACATGATGTTGCAGAGGAAATTTGTCTTTGTTTCAGTTCGATGCCTTTGTCCCTTTTGTAGACAGGCTCTGAAATGGCCGCTTTGAGTTCAGGATTCAGAATGGGGGCATCAATTAATGTGCAATTAGCTGGAGGCAAATATCTTTGCAACAGTTCCGTGCGCTCTTCCTTAGATAAGCCTGTAGTAGCTATGTGCTGCAGACGTATCGCAAGATCAGATTGGATATTCATACCGTAAGTCTTAGTTCGACAGGGGTCCTCTCCTAATATTTCCAGAAGTTCAACGTCCATTTCCAATGACGCAGGTGACGCTTCTGTATGCAGCGGTGGCGTAGGTACCGACAGTGGCGCTGCGTCACTAGTTGACGGCTGAGGTTCAGCAGTACTTGTCGACGGTTGTGGAATGACGTCGTCGGCGCCTGCAGTTAATATAATAGGCATGTCTGAAATGGACATTAACCATTTTAGGTATATATTTCGGTAAAGTGACAGCCCCATAAGCTGAGCGCATTAACCTTCTGGCTGAACTATGTGTATAGTGAGTCGTTAATATGACTCAATCTAGTAAAGTGACATTCCCTAAAAATGCCCGCATTACTTTCCATATCAGGCTTATCTCACTTACAGACCTTTAGGTAGGTAGGTAGGTACTTATAATAGTAAAGTAACAGTCCCACAGACTGCTCGCAGTACTATATTAATCGCAAAGTGACATTCCCAAAAAATGCCCGCATTGCACTGGTCATGTTGTCGTCAACTTGATTCAATAATCACGTCTCAGTGAAGGGACAATCCCACAGATTGCCCGCAGCACTATTCAAATTCGTGAGAATAATGTTCGTTAATAAGTGATAACCCCTCAGGTTAACCGCAATATTATTTTTCGAACATGTGGGTAGATATTTTTTTTTACCTTCAATGCATAGACGCTCGGGCTGCGGCGGCGCCGCCGTGCCACGCTTTGGCGATCTTGATCTTGAACGTGACTGCGATGATATAGAACTCACACTTGACGAAGAGCGCGATGATGAGTCTGATGAGGATGATAACCGCCTCCCTGTTGGACTATGTCGATCTCTGCGTCGTGCACGCATTAATTTACGCTCTAACTTTTTGAATTTTTTGGCAATATATTCATAGTTCTCTTCCAATGGTCGAGAACGTTTACCCATGGTTAGAACGAACCGATGCACAACACAAAATTATAATTTTAAGGAAAGTGTGCGTATGGCGAAGCACTGAATGTGTAATGAAGTTCGCTGGGGTTGTCAGGCGAAGGAGGGAATACAAAAAAAACTTTCAAACACAGTGCAGATGACGACACCGTATGTCTACTACATGTAATCTCAATGCTAATCTCGAGGACAAAGCTGAGTATAATTAAAAATTTTAACGTGAAGGACTTCGAATCCCGGTAGGTGTATTGCTACACTTACTTAAATATAACTTAAATATACCTAATATTTAAGTTTCCTACTTGAGCTCTTATCGATTTATGTGTAGCAATAGCCACACCTCCATAACAATCATCCCTGTCTTGACGAAATATGTTATAGTTATGTATCCTGTTCGATTAGTTACTTTATGCGCCTACGTTTCTAAACGTGTAACAGAATGACATCTGACTTGTCAGTTTGATTTTGACACTTGACACCTCTTGGATTTGGCGCTTAAAAAGGGAGCACGTCGCCGTGTTGAATCTCGCGATCTTTAGTAAATTAATCCCTTAGAACCGGTCGTTTTGGTGGACAAAAGGTCATGACCCAATTGTATTGATTGTAAATAAGCCCCTTTTGGTGTAATAAGATATATCCAAAACTCAACCCGTGTTGAGTTTTGGATATATCTTGGTGAAATAGTTTGAAGGTTAAGCAAAGTGACGCTTTTTGGAACCGCATGCTGTGATCGCCTCCAGCCTTGTTGCAGCGGATGGTAACCTGGAAAATACTCATAACGTCACAACACAATACATATATACTCACTTACATACATAACTCCAGGTAGGCACCAGAGCAGGTGTTCGTCTACCACAGGTAAGTTCTTTTGTTGTATTGAAAGTGTTTGATTTGATTGTCTGCTCCGCGTACGGCGGACTAGTTTCGCTAGCCACTTCTTGACCCAGGGCCCACGATTATCACGCTTCCACATAATAATTGAAATCCTATGGTCGGGGCTCTGGCCTGGCAATGAACATTTTGGTAGCAGAGCGTGGTTATAAGACATATAACCAACAAATTGGTAATTTACAGTAGGCTAATTACTTGGCAGTCTCTATAAGGGAAGTAGTAATACGCTGTAAATATTTGATAACTATGATTGCTAGTTTATTTGAAATAATTTGTAAATTTGTTGAGACGAGTAACTCATGTCGGCCCGGGTTGCATATGCTAGTAGAGTTGAATGAATTGGGCTATGTTACAACCCCTTGTTTGCGTCTGACCTCTGTTGAATGTCAGGAAGACATTAAAATATTGAGTTTTGTACCATCAATATGGTAGTTTTGTTGAAATTGGCATTTTTGAGTATTACCATTGTTTTAAATTGGAATAAAGGTTCATTATTGTTGTACCATTAACAAAGTGGTTTGTGAAATTAGCATTTGAAATTAACATATTGAGCGTTGACATTGTTTGAATTAAAATAAGGTTCATTCGATTGGAACCAATATTTTTGTAGTCGTCTTGAATTGGTATTTATTTGGAATTGGATAGAATTTGAATATTTGAATTGAATTTGAAGTTGAATGTTGAACGTTGATATTGGTTTTGAATTAAAATAAAAGTTTGTTGTTGAATTGAATTGAAGCCAGTATTTTTTTATTTCTTGAGTTGCTGACTGGCAGTTTGGTGGTTTGGTTGTTTGCTTGTAGTTATTTTGTAATTGATTGTTTGAAATTTGTTACTTAATTATCTTTTTGCTTGGTTTATTTGAATTGTATTGTTTGTGCAATGGCACACAAAGCGGTGAGAGAGGCAATCAGTGGATTGGCCACACAGCTGCGGTGGTTCACTTCAGCTGCAGCGACCGCTGAGCGCCCGGATTTTGAAGCGGTCACTCTGGCTCGGTTCGAGCAGTTGAACGTGAGACTCGGCAACGTTGATGCTCTGCTTACTCGCTACAACGAGTACATTTGTGATGTAGCTCTGGAAGTGCTGGATCAGGCAGCACGTGACAAGGTCCTTGCTGACTACGACCTGATTTTGGACCTAGGGGATGTCATTGGTCAACGTGCTCGGGAAATATTGGGGAGCCGGACACCTGTCCAGGTCAAACCGGAGACCTCGGTTGTTTCAGGTCCCGGACTATTGAGTAGACTGCCTACTTTGGAACTGCCACACTTTAACGGTCGCTTGGACCAGTGGTTAGGTTTCCAAAACCTGTTTGAAAGTTTGGTTGATGCACGCTCGGACCTCGGACCCGCCCAAAAGTTGGCCTATTTGTTGTCTGTCCTAGAAGGTGAGGCCCGAGCCTTGGTACAGCATCTGTCGTTGACTGACTCAGCCTACCCTACCGCTGTGGAACTACTCACCCGGCGGTACCAAAATAAACGTTGTTTGGCTGACGTTCATATTGAACAGATTTTGGGGTTACCGGTCATTACTAGTTTGTCAGCATTGCGTACTGACCTGTTGAACCCGTTGGTGGTAGCGACCAACGCTTTAAAACGATTGGACTTGCCGGTGGACCAATGGTCTTACCTTTTGGTGCATGTTGTGCTGCAACGGCTTCCTGCCGATTTGAGGGCTCGTTTCGAGCAAAAGTATGGTGGGGATAGTGTCACACATCTCCCCCCATTTGGTGACCTCGTCCAATTTTTGGAGGATGAGTGTCGGTTTGTGGACAACTCTGGCGTTGCCACTGAGTCATGCCAGCCGTCTTCCCGGCCACGAGACCAGGGACGGACTAGGGCTCGCGGGCCTGTTTATGGTCGCCCCGCCGCTCGTTTTGCTGGCACCCAGAGTCGTCCTGGTTGTGAGTTTTGTAAGGACACGGGGCATGGCATGGCAACTTGCGCGGCCTTTTTGAAATTGCACGTGAGTGCCCACCGCCGAATTGCCAATGCACGCCGCATGTGCTTCTCTTGTTTGGGGGTTCACTTCCATCGGGACTGCCCCAACCCCCAGCCCTTGTAGAATTTGTAGGGGGTCCCATTTGGACATATTGTGCACTAACGCGAACCACGCTGGCAGACCAGCCTCTGATGAAGGTTCGCGCACGGGGGGGTACCATGGAGTTGGTCACCGGGCTTCTGGCTCGCCGGTTCAGAACCGGGGAAAGGCCCGCAATTTTGAGCGCCGCATTCCACCCCCCGCGCAAGTTGATCGGGAGCCGCGCGACCGCCATTTGGTCTCCCCGCGTAAAGGCGATTACGCAATTGTTGCTAGGCAGCGCTGGCCAGACCAGCACCGCCTTCCCTCCCCTCCATTGGCGGAACGTCCCCGGTTGGAGTCACGCCCCCCGCCATTCAGGCATCCGGTGGGAAATGCCCTTCCAGCGATGGCGCGTGGCTCGGGACACCGCGCGTACGAGGAATTTGAATTCCATCCTCGTCGGGAAAGACTTGGGCCTGGGTGCGGCGATCGGTCGCCGCCCAGGCATTGTTAGGACATTGGCGCCTGCCCCGCTAAGGTACCTCTCTGATCGACACGGTTTTGTTGCCAACGGCATCGGTCAGGTCTGGGGGCCCACGGGGGACTCTGTTGTGGTCCGTGCCATTTTGGACATGGGAGCCCAGGGTTGCCTTTTGTCTATTGTTTTGTTGTTTGTTTGTATTGTTTTGGGCAAAATTGTTTTCTTGAGCGCCTTTGGACTGCGGGACTTGGCTGGGACGAGCCAATTCGGGAAACCCCGTTGGAAGATTGGCTCCAATTTGTATCCGCACTCCCTGCAGTCAACGAGGTCGTGTTACCCCGCGCTATTCTCCCCCCTGGGAGCTACACTGCTACCCTTGTTTGTGATGCGTCTTCGCACGGTTATGCAGCTGTTGTTTGTCTGCGCACCGTCTGCGCAACAGGCCAGGTGAATTTGTCACTGGTCTTGGCCAAGAGCAAGGTGGCCCCCCTCCGGACGGCACTGACCATCCCAAAGTTAGAATTGTCAGGGGCGGCGCTTCTTGTGCGTCTATTGAACCACGTTGCTCACACTTTGGGTGGAACTGTGGACATTCGGGTTTCTTACGCCTGGACGGACAGTCAAATATTTTTGTGTTGGTTGAAGACGTCCGTCCACTCTTTGGAGGTCTTTGTTGCGAACCGAGTGTCCCAGATTCAAAATTCTAAAACGCATTTGATTTGGAGGCACGTGCCTGGAGATTTGAACCCAGGCGCCGTGGCCTCACGTGGGTGCATGGCACCCCGCTTGTTTGCTTACCCCCTATGGTGGGGACCAGACTGGCTGACTCATCCCGAGGATGATTGGCCTCGATCGCCAGTCTTGATGCCGGGTCCTTTGCCCGGGCTCAAGGTGCTCGCTGTTGGAACAAAGGACCCTGAGTTTTGTTGAGTCGATACAGCTCCTCGACAAATTGTTGAATTGTTGGTGACTGATAGTCACATTATGAACTCGCATGCCGGTTGCAATGCGCTGTTGGCCATTCTGCAGCGAGAGTTTTGGATATTGTCGGGAGCCGTTTAGTAAGTTGAACCCCTTTTTTGGACGATACGGGTCTTTTGTTGTTTGGTTGACGGTTGAGGCACTCTAGCCTTCCTTAGGGGCCCGTCACCCCCTTTTGTTGCCTAAGGAGGGCCATTTGGTTAAATTGTTGTTGTTGTTTGGTTGTTGGTTGTTATTGTTGTTTGGTTGTTTTTGTTGTTTGTTATTGTTTTGACCCGCCAGCCTGCCCCCATTGGGGGGGTATTTTTGAGGCCGCGGTGAAAGCGGCACAGGGACTCTGGCGCAGATTGTTGGGAGACATCGTTCTCACCTTTAAGGAGTTAGCTTGGGTATTTTGTCGTTTTGAAGCTGTATTGAACTCGCGTCCATTGTGCCCGCTGTCTTCGGACCTGAACGTCTTGGAGGCCCTGACCCCGGGCCATTTTTTGATTTGACAGCCATTTGCCGCCCTGCCGGAGCACCCTTTTGTCGATGTGAGCCAAAATTGGTTATCGCGGTTTCAGTTGGTGCAGCAGCTCGCTCAGAGTTTTGGAAGCGTTGGAGCTTGGAGTATTTGCACATCCTTTAGCAGCGCGTCAAGTGGACTGATAAAACGCAACCTTGTCGGGATTGCCAAGTGATTAGCGGACGGGAAGGCCCGTCCGGGGGCGGTAGATGTTGCGTCCTGTTCGATTAGTTACTTTATGCGCCTACGTTTCTAAACGTGTAACAGAATTACATCTGACTTGTCAGTTTGATTTTGACACTTGACACCTCTTGAATTTGGCGTTTAAAAAGGGAGCACGTCGCCGTTTTGAATCTCGCGATCTTTTGTAAATTAATCCCTTAGAACCGGTCGTTTTGGTGGACAAAAAGTCATGACCCAATTGTATTGATTGTAAATAACCCCCCTTTGGTGTAATAACACGGGTTGAGTTTTGGATATATCTTGGTGAAATCATTTGTAGGTTAAGCAAAGTGACGCTTTTTGGAACTGCATGCTGTGATCGCCTCCAGCCTTGTTGCAGCGGATCGTAACCTGGAAAATACTCATAACGTCACAACACAATTCATATATACTCACTTACATACATAACTCCAGGTAGGCACCAGAGCAGGTGTTCGTCTACCACAGGTAAGTTCTTTTGTTGTATTGAAAGTGTTTGATTTGATTGTCTGCTCCGCGTACGGCGGACTAGTTTCGCTAGCCACTTCTTGACCCAGGGCCCACGATTATCATGCTTCCACATAATAATTGAAATCCTATGGTCGGGGCTCTGGCCTGGCAATGAACAGCAGCTATGTGTATTTTGTCTTGGTTAAGTAACTGAGAAAAAGCTGCTAGCTTAGGTTTAAGACTCCGGGCATTCCATTGGATTATATTCAATTTTCTGTGTAATCCCTAATGGATAAATTTACAACCATTTGCAACAACGTAGACTCTGATATTTTATCAACCACCAACAGTTTAAACCGAATTTAACCGAATTTGTACAGTGTGGTGCCGGACGTAAAGAATAGCATCACCCCATTTCTTCCCGTGGGTGTCGTAAGAGGCGACTACGGGACTTACTAGAGAATGGGCAGCAGCGTTCTCTATGCATTTTACCACCATACTGCGATCGCCAATCCGCCTGCCAAGCGTGGCGATTATGGCAAAGCGAAACTGGATATATATAAGGTTCAACCTTGATCCTCAAACCATCAGTATAAACGTATGGAGGTAAAGAATTTCCTTTAACCAGTCAATTACCGTAGTTACAGACACAATTAAAAAACCATTATGTCTCTACCAAATGTGGTATCTCAGGGACTTAGAGGTTAAAACATATTCTCACTCCCTCTCAAGGAGACCACCCTCCTTCCTTGTTTCGTCGATCTATTCGCTTCACTGCGATTATCTCAATTTTATCTTGACAGAATAAACTGCTCAGTATTTTTTGTTCTTTCAGTACCAACTTAACGTCCTTTATAACACCGTAAGAGAAACTTACTTCCATATCTTTACTAAATCTCCACCTCTTGGCAATAAATTCTTCACATAAACATAACTTATTAATATTTGATTCATCTTGAAATTGAATTCGAACTCTAAATGGACTCAGATATTTAACGTGAATTATACTATTTATTTCAACAATTTAGCCAATGCAAAAGATTTCGGAAGTTTATCACTACATGATATCGTAACGTCTAATTTCGCTATTTCCTTCCCCGGGCTATTGAAACGGAATTTTTTACCTTTTCCTTTATTATCTAGGTACTATCTTCCACTCTTCATCAGATTCTTCCATCAGACTTCTTTTTTGGCCGGTAATTGGTAAATCTTCAGTTTCATTCATCTCAATTAAGTTTTGGTTGTAATCCTCCAATTCCGTATCAAATAATTCCTTTTCCTCCATTGCAAATAAACAACACGTGGCCCGCGCGCCCGCGCTTGCACCGGCCGGTGGCCACCTGCGTAGCTTAGCGCGTAAACAACACAACAAATTGAATAAGCAAAGACACGTCTGAATCGCACGCGTGCCGATACGAACGTGTCGGACTTTTACTGACTAAAACCCACCCGTGTTCTTTCAGTTGCCCGAGGGCCACGGTAAGTCTTTTGAACAATCCGCGACCGTGGCACGCATCGGCCCTAGCAAATCTCTTCAATTTTGCTGGCATCTCTTTGAGGCACGCGTTGAACCCATCTCGCTATCAACACAGGCCTAGTCCTTACCGGGCCGCGAGATACCCCTTGCTCGCTTTGCCGCGCTTGCAGTGGCCGGGAGTCGAGTATGGTCTCCCGACACCCGAGGCGTCTCCTGCGGCGGCTAGGGGCGTGAGGGCGCAGAGATTTCCTCTCCCCCACGCACCCCACCTCCTTCTTCCCGTGCGTTACTGCTTCGCAGAAGGAAGTGACGGCCTTCCATGCCCTCTCACTCCGTACCATGACCTGCACCAGGACCTGACATGAGACATTACTTATCGTTCTGTACCAACCGTGTCCGGTGAGGACCTGCGTAAGGCGGAAGGTGAGGACCGTAGCGCCTCTCCAGCCACTCCTCCAAGAGGGGACTTCAATTGTGGCGTAACCAGTACTGGGTTGCGATAATCGTACTCTCCATGATGCCATGAGATCCCGTTGGAGCTCTGTCCACCATGCCGTGAGCGTTTTGCTGCCACGTGCCACTCCTACATATGCGCGAGGACTTTTGCCTCCAGATCCCATGGCGGCAATCTGGCTTGGAGGCTTGCCGCCTCACTAGTGCGGCGTCCCCGGACTCGCCGGATGGCCATGACCCCTAAACCAAATGACAATCTGCGTTCCCATGTCGATAATCGAAAGCTTGGTAGGCAAACTTGCCATAATGCAAATGGCCGCCATACCATCGCAATTCCCAATTGCTTGTCTTAAGTTATTACTTAACATTTTTAATATCGTTGTATTTACTATAATATGGTCTTAATTTATGTACATATTTATTTTTTAATTATTATATTGTCATGCATAAACACAATTATATTAACACATACTATTTTCAACGAGAATCACCTTTATTTTCGCGAAAAAGTATACTTACCAGTTTATTAGCTCACACAGACGTCATTACGTCATTTTCGAAAGGTAGTTGCTGAAAATCAGCGCTGTTGACGCTAGGTTCGCCTGAAGTCACAGCATATTGCTAAGCAACGACCTGTTCTTGCACAGATGCGATACACAACTTAATTGTTATTTAATATTGTGGTTTGTTCGTTACAAGAGTACATAATTAATGCAATCTACAATCGGCATTTTGTTTTTGTTATGACTGTGTGATGTAATTGCCAATGTCGTAACATAAATACTGTTTTGTCTATAGTTAATGATTAAACGAACTTACCCTAAGTGAAGTTCGATCATAATTATACGAAGGCTTTGTCCGAAGAGATTAGCATTGAGATTACATGTAGTAGACATACGGTGTCGCCATCTGCACTGTGTTTGAGAGTTTTTTTTTTTTTGTATTCCCTCCTTCGTCTGACAACACCAGCGAGCTTCATTTACTTCAGAGCATCTGGTTGATATTTGAATAAATACACTGGGGTGATGGGAGGGTGGGATGCTAATCTCTTCGGACAAAGCCTTCGTATAATTATGATCGAACTTCACTTAAGGTAAGTTCGTTTAATCATTAATTATACTCAGCTTTGTCCTCGAGATTAGCATTGAGATTACATGTAGATGTTGAGAGTTATTTATGAAAATGTCAGCAATAATTAAACACATTTTTGAAAAAACAAGATAATTTGTATATTTTCATCCATACTAGATTTCATAATTGTTTGTTCATCAATAATAATCGTACCTATAGGTTGGTTATCAATCAGTATTTAACAAAATGCTTCTCGCAAAAGAACCTTTACTTACATCAATAGTTTTATTATAAAATTTACCAAATGTTTTTGAATTATCGCTCCAGCCTGCTGTTTTTCGAATTACGTCTAAGCTTACTCCAAGTTGGTGAGCCTTCGAAGTAGAGGCGTGTCTTGTGCTATGAGCAGTAAATATGGACACATCAACTCCACTACTACCTAATGTAGATTTTATCCATCTGCTCAATGTCTGTGGAGTGACAGAGTTATGGGGTTTCTTTAAACTTAAAAAGAGATCATCATTTTTTCTTAAAGATTTTGTTATTGAAATATATGATTGCAATACAAGGGCAGGGCATATTTCTGGCCTTTCCCGGAAAAAGGGCAGTATTAATATTGGTTGTAATGATCCAAGACGTGATGTTTTTATTAAATTTGGAATTTTAATTTGAATTTCGTTATTAAATACTTGTATATTTTGTATGTTAATTTTAGAAAATGTCTGCACTCTATGTGCAGTTGCCAGGGCAAGTACTTAGGGTTATTAATTTCCTAGATATTTTTTCTAAGCTAAGTGTCTCATTTGGGTACCATTTAGCCAAAAAGTTAAGGACTATGGATGTGTCCCAAGTAATATTGTACTTGGGTAGTGGGGGACGCAATCTGAAAAACCCTCTGAACAAACGTTTAATACAGTCGTCTTTACCTAATTCTTGACCAAGAATCAGGGCAAGAGCTGATCTACAACTGTTTAATGTTCCATATTGAGCACCTGATTTATACAATCCTGTTAAAAAATTTATAATAATTGGAACCGAGGCTATATATAAATCAACATTGTTTGCTTTACAGAAATCAAACCATTTTTTGAGGCATGAATCATACTGCTTCAGTGAGTTCTCTGACAGTGACGCTATCATAAGAGGTATAGAATCTGGCGGCACAGATCTTTTCAGAAAGGACGTCCTGATAACATTCCGGCAACCAGGGTAATTTTCTGATGCACCTCCCGATTGCTAGAATGAGAAATAATTAAGTTTTTAGAGGATTTAAATATCATCGGTTTGGTTATGAGTAGACTGTTGAATAACGGGTACCACGGCTGTGTGGGCCACATCGGTACTATCATAATACCTCTAGCTTTATCATTTACAATTTTTCTTAATGCTTTCAGTATGATGGCTATAGGAGGGAAACTGTAAAAGTAAATATCAGACCATGAGAATGTGAATGCGTCTATAACGTACGCATCAGGGTCTCTGTGCCAGGACGCGTATTTTGCGCATTTTTTATTGACCCTACTGGCAAATAAGTCTATTTCGGGAATACCATAATTTCGTACAATTTTTTGAAATGCGATATGTGACAATTCCCACTCTATATCTGGATGGACACGTCGCGATTCTGCGTCGGCGATATAATTATCGGACGAACTAATATATGACGCGAATACAACTAAATTACGTTCCTCACACCACTGCCACAATTTTCTAGTAATATTCGTCAGGTGAGGAAACTGAACACCTCCCATACGGTTAATGTATGAAATAGCTGTGGTATTATCAATCCGTAACAGTATTTGGCAGTCGCGATACGACCTAGCAAAGGTTTTAAGTCCTAAAAAGGCAGCTAAAATTTCTAAATAATTTATATGTCGCGACTTCTCACTATAGGTCCAAATCCCGCTCGCACGTTCGGCGTCGGCCCCACAGGCTGCTCCCCATCCCGTAGTTGAGGCATCACTATAAATATCCAAACTGAAGTCACCTGTTTTTATTTTATTAAAGGGACTTTCCATAGCCTGAGCCCACCATTTGAGGTCTGGCATAATAGATGGTGGAACACTCATATATTTGCCATAGTTGAAATCGTCTTTTATGTTCAGAAATTTACAGCGCTCAAGTTCCTTTGTGTAAAGCCAGCCGTATTCAACGGCTGGGCAAGCAGAGCTGAGCAAACCCAATAAACGAGCGAATTCCCTGACTTTACAACGATTTATACTTAAAAATTTATTAATTTCAGTTTTTATTTTTTCCCGTTTTTCTATAGGTAGGGAAATCTGTAACCGTTTTGAGTCTATAATGAAACCCAAGAATTTACAGGTAGTAAAAGGGGTAAGAATACTTTTTTCAGTATTTACTATGAACCCTAGAGCCTTCAGAAGTTTAGTCGTGTCCGATATGTTTTTCAGACATGATTCGAAAGAGTTTGAGATAAGTAAGGTATCATCTAAATATATTGTCGATAAATGGCCGCAAGATCTTAGCAAACCGATCACTGGTTTCATGATCTTCGTGAAAACAAAAGGGGCAGTATTCAATCCAAAGGGTATGACATTAAATTATATAGCCTATTTTCAAACTGAAAGCGAAGGTATTTTTTAAAATCATCATGAATACGGATCAAAAAATATGCGTCTTTTAAATCAATTGTACTCATAAAGCAATCCTTTTTTTTTTTTTTTTTTTTTTTTTTTTCAGGATGGGAAATCATCTAATGACTTCTCCCGCTCTGGGCGGAGCGGGAGGGCGTGTCAGACTTTTACTGACTAAAACCCACCCGTGTTCCATCAGTTGCCCATGTGCCAGGGTCACGGTATCTCTTTCGAACAATCACGCAACCCCGGCAGGCATCGGTCCTAGTAGACCCCTACACTGCTGCTGACATCTCTTTGAGGCGCGCGTGGAACACTGCGCGCCGTCGACCCGAGCCTGGTCCTTACCGGGCGGCGAGCTACCCATTGCTCGCCACCCGCAAGCTCGCGCCTACGGTGGCCGGGAGTCCGCAATCGACTCCCGACGCCCGGGGCGTCTCCTCCTGCGGCGGCTAGGGGCGTGAGGGCGCAGAGACTGCCACTCCCTCACGCGCCCCGCCTCCTCCTTCGCGAGCATTACTGCTTCGCAGAAGGAGGTGACGGCTTCCCATTCCCTCTCGCTCCGTACCATGGCTCGCACCAGGGCCGGACGCGAGAGGTCGCCGCCGCCAATCGCCTCCACGAGGACACGGCGGTGCTCCGCCCAGGCAGGGCACACCTCCACCGTATGCTCCACCGTGTCCTCCAGACGATCCTCGCAATGGAAACACCCGGACGTATCCTCCCGCTTTATCCTGAACAGGAACCCACCGAAGCACCCATGCCCGGTGAGAACCTGCGTCAGGCGGAAGGTGAGGACGCCGTGACGCCTCTCTATCCACTCCTCAAAGAGGGGACTTACCGCCGCAATAGTGGCGTGCCCAATAAAGCAATCCTTAGAATGATGTATCGATAAACCTATTTAGTGCCTTTAAATTTAATATAAATCTTGATTTGCCATTCAATTTTGGAACTAAAAATATCGGGGATAAGAATTGCTCAGCGCAGGGTTTACATTCTGCGATGGCTCCTATATTAAGCAGATCAATAATTGATCGTTCAAACTGAGCTTTCTCAGAGATGGAGTAATATCTTTTTGTAGGATTTATGGTCTGATAAACAGGCCTTGAAAATGGAATTTTATAGCCATCAATCCATGATAGGATGTTCTTATCACCCGTCAAAAGTGACCATTGATCGCGAAAATAAGATAGCCTACCGGCGTATTTTACCGAGTCTATCGGCGGCGGCAGCGAGTCCGATCTTGACGCGACGATTGTTTCGAAGAGTTGTCTTGATGACCCTTGTATACAGGCTCCTTCGTCCTCTGATTCGCCCTCGGCCTGTGGCTCGGGGGAGGACCACGCCAGTTTAAATTCCTCTGGTGCGGTTTATTTTTATTCTTCAACGGCTGTTTGCTGGGCGGACACGAGGAAAATTTTAGATCAGCTCCAGTCTTTGTGATAGCTTTTGCTGCCCTTAAAGCTTCCGACAGACCTTCACTGAAAAGAAATTTGTCAATCTTTGTTGCTTGCAGCTGATCTTTTAACTCCTTTTTTAGATTGTATAGCACGAAGTTCCTGCGTGTGACAGAATCTGAGAACTGACTATCACACAATAGCTTTATGGCGTCCATAAGTAATTTTATTAATACTGTATTTTTTGGTTCCGATGAAATCAGTAAGGTGAGCGCTTCAGATAAACATGATGTTGCAGAGGAAATTTGTCTTTGTTTCAGTTCGATGCCTTTGTCCCTTTTGTAGACAGGCTCTGAAATGGCCGCTTTGAGTTCAGGATTCAGAATGGGGGCATCAATTAATGTGCAATTAGCTGGAGGCAAATATCTTTGCAACAGTTCCGTGCGCTCTTCCTTAGATAAGCCTGTAGTAGCTATGTGCTGCAGACGTATCGCAAGATCAGATTGGATATTCATACCGTAAGTCTTAGTTCGAGAGGGGTCCTCTCCTAATATTTCCAGAAGTTCAACGTCCAGTTCCAATGACGCAGGTGACGCTTCTGTATGCAGCGGTGGCGTAGGTACCGACAGTGGCGCTGCGCCACTAGTTGACGGCTGAGGTTCAGCAGTACTTGTCGACGGTTGTGGATTGACGTCGGCGCCTGCAGTTGATATAATAGGCATGTCTGAAATGGACATTAAACCATTTTGGGTATATGTATATTTCGGTAAAGTGACAGCCCCATAAGCTGACCGCATTAACCTTCTGACTGAACTATGTGTATAGTGAGTCGTTAATATGACTCAATCTAGTAAAGTGACATTCCCTAAAAATGCCCGCATTACTTTCCATATCAGGCTTATCTCAGTTACAGACCTTTAGGTAGGTAGGTACTTATAATAGTAAAGTAACAGTCCCACAGACTGCTCGCAGTACTATATTAATCGCAAAGTGACATTCCCAAAAAATGCCCGCATTGCACTGGTCATGTTGTCGTCAACTTGATTCAATAATCACGTCTTAGTGAAGTGACAATCCCACAGATTGCCCGCAGCACTATTCAAATTCGTGAGAATAATGTTCGTTAATAAGTGATAACCCCTCAGGTTAACCGCAATATTATTTTTCGAACATGTGGGTAGATATTTTTTTTTACCTTCAATGCATAGACGCTCGGGCTGCGGCGGCGCCGCCGTGCCACGCTTTGGCGATCTTGATCTTGAACGTGACTGCGATGATATAGAACTCACACTTGACGAAGAGCGCGATGATGAGTCTGATGAGGATGATAACCGCCTCCCTGTTGGACTATGTCGATCTCTGCGTCGTGCACGCATTAATTTACGCTCTAACTTTTTGAATTTTTTGGCAATATATTCATAGTTCTCTTCCAATGGTCGAGAACGTTTACCCATGGTTAGAACGAACCGATGCACAACACAAAATTATAATTTTAAGGAAAGTGTGCGTATGGCGAAGCACTGAATGTGTAATGAAGCTCGCTGGTGTTGTCAGACGAAGGAGGGAATACAAAAAAAAAAAAAACTCTCAAACACAGTGCAGATGGCGACACCGTATGTCTACTACATGTAATCTCAATGCTAATCTCGAGGACAAAGCTGAGTATAATCACTAAAGTGGAGTCATTTTAATAGGTAACATTTGACAATTCATCAAAATTCAACAAAGTAACCTTGTAACGGCGGGCATAAAATAATATGTTTTTTTCGTTTTGTTAGAACTGCACAATTGCTTAACTTTTTTGCACGGTTTATATTAGCTTCACTTGTACATTTGTTTGTAACCGACTCCTTATAGCGCGATTTTGACCCACTTTAAACGACCAGATTCATTCAAACTTTGCACACCTGTCAAAGACCGATGACAATGCAATAATTTCATAAATTTGTGCCATTATCCTTGCTAGGGTTACCAGGACAGCAAAAAAACTGTCTTCAAAAACTAAGCTGACATACGTCACAAACTACGCTAACATACGTCTCGAAATTCGAAACACCCTAAAAAATAGAAAACAAAATAGTTAAAAAAACTAAAAAACACGCTTCCATAGAAAACCAAACTAAAAAGTAGAAAATAATGGAAAAAAAGCTTGGGGTGCCTGATATCAATAAAAAATAACTTAAAAAGCCTTTACCTTTACCTTTTCTACTTTTTAGTTTGGTTTTCTATGGAAGCGTGTTTTTTAGTTTTTTTGAACTATTATTTTCAATTACGATTACATATTTATTGTAATAATGACTGATACGAGTAATTTTACAATTTGCTTTCATATGAACTGACACACGTCAAATGTTACCTATTAAAATGACTGTACAGTGTACAATAGTCCTATCATCACAAGCAATGTCAATATTGCTATTTTTTATTGACTTAAATACGGGATTTTAGCTACGCTGCATTTTATGTATCTTTTTTTTTATTTTTATCTTGTAATGTGCGTTTTGTTTGTGCAGAATAAACAATATTTCTTTCTTTCTTTTTTTTCAATAATATGTATATTTATCAGTTGTCTGGTTACCATAGTATGCTTAGACCCATGGGCTCAAATATAACGCAACAAAGAGTGAATTCATGGTATTCAAAGCAGGGAGAAAATGCTATAGCATAACTCCACCGTTAATGCTTGGTGGGAAACCTCTTACAAGTGTTGCAAATTTCAAATATCTGGGTCACTGGGTCTCAGACGATTTGAGTGACAATTTAGATGTTGAGCGGGAGCGCAGGTCGTTGGCTGTTCGATGTGGGATGTTGGCCCACAGGCTTGCACGTTGTACGACTCAGGTTAAGGTGACGCTGTTCAAAGCCTACTGCCAATCCTTTTACACCTGCTCCCTGTGGGTCATCTTCACGCAGAGGGCATACAATGGCCTGCGCACACAGTACAACACGTTCTGGGTGTTGTTGGGGCTGCCGCTTTTTTGTAACGCGTCCGGCATGTTTGCCGACGCGGACTCTCCGATCTTGGGGCGGTGGATACGACTGCATGCAGTCAAGTAGACATTCCCTAGGATCGGCGAGCCTCACATAGCTTAGAATAAATGTTACTAACGTTAGTTCATAAGTTTTCACTGTTACTAACACACTGGAAGAAATTCTGAAATAAATGTTGTTTATTTATTTATTTTATAGTACAGGCTCTGCCTAGTTTGGGATCAGGTAACGGTGTGTTGGCTGGCTTTTTATTTATTTATTTTAGTGTTCCAATTCGAAGATTTGCCGAAAAAAGAAAAGTAAAGAAGGACAGAAGTCACGGAAAGAAGATTTCGTAGCAATCAAACTCAAATTCAAAGCATTTGTTTCAAATAAGCCAATTACAGGCACTCCTGATTATTTTCAAGTGGCGTGTGTCAGAAAAATCAAGTTAAGGTTGGACTTTCAATCCTATTCAGTAACAGGACAATTGGAGGGATACCAGGTTTTGCCAAAAAAAGAGATAGTGAGGTGGTGCAAGAATTAATGGAATTGAATGAACTTGAAATAATGTACTTACATACAAACTTTGTATTTTAAATTTAATAACTTGTCTTAAAACACGATGTATACTACATCTATATAGATATAGTCCATGGCTGCCAGGGGAAATAAAATGACAATAGTAAAAAAAAATTGAGAGGTGTCAAGGAACACCCGGATGGAACGAAGTTCCTTTCGATTAATTAGTGAAGGAATTGTAATGTTTTTATTTTTTATTATTTATTATGTACAAAAAACCTGTATATACACTCAACAAAAATAATAGAAAGACGAAACGAATACAACTGGCTTGCTTTCTATTAGAGAGAGAGAGAGAGAGAGAGAGAGAGAGAGAGAGAGAGAGAGAGAGAGACAGAGAAACACGCGCACGCCGCACGGCTAACAACTATAGCAAAAAGTGTCTTTTGGTCTTAATTTTTTCCGTCTAGCCCCCTTTCGCAACGCGCGATAAGGAACTTCGTTCCAACAACTAAAAGGACATGATTTTTATATTTAGGTAGTTTTGTTTCTATTAGAAGAAAATAAAAAGGAAATAACAGTTATTAATAATTATGAATTATTCTTATATTCCATACCCTAAAAACGATTTTTTAAAGTTTTATTTGATTTAAACCATTTTTATCATTCATTCTTTACGCGAAATAGTTCAGTACCTCAACACTATTAGTTTTAGTATGGTATCATTATTTTTCGTTGAACTGTCAAGTTACTGAATAGGATTAAAAGTTCAATCTTAGTTGCTCATTCCAAAGCGTAGTAGCTACATACCTCTGGAGAAGAACGGGCAATGATTTTGATTTTGATTATGTGCAAATTATCAAAGTTAGAACGAAATAAAAAAAAACGTGCACATTAAAAGCGCCCGCAATTAAAACAAAAATAAAATAACAATTCAGAAATGAATTGTCGTAGAAGATAAAAAGGACTGCCACGGCAGATTGGTATTGTCAGTCATCGTTTAACAGTTGTCTTGGGAATTGTTAGACAGCAGAGCCCATGCAGTACGCATGTTAGAAGCAGCATTCTATTTAAAGGATATCTGTGACTTATACTATTTGCTGATGATACCTCACTGATCTTTAAAGTAGACAGGAATAGAAATGATTTTGACGACGTAAATAGTGCGCTCTCAATGGCTACGGATTGGTTTACCATAATTAATCTAGTTCTAAATGCTACGAAAACGAAATGTATAAAGTTCGCTTTATCGAATGTTAGGAATCTGGGACCCAACGTCGTCTTAGATAATGAGGTGCTTGAAACTGTAGACTCGGCAGTTTTTGTAGGCATAACAGTAGACGCGAAACTTCAGTGGAGTCCACATATTTCAAGCCTAGCCGGGAAGCTCAGTTCGGCCGCCTACGCCGTCAGGAAAGTAAGACAATACACGGACGTTGATACAGATCGATTAGTCTATTTTAGTTATTTTCATAGCGTTATGTCCTACGGCATTCTGCTGTGGGGCAAAGCCGCGGACATTCAAAATATTTTTGTTCTTCAAAAACGAGCTGTTCGAGCTATATACCAACTAGGTACTAGAGTTTCTCTGAGAGAGTTGTTTAAAGATATTGGTATTCTTACGGTAGCATCTCAATTCATCTTCGCCAACATCTTATACATATATTAAGCAAAACATTTGTACATTTTGTACACTAAAAACAGTGATATTCATAATATTAATACTAGAAATAAGGACAAACTACGTGCTCCCTTTCACCGGCTTCATAAGGTTCATAATTCATTTGTTGGTCTTGGTATTACCTTTTATAACAAGCTTCCCTCTGCTTTGCTAGATTTGCAGTTTAATGAGTTTAAAGCTAAACTAAAATCCAACCTTTTGTTCAAAGGCATACTATTCTATCAACGACTACTTAAACGAAAAGAATAGTTGGTCGCTGTAATTAACTCAGGACAATGTTTATGTTCTTTCAACCAGGAACCAGAATTAGCTTTCCTATTGACAGTTTATATGGGTAGTTCATATAATATTTTTTATTTAATTCCTTATGTTAATTAATTTATCGTACATTTAAATTTACTGTGGACGACATAATACACTCATTACAATGATTTTAAAATAAGTTGTATTGCAACATGTAGTTAGCCAGTGACCTCGTCAGCTGTTCATAATATTCTTGCCAGAGCAACCGGCAGCAAGTTCGTCATATTCTCTACTTGCGGTAGCGTAGGGGGTCGGGTTACCACCTTCCCTCAAATATGGTTATGCTCGTGTACGGGTGCTGCTTGTGGTGAATGGTCGTCTTGCTGACCATAGTTTTTGTTATTATTATTTGTATTCACTGTTATTTTATTTTACTCCGGAGGTCCTAGTTTAACAATTGTTACTTCAAATTAGCTATATGCATCAATGTATATATGTATATGTAACATTTTGCATCGTTGCGTATGTAGGTGGGCACGCCCTTTATGCCTGTAGGCTCTTATTTAGGTTTTAAGTTCTATTTACGATTTTATTGTTTCAGCTAGATATTAGTTTTCAATGTTTTTTGGTATATTGGCGTGTGCTAGCTGACATATGGCGAATAATTTGATGTATGTTTTGTTTTATAATATTAATTACTTACTTAATACTATATAGAATCAAGTTCTTCTAATTTAACAGACAGCTGTGCTACTGGGGAGTTTGTTGCGCCACTTCTTCTTCCCAGCTAAAGTACTAGGAAGTGTCGAAGGGCGGGCGTTTTGGCGGGACTGTCTTATGTAACTTTGACGTTCAAAAAGTGCTGACTCTCAGCCTAGTTTGAATAAATGACTTTTGACTTTGTTTTTTTTTTTTTTTTGAGGATCCTCCTCCAACACGAAAACGCTCGAGCTCACTCCGCCAGTGGGACTATCTAATATTTGTCTATCGAAGGTGTGGATTTAGTGCGTCATCCCCCTTACAGTCCCAACCTGTCACCTTGTGACTTTTATGTATTTCTAAAAATAAAAGATAAACTAGAGGAATTCGTTATATGAAGAAGAAGAAGTCCCGAAGATGCCGTGGCAGCGTTTGGAAAACGCGTAGAAGAGATCCCCAATGACGAATAGGCCTACTGCTTCAGTCAGTGGTTCCACCACATGCGAAGGTGGCCAGAAAGGAACGGAGACTACTTCGAAAAGCAATAAAAATATTAACAACATTCTACATCATTCCGTTTTTTATTTTCTAAAATTTTCAGTGTGACCAACGTTTGTTCTGAATATACAAATTTATTTCCTGTATTATCAGCTTTATTACTACTTTATTCCCACCTCTCAGATGTTTCTAGATCGGAACCTACATGTGCCAATTTAAGAAAAATGTTTAACAAAATACCCACTGGGAATATGCTCCAGACTTTTTAGGTATTTTATGACGTAAAATTTTTCCTGTTAAAGAAAGATTTTAAAATTATCTGGAGTCCGGCTAAAAATTCACTAAACTATTATACCTATTTTCATGTCTTATCCTGAAATCAATTTCACCAAAAACATTGTCTGAGCTATAGAAAGAAGAAAGAAAGAAACACGTCTATTTGCGACAAACATGACGCGGAAAGATGACCAATAAATTTAATTTAAGACGTTTATTTCAGACATTGGTGCCGATTCTGTTGTTACAAAATTCTCTAAACTAAACTAAAAATCACTAAAATTTGGTTTATTCCTGTCAAATGACGATTTCCTATTCTGAAATAGACTAAAGTGACACAACTTAACTTTATTTTAGTTTGACAGCACTAAGATTGCACTGAGTTATTAGTTTAGTGAAAATGACAATTTTTGCTATTCTGAGTTTGCCGGATCTCACCAAAAATTTTGACTATAATAATTTATTTAAACTAAATCTGACTAATTTTAATCGCGATTAAAAAGGTGTGGAATAAAACTAGTGGTCATGAACTAAAATTCACACCAACACTTCACCTTCACGTGCAAAAACAGCACTGTATTTTTTTTGGAATTTTTAGATTTTGTATTGCCATTTGGTGGGGCTCCGACGGAAGGCGAATTAGGTACCTTCGACGCGGACCGAATAAACTGATGAACGCAAGTGTCTCGCCTAGGGCCAGGGGTGAGGGAATCGTGCACCTACCTCCTCGGGAAGCCGCTCGATCTGCCAGCAGAATCTGGAGCTCCGGAGTCCTCACAGTTCGGCTCACCACGTGTCGGCAAAGTCCAGAGGCACAACACAGCACTTCAGTTCAACCGTCGAAGCCACAAATATCACCACTATAGAAACAGCGGGACTGCTATGAACTTATAATATTCAAATTATATCGTTCTGCGATAAAAAAAAAGTACAGCGGAGATGCGATCACGGCGGAGTCCATATTGGAATGTTATAATGTCTTTCTCGAGCGAGCCATAAAGAGGGCGACACTCGTCAAGGAGAAATTTAAGAGGTGCACGATATAATCGGTGGGAAAAGGACTAGCTTGACATCTTGCGTAATAGTTTAACAAAATAAAAATAGATGGCGCTAACATTTCCTCCCCCTTTTAAAGGGTCACCTTTAAACCCAATCATAAAGTGTAATACAGAACTGCGAAAATATAATATTGAAACTGTGATTTATATAAGATAAATTGCGACAATCTTAAACTAACTAACGGCTAGCACTTAAACTACTGTGGTTACAAAAATAAATAACAATCTTATTGCGTAGGTAATGGGCACAAACGTACGACCGGACGCATGTATGTACCTTTAGCTGTTCTTACAGAAACTACACGCGTTATACCATCGTTGGAAGGAAGAATCTTCTCTACTATCGCTAATGGCCACGATAAAGGAGGTGAATTGTCAGTTAAAATAACAACAACCGTGCCAGGCTTGATTGGCACAGACGGAGTGTTCCATTTCTCTCGGGTTTGTAAACTATGTAAATATTCCATTCTTCATCTTTTCCAAAAAGATTGCACTAATTTATCAAGCAGAGAATGTCTCTGAAGCAAGTTGAGATTATCTGATTCTACTTCAGGCGCGGGCAATGAGAGTAAAGGAGCGGTATGCAAAAAATGACCTGGCGTTAACATGGTAGGTTCTGCGGGATCGGCACTCAGGACCGTAAGAGGCCGAGAATTTAACAAACACTCGATCTAAACGAGCACTGTAACTAGCTCTTCGTAAGAGAGAAGCTGTTGACCGATGACCTTGAATAGGTGCGTCTTGACGACCTTCACCATACTCTCCCAACATCCGCCAAAATGTGGGGCGGCCGGACAGTTAAACTTCCATGTGATACGGTTTTCAGCAAGCTCTTCTTCGAAGCGAGAGCGGAACTCGACATTATTAAGAAATTTATATAAGTCGTGTAAATAAGAATTAGCGCCTACAAAATTAGTGCCTCTGTCCGAGTGCATTACTTGGACAGGGCCCCTGCGAGACAAGAACCGTTTAAGTGCAGCTAAAAAACTGGCGGTGCTAAGATCAGTGGCTACTTCAATATGTAGCGCGCGAGTTGTGAGACAAGTGAACACGCAAAAATATGCTTTCAAAGCCTTTGCACCCCGACGGCGAATGGGAGTGTAAGATATAGGACCTGCGTAATCACAGCCCGTGTGAGTAAACGGCTTAATAACCTGACGCGTCCGACAGTCCGGCAAGTCAGCCATGAGCGGGAAGACGGGACGCGGTCGAGCGCGGAAGCAAATATTACAATCGTGCACTACCTTACGAATAGCACGACGAGCAGACAGTATCCAGTATTTCTGCCGTAATAGTGACATGAGCTGTTCAGGCCCAGCGTGTAAATATTTCTTATGATAATATTCAATTAATAAGTTAACAAAAAAGTCATGGCTTGGTAGAAGTACCGGGTGCTGCTGTGAGTAACTTAGATCAGAATGGGTGAGACGTCCACCAACTCTGATTAAATCGTTATGTAAAAACGGTCTTAATTTATTAAGAGATGATGAAACCTGCGTGTTCAGTTTTAAATTTTAAATTTCTTTATTGAAACGTTTATTTTGGATAAGTTTCAGCAATTTGTTTTCTGCAAAACTCAAATCAGCTGCGGTTATATGTACGGAATCGCGACGTGGTAACAAATTAGCGAATCTATAAATGTAAACAATCGTACGGAGTATTTTACTCCATGACGAAAGGCAGCAAAGAGTATCATAAACATAAGAAGCGTCAGCGGGAATTAAAACAGCGTGAACGAGTTTCTTTTGTTCGGGTATCTCGTCCAACGTGAGCGGTTCCGTACCTTCAGTAATAGGCCACTGCGACGGATGTAACGTTAGCCAGGGGGGCCCTTGGGACCACAGAGGGTGGTCTTTTAACTTAGCAGGAGAGACACCACATGACAGACAGTCTGCCGGGTTCTCAACCCCTGCAACGTGATAAAAGTTATCTGTGGAGATATTATCAGTAATTTTAATAACTCGATTGGCAACGAACGTTTGCCAACGATGCGGTGAACCTTTAATCCAATAGAGTGCGACTTTTGAATCGGTAAAGGCGTAAATTTTAATTGCAAAACGGTTGTCATAAGTCTCAAGAACAGTCCGAAGCAATTTTGACAGCAAAAGTGCTGCACAAAGTTCCATACGAGCAATCGTAATGGGCGAAGAAGGCGCGATCTTTGACTTGGAACATAAAAAGCGGACAATATTGCCGGAGGCAGAGCCAACGTGTAGGTATACTACGCCACCATAAGCTTCGCCACTGGCGTCAGCGAACCCGACCAATGTCAATTTCACAGTCGTTCTTCACTTCTAAACAACGCGGTATTTTAATTTCGTTTAGGGCTGGTAACTCTGAAGTAAATTGTTGCCAAGCCTTGACAATATGAGTAGGAGCAGGGACGTCCCAACCACCTTCAACTGCCACAACTGCTTAACAAGAATTTTAGCTACTAAAATAGAAGGAGCGACGAATCCCATGATATCCCACAGTCTCGCGACGGTTGACAGTATGGTGCGCTTAGTGCACGCGATATTCGAACTTGGCGGGTTGATTTTAAAATAGAAAATATCTTGGTCTATAGACCAGCGAAGACCCAAGATTTTATGGTCAGCGGTTTTGTCAAATTCAACCTCAGTCGTCACCTTATGAGAGGCGAGAAGTTCATTAAGAACAGACTTTGAATTACTGTTCCACTTCACAAGGTCCCATTGAGCGCCCTCAAAAAGAGCAATTAAATCTGTACGCTGCCAGGCTAGACTAGACCCCTACCATAGGATTTCAATGCGCAGTGGAAGTGTGATAATCGTGGGGCTCTAGAGACAAGAGTGGCGAGCGAACTAGTCCGCCGTGCGCGGAGCCAAACAATCACATCAAACAATTACAAATACAACAAAAGCACTTACCTGTTGGTTGAAGGACACTGCTCTGGTGCCAACCTGGAGATATGTATGTAAGTGAGTGTATGTGTATCGTGTCGTGACGTTATGAGTATTCTCCTGGCAACAATCTGCTTCCAATTAGGCTGGAGGAGGTCACAGCATGCAGTCTTCAAATCACTCATTCACAATAGCGTCACACTCAACCATCGGGTCATGACAGATTGTCCACAAAACGACCGGTTAATTAATACAATTGGATCACGACTAATTGTCACAAACGGATCGATTTAAAGGGATTAATTTCAACAAACGCATCGCGGGGTGTCAACAGGCGACCGACCTATTTTAGCGGCAAATCGACAGAGAGCTGTCAAGTGTCAACGTCAAAAAATGACAAGTCAGATGTCACTTCGTTACACGCGCATTCCATTAGGCGCACAGATAATAAACGGTACGCAACATCTACCCCCCCCGGACGGGCCTTCCCGTCCGCTAATCACTTGGCAATCCCGACAAGGTTGCGTTTTATCAGTCCACCTGACGCGCTGCTGGAGGATGTGCAAATACTCCAAGCTCCAACGCTTCCAAAACTCTGAGCGGGCTGCTGCACCAACTGAAACCGCGATAGCCAATTTTGGCTCACATCGACAAAAGGGTGCTCCGGCAGGGCGACAAGTGGCTGTCAAATCAAAAAATGGCCCGGGGTCAGGGCCTCCAAGACGTTCAGGTCCGTAGACAGCGGGCACAATGGACGCGAGTTCAATACAGCTTCAAAACGGAAATATACCGTAGCTAACTCCTTAAAGGTGAGAACGGTGTCCCCCAACAATCTGCGCCAGAGTCCCTGTGCCGCTTTCACCGCGGCCTCAAATACCCCCCCAATGGGGGCAGGCTGGCGGGTCAAACAACAACAAACAACAAAAACAACCAAACAACAATAACAACCAAACAACAACAACAACCAAATGGCCCTCCTTAGGCAACAAAAGGGGGTGACGGGCCCCATAAGGAAGGCTAGAGTGCCTCAACCGTCAACAACAAACAACAAAAGACCCGTATCGTCCAAAAAGGGGTTCAACTTAATAACGGCTCCCGACAATATCCAAAACTCTCGCTGCAGAATGGCCAACAGCGCATTGCAACCGGCATGCGAGTTCATAATGTGACGATCAGTCACCAACAATTCAACAACAAAAAAAAACAACAATTCAACAATTTGTCGAGGGAGCTTTATCGACTCAACAAAAAATCAGGGTCCTTCGTTCCAACAGCGAGCACCTTGAGCCCGGGCAAAGGACCCGACATCAAGACTGGCGATCGAGGTCAATCATCCTCGGGGTGAGTCAGCCAGTCTGGTCCCCACCATAGGGGGTGAGCAATCAGGCGGGGTGCCATGCACCCACGTGAGGCCACGGCACCTGGGTTCAAATCTCCAGGCACGTGCCTCCAAATCAAAGGCGTTTCAAATTTTGAATCTGGGACACTCGGTACGCAACAAAGATCTCCAAAGAGTGGACGGACGTCTTCAACCAACACAAACAATTTGACTGTCCGTCCAGGCGTAAGAAACCCGAATGTCCACAGTTCCACCCAAAGTGTGAGCAACGTGGTTCAATAGACGCATAAGAAGCGCCGCCCCTGACAATTCTAACTTTGGGATGGTCAGTGCCGTCCGGAGGGGGGCCACCTTGCTCTTGGCCAAGACCAGTGACAAATTCACCTGGCCTGTTGCGCAGACGGTGCGCAGACAAACAACAGCTGCATAACCGTGCGAAGACGCATCACAAACAAGGGTAGCAGTGTAGCTCCCAGGGGGGAGGATAGCGCGGGGTAACACGACCTCGTTGACTGCAGGGAGTGCGGATACAAATTGGAGCCAATCTTCCAACAGGGTTTCCCGAATTGGCTCGTCCCAGCCAAGTCCCGCAGTCCAAAGGCGCTGAAGAAAACAATTTTGCCCAAAACAATACAAACAAACAACAAAACAATAGACAAAAGGCAACCCTGGGCTCCCATGTCCAAAATGATACGGACCACAACAGAGTCCCCCGTGGGCCCCCAGACCCGACCGATGCCGTTGGCAACAAAACCGTGTCGATCTGAGGGGTACCTTAGCGGGGCAGGCGCCAATGTCCTAACAATGCCTGGGCGGCGACCGATCGCCACACCCAGACCCAAGTCTTTCCCGACGAGGATGCAATTCAAATTCCTCGTACGCGCGGTGTCCCGAGCCACGCGCCATCGCTGGAAGGGCATATCCCACCGGATGCCTGAATGGCGGGGGGCGTGACTCCAACCGGGGACGTTCCGCCAAAGGAGGGGAGGGAAGGCGGTGCTGGTCTGGCCAGCGCTGCCTAGCAACAATTGCGTAATCGCCTTTACGCGGGGAGACCAAATGGCGGTCGCGCGGCTCCCGATCAACTTGCGCGGGGGGTGGAGTGCGGCGCTCAAAATTGCGGGCCTCTCCCCGGTTCTGAACCGGCAAGGCAGAAGCCCGGTGACCAACTCCATGATACCCCCCCGTACGCGAACCTTCATCAGAGGCTGGTCTGCCAGCCTGGTTCGCGTTAGCGCACAATATGTCCAAATGGGACCCCCCACAAATTCTACAAGGGCGGGGGTTGGGGCAGTCCCGATGGAAGTGAGCCCCCAAACAAGAGAAGCACAGGCGGCGTGCATTGGCAATTCGGCGGCGGGCACTCACGTGCAACTTCAAAAAGGCCGCGCAAGTTGCCATGCCATGCCCCGTGTCCCTACAAACTCACAACCAGGACGACTCTGGGTGCCAGCAAAACGAGCGGCGGGGCGACCATCAACAGGCCCGCCAGCCCTAGTCCGTCCCTGGTCTCGTGGCCGGGAAGACGGCTGGCATGACTCAGTGGCAACGCCAGAGTTGTCCACAAACCGACACTCATCCTCCAAAAATTGGACGAGGTCACCAAATGGGGGGAGATGTGTAACACTATCCCCACCATACCTTTGCTCGAAATGAGCCCTCAAATCGGCAGGAAGCCGCAGCACAACATGCACCATAGGGTAAGACCATTGGTCCACCGGCAAGTCCAATCGCTTTAAAGCGTTGGTCGCTACTACCAACGGGTTCAACAGGTCAGTACGCAATGCTGACAAACCAGTAATGACCGGTAACCCCAAAATCAATGCAATATGAACATCAGCCAAACAACGTTCATTTGGTACCGCTGGGTGAGTAGTCCCAAAGCGGTAGGGTAGGCTGAGTCAGTCAACGACAGATGCTGTACCAAGGCTCGGGCCTCACCTTCCAGGACAGACAACAAATAAGCCAACTTTAGGGCGGGTCTGAGGTCCGAGCGTGCATCAACCAAACTTGCAAACAGGTTGTGGAAACCGTACCAGTGGTCCCAGCGACCGTCAAGTGTGGCAGTTCCAAAGCAGGCAATCTACTCAATAGTCCGGGACCTGAAACAACCGAGGTCTCCGGCTTGACCTGGACAGGTGTCCGGCACTGCAATATTTCCATCTGTATGCCATTGCACAAACAAAACCATTCAAATAAACAAAACAATTAAATTATCAAATAATAAACTTCAATCAATAAATAACAAGGAAATCCAACGCAAACAATCAAATAAAATAAACCAAGCAAAAGGTAATTAAGTAACAAAGTTCAAACAATATATTACAAAATAACTACAATCAAACTACCAAACTGACTAATCAGCAACTCAAGAAATAACATTAAATTGTTTCAATTCAATTCAACAATAAACTTTTATTTTAATTCAAAATCAATATCAACGTTCAAAATTCTATATCATATTCAATTCAAATATTCAAATTCTAATCCAATTCCAAATGTTAAGTTCACAAACCACTGTGTCAAAGGTACAACAATAATAAACCTTTATTCCAATTCAAACAATGGTAATACTCAAAAATGCAAATTTCAACAAAACTACCATATTGATGGTACAAAACTCAATATTTTAATGTCTTCCTGACATTCAATACAACACAGATCAGACTCAAAAAGGAGCTACAACAAGGGGCTGCACCACAGCCCAATCCAATCCACTTTATTAGCCCGGCTGACCTTGGCAACATCAGGTTACCCGCCTCATGAGTTACTCGACTCAATAAATTTAAACAAATTATTTCAAATAACAATTAATCACCATTAACAAACATTTACAGCGAATTACTACTTCCCTTATAGAGACTGCCAAGTAATTAGCCTACTGTAAATTACCAATTTGGTGGTTATGTCTTATAACCGCGCTCTGAATACCAAAATGTACGCTGCCAGGCTAGACTAGACCCCTACCATAGGATTTCAATGCGCAGTGGAAGTGTGATAATCGTGGGGCTCTAGAGACAAGAGTGGCGAGCGAACTAGTCCGCCATGCGCGGAGCCAAACAATCAAATCAAACAATTACAAATACAACAAAAGCACTTACCTGTTGGTTGAAGGACACTGCTCTGGTGCCAACCTGGAGATATGTATGTAAGTGAGTGTATGTGTATCGTGTCGTGACGTTATGAGTATTCTCCTGGCAACAATCTGCTTCCAATTAGGCTGGAGGAGGTCACAGCATGCGGTCTTCAAATCACTCATTCACAATAGCGTCACACTCAACCATCGGGTCATGACAGATTGTCCACAAAACGACCGGTTAATTAATACAATTGGATCACGACTAATTGTCACAAACGGATCGATTTAAAGGGATTAATTTCAACAAACGCGTCGCGGGGTGTCAACAGGCGACCGACCTATTTTAGCGGCAAATCGACAGAGAGCTGTCAAGTGTCAACGTCAAAAAATGACAAGTCAGATGTCACTTCGTTACACGCGCATTCCATTAGGCGCACAGATAATAAACGGTACGCAACAAAATCTTTAGCGGTGTCAATCGCCTCGTCTTCGGTATTGACAGAAAATGCAACATCATCCATATACAGGCACGAGGAGGCAACGGCAGCAGCGCAGGGATGCTCAGCGCCATCGTCAGCGATGAGTTGCTGCACAGTGCGCAGAGCGTGGTAAAGACTGGACTTTAAGCCAAAACAAACTCTACTAAATTCATATAAGCAAAGCGGGTCGTTAGGATTAAAAGATAAAGAATTCTCTGATAACGTCGATCAGATTCGCGAATCATAATTTGTAAACGCAAGTGTCTCGCCTAGGGCCAGGGGTGAGGGAATCGTGCACCTACCTCCTCGGGAAGCCGCTCGATCTGCCAGCAGAATCTGGAGCTCCGGAGTCCTCACAGTTCGGCTCACCACGTGTCGGCAAAGTCCAGAGGCACAACACAGCACTTCAGTTCAACCGTCGAAGCCACAAATATCACCACTATAGAAACAGCGGGACTGCTATGAACTTATAATATTCAAATTATATCGTTCTGCGATAAAAAAAGTACAGCGGAGATGCGATCACGGCGGAGTCCATATTGGAATGTTATAATGTCTTTCTCGAGCGAGCCATAAAGAGGGCGACACTCGTCAAGGAGAAATTTAAGAGGTGCACGATATAATTGGCGGGAAAACGACTAGCTTGACATCTTGCGTAATAGTTTAACAAAATAAAAATAGATGGCGCTAACACCATTATTTACCAATTTAAATAAAGAAATGCAAGCAGAACACCCGAAAATTCATAATTTATATGAAAAAATATCTGGAACATTAAAAACTATTTATGATTGTTTTTTTAAACAGAGAATATTTAACTAGCACTCCAATCGAAAATGTTGATTTTATGAATCCCAGAAATTTTATGGATATTGATGCCGTATACTATGGTGCTGCTGCGTCTAATACACTATTAGTAAGTAGTTCAGAAAATCTAACCACAGATCAAGTAAATTTGTTTAAATGCAGATGCCTAGATTTTTATGTCGAAGCTTGTAAGCAAATAACCACGCGGTTTCCATTAAAAAATAACCCAATAAAAGATTTAGACATAATTGATCCAAAAAATGTTAAAATTGGCAAAACTGCTTCGATAGTTCCTGTGAGTAGGCTCTTTCCCAATATTGTTCACAGCAATGATTTTCGGGAAATTGATACAGAGTGGCGCATTTTAAGAAATTGTGAACAAATCAAAACATTTCCTGATGATGTAGAACTATTTTGCGATGAAAAGTAAGTTTACTAAAGCGTGGCGATGAAACTCAAATGTTTCCTTTGTTATCTAATTTCATCTTTAATATTTTATCACTTCCCCATTCATCCGCTAACATTGAACGCATATTTTCACATATTAATTTTTTGAAAACAAAGCAGCGAAATAGGCTGTCTACTGAATCAATCACTGGTCTATTACATCCAAAACAACTCTTTAATACAGCTAATTGTTATGATTTTGAAATCAATTCGAAGATGACCGCGGCTATGGCCAAAGAATATTGGTATCATAAATAATTATACTTAAGTATGATTGTTATAAATTAGTCTGTATATTTTTTTAAATAAATAAACGAATTTGATTGTCTTTTTTTTTTGTCATTTACCGATTTTGGGTACAAATATACCGTTTTTAGCTGGCAATTCTACCGATCTCGCTCTATGACGTTCGAGACCACTGATGGCCAGTCTTTCGTGTAGATAGCTTTTGATCGGACGTCTGTACGTATCACGTGCCGCTATCGTTTCGCGAACAATGTCGTATTGCAATCAGCCATTCCACTGGATTTTTATTTATGGGGTCATGTTAAACAAATTGATTATAAAAGAGAGTGCGATTGGGAAATCGAAGTCAGAGCTCAAATTGTGGCAGCTTTCGACTCACTTAAATCGGACACAAATGCGCTGCAAAGAGTACGTGCTTTAGTGAAAAGGTGTCGAATGTGTATCAGTGTTGGAGGTAGACATGCGGAGCACGATCGCCGAAGTATGCAACAACAAGAGAACTGAAACCTGCAGCCGGGAAGTACATTACATTGCCCAAAGGACATCATATAAAAAAGCCCTTATCAGGGCTACATTTAATTCAATTAAGAGCCCTCTCACAAAATTTGAACGCTCGAGTTTAGGTAAAAGACGGCAATCTTATGTATGTGTGCGTAGCTATCCACACATGCACAATACAAACAGTGTAACGCGAGTGTCGAGCCGGTCTAAACAATCTTGAGCCGTTAGAATTATAATGCGGTATTTAGATATTTATGAAAATACTTATTTATCCAGTCTAATAAAGATTTCTAGACTAATAAAAAAAATACAACTATATGTTATGTAAAGTATATAGGTGCCGATTCTGTTGTACAACGAACTAAACTAACAAAACTATCTCTAAAATTGCTTACTTTTAGCTATGAGAATTGTTACGCTATTCTGCAAGAAATAATTTCTTTTAAAAATTATTTTGACACGACTAAAATCAAATTTGACAATCGCGACTCAACGTGGTATTTTTAGGGTTCCGTTGCCAAATTACAAAAACGGAACCCTTATAGATTCGTCATGTCTGTCTGTCTGTCTGTCTGTCTGTCCATATGTCACAGCCACTTTTCTCCGAAACTATAAGAGCATGCTGTTGAAACTTGGTAAGATGTATTCTGTGAACTTACTTATGCATTAAAATTTTTACACTAAAATAGAAAAAAAAAAACAATAAATTTTGGGGTTCCCCATACTTAGAACTGAAACTTCAAAAAAAAAGTTCATCAAACCCATACGTGTGGGGTATCTATGAATAGGCCTTCAAAAATGGTATTGAGGTTTCTAATATATTTTTTTTTCTAAACTGAATAGTTTGCGCGAGAAACACTTCCAAAGTGGTGAAATGTGTGTCCCCCCCCCCCCCCGTAACTTCTAAAATAAGAAAATAATAATCTAAAAAAATATATGATGTACATAACCATATAAACTTCCACCGAAAATTGGTTTGAACGAGATCTAAAGAGTAGTTTTTTTTTAATATTTTTTAATACGTCATAAATCGTAAATCGCAATTTACCTTTCATTAAATCAACTCAAACATAAAAATTAAAAAAAAAACATTTAATTTCATAAACATAAACCTTATGCATAAACCGAGAATACATACAGGTTTGTACGGAAACCTCGGTGGGCGAGTCCGACTCGCACTTGGCCGGTTTTTTCTTTTGGCTTCGCAACTTAGTACTTGTGCACTACGCAATGAACTTACGATGGCGCGCGCATGGGGGCATCCTGGACGTGTTTTATATGGAATTTTTGATTTTTGTTTGAAAAAAAAAAAATATTGCCCACGTGTTGAGATTTATATGTGTGGGGTTTTATAAAGGGTCGAAAATTTCATTATTTTTGCGATAGGACACGCCATTTTCGAGATATAAGCAAAAGAAAAAAAAAATCAGTACTGTTTTTGCACGTGAGGCGAGGCGTTGCCGTTGGTGTGAATTTTTGTTCATGACCACTAGTTTTACTCCACACCTTTTTAATCGCGATTAAAAATAGTCAGATTTAGTTAAAATAAATTATTTCAGTCAAAAATTTTCTACAATCTATTAAAATAATGCTTTACTTGATAATAAACGAAACTCTTATCTAATACAAAAAAAAAAATGCGATGAGTAGCAAAATGTTGTAGTCGTAGTATATTTTTGCGTTCACGATACGAGTACCCGTAAACTGAGACGCGGGAAAAAGTGGCACAGGTCCTTCCCCGTTGGGCGCTTGCGCCGTACTAAACGCTGCCCGCTTGTGCATCGTAATTTATTCTAATTTAGAGTGATTTCAAAAACGATAATAAGTCTAATTAAATAAACAGATTTAAATAAAACTTGAGAATTCGATTTGTTAGAGAGCTTACTTTATATTGACATGATTTTTTTAATGTAATTATGCTTTATTCAAACCAAAAAAACGCGATAAACTTGCGAATAAATCGTAAAAATTGCCATAATTTAATTTAATTAATTTATTTATTCAATTTCGGACAACAATGAAATCCATCTTGTTAGTGAATAAATAACTTATAACTAATGTTAGTAATCAATACACAAACAATATCGGCAACACACAAAAGTTTCCGAGGCAGGTTAATTTTTTTACTAATTAATGTTATTAAAATCAATATTCTTGTAAAAACAACAGACATATAACCTAGTTGTTACATTTAAACAACTAAGTTATATGTCTGTTGTTTTTTGTATTTTTTTTACTCAAATTTCTACATATTAATGATAGAAATAGGAGTCTGAAATTGACCCTGCACTGATTTTTAAGAAAACTAGTTGTGGGAGATTAATTACTACAAAGTAAACAAAGAAGTTTTTGTAAATGTGCTACTAAAAGTGACAAAACAAAAGATTGATCTATTTTTTACATGTATTCGTCAATGCCAGAGTATTTATAATGATGAGATGAGAGGTAAATAAGGCGACTAAAATCTTAGATATTCGCGCAAAAATGTAAAATGGCTCTTAATTGTTTCTTGATAAACATGATTAGGTCTCCGGATCACTATGCCTACAAAACAATATCAGCTGATACCTACGCGTAGGCATAAGGTATGACGTAGCGTAATTATCTTTCGTTATAAGTTTGTTTGGCGGCACGCGACAAAGCAGGTTCATGACAAAGGATCATACAAACCGCCTCGCTCTGGCGGCTTCTTTGACACAAAACTAATAATAATAATAAAATGTGTTTATTTCTCACCACAAGCCAAAAAATACAAAACATGTTTACACACAGGAAATAGCTTACAGTTTTTGGTTGTGGATCGCTGGTGCCTGTGGTAGGTAGAAACACCTGTAATACAGGTCACCAGGTCCCCACCTGTTCGTTGTTACACATTTAATTGCTTACATCTGATATCACAGCAAGTAACAAAAGTTTCATACAATAAGTGAGCTTTTTTTTTAAAAAAAATAAAAACAATTGTGTATTACAGTAAAATAAATAAAACAATTGATTACAAAGCAAAAATATTTTTTTTTAAATATTTTTTTATGAATTTATGTTTGTGTGTGTGTATGGAGGTGTGTGTGTGTCTGTGTGGAGGTGTATGTGTGTGTGAAAGGGTGTGCATGTGTCTGTGTGTTGGGGAGAATGATAATGAATGAGTCTGATTAGACTAATACGTCAAAGAGAGCTTCCGTGGCAGTATATGTTTGGGTTTGGAGCCAGGCTTGTAAAACGATTTTAAAATTATGTTTGTTCAATGAGTGCAGGGAAAGGATTTGGTTTAATTTATTGTAAAGATAGGGTCCAAGGAAAATAAAGAATCTATGACTACAGGAAGTTTTAAGAGGAGTAGACAAGGCCACGATACGGTTACGTCGATTTGTTTGCTGAGAATAGTAGGAAATAGCGTGTTGTTTAATAGCAGTGGCCAGTACAAACAATTGCCTAACCGTAAGGACCTGACAATATTCATAGACCTTGGCGGTGGGATAAAGTCTTGGCTTGGAACAGCAAACCTTGAGAACCGCTCTTTGCGCACGTTCGATCTGAATATAGTGGGATTTGGCTGCCCCGCCCCAGGATGAGATACAATAAACCAAAATTGATTGACACAGTGCCTGATAAGTCATTTTCATGACTACAGGATCTACTGATGTGCGTAGTTGTTTAAAAATGTACATAAGTTTGCGCACTCTGTTTGATAGGTGTATTATGTACTCTTGGAACGTAAGGTTGCGATCAATCACTACGCCAAGATACTTTATCGACGTGACTCGTTCAATGTTACAATCAAGGGAGCCATTACCGTCACTACTACCATTAGACAGTGTCATCTGGGCAGCAACGTTTAGTGAGCTCGTTACTGACACATTGGTATTTCGAATTGAAAAATTTATTATTTTAGTTTTAGATATGTTCAGTGTAAGCAGGTTATTTTTAAGCCACTCACTGACTGTATCGAAACCCTTCTGAGCAAGGCGATATGCCTCTTTCCAGTTGTCCGAAGAAAATACCAAAGCTGTATCATCCGCATAGGAAAAAAATGCACCGCTTTCCAGGCTGAGGCTACACAGGTCATTCATATAAATTAAAAATAAACTGGGTCCAAGAATACTGCCCTGTGGCACGCCAAAAACTACACTCAAATCGGAGCTTGAGTAGGTTCCAATTTTAGCACTCTGTATTCTATTACTAAGGTAACTCTGGAACAGGGATAGCGGGGTACCTCGTATACCCAGGCATTCTAGCTTAGATATTAAAATGGGAATCGAGACCGTGTCGAAAGCCTTCGCGAGATCCAGGAACAAAGCAACACATTTCTTACCGTTGTCAAGTTTCTGAGCTACGTGATTAACCAGTTTGTGAACAGCATCGGATGTAGATAATTTTTTTCGAAAGCCAAATTGGTTAATCGACAAAAGATTGCGAGCCTCTAAATACGAAACCAACCTAGTATTTATTATCTTTTCCAGTATCTTAGACATAGCAGGCAGAACGGAAGTGGGCCTATAATTTTCGACACGGTCACGATCTCCAGATTTAAAAATAGGGTCAAGAATTGCCTTTTTGAACCAGTCAGGAAAGACACCTGACTCAAGGCACAGGTTGCAAACATGTATCAGCGGGGGTACAATAACGTTTCTATGTCGTTTTAGAAAACTAGAGGAAATACCATCCCAGCCAACTGCAGAGTCACTCTTTAGTGAAAGGATTAAGCGTTCCACCTCTTGCTCATTTGTCCCGAGCAGTACAAAAGATTCCTTCTGGGGGTTGGGTAGCGAAAAAGATCGGGGGTCCCTATGTATTTTATCAGCTAAACGTCTCCCTACATTTGCAAAATACTCATTAATTTGATTTATAGAGTCCTGTTTATCGTGATTTTTCGCTATGAGATCATGGGCTGAAGATTTTAGTTGACCTATGTTAGTGACATTTTTAATTACACGCCATACCTGCTTTTTCAAACTCAAGTCTCTCATAATCTCTTTTTGCTTTTCGTAGCAGATTCGTACAAAAATTGCGATACCTTCTGTAGGATACCACGAAGATGTTATTTGATGGATCTTTTCTAAGTTTTCTATACAAATTGTCTCTGTGGCGCATGCATTTTAGTAGTCCTTGGGAAATCCAGGGTTTAATCGACCTGCGTCTACGTGTACTTGAAATAGTTCTTGTGTTCTTAGATATAGCCAGGAGAAGTGGTTCCATTAAATATTTGGTAGCCAAATTAGGATCTGTCGTTGCATAAACTGCCTCAAAACTTATGTTGCAAATATCTTTGGTAAGCTCATCCTCATTTATTCTTGTGATTTGGCTTGAGTTTAGAGTTTTAACTCTACTTAGTGACAAAGAAAGTAAAACTGCAAAATGATCTATGACAGTGGATTCCAGCACCATAACTGTGCTGGCGAAAGAAGTTTTTATAATGGCGTGATCAAGACATGTAGCTCCATGCGTTACCAAATCATGTGCTGGGAAAAGTCCGTGGTGAGCTAGTAACTCCAAATAGTCCAGTGAATATGCATCTTTATTATTTCGGGAGATATCAATATTTATGTCTCCCATAATAACAATGTTTCTAAACGATTTAAGCTCACATAGTACACTGTACATAGATTGTATAAATTTTGATGGATCTTTAAATACATAGGGCCTGTACATAGCAATTATGGCTATATCAGCTCCAATCGTGATTGTCAAACAATTCGCTTCGGATACGACGGTTTCTTTAACTTTCACGTTAGCTAACAAGCTATTGACATATACAATTACTCCGTCATTTTGGTTAAAGTTTTTTGAAGACTTATGAGAAATATATCCTTCTAGAATCGGAATAACGGGGTTGCGGGAGAGCCAACATTCTGATAGGATAATCACGTCAGTAGGTATCACAATTCTATGTAATAGAGTTAGGAACCCCGAATAATTAGCATTTACACTACGAATGTTTTGGGATAAAATAGTCAAACATGTGTTAGAGGGGATTAGCTTGGTGCAATCATCAGGATCACATGTTATCGCGTTTGAAAAAGTAACGTTATCCAAATTATCTAACAAATCATTTACATTACTTGAATTATCGAATGGTACGGTTAAAAACTAACAGGACAAAGTACAGAATTCTCAATATTATTGCTTTTGCAGTAACATGTGAGTCACGACAGTATTAAAAGTAAATGCGAGAACCACCTATAGAAACAAAACCCCGATCCCGAAACCTTGATAGTGAATTTGTAAATTTTGCAAATTTTTTGTAAGCGTGCGGTGTGAGTTGTAGTGTATTTTTGTGACAGTGTGATTGTTTGAAAGTGTGAGTGTGTAAAAGTGTTTTATAAAAATCTAAAAATTGCAACATTAGGTCACAAAAATCAATAAAATAGTTAAGATTAGGCATGCTGCATAGTTTAGTAGCTATAAGTAAATAATACCAAAAAGAATAACAACAATGATTAAAAATGGACAAGCCAGTTTTTACAGTAACGACATAATAAGTAGATAGTCAGTTTTGAGCTAACTTGGCTAAGTCTTTTTCAGAGTTCACTACGATACGTTGCGCTCCGTCTTCTTTGCGTAAGTAGACTTTACCATATGCTGACCAGCAGTGTTTATATTTATGCTGAGCAGCGAAATCTCTTGCTAAAAAGTATATCTTTCGGGTTTTTAGTGGTAGGTTGTCGGATATATATTATATAGGTACCTTAGGGCCGTCAACTCGTAGGTGCGTTGTATTTAATTTGTTGGTAATGTTGTTTTTGTTGAAGGTCCTGACCGAGTGAAGTAATTTTGATTTAAGCATAACGGTAGTAAAATCAACTATGATGGTGTTATTCATGGAGCTTTTGGAGTTTATCCTATATACATCTTTTATGTCAGACTGAACAATAGTAGTGCCAAGGACGAAGTTTCTCAAGAGGGGACGGGGTTGCGTAGCAGCACGGTTCGGGGAGATTGTAGTGGTGGGAGTATACTTCTCCCCGAGCCGAACTCTCGCCGAGTTCCACAACTCCTTTGCGGAGTTGAGAGTCGTCGTCGTCGGGTTCCGTCCCCTTCCCGTGCTCGTACTCGGGAACTTCAACGCCAAGAATTTGGCTTGGGGTTCCCGGTATACGGACACACGGGGCAGGATGGTGGAGGACTGGGCTCTGGAGACAGGCCTGGTCGTCCTAAATCGGGGTTCTGTACCTACGTGTGTACGGATGCGGGGCGACTCAGTGGTGGACATTTCGTTTGCCAGCCCCGCTCTGTCACCGCAGGTTATTGATTGGCGCGTCATGGAGGGGGTGGAGACGTATTCCGACCATCGGTACATCCTATTTGACGTCTCCGCCCAGACCTCGAGCGCGCCGATCCGGCAGAACCCGAATGGTCCGCGGTGGGCGCTGAAGAAGCTGGACCGGGAGCTTCTCCTGGAAGCCTCGATCGTGCAGGCCTGGGTGTCACCACCGGACAGGCCTGCTGACACCAACGACGAGGCCGAGTGGTTCCGGGAGGCCATGTCCGAGATCTGTGACGTGGCTATGCCTCGAGTCCAGCCAGGACGGGCTAGGCGCCAGGTGTACTGGTGGTCGCCGCAGCTGACAGCGTTGCGCGAAGCGTGCGTTGCGGCACGACGCCGGTACACCAGGCACCGCAGGCTCCGTATCCGACCTCCGGATACGGAAGCCATTCAGGCGGAGCTATACGAGGGGTACAGAGCGGCAAAGACCGCCCTCCAAGAGGAGATCCTGCGGGCCAGAGGACTGGCCCGCAAGGAGTCGCTGGAGACTCTGAACAGGGACCCATGGGGACGGCCCTACAAGGCCGTCCGGGAGAAACTCCGCCCATGGGCTCCTCCGCTGACTCAGTCTCCGGCCCCAACTCGTGGAGGGCGTGGTGAGCGCTCTGTTCCCTTCTCGAGGGGAACATAGTCCCCCACCCATGGCTCCGCCTACTGCGGTGCCCGATGCGGACCACACCACTGACGACGACGACGGTGCTCCAGAAGTGACCGAGGTAGAGATGAGGGTGGCGGTACGAAGGCTTAATGCCAAGAATACCGCCCCAGGACCCGACGGCTTGCCTGGCAAAGCATGGGTCCTGGCCTCAGAGGCTCTCGGGCCTCGACTCAGAGGGCTCCTTAGCGCATGCTTGGAGAGGGGCCAGTTCCCACTTCATTGGAAGACGGGGAAACTGGTCCTCATTAAGAAGCCTGGGCGCCCAGCGGACTCTCCGTCCGCTTACCGGCCCATTGTGCTGCTCGACGAGGTGGGCAAGCTCTTTGAAAGAGTGATTGCAGACCGCCTCGTCGGGTGGCTGGTGCGAGTGGGGCCGGACTTGTCGGACGGCCAGTACGGCTTCCGCAAGGGGCGCTCAACGGTGGACGCCATCATGTGCGTGCGAGCCCTCACGACGGGGGATGCAGTGGCCCGGGGTGGGGTCGTCTTGGCGGTGTCTCTTGACATCGCCAATGCCTTCAACACCCTACCCTTTTTTTTTTTTTTTTTTCAGGATGGGAAATCATCAAATGACTTCTCCCGCTCTGGGCGGAGCGGGAGGGCGTGTCAGACTTTTACTGACTAAAACCTACCCGTGTTCCATCAGTTGCCCATTTGCCAGGGTCACGGTATCTCTTTCGAACAATCACGCGACCCCGGCAGGCATCGGTCCTAGTAGACCCCTACACTGCTGCTGACATCTCTTTGAGGCGCGCGTGGAACACTGCGCGCCGTCGACCCGAGCCTGGTCCTTACCGGGCGGCGAGCTACCCATTGCTCGCCACCCGCAAGCTCGCGCCTACGGTGGCCGGGAGTCCGCAATCAACACCCTACCCTGGAGTTGCATTAGGGAGGCACTCCGGTATCACCGGATGCCGACCTACCTCTGTCGCGTGGTCGAGGCCTATCTGACGGATAGGGCCGTTATCTACCCCGGTCACCAGGGAGAGTGGAACCGGCGAGAGATGTCGTGCGGTGTCCCACAGGGATCGGTCCTGGGGCCGCATCTGTGGGATATCGGTTACGACTGGGTGCTGCGCGCCGACCTCCCTAGCGGCGTCAGCGTGGTTTGCTACGCTGACGACACGCTGGTCCTTGCGCAGGGGAGGTCGTAAGAGGCGGCGGCCGAATTAATGACACGCGGGGTTGCGACAATCGTCGATAGAATCCGGCAATTGGGACTCGAGGTGGCATTGCACAAGTCCGAGTCCATGGGTTTTCATGGTCCTCGGAACGCGCCACCTGCGGGTTCCCAACTTACGGTAGGAGGGGTTCACATACGCGTCCATGCCCCGCGTCCACACGCATTCAGCGAGGCGCCAGGTGTACTGGTGGTCTGCCGAGATCGCGCGGCTACGTGTCGCATGCGTGTCGGTCAGGCGCCGGTACACCCACTACCGCAGGAGACGTCGTCGGGTCCCTGACGAAGAAGCCGCGCTGTATGAGGTGTACCGCGCGGCGAAAGAGGCTCTGTGGCTGGCCATCGGCGAAGCGAGGACGCGAGCCAGGGAGGAGATGTTGGAGACTCTCGATGGAGATCCGTGGGGGCGCCCCTATCGGGCGGTTCGAGGGAAACTTCGAGCCGCGGCGCCTCCACTCACGGAGAGTCTTCAACCAGAGCTGCTGGAGGAGGTCGTCACAGCCCTCTTCCCGGCAAGAGCGGAGCACACTCCGCCGCCGATGGCTTTGCCCACGGCCGCAGAGCCTACAGAAGAGAACGCCATCAGCGTCCCAGAGGTGACACAAGGAGAGATGGGGGCGGCCGTGTTGCGGCTCCGGGCCAAGAACGTGGCTCCGGGGCCCGACGGTGTACACGGCTGTGCGTTGGCCCTCGCTCTGAAAGAGCTAGAGCCCCAACTGAGAGGACTCTTCACAGCGTGCCTTGAGCGGGGCCAGTTTCCCAGTTTGTGGAAAACAGGTCGTCTGGTCCTGCTCAAGAAGGCGGGGCGCCCTGCAGACTCACCGTCTGCGTACAGGCCCATAGTGTTGCTGGACGAGGTCGGGAAGCTATTCGAGCGAATTATCGCTGCCCGCCTCGTCCACCACTTGTGCAGAGAGGGGCCTGATCTGGCCGAGAGTCAGTTTGGCTTTCGGCACGGGCACTCCACCATCCACGCGATATCGCGGGTGAGAGTCCTGGCAGAGGAAGCAGTGTCCCGGGGCGGGGTGATGGTGGCGGTGACCTTGGACATATCTAACGCCTTCAACACCCTGCCTTGGAGCTGCATTCGGGAGGCAATGCTGTACCATCGGTTGCCTTCCTACCTCTGCCACATCGTTGGGGCTTATCTCGAGGATAGGGGTGTCACCTACATGGGACGTGATGGCGGAAACCAGCGCCGCATGTCGTGCGGTGTTCCACAGGGCTCGGTCGTTGGCCCACTCCTGTGGAACATCGGGTACGACTGGGTGCTGAGGGGCGAGCTTCCGCCGGGCGTGGAACTGACGTGTTATGCTGATGACACGCTGGTCACGGCCCGGGGGAGCTCGTACAGGGAGGCAGCGTTGCTGGCGACGGCTGCGGTCTCACTTGTGGTGAGCCGCATACGGCGCCTAGGCCTGGAGGTGGCCCTCAACAAGTCGGAGGCCATAGTCTTTCATGGCCCCCGGCGGGCGCCGCCGGCCGGATCACACATCGTGGTCGGGGGGTGTCGGATCGCTGTCGAGTCCACCATGAAATATCTGGGATTGGTGCTCGACAGCCGGTGGGACTTCGGCCCCCACTTCCGGCGGCTGGCGCCTAAGTTGATGGGCGCGGCTGGGGCGCTGTCAACGCTGCTTCCCAATCTGGGGGGCCCGAGCGTCGCCTGTAGGCGGCTCTACGTGGGGATCGTGCGATCCATGGCCCTGTATGGGGCCCCAATTTGGGCGGCTGACCTGACGGCCGGCAGCATCGCTGTTTTGCGAAGACCGCAGCGTGCTATGGCCGTCAGAGTCATCAGGGGTTATCGCACGATCTCATACGAGGCAGCCTGTGTGCTGGCTGGATCCCCACCATGGGACCTCGAGGCGAAAGTACTCGCGTCACTGTATCGGTGGCGCGAGGAAGCGCGGGAGCGGGACGAGCGACTGACGGAGCGCCACATGGAGCTTCGTCGGTCGCAGCTCCGCGCAGCCCTGGTGGCGAGCTGGCAGGATAGGCTTTCACGCCCTACCACCGGCCTCGCCACCGTCGAGGCGGTCCGGCCAGTACTCGGGAACTGGCTCGGGTGGAGGCACGGCTCCCTGTCGTTTCGGACGACGCAGGTGCTCTCGGGGCATGGTTGCTTCGGGAAGTACCTGTGTCGCATAAACAGGGAGCCGGACGCCCGGTGTCACCACTGCGTCGACTGCCGGGAGGACACGGCGCGGCATACGCTGGCAGAATGTGCCGCTTGGGAGGAGCCGCGTCGTGCCCTCGTCTCAGAAGTAGGCAGCGACCTATCGCTGCCGGCCGTGGTCGAGTCCATGGTCGGTAGCGAGGAGTCCTGGGACGCGGTGGTATCCTTCTGCGAAACAGTAATGTCGCAGAAGGAGGCTGCGGAAAGGGAGCGGGAGATATCTTCCGCTCACCCAGCCCGCAGCAGGCGCACCGGGCGTCGGCGGAGGGCGGACAACGCCCTCTTCCAGCCCCCCTAAATGGGTCCAGGGGCGACGGATCCGGGGACTTCCGTCGCCCCCTACTCCTTAGGACCCGAGATGGTGGCGCGTAGTGTTCCACGCGCGCCTCTCTGTGATGTATGGGGGGGAGTTTAACACCTCACTCCCCCCCAACGTGAGGACGCCCGCAAAGGCGGGCCGGCACCAGTAGGGGATCGCGGAAGACATATTGGTTCCCGTGGTCCCCGACATAGGTGTGGGACGGAACACCGGGGTGGTTTTAGTCAGTAAGAGTCTGACAGACCCCTCCGCCCACCCCAGGGCGGAGGACATCCATGAGGATTTCCACCTCGAGATCAAAAAAAAAAACAAAAAAGGAGGGGTTCACATCGGCGTTGAGTCGACGATGAAGTACCTGGGACTTGTCCTCGACAGCCAGTGGAACTTCGTTGAGCATTTCCGACGTTTGGCTCCCAGACTGGAGCGGGCTGGGGCTGCACTAAAGCGGCTCCTGCCCAATCTGGGGGGTCCAAACGCCTCCTGCCGGAGGCTCTACACGGGGATCGTGCGGTCCATGGCCCTCTACGGGGCACCGGTATGGGCACCCTCATTGAGGCTGCGCCCAGCCTCAATGAGGGTTTTTGCCGCCGATTGTTTGCGGCCCAGAGGGTCATGGCCATTCGGTTAATCCGGGGATACCGCACGGTCTCGTGCGAGGCGGCGAGCCTCCTTGCCGGAGTGCCGCCATGGGATCTGGAGGCAAAGGTCCTCGCGCACATGTGGGAGTGGCGCGAGGAGGCGAAACGCCGGGGCGAAACTCCGCTGCCGCAACAAATCGCGGCACGGCGGACAGAGCTCCGGTGTGATCTCATGGCGACATGGCGCGTACGATTGTCGCAACCCAGTGCTGGGCACGCCATAATTGCGGCGGTAAGTCCCCTCTTTGAGGAGTGGATAGAGAGGCGTCACGGCGTCCTCACCTTCCGCCTGACGCAGGTTCTCACCGGGCATGGGTGCTTCGGTGGGTTCCTGTTCAGGATAAAGCGGGAGGATACGTCCGGGTGTTTCCATTGCGAGGATCGTCTGGAGGACACGGTGGAGCATACGGTGGAGGTGTGCCCTGCCTGGGCGGAGCACCGCCGTGTCCTCGTGGAGGCGATCGGCGGCGGCGACCTCTCGCGTCCGGCCCTGGTGCGAGCCATGGTACGGAGCGAGAGGGAATGGGAAGCCGTTACCTCCTTCTGCGAAGCAGTGATGCTCGCGAAGGAGGAGGCGGGGCGCGTGAGGGAGTGGCAGTCTCTGCGCCCTCACGCCCCTAGCCGCCGCAGGAGGAGATGCCCCGGGCGTCGGGAGTCAATTGCGGACTCCCGGCCACCGTAGGCGCGAGTTTGCGGGTGGCGAGCAATGGGTGGCTCGCCGCCCGGTAAAGACCAGGCTCGGGTCGACGGCGCGCAGTGTTCCACGCGCGCCTCAAAGAGATGTCAGCAGCAGTGTAGGGGTGTACTAGGACCGATGCCTGCCGGGGTTGCGTGATTGTTCGAAAGAGATACCGTGACCCTGGCACATGGGCAACTGATGGAACACGGGTGGGTTTTAGTTAGTAAAAGTCTGACACGCCCTCCCGCTCCGCCCAGAGCGGGAGAAGTCATTTGATGATTTCCCATCCTGAAAAAAAAAAAGAAAGGACGAAGTTTCGAATCATCAGCAATTTTTGGGACATTTTTTATTTCAAGACTTGTCAATTTTGACTGTTTTTTCCAGGTGGTCGATTTTTTCTTCAAGCCTACATATGTAATCCCGATTTTCCTTTCTCTCGACTTCATACTCCTGCATTTTTGAAAGCATCTCATCATATTTGGCAACAGAGAAATCAACTTAATCTTGAAGTTTACCGCATTGATTTTTAATTTCCATCAGGGTCGTTGCCATTTCTGAGCGAAACAATGTTTGCTCATTTCTGAGGTCTTTAAGCATGTTCGATATTTCGTCTTTGAATTCGCTCATGTTGACAGAATTCTCGATTCCGTGAGCACATTAATGTTAGGCTCAGATTCATGAAGAACAGGTGGCACGATCTTTACTGCCGGTGAAACTGGTGGAGTGCGGCGTAGTGGCATCCTGGTTTTTTTGTTTTTTTTTTTTTTTTTGTCCGATTTAATAAATATGTATAAGGATTTAAAACAAAAAAGATGTATTCAAATAGAGAAAATTTTAAAAAAGCAAAAAGTTTAAACACACGGGTCTTGGATTTGAACCCGAAACGACGTGAGTAATAGTGGGCAGCCTACACCGCAGAGCTACGACGACTCGATACGTAGTCACTCGAAAATAACAATCTGTAGCGGAGCGGTCTTTAGATGGCGGTGGCTCGTATTCTTTGTGTACACTATTGAGTTCAAAGTCCAAAAATGTGCACAACATTAAAATTTTGTTGTCAGTTGTAGTTTCTTTGTGTATTTTAGAGGTGATAGAATTATTATTTCACTATAATTTTCACACAGTTTGTCACTTGTCCACTTCGGTTTGTAATGATATATTTTTCTCGTAAGAACAGTCACTTTTTCCACTGATTTACAATTAAAAATACAACGAGAACAAATAGCACGTCCGTTCACTGTGACACCACGAGGGGGGGGGGACTGTACGTAGTAACACGTGAACTTTGTCGAGCGATCAGTGTTGCCTTTGATTCGTTTTTATTTTTTATTTTTATTTAATTATATTCACAAGGGAAAAATAATAATCTCAAATCCATTAATTGGTTACGTAATAATGTACGCAGTACGATGCCGAATAATACCCTTAAGGATCGGACAGGGTTTTTGTTACATGTTGTATAGCTTAACCTGTAGCCGTGCGTACTACAAAAAAACATTTAATTTTCAAATATCGAGGTCAATAACTGTGTTCCGTCCCGTTTGAATTGTTTACTCTGTGCGCCTACGTTTCTAAACGTGTAAAGTGAGAACTGTCACTTGTCAGTTTGACTTTGACTCTTTGGTTTGGTCTTGAAAAAGATAGTGGGTCCTATTGGTTTCGCGACCCGTTTTTGTTGAATTAATCCTATTGAACCGATCGTTTTGGGGACAATTTGTCGTGATCCAATTGTTTTGTTTGTAACCAACCCCTTTTGACGAAATAATACGGGTTTAGTTTGTATATATTTTTTGTTTGAAATAGTTTGAGGTTAATGTGACAGTGATTGAGCCGCTTGCTGGTGAAAACATCTGGCGTATTGCAGCGGCCGGTATCCTGGAATGCCCACTTACAGCGTCACTACACAATACAATATACACTCATTTGGAGTCGTCGTTTGTACGTTGTACGGAGTAGACGTGTGTCGAGTGTCACGAATAATTGCTCTCTCTAAATTCTGTGATTGGCTACATCTAGTGATTTTCGGTTCCTTGTTACTCATTAAGTGATAAAACGCGGTAGTTACTCCCTTTGGGTGGTCCTGGAAAGGGATACAACTATTTTTCTAAATTACACTCGAAGCTACAAACTTTAAGTGCCTGTGATTAGCTGGATTCGAACCGGCGACCCCCCGGCCGCCAACCCGCTTGCTTAACCATCGCGCCACCGCACAAGTAGCAACAGACCTCGTAACTTCACTCCCCACTGCGTGGCAAACAGCTCCGGGTCAACCGCTACGACGTGCTACGACCGCTACGCCGTGCTACGAGTCAACGGATCGGCTACGAGCTGTGCTGCTGTGCTACGATAACATAATTACTGAGAACGCGCCGCGGGGCTCTGTTTACGCTGTATATCAGACTAGCAAAGTATCGTTTGTTTACTGTGTACTTTTAGAAATGGCAAGCTTACAGCGCACTCCCCCTAACACGCCAAAAATTTTAACAGTCAGCCTCAGTCAGACTCAAATTCAGTTGGAACCTGAAATTAACTCTGCTGTTACGTTAACCGACTTCGTAAATACATTCAGATATAAACGCTTTCGTAAGGACGATTCACCGGAAGAGGCCGGCCTAAGCTCACCTGATGCTGAGAGGTATGACCATGGCTCTCGCATCTCGGAAACTCTAGCAGAACAGACTGCCCTTATTAACACAATTTTGTCCGATGTTGGGGAAATCAAAATCCAAAATTCCCAAATCAAGGAGTCTAATACCGAGATTCGCAAGTCTAACGAAGACATCCGGGAATCAATGCGCTTTATTAACAAGCAATTTGAGGATATGAAAAAGGAGGTCGAGGATTTAAGGACAGAACGTCAGCAGCAAAAACAATACATAGAAAACCTGGAAAAAAAATTCTTGACCTTCAACACAAGTCAAGATTATCTGGAATCGAAATCCGCAATATTCCCCAAGATAATTGTGAAACCATCCCCAGTCTTATAAAAACAATTTGCAAGATTGGTGACGTCGTTGGAGTCCCTATAATGGAATCAGGTATACGCGATGTATATCGCCTACCAGGAAAGAGTACAAGCACTACGTCCACACGCCCAATTATCGCAGAATTTTCCACGGTGCAGGACAAACAAAAGCTCGTGTCGGCAGTACGTTCCTATAACAAAGAAAAAGGAAAAGAAGACAAAATTAATACCACGCTCATTGGTATACCTGGAAAGGCCCAACCGGTTTACATCGCGGAGCAATTGTCAGGTAGTTCCAAAAAACTGTTTTATCTGGCTCGTGAATTTGCTAGGAACAATGACTACAAATTCTGCTGGGTCGCAAACGGCGGAGTCTTTTTGCGCAAGAGAGAGGGTGATAAGCAGGTAATAATTCAAACCGAAAAATGTCTTCAGGACCTTGTTAACATAAACATGTGACTGATTTTCACTCCAGAGTTCATTCTAAGCTTAATTATACTCATATTTTTTTTATATCTGTAAAGCAAACCACACGTACACTACTTACGCACTACACACATATGTAAAAATCCCACAAACACAAACCGCAATTTACACTAACACTATGGTTCTCCCACACGTAGATCATCCTACTTACCTGGAATGGCATTGGGTCATCCTCATAAACCCCAAATCTACACTAATATTATAAATGCAAAAGTAACTCTGTCTGTCTGTCTGTCTGTCTGTCTCGCTTTCCTGTTAAAACTACTGAACCGATTTAAATGAAATTTGGTACACAGATAGTTCAGAGCCTGAGAAAGGACATAGGCTACTTTTCATCCCGGTAGTATGTTCCCGCGGGATAATTTCCGACATCCACGCGGGCGAAGCCGCTGGCAAAAGCTAGTATATTATAATACGCACTCTAAGCCACTCGTATTTGTCCCCACGTTTAGTAATCATAATTCTGTTTTTCAATGGCTAACACAATTCATAACATTAGTAATGAACTTGATAACACAAACCTAGGGAACTCCTTCTCCTGTAGCCCTGATGACTGCCATAAGTATATCAACCCAGCTGATAGTAACCTCAACGTGTTGCATGTTAACATACGAAGTGTCAACAAAAACTTCAATCAGCTTCAGGTGCTGCTAAATTCATTAGATATTGATTTTGATGCAGTAATCCTGACCGAATGTTGGCTTAGTAAAGTCAGCAATCTACCAATTTTAGATGGCTTTAAGTCTCATGCAACAGTAACCAACTTTAATCAAAACGACGGTGTCATAATATACACTAGATTGGGTCTACAAAGTACCGTGTGGGAACCGGACTTCGAAGGAGGAAACTGCCTAATATGTCAGATAAATCAGAAGCTTACAATGGTTGTAATCTATCGATCACCATCTCTTAACTCTAAACACAATTTTGAAAGTTTTACATCTAGCCTGAATGATGTATACGGTGCAATCTCCTCTTGCCCTAATATTGCCCTTATTGGTGATTTAAACATAGATATAAGGCCGGACAACATGAACGACCGGAGTTTTGATTACCTCACTCTTAATGCCTCTCAAGGTCTCTTGCCAACTCACTTTTTCCCCACTCGCCTCGAACACTGTATTGATCACATACTTCTCAAATCTTACCTCCCATCTACAACACTTGTATTGGATTCGTATATTACAGATCACAAACCTATCCTACTATCTATTTCTGACGCCAATCCAGTACATAAAGTAACTCATGTTAATACTTGTATAGACTACGAGGCAATCATCTCAGAGCTGGAGGAGAAGGACTTTTCTGTAATATACCACCTCGAAGATGTAAACGCAGCCATGAATGAATTTATAAATATAATAAAATCAGCCATCTCAAAACACTCAAAGCAAGTCAAAGTTCCAAGGCGAAAAATAACCACTAAGCCATGGATGACTCCTGGTCTCCTGAAATGCATTCAAAATCGTGACAAAATGCACATGAACTCAACCAAGTACCCTCACAATCAAACTCTTAAAACTACCTACACCCGGTACCGAAACTTCTGTAATGAATTACTTAGAAAGTTGAGAACAACTTATGAAACGAATGAGCTCGAAAAAGGTAGGAATAACCCCAAAAAGCTGTGGAAAACAATTAAAAAAATAACCAACACACAGAAAATACATTCATCCCCCACTGAACTCCTAAAAACTCACGATAGTCCAAAAGCCTCCTTAAATAAGGTTTCTCAGTTTTTTTGTAACGTGGGAAAAAATCTGGCAGAAAATATTACATCTCGGAACCCTGCCTCTCCAACAATCCTCCCATCTCTTTATGCTTCACGCATAACCCCCCACTAAACTCACTTGCTCTACTAGATGTGGACGAAGCCGAAGTCGAGTCACTTATCCTTAAACTACGCAGTGACTGCGCTGTTAGTTGGGATGGGATATCATCACTCTTATTGAAAAAGTGCCGTCACATCCTGGTCCCGGTCATTACATATCTCTGCAATCGGTGTTTAGATACAGGTACCTTTCCAGACGCTCTCAAGAGGGCAGTGGTACATCCCATTTACAAGAGCGGGGACAGAAACTGTGTCAATAATTATAGACCGATAGCAGTTCTGCCTGCTCTCTCGAAAATACTTGAAAGGATTCTCAATAATGGTCTTAAGAGCTTTCTTAATAAACACCACGTTATTGCTCCGAATCAGTATGGCTTCCGTTCTGGGGTGTCGACTGAGGATGCGATACTTGACTTCACACAACAAGTGGCAATGGATCTCGACAATAAAACCAAATGCTTGGGTATCTTTTTAGACCTTTCCAAGGCATTTGACACAGTTTCTGTTCCCGAACTTATCCAAAAGTTAGAGTCAATAGGCGTACGTGGTAAACCTCTTTAAATTTTTACTGACTACTAATAATCGCTCTCAATGTGTTAAAATTGACAGCTACATTAGCAATGAGACAACTGTCACTTACGGCGTTCCACAAGGGAGCATCTTGCGCCCCACGCTCTTTCTGATTTACGTCAATGAACTATGTAAGATGCAACTACCAAACTCCAAGATCTATGTCAATGTGGATGACACAGCTATTCTAGTTAGTGGGCCCACATGGGATGTTGTTAAAACAAAAGCAGAGGCAGCTTTGTCTGTGATAATGCAATGGCTTAACTCAAATTTACTCACTCTCAACTTGCATAAAACTAATTATATTCCATTCGCAATCCGTTATAACACTTCACCGCCTCAAGACTTCTCTATAACAGCTCACTCTTGCCTGAACTCAGCTGGACCCTGTGACTGTCCCACACTCATCAGAACCAATAGTGTGAAATATTTGGGTGTACTAATAGATTATGGGCTAAAATGGGACAAGCAAATTGATGCTCTCACCACCAGAACTTTACGACTCATTCACATCTTCAAGTCGCTTAGGGAGTCCGCTAATGCGGATACGCTTAAGATGGTCTACTACGCTCTGTGTCAATCGGTCCTTGGGTATTGTATTACTGCTTGGGGTGGTGCATGGAAAACTAACTTTCTTAGAGTAGAAAGAGCGCAAAGAGCAATTCTCAAAGTAATGTCGAGTAAGCCTCACAGATACCCAACAACAGATATCTACTCCGACTGCTTGGTTCTAACGGTCCGGCAGCTCTTTGTGCTACGATTGGTCCTAAACAAACATGTCTGCCTACCACCCTATGATTGCAATAAACGAACACTTCGTCTCTCAGGCATTCAGCACAAAACCAGTTTTGCTAAACACCAATACTACATCCTAAGCACTCACTTATATCAAAAAAATCATCAAGTGCTTTGTATTTTAAACCTAAATACACAAATGGTAAAATCAAAAGTAACAGAGTGGCTTCTACAGAAGGATTATGCTTTCACAGAGTCCTTGCTCTCCTTCATCGTCTAATCTCCATTAATACTTTACACTCAATACGCTCACACTCACATAACATAAATACTCACCAAACATAACCCTCACAACACATTCATATATTCTTATACACTTACAGACATACATATAACACACTCACGCAGACACAACAACTGCTCATCGCTCATCAACTATATCATATTATCGTTTTATCACTGTTATTAATTAAGCTAGTTTTATCAATGTCAATTTATTATTATTATTAATTTTCCTTTTTTTCTGTCACCATAAAATATTAAGATTTGTAAAAGATGGATCGACACACGTCTATTTTTGTAATTAAATTGTTAATCAACTATGTTTAAGACCCTCACGGCTGTTCACTGTCTCTTAAGATACAGGTTTACCTAGTTTAAGAGGCAGGGTTAAAATACTTGAGTACAGATTTTAACATAGATCCTGATAATCTTTCTAATCTTTTTAGATTTCTATTCTTGTCAAACCCACTTCTCCGTCTTACCTGACTTCCCAGGTTCAATACTTGTGCTCTGCGCATAGTAAAAATCTCCGTTCCACTCACAATCGTCTTCTATGATGTCCTTCTCACCGCTCTGGTTTCATTAAATCTTCTTTCTTTGTCCAGGCGGTCTTTCTATGGAATGCGCTTCCTCTGAATATCAGGTTGGCAACCAGTCGGTTTTCGTTTAAAGTGAAGGCACGTGAGCATATTCATAAGAAGTTGGCAGAATCATCCCAGCGCTGATTTGCTGGATTCGTTTTCTCCTCTACCTATCGTTATTTCTCCAGACAATGTTTATTTTCGTTATATATATATATATATATGTATGTATGTATCTATGTATATATCTATGTATTTGTATGTATTTTTTTTTCCGAATTATCTATCCCTATGTTGCACCTGCCATGTTTTGTCTCTGCATCACCCTAAGGTTGACTGGTAGAAAATGCCTCAGGCATTAAGTCCGCCTTTGTACAGTATTTTTTACTTGTGCATAAAGTTTTAATAAATAAATAAATAAATAATCATGTATAGGTAATAGGTAGAACGGGCTGGTGTCCGCAACTCCACGTCTGAGCGCGTATTTTGCGTACGGGTGGGAAATCGGTTATTCGATCCACCCCAGCTCCTCGAGAAAGGCCAGCAACGCCTTGATGTTGCTGACTATCTCACGTAGGGTACCTGGGTTACCGAAGTACTTGGCCCTGTATGTGGCGATCGCCGGGCAGTTTAGAAGCACGTGCGCTGCTGTCTCGTCGTCCCCAATGCAGGCCCTGCACAGCGGACTGTCTGTAACTCCTATGACAGATAGATGTTTATTAAACGACCCATGTCCAGTTATTGCTGCTGTTACCATACGCATCTGTCGTTTGTCTAACCGAAGGACCTGTTTAGTGAGGCGGGCATCGATGGTAGGAAGTGCTTCCTTGGCCTGCCTGCACTCACTTTGGTCCACCCATAGCTTGCAGTGTAGATCCCTGGTACGTTTTCTTACCAGAGAGCGTAGGAACCCAAAGGGAAGTGGTGCGATGGGTTCTGGTCCCACCGGTGTCATGCTCGACCCCCTTCTGGCAAGTTCATCGGCGGCGTCGTTACCTAGCAAACCGCTGTCCTTTAATCCATTGAATGGTTATATTATTTAGGGTACCCACCTGGTTGAGGCGCTGGTGGCACTCGTATATTAACCCAGAGTCAATCGAGTGACTGTCCAGCGCTTGCAGAACAGCCATACTGTCTGAGAGTATGCGGATCGAGTGGTCTTTAACTGCCCTGGCCATGATGGCTGAAGCAGCAAGAGTGATCCCAATGCATTCAGCCTGGAACACTGTGTTGTGGACTCCCAACGGTATGGCTATATGTATGTTAAAGTCCTGCGAGAAGACTCCAGCACCTGTGCCACTGTCTGTTTTTGATCCGTCCGTGAAGATGCGCAGCTCAGTGGGGCGCAAACCCTCACACCAGCGATCTTCGTGAAGCTGGATTCTGTATTTTTTATCAAAAATGAACTGTTTGGGTACCCGGTCATTTATAGCTTTAGTGATGGGGAACTCATTGTTGAGTTCCTCAAGCAGCGTGGTGTGTTGTGTGTCTCTCTTTCTCCAGAGGTTAGTTGCGTCCAGACGCGCCGCCGCCATCGTGGCTTCCTGCTGTATGAACAGGTGGAGCGGTGGTAGACCCAGCATGGCGTCCATGGCTGCAGTTGGAGTAGTCCTCATGCAGCCCGTGACCGCCATGCAGGCTAGTCTTTGCATGCGTTGCAGTTTGTTACAGGCTGTAGTAAGCTTGGTGCGGGGCCACCAGACCACGGCCCCGTAGGTGATCATGGGTCGGATCACTGCGGTGTACAGCCAAAGTATGATTTTGGGGGATAGGCCCCACTTCTTACCTATCATTTTCCTGCATTGCCAGAATGTGATGCAGGCCCTGTTTAGTTTGCTGTCTAAATGACTACTCCAGTTTAACTTACTGTCAAGAATGACCCCGAGGTACTTGACTTCGTTGGCCAGCTGAAGTTCTGTATTGAACAATTTCGGTAGGCGGAAGGGGCCTAAAGCTCGTTTATGGGTGAACATGACTAGCTCAGTTTTAGTGGGGTTCACTGAGAGGTCATATTCACTGCACCATCTCTCTACGATACGTAGTGCTTGTTGGGTGAGGTTAAAGATCGTGCTCATCACCTTCCCTGAGACAAGGATGGCGAGGTCGTCCGCATAACCTATTGTGTAGTAGTGATTGGCATTGAGTCTGGCGATTAACTCGTTAATCACCAAATTCCATAGAAGGGGGGATAGCACCCCTCCTTGGGGGCAGCCTCTGGCAATCATGGCCAGCTGCTGCTCATCCTCTAGGCGAACCACGCGCTTGCTTAGCATGTTTGTGATCCAGTCTATGAGTACCTGTTCAACTCCATGTCTGGAGAGGGCGCTGCTGATGCTGGAGAAGTTTGTTTTGTCGAAGGCTCCTTCAATGTCTATGAAAGTACCCAGGCAGGTCCCTTTCTGATGAATCGCTTCCTCTATCTGGCTAACTACCAGATGAAGCGCCGATTCGGTGGACTTACCCGAGCTGTATGCATGTTGATTACCGTGCAACGGTAGGGTTTTCAGAGCGCCGTCCCTCAGCTCCCTGTCGACAGCCTTTCCAGGGTATTTAGAAGGAAAGACGTCAGGCTGATTGGTCTGTGGGATTTGGCGTTTGTGTAGTCGCCCTTACCTGGTTTAGGGATGAATATTACTTTCACTTCCCTCCATCCTTTGGGAACGATAATCATGCATACAATGTACAGTGTTTCATAACGAACCACCTAGGTACCCATCTGTATTTTTTTTATGGCAAATAAATAAATTATTTATTTATTTATTTACATACATAAATCCAGGTAGGCTCCAGAGCCAGTGTTCTTCAACCAGGTGAGTCTTTTGAATATTGTATTAATCATCTCCGCGCACGGCGGACAGTTCGCTACTGCCACTTTTGTCCCAGGGCCCCACCATCATAGTTTCCACTGCACTATTTAAATCCGATGGTCGGGGCCTTGGCCTGGCGTCGAACAAACTGAGATAAAAACTATTCTATCTATTAAGTTGGAACAAATTACTAATAATTACGAAGTTTGATAATAATCTATTCAGTAGTTTCGTAGTTTAGCCGTAACAAACATGGCGGCACGAGATTTTTATATATATAAGTAAGATAGATTAAAATGAGACGGGTGATGAGACGACTCTACGCTATTTGTTTCGAAAATAATTCTGCAATTTTCGCTTAAATGCATACCGACTGGTGGCCGTCCTGATATCGACAGGGAGCGCATTCAGTTTTCTTTATTACACAATCTTTATATATATAGGGTGTATCTATTCATACACGAAATATTTTAAGAGGTACACCTGTGGTAAAGAAGCTATGGAAGCAAAAATATTTTTTTTATCTAAGCGTTTTTGAATTTTCTTAATTATTATAATTATAAAACTGCTTGAGACGTTTTGCATAAAACCTTTACTCCAAATTCTATGAATGGCCCGCCTGACGCTGCGAGGGCGGCGACCGGATGGCACGAGCATGGCCGCGGTGTCTCGGGCCGTAAAAAATAAGAAGGAGCCAGTATTTCTCATGTGCGTCAAATAATTTATAAATATAAAATTTTGAAAAAAATACATTAAAAAATTTTTTTTTCGTTGCTGTAGCTTCTTTACCACCTGCAGGTGTACCTCTTAAAATATTTCGTGTATGAATAGATACACCTTATATAATTCTACTGTACGTGTGTACGTCACTGAACTCATCCTAAACGGCTGGACTGATTTGAATGTTTTTTTTTGTATGCATTTGGATGGCGCCCTGGATGGTTTAGATTCACTATTGGACCCAGTAGGTGGCACTGCTATCGAATTCTAGGAAACAGGACAACGTCTGTACGGTCAGCTAGTATTCATATAAAACTAAATTTTAAGTGATGTGCGCACTTCGTGGCCGTCGTTCCATTTCGGGCTTGACAGTTCCACCTTGACAACTATAATCTAAAGCGGCGCATATAAAGTGTTCGGTCGTACTCACAAGTCCGGCTGGTTGGAGAAGTCTGCGAGTGAGTGCGCGATGTCTTTGGGCGCGTGCGCGGGGAAGTGGTGCACGGACAAGAGCGAGGCGGGCAGACGCACAGTTTGCAGCGCGGCCAGCGCCGCCGCCGCCAGCAGGAGCGCGCGCCCGCGCCTCCATGTCGCGCCGCAAGCGCGCCGCACGCCCATCGTGTGTGCTACCGACTCACCTGACAAAATATGTTCTTTGTATATTACTAGCTTTTGCCCGCGGCTTTGTCCGCGTGGATGTCAGAAATTATCGCAAGAGGACGTGCTACCGCGGTAAGAATGTAATAATCCATGTTATACATACATAAAATTACGCCTTTTTCCCGTGGGGTAGGCAGAAACTACGGAACGCCATCTGCTACGATCCTTACATATCATGCGTATTTGATGTACTTAACATAAAACTAATAGTATTCAGAGTAAGAAGACTGCGACATAGGGCTGGATTGAATCATTATCATCATTACATATTATATTATATCATTGTCATTATCATCATTACATTATCTTTACATATTATAAAATAAAGTCACTTCGCTGTCTGTCTGTCCCTATGTATGCTTATATCTTTAAAACTGCGCAACGGATTTTGATGCGGGTTTTTTTAATACATAGAGTGATTCAACAGAAAGGTTTACATGTATATAAAATGCATAATATAGTAAATAAACTTTGATAATTTTAGAGGTTTCTAATGTGATGTCATAAATAAACTATTTTTTTGCGCTTACATTGCGAACGCTGGCTGAACCCCACGAAATAGATCAAAATAATGTACTACAGTATTGTACACCTTAAAAAGGTTTACAAAAAAGTCCCGATGGTATATGTCTATATCTTAGGGATAACCCACAATAACCATTTTTATCCTTTACTTTTTAGCGATTTTAAGCAATCCGGCATTAATCCTTATCCAATTAAATATATTAGATACGTTGTGCTTTTCATGTAGATCCAAATTGCTCTTTACAGCATATTATTAAAATGAATATTTTAGAAGATATCAGAGATTATAATATCATAGCCGCAGAGCGGCTAGCGGGCCGTCCCGGTTGGTAGCGGTCGGGTAGTGCAGGATTAGTAGGATTGTAATATTGTAATTCATATTACTTTGGCTTCATAGTAAATGCGAATATCATGTGTGTTCGAAGTACTCAAAATAAACCTAATTGTATTATTCCAATTAAGAGACCGCGAAATATGGCTTAGATGTTTAGATTTTTGGATGGATTTGGATTTTTGGTTATCCAAGTCTTCCTGGTTTTTCTTAACGCTCATATTCTACTTATACAGACACTCAATTATTTACCTAACACCAAATTAAACATAGTTATAAGAATAGTACTTTGGCCAGTGGCTTCGCCCGTATAGCTGTCGGAAAATATCACCCGGGAACCTACTACCGGGATAAAGTATCCTATATGGTAAGTATCCATGATAACCAAAAATCCAAATCCATCGAAATATCTAAACATCTAAACCATATTTCGCGGTCTCTCACTTGGAATAATACAACTAGGTTTATTTTGAGTACTTCGAACACACATGATATTCGCATTTACTATGAAGCCAAAGTAATATGAATTACAATATTACAATCCTACTAATCCTGCACTACCCGACCGCTACCAACCGGGACGGCCCGCTAGCCGCTCTGCGGCTATTTTATTATAATCTCTGATATCTTCTAAAATATTCTTTTGAATTATATGCTGTAAAGGGCAATTTTGATCTACATGAAATGCACAACGTATCTAATATATTTAATTGGATAAGGATTAATGCTGGATTGCTTAAAATCGCTTCGTAACTAAGCCATTATTTCTCGTAAAAAGTAAAGGATAAAAAATGGTTATTGTGGGTTATCCCTAAGATATAGACATATACCATCGCGGACATTTTTGTAAACCTTTTTAAGATGTACAATACTGTAGTACATTATTTTGATCTATTTCGTGGGGTTCAGCCAGCGTTCGCAATGTAAGCGCAAAAAAATGAGTTTATTTATGACATCACATTAGAAACCTCTAAAATTATCAACGTTTCTTTACTATATTATGCATTTTATATACATATAAACCTTTCTGTTGAATCACTCTATGTATTAAAAAAACCCGCATCAAAATCCGTTGCGTAGTTTTAAAGATACATAGGGACAGACAGACAGCGAAGTGACTTTATTTTATAATTATGTAATGTAATGTAATGTAATGTCATGTAATGTAATAATGTAATGTAATGTAATAATAATGATTTCCTACAGAGGTATTGATAATGCATATCGGAGGTATGAATATCTAGACACGCGGTAGCAAGTTCAAGTAACAGAACTGGCGAGCAGCACCGTGTGTAATATTAGGTCTTTACCTATGAAATTTCCGTGCTGCAGTACTGGCCATTTCAAACCAAAATAATTTTTGTTTGTCTAAGAATTCTAATTTCAAATTAATTTTATTTAAAAACATGGAATTCTTTTTCCAAAAGTAGTCATTTGTTTATTGATTAGTGTTACATTTTCATCGCATTTCAATCTTTTTCGTCATCATGGATACGTTAAAAATTCGAGTAATTATGGAATATGAGTACCGTCGTGGCAGCAACGCAGCACAAGCGGCACGCAACACCAACGACGTTTACGGAGCGAACACTACAAACCAACGCACCACCTGTTATTGGTTTGCTCGCTTCCGTTCTGGAAATTTCGACCTGAAAAATGAACCTCGCGGTCGTCCGAAGACTTTGGTCGACAATGACGAATTAAAGGCGATTGTGGAAGTTGATGATACAAAATCTACGGCTAAATTAGCAGCAGCTTTCGAAGTTAGCGTCAAAACAATATTGGTCCATTTGCGTCAAATTGGCAAGGTAAAAAAGCTTGACAAATAGGTGCCCCACGAACTCGATGATCGCCAGCGCGAAGTACGCGTCGAGACGAGCCTTGCACTGCTCAACAGACACACGAATGAAGGAATTTTGAACCGCATTGTTACCTGCGATGAAAAATGGATTCTGTTTGATAACCGCAAACGCTCAGCAAGTTGGTTGGATCCTGGTTCAGCACCTAAACAATGCCCTAAACGAAAACTTACCCCTAGAAAAGTGATGGTCACTGTTTGGTGGTCTAGCGCCGGTGTGATTCATCACAGCTTCTTACCAAACGGGGTGAGCATTACTGCAGATGTGTACTGTGAAGAACTGAACTCAATGATGGAGAAGCTGGCACAGCTCCAACCAACATTGGTCAATCGCTCGTCTCCGCTGCTCCTGCAACGCAACAACGCGCGACCTCATACTGCACAGCAGACGGTTTCCAAGTTGCAAGAACTGGGGTTGGAAGCTCTCCGTCATCCGCCCTACTCACCAGACCTTGCGCCTACAGACTACTACTTTTTCCAGAATTTGGATAACTTCTTGGCGGGAAAAAAATTCAATACCCGAGAGGCAGTACAAAATGCCTTAGAAGAATTTGTTGCCTCCCGTCTAGCTGATTTTTTTAAGAAGTGCATCAATAAACTGCCCCTGCGTTGGCAAAGATGCATTGATTGCATGGGTGATTATGTCGATTAATACAAATAAAAAATACATGGAAAAATTCGTTTAATTTTTTTCATACAAAACGGCATTATCATAGGTAAAGACCTATTATTACACGAACCATTTGGAGCCACTTTTGACCCCCTCATAACTCAAAAACTATTTCACATAAATGTGTCAAATTTAGCTCATATATTGAGATTTGCGAGATACATATATGCCCAAAATTTCATAAACACATCTCAAAAGGTTATTTAGATATTAACGTCCAAAAATCGTCATTCTTATCACTGACTAATCAAAACTCTAACCCAGTTCCAGATGACCTAAAAAGTTTGTTCCGTCCCGTTTAAATTGGTTACTCTATGCGCCTAACGGAACGCGCCCGAACAGAGTGACATCTGACTTGTCAAGTTTGACTTTGACACTTCTCTTTGTCTTTGATTTTGCTTGAACAAGGGAGCATCGTCGCCGTGTTGTTTTTCGCGATCAGTTGTAAATTAATCCCTTTAAATCGATCCGTTTGTGACAATTAGTCGTGATCCAATTGCTTTGATTGTAAATAACCCCAAGTTGACGAAATAATACGGGTTAAGTTTGTTGAAATTGAAGTATTTTGGAGGTTAAGTGACGCTATTGGAAAACGCGTGATTTGGAGACCGCATGTCCTGCTACCAGGCGTGTTGCAGCGGCTGATATCCTGGAGAATACTCATAACGTCACTACACAATACAATATACACTCGCTTACATACATAAATCCAGGTAGGCCCCAGAGCAGGTGTTCGTCTACCACCAGGTGAGTTCTTTAAATATATTATAGATTAGCTCCGCGCACGGCGGACAAGTTCGTACGCCACTCTTGACCCAGGGCCCACCATAACTTCCACTGCGCTATTAAAATCCTATGGTAGGGGTCTGGCCTGGCAACGAACATTCTTGGTAGCAGAGCGTGGTTATAACCTACACAACCACCAAATTGGTAATTTACAGTAGGCTAATTACTTGGCAGTCTCTATAAGAAAATAGTAATTCGCTGTAAATATTTGTTAATTGTATTGCTTGTTCATTTGAAATAATTTGTTTAAATTTGTTGTGTCGGGTAAACTGAAGTTACCATAGTCAGCCTGGTTATATATGCTAACAGAGTTGATTGGCATTTTTGAGCATTAACATTGTTTAAATTGGAATAAAGGTTTATTATTGTTGTACTATTGATATAGTGGTTTGTGAAATTAACATTTGAATTTTTGAACGTTGACATTGGTTTTGAATTAAAATAAAAGTTTATTGTTGTTCATTAAATTGGAACCAGTATTTTGTTATTTCTTGAGTTGTGGTCTAGCAGTTTGGCAGTTTGTTTGTTTCGGATTTCCTGGTTATATCGTTTGAACTTTGTTATTTGATTATCTTGTTTGGTTTATTTGAATTGTATTGTTTGTGCAATGGCACACAAAGCGGTGAGAGAGGCAATCAGTGGATTGACCACACAGCTACGGTGGTTTACTTCAGCTGCAGCGACCGCTGAGTGCCCGGATCTTGGAGGGGTCACTCTTGCTCGGTTCGATCAGTTGAACGTGAGACTCGGCAACGTTGATGCTCTGCTCACCCGCTACAACGAGTTCATTTGCGAAGTGGATCTGGAAGTGCTGGACCAGGCAGCACGTGATAAGGTCCTTGCTGACTACGACCAGATCTTGGACGTGGGGGATGTTATTGGTCAACGTGCTCGGGAAATATTGCAGAGCCGGACACCAGTCCAGGTCAAGCCGGAGACCTCGGTTGTTTCAGTCCTGGACTATTGAGTAGACTGCCTACTTTGGAACTGCCACACTTTGACGGCCGCTTGGACCATTGGTTAGGTTTTCAAAACCTGTTTGAAAGTTTGGTTGATGCACGCTCGGACCTCAGACCCACCCAAAAGTTGACCTATTTGTTGTCTGTCCTGGAAAGTGAGGCCCGAGCCTTGGTACAGCATCTGTCGTTGACTGACTCAGCCTACCCTACCGCTTTGGAACTACTCACACGGCGGTACCAAAATAAACGTTGTTTGGCTGACGTTCATATTGAATTGATTTTGGGGTTACCGGTCATTACTGGATTATCAGCATTGCGTACTGACCTGTTGAATCCGTTGGTGGCAGCGAACAACGCTTTAAAGCGATTGGACTTGCCGGTGGACCATTGGTCTTACCTTTTGGTGCATGTTGTGCTGCAACGGCTTCCTGCCGATTTGAGGGCTCGTTTCGAGCAAAAGTATGGTGGGGATAGTGTCACACATCTCCCCCCATTTGGTGACCTCGTCCAATTTTTGGAGAACGAGAGTCGGTTTGTGGCGTTGCCACTGAGTCACGCCAGCCGTCTTCCTGTCCACGAGACCAGGGACGGACTAGGGCTCGCGGGCCTGTTGATGGTCGCCCCACCGCTCGTTTTGCTGGCACCCAGAGTCATCCTGGTTGTGAGTTTTGTAGGGACATGGGGCATGGCATGGCAACTTGCGCGGCCTTTTTGAAATTGCACGTGAGTGCCCACCGCCGAGTTGCCAATGCACGCCGCCTGTGCTTCTCATGTTTGGGGGCTCACTTCCATCGGGATTGCCCCAACCCCTGCCCTTGTAAAATTTGTAGGGGGTCCCATTTGGACATTTTGTGCGCTAACGCGAACCACGCTGGCAGACCAGCCTCTGATGGAGGTTCGCGCACGGGGGGGTACCATGGAGTTGGTAACCGGGCTTCTGCCTCGCTGGTTCAGAACCGGGGAGAGGCCCGCAATTTTGAGCGCCGCACTCCACCCCCCGCGCAAGTTGATTGGGAGCCGCGCGACCGCCATTTGGTCTCCCCGCATAAAGGCAGCGCTGGCCAGACCAGCACCGCCTTCCCTCCCCTCCATTGGCGGAACGTCCCCGTTTGGAGTCACGCCCCCCGCCATTCAGGCATCCGGTGGGATATGCCCTTCCAGCGATGGCGCGTGGCTCGGGACACCGCGCGTACGAGGAATTTGAACTCCATCCTCGTCGGGAAAGACTTGGGCCTGGGTGCGGCGATCGGTCGCCGCCCAGGCATTGTTAGGACATTGGCGCCTGCCCCGCTAAGGTACCACTCAGATTGACACAGTTTTGTTGCCAACGGCATCGGTCAGGTCTGGGGGCCCACGGGGGACTCTGTTGCGGTCCGTGCCATTTTGGACATGGGAGCCCAGGGTTGCCTTTTGTCTATTGTTTTGTTATTTTTTTTGTGAATTGTTTTGGGCGAAATTGTTTTCTTCAGCGCCTTTGGACTGCGGGACTTGGCTGGGACGAGCCAATTCGGGAAACCCTGTTGGAAGATTGGCTCCAATTTGTATCCGCACTCCCTGCAGTCAACGAGGTCGTGTTACCCCGCGCTATCCTCCCCCCTGGGAGCTACACTGCTACCCTTATTTGTGATGCGTCTTCGCACGGTTATGCAGCTGTTGTTTGTCTGCGCACCGTCTGCGCGACAGGCCAGGTGAATTTGTCACTGGTCTTGGCCAAGAGCAAGGTGGCCCCCCTCCGGACGGCGACCATCCCTCGGTTGGAATTGTCAGGGGCGGCGCGTCTTGTGCGTCTATTGAACCACGTTGCTCACACTTTGGGTGGAACTGTGGACATTCGGGCTTCTTATGCCTGGACGGACAGTCAAATTGTTTTGTGTTGGTTGAAGACGTCCGTCCACTCTTTGGAGGTCTTTGTTGCGAACCGAGTGTCCCAGATTCAAAATTCTGAAACGCCTTTGATTTGGAGGCACGTGCCTGGAGATTTGAACCCGGGTGACGTGGCCTCACGTGGGTGCATGGCACCCCGCCTGATTGCTCACCCCCTATGGTGGGGACCAGACTGGCTGACTCACCCCGAGGATGATTGGCCTCGATCGCCAGTCTGGATTGCGGCTCCTTTGCCCGGGCTCAAAGTGCTCGCTGTTGGAACGAAGGACCCTCCGTTTGACCCTGATTTTTGTTGAGTCGATTTAGCGCCCTCGACAAATTGTTGAATTGTTGTTTGATGTTGTTGAATTGTTGGTGACTGATCGTCACATTAAGAACTCGCACTCGTTGCAATGCGCTGTTGGCCATTCTGCAGCGAGAGTTTTGGATATTGTCGGGAGCCGTTAGTAAGTTGAACCCCTTTTTGGACGATACGGGTCTTTTGTTGTTTGGTTGTTGACGGTTGAGGCACTCTAGCCTTCCTTATGGAGCCCGTCACCCCCTTTTGTTGCCTAAGGAGGGCCATTTGGTTAACTTGTTGTTGTTTGGTGGTTTTTGTTGTTTGTTATTGTTTTGACCCGCCAGCCTACCCCCATTGGGGGGGTATTTTTGAGGCCGCGGTGAAAGTGGCACGGGGACTCTGGCGAAGATTGTTTGGAGACACCGTTCTCACCTTTGAGGAGTTAGCTACGGTATTTTGCCGTTTTGAAGCTGTATTGAACTCGCGTCCATTGTGCCCGCTGTCTTCGGCCCTGAACGTCTTGGAGGCCCTAACCCCGGGCCATTTTTTGATTTGACAGCCACTTGTTTCCCTGCCGGAGCACCCTTTTGTCGATGTGAGCCAAAATTGGCTATCGCGGTTTCAGTTGGTGCAGCAGCTCGCTCAGAGTTTTTGGAAGCGTTGGAGCTTGGAGTATTTGCACATCCTCCAGCAGCGCGTTAAGTGGACTGATAAAACGCAACCTTGTCAAGATCGCCAAGTGATTAGAGGACGGGAAGGCCCGTCCGGGAGGGGGTAGATGTTCCGTCCCGTTTAAATTGGTTACTCTATGCGCCTAACGGAACGCGCCCGAACGGAGTGACATCTGACTTGTCAAGTTTGACTTTGACACTTCTCTTTGTCTTTGATTTTGCTTGAACAAGGGAGCATCGTCGCCGTGTTGTTTTTTACGACCAGTTGTAAATTAATCCTTTTAAATCGATCCGCTTGTGACAATTAGTCGTGATCCAATTGCTTTGATTGTAAATAACCCCAAGTTGACGAAATAATACGGGTTAAGTTTGTTGAAATTGAAGTATTTTGGAGGTTAAGTGACGCTATTGGAAAACGCGTGATTTGGAGACCGCATGTCCTGCTACCAGGCGTGTTGCAGCGGCTGATATCCTGGAGAATACTCATAACGTCACTACACAATACAATATACACTCGCTTACATACATAAATCCAGGTAGGCTCCAGAGCAGGTGTTCGTCTACCACCAAGTGAGTTCTTTAAATATATTATAGATTAGCTCCGCGCACGGCGCACACTGGTCCCAAATTAAAAAAAAGTGGACATTGATAGTAGACCGCTGATATTTTTTTTTATTGTTGATATAATGATAACAGATAAGGCAAAAAAATATTATTGTCCTACTTCAAATACTTTTCTCTATAAAAAATATTTCTTTTTTTTTGTATGGGAGTGATTACATTTTACTCCATTTCTCAAAAACCTTAAGCGATGTCGATATGGCATTCACATATGTTAGAAAACTAATAATTTTGAGTATTTGGCTCGAAGAAACTTATTGCTTATCTCTGCGTACTTTCCAGATAATAGTGACAGAAAATAACATTTTTTTTTAATATTAATTGTTCGCTTTTTTTAATCATAGCCTTACTCATATCGCAATAGGTCCGCTGGCCAGCAAAATGGAGCTTCGACGCGAGTTTGCCGGGATAACAAGATGGCCGCCTCTCATGACGTAACGTAATACGGTCACGAATCGCGCGCGTACACCTCACTCAGTGTACAACTAAATGTGGTTGCGATAAGACGTGTCCTTATATTTTCTGTGCGCTTGAAGAAATGCTTGTTGTTTGTTTGTTTTGTTATTGTTGTATTTTGAATCTTTGGATTTTAAAATCAAATAATTTTTGTTTGTCTTTCTTTCGTCGAATTTGTTTTCGTAATTTTTTTTGTTAAAATCAAAGTCACTTTGTCTTTGATATCGTTGATTCTAATTTGTTTTCAATTTTCCTTAAAATTATAATATGTCCGCATTTGTCACCAACTTAGACTTATACGTTGTTCTTAAATCAGGAGGTGGTTTTAAAAATGTCGAATTTTTATTTAATGCCCTTATTGAACGTATTGGTGTTGAATTGTCTTCCGAAGATTTGAGTAATATTAAATTATTTTGCCGTAATTTTTCAAGTAATATCTCAAAAAGATGGTCTGCTTCCAGTAGAGCTCAAAAGACCTTTCTTAACAAAAATTCAGACTGGTTACAATCCCAAATAGTTTGGCCAAAATGTCAAAATATCGATTTAAGCAGCATTTTTAAAGTTGCCGAGGAAGTAATTCCAAATTTTGAAACGCAAGTGGATACTCATCAATTAAGTTATGGTACAAGTAAAAAACCATTTGTTGATATATCTGATAAACAGAAGAAAAGGCGTTCTCTAACACTTCTAGATCACACAGAGGAGGAATTAGTTTATGCTTTATGTGCCAAATTAAAAGAGTCTAAAAAAACAAAATTAGCAGCTATATTAAACGAACTCAGCCAAAACAAGGAAAAATGTGAGATGGTACATGATGTACTATTCGCTAAAAAGACTGACAAACCGTGTTTACCAGATGATAAAACGTTAGCGCTTTACACCTCAACAAATTTGTCAAAATGGCAATATCGAAATTTAAGAACTATTCTTGCTTCAGAGAAAATGTATGGTCTTCCATCCTATCAAAAGCTCCTGGAAGCTATAAAAACTTGTTATCCTCCAGAGTCAGACATAACTGTAACTGAATCTGATGCTAAGATAAGACTTCAATCGCTTCTAGATTTGACAACTAATAGGATATTAAAAACAATTCAGCACAACTCTGCCCACAAAAAATCGCTAAAACTAATAAGCAAATGGGGTTTTGACGGGTCATCTTCTCAAAGTAATTATAAACAAAAGTCACACTCCGACACTAAAATTGACGATTCTTCAGTTTTCATGATTAGTTTGGTTCCGCTTCGTTTGGAAGAAAAGAGTGGTACTATCTTGTGGCAAAATCCTGCTCCCTCTTCAACAAACTATTGTCGTCCAATTGGCTTTATATTTGCAAAAGAAACAAATGAATTGATAAAGAAGGAAAGTGCATCCTTAGAGGAAGAAATTCGTAATCTTGTTCCCACAATTGTAGATAATTTTGATATTAAACATGATTTGTACATGACTATGATTGATGGGAAAATTTCTACTGTGATTTCCAATACTTCTTCTGCAGCTGTTTGTAATATTTGCAATACCCCACCTAGCAAAATGAATGACTTGGACTTTGTATCCAAAAGACTCATCAGAGAAGATATGTATAAATATGGTCTGTCTTCGCTTCATATGTGGATAAGATGTATGGAATGTATTTTACACATTTCGTACAACTTAGACTTCAAAAAGTGGGCTGCACGAAAAGAAGATAAATTGTTAAAAGAAATTAAAAAGAATTTGACACAAGAAGAATTCCGGGAAAGAACTGGTTTGTTAATTGACACAGTAAAACAGGGATTTGGTACAACCATTGACGATAACACGGCAAGAAGGTTTTTTGAAAATTATGAAGTATCTGCTGAAATAACGGGTATCCACCCTGATTTAATCAAGAGATTTGCAGTCATTTTACAAACAATTTCATCTGGTCAACTTATTAATACCAACTTGTTTAGGGAATATTGTAAAGAAACAGCAAGGCTATATGTAAACTTATATCCATGGTATTACATGCCTTCAAGTGTCCATAAATTGTTGATACGCGGTGCTGATATTTGTGAAAATTTCTCCTTTATTCCGATAGGCATGCTTTCCGAAGAAGCTTCCGAAGCGAGGAATAAAGATTTCCGGAATGTTAGAATGGCACATACAAGAAAATCGGTAGAGTTCAGACTAATTTAGACATTATCCACAGCTTTCTAATTAGCTCAGATCCTTACATCAGCCATATCAAACCAAAGTTTGCTCGTTTACATAAACAGTTGTTTCCAGAGGCTAGTGCTTTGATCTTGAACAATGAATTGCTTTCGTTGGAAAACGAGGAAATAGAGATTTCTCAAGAGAATATAGACCCAAATATTAATCTTTCACCATAATATTTTTTCAGAATCGTTTGTGAACATATTCAACTTTATGTTTGCAGCTTAATATGTCTTCATTTTGATTGTTTTTTAGAACTGATAAAGTACTCCTTCAGAAAGCTTTCATAGCTTTTCAGTCATTAGTGAGCCCCCATAACCTCTTTTACAGAGAAGTCTCTTTTTACTTATTTGACATTACGCATACATTATAATTATGTGCTAAAGTAAGGCTATGATTAAAAAAAAGCAAAAAATTAACATAAAAAAAAATGTTATTTTCTGTCACTATTATCTCGAAAGTACGCAGAGATAAGCAATAAGTTTCTTCGAGCCAAATACTCAGAATTATTAGTTTTCTAACATATGTGATTGCCATCTCGACATCGCTTAAAGTTTTTGAGAAATTGGGTAAAATGTAATCGCTCCCATACAAAAAAAAAAGAAATATTTTTTTACAGAAAAGTATTTGAAGTAGGACAATAATATTTTTTTGCCTTATCTGTTATCATTGTATCAACAATAAAAAAAAATATCAGCGGTCTACTATCAATGTCCACTTTTTTTAATTTGGGACCAGTGTGCGGCGGACAAGTTCGTACGCCACTCTTGACCCAGGGCCCACCATAACTTCCACTGCGCTATTAAAATCCTAGGTAGGGGTCTAGCCTGGCAACGAACAAAGTTCAAATGTGGCATGCAGATAGGTAATTAGGTGAATACAAAGGAATAAATCAGAAACGGGTAAAGGGTCTAGCCGTACTTCCATAGGCGAACTGCCCCCACCGGGAACCTATATCGTAACCTATGTTTTATTGTAGAGAGTACTAATAGTAGTTCACCGAGTAGGTATTAGCTCTATATCTTTGTTAGTTGAGGAGCTATTTGAAAAAAAGTGTCCGGAGACAACTTTTTTTCAAAGTGACATATCTCTGTTAATTTTAAAGCTAGGAAAATAAAACGAATTTCAGTATTTATGGGACTCTTTATAGTTTATTGAATAGCAATTTTCTATGAGCCAAGCCTAAATAAAAATATAAAAAAAAAAAAAACTTTTTTTAATGATTTCTATTAGATCGCACTGAGTTACCACTTTGGAAAAAATACAAAACAATTGCCTATACCCATTCTAACAGCATGCCAAGTTTCATTAAAATCCAAACAGTGCAACATATGGAAAAAAAAAATTAAATTTAGTGGGGCACCATATGACCACTTTGTTGACGCTTATAAATTGTATTAGATTTTAATAATCTTTGGCAAAGTAGCGTTTTGATGGCTTGTAAAAAGTATATAAACGGTTAGTGGTGTCACTAGCCTATTACAATGTATTGTTGATCTACTTTTAAAGTGACTAAATTTATCAAAAGTACACGCATATGCATGTTCCTACATGATCACACTGGATAGTCGTGGTACGCTCTCGCTTTTATTATTTGCGCAGTTTTACAAATTCTTAATTCTGGGACTTATTATTTGTTTATGTTTAAACATATATATATAAACCAACAAACATAAAACTTATGCATAAACCGTGAATATCTACAGGTTTGTACGGAACCCTTTTTTTTTTTTTTTTTCAGGATGGGAAGTCATCAAATGACTTCTCCCGCTCTGGGCGGAGCGGGAGGGCGTTCCGTACAAACCTGTAGATATTCACGGTTTATACATAAGTTTTACGTTTATGAAATTATTATTTTTTTTATATTTGAGTTGATTGAATGAAATTATGACATATTAAAAAAAAAAACTACTAATTAGATCTCGTTCAAACCAATTTTCGGTGGAAGTTTACATGGTTCTGTACATCATATATTTTTTTTAGTTATATCATTCTCTTATTTTAGAAGTTACGGGGAGCGGACACACATTTTACCACTTTGGAAGTGTCTTTCGCGCAAACTATTCAGTTTAGAAAAATATGATATTACAAACCTCAATACCATTTTTGAAGACCTATCCATAAATATCACACACGTGTGGGTTAGATGAAAAAAAATGTTGGGTTCCAGTTCTGAGTATTTGGAAGTGGAACCCCACAATGTATTGTTTTTTTTGGGATTAAATATAATGATCACCATAAAATGCTTTGATACCCTTAGTTCTTGAACAAAAAATATATACTTGACACCAGAAAAATAAAGTCTAAAATTACAATAGTACTAGCTATTTTAGTCACGACTGCTCTTTAAATTGTATTCGAACACCAAATGTAGTAAATGATCACCAAATCATAACTTGTACGACAAAACTGTACTGCGACTCACAATAGTTCGAATGCACGCTTGTGCGATACACTCGAGCTCACATAGTACACTAGGTTAGGTTAGGTTAAAACTGACCTCCTAGAGTGCCTCCTGCTAGAAACGACTAGATTCAGTGTGTCGCATAAGCGTGCATTCGAACTATGGTGAGTCGCAGTACAGTTTTGTCGCACAAGTGTTATTCGCACACCCATTTGTCGAACTCACGTAGTACACTCTTAATAATTTCGTGTTCACTAACTATTTTTGGGTTAATAATGATTTTTTTTGGAGTCAGTTTGCTTAAATAGGATAGCAAAATGTAAAAACTTTGGTTATAATTTTACATTGAAATGCTGTTTTAATTTTGGTGATCATTTACTACTTTTGGATTAACAATGATTTATTTGGAGTCAGTTTGCTTAAATAGGATAGCAAGATGTTAAAATTTTCGTTATAATTTTACATTAAAATGCGGGTTTAATTTTGGTGATCATTTACTAGTTTTGTCTGTTATATGTTATTATATCTGGTGGTAAGTTAAACATAAGCCTTTTTTTTTCTATTTTTATGTGAAAATCTTAACGCGGTTCACAGAATACATCTACTTACCAAGTTTCAACAGCATAGCTCTTATAGTTTCGGAAAAAAGTGGCTGTGACATACGGATGGACAGACAGACAGACAGACATGAGGAATCTATAAGGGTTACGTTTTTTGCCATTAGGCAACGGAACCCTAAAAATTAAGCATGTAGTAATTAGTAAATTATCGCCACAAAAAATCATGAAATAAAAACTGTTTAATAAAATTAAACCACCGAAAACACTGGAAAGCAATCGCGCTTTGAGTGATCCTTGTTTATTGATTTTTTTGGCGCCGACTCAAAATTTTTAGGTATATCTACATATAGTTGTTTTGGAACTTAGTTATTAAGGCTAAATAAAAAGGTTTATTATTATTTGTTTCTCAGTTTTTTCGGCAGTTTATTATTTTTATTTAAAAGATTTTTTTTTTTCAGAAATCAACAACAAAAAATACCGGGTGTAAGGGACAGCCCTCCACAAACTGACAGAGTGCATTCAGCTCCTTATTTTGAATCATATTCCACCGGAATTTTTCTCCGGATTTTTCATTATTTTTTTTGCTTTTTTTTTCAGCTTTTTCAGTTTTATGTTAATGTAAAATTACATTGTCTGAAAGCAGCACTCCATTTATGTAAACAATACGGCTAAAATCAAAAAAGCAGCAATGGATGTTGAAATAATGTAACGAACGACGCGTAAATTCAGCTGTTCACTTCCCGTCTAACTACAGAGTTCATCGAACTCGTCGGTCGGCGATTGCACAAAGGCGGCTGCGGCTTTCCGAATTGATCCGAGAATCCGAGATACATGTGTGTGAGAAAATAAAACAAATCAGGTTTATTGGATTCCCATAACGGTCCTAAAATAATTTCTTGTACTGGTCATCTTAGTATGATATATTGAATCCACCCCATTAATTTGTGGAGGGCTGTCCCTTACACCCAGTACATTAATTTTATTATCAGTCAAGAGATGGCACTGACCAAAAACTACAATAATATAGTACTATATTTGTATATGATGGTACGGAACCCCCAGTGCGCAAGTCCGACTCGCTTTTGACCGGTTTTTATTTAAATGCTGCCTAGATAGTACAAGTAGTATTATTTCGATTTTTTTTCTGGTATGTGTTTTTGATGAGAATTTCGGTTTGGTACTGATTAGTTAAAGTCACGTTAAAGTCAAAGTTAAAAATGTTTATTGCGAACTAAGTGTACAGAGTAGGTGTAATGCTATGTTAGGACTTATGACTTAGCAGCCTTTTACAAGCATTGCAATTATCATTCGCCTGCCGTTATCATCCTGAATGAGCATGCATTGAACATTATTATTACATAATTATAAGCCAGTTCTTACCCAGTAAAATGCACGTTTAATGTTATCGGAGTCTCAGGTACTTTTTTTTAATAGTTAGGTACAGAGTACTGCAGCACACTAGAGCACTATCACTGGCTGCAGGGCGCGGGTTCCCAGGTGACAGACACAGACAGCACGGGACTTCCTGGTGTGGGACGACGAGCTGGGAGGAGCGGGCGCTCAGTATGTAACGTGCGATGGGCGCAGAGCACTCAGCACTGTGCCGCGTGCCGGCGAGCTGCGGAAGCTTCGCGATTGCAGATAGCGCCACGGCGCGACGTCCGGCCACCAACAGACGCACACACGAGTAACAACAGACGCGCGTCTATTATTAGTTCGGTAGTTAGTTTAAACAACGCAGAGCCACACCATGCCATGCCGCCTCGCGCCTGCTGCCGCGAGCCGCACTCGCTTTTGCTCGCAGAAATGACATCAGCTTTGAAAGTAGAATAATGTGTAACTATTATTATGTTACTAAGTACCTACTAGGACTTTATCATAAACTATACCTACATATTTCCATAATAAAATCATAACAAACGCAAAAATACAACATGGTTTTTTTAGGGTTCCGTTGCCAAATGGCAAAAAACGGAACCCTTATAGATTCGTCATGTCTGTCTGTCTGTCTGTCTGTCTGTCCGTTCGTCCGTATGTCACAGCCACTTTTTTCCGAAACTTGGTAAGTAGATGTATTCTGTGAACCGCATTAAGATTTTCACACTAAAATATAAAAAAAACAATAAATTTTGGGGTTCTCCATACATAGAACTGAAACACAAAAATTTTTTTTTTCATCAGACCCATACGTGTGGGGTATCTATGAATAGGTCTTCAAAAATGGTAATGAGGGTTCTATTATCATTTTTTTCTAAACTGAATAGTTTGCGCGAGAGACACTTCCAAAGTGATAAAATAAAACTTTTTGCCAGGGTCGCAAGATTTGTTCGAAAGAGTTACCGTGACCCTGGCATATAGGCAACTTAAGGAACAAGGGTGGTTGACTGTCCTTAGAATAGAATAGAATAGAATATTTTTATTTCAGACCGGAGTCTATAGGGTTAGTAACATTTTTCTTAACGTCTAGTGCAACACAAACAACGTCATGAATTTCGTGGAACTGTCAAAATGAAAGGGATTCCTACTGACAGTGTATTACGTACCATCTGGGTATATGTCAGGTAGAAAACGCTTTATACCTTTGAAGTACCAGGTTATCATAACTTGGTAGGAGCTAACCAAACATATGAGTGTCAGCTAGAAAACGCTTACCAGACCACCAACGCGTACCAGTTGTCAAACTTGGTAGGTTTATTAAATCTCTTTGGTTTATTACAACATTTATTGAACCTGAGGCGATACGAAGTTCGCTGGGTCAACTAGTAATACATATAGGTAAAAAAAACATTGTAATTTATCGGAAAAAATTCGGTTCTAAATTGACAGTTTGAATTTTTGCGCGAAAACGGACCTAAGTTCCGATGACGTCATTCCTGTGTCACTGGTCGTACGTTTGTTCGTCGCTGGCTTTCATACTTTTGCATGTTTTTTCGACTTTCGGGATATTTTTTTTTTTAATTTAAAAAGGACTATCCACCAATATCAGGTGATCATAAAATTACCACTAATATTCCGAAAAGTGTCCGTGTCTTCTTCAAATCAATTTAAATATTTTTATTTCACAAAACCAACATGGGCACTTATGAAACGTCAGAAGCTAGGTGCACGGTTCCAAATAGTTGATTCCTATGGAGAAGAACCGCCAAGATGGGAGAACAGTGTAGGACTGGCAACAAGTACCAAGTACTTAATAAAATGGAAAATTGCCGATAGTTTACAAGGCCTGCCATGTTCTCTCATTCATTCACAAAGTATAAAAATAATGTACATAAATAATAGTATTTCGTAAATAAGAAAATACACTATTTAAACCAAATCTCACTATTGCCATGACAACCAAAATTAAAGAGTACAAATTAGAATTCTAGGATGTCAAAAAATGAGTAGTTGCAAAGAAGTATGTTAAAAATAAAATAATAAAATGTACGTCATCATTTGGGAGCTGTTAATAGTCATGAACATGGTTATCCCGGTAATGAGGTACCAGGGAAGCCACATGTGCAGAAGGAAACAAACAAATTTTGCCAAACTTTCTTGTCTTAAACGTAGTCTTTTGTCTTATAATATGCTTTTTTCATAAGGATACGTTAATGTACCCCTATACCTTGTTGAGATTTTTAAATAAAACAAACTAGTTTCATTTGATATTGTAATGTGGAAGCAGAGTTTTAGCACAGTTCGTACATGATACAGCAGCAGAGAGAACAGGAAGAGCGGTGACACCAGTGTTGCCACACACACCGTAATAATATTAGGCAATGACATAGTGTTATACAGCCATATCAGGCGGGGTGTACACAATTTTAAAATAAGAAATTACAACAATATTATTAGAATACTTTAACACCCTCCCTTAATTTCTTCATTTTACAAACACTACATCTTGCAATTTTTTTCTAAATAGAAGGAATTCGAATTTTTGGAATTAGAATTTTTAGAATTCTGTTTAAAGTATGCTTGTTCTAATGAACAAGCATACTTTAAACAGAATAACGTCTGACTGTGATTTGATAAAGTAGGTACTGTTAAGTGCTATTATTGTTTAAAAAGTCTACACTTTTAAACAATAATAGCACTTAACAGTACCTACTTTATCAAATCAACTTGAACACATATTTCTAAGGAGATTAGGTAAATACCTAAACATTGCTTTGCCCTACGATTTAACTCTTGGGATCGGTACAAGACCACAAAGACTTAACAAAGTTAATAAACAACTTTCAAAATACAAACACCTGATCATATACAGTAAGATCTCTTATGTAACAACATAAGAGATCTTACTGTATATGATATAACAATATCAATCTTACTTTAATAAAGATTGGGCAAATATCTTATTTTAGATTTTTTAAATCTGAAATATCAGACAATTTTTCAATGTTATTCATTATAGTGTTCTTATGTTTTACAAATTTATGTTTATTCAAAGCTTTAGTCATTACATCAGCAGGTTGTAATTCAGTAGGACAGTGTGTTATACATAAATCCTTGTTTAAATATAGTTCGTGAATGTAATGAAACCTAACATCTATATGCTTGGATCTTTTATTAAATATACCTGTTCTTATCAAATGAATAGCACTCTGATTATCTATATAAAATTGAAGCATCTGAATATTAATTTTAAGTCCTTTTAACAATGATTTTATGAATATTGCATCTTGACAACATTCTGCAGCAGATATAAATTCTGCCTCTGTGGAAGAAAGTGCAATTATAGATTGCCTTCTTGAGCACCAAGTAACAGGACACCCTGCCAACGTAATGATGTACCCTGTGGTACTTCTACAAGTACCACAATCACCAGCATAGTCAGCATCACAGTACAAGTCTAAATCTTTTATATTACCTGTAATTTTGTAGAACAACCCATCATTAATAGTACCTTTTAAGTATTTAAAAAATCATTTTATTTGCACTACATCCTGCCTAGTAGGTTTTTCTACTTTGCGACTAGCTAACCCTACCGCATAAGCAATATCAGCACCCCTAGCCAAGTTGATAATCTGCAATCGTTAACGGTAGTCGCTCAACGTTAAGTCACGTGGTTAGAACAAACGAACAGAAAATTCGTAGCCAAATTCACATCGTTCAAAATGATAGAATGATTTTTTATCGTTTCTACAATGTTCAACGCTAAATCTTTTGTTATAAGGTGTCGTTTTTCTAAAGACATTGTAGAACGAGCGGCCGACTCAGGCGTTTCAACATGGCTACCAACTTATCGTTTTCTACAGTTGCTGACACTAAGGCGTTACCGATTGTAGAACGGTAAACGTTTGTGACTTGGCTAGGGGGGCTGGTCTTGTCCTTGTCGAAAGATACAGTAAGCTTCCAACAGCTTCTCTATATGGAAAAAGATTTTTAGTATTGTCATCTAAGACAATTCCTTCTTGACTTGTACAAGGCGTATCGACGGCGTTGCAATCTAACATATTATATTTTTCTAGTATGTTTCTGGTATAGTTTTCCTGAGAGAGCAGAATTTCATCATTTTTAAATGTAATTTGTAAACCTAAACATGTCTTTGGTTTTTCATATATTTTTATTTCTATTATTTTATTTATTTTATCAAGTACCTTGCTACCTTCTTCTTTATTTTTGCAAATTAAAATGCCATCATCGACATAAATAGCTATAATAACCGTAGCCTCTTTGTTTCTTAGCACACATGGCTCATTTTTTAACTTGTTCAAACTCCAAAGTTTTCATTATTTTAATAAATTCTTCTGTCCATCTTTTAGGCGCCTGTTTTATTTAACCCATATAGGGATTTACGAAGTTTACAAACTTTTCCATGACATTCTTCAAATCCTTGAGGTACTTTCATATAGAGTAGTTCCCTTCTTTCAAGTTTCCGTTGAGAAACGCTGTCCTGAAATCAAATGTCATAAGATGGTATTTATTAATCACAGCTATAGAGAAAATAATTCTTAATGCAGATTGACATGCTACGGGGCAAAAAATTTCATCATAATCTATATATATCCTTTTGTTCGAAACCCCTCACAACAATCCTGGCTTTGTATGACCCATCTTCTTTTACTCGAAAAACCCACTTGTTGGTTAGAATCTTAACATCTTTGACATCTTTTTCATCCACCAGTTCCCACATTTAGTTTTTCTCTAATGATTTTATTTCATCACTAATAGCTGTCTTCCATTTTTCTTTTTCAGGAGACGTCATAGCTTCTTGGTAAGTAGAACATAATCATTGTACCTTTGTGGAGGTTTTCTTACTCTTTTTGTTGATACTTCCCTGTCACTCATATTACCTACCTCTTCTAAATCTTTATAATCATATATTAATGTTTCTTTTTCAGGTTCTATGATGCTCTCTTCTGAACACATTGGAGACTCACACTGATTGATGTCTGTTAAGAGATGACCTCCCAGATCACCAACATTTTCATCTTATTTTATGCTTTGCAGTTGTTGTTGTTCATTCTTCTGTGCCATGCTATTACTTCTTGTTTTAAAAACAACATTTCGAGCAAATACAATTTTATTTTTATTTTCTTGAAATAGCCTATACCCAATTTAAGAATAACCCACTCGTATTAATTTCTGTGACCTTGAACTAAGCTTTTATACAGGTTTTAATTCTTTTACCAATGCTTCACAACCAAATTCTTTTATGTTAGATATATCCGGCTTTTTTATTATACCATACTTCATATGGAGTTTTAAAATCTATGACGGAACATGGCAACCTGTTCAATAAGTATGTAGCTGAGTGCATAGCTTCTCCCCATAATATCTTATTAGATTTGATTTTAACAAAAATGCCCTAGCCCTTTCCATCAAGCTTCTATTTAAACGCTCGGCTTTACCGTTTAGTTGTGGGCTATATGGAATACTATAATCTAATTTTATACCATTTTTATAACACCATGCTTTAAATTCACTGCTAGAATACTCACCTCCATTGCCACAGCGTAGTTCCGAAACTTTAGCATTCATCTCTCCCTCTGTTTCCCTAATGTAATGTTTTAAGTGCTCACTAACTTCACTTTTGTTGGCTAACAGGTAAATTTTAGTAAAATGACTAAAATCATCTAACACTGTGAGAATGTACCTTTTCCCATCAAAGCTTGTAGTTTCTATAGGACCATATACGTCACTATGTATTATTTAAAGTACCCTAGTAGCACGTTCCCTAGTTTTATTAAATGGTTTCCTGACCTGCTTAGCTTTAACACAAATTTCACATAAATCCTGCATTTGTGATATATCTGACTTGGTGAATGTGACACCCATAGCACCGTCCATAAATGATACAGACCTGTTGACTCCTCCTTTTTACCAAATATTTTTGTGCCACACTTAGATGTAATTTCCGCATTATTTACCTTATGTGATGTATAACCTGAATCCACTATAAAGTCGTGGGAATTATTTGTTTGTTTATTTTTATAGCTCAAAAATGACACAGAACTTTTATTATTTCTAAAGAAACAGTTAATCTCTTTATGATTATTTTTCTTACAAATTACAATCATTTTTTACATGACCTATTTTATTGCAACCAAAACAACGTATTTTATTTTTAGAACTAGAGTTAGAATCGTTACCGACTTTACTTTTAGATTGTGATTCCTGTTTCTCCATTTTAGATGCTTGAAATACCACCTCGTTCTCATGTGATGTACTGCTACGTTTCTCATGTTCTTTAATTAATCATAGTTTTAATCAATCAATCAATCAATAATTTATTTTGTAAAACATAGGTATGGTTACAGATAGTAAATTGTCTACATTATGTGCACTATGTTTTGCCAATGAATGGCGTACAAAATTAACATGAAAACAAGCATTACAATTAGGGTGGCAGGTCAGTAGATTACATTTAAAAGAAAATTAAAATAAAAAATATAACCAGGTCATTATATTCATAAACAGTCTCCGCGCGAACTCGGAAGCGTTCTGGTGTAGAAAATGTCTTCTGAGAAAGTAAAGTGTGTATCATGTAACATAGTGATAAACGAGCTGTTATGCTTTGTGCAAAATAAAATAGACATTATGGACGAGGAGAGTTTGATCCGTTTGTGTGTTAGCACCTATAATCAGGGAGAAATCGCAACGGCAAAAAGTTTATTGTTTGAGTCTATTTCTACAACTACCCGCAATATATCGAGGCGAAAAAACAAAGAGCAGAAGAATATTGAAGATATTATCTGCGTCTTAAAGACAACAGACCCAGATAAAACCCCGATCTTTGTGGCACGAATGTTGAAAAAACTACCACCGATAACCTTTGACCACATCGATGTCTCAGCTCTGTTGAAAGATATTTTGGTTTTGAAATCGGAAATTCAAAATTTAAAACAGTCATGTGTGACGATTGACCAATTCAGTGGTCTAAAAGCGGATATCGACCATATGAAGTTTGCGTCGCTGGTGGATGCCGAACGACCAGCGTATGTAAACAATAGACGCGGTAGATACTTACTGGAAAATGGATGTGATAGTGGTCCGATCGGCATCATTAATATTTAAAAAAATAACAGCAATGTGGAAAGTACGCCTAAAAATCAAATAACAGAAAAAGTACATTGGCGATCACCGGCTTTTCTGCAAAATAACAAGACTGGAAGTTGTCACAGCGCTATCTCTTTCGCACACAGCCCAAGCCCAGCTGATAACACTACTGTTCAGTCCCGTTTAAATTGGTTACTCTGTGCGCCTTCGGAACGCGCCCGAACGGAGTGACATCTGACTTGTCAAGTTTGACTTTGACACTTCTCTTTGATTTTGTTCTTGAAAAGGGATGTTGGGTCCTTTTGGCGTGCCGACCTCTATAGTTAAATTAATCCCTTAGAACCGGTCGTTTTGGTGGACAATAAGTCATGACCCAATTGTTTTGTGTTAATAACCCGATTTGGTGAAATAATACGGGTTGAGTTTGGATATATCTTTGTTGCAACTTTGAGGTTAATGTGATAGTGTTTGGAACCGCATGTTGGAGAAAATCTCTGGCCTATTGCAGTGGATTGTAACCTGGAGATACTCATAACGTCACAACACAATACAATACACACTCACTTACCTACATACATAGATCCGGGTGGGCCCCAGAAGCAGGTGTTCTTCAACCAGGTGAGTCCTTTGTTTGTTGTATTGTAATTGTACTTATTTGAATTATATCATTGTTCGGCTCCGCGCACGGCGGACAGGTTCGTACGCCACTCTTGTCTCCAGAGCCCCATCATCATAACTTCCACTGCGCTATTGAAATCCGATGGTGGGGTCTGGCCTAGCAGCGAACAACTACCGTAGCCACCGTCCGCGCCGGTGACACCTGCGACGTCATGCAGCAGCGATCGGGTGACTCACAAATTGTGAGTACGCATGAAAAAACATTATCGCCGTCGAACCGGTTTGTTAAGAGAATGCAAGCGCCGGAGATAGCCACCGTTAGCGCCAGAGGCGGCGTAAGGCGTGGGCGACGTGGGCGACCGCCTACGGCCTTGCGGTCCAAGGGGCCTCGCGCCCCGAAGGCCTGCGAACGCAACTATGGATTTAATTAATCAACTAGCAATAATTAATAAAAACACCGGCTAGCAAGTATCTGGCAATACTAACCTACCACACCATATTCGTTTAAAAAAGTCTAGTCTGGCAAAATTTGCTGGCGTTGCGGTGAATGACACGGAAATCTTTGCCTCGGTCGCTGGAGATTTCCCATTCTGTTTGCTTTGAATATACTACAGGAATTAGAAAAAAATGGACTAGATATTCAAAATTGTCGTGGGGATGGATACGACAATTGTGCAAATATGATAGGCGTAAACAGTGGAGTTAAAACTCGAATACTAAATATTAATCTTAGGACATTTTTTACACTGTGCCTGCGTGAGTGTCATAGTTGGAATCTGCTGTTGGTAGAAGTAGATGCAGCTAATTTTTCCCCGGCAGCAAACACTTTTTGGTTTTATTCAGAAAAAATATCTGCTATTTTCAAGATCTAACAAACGCTGAGAATAAAAAAACACAAAAAAAAATTTGCTCATCATAAAGTCATCAGACACATGGTGGGAAAGCAGGATCAAGGCAGTAAAGGCCTTTTATTGCCATTTAATGATGTTGTTGAATGCATTTAAAACTGGGAAGCCACATGTGCAGAAGGAATTATTGTCAAACTTCTTTGTCTTGAACGTAGTGTTTTATCTCTTATTATACTTTTTTTGATACACGTATGATGTGTGACTTGAACTTTCCATAGCTAATTTCGGTAACTGACTTTGCCAACTTGTTATAGCGGCGGAGGAAATTGTCTATAAGAAATGACTTACTAGTTATAGTCAGTCTAAATTTAGGTATCACAATTTCATTTTTACTACGAGTATTTTTAACCGGTATGTCCTAGAACCAAAAATTCGAAGAAATGTGACATCTACCAACCCGTACTGGCCCAGCGTGATAGATTACAGCCCACTTCCTCTCACCGAGAGGAGGCCTGCGTGGAGAAATGGATTGTTACAAACAATATTTTATTTATTTAAATTAGAAAACATGCAAAGAATATGTGAGATTGTGGTATAAGTGTATGAGTATGTGTTGGTGTGTGGTGTGTGTTTGTGGATGTGGAAATGTAGATGATTGTATGAGGTTGTGAGTGACATTTCAGAACACTAAAATTAGGAAATAGTAGTGAAAAGACCTTCAGTTTGGGCATAATCTAAGGAGAGTAGCCATTCAGTCAATATTCTTTTAAAAGTTGTTTGGTTTAAAAAATGTGTTGAGAGCAAGAGTAAGTTGTTAAGTCTGTTGTATAGAAATGTCCCAAGAAAAAGAAACAAAAATCGTGCAAATTTAGTTTTAACTGGCCTTGATTGGTATACGTTCCTTCTTCTATTCCGCACATCAATGTTCTGGGAGACAATCACAGGGATAACAGATCGTTGTTTTAAAGCAGCATGTAAAATAAAAAGCTGATGAACTGAGAGGACATTTAAAGATGTGTAAACATCTTTTGTGGGATGACGGAATGGAAGAGATAGTGCCACCTTTAGCACTGCCCTTTGAGCTCTTTCGAGAGGTAAAAGGTTGGTTTTAAAAGTACCATCCCAAGAAGTAATGCAATATGTCAATAGCCATTGACACAATGCATAATAGACTGATAGCATTGCTTGGAAATCAGAACGGACCTAAGACTCCTAAAATCATATATCAGTTTGCGAATTCTACTTTACTTTACTGATTTTTTTCCTCTTGCGTAATCTATCCAGGAGCGTCGCAAAATGTATCTCGACAACAACAAAAAGTCTTTCCCCGCCACTGGTTAACGCCGACTCATTAGACAGCCGTATCGTTACGACTGATGTAAATAAAAGTAAGTCGTTAGCAGAGGTAACGCGGAATGGTGTATGGAAATCGGAATGTCCTAATGAACCATGGAGCACAGTGCAAAGGAAGAGGCACAGAAATATGCACTGACTCCTTTGTGAGAGGTAAAGCTACTTACATGCCAGAGGATAAATTTAAGCCCGCAAGTTCGAGGATACCTTTGTTTCTCTCGAATGTACACAAAGGTACCTACATCGGAAAATGATATTGTGGAGTATGTGTTTTCGAAGATTAAGGAAAAAGTTGTTCTACAAAAAATTAAAATGAAGAACGAAAAAGAATACAATGCGTTTAAATTAATAGTGTGCAACAACAAATTAGACATGTTCCTCAGCGATGAGTTGTGGCCAGCAGGTATAACATGTAGACGTTTCAGACCTTACAAAAACCCTGGGTCTGACAAGGATGAAAACAGAAAACAAACGAAACAATTATGAGTCCAACCTTAGTGACATATAACTGTAAAAATATCAAGCGCTCCGTCGAGGGTATACAGCAGCTGTGTAGCTTTGCAGATATTATTGCCTTGCAAGAGACGTGGTTGCTGCCGAATGAGATGCCGTACTTGGCTGACGTGCACAGTGAGTTTGGGAGTACGGGTACGTCGGCTGTTGACGTGGCCGCCGTTATTCTAAAAGGTCGGCCTTTCGGTGAAGTTGCACTGCTGTGGCGTAAGGCGATTTTCCCGTGCGTCTCTATGGTCTCGTGTGGGAATCCGCTTATTGCAGCTATACGGGTGATGACGAATGGTCGTAGTGTTTAGTGTTTACATGCCTACTGACTACGCGGAAAATGTGCCGGAACTCACAGACTGTTTAAGTGCGGTGAGTGCCTTAATAAAAGATAGTGATACTGAGTCCGTAATCATGCTTGGGGATTTCAACGCACATCCAGGAAGCCAATTCTCGCGCAATTCGGATTCGTTATTGTCGCTCGATTCGTACTTTTCACTCGTTAAAATCGAGTCGACCTATTCTCGCCACGTCGATTCGAGCATATCTCGGAGGAAAGCCACGCGATATGCCCTCGTTTACATGCGACATGCAAAGAGTGGTGGAGACCAGTCGAAACGGCCATGACGTCATTTCGAGGGGCGTTTGAACGTCAAACAGTCAGTATGTCATGATTGTGTCAATTGCGAAAGAAATTTATAAAATAATATTTTTAACAAAATGTGTTACGTGTTCATAAACATCACAGAAGACGCTGCGATCGCCACGACAAGGAAAACACATACGAAGAAATCTTCAGGCCTCGTAGAAAGGTCTATCGCGTGGCAATCATTACATACGCGGTACCACTCCAAGCGACGAATTTTGAGCTGCAGTGCTCACCATCCTTCTGCATATTTCCCGATTTCACCCACACATAGAGAAGAAGCCAAAGCCAAATGAGTACTAATGGAAGGACGTTGCTGCAGCTGTCGCAGATGAAGTCAAGCACTACTACACACTTTAAGTATTTCATCATTGAGGTTCCTGCGCTGCAAAAGTCCATCGTTCTTAGCCCAGAATTGTTCTCGGCTTGTGTTGAGTTTACATGTTACAGTGAAGCATGACTAAACCTAAGTGTGGTGTGATAATAATTCTGTATTTGTGGTTTATTCTGAATTTATGTAAACTAGTCTGTGGTGTATTTTTGTAAAGGCTCTTTTGTCACCTATTATTATTATCTTACAACAGGGCCAATACTGTGGAGAATATTAAAGACATGGCAAACAATAATTATTTCTTTATTGTATTTTTTCAATATTAAACTTATAAATAGGAACAATACTGTGCATAAACAATACATTATAAGAATCACTAGTTTACATGATTAGTCGGCATCATGTGTGGTATGCTGTTCAGTAGCCCGCTTAAGAATCGCTGAATCTGTATACCCCTTGCCCAAAGTCTACGTGAATGTGGACACACGGTCGTCCAGCAGTTTCACCACAAACAAATTGAATTTCGTGTTCGACAAGACTCCTACCGCTTGTCCTTCAGGCAGGAAATTTGTTAACACAAATATTAACAATATTTTCAGACTTCGTAGAGTAATGTAGCTGAAACACATATGTATATAGATACAACTGTGTCGTTGGAACGGTTGGACGCAAAAGCTATACTGAGAGCCAGTGATTCGTTCCGGTCTTTACGACAATCACGCTTCGTCTTCTCCATCGTGTTAGGCTTTAATGTTATTTAGTAGTTATCAGTTTACTCATTGGCAGACATTCTGTTTAAATTACATTATGTGTATAGGTAGATAACCAATGTAAACAATAAAATATGACTTTAATTTGACGTGATAAATCTTATGACATTTACAAATCAGCATCTTTCTATAGGCGGCCATGCATTCTGTTGTAACAAATACAAAGGAGAATTTATTTGAATATTTGTAATTAAATAAAAATTGATTAACGCAATCAAGCATGTATTATAAGTAACTAGCTTTTTTCAGCGGCTTCGCCCGCGTATTATACTTACAAACCTCTGGATTCAACCTATCTATTGGTGAAAACCGTGTTAAATCCTTTGCGCAGTTTAAAAATCTAAGAATGTAAAGGTGATTATCTAGAAATTTAAACCCACGCCATCTATTAGGGATTCATAGAACTAACCATAGAACACACACATTTTCCTATAAAAAAATATTTAATTTGCAAATATTGAGATCAGTAATTGAGATCAAACCTATCATATCTTTTAAGTTGGATCAAACTGCACGTGGTCTACAAATTTTATTAAATTCGGTTAAGTAGTTTAGGACTCCATCCCGGACAAAAAACGTGACTCGTAATTTATACATTTAAGATATATTACTTTTGTACCTTGCACATGTTATTATTTAAAGAAAGTTAGCTTTTAAATTTGGTATATATAAATAAATAAACTAGGTACTACTAATTAAAAACACAGCTAGTATTCGTGCAAAATTTATATTACTAACAACATTTTACTTTACGTAAACAGTACATTATATTATAAAAATCACTAGTTATTACGAATAGTCGGAGTCATGATCGCGGGCTATCCTCGAGTTTACAAATCGCCGGTTCATTTCACCTCTCGGGAAAATTCTTTATGAATGTCGAAAATGATCGTCTGGCACTCGTGTTTGATGAGACTCCCTAACGCGACCCGCAGGGCGAAGTTTGTTTTCGCAAGAATTTCCCAACGTTCGTTTGGGCCTTTGTATAGTAATTTCATGGATCACATAGGTATACAGCTGCGTCATTGGAACAGCAGGACAGTCCGGTTGGAGCACAACCGCACGCATTTCGTCAGTTATACCCCCTCCTCTTCTTCTTCATCTTGAGAAGCTTTGATGTTATTGACCACAATAAACCGTTTACTACCTATAATCTGTTTACTTAGAATATCGTTGGCAGTCATTCTGTTTTATTTAATTATTAATTTGATCAAATTTGACCGATGTAAACAAACAATCAAATGATAGCTTTAATTTGACGTGACGAATATCGGTTGACATTGACAAAATGGCAGCAGTGATGCGTTCCGTTACAGCAAATACTAAGGAGAACTTATTTTAATGTTAATATTGAAAATAAAAATGGAGTTACGAAATTAAGAATGATGATATTGATAAATGTTTACAAAATACGTACCAAATGCTGCTCAATACATTTTTCTGACTTGAAAATCATTTTTAAAGTTGGTCGAAAGTAAAATAACGATTGCGTTATAACAATAGCATCGTTATGTAAAATGGATTACATGGTGTGACGCATAATGGTAACATTTTTGTCCCTAAATTCGTAATTTACGATCGACTTGTACTGAGAATAGCTGATTTCAGATAATCTCACCATTTTATAAGCGACTTAGAACGCGAGCGAAAACAACGAATGTGAGATTTACGAGTGAAAACGCGAGAATTGCCTTCCTGCTATCTAAGGCGAGGACGGCGGTGGACCTCAAGGAGCTTGGCGTTGCCGATGGCCTCCGGTTAAGGGTCACCCTGACTGGGGCCCGGATGCTGGAGGTCCCGGGTGCGGACAGCGGCCCGACCGCTGACGCTCTGGCCGAAAGGCTCAGGGCGTCCTTAGATGCGGACGAGGCCCGTGTGTCCAGGCCCACCAAGTGCGCTGACGTGCGCATCATGGGCCTGGACGACTGCGCAACGGAGGCAGAGGTGGTGGCCGCCATCGTGAGGACAGGGGAATGCTCTGCCGAACAGGTTAGGGCAGGCACCATCCGTCCTGACAAAACCGGGATGCGAGCCGTAACGGTGAGCTGTCCCGTGTCGGTGGCCCAAAAAATAACAGGGGAGGGCCGAAGGCTCCTGGTGGGCTGGGTCTCTGCGCAGGTCAAACTGCTGAAGCCCAGACCTCTGAGGTGCTTCCGCTGCCAAATGGGCAACCATGTGGGAGTGACATGCACCTCGGAGGTAGATCGCAGCGGTCACTGCTTCCGCTGCGGTCAGCCCGGTCACAAGGCCGGCTCGTGCGATGCCATGCCGCACTGCTACTTATGTGCGGCAGCTGGCAAGCCGGCCGATCAACGGGCGGGAGGTAAGGCCTGCGCTCCACCCGCCAAGGCCAGGGGCAGGGGCAAGCCCTCCGTCACCGTCGTCACCGCTGCTGCCGATGCCGGCTCGACCACATCTGTCGCTGCCGGTACCGCCACAGCAGGGCCCTCACAGGGGGCTCGGGAGGGGGCTGATATGAACTGTCAGTAATGGCTGCTCCATTACGCCTCCTCCAGGCGAACATCAACCACTGCGCCTCTGCTCAGGATCTTTTGCTCCAGAGCATGGCGCAGTGGTCGATTAACATCGCCGTGGTCGCTGAGCCGTACTTTGTCCCGCCCAGGGATGACTGGGTAGAAGACCTGAGCGGCTCAGTGACCCTCATTTCGTCGGCCGCCGCCGGAACCCCGACCCTCGAGGCTGTCAAGAGGGGACGGGGTTGCGTAGCAGCACGGTTCGGGGAGATTTTCGTGGTAGGAGTATACTTCTCCCCGAGCCGAACTCTCGCCGAGTTCCACAACTCCCTTGCGGAGTTGAAAGTTGTCGTCGTCGGGTTCCGTCCCCTCCCCGTGCTCGTACTCGGGGACTTCAACGCCAAGAATTTGGCTTGGGGTTCCCGGTATACGGACACACGGGGCAGGATGGTGGAGGACTGGGCTCTGGAGACAGGCCTAGTCGCCCTTAACCGGGGTTCTGTCCCTACGTGCGTACGGATGCGGGGCGATTCAGTGGTGGACATTTCGTTCGCCAGTCCCGCTCTGTCGCCGCAGGTCATTGACTGGCGTGTAATGGAGGGGGTGGAGACGTATTCCGACCACTGGTATATCCGGTTTGACGTCTCCGCCCAGACCTCGACCGCGCCGGTCCGACAGGCCCCGTGTGGTCCGCGGTGGGCGCTTAAGAAGCTGGACCGGGAGCTTCTCCTGGAAGCCTCGATCGTGCAGGCCTGGGTGTCACCACCGGACAGGCCTGCTGACATCAACGACGAGGCCGAGTGGTTCCGGGAGGCCATGTCCGAGATTTGTGACGTGGCTATGCCCCGAGTCCAGTCAGGACGGACTTGGCGCCAGGTGTACTGGTGGTCGCCGCAGCTGACGGCGTTGCGCGAAGCGTGCGTTGCGGCACGATGCCGGTACATCAGGCACCGCAGGCTCCGTATCCGCCCATCGGATATGGAAGCCATTCAGGCGGAGCTATACGAGGGGTACAGAGCGGCGAAGACCACCCTCCAAGACGAGATCCTGCGGGCCAGAGGACTGGCCCGCAAGGAGTCGCTGGAGACTATGAACAGGGGACGACCCATGGGGACGGCCCTACAAGGCCGTCCGGGAGAAACTCCGCACATGGGCTCCTCCGCTGACTCAGAGTCTCCGGCCCCAGCTTGTGGAGGACGTGGTGAGCGCTCTGTTCCCTTCGCGAGGGGAACATAGGCCCCCACCCATGGCTCCACTTCCTGCGGTGCCCGATGCGGACCACACCACCGATGACGACGACAACGCTCCAGAGGTGACCGAGGTAGAGTTGAGAGTGGCGGTACGTCGGCTAAATGCCAAAAATTCCGCCCCAGGACCCGACGGCTTGCCTGGCAAAGCCTGGGTCCTGGCCTTAGACGCTCTCGGGCCTCGACTCAGGGGGCTCCTAAGCGCATGTTTGGGGAGGGGCCAGTTCCCACTTCGTTGGAAGACGGGGAAACTGGTCCTCATTAAGAAGCCGGGGCACCCAGCGGACTCTCCGTCCACTTACCGGCCCATCGTGCTGCTCGACGAGGTGGGCAAGCTCTTTGAAAGAGTAATTGCAGACCGCCTCGTCGGGTGGCTAGCGCGGGAGGGGCCGGATTTGGCGGACAGCCAGTTCGGTTTCCGCAAGGGGCGCTCCACGGTGGACGCCATCATGCGCGTGTGAGCCCTCACGACGGGGAATGCAGTGGCCCGGGGTGGGGTCGTCTTGGCGGTGTCCCTAGACATCGCCAACGCCTTTAATACCCTGCCCTGGAGTTGCATTAGGGAGGCACTCCGGTATCACCGGATGCCGACCTACCTCTGTCGCCGTCATCTATCCCGGTCACCAGGGAGACTGGAACCGGCGAGAGATGTCGTGCGGTGTCCCACAGGGATCGGTCTTGGGGCCGCATCTGTGGGACATCGGGTACGACTGGGTGCTGCGCGCCGACCTCCCTAGCGGCGTCAGCGTAGTTTGCTACGCTGACGACACGCTGGTCCTGGCGCAGGGGAGGTCGTACGAGGCGGCGGCCGAACTTATGACACGCGGGGTTGCGACAATCGTCGATAGGATCCGGCAATTGGGACTCGAGGTGGCATTGCACAAGTCCGAGTCCATGGGTTTTCATGGTCTTCGGAACGCGCCACCTGCGGGTTCCCAACTCACGGTGGGAGGGGTTCACATCGGCGTCGAGTCGACGATGAAGTACCTGGGACTTGTCCTCGATAGCCGGTGGAACTTCGTCGAGCACTTCCGACGTTTGGCTCCCAGACTGGAGCGGGCTGGGGCTGCCTTAAAGCGGCTCCTGCCCAATCTGAGGGGTCCAAACGCCTCCTGCCGGAGGCTCTACACGGGGATCGTGCGGTCCATGGCCCTCTACGGGGCACCGGTGTGGGCGCCCTCATTGAGGCTGCGCCCAGCGCGCCGGTTGAGTGCGGCCCAGAGGGTCATGGCCATCCGGTTGATCCGGGGATACCACACGGTCTCCTGCGAGGCGGCGAGCCTCCTTGCCGGAGTGCCGCTATGGGATCTGGAGGCAAAGGTCCTCGCCCACATGTGGGAGTGGCGCGAGGAGGCGAAACGCCGGGGCGAAACGCCGGGGCGAAACGCCGGGGCGAAACTCCGCTGCCGCGACAAATCGCGGCACGGCGGACAGAGCTCCGGTGTGATCTCATGGCGACATGGCGGGTACGATTGTCGCAACCCAGTGCTGGGCACGCCACAATTGCGGCGGTAAGTATCCTCTTTGAGGAGTGGATAGAGAGGGGCCACGGCGTCCTCACCTTCCGCCTGACGCAGGTTCTCACCGGGCATGGGTGCTTCGGTGGGTTCCTGTTCAGGATAAAGCGGGAGGATACGCCCGGGTGTTTCCATTGTGAGGACCGTCTGGAGGACACGGTGGACCATACGGTGGAGGTATGCCCTGCCTGGGCGGAGCACCGCCGTGTCCTCGTGGAGGCGATTGGCGGCGGCGACCTCTCGCGTCCGGCCCTGGTGCGAGCCATGGTACGGAGCGAGAGGGAATGGGAAGCCGTCACCTCCTTCTGCGAAGCAGTCATGCTTGCGAAGGAGGAGGCGGGTCACGTGAGGGAGTGGCAGTCTCTGCGCCCTCACGTTCCTAGCCGCCGCAGGAGGAGACGCCCCGGGCGTCGGGAGTCGATTGCGGACTCCCGGCCACCGTAGGCGCGAGCTTGCGGGTGGCGAGCAATGGGTAGCTCGCCGCCCGGTAAGGACCAAACTCGGGTCGACGGCGCGTAGTGTTCCACGCGCGCCTCAAGGAGATGTCAGCAAAACTGAAGGGGTCTGCTAGGACCGATGCCTGCCGGGGTCGCGTGATTGTTCGAAAGATATACCGTGACCCTGGCACATGGGCAATTGAAGGAACAGGGGTGGGTTTTAGTCAGTAAAAGTCTGACATGCCCTCCCGCTCCGCCCAGAGTGGGAGAAGTCATTTGATGATTTCCCATCCAAAAAAAAAAAAAAGCGTTCAGAATATGATTCATGCCTGTATTACAAAGAAAATTGTTGGATGATAATTTATGTAGATGATATCTGGATTATAGGAAAAAAGAGTGAAGAAATTATAGAAGCACTAAAGAAAGATGACAATGCAAAAGATTTAGGAGACACAAAAACATTCTTGGGTATAGAGATAGAAAGAAGCAAAGACAAAATTAAAATTAAACAAACAAAATTAATTGATAAAATACTTACCAAATTTAACATGAAAGAATGTAAAGAAACTAAGACTCCAATGGAAGTAAATTTTAAAATAAATACTGAAATAGAAAAAGAAGAATGTGAAAAGAAAGACTTATACAGACAACTAATAGGAAGCCTACTCTGCCTAACTACAATATCAAGACCAGATCTTACTTATTCAGTTTCTTACCTCAGTCGATACCTAGATAAATTTAATCGGTCTTATTACAAAAAAATGCTTTAGTACTGGTTTAAACCAAGACTTATAAGTCTAGGATTGTTACGGTACTAAAAATAGTTCCAGTATCAACTTGCGTCTTTATTACAAAACGAAGACCTTCTGAGGATCAGTTAGTACCAAAGAAGGTTCATGGTTCAAATTTCATCTACAGATTATAAACAAAAATGGCATTTTTTCATTCGTTCACTCGGGCTTTATTTGAAACAACGTTCTGTTTCTCTAAATATTGTAACTGGAATAACACTTAAAATTATTATATCATTGTTTAACAATCCAGGAATACGTCATAAATTGTTCTATGTTTAGGTTACAATATATTGAACTGGCCCCACTTGTACTTTTGACGTGTTTTTTTATAAATAAGTGGTCAGGTTTTTAACACCTCTGACGTGAATTGGAATGCATTAAATTCGGCGGCAGCATTCGTAATTTGAAAAGAATGTTTCTTGGCGCCCTTTTTAATAAATTAATGCACTTTCTTATATGAATTCAGCGTTCAGTTACTGTTAGGCACTGTTTTGGTTTGTTCGCGAGTTTGGTTAAATCGTGAGCTACATTAAACAGTTGAGACACACCATGTAAATCAGCTGTACAGTCTTGAATCTACAAATAAAACAATATTAGTAGGTGATTTATGATCAGGATTTTGTCTGTTATAGTAGCATCGACCAGAGGTACTTACTTCATGTCGAGCCCAGCTGCGTAATGCGCAAAGCACTTGCATTTCAGGGCTCAATGGGCATCCTCGAGGGTCGTGGGATAAGTCATCACGTAAAATATCCACTATTTTTTCACCAAAACGTTTTGTGAATCTATACTTGTATCGAAAATCGTCGTCACTCAATTCGAAAGGATTAACACGATGACGATGTCTGCAAGATCGCCGAGACGTCTCCAGCATTTCTAAATCTTCCAAATCCATCAAGTCAATCGTATCAATATCCATTTCTATCGATTTGTAAATAAAAAGACGCAAAAATAAATCAACGCTAACCTCAAAATAATCAGTACTTATGTAAAATCCAAAGATAAACTATGGATAAACTAGGGGTCTCGGCGGTCTAACTTTAGTACCACAGATAGTTCAAGAACTAGTGATAAACTTCATTTTATAATAACGTTTTATTTAGTCATGGTTTAAACCTAGTAACAACCTCAGTACCAAATTTAGATCACGTTTTGTAATAAGGCCGAATGAGACTGCTTGGAAGGCTGCCAAAAGAATTCTGCAATACCTAAAAGGTACTCAAGAACTAGGAATAATATACACCAAAAGTAAAAATAATAACATAAAAGCATATTCGGATGCAGACTGGGCGAGTGACGGCACAGATAGAAAGAGTGTCACTGGAAGCATCATATTCCATGGAAATAATCCTGTAGCATGGTCATCAAAGAAACAACCCTGCGTGGCACTATCGACAGCAGAAGCTGAATATGTTGCAGCAGCTGTCACAGCACAGGACCTACGCAACATAAAAGGAGTTGCAAAACACCTCGACTGCTCTGGAGAAAACAACACACTTTTAGTAGATAACTCCAGTGCTATATGCATAGCAAAGAATTATGAAAACTCCAAAAGGACAAAACATATAGACATGAAGTATTATTTCTTAAAGGACATTGTTAATAAAAGATTGATAAATATTAAATACATAAATACTAATGATAACATAACTGATTTCATGACTAAAAGTTTAGCATCAGAAAAATTCATAAAATGTAAAAATATTTTGTTAAAATAAATTTAATATTTTTGATACTAAGAAGTATAAAATTTTATTTGTATAAAATTAATAATTTTGTTAAGATAAAGTTTATTTAATTTTCTTAAACTGATGTTAAACTAAAATACTAATATTCTAAAATTAAAATTAATATAGTAAAATATAATATAAAATTGTAAAAGACAAAGGTTGAAAAATTAAGGGGGTGTGTTAGCCAAAGATTTTAAACCTTTGCCTCAAAAGACGTAATGTCAATATAGTCTATGACAACAAAATGTTCTTGTCTTCTCGTGTAATTTTTCTGGTGTAATTTCCCGTAATAAATTAAAAGCTTAAAGTAATTGGTGGTTTCTGTGCCTTAAAAATATTAAAATTAAAGTGTTCGACACTTGGTCTTACAATTCTTTCTTTTCGTTCATATTCTTTCTTTATTTTCATTCATATACTTATATTTATTAATTATAACTTCATCCTAACTTGCCATTTCGCCAATAGGTAATATCGCAAACATCAATTTTCATTAAGTACACTTTTTAAAAACGAAAACTAACCTCAGTTTTGGTAACGCCAACGTCGTTTATCAATGGAACAAGCGGTTATCTGGCCGTCAAAGAGCCAAATAGATTTATTCCTCCGTTAAGGGAATTATTCGACTAATAAAACCTATTTGACGATTGAACATTACTATCTATTGAATAAACCCTATCCGTCTGTTTATCTGAGGATTGAAAAATCGGCCCTTAGTCAGATTATGATCCACCGTAGGGGTCGATTTAAAATGGTGGTTGGGTAAACCAGCACACTGTTGAGTCCCGCGTTGATGTCTTTTGGAAAAGTCTCGTTCTTTCATTAGACAATTCTATTGCATCTATCCCTTACTTTCCCTTTGTATTTTTATCGTAAAAAATAGTGCTGTTACCTTTAATAGCTGATAGTCTGTATCGAAAATTAAAATTAAAATGAATGTAAGTTTTATTCAATTCCCATACTGTGGCTTCTTTAGCTTCGTCTTGACAATCCGTTTGTAAACTGGCACCAAAACTCACGTGGCCATAGTAACTTCTGCCTTGGGGATGATATTTGACATCGCTTCTGATTACCATTTCGTCGAATATGATAGTGGCGTAAATTTTGTTCTTGGATTCTCTAGCTTTCATTTTATTAGTGATTGATTTTGATTAAATATGATTTCATTGATTTTAATTGAGTAATGAATTTTAAAATTGTGATAAACACAATTTTAAAATTCATTTTATCGATATCGACTATTTTCCCGTAATGAAGTAGAGCAGCCTTATGATGGGCGTACCTAAGCAACTTGACCTTAAACTGACCAATTGCAGCCGCGCGTTCTTCCTCGTCCCCCGGCCCGCAGTGGTGAGTCGTGTGCTTAGAAGAAATCGGCGTATACGCTGTCTAGTTGTTATATTCTCTTTGGTTAGAACTGTGATCAACCACGAGCGAGTAGCAGTGCCGTGGTAGCAGCCGGCGAGCGCTATTTCAATAATACCGATTAATTATCCCGCTGTAATAGTTTCATAACTCTATGGCAAATTCATCCTGATTAACAAAAACTGCACGCGTAGCATGACCATCATAGAAAGAACTTTGTCTATTCTTGGTAGAATAGAGATTGTTCGACGCCAGGCCAAGGCCCTGGCCATAGGATTTAATGAGTACGTGGAAGCGTGATGGTGGGCCTTGAGCAAGAGTAATGCGAACTGTCCGCCGTGCGCGGAGCTGATTAATACAAATATTCAATCACTCACCTGGTTGCGGAAAACTGGTTCTGGAGCCTACCTGGATTTATGTATGTAAATGAGTGTATATTGTATTGTGTAGTGAAGCTGTAAGTATTCCAGGATTCCAGGCCGCTACAATACGCTAGAGATTTTCACAGCATGCGGTTCCCAATGAATCACTATCACCTCAAACTATTTCAATCAAATTCCAAAATAAACCCGTTCTATTTCGTCAAAAGGGGTTGTTTACACACAAAACAATTGGATCATAACACATTGTCCACAAAACTATCGATTTAACAGGATTAATAATAAAAATATTCGCAAGGCAAATTACAACGACCATCCATTTTTCAAAGACCAAAGAAAAGTGTCAAAATCAAAAGACAAGTGACAGTTGTCACTCCGTTACACGTCATGATGCGTAGGCGCACAGAGTAAACAAGTCAAACGGTCGTACGGTCGGTTGGTCGGTCCGTCTGTTGTCACGGGACGAAACATCTACCCCTACGGGCCTTCCCGTCCGCTAATCAATTGGCAATCTTGACAAGGTTGCGACCGCTCTCTTCACGACCGATCCGTCCACCAAAACCTCTGCAAAACGAGGAACCCCGTCGGTGCCAGCCATCAAATTGAGAATGCACCCCCGGCGCCAATACAAAGGCTTAAGGTTGGCATCCTTAATCAAGACGAGGCCTCCAATTTTGGGCGGATGCGTTTTATCAGTCCACTTGACGCACTGCTAGAGGATGTGCAAATACTCCAAGCTCCAACGCTTCCAAAAACTCTGAGCGAGCTGCTGCACCAACTGAAACCACGATAGCCGATTTTGGCTCACATCGACAAGAGGGTACTCGGGCAGGGCGACAAGTGGCTGTCCAATCAAAAAATGGCCCGGGGTTAGGGCCTCCAAGTCGTTTGGGTCCGAAGACAGCGGGCACAATGGACGCGAGGTCAATACAGCTTCAATGCGGCAAAATACCGTAGCTAACTCCTCAAAGGTGAGAACGGTGTCTCCCAACAATTTGCGCCAGAGTCCCTTTGCCGCTTTCACCGCGGCCTCAAACATACCCCCCCAATGGGGGCAGGCTGGCGGGTCAAACAACCAAGTGACCCCTCGGCGAGCTAATTTGTTACCAATGTCAGCCTGGTTCTCAGCAAGGAAGGGCTATACCTCTTTCAAATAGTTACTTATACCCTTGTAGTTAGTACCGCAATCAGACCTGATCAAAGTAGGTAACCCACGGCGAGACACAAATCTATCCAAGGTCGCCACAAAGGCCTCCGTCGAGAGGGAGGTTACCAACTCCAAGTGCACTGCCTTAGTTGACAGGCAGACAAACACACACAAATAAGCCTTTAACAATTTTACTATTGCGAAGAGTAGACGTCTTCACCGAAAAGGGTCCAGCAAAGTCTGTTCCGACGCCTGCAAAGGGTGTCGCCTCATTGACACGATCAGCCGGCAAGTCTCCCATCATTGACTGCATAGTAGAGGCCTTTTTTTTCCGGATGGGAAATCATCAAATGACTTCTCCCGCTCTGGGCGGAGCGGGAGGGCGTGTCAGACTTTTACTGACTAAAACCCACCCGTGTTCCATCAGTTGCCCATGTGCCAGGGTCACGGTATCTCTTTCGAACAATCACGCGACCCCAGCAGGCATCGGTCCTAGTAGACCCCTACACTGCTGCTGACATCTCTTTGAGGCGCGCGTGGAACACTGCGCGCCGTCGACCCGAGCTTGGTCCTTACCGGGCGGCAAGCTACCCATTGCTCTCCACCCGCAAGCTCGCGCCTACGGTGGCCGGGAGTCCGCAATCGACTCCCGACGCCCGGGGCGTCTCCTCCTGCGGCGGCTAGGAACGTGAGGGCGCTGAGACTGCCACTCCCTCACGCGACCCGCCTCCTCCTTCGCGAGCATTACTGCTTCGCAGAAGGAGGTGACGGCTTCCCATTCCCTCTCGCTCCGTACCATGGCTCGCACCAGGGCCGGACGCGAGAGGTCGCCGCCGCCGACCGCCTCTAAGAGGACACGGCGGTGCTCCGCCCAGGCAGGGCACACCTCCACCGTATGCTCCACCGTGTCCCCCAGACGATCCTCGCAATGGAAACACCCGGACGTATCCTCCCGCTTTATCCTGAACAGGAACCCACCGAAGCACCCATGCCCGGTGAGAACCTGCGTCAGGCGGAAGGTGAGGACGCCGTGGCACCTCTCTATCCACTCCTCAAAGAGGGGACTTACCGCCGCAATTGTGGCGTGCCCAATAGTAGAGGCCTTAGTCCGGTAGCACGGCAAACAACGGAAGACGATGCTACGAATAGTACGACGGGCCGACAATATCCAAAACTCTCGCTGCAGAATGGCCAACAGCGCATTGCAACCGGCATGCGAGTTCTTAATGTGACGATCAGTCACCAACAATTTAACCAAATGGCCCTCCTTAGGCAACAAAAGGGGGTGACGGGCCCCATAAGGAAGGCTAGAGTGCCTCAACCATCCCCCAACACGCAAAAGACCCGTATCGTCCAAAAAGGGGTTCAACTTACTAGCGGCTCCCGACAATTCAGCCTTACCCGACTTCAAAGTTTCAATCTCCTTCTCAAAGTGTGCAGCCTGCATGGAGCGGACCCAAAGGAGGAGTGATTCCTGTCGTTCTTGAGGAGAGAGAACCGGTGACAGGCGTTTGTTCCCGGGATTCCTAGAATTATGACCTAAACGCCTGATCCACGAGGTAACGTTCAACAATTTGTCGAGGGAGCTGTATCGATTCAACAAAAAATCAGGGTCAAACGTAGAGTCCTTCGTTCCAACAGCGAGCACCTTGAGCCCGGGCAAAGGACCCGACGTCAAGACTGGTGTTCGAGACCAATCATCCTCGGGGTGAGTCAGCCAGTCTGGTCCCCACCATAGGGGGTGAGCAATCAGGCGGCCACGTCACCTGGGTTCAGATCTCCAGGCACGTGCCTCCAAATCAAAGGCGTTTCAGAATTTTGTATCTGGGACACTCGGTTCGCGACAAAGACCTCCAAAGAGTGAACGGACGTCTTCAACCAACACAAAACAATTTGACTGTCCATCCAGGCGTAAGAAGCCCGAGTGTCCACAGTTCCACCCAAAGTGCTTACCGGTGGATGGCTTGAGGACCGCGTGATGCGGCAGGAAATAATGCTCACCTGAGCGCCAATCCAAATTTGACACCGACATGTGTCCCAAATCTGCGTATTCCGGCGTGAAATCCAAATGTTTCTGCCGCAGCACCGGGTCTCTGCCCATGCGGCGCTCCATTGCCAACAATTTCTTCTCGGCCGTAGGTCTGGATTCGCCGAGAGGTGGTCGCACCGCAACAAAAGGCAACCTAGTCACAAGCCGGCCGGAACGGAGTCGACCTGTGTTGTTCTGGTAGAACAACTCGCACTCCTCATGTTCCGGGTTCAAACGGGCTACCTGAGGGGGCTCTCCAACCTCCCAAAACCTCTGAACGGCGTCAGAGAGGGCGGAGCCGGACGCCAACACAAGATCAGGTTCAGGTGGAGGGGGAACCCTCAACACTGGTCCCATCAACGCAAAGCCAAAGATGGTCGAGACAGCTACCAAACCGTCTGGCTGCAGAACCTTTATTTCACCCAAAAATATTCTCCCTAGTACATCGGAACCCAATAATAAATGCGTTGTACTAGGGGAATCAAACCGGGGGTCAGCCAATTGCAGGCCTGACGTCAACCGGACAATTTCTGAAGACAGCTGACATTGAGGATGACTACCCATGGTATTCGTCAGAACAATGGCCGAAGCAATAATTTTAGGCTCCAAACAATTCAGAGGAATGAGCCCAAAGCAAGCCCCTGTCCCTGCACAGTGGTGACAGCTGCTTCGTCCCTGCACAGTGGTGACAGCTGCTTCGCCCACTCCTTTAATCGTGCCTGAAAAGGCACGCACATCAAGGCCCACCTGTCCCGCTAAAGAAATGACAAAAGGCAACCCTGGACTCCCGTGTCCAAAATGGCACGGACCAAAACAGAGTCCCCCGTGGGCCCCCAGACCCTGACAGATGCCGTTGGCAACAAAATCGTATCGATCTGAGGGGGTACCTTAGCGGGGCAGGCGCCGAGTTCCTAACAATGCCTGGGCGGCGACCAATCGCCGCACCCAGGCTCAAGTCTTTCGCGACGAGGATAGAGGTCAAATTCCTCGTCCGCGCGGTGTCCCGAGCCACGCGCCATCGCTGGAAAGGCATATCCCACCGGTTGCCTGAATGGCGGGGGGCGTGACTCCAACCGGGGACGTTCCGCCAATGGAGGGGAGGGAAGGCGGTGCTGGTCTGGCCAGCGCTGCCTAGCAACAGCTGCGTAATCGCCTTTAGGGGGGGAGACCAAATGGCGGTCGCGCGGCTCCCGATCAACTTGCGCGGGGGGTTGAGTGCGGCGCTCAAAATTGCGGGCCTCTCCCCGGTTCTGAACCGGCGAGCCAGAAGCCCGGTGACCAACTCCATGGTAACCCCCCGTGCGCGAACCTCCATCAGAGGCTGGTCTGCAAGCGTGGTTCGCGTTAGCGCACAAAATGTCCAAATGGGACCCCCGACAAAATCTACAAGGGCGGGGTTTGGGGCAGTCCCGATGGAAGTGAGCCCCCAAACATGAGAAGCACAGACGGCGTGCATTGGCAATTCGGCGGCGGGCACTCACGTGCAATTTCAAAAAGGCCAAAGTTGCCATGCCATGCCTGGTGTCCCTACAAAACTCACAAACAGGACGACTCTGGGTGCCACGACTCTGGGAGGACACGGTGGAGCATACGGTGGAGGTGTGCCCTGCCTGGGCGGAGCACCGCCGTGTCCTCGTGGAGGCGATTGGCGGCGGCGACCTCTCGCGTCCGGCCCTGGTGCGAGCCATGGTACGGAGCGAGAGGGAATGGGAAGCCGTCACCTCCTTCTGCGAAGCAGTAATGCTCGCGAAGGAAGAGGCGGGGCGCGTGAGGGAGTGGCAGTCTCTGCGCCCTCACGTCCCTAGCCGCCGCAGGAGGAGACGCCCCGGGCGTCGGGAGTCGATTGCGGACTCCCGGCCACCGTAGGCGCGAGCTTGCGGGTGGCGAGCAATGGGTAGCTCGCCGCCCGGTAAGGACCAGGATCGGGTCGACGGCACGCAGTGTTCGACGCGCGCCTCAAAGAGATGTCAGCAGTGCTGAAGGGGTCTGCTAGGACCGATGCCTGCCGGGGTCGCGTGATTGTTCGAAAGAGATACCGTGACCCTGGCACATGGGCAACTGATGGAACACGGGTGGGTTTTAGTCAGTAAAAGTCTGACACGCCCTCCCGCTCCGCCCAGAGCGGGAGAAGTCACTAGATGATTTCCCATCCAAAAAAAAAAAAAAAAAGTTTATTCGCAGGGAAAGCCCGCTTAAGTAGTGAAAACCTTCGGGTTAACTACGAGTCCTTGTCAAAAAAAAAAAAAAGACGATAGCTCACTTTTATTACTAAAAACTTCTGGTTACACGTTCGCAAAATAGTTTCTCTCTGTATTAGATTCTTGCGACATTACTCCGTGTCCAGACTTTTATTTTAATTAAGTTTGTAATGACTTAAGTTCTATTAATCAAATATATTTCACAAGTGTAGTGTTTATCCCCGTGAAGGGGAACAAGATTGGGATTAATAATTCCCTCATCGACGTACGTTGAGTTCAGCTGACTCACCCTAACGAACGTTCGAGACCTGCGCACGCGTCACCTGGCGGCACCCACCTGACCTGTCTTCCCCTTACCATCTCGTCCCTGCGGCCACTTTCACCTCGGGGTCAACACCTCGGCGTCGCGTCGCTCCAGCTATAAGCCAGGTCCAGATAAGCCAGGGCAGTACTTAGTGCGCCTACTTTCACGGAACAATAAATTACCAAGTGACGGCCTTGTAATCCACGATCCTAAATAAATTCTTATTCTTGTAAGTGTTGGTGGGTTTTGTAGGGTTCCGTTGCCAAATGGCAAAACACGGAAACCTTCTAGATTCGTCATGTCTGTCTGTCTGTCTGTCTGTCTGTCTGTCCGTCCGTATGTCACAGCCACTTTTCTCCGAAACTATAAGACCTATGCTGTTGAAACTTGGTAAGTAGATGTATTCTGTAAACCGCATTAAGATTTTTACACTAAAATAGAAAAAAAAACAATTAATTTTAGGGTTCCCCATACTTAGAACTGAAACTCAAAAAAATTTTTTTCATCATACCCATACGTGTGGGATATCTATGAATAGGTCTTTAAAAATGGTATTGAGGTTTCTAATATCATTTTTTTCTAAACTGAATAGTTTGCGCAAGAGACACTTCCAAAGTGATAAAATGTGTGTGTGTCCGCGTAACTTCTAAAATAAGAGAATGATAAAACTCAAAAAAATATATGATGTACATAACCATGTAAATTTCTACCGAAAATTGGTTTGAACGAGACCTAGTTAGTAGTTTTTTTTTAATACGTCTTAAATCGTAAACAGCAATGTACCTTTCATTCAATCAACTCAAATATAAAAATAAAAAATAAAACATTTAATTTCATAAACATAAACCTTATGCATAAACCGAGAATACCTACAGGTTTATACGGAACCCTCGGTGCGCGAGTCCGACTCGCACTTGGCCGGTTTTTTTTTATCTTTTATTTTAAATACTCCCATACGTTACATTGGCGCCCAAAACGTGTTTTTTTTTAAAGGTCACTTGTTTTTTGTTCTGTGGTGGTAGTAAGTGTGTTATTTTGGTGTTTTGTGTGTTTTGTTTTTTTTTCATTTTTGTGTTTGTGTAAACGTTTTCGGTTAAACGCAACCAAAGTGTACCCTACCCTACACAATTTTTTTTCTTTTGTTCAAAAAGAAAGTAACGATTTTTTTTTCTTTGCATTTAAATTATTATCTCCTTTATTACTAGCTTTTGGCAGCGGCTTCGCCCGCGTGGAGGTCGGAAAATATCCCGCGGGAACGTACTACCGGGATAAAAACTGGCCTATGTCCTTTCTAAGGCTCTAAACTATCTGTGTACCAATTTCAATTTCATTTAAATCGGTTCAGTAGTTTTAGCAGGAAAGCGAGACAGACAGACAGACAGAGTTACTTTTGCATTTATAATATTAAAAATATATATATATATAGTGTGGAAGTGTGGATGTGGATAGTGTGGATAGTGTGGATTATTATTCTTGTTATTTTTAAACTCAACGTAGTAGTAGGGCCCTTGTGAAGGCACGTCCAGGGAAGTACTACCACCACACTTATTGAAACCGCAAATCATATTTATGTTTCGGTTGTAGGGTGTGGGTGCCGGGATCTCCGACTCCTAAGATACAGGTCTGCGTACCTAGTTTAGGAGCCCGGAAAACCGACATTAATTTTAAGCATGGTAGTACAACCCATTGTTTTCATATGTTATGTTCTGTGTTGTTGTTTTTTTTTTATGTACTAATAAACGTATTATTATTATTATTATTATCTCATTACAGGCACATATATACAACCTCATCACCTGGGTTCGTCTGCCTATAAAAGAATTTTTACTTTCTTTTCTTTTATATAGATAATTGTATTTTTTTTTATGGTTATTGCAGACTATATTATTCTGTCAATACCAATAATTATTTTCAATTCATTTTGCAATTCATTTTACAATTGTAACTTTTTTTAACAACTTTTCTTTTGTAAAGCGTACACATTATTGCAGACTAAATCATTCTGTCAATATCAATTCATTTTTCAATTCATTTTTTCAATTTATTTTTTAAATTCTTTTTTTTTTCAATTGTATTTTTTTTTAAGCAACTTTACTTTTGTAAAGCGTACACATTGTTTGCATTAATTCCTTTTGTGTGTTTATTTTATTTTATTTCGGTGCAATAATTTTTGTGCTTGTTTTTCTAGATTGTTCTCAACCAAAACGTTAGTAGTTATTTTTAATCAAAATTGTAACAGGCGGAGTCTTAGTACATATAACCGTTATTTTTTTTGTTTTGGCACTTACCCTACACTTGTAATTTTTCTTTTCTCTTGTGTTTTTTTTTTCTAATCATGGCTTATCCAGTAACGTTTATGTCGCTTCAAAAGTCTGAACTCGAGTACGAAGTGGCCATTTGGCTCTTCCTTCTGGCTGCGGTTCGGATCAGACGTGTTTTTAGTAGTGCGATTGTTTCTTGAATTTAAATTTTGTTTAAATATTTCTTAAACCCAGCGACACCACATTTAAATTCGCGCCCTCCTTGTCTATCTTGTGGGAGTATCCATTCAGTGTAGCGGCCATATTGGATTGTGTCGGAAATCCCTCTCTCACAATCTTTACTGTCGACGAGCGCGCCATCGAAGAGATTTCTGGATAAATCATCACTTCGAAAACTCCGAAAAGTATTGCGGCCCACTGGTGTGATTTGAACCCGGATCGCGGCGAGTATCGCATCGAGTTCGTAACCGATGCGCCGACTCAACGAGTGCATCACCATGCGAAATTAGTCTCCTTCCTACGAGTAATTGACCACGTCACGCACGCTGCTACGGCTCCACAATAAGTGCTACGCCGCGCGCCGCTACAGTGCTACGACGGCCGATGCTTATCTGCTACGCGATACCCATAGATATCCAGGCGATACCTCACATAGTGGCCAGCCGGCGTAGCATGACCAATTCTATATCTATTCTACCAAGAACAAAAAAAGTTCCTTTTGTATTTTAATTCTGTAAAAATGTTTTTATCTCATCAGAAAAATAGTCATCATACTTGACATCGTACTCTTGTCGACTGAAGAACAGAAACATCTCTTTTTTACATTTTTACACAATTTTTATACGATACAATCTATCATTTTATCTTTTCTTCCGTCGACAAATTCCGTTTCTAGGCGGTCATGCTACGCGTGCTGGTGGGGATTGGCTACGCCGCTTACGCAGTAAATAATAGAATATTTTTGTAGTCGTACGAACTTGTATTGCATCTTTGTCACACGAAATTCCAATTAACAAGATGACCTCGCCGATGAATATACCTTCATCAGAGACGGAGATTGGCCAAATGGAAATGGATGGAAATAGGACGCCACCTAATTTTGTGACCCAGAGCTCTAGCAATAAGAGGAGCCGGGAAGACTTATTCATTGGTGAACAATTGGATAATTTTAAAAAAGAGATGAAGGATATGTTGGTATTTATGTTGACTCAACAGACAAAAGAAGTCACCTCAACTCTAAAAGAAATACAACAAACTAATCTAAACATAGAAAATTCGATCACACATCTTGCGTTACAAAATCAAGACTTGGAAAACAAAATATCTCTGTTGGAATAACAGTCGAAAGAAGACAAGAAATACATTATTCTCTTGGAAAATAAAATGGAAGAAATGAAACAGGAAGCCGCAAGGCTAACTTTGTGATAAAAAATGTGACGAAATTAACTGGAGAAACTAAAGACGAACTCATTAGCTTAGTTATGACCCTTTCCAAAGGTATAGAGTGTCCCCTAACCAAATCTAATATAAAGGACATCTACAGAGTGCGGGCAAAAGATGACATCCAAAATACTCCCATTGTTGTTGAAACTGGATCCACTCTTATAAAGAATGAGTTTCTAAAAAAGGGAAAGTCATTCAATAAAAAGCATCAGGCCAAGCTATGCTGCAATGGGCACGCCACAATTGCGGCGGTAAGTCCCCTCTTTGAGGAGTGGATAGAGAGGCGTCACGGCGTCCTCACCTTCCGCCTGACGCAGGTTCTCACCGGGCATGGGTGCTTCGGTGGGTTCCTGTTCAGGATAAAGCGGGAGGATACGTCCGGGTGTTTCCATTGCGAGGATCGTCTGGAGGATACGGTGGAGCATACGGTGGAGGTGTGCCCTGCCTGGGCGGAGCACCGCCGTGTCCTCGTGGAGGCGATCGGCGGCGGCGACCTCTCGCGTCCGACCCTGGTGCGAGCCATGGTACGGAGCGAGAGGGAATGGGAAGCCGTCACCTCCTTCTGCGAAGCAGTAATGCTCGCGAAGGAGGAGGCGGGGCGCGTGAGGGAGTGGCAGTCTCTGCGCCCTCACGTCCCTAGCCGCCGCAGGAGGAGACGCCCCGGGCGTCGGGAGTCAATAGCGGACTCCCGGCCACCGTAGGCGCGAGCTTGCGGGTGGCGAGCAATGGGTAGCTCGCCGCCCGGTAAGGACCAGGCTCGGGTCGACGGCGCGCAGTGTTCCACGCGCGCCTCAAAGAGATGTCAGCAGCAGTGTAGGGGTCTACTAGGACCGATGCCTGCCGGGGTCGCGTGATTGTTCGAAAGAGATACCGTGACCCTGGCACATGGGCAACTGATGGAACACGGGTGGGTTTTAGTCAGTAAAAGTCTGACACGCCCTCCCGCTCCGCCCAGAGCGGGAGAAGTCATTTGATGATTTCCCATCCTGAAAAAAAAAAAAAAAAAAAAGCTATGCTGCAAACATCTTGGTTTTAAGTCTCAAGAAGACACCCCTATCTTTCTGTCGGAGCATTTAACGGCTAAGAGATCTCGCTTTATAATGTTTTCTCTATATTTTTTATAACTTTTTGTATTTGTAACCTTCACAAACACTTCAAGTTCACTATACTCACACCCACATTCAGTCTATACGAACCAAACATACTTCTCAATAACACAAACTCACACAAACAAACAGAACAACAAATATTCACCATAAAACATAAACAAATTATCAAGCGTACACCTAATTTTCACATAACAAGTATGAATTTGGAAATATGCACTAATACATTGGACCAGTTTCATAAATATATCAGTTATACAAAATAACTAATGGTTAAATATTCGAAATCATTCAATCATTATCTCATAAAAAAGACATACACCTTTAGAAATATTAACATAATTAGCTTATTACTTTACCTCATTGTATACTTCTACTATTTTATATTCCAATATGATAATTGCGACTGCCTTGTGATAACCTTAATAACATCTGGTATCAATTATGAGTAACACATTGAAAACTATTAATGACATAGACAACATTGAAATTTCGAATACAGTTGAATGTGATCCCTCAGATCTTTTTGAACATATATGCGTTAAAAAAAAAATGATTTCACTATCATATCCCAGAACATAAGGAGTATATACTGCAACTTTGATGATTTCGTCATTATGATGTCTACTTTTAAATTCGAAGCAGATGTGATAGTATTAACAGAATGTAGATTAAATAAGAACAAACATATACCTCAACTCAGTAACTATCAGATTTAAGTATCAACGCGGCAGATGAATCAAAATGATGGAGTAGTCGTATTCGTTAAAAAAACACTAAAATCAAAATTTCAAGAAATTCTGCTGGACCAGGCGACCTCTCTACAATTACACATACTAGATCACACTCTTCTGTATATATACCGGTCCCCATGCACTACCAATCTTGATAGGTTTATGGATTCACTCAGCCAGCATTTAGATACACTACCTACACAAAGAAACATAATAATAGCGGGAGACATAAATATCAACATTAGAGCGAAGGATATGGAAATGTCTCATGATAAAAAAAAACCGACTGAACTATCTTAACATGTGTACGCTGCCAGACTAGACCCCGTACAATACGATTTCAAGTGCGCAGTGGAAGAGTTATAATCGTGGGGCTCTAGAGACAAGAGTGGCTAGCGTACTGTCCGCCGTACGCGGAGCAGACAATACAAGTACAAGGTACAATATACAAACAAAGGCACTTACCTCATGGTTGAAGGACACTGCTCTGGTGCCAACCTGGAGTTCTGTGTGTAAGTGAGTGTATGTGTATTGTGTGGTGACGTTACGAGTATTCTTCAGGTTAGAATCCGCTTCAACTTAGGCTTGAGGCAATCACAGCATGCGGTCTTCAAATCACTCGTTCCCCAATAGCGTCACTTGAATGACCTTCAAACTATTTCAGGTATTTCCAACAAACAGAACCCGTGATATTTCTTCAAATTGGGGGTTATTACAATTAATACAATTGGATCACGACTAATTGTCACAAGCGGATCGATTTTAAGGATTAATTTCAACAAAACGCGTCGCGGAACTTCAACAGGCGAACGGGGCTATTTTAGCGGCAAAATTAAGAGCTGTCAAGTGTCAACGTCAAATTGTCAAGAGAGATGTCACTCTGTTACTCGTTTAGAAACGTAGGCGCATAGAGTAAACAAATCGTTCGGGACTCAACAACATGCTTTCAACTTATGGTATTTTACCAGGTCATACATTACCGACCAGAGAACGGAACTGCTTAGACCATTTCATGCTGAGGATCCATTAAAAATAGACATCATCTTCAATTGCTGTTTTAAAAACTACAATTACCGATCACTGTACTACCTTTTTATCACTTTCCAAAATAAAAAGTAGGGAATCCACTAGTAATGTTGCCACGACCATAAACTTTGAAAATGCACTAAAATATTTACAAGAAAAAAATCTTTCAGACTTACTTTTTTGTGAAGACCCGGAATTGCTAACGGATAAACTCATTCAAAAACTGACTGACTCCATTAAATACAACACTGACACAAAAGTTATCCCTAGCAGCAAACGTATAATTAATCCGTGGATCACCCCAGGATTATTAAAATGTATTAGAAATCGTAATAAATTACAAAAAAGCTATCGATTAGATCCGTATAATGATGTTTTAAAAATAACCTAGTCGGTACAGAAATTTCTGTAATAATCTCATAAAAAAATTGAAAAGAAAATTCGAGAGAGAATTACTTGCCAAATTGGTTACGAATACGAAATTACTATGGAAAAATATAAAATCAATCACCTACTCAAATAAACCGAAAAATCAAAGCACTGAATTATTAAATATCTTACCCACTCCAACTGCATCAGTGAACTCTGTAAATCGTTTTTTTGCTAATATTGGAAAGCAATTAGACCAGCAAATTCCAACTAAATTTCTTAAATATATTGGCAAGTAAATTGTTCCTGTCATTACTGATTTGGCAAATCTCTGTTTTAGAAAAGGTATCTTTCCGACACTACTTAAGCAATCTATTATTACACCGGTACACAAGGGCGGGAATGGCGACGATGTCAATAATTACAGGCCTATTTCTGTCTTACCAGGCTTATCCAAGGTTTTAGAAAAAAATATTAGTATTACACTCTTAAATTACCTAAAAAAATCAAAATATTATCATCTACACAATTCGGTTTTAGACAGGGAATATCAACTGAGGATGCAGTTACGGCGCTCAGTTCGCTGTTTACTGATTATGTCGACTCAGGAAAAAAGTGTCTGACTGTATTCCTTGATCTGAAAAAAGCCTTTGACACCGTTGCTGTTCCAACCCTTCTGTCCAAGCTGGAAAAAATAGGAATAAGGGGAACTCCTCTCAGGATTTTAAAGACTATCTATCAAACAGAAGACAGAGGGTTAAGATAGGGACATTCATCAGAGATGACATGGAGGTATCATTCGGCGTGCCTCAAGGCAGCATTTTGGGACCAACGCTTTTTTTAATTTACATTAATGACCTATGTAACTTAAAGGTAGATAACGCAAAAATATTCTCTTACGCCGATGATACTGCCATTGTTTTTTATGGGAAGAATTGGTCCGATTTTAAGCTTAAAGCTGAAATAGGTGTGGCTCAAATTGCTAATTGGCTTAACCAAAATCTCCTTACGCTGAACGCAACCAAAACAAATTACATATGTTTTACAATTAGAAATCGCTCACAACCAGATGAAGAATCTAAATATTAGAATACATTCTTGTAAACAAACCATGAATGAAATGAAATGACACCTGTCCGTGTCCTATAATTCATAAAGTAACACAAACAAAATATTTAGGTGTCATAATTGACCAACATTTGAGCTGGTACTCCCACCTCGAACACGTTTTTGATAGGATACGAAAATTGGAATGGATATTTAAATAATTGAGATACGTGGTTCCTGCAAGTATAGCCAAAAAAGTGGGTGATAAGAGAAATCTTTTAAATGAAATCTACACAGCTCTTGCACAATCTGTGATAGTCGTATACCTGTATGGGGTGGGGCAGCGAAATCAAAGATCATAGACATAGAGCGAGCGCAGAGAGGCCTAATAAAAATGATGTATTTTAAGAAACGGAGATTCCCTACGGAAAGTCTATATGAGATTAGTGGCCTACTATCTGTAAGGAAATTGTATATTTGTGCCTCGGTCTTAAAAAAGCATAAGACACTAACATATGACAAAAAAAAATATATTAAAAAGAAGAAAGGATATTATTGCGCATGTCCCACAATATAAAACCAATTTTGCTGCCACAGAATATAAAATTCAATCGGCACGGTTATATAATAAAGTGAATAAATACTTACTATTACACACGTTGTCTACATCTCTTTGTATATTGTCTCCTATTGCAGGTATGCTGGCAGAGATTTCAATAGAAATAAGCATTACCTTTGTACATATTTTTCTGTTCCTTTCTATTTGTCTATTTATATGTGTGCATAAATGGTTAAATAAATAATAAATAAATAAAAAAATGCTAATAGAATGGTTAAAGTCACGCACTTATGCAGAAACTGAATTATTGCTACAATAAGTGAAAATTAGTTATACTGGCACCACCACACCCACATCCACATCTTCCCTCGTACACACATCCACATCACCTTCACATATCACACACCACACACACTACACACCTCACACACCCCACCACATATCACACGAAAATAGTGTACTACTGTAATTATAAATAGCAAAAATTAGGGATGTTATGGATATGAAATTTCGGATACGGTTCGGATACGGATTGGTTACGGATGTAGGAATAATTATTATACCGGATACGGATACGGATAAGGATATGAAATTATTTCGGATTATCCGTTAGTTTCGGATAATTTCGGTTACGGATATTAAACTTTTGAGGAATTTCAAAAGTAAAAAACAAATAGTTAATAAAATAGTTTTATGTATATGTCACCATTTGGTAGGAATTATAATCAGTCTGTGAGTAATTATTACAGCTATTTAAAACAAAAATGATTATAAATAAGTACTAGCTTCTGCCCGCGACTTCGTCCGCGTCAACGTTTTGCTTCCCTGAACCTTCCCGTCGCATCGAATTGTCTGCCAATTTTCGTCCACTTTTCGTTGCTGCTCCGCTCCTTTAAATTGTAGCGTGATGTTATATACCATATAGCCTTCCTCAATAAATAGGCTACCCAACCCAAAAGAATTTTTCAATTCGGACCAGTAGTTTCGGAGCCTATTCAGTACAAACAAACAATCAAATCTTTCCTCTTCATAGTCGAAAAGGATTAAAAAAAGTATCCTATGTCCGTCTCCTGGTTCTAAGCTACCTCCCCGCCAATTTTCAGACAAATCGGTTTAGCCGTTCTTGAGTTATAAATAGTGTAACTAACACAACTTTCTTTTATATATTTATATATAAATACTAGCTTCTGCCCGCGACTTCGTCCGCGTCAAATTTTTGCTCCCCTGACCCTTCCCGTCGCATCGATTTGCCTGCTAGTTTTCGTCCATTTTTAGGGTTCCGTTGCCAAATGGCAAAAAACGGAACCCTTATAGATTCGTCATGTCTGTCTGTCTGTCTGTCTGTCTGTCTGTCCGTCCGTCCGTATGTCACAGCCATTTTATTCCGAAACTATAAGAGCTATGCTGTTGAAACTTGGTAAGTAGATGTATTCTGTGAACCGCATTAAGATTTTCACACTAAAGTAGAAAAAAAACAATAAATTTTGGGGTTCCCCATACATAGAACTGAAACTCAAAAATGTTTTTTTTTCATCCAGCCCATACGTGTGGGGTATTTATGAATAGGTCTTCAAAAATGGTAATGAGGTTTCTAATATCATTTTTTTCTAAACTGAATAGTTTGCGCGAGAGACACTTCCAAAGTGGTAAAATGTGTGTCCCCCCCCCCGTAACTTCTAAAATAAGAGAATGATAAAACTAAAAAAAAATATATGATGTACATTACCATGTAAACTACCACCGAAAATTGGTTTGAACGAGATCGAGTGAGTAGTTTTTTTTAAAACGTCATAAATCGTAAACCGCAATTTACCTTACATTCAATCAAATAAAATATAAAAATTAAAAAAAAAAAATTTAAACCAAGAATACCTACAGGTTTGTACGGAACCCTCGGTGCGCGAGTCCGACTCGCACTTGGCCGGTTTTGTTTTTCGTTGCTGCTCGCTCCTTTTGAGTTATAGTGAGTCAACCTTAAAAGATAAACATATGCTCTCGCGGCTTTTTTTTAGAACTTTTTAAAAGAAACAATTCCGTCATACATGATTTTTGCGTTACTTTAACCGTTTACGCAGCGCACGCAACGGAAACTCTCAAAAGGAATAAATTTTCCCCGTTTTTGCAACATTTTTCATTACTGCTCCGCTCCTCTTAGTTGTAGCGTAATGTTATATAGCCTATAGCCTCCCTCGATAAATAGGCTACCCAACACAAAAAGAATTTTTCAATTCGGACCAGTAGCTCCTGAGATTAGCGCGTTCAATCAAACAAACAAACAAACAAACTCTTCAACTTTATAATATTATAATTAGTATAGATACAGGGCGTCCCACGTGCCACATGGAGGGAAAGTACCTTGAATATTGTAGGTGGAACATTTTACTGAAAGAAGACATTATTTGAATTTAAAAAAACAATTTAAACTGCATTCATAGATATTAAAATAATTGTATGGTTGAACGGGGAATCGAACCCGTTACACGAGAAAAATAATCACCCTGTAGTTTTATCATACCGATCGAAAGGCTTCATCATAAGGATTATTTTTTGCTAAATAACATAGTGTCAGAAATAAAAGGAAGACCATGAATTTTAACATTTTTAATACAAAATTAATCAATTTATCAAAAGCTCAAAATGAGTCCATTCCTTTTTTTTTTTTTTTTTTTTTTTTTTTTTCAGGATGGGAAATCATCAAATGACTTCTCCCGCTCTGGGCGGAGCGGGAGGGCGTGTCAGACTTTTACTGACTAAAACCCACCCGTGTTCCATCAGTTGCCCATGTGCCAGGGTCACGGTATCTCCTTCGAACAATCACGCGACCCCGGCAGGCATCGGTCCTAGTAGACCCCTACACTGCTGCTGACATCTCTTTGAGGCGCGCGTGGAACACTGCGCGCCGTCGACCCGAGCTTGGTCCTTACCGGGCGGCGAGCTACCCATTGCTCGCCACCCGCAAGCTCGCGCCTACGGTGGCCGGGAGTCCGCTATTGACTCCCGACGCCCGGGGCGTCTCCTCCTGCGGCGGCTAGGGACGTGAGGGCGCAGAGACTGCCACTCCCTCACGCGCCCCGCCTCCTCCTTCGCGAGCATTACTGCTTCGCAGAAGGAGGTGACGGCTTCCCATTCCCTCTCGCTCCGTACCATGGCTCGCACCAGGGCCGGACGCGAGAGGTCGCCGCCGCCGATCGCCTCTACGAGGACGCGGCGGTGCTCCGCCCAGGCAGGGCACACCTCCACCGTATATGAGTCCATTCCTGTTGAACACAAAGTCGCACTCTTTTGATTATTTCGCTCCCTGTAGATTTTTTTATCTTGTCGTGGTGGATAATTTTTATATTATTTTTCTATAATCAGCCAGCCGCATTGCGATGGACAAAATAATTTACGCGTCTTTCGGCTCAGGATACGGCTTGATTTGTTGCATACAACCTGGACCAGGTACCTACTAATTACGTATCTCTTTATCTCTCTATTTATTATTTCACATGACATGAATATTAATTGTATGAATATTACTTTGATTATTGAGAATTTGAGGACTATGTGGGTCATTGTTTCTCTTTTGATCACAGGCCCACAAAAAAAAAAAGTACCCTGCGCGAAAGACCAGACCACCTGAACTGTATGTTTTCGGGGTCGCTGAGTCCGAATATGGTGCCAGAATAGCGAAGTTGGTTCGCATTTTTTCAGAAATCAGCAATAATGCTGAAAATTTAAGTTTTTCGTATAATATGGTTTATGTTGGTAAAAAAACCCGAAATTCCAATGTGCAATGAAATAAATTATACAAAAAATGTCTCGCTGAATCAATAGAGTTTTTACTTAAAGTTAGAATCACTCATTGATTTCATGTTTTCTCATCACATAGGAAAAATGGTGAAAATCTATACTAATATTATAAAGCTGAAGACTTTGTTTGTTTGAACGCGCTAATCTCAGAAACTACTGGTCCGAATTGAAAAAATCTTTTTGTGTTGAGTAGCCTAATTATCGAGAAAAGCTATAAGCTATATAACAGCACGCTATAATCAAGAGGAGCGGAGCAGTAATGAAAAATGTTGCCAAAACGGGGAAAATCGGACGGGTAGGCGATTCGATGCGACGAGAAGGGTCGGGGGAACAAGAAATTTAATAGAAGCTAGTATCGGATATTTGTCATTACACAGTATACGATCTCGCTGAAAATGCAATTTTTCATAGCTTTCATGTCATGTTGACCCCAATTTTTCATAGCTTTTAACTAGTTTATCTACAATTGCTACTGCCCGCGACTTCGTCCGCGTTAAATTTCTTGTTCCCCGACCCTTCTGGTTGCGTCGAATCGCCTACCCATCCGATTTTCCCCGTTTTTGCAACATTTTTCATTAGTGCTCCGCTCCTCTTGATTATAGCGTGATATTATATAGCTTTTTTCGATAATTAGGCTACCCAACACAAAAAGATTTTTTCAATTCGGACCAGTAGTTCCTGAGATTAGCGCGTTCAAACAAAAAAAGTCTTCAGCTTTATAATATTAAGTATAGATTTTCAGCATTTTTCCTCTATGATGAGAAAATATGAAATAAGTTGGTGATTCTAACTTTAAGTGAAGACTCTATTGATTCAGCGAGACATTTTTTGTATAATTTATTTCATTGCACATTGGAATTTCGGGTTTTTTACCAACATAAACCATATTATACGAAAAACTTAAATTTTCAGCATTATTGCTGATTTCTGAAAAAACGCGAACCAACTTCGCTATTCTGGCACCATATTCGGACTCAGCGACCCCGAAAACATACAGTTCAGGTGGTTTGGTCTTTCACGCAGGGTACTTTTTTTTTTGTGGGCCTGTGTTATGGTCTGGCAGTTTGAGTAGTTAGTGGCAATATCTGTGTGGTTCTTTCATCAAAAGACCATTTCAGACACCGATCTACATGGTCATCAAATGATCTGACCAACAAAATTATACCCGTTTCTTTTTTTTTATATACACATTGACATTTTTTTATATATACAATGACATGAATATTTACTTTGTAAAGTATCGTATTGTTTTAATTATGGTGAATGTGAAGACCATGTGGGTCTTTTTTAATTTTTTTTAGTTTTGTTTTCTTTCGTTCTCAGTAATCATGATCTGGCAGTTTGAGTAATTTATGTGGCCTACCCAAATGTCCTTTCTTTGGTACTGTTCGTCAAAGCGTTGGGCTCCTTATGTTCCGAGTTGAGCTAAATGATTAGTGACAAATGCTTGCACTGACTGGACAGGTCCACTCAATCTGTGTGGTTCTTTCTTCAAAATACCATTTCAGTCACCGATCTACATGGTCGTTAAATGATCTGACCAACAAAATTATATCCGATTCTTTTTTTTTTTATATACACTTTGACATTGATATTTTTTTATATATACAATGACATGAATATTTACTTTGTAAAGTATCGTATTGTTTTAATTATTGTGAATGTGAAGACCATGTGGGTCTTCAGGTCCACTCAATCTGTGTGGTTCTTTCTTCAAAAGACCATTTCAGTCACCAATCTACATGATCTTCACATGATGTGAACAAGATTATGTCTGGACTTTAAAAGAGACTGTGACCTCTGAGTTTGTTTCGGCCTTTCTTCTCGGAGTAGTCAGTTAGGAAACGCCGAACTCATCTAGTTTAAAAAAATATAATTGACATGTAAAAGTGTTTGTACAAACCTACTTACAGAAATAAAATCATTTATCATTTATCATTTTATCATGCACTTAAATTATAATAGGGAAATGTTGCGTACTTCTCAAGTGGGTACATTTGTTGGTAATAGGTACTTATGATAATGTCAGTTGTATCTCCTTACGGCAATGTCAGCTTTTAATTTTTCTGAACAAAATTTCACATCAAATGTTAAAATTCATGGTCTTCCTTTTATTTTTGACACTATTATTATTATTCATTAATTTCGGACAGAATCCATAAAAGTGTTAGTAACACACTATGTTATTTAGCAAAAAATAATCCTTATGATAAAGCCTTTCGATCAGTATGATAAAACTACAGGATGATTATTTTTCTCGTGTAACGGGTTCGATTCCCGGGTTAATCATGCAATTATTTAAATATCTATGAATGCAGTTCAAATTGTTTTTTAAATTGAAATAATGTCTTCTTTCAGTAAAATGTTCCATCTACAATATTCAAGGTACTTTCCCTCCATGTGGCATATCCGTGGGACGCCCTGTATATCGAGTGTTATCTAATCGACCTAAAATAAAAATGTCAAAACAAATCCGATATTATCCGAAACTTTTATTTGGGATTCGGTTACGGTTACGGATAATTTTTTATATCGAATATCCGATAGTTTCGGTTACGGTTACGGAGCTCCCTAACATCCCTGGCAAAAATGTATCTCCAAAAATAATAATAATAATAAGTTAGTTTAAGTAAGTTTCAAAAATAGCCAAAGCCATGGAAGTGCGGAGTCTTCTAACACAGGCGTTATCATGCTTAAAAGGAGGCTCCAATCAAAAACTAATGTATACTAGTTGGTACTTGAAATAAACATTTTGTATTTGTATTTGTTTGTATTGTATTGTATTAGAGGCGAATCACCTGCTGCCACGGTACAGGACGGCCATTCTAGTTAGTCCCTTCGACCCAGCGGAGGACTTAATGGGTGTAGTTGACGTTTTGGAAAGGGTTAACACTAGTCTGGAAACTTCGGCTTTTGATAAGAATTCTTTACTCCGGTCACAGAATTTACTTAATCATTTACATCATCGGATTAATCGCATTACTTGTACTGATAAAGTAAAGGCTGACTATGATCGTTGTGTAGCCTATTATAAAAAGACCATTTTAAGGCTATCAGCGCTTAGTGATTCAAATTTTGATTCCCAAGCTACTACAGACTGTTCAACAGCTTCTTCCTCTACGATTCCAGTCACTGTTTCAGTTACTTGTGATGGTAATGTGAATAAATTCTCTAAATTAAAATTCGACGGCAAATCGTGTGTCCGAGCATTTATACTGAGGTGTGAAGAATTTTGTCAAGTTAAGAATATCTCGCTTAATAATATCCTACCCCAAGTTATGGAAATATTTACTGGCGATGCCTTACATTGGTACAGGAGCATTAGAGAATCGGTTTCGAGTTGGGACGTTCTTGCAGTGTCATTAAGACGTGACTTTGATCAATCAGATCTTTTTTCACGTCTAACTAAAAAACTTTCTGGGGAAGATAAATTAGAAATTTTGCTACACAATATACGTCCGATTTACGCTAATACACTTTCTTCGGTGTCAGAGATTAAATCTATCGATAATTTACGGACTCTATGTCGAAATTATGAGGCTAGACAAGCACGTTTTTCTCAGTTTAAGGAACCACCTAAGCCGTGTTCAAATACATTAGCGCCCGAGTTTGCTTATTCAGGACAGTCAACTGGGCCTCAAGTCTGCTATTTTTTATTAATTCGTCATTCCAACACAGTCCCATTGTCATTTTGCTAAAAGTTCGTAATCTGCTAAATCAGAATCGTGGATCATTGGTCGGTCAGTGGTCTCGTAATAGAATCGTGGTACAATGACATTGTCGTATTGCCATTATTATAAAACTCGTTAGTAGAAATGATTTTCTAAAAACTACTACTCAATTTGAACATTTAATTATGCCAGATTTCATTTATATATATATATATATATATATATATATATATATATATTTACATATTATTTATTAATGTTTTAAACAATCTGAAGTAGTAAGAAGTTCGTAAATAGCAAAAACATTGCATTAACATGTGTAACGCGGATAAATGTGAAAATAGACAACTCAATAATATTTTATCTGTTTAGCTGTCAAAGTCAATGTGGCATTACTGCCTACTGACGTTAATCTGTTTTTATTTTCAGCGGCCGGTGTTTTGTGTGTTAATTATTTATTCAGTTTTCTCACCTTAATTTCTGCCGATACGCTAACGTTTCGACGCGGTCTGGCCATAAGGGGAATGAGTTCTTCAACTAACCCCCTTACTGAGTCCTTTCCAAGGCGAAACGTTTTTATAAATTCCGCTTCGGAAATATCAATAAAGGGGTTTGTATTCATTCTCGTCAAGCGACGGGCTCGACGACGTCTTTTGCATTCTGCCCATCTTCTTTCTTTAGCATCCACGGCGTTTGGCTAGCTCGAGAATATTTGCTCGTAGTGAATACATTTCTCCGTTCAATATTCCACAAACACAATAGCTAGCAAACACTTTTTGACAACCGAGCTATTACAATACAAGCAATGACTGCACAATGACGGTCCAATGGTAGGTCACTGATCAAAGGAACTGTCAAAATTTGAGCAGATTACCGCATAAGTCAGTCATTCATTTGTCATTATGTACGAGATTGCCATTTCTTTCAATGGAGTGTCAGTGGTTGACCATTGGAAAGTCATAATGACGCCATTATATTAGTAGATTACTAAACTTGTCAAAATCAACAATTATGAAATCAATGAGAGACCATTCTGACAATATTGTAATAGCAGACTTGAGGCCCTGGTAGATCGAATTTTAAACATAACGACAATAACTCGTATAACAGAGACTATTACAAACATAACAAATTTGATAATAAACATAGTTCTAGTAACAATTCAGCACCTAATTACGTACACACTGTTGATAAGTCAAAATCTAATAAAAAACAACCTTACTGCCCTCGTTGTCGAAATAATACACATATTATGCTAAGGCAGTGTACTGCTAAGAAAGATAAATAGATATGCTTCTCTTGTGGCCTGAAAGGCTTTAAGAAGCCTGATTGTCCAAAGTGTAGTGGTAAGTGGTAATGTGGTAATAGTATTTTTATTGTCTTAATAATTAGTTACAGTGGTTCCCTAGATCCCACACTAGGATTCCCTGTGTCGTGGGATCTAGTTACTTCGTTCCGTTACATTAAAAGACAAAAATTAGTAAACGTTTTGAAGGCTTAATTACAGAATTACAAAATAATTGAGAAAAAAAAGAAAGAATTTTTTTGTTAGCAATAATAAAAAATAAAAAAATCGTGGGTGAGTGTATGTATGGATGTGAGGGAGTAAGTGGGTGTGAGTGTATGGATGTAATGGAGTGAATGGGTGTGAGTGTGTAGTGTATGTTGTATTGTGTGTTATGTTTATAGATCTCGAGATAGTGTTTCCGGATGTAAGTGTAGAGTTCGTTATTGTGTGATCTTTAGAATCTCTTCTGTGCTTTCATAATCTAACTCCAGTAGCCATTTGATGATCGTTTTTTTACATTTATATTTTGTCAATTGGGCTATTTTGTGTTTTGCGTTTAGTTTCCTGTATAGGTAGGGTCCCATAAAATTGTAGGATCTTCTTCCAATTACTTTGCGGTACCTTACAGAGTCCCATACCAGTCTACGGCCAGAACGACTATAAGCGGTGCTGCACAGGGCAGTTTTATGAAATCGCAGAATAGTGGCAAGGATGAAAAGTTGTCTGACCCTGAGCACTCCCGCTTCTGAGTAGAGCAAGTCAGTGGAATATTTATATGGTCGACCATAGGTTGTTTTAAGGAGAGCGCGTTGTGCTCTTTCCACTACCAGCATGTGACTCTTTCTAGCCGCACCCCATGCAGTGATACAATAATTAATTGTTGATTGGCAGAGAGAAAAATAAACCATTTTTAGAGTTTTCTCATCAGCAACTTTGCCTAAGCGCTTGAAGACTCGCATAAGCTTCCTAGTCCTAGTTTTAAGTGCATTTAGGTGTATTGTCCATGTCAGTTGGCTGTCCAAGTGGACCCCCAGATATTTTATTGAGTCGATTTGGTCTAGTTTAGGACAGTTACAGCTGTTGGGCACCAAACATGTATGCAGTCTTAGGCTCGCTGTACATCTGGGAGAGGAGCGTTTGGATACATAAAAATTAACAACTTTTGTTTTCTCAATATTGAGGGTTAATATATTCATCTGGAGCCAATTAGCAACAGTTTGCAACCCTTTTTCCACGCTAGTGTGTGTGTCAAGCCATGTTTGGCCAGAAAAGACTATTGCAGTGTCATCAGCATATGTAAATACTCTTGCTTGTGGTACGTCCAGGGCGCATAATCCGTTTATATAAATAATAAAGAGCGTAGGGCCCAGGACGCTCCCATGTGGGACTCCGAAATGAACTGTTTTTAATTCACTGCAGTAGTCCTCCATGACCACTTTCTGTCTTCTGTCGCATAAGTATGAGCTAAACCATGCTAATGCATCGACACGAATTCCTAAGGACTCCAGTTTCCGCAAAAGTATCTTGCTGGAGACAGTATCGAACGCTTTAGCCAGGTCCAGGAAGACGCCAGTACATGCCATGCCATGATCATGTTTGTGTGTAATGAAGTCGGCTAGATTGGTCACCGCATCCTCCGTGGACCTGCCAGCCCGAAAACCAAACTGGTTTTCGGATAAAAGCCTGTTTTTTTTCTAAATAACTGAGGAGTCTCTTGTTAACAATCTTTTCCAAAACTTTGGAAAGAGTGGTCAGCAGAGAGATTGGACGGCAGTTGGACGGAGTCTTTGGGTCACCACTTTTAAATATAGGGCAAACATTTGCAGTCTTGAAGCAGGTAGGGACAGTACTCGTTGCTAAGCTTAAGTTGCATACGTGGGTGATGGGTTTTAGCAAGACATGAACACAGCTTTTAAGTACCTTATTGATAATGCGATCATTACCAGAAGCAGAAGCGTCTTTGAGGTTTGTGATTATTTTTTGGACTTCCACTTCATCAGTTGGGGCCAAAAAGAAAGAATCAATGTCTTTGAGGGAGGAACTGTATCGTCCAGCAGTACTGGCTAGATCATCTTCTGTTAAATTTAGTTGCGTTAATGTGTTGTCTGCCAGTTTTTCGCCAACGGTCGTGAAATAGTCATTAACTTTGTTTAGTGCTAGTACAGGGTTATCGGTATTGGCCATAAGCTCTGATGTACCACTGTTCTTGCTCCTAATATTTCAAATGTTCTTTATTTCTGACCATAGCTTTTTGTTATTACCTATAGCATTGTTAAGCAGTTTTCGTTCGTATTCTAGTTTTAAGTTGGATAATATGTTGTTACAGTGGTTACAATACGTTTTGTATTCTTGTTGAATGTCAGGATTATCGCGGTTGACTTTTTTATATGCTTTGATATGCATTGCATCTCTGCGTCTGATAAATTTAAGCAGATTTTTAGCTATCCAGGGTTTAGTAATAACCTCTGAACTACGACAGTTCCGTTTTGTAGTGTGTTCGACAAAATTATAATTTTGTCACTTAAAATATTAACAAATCCTTGCGATGCAATATTTACATCGTTACTATCAAAAAGCCAGTCCCAGTTTTCATTTTCAATGTCACTTATTAAATTGGGGTAGTCAATTTTTGTGATTTGCTTTTCAACTATTGCAATCTGCGGACCTTGCTAACACCAAATATCACTATGTCATGGTCTGTAATACCAGTTTCGCATACTATTACGGTCGCCTCCCTTTGAGTTTTTAATAAAACGTGGTCCAGACAGTTTTTTCCTCGCGTAGGAAAAGTATGACCCGGAAAGTAACCATAATGGCCAGTCAGTTCTAAGTAATGCGACACTCTGTTATCGGTGAGTCCCGGCTTTATGTCGAGATTCACATCTCCCACAATCGCACACGTACCGGTCTTACAGTTTTCCATTACTTTAAGAAGAGAGTCGCAGAAGTTTGCAATATTAGAAAAAGAAGGTGACCTATACAGCGCAATAAGTGATAGCTCGTTATTGATATTAACTAACAAACAATTTGACTCTTTGAAGAGGGGTTCCGAAATAGTTACGTGAAGAGATGATTTAGTGAAAACAACAATTAGTGAAAAAATGACGGATTTTGATTCAGGTACATCTTGGAGCAGTAGTAGGAGTAGTTTTCAATTTTAAAACTAGGTGAGCTTTCGTCAAGCCAGTATTCTGTGAGAATAATAATATCAGGTGAAAATGACAAACGGCTTAATAGGACAAGAAAGTTATCAAAGTTTTTTGTAATGCTTCGTATGTTTTGTGATACTACAGTATATTGCTTTCCTGGGTCACCTAAGTGTAATTGGCAACTGTCAATACACTCGATTTTAAACTGTGTGGTATACTTTATTTGATCGATCTCATCGATCATACTTGTCATGTTAGCCATTAGAGAAAGAGTGGAAAAATAACATGTTCAAGTTAAAATGACCTGACAGTTGCATAACTACACAGGAAGGCAATTCCCGCGTTTTCGCTCGTAAATGTCACATTCGTTGTTTTGGCTCGTGTTCTAAGTCGCTTATAAAATAGTGAGATTTTCTGAAATCATCTATTCTCAGTACAAATCGATCGTAAATTACGAGTCTCGGGACAAAAATGTTGCCATTATGCGTCACACCAAGTAATCCATTTTACATAACGAATGCTATTTTTATAACGAAGTCGTTATTTACTTTCGACCATCTTTAAAAATGATTTTCAAGTCAAAAAAATGTTTTGAACAGCATTTGATACGTATATTATAAACATTTATCACTATCATCATTCTTAATTTCGTAACTCCATTTTTATTTTCAATATTAACATTAAAATAAGTTTACCTTAGTATTTGCTGCAACGGAATGCATCACTGATTCCGTTTTGTCAATGTCAACCGATATTCGTCACGTCAAATTAAAGTCATCATTTTTTATTGTTTGTTTACATTGGTCAAATTTGCTTAAATTAATAATTAAATAAGACAGAACGACTGCCAGTGATATTTCAAGTAAACAGATTATAGGTAGTAAACGGTTTATTTGTGGTCAATAACATCAAAGCTTCTCAAGAGGAAGAAGAAGAGGAGGAGGTATAATATTATCATAATGCGTGCGGTTGTGTTCCAACCGGACTGTCCTGCTATTCCAATGACACAGCTGTATACCTATGTGATCATGAAATTACTTTACAAGGCCCAGACGACCGTTGGAAATTTTTTGCGAAATCAAATTTCGCCTTGCGGGTTGCGTTAGGAGTCTCATCAAAAACGAGTGCCACACAATCATTTTTCGACATTCTTAAAGAATTTGGCCGAGAGGTGAAATGAACCGGCGATTTCTAAGCTCGAGGATAGCCCGCGATCATGACTCCGACTATTCGTATTAACTAGTGATTATTATAATGTATTGTTTACGTAAAGTATTGTTGTTAGTAATATAAGTTTTGCATATATGTGTCGTTTAGAAACAAAAGTGGTCAAATCCATTCGGGAGTGTTTATGGGAATCAACGACTTTTCGTTCTGATCTCTTTTGCACAAGCTGTATAGAGAGTTTGAATCATTACGGCTTCGCTTAAGTTGGTATTACTGATTTAAAAACAAACATTGATGACCTCAGTCTTAAAACATCAAAATTATTAGGATTGAATTTTGGATTTGACCTATTTCGAAACCAAGCTATGGATTTGACTAGTTTTGTTATTGATGTAGTTGGATTTGCCCATGTTTGATTCTTAATATGATTGATTTTGATGCTGGACAAATATCATGTCAGGGGTTCTCAATATTTCGGGTTGGTTGGGTAGTAACAATAAATAAACAATTTAGTACTTTGAAATCAGTCTTGCTTTATTTGAAAAACCTTCATTCATCATCATTCGTATATTTTTAAATTTCTTACACAACTATAGCTGGTAATTCTTCAGAGAAATCACAGTCTTCAATAACCTGTTCATGAGCAGTAGATGATTTAGGTCTTAATAGTACTTGTTTATAATAAAATAAATCTGTGATTTCATCCCACTTCTCTCCAAAATGTGTGACTAATAATTTCTTGACATCATTTAATTTTTCTTGTTTAACGTCAACATATAATTTAATCACGTCTGGGTTTATTATAGCAGAAACCTTATTTTTTCCTTTGCAGATATTTTGATACTTATTTAAAGTATTTTGGTAAGACTCTTCCGCTCGAATATACACATTTTGTTTGTCACGAGTCCTTTTAAGAAAAAATCTTTTTGTTTTTTTTATTGAAAAATGCATGTTGGTTGTAGTTTTTAAGACTTTAGCTGATGATCGTTTCCAGTCGTATACTTTTATATCAAGTCCCAAATAATACACGGTTCCATGACGGATGAAAATTTCGTAATAATCATCAGGGCTAGTCATTACCTCACGACTTTTAATCTCTTTTTCAATTTTTGCGAAAACTCTATCTGGTGGCAAAAATGAATGGCCAACAACTGGAAACAGAATTTCTAGGCCTATAATGTGTACAGGTGCATAGTCTTGTAACCATTTAGCTGCCATACCAAGAATAGATTGGTTTTTATTTTGGCCGCTGCACCCATCTGCTACCAAACGTAGCTGTGTGATGTGCTCTAATCCGGGACTCAGAAAAATGGTATTCAAGCAATGAAAAACAGCGCTAGCAATTTCATTCGATGCTTTCGGTAAAACATCCAGGTGTAGATGAACGTGTTATTAACAGTCAGAGTTGATTTTGAATTTCCGATTACCACCGTAAAATTGTACACATACAACTGCCTCGAGTAATATGCACTTTGATCGGGAACTTTTGGAGACGGTTGATTCTTTTGACAGTCAAAACTAAGAATTAAAATATTTTCGCTGCTGTCTTTTAGTAAACCATAAAACGATTTGGCTCTCAATTTGAGAATTCTACTCTCAATCATTAACTGATTTTTTACCTCATTGTTTTTTTCATGTTTTAGTCGTTCTTGCAAAACTATGCAAGTGGAGCACAAATCTGTGCGAGGGGATCCAAAACCTATGTTAAATTCGGTTTTGAAAATTTCTCTGAAGTAAGATGCCTTAATATTTTTATGTTCATCTGCGGTTTCTGCGATAAACATTTTGTAAAGTTTACTAATGCTGAGCTCCGATGGCAAATATTGTCTACTTTTTATTTGACTTCTACAGTAATGTATTTCTAAGGGTTCGAGCTTTTTAATAAAGTCTTTGACAGCTTCCCTCTTAGGTGCATATTTTTGTGTTTTACGCCGTCCTCCTCTCCTTTCTTGTGCAGATTCACCCATGGCTTTGAAATGTCGATTAATAACACCTGTCACTCTTCCTTTTTTTATCGCTAAAATAGAGAGAAATGTGCGTTTGCAAATTGGAATCAGATTTTGTCGTCGTCGTGCAAAGTACGTTACCGCCATTTCTTTTTTATTCCCACAATTATTTACTGGCCGATGTCGTTGAGTACTAGTAACTTTCGTATGATTAATAATAAAATTATCCTGATAAATTTTGTCCGGTTTTTTGTAGAACGCTTTATTAAATGCTATTATATCAGCATGACTCAACGAAGTGCACCTGTATGCTTTGGTGTAGTGGTCACATGGAAGTATTAAATTTGGTGGCTCTTTTGGAGTATACCTAAAACAATAACATTCATAAATATTTTTATAAAACCAGGACCCATTCGTATAATTTTTATTTAGTACTTTCAATGGGTTCCATGCTTTAAATATAGTATTATAAGTTTAGGTTTAGTTGCGTTACCAATAGGAATCTAACGACGCATAATTTATTGAAACCGGTTCAGTCGTTTAGTAGTTTCAAGGAAACATAGGAATGGGCATACATCAAATTATTTTACTGGTTAAACACAAAATCCTCTTTTTGGGCTTCACCACAGTCGGATAAAAAATATTTCATGCCATCCCATTGTAAGTAAAAAAAAAACAATAAAAAAGTAAATTATTCAATAGCTGATCCAAAAGAAAATCTAAGGCTTCTACGTAGGCGATCGGCGGCGGTGACCTCTCGCGTCCGGCCCTGGTGCGAGCCATGGTACGGAGCGAAAGGGAATGGGAAGCCGTCACCTCCTTCTGCGAAGTAGTAATGCTCGCGAAGGAGGAGGCGGGGCGCGTGAGGGAGTGGCAGTCTCTGCGCCCTCACGTCCCTAGCCGCCGCAGGAGGAGACGCCCCGGGCGTCCGTCGGGAGTCCATAGCGGACTCCCGGCCACCGTAGGCGCGAGCTTGCGGGCGGCGAGCAATGAGTAGCTCGCCGCCCGGTAAGGACCAAGTTCGGGTCGACGGCGCGTAGTGTTCCACGCGCGCCTCGAGGAGATGTCAGCAGCGCTGAAGGGGTCTGCTAGGACCGATGCCTGCCGGAGTCGCGTGATTGTTCGAAAGAGATACCGTGACCCTGGCACATGGGCAACTGATGGAACATGGATGGGTTTTAGTCAGTAAAAGTCTGACACACTCTCCCGCTCCGACCAGAGCGGGAGAAGTCATTTGATGATTTCTCATCCAAAAAAAAGAGGCTTCTACGTAACAGATGACACAATGTTTAGCACCACTGACTATAAAGGGCAGCGTGGTGAAAAAAGGAATACAAACATACCTTTCCTTCTTCAATTTGTTGCATTTCCAATCCGCTTTTTGTTGTGTCCTTTTCCTTGATAACTGAGGAGTAGTTTCCTTTATTAAATTATCCATTTTATTGTAATTAGACACCAACTTTTAATTAAAAACGGCGACGAAAATACAAATCCACGATCCACGTGCTCGTCACTCCGCAAAATGGCCGCCAGTCAGCTGTCATTTTCATACAAAGTTCTGGCTTCTGATTGGCTACGCGGATTAGACCGATTTCGTTTCTATGCAATAAAGGATTTGGCTCTTTTTGATACTGAGCAGTGATTTAGAATCGATTTTTCTACGAATTGCTTTGGATTTGACTCTTTTTGGTACTAGTAATAAAAACAAGATTTTTCATCGAATAAAATGGCGTACTCTGTTCCAAAACCTTTATTTTTGGATTTGACCAGTTTTGTTTCTAACCGACACATATACTAGCTGTGTTTTTAATTTATAATTCTTAGTTTATTTATTTATAAATACCAAATTTAAAAAGAGCAGTGGTGGCCCAGTGGCAACGGCCGCGACTTACGAGTAAGTAGGTCATGAGTTCAAACCCAAGAAGGCGCTTTACTTTGTGTAAATTATTTTATCACCACTCCTCTCAAAACGGTGAAGGAAAATACATCGTGAGGAAACCGGCATTTCGTAGAACCAAAAAACTTAATCCTGTCACAAAACGTGATACCTACAATCTCCCTTACATTACTGAGATTATGGATGATTTACGGGATGCTCGTTATCTGTCTAGTATCGATTTATCCAAGGCATTTTGGCAGATCCCGATTGCTCCAGAAGACCGTGACAAAACGGCATTTTGCGTTCCCGGAAGAGGCACGTTTCGTTTCAAACGGACCGCTTTTGGCTTAACGAATGCACCAGCTACTCAACAACGATTAGTTGATTTATTATTTTCCAATTTTGACCTCAAGGTGTTTGCTTATTTAGATGACGTAATAATCATTTCTGAAGACTTTAATAGTCACGTGACACTACTATTGCGTGTACTAGAGAAGTTGAAACAAGCAAAACTAACAATTAACCTGGAGAATTCTAATTTTTTCAGTTCTCAGCTAAAATATCTGGGGTATGTCGTCAATGGCTCTTGGCTACGTACTGATCCAGCTAAGGTTGAGGCTATACTCAATGAGGATCAGCGACGATTTTAGTAAAATATGTAGAATTACAGTCATACCTAAACCAATTATTTCAGTGAAATAATTATTAAAATTGGACGAAAAATGACGAAGTTAGAGCGGTTTAAATTTTGCATTTTCAAAAACGCTCGCCAATACGCACAATTCGTTGATGACGTCATCTTCCACGTTCGCGTCCGCGGTACCGACGCGCACGTTCTTTCTGCCTTTAGTTACGTGACTCGCAGTACATTTAAACGAATAATGTCTTCTTAAAATATTGTATCGTGCCACGATGCAAAAATACAAGTGTTGCTACACCGGACAAATTGTTATTTTGTGTCCCAAAAGACCCAAAAAATAGAAAGAAGTGGTGTACTTTCATGAGGAGCGACGCCCCATGTCCCCTTAACTAAAAGTACTTTATACTGCATTTCAATTTAAAATTTGTCCGGATAGATATTGGTGCCGATTCTGTTGTCACAAAATTCTGTACACTAAAAAGCACTAAAATTTGGCTTATTCCTCTCAAACGACGATTTCCTATTCTGAAATAGACTAAAGTGACATAGCTTAACTCTATTTTAGTTTTGACAGCACTAAGATTGCACTGTGTTATTAGTTTAGTGAAAATGACAATTTTACTATTCTGAGTTTGCGGGTTTCACCAAATATTTTGACTATAATAATTTATTTTAACTAAATCTGAGGATTTTTAATCGCAATTAAAAAGATGTGGAATAAAACTAGTGATCATGAACTAAAATTCACACCAACGAACGCCTCGCCTTCACGTGCAAAAACAGTACTGCACGTCGATTCTGTAAAAATCTCACCGTGAAAAGGTGCGTGGAGTGAGCTGTCAGTGTCATCCCAGTGCTACTAGGGATTGACCAAACATAACATTTGCAATCATAATCGAGATTGAAGAATCAAGAAGTTGAAGCTCGAGAAACAGCAAGCTCAGTAGAAAAAATGTATTAGCAATTTTTTTTGTGTTTGTGTTACAAATCTTACACTTGAGAGCAATAAAATCGCACACCCTTTGTAATTTGGTTTATTACTGATTGTTTTCTAAAATCGAAAGATATTGAGTAAAAATCATTAGACAAAATTAAAGCATACAAGCTTAGCTTTACAAAAACATAAAATTAAAATCATTGACCTTCACGTAACTTACAAAAACCGACCGTACACCGAATTCCCCAAATTCACGCGTTTGCGTTGTCACTACTTGCACCCTTAGCCGCAGGTATAAAAAGGTCAGTTTATTGGAATTTTTATTCAGTTGCATACCGAAGGTCAACGTGATAACATCTCTACTGGAAGCATACGGATTTACTGGAAAAATATGGATACCACGCCCGCAGAAGCCGCTCAAGTTATTGCCTTGCTCGAAGCAGGCCATAACCAAAGTGAAGTTGCTCGACGGCTAAATTTGAGCCGCTACTCTGTTCGTCGTGTATACCAGAGGTTCCAAGAGACCGGTGGCTACATTCGGCGACCAGGATCTGGCCGGCGACGCACAACATCAGAGCGTGATGACCGCTTTCTTGTGACAAGGTCTTTGAGAAATCGGCAACTGAACGCGGTTCAACTGGGACAACAGCTTCGAGAAGTTCGCAATGTCAGTATAAGTCGGTGGACAGTTCGAAGAAGACTAGGTGAAGCAGGAATGACTTCACATCGCCCAGCAAATGGTCCCAAATTGACCACAGCTCACCGACAAGCCCGGCTACAATTTGCTAGGGAACATTTAAATTGGACGTATGACCAATGGCGGGCTGTTATGTTCTCTGATGAGTGCAGAATGACTTTACATGGTCATGATGGACGCTCTAGGGTCAGACTACAGAAGGTCATCAGAGCGATTTTCACAATGCTGCATAAGCGAACGTGTGGCTTTTGGAGGTGGATCGTGTATGTTTTGGGGTGGCATAATGTTGGACACTAAAACTGACATTGTATTCATCACTACGGCGAATACCGGCCCGAGATCGAGAAGTTTGACGGCTGCACGATACGTCGAAGAAGTGCTCGAAGAACATGTGAGGCCGCTTGCGTGGCTTATGGGAGAAGATTTTCTCTTAATGCACGACAACGCCAGACCGCATGTCGCTAGAACAGTTTGCGACTACATGGAAGATGTTGGAATCACCGCGATGGAGTGGCCAGCTCGTAGTCCTGATCTCAATCCGATTGAGCATGTCTGGGATGAGCTAAAAAGAAGAGTTCGAGCAAGAAGCCCTGCTCCTACGCGCCTCCAAGAGCTTCAACTTGCCATTGAAGAGGAGTGGAACGCCATACCACAAGATTTCATGGTGAAATTAATACGGTCCATGAAAAACCGATTAAGAGCTGTAATCAAGGCTAGGGGAGGGAATACACCTTATTAAAAAACAATTTGATCAAGCATTTTGAGTTTTATTTTTATTCTTTGTTAAGCTAAATTGGGTAATTTTATCCGTATGTTGGGTTTTGTGCCCTAAAACTCCCTATGGGTACTTTTTTTACACTGTATTTGATATCATTAGAAAGGTACTGAAGTAAACATTCAAATAGTGTAAGTTTTATTTTAATATGTACTCACATTTATGAAAAAAACTGCTTTAACAACAAAAAGTCAACGTGTGCGATTTTATTGATCTCAAGTGTATTTATTTATGAACAAACTTTACACTTAATAAAATAAAATACACAAAGATAGGAAAGCACAAAGAAATTTCTTGCAGCACATCTGCAATTGGGATGAGAAACATAGACGCATTGTGTAAAACGATATATGTACATGAAAACAGATTAAATTAGGCTATAGCAACCAAAACATACATAGTTCTATCGGCTTAAAATAATAATTGTACTTACATACAATGTTTATTTACACATTTATGAAATAAAATAAAAAACAAACATAAAATCACGCCTTGTTTCCTCGAAGGGTTGGGCAGAGGTGTACCTTATAGTACAAAAATAAACGAAAATCAATACATGAATAATTTTGAAATCTTGTTAGCAAGGGAGATAAGCAATTTGTGTCTCAACAGCACCCATAACTAGATTATTGATATGCCTAAATATTTTGTGTATTGTTGTTATAAGGTTTGTATCTTGAACTGTGTATCCAGAATCTAGATGATAGCTGTTTAAAAAAACCTTTAGGTATGCTATTTACATATATTATGTAAACAATGTTAACGAACATATCACCAATCACTGAATACTTGCATTGCACAATTTAATGAAGTTTCTCGATCTCACCTCATCATCTGGCTGCCTCTGTCCAACTGTGTTAGGGTCGGCTTCCAGTCTTAACCGGTTGCAGCTGAATGCATGGGTATTTCACATGCAATGACTGCCAATCCGACTCCGACAACCCAGTTATTTGGTAATATGTTACCCCCTTGGTAAGACTGGTTGTCAGAGTTCGGACCTTCGAGGTCTTGGTATGTAAAGATGGTCCCCCATAGACGGACCGACCGAGGCAAGCGTAGCTTAGCCAGATCGGTCGGACTCTGCGGCTGTTTTTATTTAGCTACAAGCCTCTCGATTCACCGAATACTCGATCTCACACCTCTCAAGTAAGTACCTAATATTCATTTGTTGAAAACATCTACACTTCTACACTATAATATTATAAATGCAAAAGTAACTGTCTGTCTGTCTGTCTGTCTCGCTTTCTGGCTAGAACTTCTGAACCGATTTAAATGAAATTTGGTACACAGATAGTTTAGAGCCTGAGAATGGACATAGGCTACTTTTTATCCCGGTAGTATATTCCCGCGGGATAATTTCCGACCTCCACGCGGGCGAAGCCGCTGGCAAAAGCTAGTAATTTATCATTTTGAAATGTTCAACAATGGCTGGAATTGACATTAAAATCTACTTCATTGGCTAACTGCGAATACGTCATTGCCTGTAGCAATGACTTGAAAGGCTGAAATTAAAAAAAAACTATCTTGACAATGACAGTGTCGGTCACCTCACTTCACCCGAAACCGTTACTCACACGGTGTTGTTGCCATAGCAACCACGCCGAATGAGTAGCTGCTAGCTCGACGTGAACACTCCACGCGATTCTCGTCACATTTAGTCAAGGTGGAGTGAACTCACGCGGGCGCGCTACGCGAGTTTGATTTGAAACGTTGATTTTTGACATACCTAGTAGGTAGGTATCAAGATGATGATGATTTGATGAATATTCTTTTATTAATAATACGATTATTAAGTAGGTAGGTATACATGCATTTATATGAATGTTTCGAATACTTGCGTATTAATTATACTCAATCCGATTACGAAATGGCTTCTGCACAAGGTGATAAAAAAAAGTTGATACCTATTGATGACAGCGTCTAGCGCGCATGCGCGGCTTGATCACGCGATGCTCGCAATTTCGTTGTCATGGTAACATCACTTCACCTCACGAGCACGCGGGTGACCGTTTTGAACTATTGAATTTTGACATTATTATCAAGATGATGACGATTCGATGAATATTCTTTTTTATTGTTTGCAACCAAATAGGTTACCTACAAACATTGAAATAAATGATTACCTAATAATTTTGTCAGAACTCTAAATATGTACAGGCACATGGTCATCAAAACAAAAATAAAAGATTTAAAAAAATGTATGACATTGATGAACTAGTGACCTAGTGCGCTTGCGCGGCGTGAGCACTTCACGCGATTCTCGTCGCATCATCGCATGTATTCTCGGTGAAGTGAACACGCGCAGAGGCGCACTATGTATGACATACCTACCTAGTAGGTATCAAGATGATGATTTGATGAATATTCTATTATTATAGACAATGAGTTTGATGAGAATGATGGCTGATGATGATGAGTGTATAAGTACACATGCACATCATATTTTATCTTTCATCATCGTTTCCTTACCAATCAATGCTCAGACTACGAGATTCTTTGTAGTAGGTAGCTAGCTGTACGGTACTTCATGGTATTGCATATTCTTAGCGTGCAAGTGTCACCACGCGATAAAGGTTAAATGAGCAGTAAGTAGGTACATAGTTTCAAAAAAGCAGATTAATTGTTGACATCAAAGTGTAGGTACTAAAGTGACATTATAAGTACCTGTATAACAACTGTTGTATTTAGATAGGTACAAAAACGAATCTTCCAATAGAACTCATCAACATCTGCAAGTACCTACTGGTACGGAAACCAGGTCAATGGCGTGCGTTGGTCGGGAACCATGTCGCAATCGTACAGGTTGGAGTGCGGGGTGAGGCAGGGGGGATTTTTCTATTTAACTGTACATGAATGATCTGGTTGTAGTACCCGGGTAGGTTGTCACATAGATGGAATTAGTGTAAACAACATAAGCTATGCTGATGACATGGTGCTACTGAGTGCATCGATATGTGGCATTAAGAAACTGCTTACCATCTGTGAAGGTTATGCCGAGCAACACGGCTTGAAATATAATCCACTCAAAAGTGAAGTCATGGTCTTTGAGGCCAGAGAAACCAGTACAGGTAACGTGTTTCCCAGCGTTACGCTTAATGGTACAGCTTTGCGTAGGGTGTCTAGCTGTAAGTACTTAGGACATATGCTGACCTCTGACCTCAGAGACGATGATGACATCGAGAGGGAACGGAGGGCGCTGGCAGTGCGGGCGAACATGATAGCTCGCAGGTTTGCACGTTGTTCGACAGAAGTCAACATTACACTTTTTAAGTCTTATTGTACATCATTTTACACGTGCAGGCTGTGGGCTGACTATACTCAAAAGTCTTACAGTGCCCTCCGAGTCCAATTTAATAACGCGTTTAGGGTGTTGATGGGGCTGCGGCGATTCTGTAGCGCATCAGGGATGTTTGCTCAACGTCGCGTAGATTGCTTTTACGCTACGATGCGTAAACGGTGCGCATCCCTGGTGCGTAGAGTACGTGGCAGCACCAACAGCATCCTTAGCATGATCGCTAGTCGACTGGACTGTTGTTACATCAATCATTGCTGCGCCATTTGTCATGGAGTGGCGCGGTAGTGATTGTTGAGTTTGTTTTTATTTTTGTTTTGTTGTAGTTGTTAAGTATTACTAACAGTAGTCTATAAGAACATTGTTACTAACAAAATGGACACCTAATCTGAATAAAGTATTTAATAATAATAAAAAATGTCTGTTCCGCGAGATACAAGATCATCCAAAGTTCTTTTTGCTGCTCCACCCACCCCATCTGCCGCCCCTTTCCCATGGGATGCTTCAAAAAAGGACCAGGAAGCATAATCCAAAGTCCTCTCTTCAACATTTTTACTAAAAAGATAAAAGTTCTTCTTCTGTTTGTATTGTGTGGCCGGGCCATCAGAATACATGTGTACTTACAACTTTTAAGGAAGGAACTATTTGTTTTGCGTATTCAAAAACTGGTGAAAGGTGTGCCCAAATCGCTCCAGGATCATGGTCACAACATGGAGATACAGAACAAAACGATGTGGGATTGATTTTCTTACCATAAATTACTCCCGTATGGAGAGAAATTTGTTCTCTATTTCCACCGAAATGAACGGATTGTATTTCCTTATGTAATTTGCCGGCATAATTTTCTGAGAAGTCACAAATTATGACTACTTCATCCTTTTTTTTTTTTTTTCAGGATGGGAAATCATCAAATGACTTCTCCCGCTCTGGGTGGAGCGGGGGGGCGTGTCAGACTTTTACTGACTAAAACCCACCCGTGTTCCATCAGTTGCCCATGTGCCAGGGTCACGGTATCTCTTTCGAACAATCACGCGACCCCGGCAGGCATCGGTCCTAGTAGACCCCTACACTGCTGCTGACATCTCTTTGAGGCGCGCGTGGAACACTGCGCGCCGTCGACCCGAGCTTGGTCCTTACCGGGCGGCGAGCTACCCATTGCTCGCCACCCGCAAGCTCGCGCCTACGGTGGCCGGGAGTCCGCAATCGACTCCCGACGCCCGGGGCGTCTCCTCCTGCGGCGGCTAGGGACGTGAGGGCGCAGAGACTGCCACTCCCTCACCCGCCCCGCCTCCTCCTTCGCGAGCATTACTGCTTCGCAGAAGGAGGTGACGGCTTCCCACTCCCTCTCGCTCCGTACCATGGCTCGCACCAGGGCCGGACGCGAGAGGTCGCCGCCGCCGATCGCCTCCACGAGGACACGGCGGTGCTCCGCCCAGGCAGGGCACACCTCCACCGTATGCTCCACCGTGTCCTCCAGACGATCCTCGCAATGGAAACACCCGGACGTATCCTCCCGCTTTATCCTGAACAGGAACCCACCGAAGCACCCATGCCCGGTGAGAACCTGCGTCAGGCGGAAGGTGAGGACGCCGTGGCGCCTCTCTATCCACTCCTCAAAGAGGGGACTTACCGCCGCAATTGTGGCGTGCCCTGCGCTGGGTTGCGACAATCGTACCCGCCATGTCGCCATGAGATCACACCGGAGCTCTGTCCGCCGAGCCGCGATTTGTCGCGGCAGCGGAGTTTCACCCCGGCGTTTCACCTCCTCGCGCCACTCCCACATGTGCGCGAGGACCTTTGCCTCCAGATCCCATGGCGGCACTCCGGCAAGGAGGCTCGCCGCCTCGCACGAGATCGTGCGGTATCCTCGGATTAACCGGATAGCCATGACCCTCTGGGCCGCACTCAACCGGCGCGCTGGGCGCAGCCTCAATGAGGGCGCCCACACCGGTGCCCCGTAGAGGGCCATGGACCGCACGACCCCCGTGTAGAGCCTCCGGCAGGAGGCGTTTGGACCCCCCAGATTGGGCAGGAGCCGCTTTAATGCAGCCCCAGCCCGCTCCAGTCTGGGAGCCAAACGTCGGAAATGTTCGACGAAGTTCCACCGGCTGTCGAGGACAAGTCCCAAGTACTTCATCGTCGACTCGACGCCGATGTGAACCCCTCCTACCGTGAGTTGGGAACCCGCAGGTGGCGCGTTCCGAGGACCATGAAAACCCATGGCCTCGGGCTTGTGCAAGGCCACCTCGAGTCCCAATTGCCGGATCCTCTCGACGATTATCGCAACCCCGCGTGTCATTATGTCGGCCGCCGTCTCGTACGACCTCCCCTGCGCAAGGACGAGCGTGTCGTCAGCGTAGCAAACCACGCTGACGCCGCTAGGGAGGTCGGCGCGCAGCACCCAGTCGTAACCGATGTCCCACAGATGCGGCCCCAGGACCGATCCCTGTGGGACACCGCACGACATCTCTCGCCGGTTCCACTCTCCCTGGTGACCGGGGTAGATTACGGCCCTATCCGTGAGATAGGCCTCGACCACGCGACGGAGGTAGGTCGGCATCCGGTGATACCGGAGTGCCTCCCTAATGCAACTCCAGGGTAGGGTGTTGAAGGCATTGGCGATGTCTAGAGACACCGCCAAGACGATCCCACCCCGGGCCACTGCATCCCCCGTCGTGAGGGCTCGCACGCGCATGATGGCGTCCACCGTTGAGCGCCCCTTGCGGAAGCCGTACTGGCCGTCCGACAAGTCCGGCCCCTCCCGCACCAGCCACCCGACGAGGCGGTCTGCAATCACTCTTTCAAAGAGCTTGCCCACCTCGTCGAGCAGCACGATGGGCCGGTAAGCGGACGGAGAGTCCGCTGGGCGCCCAGGCTTCTTAATGAGGACCAGTTTCCCCGTCTTCCAACGAAGTGGGAACTGGCCCCTCTCCAAGCATGCGCTAAGGAGCCCCCTGAGTCGAGGCCCGAGAGCCTCTGAGGCCAGGACCCATGCTTTGCCAGGCAAGCCGTCGGGTCCTGGGGCGGTATTTTTGGCATTTAGCCGACGTACCGCCACTCTCAACTCCACCCCGGTCACTTCTGGAGCGTTGTCGTCGTCATCGGTGGTGTGGTCCGCAGCATCGGGCACCGCAGGAGGCGGAGCCATGGGCGGGGGACTATGTTCCCCTCGCGAGGGGAACAGAGCGCTCACCACGCCCTCCACGAGTTGGGGCCGGAGACTCTGAGTCAGCGGGGGAGCCCATGGGCGGAGTTTCTCCCGGACGGCCTTGTAGGGCCGTCCCCATGGGTCCCTGTTCAGAGTCTCCAGCGACTCCATGCGGGCCAGTCCTCTGGCCCGCAGGATCTCCTCCTGGAGGGCGGTCTTCGCCGCTCTGTACCCCTCATATAGCTCCGCCTGAATGGCTTCCGTATCCGGAGGGCGGATACGGAGCCTGCGGTGCCTGGTGTACCGGCGACGTGCCGCAACGCACGCTTCGCGCAACGCTGTCAGCTGCGGCGACCACCAGTACACCTGGCGCCAAGCCCGTCCTGGCTGGACTCGGGGCATAGCCACGTCACAGATTTCGGACATGGCTACTTCATCCTCAGATAGGTTCCGTATGCAGTTTTGTAGAGCCTTATGCTGATGACCAATATTGTAATAGTGTTTCTTGAAACACTCAATTCTTTATTCAATTCTTGAATTAGCTCGCCAATGGTACCACTTTTAGTATCCTTTCCGACTTTTTTGGTAGTCATGGGTTTTCTTTCACCAGTTTTTTAAATCTTTATATAGTCATGCTTTTCTAACCCCCACTCAAGCCAAGTGATATTGATGTTCAAATTCAAATTCAATTAATTTATTGCAGAACATAAAAATCTCATCTCATAATATCTTCAAGAGAAACTGGAATGGACTTTGACATACAAGATAGGCATGTATTATACATACATTGCTTAGACTCAGGGTTGCAAGATACTTCCGTGACTAAATCGGTGACTTTACAACTCTTTATTATTTTTAAAGCTTTAAGCTTTTCGGCCTTCAGGATCAAATTGCTGTGTTTAATACAAGCACAAGTTTCGCGATCGTTGAGAGCAGGATTTGCTACATAAAATGGTCTATACCGAGTAAATGTAGTGTAAGAGTCTTTTCCACCTTCCGATTTATATTTGGCGTGCAGATTTTTCATGGAATCTAAAAGAAAACGTTTCTGTTGTTTATCTTTTTTTAGCGTTTTACATTATTTTCAGCCTGCTGTGGCACGGCTCACGTCATTGCGTAAAAAGAACTCCTTATTTTTTTTTTATTGTATATTGTCTTTTTCTTTGGCCTCTTTCACTGTATCATCATTTCTAATTCGTCCCTTTAATCCTAAAGTCGTAGTTAGTTTCGTAGTCAAACTATATTTCTTTACAAGATCGTTGTTAACCACCTTTTTAAGTACCCTTGTTTCATTGTTTGTGTCTGCATTGGTATACTGTTGTTTTAAAGAATCTGAATGTACATTTAATTCGAAAACTTTTCGCTTTACTTTTTCTTTATCCTCTTCTCTTACAACAATCTCTTCGACAAAACTGCTAGCTTTTGACATTGGAGTTACTTCTTTTAATTCTTTTTCTTCAGGTAAATTGCTTTGTACAGGCTGGTTATCTGGGGCTGTGTCTAGATCTCGGTTTTTAAGTTTGAGATGTTCAATACATATTTTGCTTCTATAAATATGTTTTTTCAATGCAACCATTCTTTTCATCATTCTGCTCACGTTTTCGTGAAGTTTTTTATTTTCTTGCTTAAGTTTTGTATTTTCTGCTTTCAGGTATAGTACTCGTTTAGCTACATAGATTTCTCTTTTGCGCCTTATATCTTCTTCCTTTTTTAGCTTTTCTACTTGCTTTTTCTTTTCTTTTCCTCTATCGTTAGCTTCTTTCCATTTTTGTCTTCGAGCTTCTTTTTCACTATCAATAAGATCTGATATTTTTCTTTGTTTTTGTTTCACTTTCTCCAGGTGTTTTTTCTTTTTTCTTCATATTTTTCAGGATTTTGTTGCTTAAGTTTTTTAATGTATTTTTTTTTGCCGTTTGGCACCGGTCAGCAGCATTCTGAAACTAAAAAAACTGTTGGACATCTTTGAATAACACTAAAACTAAAAACAAAAGTAATTTTCGCTAGTGTGGGTGGGAAACGATCAACACTAAATGCAATAAGGTAGGCGTATTTTTTTTTCTAATCTAAATTTTGTTTGTGTGAAAATATTGGCTTATCCAGTATTTTCATACAAACAAAATTTTCTATTTTTGCTACACGAAAATTATGATAGAGAAAATCAAAACGAATAATAATTAATAAATATTTAGACATTTTGTGTAGCATTAAATTAAAATTAAGTATTTAATTTTCTCTTAACATAAAACAGTAATTTTAATTCGTTAATTTTAATACCTTAATTTTCTTCTTTACATAAAACAGTAATTTTAATACGTTAATTTTAATACCTTAATTTTCTTCTTTACATAAAACAGTAAATTTAATACGTTATTTTCATATTTTACACATGAGACCACAGCTTTACCGCGTACAACTTACTGACGTCAGTAAATGTCAGGAAATTGTTTGTCACTAAACATGTAAAACTTAACCTAAAAAATATTTTTACACAAAATCTTCGATCAAAAATGTACTAGGTTCCCGATGAGCGCTTCAAAAACGGCCCGAAAAATAAGAGCACAAATATTTTTGTGCTCTTATTTCAAATTAGTTTGGTCAGCCGCAGTACGCGTTCAAAAATTGTGTAAATAACCACTGTAACACCAACTTTTTGGAAGAAATATCTTTTTTTCCGTTAGTTTATAGGTATCTTTAAGTGTTTTTCATAAAATAAATACAATCAAATAGTAAATATCAGTGTCGCAAGTAACTAATAAGCCCATTCCTGTCGGCTTCCCTTACGAAATTATGACAGTCAGGAGTTCTCAGCAGTGTTTAATAATCACACTGAATGTATTTAATCTTACACCATAAAATTAAAGTATTCCAAACCCCAACCTACATAAAAAAAATATTTGCCAACGAAAACAAAACATTTAAAGTGCGCGCGGCACCGCGCGTCAAGATTTTTCTGCAGTGAACTCGCTTACAACGCCGGCTTATGAAGTAAATCAATTTCTATACAAGATCATCTCGTCATGACGTCACTTCAGGTCACGTGCCACACATTTTTTAGAGGCCTTGGCAAGCCACTAGACGTCGGGTTATCCGAACGAACTGGAGTAGCAATATCGTCCTTTCGTTGAATTTCATAAGTGTTCGGGCCCTTCCGCCGCCCCCTTGAACCCCGCCCGCTCGACCCGACAGTACTTTGTCATTTTAAATGTTTGTTTGACCATTGACGTCAATAGAATTATAACCTTATAACAAACCTTTTATTTTGTTGATATTTGTGGTTAATTAGCATTTATTTCGTTGTATTCATATAAGTTATTAGTGCAGTAACGCACGATAAGAATTTGATAATTGTGAGTTTGTTGTGAAATTGTGCGTTCGCATTAGTAATTTGTGGTAAGTCCTAAGTTGTGAAAATAAGAAACACGTAATTAGGTTAGGTCATAATTCATTATTGTGTGATACTTTTCCACAAATTACAACATTATCTATACTAATATTATAAAGCTGAAGACTTTGTTTGTTTGTTTGTTTGATTGAACGCGCTAATCTCAGGAACTACTGGTCCGAATTGAAAAAATATTTTTGTGTTGGGTAGCTTATTTATCGCTATAGGCTATAAAGCTATAGGCTAAATATCACCACGCTGCAACTAAGAGGAGCGGAGCAGTAATGAAAAATGTTGCAAAAACGGGGAAAATCGCACGGGTAGGCGATTCGACGCGACAGGAAGGGTCGGGGGAACAAGAAATTTAACGCGGATGAAGTCGCGGGCAGAAGCTAGTGTAGTATATTTTTGACACTTCCCGTTACAGTTGCATCCGCAGAGAGGTCGTTTTCGGCTTTGAAGCAAATTCATACGTACATGCGTAATTCTCAAACACAAGAACGATTATCTGACCTAGCCATTTTTTCTATTGAAAAACATTTATTGTTAAAAATTAAGAATCATCTCGGCTTTTATGATAATGTCTTAGCGCACTTTGTACTAAAGAATAGACGAATAGCTTTAGAGTATAAGTAGTATTATAAGTAGAATAAGTCAGTAGTCTTGTAGTTAAGTAGTTTTTTCTAGTAGACATCATACGTCAACATTATCACACTGATCACACCACAAACGGCTTTTTTCAAAGCCGCTTTTATTATACTTGCAAGACACTGTTTCAATCACCAGTGCTTACACGTATAGTAAAGGTGGATTGAAGACATCTGCTTGTAGAAGACTGAAGCCAGGAAGTCAGTCACAGATTTTAAGTAACTGGACTACGTGCGCCACGTCCGGCCTAGGTAAGAATTTGTTTTGCTCCGGCTTACCTCTCTAATAAAATCACCCTTCGCCACTGGTAAATATAAATCATTTAGCAATTGCATATTATGATTGTTTGACCAATGTTTGCGACAACGCGTCAACTATTGTAACAAACATTAGATAGATTTCCTAGCGAGCCATTTCGCTGTGCAGAATGGGTATCTATTGTAGCGAAAGAAAGAGGAGAAGAAATATACAAAACTTATAAAAAATCATATTTAAACTTTAATTTAAATGAAGAAATAATTTGGTTTAATACAAATTTAACTTCTAAATTGCGTACATAAAAGTAGACGCACCCATTTTTTATACGGGTGGATCACATTGAGTCAACCCGCACTTAATTAAATAAAATAAGTATTGTACTATTTTGGTCCTACTGCTTTTTCAAATAGAGTTTTTTTTTTTGCCACCATCTAAACGTACCTTCACCTAAAAAAATATATTCTGCAACTCTACGTCTTTCAATACGTACTGTGTTCTGAGCATTGAAATGTAATTCCAAGAACTACGTCTAGTTCCAAAATAAAGTAAGCACGAAATTGTCAACACATTGTTTTTAACCTTATTGCTTAGACTTTAAGTTTCAGTTTAGAATAAATAATTTTGTACTTATATAAAAATGACTTTTGATTTTCAAGGGACATTTTAAAATTGCTCTTTACCTTTCTCCAATGACAAAAGGACTTAAATATGAATATTTTGGAATCGTAATTATACTTTATGTTTGAGTGTTAAGGATTATAATAAACTGAAGTTGTTATTATTATGAAACGTTTTTCTATATTTCGTAGTACGAAATATAAATGTGTAAGCATTGATATATATGTTACACTAGATTAGCAATTACCGCGTCAAAGCGTTGCCACCGGACATATGGCCACAGCCATATGCGTAGCAAACGTCAGTTCAGTGCTCTCTGTTACGCCAACCAAAATGGACCCAGTGACAGGCGACAAAAAAATTCGCCAAAATGGGTTAATGCATAGAGAAAAAGTGCGATTCTAGATTACAAAAACACAATAAATTAATCTGAATTACTTTCCACACGTAACTTTATTGTTTCTGTGTCTATATCAACGTAAAAACGCAATAAAATAAACAATATGTATCATTTTGTCAATTAGGTTCAGTGTTACCACTAAAAACTTAGTTTTAGTTTCCCACATTTGTGGGAGTTTTTAATTTATAGGAATAAATGATTTTTTTAACAATAACATCGTTGCAGGGTGCCTTATGATGCAGCACGCTGTGATAAATGGGTGGAAATAATCCGATTGCTGAGAAGAGAGACTGACTGGCTACTTACTAAATCTATTGACATTTGTTCGAAGCACTTTCAATACAAAAAATATTCAAAAAGAAAATGTCTTAATTACTTTCATTAGTGATAAAATTCTAATACACATCCAATAAGAAATACATAATTCAAATAATTTAACTTAAGAGTGTTATCGTTAAAAACTGATAGTAAACTTAAAATTGGCTTTTAAGGTTAAATTACTACTAAATGGCATGAATTTATTAAAAACTAATTTTAGTACCGCATTAAGTATATCTTAATATTGTATTTGTATAGAATAAAAATTGAAAAATATTTTTAATTATCAAAATAACAGCTTATTTTGAACGCACATTTTTGAGATTTTATGGGAAGACTGAATTTCGGAATGAAATTATGAATTAACAATAAGTCGTGGAAGTCTGAAAAAAATACGTGGAAAAAGGGAAGATACCGTTATTGTTATTTTATAGAATAGAAAACCAATTTTAATTCATTAAATACCTAGAAAAAAATATTTTCGTAACCTAAATTTGACAAAATAAAACATCATTTTTATTTGATATTAAGGCTGAAATAACTTACAAAAAACACACTGTTTGTAAGTGGAGTTCAGGCAAACAAAAATCAGTTAAAAAAAAAACTTACATTTAATTATTTTATCGACAGTATAAAATTTCAAAGTTACTAATAAATTACGCAGCGCCGAGCGGTATCGGCCAGTCGCGCTGTGGCGTTCTCCGAGGTAGGACCTATGTCGCTCACGCTGCCATCGATCGACAATACAGATACGTAGTTGCCGGCGGTTTATACTACGCTTGACATTTTTTGATCCGTAAGTTTTTTTTTTCATAATGTTGATTTTGTACATTCAAATTATAAACACAATAGTGTAGTGTCAACTAGGTGTGTGTGGTTTATTAATTCCTCTTATGTTTTAGGTGATGGGCCGAAAAAGTAAATTATATTATGGTGACAGTGGAGGTACAAGAATGAGAAAAAAGAAAATGTTAGAGAAATTACAAGCTGCAAGTTAATTAAAATTGCCATATTATTTTACTTGGACATTCAAATTGAGCATTTTTGTAGTTGGATTTACATTACGAAATTAGTGACATAAAATTATTATTATTTCATTAACAATTTCACGTGTAAACTTCTAGTTTTATGATGCATGCATTAATTTAATAAAATCTAAATAATTTCGTGCCAAGCGCGATTTTTGAAAAAGGTAATGTCGCGGTACTAATATCACTATCAAATGAGACGTGAAACGAGTATCGAGAAAGCACATTTGTACGATAATATTGTACAGACGCCAGCACATCAATCTACCCGAAACTGTAAAATTTTCCCAATCAACTTTGAGCCTTATGCTCTAGTGATAAAGGTAAAAAAATAACTATATTTGACAGATTGTAGTAGCTTGATGTGCTGGGACCTGCACATAGCAAAATAAAGCTTTGTTGCTGACGGGGCCATGAATTCGGTGATACTATGTATAGATTTTACGACACTAATATTATACGAAACAAGTTGCACTGTATTAAAACTAATTTTGTAAAATTAATTTTAGCATGCGTAATTAATGTTGTTTATGTAAATCCCGCTTTAATATTGATTGACGTCATGCAATATTACGTTTTTATGTAGGAATAAACGGCAAAACTTACAAAAACGGCAAGACAATGCGGGAACGTCACGCGAGAATGATAACGAAGAATTCCAGCTACCTTCAACATCAACAATAAGAGTTGATAAAGAATTGGAAATACCTGAATCGCATTCAGAAATATTAGAAGAGACAAAATAAATGCGATCAGATGATGACTTCTAGGTATAATTTCCCTTTATTATTATTTATTTCATAGGGTAGAATGTTAAAGGCGTTCCTTTGGGGAAATCTATGACAAAATAATACTATAATAATTGTGGTTGTATTTGTTATGTACTTACTAGTTTGTAGTGTTGTATTGACGTAACTGTCATTAAAAAAATCTGTATACGCCAAAATGAATGAATTGCCATGAGCGTCTGATAAAGATATGCTAATAATAATTTTGACTAGGTTGACATAAATATTTTATTTTCAGAGATGATATCTCGGAAGAATTTTCAGATGAGCTTCATGACTACGACATAACCATGTCTGCAGAGGTAAGTAACAGTAAAGTTAACATAATGTTGTTTTAAGCTTACGAGTATAATTACAACTAATTGAAATCATTTGTGACGACACAATATTTTCATTACAGAATCCGATAAATGAGCCAATAAAAATTGAAGGAAGGCGAATCGTCGATTTTCAACATTTTTTAGAGGGTTTGATTAAAATTGCTAACCATAATGATCGCTTTGGATGTACTTTGAAGAACCTTACACTAGTAAAAGAAAATAAAACAGGATTTATATCAAAATTCTTCTTTGAATGTAATATGTGTAATTCTAAGTTCGAATTGAGCAGTAATAATGAAGAACAAAAAGAAAAACTAAATGTCAATGAAGGCGCCGTGTCAGGAGCCATAATTTCAGGAATTGGCCTAACAAATTTGAATGAAGTAGCTGCATCAATGGACTTACCAGTTATGTCATTATTCACTTATAGTAAATGTCATGATAAAGTTGCTGACATGTGGAAAAATGCCGCTGAAGAAAGTATGTTTGCCGCAGCTCAAGAGGAAACAGCTGCTGCTCGATTACGAGGTGACACTGATGACATCCCGATGATACCAGTGGAAGCAGATTGTTGCTGGAGCAAACGCTCATATAAAAATCAGTATAATGCATTGTCCGGTGTTGCAGCTATTATAGGACATCACACAGGAAAAGTTCTCTACATTGGGGTTCGCAATAAGTATTGTGGCATTTGTGCCCGCGCAAATAAAAAGGAACAACAACCTGCTGCTCATAAATGTTCTAAAAATCACGTCGGTTCATCATCTAGCATGGAACCAACAATACTGGTAGAAGGATTCAAGTCCTCCGTAGAAACCCGGAAATTAATTTATAACACGTTGATTGCTGATGGTGATGCTAGCACATATAAAAATATATTAGAAAGCAGACCATATCCCGGCGTTCCAATTCAAAAAATTGAGTGTACCAATCATCTCCTCCGCAATTGCAACGGAAAAAAATTATTACTTAAAGCTTCAAGATGATATCTCGGAAGAGTTTTCAGATGAGCTTCATGACTACGACATAACCATGTCTGCAGAGGTAAGTAACAGTAAAGTTAACATACTGCGGCAAACATACTTTCTTCAGCGGCATTTTGCCACATGTCAGCAACTTTATCATGACATTTACTTCCATCACTCTATCGGAGCGTAAATTATTGACACCGGAACCTTTGATCCGTCTGAGAACAGCAGTAAGATCTTCAGTACGGCATTGGCAAACACAAATTTTAACCGAATCAGAAAGAATTATAAAAATACAGAGAGACATTCTGAACAGCGCCAAACATATCTTTGGAGATCACAGTGAGTGTGAATTGTACTACTGCACTGAAGAGAGAAAAAAAGAAACAAACCAAACACTCCAAGCAAAAACTCTGATGTTGAAACTGCAACGAAATATCTCTCAGCTGGCTTATCACTCTCGAAGTCTGCTCCACGACTTTACCACAAACCGTGCAGAGCAGTTCAATAGTATAGTAGCAAAGACTGTTGGTGGAAAACGCATTAATTTTTCCCTAAAAGACTCTTACTCCATCAGTTGTCATGCCGCAGTAGTTAGTTTTAACACAGGTAAACCTCAAACTACCCTGTATAAATCTGCCTACCAGAAAAGTCCAGGTCAATCCCTGAAACGTTTAAAGCAAAAGCGTTTTTCAATCAATCAAAATCGGAAACGCAAAATACCTCGACGAAAAATCAACTTTAGCGCAGGGCCCGTAAATAAAGTCGATTACGGAATTGCTTGCCAAAAGCCTGATATGAAACCAGACGATTTCAAGCAGTAGCTTTCTTAGAAAATTTAAAAAACAGGCCATAAAACGGCATGACATTGAAAGAGATACAATCCTTCAGGCTGAGAGTGCTTTGTGGCTCGAGCTGAGAAGATGTATTTTAACTGCTTCCAATTTTGCCAAAATTTGTAAATGACGCCCGAATTTGAATTCAGCACCACTTGTTAAGTCCATTTTATATGGATATTCTTTGGACCATGTAGCGTCAATAAAATATGGCAAAGAAAATGAGGTAAAGGCTATTGAGCAACTCGCCATTCAAGAGGACATAACTATCGAGAAATGTGGTCTTTTTATCGATGAGACCCATTGTTTTTTAGGTGCTTCGCCAGACGGACTTTATGAAGAAGGAATCATAGAAATAAAATGTCCCATTTCTATACATGGAATTGACCCTGATGCAGCAATCCGTCAAAAAAAACTAAAATGTTTTTTATTTGATGGCGATAACGTCATTATCAACGTAAACCATGACTGGTATTATCAAGTTCAGGGCCAACTAAATATTGCAAATAAAAATGTGTGTTTGTTTGCGGTGTACACTGGTCCTGAATTTCTAATAAAAGTTGTGAAAATTTATAAATACGATCAATTTTGGAAATAAAAAATGATCCCTCGTTTGAAATTTTTTTATTATATGTGCATTCTTCCCGAAATAATTGATCCCAGAAAAAGCCGATCAATGCCATTGAGGGAAACTATTTTATAATTTATACAATTTTTTTTTATATTAAATGACTCACTAAACATAACATTCGACAATTATTTATTTAATTTCCCACCTATTCATCCAATGCATATAAATTAAAAAACCTATTTACAACCAACTGGAACTACTCACCAACACTTGAATAATCTAAATTACTAATATATTTTTTTCTCTTAAATAACTTAATTTTGTGTAGAGGATTTCAGATTTATCATAAATCATAAGTATTGCAATAAATTGAAGTTAGATTTAAATTTCAATTAAATTTTGCTAAAACAATTATTGCTCTAAAGCGAACGGATCAAAGTGAGTAAGTCTGACTATAAACAGAGCGAACGCGCCAACTCTACGCACACAGTTACACACGCGTCTGTGTGAGTGAAATTCACAAAGAATTACCTAAACTTGACGATCCGCGCTAAGCGAAAACGCTCTTAACGTTTAACATTTTTTTAACTTTTTTTTGGCTTAAAAAGATGGGAAGTTCGAATGGGTAGGCAACCCCATCCCGTCATTGTATGTTTATATTGCGTTCTTTGTCTAATCTAAGCGACGGCATTATTCTTGCGACTTGTGTGAGTGAGACAGATATATGTTTACGTTTAAATGTTTAGTGGTTTCAAAGCTACGTCGTCGCGTTTAAATAGTGGTTACAGTTTTTTTGACACATTTGAATGAGGTTTGCTTCTCTAGTTATTTATCTCAATGTGTGTAAGTGTGTGCAAACTTGGCCACTTGAGCGCCTTATTTTTGTTCCTGATCCTTTATCTAGTGCTATTATTGATCGAAGCACAAAATATAATCACAATTACTAGTAGATTGAAAGCGTAATCTATTATTCTTGTCATAATTTAAGTATATTACAACTGCGGTAGATGAATTCTTAAAAAAAGTACTTACTTCTGTTGAGAAGATCTCCCTTTTGTCAGGAAAAGGTTATACAATTTTCCACAACTGAATCACATAACATAAGCCGTGCCACAGCGACAAAAAAAAATGGCGGCGCGTCATTGTGATGTTACTTTTCGTGACATGACCAGTGTTGCAAGTGTATAAAGTTAGATTCCTACTCTTCGTGATACAAAAAGTTGGTTAATTATGTCAATAAATCAATGTCACGAAATTGTTACGATTGTTATGGACATTTCTTTAAATTTTCATTCGTTGTTTATTTAACGTAAATTTAATCAGTTTATCCATCCAACATCACACTTAGACATTGCTTTTTAAATAAGGTACAAAAATCTAGTAAGTTTCGTACAAAAATTCTGATTTAAAAATATAGTAGGTACCAATGTCGTCCAAACAGGGGACAGTTAAAAATGTATGGTGTTTTTAGGGTTCCGTTGCCAAATGGCAAAAAATGGAACCCTTATAGATTCATCATGTCTGTCTGTCTGTCTGTCTGTCCGTGTATGTCACAGCCACTTTTCTCCGAAACTATAAGAGCTATGTTGTTGAAACTTGGTAAGTAGATGTATTCTGTAAGCCGCATTAAGATTTTTACACTAAAATAGAAAAAAACAATACATTTTGGGGTTCCCCATACTTAGAACTGAAACTCAAAAAATTTTTTTTCATCAAACCCATACGTGTGGGGTACTTATGAATAGGTCTTTAAAAATGGTATTGAGGTTTCTAACATCGTTTTTTTCTAAACTGAATATTTTGCGCGAGAGAGACTTCCAAAGTGGTAAAATGTGTGTGTCCCCCCCACCCCCGTAACTTCTAAAATAAGAGTATGATAAAACTAAAAAAAATATATGATGTACATAACCATATATATGGATCTCGTTCAAACCAGTTTTCGGTGGAAGTTTTTCCACCGAAAATCGGTTTGAACGAGATCCAGTAAGTAGATTTTTTTTAAACGTCATAAATCGTAAACCGCAATTTACCTTTAATTCAATCAACTCAAATATAAAAATTAAAAAAAAAAACATTTAATGTCATAAACATAAACCTTATGCATAAACCGAAGATACCTACAGGTTTGTACGGAACCCTCGGTGCGCGAGTCCGACTCGCACTTGGCCGGTTTTTTTGTTACTTTATTTTCACATTCAACTTATACTAGGATTTGAATCGCAATTCATTGCTTTTTATCAGGAATAATATGCAGATGTTTAGATTAGTCTTTGAAATTTAAAAAATGATTTATTTTAGTGTGAACCATATTTGTTTTCAAAGATTTTTCATGAGGACAAACATTTAGTAGTAATAGTACACATATTTTGAAAACGACTCAGTACCTACCTGTGCACTGGAATAAATTGTTTTTTTTTTTTAACTTTTCAACCATAAACGAATCAATCTTCGCAAGATTGTCCGACTGGGCCTTGGGTAAATCCGACTTCCATGTTTCCTATCTACCAATATCTATAAAACATAAATAAACAAGAAACAACGATTAAACTCCGCAAATAATAACAAAGCTGTAAAGCGGGTGGCGGGCGATCGTAGCTCGTGACGTCATGATCCGCGCGGCCGGCGTGCGTTTTAAAACTCCGTTTCTGAAAACTTTAATATCTCCGTAATTTCTCGATGGATTTGAGTGATTCAAAAAGAAATGAATTCAGATATTTATATTGTACTCGATGTAGTATTCAAAATTGCTATATCCTTTTGTCGAATTGATCCTCATTATCCGACACCTACATGCCGTAAAGACCTCAAACGTTTTCTAGGCACCGCGACGTGGTACAGGCGTTTCGTTTCAAACTTCAGCACCATAGCCGGTCCCTTAAATAAGTTGACATCTTCTAAGAAGGGCACTCCTCCTTTTGAGTGGACTGCTGAGGCCGACTCAGCGTTTCAAAAACTCAAAGAGTGTCTAGTATCAGCACCAGTCTTATCTTGTCCGGACTATACTAAGCCATTCGAAGTACACACGGATGCAAGTGGTTACGGTATCGGTGCTATGCTGACTCAGTCGTTTGAAGGCAAAGAACATCCGATTGCATATATCATAATGCATCGCTAACTGCCACTGAAAAGAATTACGGCATAACGGAACGCGAAGCACTAGCCGTTATTGTCGCTCTCGAACATTGGCGTTGCTATATCAAAAACGGACAACAGTTCACAGTTTATATCGATCATAGTGCTCTTAAATGGTTCCTATCATTAAGCAATCCAACAGGACGTAGGTACATCTTTCGCCCTTTAACTTTGTAATAAAACATAGAAAGGGCGTAGATAACGTCATACCTGACGCTCTGTCTAGAATCATTCCAGTAAGTACCATCAGCATTTCCAACTCTTATTTGGACACTAAAGACAGCTGGTACAAAAACATTTATAATGGTTGTTTAAATGATCCTTCAAAATTCTCAAATTTTATTATTAAAAATAATTCATTATTAACTTAGATTATCAAAAAATAAACATGAACTTACTTCAGAATTCTCGTGGAAAGAGGTGGTTCCTTCTGAACTTCGTGAAACTATTTTTAATGAGAACCATGCTGTTCCTACGGCAGGACATATGGGCATTTTTAAAACTTACCGTCGACTTGCTTTATGTTACTACTGGTCCGGTATGTACCATGACGTTGTCAAGCTTATTGGTTGGAGTCGATCGCGGACTCCCGGCCACCGTAGGCGCGAGCTTGCGGGCGGCGGGCAATAGGTAGCTCGCGGCCCGGTAAAGACCAAGCTCGGGTCGACGGCGCGTAGTGTTCCACGCGCGCCTCAAAGAGATGTCAGCAGCAGTGAAGGGGTCTACTAGGACCGATGCCTGCCGGGGTCGCGTGATTGTTCGAAAGAGATACCGTGACCCTGGCACATGGGCAACTGATGGAACAGGGGTGGGTTTTAGTCAGTAAAAGTCTGACACGCCCTCCCGCTCCGCCCAGAGCGGGAGAAGTCATTTGATGATTTCCCATCCTGAAAAAAAAAAAAAAGAAGCTTATTGATTCTTGTGATAAATGGTTAGCTTACAAGTCTCAAAATCATCAAACCCTAGGAGAAATGGGTCGTCCTAAACAGTGTTCTCGACCATTTCAGAAGATTTCAATAGATCTCATGGGACCTCTTCCCACTACTTTTGTGATAACTTGTTGTTTTTCAAAGTTCTATTTAATTTTTCCAATTAAAAGAACTACTGCTGACATTATAACTAAAATTCTAGAGGAATCAGTATTTTTAGTTCATGGCATACCACAAACAATGATGATGGATAATGGCATTCAGTTTACAGGTAAAGTGGCGGAAGCATTGTTTAAGAAATACAACATTCCTAATGTTCATTAGACACCTAAGTACACCCCTCAGGTGAACTTAGTAGAAAGATTCAACAGAACCATCATCACATGTTTATCTACCTATGTGGATAACGATCATAGATCTTAAATAAATAAATAAAACTTTATTGCTAAACAAATTTACATAAGTTTTACATTGGCCCCAAACTGGGCAAGCCAGTACCAAACCATTTAAACATTTAATTTAAAGTCATGTTTTGATATAAAAGCTAACTAAGTATGTACTAAGAAGCTAAAGATACAAATTAAAATTAAACAAAACAAAAACATCGCGAGAATAAAAGAAAATAATCAAATTATAAAACTAGGAAAAAAATAAAATAAAAACCGGCCAAGTGCGAGTCGGACTCGCGCACCGAGGGTTCCGTACAAACCTGTAGGTATTCTCGGTTTATGCATAAGGTTTATGTTTATGTAATTAAATGTTTTACTTTTAATTTTTATATTTGAGTTGATTGAATGAAAGGTAAATTGCTGTTTACGATTAATGACGTATTAAAAAAAAAACTACATACTAGATCTCGTTCAAACCAATTTTCGGTGAAAGTTTACATGGTTATGTACATCATATATTTTTTTTAGTTTTATCATTCTCTTATTTTAGAAGTTACGGGGGGGGGGGGGACGACGACACTCATTTTACCACTTTGGAAGTGTCTCTCGCGCAAACTATTCAGTTTAGAAAAAAATGATGTTAGAAACCTCAATACTATTTTTAAAGACCTATTCATAAATAGCCCACACGTATGGGTATGATGAAAAAAATTTTTTTTAGTTTCAGTTCTAAGTATTGGGAACCCTAAAATTTATTGTTTTTTTTTTCTATTTTAGTATGAAAATCTTAATGCGGTTCACAGAATACATCTACTTACCAAGTTTCAACAGCATAGCTCTTATAGTTTCGGAGAAAAGTGGCTGTGACATACAGACGGACAGACAGACAGACATGACGAATCTATAAGGGTTCCGTTTTTGCCATTTGGCAACGGAACCCTAAAAACGCTATTAATTAAATTAGTGTGAGTGCGTGATTATGTGATGGTGAATTTGAGTGTGTTTAATAGTGAGTATGTGTGTGTGAGACGAAAACGTTCATGTGCACAGATTATTTGACCACTGTAATGAACTTTTCTGCTTCGTTATATGACAAGTTTAGTAACCAGGATGTTAGCTTGTTTTTATTTGTTTGCGAGTGCAGTTTCTCATATTGCACTGTTTGATCACCGCGTTATAGATGTGTACGTGCAGAAAATATGGGAGTCTTTGAGCATATGCAGATTTTACTGGTGGAGTCGGAACTCTGAATATGCGTTTGGCCTGTAATATACTTAGATCACTCCTTTTTGATGTTTTAATATGGGTCATCATTGTAACGTCCAGTACGTACAATTTTCTTACGCTCAGCAGGGAAAGTTCTGCGAACAGGACTTCTGTAGGAAAGCGGTACGGTTTATGTAGCAGGGTTTTGAGGACGGCGCGTTGTGCTCATTCGAGGATTATCAAATGAGTTTTTGACGCACCTCCCCAGATTACAATGCAATATTGTATTGCGATGTGGAGGGAAGGAGGGGTTAAGTAAATACCATGTCGTGTACTTGTCCATGAGTCAACTGGAGACTGACGACCCCAGACTCCCTTTATTAGTGTAATATATACCTAGTCCGTACGTGACATATAGCATAACATAACTATGGACATAGCTTATCTACCTTAACTTAAACTAAGACCTAAACGTGACGTACGTGACACACCACATCACCCTTCCTAAAGTAAAAAAAAAAAAAAACTTAGTTACTTTGTTTTTTTTTTTTTTTTCATCTCTTACATTTTTAAACTTACATTCTAAGTCTTACAGTATAACTTTGTCCTATTTTTATGTATCACATCTATCTTATTTTTATATTTAACTATTACATTTGGTGACTCGTCCTTTACAACTACAAATGGCCCATTATAAATACACTCCAACTTATTGCCTACTTCGTTTTTTACCAAAATCAAGTCACCTTCCTTATAAGTTATAGAATTAAGATTCTTATCATAACAATGTTTCCTTGATAACTTACTTGATACCAAATTTTCTTTTGCATCATTTTGAGCCCTTTGTAACCTGTATTTAAATTCTAAAGGATAATCATCAAAATTATACAAAGGTTCAACACTTTCACCTTGAAGACTACTTGGTAACCTACAAATTTTACCATAAACTAATTCATAAGGCGTATACTTAGTCACAGTATTAACTGTTGTGTTATAAGAAAAACACCAATATGGAATCCAAGAACTCCACGATGATGGATTATTATCTGTTTGTATCCTTAAATAAGCACCTAAAGTTTTATGAACGTTTTCCAAAGACCCTATACTTTCATGATGATATGACGTTGATAAGATTTTATTGATGCCCAAGACATTACATAGCTCTACCATTACTTTTGAAATGAACTCAGAACCCCTATCCGTAGCAATTGTTCCCGGTATCCCATATCTCAACACAAAATTTTCTGCCAACGCTTTTGCTACCTCATTTGCGGATTTATTTTTTAGTGGATAAGCCTCCACAAACTTCGTAAGTTCACATTGAAGAGTTAATATGTAAACATTACCATTTTCGTCCCTATCAAGTGGCCCCACTATATCTAAATAAATCTTTTCAAAAGATGAAGATGCAGTGGTAGTAACCGTCATTGGTTCTTTAGTATGTTTGGAAAACTTTTGTTTTTTACACTTATCACATTGACCAACGTACTCCGCTACATCTTTCTCAATTGACGGCCAATAATAATATTTCTTTATATTATTCACCATCCTGCGTATTCCTGAATGACCACTCGTAGGTAAAATATGAAAATCATTTAAAACAAATCTCTTCTCATCTGCCCCTTCTATTTTCCGTACACCCTTCACTACATATATTCTAAAATCCCCACATATCGAATTACTATTTTCCTTCAAATATTTGGCCATTTTTGTAATAAAATTAACGTTATAACGATTTTTCAAAATAATAACTTCTTTTATGCCCTTTTCAATACAAAAAGTGACTATGTCTCTCGACAACTCGTCTTGCGATGATGCCGATAAAGATTCATAGTTTACGTAAATACTCGAGTTTTCTGGCACATACATTAAATTGCGCGACTTTGAAAATATTTTTTCACCATTAGTGTTACGTAACATCTTCTCCCACTCATTCAAACATATCTCAATGTCATTTCCTTGTTTTTTAAGAACTTCTACGATCCTAGGGTGATCAGTCCTAGATACCACAGGGTCCGTATCATAAACATTTGGTTCTTCCAACTGTTTGTACTGCGCTCTTGTCATTACGGATATAGTTTTTCCACGCATGGTTTTCAAATCTTCACTTGAAATTACTATCCTAGAAAGTGCATCAGCTAATACATTTTCTTTCCCCTTAATATACTCGACCTCAAAGTCATACTCTTCTAAACATAAACGAAACTTAGTTAACCTACTTGATGGATCTGTCATGTTAAACAAGTATAATAGTGGCCGGTGATCCGTTTTTACAACGAACCTCCGTCCATACAAATACGGTCTAAAATATTTAACTGACCATACTATAGCCAATAACTCCTTCTCTATAATAGGATAATTTAACTCACTTTTCCCCAAAGACCTACTAGCGTATGCAACGGGTTTACCGTTCCCATTACACAAAACACTTCCTACCGCATAACCCGAACTATCGGTTTGCAATACAAACGTGTTGTCTTCAGAAAAATTTGGATAGTCCAACACTGGTGGATTCATTAACGCTTCCTTAAGCAACAAAAATGACCTCTCACATTCATCGGTCCAACTAAACACTACATCCCTCTTACATAGCTTATTCATAGGCATCACTATACTAGCAAAATTTGGTATGAATTTCCTATAATAATTTGCAAACGCCACAAACCGCTTTACTTCATCAACTGCCGATGGACGCGGATATTTCTTTATGGCTTCTACCTTTTCAGGATCTGGTGAAATACCTTCCGCTGAAATCACGTGTCCTAAATAAAGTATCTGTTTTTTCATAAATTCACATTTGGATGGATTCAGTTTAAGATTGACCTTTCTCAGGCGAGAAAACACTGACATAAGGTTTCGGTTGTGCTCATCCAAATTCCGCCCGAAAATAATTAAATCATCCAAATATATCAAACATTTGTCATAATTTAATCCTGACATGGCTACAGTCATTAACCTGCTAAAAGAACTTGGACTTATCTTTAACCCCATTGGTAATCTACACATCTGATATTGCCCTTTATCTGTCGTGAAAGCTGTGTATTTCCTACTACTTTCATCTAAAGCACACTGATAATATGATTGTGATAGATCACAGTGGCTAAAGTAAACCGCACCCGACAATGAATCCAAGATTTCATTAATATTTGGCAAAGGGAATTTATCATCCTGTATCTTTTCATTTAACTGCCTGTAGTCTATTACTACACGCCATTTTTTCTCCCCATTACGATCTGCCTTCTTGGGTACAACCAAAACAGGACTAGACCACTCACTAACCGCCTCCTCAATAATATTACTATTCAGCATCTCCTGCACTTGCCTATCAACCTCCTTTTTCTGTACATAAGGTATTCTATACTGTTTCCTGTAAACTGGAGTAACATTATCTTTCAAACGTATTGACTGCGCATATACATTCGTGACATCCAATTTATCTCCCGGAATATAAAAAATATCTGGATATTTTGCACATATTCGCTCAACTGACAACCGTTCCTCGGCATTCAAATAATCAAGATTAAGCAAAGAAAATATTTTCTTAACACGTTCAACACTTACTTCTGTTTCCGCAAAACTACAACAATTAAAATCACTTAACGGATAGACTTCTACATCGGACATACCACACACAACCTCCTCCGTGGTTGTGTTTAAAATCCTAATGGGCATCATCCCATTCTTAGGTCTAGCTACTACATTTGCTAAGAAAACCCCTTCGCGCAACTCCTTCCTAAACACTACACAATCTTCTGCTCTATTAACGGGCAAATACTTAACCATTTCACAACGCGGAGAAATAGTTAAAGAATAATTATAGGATTTAAGTGGCATCGAAACCGTCTGCTGCTCACGGTTCTTTAGAGATAACCTGTTCCCCGAAAAGTCTATAACACCACTATACGTCTGCAAGAAATCCTGGCCTAATATGCCAACTGACCTACATGGCAAATCATTGAATATATAAAACTTATGCACGAACGAACATTGTCCGTATTCCAACGTCAAATATACATAACCTATAGCCCGTAAACTACCCCCTACACCATTAATCACTAATTCTTCCTTAACTACTTTACAGCCCAAAGCATTATTCCTCAAGAAATTACTTTTTATTGCCGATATCGACGCACCCGTATCGACTAACCATTCCGAATCCACATTATTTGCTAGAAAATTCACCCAGTTAACACTATTGCAAGCTAAAATATGCTTAGCCTCGAAAAAACTGCGTTTCATTCAATCGTCCGCCTTCGCTACTTCGTGACATCGACACTGCACCTGAGTCAGCATCGCCCCGCACGTGCTCTAGACACGCTACGCGCTGTCGACCTTGCTGAGTCTGCCGTCCACGATGAGTACCACTGCTACGACCGCGCATTCCACTACTATACCTTACGTTTCCATTTTGGTACGTACGCCCAACAGCTGTTTTTTGCTGCGCGTACCCATTACCTACAGCGTGCCGCCTATAGTTATTTCCACGACCCCTATTTCCCGCAGAAAAACTACCACCCGCGGACCACCGCTGGAACGCCATGACTTGACCCGACGAAGCACAATTTTCGTCTTCCGCTACCCTGATAGCATCTTTCAAACAAGTCAAGTTCCGTGCCGTAATAATTGTACCAAGACGCTGATTACGAAGTCCGTCAGCAAACTTTTTAACCGCATACTTCTCATTTAAAGGCCGCAAAATTTTATAAGCTTCCGAATTTTCCCCGGCTTGAGAAATAGTCAAATCTACCATTAACTTCTCTATCTCTGCCCCGAAATCCGTGACCGACCTATCATTCTGCCTAGCGCGAGCAAATTTGGCTTGCACCGCAACGTCTGACTTAACCGTCAACAAATGCTTCTTCATGTCCGTCAAAAGACTGTCTACAGTCGTATAAGTAGAGGACAATCGCATCTTAGCCCCCTGGGTAAGTCGTGTAGTTAGCACGAATCTAATTAAATGAGCACTATCAGCCGCTTCCAACATAGAGCTGTATAAATCTATGGCATCAATCAAATCTTGGGTTACCTGCTCATCCCCATTCATTTTCGGGAGTAAGCTAACCCCCGTTTTCAATGAAAACCTTTCCAACGCCATCTCTGTATCGGTTCCGGTACCGTTTTCAAACTTAATAGTGTCTACATACAAATTTTCTATTTTACTCACTAGCTGTGCCAATTCCTCCGAAAACTTGCTACACTTAGAAACTACACACTTAAATTTACAATACAGGGCTTTTACCTCGCTTATCTTTCCATCAAAAATTTTTGCCTTTCCGCCTACTGGGACCTAACTTGACAATTGATTCCCTCAATAACTTAAGCTGTACAAACAGTGACGTTAACTCCACTTCCATTTAAAATTAATGTCTCTAACTGATAGATGACCGAAAATACTCGTCACTACACTTAAGTTCAAATCACATCACTTACTCCTCTTGTCGCTCCGCCAGCTCCCGGTCAGGCCATCTGCACAGCTCGCTGCACCTCACGCTGATTGATCTTCTCTTCGATCCAATTCTGATGACACCTCCTGTACAGCCGGACTGCCACGCCAATGATGACAATCGCCAAACACACGGCGATAAACAACAGCATCGCGTTGATGGTGGATATCTGCTCTTGTGTTACTGTCGCGGTATTTGAACCACCCGCTGCTGTCTGGGCTATAATAACCTCTTCCTTGGATGACGTGCTCCCCATGGCCTGTGACTATCCAACTGTCGAGAAACTGACTGAAGCCGACTGAAGTGACTCCGACGAGATCCCGGTCGGGCAACTATAACGCCGTCCAGCCGACTGGCAGGGTCGCCATGCGATGTGGAGGGAAGGAGGGGTTAAGTAAATACCATGTCGTGTACTTGTCCATGAGTCAACTGGAGACTGACGACCCCAGACTCCCTTTATTAGTGTAATATATACCTAGTCCGTACGTGACATATAGCATAACATAACTATGGACATAGCTTATCTACCTTAACTTAAACTAAGACCTAAACGTGACGTACGTGACACACCACAGTATCAGCGATTGACATAAAGCTATATAAACCAGTTTTTTTACATCCACGGATGCACTGTCCCGAATCATTTTCATTATGTAGATTTGCTTACGAACTCTTTTGACAAGTTCCAAAATCTGTGGTTTAAATGAAAGGTGCTGGTCTATAAGAATTTTATTTCAAGTATTTTATTTCATCCACTCTGTCGATGTTATTGCAGGAACATTGAGTATCAGTGTGAACTATTGTTTTATGGCAATCTTCTCCGTGAATCTTTATGTTCCATGATGGTATTTTAGTAGCCTGAGTCTTTCTGAAGGTTATGACGACACTGCGATATTATTTCATGCAACCGATTGGGATGACTTATACAAAAAAGCAGAAGCAGGTATGGTCAGGGTCGCCAAATGACTTAACTTGAACTTGCTTACACTGAATATAAAAAAGACTTTTTTATATTCAGTGTTGCATGAAATAATATCGCAGTGTCGTCTGCGTAACAAATGAGGTCAGCGTTTGGGATATCAAGGTTGAGTATATCGTTCATGTTGATAGTAAATAGTGTTGGACCTAGTATACTCCCCTGTGGGATGCCAAAGCTAATCTCCTGTTCATCGCTGACTAGATTATCAACTCTGACACATTGCCGCCTGTTGTGCAGGTAACTACAAAGCCAGTCAAGTGCAGTTCCTCTTATTCCTAGCCTTTCGAGTTTTTTAAGAAGGATAGGAATAGAAATGGTGTCGAACGCCTTAGCAAGATTCAAGAATATTCCAACAAGACAAGAACTAAGACAACGTTCGCCACCATCGGTATGTTTTGATGTTATGGTCGTCAGCAGTTCGATCGCGTTAGTGGTCGATTTTCCTTTCCTGAACCCAAATTGCCTTTCTGAGAGAAATTAGTTGCTTTCTAGGTAGAATAGAATTTTTATTTTGCAAATATGGGTAATATACAATAGTTGTTATATTATGACGTATCAAAGCTCAGCCATATTTTACCACGCGGCATGCAAACATTTACATTATTTATTATAATTTGTCCTTACATTTTGAAAATAAAAAAACAGATCAATTGAGGACTATCATTATCATTACAATTATCATTCAATAGAAAAAGTTATAAATTATAATTAGCAATACAGTTATTATCATTTTCAATACAATTAATATCATTATAAATACAATTATTGTTATTATCAGTACAATTAATATAATTTTAAATACAATTATTATCATTTTAAATACAATTATTATTATTTTAAATACAATTATTATCATTATCAATGCAATTATTACGCAGATCAATTATTACGCAAATATATAGTTTTCTCTGTTAGAAACTCAGTTACACTGTAGTAAGTTTTATCTACCAAAAAATTACGTAGTCTACTCTTAAATAGTACTGTATTTAAATCTTTCCAACCACTCGGTAATTTATTGTAAATAATTGGGGCCATGCAATAAACACTGTTGCGCATCAGAGTGGTTTGACAGGAGACTTGACATAGTTTACTATTGTCAGGCCTATTTCTTGGGAATACATCAGCTAGGCGTTGAAAATGACGTGGATTTTGTTTTACAAACAGGGCCACTTCGAAAATATAAATACACGGAAGTGTCAAGATATTATATTGTTTAAAATACGGTTTGCAACTGTCTGTAGTTTTAAGTTTAAACAATGATCGGAGACATCTTTTTTGGGCCTTAAATGCAATATCTTTATCAGTTGAGTTCCCCCAGAAAATGATGCCGTAGCGTACGTGAGATTCAACTATGCCGTAGTAAGCCGTAAGAAGTGTTTTAGTATCTACTATGGAGGATAATCTATATAAGACATACGCAGAAGAACTCAGTTTTTTTACACAAAATACCTATATGCGCTTTCCAATTTAAGTTGTAATCAATTTCTAATCCTAAAAATTTGGTTTCTCCTACTTCATTAATACTGTCACTTTTATAATGTATGTCAAGATTAGTTACGCCAGGAGTACGCTGTCTAAATTGCATTATCTTGGTCTTACTTAAATTTATATTTAAATTATTTTTATCCAGCCATTTAATTAGTGAGTCAAGAGAATTATTAATGTCACTTTCATATGTAATTGCGTTCCTACAAGGGATCGTTATCGTGCTGTCGTCTGCAAACATAGTTAAAGGTTGTTCAAGGGACATGGGCATGTCATTGACATATAAAATAAACAAAAGCGGCCCAACAACAGTTCCTTGTGGAACACCATATGAGATTTTACGTTCTCGTGATCTTGTTATTTTTTTTTTTTTTTATTTAATTTTTATTTCCAAAATACTTATTCTACATTACATTGATTTTGCCATACAACGAAAACCTCTCAGGGTTTATCTGTGTGCTGGCGAGCCGTTTACATTTTTTTTTTTTGACAATCGTTTAAAGCAATTTTAAAAACAATTCAAAAAGAGAAAAAAAAAAAGAGAAACATGTTTAAAATAATCTCATTACAATTCATTCTACAGAAAACTTTTGTATAAAGTAACGTTTTGATTTAGGCTTATAACTTTTCGAACTAGTTTTGTATAATTTTTGTAGGTCTTCTGGAAGTTTATTAAGAAAGTAAGGTATTAAATATTCTGCAACCCTCGTACCGTACACATTGTTGGCTTTTGGTAAAATGTATTTATTATTAAGTGTAAGAGATCTCAAAAAAGCCGGTCTTGTTTTTTCATTTAGCAGCTCGGGCCTATTGACTTCAGCAAGGGTGAAAAATTCAACTTTATTGAACACATTCATAACATTACAGTATTTAAATAGATCGCCGTCGCAGTTTTTTATTTTTTTTTTAATATGTTTAGGTGTAATGACTTTTAATATTCGCAATTGTAACTTATAAATATCTGACAAGTATGTATGGTAAGTTCTCCCATAGCTGCTGAGACCGTAGTTGATAACAGAGTCTGCCAAGGCCATGTATAACATTCTTAGCGTTTTGTAAGGTAATTTATACTTCAAGATGCTAAGTTTACCTAGAATAGACCTCAGCTTGTTGCAGACGTATTCTTTGTGTGGACCCCAACAGAATCGGCTATCAACCATCAGACCGACATACATGTGTTTATCGACAACTTCTAGTGATGGGCATTTGCAAGTCTTTGGCGAGCTATGCAGGCAAGAATGTTCATGTGCTATGACTGTCGGTGTCGTGGAACATTTATTGTGTGATGAACGTATGTGAACAATTTTTGTTTTAGATGCGTTGATTACTAATCCTACGTCATGAGCCCATTTACACATTTGATCGAAATTAATTTGTAGGGATTTTTGAGCATCAGAGATGTTTTTATTAGCGACCAAAATACACGTGTCGTCTGCAAATTGGTATACGGACCCCGAATTTATAGCGTTGGTCATATCGTTTACATAAAGCAAGTACTCTGTTGGTCCTATAATTGATCCCTGGGCTGTTCCTTGCGTGGATGAAGCCTTTGTACTAAACTCATTTCCTATTTTAACAGTGGTGTATCTGTTTGTGTGATAATTTTTTAGTAATTCTAATAGGGGTCCTTGTATTCCATTTCGTGATAACTTGTCATAAAGTATATCACAACGGAGCACATCGAACGCTTTGCTAAAATCTATAAAGAGAGTCAATACATGTTTTTTTTCATTTAGGTGTCTATTGACTTCGTCGGTAAATTGTCGTAATAACTGTGTCGTACTCTTATTTTTCTGAAAACCAAATTGTTTATTATTGATTAAACCGTGTAATTGCAAAAAGTGATTTATCTCATTACCAATATAACGTTCTATGATCTTATCTATACAAGACAATATAGTGATCGGACGATAGTTATTGAAGTCATCACGTGGGCCCTTTTTGTGTATTGGACGTATTACCCCTATCTTTAAGAGATCGGGATATGTACCAGTCTTCAAGCAACAATTAATTAGATGTGTAATAACTGGAACTAATTTATCAGAAATATACTTGATATCTTTTGCTCGTATCGCGTCGTATCCCGGGCTTTTTCTATCGTTGATTTGTTTAATAATTCGTCCAACTATATCTTCCCGCGCTGGTTTGACTCTTATCGATCTATCCGGAGTAATCTCGTACGTCAGTTTGTCTAAAAGAGGTACATCGCAGGTGTTACTTACTTTCTTAATATTATTATTAAACTCTGTCATGAAAGTGTTAGCTAATGTTAATGGATTTGTTCGAAAAGTTATCAGTAATAAGTGTTCAATAGATTGCATAATTTTACCGGTTAGACTATTCACAATGCTCCATATTTTTCTGCTGTTTTTGAAGTTTTGAGAAACTTCCATCATTATTTGTTTATTTTTTATATGTTGTGTGTATTTGTTTGTTTTATTTCGATATTTATTATATAACAATCTTTTTTGTGGATTATTTTCATCTTTGAGCCAAATATTATATAGTAAATCACGCTTAATACACATCTTTTTAAGTCTTTCATTGGCCCACGTACATGTTTTACGTTTACTACATTTACTAACAGTGAATTTACATTTATCATATATTTTATTAAATTTAGTATGTATGAACCCAACAATTTCATTTGGGCAGCTATATTGGAGCGGTATAGTCCAGTCGATATTGTTCAATTCATTGTGCACTCTGCGATTATCTATCTTTGTTATTAATTGACTAGAAGAGTGTGAGTCATTCTTGTTTAGCGCGCTCATTATCGCACAACCGGTTATGCAGTGGTCGGCCGGCGAAGTATTAACAACAGATGTATTAATGTTATGTAAGCTAGCATTACGAATAAACACATGATCCAAACATGACTTTGCTATTTTGTCACCGTATTTTTCTATACGTGTATAAGAACTAACACAACTGATAAATCCCAAGGTGCACAATGAATCTAAATATTGTTTTACTATGGGGTTACATAATTTTAGATCTATATTCATATCTCCCATTATTACACAATCCTGTTTTATAGGACAATTCGATACTATGGACGATAGTTCTTTTATAAATCGAAGTTTGGATGTGTCGGGCGGTCTATACACAGCACATAAGCCGACTTTGAGACTATTTATACTTAGTTCGCCGGTTACATATTCAAATTCTTGTGTACACAAGTTACTATATCTCATAAAAGATGCAGACTTATGAATATACACTAGCACACCCCCACCTCTTCTATTGGTTCTTAATTCTGAATATAAGTTGTAGTTAGGAAGTTCAAACAATTTTACCAAATCATTCTTTATGTTTACTTCAGTTAACAACAAAATTTGAATTATATGTTTACTGTTTAACACGATATATTCTATTTGAGCGAAGTTCATCTTGATGGATCGTATGTTTACATGAGAAAGTATAAACAATTTTGCGGTACCGGTATGCAAGAAGTAAAATCATCCCATGTTTGACAGTTAGTTTCAACTATATTATGGTCTGTTGTATCCAGAGTAAAACTTATTTTGGTTATGTATTTACAATGGCAGTAATGGAAAAAGCATAACTCACCTATTCCTTAACATGCAATGACTTTACCTTTTCAATATCGGCGATCGAGCGAATTATGGTTATTTTTTTATCTTGTTCACTTTTACGCACTAATATATTTCCGTGTTTGCACCATATATAGCTAAACAATCCTTTTAGTTCTTCTTTTGTTTTCCATAACAAGTAGGCCGTAGACGGTGTCAGACACTCTCGAAGATAAATCTTCTCAGCTCCGTCTTGTCCCATGCTAGCAGCAGATATCGTCGTGTTTTTGGCAGCATCTATCCATAGATCTCGGTTTCCCTCTCGGAGAATCACAGTTATCGTAGGCTGGTCTTTCTTTTTCGCTATATTTGATGGGTTTCGTTTTTTCCTGTAGGCCTTAACAACGTCCTCCGGGTTCTGAGTTATGGCTATGGCAACTTTCTTGGCAATTTCTTCAGGATTGTCTTTCTCGGATGGATTGATGCCACATATTTCGAGATGGTTGCATAACTGTGCTTGATCCATTTGATTTAATTTGGTTTCCAGTACTTCATATTTGACGTTCGTGTTTTTGACGTGGTTTTGTAAATCTGTGCACCGGTTTTCCAATTCCTTCATGGACTTCTCATATTTTTGGATTTTAGTCTCATACTCATCAATTTTGTCAGAGTAGAATTTCAGGGTACGATGTAGTTCTTCCTGAATAATTTGCCTTACTTCTCTGCGTAGGTCTCGTAGTAATTGTTGCATTGTGCTGTCAGCGTAGACACTGTGGCTATGAGTGGTAGCGGACTCTGTGTCTGTATTGTCATCGCCGTCGATATCGGGCATGATACAAGACAGTCGTTTAGGCTTACCACCTCCAGTGCAAGCTTTGCATTTCCAGTCCACTGAATCTGTATCGTGCAATACACTGAGTTGGTCGGGTGTTATTGACGCACAGGAGGCATGAAGCCATTTACTACACTTGCTACACTGCAATCCAGGGGACTTTTTGGTTAATAGTTTTACACACTTTGCACATTTGGCCATTATTATTTAGTATGTAGGGTAGAGGAATAAAAAAGTAAACGCTCGCTGCGTATGCGACTACTTTCAATCGGCGTGCGTAGACGACTGATTATCTCTTCATGTTTATCAACTACATTAATACGGCTAACTTCGGTTATTTGTGTTCTATTTTCTAAATAAGATTTTATAAGCTCGAGCACGTTACCTCTAATGCCGTACGTTTCTAATTTATGAAGTAATGTATTATAATGGACGTAATCAAACGCCTGCGTCATATCGCAGAATATTGCACATATAGGGGATCGTTTATCCATATTTCTAATAATGGTGTACAAAAAGTCATAAATTGCCATATTAATGGTTCTGTGTTGTCTGAATCCTTTCTGTTCGTCACAAAGAATATTTTTTTTTCCACGAAATTATATAATTCTTTGGAGATGTATTTTTCAAATATCTTCGAAACAACCGGTATGAGTGAAATTGGTCTATAATTTTCCATTAACTCCTTATTTTCTTTCTTAAATAAAGGTTTAATTATAGAAGTTTTCAAAGCGTCTGGATATATGCCCGCACAAATACTGAGGTTGAGTATGTGACTTAGATGCCCACATATTTCGGTTGACACTGCCTTCAATACCTTAGTGGCGATTCCATCAAAACCTACACTGCCAGTATTTTTTAGGGACATTATTATTTTATACAAATCCTGTGGTATGCTAGGTGCCATAAACATTGAATTTTGTTTCATGGATGCCATGCATGTTTTCGGCTTACATTCAGCGTCAATTTTTGGATGAATTTTGTCAACGAAAAAATCATTAAAAGCACCAGCGATATCCAGAGGTTTGTAAAGAATTTGATTACCAACTTTAAGTTTATTAATTCTTTGTTTAGGGATATTGTACTTTGTTTGATTAATTACTTGCCATGTAGTCTTAGATTTATTTTCTGATTGCTGTATTTTGTAATTATTTTGAGCCTTTTGCGTTAAATTAATAATTTTATTATATAGTCTAGAATAAGTAGTGAATTTCTTTTTGTTTTCGTGATTAGGCTTCAACCTGGATTGCCACAATAGTTCCCTTTTTTTTCTACTGCTTAATTTAATGCCACGTGATAACCATTTTGGTTTATTTATTATATTGATTTTTATTTCTTTAAACGGAAAGCATAAATCGTAAAATAATTTAAATGTGTTAATAAATTCGTTGTAAGCTACGTTGGGATCATCAGTAAGATCCGAAAATTCCGAAAATTTGAGACTATTTATACTATTTTTTAATTTTACCATATTCTCGTGACTGTAATCCCTTCTAGTAATATACCAGGATTTGATACTGCATACATTGGGAACTGGGCATTGAAGCAGCTGTGCTGTATGGTCTGATAATGCAAACTCTAATACATCCGTTTTACAAGTCTTCTTAAAATTATGGGCAAAATTATCGATGCATGTCTTGCTGGCCATTCTAGTGGGTTGTTTAAGAGCAAGTTTTAAGTTAAAACTTAATAGCAGACACTCCAGTGTATTTGAATTATTATTCTGTTTTAAAATATCTATATTAAAATCGCCCGCAATTACACCATTCTTGGAACGCCTGTCAGATATATCTTTGAGTAAATTTTCCAGTTTCGTAAAACAATCATTTAAATTTCTAACATTTGGTACTCTATAGATACATATGACTATTAATTTATGATTCATAAGCTCAACAGCGCAGCACTCGAAAACCCCCGGTGATGACAATTTTGATATTTGAGGTATTTCCCTGCATTGGTGACAATTATTTACAATAATACATGCTCCTCCTCTCTTCTTATCCTGTCTACTATAACATGCAGCCAAACTGTAATTTGGTAAACACAGTTGTTTTTCGTCACCTCTCATGATGAAATGTTCGGTAATACATATTATATCCACATTTATATTTATATCCGATAGTTCATTTAAACACACTGTAAGAGCATTTGATTTATTTATTAAACCTGCAATATTTTGATGTAAAATGTTAATATAATTATTGGAGAAAAAACTGTTCGTTTAGTTCATATTTTGCGTCGAGCGTATTGTTTTCTAAGATTTCCAATTGAAGGTTGAATAGGTCCTCAAAAATAATTCCCATGGTGTAGTCTTTTAAGGCCCCTGACCTTGTGTAGGTGGAATGGTGGAAGCTTAAATTCAAATTAGAGTCCAAAACATATGAGTATTCATGCGTAATATTGTCCATATAAAGCATGTTGTTCAACATTTCCAGTCTTGAGTTATATAAAATATTGTAGTTATTATTACATTTGTAGGTTGGCAAAGTAATAATAATGTTTGTGTTTTTTATGCCCTGTAATGCATTTCTCATACATGTAATTATATCAAAGTAACATTTTGTAGTTTTAAAATCTTCCTCGCCTATCATTATTACACAGAAATCGTTCTTTGTGTAATTTCTGAGTTTTGCCTGTATTTCTCGTAGAAGGTGCATAATACCAACATTTGGTGTTAGGTAGTGACATATTTGATAATTGTCTAAAAAATAATCTTCTGCCAAAGTTAAAATATTCCTGTTAGTTGTATTAGTACTTAATATACATAGGTTATTTTTCAACTTATTTTTGTTTACTAATTTATTTTGCGTTATCACTTGCTCATTCGTAGGCTGTGGCGCCATCTGTGGACTGGAATGTGCAATTATGGTTTTTTGTTCATCATAGATTTTGATTACTTTTTCTTTGGCTGGTGATTCAGAATCAGTCTGTGTTTGTTTACTTATACGTCCTACTTGTTTAGGGTATTTAATCGCCTTTTTTTAGGTGTGATGGTAGGAGATTGAATTGGACTGGTAACTATTTGTTTGTACAGTGAATTTTTTCGAATCAGAATTTCATTTTCTTTCTTTAGGTTTTCAATGTCAAGGCTTAATGAGTCAATTTCCCCATTTGCGCTACTGAGTTTAATGGTGAGGTCATCAATAGTTTTCTTTAACTGAGTGATTAAGTCGATGTCATCATCATCTGATATGTCTGGCATACTACATACAGTGCCATCTAGTGTGCGATTGACGAGGCTGTCGTCAATGTTGATGTCGGAGTTTGAGTGCGCTCGTGCGCGTCTGACGGTTACGTTATTGATTTCGTCCATAGTGTGTATGTCGTACTTATCTTTTTCACTAGATGTCTATTACACCGTATCAATTGTTTTGACAGTCGATGACACCTTTCATGAATCAGTTACCGAGACAACGAAATCAAAATATTGCAAAATAACGATTTTTATTTTCACTTCAGTGAGCTTTTATTAGTAGGTACAGTTATTTTACCTGTAGTTTTTGGTGTTATTTCTTCGTGAAGTCGATTTAAACACGTTTCATACGCCCGTGTCACTGCTTTTTTCGAGTTTTATACACTGCACATACTGTATTTATATTATCACTTTATACTTAAGTTTTGCGGAACTAACGCTACTTAGCGTCAATAGTCACTTTCTGCACGCAGTTATACTGGTTATTCACTAATTAATGCACAATTACTATTTATTTACATTTTTCAAATACGGAAAAAAAAATACCCTAGGTAGTTAACTATTCGATTATTCATTCATTTCTCCAGGACTTTTGAGAAAACGCAAAGCAGAGATATAGGTCTGTAATTATCCGGAGAGCTCTTAGGTCCAGCTTTGTGAATCGGAGATACTATAGCTATTTTCCAATGTTCTGGGAAAACTCCTGATGACATACTGAGGTTACAAATGTAAGTGAATGGTTCTAGAATAATGGCTCTTATAACTTTGATTAGTGACGGTTTAATTCCATCTAGACCTGGTGCACTATCCGATTTGAGGTTTCTTATAATAGAGTCATCCTCATAAATATCTGTAGGCGTCGTGAACATTGAATCAACGGATGAGATGTTTGTGTCGATGTTAGCAGATAGTGCTTCTTCGGAAGTTGATAGTCGCTTAAGTATCCGCTCAGACAAGATGCTGCCTACTGTTGTGAAATAGTTATTACAGTAGTTAAGCGATTCCTGTATTCCTAAAGTACAGTTCACTATTAATAACTCAGTTAACGAGGCAACTGGTTTTACGCCTTCATTTTTGGTTTTCGGCCGTGAGCTAGTCACTTGTGGATCTCATTATTTAGAGAATGACCTTGGTAACGAGATTATTTTCTTACCACGTGACTTATACGCAGAAAATGTAGGTTGTTTGTCTTCTATCTTCGACAACGTTCAGTCGAAGCTATGGCAAGCCCACGTAAAGAACACCTCACATTATAATCTCAGACGAAAGTTTGCTGAATTCAAAATTGGAGACGTGGTCATGAAGCGCGCTTTTTTTTTTTCAGGATGGGAAATCATCAAATGACTTCTCCCGCTCTGGGCGGAGCGGGAGGTCGTGTCAGACTTTTACTGACTAAAACCCACCCGTGTTCCATCAGTTGCCCATGTGCCAGGGTCACGGTATCTCTTTCGAACAATCACGCGACCCCGGCAGGCATCGGTCCTAGTAGACCCCTACACTGCTGCTGACATCTCTTTGAGGCGCGTAGATCACTACGCGCCGTCGACCCGAGCTTGGTCCTTACCGGGCGGCGAGCTACCCATTGCTCGCCACCCGCAAGCTCGCACCTACGGTGGCCGGAAGTCCGCTATCGACTCCCGACGCCCGGGGCGTTTCCTCCTGCGGCGGCTAGGGACGTGAGGGCGCAGAGACTGCCACTCCCTCACGTGCCCCGCCTCCTCCTTCGCGAGCATTACTGCTTCGCAGAAGGAGGCGACGGCCCCCCATTCCCTCTCGCTCCGTACCATGGCTCGCACCAGGGCCGGACGCGAGAGGTCGCCGCCGCCGATCGCCTCCACGAGGACACGGCGGTGCTCCGCCCAGGCAGGGCACACCTCCACCGTATGCTCCACCGTGTCCTCCAGACGATCCTCGCAATGGAAACACCTGGACGTATCCTCCCGCTTTATCCTGAACAGGAACCCACCGAAGCACCCATGCCCGGTGAGAACCTGCGTCAGGCGGAAGGTGAGGACGCCGTGACGCCTCTCTATCCAGTCATGAAGCGCGCTTACGTATTAAGTGACAAGGATAGTAGATTTTCAAAGAAGCTGGCTCCTAAGTTTATAAAGGCAAGAATAATTCAGAAAAGGTCACCTGTAGTTTATGTGCTGCAGAACATGTCTGGAAAGAATTTAGGCTCTTGGCACATTAAAGATTTTAAATTAGTAGGTAAAAATAATTAAAAAGAACATTACAATAACATTAAATCTTACCTTAATTTAAAGTTATCATTTTACCATACCTGTTATGTATTGTATATAACTCTTCTTTTATTCGGGGTTTGGAGTTTTTTGGCAGGTAGGTAATTTAAAATACGTCTTTACTATTTCGTACTTTTATTGGATCTACAGGCTGCATTCAATGTTGCCAGATTAATTCTTTAACATTCGGATACTTTAATATTCGCAACATCACTCCCAGGGCACAATGAAATGGGTACATAAACGCTAAGTAATCACAAACATTGTATCTATCTTTTAAATTACAACTTAATGCACAAATTACATAACTAAGATCAATTCTTAGCACTAAGAAAAACACTTTATTTATTTCAATTTAAAACAACATATAGAGATTACACAGTAAGTATAATATATACTCTTCAATGTAGATCAGAGATGTCTAAAGTTTAAACTAAAGAAACCGAAACTCAATCATGAATAATTATGAAATAAATCAGTTCAAGAATCTGAATGGTAGTTTTATTGTACGACCCGACCTAGTCGATGTAGGAGGAATAGACACAGGGGGACCCTGAGTACTATCATCAGCATGTGATGACTGCATATGCTGTTGTTCTGGACCGAAGCTGGCACCACTGCACTCAGATAGGTTGTTCAGCCATTCTGGAGATGCTGTCGAGACTTCTAAAGGATATAACTTTTGATAAGCTCTTACCTTTTCACCTGAAGATGTCTGCACTCTAGCTGATCTCATGTAACCGTCTTTGCCTGTAAAAACCTCTTTTATTATACCAATAGGCCAATGCAATCTTTTAGAATCTGTTTCTATCAAAACTACTTCTCCAACCTTGGGTTCTTTTCTGGTTTCCTTCCCTTTACTTATTAATAGTCCTAAATATTCACTTTTAAATCTCTTCCTGAAGTCTTCTCGTAACTGTTGTAGGTATCTGAATCGAATATTTAGATTCTTGTGATCAATTTGATCTAAGTCTGGTGTCTCATTGGTAGATAAACCTTGTAGGAACATCATAGGTGTTAAAGGTCTTATGTCTCCCATTTCCACATAAGTTATAGGTCTGTTGTTGATTGTTGTTTCACAGTCACACAATATGGTTGAAAGCTCTATCCAGTCAACTGAGGCTTTCCCCAATATCCTAAGTAACATGTCCTTCACCACTCTAACAAGCCTTTCCCACCATCCTCCCCACCAAGGAGCTGCTGGTACGGAGAATTTCCATTGAATATTGTAGCAGTTAGTAACATTTTCTACTTTTTGCCAATCTACTATATCTTGTAGTAGGTTGGCCGTGCCTACGAAATTCGTCCCATTATCTGTGTAAATAATTCTTGGTCTTCCTCTCCTGCTTATGAATCTTCTTAATGACATCATGAAGCTAGCAGTTGACACAGAGTCAGTAAGTTCTAGATGTATTGCTCTATAAACAGCACATGTAAATAAAACAATCCAACACTTCTTATTGTTTTTCAGAAGTAGTGGTCCTGCTAAATCTATTCCTGTTACTTCAAATGCTGTAGTATTGCAAATACGATCTTTTGGAAGAGGTAGTTCTGGAACTTCATAATGTTTTGCTTTAAACCTCTTGCATGTTATGCACTGTGAAACTACTTTGTTTGATAGTCTTCTAATCCCTGTAATCTAATATTTATTTCTTAAACTAGTCATCAAAGTTAATGATCCTGCATGATTCATCTGTTCATGATTTTGTTGAACCATCCGTTTTATAATTTCATTTTTTCCGTGTAATAATATTGGATATATAAAGTCTCTGTTTTCATTACTGTAATCTAACCTTGTTTTTATTTTCAGAATACCTCCTTCTTCAGTAGTTTTCAGCTTTTTGTTAATTATCTTATCAGTGTTTGTTTCTCTTTGTATTAACTTTATTAGTGTTTCTTCAGCATTCTTGTATTCTTCATATCCTATATGAGTAGAAGTAATGTTATATTCCTTTCTGATTCTAGGGTTCATTCTTAGAAGTCTTGCTACTAGTCTTACTATCTTTGTATATTTGCTGAAATATAATAATTTATTGCTGAAATCTTCTGTATTTAACTCTACATATACTGATGTGCTTTTAACTTGTTCGCTTGTTAAAATCTCTTTGTCAATTTTCGTTATTGAACTACAAGTCTTTGGCCATTCTGATTCTTCTAGGTACAACCATTGAGGGCCTGTCCACCATTGGGTTTCCAACAGTTTCTTCGTGTTGCAGCCGCGGGACGGTAAGTCTGCAGGATTGTGAATACCAGGTATGTGATTCCAAGAGTCTTTATCTGTGTTCATACATATTTCTTTTACTCTATTTGTAACAAAAGCTTTCCATGTTTCTTGTCTTTTCAGCCACGCCAGTACGACAGCAGAGTCTGTCCAACAGTACACCTTGTAATCTTTGCAGTGGTGAAGAAGGCCTGATTTTACGATTTCCTGATATTGCCTAGAGGCTATTAGTGCACCCATTAGCTCCAGTCTTGGCAATGTCATTTGCCTCTTGATAGGTGCAACTCTACTTTTGGCTATAACAAGTCTAACTGTTACCTTTCTTCTCCATTCAGTGCGTAGGAAAATACAGCTGGCATATGGGTCCTTGCTCGCGTCACAGAACGCGTGTACATGTACCTTGCAGTCTTGTAGTGGAGCTTCTGCGAGGTGTCTGGGTATTCTGCATCTATTGATACAGTCAATTGTTCTTATCCAATCTTTGTATTCATTCTCCAGCTCTAGAGGTATCTTCTCATCCCAACCAGTTTTCAACATCCATGCCTTTTGAATTATTAATTTTGGAACTAATGTAGTAGGTGACAAGAATCCTATTGGATCAAATATCTGTTGTGTAATAGAGAGTAGGTATCTCTTTGTGATATCATTAGGTACCGTTTTTACATTTACAGTACAACATAGATCATCTTTCCGTCTGTTCCACTGTACTCCTAATACTGAAACTGATTCATCGTCTTTCAATTTTTTCCTGGTCTTGATAATTTGTCATCCAGCCTCTTAATTCAAATTTTCCTTTTTCCATTAGCTCTGTGGCTTCTCTTCTGAATCTGTTAACTTCTTTTTCAGAATCAAAACTTGTCACACAGTTGTCTACATAGAAGGATTCTTTCAGCCGTGTGGCTGTTTTAGGATAAGTATTTTCATTTTTTTTTCAGATGATGGTTGATTGTAGCCGCCAATATGAAGGGACTGCACGCGACGCCAAAGGGGACCCTGGCATGTTGGTAAGTAATTATTTCTTCTCTGGTCTTTGACTCTTTCCACCATAGTAATTTTAAATATTTTCGGTCAGGTTCTTTAACAGCTATTTGTAAGAATGCCTTTTTTATATCAGATATGACTCCATAGGTACCTGTTCTAAACATGGTCAGCAATTTCGGTATAACTTCTATAAGGTTTGTTCCTTTCTCTATACAGGCATTTAAGGAATTTTTATTCTTGTCCTTACAGGAAGCGTCAAATACTGGCCTGATCTTTGTTGTGGTACTCTCCAGTTTGATCACTGCATGATGAGGTAAGTAGTGGCCTCTTTTCTGTTATCTTCTTGTACCACTTCGATAATACCTTCTTCTTTCTATGTTTTCTAACTTCTTAGTTGTAGACACCAGTCTTCTGAATGCTTGATCATAGTTAGACTCTAGCTCTGATCCTTCTTTCCACAGTAATCCGACTTCATAACGTCCATCCTTGTTCACTGAAATATTATTATTGAAATCTTTTAATATTTCATACTGTATAGTTCTTCCTTTTTATATGGATCTTTTATACCTAATGTTTCTATATTCCACATACATTCTAGGCTATCTTCTTGAATGGATGATACAAAGTTAGAACTGACTGTTGTGTTATAAACACTTTGAATGGGTCCTTGTAATGTCCAGCCAAGCTTTGTAGGAATAGCAACAAGACTGTCTGTTACGTGGACAAAATTAGATTTCAAAATGGAACCTAAATAATCAGAACCTATTAATAAACTTATTTCTGATGGCTGCTCCTTAGGATCAGTCAAACTGATTTTCAGTTTCTGTAAACTATTTACCAGGTTGGGGTCTTGTACTTTCGGTAGTACCCCACAAAGTACATCTTGTTCCAACGCTGTCATTGTGGTCTGGTATGTATTGTCTAGGTTACTTACTTGGAGTTCAATAAGTCGGTGTGGTTGTGCTGTTTTCTTTACACCTCCAAACAGTGAGTGTCCAATACTTTCACTGCCAGTTACCTTTAGTCCTAGTTCATTTGTTAGCTCAGCTTTTACATATGTTCTCTGTGAACCTGAGTCTAGAAGCGCCCTCACCTTCCTCTCTTGATTGTTCCCGGAAACTTTGACAACCAAGGTCTTTAATGAAGTTGTTTTATTATTACTTGTATAATTACTAACTACTTCTGTTTTTTCAGGTTTCTCTTCAAGTGCTTCAACATTCTGTTTCTTTTTCTGTTCACAGGTTTTTTGCTGCATTTCTGTATTAGGACAAAGAATAACCAAGTGCCGTTTACTACAGGATATACATTTCACATATGCTTTACATCTTTTTGCTATGTGTCCTCTTTTAAGACAGATATAGCACCCACCCTTCTTATTGATAGCTTCCTTTCTCTCTTCTAGACTAAAGCTACCTATTTTTCCACATTCTAAAGGATTATGAGATCTTTCACAAAAATAACAAAGTTCCTTACCTTCCTTTTGTTTGTTCTGGTCGTTGGACTTTCCAGTTCTTACCTCTTTTGATACTCAGCATGACGCAGTTGGTACTGTGTCCGTGTTGCTTATGACACGTGCCAGCTTGCATCTTTCTTCTGCTTCTACCTCTTTACGGATAAATTCTAATAACTGATTGAGTTTAGGTTCCTTATTAAGAGGTACTTTAGCCCACTCCATTAACAATTTATCAGGAAGTGCAGACTCAATTAATGGTACTAGCATACACTCATATTTACCTTTTGCTATACCTAACGACTCAAGTATTTGTAAATTTACACTAATTTTATCATATAAAACCTGTACCTTGACATTATTCTTTGTTAAAACTAAATTTAATAGTTCTCTTACATACATTTCTATTAGAATTTCTTCTCTGCCGTATCGCCTCTGTAGTGTGTTGATCACAATGTGGTAATTTTCTTCACTAGCAGGATAGCTGGACACTAATGTTTGAGCCTGTGTTCCTTCGGCCATCGCCTGTACTAGGTATTGGAGCTTGTCTTGTACTTTTAAATTATCATTTTCGTGAATTTTATTGAATTGGCTCCAAACGCTAGCCAATTTTTCGGGTCATCGTCGAATTTTCTAATTTCCAACTTTGGCAATTTCAGGTACGGTTTGTTGTATTTGTTGTCAAGTCCGTCGATTGACAATTGCTGACAATTTTCATTTTTAACACAATAAGTGCGAACATTTATTTTTTATTTCATTATTTTTATTTTTTTTTTGTTTTTCTCAATACACATAATTAATCTAATTGACATTGTTCAGTGTGATTGAAAATTCTTGATGCGATCTAATTAATTTACTTGTTTATTTGTGGTTCATGTGTCCAAATTAATTTCTTGTTTAATTATATTGCATGTATGACTATTTTATTGCATGTATAACTATTTTTGTACGCCCTAGAGGCAAAACATAGCGCCCTCAATGTTTACCAAATAAGAACTAATAATGTACATACCTATGTTTTACAATAAATAAATGAATTGAATTGAATTGAATTGAATTGACTTGTCTTTCATTAATTGCACTTTCTTTTTCGGGCTTCGTTTTCGGCCATTTTGTTTTGAGTTCGAGCCATTTTCTTTTGTATGAGTCGCATAAATCGCACTCCGCTTCGTAACCGCTTTGGTCAAACTCTTCTGACTCCAGCATTTTCTCGGCAAACGCTGCTTCCAGTAACTCAATTTTTTGTATTTTTTTCATAAGGAATTCGAAATCTGTTACAGAGTTGGAGTTCGCCGTTGATTCATGATGCGTTCCCTATGTAGCTTCTTGAGATCCATCTTTATTTCGTCCAGTCACGGTCGCCAGTTGTTGTGTATATAACTCTTCTTTTATTCAGGGTTTATAATAATAATAATAATAATAAACTACCGGAAATATATTGTGAAGGATGGCACGGTTGACATTTGTCGGGCATGCCACCGTCCGGGGGAATCAATCCGACACATTATTTCTGGCTGTTCTAGTCTGGCTAACGGAGACTACTTGCATAGACACAACCTTGTAGCCAGGATTATCCACCAGCAACTTGCTCTGAAATACGGCCTTGTGGAATCAGAAGTACCATACTATAGGTATCTGCCCGACCCAGTTCTCGGAAATGGTAATATCACGTTGTATTGGGATCGATCTATCATCACTGACAGGACTATTGTTGCCAATAAGCCAGATATAGTGGTGATAGATCGATTAGAGCGTCGCACAATGATTGTTGATATAGCAGTACCGCATGACGAGAACCTCGTGAAAGCTGAAAAAGATAAGCAGATGAAGTATCTTGACCTGGCTCGCGAGGTTGTCGACATGTGGGATGTGGATACAGCAGTCATTGTGCCGATAGTCGTTACGGCCAATGGCATAATAGCTAAGAGCCTCGATCAACATCTCAGGAGGCTCTCGTTAGGCAGCTGGATCAAGGGCCTGATACAGAAAGCAGTAATTCTGGACACGGCGCGTATTGTTAGGAGGTTCCTCTCTCAGCAGCCCTGACCACCGGTAGCTTGGACCCTATTCCCGATACCGGTGGGCTACTATTTTTTATATTTTTAAATGTTTTCATATTTTTTTTAATATTTTAATATTTAAAAATGTAATCTATATGTATTTAAATGTAATAAAGGAAATAATAATAATAATATTACTAATGACCACAAGGAGGTATGGCAAAGCAAGGAGCTCCACGGACGCTTTTACCGGGTCCTACATGGACCCGATGTAGACCTCTTAGCGTCCGTATCCTGGTTACGATTCGGAGATCTATTTGGAGAAACCGAAGGTTTTGTCTTTGCAATTATGGACGAAGTTATGATGACAAACAACTACCGGAAATATATTGTGAAGGATGGCACGGTTGACATATGTCGGGCATGCCACCGTCCGGGGGAGTCAATCCGACACATTATTTCTGGTTGTTCTCGTCTGGCTAACGGAGACTACTTGCATAGACACAACCTTGTAGCCAGGATTATCCACCAGCAACTTGCTCTGAAATACAGTCTTGTGGAATCAGAAGTACCGTACTATAAGTATGTGCCCGACCCAGTTCTCCAAAATGGAAATATCACATTGTATTGGGATCGATCTATCATCACTGATAGGACTATTGTCGCTAATAAGCCGGACATAGTGGTGATAGATCGATCAGAGCGTCGCACAATGATTGTTGATATAGCAGTCCCGCATGACGAGAACCTCGTGAAAGCCGAACAAGATAAGCAGATCAAATATCTTGACTTGGCTCGCGAGGTTGTCGAGATGTGGGATGTGGATACAGCAGTCATTGTGCCGATAGTCGTGACGGCCAATGGCATAATAGCCAAGAGCCTCGACCAACACCTAAAGAGGCTCTCGTTAGGCAGCTGGATCAAGCGCTTGATCCAGAAGGCGGTATTACTGGACACGGCACGTATAGTGAGAAGGTTCCTCTCTCAGCGGCCCTGACCACCGGTAGCTTGGATCCTATTCCCGATACCGGTGGGCTACTATTTTTTATATTTTTAAATGTTTTTATGATTTTTGTTATTTTAATATTTAAAAATGTAATTTATATGTTGTAAAAATTTAAATAAAGGAAATAATAATATTCCACAACTATCACACAACGCCATCTAGTCCCAAGCTAAGCAGAGCTTGTGTTATGGGTACTAGACAACTGATAAACATACTTATATATTTCTAAATACATACATATTATAGATAAATTACACCCAGACACAGAACAAATGATCGTGCTCATCACACAAACATTTGTCCTGGGTGGGAATCGAACCCACGACCTCCGGCATAGCAGTCAGGGTCAGTAACCACTAGACCAACAGGCCTGTCAAAACACGGTTTGGAGTTTCTTAGCAGGTAGGTAATTTAAAATACGTCTTTACTATTTCGTACTTTTATTGGATCTACAGACTGCATTCAATGTTGCCAGATTAATTCTTTAACGTTCGGATACTTTAATATTCGCAACAATACCTATCTAACCTATCACTATTTTTTTTTTTGTTACCTTTGGTCTACCCCATCGGTCAATTTAGTTTTTGTAATACATGGTTGTGTTTTTTTAGGGTTCCGTTGCCAAATGGCAAAAAAACGGAATCCTTATAGATTCGTCATGTCTGTCTGTCTGTCCGTGTATGTCACAGCCGCTTCCCAGCCAACACATAAGCCAGATAGCAGCGAAAATATACCACAATAAGCAGTGTCAAGCTTTATTACTTTTGTATTACAGCTGATGTAATGGCTTTATTTTGAATAAGAGAGTTCTTAAATTAAAATTCTGTATAAAGTTCGCGGTATTTTGTTTAAGCTGAATAGTAATCAAGAGTAGAATCTGCTAAACAAGCGATATTCAAATAAAAGTAATTGAAACAGCTATTATCTGCACAGTAGCTGAAGTTTTTGCATTGTCCTGTATAACATATTTAAGCACAGCAGTTAAACAGCAAAACGCTGAATATTAGACGAAATATTTTCTTTAAGCTGCATAGTGTACGAAATGGTACTAATTTATTCAGATGCTGAATATTTTAGATTTTTTCTTCTTTACACTGCTGACTTCTGCATAATTGAAAATAAACTCCTTGTTTTACCTAACTTATAGCGTACAATTGTCTTTATGTTCAGCTTAAAACAATATCAGTTACAAATGTAAGTATCTTAAGCAGCAAATAACTGATTAGTTGAAGATATCATATGTTTATATCCAGATATTTCACCATTTTGTGACAAAACTGATAAATGCTTCATCAACAATATGCCTCCTCAGAAAAATAATAACAAAAACGTAAATGATTCATGGAAAAAAAGAAAAAGAACAAGAAAGTGTTCACGAGAATATGTAAAGATAAAAAATAGTATCTGTTCAGTAATAGAAAAGGGTTTGACAGCTGATACAAATAGGCCCGGGTCAAGTGCGACCAATACAGTTGAAGAGGGTTCTGTACACGATGATTGTGCATCACCATCAGGATTAGTGATTCAAACAAATAGACCGGGTCCAACTTTAGGTGCAGATAACGAGAGTTATATGTGTGACAACTTTGCATCTCAATCACAGACTGTACAATTTGATAGTGATTCAAGTTCTACTGATTTGGAAGAAAACTCGGAATTTAATAAAAATTCTGATTTTCGCAATAACCTCAGAGAATGGGCAGTAAGTAAAAATATTTCTCAAGAGGCTGTAAAAGACCTACTAAACGTCATTAATCAACGATTTCCTGGAACTGTACCAGTTGATCCTAGGACTTTAATGCAAACTCCTAGAAATATCGTAATTAAATAAATTGAAGGCGGAGAATACTGGTATAACGGCCTCACGAAATCACTTACCAATATTTTAAATGTTTGGCTGGACTTGCCAGATATGATAAACCTTAATTTCAATTTTGATGGATTTCCAATTTTTAAAAGTTCCAAAAAAGAATTTTGGCCTATTCTTTGTAATATACATGAAAGAACTGATATACGACCACTCATTGTTGGAATTTACTATGGTTCTGGCAAACCAAAAAATCTGAATCAGTATTTAGAACACTTTGTCTCAGAGATGAAAACGCTACTTGAAAATGGCATCCACATGGTTAAAGAAGGTGAAGAAAAGATAGTAACTGTAAAAATAAGATGCTTTATATGTGATTCGCCAGCGAGCGCTTTCATAAAAGGTAATTTTGTAAGTCTAAAATATAGATCGTTTAAACGTTACTACTAGACCATATTATATACAAACGCACGCTCGAACACACACACGCACTACATACTTATTAGTTCCACAAAGATGATGATTCGTTTGTAAACTAAGTGTACAGTAATTCAATATAATCCTGAAGGCCAATTCTGTCGCGTTTTTTTAATATGTCAGTTGATAAATTTATTCGAGCATGTGTAACGTGAGCATTTATTTTTAGGTGTATGCAATTTCAACGGGAAGCATGGTTGTTGTGTTAAAATGTGTAACTGTAGGCGACTACTCCCACAAGTATCATACAGTGATATTTCCAGACTCAAGATGTCCCAAGAGAACGGATAATGTATTTAGACAAAGAAACTATGGACAACATCACAAAACAGACACACCCCTTCTAGGATTACCTATCGATATGATTGAAGATTTCCCAATTTCTGATTCACTGCATCTTATTGATCTGGGAGTTGAAGTTGAAATAAGTAAAGCAATCACCAAACTCAAACAGGATATTGAAGGAAAAACTGATTTCTTATATAAACAAAACGATAAAAAAACTCAGGAACTAGAAGAAATAAACAAAAAAATTGATAAGCTAAGTGATGAAAATGAAGCACTGAAAAATGAAATAAAAAGTATGAAATTTCTACCACCAACTAAAGAAGTTAAGGAAACAGAGAACGACTACAAGAAAATAGTAATATATGGCTTCTCCGAATTCTACAATGAGTCTGAAAATGAACTTCACAACAGATTGATTGAAATGTTTTATGAAATACTGCAAGTAGACCTTAATGGATACATAGAAGAAACAAAACGTATAGGAAGATTTACCACGAAAAGCAGACCCCTAATTGTTGAGCTTCTAAGCAAAAAAATGACTAGATATATTGTCAAGAACAGCCACTACTTTCAAGGAACCAAAATACATGTCTCAGAATTTTTAAATGAGAATGCACGAAAGGAAAGAAAATTATTGCGTGAGGAAATGCTAAGAGCACGAAGAAATGGACAATATGCAGTAATACGTAATAATAAATTATTTATAGATGGAAAACGGATTTCAGTAAGTGAAAAGATGACCAGAGAGACAGAGACGACATACCGTAAAAACAACATAATATCTAACGACCAATTAGTAAACAACGAAGAAAAAACCCTCACTATACAATATAACAAACCAAATAACAACGAATTTAATAAAAATTATAACTTTCGAAACCACAGAACAACATTTTAACATCCTATACCAGAACATACAAAGCATCTATAACAAACAGCATCTACTTGAGGCCTTCATCCATGAAAAAACAATATATAACGCTATATGTCTAAGTGAGACTTGGCTATCACCAGAAAAACTGAGTCATCTTCAGTTCAGCGGCTACAAAATGGCAGCATCCTACTGTCGCCGTACTCGAGGAGGCGGCGGCGTCTGTATCTTGTTACAAAATGATCTCGAATACAAAGAAATTTGTGATATTAGTAATAGGTCTGTTGAGTATTGTATAGAGTTATGTGCAATAGAATTACCTAAGGAAAATGTACTTATAGTTACTATTTATTGGAACAGAAGAGAGGAGGAAGTATTTATTCGCCAATTAAAAGAAATGCTGTTTTATATTAATAATAAATATTTAAAATATAACGTAATAATAGGAGGAGATCTAAATATAAACGTCTTAGACAGTTGCTTAAAAACTAATCTGTTCTTAGACCTCATGTTGGAACATAAATTCATACAACACATTAAAGTCCCCACACGTATCTCACAAACTACCTCAACATGTCTAGACTTAATTTTTACAAATTTTAATAATAGAAACACTAATGCTACCGTAGAAGAATTAGGTTTTTCCGACCACTGTGCTACCATTTTTCACATGAAAATACTTAGCGAAAATAATAAAAAAGCTAACTGGATTACAAAAAAACGATTGTATACTTTCCAAAATATAGAAAACTTCAAATCTGAATTAAAAAAACAAAATCGGAACGAAATAATATTATCAAATAAAAATATAGATGAAAATTACTCTGCGTTTAATAATACATTAAATAAAATTTTAAACGAGTGTATTCCTCTGCAACAAATAAAAATAAAAACTAAATATAAAAATACTGGCTTACAAAAGGTATCAAATTGGCCTGCAAAAACAAAAGACTACTCAAAATACTTACCACTAAAACAAGCAACCCCATATCGATACCGGAAATTTCAATTGTCGTAAAGGACATTTTGCCGAAAATGCGTTATATATATATTTGGAATCAGCGTCGCAAGCTCTATCGATTGGTATATTTAAAAAAAATCTATCTTTAAAAAAAAGCCCCTTACGACCTGGCTTTCCAACACCTCTAGCGCGATTTTTTTTACTATTTGGGATGTATCGCAAAAATAATTTTCCATAGGGGAGCGTAAAGTCATGTTTTAATTTTTTAAGAGGTCGTAATCCTCATTTTTGCATTAAACTTTTTATACGACATTATAAACAATAATTATTATTACAAATCAAAAGGTCGTAAACATGTTATTTGATAATTGAAACCCTTACGACCAAATCTATGCTTTGTTTTAACTTACGTAATTAGGGCGTAAAGGACGTTTGTTTTATTTATTGCCCTTTACGACCTTAATTTTAACAAAAACACAATTAAAGTTTTTGTTTCGTTCTTATTACTGACGGCGTACAGAGGTCTGACGAGCACCATACTCAAAGAAACTCAAAGTCAGAAAAAAAAATCTATGTATCTGGTATACATACCTTTATAAAAGGTTAGTTACCTGCACGTAATAGTAACTCCAGTTTTTTTTTTTTTGTATGGGAGAAAACACTTACAAGTTAATTTATTTGAAACTGAATGGAACTGAAGGGCTGGTGCTCATACGAGGTATTGTATCATACACGGCGATCAAGGTTACATCAAATTCATATATACCTTTCCGTGCCGCTTCGCATGTACCAAATTTTTGAATTTTCGGTAGGTGATTTTTCAAATCTTTGACATGGTCAAACGAAGTTGACCATCGATTTACTTGTACTATCGTTAGTTAATAGCCAACTAATGACTTTTTTGATGAGAATAATTAAATACGTTATTGATCAAATACTTTTTTTTACAAAATTTCATAATCAGTCATAATTACGGTGATTAATATTTATAATTAAGATGATTAGTGACTGAAAACTGATGTTACTAAGTACCTCATTTGTTAATCACCGTGACTATGGCTGAGTTATAATGACACGCCCTTCCGCTCCGCTCAGAGCGGGAGACGTCTTTTGATGATTTTCCAAACACAAAAAAAGACCTCTAACTTATTCATTTCCGCAGGAGTTCTTCCCATAATAGCTTTCCATAATAGAAGGCTGCAGGTCTTTAATCTCGTTTCCAATCGTAGCCTGTTCTTCAACTATGTTCAACTTGTTTTCGTTTGGAAACTTAAAATATATTGGTCTGCAGAAAATTGTGGAAGATGGTTCTGGATTCTCCCATATCACTTCTTCGCCACAAACTAAGCGCAGAGGCACAAACGAACATACAAAAATGCTAGAATCGTCATCCTCTGCCATAGTTTGCTTATACAAACTGCGCTGAAGCACCATCAAAACCCCACTTGCATATAAGTATATATTCTTTGCCATCCAGATTCAACACGTAGGAATTTTCCAAGTCTAGCCACAGTTTTGTTCAAAATAGCTTGGAGTTTTACTTTAACCCCTCTTCCGTGACTTCTATGGCATCTTTTGGCGGATAGCAGTTCTTCTTCGCTGCAAGGATAGCTGTGTAAGAAGGATACAATGGTATTCCTTCTTCTTTTGCACAAGATCTTAATGTTATATACTGCCACTTAGAAAGGTTCAATAAAGTAAAAATACCTAAAGCTTTATCAGCAGAATATATGGGCATAGTTTTCTATGCCTTCAACAATTCCTTCATTTTTGTAGCTTCTTCGGGATGCTCCGAGACTAGTTTAATGATATCTGCTACTTTCTTATTTGTGCTTTTAAACCAGTTGCATGAGCAAGACTTTCATAGCTGTACGTTAGGAACTCTTCCACTCTTCTGCGGGCTTAGCTTCACAAATGGTTTTCTGGGACTCACAACTGATGTTGATATTCCAGCACTGCACGTTTCCGGTCCACAGGATGTTAATAAGAATATCTTAATAAAAATCAACACAACGTTATCTGATCCCAAACTAGGCAGAGCCTGTACTATGGTAACCAGACAACTGATAAACATACTTATATATTTCTAAATACATACATATTATAGATTAATTACACCCAGGCACAGAACAAATGATTGTGCTCATCACACAAACATTTGTCCTGTGTGGGAATCGCACCCACAACCTCAGTCTTAGCAGTGAGGGTCAGTAACCACTAGACTAACAGGCCAGTCAATGTAGCGAAGTCGGAACTGGAACATGGGTGCTGTTCTACTAACACTACAGAAGGGGTTATCTTTTCCCTCACGACCTCAGGCCTTTTCATGTCCTCTTGCAGCCATGTCTCATACTTTTTTTATGAACGTACGTCTCGTGCGATTACACGAGATCCATTTGTTCCTCAACAAGCACATATAAGTCTGACAGAATTGTTTCAATTCGTTCTTTTCATTTTCTGACAAATCAACTATATTCGCAAAAACTTCAAATAACATTTGAGGTTGTTAAAAACAACTGGTGTTTGCCAAAAACAGGAAAATGTCCAAATTGGTAACAAAATCTTCAATTTTTTTTTTTTTTTTCAGGATGTGAAATCATCACATGACTTCTCCCGCTCTGGGCGGAGCGGGAGAAGTCAGACTGGGCGTGTCAGACTTTTACTGACTAAAACCCACCCGTGTTCCATCAGTTGCTCATGTGCCAGGGTCACGGTATCTCTTTCGAACAATCACGCGAAACAAAATCTTCCATCACAACACAATTATAAATAAAACGTAATAACATAAAACATTTTTTTTAATTTTGAGTTCCTATTAGAACAATATTTTTTTACTTTTTTTACTAAATATTTGAATAATAAATAAAAAATAATAAAAATACTTTTATTTCCCTTGGTTTTACTACCTATTGTAGGTATTTCTATTTAGAACTTTAGGATTTTTGTTCCTTTTACCCCCTTAGTTTCTGGTTTAAATGACTTGTACTACCCCTTGATGATCAAGATTAGGCTTTTACGACACATCTGACTTTATCATAACCAATTTTTCGTGGCTGTAAAGTACTTCAGTTAATTTTTTTCGGGCTGTAAAGGACTCTCATTTTCGTCAATAATTATGTTTGGTTTATTTTGTTAATTTTTATGGATAGAACACGAAAAAATAGTGAGGGTCTCTTTTGACATCATGAATATAGTACTTTATTTGAAAAAGATATTAGAAAAAAACAAATATATTTTTTGTTTTTTGGCTCTACTGAAAACTCGTGTTTTGTCCTTTACGACAATTGAAATTTCCGGTATCGATATTATCAAAATATTACAAAAAATATGAAAAAACCCTAAAGCAATCTGTTAAAACAGCAAAAAAACTACAATTTATAAACAAAATAAAAAATTCAACTAATAAAGTTAAAACGATGTGGGTGTATAATAAACGAAAGAACAAATAAATCAATAAAAAGCGAAAAAACGAACATAAAATTACATAAAAACAATAATTTGATAACTGAACCTAAACAAATAGCTAATATTTTCAACGACTTCTTTGCTTCAATTGGGGAAAAACCTTCATTGGCAAAGGGAGCTCCCGTGGTGTGCCCCACAGAAAACACTATGTTTCTCAGCCCTGTCCATGTCGATCGTTATGAAATAAATAAAATAATAAAAAATCTACGAAATCAAATGAGCTTTGGATTAGACGAACTTCCCCCATTTCTACTTAAGAAATGTGCAGATGAACTGACCCTACCATTTTATAAACTAGTTAACCAATCATTTGAAGAAGGAATTTTTCCCAATTTACTCAAACACGCTCTGATAAAACCCATACATAAGAAAAATTCTAAAACCGACCCTAACAATTATCGCCCTATCGCGCTGTTACCAACTGCATCTAAAATCTTTGAGAAGGCTATGTGTGACCGCGTTTATTCTTTTTGCGAAAAGTACAAAATACTTGACGATTGCCAAAACGTTTTCCGTAAAAATAGGTCTACTACGTTAGCGGTCTATAAATACGTACAAGAGGCTCTAACTATCATTAATAATAAAAACTATGCCATAGGTATGCTCCTAGATATGACTAAAGCCTATGACAAGGTAAAATTTAACATATTATTAGATAAGTTACAAGGAATAGGAATACGAGGAAAAGCTCATAAATGGTTTGCTTCATATCTAAAAGATAGGGAACAAATAATAGAAATTGAATATTACGATAAAAATAGTAATGAAATAATTAAAATAAGATCGGACAGGAAAACAGTTAACGCATCTATTCCTCAAGGTAGCGTAATAGGTTGCCTTTTGTTTCTAATTTATATTAACGACCTCCCTAAATCTATTAACGGACCTTGTGTATTATTTGCCAACGACATCTCTTTGCTTACCTCATGCCGAACCGACGAAAATATAAACGCCAAATTAAACTCTCTTCTTTCTACAGCTGCAAACTGGATGGAAGATCATAATCTAGAAATTAATTTCACTAAAACTAAACTAATTACGTTCCATCCACATCAGAAAGCCCCTTTAAAACTAAATTTTATGTTCAATAACAAAAAACTAGAACAAGTGAATGAATTTACTCTTCTCGGTTTGTCTATAGATACCCACATAAATTGGAAATCCCACATACAAAAAATACGAGCAAAATTATCCAAATTCTCATACGCCTTACGCGAAATTAAAAAAAACACTAACCTGCAAACTGCACTTGTTACCTACTATGCATACGCCCAGGCATGGCTCAGCTATGGGGTCATGCTCTGGGGTAACAGTACAGACTCACAAACTATATTTATTTTACAAAAGAAGTTAATTCGAATAATAACAAACATAGAACAAACAGATAGCTGCAAACCACACTTCCAAAAACATAAAATACTCACACTTCCCTGTTTATATATTTTAGAATTATGTAAATTTGTCAAAAAACATCAAGATTTCTACACTACTTGCGAAGAGACACAAAAAAGATACACCTTTAGACACAACAAAAACAAAATAAACAAACCTCAATCCCGAATCAAAATGCACTCAACCAACCCTTTAATTATGTCCATAAAAATTTACAACAAATTACCAAATAATATTAGAGAAGAAAACAAAAAAAATATATTTATTAATAAATTGAAAAGATTTCTTGAATCCAAGGCATACTACACTGTAAAGGAGTTTCTAGATGATAAATCTATTGAAAAATAAAATACTCTTTTCCGATACAAAACATTATAAAATCAAATAAATATTAATAAAATATATAGGTACATAAAATATTAAATTAAATATTGAATACAGATATTTAAGTAAAGAATATAAAAATACTTAAATAATTCTCATAATTTATTCAAATAAATGTATATGGTATATATACTTTAGGGTGTCCCAAGATATAAGGGAGATTTTTTTTTCGCGAATTTGAATACGCATACCCTCTATTTTCTTTCGGTTTGACCTTATTGACTCAAATAATAAATATTATTGTGATTGGACAGCGGTAACCCGTGCCGACTTGACGCCCAACTTTTACATGAAAATTTGTACTGACTTACGGTGGGAGGAATGAAGAACTTAATTTTTATTACCTTCTTAATTAAAACTCTAATACACCAAATAGTATAATATTTATTCATTTACATTATTACATAATATTATTGTTCAAATTTTCTTTTTAACGTTTGTTTTTTAGAGTCAGGATACATTTTCCGGTGTTCATGTACGCAACGTAATAAAAATTGTTTTTGTTCCTCCTCAACAGTGGTTCATCCATGAAAGTCTTGCATTAACTTAACCGCTCTTTCGGCTACATCGTTAACTACCCTCAGTGCCGAAACTTTATTTCTGGCTTCTTGAAACAAAGCATTATTTGACCACAAAGTAGGACATTCATGTAGAAAACTGTCTTCAATTTTAAGGCGATTGAACAAGGACTTGCTTTTTACTGAAATAAAGTCAGAGATGTTTTTATCTAAAACAAAATAAGAAAAGAGTGTTAAAAAATTTACTTACACATACAACGAAAAAACCTTTCCTGCACTGTTAATGTCAATATTCTTTAATAAACTTACCATACAATGAACCGCAAAGTTCTTCGTTCGATGGAATGTATCGTTTTACATGAGTTATTTCTTCCTCTTTGGATAAATTTTGAACCATTTTAACTTTAGTTTCTTGGTCCACATCATCATCAAACAGTGATAATATAGACATTTCGTCAGTTAAATACCACATATGGTAAGTAATCTTCTGCAAGGCTGCTCTTGAGATCGTTTTTTCAATTTTCTCGTAAGACTTCATTGATTTTAAAAAGCACAAATCTTGGTATGGTGATTTTATTGCTGAAGTACATTGAAGCCATGGTTTAACGTAGGATGTTATTATGAACAAGCAAACGTTAATCAATGCCGCCTTGTCTTTGCTTGTAATCTTGAATTGAGCACTAAGTAACGATATTTTCAGGGAATAAATCGCTCTCGCCATCCAACTAGCTTGGTGCATGGCACCTGGCGGTCGGATTTTAATTCTTTTTTCGATATCCCCACCTAAAAACATTACAGAAAGCTCTACTAACTCTCGATAATTATCTCTGACTATTTCTTTTGTCAGCTCAATTCGGTAAAACTCTAGCAAGTTCTCAATTTCGGAGTCAGTCAGGCGCTGTGTAAGTTTTTCTCTATAGTTCTGTATTTTATCAGCATTAATACTTTTCCAGTTTTCTCGGAACTTTTTAAAGAGTGGAATATCAGGACTTGTAGTTACTTGACTAATTTTTGCTTCAAATACGCCTTTTAAGATCAATTCATACACGTGATGGCGACAAGCGAAAGTAAGCATTTCTCTGTTCAGTTTTTGTTCCAGAAGCACACAGGCACCGTTTATACGACCTGTATTTGAAGCAGTAGTATCACAACACAGAATTTGCACTTTATTTTCTAAATTCCAGTCTACAATCGCGTTCCAAACTGCCTGTGCTTGTTCACTTCCTGTAGAACTTTCTAGTCTTGGTACAGCAATAAGTTGTTCTTTGTTTTCATAGGAAATAACTATAGGCAGACGTCCTTTTTTTGATTTCCAAGCATTTAATTTGCCGTCCCAATGAACAGTCACAACTTCTGGTACCTTATTTTGGAAATCATTTTTTATGGCTTCAGCCCGTTCTTTCCGTTTTTCTGTGCGAATTCTTTGGATGGAAGACTTGCTTATCGGAAATTCATCAAAATTATATCCAAGTGCTTCAATAGTTGCTTCAAGAATGAACACAGAATCTCTCATACTCAACTGACACCTGTCTAGCGCTGCTACTAATTTTGGAGTAATAAAATCCCTCCGCAGAGGTGTTTTGCTGGGTTCCGCGTTCTCGACAAGCTTCGGTACGTCCTCTTGTAAATCTAAGTTTTCATTAGATTCAGATGATGAGTCGTCTTATAACGGTACATAAGATGATGTCGAAGGAGTCGGCTCAGACAAATATTTAGTACGTCGTTTTTCTTCTTCAATCGTTCTGAGGCGCGCTCTTTCCTCTCTATCAGTCATTTTTTTATCCTTTCCTGCTAAGTGACCAGGTCGGCCTGGTTCTCTTTGACGCTGTAAAAAGATTCTATCCTCATTTATTTTTATTAATTGTAGCGCATCGGCGTGTGCAATGTCAAACAAATTATCCAAATTATTGACAAAGTCTTGACGGCGCTGCTTAAAAATATCTTGTGTCTTTTGTGCATTTTTTTGCAAGTCCCTCCAAACTTGATATAAATTTATAAGTTTTTTCACACAATTAGGCAAAGATTTAGTAGGAATACGCGCCTTTTCCCAATAGATAATACATTCGCGAATAGTGAGATTCGCGCTTTCATTGACAGTTTTTACTTCACGGATATTGTAAAATAAAACTGCTAGAACTTGTCCATTAGACGGAAGTTTTGAAGCCGTTATTTGATGTTTTACGTCACCTATTAAAAATAGACACCTTTTAGAACTGCGTAATTGCACTGACATGTTGAATAATTGAAAACAATACGAGTTTTATAACGAAATAACGGATAATCACAAGCACACCGACACGTTAGGGCGCGTCAGCATTAGAGCGCAAGTACTGACATGTATCGATGTAAGTCGGCACGGGTTACCGAGGTCCTACCTTCTTAAAGTTTTATGTATAAATGTTTTGACATAAAAGTAAAAAAATAAGAGGGTATGCGTAAAAAAAAAACGACTTTGATTTTTTTGGGACACCCTAATATACTTATAATAATTAATCTAATTGACTACATAATAAAAGTGAAAACTGCCAGCCCTCTTCCTCTCTCCTAATTTTTGCGTGCCCGACAGGGTCCATATTTGATCTTATACCATTTTTATTTTTAACCATCTTTGTAACATATGGAATGCATTAAAGAATTGAGTATTGAGTATTGAGTATTGAGTTATGAAACGTTTACTAGTGGGCTGGCGAGACGGTAATTTTGAAAAGCTTTTGACCAAATGGAGAGCTTCAGATACGCAAAAAGTTACAGATTTTTTACGGGCTTGTAAACTTCTTTCTGAAATCCATAGATCCACACGAGGGTTAGATGAGCTGCTTCATTGGAAACCAGTGGCATTCAGATCTTTTTTTATTACCTAAGTTTCATAATTCTACCTGAAGTGATGTCAAAAGAACCCTATGAACATTTTTTATTACTTTTTTGTGCAATTACGATTTGCTCATCTCAAAATACAGCTCTCTACTAGATCTTTCTGAGCAACTATTATTACACTTTGTAGAAAACTTCAAAACATTTTACGGTAACTCCGTTACAAGTAATATTCATAATTTAGTACATGTTACTGATGAAGTCCGTAAATTTGGCCCTCTTAACACATTTAATTCGTATCCGTTTGAGAATATGCTCCATATTATAAAAAATATGTTAAGGAAAGGGAATAAACCACTAATTCAAGTTGTAAATAGGCTGGCAGAAAGTAATAAAAATAATTGTTCAAAAAATATCGTGGTAAAAAAAACTAAAACTAACTATCCGATAATAACAAAAAGTAGACATCACAATATTGTAAACTTCGATACATTCAAAATTTCACATAAAACTCAAGATAAATATTTTATGAGCACAGAAAGAGATATTATTGAAGTGATAGAGATAAAAGAAAAAAGTATAAAAGGTTACAAAATTGAAAATTTGTCTGATGTTTTCCAAACTCCTATAAAATCAACTTATCTTAATATATTTAAAGCCAGTTTACCCGACTGTCACCGTACAGTTGTAAATATATGTAGATTATGAAAAACATTGTTGCAAATTAGTGGTCAATTCATATAAAGACTATTTATATTTTATTCCTCTCTTACACACACTGAATCAATAGTTAGATTCATACAAGTAATGTAAACACATTTTATTTTATTATTTACTTTTTGGTCGACCTTATTGTAGGTAGTTAAGTTACTTTATAAGGTTAATTGTATAAATAAAACTCTAGTCATGTATGAGTTTGTTTTATTAAAATATATAAATTAAATCAATATCTCCAATCATTACACTTGCATTCAACATGATCCAATCTAAGAAAAAAATATTTTTATCTCTCATTTATTTGTACTTAATTAAATAAACATTAAAACGACTTAAAACTATTAGTCAAATCAATACCTAATAATTTAGTCACATCTTTAAGTAGCGTGTGGATTATTATCGTCTATTGCCCGTGGTAGTTTGCAGTTAACGGAATTAGGTATAATATGTATACCTAATTCCGTTGACTGAACCACTTTTGCCAAGGAACATGGGTGTTCATTTGGAAAGCCGTTTCATTGACCGAGCATACTATTTAAGTTTACGGTAATCTATCATTTTAATCCTGTATAAAAGTAACTTTTTAATAGTTATTTTTGGGCTTTCCAACCTAACTTCGGCTCATCCACTCGATCAACTTTCCTAAAAAAATCTTAAGAGCCATTTTACATTTTTGCGCGAATATCTAAGATTTTAGTCGCCTTATTTACCTCTTATCTCATCATTATAAATACTCTGGCATTGACGAATACATGTAAAAAATAGATCAATCTTTTGTTTTGTCACTTTTAGTAGAACATTTACAAAAACTTATTTGTTTACTTTGTAGTAATTAATCTCCCACAACTAGTTTTCGTAAAAATCAGCGCAGGGTCAATTTCAGACTCCTATTTCTATCATTAATATGTAGAAATTTGAGTAAAAAAAATACACAAAACAACAGACATATAATCTAGTTACATTTAGTACAAGAATATAGATTTTTAATAACATTAATTAGTAAAAAAATAAAGTCTTATGGCAATTTTTACGATTTATTCGCAAGTTTATCGCGTTTTTTTGGTTTGAATAAAGCATAATTACATTAAAAAATTCATGTCAATATAAAGTATGCTCTATAACAAATCGAATTCTCAAGTTTTATTTAAATCTGTTAATTTAATTAGACATAATATCGTTTTTTAAATCACTCTAAATTAGAATAAATTACGATGCACAAGCGGGCAGCGTTTAGTACGGCGCAAGCGCCCAACGGGGAAGGACGTGTCCCAATTTTTTCCGCATCTCAGTTTACGGGTACTCGTATCGTGAAGGCAAAAATATACTACGACTACAACATTTTGCTACTCTTCGCATTTTTTTTTTCTTGAATAAGAGTTTCGTTAATTACCAAGTAAAGCATTATTTTAATAGATTGTAGAAAAATTTTGACTAAAATAATTTATTTTAACTAAATCTGACTATTTTTAATCGCGATTAAAAAGGTGTAAAACTAGTGGTCATGAACAAAAATTCACACCAACGGCAACGCCTCGCCTCACGTGCAAAAACAGTACTGTATTTTTTTTTCTTTTGCTTATATCTCGAAAATGGCGTGTCCTATCGCAAAAATAATGAAATTTTCGACCCCCTTCATAAAACCCCAGACATATAAATCTCAACACGTGGGTAATATTTTTTTTTTTAAACAAAAATGAAAAATTCCATATAAAACACATCCAGGATGCCCCCTTGCGCGCGCCTTCGTATCTCAGCAATTCATTGCGTAGCGCACAAGTACTAAGTTGCGAAGCCAAAAGAAAAAAAACCAGCCAAGTGCGAGTCGGACTCGCGCACCGAGGTTTCCGTACAAACCTGTATGTATTCTCGGTTTATGCATAAGGTTTATGTTTATGAACTTAAATGTTTTTTTTTTTAATTTTTATGTTTGAATTGATTGAATGAAAGGTAAATTGCGGTTTACGATTTATGACGTATTCAAAAAAAACTACTTACTAGATCTCGTTCAAACCAATTTTTCGTGGAAGTTTACATGGTAATGTACATCATATATTTTTTTAGTTCTATCATTCTCTTATTTTAGAAGTTACGGGGGGAAGACACACATTTCACCACTTTGGAAATGTTTCTCGCGCAAACTATTCAGTTTAGAAAAAAAATATATTAGAAACCTCAATACCATTTTACCCCACACGTATTTGATGAAACACGGGTTTGATGAAATTTTTTTTTTTTAGTTTCAGTTCTAAGTATGGGGAACCCAAAAATTTATTGTTTTTTTTTTCTATTTTAGTGTAAAAATCTTAATGCAGTTCACAGAATACATCTTCTTACCAAGTTTCAACAGCATGCTCTTATAGTTTCGGAGAAAAGTGGCTGTGACATACGGACAGACAGATAGACAGACATGACGAATCTATAAGGGTTCCGTTTTTGCCATTTGGCAACGGAACCCTAAAAATACCACGTTGAGTCGCGATTGTCAAATTTGATTTTAGTCGTGTCAAAATAATTTTTAAAAGAGATTATTTCTTGCAGAATAGCGTAACAATTCTCATCGCTAAAAGTAAGCAATTTTAGAGATAGTTTTGTTAGTTTAGTTCGGTGTACAACAGAATCGGCACCAATATGTAATTGTTTTAATTTTTTATTTTTATTGTATACTTTACATAACATATAGTTGTATTTTTTTTATTAGTCTAGAAATCTTAATTGACTGGATAAATAAAAATAAGTATTTTCATAAATATCTAAATACCGCATTATAATTCTAACGGATCAAGATTGTTTAGACCGGCTCGACACTCGCGTTACACTGTTTGTATTGTGCATGTGTGGATAGCTACGCACACATACATAAGATTGCCGTCTTTTACCTAAACTCGAGCGTTCAAATTTTGTAAGAGGGCTCTTAAGACAAGTTATAAATGTTGGTAAAGATGTAAAACTTAAATCTCCAAAATTTCATATATGATTTAAGTTCTAACAGTTTAGAACTCAAATCATAGATAAAATTTTGGAGATAGTGGTCCAAAAGTAATCTTCTATTCAATATTAATCAAAACATCAATTAAAAAAAATGCACAAGTGAAACAAACGATCCTTTTGTATCTCTCTTCCACACCTAATAATTAACAAAAAAAAAAACCTATAATCTTACAAAATGTGCGTAACTAAATAAAAAACCCAGTCTAACAAAGTGATTCTTCGTCTTCCTCATTCTCAACATTATTCGGGTCATCCCCACAATTGTCGTGTTGATTATTTGTTTTCAATTCGCCTACCTTTACATTGCTTGGGTTGGCGTTGTTGTTATTTTGTATCTCGTCTTCGCAAGCTTTGTTATTACTTTGTGTGTCTACAGCTAGACCAGCACACAGACACAAACCGTACCGACCTCGCCGCCGAGGTCCGTCGTCGCGACCCCGACTTAACAGTCCCTCCCGACCCTTGCGAGAGCCAGCCCGCGATGCTGCGCCGCTAGCTTTAAATTAGTCCCTAAATAATTTAACCCAGATCCAGCCAGTCCCTTGCTGCCCCCCTATCAGCGATTGCCTAAGCCGAGGTTCGTACCCCCCTCAGGGTAACCCTTAGAGCTTTCGCTTTAGTTTTTAAGTATAATAAGCCCCGGCTGGAGGCCTAAAAAGGTAACTTTTTAGAACTCGCCGGGCCACAATCCGTTTAAGTAGTCACAATCTTTTCAGGATTAACTACGAGACGCCCCACAAAAAAAAAAAAAAAAAAAAAAAAAAAAAAAAAAAAAAAAAAAAAAAACTTTGTGTGTCGCCTACGTTAGTTTTGTTATTATTTTGTGTCTCAGTTTTGTCGGTTTCAAGATTCACATTTTTTGCTTTTATAGTCTTCTTGCTTGATTTCCAAATGTTTTTTGTTCCTTTTCTTTTTAACGCGTTTCTCAATACCGACTTCAGAAAATCTTCATTATTTTCAACTGTATAACTTGGATACCATAAATTAACCACCTCAAAAAAAAATGATAACATTTTTGTAGGCCTTGAATCCTATTTTAACGTCAGATCCACGACTTCCTCCTGTCCATGAGCACTTATATAAAAAATCTTTTGAAAATAAAGCATCTAATAATCTGTATGCACAATTAAAACCACTCCCTTTAGAAGCGGAGTACAAAATAGAATATTTTTGTAATAAGCCTTCAAACGTGTCAAAGTTTGATAGTTGATTATTAAATCGTTCCAGTTCGTTCACATTTTTAATGGGTTCTATTATAAATTTTCTTTTTGTGATCCTGTAGCTTCCCCAAGTGTGGTAACAAATGTTTTCCAATTTTCCTTTATTTCCTCCAATGAGGATCAATTCGACAAAAGGATATAGCAATTTTGAATACTACATCGAATACAATATAAATATCTGAGTTCATTTCTTTTTGAATCACTCAAATCCATCGAGAAATTACGAAGTTATTAAACTTTAAAAAAAGGGAGTTTTAAAACGCACGCCGCGTGCGCGAAACTGCTGATGACGTCACGAGGCTCGATCGCCCGCCACGCGCCGCAGAGTTTAATCGTTGTTTCTTGTTTATTTATGTTTTATAGATATTGGTAGATAGGAAACATGGAAGTCGGATTTACCCAAGGCCCAATCGGACAATCTCGCGAAGATTGATTCGTTTATGGTTGAAAAGTAAAAAAAAAAAAACAATTTATTCCAGTGCACAGGTAGGTACTACGTTTTAGAATGTTTTGATTTGGCAGGCAGGTACCTTTTTCGTGTTTCTACAATGTGTAGGCACCTCTCTACCTATTTTAAATAATATTTCTTACTAGCTTCTGCCCGCGACTTCATCCGCGTAAAATTTCCTGCTCCCCCAACCCATCCCGTCGCATCGAATCGCCTGCCCGTGCGAGGTCTTTGTATGCGTGACGTTTTTCTTTGTGCTCGGCTCCTAAGGGTCTTTGCGTGATATATAATATACTAGCTTTTGCCAGCGGCTTCGCCCGCGTGGAGGTTTGAAATTATTCCGCGGGAACATACTACCGGGATAAAAAGTAGCCTATGTCCTTTCTCAGGCTCTAAACTATCTGTGTACCATTTTAATCGGTTTAGTAGTTTTAGCAGGAAAGCGAGACAGACAGACAGACAGAGTTACTTTTGCATTTATAATATTATAGTATAAGTATATATAGTATAAAATATAAAATAGTATAAAATAGTATGGATAGTCTATAGCCTTCCTCGATAAATGGGCTATGCAACACTAAACGTACAACTCTTCAACTTTTACTTGGGTGTGCTACGCAATGATTTTTTTGAAAGACCAAGGCGCGCGCAATGGACGTGTTTTATATGGAATTTTTCACATTTTCTTCGAAAAATAAAAAAAAAATATTACCCACGTGTTAAAATTTATATGTGAGGGGGTTACAAAGGGGTGCGAAAATTTCATTATTTTTGCGATAGGAAACGCCATTTTCGAGATATAAGCAAAAAAAAAGGAAAACAAAAATACAGTACTGTTTTTGCACATGAAGGCGAGGCACGTGAAGGCAAGACGCGAGGCGCGCGCAATGGATGTGTTTTATATGGAATTTTCACATTTTCTTCGTAAAATAAAAAAAAATTATTACCCACGTGTTGAAATTTATATGTGAGGGGGTTACAAAGGGGGTCGAAAATTTCATTATTTTTGCGATAGGAAACGCCATTTTCGAGATTTGAGCAAAAGAAAAGGAAAACAAAAATACAGTACTGTTTAAAGCACGTGAAGGCGAGGCGTTCGTTGGTGTGAATTTTAGTTCATAACTACTAGTTTTAATACTTTTAATCCACACCTTTTTTATCGCGATTAAAAATAGATTTAGTTAAAATAAATTATTATAGTCAAAATTTTTGAAATGCAGTATAAAGTACTTTTAGTTAAGGGGACATGGGGCGTCGCTCCTCATGAAAGTACACCACTTCTTTCTATTTTTTGGGTATTTTAGGACACAAAATAACAATTTGTCCGGTGTAGCAACACTTGTATTTTCGCATCGTGGCACGATACAATATTAGAAGAAGACAATAATTATTCGTTTAAATGTTCTGCGAGTCACGTAACTACAGGCAGAAAGAACGTGCGCGGCGGTGCCGCGGACGCGAACGTGGGAAATGACGTCATCAACAAATTGTGCGTATTGGCGGGCGTTTTTGAAAATGCAAAATTAAAACCGCTCTAACTTCGTCATTTTTGGTCCAATTTTAATAATTCTTTCACTGAAATAATTGGTTTAGGTATGACTGTAATTCTACATATTTAACTAAAATCGTCGCTGATCCTCATTGGACTGAAATTTCTGCAAGTTTTTTCATAATTTTATCTTGATTTTGCAAAACTACAAGAAGCAACTCATTTGATATAGTAGTTTGATCATTGACATTATGATACTTGCGCCGTAGAAAGTTGTTGTGTATTTGCTCTACCCGGTGAATTTTGAATCACTGTATAAAGGAGATTGCCACGGAGCAGGTCCCTTTTGTGGTATCGTGTGCCTGATTGAAATAATAACGTAAAAATATGATTTATTTTTTTGTGTACAGGGTATTTTTTATAAAATTTCTTTCATCCTGGGAATAAAGTTAAAGTTAATTAATAGTTAAACATTACGTTGACATCCGTTTGATTCAATGTAGTCTGTGGTTTGATTGATTAAAAAAAATGTTGCCTGGTATCAAAGAAATAACTAACGAAAATGACGTCTTTTAATCAATTGAGTAATCGATTTCAAAATAAAACGATATTTAAACAATAGAAAACAATTATTGTTAATTATATATAACCTATTGGCAGTACATCTCAACATTAAGATTAAAATCTCAACATTTGACAACTTCCACGCTACTGTGGTATCCTTTTTGTATTTACAACGATGAAGTAGAATCATGTTACCCCTGTACTTTTTAGACGTATTATTGTGTTACTGAAATGAACAAAGATAGGCGTACCCGCCAAATATGAGTCTATGTAAAGTATTCTTGATGACAAAAACTATTGGAAACCTATACACTGCTCATAGCCGGTGCAAGTAGAAGCGATGGAACGATGACAAGAACAGGTTCGGGGATTCTTGGACGATATATTTTATGAAGAATAAATGGTTTGTTCAAGTTTTCATTTGTTTTATTTCCTTTGGTACTTAGACATGAACTACTTACATATCAATAAGTTAATTATGAAAGTCCATTGCTGAAGCTGTTAACTAGTTACCTATACATTTTTTATCATATTTAAACTTCATTATTCTACACCGTCTATTAGTAGGTACTTATCTACTTTTTATTGTGTTGCTATTTTATGTACCGACATGAAGTATTAAAGACAATCCCATCCCCATAGTGGTGTATAATATAAAGGTAGTAGAAGTAGGTACTTAACCTAAATAGAATAAAGAGGAAATGTCAATGTCAATTTCTAATTATAACCTAGATTTTTACAACAGAAAAACAACGATATCTCTTAAACCAGGATGAATAAATGAAAAATGGTTTCTGATTAAGAAAATACTATGTTTTTACTATTATGTAAAATAAAAATCATCAAGGCACAACAATTTTCCACTGGGACCCAACTTCCCCTACAAAACGGGCAATCTCCTTTCACCGTCCATACCTTGAGCTTCAATGACTACATGTTCTGCTGCTGGACTTGTAGGTACTTGCTGTGGAATCAATCTGTAAAATAAATACATTAAGGTATAAATAATTATAGAAAGGCAAGTAACCGGTACTATGTGCTGTGTGTTTATAATTATGTATATTTTAGTTGGTAATATAAACAATTGTCAAATTGTCAAACAACTAAATATTACGCAATGCGTCATTCATAGTAGTACTGTAGATAACTTTAAATACCTAATAGTGGGTCCTACCTACCTACATTAGTATAGGTCCCATCAACCTCAAATATTCATGGATTTATTTTCTATAAAAAAGAACCCTAAAAAGCTGAATAAGAGTATACTGCATTATGTAATTTAGGACCTTTCTCTGAGAAATGTATAATTATTGTACTTTAAACCAAATAATTTCTGGATATGTAGTCGTATGTGAACTATTATGCAGAAATAAGCAAAATAATCACTGAAATAGATACTTTTATTCAAATTGGCCGTCCGCCATTAACTCTTTTTATAAAAATCCTCAACATTTATCTTATGAAAATGAAACACTTTGTTTAGTGAGTAGGAAACATTTGCAGTTATACAAAATTTGATTCTCATTATTTGCTGGGAATGAAATTTGATAAAAAGTAAAGATAATTTAATTTAAATATTATTTCACATTTGTTTACCTTTTAAATTGTAGCTTTATCTTAAGGCGCTCAAAAAATGTACAATAATCATATCGATAATACACAGTAAAGTGCCATGCGTTTATATAATTCACCTTAAACTTACTTAAAATGTATGAAACAATTTACTTACCAAATTTTTGAAGACGTACAATTTTTTGAACTAAGTAACACAAAATAGTTTCGTCACAATGAAAAATACATTTATACTTTTTTTACTTGCATCATTTCTTTGTAAAACTACTATTGAGATCGGAATTTTGAATATCATTTGAATATCTGAACTCACAAATTAACAACTGTATAAAATATGTATAATTTCTGGACTAAAGAAAAATCAGAATTTATGCAGAAGATATTCAGTGTGTTGTACATTTATTCAGCTGCTATGTTATCCAAATTGAAGCAAATATTTTGTGCCCAAATTGCTTGAATATCATTTGTATAAGCGCTTACACAGAAGTTATACAAATACTTTATCCAGCTTAAAGTCAAAAGAATTGCTTTTAGTTACGCAAAATTTATTCAGCTAATCTGTGTTGGCTGGGTTTTCTCCGAAACTATAGGAGCTATGTTGTTGAAACTTGGTAAGTAGATGTATTCTGTGAACCGCATTTAGATTTTCACACTAAAATAGAAAATAAAACAATAAATTTTGGTGTTCCCCATACTTAGAACTGAAACTCATTTTTTTTTTTTTTCATCAATCCCATACGTGTGGGGTATCTATGAATAGGTCTTCAAAAATGGTATTGAGGTTTCTGATATCATTTTTTTCTAAACTGAATAGTTTGCGCGAGAGACACTTCCAAAGCGGTAAAATGTGTCCCCCCCCCCCCGTAACTTCTAAAATAAGAGAATGATAAAACTAAAAAAATATATGATGTACATAACCATATAAACTTCCACCGAAAATTGGTTTGAACGAGATCCAGTAAGTAGTTTTTTTTTAATACGTCATAAATCGTAAACGCAATTTACCTTTAATTCAATCAACTCAAATATAAAAATAAACATTTAATGTCATAAACATAAATCTTTTGCATAAACCGAATACCTACAGGTTTGTACGGAACTCTCGGTGCGCGAGTCCGACTCGCACTTGGCCGGTTTTTTCCTATAGAGCGGTAGCAACTCTTTAAATAAGCCCTTGCAGGAGCGGTCGATTACTCCATAAATAAACCATAAATCATAAACACAACTGTGTCTATAGAGCGGTAGCAACTCTTTAAATAAGCCCTTGCAGGAGCGGTCGATTACTCCATATATAAACCATAAATCATAAAACACAACTGTGTCTATAGAGCGGTAGCAACTCTTTAAATAAGCCCTTGCAGGAGCGGTCGATTACTCCATAAATAAACCATAAATCATAAAACACAACTGTGTCTATAGAGCGGTAGCAACTCTTTAAATAAGCCCTTGCAGGAGCAGTCGATTACTCCATAAATAAACCATTTATCATAAAACACAACTGTGTCTATAGAGCGGTAGCAACTCTTTAAATAAGCCCTTGCAGGAGCGGTCGATTACTCCATAAATGAACCATTAATCATAAAACACAACTGTGTCTATAGAGCGGTAGCAACTCTTTAAATAAGCCCTTGCAGGAGCGGTCAATTACTCCATAAATAAACCATAAATCATAAAACACAACTGTGTCTATAGAGCGGTAGCAACTCTTTAAATAAGCCCTTGCAGGAGCGGTCGATTACTCCATAAATAAACCATAAATCATAAAACACAACTGTGTCTATAGAGCGGTAGCAACTCTTTAAATAAGCCCTTGCAGGAGCGGTCGATTACTCCATAAATAAACCATAAATCATAAAACACAACTGTGTCTATAGAGCGGTAGCAACTCTTTAAATAAGCCCTTGCAGGAGCAGTCGATTACTCCATAAATAAACCATTAATCATAAAACACAACTGTGTCTATAGAGCGGTAGCAACTCTTTAAATAAGCCCTTGCAGGAGCGGTCGATTACTCCATAAATAAACCATTAATCATAAAACACAACTGTGTCTATAGAGCGGTAGCAACTCTTTAAATAAGCCCTTGCAGGAGCGGTCAATTACTCCATAAATAAACCATAAATCATAAAACACAACTGTGTCTATAGAGCGGTAGCAACTCTTTAAATAAGCCCTTGCAGGAGCGGTCGATTTCTCCATAAATAAACCATAAATCATAAAACACAACTGTGTCTATGGAGCGGTAGCAACTCTTTAAATAAGCCCTTGCAGGAGCGGTCGATTACTCCATAAATAAACCATAAATCATAAAACACAACTGTGTCTATAAAGCGGTAGCAACTCTTTAAATAAGCCCTTGCAGGAGCGGTCGATTACTCCATAAATAAACCATAAATCATAAAACACAACTGTGTCTATAGAGCGGTAGCAACTCTTTAAATAAGCCCTTGCAAGAGCGGTCGGTTACTCCATAAATAAGCCATAAACCAAAAAACAAAACTTATTCACCTAATGCTTGTGGTCTACACCATTTGTGTTGTTTCTTTAGAGCGGTCGCAACTCTTTAAATAAGCCTTTGCAGGAGCGGTTGGTAACTCCATAAATAAGCCTTAAACCAAAAACATAATTTAATCACCAAAAATTAGATTCAATTACATTAAAATTAAAAAAAATGGTAGGTAGGTTAGTATTGGTTGGTAGATGGTTAAAAGAAAAAATGTAATTTATTTAATAATAATGTTATATTGAACTCAATACATATAATAACATTATTCTCTCGCTAAGCACACCTTCTCTTTGAAGAAAACTATTTGTAAGGCATCAGGTTAACGAAAACAGGATACCTATTTTTTAGGGTTCCGTTGCCAAATGGCAAAAAACGGAACCCTTATAGATTCGTCATGTCTGTCTGTCTATCTGTCTGTCTGTCTGTCTGTCTGTCTGCCTGTCCGTCCGTATGTCACAGCTACTTTTTTCCGAAACTATAAGAGCTATGCTGTTGAAACTTGGTAAGTAGGTAGATGTATTCTGTGAACCGCATTAAGATTTTTATACTAAAATAGAAAAAAAACAATAAATTTTGGGGTTCCCCATACATAGAACTGAAACTCAACAATTTATTTTTCATAAAACCCATACGTGTGGGGTATCTATGAATAGGTCTTCAAAATGGTATTGAGGTTTCTAATATCATTTTTTTCTAAACTGAATAGTTTGCGCGAGAGACACTTCCAAAGTGGTAAAATGTCCCCCCCTCCGTAACTTCTAAAATAAGAGAATGATAAAACTAAAAAAAATATATGATGTACATTCAGTTTAGAAAAAAATGAATATCATTTTTTTCTAAACTGAATAGTTTGCGCGAGAGACACTTCCAAAGTGGTAAAATGTGTCCCCCCCCCGTAACTTCTAAAATAAGAGAATGATAAAACTAAAAAAAATATATGATGTACATTACCATATAAACTACCACCGAAAATTGGTTTGAATGAGATCGAGTAAGTAGTTTTTCTAAAACGTCATAAATCGTAAACCACAATTTACCTTTCATTCAATCAAATGAAATATAAAAATAAAAAAAACCTATTAATTTCATAAACATGAACCTTATGCAAACCGAGAATACCTACAGGTTTGTACGGAACCCTCGGTACGCGAGTCCGACTCGCACTTGGCCGGTTTTTTTATATTATTGTGCGACATCTAACTCTCGTATCTCTAAATACAACAGCTGCCGCTAGCTATGATTGCGAGACGTATGAAAGATGATTTTGATAGGTAAAAGAATAGTTTAGCTCTAATTCTTCATGCGGGTTTTGTCGTTGATAGAGGACAAAATCCTTGACTGCGCGATGGGGTATTGTAACTTTGTGTGAATATCCACATATTCAATTAATTCATAATCAACGTTAATTCTTAACTTATAAAAACATATCAGCCAACACAGATTAGCTGAATAAATTTTGCGTAAAAGCAATTCTTTTGACTTTAAGCTGGATAAAGTATTTGTATAACTTCTGTGTAAGCGCTTATACAGATGATATTCAAGCAATTTGGGCACAAAATATCTTGCTTCAATTTGGATAAAATTTGATTAACAGCCACATAGCAGCTGAATAAATGTACTGTAGCGGAATATCATCCTCACAAATAAAGTTCGGCACGTAGGGTATTTGGAATTATTGTGGCCGAACAAACTTTTATTATGTACCCACTGCTTGATAATTTTTGCAACAGATTTTGTATATAAGAAGCGACTTTCCGAAATATATTATTTTCCATACTCAACTCGCCTTTGTGTCTCACCCTCCATCTCAACCTGCGTATCCGACAGTGGTGACCCCGACTGAAGAAACTTCTAGACGCCAAAATGAACACGAGTACTACTCAACTGACCGATGGAAGCGGAACAACATCACCGAAAAATTATTCGCACGAATTATCAGCCGTCTCGTACAACCAACGGATACCGCCATTATGGAGAAACAGAATCAAGCTGTGCCCAAGTAGCACAAAAGTGCTGTATAACAGCATTTTAACAGTGCACAGTGAATGCATTAGTTGCTGAATAATAGCGTAGACAGCGCATCCTCAGAGGATATAACTCTAATTTGGGCACAAATTATTCAGCACATAGCTGTATAAGAAATCCAATTGACAAATAATTGCATTATAACAACATTATAGTAGCATTTATGTGTGTAACAGTCACCTAAAGAGCTGAATAATGAGGCACGTGTTACTTATTATACAGCAAGGAAGACGAATGTGTACATTGTGTGTACTTTTATACAGTTGAAGTTACACACTGAGCGAAATTGTGGAATGCAATAACTTAAATTATTTATTTTTCTTTGATATGAACTGTCAAATTGTAAACATGAAGTGTATCGTTGTGTGCAAGATCTCAGGTGCCATTTGTGAGAATATACATACATAAAATTTAAGGTAAGTAAAACACTGATTTCCTCCTATTATATTTGAAATCTTATTGGGAAGGTAACTTTACTGTCAAATACCATACATATTTAGTTCAAAATTTTCACGCGCCCTCGGAATACCACTAAATACTAAAAGAAAAGCAACAAAATTAGAATGAAAATAAAATTAATATGTTCGTTTTTTTACAAAGTAACCAAAAAAAAATACTGTTTTCGTGTAATTATTTTTTAATCCATATTTACAATTGATATCCTCTAAAATAAACAAAAATTAAAAGATAAAATTTTATAATAATACAAAGTAACGCAGTGAATATGGCGGATGGCAAGTGAACAGTTTTAATCTCAATTTAATGCTAAGGTCTGTACGGGTGTTCACATGTGGCCTGTAATTCAGCCAAGAGTAAGATAGTTTAGCACTTGTGAAATACAAATCAGACATGGATTGATTAGGAGAGTAGTATTGGTTCACATTTGCGTCAGTTACCTAGATAAGTACCTTTATGGATCCAAGCTTTTAGGGTTCCGCCGTGGTTCTTTTAAAGCCATTTTGTTCCCCTTTTTAGTTGTTATTCGACGATAAGTACTTAATTAAAATTGTAACTTAAGTAGCTGAGATTATAATTTAATTATATGTATAATACATAAGTTATTGATTTATTCAATATGCGACAAAATACCCATAAATTAGTCGGTACCTATCTAAAGATAATGTATTTTTCTGGCCTAATAATTTAATTACTTCCACATGAAATAGCATTATGTTACGTTAAGTTTAGGTATTTAATATGTTATTGTATCTTTTGTTTTTTTCCTCAAAAACTGTATAGATAATGTTGTCATTAAGAAACTGATACTTCTATTATAATAAGTATATTTTTCTTGTTTTCACAGAACGAGACTTTCAAAATAGTTCAGACGTTCAGACTATAGAGAGAGGTGTTGTCGATCTAACATTCGTTCCTGCACAGTGGAAAACTAAGGAAATTCTATGGTGGCCACCGAGAAGTACTTTTATACTCCTTGAAATTATAAAAAGATGAAAATTCAAGGCCTGGACCAGGGTGGTACACCCTAAATTGTACTTTAAAAAGGGAACATTAAATAAACATAAAGAAAATGACGTTGTTTTTTTTAGATGCCAGCTGTACCGGTATTTCCTAACTGACTACCTCTGAGAAAAATTGTCGAAATCTTAAGTAGTCTCGAAAGGTATTAATTTATTACTTTAAAAAAATCTTGGATTTCTCTTAATACATTTTCTTCATTTTTAGGTAAGTATCAGAAACATAAAACAACAATATTAATTTTGTCGCAACCATATTAGTCCCGAAAATGGGTAGGTTATAAGAAGATTTTTGTAGCAGGGCATTTTTGTACCTACTCAGCCTAATGTCATCAAACACACTGACCTCTATTTATAAAGGCTTTTTTGTATTGTTTTGTTCATATGTGCAATTATTATTTATTGTTACTTTAATTTAAATCCGACGTAAATTTGAAATTTTATTTTATTTCAACTATGTGACGTATATTTTTATTTTGTTAATGACATTTTATTCTTTTCTGCTGCAGCATTGTTACTTTTATCTTAATTTTTGTAATATGGGTTATGTCTGAAATAAATTAATTTCATTTTATTTATTTATTTATTAATAAATATAACATACGGAACCCGTCGCGTCCAATATTCCATTCGCGCATGCCGACACTTGGATACATGCTGTTATTCGAGTGTATGGTAAACACCTGACTAATAGGGGAAAAGTGAATCTGTATGCAGCATAAAGCATTAAATAACTTCACAAAGTAACTGTTGATGTTATAGTGGGTGATATGTTCTCTCTTAAAATGCAACGGTTGTATAGTACACGTGTGGGCTATTATTCAGAAAACTTACAGCTAATAGGGTACTGCACTACTAAGCGCTTAATAACGGTGACTTTGTGGCGTGTTTGTGGTGCTTAATAGAATTACTGTACAGAAAAAAGCATTATAGTTGGCCACGTTTTTTTCGAAACAGCTGTTGCAGCACAGGTGAATACTAATAAGTCTTTATAAATGCTTAGATTACCGCTGTGGGCCTTAAGTGACCATTTATAATGCAGTTCTGTGCTACTTGGGTGGTTCCTGCAATTTGAGGCGATCGTGTCTGCAGGGAAACTAACCGACAAGGAACTGTCAGAGCTGCTCATCCGCCAACTCGACCTACAAGACCTAGACGAAATTCAAGACATCATGTTCGATACTAAAAGTGCAACAGAGAAAAATAAGTACGCCACCATGAAGACGAGGCTCATCCAGACCTACAACGAAAGCGACCACACTAAGCTCGAGCGGCTGCTGTCCAACGTGGAACTCGGTGATTTGAAGCCTTCACAACTGCTACGCCGCATGCAAAATTTAGCCGGTAACAACATTGTTGAGAACACGCTGCGTGTTATATGGACAAAACATCTACCGCCGTCTGTACGCGCCATTCTAGCTGTGAGCGAAACAATAACCAAGGAAACCGATCTAAATGAGTTGGCAATAATGGCCGACAAAATGCTAGAACAACTTCACCACCAAATATCAGCAGTACACAACACTCCGTCACCGTCAACACCATCCACTCCACCTGTAGCTACAAATCATGAAAACGCATTACTTCACGCGAAGATCGACATGTTGGCGAAAGAAATAGCGGAATTAAAAACACACCGCAGCCACTACGGAAGGCAACGCGGGCGCAACTGGCGAGGCGCGCGTCATAGATCACACAGCTCATACCGATCACCGCATGGCAACCGCCGTGCGGATTCAAATCACAGACAAAGGAACGAGTATAACGACAATTCCGTTTGTTATTTTCACCGAAAGTTCGGTGAACAAGCACGAAAATGTACCAGACCATGCACTTATGAAGATAAGAACCTTTCAAGCTCGGGAAACTAAAGCAGGTGTTAGCAGAGACGGAATCTGGCACCTGGGAAAAAACACACCGTCTATTTCTGAAAGATAAGAAGACAAATCTAAGCTTTCTAATCGACACTGGTGCAAACATATCCGTCATCCCTAGAAAACGCAATGAAATCCTGAAACCAACCGCATTCAAACTATATGCCGCAAACAACACAGAAATAGCTACCTACGGTGAAAAAACATTGGACCTAGATTTCAACCTGAGACGACCATTCAGATGGAAGTTCGTCGTAGCAGCAGTGAGTAAGCCCATCATCGGCGCTGATTTTTTGAAACACCATCACCTACTAGTCGACCTCGCTGGAAAATGTTTAATCGACAAGATAACCAATTTATCAGTGAAGACACCCATCTGCAAATCAACAGCACCTACCATCAGAACCATAGACCTGGAACAAAAATATCATGACATACTGGCGGAATTCCCCGATATTACAAGACTTTCCACTATGAAAAATACCCCGAAGCATAACGTCAAGCACCATATCGAAACAACAGGGCCGCCATTATACTGCAAAGCACGTCCACTACCACCTCACCGTTACGAAGCTGTGAAAAAAGAATTTGAAACCATGATGGATCAGGGTTTGTGTCGACCAAGCAAGAGCCCCTGGGCCAGTCCACTGCATGTGGTACCCAAACCAAATGGAGACTTACGTGTCTGTGGAGACTACAGGAGACTTAACGCCATAACCAAGCCGGACCGATATCCTGTACCACGTTTGAAGGATTTCACTTACCAGTTGCACGGGAAGCAGATATTCTCAACTGTCGACCTAAATAGAGCATATCAACAACTGCCTGTACTGGAAGAGCACATAGAAAAAACATCACACCATTCGGGCTATTTGAATTTCCACGCATGTGCCCAGGTCTAAAAAATTCTGGACAGACTTTTCAGCATTTTATTCACGAAGTACTACACGGACTCGACTTTGCCTACCCTTTTGTCGATGACGTCATCATAAGTTCCAGTACAGAAGAGGAACACAGACAACATTTACGAACCGTCCTACAACGACTGAACAAATACGGTATCACCATAAATCCATCGAAATGTGTATTAGGCAAGAAAGTAATCAAGTTTCTTGGACACACTGGTACCGATTCCCTTGTTCACAAACTAAACTAAATTTAAGTTCAGTGCATCTTTTTCTTTGTATTTCATTAAGAAGAGGACAAAAGAAAAATTTTAGTTTAGTCCTGTCAAATTAATCAGCGCCTGTCAGCACTCCATACAAGTTTAGACGTGATTAAAAACTTGCCTTCTAAAATTACGTCAATTTACGTCAAGCGTTGATTAATTTGACAGGACTAAACTAAAATTTATCTTCTGTCCTTTCCTTAATGAAATAGAAAGAAAAAGATGCACTGAACTTAAATTTAGTTTAGTTTGTGAATAAGAGAATCGGCACCACTGTATCACAAGATGGCATCAAACCTCCAGCAGAAAAAGTAGACGCAATAACCAACTTTCCACTACCCACAACCATTGAACAATTAAGAAGATTTCTTGGCACCGTCAACTTCTACAGAGATTGCATTTCAAAGGCAGCCGAAATACAAGCACCTCTGAATGCATATTTACACAATAGCAAGAAACGAGACAAAACAAAGATTGTATGGAACGAGGAAGCCATGAAGGCATTTGAGTTATGTAAAGCTGGCCTTCAAAACGCAGCATTATTAGCTCACCCTTCACATAACGCACCGATCGCATTGATGACTGACGCCTCTGATAAGTGCGCCGGTGCTGTACTGCAACAATATGTACACAACAAATGGCAGCCACTGGGATATTTTTCCAAAACATTATCAAGCGCGCAAGTCAAATATAGCACATTCGACAGAGAACTGTTAGCTATATATATGGCCGTGAAGCATTTTAGAAAAATGTTCGAAGGAAGACATCTCATAATATTCACCGACCACAAGCCGCTAACCTACGCGATAAACAAAACATCGTCAGACAGCGAGACACCGTGCGGAGCAAGACAACTCATGTACATAAGTGAATTCACCAACGACATTCGTCATATCAGCGGGCAAGATAACATCGTCGCAGATTCATTATCACGGATCAACACAGAAACCATCACCTGCACGCGTAGCATGACCACCGTAGAAATGGGTTTTATCGACGGACGAATAGATAAAGTAACGTTTCGGGTACACAGTACGACGGCAGCAAAGTAGAAAGAGTCAACTACACAACTTAACGTAAAATATTTTTTTGTTTTGCCTTGTGTCGCAGGTTCGCTAGGTTCAGCTGCACTTCGCAAGGTCAGCCTTTGGATGGGTGACCATTTAGTTTTTGTTTTGCCTTGTGTTGCAGGTTTGCTAGGTTAAGCTACACTTCTCAAGGTCAACCTTAGGATGAGTGACCATTTAGTTTATGAGTGGCGTTTTGTCGTAGGTTCGCTAGGTTAAGCTGCACTTCGCAAGGTCAGCCTTTGGATGGGTGACCATTTACATAGTTTATGTGTGGCGTTTTGTCGTGGGTTCGCTAGGTTAAGATGCACTTCGCAAGGTCAGCCTTTGGATGGGTGACCATGTAGTTTTTGTTGACACCGACCGTATACCGATAGTTCACGCAGTCGAAAGTTATGAGGTAACAAACATTAAAAAAATACAGTCGAATTGAGAACCTCCTCCTTTTTTGAAGTCGGTTTTTTGAAGACGGAAAATAATTCTGAGTCGAATCATGTCGAAGAATAAATTTTATAAAAGTGCAATTGACTCTTTCTACTTTGCTGCCGTCGTACTGTGTACCCGAAACGTTACTTTATCTATTCGTCCGTCGATAAAACCCATTTCTACGGTGGTCATGCTACGCGTGCTGTCCTACAACGATCGACTACGAGCAATTAGCCACAGCGCAAGAAAGAGACAGCACTATACGTGACCTAATGAAGCAAAAAAACTTACAGTTAAAGCGCATACACCTACCGAACACAAACTGTAAAATACTATGCGACACATCTACACAACACAGGCCTGACAGGCCTGTTGGTCTAGTGGTTAGTGACCCTGACTGCTATGCCGGAGGTCGTGGGTTCGATTCCCACCCAGGACAAATGTTTGTGTGATGAGCACGATCATTTGTTCTGTGTCTGGGTGTAATTTATCTATAATATGTATGTATTTAGAAATATATAAGTATGTTTATCAGTTGTCTAGTACCCATAACACAAGTTCTGCTTAGCTTGGGACTAGATGGCGTTGTGTGGTAGTTGTGGAATATTATTATTATTATTATATTCGCCCGTACCTATCGCCAAGCAGCGTATGAAAGTGTACACAACATGAGTCACCCCGGCACGCGCACTACAAGAAAAATACTCAGTGAAAAATACTTCTGGCCATTAATGAACGCTGACGCGGGACGATGGACGAAAGCCTGTGAAGCCTGTCAAAAATCAAAAGTTAGTCGACATACAACGAGTCAAATCGCAACATTCCCACCAGCAGACCGATTTCAACATATCCACGTCGACATTGTTGGGCCCCTTCCACCATCACAATATGGACACAGGTACCTACTGACTATTATCGACCGGTACACGCGATGGCCCGAAGCATTACCTCTCCACGACATAACTGCAGAAACAATAGTCAAAACGATTTATGAAGGCTGGATAACAAGATTTGGTTGCCCCATTACGATAACAAGCGATCAAGGTCGTCAGTTCGAGAGCAAACTCTTCTCTGAATTAATGAAGTTAATGGGAATAAACAGAACGAGAACAACTGCATATCACCCACAGTCAAATGGCATCATCGAACGTTGGCACCGCACACTCAAAGCCGCACTCACCGCGCGCTGCACCGCTAGTGTAAACGGAAAGTGGTTTGACGAGTTACCGACCGTGCTACTAGGACTACGCGCGGCTACTCGCAGCGACACAGGGATTAGTCCTGCACAATATACCTACGGAACATCGCTGCGATTACCTGGAGATTTTTTTAATGAAACAAAAGGAAGCCTAATGAGTCACGATTTTGTTGAACAGCTGCGACACACTATCAACGCATACCGACCAGCTGAGACGTCGCATAGCAACAAAAACATGTTTGTTCACTCCGACCTACGTACCTGCGAAAACGTTTACCTACGTCGAGATTGCACAAAAAAACCACTACAACCAACATATGAAGGCCCATATCCCGTACTGGAAAGAAGTGAGAAATACTACAAGCTCCAACTACCAGGCAGAGTAACTAACGTCTCGATCGACCGACTGAAGCCTGCTTACACTATGAACGAACAAAGAAATGATGACACCCAGAGAACAACGAGATCAGGAAGAATAGTGAAACCAGTCGTACGCTTCGCTTGAGGGGGTGTACTGTAGCGGAATATCATCCTCACAAATAAAGTTCGGCACGTAGGGTATTTGGAATTATTGTGGCCGAACAAACTTTTATTATGTACCCACTGCTTGATAATTTTTGCAACAGATTTTGTATATAAGGAGCGACTTTCCGAAATATATTCTTTTCCATACTCAACTCGCCTTTGTGTCTCACCCTCCATCTCAACCTGCGTATCCGACAGTACAACACACTGAATATCTTCTGCATAAATTCTGATTTTCCTTTAGTCCAGAAATTATAAATATTTTATGCAGTTGTTAATTTGTGAGTTCAGATATTCAAATGATATTCATAATTCCGATCTCAGGAGTCGTTTTACAAAGAAATTATGCAAGTAAAAAAAGTATAAATGTATTTTTCATTATGACAAAATTATTTTGTGTTACTTAGTTCAAAAAAATGTACGTCTTCAAAAATTTGGTATTTAAATTGTTTCATACATTTTAAGTATAAGTTTAAGGTGAATTATATAAACGCATGGCACTTTACTGTGAATTATCAATATGATTATTGTACATTTTTTGAGCGCCTTAAGATAAAGCTATAATTTAAAAGGTAAACAAATGTGAAATAATATTTAAATTAAATTATCTTTACTTTTTATCAAATTTCAGTACCAGCAAATAATGAGAATCAAATTTTGTATAACTGCTAATGTTTCCTACTCACTAAACAAAGTGTTTCATAAGATAAATGTTGAGGATTTTTATAAAAAGAGGTTATGTCGAACCTTAGTTAATGGCGGACGGCCAATTTGAATAAAAGTGTCTATTTCAGTGATTATTTTGCTTGTTTCTGCATAATAGTTCACATACGACTACATATCCAGAAATTATTTGATTTATAGTACAATAATTATACATTTCTCAGAGAAAGGTCCTAAATTACATAATGCAGTATACTCTTATTCAGCTTTTTAGGGTTCTTTTTTATAGAAAATAAATCCATGAATATTTGAGGTCGATTGGACCTAGGTAGGACCCACTATTTTCTATTACTTTTTTTTTCTATTACTGCACAGACACTATTTTTTATCTTTACATACTCTCGTGAACACTTTCTTCTTATTCCTCCCGTTCTCTTTCCTATTTTCCATGAATCATTTACGCTTTTGTTATTATTTTTCTGAGGAGGCATATTGTTGATGAAACATTTATCAGTTTTGTCACAAAATGGTGAAATATCTGGATATAAACATACGATATCTTCAATTAATCAGTTATTTTCTGCTAAAGATACCCACATTTTTAACTGATATTGTTTTAAGCTGAACATAAAGACAATTATACGCTTATAGCGCTATAAGTTAGGTAAAACAAGGAGTTTATTTTCAATTATGCAGAAGTCAGCTGTGTAAAAAAGAAAAATCTAAAATATTCAGCATCTGAATAAATTAGTATCATTTCGTACACTATGCAGCTTAAAGAAAATATTTCGTCTAATATTCAGCGTTTTGCTGTTTAACTGCTTTGCTTAAATATGTTATACAGGACAATGCAAAAACTTCAGCTACTGTGCAGATAATAGCTGTTTCAATTACTTTTATTTGAATATCGCTTGTTTAGCAGATTCTACTCTTGATTACTATTCAGCTTAAAAAAAATACCGCGAACTTTATACAGAATTTAAATTTAAGAACTCTCTTATTCAAAATAAAGCCATAACATCAGCTGTAATACAAAAGTAATAAAGCTTGACACTGCTTATTGTGGTATATTTTCGCTGCTATCTGGCTTATGTGTTGGCTGGGATCGTAATATCGTCAATGGAATGCAAGGAATGTCTACACATTTTTTTTTTTTTGTGTTGTAGCATGTGCTGCGTGACGTCATAAAATTGTGTCATTTGTGGGTATCAGTAAACAGTCTAATCGTGAAGTGACGAAAAGTCATGTTAGGCGGGTAGTTCTGAATTAGACACTTCCTTTTGGTGTCGTAGTCGGACGAATGATCTCGACATTAACCGAAGTAAAGCGCGCACGAGTATAAATATGCTCATACAGGAGACGATAGCTCACGGATTGGCTCCGTGGCCAAGCAAGTACTATCACATACGTACTTGCCCATCCTGCGCGGACCGCATTCAGTGCTCGTCAGCTACTGCTTTTAACTACTTCCGTACGTGTCGACCCAGGGACCAGCCGGCACCTGGGGCGACACGAACGGAGGCTCGCTGCCCGGCGGCTCGCCGCCGCAGCGGTCGCGGGAGGCCTACGCCCCCGTGATGCCTAAGCCCGGCAAGCGCGGCTCATTGGGCCGCGATGCCGGGACTACGGAAGAAGAAGAGGAGCGTCCGGCGTTGGACCGGGCGACGTCGCTGCCGAACATCGGCGCCGCGTCGTCCGGTGCGCCGCTGGCCGCACCAAGAAGAGGGGGGGGAGAAGACCCCCGAAGAGGAGGAGGGGCAACGAGCGCCGCTGCGACTGCGGGCCCGTCGACGACGCTGGCGCCTGCGCGCGCTGCGCCTACACCGTCGTCGGGCCGGCACCACGCTGTGGCCGTCCGCCCCGCGGCGTTTCGCCCGGTGCCTATCCAGGCCCCGGGTCCTGCCGCCGGTTCGGGCCGCGACCCAGCACGCACCGCAGCGCCGCCCGCGCGCGTGCCCGCTCCCGTGCGCCCCGCTGCGCCGAGTGGGCGCTCCGCCGCGCCGCCCGTGCGCCCCGCTGCGCCGGCCGCGCGGACCGCGCCTACTGGGCGCTCCGCCGCGTCGCCCACGCACCCTGCGCCCACGGCGCACCATGCGCCTACGGCGCACCCAGCCGCGCCTGCTGCGCGCTCCGGCGCGACCCACGCGCAGCCTGCGCACGGTGTGCGCGCCACCGCGCCACCTGTGCACCCCACTATGACCTCCGCGCGCCCCCGCGCGCCACCCGCGCGCCCCGCTGCGCCGCCGCCGCGATTCACTTCGCCGCCGGCGCGCAGCGGCGCCCCGCCTGCACCAGCACCGACGCCGTCTCGTGCTGGCCCAGCTCCACGCACCTCCGCGTTGGACCCCCGTTTCTTGCCAGCGGGACCAAGCGCGTCGAGGGAGCAGGAGCGCCCGGCCAGCACGGGGCCACATGGCCGCCCGGTGCGAACGGTGCCATACGCACCGGACTCGCCCGCACCACCGCGAGCCTCCGCTTTTGACTCGCCCGCGATGATGTCGGCGTGCTCGTCCCATGCGGGATCGAGCATGTCACTGGCGTCCGCGGGCTCGGCCGCCTCCGGTCGCAGCAACGTGTCATACGATACGACGCCGCGATCCGGACAGCGGCCCTACGTGGGAGAAGCGGAGGCCGATGCGGCCACCCCGGCCTTTTCGCCGACGCCATCGCTGGGGTTCGGCTACGAATTCCGGCTCGACCCGAAGCCCCAGCGACACCGAAGAAGGAGAAGCTTGGGAGAGGACCAGGAGGAGGCGAAGCGATATTGCCTCGACCCGCCGCGGCCACAGCGCGACAGCGCGCCGCGGGGTCGGGGTACACCGGCGTCGCCTACGTTTGCGGACGCGGCGCGCCACACGCCGCCTTCTCCTACCGCAACTACCCGAGCAGAGCGACTGGGTCCAGCGCCACTGCGCAGCCCCCCGCCACCCCTGCCACCACATCTACTGCAGCCACCGCTGCCCCGGAGCCCGCGACAACAGGGGACAACAAGGGTAAGCAGAACAAACCTAAAAAGCTTCGCTACCCTCCGCTGGTAGTGGAGAAGCTGCCCAACTGGGCGACGCACTTTAGGGCCATCGCCGCGAAGTTGGGCCGGCCTCCGAACGCTCGACCTTTTGGCGGGGGTGTTCGATTCACCCCCGACAGCGAAGAGGAGTATAGGCTGGTCCAACACTACCTAACCGGCCTGGAAAAGGACAGCGGCGTCGCCTGGTTCGCCTACTCCCTGCCAGCGGAACGGAACCTTAAGGTGGCCATAAGGGGGCTGCCTGCGGACACCGATCCCATGGAGATTGAGGAGGAACTGCGCGCGCTGGGATACCAGCCGGAGTATGTGCGCCACATAAAGGGCGCGCAAGGACGACCCGGCTGCGTGTTCCACGCCATTCTAAAGAAGACCCCGGACGTCCGGGCCATCTACGACACGACCGTATTTATGTACATGCGGGGCGTGAAAATAGAGGCCTGGCGCGGGAAACGTGGGCCCGCTCAGTGTCACAGGTGTCAAAAGTTTAGACACAGCTCGCACCTGTGTCACCGCCCGCTCGCCTGTGTGCGATGCGGAGGCGAGCACACGGCACGAGACTGCCCGCGCCCGCGGGAGGAGCCGGCCACCTGCGTTAATTGCGGTGGCCCGCACCCCGCGTGCAACATAAAGTGCCCCGCCTTCCAAGCGGAAATAAGGAATAGGCGGGCGGGGACCGCCGCCACTTCCGCCCAAACACGCCGGCCCACTGCGGCCACCGAGAGGCACACAGATGTGGAGCCAGAAGGGCCCCAGGGCGCGTCGCTGATGGCGGCGGCCAACGGGCCCACACAAAGGAACGCGCAGGCCTCCTCAGGTCGGAGGAAGAAGAGGCGCGGGGGAAAGAAGAAAGGGAAAGGCAAGAAGCCCAAACCCCCCGCGGCGACCGAAACCACCACCACCACCGCAGCTGTCCCGAGGGCAGGCCCTGCCACCAGCGGGGCGCAGGCCGTGGAGGTGGGTCCACCCACCACCAGCGCCGGCACAGCGCCACGGCCGGCACAGCAGCAGCGTAAAACGCAGAAAACAAAATACCCCGAGCCCAGTAAGAGTGGCGGCGCTGCCGGCGCCCCCACTAAGATGCCCACCACCAAACACAAGGACTTTACGGCCTGCGCCATACAGCTTTTAATGGACCTAATTAAGGCCATTAGGCAGGGCCAGGAAGTTGAGACGGTGATCCTGGACGGCCTGGCCAAATTGCTCACCCTTTACCATGGCTAGGCCGTTGCGGGTCATCCACTGGAATGCCCGCGGCCTTCGGGACAAGGTCGCCCCTCTCCGACATCTCCTGAGGGAACAGGACGTCGACGTGGCGTTGATAAGCGAGACGCTGCTGGGTCCCGGGGATAGGATTAGATTCCCGGGATATCTCGTTTACAGACAGGACGAGCGGTCGGCACATCAGAATTACCGTGGTCTGGCGGTACTGGTAAGGCGACGAGTCGTCCATCAAGAACTCCCCTCGCCGTCACTCGGCACGTTTTACGCGCTGGGTGTACAGCTGCACGTAGCCGGCGAGGATATAGATATGTACGCTTGCTATAAGCCGCCCGCGACCCACTTAAATACATCTGAGTTGCGGGCCCTTATATCCGGCTCTACGCGTCCCACTCTCCTCGCCGGTGACTTGAATTGCAAGCACCCGGCGTGGAACTCGTGCCGCACGAATACCGGGGGAAGACGGCTCTTAGCTGATGCCGAAGCCTTCGGTTACACAGTGTCCGGCCCAGAGACGCCAACACATTATACAGACGCAGTCTCCTACATGCCGGACGTGCTGGACATTGTGGTCCATCGAGGGCTACACTGTCAGATCACGCAGCATGTGATCGACGACGAGCTGAACTCGGACCATCACCCGGTGCTCGTCGTCCTTTCGGGTGTGCCGACCCGTTTGAAACCCCTGGCGCTACGTCGACGTACCGACTGGACCCAGTTCCAAGAGGAAGTAGAGACCACGGTGCCGACTCGGCCTATTACTACTTCCGCGGACGTGGACAGGACGGCTCGTGACGTCACTGCTTGCATCCAACGCGCTTTTCAAACGGCGACCACCGAGCAGCCGCGGGAGAGGGGGCTATTACCGCCTCTACCTCCGCGGCTGAGTACGTTGATCGCCGAGAAAAGGCGCCTCCGCAAGCAGTGGCAGCAATCGAGGTGTCCAACACAGAAGAGGCAGCTCAACCGTCTCGCGGAAAAGGTCAAGGCCGAGTTGCAGGCCCAGACCGCCGCGGGCTGGGAGGAACGAATCGACGAGACGACTGACAGTTGGCCGTCGATTCACAAACTCTGCGGCCAACTTACGAACACCCCAGCCCCGGTGCGTCCATTGCTGAACAGCGACGGGGCGCTTAAATATGTAGCGGAGGACCGGGCGGAGGTCTTCGCCGAGCACCTGGAGCCTCAGTTCCGCCCAAACCCGACTACCGACACAGACCATGTCGCAGCAGTCGAGAAACACCTCGGGGACTACTTCGCGATGCCGATAGCTCCCGATGAAGAGCCGATATTTTTCTCGCCCAACGCAGTACGACGCGCCATCCTGAGGACGAAGCCCAGGAAGGCCCCCGGTGCGGACGGTATCACAAATACAGTGCTGCGCCACCTGCCGTACCGAATGGTAGCGGCGCTGGCGCGCCTGTTTACCGCGATACTGCGCACCGGCGCCTTCCCCGAGTCGTGGAAGGAAGGGCGCGTCATAATGCTGCCGAAGGCGGGAAAGAACGTCTTGAAGCCGGAGAGCTATCGGCCGATCACCCTGCTGCCGACAGTCTCCAAGGTGTTCGAAGCACTCCTGCTGCGACATCTCCTACCGCACGTGACGCCGCGCCCAGAACAGTTTGGGTTCCGGGCGGAACATAGCACGACGCTCCAGCTGTCGAGGGTACTGCACCACCTCGCAGCAGCGATGAATAAGAAGGAGTACGCGGTAGCAGTATTCCTCGACATGGAGAAGGCCTTCGACCGTGTGTGGCATGAGGGCCTGGTGCATAAGATGGCCACCACCGACGCGCCCCGTCGCGTCGTCAAAGTGGTCTCTACTTTTCTCTCAAACAGGACTTTCAGGGTGGTGGTCGATGGGGCGCTTTCCAGCGCCAGGCCGGTGCTCGCGGGCGTACCGCAGGGCAGCTGCGTCTCGCCGGCGTGTTACTCGCGTTACACCGACGACATCCCCACCACTCCGGACGTGATGCTCGCGCTGTATGCGGACGATGCCGCGTACATCTCTACTTCGATGAACTCGAAGTACGCGGCCGTCAAGATGCAGCGAGCGCTTGAGCTCCTTCCCGAGTGGCTCGCCAAATGGCGGCTTTCGGTGAACGTGGGTAAGACGCAGGCCATGATCACCGGCCATGTGTCCCTCCCACCACCCTTGACAAGGAGCCGACATCGAGTGGTCGCCCCGGGTCAATTACCTGGGGGTCACCATCGATCGTCGGCTCAAAATGGGTCAGCACGTCCGCCAGGTCGCGGCCAAGGGGAGAGTCGCCCGCTATCTCCTCCGGCCCGTGCTCTCGTCGCGAATCCCGGCACGCGTCAAGTTGGGCGTGTACAAGTTGTACATACGCCCGATACTGACGTACGCCGCTCCCGCTTGGTTCGCCCTCACGAGCGAGTCGAGCCGGAAAACGCTCCGCGCCCAACAACATTTGGCGCTGCGGACCATAGTTGACGCTCCTCGCTACGTGAGGAACGATGTCATCCAGCGGGATCTCGGGATCGAGAGCCTGGATGACCATGTGCGGCGCCTCGCGAAGGGGATGTTCGCGCGTGCCGGCGCGTCTGAATGGCCTCACGTCAAACAGATCGCGCCCTGGCATACGCGGCCCCCTGACGCGACACCTCTGCCCCGCGATCTGGTTAGGGGCGACTGACACCATCACCGGATTGACTCCCGGGTAAGCCGCAACCAGGCTACACGCAGCTTACCTGTATCAAACAGCACTCTACATACATAACATACATCCGCTGCGGGGCGTGTCCTAAGTTAATATAGGCATGTCACGTAACGTAAACCAGACATTCACCTCTAAGCAGGCACCCAGACTCACGCGCGCACGCGGACGGACCCGCGTGTCGCGCTAACATGGGCGGTGTTACACAGTACAGTACCGCCCACACGCACATACTGCCCCTTAGCTTAGACCGCTACCGGCTCGCTCTGGAAAACGGGATAAGCGGGGGCGCGCACCTTACTCTGTGGGAGCGTCGAGTCGGCATCTTGTCGCTGGTCGTCTCTCGCCGGGCCTCCCCCGGGTAACCGGGGGTCTCACCTGGCGGGGACAGACCGCCAAGATGTCGTGAAGAAAGCGGCGTTGATAGTAACTCAACGTCGCGGCGCGCCTACAGAGACACCAATAGCAATCACTCACATGGACGCGTTAACATTAACGCGTTCAATATTTCCCACAGCCCAAAGGGCAACACATTGAGGGGCCCGTTTTAGCGGGCCACCGTGCACCCTCCGCGGCCAGGGAGCAAATGCTCTGGCGCCGCCCGCCGCGCCCCCTGACGGGGGCGCCGCGAAATCCACCGATAGCTCACTGAGGATTGGCTCGTTGCCTGGAGTGGACGCCATCTCGCACGCATCCACTCAGTCCGCGCGGATCGCACTTGTTTTAATTTTCTTCCGTTTGTGTCAGTGCAGGGACCAGCCGGCACCTGTGGGGACACAGACGGGAGCTCGCTGCCCAGTGGCACGCCACTGCAGCGGTCGCGGGAGGCATCGCCCCCGGGATGCCAAAGCCCGGCAAGCGCGGCTCGTTGGGCCGCGATGCCGGAGCTGCTGACGAAGAGGAGGGGCGTCCGGCGTTGGACCGGGCGACGTCGCTGCCGAACATCGGCGTCGCGTCGTCCGGTGCGCCGCTGGCCGCACCGAGAAGAGGGGGGGAAGACCCCCGAAGAGGAGGAGCCACGAGCGCCGCTGCGACTGCGGGCCCGTCGACGACGCTGGCGCCTGCGCGCTGCGCCTGCACCGTCGTCGGGCCGGCACCACGCTGTGGCCGTCCGCCCCGCGGCGTTTCGCCCGGTGCCCATTCAGGCCCCGGGTCCTGCCGCCGGTATGAGCCGCGACCCAGCGCGTACCGCAGCGCCGCCCGCGCGCGTGCTCGCTCCCGTGCGCTCCGCTGCGCCGAGTGGGCGCCCTGCCGCGCCGCCCGTGCGCCTCGCTGCGCCGGCCGCGCAGCCCGCGCCTACTGGGCGCTCCGCCGCGTCGCCCACGCACCCTGCGCCCACGGCGCACCATGCGCCTACGGCGTACCCAGCCGCGCCTGCTGCGCGCTCCAGCGCGACCCACGCGCAGTCCGCGCACGGTGTGTGCGCCACCGCGCCACCTGTGCACCCCACTATGACCTCCGCGCGCCCCCGCGCGCCACCCGCGCGCCCCGCTGCGCCGCCGCCGCGATTTACTTCACCGCCGCACGCAGCGGCGCCCCGCCAGCACCGACACCGACGCCGCCGTCTCGTGCTGGCCCAGCCCCACGCACCTCCGCGTTGGACCCCCGCCTCTTGCCAGCGGGACCAAGCGCGTTGAGGGAGCAGGAGCGCCCGGCCAGTACGGGGCCACATGGCCGCCCGGTGCGAGCGGTGCCACACGCACCTGACTCGCCCACACCCCCGCGAGCCTCCGCTTACGACTCGCCCGCGATGCTGTCGGCGTGCTCGTCCCATGCGGGATCAAGCATGTCGCTGACGTCCGCGGGCTCGGCCGCCTCCGGTCGCGACGACGTGTCATACGATACGACACCGCGATCCTGACAGCGGCCCTACGAGGGAGAGGCGGAGGTCGATGCTGCCACCCCGGCCTTCTCGCCGACGCCGTCGCTGGGGTTCGGCTTCGAGTTTCAGCTGGATCCGAAGCCCCAGCGACACAGGAGACGCAGGGGTGACCAACCGGAGGAGGCGAAGAGGTACTGCCTCGACCCGCCGCGGCCACAGCGCGACAGCGCGCCGCGGGGCCGGGACACGCCCGCGTCGCCCACCTTTGCCGACGCGGCGCGCCTCACGCCTTCTCCGACGGCGTCCACCCGAGGCAGAGCGACTGGGTCCAGCGCCGCTGCGCGGCCCCCTGCCACCACTGCCACCACACCTGCTGACGCCACTGGCCCCAGGTGCCGCGACGACGACGGCTCCAGCAGGTAAGAAGAAAAAGTTACGCTACCCTCCGCTGGTAGTAGAGAAGTTGCCGAATTGGGCAACACATTTCCGGGCCATCGCTGCCAAGCTGGGCCGGCCTCCTAACACTCGGCCTTACGGGGGGGGGGGGGGGGGTACGATTCACCTCCGACTCGGAGGAAGAGTACAGGCTGGTCCAGAGGTACCTGACGGGCCTAGAAAAAGAAGAGGGCGTCGCCTGGTTCGCCTACTCGCTACCAGCGGAGCGAAACATGAAGGTGGCCATAAGGGGGCTGCCTGCGGATACCGACTCTCACGAAATTGAGGAGGAACTGCGCGCGCTGGGATACCAGCCGGAGTACGTGCGCCATATTAAGGGCGCACAAGGAAGACCCGGCTGTGTATTCCATGCCATATTAAAGAAAACCCCGGACGTCCGGGCCATATTCGACACCTCTGTGTTTATGTTTATGCAGGGGGTGAAGATCGAGGCCTGGCGCGGGAAGCGTGGGCCCGCTCAGTGCCACCGGTGCCAGCAGTTTAGACACAGCTCGCACCAGTGTCACCGTCCGCTCGCCTGTGTGCGATGGAGCGAGCACACGGCCAGAGATTGCCCACGCCCGCGGGAGGAGCCGGCCACCTGTGTTAACTGTGGTGGCCCGCACCCTGCGTGCAATATAAAATGCCCCGCATAGCAGGCCGAAATTCGGACCAGGCGGGCGGGGACCGCCGCACAGTGATTCGTCTAGTACAAGCTAGCGAGACAAAATTATTTTTTTACTTATTTTAATTGTTTACGTATATTTAAGGTGTCTTAAGCCGTTCTGTGTTCTCTAAGTCCAAAGGTGTGTATGCAAGATGGCAGAAGTCACCAAATGTTCTACTTTTGTCTACTGTTTTGTTTATTTGTTTATCGGTTTAGCTGCGTCTGCCTTCTTATTACGCAGGCAAGGCACTATACATACATGTAGTATATAAAAAAAAGACTAAAAAGACAAAAATGTTGTAGACAAAAATGTCTCGCGGTATTTCAAAATTAAAATCAGAAATATGTGCAAAATAGGTTTTTATTTATTCACTTTATCAAATAAAATACAATAATAGTCCAAGACAACAACAATTATCCATACATATAAAATAACTCTTGAAACAAAATCGTACAAAATTAGTATTATCCGTCTACTATAATGTTTTATCTAATATATAAAATTTAAAACTAATACATTGTTAAAATTACTACAAAATAAAATAGGTAAACATATTAATAATAAAAGAAAAATCTACCAAGCCGAATCTAATACTCATCATCAGAAGATTCCTCATCACCACTCTCCATTTCGCTAGAATCTTCCGATAATGAATAATCCGCTTCACTAAATTCGCAAACTGATGTTGATTGGGATGGTAATGAAGGTGGGACAATCAACTGCAGAACTTCTGGTGGTAATGTAGTGAATTTTTTTCGCGGTAATTCTCTGAATGTATTTATTACAGGATCGGACGTAATCAAAAGCATTCTCAGAAGATCCGTATTAGTGGCACAGCGTGATCGTTTTCTGGTATGTCGTTCCCGAAATCTACGACAGTCTTTATTTCTTGCTTCTTGGGCTTCTTCGGAAAGCTGTCCAATAGGAAGAAGGCAAGATTTAATGACTTCTGCACTGTGTACAAGAATTTTATGCACAGTAACGGGCATCAAGTACCACGAATACAGATCAAGATATAACTTTCTTGTATCACTACAATACTTTTCGAAATCTACACAGTTAATGTCATATCCCGATGACAAAGTTCTTAAAATTACATGAAATCTTCGCATAAGACTAACGTCTAATCCTGTAATTTCACTGCTTAATTCTGCATTAGAAAAAAATCTACGTGCTGTGTTTCCATCGTTCGTATTGCCATACCCAGGTTTTGGTTTATCCACAATAAGGCCCATGCGCTCTTTACACGCTTTTTGGATCTCTTGTGAGCGTTGCTTAACAATAGCTTTATCGTTGCCTCCCCTAACTTGCCACTTTTTTATTTGTAAACGATAGCTGATATGAAGTAAACATTCAAAAGTGCGGATCCATGCATGTAAAGTAGATAAACCAAATCCAAAGCGTTCTTGGTTGCTGGGATAGTCCTTTGACTCCTCGTTCATAGTAGACGGAGTGGCACCACAAATATAACACTTCTGTGTTGAACGCGTGTCTGTTAAAGCATTACATACTTTGCCGTCAATCATGATCAACAACAAATCGTGTTTAACAGAGATCTGAGTTCCATCAACGTTACATAAAGTGGGAAGAAGCTGACTTATTTCATCCCAAATTTTACTAGTTTCTTCTTTCGTAAACTCATTTGTCTCCTTGCTAAAAATGAATTTAATAGGACGACAATATAAGGTAGAAGAAGGTCGTGGATTTTGCCAAATAACAGTTTCGCCGTCAAGTAGTCTCAAGGGCACAAATGAGTACACGAACAGAAATTCGTCTGTAGCGTTGATGTTCTCAAATCTCTGCTTATATGTACTATGCCCTGAACTCCCATCATAACCCCATTTGCTTATTAACGTATAATATGAACGAGGTAACACACTTGTAATGACTTTCGACTGAGCTTCAACTAATCGTTCAGCCGTTTTATCTAAAATCGCCTGAAGTTTAATCTCAGCTCGAGATTCAGTCACAGAAATATGTTCGTCAGAAGGACAGCAAGAAGCTTTGGACTTACCTAGGCTATAGAAGGATGGATACACTTGATGTCCCGCTTTCATTGACCACTTTCTCGTCTGTTTGTACGAGTGAGAAGTAAATTTAGAGTCTACATAATAAGCTAAAGCTTCGTCTGGACTCAATCGCCTACTCGCTTCAGAACACTTATTTTTTTTTAAACTTTCACCGGCCGCGACACTTTCAATTTGTTTGGCAACACTTCGATGCCCTTCTTTCCGTGTTGCCAATTGTGCTGCAGTAATTAGTTCATTTGCACTTCGAGATTCTAAAAGATCGTCTACTCTCCGTCTTTTTGTTTTTATTGATGACTCATCAAAGGTTTTCTGGGTTCGCCCTACAGAACGAACTCCCGATGATGTTGAAGGGCACGGCTTATTCACACACACTAACATTTCGATTCCGCATCCTTCTAACCAATTTTTATGTTTGATGAGAAATTCATCCTTATTACACTTAGAAGATGTCCACTTTTCGTTTAATTTTGATGATAGGCTCGAAATTTTCATTTTGAGTTTCCTCAGTGAATCTTCAGAAGCATCTAGTAGATTATGTTGTACACATAAATGATCAAAAATGTGACTTGCTCTTTCAGTTTTACTATGTTTTAACCATTCTTCGAAAAACTCTAATTTTCTCATAGCTATGGCTCGTTCTGAAAGAAAGTAAATTACTTTATCTACGGGCGGTTTCGGGAGCCAAAAAATAAATTAAACTACGCCTGAATGTTTTAATTATAACATACAGAAGAATCTAGCCGGATACATTGGGATAAAAAAAGTTGCAATCCTTTAAAGTTTGAAGTTAAGAAAAAATATGTGGGATTATTTCAACATACTTATAAACTCTAATTACGGCAAAAAAGTACATGTATTATTTTAAAATCAAGTCAAAATAGTAAGTACATACCTTCAATAGTAGAATCCATCACAAGAAAATCGTTTCACTTTAATATCAATTATTTGAGATGGTGTCACAAGTGTGTTAAAAATGCAACTTATTTACAAATGAAAATTGCGCTTCCTTTATAATTAACATTAACCCCTCCACAAAATTACTTGTTGAAGTAACAAACAAATGATTTCTTAGAATTCCTTACCTGGGAAGGGTTGTTTACAAGTTGTTGTCACGAATTCCTGGAAATGACGTCATGAATTTTATCCCGCTAGCTTGTACTAGACGAATCACTGTGCGCCGCCAGATCCGCCTCCACACGTCGGCCCTTGGCGGCCACCGAGAGACAAGTGGAGCCAGAAGGGCCACCGGGCGCGTCGCTAATGGCGGCGGCCAACAGGCCCACACCTAGGAATGCGCAGCCATCCTCCTCAAGGCGGAGGAAGAAGAGGCGCGGGGGAAAAGGGAAAGGCAAGAAGCCCAAACCCCCCGCGGCGACCACGACCACGACTACGACGGCAACCGACATCGTACATGTCCCGAGGGTTGGCCCTGCCACCAGTGGGGCACAGGCCGTGGAGGTGGTGCCCACCACCAGCGCCGGCACAGCGCCGCGACCGGTCAAAGAGAAGAAGAGGAAGACGACCACAACCCAAAAATACCCCGAGCCCCATCCGAGTCGCGGCGCTGCCGGCGTCAACGCCCACGCCGCACCACCGCCATCACAAACTCGGACTCCTGGCTCCACCAGGAGTGACCTCACGGCCGGTGCTATTCAGCTTCTGATGGACCTGATCAAGGCCATCAGGCAGGGCCAAAATATAGAGACCGTCATCGTCGACGGTCTGGCCAAGCTACTCACCCTGTACCATGGCCAGGCCGTTGAGGGTGATTCACTGGAACGCCCGCGGCCTTCGGGACAAGGTCGCCCCCCTCCGCCACCTCCTGAGGGAACAGGACGTCGACGTGGCATTAATAAGCGAGACGCTGCTGGGCCCCGGGGACAGGATCAGATTCCCGGGGTATCTCGTTTATAGACAGGACGAGCGGTCGGCACACCAGAATTACCGTGGTCTGGCGGTACTGGTAAGGCGAAGAGTCGTCCACCAAGAGCTCCCCTCGCCGTCACTCGGCACGTTTTACGCGCTGGGTGTACAGCTGCACGTAGCCGGTGAGGACGTAGATATGTACGCTTGTTATAAGCCGCCCGCGACCCACTTGGATACATCTGAGTTGCGGGCCCTTATATCTGGCTCTACGCGTCCCAATCTCCTCGCCGATGACTTGAATGGCAAGCACCCGGCGTGGAATTCGTGCCGCACGAATACCGGGGGAAGACGGCTTCTAGCTGATGCCGAAGCCTTCGGTTACACAGTGTCCAGCCCAGAGACGCCAACCCACTATCCGGACGCACAAACTTATATGCCGGACGTGCTGGACATTGTGGTCCACCGAGGGCTACACTGTCAGATCACGCAGCACGTGATCGATGACGAGTTACAGTCGGACCATCACCCTGTACTCGTCGTCCTTTCGGGTGTGCCGACCCGTCTGAAACCCCTGGCGCCACGTCGACGTATCGACTGGACCCAGTTTTCAGAGGAAGTAGAGACCACTGCGCCGACTCGGCCCATCATTACTTCCGCGGACGTTGACAGGGCGGCGTGTGACGTCACTGCTTGCATACAGAGCGCCTTGCAAGCGGCGACTACTGTACAGCCGCGTGAGAGGGGGCTATTACCGCCTCTACCTCCGCGGCTGTCGAGGATGATCGCCGAGAAGAAGCGCCTACGCAAGCAGTGGCAACAGCTCCGCTGCCCCACTCTCAAGACGCAGCTCAACCGTCTCGCGGAAAGGGTCAAGGCCGAGTTACAGGCCCAGACCGCCGCGGGCTGGGAGGTCCGGATCGACGAAGCGACGGACAGTTGGCCGTCGATCCACAAGCTGTGCGGCCAACTTACGATCACCCCAGCCCCGGTGCGTCCCTTGCTGAACAGCGACGGGGCGCTCAAGTACGTAGCGGAGGACCGGGCGGAGGTCTTCGCCGAACACCTAGAGCGTCAGTTCCGCCAAACCCGACTCACGACACAGACCATGTCGCAGCAGTCGAGAAACACCTGGGAGACTAGTTCGCCTTGCCGATAGCTCCCGATGAAGAGCCGATCTTCTTCTCGCCTAACGCAGTACGACGCGCCATCCTGAGGACGAAACCCAGGAAGGCCCCCGGTGCTGACGGTATCACCAATACAGTGCTGCGCCACCTGCCGTACCGAATGGTAGCGGCGCTGGCGCGCCTGTTCACGGCGATACTGCGCACCGGCTCCTTCCCTGAGTCATGGAAGGAAGGGCGCATCATAATGCTGCCCAAGGCGAGAAAGAACGTGCTGAAGCCGGAGAGCTATCGGCCGATCACCCTGCTGCCGACAGTCTCCAAGGTGTTCGAAGCACTCCTGCTGCGACACCTCCTCCCACATGTGACTCCCCGGCCGGAACAGTTCGGGTTTCGGGCGGAGCATAGCACGACGCTCCAGCTGTCGAGGGTACTGCACCACCTCGCAGCCGCAAGAAACAAGAAGGAATACTCGGTTGCAGTATTCCTCGACATGGAGAAGGCCTTCGACCGTGTGTGGCATGAGGGCCTTGTCTACAAGATGGCCACCACCGACGCGCCCCGTCGCGTAGTTAAAGTGGTCTCTACTTTTCTCACCAACAGGACCTTCAGGGTGGTGGTTGATGGGGCGCTTTCCAGCGCCAGGCCGGTGCTCGCGGGCGTACCGCAGGGCAGCTGTGTCTCGCCGGCGTGTTACTCACGGTACACCGACGACATCCCCACCACTCCGGACGTGATGCTCGCGCTGTATGCGGACGACGCCGCTTACATCTCTACCTCGCTCAATGCGAAGTACACGGCCGTCAAAATGCAGCGAGCGCTTGAGCTCCTTCCCGAGTGGCTCGCCAAATGGCGACTATCGGTGAACGTGGGTAAGACGCAGGCCATAATCACCGGCCATGTGCAACACCCACCTCCCTTGAAGCTGCAAGGAGCCGACATCGCGTGGTCACCCCGGGTCAAGTACCTGGGGGTAACCATTGATCGTCGGCTCACCATGGGTCAGCACGTCCGCCAGGTCGCTGCCAAGGGGAGAGTCGCCCGCTATCTCCTCCGGCCCGTGCTCTCGTCCCGACTCCCGGCGCGCGTCAAGCTGGGCGTGTACAAAATGTACGTGCGCCCGGTGTTGACGTACGCCGCCCCCGCTTGGTTCGCCCTCACGAGTCGAGCCGGAAGTTGCTCCGCACCCAACAGAATTTGGCGTTGCGGACCATAGTCGACGCTCCTCGCTACGTGAGGAACGACATCATCCAGCGGGATCTCGGGATCGAGAGCCTGGATGATCATGTGCGGCGCCTCGCGAAGGGGATGTTCGCGCGTGCCGACGCGTCTGATTGGCCTCACGTCAAACAGATCGCGCCCTGGCATACGCGGCCCCCTGACGCGAGACCTCTGCCCCGTGACCTGGTAAGGGACGACTGATACCATTACCGGACTGACTCCCGGGTAAGCCGCATCCAGGATACACGCGGCTTATCTAGACAAACAGAACTCTACATTCATAACACACACTCGCTGCGTGACGTGTTCTAAGTTAATATAGGCATGTCACGTAACGAAATCAGACACCCACCTCTAAACAGGCGCCAAGACTCACACGCGTGCACGCGGACGGGCCCGCGTGTCGCGTTAACATGGGCGGTGTCACTCAGTACATTGCCGTCCATACGCACATACTGCCCCTTAGCTTAGACCGCTACCGGCTCGCTCTGGAAAACGGGATAAGCGGGGGCGCGCACCTTACTCTGTGGGAGCGTCGAGTCGGCATCTTGTCGCTGGTCGTCTCTCGCCGGGCCTCCCCCGGGTAACCGGGGGTCTCACCTGGCGGGGACAGACCGCCAAGATGTCGTTAAGAAAGCGGCGTTGATAGTAACTCAACGCCGCGGCGCGCCTACAGAGACACTTATAGCAACCACTCACAATTTTGGACGCGTTAAAAATAACGCGTCCAAAATTATCTATGGCCCAAGGGGCAACATAGTGAGGGGTCCGTTTTAGCGGGCCACCGCGAACCCTCCGCGGCCGGGGAGCTACGCTCCGGCGCCGCCCGCCGCGCCCCCTTACGGGGACGTAGCGAAACCAACACGATAGCTCACTTTTATTACTAAAACCTTCTGGTTACACGTTCGCAAAATAGTTTCTCTCTGTATTAGATTCTTGCGACATTACTCCGTGTCCAGACTTTTATTTTAAATTAAGTTTGTAATGACTTAAGTTCTATTAATCAAATATATTTCACAAGTGTAGTGTTTATCCCCGTGAAGGGGAACAAGATTGGGATTAATAATTCCCTCATCGACGTACGTTGAGTTCAGCTGACTCACCCTACCGAACGTTCGAGACCTGCGCACGCGTCACCTGGCGGCACCCACCTGACCTGTCATCCCCTTACCATCTCGTCCCTGCGGCCACTTTCACCTCGGGGTCAACTCCTCGGCGTCGCGTCGCTCCAGCTACGCGATAAGCCAGGGCAGTACACAGTGCGCCTACTTTCACGGAACAATAAATTACCAAGTGACGGCCTTGTAATCCACGATCCTAAATAAATTATTTTTCTTGGTAAGCGTTGGTGGGTTTTTTTATCTTTTATTTTAAATACTCCCATACGTAAGACCTTATTAAGCGAATATTCTCAGTCGCCCCCGCGGGGATTGCCACTGGAGGCAAATGGAAATAAAAATTCCCAGTCGCCACCGGCGGTGACTGGGGACTCATTGCCCCCACTTCAGTTTCGCTGTACATTGCTTTCTCCATCGTAGAGAATAAAAGGATGAGGCAACATATCCTAAACCTGCCTCTAATCTCTAATAAAAGTAGTTTAAAAAAACTAAAAAACACGCTACCATATTTCAATTTTTGAGGGTGTTTCGAATTTTGAGACGTATGTCAGCGTAGTTTGTGACGTATGCCAGCGTACTTTTCGAAGACAGTTTTTGTGCTGTCCTTGTAACCCTGGCAAGGATAATATCGAAATCAAAATAAAAAAATATTTCTATGCACTTTGTCTTTTTTACACGCTTTATATTAGCTTCATTTGTATGTTTGTTTGTAACCGACTCTTATAGCGCGATTTTGATCCATTTGAACGACCAGATTTCATTTAAACTCTGTAGACTTATCGAGTACCGATGAACATACTATAATTTCATCAATTTGTGCCATTATCCTTGCCAGGGTTAGGTTTTTGCCACCGACTTCCGAAATTAAAGTTATTATATTTTTGTCTTTGTAGTGTTTTTTTTAAGGAAGTCGGTTGTTTTGTTTTTGTAAAAAGATTTTATTTTTTAACTTTTTAGTTGTGGTAGATACTCCGCACTAATCTAATCGCGTTATTCGTTCATTTGTCGCGGAAATACGTAATGCAAATTTAAGACTTATATGATTTTCACATGGACCTCATTGTCCAAATGGAACCAAATTAAAATGGGACCATTCGGGAAGCACCAGCTTTCAAATAAAAAAAGAATCATCAAAATCGGTTCACCCAGTCAAAAGTTATGAGGTAACAAACATAAAAAAAAAAAACAAAAAAAAATACAGTCGAATTGATAACCTCCTCCTTTTTTTGAAGTCGGTTAAAAATTTAAAAGGGAACAAAAAGGTAACTGATGATGTTGACGGATTTGGGACCCTTGATTTTGACATTGAAGAGGATTAGTTCTGTTACGACAGTTAACGTTTCGTTTTGTTTTTTTTTCTCCACAAATATAATAAGTAGGTACCTCAATAAAAAAAAAACGAGTTTTATTATTCATACCTAGTCACTCTTTATATGAAAAACTTCCGTAGATATTAAACTAATTATGGAAGTGATTTGGATCATTATTGCAAAATTAATTTTGACACAGTGTCATACAAATTTATTTTTCGCTGAAATGATCCAGACGATATTTCTCTCAATATCTTAAAAAGTAGCAGCAGTTGTATATTGTAAAACATACTATTAGAAACCATATTCAATATTCCAAATATTGAAACCTTCTTATGTAACAAAATCGAAATTTTTTAATGGAAAAACTTCGTCTGAATGTTTAAACTGAAATAACTCAAAATGTATTCATTGTAGGGTGGAACATTTTGGCACAACTCGGTCCAATTGTGCCAGAATTGTATCATAGTTAAAAATCGAAATTAAAACAAAAGTGCAATTTTTTTCAAGGTTTTTATCAACCGTTAAAGGTGTTAATTTTTTTGCTAAAAGCTACTATCAGCCCCCAAAACATATGTCCAAAATTCAAATCAATCGACTCACGCGTTCTGGAGAATTATTTTTTTCTGATTATATCAGATTTTTTTTTTTCTTTTTCTCAAAAACCAAATGGGTTAGAGATCTGAAACTTTCAGGATCTTATTAATACCTAAAAATCCTCTTAGTATCGTGCCAATATCGTTCAAGGGCAAATTCACTATGCTTATACCTCTAGGACCTTTGACACAAAAGAATTGCCAAAAACTACTGTAGGTAAATAAAACCTTCGGACTTCGCTACCATTATGCCACGTAAATCTTTTGTTTTTAATACAATATATTTTTTCAAATTCAAATTTAGAATCGTTCAAAAATATTTACAAAATAAGCTTTCTTCAAAAGAATTTAAAACTGGCCAGTATTTTTTGAGTTTAAGAACTTTGTACAAAATATCCCTAGACGGTGTCGATAGGTGTATATCGCCGAGGAACCATCTTGCCAGCAAAGAGCTAAGCTGGCCGCTGCTAACAGATAGGGGGGAAGAATGGCAGGCAACAACTAAATTATATGAGTATCACATTGTTCAAATTTATTTGTTTACAATTAATTATAACTCCACATATCAATCATCAACATTCACACAGTATCCTGACATCGTACAATTATTATTTCACTATTAAATTAGACCATTAATTATTAGTTCATTAGAAAAAGTATATTTATACATGGTGAACAATATGTCAAGCGTCCTCCACTCCGCGCTCTGTACAGAACTTCCCTACGGAGCAGGGAGTAGTGTTGTCACAGAGCGACTCTACTCGCACACCGCCCACCAACCACTCCGCGCTCCGTACAGAACTGTCCTACAGAGCAGGGAGCAGTGTTGTCACAAAGCGAGTCCACTCGCATACCGCTCACCGACCACTCCGCGCTCCGTACAGAATTGTCCTACAGAACAGGGAGCAGTGTTGTCACAGAGCGAGTCTACTCGCACACCGCCCACCAACTCCGTACAGACAGAGCAGGGAGCGGTGTTGTCGCAGAGCGAGTCTACTCGCACACCGCCCACCAACTCCGTACAGACAGAGCAGGGAGCGGTGTTGTCGCAGAGCGAGTCTACTCGCACACCGCCCACCAACTCCGTACAGACAGAGCAGGGAGCGGTGTTGTCGCAGAGCGAGTCTACTCGCACACCGCCCACCAACTCCGTACAGACAGAGCAGGGAGCGGTGTTGTCGCAGAGCGAGTCTACTCGCACACCGCCCACCAACCACTCCGCGCTCCGTACAGAGCTGTGAGCAGTGTTGTCACAAAGCGAGTCACCGCACTCGCCCTAATAGTGACTTTATTGTCCTACAATACAAAACTATCGATCGACCGTAACACAGCGAAATTAACAAAATACGCAATAAAATAAACAAGCAAATCGTACACTATAATTATAGCGTATTTATTATATTAGATTGTGTTGCGCTCGATTTACAATAATTATATCAACAGTTCAACATTAGACGCAGTCCAGTTCAAGACTAAATTTTTATTCGACAACTCATTTTACCCTAACACATCTTTGTGACTGCAAATTGTGACTACAATACAATAAACCGCAAATAAACATGCTCGTAACTTGCACTAAGGTGTGCATCAAAGCGTGCTGCTCGCACGGCTTCGTGTAAGTACAAGCATGTACAGTATGAGCTATACTGTGCGAATGGTTATTTTAATCAGCTTTGCAAATGGAGCTCAAGATTGAGCCGTATCAGTGTAAGTGGTAATTTTTTGGCAGTCCACAGAGAATCACGTCCACAGTTCGCCATGATGGCGCGCCGAGACCTCGCGGCACTTTATTTTTGTAAGCACTTACATCACAACCATTAAAAACGTAATAGTTTATAATCCTTTTGCTGCTACACAATCATCATCATTATAAAATGTATAGGGGGATTTGATCTCAGTTGGTAGACGCACTGCATATCCGTAATAAATTAATTTTATAAAACCATTTCCACAATACTTCTGTCGGCTACGCACACCGTCGCGTCGTTCCTTACACTCGATCGTCAGTATTCACACGGCGCGGGCTCGGCGACGCCCGGCTCGGACGGCCGGGCGTCCGGCTCGCGCTACCGGCGCCGCCGCCGGCCCTTGCGGTAGCCTTTGCCGTACCAGCCGCCGTCGTCCGGCGCGGCGTCGGGCGCGCGCGGCGGCGACTCTTGCGCGCCGCAGCACGCGCACAGGTAGCGCCGCCCGCGCGCGCGCCGCCACGCGCGCGCCGCCAGCGCCGGCTCGCGCGCCGGCCCGTACCACAGGCAGCGCCGCGCCGCGAAGTGCCGCGCGCACCACGCGCAGTCGGGCGGCGCGGGCGGCGCGATGATGGTGTGCAGCCCCGGGTACAGCGAGGCGCGGCACAGCAGCACGGCGCGCCGGATGATGGCGGCCGCCAGCGAGCCCGCGCCCTCCGCGCCGCTCGACTCCGACGCGCTGTGCTCGTCCGCGGGCTCCGGCTTGGGGCCCTTCGCGTCCTCGAGCTTCGGCCGCAGCTCCGCCGGGAGCGTCTTCGCGTCCTCGGCCGTGTCGATGCGCGGCTCGTACTCGAGCAGTCGCCTGAGCTTCGAGCCCAGGCCGGCCGTGCCGTTGGCGAGCGCGTCGGGCGCGGGTTTGGTGTCGGCGGCGACGCCGGGGGGCCCGTGCCCGTTCACCGCGCACGAGTCCGGGGCCCGCCTCGCCATGCGGAACTTGCGCAGGTCCGCCGTGCGGCAACGCAGCGGAGAGCGCGCGCGCGCCGGGAACGTGCAGGGCGGCCGCGCGTGCTCGGCGCGCAGGAGGATCGTGGCTTCACCGGAGAGCATACTGACCTGGAAATAAAACAAATCACTGCATACAAAGGCACAGGTGACGGACAGTGGAGTCGTCGCCTAACGAAAGCCAGTTACGAAGACCCCGTACCTGAAAGGATTGCAGGTGGTCCGTCGAGCTCGGAGCGTGCAGCCCGGCCGGTTCGGGCGCGGCGGCGGGGGGCGGGCTGGGCGAGGGTGGGGCGGGGCTGGCCGGCCCGCGCAGGCGCGCCGCCAGGTGCCGCAGCGGAAGCTCCTCGTCCGAATCGGAGGCGGAGGGAGACGAGGGCTCCCAGTGCTCGGCGCCGGGCTCGGACGGCTCCCAGTGCTCGGCGCCGGGCGAGGTGTCCCAGGGCTGGGCCAGCGGCGGGCGGCGCGTGGTGTGCGCCTCGGGCTCGGCCAGCGGCTCGGCGTGCGCCAGCACGGGGTCGAGCGCGGCGCGGTAGCGCGGCACGCGCAGGCGCAGGCGCCGCGCCACCTGCTGCATGACGGCGTCGCAGCGCGCGTTGATCTTGAGCGCCGCCACCGAGTCCTTGGGCGTCCACTGCAGGTTGACGATGTAGAGCGCGGGGCGCGCGCGCGGCGCGCTCTGCATGCGCCACAGGCGCGGGTAGCGCCGCAGCACCTTGAGGCTGGAGCCCAGGCACAGCACCACGTCGGCGCGCGCGGCGTGGCGCAGCGCGCCGGCCCAGTTGAGCGGCCAGGCGGCGCGGCCGCGCTCGCCGAAGTGCACGATGGAGTCGCGCAGCTCCTGGCCGCACGCGTGGCACAGGCGCCGCGTGCCGTGCGCGTGGCGCGCCGTGCGCTCCGTGGTGTCGAAGGCGCGCAGGTAGACGCGGCGGCAGGGCGCGCACAGCTCCGCGAACATGTCGCCGTGCAGCTCGGCCAGCGCGCGGCGCGGCAGGCCGGCGCGCAGGTGCAGCCCGTCGCAGTTCTGCGACACCACGAACTTGAGCGCGCCGCGCGCCCACAGCGCCGTCAGCGCCATGTGCGTGAACGTGGGCTGCGCGCGCGACACCTCCACCCGCCTGCACACACAACACGTACAGTGCCTCCCCTGGCGAGCCGGCGGCGGGCGGCGGGCGGCAGACGGCAGGCGGCAGGCGTGCACTCACCCGACAGTCTCGCCGCGCTGCAGCCGGGTCCACACTCCGTGCGGTCCGCGGTAGTCAGGGATGTCTGCGGCTGTGCTGATGCCTGCTCCCGTGTAAACCTGTTTATTATTGTGTTTATTAATGGTAACGTTTAAAAGTGTTGATCGCCGCCAAAGACCAGTTGGCGCTTTCACATTTATGGGCAATTTCAAAAAATCTTGCCTTGTCCCTCAACTTTGTTAATTATTGTTTTTGTGATGAATGACGTCTAGGAGAATATTTTAATTGAAGTAAAAAGAACATATTTTAAAATATATTTATAATTTGTCGTTTAGTTGTTTTTTTTACTAAATATAAAACTTACGAAGATTTTAAAATATTGAACACCATCGAATTTAGCTGTCCCCTTCCCTGCAGGCCTCAGAAAATCTTTGATTTCTAAAAATATTCGTATGTGCGAGTGGTTTAGTAAATATAATTTGAATTCTTAAAAGTCCAATTTATCAGTTAAAAGAATCATTTATTTTTTATTTTTTCATATTTTCTATTAAAAATAAATCTACATTAAAATCGCAAATTTAAGCTAACCGGAACATTCCGTTTTGTGACCAGTGTTTTTTGCAAATATTCTTCCAATTGTTGAATAATTCGGCACGAAATGACAAAATAATATGTCGTTCTTCATCGGAGACACCATTTTGCTTTCATTGTCTAACTAATTAGTAGCCAGCGCTGACGCATACTATTGAAGTGTTCTGTGTTTCAATTTCTTTGCTCAGGTATGTGACCAAGTTTTACAAATTATAAATCACTTTTTAAAAAATATTGTTATTTTTTAAACTTTGCAAAATTGGTATAGTATATGAAATTACAAAGTGAATAGTGCTAAGTACGATGGGTAATTTTAAAACAATTTAAAACTACAATAAGGTGCCATTATGTGACCTCCGTTTTGTGACTTATTCTACGGTCACATATAGCGGAACGGCAAGTCACAACAGGTCGGAATGCATAAAACTTAGTTCACATTGCAAAACCTTACTTACCAAATTTATGAATACAGTTACAAATAATCTATCTTTTTATATTTTTCATTCAAATTTACAGATTGAACTTTACTGACAAAACGAACATAGCACTTTTACATGTCAATGTTTTTTTTTTTTTTAATATTATTGACATGTAAAAGTGTTTGAACAAACCTACTTACAGAAATAAAATCATTTATCATTAGCTACTGCTCGCGACTTCGTCCGCTTTAAATTTCGTGTTCTCCGGACCCTTCCCGTCGCACCTACCCGTGCGATTTTCCCCGTTTTTGCAACATTTTTCATTACTGCTCCGCTCCTCTTGGTTGTAGCGTGACGTTATACAGCCTATAGGCCTCGATAAATAGGCTACCAAACACAAAAATATTTTTTCAATTCGGACCAGTAGTTCCTGTGATTAGTGCGTTCAACCAAACAAACGAACAAACTCTTCAGCTTTATAATATTACTAGCTTTTGCCCGCGGCTTCGCCCGCGTGGATGTCGGAAATTATCGCAAGAGGACGTACTACCGCGGTTAATGTATTGAATGCATTAATCCAGGTTATATAGGTAATAAGAGAGCAGTTGAGTGAGAGCGGTGGCTCAGTGGTATCAGCCCTGACTTACGAATTGTAGGTCGTGGGTTCGAACCCAGGCAGGCGCTTTACTTTGTGTAAATATTTTCATCAGCACTGCTCTCAAAACGGTGAAGGATAACATCGTGAGGAAACCGGCATGTCCTAGAACCAAAAATTCGAAGACATGTGACATCTACCAACCCGCACTGGGCCCGTGTGGTAGATTACGGCCCACTCCCTCTCACCCAGAGGAAGCCTGTGTCTCAGCAGTGGGAATAATATAGGCTAATTATATATAGGTAATAAATACTATCTGAGTGCTCAGATCCATTGAGCCGCTTTTGAGTGATTGTGAAACAAACATCCAATCATACAAATGTTCACATTATAATATTAGTAGTAAGTAGGTTTATAATTCATATTACTTCGGATTTATAGTTTACTAGCTTTTGCCCGCGGCTTCGCCCGCGTAGATGTCGGAAATTATCGCAAGAGGACGTATTACCGCGGTAAGAATGTATTAATCCATGTTATACATACATAAAATTACGCCTTTTTCCCATGGGGGTAGGCAGAAACTACGGAACACCACCTGCTACGATCCTTACATATCATGTGTGTTTGATGTACTTAAAATAAAACTAATAGTATTCAGAGTAAGAAGACTGCGACATAGGGCTGGATTGAATTGAATATAAGTCTCAGGTTTTTCTTAACGCTTCTATTCTACCTATACAGACACTCAATTATTTACCAGACACCAAATTAAACATAGTTATAAGAATAGTACTTTGGCCAGTGGCTTCGCCCGTATAGCTGTCGGAAAATATCACCCGGGAACGTACTACCGGGATAAAGTATCCTATATCGTAAGTATCCAGGATAACCAAAAATCCAGATCCATCCAAAAATCTAAACATCTAAGCCATATTTCACGGTCTCTTACTTGGAATAATACAATTAGGTTTATTTTGAGTACTTCGAACACACATGATATTCGCATTTACTATGAAGCCAAAGTAATATGAATTACAATCCTACTAATCCTGCAATACCCGACCGCTACCAAGCGAGATGGCCGGACGTGGAACGGCCCGCTAGCCGCTCTGCGGCTATTTTATTATAATCTCTGATATCTTCTAAAATATTAATTTTAATGATATGCTGTAAAGGGCAATTTTGATCTACATGAAATGCACAATTTATTTAAGGTACTTAATTGGATAAGGATTAATGCTGTATTGCTTAAAATTGCATTCATAAATAAGCCATTATTTATCGTAAAAAGTAAAGGATAAAAATGGTTATTATGGGTTATCCCTAAGAGTTAGACATATACCATCGCGGACTTTTTTGTAGAACTTTTTAAGGTGTACAATACTGTAGTACATTATTTTGAGCTATTTCGAAGGGTTCAGCCAGCGCTCGCAATGTAAGCGCAAAAAAATGTGGTTATTTATGACATCACATTAGAAACCTCTAAAATTATCAGTGTTTCTTTACTATATTATGTATATTATATACATATAAACCTTCCTGTTGAATCACTCTATCTATTAAAAAAACCCGCATCAAAATCCGTTGCGTAGTTTTAAAGATATAAGCATACATAGGGACAGACAGACAGCGAAGTGACTTTATTTTATAATATGTAAAGATGAGAATATCATGTGTGTTTGATGGATAATATTCAGAGTAAGAAGACTGTGAAATAGGGTTGGATTGAATTGATATTAGTCATCCTGGTTTTTCGTAACGCTCTATTCTAACTATACAGACACTCAATCATTTACCAGACACCAAATCGATCATAGGAATGATAGGAATAGTACTTTTGCCAGTGGCTTCGCCCGTATAGTTGTCAGAAAATATCACCTGGGAACCTACTACCCGGATAAAGTATCCTTTATGGTAAGTATCCAGGATAACCAAAAATCCAAATCCATCCAAAAATCTAAACATCTAAGCCATATTTCGCGGTCTCTTACTTGGAATAATATAATTAGGTTTATTTTGAGTACTTCGAACACACATGATATTCGCATTTACTATGAAGCCCAAGTAATATGAATTACAATCCTACTAATCCTGCACTACCCGACCGCTACCAAGCGAGACGGCCGGACGCGGAACGGCCCGCTAGCCGCTCTGCGGCAATTTCATTATAATCTCTGATATCTTCTAAAATATTCATTTTAATGATAAGCTGTAAAGGGCAATTTTGATCTACATGAAATGCACAACATATCTAATGTATTTAATTGGATAAGAATTAATTCTGTATTGCTTAAAATCGCTTCGTAAATAAGCCATTATTTCTCGTAAAAATTAAAGGATAAAAAATGGTTATTGTGGGTTATCCCTAAGAGATAGACATACCATTGCGGACTTTTTTAAGGTGTACAATATTGTAGTACATTATTTTGATCTCTTTCGTAGGGTTCAGCCAGCGTTCGCAATGTAAGCGCAAAAAAATGAGTTTATTTATGACATCACATTAGAAACCTCTAAAATTATCAGCGTTTCTTTACAATATTATTCATATTATATACATATAAACCTTCCTGTTGAATCACTCTAACCCGCATCAAAATCCGTTGCGTAGTTTTAAAGATATAAGCATACATAGGGACAGACAGACAGCGAAGTGACTTTATTTTATAATATGTAATGATAGTATAATATAGTATTATGTGCTTAGAAACTACGGAGTTCCTATTATCCTGTAAAGTTTTAATAAGACATATGTCAATCAGTGCAATTTATAACGATAATTATAGTAATATAAGAGTAGTTACAATTATTGTTTTATTTCTTACCTACTAATAATGGTATTTAGGCAATTTTTAAGTTGTGTGCACACAGCCTTATGATTTTAAGACGGAATGGACGAATGGGTGGAATAAAATCTATGAAATTAGTTAGAGGTTTTACCTTTTAAACCTGTGCGGCCACAAAAACGTTTACAGTAAATATATATATTCGAAAAATATACAAATATTAAGTAAATTATTACGATTTTAGAGTAAAATTAAAAAATAACCCATTGTAATTCGACAGAGTAACAAAACCGAATAAAAATACTATTATTTTGAGTTAATCCTTTAAAATAAGGCTATTTTCTTACAGTTATCTATTAATTACATGTATTATTTAGTTTAAGTAAATTTGAAAATCGCGTATTAATTTCATACTCGTTCAAAAAACATATTGAAACTTTAAATAGCAGAATTCGCAAGTTGATATTTGTTTTTAAAAAGTTACGCCATATTGCTGACCCAAAAATAATTAGACAAGTTTACTTTGCTCTATGTCAATCGATATTAACTTACTGTATTACCACATGGGGTGGAGCGGGTAAAACATTGTTATTAACTATCGAGAGAGCTCAGAGAGCGATACTCACTTTCCGCCCTTTCCTTTTCCCTACTAACTTACTATACAAATCTTGTGAAGTATTAACAGTTCGACAGCTATTTATAATGGGCATTGTATTAAAACAACACGCAGCTCTACCCTACAGCACTGAATTTACTAATAAAAGACGTAAAGATATAGTCTGTCCACAAAACAGAACAAAACATGCTTTTATGTCCAAATTTGATGTGTACCTCGGCCCCCTCCTCTATAATAGATTTAACTCTGTAGCAGCAAATTGTAAGAGAACTCTCAATGATGCTCTCCAAAGTATGTCTTACGAAGAAACAGAGAATTTATTAACTGTGCTAAAGTAATTATTCACTTATGTATGTTAGGTATTTAATTCTATTAAACTTTACAAACTAAGATATAAACTACTTAACATTTATATAATAATTTGACTACTCTCAACTTTTGATTATTTATTTATTTTATAAGACTATTTAGCCTCTTCTTGCCTGAAACACAGGATTGCCTAGTTCAGGCACGTAAATCTTAGAATATAATTTACATATAAGCAAAACTGTACATATTTTTAAGCCTTTTATTTTTGAATAAATATTATGTTATGTTATTATACTTTCCTTAAATTTCGCTTTTAATTCTAGTCACACAACGGAATCAGTTTCACTACAAAGTCTGTTTTGTTTCGATATTATGGAAAAACTGCCTCTAATTCCGTGTTCCTTTTTATTTTCCTCTATAATAAACTGTATTTCCTATTATATTTTGGCGAAATTTGTAAAAACAAAAACTATAAAAAATATAATCGAATTTTACAGCAGGGTACACTCTTTTTTGAAAATGCCCTTATATCAAAAATATCTTAATGAGCTAGTGAACTTTGTACCATGTGGGACGTGTTCTGTTTGGTATAATTTCGATTTTTCAGCTGTTCATTTCAGTATTTTCTATCTATTTCTGAACCATTCCAGAAAATTATTTAAATTGGTTGAGCCATTTTCGAGGTTTTCCAAGAATAATATAATGCAATTGATTTTTGTATCTTATTAATATCAAATATCCTACTTATGTGTAAGTTTAGATGTTTGTTACTCAACCACTTAAAAATGCCAACCGGATTTGAATCAAATTTGCCAGACAGATAGTTTATAACCTGGATTAACACATAGCATGGGATCATTTCCAACCTCCATGTGGGTGACACCACTGGTAATATGTGTATTAATTACAGGGTTCCTCTTTCTTCCATTCACTGATGACAGTAATGTCTGAGATAAAAACAGTCTTTTTACAAAGCTAGGTTTTTTTTTCATCTGTTTAAGCCTGTTTTTGAAATTAGAACCTATCAGAAATTACAATACAGTTCCTTTTACTAATCTAACACATTCATTCAACTCAGCCTATCACAATCCACTGCTGGACATAGGCCTGTCCCATGTTGTGCCACAAGACCCTGTCACAAATAAAGAATGATTGATTGATTGATTGATTGTCTTCTATATTCAGTCCGCCACAGCCACTTTCTTTAGATAGTTGGTTCACCTAACACCTTTGTCTGGTGCTAACTTGTCATTTATGTTTTTTAGAACTTTACACAAATCGAAATAAAGATTGAAATGCAAAAAGTGGGTCAAAGCTTTAAGCTAGAACTAAAGTTAGATTGCATTTTGTGACAAGACGAGGAAAGCACATATTAATGAATGCTATTGGTAACAAAATGCACTTGTGACCAAGAAATTTGGACAAACCATGTTGAGTGTAATGGAAGAGAAACTAAATCAAAAAGTGACCACATCGCTTATGGCATCCCAGGGATGGAAAAAGATAGCAAGGAAAACTCCTAAAACGATGGCATAATGAGTTGGTGACGACAGCTGGAGAGACATGGACTAGACAAGCAAGGAACAGGGACAGTTGGAGAAGGCGTTGGAGGAGATCTTTGCCTAATAACCTTTTTGCCAGAGACTCAAAACCGGTGACCATTATGAAGCTTCTTACACTGTGCCTTTCCAGGAAACATTCAAATGCCTGGAAGAAGTGCTCACCACTAGATGCTTGGCATTCCGCAGAGCGCGCGCGAGGCGGCGGCACTTGTCGCGCAGCACCCGCGGGCTGTCCTCCACCTCGGCGGCGCGCTCGGCGGCGCGCGCGCGGCGCAGCGCGGCCGCCGCCGTGCCCGACGCGGGGCGGCCGCGCCCGCCCGGCGCGCGCCCCGCCGCCTCCGCGCCCGCCGGGCCCGCGCCGGCCGAGCTGTCGCCGCTGAGGCGCGCGCTGGAGCGCACTCCGCCGCGGTCCGACATGTCCCCGGCTACTGGCGGCGCCCGCTCCGCGACTCGTTTCCCCGTTGACGCCTGCCGCTCGTCGGCCCCGGCCTCGTACACATGTCGTTCAGCGCTGACGGTCGATCGCGGCGCTCGTAAACAATCAAAGGAGCCTGTCGTTTTCCGTTCGTCGGATACACACAGGCACAGATTAATAATAATTTTGACGACGCTGCATGTCGACGCTCTGTCATCTGTCAGAATAAGAATTAAAAAACTTTTTTATTTATTTAGATAAACGTATTTTAGCATTTAGTTATTCGGAAATATTAAAAGGGGAGTTCCTCCGGTATGTATCAATGCAGATTTGATCACCGCTACTCAGTGTCTGAGAAAATAGATAGACACTTTAAAAATAAAAAAATTACGGATCAGCTGGTTTTATTACAAGACAGAATGCAAAGCAAGCATTGGTTTTGACTATTCGCGCACAACGCACAACCAGTAGCCCCGTAAATTCAGCAGTGGCCTGTGGCAGTTAATTACAGCTTGGCAAAAAAGAGTCTGGAAATAATGAGGGTGCCTGTTTAGCAGGTATGGCCACCTGTATACTATGACTAAAAGTGATAAGATAAGTACTTGGTGTTTCAATCAACAAACACCACGAGATCCTGGGAATTCTCAACAATCAAAATTTCAAGACTTGATAGGCACACAGGCTTTTACTTTCATTGTATTTAGTAGATTGCGCATTATTTCGCTAGAATAACCAAAAAGTTATTAAAAAAAAAGAACAGGGTAGATAAAAATCTAAGAGATGCGAGTACCATCATAATAACATAATGATTTATTCACTATAAAAATTAATTAAATTACACTCAGGGATTGCCGACTTAACCCGGTACACAATAAATAATGTTCAGCAATCGCATTTACCACCTAAGGTATTCACAACCATTCGATGGTTGGTATGCCTGTATCGTATTTGACATGAATGATGATGAATGAATATTGTTACTGCTGACAGTTTTCTATCCGATCCTGACGATCCCACTACTCTCCTCCAGGAGAGTCGAAAAGAGACCAGTACAGTTAGAAAAGCACACAAACACAAACCGTACCGACCCCGCCGCCGAGGTCCGTCGTCGTGACCCCGACTTAATAGTCCCTCCCTCCCTTGCAAGAGCCAGGCCGCGATGCTGCGCCTGTAGCTTTAAAGCTTTCGCTTTAGTTTTTTAAGTATAATAAGCCCCGGCTGGAGGCCTAAAAAGGTAACTTTTTAGAACTCGCCGGGCCCCGTCCGTCCGTTCCAATCCGTTAAGTAGTAAGAACTCTTTCAGGTTAACTACGAGATGTCCCACCAAAAATAATAAAAAGCTGACAGTTTATAGTCAACAAGAAGGCTACTAACAGCTGCTTAGTGTCAAAAACTAGTTGGAAGTCGGATACTACCTTTAATATGTCGCATTAGAAAGGCCATTTCAAATAAACATGAACAGTTGACTAATGAAGCCGTCAGTACTATCACTTTCTACATGACAATGAAAATGAAAGAACACGCTAAAAAATAGGAAAAGCATGTATTCCTTTTCGCTGCTATAATAGATTTTTCTATTAACACTGATCTGCCAGTTTTACATTTCTTGTTGGTGAAACTTACAGTGTGTATTATCTTTCCTAAAGGTTCTCAACTCCCATTACTTAAATTACGTAGAGTAGGGATCTGAAAAATAAAAAATGTTGATAATGCTTTTGTCACTGTGGTATGCGATAATTGCATTTACAAAAAAATACTTGCCTCTTGCAAGTATTTTTTCGTGTGCAATTGCACACGGATCAAAATCGTCTTATTCTTTCTTCCGCCAACTGTTTTCGTATTTCTCCAGGTGTAGAATAAATCCTTACTTAATTTTTTCACCTTTAATAACAATTTCTCTACACTTTGTAATTGTATTGTGAGATTTACCTTATAGAAATTATAAAGACAATCGTGTTAATTCCATGTACAGCTTGGCAAAAAAGAGTCTGTCGTGGTGAAAAATGGAACTAAAATATTATTTTTGTGGCAAAACCGCTTTGTTTATCAACAACAAGTAGCTAAGCTGTCATTGTGTTATGTTCTCAGTTGTATTTCACTTATTTCTAATTAATTAACAATTATTAATGCTTTTGTACATATAAAACATTAAATATCTGGATGACCGAGCTTTGCTCGGTATTTTTTGGTAAATTGTGTTTAAAATAATAAGTTCAGCCGGCTTTTTCATTTGCAACGCTACCTCCTGGACCATAACGTCAAACCAAACACGTCAAGCCAATGACTTAGTGTTGCTTAACAACGCCATCTGTTGAAGTAGCTTTAGTGTTGTTGTGTCGTTAAAGCAGTTAGTTGCTCCCAATTAAAAAAATAGTATTATTAGTCGCCAATAGATGTCAGGAACAGTCATATTTTCAGTTTATGTTTAAAAGTTGATTATTGAAAACGCGAATAAAACGACATTTTCTAAAACTGAATCCTAGCTAAATCGATTTATCGCCCCCGAAACCCCCTGTATACAAAATTTCATGAAAATCGTTGGAGCCGTTTCCGAGATTCAGATTATATATATATATATATATATATATACAAGAATTGCTCGTTTAAAGGTATAAGATAAAACAATAAGGAGTAGTGGTGTGAGCTGTGATCTACCAAGTTTTCGTAAGAAATTTGGCGGAATCTGAAGCGTAACAAATTTTGTGTCCGATTGACAATGTTTTCGAAAGAACTGCCGACACAACAGGTATTTATCCAAGAAATGTACCTTTTAGTCAATGCCAGTCATTGTTTTTCCTTTCTAATACTAAGTTTTATCGATGTTATAAGTTTCAAGCCATTTAATTGTTTTATTTATTAATAGATTATTGAGGTTATGTTTTCTAGTTGACAAATCGCGTATACGTTGACTCTTAATGGTTGATACTTGAAATTGAAAAATGTACAAGGAATTAATATAATTGTCTTTATATTTTTTTCAAGGTAAATCTCACAGTACAATTAGAGAAGTTGTTAATGAAGGTGAAAAAAATTATGGATTTTTTATACACCGCGAGAAACACCAAAACAGTTGGTGGAAGAAAGAATTAGACGATTTTGATCTGTGTGCAATTAGACATAATATTCAACACTGTAAAGAAACAGGCAAGTATTTTTTGTTAATGCTATTATCGCATACCACATACCGCAGTAAGAAAAGTATAATTTACATTTATTATTTTTCAGGTGCCTATTCTACGTAATATATTACTGTTTGAGGTTTGAGGAGACTTGGGTTATAATGGGAACTGTGAACCTCTAAGAAAGATTTTACACACTGTAAGTTTCACCAACAAGAAATGTAAAACTGGCAGATCAGTGTTAATAAAAAAATCTATTATAGCAGCGAAAGGAATACACGCTTTTCTTTTTAAATAAAACCTATATTTTAGCGTGTTCTTTCATTTTGATTGTCATGTGGATAGTGATAGTGTTATGTACCTGACGGCCTCATTAGTCAACTGTTCAAGTTTATTCCATATTGCCCCTACCTTTCGAATGCGACATGTACTCTCCTTTACTAAAAAAAAAAACCAAATGGATTAGGTTTACGCTACCTCACGTTAGGCAAGTGAAAACGAATGTGTTGATAAAGGGCAAAGAATTGAATCCTGAAGATAGCACTGTATTCTTGGGCTTAACTTTGGATGCCAAGCTTCAGTGGGGCCCACATATTGATAAATTGTCGAAAAAGCTAAGCTCCGCTCCATATGTTGTTAGAAAAATTTGGAATTTAACTGACATAGAAGCAGCCCGTTTAGTATACTTTGCCTATTTTCATACTATAATGTCGTACGGTATTCTGTTGTGGGGAAATGCCGCCAGCATTCAGATTAACTTTGTCTTGCAGAAAAGAGCTGTTCGATCAATTTATAAATTAAGCCCGAGACACACACTCAGAGAGAAATTTAAAGAAATTAATGTAATGACTTTGCCTTCACAGTATATTTTTGAAAATCTTTTATATTTCCAAAGGAATATTAAATTGTTTTAAAAAATACAGTGATATCCATAGCGTAAATACTAGGAGCAAACACAAGTTTGTTGTACCTTCAACAAGGCTCAAGAAAATAGCTCTTCGCTTGTGTGTGGGTAAATTCCTGCAGCCACCTGCGTAGCTGGTTGAAGGGGATGGGCACGATGGGCTCGGGGCCGCAGACTGATGCGCTGGATGTCTTTCTGGCCAGTTCGTCAGCAGCGTCATTGCCTAGTGATCCACTGTGTCCTTTTATCCATTGCAGTGTCACTTTGTTGCGATTAGAAACTGTTACCCGTTCTAATGCGTTATGACATTCGACTGTAAAGCTCGAGGTTATGTATCGTTTGGCTAGGGATTGGAGGACTGAGGCGCTGTCGGAGAGTATACGTCTAGGGGTGTCCGTAACTCTTCTGGCTTCTATGGCATACGCTGCCTGTATAATGTCCACGCATTCCGCCTGGTAGACGGTGTTGAGCATTCCCAGCGAGCTGGATGTTTTTATGTTTAGGTCGTATGAGAAAACTCCGACTCCGGTTCCAGAGGTGGTCTTTGAGCCGGGCCCGAGTGGTCATTTTGTTCTTCTGTGAGTATAACGTCGTAGTGCTTTTGAAAGAAGTGTAGTTTTGGGGTTTTATCGCAGGGTGATGCCATCATTGGTTGTCGCTTGGTCGCATCGTCCCTAATGCGTGAGTGCTTGACCCTCGAGTCATTGCTTAGGATCCCTGATATGTTCAGTCTTAGGGCAGCCAGGGCAGCCTCCTCCCACACGATCAGGTGTACAGGTGGTAGTCCAAGCATTACCTGTAAGGCAGCGGTGGGTGTAGTCCTCATGCAGCTAGTGATGGCTACACAAGCGAACCACTGCACCTTTTCAAGGTCTTTTTGGCCTGTGCGCAGGTCTGTTTTGGGCCACCAGACTATTGAGCCGTATATGATAATTGGTCGAATAACTGTGGTGTATAGCCGGTGGGTGACTTTGGGGCTGATTCTCCAATTCCTGCCAAGCATTCTATTGCACTGCCACAGGGATATGTTGGCTTTTGTAGTAATGTAGTTGGTGTGTTTTGCCCAACTCAGCTGTTTGTCCAAAAATATGCCCAGGTATTTGGTTTGAGTTGATAGGCTTAGGGTGGTGCCAAACAGTCGTGGCAGTTCGAGTTTCGCGAGTTTTCTCTTTTTTGTAAAGAGGATCATCTCGGTTTTTGTGGGGTTTACTGATAGTTAGTGTTTATTGCACCAGTCCTCTACTATTTTCAGGGCTTGGCGCATGAGGTGGCATAGGGTGTTTTCATGGGTACCATTTATTATTATGGTTACATCATCGGCGTATCCTATGGTGAAGTAACCTTTATCATTGAGTGTTTTGATGAGGCTGTCTACGACCAGGTTCCATAGATGCCATCCAGCCCTGCAGATTTGTAGGGCTGAAAGGTGTCAATGGCCCACGTTATCCTTTCTTCTGTTACCATGTTTTGTGCCCTAGACCAATCTAGGTTTGTTGGGGTCCATTCTGGTTCAGCTTCCCACGTCCTGACCTCTTGGAGGTTACAGCCGGGGAAATGGGTTTCCAGGAGAACCTTACTGGTTTCGTGGTCACTTAATGTGTATGAGTTGTCGGTTTTTTCCAGCGCACCAAGGGTTCGATCCTGATCAGTCGAGAGGATTTTTCTTACCCTTGCGGCTTCGTTGTTGGTTTCGATGGATTCGTAGAATTTCCACCATGTTGCCCTTCTGGCAGTTCTGATCTGCTTTTTGTATGTGTATTGGGTTTTTTTGTATTGCTCCCAGTCGTCCGGGAGCCTAGTTTTTTGGCCCTGTTGAATTGTTTGTTTTTATTTCTTATTTATGAAATCTAAATAGTGTAAAAGTCTTTCTTAGACGTTTACGGCTCCCATTACAACCCGTCTTCTCAAACTATAGGTAATATATTACGAAGAGTAGGCACCTGATAAAAAATAAATATAAATCATACTTTTTTTACTGTGGTATGCGATAATAGTATTAACAAAAAAAAAAAAATACTTGCCTGTTTCTTTATAGTGTTGAACTTTTTGTCTAATTGCACTCAGATTGAAATCGTCTAATTCTTTCTTCCGCCAACTGTTTTGGTGTTTCTCCAGGTGTAGAAAAAATCCTTAATTTTTTCACCTCCGTTAACAATTTCTCTAATTGTACTGTGATATTTACCTTGAAAAAAATATAAAGACAATCATATTAATTCCATGTAGGTACATTTTTCAATTTCAAGTATTAAACATCAAGAGTCAACGTACACGCAATTTGTCAAATTAGAAAACACAACCTCAATAATCTATTAGTAAATAAAACAATAAAATGGCTTGAAACTTATAATACCGATAAAACTCACTATTAGAAAGGAAAAACAATGACTGACATTGACTAAAAAATAAATTTCTTGGATAAATACCTGTCGTGTCGGCAGTTTTTTCGAAAGCATTGTCAATCGGAGACACAAATTTTTTCGCTTCAGATCCCGCCAAATTTCTTACGAAAACTTGGTTTGTCACAGCTCACACCACTACTCCTTATTGTTTTATTCATTTTTTATATGTACAAAAGCATTAATAATTGATAGTTAATTAGAAATAAGTAAAATACAACTGGGAACATAACACAATGACAGATTAGCTACTTGTTGATGATAAACAAAGCAGTATTGCCAGCAAAAATATATTTACTTCCAATGGTTACCACGACTTACCACGACAGACTCTTTTTTGCCAAGCTATATGTTGTGCCAGAAAGCCTTTTACACTGTTAAAGATTATATTGAGGACAAAATGCTTGCAGCTTGCTTGCTGCCTGCCCCAATTTTTATATTGTTAGTATACTTGACTGGCCTGTTAGTCTAGTGGTTAGTGACCCTGACTGCTAAGACTGAGGTCGTGGGTTCGATTCCCACCCAGGACAAATGTTTGTGTGATGAGCACGATCATTTGTTCTGTGTCTGGGTGTAATTTATGTATAATATGTATGTACAGCTTGGCAAAAAAGAGTCTGGAAAAAGTGAGGGCGCCTGCTTAGCAGGTATGGCCACCCTGTATACTAGGACTAAAAGTGATAAGATACTTGTTGTTTTAATCCATAAACACGAGATCCCGGAAATTCTCATCAATCAAGATTTCAAGACTTGATAGGCACACAGTCTTTTACTTCCATTGTATTTAGTAGATTGCACATTATTTCGCTGGAATAACCTTTTATCTAAGAGTGCCATCATAATAACATAATGCAAACTTGTTCAGTTTAAAAATTAATTAAATTACACTCCGGGATTGCTGATTGAACCCAATACACAAAACATAATGTTCAGCAATCGCATTTGCGGCCACCATCTAGGGTATTCATAACCATTCGATGGTTGGTATTCCTGTATCTTTGACATGAATGATACTGAACGAATCCTGTTAATGCTGACAGTTTTTCGACAAGAAGGCGACTTACAACTGCTTACTGTCGGAAACTAATCGGAAGTCAGAGAGTACCTATAATATGTCGCATTCGAAACGTACAGGCAATATCGAATAAACTTGAACAGTTGACTAATGAAGGCGTCAGGTATGTCTATGTGGGGTACATAACATTATCACTATTCACATGACAATAAAAATGAAATAACACGCTAAAATTTAGATTTTATTTAAAAATAAAAACGTGACATAACATCATTCTTGTATTCCTTTTCGGTGCTATGATTGATTTTTTCCATTAACACTGATGTGTCAGTTTTACATTTCTTATTTATGAAATCTAAATAGTGTAAAAATCTTTCTTACACGTTTACGGCTCCCATTACAACCCGTCTCCTCAAACTATAGGTAATATATTACGTAGAATAGGCACCTGAAAAATAATAAATATAAATTATACTTTTTTTACTGTGGTATGCGATAATGGCATTAACAAAAAAAAAAAAAACTTGCCTGTTTCGTTATAGTGTTGAACTTTTTGTCTAATTGCACACAGATCAAAATCGTCTAATTCTTTCTTCCGCCAACTGTTTTGGTGTTCCTCCAGGTGTAGAAAAAAAATCCTTATTTTTTTTCTTCATGAACAATTTCTCTAATTGTGCTGTGAGATTTACCTTGAAAAAAACATAAAGACAATCATATTACATATTTCCATGTAGGTACATTTTTCAATTTCAAGTATCAAACATCAAGAGTTAACGTACACGCGATTTGTCAAACTAGAAAACATAACCTCAATAATCTACTAGTAAATAAAACAATAAAATGGCTTGAAACTTATAATACCGATAAAACTTAGTATTAGAAAGGAAAAACATTGACTGGCATTGAATAAAAGATAAATTTCTTGGATAAATACCTGTCATGTCGGCAGTTCTTTCGTAAACATTGTCAATCGGAGACAAAATTTGTTCCGCTTCAGATTCCGCCAAATTTCTTACGAAAACTTAGTATATCACAGCTCACACCACTACTCCTTATTGTTTTATTCATTTTTTATATGTTCAAAAGCATTAATAACTGATAGTTAATTAGAAATAAGTAAAATACAACTAGGAACATAACACAATGACAGATTAGCTACTTGTTGATGATAAACAAAGCAGCGTTGCCACCAAAAAAATATTTTAGTTCCTATGGTTACCACGACAGACTCTTTTTTGCCAAGCTATATTTAGAAATATATAAGTATGTTTATCAGTTGTCTGGTTTCCATAGTACAGGCTCTGCCTAGTTTGGAATCAGATAACGGTGTGTTGGTTGTCCTAACATATTTATTTTTTATTTTTTTATTTTTGTACTGAATGTTCTTTTTTATTATTAATTATTGGGAATTCTTATGCTTCATGAAGGTGACAAAAATAATTGTTTTTTTTTCTACACTTGAAAAACACCGAAAAGGTCGCTCAAAGGAAGATTTGAATGATTTGTGTATTGTACAATGAGACAAAAATTTCACCTTCTCTGCATTGTAAAGAAATAGGCAAGTATTTTTTTTTTTTTTGCAAATGGTATCGCATACAACAGTGAAAAAAGTATAATTAACCCTTTTTATTTTTCAGGTTATAATATTTTTAGTAATTTATAGTTTGAGAAGTCTTGGGTTATAATGGGAGCCGTGAAACTCTTAGAGAGATTTTACACTCTTTAAGTTTCTTAGATTAGATTAATGTAGAACTGACACATCAGTGTTTATGGAAAAATCTAAACTTTATAATATTTTAGAGCTGAAGAGTTTGTTTGTTTGATTGAACGTGGTAATCTCAGAAACTACTGGTCCGAATTGAAACATTCTTTTTGTGTTGAGTAGCCTATTTATCGAGAAAGGCTATAGGCTATATTATATTACGTTACAACCAAAAAGAGCGAAGCAGTAATGAAAAATGTTGCAAAAATGGGGAAAATCACACAGGTAAGCGATTCGACGCGATGGGAAGGGAGCAAGAAATTTAATGCGGATGAAGTCGCGGGCAGAAGTTAATCTATTATAGCAGTGAAAAGGAATACACGAATGATATGATGTTTTGTCCTTTGTTTTGTCACGCTTTTCTACCTAAAAGACAAATATTTTTATCCTAAAAGACTAAAGTTCAGTTCGCTAGCCACCTGTCATTTTTTTTGTTGAATGATCAAGTTGTCAATGTCATAAAATGTCATTGTCAAAAAGTTCTTTTGGAAGTTTGGCAGGTGAGATGTGTACGAATTCTGTAGCAATTGTCCTAAAATCCTATAAAATCTGGATAAAGACAAGTGGTTTCTCTATTTAGTAAATGTAATCATATTATAGTGACAGTGGTGTATCGCTAGCAAGTCATATTTAAATTAATATCATTGTTTTTATTCCAGTTTCACACTGTACATTGTCGTCTTCAACATGGTAAGAAAATATTTGCATTCTTGTTCTGGATTCTCTTTTAAGGCACTGCTGCATTGATTCTTTAATATATATAAAGAATTATTACATCAGTGCTTATAACACTATCATATCAGTAGAGAATGTGAATTAGTGAACCCGCCTCGGAATGACTGGACATAGAATCTAATGTTGTTGTTGTTACAGCCGCGCGAAATTAAAGATATCAAGGACTTCCTACTGAAGGCACGCAGGAAAGACGCAAAATGTAAGTTATATACTTGGTATTAACACTTTCAGTGCTCAGTTGAAAAAACAATTATTCAAAAGTACTCACAATTCACACCAAGCTTATTTTTGTGATTTGCACCCGGTAGGCGGGTGCTCGGCATGGTCGCAAGACACTTAACTACTTATACGTAGGACTCGGAGGTGAGTTGTGGGCATGCAAACGAAATATTATTCGACCCGGGAGCTGGGTGCTGGGCAGTAAAACTGTACTATGGTGATTGTAACTTTTATTTCGATTAAAATCTAATTTGTACAGTGTATAACTGTTGTCCTATAAAGATGGTGATCTTACTAGCTACCTACATGAGTAGAAAAGTCTTCCATATATTTAACATCCTGTTTTTCATGTTTGCAGCTGTCAAGATAAAGAAGAACCCTGAAAATGTGAAGTTCAAGGTGCGATGCTCGCGATTCCTGTACACACTGGTCATAACTGACAAGGAGAAGGCTGAGAAACTCAAGCAGAGCTTACCTCCAGGTGTGTGATTTATTTTACTTCATCGTTATATCTTCAAACATAGTCAATTACAAAGTTCTAATACCTAATGAACTTTTAAAATGATGGAAACACAATATTTGTGTTGTTCAATTTAAGATGCTTCAGACTGCATGATCTATTAAGTTTGAGTAGGAACCACTACTTGTAACATTCGCTGCTACTTTATACTAGCTGCAATTATTTTTTGCCTTGTATAGTGCATTTAAACAACTCATGAAATCGTAGGTGCTCAGACCAAAATTGTCAGTTTTGGTAGGATGGTGGTAGTTAGACCATCCTTAACAATCAATGAGTTTGTTCTCTAGTGGGCCATAAAGGAACAACATGTTCATACATAGGCTGATAAACACATAAACCTCCTTTCCCACTTTATTTTTTGTTTTTTTCAGGTCTCCAGGTGAAGGAAGTTAAGTGATGTGACTAGATTTAAATTAATAAAAAATATTAAAACTTTGTTGTCTATTTTAATTACTACCTGTTATCACAGCCCATAAGGTGGGTTTCCGTGGTGGGTTTATACCTTTTATAAAGTTATGATTAGTAACTGTATGGTTCAATACCAACCTCTATCAACAAGTTTTTTTTTTAAATACGTTTGAAACAATGCAAAGAAACTGCAAAGGGTAAAAAAAAATACTTTCTTGAATGTGTGCTTAAAAATGTCTTGCCAAAAATTGAATAGCTTACCAAAATAAAATCACTAGAATAGTAGAAAGTACAATTTAAATGTTTGATGAGGTTAGACTCATTTCTAGAAATGAATTTATAATTTGGAACCACGTCGAACAGTGATGAAAAGGATTTCAGAACCTGTCAGAGTATCAATAAGGAGGCGTCAACAAAGGGATTTTCACACAGAGACAACCGCTAGCAAAACCGACACTTGCGTTGCCATCATAAGGAAGGGACTACTTGTAGAATTAACAACTTAAATTGTAGTAGGTAGGTATCAAAAGTTAATATTAACTGACATAGAGACATCCCGTTTAGCGTATTTTGCCTACTTTCATAGTGTAATGTCGTACGGTATTCTGTTGTGGGGAAATGCCGCCGACATTCAGACTATCTTTGTCTTGCAGAAAAGGGCTGTTCGATCAATTTATAAATTAAGCCCGAGACACTCACTCAGAGAAAAATTTAAAGAAATTAATGTAATGACTGTGCCTTCACAGTATATTTTTGAAAATCTTACATATGCCCATAAGAATATTAAATTGTTTAAAAAATTCAGTGATATCCATAATATAAATACTAGGCATAAACACAAATTTGTTGTACCTTCAACAAGGCTCAAGAAAAAACTTTTTACAATAAAAAAAAAACAGTCTTCCTTAAAAACGCTACAAAGTGAAAAATAACTTTAATTTCGGAAGTCGGTGACTTAGGATTTTTATTTAAGGATTTTGCCACCGACTTCCGAAATTGAAGTTATTTTTCAGTTTGTAGTGTTTTTAAGGAAGTCTGTTGTTTTTTTTTTTTTGTAAAAAGTTTTTATTTTTAAAGTTTTAGTTATCTAGACACGCGGTAGCGTGTCAAGCCAAGTTCAAGTAACAGAACTGGCGAGCAGCACCGTGTGTAATATTACACGAACCATTTGGAGCCACTTTTGACCCCCTCATAACTCAAAAACTATTTGACATAAACGTTTCAAATTTAGCTCATATAATGAAACTTGTAAGATACATTATGTGCTCCAAATTTCATAAACACATCTCAAACGGTTATTTAGATATTAACGTCCAAAAATCGTCATTGTTATCACTGATTGACCTATAGATCAAAACTCTAACCCAGTTCCAGATGACCTAGAAAGTTCAAATTTGGCATGCAGATAGGTAGTTAGGTGAATACAAAGGAATAAATCAGAAACTGGTAATTTTTTATCATTTTATTATAATTTTTCACTTAATTGATTCTATTAGGAAAACTTATACTTAACAAAAACCATTTGGTATTAATTTTGTTATATTTTGTTATAAATTTGTTATAAATAAGTACCTACTAATAATTTATGTACAAAAAGTAATGATATCCCACCAAAAACATAAATGTGAAATGAGAGCCAAGCTCAATATATGCCTTGGTTGTTGACTTCAACGACAAAAGAAGTGAGATTTAAATGGGTGCCAAGTTTAATGGTCAGTCCTGTTTATTTATAACTACATAAAATATCATTTCTTCTTATAACTTAGGATAAAATATTGTAGCCAAAGGTCTGACTTGGCTAGTTTTCATATACGAATTATATTATAGCCTTCGCAAGTTCTAAACCTATTACTTCTCGGTTCTTATTCCGAAAATTTGGCTTGATGGTAGAAACTAGCCATCGAACATAATAATTCGTGTGTGAGAACTAGCCAAGTCAGACTTTTGGCTAGAATATATTATCCTAAGTTATAAGAAGAAATGATATTTTATGTAGTTATAAATAAATTTCAGGACTGACCATTAAACTTGGCTCCCATTTAAATCTCACTTCTTTTGTCGTTGAAGTCAACAACCAAGGCATATATTGAACTTGGCTCTCATTTCACATTTATGTTTTTGGTGGGATAGTATCTACCCCGCACTAATTCCAAACAAACACTGCATAATTATGCGATAGCAGAAATCGCGGTTGATTTGCTGTCATTTTTTAAAGAGTTCCGGTGTCTGTCTCCGGAAGTCATCATCAGATCTATATGAAACTTATATGGGACTATTTCGGAATAAACCCCTTTCGAACAAAAAAAGAATTTTGCAAATTGGTTTGCGTGTGAGTAGCGCGAGCGCGTTGCGTGAGCGTCGCGTGAGCGTCGCGTGTTGCCGCCGTGTGACGTGTGTGCAGCGAGCGCGCGGCGCGCACGCCGCGCTCGAGTCGCGTTCTTACGCCTTCGCCCGCTACTGTTTCGGTCAGACACAAGGAGTATAGTGATCGTATTGCAAAAAAAAGGTGTGGCAAGAAATCAGCACTTTATTTATAAAAGACTAGCTTCTGCCCGCGACTTCTTCTGCGTAAATGTCGTTTATCGCGGACGCAGATAAAGTCACGGAATAAAAAGTGTCTATGTCCTTTCTCAGGCTCTAAACTATCTGTGTATCAAATTTTATTTAAATCGGTTCAGTAGTTTTAGCAGGAAAGCGAGACAGGAAGACAGACAGACAGAGTTACTTTGCATTTATAACATTAGTGTGGATAGTTTGGATTTTGAAACGAAAATTGTCCAAATTGTGACTGACTTGACTGAAGGGGGTTAAGCGTGCCGCGCGCTCCCTGCACACACGTTACACGGCGGCAACACGCGACGCTTACGGGACGCGCTCACGACGCGCGCGCAGCGCTCGCGCTACTCACACGCCCGAGGATCGCGCACGCCTAATGTGGGGGAGGCCTTATATATGACGGAGTTATGGCCGAACATACATAAAAAAAAATATATAAACATCCGAATTAATAACCTCCTCCTTTTTGAAGTCGGTTAAAAATAGGTGGCTCATTCAGATGTCAATGTATACGTTTTCAAGATCTAAGTCTCAATAAATTCAAATAATTCATTAAGCATAAGTTATGCCAGAAAGCCTTTTATACAATTAAAGATTATGTTGAGGACAAACAAGCTTGGGATTAAGCTGCTCCAATTTATGTATTATTGTAATTATACTGAATGTTTTTTTTATTGTCTGGCAGTTTGAGCGATTTGTGCGACCTACACAAATGTCCTTTCTTTGGTATTGTTTGTCGAATCATTGACTTCCTTAAGCTCTGAGTGGAGCTGCATGATTACTGACAAATGCGTGCACTGATTGGACAGGTCCACTCAAGCTGTGTTCTTTCCTTAAAAGACCACTTCAGACACCAATGCACATGGTCTTCACATGATCTGATCAAGATTATGTCTGGACTTTAAAAGAGACTGACCTCTGAGTTTGTTTAGGCGTTTCTTCTCAGAGTAGTCAGATAGGAAATGCCGACCTCATAAGTTTAAAAACATAGGATAAAGTAAATTGAATTTAGAACATCGTGTGCACTAAGTTTGTGATAGTGCACACGATGTTCTAAATTCAATTTACTTTATCCTCTAGAGAATAAAAACGGCTTTTCCACTCAGATATTGAGGATTAAAAATACTCTTTCCTCGCTGAGGTGGAATGAAAAGTTACGTGTTGCACTCGAGTGCAAAGATTTTTCACCTCGTGCTCTTTTGATTCCCTCGCTAACGCTCAGGATTGCTCGGTCATCAAAATTGAACACGCGGTTAAAAAGCAACTTTGCACTTGTTAGGTTTTTAAGAATTTCAGTATTTAATTTGATATAAAAGTTGTTTTTGTGGTAATATTTGAACACTTACTTGACCGGAAGCAATAGAAAATAACGTTTAAAATATTATGGGTGTTAGGTTTTTAAGAATTTCAGTATTTAATTTGATTTAAAAGTTGTTTTTCTGGTAATATTTGAACACTTACTTGACCGGAAGTAATAGGAAATGACATTTAAAATATTACGGGTGTAAGGGTTTTAAGAATGGCAGTATTTAATTTGATTAAAAAAGTTATTTTTCGGGCGACATTTGAACACGTGCTTGACCAGAAGTAATGTTAAAGAAAGAAACGTTTTCAAATATTATGGATGGGGAGATGTTCGGTGGGATTGGGGACTGGCATTCTGATTTCAGCTCTTGTCGAGTTTGGGCACAACCCTTGAGTGTTTCTTAAGTGTGCTTAACGAATTTATTGTACTGTGAATAGTGAATAAATATTGATTATTAAGAAATAAACGAGTTAGTAATTTTTAAAGTGAGTATTATTGTTCCTGTTGTGATGTTCCCGCAATGTGCAGTGTGAGTTTATTTGCCTACTTTTACTTTATTCGATCTAGGACTTTAATATTAAAGTTAATCCAACAATTCAGAAGTGACACAAACCCACGTGCTTGTCTGGTTTGAATTTTATTTTTCATGTGAAGGGGTAAAATATAATAGTTATCTCTGCTAATACAATCCTACATAGCCCTGATGTACCTTGGGTAGGGTGATAATATTCTTATATAGCTTTGATACATTGTTTTCTCGAGTTCGTGTTTTTATTTTTGAATAAATACATAGGTGTTCGGTACCGTTTATTACTTTATGCGCCTACGTTTCAAAACGTGTAACGGAATGACATCTGACTTGTCAGTTTGACTTTGACACTTGACCTTCTTGATTTGGCGCTTGAGAAGGTCCGTCGCCGTATTGGAACCCCGCGACGCGTTTGTTGAAATTAATCTTTTTAAATCGATCCGTTTGTGACAATTAGTCGTGATCCAATTGCTTTGATTGTTAATAACCCCAATTTGACGTAATAATACGGGTTAAGTTTGTTGAAACTGAAACTTTGAAGTGAAAGTGACCTTGAAGCCGCGTGCCATGAAAACATCTGGCGGATTGTTGCGGATTGTTCCTGAGAATACTTACTCATAACGTCACAACACGATACATATACACTCACTTACATACATAACTCCAGGTAGGCACCAGAGCAGGTGTTCGTCTACCACAGGTAAGTTCTTTTGTTGTATTGTAAGTGTTTGATTTGATTGTTCTGCTCCGCGTACGGCGGACTAGTTTCGCTAGCCACTTCTTGACCCAGGGCCCACGATTATCACGCTTCCACATAATAATTAAAATCCTATGGCTAGGGCTCTGGCCTGGCAGCGAACATTTTTGGTAGCAGAGCGTGGTTCTAACCTACAAAACCACCAAATTGGTAATTTACAGTAGGCTAATTACTTGGCAGTCTCTATAAGGGAAGTAGTAATACGCTGTAAATATTTGTTAACTATGATTGCTTGTTTATTTGAAATAATTTGTAAATTTGTTGAGACGAGTAACTCATGTTACCATAGTCGGCCCGGGTTGCATATGCTAGTAGAGTTGAATGAATTGGGCTATGTTGCAAACCTTTGTTTGTGTCTGACCTCTGTTGAATGTCAGGAAGACATTAAAATATTGAGTTTTGTACCATCAATATGGTAGTTTTGTTGAAATTGGCATTTTTGAGTATTACCATTGTTTTAAATTGGAATTAAGGTTTATTATTATTGTACCATTGGCAAAGTGGTTTGCGAAATTACCATTTGAATATTTGAATTGAATTTGAAGTAGAATTTTTTGAAAGTTGATATTGGTTTTGAATTAAAATAAAAGTTTGTTGTTGAATTGAATTGAAACCAATATTTTGTTATTTCTTGAGTTGCTGACTGGCGGTTTGGTAGTTTGATTCAAATCAAATCAAATCAAATCAAAATATTTTTATTTCACATAAGCCTGCAAGGGCACTTATGAAACGTTAGAAGCTAGGTGCACGGTTCCAAATTGTTGATTCCTATGGAGAAGAGCCGGCAAGAAACTCCACGGTTACTCTTTTAAAAATAATTGAGTTTTACAATGTTTTCAAACAACAGTTTTAATAGGTATGCGAGAACAGTGTAGGACTGTCAACAAGTACTACTAAAACCACCAACCAACCAGGTACTTAATAAAATAGAAAATTGTCTACAGTCTATAAGACCTACCACATTCTCACATTCACAAAATATAAAAGAATTTACTTAAATGATAGTATTACATAAATAAAACATAATAACCTATTTAAACCAAATGTCATTGTTGTTATGACAACCAATAATAAAGAGGTCAAATTAGAATTGTAAGTATATAATGTCGATTGTTTGCTTGTATTTATTTTGTAATTGATTGATTGAATTTTGTTAATTATCTTTTTGCTTGGTTTATTTGAATTGTATTGTTTGTGCAATGGCACACAAAGCGGTGAGAGAGGCAATCAGTGGATTGGCCACACAGCTGCGGTGGTTCACTTCAGGTGCAGCGACAGCTGAGCGCCCGGGTCTTGAAGCGGTCACTCTGGCTCGGTTTGAGCAGTTGAACGTGAGACTCGGCAACGCTGATGCTCTGCTTACCCGCTACAACGAGTACATTTGTGATGTGGCTCTGGAAGTGCTGGATCAGGCAGCACGTGACAAGGTCCTTGCTGACTACGACCAGATCTTGGACCTGGGGGATGTCATTGGTCAACGGGCTCGGGAAATATTGGAGAGCCAGACACCTGTCCAGGTCAAACCGGAGACCTCGGTTGTTTCAGGTCCCGGACTATTGAGTAGACTGCCTACTTTGGAACTGCCACACTTTGACGGTCGCCTGGACCACTAGTTAGGTTTCCAAAACCTGTTTGAAAGTTTGGTTGATGCACGCTCGGACCTCAGACCCGCCCAAAAGTTGGCCTATTTGTTGTCTGTCCTAGAAGGTGAGGCCCGAGCCTTGGTACAGCATCTGTCGTTGACTGACTCAGCCTACCCTACCGCTGTGGAACTACTCACCCGGCGGTACGAACACATTTTGGGGTTACCGGTCATTACTGGATTGTCAGCATTGCGTACTGACCTGTTGAACCCGTTGGTGGCAGCGACCAACGCTTTAAAGCGATTGGACTTGCCGGTGGACCATTGGTCTTACCTTTTGGTGCACGTTGTGCTGCAACGGCTTCCTGCCGATTTGAGGGCTCGTTTCGAGCAAAAGTATGGTGGGGATAGTGTCACACATCTCCCCCCATTTGATGACGTCGTCCAATTTTTGGAGGATGAGTGTCGGTTTGTGGACAACTCTGGCGTTGCCACTGAGTCATGCCAGCCGTCTTCCCGGCCACGAGACCAGGGACGGACTAGGGCTCGCGGGCCTGTTGATGGTCGCCCTGCCGCTCGTTTTGCTGGCACCCAGAGTCGTCCTGGTTGTGAGTTTTGTAGGGACACGGGGCATGGCATGGCAACTTGCGTAGCCTTTTTGAAGTTGCACGTGAGTGCCCGCCGCCGAATTGCCAATGCACGCCGCATGTGCTTCTCTTGTTTGGGGGCTCACTTCCATCGGGACTGCCCCAACCCCCGCCCTTGTAGAGTTTGTAGGAGGTCCCATTTGGACATTTTGTGCGCTAACGCGAACCACGCTGGCAGACCAGCCTTTGATGAAGGTTCGCGCACGGGGGGGGGGGTACCATGGAGTTGGTCACCGGGCTTCTGGCTCGCCGGTTCAGAACCGGGGAGAGGCCCGCAATTTTGAGCGCCGCACTCCATCCCCCGCGCAAGTTGACCGGGAGCCGCGCGACCGCCATTTGGTCTCCCCGCGTAAAGGCGATTACGCAATTGTTGCTAGGCAGCGCTGGCCAGACCAGCACCGCCTTCCCTCCCCTCCATTGGCGGAACGTCCCCGTTTGGAGTCACGCCCCCCGCCATTCAGGCATCCGGTGGGATATGCCCTTCCGGCGATGGCGCGTGGCTCGGGACACCGCGCGGACGAGGAATTTGACCTCCATCCTCGTCGGGAAAGACTTGGGCCTGGGTGCGGCGATCGGTCGCCGCCCAGGCATTGTTAGGACATTGGCGCCTGCCCCGCTAAGGTACCCCTCAGATCGACACGGTTTTGTTGCCAACGGCATCGGTCAGGTCTGGGGGCCCACGGGGGACTCTGTTGTGGTCCGTGCCATTTTGGACATGGGAGCCCAGGGTTGCCTTTTGTCTATTGTTTTGTTGTTTTGTTTGTATTGTTTGGGCAAAATTGTTCTCTTCAGCGCCTTTGGACTGCGGAACTTGGTTGGGACGAGCCACTTCAGGAAACCCTGTTGGAAGATTGGCTCCAATTTGTATCCGCACTCCCCGTAGTCAACGAGATCGTGTTACCCCGCACTATCCTCCCCCCTGGGAGCTACACTGCTACCCTTGTTTGTGATGCGTCTTCGCACGGTTATGCAGCTGTTGTTTGTCTGCGCACCGTCTGCGCATAGGCCAGGTGAATTTGTCACTGGTCTTGGCCAAGAGCAAGGTGGCCCCCCTCCGGACGGCACTGACCATCCCTAAGTTGAATTGTCAGGGGCGGCGCTTCTTGTGCGTCTATTGAACCACGTTGCTCACACTTTGGGTGGAACTGTGGACATTCGGGCTTCTTACGCCTGGACGGACAGTCAAATTGTTTTGTGTTGGTTGAAGACGTCCGTCGACTCTTTGGAGGTCTTTGTTGCGAACCGAGTGTCCCAGATTCAAAATTCTGAAACGCCTTTGATTTGGAGGCACGTGCTTGGAGATTTGAACCCAGGCGCCGTGGCTTCACGTGGGTGCATGGCACCCCGCTTGTTGCTTACCCCCTATGGTGGGGACCAGACTGGCTGACTCACCCCGAGGATGTCGGGTCCTTTGCCCGGGCTCAAGGTGCACGCTGTTGGAACGAAGGACCCTGATTTTTTGTTGAGTCGATTTAGCTCCCTCGACAAATTGTTGAATTGTTGTTTTTTGTTGTTGAATTGTTGGTGACTGATCGTCACATTAAGAACTCGCAATGCGCTGTTGGCCATTCTGCAGCGAGAGTTTTGGATATTGTCGGGAGCCGTTATTAAGTTGAACCCCTTTTTGGACGATACGGGTCTTTTGTTGTTTGGTTGTTGACGGTTGAGGCACTCTGGCCTTCCTTATGGGGCCCGTCACCCCCTTTTGTTGCCTAAGGAGGGCCATTTGGTTGTTGTTGTTGTTGTTTGGTTGTTGTTGTTGTTGTTTGGTTGTTTTTGGTGTTTGTTATTGTTTTGACCCGCCAGCCTGCCCCCATTGGGTGGGTTTTTTGAGGCCGCGGTGAAAGCGGTTAGGGACTCTGGCGCAGATTGTTGGGAGACACCGTTCTCACCTTTAAGGAGTTAGCTACGGTATTTTGCCGCATTGAAGCTGTATTGAACTCGCGTCCATTGTGCCCGCTGTCTTCGGACCCGAACTACTTGGAGGCCCTCACCCCGGGCCATTTTTTTTTTGATTTGACAACCACTTGCCGCCCTGCCGGAGCACCCCTTTGTCGATGTGAGCCAAAATTGGCTATCGCGGTTTCAGTTGGTGCAGCAGCTCGCTCAGAGTTTTTGGAAGCGTTGGAGCTTGGAGTATTTGCACATCCTCCAGCAGCGCGTCAAGTGGACTAATAAAACGCAACCTTGTCAAGATTGCCAAGTGATTAGCGGACGGGAAGACCCGTCCGGGGGGGGGGGGTAGATGTTCGGTACCGTTTATTACTTTATGCGCCTACGTTTCTAAACGTGTAACGGAATGACATCTGACTTGTCAGTTTGACTTTGACACTTGACCTTCTTGATTTGGCGCTTGAGAAGGTCCGTCGCCGTATTGGGACCCCGCGACGCGTTTGTTGAAATTAATCTTTTTAAATCGATCCGTTTGTGACAATTACTCGTGATCCAATTGCTTTGATTGTTAATAACCCCAATTTGACGTAATAATACGGGTTAAGTTTGTTGAAACTGAAACTTTGAAGTGAAAGTGACCTTGAAGCCGCGTGCCATGAAAACATCTGGCGGATTGTTGCGGATTGTTCCTGAGAATACTTACTCATAACGTCACAACACGATACATATACACTCACTTACATACATAACTCCAGGTAGGCACCAGAGCAGGTGTTCGTCTACCACAGGTAAGTTCTTTTGTTGTATTGTAAGTGTTTGATTTGATTGTTCTGCTCCGCGTACGGCGGACTAGTTTCGCTAGCCACTTCTTGACCCAGGGCCCACGATTATCACGCTTCCACATAATAATTAAAATCCTATGGCTAGGGCTCTGGCCTGGCAGCGAACATAGGTGCCCTTGTGTGTGAGTTGCAGAAAAATGCCGCGTGATGGTAGCTCATTGCAGTGTCGACTATCAACGCCTGAATGACGCCGATCGAGCCTGAACAGAGCCTCGTCCCATAGTCGCACTCGGCAGGAGACCTTCGATGATCGCAGCTGAAGCTGAATGCTGAGTGCAAGCTGGAACGAGAGCTCGCTCGCATGCGTGTGCTCGAGGAAGAAGTGCACAAGCGGCGTAGCCTGTCGCAACGTGCCGGTCCCGGAAGGCTGAGCACGAGTGGTGATCAGCGGCTGTGTGCAGCGATCGTCAGGCCGGCAGTCCAACGGTGCATAGCAGGCATCATGATCAAAACAAAGACGACCCACTGACCCAATATTGGCAGCCATGGCCAACATGTGTCCGGAGGAAGCCAAAGGTGGTAAGAAGGATCTTCAAAATGTCGTTTAAATGATTTGTTCACGTTCACTCAACGCGATTTGGGCACACTTTTCTCTGCGTTAGGTGATGTAAATATCGCAAGATGATCGTCTGAATAGCTCAAATGTTAATTTACATCTGTATGCTATTATTTTACACATGAGCTCTTTTAAAACTATAGAACCCCATTTTTTTCGACTTTTTCATAGTAATATAGCAATGTGTTGCAATCACTCGAATCTATGAGAATGTGAATGCAACCAAGCAATACTCAGAACGTTTTATTTATCTTAAAACCAAATCGATTTTCTGTTTTGTTTGTGGAAAGAAATGAAAATAAATAAAGTATTGTGCCATACAATTTCACAGCCATAATGACAATTCGAGACTTATTGAAGTTAGCCTATAGGTCTAACTTTCATATGCGGAATTAATATTATCGTCTATGATTCTTGCATTTTAGTAAATATTTTTATGGGCCACAAGATTTCTTAATAAGTAGCGAATCACAAATAATATTAGTTTAATAGTTAAAATTTATTCGCCATTAATAGCAACTCACTTATTATCACTAAGCATTTACTCTGCTTTTAGCCGAGAAATAGAAATGATGTTTTCATTTTACGGCTTCTAGAATCACTTTGCGGATAGTTCAGGGGTCCTTAGCGCATCTCATACTGCCATCCCACACTCCAGAATATTGTACAGTAATTTGGGTCTAGAACTGATCTGTAGGTTCAGACAGGCTTCTATTTCTTCCTCGTGTAATTCAGTACCTAGTTACCACTAGGATCAATATTCTCTGTGATTTAAGGTAAATAAAACGCAAAGATTTAATGTAATGTAATACTAACCAAGTATAAACAAGTTCTCGAATTTCATAATCAGTAGAAACGTGAATATTCACAACAGAACCCGCGCTTATAATATTTGATCACTCTTCATCTGTTAAGTGTTTAAATCATGTATACATATTATTTACTTATTGAACTAGAAATGTTAATAGAGCCAAAAAGCGTGGAATGAAAAAAAAAAAAGTGAACGGCTTTTGTGCGACTTTTTGAAACAGTAAGATCTTTCATTGTATTGTCTGCGAGAAGCAAGGGTTCGCGGACAATGCAATGAATCATGATGTGATTTGTGAGAAGGAAGGGTTCACAATCACTGCTTGCCTTGAATGTGCTATTAGTGAGAATGAAGGGTTCACGATAGCACATGATAGGAGATACGTGTATTGTCTGCGAGAAGGAAGGGTTCGCAGGCAATGCAGTCCAATGAATGATGATGTGATTCGTGAGAATGATGGGTTCACGATCACTGCTTGACCTTGAATGTGCTATTAGTGAGAATGAAGGGTTCACGAAAGCACATGATAGGAGATACGTGTATTGTCTGCGAGAAGGAAGGGTTCGCAGGCAATGCAGTGCAATGAATGATGATGTGATTCGTGAGAATGATGGGTTCACGATCACTGCTTGACCTTGAATGTGCTATTAGTGAGAATGAAGGGTTCACGAAAGCACATGATAGGAGATACGTGTATTGTCTGCGAGAAGGAAGGGTTCGCAGGCAATGCAGTGCAATGAATGATGATGTGATTCGTGAGAATGAAGGGTTCACGATCACTGCTTGACCTTGAATGTGCTATTAGTGAGAATGAAGGGTTCACGAAAGCACATGATAGGAGATACGAGTATTGTCTGCGAGAAGGAAGGGTTCGCAGACAATGCTTACAATTTTAAGATAAGATTTCTTTATTTGTGTAAACGTTGTATACATATATGAGCATACAAGATTTTTATTTATATTTATTTATTTACACTACACATACAACAGATGTTACATGGTTTAAATTCAGTCATGTTTAGCCGTAAGTATCGGCGTACAAATATTTCCATAACATTAAAGGTCTATCCCCACACATCAGTGCCGTGTCAGGGACGGGGCAGGAACGTTACGGCGTCAGCCCTGACACTAAAGCTTCGTTGCCGGCACGGGCACGGACATGTGTGATCCAGTTTATAGACAATGTATGCACTGATATTTTTTTAGACTCCTGACGAATCACGTCACTGCCCCGTCCCTGACACGGCACTGATGTGTGGGGATAGACCTTACAAGAGCTAACAATAACAAAAATCAAAAGGAATTACATAAAACGTACATGATAAAGTTTATAAATAAGATATTATTTTAATGTTTTAATGTCAAAGTACTACATTCAAACATATTCATTATTAGTGTCAGGAGATTGATAAAATTATTCAGTCATTAAAAACTTAAAAATAAAAATCGGAAACACTGTTATACACTTTTTTTAAGAAACATTTTCAATGGATATTTGAATGCTCTTCATATTCATTCATTTTTGTCACAGGTACACTCACAGATACAGAACGGACACGGATACACTTCTTATAATTAGCATTTTAGTATCACTGAAATATACCCATGGGGTATACAATATTTGTCTATTAGTCAATGTTATATAATTGACTATGTTAAAAATAATTAATAATAATACAAATACTCTCTTAATTGTTGCTGGTTATTATCCATTGCTTTGGCTGTTTTAGGCAACTTCATTTTACATTCATTATTATATTTAAAGTGTCAAATTTTAGTCGACCTCATATTACAGTTATTCATATAGATAATTATTACAGTCATGCTAGTTTAACATGTCAAGTTTTAGTCAATCTCATACTATATTAATTATTATCTACATAGTGTAAAACAAAGTCACTTTCCTCTGTCTGTCCGTATGTATGCTTAGACCTTTAAAACTACGCAAGGGATTTTGATGCGGTTTTTTTTAATAGATAGTGATTCAAGAGGAAGGTTCATATGTATAATTTGCGGGCGAAGCCGCTGGCAAAAGCTAGTTAGATATAATTATTACGGTCATCTAATTTACAATAAATGAGTCGAAAACAATTTTATTCAGTAATTCGGTCATTCAGAAATTCGTTAATTAAATAATACGTTTTATATATGAGAAATTCTTTTAGCTTTAATTTCAATATATTTGTTGATGATATATTCTTAACTAGCTTTTGCCCGCGGCTTCGCCCGCGTGGTTGTCGGAAATTATCGCAAGAGGACGTACTACCGCGGTAAGAATGTATTAATCCATGTTATACATACATAAAATTACGCCTGTTTCCCATGGCAGAAACTACGGAACGCCACCTGCTACGATCCTTACATATCATGTGTGTTTGATGTACTTAAAATAAAACTAATAGTATTCAGGGTAAGAAGACTGCGACATAGGGCTGGATTGAATTGAATATAAGACTTACTGGTTTTTCTTAACGCTCCTATTCTACCTATACAAACACTCAATTATTTACCAGACACCAAATTAAACATAGTTATAAGAATAGTACTTTGGTCAGTGGCTTCGCCCGTATAGCTGTCGGAAAATATCTCCCGGGAACGTATATGGTAAGTATCCAGGATAACCAAAAAACCAAATTCATCCAAAAATCTAAACATCTAAGCCATATTTCGCGGTCTCTTACTTGGAATAATACAATTGGGTCTATTTTGAGTACTTCGAACACACATGATATTCGCATTTACTATGAAGCCAAAGTACCTAATATGAATTACAATATTACAATCCTACTAATCCTGCAGTACCCGACCGCTACCAAGCGAGATGGCCGGACGCGGGACAGCCCGCTAGCCGCTCTGCGGCAATTTTATTATAATCTCTGATATCTTCTAAAATATTCATTTTAATGATATGCAGTAAAGGGTAATTTTGATCTACATGAAATGCACAATTTATTTAAGGTACTTAATTGGATAAGGATTAATGCTGTATTGCTTAAAATCGCATTCATAAATAAGCCATTATTTCTCGTAAAAAGTAAAGGATAAAAGTGGTTATTGTGGGTTATCCCTAAGAGTTAGACATATACCATCGCGGACTTTTTTGTAGAACTTTTTAAGGTGTACAATACTGTAGTACATTATTTTGATCTAATTCGTAGGGTTCAGCCAGCGTTCGCAATGTAAGCGCAAAAAAATTAGTTTATTTATGACATCACATTAGAAACCTCTAAAATTATCAGCGTTTCTTTACTATATTATACATGTTATATACGTATAAACCTTCCTGTTGAATCACTCTATCTATTAAAAAAACCCGCAACAAAATCCGTTGCGTAGTTTTAAAGATATAAGCATACATAGGGACAGACAGACAGCGAAGTGACTTTATTTTATAATATGTAATGATGATACAGTTTGGGAGTTTGTTATAGATTTTAATTCCAATACCAAATGCACTCGATTTAGATGTAATTGTTCTACATTTAATACCTTTAAGTTCAGTTTATTTTTATCTCTCATTTCTCAACATTTCATAGTTACTTATATCGCGTTTTATCATCATTCCAACGTTTTGGCAATATGTTAAAAATAGTTGGCGCTATGTGGATGATACTCATGTGTGCCGTTTTCGCTGGATAGACACAAAGAATGGTCATGTCCCGTCTGTTACGCGGTACAATTTCCTGTAGACGTGGAAACAAATTGGTGCTTGTTCTAACAAACATTGCGGTTTCGGGGATACACATACAAGGAAGAGTTAATTTCTTGTACATTTTAAAATATGGTTTACATGTATCAACCGTTCTTGGCCCAAACATACATTTAATGCATCTCTTTTGGGCCTTAAATGCCAAGTTAGTGTCGGTACAATTTCCCCAAAATGATGATGTAGTATCTTAGGGGAGTCGCAACTATGCCATAGTAGGCCGCAATCACGGTATCTACATTCACAACTGCAGCTAGGATGCAATACAAATGCAGAACTACAATTTTTTTATGCAACGTTCTCGATTTGTGATTTCCAGGCAAGTCTTTTGCCAATTATTAGTACAAGTAATGTCCATATTTTCTGTAGTCAGTCGTTGGCTAAAATGTATGATTTTAGTTTTATATAAAAATATCTTTAATGTTTTATTATTTAACCATTCTATTTGTTGATACTGGATCATGTTATTGCTATTAATAGAAATTGTCACCGTTCTGTCATCTGCAAATAGAGTCATAGGGTGTAGAATTGATTTTGGCAAGTCATTAATGTTTATTGTAAAAAGTGAAGGTTCCAATACAATACCTTGTGGCACACCAAAAGTAGTTTGACGTTCACCTGATAAGTATATCTCTCAATTTTTGTTTTTATATTAATTCTAGTGATTTCTGTCTTTTGCGTTCTATTGTCTAAATAGGAATTAATTCGATTAAGAACATTACCTCTTTTATCATATTCGTCAAGTTTTTTTTTATAAAAATGACATGGTTTACGTAGTCAAATGCTTGAGTCATATCGGTAGAAGTTAGCGTATACAGGTGTTTTGTCCACTTTTATCAATACGGTATGAAAAGTTGTAGATCGCCATGTTTATAGGTATTCATATTTTCGCGAAATCCCTTTTACTCATTACATATCTTTTTTTTCCATGGAACCATTTAGTTCATTTTGAATGAATTTCTCAAATGGTTCTGAAAAGATAGAAGATAGAAGAGAACCAGAGAAATAGGTCTATAGAATTCCGTTTAGTTTATGTTTGTAATGTTGGATTATTTGTTTGTGATGTTGGAAAGTGATTATTTAATGATATGTGATTCGTAAGAAAGAAGGGTTTACGATCACTGATTGACCTAGAATGTGCTATTTGTGAGAAGGATGGGTTCACAGTAGCACATGATAGGAGAGACGTGTATTGTCTGCGAGAAGGAAGGGTTCGCAGACAATGCATGTTCTTGGATCTCGCAAAAGCTTTCGACACCATTCCCATCCCCACCCTTCTGCTCAAGCTTGAAACTATGGGTGTTAGAGGTACACAACTGGAACTTTTCCGGAGCTACCTAACCAACCGAACACAAATTGTTAGGATTGATAAATATAACAGTAACGAGCTTCCCATCTGCTACGGGGTCCCCCAAGGTAGTATATTAAGTCCCACCCTCTTCTTAATATTTATAAACGATCTGTGCAATCTTAATATCCCTAATGGCAAAGTTATTGCATATGCAGATGACACTGCCATCACATTTACAGCCGATAGTTGGTCAGACCTTGAACATGTAGCTCAAAGTGGTTTCGAAACAGCTCTGGAATGGCTCATCTCACATAGCCTTACACTAAATACCAACAAAACAAACTTTCTTACTTACTCGATCAGCCCAGTCACACGACCACACACTCCAATAACAATAAAAGCACATGTTTGTCAAACTAAAACTTCTTGTCACTGTTCATCTATTGCATCTGTTGAACATATAAAATATTTGGGCGTACTGCTACATAAACACCTAAACTTTAAGTCGCAAATAAATCTAGTCACTGCAAGAGTCCGTAAACTGATTTATGTGTTTAAAAACCTTCGACATGTAGCAAATTTAAAAACCATACGAACCGTCTATTTTGCTTTATGCTCCTCTATTGTTAAATATTGTATTTCTTGCTGGGGCGGTGCGGCAAAAACTACTCTGAAGCCTCTGGAAATAGCCCACAGAGCTGTTTTAAAAGTTTCCACCTTTCGCCCTATCTTATATCCTACCAGTGAGTTGTACAAAGATTGGAAAATTCTTAACGTAAGACAACAGTATATCCTACAAGCCGTCCTACTACAACATCGTAAAACCCCATTCAAAAAAATTACAAAACGTCGAAAAGATTTAGTATGTATAGTACCGCAAACTCGATCACCCAGCATTAAAAGATTTTGCTACTACCAAAGCCCGAATTTGTATAATAAAATTAATAAACTCTGCAAAATCTATGGTATGACGTACCAAAAATGCAAAAAGGCAGTTTACTCACTTCTCCAAAACAAAACCTACGATGAGACAGAAAAGCTCCTAATAGCATAAATAAATAAAGTATACGTCAAATCGCAGCGCCAGCTCGTACTCAAGCGCGCACACACACACATACACACACACACACACACACACACACACACACACACACACACACACACACACATATACCCACGCCCACAAACATGCCCACACAATCACACTTTTTAGCTTTACACTACTTTTATATTATTTTCGTTATGTATTAGCTTTAGTCATAAAACTGTTGTAGAAGAAAAGTCAATACTGTGTACAATACAGTTATAATATACAATGGGGACTGGCACTGTACTCCCTTATACAGGTTATTCCATAACCTAGCTGGGAATGCAGCACCTCACCACCATTTCAGTTGTAGTTTTAGTACACTCAATTTCTCAACCCTTTAAAATGTACTACAATGCTCTTATGATGAATAAACAATTTTAATTTTAATTTAATTTAATGTTAAATATTGGATAGTGAAAAGGCTCACAAAATAAGATTTTCTTCAAATTCATGTTATTTTTGTTTTTTTTTTTGTTCTTTCTGATTTTATTGCGATTTGTTTAATTGTATTGAGACATTGTAATTTTATTGAGATTATGTACTCGTAAAATGAAGGAGTGGAGTCAGAGTGTCGTACTAGCCGAATGTTAGGTTACAATTCACAGCCATGACGGGTCATCGTGACTGCGTGCATGAGGACATGCACGGGGTCAGGATGGCCGAATGTTAGGTTTTTAAGAATTTCAGTATTTAATTTGATATAAAAGTTGTTTTTGTGGTAATATTTGAACATGTACTTGACCGGAAGCAATAGAAAATAACGTTTAAAATATTATGGGTGTTAGGTTTTTAAGAATTTCAGTATTTAATTTGATTTAAAAGTTGTTTTTCTGGTAATATGTGAACACTAACTTGACCGGAAGTAATAGGAAATAACATTTAAAATATTACGGGTGTAAGGGTTTTAAGAATGGCAGTATTTAATTTGATTTAAAAAGTTGTTTTTCGGGCGACATTTGAACACGTGCTTGACCAGAAGTAATGTTAAAGAAAGAAACGTTTTCAAATATTATGGATGGGGAGATGTTCGGTGGGATTGGGGACTGGCATTCTGATTTCAGCTCTTGTCGAGTTTGGGCGCAACCCTTGAGTGCTTCTTAAGTGTGCTTAACGAATTTATTGTACTGTGAATAGTGAATAAATATTGATTATTAAGAAATAAACGAGTTAGTAATTTTTAAAGTGAGTATTATTGTTCCTGTTGTGATGTTCCCGCAATGTGCAGTGTGAGTTTATTTGCCTACTTTTACTTTATTCGATCTAGGACTTTAATATTAAAGTTAAGCCAACACACTCTTGTATAACAAATAACTATTGTACAAACCTACTTGCAAAAATAAAATCATTTATCAAACATAATAAAAAAAAACCACTAAACTTTGAAATATAGGACGAACTAAGGCCTCTTGTCCACGACAAGCTTGTACATGGCACGGCGAAGCTACCAGTCGAGACAACGGCCAGGTGCCGCTCAGTTCACATTTTTCTGCAGCCAAGTTACGACGTTTTCGACATGAACCCTTCTAAAAAAAAGATTATTCTTGCGTACTATGTATATAGAAAACTTAAAAAAAAGAGAAAAGAAGAAGGTTTTGGATACATCCAATTTTAGAAAAACGCGAAGAATTTGGCGCTTTTCATACACGTGTCAAGAATCAACTGAGGGAAGATGAAGACAAGTTTTTCAATTATTGTAGAATGCAGAAAACGACATTCGATAAATTGCTCCAAATTTTATCCCAGAAACTAAAGCACCAAGATACTAATATGCGACAAAGTATTTCCGCCGCAGAAAGATTGGCTGTAACTTTGAGGTTAGTACAAAATTAAATTACTTACATACTTTTGTTTAATTTTATTTATTTATACTAATCATTTATCACAAACAAAATTGTACTGTTGATAAATTATTTACTTACTAATCAACAATTAATTATACACGTAGAAACAAGAAACAAGGATAAATATGCTAATGAAATTCAGAACTGAAATCGAATTCTTCTTCAGCACTAGCTTGAGAATTTGCAGAGGTACTTCCTGCATTTTCAGTGTACACAGATACTTGCGATTCTGGTCGGTTGGGGATTGACTCCAAACCAGAACTATGTCCAAAATCATATTCCTGACGATTATTCCCAAAGCCTGATCTAGCAGCTGTAGAGTACCCATACATTGATAACTGCGAATTCGCTGATGCTGTGCCACTTTGATAGCCACTATCCCATTGGTTTCTAGGTGTAGGTATATATCGGTTATGCTCTCTCTGTTGGATGCTTTTAATTATTGATATGACTTGAAACTGAAAGTCAATCATATTTTCATCACTAAACTTGTCAACAGTATCAGAAATTCCCCTAAAAAAGTTCATACTACGGCTTTTTTCCTCCTGCGCTGTTGAATCCATATACTTCATAAACTTAATGTCAACTGCGCTGAGCTGATTTTTTTTTTTTTTTGTAGCCTTCCGAACCTCACTCGTTTCACAGTCCCCTGAGCTTGATTGAAGGCTTGAATCATTTACATGTTCAATCATACTAGAATCGGTCTTGCGATCCTCGACAATTTTTTTTAAGAATAGCATTTCATCAAAAAAATTGTATTTTCTTATTTTTTTCGCTCCAGATCCAGATTTACATTCATTGATTTTTTTATTACATTTTATCCAATTATCTTTCATATTGGTCCATTTCTTCATCACCTGTTGCCCTAAAAATAAAAATGATATTATTTTTTGATATTTCAGGTACCTAGCAACCGGAGACACATTTACAGATCTACATTATACCTATAGAATTTGAATAAAAACTATAAGTTGCATTGTACGTGAAGTTTGCTACTTTATTTGGTCAGAACTGTGCAAAGAATATATGAAAATGCCGACTAAAGAAGACTGGTTTCAAATTGCAAACAAATTTCAAAAATCTTACGATTTCCCGCTGTGCTTAGGAGCGGTTGATGGTAAACACATCAGAGTCATTAAGCCTATGGACAGTGGTTCGATGTTTTTAAATTACAAGCATTACTTCTCAATAGTTTTAATGGCGGTAGTAGACAGCGATTACAATTTTATATTTGTTGATATTGGTGCCTACGGAAAGGAATGTGATTCCAGTGTTTTTAAAGAAACCACATTTTGGAAAAAATTAACAAACAACACATTAAATCTACCCGATGCATCACGCTTGCCTGGAACTGACTACAAATTTCCGTTTGTGTTTGATGGAGACGAAGCCTTTGCTTTGCACTATCACTTACTTCGTCCATTCGGAGGCCATCAACTTAATCAAATAAAACGAACGTTTAATTATAGACTCACAAGAGCACGAAGGTTTGTTGAATGTGCTTTTGGAATTTTAGCCAACAAATGGCGTATTTTTCACCGGCCAATGAATGTGTCAATCGATTTGGCTGTAGATATTGTGAAAACTTGTTGCGTTTTGCAAAATTTTATACATAAAGAAGAAAGCTTTCATTTTGATAATGAAATCGAGTCCACCTTTGAATTAGAATCGGAACTAACACAGCTACCTATCACGAATGCAGTTCGCGGAAGTTTAGTGGCTAACGATGTTCGCAACAGATTTGCACAATATTTTATGTCTAACGAAGGTAGTCTCTCTTATCAAAATAACTATGCTTAAATATTTTTTGTAAGGAAATAAATTACATATCTGTAACTTACCAAAATTGTTTTTTTCTTCACCACTTAAATCTTCAAATAGGGGATTTAAGTTTGTAAAGATTTCTTTCCAAGAATTGTACTTAAGCCGCTTATTTTTATAATCGTCAATAGTCTTATCCCATATTACAGGTCTTTCATGAACTAGTGTAATTAGTAATTCTTGATTTATGTTCATTTTACTCGTAATACAAAATGAGCGTATGTAATCCGTCACGAAAACGTTAAAACTTCCGGCACTGTCGACACGCTCGCATAGACTGCAATACAACACTGACAGTGCTGCCAACTCCAAATAATATTTTCTGCCAAATCTACATTCAGAAAATGCCAAAAACATGCTAAAATTTTAGGATAATGCTAAAAAAAGTGCCAACACAGACAGAGAGAGCGTTTATTAAAAATATAGAACTAATTTTGTGACACAAATAACATATGAAGACAGTCTGTATCCCCTTCAATAAATGCAACTGGAGCGGAAGATGTAGATATACGGGTAATTGGAAGATGGGTGCAAAGCTTTAAGGTGAAGATAGTATAGACAATTTAAGCCATGGTTGTCTTAGACGAAGTCTTACCAAATTTTTTTAACCAAATTTTTAAGTTTTTTTTTCGGAAATTCTCAAAATTTAATGTAAACTGCATAATTATGGCCAAATTGAATGATAAATGAATTAATTTTTTATTTATTAAATTAAAGTAATGTGTAAGCAACCAAGCAAAACATGTTTTAGGCTTCTGTGTCATTAGACATTTTTTTTACAGATGTTTGAGCTCAGAAAAAATAAAAAAATTGTACAATACGTCTTTTAAAACTTATTTTAAAAAAAAACGGAGGGTGCTTTTTTTGTTCAAACCTTTTTGAAGACATGCTTGATAATCGCTCTTTCTTTTGAGGTATCATTTATGCGGATATCTTACAAATTATTGAAATTAGGATCTACAAACCAATTCGAGGGAGAAATTTTAAATTTTAGGCAGTCTAACAAAACACAAAATTTTTGCTTAAAAGAATACTTTATGTGCTCGAAAATATCACGTAATTATTTTTCTCGCAGAAAACGGTGTAAAATTGCGTGAAAAATTATTTCCACAATAAAATATGGCCAAATCTGAAACAATAGTACACTGATAAAAAAATAACTTGACTCAAGAGCCAAAATCTTGAACCAAGAATACCGTTTAGAAGAAAATGATTTTCTTGAGTGAAGAGAATACATTTTTGAGTTAATAAATTATTCTTGGTCTAAGAAAATTCTCAATAATCCAACACGTTTACAGCCCAAATAGAAGTTTATAAGAATCTCGCGTGAGATTAGGGGAGTTGAGGAAAATCTTACGATATCTCACCAAGGGGGGAGGGGGGTCGAAAAATTCTCAAAAATGCCTCACGTAATTAATGGACGCCCCCTAAGACTATAGACACAGAATAATAATGACAGATGTTCTCGATTGGACCACAGATTTGGACCATAAACAAAAGAATATCTATGCATGTGTGTATTAAATACACGGTACTGAATAGTAGTGTGTGTAACGTGTTATTTATTGAAAATAATGTACTTTTACGCATAATTTAAAAAAAATATTAGCATTCGTCACTTCTTCTTTGTATAAACTACAAATGTGCGAAATTTCATACTTCTCCGTCCGCCCAATTTTCGTAAAAAGGGATCCAAAGTTTTCGCTTCCCGTATTAATATATAGATATTTAACTAATATTTTGTTGTTATTAATTAGATAACTTCATCGCCTCTCAGATGTACTTAGCTGAGAATAAGAGTAGTATGTTTAATGATTACGACTGAAGGACATGTATCCATGGTCAGGAATAAATTTAAAAAAAAAAAAAAAACAAAATGGCGCCGTGTGTAGATGCGACGTGCCGAGGGGGACGCACGGCGAACACGGCGGCGGCGCCGGAACGTAAAGCCGCCGTGTATGTCAACAAGCTTCTACAGTGGCCCATACAACACTGACAGCCGTGCCTACACACGGTGAATTTACCGCAGATTTTTACGGCGAAAAAACGTGTGTGTACAAGAGGCCTTACTGTAAGTAGCGTAGGTACAGACACCCTTACCGTTCGACGACTGAGAAACGAAAGACCGGCTCCATTTTTTTTTTTTGAAGGACATTTCGTAGTTAACCTAAATAAAGTTGTTACTACTTGCCGAAAAATGGTAGGCGGTGGGGCCACAGTCCTGACCCGTCACAGGGGGACCAAGGGTGCCATACACGGGGTCGTCTGGCGCCCATGTGCTTATTGGTTCCCGGGGTGGTCACGGCATGCTATGTGTGTTCTGGCGCGCCTTAAATGGGGGTACCTTATCCCCCAGAGGATGGTCTGGTGACGGACAACCGCGGCGGGTTCGCGGAAGAATTACGTGTGCCCGTGTTCCCGCCACAAGCGGCTCAGGAGGACACCGTGGAGTTTTAGTCGGTTGGAGTCCCACATAACTGCACTATCTCTCCGTGGTAGTGCAGTACGCATGAGCATTTGTCCAGGTTAAAAAAAAGGCAGTCACTGGTAGAGGGGGCAACAAGGGACAGGCTGGATCTGGGTTAAAATTGTTTAGGGACTAAATTTACGACTACAGGCGCAGTATCGTGGGCTGGCTCTCGCAAGGGTCGGGAGCTGGGACGGGAGGGACTATTTATTTGAGGTCGCGACGACGGACCTCGGCGGCGAGGTTGGTATAACGATATGTGTGTGTGTTTTCGAACTGTACTGGTTTCCTTTCTGCTCTCTTGGAGGAGGGTAGTAGGGTCGTCATGATCGAGGAATACATGCCGCGGACGGCGGACTTTACTAATGTGGGAGGGTATGTATCTAGCTGCAGCGACAACGAGAGGGCTGCGGTGGGTTGCGGCTCTCTCGAAATGTCCGGTTCCACCGCGCGGCCAACTCTTAAAATTTGATGAAATTTTGCCAGGAATTCGTTGTAATTTGTTACAAAACACACCTCTTTTCCTGAATTTGTTACAAAAAAAAAAAACTAAGACGCTACGACCAAAAACAGTTGGCCGCTAGAACCGTCACTTGCCGTAGTGATCGCCCGTGATTACACAGAAACTAAATAATGCAGATAGGCGAATGATACATCAAAAGAAAGGTCTTCATTTGTTGTATTTGTTACAAAAATAAAAATCATCAAAACTTAAATATACAAAAAGTTATGCTAAATTTAGTTTTCAGGTTAAGTGTAGATACGTATCTCACCATAAAATCAAATTAATAGAGGCTAATGTGTATGGACAATTAGTTGCTAATTTGTTGCAGCAAATAAACAAGAAAAATACTAGAAAATAGGTTCAATATTATTTTTACAGTCGTAATTGCGGTTTACGATTTATGACGTATTAAAAAAAACTACTTACTGGATCTCTTGCTGTTTCTCGAGCTTCAACTTCTTGATTCTTCAATCTCGATTATGAAAAGTCCGCTAGATGGCGCTGATAAAGTAAACATCCGAAGTATAGCTCTCCGATCTATTAATGACTTTAAAATTATAAAATAGATAAAATCGTACACTAAATTGTGTTAAATAAGTTCGTTACCGTGTTAATAGTGTGCACAAACGTTATCTAAATAAATTATGTGATATATTTTCGAATAAGTAAATATAAATAAGTGAAGTGATGAAACAGATTAAAACGTAAATAAACATTAAATAGCACTGTGATAAACAATTACCTGCGTGAAATACGCTAAAAACTAAGTGACGAGTGTATAATAATCGGTAAAAACTTATGTAAAAAGTTAAAATTGAAGTTGGTGTTGTGTGGAAAAAATACTTAAGCGATGAATCATTCTTAACGACCTCTTTATTATTTGAATGATATTTCCGTAAACACTGGCAAATTTCACACTCATTAGTAATGTTAGAATAGCCGAAGTAAAACAGCGTTGGATTGCTACGACACTGATTGCCGGGTTCGGAACCCACGAACTGCGAAACTTTTTGTGTTTCATAAAATCTCAAATTTAAATCAATATGAATTTCTTTGGGAACATCACACAACGTCGTAATCGAAGAGTCTCCGAAACGAAAAGTGAAGACTTAAATTCAACAAATAGTGAACTAGATGGCACCACCAGTAACAGTCTGCCAAACATATCAGACGACGAGGACTCCGAAGAAATTCTTCAACTAAAAAACAGAATAAAAGAATTGACGGTGCAGCTAGAAACTGCACACCGAGAAGTTGAATCCCTAAATATAGACAACACAAAGCTCAAAAAGACCATCGAAAACTTCACAAAAAAGGAAAATATTTACAAAAAACTTACCACTGACTTTGTAAATAACACTCCAAAAAAGAAAAAATGTTCGCAAACTGTTCCTACAGTAGATCTAAGTATTACTCCCAAGTCGACGAAGAAAGTAAAGACCCTTACACACGAAATGGCTGATAAATTAACATCAGAAGTTATACCTCAGATGGTTAATAAGACTACTCAATGTGACACCTATGAAGAAAGCACTAACAAAAGAAAGACAGAAGTACAACTTACACAATTAAACTGTAACAGTAAACCAAACGAAACTAGAATGAGTAAATTATGCATTTTAAGTAGTAATAAAAATAATAAAATGTTAGAAATTGCAGAAGAAATATTCCCTAACTATAGAATCTGCCACTACCTGACACCCAACTGTGGTGTTAAGTACCTTATCTCTGACTTGGATCTCAAACTGAAGGACTACAATATGAATGACCACTGCTTGATATTTGTAGGAGAAGAAGACTTTCGTCGGACAAAGAACTATGTCGAACTAACTATAAGTATTCGTGAAACGCTGTCAAAATTACAGCACACGAATATCATATTATGTGCTCCTACGTTCAAACTAAATGACTACTCTACAATGTTTAATTCGAGAATTGAAACCTTTAACAGTTTAATATATTTAGATGCTTGTTCATATAATTATGCCTACTTATTTGATTCTAATTATTATCTTGATTATGATTTTAGTATGTTTGGTAAACGTAGTAGTTCTGTAAATAATCGCGGTATGGCCAATATATTGCATAAAGTTTAATGATTAATGAATGTATACTGCATGGTGACTTAAATTCGTGTAATTCTTCTCCTAAAGTGACAGATTTGCCTCACTCTACAAAGCAATGTTACTGATGAAAATGAACTGTTTTTTCTCTAATAGATATATCAACATATTGCATCAAAATATAGCAGGCTTGATAAATAAAGCAGATGATCTGTTGGTATGTCTAGAGGAGCTATCCAATAAAAAGACAAATGTGGATATCTTGTGTATTACGGAGCATTTTATCATGGAGGGATATCAAAATTTATTATTTCTGCCTAACTATAATTTGGCTGCACATTATTGTAGAATAGAACAAAAAAGGGGTGGTGCATGTATCCTTGTTAAAAATGGGCTACAATGGAAAGAATTGCCAAAAGTAGCAAAGTTATCAACTCCAGGCATATTTGAGTGCTGTGGCGTGGAACTGACTAGTTATAAGATAATAATTGTGTGTATATATAGAATTCCGAACTCAAATAATTTAAATGATTGTTTCGACAAACTTGAAATGCTCTTGTGTGAAATTTTACGTTCATGCTGTAAGAAAATTGTTATCTGCGGAGATTTTAACATTGATGTACTCAAGCAGAATAATGCAACTAAGGAGTTTGAATGTATTTTAATGAGTTACAATCTGAAACTTGCTTTGAAACAACCAACTCGCATGGCCAGTTTATCGTGCATTGACAACTTCGCGCATAACTTTAACGCATGTAAGACTGAAGTATTAGAATGGGCATTATCGGATCATACAGCACAGCTGCTTCAGTGTCCAGTACAAAAAACATGTTGTATTAAGTATTGGTACGCAACTAGAAGGGACTATAGTACTGAAAATATAGTAAAATTTAAAAACCATCTCATGAATCTTACCTTTTCAGAACTTTATGACACGGAGGACCCAAATGTAGCCTATAATTATTTCATTGAGATTTTCAAGCTATTGTACGATCTGTGTTTTCCATTAAAAGTGGTTAAAATAAATACAATAAGAAGAACTAAGTGGCGGTCAAAAGGGATCAAACTTTGCAGTAAAAAGAAAAGAAAACTCCTATGGCAGTTTAGATTTAATCGTAGCAATATTAATAAAACCATATTATACAATTACTCTAAAATGTACAAAAAAATTATCCACTTAACACAAAAAGCACAAAACAACTACAATATAAAAACATCCAAAAACAAATCGAAAACTGCGTGGCAAATTATCAATCGTGGAAAATATAACGTACCTAAATCTAACATAAATAAAATTAAAATGGGAGGCTGCGTCATATCTCATCACAAGACTATTGCAGAAGCATTTAATAATTTTTTTATTGATAAAATACGGCCAAAACTGGGTATTACCGTATCCGTCAGAATCGCGGGTGTATGACTTCCAAAAAAATCAATAACAAACTATATAAATGTACGTAAAATGTACGTTTTTGTACTAAAATAACTATAAATGTACGTGTCTGTATGCGTAGCAAACATAATTTTAAAGTACGTCGCCATCCTGATGTCAGGTTGGCGGGTGCATTTTAATTCGATTAACTTTTTTCAAATTTGACATTAGTAATTAAATGTACGTCAATTGTACATATAGGAACACTATTTAAAACTTCTTAAATGTTATACAAGCTCTGATATTGTAAAACGCACGTGAGCCGCCACCCTGACGCCAGAATGGCGGGTTGATTCTAAACCGATCAAACTATTTTGATCAACCAAATAACAAATAAATGTACGTCTTATGTTCTTGTCAGATAGTAAAACCGAAATCGATTAAATAATTCATAGCATGATTTAATCAATTAACCAACGGGCAATCACCATTTCTGGACTTCTATTTATTCCTGGCTTCTGATCATCATAGCACATCCATATCCCATCACCCCTATATCATCATCATCATCATCGTTTCAGCCAATAGACTTGCACTGCTGGACATAATCCTCCTCAAGCTCCGCCACTTCGACCGGTTTTGTGCTTCCCGCATGCAGCGGATTCCTGCGGCCTTCACAAGGTCATCGGTCCACCTTATGGGAGGCCTTCCGACTCTACGTCTTCCGGTACGCGGTCGCCACTCCGGAACCTATCGGCCCCATCGGCCATCTGTTCTGCGAACAATATGCCCTGCCCCTGCAAGAAGTCGACAGAAGGATCCAGTTGGGTTGGGAAGCGTTTGGAAAACTTCGTCAAATCTTCTCGTCACGGATACCGCAATGTTTGAAGACCAAGGTTTTCAACCAGTGCGTCCTACCCGTTATGACATACGGTGCCGAAACGTGGACACTGACAGTGGGGCTAGTCCACTTTAAGGTCGCTCAGCGGGCTATGCTCGGAGTTACTTTGAAGGATACAATCAGGAATGAAGTTATCCAAAAAATAACTGGAGTTACCGACATACCTTGCAGAGTAAGCAGGCTAAAGTGGCAGGGGGCTGGCCATGTCTGTCGATGGACCGATGGCCGATGGAGCAGACGAGTCCTGGAGTGGAGACCGCGTATCGGCAAACGTAGTGTAGGACGCCCTCCAGCTAGATGGACCGACGACCTCAAAAAGGTGGCTGGGACAGACTGGATGCGGAAGGCGGAGGACAGAATGTTGTGGCGCAGCATGGGAGAGGCCAGCAGTCCACTGCTGGACATACCAGCAGTGGACTGCTATAGGCTGAGTTGATTGATTGACTGCCACTTCAGTTTAGCAATTCTTCGGGCTATGTCGGGGACCTTGGTTCTCTTACGGATCTCTTCATTTCTGATTCGATCGCGTTAGGAAACTCAGGAAGTGGAGTACCGTGTGGTGCCGGACGTAAAGAATAACACCACCCCATTTCTTCCCGTGGGTGTCGTAAAATGCGACTAAGGGACTTACTAGAGAATGGGCAGCAGCGTTCTCTATTCATTTTACCACCATACTGCGATCGCCAACCCGCCAGCCAAGCGTGGCGACTATGGCAAAGCCCCCCAATTTGGGGGAGGCCTAAGCCCAGCAGTGGACGTCTTACGGCTGAAATGATGAGGAAACTCCAAGCATAGCCCTTTCCATCTTTCTTTGGGTGATTTTCAGCCTTCTGATAGGGCCCATTGTGAGCAACCACGTTTCAGTTCCATAGGTCATCCGTTTTTTTCGTCCCAAATAAGTAAAATAAGGTCAATATTTTGGTGTTTTATTTTTCTTTGTTTTTAATATTTATTTCGACTTGAGTTCGGTTTTCAATGTTTTGTTGGTATATTGGCATGAGCTTGTTGAGATATGGTTACCTACTATTGTATAGAATCAAGTTCTTGAAACTTAACAGGCAGCTGTGCTACTGGGGAGTTTGGTGCGTCACTTCTTCGTCCCAGCGAAAACACAAGGAAGTGGTGAAAGACGGACATTTGGGGGACTGTCTTATGTAGTTTTGACGTTCAAAAAGTGCTATCTTTCAGAATCACGGGTGTATAACATATCACCCTTTGGGTGACTTTCAGCTTTCTGATAAGGCCCATTGTGGGAGACCACGTTCCAGTTCCATTATCATCAAATAGCTTGTAACAGTACGGCTGGAAATATGTAACCTTCTACTTGAACGCAAATGACTGAACTATATCATCAGAAATCCTCATCCATACATAAACCATTAACCATTACCTATGAAACTGAAAAGTGGTCGCTCACAATGGGCCTTATCAGTAGGCTGAAAGTCACCCAAAGGGAGATAGAAAGGGCTATGCTTGGAGTTTCCTAACGCGATCGAATCAGAAATGATGAGATCCGTAGAAGAACCAAGGTAACCGACATAGCCCGAAGAATTGCTAAACTGAAGTGGCAGTGGGTAGGGCACATTGCTCGCAGAACAGATGGCCGATGGGGCCGATAGGTTCCGGAGTGGCGACCGCGTACCGGAAGACGTAGAGTCGGAAGGCCTCCCACAAGGTAGACCGATACCCTTGTGAAGGCCGCAGGAATCCGCTGGATGCGGGAAGCACAAAACCGGTCGAAGTGGCGGAGCTTGGGGAGGACTATGTCTAGCAGTGCAAGTCTATCGGCTGAAATGATGGGAACAGTAAGTTCTCCCAGAAGCGCCCAAAATCGGGGGCAGGGCAGGAGTCCTCCTCTGACGGTGGGCTGAGCTCGGCCCGCCGGAAAATATCACGGCGCGGTGGGCTCCAGGAGAGGGGCACCGGCCGAGGACTCCCCAACAAGGAGGCCGGCGAGCCGAGCCGAGCAGGCCCAGCCGAGCTACCTCAGGGAGTGGAGAGGCTCGCCACGGAGGCGGATCCCTCTGGAGGGGCTAGTAGTAGGGCCCCCTCAGATTCCTCCGGTGGCGAGTCGGATGCTGCCAGTGGCTCGGAGCAAATGGGCAAGTTCGCGGAAGTCGTGGCTGCGGCTATCAGGAAGGCCACCTTGAAGAGGCTTCAGACCTCCAAGGATAAGGCCATATCTGCAGCCACGAAGGCTATTGTGGCGGCCGCGAAGGCCATCCGCTCCGGGCCTCCAATTGATGGGGTGGCAGAATTGCGGGCGGAGGTCGCCCGCGTGACTGCCGCCATGGAGCTCCTCCGAAAGGAGAACGCGGAGCTCCGGGCGGACCTGGCTGGGCTCCGAGGAGCCGGCCCCGATGTGGCGTCGCAGGGAGAAGTGCGGCACGGGCAGGAAATGCCCCCGCCTGCCGAGGCCCAGGTGCTGGCCCTGGTGCAGCGAGAGCTCGCTGCCTTCCAGAGTAGGTTTTCTGCTCTGGAGGCTATTGTCCTGCGCCCCCCGCTGGCGGCAAGCCGGCCAGTTTCGGGCCAGCCTAGGGCGGCCTCGGGTCAGCCGAAAGCGGCCTCGGGCCATCCGAAGGCGGCCTCGGGCCAGCCGAAGGCAGCCTCGGCCCAGCCGAAGGCGGCTTCGTATGCCGCCTCTGCGTCTGCCCCAGCCAAAGGGTCGAGGCAGACAAAAGGCCGGCCCAAGCAGGCCCCCGCGAGGACCCCAGCGACAGAGGCGAGAGGGCCGCCCGCACCTGCTGGATCTCCTCCTGCCACCGCCGAATGGCAAGTGGTTGGGGAGAAAAAGAAGGCGGGCAAGGCCGCAAGGAAGGCCCGAAACAAGAAGAGGCAGCAGCGGCGCAAAAAGAGCAGCGTCGCGGCTAGGCTTCGCGCCCCGAAGTCCGCAGCTGTAGTGGTCACGCTACAGCCGGAAGCGGAAAAGAAGGGCGTGACCTATCGCGACCTGCTCTCCAAGGCTAAGGCGGCAGTGGACCTCCAGGAGATCGGCATCTCGAACGGTCTCCGGGTGAAGGTCACTTTGACTGGAGCCCGGATGCTGGAGGTCCCTGGTGCGTCCAGTGGCCCGGCTGCTGACGCCCTGGCCGATAAGCTAAGGGCGTCCTTAGACGCGGACGAGGCCCGAGTGTCCAGGCCCACCAAGTGCGCTGACATGCGCATCCTGGGCCTGGACGACTGCGTGACGGAGGCGGAAGTGGTAGCCGCCATTGTTAGGACGGGGGGGTGCTCTGCCGATCAAGTGAGGGCAGGTACCATTCGTCCTGACAGCACGGGGATGAGGACCGTAACGGTCAGCTGCCCCGTGTCGGCGGCTCACAAAATAACCACGGAGGGCAGAAGGCTCCTGGTGGGCTGGGTGTCGGCGCAGGTAAAACTGCTGGAGCCCAGACCTCTGAGGTGCTTCCGATGCCAGACTGGCCACCACGTTTACGTGAAGTGCACCTCAGAGGTGGACCGCAGCGGTCATTGCTTCCGTTGCGGTCAGCCCGGTCACAAGGCCGGCTCTTGCAATGCCACGCCGCACTGCTACGCATGTGCGGCGGCTGGCAAGCCGGCCGAACACCGGGCTGGGAGTAAGGCCTGCGCTTCATCCGCCAAGGCCAGGGGCAAGGGCAAGCCCTCCGCCACCGCCGTCACCGCCGTCGCCGCTGCTGCCTCGACCACTGTCGTGGCCGGCACCACCACGGCAGGGCCCTCACAGGGGACTCAGGAGGGGGCTGAAATGGAGTGCCAATAATAGGTACTCCATTACGCCTCCTCCAAGCGAACATCAACCACTGCGCCTCCGCTCAGGATCTGTTACTCCAGAGCATGGCGCAGTGGTCGATTAATATCGCTGTGGTCGCTGAGCCGTACTTTGTCCCGCCCAGGGATGACTGGGTGGAGGACCTGAGCGGCTCAGTGACCCTCATTTCGTCGGCCGCCGCCGGAACCCCGACCCTCGAGGCCGTCAAGAGGGGACGGGGTTGCGTAGCAGCACGGTTCGGGGAGATTGTAGTAGTGGGAGTATACTTCTCCCCGAGCCGAACTCTCGCCGAGTTCCACAACTCCCTTGCGGAGTTGAGAGTCGTCGTCGTCGGGTTCCGTCCCCTCCCCGTGCTCGTGCTCGGGGACTTCAACGCCAAGAATTTGGCTTGGGGTTCCCGGTATACGGACGCGCGGGGCAGGATGGTGGAGGACTGGGCTCTGGAGACAGGCCTGGTCGTCCTAAATCGGGGTTCTGTACCTACGTGTGTACGGATGCGGGGCGACTCAGTGGTGGAAATTTCGTTCGCCAGCCCCGCTCTGTCACCGCAGGTTATTGATTGGCGCGTCATGGAGGGGGTGGAGACGTATTCCGACCACCGGTACATCCGGTTTGACGTCTCCGCCCAGACCTCGAGCGCGCCGATCCGGCAGACCCCGAGTGGTCCGCGGTGGGCGCTGAAGAAGCTGGACCGGGAGCTTCTCCTGGAAGCCTCGATCGTGCAGGCCTGGGTGTCACCACCGGACAGGCCTGCTGACACCAACGACGAGGCCGAGTGGTTCCGGGAGGCCATGTCCGAGATCTGTGACGTGGCTATGCCCCGAGTCCAGCCAGGACGGGCTTGGCGCCAGGTGTACTGGTGGTCGCTGCAGCTGACAGCGTTGCGCGAAGCGTGCGTTGCGGCGCGACGCCGGTACCCCAGGCACCGCAGGCTCCGTATCCGCCCTCCGGATACGGAAGCCATTCAGGCGGAGCTATATGAGGGGTACAGAGCGGCGAAGACCGCCCTCCAAGAGGAGATCCTGCGGGCCAGAGGACTGGCCCGTAAGGAGTCGCTGGAGACTCTGAATAGGGACCCATGGGGACGGCCCTACAAGGCCGTCCGGGAGAAACTCCGCCCATGGGCTCCTCCGCTGACTCAGAGTCTCCGGCCCCAACTCGTGGAGGGCGTGGTGAGCGCTCTGTTCCCATCGCGAGGGGAACATAGTCCCCCACCCATGGCTCCGCCTCCCGCGGTGCCCGATGCGGACCACATAACTGACGACGACGGTGCTCCAGAAGTGACCGAGGTAGAGATGAGGGTGGCGGTACGAAGGCTTAATGCCAAGAATACCGCCCCGGGACCCGACGGCTTGCCTGGCAAAGCATGGGTCCTGGCCTTAGAGGCTCTCGGGCCTCGACTCAGGGGGCTCCTAAGCGCATGCTTGGAGAGGGGCCAGTTCCCACTTCGTTGGAAGACGGGGAAACTGGTCCTCATTAAGAAGCCTGGGCGCCCAGCGGACTCTCCGTCCGCTTACCGGCCCATCGTGCTGCTCGACGAGGTGGGCAAGCTCTTTGAAAGAGTGATTGCAGACCGCCTCGTCGGGTGGCTGGTGCGGGAGGGGCCGGACTTGTCGGACGGCCAGTACGGATTCCGCAAGGGGCGCTCTACGGTGGACGCCATCATGCGCGTGCGAGCCCTCACGACGGGGGATGCAGTGGCCCGGGGTGGGGTCGTCTTGGCGGTGTCTCTAGACATCGCCAATGCCTTCAACACCCTGCCCTGGAGTTGCATTAGGGAGGCACTCCGGTATCACCGGATGCCGACCTACCTCTGTCGCGTGGTCGAGGCCTATCTGACGGATAGGGCCGTCATCTACCCCGGTCACGAGGGGGAATGGAACCGGCGAGAGATGTCGTGCGGTGTCCCACAGGGATCGGTCCTGGGGCCGCATCTGTGGGACATCGGTTACGACTGGGTGCTGCGCGCCGACCTCCCTAGCGGCGTCAGCGTAGTTTGCTACGCTGACGACACGCTGGTCCTTGCGCAGGGGAGGTCGTACGAGGCGGCGGCCGAAATTATGACACGCGGGGTTGCGACAATCGTCGATAGGATCCGGCAATTGGGACTCGAGGTGGCATTGCACAAGTCCGAGGCCATGGGTTTTCATGGTCCTCGGAACGCGCCACCTGCGGGTTCCCAACTCACGGTAGGAGGGGTTCACATCGGCGTCGAGTCGACGATGAAGTACCTGGGACTTGTCCTCGACAGCCGGTGGAACTTCGTCGAGCATTTCCGACGTTTGGCTCCCAGACTGGAGCGGGCTGGGGCTGCATTAAAGCGGCTCCTGCCCAATCTGGGGGGTCCAAACGCCTCCTGCCGGAGGCTCTACACGGGGGTCGTGCGGTCCATGGCCCTCTACGGGGCACCGGTGTGGGCGCCCTCATTGAGGCTGCGCCCAGCGCGCCGGTTGAGTGCAGCCCAGAGGGTCATGGCCATCCGGCTAATCCGAGGATACCGCACGATCTCGTGCGAGGCGGCGAGCCTCCTTGCCGGAGTGCCGCCATGGGATCTGGAGGCAAAGGTCCTCGCGCACATGTGGGAGTGGCGCGAGGAGGCGAAACGCCGGGGCGAAACTCCGCTGCCGCGACAAATCGCGGCACGGCGGACAGAGCTCCGGTGTGATCTCATGGCGACATGGCGGGTACGATTGTCGCAACCCAGTGCTGGGCACGCCACAATTGCGGCGGTAAGTCCCCTCTTTGAGGAGTGGATAGAGAGGCGCCACGGCGTCCTCACCTTCCGCCTGACGCAGGTTCTCACCGGGCATGGGTGCTTCGGTGGGTTCCTGTTCAGGATAAAGCGGGAGGATACGTCCGGGTGTTTCCATTGCGAGGATCGTCTCGAGGACACGGTGGAGCATACGGTGGAGGTGTGCCCTGCCTGGGCGGGGCACCGCCGTGTCCTCGAGGAGGCGATCGGCGGCGGCGACCTCTCGCGTCCGGCCCTGGTGCGAGCCATGGTACGGAGCGAGAGGGAATGGGAAGCCGTCACCTCCTTCTGCGAAGCAGTAATGCTCGCGAAGGAGGAGGCGGGGCGCGTGAGGGAGTGGCAGTCTCTGCGCCCTCATGCCCCTAGCCGCCGCAGGAGGAGACGCCCCGGGCGTCGGGAGTCGATTGCGGACTCCCGGCCACCGTAGGCGCGAGCTTGCGGGTGGCGAGCAATGGGTGGCTCGCCGCCCGGTAAGGACCAGGCTCGGGTCGACGGCGCGCAGTGTTCCACGCGCGCCTCAAAGAGATGTCAGCAGCAGTGTAGGGGTCTACTAGGACCGATGCCTGCCGGGGTCGCGTGATTGTTCGAAAGAGATACCGTGACCCTGGCACATGGGCAACTGATGGAGCACGGGTGGGTTTTAGTCAGTAAAAGTCTGACACGCCCTCCCGCTCCGCCCAGAGCGGGAGAAGTCATTTGATGATTTCCCATCCTAAAAAAAAAAAAAAAAAAAAAAAAAAAAGTGGCTAGATGACAATAACTTAAAAATTAACCTAACTAAAACTAAATTAATACATTTTAATCAACGAATTAATAGTAAAAGTAATTTAAATATACACTACGATGACCAGCCTATAGAAGAGGTAGATACAACAAAATTTTTAGGGCTCCACATTGATAAAAAACTGAATTGGAAAACACATACTGAAATCTTATGCAAGAAAATCAGTAAATCTGCCTATGCCCTGCACACATTGTCGTCTATAGTAGGTGTGGAGGCATTAATTACAGCTTACTATGGTTTAGCAGAATCCCAACTACGCTATGGTGTCATTTTTTGGGGCAACTCAACAGAAAAAGACATGGTGTTCAAGGCTCAAAAGAGATGCGTTCGTTCAATATTTAAAATTAAACCTACTGATAGTTGCGTGCCTTACTTTAAAAAACATAAAATGCTTACTTTGCCATGTCTGTATATTTTAGAGGTATCTGTATTTGTTAAAATAAATCCACACCGATTTAAACGACTAGATGAAGTAGTCCCACGTAACAGGCGCGATAACAGTAGGATATGCTCTCAGACTGCGAGAACAGCCCTCATGCGCAAAAGTGTTTTCTGTATGGCTCCTAGGATATTTAATAAATTGCCTAAAAGTTGGAGAGAACTGCCCTTGTCACTTTTTAAAAATAAACTGAGAAATTTTTTAGTTGATAAAGTGTATTACAATGTTTTAGATTTTTTGAATGAAAAGGACTTTTCTATTCCGACATGTAATATATATGGTTAAGAATAACAATTTAATAATGCGAATTTTAAATCAATTGACTTTTGGACATACTGGACATAATTTAATTTATTTTTGAGTATAATGTACTTCACTATAATATCTTAACATTAATTATTATTTATTTCTTGTGTACTTTGTAGTGAAATTTAAAATAACTAAGTAAATGTAAATGAAATGTAATTTTTACACCTACAAAATTTGTACGCCGTTATTGGCAAAACATGGACGCTCACAACATATTAATTTTATACCTTGCATGCCTGACTAGTCAGTTTATGTAAACGCATGTTTGACAAATAAATTTTCTTTCTTTCTTTCTTTTCTTTCAAACCAATTTTCGGTGGAAGTTTACGTGGCTATGTACATCATATATTTTTTCGAGTTTTATCATTCTCTTATTTTAGAAGTTACGGGGGGGGGGGGGACACATTTTACCACTTTGGAAGCGTCTCTCGCGCAAACTATTCAGTTTAGAAAAAAATGATATTAGAAACCTCAATACCATTTTTAAAGACCTATTTATAGATACCCCACACGTATGGGTTTGATGAAAAAAAAAAATTGAGTTTCAGTTCTAAGTATGGGGAACCCCAAAATCTTTTTTCTATTTTAGTGTAAAAATCTTGATGCGGTTCACAGAATACATCTACTTACCAAGTTTCAACAGCGTAGCTCTTATAGTTTCGGAGAAAAGTGGCTGTGACATACGGACGGACAGACAGACAGACAGACATGAGGAATCTATAAGGGTTCCGTTTTTTGCCATTTGGAAACGGAACCCTAAAAAAGAAGATAACCTATTAGAATTGGATTGTATGTTTATAGTTTTAGATAAAAAATTGTAGCAATAGGTATCTAAACTTTTCCGAACATACCACAGTTTGGGACATTCATTTCATATTATAATAATTCTTTTCTCTGTGTATAGATGGCATTTGAAGCGCCATCACATGAAGCAATGGGTCTATTTAATTATAATATGCCGATGCAGAGAAACATTTCAACCGTCTTGTTCGCTTGTTCTTCATCATTGAGGATTTAATAGCTAATAATAATAATAATAATAATAATACCTCAGGAGGCTCTCATTACACGGCTGGATCAAGGGCTTGATTCAGAAGGCAGTACTCCTGGACACGGCACGCATAGTCAGGAGGTTCCTCTCTCTAGAGCCCTGACCACCGGCAGCTTGGACCCTGTTCCCGATGCCGATGGGTCACTATTTTTTATATTTTTAAATGTTTTTTTTTTTAGACTTTTGTTAAAATATTTAAAAATATAATTAATATGTTAGAAAATGAATAAATGAATAATAATAATAATATTCCACAACTATCACACAACGCCATCTAGTCCCAAGCTAAGCAGAGCTTGTGTTATGGGTACTAGACAACTGATAAACATACTTATATATTTCTAAATACATACATATTATAGATAAATTACACCCAGACACAGAACAAATGATCGTGCTCATCACACAAACATTTGTGTTTTGTTTTGTCCTTAGATCCATGCTCATGTTCTGTCACATAAATTATTTGTCTATGAATAGCTATTGAATGTACATCACTGACCTAGAGGTGATGTTGATTGATTTAGGAGCCCGTGCTTCAGAGCAGATCAATTATGATATATTTTTTACTTCCGCCCTACCTGTGGTCAATGCTGCCCTACCTCAAATTCGAGTCTAGCTACAGCTCTGGGAGGATAGCGCCCCTTCGATGCGATAGCGAAAGGTGCGGTTCGCAAGAAAATCTCGTAAGATCAGCACGAGACGGTCTGGCACTCCGAGTTGATACAGCTTATAATGTCTTTACCTATGAAAATGCCGTTTTGTATGAAAAAAATTAAACGAATTTTTAATTGTATTAATCATTTTTTATTTGTATTAATCGAAATAATCACCCATGCAATCAATGCATCTTTGCCAACGCAGTGGCAGTTTATTGATGCCCTTCTTAAAAAAATCAGCTGGACGGGAGGCAACAAATTCTTCAAAGGCATTTTGTACTGCCTCTCGGCTATTGAATTTTTTTCCCGCCAAGAAGTTATCCAAATTCTGGAAAAAGTAGTAGTATGTAGGTGCAAGGTCTGGTGAGTAGGGCGGATGACGGAGAGCTTCCAACCCCAGTTCTTGCAACTTGGAGACCGTCTGCTGTACAGTATGAGATCGCGCGTTGTCGTGCAGGAGCAGCGGAGACGAGCGATTGACCAATGCTGGTTGGAGATGTGCCAGCTTCTTCAGCATCACTTTTCTAGGGGTAAGTTTTCGTTTAGGGCATTGTTTAGGTGCTGAACCAGGATCCAACCAACTTGCTGAGCGCTTTCGGTTATCAAACAGAATCCATTTTTCATCGCAGGTAACAATGCGGTTCAAAATTCCTTCATTTGTGTGTCTGTTGAGCAGTGCAAGGCACGTCTCGACGCGTACTTCGCGCTGGCGATCATTGAGTTCGTGGGGCACCCATTTTTCAAGCTTTTTTACCTTGCCAATTTGACGCAAATGGACCAATATTGTTTTGACGCTAACGTCGAAAGCTGCTGCTAATTCAGCCGTAGATTGTGTATCATCAGCTTCCACAATCGCCTTTAATTCGTCATTGTCGACCAAAGTCTTCGGACGACCGCGAGGTTCATTTTTCAGGTCGAAATTTCCAGAACGGAAGCGAGCAAACCAATAACAGGTGGTGCGTTGGTTTGTAGTATTAGCTCCGTAAACGTCGTTGATGTTGCGTGCCGCTTGTGCCGCGTTGCTGCCACGACGGTACTCATATTCCATAATATAATTACTCGAATTTTTAACGTATCCATGATGACGAAAAAGATTAAAATGCGATGAAAATGTAACACTAATCAATAAACAAATGACTACTTTTGGAAAAAGAATTACATGTTTTTAAAATAAAATTAATTTGAAATTAGAATTCTTAGACAAACAAAAATTATTTTGATTTGAAATGGCCAGTACTGCAGAACGGCAATTTCATAGGTAAAGACCTAATATAGCCGTTGTGCCAGACTTTGTCGAACGCTTTCGCTATATCGAAGAATACAGCACCGTTGGAAACCAGCGATAATATGTTCGACGATACTTGGTGTACACACGAGTGTTGGGTTCGAAAACCAAACTGCTCGTTGGGGATGAGCCCCTTTGTCTCAGCGTAATCCCTGAGTCGCTTATAAATATGTCCGAATATTCCCAGTCGCCCCCGCGGGGATTGCCACTGGAGGCAAATGGGAATAAAAATTCCCAGTTGCCACAGGTGGTGACTGGGAACTCATTGCCCCCACTTCAGTTTCGCTGTACATTGCTGTCTCTATCGTAGTGAATAAAAGGATAAGGCAACTTATCCTAAACCTGCACTTATCTACACTTATCTTTACATATTATAAAATAAAGTCACTTCGCTGTCTGTCTGTCCCTATGTATGCTTATATCTTTAAAACTACGCAACGGATTTTGATGCAGTTTTTGTTAATAGATAGAGTGATTCAAGAGGAAGGTTTATATGTATATAACATGCATAATATAGTAAAGAAACGCTGATAATTTTAGAGGTTTCTAATGTGATGTCATAAATAAACACATTTTTTTGCGCTTACATTGCGAACGCTGGCTGAACCCTACGAAATAGCTCAAAATAATGTACTACAGTATTGTACACCTTAAAAAGCTCTACAAAAAAGTCCGCGATGGTATATTTCTAACTCTTAGGGATAACCCATAATAACCATTTTTATCCTTTACTTTTTACGAGAAATAATGGCTTATTTATGAATGCGATTTTAAGCAATACAGCATTAATCCTTATGTAATTAAGTACCTTAAATAAATTGTGCATTTCATGTAGATCAAAATTGCCCTTTACAGCATATCATTAAAATTAATATTTTAAAAGATATCAGAGATTATAATAAAATCGCCGCAGAGCGGCTAGCGGGCCTTCCCGCGTCCGGCCGTCCCGGTTGGTAGCGGTCGGGTAGTAATATTGTAATTCATATTACTTTGGCTTCATAGTAAATGTTCGCATTTACTGCACGGGACTGGGGATATTCGTATCATGTGTGTTCGAAGTACTCAAAATAAACCTATCCATTATATTATTCCAAGTAAGAGACCGCGAAATATTGCTTAGATGTTTAGATTTTTGGATGGATTTGGATTTTTGGTTATCCTGGATACTTACCATATACATAGGATACTTTATCCCGGTAGTAGGTTTCCAAGTGATATTTTCCGAAAGCTATACGGGCGAAGCCACTGGCAAAAGTACTATTCTTATAACTATGTTTAATTTGGTGTCTGGTAAATAATTGAGTGTCTGTATAGGTAGAATAGGAGCGTTAAGAACAACCAGTAAGACTTATATTCAATTTAATCCAGCCCTATGTCGCAGTCTTCTTACTCTGAATACTATTAGTTTTATTTTAAGTACATCAAACACACAAGATATGTAAGGATCGTAGCAGGTGGCGTTCCGTAGTTTCTGCCTACCCCCATGGGAAAAAGGCGTAATTTTATGTATGTATAACATGGATTCGCGTGTTCGTCGCTCATGTTGGTGCAGTCGCTGTAAACTTCAATAACGTCATTAAATGCCTCCAGTTCTTCTGCGTTCTTCGACGGTCCGTCAGAGCGCGCTGAGCAGTTCGGGAAGATGCCCAAACGTGCATCGGGTATCCGTGGTGAATAAGGGTCTGAAGCATCTCCTCCGACATGATGATGTTCGGTGATGATGATGCAACCACCGTCCTATTCAGCTCCGCGTCCGTACTACGTTTTTTTATTTGGCTTTGGTTGCGCGGTAATAGGGCACTACCTCTGCTGTTAGGTACCTACTCGCTCGATCAACACGGTCGGTGATGGTTATGCCGATGGAACGTAATTCCGTAGCACGATACGAAACACTAATTTTATTGTAAGTAGGTACTTCAATTCGCGTCTGATACTACGCGGTAAACTCGCCCACACTCGGCTCGAATTTTTGGCGGGAACTACGATTTTGTCGGGAAAAGTGGACTCGCCCGATATATTTTTTTAATTATTTTTGCGGTGATTGGTAATATTTCACGTGAAATGCACTATCGGAAAGGGTTCGCAGTATGTGTTAGCACGTTCGGAATTAGCACTTATTGTCATTGATATTAATTTACGACTATTTCACTAAAATTTTACCTCGAGTTGGGCATCACTTGTAGAATTGTTTTACAGGGTATATTGGGTCTATATAATTATTAGAACACACGTTTAATAGTAAAATGGTTAATTAATTTGGTATAATATTATTACAGTACAACGAGGTAATATAGATAACAACTAATCTATACAAATAAATAAAATTGGGGTGTCTGTTTGTAACATTAAGATAACCACTTTTTACTAAGTGTATAAGGATGTATACACGGTACATATACCAAAACAACATTTTTTACAATTTTTGTCTGTCTGTCTGTCTATCTGTTTGTTCCGGCTAATCTCTGAAATGGCTGGACCGATTTTGACGGGAATTTCACTGGAAAATAGCTGATGTAACAAGGAGTAACTTAGGCTACTTTTATTTTAGAAAAAATCTTTTATTTTAGAAAAATACCTGCGTTAATTTCCGACATCCACGCGGGCGAAGCCGCGGGCAAAAGCTAGTAATATTATAAAGAGGAAAAATTTGTATTTTTGTTAAAAAATTGTATTTTTGTTTGTTTGTTTGTAATGGATAAACTTAAAAACTACTGGACCGATTTTAAAAATTCTTTCACCATTAGAAAGCTACATTATCTGCGGGTAACATAGGCTATATTTTATTTTAGAAAAAATAGTGGTCCGTAATATATTGGGTTTTTCGGACCCAAGGTAAAAATCATCCAAAAAAGTTCCTTATGTCTTCGAAGTACTAGGTTGTCATAACTTGGTAGGAGCTCACCTAACATGGGTGTGTGGTAGCTAGAAAACGCTTTATGTCTTCGAAGTACCAAGTTGGCATAACTTGGTAGGAGCTCACCTAACATGGGTGTGTGGTAGCTAGAAAACGCTTTATGTCTTGGAAGTACTAGGTTGGCATAATTTGGTAGGAGCTCACCTATCATGGATGTGTGGTAGCTAGAAAACGCTTTACGCCTTCAAAGCACCAGTTTGACATAACTTGGTCTAACATGGGTATATGGTACTTTGTGCTCTTTGCTTTGTGTTGGTGGGATCTGATAAGTTAACACAACATTTATTGATTCTGAGGCAGCACGAAGTTCGCTGGGTCAGCTAGTCTCTAAAAAAGAGACAAATTGCATTGAAATATTTTTTAATTTGATGTCAATATGCAAAAAAAAAAAAAACAAAATAATATTCATATTCTTAGATAACAGACTTTTTTATTATGGTCAATTATTAATTTACCATTTGTATAAACTTATAACACCCACATACATATATATATTTCCGGAATACTTAATATTATCACAGATTAATCAAAGTTATTTATTTAAGTTATTTATTGTTCACTTCAGGTTACAGACATCATTGTAGCCTTGGCTCTTGTCCTAGGAATTCCTGTATCACAAGAGCCAAAAAAAGTATTTACAACAATTAAATTACACAAAATCTCAAAATCTAGAAAATATTTTTGTTTACGAATACTGCATAAAGATTAAGAGAATGTTCGATGATAGTAAAAAAAGTCTGTTTAAGAATATGAATATTTACAGCCTTGTTTAATGATACGTATTTATTAAGAAATTATTACTACCTATGTATTACTTTCCTAATTTCTTTAAGAGTCTGATTATCTGTGATACAAAATATCAATTCAAATGTTTAATTTTAACAAGTTTATTAATATCGAAATCAAAATAAAAAAAAATATTTCAATGCACTTTGTCTTTTTTTTAGAGATTAAAGGCAGGTTTAGGATAAGTTGCTTCATCCTTTTATTCTCTACGGTGGAGAGAGCAATGTACAGCGAAACTGAAGTGGGGGCAATGAGTTCCCAGTCATCACCGGTGGCGACTGGGAATTTTTATCCCCATTTGCCTCCGGTGGCAATCCCCGCGGGGCGACTGGGAATATTCGAATATCTCTCTCATAGATTTTGCCAAGGACATTGAGCAAACTGATGGGGCGATAACTCGTAGACTCGGTCTTGGGCTTGCCGGGATTAGGGATGCCGATAACGGTGGCTTCCTTCCACGCTTGTGGGAAAATGTTATTACTCAAGGCACCATTGAAGATGGTAGTCATGAGCATAATCAGGTGCGCGAGGAACAGCTTCAACACCCTATTGGTGATTCCATCTGATCCGGGGGCTTTACGGGGTTTCAGACCTTTGATGAGCTCGTGCACTTCGTCAGGAGTGACGGGAGGCAGGGGGTCATCAGAGTCTTCGGCGGGTGGGAGTGAGACTCTACGTTCGACTGCCGCGTCGATCTCATCGAGAGGCGTTTGGTTCACTGGTAGGGTGCTGGGTGAGAATTAGGCTTCGAGGCTGTCGGCTAGGCATTCAGCCTTGTCGACATCCCCGAATGCAATGGTCGAGTCCGGGGTGGATCAGGGGGGGCAATGAGGCAACTTCTTTGGATTTGAGTTTTCTCTGAAGTTCCCAGAATGCCTGATGAGTCGGCTCTTAGTCACCCACCATCTTGTCCCAGTTGGCGGAAAGCAGCTCAGACACGCGTCACCTTACAGTGCGTTGTAAGTAGCGCATGTGAGCTTTGTTTGCGACGCAGGGAAAGCTGCTGTAGGCACGAACGGCCGCGTTCTTCTCAGTCAGCAGAGCACGTATATCGTCCGGCAATTTCCATAGACGCTCATCCGTCTCTGGAACTTCCCGTGAACAACCGTTCAGGATCGATTGTACGTGCTCCGTAAATGAGTCGATCGCGGCCGTTGTGTCAGCGACAGAGTCAAACTGATTGGGGATAGAGTCCAAGTGAGGGGACGTGTTGGATTGTAAGCGTTCGCTTACTTTCCTCCAGTCTGTTATCATTTTGGTAGCGGGGGTTGGGTGGGAACGTGGGACCCTATTCGGGGGCCCAGGTACATGATGACTGGCCGGTGATCGGAGTCGAGTTCTTGTATGGTTTCTATAGAATCTAACCGTAGATTGATATTCTTTAGAAGTGCTACATCGAGGATGTCGGCTACGTGATCGGGGTCATGGGGAAAGTGAGTGGGAGTCATCGGGGCGATGACGTCAAAGTTCATGGTGGAGCAGAGGTTGAAAAGATGTCTCCCTTTGGACGAGGTCCTGGTGCTATTCCAGGCTAGATGTTTGGCGTTGAGATCACCCACTATGATAACAGAGTCACTCTGGCCAAGAAGTTTGGAAGACCGGCTCCGACTGAGCGCTCGATTTCCAATTTTATATTTATACCATAACTTATTGTTGGTAGTACCAACAATAAGTTCTGCTTATAATATTATGCCATTTTACTATTCAATATTTTTTTTAGATGATATTGATATTAATTGTATGAAGTACTAGCTTCTGCCCGCGACATCGTCCGCGTCAAATATTTGCTCCCTTGACCCCGTCGCATCGCAGCCTGCCAGTTTTCGTTATTTTTTTTGTTGCTGCTCCGCTCTTTTTGATCGTAGCGTGATGTTATATACGTGCTCCGTAAATGAGTCGATCGCGGCCGTTGTGTCAGCGACAGAGTCAAACTGATTGGGGATAGAGTCCAAGTGAGGGGACGTGTTGGATTCATCACCTTCCTCAATAAATAGGCTACCCGACTCAAAAATAATTTTTCAATTCGTTCCTGAGATTAGCGCGTTCCACCCCCCATTTTAGGGAAGTGGGGGGTTAGAAAGAGACAAAATGTAGCCTATGTCACTCTCCATCCCTTCAACTATCTCCACTTAAAAAATCACGTCAATCCGTCGCTCCGTTTTGCCGTGAAAGACGGACAAACAGACACACATACTTTCGCATTTATAATATTAGTATAGAAGTATAGATTATATTACTTTAATTATTGAGAATTTGAGGACTATGTGGGTCATTGTGTCACTTTTGATTATGGTCTGTCAGTTTGCGTGGTTTATGCGGCGTACCCATATGTCCTTTCTTTGGTATTGGTCGTCAAATCGTTGGGCTCCTTAAGTTTCGAGTTGAGCTAAACGATTAGTGACAAATGCTTGCACTGATGGCCAGGTCCATTCCGTCTGTGTGGTTCATTCTTCAACAAATGACCATTTCAGTCACCAATCTACATTGTCTTCACATGATGTGACCAAGATTATGTCTGGACTTTAAACGAGACTGTGACTTCTGAGTTTGTTTCGGCCTTTCTTCTCAGAGTAGTCAGTTAAGAAATGCCGACGATCTAAAAGTGTTTGTACAAACCTATTTACAGAAATAAAATCATTTATCATTTATGAAAACTCGCTATGATAAATGTTTGCAATATAAAGGTGTCAAATTTATTTAAAGAGTTCGTCGCAAGCGCTTGTGCAAACCGGTTGCTGTCTTACACTTACTCCGCTAATTAGTTATCTACGCGTGTGTGTGTGCGCACTGTACGTTTTATCGCAACTGCGCGAGTCCTCATCCGTTGCCGTAGAGTAGACTACGAGACAGAGACTACAGTCGTCAGGATGACAACATTAAATAGCACATTTGATCAAGAGGCTGTTGATGTACCGCGGCATGGCGATATGAGTGTAGACGGATCACTTATTGATGAAGAATCGCCACCTCCTTGTATCACGTTCCGGAAGGGAGTTTCTCATGGTCATGCGTCCGAATTTCGGCAAGAGTTCAAATTATTTCAAGATAATATGCAGACCATGTTAGAGAAGTGGTTCACAAAGCAAGACGCCAAGTTCTGTAAATGACTGGACGAGTTTGCAGGCGTACAGAAATCTATCGAGTACATAAGCAATAAATATGACGATCTCGATAAGTTTACGCAGGAAGTAAATAGTCGCGTTCTAGTGGTCGAGAAAACCTTCCAAACACATGAACCACGCATCACTGACTTGGAAGCGAAAATTGAGTACCTGGAACAAAGAGCTCGTAGTTGTAACATTGAAATTAGCAACCTGCCTGAGAGACGTGGGGAGAACCTAATATCAATTATTGAAAATATTGCAAATGTTATAAAGCAGCCTATGTCTGCTCGTGATGTAATTTCAATTCATCGTGTGCCGCAAAGAAACCCTAACAATTCACGACCGAATAACGTAATCGTCAAATTTGCTACCCAAATTATTAGGGACAACTTCGTATCAGCTGTACGTCTCAACAAGGGTATCACGTCGGAGCAGATAAACATACAAGGATTACCACGGACAATTTATATAAACGAACACTTGACACTGCAAAACAAGAAATTATTTCGTCAAGCAAGAGAAAAATCCAAAGAAATTGGATATAAGTTTGTATGGATCAAGCACGGCATTATACTTGTTCGGGCTGACATCACCACTGCTGCCATCGCCATTCGCTCGGAAAAGGACTTTTCAAAACTTGTACCCATTGTTTCGGGAAACTAATTACGTTTTATTTAGTGTGTATTTTGTTTACATAAATGTCAGTGAAGTTATCGTAAGTGATGCAAATTTTAATATGGTCTGTGAAAAACATAAAAACTTCTGCCTGCAGGCTCTGAATCCAACATTACTCTGTGAACCGACAAGGTATGCGACTATTCAATACAATTCAATTCAATTTATTTATTTCAGAGAAAATCTCCATAAATGTACATAAAACGTTAAAAAATTATAAAAACTTAGTGTGTTAGAAACAAAAATTGGACTTAAAATTATATTAGTATTGTTAGTACCTATATCTAACGAATACCAATGGCTGTCCTTATCCAATGATTTTGGAAAGGACAGTCAAAACGGCCACCGCCAAATTAATTTTAATTTTTGGTTTTGTATTAAATTTTAAATATTTGTTTATAAAATTACTAATACACCGAAATGATACATATAAAAAATATTATATTAGGTATAAACTTAACTTTTATAGCGTCTCTGGTCATTTAAATCTAAAATTATCATTAATAATTATAAAAACAATCTATAGATTTCGTAATGTGCTGGTTCTGATTGGTCACTTGTTTTCTTTTCTTCTAGTAACTCTTATCAACATATTTACCCGGCACAATGACTAGTGATATTTCAATTTATTACCAAAACTGTCGAGGTTTAAGAACCAAATTAAATACTATATTCAATAATATTCTGGCGGACTCACACGATGTCATTGTTCTGTCTGAGACATGGTTGATACCTGAAATTGGTGATGATGAATTTATTGACCCAAGATACATTGTTTATCGTTGTGACAGAAATCGCGTGTAATCTGGTAAATCTGACGGTGGAGGTGTTTTGATTGCGGTGCGTCGCGGTTTAAATGTAATGCGCTGTGAGTTTACGGCGATGCTTTGTCATGACGGTTGTTATGACAGAATGCCATCGAATGTTGATTACGTACTTTTAAAGTTTTACTCTAAGACTGTTAATGAATTTCACATCGTGTGTGGCGTATATGTTCCACCTAATCAAACACTAACAACGTACCAATCGCTATTTAATTTACTTGAGAAAGAAATCTCGTCCCCTTCTATTGGTAACACGTATATTTTTGGAAACTTTAACTTGCCACAGATTGAATGGCTTGTACATAACGCATGTGCACTTATGCCGTGCGTACGAAATGACAGTACCTCAATGGAAATCTTACTAATTAATTTCTTATCAACTATAAACTGTAAGCAATACAACTGTTTAAAAAATCACATGGGCCGTACTTTGGATCTGTTAATTTCTAGCGACGTATGTGTGTGTGTGCCGGCACCCATTCCCCTTGTACCTGTACATACTTTTCATCCGCCTTTTGTTACTGTTATCTCGTTTAAATTAATGCATAGGCCCATGGCTTGTTGCTCCGCGCCTAGGTATCGTTTTGTAGAAGCCGATTACTCTGCCATTAATAACGACATTAACTTAGTCGACTGGAGTTCCGTCCTTGACAATATATCACTGGATACTGTTACCGAAAATTTTTATGAAATTATTTATGAAATTATCAAGGCTCATGTACCAATGCGACCAGTTAAATCCAACGAATACCCGATTTGGTTCTCACGTCCACTAATCCATATTTTTAGGAATAAAGAAAAGGCCTGGATTAAATGGAAAAAATATAAAAACTGTGTGGACTATGAGCAGTTCTCCTTATATAGTGTTCGCTGCCAGGCTAGGCCCACATAAGGTTTTAATTATTATGTGGAAGCGTGATAACCGTGGGGCTCTAGAGACAAGAGTGGCTAGCGAAACTAGTCCGCCGTACGCGGAGCAGACAATATAAGTCAAATAACTCACCTACAATACAACAAAAGAACTTACCTGTGGGTAGACGAACACCAGCTCCTTGGGTTTACCTGGAGTTATGTATGTAAGTGAGTGTATATGTATCGTGTTGTGACGTTACGAGTATTCTCAGGAACAGGTTACCATTTGCCGCTTCAAGAGGTCTGGCGACCAGACATGCGGTCTTCCACACTTAACCTTCAAAGTTCTTCAATGAGAAGAAACTAAACCCGTATTCCTTCACCAAATGGGGTTATTTAACAATCAAAGCAATTGGATCACGACTAATTGTCACAAACGGATCGATTTAACAGGATTACTTTACAACAGGTCGCGGAATTCAACACGGCGACGATCCACCCTTTTTAAGAACCAACAGAAGTGTCAAGGTGTCTAAGTCAAACTGACAAGTCAGATGTCATTCCGTTCGATGGCGCGTTCCGAAGGCGCATAGAGTAACTAATCGAACGGTCCGAAACATCTACCCCCCCCGGACGGGCCTTCCCGTCCGCTAATCACTTGGCAATCTTGACAAGGTTGCGTTTTATCAGTCCACCTGACGCGCTGCTGGAGGATGTGCAAATACTCCAAGCTCAAACGCTTCCAAAACTCTGAGCGAGCAGCTGCACCAACTGAAACCGCGATAGCCAATTTTGGCTCACATCGACAAAAGGGTGCTCCGGCAGGGCAACAAGTGGCTGTCAAATCAAAAAAAATGGCCCGGGGTCAGAGCCTCCAAGTCGTTCGGGTCCGAAGACAGCGGGCACAATGGACGCGAGTTCAATACAGCTTCAATGCGGCAAAATACCGTAGCTAACTCCTTAAAGGTGAGAACGGCGTCTCCCAAAAACTGCGCCAGAGTCCCTGTGCCGCTTTCACCGCGGCCTCAAAATACCCCCCCAATGGGGTGCCCCCATTGAGGGGGTATTTTGAGGCTGGCGGGTCAAAACAATAACAAACACCAAAAACAACCAAACAACAACAACAACAACAACAATTTAACCAAATGGCCCTCCTTTTTTTTTTTTTTTTTTTTTTTTTTTCCAGGATGGGAAATCATCAAATGACTTCTCCCGCTCTGGGCGGAGCGGGAGGGCGTGTCAGACTTTTACTGACTAAAACCCACCCGTGTTCCATCAGTTGCCCATGTGCCAGGGTCACGGTATCTCTTTCGAACAATCACGCGACCCCGGCAGGCATAGGTCCTAGTAGACCCCTTCACTGCTGCTGACATCTCTTTGAGGCGCGCGTGGAACACTACGCGCCGTCGACCCGAGCCTGGTCCTTACCGGGCAGCGAGCTACCCATTGCTCGCCGCCCGCAAGCTCACGCCTACGGTGGCCGGGAGTCCGCTATCGACTCCCGACGCCCGGGGCGTCTCCTCCTGCAGCGGCTAGGGACGTGAGGGCGCAGTGCCTGCCACTCCCTCACGCACCCCGCCTCCTCCTTCGCGAGCATTACTGCTTCGCAGAAGGAGGTGACGGCTTCCCATTCCCTCTCGCTCCGTACCATGGCTCGCACCAGGGCCGGGCGCGAGAGGTCGCCGCCGCCGATCGCCTCCACGAGGACACGGCGGTGCTCCGCCCAGGCAGGGCACACCTCCACCGTATGCTCCACCGTGTCCTCCAGACGATCCTCACAATGGAAACACCCGGGCGTATCCTCCCGCTTTATCCTGAACAGGAACCCACCGAAGCACCCATGCCCGGTGAGAACCTGCGTCAGGCGGAAGGTGAGGACGCCGTGGCGCCTCTCTATCCACTCCTCAAAGAGGGGACTTACCGCCGCAATTGTGGCGTGCCCAGCACTGGGTTGCGACAATCGTACCCGCCATGTCGCCATGAGATCACACCGGAGCTCTGTCCGCCGTGCCGCGATTTGTCGCGGCAGCGGAGTTTCGCCCCGGCGTTTAGCCTCCTCGCGCCACTCCCACATGTGCGCGAGGACCTTTGCCTCCAGATCCCATGGCGGCACTCCGGCAAGGAGGCTCGCCGCCTCGCACGAGATCGTGCGGTATCCTCGGATTAACCGGATAGCCATGACCCTCTGGGCCGCACTCAACCGGCGCGCTGGGCGCAGCCTCAATGAGGGCGCCCACACCGGTGCCCCGTAGAGGGCCATGGACCGCACGACCCCCGTGTAGAGCCTCCGGCAGGAGGCGTTTGGACCCCCCAGATTGAACAACAATAACAACAACAACAACAACAACCAAATGGCCCTCCTTAGGCAACAAAAGGGGGTGACGGGCCCCATAAGGAAGGCCAGAGTGCCTCAACCGTCAACAACCAAACAACAAAAGACCCGTATCGTCCAAAAAGGGGTTCAACTTACTAACGGCTCCCGACAATATCCAAAACTCTCGCTGCAGAATGGCCAACAGCGCATTACAACCGGCATGCGAGTTCTTAATGTGACGATCAGTCATCAAAAATTCAACAACAACAAACAACAATTCAACAATTTGTCGAGGGAGCCAAATCGACTCGACAAACTCAGGGTCCTTTGTTCCAACAACGAGCACCTTGAGCCCGGGCAAAGGACCCGACATCAAGACTGGCGATCGAGGCCAATCATCCTCGGGATGTGTCAGCCAGTCTGGTCCCCACCATAGGGGGAAGCAAACAAGCGGGGTGCCATGCACCCACGTGAGGCGACGGCGCCTGGGTTCAAATCTCCAGGCACGTGCCTCCAAATCAAATGCGTTTTAGAATTTTGAATCTGGGACACTCGGTACGCAACAAAGACCTCCAAAGAGTGGACGGACGTCTTCAACCAACACAAAACAATTTGACTGTCCGTCCAGGCGTAAGAAGCCCGAATGTCCACAGTTCCACCCAAAGTGTGAGCAACGTGGTTCAATAGACGCACAAGACGCGCCGCCCCTGACAATTCAACTTAGGGATGGTCAGTGCCGTCCGGAGGGGGGCCACCTTGCTCTTGGCCAAGACCAGTGACAACTTCACCTGGCCTGTCGCGCAAACGGTGCGCAGACAAACAACAGCTGCATAACCGTGCGAAGACGCATCACAAACAAGGGTAGCAGTGTAGCTCCCAGGGGGGAGGATAGCGCGGGGTAACACGACCTCGTTGACTGCAGGGAGTGCGGATACAAATTGGAGCCAATCTTCCAACAGGGTTTCCCGAATTGGCTCGTCCCAGCCAAGTCCCGCAGTCCAAAGGCGCTCAAGAAAACAATTTTGCCCAAAACAATACAAACAAACAACAAAACAATAGACAAAAGGCAACCCTGGGCTCCCATGTCCATAATGACACGGACCACAACAGAGTCCCCCGTGGGCCCCCAGACCTGACCGATGCCGTTGGCAACAAAACTGGTCAATCTGAGGGGTACCTTAGCGGGGCAGGCGCCAATAGAATAGAATAGAATAGAATAGAATAGAATAGAATAGAATAGAATAGAATAGAATAGAATAGAATAGAATAGAATAGAATAATATTTATTTGCTAAAAAACATGGTATAAAAGATGGTAAAAAAAATATTACAAGAGCATACATGTTTTGCTTAACAGTTATAAGCGTACAAATTTACACATATTTAACATTTATAATCTAAGAATTCTTTGACACTATAAAAACTATGACTACACAGCCATTCATGCAGTTTATTTTTAAATAATCTCAAATTTAAAATCTTCAGATTACTTGGTATCTTATTGTATATACGTACACACATAGATATACAACTTTTATTATATTTAGCTAGTCTCGGAAGGAGATCCAGTACGAGCCTGTGGGGGTCACGTCGGTTACGAGGATATAAGTCATCTGCATTACAAAATAATTCCTTATTCTTTCTAACAAACATACATGTTTCATATAAGTACAGAGACGGTAGCGGCAACAAGCCAAGCTTTTTAAATATCGGCCTACAGGATTCATCAGGTCGAAGCCCGTTTATTGCTCTAATACATTTTTTCTGTGCAATAAATGCTCTATTTTGGTCTGTGCTATTGCCCCACATTATCAAGCCATAGCGGAGTACCGATTCAACGTATGCATGGTAGGACGTTATCGCCGTTTTAACGTTTGTTATATTTCTGACTTTTTTAAGTGCATATACGAACTTATTTATCCGCTTTGAAACCGTATCAATATGTGCTTTCCAGTTTATGTCTTGATCTAAGGTTAGGCCTAAAAATTTAGTTTGCGTCACTTCATCAATTTTATGTATATTCATTGTAACGTTGTATTTAGCATTATTAGATTTATTAAATTGTATATAAACTGTTTTTTTTAGATTTATTGATAAATTATTTGTATTTAGATATTCAATTAGACTTTCAATAGTGTTATTATGTCCTAACAATGCCTGGGCGGCGACCGATCGCCGCACCCAGGCCCAAATCTTTCCCGACGAGGATGGAGTTCAAATGCCTCGTACGCGCGGTGTCCCGAGCCACGCGCCATCGCTGGAAGGGCATATCCCACCGGATGCCTGAATGGCGGGGGGCGTGACTCCAACCGGGGACGTTCCGCCAATGGAGGAGAGGGAAGGCGGTGCTGGTCTGGCCAGCGCTGCCCAGCAACAACTGCGTAATCGCCTTTACGCGGGGAGACCAAATGGCGGTCGCGCGGCTCCCGATTAACTTGCGCGGGGGGTGGAGTGCGGCGCTCAAAATTGCGGACCTCTCCCCGGTTCTGAACCGGCGAGCCAGAAGCCCGGTGACCAACTCCATGGTACCCCCCCGTACGCGAACCTTCATCAGAGGCTGGTCTGCCAGCGTGGTTCGCGTTACTGCACAATATGTCCAAATGGGACCCCCCACAAATTCTACAAGGGCGGGGGTTGGGGCAGTCCCGATGGAAGTGAGCCCCCAAACAAGAGAAGCACATGCGGCGTGCATTGGCAATTCGGCGGTGGGCACTCACGTGCAATTTCAAAAAAGGCCGCGCAAGTTGCCATGCCCCGTGTCCCTACAAACTCACAACCAGGACGACTCTGGGTGCCAGCAAAACGAGCGGCGGGACGACCATCAACAGGCCCGCAAGCCCTAGTCCGTCCCTGGTCTCGTGGCCGGGAAGACGGCTGGCATGACTCAGTGGCAACACCAGAGTTGTCCACAAACCGACACTCATCCTCCAAAAATTGGACGAGGTCATCAATTGGGGGGAGATGTGTGACACTATCCCCACCATACTTTTGCTCGAAACGAGCCCTCAAATCGGCAGGAAGCCGTTGCAGCACAACATGCACCAAAGGGTAAGACCATTGGTCCACCGGCAAGTCCAATCGCTTTAAAGCGTTGGTCGCTACCACCAACGGGTTCAACAGGTCAGTACGCAATGCTGACAAACTAGTAATGACCGGTAACCCCAAAATCAATTCAATATGAACGTCAGCCAAACAACGTTTATTTTGGTACCGCTGGGTGAGTAGTCCCAAAGCGGTAGGGTAGGCTGAGTCAGTCAACGACAGATGCTGTACCAAGGCTCGGGCCTCACCTTCCAGGACAGACAACAAATAGGCCAACTTTTGGGCGGGTCTGAGGTCCGAGCGTGCATCAACCAAACTTGCAAACAGGTTTTGGAAACCATACCAGTGGTCCGAGCGACCGTCAAAGTGTGGCAGTTCCAAAGTAGGCAATCTACTCAATAGTCCGGGACCTGAAACAACCGAGGTCTCCGGCATGACCTAGACAGGTGTCCGGCACTGCAGTATTTCCATTTGTATGCCATTGCACAAACAATACAATTCAAATAAACCAAATAATTAAATAATCAAATAACAAAGTTCAATCAATCAATTACAAAATAACTACAAGCAAACAATCAAACTACCAAACCGCTAATCAGCAACTCAAGAAATAACAAAATATTGGTTTCAATTCAATTCAACAACAAACTTTTATTTTAATTCAAACCAATATCAACGTTCAAAAATTCTATTTCATATTCAATTCCAAATTCAAATTCAAATCCAATTCCAAATGTTAAGTTCACAAACCACTGTGTCAATGGTAAAACAATAATAAACCTTTATTCCAATTTAAAACAATAGTAATACTCAAAAATGCCAATTTCAACAAAACTACCATATTGATGATACAAAACTCAATATTTTAATGTCTTCCTGACATTCAATACAACACAGAGGTCAAATAACAACAACAAGAGGTTATAACATAGCTCAATTCATTCCAACTCTGTTAGCATATGCAAACCCGTTTGACCCCGACAATATGAGTTACTCGACTCAATAAATTCAAACAAATTATTTCAAATAAACAATTAATCATAGTTCCACCCTTTTTAAGAACCAACAGAAGTGTCAAGGTGTCAAAGTCAAACTGACAAGTCAGATGTCATTCCGTTCGATGGCGCGTTCCGAAGGCGCATATAGTTACTAATCGAACGGTCCGAAACATATAGAAAGAGATTTAAGTCGCTATCTGCTGAATGTTTCAATGGATATATAAATTCAATAGAAACTGGCTTGCGCAAAGATTTAAAGAGTTTTTGGTTGTTTATAAAAAGTAAAAAAGGTAATACAGGCATACCAAATACGATGTTATATAATAATGATGTAGGTAACGGACCTGTGAATGTATGCAAATTATTCTCAAAGTTTTTTAGTTCTGTGTGTGTATGAGCCGGCAGGTAACAATGTTAGCAACGACAATACATATTCTGCGTCTTCGTTAAACAACGAAGTAAGTATATCCAATTTGTCTTTTTCTAAGGACAAGATAGTTAAATCACTTAAATGTCTGGACATAACTAAGGGCTTTGGACCTGACTGTATTCCTCCTTTCTTTTTAAAACACACAGCTGAATCAATAAGTGTGCCTTTATTTTATCTATTTAACCGGAGTCTGAGGGAAGGTACTGTGCCACAATCGTGGAAAATTGCAAATATTACGCCTGTGTACAAAGGTGGCGCAAAAAATGATGTTACCAACTATCGTCCAATATCATTATTGTCTACCATGTCAAAAGTCTTGGAGCGATTAGTTCACGGATTTCTGCAAGGCTTTTGACAAGGTGGACCATACCATGCTTTTACAAAAAATCGAATTCAATGGTGTTGGGATGATTTGGCTTGGGACCATGGGAGTTTGCTTCGGTGGTTCTCATCTTATGTAAAAAATAGAACTCAAAAGGTTGTGGTTAATGGATTCTCTTCAGATGTGATCAGCGTGACATCTGGTGTTCCGCAGGGGTCGATATTGGGTCCACTACTTTTTATCCTATTCATAAATGATATAAATACATGTTTTAAAAATTGTAGTTTCCTCCTATATGCTGACGATCTTAAAATATTTAGTAAAATAAAAACCGTTGAAGACTGTGTTAAATTACAACAGGACCTTGATCGATTTTCTACCTATTGTTTGACCAATAAACTACATCTAAGTCTATCCAAATGTAAGTATATTACTTTTACCAAAAAAAATAATACCGTTCAATTCACATACTCACTCTGTAACACTCTACTGGATAAAGTTTCCCTAATTAAAGACTTAGGTGTACTCTTTGACTCAAAGTTACACTTTGATGCACACGTTGATCACATCACAGCCAAGGGTTTTCAACTATTCGGCTTTGTAAGGCGGACCTGTAACTCATTTAAGAAACCATCTACATTCTTATTACTGTACAAAGCACTTGTTAGATCTCAACTGGAATATGCCACTTGTGTTTGGAACCCCTTCTACAATAAAAATATAGTGACCAATTGGAATCAGTGCAACGTAAATATCTTAGGTATCTTAACTATAAACTATTTAAGAAGTGGTCATCATATGATACTCTTATAGATAAATTTTCCCTGTTAACTCTTAAAACAAGGAGATCGTATCATGATCAATCGTTCCTATACAAGATTTGTCACAATAAATTTGATTGTAACAGTCTAATAAATCAAATTTACATTCGCATACCTAGTCGTTCCCAGCGCATTCGTGATACCTACTCTCACAGTCTTTTCGCGCCTAAGCGGTGCAGAACCAACGCAGGAGAACGAGCTCCTTTACGTCGTATAATGAAAGGTTACAACGATAATTTTGCTGATATTGACTTATTTGCATTATCATTCGCACAGTTTAAAAAATGTATTCATAAAAATCCTTTTTAAATAACACATAGCTTCAGTTCTTATCTTCTCACATCTAGTTTGACACAAGTTTATTTCACAAGACTCAATAGTTAATCTATAATACACAATTTGTTTGCTAAGTTTGCTTGGACCTTGTTCAAACTGTTTTTTTTTTAAGTTTAATTAATATGTGGATAACGATGCTGGTTGCGTTATTACTTAAGTGTTTTGTCAATATCTGTACCTTAATATTAAGCATTATTGCGCAATTGTTTGTTATCCTGAAGAAATAAAATAAAATAAAATAAAGAAGTTTAAAATATCAGAATGGTATTTAATAGTTCTTCATTGCTACCTAATTATCTATTAGAATTGCATCTAAGTATTGAAAATTTAAAAGATGCGCCAAAAGTAACAGATACGTATTCGGGCACGGATCTTTCTTCTCCGTCGGATGTCTGCGGATACGGATACGGTTATCCGGCACATCACTAGTTTGTACAAACCTACTCACAGAAATAAAATAATTTATCATTATTTGAAATTCTGACATTTTATGAGTCTGCTTTGATATTCTGTTACCATAAACACAGAAACTATGTAGGATATCACCAACATAATTTGTGTAAGTGGATTCGAGGAACCAAAGGCCTTTAAAAAAAAAAATTACGTCTTACCTACCTCAAATTTTATTTCTTATTTACATTCTCTGATTTTTATTTCGTAAATTATGCAATTGACATTGTTAATTATACTAACCTAATAATCTCTGTCCTGTGATAAATGTATGTAGGTAACAAATATTTGCACCCCACACTTGGCAGAATGTGATGATCCACTGACTAATCTTAAGACCATATAATGCGCCTCAGAGCTAAGTTCTCATCACCGGTGGTGTAGCAGCAGCAAGCTCTGCCGTTTGGCTTACAGCCACATGTTACCCCAGGACTGCAGGTAGTCAGACGCAAGTTCTGAGCTCTGGTCAGAGAGCTCACAGCCGACAGACCCGCCCGTCAGTATGACCACTATTTTATCAGCCACCAGCACCGTAATAGAGACCGTAATAGAAAACACCTTTACAAGTCTATATTCCTTTTTTCAAAAAGTTCGAGATACTAACGTTTCCAAGTTTATGTATCTTTGAATGCGCTAAATTTGTTAAAATGCACCCGGAGCTATTCAAAAAAGCTCATGAAGTATTTGCAAAAACCACTAGACACAGAATCAGAGTAGTTCTGCCCATCATTCCTAGGACGGCATTATATAGCAAGAATAGCTATGCAATGTGTTGTCGCATATTTAATGCTATACTAGTGGTCGTCCAGTGGTCGACATTCGACCATAATGTATTAAATACACGGTAACGAATAGTAGTTGTGTAATGTGTTATTTATTGAAAATAATGTATTTTTAAGCATAATTAAAAAATATATGTAGGACTAGCCAGAGCAGAAGGGAAGTAGAAGCATTTACTTTAGCACAGTATGGTTTATTTACTGGGTTCAGATATTGGGTAAAATAAAAGCACAAATATTACGACAATACATTTATAATCTATAATTATAATATTACAGTTCTCAGTACTTACATGAGTATTAAAGATCCTTACACTTTCACAGCAAAAACCAGACTGCTTGCTAAAATGGCGCTACCAAGTAACTTTATAAAATCCCTCCACTTTATCAGACTCAAATAGTCAGTTGACATCTTAATATCCGGTGGCGCCATTTTAGCATTTTAGACAAATCAAATAACTTGTCACTTTAATCAAAACAAGATTGTGTTATTTTAAAAATACCTTAACATTTATATAAATAGCTAACATTCGGCCATCCACACTCCAGTACGTCCTCGTACGGGGAGAAAAAAAAAGAAACATTCTAGTCATTAAAGTGACAATCGATTAATGATGAAGTACTAATTCCACAACAAAATTAATGATACAAATTTTTATCTTGATTGTAATTTTAAATATTTTCGTTACTATAAGTTATTTTATAGGTAGATCTATTACAAATTTAGTATTATTCACGTATACATTTCCCTTGCGTACATACTTTACATTAATATTGAGAATTTATGTAATCATTCTTTGATAAATCTTACATGACATTTAAAATGACGTATCTATTTTATAATTAATATTACTTAAATCATTGTTCTGAATACCCTTGGTAACAGGCCCCAATATGTCCTGAATACCCCTGGCAACAGGCCCCAACATGTCCTGAATACCAGTGGCAACAGGCCCCAATATGTCCTGAATACCAGTGGCAACAGGCCCCAACATGTCCTGAATACCAGTGGCAACAGGCCCCATTATGTCCTGAATACCAGTGGCAACAGGCAGGACAGGGAGGACAGGCCTGTTGGTCTAGTGGTTAGTGACCCTGACTGCTATGCCGGAGGGCGTGGGTTCGATTCCCACCCAGGACAAATGTTTGTGTGATGAGCACGATCATTTGTTCTGTGTCTGGATGTAATTTATCTATAATATGTATGTATTTAGAAATATATAAGTATGTTTATCAGTTGTCTAGTACCCATAACACAAGCTCTGCTTAGCTTGGGACTAGATGGCGTGGTGTGATAGTTGTGGAATATTATTATTATTATTATTATAACAGCCCCCATTATGTCCTGAATACCAGTGGCAACAGGCCCCATTATGTCCTGAATACCAGTGGCAACAGGCCCCATTATGTCCTGAATACCAGTGGTAACAGGCCCCATTATGTCCTGAATACCCCTGGCAACAGGCCCCATTATGTCCTGAATACCAGTGGCAACAGGCCCCATTATGTCCTGAATACCAGTGGCAACAGGCCCCATTATGTCCTGAATACCAGTGGCAACAGGCCCCATTATGTCCTGAATACCAGTGGCAACAGGCCCCAATATGTCCTGAATACCAGTGGCAACAGGCCCCAACATGTCCTGAATACCAGTGGCAACAGGCCCCATTATGTCCTGAATACCAGTGGCAACAGGCAGGACAGGGAGGACAGGCCTGTTGGTCTAGTGGTTAGTGACCCTGACTGCTATGCCGGAGGGCGTGGGTTCGATTCCCACCCAGGACAAATGTTTGTGTGATGAGCACGATCATTTGTTCTGTGTCTGGATGTAATTTATCTATAATATGTATGTATTTAGAAATATATAAGTATGTTTATCAGTTGTCTAGTACCCATAACACAAGCTCTGCTTAGCTTGGGACTAGATGGCGTGGTGTGATAGTTGTGGAATATTATTATTATTATTATTATAACAGCCCCCATTATGTCCTGAATACCAGTGGCAACAGGCCCCATTATGTCCTGAATACCAGTGGCAACAGGCCCCATTATGTCCTGAATACCAGTGGTAACAGGCCCCATTATGTCCTGAATACCCCTGGCAACAGGCCCCATTATGTCCTGAATACCAGTGGCAACAGGCCCCATTATGTCCTGAATACCAGTGGCAACAGGCCCCATTATGTCCTGAATACCAGTGGTAACAGGCCCCATTATGTCCTGAATACCAGTGGCAACAGGCCCCATTATGTCCTGAATACCAGTGGCAACAGGCCCCACAAAATATTTTTACATATACAATACACATAAACTTTAGAAACCAATTCGAGTTCAATACCTATAAAATCAATTCAAGTTAACAAAACACATAATATCAAAAATAATCAGTTTTATTTACAATCAGTACCATCGCATTAACGTCGTTAATATTGTAACAAATATTACCAATTATAAATGATTATGCAAAGATGGATCACCACCACATAACTGTATATCTACTATCAGAGAGACGAAAATAAATTAATTTAGGTCCGTACCATCACTTTCCTCACTAAGAGACTCATCGTGGGGTCTGGTAAAATTTAACCAGGGTTTTATATTGTCCACTGCCACTACGGTAGAGTATAGTTTGTTACCCTTTCTGGTCAAAGGGGTGTCTACTATTTGAAACCTATCACAGTCATAAACCTTTGTTATTCTATAAGGACCCTGATATTTAGGTACAAGTTTTTTACTCTGTCCTGTAGTGGGTACCTGCCTTTCTACACTAACCAAGTCACCTATAGCGTACTCATGAGGCCTACAACGTTTCTTATCATATAGTTCTTTAGCCTTTTGTTGAGACAATCGTATATGAGAATTAATATTTTCCCTAGTTTCTGTTATATCCTGTTCATCCGTAATATCTGTGGCGACGATGGCCGCCTAATTCCGAGACTATCTTATTCTCACTTGACCCTGATAATCTTGTTCTGAAAAGAACCTCAGAAGGCGTGCGATTAATGCCTTTATTAAAAGTATTGTTCACGCCCCATTGCACATCTAACAAGTGGTCGTCCCATTTATTGTCAGCCGTGCCAATACACTTTGCAGTGAGAGCGTCTATTATTATTTTGTTGTAGCTGTCTACCTGCCCGTTGGCTCTAGGAGTGGCTACAGCATTCAATATATGTTTTACACCCTTATCGGTAAGAAATTTCCTAAAAATATCACTGGGAAATGAAGTACCGCGGTCAGATATAAGCCTTCTTGGAACTCCAAAAATACCGAAATACTCACGGAATACTTTTATTGATAGGAAGAGGTTTAGGGAAATTAGTTAGTAACAAGTTGAATATTTCGAATCAAAATAATTGTTTGCCTGGGAAATCCTTTACAGAAATAATGACATCAATTATGAGATATCAATATGATTGTAATACCAACATAACTGTATTTGTAGGTAATAGTTCAAAGGTCAAACAAAATGATATAACTGACAGTGTTACTCAGCTTTTAAAGATTAATTGTAACAAAATTATTTTGTGTGCATTTCCATATTTTGAGAAATTATCTAGTAGGAAAAACAAACATATTCATATGCTTAATAATCATATGCAGTTTTTGGTCAGTCACTACAATGATAAACTTATATTTTTTGACACTAACATTTTTGTTGATAAGTTAAAATCGACAAGGAATACAGTGTATCTTCCCCTTAGGTTTAGACATCAAATAGCGAGGCTATTAGCTTATATTAACTCAGACATAAGTAGTATGTCACAGTCTTATTTAATTAGTGTTGGTAGTGATACTAACACTACTATTGATACGCCTAGTAGTTTAAACTACTAGGTGCGACAACGGATGAGCCGCATATGTTGAATGTTGTTCATCAAAATATGCAGGGTCTGTCCGGCAAAGAGTTAGAGTTAAGTTTATTTATAGAGAACCATGATGTTCAGGTATTATGTTTAACTGAACACTGGTTGAAAGAACATGAAATAGTGTTTATCAATGATGATAATTTTACTGTACAAAGTGCATTTGCGAGAAAAAGGGCCATCCGTGGTGGTTCTTTAGTTCTTGTTTCAAACAAGCTAAAATGTAAGCAACGTTCAGATTTAGTAAATCTCTCTATTGAGCGCACTATTGAGTTGTCTTGTGTTGAACTCGAGCGATACGTTATAATTTGCGTTTATCGACCCCCCTCTGGGGATTTCGTTTGTTTCGAGTCAGTAATGGAGGATTTACTCAATAAGTTAAAATCAAGTAATAAAAGTATAATTGTATGTGGCGATTTTAATATTAATATTTTAGATGTTACTCCATTGAGTATTAGACTTCTCAATCTTTTCAGGTCTTTTAATTTATTTAACTTGTTTTTTGAACCAACTAGGATCACAGCTTCTTCGTCAACTTGTCTTGATAATATATTTAGTGATGGTGATGCCAAAAATAAATTAGTGCTAACTGATTTAACGTCCGACCACTGTGGTTTGCTATCTAGCTTCCCTATGTCATTGTTTAAAAAGGCACATAAACTTGAATGCAGGCCTTATACAGCTAGTCGTTGCACCAAGTTTAAAAATAATGTAGCTCGTAGAATTACACCATCCATAGTAGAAAACGAGAATCCTAATGCAATTTATGAAGCCCTCTTTAATGTAGTGCAAAAAGAGTACAAATCTACTTTCAAGACCAAAACCATTGACATTAATGGCACCTCCGTCGGCTTTAACCAATGGGCTACTCCAGGTATTTATAAAAGTAGAGCGAGGCTATACGAGTTATATGGTTTAAAAAAATACAGGTTTGATACTCCTTTCCTAGAGTATGTAAAAAAATATTCAAAATTATTTAAACAGGTTAGTGCTTTTGCTAAATCTAAATTTTTAAGCGATCAAATTAAAAATTCAAATAATAAAATAAAAACCACTTGAAAAATCATTAACAATGAAACGGGTAAATCGGTTAAACAAGAAAAACAACTTGAAATTATGGTCGACAACAAATTAGTAAATACGGCAGCTGACGTAGCACAGGCATTTAATGAGTTTTTTGCCAACATACCTATAACTACGACTCGCTCCTTAAATTCCTCCCCGTCTAAAGCTGAAAACCTTTTGCATAGTAGTGTGCCTAAAAGTAGTTGCCTATTCAATTTTGAACATGTAACGCCTCGTGATGTAGTTAATGTTTTTAACACACTTAAGTCTAAAAACACTGGTGATTTCTGGGGCATTTCCATCAAACTATTAAGTAATATAATAGACATCGTAGCCCCCTCTTTAGCTGTTACTTTTAATAAATGTGTTGATGTCGGAACTTTTCCTGACCTCATGAAGAGTAGCAAAGTCATACCATTATTTAAATCAGGTAATAAAAAAGACGTTTCTAATTTTAGGCCTATTTCTATCTTACCTGCATTTAGCAAAATATTCGAAAAGTTAATACTCAAGCAGTTGTTAAGACATTTTAATTTAAACAGCCTCCTTCATAATGAGCAATATGGCTTTACGAAAGGTCGTTCAACTACAGATGCGGGTGTTACTCTCTTGAAACACATTTTTAACGCATGGGAGAACTCGCAAAATGCTATCGGAGTATTCTGTGATCTCTCCAAAGCCTTTGATTGCGTGCACCATGACACGCTTTTGCGTAAACTACGTCATTACGGTGTCCATAACGAAGCTTTAAACGTAATAAATTCTTATTTACATAATAGGTTCCAATGTGTAGATATTAATGGTGTAAAATCTACCGGGCTACCGGTTCAGTTAGGTGTGCCTCAAGGCTCTATACTCGGCCCATTCTTGTTCTTAGTGTATATCAATGACTTACCATTCTTTTTAAAGGGTATTTGTGACGTTGTACTGTTTGCAGATGATACTTCTCTTATTTTTAAAGTAGATAGGAACAGACAAGATTTTGAAGACGTAAACAGTGCACTCTCAATGGTTACGGATTGGTTTACGGCAAATAACTTAGTTCTCAATGCCAAGAAAACGAAATGTGTAAAGTTCGCCTTACCGAATGTTAGAAATCTAGGTCCCGAAATCGTCTTAAATAAAGAGGTTCTTAAAACTGTAGACTCGACAGTTTTCCTGGGCATAGCAGTGGATGGCAAACTACAGTGGGGCCCACATATTTCAAGTCTAGCGGGGAGGCTCAGTTCAGCCGCCTACGCTGTCAGAAAAGTAAGACAATATACTGACGTTGATACAGCTCGGTTAGTCTATTTAAGTTATTTTCACAGCATTATGTCTTACGGTATTCTACTGTGGGGCAAAGCCGCTGATATTCAAAATATTTTTGTCCTTCAGAAACGAGCTGTTCGCGCAATTTACCAGCTAGGTGCCAGAGTTTCTCTAAGGGACTTTTTTAAAGATATTGGTATTCTTACGGTAGCATCACAATTCATCTTCGCCAACATCTTATATATTAGGCAAAATTTACACTTACACGCTAAAAACAGTGATTTTCACACTGTTAACACTAGAAATAAGGACAAACTACGTGTTCCCTTTCACCGGCTTCATAAGGTGCATAACTCATTTGTTGGGCTTGGTATAACATTTTACAACAAGCTACCACCTTATTTACTAGAATTACCTTTTAATGCGTTTAAAGCTCAAGTAAAATCCAACCTTTGTCTAAAGGCATATTATTCCATCAACGACTATTTAAATGACAAAACTAGTTGGTCGCTGTGATTAACTCAAGACAATGTTTGTGTTCTTTCTCCAGTACTAGCGTACCTAGTGATAGGTTATATAGCTGTAATATAATTTTTATTATATATTTTTTTTTACTGTGTTAGTAATTTTTTTTTGTGTATTTATTGGTTTTGACATGTTCTATGCTTTGACATATTATAATGATTAGTATTGCATAAAATGATTAGCTAGCGACCTCGACAAGTTGTCATTCAATTCTTGCCTGAGCAACCGGCAGCAAGTTCGTCATGCTCCCTTAGATGTCAATGCTTGCGGTAGCGTCAGGGGTCGGGTTACCCCCTTCCCTCAAATAAGGCGAGGGGGGTAATGGCTGATCTTTGCGTTATGCTCGTGAACGGGTGCTGCTTGTGGTGACTGGTCGTCTTGCTGACCTTGATGTTGGTATTGTTGTTAATTACCTACCTGTTTGTTTGTCTTTACGCCGATGGTCCTAGTTTATCATTTTGAGGCCTCGAGTTGTAACTCGGGTCGTAACAGCTATGTGAACGTGATTCAGCATTGCATATGTAAGCTGTCACGCCCTTATGCCAGGAGGCTTTTATTTTGGTACCTTTATTTACATGATAAAAATATTTTTTGCTTTTGCTTGAGTATAGATTTCATTTTATTTCCTGGATTATTGGGTTGGCTAGCTGACAGATGGCAAATCATTTAATTTAATGTTTTGTGTCTCATAATGTTACCTCCTTACAATTGTATAGAATCAAGTTCTTCTAACGTAACAGACAGCTGTGCTGCTGGGGAGTTTGTTCCGCCACTTCTTCTTCCCAGCTAAAGCACTAGGAAGTGTCGAAGGGCGGGCGTTTTGGGGGGACTGTCTTTTGTAACTTTGACGTTCAAAAAGTGCTGACTCTCAGCCTAGTTTGAATAAATGACTTTTGATTTTGATGATTTTGATTTTTGATGTGGAAGACTTCGTATTCCTAACGGGTTTTAAATAGATATATCGACTATAAGCATCAACAATTACAAGTATGTACATATTTCCTTTAATACTTCATATAAACGGTCCTACATGATCCACGTGGATTGTATCGAAAGGAATAGCGACTTTTTCAATCGGATGGAAATACCCTGGTTTTTTCCACCCTTAGATTTCGAATAACTACATTCTAAACACGAACTAACGTATTTTTTTTACAAAATTTCGCATTTTTTTTAACCAATAATGTGACTTAATTTTATCTAACGTCTTCGCAATAGCAAAATGACCAATGTCATCGTGGTTCTGCTTAACTATTTGCCAGCGGACTCCTTTCGGTACAACCCATTTATCCCCAGATGCCGTCACTCTAAACAACTTATCATTTTTTAATTTGAAATTGGTTTTAATATCTACAACATTATCTAAATTAGGTTCTTTTAATATTCCTACAATTCTTTGTATTATATGTCTCCGAACTTTGGACTGTGGCTAACCAATTGTCATCATTTACAATCATTACATTGAATTTTGTCTGTGTATCGTTTATAGGATTACGGCTTAGGGCATCCACGTGAGACATTAATTTTCCAGGTCGGTATTCAATACTAAAGTTAAACTCCTGCATTTGCTTCCACCATCGAGCTACCCGAGGGATCATGTCCCTTTTCTGGAAAGTAGCTCTTAGAGAATTACAATCAGTAACGATCTTAAATGGGATTCCAATTAAATATACTCAAAATTTATGTAAAGAAGATACAACTGCTAAGGTTTCTAGATCATAAGATGAATAATTCTGCTCCTCTGGAGTCGTTTGCCGGCTAAAATATGCAACTAGTCTAAGAACACTATCATATTTTTGAAGCAGGATACCAGCGACGCCTAATTTACAAGCGTCAGTATGCAGTTCTGTGGTTAAATTTGGATCATATAAAGCCAATGGAGGCTTAGGCATTAGTTCAGCCTGCAATTTTCTAAATGAATTTTCTTGATGTGGGCCCCAAACCCATTTGATATCCTTCCTCAACAAATAAGTCAGTGGTTTTGCTATAACTGAGAAATTTGGCGCAAACCTTCTAAAGAAACTGGCTAACCCAAGGAATTGTCGAACGTTATGTTGACTAGCTGGAGTTGGAAACTTCTCTACTGCTTCTACCTTCTTTGATCCAGGTCGAATACCATCAGCAGATATTTCGAACCCCAAATATTCTACTTTAGGACTAAAGAACGTACATTTGGATAAATTCAATGTGAGACCAGCTTGAGTAAATTACTGTAATATTGATTCTAACTGTAAAATGCCCTCATCAAATGATTTAGACGGTATAATAATGTCATCCAAATACGCTAGCGTCTCCCAATGACGTGCTTTTCCTAATATTTGGTTCATTAGACGTTGAAATGTTGCAGGGGCATTGGCAAGACCAAACGGCATTCTGTTAAATTCAAAATGGCCGTCTGGAGTCACGAACGCAGTTTTATGTTTATCTTCTTCTCTAATTCTTATTTGATAATAGCCTGATTTTAAATCGAGTGTGGTATAAAGCTTATGGCCTGCAAGTATATCTAGCTGATCATCAATCAACGGCATAGGATAGTTTTCTTTAATTGTCTTCTTATTTAGCGCCCTATAATCTATACATAGTCTAATCTCGCCACTTTTTTTCCTGACAAGCACAATTTAACTAGCATATGCCGATGTTGACGGACGAACTATTCCGTTGTCCAATAGTTCTGAAATCATATTTCTAACCTCCTCTTTTTCTTTAATAGCTAACCTATATGGTCGGTAAACTACAGGTTCATTGTTATCAAGGTTAATAGCCATTTCTCCTACTGAAGTACAGCCTAATTCTTTTAAATTGAATGCAAAGCAACCTCTAAACCAATTTAGTAAAGTTAGCAATTGTTTCCGTTCAGCAACAGATAAATTTGAACCAGTGTCAACTTTTAAATTACTAATAGGATCTAAACATGAAACTGAATTAACTTTAAACTGCCTTTCTTCACGTGAGACCCGTCCTCTAGCAATAACAACGCCCCATGAATTTTGAAAAAATTGCTCCATTATAACTAGGCTCTGTGTAAACGATAACAGTTGTAATTCCGGAAACGGTGGTGTCAGTTTTACAGTACAGATCTATTTTGTTATTTTCTGTAATTGTATCACTTAACTGCTTAATTTCTAGATGGTCTTTAGTCTTACGAATCTCAATGTGTGGCTGTTCTGTATAAGTGTGAGTGTGACCGATCATCACTGGTACTTGCATGACAGTATCTGGTACTATCACCAACTCTAAGTTGGCGACTACGTCATCAATAGTAATGCAAACAGATTGTTTACCCAAAGAGAGAACGGTTGAATGGCCAAATCCTACTAGCATTGAATTGTAGCGTTTATAACCTACACCTAGCTTCTTAAATTCAGTCAATTTCATCATACAACACTCACTACCTAGATCAACATAAGATTCAAATGGAACATTATTAATTAATGCGACTTTATAATATTTATCATTTGTTTTCCTAGAACTAGAAACACGCATGACACTCTTTTCAGCTACTGGAAGTTTAGTAAAGCAATTATCTGTTTCATGTCCAAATCTGTTGCATCTCGTACATTTTTTTACAGGTTGTGGGCATTGTTGAATATGATGACACTCTTGTTTACAGTTGAAACAGCGTTGAGTCCTATTTAAGCCACGCGGTTGAGAATCCTGTTTACCAATATTTTTACTAGTAGAACTAATATTTCTACGGTCACCAGGTTTGACGTAATTCCGTAAATATGTAAGTAGTTTATCGGGGTCATCGAATTGTACTGCCTCTGCCCCCAAACGTACCGAACGATCGTCAATTCCATGCAAGATGCAATCTACTGCTCTTCTACCTACTATACCGCACATCAACGCTATTTTATCACAGTAATAATTTTCTAAAGAGTCTCCGAAACGAGCTCTTTTGAAAAGCATATCGCTAAGCATCTGACCGTAATTTTCATCGGAAGGAAAAGCTGACCGTAGTTTATCCTGCCACACTTCCCATGTAAAAAGTACGGATGGTAAACCATCATACCAACGCTGAGCAACTCCACGCAATTTTGGAAGTGCAAAATGAACGGTTTGTTTTCCGGACCACCCATAAATAGAAGCGCACTCATTAACTTTATGTAGCCACATGGACATAGTTTGTTCTCTCTTTATCGGGTCAAATTCTGGTATGGCATTATTGAGATTCCCTAATTTATGCATAGGATCATCTCCTTTCAAAGAAGTGAAAACATGTAGAAGTTGCGACATACTAACATTATTAGTAGTAGACTCACCGACATCGTCCGGTTGACGATTGTTGTTCTCAACCCGGTGCGTGGTTGCATTCTTGGGCCGGCTGCAGGATCGGCTCCGGCTGCAGGATCGGCTCCTGGACCGACGGCAAGCAGTGCGGCGCCTTTCACAGCGCCGCGAGGCGCGCATCCCCAGTACCACGGAACCATGGCTGCACTCGCTAGCCGATGACTGCGACCGGCTGGTGTGCCGATGTGAGCGGCGGCAGCTCCGACTTCTGTACCGCTTTCTTCTATGAACTTTTCTTGCATCCGCACGACTCCGGGAGCGGGGCGAACGACAGGAGCCATGACCCCTATCCCGACAGCGCGAGCGCCTCTCTGATCTTCGTTGAGGTGTCCTGACAGCACGGCTATCCGAAGGTAACACGCGACTCCGCGATCTTCGCGCACTCCTGTAACGATCTGCGGTGTGAGATTGCTCGCAAGGCGACAGTTCGTGCACGTTTTCTATTATTAGGCTGAAACAAGATATCAACGGACAAAAAGTTGCATTTAAAATAAATTAAACGCTTACCTACACATAGTTTAGAACCGGACTACAAACAATTTGATACAGAACAGGATCAAATAACGACCATAGATTTGGATAATTTCAAATAATTTTGTGGGCTAAACAAGGATTTCAAGCATTACAAAAGAAAAAATTGAAGATAAAAATTATTTAAAAAGTAGGTATCAGTAAGAAAAGAAAAAGAAAGTTAGGTTCAAAGCATCCCACAACTGAGATGTAGGACTAGCCAGAGCAGAAGGGAAGTAGAAGCATTTACTTTAGCAAAGTATGGTTTATTTACTGGGTTCAGATATTGGGTAAAATAAAAGCACAAATATTACGACAATACATTTATAATCTATAATTATAATAATTATAATATTACAGTTCTCAGTACTTACATGAGTATTAAAGATCCTTACACTTTCACAGCAAAAACCAGACTGCTTGCTAAAATGGCGCTACCAAGTAACTTTTTAAAATCCCTCCACTTTATCAGACTCAAATAGTCAGTTGACATCTTGATATCCGGTGGCGCCATTTTAGCACTTTACATAAATCCAATAACTTGTCACTTTAATCAAAACAAGATTGTGTTATTTTAAAAATACCTAAACATTTATATAATAATAATAATAATATTCCACAACTATCACACAACGCCATCTAGTCCCAAGCTAAGCAGAGCTTGTGTTATGGGTACTAGACAACTGATAAACATACTTATATATTTCTAAATACATACATAGTATAGATATAAATAGCAAACATATATATGTATTAGCATTTCGCTCACGCGTCACTTCTCTGTATAAACTATAAGTGTGCGATATCTCATACTCCTCCGTCCGCCCAATTTTCGTAAAAAGGGATCCAAAGTTTTCGCTTCACGTATTAATATATAAGGTGTATCTATTCGTACACGAAATATTTTAAGAGGTACACCTGTAGGTGGTAAAGAAGCTAAAGCAACGAAAAAAAATATTTCTAAATGTATTTTTTTCAAAATGTAATATTTATAAATTATTTGACGCACATAAGAAAAACTGGCTCCTTCTTATTTTTTACGGCCCGAGACACCGCGGCCATGCTCGTGCCGTCCGGTCACCGCCCTCGCAGCGTCAGGCGAGCCACTCATAGAATTTGGAGTAAAGGTTTTATGTAAAACATCTCAAGCAGTTTTAAAATTATAATAATTACGAATTTCAAAAACGCTTAGATATAAAAAAAAATGTGTTTCTATAGCTTCTTTACCACCTACAGGTGTACCTCTTAAAATATTTCGTGTATGAATAGATACACCTTATATAATAGATACCTGACAGCATTAAAATCTTACCGGTTAATAAATTTACAAATATTGTTAAGGGAAAAAAAATTCTACTCAGTAAGCGACATATTTAATAAGAGATTGAAAAATTAATAACAATTTGACATTTTTCTGACATTTTTTTTCTTTTTAATGTGTTTAATAATTATAATAATATTGCGAAATTTAACTTTAACAATGAATATAATTTATCATGACTATGTATAAACCCAAATGTTTGCATGTCATAGTATTATGATTAAGTGTTTTGGTTCTGTAATTTTTTATGTTAAGACCGAAATTGTACCAAAACTTATTGCAAATAAATTGATTTGATTTTATAGAAGATTCGCTTGTACGCATCCTTATGTTACCTGTAGCCCAAAGAAGGGTTTCATGGCTAGTTGCCATGTCACATACTTAATTTTGATGAGTTCACATGACTACGAGTGACAGGCTGCTGAGCGTCGCGTGAATTTTGACTATCAGTTTTAATTAAAATTTAGCAATTACAAGTCGGCTCGTCTTCGGTATAGCGCCCCGCGAGCGACAGCGCGGCACGGCGCGGTGATCCGCGGCCGGCAGTCATGCCGCGGCCGCTGTGGGCGCCGCACGTGCCGCCACTCCGCGCTTCTGCCGCGTGCCGTTGCGCGGTCAACAGTGCGCTCGTGAAACTTTCTGAAGTTTAGAATAAAATGATGTGAATGATCGAAGTGCATTCGGACTTTGCTAGTGGATTGTGAGTAAAATTGATTACTTCAGAATGTTCGCACGTTTTCTTTTGATTTAATCCTAAATTAGATGTAAGTATGTTTGTTGTTCTTTAATTTCTTTAGCTAGTCGTCAGGGCCAGGTGAGAAGGATATCTTTGAGTGGTGAGCAATACGTGGCAAGGCTTTTTATACGACTAACCTACGAAAGCTTCTTCTGTGGAGTGACAGTGGCAAAGTTGTGGTGTTTGTCCGTATGCAATTATTTTATTTTGAACACTCGCTCCTCACAGAGTGCGCCTTAGATGACCGGCTAGTAAGCTCGTTATCATCACGGCGCTTGGCGCAACTGTAGTATTTAGTATGTCACATTCTAAATTTTATTTTCTTACAATACGAATATATGCCTAAGTCAGTTTAAATAAGACAATCCTAACCGCGTGGCGCACGGAACAAATAACATAATATTATTCGCGCTACTATTTAGCTTAAAAGTTTGCTGTTAACACTACTACTTTTGGGAAAAAGGCAGTACTTCACGTTACTTTCGTAATATCAGTATCACCACCCTTCTTACCATATCATCCCCTACAATCTATCCACTCATCCACCCGCATCATCGGTCTTATTTCATTCTTATAACCATACTCATAAACATTCAAAACTTCCCTCACGACGTATTTCTCATTTCTGCGCATCACATGCTCTACCCAACAAACAGATCTCACACAATTACTCGGTCACCGGCGCGGCGCCACATTTAGACGACGGGATCAAATTAGAATAGAGTATGTCAAAGGAATCCTACAAACTCATTTAAAAAAGATCCATACGGTTCGCATCTCCGCTACACGCACTAACTACTAGTAGTGGGTCGTTGTCGATTTTTTGACGGACGAAACGCAACAGTTTTCCCAACGACGAAAACGGTTGCAGAAAACGGTCGTCGTCGCAACTGGTTTGAAGAGCCGTCTTCAAACCAGTTGTTGCGACGACGACTGTTTTGTAAAAAACGAAACTTATCGAATATAGAATAGAATTACGTTTGTGTCGCGTGAAATAGTTGCAGTTTCTTCGAGAAGTAGTAATAAAATATAGACTCTATACCATTGACAAAAAGTTCACTTTTTACTGTAAGAACTGTTTTGTAAACGAACGCGGTTCACTAAGGACGACGTCGCGACGAGTGTGATAGTTGAATCAATGCGTTCTCGACCGTATTTTCTTAGCTGTAAAATACATAATCGCATCTAGTCATTCGAAGACTGGTTTGTGCAACGAAGACTGTTTGGATCCAAGACGTAAAAACAGTTTCATCGTCGTAGTCATCGCAGAACATAAAACGGTCTTTGGAACGGATTAAGGACGACGACGCGACGAGTGTGATAGTTGAATCAATGGGTTCTCGACCGTATTTTCTTAGCTGTAAAATACATAATCGCATCTAGTTATTCGAAGACTGGTTTGTGCAACGAAGACTGTTTGGACCCAGGACGTAAAACGGTCTCATCGTTGCAAAACATAAAACGGTCTTCGGAAACGGTTCGTTGTCGCAACGCCCACCACTACTAACTACCATTCAATACAATGCGTTCGTTCGTGCGAGGTGTGGCGGTGGCTGAGCTGAGCTCACGCGTGCTCCCAACACTACAGATGTTGTCACCAGTGCTCGGTGAATAAACATGATCATTGATACATTGTTCGTGTAGCGGCTCGTAGCGGCCCGTAGCGCGCTTATGTTTCGTAAGCGTATGAGGTTCTCGTTGTAACACCTGGCGATTCATCGGACAGAACGTAGTTTTATTCCAATTACCGTAGTTAGTACCTACAGCCCAATTCCAGCATTCTCAAAAATATTTGAAAAAGTAGTATGTGTAGATTCTTAAAAAAATAAGACATACTCGACAACAACCAATTTGGATTCCGGACCAACCGATCGACGACCCTAGCAGTTTATACAAAAAAATACACACAAGAAATACACATATCAAAGATAAAAACTATGCAATAGGTCTCTTGCTCGACATGGCTAAAGCCTATGACAAAGTGGCGCACTCGATCCTATTAACAAAATTAAATGGAGATGGTATCAGGGGAGACACACTTGACTGGTTAAAATCGTATTCGCTGATAGGAAACATTGTGTACAGGTATAACATCTAGATGACGACACGTGTGAGTTACACAAACGGTCTATTCCACAAGGTAGTGTAATAGGATGTATAATATTCGGTTCCTGGTCTACATTAATGACTTCCCAAAAATATGTGGGCATCTATGTATGTTGTTCGCTGATGCCATCTGGATATTCTTTAAAAGACCTACTAGCCTCATAAAACGTTGGTTTCAGAATCTTGAACTAAGCAACATAAAACTAAAATCATACAGTTTAAATTTAAACCCCACCAAAGCATACAGGTACCTAGGATTGACCATGATACTAAATTTACATGAATCATACACATAGACACGGTTTGTAATAAAGTTCGGTCAGTTCTGGGTAAATTGTATACCCTGAAACCTGTCGTCAAGAGAGGATTATTGTATGCATTGTACAATGCACTTGCCGATTCAACTATCAATTATGGGTTGTGTGGTTATGGACTTACTTTTAAAACATATCTAGACAAAATTAAAATACTACAAACACGACTTCTAAAAATGTTAGTGGGTAAAAGAACTAAACAATGCTTGAACAAAGAGTATGAAAAAATTATTTGAAAAATGCAATATATTACCAGTGGATTTGTAAAAATGACAGTGATCTTGAACAACATAATATTAACAGACATAAAAAAGAAAAGGTACATAACTACCCAACCCGCCTTGCAAAGAAAAAGGTGCCAAATGTAAACAATTATTATGGTAAGCGCACGAGACGATGGATTATACCGACATTAATGAATTACCTGAGGGAATGATTGATCGTGTCAAAAGTAAAAATCACCTTAAAAGTGTCTTAAGGAAACATTACATGTCAATGTGTCCATAGTTGCTGCAGTCTATCGGTGGCCTAGGTCGGCTAATGTCGTGAGTACTAAGTTTGTTTACCAAATACTAAGTAGGTACTTATGGGATGGTCTCATGACGTTCGTTGGCTGATGCCGCTGTATGTTGTAGCTGTGGTTGTAAAATCTGTCGTTGTGTGGGCAACCACACCGTATCCACATACGGAGTGTTTGCCTACTATGCCATAGTTTAAGTCTTAGTTTTAAATTACATTTAGTATTATGTTAAAGCAAAGATTCGTGCTAAATCCACGAGAACTTACTGCCGACAAATTGCATTGCAGTTTGGCAGATGATATGTATCAATAAAACTGTAACATTATGGATTAAAAAACATAAAAAAAAATCTTACACAATATTCCATTCCAATAGCAATCTATGGATAATTGGATAAAACGTGCGCAAAAAGTGTGTTGTAGTACGGTAGTGAAGGTAGGACGAAATTTTAGTAATTTTATACAATTTAACAAATTAACATACTGTTGAGGGCCAATCGTGCAATGCTATGATGTCCTTGTGATCGTTAAATATTTTGTTTTTTTATAAGTATTAATATTTTGTTGCTTAAAAACATTCAAAATTAAGTATGTCGAAAAATATTTTTTAATAAATAAAAGCTACTGTTTCTGTTGAAATATAAAAGACAGTTAAATGGTGTAGCGGATTTTTTGTGTATAACTACAGCTTGGCAAAAAAGAGTTTGGAAAAAATGAGGGCGCCTGCTTAGCAGGTATGGCCACCCCGTATACTAGGGCTAAAAGTGATAAGATACTTGTTGTTTTAATCAACAAACTCGAGATCCCGGAAATTCTCATCAGTCAAGATTTCAAGACTTGATAGGCACACAGTCTTTTACTTTCATTGTTATTAATAGATTGCGCATTATTTCACTGGGATAACCTTTTATCTAAGAGTGCCGTTATAATAACATAATGAAAACTTATTCAGTTTAAAAATTAATTAAAATTCACTCAGGGATTGCCGATTGACCCCGATACACAAGACAAAATGTTCAGCAATCGCATTTGCGGCCACCATCTAGGGTATTCACAACCATTCGATGGTTGTTATGCCTGTATCTTTGACATGAATGATACTGAACGAATCCTGTTAATGCTAACAGTTTATAGTCGACAAGAAGGCGACTTACAGCTGCTTACTGTCGGAAACTAATCGGAAGTCAGAGAGTACCTATAACATGTCGCATTCGAAAGGTACGGGCAATATCGAATAAACTTGAACAGTTGACTAACGAAGGTGTCAGGTACGCGCTAGCACATCAAGCTACCCGAAACGGTAAAATTTTCCCAATCAATCTTGAATCTAACATACGATAAAGTTGAAACCTATTAAAGAAATTTGACAAATTTTAGTAGCTTTATGTGCTGGCGTCTGTACATAACATTATCACTATTCACATGACAATGAAAATGAAATAACACGCTAAAATTTAGATTTTATTTAAAAAGAAAAACGTGACATAACATCATTCGTGTATTCCTTTTCGGTGCTATGATAGATTTTTTCCATTAACACTGGGGGGACTCTGGGGGACTGGCGCTGTATGTCGAGATACAGGACTCGTCCTAGTTCGACTACAGATGCTAACATGTTATGCACCACCAAGTACTAGCCCATAACTATGTATAATCACACACTGTATTTTCTATTTTTGGTGAAAAACTGATATGTCAGTTTTACATTTCTTATTTATTAATTCTAAATAGTGTAAAAATCTTTCTTAGACGTTTACGGCTCCCATTACAACCCGTCTCCTCAAACTATAGGTAATATATTACGTAGAATAGGCACCTGAAAAATAATAAATATAAATTATACTTTTTTCACTGTGGTTATGGGATAATAGAATTAACAAAAAAAAAAAAAAAGTCTTGCCTGTTTCTTTATAGTGTTGAAATTTTTTGTCTAATTGTACACAGATCAAAATCGTCTAATTCTTTCTTCCGCCAACTGTTTTGGTGTTTCTCCAGGTGTAGACAAAATCCTTAATTTTTTTCACCTTCATTAACAATTTCTCTAATTGTACTGTGAGATTTACCTTGAAAAAAATATAAAGACAATCATATTAATTACATGTAGGTACATTTTTCAATTTCAAGTATCAAACATCAAGAGTCAACGTACACGCGATTTGTGAAACTAGGAAACATAACCTCAATAATCTATTAGTAAATTAAACTATAAAATGGCTTGAAACTTATAATACCGATAGAAATTAGTATTAGAAAGGAAAAACAATGACTGGCATTGATTAAAAGATAAATTTCTTGGATAAATACCTGTCGTGTCGGCAGTTCTTTTGAAAACATTGTCAATAGGAGACAAAATTTGTTCCGCTTCAGATTCCGTCTAATTCTTACGAAAACTTGGTATATCACAGCTCACACCACTACTCTTTATTGTTTTATTAATTTTTTATAGGTACAAAAGCATTAATAATTGATATGGTTAATTAGAAATAAGTAAAATACAACTGGGAACATAACACAATGACAGATTAACTACTTGTTATTAATGATAAACAAAGCAGTGTTGCCACCAAAAAAATATTTTAATGTTTTAAAGAACAGTGGCGAACTCCGGAACAAATCGAAGGTCCCTATTAACAATGTCGGTTCTGCAAAAAGACTACTTTTCAGTAGAGCAGTTCAAAGTTTGTTTTACTACTAACAATGTTGCGCGGACTACCGACAATATTATCTTTAAAACTGGCTAAATATCATGATTTTCAAAAAAAAAAAATACTTTCGATAGATCTTTTTGTTGTGATTCTATGTAAAAAAGTGAATATTGGTAAAAATGCATAACCGACATTGTTAATTGGGACAGTCGAAATTTTTGTTGACATTTTTTTTTTTTAGCGTCTGCTTATGAAAAATATGTAAAAGTATAGAGATTGAATTGCTGAACAGTATTGTCTTTAGTTATACTTTTGTAGGAAGTCAGAAATTTAAGATATTTCAGGTTGAAGTTTTTGATGTTATGTCTCGTCAACAACTGACTTATCAAAAAAACTTTTTAACAAAAAATTAAACCGCCGAAAAACTGAAAAGCATAAAATAATACTTAAACCTTAAAATTATGAGTCGGCGCTTTGAGTGATCCTTGTTCATTGATTTTTCAGCGCCGACTCAAAATTTTAAGGTTTAAGTATTATTTTATGCTTTTCAGTTTTTCGGCGGTTTAATTTTTTGTTAAAAAGTTTTTATTTTATATTTTTTTGTGGCTTTAATGTACTAATAATACTTGGCAAGATATACACTATCCAACACAAAAAGAATTATCAAAATCGGACTACTCTGTATAAAGTTATGCGTGTTTATACATTACAATCAGTGAGTGAACAATCAATCATCCCCTGTTTTCCGACCCTTAGGGTTCGATTTTGTTTACCAAATTAATATGGGACCACCTTGGGAGTATACCCTTTCCAATAGAAGAAGAATTGTCACAATCGGACCACTATGTAAAAAGTTATGCATGGTCATACATAAAAAAAAAAAAAAATATATACGCGTCGAATTGATAACCTCCTCCGTTTTTTTTCGTCGGTTGAAAAGATAAATAGAAATACCTACTTATTGCCCGTTTACATTTCCCGTTTCACATTTCCCGGCTAAACAAGTCAAACTTGCCATTCAAAACAGGAGCAGGGGTAAATCCCCCGGCCACGACGGACTCAGCATTGAGCATTTTAAATATGCTGGGGTCCACTACCTGCCGAGGGTCCTTTCCTGGTTTTATTCAATGTGCATTAGTCATTCTCACTTACCAGCCGAGATGATGCGAACTGTAGTTGTACCTATTGTTAAAAACAGGACAGGGGATATCTCGGACTGTGGAAATTACCGACCGATCTCTCTGGCGACCACCTTTGCTAAAATATTGGACAGTATGATTGACTCATGTTTGAAAAAATATCTGTGTTTGCACGACGCACAATTCGGATTTCAACCTAAATTATCGACAGAAAGTGCTATACTGAGCTTAAAGAATACTGTTCAATATTACACTGACCGCAAAACGCCGGTATATGCCTGTTTCCTGGATCTCTCCAGAGCCTTCGACCTTGTGTCATATGATGTGCTGTGGAGAAAGCTGGGAGACAGGTATAGAAAGAAAAGAAAGAAAATACGTTTATTTGCGGTAAATAAGACGCAAAAACAAACTGAACACAACAAAAATATAAAAAAATAGCTGGGGAAAATATGCGTCAAATCCACGCAAAACGGCCATCGCTCAGCATAATACTGCGACTCTATGCGAGACAGAGCCCCAGCGCTGGTTTTCAGCGACAGCCGGCGCTGACGTGAGACGTCGGACGGTGCAGTAAATCATAATTAAAAGAAGAAAAAAAAAAAAAAAAAAAAAAAAAAAAAAAATCCTGCGGTATTGGTATGCAAACCAGACCAACCATGTAAAGTGGTCCAGAACGTTCTCTGAGTCGTACGGGTTGGAGTGCGGTGTGAGACAGGGTGGTTTGACGTCTCCCAGGCTCTTCAACCTGTATGTAGATGATCTCATAGCCGAGCTCAGCAGTATGCGTGTCGGCTGCCGGGTTGGTGGTGTTAGTGTTAACAACATTAGCTACGCGGACGACATGGTACTGCTGGGCCCGACTGAGGGGTCTATCAGAGATATGCTGAAGGTTTGTGAGAAGTACGCCGGTACGCATGGTCTAGTTTATAATGTCAGAAAATGCGAATACATGGTGTTTAAGGCCGCCGGCAAGTGCCCTAACCATACTCCTAATTTCACCCTAAATGGCATGAGCATTAACAAAGTGGATCAGTTTAAATACTTGGGGCACATGCTTACCGACGACCTTAAGGACAATGTTGACATTGAGAGGGAACGTAGGGCACTAGCGGTCCGAGGTAATATGTTGGCCCGTAGATTCTCCCGTTGTAGTTACCAAGTCAAAATCACCCTATTCAAGGCTTTCTGTCAGGGTTTGTACGCGGGGAGTCTATGGGTCAGCTACGCCAAAAGATTGCTAGATGCCTTACGCGTCCAATATGACAATGTTTTTAGGATGCTGTTGGGACTGCCCCGTTTCTGTAGTGCATCAGAGATGTTCTAGTAAAACCGAACTGACGGGTTGCACGCCCTGATACGCAAGAAAGTTGCTTCACTGATGCATCGGACGCGGGTCAGTAACAATAGTATCCTGAAAACAGTTTGGAGAGTCCTTACTCCCTTGTTCTGAGGCATTTTGTAGAGAGGATGGTCAACTAGGTAGCTCTGCTGTTCTCTTGCTTGATCATTCTCTGCGCAACCTGCCTCGGAAACTTTTGTGTGTTGCCGATATTGTTTGTGTATTGATTACTAACATTAGTTATAAGTTATTTTTTCACTAACAAGATGGATTTTATTGTTGTCCGAAATTGAATAAATAAATTAAATTTAAATTAAAATTGCTCAAAATATAATTGATAGAAATGCATTTTAAATATAAAATAGACAACGGACTACGTATTCAGAATATTAAGTCCAACCGACGTGCGTAGGTCTGCCATATGGTCTACGTAAGTAAGTAGGCAGGTACTTACCTACTGAATTATATGTTCAGAAGAATATTTATTTAAAAATCTTAGTCAACTATCTTTAGAGCAGTTAGTTATAGATATAGTATGATTCATTACATGGTAAGGGTAGGTCATTGGTAGATATAGAAAAAAAAACAACTTTGTTTTTTAAATATTTATTCCTCATCTTCTCTAACCACAATGTCATCAAGATAACCTGCGGGTGCTGTGATATATGGTTGATGTCTGGCCCATCCTAGATATCATACTTCAGTCATTGTATGAGCTCAACATCCAACTCTCGAGTTAAGTGCCAATGCCGGGTACGGCGCATTTTATTGACACATAATATGTTGCAGTTGACACACATGATGCGTGTAGGCCTTACACGGCTACTCATGCATCGTGATAAACAAATCGATGCACACACAACAAAATCCAAGGTATCAGGCAGAATCGGAATCCAGAGTCACAGAAAAATGTCGTCGTATAGGCAAACAATCAGAATCCTTAGGCAAGCACTAGTCACACAGGGAACCGGTAATCTCAGAGTCCATAAGCAGAAGCAGTCGATGAAGTAGAAAATCACGGAAAATCGATGGAAAACCAAATAACGAGACGCACGAGAAGGCAACGACAAGTTATCAGTGCCGGACGATTGGCCATTGAAATGTCATGTTTTTTTTTGCGGTGTTGCCATACTCAAACTGCACTACGATGTCATATGAGTGCATATTAAAAATTATGACCGCTATAATCTTTAGCACAAGCAATCATTTGTATTTTAACATTTGTATTCTGATGCAGAAATATATTTTCTAAGTATATTAATGCAATACGTAAAGCCACAGCGTATGTAACTTGACTAAGATTTATATTACATGGCAACATTAAAAGTATCGCTAGCCAAAAGTCATGAAGTCAAGCAAGAAAGAAAAAATAACTAAGCCATGATTATTTCTTAGCATCAATAATCTAGTCAAATAAGTTCATTATTATGATGACTTTTTTTTTCAGACTTTGATAGTACTTGTACAATATTTGATTTGATAAAACTTAGTAAATTATTTCGTCGGTATCTAGTAAGGTGACATACGTAGACGCTTAATAATTTCATCAACAATTCTCTCGCCGGTATCCTTTATTGTTCTAATCGTTACCACGACAGACTCTTTTTTGCCAAGCTATAATTAAGACGGATAAGATTGCCTGACATTTCAATTATGGAGGTATTTATTTCCACCTGGCTAGACAAAAATTGTGATTGCTCGTCTAATATGCAAGACATAAATATAATTTATAGCCTATAGCACTCACGAATAATGCAGCTTTCAGCCACTGATTATTTTTTTAATTGGATCATTAGTTCCAGAGAGTACCCCCTACATCATCAGCAGCCACTGCTGGGACACAGGCCTCCTCTCGGTGAGAGGGAGTGGCGCCTACATAGCTAATGCTAGCTAAACCTTCCGAGATGATCAAAATAATGTATTGCGAAATAGTATTTCTTAAAAAAAAACCGGCCAAGTGCGAGTCGGACTCGCGCATCGAGGGTTCCGGACAAACCTGTAGGTATTCTCGGTTTATGCATAAGGTTTAAGTTTATGAAAATAAACGTTTTTTTTTTTAAATTTTTATATAATATTTCAGTTGATTGAATGAAAGGTAAATTGCGGTTTACGATTTATGACGTATTAAAAAAAAAACTACTGACTGGATCTCATTCAAACCAATTTTCAGTGGAAGTTTATTGGTTATGTACATCATATATTTTTTTTAGATTTATCATTCTCTTATTTTAGAAGTTACGGGGGGGGGGGGGGGGGACGACGACACACATTTTACCACTTTGGAAGTGTCTCGCGCAAACTATTCAGTTTAGAAAAAAATTATATTAAAAACCTCAATACCATTTTTGAAGACCTATTCATAGATACCCCACACGTATGGGTATGATGAAAATTTTTTTTTTGAGTTTCAGTTCTAAGTATGGGGAACCCCAAATTTTATTGTTTTTTTCTATTTTAGTGTGAAAATCTTAATGCGGTTCACAGAATACATCTACTTACCAAGTTTCAACAGCATAGCTCTTATAGTTTCGGAGTAAAGTGGTTGTGACATACGGACGGACGGACAGACAGACAGACAGACAGACAGACAGACATGACGAATCTATAAGGGTTCCGTTTTTTGCCATTTGGCAACGGAACCCTAAAAAAGTCTACAGCAAAGTCTTCGCGATTTATAAGTCTATCTCCTAAAGGTTAACCTGCAGTAAATTTTAAATCCTGTTTCAATTAAATACGTTAATACGTTTTTTTTGTCTGAATGCTACCTTTTATTTAGGGATATCCAATTTTCTGCTTTGAATCGATCTTACTCGATCTCGGAAGATCGTATCGTAATCTATTCTACTAATATTATAAAGCTGAAGGGTTTGTTTGTTTTTTTGTTTGATTGAACGCGCTAATCTCAAGAACTACTGGTCCGAATTGAAAAAATCTTTTTGTGTTGGGTAACGTATTTATTGAGAAAGGCTATAGGCTATGTAACATTACGCTACAACCAAGAAGAGCGGAGCAGTAATGTAAAATGTTGCAAAAACGGGGAAAATCGCATGGGTATGCGATTCGACGCGACGGGAAGGGTCGGGGGAACAAGAAATTTAACGCGGATGAAGTCGCGGGCAGAAGCTAGTTTTATAATAATAATAAAAAGCACAGTATGCAATATGCAACCAACATTATTTATTTTAAATTAATCTTCTAGATCTATTACAAAGTGTGCCACGACCGCCCTGTCGTGACAGATAGTCGTAATAGGGCGATTCAGACTGTGAGTTGTATCAACTAAAACCTAAACAACATAACGTAGAACTACAACTTGTCGAGTATGTATGCATTTCCTTCCAAACGTAAATTTTCTTTAGCTGGAAATACTTTGACAAATAGCCGTAATAGGCTAAACCAGTGCGTCTGCCCAAATTATTAATTTTGATAAGTTTAAATGTAGACAGTTGGAATCTGTAATGAAAAACATGGCTTATACCTTAAAAATATATATTAACATAACCAAAACTATACACAAACTAAAATAAAGCATAGAAAAATTCATCCTCAACGCTGTCGACCGGCAATGTACCCAAGAGACTGGCGGCATTACCACGCTGTATAGCAATGCTTAGCCGCTGGCCAAAATAAAAACCAGCCCTTGGGTCACGAGAAGTGTCAACTAGCCGCTTTGAGATTTCTTTAAAAAGGCCATGAGCACTCTGACCCCACGGCCCGAGGGTTTCAACCCCAAACGGCTCGAAAATATAATTGCCAATAAGGTTGCTATACTTTCGTCGCTTGAGGTTTTCCGCAGCCGCAGCGGCAGCGCCAGCGCAGCAAGCCGAGCTAGGAAGATGGGATGGCGCAAGAGTATCGACACACGTTGCGTCCCACACTAAAGGCCTACCCACCTTCCAAGGAAGCAAAGACATACCGTCCGGTCTCTTGCCATCGTCGCGTGCCAAGCCATTGGGTTCTAATACAGCTAGAACACCGACGGTGACATGAGCTCGTCGCATGATGTCGTTAATGTTTGCGTGCCGCGCTAAGCGACCCGCACTTCGGCTACAAGACACGCCGTGGTGTCCTAGACAGTTGACAACTTCGCCACAGTGGCAGCGATGAGGAGAACAACAAGGAGCTCCTAGTCTTAGAGAAGCAGCAAGGCGGAAAGTAGTGTCGTCGAGCAAAGTGCCTATGTTCGACGACGGTAGCGCATGAAGCCACAGACCCGACTCCCATTTAACCACAGCCAGCAGGCGCGCACGCTCCGCAGTAGTAGCGGACGAGTTAAGTAAATTGTCTTGTACAACTCTGCAGAGCGGCTCATCCCACCGTCTCTGGGAATGTGGGTTATCGGGTAGATTTGAATTCGGGCAAGCGAGTTTCCAGGCATCTATAGCCTCGGTGAAGCACGGCACATCAAAATTAATCAGTGTGGAAGCTAAGATTTTCCTGATTAATTTCTCAGTGCCGTGGACCGAGGATATGAAAGTCGGTAAACTAAGCCTGGAAATTTTGCGGACGCCGATGCCTCCCATACGAATGGGAAGAGTTGCTTGTGCCCAAGCTCGGTCATCCAAGGCCACATTTAATATTGAGGTTAGTGTGTGCCGGATAATTTGGTCCATTCTGTCTAAAAAGTGAGTGTGCTTCCATAAATAGGAAGCGCGTAGGAAATATGTTAATTTTGGGGCGAAACTGTTGTATCGAATTAAGTTGATAGCCAAATGCATGTTAATTTGGAACAGTCTTTCTGAAACATCATTAAAATTTTGTATTTTTTCCTCTATAAAAGAGGGAAAGGAGTTCTCAAAGATTGGAGACCCAAGGAGACGAAGAGAGCTTTTTTCAATAATTTTTATTTCTGGAGCTATTGCGTTAAATTTTGCAAGTGTCAGTTGTCTGTCAGGACTGTCCGTTAAATAAAGTTCACATTTTGATAGGTTTAGATCAAGGCCGATGGAATGAAGCTCATGTTTTAAGAATTTTAGGTCATTTATAACTGTTTCAACATCGCCTTCCAAAGTTCCATCATCGAGATACGAAACATTTTGGAATTTAGGTGTCGAATGATTGGGTGAATGGCTAAACTAAAAATCACTGGCCCGAGGGGGTCACCTTGTTGGCAGCCAACTGCAGATTCTAAAAGGTTGTCCTGATATAGTAATTTAGATGGGTGTCTGTAACACTGCCAAAGGAAACTATAGATTTGTGGTATTTCTTTTTTAGTTTCTGCCAGCAAGGTGTCCCTATTAACCGAATTGAAGGCGTTCTTTATGTCAACCTTCAGGATGACCTCTCCTTTGCCAGAATTTAGATAGGTCGACAAAGCGTGTACGGCAGCCTCGCAGCCCCCTTTAGAGCCATAACCTAGCTGCAGGGGCTGATTTTTTTTCGAAACTACCTCACCATAAAATTTACAGCAAATCTTGGCTGCCATACGACGTTAAGTAGTTCCCACGGCAATAGGACGAATGCCGCCATCCGTCTTACGCAGGGCGCATAAATTGGCCCCGTACAGGACGTCGATGACGGCCTCGTTCACCTTGCCGGAGAGCATAAGGTTAATCAGAGCCGTGAGCTCCTTCAGAAGCAACTCACCAGCTTCCCCGGCGCCTGAACAGACAAGGTCCTTTAGGTGCTGAGGACTCAGACCGTCGAGGCCGCTAGCGGAGCCGCTCCGGAAGGAACAGACGGCTGCGACTAACTCTCGACCTGTAATGGTGAGGGAATGGTTGTCCGGATCAGGGGGGTCGGGAAAAGAAAGGCCAACCGCTGGGGCAGGGTGTTTGCTCTCCAGAGCTGCGAGCGTTTCAGGAGAACACGGTGCCACCACATCACTACTGAACAGAATCCTGGCTGCTCCGCTAATGTTACCTTCCGCTAACTTAGATTCCACCAAATTTTGAATCCAAATTATGAGCCGAAATATTACAGTTTTTTTTAATTTGTGCAGTTAATGTTTTTTGTTAGCCAAATTCTTTTGTACATGTAGAATTCTGTAAGGGAAGGTGAGCAGCTGTTCCCAAGCACTTTGTGAGTTCTCCCGGGCGGCAAGACGAACGCAACCTGCTAGGTGTTGCGCCACAAGAGGTCTAGCCCCGCGGGGAACTCGCTTTAAAACTGGTACAGAGTTTTTGAATTTAGAGAGGGTTTTCCAAAACGGGTCATCGGATGTAGTTGGTGTTGTAGGTCTTGATGTGAAGACAGGGTCCGAAGTGAGTGCATTGAGTGGTCTTCTTCTTTAAAAAACCCTGCCTGGGTACACAGCGGACATCTCTCCAGGATGTTCAGCGATGCTGAAGGTTGACCAGCACTAGTTACCACCACATCGCTGCTTCCACTAATCATTTAATACTTATTTTACTTAAATCTTAATAAAAATAATATATATAAAACAAACTAAATTAATAAAAACACTAAATGTCTGTGTGTCACCGATGACAACGTCGCCGGTGATGGGAGCGACGCGACGCATTCGCGCTGGCGGCCTAGGGCGCTGCGCCACCTAAGCATTTTGGCGCAACGCTGGCAACCGTTGCCGGGAGACATGTGAGCTGGCGTCGCGTCATTGATCTTCTTATTTAACCAATATACACGAAAGGCCTCGAATTGTCGCACTCCGGTGACCAAAACTCTCTTTACAAAACGAGATTATCCGTTTATTTGGATGATTTATTATCATGGCATCATTGTGTAAAACGCGACTTATGTCGTAGTTTTACGATGTTCGGTCGGTATGGTGCTGTGCCTAAAAATTTGGGATATCTTAAAAAGCGTTTTTATTTTATTTCTATTTTAGTACAACGTATTTTCGATAAACTCTGGCGTATTAAACCAAGCTAGGTAAAGCTAGGTTTCAATAAATATTTATTAGTTTATTTTCAAATATTATCACACTTGATTGACACATTTGACATCTTTTTGATAAAATAATTTATTTGTTATAACCCACGGAGCAAATACGACGTATTTGCTCCGTGTTATAACCTAACCAATTTAGGCGGCTTACGGAGCCCTGTTTGCTCGAATGAAACTAGATTCGGTAGTAGGTAGTAAGACGTATTTTTCTTGCACCACACAGTATTGATATGACACCGGAGGTAATATACAGAACAGTCACGATGATAAATACACGAGATGGAACTTATAGTTAGTTACACTGCTTAACGTAATTATTATGTTACAAAAGCACTCTACATCCGGATTCAAATCTTAGTGTTCTAGCCTTTTACAATGAACCATAGACCTCTCTTTATAGAACAGTCTAGCGTTGTCACTTTTATCTAAGAGTGGCAACCATAGACATTTAGTTTGGTTCGCCACACCACCCCCCTACGGAGAAAAACAAGGTATACAAAAAAAAACCTGGCTCGCGAGGTTGTTGACATGTGGGATGTGGATACAGCAGTCATTGTGCCGAAGTCATTACGGCCAATGGCATAATAGCTAAGAGCCTCGATCAATATCTCAGGAGGCTCTCGTTAGGCAGCTGGATCAAGGGCCTGATACAGAAAGCAGTAATTCTGGACACGGCGTGTATTGTTAGGAGGTTCCTCTCAGCAGCCCTGACCACCGGTAGCTTGGACCCTATTCGCGATACCGGTGGACTACTAATTGCTATGTGATAGATGTCATAGGCCACACTTCTGCACCGCTTATGTCTTTTCCCATCGCATCAAATAGATTCTGTCATATCCAAATTGATATCATAGGATCACTGCCGCCTTCAGATAATTTCACATATTGTCTGACCGCGGTTGACAGATTTACGCGTTGGCCCGAAGCGTGGCCTATGACATCTATCACGGCAGAAGAAGTGGCAGACACTTTGGTGACTGGTTGGATATCCCGTTTCGGGGTGCCGAGTACCTTGACGACTGACCAGGGCCGTCAGTTTGAATCTGCCTTGTTTCGGCGCCTTATGAACGTGAGCGCAACAAAGCGGATTCTTACACGCCAACTACTGCATTCCCTTCACGCACTGTCACCACCAGAGTTGGCAGACCGGTTAAATTTAGGGATATCTTAGATTTATAGTTTTAAGGTATATTGTTTTATTTAATTAGTTTTTTTTTGTGTATACCTTGTTTTTCTCCGTAACGGTGGTGTGGCGAACCAAACTAAATGTCTATGGTTGCCACTCTTAATAAAAGTGACAACACTAGACTGTTCTATAAAGAGAGGTCTATGGTTCATTGTAAAAGGCTAGAACACTAAGATTTGAATCCGGATGTAGAGTGCTTTTGTAACATAATAATTACGTTAAGCAGTGTAACTAACTATAAGTTCCATCTCGTGTATTTATCATCGTGACTGTTCTGTATATTACCTCCGCTGTCATATCAATACTGTGTGGTGCAAGAAAAATACGTCTTACTACCTACTACCGAATCTAGTTTCATTCGAGCAAACAGGGCGCCGTAACGCGCCTAAAAATTAATCCACACTTAATATAATATTATAAATGCAAAAGTAAACTATCTGTGTACCAATGAAATTTGGTACACAGATAGTTTAGAGCCTGAGAAAGGACATAGGGTACTACTCCCGGTAGTATGTTCCCGCGGGATAATTTCCGACCTCCACGCGGGCGAAGCCGCTGGCAAAAGCTAGTAATTAAATATAGAAAACAAATGTTCGGAAGGGAATGCTAACATACCCGACAAGCTGCAGTTCGTACGGTACATTGTTTAGGTTTTAGTTGATAAGATTTTTTAATACGATCTGCGCATATGTTTGGATCTGGGCGAAGATCGTATCCTGTTGAATCGATTGAAAAAAATCGGTAGATCGTATGGCCATGAATCGATCATCTGAATGATCAATTCAGATCAGGCATCTCTACTTTTAATACCTACGTTTACCGTCGCTTCAGAACGTTAGACGCTACCGATAGCTTGCGGTGACGTCACGACGGACGCCCGACACACCGCAGTCGTAGCCGCCGTCACAACTGGCGGTCGCGGGCAATCGTCGATGACGGACGGCTACCCGTCGTCCGTCGCGGTCGGCGTGTTGTCTGATACACCTCGGCCAGAGACCGTAGTCTAAACCACTGAACGGATTTAAATTGAGCAAGAACACACATGGCGTAAGGAAGGACATAAGCTCCTTTTTTTTTTGGGTGGGAATTCATCAAATAACTTCTCCCGCTCTCTTCATGTCAGACTTTTCAGACTTTTACTGACTAAAGCCCACCCGTGTTCCTTCAGTTGCCCACGTGCCAGGGTCACGGTATGTCTTTCGAACAATCTCGCGACCCTGGCAGGCCCCTTCGGTGCTGCTGACATCCCTTTGAGGCGCGCGTGGAACACTACGCGCCGTCGACCCGAGCTTCGTCCTTACCGGGCGGCGAGCTACGCATTGCTCGCCGCCCGCATGCCTTCGCCTACGGTGGCCGGAAGTCCGCTATTGACTCCTGACGTCCGGGGCGTCTCCTCCTGCGGCGGCTAGGGACGTGAGGGCGCAGGGCCATGCATAACCATCATAAATGCAGATTATTAATGCTAAAAACTGTAATAATGAAATTCCGCCGCTAATCGATGAACCATCGCGACCAATCAAGATACTTCATCGTTTTTGGCAGATGAGAGGCGTTTGTGCGCGCACGCATTTGTAGTACATAGAAAGCTTGAGTAAAGGCATCACAACAACCGTGGTGTTTTGTATACGTGTACGTATTATAAGTTTGTAGTTTTGAAGTGAAAACTTCTTTAGCACCGTTGTGATTTGAGTCTATGAAACGAAAAAGCGACAGTAAAAAGAGACAGACACATAACCACGTCATAATGTTTTGTGTCTTTCTCTAACACAAATGGGGGGTAATGGAAATCTTTAATTAAGGGTGCTCCTTTAGAAAGTTTACTTTTCTATTTGACGTTTTTCGAGCAGGGTTTTTGGACAAATAGATTTTTACATTCGTGTCATTATCTTCAAGCCAAAATTTTTGAAGGTTTCACTTCTACCACGTGTGATTTTTTTTATAAAGTAGGTAAACCGATTTCTCCGTGATTATTAGGCCGATGTATGTAGTGCTTTATGGAAGTCAGTTGTTATGTTTTAATGTAAGCGATTGAACTGCTGTTAGAAATCAGCGCTAACAACGCGGAAAAAAGAGTAGAAATCAGGCGTGTGGGGTGCGAAATGCGGGTGTCACGGGGCAGCGCGGCGTGTCGCCTGCGCCGTGCAAAAACAATGGAAAGGTTAACGAAGGGCTCTCACATTCAGATTTGTTTATTGCCTTTGCTCAGATCAACTCTTAACGGCAGAGCGGATCGTCGGCACGACGACGGCGACGGTACACTGGCAACACAATCGCGGCACGGTAACAGATCACAATACGATACCCAAATGATCATTAAATTATAAAATAACATGAATACAACTGTCACTTTCACAAGTGATGCAGTGGATCAGGGGTACGTAATAAAAAGGTATTTCTAAATTTCTACTTTCTTTAACATCGCTCCGTAGAAATCCTTCTACAATTTGTCACTTTATCTTGCGTTTCTAATGATCAAAATGAAAAATCGTTGCCGTTTTATACGGTAACAAATAATATCAGTGACCCGAGTCACTTGTTCAATGATGCAGGCAGCCGACATAACGGGCTGCGAAGAGCTGACGGTCTTACACCTGGAGTAAGCTGCGCAAATCATTATGAACTTGGTGAAACATCTGCCGGTGTTTTTAGCATAATTTCAAATTGTTTAAAAAGCTGCTTTCTATCGTAATAAGTCTAAGTAATTGAAAGCTGGCACTTTTTCGAAGATATCTAGAAGGGCATTGAAGTACACTAAATCTTTAAACTTTTGAAGAATCCAATTATCTATACTATATAATATTATAAAGCTGAAGAGTTTGTTTGTTTGGTTGAATGCGGTAATCTCAAGAACTACTGGTTCGAATTGAAAAATTATTTTTGCGTTGTGTAGCCTATTTATTGAGGAAGGCTACAGGCTACATAACATCACGGTACAATCAAAATCATTATATCTGTACGAGCAAAAAACATAAATGAATTGTGTCAGTTTCCTACTGACATCGACGCGCAGCGAATGAATACAATATAGGTACACACATATACAAATATACATGTCAAATATAATAGCCATGTCTTACAAACTGCTTGCGGTCACGCGGATAGTCGGGAAAGAAGTTAAGAAGTCCGGACGAGAATCCTACAGCCCCCAGTTTTGTCAAAAGTACATCGTTGTCAACTGTGTCGAATGCTTTCCGGAAATCGAAGTACAGACCGTCGACCTGCCCAGCGATGTCCAAGCCAAGGGATATGTAGTCCACGCGAATCAATAAACTCGAATCTACGGAGCGGGCTTGGCGAAAACCGTGTTGGGCTTCAGACAAGCAAATATTTACACGTTTGTAAATGAAAGCGTGGAGTATTTGCTCGAAAACCTTGGCAATAGTAGGCAAGATAGCGATGGGTCGGTGTTCCTCAACTGATGTTTTGTCACTGGTTTTAGGGATTGGTGTAACTTGAGAAGTTTTTAATTGAATAGGGTATACGCCAGACTTAAGGGCCAGATTAAAGATATGGCATAGCGGGGCTGCCAGGATGTCATGAAATACCTTAAAGGTACGGCCGGAATGTTGTCAGGGCCAACCGAACTCCAGGGTTTGAGTTTAGCAATCGCCATAGCTACATCCGGTGGGGTTAAACAGGGTAGAGGAATGGTATCTCCCTCACTACTCATATTAAATTTTCTAGGGTCCAATTCAGGTGTATCGAGCAGAAACACACTAGCAAAATACTGAACAAATGCCTCGGCCGCCTTGATACCCGAAAATGTCTCACCATTATAAACCACGGTAGGCTCGAAGCCACCCCTTGATCGCAGGCTAGATAGATGCAGCCAAAACTTACCCGTACCTTACTCGATTATGACATTACCTAATAAAACATATTCAGAGATTCCAGTTTTGCGTTTGACATTTCTGATGAATTAGTCGGAACGAAGACAATAGTGGACAAATTTTCGGATAACAGTTTGTTTCGGACCGAACACTTTGTTACTCTATGCGCCTTCGGAACGCGCCGCCCGAACGGAATGACATCTGACTTGCTAGTTTGATTTTGACACTTGACACGTCGCTTGATTTTGCCGCTTGAAAAATGGGTCCGTCGCCTTTTGGAACCCCGCGACGCGTTTGTTGAAATTAATCTTTTTAAATCGATCCGTTTGTGACAATTAGTCGTGATCCAATTGCTTTGTTTGTAAATAACCCCAATTTGGTGTAATAATACGGGTTTAGTTTCTTGACATTGAAGAACTTTGGAGGTTAAGTGTTTGAACCGCATGTTGGAGTGAATCTCTGGCGAGTCGCAGCGGCCTGGTGTTCTGGAAAACCCACTTACACGTCACAACACGATACATATACACTCACTTACATACATAACTCCAGGTAACCCCAGAAGCAGTGTCCTTCAACCACCAGGTAAGTTCTTTTGTTGTATTGTAGGTGAGTCATTTGTTAATTGTATTGCGTCTTCACTTGAATTGTACTTGTATTGTCTGCTCCGCGTACGGCGGACTAGTTTCGCTAGCCACTTCTTGTCTCTAGAGCCCCACGATTATCACACTTCCACTGCGCATTTGAAATCGTATTGTGAGGTCTAGTCTGGCAGCGTACAATCTTGAGTTTCGCTAGCCACTTCTTGTCTCTAGAGCCCCACGATTATCACACTTCCACTGCGCATTTGAAATCGTATTGTGAGGTCTAGTCTGGCAGCGAACATTCTTGGTATTCAGAGCGCGGTTATGAGACATATAACCAACAAATTGGTAATTTACAGTAGGCTAATTACTTGGCAGTCTCTATAGGGGAAGTAGTAATACGCTGTAAATATTTGTTAATTGTATTGCGTCTTCACTTGAATTGTACTTGTATTGTCTGCTCCGCGTACGGCGGACTAGTTTCGCTAGCCACTTCTTGTCTCTAGAGCCCCACGATTATCACACTTCCACTGCGCATTTGAAATCGTATTGTGAGGTCTCGCCTGGCAGCGTACACAGTTTTTGATTTTCCGTTATTCTTTGGTTAGTTTATAACTATCTTTAAAGTAGACAGGAATATAAATGACTTTGACGACGTGAACAGTGCGCTCTCAATGGCTACGGAATGGTTTACCACAAATAACCTAGTTCTTAATGCTAAGAAAACGAAATGTATAAAGTTCGCCTTACCGAATGTTAGGAATCTGGGACCCAATGTCGTTTTAGATAATGAGGTACTTGAAACTGTACACTCAGCAGTTTTTCTGGGCATAACAGTAGACGCCAAACTTCAGTGGGGAGCACATATATCAAGCCTAGCGGGAAGGCTCAGTTTGGCCGCCTACGCCGTAAGGAAAGTTAGACAGTACACGGACGTTGATACAGCTCGATTAGTCTATTTTAGTTATTTTCATTGCATAATGTCCTACGGCATTCTGCTGTGGGGCAAAGCCGCCATTCAAAATATGCTTGTTCTTCAAAAACGACCTGTTCGAGCGATGTACCAACTAGGTGCTAGAGTTTTTCTGAGAGATTTGTTTAAAGATATTGGTATTCTTACGGTGGTGATGCCACCGTAAGAATACCAATATTTTTTCTGATTCAGATTCAGATTTATTTATTTGCAAAAACATGTGTACATAATATACATGGTATAGTATGGTTGTTACAAAGTGGCTGGTTGTGGCTCAACATGTTTGACCATGGCTGGTGTACAAATTTAGTCGAAAGACAATAAGATTTAAAATAAAAGGAAAACAATAAAAATAGATTATTAACATTAACAATATGATTACATTAAAAACATTAGGTCGATGCGACACAAAATAAATAATTAAATAATAATTTAAGTCAATTTCTCACGATCGATTTATCATTTAAAAAATCATTCACACTGTAGTAGGCTTTTTCTGTCAGTATTTTTTAAATGTTTTCTTAAACTGGTCTGCATTTAATGACTTAACACACTTTGGGATATTATTAAAAATTATTGGCGCCTGCATACCACGCTTTTATACAGTAGCGCTGTCTTTGCTGGCTGATTACGAATTATAATGTCCGATATTCGAGGAAACAAATGATGGTTATTTCTGACAAACAGGGCTATTTCCAAAATATAAATCAATCAATCAATCAATCAATCATTCTTTATTTGAGTATTTTTTGTTTTATAAAGAGAGGCCTACAGCTCTCTGTACTTTGGATACCGAACATGGCACGTAGGCATCGCTTTTGCATTATAAATACCATATCTTTATTAGACGAGTTGCCCCAAAAGATAATTCCATATCTGAGAACAGATTTAACAAGTCCATAATAAGCCGATAGTAAAACATCAGTGTTGATGGATGGAGCAAGTTAGTACAAAGCATATGATTGACTACTGATTTTTTTACATAGTTTGTCAGTGTGTTCTTTCCAATTTAGTTTACTGTCAATAATTAAACCGAGAAAACGGGCATTAGATATTTCATTTATAGTATTATTTTCATGAATAAAATTTACATTTAACGGATTATGCAATCTTTGTCCAAAGTGCATGATATTTGTTTTTGATAAATTTATTTTTAAATTATTATTATTGAGCCATGATATTATAGATGTCAGTGAATTATTTATGTCAAATTTATAATTATTAATGTCCTTACATGCAATTGAAACTTAAGAGGCGTATTACAAAAATGCGCGTAGATGCATGATTTATGCGTTGAAATTAAGTACTATCCGTTGGTTTGTATAAATAACAATGATTTGGTAAAAATAGTTTATTTTCTCTTCTACAATAATAATAAAACGATTTCTTTATTTTTCATTTGTTTATTTAGAAATACTCATTCTCCTGAAGCATGTTTAGGCAAAATGCATGCGAGAGCTGATTTGAGAGCTCTAATTTGCAGATTCTGTTGAATAAAATCAATCAAAACATTTGTTTTTGTATTTCAGATACCCTATACTTTAATAATAGCAGAATACTTTTTTGTTATATGTATTCTATATAAAGAAAAAACGACTGGACGTAATTCGATTTTCTACTGAAAAGATCCGTTATTAAGTCTGAATATCTCCGAAGTTCTGTATAATTTTGACATAGTATTTATACTAATATAATGTCCAACATTTGCATAAAAATATCAATAATGTTTTAATTTTTAATTGCTACTTTTATTTTTTTTATGAATAAAATAAAAGTACTATATACTTATTTCATCGCGCCGGCGATGTGCGCTTAGTGTCGCATGACTGCTCTTCGAGGACGGACCTATGTCAGTTGATTTCGCGCCCTTTGTCGTGTCTATACTATTGTTGCGTGCGTCGCCAGCCGTGTCCACGCTGCTATAGTGTGCGTGTTAGCACATCGTAAACTACGACCGCGGTGTTTGATCGTTGTGAATATTTCGATTCATAGAAAATTATGTCAGTTAGTGTATAGTTCGCACCTTAGTTTTTACGATACCAGATCAATTACTATAGTTATGTTGCTTGTAGAAAACCGTTATTGCATGTCCGAATAGTGAAAAATAAATATAAGTACCAATGCGTCAGTAACCGTAAAAGACGAAACATTCAATCTGTAGCAAAAGCAAGAGAAGAAAGCTATTATTTTGTATGATATATTGTATTAAATATATTTTTGGGCGAAAAATAAAAGTAGGTGTTAATGTTTTATAATGATTTTAGAATGAAAAAAACCGGCCAAGTTTGAGTCGGACTCGCGCACCAAGGATTCCGTACAAACCTGTAGATATTCGTGGTTTATGCATAAGGTTTATGAAATTATTTTTTTATTTTTATTTTTATATTTGAGTTGATTGAATGAAAGGTAATTTGCGGATTACGATTTATGACGTATTAAAAAAAAAACTACTTACTAGATCTCGTTCAAACCAATTTTCGGAGGAAGTTAACATGGTAATGTACATGATACATTTTTTTTAGTTTTATCATTCTCTTATTTTAGAAGTTACGGGAGGGGACGACGACACATTTTACCACTTTGGAAGTGTCTCATGTCTAATTAATCTGTAATATCAAGAGATCCACTGAGTAGATATAGGTTTATTTAATTGATTATAATATCTCAATTTAATAGTCAGCTCAACTTAGATAATAAGTTTCATTTTTTTTGTTTCTAATTTATTTTATTTATTTAAAAGAAGCGCAGCCACATCATATACACTCACACTTAATAATCTTAATAACTAAAGAACTAATGTACATGATAATAACGGCGTACATAGCACTGATTAAAATATCTTCCTGCCTTGAAATATTAAACTAAACTAAAAATAACATTCTAAACTAAACTTTAAACTAAAAACAAACTAAACTAAAATATACTGGTGCACATAAGCCAGATAACATGAAAAGCTAGAAAAACAAAGTTAAGAAATAAAGCAATAATAATTATAAAAATAGACTTCTCGTTGTTTTGTTTGTAATAAAAGAACTGTTTTATTACTAAAAAAAAAATTGTTTGATATTAGAAGAGAAGACTGGTTGTTTCTTTCAAACTAGTTTGATGCATAAAAGTCTATTGAAAAAATTCGTGAAAATAAATGTTTATCTCATACATAATACAAGCTTATATTTTTTATTATATTTTCCTAATTTATTCAAATATTGTGATTATTTGCAAAAAAAAACACACAATACTCGCGAGATCTCGCAGTATTGTTATTCATAAACTCGCGGGATCTCGCTTGAGCCCCAATCTCGCGAGATTTGCATTCCCTAATGGACATGGTGACAAACTATTCTTTAACATATTAATGCATAGTATTTTATTTGTAATACTTATATATAAATATTTTTTTTTAATTTCTACCATGAAAATTGGATTATTTCAAATAAAACAATGATGAACTTACATCTGTATGTTTTATTTATTTGAAACAGGTAGCAGGTAGTGATCTTTTACTAACTCTTCAATTCCCATATCCAAACTTATGCATTTTTTTAAATTTTTCTTTGATTACCTAGTTAATAGACGTTTATTGAAGAGGTAAAAGAAGAAAAAGAAGTAAGGTTGCCACCCCTCCCGTTTTAGGGGGGTGTCACCTATAGGTGACACTGGGCATTGCGATAGATGACTTATGAGTTTGTAAGTATAATTTCGGCAGAAATAAAAGTTAGGTTTTTATTTATTCAATAGTATATTATTTATAAAAATATAAAAAAGGAGATAATAACGATATCTAATGCTTGTTGTGAAACATGAACCAAATTTCAAATGCAAACCGATATTGCATTTACCGCACATTTTTCTTGTTCGTTGGTGACAGTACCCGCATCTTCGCTGAGAACAGTCGATTTCTGAGTGATCATCCGCAGATCCTGAGCTCCTCACCTCATTTGGCACTCTCAATTGCACGGGGACGCAACAAGCAGAATTACGAGTCGGTGGTTTTCCATATTTCTGCAGATACGTAGTGGCAACATTTCGCCGGAAGTCACAATAGGTCCAGTTATTTTCTGACTGCCTTTTGATCAGCCATGCATTTTGACAAGCTGCATCCAAGCCAAATGCAAAAAGAGGAAACCACCATTTTTTGTCACGAAGAGCTACTCTCATGGAGTCAACGTTTTCGTCAAAACGGTCGACCCCACCCATGTACTTGTTGTACATTTTTATTATAGCTGGGCAATCGACTTGTATTTTGGCCCGCTTTTTATCAACAAATCCAATTCGATCCACTTTTGTGACGGGCTCCAACCCGTGACAGTTGGATAAAATGGTGACAATACTGTTGTCATGCCATTTAGCAGCAATAATTCCTTCTGATGCTTTATGCGCCAACTTACCTCTAGGCTCCTTTTTCATATCTTTGGAGTTTGGAAGTTTGCAGTTCTCCAAACGATTTTCACGAACAGTTCCAGTTCCCCCTATATTCTGATCTCGCAAATATTTTAGTAATGGTAGACCAGTAAAAAAATTATCAAAATATATATTATACGGTCCTAACTCTTGAGGTAATCTTTCATGAAGTTCTAAGACAACAGCAGCACCTAGGCCCAAGTCGGATTGCATCTTGAGGCTAGGACCAGACGCACCCTGATAAGGCTCGCAATTCACTAAATAACCATGGCGAGTTGCGGCTGACCAAAGCTTGTAACCAAACCTAATGGGTTTTCCATGTATATGTTGCTTGGTGCCGTGCCTCCCAAAATATGGTACAATAGTTTCGTCAATGGAAATATGTGAAGAACCAGCTCTCATGAAATTAGCACTAAAATTTTGGTTTAGTTTTGTAAAATATTCTCGTATTTTAGCAAATTTGTCGTTCGATGGTAAGGATGTACTATCACACAGATGAAGATATTGCTGAATTTCGAAAAATCGATTACGCCTAATGCTGGACGCTACTAAGTCATTGTGTGTGTCACTTTTTACTTCCCAGAACATTCTCATGTACTTTGGCGTCAAATATCCTGTCAATAGGAGTATTGCAATGTACACTCGAATTTCCTCACTAGCTACATTTAGAGTGTGATTCCTCTGTAAAGCGTACGTGTTGGTCATATCCACTATGAAATTCACTATTTCTTCGCTATATAGCAATTCAAAACATTGAATGGGAGTCATCACTTCCTGTGAGTAACTAAACACTTCTTCGTCGCAGTCGCCCTTACCGCAAGTAGTAAAAGATGACATAGTGACATCACCATACCATTTTTTTACAGTATTCACTTTTTTCTTTTTCTTTTTGGGGGTTGGCCCACATTCTTCTTCTTCCTCGTTTTCCAGGTCTTGTACACGAATTTCTCCAGAAACAGAAGGTCGATTTTGAAACTCAACTTGAGATCTAAGCATGCGACTAGGTAGATGAAGAATGTTAGCATCGTTTTCATCTCCACTGTCTTCATCAGTTACTTCACCATCGTCAGGAGGGAATAAAATAATATCACCTGGGTCTTCTTCCCCGTTCTGCAACACCTCAGCAATCTCATCTAATGTCAGACTGTAAAAAAACAACTTCTAAAACACTATTTCCGCATAGCGATATGACTAACTATAAACAAAAAAGATTCGTTAAAATAGTATAAAAATATATAACATAATGCCCAGTGTCACCTGTGGGTGACACCGTACATTGTAGGTGTTGTAGTAAAAATACTTTTAGTTATTTTTGTCTATAAATACATGTATAATAAAGGTTACATATTTATTTATAATATGTAAAAAGAAAAAACACAATACTTACGGTCTAGACATTTTTATATGACTTTTTTTCACAATGAATCACACAAACTCAGCTCGTTCAAAATAAGCGCGAAACAACTTAGTGACGTTGACAAGTGGCAGTTGATGCGAGTTGCCAGATAAAAAAAAAATTAAGTGATGATTAGTAGCATTACTACTATAATGATAGAATTGGAAATAAATATTGACTAGTGGTAGAAAATCACTATTAAAGTTTTGTCACCTACAGGTGACACTGGGAATTGTTTTCTTCACAAAAGTTTACAGTGTAAGTAATAAAATATTTACGTATCCTTCCAATTATTTTATAACATATTGACACTTTAACATTACTGAGTAATGAAAAATATTGAAACAAACAACTTTTCATTTACCGTCTAAAGTTAATACGAAAATGTATACTGCGGTGGATCAAGCACGTTTAGTCGCCACACTCCGACATCATGGTGCGAGCGAGTAAGAAGATGTGAAAGAAGGTATCGCTCGCGTAACTCGCCGCGCACGTGGTGCATAAAAATACCTAAATTAGCGCTGCGCCGAAATGTAACAGGGCTCTTAAGTAAAGTAAGTAAAAATTCATTTATTTTCCACACTTATCTAAACACACAATAGGTACATAAAATAAATGGAGTGGACTGGAGCCTAAACTAGGGCAGCCCTGTATTTCAGGACTCCAGGTCTTCCTCCCGCGGCGAGTAAGTTGGTACAAATTACAACTAGAGGTGTAGTTAATAAATAATTATATTGTTTGTGTTTGGGTGAGTTAGTGTGTGTGTTCGTGCGTGTGTGTGTTGTGTGTGTATGTGTGTTGTGTGTGTGTGTGATGAGTGAGAGTACGGTTGCGCGCATCTGTGTTTGTGGGAGTATGTATATAAATGTATGCGTGGTTATGGATAAGTGAGTTTTGATTGCTCTTGATTTACTGCAGACAGAACAGAGATGTTATTTAGTAATTATATGTAAGGCGGCCCCTAAACGATCCATTAAATTGTGCAATATTACGAATTGTGCAATATTATTGACCGTATAGGGTTGATATTGAAGATTCCGCAATGATTGAATGAAAGTTTGAGCATGTTTAATTTTTATTGCACCATATTTTTCCATTGCATCGTGTAGGGTCAGTATTGCGCAATATTTTTTAGTATGTGTTTTATCTTGAACGAGGAGTACATGGGAATTTCTGGCGGGAAATCAGACGCGTCGCTTGGGTTTTTGTTATATTTTTCCAAAAACTGAATTGTGATGAATTTTACGGAAGAAAGTGGTGTAGTTTTGTGTTGTAAACTGTATTAATACTATTTTCCGACTGAACACGAAAACATTGCGCAGTTCGTATTATTGTGCAATATAATTGATCGTTTGGATTCAAAGCGCCTATCAATCTTATTGTACAATAAAATGTATTGTACAATGTTATTGTAGGTCTAGGGGCCGCCTAAGGCTTCCGTATCATTGTAATTTAAATTCAGAAGATATTTTTGTATATTAGATTTACATTCATGCGTGAGTTTTGGGAATATATTTAAAAGAGAGTTGAGTTTATTATATAGATAAGGAGCAAGGAAGCATGAGTGTCTCGTGAAGAAAGCCGTGTTGTGTTTAGTTGCCTTACATATTCTGTTATTTCTTCGTGCAGGATATGTTGACTTAGCATCGTAAGTTAGTTCTTTATGCTTGCGTAGTGTGGTGTGAAGGATGAATAGTTGCCTCACTGTCAAGACATTGCAGTCCTTATATAGGCTCATCGTGGGATAACGAAAGGGTTTTCTGAGCATTACTTTGAGTAATGATCTTTGTGCGCGTACAACTTTTATGATTTTTGTCTTGCAGGTCACACCCCATACCGGAATACAATAACCCAAGATTGATTGAACCAAGGCAAAGTAAACCGTTTTTAACGTTTTCAATTTGAGTACGTTTCTGAGCTTTCTAAAAATCCATACGCGTACGTGCAGACAGAATATCTAGTTGTACATGCCATGAAAGGGTATCATCTATTTGAGTGCCGAGATATCTAAATTGGTGGTTTTTACTATTGTTGCGCAAGAGCATGTTAATGACTGGTTATTATTACAAATATGTGATTTTATAGTGAAGTGAAGTTATTTGGTTGTGTTGTTTTATTCATCGAAAATGTTATATATTTTGTTTTATTGACATTAATGTTAGTAGATTTTTATTTAACCACAGGGATGCCTGATGAAGTCCTTTTTCGGCAAGGTACCATGCCTCAGCCCAGGAATCTCCCTGAAATATGAGCGCAGTGTCATCCGCGTATGCGAATATTTTTCCCTTTGGCGGGTCATATTGGCAAAGTTCGTTGATATATATCAGGAAGAGCCCTGGGCTAAGAACGCTTCCCTGGGGAACTCCACAGGTGATGGGGAGGGGGCAGCTAATGTAGTCACCTATTTTCACAGATTGGTACCTGTTGGTGAGAAAATCTTTCACGAGTTGCAGAGGTAGGCCACGTATGCCGATCGCTTCAAGTTTCATCAGAAGTAGGTTAATTGAAATAGTATCGAAGGCCTTGGCTAGATCCAAAAAAACTCCGACACATTTCCGACCCTGGTCCAAGTTACTTGCTACAAAATTTGTAAGCTGTATTGCCGCATCTTTTGCAGATTTGTTAGGTTGAAAACCATATTGAGAATCTGATATAATATGTTCTTGTTTTAGAAAACTCATTAGGCATTTGTTGATAAGCTTTTCAAATATTTTGGACATTGCAGGCACGACCGAAATCGGACGATAGTTCTCGACACTGCTCTTAGACCCACTTTTATGAATAGGATGAATTAGTGAATGCTTGAAGCAGTTTGGAAAAATACCTTTGTTTATACATAGGTTGAAAATATGAGTCAGTGAGGGGCTTATTACATTTTTATGCGTTTTAGGAATGTGGTAGGTATGCCATCATATCCAGTAGCGGAGTCATTTTTAAGATTTTGAATTAATGACTCGACTTCGGTATTATCTGTTTCCAGCAGTACGATTGACTTTAAGTTACGATCTGTTTTAATATTACATTTTATTTTAGATATATCGAAGGATTTAGTGATAGAATCTACAAGTGTTTGACCAGTACTTACAAAGTACTAATTTATCTTATCTACGGATTGCTGGGCTTCGTGTGGTTTAGTACTTAATAATAATTCTTCCGCCGAATTTTTGTTTTTAGTAGTGTTGCTGATTTTTCGTATCATTTCCCAAGTTTGTTTTGGATTCTTACAATTTTCAATCGTCGAGGTTTCATATTTCTCTCTAAACTTATTTAGAACATCATTACAAAAGTTCCTGTACCTATAATAGAAGATCTTTAGAACTTCATCTGAAGGAGAAGCCTTCAGTTTTTTGTGTAGGGCGTCGCGTTGGGTGCATCTGAGTAAACCGGTAGTAATCCATGGCTTAAGTATTGTCTTCCTATTAGGAACTTTACGAACTGTAGTGTTTATATCTAAAGCGTCTTTGATGTACTTTATCAAAATATCAATTCCAGTATTTGGATCATCTATATCAAGAATACTTGATAAATCAGTATTCACAAGTATATTCACCGCGTTATCGTAGTAAATGTTTGAGCTTTACGATTTGTTTTAAGAATAATATGATCTAAGCAGTTAGACTCGCGTGTAGGCAAAGGTGAGCAGGCAGAAGGCCGTTTTCAGCTAAAAGATTGAGGTACTGTTCATTTTTCCGATCGTCGTTGTGGGGTTTGATGTCAATGTTGATATCACCAAGAACAGCAACTGTATGAGACTCTCGGATTGATCATAAGTTTGTTTCAAGAGATGTAAGAAAGGGGTCTATAGCATGGTTAGATGGCGACCTATACACACAGAGAATGGCGATATCGTTACTTTTTATAAGTATACAGCTAGCGTCAACGAGTACTGGTTCCTCCACAGTATGGCATAAATCCATGTGAATGTATACAACGACGCCATCACTTCTATTATGGTTAGTAGTGGAATTATCTATTTGTGGTAGAGGCCTATGTTCCGATATCCAGCATTCCGTAAATACCAAAATGTCACAGTGGGTGTCTAGGCGTTTTTAGAAAAACAAGTGTCTATGCGTTTTAGAAAAACAAGAAAGTGATCTAAGTTCCGATAGATACTTCTGATATTGTGTGTTATCAATTTTAGGTTACTGCCCGAGGTATTTATTAGGTGAGTACAGTCATTAGGCTCCACTATTGCTGATTCTGAAACGGTTGTACTGTCTAAATCATTTTGTATTTTAGAGATACTGTTGTTGTTATCCGTTGTGAATGTGATGGCCTATAGCTAGTGGTATATCTGAGTGAAACGATTGGGTACAATATCTAGATAGATAAATAAAATTACATATAAACAATACAACCCTGCAGAAATTTCTTTGATAAAATTTAGTATACATTATCTGGGTATGTATAGTTATGTGCGTATGATATTTGTTAAGGTTATTTAGGTTATAACATTTGTATTGTGTGAGCAGTCTACTGTATGCAGAACAAAGGTGAGTAATATTGTTACAATTGTGTGTGTGAGCGAGATAGGATGTATGAAAAGTGTACAATTGTGTTGAGTATGTGCGGTATAAGTAAGTTAAGAATATAAAACTAAGTAGTAAACAAAACAATATAGAAAAAAAGACTGAGCAAAATAACCTGAAGAAGTGCGTGTAAACCTGCAGGCCATTAAGTCATTTAATTGACATCAGTTTATTTAGATCCTCTTGATTAGATAATCTGATTGCTTTGGCACCTTCTTCCTTGCGTAAGTATACGAAGCCATGAGCGGTCCAACAGTACTTATAGTTGTTATCGTTAGAGTACGTGCGAGGCCTTGCAAAAATTCTCTTAATTTCCGCGGTTAGGCTTTCCGATATGTAGATGGGTTCACTAGGACCGTCAATTTTGGCATGTGTAGTTGACAAATAAGTTTTTGACCCCTGTTTTAATTTTTTCACGGTGTCTAACAAAGCTTCCTTTTTTATTACCGTGGAAAACTCGACGACTATGGGCATTTTAGACGATGACTTCGAGTTATAGCGAAATACGTCCTTGACATCAGTATCTTGAATGTCAACGTTGATAGACGTTCCAATACATTTACGAAACTGTACTGTCATCAGCAAATAATGTCATGGGTTGAGTAGTTGCCTTTGGCAAGTCGTTGATATAAATAGTAAACAACGGCGGCCCTAGCACACTACCTTGGGGAACACCGTAAGTGACATATTTCCTTACTGAGCTGAATGTCTCTTCTTTTTTTGTTTTGCGATTCACTCTAGTTATTACTGGTATCTGTTGTCGATTTGTTAAGTAAGATTGAATTAAATCTAAAACGTTACCTCTTATACCGTATGCGTCAAGTTTACTGATTAGTATATTATGCTCTACATAATCAAAAGCCTGTGACATGTCGCAAAAAATAGCACGAACTGGAACTGTTTTGTCAACATGGCAGATAACACCTTGGATGAATTCATAAATGGCCATGTTTGTGGTTTTATTTTGTCGAAAGCCCTTTTGTTCATTGCACAAAATTTTATTTTTTTCAAGATATGAGTTAAGGTCACCATAAATATATTTTTCGAAAATTTTAGAAAATATTGATAAAAGTGCAACAGGCCTATAATTTACTATTAATTGTTTACTTTCTTTTTTGAATAAGGGTTTTATAAGTGATAGAGTTTAAGATCTTGTGGAAATATTCCAGTTGTTATCGACAAGTTCATAATATGACTCAGGTGGTGGCATATATCCTGATTTACTGCTTTAATTAAACCATCGTATCCTACACTATTAGTATTTTTAAGGTTACTTATAATTTTATTGATCTGGTAGGGTGAACTTGGTGCAAGAAACATTGAATTTAACTGATGATTAATTGTAGACGTTACATTTTCCCGGCACCCGGAAGGGGTTTGACCTTTTCAATAAAATAATTATTAAATGCGTTTGCTATTTCTGTGGGATTGTTAAGGACGTTATTTTCATCAACTTTTACGTTATCAATAGATTCTTTTGGGGTGTTAAGTCTTGTTTCATCACAATTCATCTTCGCCAACATCTTATATATTAGGCAAAATATACACCTGTGCACTAAAAACAGTAATATTCATAATATTAATACTAGAAATAAGGACAAACTATGTGCTCCCTTTCACCGGCTTCATAAGGTTCATAATTCTTTTGTTGGTCTTCGTATTACCTTTTATAACAAGCTTCCCTCTGCTTTGCTAGATTTGTAGTTTAATGAGTTTAAATCTAAAGTAAAATCCAACCTTTGTTCAAAGGCATATTATTCTATCAACGAATACTTAAACGATAAGAATAGTTGGTCGCTGTGATTAACTCAAGACAATGTTTATGTTCTTTCAATCCAGAATTAGCTTTCCTACTGACAGTTTATATGGGTATTTCATATAATTATTTTTTATTTATTTTTTTATTTAACAGATTTTGTTTATTTATTTTTATTTTCTTTTAATTTCATTTATTGTGGATATAATCTACTCATTACAATGATTTTAAATGAGTTGTATTGCAACATGTAGTTAGCTAGCGACCTCGTCAGCTGTTCATAATATTCTTGCCTGACCAACCGGCAGCAAGTTCGTCATGCTCCCTTAGATGTCACTGCTTGCGGTAGCGTCGGGGGTCGGGTTACTACCTGCCCTCAAATATGGCGAGGGGAGTAGTGGCTGACCTTTACGTTATGCTCGTGAACGGGTGCTGCTTGTGGTGACTGGTCGTCTCGCTGACCATGATTTTTGTTATTGTTATTTGTATTAACTGTTATTTTATTTTACTCCGGAGGTCCTAGTTTAACTATTGTAACTTCAACTTAGCTATATGCATCAATGTATGTATATGGATTATTTTGCATCATTGAACATGTAAGCGGGCACGCCCTTTATGCCTGGAGGCTTTATTTACGTTTTAAATTCTATTTACGATTTTGATTTAGGTATAATTTATTTCAGCTTGAGTTTAGTTTTCAATGTTTTGTTGGTGGTATATTGGCGTGTGCTAGCTGACATATGGCGAATAATGTATGTTTCGTTTTTATAATAGTAATTACTTACACAATATTGTATAGAATCAAGTTCTTCTAACTTAAAAAACAGCTGTGCTGCTGGGGAGTTTGTTCCGCCACTTCTTCTTCCCAACTAAAGCACTAGGAAGTGTCGAAGGGCGGGCGTTTTGGGGGGACTGTCTTATGTAACTTTGACGTTAAAAAAGTGCTGACTCTCAGCCTAGTTTGAATAAATGAATTTTGATTTTGATTTTGACTACGCTTTGGAATGAGTGACTAGCTTCATCTTTCTGACTGAGTAATTCCTTTATAATTCAAAAATACCTGTAAATGGATATTGGTATTGCGTTGACAAATTTCAAAATAGAATGGCCTGAGAAAACTATGACCATTCCTCCGCGAATAGTCCCATACAATGCAGAAAGATTACTATAACGTTACATAACACGGCGTAGCATGTAAAGCGGCGCTCGGCTGGGGTCGGCGCGTGCGATGCGCGGGGGCGCGGCGCGCCTGCTGCGCGTGGCTGCGGCGCTGCTGGTGTGGCTGGCGCGGCCCGCGGCGGCGCCCGCGCGGCCGTGCGCGCGCGCCGCTCTGTGCGTGTGCCGGCGCGACCAGCAGGCCTGCAGCGACGTGCCCTTCCACCGGTTCCCCGACACCGCGCCAGGCGTGGCGCACGTGTCGGTGGCGGGCGCGCGGCTGGGCGCGCTGGGGGAGGTGGCGCTGGACGGGCGCGCTCTGCGCACGCTGGTGCTGGTGGCGTCGCACCTACACCACATCGAGCACCAGGCGCTGCAGTACGTACTCACTCACGCTCCGCGCTCTCTGGTACTTGCACTTACTCTCAATTAATGCGCCGGCTATTTGCAGGTCCATGGTATCGACACTAGCCTCTCTGGATCTAGGATTTAACGAGTTCACTGACGTACCGTTGGAAGCTCTGCGCGGGCTGAAAGTATTGAATTGGCTGAATTTGCAAAAGTAAGCGGGAAACAAAGATTAACTTGGATTGTTGCTTCATCTTTCCAATATCATAATTATTTGATACTGTTTCAGTAACTACATCAGTGACTTGGAGCCGCACATGGACTGGGGCTCCCTGGCGGACTCGCTCAGCAGCCTGTCCCTCAGTAACAACCACCTGTGCGCGATGGGCGAGGGCGCGCTCTCCGCGCTGCGTGTGCTGGTGCAGCTCGATCTGGACGGCAACCGGCTGCATGTGGTGGCGGGCGGCTCGCTGCCGCCGTCACTGGCACTGCTGCGCTTGTCCGACAACCTGCTGCAGCAGCTGCCGTGCGCGGTACTGGCGCATTTGCCGCGCCTGCGACACCTGCACCTCAGGAACAATATGCTGCACCCAACACACAACCGCACCTGCCGTAGTGAACACTCTAAAATCGATTCCTTGGACCTCAGCCATAACGAGTTGGACGACTTGTTTGAGCTGGATTTCTCGCAAAGGTTGCAACTGAAGCAGCTCATGCTAGACTTTAATGAATTTACTTTAGTGCCATCTTTCGTGCTAGACAGCGTTAGACTCGAAAAGTTGTCGATAGCGTACAACAGAGTGAGCCACATATCGGACGCGACGGTGCACGCGCTCCGACGAGACCTGGAACGGCTGGATCTCGATCACAATGAGCTGGCGGCGCTGCCGGCAAGCGTGGCGCAGCTGGCGAGGCTGCGGCACCTGTCGCTATCGTACAACCGCCTGCAAGAGCTGAAGGACCTGCCGCCGCACCTGCACTCGCTGTCTCTGGCTGGCAACTTTCTCACGGCATTACCCGCGGGGCTGCGCGGGCTGGCGCCAGCGACGCTTGCCTACTTGGATTTGGGATACAACCAGATAGCGTGTGTAAGCGCCGAATCATTCGGAGTGTGGTCGGAGGCGCTGGCCACGCTCAACCTGAAAGGCAACCGCCTGGCGCAGCTGGCGGGCGACGTGTTCCCCGCGACGCTGCCGCTGCGCGAACTAGTGTTGAGCTTCAACGAGCTGTACCACGTGCACGCCGCTACCTTCGCTAACCTGTCGGCGCTGCGGGTGCTGGAGCTGTCGTCCACGCTGTTCACCGGAGAGTTCCCGCTCGCCGCGCCGAGCCACTCGCTCTCTTGGCTCAGTTTAGATAACAATAACATTTATTACGTTTCCAGTGAAAATATTCAAAATTTTCCTTCGCTGGAATATCTCAATTTAGACTTTAATAAAATTATTGAATTTCCAAGTGAAGTGTCCGGAACGAACTGTTCGTGTAGACTTAAGGAACTGAGACTATCGTACAATTACATAACTAAGATAAACAGTGAATTTCTCATAGATTTAAAAGAGTTGCAGAGCTTCGATCTCTCATACAATCGCTTGCACAATATTAGCGAACACAGTTTTACAAATTTACGAAATTTGGTTTATTTAAACTTGGCGGGGAATGCTGCCGAGTTCGTCGCAGAGCGCGCTTTCAGTCGACTGCCCAAGTTACAAGTGCTAGACTTGCAAGCCAACCACCTAGTGGAGTTCTCTACGGAACATTTCGAAAGAGTATCGAGCGAGGAATCTAATTTGTTAGTGAACGTCAGTTATAATAGAATATCGTCACTAGTCGGCGGCGGCCCGCCGGTCCTCATAAATATTCTGGACCTGTCACATAATTTACTGGAAAGCTTATCGAAAGCTTTCTTTGATCCTCTGGGATCGTCACTTCGCCAAATCGTTCTGTCGCATAACCGACTGACGCACATTGATAACTTCGCATTTGGCGCACTACCGCAACTTGAGATATTGATTTTGCATCACAATAACATCAGTGCGGTGAAGCGAAGAGCGTTCGGCGAGGTGTCAGCACTGCAGATTCTCGACCTGTCGCACAACCGGCTGGCACAGCTGTCGGTGGAGCAGTTCAGCAACATGCGGCGGCTGCGCCATTTGCGCCTCGCTGCCAACGAGCTGCGTGCGCTGCCGCGTGACGCTTTCAAGAACACGGTGCTGGAGCACCTGGACCTCAGTGGCAACCAGCTCGCTCTGTTCCCGAGCAGCGCGCTGGCGCAGGTAGGCTTCACGCTGCGGCGCCTAGAGTTGGCGCACAACCGCCTGGAGTACCTAGACGCCGCCATGTTCCACGCTATCGCCTTCTTGCACGAGCTCAGTCTGGCGGGCAACGCGCTCACCGTGCTGTCCGACAACACGTTCGCCGGCCTGGCGCGGCTGCGGCGCCTCGACCTGTCGCACAACCTCATCAAGTCCAATTTCAAGGAGTTGTTTCACAACTTGCCCCGTCTGCGCCGCCTGGCACTGGCTGGTGCGGGTCTGAAGGTGGTGCCGCACTTGCCACTCGTCAACCTGACCGAACTGGATCTAAGTGGCAATCACATCGCGTCATACCGCGAGTCCGACATGCGGTGGCTGTCCAACCTGCGCGTGCTGGACGTGGCGCGCAACAGGTTCACATCACTGCAGCCGTCGATGTGGGCAGCCACCCCACTCCTCAACGTGCTCGATGTCTCCCATAACCCTATCGTGCGCGTGGCACACGGCTCCTTCGAGAGCTTGAGTCATCTGCTACACCTGCGCATGTACCACCTCCGCCATCTGGAGGCTATAGAGCCGCGTGCTTTTCGGCCGCTGGTATCTCTACGTTCTCTCGGTCTCGAGTCAATTGCGTTTAATGGTCAAGTTGAAGTATCACTAGCTGATATAGCGGCGTGCACACCCGGCCTGGAGACGCTCGAGGTGTATGTGCGGGAGAGCGTGCTGGACTCGCAGTTAAGGGGGCTGCGCGCGCCCAAGCTACGTGAGCTGTCCGTACGCGGCGCTGCGCTGCGGCAGGTGTCGTTCATGGCATTCTCCGGGCTGGGCCGACAGCGCGCGCTGGCGCTGCGGGTGTCGGGCACGGGCGTGCGCGCGCTGCCCGCCGGCCTGCTGCTGCCGCTGGTGCGCGTGCCACACCTCGCGCTCGACCTCTCCGACAACCAGCTCGTCAGCTTCGCTCCCACTACGCTGTACCCCAACCTCACCGGGTGGAATCGTCTCGCAACGAAGCTGCTCTCCGGTAAGTACCGCTCGTGGAAGGCGTTGCGTGTCTTGTGTGGTATGGTGTATTCGATTACCATAGGCTTGTGTTCCCGGCAGGCGGGCTGGTGGTGTCGGGGAACCCACTGCACTGCGGTTGCTCGGTGTCTTGGGTGGGCGCGTGGCTGCGGCGCTGGACAGCGGAGGTGGGCGGCTGGACGGCGGCAGCGCGCGGCGCAGCGCGGCGCAGTGCGTGCCGCGGGGAGGGCGCTAGCGTGGCGCTGCTGACGCTGGAGGCAGACGAGGCGGCGTGCCACGCCAGCGCGCTGTCGTCGCGCGCGCGCTTGCTGGCAGTGCCGGCGCGCCCCTCGGCCGCACTTTGGCTCGTGCTGCTGCACGCGCTCAGTTAATGCGCGCTCGTCGTGGCGCGTAGCAATGTGTCACTTGTGATTGTGATATATGTGATCATATCGATGTGATGAAGTGTAGCGAACGTGACTGTGGACTGTGCTGCCATATCTGCAGAGTATCTCAAAGATGCAACTCCACATTACATAATTCCATTTTGTCCAGCAACTCGAGAGACCTACCAGTGTAGGTACTTGACTTACTTGTCAGAAACTTCAGAAAATGTGTACTTTTTTTAAGAGAAACGAAAGAACTAGTTTGCAATTTGCTAGGAAAAGTCATGCCTTACTTTACTAAACATATATATCGATACCGGAAATTTCAATTGTCGTAAAGGACAAAACACGAGTTTTCAGTAGAGCCAAAAAACAAAAAAAAATATTGTTTTTAAATTATATCTTTTTCAAAGAAAGTACTATATTTATGATGTCAAAAGAAACCCTCACTATTTTTTCGTGTTCTATCCATAAAACTTAATAAAATAAACCAAACATAATTATTGACGGAAATGAGAGTCCTTTACAGCCCAAAAAAAATTAACTGAAGTACTTTACAGCCACGAAAAATTGGTTACGATAAAGTCAGATGTGTCGTAAAGGACTAATCTTGATTCAATTCAACCAGAGACTAAGGGGGTAAAAGGAACAAAAAACCTAAAGTTTTGAATAGAAATACCTACAATATATAGTAAAAACAAGTGAAATTAAAATATTTTTTATTTATTATTCAAATATTTAGTAAAAAAGTAGTCAAAATATTATTCTAATAGGAATTCAAAATTTAAACAAAATGTTTTGCGCTATTACGTTATATTTATAATTTTATTGTGTTGTGATGGAAGGTTTTGTTACCAATTTGGACATTTTCCTGTTTGTGGCAAACACCAGTTTTTTTTTAACAACCTCAAATGTTATTTGAATTTATTGCGAATAAAGTTGATTTGTCAAAAATGAAAAGAACGAATTGAAACAATTCTGTCAGACTTATGTGTGCTCGTTGAGGAACAAATGGATCTCGCGTAATCGCACGAGACGTACCTACATTCATCAAAAAGTATGAGACATAGCTGCAAAAGGACATAAAATGGCCTGAGGTCGTGAGGGAAAAGATAACCCCCTTCTATGGTGTTAGTAGAACAGCAACCATGTTCCAGTTCTGACTTCGCTATAAATGAGGGTGCATCAACATCCTGTGGACCGGAAACGTGCAGTGTTGGGACATCAACATCAGTTGTGAGTCCAAGAAAACCATTTGTGAAGCTAAGCCCGCTACAGAAGAGTGGAAGAGCTCCTAACGTACAGAACTGAAAGTCATGCTCATGCAACTGGTTTAAAAGCACAAAATAAGAATGTAGCAGATATCATTAAACTAGTCTCGGAGCATCCCGAAGAAGCTACAAAGATAAAGGAATTGTTAAAGGCATAGAAAACTATGCCCATATATTCTGCTGATAAAGCTTTAGGTATTTTGACCTCATTGAAGCTTTCGAAGTGGCAGTATATAACATTAATATATTGTGCAAAAGAAGAAGGAATACCATTGTATTCTTATACAGTTATCCTTGAAGCGAAGAAGAACTGCTATCCGCCAAAAGATGCCATAGAAGTCGGTTAAAGTAAAACTTCAAGCTATTTTGAACAAAACTGTGGCTAGACTTGGAATATTTTTTCGTGTAGAATCTTCACTGCATGGCAAAGAATGTATACTTATATTCAAGTAGGGTTTTGATGGTGCTTCAGGGCAAAGTTTGTATAAGCAAACTTTGGCAGAGGATGACGATTCTAGCATTTTTATATGTTCGTTTGAGCCCCTGCGCTTAGTTTGTGGCGAAGAAGTGATATGGGAGAATCCAGAGACATTTTTCACAATGTTCTGCAGACCATTATATTTTAAGTTTTCAAAAGAAAACAGGTTGAACATAGTTGAAGAACAGGCTACGATTGGAAACGAGATTGAAGACCTGCAGCCTTCTATTATGGGAGGCCATTCTGTTAAGCACTCGATGCCTACGACCATGACTGATGGCAAAATCACTTCCCATCTAACAAATACCTCATCTCCGACTTGTGATATATGTAAAGCAACTCCTACGGAAATGAATCAGTTAGAGGTCTTTTTTTGTGTTTGGGAAATCATCAAATGACGTCTCCCGCTCTGGGCGGAGCGGAAGGGCGTGTCATTATAACTCAGCCATAGTCACGGTGATTAACAAATGAGGGACTTAGTACCATCAGTTTTTAGTCACTTGTTAATCAGCGTGATAATGATTGATTATGCAATTATGTAAAAAAAAAGTATTTGATCAATATCGTATTTAATTATTCTCATTAAAAAAGTCATTAATAGGCTATTAACTAACGACAGTACAAGTAAATCGATGCTCAACTTCGTTTGACCATGTCAAAGATTTGAAAAATCACGTATCGAAAATTCAAAAATTTGGTACGCGCGAAGCGGCATTGAAAGGTATATGAATTTGATGTCACCTTGATCGCCGTGTATGGTACAATACCTCTTGTGAGCATCAGCCCTTCAGTTCCATTCAGTTTCAAATAAATTAACTTTAAGTGTTTTCACCCATACAAAAAAAAAAACTTAAAACATTTTGTTCTCACGCGTGGAGGTTCCATACGTTAATATTACATAAAGGTATGTATACCAGACACATTGCAAACGTCCTTTACGCCCTAATTACGTAAGTTAAAACAAAGCATAGATTTGGTCGTAAGGGTTAAGACTATATCTTTATTATGTGGTTAAGAATGTCGTATAAAAAGTTTAATGCAAAAATGAGGATTACGACCTCTTAAATAATTAAAACATGACTTTACGCTCCCCTATTGAAAATTATTTTTACGATACATCCCAAATAGTATAAAAAATCGCGCTAGAGCTGTTGGAAAGCCAGGTCGTAAGGGGCTTTTTTTTAAAGATAGAATTTTTTTAAATATACCAATCGATAGAGCTTGCGACGCTGATTCCAAATATATATATAACTCATTTTCGACAAAATGTCCTTTACGACAATTGAAATTTCCGGTATCGATATAATATTAGTAAAATACCTTTGTATATACGAATAATTTTATATCTAAATTAGAAAGAACAACGAAAAATTTGTTAAGTACTGTTTACAATTTCTAATAAAGTGTGTTGTATAGTGTGAGTGTTGTTAGCAGGAGCCCTCCGTGTGGCAGGCGCTCTGCACTGAACTGTACACAGCGCGACGTCATACTAACGACAGATATTAAATATTTTTTTATAAAAGTGTGGAGTTTTATTGCAGCACACGGCGCCTCGTGCAGGCGCCACCGGCACTCGCTCGTGTGTGTCAGCGACGCCAGCTGTTCGCGCCCGGGCGTCGCACATGTTGCAATACTGATGTAACTTGGGGAGACCGGTTCACCGGCTGTGCGAGCATACTCGAGCATAAAATAACTCAAAACCATTGTGCTCGAGCATGGTCGAGTAGTTGCCGTTTTGTTTGCTTGACTCTAAACATATTGAATACAAACAAATAAAGTAGAGTTACAAGTTGGTATTGACACTGAGAATTGTTAGTCGACATTGCTTAAACTAATCATAACGACACGCTTAAGACAAGTTTGTAATGAAACAAGTTTCGTATAACTTTTCTGTAATGGGTACGTGTGTGTGTCCGACGTAGCGCTGTGCTACGCGATGCTACACGGTGCTACGCGGCGTGTAGCTGGCTCGTAGCTCGTAGCGATACTCGATAAAAGATTGAACGTCTTGCATTCGTCTTTTTCTTCGCCTTGAAGGTTTGGGAAATCCAATTTAAACGGAATAAGAGATTAGTTTTAGTTTGATTTAATTGCTTTGCATATGGTTTTTTGATACTTACTTGGTTTGACGAGGAAGTCAAACAGTCTGCCTGTGAGGTTTGTGGAGCAGACAGCACACACACAGTTCACTCGCGGCTACGCGTGTGAACACGCGGCGCTCGGCCTACGTGCGTGCAATATCTGATTATTAAAGCAACTTACTGTTTAAACGTACGAATGAATAGTCTCGGTACCTCATAACATAACTATAGCTATGTAAGTCAACAACATACAGTCCACTAACCGAACGTTTTTATGTGTGCGTTACGATTGCTCCGCCAGATTATCCAAAAGGATTTTTTTTTAGCCAAAATTTTTGTCGAAATTTGTCAAAATGGAATGGCACAAACCAAAAATTTGTCAAAGTAGAAATAAAGAAGTTATTAGGGTTTTAAGTTGGCCGCGCGAACGTAACGTGGAGGATTGCCGGCCATGGAGATCTCAGCAACTACTTGGCCTAGAGATCTAATTCTTTTTATCAATTGAAGACTGAATTTGTCAAAAATTGTCGAAAAAAGAATTATATGCTCTAGATCAATATTTTACGAAATATTCACCTTGGAAGTTATGGCCGCGCAATCGTGCACTTGTCGTTTCTTTTTTGTTGATCATTTCTTTAATCTTACGACTTTATGTCGTAAAACTGTTACAAGAAGGAAGGTCTTAATTTGTCGAAACTAACTAAAGCAATAAATAATACAAAAGTTTAGTTAAACAGAAGATATCAGTCCAAAACAAAAAAGTCGTGGCCGCGCAATCGTAACGCTACTTTGAACGCTGATACCTCATTACCTATAATTGCTGGGAGTTCGGTGTGAACATCCATTTACACGGCATATTACCCTCATTAGAGTGACATATCATTTTACCCTCAGAACACTTTCCAACGAGAGTAATCTCAAAAATAATTTCATCTCGTACAATGTTCGAGTAGGGTAACCATAATTTCGATTTGATTTGGGAATATCTCTAACTGGGGACGAGCAATTATATTGAACAATCTGCAAAATTAATTCCTATTAAATAAAAACTTGCATGTTTCAAAAATTTGATAAAGTATATCAAATTTTTGAAACATTAATCACAGCTTGCATAATTAACATATAAACATTACAAAAATCAACAATTACATTAAAAAATCAACAAATAAAATAAAACCTTTAAAAACCTTTATAGAACTATTGTGAGAATATTACAAATCAATAATTAATTTTCATTATAATTTATTTTTCTTAATTATTTACAAAAATGATCAAATCAAATAAAGCAAATAATTTATATCTGGTTACGTTTGTACAAAACCATAATTATGTAACAAAATGGATGCAAACAGAGTCTTTTGTACTTTCACACAATTTACTTTTATTGTCGTCGTAGCAATGCATCCCATTTCTTGTAAAATGACATTTGTAGTGTCCTATTGTTCCAAGGTTTGGTGGAATGTATTCAATGGTACCTAACAGTTTATAAATATTTTGTTTGATTATAATATTTTGAGGTATGTCATGTAACAACATCATTTGTGTGCCATTTAAATCAAATGTTACTATTTTTGATAAGGTATAAGTAAATACAACTAATTCATTGCATTTTCTGCAACGTTTATCCTCCCATTCATAAATAATAAATGAAAATGTTTTTTTATTGTTTAGCCTATACTGTCCCACTCCTGGGCAAACGCCTCCCCAATTTCTTCCAGGAACTCTTGCCCCACGCCACCTCAAACCAGTCGTTGCGGTATGCATCTAGGTCGTCTCGCCACCGCTTTCTGGGCCGACCTCCACAAAATGTTCTGTATATTATATTTTCTCACAATAGTTCTATAAAGGATTTGAAAGGTTTCATTTTATTTCTTGATTTTTTTATGTAGTTGTTGATTTTTTTAATCTTTATATGTTAATTTTGCAAGCTGTGATTAATAAATATATCTAATTTTTGAAACATACAAGTTTTATTTCATAGGAATTAATTTTGCAGATTGTTCAATATAATTGCTCGTCCGTTAGAGATACTTATTCCCAAACCAAATCGAAATTATGGTAACCCTACTCGAACATTGTACGAGATGAAATTATTTTTGAGATTACTCTCGTTGGAAACTGTTCTGTGGGTAAAACGATATATCACTCTAATGAGGGTAATATGCCATACAAATGGATGTTCACACCGAACTCCTAGTAATTATAAGTAATGAGATATCAGCGTTCGAAGTAGCGTTACGATTGCGCGGCCACGACTTTTTTGTTTTGGACTGATATCTTCTGTTTAACTAAACTTTAGTATTATTTATTGCTTTAGTTAGTTTCGACAAATTAAGACCTTCCTTCTTGTAACAGTTTTACGGCATAAAGTCGTAAGATTAAAGAAATAATCAACAACAAAGAAACGACAAGTGCACGATTGCGCGGCCATAACTTCCAAGGTGAATATTTCGTAAAATATTGACCTAGAGCATATAATTCTTTTTTCGACAATTTTTGACAAATTCAGTCTTCAATTGACAAAAAGAATTAGATCTCTAGGCCAAGTAGTTGCTGAGATCTCCATGGCCGCGCAATCCGCCACGTTACGATCGCGCGGCTAACTTAAAACCCTTATAACTTCTTTATTTCTACTTTATGTGCATCTGGATTGAGGGCCCATTTTTTAAACCCTTGCCAAACGTAATAAGACTTATAGGGAAACTAGTTAAAAATAGTAAAAACTTAAAGCAATGGGCCATAAATTTCTTAAACGTGAATTAAAACTGTTATCTATACTGATATTATAAAGCTGAAGAGTTTGTTTGTTTGTTTGTTTGTTTGATTGAACGCGCTAATCTCAGGAACTACTGGTCCAAATTGAAAAATTATTTTTGTGTTGGATAGCCTATTTATCGAGGGAGGCTATAGGCTATATAACATCACGCTACAACTAAGAGGAGCGGAGCAGTAATGAAAAATGTTGCAAAAACTGGGAAAATTCATTCCTTTTGAGAGTTTCCGTTGCGTGCGCTGCGTAAACGGTTAAAGTAACGCAAAAATTATGTATCACGGAATTGTTCCTTTTAAAAAGTTCTAAAAAAAAGTCCGCGAGAGCATATGTCTATCTTTTAAGGTTGACTCACTATAACTCAAAAAGGAGCGAGCAGCAACGAAAAATGGCCGAAAACTAACAGGCAAATCGATGCGACGGGAAGGGTCAGGGGAGCAAAAATTTGACGCGGACGAAGTCGCGGGCAGAAGCTAGTGATTAAATAACTTGGGCCCTCAGTCCAGACGCTTGCATAAAGTGGCATAGCTTAAATCTCAGTAAGTACTATCTCTGGGTTAATAATTTTTATTTAACAATTTAGTTAAGAATTACTTAAATATTTGAAGAAATTTCCAAATCTGTAGAACATGACATTACAGATTTATGGCGGTATATCTAGGGCCCTCACTTCATTATTGTTCGTACTGAGGAATCTGCAAAACATGGATTTATCTGAAGAAATACATAAACGCGACTTAACATGTTTTACTTAGATACCTATGTGAATTAGTTAAAAAGAAATTATGACACGAAAGTTAATTGTTATGTAGTAAATGAAAGTCGAATTTGACTAAAACATCTGAACTGAGAGCCCAACATTTTCGGCTTTATTGACTAGGCTCAACCTCATAGATTAACGCAAATTAGAATAAGATTTTTAACTATTTCTTAACTAAATTTGAACATATCGACCGTTCTTCTAAATATCATACTTTAAGAGAAAATCGATTTTGAACTTATTATAAGAGAAAAATTTGTAGGGTGACCATAATGTTCATAGTAATTACATGTACATTTTGTTAAGCGCAGTCAAAAAGTCATAATTTTTGCAGCTAAAAGTATTATATATGTACCTACTGTTTACAATTTTGTTTTATTTATCTTTAATGTCATTTTTATTTAGCATATTTTTACGACTTTAACAGTGTTTGCATAAAATGAAAGGCAAACTATATACGATGAACTACTTATATGGCAGTGATCCATAGGGATACATTTCGATAAATAAAACACGATCAGCATAATTATAAAAAAAAAAAAAACATTTATTTCACGTAAAACAATTTAGTTAAGAATTACTTAAATATTTGAAGAAATTTCCAAATCTGTAGAATATGACATTACAGATTTATGGCGGTATATCTAGGGCACTCACTTCATTATTGTTTGTACTGAGGAATCTGCAAAACATGGATTTATCTGAAGAAATACATAAACGCGACTTAACATGTTTTACTTAGATACCTATGTGAATTAGTTAAAAAGAAATTATGACACGAAAGTTAATTGTTATGTAGTAAATGAAAGTCGAATTTGACTAAAACATCTGAACTGAGAGCCCAACATTTTCGGCTTTATTGACTAGGCTCAACCTCATAGATTAACGCAAATTAGAATAAGATTTTTAACTATTTCTTAACTAAATTTGAACATATCGACCGTTCTTCTAAATATCATACTTTAAGAGAAAATCGATTTTGAACTTATTATAAGAGAAAAATTTGTAGGGTGACCATAATGTTCATAGTAATTACATGTACATTTTGTTAAGCGCAGTCAAAAAGTCATAATTTTTGCAGCTAAAAGTATTATAAGTAGTCGAGTTTTAGTTTTTCAACAAACTTTTTTATGTTTTGTCATGTTTAGGTATCCGATACCCATGACGCCTACCCATGAGGTATCCCGTTTGCGGAGCTAACCCATTTAATTTAACCCTTTAATATTTCGGATATTACTCTGCTGTTACCATGAACAATCTTTACTTTCTTAATTTATTTATTCTAACTTATTTACCTAATTTTCAGCACAATTTGTACTTTCCCAGAGAGGTAGGCAATTAATCCAATTAAATGATTTCACGTACTCATCGCTGCCTTCAAAGTCAAACAAAAAAAGATGGCGGCGCTCAACTCATTCACCAATGCTAAAATAACTTCGCTCATGTGCAATTTCGTATTTTTAGGATGTAAGACTATTTTAAGGTTACATTTACGTGAAATAAAAGTTTTTTTTTTATAATTATGCTGATCGTGTTTTATGTATCGAAATGCATCCCTATGGATCACTGCCATATAAGTAGTTCATCGTATACTGGGTGTTAGTGTAAACAACGTTATCCTTGAAACCAGTGATTTGGTTTCGTTAATAGAACGTAAAATCAATGAAAAAAAAAACAACTTTTTTTTAAAGAAAATCTGCATTTTTCCACAAGAATATTTCACCCTATGCGCGAGGGCAACAAACTTCGGGAACCACACCGCGTAGCACGACGCGACGGAAAGATCTCGGCTGATGAAGTCAACGCTCCGTCCAGCACCGATCCAACTTCAGAACCCCGAGAGCTTTCAGCTCGAACTCCAGAATCGTTTTGAGTGCCTAGGGAGCTCCGTGGACGATTATAACGATGGGTTTGTGGAAACTGTCCATACGATCGGGTCTCAGTTCTTCAAGACCCGCCGTACTAATAGCAAAAAGAAACTCTCAGATCCAACATTACAGCTCATGGAACAGAGGCGCGAAATGATCCTGCAGTCTTCAGAAGCTGCACTCGAGTACCGGCAGCTAAATAGACGGATCTCTAAGTCCTTGAAACGCGACCTTCGCCTCTTTAATACGGAACGTATTAGAGACGCGATAGAGCGGAACAAGGGCTCCAAAGTATTTGCAAGAGATCTGTCTATTGGGCAGAGTCAGCTTGCCAAACTGAAGGCCGACGACGGCAGAGTCGTGTCCGCCAAACCTGAGCTGTTAAGAGAGATCGAGAAGTTTTATGGACAGTTATACACGTCCACCAGAAACCCTGTTATGAATCTGGCTAAAGACCCGAGAGCTAGATTGACTCGACACTACACTGAAGATATCCCGGACGTCAGCTTGTACGAGATTAGGATGGCTCTGAAGCAGCTTAAAAATAACAAGGCGCCGGGTGATGACGAAATTACGGCTCAGCTCCTGAAGGCCGGCGGAAAACCCGTTCTAAAGGCCCTTCAGAAGCTATTTGATTCCGTCATACTCGAGGGCAAAACGCCACAGGCATGGAACAGAGGTGTGGTGGTACTTTTCTTTAAGAAGGGTGACAATACCCTACTTAAGAATTATAGGCCCATCTCACTTCTGAGCCATGTCTACAAGCTGTTTTCAAGGGTCATCACGAACCGTCTCGCGCGCAGGTTTGACGACTTCCAGCCTCCCGAACAAGCCGGATTCCGTAAAGGCTTTAGCACCGTGGACCACATACATACGCTGCGGCAGGTTATACAGAAGACCGAAGAGTATAACATGCCTCTCTGCTTAGCGTTTGTGGACTACGAAAAAGCCTTCGATTCAATCGAAACCTGGGCTGTACTGCAGTCTCTCCAACGGTGCCAGATTGACTATCGAAGTGCTGAAGTGTTTGTATGAAAACGCCACTATGTCAGTCCGGCTCCAGGACAGAGCCTCGAAACCTATCCTCCTGCAGCGAGGGGTGAGACAGGGAGACGTCATCTCTCCGAAACTGTTCACCGCTGCACTGGAGGATGTCTTCAAGGTTCTGGACTGGAAAGGGGCTGGCATCAACATCAATGGCGAGTACATCACTCACCTTCGATTTGCTGACGATATAGTAGTCATGGCTGAGACTATGGAGGACCTCAGTACAATGCTCGATGACCTCAGTAGAGCTTCCGAAAGAGTGGGTCTTAGGATGAACATGGACAAGACAAAGGTCATGTCCAATGCTCATGTGATACCCACTCCAATGAAGATCGGAAGCGCTACAGTCGAAGTTCTGGACGAATATGTGTACCTAGGACAGACGGTCCAGTTAGGTAGGTCCAACTTCGAGAAAGAGGTCAATCGTCGAATCCGACTCGGCTGGGCAGCGTTCGGGAAGCTACGCGGTATATTCTCGTCCCAATTACCGCAGTGTCTCAAAAGTCTTTGACCAGTGTGTGTTGCCAGTGATGACATATGGTACTGAGACGTGGTCGCTCACAATGGGCCTCATAAGAAGGCTCAAAGTCACCCAAAGAGCAATGGAGAGGACTATGCTTGGAGTTTCCCTACGCGATCGAATCAGAAATGATGAGATTCGTAGGAGAACCAAGGTTACCGACATAGCCCGAAGAATTGCCAAACTTAAGTGGCAGTGGGCAGGGCACATTGCTCGCAGAACAGATGGCCGATGGGGTCGGAAGGTTCTGGAGTGGCGACAGCGTACTGGAAGACGTAGCGTTGGAAGGCCTCCCTCAAGATGGACCGATGACCTGGTGAAGGCCGCAGGAATGCGTTGGATGCGAGAGGCACAGAACAGGTCGAGGTGGAAAATGTTGGGCTCTCAGTTCAGATGTTTTAGTCAAATTCGACTTTCATTTACTACATAACAATTAACTTTCGTCTCATAATTTCTTTTTAACTAATTCACATAGGTATTTAAGTAAAACATGTTAAAGTCGCATTTATGTATTTCTTCAGATAAATCCATGTTTTGCAGATTCCTCAGTACAAACAATAATGAAGTGAGGGCCCTAGATATACCGCCATAAATCTGTAATGTCTTATTCTACAGATTTAGAAATTTCTTCAAATATTTAAGAAATTCTTAACTAAATTGTTTAATAAAAATTATTAACCCAGAGACAGTACTTACTGAGATTTAAGCTATGCCACTTTATGCAAGCGTCTGGACTGAGGGCCCAAGTTATTTAATCATAACAGTTTAAATTCACGTTTAAGAAATTTATGGCCCATTGCTTTAAGTTTTTACTATTTTTAACTAATTTCCCTATAAGTCTTATTACGTTTGGCAAGGGTTTAAAAAATGGGCCCTCAATCCAGATGCACATTTCTACTTTGACAAATTTTTGGTTTGTGCCATTCCATTTTGACAAATTTCGACAAAAATTTTGGCTCAAAAAAAATCTATTTGGATAATCTGGCGGAGCAATCGTAACGCACACGTTTTTATTAGTGAGAAATAAATCTTTGTAAAGGACACACGTCTATTTAATTCAAAATCCTGCAAAATCTATATCACATCATCATCATCTTTAAACACTTACTTTCGTTATACTAGTAAAAGATACTTTGAACTGATTAAATTGAATGTAACATTAAACATCCAATGTTAGATATTCGGGTGAAGCATTTTTTACATTAAGCTATGAGATTTTTCTTTAAAAAAAATGTGCAACATTCGATTTTCGAAGTTCAAGTTTTTTTTTTTGTTTTTATTCAGCTTAGACGGACGCGATGAATACTTCTAGAGTAATTTTTTAATACGAGTTCCGACGTGGAACTAATGCGGTAGAAACGGCTCACAATATCAATGCTGCGTTTGGAGAGTAGATTGCTAATGAACGCACCGTGCGTTTTCGGTTTAAACGGTTTCTGAAAGGAAACTTCGCTTTGAAGAACGAACCACGTGGAAAACCGCCCACACAGGTGATTAACGCTGAATTGAAGGAGATGGAAGCCGATCCGAGTCAAAATGCCCAGGAATTAGAAGCATGGTTTAACATCACCTTACCTATAATACTGACTAATTTGCATCAAATCAACATAACAAAATTAATCGAAACGTAACTGGCTTTGACAGAAAGAGAGAACGAAAATGTGTGCTCGCAACTCTTTCTCTTGTCCCTACAGTAATATACGAAACGTAACTCTCTCTCTTCCTATATTCACTAACTTATATCTCCCTCTCAACTTCCGTTCGCCTCGCCCGATCACACTTTTTGTAACGCTCTCGTCACGCATTCACCAGCTTACTCCCCAAGTCAAGCGTGCGTAAAGAAATTATCGACGCCTCTATTTGACTGATCTGTAGAAAAAAATGCGTGTTGAAACTTGCGCTGCCTTGTTGAATCGGTACAGAGATGAAGGAATATTAGATCGATTGTGACATGTGACGAAAAGTTCTTTACGATGACCGTAAGCGAAAAATTCAATGGTTGACCTCAGGTCAAACGCTGCACCAGTTCCCTAAAGCAAAGCTTACCCATAAAAAGGTAATGGTACCTGTTTGGTGGTCTTTTCGTGATTTTATTCACTGTAGCTTTCTCAGGTTTTGTCAAGCAATATAAGCAGATGTGCTGTGCCGTACTTCAAACAATGATGCCGAAACTGCCCCGACTCGTGAATCGATTTTTACCTTTATTTCTCCTAGATAACGCAAGACCTCGCACTACACGGGACACCGTTGTAACTCTACTGGAGCTGTGGTTAGAAAGCATACGTCATCTGACTACCATTTTCTTCGTGATTTGGACAATTTTCTACGTGGTATAAATATCTTCCCAGGTGGTACAAAATTATTTCACACAGTTTGACGAATCTAGATCCCCGGAGTTCTATCGCAAAGGCTTTATGCCTGGAACTTCCGATTAGATGGCAGCAATGTTTAGATAATGAGAGTTAATATATTGATTCAATAAATATTTTACATCTTGAAAATAAACGAGTTTTAATTTTGCAGTAGAAATCGGCAATTTAATACTTTAATCCCTAATATGTTACGCAGACAGCTACCGTCTTATTACGAGAATTTATTATTTATTTATTTACGCAATTCTTATCTACACTACCATTACAGATCAGCGATCCAATGCGATAGAGTGGCCTTACATTCAAAAACAATACAAATAAATAAAACTGAAGTGTCTGTTTGTAATTTCAAATTCACAGCTTTTCACTAAATGCATATGAAAGTAAATACGGTACTTACACCAAAAAAACATTTTTTTAAACTTCTGTCTGTTTGTTTGTTCCGGCTAATCTCTGAAATGGCTGGACCGATTTTGACGGGACTTTTATTGGCGGTAGCTGATGTAAGAAGGAGTAACTTAGGCTCCTTTTATTTTAGAAAAATTCTTTTATTTTATAAAAATACCTGCGTTAATTTCCGACATCCACGCGGGCGAAGCCGCGGGCTAAAGCTAGTCCTAAATATATCCTATGAAATCAGCACGCGTAGCATGACCACTGTAGAAAGGGGTTTTGTCGAAGGAAGAATAGATAAAGTAACGTTTCGAGTACACAGTACGACGGCAGCAAAGTAGAAATAGTCAACTGCACTTTTTATAAAATTTAGTCTTCGACATGATTCGACTCAGAATTATATTTAACCGACTTCAAAAAAAGGAGGAGGTTTTCAATTCGACTGTATTATTTTATGTTTGTTACCTTATAACTTTCGACTGGGTGAACAGATTTTGCCACACAAACTAAATGGTCACCCATCTAAAGGCTGACCTTGAGAAGTATAGCTTAACCTAGCGAACCTGCGACACAAGGCAAAACAAAAATTACACGGTCACCCATCCAAAGGCTGACCTTGCGAAATGCAGCTTAACCTTGCGAACCTGCGACAAAACGCCACACATAAAGTAAATAGTCACCCATCCAAAGGCCGACCTTGAGAAGTGTAGCTTAACCTTGCGAACCTGCGACACAAGGCAAAACAAAAACTACATGGTCACCCATCCAAAGGCTGACCTTGCAAAATGCAGCTTAACCTTGTGAACCTGCGACAAAACGCCACACATAAAGTAAATGGTCACCCATCCAAAGGCTGACATTGAGAAGTGTAGCTTAACCTAGCGAACCTGCGACACAAGGCAAAACAAAAACTACGTGGTCACCCATCCAAAGGCTGACCTTGCGAAATGCAGATTAACCTTGTGAATCTGCGACAAAACGCCACACATAAAGTAAATGGTCACCCATCCAAAGGCTGACCTTGCCAAGTGCAGCTTAACCTAGCGAACCTGCGATAAAACGCCACACATAAATTAATTGGTCACCCATCCATGGGTTAACCTTGAGAAGTGTAGCTGAACCTAGCGAACCTGCGACACAAGGCAAAACAAAAAAAATATTTTGTAAAGGTAATATTTATAAAGCATTCTTTACGAAAGGAAATAAATATGGTATAATCAAAAATAACGTATTAATTATATATTGATATGTTAATTATCACATCAAAAAAAATCGCATCGATATTAAAACTTTGTTGCCTAAGTCCACTAATTCTCAGTATCAGCCACTGTGCGTGGCCACGCTCACCACGCCAAAATTTAGGTTTACCCTCGCCCATAGATGTTTCACATCAAAAGTGCAGTTGACTTTTTCTACTTTGCTGCTGTCGTACTGTGTACCCGAAACGTTACTTTGTCTAATCGTCCGTCGACAAAACCCCTTTCTACGGTGGTCATGCTACGCATGCTGGTACACACAGCTTCATTATGTGGTTTCCCCCCCAAACGGTATGTGCGTTCAAATCCGTGATAGGCCCAAGTTGCTTTTTGTATTTTGCAAAAACATCTTATATATATAAAAATCTTGTGTCACGATGTATGTTGCCAATAAACTCCAAAACTACCGAACCGATTTCAATCAAATTTCACATGTACCCGTATTTTGGTCTAACTTACTGGATAGGATAGTTATCATCTCAAATATTCGCTTATGTCGTGAATGTAAACGAATAAAATGTATCAATTAATTGTTTCTTAAGCAAGTGTTTATTTACCGCCATCTATGAGAACTTCATAAAACGAAATATAGTTTTATAAAGTTCTCATAGATAAAATTCTTCAATATTGTTTGACATCTAGGTTACAAATACACACAATAGATGGCGCTGTATTCTGTTTCTTAGAATATAAATTCTATTACTTTATTTCACGTAATATTTATTTATGTTCACGATATAACCGTATTATTTTAATGGTTTGTGACTGATATTTTTAAATTTATACTGCGTATTATGTCACAATATTATTACTATTAATAAGAAAAAAAAAATTGTACTATTTTGTTAGAGAATTATTAAAGTCTTGGCACCAAATTTTAATCAAAGTTTCAAGATCTGGCCATCAAATTCTATCGAGTCGCTATCTCTGGTTTGAATGTCCAAAGCTTTGGTATCTCATTCGTTCTCAAGACCTCCTATGAGCGTTAACAAAGCTTCCTCTCGAACCATCGAGACCCACTATTTCGAACAATCGATCAATCGATTCTTCTCGAAGCATGCGAACTAGAACGTTCGGGAAATTTAAGGTTCAGGTATTATAAATACTGGCGTCGAGTGTCACCGCCGTTCAGTTCCTTTTTAAACGAGTGAATTAATACTATCTTCCGGAAAGTGATAGTCTCAGTAAAATCTCAGTGCAAGTCTTAGTACTACTCTCTGCGTCAGTCTCTACGTAAATATACCTGTGCATTTACCAAGTATATAACCTCTGCAAGTATTAATCAGTGCAAAATCATAACTTTATACACATGTAAGTATTTTTGCTTGCATTTTATTTTATTTTCTTCATGCATTTTGTAAATAAGTCATTGTTTATAAAGAATAGTTAAAGATAAGAAAAATAAAATCTACATTTAATAAATTATAGTTTGAAAAAACTAAAAAACACGCTTTTGAAACTAACTGAACTAAAAATTTAAAAATAAAACTGGAGTACTCAATTTAAAAATTCATATTTTTGTACAAAAAGCGTGGGGGGTTTGATTTTCATTGCTGTAAATATTTTAACGATAGTTTAGTATACCTGTAATAATTATAATAAGCACCCCACGCATTTTGTACAACAATATGAATTTTTCAATTGAGTACTCCAGTTTTATTTTCAATTTAGCTAATTCGATTTTACCGGAAGGGTTTTATTTCCTCAGTTGCGATTAGAGAAATAAAATATGGCGGTACGAAGTTCGCCGGGTCAGCTATTAGTATTATATTTTATCAAGTTCTTGAAACATCGTAAGGAAACCGGCATGTCCTAGAACCAAAAATTTGAAGACATGTGAAATCTACGAACCCGCACTGGGCCTACTCCCTGTCACCGGGAGGAGGTCTGTGTCCCAGCAGTGGGAACAATATAGGCTGATTATGATGATCAAGCTCTTCTAAGTGAAGAGACAGTTGAGCTGCTGAAGAGTTTGTTGCGTCAGTTTTTCTTCCCAACTTGCCGGCGGACTGTCTTCTTCCCAAATAAAGCACTAGGAAGTGGTGAAGGGCGGGCATTTTGGGAACTGTCTTGTGTAATTTTGTCATTCGAAAAGTTCTGACTCCAATCTGCAGTCCAATCTACAGAACAATGAGATCGCTTCGGAAAGCCTCTGATGCTCCCAGGAAGCTTCTGCGCTTTTAGGCGGAGCTAGACTGGTTTTGTTAGCCAGAATAAAATAAATATAAAAAAGACCCTCATTCGGGGACACACCCGAATGAGGATCTAAATGCGAAAAAGGGAGTCCCATCAGAATCGAAAGGGAGACAAAATCATGTTCAAAGTTTCCGTTACATAGGCACATCTATACTTAATATTATAAAGCTGAAGAGTTTATCGAAGCGCTAATCTCAGGAACTAATGGTCCGAATTGAAAAAATATTTTTGTATTGGGTAGCCTATTTATCGAGGAAGGCTATAGGCTATATAACATCACGCTACTGTTCAAAAGAAGCGGAGCAGCAAATGAAAAATGGACTAAAACTGGCAGGCGATTCGTTGCGACGGGCAGGGGAGCGAAAATTTGACGCGGACGAAGTCGCGGGCAAAAGCTAGTTATATTATATATTATAATATAAATATTGTTATTTTCCAATAAAACGTTAATACTTTTATTATTACGTATAAGGACAAGCGAAAATACGGTTAACATTTACAACAACTTAATCATCGTCTAATGAGACTGGAGGTTTCAAGACCGCATGTCGTGTATAAGATTGGAGGTTCAACTCTCAAGCACAAAACATGCTTTTTGTGTTTATTTTTATTTTTTTATAAAACGTATATTTTTATATTGTTTTAGTAATATTTATAAAGAATTAAAAATTCAAGAAAAATAAAATACTTTGATCATAATTTGATAATATTTATTATTGATATTACTTAACAAAACATTGGTATTATTTTACTAAAAGATGTCTATTTTACAATTTGATTTGATAATTTACCAGATACAATAATATTTAAAAAAATTGCCAAATGTGTCCTAAGTCCCTAGACAAGTAAAATCCGCGTATAAACGCAAACGATAAAATAGGAAGCACTAAAAATATTTTAGATTGACATATGCTAACGAAATTTCACTTGATCTGTCCTGTCGTCTCTGCATACAAACACATTTGACAGTCTGACGAACGACAGCAAAAGAGCCAAGCTTTGAAGCGTTTGCAACTTGTCTAGGACCTAAATCTTAGTTTAGCAGGATTACAATCATGAGCATAATAAGTGAATAAACATATTATCTATAGATAAAATTAATCAATTAACATCTCTTATTATGTTATGATATCAACTTAGAATATTTCGTTTTCAAGTAAAATAGTGGCATCAAATGAGTTTAATGTCTTCGTTGTTTTAATATGTAGTTAATAATATGTTTTTATTAAATTTAAATTAATCTTAGATTTAACTTGAATCCCATTTTAAAACCATTTGACCCCACATATTTTCTATTGGATTTAAATCCGGACTTTTCGATGGCCATCAGATGACAATAATACTAGCCTGAGTAGTTAAACATTCCATCACTATACGCGAACGATGGACCGAACAGTTACCTTGAACAAAATCGATCTGTTCTTCTGGGTAAACAACTCGCACTGTTGGCATCATAACATCTTGCAAAAGCAGATTGTTGAAGGTCTGGCCGTTCAAGCGCCCACTTGCTTCCAATCATTCTCCCGGTCCCATAGACGAAATCCATCCCCATTACCCCGAAAATAAAAACAAAGGCTAAATTTTTTGTTTTTAGGCATTTGTCTTGAAACAATTATCATGAAGTTCAAAGCAGAATAAAATGTCATCATTCAGCCGTAATACGTCCACTGCTGGACATGACCTCCCCCAATTTGGGGGGCTTTGCCATAATCGCCACGCTTGGCAGGCGGGTTGGCGATCGCAGTATGCTGGTAAAATGCATAGAGAACGCTGCTGCCCATTCTCTAGTAAGTCCCTTAGTCGCCTTTTACGACACCCACGGGAAGAAATGGGGTGGTGTTATTCTTTACGTCCGGCACCACACGGTACAATAAAAATCTATAACACCACATGGTACAAATAAAATCTATAACACAGTATATAAGAATTTAATACTTTTATAAAATTATATAAGTAATAATAATTAAATATACTTTCTGATTTAAAATTATAATAAATAAATAGTTATATATACATATAAGTTTATATTTATTCAATACAATATTAGGTAACTAAATGGGGTGTATACAATACATATTAATTTACTTATTGAAAGGTACCCAGTGTAAGGGAGATGTGAACGGCGATGTAGTGTGAACATTTACTATATCCCGATGACGTTCAGATCAATCCGTATAGATCCCAGTAGTCCTCCGACCTTGAACGATCGATGGACCTTGTCTTAACATCGCCGGTTTCTTGGCATCTGCGCCCTCATAAGCGCAACGTTTGTCTGCCTATAGAAAACAATGGTTTTAAATAAGTTATTAAATACCGCTCACAGGATGCCGCAAAAAACTCAACAAAAAAAAATCGTAGACTACAAATAATATTATATAATTAACTTACTGCTCGCGTATACCAAGCTGTCTCGCAATTCCTTTTATGCTCGCGGTTTGTTCATACAGAACCACTATTTTTGTTTTCATAAAATAAGGAATCATCATTTTATAAAATACTAGCTTTTGCTCGCGGCTTCGCCCGCGTGGATATCAGAAAATAACGGAGGTATTTTTCTAAAATAAAATATTTTTTCTAAAATAAAAGTAGCCTGTTATTCCTTATTACATCAGCTACCTGCCAATAAAACTCGGTCTAGCCATTTCCAAGATTAGCTGGAACAAACAGACAGACAGATAAAAGTAAAAAAAAACGACGGGTTGCACTCCGGGAGTGTCGGCAGAAGTGAAAACTTGAATATTAACGTTGTGCATTTTTCATATTTTGGAATGGTTGGGGAATAATTTTGCACGAATTGCTTTAATTACCAGTATAAAAGTACTATCATTTATGTGGTAGAATACAATATTTATTTATTGCGCTATCCTACACAAACATGACAATTTATATTACATTAAAAAGTTTATCTTTCAGAAAAATCAACTTCCATCCATAATTTCGACGACGGCAACTACACAGACGGTCGAGCCATCAGCTGTCACCATCCATGGATGCGCGTGGCACGCTGTAACATAAACACACACGAACATTCGCGCAAGCGTCCTGCGCCGCCTAAACGAAACAGCAGGCGCAGGCATAGATTTTCACCGCACCGTAGAAAGAGAGGGGGATACTTCCTCTCCTACGCCGCGCCGGCTGTCTACGCTCCGTCCGTCTTACGAATTTTCGATCAGGTCACGTGTCCTGATGCGAGTTTAACATTTTTTACCCATTACAAAAAAAGTGCACAACGCCGCTAAAGAAGTTTTCACTTCAAAAAATGATTTTTTGGTGTAAGTACCGTATTTACTTTCATAATTATGCATTTAGTGAAAAGCTGTTAATTTGAAATTACAACCAGACACTTCAGTAGTATTTATTTGTATAGATGTATGAATTGCGTAAATCGTCGTCGTTTACACTTCGTCATTTTAAGTGAACGTATACATCAAACCTTGTAGTTGTAAATTGAGGGTGTAGATTAAATTTATAAAGAAAACGTAAGTAAATACCCTCAAATTATAACATCTATCGATTCGACAGAGGCCTAACGAAAAGTGACTCGGACGATAGTAGATAACAATTTCATTGCAATTCACATGAGCTTGCTGGCTAGTTCGTCAGACTGCCGGTATGAATATGGTGACGCTCGGTGAAGCGATGGTTTGAATCCAAGTCGAAACAATTATCTCTTTTTGAAGTATTATTTAGATCATTCGTAAGGAATTCAATGTTGTTGCGGTGTAAAGAAAGAAAGAATACCATTTATTTGACACAGTTCGTAAAACACAAAATAAAGTAACATAAAAAAAGTTAAAAAAGAAAACAACAAGTGTGTGCCTCACGGCTGTGCCAAAAAGGTTCATTTCAGCATTAATCTCAGACAGATGCTGTCTGACGCTGGTTTTCTAATGAACCTATAGGGACAAGTGACGAGGAGTACAAAACAGTTTCAACATACATTATTTAATAATTATAAATAAATAAACTAACCATTAAACATACTTACTCAAAAACACAAAACAAAACGAAAACAACAGAAACCGCAGAAACCAAAACAAAAAACCTATTACCGTGCGGGATGCACTCACAGCTCCTTAGCGCTGCAAATGGCACAGCAGCGTTATCCAGTCGAGGACATTTGAGGCAACAAAGGATGGAAACCGGGTGGCATCACAGGAAATTATGTTTAGAGTAAACATTTAAAGTAAACATTTCATATAAGTAAAACATTTAAGGCGACCATATCAATTTTCTGTTGCGCATCCATCAGATACTGCCGTAAACGTGTTCTGAACGTGTGGATAGAGCCCAGAACCCTTAATGGTGGTGGGATATTATTCCACACCTTAGATGCAGCGTATCGGAAAGTGCCTCTGAATGCCGCTGTCCTATGGGACTGCGTTGAGAGCTGCTGTGCACACAGCCTGGGCGCACAATCCCGTCTGCTAGCCATCCAACTAAGCTTGTCATACAAATACTTCGGTTTCTTAGACTGAACGAAAGCAAAGAGTAGGCACGCTAAGTGTAACTTTCTTCTCGACTTCATTTTGAGAATAAAGTGATTGTTAAGAAAGGGGGTTACATGACTTCTCGAGGGAACAGAGTAACAGAAGCGCGAACATGCGTTTTGGACTCTTTGTATAAGTCGATCGGTACGAGCCAGCAAACGTAGGCCGTAAACCGTATCAGCGTAGTTTAATTTAGACAGAACAAGGGTTTCGACTAGTTGTTCGCGAAGCTTCTCAGACAAGTAAGGCCTCATTTTGTAAAGCAATTTCAGACGATAAAAGCAGTTTCTTACGGAGTTAGCAACGTGTTTCTCATATCTTAGACTATTATCCATATATAAACCAAGGTTCCGCGCTTGATTTACACTCTCAATAGGCTCACCCATTAGAGTTAAGTTAATGCTCAAAGGTACCTTTTTCAACTGCTGCCTCGTACCAAACAACATATATTTGGTTTTCAATGCGTTTAGTTCCAAACAATTTTCATCTGACCAGGCGGCGATTCTTTCTAAGTTGTTGTTTCGAATATTGTCGGTAACATCTAATAACGCCGTAGAAGTGCTGCGCTGTTTCCTAAAACCGGATTGTAGATCAGGCAATATTTCATTCTGTTCCAAAAACCGAGTTAATTGACGGCACACTACCCTCTAACATGTGCGCTTTTTGGCAAAACACAGAGAATTTAACTAAACATATTTATTGTAACATCTCACACACCGTGTAACTACCTGTGTTTACAAATAAAAGTTTTTTTATTCTTCTTATTCTTAACATTTTAAAACGTGAGTGGCAAGCACATAATGACGCTGTGTGTACTAGTATATCTTAAAAAAGTTTTTAACAAAAAATTAAACCGCCGAAAAAACTGAAAAGCAAAAAATAATAAACCTTAAAATTATGAGTCGGCGCTTTGAGTGATCTTTCTTCATTGATTTTTCAGCGCCGCCGCGCCGACTCAAAATTTTAAGGTTTATTATTTTTTGCTTTTCAGTTTTTTCGGCGGTTTAATTTTTTGTTAAAAAGTTTTTATTTTATAATTTTTTGTGGCTTTAATGTACTAATAATACTTGGCAAGATATACCCAATCCAATGAAAAAAGAATTATCAAAATCGGACTACTCTGTATAAAGTTATGCGTGGTTTTACATTACAATCAGTGAGTGAACAATCAATCGTCCCCTGTTTTCCAACCCTTTTTTTTTTTTTTTTTTTTTTTTTTTCAGGATGGGAAATCATCAAATGACTTCTCCCGCTCTGGGCGGAGCGGGAGGGCGTGTCAGACTTTTACTGACTAAAACCCACCCGTGTTCCATCAGTTGCCCATGTGCCAGGGTCACGGTATCTCTCTCGAACAATCACGCGACCCCGGCAGGCATCGGTCCTAGTAGACCCCTACACTGCTGCTGACATCTCTTTGAGGCGCGCGTGGAACACTGCGCGCCGTCGACCCGAGCTTGGTCCTTACCGGGTGGCGAGCTACCCACTGCTCGCCACCCGCAAGCTCGCGCCTACGGTGGCCGGGAGTCCGCTATTGACTCCCGACGCCCGGGGCGTCTCCTCCTGCGGCGGCTAGGGACGTGAGGGCGCAGAGACTGCCACTCCCTCACGCGCCCCGCCTCCTCCTTCGCGAGCATTACTGCTTCGCAGAAGGAGGTGACGGCTTCCCATTCCCTCTCGCTCCGTACCATGGCTGTTTTCCAACCCTTAGGGTTCGATTTTGTTTTCCAAATTTATATGGGACCACCTTGGGAGTATACCCTTTCCGATAAAAAATCATCATTTATCAGAATCGGACTACTATGTACAAAGTTATGCGTGATAATACATAAAAAAAAAAATATACGCGTTGAATTGATAACCTCCTCCTTTTTTTTCGTCGGTTAAAAAATTAACCGACATCTAAATAATATATTTTAAATAATGTAACTTTTGCGAATTCACTCAAGTTGCACCACACTACATCAACCCTCTCGTGTATTGAACACTCCCGTACTATATCAGAAGTACAATAACCGTTAACTGAATGTTGTGTTTTTAATTGAGAGTAGAATCTCGTCACTACTTTCTAATACATATAGATTATTGATATTACGTCAATCTCGCTTGTTTGAATGAATGATACATGTGCGATGGGTACGCGCTACTTTGGTAGCGCATGGAAACAGCCAGCCAGCGTAGTGCGCCCGCCGGCGGGTGGCGGGGTGAGGGGGGTGTCAGTGTTGCGGTGCGCACAATTTTCGCGCGCGTCTAATTAGCTCGCGATCAGTTCCGGCGATTCCGGTTCCGACGCGTGCACCTTCCGCACCTAGAATCCACAATACGCGGTTACTTAGTCCTTATGACCGGACCGTTAGGCTCCGGCGTGAATGTTCACGTTAAGTCCAACTGTGCCTGTACTATGGAGTAAATATACATATATCCCGTTCAAAGATTGGCTACACTAATGGGGTTCAGCTCCAAGAGTGAAATGGAACTCTAAAATCAGTGCGTTACCATAGCAGTACTTTTGATTTTTAATCAGCGTATAAGCCGCACAGAAAAATACAGCACTAATGAAACCAATGCGGTGTGCATTATTCACCATACTAAAACTCATGAATGTGTTAAAAATATCGCCAGCCGAGTTATCGCTTAAGGTCCAACGACGTCAGCAATACGCATCTCAAGTAATGTATTAAATGTTGAGCCTTATCTGTGTAAAGTTTTTTTTTTCAACGCGTAACGACAGCGGCGCTGGTGGGGCGGAAGCGTTATAAATAGGATTACAGTTGCAGTATCGTGTGTTAACCCTGTTAAGTAGTTATGACCTCTCAAGGTCAACTACGAGATATCATTAAAAAAAAAAAACTATCCTTTGTCGCTTCCTCGTGCGGCTGCCTACGTGCTACGCGCCGTGCTGTCATGCTGCGCGCCGTGCTACGCGCCGGCTGCCGGTTGTCCGCACAAAGGTTAATGAGTTACAAAACTGTCGTTATTGCTGATTACACGCTCATAAAGCGGCACGACATTTAGACAACCACCCCGCTCTCGCCCCGCACTCCCCCGCACAACCCCCACATACGACCCCGCTCGATTAGCTCGCTGTTGTCTGAGTGCATCATAATGATTAACTAGACATTGTTTTACAATCATATCGCCACTAGTTTTGAAATATGTTCAGAAAGACGGTTGAGAACACGGGGTTGCACTCGGCCTATTTGCTCGGGGCCAGCATCGAAGACGGACGTGTTATGAATGGTCAGCAATGTAGGGTACATTAGTGACCACCACTTCATGCAAATGTTTTGTTACTATAATATTCCTAATATTAAGTACGTATAACATTGTAAAACATTTTTAAAAGAGTAGCGATGGATTTTCTTGCCCGTTCTTCTCCATACGCGAATACCTTTTGGAATGGGCAACTAGAGTTTATTCTATTTATAGGTGTGCCTCTTTGAAATAAATGAGGTGTGTGGTGTATCTTTAAGTGATACAATGTGTTACGTGTTATTTTCCTTACCCTGTAATACCTACAAGTCAGTTTATAGTTTGAGATTATCGAGTAATGACGATTACATGCATTTGGGTACCCATCCGTAAGTTGCCACTTTGAGGTTAAATATATTAGGTATTCAATAAGTTGTTTTAGAGCAACGGTATCCTATATTTCGAGTTATTCTCAGCAACCCCTTCCGTATTAAAAATAACTACTCCGCCATCGTGGGTGTTCCACCATATTGGATTTAGAATGACATCACACTGCTAACAATGCATTATGATTAGAGGATACAATCCCGGGATCCCGACCGTTTTCTAGTCCCGAAAATCCCGGAATGGTACTTGGCTAATCGCGGGATTTTCGGGATTGGCAAACACAAGTCTTATTTGTATTCCGTAGTCCGTTGCGCTTTAACAATAACCTTGCCTAGATTCAAATTCAAATAATTCAAATAATTTAGATTATATTAATAGCATTTATTACGTAACAACAAAAACAAACCCTTAGATACGCCGTCGTACGATACGTACCTACTACACACAGTATACACTACACAGGTACGGTCCTAATATATGTTTGTTGTAGAACTTAGAAGGGACTTAAAGGAAAAGTTAAAGCTAGAAATTAACAAGAGTATGAATTCCCGAGATCCTGAAGTACAAGTACAAAATGAATTGGAGTTGGCAAATAGTATTAGACGTGAAATGGATATCACTTAAAAACAGCATATAAGTATCTATTATCTACTCCTCCAACCAGCGTAGAACCTGAGCGAGCGTTTTCATCTACTGTGCTTATGTTAGCAATAAACTACGAAGCAGGCTTGGAAGACAAAGATTGGATGCTTTGATATTTCTGCGATGTTATTATCGAAATTCTATTTTTTTTGATGTTGTCTTTTGGATTTCTTGCAAAAGTATCATTTTTTTGTTTTGTCTTTTTTCATTTCTTATTATATTGTGATTTGTGTTGTGCAAAGACATTGAAAACACTTTTTTTCATTTTCATTTGAGCCCAATTAGAAACCACATAGTTTAATCCCGGGATAGGCCCGGGATCCCGGGATTATACTTCATAAATCCCGTAATCCCGGGATTGAAAAACATGCTCGGGTTTGTATGCTCTAATTATGATCCAAACTAAACGTTTATACAAATTTCAGCTGAATCGGGTGAAAAATAAACGTTATATCTGCTTCAAATTGGGTTGCGAGAGTCCATCCGAACAAACGTAGTTACATACATTGCAAGTTTAATAAAAGTGTGTAAAAATTAGTCTTCCTGAAAAATGTGTCCATCATTTACAAACATTTTTTTGAATCCGACTGGTATTTCCAGAGATAAGCGCGTTCAAACAAACACATAAAAAACAAGCAAACTCTTCAGTTTTATAATGAGTATAAGTGTACATATAATATTTACTCTAAAGATAGATATAAATATATTGTATTTTTTTATAGATGTGAGCCAGAACTAGTTGGTGTTACATAGTGCCCCCGGTCAGTGCTCGAAGCTCGCAGAGCTGGTTTGGACGTGTGATAGCTTCAAAACATAACCACATCTAATATTTTTGACATTTCCGTTGCACAAGTTCCTTACCGGTGGAACGGATACCAATGCGCTCTAATTAATTATTAGGAACCTAATATTAGAGGGTGGCACACAACCAGATGACGAGTAATTGAATCAGAGCAGACAAAGTTCACTACAGGCGGCACACTGTGGCGGCGCCGCGCGCCGGGTGACCAGCTGACGGGCGCGCTCACAGCACAGACACACACATGGAGCACATGGAAGGTTGTGCCCAACAAAGAAAATTCGATAAACAATGAAAACTAGGCTAAGGTAGTCTAAAATTAAATGAAGATATTATTTTAAACGATTCGTTATTGAATCGGGCCCGATGCTCCCGTCTGACTGCCGCTAGCCAAGCTTAAAAGTTATGCAGAGGCTTTGTATGGAGCCCTTAGTAGCGGACAATACAAGTTTACGTGCTCGCTAATACTCGCGGCTTTGCTCTCACATTAGGGACGAGCGAGCCCCGGAGGCGCGGGTGGCCCCGGTGCTGCTGCTCCGAGTTGACACTAACAGCGCGCTGCTGTGTGTCCGCTCCGCATCTTCCTCGTGTACTGCGACTACTGAGTAGACTTGTGTAAGTAATGCGAGTAATGCATTGCGCGTCATATATCTCGGTTACTAAAACATGACGCGCGGGCCACGGCGCGCTGTTCGGTGTTCGTAATATCTCTGTAATCTTTGCTGTGTGTGCAAGCGATAAGAAACATGCTCCAGTCGGTTGCTGTTATTATCTAGAACAGTATTGTTATTGAATTAAGGTTTACGTTTTATTGAAACCGCGGACTGCCTACGTGATGTTTCAAATTATGACTCGAACTGTATAACACTATGACAGTTCGAGTAATGGTCAATAATCACTATTGCAATCCATGTCTATCGTTTTAATTCAATTATTCCTTATATTGGGGGTAGTAATGTTTCATTACACCATGAGTTAAATATAAAAGAAAATCGACTATATGAATATGAAACAAAATCAAATGTACGTTCCGGCGAAGCGAGGGCGCATTGCGTTTGACCCATGTCGCATTACATCATAATATAGGTAATGCGATATCTCATATCGCGTATATCTTTTACAACGCGGCATTTCATTACAAAAACCATCGCGCGTGGTGCGTCATCTCGCGTCATGTTTGGAGTCATGGTGTAATGAAACATTACTCGGGACGAAATGTCATGCCATATGACATTACTTTAAAGGCACTGTTTAGCGCATATCTACTACTGAGCGACTATCAGCTAACTGTAAGTTGGTCACACGCACTGTGGCCGCTAACGTTACTCGTGTGGGCTTATTCCCAAAGTACTCCAAAAAGTGTTCCCAAAATACTCCATGAAAAATATTATATAATATTTTTCATTTGGTTTCATTCTACTCCATGATACAATTAAAATATTCTCAAATTACTCCACTCAATTGTTGAATTAATTGCAGCAGCAATGTATTTTTTTATATTCTTAACTGCTTTACCATCAATGTTAGTTTCAGATCCCTGTTTTATAGATTGTTGACTTCTATTTACTATGGGACTGCAACGATGACGTTCGAAATAAACAGCTTCTTCTTTAATAATTTGTAAGAACTTACCACAGCAGTTGAAATATTATAGCTGACGATAACGACAGACACGTACCTACCTTCTCCGTTATGTATTTTATAGGTAACTAGGTGATCCAGTGAACTTCGTACCGCCTCAGAATCAATAAATATTGTAAATAAACCTATCCAGTTTAACAACCTCGTACTTTGAAGGCATAAAGCGTTTTCTAGCTGACAATCCTTTGTTTGGTAAGCTCCTACCCAGTTATGACAACCTGGTACTTCGAAGGCATAAGGCGTGTTCTAGCTGACACATTTCCAGGTTAGGTGAGCTCCTATCAAGTTATGACCACCTGGTACTTCAAAAACATAAAGCGTTTATTATAGCTGACTTACAAAATATATGAGCAAATGAAAAATCCTCTTTTTTTTCTTGTGAAATATTCTTATGTGTTAATTATAATTATTTTGCTATTCGGGCCGGTGACAAATTCTACAATTTAGTAACCATGAAAATCAGTAACAGCAGTTCTCGAGTCATATGTAAGTGCTGTAACAAACCCGACTTTGTTTTATTTAGCAGTTTGAGAATGGATAACGAATAATCGGTGGAGTACTTTGAGAATGATTCCAGATACCTATGGAGCAGAATGGGAACAAAGGTATTTTCAAACAATAATTCTTTGGAGTAACTCGGGAATTAATGTATGGGATTCTTATCTTTTTAGAACAAAAGAATGGAGTACTTTGGGAATAACCCCTCGTGTGCACATGTGTGTCTCACTAGTAGCTACAGTTGCGAGAGTTGAACGAACGTGGCGTAGAGAAATGTTGTAATAAGTTTTTTTTTTTTACTATAAAATTTAATACCATATCTTATAATTAACATAAATATTTAAATTAGGGGTAGGTTGTTTATCATTGTATTGTACACACTAGCCCAACAGCTTTCAGTACCCACTATAGGTAAGATAAGATGGGAATCGTTCCCATGGGATGCAAAACATGCTAATTATAATTAACCAAAGTATTGAGATATTGTGGTACTGTTGGATCGTCTGCAGCTGCAGCTGGTAACTTAGGTTCGTGCCCGACCATCGATAGCTGCTCTTACTACATAATCAAGTTCACAATAATATTACAAAAAAATATTTATTAGACCAAAGAGAATAAACAAGTTACACAGTTCGTCTTTATTTATTTATTACGGCACTCCGACGTCTAGTTCACATGAACATAACATAGAGCTTACTCTTATTTTATATAGTAGGTACCTACTGCAGTGAACTTGTCACACACTGACATGAGCACATTTCTTACATGGTTGCCTGGTAGATTTAGTAGGTAATTAAATTTATATAAATAAAATAGTTAAAAAAAAACTAAAAAACACGCTTTCATAGAAAACCAAACTAAAAAGTAGAAAATAATGGAAAAAAGCGTGAGGTGCTTTTGAGGTATTTTTAATTGATATCAAGCACCCCACGCTTTTTATCCATTATTTTATACTTTTTAGTATGGTTTTCTATGAAAGCGTATTTTTTAGTTTTTTTTTTAAACTATTACTTATTTTCTATTTTTTAGGATGTTTCGTATTTTGAGACGTATATCAGCGTCTTTTGTGACGTATGTCAGCGTAGTTTTAGAAGACAGTTTTTTCCCTGTCCTGGTAACCCTGGCAAGGATATTGGCACAAATTTATGAAATTATTGCATTGTCATCTGTCTTTGATAGGTGTGCAAAGTTTTAATGAAATCTGGTCGTTTAAAGTGGGTCAAAATCGCGCTATAAGGAGTCGGTTACAAACAAACAAACAAACATACTAACATAAAAACATACAAGTGAAGCAAATATAAAGCGTGTAAAAAAATACTGTGTAAGAGCGCAAACAGCAGACAGAGCGCGGTATTCTCAGCAGGCCGGTACACACGTAAACAGTGCACCCGTGCGCCCTACCCCTGACACACAGATGAATGATAACGAGTGATAACACCACTTACATACTTGTGCAGCCGACGGCGACGGCCACACTCGTGACACGGAATGCGCTGCACTGGCCACGAGCGCATTCGATTCTGATAATGCTATCAGTGCGGTGGTGAAGCACCGTTAACTTTTAGATCACAATCGATTCTTGCCAGTGGGAGACGAAGTATTCAATTGAACCGGAGCGATGTCATACACATCACATCGTGGGAAGCTTCCTAGGAATACGATCATCATCATGTAGAGAAGTGTCCGTTGTAATATAAAACAACAACGTAACAAAAAATGTCAAAAAACTATCCTAACATCGATATATATGTAACAGTTAGAATTCAAACAAATTCAATAAACGGTAGTTCGCGCCAAGTAGTGACGCCGGGCGTCCGGTTTCCTGTTTATGCGACACAGGTACTTCCCGGAGCAACCATGCCTCGAGAGCACCTGTGTCACCCGAAACGACAGGGAGCCGTGCCTCCCCCCGAACCGGCGCTAGAGTACTGGTTGGACCGCCTCGACGGTGGCGAGGCCGGCGGTAGGGCGCGAAAGCCTATTCCGCCAGCCCGCCACCAGCATGGTACAAAATGATAGTTCACACAATGTGAAAATTAACAACAATAACCTAAATTTATCCAAAGTTTCTTTATATATTTACGGTTGTTGTTTTGTTTTAAATCTAAATCAACTCGATTAGTTATGGCGATTACAAAATAAAATTGTCTTCACTACCTTATACAAGTAACAGTTGTCACTGCGATTTTCACAGTTTGGATAGGAAACGTTCTCCTAAAATAGTCTACATCTAAAGGGGCATAGACAAAGATCGTGAGAAACATAACAGATTGCAGAAAGATTTCAACGGTGCGATATCAACATTAGATAAACAAACTGTGTCTATTCTTCGTAGAAATGAAAGCACCATGCTAAGCCTGCATGAAACGGTATAAATCGTTCTACAATCTGTAATTTTGTCTATTCTTCCGTCGACAAACCCGTTTCTATGCTAGCGTAGCATGACGTTCTATCTCTATTCTACCAAGAATAGACAAAGTTCTTTCTATAGTGGTCATGCTACGCGTGCAGGGCTGCGTGAAGCTGCGCCCGAAGAAACTCTATGTGTCGCTCCGTCAGTCATTCGCCGCGCTCCCTCGCTTCCTCGCGCCACCGATACAGTGTGATAGCCGGCTATTAAGTACCAATCCAAGATATTTCATGGTAAACTCGACAGCGATCCGCGACCCCCCCCCCCCCCCGATGTGTGATCCGGCCGGCGGCGGCCGCTGAGGGCCATGAAAGACCATGGCCTCCGACTTGTTGAGGGCCACCTCCAGGCCTAGGCGCCTCGTCACATGCCTACGTTTACTATCATCGTGTAGTGCCTTAAATGACTGTTATTGGTTACTAACTGTTTTACTTAAAGTAATGCAGTAAATCACTGGTGACGGATGCGCTGTTGCATGTTGGTGCACTTCAGTAACATGAACACGCTCCAAGTTGACACGCGCTACGTGCTCCAGCTCACTAATCAGGAAAACGTTGCAGCAGTACTCTCTTTGCTTTTTGCTCACAACGTTCACAGCTCCTCACCGCTCATGCGTAAATACCAGGCCACTCAGAAAGTTTTGCGAAAAACAGTTTTTTTTTGTATGAGAGACTGGCCAGTTATAAACTATTATAAAAATAATGATTATTTATAAGTAAAAATAGGTACGTTCCAATTTCAAAATTTCCCTCCACATTTTTTGCGAGCTAATTAAATTATCGTGTCTCATTGGAAAATGGATTTGCGCCGGGAACATTTTCGCGCTATGATTTTTTACGATTTCAAGTGTCGCCTGAAACCGGATATAAATCATACGATAGGCTTCAAATTGCATTCATGGATGAAGGCGCTTCCAAGGCAGCTGTGTATCGTTGGTATAACGAATTTAAACGTGGTCGACTAACTTTGGGGGATAAAGAACGAAGTGGTCGCCCTTTGACGGCTGTTACGGAGGAAAACGTGCTAGCAGTGAAAAATTTAATCCAAGACAAAGGCGAATTACGTATCAGGAGATTCAACACATACTGCAGATTGGATCGGAAAGCCTTCACGAGATTCTACATATGCATCTTCGCGTGAGGAGGATAGTTTCACGCTGGGTGCCGCACAACCTCACCGATGCTCAGAAGCAGGCCCGGGTGGAATGGTGCCGTGATATGATAAACAAATTTGAAGCAGGCTCGTCTCGGCGTATTTACGACATTATTACAGTCCTGGATTTATCAATACGATCCAGAAGCGAAGCGCCAGTCGACGGTTTGGGTGTTTCAAAACGAATCAACGCCTACCAAAGTGAAGCGATCTAGAAGCGGGGGAAGATTTTGATCGCGAGCTTTTTCAATTTGACTGGCTACTTGGTATCAATCCCTTTACGGAACCAAAGAAGCATCAACGCCGAATGGTATGAAATGCTTGGCAGAAGTTTTCTCTGTTGTGAGCAACAAGCGACCAAACACAGGGCTCCGCGGGCTACTGCTCCACCACGATAACGCGCCCACGCACACCGCGCTCAAAACGAGGGACTTCTTGGACAGCACGCCGGTCAAAATTCTGGGTCACCCTCCTTACAGCCCTGACCCATCGTGTCAGCTCAAAAGGATACAATTTTCGTCGCCGGAAGATGCGCTGTCAGCGTTCGAGCAGGCTGTAAACGATGTGTCTGCGGTGGACTGGAAAAAATGTTTCGAAAACTGGTTCAGACGCATGAAACTTTGCATAGAGGCTAGTGGAGAGTATTTTGAAAAGATTTAATTGTTAGTATAAGTCAATATAATACTTTGGCAACATTCATTCTGTTCTCTATAGTCAAAAGTCTATAGTTTTATCTATACTCACTGCGCTCTGTACTGAATGTGTAACGTTAAGTTGATTATAATAAAACTGCAAGTCTTTTTACAAAACTCGTTTTACTTTAATAATCGTACAGGTTATGGGTCCAGCGCCATACCCGTGGAATAAGTAAAACGAGAAAATAGAAAAAAGGAACTATCGGCGGCAACAACCCGGATACGCCGGTTTTGAGGTTAGACCGACGCCATCGCCACGCGGGCTTGGGACGAAAAATACTTGTATTACAAGGACGGGACGAGCAGGAAGGAAATTAAGTACACAATGGAAGAAAATAAGACCTTTGGTACACACATCAAACTAGAACTGGAATGTTTGGAAATTCCAATCAGTCATTCTGCTGCGAAGTCAGGATTTGTTCGACGTGGTTCAAGGTATCAAGGTAAAGCCGGAAGAAGCGACTGAAAAGGCACGATGGGAAAAGCTGGACGCAAAAGCTCAGACATGGTTGGTGACAAGAATGTCAGAAAGTGCAATGATGCATATTCTAACATGTACTTCATCAGCGGAAATGTGGAGAAAACTATCGAGTGTCTACGAACAAACATCGGAAACAAGCATACACATCGTTCAACAACGATTCTTTCAGTATAAATATGAAGATGGAACACCCATGTCCACATTTCTATCCAAAATCGAAGAACTGAAGAATCAGTTAAAGCAGATGGGAGAAAGCATTTCCGAGAAATTCGTCATAACAAAAGTGTTGATGTCGCTTCCAGCCGATTATAAGCATTTTGTCTCGGCCTGGGAATCTGCAACGGAGGAGAAACAAACCTATGATAATCTCGTTGCTCGGCTTATAATAGAAGAGGAACGCCTAAAGGATAGACAGGACGTGTCTCAGCAATCAGCGGCGGCTTTTGTTGCAAAGAAATTAGGAAAGAAAAACGTAAAGTGTTATAAGTGCAATAAACTTGGACATTTCCAGAGTGAGTGTAAAAGTAACCGCATAAACAATAACAACTCGAATAGTGATGAGAAGTCGGTGAAAAAGTGTCATTACTGCAAAAAGGTGGGACATATAAAAAGTGAGTGCTGGTTCAAGAAAAACAAAGAAAAGGACAGTAACGCAAGTAATGCATTCGTGATTTCAAGTGGACAGTTTCAAAAATCGCAGTGGTTAGTGGACTCTGGTGCGAGTCAGCATATGTGCCACAATCGTAACCTTTTCACGACATATTCCCCATTGTCCAATAAATCTGTGATCGTCGGTAACGGGAATTCGATAAGTGCACATGGTTGCGGACAGGTGGCGCTGCAAGTACACGATGGAAAGCGATGGATAGACACTACCATAGATAATGTATTATTTGTGCCAGAGCTGAAAACAAACTTGTTATCTGTCAACTGCGTGACAGATAGAGGCTATTTAATGATCACAAATGATAACTTGTGCAAATTCATTAAACAGAACAAAGTATGTGCGATGGCTAATCGTATCGGCGATATGTATTTCTTGGACGTTCGTTACAAATGCGAAGGAGCAAATATGGCTCAAGTGCAATCAAGTCTCAAAGACTGGCACGAAAGATTGGCTCACCAAAACTTGCATCAAGTGAAGGCCGTGCTTAGGAACAACAACGTTTCTGTGAAAGACAATACCGAAGCAAAGTGTGAGAGCTGCTTACAGGGAAAAATAAGTCGTTTGCCCTTCCATACTAGTGAAACAAAAACAACTAGGCCATGTGAACTTATACATGCTGACACATGTGGACCCATGGAGGTGCCATCTGTGGGAGGTTCCAGATACTTCGTTATTATGAAGGACGACTACTCTAATTATAGATCTGTGTATTTTGTTAAAGGGAAGGATGAAGTAAGGAATTGTATTGAAAACTTCATAAATAAAGCAGAGAATACTACAAACAATAAAATACACTGTTTTCGAAGTGACAATGGATTGGAATTCGTAAACAAGGGAGTGCACAACCTGTTTGCTGAACGTGGTATCATACACCAAACCACGGTGCCATATACTCCCGAACAAAATGGAAAATCAGAACGGGAAAATAGAACGCTGGTCGAGGCTGCGAGAACAATGTTATGTGCAAAAGGTTTACCAAAGAAGTTATGGGCAGAAGCAGTTCAAACAGCGGCATATGTATTAAACAGGACAAGTAAAAGTAATGAACCCGGAAAAACACCATTCGAGGTATGGACCAACAAGTATTTTGATATAAATTATTTAAAAATATTTGGAACCCCTGTTTTTGTCCACATCCCAAAAGAAAAAAGAAGAAAATGGGATGCTAAAGGAGAGAAAGGAATAATGGTGGGTTATGGAGAGGAAGGGCTATAGAGTATTCTTTGAAAATAAAAACTGTGTGGAAATAAAGAGAGACATAGTTTTCCTGGAACAACCTAAAACTAAGACAGAGCAGTTTGTGTTATTGGAACATGACTCGGATAGACTCAAAGAGACTGATGAGGATCAAGGGTCTAAAGAACAGTTAGTACAGTCAAACGAAAGTGTAGAGCAGGTAAAATCCAGTGAGGGTGATCAGCAGTCTACGCAGTTAGAAGAAACTGTGAATATATCTACAGAGAGTGACGGAAGTGAGTATGTTCCAAGTTTCAGTGATGAGAGCTCCGATGATGAAGAAGATGAAACATCACAATGCCCGAGAAGTGCACGGGTCAGGAAGCAAACCTCATTCTATAAGTGTCATTATGTTTCTACTGAAGATAATGAGCCCAAGACGTATCAAGAGGCCATGCAAAGGCAAGATGCCAGAAAATGGCTAGAAGCCATAGAGAGAGAGCTGCAAACCCTGAATGAAAACAAAACCTGGGACTTCTGTGAAAAACCTGTAAGTGATAAGATTATAAGTAGTAAGTGGGTATTCAAAATTAAAAACACAAATGGCAGTATTCAATATAAAGCTAGACTTGTGGCAAGGGGCTTTGAACAAAATGATTTGTTAGATTCATATGAAGTTTATGCTCCAGTGGCTAATTTGGTTACCTTTAGGCTGTTTGTGTCAATTGCAACCAAGTTAAACTTACCCATCTATCAGATGGATGTAACAGGAGCATTTTTATATGGGAGTATTGATGAAGTTGTTTATTTACAATTACCTGAGGGAGCCTATAGCGGCCATAACAATATTGTTAAACTGAATAAGTCATTATATGGCTTAAAGAAATCACCCAAGTACTGGAATGATAAATTTAACTCAGTGATAATGAGGCAAGGTTTTGTAAGATCCCAAAGTGATACTTGTTTATATATGAAACATACTAATAGTGGCAATACCTATGTTTTACTGTATGTTGACGACCTATTGATTTTTGGTAACAATGAAAATGAAATTTCTGACTTAAAAACATTGTTAAACTCTGAATTTAAAATGAAAGACTTGGGATTAATGTCAAACTATCTAGGCATACGGGTAGAACAGGATTTAAACAATAAAGTCACCAAATTGAGTCAAAAACAATATTTAGAATCTTTATTACACAAATTTGAAATGTATAATTGTAAAGGTATGTCTACCCCTATGGACTTTAATTTTAATGTCAAAATATTAGAGGAAAATTTTAACTCTGTAATTGATTAAAATATTGAAAACAAATGTAGGAAAATCATTGGCATGCTGTCCTATGCAGCATTAGGAACGAGACCAGACAGTAGTCTGTGTAGCAGTGTCCATTCTAAGCAGATACCAAAATAAAGCAAATAACATGTTATTAACGGCTTTAAAAAGAGTTTTAAGATATATTAAGAGTACTATGAATTACTGTTTGATATATAAGTGCAATAATGATTTGTTAATTGGTTATTGTGATGCTAACTGGTTGGGAGATTTAAAAAATAGAAAGTCTACAACTGGTTATTGCTTTATGTTTTCAAATTGTTTGATATCATGGTTTCAGTTTATTTAGATTGGTTTAAAGTGTAAGTAAGTATTATATTGAGGGGGGGTGTTAGTATAAGTCAATATAATACTTTGGCAACATTCATTCTATTCTCTATAGTCAAAAGTCTATAGTTTTATCTACACTCACTGCGCTCTGTACTGAATGTGTAACGTTAAATTGATTATAATAAAACTGCAAGTCTTTTTACAAAACTCGTTTTACTTTAATAATCGTACATTAATAAAAAAAACATTTGCCAATAGAACACTTCTTTTTATTTTCGCAAAACTTTCTGAGTGTCCCACGTATATAATTTAATGTGTTTGGCTCATGCTAACCATCAGCGGTAAGGAGCTGTGCGGCGCGTTGTATAATGTTGTAATCACCCTTGTGATCATGAACGTTTTCGCGAGGTTACATGGACACTTGTTCATGTTGTACGCGACATTACTACTACTAATAACCAATTACTCTAACACGTCCACGACTCAGTCAGTGCAGCCCGTCGCTGTCATATATCCTTGAAAACTAGGTGTACCACTCCGACAAGGTCCACACCGTGGTGCTTGTGCAGCTGGGATGTGTATCTAGTGCGAACCCCATTGAATGTAATAATATACAATGTATGGACATAATATCGTGAAAACATATACCTAAGTTAGTACGAAAACTCCACTCATTCTAATTCGTCTTATCTATATGACGGATGTTCGAGCGGCTGAGATACCACGTGTCGCTGCTGAACCATCCCCTGTTCGTCCTCCATAGTGGGCGTGTACTTGCAGGTGTTTTAAAAATAATACTCGCAAAATAACTCACTTAATTTAAATAAACTAATTAAAATATAACTTAACGTTAAAAAAGTAACGATTGCAAAGATAAACACTGATTTAATTAAAATCACATTAATTGTTCAACTGAAGTTCAGAGCCAATGGATTTATGCGTGTGCACCGCGTGGCGATCGTATCCAAAAGTGATCGCTTCCGCCGCCATGACACTCAAAACCCCATTCGGTGTTACCCGCTCTAAATTAAAATTACCACTAACGAAATAAATTCTCAACCATAGAGTAAAAATAATCGATTACAACTTTTATAAAGTGTTACAATAAATCGCCTAAATCATCACGCGCCGTTACGGCCGTCCTGCATTATCACACGTCCTCGTGTGTATGGTTCTCATTTGTGAACAATAGACATAGTGCTTTACGCTTTACTCCGTTCGGTCTCCCTGACGAATCAATAAAATTGATTTTGGCAACATTACACTGTAAATCATGAACTACTTAACAGTTTTGGAATACTTCAAAAACAGTACATACAAGTCTTACGAAGGAAATACTAAGTGTCTTATACGGCGGCCAACGCCACAAACTAATGCCACACAGGCTACTCAAGGCACACAGGCTAGTCGTGCCACACAGGCTAGTCAAGCGCCACACAGGCTAGTCAAGCGCCACACAGGCTAGTCAAGCGCCACACAGGCTAGTCAAGCGCCACACAGGCTAGTCAAGCGCCACACAGGCTAGTCAAGCGCCACACAGGCTAGTCAAGCGCCACACAGGCTAGTCAAGCGCCACACAGGCTAGTCAAGCGCCACACAGGCTAGTCAAGCGCCACACAGGCTAGTCAAGCGCCACACAGGCTAGTCAAGCGCCACACAGGCTAGTCAAGCGCCACACAGGCTAGTCAAGCGCCACACAGGCTCGTCAAGTGCCACACAGGCTAGTCAGGTGCCACACAGGCTAGTCAAGCGCCACACAGGCTAGTCAAGCGCCACACAGGCTAGTCAAGCGCCACACAGGCTAGTCAGGTGCCACACAGGCTCGTCAAGTGCCACACAGGCTCGTCAAGTGCCACACAGGCTCGTCAAGTGCCACACAGGCTCGTCAAGTGCCACACAGGCTTGTCAAGTGCCACACAGGCTCGTCAAGTGCCACACAGGCGTCAAGTGCCACACAGGCGTCAAGTGCCACACAGGCGTCAAGGGCCACACAGGCGTCAAGTGCCACACAGGCGTCAAGTCCTACACAGGCTCCAAGTGCCACACAGGCTCCAAATGCCACACGGGCATTAGATGCCATAAAGGCTACGAAACATCAAATGAATTACTCACTAGCGACTGCGCCGTTAACGGAACATTCTGAGTCTATGGTGTTAATTGGCGTTTCCAGCCCAACATTCAACTCCAAAGGAACATAGCAATCGGGCATAGGCCGTATACAGTCATGTGCATACTTATACGTCCGATTAGAGTTCAACGCTTTAAGCAAATATCTGTCACCATCAAGCAGCTTAGCCACTTGATAAGTCTCTTTATACTTCGGCTCTAACTTTATTTTATTGCGTTCATAATTTTCTAGCAGAACATAATGACCTACCTTTTTTTTTTTTGGATGGGAAATCATCAAATGACTTCTCCCGCTCTGGGCGGAGCGGGAGGGCATGTCAGACTTTTACTGACTAAAACCCACCCGTGTTCCTTCAATTGCCCATGTGCCCATTCCTTCAATTGGTCACGGTATCTCTTTCGAACAATCACGCGACCCCGGCAGGCATCGGTCCTAGCAGACCCCTTCAGTTTTGCTGACATCTCTTTGAGGCGCGCGTGAAACACTACGCGCCGTCTCGACTCGAGCTTGGTCCTTACCGGGCGGCGAGCTACGCATTGCTCGCCACCCGCAAGCTCGCGCCTACGGTGGCTGGGAGTCCGCAATCGACTCCCGACGCCCGGGGCGTCTCCTCCTGCGGCGGCTAGGAACGTGAGGGCGCTGAGACTGCCACTCCCTCACGCGCCCCGCCTCCTCCTTTGCAAGCGTTACTGCTTCGCAGAAGGAGGTGACGGCTTCCCATTCCCTCTCGCTCCGTACCATGGCTCGCACCAGGGCCGGACGCGAGAGGTCGCCACCGCCGATCGCCTCCACGAGGACACGGTGGTGCTCCGCCCAGGCAGGGCGAACCTCCACCGTATGCTCCACCGTGTCTTCCAGACGATCCTCACAATGGAAACACCCGGGCGTATCCTCCCGCTTTATCCTGAACAGGAACCCACCGAAGCACCCATGCCCGGTGAGAACCTGCGTCAGGCGGAAGGTGAGGACGCCGTGGCGCCTCTCTATCCACTCCTCAAAGAGGGGACTTACCGCCGCAATTGTGGCGTGCCCAGCACTGGGTTGCGACAATCGTACCTGCCATGTCGCCATGAGATCACACCGGAGCTCTGTCCGCCGTGCCGCGATTTGTCGCGGCAGCGGAGTTTCGCCCCGGCGTTTCGCCTCCTCGCGCCACTCCCACATGTGGGCGAGGACCTTTGCCTCCAGATCCCATGGCGGCACTCTGGCAAGGAGGCTCGCCGCCTCGCAGGAGACCGTGCGGTATCCCCGGATCAACCGGATGGCCATGACCCTCTGGGCCACACTCAACCGGCGCGCTGGGCGCAGCCTCAATGAGGGTGCCCACACCGGTGCCCCGTAGAGGGCCATGGACCGCACGATCCCCGTGTAGAGCCTCCGGCAGGAGGCGTTTGGACCCCCCAGATTGGGCAGGAGCCGCTTTAAGGCAGCCCCAGCCCGCTCCAGTCTGGGAGCCAAACGTCGGAAGTGCTCGACGAAGTTCCACCGGCTATCGAGGACAAGTCCCAGGTACTTCATCGTCGACTCGACGCCGATGTGAACCCCTCCCACCGTGAGTTGGGAACCCGCAGGTGGCGCGTTCCGAGGACCATGAAAACCCATGGCCTCGGACTTGTGCAATGCCACCTCGAGTCCCAATTGCCGGATCCTATCGACGATTGTCGTAACCCCGCGTGTCATAAGTTCGGCCGCCGCCTCGTACGATCTCCCCTGCGCCAGGACCAGCGTGTCGTCAGCGTAGCAAACTACGCTGACGCCGCTAGGGAGGTCGGCGCGCAGCACCCAGTCGTACCCGATGTCCCACAGATGCGGCCCCAAGACCGATCCCTGTGGGACACCGCACGACATCTCTCGCCGGTTCCAGTAGATGCCGCCGGTAGATGACGGCTCTATCCGTCAAGTAAGCCTCGACTACGCAAAAATACAAATAAAACCTTGAAATTATTTACTTTAGCTTTTTTTTTTATCAAACCTAGCTTTCTCTATATAACGACTTGCCTCTATTACCTGAGCTACTTGCTCTCTGATCTCGTCGAGTTCAATGTCTGTTTCGTCTGTATCAAGGGTAATTAACTGAAGGGGTCTAGCAACTTTCCCTATCAAAAGTTCTAGAGGATTTGCTTTAGTTGTACGATTCATGGTGCAATTGATGACAAGTTGGACTTCAGGCAATGCTGCTTTCCATCACTTAAGGTTCCCTGTTTGACTGCGGTTACCATGTTCTTTAAAGTGGACATAACTCGCTCTACTTGCCCGTTAGCACGACTGGAACCCGTAGCTATCAGATGTAAACTAATATTGTGGGTTATACAAAATTCCCTAAACTCTTTCCCCGCAAAACACCTACCCTGGTTCGCTAATACACGCGTAGGTGCACCAAAGAGGGACACACTTGATTGCAAAGCTTTTATTGCACTGTGAGCGTCAATGTTCATAGTATGATGCAACAGAACGTACCTATTTTGTAAAAACATGGATAAAAACAAAAACATACTCTTTGGTATATCGTTTACCGCTTAGTTTACCCGTGGCATCCATATGAATGGTATGCCATGAAATCGTAACTTTAGGAATTGGATGGAGCTTGGCTTGAACCTTGCCCGAATGTGACTTAGAAACCTTACATGAGATGCAGTTACCTACAAACTGTTACTACAACTTATTCGTATTAGGAAACCAGTAATGACAGAAGGTCTTTTCTAGGGTTCTCTTCCACCTTAAATGCATTACACTCTCATGAACATAATTAATAATAACCCAATGAAAAGCCTTCGGCACCACTGGTAACCACACACTCCTCTTATTACGCTCTATCTTTTGATGCAACACTCCCCTCCTCATTTCATAAGTTTTAACTATCTCGTCAGTAAGTTCACTAAACCGAAGTTTTGAAATAATGAAATTAATCTCCTCATCTTTTCGTTGCTCTGCTTGTAACCAGTTATCTGATATTTTCGTCGAATGGACTTTTTCTGCTCTATTTTTGTATTAAAAGAAAAGTGAAAGAAAGTCTACATGCCCCATATTTTTACCCTGGTGATACTCAATATCAAATTCAAAAGATTGAAGAAAACACCACCATCTGTGGACATGAGGGGTTAGGTCTACTTTAGATTTAGATGCCTTGACTGCATTGCAATCAGTCACTACTAGGAACTTACGTCCTTGCAAGTAATGGCGAAAATGTTTTATGCTATTCACTAATGCGAGCGTCTCTAGTTCATATGAGTGATATCTTGACTCAGCGCTGGAGGTTCGGCGACTATAATATTCGATAACATGTAATTTACCATCAAACTTTTGCATAAGTATAGCACCATAACCTTCAGCGCTGGCATCAGTATGCAACTCAAGCTGGTTGGGATCAAAAATAGTTAGAACGGGTTTGTTAGTCAGTGTATCAATAATTTCTTTTCTACGTATTTCATAAGCTGGTGTCCACTGTATTTTGCCTTTAACTGAAGTTAGTCTATAAAATGGGCGGTCTTTTGAGAGAAACATGGTAAAAATTTTCTAAAGTACGAAGCTAAGCCTATAAAATGTCGTAGTTGAGTAACTGTTTTGGGAGGTTCAATTGCCGTCAAAGCTTTAATTTTTCGTGGATTCGGTCTAATTTCACAAGTGGCTACGTGATACCCTAAAAAATCTACTTCAGTTTTGATAAAAGCACATTTTTTTTTTTAAGTTGAAAGAGAAACCGGCATCTGTTAATGCTTTCAAGTCCTGATGCAAGCGACCAATACCCTCATCTACACCACGAGAGGGGATAATGACGTCATCTAAATACTTCATACAATTACTAGCACTCAGCACCAGAGTCAAAACAAATTGAAAACGACTCACCAGATTCGGCGCAAAGTAGGTCCGTAGCTGGCTTAATGGTACAGATATACACACGTTTCTCAACTCGGCTGTTGCTGGAGTCAGTCTCTTTCTTTGGACAGCGTGTGGCGATGTGACCCAGCTTGCCACAGAAGAAACAGGTCACCGGCGGCAAAGCTTTCTTCGGAACGCTGTCTTTGGCCGGTTGCGATTCACTGTTTCCTGAAAACTGAGATTTAGTATTAGCAGAAGAATCGCGACAGCTTTTAGTCAAGCATTCATTTGACATATGGCTCTATTTGCCACAGATGTAGCAACGCCTTGACTGGTCCAACTTTGGTTTCTTGGCATCACCAGGTGCATTTAATTTGTCCTGCATTGGAAGTCCTCTTTTGCGATACGTAAAAGCAATTCCTGTTGTAATCTGACTCGAGTATCAACTTCCGTAGTGAAAGCCAATCGCTGTAATCGCGGTTTAATTTTCATTGCATGCGACATAGTTACAGCTATTGCTATCTTTTCAGCGGAATAGTTATTCCATTGACTCAGTAATGTGCTCAGAAATCGATTTGCATAAGCAGACAAACATTCTCCTTCCTTAGGACTCTCAAATAATAGCCTAAATAACATAGCAGCAGGAGTTTCTACACAATCGTATCGAGCAATAAATAGGTCTTTCAATTGAGGCCACATTATTCCAGGAAAAGTATTCTGAGACAGCTAAGAAGCTGCCGACCCCTTAAGGATTTACTCATTGTAATATCAGCCTACTACTAGAAATTTGTTTTTCTTCCATGCACAAATCGACGGTATTGCACCAAGCTCGAGCATCGCTATCTCGAGACTCGGGATTAAATTCAGGTAATCGCACGAATCAATTCCATCATTTGGCTTTGCTGCATTTCGAATAACAATTTCTAACGATTATTTTCACTTGATAGTAAATCAACACTCTGACCTGTAGGCTGTTTCCTGCTCCGTTCCGTCATTCCACATCTGATGACGGATGTTCGAGCGGCTGAGATACCACGTGTCGCTGCTGAACCATCCCCTGTTCGTCCTCCATAGTGGGCGTGTACTTGCAGGTGTTTTAAAAATAATACTCACAAAATAACTCACTTAATTTAAATAAAATAATTAAAATATAACTTAACGTTAAAAAGTAACGATTGCAAAGATAAACACTGATTTAAATAAAATCACATTAATTGTTCAACTGAAGTTCAGAGCCAATGGATTTATGCGTGTGCACCGCGTGGCGATCGTATCCAAAAGTGATCGCTTCCGCCGCCATGACACTCACAACCCCATTCGGTGTTACCCGCTCTAAATTAAAATTACCACTAACGAAATAAATTCTCAACCATAGAGTAAAAATAATCGATTACAACTTTTATAAAGTGTTACATATATAAAAATGAATCCCTATTTCCCTTGGTCACGCCATCACGCGTGAACGGCTGGACCGATTTCACTTTTTTTTTGTTGTGTTTTTTATTGTCAGGAAAAGGTTCTTATGAAAGAAAAAAATTAAAAAAATGCGCGGAAAATTAGAAAATTTAAGAATACTTAAGACAGCTCATCTCCGGAACCACTGGTCCGAATTGAAAAAAATAGGCTATACAACATCACGCTACAATTAAAAGGAGCGGAACAGCAACGAAAAATGGATGAAAACTGGCAGGCAATTAGATGCGACGGGAAGGGTCAGGGGAGCAAAAATTTGACGCGGACGAAGTCGCGGGCAGAAGCTAGTTTGTTATATTAAATGAATATACGAAAAGTTTCATTTTACAAAATTAGTTCACTAAGTCAGAGTGGTTGTTTGTTATCTGAGTCAGAGCATCGTACATTCATAACAGAGTAATTATCTAAAAATGAGGTAGAACACAGCGGTGGTGCGTTCGTAATTCTTTCAAAATAAATTAGACACGGCGCGAGCGTGTGGCGCGATAATTAGCGGCGTGACGAGAATCACGAGCGGACCAGCACAACATGAGCGCCAGAAGCTCCACTCACGGACACCGGCGTGCGACGCGGCGTCGCGGCTCGGAGACACGGGATAGTCTCCACTACTTCGGATGAATTTGTTACAGTTTGGCTTCGTTCACTGTGCTCGCGCACCGCGTGCTCGCGAGTGCGCCTTCTGGCGGCGGCGCCCGCGCGGTGTCCTCGCGGCGCAATCAGCGATGCTAATGCTCGCACAACAGCACCGCGCTGATCAGTATTCCGCGCGCGCGTCGATTAGCTGCCGATGGCGGATGCGGCCCGCCTAGCAATGCGACCTACTCTCGCTCCGGCTGTCTTACTCGGATCACAGCTCGGCCTGGCTCTGTCTTTGTGCTGTGTTGTTATCGCAGCGGATGTAATAGTAAAATTACTGTTACTCAATGATATGCTTTATATACATATGTCAGTACAATGTAGAGTGTGTCGTGTCGGTAATATTATGTTTGTTGAACATTTTACAACAAATCCTCGTTTGAGAGCGTTCGTAGCAGAGCCACGACAAGCTGACGCTGATTAGGAAACTTTCATGGGTTGACACGCGCACACGCGACCCATCCCGCGCACACACATGTAACATACACGTGTACTTATGTATGTGTATGTACGTCAAGTCGAGTTCCGCGGCGCTCATTGTGCACAAGCCATAAATAAACGTTTGTAGTCGCACGCCGCGTGTGCCGCGACTGACACGAACAATACGCCTGTAGTTACGAACACAACGTTCCAGAGGAATACTAATGTTACTGTAGATAACCGATCTCCTTAAGAACACACGCCGCGGGCTAGTAAACTGGCCACGATAGTTACAAATACTAATCAATCAGCGATGATGTCGGCGAGACTTTAAAACACTAGACTGTCAACGAGTTGTCCAGTTATTAACTATAATAAACAATCATAAGTAGCCTATACCGTGCCCACAGCTGGGACTCTTGCTCTTCACTGCGAGGTGCTGCGGGCCAAAAAAACATCGAATGATATTGTAAGAGAGCTTATTGTGTCCAGTGCCGAGAAACGCACGCTTTGGCTACAGAAGGGCTCCGCTGAGCTGTGCGCCGTTGTGCCGATCATTTATACAGGCTTTCATGAAGGTTTTTGCTTCATGCAGAAAGAAAAATTCTTATAAATACGAGTTGAACTCGCGTTTTTATACCATAGATTACTCATAGGTTTTACTGTAATCGATAAAGAACTATGTTTATATTGTAAGATTGGCATGGTCAATTTAAGCTCATAAAAGAAAAACAAAGCGACGGGTTTCAAGAGCTAACATATGAAAGATTCTCCGTGATACTATCGTGTAAAGTTCATGTATCGTTGGTACTAAATTAGCATCCTTGATTGAATATCTTTATCTACATCTACACTGATATATAATAATCATAATTATCATCATCATCTATGATTATAATAATCTACAACTATATCTACTCTAATAAATAATAAAATTAAATATTAAAAAAAAACAATATTTTATAATAATTAAAAAAATAATATTTTACACCTATTATTATCGGTGGAAATAATTCCTTTAAATTAAAATATTCAAATAAACTATTTTTCACCACGCGGGTACCTACTGGATCTCATATATTCTCAAAATTTCTGCGGAGAGCGAAGCGAGGTTCACAGAATAGGAGGCCAGGAGAAATAATTCAGTTTCATGCAAATTAGTTGTACATACCAACGTAACGCCTTCAGCGGGACTCCCACAGTCTAGTGCGACCTCGGGATGGCGGGTCACAACGTTCCGTGTTCAACGTCCTACTCTTATAGGGTGCGCGCGCGCAATAATTAGATTGATTTTGCGAATAATTGTGAAGGTGAAAGACGTGCGTCTATTGTCTTTCATGTGCGGCGTAGAACTGACGGAGCGACCCATTCAAGGGCACGTTGAGGTCGCGCACGCAGCGTCGCAGCAGCGGTCGCCAGCGAGTCGCGCGTACATCAATATATACTTACCAATTTACACAAAAAATAACCATCCCCCCGGCCTTCAGGAGTTTGAAGAAGTCCTGAACCAAAGAGTCAGGGAGAGGTATAGCGAAGCGAGAGCGGGATAAAGTGGAAGTACATTCAGTTAGCTTAAATGGATGACTTTTATAAGAAAACGGAAAAATAATGATTAAACTAAGGCATATAACTAAGTGGAGCCTAGATGGCTTATGTAATAACTACTTATTAAACTATCATTGAGAGGGTAAAACGCAGTTTTTTACTACAGGTCGAACATAGGTGCCACTTCGTGTGCGTACAGTAGCGACTCTGACTACTCCATCTGAGGAAGGTTTGACGTCATCGGTAACACCTATGGGCCATTGTAAAGGCGGAGAGTTTTCTGTTTTTATAAGAACTATAGTACCTTTGGTTACCGGATTAGATTTGGTGTTCCACTTAACACGAGATTGTAAAGTGTTTAGATACCCACGCCTCCACCTATTCCAATATCTCTGAACTATGGAAATTGGAATCAAGTAAGCGTTTGTTGCGGATCAAATCTACCGAATCTATGCGCGGGTCGGAATGAAATGAATCTAGCGGACCAAAGGTCAAAAAATGCGCGGATGTAAGAGCTTCGGGCTCTGCGGGGTCTAAACTAAGCACGTTTAGAGGTCTAGAATTGATCATGGCCTCGACCTGTGTGAGGACAGTAAGTAGCTCCTCGTAGGTGAGGAGAGCGTCGCCTATAGTGCGGCGGAGATGAATTTTTACGACGCGGATTTGACTTTCCCAGCAACCACCGAAGTGGCTAGCGGTAGGCGGTTTCAGATTCCAGGTTATACCTTGTTTCCTGTTCAAAGGAATCACGGAAGGCTCTAGATTTAAGAAATCCATTTAACTCATCAAGCTGAGCTTTCGCTCCAATAAAATTAGTTCCAGTATCGGAAAATAAGGAAACAATTTTGCCACGACGGGATAGGAAGCGTCGTAAGGCGCGATTATAGGACATCGAATCCAATCCGACTGCAACCTCGATATGGCAAGCTCGAGTAACAAAGCAGGTAAAAAGGCATATTTTATGTACACCTTTTCCTTACGAGCACCACGATACCTACTTATTAGACAATTAATTGGACCCGCATAATCCACTCCGCAATAAAGAAAAGGCTTAGCTTCATTGACGCGGGGTGCGGGAAGAGCTGCCATAAAGGGTGCTTCTGTGCGGGGATTAGTCTTGAAGTAGCGGTTACACAAGCGGAAGCGTTGTTTCACCGTGCACGCAGCACGGTGAAACAACGCTTCCAGAGATAATCCAAAACTTTTGTCGTAACAGCGAAAGTAATAATTGTGGATCGGCGTGTAGGTATTTTCGGTGGTAGTAATCAATTATCAAATTTACAATATGATCCCTTTTGGGAAGCAACATTGGATGCTTGCTATCAAACTCCAGTGCATATTTTTGTAACCGGCCACCAACGCGAAGAATGTCGTTTTTCAGGAAAGGAGAAAGCGGGAGAAGCGACTTAGACACCCTGTGGCTTTTAGAAAGCGCGTTGATGTCGCTTGCGAAATATTGTTGTTGGAGTGCCTTTATAACGGCAGTCTCCGCAAAAACCAGATGTGAAAGCATCATCCTATTGGAACGCGGGAGTTTTCCAAAAAAAACGGTAGATATATACTATAATGCGAAGAAATTTAGACCAAGAAGATACGCGTTTAGATATTGTGCAGAGAAAAGGTTCCGGCACATCAGTAGTGATAAAAACATTTAATTGTTTTTTGAGCTCTAAAAGCTTTTCGTCCTGCGCGGGGTCAAAGGTGAATCGGCTAATTGGCCAAGTGTGCACTGGGTCACGAGCCTACGTGGGCCCGTGGAGCCATAGTGGATGGTCTAGCAATTGAGCGGGAGTAAGCCCACGACTTATGCAGTCGCTGGGGTTCTGCGCGCTTTCACAATGATAAAAGTGTTTAGAACTAAGATTGGCCTGTATTTGGGTGATGCGGTTCGCAACGAAAGTATCGAAGCGATGAGGAGACGAAGGAACCCAGTGGAGGGCCACTGTCGAATCAGTAAAAGCGAATATTTCGTCTATATGACAGCGGGAAGAAATGCTTTCGATTACAAATCGAAACAGTTTCGATAACAATAAAAGAGCGGAAAGCTCCAGGCGAGATAAAGTTATAGTACGCAGGGGTGCTACCTTGCTTTTGGCGCCAATCAAGTTGACCTCGTTTGGTCCAGAAGCTGGATGTGCACAGAGGTACACGGTAGCACCCATTGCTTTTTCGGATGCGTCCGCGAACCCTTTCAGAATAATGCGGGATTCGGGCATAACGCCGAGAAAGCGCGGTATTTTAAAGCTTTGTAGAGCAGGAAGCTCAGTAAAGAATCGATTCCACGCCATGCAAATGTCACGTGGTGGTGTATCATCCCAATCGATTTTCGGTATCGCGGCCCAAAGAGCTTTTATCAAAAGTTTTGCGTGTAAAATTACGGGAGCACAGAAGCCATTAATATCCCATAACCTAGCGATCGTGGAAAGCATAAGTCGCTTAGTACATTTAGACTGCGGATTAAATTTAATAGCGATCGAAAATTTCATCTTCAGTTGGAGACCAAATTAGGCCTAACAACTTCAGGTTGTCCTCTTTGTCAAATTCAATATTTGAAGACAAGCGGTTGTTTAATGGAATCGATTTCAACACCTCCGACGAGTTACTCACGAATTTGACTAAGTCGTAGTTGCCACGTTTTTATAGCTCAATCAAGTCCAAGGCGAGCTGAGCCCCATCTTTGGCGGAGGCCATGGACACCCCCAAATCGTCCATATACAAATTATTAATAGCGATTTCCGAAGCGAGTGTTAAATCAGTTTCATCTTGAGCTAATTGCTTTACTGTTCTCATGGCAAGGTACGGCGAACAACGTAAACCAAAGCAAACACGGTTAAATGATACAATTGTGCATTTGCGTCTTCGTCAAATTTATAAAGAATGTTCAAAAAACGGCGGTCTTCTTCGCGAATTCCGATGGCTAAAAACATTTGTTTAATGTTGGCGGTCAGAGCAACAGGAATTAGTAAATATGGTAGGTATGGTGGTATATTTCACCAACCTTCTGTACCTAACCTATTTACGCGAATAAATCATTTTGTTTTTTTTTTTTTAGTCGAAGCTTTAAAATAATCGCAGTTAAATTAGCTTGTAAATTCGCGCCAGAATGTAAACAATCATTTAACGACATATTAGAATCGACGCACTTTTGAGACGCGTTCAAAACAATTCGAACCAGTTTGTCCGGTCGCGTAACTGCATGATGCGGTATGACGTAATAGTCCTTATCAGTGTTGTCGAAGCGGGAGCGGGCGAAATTATGTTACGTTCGAGATAGTCTCTCATCACGTTATCATATTCCATTTTTAAAGCGGTATTTGTCTGAAATCGACGTTCTAGACTATTATAGCGGCGGGAGGCGATAGTTAAAGAATCCCCTAGCAACGATGTTGGTTGCGAAAAGGGCAAAGCAGTGATGTAACGTCCGGAATCATTGTCACGGTGTGTGTTCGACACATAAAATTCCTCACATTCTTGTTCGGGTTTAAAAATTTGAGTTTTACTAGGTATTGACTCGAGTTGCAAAAAGTTTGCAACTAAAGTTTCGATTGATTCCTCACTAGATGAAAAAAACGCCTGGCTAATCGGTGGGCTACTATTGTGACAGGGTAGTGAGGCGATCGATCCGAAAACTAAATAACCGAAGGCGGATTCCAGTACATCAGGTTTTCCAGGTGGTCCTAATAATCTTCCAGGTCAAGTATTATGACAATGGGACCTGTATTTATAATAAAATACCTCATAGTTTTAAGGACTGTGCTGTAAACATTTTTAAATCTAAGGTAACTGCACTACTTTTAGACAAATATTACTACTCCTTGAAAGACTATTTAAATGATACGAATTTATCCGAATTATGAATGTTATAATTAATTGCAAATTTGACCACATACGATTTACATATGTACCTGACTATCATATTACTAATTGACTTCACTTTAATTTATGTTTTGACTAACTGACTATGACTATGACTGACTATTTATGACTAACATCCGTACCGGAGAACGCCCGCTTCACAAAGCGCATCACTCGAGGGCGAGTATTGCCCTCCCTGAAGCAGATTAGCTTACCGATGAGTGCTCTAGCCTCACCGATACGACGCTCAATCCTGCACTGCCAAGCTGGTACGGCTGCATTGAGTACACACGGATATAACTCCGTCATCATCCTCTTCACCAACGCAGTTGGGTCGCGGTGAAACACTAGGTAAGTTTTGCAGTTGCACCGCGACCAGTGGCGAAGCAGGCGTAACATGGCTACTCCGTGATTCCAGGCAAAGTCGATCAAGTACGGCGGCATCGAGCATATGATTACGCTGGATGATCCGCACCTGATCCGACAGTCGTTGCGACGACACGTTGATAGCTGGTTTAAGTACCTGAAACAGAGAGAGCATCCGACCACGGTACGCAGTCAAGTTACTTCCCCCCTCTGTAGCCCCATAGTATGCGCGCATGACATTTTCGTTGACAGCTTGTGTCCACTTCATGCGCTGCACACTTCCACCGGCAGCGGGGACCCTATCAGAAGCCGGTGGGCCTCGGAGTCCCAAGCTGGCCGGTGGTCGGTCTCGTCCGCGCCGACGTACTGGTGGTAGTGGTGTCGTCGGCGGCGAGAAGTATTCGTCACTCGAGCTTGACGCAACTGCAGCAGTCGGTGTCACTGGACTCACGTCTGGAGCAGGATCCGGCAACTGCGAGGCGGAGCTGAGTGACGAATCCGAAGATGTTGGGTGTGTGCTTTGTAGCAAACGTGCCCGACTTCGCGTCAGCATTTCACTATAACTCGTGTATTGTTATTTTCTCTAGTCTTGCATCATGCAGATTTTTTACAGTACCAATCCTGGCTCTCCACTGCTGTTGTTTAAACATATTATAAAACATTTTTGCATTATTATTCTTAAAAATACTAGAAAAATACACGGTGAAAAAAAATGTTGTTCCGTCAGGTAGACAGTCGGGCCACAGATCATTATTATTATTATTAACTAACGTTTGAAGCCAATAAAAGCGTGTTAAAAAGGAACCCTATGGTGCTATCCTCTTGGGAGCGCCACACTATGCGCGCCCACTTACTTCTTATAGTGAGGGGGAGGGGACTCATCTCAATCCCAGACATTCATCTTTTACCACTTTCTAAACGTGCAGTAAGTTACCTTCAACAGAACATACACGGAGAATTCGTTCAGTAAGTTGTTGTTGACGGTGGCATACGTGATGTGATACATCAGCAGACTTGAGCAGCCCGCCTACAGTTGTTGTAGCTTGTTTCCGGAATGAAGTCATGATTTCCTCAGTCTTCTCTGTGATTGTTAATTTAGCTGATATCGGCCTACGAAACAACTTAAGGAAACTTACGAACCTCTAATAAGTGACGTAGTTACTGAGTTTCATTAAACTCATTACCTTTCATTACTTTTTAATAACTTTTTGTACTTTGACAAAAAATCACTAAAAATATTATGTAACGTAACTATAAGAGCACATACATATTTCAAAGTCAGTTCGTTCGACACAAAGTAATAACTATGAAAATTGACATGAATTTTTGATATCCTCCAGGCGCGTGAGAATGCGAGCGGAGGTGGAGGAGGTCGTGAATCTGGGGGGGGGAGAGAGGAAGATGTCCATGAAAATCTCGTCGAGCAATTAAATATAACGGACAGATCGAAATATTGAGATAGTCACTTCTTAATTGTCGTGAATAATTGATTGCCAGTGTCAAATGATATTCAAGAGTTGTTTCTAAATCCTTGCAGCAGAATGAATGAGATGTCCTTTAATAATAGAGTGCTTAAAATCTTATCTGACCGCTCGCACTGTTGACGAATGAACTTTTTGTAAGTTATCATGAATAAGACGGTGAGGCCACACGGACGTGTTACACGGAGCAGATGTAAGCGGAAGGCGCTTCAATTAGGTGTTATTAAGAATGCAACGTGACTCGGATGATCGGTGTAGTCATTATTATTTATATAATAAAAGTACCATTGAAAAATACTGGCTAAATAGCTCGGATATATCTATACAATACAAGAATAAAACGAATAAATAAATACATAAATATTAACAAAATAAAACTTTGCAGGAGAAATAACGATCAGTAGAGGATGTTTCAGCGAACTTCTGATGAATATACTCGTAATAATAAAAACAGCCTTATGGAATCAGAGGTGCCGAATCAGAGGTGAAGGTGCTTTTCTTGGGCAGCTAGACCAAGGGCTTGATTCAGAAAGCGATACTTCTGGACACGGTTCGCTCTCTCGTTAGGAGGTTCCTCCCTCTGGAGCTCTGACCGCCGGTAGCTTGGTGTCTGTTCCCGATATCGGTGGACTAATATACTTTTATATTCTTATACTAGCTTCTGCCCGCGACTTCGTCCGCGTCAAATTTTTGGTCCCCACTTCCCGTCGCATCGAATTACCTGCCAGTTTTTATACATTTTTCGTTGCTACTCCGCGCCTTTTAATTGTAGCGTGATGTTATAAAGCCTATCCAATACAAGAAGAATTTTTCAATTCGGATCAGTGATTCCTGAGATTACCACGTTCAACCAAACAAACAGACTCTTCAGCTTTATAATATTAGTATAGATTAAAACATATAATTTATAAGCATGTATCACTATTACTATTACTGTAACTACATAGTATAAAACAAGGTCGCTTCCCGCTGTCTGTCCCTATGTATGCTTAGATCTTTAAAACTACGCAACGGATTTTGAAGTGGTTTTTTTTTATAGAGTGATTCAAGAGGAAGTTTTATATGTATAATACGTGGGCGAAGCCGCGGGCAAAAACTGTAAAATAAAGAATATAATCATTTTATTTCAGGATTCATAGACTTATTAACTTAAATATTTATACACACTCAGTCACAATAAATAGTCTAATACGGACTTAAATATAGAAACTATGAAATTATTCAAACAAAACAACCAATAGGTACTTTAATAAACTTTTTGCAGTATCGCCACATTACCTGCGCTCCATGTTTAATCTACAGCAGTGATTTATGTAGCCGCAATCGACTCTTTCCGCGAGCGCGGCTGACATACAGAGCTCCCCCCGCACTCGCTGAACCAGCGAAGTGCATCTCTTGCGCATTGTTTTATAAAAACAGTCTACGCGCACCTCCACATACATTGTTAAGGCACTGCAGTAACAGGAAAGACACAACAACTTGAAGAGACTCGAAGGGCACTGTAGGTACGACTGCCAGGGTCGCAAGATTTGTTCGAAAGAGATATCGCGCCCCTAAAAAGGGCACTGTACGACCTTTGCGTGTAGTTAGACCTAAACCGAGTAATTTTAACTTCTGCTGAGCATCGTGCGAATCTACGGGTCAACATACGTGAACATGTCACGTGGCTTCAGTTACAAGATAACTAATCGACTGATTGCCGTCCTAATGTTCAGAAGTAGCGCATTCCAAAGAAAGTCCGCCTGGACAGGGAAACAAGAATTAATTAACAAAGAAAGGATAAAAGAACATCGTCAAAACGATCCTTGGTGAAATGAAAGTTTTTACTATGGGAAAAGCCTTGAATTTGGGTAGTCAGTTAAGAAGAAGTCGGTTTGTCGAGAATAGAGAACGATGTAGGCATGTCCTAGTAGATGGATTGTTGAATCAGAAATTTTACAAAACCGGTAGTGATTTTACATAACAGCTCCGTTATAAAAACAACTGAACGAAGTTTAGTGTTTGTAGGTATTTTATTCCTGTAAGTAGGTTTGTACAAAGTCTAGGATCAACTAGGCAAAGCCCGAAACAGATTATTTTACTTTCGACGTTTGATTGAAAAGTTAGGAACTCCTAGGTTTGACTAAAAATAATTTAGTTAAAGGCCGAAAATGGAATTTGTTTTAGGGTTTGCCCGAAAGAATTGATCAACCAGGATAAACCAGTTATTTCGGAAAGTTGACGGTGGCATACGTGATGTGATACATCAGCAGACTTGAGCAGCCCGCCTACAGTAGTTGTAGCTTGTTTCCGGAATGAAGTATGAACCATTACTTGTACTGCACAAGTTTTAACAAACTGCACGACCACTACTTATGAAACTGTGCTATGAAATAAGCACTCAACAGACTTGTTTTTATGTGCATCTTACTTCGCGCAGCTGTAGTGGTTCCCGCGGCGCGCTTCACAACTAGTAGTAACTGCATTACAAATAATGTCATAATTTTGCTTTTTTTTTAAAGAAGAGACGTTTATTTGCGATAAAACATGACACAAAGAAAATACACAAAAAAGCACAGTTTGGGCGAAATTATGTGTCATGTCCACGTAAAACCGGTATAACGATACATCATGCGAGTCAGAGCCGCATTGGTTTAGTGTTAGAGGTAATCGTAACCATTGCTATGAACAAATTCAATCATTTTGATTTCTGATCATGTTTGCAACCCAATAAACAACTTGATTTGATTTGCCACATCTGTTTGTTGTACTTAAATTCGGCAATTACAACCTGAAGCACATGATCTTTATTTATAATAGGTCTTTACCTATGAAAATGCCGTTTTGTATGAAAAAAATTAAACGAATTTTTTTCATGTATTTTTTATTTGTATTAATCGAAATAATCACCCATGCAATCAATGCATCTTGCCAACGCAGTGGCAGTTTATTGATGCCCTTCTTAAAAAAATCAGCTGGACGGGAGGCAACAAATTCTTCAAAGGCATTTTGTACTGCCTCTCGGGTATTGAATTTTTTTCCTGCCAAGAAGTTATCCAAATTCTGGAAAAAGTAGTAGTCTGTAGGCGCAAGGTCTGGTGAGTAGGGCGGATGACGGAGAGCTTCCAACCCCAGTTCTTGCAACTTGGAAACCGTCTGCTGTGCAGTATGAGACCGCGCGTTGTCGTGCAGGAGCAGCGGAGACGAGCAATTGACCAATGCTGGTTGGAGATGTGCCAGCTTCTCCATCATTGAGTTCAGTTCTTCACAGTACACATCTGCAGTAATGCTCACCCCGTTTGGTAAGAAGCTGTGATGAATCACACCGGCGTTAGACCACCAAACAGTGACCATCACTTTTCTAGGGGTAAGTTTTCGTTTAGGGCATTGTTTAGGTGCTGAACCAGGATCCAACCAACTTGCTGAGTGCTTGCGGTTATCAAACAGAATCCATTATTCATCGCAGATAACAATGCGGTTCAAAATTCCTTCATTTGTGTGTCGGTTGAGCAGTGCAAGGCACGTCTCGACGCGTACTTCGCGCTGGCGATCATTGAGTTCGTGGGGCACCCATTTGTCAAGCTTTTTTACCTTGCCAATTTGACGCAAATGGACCAATATTGTTTTGACGCTAACGTCGAAAGCTGCTGCTAATTCAGCCGTAGATTGTGTATCATCAGCTTCCACAATCGCCTTTAATTCGTCATTGTCGACCAAAGTCTTCGGACGACCGCGAGGTTCATTTTTAAGGTCGAAATTTCCAGAACGGAAGCGAGCAAACCAATAACAGGTGGTGCGTTGGTTTGTAGTGTTAGCTCCGTAAACGTCGTTGATGTTGCGTGCTGCTTGTGCCACGTTGCTGCCACGACGGTACTCATATTCCATAATTACTCGATTTTTTAACGTATCCATGATGACGAAAAAGATTGAAATGCGATGAAAATGTAACACTAATCAACTTTTGGAAAAAGAATTCCATGTTTTTAAAATAAAATTAATTTGAAATTAGAATTCTTAGACAAAAAAAAAAAAATATTTTGGCCAGTACTGCAGAACGGCAATTTCATAGGTACCTAATATCTTATACCTTTAAACGAGCAATTCTTGTATATATATATATAATCTGAATCTCGGAAACGGCTCCAACGATTTTCATGAAATTTAGTATACAGGGGGTTTTGGGTTCGATAAATCGATCTAGCTAGGATTCATTTTTATAAAATGTTGTTTTATTCGTGTTTTCAATGACCAACTTTATCGATAATCAACTTGAACATAAACTTATTATTTTAAACACAATTTACCAAAACATACCGAGCAAAGCTCGGTCATCCAGATATTTAGTATTGTAAACTAGCTGAGGCGACAGGCTTCACGTCTAGGCCCTCACGTCCCTAGCCGCCGCAGGAGGAGACGCCCCGGGTGTTGGAAGTCAATAGCGGACTCCTGGCCACCGTAGGCGCGAGCTTGCGGGTAGCTAGCCGCCCGGTAAGTACCAGGCTCGGGTCGACGGCGCGTAGTGTTCCACGCGCGCCTCTAAGAGATGTCAGCAGCACTGAAGGGGTCTGCTAGGCATCACCTGCCAGGGTCGCGAGATTCTTTCGAAAGAGTTACCGTGGCCCTGGCATATGGCCAACTAAAGGAACACGGGTAAGTTTTAGTCAGTAAAAGTCTGACACGCCCTCCTGCTCCGCCCAGAGCGGGAGAAGTCATTTGAAAATTTCCCATCCAAAAAAAAGGGTTCCGTTGTATTCCGTTCAGGTCAGTTTTTTGGCCATCGCCATCAGGTCAAATGAACAGGACTAGTTGAGACACATCGAATGAGCCCAAACTCGATGGATTTACTAGTAGCTATTTAACAGTTCCGTTATCTTACATTCAGATCCATCATCAGACCAGCTGGAGGATACCATATTATTTTATTATCATCGGAATACTTACATTTCGGAGTATTCAAACAAACACCACTAAAAGTGATTAACTTTTGAATTCAAGTTTTCCTTTACCTGGCGTCCAGCAACGGCGTACGACTTGCAAAATATCGTCATACCTTTTTTCACACAGCGATATGAAACAAATCGCCATAGAAGTTATTGCTCTGTATTAAAATACCTATCTAATGACGTATATGCGGTTGTTATTGGTCGTGGGGACCATTTTGTCCGATCCTCCTTGCAATGCCTCATACAAAAATTTCATCGAAAAAACGACGTTCGGTTTTTCCAGAATTTGGAAATTTTTCTTCCCATAAAAGCCTGATTTAGACATTAACATCATCGGTTCAGCCGCTCTCAAGTGATGCGCTTAGCAATTAAGTATATTATGTAGAAGAAGATAATTACTATAATACCTATTCTACTAAACTTTCAGGTACACACTTGATTCACCAACCAAAGAGTACGGCGGCGCACGGCGCTGGAGCTAATCTTACTTCGTGCCGAGCAGACGGATCACTCTAAACAGACGGAATCTCTACATAGTAACCTGTACATTAACTGAAGTTTTAATAAATGTATCGCATTGTTAAAACTAACAAAGTTTTATCCCTATGTTTGCTACCAACGTTTATGTATGAGTCAATAATTGATGAGTGCGGTAATGGCCGCGACTCTCGTCTGCAAATATGATCGAATCCAACCAATATTCTTGAAAGTACACAGGTTTGAGTCGAGCGAAAGTAAAAAATAACCGAAAAATAAATCGAGCGGAAATCAGTAATGACGAGGACTCACCTGATATTGTTCGGCAACGCGTTTAGTATCGTGTCTCTAATGGCGGCCACATACGTAGCGGTATACCTGAACGGTATACCGGAACTGAAGGCTTGTGCAAGTATATTTAACGTCCATAGTGACCACACACGATTCAAGTATGCCTGTGCAGTCTCAGTTCTGCGCCTGTGACAAACCGAAGAAGTCGTGTTGTGAAATAAGTATTTAGTGTAATATGCCACCGGTTCTGTCTAAAGTGACACCCACAAATGATGACGTTTCGGCTCTATTTTTTGGTATGCAGCGTCCTTTTTGTCGCGAATATGGTATTCTTTACTTTTTATTTGCCATAGACATGGTAACTTCCTGTATAAATCTATAAAGTCTTCTAATTTCTCTCTATTACTGCGGCGTGAACCGACAGACATTTTGGCGCGAAAATAAACACACAAACCGACCGAAGCACGGCGCGCGTGTGACTGAAGCGTTCCGACACACACGCTCATGCATACTTGCACAAACTAGTTTGCGCAGGTATACAGTTCGTAGTTTGGATCTGCCTACCAGACTTGTGCAAGTCAGGAAACTTGTGCAAGTTTTGTCACACACACGCTCCGGTATACTTGCACAAGGCTTCAGTTCCAGTATACCGTTCAGGTATACCGCTACGTATGTGGCCGCCATTATAGTGACGTATCGTCAGTGCACGCACGCACTCGTGCGCACTAGGGCGCGCACATCGTGCAACCGAACACTCTAACAACTCTCGTAACATGCGACCACACTCACCAATAATACAATATTGTGAGATGCGTTCATAGCTCTAACTGAATTACTCAATTTTACTGCCAGCTCAGAACAGCGCTAACTAAAATTAAAAAGTTTAGTAGTCGAATTATAGTTTTATTTCGGTAGGTTGCGGATAGAATGCTATCCGCCTTGGAAATGGGCATTTCAAGTGGACGAAACCGAGAACAACTGATTCTTGTAGTTTCATCTCATACCCGGGAAACTTTTGATTTCGGAGATACTGAAGGTCAAAGATTGTAGCGACCGTACAGCGTCATCAATTGCAATGTAAGCATTCTTGATGTACAGGCGATATGGGCCAAGGCCAGTCGTTCCGAGACCCCCACTCGGGTCAGTGTTAGCGTGTCGCGGGTTAACTGTATGTAGTAATCAAGTACCATTGTGTAACTATTGGAAATTGAATAAAACTACAAGTGTACTCTTGGTCTATGTATTCATTTACTCATCCTGCCACACAAGGACTCCCACCGTAACCGCTAACATCCAACTTTGATTTTCACGAATAGTTTTATATGTTTTCGCTAGACTCTCAATATCCCCACGACTCCTGTACCGTTCCATGGACTCACACGAATAAAGTTTTGGTTTCGTTATCTTTTGCGCTGCCGTAAACAGATTTTGCATACCAAAAATAAAAGTCGAATCCTGGCAGTAATTTTTGCTCAATGTTGTTCAGTCTGCTGTACAGAATGTATAGGTAGTGATGTGTGTTGTACATACACTAAGTGGATTCTGGGGTTTTACTGTCTATAGTGTAGACAGTGAGAGTCATACTTAAAACTTTAGGTTTTTTAGGAGTAACACTGGTTTAGGTATATAAGTATAGCAAGAACGTTTTTCTTTAAAGAAAAGTCCTGTTCATAAAAGAAATATCTCATTTATGATGATCCGCACCTCACCGCCGCCGAGGAGCCGGGAGCCGTGAGCCCAGTAGCCGGGAGCTAATAAGCACTGATACGTTCTCAGTCGTAACGAGGGATTACTTGGAGTCGCGGTGAGTCGCGCGCGTTCGTGCATATTCGTGAGCGCTCGTGCGCGTTGGTTGCGATTCGTGGCTACGGCTAGGATTTGCCTTGTGGCAGTAGTTCTACCACGAATGAAACTTCATGTTATTTAAAATTATATTATTATATATTATTTAATATTGTTTTGTTGGAAAAAAGTTGTACATCTTTAGTCAGAAAAATGTTTTAGTTGATTAAATATCATTCTATCTAGATTTACAGAGATAAAAAGTTAAAAAGTACTGCAACTTAGCCTTAAGGTGCATGTATGCGTTGATCACTGCTGCGTGCTGCGCTGCTATACGCCTCCACAGAGGACACAGCACTTGCACAGAAACGTTTTGGACTTGAAATAGTCCTTAAGCACTGTGTGATGTGTTCCTGCAGGCGTGTCGCTGTGTCGCTGTGACCTGTGCCTGTGTTTGGCTGTACTCGCTGACTGTGTATTGCACAATGATATAATAATATGAATAACGTATATTGTTAGTGGTTGTTTGAGGTCCCGTCGCTCATGGTAGTGGCTGACACCACTACATCACGCGCGACAACATCTCGATGAGAACACTTCACTCGTGATCGTGCGCACTCACTGCACTCACTGGACTTACTCCACTCATTAATTATTGCACTCTATGCACTGTTTTAAATAATTAGTGGTAGTAAGTACATGTGAGTACTGTACGCAAAATACGCGCTCAGACGTGGAGTTGCGGACACCAGCCCGTTCTACCTAAGTACATGTGAGAAACCTGCAAAAGTTTTTAACTCTGTAAAACATTATCCAATATAGAGCCTATTCTTCAAAAACCATATTTTTTAATTAGAAAGCTCTTATCTGTGAAGCTTTTGTCATGAACCTTTCACAAAAATGAGTCGCTTTGCAGATAGCGCATCTACGTGTTCAAAGATTTTGTGTAAAAGGGTAATTTTGACGGGCGTGGCCCTGTCCCGGAGCTCTCCCCCCACCGGCAGATCATTGGAACGATCTCAGTGCCGCTCGTGAAGACTGTTCAAACTTTAACGTGATGAACTTGTGCCAGCGGAGCGTTAATTGTAATAAATTGAAATACAATGTACGTAATGCGCAGTGTTTCATAACTTTTCATTTGCATAAACGTTGCACGCGGTGCTTGCTGGATAAAACGATATCTTCAGTTTATAATAGAAATATGTGAAAACGATTCAATATCTCTCTCACGTAGTGTTTCGTAGCCCTGTATAGCTGTCTCGTTGCACCACTGAGCTCACCGTAGCAATCTCGTAGCACTGTGTAGCTATCTCGTTGCACTGCTGAGCTCACCGTTGCTATCTCGTAGCACTGTGTAGCTGTCTCGTTGCACAGCTGAGCTCACCGTAGCAATCTCGTAGCACTGTGTAGCTGTCTCGTTGCACCGCTGAGCTCACCGTAGTAATCTCGTAGCATTGTGTAGCTATCTCGTTGCACTGCTGAGCTCACCGTAGCAATATCGTAGCACTGTGTAGCTGTCTCGTTGCATATTTGAGCTCACCGTAGCAATCTCGTAGCACTGTATAGCTGTCTCGTTCCACAGCTCAGCTCACCGGAAAATCTCGTAGCACTGTGTAGCTATGTTGTTGCACAGCTGAGCTCACCGTAGCAATCTCGTAGCACTAAGTAGCTGTCTTGATGCACTTCTGAGCTCATTGTAGCAATTTCTTAACACTGTGTAGCTGCCTTGTTGCACTGCTGAGCTCACCGTAGCTGTCTCGTAGCACTGTGTAGCTGTCTCGTTGCATAGTTGAGCTCACCGTAGCAATCTCGTAGCACCGTGTAGCTGTCTCGTTGCACCGCTGAGCTCACCGCAGCAATCTCGTAGCACTGTATAGCTGTCTCATTGCACCGCTGAGCTCACCGTAGCAATCTCGTAGCACTGTGTAGCTATCTCGTTGCACTGCTGAGCTCACCGTTGCTATCTCGTAGCACTGTGTAGCTGTCTCGTTGCACAGCTGAGCTCACCGTAGCAATCTCGTAGCACTGTGTAGCTGTCTCGTTGCACCGCTGAGCTCACCGTAGCAATCTCGTAGCATTGTGTAGCTATCTCGTTGCACTGCTGAGCTCACCGTAGCTATCTCGTAGCACTGTGTAGCTGTCTCGTTGCACAGCTGAGCTCACCGTAGCAATCTCGTAGCACTGTGTAGCCGTCTCGTTGCATAGAGAAGTTAAGATAGATAAGATAATCAATTTATTAGTTAGAATATTTTTGTTTGTTACATAGGTGTTACATAATATGATGTCCATAATATTCTGCTGTTTCCAGCGTACAAATATTTCAAAGAATTGATATTAAAACATACAATGTTGAGTAAAAAGAAACGTTAACTACTTATACAACATTAGTTTTTGTTTATGCGAAACCCGAAACACGGGTCTAGTATTTTTATGTAAAGAATCTATGAAAAAAATTTCAAAACTGTATCATTAATAATCACAAAGTTATAAGCTTGTTACGGTACCTGATTGTCCTCGCAAAAACATATGCAGCCTACCGGAGGGCACCCACGCCAGCCGCGCGCGCGGCTCTCACTCTCACTCATTGATAATAATTTGCCACAGTGATTGTTTAAGTATTAGTTGATGATAAACATTTTCCATCACGCTTGCTGGCTTTGGACAGTCGTAATGGTCAAGTGTAGGTAGATATTATTATGTAATTTATTCGTAAATGCAGTAGTAAGTGGTAAAATGTAATCAATGCCATTTGTTGCACCTTATGTCAACAACTTAAAGTTCAAAATGGATGAAAATTTAAACATCGCATTACTGAACCACAGCAGGCTGTAAACAAATAATAAATTTGTACCCTTGACTATCTTTGCGTGTTTAAAAATGTTAATCATCACTATCTACAATAATTGGCGTAACCACTATTTACAAACTGAAGCAACTGTTCGAAATTTTCTTGTATGCACTGCCATGCCAGGGAAATGTTATCACCACAAACAGCTAGTTTACGTACCATCTCCGTATAATGGACGTTTGAGTACGAGAAAGACATGATAATTTTAAAATCTAAACACTAGCCCCGGGGCCTCGGCGTCCGCGCGCTCGCGATCCCGTATTGTTGCGTGACGTGACTGATACGTGCACACCTGTCCGTAGCATTCGGGCGACTGAAAGAAGAGGGGGCGGGGCGCCGCACACTGGTCCCAAATTAAAAAAAAGTGGACATTGATAGTAGACCGCTGATATTTTTTTTATTGTTGATATAATGATAACAGATAAGGCAAAAAAATATTATTGTCCTACTTCAAATACTTTTCTCTATAAAAAATATTTCTTTTTTTTTTGTATGGGAGTGATTACATTTTACTCAATTTCTCAAAAACCTTAAGCGATGTCGAGATGGCATTCACATATGTTAGAAAACTAATCTGAGTATTTGGCTCGAAGAAACTTATTGCTTATCTCTGCGTACTTTCGAGATAATAGTGACAGAAAATAACAATTTTTTTTAATGTTAATTGTTCGCTTTTTTTTAATCATAGCCTTACTCATATCGCAATAGGTCCGCTGGCCAGCAAAATGGAGCTTCGACGCGAGTTTGCCGGGATAACAAGATGGCCGCCTCTCATGACGTAACGTAATACGGTCACAAATCGCGCGCGTACACCTCACTCAGTGTACAACTAAATGTGGTTGCGATAAGACGTGTCCTTATTTTTTCTGTGCGCTTGAAGAAATGCTTGTTGTTTGTTTGTTTTGTTATTGTTGTATTTTGAATCTTTGGATTTTAAAATCAAATAATTTTTGTTTGTCTTTCTTTCGTCGAATTTGTTTTCGTAATTTTTTTTGTTAAAATCAAAGTCACTTTGTCTTTGATATCTTTGATTCTAATTTGTTTTCAATTTTCCTTAAAATTGTAATATGTCCGCATTTGTCACCAACTTAGACTTATACGTTGTTCTTAAATCAGGAGGTGGTTTTAAAAATGGCGAATTTTTATTTAATGCCCTTATTGAACGTATTGGTGTTGAATTGTCTTCCGAAGATTTGAGTAATATTAAATTATTTTGTCGTAATTTTTCAAGTAATATCTCAAAAAGATGGTCTGCTTCCAGTAGAGCTCAAAAGACCTTTCTTAACAAAAATTCAGACTGGTTACAATCCCAAATAGTTTGGCCAAAATGTCAAAATATCGATTTAAGCAGCATTTTTAAAGTTGCCGAGGAAGTAATTCAAAATTTCGAAACGCAAGTGGATACTCATCAATTAAGTTATGGTACAAGTAAAAAACCATTTGTTGATATATCTGATAAACAGAAGAAAAGGCGTTCTCTAACACTTCTAGATCACACAGAGGAGGAATTAGTTTATGCTTTATGTGCCAAATTAAAAGAGTCTAAAAAAACAAAATTAGCAGCTATATTAAACGAACTCAGCCAAAACAAGGAAAAATGTGAGATGGTACATGATGTACTATTCGCTAAAAAGACTGACAAACCGTGTTTACCAGATGATAAAACGTTAGCGCTTTACACCTCAACAAATTTGTCAAAATGGCAATATCGAAATTTAAGAACTATTCTTGCTTCAGAGAAAATGTATGGTCTTCCATGCTCCTGGAAGCTAAAAAAACTTGTTATCCTCCAGAGTCAGACATAACTGTAACTGAATCTGATGCTAAGATAAGACTTCAATCGCTTCTAGATTTGAAAACTAATAGGATATTAAAAACAATTCAGCACAACTCTGCCGACAAAAAATCGCTAAAACTAATAAGCAAATGGGGTTTTGACGGGTCATCTTCTCAAAGTAATTATAAACAAAAGTCACACTCCGACACTAAAATTGACGATTCTTCAGTTTTCATGATTAGTTTGGTTCCGCTTCGTTTGGAAGAAGAGAGTGGTACTATCTTGTGGCAAAATCCTGCTCCCTCTTCAACAAACTATTGTCGTCCAATTGGCTTTATATTTGCAAAAGAAACAAATGAATTGATAAAGAAGGAAAGTGCATCCTTAGAGGAAGAAATTCGTAATCTTGTTCCCACAATTGTAGATAATTTTGATATTAAACATGATTTGTACATGACTATGATTGATGGGAAAATTTCTACTGTGATTTCCAATACTTCTTCTGCAGCTGTTTGTAATATTTGCAATACCCCACCTAGCAAAATGAATGACTTGGACTTTGTATCCAAAAGACTCATCAGAGAAGATATGTATAAATATGGTCTGTCTTCGCTTCATATGTGGATAAGATGTATGGAATGTATTTTACACATTTCGTACAACTTAGACTTCAAAAAGTGGGCTGCACGAAAAGAAGATAAATTGTTAAAAGAAATTAAAAAGAATTTGACACAAGAAGAATTCCGGGAAAGAACTGGTTTGTTAATTGACATAGTAAAACAGGGATTTGGTACAACCAATGACGGTAACACGGCAAGAAGGTTTTTTGAAAATTATGAAGTATCTGCTGAAATAACGGGTATCCACCCTGATTTAATCAAGAGATTTGCAGTCATTTTACAAACAATTTCATCTGGTCAACTTATTAATACCAACTTGTTTAGGGAATATTGTAAAGAAACAGCAATGCTATATGTAAACTTATATCCATGGTATTACATGCCTTCAAGTGTCCATAAATTGTTGATACACGGTGCTGATATTTGTGAAAATTTCTCCTTTATTCCGATAGGCATGCTTTCCGAAGAAGCTTCCGAAGCGAGGAATAAAGATTTCCGGAATGTTAGAATGACACATACAAGAAAAATCGGTAGAGTTCAGACTAATTTAGACATTATCCACAGCTTTCTAATTAGCTCAGATCCTTACATCAGCCATATCAAACCAAAGTTTGCTCGTTTACATAAACAGTTGTTTCCAGAGGCTAGTGCTTTGATCTTGAACAATGAATTGCTTTCGTTGGAAAACGAGGAAATAGAGATTTCTCAAGAGAATATAGACCCAAATATTAATCTTTCACCATAATATTTTTTCAGAATCGTTTGTGAACATATTCAACTTTATGTTTGCAGCTTAATATGTCTTCATTTTGATTGTTTTTTAGAACTGATGAAAGTACTCCTTCAGAAAGGTCATAGCTTTTCAGTCATTAGTGAGCCCCCATAACCTCTTTTACAGAGAAGTCTCTTTTTACTTATTTGACATTACGCATACATTATAATTATGTGCTAAAGTAAGGCTATGATTAAAAAAAAGCAAAAAATTAACATTAAAAAAAAATGTTATTTTCTGTCACTATTATCTCGAAAGTACGCAGAGATAAGCAATAAGTTTCTTCGAGCCAAATACTCAGAATTATTAGTTTTCTAACATATGTGATTGCCATCTCGACATCGCTTAAAGTTTTTGAGAAATTGAGTAAAATGTAATCGCTCCCATACAAAAAAAAAAAGAAATATTTTTTATAGAGAAAAGTATTTGAAGTAGGACAATAATATTTTTTTGCCTTATCTGTTATCATTGTATCAACAATAAAAAAAAATATCAGCGGTCTACTATCAATGTCCACTTTTTTTTAATTTGGGACCAGTGTGCGCCGTCGCGCGGTCCCGCGCCTACGCCACCGCGCCGCCGTACGCGGCCGTTATGAACTTTCGTGACCCCTGTGTGCAAACAGATGATTGCGGATACCAACTTTTAAGCGTAATTAAATATTTTTGGTACAAAATATAACATGGTGTAAAAATTATTGGAATCGATTCAGTTACTGATTCTGAACAAACTATATTCAGGTTTCGCATATACTAAAAATAATGTTGTATACTAATACAATGTCAGGGGTTATTAATTATAATGTCAAGAATCATTCATTACAATGTCAAGGGTTTTTAGTTAAACCGTCAAAAATGATTACATACAACGTCAAGGGTTTTTAGTAACACTGTCAAGAATGATTAAATACTATGAAGAAAAAAATAAAAATAATATTAAAATACAATGTCAAAATAAATTCCATTCAATTATTAGGAGGTAAGTCGTCGTCTAATTTAAATTTTGAATCAAATTTTCATTTAGAAATTCATTAGTTGAGTAGTAACACTTTTGCAATAGAAAGTTAAATAGTTTCTTCTTAATGTTTCTTTCTGAGTTCAGGCGAGATTCCACTTACCTGTATTTGTATAAGACGCTTGTACGGTCACAACTAGAATATGCAGTACCAGTCTGGAACCCGTTCTATAAGAAATATATAGATGAGATCGAGAAGGTCCAGCGTGAGTTTCTACGTACCATGCATTACAGGTGTCACAAGATTTACCTGCCGTACTCCGAGTTATTACGTAAATATAAACTTGTTACCTTAGAATCCAGACGTAGGTTCTTGGAGGTATCTGTGTTGCATGGTATTGTTCACAGTTATTTTGACTCAACTGATCTCACGAGCAGGTTATGTTATGCAGTCCCTCACACCGTTAACAGACGGAATGTCCGTGCTGGTACCCTATTTGCTCTAAATAGCTGTCGAACCAACTCTGGTATGCGCTGTCCTATTCGTCGAATGGTAGACACTTATAATAATTTATTTATCGATATTGATATTTTCGTATGCTCCAAATCACAATTTAAATATAATGTTTTGAAACTTTTATCTAATAATAATGCAATGAAATGAATGTATAATAATTAATAATAGATCTATTATAATTTAAAATTTTTATCCTATTTTGTATAATTTCAAATTTCTGTTTGATTATTGATTTCTCTCGTCACTGAGTTGTTTATTTATTCACTTTTAGTTTATTCACTATTAGTTATTTGTTGTGAATGATGTAATAATTTTCAATATGTACTGCATGTTTAATAATGCCTTTTAGTGGCACTCATTGCCTATATTTTATTTTTTAATATGCGGATAATGTAGTGGGCTGCAATATTGTTATTCACTTCTACTATTTTTTGTTATGTTAAAATTATATATTGTAGCTGTTTATTGTCCCTAAATAAATAAAATAAAATAAATGTCATGCAGTTAAGACTTTTAAAAATATTAGGTAATTTATTATAAATTTGAATTGCCATACAGTAAACATTATTCGAAAATAGTTTTATTCTTTGTTGGGGTGCACATAATCTGTAGATATGTCGACTTTTCCTAATTACAACATCATTGTGTAATTGAAATAATCAAATCAAAATCAAATCAAATCAATTTATTTCGGGCAACAAAGACCCATAACATAAATACCTTACAGACTAACATACTTACAAATAAAAAAAAACAATTTAAAACTATTGTACACGAAGTGACGGCGTCGTGTTGCGCTGCGTGGTGTCGCGTAGCCTTCCGCGGAATCGCCGATACACGACACCCTTCGGCCAAAACTCTGCCTTGAGGTAGGTCTCGATTTGAAGAGTTGGAACTCGCACCACGAATGTCTTGAAATTCGTGTTGTGGCGCGATTCCAACTTCTCGACCCTCAAAGTGAAGTTCGTTTTCACTCGTACATACTCCACGATCTCCTCAACCTTCGTGGTGTAATGCAGACGTGAAATATACAGCTGCGTCGTAGGCACAGCAGGGCGCAGCAGCATGTTGGGTCCACTTGGAGCTGTTCCACACTGGTTTCGTGAACAGGGCTTCTTCTTCTTCCTTTCCACTTTCGTGAAACCCTCTTCAACAACTTGGCCCGTTCTCGGCAACGACCTACGGACCGCAGCCAAGGCAGGTAGTGCAACCTTCTTCTGGTTTTCCCCAATTTTATTCTGCCGCATAGACTGCGGCACACCTGATTTTCTCGTGGTGACAATAGCGGCGTAGGCACGGTTTGGGGTCGACGTACCTACGTGTGACGTTTCCGCAGCCGGTGTTGTGGCGCGGGTGATGGCGGCGGCGGGCAGCGCTTGGTCAGCATTATCGGCAGCCGGTGACGCACTTGTGTTCGCCGATTCTAAACTGCCGATTGATGGTAATATATTTAACTTTTTAAAGATTGGGACACAGCTTTGTAATAGGTGGGCTTTAGTCATTGATCTAATACATTTTCTTTTGAGCTCGGAATGCTTTAATCGTATCAACAGAATTACCCCAAATAATAATGCCGTAGCGGAGAATTGATGCTACGTAACCATGATACACAAAAAGTGCTGCATTGATACCAGCTACGCGAGTAATTCGATTTAGAACAAATATAAATCTTTGCAGCTTAGTGCATAATTTGTCAACGTGTATTTTCCAGTTGCAATATTTAATAATGCAATATCTAATGTTATCCCCAAAAAAGTATAACTTTCAACCTCATCTACAGAGTTAAATAACTTATTTGAGTTGAATAACTTATTTCTAATTGGTGACTTTTGCTGTTATAAGTTTGGAACCGTATAAGTTTCGTTTTACTAATCATAACCTGTAGATTGTTGTCTTTTAGCCATTCTATTATTTTGTTTAGCGTGTCATTAAACTCTTTTTCGTATTTGGAGATATTGTTATCGGTAAGTACAATACTAAGAGTTGTATCGTCGGCGTACAGAATGCAAGAATATGGGGTTACGTTGGGCAAATCATTGATGATTTGCCCAACGTATTGCCCAACGATTTGCCGCAAGAACAAAAAGGGTCCTATTATACTGCCCTGAGGAACACCACATGAGTTTTGACGATAAGCAGATCTATGTATTTTTTTTTCTGATATTGTATGCCTCGATATTTCCACACATTGTTGGCGATATTTTTTTTTTTTTGCTAAATAAAGTATCACATTAGGTGATACTTTATTTACATTACAATCTAGCCTATGGGCTAATAAGTAATTTAAATATAACTTAAACTGTTAAGTAACTATAAAACTAAGAAATCGTCCAATAACGTCTTTCTTATTCACTATAAGTTATAGGGAAGACACTTGATTCACGTGTTCTTTAAAAAAGTTAGCACTTTCATTACTGTTTCAGTTCACTTGCACTGCACTAAACTAACTCAAAGGGTTTAAACCTTTTTAGTCTTCGCACTAATTCAGTGTTGTCAAGGATTTGGATTGCCTCGACATTCACGTGATGATGAAGTCTGTGTTCATGAGCTTCTGCATATTGTTGTATAACTATGTTTACGACATCCATTTTAAGGTCCCGGTGAACGTCGCTGTTTCTTATGTACCAGGGCGCACTGACTATATCCCTAAGTACTATATTTTGAAAGCGTTGTATAATTTGTCGATTACTTTGACTGGTGCAGCCCCACAGTTGTATACCGTAGGTCCATACAGGCTTTAAAACTTGTTTATATATCAACAATTTATTACGTATTGACAATGGCGACTGTCTACTAAGTAGCCAATACATTTTTTTGTATCGAATATCTAATTCGGTTCTTTTCTTTTTGACATGCTCTTTCCAGCGCAGTTTTGCATCCAGGGTCATGCCAAGATACTTAGCAGTATTCGCGTATGGAATTTGTTGATTATTCATGAATACCGGGAAGTATTGTGGCTTTTTATTCGTGAAGTCGATGTGGATAGACTTGCTCTCATTAAGTTTGATACGCCATATTGCAGTCCACTCATAAACTTGATTTACGGACTTTTGAACCTTTTCTACAGCTTCCTCGTGGCTATTTCCAACAGCCATGATAGCGGTGTCGTCAGCAAAGGTTGCAGTTACCCCATTTTCTAGCTCAGGAATATCACAGGTGTATAGTAGATACAGGACCGGGCCTAGTACACTTCCTTGTGGTACGCCAGCTTTTATTTGCCTAAGGTTTCAGTAGGCATTTCCTTGTCTTATTCTAAACAATCTATTTGATATATAGGACTCTATGATATCTGAAAACTGTTGAGGCAGCATTGTTCTTAACTTATAAATGAAGCCTTCATGCCACACTTTATCGAACGGCTGTGCAATATCAAGGAAAACCGTGGAGCACACCTTCTTCTCCTCTAGTGTCCTTTCAATAATATTAGTGATTCTGTGTACTTGGTCGAGCGTAGAGTGTTGTTCTCGAAATCCGAACTGGTAATCGGGTATAAGATTTGCAGCTTCAATAAGAGGCTTCAATCTCTTGAGAAATAATTTCTCAAATAGTTTTGACAACACTGGTAACATTGAGATTGGTCTGTAAGATGTGGTTTCATGAGGTGGCTTCCCAGGCTTGGCTATTATGATGACTTCAGCTACTTTCCACATGTCAGGAACGTGTTTCAACCGAAATACAGCATTAATAAGCGTGGTAAGCTTAACTATAGCTTTACGTGGGAGATTCTGTAAAACTTCTCCTGTAATTAGGTCGTAACCAGGGGATTTTCTTCGATTAAAATTACACTTAATTTCTCTAGATACTTCTTTTGGGGTAACTAATTTAATGTCTGTACTAATTTGCACTCCCTGAATCATCATCTCATCAGTCTGAGCTTCATTTGGTTGGAATATTTGCTCTAAATGCTCAGCGAATCTTAGGGCTTTTTGTTCGTCGGTCACTGCCCATTTTCCATTTACTTCCTTGATAGGAGGAATTTGCACGATCGGTCGTTTTATGTGCTTCGTAGCTTTCCAAAGCGAGTAGCCGGTTTTAGTGTCACTCGTTAATTGGCTAAGGTAGCTGTTTGTTAAGGAGTCATTGTGTTGTTGAATTTCATTCGTAAGGCGCTTAGTGAGGTTGTTCAACAGTCTTTTATCTTGTGGACATCTAGTCTGATGCCACCTGTTTCTTTGTTTGCGCTTTTCGGTTATAAGACACCTAATTCTTGCAGGGTAGGTGGTTGCTTTGACCCGGTGTGATTTTTCCGGTGTATTTCTCCAGGCGGCTTTCTGTATACTAGTTGTAAAATTACTCAGTTCCAATTCCAGCTGTTCCGGAGTTTTCAATGGAACCCTCAATTCTATTGAATTATCCAAATCTATTCTGAAACTCTCCCAGTCTGTGTTAGTATTTACAAGCGTAGGATTGTTCTCTGTGTATAGGATCCGATACCATACCGATAAAATTATTGGTGAGTGGTCTGAATTCATGTCAAAACATTGATCGATGCTCAAATAATTAGTGGAAATATTTTTAGTTATAAAAAAGTCTATTAGATCTGGAATTTTGCGTGGATCGCTTGGCCAATAAGTTGGTTTTCCGGCAGAAATAGCTTTACACCTTAACTCGTACATAGCACTCATTAGTTCCTTTCCTTTAGTCGTGGTTAGTCTTGACCCCCACTGCGTATTTTTAGCGTTGAAGTCACCACCTAAAATGAATTTTTGTCCGAGTTGCTGTAAGAATCTCACATAATGATCTTTTTTTATATTATATCTCGGAGGCGAGTAAATGGCTGCTATGGTGACTGGATACAGTTTAGATTGAATACAAATCGCCACAGCTTGAATTTCATGACATTCGTACTTAACTTCTTCATGATGGCGGAGATTTTCTTTGACTATAACCGCGCTACCACCCCGGGCAGTATTGTCAGGGTGCAGTGCATGGTACACTTTATAACCTCGGAATTTTATGTATGATTCCTTAGTAAAGTGAGTTTCAGAAATAAGGCATACATCGATATTTTCAGTGATCAGGATTACTTCCAATTCTTGTTGATGTTTAAGTAATCCGTTTGAGTTCCATGCCATTATTTTTAATGGATCCATTTTTTACGTATGGAAATAGCATTCATAGCGCTATTTTCAAGTTTATTCAAGCGAGCGTTAAATGAGGTCATCAGTTTTATAATTTCGTCCAACTTTCCTTCCATACCTTTATCGGAAGAAACATTCTCACGAATATTTGCAAGTTCAACAGTTTTGGCTGTAACACGCGCGTATGTTTTCTTGTGCGAGTTTTGTGTCACGTAATCATTTTGCATTTGTTCGTTGATTTTACGCTGTCTTTTTACCGCCGGTTTCTTCAAAGTTTTGTTCTTTATTTCTTGCATTTCCCGGGCTACTATACTTCCCCTATAATTAGCAGGATGTGGTTCTCCACAGTGTACGCATTTAGGCTTTTCATCTGCTGGCTTTTTGCAGTCAGCAGTCAGATGTTTGCCGGTACGTTTGACACATCTAGGTTCTTTAGAACAGTATTTGTGTGTATGTCCGTACGCCTGGCATCTCTTGCATTGAGGTACTAGCCTCGAAGTATGGAGAGGTTGTACTTTTACTTTACAGCCTAATATTGACTTTATGCCATAGATTTTATTTACGTCTTCCTCATTTCTGAATGTCAGCATAAACATGTTCAGAGGTTCCTTATTTTTCCACCTCAATTTGTTGGCTGCATCTTCAATCTGAAAACCTTTATTTTGTAAGTCCTCAATTATTCTCTCAGGATTGCATGTGAAATGAAGGTTTTCCACCATAACTCTTATTGGCCTTTCCTGCTTGTTTTCGTAGGAGAGCCAGAGAAAGTTATTTGCAGTTAATACCTTTGTTATAGCCTTATATATGTCTTCGTTCGCGGCATTTATTTTAACGCACTTCTCATTCAACATTTTAGTAGTAAATTTATCACCAGACTCAGACTTTGACAGTAAGTCAAACAGGGCCTGGTAGTTTTCGACGCCATCTACTACTACAGGCGGAGGTGGTGGAATCTTTTTTATTTTTTCTTTCTCGGTTTGAACCGTCTCGAGGTGATCAATGTTAGCAGTTTTAGTGGGCGATGTGTTTAATTTTCGTTTTTTCCTGCTCTTTTGCATGATCCACTGCGTTTCCCTGGCTAACTCCTCCTCATCCGTACAGTATTCAGGACACTGTGTTGGACTTTTAACTGGCTCAGCTGGCTTACTGGTGGCAGGTGTACTTTCCTGCGCTTTATGCTGTAAATAGCTCACTTGTTGTTGGAGGCTTTTTATTTGTTTTTCCATATCAGAAATAACATTACGCAGCTGCTCATTTTCTGCTCTTTCTTCGCTGTAGTATTTATACAACAGTTGTTCATTTTCTGTTTTTATCTTAATTTTGGTGGTCTCAGCCATGTTATTGGTGAGTTAATAAATTACACTTAATAATTATAATTGGAATGTAGGTCAATTCTTACATGATTGTGTGTGTCATCGCGGCGAGCGCGGCCGAGCCGGCGCGGTTGGTTTGCTGCGTCTGCACTTTGCACTTAGGTAGAGCACGCGAGCGACGCGACTAATCTCAACGAATATCAAAACACAATGTGGCGATTATTTAAGTAAGATTTTATCCACTGTAATGCGTTTCCCCTAATACCATAACGATTCAGTTTGAAGAGAAGAAGTTTATGATCTACGAAGTCGAATGCTTTTGACATGTCTAGAAATATCGATGCTGTTGGCCTTTTCTCATTCAAACTAGATGTTATAATTTTGACAAGAGAGAAACATGCAAGATTAGTTGATTTATTTTTCTGAAACCGAACTGTTCTTCTTTTAAAATTGAGTGTTTTATTATAAAGGAGTGCAGTTTATCATACATAATTCTTTCAAAAATCTTAGAAATTACTGGTATTAGAGTAATCGGTCGGTAGTTACTCATGTCATTTTTATCTCCTTTTTTGTATAAAGGTTTAACTATCGAAAATTTTAGTCTGGTGGGGAACAAACCTTGAAAGAATTATGTATGATAAACTGCACTCCTTTATAACAAAACACTCAATTTTAAAAGAAGAACAGTTCGGTTTCAGAAAAATAAATCAACTAATCTTGCATGTTTCTCTCTTGTCAAAATTATAACATCTAGTTTGAATGAGAAAAGGCCAACAGCATCGATATTTCTAGACATGTCAAAAGCATTCGACTTCGTAGATCATAAACTTCTTCTCTTCAAACTGAATCGTTATGGTATTAGGGGAAACGCATTACAGTGGATAAAATCTTACTTAAATAATCGCCACATTGTGTTTTGATATTCGTTGAGATTAGTCGCGTCGCTCGCGTGCTCTACCTAAGTGCAAAGTGCAGACGCAGCAAACCAACCGCGCCGGCTCGGCCGCGCTCGCCGCGATGACACACACAATCATGTAAGAATTGACCTACATTCCAATTATAATTATTAAGTGTAATTTATTAACTCACCAATAACATGGCTGAGACCACCAAAATTAAGATAAAAACAGAAAATGAACAACTGTTGTATAAATACTACAGCGAAGAAAGAGCAGAAAATGAGCAGCTGCGTAATGTTATTTCTGATATGGAAAAACAAATAAAAAGCCTCCAACAACAAGTGAGCTATTTACAGCATAAAGCGCAGGAAAGTACACCTGCCACCAGTAAGCCAGCTGAGCCAGTTAAAAGTCCAACACAGTGTCCTGAATACTGTACGGATGAGGAGGAGTTAGCCAGGGAAACGCAGTGGATCATGCAAAAGAGCAGGAAAAAACGAAAATTAAACACATCGCCCACTAAAACTGCTAACATTGATCACCTCGAGACGGTTCAAACCGAGAAAGAAAAAATAAAAAAGATTCCACCACCTCCGCCTGTAGTAGTAGATGGCGTCGAAAACTACCAGGCCCTGTTTGACTTACTGTCAAAGTCTGAGTCTGGTGATAAATTTACTACTAAAATGTTGAATGAGAAGTGCGTTAAAATAAATGCCGCGAACGAAGACATATATAAGGCTATAACAAAGGTATTAACTGCAAATAACTTTCTCTGGCTCTCCTACGAAAACAAGCAGGAAAGGCCAATAAGAGTTATGGTGGAAAACCTTCATTTCACATGCAATCCTGAGAGAATAATTGAGGACTTACAAAATAAAGGTTTTCAGATTGAAGATGCAGCCAACAAATTGAGGTGGAAAAATAAGGAACCTCTGAACATGTTTATGCTGACATTCAGAAATGAGGAAGACGTAAATAAAATCTATGGCATAAAGTCAATATTAGGCTGTAAAGTAGAAGTACAACCTCTCCATACTTCGAGGCTAGTACCTCAATGCAAGAGATGCCAGGCGTACGGACATACACACAAATACTGTTCTAAAGAACCTAGATGTTTCAAACGTACCGGCAAACATCTGACTGCTGACTGCAAAAAGCCAGCAGATGAAAAGCCTAAATGCGTACACTGTGGAGAACCACATCCTGCTAATTATAGGGGATGTATAGTAGCCCGGGAAATGCAAGAAATAAAGAACAAAACTTTGAAGAAACCGGCGGTAAAAAGACAGCGCAAAATCAACGAACAAATGCAAAATGATTACGTGACACAAAACTCGCACAAGAAAACATACGCGCGTGTTACAGCCAAAACTGTTGAACTTGCAAATATTCGTGAGAATGTTTCTTCCGATAAAGGTATGGAAGGAAAGTTGGACGAAATTATAAAACTGATGACCTCATTTAACGCTCGCTTGAATAAACTTGAAAATAGCGCTATGAATGCTATTTCCATACGTAAAAAATGGATCCATTAAAAATAATGGCATGGAACTCAAACGGATTACTTAAACATCAACAAGAATTGGAAGTAATCCTGATCACTGAAAATATCGATGTATGCCTTATTTCTGAAACTCACTTTACTAAGGAATCATACATAAAATTCCGAGGTTATAAAGTGTACCATGCACTGCACCCTGACAATACTGCCCGGGGTGGTAGCGCGGTTATAGTCAAAGAAAATCTCCGCCATCATGAAGAAGTTAAGTACGAATGTCATGAAATTCAAGCTGTGGCGATTTGTATTCAATCTAAACTGTATCCAGTCACCATAGCAGCCATTTACTCGCCTCCGAGATATAATATAAAAAAAGATCATTATGTGAGATTCTTACAGCAACTCGGACAAAAATTCATTTTAGGTGGTGACTTCAACGCTAAAAATACGCAGTGGGGGTCAAGACTAACCACGACTAAAGGAAAGGAACTAATGAGTGCTATCGAGCTAAGGTGTAAAGCTATTTCTACCGGAAAACCAACTTATTGGCCAAGCGATCCACGCAAAATTCCAGATCTAATAGACTTTTTTATAACTAAAAATATTTCCACTAATTATTTGAGCATCGATCAATGTTTTGACATGAATTCAGACCACTCACCAATAATTTTATCGGTATGGTATCGGATCCTATACACAGAGAACAATCCTACGCTTGTAAATACTAACACAGACTGGGAGAGTTTCAGAATAGATTTGGATAATTCAATAGAATTGAGGGTTCCATTGAAAACTCCGGAACAGCTGGAATTGGAACTGAGTAATTTTACAACTAGTATACAGAAAGCCGCCTGGAGAAATACACCGGAAAAATCACACCGGGTCAAAGCAACCACCTACCCTGCAAGAATTAGGTGTCTTATAACCGAAAAGCGCAAACAAAGAAACAGGTGGCATCAGACTAGATGTCCACAAGATAAAAGACTGTTGAACAACCTCACTAAGCGCCTTACGAATGAAATTCAACAACACAATGACTCCTTAACAAACAGCTACCTTAGCCAATTAACGAGTGACACTAAAACCGGCTACTCGCTTTGGAAAGCTACGAAGCACATAAAACGACCGATCGTGCAAATTCCTCCTATCAAGGAAGTAAATGGAAAATGGGCAGTGACCGACGAACAAAAAGCCCTAAGATTCGCTGAGCATTTAGAGCAAATATTCCAACCAAATGAAGCTCAGACTGATGAGATGATGATTCAGGGAGTGCAAATTAGTACAGACATTAAATTAGTTACCCCAAAAGAAGTATCTAGAGAAATTAAGTGTAATTTTAATCGAAGAAAATCCCCTGGTTACGACCTAATTACAGGAGAAGTTTTACAGAATCTCCCACGTAAAGCTATAGTTAAGCTTACCACGCTTATTAATGCTGTATTTCGGTTGAAACACGTTCCTGACATGTGGAAAGTAGCTGAAGTCATCATAATAGCCAAGCCTGGGAAGCCACCTCATGAAACCACATCTTACAGACCAATCTCAATGTTACCAGTGTTGTCAAAACTATTTGAGAAATTATTTCTCAAGAGATTGAAGCCTCTTATTGAAGCTGCAAATCTTATACCCGATTACCAGTTCGGATTTCGAGAACAACACTCTACGCTCGACCAAGTACACAGAATCACTAATATTATTGAAAGGACACTAGAGGAGAAGAAGGTGTGCTCCACGGTTTTCCTTGATATTGCACAGCCGTTCGATAAAGTGTGGCATGAAGGCTTCATTTATAAGTTAAGAACAATGCTGCCTCAACAGTTTTCAGATATCATAGAGTCCTATATATCAAATAGATTGTTTAGAATAAGACAAGGAAATGCCTACTGAAACCTTAGGCAAATAAAAGCTGGCGTACCACAAGGAAGTGTACTAGGCCCGGTCCTGTATCTACTATACACCTGTGATATTCCTGAGCTAGAAAATGGGGTAACTGCAACCTTTGCTGACGACACCGCTATCATGGCTGTTGGAAATAGCCACGAGGAAGCTGTAGAAAAGGTTCAAAAGTCCGTAAATCAAGTTTATGAGTGGACTGCAATATGGCGTATCAAACTTAATGAGAGCAAGTCTATCCACATCGACTTCACGAATAAAAAGCCACAATACTTCCCGGTATTCATGAATAATCAACAAATTCCATACGCGAATACTGCTAAGTATCTTGGCATGACCCTGGATGCAAAACTGCGCTGGAAAGAGCATGTCAAAAAGAAAAGAACCGAATTAGATATTCGATACAAAAAAATGTATTGGCTACTTAGTAGACAGTCGCCATTGTCAATACGTAATAAATTGTTGATATATAAACAAGTTTTAAAGCCTGTATGGACCTACGGTATACAACTGTGGGGCTGCACCAGTCAAAGTAATCGACAAATTATACAACGCTTTCAAAATATAGTACTTAGGGATATAGTCAGTGCGCCCTGGTACATAAGAAACAGCGACGTTCACCGGGACCTTAAAATGGATGTCGTAAACATAGTTATACAACAATATGCAGAAGCTCATGAACACAGACTTCATCATCACGTGAATGTCGAGGCAATCCAAATCCTTGACAACACTGAATTAGTGCGAAGACTAAAAAGGTTTAAACCCTTTGAGTTAGTTTAGTGCAGTGCAAGTGAACTGAAACAGTAATGAAAGTGCTAACTTTTTTAAAGAACACGTGAATCAAGTGTCTTCCCTATAACTTATAGTGAATAAGAAAGACGTTATTGGACGATTTCTTAGTTTTATAGTTACTTAACAGTTTAAGTTATATTTAAATTACTTATTAGCCCATAGGCTAGATTGTAATGTAAATAAAGTATCACCTAATGTGATACTTTATTTAGCAAAAAAAAAAAAATATCGCCAACAATGTGTGGAAATATCGAGGCATACAATATCAGAAAAAAAAATACATAGATCTGCTTATCGTCAAAACTCATGTGGTGTTCCTCAGGGCAGTATAATAGGACCCTTTTTGTTCTTGCGGCAAATCGTTGGGCAATACGTTGGGCAAATCATCAATGATTTGCCCAACGTAACCCCATATTCTTGCATTCTGTACGCCGACGATACAACTCTTAGTATTGTACTTACCGATAACAATATCTCCAAATACGAAAAAGAGTTTAATGACACGCTAAACAAAATAATAGAATGGCTAAAAGACAACAATCTACAGGTTATGATTAGTAAAACGAAACTTATACGGTTCCAAACTTATAACAGCAAAAGTCACCAATTAGAAATAAGTTATTCAACTCAAATAAGTTATTTAACTCTGTAGATGAGGTTGAAAGTTATACTTTTTTGGGGATAACATTAGATATTGCATTATTAAATATTGCAACTGGAAAATACACGTTGACAAATTATGCACTAAGCTGCAAAGATTTATATTTGTTCTAAATCGAATTACTCGCGTAGCTGGTATCAATGCAGCACTTTTTGTGTATCATGGTTACGTAGCATCAATTCTCCGCTATGGCATTATTATTTGGGGTAATTCTGTTGATACGATTAAAGCATTCCGAGCTCAAAAGAAAATGTATTAGATCAATGACTAAAGCCCACCTATTACAAAGCTGTGTCCCAATCTTTAAAAAGTTAAATATATTACCATCAATCGGCAGTTTAGAATCGGCGAACACAAGTGCGTCACCGGCTGCCGATAATGCTGACCAAGCGCTGCCCGCCGCCGCCGTCACCCGCGCCACAACACCGGCTGCGGAAACGTCACACGTAGGTACGTCGACCCCAAACCGTGCCTACGCCGCTATTGTCACCACGAGAAAATCAGGTGTGCCGCAGTCTATGCGGCAGAATAAAATTGGGGAAAACCAGAAGAAGGTTGCACTACCTGCCTTGGCTGCGGTCCGTAGGTCGTTGCCGAGAACGGGCCAAGTTGTTGAAGAGGGTTTCACGAAAGTGGAAAGGAAGAAGAAGAAGCCCTGTTCACGAAACCAGTGTGGAACAGCTCCAAGTGGACCCAACATGCTGCTGCGCCCTGCTGTGCCTACGACGCAGCTGTATATTTCACGTCTGCATTACACCACGAAGGTTGAGGAGATCGTGGAGTATGTACGAGTGAAAACGAACTTCACTTTGAGGGTCGAGAAGTTGGAATCGCGCCACAACACGAATTTCAAGACATTCGTGGTGCGAGTTCCAACTCTTCAAATCGAGACCTACCTCAAGGCAGAGTTTTGGCCGAAGGGTGTCGTGTATCGGCGATTCCGCGGAAGGCTACGCGACACCACGCAGCGCAACACGACGCCGTCACTTCGTGTACAATAGTTTTAAATTGTTTTTTTTTATTTGTAAGTATGTTAGTCTGTAAGGTATTTATGTTATGGGTCTTTGTTGCCCGAAATAAATTGATTTGATTTGATTTTGATTTGATTATTTCAATTACACAATGATGTTGTAATTAGGAAAAGTCGACATATCTACAGATTATGTGCACCCCAACAAAGAATAAAACTATTTTCGAATAATGTTTACTGTATGGCAATTCAAATTTATAATAAATTACCTAATATTTTTAAAAGTCTTAACTGCATGACATTTATTTTATTTTATTTATTTAGGGACAATAAACAGCTACAATATATAATTTTAACATAACAAAAAATAGTAGAAGTGAATAACAATATTGCAGCCCACTACATTATCCGCATATTAAAAAATAAAATATAGGCAATGAGTGCCACTAAAAGGCATTATTAAACATGCAGTACATATTGAAAATTATTACATCATTCACAACAAATAACTAATAGTGAATAAACTAAAAGTGAATAAATAAACAACTCAACCGGGTATGACGATATCAGTACTAAAATTCTTAAACGTTGCTCTAAATATATATCTCAGCCACTCGCCCACATTATTAATCTATCATTAAATATATTAATAGATTAATAATGTGGGCGAGTGGCTGAGATATATATTTAGAGCAACGTTTAAGAATTTTAGTACTGATATCGTCATACCCGGTTGAGTTAGTTGAGTTCAAAGAGTTAATAATCTCATACACAGTATCTTTATCAGTTGGAGTCAAGAAAATCCTATTCGATATGTCAGTGATGGTATGTTTGTAGTCAATGTGTGTTTCAGAATTAGGGATATTAGGTTTGTTAGTCATATTTATAAAAAGTCATTAAATTTATTAGCAATTATGTCGGCATTAGTGTATGTGCCCTGATCGTCTGTGATAGAGGTAATTTCAGAGTTATTATATATATCTGTACTATTATTTTTAATAATGTCCCAGGCGGCTTTACATTTATTGTTCGATTGAAGAATATAACGAGTATTATCAATTTTCTGAGCATGTAATATGCATCGTCTCAGCATTCTATTATAATTTTGGTAGTTCTTAAGGTTTTGATTTTTATTAGAATTTAATAGTCTATATTTTAAGTACATGCTTCGTTTTCTGACACAACATCTTTTTATTCCTTTTGTTATCCATTTACTTTTTGGCGGTTTGTTTGTAATTTTTACTGTGAGTATGGGAAAACAGATATAATAAAAAAGGGACAGTGTGTCATGAAAGTGATTGAATGCTATTTCAGTATCATCTGACTCGTATATTTCTGAAAAGGAAAGAGACGATATGCATGATATAAACTTTTCTATATTGTCTTGACTCAGATCTCTTCTATTTTGAAACCAAAATTGTTTTCTGCATCTTGCAGCATCTACATATGCATGGAAACAAATGGACTGACCGGTCTCATGATCAGATAATGCAAGAGTATGTATTTGAGGCTGAACATTAGGTATGTCGCTTGCGATGAGATCTAAACATGATGATTTTCTTGTGGGTTTAGTAATATGTTTAGTGATGTTATAGTTTTGTAAGATATATTCTAATTCTTTATAATTATTGTTACGCTTTAATGCGTCAATGTTCCAATCTCCACATAGTATTATTTTATTTTTATTTCGTTTTGTTATTTTCCTTAAAATATCCTCTAGGTTTTTTTTAAAACAGACTTAAATTTGAATTTGGAGTACGGTAAATACAGATAACAATGACTTTAAGCGTGATAATTTCTATTGCACAATATTCGAAATCATATATTAAAGGCGTAACCAAGTTAGGGATAGGCTTACATTCAAGGTCCTTTTTAACCACTATGCAGGTTCCACCTCGCCGTTGGTGAGGTCTTGAGAAAGATGAAACTAGCTTGTAATCTTTTAGTATTAAGTTACTTTCGGATCCTCTTTTTATGAAAGTTTCCGAAAAACATAGTATATCTATTATTGTACCGTTTGCATGTAGTTCTTGTAACGTTATTTGTAATAAATCTGTTTTATTTAAGATACCGGCAATGTTTTGATGAAATAGTGTACATTTACGTTTAACATCGAAAAAAATGGATTTACTAGCTTCATTAGGGTTTAGTGTAGGTTTAGTAGCTTCATTAGCTTTTAATGGGTGGTGGGGGTTCTTTATTTGTACCTTAAAATAATATAGAATTGTTCCTTTTCTGTGACTACTATTTATGTATGAGCTCGATGACGTGCGTGTGTGTTTTATTTAATGTACAAGCTGCGTCCATACTTCTCTTAAAATTAATATTATCAATTTCTATATTTATTTTATAACACAGTACTGCCTTGAATGTGTAGTTATAATTATCATGACTATATATATTCTCAGTTGTATCGATGAAGTTACAGTTAGGAAAGTTTAGCAAAAAAAGTTTTATATTTTGATTTAACAATTTAAAATTTAAATAGGGATTATTAATAATATTCAATATAAATACTTGGTCGTTTCTTAGTTTATGCAGGGTCGGAACTAACTCTGATAGAAATTTGTACGGGTTTTTGTCATTGCTTCCTATAGCCAATATTACTATATGATCCTTGTGCAAAGTTTTTATATAATCATCTATTTTATACAATATTTGTGTTCTATTTGCGTTTGGCTTTGACACTCCTGATAAAGAATATACGTTATTTCACTTATTAGCATCCCTCTGTAACTTTATTTGACTGGCAAAACTTCGTACTTGTTGGTCACCTAAAATAATAATTTTTGGAGCACCTGTTGTCGCTGAATTTTGCAAACTTTGGTGATCACTTTTATTTAGTAGTGGTAAAGAAGTAAATGAAGTTTGTGCACATGGGATATCTACACTGCGTTCGAATGATTGTCTGCTTTGTGGAATAAAAACTGATGCTGTAACACTTTGCTCAGAACATCCCAGATCTATTGTAGGTATATTGCTTTCTATTTTGTTCCTGTTGGTCCAGTGAATGAGTGTGGGTATGAAATTTTTCATCACTAGGTGAACTTCCCATCATGAGCGGAGAGTTTCTAAATGACTCAGTAAGACGACGCTTGACTTTATGTTTCTGCATGGTTGACTGACGTAAAGTTGTTCGTGGACTTCGGCAGATCTGTTTTAGAATTTCAACTTCCTGAGATAGCTGGGCAATTTGTTTTTTCTGTTCTACATTTTCGAGAATGACATTTTCTAATTCATCCTGCGTAGATTGTAAGTCCGCCTTTAATTTACTTATTTATAGTTCAGCTCACCGTAACAATCTCGTAGCACTGTGTAGCTGTCTCGTTGCACCACTGAGCAACCGTAGCAATCTCGTAGCACTGTGTAGCTATCTCGTTGCACAGCTAAGCTCACCGTAGCAATCTCGTAGCACTGTGTAGCTGTCTCGTTGCATAGTTGAACTCACCGTAGCAATCTCGTAGGACTGTATAGCTGTCTCGTTGCACAGCTGAGCTCACCGTAGCAATCTCATAGCACTGTGTAGCTGTCTCGTTGCACAGCTGAGCTCACCGTAGCAATCTCGTAGCACTGTGTAGCTGTCTCGTTCCACAGCTGAGCTCACCGTAGCAATCTCATAGCACTGTGTAGCTGTCTCGTTCCATAGCTGAGCTCACCGTAGCAATCTCGTAGCACTGTGTAGCTGTCTCGTTGTACAGCTGAGCTCACCGTAGCAATCTCGTAGCACTGTGTAGCTGTCTCGTTCCACAGCTGAGCTCACCGTAGCAATCTCATAGCACTGTGTAGCTGCCTCGTTCCATAGCTGAGCTCACCGTAGCAATCTCGTAGCACTGTGTAGCTGTCTCGTTGCACAGCTGAGCTCACCGTAGCAATCTCATAGCACTGTGTAGCTGTCTCGTTGCACAGCTGAGCTCACCGTAGCAATCTCGTAGCACTGTGTAGCTGTCTCGTTCCACAGCTGAGCTCACCGTAGCAATCTCATAGCACTGTGTAGCTGTCTCGTTCCATAGCTGAGCTCACCGTAGCAATCTCGTAGCACTGTGTAGCTGTCTCGTTGTACAGCTGAGCTCACCATAGCAATCTCGTAGCACTGTGTAGCTGTCTCGTTCCACAGCTGAGCTCACCGTAGCAATCTCATAGCACTGTGTAGCTGCCTCGTTCCATAGCTGAGCTCACCGTAGCAATCTCGTATCACTGTGTAGCTGTCTCGTTGCACAGCTGAGGTCACCGTTGCAATCTCGTAGGACTGTGTAGCTGTCTCGTTCCACAGCTGAGGTCACCGTAGCAATCTCGTAGGACTGTGTAGCTGTCTCGTTCCACAGCTGAGCTCACCGTAGCAATCTCATAGCACTGTGTAGCTGTCTCGTTCCATAGCTGAGCTCACCGTAGCAATCTCGTAGGACTGTGTAGCTGTCTCGTTGCACAGCTGAGGTCACCGTAGCAATCTCGTAGCACTGTGTAGCTGTTTCGTTGGGGTTCCCTCTATCTGGCAGAAACTTGATGCTCCGAATTTTATTTGGCATAACACACTTGGCATAATCTTATTTAAGCGAATATTTGTAAGGCATAAAAAATGTTAAGCATAATCATTGTTTGGCCGAATGTTTATATGCTCGACTTTACGCTGGCATACTTTTAAGATGGCAGAATTTGATTTCGCATAATTACCTTTGGCAGACTTAAAATTCCGCATAATTTCGTTTAGCATAACATTTGTTTAGAGCAATGATTATTTGGCATAATTTCACTTGGCATACTATGAAGATGGCAGAATTTCATCTATACTTATAATAAAACTGTAGAGAGGTAAATTCTGTACATTGAAAATATATTCAAAATTAATATTGGAGGATGAATGGTGATCGATACTGATGCCAAAAATGCAATCAGTAAATTTTTTGTCTGTCTGTCTGTCTGTCTGTCTGTCTGTATGTGCACGCATGGGTCAAAAACTACTGAAGGGATTTTAACCAAACTTAGTACGATTGTAGTCCATATTCCTGGGCAGGTTATAGGCTATATAACATAGCGCTAAGACACATAGGAGCCGAGCAGTGACGATAAATTTGAAGCAAGTTGGTTGAAAATCCGCTTTCGAGCTAAAAAAAATTAACTTGGATTAACACATAGGCTACATTTTATCCCGGTAGTACGTTCACGTGGGATATTTTCCGACCTCTACGCGGGCGAAGCCGCTGGCAAAAGCTAGTTTAGAATAATTTTGCTAGACATATTTTCATTTCTATGAAATTGCATTTTAACCTTAAATAAAATGAAATAGTGTCTCAAAAAGTCAGTATATGTTGTGCTATAAAAATTATTGACAGAAACAAATCGCTGCAGAACCGACTCCACGTAGTCTTGTCTGCCCTACCCCTAGAGTGTAATTTAAGCCCGCGTAGCCGCGGAGTGGCGAGGTGGCCCGCGAGCTGAGGAGCAGGTGGTTGTGACGGTTGCCGCCGCGGCTGAGGCTGGCCGGCTATGCCGGCCAGCAAGCCGTAGCCGTGGTGGTGAGCGTAAAACCATCTGCGACGATGAGATCGCGTGGGACCGCAGGAGCCACCGTAGCAATCTCGTAGTACTGTGTAGCTATCTCGTTGCACAGCTGAGCTCACCGTAGCAATCTCATAGCACTGTGTAGCTGTCTCGTTGCATAGCTGAGCTCACCGTAGCAATGTCGTAGCACTGTGTAGCTGTCTCGTAGCACTGTGTAGCTGTGCCGTTGCACTACTGAGCTCACCGTAGTAATCTCGTAGCACTGTGTAGCTGTCTTGTTGCACTACTGAGCTCACCGTAGCAATCTCGTAGCACTGTGTAGCTGTCTTGATGCACTGCTGAGCACACCGTAGCAATCTCGTAGCACTGTGTAGCTGTCTTGATGCACTGCTGAGCTCACCGTAGCAATCTCGTAGCCGAGGCCTAGGCCCATAGGCACGGGCACCTTAAACGAGACGTCATAGTCTATGATACTGATAATGGACTGAATCGGAAACACTTGTATACTACGTAATATTAACATTTAATGTTGTCATAGACTTATACGTCTCATTCACTCTGACCTTTGGCGTTTTCTTTCACATATTTGAATATTCCACAATTTTATTGTCCGCTTACAAAATAATTTTGTAACTTTAATTAGTATCGAGTAGGGATGTGCTTGACGAACAATTGTTGTAGACAGTATGTTTATTCGCATGTACTGTATGAATGAATGTAAGGTTTCTGCAATTTACATCGCATTTAAAAGTCGCTCAGTCATGTCTGTAAATTTACATTTATCATTTAGCCTAGAATGGTAGCCTATTCTTTCCCACTGCTGGGCAAAGGCCTAACCCAAGTCCTTGCAAGAGCTTTTTTTCCGCGCCACCTCGAACCAGTCCTAGGAGTATGCATCCAGGTAGTCTCGCCACCGCTTTCTGGGCCGACGGCTGCAGCGTCGTCCATCTTCAAGCACCCATTGTGTAGAGACCTTTGCCCAGCGGTCATCTTGCATGCCGCTGATGTGGCCGTTTCAATTTGAGCCTGGCAGCGTTTTCGCCTACGTCTGTTATACTCATTCTGAAACGCAGCGTGGTGTTCCGAGTGATGTCCTCTGTTTTCACACCCAGAATGCTGCGTTCCATCGCTCTTTGGCAAACTCCAAGGCGGCTTTTGCGACTCATTGAGCGACGAGGTCTGAACACCGTACATTAAGGCGGGCAGGATACACTTGTCGATAAGATTACGCTTCTGGAAGATCTGCAGATCACCCTTCATTAGCGTCTTCATCGAGCAGTACCTTTTCCAGGCGTTTTCAATTCGGCGATCGATTTCACTTTCCAGCATATTTTCGAAAGAAACTAGAAAGCTAGCCGTGCTTAGTTCTTCGAGCATGGTCTGAAGTTCTTGAGCTGTGAGGGCTAATAGACGACAAAACGAAGGTTTGTCAGCCTCCTTTCGCGGACGTCAATGCCCTTGGTCCTCCGTGAGGCTACCAGTGACTAAAATATCTGGGATATTATGATTATGATGAATATTCCAGATATTGTAGGAGCAGTGGTGGCCCAGTGGTATCGGCCTCAACTTACGAGTTGTAAGTCGTGGGTTCGAACCTAAGCAGGTGATTTACTTTGTGTAAAATAATTTCATCACTACTGCTCTCAAAACAGTCAACGAAAACATCGTGAGGAAACCGACATGTCCTAGACCCAAAAATTCGAAGACATGTGACATTTACCAACCCGCACTTGGGCCAGCACTAGATTACGGCTCACCGAGAGCAGGCCTGTGTCCTAGCAGTAAGAACAATATAGGCTAATTATAATCGGAGATCGTGGAGTATGTACGAGTGAAAACGAACTTCACTTTGAGGGTCGAGAAGTTGGAATCGCGCCACAACACGAATTTCAAGTCATTCGTGGTGCGAGTTCCAACTCTTCAAATCGAGACCTACCTCAAGGCCGAGTTTTGGCCGAAGGGTGTCGTGTATCGGCGATTCCGCGGAAGGCTACGCGACACCACGCAGCGCAACACGACGCCGTCACTTCGTGTACAATAGTTTTAAATTGTTTTTTTATTTGTATGTATGTTAGTCTGTAAGGTATTTATGTTATGGGTCTTTGTAGCCCGAAATAAATTGATTTGATTTGATTTGATTTGATAATGAAAATATCTGGGATATTAGCTATACAAAAAACCGGCCAAGTGCGAGTCGGACTCGCGCACCGAGGGTTCCGTACAAACCTGTAGGTATTCACGGTTTATGCATAAGGCTTGTGTTTATGAAATTAAATCCTATTTTTTTTAATTTTTATATCTGAGTTGATTGAATGAAAGGTAAATTGCGGTTTACGATTTATGACGTATAAAAAAAAACTACTTACTAGATCTTGTTCAAACTAATTTTCGTTGGAAGTTTATATAGCAATGTACATCATATATTTTTTTTAGTTTTATCATTCTCTTATTTTAGAAGTTACAGGGGGGGGACACACATTTTACCACTTTGGGAGTGTCTCTCGCGCAAACTATACAGTTTAGAAAAAAATGATATTAGAAACCTCAATATCATTTTTAAAGACCTATCCATAGATACCCCACACGTATGGGTACGATGAAAAAAATTTTTTTGAGTTTCAGTTCTATGTATGGGGAACCCCAAAATTTATTGTTTTTTTTTCTATTTTTGTGTGAAAATCTTAATGCGGTTTACAGAATACATCTACTTACCAAGTTTCAACAACATAGCTCTTATAGTTTCGGAAAAAAATGGCTGTGACATACACGGACAGACAGACAGACAGACAGACAGACAGACATGACGAATCTATAAGGGTTCCGTTTTTTGCCATTTGGCAACGGAACCCTAAAAAACAGTAGTACTGAAATGACACGTAATTTATTTTATTTATATACAAAGTCGCCATGCGCATGTGACCGCCCGTAATTTTCTGAATATTCATGAAAAATTATCGAAAATAAACTTCAAAAGGGGGGGTCTAAATTTAACATTTTTCATGTTAATCATTTTTTAATTTTTAAGTAGAGTTTGTAGATGTGCTTTCTATTTCTTGACACATCTCCGAAGTTTATGGGTCGATTTGGATTCTATTTATTATTTCCAAAAGCTTATGAGTTATTTTAATAGGTTAAATAAACAAAATCCAAATCGACCCATAAACTTCGGAGATTTATCAAAAAATAGAAAGTGAATCTACAAACTCTACTTAAAAAATAAAAAATTGAATAACATGAAAACTGTTATAGATAGACCCCCCCGTTTGAAGTTTATTTTCAACAGTTTTTCATGAATATTCAGAAACTTACGGGCGGTCACATGCACATGGGCGACATTGTATGCTACCGTAACATTATGAATATCGTTAGATTACAATCAACCTCGCGAGATTATTAACTATCGAAAAATTGTGAACTGAAAAACATTAACAATTTAACGCATTATTTTTCCATAGTCTATAAATTTGTCCATGGCAAACCGAAAAATTGTGAGCTGGTATTAAAAGTGCATGTGACGGATTGCATCTTGCGCTAATACTAAATAGCCAAGTAACTGCCATCAGCTTGGTAGTAGCGCTCACCGGCCGTTGGCGCGGCATGCGGCACCGCTCGCGCCGTTGCTTACAGTTCTAACTTTATTTTTTTGATATCGGGGGATAGTCCCCGTCCTCGTCCTTTTCTATCTTCTCATATTCGAGTATAATGGTTATATAGATAGATATTTTGGTGGACAAATTCATACACCAAGCTTGAACTCTTGAAATGAAGTGCAACAAATATTACCTTCATCACATTTTTTTTAAGTCTACAAAGTTGTTTCGGACCGTTGGATTAGTTACTCTATGCGCTTTCGGAACGCGCCATCGAACGGAATGACATCTGACTTGTCAGTTTGATTTTGACACTTGACACTTCTCTTGGAATTTGGTGGGAAAAAAGGGAACACGTCGCCGCTTGAGGGTCGCGATCTTTTGGTAAAGTAACCCCTTACCCCGGTCGTTTTGGTGACAATAGGTCATGACCCTTGTTTGGATTGTTAATAACCCCAATTTGACGTAATAACACGGGTTGAATTTTGGATATATCTTGTTTAAGAAGTTTGAAGGTTAAGCAAGTGACGCTATTGGGAACGAGTGATTTGAAGACCGCATGCTGTGATTGCCTCCAGCCTTATTGCAGCGGATTCTAACCTGAAGAATACTCGTAACGTCACAACACGATACATATACACTCACTTACATACATAACTCCAGGTTGGCACCAGAGCAGTGTCCTTCAACCAACAGGTAAGTTCTTTTGTTGTATTGTAGGTGAGTTGTTCTCCTATGTATTGTCTGCTCCGCGTACGGCGGACTAGTTTCGCTCGCCACTCTTGTCTCTAGAGCCCCACGGTTAGCACGCTTCCACATAATAATTAAAAACCTTATGGGGGTCTAGTCTGGCAGCGTACGCGCGTGTCTTGAAACTGGAGAGTTGGTCCTTGAAACGATTTTGCGGAATGGGGATCGTAACAGTTTGATAGAGTGAGGCGGATATTTATAGGATAGGCTGAGATTAAACTTGTTTAACAACAGGAGGGGGGGGGGGCAGTCTAGGCGATAGCTGCAGCTGTCCTGTCTTTGAGCAAGTTGAGAGTATCAAGTACCTCGGTGTCAGCATAGGCAATCACCTGACATGGACAAAGCAGATACAATCGGTTGCTTCGCGCGTAAGGAAGCTTTTGTACATATTTAAAAGACTTCGTTCTATAGCTGACAAGGATACTCTCAAAATGACTTACCAGGCTTTATGTCAATCTATGCTTGGCTATTGTATAGTATCTTGAGGTTTCGCTGGCAAAAGTTATCTCATTGTGGCTGAACGTGCACAAAGAGCCATTCTTAAGGTACCTCATGGATTGGGAATCCGATACCCCACTGACATGTTTTATCGTGAAACGAGAGTGCTTACTGTGCGCCATATTTATATTTTATTAGCGATACCTAAATTTCATAAGACTGCAGTAGCCACAGTCGTAAAGGATCACATAGAAAACCAAACTGGAACAGTCTTCTGCAAACTTAAATTCGGTAATAAGGCCTTCGCATTTATTGGACCATACCTGTATGAAATGGTTAACAAAAAGCTCAACATCTACTCCTTGACGAAGTTTGGGTGCAAAAAACAAGTCCAGGAGTGGCTGCTTGGGCTTGACTATACTGAAATGGAACACCTTATGTCTTTCAACTGTTAAAGTATTCATCTTCACATACACTTGCTCATCTCTTCCAAACAGTCACATCATACACTTATCACATACACACACTCTTCACACATACACACTCTTCACATACACACACTTTTTACATACACACACTCTTCACATACACGCACCTTTCACATCCACACTAACACTCATGATATACTCATACATATACTCATCACATGCACATATCACTTTGGTTACCTTTTCGTTTGTAGTTTTAGTGAAACTTACTAAACCGTTGCTTTTGTTTACCAAAATTCATATCATATGTCGAAAGAGACTGGATCCTGCGACACAGGGTATCCTAGTGCGGGATCCAGTGTCACATCTAAATACTGTAAAACCTTTATGAACGAATAAATATATTACTATATTACTATTACTGTTTACTACTGTTATGATGTGGTATTGAAATAAACGGTAGTCTATTTTTACTATAATGAATTTTGAAAAGAAATAATTAGTCCTTATTGTCTGTCGTTTTCAAATAACGTTATGCTAAAACGCTTTTCTAGACGGTGGTGTGTAAACAGTGGCACGGGATGGGGCTTCGTTATGAAATGGTAATCGAGGCTATCGTAACATTGTTGTTTAGTAAAATTCCAACGAAAGTCGTAATAAATCATTAAGCAAAATTTTTCTCCTGTCAAAACTATTTCGACGCACGACAAACACAGGTTAAATTGCCGCCAATTAAAAAAGAAACATATGACATGAATTCATGACACATCTACAGGTTTCCAAGAAGTTCCCAATTCGAAATGAAAATAAATTTTTGATCGGCTGCTAATCTTAATGGCTTATTTTAGAAACTTTCAGCGTGATCTCTTTACTGGTGGAAAAAACCTACAGTTCTGAAATCCACACGGACGACATCGCGCGCAAAATCTTATTTTACAAAGGCGTGGTTGTTACATCTTTACAGGGCTGAACACATTTGGATGAAATAGACCATGACATATGGGATGGGTTAGGACATTTTTTTTTTAATTAGCCTACGCTGTCCCTCTGCTGAGCAAAGGCCTCCCCCAAATCCTTCCAGGCATCCTTTTCCAAGGCCACCTTGATCTAACCCTTGCAGTACGCATCTAGGTCGTCTCGCCACCTCTTCTTGGGCCGGCCTCGCTTGCGCCGTCCATCCTCAGGCAACCACTGTGTGGAAACTATTGCCCAGTGGTTACTGTGCGCATGCACAGTGACCCTAGGTGACCCGCCCAATCCCATTTTATTAAAACTGGTAAAACTGGTGTGACCCGCCCAATCCCATTTTAGCCTGGCAGCCTTTTTCCCTACGGTTCGGACATAGAGTACTTATATGATATTGTGGTTCTCGTGAGATAATTCCCATCATAACATCACGCTACGCCTTTTGGAAGCCGAGCAAAAAGAACCAGGAAGACGCTGTGGCTATTATTTTAGTATATTGTGGTGTGTTACTCCTGCCACGCGAACGAAGTCGCGGGCAGAAGCTGGTGACTTGTACCTACTGTGGCATGGAATTTCCGAGAGATTATGATTCACTGAACACAAGGCTCAGTTTGATCTTTACTTATTCTAATAATATTGAAGACTCTATATTTGCCCGGTATCAGACTCCTAGCTATGCTGGCGTGTCTGATGTCCCGCGTGTGGACAGTCAACGCACATTCATATTTGTCCTACATATATTGGGTACGTACTGCTGTACGTTCACCACAACGAGCTTTGTGCCTGGCCAACTACCACGTGCAGTAATAGCGCACATTAGCACCGCGACCACGGCTCCTCAATGTAGGCGCTTAGCGGTAATCCCTGAATGTTAAGTACCATATCACGACGCTACAATATGAACAGCATAGCTAGCTCGTATACCATCGTACGAGACCAGGTAGACCAACATTTTACCTCTCAGATTGAATACCTCTCTTCTATAATGTTGATCGACATTAATAATATGAGTATGTATGAAGTATGTACAAACTTGTGCGACAGCGCAAAAACAAACAAGCATTACAGGCCACGCCGGTTGATTTAGCGATATAAATAGCTCGGCGGGTGTTACATTTGCTTCATAAAACATCGTTGCCCCCCCCCCCCCCCGCCTCCCACTTCTCCCACCGCTCGGCCGCAGATTGGCGTGATTGTAAATCTCAGCGATATTTTCGCGAAACACTTAAGTCATAAGTCATTTATTTCTTAACAAAATACATTGTGTTGAAAATCATCATAAATCAAATAGAAAAATCAATAATAGTAACTACATCAGTGCATTCATATCGTAAAATAATAAAAAATAAAATTAAAATATGTCAGTAGTTCAATAACAAAAACAGTAATAATAATTAACACAGCATTTAAGTAGAAAAAGTCAAAAATCAGTACAAAAAAAAAAACATAGACACAAGTCATAATTTACAAATCATTTAGTTAAGGCCTTCGTTTATCGTCAATGAACTCATCAACACTGTAATAGCCCTTCCTCAATAAATGTGTCTTCAATTTATTTTTAAATAAGTTAATGCTGTTTATGCTTTTAAACTCCACTGGCAACTTATTATATAGAAAGACAGATTGGACTCTAGGACTGTGGTGAACCACCTTCAATTTTGGTTGGATTGTGGAAGGTAAGTCTTTCCTACGAGAACTGTCTCTTATTTGTTTTTCCTCATTGGTCTCGTGCAAATTCTTGACAAAGTTCGTCAGCAACACCAGAATATACAGACAAGGCACTGTTAAAATGTTAAGCCTCATAAAGTGGTCCCTGCACGAATCCATCTGTTTCATACGCAGCATTGTCCTTAAGGCTCTTTTTTGGATTACAAATACCGAGTGGACATTGTAGTTGTAGCTGTTCCCCCAGAACTCAATACTATATCTAAGCCTGGACTCAACCAAAGCAAAGTAAACCATCCTGAGTTGGGCCAAATTGAGTTCATCCCTCAAGCTTCTGATTGCATAGCATGCAGAGCTAACAGACTTAGTGACAATGTCTCAGCCTTCCAGTTCAATAACGCATCAATGTGGACACCCAGGAATTTAACATGATTGACCACTTCGACATTGCTACCACAAGACACAACCTTAAGACTAGTGTTATTGCGTACTGTTGTCTTGAATAATAAACATTTTCTTTTATTAACATTGAGTTTCAAATTATTGGTACCAAACCAGTTTTCGAAAGCCTTTAAGGCAGCATTAATCTTAGATTCTAAATTGTTTACATTATCTGCCGAAACTATAGCATTTGTATCATCAGCAAAAATAATAAGTGTTGTGTCAGTTACTCGTTTTCTTATATATTCAATCAAGTCATTTATAAATAGGATGAAGAAAATAGGGCCCAGAACTGAGCCCTGAGGGACACCTCGGGATACAGTCAGAAGGTAGGATTTATATATTTTTTCTTCTCCATTCACAGTCGACTTGATCTCAATGTACTGACGTCTGTTATGCAAATAGGAGCTGAAAAGTTTCAATACATTCTCCCGTATACCATAGTGTTCTAACTTGGCCAGAAGAATTTCATGGTCTACTGTATCGAAAGCAGAACTAAGGTCTAGAAAAATACCTGCCACTTTAAGCTTGTTATTTAAATTACAGACAACGTCGTCAATTAATGCCTCAATAGCATCGGTGGTTCCTAAAGATTTTTGGTATGCGAATTGCTGACTATTTAAAATAATGTGCGTCCTTAAGTGTCTCATGAGTCTATTTTTCATAATTTTTTCAAAGATCTTTGATAATACAGGCAAAAGGGAAATCGGTCTGTAGTTTTGCAGGATCTGTTTTAGAACCTTTCTTAAAAATTGGAAGCACACGCGCAATTTTAAGCTGATCGGGGAACAGGCCTGCCTCTATGCATTCATTATAAAACGATGCTAATGGAGTTGCCAATACGTCAATGTTATCCTTAATAATTGTCAGAGGGATTTCGTCATAACCAGTACTGGATTTATTAGGCATATTTTTAACCAAATTAAAAATGTCTAAAGGTGTGACTGCGTCAAAACTCATGTTTGAATCAACTCTGCTAATACTCTCAGTCAGATATGTCATTGCTAATTTTTGGTCACAAGCTTTAAGGTCGACAGTGTTGTCGAACTTTTTTGAGAATATGTTAGCCACATCTGAAGCATTATTAGTAACTGTGTTGTCCATCTTAAGAATACTTTGTTCCTTTTCAAAGTTTTTACCTACATTGCGCTGTCGATTTACTATTTTCCATATCGTCCTACTAGAATCCGGTGCCATTTCTATTTGTTTTCTGACATCAATCCTTTTTGCACAACTTATTACTTTTCTATAGATCCTGTTATACTTGTTTCGATATTCTAAAACTGAATTGTCACATTGTGTTTTATCTATGGTGGTAGGGCTCCGACGGAAGGCGAAATTAGGTACCTTCGACGCGGACAGAAAAAACCTGATGTACGCAAGTGTCAAGCCTAGGGTTAGGGATAAGGGAGCCGTGCACCTACCTCCTCGTGAACCGCTCGATCTACCAGCAGCTCTGCTCCGGAGTCTTCACAATTCGGCAGCACTTGTCGGCTTAGTCCAGAGGCACAAACACAGCACTTCAGGTTCAACCGTCGAAGCCACAAATATACACCACTATTGAAACAGCGGGACTGCTATGAACTTATAATATCCATATTATATCGTTCTGCGATAAATTAACACAGCGGGTAAAAAAAACACAGCGGGTAAGCGATCACAACGGAGTCCATATTTGAACTGTTATAATGTCTTTCTCGAGCGAGCGGGCGACACTCTTCAAGGAGTAGTTTGCGAAGTGCACGATATAGGTGGCAGGAAATGGAACTAGCTTGACATCTTGCGTAACAGTTTAACAAATAAAATAGATGGCGCCAACATATGGTGTTAAGGAAACGTTTAACTTTACTGGCCGTTCTTATTCCATTAGTTATCCATTTAGACCTCCTATTGCTATTAACACTGACTTTCGATTTACACTTCTTAAAGTACAAGGAATGCATTTCTCTGAATTTTCCTATAAAAGTGTTTATACCTGTGCTCCATTCTGTCTCTAACAGCTTTTTCCTGAAGTCACTTTTGTTCTTGTCAGTATATTTTCTTCTGTAAAGACGTATATAATTAATCCGTTTCTTAAGGTCAACTTTTTCTAAGCGAAGTGTACAGAACAGGCCCGCGTGACCGTCAGACAACCCATTGTGATCAACATCTGTACATTCTATAAAAGTGTCAGGTACATTAGTTAATATATTATCTATGCATGATTCCGATTTATTTCTTCTGAAGGTAGGAGTGTTTATTAGATATCTGAAGTTATAGCACGCTAATAATGATAAGAAAGAATTGTGTCTAATGTCATCTTTTAAAACATTAATATTGAAGTCGCCACAAATTATACATAATGTATTGAGGAAATGCTGTAACAGTTTTTCAAGCCTATCCATGAAGTTATCAAAATTGCTGTTTGCAGGAGTTCTATAACAACAAACAACACACAAATTTGTCTCAAAATCTCTAACTCCACATACTTCGAAGCAATCAGTTTTATACAACTGGTTGCATACTTGAAGTTCATCCACTTCTCTATCTTGCGGTGTTAAAATCATTGAACCTCCTCTATTCTTTTTGAGTCTAGTATAGTATGACCCCATTTTGTAATTACCAAAATTGAATTGTTTTGCGAGAGTATCATTCAGAAAATGTTCGGTTATACATAAAAAATTTAATTATTTTTGCAATTCGCATATATACATTTCAAGATCATCTTTTTTATTATTAATGCCACATAAATTTTGATGATAAATATTAAGAATTGAATACTGTTTGGTTTGGTCATCCACGAAAAAGATGGGGTGATGCGTTGGCGTTGAGTTGAACTGAAACGACTTCAACTTACAAATACTTCACTAAAAATATCTGCTAAGTGAGAAGCAACTTTCAGAATTCGTTTTGTAACTCTAACATTACAAGATGCCGAGTAGTCGACGATATACGAGACAACTAGAACAGTATTGTTTTAGAAACGAATAAGTCAGTGTATGGTATTATTTGGTTTCCTTTATTTACCGTATGTAGTATGTAGTGATAGCTCGCTACATAAATCAGTGAAGTAATAGGAGGCGAGTGGATCTGCTGCGGTTCGATCAGACATGCGCCCATTACGCGGAGCTCCCGAGCTTAAATCCACTGCCGCGGTCAGCAAAAATATGACCAGCGCAGGCTGAGCCGCCGTGCCACTACACCTGTAGCACCACGGGGGTCAGGCTCACTGGCCGCACGCGAGCTTTACGAGCGGCTGGATAAGCCGCCACTGTATCGGCTCATTGGACGTTAATTAAAGTTTCTCGTTTTATTTGGTGCGATACAATCGTGTCGATGACAACTACCATTTAGTCACCCTCCATCCCCCCTGCACAGCTCGGCACAGCTTCCAGCGAGAACATTAATAAAATAAAGTGACAGAGGGAAGGATTTACGAGAGCGCGCGATATTAATTAAAAGTTTACGTGTTGTGGGCGACATTCTATTATTTCATTATTCAGCAATTCATACGTAGGAGCGCGCGCGAGTATTGGTTTGATTATGAGCCGTGTTTGATTGTCATCACCTTCAAAGAGTTGTCCACATCATAACCTACGGCGAAGAAAAACAGATTTATTAAATTTATTCATACCTATTATAAACGCTACATATTAAATATTATGTAGGTAACACATAAATCGTGTGTATGCAGTAGACCTGTAATCAAATCGAGGTAAATTCGAGTAGTATCACAAACAGTTCGGGTGGCGCGGCGGCCTCGCAATTTAACTCGAAATGAATATCATTGCACGTGCGGGCGCGGTACGGCGCTGACACGGTGCGGTGCGGTGCGCTGCGGTATGGATACTGCGCATCGGCGCATTGGTGCGACTCCGCACTCTGTGCTGCTCGAGCGATGCCTTTACACCGTGACAGTGAAACGACTACAGAAGGTACATTTTAAACAATCAATGACAGCATCAAGCATGTATTTGATATGAAAATAAACGATTACAAATGAAACGAAGTTTCGATTGGCAAGCGATTAGTTTAATCGTGCGTAATAAAACGGTCTGTGTATAATTGTGGTGTTTTCAAGTACCGTTGATTGGTGCTAATTTAAGAATACATAGGGCAGAAGCAGACATTTCGTGTAGAAGATAAACCTCGTTAACACCGTTCACAGTTTTATACTTAGGTACTCATGATTGTAACGTTGGTAGGTACTTTTCACTCATTCATAAGTTAGTTTCATTTGGAACCTTCCTTGCTGTACGTACTATATATATTATCGTTTTAATATGTACAACATGCAGTGCCGGTGTAAGAGGTCTGGAGGCCCTGGGGCAACAAAGGAGTGGAGGCCCCTAATAATTTTCCAAATTTATAAATCAACTTTTTGAATTGTAGTGTTTCAATAATTTATTATTACTAGTGATAGCCCATCGGTCGAAATTCGACCGTACTTCATTTGAATAGAAATACATTATTAAATGAAAAAAAAAATATATAATAATAATTATAAAAAAATAATATGGTTATATTTGACATTCAGTAACACTAAAGACAAATTGTTGACGCTGTACTACTGCCGGGATGGTGATGGCCAGGACCAGGACGTAGGTGTAATGAGTAAAGAATACTTCTTCAGGACTCTCTTCTTTATTTTCTTAATACTTCTTAACTGCTGGATATGGAATGAATTATCACAGAAAGCTCTGTTTTTATAGAATTTTCCCTATTATTTTTAATTAATTAAGACAGTTCAAAATTTCATAACTATAACCAGCCTGTACAGTCGTGAGGCAAACAACCTCTACAGTTTGCAAACGACACTAAGAAACGGGAAACTTACTAATGCCATACTTGACACTCCCCATAAAACCACAAAAAATATTTCTTATAAATCTAAACTAAATTCCTATCGTCGCTAATACAAATACTATTAAAGACAAATATTCTCGATGATCATAGATTTTAAACATGAAATAGGTTATATGACATATAAAATTAATTTATTACCTATGGTTATACTTGACATTGACATTCAGTAAGACACAAAATATTAAAGACAGATTTGGACCATAAACAAAGGAATATCTATGCATGTGTGTATTAAACATACGGTATTGAATAGTAGTGTGTGTAACGTGTTATTTATTGAAAATAATGTATAATACATTATTTTCAATAAATAACACGTTACACACACTACTATTTTTCTACGTATAATACGCATAATTGAAAAAAAATATTAGCATTCGTCAATTCTTCCCTGTATAAACTATAAGTGTGCGAAATTTCATACTCCTCCGTCCGCCCAATTTTCGTAAAAAGGGATCTAAAGTTTTCGCTTCACGTATTAATATATAGATATAAACAACGATGTGGTGCTCTTAGGCGCCTACATAATCAATCGAGTTGATGTACCTGTTCTCGGCAGCTTTTTTGGCCAGACAATCTACGCAAGACGTATGCTTGTTTTTTAAAGCGCAAACATGTAGCACATTGATGACATTCAGTAAGACTATAGACACAAAATATTAAAGACAGATTTGGACCATAAACAAAGGAATATCTATGCATATGTGTATTAAATATACGGTATTGAATAGTAGTGTGTGTAACGTGTTATTTATTGAAAATAATGTATTTTTACGCATAATTGAAAAAAAATATTAGCATTTGTCACTTCTTCCCTGTATAAACTATGAGTGTGCGAAATTTCATACTCCTCCGTCCGTCCAATTTTCGTAAAAAGGGATCCAAAGTTTTCGCTTCACGTATTAATATATAGATATAAACAACGATGTGGTGCTCTTAGGCGCCTACATAATCAATCGAGTTGATGTACCTGTTTTCGGCAGCTTTTTTGGCCAGACAATCTACGCAAGACGTTTGCTTGTTTTTTAAAGCGCAAACATGTAGCACATTGATGACATTCAGTAAGACTATAGACACAAAATATTAAAGACAGATTTGGACCATAAACAAAGGAATATCTATACATGTGTGTATTAAATATACGGTATTGAATAGTAGTGTGTGTAACGTGTTATTTATTGAGAATAATGTATTTTTACGCATAATTGAAAAAAAATATTAGCATTCGTCACTTCTTCCCTGTATAAACTATAAGTGTGCGAAATTTCATACTCCTCCGTCCGTCCAATTTTCGTAAAAAGGGATCCAAAGTTTTCGCTTCACGTATTAATATATAGATTACAAGACAAATTAAATTTTATTAAGAAACATTTGTGGGTATAGTAAAGTATATAGTACAAGAATTATATGAAACTAAATTATAGCGTTAAGGATTGGAACATTGCGAGCCTTTTTTACGAAAAATCGTCGATGATTTCGCTGAAATCCTACTACGCGAAGAAGAAAAGAAACACGGAAACTTCAATTCACAAGTTCTTTTCTCCTCCACGATTCGATTGTTAATATTAGCGTTTCATTCTTCGTCGCGACTATTCGTTTTTTTTGTTTCTTTTTTTTCATACCAATTGTCAGTCTTCAATTACATATCAAATGATTTATTGTTGAGTAAATATTTATTTTTTTAGATTTCTTTCGTGCAGTAAGGTTCGTGAATAATTGATTTAGTACAATTGTTTAAAAAAAAAGCTTTTTACGAATTTGCTTTCCAAACTGCATACCGCACTACATAAAAGAAATATGAAAAACTATTGATTTTTTGAAAAATCTGAGAATATAAATTGTTCACATGTAATTATAAATTTATATTCAACATGACCGTTTAATAAGAAAAAAAATAAAATAAAAATGCTACGACGAGGAATCAAACACTGAACCTTTGAGCCTATTGATAAGCATTACCTACCCTATTCCGTCACGGGCGTACTTAACTGAATAATTATGGAAAATGGTACACATTTATCAGGGCTGTGTGATGTATTGGTGTTTGATAGATTGACGTGAACGAATATGGTTAAATTGTTTTTTAATATTTAACAACAATATAATTAAATAATAAGAATATACTAGTCTTAGTAGTTAGTGGTAACATGTTTTTTTTTAATTCTCATATTGGGGGCCCGTCACTTTTAGAGGTCACGGGGCTATAGCCCCGGTTCCCCTCCCCCAAATCCGGCACTGACAGCATGGTACGTTAAAGAGTGATCATGATGATACGCAGTGCCCCATGGTAAGCCGTCGGTCATTAGCTATCACACCCACTGAACAAGCAGCTCACAATAAGTTAAGTGAGGTAACAAGCCAGTCAAGTTTAACGTATAGCTATACCTATATACCTATATAAGTAATTGTTCGACCCAGCAGTGTATTTACTTAGCTTACTTCTCCTTAGACAGTTTAACTAATATTTAGATAAATGTTATAATGTTCCGTAGAATGCTTCAAAAGGTCATTTGTGCCTGAGCTGAGAGCCTTTGCGAAGTTCAATGACAAGTTGTATCATGTTGATGTACAAAGATAGATATATTACAACGACAGACGCGTGATGTACAACAAGCCCGTGAGATCTACATATACAAGATTATTTTTAGTATATGCGAAACCTGAATATAGTTTGTTCAGAATCAGTAACTGAATCGATTCCAATAATTTTTACACCATGTTATATTTTGTACCAAAAATATTTAATTACGCTTCCAAGTCGCGGGCCTTAGTGTTTTGTTTCGATTTTAAAATTATCATGTCTTTCTCGTATTCAAACGTCCATTACACGGAGATGGTACGTACACTAGCTGTTTGTGGTGATCAGCATATGTTTTTGCGTGGACAACCAGGTAACTTATCAAGCTTATAACTTTGTGATTATTAATGATACAGTTTTGAAATTTTTTTCATAGATTCTTTACATAAAAATACTAGACCCGTGTTTCGGGTTTCGCATAAACAAAAATTAATGTTGTATGTATGTACTGATATCAGTGAGTAAGAAAATGTTCCCACACTTTCACCTATTGACCTATGACGTGAACTTAACAGAATACGTCCCGGGTGTAACGCTCGCTCCAGTGTGTCACAGAAGCTCGTGACGTCACACCGCGGCGCGTCATGCCGCGTGTTGTCGCGTTGTGTCGTACCGCGCTGCGTCGCCAGCCGCCGCGTGGCGCTGCACAATTCAATATCTGTGGCGTCTCTGCGACTACACAGTGTCACACTCGACAACACTCCCCGCGCTCAGATGCTCTCTGTTTATAAATACATTTCATATGTCACGCGTCTCCTTTCGCTACATTTTCACGTTATTTTTTACAAAAGTGTGCCGAATTCCGATAACATTAAATATGTCAAAAAATTGTAAATTGAATATGTCACGTACTGAAAATTGTAAATCGTAGTGAATTTGACACAACCCTTATGTAAACGGACTGTTGGTATTATAATGTTACAGAAATAATTAACAAAACCTGTCTTATGCGTATGTCTTAGCACGGGTGGTGTATGATAGCCAAACTAAGCTAAACTATGTATAAACCAAACGATAGGGAAACTATAGCTTAGTTTCGCTATCGTTTGGTTTATAGTTTACTTAGCTCAGTTTTTACAATCTATTTCCTATTATTTCTTTTTTGTTTTAATAGGTTTAAAAATAAAGTTAATGGCAAAAAAAGAAATTGCAGGTCAACAGAATAGCAACACATTATTATTCTTATACTACTGATTGGTTGTAATCATAGAATATAAAGAAACCGGATAAGTGCGAGTCGGACTCGCTCACCGAGGGTCCCGTACTTTGTTGGTACTTATATTTTTCATTCTTCTTAATAAATCGAAAACCATACATCATAATAAGAATTAAAAATCTGTTTAAGCTTGTGCCAATGGAGCCCTTTCATACTGTACCCCACATGATACGGTTAACTCGATTCGACTCTGTTTTTAAATGATTTAAATACAGATGTACAGTTTTCAGACTTTTCCCTATACTTGTGGTATAAGACGGTTTTACTTGCCAAATTTCATAGTTCTAGGTCAACGGAATACACACTATAAATTTTGATTCCCTTGTGAGTGTCGAAATATATGTTTATTTCGGCTTAAAAACAACCTTATCTTTTTTTTTACGTTAACTTAAAAGTTTGATTTTTTCACAGCTTCAAGAGACTATATAATTAAGTATATTCGTTTTAATGTCAACTCGATACCTCCACGCGGTACCGAGATAAAGGGCCTTGACAGACAGACAGACGGACGGAAAACAAAGTGATCCTGTAAGGGTTTTGTTTTTTCTTTTAAGGTATGGAACCCCAAAAGCCGTAGAAGTGGCAAGGGGGCGCGTCTGTATACGCACGACATGCTCTAAATGTTCATTTCACAGGCAAATGGCCGTCTCCGCGACCTAATACGCTTTCGACCGTGATCGTGATAAATTGCAAAAACACCGTGTTAAAACAGGCGTGCACCTTTAAAAATACTTTAACCAGTCAATTACCGTAATTACAGACACAATCAAAAAACCATTATGTCGGTACCAATTGTGGTATCTCAGGGACTTAGAGGTTAATATAAAAAAAAACCTAATTAGGTTAGCCGGAGGCACACAACAATTTGTAGGTCATGGGATACGGTCGTCTGTGGTCACTTCTGCAGGGATAGGTACTCCCTGTAGTTGCAGTCGAAATATCGCCCTTAGCCGGAAGTGGAAGTTGGCCGATGAGCTGAGATATGCTGCACGGTGGTGGATGTCATCGTGAAATCGTGCGGCGGGTATGACGGACTCGCTCGGCACCCCGCAGGTGAAGCGACAGGTTAGTCTTTGCGATAGCGGTACAACAAGACGATCGACTCGCTGTAGGATAGCTTGCCGTACGTAGCTTCTGCCGGCAAAAGGCAAAGTTTCAAATTAATCCAACGATTTGAAGGAGTGAAAATCACGTTCAAAGATTCCGTTACAAAGTTACATACATACAAACCAAGCTAATAAAAAAATCGTGTTGATCACTAAATGGCTTTTGCACAGCACAATGATAGCGACCGATGTTTTTGTGTAAGTAAGTTTTACGGTATAGCTCAATACAACGTGGAGCGTACACGTTGTCCTACAGTTCCGACGGTTGACCGAGTTACGAATGTGAACACAAAGTCGAATCCTACTAAACGCCTGTTCACAGAGTGCTCACAAGCGCCACAAACGAGCGAGTCGAGAGTCGAGCGCTGGCGCGCGGTGTTGACACAAACAATTACATCTCGCGCCACCGTTTATAAAACCGAGCGACCAATTGTATTAGGTCTTTACCTATGAAATTGCCGTTCTGCAGTACTGGCCATTTCAAATCAAAATAATTTTTCTTTGTCTAAGAATTCTAATTTCAAATTATATGCATTTTAAAAACATGGAATTCTTTTTCCAAAAGTAGTCATTTGTTTATTGATTAGTGTTACATTTTCATCGCATTTCAATCTTTTTCGTCATCATGGATACGTTAAAAATTCGAGTAATTATGGAATATGAGTAGCGTCGTGGCAGCAACGCGGCACAAGCGGCACGTTTACGGAGCTAACACTACAAACCAACACACCACCTGTTATTGGTTTGCTCGCTTCCGTTCTGGAAATTTCGACCTGAAAAATGAACCTCACGGTCGTCCGAAGACTTTGGTCGGCAATGACGAATTAAAGGCGATTGTGGAAGCTGATGATACACAATATACGGCTGAATTAGCAGCAGCTTTCGACGTTAGCGTCAAAACAATATTGGTCCATTTGCGTCAAATTGGCAAGGTAAAAAAGCTTGACAAATGGGTGCCCCACGAACTCAATCGCCAGCGCGAAGTACGCGTCGAGACGTGCCTTGCACTGCTCAACAGACACACAAATGAAGGAATTTTGAACCGCATTGTTACCTGCGATGAAAATTGGATTCTGTTTGATAACCGCAAGCGCTCAGCAAGTTGGTTGGATCCTGGTTCAGCACCTAAACAATGCCCTAAACGAAAACTTACCCCTAGAAAAGTGATGGTCACTGTTTGGTGGTCTAACGCCGGTGTGATTCATCACAGCTTCTTACCAAACGGGGTGAGCATTACTGCAGATGTGTACTGTGAAGAACTGAACTTAATGATGGAGAAGCTGGCACATCTCCAACCAGCATTGGTCAATCGCTCGTCTCCGCTGCTCCTGCACGACAACGTGCGACCTCATATTGCACAGCAGACGGTCTCCAAGTTGCAAGAACTGGGGTTGGAAGCTCTCCGTCATCCGCCCTACTCACCAGACCTTGCGCCTACAGACTACAATTTTTTCCAGAATTTGGATAACTTCTTGGCGGAAAAAAAATCCAATACCCGAGAGGCAGTACAAAATGCCTTTGAAGAATTTGTTGCCTCCCGTCCAGCTGATTTTTTTAAGAAGGGCATCAATAAACTGCCACTGCGTTGGCAAAGATGCATTGATTGCATGGGTGATTATTTCGATTAATACAAATAAAAATACATGAAAAAAAAATCGTTTAATTTTTTTCATACAAAACGGCATTTTCATAGGTAAAGACCTATTATCTAATCGTATATCTGCGTTACACGCACGCACACACACGCGCCTTATGTTGTAACAAGTTGGTGCCCTGAGCAGGTCGGACACACTACTGCATTAAGCACTTAATTCAAATGACTTGCGTATGTACGTTGAGGCACAAACTAGCCACTCGAACAGCTATACAGTGTTACTGCAACAAATGTGTCGACATGACACGTGTCGTGCGACCGCGGCACGCCACTTCGCATGTGTCACGTGCTCACTGTCGATATCAGTACTACTCCAACAATGCTTTCAGTCCCATCGCGTCTGTTTTGTTCAAAAAGTTCTAACGAGGTACCTAAGTAAATGAAATTATGTAAGTAGGTTTTTGCAAACCGTTTTACACATCAATCATGCTCTAAAAACTATACGAGGTCAGTGTCTTCTATCTAAATGCTCTAACAATAAAAAGAAAAGCTGACACAGACTTAGAGGTCACAGTAAAGTCCAGCCATAGTCTTGGTTAGATCGTGTGGAGACCATGTGCATTGGTGTCAGAATTTTGTCGTCTAATTGTCATCAATAACAAGGCTGTAGTCACTACTCTGATACTTTTCTGTTTAACTATTAATGTTATTCCATTCATTTTAATAACATTACTACTGTTTTTATTTTTTGAACTGAAGTAATGTGGCTTAGCTTTACAATAAACTTTTTTTTTTAATAATTCAGAATCATTCTTAACTTTTAAATGAAATCAATTTCAGTGTTTATACAAATCCGTTCATTATACAACTCATAAAGTCGATTGCTACTTTTATGTATAAGCGTTACGATGAATCGATAATATTTTTGGAATTAAAGTGTTATCAAATTGCGTGCTTATCACATTAAAAAAAACTCATTTTATTGTTGATCACCCTGATCATCATTTGATGACAAAAGTGGAAAAATTACTTAAAAATTTACAGTAGTACAAAATACACAAATATTTATTTTATCTTAAACATTATCTTTGAATGTTTCCAAGCGATTAATCGTTTTTAGGGCTACAGTCATATTTTTCAATTACTTTTTTTACATAACATAACATCACGGCTTTTTTCCCCGAAGGGTTAGGTAGCGGTGTACTTATAGTACACCTACATTTCGCCTGTTACGTTTAAGTGCCATGTAATAGGGGGCGAGCCTACTGCCATCAACCGGGCACAAATCCAGACTCCGGGCTGCTACTGAGAAATTCCAGATGGAAAAACCCAATAACACTTTGCCCGACCTGGGAATGAAATAATAATTAAAAAAATAATAATAATTTGGAATATTCATTAATTGTCCGTAATAATCAGAGTCTATTAAAGCAATATTTTTTTTGTGGGTTGGTATGTTGGTAAATGCTTCAATTCTATAGTCTATTTTAATTGTCCGCAAAACAAATTGCCAAAATTGATAGCATATTTTTTTCTAAAATCAATGAGCCACGATGTATTGCATTAATTCTGTTCGACGAACAACTAACCTGGTGATTACTAAAACTGAACATAAACTGGTGGTTTTTTAGCCAATTTTCTGTCATTCAGAGATCTATTTTGTTATAATGCAGGAATATTTCTACTTCTAAATATTTGTTCAGAAGCCCTTGAATGTTTTGATGCACAAGGTTGATACTATTTTTTTTCCACTTTCATTTGATTTATTATGCAAGTCGCACCGAATCATTCCGACTCGCGCCGAACGCTACTCGAGTTTAAAAAAAAAGTTGCAACCACTACAAAAACTTGCTGAACATTTAAATATCTCGGAACTTTACAAACGAGACGCGTAGGAGCACCCGATCGGCTGCCGGTAATCCCGTCAGCCGGATATTCGGCCAGCTAATTGAGTTGACTTTTTATTATATTCATTCGTAATTAGCTTCAGTTGGCGTGCGACGTTCCAGTATAAATTAAATCGGAGCCTAATTACGTCAGAGCCGGTGCCATTACAATTTTAATCAAACACGCATCAGCAGATCGTAAGCGATATGACGCGTTGTACAATCTGTTGACAAAACGAGGCACGACACGGAGCAGCCGTGGCTTATTGATGTTTACATTTAATTGGTATAAATATACCTGTTTTACGTACATGGAAGGATGAAGTTCTATTTTAATTGTACATTATTGCGATACTTTTTCAATGTATTTATGGGATCATCATAAGGAAAAATTTAAATCTTTTCAGTAAAAGAGCTGAAAGACGCACCTAGGGGGCTAAAAATAGTGACCAATTATTCAACCAGTTTTCATTTGTTTTAATTTTTTTATTTGTTTTCAGTTTTTGTTTCGTTTTTTTTTTTTCGTTTTGTTCTCACTAACTTAGGATGACTTAGAGCTTACAAACTTTTTTTTTGAGACTGACAGCCAATTAAAAGTCATCAGTTCTAAAAACAGATTCGACATGTGACGAAAACAGGATTCTTTACGATAACCGTAAGCAAACAATGCAATGGTTGACCCCAGGTCACTTCACTTCGCACGGGACACCGTTGTAACTCTACTGGAGCTGCAGTCAGAAACCATACGTCATCCTCCGTACTCGCCAGACCTTGCTCCAATTGACTACCATATTTCTCGTGATCCGGATCCGCATCCGTCTACGTGGTTAAAAAATTTCTTCCCAGGAGGCAGTACAAAATGCCTTCACACAGTTTGTTGAATCTAGATCCCCAGAGTTCTTTCGCAAAAGAATAAATGAACTTCCGATTAGATGGCAGCAATTTATAGATAAATTTGAACTAGCTTTTGCCCGCGGCTTCGCCCGCGTGGATGTCGGAAATTAACGCAGGTATTTTTCTAAAATAAAAGTAGCCTAAGTTACTCCTTGTTACATCAGCTATCTGTCAGTGAATGTCCCGTCAAAATCGGTCCAGCCATTTCAGAGATTAGCCGGAACAAACAGACAGACAGACAAAAATTTCAAAAACATGTTGTTTTGGTATACGTACCGTGTATACAGCCATATACACTTAGTAAAAAGCGGATATTTTAATATTACAAACAGATACTCCAATTTTATTTATTTGTATAGATGTCTAGATAAATAAATATGTTACACCTTGGAAAAAGACTAGTTTTAATTTTGCAGTATAAATCAAAATCAAAAGTCGTTTATTCAAATTAGGCTGAGAGTCAGCACTTTTCAAACGTCAAAGTTACATAATACAGTCCCCCGGCACGCGCGCCCTTCACCACTTCCTAGTGCTTTAGCTGTGAAGAAGAAGTGGCGGAACAAACTCGCGGCAAAATCTGCAGCATCACACTTTAACCCCTAACACATCGGGGCGCGTGAGGGAGTGGCAGTCTCTGCGCCCTCACGTCCCTACCCGCCGCAGGAGGAGACGCCCCGGGCACACGCCAATATACCACCAACAAAACATTGAAAGTACACTCAAGCTGAAATAAATAATAAAACAAAATCCTAAACAGAACTTAAAACGTAAATAAAGCCTCCAGGCACAAAGGGCGTGCCCGCTTACATATTCACCGATGCAAAATGATACATATACATACATTGATACATACAGCTAAGTTGAAGTTACAATAGTTAAACTAGGACCTCCGGAGTGAAATAAAATAACAGTTAATATAAGTAACAATAACAAAAACCATGGTCAGCAAGACGACCAGCCACCACAAGCAGCACCCGTTCACGAGCATAACGCAAAGGTCAGCCATTACCCCCCTCGCCATATTTGAAGGAAGGTGGTAACCCGACCCCCGACGCTACCGCAAGCAGTAACATCTAAGGGACCATGACGAACTTGCTGCCGGTTGGTCAGGCAAGAATATTATGAACAGCTGATGAGGTCACTAGCTAACTACATGTTGCAATACAACTCATTTAAAATCATTGTAATGAGTAGATTATGTCCACAGTAAATGAAATTAAAATAAAATAAAAATAAATTAACAATATCAGTTAAATAAAAAATAAACAATTATATGAACTACCCATATAAACTGTCGGTAGGAAAGCTAATCCTGGATTGAAAAAACATAAACATTGTCTTGAGTTAATCACAGCGACCAACTATTCTTATCGTTTAAGTAGTCGTTGATTGAATAGTATGCCTTTGAACAAAAGTTGGATTTTACTTTAGCTTTAAACTCATTAAACTGCGAATCTAGCAAAGCAGAGGAAGCTTGTTATAAAAGGTAATACCAAGACCAACAAAAGAAATAGAAGCCGGTGAAAGGGAGCTCGTAGTTTGTCCTTATTTCTAGTATTAACTAGCGTTTGCCAGCGGCTTCGCCCGCGTGTAGGTCGGAAAATATCCCGCGTGAACGTACTACCGGGATAAAAAGTAGCTAGCCTATGTGTTAATCCAAGTTATTTTTTTTAGCTCGAAAGCGCATTTTCATCCGACTTGCTTCAAATTTATCGTCACTGCTCGGCTCCTATGTGTCTTAGCGTTATGTTATATAGCCTATAACCTGCCCAGGAGTATGGACTACAATCGTACTAAGTTTGGTTAAAACCCCTTCAGTAGTTTTTGACCCATGCGTGCACATACAGACAGACGGACAGACAGACAGACAGACAAAAAAATTACTGATTGCATTTTTGGCATCAGTATCGATCACCATTCATCCTCCAATATTCATTTTGAATATATTTTCAATGTACAGAATTGACCTCTCTACAGTTTTATTATAAGTATAGATATTATGAAAAGCACTGTTTTTAGTGTACAAGTGTATATTTTGCCTAATATATAAGATGTTGGCGAAGATGAATTGTGATGCCACCGTAAGAATACCAATATCTTTAAACAAATCTCTGAGAGAAACTCTAGCACCTAGTTGGTAAATCGCTCGAACAGCTCGTTTTTGAAGAACAAAAATATTTTGAATGTTCGCGGCTTTGCCCCACAGCAGAATGCCGTAGGACATTATGCTATGAAAATAACTAAAATAGACTAATCGAGCTGTATCAATGTCCGAGTACTGTCTAACTTTCCGTACGGCGTAGGCGGCCGAACTGAGCCTTCCCGCTAGGCTTGATATATGTGATCCCAACTGAAGTTTGGCGTCTATTGTTATGCCCAGAAAAACTGCCGAGCTTACAGTTTCAAGCACCTCATTATCTAAAACGACATTGGGTCTCAGATTCCTAACATTCGGTAAGGCCAACTTTATACATTTCGTTTTCTTAGCATTAAGAACTAGGTTATTTGTGGTAAACCAATCCGTAACCATTGGGAGCGCATTATTCACGTCGTCAAAATCATTTCTATTCCTGTCTACTTTAAAGATAAGTGAGGTATTATCAGCAAATAGTAAAATGTCACAGATATTCTTTAAATAGAATGGTAAGTCATTTATATACACTAAGAATAAGAAAGGACCCAGTATTGAGCCTTGAGGTACACCTAACTGAACTAGTAGCCCGGAAGATTTTACACCATTGATATCTACACATTGGTGCCTATAATTAATTATTTATTTATTGCACAGCAAACGATGAGAAAGAATGGACCCCAACATAATTGGGAAAAGGCTAGGCAGATGATGATGAGCTGTAAGATTTGGTTACTTTGTCATTAAAATAAATGTATTTAGGTATTTAAAAATATTTTTTGCACTTATTTATACTAGTTTTTGCCAGCAGCTTCACCCACCTATTATACGTTTAAACCTTCCTCTTGAATCAATCTATCTATTTAAAAAAACTGCATTAAAATCCGCTGCGTAGTTAGCTAATCATACATAGGGACAGACAGAGGGAAGCGACTTTGTTTTATACTGTGTAGTGAAGTTAAATCACTATAAGCTTGCATTAGTACTGGCTATTGTTATTATCATAGTTTTCTAAAGGTATTGTTTAATGTAGGTGAATAATATAAGACTTACCTGTTGTGGAAGAACCCATTGCTGTACAATATTTATTGATGAGTTGATGAGAGCGTAAGCGCCTCATATCCACTATTCAATTCGCACAGTGCGAAGTGTTCGGGACAGCATAGTTGCTCAGGTTCGAATTCGCGCTGGATTACTCATTAGTAAAAGCGGGACTCCCACAGTCCAAATACATGCGAGGGTCGTCATTAATATGCAGCCAGCAGTTTTCACATTCACACCAGGGTCGTCATTCAAAGTAGGCCACGATCCAATGGGCACGCCACAATTGCGGCAGTAAGTCCCCTCTTTGAGGAGTGGACAGAGAGGCGCCACGGCGTCCTCACCTTCCGCCTGACGCAGGTTCTCACCGGGCATGGGTGCTTCGGTGGGTTCCTGTTCAGGATAAAGCGGGAGGATACGCCCGGGTGTTTCCATTGTGAGGATCGTCTAGAGGACACGGTGGAGCATACGGTGGAAGTGTGCCCTGCCTGGGCGGAGCACCGCCGTGTCTTCGTGGAGGCGATCGGCAGCGCCGAACTCTCGCGTCCGGCCCTGGTGCAAGCCATGGTACAGAGCGAGAGGGCATGGGAAGCCGTCACCTCCTTCTGCGAAGTAGTAATGCTCGCGAAGTAGGAGGCGGGGCGCGTGAGGGAGTGGCAGGCTCTGCGCTCTCACGTCCCTAGCCGCCGCAGGAGGAGACGCCCCGGGCGTCGGGAGTCGATTGCGGACTCTCGGCCACCGTAGGCGTGAGCTTGAGGGTGGCAAGCAATGGGTAGCTCGCCGCCCGGTAAGGACCAGGCTCGGGTCGACGGCGCGTAGTGTTCCACGCGCGCCTCAAAGAGATATCAGCAGTGCTGAAGGGGTCTGCTAGGACCGATGCCTGCCGGGGTCGCGCGATTGTTCGAAAGAGATACCGTGACCCTGGCACATGGGCAACTGATGGAACACGGGTGACAACAAAATAATAAAAATTATAATTTCATTTTTTTCTGATTTAATTTATGTTATACATACATTATGATATATTATACAGAAGAACCATTTCTTACAATTATTTTTAAGATTCAATCAATCAATCAACTCAGCGTATCCCAGTCCACTGCTGGACATAGGCCTCACCCGTGATGTGCCACAACACCCTGTCTTCCGCGTTCTACATCCAGTCTGTCCCAAATAAAGATTATTTCTTTCAAATGTTAGCCGTAAGTGCAGTTAACATGGGTCATTTTGTAGTTCAAATTATCTGTGGTGAGCATTTCGAGTGGTATATGGCGAATAATGCGAGGCATGTTGGCTTCCATTTCCATAGTCGTACCCGGCTCATACATGTATACTCCGGACTTCACACAACCCCAAAGGAATAAGTCTAGAGATGTAATATCACACGATCTACGTGGCCAATTCACGGGTCCCAAGCGAAAACATTAAATATGCACAGAACTGTTCTCGGAAAAAGCCTTGATTTCACGTACTGTATGACACGCAATGCCTTCTTGTTAAACGACTTCAAAAAAAGGAGGAAGTTCTCAATTCAACTGTATTTTTAAAAAATGTTTGTTACCTCAGAACTTTTGACTGAGTGAACCGATTTTGTTGATTCTTTTTTTATTTGAAAGCTGGTGCTTCCCGTGAGGTCCAATTCTGATAATGGATTCCATGAGAAAACCAAACACTATTCCTATTTTTCCGAATTAGTGCGGAGTAGATACCTTAACTAAAAAGTTAAAACTAAAAAAAATGTTCAAATAAAAGTAAAAAAGTCTTAGGTACCAAATGTCCTGACAATTACGAGCAGTAAATAGGTTATCATGGCCCGATAGCGGATTGGAACTTCAGAATGTATCATGTAAACCGCAGTTATGATCGACACTTGAGAGAAGTAATTAAATAAACATAATGTAAAGAATGGTTCATTTGTATGATTATAAAGATAACCCGATAAACTAGATAGGCGTTAAATATATATTTTTCTTTTGAAAAAAAAAACCTCTAAATGAATCGGGTTATTCCCCGAGTACCCCGATCCCCGAGGCCCACGTCCCGGAGGAACCCGATTTATTTTTATCTTGATAAACTCAATTAACAGTCAATTTAGCTAAAAAGTACCGTCAGCAGATGATATGTTAAATAAAATTTTATTATTTACTAAAATTATAATACTTAACTTTAAGAATCAGGAAAAAATTATAAAGTCTTGCTTGGTTATGGTAAATATTATAATAAGAGAATACAATATAGAGTCTCCTAGAGCAATTACAGGTTTTAATTATTATCACAATAGTTCCTCTTTCAATCCACAAAATCAAAATATCTACTCCTCATGGAACATTAACATAATTTAAAAAATACGCGAAAACTCTCACTTTCAGGAATTATTTTTATAAGTAATTAATGTAGCATAGGAAATAATTAACTCTAAAATAATCTTCTAACATGTAAAATCAGTTTCACTTTCATAATTTTTTACAATACAGTAAATCAAAAATACAATTAAAAATATATTTGTTAAGTATGATCTGATAATATTGTAACATTTATTTTATATTTTTGATACATTTTATTCAAACTGTAATTACCTGTATTAAACTATGATTCGACATTGTACGAAATTCCAACTAAACTACTTTCGTCTTATGTATTTCATTTAAGCAAATATTATGTCGATCGTACAAGTTGAAAGCAATAGAAAAAAGAAATGTAATCATATTTATAGTATTCGGGGTTCTCCGGGACGCGAATTTACAAAGGCTATACTATTTTAGTCACGAGTCAGACTCTAATCAGTGAGCTTTTGTCTCTGAATATTACTCGACAATACCTAGTCTATCTCAGTAAAAAAATTGACTCAAATAGACTAGCTTTTTGTTTTGATATTTTCAAAGAAAATGCAGGGACAAAATCTAGTCCCATTTCAGTCACGCGTGGACGAAATCCCATCCATGGTTAATACCCCGACTCAGAGTACCCCGACTAGGATAGGTTAGGTTAGAAGGCTAAGGCGGGAGCTCCGCTCCGCTTCGCTCCCGCCTTAGCCTTCGTGGTTATTTTTTTTTAAACCACCCAGAAATAGGAGCCCCGCGAAGCGGGGCTCCGTCAACCTATCTTAGCGCAGGTGGCAATCAGTTACATACATATTAATTTTGAATACATATTAATCAAATAGATAAGCTTCAATTATAGGTTGATAGTTACATGGCAACTGTTATCATTTTAATTGCTCGTTTCTATTATGTATTTGATAAACAAAAATAAAACGAATTAACAAACGAGAAATACTTTTATTAGGTAAAGAACACTATCCACTTGTTGCGAGTATAAATTTAAAAATATCTCGCCAAAAGCTTAGCTATTCGAGTGATATGTATTATATAGAACTAGATTTTGTTCGTGCATTTTCTTTGAAAATATTAAAACAAAAAGCTAGGCTATTTGAGTCAATTTTTTTACTGAGATAGACTAGGTATTGTTGAGTAATATGCATAAACAAAAGCTCACTGATTAGAGTCTGACTCGTGACTAAAATAGTATAGCCTTTGTAAATACGCCTCCGGGACGGGGTCCTCGGAGATCGGGGTACTCAGGGAATAACCCAATGTATCACCATATTGTATAATATAATAGTAATGAATATTATAGAATATTCGTATATTTACTGCACCTAAAGACTTAGCACGCACTACGACTATTTTTTACAACACGGTTTTCAAAAACGCCTTGTAAAATATCGCAGAAAATCCCGCCCTGCGATAACCCAATCGATGGATTGTTCATTTTCAACATGGATGTTGTACACAAGGCTACATATAAAGCTATACATTTCCGGTTTAAGCGGACCTCTCATTATAGAGAAATTCCATACAGTGTCAGATCAGTTTATACTGGAAAAGTACATAGCTTGATATGTAACGGGCCATACAAGTTAATTGTCTTGCTTCTTTGAAAGACAATGGATCAAAAATTTATTCATCTTTTCATAGCTGAAAGATCAGATCGATAATAGAAAGATCTATCATAAGTTTATTTTAAATTTGCTTTTTTCCACGGCACGCGCGATGTCGGAAACTTTGTTACGTTAGTTTCCCATCATTTGCCTAAATAATAAATTCATTGATGTTTACTTTGAAAATGAAGGACTTTCCACACAAAGTCATCCCCTTTTTCAGCTAATCGGGAGTAGAGTTATCAAAAACGCTGAGTTTTGTATAAATTAACTTTTAATCGTCAGCCTAGACACAAAATTTTAAGAACCTAGCTTCAATATGAAGGATTTTCGTACAGACTTTGTTACGAATCTGCTTAGTGGAAGAAATGGATAAGGCAGATCTGATACAATTTATTAAATGAAAAAGAGTAAACTGTCAGAGTAGAACGCTTCAAGAGGGCTTCAGAGTAGACCGGCTTCAGTAGAACGCTTCAAGAGGGCTTCAGAGTAGACCGGCTTCAGTAGAACGCTTCAAGAGGGCTTCAGAGTAGACCGGCTTCAGTAGAACGCTTCAAGAGGGCTTCAGAGTAGACCGGCTTCAGAGTTCAGAGTAGACGGGCTTCAGAGTAGTTTCCCCAGAGTGCGGGTGCTTCAGAGTAGTTTCCCAGAGTGCGGGTGCTTGAGAGTAGTTACCGAGAGTCCACAGTCTTCCAGAGTGTACGGCCTCCAGTATGTGGTCCTCTAGAGTGTGTTCCTCTTCAGTGTGTCCCTCAGCGGTTCAGACGCCCCTTTTATACCAAAGCCGCCTTCCCTTTCCAAACATTTTCAAAATATTAATTTAGCCATCATCTCATCTGACAAGTGTAGTCGGCCAGGACATATCCATGAGTGTGTGTAGCTGGCCACATGAGTGCGTGTAGCTGGCCACATGAGTGCGTAAAGAATTTTATAAATATAATTTTAAGTTAAGTTATTTAGTAAACAATCGTAATAATTAATAAAATCAAATAGCTAGACATATTGATAAAAATAATTTAAAATTATATAAACCAAAAAGTAGCCATTCATAGACTAAGCAGAACAGTAACTGACAGTTGACAATTTGGCTTGTCACAACATGAAAATTTGAGTTAATATTTATTTCAGCTATTTTAAGTTAATAAATCGTATTTAGATCGATTTGTTGAGTGTAGACATATAAATAAAATAAAATAAGTAAAGCATGAAGTGTAAACATAGAAACAAATAAAGAGGATGATAAAGAATCATGAATTAAGGTGTAAGTATAGGATGAACACTATATTTCCCCAACGACCCCGAGAAAATTTTTGGCCTAGAACAAAAATTTTGCTAGTTAAAGTATTACAGCATTCACAAAACTTTCAAAACTCATTCAAACACACCGACATCTTACGAAGTTAGGTCAGGTAGGATTCACATTCAATGATCACTACTCAACCTGATAAATCAATAACTTTAAGGCTTATTTTAGGAGTTGTAATCCGCTCGCGTCTAAAACCACAAATGAGATGAAATAGAAAGATTTTAACAAAGGCTTATTTTTAACGGAGTTGTCATCCGCTCCTAATCAACTTTTAGTTGATATTTAGACTTTTAGAGTCATTAGTTAACATGGGCTTATTTTTATGGAGTTGTTATCCGCTCCAATCAACTTTTAGGAGTCGATAGGTTGACTTTTAGAGTCATATCAACTTTTAGGAGTCGATAGGTTGACTTGAGTCATATCAACTTTTAGGAGTCGATAGGTTGACTTTTAGAGTCATTAGTTAACATGGGCTTATTTTTATGGAGTTGTTATCCGCTCCAATCAACTTTTAGGAGTCGATAGAAAGAAACAAGTTAGACAAACTAACTTGTAGAAAAAGAAAAGATATAAAGAAAGATTTTAAAAAAAATGGTGGTTTAAGAACCGATGAATGAATTAAAAAAATAAATAGAGTTTTAATTAATCGAAAAGAACTCTATTATAGAGGAAGGATAAAAGAAAGGGATGAGTTATGAGTATAATGTAAAGGACTCAAAAAAAAAACGTACACTCAGAAGGGACTCGAAGAGAGTGTTCAGGACTCGCACTCGACTCACGTACACTAAGGAAAACTTATTTTTGGTGGTAAAATTTGGAACTAAAGCATAAAGGTTAGTACATATGAAAGTAAACTTTAGTACCTAGTTTTGCCACAGTACAAAAGGACTAGTTCTCCATGTTCATAAAACTCTATGGCCTGGTTTGTTACCTAGCAACCGATGACAAATAATAAGATGATATAAATATTATGAGAGCCTACGTATTTTGGTATGATTCCCAGATGATATATGTATAAATATATTATATGAATGTATAGTAAGATAGTGAAGTATTTGTAATAGGAGTTATGTAGATGTATAGGTTTGTAAAAACGTCCACAGGATATTCTCCTGTTTCTGTCGTGAAGTGTCTCAGTCCCCTAACTTGGTAGTGACCACAAGGGTTTTAAAAACACGCCAAGCGAAAACTGAGTACGATTACCAGTGGGTAAACGTAGTGGTGTGCAAGTGTGTGGGATGCAGTGTAATGATGTATTGGTAGAGAGTTATGTGTAGGAGGAAACGTCTACGGGATATTCTCCAATAGAACGTCGTAGAGTAAGCCAAACCCCAACTTGTAAGTGACCACGAATGGTTTTAAGAACACTCACAAGCGAAGAATGGGTGCCAATTACCATTGGGTAAAGGTATGTCTGTGGGGATGTAGTGTTAGATGATGTTCAGTATGAAGTATGTTGAGTAGGTTGTAGGAGTCAGTTGAGTAGGTTGTAGGAGTCAGGAGAGCTGAAAAAAATAAAAAATAAGTTAGTTATGCCAAATAGGGAGTCCAAAAGGAAATGCTAGTGTTAGTTTTTTTAGAATTTTGAAAAAAAGGGGGGTTCGTGTCTATTTGGGCGCCAAACTGTTACGAATCTGCTTAGTGGAAGAAATGGATAAGGCAGATCTGATACAATTTATTAAATGAAAAAGAGTAAACTGTCAGAGTAGAACGCTTCAAGAGGGCTTCAGAGTAGACCGGCTTCAGTAGAACGCTTCAAGAGGGCTTCAGAGTAGACCGGCTTCAGTAGAACGCTTCAAGAGGGCTTCAGAGTAGACCGGCTTCAGTAGAACGCTTCAAGAGGGCTTCAGAGTAGACCGGCTTCAGAGTTCAGAGTAGACGGGCTTCAGAGTAGTTTCCCCAGAGTGCGGGTGCTTCAGAGTAGTTTCCCAGAGTGCGGGTGCTTGAGAGTAGTTACCGAGAGTCCACAGTCTTCCAGAGTGTACGGCCTCCAGTATGTGGTCCTCTAGAGTGTGTTCCTCTTCAGTGTGTCCCTCAGCGGTTCAGACGCCCCTTTTATACCAAAGCCGCCTTCCCTTTCCAAACATTTTCAAAATATTAATTTAGCCATCATCTCATCTGACAAGTGTAGTCGGCCAGGACATATCCATGAGTGTGTGTAGCTGGCCACATGAGTGCGTGTAGCTGGCCACATGAGTGCGTAAAGAATTTTATAAATATAATTTTAAGTTAAGTTATTTAGTAAACAATCGTAATAATTAATAAAATCAAATAGCTAGACATATTGATAAAAATAATTTAAAATTATATAAACCAAAAAGTAGCCATTCATAGACTAAGCAGAACAGTAACTGACAGTTGACAATTTGGCTTGTCACAACATGAAAATTTGAGTTAATATTTATTTCAGCTATTTTAAGTTAATAAATCGTATTTAGATCGATTTGTTGAGTGTAGACATATAAATAAAATAAAATAAGTAAAGCATGAAGTGTAAACATAGAAACAAATAAAGAGGATGATAAAGAATCATGAATTAAGGTGTAAGTATAGGATGAACACTATAACTTCCACCCTCTATTTCACCCTAAACGGAGGGAGTTTCCTAAAATCCTTTCTTAGCTGACGTATGCTACTCTTAATCTATCTCTGTCCCATTTTATTTTCGTAGGTCCAGTAGTTTTTGAGCTTTCACGATTAATCAGTGAGTAAATTTTTGAATTCGATTTAACATACGTATATACAGGATTTTTTTTTAACCAGTGCGCTAATTTTTTTTGGTGGTTCAGTGTATGTAATAGAACACATTTCAATAATTTTTTAAATACTATTTTTTTTAAATTTTATTCGACCTTAAATCAGTAAACTGTAGACACCCTACATATTTCGTAATAAGATATCGAAATAGTAATAGGTCAGTAACCACGCGCTGGCGTAGGTACTTCGAACTTCTTAGAATTTTGGCCGATCGAATAGCTGTAAGGTACTAGGAGCTACGCTCGGTCGTTCACCTTCGCCGCCACGCTGGCGTAGGTACTTCAAACTTCTTAGAATTTTGACCGATCGAATAGCTGTTAGGTACTAGTAGCTGCGCTCGGTCATCCACCTTCGCCTCCGCAGCCGCGCCGCGTGCAGGTTACCATAAAAACCAGTTTCAAAATAAACATCTATCGTTAACGATAACTTAATTTTTTTTTTGTACTAAGCTATATCAAAATAATAATAAATGATTAATTAATAATTGTATGGTTATTATAACTCGTTTAAGTTTAATTTGCGCACTGGTTAAAAACGTATCTTGTATAGATAGATAGATAGATAGATGAAACATAATGTTCTTCGACTATTTTCCAGAAAACTCTTTGCGTATTATAAAATGAAGGCAGGAAATTCAAATTCTTCAATTCAAATCAAAAGACTCACTGTACTATTTGGAGCGCCGGGCCTATTTGGGCCGGACTTGTCGGACGGCCAGTACGGCTTCCGCAAGGGGCGCTCCACGGTGGACGCCATCATGCGCGTGCGAGCCCTCACGGCGGGGGATGCAGTGGCCCTGGGTGGGGTCGTCTTGGCGGTGTCTCTAGACATCGCCAATGCCTTCAACATCCTGCCCTTTTTTTTTTTTTTTTTTTTTTTTTTTTTTTTTCAGGATGGGAAATCATCAAATGACTTCTCCCGCTCTGGGCGGAGCGGGAGGGCGTGTCAGACTTTTACTGACTAAAACCCACCCGTGTTCCATCAGTTGCCCATGTGCCAGGGTCACGGTATCTCTTTCGAACAATCACGCGACCCCGGCAGGCATCGGTCCTAGTAGACCCCTACACTGCTGCTGACATCTCTTTGAGGCGCGCGTGGAACACTGCGCGCCGTCGACCCGAGCTTGGTCCTTACCGGGCGGCGAGCTACCCATTGCTCGCCACCCGCAAGCTCGCGCCTACGGTGGCCGGGAGTCCGCTATTGACTCCCGACGCCCGGGGCGTCTCCTCCTGCGGCGGCTGGGGACGTGAGGGCGCAGAGACTGCCACTCCCTCACGCGCCCCGCCTCCTCCTTCGCGAGCATTACTGCTTCGCAGAAGGAGGTGACGGCTTCCCATTCCCTCTCGCTCCGTACCATGGCTCGCACCAGGGCCGGACGCGAGAGGTCGCCGCCGCCGATCGCCTCCACGAGGACACGGCGGTGCCCCGCCCAGGCAGGGCACACCTCCACCGTATGCTCCACCGTGTCCTCCAGACGATCCTCGCAATGGAAACACCCGGACGTATCCTCCCGCTTTATCCTGAACAGGAACCCACCGAAGCACCCATGCCCGGTGAACATCCTGCCCTGGAGTTGCATTAGGGAGGCACTCCGGTATCACCGGATGCCGACCTACCTCTGTCGCGTGGTCGAGGCCTATCTGACGGATAGGGCCGTTATCTACCCGGTCACCAGGGAGAATGGAACCGGTGAGAGATGTCGTGCGGTGTCCCACAGGGATCGGTCCTGGGGCCGCATCTGTGGGATATCGGTCACGACTGGGTGCTGCGCGCCGACCTCCCTAGCGGCGTTTACGCCCCTAGTGTAGTTTTCTACGCTGACGACACGCTGGTCCTGGTGCAGGGGAGGTCGCACGAGGCGGCGGCCGAAATTATGACACGCGGGGTTGCGACAATCGTCCATAGGATCCGGCAATTGGGACTCGAGGTGGCCTTGCACAAGTCTGAGGCCATGGGTTTTCATGGTCCTCGGAACGCGCCACCTGCGGGTTTCCAACTCACGGTAGGAGGGGTTCACATCGGCGTCGAGTCGACGATGAAGTACTTGGGACTTGTCGTCGACAGCCAGTGGAACTTCGTCGAGCACTTCCGACGTTTGGCTCCCAGACTGGAGCGGGCTGGGGCTGCCTTAAAGCGGCTCTTGCCCAATCTGGGGGGTCCAAACGCCTCCTGCTCGAGGCTCTACACGGGGTTCGTGCGGTCCATGGCCCTTTTCGGGGCACCGGTGTGGGTGCCCTCATTGAGGCTGCGCCCAGCACGCCGGTTGAGTGCGGCCCAAAGGGTCATGGCCATCCGGTTAATCCGGGGATACCGCACGGTCTCCTGCGAGGCGGCGAGCCTCCTTGCTGGAGTGCCGCCATGGAATCTGGAGGCATAGGTCCTCGCTCACATGTGGGAGTGGCGTGAGGAGTAGAAACGCCGGGGCGAAACTCCGCTGCCGCGACAAATCGCGGCATGGCGGACAGAGCTCCGGTGTGATCTCATGGCGACATGGCGGGTACGATTGTCGCAACCCAGCGCAGGGCACGCCACAATTGCGGCGGTAAGCCCCCTCTTAGAGGAGTGGATAGAGAGGCGCCACAGCGTCCTCACCTTCCGCCTGACGCAGGTTTTCACCGGGCATGGGTGCTTCGGTGGGTTCCTGTTCAGGATAAAGCGGGAGGATACGCCCGGGTGTTTCCATTGTGAGGATCGTCTAGAGGATACGGTGGAGCATACGGTGGAAGTGTGCCCTGCCTGGGCGGAGCACCACCGTGTCCTCGTGGAGGCGATCGGCGGCGGCGACCTCTCGCGTCCGGCTCTGGTGCGAGCCATGGTATGGAGCGAGAGGGCATGGGAAGCCGTCACCTCCTTCTGCGAAGCAGTAATGCTCGCGAAAGAGGAGGCGGGGCGCGTGAGGGAGTGGCAGTCACTGCGCCCTCACGTTCCTAGCCGCCACAGAAGGAGAAGCCCCGGGCGTCGGGAGTCGATAGCGGACTCCCGGCCACCGTAGGCGCGAGCTTGCGGGCGGCGAGCAATAGGTAGCTCGCCACCCGGTAAGGACCAAGCTCGGGTCGACGACGCGTAGTGTTCCACGCGCGCCTCAAATAGATGTCAGCAGCACTGAAGGGGTCTGCTAGGACCGATGCCGGCCGGGGTTGCGTGATTGTTCGAAAGAGATACCGTGACCCCGGCACACGGGCAACTGAAGGAACATGGGGGGGGTTTTAGCCAGTAAAACTCTGACACGCCCTCCCGCTCCACCCAGAGCGGGAGAAGTCATTTGATGATATCCCATCCTGAAAAAAAAAATGGCAGGAAATTCAAATTCTTGGATTTCTAATCAAAAGACTCACTTTACTATTTGGAGCGCTTATCGCAGTTCCAAACGCCGCAGCGTCTCATTTTGAGACTCCACTGAAGAACAGGTGCAGATATGTTTACGTTTGGAAAGCGAAATGACGACTAAGAGACGCTGCGGGGCGACGCGCGGGGCTACACAATTTCATATGCTGCTATTTCCTCTTGTGATATTCACGTCACGAGCAGTCGCATTTTACTCGTGTATGCACGCACAGCCATATAAACCAATACGTTGTTATTCTGCGAAAAAATAATCGTGCGCCAAATCGTCATAGTGCATGCTCGCTCTAAATCTTGAATCAGACTGATTTCTGGTAATTATTCACATCTGTGTGACTGCAAGCATTGAGCCGGCTTATGTAAAGGCATGCGATGGCACACGACCAGCATCAGTGCACACGGAAAGATATAGGCGAGTGATAAGATATGTCACAAACATGAAACAAACAACAGTGTCTCCTCAGTAGCAACACAAGCAAAAGTTTAACATGTAAGCTAATATACTCTGGAGACGGCCCGGTGACGTCACTGTCCGACATGTCCAGACGCCAACTCGGGCGAAGTGTCGCCCGCACTTGACAGTGGATTATTATCCAATACACACAACGTGTGCGGAGATATATCACTTCACGTAACGCCTATAGGATAAACTAACATTAGCTTCGTATAATAATCTAACCCGGCTCCCCAAGGAGCATTATTAATATTTAGTGACAGCGCCAATCGAAGCATCAAACTTCAATAAAGTGATATTAAGGTAAACGAGTAGGTACATGTTACTACGTCAGTCGTGCACGTAGCAGGCTCGTAGTGGTTCACCGATCATCTGCGCCTGGCTATGTGCCTTACTACATGCGAAATACGTAATTAATTTCGACCGTTAAAGTAAACATTGTTGTCTAAATACCGGAAAAATCCCAGAGATTACTGCCGTCATGAGGTCATCTAATGCGGACCAAGTATCATCTTACTTAAAGGCATTATTTACGGAGTGCTCGCTGCTCGTCGCCGGCTGTAATTAGTGACAGGCAATAATTGCCCGCCGGAAGCGCCCCCCCTCCCCCCCTCCGGGTCCGCAGCCTGCAGCTCCAAGCTTTGAAATACGATTCTTAGCGCTAATTGAGTTACAGTTAGACGACTCTTCTCTGAACTTCTTACGGAGGTTTAGCTGCGAGCTGCGAGCTGCGACTGAAACATTTAGAAGTACGACAAAGACGAGTTTTATCTACTGAAAGAAACTATTGATTTCAAGTCGCAAAGATCTGACAGTAAATGACGTTAACTTACCTTGAGCTAATTGAATAAAATATGAATTATGGATGACAATTGTAAAACGTCGACAGCCAATGGTAATGACCATCTTGACACAGACTTGCTAGGTACAATCATAAAAGCCAGTAATGGAGAAATATAACTTAGTTCAGAATAACTATGTTTCTCGTTAATAACATACGGTTTTAGGAGAACTTTATCACCTATTTAACAAAAGTTTTGAAAATTCAAGTGGCAATGGTCGCTATCCCACTTCAAATCGTTTTAGATGAAATTCGAAATGAAAAATTATTTTAAACACCTAAATGATTTTCAAAGACCTATTGAAGATTCTCCATTTGACAAGTTGACTTTTTTTTTCTCACAATATGACGTCTGATTGTCGCTATATTGATTTTTTATACTTTCATGTCTTATGTGACACTTGTAAGATTAATTAAGAAAAATGATTGACGTATGAATCATTTAAATCGGCCTACGCGTTTGGTTTCTAGAGTGCCACAAAGGAACAAACATAAACACACATATACATACCTACATAGGCTGATTAGCAACTTATTAAATGTGAAATATTTTGCATTACCCGACTTTTTACCGTTGAGACCCCTCACTACGCTACAATAGCTATCGTCGTCGTCGTCGTCGTCTCAGCCGTAAGACGTCCACTGCTGGACTTAGCCCTCCCCCAATTTGGGGGGCTTAAGGGCTGGGCTTTGGCAATAGCTATCATTATATTTTATTCAGTGCAATAGCCGAATCTGACATGGCTGGTTGTAGCTAAAATACACTTCTAGGAGCTCGCTGTGGTACGACATCCCGCGGGACCACCGACACGTTTGTACATACTTATATATGTAATTATTATATACTTATGTCGTGAGTAATTATTCGTGGAATATCCCCCGTGTAAGTATTCATCAGTGAGCCGGGAGCACACCAGAGCACTCCCAGGCGACTCAGTTCACGACTCGCTATAAATGAGACATAAATAATTCACGTCCAAGTTGTAAAGCACACTGGGCACAGGAAGTGAGCGAACATAGTGAATATGACATTAATGTTTGTGAGGCGTAAACGAATCGAAAATACGTAGCTGTTCTAAAAAACACTTGTAAAAAAGTTAGCGTGTCGGCCGAGTGGGAAGCGGGAGGGGAGTTTAGGTAATGCGACGAACTATTTATTATGATTGTGTCTAATACTTAATTAGTCTGTGCAACACTGAATACAAATGACGGTAGATAGCACAGGAAGAAGAGGTGCGAGGCGTTTTGTGTTCACACACTTTAATTAGGCACAAACGAAGCTAATTGACAAGAACACACACACACACACACACCCCTGTTTGTACAGACACCCTTACGAGGACCTTGGTAGTTCTTGACCGTACCGAGGACCCTCCAAAAAACTGGATTTAATACTTCGTTGGCCTTTTTGAATAAGATAGAAAGAGACAGATGACTAAATATATAGTGATAAGCTTATTGGCATAATGCTATCTCAACATTTTTCTGTATGAATTGCGACTATCATACCGAGGACCTGAAATACACAGCCAAATGTGACCAGTGATGCACATACGAGGACTTTGTGTATGCCAACCGAGGACCCCTTAAGTCAGCCCTGCGACACCCTTCCGAGGACGTATTTTTACACAATATTTCTTATATCTTGTACTAACTGCGGACGCTGTGTTACACTTTATATCACTAAACTGAGGACAGTTTTCCGAGTAGAACTTGAACACAGCGAGGACATGAAAAAACTTCCTACCTAAATACCATTAGATAATTTATTAATGTAAGTAGAATGTTCCGAATTATTCCGGACACACATTTTCTAAAAATGAAGTACCAAGCGAGGACGAGTCGATTATCTTTACGTTTGTAGGCGCTTTTCAAAGCATTATGTTATACCAACATAACTGGCGAAACGTAGGTGTACTTTTGGTATACCTCTACCCAACCCTTCGGGGAAATAAGGCGTGATGTTATGTTACGATTCAATGTTTATTTACACAATATTTTCACGGAAAGTCTCTTTTCTCTAACATTATCTATACTTCTATACTAATATTATAAAGAGGTAACATTTGTTTGTAAGTTTGTATGTAGGGGGTAATCTCCGGAAGTAATGAACCAATTATAAAAATTGTTTCACTGGTAGAAAGCTACATTATTCGTGAGTGCTATAGGCTATAAATTATAAAGATATCATGCATATTAGCCGAACTATCTCAATTTTTGTCTAGCCAGGCGGAAAAAAATAGCTCTTACAACAGAGTTATTTGCATGCGCTGCCTTAACAGTTGTATATAATTCAAAATAATGTATGGCAACCTGCACCCTAATTGCGAAACGCACAATTTATCAGAATCTGAATGGGATTGAAGATTATTTCTAAACCATTGCGTCATTTGTTCGAATAAATTGTGACTCAGCAATGTAAATAACGCAATGAATGTTGTTTAACTATGAATATTAAACCAATTCCTACCGATAAAAAGTTCCGCAATTACCCCTCTGGTCTGCTTTGAATAGTTCTACAAAAGAGTCCGCGATACCATATTTCTATCTTTTATATTTTAGCAGATATAGTAGCTTTTATGTGTTAAAAAAAGTATTTTTCGACGTACTTACCTTTGGACGATTTTTTAAACAACAAAATATTAAACCTTATCGAAAAAATATTATTATGATCACAAGAACATCATAGAGATACGATTTGCCTGAAACAGTATGTCAATTGGTTAAATTGTTTCGAAGATAATATAAAATTACTAAATCGCAAAATGCCGCCGTCCATTCATGAACCGCATAAAGGTCTCAGCACACATATGGGATCGGAAAGGGATCGTAACCGTAACGCCTTTCGCCTCGCTGTCAACCAGGGCCTGCAGTCTCGACATAGATAGCGACCATTTTAACAAACGAAAACGTTACAAAGTTCCGAAGATCGGAATGGAACGATATTTGGTAGTCTCGACACTCAAAGTTATCAACTGTCGTTGGTCTGTCGCAACTGAGCTCTGTTGATGTTTACGAGTCGTTTTTGCAGCCATTTTTGTTTTCATAAACTATTTTTTAGGTGTTGGAAAGTAATTATAAACAAAAATTATGAGGAATGGGTGTTCTCAAAAGTGTGTCTGAGTGTCTGTACTGATGAGGCTTTTAAGTCTACCTATTTATGGGTTCCGGACAATCTACGTGCAAACGAGCTTTGCCAACAAACACCGCATTAGAAGGAGCCTTATATCTTTTGAAGGGATCGAATCGTACGATCGCTGTTTATAAATAAATAAAAAACAACCACGAATCATGTTTCAAATCAAATTTATTAAATCTCCATGTATCATCATCATCTCACACAATGATCTCCTAATTACACACATTCTTATAATCTAGATGCTGCTTACATATGTTACATTCCTATTCATTTGACATTACTAATGCATTCTGTAGTTCATTACAACAGTCAAACTGTACGAAAACTGAATAAATAAAAAGTATCCATCACTTCGTATATAAATAACATACAACGGCAAATCATGTTTTCAACTTTATTAAATCTTCATTAATTATCAACAGTTCATCACACAATCATCTGATTACACACATTATTTTAATCTAAACACTTTACATGGCACATGTTGCATTCATAACCACATAACATTTCCACACTTTAATAAAGTAGCTTGACAATAATAATTTAACTAAAAATATCCAAAAAACTGAAATTATTTTATTAATACACTGTTATTTTATAATTTAAGCATTGCAATCTTAAGTCTAAGCTCCTTACTACTTACAAAAGAGCAACATATGCACTACATTATGCGCAGACTATAAAGTAGTTAATACATAACAATAAAAATCTGGCGACAATATGGGTGGCTTTTCATGTTTTGGTACTTCTTTGTCTCCCTAGAAGTAGCCATACTTGTAGCTAACCAACAATATTATCTACCTCAAATGTAACCCATGTAGTTAACGTTGGATCTCAAACTAATTGTGAATAAACATCGGTGCCCAAGAAACATTTTCTTTGTTTGTTTTGCACCTGTTGTTCTAAACTTCTAAATAAAATACCTAAGAAAATTGAAAGACATACTATCAAAAACAACAGCTAAAATAATTAGACAGAACTTGTTAGTATTTTGTACAAGATTTCTTAACCGACAAGTATTATTAAAATTTTGTTTTTTGTAATTTAAATGTACTAAATTTGCTTACTTAAATAGGTAGAAAGTACATAGATTCCTCACAACTGTAACAACTGATTGCAATTTGTACATTCTTTGCAATAAAATATATCTATTCTATTGAAAGATACATAAATAACACATAACCGCAAATCATGTTTTCAACTTTATTAAATGTCCATTAGCAGAATCATCTAAGTTTACACACTCTATTTAGATACTGTTTACATGAGGCATGGTGCACACCTATTGAAAAATCTTTATCAATTGTTTACACTTTCACTATTCACTTAGTTCAAACTGTTTTCTTCCATGTTGTGCCCTCCTTACAGCAGACAATGACTCAGGTACCACAAATGATGCATCTCCAAGCATAATTCAAGCTGTGGACCCGTAGTTTCACGCTGCCTTAGCCCTCCGACAGCCTTGATATGGCTATGAGATGGCAAATCTCACGCAAATGAAAATCCTTTGGACTTGTTCATATCTGTACATTTACAAATTAACAGTAGAGGTGTTAACCGAGCTCTTAAGTAAACATTAACCATTTCTTCGAATACAACAACCACACACGAATCTCTGCAGTGTCCCAAGTGTCTGTACACAGCTATAATATGATTAAATAAGAAACTATATGAAGTGAAGTCGCCGCTTGACTCAAAATGGGTTAGCCGAGTAATAATAATTATGTGATAATATGCTGTAACCTTGGCTATCTATGAAAATATGTGTAAACTACACTTGAGAAAAAAATCAATGAAAACAAATAAACATGACTTCACAAGTTTGGCATTAGTTTTATAGTGTTGCAAGGATGCAGATTGTAATGACCTTAGATTTATAACAAGTTATTTTAATCCTGTAAAACAGTTATTGCTACTTAGTAGATTCCATAAAAAAACGAGTATTTGCAAGATATAATTTCCAATTTCACTGCACAATTTTCTAGAAAAATATTATTCTTTATTAATAAATGTTCTTCAATTTTCCCTGAATTCAAGGAGAAATTCTTACGGCCGCCACTATGTCATCGAAAATTCGGATCACTAGATAATACCGAAAACACTCGCTTGCCGTACCGATGCATACGACAAAAGCAAGTCTCTACATCGGAGATACCGCGCAACATCGTACAAAACGATGCCGAGACACTACCGAAGACTACTATTTATAGTTCGACTTCAATTATTAGCCGTTAAGTACAAATCCTTGAATTCTGGAAAAAAATGGAGACCACTGATTGGTAAAAAAATATTTTTTTTTTACTACAAATTGTATAGTGACTTTTTAAACCCTATCTTGGAAACTGTTTATTAAAGAAATTTAGAAGGACTGATAAACATTTAAAAAATCTCGGGCCATCATGTTTGTTACGGGTAAAATCCGAAACTACTGAACAGATTCATAACAAACTTCTAATTATTTATAATTTGGTCCAACTTAAAAGATAGGATAGTTTTTATCTCAATTATTACTGTTCTTTATATTTGGAAAAAACATCTTTATTATACGAAAATAGTTTGTATTTATTGTTTAGTTCTAGGAATTCCTAAAAGATGGTGGTGTAAGTAATTTTCACGACATAACCGTACTATTTCAATAACTCGTGTTTTTTTTTTATTAATTTCATAAATTTGTGCCAGGATCAACAGGATAGATAAAAAGAACTTTTGTAGCTAGATGAACTAAACCGGCCGGACGTAAAGAATAACATCATCCTATTTCTTTCCGTGGGTGTCGTAAAAGGCGACTATGGGACTTGCTAGAAAGTGACCACAGCGTTCTCTATGAATCTTACCACCATACTGCGATAGCCAACCCGCCTGCCAAGCATGGTGATAATGACAACACCTCCTGTACATGCACAGAACCTAGCACTGGACGACTTTCGGCAGAAATGATGATGGTGAATAGTTTAAAAACATGATTAGACTTAATCAAGGTAATGATATCAACACTGTGTTGGCGCCACCGTTTCGGGCGACCAAACTTAGCGCCAATATCAGGAGTCAAGCGACGCACTGTGGGGCGCAGTGCTGCCCTAGAACTGTAATTTGAAACCATTGTAAACACCAATTATTTTTAAAAGAGTAACCGTGGAGTTTCTTGCCGGTTCTTCTTCATAGAAATCAACAATTTGGAAACATGCACCTAGCTTCTGACGTTTCATAAGTGCCCATGTAGGTTTATGTAAATTAAAAATATTTTGATTTGATTATAAACTAAGATGAGATAAATAAAATGTTATAATATGTTATAATTCAAAAAGAGTATGTCTGTGTGTGCTTAATTTCAACATTCCGATACTTTACCTACTTATCACTTTGAATTTTTTCGGTTTTTGTTTTCCATGAAATGATTTTAAGTCAATGAATTTGATTGTATCAAAAGAATGAGTGAAAAATTTGTAGAATCTATTATTACTACCGGGTCAGCTAGCAATTTATTAAACATATAATCTGCCTCCTTACAACATTGTAAAAAAAGAAAGAAAGAAAAATTGTTTATTCTGCACAAACAAAACGCACATTACAAGATAAAAATGTAACAAAATGCAACATAGCCAAAAGCCCCGTATTTATGTCAACAAAAAAAATGACAGTTAAACAACATAAATAATGCCAAAGATGTCAAGTGTCAGATCATTATGGAAAATGTCTTTTTTGTTGATATAGCAAATTATGTGGTATTTAACATGATAATTTTTCATTAATAGCCAAGGTTACAGCATATTATTACTCAGCTAACTCATTTTGAGTCATGCGCCGACTCCACTTCATGTAGTTTCTTATTAAATCATATTATAGCTGCGTACATACACTTGGGACACTGCAGAGATTGTTGTATTCGAAGAAATGGTTAATGTTTACTTAAGAGCTCGGTTAACACCTCTACTGTAATTCTGTAAATGTACAGATATGAACAAATCCAAAGGATTTTCATTTGCGTGAGATTTGCCGTCTCATAGCCATATCAAGGCTGTCGGAGGGCTAAGGCAGCGTGAAACTACGGGTCCACAGCTTGAATTATGCTTGGAGATGCATCATTTGTAGTACCTAAGTCATTGTCTGCTGTAAAGTCTGTAAACAATTGATAAAGATTTTTCAATAGGTGTGCACCGTGCCTCATGTAAACAGTATCTAAATTATAAGAAAGTGTAAACTTAGATGATTCTGCTAATGGACATTTAATAAAGTTGAAAACATGATATGCGGTTATGTGTTATTTATGTATCTTTCAATAGAATAGATATATTTTATTGCAAAGAATGTACAAATTGCAATCAGTTGTTACAGTTGTGAGGAATCTATGTACTTTCTACCTATTTAAGTAAGCAAATTTAGTACATTTAAATTACAAAAACAAAATTTTAATAATTCTTGTTGGTTAAGAAATCTTGTGCAAAATACTAACAAGTTCTGTTTAATTATTTTAGCTGTTGTTTTTAATGGTAAATTTTCTTAGGTATTTTATTTAGAAGTTTAGAACATCAGGTGCAAAACAAACAAAGAAAATGTTTCTTGGGCACCGATGTTTATTCACAATTAGTTTGAGATCCAACGTTAACTACATGGGTTATATTTGAGGTAGAAAATATTGTTGGTTAGCTACAAGTATGGCTACTTCTAGGGGGACAAAGAAGTACCAAAACATGAGAAGCCACCCATATTGTCGCCAGATTTTTATTTTTATGTATTAACTACTATAGTCTGCGCATAATGTAGTGCATATGTTGCTCTTTTGTAAGTAGTAAGGAGCTTAGACTTAAGATTGCAATGCTTAAATTATAAAATAACAGTGTATTAATAAAATAATTTCAGTTTTTTGGATGTTTTTAGTTAAATTATTATTGTCAAGCTACTTTATTAAAGTGTGGAAATGTTATGCAGTTATGAATGCAACATGTGCCATGTAAAGTGTATAAAAGAATGTGTGTTATTATATTATTGTGTTTGATGAAGTCGAACAACTCTATTAAGTTTCAACAGGAAACTTAATGTGTGTGACGAATTGTTGAAACTTAATTGAATAGAGAGAGCATAACTGTTGATAATTAGTGGAGATTTAATAAAATTGGAAACATGATTTGCTGTTGTATGTTTTTTGTATACAAAGTGATAAATACTGTTTATTAATTCAGTTTTCCTGCGGTTTGACTACTGTAATTTATGTCATGTCTCTCACGGCTATCCTTTAGTAATAGTGCATGATATCAGTTTTTTGGATATGTATGTATATTTAAATTATTTTTGTCAAGCTACTTTATTAAAGTGTGGTAATGTTATACTGATAGGAATGCAATATGTGCCATGTAAAGTGTTTAGATTAAAATAATGTGTGTAGTTAGATGATTGTGTGTGATGAACTGTTGAAACTTAATAGAGATTTAATAAAGTTGAAAATATTATTTTCCGTTGTGTATTATTTATATCATCATCATTATCATCATCAATCATTAAATAGTATATGTGTAGATTAATAACGTCGAGCTATTTTATTAAACTGCAGAATGCGGTGGAAATGTCCTGTGGATAAGAATGCAACGTCTCGTAGAAATTCTAGCTTAAACGAACGTGTCTAATTAGGAGATGATTGTCTGTGATGATACTTAATGGAGATTTAATAAAGTTGGAAACATGATTTGCGGTTGTGTGTTATTTATTAAATATAAAAACGACGATCGGCTCCCTTCAAAAAGATACTAAATGTATTTGGCTCCCTCTAATACGATGGTTGTTGGCGACGCTCGTTCGTAACTAGTTTTGCCGGAACCCATAAATAGATGGCCTTAAAGCCTCATTAGTACAGTCACACCTTCGAGTACGCCATTTTTGTTAATAAACACTTGCAAACACCAAAACATATAGTTTGCGTTGCTAACGAATCACTTTGCGGGCTTTCAAAAATGGACGCAACACATACTCGTAAACATTAACAAAACACGGTAAAGTTCATCGAAATGTCGATGTCAATCAATAACTTTGAGTGTCGAGACTACCAAATATCGTACCATTGCTACTAAACCGAACTATGAATGCGTTTTGCGCTAACTGTCATCGTTTTTTTCAAGTATAATGTATGACTTTGGTCCGTATCTCAGATGTCGAGACTTCCATTTTGTCGCTGGCATCGTTACGGCAAGCGAATTTTTTCGGTTTTATTTAACGATCGGTAGTTTGCGATAGTGTCGCTTTCTATGTCGAGACTGCAGGCCCAGGCGTCAACCTACCGTATGCACGTAACGAAAGCGTATCAGCAGCGCCTGTACGTCAACTCGGCTACGGCTAGGCGACACCGCGCTTACGCCTCGCCGCCCCCTGGCTGACCTGGTTGGTCTCAGGCAAGTCGCGGGAGGGGAAAGGGGAAAGGGTGGACGAAGAGATATGAGCTCGGGTACGGAGAGACGTAAGCGCGGGGACGGAGAAACGTAAGCGCGGGGACGATGAGCCGTAAGCGCGGGAATTCAAGTTCGGAGCCTGTTCCGAGGCGAGGCGATTACGTTATTATTCCGATTAGTGTGCGTTGCAGTAGGGAGTTTAATACAAACCATTCTGAACGGCTCGAGGCGATACGGTGACGATCCCTTTCCGATCCCATATGTGTGCTGAGACCCTTAGAACATGCTTTGTACGGACGTTTTATCCATTTACCCGATTGCACTGTGCATTGCGTCATTTTTCTGAATCGCGGTGTTAAGATTTTCCGCGGATTAATAACCCTCTCCGGTTATTATTTCACTTTCGTCGTTAGGTAGGTGAGTTGTACGTAGTTGGTTGGATGTTGTTAGTCTTTAAAAGTGTTTTTGTTGTTGGTCTTTAAAATTGTTTTGAGAAGAGAGAAGAGAAGCTCGAATACGCCGTTCGGAAGAGTCTACTCTTGAAAATCATCAGCGGCTTTTGAGGAATAGAGAAAATATTTCGCAAGCACGCGCTGGGAAATCTAGCTCCGAGCGTTCACAGCGGCTTGCTAACCAAAGCTGGAGAACATCACAGGTCCGTGCTCGGGAATCTAGCACTGAACGTGCGCAGCGTCTCAGTGATTTAAGGCAGCATGTCTCTGCAACAAGGGATAGGGAGTCTAGCGCTGAGCACTTGCAGCGGCTCGCTAGCCAAACTGTGAGAACATCGCAGGCCCGTGCTCGGAAATCTAGCGCTGAACGTGCGCAGTGTTTTTCTGATTTAAGGCAGCCTGTGTTGGGCAAGCCACAATTGCGGCGGTAAGTCCCCTCTTTGAGGAGTGGATAGAGAGGCGCCACGGCGTCCTCACCTTCCGCCTGATGCAGGTTCTCACTGGGCATGGGTGCTTCGGTGGGTTCCTGTTCAGGATAAAGCGGGAGGAAACGCCCGGGTGTTTCTATTGTGAGGATCGTCTAGAGGACACGGTGGCGCATATGGTGGAAGTGTGTCTTGCCTGTGCGGAGCACCACCGTGTCCTCGTGGAGGTGACCGGCGGCGGCGACCTCTCGCGTCCGGCCCTGGTGCGAGCCATGGTACGGAGCGAGAGGGAATGGGAAGCCGTCACCTCCTTCTAGCGAAGCAGTAATGCTCGCGAAGGAGGAAGCGGGGCGCGTGAGGGAGTGGCAGTCTCTGCGCCCTTACGTCCCAAGCCGCCGCAGGAGGAGACGCCCCGGGCGTCGGGAGTCGATAGCTGACTCCCGGCTACCGTAGGCGCGAGCTTGCGGGCGGCGAGCAATGGGCAGCTCGCCGCCCGGTAAGGGCCAAGCTCGGGTCGATGGTGCGTAGTGTTCCACGCGCGGCCTCAAAGAGATGTTAGCAACACTAAAGGGGTCTACTAGGATCGATACCTGCCAGGGTCGCGAGATTGTTCGAAAGAGATACCGTACACCTGGCACATGGGCAACTGAAGGAACACGGGTGGGTTTTAGTCAGTAAAAGTCTGACATGCCCTCCCGCTCCGGCTAGAGCGGGAGAAGTCATTTGATGATTTCCCATCCAAAAAAAAAGCCAGCATGTCTCAGCAACAAGGGATAGGGAGACTAGCGCTGAGCACTCGCAGAGGCTCGCTAGCCAAAGCGCCAGAACATTGCAGGCCCGTGCTCGGGAATCTAGCGCTGAACGTGTGCAGCGTCTTTCTGATTTAAGGCAACATGTCTCATATGCAATAAAAACAAAACCCTCCTTTTGGCAGTCATGAAATAAATCACAGCACTCAGTACTAACCAAACCACACTCATAATTACATCACAAGTTAAAATGTTTACCGCCCAACGAAGTGGGCACGGGTCAGCTAGTAACTAATAAAAGTATTGATGAAAACTGATGATACAACAATTAATCCTTTTTATCGCTTTAATTAGCGAAAAAAGCAAAAAATTTTGAATTTGACTGGCATATAATGTGTGATTTATTTTTAATAGTTTTATAGCTAGCTATTAAGTTTTCATGCTTCCCAAATTATTTTGATCTCACTTGATAATATTTCTTTATTGTTTTCTAAATAAACATTGTGTTACTTAATGTTATGTTAAGTTTTTAGCCCAAATTATGTCGATCGAATTATTTTCTCTGTAAGTCGTTTTGTTTGAGTCGAATAGTTTGTTTAATTTTAAAATAAAACTTTCTTTATTTCGTTGTACTTGTTTTTACTTCAACTTGTTGTTTGTGTCCCATGACCGTAAAATATTTTATGGTTGAAATCATAATGTTGTGTAATCTAGAAGGCCTAGGCAGTTAGCACAAACAGCACACGAGGAAAACTGTCTAAACGAGGACTAGAATACACATTGTTCGGAAAATCTAGCAAACCGAGGTCTCAAATACACATTGTTTGGAAAAGCTACCTAACCGAGGTCCTTTGTGTTAAAGTTAACACAGAAGTCCTCGAATAATACAACCAACGTGAAATGAGTGTAAAGAGGCTGTGTATGAGGTGACACAGGCGCCACCTGGTGGATACACAATGCGTGTGTAAGATTATGAAAAATTTTGATCAAACCGAGGTTCAGACAACTTTTTCCTATTAAGTATACAGAAAGACTCAAAATCGCTTGCAGAATACGAATCTTTGGTCAAATCAAACCGAGGACCCTCGAAAAGGTCCTCGCTTTGAAAAGGTCCTCGGTTGTGCCTTGTGTATTCATACGCACGTCCTCGGATGGTACTTAAAACAAACACACACACACACACACACACACACACACACTTTACAGAACTGTAACTAACTATTTTAGGAAAATGCCAATGTAGGTCCTTGCACATGTTTCATCAAAAATTATAACGTAGCCTTCAAACAATGAAGCAGAGACTTAGGAGTGTGGGAGCGTGCCCACACTTGTAGTAGGTAGTAGTGATAGACATGAGAAAGGGTTCTTACAACGGTCACAGTAAATTGGCACTGTTTCAATTTGTCGAACGGTCGCGGGTCGCCAATATACATTCCCGCAGTACAGTAAAGAAAAGCAGTAAAGTAAACCGTCGGTAAAGTGCGTCGACGGTGAAACGGGACACGGGTGGCCGTATAGTGTCGTGTCGAGCGGAGATACAATTCACGCCCACCATCTTTGCCGATGTTACTGGATGTTGCCCGATGTTTGCCGACAGACAGCTGTGACTTCAATCCGGGTACACTGTACAACTTTTGGATTTCTTTTAAAGGTTTTGTAGTTATTTGTTTTACAGTGGTGATACTGTCTTGGAACTCCAAGTTTGTATCTGCACTATGTCCAGTTAGCAACTAGGAAACCTATGAAAAGTATTTGTCCTCTATTTGACATTTATTGTTCTATGAACCAAAATGCAATGAAACATGAGCACAGTGGAGAACTCAGTACCTACATTGTACCTACCTCAATATTGTAAAATGCTGATGTTTAACCTAGGTGTTACGAAATGTTTTTTCTCCGGGTTTATCCTGCAAATAGGGTTGCCAACTATACTTAAAACAGTATTATACTGTTTTGCACAACATTATACTTTTTACTGTTGAAAGAAAATAAAGTATACAAAATACTCTTTTCAGCATCTAAATGCTTAAACTATGAGTGTTAGATAGACGCTCACACAATTTTTACCAGCAATAGATACAATTTTACTTAAATAGACACCAATTTGTTACTATTTTGTTAGTTTGGATGTTGTTCAATGGTTATACAAAATTTATTAACGTTGGATAGACAAATGGAAAATAATGTAGTTCAATGTTACCTTCTTTATGCTAGTAATATAAACAAAAAAAAGTAATAAAACTATTACGGTCTTCGTAATAGTTTTAATACTTTTTTGTTTCATGGCCAAAATACTTATCATTTTTGCTCTGCCAAAATGATAAGTATTTTGGCCAAAGTATTAAAAAAAAGTATTAAAACTATTACGGTCTTCCCAAGAAGTTTTTGATAGAACTATTAATAGCTCATACTTTTTAGCGTTAAGGCTAATTTATATTTAGAGAAATGGTTCGATTTCAATTAGACTAATTGGCTTTCCTTAATTAACTGTTTGTCATTAAAGTCTTTGGTCACATTTGAACATTTTGAAAAATTATAGATAATTTAAAATTTGTATAGACTCAATATTGGTATGGATGATTTAAAATATTCAGAATTAACAAACGAAGTAATTTATGAAAAAGCATCAGAAGTCAAAGATTTTCTTGAAATGAGTACTGGCCAAAAGTGAGCCATTTATTAGTAACACACACACACATCGGAAGAATTTCAAAATATTTCTAAAATCCTCTCAAATCTACTTTTTGTTCCCGTCACCTCAGCATTTACTGAAATAGTTTTTTTCAGTAATAAATACATAGTGGCAGGACGATAGAACTAGAGCAACTATTATTGTAATAAAAATGAGCTCCTCATTTATTTTAATTTTAGTTATGATTGTGCTGAGGCGTATGAAGTTTTTAAAGAAGACTATAAATTAATATTATAAGTTGTGCGAGAAGCTCTAAAAATATGTATTTAAAACATTAATTAAATAAAATACTGTTCATTTTTCTAAAATAATGTTTAATATTCTTCTCAAACCTCAATATATTTTATTTCTTGCAAAAAAACACTACCTGCATAGTCCTTGTAGAAAAACTTTATTGAAACGTGTTCGCAGGGAGCCGCCGCCGCGCTAACCCAGAAGCTATAAATATAATGCTTATTTACAACCTAGACACAAACCTACCTAAGTCAGACGCACTGAAGATTTCACTTTGTATTCTTCGAAGATGGGGAACGCTGCTGTGTTGGGAATTCTGTTCGACTTGTAGTGATGTGTAATCTGTGTGACTTGAAGTAAAAACCTGTGCAGAAGCCGTCTTTTTTTTTTTTTTTTTTTTTTTTTTTTTCAGGATAGGAAATCATCAAATGACTTCTCCCGCTCTGGGCGGAGCGGGAGGGCGTGTCAGACTTTTACTGACTAAAACCCACCCGTGTTCCATCAGTTGCCCATGTGCCAGGGTCACGGTATCTCTTTCGAACAATCGCGCGACCCCGGCAGGCATCGGTCCTAGTAGACCCCTACACTGCTGCTGACATCTCTTTGAGGCGCGCGTGGAACACTGCGCGCCGTCGCGTCGACCCGAGCCTGGTCCTTACGGGCGGTGAGCTACCCATTGCTCGCCACCCGCAAGCTCGCGCCTACGGTGGCCGGGAGTCCGCAATCGACTCCCGACGCCCGGGGCGTCTCCTCCTGCGGCGGCTAGGGGCGTGAGGGTGCAGAGACTGCCACTCCCTCACGCGCCCCACCTCCTCCTTCGCGAGCATTACTGCTTCGCAGAAGGAGGTGACGGCTTCCCATTCCCTCTCGCTCCGTACAATGGCTCGCACCAGGGCCGGACGCGAGAGGTCGCCGCCGCCGATCGCCTCCACGAGGACACGGCGGTGCTCCGCCCAGGCAGGGCACACCTCCACCGTATGCTCCACCGTGTCCTCCAGACGATCCTCGCAATGGAAACACCCGGACGTATCCTCCCGCTTCATCCTGAACAGGAACCCACCGAAGCACCCATACCCGGTGAGAACCTGCGTCAGGCGGAAGGTGAGGACGCCGTGGCGCCTCTCTATCCACTCCTCAAAGAGGGGACTTACCGCTGCAATTGTGGCGTGCCCAGCACTGGGTTGCGACAATCGTACCCGCCATGTCGCCATGAGATCACACCGGAGCTCTGTCCGCCGTGCCGCGATTTGTCGCGGCAGCGGAGTTTCGCCCCGGCGTTTCGCCTCCTCGCAAACTTTGAGGTTAATGTGATAGTGGTTGGAGCCGCATGTTGGAGAAAATCTCTGGCGGGTTGCAGCGGCCGTGATTGTAACCTGGAGATACTCATAACGTCACAACACAATACAATACACACTCATTTACATACACAAATCCAGGTAACCCCAGAAGCAGTGTTCTTCAACCAGGTGAGTCCTTTGTTTGTCGTATTATAATTGTACTTATTGAATTATATTATTGTATTGATAAGCTCCGCGCACGGCGGACAGTTTGCTCGCCACTTCTTGCTCCAGGGCCCCAGCATCACGCTTCCACCTACTCAATTAAAATCCGATGGTGAGGCTTGGCCTGGCAGCGAACATCTTGGTAGCAGAGCGTGGTTCTAACCTACACAACCACCAAATTGGTAATTTACAGCAGGCTAATTACTTGGTAGTCTCTTAAGGAAATAGTAAGTCGCTGTAAATATTTGTTAATTGTATTGCTTCTTCATTTGAAATAATTTGTTTAAATTTATTGTGTCGGGTAGACTGAAGTTACCATAGTCAGCCTGGTTATATATGCTAACAGTGTTGATTGGCATTATTGAGCATTAACGTTGTTTAAATTGAAATAAAGGTTTATTATTGTTGTACCGTTGACATTGGTTTTGAATTAAAATAAAAGTTTATTGTTGCTCATTAAATTGGAACCAGTATTTTGTTATTTCTTGAGTTGTGGTCTAGCAGTTTGTCAGTTTGTTGTTTTGGATTTCCTGGTTATATTGTTTGAACTTTGTTATTTGATTATCTTGTTTGGTTTATTTGAATTGTATTGTTTGTGCAATGGCACACAAGGCGGTGAGAGAGGCAATCAGTGGATTGACCACACAGCTACGGTGGTTCACTTCAGCTGCAGCGACTGCTGAGCGCCAGGATCTCGAAGCGATCACTCTTGCTCGGTTCGAGCAGTTGAACGTGAGACTCGGCAACGTTGATGCTCTGCTCACCCGCTACAACGAGTACATTTGTGATGTGGCTCTGGAAGTGCTGGACCAGGCAGCACGTGACAAGGTCCTTGCTGACTACGACCAGATCTTGGACCTGGGGGATGTTATTGGTCAACGTGCTCGGGAAATATTGCAGAGCCAGACACCAGTCCAGGTCAAGCCGGAGACCTCGGTTGTTTCAGGTACCGGACTATTGAGTAGATTGCCTACTTTGGAACTTCCACACTTTGACGGTTGCTTGGACCATTGGTTAGGTTTCCAAAACCTGTTTGAAAGTTTGGTTGATGCACGCTCGGACCTCAGACCCGCCCAAAAGTTGGCCTACTTGTTGTCTGTCCTGGAAGGTGAGGCCCGAGCCTTGGTACAGCATTTGTCGGTGACTGACTCAGCCTACCCTACCGCTTTAGAACTACTCACCCGGCGGTATCAAAACAAACGTTGTTTGGCTGACGTTCATATCAAACAGATTTTGGGGTTACCGGTCATTACAAGATTGTCAGCATTGCGTACTGACCTGTTGAACCCGTTGGTGGTAGCGACCAACGCACAGTGTTTTATGAAGACCATTTTTCAGACATTGCTTTTTTATATAAAAAGCTGATAGTTTAAGTTATTTAAATGCAATATTTCGTATCCCCATTTCACTAGTATGTTTAGTTTCTGAGATATAATTTTTTGAAAATCGTCTTTTTTTCAACCGGGTATTTAGAAAAAATATCATATCTCTGAAACTAAATATGATACGCAATTATGATCCTAGAAACATCGATGGCGTTTTTTATGTTGCATATTTTACAGTATAAATAAATCTCGGAACTTCGTTAGATTCGGACTTATACGAGGTTTTTTGTTTTTCGTTTTTATTTTTTTTCTCGGTAATTCCACCGTATTTGGAAAAGTTATTTATGTTAAAATTATGCCCTCTATTTTCCTTACACACCACAAAAATAACACATCCTAATTGCGTGGAATCTAGAAGTTATTCCAAATTAACTGTTTTTGCTAGGGTTGTCACTTTCTAATCTGAATTTTGATGACTCAATTTTTATTTAATGGTACGTTTTGGTTATTAAAATTTCGACTATTAATCTTAGGAACTTTGTTATATCCAGACTTATAAAAGGTTTTTTATTTATTTTGTTCTCGATAATTCCGTAGTATTGGGATAAGTTATTTATACTGAAACTACACTTGGCCAGCAACTACGTTCATATTTTCATAAAAACTTTAACACCCTTTAAAACTGAATTTTGACGGTAGTTTTGACAAACGAATAACGGGCCGATTCTATTGTCACAAAATTCTCTAAACTAAACTAAAAATCACTTAAATTTGGTTTATCCCTGTCAAACAACAATTTTCTATTCTGAAATAGACTAAAAGTGACACAACTTAACTATATTTTAGTTTGATAGCACCAAGATTGCACTGAATTATTAGTTTAGTGAAAATGTCAATTTTGCTATTCTGAGTTTGCCGGTTTTCACCAAAAATTTTGACTTAATAATTTATTTTAACAAAATCTGACTATTTTTAATCGCGATTAAAAAAGTGTGGAATAAGATTAGTGATCATGAACTAAAATTCACACTAAGGCCTCGCCTTCACGGGCAAAGACAGTACTGTATTTTTTGTTTTCCTTTTCTTTTGCTTATATCTCGAAAATGGCGTGTCCTATCACAAAAATAATGAAAATTTCGAGCCCCTTTAAAACCCCTGCACATTTAAATCTCAACACGTGGGTAATATTTTTTTATATTTTTCAAACAAAAAGTGAAAATTTTCATATAAAACACGTCCAGGCTGCCTCATAGCGCGCGCCTTCGTCTCTCAAAAAAGTCATTGCGTAGCGCACAAGTACCACGTTGCGAAACCAAAAGAAAAAAAAATACCACGTTGAGTCGCGATTGTCAAATTCGATTTTAGTCGTGTCAAAATAATTTTTTAATTTAGAGATATTTTCTTGCAGAATAGCGTTACAATTCTCATATCCAAAAGTAAGGAATTTTAGATATAGTTTAGTTCGGTGTACAACAGAATCGGCAATGACAATCATTATTTTGATTTTAATTTGTGGTAAGTTTTAGGTTTATTAACCTAAGAAATAAGATTCCTCCATACGATCTTTAAAAACCCCTAAATTGTTCTATTGGAGGTAGTTCTGAAAATCAAAAATGACATTAAAATGTAAATGTGCGCTGCCCACTGCCCGTTAAGTTTGGCGGTTCTTCTGATTGTGTGGATAACTTTGGTACAAATATAGACATAACTTCAGATCCGGATATGAACTAATATAATATGATCGCGTGACAACCCTAACGACGTAGAATACGGATCGAACTTAAAAATGTTGTGGTTTCTAGATTCCACGCAATTAGGATGTGTTATTTTTGTGGTATGTAGGGAGGACAAAGGGCCTAATTTTAGTATAAATAACTTTTCCAAATACGACGGAATTACCGAGAAAAAAAATAAAAACTAAAAACTGAAAACCTCGTATAAGTCTGAATCTAACGAGGTTCCGAGATTTATTTGTATCTAAAATATGAATCATAAAAAACGCCTTCGATGTTTCTTAGGTCACAATTGCGTATCATATTTAGTTTCAGAGATATGATTTTTTTTCTAAATACCTGGTTAAAAAAAAGACGATTTTCAAAAAATTATATCTCATAAACTAAACATACTAGTGAAATGGGGATACGAAATATTGCATGAAAATAACTTAAACTATCAGTTTTTTATATAAAAAAGCAATGTCCGAAAAATCGTCTTCATAAAACACTGTGCAACGCTTTAAAGCGATTGGAGTTGCCGGTGGACCATTGGTCTTATCTTTTGGTACATGTGGTGCTGCAACGGCTTCCTGCTGATTTGAGAGCTCGTTTCGAGCAAAAGTATGGTGGGGATAGTGTCACACACCTCCCCCCATTTGGTGACCTCGTCAAATTTTTGGAGAATGAGTGTCGGTTTATGGATAACTCTAGCGTTGCCACCGAGTCACGCCAACCGTCTTCCCGGCCACGAGACCAGGGACGGACTAGGGCTCGCGGGCCTGTTGATGGTTGCCCCACCGCTCGTTTTGCTGGCACCCAGAGTCGTCCTGGTTGTGAGTTTTGTAAGGACACGGGGCATGGCATGGCAACTTGCGCGGCCTTTTTGAAATTGCACGTGAGTGCCCGCCGCCGAGTTGCCAGTGCACGCCGTCTGTGCTTCTCATGTTTGGGGGCTCACTTCCATCGGAACTGCCCCAACCCCCGCCCTTGTAGAATTTGTAGGGGGTCCCATTTGGACATATTGTGCGCTAATGCGAACCACGCTGGCAGACCAGCCTCTGATGAAGGTTCGCGTACGAGGGGGTACCATGGAGTTGGTCACCGGGCTTCTGCCTCGCCGGTTCAGAACCGGGGAGAGGCCCGCAATTTTGAGCGCCGCACTCCATCCCCCGCGCAAGTTGATCGGGAGCCGCACGACCGCCATTTGGTCTCCCCGCGTAAAAGCGATTACGCACTTGTTGCTAGGCAGCGCTGGCCAGACCAGCAACGCCTTCCCTCCCCTCCATTGGCGGAACGTCCCCGGTTGGAGTCACGCCCCCCGCCATTCAGGCATCCGGTGGGATATACCCTTCCAGCGATGGCGCGTGGTTCGGGACACCGCGCGGACGAGGAATTTGTCCTCCATCCTCGTCGGGAAAGACTTGAGCCTGGGTGCGGCGATCGGTTGCCGCCCAGGCATTGTTAGGAACTTGGCGCCTGCCCCGCTAAGGTACCCCCTCAGATCGAAACGGTTTTGTTGCCAACGGCATCGGTCAGGGTCTGGGGGCCCACGGGGATTCTGTTGTGGTCCGTGCCATTTTTGGACACGGGAGCCCAGGGTTGCCTTTTGTCATCTTCTTTAGCGGGACAGGTGGGCCTTGATGTGCGTGACTTTTCACGCAAAATTAGGGGAGTGGGCGAAACAGATGTCACCCCCAACGGACTGGCTTGGTTTGAGGTCACTCCTCTGAATTGTCTGGCACCTAAAATTGTTGCTTTGGCCGTTGTTCTGACGAATATTTTGGGTAGTCATCCTCTATGTCAGCTGTCTTCAGAAATCGTCCGGTTGACGTCAGGCCTGGAATTGGCTGACCCCCGGTTTGATTCCCCTACTACAGCGCATTTGTTGTTGGGTTCCGATGTACTAGGGAGAATATTTTTGGGTGATATAAAGGTTCTGCAGCCACGCGGTTTGGTGGCTGTCTCGACCATCTTTGGCTTTGCGTTGATGGAACCAGTGTTGAGGGTCCCCCCTACACCTGAATCTGATTTTGTGTTGTCATCCGGCTCCGCCCTCTCTAACGCCGTTCAGAGGTTTTGGGAGGTTGAAGAGCCCCCTCAGGTAGCCCGTTTGAAACCGGAACACGAGAAGTGCGAGTTGTTCTACCAGAACAACACAGGTCGACTCCGTTCCGGCCGGCTTGTGACCAGGTTGCCTTTTGTTGCGGTGCGACCACCTCTCGGCGAATCCAGACCTACGGCCGAGAAGAGATTGTTGGCAATGGAGCGCCGCATGAGCAGGGACCCAGTGCTGCGGCAGAAATATTTGGATTTCATGCGGGAATACGCAGATTTGGGACACATGTCGGTGTCAAATTTGGATTGGCGCTCAAGTGAGCATTATTTCCTGCCGCATCACGCGGTCCTCAAGCCATCCACCGGTAAGCTGCGCACGGTGTTTGATGGGTCTGCTCGGACTTCGTCTGGTGTCTCCTTGAATGATTGCTTGCATCCAGGCCCCAAATTGTTGAGGGATCTTGGTGACGTCATTACGTCTTTCCATCGTCATCAGGTAGTTTTTGTGGCCGACATCAAAATGATGTTCCGACAAACGGTTATTCACGAGGATGACCGACGTTATCAGTCAATCCTGTGGCGAGAGAATCCCCAGGACCTCATGATTGTGTATGAGCTCAATACGAATACGTACGGCCTCCGATCGAGCCCTTTTGTTGCTATTCGTTCCCTTTGGGAGCTCGCGGACCGAGAGCGTTTGAAGTTCCCTCGTGCGTCCGCCATCTTGAAAACGGACTTGTATGTTGACGACGTTTGTACTGGAGCTCCCACAGTTGGGGAAGACGTCCTGTTGCGTGACGAATTGATTGGTATTTTGGCTTCCGCTGGCTATGAGTTGCGTAAATGGGTGTCCAACTCGCCAGCGCTATTGGAAGGTTTGCCGGAGGATCATAGGCAGGACCCGCTTTTGTTTGAAAATGTTGACAACCCTGCTATGATACCAGTTCTCGGCGTTCAGTACCGACCAGTCCAAGACATCTTCACATACGATGTCGACTTGGAGTCACCTCACACTTGGACTAAACGACTGGTGTTGTCTACTGTCGCGAGGACCTTTGACCCGAATGGTTGGATATGCCCGGTATTTTTTTGGGCGAAATGTTTTCTTCAGCGCCTTTGGACTGCGTCATGACTTGGTTGGGACGAGCCACTTCGGGAAACCCTGTTGGAAGATTGGCTCCAATTTGTGTCCGCACTCCCTGCAGTCAACGAGGTCGTGTTACCCCGCGCTATCCTCCCCCCTGGGAGCTACACTGCTACCCTTCATGGGTTTTGTGATGCATCTTCGCACGGTTATGCAGCTGTTGTTTATCTGCGCACCGTCAGCGCGACAGGCCAGGTGAAGTTGTCACTGGTAATGGCCAAGAGCAAGGTGGCCCCCCTCCGGACGGCACTGACTTAGGGATGCCTAAGTTAGAATTGTCATGGGCGGCGCTTCTTGTGCGTCTATTGAACCACGTTGCTCACACTTTGGGTGGAACTGTGGACATTCGGGCTTCTTACGCCTGGACGGACAGTCAAATTGTTTTGTGTTGATTGAAGACGTCCGTCCACTCTTTGGAGGTCTTTGTTGCGAACCGAGTGTCCCAGATTCAAAATTCTGAAACGCCTTTGATTTGGAGGCACGTGCCTGGAGATTTGAACCCGGGCGACGTGGCCTCACGTGGGTGCATGGCACCCCGCCTGATTGCTCACCCCCTATGGTGGGGACCAGGCTGGCTGACTCACCCCGAGGATGATTGGCCTCGAACGCCGGTCTTGATGTCGGGTCCTTTGCCCGGGCTCAAGGTGCTCGCTGTTGGAACGAAGGACCCTCCGTTTGACCCTGATTTTTTGTAGAATCGATACAGCTCCCTCGACAAATTGTTGAACGTTACCTCGTGGATCAGGCGTTTTGGTCATAATTCTAGGAACTCCGGGAACAAACGCCTGTCTCCGGTTCTCTCTCCTCAGGAGCGACAGAAATCACTCCTCCTTTGGGTCCGCTCCGTGCAGGCTGCACACTTTGAGAAGGAGATTGAAACTTTGAAGTCTGGTAAGGCTAAATTGTCGGGAGCCATTAGTAAATTGAACCCCTTTTTGGACGATACGGGTCTCTTGCGTGTTGGGGGACGGTTGAGGCACTCTAGCCTTCCTTATGGGGCCCGTCACCCCCTTTTGTTGCCTAAGGTGGACCATTTGGTTAAATTGTTGGTGACTGATCGTCACAGTAAGAACTCGCATGCTGGTTGCAATGCGCTGTTGGCCATTCTGCAGCGAGAGTTTTGGATATTGTCGGCCCGTCGTACTATTCGTAGCATCGTCTTCCGTTGTTTGCCGTGCTACCGGACTAAGGCATCTACTATGCAGCCAATGATGGGAGACTTGCCGGCTGATCGTGTCAATGAGGCGAGACCCTTTGCAGGCGTCGGAACGGACTTTGCTGGTCCCTTTTTGGTGAAGACGTCTCCTCTTCGGAATAGTAAAATTGTTAAGGCTTATTTGTGTGTGTTTGTCTGCCTGTCAACTAAGGCAGTGCACTTGGAGTTGGTAACCTCCCTCTCGACGGAGGCCTTTGTGGCGACCTTGGATAGATTTGTGTCTCGCCGTGGGTTACCTACTTTGATCAGGTCTGATTGCGATACAAGGGTACAAGTAACTATTTGAAGGAGGTATACGCCTTCCTTGCTGATAACCAGGTTGACATTGGTAACAAATTAGCTCGCCGAGGGGTCACTTGGTTGTTTGACCCGCCAGCCTGCCCCCATTGGGGGGGTATTTTTGAGGCCGCGGTGAAAGCGGCAAAGGGACTCTGGCGCAGATCGTTAGGAGACACTGTTCTCACCTTTGAGGAGTTAGCTACGGTATTTTGCCGCATTGAAGCTGCACTGAACTCGCGTCCATTGTGCCCGCTGTCTTCGGACCCGAACCACTTGGAGGCCAGGGCCTCCAAGGCCCGGTACCAATGGCCCGGGGTCAGGACCCCGGGCCATTTTTTGATTGGACAGCCACTTGTCGCCCTGCCCGAGTACCCTCTTGTCAATGTGAGCCAAAATCGGCTATCGCGGTTTCAGTTGGTGCAGCAGCTCGCTCAGAGTTTTTGGAAGCGTTGGAGCTTGGAGTATTTGCACATCCTCCAGCAGCGCGTCAAGTGGACTGATAAAACGCATCCGCCCAAAATTGGAGACCTCGTCCTGATTAAGGATGCCAACCTTAAGCCGTTGTATTGGCGCCGGGGGCGCATTCTCAATTTGGTGGCTGGCACCGACGGGGTTCCTCGTTTTGCAGAGGTTTTGGTGGACGGATCGGTCGTGAAGAGAGCGGTCGCAACCTTGTCAAGATTGCCAATTGATTAGCGGACGGGAAAGCCCGTCCGGGGGGGGGGGGTAGATGTTTCATCCCGTTTAAATTGGTTACTCTATGCGCCTTCGGAACGCGCCCGAACGGAGTGACATCTGACTTGTCAAGTTTGACTTTTGACACTTGACACTTTCCTTTTTAGTTTTGGTCTTTGAAAGCGTCGGATAGATTTTTGCTTCCGCGAGTTTTTGTAAATTAATCCTTAAGAATCGGTCGTTTTTGCGGATAATAAGTCATGAACCAATTGTTTTGTGTTTAATAACCCCATTTGAAGGAATAATACGGGTTGAGTTTGGATATATCTTTGTTGAAACTTTGAGGTTAATGTGATAGTGGTTGGAGCCGCATGTTGGAGAAAATCTCTGGCGGGTTGCAGCGGCCGTGATTGTAACCTGGAGATACTCATAACGTCACAACACAATACAATACACACTCACTTACATACATAAATCCAGGTAACCCCAAAAGCAGTGTTCTTCAACCAGGTGAGTCCTTTGTTTGTCGTATTGTAATTGTACTTATTGAATTATATTATTGTATTGATAAGCTCCGCGCACGGCGGACAGTTTTGCTAGCCACTCTTGTACCCAGGGCCCATCATCGCGCTTCCACATAACTATAAAATCCGATGGTGAGGCTTGGCCTGGCAGCGAACACTATCGGTCTTATTACAAAAAACTAAATAAGCCTTGGTTTAAACCTAAACTATCAAGTCCAAGCTCATCTGTAAAACCATGGTCTAAACTTGTTCGTATTACAAAACATTTTTAGATCGTGGTCTTCTTAATACCGTCATTTAAACCATTATCTTAATATCAACCACAGATTAACACAAATATCACTCGTTCGTCATGATATCATTCTATTGCAACGTTCCGTATCCCAAGAAAAGAAAACGTTTTGATAGTATCAATGATTTAATTATGTAAGGAACATTCAAAATATTGAGACTTTGTTATTTTGCATGGACATTAATATTAATTATCGATTGCAGTTTTGTTTAGGTTTAATCACTTTACTAATGTATTAGGTAGTAGTACATCTAAGTTCGTGTAACGAAACGTAACATTTTCGGGCGTTTTAAAAAACAAAATCGTTTCTTCGACTTGCAATACTTTTGTATAAATTTTGTTTTCTACTTTTGCCTGAAATCTTCATCGGATACCTCAATGAAGGGATTGACTCGAACCCGATTTCTGTTGAATCGGCGTGACCTTTCTAATGACTGAATAGCTTCAATATCCTGATTATCAATTAAATCTACCATGTTAATGTCCATTTTTGGATAAAAACAACACAACACAACGAAATAAATGATAATCTAAAAGTGGAAACTTGACAGATGCGACTTAGACCCATCGATAAACCAGGGGTCGCCCAGGTTTACGTTAAACAAGGGTTTAGTCTATGGTTTATAGCAAAACCTTTTTTTGTAATAAAACTTAAACTTAAACCATTGTTTAAAGAGGTTTAAACCTGGGTTTTTAGTTAAACTGCTTTTTATAATGAGACCGTATATGTCTCATGTACGACGAATAAGCATTTGCAATAGTGATCTTTAATCTTTCCCTGAGGTCAGAAAATAACAAATACGCGCTATCACAGTTGGTGCGTTTCCAGTTGTTATGATGCTTTAGCTTGAGCCTTAGATCTCGGATGATATCATTATTAAACCATACAGGATATCGTTTATCCGTTGATTTCCTTCTGCGTTTTTTAGGTATGCAAATATCAAAAGCATTGTAAATAATGTTGTAGAATTTATGAGTAGCTGTCTGTACATCATTGGATTCCAAAACGTTTTCTCAAGTATTCTCGTTGGAGAGTAATAAATAAAGCTGTTCGTAATCGCATTTTCTGAAGTTCCAATCCTTAGCACCGTCTATATTGCTTGGTTCAATTGAGTTTGAATTTTGACCTACATCAACTCTTACTTCAATGTGTAGTGCCGGGTGATATGCATCCAGAGGTACAATTCCCTCGGTAGCGGTTACGACTGTCTGTCATGCACTAATGTTCTCTTGGACCAAGACAACATCTAACATACCTCCATACAAATTCTCCACAGCGTTCATCTCATTCAGACTACAATATGATACAAAATAATAGTAATAATTCTTAATATTTAACGACACACTATTTTAATTTAAGTCACCTAATATTGATAATATTAGGTGACTTAAATTTAAATAGTGACCTTTTAAATTATTTATAAATTCTTCTACTTTACAAAACCATTTCATGTACACGTCATCGCTTGCACTAGGTTTAATATACACAACACATACGTGAACAGTTCGGCCGCACCATGTAAAATCAGCCCACAAGTCCTCACCATAAAATGTACGTATTTCTCTAACATTCGATATGAGTATCGTGGCTTTTGGGGGTGCCGTTTGCAAATCTGGCATTCAATTTAAAATCGAAAATGGCGGATACAACTTTTTCTCAAACGTTCGATATGGGTGTCGTGTAATGGGTCTTGGGGGGTGGCGATTGCAAATCTGGCATTCGTTTTAAAATCCAAGATAGCGGATTCAACTTCAACTTTTCCGTTACACTCTATATATTATATATACCATATTTACCTATGATTTTCGTATGTTTTTGTAAAGTAAGCAAGGTTTCTATTACATGAAGTAATTATAGATTTTTATCACAGACTGATTTTATTATTACAATACCTACCACCTACCCATCTACCCTGCCTACCTACTTACTGAGTAATATTCCCGGGCGTGCAAGTAAAATTCATAATACCAAAATTTCATAGCAATCTGATGAGTAGTAAGAAACGGATGATGTATGTATTTTCCTATATTGTACTATATTTCTACCTACATTATCCGCTCTATAAACTACAAACGTTAATTTTTGTATTATACAAATTATTAGATTTAATTTCTGGATTTATGTAGGTACCTGCATAAAATCATCGAAATAATCAATATGCGTATTTTCAAGTCACTCAACACAACGAATCAAATTTTAAAAATCCTAGGTTACCACCTTTTGTCGTGCAACTGCATGCGGGCACAAACGCGCGCGGCAAATAGGTATTTACTACAGCGTGCTAGTCGTGTGCGTCATCACGCACACATTGACAAGGTTGCTCGAGGTCCGCATGCAGTCGCACGACAAAAGGTAGTAACCTAGGATTTTTAAAATTTGATTCGTTGTGTTGAGTGACTTGAAAACACGCATATTGATTATTTGCGACGTGACCACTCTCCGAGCTCTCGTGGACGACTGAATTTTCGACCCGTGTACGTTGCGTATGACTCAAAACAGAGCGTGAATCAAAACAAAAATTAATAATAAAATAACTAAGTAACATTTCGAAAATGTAAAAACAATAAATTGTAGTATGATAATGAGAGATTAATATGAAATCAAGTTTATGAAAAAAATTAACAGTTTACTATCAAAATTCAACTAAACACGAGCATGCTATTTTAAGATTTTTGTTCAACTTTACGAATTTTTGTTTATTAATCTATACAATATTTTTAATTTTTGCCAACTATAATCGTGGTGTTTATTCATTGTTTATCACACATTCATTGTGGTGTTTATTACATATTTTTTATGGTAATTATGGTAAAAGTATTGATTTTATCTCTTAAACAGTGAAGGCTGTTTTGAATTATTTTGCACTACGCCCCCTTAATAAATTTAGAGTGTGCAAGAAGAACTTGTTGGAACACGTAACGAGCTAACGATATTTACTGGCGCAAAATGGTGCTAACAAATATCTGGAATGATAACCATTCATGTTAATAATAACACGTCATTAAAGGTGTCTATGTTATTTCAAAAAGTAATCATAATGATTATAATGCTATAAAAATCGCTTTCGTGGTTGAATCGAGGCGCTAAAAGAATTTCAAATAAAAGTGGGTATCATAATAAATGAAATGATGATAAATTTTAGAGATAAAGAAAGTAATGTTAGATATCAAATTATTCGTTTTAAAAATAACATGAAATGAAATGTTTATTTTTGTAACTAGATCTTATAAGACACTTTTACACGTCAAGCTTTTTTTGGTCAATAAACAACAAACAAAATAAAATCAAATTGAGTTTGATTTAATAAAGGTTATGTGTGCAGAACGAGTTTGCAGTTAACCACAGTAATTGATAGATGGCGTTGAAATGTCATCATTTTTCGCGGTGATAAGATTTTCCGTGAAAACTGTAACTCATTCGTATCATGAAGATTCGTTGAGGCATCTTTACAACCGACAGACCGACATTCAAAAGGAATGAATTCCCAATTTTTCTGTTTTTAGGGTTCCGTAGCCTAACGGCACATAGAAATAGAAAACACGTATCATTTGGTGCCGTTCGATTACCGTTCGATTTGCCGGTGGCCACTTACATACCGTATTATTAGGTCTTCCGGTTAGTTTTGAGGGAATGTTTTAAGTAGCTATCACGACATGTATGTACAATTGACTTGCATAGTAATTGCGGCGTGTTAAAGCTTGTCGTCTAGACAGTTGAAATAACGCAGTTATCGTGAACGCACACACGTTTTTAGCGCAAAAAGTATAAATCCCGATAAATACCATTTTCGTAATTTGTTACTATACGTTTTGATTTAAAAAAAACGGCTGCAGAAGCTCACAGACTTATAGTAGATAGTTATCATGAATCTGCCCCATCTACTTATTAAAACTTGTGAGTAGGTACTGGTTTCGACGATTCAAAAGTGATGTTTTTGATTTGGAGGACAAAGAACGCCCAGGGCAACCGAAAAAGTTTGAAGATAGTGAATTGCAGGCGCTATTGGACGAGAACTCAGCCCGCACACTACAAGAGTTGCCTGACGCCTTGAATGTAGGTAAAACAAGAATTTTTGATCGTTTACACGCAATGGGAAAAATTCAAAAAGAAGGGAAATGGTTTCCACATGAGTTGTCCAAATTGGCAACTCACATAACCATTTGTGCTTCACTACTATCTCGTTACAAAAAAAAAGATCTTTCCTGCTCCAAATCATCACTGGTGATGAAAAATGGATCTAGTATGATAATCCAAAACGCAGAAAATCATGGGTAGATCCTGGCCAGCCGTCCACGTCAACTCCGAAACGTGATATTCACGGAAGTAAGGTTATGTTATGCATTTGGTGGGACATGAAAGGTGTTGTTTATTACGAACTATTAAAACCAAATGAAACTGTCACGGCTGAGCGTTATAAAGATCAGTTAATCAGACTAAACAATGCATTGGACCAACAACGCCCGATAACTCAATTGCTCTCCGCAACGCCTCCAGCGGTGTGCGCTGGGCCTATGTCGCCTTTTACAACACCCACGGGAAGAAATGGAGAAATATGGACATTTGATAAACAAACCTAAAAGCCGGATGCCGAGAGAGGCCCCGCGATGTACCACACCGCGCCTTTGAACGTACCGACTACCGACGGATCAAACGGGCGACGACTGGTCACCAGAAGCCTCATGGGATGTGACAGATCCCACGGCCTGACGGCCTGGCTTGGCGCGGTCTGGTCTGCGCGTGGGAATGTGGTATAACGCTCAATAGACTCTGCCAAACGGGCAGTCAATTTAGAGAGTGCGTCAGGTGTAATACAGATATTAGGTAATGAGCCTCGACCAGGCGCCTCGATTTAATTTTTTCTCTAAAAACCTGAGTGACACTTTTGGTTTAAACCCCGAAGATGCAGTGACCACATTCGACAGCTGTGGTAGGTACCCCATGTAGCGCAAAGCAAGATCAGAAGATTCTTCCTTTTCAATGGAAGAGTGGTACCTACGCCATCTAAGCAGCACATTATTATTTATCGACTTGCACCCGAACGAAATCACGGGCAAGAGCTAGTTTCTTCATAAAATCAAATTATGGTCATAGAATAACAAATGTTTTGTAACTTGTTCATTATTAAACTGTCCACCCAATTGTGTCGGTAACAGCTAGTACATATTATATGTTTCGGATAATATGGTCTACAAAACGCTTTCTTTTTAAATATATATGTTATGTAATAAGTTGTTGAATTTTTTTTTCGTGAACCCACTAATGTGTCACGCAAGCGAGCACGAACTGACATAATTTAGCCAGTATTGCTGAGGTATTCGTTCGTGTACAGCTTGTGAGTGATCGCTAGTGTGTGATCACAGCGAGTGTGGCCGTGCAGCTCTGGGCAGGCGGTTGCAGCGCAATGCCTGCTAGACGCGCCGACCAGACACTCTCAGTGTATCGGACATGCCTAGGATTGGCTTTGAGATAAGTCACCGACGTCTACCTATTTACGAGCTTGTACGGATGTGTATGAGCCGAACTAGACCCGGACGAGCCGATATAAGATAACAGAATGTAAGTTGGTTCACTAGTTCAGTAATTAGGATTGAGAGATATCGTTCATCTAGGTTTAAAGAATCTTTATTTCTCATAAGAACATGATACAGCTCACTTAAATGAGATTTAACATTTAAAATTAATAATCGTCGTCTAATGACGAAGCATGCAGGTGTAAAATAAATATGTAAAACTATTACAACGAACGAGATCAGCAAACAGCAAAAATTTAGGTACTTAAATATAAAAAGTTAATACAGCTGGCCAATTTGACACCAAGGTACCCTCCTACGTACTGATTTTTCGCTTTATGAGGAGCGCAAACAACGATTACGAAGCGAACTACTTGTGTGAATGTGTTTGTGAGTGCTAGTATAGTGCATGTACGTGTTTTATTTTGCTTATGTGCGCCAAGTATAGTCTCGGAGACCGTTGAGTATTTATAAGTTTATCATTTAGATTATTACGTGTGTTCATATTTTAAGTATTTTTATTTGTAGTGTAGTGTGTCGTTTTTTTATGTAAGTATTATTTGTTTATATTGTGTTGTCAGGGTATTCATGTAGAAATGACTTTTTGCATAATATAATCTTTAAGTTTTCTTTTGTAAATATTAATAGATTTGCACTCTTTTATTTCGTTTGGCAATTTATTGTATAATTAGACCCCTTCATATAGTTCTTTTTTCCATATTTTACTTACTGTTCATGGAAATCGCAGAACTATTTCGTTTCTATTTCTTAGGTAATGTGTGTTTGTCTTTTTTGTAAGTTTAATGTTGGTTTGTATAGTGTTATCTAAAAACTTTCTTACTAATATGCAAGTATTGTAATGGTATAGTTGACGGATATTAAAAAGTTTAGTTTTTTAACCCCCGACGCAAAAAGAGGGGTGTTATAAGTTTGACGTGTCTGTCTGTCTGTCTGTCTGTCTGTCTGTGGCATCATAGCTCCCGAACGGATGATGCGATTTCAATAAAAAAAAATATGTATTAAAGGTGACTTATCTGCGAGTGTTCTTAGACATGTTTGATGAAAATCGGTTGAGCCGTTTAAAAGTTGTGGGGGGGAAAGTGGGGAAGAGTAACCGAATGTCAGCAAATATACTCGAGTGGGGTCTCAAATGAAAGCGCACTGAAAGAGAATATTGATGAATTAATCGAAAGTGTTTTTAGCTTCGTTTGATTCTACATTATATTAAGTATATACCTATAAAAAGTACAAAATAAAAAATTAAATTAAAAATTTAAAAAACCCCCGACACAAAAACATAATTTCCCTTTAAAAAGTAAAAAATAATAAAAAATAATTCAATCTTAAAGTACCTAAGAATGTATTAATAAATCAAAAAAAAAACTTCGCGTTGGGGGACCGCTCCGCGAGTGCAGACGTCGTTGACTGCTTAGTTAGGTAATAAGACTATTGGTAATTAAATTGTTAGGTTTGAAGCGGTCCCCCAACGCGGCGTATTTTTTTTTTGAATTATTAATACATTCTTAGGTACTTTAAGATTGAATTATTTTTTATTATTTTTTACTTTTTAAAGGGAAATTATGTTTTTGTGTCGGGGGTTTTTTAAATTTTTAATTTAATTTTTTCATATAGGTGAATAGTCGGTGTTAGGAAGTCAATACAATATAACCGTTTTATAATTTTGTTTTGGGTCCTCTGAATGTAATTTATGTTGGTCTTGGATGCTGATCCCCAAATCTCAATCAGGTATTCTAGATTAGGTTTTACTAATGAATCGTAGATAGTGCGTTTTATCTCAGTGGTAAGCAGTTTCCCATTCTGCGAAGCGCTCCAGAAAGTGACACAAGTTTGGTTCTTACGTGCTCAATGTGGGGTTTCCAGGACAGTTTGTCATCTAATAGCAGACCAAGATACTTTTCTGTATCGGACTGCTTAGTAGTTAGGTTATTAATAAGCAAAGGTGCGTGGGGTGGAATCTTTTTGTTTTTGGCTGCAAATATCATGTAAGATGTTTTCGAAGTATTAATGGTAAGTAAGTTATGTAGGAACCACTCATTTATTACATTTAAATCGTTTTGCGCCTCACTAATGATATCGTGTATGGATTGACCGAAGTAGAATAGAGTAGTATCATCTGCGTAAAGTGTCAAAGATCCCGTTAACCCTATCTGATTGATGTTGTTTACATAAATGAGGAATAATGGTGGTCCCAAAATAGATCCTTGCGGAATTCCACATATTATTTTTTGGGGAATACTTTGTGTAGTTAACAATTTTTACAATTTGGCTTCTGTTTGATAAGTAGGATTCGAATAAGTTGTAAGCTGTTCCAGTTATACCCAAGTTAATTAGTTTTTGTAATAGTTTTGCATGAGAAACAGTATCGAACGCCTTCTTCAAATCAATGAAAACGCCTAAGCCTATATTTGTTTTATCTATATTTGTTTTAATATTAGTGACTAGGTCAATGGTTGCTGACAATGTGTTCGATTTTGATCTGAAACCATATTGTTGGTCTATTAGGAAACTTTTCTCATTTAAGTATTCAATTAGGCGGATGTATATAATTTTCTCAAAAATTTTAGATATAACCGGAAGCTCAGAAATTGGCCTATAATTGTTCGGGTCCGTTTTTGTACCCGACTTGAAGATAGAAGAAACTTTTGCCAACTTTAAGCTATCAGGAAACATACCATGGTTAAGACATTTATTAATACAATTAACTAAGGGTGGAATTATAACATTCTTAATACATTTTAATGCTTTTGTGATAATACCGTCAACACTTGTGCTACTATCAGCATCCAAATTATCAATAAGTTTAGTAACTTCCTCCATTGTACAAGGCCTAAATTGAGTAAGGGTTTCTGTGTGTTCATGTCCGTCTATGTACATAAGTGTGTTACCTGAATTTAAGTGGTATCTCGATGGTATCCCATTAGCCAGCTCTGCACCAATAGTGGCGAAATAAATATTTAGTATATCACAGATTCTTTCACCCTCTGTTACACTTTGTGAATTTACTATTAGCTTAGGAGGTAAAATATTTGTTTTAGTCTTATTCATAACTAGAGAATTAATAGTTTTCCACATCTTCTTCGGATTATTGTAACATTTTTGGAATTTGTTGTAGTAGTATCTGTTTTTATCATTTCTTATTCTCTTACTTGCTTTATGTCGTTCCACTAAAAACTTCCTTTTCAGTTTAGTATTTGTTTCTTCATTTTTTAACTGTTGCCATAAAGTATTTCTGTTATCGATCATCTTAATAGCGTCTTTGTTAATCCATTCGTCCTTTGGTAAGTTCATTATTTTTGATTTTTGCTTCTTGTTTTGTAATATGTGTGACATAATGCAGGCTTCCAGATATTTGTAATCATCATCTATGCCTATGTAATACCTATATATATGCTAATACTTTTGTACAGGCTGTCATAGTCTATTTCCTCATATTGGATCTTTTGTTTAATTTTTGGTTTGTATTTAAACACTTCCAGGTAAATCTATGGTCAGACATAGCAGACTCCAAAATAACAAAATGGAAGGACTGTTTTTGTAGGTCTGTTGCAACATGATCTAAAATGGTGCATGTTGTTTGAGTTTGTCTGGTGGAATATTCCTTATCTATTTTATTTAAAATCTCGTAGCCGCTTTCTTCGAGTTCTGATAGGTATTGATTGACACATGTGTTTGGATTCAGTAAGTCTAAGTTAAAATCTCCAAAAACGATCGATTTCTTTCTAGCTTCCAGTTGCATGGTATATCTTTCGAGAAACTCTTTAATGTGTTTGTTTGTTTCTTAGAACAGCTCGATATGGACAAAGTCATATGTCGATGTTTAAGAGATGAAAAAGCTTCGAAAGTTATTTTTGCGCTGAATATTTTGATTATATAGTTTTGACTGACCTGTTAGTCTAGTAGTTAGTGACTCTGATCATGGGCGTACCCAGGTTCTGGGCCAGGGGGGGGGGGGGGGCAAAGCAGATTTTTTATAAGCACTCAATCGTTAGCATATTTTCTACATACACTAAGCATACATCTTCTACGGTTTCTACGGCTAATGTGACCGGTCCATTGATTGATAACATTGACTCTCAGCACCTACCATCACAATTATGTCGTAGACCGTCACTACGTTGTAATTAACATACGTTGCGTTATACGATGTAGTTAATTAATTAATTAAATTACATTCGAAAACTTCCATTGGTTTCTTACAGAACTTCAAGTAGGTACATCCGACGACCCTGGCTACTTATCTCTTTTGGTGAGTAGAATGTACACGGCTCCGAGGACACGATAACTCTACAAGCATTGCTGAAGTTCCACATCCAATAAGATATTTTATAGTTGTTTCCACTTTGCAAGTAAGTTAGTCTACAATAAACTGTAGGCACTCCATGATTACCAGAAACTTGAAAAGGCTTTATTGGACATGAAACATCAATAAGGTTAAACGGTAACACTGAATATGACAATTCTCGTTTAACTCCGTGCAGCCGCATGGATTAGCCGTGCGATTATGCGATCGTCCACAATTTGTTATTTGCGGCCGCGGCGGTGGGGCTTGGGAACAAGTGGGTCTTGTTACTAGTGCACATACGTGTGGCGTTCTTACAGGTCAGCGCTAGGTACTTTGCACGAAATAACCGCATTCTATGAGCTAAAATAGCGCGTTGCTTTCAAGTACAAAACTCGTGATCCGATGTTACAAGTAGTCACAAAACTCTCGATCTGATGCTGCAATTATTCACATTAATAAAATCCCATTTACTCAGTAAACGTAATGTAGTCTTCAGTCACAAAGCTGCTTAGAGTACTCTTGAGTATCTCAATGCATATTGTATTACAGTCTTTAACTGACGCCTGCATCACCAGCCGCGCGCGCGGCGACTGGCGCGAGCCGCTGTGTGAGTCGCGGCCAGTGCACTTATTTATATGTTCCCGTACGTAGTGCACCGCACCGCATTGTTGGCGTGGCTCGCTAATCGCCCTGATTAGTTGCGGTATTTCCATCGCACTGAATTGACACAGTATAAATATGGACAGTATAGAAACTAGTCCTATCACTACATAGTATAAAACAAAGTCGCTTTCTTCTGTCTGTCCCTATGTCTGCTTAGGTCTTTAAAACTATGCAACGGATTTTGATGCAAACCGCATTTTTAATAGATAGAGTGATTCAAGAGGAATGATAATAAGTCTAATACGCGGGCGAAGCCGCTGGCAGAAGCTACTTTGTTGATATAATTACCTACGCTCTATCTAGGATAAACTAGGATTGACACTCTTAGTGTTTGTAAAACTGAAAAGAATTTTATCTGAACAAAGTTCTTTAACGCGGCTTGCGATGGGAGTTGATAGAGAGAAAAAGTCACGCGAAAAAAAAAACTAATCTATATACTAATGATATTATACAGCTGAAGAGTTTGTAATTTGGTTGTTTAGTTGAACGCAGTAATCTTAGGAACTACTGGCCCGAATTAAGAAATTCTTTGTGTTGAGTAGCCCATTTATTGAGAAAGGGTATAGGCTATACAACATCATGCTGCAATCAAAAGAAGCGGAGTAGCAACGAAACATTTACGAAAACTGGCAGGCCATTCGATGAGACGGAAAGGGTCAGGAGAGCAAAAATTTGACGCGGACGAAGTCGCGGGCAGAAGCTAGTCTAACTATATAATTATCCCTATGTGACTCCCGTCACTGAGAGCAACGCGCCCTTCGCGTCTCGTAGACGCGCGCGTCTGTGTGCGTGTTTTGTTTCGAACGTTTGTTCGTAGTTTCCGTGCTGTCCATGTTTATACTGAGGAATCGTTGATCTAAACACTGATTATTTTGAATATTTATCGGTTCATTTGTTATGTAGCATGATGTTAATCGTATCGATCATGAGGTTTGTGTAAACTGCTTTCAAAATGTTCCCGTTGTGTTTGTCGTTTACGGCAGTTGTCAGTTACACGAACTTATGTACCTTTAAAAAAATAAAAAATAGAATCCATTATATTGTTAGTCTACAAACCTTACAATATTGCTCAGATTTCTTAGTTCACTTTCAAATGCATTGTTGTTTAAACAAGAGTAACGCCGAGCCACGTGTCCCGGACGCGCGTTTAATCTACTTTCATCTCAGCGGATAGCTTGGGGCCGCGGGAAGCGGCAAGCGGGACTGGTCGGGACACGCGGGACGGAACGGAGCGATACATCTCCCTTTGTTGCTCAATCACGATCTCGCGGAGCTGTGATATGGGTTCATTGTTCAATCTTATTCGCGTAAAGGATTGCTGCAAATCTGAGGATTAACTGAATGTACTTCGTTACTTAGTTCACTTTGTTGTATGTTTTGGCGGACATTGAGTGCAGCGACATGCGATAGCGGCGTGGCGTGGCCGGACGAGTGTCCTTCTTCAGTGAGTTGGTTTTCATAATGTTTTGAATTCATATTAATCAACTATTTTTCCTGACCGTACTACGCTACGGTTTAGGTCTAAGGGATAACTGGGGGGAGACCTGTCGGTTAGGTGGCCATCATAGGCGGGGCTCTCGTCAACCCGTCCCGAGGTCACGGCTGTGTGGCCGCCCTCGCGGATGTCATTGGTATAGTTGGGGCATATTTATCGCCCAACAAGATTAATATCGCAAATGTGAAGGAAATAGTGACTAAAAATGCTCATTCAAATTTGAGAAAGATACCCGCCGAACTTTCTGTGTCTCACGAGTCGGTCCGTACGTACCATTTTAAATAATAACTTTACGAAACATGTTACCGCTCGGCTAGTCACAAAAGCCTTGAGCCTTGGTACAGCATCTGTCGTTGACTGACTCAGCCTACCCTACCGCTATGGAACTACTCACCCGGCGGTACCAAAATAAACGTTGTTTGGCTGACGTTCATATTGCATTGATTTTGGGGTTACCGGTCATTACTAGTTTGTCAGCATTGCGTACTGACCTGTTGAACCCGTTGGTGGCAGCGACCAACGCTTTAAAGCGATTGGACTTGCCGGTGGACCATTGGTCTTACCTTTTGGTGCATGTTGTGCTGCAACGGCTTCCTGCCGATTTGAGGGCTCGTTTCGAGCAAAAGTATGGTGGGGATAGTGTCACACATCTCCCCCCATTTGGTGACCTCGTCCAATTTTTGAGTGTCGGTTTGTGGACAACTCTGGCGTTGCCACTGAGTCATGCCAGCCGTCTTCCCGGCCACGAGACCAGGGACGGACTGGGGCTCGCGGGCCTGTTGATGGTCGCCCCGCCGCTCGTTTTGCTGGCACCCAGAGTCTTCCTGGTTGTGAGTTTTGTAGGGACACGGGGCATGGCATGGCAACTTGCGCGGCCTTTTTGAAATTGCACGTGAGTGCCCGCCGCCGAATTGCCAATGCACGCCGCATGTGCTTCTCTTGTTTGGGGGCTCACTTCCATCGGGACTGCCCCAACCCCCGCCCTTGTAGAATTTGTAGGGGGTCCCATTTGGACATTTTGTGCGCTAACGTGAACCACGCTGGCAGACCAGCCTCTGATGAAGGTTCGCGCACGGGGGGTACCATGGAGTTGGTCACCGGACTTCTGGCTCGCCGGTTCAGAACCGGGGTGAGGCCCGCAATTTTGAGCGCCGCACTCCACCCCCTGCGCAAATTGATCGGGAGCCGCGCGACCACCATTTGGTCTCCCCGCGTAAAGACGATTACGCAGTTGTTGCTAGGCAGCGCTGGCCAGACCAGCACCGCCTTCCCTCCCCTCCATTGGCAGAACGTCCCCAGTTGGAGTCACGCTCCCCGCCATTCAGGCATCCGTTGGGATATGCCCTTCCAGCGATGGCGCGTGGCTCGGGACGCCGCGCGGACGAGGAGTTTGACCTCCATCCTCGTCGGGAGGGACTTGAGCCTGGGTGCGGCGATCGGTCGCCGCCCAGGCATTGTTAGGACATTGGCGCCTGCCCCGCTAAGGTATCCCTCAGATCGACACGGTTTTGTTGCCAACGGCATCGGTCAGGTCTGGGGGCCCACGGGGGACTCTGTTGTGGTCCGTGCCATTTTAGACATGGGAGCCCAGGGTTGTCTTTTGTCTATTGTCTTGTTGTTTTGTTTGTGTATTGTTTTGGGTGAAATTGTTTTCTTCAGCGCCTTTGGACTGCGGGACTTGGCTGGGACGAGCCAATTCGGGAAACCCTGTTGAAAGATTGGCTCCAATTTGTATCCGCACTCCCTGCAGTCAACGAGGTCGTGTTACCCCGCGCTATCCTCCCCCTGGGAGCTACACTGCTACCCTTATTTGTGATGCGTCTTCGCACGGTTATGCAGCTGTTGTTTGTCTGCGCACCGTCTGCGCGACAGGCCAGGTGAATTTGTCACTGGTCTTGGCCAAGAGCAAGGTGGCCCCCCTCCGGACGGCACTGACCATCCCTAAGTTAGAATTGTCAGGGGCGGCGCTTCTTGTGCGTCTATTGAACCACGTTGCTCACACTTTGGGTGGAACTGTGGACATTCGGGCTTCTTACGCCTGGACGGACAGTCAAATTGTTTTGTGTTGATTGAAGACGTCCGTCCACTCTTTGGAGGTCTTTGTTGCGAACCGAGTGTCCCAGATTCAAAATTCTGAAACGCCTTTGATTTGGAGGCACGTGCCTGGAGATTTGAACCCAGGCGCCGTGGCCTCACGTGGGTGTATGGCACCCCGCTTGTTTGCTTACCCCCTATGGTGGGGAACAGACTGGCTGACTCACCCCGAGGATGATTGGCCTCGATCGCCAGTCTTGATGTCGGGTCCTTTGCCCGGGCTCAAGGTGCTCGCTGTTGGAACGAAGGACCCTGATTTTTGTTGAGTCGATACAGCTCCTCGACAAATTGTTGAATTATTGGTGACTGATCGTCACATTAAGAACTCGCATGCCGGTTGCAATGCGCTGTTGGCCATTCTGCAGCGAGAGTTATTGGATATTGTCGGGAACCGTTAGTAAGGTGAACCCCTTTTTGGACGATACGGGTCTTTTGTTGTTTGGTTGTTGACGGTTGAGGCACTCTAGCCTTCCTTATGGGGCCCGTCACCCCCTTTTGTTGCCTAACGAGGGCCATTTGGTTAAATTGTTGTTGTTGTTGTTGTTTGGTTGTTTTGTTGTTTGTTATTGTTTTGACCCGCCAGCCTGCCCCCATTGGGGGGGTATTTTGAGGCCGCGGTGAAAGCGGTTAGGGACTCTGGCGCAGATTGTTGGGAGACACCGTTCTCACCTTTTAGGAGTTAGCTACGGTATTTTGCCGCATTGAAGCTGTATTGAACTCGCGTCCATTGTGCCCGCTGTCTTCGGAGCCGAACGACTTGGAGGCCCTGACCCCGGGCCATTTTTTGATTTGACAGCCACTTGTCGCCCTGCCGGAGCACCCTTTTGTCGATGTGAGCCAAAATTGGTTATCGCGGTTTCAGTTGGTGCAGCAGCTCGCTCAGAGTTTTTGGAAGCGTTGGAGCTTGGAGTATTTGCACATCCTCCAGCAGCGCGTCAAGTGGACTGATAAAACGCAACCTTGTCAAGATTGCCAAACGGAAAGGCCCGTCCGGGGGGTGTAGATGTTGCGTCCCGTTCGATTGGTTACTCTATGCGCCTTCGGAACGCGCCCGAACGGAGTGACATCTGACTTGTCAAGTTTGACTTTGACACTTCTCTTGGTTTTTTGGCTTGAACAAGGGATCATGTCGCCGTGTTGAGTTTCGCGACCAGTTGTAAATTAATCCCTTTAAATCGATCCGTTTGTGACAATTAGTCGTGATCCAATTGCTTTCATTGTAAATAACCCCAAGTTGATGTAATAATACGGGTTGAGTTTGGATATATCTTTGTTGAAAACTTTGAGGTTAATGTGATAGTGTTTGGAACCGCATGTTGGAGAAAATCTCTGGCCTATTGCAGCGGATTGTAACCTGGAGATACTCATAACGTCACAACACAATACAATACACACTCACTTACATACATAGATCCGGGTGGGCCCCAGAAGCAGGTGTTCTTCAACCAGGTGAGTCCTTTGTTTGTTGTATTGTAATTGTACTTATTTGAATTATATCATTGTTCGGCTCCGCGCACGGCGGACAGGTTCGTACGCCACTCTTGTCTCCAGAGCCCCACCTTCATAACTTCCACTGCGCTATTGAAATCCGATGGTGAGACCCGGCCTGGCAGCGAACAGTGATAAAATATATTTGGGTGAATAACTAACATTTTGTGTATTATTGATCTTTTCCCGGTACTTTGTGACAGAGTAGTATTTCTAACAAATAAAGGTTTTATTTAATTTGATTTAAAAGCAGTGGATCAGGAACACACCGCGTGAGCCCGCATCCCAGGCGCGATACGTACTCTGCAGCAGTGGTGAGGTGTAAATTTTTCTAAAAGAGAAGCCGAAGCGAAGTCGGCTTTAACTTACTGACTCATCAATAAAGAATACTTACTATCATTCTAAAATTAATATAGGAATGTAATGAATTAAATGCAATTAAATTGAACAGCTAAAAACTGAATAAAATATGCAATATTCCTCTATCTCGTTCTCGCTGACGCATTTTTCTATACCTGTCTCTGTCATAACCCGTTGTACAGCGGCTTGCTCTCGTACATATCAAGCGGTGCCACGTGACCTAAAGTGACATCATTACGAGATCGCTGTTGTATGAATTTTTAGTTCCCGATTATGACGTTTTGGCGCCGGGTTAATTTAGAACATTTCTCTTTTGTTGTAATAAAAAGCTATAAATAACCTTTTTTGTTGTTTGAATGTTATGGTGAATTAAATACCCGTAGTGTAACTATATTTATTGCCAATAGTAGCCACTATTTACATACTATTGTATTTTTAATAGTGATAGAGTTACCAATGCGATTCCCCGAAGGCAAGCCGGTAGGAATCGTGTTAAATGGTGCTTTCGCCACTGCTCTGCAGTCTGTACTGTTGTACAGTGTACAGTGTATTAAGTTCTTTCAGACAGGTTAACAAGAAAACTAGTTTGTTCCTAATGTACAGAGCGTGAGGGTGTTTGTTGTCAGCTCCTGTGTTTCTTGAACCTACGGCATTTGAACCTATTTCGTGGCAGTGTGAGTATTCGAGAATGTTATTAGAAGCACATAGCAACGTTGTAACCTGAAGACGAGTAACTTCAGCTTGTTAGCTTGCATATTGTAGTGCGTCCGAACTTGTTCAGTACTGCACGAGGTATATAATATACACCGGACATACGATAACAACTGCCGGACACCCGTCCTGCTTGAACTGACTACCGCTGCACGCTGTAACTACAGTTAGGTATGTTTCACACAGGTTTACGATTATATTATTTAATCATAAAACGTGACACTACATATCCAAAGGCCTTTTATCTTCGGGCAGGCCAGTTTTTCGGAATTGTTTAAAACACAAGGGAAGCATGATAGTAAGTGGTGGTCGACTAAGAACATCCGTCACAACAAGCAGATTACCGACCCGCGCGCCGCCGCCGCCACCAGGGCTGCCCCGGCCGGACACGCCTACCGCTCCCGAAAACGTCGTAACTTCCCTGGCATCTACATACCTATAAGTATACCTACCTTTGTAGCGAAATAAAAATAAATAACAGTTTGAAAAACTAAAAAACACGCTTCCATAGAAAACCAAACTAAAAAGTAGAAAATAATGGAAAAAAAGCGTGGGGTGGTTTTTAAGGTAGATTTTTTTTTTGTATTGATATCAGGCAACCCACGCTTTTTTTAAAACATACGTTTTGAAATACCGTGGTGCCTAAATTTATTTTACGTGTTTGTTTTCGAACTAATGAATCGATTGCAATCGTTTTTTGGTCTATGATCACATTGATCACTAAATTACGTAAACTGTAGAGTGAATTTTGATCATTTAAAGATGAGCTTAAATTATACAGGTTCTGGTTCAAAATGTAACTAGTATTTCAATAGTAACCCCGGAGCTACTAATGCTAATATCTTCTTTATCTTTACATTTAAAATGAAGTTCCTTCCGCTGTCTGTTCACTTAGATCTTTTAAATTACTCAACCGATTTTAATGCAGTTTTCAGTAATAGATAGAGTGATTCAAGAGGAAGGATTATATGTATAATACGCGGGTGAATCCGCCGGTCGTGAACTGCAAGGACTGCGGCTGGTAGAAGCGTATCAAGAGCTCGCAAGCCTGGTGAATAAATGATTTTATTTCTGCAAGTAGGTTTGCACAAACACTTTTTCATGTCAATCATATTTTTAAGGACCATGGTGGTTGGCGCTTCCTATTTGACTACTCTGAGAAGAAAAGTTAAACCAAAGTCAGATGTCACAGTCACTTTTAAAGTCCAGATTTATTCTTGTCACATCATTTGAAGACTATGTGGATTGGTGTAGGAAATGGTATTTTGAGGAAAGAACCACAGATTGATAGGACCGGTCCAGTCAGTGCACGCAAATATCAGTTATCATGCAGCTCAACTCAGAGCTCAACTATCTCTCGAACAATAGAAAGAAAGAACATTTGTGTTGGCCGTATATATTCGATTATTCCGAACTTGACGTTTATACAAACTGCCCGACCGTGATTAGAACCAAATACGAAAAAGAGTAAACCAAACAAAAAAAGAAATGACCCACATAGTCTTCACATTCACAATAAATAAAAAATATTTTACAAAGTAAATATTCATGTCATAGTAAATTGGTAAGAAAAATATAGAAAAAAAAAACAAAAAGTATAATCCGGTACCCGGAAAAAGGTCTGGAAGTACCATTTTAGCAGGTTCTACACCAGACTTTAAATATGATTGCATATATGTATAACACTGAAGTTTACATATAACGTGCACACGTTACGTTGTTATGTCACGTTTACTATTATAATTTCAAAACATATCCAGTTTGCCTGGATTCTATAAGTGTGTTCAGTAACTAACTTTTTTCCAATCGTCATAAGGATTCCTTCTTCTGATGAACTTAGAAACTGAATAAAATCTTCTAAAATTTGGTAGTAACCGCAGTGGTGTACACTACTTCACTATGGTTAGTGGTCATTGCTAGGTAAGTAGGCGAGTACATCGTCTGCCCTTATTACATTTATTTCTAATCGGAAACACAATAAGATCTGCCAGGTGACAGTGCAAGTAAGACATACATAAACAACCTTGTAAACAAGATAAGAATGAAGCAAAGACGTTTGCGTACAGTCACACCGGAAACGGATGCGGCACGCGTGCCGACGTGCTGGGTGCCTCGCGCGAGCGCACTGTGGGGGCCTTTACTAAATACAGTTATTATGTCGGGGAGCACGTGCGCTTTGTATGCATTACTTAAAGTAACTTACAAGAAAATGTAGTTGTGTTAGCAAACGGCGAGCAAGTGGAAAAAAGTCCGTAAGTGATCACTTTCTCCGTGGCATCGATCACCGACATGTTAACTGCAACCCTTCAGGACGCACGCACACGTCTGATGTGCATGACGGCGTCATTGAGCGACAGTGACGTCATCATCTCAATTCGGAGGTGCTGGTTCATAACGTGGGTTTAATAGCGTAAGAAAGTACTTATATTGTAACCTTTATGTTCCGTACATTCGGTACATTCTGTTAAAAGTTGGTCTAAATTTGATCCACCACCTTTGACAGAATGTCAAAATCAATGATTGCGGTGTGTATCTGTTAGCAACGGTAAGGACAGACACGCAGGCTGCAGCGCCACGACCAATCTGACAGTGTGGCGGGCGCCATCTCGCGTCGACGCGGGCGCCGGAAGCGCGCGTATTACCGGCCGGAAGTGGCGCGACACCTCAATATCCGGCGAGCTCTTAATTCCAGCGCCGCTCACGATTCCCCTGGAACACATTTTTATTTGATGTAATTTGTTTGAAGTGGATCGACGGATGCGGACGACGACGGCGCGGTGCGTCCGCTTGCTAATGACAAAGTAACAAAAAAAGATAAAAGACGAGAGCGATATAAAAGACACCGACCTGATGACACGCTTATCGATAGCGATGAAAAGATTACACCGATTGCATTTTTTTGTTCATTCTGGCTTTTGTCAGTCAATTAGTTACTGCTCTGTTATGTTGAAATAGGTAGCAAATTATATTTTAAATGTATTAGAGCCAAGCTTTCTGTGATAGTTTGAACGTATCCCCGGACGAGCCCGGCGCGCTCGCGTGCGTGCCGCGCGCCCGTTAGCGTGCGGCTATACACGACCACTCGCGACTATCAACCAGCCGAATGAACTTAATAGCTTATAGCCAGTTAAAATATACTAAAATGACAGACTACCCTCAATTATTTGCTTATTTGTTTCGTTCACGGCGCGCTAAATTGGATGTGACAAGGTGACTGACTGAGTTTTAAGTAAACTTAGTGACAATTTAATGTTTCCTTCCTCGGTCTATAATTTTATTTTAAGTTAAGAAATGGTCATATTTACCTAATTATATTCATTGGAGTTATAAAAAAGGTAGAAATACTCAATTCTGTGTCATTGGGTGTATCTACTTAGTTTTCGCTAATTTATCTTAAGCTTACTCCTCAAAGAAAGGGGGCATGTAGGTATATGTATGTGTCACGCGATTAACGTGAAGTCCTTGCCTGACACGCTAGCTCCTAGGTCTCGACATAATGACGTCACGTGACGTTTTTGTGCACCAGATTAGCGCCGGAAGCGAAGGATTGTGTTAGCGCTGCAGCAGCGTGTCGTGTCTAGCTCGGTGCACTTGATAGTACCTGCGGCAGAGCTACGCGTAAGAAGACACCGGTTTATCCACAGAAACGAATTGTCAAATTAATTATTGTTTACATTTTGAATTTTAAAAAACCGAAAAAAAAAGCTTTTAAAATTGCTTTATTTGGCAGCCGCGACAACAACACAATCGTGATGCATAATATACGACTTGCGGGGGTGTCACATATGTAATTCAACTTCACTTGACTTTACTTGTTTTACCAGCCTGTCTGTGCCTAGACGCCCACTGTTCACTGCGAAAATATTTAAAACGAAGTTCTTTAGCGCAGGTTGCGGTTGGAGTAAATTGTAGAAATCGTCACGTAACGACAAAAATATTACATAACAAAAAAGCGTTATAACAGAAAGAGACACAGTGAGATGGTTTTCATGATTTTGAAGTGTGCCTAAGCCAAAAGTGAGAGTGAGATCAAAATGATAGTCCACGATGGCGGCTGCGAAAATATTCAAAGTTTCGTCATAAGTAGCGTTTTCGTGGTTTTCGAGGATGCTGAAGGCGTATGTGCGGTCAAAATGAAATTCGAGTGTTTTAAAAGACAGAGTACACCACGTTAAATTTAGAGCTGAATAAAAAAAGTAAGGGTCCCCCTGACACCACCCATTTTTTTTTTGTCATTATTATTTCTACTGTGCATGTATTTGTTTTCGTTTGAAAGTGTAAGACTTCAGCAAGCGATGAGAACACACACAAACCGCTTAGCCATGCACATGTGTGCACACGCCATACATACGGTCATACACACGCCATACACACGGTCATACACACTAGCATGTGTGTCAGGTGCATTTCCGTCATTACTTCGACATTTACGAGCAACATAAAAATACGAGGAATAACTTAGATATTACACTGGTTTTATAATCAAAATACATAAGTGTTCTGTGCCATTTCACGTTCCAAGTAAGGATTGATATAGTGTGTGATTATCGTTATACACAAATAACTGGGACGTTTCAATTAAGTGCCGAGCAATTGGACGCAATAGCGGCAATAGTTGGCGACACCGCACGCGACACCGCACGCGACGCCGCGACGCGGTTGTTATTACTACTGCTTGTTAATCAAAATGCACGTCCACGCGAGGTAGCCCGCGGCTCCTGCGACCACTAACTGTAACGTTAGTAGAAGCGCAATATAAACACCAGTTTATATTGCGCTCGCGGACCACCGCTACTGAGTCACTGCAAGTGGCAGCCAATCATATGGAGTATCTCACAGACGATCGATTTCGTATTGCGTTGTCAACGTCTCAGTTGTCTGTTTGTAAAGTAATTATAAGACAGGTATTGGTCGATGAACGGTGCATGCTCCATATAGCCTGCATAGTGCATACATTACCGTTAAAGGCGAGTGTTGGCTAATGCCGCGTATCGGCGATCAGCTAAAAGCAGCGGAAACGATCTTCGCGCACGTTACGTCGCACAAGCGCACTTACCTACTGCGGAGTGTAACTACCAGCACAATCAGCTGCTTACCGGGCGACACATTATCATAACGCAAGTCCGCTACAACGCCTAAGTGAATAAAACTATAAGTTAAAGTGACGTACACGCCGCGCGCCGTCCACGACGACATGATTTGTAAGCGCCGCCACTGATTTATGTAAGTTGTAAGTTCAGCTTCGCATGCAACTGTTACCGACTTATTATTGTTTGCTGAAGTTTTTAATTAAACTTGTGACTAGCAGACTGTTTGCTGCTGTGTTTGAGTCGGAGTTTTAACTGTGTACCGCACCTACACGTATAATAATGTTGCTTGTGTGTTTGTTATACAACATTCATACCTACATAGAGTAATCCTTTCTTCCCAAGAGGTAGGCAGAAACTAAGGAAGGCCACCTGCTATCATCCTTACACACCTACGCCTCTTGCTTCGTTTACGTTCATACACACACGCCAGTTGCGAGTATTACGCAGCTCTCTGAACAGCATTACTGATAAAATCGTTGTAGGGCGTCCCCTCCCGGCGTTTCCACTCCCATTTACCTTGAAAAAACCAAAATTAGGACTTTATTTTTGTCAGTATAATCTGCTTTTAAACCACAACGTTGTCTTATCATGTTATTCCTCAGCTTATCATTCAAAGTAATACCACAAATGCTTCGCAATGCTTAAGTTCGTTTCATGCGTCTTTATAATAGTATACTTATTAATGAAAGCACATATAATAGTGTCGACTTCGGCCCGTCGTACGCCTTCCAAAAGACCGGGATCCTAGGGTCACGAGATATGTTAAAATATAAGAAAATAATAATAATATCTTAGGACAACCAACACAACGTTATTTGATCCCAAACTAGGCAGAGCCTGTACTATGGTAACCAGATAACTAATAAACATACTTATATATTTCTAAATACATACATATTATAGATAAATGACACCCAGACACAGAACAAATGATTGTGCTCATCATACAAACATTTGTCCTGGGTGGGAATCGAACCACGACCTCAGTCTTAACAATCAGAGTCATGGGCGTACCCAGGGGGGGACAGAGGGGGGCAGCTGCCCCCCCCCCCCCTGGAGTTTGCTAATGTCCCTACTAACTATCTACTTTTGTCGATAAAAATTAAGAAAAATAACTTTTTGCTATTTGTAATACAACATAAAACTTTAAAAAATCGCGCGACGCGTCATTTCTACTACTCACTAGCAGAGCTGCAAGCAAAAATAACGTTAATTTTGGAAGTCGGTATCTTTGGAACTGTATTTTAGTTTTTGACACTGACTACCAAAATTAAAGTTATTTTTCACTTTGTACTGTTTTTTTTTTCGGAAGTCGGTTGATTTTTATTTTTATTTTGCAAGAACGTTTTTATCTACCCTGCACTCATTCGTATATCACTACTGACCAAGTCAATAGCAGTGACAGGAAGTATTAGAATATCATCACGCTACACAAAGTGGATTAAATACGCATTATAGAAGCTCTCTCAAATCTATTAAAGGAAAGTCAAAAAAAAACAAATATCGGACCACCCCTGACGACCTGACCTGACCTATCCATTAAAAAATCACTGAATATCAATTTCAAGCTCAAGTGAAGTCGTTTGATGAAGTCTAGGTTCCGTCCAAATACGCTCCAAACTATGACAGGATCTGAAGCGTTCGAGCTAGACCTGGAGAACAGATCGTTATCGTAGAAACCACAAATAACGTCGACTAGGTCCTCCAACAACCGGTGAGAATCCTTAGGGCAGAAGGCTTGAGATTTTGCAAAATGCGGCGCACGTGCAAGAAGTCCAAACTTTCGGAAGACACTCTGATTACGGAACGACGTGAAAACCCACCTGTCACTTTGTTAGAACAACGGGCATTCAATAATAATATTAGAACATTGATACGACACGACTTCCGATGCTCCAATACACGCTTTATAGAGAAATCGATTGAGCAAAATCGGGGGTCGAAAGTGTTCCTCCAATCATTTGGGAGAAGCCATCTGACGAAGTTGACTAAATCTAGTGAGCATATCGTCGTTTCGAAGCCGGAGATCCTTTCGGAAGTCGAAAACTTCTACGGCCAATTGTACGCATCGCATGCATCTCAAACTGATCCCGAAAATGAGGATTCCAGGACCAACTTAACCCGCCACTTCACAGAAGACCTGCCAGAAGTGAGCCAAGACGAAATCGAGGCGGCTCTATAACAGCTTAAAAGTGGAAAAGCTTCTGGTGAGGACGGGATTACGACTGAGCTCCTGAAAGCGGGAGGAAATGTTGTCCTTAAAGAGCTTCAGGAGCTCTTTAATTCTGACCTGTTCACTGGGAGAACTCCAGAAGCGTGGCGAAGGAGCGTGGTCGTACTCTTCTTTAAAAAGGAGGATAAAATATATTTTTTAAAGAACTACAGACCCATTTCGCTCCTGAGCCACGTATACATATAAGTTGTTTTAAGAGCCGTCACGAATAGTCTAGAGCGGAGACTCGACGAGTTCCAGCCGGGTTTCGAGGAGGATACAGCACCATATACCACATCAACACAGTGCAGCAAATTATACAGAAGTCCGAAGTGTATAATCGGGCGCTGTGTCTTGCGTTTGTGAATTATGAAAAGGTTTTTGACTCTATCGAGACCTGTCTGTTTCGGAGTCTTTGCAGCGATGCCAAGTCGACTGGCGATAAATCCAAGTGCGAACATGTCTTTATGAAAACGCGGCAATGACCGTCCAAACTTAGAACCAGCGAACTGAACACGAGGAGGTGACAAGTGAACGTAATTTTCCCAAAATTGTTCTTTAACGCATTGGAGGATGTTTTCAAAACTGGACAGGATGCGGTAATAACGTCAACGACGAGTAGATTTCACACTTGAGTTTTGCAGAAGACTTTGTCATACTGGCTGATTCGAATTAGTTTATTCTTCTGTACGCATTGTTCTCCAGATGAACTTGGACAAACCCAGGTTATGTTCAATGAACACGTAACTCCGAGACCAATTGCTGTGAATGGCGGTGCCCTCAAGGTTGTTCGATAATACGTTTACCTCAGACAAACTCTGCAGTTTGAGAAGAACAACCCTGAGAACGATGCTAACAGAAGAATTCAGCTGGGCTGGGCAGCGTTTGGGAAGCTTCGTCGAGTCTTCTCGTCGTGTATTCCGCAGAGCCTAAAGACGAAAGTCTTCAGTCAGTGCGTCCTGCCTGTTATGACTTACGGAGCCGAAACGTGGACACTCACGGTACGGCTGGTTCATAAATTCAAAGTCGCTCAGCGAGCTACGGAACAAGCTATGCTTTGTGTATCTCTGAGGGACAGAATCCGGAAAGAAGTGATCCGGCAGAGAACCAAAGTCGTCGACATAGCTCATAGAATTAGCAAGCTGAAGTGGCAATTTATCATACACGTGGGCCGCGGTGGGGTGACACCGCGCCCACTGCACAGCGTAGCAATGTCAGCAAATGCGTCCAGGCTCGTATTGAATATACAATTGATGTTACTTAACCCTACTAACAAATTAATGTTTTAAATAGACAAGTTAACGTTTAAACGTTAACTGTTCATGTGTAAAAGTTAACGTAAAAACGTTAACTGTTAAAGTTAGTCTGAAAATATTAGTATTCTCAGTTAGTTCTGTTGAATCAAAGTGCAAAGACTTTACGGTCCAATGCGGATAGCAATGAGACCCATAAGGGATCGCTTATGTCACATAGCAGTTATAATGACGTGAAGCAACTGCAAAAATGTACTAGTGTCAATCAACGACTCAGCAACAACCATTTTGATTCGCAGGTTAAGTATTGTGCTGTGTTTGAAAGAAAACTAAATCAAGTAAATTTTCATGGTCACATAACATTGTTGAATAAATAAATAAAAATATCAAACTAATAATTAAATAAATCAATAAAACTACTACTCTAGAAAAATGCCTCATTGACCTATCGTAGGAGCATGATGTCCACGAGTCACGTTCCAGTATAAGAACGTGATATTAGGTCGAAATTTCCTATTTACGTGGGACACTCAGAAAGTTTTGCGAAAATAAAAAGAAATGTTCTACAGGTAAATATTTTTTTATTAAATCTTTTCAAAATACTCTTCACTAGCCTCTATGCATAGTTTCATGCGTCTAAACCAGTTTTCAAAACACAAGGATGACAGCGCATCTTCCGGCGACGAAAATTGTATCCCTTTGAGCAGATTTTTAATTTTTGGGAATAAAAAGAAGTCACACGGTGCTATGTCAGGGTTGTAAGGGGGGTGACCCAGGTCCACGCGCATATGTGCGAGGAGGCGAAACGCCGGGGCGAAACTCCGCTGCCGCGACAAATCGCGGCTCGGCGGACAGAGCTCCGGTGTGATCTCATGCCGACATGGCAGGTACGATTGTCGCAACCCAGCGCAGGGCACGCCACAATTGCGGCGGTAAGTCCCCTCTTTGAGGAGTGGATAGAGAGGCGCCACGGCATCCTCACCTTCCGCCTGACGCAGGTTCTCACCGGGCATGGGTGCTTCGGTGGGTTCCTGTTCAGGATAAAGCGGGAGGATACACCCGGGTGTTTCCATTGTGAGGATCGCCTGGAGGACACGGTGGAGCATACGGTGGAGGTGTGCCCTGCCTGGGCGGGGCACCGCCGTGTCCTCGTGGAGGCGATCGGCGGCGGCGACCTCTCGCGTCCGGCCCTGGTGCGAGCCATTGTACGGAGCGAGAGGGAATGGGAAGCCGTCACCTCCTTCTGCGAAGCAGTAATGCTCGCGAAGGAGGAGGCGGGGCGCGTGAGGGAGTGGCAGTCACTGCGCCCTCACGTCCCTAGCCGCCGCAGGAGGAGACGCCCCGGGCGTCGGGAGTCGATAGCGGACTCCCGGCCACCGTAGGCGCGAGCTTGCGGGTGGCGAGCAATGGCTAGCTCGCCGCCCGGTAAGGACCAGGCTCGGGTCGATGGCGCGTAGTGTTCCACGCGCGCCTTAAAGAGATGTTAGCAGCAGTGTAGGGGTCTACTAGGACCGATGCCTGCTGGGGTTGCGTGATTGTTCGAAAGAGATACCGTGACCCTGGCACATGGGCAACTGATGGAACACGGGTGGGTTTTAGTCAGTAAAAGTCTGACACGCCCTCCCGCTCCGCCCAGAGCGGGAGAAGTTATTTGATGATTTCCCATCAAAAAAAAAAAAAAAGCGGGGGGTGACCCAGAAGTTTGACCGGCGTGCTGTCCAAGAAGTCCCTCGTTTTGAGCGCGGTGTGCGTGGGCGCGTTGTCGTGGTGGAGCAGTAGCCCGCGGAGCCCTGTGTTTGGTCGCTTGTTGCTCACAACAGAAAAAACTTCTGCCAAGCATTTGGTATTATAACATTCGGCGTTGATGCTTCTTTGGTTCCGTAAAGAGATTGACACCAAGTACCTAGTCAAATTGAAAAAGCTCGCGATCAAAACCTTCCCCCCGCTTCTAGATCGCTTCATTTTGGTAGGCATTGATTCGTTTTGAAACACCCAAATCGTCGACTGGCGCTTCGTTTCTGGATCATATTGATAAATCCAGGCCTGTTTCAAATTTGTTTATCATATCACGTCACCATTCCACAAATTGGAACGTACCTATTTTTACTTATAAATAATCATTATTTTTATAATAGTTTATAACTAACCAGTCTCTCATACAAAAAAACTGTTTTTCGCAATACTTTCTGAGTGGCCTGGTATTATTGAGTCAACATAATATAATGTTTTTATTTTTCTCAAAGCATACTTTGAGAAAAATAAAAACATTATATTAAGACGCAATATAACCATCGTATTCCATAAAGCGTTCAGTGGACACATTGTCCGCCCATGCGCCGCACCGCGCCGCGCCACCCCCGCGCCTCCCACTCACCTAGTGTTTACTCGACCAACACTGACTTACATTATTGCTGTCCGTGTCTTTTGTTCAATTAAATAAACTTGGCGGTTGCCGTCACTCATAAGTCACAATAACTCAAGTCTACAATAAGCGCTATATTGAATCGGCGCTACCTAGTTAGAAATAGAAAAAAATAGAAAAAATATTTATTGTCCAGGTAATACAGTAAGCAAACATAGGTTAACATTAAGTTTAGACGACATGAGTGGCTTAAATATTACCTACAACTAATAGCAGTATATTATTTTCCAGTGAACCCCAAACTAGACAGTTGGTCTGTATCTTGGGGCTCAGGATACGAATAACAGAGTGGAGACTAGAGAGGTGATTTCAGTAATGGTATGAGTGTATGTGTAAAAGTTTGTGTGGTGTGTGTGTGGTGTATATGTGTGGCTTGTGTGTGGTGTGTATGTGTGGCGTGTATGTGTGTAGTTTTGATTCAGTGTCAGGTCGGGGTCGTTATATTAATTGTTCCGAATCGTCATAACCAGTATTATGCAACATTTTCTTTACAATTTTCTTACATTCGAATGCGGTAGTATTTTTAATATCGCACAGTTTACAAACTTTATTGTATGTATTAATGAGAGAGTAGTTCGGGGAGCGTCTAGCTAGTAATGAGGTGACGTCAGGTGTTGGCATTCTGTAATTTCTTTTATTTATGATTGATTTATAGTCGGGCCTGCTCTTAATATTTTTTTGCGTTTTAATGCAGGCAGAAAGAATGAAAAGCTGGCGGACTCTAAGAACTCTAGTTTCATGATAGAGTAAATCGGTGGAGAACCGGTAGGGCTTCTTAAAAGTTACTTTAAGAAGCGCTCTCTGTGCTCTTTCAGCTTCAATCAAGTAGGTCTTTCCAGCACTACCCCACACGCTGATGCAATATTGGATTATTGATTGGCAAAGCGCTAGGTACACTTGTTGTAGTGTGTCTATCGGTAGACAGTCTCGTAGCTTACGCATAGTGTGAATGAGTTTCCTAATTCTGCCAGAAATATTTGATATATGATGCTTAAATGTGAGGTGATTGTTGATAAGAATTCCGAGGTATCTAATAGAAGAGGTACGTTCAAGAGGAGGACAGTCGCAAGAGACTGTAGAAATTTTAGAAGAGCATTGATGTAGTTGAAGTTTTAAGTGTATCGGTGGGTTAGAAGCATTGGTTTTGGAAAAACAATATATTTGGTTTTGCTGCCATTGAGCGTCAGGAGGTTTCTGTCTAGGTTATGGGCAATTTGTGCCAATCCCTCTTCTGCTAGCCGGTGTACATGTTCCCACGATTTTCCGTGAAATACTACGGCTGTGTCATCTGCATAGGTTATTATTTCAGCATTATTTACAGAGAGTTTAAGTATGTCGTTAATGTAGACAATGAAAAGCGTGGGACCAAGTACACTGCCCTGTGGAACTCCAAAGTCTATAGGGAGTTTATCACTAGAATAAGAGTTTACTTTTATGTACTGCTTTCGGTTTGTCAAGTAGCTTTTGAACCATTCAAGGCAAATTCCTCGTATTCCTGCACATTCTAGTTTCTTGAAGAGTAGGCCTGTTGTTTACGAGAAATATTTAAAAGCGATGGGGAGTCTTACGTTGACGGTTGTTAATTGTAGAATCAATTCATTTGTTTTTCGTTACACTGGGTTAATGGGGTTAGCTCAATTTTTACAGTCTTAAGATTAGTTTTGTTTATTTCTCAACTGTACGTTTTGTTTGCACAGGATCACGATAATTTACGGTCCATACAAACAGCACAGGATACTGGTCAGTTAAATCATTGTATATATACAGCAGCAGAACTGCTTAGCAAAACATGGTTAAGACAAGTAGCTACCACTCTTACTGCAGGTTAGTTAGTCCATTCAAATATTTCTCTCCGATTTGAACGATTTTGTATCGATGTCTCCTATCAGCAAGGTGTTATTTCTTGCCTCTACTTTTTAAGCAATGTGTCTAGGAAAGGGTCTGTGTGTTTATAAGAAAGAGAGCAGTATATTGACACAATGCCATGTATTTGCCTAGCCGGGCCACAAGACAACTTCCTTCTTTAAAGGTGGGTTCCGCAAATATTATTTCTATATGATCTCTGTATTAAACCATAACACCGTCATTTTGTTTCAACATAATCGGTATGACACTCGTTTCAAGTAACCAGCATTCTGTGAGAACTACTTTGTCACGTATTTGTTTTAATACGACAAAATTGTACAAAGGCGGACTTAATGACACAGGCAGTCTGTACAACTCAACCTTGGGTGATGCAGAGACAAATAGTGGAAGATGCAATAAAGATATTTGATGGACAATAATTATGTTAGATTTAAAAGTCAGTACGCTACTATTTTAACTATAAATATAATAAATATACGTAATTTGAAAAACATACAATACATTTGACATATGCATGGCTGAGTCCACTGAGCATTCACGACAGTGGACGAAGTTTGTCTCGGGAGTGTATTTACTAATATGTTGATGAGCTAAGTTGCATTTACTTTGAGGGTCGTGTTCATGTGTTTTTAATTTAATGTGATGTAGGTACTGAAGCGGACAGAAAAATTTTTATCTCAACAAGCGACGCGTGCTTAGCTTGTGGTTACCAAGTATCAAACACACACTCTCACTCACATCTGGGTACCGACCGAGACAATGATGAAGTTTGATGTGTATGTTATGTGCTGATACTACTCAAATTCACGCTCACAGTCGCAGATTGTTCGTACTCTTGGAAAAAACAAGTAAAGTACGCGTCGCTTCGTAACATAAAATTACTGAAGCATTACTTATACAAACTATTCAAATAGTTTGTATAAGTAATGCATCATTTGGTGCTATCAGACTACACATCACTATAACTTGGTATAGGTACAAGTTACGCGACGTCACAAGTGTATGCTTGCAGTTGTGCGTCGTATGTCTGGACCGTGCGGAGCTGACCGCAGTGCGGCGGTTAACTGTCACCGCGGGGTTACTACGTATGTCATCACTGTACTTAGTTTCATTGTTAGTTCCGTTTAGTCCTGCTACAATTGAGCACACTACTGCAAAAGTTATACTTTTAATAAGATTGTTCGAACACATAGCTATCCTATAGTCAAGAATCAATCGAAGTAAAACGTTTGCACATCATCCATTCATCTCAGTGAGATACATGAGGACAATTAAATGTGCGTGTGACGTCACTGATGCATCATTGTCACGGCGCAGCATCCTAATGAGCGGTCCACTGGCACCCTGGCGGTACTTTACACAACATATTACTTAAATGTTCGCCGCACACAGCTCCGGGGAAGCGCGGATATACGATCATGATCAGATACCTGTACGCGATCAAATCGTTCAACTGGTGTGAAACGAGTGTTTTACGAGCGGCCGGGGCCGCGGGCTTCTCGAATATTACGTGTACATTATATGGTAAGTCGCGGAATAATACGTTGGAGATGAGGGCGTTGACACCGTTTCACAAAAATTGTAAGAGGTGATTGATTCCAAGTGAAAAGTAATTTTGACGAAACGACCACTGCGTCTTGAAATGAGGAGGCCGGTGTCCCAGCAGTGGGCGCATCATGGACTTATTATGTGTTTGTGAACGTTAGATAACTTTTTACAAAAAAAAAAAAAAACAACCGACTTCCTTAAAAAACACTACAAAGTCAAAAATAACTTTAATTTTGAAAGTCGGTGTCTTAGGATCTGTATTTAAGGTTTTTGCCACCGACTTCCGAAATTAAAGTTATTTTTGACTTTGTAGTGCTTTTTTAAGGAAATCGGTTGTTTCTTTTTGTAAAACGTTTTTATTTTTAACTTTTTAGCTATGGTAGATTACCCCGAACTAATCTAATCGCGTTATTTGTTCATTTGTCGCGCAAATACGTAATGCAAATTTAATACTTATATGATTTTCACATGGACCCAATTGTCCAAATGGAACCATTGGTAACCTCCTCCTTTTTTTGAAGTCGGTTAAAAATAGTCTTCATGTATCATATACTTCTATAGATCCTCCATAAGTTTATTTTCACATTTTGAAATAAGTGTATGTAATAAATGACCATACGAATGACTCAGTAGTCGTAAATAAAAAAGTATATTTGGGCAAGGAACAACAGTTTCGTATTTTCCAATGACATACTTTATGTTATTAACTATATCTAATAACTGAATGAATCAACGCAGCAATGCAAAGAATACCTCGTCATAAGATGTCAACGTCATACATTTCACAATTTTTCGATGCTCATAAACTTGGTGAGGGGGTGTCAGCAGTGGCGGGAAGGAGGAGGGACCTTGACAGTCAACTGTCAAGCCGCGTTACAAATGACGTGAGATAGCGGCGCCCTCTGAGATAGCACATACTTTGACAGCGGCGCCTCGTCGCACCGCGGCGGCGCGGCGGCGCGGCGGCGTGGCGCTAGCCTGCGATCACTCCGCGTCAGACAAAAGCCTTATTGATGGCCTTCGACAAGTGATTTTCACACTTTAATGCGTGAATTTCTTCTTCGGTTTAAACTGATTATTTATGGCGAACTGTCGTACCCTGATAACATTGTCAGGAATAAAGATTTTATTTGTTTTAACTTACTTTTCTGTTTCTCAAGTTTCGATTATTCATACACGAGTGCCTCTTAACAAACTTGTTATGCCTACGTCCGTGTGAAGATGTAATTTATTTTGTCGAACAGCGAATAAACAAAACCAAACATTTCTCCATACTTTCTCTTTACCACTTAGTGTGGCTAATGTATGCAAATGTAGCGTGATTTATTTGAAAGTTAGCCATCAGTACTTGTATTTAGTCAAAACGTAAATATATCTAGAAACCAGTACAGAACAGTGCCACCTGGATGTCCGTCAACTGCTTCAGTAGTACTGTAGCGAGCGTCCCGAGAGTCGCGCGTGTCGACACTACGGCGGACACCGGCCGGCGCGGCGCGGTGGCATTCCGGCCGACACTAAGGCGCTCTATGAGACACGATTGCTGCATTCAACGACGATTCAGAACCACAAGTACACTCACCGCAACCATTTAGTTAACTACTGATGAAACAACAGCATAACTTTAGTAATCATCGTGCCCTGTACTGAGAATGTCTGTCTATGGTAGCTAGATACAAGTTAGTATGCGATATTTTAGTTAATGTTAGTTACAGAGAGATACACGAAGAAAGACGTTTGTTTCTAACCAAAACAAATATCTTTTTTTTAAACTACAGCCAGATTGAACATTAGGTTGGTGTCCTTGTACTACCTACGTGAACGCAAAACCCACAATATACGATAACGATATCGCAGAACAAGTTCTACGTATGTGCTACGAGCCGTAGACATGCAAGCTACGCGGTGCTACGCAGTGCTACGCCGTGCTACAAACAGCTACGGTCGCCATTACGATGTAATCTTACTTGTATTGTAACCTTTGTTTTAGTAATTTTACCTAACCCAGGTTATTTTTATCGTAACAGTACAATGGTTATTACTTAATTATACAGAACAGTAGCTGTGTATTATATAGAAAGTATGTAAACGTAAAGTATGAGTTCGAATTAGAACAATCACATGTTGTCCATACAGAAGCTAGGCTGAAATAACAATGTTCATCAGACAATTATGGCGAGATGGCAACATGGTGTGACCGCAGCGATGTCAGCGCGCACCTGCTAACGAGCCATTGTGCTGCCACGCCACGGCCACGCCACAGCCACGCCGTGTGAATGCGCACTAATCGCCGCTTTGTTGACGCGCGCCCGACTGAAGACAGTTCACAACTGTTGTCATTATCACAGGACAGGCGAGTGTCGCACCCACAGGTTGGACCGACCGACCGAAATGACGCGACATGACGCGCCGCTCGTTTGAGCAGTTTGTTCACATGATTGACTATTGTATTACAACCTAACTAATATTTGTAGGTAAGGGTGCAAGTGTTATAAAACAATGAATATAAAGTCTGCCACTATTGGTTTAATTTCTTAATTAGTTTTAATCTGGCAGAAACGTGTATCACAGCATCGCGTCGTATAATAAAATAAAATAAAATAATAAATGTAATCACCTCGTAACTCCATTAGGCGAGTCATTGAATGTTACTGTGAGCGAAACACGCGTGCTCTGCATCAGCTGGTTGTTGTGGACAACTATCAACTCTTTTTTTACATTTACCGATGATTTATGGTTTGCACAACAGCACTGCGGCTGCGGTCACTGTCCAGTGGTTTTTTGCTTACGTTTATGTTATTAATAATTATCATAAAAAAATACACATATATCTCTAGATGTTGTACCGCATCTCTGTTAAAAGATATTAACTTTAAGATGTGTATTAAATACAAATATGATATTAAAATATTGTTAATGCGTAGGTAATACCTTAAATAAAATTGCAAGACAATATTAGAAAGCAATGAGTCACGAATGTGCGTGAGTATTGTACATAATGGTGATGGCAGATATAAAGCCGCCATCGATTGAAGTGTCCGCAGCAATAGTAAGCCAGGCCGCACTTTACATCAAACAGTTTTATTTCATTACATTATCACGGTACAACTACACACTATTATATTTATATTAGTGTACTCCATAGTTTATTGCATTCCACAAAGTATATGCTTTTTTTTGGATGGGAAATCATCAAATGACTTCTTCCGCTCTGGGCGGAGCGGGAGGGCATGTCAGACTTTTACTGACTAAAACCCACCCGTGTTCCTTCAGTTGCCCATGTGCCAGGGTCACGGTATCTCTTTCGAACAATCTCGCGACCAGACCACAGAAACAAACAAAGTAGGTATATGCTTGGGTGGCAAACATTAGCTTCGTGCAGTGGAACCCGTCGGACACAGCAAAGGAAATACAGCAGGTAGAGATGACGACCTATCGTTTATCTTGTAATCTAACTTATTCAAAAAAAAAAAAAAAATGGTATCCTAAATGAGTTTTGGGGATTTCTTTTTAAATATTAGTTTACAATGTATGACATATTTACTTATTAACATATTTTGATGTGTTACTGACTACATGACGTTTTTTTTTTCTTTTCTAATTGATTCGGGTCACTTATTATATACAATATTTTTATTGACATAACCATAGCGCTTGTTGAAAGTATTTTTAAACGGGATTTTGGTAAGTTTAGTTGTGTTTTGTGTCGGATTGTGTTTTTTATTTGTATGTCTTCTAGTTTAGTGTAAAAGTTTTTTGTTAGCGAATTTACATATTTAAAAGGCAGAGTTAAAATAAACAGGTTTATAAAATGGAGTACAACTATCTAGTATCAGTAGGTACTGTGGCAATATCGGGTTCACAGTTAACTGTAATTAGTGAACTGATACTAATGAATAACAACTGAGTGTTATATCACGCTCGGTATTAGTTCACATCGTACCGTGCCGCACCGCAACGTACCGCAACGCACCGCACAGCACCGCTCTAGTTAATTGTGCTGTGCCGTGCGAACAATCTCATATTTGAAATTGTTTCACCAACTGGTTCGGTTACTTTTATGTGATTTTTTTTGGACTTCGCCGTCCCTTTGTTATTAGCCGTGACTTTTGATTTTTTCTAATTTTCTATCACAATTTACAATCTTAATTTATCAGAAATTTATATTTAAGAAGTTAGTCTGAGAAATCTTGGGTACATCACACAATATATGAATCCAAGTTAATTCACCACACGATGTTTTCCTGTTTTTATTCATTTGTTTGAGATTTGAAGCTCGGTGCTGCTGGTGGGTGCTACGGTGAGAAAGTGTAACGACGCGCTACGACGTGCTACGATGAGCTTCAACGTGCTACGATGAGCTACGATGTGCTACGATGAGCTACGATGTGCTACGATGTGCTACGTAGCATTTTGATGAACAAAGCTCTAAGAGTCTGTCTACAACCTGTGGATACATGGTGCTCTCATGGCACAAATCTAATCTCAGGCTTAATAGATATCTCAGACGATGTGTGTTAGCTAGTTTGTCCTCAGTGCTCTGATGAAGGCCGTGTGGTGTCGGTACAATAGCGCAGTGGCGGCGCTGGCGCGGTAACGCCCGGGTGGCGTGCCCGGCTTCGGGTGCAGCTGGGCGCTCTCACGCCTAATACGATTTAGATTATATCCATACCAATGGCCCCAAAATTCACACAGAAGGTGAGGAGCAATTCGATAGTTAGCACAGGTAAGGGAATATCCTGATAAGAATTTAAGATTATAAAAGCTTGACTGATATTATGTCTTCTCCCAACTTACTACAACTTGTATTTACCATCAAACAGTTTCAAGTTTACTCCTGCACCCACACCATGCGATCCCACCCCGCCCCCTGCGAGGATCCGCACCCCCGCACTGGCCTGCTCGTATCAAGGCAACCAAATATACAAATCCTGAACATGTCAAAACAATTCGACGTCTTCCGGTACTTGAACCAGAACGATAGCACGACGCGAGACAGAGTTTACGTCGGGATAGTGGGATAATTATACGAGTATTTCTAGCCATAGCGAGTGTGTGTAAGTATTCGCAGCGATATAATGTAGTGAGCTAGTAACTAGTGGTTTGCTATATGTAGAAAACCTTGTGCCAAAAAAAAAACCAATCACATGACATCTATCTTATTGCGCGGTATAGAAGATTTTTGTTGCAGCGCCTAAGCTCAGTGTCACCCGAGTTTGTCGTAGTTGTACCTCAACAGGAGGGGGGGGGGGGGCATAGACGTACGCCCTCCAAGTTCTTAACGTATGTGAGCGCGGCGGTCAATAACTCCAGCCGCGCTTCAACTAGCACTCGATAGCTGTACTTTGTTAGAGCAAGTCGCCCTGATATATCGACGCAACTTCTGTGCAATTACACTTACAGTTTATTTTACAATAACAATTTGAAACCATTTTGTAAATGTCATCGAAAGGCTCGTAAATATGTCGAGCCATACATTACTCAAGTTACACAATCGTGCACGGCATAACAAACTACATATAACGTTATACTATACAACTTTATTTTACGATTGAAGCACTAAAGTTGCGCTCACCAGCTATTTGTGTACACTAACAATAATAACCCACATGATAAACAATGAAAGTCTCCAACCTATTACTTTACTGTGCGTACACATTTACTTTGTCACCGATAATGTTTCCAAGACAATTTATTAAGGTCACAAAATACACACAAATACATGTCACATTGTGACCCCGCCCCGACGTGCTCGGGACAGGTATCGTATGTCACCAACGTAAACAGCATACGCTGTAACATATACAGAATACAGGCGGTTTTTCTACCAATTAGAAATCGTCTTGTATCTTGAAATACTTTGTAAATTTATCTTTAGCAAATCTTCGCCGACATTTAGCCAACACTGAAGTGATTCGTATATACGGAATAGAGCCACATGAAGAGCACATTGTCCGGCGCCAGCGGGGGCGGGTGCAGGCGCGGGCGCGGAGTAAGCGCGTCGTTAGGCACACTTACGTCGCCCAAAGCCAAGAGTAAATTTGTTTAAGGCGCAGTGCTGGCAAGAGTCCAGCCTGCCCGCACCACCGACGACACTCTGCAGGCGAACACAAAAGGAACACCGCTTTACATCTCCTACTGGTCATTCAATCTAGCTCTAGATGGCGAATGATCAATAATTATATATGTAGAGGGGACAAGCAAGAGCACAACCATCGCTCTACGAAACCTTACAGATTACTGGTATTATAAAGCCTAGCGTCTACATAGATTACAATCCAAGTAACGCCGTAACAGACACCACTCAAACTAGGTGTCATTAAAAGGTATGTAACAAAACTAATTACATAGTGTGAGACTATTCTGTAACACTGTCTCCTGAGACTTAAGCCTTCTGCTCGGCCGTCTGTTCCTCACCTTAATCCGAGTGTCTGGCGAGTCGCCAGCCGCCGCGCTAATGAAATTATACAAAAATCATTCACATTTGTTTAAACTCGCGCTCGTGCCCGTGCCGGCACGACTTCAGTGCGAGCTATTAAACGATGCCTGTCCTCGAGCACCAGCTGCCGCTAAAAAAGATATATACCGTCGCTAACTTTTGGTTATTAAATAACATTACTTAGCTAACCTGGTTATCGTTAATAAAAGAACGTTAACAACGTTACCTCATATTAAGTAGTACCTACTGCCTATGTATAAACAAATAACCTCCTTATCGGTAGGTCGTTGCAAAGTAAAACAACATTATTACACAAACCATAACTGAACTAGTTGTTAGGTGAAACACATCGATTGTGCCCCACGTTCCCCATGCCCCGTGCCCCGTGCCCCATGGTGGAGTGACGCAAGGAGCCGCACAAGGTCAGGGGCGTCTCGTAACGAACCTCACGACACACCAGCACATAGAGAGATCGACGTGGACTTGTAAAACATAAGCTGGAAGCGGCATACTTTATCTAAAGGCTCAACTTTTAAGTTATTGCTTTCTAAAAGTTGCCGTAAACTGATATTACACTCATGAATACCTCAGTTTACCTAATACACTCAGCTTAAATACGTCTACTTCCCATAAAGGATACCTACTGGCGATGGAAGACTGTGGAGCAAACAGAATACAAGATAAGTGACAGAAATGGATAATTGTCGAGTAAAGAGAATACGACAGTAAGAAAGTGTACTCAATTGTTGTACCCGACATTATACAGTTCACATGGACACCCTGTGTGAATTTTTTAACTATTACTATAAATACACATATTAGATATACAACAACACCTCCTTCTGCGAAGCAGTAATGCTCTCGAAAGAGGAGGCGGGGCGCGTGAGGGAGTGGCAGTCACTGCGCCCTCACGTCCCTAGCCGCCGCAGGAGGAGACGTCCCGGGCGTCGGGAGTCGATTACGGACTCCCGGCCACTGTAGGCGCGAGCTTGCGGGCGGCGAGCAATGGGTAGCTCGCCCCCCGGTAAGGACCAAGCTCGGGTCGACTGCGCGTACTGTTCCACGCGCGCCTCAAAGGGATGTCAGCACCACTGAAGGGGCAGACCCCTAGGACCGATGCCTGCCGGGGTCGCGTGATTGTTCGAAAGAGATACCATGGCCCTGGCACATGGGCAACTGAAGGAACACGGGTGGGTTTTAGTCAGTAAAAGTCTGACACACCCTCCCGCTCCGCCCAGGGCGGGAGAAGTCATTTGATGATTTCCCATCCAGAAAAAAAAAAGATATACAACAAAGAGTTCAACTGAAATGTGACAGAGGTGACAGAAATGGCCGCATACGAGTAAAAACCTATTTTTTGAGTTTTGTTTCATAAAATTTGTTTTCACTAAAACACTGGATAAGACATCGCATCATTGTGACTGCGCGAGTACAGGTGAATACAGCGGCTAGTACAGATCGTCACAAATCAAATGTTGTATGGCAGTACCTCGTCACCCGACTGATAACAGTATTAGCAAAGGCTTGTTATTGCTCTACTTACGAGTTATTATCTCAGCTCGGTCAACGTTTAAATGAACTCAGGCAGGCCTGAGTTTGTTTAAACTTAACTCGTACTAGTTTGAGAGAAATCATGTTTGATTATATACGTCAAATTTATAATTATTAATGTCCTTTCAATTTCATGTAAGGACATTAAAAATTATAAATTTGACATAAATAATTCACTGACATCTTTAATATCTTGGCTCAATAATAATAATTTAAAAATAAATTTATCAAAAACAAATATCATGCACTTTGGACAAAGATTGCATAATCCGTTAAATGTAAATTTGATTCATGACAATAATACTATAAATGAAATATCTAATGCCCGTTTTCTCGGTTTAATTATTGACAGTAAACTAAATTGGAAGGAACACATTGACAAATTAAAAAAAAAATCAGTAGTCAATCATATGCTTTGTACCAACTTGCTCCATCCATCAACACTGATGGTTTTACTATCGGCTTATTATGGACTTGTTGAATCTGTCCTTAGATATGGCATTATCTTTTGAGGCAACTCGTCTAATAAAGATATGGTATTTATAATGCAAAAGCGATGCCTACGTGCCATGTTCGGTATCCAAAGTACAGAGAGCTGTAGGCCTCTCTTTATAAAACATAAAATACTCACACTTCCGTTACTTTATATTTTAGATTTATTTTGGATTTAGCCCTGTTTGTCAGAAATAACCCTCATTTGTTTCCTCGAATATCGGATATTATAATTCGTAATCGCCGGGATAATAGTAAAATTCGTGTGCAGCCAGCAAAGACAGCGCTACTGTATAAAAGCGTGGTATGCAGAGCGTCAATCATTTATAATAATATCCCAAAGTATGTTAAGTCATTAAATGCAGACCAGTATAAGAAAACATTTAAAAAACTACTGACAGAAAAAGCCTAGATACTACAATGTGAATGATTTTTTAAATGATAAATCGATCTTGAGAAATTGACTTAAATTATTATTTATTTTGTGTCGCATGCGTATTGACCTAATGTTTTTAATCTAATCATATTGTTTATTGTTAATAATCTATTTTTATTGTTATTCTTTTTATTTTAAATCTTATTGTCTTTCGACTAAAGGATACCGGCGCGGCGAGAGAATTGTTGATGAAATTATTAAGCGTTTACGTATGACACCCTACTAGATATCGACGAAATAATTTACTAAGTTTTATCAAATCAAACATAAGTACTATCAAAGTCTGAAAAAAAATCATCATAATAAAGAGCTTATTTGACTAGATTATTGATGCTAAGAAATAATCATGGCTTAGTTTTTTTTTTCTTTCTTGCTCGACTTAATGACTTTTGGCTAAGCGATACTATTAATGTTGCCATGTAATATAAATCTTAGTCAAGTTACATACGCTGTGGCTTTACGTATTGCATTAATATACTTAGGAAATATATTTCTGTATCAGAATACAAATGTTAAAATAAAAATGATTGCTTGTGCTAAAGATTATAGCGGTCATAATTTTTCAATACGTACATATGACATCGTAGTGCAATTCGAGTATGGCAACATCGCAAAAAACAACATGACATTTCAATTGTCAATCGGCTGGCACTGATAACTTGTCCTTGTCTTCGCGTGCGTCTCGTTTGTTTTCCATCGATTTTCCGTGATTTTCTACTTCATCGACTGCTTCTGCTTATGGACTCTGAGATTTACGGTTCCCTGTGTGACTAGTGCTTACCTAAGGATTCTGATTGTTTGCCTATACGACGACATTTTTCTGTGACTCTGGATTCCGATTCTGCCTGATCCCTTGGATTTTGTTGTGTGGGCATCGATTTGTTTATCACGATGGGTAGCCGTGTCAACTGCAACATATTATGTGTCAATAAAATGCGCCGATACCCGGCATTGGCACTCAACTCTCACTCGAGAGTAGGATGTTGCGCTCATACATTGACTGAAGTATGTTATCTAGGATGGGCCAGACATCAACCATATATCACAGCACCCGCAGGTTTTCTTGATGACATTGTGATTAGAGAAGATGAGGAATAAATATTTAAAAAACAAAGTTGTTTTTTTTTTCTATACCTACCAATGACCTACCCTTATCATGTAATGAATTATACTATAACTAACTGCTCTAAAGATAGTTGACTAAGATTATTAAATAAATATTCTTCTGAACATATAATTAAGTAGGTAAGTACCTGCCTACTTACTTACGTGGACCATGTGGCAGACCTACGCACGTCGGTTGGACTTAATATTCTGAATACGTAGACCGTAGTTTATTTTATATTTAAAATGCATTTCTATCAATGGTATTTTGAGCAATAAGTAGGTATTTCTATATATCTTTTTCAATAAGTCTATTGTTGACGAGACATAACCTCTAAAACTTCAACCTGAAATATCTTAAATTCCTGACTTCCTATAAAAGTATAACTGAAGACAAAACTGTTTAGCAATTCAATCTCTATATTTTTACATATTTCTCATATGCAGACGCTAAAAAAAAATGTCAACATAAATTTGTTGGGGAGTTCGCTACTGTTCTTTGTACACCAGCCATGGTCAAACATGTTGAGCCACAACCAGGCACTTTGTAACAACCATACTATACCATGTATATTATGTACACATGTTTTTGCAAATAAATAAATCTGAATCTGAATACGTCGTACTATGTACGCCCGGCTTCAAATCAAGCTATACATTTCCAGTATAAGTTGACATATCTATGAAAAGGTTTACGAGGTCTTACGAAAATACATTACGGTCAGCTTATACTGGAAACGTATAGCCTGTTCTGTAGCCGTGTGTACGTGCACGGTGCACGGTGCCGAGTCGTATTTGTTTGTCCCTCGCGACCAATACCCGGTACTACCGATAGTGATCCACCGCGTGTCATTACAGTGCGCGCTGCACTCCACTTGCTGACTACGACTGGGGGACACCTCATCAAATACCCATGATTAGCTTCACACGCTTGTGTCCACTACGGTTTTAAAGTAGTCACGTAGCATGACGTGTATTATTATGTTGGCAAAAACGTGTTATCTAGGCTATTTCAAGTCACGTACTACAAAGGTGTTAAGGATATATTTTGTTATAAAAAACCGGCCAAGTGCGAGTCGGACTCGCGCACCGAGGGTTCCGAACAAACCCGTACGTATTCTCGGTTTATGCATAAGGTTTATGATTATAAAATTAAATGTTTTTTTTTTAATTTTTTTACTTCAGTTGATTGAATAAAAGGTAAATTGCGGTTTACGATTTATGACGTTTTAAAAAATAAATGCTTACTCGATCTCGTTCAAACCAATTTTCGGTGGTAGTTTACATGGTAATGTACATCATATATTTTTTTGAGTTTTATCATTCTCTTAATTTAGAAGTTACGGGGGGGACACACATTTTACCACTTTGGAAGTGTCTCTCGCACAAACTATTCAGTTTAGAAAAAAATGATGTTAGAAACCTTAATACTATTTTTGAAGACCTATTCATAGATACCCCACACTTATGGGTCTGATGAAAAAAAAATTTTTGCGTTTCAGTTCTATGTATGGGGAACCCCAAAATTTATTGTTTTTATTTGTATTTAAGTGTAAAAATCTTAATGCGGTTCACAGAATACATCTACTTACCAAGTTTCAATAGCCTAGCTTTTATAGTTTCGGAAAAAAGTGGCTGTGACATACGGACGGACAGACAGACAGACAGACATGACGAATCTATAAGGGTTCCGTTTTTTGCCATTTAGCAACGGAACCCTAAAAATGCACATCTGCGTAACACAACATACTGTAATGTGTCAGATAAGTACGCCACTTTAAAACACTGGCAATTACAGAACGGAAAATTAAGCGCTAAGTCAAATTGTACGTTTTGCTAAGTTGTAACGCGTGGCATTTTCCTTCAGTTCGATCTAGTTCTGTGGAACAAGTGAGACGCGGCTAAAGCTATCGCGTCCTATCTCTGGCTGCAAGCGGTCCGCGCCGCTCGGTCCGGTCTCTTAATAACTGTAAAGCTGTGGCAACCGGAACAACTAACTTTGTGCTAAATAAAATACTTGGAAAGGAGTTTAAGGAAAGTTAGCGAAAATCGGCGGCGAGGCGTGAGGGTTGGGGGGGGCTGGCGGATTGGGGGTTCAAGAACAATTATAAAAGGTATAGCAGGTTAAGTATTGAATGTGCCTCAAGAACCAAATGTAATGAATATCACATTGTTAAGTACGCTGCTCATTGGCATTACTATTTATGTAGTTGTCGACTGCCTATTTTAATTTAATAGTATAATCGTTTCTTTCAATAATTTGTATGTCAATTGGCAAAACATAGCGCTCTACCTAATTTTTAAGATCTTGTATATAATTATCACCTATGTTTACGAATAAATGATTCTCATTCTGATATCTCTTATTGTTATTGAGTGACCTTAAAAAATGACCTGATAACAGCCAATTTTTTAAAATTTTCGTTTCTAAAACTAATAGAGCTAGGAATGTGATTTCAAATCCAAACTGTAAACAACATTATGATAAATATTACGTATTTCGATTTTGCTAAAAATATATATATTTTTTTAACAGAAATATTTTTTTTTAGCTATTATTAGTAAGTTCTAACAGAGTGACCACTTTCAAAAAAATCTGAAAAATAGCACTTAGTGACATCACACATAAAAATGTAAATGATATGTTTCATAATTATAATAATATTTAATAAGAAAAAGTTATACTGCATCAACTCTGAGAAATTCTGTCTGAGAAATTGAGTAGCTAGTATCCATCTCCATTACATTTTACAACCTTAGTATAATTTAAAAAGCAATGTAATATACGTGTTTAGATAACACAAATATAATAAATATATACTTATGTAAAAATTCTATATAAAAGTCTAAAGTGTACTTATGTTTCGACATGCAGCCACGTGATACCTCATGGTTGAAAGATTCTCCTCCTCCATGCAAGTTCAACCTCTCGGCACGGGTTGACGACGAAAACGGGATGAAACATTAGCGCCTTAAGTTTAGGCTTTTAATAGCTAAATTAAGTTTAAACCAACCAAAAGAAGAACAAGACAAATTGAAAGATTTAAGGATCCCTAGTAGGACATCATAATTGACAAAGACAAAGGGGCTGCTAAAGTCCAAAAGCACAACTACCGTGCGAGATTTGTGGACCATAGTCCAGCGGATGTGCTGTGCTATCCCAAGTCGAAACCGAAATTGAAAAGGACTAGGCAGGTCATTCGAAGATTGTAAGGTAGAAAGTTGCTGATGACCGATGTGTTTAAGAACTTGGAACAAGGAAAGGAGCAGGAAAGTTAATTTAAAGAAGTTGATTTGACGTGCAGCTTTAATGTATCAGAGGGATGGGAGAAGTGTTTACTAAGATCACACACGTCAGTGTCATTATTGGAAGCAAATGGAGACTTACCAATGCCGACAATTTTTAGAAACTGTTATGTATGTGGATGTACGCGCGCATGCTTATGTGTGCATACGCGCGCAGCCGGCCGACCACTTACATAGATATAATAAATCAGTGTGCTACCAGCAGCCGTAGTTTCACTATCTCTCTCCTATAACATACGCAACAGTGGCGACGAGTTTACCCAAAATGGCGTCGTTTGGTGTATTATGCACTTTCGACCATAATATACACGAATGGAAAACGTACAAAGGTAGAATCACGCAGTGGTTCATTGCAAACGACATTGACGCTAAAAATGACGCGGCAGGTATAAAGAGACGAGCGATACTACTAAGCGCACTCCATGACGGAACCTACAAACTGGCAGCGGATCTGGCATTGCCAAAAGAGGTAAAGGAGGTGCCGTATGAAGGGCTCATTGAGTTGCTGGATGATCACTTCACCCCGAAACGGTGCGGGTTCAGCGAGCGACATAAATTCTACTCGGCTTCACAGCAACCAGGCGAGTCATACACGCAATGGGCGGCAAGGCTGCGAGGACTCACCGCACATTGTAATTTTAGCAATGTAGAGGAAGCATTGCGAGATCGGTTCGTGATGGGCATGATAGCGGGTCCAGAACGAGAGAAGTTCTTTGGCCGGGACTTGGATAGCTTGACCTTGGCAAAGGCAGTGGAGGTCGCAGAGAGCGTTCGGTGCGCGCATGCAGGCACCGCCGCCACGCCGGCTGCCCCAGCGGACCAGGTGCAGGTGTTCAAGATCGGAAAAGAACAAAATAGTGCTAAACCCATCAGTGCCGTGAGTGATAAGTGTACGGTGTGCGGTCGTCGCAATCATAAGTCGTCGGAATGTCGATTCGCGAAGTATAAATGCCAAAAGTGTAACGTTGTAGGACATCTGCGTAGGATGTGTAATAGTAAAGTAAATTACGTGACCACGGGGGATGTGAGTGAGGACGATGGTAAGTCGCTTTTTAACATATATTCAGCTCAAGGGGAACCTATGACTGAAACGGTTATGATTAAGGATAAATGCATTCAATTTCAAATCGATAGTGGTTCGGCTGTTTCGGTAATATCGGACGGTACTTATAAAACTTTATTTGTGGACATACCTTTGCTATCATCTCGAAAAAGATTTTATTGTTACACAGGGAACATAATGGAGTGTGAAGGGTATATGCGACTGCCTGTAACGTATATGCAGCGCACGCACACACTGGATGTTTATGTAATACGTAGCGGCGGGCCACCGCTGCTCGGCAGAGATTTTATATCAAAATTTAAACTAAAATTAATTTCGGTCAACTTCCTTAACGGTAGCCTAAGTATAGGTGAACAATTACAGTCTCGGTTCCCAGAAGTATTTTCCGATAAGCTAGGCACCTTTAAAAATTATCAAGTTAAACTAAGCTTAAAAAATGAGGCGAAACCGGTTTTCTTTAAAGCGCGTTCAGTCGCATTTGCACTACGCGATAAAGTAGATAAAGAGATAGAACGATTACTGAGCTTAGAAAAAATAAAACCAGTACAACACTCGGACTATGCGTCACCCATTGTTCCCATACTAAAGTGTAACGGCTCAGTTAGACTCTGCGCAGACTATTCCGTAACGATTAATAAGTTGTTAAAAATAGAACAATATCCCTTGCCAACCATTCATGAGTTGTTTTCAAAATTACATGGGGGTCAGCAGTTTTCGAAATTAGATCTATCAAGTGCGTACAACCAATTTGAACTCGACGAAGAGTCGCGAAACATGACATGCATAAACACACATCGCGGACTGTTTAACTACACACGTCTTGTGTTCGGGCTGTCGAGTGCGCCATCAATATTCCAGCGCGCCATGGAAACCTTGCTGTCCGGGTTAGATGGGGTTTTGTGTCTGCTCAACGATATATTAATAACTGCAGAGTCAGCGGGTTTACATATGAAAAAATTACACATGGTACTAGAGCGGCTGCAGGATGCAGGGTTGACACTGCAGAAAGATAAATGTGATTTTTTCAAAGACGAAATAAATTATTTAGGCCATGTCATCAATAGAAACGGTCTGAAAAAAGATCCATTGAAAGTAAAGGCAATCGTTGACGCCCCGGTGTCCACCAATGTTAACACCTTGCAGTCATTTTTAGGGCTAGTGAACTATTACAGGAATTTTGTTCCGCAAACATCGAGTATTCTTTGCCCATTGTACGACTTGTTAAAAAAGGGAGCAAAGTGGAGCTGGACCACAGATCACGAAAACGCGTTCAACAAAATAAAAAATTATTTAACATCCGAACAAGTATTAGCACATTATAACAGTAAATCGCAAATCATGTTGACAGTAGATGCTTCACCAAACGGTCTAGGTGCTGTTTTGTCTCAAGTTGATGGTGACGGCGTAGAACGACCACTTTCGTTCGCGTCCCGCACGCTGAACTCTGCTGAAAAACGATACTCGCAGATTCAGAAAGAGGCGACTGCAATTATATTCGGGGTAAAGCGATATCACCAATACTTGTATGGGCGGTCAGAACCATTCATATTACGTACTGACCATAAACCACTGATATCAATATTTGGTCCGTATAAAGGAATACCTGAGGTAACGGCTAACAGGTTGCAACGGTATGCAATGTTTTTAAGCGCGTATAATTATTCTATCGAATATGTTCGCAGTGCCGACAATAGTGCCGATTATTTATCCCGGGCGAGTATACGCTGTGAGAGTGAAAGGTTAAAGGCGGAGGAAAAGGACGACACGCAAGGCGCAGCCGCCGCCGCCGCGCTTGCTATAGACCGCGCGTCGTACGTCAACTTTGTTATCGAAGGTAACATACCAGTGACCTTGGACGAGTTACGCGAACAAACTGCTAAAGATGTTACTCTAAAGAGGGTGATTCATTACGTGCAGAATGGATGGCCAGGGAAACTATTAGCAGACTTGCATATTAAACCGTATTATTTATGTCAAACACAACTGTCTTACGAAAAAGGATGTCTTATGAGAGGTCATAAAGTAGTACTTCCCGAAACATTACGTACGAAAATATTGCAGGAATTACATAGCTCACATCTGGGAATTGTTAAAACTAAGGCTGAAGCCAGGTCTCGGTTTTGGTTTCCGGGTGTAGATGCAGCGTTGGAAACAATGATTCACTCCTGTGAAATATGTCAGCAACTGCGCCCGTCACCAGGGCGAGCGCCCCTCGCTCCGTGGCAGTACCCGCCAGTACCATTCCACAGAATACACATTGACTTCCTCGGTCCGTTTAATAATCAAACATTTCTGATAGTAGTAGACGCATACCTACGCAAGTGGGTAGAGATATATGACGTCAGCACGTCAACCACTTCGGCAAGCGTCGTGGAACATTTATATGATTTTATGTCTAAGTACGGCCTACCCCACACAATAGTCAGTGACAACGGTACTGCATTCACATCTTTCGAGTTCAGGAACTTTTGTTTGCTAAATGGCATCACCCATTTGACATCACCGGCCTATAACCCAGCAAGTGACGGGCAAGCAGAGAGCTTCGTTAAAATTGTAAAAAAGGGTATAAAAACCAGCATTATGTCGTCACAACATAAAGCAAAGCGAAAATTAAAAGTTTTAAAGTACCTATTCGATTATAGAAATTCGGTTCATTCAGTCATAGGTTTCTCACCGGCGCAGCTAGTTTATGGGCAAAAGCTCAGGTCACGGTTAGATCTATTTGACCCAAAACCAGCGTCGGCTTCGCTCACAACCCCCACTGATAACGTTACTCGCCTACAGTGCTCGCAGATTAAGTCATATGGGGGAAGAAACAAACAAGTGCTCAAACCGGGAGACCAAGTATTATATAAGAAATTTAAAAACAGTAACAAATTTGATTGGTGCAAGGGAATTATTAAAAAGAAAATAGGTAAAGTGTTATACGTAGTTGAAGATACAAATACAGCGTCCAATGTAAAAAAGCATTCAAATCAATTGATACTGTGTAACGGAAACAGTCCAGAAAAAGAGCAACGAGCCTATGCCTTTGATGACTTGGACAGTAACAATGGAACACCAACAAACGGGGCTCAAGCACCAGAACCCGTGGGAGAGGAAAGTGTTGGGACAAACTCGCCCTCACCAATAGAACCGGGTGCCCCAGTATCAAGATGTCCCAATATACTTTTAAGGAACATTCCTCGCGTAGATTATAAGCCCTATTTTTAAGTAGTCATTTAAACATTTATGTATCGTCATGTAGACATTTAAACTTATTATAGTAATTTGGCATAAGTGTAATTAGGGGAGGAGATGTTATGTATGTGGATGTACGCGCGCATGCTTATGTGTGCATACGCGCGCAGCCGGCCGACCGCTTACATAGATATAATAAATCAGTGTGCTAACAGCAGCCGTAGTTTCACTATCTCTCTCCTATAACATACGCAACAGAAACCTCCAAACTTACGGTTGTTGAGAGAGTCATACAAGTAGCGTCCCTTTGAATCTCTTCGCATACGACTGCAACGATAATACAGCACCTTTAAGTTGTGCTCGAAAGGACAGCGTTTAACCTTCTTTTAGGTCTGGCTTTACTTGTGATCGCACCCTTAATGTCAGGACTGAGCCAGGGAGCCGGGACATACGTAACTTTGACTCGATGATAAAGGGATGGCGATTGTATAAACTGAGTATGGTGCTGTTGTAAATGTGAAACATATCGTTGATTCATGCGCTCTCCAAGACGGCTGTCCATTCGATGCTACCGGCTTCACACAGCTATGCCTCCAGGGCTGTGCCCTTTTGGTCTTACAGAAAACAATTGGCACTTTGCGTGGAAATTTCTATGAAGGCTGCAGTTAGGGAACACTTTATAAGGCTATGGACTCAACATCTCTCACTCCCTCACGTTATCGGTACATATCAATGACACCACGTATTGTATATAATAATTAAGGAAATATTTCTGGTATTAACGAGTGGCAATTTGTAACTGTTGCGCGGCAGTCGGTCAATGGCGCCAGTCGCGCCCGGGCGGTGCCAATCACACGCGCGTCCGCTCGGCCCATTACCCACGCGCTCATATCCACCTCACGCTGTTCAGGCCACTGATTAATTATGATTATAATTAACAATGCGAGTAAATTGTACTTTTATCGCTGTTAAGAATCATGAAAGATATATTTAGTAGGTGTGTTATCCTGAATTAAAGCGTCTTTGTTTTGTTTTGTTCTAAAATACATTTACATTACATCTAAGCATTACATATCGTGTACAAGCTGACCATCAGGCTATATTAATCATTTCAATTGCTACAATATAATCTCTGTGCAGAGAGAGTCGTGCTCACAGCAGGTGCACGCCAGCCTTATACCGTGCCGTGCCGAATTCCAACCGCGCGGGCGTGATGCTCTATAACACTCGAAATAAACTTAATTAAACGGAACATTGCAGACTTGCTGCAAATCCTCCGCACTACACCGTCACCGCATTTAAAATAATCTGGACAAGAATTTCGTAAGATTCAGATAAATTACACACGTAGAACGATAAAATAATGTTAGTATATTCTATCACATTACAAGCAAAGATCTACTGTTTACTCTGACATGACCTGTCTGCAACAGAAAACGAATTACCGTTAGTTTGACTTGTGAATCGAACGCAGTCCCTTATTTTCAATGGTGTTATGAATGTTTTAATAAAACAAACCATAAAGTGGACGCTTCCATATTTTGTCGCTAGCCTTATCGATGTTGTTACTTCAACCCTTTCGGTAATAGTTTTTGACATGTCATGTTTTCGTAATTAGTCTTCTTACAATAGTATAATTGAGATTCAGGTTACTAAAATTAATTATAACCAGTAAGTTTTCATGGTACAAAATATTGTAATTCATTAAAATGTTAAATGTATGGGAAAGAAATTAGATTCGTATAATTTTTACAATTTTAAATTAACTCTTCTTATCCTCATTTAATTATTCCAAACAGATGTGCCGCCTCAAAGAAACTAAAGTCTTGTAAAGCTTTGGTGCAGTCGCACAGAACAAGGCGCGAGTGTTTGCGTGTCGCTTCGCCAGGCGGCGCTGAGAGCCACTGTACCGACTAGTTACTGCTTGCTTCGTGCTGATGCTCTTTTTAGCGAGAGTAGACGGGCGCGTGTTTACGTGTGTGTGTGTGTGTGTGTGTGTGTGTGTGTGTGTGTGTGTGTGTGTGTATGTGGCTACAGCGACAAGAGTAACTTTATGCAATGAATTATTTTTAACCTTAGATACGTGGTGGTACATTAGCTGGAACTCGTAAATAATTGAGTAATAAGAGGTCCACTTTCGGTTAGAAAATTCTGAAATTTGAATGTGCAGTATCATCATGCTCCACAACAGTGTTGATAGATGCTTATAACACTTCGCTCCATTTAAATTGCGACTATTGTGGTTGATCATCGCTGCAGCTTGATCATTTTAGGGCGTTACAATTTCATTCATACACCCAAAAATTCTCATATTCATATTCATTTAATTATTATTTATCACAGCTGAAAATACAGTTCTTATAATTAGCATGATAGTATCACTGAAACATACCCATAGGGTGAACAATATTTGTCAGTTACTCAATGTTATCGGCTATGTCTCTTGATACGGTATTCGACTTTTGTCCCCGTACCAGATGAATCAGATCTTCTTGAATGGGGACTACGGTACCAAGAGCCTCTGGTAGGTCCACCTGGTTTCACTTCTGGTAGAGTGCCTTCATCAACTTTTAGAAGAAAACCGGAGAATTGTTGAGCACGTGAATTCCCGCCAAACCGAACTAGAGTATTATATACACAGTCGAGCTATTCGACGAAGCGTTCACCTCATCAGCACTAGTACTTTGTGTCTCAGGTAGTGGTTGCTGGAAATCGCCACTAAACAGAACTATGACACTACTCACCATGTCTTGGTTCTTGCAGATCTTCTGTAGGGTTGTGCTGACACTTTCAACTGTTTTCTATTGCCCATAATGCATGGCGCTTTCATCGTATGAGCGATACGATGAAAGCGTCATCCATAGCACGCCCCTCTTTTGTCTGCTGTGTGACACCCCACAAACAGATTTCTATATCGATGAGAAACTTAACCGGTCAATTACCGTAATTACAGACACAATTAAAAACGATTGTTTACATACCAAATGTGGTATCTCAGGGACTTAGAGGTTAAACATGGCGTGCGTTGTTTTACCTCCAGGACGCAGTGTCAGCGATACCGGAAGATGCCACGGCGATTACAATTTGCCTTGCCTTCTGACATCTTAGTTTTTCCTCTTTTTTCAATATTTTTCTTTTTGTGTCTTTCCTGATTCTTCATTCCATTTCCAAAGACATTCCGAAAAACTATACACATTCCATATTGTGCCGTTACTTTTGCATGAGTCAATGTAAAGATACGCGGCGGTGGGTTTATTATTAAAATATTACAAAGTATTTCCCACCACATATTCATGCGACTTTAAAATTCTGTTTAGCAAACATACTAAGCGCTTGGAAGAGGGTAACAGAAAGAGCCATTAACATACATGATAAATGATTTTATTTTTGAAAGGTTTGTAAAAACACTTTGACACTTCAATCATATATAAATATATTCATAAATCTAAATGAAACACACTTATATATAAACACTTAACAGATTTGAACTAACTGAAACTTGAATCTACATTAGCACTTCACCCGTGACTTCGTCTGCGTGAAATTTTGCGTCCCGACCCGCCGCGCCGTACTCCATCGCCCCACGCTGTTACTTCATTTTATCTTTGCGTTCTTTTTTTTATTCCTAAGGGTATTTGCATGATATTAAATAGCCCATAATCTTTCTCAACAATTAGGATATCAAATGTAAAAGGAGTTTTTCAAATACGACTAGTAATTCCAGAGATTATCCCGTACATACAAACCAATGACACGTCTTTATAATACAAATCTTAGTATTTACCTATTACAATTTTGTTTTTGTGTTTCGTAGTCATCGTAGTGCGTCTAAATGGCTACGTATAACGTAGCGTAGTCTCGTACCAGCACTACGACAAAGAGTTTATGCTACGAGCCGCGCAGAGTTGCGGGCTTTATCGCGTACTTATGTACTGTTACTGAGAAACTAAGGAACTTACGTTTTATTTTAAAACTATACTCTCGTGGTTGCTATTACATGTATTTCGTGTTCACCGTCCAGAGGAATTGCTGGATTAATTAAAATTAAGTAATAGTTTATGTTTAAAAATATATTTTTAATTTTTCCCTGTGAGTTTAACGAAGTCCCCTACTTTTTCCAGGTCTACTGTATAGATAAGAACATCATTATCATAACAGTAACTCTTACATGCTTAAAAGAAAAAAGAAAGTCTCAGTAGGTACTGCCTACTGAGACTTTCTTAAAAACGTTTCATTGAAAGACAATGAACAAACTCACAGTTCCAATATTAGGAAGCATAACTTTAATAGTAAAGGTTAGTAGTAAAGGTTTAATTTTATAATATTAATTAAACATTTTGCCCGACGGTCGCACGCGTTAAGTAATGTCGTAGCAAGTGGCGTAGCAGCGTAGCGCGTAGCGTCGTAGCGCGCTACGCTGAATGGATTTCATTATGAAACGGGTGTTTGATGATTAAGTTTATAATGTTCGTTACAGTGATACGAGTTCGTATAAAAGTATGAACTGAATAGAATAGAACATGTATCTGCGTAGAATGTAGGTATACAGGTGAGTTGTTATACGTGGTTATACTTATTTTTATTAGTAAATAAAATATGGTAAAAAAACGTGTACTTGTAAGTACACGTTTTTACATACCAAATGGTTCGCCAAAATTATAATACCTTATTAATCAACAAATCAACCCTGTAATAATACATTTAATAATACATTTTATTTATTTTCTCCCACAAGTATAAAAATATACAGAGTTTAATTTACAAAAATAAATTTAAGATGGGAGACAGGAGCCCATACTAAGTAAAACCTGTGCTATGGGTCTCCTGGTCTCCTAATCGGGTCCGTGGCTTACGCCCCCAGTGGTCGACGCACCTGTGGCGGACGCCCCCGATGCAAATAATTTAATTCTAAGCAATTTTTGATCAAATGTACTGTCAGGCACATACATTATTTACAAAAATAATAAATGTATATTGATTGTAAGTATATGTATACTATTAAATCATAAGTATATTTCTTACATACAAATGTTTTTTATTGGATATATGTTTTGAAAAGTGAGTCTTAGTAATTTTTCATTATTTATTTATTTATATCAATAAGAAATGTAGTAAAAAATTGCATACAAATCACAGTTTTTATCAAATACAATCAAGATAATCATTTAACTTGATTACAATAATCAGTCTCAAATGTAATAAAGTAAGATAGTGAATTTAAAAAATCAGTCTTAAAAAATTTCTACAGAGTAACTAACTTTTTACATAATTAAATGTTCTTTTTATCTGTGTACAATAATAATTATACATAATCAACTATGAAAACTTAAACAAATGAGAATATTTTTACCTAATTATAACAGTCAGTTTCAATATAAATAAAATAACAAAATAATAAGGCTTTAAAATGAAACGTACTCGTAGAGTAACAAATTTTTTACATGTGAAATGATTTCAAATTTTGTAAGCATAAAAATAATCAACTGTAATAACTTAAACAAACATAAATAAATAAATTTCAAAAATTGAAACTTCAAAATAGTGAATAAGCAAAATACAAAGTTAGGTAAATTATAAAAAAAAATAGTATATACAAAGTAAGTTAAATTAGTACTTTTTTGGACGGATTGCCACATATGGGCGGATATGTTCTAAAAACATGATCGTGGTAATTTTTTTGTATTCATATTGTTCAGTCAAATTGTCAATATTTTTTTACTCACTAATCTTTCTTATCAGTTGCATATTTCAATATTCAATAACTTGACTCTGGTGTGAAATAAATAGACATAATATCTATTCATAATTCCTTATAATTTTTCTTAATTGTGGACAAAAAGCTGGTTTGGCTCATTTAGTTGACGAGTTGCTTGAAGTTAAAATATAAAATGTCCATATGGTAAGAATAAGGGGCAAAATGTCCCTACCCTTGTAACACTCCCATATATGTATGTATCAAATTAAAGTACTTGAGAAGTGTATCGTTTGATTGTCTGAAAAACCTATCAAAGATGGGCAAGAAAAGTTATTAAAAACTGATAACCTTTATTTAGCAAGAAAAAATACTTTATTATTATGGTGAAACACTTTTCTCATTTTTTGTACTAAGTGAAAAAGCACAACTTTTTATTTTTATTAAAATAATCGAATCGGGGGCGTCGGCCACAGGTGCGTCGACCACTGGGGGCGTAAGCCACGGACCCTCCTAATCTCGAACACATTATTCATGGCTATGATAAGGAAATAAAGGAAAACCCTGTGATGATATTCTGATGTGTGTACTTTGATAATATTGGTGGTGGGTTAAAGAAGAAGTATTAAATATGGCAGTAATTACTCCGTAATTATTCCTTTGATTTACGTTCCGCGTAACTTAACAAACCCCAAACACAATACCTAATTTCAAGTTTTGCTGTAAGATTAAACTGTACATTGTAATAAAACTAACAATACGATAAAAATACGATTAACTAACAACTTAGTTATTGTTTTAAACACTCACACGCAATAACACGCGGCGTCGTTCACAAGTGTAACAGAGGGGAATATGTGTTGTTAAGTTATGATTAACATAGTGCACTGTAAATGTATTTCGTTCCGTCTTATTGTGAGTCGTGTTGGTATATTTTTAACGAATATTTGTGCAATTTTCCCTGTCATTTCCAATATCCAAATTATACGAGCTAAATACTAAAAATGGAATGCCGGGCACAAATTGGAGAAATGCAACATGACATGTAACACAAATGAGCCGTCCACATCTATGCAGTGTAACATGAAATGTAAAATAAATCCATTTATTTCAGGCGACACAAGCCCACAAAAAACCTTAATCTAAACGTTCAAACAAGTATGTATCATATAAACAAAGATTGTATTAATAAAAAAACACTTAATACTATGTTAGTAGCACTTCAGTTTGCACTAGCTTGATTTTGTACTGTCTTGTGGTATTTGTCCGCGGAAGCGACGCAACACCACGCCCTGCGGCTAAAAGTCTTCTTCCCTGACGAAGGGCAGATATTAATTCGACACGCGCACCACGAACGCCTTAGGCCTCATTTACAGAGACGCAGGGCGTCGCGCATCGCGTCGGACGTTTTTGCTGTTTACGGAGAGGCGGCGCGTGCAGCGGCATGCGTCATTGCACGCGTAAACACAAACATATGGCAATATACGATGTTGTTCATGGAGACGCGAGGCGGGCAGAGGGGCGGTGCCCGCCACGTATATTAAATAATTCACGTTTAACATAACATTTTCTGCTAAAAAATGTCGATGATATTGTACTCCATTGCTACGGTAAATACGTCGGCGTTGTGCGATTTCCAAAAAAAAAAAAATAAGACAGGTAGAAGGTTCCGCCGCGGGCACCGCTTCATCGAGAATTGCCGCCGCGTGCGCCGCCGCGTTGAACGCCGCGTGGGACGCGTCGTTGCCCGCCGCGGGCAACGCCGCAAAAAACGCTCAATTTCAAACAAACGCGTGTAAAATCGCCTCTCCGTAAACGCACTCATACAACGCTATATGTTTGAATTTAGTGCGGGCCGCGCCGCCCAACGCCACGCGCGACGCCCCGCGTCTCCGTAAATGAGGCCTTAAAGTTGACGTTGAGGCGCGACTCCAGAAACTGCACCCTCGGCGTGTACCTTAACTTCTGGCGAACGTACTCCATGATGTCCTCCGCCTTAGTGGAGTAGTGCAGGCGAGCGATGTAGGTACATCGGAGTGTTCGTCTTTGCAGCACGCACGCTTACTTGGAGCACATGCGTAACAAGTCAAGTTACGTTCACGAATCTATAAGCGGTATTAGAACATACACGTAATCTAATCGCAGTCGTTTCCAGATAGTTATCCATAAGCTAAAGGCCCACTCTGCCACTATCGCGCACCGCTATACACAATCATTGTCGGCCAGTACTCGCTCAACAAGTTGCCGCGCTCTATTTTAGACTCGCTAATAACAAACCCGCCACCCTACTCTCCACCCTCACCTCACCCCCGCTGTGGCCCACCGTGGCCGTCAACCTTATGCGTAACGGTTCAAGAGCCTTTATTTGCAGGTTAGTGACTTACTTTCGAGTAACCACTGCCCTACATGCAGTTCTGAAGGTAGATACCACTACTGTTACAAGTAGGGTTGCCAGGTCTTAAAATCGAAAAGCCGGACAGACCCGTCAGTTTGGCCGGACATTTGGGTAAAAAGGTCTGACATCTTTAATTATTAAAACAAACTTAAACAAAAAACTAATGAATTAACGTTAAAATAAAGTAACATAAACGAATTAATATTTCTGATTGGCAGACACATGCTTTAAAAGCTAATTTTCTTTTTAAATTGAGTAGTAATAAGGCGGGGACAGCACTAGTTCACTCGCTTGCGCTAGCGATACAAGGTGCGGTGGGTGGAGCCGGAACTAAGGCAAAATGATCAAATTTGAAAAGCCTAACAAAAACCGGACAGGCCGGACACCGTCTAATTTGGCCGGACACACAACCAAAAAGCCTGACTGTGTCCGGCTTTATCCGGACGCCTGGCAACCCTAGTTACAAGTACAGTTTATTTACATTGTGGTAACATTATATAACATTTTTATGTCTTACTATAACATCATCTTGGTTAGCTGTAAAGGTGTTATAATTGCAATTAAAATAAACAAATAAAATAAAATTACTGACGCGATGACGACTGCGTGCCTTATGAAAACAACAGGCTGAACACAAATACAGAGATTTCTCTTGCAGAACATAAACGAGTGCCCTTTGACCAACTCATATCTCTCTGACGGTTCGTAGCTACTTTTTTATCACTATAGCAATGAAACAGTGAATGTTATTAAGAAAATAATAACATCTATACTTATAATAAAACTGTAGAGAGGTTAATTCTGAACATTCAATATACATTCAAAATTAATATTGGAGGATGAATGGTGATCGATACTGATGCCAAAAATGCAATCAGTAAATTTTTTGTCTGTCTGTCTGTATGTGCACGCATGGGTCAAAAACTACTGAAGGGATTTTAACCAAACTTGGTACGATTGTAGTCCATACTCCTGAGCAGGTTATAAGGTATATAACATAACGCTAAAACACATAGGAGCTGAGCAGTGACGATAAATTTGAAGCAAGTGGGATGAAAATGCGCTTTCGAGCTCTTATCCTCGCATACGTTGATCATACACCAAAAATATGTAATACAAAGATGATGGTCTTCAAAAGATCTACAAAAAAGTCCTCAAGAGTATATATCTATCCTACTAAATTCGGAACACAGTTAGTTTATAACCTGGATTAACACATAGGGTACTTTTTATCCCGGTAGTATGTTCCCGCGGGATATTTTCGGACCTCCACGCGGGCGAAGCCGCTGGCAAAAGCTAGTTATGAAATAAAACCGAGAAAAATAATCCTGAACCATTAAAAACGAACCTCAATTGAATTTAAAATAAAAAAAAAACATTTTATACATACATACGAACACACGCGAGCGGCGCGCGTGTCGCACACGGTTCACGTTTGTTTTGTTTTCATCAGATTTTTTCTACCGCTTTTATAATTGGTTTGAGGTCTGTAAATACATGGAGAATATTCCGCCATGAAGTAGTCATACGGACGAGGATTTCGTTTGCATGTAAGTTTAGACAGGAAGCTATTGTGAACGATTTATTTATCTTACTATTCAACTAAAAAATTTTACTAATCCTGTATATTACATACAGGATTTTTTTTTAACCAGTGCGCAAATTTGTTTTGGTGGTTCAGTATCAGTAATAGAACACATTTCAACTATTTTTTCGATACTTTTTTTTTAATTTTTATCTGATCTTAAATCAGAAACTGTGGACACCCTATATATTTCGTAATGATATCAACAATAGGAATGGATCAGTAACCGCGAGCCGGCCATAGGTACTTCGAACTTCGAACTTCTTAGAATTTTGACCGATCGAACTGGTAGTTACTTGTAGCTACGCTCGGTGGTTCACCTTCACCACGGTGCCGGCGCCTCGCGCAAGTTACCATAAAAACCAGTTACAAAATAAACATCTTTCGTTAACAATAACTTAATTTTTTTGTACTAAGATATATATAATTTGCATGGTTATTATAACTCGTTTATGTTTAATTTTTCTTTAATTTGCGCACTGGTTAAAAACTTATACTGTATACAACCCTGTAAAACGTTATTTTATCCTTACGCAAATAGGTGATCATAAGAACTGGGTAGGTTTTAACAATGCCTGAAATCGTTGTAAGGTGTCTTTTCTATAGCCAAAGGTGTTAATAAAATTAATTAAATAGATCACTTTATACTATCAAAAAGATTATCTAAATTTATTCCTGTTTAAAAGTATTCGTTTAGTTTCTGGTACAAGCTGGTGCACACAGCCCGTTTGCCTGTCCCTCTGCCGCTCAGCCTCCACAAGCCCACAGAACCGTTTGTCAACTACTTTCAATTTCAACTCAATAACTTTTGTGAACACGTTTTCATTACTCCATTAAGCCACCCGTAGATTACTGCTAATAACAATGTACTGCGATTACTAATGTTATTATGTTTGTCAAATTACCTACTTTATTGACAGAATATTACGTTTGAACATAAAACAGTGTTAGTTTAGGAGTCAGGGTTTACAATATCCGTGTGACCTTTCGTTTAACAACTTATGTATCATAGTCTTAAGCAATGTCAAAAGTTTTTTCTTTTGTATCAATAAAGATTTATTTATTTATTTAGTGTAGTCTGGATGTATACGTATAATGATTTTGTCTGGATGACAAAATGGTAGATTCAACTCAAAACAGACTAGCATTTTGGTAATGCTACACCTCTTATAAATTCAATAGTGCTCATTGCGTTTATTTTTACAAATCAGCGTGTCCGCGATAGTGTCATTTGATATAGCGGTTTTCAACTCAATGTGTTTTCGAACTGGCGATGGCGTACCACTCGTAAAGATTTTTGAAAAAGCGTGCGTCGCAATAACGTCATTCGAAACTTCATATCACTCCTAATATAATCTTAGAGGATTTATCAACTGAAATGGCAGGAACATAGTTGCACGCAAGTGAACGACAACATCAGAGGGGCGCACATTCACCAGTGCTTTAGTGTTTTATATATTCACGCGCCTCGCTCACTTGCTCAAGAGCTCGGAAGTAACGGACGTGTATTAGAACTTTTTCATTCCAATTATTTCATTTATTACCGGTTTCGTTTCGTTATTGGGATTAAATTTATATTTTTTTACCATAAATACTTCTATGTAGCTTGATATTTTTTTTTAGATCAAATGAACTTCTGATCAATAAGAATAACATATTATGCCAGCTCAAAGCACAGTCGTAATGTCGCCGGCGCGCGGCGGCGGGCACAAGAGCGGGCTGCCGGCTGGCGCGACCGAGCTGCTACTTTTTAATATTCGTTAATGGCATCTGATTAATGAACTTTCCGATGGATTTATACGAAATTGGGACGTTTCCGATCCTGAGGGAAACTAAAAATATTATAATTTCCATTTGTATTATTATGAAAAGTGACGTTTGTGCCAACTGGGAACCGACCCCTGTACCACCGACCGGTGATTGTTTTGTTTATATATTTGTAAGTAAATACTGGTAATACTGGTACTGGTGGTGGAGAATGGGCAGTAGCGTTCTCTATGCATTTTACCACCATACTGCGATCGCCAACCCGCCTGCCAAGCGTGGCGATTAAGGCAAAATTGAGGAAGGCCTGCGTCCAGTAGTGGACGTCTTACGGCTGCAATGATGATGATGATGATGGTGATGATGATGATGATGATGATGATGAAATACTGGTATTGTATCATACTGCTCGTACTGTTTCGATTCGATTTTTTAAGTCGTTTTGGGATTTTCTTCATTGCTAAGCAAATTCACGAAACGAATAAAATTCTGTTACTCGCTCATCTGTATAAATATGATATCTTGTACAATCAAATGGATTCTTAGTATTACGTCAATTCTAGGTAAGTGAAGTCAGATTTAGATATTTACATAGAAATAGTGTAGTTTTGGGAGTTTTCATGTAAAGACAACGTATGGATGAACGAACGGTGACCCTGTACTAACGTTTACCGATAATATACAGACACACGCTCATCAAAAACATATTTCTAAGTAGGAAAGTTGAATTGCTTTTGAAGTCTCATTCATATCAAAAACATCTTCATTCCATACTCACTGTACTATGTATTTCAAACCTTATTCTTTCACAATAAAGCTGAATTCATCTTGATATAGATTGCAACGTGGAACGAGGTGTCAGTAAGTAGGTAACAATCTGGAGTTCCGAAATTCTATGAATAAGAAATACTTTAGCCGCTTTGCGATGAACGGTCGCCTCCGTCGCGTCGTTTATACACATACAGTTACGTTCCCACGGCGACACTCCGACACGCCGACACTACGGACTCCGACACCCACACCACATCGACACCGCGGCGCGCGGCGGGTGTCTTCAGCAGTGCGAGCGTACCGTGTGTTTATCATTCTCAGTCGGACGGGCACCGATAGTTTATTTAGAAATAAATTCCGCGCCAATATTGGTAGCCCGTGATATACGATTATAAAGTGACTCGCGGTACGTAATAACTTATTTTTATGTGTTGAGGGGTCATTCTGATAAAATGTACCGCCGCACTATGGGCCAGATCCGTGCGTACCGTCTCAAAAATCTGTAACTTTTATGGTAATTGAAATAAATAGCTCAAATTTGGCACGTAGTATCTAGAATGTATATACAATCCAATTATGAAACATGTTTCCTCAAATGTTGAATTTAAAATATTTAAAAAATAAAACAAAAATAGAAATGTATTTTTTAATATTAAACCATAGTTTGTTTAGGTTATTCAATTACAATTTTACAGTTTTGTCATATTACTACTGTATAATATTTTTTTTAAAATTATAATTAAATCTAAAATTTAATTAAATAACATGTATAATATAATAATTAATTCCAAAAATTTATTTTTTTATTAATATTTCTAATTCTACTTAAGTATCTAAGAGGTTCTTGGCTTCGTCTAACAATTCCTTGGAAATAGCCACTGATGGTTTTCTGATACTTGATAGATAAGGATCTGATATAAATAGGAGACTATGAAATACGTCTTGATTCGTTGCTGATCTGGAGCATTTTCTTGCGTGATACAATCTGATTTTTTTTTAATCTTTGTTTCGAGATTCTTGGGCATCTTCAAATAAATTACCAATAGGCAGAACAGCAAAATGTCTAGTTATACTTTCCCCATGTATTAAGATTTTATGTACTGAAGAAGGCATATTATACCACATATATTTTGTTACGTACAGTTGTGCGGTTGTGCGAGTATATTCACCAAATTTTTCTGGGTTTACAGCAATACCGGATGCCAAAGTCTGGAGAATAACATAGAACCTTTTAATAAGTTCCTCGTCAACTCCTGTAATTTCTGATGCGCAAGAGTAGTTCACAAAAAAACGCCGAGCTGTATTGCTTTCATTGCTGTTTCCACTTCCTTGTCGGGGTTTATCAACGTACAATCCCATTTGGCTTCTAAATAAACTTTGTACAAGCTTTTTCTTGTCTTCTTTGCTTTTTAGGGTTCCGTTACCAAATAGCAAAAAACGGAACCCTTATAGATTCGTCATGTCTGTCTGTCCGTCTGTCTGTCTGTCTGTCCGTCCGTATGTCACAGCCACTTTCCTCCGAAACTATAAGAGCTACGCTGTTGAAACTTGGTAAGTAGATGTATTCTGTAAACTGCATCAAGATTTTTACACTAACATAGAAAAAAAAAAATTTGGGGTTCCCCATACTTAGAACAGAAACTCAAAAAAAATATTTTCATCAAACCCATACGTGTGGGGTATCTATGAATAGGTCTTCAAAATGGTATTGAGGTTTGTAATATCATTTTTTTCTAAACTGAACAGTTTGCGCGAGAGACGCTTCCAAAGTGGTAAAATGAGTGTCCCCCCCCCGTAACTTCTAAAATAAGAGAATGATAAAACTCAAAAAAATATATGATGTACATAACCATGTAAACTTCCACCGAAAATTGGTTTGAACGAGATCCAGTAAGTAGTTTTTTTTTTTTAATACGTCATAAATCATAAACCGCAATTTACCTTTCATTCAATCAACTCAAATATAAAAATTAAAAAAAAAAAACATTTAATTTCATAAGCATAAACCTTATACATAAACCGAGGATACCTACAGGTTTGTACGGAACCCTTGGTGCGCGAGTCCGACTCGCACTTGGCCGGTTTTTTTATCTTCCGGAGTTCCCGCAGCCCATTTTTTAAATGAAAGGTTGTATGACATATGTAAAATTAACTCCATGCACCTGATCCACGCATGCAACGTAGACAAACTGTATTCGTATGCATTTATATTATCTGGCTTTGATTCAATCTTCTCCAAATTATTAATTTCGCTTGATTTAGCCCCACACACTGTACACACAGCTCCAGAACTTGTGTCAGTTAAAACTTGTGTAACTTTTCCATCCACCATAGTTAGGTGCTCGTACCTTATTACAATGACCTGTTTCGTGCATTTGACCCCTAATATCACCAACCACTGATCGGGTTTTCTCGGGAGTATCTTTAGCAAATTCCATTAGGATTGGTCGGCAATAACGAATAGAAGAACAAGCCGGGTTTTTTGTAAATAGATAATATTATTGAAGAATTAGAGGTCAAAAATAATCTAATTGTCCAAAAATCTCATCAACCACAACTTAAAATATTTTTTGAAATATTTTGTATTTTCCCCCCATCTGGGATTTTTCGATTCATTTCAAGGGGGGCAGATTCGGGCAGAATTCTATTTTTGCCCTGTCTTTTGTATAAGTTGTTCTATGTAACAGTACCAAAATTACGTCATGGGTAGACACGGCTAATTGTCAAAAGTCTATTTGAAGTTTCTAATAAGGTTAAAATTTTAGGCCCCGAAATAAAAATTCTATACCTTTCCAGTTTTCACAAAAAGCTTCAATTAAATTATTTTTAATTAGGGTACTTCCTAACAATTCTAACCATATGTAAGACTTACACATTTGCTTTGAAATTAATGAAAATATGACCATGCGAACTGGAGGAATTGTGTTCTATATAATTCTCATAATCTTAACCGTCAACTTGCAAGCCTTAGTCTAATAGTAAAAAATTGTAAATAATGGATTTAAACTACAACATAATATGCATTGGATATTTAGTTAGACGTGTGCATTAACGAACATTATGAAAACCTATTTTTGAGACGGTACGCACGGTTCTGGCCCATAGTGCGCCGGCCCGACCCGTGGCGTCGTCGTCCGGCGCTATTATATTTATTCATAGTTTCAATCGTCGGAACTTCTTATTAGAATGTGATTGGAAAGAATTGCTGAATGATTTCGTTATTTAAACAATACACTGGTGGATTTTTCTTTTTTAGAAACGATATTCTTTTTATTACGAACGGAAGCAAGTAGATGACGGAAATTGTTTATTATTTAATCTAAATAGGCACAACTTTGTTCCTGAAATACCTTTTTCGGAGCGCCATTTCTATTGACAGAAGTATTCAATGAGTGGTTCGTCGCCACAGCTCGGCCCTCTCGACCCTCTGGGCTCTATTCAAGTTGACATCTGTTTTATTTGGCGTGTCCCACATTTGGGCTCTGTATGGGCGTCCATACGTCGTGATGTATGGAGCGGAGCGAGTGTTGCAATGTTACACTGACATTCAATTAAAGGGGGAGTGTGCGCAGGTGAAAAAGTAGGCAAGTTTAAAAATCCACTAAATTCCCGTGACGTAATATATGGCGGGCGGTGGTGCGCGAGAAATGCGCGAGTGCTGTTCAGTGTCAAATGTTTATTAAAATGTTTGCCGTTATTGTACGGCGGCGTATAGAGGATGATTAACGACTTTATATTTCATTTGTTTGTAGATCTTGGCCTTAACCACTCGCTACAAAGTTAACATTAATTAAAAATCAGAAATACTGGCGATACCTACATTGTTACATTTTCTGTTTTAACGTAAACTCCATAGAGTTTTTATTTTAGTGCTATAATTTCGAGCTTACCTATTTTTCATTTCAATTCAGTTATTCATTATCAAATACGATAGATATACAAAAGACGAACCAATATACAATGACCCTGATTGTCGTTTGTGAGAAACAGACACCGCAATAAAATAATATGCACTGTACAGTCAGTATACAGTCGTGTACAGTAGTGTTCTGCACGGCTACTGTTCCGAGCGCATGACATGTTTTATTTAAAGATAAATGTTACAAACACGCGGTACTTGAAATTCCTTTAGAATATATTATGATTGTAGCAAGAAGCTAGCTACAATAATAATATATACTACAGGAATTCTTACTCGTTGAGTGGATCCTCAGTGTGCACGCCAGCCTCACAATCTTTGTTCCGTAGCATTGTATTAATGTTACACATCGGGTACTTACGAGTAATTGTAGCTACATATCGAATCAGTAATACGGAACGCAAACGAATCAAATGAATACTTGACATTAAAGGAGGTCGACTGTACCTACAGGCAGTCTGCAGAACGGAACGTACGATATTGTCTCTTGATACTTGTGCGGCGCATCGCGGATGGCGGCGCTACGTGGTACGCTACGACGCGGCGCTACGAGTATGCGGTTACCTGCGGTACTACGCGGTGATAACAGTGCTACGTGGTGAACTACGCGTTCAGTTTCTTTATTGTAACCAACCTTGACTATGGACACACTTAACGTACGACAATGTTCAATGAGTGCTGAAGGTAGATGACACTTAGTGATCACTGAAACAGATTCTCGTTGGCCAATCACTTGTATCATTCACGTATCGATATGTAAAAGAAAGCGGCGCGCGGAACATTTCCCGGACACGGACAGCGGCGCGCACCGTATGAACATACATATGTTAGTACATTATGTGCTTCTAAGGGCGCCGCGTGCACACCGCCCCAGGGAAATTTCACTATCGGCCTACAAATTTACACGTAACGCAATTTTATTTAACTTGAGTAAATATTCTGCATCGTTACTACGAGTACATCAGCACGACCTACATACTAACGTTCGCAACAAAATGTACACGAAAATATTTTGTACTACGTAAACAATGCACTCACTATATTTATTACAAAGACGGAATAAACCAACACTGTCTGTTAATATAACGTACAGTTGCAAGATACAGAATGCTAATGAGCGACAGATTTCTCTTATTTTACAGTTAAAGGTGAGCGAGAGCACAACAAATGCTACAGACTATTGTAACAATTAACATTACAGTTTTTTTACATAAATGTAAAAGAATTACATCTTATTTTTAATATTGATAGGTTATCCTGAATACGTAATATGTTTGTAGCTGTACGAGCGTCGTGGGACGCGCGTGTGATGTAGCGCGAGAGGAGACGCGCGGCAAGCGTTGTAATACCTCGTTACGATATTATGCGGGATGTTAGCGGGTACCGGGGGGGGGGGGGGGTGTGGGGTGAGGTTTGGCATAAACGAACATGATTATCGTGTTCACGAAAGAATCCACTCATACATATGTATGAAATTATGTTACGTTTGTAGCGAGCCGCTCCATGTATCTTATTTTATATTTAAATGGCGTCCGGCGCGTTCGGGTGGCGGTCGGGGAGAGGGAGGGGGTGACGGCCCATTTTTAAACGTTTTATATCGTTTTACACCGCCCGGCGCCGCGCGCCGCGCCGGTTCGCATCGCACGTGTCCGCGTTGAATCGGACGCGCTCGTCCGCCTCGTTTGAGCCGCGCCAATGTGTAGAAATACATTCCATGTCTGTGCATATATGTATAACGATTAAAATGTCACGATCTGCACAAAAAACGGATTATAGTTAGATGTGTAGGTAATTGCTCTAGCAAACATTACGGAAATCTAATTTCTGGAATCGCACACATTCTATAGTAACTGGTTATACAGAGAAGCTTGTCATAGAACCTTCGCTACATCGATTAGAACATCACTCTGGTATTACAAATGCACTGCACAAACAGTCAGTATTTAGCAAGTACGTATACTTATATTGCGTGATATAATATTAATGAGTGTCTAGCCGCGCGAGGTGGTCGTCACAATGAGCGCGGCGAGGCGCGTCGCGCGGTAATCTGTCAATATTGATTGTTATTATTGACTATTAAACAACGCGCAGTCAGCCGGGAGATATTAATTATAACTACAATTAACCACTAAGTCAGATTTGAAACAAATTATTCAGTAAACAAAATAAGTGATTCTGGCATTTACACGAATTCCGCCTCGACGATAGCTGAGCAGCAAAAGAACTGGTCGTGACGGAATATTCATATACAGCCAGAAATAGTCAAATGTTCCGCAATAAAGGTGGATTTCGGTGCTGCAAGGCACCGAGCACACATTATCACACAACCGGACCGGCACTGCAACACTACGACAGTTCGGAACAACGGCACACTGGGCACCGCTCACAGGATTAGGTAGCAGCCACTTTGACACACAACAAACAAGCTCTGAGCCTCACACGTCCGCCGTCATAGGCACGGGTGCAGGTGGTGCGGGCCTAACGATACCTACTCAAATGTTAATATACTTCATCGTCCCATCGTACGCAGGCCGTCCAGGACAAACTACCCAATGAGAGGAGCAGGTTTTGTAAAGAAAGCATTCACCATCACCATTTGCCTTCCGGGCGTAATCTACAGTGGCCTATATCAAAAGCTCTCAATTAATTACGTCCCCAAGTTGGCGGCTACAGACACAATTTGTCGATGTGGGGGATTACTGACCCATTCAATACACAATACGAGTGCGGCGCCTTTAACAGACCTCACGCGCTTGAGTGCCCTAGAAGTGCCCATTCACCTGCGCCTTGGATGACCTGAGGAATACCACTGATGCCGCAACCAACGTGGCCACTTAGTGAGCTCAAACGATAGCAAACATCGAATAAGAGTACCATTGACACGAAAAAAAAAGAAACTACATAAACATAGAAATTCTGCCGATCAATTTACATTTCTACGAAAAAAAAAATTGTGTACGCTCCTAAACGAGTTGCCGACCGAATGAAATATTCGGCTTACATCCGTGTAAAGTACATACATAGCTATGTACCGCAGCAGGTAACACACAGCCCCGCATATAGTACGTCTGCTCACTGACAATCCAGACCAAAGTAACTACAGGTATAATATTTGATGAGCGCGAATATTATGTTTTTCAACGTTATCTCATCGCCTGCGTCGCGCGTCGGTAGTGAAATAATAGAGGTACGCGTACTAACTCTACTACCCACACTAACTACATTATGTGACAGACGCTTTCATCAACGAAACAGGTATGTAAAGAGTACAGCTACAGAACAGCCACAAGAATAATTACATTCTGGTATTTTCTGACCCTTGAAGCAACACCAAGCGCAAGTGCTCTATACCATTACAATGTCGATATATGTACAGATGTACAGCGCTGACGCGGCAGAAATACAGCCGCATAGTAACACTACACGTGCTAACGCAAGTAAGTACGATGTAGACAAACTGTACGCAAACCAACTTACTTGGTTTATGACGTGACAACCTGCCAGTAAAAGTATTCACTTGTACCTCTGAAGCGAAAGATACGACGATATTAGGCGGTGGAGACATCGTCGGTCGGCGGGCGTCGAGCTCGCTCGCTAATTGTAATACGGCCGTAACACGACAGGACCGGCTGTCCGGCGCAGGCATTAGGGATGCTGGACACACTTCAAACGTATTCACATTTCATGAAAAGGAACAAGAGCTTTGATAGTCCTCAAAATTAAAAAGAAACAAAGGTTGTACGGTTGAAGTTTTTTCTTATTTAATTTCTATTTCATCAGAATCGAATATAATGGCTGTGAAACTTATCGGGGAAGTGTGTATCACACGCGCACTTATCTATTAGAATGCAGGTGTCATGCAAGATTAATATTTAAAATGTTTCGTAAGTTAAGGTTAACGGTAGGTTAGGTTAACTTGATATAATATACAAATATGACATGTTTATTAAAAGCCGGTAACGCATAGTATTTGTAGAGTTCCGTTTCTAAACCATGCTGTAAATGATTTTAAAGACTATCTAAAAGGTCTGTGTATCATCTTCAGCTAGGATGTCTACTTCTGTGAAAAATTTGTCAGAATAAAATTATAACTATTCCGGCTCCATGCACTAGGGTGCCCTCTATCTGGCAGAAACTTGATGCTCCGAATTTTATTTGGCATAATACACTTTGCATAATCTTCTTTAAACGAATATTTGTAAGGCAAAAAAATGTTTAGCATAATCATTGTTTGGCCGAATGTTTATATGTCCGACTTTACGTTGACATACTTTTAAGACAGCAGAATTTTATTTAGCATAACATTTATTTATAGCGACGATTATTTGGTATAATTTCACTTGGCATACTATGAAGATGGCAGAATTTCATTTTGAATAATTTTGTTAGGCATATTGTCATTTGTATAATATTGCATTTTGACCTAAAATTAAAATTAAAATAGTGTCTCAAAAAGTCAATTTATATTGTGCTACAAAAGTTATTGACAGAAACGAACCGCTGCAGAACCGACTTCACGTAGTCTTCTCTGCCCTACTACCCCTAGAGTGTAATTTAAACCCGCGTAAGCGCGGAGGGGCGAGGCGGCCCGCGAGCTGAGGAACAGGTGATTTAGACGCGCGCCGCCGCAGCTAAGGCTGGCCGGCGAAGCCAGCCAGCCTCAGTGGGACCGCCGGAGCCTCGCAGCGCCGGAGCCGTGACAGAAAGCATGCATGCTGCATGTTGCATGCTCGCCTGCATGCTGTGAGCTTGCTTGCATACTGCATGTTTCATGCTCGCCTGTATGCTGTGAGCTTGCTTGCATGCTGCATGCTTGCTTGCATGCTGCATGCTTACTTGCATGCTGCATGCATGATCTATGCTTGTTTGCATGTCTGAATGCAACGTGCTAACTATGATTTTTCTGTAATGTAATATATAAGTGTTTCAATTATTATGGATATGAAATGTATGCCAAAAGATGATTCTAACTGTAAAATTTCTGAGATACGGTAGTTCTGCCTTTTAATAAGTATCGATATGAAATTATGCCAAGAGACAATTCTGACTGCGAACTTTCTGCGATATGATGGTTCTCCCTTTTGATTATTATGGATATAAAATTTATGCCTAAAGATGATTCTGACTTATAAAATTATGCGTTGTGGATGTATGATAAATGAGTGTATGCCAAACGATTTTCTGCGAAATGAAGTTTATGCTATCCGCAAAATATTATATAAAGACAACATTTTGGAATCGGCAGTCGGATGCCAACAAGGTGATCCTCTCGGGCCAGTCATTTTCAGTTTGGCTATCCATCCCATAATACAACAACTAAATTCAAAATTTAATGTGTGGTATTTAGATGATGGAACACTAGGAGGTGACGTAGACACTGTGCTAAAAGATTTTAAATTCCTAAAGCAGCAGTTCCACTCCATCGGCCTTGACCTTAATTACTCAAAATGTGAATTATACCTTTGTGACAATACCGACAGACAATCGACTATACAGAAATTCAATTCAATTGCCCCAGACATCAAACTTTTGGAAAAAAGTTCACTGCACCTCCTAGGTTCCCCAATTCTCGAAAACAGTTTTTCACCTTTTATTGACGAAAAAATTCAAAATTTTAACGATATCTCGGATAGACTTTCTAAAATTAATTTACATTCGGCATTCACCATTATCAGATTCTGCTGTTTCAGTCCAAATTTCATGTATTATCTCCGCTCTTCCTCTTTATGGAAGCACCCACACCTTTTAGACAAAGTCGATGAAATTATTAAAAGCACCCTAACATCCATTTTAAATGTGGCTTTGGACGACCGCTCGTGGCTACAAGCCACACTACCAATTCGTTTTGGTGGGCTCGGCGTCCGCAAAATTTCCAGTGTAAGCTTACCGGCGTTCTTGTCCTCGGTCCACGGCACTGAAAAGTTAATCTCGAAAATCTTAGCTCCTTCTCAGGTTCACTCGGAAGTGCCGTGCTTGACCGATGCCCTGAATGCCTGGAAGGTGGCTTGTCCGGATACGGTTCAGCCCGAGAACCCGTCTTCCCAGAGACAGTGGGATGAGCCGCTCTGCAGGTTGGTACGGAATAATCTCATTAATACGTCCACCAATACTGCTGAGCGTGCCCGCCTGCTGGCTGTGGGAGAATGGGAGTCGGGCTTATGGCTTCAGGCACTACCGTCACCTAACATAGGCACTATGCTAGGTGACTCGACTTTCCGACTCGCTACAAGTCTGCGTCTGGGTGCTCCTTGCGTGGCTCCGCATCGGTGTCAGTGCGGTGAAGCAGTTGATCGCCTCGGACACCACGGTCTTGCCTGCAGAAAGAGCGCTGGCCGGCTGGCACGGCATGCCAGCATTAATGACATCATCCGTCGGGCTCTTGTCACCGCCGGGGTGCCAGCTGTCTTAGAACCCAATGGCTTGGCACGCGACGATGGGAAGAGGCCAGACGGAATGACCATAATGCCTTGGAAGTTGGGTAGGCCTTTGCTGTGGGATGCTACCTGCGTCGACACCCTCGCGCCATCCCATCTTCTAAGCAAGGCAGGCTGTGCTGGGGCGGCTGCTGCAGGTGCAGAAAATCTCAAACGGCGCAAATATAACAACCTTATTGGGAGTTATATTTTTGAGCCGTTTGGGGTTGAAACACTAGGGCCGTGGGGTCCGAGTGCTCATCGAGTATTCCGGGACATCGCCAAGCGGTTGGTTGACTCTTCATGTGACCAGAGGGCTGGTCTATTTTTAGGTCAAAGAATCAGCATTGCCATCCAACGTGGCAATGCTGCCAGCCTTCTGGGCACTTTTCCCACCGACAGCGATGCGGACGAATTCTTTGATGCCCAGTGAGCTCCTCCCATTTTTTTTTTTTTTTACTTTTATTTAATTGTATATACTATATTTATTTTAGTGTTAGTTTGTGGATTATATTTAAGTCAATACAACAATAAATTTTTGCTATCCGCTGTTATGCAAAATAATATTTTGACGAAAAAATTCTGCCATAAAGGGTGGATCCAGTGGATTTACATGCTAAATCCTTAATGTAAGTACATCCTATAAAATCACGTACTACTTATATCTTAAATCTTAACCTACAGCTATATTACATATTATAAATAACTAGCTTTTTCCCGCGGCTTCGCCCGCGTGGATGTCGAAAATTATCGCAAGAGGACGTGCTACCGCGGTAAGAATGTATTAATCCATGTTATACATAGGTACTTAAAATCACATTTGACTGGCCTGTTGGTCTAATGGTTAGTGACCCTGACTGCTATGCCAGAGGTCGTGGGTTCGATTCCCACCCAGGACAAATGTTTGTGTGATGAGCACGATCATTTGTTCTGTGTCTGGGTGTAATTTATCTATAATATGTATGTATTTAGAAATATATAAGTATGTTTATCAGTTGTCTAGTACCCATAACACAAGCTCTGCTTAGCTTAGGACTAGATGGCGTTGTGTGATAGTTAAAATAAAAAAAATATAAACCTTCCTGTTGAATTACTCTATCTATTAAAAAACCCCGCATCAAAATCCGTTGCGTAGTTTTAAAGATATAAGCATACATAGGGACAGACAGACAGCGTAGTGACTTTATTTTATAATATGTAATAAAATAATGATAATGATGATGATAATGAAGTAACTTTTGCGAATTTACTCAAGTTGCACCACAATACATCGACCCTCTCGTGAACCTCGTTCACCACGCGGATGGCTCTAGTGAGAGGAGTTCTCGCCAGTAGGTTGATTCTGGCTGCAGACACAGCAAGCAGGGGCGGGCGTCGCCACCTCCACACGTACCGATCTGGCACCCAAAGTTCCAGGTGCCGCAGCACTCCCGGGTTATGCGCCCCGCCACGCAGTAGCTTCACTACATACGCTGCGAGCGCAAAGTCCCGTCACACCTTTAACGCGTTGTACCCTACAATACCCAGTACAAATAGTGTAGGGTACATCAAAAGTTAAAATGGATATACCCCATACAGCTTGAAATACAAGTGTCTAATAAAAAATGATGAATGATGTAATGTCACATCTTCATCGCCGTCATTCGAGTGATGGCGGCGATGAAAAAAATATTTCATTATTTTGCCTGACGTGGAGTCAACGTCGTTATATACCCTTCCCTCTGCTATTTCTACACATGGTAAATGACTTGCCAACTGTTGTAAAACTTGCAGTGTCTACTTTACGCAGATGACCTTAAGCTTTATAGTCTTGCCAACACTCTATCGGATTGCGAAGCTATGTGAAATGATATATTCGCCATACATGAATAGGGAGCTCAGAATAAAATAGAGTTCAATTCCTCTGAATGTTATGTTGCCAATTAATTTTGAATACATAATAAATGGTAATACAATAACTAGATCAACCAACATGAAGGGCTTGGGTGTTACATTTGACTAGAGCTTACTTTTCGTGATCACATTCTTCAGTTGCCAAAGAGTTTTTTAAACAGGCATTTTTTTAAATCGCAACCAGCTTGTAATAAGGCTCTTATACAGCGCACTTGTCCGAACCAAACTAGAAGCTAGTTCTTCTGTATGAAATCCTCACGAAGTGGATTCTATACAGAAGAACTAGCTTCTAGTAGCAAAGCAAAGTATACACTCCTTCTAGAAAAAGTGCAAACAACAGTCCTGCGCTTTCTTTACAGAAGAACTCTCGGTTACTATCCCTACCTCTATCCTACCACCTTCGTCTTAGGATGTCTCGGATATCATATTCTGGACAAGAATAAAGAATAAAGAAGGGCATGTGGCCAGGTAGGCGTTATGCTCAAAGTCTGGAAGGGTATGACGGATGCACCTGACAACCAGAATGAGCTGATTCGACTCTACACACCGAATAATTTTCTCTGTGGCAGAAAACATCGACTGGGTGCCTTCGTGTCGGTCTGCAACCGGTGCCGCGCCTCCCGTACCGCGCGTATTGACCGCACTAAATACAGTCGTGGAAGCCAACCTGGAGTGCGATCTGTTCGCTTATAAATTCGCCAATTGAATGATTGTGAGCCTACATTTTACTACATGAATGAATAAATTATGTGTACCAATATTTCAGCACAATCGGTCCATTCTATTCGGAGCAAATTCGCTGTGACGACGAAAAGACAAACAGACACACAAGTGATCCTTTAAGTGTTTCGGTTTTTTTTTTGGACGTAAGGAACCCTAAAAATAAAATAAAAACACATTAATTATTTAATCCCCAATTGAAGAACACCCTAAAACTAGACCTATTTGCAAAAAAAAAATACCGTCAAACCAAAACTTAATCAATTGATTCAGTTTTGGTTTGACGGTCTATTAACATCTAACAATTTTTGCATAAAATTTAACAGATCATGTTCTTATAAGGTGCTACTATTTAATCCTCTAATTTTAAATCACCACTTTAACACCGTCGCGAAATAACGTGTAAATAAATAAGTATCTCACTAATTCTCTCTGTTAAGTAATTCAGGATATTCACGCGTGTGAGACCAGGACCGGTCCTCTACCGGACCGGCCAGAGACCGAACTGGTCAAGCAAGGGTTCCACCGAGCTCACGGTTAATTGAGTTTCCAAATTATAAATTCTTTCTGTTAGGTATAGAATACATGAGACTAAGAAACTGGCACGTGTACACACACAGTTAGCAATTAGAGAGCTACGGTAATACGCAAAATGTCTGGTTTGGTCCCCCGGGGGTACAACAGATACACACACAGTGCTACATAAAGGAATTTAGAAATTAATACAAGCACATGCTATCTCCAACTTTAGCGCTAAAGCAGTTGGAATTACCTAATACCGCCCCCTAAGTAAAAAGGGACACACACGCGATATTATAGCTGCAACCAAATTACCCGAGGACCGGTACCCCCGAGGTACTTGCTGCTTGTGTCACTGTGTGCGCACGACGCGCGACGCTTGCATACTAATGCCGAGCGGCCGCGGCGTGGAATGACTTCATGTAATAGATATTTATGTGCACACGAGTGTCTCGCACCGCAGGTAATGGCCAGCGCCTGTACACAGTGGTGCGCTATTATGGATCCAACTGTGGTGCGGCGCTTTAGCAACATTGTCATATTTGTAACTGTTTACGTACACTAACATGCACATACTGTTCGTACAGCTTGCAGTCCGTATGTCTGTAATCGTGATGTGTTATGTCTAGGTGCTAGGTAATAAATAAAAACCGGCCAAGTGAGAGTCGGACTCGCGCACCGAGGGTTCCGTACCGTTATCTATAGGTAAATTGCGGTTTACGATTTATGACGTATTAAAAAATACTTACTAGATCTCGTTCAATCCAATTTTCGTTGGAAGTTTATATGGTAATGTACAGACGCCAACACATCAAGCTACTACAATCTGTCAGATTTCTTTGATAGATTTTCGACTTTATTTCTAGAGAATTAGATTCAAGGTTCGTTGGGAAAAATTGACAGTTTCGGGTAGCTTGACCTGGTGGCGTCTGTACATCATATATGTTTTTTAGTTTTATCATTCTCTCATTTTAGGAGTTTACGGGGGGGGACACATTTTACCTCTTTGGAAGTGTCTCTCGCGCAAACTATTCAGTTTAGAAAAAAATTAAATTAGAAACTTCATTACCATTTTTGAAGACCTATCCATAGATACACCAAACGTGTGGGTTTCATAAAAAAAAATTGAGTTTCAGTTCTGAGTATGGGGAAACCCAATATTTATTGTTTTCTTTTATTTTTTTGGGTGAAAATCTTAATGCGGTTCACAGAATACATCTACTTACCAAGTTTCAACAGCATAGCTCTTATAGTTTCGGAATAAGTGGCTGTGACATACGGACGGACAGACAGACAGACAGACATGACGAATCTATAAGGGTTCCGTTTTTGGCCGTTTGGCAACGGAACCCTAAAAATGATATTAGAAACCTCACTATATTTTTTTAGATATACGATAAAGTTCCTCACAATTTAAAAGAACACCCTATTCGAATATTTAAATCGAAGCTGACTGCGTTATTATTATCAAAATGTTATTATAGTACTTATAAAAAACTTTTTAAATGGTGAAAATGTATGACAATTAAAAATTGTATTGACATGTAGGATAATTTGTATTATATGAGAATGACTTAATTATAAATTTAGATGAAAACTGTATGACTGCATGATTTGTATTTTTTGTTTTTACTTTTTATGACTTTTTTGTTACAACTTTGCATGCCGTAAGGTAGAATGTAGCGGAAACAATTAACATTTCCCATCTTATACCTGTACCTACATTGTTGGCAAATAAATATGAATTTGAATTTAAGACCTATCCATAGATACCCCACACGTATGGGTATGATGAAAAAAAAAATTAGTCTCAGTTTTAAATATGGGAAACTCCCAAAATTTACTGTTTTATTTTTTTCTACTTTGGTGTGAAAATTTTAATGCGGTTCACAGAATACTTACCAAGTTTCAACAGCATAGTTCTTATAGTTTCGGAAAAAAGTGGCTGTGATATACGGACGGACAGACGGACATGACGCGTCCATAAGGGTTCCGTTTTTTGCCATTTGGCTACGGAACCCTAAAAAGAAAAGTTTTCTAGCTAAAAATAATATAAATTCTATGAAAACCTTTCATTCTTTTACAAAGAAAATAACGTTTATTTTTGACCAACAATTATACTTACAAGGAGAGGTCACACTGTTTGGGTCACCGATTTGACTTCCTCCGCCTATGTAAAGAAGTTCACTAGTGTAGTAAATTCCTAAAGCCCTAAGGTGCAACACTCGAGCTTGCGGGTGGCGAGCAATGGGTAGCTCGCCGCCCGGTAAGGACCAGGCTCGGGTCGACGGCGCGCAGTGTTCCACGCGCGCCTCAAAGAGATGTCAGCAGCAGTGTAGGGGTCTACTAGGACCGATGCCTGCCGGGGTCGCGTGATTGTTCGAAAGAGATACCGTGACCCTGGCACATGGGCAACTGATGGAACACGGGTGGGTTTTAGTCAGTAAAAGTCTGACACGCCCTCCCGCTCCGCCCAGAGCGGGAGAAGTCATCTGATGATATCCCATCCTGAAAAAAAAAAAAAAAAAAAAAGGTGCAACACTCTGAAATAAAGGAGAAATTATTTACCAAAGTCTTAGGCTTACCATTAGTATGAGTCCCAAAAACTCAAACTTATCAAAGTTATCTTGGCGAAGTAAGTAGCATATTTATTTTTTCTGTCTCTTTTCATAAAAAAATATCCATTCTCTACCAGTATTCGGGTTATAAAATAATATTCCTAGAGACCTACACTTTTATTTTTCGCAAAATCATGTTTTTTTTTAATCGATTATTTAGCAGCAAAAAAAAAACGATTATTATCGAGTAGAAAAAAATGTACACGGCGAATAATGATGGAAAATAAGTAATTTTATGAAAAAATAAATATGCTGCTTACTTCGCCAAGATAACTTTGATAAGTTTGAGTTTTTGGGACTCATACTAATGGTAAGCCTAAGACTTTGGTAAATAATTTCTCCTTTATTTCAGAGTGTTGCACCTTAGGGCTTTAGGAATTTACTACACTAGTGAACCTCTTTACATAGGCGGAGGATCAGACAAACCGGCGACCCACACAGTGTGACCTCTCCTTGTTAGAACATTTTGATAGATGATAATTATAGTAACAGATGGTGGGCAAAGTTTGATATTGCAAATGCGGCACATTTGCGAAAACCAATCGCTGGATTTTATGGAACACCTGTACGGTATTTAGAATGAAAGCAATCGCAAGAAAATGGCTCTGACTTCATTTAATTCATGATCCCTTTCGAGTCCCGGGAATTAATATGTTTCAAAATCAAGAAATTCCTTTATATTTCTCTACCTATATCGATACAAATATATAAAACTGAAATGTCTGTTTGTAATTTGGAATTAACAGCTTTTCACTAAATGCATATCTATACTAATATTATAAAGCTCAAGAGTTTGTTTGTTTGATTGAATGCGCTTATCTCGATTACTGGTTCGAATTGAAAAAATATTTTTGTGTTGTGTAGCCTATTTATCGAGGAAGGCTATAGGCTATATAACATCACACTCCAACCAAGAGAAGCAGCGCAGTAATGAAAAATGTTGCAAAAACGGGGAATATCGCACGGGTAGGCGATTCGACGCGACGGACGGGAAGGGTCGGGGGACAAGAAATTTAACGCGGACGAAGTCGCGGGCAGAAGCTAGTGAAAGTATATACGGCACTTACACCAAAAAAAAAGATTAAAAAAACTTTCTGTCGGTCTGTCTGTTTGTTCAGGCTTATCACTGAAACGGGTGGACTGATATTTACGGAACTTTCACTCGTAGATTGCTAATATTATAAGAAGTAACATAGGCTACTTTTTGTACCGGTACCACGTCCATTTTTACATCCACGATGGTAAAGCCACGGGCACAGCTAGTCTATTCATAAAATTGTAAGACATATAAAGGCAAATTACCTATGGCTACGATTTAAATTAACAGGCGTACGTCGCTGACAGCACCAGAGCGGGACTGCAAACTAAAAATCACGCGTGAAACACTCCATGGTGATCCTTAAAGCAGTGCAAAAAAAAATACTTCTCAGTATGAGTGTAGAAAAGCCTGTTTTTAGTATTTGAGCCAGTTATCCTTGATGGGGCCCTTGAGTTCAAAGGAGCACGAAACGTGTTAGGTATTCTAAACAAAATGTAAGTATGACTTGTGCCACACATTAGAGCTGGCGACCTGTCACATCGTCACTACGCCCGTATTTCCAAAAGCAGCCCAAATTCAATTGTCTTTGTAAACACCAACAATCAACAAACTGGTATCATTTTCAATTAGGAAATGAGGGACTGAGCGGAAATCTTAGCCGTAGTGTAGGTATGTGTGGAAGGCACACTGCAAATACTACGTACTTGGAACCAAACTACCCATGTACATAATGGTGCAGATTATGAAATTAATTAGATGACAATATACTAATCACGGAACTATTAATAATACCGTGCGTTGAAGGTACAGGCAGCACAGTTATCAAAATGAGAACTCACTGGCTTACTCACCAGATGATGTCCCGCGGAAACGCAATAGATAAGGAAATGATGACTCATGTATGATATTACTCGGTATTTTGTGAGTCTTCTGAGCTTCTCTGCGCGGTGTCGCGCGGTGTTGCGACTGCACTCGATTTGCAGGTGCTCACAACATCGCCTAATTAGTAACGCCGGTGCCTGTTTCAACCACCTGCGCATGCACCCGTCGCCGCCGCTATTCCACGAGCAATAAGGCTCAACGCCGCATGTGCCAGCGGCACGTGCAGTTGGTAATTATTACCGGAGGCACGCAGAGTTGCGTCGGATACTGATTGTATTCACACGAACAGCGTCGTTTGTTAAACAACTTCGTGTTCTGCAAAGTGCCGTCACATACAATCACTATGAAATTCATTATTACATGTTGAAATTGCTTTTAAATATGTAAAGCAAGGTGATATTGCTATTTTTGTTTACAGCAAGCAAAAGCATAGGTCCTTTACATTAATAATATAATACCAATATATTGTTTATTCAAAAATAAAACGCTTAAAAATATGTTCAGTTTTCCTTACATGTAAATTAGATTCTAAGATTTACGTGCCTGAACTAGGGATGCCCGATTTTTTGCTTTCAATCGATCTTCTGGATCGTAAGAGATCGTAACTTCGTGAATTGATTCACGATCTCAATAGATCGTATAGTAATTTTATAATAATAATGATAAGCACAATATTTATGAAACTGGAATGCTAACATATCCAACAACTTGTAGTTCGTACGGTTTCGGTTTTAGTTGTTACGATTTTTTCATACGATCTTCTAGGCGCATACAATTCGATCTGCAAAGATCGTATCCTGTTGAATCGATTAAAAAAATCGGTAGATCGTATTGCCATCTTCGGAAAGATCGGGCATCCCTAGCCTGAACTAGGTTATCCTATGTTTCAGGCAAGAAGAGCCTAAATAGTCTTATAAAATTAATAAATAATCAAAAGTTTAGATTTATCTCTTAATGATACATAGGTGAATACTTACTTAAACATAGTTAGGAAATTCTCTGTTTCTTCGTAAAACATATTTTGGAGAGCGTCTTTGAGCGTTCTCTTACAATTATTACTTCAGTGAATAAATTTCTGTTATAGAGTTTAATCTATTATAGAGGAGAGGACCAAAGTACAGATAAAATTTGGATATAAAAGCATGTTTTGTTCTATTTTGTGGATAGACAAAAGATCTTTCTTTAAGTCTTTTATTAGTTAATTCAGTGCTGTAGGGTAGAGCTGCGTGTTGTTTCAATACAATGTCTATTATAAATAGCTGTCGAACTGTTAACGCTACACAAGATTTGTATCGTAGGTTAGTAGGGAAAAGGAAACGGCGGCATGTCCTAGTACCAAAAATTCGAAGACATGTGACATCTACCAACCTGCACTGGGCCCGCGTGGTGGATTATGGCCACTCCCTCTCACCGAGAGGAGGCCTGTGTCCCAGCAGTGGGAACAATATAGGCTGATGATGAGATAATCACCGAAAATCAAAGCTATATTGACAATCCCAAGAATTCAGAATAGATTGTATCATCGGGCCTTACAACAGAAGAACCTCAATGCCGCCCGAGGGTCGCTGTCATTGGTGTCCATGTAGCCCTTACCGGGAAGAAAGTATTTGAATTTATTTATGAGCAAAACCTATGAAACAAGTGTCGAATAAACATGGACTTTGTATATTGAAAAGCCTTCTTTAAATCACTATCAGAAATAAATTGACGCTATGAAAGTGTGACACGAGATTTTGGAGTTTGGCTTTTGTATGAGCTCTCATAAAACCTGCCTTCCGCCCAACATAAAGAGACTAAGTACTGTTAATTGTGTGTATACCTATCTATAGGTAAACAAATAAAAAACAGAATTATTTTAATTACTTTTTACCCGGTTTCGCAATTCAAAACGTTTGTAGAAAGGTACCTATGGCAGAGCTTTCTTATTAAATTTGAACTACATTTGATATTGCAGCATTTCGCAGCGAACATTTACAGATAATATCTCGAACATATTTGCTAGCTCACATGAACCCGGCAGTCATTACAGGAAGCCACTACACCGGTGCCGCGCCGACTGCTGTGACTACGAGAGAGATATTTTAGTAATGCTGAGTATTGCCGTGGCACTCAACATTTACACAAAATTGTATATTATTAAAAAAAGGTATTTCCAGAACTGAAGTTAAAAATTCAGCAAAAAACTTCAGGTCAATTCTCTCCAAAAAGTTTGGAATATCAATCAAAAACGTTTTATCGTAGCGGATTCACGATATAGTACCAAGTAAAAAAATTGAGTAATACAAACATAAAAGGAAGTGATTACCCTAAGAGAGTGACCACCCTATAAGAGAGTGACAACCCTGCAAATGATTACTATTCGTTTTTTCTTTTATTTAAGTGGAAAAACGTTTATTTTTTAACCGACTTCAAAAAAAGGAGGAGGTTATCAATTCGACTGTATTTTTTTTTAATGTTTGTTACCTCATTACTTTTGACTGCGTGAACCGATTTTGATGATTCTTTTTTTGTTTGAAAGCTGGTGCTTTTCGAATGGTCCCATTTTAATTTGGTTCCATTCGGACAATGGAATCCATGTGAAAACTATATAAGTCTTAAATTTGCATTAAGTATTTGCGACGACAAATGAACGAATAACGCGATTAGATTAGTGCGGGGTATCTACCATAACTAAAAAGTGAAAAATAAAAACTTTTTACAAAAAAAAATAACAACCAACTTCCTAATAAAAACGTTACAAAGTGAAATGTTCGACGCCAGGCCAAAGCCCCGACCATAGGATTTAAATAGCGCAGTGGAAACTATGATGGTGGGGCCCTGGGACAAAAGTGGCAGTAGCGAACTGTCCGCCGTGCGCGGAGCTGATCAATACAATATTCAAAAGACTCACCTGATGGTAGAACACTGGCTCTGGAGCCTACCTGGATTTATGTATGTAAATGAGTGTATATTGTATTGTGTAGTGACGCTGTCAGTGGGCAATCCAGGATACCGGCCGCTGCAATACGCCAGAGATTGGTTCCAGCACGCGGTTCAATCACTGTCACTAACCTCAAACTATTTCAACCAAAGTTCAAACTAAAACCCGTTCTATTTCGTCAAAAGGGGTTATTTACAATCAAACAATAGGATCACGACAAATTTTCCAACAAAACGATCGGTTCAAACGGATTACTTTCAACTAACGGGGTCGGCACGCCAAATAGGACCCGCCATCTTTTCAAGACCAAACCAGAGTGTGTCAAAGTCAAACTGCAGTTCTCACTCTGTTACACGCGCGTTCCGTTAGGCGCACAGATTAATCAAGTCAAACGGGACGGAACATCTACCCCGGGGCCTCCGGACGAACCTTCCCGTCCGCTAATCAATTGGCAATCTTGACAAGGTTGCGTTTTATCAGTCCACTTGACGCGCTGCCGGAGGATGTGCAAATAATCCAAGCTCCAACGCTTCCAAAACTCTGAGCGAGCTGCTGCACCAACAGAAACCGCGATAGCCGATTTTGGCTCACATCGACAAAAGGGTGCTCGGGCAGGGCGACAAGTGGCTGTCCAATCAAAAAAATGGCCCGGGGTTAGGGCCTCCAAGTCGTTCAGGTCCGAAGACAGCGGGCACAATGGACGCGAGTTCAATACAGCTTCAATGCGGCATAATACCGTAGCTAACTCCTCAAAGGTGAGAACGGTGTCTCCCAACAATTGGCGCCAAAGTCCCTTTGCCACTTTCACCGCTGCCTCAAAAATACCCCCCCAATGGGGGCAGGCTGGCGGATCAAAACAATAACAAACAACAACAACAACCAAACAACAACAACCAAACAACAACAACAACACAACAATTTAACCAAATGGCCCTCCTTAGGCAACAAAAGGGGGTGACGGGCCCCATAAGGAAGGCTAGAGAGCCTCAATCGTCAACAACCAAACAACAAAAGACCCGTATCGTCCAAAAAGGGGTTCAACTTACTAACGGCTCCCAACAATATCTAAAACTCTCGCTGCAGAATGGCCAACAGCGCATTGCAACCGGCGAGTTCTTACTGTAACGATCAGTCACCAACAATTCAACAACAACAAACAACAATTCAACAATTTGTCGACGGAGCTGTATCGACTCAACAAAAAGCCGCCCCTAACAATTCTAACTTAGGGATGGTCAGTGCCATCCGGAGGGGGGCCACCTTGCTCTTGGCCATGACCAGTGACAACTTCACCTGGCCTGTCGCGCTGACGGTGCGCAGATAAACAACAGCTGCATAACCGTGCGATGACGCAACACAAAACCCATGAAGGGTAGCAGTGTAGCTCCCAGGGGGGAGGATAGCGCGGGGTAACACAACCTCGTTGACTGCGGGGAGTGCGGATACAAATTGGAGCCAATCTTTCAACAGGGTTTCCCGAAGTGGCTCGTCCCAAACAAGTTCCGCAGTCCAAAGGCGCTGAAGAAAACAATTTCGCCCAAAACAATACACAAACAAAACAACAAAACAATAGACAAAAGGCAACCCTGGGCTCCCGTGTCCAAAATGGCACGGACCACAACAGAGTCCCCCGTGGGCCCCCAGACCCTGACCGATGCCGTTGGCAACAAAACCGTATCGATCTGTGGGGGTACCTTAGCGGGGCAGGCGCCAAGTTCCTAACAATGCCTGGGCGGCGACCGATCGCCGCACCCAGGCCCAAGTCTTTCCCGACGAGGATGGAGGTCAAATTCCTCGTCCGCGCGGTGTCCCGAGCCACGCGCCATCGCTGGAAGGGCATATCCCACCGGATGCCTGAATGGCAGGGGGCGTGACTCCAACCGGGGACGTTCCGCCAATGGAGGGGAGGGAAGGCGGTGCTGGTCTGGCCAGCGCTGCCTAGCAACAATGAGGATCAATTCGACAAAAGGATATAGCAATTTTGAATACTACATCGAATACAATATAAATATCTGAGTTCATTTCTTTTTGAATCACTCAAATCCATCGAGAAATTACGAAGTTATTAAACTTTAAAAAAAGGGAGTTTTAAAAACGCACGCCGCGAGCGCGAAACTGCTGATGACGTCACGAGGCTCGATCGCCCGCCACGCGCCGCACTGCTTTGTTATAATTTGCGGAGCTTAATCGTTGTTTCTTGTTTATTTATGTTTTATAGATATTGGTAGATAGGAAACATGGAAGTCGGATTTACCCAAGGCCCAATCGGACAATCTCGCGAAGATTGATTCGTTTATGGTTGAAAAGTAAAAAAAAAAAAACAATTTATTCCAGTGCACAGGTAGGTTCTACGTTTTAGAATGTTTTGATTTGGCAGGCAGGTACCTTTTTCGTCTTTCTACAATGTGTAGGCACCTCTCTACCTATTTTAAATAATATTTCTTACTAGCTTCTGCCCGCGACTTCGTCCGCGTAAAATTTCCTGCTCCCCCAACCCATCCCGTCGCATCGAATCGCCTGCCCGTGCGAGGTCTTTGTATGCGTGACGTTTTTCTTTGTGCTCGGCTCTTAAGGGTCTTTGCGTGACCTTATATAATATATAGTCTATAGCCTTCCTCGATAAATGGGCTATGCAACACTAAACGTACAACTCTTCAGCTTTTACTTGGGTGTGCTACGCAATGAATTTTTTGAAAGACCAAGGCGCGCGCAATGGACGTGTTTTATATGGAATTTTTCACATTTTCTTCGAAAAATAAAAATAAAATATTACCCACGTGTTGAAATTAATATGTGAGGGGGTGACAAAGGGGGTCGAAAATTTCATTATTTTTGCGATAGGAAACGCCATTTTCGAGATATAAGCAAAAGAAAAGGAAAACAAAAATACAGTACTGTTTTTGCACATGAAGGCGAGGCACGTGAAGGCAAGGCGCGAGGCGCGCGCAATGGACGTGTTTTATATGGAATTTTCACATTTTCTTCGAAAAATAAAAAAAAAATATTACTCACGTGTTGAAATTTATATGTGAGGGGGTGACAAAGGGGGTCGAAAATTTCATTATTTTTGCGATAGGAAACGCCATTTTCGAGATATAAGCAAAAGAAAAGGAAAACAAAAATACAGTACTGTTTTTGCACATGAAGGCGAGGCACGTGAAGGCAAGGCGCGAGGCGCGCGCAATGGACGTGTTTTATATGGAATTTTCACATTTTCTTCGAAAAATAAAAAAAAAATATTACTCACGTGTTGAAATTTATATGTGAGGGGGTGACAAAGGGGGTCGAAAATTTCATTATTTTTGCGATAGGAAACGCCATTTTCGAGATATAAGCAAAAGAAAAGGAAAACAAAAATACAGTACTGTTTTTGCACATGAAGGCGAGGCACGTGAAGGCAAGGCGCGAGGCGCGCGCAATGGACGTGTTTTATATGGAATTTTCACATTTTCTTCGAAAAATAAAAAAAAAATATTACCCACGTGTTGAAATTTATATGTGAGGGGGTTACAAAGGGGGTCGAAAATTTCATTATTTTTGCGCTAGGAAACGCCATTTTCGAGATACGAGCAAAAGAAAAGGAAAACAAAAATACAGTACCGTTTAAAGCACGTGAAGGCGAGACGTTCGTTGGTGTGAATTTTAGTTCATAACTACTAGTTTTAATCCACACCTTTTTTATCGCGATTAAAAATAGATTTAGTTAAAATAAATTATTATAGTCAAAATTTTTGAAATGCAGTATAAAGTACTTTTAGTTAAGGGGACATGGGGCGTCGCTCCTCATGAAAGTACACCACTTCTTTCTATTTTTTGGGTATTTTGGGACACAAAATAATAATTTGTCCGGTGTAGCAACACTTGTATTTTCGCATCGTGGCACGATACATTATTTTATGAAGACATTATCCGTTTAAATGTTCTGCGAGTCACGTAACTAAAGGCAGAAAGAACGTGCGTGGCGGTGCCGCGGACGCGAACGTGGAAAATTACGTCATCAACAAATTGTGCGTATTGGCGGGCGTTTTTGAAAATGCAAAATTAAAACCGCTCTAACTTCGTCATTTTTGGTCCAATTTTAATAATTCTTTCACTGAAATTATTGGTTTAGGTATGACTGTAATTCTACATATTTAACTAAAATCGTCGCTGATCCTCATTGCGTAATCGCCTTTACGCGGGGAGACCAAATGGCGGTCGCGCGGCTCCCGATCAACTTGCGCGGGGGGTGGAGTGCGGCACTCAAAATTGCAGGCCTCTCCCCGGTTCTGAACCGGCGAGCCAGAAACCCGGTGAGCAACTCCATAGTAAGCCCCCGTGCGCGAACCTTCATCAGAGGCTGGTCTGCCAGCGTGGTTCGCGTTAGCGCACGATATGTATGTCCAAATGGGACCCCCTACAAATTCTACAAGGGCGGGGGTTGGGGCAGTCCCGACAGAAGTGAGCCCCCAAACATGAGAAGCACAGGTGGCGTGCATTAGCAATTCGGCGGCGGGCACTCACGTGCAATTTCAAAAAGGCCGCGCAAGTTGCCATGCCATGCCCCGTGTCCCTACAAAACTCACAAACAGGACGACTCTGGGTGCCAGCAAAACGAGTGGCGGGGCGACTATCAACAGGCCCGCGAGCCCCAGTCCATCCCTGGTCTCGTAGCCGGGAAGACGGCTGGCGTGACTCAGTGGCAACGCCAGAGTTATCCACAAACCTACACTTATCCTCCAAAAATTGGACGAGGTCACCAAATGGGGGGAGATGTGTGACACTATCCCCACCATACTTTTGCTCGAAACGAGCCCTCAAATCGGCAGGAAGCCGTTGCAGCACAACATGCACCAAAAGGTAAGACCAATGGTCCACCGGCAAGTCCAATCGCTTCAAAGCGTTGGTCGCTGCCACCAACGAGTTCAACAGGTCAGTACGCAATGCTGACAATCCAGTAATGACCGGTAACCCCAAAATCAATTCAATATAAACGTCAGCCAAACAACGTTTATTTTGGTACCGCCGGGTGAGTAGTTCCAAAGCGGTAGGGTAGGCTGAGTCAGACAACGACAGATACTGTACCAAGGCTCGGGCCTCACCTTCCAGGACAGACAACAAATAGGCCAACTTTTGGGCGCGTCTGAGGTCCGAGCGTGCATCAACCAAACTTTCAAAAACGTTTTGGAAACCCAACCAATGGTCCAAGTGACCGTTAAAGTGTGGCAGTTCCAAAGTAGGCAGTCTACTCAATAGTCCGGGACCTGAAACAACCGAGGTCTCCGGCTTGACCTGGACAGGTGTCCGGCTCTCTAATATTTCCTGAGCACGTTGACCAATGACATCCCCCAGGTCCAAGATCTGGTCGTAGTCAGCAAGGACCTTATCACGTGGTCCAGCACTTCAAGATCCACTTCACAAATGAACTCGTTGTAGCGGGTGAGCAGAGCATCAACGTTGCCGAGTCTCACGTTCAACTGCTCGAACCGAGCAAGCGTGACCCCTTCAAGATCCGGGCGCTCAGCGGTTGCTGCAGCTGAATTGAACCACCGTAGCTGTGTGGTCAATCCACTGATTGTCTCTCTCACCGCTTTGTATGCCATTGCACAAACAAAACAATTGGATAAACCAAACAAAAAAAAAACCGGCCAAGTGCGAATTGGACTCGCGCACCGAGGGTTCCGTACAAACCTGTAGGTATTCTCGGTTTATTTTTTTTTTTTTTTTTTATATTTTAGTTGATTGAATGTAAGGTAAATTGCGGTTTACGATTTATGACGTTTTAAAAAAAAACTACTCACTCGATCTCGTTCAAACCAATTTTATGTGGTAGTTTACATGGTAATGTACATCATATATTTTTTTTAGTTTTATCATTCTCTTATTTTAGAAGTTACGGGGGGGGGGGGCACACATTTTACCACTTTGGAAGTGTCTCTCGCGCAAACTATTCAGTTTAGAAAAAAATGATATTAGAAACCTCATTACCATTTTTGAAGACCTATTCATAGATACCCCACACGTATGGGTTTGATGAAAAAAAACATTTTTGAGTTTCAGTTCTATGTATGGGGAACCCCAAAATTTATTGTTTTTTTTTCTACTTTAGTGTGAAAATCTTAATGCGGTTCACAGAATACATCTACTTACCAAGTTTCAACAGCATAGCTCTTATATTTTCGGAATAAAATGGCTGTGACATACGGACGGACGGACAGACAGACAGACAGACAGACAGACAGACATGACGAATCTATAAGGGTTCCGTTTTTTGCCATTTGGCAACGGAACCCTAAAAACCGGCCAAGTGCGAGTCGGACTCGCGCACCGAGGGTTCCGTACAAACCTGTAGGTATTCACGGTTTATGCATAAGGCTTGTGTTTATGAAATTAAATCCTATTTTTTAAATTTTTATATTTGAGTTGATTGAATGAAAGGTAAATTGCGGTTTACGATTTATGACGTATAAAAAAAAAAACTACTTACTAGATCTTGTTCAAACCAATTTTTGTTGGAAGTTTATATAGCAATGTACATCATATATTTTTTTTAGTTTTATCATTCTCTTATTTTAGAAGTTACAGGGGGGGGGGGGGACACATTTTACCACTTTGGGAGTGTCTCTCGCGCAAACTATACAGTTTAGAAAAAAATTATATTAGAAACCTCAATATCATTTTTAAAGACTTATCCATAGATACCCCACACGTATGGGTACGATGAAAAAATTTTTTTTGAGTTTTAGTTCTATGTATGGGGAACCCCAAAATTTATTGTTTTTTTTTCTATTTTTGTGTGAAAATCTTAATGCGGTTTACAAAATACATCTACTTACCAAGTTTCAACAACATAGCTCTTATAGTTTCGGAAAAAAATGGCTGTGACATACACGGACAGACAGACAGACAGACAGACAGACAGACATGACGAATCTATAAGGGTTCCGTTTTTTGCCATTAGGCAACGGAACCCTAAAAATCAAATAACAAAGTTCAATAATAAACTGCTAAACTGCCAGTCAACAGCACAAGAAATAACAAAGCAAACAATTGGTTCCAATTTAATGAACAACAATAAACTTTCATTTCAATTTAAAATAAGGTTAATGCTCAAAAATGCCAATTTCAAATGTTAATTTTCACAAATAACCATGTCAATGGTACAAAAACTCAATATTTTAATGTCTTCCAGACATCCAATCCAACAGAGGTCAGATACAAAACAAGGGGTTGTAACAAAGCCCAATCCAATTAACTCTATTAGCATATGCAACCCGGCTGACCACGGCAGCATCAGTTACTCGTCTCAACAAATTTAAACAAATTATTCCAATAAACAAACAATCATAGTTAACAAATATTTACAGCGAATTACTACTTCCCTTTAGAGACTGCCAAGAAATTAGCTTACTGTAAATTACCAATTTGTTGGTTATATTATCTTATAACCACGCTCTGCTACCAAGAATGTTCGACGCCAGGCCAAAGCCCCGACCATAGGATTTAAATAGCGCAGTGGAAACTATGATGGTGGGGCCCTGGGACAAAAGTGGCAGTAGCGAACTGTCCGCCATGCGCGGAGCTGATCAATACAATATTCAAAAGACTCACCTGATGGTAGAACACTGGCTCTGGAGCCTACCTGGATTTATGTATGTAAATGAGTGTATATTGTATTGTGTAGTGACGCTGTCAGTGGGTAATCCAGGATACCGGCCGCTGCAATACGCCAGAGATTGGTTCCAGCACGCGGTTCAATCACTGTCACTAACCTCAAACTATTTCAACCAAAGTTCAAACTAAAAACCGTTCTATTTCGTCAAAAGGGGTTATTTACAATCAAACAATAGGATCACGACAAATTGTCCAACAAAACGATCGGTTTAAACGGATTACTTTCAACAAACGGGGTCGGCACGCCAAATAGGACCCGCCATCTTTTCAAGACCAAACCAAAGTGTGTCAAAGTCAAACTGACAAGTGACAGTTCTCACTCTGTTACACGCGCGTTCCGTTAGGCGCACAGATTAATCAAGTCAAACGGGACGGAACAGAAAAATCACTTTAATGTCGGAAGTCGGTGGCAAAAAAACCTTAAATACAGATCCTAAGACACCGACTTCCGAAATTAAAGTTATTTTTTACTTTGTAGTGTTTTTTTTTAGGAAGTTGGTTGTTATTTTTTTTTCTGTAAAAACGTTTTTTTTTTAATTCTACTGACCGTAAGATTTGACTTCTTTACCGTAGTGGGTCAGAATTTTTGGTGTGCATAGGCCTGTATTTATTCAATTGTTATCGATAGAGATAGGTCGTTTACCAATATAATTTGTGTCAAAACCTGATAACCCAAGTTCAACTCGTATTTTTTTTTTCTTTAACATTCAAATCTTCAGTAATTATTATTCTGTTGTTTGTTTGTATAATTTTGTATCTTTAATTACAAAATTATACGTGTATACGTGTCAGAAAAGAAAAAAATCTCTATAAAAGGAAAAAGTAAGTTTTAGTATACATTATTTTATTGATACAGATTTTATTTTTCTTTTTGTTATCTAATGTGTGGTTGCTCCTTGTGAGTAAATTTTCGTTTTCATCGTCTTTATTGTGTGAAATGTTTTATAATTGAATAAAATCCTCCGATGTGAAAGTTGAAAGGATTCCCCTTGTTTCGAATGTTTCACTGAATATGCGATAAATTTTAAATTGAAATCCGCAGAATTTATTTTTTAATCATTTTTTTATACAAATTAGGTTATATTTGATGTTTTATTGTAAATCAAATAATAATAATATATATAATATAATAATAACAATTTTATTTAATAAAAAAGATTACAAAAAGAGTACATTAAGCAAACAGTATTAAATTTCCCAAACAATTATAGTGCCTAAAGATAAACTATTTCTAAAATATTTTTATCACAAGTGCAGACGATGATTTATCGGAATTATAATGTAAGGTAGCGACCCACCCGATCTAGGTTAATTCAAACCTGTGTTTCGGGACATCACTTTACAATTCAATTAAATTGGTGCAATCATATTTTAAGTACAATTTATATAAAAGTAATCTATCAATAACTATGAGAAAAAGCTCATAAGTAAAACAACACAATAACACAATAATTCCTAAAATTAAGCGAGTGTAAAATACTACAAAAATAAATACTTACGAGGGAATAAATTAAACAAATCAAAAATCAAATCAAAATATTTTTATTTCACTTGAACCTACTACATGGGCACTTATGAAACGTCAGAAGCTAGGTGCATGGTTCCAAATTGTCTATTCCTATGGAGAAGAGCCGGCAAGAAACTCCACGGTTATTCTTTTAAAAATATCTTTTACAATTGTTTCAAATTACAGTGCTAATAGGTATGGGAGGACGGTGTACGCCTGTCAACAAGTACCAGGTACTGAATAAGATAGAAAATTGTCTACAGTCTACAAGGCCTACAACGTTCTCACATTCACAAAGTATAAAAGCATAAAATAATCTACATAAATAATAGTATTTTATAAATAAGACATATTTATAAATGTCATTATTAAAATATATATTTAAACCAAATGTCATTATTGCCATGACAACCAATATTAAAGAGTACAATTTAGAATTGTAGGTATGTAATAAACATTAACAAAAAAACTTTTTACGAAAAAAAAACAACCGACTTCCTTAAAAAAAACACTACAAAGTCAAAAATAACTTTAATTTCGGAATTCGGTGTCTTAGGATCTGTATTTAAGGTTTTTCGCCACCGACTTCCGAAATTAAAGTTATTTTTGACTTTGTAGTGTTTTTTTAAGGAAGTCGGTTGTTTTTTTTTTTTTTTGTGAAAAGTTTTTAATTTTAGCTTTTTAGTTATGGTAGATACTCCGCACTAATCTAATGGCGTTATTCGTTCATTTGTCACGCAAATACTTAATGCAAATTTAAGACTTATATGGTTTTCACATGGACCCCATTGTCCGAATAGAACCAAATTAAAATGAAACCATTCGGGAAGCACCAGCTTTCAAATAAAAAAAGAATCATCAAAATCGGTTCACCCAGTCAAAAGTTATGAGGTAACAAACATAAAAAAAATACAAACGAATTGATTAACGCTTCCTTTTAGAGAAGAATGAAAAAAAAAACACTTAAATACAAAACGTACATCGTCATTTGGGAGCAGTTAATAGACACTGGTCCTGTAATGAGCTACCAGGGAAGCCACATGTGCAGAAGGAATTATTGCCAAACTTCCTTGTCTTCAACGTAGTATTTTTTTTTTTGTGATTGTTCGAAAGAGACGCCGTGACCCTGGCACATGGGCAACTGAAGGAACACGGGTGGGTTTTAGTCGGTAAAAATCTGACATGCCCTCCCGCTCCGCCCAAGAGCGGGAGAGGTCAATTGATGATATCCCACCCAAAAAAAAAACGTTGTATATAACACTGTTACATGTGGCAGAAATGGGTTTATCGTTTTTTTTTTTCAATACTTATTATTTAGGTAAGACCCGAGCTAACCGTGTGCGTCTCCATCCACAACTAACTATCACTAATACACTATGTGGTGACTACACAGGTCCGGCGTCGCCATACTACCTCGAACGGCTCCAAACGACACCGACCGACGCTAATCTCACTTTCAACTGAAGGAAATAGGGCGGCCAGCTAGTTTCAACTAGAGAGTTGTGTTTATAACGCTAATTGTACGAGCAGGGAGGTTCTCTGTGCACCACTAGCGGCCCCTCTTGCAGCAGCCATCTGGTAATAGGATGGGTCCTACTTGTAACTTACATTATCCGTCGATATTCTGTCATTTCAAGTTACTCCTTTATAGACTGTCTGTCACCTATTTAATAACAAAATAATATATTTATTTAAAAGTTGTCAAACGTTACCGCGTCTCTTAGAAAACATAAAATCTCAATAGTATGTATGGTCTTACAGCTGGACACGTTACCATAATACCTAAATAAATAAATATTTATTATTATTATTTTGAGTTAAAAAGTCAATTGAAGATGCAATATTTCGTACAAATTCTAAGAACCTATGGAATAACGCAAATTGGTGCAACCAAAATCAAAATCAAAAGTCATTTATTCAAACTAGGCTGAGAGTCAGCACTTTTTGAACGTCAAAGTTACAAAAGACAGTCCCCCCAAAACGCCCGCCCTTCGACACTTCCTAGTGCTTTAGCTGGGAAGAAGAAGTGGCGGAACAAACTCCCCAGCAGCACAGCTGTCTGTTAAGTTAGAAGAACTTGATTCTATACAATATCGTGTAAGTAATTAATATTATAAAACAAAACAAAACATACATTATTCGCCATATGTCAGCTAGCACACGCCAATATATGAACAAAACATTGAAAACTAAACTCAAGCTGAAATAAATAATAAAATCGTAAATAGAACGTAAAACTTAAATAAAGCCTCCAGGCATAAAGGGCGTGCCCGCTTACATATTCAACGATGCAAAATGATACGTATACATACATTGATGCATATAGCTAAGTTGAAGTTACAATAGTTAAACTAGGACCTCCGGAGTAAAAATAAAATAACAGTTAATACAAATAACAATAACAAAAACCATGGTCAGCAAGTCGACCAGTAACCACAAGCAGCACCCGTTCACGAGCATAACGCAAAGGTCAGCCATTACCCCCCTCGCCATATTTGAGGGAAGGTGGTAACCCGACCCCCGACGCTACCGCAAGCAGTGACATCTAAGGGAGCATGACGAACTTGCTGCCGGTTGGTCAGGCAAGAATATTATGAACAGCTGACGAGGTCGCTAGCTAACTACATGTTGCAATACAACTCATTTAAAATCATTGTAATGAGTAGATTATGTCCACAATAAGTGAAATTAAAAGAAAATAAAAATTAATTAACAAAATCAGTTAAATAAAAATAAAATTAAAAAAAAACAATTATATGAACTGTCAGTAGGAAAGCTAATTCTGGATTGAAAGAACATAAACATTGTCTTGAGTTAATCACAGCGACCAACTATTCTTATCGTTTAAGTAGTCGTTGATAGAATAGTATGCCTTTGAACAAAGGTTGGATTTTACTTTAGCTTTAAACTCATTAAACTGCAAATCTAGCAAAGCAGAGGGCAGCTTGTTATAAAAGGTAATACCAAGACAACAAAAGAATTATGAACCTTATGAAGCCAGTGAAAAGGAGCACGTAGTTTGTCATTATTTCTAGTATTAATGTTATGAATATCACTGTTTTTAGTGTACAAGTGTATATTTTGCCTAATATATAAGATGTTGGCGAAGATGAATTGTGATGCCACCGTAAGAATAACAATATCTTTAAACAAATCTCTCAGAGAAACTCTAGCACCTAGTTGGTAAATCGCTCGAACAGCTCGTTTTTGAAGAACCAAAATATTTTGAATGTCCGCGGCTTTGCCCCACAGCAGAATGCCGTAAGACATTATGCTATGAAAATAACTAAAATAGACTAATCGAGCTGTATCAACGTCCGTGTACTGTCTAACTTTCCTTACGGCGTAGGCGGCTGAACTGAGCCTTCCCGCTAGGTTTGATATATGTGATCCCCATTGAAGTTTGGCGTCTACTGTTATGCCCAGAAAAACTGCCGAGTGTACAGTATCAAGCACCTGATTATTTAAAACGACATTGGCTCCCAGATTCCTAACATTCGGTAAGGCGAACTTTATACATTTCGTTTTCTTAGCATTAAGAACTAGGTTATTTGTGGTAAACCAATCCGTAGCCATTGAGAGCGCACTGTTCACGTCGTCAAAATCTTTTCTATTCCTGTCTACTTTAAAGATAAGTGAGGTATCATCAGCAAATAGTACAATGTCACAGATATTCTTTAAATAGAATAGTAAGTCATTAATATACACTAAGAATAAGAATGGACCCAGTATTGAGCCTTGAGGTACACCTAACTGAACTAGTAGCCCGGAAGATTTTACACCATTGACATCTACACATTGGTGCCTATTTTGTAAATAAGAACTTATGACATTGAGAGCTTCGTTTTGAACACCGTAATGACGTAGTTTACGCAAAAGTGTGTCATGGTGAACGCAATCAAAAGCTTTGGAGAGATCACAGAAAACTCCGATAGCATTTTGCGAGTTCTCCCATGCGTTGAAAATGTGTTTCAGCAGAGCAACACCCGCATCTGTTGTCGAACGACCTTTTGTAAAGTCATATTGCTCATTATGAAGGAGGCTATTTAAATTAAAATGTCTTAGCAACTGCTTGAGTATTAACTTTTCAAATATTTTACTAAATGCAGGTAAGATAGAAATGGGCCTAAAATTGCCAACGTTATTTTTATTACCTGTTTTAAATAATGGTTTGACTTTACTACTCTTCATGAGGTCAGGAAAAGATCCCGAATCAACACATTTATTAAAAGTTACCGCTAGATAGGGGGCTACGATGTCTATTATATTACTTAACAGTTTAATGGAGATGCCCCAGTAATCTCCAGTGTTTTTTGACTTATGTGTCTTAAAAATATTAACCACGTCACGAGGCGTTACATGTTCGAAACTAAATAAGCGACTACATCTGGGCCCACTTTTATGCAAAAGGTTTTCAGCTTTAGACGGGGACGAATTTAAGGAGCAAGTCGTAGTTATAGGTATGTTGGCAAAAAACTCATTAAATGCCTCAGCTACATCGGCAGCTTTATTAACCAATTTGTTGTTAATCATAATCTCTAGTTGTTTTTCCTGTTTAACCGATTTACCCGTTTCATTGTTAATGATTTTCCAAGTGGTTTTTATTTTATTGTTTGAATTTTTAATTTGATCGCTTAAAAATTTAGATTTAGCGAAAGCACAGATTTTTTTAAATAACTTTGAATAATTTCTGATATACTCTAGAAAAGGAGTATCAAATATATATTTTTTTAAACCATATAACTCGTATAGTCTCGCTCTACTTTTATAAATACCTGGAGTAGCCCATTGGCTGAAGCTAACAGAGGTGCTATTAATGTCAATAGTTTTGGTCTTGAAAGTAGATTGGTATTCTTTTTGCACAATATCAAAAAGGGCTCCATAGATTTCATTAGGATTCTCGTGTTCTATTATAGATGGTGTAATCCTATGAGCAATATTATTTTTAAATTTGTTGCAACGACTAACTGTATAGGGCCTACATTCTATTTTATGCGGCTTTTTTAGTAATGGCAAAGGGAAGCTGGCTAATAATCCACAGTGGTCAGACGTTAAGTCACTTAACACCAACTTATTATTGGCATCACAATCACTAAATATATTATCAAGACAAGTCGAAGACAATACCGTGATCCTAGTAGGTTCGAAAAACAAGTTTATTAAATTAAATGACTTAAACAGATTGAGCAGTCTAATACTTAATGGAGTGACTTCTAAAATATTAATATTAAAATCTCCACATAAAATTATACATTTATTAATTGATTTTAATTACCATCCACCATACTTATCTTTATTTCAATCAAACTAAGTTATAAAGCCGACTTGTAATTGTGTACTGTTTCTTATAACAACAATTATATCAACTTCGGGTAATTTAGGAACACTCACATTATTTCAAGAACATGAATCACGGAAAAAGACTCCTAGTAATATTCGCCTTTGTTCTTTTTCTACCTACAAGATATAGTTGTTAGCTACTGTCAAAGCGAAGGCAAGAATGCTAGGTAATACGAAACAATAAAATGCCCAAGAATGAGGCACCAGAAATAAAATAAACTTCTTATTCCGCTAATCTGAACGCCAAGTCTAATGTGACTTTCATGAGGTCGACTCGACTCTCATTTGAATTTTTATAACAACAGTCGCTTTAAGTCCCAAACGTTTCATCTTTACTTGGAAAATACAATTTTATACGCTAAGCCGAGACAAATGTTTTACAAATGTGCCTCCGGGCTAGTCGCGGGCTAAAAACTAAATAGAATGGGTTGGAAAATCCAATATGTATACTACACAGGATTTTCAATAGATTTGCACACAAAGTTGAATATAAAAATCTATTTGCCTAAATCATTCGACCGTTAACGACATACCTACATGAAGAAATTCAAACAACACATTCGCACACAAACCGTTTTCAGTTAAACCAGTGGTATTACAGTATGTTGTGAACGAAAGGATAGATGCAGTTATTATTTTATAGTTGCGTGAACATAATTCTATAAAAGTTTCACGTTGTGACGACTTGATGAGAAAGGATCGCGAACGAATGTGTTGGTGGATTGCAACTCGCTCCTGCTAGTGGTTCGGCACCGTCCCTGCTCGCTCTAGCGCGCAGTGGGCATGCGGCACCGCCAGCGCCCCCTCGCGAACATTTCCATGCAATCTCGTTTCAATTTTACCGAATGCGCCTTTCGCGTAATCCTCATACTCTCTAAATGGAACTTATTTCGTACGAACTCCGTAGGTACTAGTAATATTAAGGCTTTAGGCAAATATACTCCCGCTATAACTTCGGAGACGAGTTTTTACTCGACGGAATAATTGAGTTCATCTCATTCAGTTGTATGTACTGCTGAGCTGTGTACACTGAATGTATTTAATAATTCCGTGAGCACGGAACAAAGATGGACCGCATGCCAATGGAGTATTTCTCAGTAGTCCTGATGAGCCGATACCCGTTAAATGCTTAATGAATCGATCTCGTCCCACACCGCAGCACACCGCACCGCTCCGCACCGCACCGCCCGGCTCCCGAGCCCACAGTCGGCCAATCTATTTAGTTTGTCATTGACGTACTGTCACCTACAGGCGGAGAGTTGAGCCGGTTGAGTGAACGGTGTTATGAAAGCTATTTAATTTGAATTATTGATCTAAGACCGCGGGTGTACAACAGCGGGTTCGCGAGTTTATAACTGGGGCTGTCGAGCGCACGTCGCGAGTCGGTGGTAACACTTTGACCTTGAGCTGGCCTGGCGAGGCGCGGACCTGTTTTAGTTTACTGTTTTAACTGAGGTACCATCTCTACATTAAAACATTCGCTAAAATGTGGCTGTATCTTATCGTATAAAGGCAAGTGTACACAGTGTGATAATTAGCGGACCGCCTTCATTTTCATTCAGTGAAGATAAAGACTGACATCACAAACTCTTCTACAGTCTCGGCGTTACATAGTATCCCTTCTAACGTTATCCGTCTTAAACCTGCAGATGCACCTCACTGAACACCCTATCTAAAACAAAGTTTATTTGAATACCTATTCAGCATTTATATTACCTAATGAGAGACCTAGTAACAGCTCTTTTAGCTGGATCACCTGTCCCTGTACCATAAAGATGGAGTACACCGAGCTAATTGCCGCAATACATCGCTTTAGGCAGAGTGCACACGCGCGCCAAATTCGTCTCAGTCCCGCGCCGCCGCCTGGGGCGGGGCATCCTCCGGCTGGTGTTATTGTGTCGCAGTAACATACAGCCCTAAACGTGTGCACGATACTCAAACAGAGAACCTAAATCTTGACTATATGGAACTGTCACTGAAATGTTCTGTGTGACTGAAATGTTCTCACAATAATTCTGTCTACACAATAATATCTCGAAATACCAGAAATTCCCGAGCGAGCCCTCTGTTTTCAAAAAACATAACTTTGCAGGAACATGTACGTTCCCAGTGAGAATGTTATCCAGCTCCGAGTGTCGCACTAAATCATTTTTCATGAAAACATTTTTGGGTCACGTCGGTACACGGCGGCGTACCGTCGACAAAATAACTGGATGCGTGCGGCCGCAGACTACACGTGCTAACGTGCATACAAAGTGACCGCGCGCACGACCCCAGCGTGCAGCGATAGCAAAACAAGTTGGCTAAAAGCCGCCACGCATGCATATGAAATAAGCAGAAGGTAGCGACACAAAAACAAGGTAACGAGGTTCTGCTACCTGTAAAGAGCATGCATGCATAAAAGGGTGGTAGCGTTAGCAAAGCAGACTGAGACATAAGGAATGACTACATGGCGCCGCATGGACATGAGTAGTTCCTAAGCGATCATAAACCACCTGCACGGCGCACTTCTGGAAATAAAATGAACTAAGTAATATTTGTAAAGTCTATTCTTTCAATCACATTTTTAGTAGGTTGTGACTAAATTTAAACCAATGTTCAAGCACAACAGCACAAATCATTTTGCCCTTACACCCCGAAGACCTTTTGAGTGGAGGTCTGTGGGTGATTGTAGGAAGTACCTTTTTCTGTTTGTCGCAAGGTTTAGTATTAGCACTTTTCAAATCTACTTAGCTACACAGTGTAGTGACAACAGCGAGGCGGCGGCGCACTATGGGCCAGATCCGTGCGTACCGTCTCAAAAATCTGTAACTTTTATGTTCATTGAAATAAATAGCTCAAAGGAGATTGCCCGTTTTGTAGGGGAAGTTGGGTCCCAGTGGAAAATTGTTGTGCCTTGAAGATTTTTATTTTACATAATAGTAAAAACATAGTATTTTCTTAATCAGAAACCATTTTTCATTTATTCACCCTGGTTCAAGAGATATCGTTGTTTTTCTGTTGTAAAAATCTAATAAAATAAAATAAAATAAGATAAACTAGGCTGCTATAAAATGATTACCCTGGAAGCTCGAAGGGAGCTCTTGGATTTGAGATTCGCACATAAACTGCTCAATAACACCATTGACTGCCCACAATTGGTATGTAGGTTCAATCTCAGAGTACCCCGTAGACCACCTCGCAAATCTATAACACCCTTAGTTCCACCTCTTCGCCGTACAGTGTCTGGTGCTAATTCGCCTATACCCCGCATGTGCAAACTCATTAACGAATGCAGCGACCTGGTTGACGTCCACGCTGACTCAATATCGGCGTTTGTCAGACGTAATTAGTAATGGTTTTTTTTTTTTATATAAATATCTAGAATTTAAGGACATACTTTAAGTGTTTAGAAATTAAGTTATAATTAAAAAGAGCATTTTGCATGCGGTGTTTGCCTGTAATTGGTTGTGCAGTTAGATTTAAGACACTATTACTTATATGTTCCTACCTGTATAATATCTGTAACAACTGTTGGTGAACCTTAATTAAATAAATAAATAAATAAATAATTAGAAATTGACATTGACATTTCCTCCTTATTCTATTTAGGTTAAGTACCTACTTCTATCATCATCAGCCTATAATGTTCCCACTGTTGGGACACAGGCCTCCTCTCAGTGAGAGGGAGTGGGCCATAATCCACCACGCGGGCCCAGTGCGGGTTGGTAGATGTCACATGTCTTCGAATTTTTGGTTCTAAGACATGCCGGTTTCCTCACGATGTTTTCCTTCACCGTTTTGAGAGCAGTGGCGATGAAATAATTTACACAAAGTAATGCGCCTGCTTGGGTTTGAACTCACGACCTACTACTCGTAAGTCGCGGCCGTTACCACTGGGCCACCACTGCTCTCTACCTACTTCTACTACCTTTATATTATACATCACTATGGGGATGGTATTGTCTTTAATACTTTATGTCGGCACATAAAATAGCAACACAATAAAAAGTAGATACGTACTCATAGACGGTGTAGAATAATGAAGTTTAAATATGATAAAAAATGTATAACTAGTTAACAGCTTCAGCACTGGACTTTCATAATTAACGTTATTGATATGTAAGTGGTTCATGTCTAAGTACCAAAGGAAATAAAACAAATCAAAACTTGAACAAACCATTTATTCTTCTTAAAATATATCGTCCAAGAATCCCTGAACCTGTTCTTGTCATCGTTCCATCGCTTCTACTTGCACCGGCTATGAGCAGTGTATAGGTTTCCAATAGTTTTCGTCATCAAGAATACTTTACATAGACTCATATTTGGCGGGTACGCCTATCTTTGTTCATTTCAGATACAATAAATAATACGTCTAAAAAGGACAGGGGTAACATGATTCTACCTCATCGTTGTGAATACAAAAAGGATACCACAGTAGCGTGGAAGTTGTCAAATGTTGAGATTTTAATCTTAATGTTGAGATGTACTGCCTATAGGTTATATATAATTAACAATAATTGTTTTCTATTGTTTAATTATCGTTTTATTTTGAAATCGATTACTCAATTGATTAAAAGACGTCATTTTCGTTAGTTATTTCTTTGATACCAGGTAACATTTTTTTATATCCATCAAACCACAGACTAAATTGAATCAAACGGATGTCAACGTAATGTTTAACTATTAATTAACTTTAACTTTATTCCCAGGATGAAAAAAATTGTATAAAAAATACCCTGTACACAAAAAAATAAATCATATTTTTACGTTATTATTTCAATCAGGCACACGATACCACAAAAGGGACCTGCTCCGTGGCAATCTCCTTTGGCACGTAGTATTTCGAATGTATATACAATTCAATTATGAAACATGTTTTGTCAAATTTTGAATTTAAAATATTTAAAAAATGAAACAAAAATAGAAATGTATTTTTTTTAATATTAAACCATAGTTTGTTTAGCTTATTCAATTACAATTTTACAGTTTTATCATATTACTACTGTATAATATATTTTTTTATTATATATAAATCTAAAATTTAATTTAATAACAAATATAATATAATAATTAATTCCAAAAATATATTTTTTAATTAATGTAATACCTACTTCTACTTAAATATCTAAGAGGTTCATGGCTTCGTTTAACAATTCCTTGGAGATAGTCACTGATGGTTTTCTGATACATGATATATAAGGATCTGATGTAAATAGAAGGCTATGAAATACGTCTTGATTCGTTGCTGATCTAGAGCATTTTCTTGCGTGATAAAATCAGATTTTTTTGTAATCTTTGTTTCGAGGTTCCTTGGCATCTTTAAATAAATTACTAATAGGCAGAACAGCAAAATGTTTAATTATACTTTCCCCATGTATTAAGATTTTATGTACTGAAGAAGGCATATTATACCACATATATTTTGTTACGTACAGTTGTGCGGTTGTGCGAGTATATTCACCATTTTTTTCTGGATTTACAGCAATACTGGATGCCAAAGTCTGGAGAAAATCATAGAACCTTTTAATAAGTTCCTCGTCAACTCCTGTAATTTCTGATGCGCAAGAGTAGTTCACAAAAAACGCCGAGCTGTATTGCCTTCATTGCTGTTACCACTTCCTTGTCGGGGTTTATCAACGTGCAATCCCATCTAAATAAACTTTTTACAAGCTTTTTCTTGTCTTCTTTGCTTTCTTCATCTTCCGGAGTTCCCGCAGCCCATTTTTTTTAATGAAAGGTTGTATGAAATATGTAAAATTAACTCCATGCACCTGATCCACGCATGCAACGTAGACAAACCGTATTCGTATGCATTTATATCATCTGGCTTTGATTTAATCTTCTCAAGAACTTGTGTCAGTTTAACTTGTGTAACTTTTCCATCCGACATAGTTAGGTGCTCGTGCCTTATTACAATGACCTATTCATCCTTGTGTATCTTTGAAGTTCGCAAATTTTCAATTTGACCCCTAATATCACCATCCACTGATCGGGTTTTCTCGCGGGTTTCTTTAGCAAATTCCATCAGGATTGGTCGGCAATAACGAATAGATGAACAAGCCGGGTTTTTTGCAAATAGATAATTATTGAAGAATTAGAGGTCAAAAATAATCTAATTGTCCAAAAATCTTATCAATCACAACTTAAAATATTTTTTGAAATATTTTGTATTTTCCCCCATCTGGGATTTTTCGATTCATTTCAACGGGGGCAGATTCGGGCAAAATTTTTATTTTGCCCTGTCTGCTGTATAAGTTTCTCTATGTAACACTACCAAAATTACGTCATGGGTAGACACGGCTAACTGTCAAAAGTCTATTTGAAGTTTCTAATAAGGTTAAAATTTTAGGCCCCGAAATAAAAATTCTATACCTTTCCAGTTTTCACAAAAAGCTTCACTAAAATTATTTTTAATTAGGGTACTTCCTAATAATTCTAACAATATATCACAGTTACACAATTGCTGTGAAATTAATGAAAATATGACCTTGCGAACTGGAGGAGTTGTGTTCTACATAATTCTCATAATTTTAAACGTCAACTTGCAAGCCTTAGTCTAATAGTAAAAGATTAGAAATAATGGATTTAAACTACTACATAATATGCATTGGATATTTAGTTAGACGTGTCCATAAACGAAATATTCAATATCGAACATTATGAAAACCTATTTTTGAGACGGTACGCACGGTTCTGGCCCATAGTGCGGCGGCGCGGCGCGCGGTGCCTGCAGCCTTCAGCGAAAGGTTAAACCGAAGCCAATGCAAAGGCGAGCGGTGTGCGGTAACGACAGCAAAACAAAATAAGACTGGGCACAAACAGGCGCGGGCGAAGCTCTTAGTGGTCGGCTGTGTGCGGCGGCTAATGGTGTGCATGGCCGCCTCGCCTTGCGCCTGTCGCACCTCGTACGGGGAAATGCTTTACAATACGTGCATGTAGATGCACGGAGATAGGGGGAGGGCATTTATTTTACAATAAATTAATGAATTGCTTGTTTTCATGATTTTGCTGCGGAAATGCAAATTGAGCGTTCTAAAAATCTTGTTTAAAAGCCCTCTTTTTGTTCTAGCCTAATCTTTCAAAAGCAAAGTTTCATTCAATTATTTTACAGTCATGAACAATTCATCAAATAGAAGCATAATCGCACATCTATGTATAATCAGATATTGAAGAAAAACGAGGGCAACACGCCATTGAATACTATCTCCGCGAGACGAGGTCTGAGCAAACAGCGCGCTATCAACATTGCATCAGCACACGAGCGGCATACAAGCGGCATGCGGCATACATGCGACACATTCACGCTGACTTCAGTGCGAGGCACACTGACACACACACTTTCAGTGATGGCGCTTGCTTGCAGCTCAGGAATTCATTTATATCGCGATAACATCCTGTCCTCGTTATCGTGGTTATTTTCCCGCTAGCCTCTATCAACAGAAACAATAGAATCTTGTCGGTGACGGACAGGATGTCATTACGAATGCCTGTCTTTATCTGGGGAGCTCCAAAAACATTGCAGAAATCAACAAAAGAACATGCAGCTAGTATGGAATCGTATCCGGATGCTCAGTGCTCAAATAAGTCCTAATAAGCTCCCAGCGTACCACGAACTCACACTATCCCCAACTGCACTCGAGTGGGACGAAAAGTGCACAACATTGTTAAAGAGCAATTGATTTCACAATAAACAAGTAAATGTAACGAGAACTTAATCTGTTAAGTGTTTTATTGTGTTAACACGTTTGCGATCTGATTCCAACGCGTGAACTGGTTGCAGCTGGTTTGAACTGGCGCAAATTGGAATATACTGGTAAACTCTCTGGAGAGTCGTCTCTTGCCTGGCAGGCGCTTCAAAAATCTATGGTATGATGAACATGAACCTATTCAAACTGGTGATAACTGTTACGGTTATGGCTCCGCAACTTGAATCACTTATTGATGTGATACCCAAAAAGAACCTGAATCGTGACAACATAAAACAATACATTTTTAGCTGTTTGTCGTAAGTACCTATTTCATTAGTACACTGTCGGTAAAGTGCCTGAAACATCGGACTCTATTCTTGTAGGTGTTAATTAGGATGCCTAAATATTTGGTGTCGCCGCTCCGAGACAAAGGCCCGACTCGCCCGGCGCGCGGCGGCCGGCGGGTGGCGCGGGGGGCGGCGCGGTACTCAGCGCTCACTGCTCGTTATTTTTGTTTCCAAACGTTTTCCTAATTTGCCGGCCATTAGCTCAGCCTCATTACTAACTTTTATTGTTCTTTGAAGGAGTTGTCCCGTGCAACACTACCCCCCTCCGACCCCCACCGGCCCGCACCCGCTGCTTGCATCCGTCCGGAACGAAACAATCGCGCCGTTGTTTTCCACTTTTATTGAAAAGGCTTTGAAAAAGGCCCCCGCGCCGGAAATTATATTAATTAACAAGTATTGCCTTCCGGCACTCCACCGCCGCTTCCGGGGACGAGTCTCGTTTTGTTAAAGTTTAATTTTTTTATTGTGACAAAATATTATAATTAAGGTGGTTGTTAAAGTGCTTTCAGATTAATTTGTATAATTGGGTCTTCTGACTTTCTACACTTCCCCTATCTATTAACATTTTATCCCGGGAGGCAAAACCTTCGCGATATTTACGCGACAAAACGCCAACACGAACAACTTCGTATGTATGTAGTACGATTGACCGTCGCTTGGTAACCAGTTATAATTAGGTACGTTATTAATTTCCTTCATTTTCTCTTACAAGAAAGTCAAGCTAGCATTATTGATAGCCAAGCCCAACTAAAGACTAAGGCATCAGGCCTCAACCAGTAGGAGCGCCACACTGTTGCAGCGGATCAGTCGCACTAACACTGCCGCACAGACTAGTTGAGGCGACGACAATTAACATTAGTATCCTGTCAGCTTTGTGTCAGACGGCTGTGTACACAACACGAGCTGCACCTACTCGTATGTACGTGTCGTCTATGGAGCACGTCCTCTGTGATCCTGTCTGTTATTGTAGGCTCGCTACTAACTGATACAGTTTCTGGCTCATCATCAAAAACGTCTCAAACCAATAACATAACTTCTCATGAAGTATTTTTGTTGAATAGATCTTCTCATATCCAGTAAAAAATCATGTTTTTTTTTTATACTCTATCCACATTATTATGCATATGCATGAAGTAGTTGTTTATAACGTCAAAATAACAGCTTTATACTAAATGCATATGAAAGTATAAACTGTATTTATATATATTATTAAACTATTCAATTACTGTCTGGTTGTCTGTCTGTTCGTTCCAGATAATCTGTGACAGCTTCGCAGGTAGCAGCCAGTTCTTTACATATAAACATCTATAAGCCCTAACGAAATTTACGTCAGTTCCACCTAAATTGATAACCTACCTCTGTAGGACGTCCATGTTTGGCATTTGGTTTTTTACGTGAGATCGCAGGAACGCGTTACTTCGGCGACAAAATGGAGACAGATCCACAGAGAGAATGCTCAAACACACCGTTACCAGCGCGTCTCATGGGGATTGGACCCGTACACACGTTTTCCAAAGATGAAAGGATTTTATTTACAATCCCCAGTAATTGGGTACTGGAGGTCAGTTGACAGTCGCTCCATGTTGAATACTGATTGACCCGCATGGAAACCGCCGTCCCACAGCGACTCACATTCCAATTATGTTTATCACAACTCTATGAGAACGTCAAAGCATTTTAACTTAACCTATTACCTTAATCTTCGTGTTAGAACAACGGAAATTTATCTACGAACTGGTTATCCGGACATTTTACAGTGACTTATCAAAGTAAATAATTTAGGTATTACTTTTTTTCCGGTAGGAATTTAACCCAATAATATGAAATCAAATAGGTACTTACCGCACTAAGTTCAGTACGCACGACCACCTTTCACCCAGTACTCGTCAAAGCTTCCATTTGCTCAGCGGCAAGTCAGTGGCGTAGTGTCCGCTCAAAGGAACGAACCGCCTGTCACAGAGCAGCGCCGTGGGACAAACGCTGTATCCGCTTTGTAGAGACATATGAGTTTCAGGCACCCTGGGATCTACGATGCAGATAATTTAACTTAAATTTCGCTAGTTTCAAAAACTGAAAACTATAGATCAAACTCCTTTAATCATTGCTAGCTAGCTAGCTATTTCTTGTGATCCACTCCTGAAGGACATCAGAATATGAAACCAAAGAGATCGATTCTGAGGAAATATTTAGATGTAAGTATTTATTTAATATAGTGGATCTCCAACAGAGACTACACAAGTACAGGAACAAACACAAGTGTCCCCGTCCAATATAGGATACCACATCATAAACTTATAATCTTAGTAGGTACAGTAAGATTGACAATGTAACATCATATTCAAATAAATAAAAAAAACATAACACGATAATCAATCATTCAAAAGAAATTATATGAATTACAGTTACGTTATTCACATATTTTTAATTTCACTATATTATTCCACTGTTCAGTATAATACCTAATAATAATCCCATAAATACATATAAATGTGAAAATGGGTGCCAAGTTCAGTAGATAATATAATCCGAAAATGTATTAATAAGAAAGTACAACATTCTAAAATAAATGAAACACACAACAACTTGCCTTTTTATATAGCTTGGTATGTATGTATGAAACGGAATCTTTGAACGTGATTTTCACGCCTTTCAAAATATTGCATTAATTTGAAACTTAGCACACTTATCAAGGACTGATGACAATGCAATAAACTAAATAGTTTGTCCCATTATTCTGATCAGAATCTTCAGAATGTTTTACTGCCACAAGGTAGAGTCTTGCAGCATCTACTGTATAAAACAAAGTTTCCGGAGAGGCAGCCCGAGTAACGCTAAACCATCCAAGGAAGGCAACTGGGGCGCAAATAACCCACGTACTCGATAAGGTACCGACTGTGAATACACATAGTCATTGTGTACTGAATGTTTCAACAAGTTGTATCGAATATATTTCAATTACAAAAAAAAACAATAGTTTAAAAAAAACGCTTCAATAGAAAACCAGACTCAAATTATTTACACAAAGCAGATAACTTAAAATAAATTGAATGATGATTGATGGAATGAATGATTGCTCAAGATTTGATTTGGTTTCCTTTTATTATGGTGGTGGGAAATCATCAAATGACGTCTTCCGCTCTAGGGTGGAGTGGAAGGGCGTGTCAGACTTTTACTACTAAAACCCACCCGTGTTCCTTCAGTTGCCCATATGCCAAGGTCACGGTATCTCTTTCGAACAAATGTCCCGACCCTGGCAGTGACTTGGTTGCCTTAGCCAGTTTTTATTAACAAACCAAATGTTTGGATCCTGACACATAGAAAAGGTTATAATTACATTTGAGTGGCAAGCAACATTGTGCACTTATCTGCAGCTTACCAAGAAACTCGCTACTGTCAACAACCCCATTGCATTCTTTGTGATGAAATGTGAGATCTAAAACCTAACGAGGACATTTTGTATTTTTCTTTATATCGTAGCTGTATTTTTTTTTGTCAGATGGTCTAGGCGTTTAACGTACATATAATTGGAAGGACTAATGTGTTCTATAGATGAATTCTAGACAACCCTTTTAAAAAAATCTTAGCTATTACGTAAGACAAATCCGAGCACCTTGAACCCTTTTGAGGTAATATTTAATACATGCCTATGAAATTTCAGTATTTTGTCAAATGTGTGTTGGTTTAAACTGTTTTACCTTTTTTTTTGTTGCTCACACTGTCCCACTGCTGAGCAAAGCCCTCCATCAAATCCCTCCAGATATCCTTTTCCAAGGCCTCCTCGATCCAACCCTTGGAGTACGCGTCTAGATTGTCGTTTTATTTTACTACGCGAAAGTTGCAAACAGTGACATTTAGAGACAACAGACATTTTGTTCAGTCTACACCAATCCGCCATCCTATCGAGATCAGCGTGTAACAGTGTAAGTTGGTCACAATTGGTATTGTCGCCGTGATCAGGTTAGGTCGGATCATTTCAATGTTATTTGTTTTTATTCAAGCACAATCGTATGTAGTTATAATAAATAAATAAAAAAAAAAAACTAAAAAACACGCTTCCATAGAAAACCAAACTAAAAAGTAGAAACTAATGGAAAAAAAACGTGGGGTGCTTTTTAAGGTATTTTTTATTGATATCAGATAATGGCACTTTATGAAATTATTGCATTGTCATCGGTCTTTGACAGGTGTGCAAAGTTTGAACGATATCTGCACCCTAATTGCGAAACGCACAACTTATCAGAATCTGAATGGGATTGAAGATTATTTCTAAACCATTGCGTCATTTGTTCGAATAAATTGTGCCTCAGCAACGTAAATAACGCAATGAATGTTGTTTAACTATGAATATTAAACCAATTCCTACCGATAAAAAGTTTCGCAATTACCCCTCAGGTCGTTTAAAGTGGATCAAAATCGCGCTATAAGGAGTCGGTTACAAACAAACATACAAAAAAACATACAAGTGAAGCTAATATAAAGCGTGTAATAATGGAAAAAAAGCGTAGGGTGCTTTTTAAGGTATTTTTTTTTATATCAGGCACACCACGCTTTTTTCCTTTATTTTCTACTTTTTCGTTTGGTTTTCTATTGAAGCGTGTTTTTTTTATAACCATTATTTATTTTATATTTTTAGGGTGTTTCGAATTTTGAGACATATGTCAGCGTAGTTCGTGACGTATGTCAGCGTAGTTTTAGAAGACAGTTTTTTTGCTGTCCTGGTAACCCTGGTAAGGATAATGGCACAAATTTATGAAATTATTGCATTGTCATCGGTCTTTGACAGGTGTGCAAAGTTTGAATGAAATCTGGTCGTTTAAAGTGGGTCAAAATCGCGCTATAAGGAGTCGGTTACAAACAAACATACAAGCATACAAGTGAAGCTAATATAAAGCGTGTAATGAGTGCCGCCGTGGCTACAGGCCCTATTCTTAAATATACAAAACATTTGTTACATGGACTTGACTTACCAACCATATTTATAACCCGCAATGAATGCAACACTTTTCAAACGGAATTCTTTATTCGTAGTGTAACGTCACTGCAAACGCAACACAGGCTTGAGTCCTTTAAATAATCCGACATCTACTCAACAGCGCAACATGTAGAACTTAGGTACTTTAACAACAACAGTCTATTATTTTATACAAATATTGTAATTCCCTGTTAATCCCTTCATGTTAGAATATTCTAGTCGCTAATTTATTGTAGTGGCGGTTTGTAGTATATTTAGATAATTAATAAGGTTTTTTAGTTAAGCACTATTGTAGTTGATACTCTCCTAGATATAGAGACTTTTGTCGAGGGGGAATAAAAGTCATGGCTACAAGTGGTTGTTTCTACTGGGTCTGATAGACCTTTAAATTCCTGGAGCATCTCGCAATATAAGATTCCTGGCTGAACCAAGACACGATAGGTATGTTGCAGAAATACTTTCTTAATTGTTAACCACCTGCATTGACAATTAACAATATTCTATTCTAAAACGTAGGATTTGCGTACAGTACCCAGCGAGGCAGAGCTGCCCATGCCTTCAGTTATCATCCGATACATCACTCCGGTACATGCGGAGTTAGCGCGTGATCTTGGTGCCGCTCGCATCAATCTCTGTCGCCTTGGGTGATGTTAATATGAACTATATTAATAACACTAAACTGCTATGAGCTAGCGATCACTCGCAGCTCCTACATAACTATTCAAACTTCAGCCACCATCCAAAAACAACTGGACTTGAGTTTGAGTTTACACTGGCATTTTATTGACAGACTGATAACATTGTTAAAAGTGATTTTTAATACAATTAAACAGTACCATAAACATTACGTTTAATCCACTAATTAAAATACATTAAGTACTTCAAACACGTTAAAGTTGCTATAATCACGCACGTGAGTTTAAGGTACAAGCAAATATGTGAGAGATAATTAGATAATAACCTCGCTAGACTTGAGAACAACTTTCGATAACTGAGAAACAAAAGCCGCTCAGTAAATCAGTCAAGTTCTCATGGATAACATTATTCAATCTTATTTCGATTTCAAAACATCTATTCGAAAACTTGTGAAGTCAAAGTAAAATCTTATTCCGCGCACAATATGAAACCAATTGTCATAGCAAGCACCTCGGTGCACACCGCGCGATATTTCAGCAGACGCGGCACGTCGCCGTCGCCGTCGCTATCCGCGGATAAGCTGTCGCGTTCGATACGGGCGCCGCCGTCGCGTCGTGAGATATATCCCGCCATTCGTCTCACGACTGCGGCGCGTGTGTGCACGCTCTCAAAAAAGTCGCACTCGTTCTCCTGCTTCGAATATATTGAGATCTAAGTTTTATATGAAGCTTGCAGTTTATGGCAATTTGGATTACAACAAAATTCTGAAAGAAAATCTGTTAAAGGAGACTGACAAGAATACTACATAATAGTACAGACAGAATATGTGTGTTATGTTGCGAGGTTTACTAGGGCGCCAACTGTGCTTTTCAGTTTAGAATAGAAGGCGTCACTTGTAGATGGAATGGTGTTGGAATTAAGTCGACGTCATGATTATTCATAATCCCGTAGTTCCGCCCAGGCAGGCGGCCCGCAGCGCGCCCGAGCGCGCAGCTCACAGGTCGCACTCGCTTCACGACATTCATTACTGATCGTGTCACTACTCGAGCACAGCTCGGCGTTCCATGACATTCGTCGGGTATGGTAACAGTTGCGAATATTAAGAAAAATAACATCCAACAATGATCATTATTACTGACTAACTTTGGAAGCACTGCCACTGGTGAGTCAATGGTAACGGGCGCGACTTACCAGTTGTACGTATATGTCGGAGGTTCGCACACAGGCATGCGCTTTACTTTGTGTAAATTATATCACTACTGCTCTCAAAACGGTGCAAAAAACGATCGTGAGGAAACAGACCTAGAACCAATCCTTCGAAGACATATGACATGTACCAATCCGTACTGAGGCGGTAGGAGCAAGTGCGCCGTCATCGATGTGAGTTTTAAAAGTGTTTAACTTTGCGATAACTCCTAAGGTATTTATTTCATTTATAGGTGTAACGGGTTATCATAATAAGCACAAAATGCTTTATGTAACTAACGTATTAAAGGTGATATGGATTATAACGGTATCCGTCTAAAATTATATTTCCAACTACCTCATTGTACGTGATTATTTTTTTAAGTAAGTTCCTAATCTATCTTTTCGTACCACTTGCTCAAAAAAGTGACATTCTATGCCACAAAAAGCTAACATAACAATAGTCATTTTTAATCTGTTAAAAACAGGGAAAGAAAAATGTACTGAATTTCATTCATCCTCTAGGGGGAGAATGTGATTTAAATTTGGAATACTTACCGAAATTTATACTGAACTACATCTTTGTTTACACCATTGAGTTTGTATATAAAGCATTATACATCTTTTTGAAAAAGGGATACGCATTTATTATGCAGTTATGTATGATTATTAAATAAAATTACGAAAACCGACGAGGCCGTATGAGCTTGATACCTTTGCTTTTCCGACAAAAAAATATTAGTCTAGGAATTTGCCGCGTTTCTGTTTTCTTCAAATACATAAACGTTAAGTTTATTTTACTTTAAATTATCGTTATTTTTAATAAATGCTTATCTCATATTATTATTGTGTTAATTTTTTCGCAAATGGTACGAAAAGTAGAGTATTTTCCTCGGTGATAAAGCTGTCTTAGTCTTGGGTGAACTTAAATCCCTCGCTACACTCAGGACTCGTGTTAAATCCCTCGCTTCGCTCGTGATTTAAGTTTTTAACACCCTCGCTACGCTCGGGAGTAAACCTCGAGTCCTTCGTTACGCTCGCGATTAAAATCGTCACCCGCGACAGAAGACACTGCTTTATCCCCTTGGTTAATAATCTACTATTAAAAGATAGACATATGCCATCATGGACTTTTCTGTAAACCTACCTATATAAGAATATTTGACCATAAATTGTTTTGATAATCTCAAAGTCAAAGGGATAAGTCTGCAATTTCGATAAAAGCGCCCGCGGGTTCACTTTTACCGACATTTTCAACAATTATCGTCATATTTCCACCAATTTACGCTAACCATAACAAAATATACACCTAAACCTTTTTTTTTTTTGTGGGCGGGAAATCATCAAATGACGTCTACTGTTCTGGGTGGAGCGGGAGGGCATGTCAAACTTTTACTGACTAAAACCCACCCGTGTTCCTCCAGTAGCCCATATGCCAGGGCCACGGTAACTCTTTCGAACAGATCTGCTAGACCCTGGTAAGTACACCTAAACCTTCAATCACTCTGTCTATTGGTGAAAACTGCATGGAAATCTGTTCAGTCGTTTTTGAGTTTATCGCGAATAAACAGACAGACAGACGCGGTGGGGGACTTTTTTTTGTAATACATATGTAGTGATACATATTAATTTACGAAAAGCCATAATGATATTATTAAAAGTTTAAATGTTTTTCCAAATCTCAAGTTCTGGGGATCAGTAAGTTTTTAGCAGGCCCTAATTTCCTCATGGCCTATGGTCTATGGTATGGCATATCGTCTCCTGGAATAATTACCGTTGCCTTCCTGCAATGACAATAAAATTAATAAGATTCAGTCATGTATCGGCGGCTGACGGAAGACTCTGCGGCGACAGTTAGCGGCTCCCCGCGGACGTGTCCGTCATTAGCCGCTCGCGAACCCTGTTGCCACACACACACACACACACAGTTATACACTTGTAACAACTACCGATCACTCCAGGGCCCAGGGGAGGCGCCGGCTACAGATAATTGCTTGAAGCCACGCGTACTCGACCAGCTCAATGTATAGATACCATCTCCAGTATGAATATGTTTGTGTTCTTAGTTAAACACATAAACAGCAACTTTGCACAGACGAGTGATATAGTAGCTTATCTAAATATCCCTGATTTATATACCTGTTTGTTTTATATATTGACCGTAGAACAATGCTATTATATTACTGAAATCTCAGCAGAAATACCTGTTTATATTTCCAGTTGTATTGTAGTGAGTTCAGCTCCATTTATCGATGGCAATATGGCGGCAGAAAACAATAAAGCGTGCACTAACTCAATAATTCCACAGAACGTGATTTTTTGAGCGTCTGCCCACGTGAGCGCCGGCGTACCCGCTCCGCACGCGGTAGACAGCCACCGAAGATCCAGTCTTCGTGATGAAAAACACGCCACGCATCCTAAGTAACTATTGAAATAAACTATAGCATCAACATTATCTTATAGCAAACATTCGACTTCGTTTCACCACAAAAGCCACATCAATGCTTGAGTTTGTGACCGTGAGGAAGAAACTTTCTGTCCCTTCTTATTTCACGGTTTTACGGCCACAGCCGCGCAACGTCGCTTGAAAGGAAGCCAAATATAAATGGAGGTAAGTATATTATTAATAGTTAGCCGGACCCGCCGGCGGTTATAAAGAAAATCGTTCGGGAAGCGAGGAAGCGAAATTGCCGTCCGATTGAAATTCGAGTCGAGTAGGAAATCTAGCAGAATAGCCGCCGTAACCACTACCACGAGACTTTATACTAACCGTGAAATATATGGCGATATGAACGAGTGCACCCATCGGATAACCGACCCCGAGTTCACTAGATGTATGTAACGATGATATCAGAACTTGTGCCGTGAACAAGTGTGGCTGACTCGCACATGGAACACGTATTTTTTTGTGTACTAGAGCATATCCATAATCACTAAGTATGAACTTATGCCTCTCTTAGAAGTTGCTCCGTGGATTTTAATTTGGTCTAAAAGCATGCCTTTGTTCAAGAGCTAAACAAATATAATAATGTCTATTTGCAAGAAATATGCCAAAGTTTCTATCATGTGCAATTGATTTCAACGGACCTGAGATTGTTTGACGGGAGCCGGTATAATCATTAGCGTGGAAGAGCGTGGGCCCGCGCGGGCCCTGGAGGCAGAGCACGGGCATCGCGTGGGGTGTCTCTGGAGACGAAGCCGTAGTACATCAATGGATGAGCGCCATTCGTTGCGCTAGCTGGACGCACACCTGCGACTTATGCATATGTGAGTGCTATCGTCCTCTACGGACCGCGATGCGCGAATAAATGTGGAGAATGGCTAGCAAAACTGACTGGGATATAATTGAATCGATGCATCAAACTGCTCTTTAACCTCGTTTCTCAGTACGGACGGTTCAGGTGGATGCCCATGATGCCCGTCAATGTGCTTTACTAGACAAAGAACTAAGAAACACTGCACGCAGCTCACTGAATATGAAAACATGAAAGAAGTCAATGGTAACGACCGAAGTGTTCGCTGAAACGCTGCGGCGCGGATTAAACTCCTAATTCAATACAATTCGCAATTTAAAATGTCCAATCAGGCACTTACAGGGACAGCGCGGGTGTACTGGGTGCGGCGCGGCACCACCGCGCTGAGCTCTGTGCACAATCACCACAGATTCACACTCAGAAAAGATAGATGTTTATTTGCTTCAAGAACACTGGTCACATAGTTGTCTGCAAAAAAAGGAACCTTACATAATTCAAGCGAATTTAAAATTTGTCATTAAAATTGATTATATGGCGATTATTTCCAAGTGACAACAGTTATGTAATAAGCGCGCAAATGTACAGGTAGGTACAGGTACAGTACAGTTAGCAAGCCGGTGCTAACAATGTGGTGAAGGCAGCGGGTGCAGGTGCTAACAGTCCTTCCTAGAGAGTACTTAACAGAAGCCCTAAGAAACAGACGTGAACACAGCAATACACGGTCGTCTAAACACAACATGACGCATTAACAGAGGTTGGAATCGAGCCAGGGCAGTCGCTACGTTGATAGAACAAGAAATTAATATAAAAACTTACGAATTGTATCGCTGCAAAAATATTGAAATAAAATACATTGCAGTTTCAATTACGTTCACAAAGATACTGAAGAATAAATCTAGAACGAGAACTTCGCTCGACACAACGTGGCGGACTGCGGACAGTGGAGTGCACCGTCATCATCGATATTACTGTAAAACAACGTTTTAAGTATTTCAATTTTCCGCGCCACTACCCGCCATGGCGATATAATCCTTCAGTAATGCTGGCAACTCGTTGGGTGCTCGACTTCGCTAATAAAGTCGCGACTTCAACTATTCCCATTACATTGCTCACGGTTATTACGAACGAGTTAATTACTGAACTTAGATCGCCTCCCAAATGAACCGAACTTCGGCTTCCGTACGTGCCGATATGTAAAAGTGGGCGTTAGTCATTACATAGAGTTTTGCTAGGAGTACCAATACGACAGTTAGTATGGAGCGCGCGGAGTGTCTCAACGAGAGGTGTATTTGGGTGACATCCTGGCATTATGGCGACAGACGTCGTGTCAAAGAATGTTGTTTAGTGGTTCGCTCGTTTGAGCAAAGATTTAATTGACTTACAATGTTCTTCCATTCTGGGTGTGCAAGTATGGTTTGGATTTGATGTGACCACGATACATTAGTCTTGTGGAACACACGAATAAAAAGTTTTTGTTGTGTTTTGTTCTATTTAAATCCTCAAATCATGTTATGGCCTTCACAGTTCACACTGTTGTTTAAAGTTTACTTGAAACACCTCTACAGGCGCAGTTGTAACTTTCGAGTATGCTACGCGACCTAGTTCCAGGTCGCGCCTGTAACGTATCCACTGCTGTACGACTTGGTACTGCAAGGCACACTGTCTCCAATCTCTCGTTACAATAACGAGTGCGGCACATAGTTACCAAGTTATCTGAAGTTAGTGGAAGCGCGCGGATATAAAGACGACCAACTTTGAGAGGAATATCAAGTTAGATAGCTCGCAGCTTCGTTAATTACACGATCGCTCTGATAGAACAGGCACGTGCTGCCACCTCACGCAGCGAACACTTCCGCTCTCATTGTACACGAGCTGTTCTCTCTCCGCCTGCCCACGTCCCATGTGTTTGGGGTCCTGCCATCCTGTCTTGTTGGCCGTCAGTTTATCATCCACATGCTATTGATTCATGTCAGCCAGTGCCGGATTAGCCATGTAGCAGGAGGCAGCAAATGCTACGGGCCCCGCGTCTTGGGGGGCCCCGCGCCTGTGCAAATAAAAAAACTACAAATCAAAGAAATTGTAAGCCACCCAGTAGCAATTCTTAGTGAGCGCTGGCCATGCTGTAATTATTGTACAGGTACATTAGCCCACTAGCTGGAGCCCTAAAACAAATATATAAAAAAATAGTACATTATTATGCCGCAAGTTGGCAACTCCAAAATAATAATTGAATTCGATTCAAGCTGTATGTATAACCCAACCACGAAAAATAGTTTTTCAATATTAAAACGAATTAAAAATGTGTTAAGTAACACAATGGGACAATAACGTTTGAATGACCTCCTTATAAAGAGCATAGAAAATGATTTACTCAGAAATATTGATTTGACGAGTGTAATTTCAAGTTTAAAGTTGCTTAAATTAAATCACGAAAAGCGTTTTTCTAAATATTTTGTTTTATATCTTTCTAATAGGTATTGCAACTCAAGAGGCCCCCATCCTCATGAAATCTGTTCGAAAGAGTTACCGTGGCCCTGGCATATGGGCAAGTGAAGGAACACGGGTGGGTTTTAGTCAAAAAAAGTCTGACACGCCCTAAGCTCAAACTATTTCAAACAAACAAACTGAACCTGTATTATTTCGTCAAAAGGGGTTATTTACAAACAAACAATTGGATCACGACAAATTGTCCACAAATCGATCCAATCAAAAGGATTAATTAACAAAAGGGGTCGGCACGCCAAATAGGACCCACCATCTTTTCAAGATCAAAACCAAGGAGTCAAAATCAAACTGACAAGTGACAGACGTCACTCCGTTCGGTAAGCTCCGTTAGGCGCACAGATTAAACAAGTGAAACGGGACGGAACAATTCTTATGTTGTTTTAGGTTTATGTTGTAAGCAAGAGGTTATCCAAAATACGTCCAGTATACTTATATAGAATTAACATTGAAGCAGAAGTTCTACGACCAAACCTAGTTACCTTATAATGATGTTCGTAATGGAAGTTCTATTGAAATAAAACTCATTAATTAAACATTTATTTAGCTTGACGCTTAGCTATTTACTTCTGTGCCTTTGTTGACCGACACTCAATTGAAATTGACGTTATTAAGGTAACATCTCAACAGAATCAACATGATTCCTACTCTGATGAACTGGGGTGTGAACAAGATTGAAGCTGATATCTTCTGAAGTAATGACAATAAACGTGACAAATTCTTGTAAACAATTTCGCGGTTTAATTAAGTTGAGGTAATACCTTAGCCCACACAATACTATCTGACAGCGCTGACTGCGGGCATTAATTGAGACTCATACCTCATCCATTAACAACTTCTACATTAACTCTCATATAAATCTCTCAGATTCCATTACCTCCGATTCTTTCGCTTTCTAAATTCAATTTTTACCGAGTCATCGTGAGGAGGGCGATACTTCGTTTTGGAAAGTTGAACAAAGTCAATTTGTTTAGCGCAAGTTTGAGTGTGCGATAGGAGCGGGGGCGCGGGGGATGCGGGTGTGCAGCGGGGGGATCTATCAGCGTTTGTCGCGAAAGATTGATGGCACTCTCGTCGAGCCGCTCACCTCACGGAATACAAACAGCGCGCACGTGCGAGGCACACACGACGCATACTGGAGCAGCCCCACCGAGCAGGACACTGCAGAAGACCTACGCTATGGAAGTGAACTTTGGATTCAGGATGACAGCCCTAAGATTAATTAGTGTATGGATTTTCTGTGTTTAACATGATGAAATCGAGGGAAAGTAAAAAGTTGCATAAATCCTCAAAAACCGCTGTAACATAATCTCAATTTGCGCACAACTTACTCGCTCTTTTTGATTCGAATGGACTTTGAACTGGACGTGCTTTTGAGTCGTGAACACCAGCCCGTATTAGCTATCAATAGGTAGGTACGTACTGCAGGACCTAACGTTGACAGACCTCCCACAAAATGGACCGAAGACCTGAGGAAGGCCGCAGGAATCCGCTCGATGAGAGAAGCACAAACCAGAAGTAGCGGTGCTTGGGGCAGGCCTATGTTCATCAGTGGGCGTCTTTTAGCTGAAACGATGATGATGGTGAGGTAGGTACGTACATGACGTGTGTACTGAGCCTTCTGTGGGTACCTCTCCGTTACCCGCTGTCTCGTAGCGGGACCTACTATGTGCCCTCAGTACGAAAATGTTTAGGAACAGAGCTGAATAAGGCATTGGGACCATTTACCTTTACAAGATAGCGCTAAGGTACCGAATTGTAATTATAATAAGTGGTTTGAGTACTACACAATACGATTTATTGAATTGAATGACACTGACAACTCTTTGAAAATTGTTTGGGGCATCATTAAGTACCTATATCGTCGTTGCAAATTAAAAACCTCCTATGTGACAATTTTGATGAAATCGAGTTATGCATACATTTTAAAAGCGATTTTGTATATCTACACATTGCAACAACTCCCATGCGAATATCTTCTACTCGTTTAAGTATTCGCTAGTTTTTAAAATATTGTCCATTTAAAACTCCTATGTGCCAATGAAATATGCAATTGAAATCTCCTATGTGCAGAAAAATAATTAAATTTATATACGATAAATATACGATAAATGACACACTGATATGTAATAGACAAATTCTGTTTCAATACTTTATAATTCGTTCACACTTTATTATATCCAAAATTATAAAAATATTTTCTGAGTTTATTTTTTCATTAAAGTTTTTTTAATTTTTTCTAGAAAAGTTACTGTTTACACAAAGGAGAATTTAAATTTGCAACGACAATAAATATTTGTCGGTAGCTCCAAGCACATGCTGTAAAACGTCAATAAAATGTAAAAATACATATTCATCATCTTTGACGAAATTATTAAATGAACCACCGTGTGGTGGTATCTAAGACATATAACGTTTCATTTTGATAGAGTACCTTAAAATACTGACGGCTATGCGAAAGTTCTGTTAACATACCATTATTTATTTTTTTGTTGAGTGGGAAATCTTCTAATGACGTCTCCCGCTCTGGGTGAAAAGGAAGGGCGTGTCAAACCTTTACTGACTAAAACCGACCCGTGTTGCCTATGCCGGGGCCACGGTAACTCTTTGGAAACAAATCCGCAACCCTGGAAGGTCTGTTAACATACCAAAGACATTAAAATATTATAATGAATTTAATGTGTCGTAATATGTGGTAATATATATAGTTGGCAATATTGACAGCAGTATGTTCTAATATTCGCTTTAAAAGTAAACAAAACAACAACGATTTTTAGGTAACCTTTATTGTCAAGCGATAGATATTTTATTTATTAGTAGGTACTTAGTGAAATACAAAATAATTATTGCTACTTACTAACAATTCTAATAGTTATGTGTTATCCAGAAAAATTGTTTAGTAAAACCTTTCATATGTATTAGGTTGTATGGCTTTATGTCAAGCATCTATAATATTAGGTCTTTACCTATGAAATTGCCGTTCTGCAGTACTGGCCATTTCAAATCAAAATAATTTTTGTTTGTCTAAGAATTCTAATTTCAAATTAATTTCATTTTAAAAACATAGAATTCTTTTTCCAAAAGTAGTCATTTGTTTATTGATTAGTGTTACATTTTCATCGCATTTCAATCTTTTTCGTCATCATGGATACGTTAAAAATTCGAGTAATTATGGAATATGAGTACCGTCGTGGCAGCAACGCGGCACAAGCGGCACGCGACATCAACGACGTTTACGGAGCTAACACTACAAACCAACGCACCACTTGTTATTGGTTTGCTCGCTTCCGTTCTGGAAATTTCGACCTGAAAAATTAACCTCGCGGTCGTCCGAAAACTTTGGTCGACAATGACGTATTAAAGGCGATTGTGGAAGCTGATGATACACAATCTACGGCTGAATTAGCAGCAGCTTTCGACATTAGCGGCAAAACAATATTGGTCCATTTGCGTCAAATTGGCAAGGTAAAAAAGCTTGACAAATGTGTGCCCCATGAACTCAATGATCGCCAGCGCGAAGTACGCGTCGAGACGTGCCTTGCACTGCTCCACAGACACACAAATGAAGGAATTTTGAACCGCATTGTTACCTATGAAAAATGGATTCCGTTTGATAACCGCAAGCGCTCAGCAAGTTGGTTGGATCCTGGTTCAGCACCTGAACAATGCCCTAAACGAAAACTTACCCCTAGAAAAGTGATGGTCACTGTTTGGTGGTCTAGCGCCGGTGTGATTCATCACAGCTTCATACCAAACGGGGTGAGCATTACTGCAGATGTGTACTGTGAAGAACTGAACTCAATGATGGAGAAGCTGGCACATCTCCAACCAGCATCGCTCGTCTCCGCTGCTCCTGCACGACAACGCGCGATCTCATACTGCACAGCAGACGGTCTCCAAGTTGCAAGAACTGGGGTTGGAAGCTCTCCGTCATCCGCCCTACTCACCAGACCTTGCGCCTACAGACTACTACTTTTTCCAGAATTTGGATAACTTCTTGGCGGGAAAAAAAATCAATACCCGAGAGGCAGTACAAAATGCCTTTGAAGAATTTGTTGCCTCCCGTCCAGCTGATTTTTTTAGAAGGGTGGTGATGGGCGTGTTAATAGCAACTAAGGAACTAATCTCAATTTGAAATTAAGAATATAAGTAATGGCGAGAGCCTAAAATTTCCACATTTGATGAATCCTCGTGAGACCAATATAAAGGAATTAAAAATAGCAACGCAACCTGTTGCGTACCGTTTATTATCTGTGCGCCTAATGGAATGCGCGTGTAACGAAGTGACATCTGACTTGTCATTTTTTGACGTTGACACTTGACAGCGCTCTTGATTTTTGCCGCTAAAAGAGGTCGGTCGCCGTGTTGAGTTCCGCGACGCGTTTTTGTTGAAATCAAGCTCTTAACCGGTCGTTTTGGTGGACAATGGACCATGACCCAGTTGTTTGAGTTAATAACCCCTATCTTGGTGTAATAACACGGGTTTTGGACATATTTTGGATAAATAGTTTGAAGGTTAAGCAAAGTGTGACGCTGTTGTGAATGAGTGATTTGAAGACCGCATGTCTGGAAGGCAGATCTCTTGGAGCGGAGCGGATTGTTACCAGGAGAATACTCATAACGTCACGACACGATACACATACACTCACTTACATACATATCTCCAGGTTGGCACCACAGAGCAGTGTCCTTCAACCACCAGGTAAGAGCTTTTGTTTGTATATTGTACCTTGTACTTGTATTGTCTGCTCCGCGTACGGCGGACTAGTAACGCTCGCCACTCTTGTCTCCAGAGCCCCCCATCAAAAACTTCCACTGCGCAATTGAATTGAGTTTTGGTCTGGCAGCGTACACAACCACATACCTTAACCATCCAGAGATCCAGTGCTCCTTCTTGTGCTTGTGATGGTGTGGTTATGCTGCCAGCCGGCTAGTTAAATCTTGATAAATCCACCGGTAGAATGGTTCAAATTCCAAAAAACCAACACTGCACTATAAATTCTCAATGAAGCACAGATGTAGGTCTATTTATTTTACGAATATCTTCAAGATTTCACCTAAAATGGAATTTTTAAAGACGAAGTGACGCGCTCGCTTATTCGGAGCACGGGCGGCGTACATAGGACTCACTTTTTCCCTCGCTAATGCCATCTATCGGCAATGTTGCGAGAATACTCAAGAACGTTTCGATACATGGTCGTTGCGATAGCAAATATTGGTGCGAGGATTCATCAACTGAGAAACTAAAATATTTAATTTGAAATGATAAACTATTATGTTCTATGTGAGAATCCTAAAATATTGTTTTTAATTTTTTTATATTGGTAAAAGCATTGACGCTTCACCATGCTTTTGGCTACCTTTGGAAGGACGCAAGTGCTTTCAACAGAAAGGCAAAAATTCTAAAGATTTACTGACCTAGATCATGATCAGAAAAAGTCTAAGCTTTATGAGTGGATGCGGAATTGCGAAAAACAGAAAGATACAAGTTATTTAATACTAATCCTAAACCTTAAAAAACTACTAGCATAGTTACAATCAACTTTCTTGAGTTGGAATAGGATATAATTTAGTGACAGAGCATTTAAAATTACCGAACTTTGTCCTCACCATTGCAACGCCAGCGACATTGTCCTCTCCTAATGGCCAACTCAAAGGAGGCGAGTTATCCTGTCCCACGAGTACGACAGTTCCAACTTCTACAGGCTTGTCCGGAGTTGCCCATTTTTGCCTAACTTGCAGCGTATGCAGGTACTCTAAGTGCCATTTCTTCCAAAAAGATTGGACCATACTATCTAACAACTGGTTTACGTTGGGACAGATGTAAGCGCTGACCAGACAAATCGGCTGCCGGCAAGTACTGCAATGGAGTCGACATTAAAAAATGAGCGGGAGTAATAACTTCAGGATGCGGATCAGAAGACAACACGCTCAGAGGGCCCGAGTTCATAAGGCACTCTATTTGAATGAGTACAGTTTGTAACTCTTCATAAGTGAGGAGTTGATTCCCGATCACGCGATAAAGGTGCGTTTTTAATGTTTTAATATTGGCTTCCCACATGGCGCCAAAATGTGGAGAGCGAGGTGGAATCATTTTCCACTTAATGCGGCGAGCTGATAACTCGTTTAAAAGAGATGAATTGAGATTTGAACTTATTAAGAAATTATAAAGTTCATCTAGTTGGGCTTTAGCACCAACGAAATTGGTAGCGTTATCCGAATAAAGACAGGATACTGGCCTTCGATGCGAGATAAAACGTTTAAACGCGGCTAAAAAGGCGCTGGTAGTCAGCTCAGAGACTAGCTCTACATGGACAGCCTTAGTTACCAAGCACACAAACAAACAGATGTATGCCTTCTGAGCATGTTGGCCTCTGCGACGAGTAAGAGTTATGCGTAAGGGACCAGCATAATCCACTCCAGTATGGACAAATGCCTTTGATTGCGATACACGGTATTCAGGAAGGTCCGCCATCATTGGAGTGGGATGCGTCGGATTTACTCTAAAGCATGTGTTGCATTGTCGCAACTTGGACCTAATGACAGTCCTGGCATCTAATATCCAAAATCGCTGTCGTAAAATAGACATAAGTAGCCCTGGGCCAGTGTGACAATTCATCACATGGTAATGACGGATTATCAAATCCACAATAGGATCATGTAATAACTGCATGGCGGTGTCTTCATTATTCACCGAATACACCAGATCGTCCATATAGAGACTGGTCTCTGCTACTTTAGCAGCTTCGGGATAATGCGGACTGTCTGAGGCTAACTGTCACACAGTGCGCATAGCTATGTAAGGACTCGACTTAAGTCCGAAAGGTAAACGATTAAAAGCAAAAGTTAACACAGGTTCGTTCAAATTGAATCGAAACAAAATGCGTAGGTATTTACGCTGGTCAACGGACACACTAACGCGTAAATACATTTGTTTAATGTCAGCATTTAGAGCGACGGGAAATAATCTAAAATTTACTAAAAGAATAAACAAATCTATTTGTAAATTTGGACCAATGTCGAGTACATCATTTAAAGATAACCCTGTATGAGTTCTAGCACTAGCATCCAATACAATGCGCGGCATCGGTTTGTCTGGCCGAACAACAGCGTAATGAGGGATGTAATACCCGTCATCTAAAATGGCAGATTCGTCGACTTGACTGAGGTAACCATTATCTATGTACTCTTTGATCACAGCGTTATAATTTTCCCGCAACATCAGCGATTGGCGGAATTTTCTCTCCAGAGCAATCAATCGACGGTACGCGGCGCTGCGGGAGTTACCTAACTCAGCAGGATCCTTACTAAAGGGTAACGCGACAGTATAACGTCCCACATCGTCACGCGACACGGTCGAGGAAAAAATATTCTCACATTCGGTTTCCTCAGGAGATAAAAAACGTTTATTTTCAACTTCATCCAATTCCCAAAATTTTTGCAATAAATCATTAAGGGCTAATGCTGTAAAAGAAGAGCTAGGTAAATTTGACTTATCTTTACTATGCGGAAAATCACTCATAAGGACATACCCGAATGTGGTCAATAATGCGGGTGGCGCATGTGAACCTAAGTCCACCCTGTTCCCCAAATAGACATACGGAAACAGTTGAGCGCCTCACACTATATCAATATCTCCTGGAATATTCCAGCTTAAATCAGCGAGCGGAAGCGAGTGGAAGTCCACACGACTATCCCTCTTAATATGGTGCGAAGGTAGCTGGTCCGTACTGCACTCAACTACTAACGCGCGAATAGTATACTTTTGAAGCGGGTATACGCGAGACTCGATATCTAGGTTTACATAACCTATTATCGGTTGCGATACAGAACCAACTCCTTTAACAAAAGCATTACTTATAGAAATTATTACTAAATTAAGTTTTCTACAACAAGCATTGTTTTGCAAACCATTGTCGAGTAAAGCACCTCACTATTGTTTTATGATCCGAACTATTATTATTAGCTCGTGCATAAACCTGAGCGGTTGATAACAGAATTGCGGCCCTAGTCTTCGTCTCAGCTGCTATTAAGATGGCTGTATTATGTGTCGGAGACGTTTGTGTAGTATCACGAATCATACACAGTCACAGGAATATCGACCTTATCGCAATGAGAATAAGAGCGCGGCAACGCAGCGGGAGCCAGGGCGAGCGAAGACGCAGCGCGGGGCGAGGGGGACGCGGGCGGCGAAGTGACCGCTACATTGCAATTCGTTGTTTTACAATCAGCTGTTCGCGGATTATTTTCTTTGTCAAAATGTAATAGCGTATGATGGCGTCTTTTACATTTACAGACTGAGGTTGACTTGCAATTACTCAAACCGTGTGACGTGCTCAGACAATTCGCGCAACCACGTATGGATCTCATAAACTCGAACCTAGTTCTAGGAGTCAACGCGGATTTAAACTTAACGCAGTCATACAAATGTACATGAGCGTTATCTTTACAGTACGCACAACTCGAAATGGTCGCGGGGGTAGGAGCGGGAAAATCAGTCGATTCACTCACAACAAACGATTTCGTCTGCGTGCGTGACTCGCGAAGTGCGGAACCCTGAGGTTTATTATTATTATTTTTCGAGTTCGCGTTCGAATGAGACAAGTTTGAGCGTGCTAATATCTTTGCCTGATCTTGAACAAAACTAATCAACAATTTAGTAGTGGGAATTTCAACATCGCGAATGGAAAGTTCAAACGATTGACCAGTCTGTGAATCTATTTTTCTCACAGCACAATGTAAGAGAATAAAATCCGCAAGATCCGAAATTCCAAGTTGTTTCATGGCAGAAATAGATGCAATAAATGTTTCAATGAAAGAATTGAGACTATTTGCGTTAAAAGAACAACTTTTTAAATCTAAAATGTTATTTAAATTGTGTGTACCTAATGAGCGCTTGTCCTGGTATTTTTTAACTAAGCTGTCCCATAAAAACTTGTAGGTATCACCCGTAGGCACAATGCCAGCGGTAACTTTCAATGCGTTATTTGTAAGCCGAACTATCAAGTACTGCACACGCTGCGAGTTAGTCAGCTGATCATTGTCGTGATTATTTAATTTAAACGACTCATAGAAAACCGGCCAATTTTCGGTCTTCCCGTCGAAAGATGGCAGCACGATAGGAGGCAACTTTATTGTAAGCGGTTCAAAAAGTGTTTTTGGATTACTACTACTTTGTGTTAACGGAGATCGACTACTGTTTATTTTATTCTTAATACGTTTAACGTGAATATATAAATCTTCAAAGGATTCTAAACAAGCATAATCAGGACTCGTACCAGGCTTCAAACGAATGTTTATGTGGTTAATTTGATCGACATAAGATTCAAATTTATTTCGAATGTCGTCGATTGTTTCCGATTCAGTCATAAAACTCTCGTTCATTCTCGAATCGAGAGGTATTCCACTAACAGCACTGATTTGAACAGCACTTGCCCGAACCGCACTTGAGACCTTCCACTAATAGCACTGAAACAAAATTCTGTAACGTGCTGTTCGGTGGAACAATTTATCGTTTTTGTATTTAGTGTCCGAACCGCACCTGGTTATAATTATTAGTGATGGGACGAATTAATTCTTTGTTCAGGATATTACAAACATATCGATTCGGCAACTGTGCGTGGAAGGTTTTTGAATGCGGTTGAATATTAACGTATGCAATTTGTTGCAAATCACTTAAATGTTGTCTGGAAAAATGAGGACGAAAACTGTTGAAATCGCCCTGTCGTAGCTAGTTCCAAAAACAAGTTAGTACGAACTTGTTTTGGGAGTTAGCGTGAAATGGTTTATTTCTTTTTTGTGACAATTACTCGTTGTTGTCTTCGTAAATAGTCCGAAAATATAGTCCATCATTTTCCAAAATACTGTGAGATTAGTAGATGGTGTATGCCGATTACATTATTCTTGTCGATGAAGATGTGACTGAGATCCAGAGCAAATTGGAGAAGTGGCAACAGAAACTGGAAAATGTTGGCTTGAAAATCAGTAGAACCAAAACCGAATAAATGTTCTGCGATTTCGGCGGTCTCTCCAGTTCTGGAGCCATAGCGCTTGATGGTGTGCTTCGCCCGGTCTGCTCCGACTTTCGGTATCTCGGTTCACTCGTGCAAAACGATGTCTAAGTAGATCGGACGGATAAGTACAGAATAAACACTGGATGGATGAAATGGCGGCAGGTCACAGGAACTACATATCTGAGACTCCCACATCCCCCTTAAACTTAAGGGAAAAATATATAAAACCATGGTCAGACCTGCTGTCTTGTATTGGTCAGAATGTTGGGCCACAAAAGAGATGAAAGAAAGGCATGCAGCTGAGATGAGAATGTTAAGAGGAATGTGTGGTGTTACTCGATTGGATATAATAAGAAATGAGTACATAAGGAGAAGTCTGAAAGTGGCAACAATAACTGAAAAGTTGTGATGATACCATGACAACCGATTTCCACACAACTTTTATGAAGATCACGTGTTATGAAGGAATGGGGAAAATGTCGTGAGGAAAGTATTGAGTATGAATGTCAATGGCCATAAGAGTAGAGGGAGACCAAAGAAACGATGGATGGACTGTGTGAATTATGATATGGATAGAAAGGGGGTGACTACTGAGATGACGACTAATAGAGAAGTGTGGAAGAAAAGACATGTTGCACCGACCACAAATAAATTGGTATAAGGGCAGGAGAATGATGATGTCAAAATTATTTGAGATCTGTCATCAGACACCAAACTTGTGTAAAAAACCTATAAAACCACAGTCAAAAATGTAGATTTTGAAAGGTACTGCCTATTGAGAACTGAATGCTAAAACGACCGAATTTGGACGGTAATGCAAAATCAGAGACAAAATAACTGTGAATAGGTCGACGGTTTCAGTTTGAGTATAGTTCCATCTTCAAACTGAAACCTTTGACCGTTTGTCACCAGTCTGTCGCGTCGGCACAAACCAAAAATGTCATAGACTAAACGGGAAATGAGCCCTATGTCAGGCTACGAATGATGCATATGTTGCTGTTTGGTAGGTTTTGATTGTGATTTTGAGATTAGATTGTGTAAAATGTATTCGAAAACTTATGACAATTATTACAATGTAACGCGCGGCGTAAAATATTTTTTTTAGATTTTGTACCATTTATTTTTTTATTTCTGCGTTGACAGTGGTGGAATAAGATGATACAAAAATATATTTTAATTTCTGATGTCAGATGTCCTAGACGGGATAAAAAAAGTACTTGGATAATATTTAGTTGTCATAAATAGATATATCTACATAAGATACATGAATAAGGTGGAATTATCCGGTACAAGTCTTAGTGTCTGCCCATTTATATCGATAGGTGTTGTTTGTTTGCCTTGGAAAAATAATACATCCCATCACTAAAAAAACATATTTAACGTAAGTGCGGTTCGGACACTTAACTAAAATAACGATAAATTGTTCCACCGAACAGCACGTTACAGAATTTTGTTTCAGTGCTGTTAGTGGAAGGTCTCAAGTGCGGTTTGGGCAAGTGCTGTTCAAATCAGTGCTGTTAGTGGAATACCTCCGAATCGAACGATGAAATATTTTTTGATAAGCCATATAATCGATTAAGGCGTTTAAATAACAATCCTTTCTTTTCATGAAGAATCGTCAGCAAATCTTCCGGCTTTAGTTGTTTATCAGTCATTTTGTAACCGAAATAATTAATCTGGAATGCAGTAAATACTTAACAAGCGGTTTGCAATAATAGCGCACCTACCTACTATGAGGAGGTATCTGTAAAAATAACTAAGCCGAAATGATGGGTAACTACCTACTATTTTACGTGTTACCAAAGTGAAATTTACTTGAAGTATACCTACATTGAACGAACTTTACCAATTAATACGTATCACGTTCAATTCTATATAGCAATATTGACAAATTTACGAATAAATTACGTATAATCTATTGTCAATTATGAAGCGTTGTTTAAGCAGATATTTACCAAAGTTTACGTAAATATACCTACCTAACTATTGTGCGGTAATTAATTTATGATTTTCACCAAATGTTACGTAAAACCTAACTAGGGATCATTAATCCGGTTCGAAGGACCAAAATATGGTGATGGGCGTGTTAATAGCTTACACCTTCTACGAGATTGCTTTTAGGAACTAATCTCAATTTGAAATTAAGAATATAAGTAATGGCAGGAGCCTAAAATTTCCACATTTGATGAATCCTCGTGAGAACAATATAAAGGAATTAAAAATAGCAACGCAACCACATACCTTAACAATCCAGAGATCCCGTGCTCGTTCTTGTGCTCGTAATGGCGTGGTTATGCTGCCGGCCGGCTAGCTCAATCTTGATAAATCCACCGGTAGAATGGTTCTAATTCCAAAAAATCAACACTGCACTATAAGTTCTCAATGAAGCACAGATGTAGGTCTATTTATTTTACGAATATAGAAAGAAAGAAAGAAAGAAAGAAAAATTATTTATTCTGCACAAACAAAACGCACAATATAAACTAGTAACAAAAAATAAAAAAAATAAAAATACACACGCACAAAGTAGCCAAAAGCCCCGTATTCATGATTCAAAAGGTTGTACAATATTGTCCATTGCTTGTTGATGTCATGAATACGGACCAAAGACAATACAGATAAATATGCGATTACGACATTAACAATTACATAATAACAAACAAAATAGACATGTGCAAAATGTGTCAGTGAAAAGAAATGAATGAAGTATATCTTTTGACTCAATGAAGTAGTCCACTTATTTAGTTCAGTACTTCATTTAGTTCAGCAAATCAGAACGAATCAATGAGATATAGAGCTCGCGTAGTGTGATACATTACTATGAATGATGCACTTCACTTAGTTCACTTTTATACGTATCTCTCTGTTGACTCAATGAAGTAGTCCACTCATTTAGTTCAGTACTTCATTTAGTTCAGCAAATCTGAACGAATCAATGAGATATAGAGCTCGCGTAGTGTGATACATTACTATGAATGATGCACTACACTTAGTTCACTTTTATACGTATCTCGATTTTCCTTCATACTTTTATACAGGCTTAGGACTGTCGACCAAGAAATATGAAACGAATTAAAACAAAAAACAAATTGTCATGTGTATTGCCATGTGTGTGTAAGCTAGACGCGCGACACACACATAGTCAGCAAGGCGCGCCGTGGTCGCTCGTCAGCCCGACGTCAGCCGACCGGCCGGCGATGTGACACGAACACGTACGAGTCATGCATGCGAGCGAAACGAATGCTGAGTTGGTGCGAGTGAAAGAAAGACTGAACTAAATGAAGTAGAGACACATTTGAATGACTACTGAAGGAAAGATAAGTTTATTTTGTGAAATGAAGTACTTCATTTCCTTCAATCGTTCGCGAACTACCCATGTCTAAAACAAAACAAAAACAAAATTGCCGAATGCAGAGTGCATTATTGGTTACTTTTGTGATAAACATACCATAAAAATAAGAACAATTGAGCCGTGCGTCGCATCTGTGCAAGAACAGGTCGTTGCTCAGCAAAATGCTGTGACTTCAGACGAATCTATCGTCAACAGCGCTGATTTTCAGCAACTACCTTTTAATATAGTATAATAATATCTTCTATAATAATATCTTATAATATCTTCAAGATTTCACCAAAAATGGAATTTTTAAAGACGGAGTGACGCGCTCGCTTAATCGGAGCACGGGCGGCGTACATAGGACTCACTTTTTCCCTCGCTAACGCCATCTATCGGCAATGTTGCGAGAATACTCAAGAACGTTTCGATACATGGTCGTTGCGATAGCAAATATTGGTGCGAGGATTCATCAACTGAAAAACTATAATATTTAATTTGAAATGATAAACTATTATGTTCTATGTGAGAATCCTAAAATATTTTTATTTAATTTTTTTATATTGGTAAAAGCATTGACGCTTCACCAAAGGGCATCAATAAACTGCCACTGCGTTGGCAAAGATGCATTGATTGCATGAGTGATTATTTCGATTAATACAAATAAAAATACATGAAAATATTCGTTTAATTTTTTTCATACAAAACGGCCTTTTCATAGGTAAAGACCTATTATTTCGCATGGCGCCTTATGACCGGTTCCTTTATTCAATGGATTGCCATAGTATAACAACTACCAACCCTTTTCAAGTGACTAATAACGAGGCTTTTAAATGTGAGCTCCATAAAGTTTTTATCGAGCCTACCAGCTACGAACAGCTGTCGGTTACTTGTTGACTGATGTTCCTCAATGCTCCTCTTTGCTTCTTTTCGTTATACAAATATTATGTATAGTGTAGTTCAGAAACTACAACCTATTTTCAAACATTATGAAATATTTAAATACTAAATAATGTCAGCTTTACGTATATTTTTATTTTATTTTATTTATTTGGGAAAAACAAACAATTGTACAATGTGTGTTACAATAAAATATGGGAAAACAAATGGGTAAATGTACAATCCACAACGTTTCCACAGATTACTTGTGTACATTATTAATTAGGTAAGTAAGTACAATTACACTTAAATACTATCTTAATTTAATATTTAGCTTAGGTACTAATTAATTCTAATAAGTTTTTAACTCATTCACTTATTTATATATATCGCGATTCGTCAGCTAAGAAAAAACACGTAGTCCTTTATATCTTACATTTTATACTTCATGGCTATTGTTGCTAAAGTGTGATTTAGATCACAATTTAAAAACAATATTGAACTCATAAATTTCCAAAGACGTTCTTAAAAGTTTGTTCGTCCTCCTACCTGAGAAAAACAGATGTTGCTGACCCGCTGACCGCAGCCTTCGGACGACATCTGACTGGCATTCATTGATTTTCATTGTGACAAGCTTTGTTAAATCAAAATTAATTACAATACTGTGTCTTTAACTTGTAAACAATCATTCCCATTGAATTAGTCTTATTTCAAATCTTTCTTATTAGAAAGATTTAAAGTGGTATTCCACTTGTACATAAAGGAAACTGAAGAGTTACGGACGATATTTTAAATTTATTCTTACATTTAAATACCAGCTGGTATTTAAATGTAAGAATAAATTTAAAATACCACCAAGATTAACCAACCAAGATTACCAAGATTTAAAGTGGAATACCACTTTAAATCTTTCTAATAAGAAAGATTTGGAATAATATATATATATATATATATATTGTTGAGAGAGTTTGTTTGTTTGTATGTTTGATTGAACGCGCTAATCCCAGGAACTCCTGGTCGGAATTGAAAAAATATTTTTGTTTTGTGTAGCCCATTTATTGAGCAAGGCTATAGGCTATATAACATTACGGTACAACCAAAAGGAGCGGAGCAATAATGAAAAATGTTGCAAAAAGGGGTAAAATCGCACGGGTAGGAGATTCGACGCGACGGGAAGGGTCGGGGGAACAAGAAATTTAACGCGGACGAAGTCGCGGGCAGAAGCTAGTCTATAATAAAATAAATAATAAGACTCTAATCTGCGAATTCTATGTTCATTCTTATGTGGTCCTCTACCCAGATATTACAATTTTTCCTTCTAGATGCAACATGAATATCGAATCTTTTGTCCCAATTTTCGTCCGATGAGGTGTCAATTAAGTCTAGCAATAGTAAGTTTTGTATTTGCTTCAATGTAAACTGAACAGCCTGTACAAGGGACGTAACGTACCAATCTGAAGACGGCGTCCGGTAAGATGACGCAATCGCCGTATACAATTATCGTATTTCAACTATGTGAGGTCAGTTAAGATAATAATATGGTACGTATACATCAAATGCTATAATAAATATTTTCAACACTGAGTCTGGTGCAGCCCCGGGCCGGAGTCCAGGTGTGCCGAAGGTGCGGCGCTGACATAAGCCGCCGCTTTGTGGCGTCGCTCCCGCCCTTTGTAACACTTATGATAGAATTTTGACGTAGAGCCCGGTGCGGTGCCAGCCATCTGCAGCCAAGAAATTTATATTTTATATGTGTTTAAGCGCCGCGCTGGACAAAAGTGCATAGACATATGTACAGTTATACATGTTTGGCTTGAACTTTGCATACATTTTACATAGACACAGATGTTTCGTATACCGTGAGTAGGAACATTGTCATCGCATACCTACTTTAATCGTTTTTGGTGCCGCCTCTTCGACACCTCTTCGCGCAAGTTAGACGGAACTATTGTATTTATCTCGCTCAAATAATAAATTATGCTGTCGTGCGGTTCTTATAATAATAATATTGTTTGATACCGCTGCAGCGCTGAAGCATCACGATACATAACGTAGTCACCGCAGCCGGCTTATTAACCTTTCACGTTTCCGCTGCGAGCAGTGCGCGGCGCTCGCGGTCGTTGCAATACTTCCACAAATACGTATCATGTTTAATAATTATATAAGCCTAAGTATTACCAATGGCTTCGCCCCCGTGGAGAGCGGAAATGCCCTCAGTTATCAACTAATTACAAACACTGTAAAATTATAAACTTTCGCTTCAATAGTCTGTTTATTATGGGGTCATGCGCGATTACCCATCGCTCGACTTAAACAGGGACAAACTAAAGTAGCCGGCAATACTTTACCACGTGGGTGTTAAATCGAATCAATTAAAATATTTTTTATCTATACCTATATTAATACGTGAAGCGAAAACTTTGGATCCCTTTTTACGAAAATTGGGCGGACGGAGGAGTATGAAATTTCGCACACTTATAGTTTATACAGAGAAGAAGTGACGAATGCTAATATTTTTTTTAATTATGCGTAAAAATACATTATTTTCAATAAATAACACGTTACACACACTACTATTCATTACCGTGTATTTAATACACACATGCACAAATCGAGTATATATTTGTTTTTGGTATTATTAGTCTATAGCCTTACTGAATGTCAAATAAATATAATTATGGATTACGAAATTACGAAAGTTTTTTGTCGAAATCTGTGGTCCAATCGAGAATATCTGTCTTTAATATTTTGTGTCTATAGTCTTGCTGAATATGTCAAGTATAACCATAAGTAATAAATATGACAACATGAAGTAAATGCTGTTCTGTCACCTATCAAAACCGTAATCTTATGTAATACTTTGAAATAATCTATGTAATGTATTAATACACGAAGCAAAAACTTTGCACATCGTTGTACGAACATTGTGTGAACGGCGGTGTATGAAATTTGGCACATTTAAAGTTTATTTGGAGAAATAGTGCTGAAAACTAATATTTGTATATATTAATGAATAATGGTCGAGTTTCGACCTCTGGGCGACCACTAGTTCATATAAATAGTGCTGAAAACGAATATTTGTATATATTAATGAATAATGGTCGAGTTTCGACCTCTGGGCGACCACTAGTTCATATAAACCTATACGGGCAAATATGAAACGTCAGAAGCTAGGAGCACGGTTTCAAATTGTTGATTCCTATGGAAAAGAGCCGGCAAGACACTCCATGGTTCTATTTCTATTCTGTTGCGCAAGCTTGAAGCCATAGGTATTAGAGGAACCCAGCTGAAACTATTTAAGAGCTATATAGAAGACCGTACCCAATGTGTAAGGATTGGTAATGTTCTCAGTGATGATCAAAAAAACACGTCCTTCGTAATTCCCCAAGGAAGTATTTTGGGACCTACACTTTTTTTGATTTACATAAACGATCTTTGTAATCTAAACTTAGAGCACGGCCAAATTATTTCTTATGCTGACGATACTGCACTACTATTTTCAGCTGACTCAGAAAACAATGTCTACAAATTTGCGCAACAAGGTTTTAATGTTGTTAATAAATGGCTTCAATATAATTCACTCACACTAAATGCAGACAAAACAAATTACATTAAGTTTTCGATGCGTAAGCAAACATCAACTTGCCCTACCTCGACAATTTATGCTCATTATTGCGCTATGCCTACAGATAACCAATGTGTTTGTCCTGTCATCAAAATGGCAAATGCAACAAAATACCTTGGTGTTATAATGGATGAAACACTTTCGTTCAAAAAACATATAGAAGCCTTATACAACATTATTTTTGTTTATGCGAAATCCGAAACACGGGTCTAGTATTTTTATGTAAAGAATCTATAAAAAAAAATTCAAAACTGTATCATTAATAATCACAAAGTTATAAGCTTGATAAGTTACCTGGTTGTCCACGCAAAAATATATGCAGATCACCACAAACAGCTAGTGTACGTACCATCTTCGTGTAATGGATGTTTGATTACGAGAAAGACATGATAATTTTAAAATCGAAACAAAACACTAAGGCCCGCGGCGGGCGCCCGCGCGCTCGCGATACGTGCTCATCAATCGGTGGTATTCGGACGACTGAGGGAGCCGAGGGAGGGAGTTGTTACCCGTCGTCGCCGTCTCGCTGTGCGCCCACGCGCGCTATGAACTGCCGTGACCCGCACAGATGATTGTGGATACGTATTGTCGTTCGGTGTCCTACTTGGAAGCGTAATTAAATATTTTTGGTACAAAATATAACATGGTGTAAAAATTATTGGAATCGATTCAGTTACTGATTCTGAACAAACTATATTCAGGTTTCGCATATACTAAAAATAATCTTGTATAGAAGAATTCACAAGTTGATTTTTGTTTTTAAAAAGTTACGCCGTATTGCTGACCCAAAAATAATTAAACAAGTTTACTTTGCTCTATGTCAATCGCTATTAACTTACTGTATTACCACATGGGGTGGAGCGAGTAAAACATTGTTATAACTATTGAGAGAGCTCAGAGAGCGATACTCAAAGTGTCTACTTCCCACCCTTTCCTTTTCCCTACTAACCTACTACACAAATCTTGTGAGGTATTAACAGTTCGACAGCTATTTATAATGGGCATTGTATTAAAACAACACGCAGCCCTACCCTACAGCACTGAATTTACTAATAAAAGACGTAAAGATATAGTCTGTCCACAAAATAGAACAAAACATGCTTTTATATCCAAATTTTATCTGTACCTCGGGCCTCTCCTGTATAATAGATTAAACTCTAGAGCAAAAATTTACTCACTGAAATACACAAATTGTAAGAGAACTCTTAATGACGCTCTCCAAAGTTTGTCTTACAAAGAAACAGAGAATTTACTAACTGTGTTAAAGTAGTACTAACCTGCGTTAAGTATTAAATTCTAATATACTAAGATATAAGCTACTTAACATTTTTGTACAATAATTTGTCTATTCTCAACTTTTGACTATTTATTTATTTTATAACACTATTTAAGCTCTTCTAGCCTGAAACACAGGATTGCCTAGTTCAGGCACGTAAATCTATACTATATTACTATATATATATATATATATATATATATATATATATATATATAATATTATAAAGCTGAAGAGTTTGTTTGTTTGTTTGTTTGATCAAGAACTACTGATCCGAATTGAAAAATTCTTTTTGTGTTGGGTAGCCTATTTATCGAATAAGGCTATAGGCTATGTATCATCACGCTACAACTATGAGGAGCGGAGCAGTAATGAAAAATGTTGCAAAAACGGGGAAAATTTATTCCTTTTTAGAGTTTCCGTTGCGTGCGCTGCGTAAACGGTTAAAGTAACGCAAAAATCATGTTTGACGAAATTGTTTCTTTTAAAAAGTTCTAAAAAAAAGTCCGCGAAAGCATATGTCTATCTTATAAGGTTGACTCACTATAACTAAAAAGAAGCGAGCACCAACGAAAAATGGACGAAAACTAGCAGGCAAATCGATGCGACGGGAAGGGTCAGGGGAGCAAAAATTTGACGCGGACGAAGTCGCGGGTAGAAGCTAGTCTTAGAATATAATTTACATATAAGCAAAACTGTACATATTTTTAAGCCTTTTATTTTTGAATAAATATTATGTTATGTTATGGTTTAATGAGAAATGATTTTATTTCTGTAAGTGGGTTTGTACACACACGTTAATGATATTTGTTTAAACTAGATGAGGTCGGCGTTTCCTGACTTCTTTGAGAAGAAAGGCCGAAACAAACTCAGAGGTCACAGTCTCTTTTAAAGTCCAGACATAATCTTGGTCACATCATGTGAAGACCATGTAGATTGGTGACTGAAATGGTCTTTTGAGGAAAGAAACACACAGATTGAGTGGACCTGTCCAGTCAGTGCAAGCATTTGCCACTACTCGTGCAGCTCAACTCGGAACTTTAAGGAGCTCAATGATTTAACATAACAATCAGAATTATTCTGATTGTTATGGGCAAAACACAAAGATTCAGACACTTTTCCGGTTACACCATGACCTGTGTGGATAAACTATTGCAAAAAAAGCTTATAATGCACTCCAGGATAGCAACACAATGCACTGCAGGTCACTAGATCGTACATCGCTGTCGGACACAGACGTCTGGCGCGCGTCTAGACTGTATTTCGCCCTGCCGATGCCGCCCCGCCACCGCGCCGTACCGGGACCGTGCCGGCCGCGCCGCAGCAGCACCGGCGCGTTCTTCACATAAAAAGGCGCGCGCGCCGCACGCTCCATTAAGCGTTGGCAGATAAAACTGTTTTGTTTTGCTCTGTTGAGTAATAGATTCAACTAACTGTCGACTTGCACTTTTGCTAGTTTTCTTGAGAGGTAGATATATTGAGTTCACTAGTAGGGAAGATAATTACGTAAATCGTCTTTTATAGTGACTGTAACAAATAACTAACATACCTATGATTCACGAAAAAATCAATTTACATGCGCACAATAATTACATTTTTACAATTTTCTACAGATTACCCTAATTGTCTCGCACGGCCTGCTCGCACAAACGGACACGTGACGTTGGATGTAAACACCGAGAACATTACGTTAAGTGCACGGAGTGCGTGAGTCGAATCTCACGCCATCTTAACATCGCCGAGACAGTCGCGAGTGCGCGAACACGTGTGTGCACGGAGCCTGTAATGTAGTCGTTTGTATGTGTACGCCGCGCGCCGTGCCGTTACGCGATATATGTATGAGGTGCATTTTCAATTACTGTAAAGGTACTTTAAGTAAGGATATTGATTTTATAATATTTCAATACATATCCTCAATGTTTCAAGTAAGTTTAAATTAAAATGACTCGTTAGTCTACTGGCCGCAAGCGCTGAAGGCTTGGTCGAGCAAGGTGTGATTGAGATGTTCTATCTGTTTCAAAGTTGCAGCCCGGAATCTGTATTTGTGCCGGTTGATGGCAATAGGATCGCATCCTATTGGGGCATGGAACTTAAACATAACTAGCGAAGTGTGGTTGTACTATAGGTACACCTCGGCCAATCTTTTGGTCTTATGGTAGGTCATCTTAAAATTAAAAGCAAAGTATGAAGTGACTTCACATTGATGCTACGCGTGCGCCGTAGCAGATGTGGTGACATTCTCTACGCTACGGCGCCTACGCTTCTACGTGTCGTAGCAAACAACTTTATACAGCTTTTACTTATATTTGTCAGTTCTGTAGATGCTTGTTGGCAAAAATATTTTAGTACGTCTTTTATGAGCGCCTATTACGATCACCACTTAAAAGTCCTCTTTTGTGGCTCCTGTCATAGTTTCCAAATTTAATAATAGTCTGAATCAACTCAGATAAAAAAATCCACTCTTTATTGTAGTTTCCATAATTTCAGTTATTTATGAAAGCTGCATAGGCGACTGTTGTAGCGGAGAGCTTACAGAAAATAAAGCTCATCTAAAGTTGGACGAGACGTGGAGCAGCCGTAAATCAATATCTATTTGTAAACGAGCAACAACACCATGTTCAGGCGCAGAAGGAACACCCCACAACTAACGACCAGGACAAACTTGTTATATCGCTGAAAAACAGGTGCAGTGTACCTACAGGATCCAGTGGGTCAGTAGGTGGACTGACAAACTGGTGAAAGTTGCCGGAATCTTCTGAGTGTAGAAGCACAGGATCAGTCGTAATGGTGCTTGTTGAGTGAGGCTCATACAACAGTTAATGACTTTCGGTGATATGATGGTGATTATACAATTGTCATTCCTATAAGGCTGTTGCACAGCCAACCTTCTGTTGTTATAAACAAGTGGTGAAAATAAAGCTGCCATGAGTCAATTAGTCATCGTTGGCGGCGGACGGCGGGCGGCGGCGGGCGGCGGACACAAATACTCGATCACTTTGCTTATTCTGCGCATTTAATGGATATCGTTTTCTATTGGTTTTGGATTATGGCTTTAAGATTGAGGTAAAGATTTAGATCAATTTAGATGAAAGAAATAACAATTGATTGTTATTAGGTTGAAATAGAACTTTATTTCAAATGAATGTAGTTACAATCAACATCAACTTACAGCACAAATGTTGCAGTTCATAAGTTTGGTACGTGACAAGCAGTGATTCATATTCGGGCATCGTTCATCGGGGCGGTAGTATAACAGTCGAAAAGCCGGCGCGGTTTATGACCGGCAATGGATATTTCAGTTTGATGGTTTATGGCAGTAATGCTCGGATTGATTCGCACCGTGCTGTGGCGACAATTGGAGCACATAAACCAACACTTATCGTTTGTTAGTGACGGGGAGCCGACGAGCGACGAGCCGACATGCAAGGAACATTCACGTCATATTATTATGTGACGGCTACATGCAAGGAAATAATTTGAAAATTTGTTTCCAGTAAGCTATTATATTTTGATGTGGGGTGACGGTGGGTTTGCTTGGCCGATATTATTAACAGTTTCAATGATTACCTACATTCCTCCAACATACACACTCACTACAATCTCAATGCTCTGGCACAGATCGTAAAAGCTTCATGAACAACCTGCGAAATACAAAGTTTGCGAACTATAAATAAATAAATAAAAAATAAATAAATATTTCAGGACAACCAACACACCGTTATATGATCCCAAACTAGGCAGAGCCTGTACTATGGTAACCAGACAACTGATAAATATACTTATATATTTATAAATACATACATATTATAGATAAATTACACCCAGACACAGAACAAATGATTGTGCTCATCACACAAAGATTTGTCCTGGGTGGGAATCGAACCCATGACCTCAGTCTTTGCAGTCAGGTTCACTAACCACTAGACTAACAGGCAACTATAAATCGCATTTCTCGTTAACATCATTCACTCCGGTCGTCTTGCGCGGGCGTGGAATAAATTATGAAGCGAAAACAAACCTAGAATTAATCACGAGTATGGAAACACGAGGAATTAATGTGTGACCAGTACACGCGGACTGTGGAATATTTATAATTAAGCAAAACAAACAAATCAATCATTCTTTGACGTATTTATTTATTCTATTTATTCGATGTCCGTGAAATGAAGCTGACTCTTTGGTTCACTGTTTAGCTATTGCAATGCTGAAGACGTAGTTGTGCGACTTTTTCTTCCCAACTAAAATACTAGGAAGTGGGAAGGGTGGGCTGTCTCTTGTAACTTTTGAAGTGTTAAAGTCAATAGAGTCTAATTTAAATCAATCATTTTTTTAAACTCCGGCGGCCGAGACGACGGAAAGCAAATCGTAGCGCACCACTAGTTACCTGTGTGATACGAACAAACTAACAACTGTTGCTGCAATACATCTAACTAACAACTTGTCGAAATCATTATAAACTTGTACGTACAGCTGCTATTTGAACATTTATTCATGCAACTACGGTTTATTGAATATGTTTATCGTTTACAACCTAATTTCAGTCTGCAATTACAGGCCAAGGCTTTTCATCATGTCACATCAGCATCAGGTTTGAAATAATAATAAAACATTCAGGCTAGGAAACTATAACATCGCTTCCAGAGAAATAAGTTGTTTATCAGTCAAAAAACTAAGTCATTTAAGTGGATAACTGTAAAATATAAAAAACTAGCTTTTACCCGTGACTTTGTCCGCGTGGAGTTCGGTTATATCGTAGCGTAACGTAGCGTAGGTGAGCGCTAAGAAAGGAAGTAGAATTGCACGGACAAAGTCGCGGCCAATATATAGCTTGTTAGTTGACACGTAATTCTTATTTCCTAATCGTTAACTTAAAAACAAAGTTTCAGGTTTTTGGCTGTAAAAATGATGGACTTCCATACAAAATTATTACCCCTTTTTTACCCACTTAAGGGGCGTATTTTCAAAAATCTTTTCTTAGCGGATGCTTATACATCATTACAACTATGTGTATGCCAAATTTCAGCAAAATCCGTTCAGTAGTTTCGGCTGTGCGTGGATAGATGAGTCAGTCACGTTTGCCTTTTATATATTTAGATAATAGACAATCAAAAACTACTTAAAAAAAAAAACAACCGACTTCCTTAAAAACACTACAAAGTGAAAAATAACTTTAATTTTGGAAGTCGGTGTCTTAGGATTTTTATTTGAGGTTTTTGCCACCGACTTCCGAAATTAAAGTTATTTTTCACTTTGTAGTGTTTTTAAGGAAGTCGGTTGTTTTTTTTTTTGTAAAAAAGTTTTTATTTTAAAATTTTTAGTTATAGTATCTACCCCGCACTAATTCCAAACAAACAATGCATATTTATGCGATAGCAGAAATCGCGGTTGATTTGCTGTCATTTTTTAAAGAGTTCCGGTGTCTGTCTCCGGAAGTCATCATCAGATCTATATGAAACTTATATGGGACCATTTCGGAATAAACCCCTTTTGAACAAAAAAGAATTTTGCAAATCCATGACGATCCATCCAATCCATCCATCCATACATGACGGAGTTATGGCCGAACATACATAAAAAAAAAATATAAACATCCGAATTGACAACCTCCTCCTTTTTGAAGTCGGTTAAAAATAGTGATCACTTTTGTTTAGTAGGAGTAGGTTACGGCTTTTTAAGTTCAAGCAATACTTATGTTAACGGCCAAACCCGATATTAGGATGAAACCCCCTCCCCCCTCTCTCTTCTCATCAACATAATGACACTACATGTTTATGTGTAACATTATAACAGGGTTTTAGTTAGTTAGTAGACTGTACATACATGCTCTTTCTTTTGTCTTTTCTGCATAGGTCTATACTGGTTTGTCCTAAGCGAAACTAGGTAACATATTCATATCATAAAATCGTAGTGAAGTCAAAACTATACTTTCAAAAATATTTTTCAAGTAATTTTTGCGATGTCTGGGAACGATCGTAATCCGCACAGATATTCCCTGCAAGTCTGGTCAGGCTATAAATTATTAGGCTATTGGCTATGGAAGTGCGCAGTATTACAATTTGTTCATATTATTTTATAGTTCACCGGAAATTGTAAAACGACAACCCAAAATATTGCAGATAGTTACAGATTTAATTTTTTAAATGATTATTATCACGCTACACCATTCTGAAGCTAAACAAAACTATAATAACATATGCAGAGTGAATATTGAAATAAATGTGAGAAGAGGCAATACGGGCAGTATCTTAATCGTTGTCGCCACAAGAAAACGGTCATACGAGGATGTTGTCAACTTTTTGAAACGTTTTTATAATATTAATTACTTACACAATATTGTATAGAATCAAGTTCTTCTAACTTAACAGACAGCTGTGCTGCTGGAGAGTTTATTCCGCCACTTCTTCTTCCCAGCTAAAGCACTAGGAAGTGTCGAAGGGCGGGCGTTTTGGGGGGACTGTCTTATGTTACTTTGACGTTCAAAAAGTGCTGACTCTCAGCCTAGTTTAAATAAACGACTTTTGATTTTTTGATTTTGATTTTGTTTTAATGTCCATTCAGAGATTTTGAAAAAAGGTACACAATACACTATTGATGCGGATTTATCTTGTTTCTTATTAGTAAGCATCAAAACACATTAGAGCAGTGTATGACATCAGTTAAATTATTCTATTACTTCACTGGGCTGAATAGGGACCGAATAAAGCAGATAGTTACAAATTATACCTTTTAAACGATTATAATCACACTAAATCAGAACAAAGCTATGTAGTCAATCACGACATAATATCAATATAATACTTATCCATATTGCCCTTACCCATAGAAATACTACATGTAAACTCTATAAGGGATACGTTCCTTCAAGCATTCCACATACAGTGAAGTGATGATTCTGAGAGCAGTTAGAGCATCTTCCTAGGTTTTGCTGCATCCGAGTACGGTTGCATATTAGAAAATCAAAAGTTTCTCGAGCAAATTTCAAAAGAACAATAAACGAAATAACAAAATTTAAATGACCAAATGTTTTATTTAGAAAAAAATTAGAATCCCAATGTATGTGACATCAAATGAACGACTGATCAAAAGTTGCTAGATGTAATTTTAAAATATCAAATCATTATATACAATATAATTTCTTCTTATAACTTAGGATAATATATTGTAGCCTAAAGTCTGACTTGGCTAGTTCTCACATACGAATTATTATGTTCGATGGCTAGTTTCTACCAGCAAGTCAAATTTTCGGAATAATAAAATAAGAACCGACAAGTAACAGGTTTAGAACTTGCGAAGGCTATAATATAATTCGTATATGAAAGCTAGCCAGCCTATGAACTTGGCTCTCATTTCACATTTATGTTTTTGATGGGATATCATTAATTTTTATAGATAAACTAGCTTCTGCCCGCGACTTTGTCCGCGTAAAATTTCTTGTTCCCCCGACCCTTCCCGTCGCGTCGAATCGCCTACCCGTGCAATTTCCCCCGTTTTTGTAACATTTTTTATTACTGCTCCGCTCCTCTTGGTTATAGCGTGATGTTATATAGCCTATAGCCTTTCTCGATAAATAGGCTACCCAACACAAAAATAATTTTTCAATTCGGACCAGTAGTTCCTGTGATTGGCGCGTACAATCAAACAAACAAACAAACAAATTCTTCAGCTTTATAATATTAGTATATATTATTAGTAGGTACTTATTTATAAAAACTTATATAACATAACAAAATTAATTGGTTTTTGTTATAAGTGTTCTAATAGAATCAATTGTGTCTTAGTGCTTGACTGGCCTGTTAGTCTAGTGGTTAGTGACCCTGACTGCTAAGACTGAGGTTGTAGGTTCGGTTCCCACCCAGGACAAATCTTTGTGTGATGAGCACAATTATTTGTTCTGTGTCTGGGTGTAATTTATCTATAATATGTATGTATTTAGAAATATATAAGTATGTTTATCAATTGTCTGGTGGCCATAGTACAGGCTCTGCCTAGTTTGGGATCAGATAACGTTGTGTTGGTTGTCCAAAGATATTTATTTATTTAAGTGAAAAATTATAATAAAATGATAAAAATTTACCAGATTCTGATTTATTCCTTTGTATTCACCTAATTACCTACCTATCTGCATGCCAAATTTGAACTTTTTAGGTCATCTGGAACTGCCAACATACCTATAACTACGACTCGCTCCTTAAATTCCTCCCCGTCTAAAGCTGAAAACCTTTTGCATAGTAGTGTACCTAAAAGTAGTTGCCTATTCAATTTTGAACATGTAACGCATCGTGATGTATTTAATGTTTTTCGCTATCATATATGACCCGAGGTGGTGGCGCGTAATGTTCCACGCGCGTACCTCTTAGACGTCGCGGGGGGAATCAAACACCTCACTCCCCCTGCTTGACCAGACGGGGCCTGCAGTGGCGGGCCGGCACCGGCCGAGGGCTGCGTTGAAGAATGCTTAAGCGTCCCCGTAGCCCCCGGTGCAAGTATGCGAGGGGAACACAGGGTGGTTTTAGTCAGTAGAAGTCTGACAGACCCCTCCGTCCGACCCAGGGTGGAGGACATCCATCAGGATATCCATCTCGATACCAAAAAAAAGTCGTATGTCCAGCAGTGGACGTCTATCGAAAAAACGTCGTCTTTAGAAAAATTCGTGATTTAACTGATTTAGAGACAGCCCGTTTAGTTTATTTTAGTTATTTTCACAGTGTGATGTCGTACGGTATTCTATTGTGGGGAAATGCCGCCGACATTCAGACAATTTTTGTTTTACAAAAAAGGGCAATTCGTTCAATTTATAAATTAAGTCCCAGACACTCCCTCAGAGATAAATTTAAAGAGATTAATATAATGACTGTGCCTTCTCAGTATATTTATGAAAATCTTTTGTATGCACATAAAAATATTAATCTCTTTAAAAGATACAGTGATATCCATAATGTTAATACTAGAAACAAAAACAAATTTGTTATTCCTACAACCAGGCTCAAGAAAATAGGTGGCTCCTTTAGATGCCAATGTATACGTTTTTATAATAAACTTCCCAGCCTCATTCAAGAACTAAGCTTAAATAAATTCAAATCTTTTATAAAGCGGAAACTATGTCAAAAAGCCTATTATACTGTCAAAGACTATATTGAGGATAAAACTGCTTGGGATTGAGCTGCTCCAATAACTGCACTGAATGTTGATTTTATATATTATTTTGCTACTTTATTCTGATTTTATTTTGATATTTTTTATATTTTCTTTTGTTTTTCTTTTTTACAGCTACGTGTATATTTACTATATGTACATATTGTTTTAACTACTGTGAATTTGATGACTATGTGGGTCATTATTTTACTTTCGATTTTGGTCTGGCAGTTTGAGTAATTTGTGCGGCCTACCCAAATGTCCTTTCTTTGGTATTGTTCGTCGAATCGTTGGGCTCCTTAAGTTCCGAGTTGAGCTGCACGATTAGTGACAAATGCGTGCACTGACTGGACAGGTCCACTCAAATCTGTGTGGTTATTTCCTCTAAAGACCATTTCAGACAGCGACTAACATGGTCATCAAGTGATTAGACCGAGACCCTTTCCGGATTTTTCATATACACATTGACATTGATAAATTTTATTTATACAATGACATGAATATTTACTTTGTAAAGTATCATATTGTTTAATCATTGTGAATGTGAAGACTGTGTGGGTATGTTTCTTCTTTTCTTTTATCTTTCTTTATTTGTCAAGTATGTTGTAATTATGATCTAGCAGGTTGAGTAATTTTTGCGGCCTACCCAAATGTCCTTTCTTTGGTATTGTTCGTCGGATCGTTGAGCTTCTCAAGTTCTGAGTTGAGCCGCACGATTAGTGACAAATGCGTGCACTGACTGGACAGGTCCACTCAATCTGTGTGGTTCTTTTCTCTAAAGACAAGTTCAGACTGGTATCTACATAGTCTTCACATAATGTTACCAATATTATGTCTGGACTTTAAAAGAGACTGTGACCTCTGAGTTTGTTTCGGCCTTTCTTCTCAGAGTAGTCAGATAGGAAACGCCGACCTCATCTAGCTCAAAAAAATATTATTGACTTGTAAAAGTGTTTGTACAAACCTACTTGCAGAAATAAATCATTTATCATTTATCGACAGAAATGATGATGATGATGAGAAACCATAAAAATGGATTTCCCTCCTTTTGAAAATTATTTTCCAAGAAACAATAACCACTTAATAAATGAAAAAAAAACACTACAAACAGAAAGATAACTTTAACTTCGGAAGTTAGTGGCAAAAAACTAAAATACAAAATCCAATGACACCGACTTCCGAAATTAAAGTTATTTTTCACTTTGACAGTAAATTGTAGTGACTTACGATTTCCACACGAAGTCGCGGGATGAAACTGGTACTATCTAAAAATGTAAATATGCGTCGTATCGGGTACACAATACAACGTACTACGTGGAAATGATTTGTACCTAGAAGTAGTTGAAGTAGTTCTGTGCTGACAAATAACTCAACACAAAACTAAGATAGGATTCCCAAGTTTTTGTCGGCGAACGATAAGTTCCGATATTTTTTCCTACATTCATCGAGTACAGAGCGACAAATGTTTGATAAGAAATAAGGCAGGGCATAGTTACATGAAACGAATAACATTACAAATTGACTTATTTAGGTACATATTATCAGGTAAGAAAGTTTTAATGACTTCTTCATTCAGATGAACACAAATTTTAGGAACATATTCAGGTCTAGAGTAAATTCTGTAACATTTTCGTTATAAACCTGCCAGACCGGTGGTGTGCCAGTGGCGAATATTCCATTTGGAATGAAGGGGGCAATATCCCGCGCCTCGACCTATGAGATAGTGCGCCGAGCTCGGCACGGCTCACCGCTAGGAATAGCTGAATACCCGATTTATTTAGCTGAAGATTCACGTTTATTTGGCGCTGAAGGATGGAGCGACGCGCAACGGGGTCACGACACGGGCTCTGTACGAAATATTAACGTGTTGGGAATGCTACATTTTATTAAGCTAAAAACAATTGAGCTGGACATGTAGTGGCAATCGGGGTTGAAGTGATCCGTCCATAAAGCAAAGTTAGTTTGAAACTGAACCAGTCCATAACAGGATATTAACCCGACTTACGAGTTACACGTTGTGAGCTCGCACGCAAACACTTTACTTTTTTTTTAATTTCATCACCGCTGCTCTCAAAATAGCGAAGGAACATATCGTGCGGAAACCGACATGTGTTAGAACAATAAAATCGAAGAGATGATATCCACCAACCCACACTGGGACGACGTAGTGAATTATGGCCGACTGCCTCTTCCAGAGAAAAAGCCTGTGTCCCGGCAGTGAGAACATTATTGGCTGATTATACACACCTGCGCAAGGCGTGAGGGTGCAGGTTACACAACATAGACACCTGTGCAAGGCGTGAGGGTGCAGGTTACACAACATACACACCTGTGCAAGGCGTGAGGGTGCAGGTTACACAACATACACACCTGTGCAAGGCGTGAGGGTGCAGGTTACACAACATAGACACCTGTGCAAGGCGTGAAGGTGCAGGTTACACAACATACATACCTGTGCAAGGCGTGAGGGTGCAGGTTACACAACATACACACCTGTGCAAGGCGTGAGGGTGCAGGTTACACAACATACACACCTGTGCAAGGCGTGATGGTGCAGGTTACACAACATAGACACCTGTGCAAGGCGTGAGGGAGCAGGTTACACAACATACACACCTGTGCAAGGCGTGAGGGTGCAGGTTACACAACATACACACCTGTGCAAGGCGTGAGGGTGCAGGTTACACAACATACACACCTGTGCAAGGCGTAAGGGTGCAGGTCACACAACATACACACCTGTGCAAGGCGTGAGGGTGCAGGTTACACAACATACACACCTGTGCAAGGCGTAAGGGTGCAGGTCACACAACATACACACCTGTGCAAGGCGTGAGGGTGCAGGTTACACATTCAACACCGATGTTGGTGTTGAATACTTAACTAATACGTAGCCATGCTCCTGCCAGGGTCGCGAGATTGTTTGAAAGAGACACCGTGACCCTGGCACATGGGCAACTGAAGGAACACGGGTGGGTTTTAATCAGTAAAAGTCTGACACGCCCTCCCGCTCCGTCCAAGAGTAGGAGAGGTCATTTGATGATTTCCCATCCAAAAAAAATAAATACGTAGCCATGCTTGCACAATGCTGACATTCCACTCTATAGACAACCAAGTTAACGTGCCTCCATGTTTCTCATACATTATTAATAACAAAAACATTCCAGTATAGGTATAATGTTTATAGATTGATTTTAGATTAGACTGGATTTACGTAGATACAAATAAGAGCAAATGTTGAACGCAATTATTTGATTTTTTTAGCTTCGTTTAGAAGTGCAAAAATATGTCTGCAGTTATTTACTCTTATGGTACTGAAGATCCTGCAGTAGACAGTTAACATAGTTACCTCTTACATCAACTTCTTTGAGTTATGTTAAGGACATGCGACTAAATTCATATGACAACATCCTATTTCTCTCTACACACCGAACTCCTTACTTTGTCCCACACTCTGTAGCAGTATAAATTCTAAAGTGTTGCCCTATATTCGCAACATCTTACACGGCTTATCGGCAGCGGTGCTCGCAGTATCGTGTAAACTTGCGAATGGAGCACAAACTAGATGGATCGTGTTCGCCAGCATCCCGCAGGTCGATCGCTACCACTTAATATTTAAGACCAAGCTCTCGTCTAGCCTATGGAACCATTCAAGGTGCTCTTTGTAAATGTACTTATAAAACTACTCGCACAGTGCTACGAAAACTGCAGATAGCTACGAGTAGTTTATTTCTTTCTTCGTTTTCTTTTTACATATTCGTTTAATTTTAAACAATAAAAACCGGCTCAATGAAAGCTACAGCTGTCTAAATTCTAGCAAAGCTTATTTGATTACAACTGCTTCGCTATTCTGTCACCATTCTGTCAGGAAAACTACTGACGAATGGAGTTCTTTTCATCAGAATATTGATGACTCGTGTCACTTAAAGTTGAGTACCGCTACTAGTCGGCTGCTCCGGCCCGGCGACAATATGGTGAGTCGACATTTATTCTGCCGAGCAAGTCAGCGCGCTCATTTCACGGCTCCAGCTACCAGCCCTCGAGCGCGCTGTGAACACCCATACTACATATGCTATGAAGTCTATTTATATAAAAATATATGTAAAAAAAGTCTCAGTTTACGTAGAGGATCGTGTACTAGGTATGTTTTGATATTTAATTATTTTTGACAAATACCTACATTTTACCAAAATGATCGTTCACTCACCTAGGTTGAATGTACAATAGTTATGTTTATTTAGCAATTTTCTCTGCATATTCAGTGTACGGCAAAATGCCATCGTTGTTCCAATCGTGAGATAATAAGAAAACACAGCACAATAGATAGTTATCTAAAAGCAATTGCATGCAGATTACATTCGTGCCCGGCGATGTTACAAAACAAAGAATCTAAAGCCAGCGTATAACGCGAAGCGACGTAATTACTTGGCAACAAAGACATGCCGCTATAACTAACTGTATTGGGCTCGAACAGTTAAAGTTAAACTTTCGTTTAGATCGCTATCTCGTGCGCGCGGTTAGTGCACTGCGGCACGGAAACGTAAAAGATGGCTGTAAAACGAAAATGAATTCTATCACTATTAATTTGTTTACAAAGAAATACAGACAGAATTATTTAGAATTGCATTCCCTTCTATTTTGCTGCCTTTAGTTAAATAAACTCTCCATAAGCAAGTAGGTAGTAGGGTTTTAACAAAAATCAGTGAACACAACAACGCTTCGAATCGGTTCCATAAATCCGTAAACCACAATTTTCATACATTAAGGGACACGTCAATGTACTTCTCGTAGTTACGTAATCCGCGCAGGTACTCACTCTGTACCGAGCGAGGTGGTACACGACAGCACAATATCGAGCACGTAGCGCGACGCTAATGGATTTCCGATATAAATATTATTTCGGCGGCGAATTGAATTCCGATTGATGTCGATTGATGGGCTGTGTGGAGCCGGATGTGTGCTCAGTACACATCACGCGGCCCTACAATAGAAGTTTATATCAACACGTTACAGAGGGATATTGTTGTGGGTTACATTTAAATGGGCTTTCGTAACGGTTATACTTACATAAATATAAAAATTCTCTGTGCTGGTTCTGGTGTTGTATTTTGTTGGCTTATGTTATGTATAAGCACTGGATTTTTTGGTCTATGCAGTAGAACGCTACTAACCTGAAATACTTTGGAATAAGTGCATAATACCTATGTCACGCCCATATCAAGGACTCCCGGCCACCGTAGGCGCGAGCTTGCGGGTGGCGAGCAGTGGGTAGCTCGCCGCCCGGTAAGGACCAAGCTCGGGTCGACGGCGCGCAGTGTTCCACGCGCGCCTCAAAGAAATGTCAGCAGCAGTGTAGGGGTCTACTAGGACCGATGCCTGCCGGGGTCGCGTGATTGTTCGAAAGAGATACCGTGACCCTGGCACATGGGCAACTGATGGAACACGGGTGGGTTTTAGTCAGTAAAAGTCTGACACGCCCTCCCGCTCCGCCCAGAGCGGGAGAAGTCATTTGATGATTTCCCATCCTGAAAAAAAAAACAAAAAAAAAAAAACGCCCATATCAAACCTGGTGTAAATAAATAGTAAAATAATGAAAATGGTCGCGTAGAAACCACGGAATTAGGGGGCCTAAAAATACCACACTAAGCGATCCCTTTAAAAGCTTTTAATTTCCTGAAAACCATCAAACTAGGCATTCTACACTTTTGGCAAAACATGAAACCGTGGTGGTAGATTCTCGTTGTTTACAATAGATGTGTGCATGCATTTTACTCCTGTATGGTTGGTTTGTTCTATAGCAAACACCGTAGGACCTGCTTATCCCCACAATAATTAATAATCAAGTATTTGAAATGAAGGTATCGTAGTAGTGAAATTTAGTAGCTTGATTAAACTACTAAATTAAATATTCCGTTCTAATAGATACGAGTAAACCAAGGTTTACCCGGGTTTACTTAGAATCACCAAAGGATTTTGGATAATATTTCGGATAAAAATTAAAATAAATTTTAATTTAAGACTGTCTTTTAGACCTCTGGTTCATATTTCAGAGGTTTATATTATATGAACTAGTGCACACCATATGATCCAGGTAAAAACTATTGTACTCACCACCTAACATGTGAAATGAAGATTGTAGTAATTTGTAACCTTTAGATGATAATGTCTATTAGAAGCTAGCTAATTAAAACAAACTATTTTATCACAATCTTTTACTTGCCTTGAACGAAATTTTACTTGCTAAAATAATAAGTAGATTTTATGTTTTAATAAAATATATTGCGTGAAATGTAGAATATTAGCAAAGACTCATAGAATAACAAGTGTGTAACCTAGCAACCACAACCTAGATCAAATTTAAATCTAGAAGGGAAGTCTTCATAAAATAACGCTGGAAGTGAATGCTAACAGGTAGTACTCAGGTAGGTACAGGTAGTAATAACATCGCGGTGGATACCTACAATGTGCGGCTCCAGCTCATGGAAGAGGTACATAGATGTAGCCTTAATAAGCCAATAAACCCGAGGTCCTTCATTTCCACGAGTATGTCCACTTTTCCAAGAGCTACACTTCGTCGGCGATATAACATAGTCTCCATATCACGCGCCTGCTCAATGAAAAATTCTTAAAGGTCTATATCTGTCATTATTACGGACGATATTTCTTCAGAAAATCCCCAATATGATTTGTAACATGTTGCTCTTGACTAACATAAAGTTAGTCAAGAGCTGAATCTGCGATTTGGCATTAAACTTCACTATAGCAATTCAAATTTTTTGGACCGTATTACGAATCTCCATACAAAACTATCAGTCTATCATATAGATAATTGCGTGATATGATCTGTACACAGATAATTTAAGGATTGTCAGCTGCCTACAGTTTTTTATCTAATTCATAACATTATCCTAAATTCTGCCAAAGCGGACTTTTCAGACCTTGTTTCAGTTCTGCTATAAAACATGGTGAACTCGGTTTACATACCAATAAATAAAATTCAAGTACCCTATTTGTATTAGCAAAATAATACATAGCTGATGTTTTAAGGAGTAAATACGGTTACTTTTTTTAAATAACTAGGTTTCCGTACAAAAAAACGACCAGTTTTAAATAACATGAGTGTTGCGTTAAAGCGAACAGTCATTGTTTTACATTGAGCGAGTGCGCGGCACATTAGTCGTCGTCGTAGATCAGCGCGCCGCAAATGAGCCGTGAGATTGCGTCGCCGGCACGCCACCCGCACGCCGCCCGCACGCCGGCGCCGCCCGCGCTCTACGTACATACGACGCAATACATCGATTTCATCGGCTACCCTACTATTTGGCAATTTTATCACAAAAAAAAACAGAATATTAACTTGACCACGAGATATAAACCAACTTAACGCACAGAACTGCTGCATTGCCTCTCCTTACTGGAACAACTGGCCACCTTGATTTCATGCTTTAAAAAACTTTTTACAAAAAAAAAGTTTTTTTGTAAAAAGATTTTATTTTTTAACTTTTTAGTTATGGTAGATACCCCGCACTAATCTTACCGCGTTATTCGTTCATTTCTCGCGCAAATACTTAATGCAAATTTAAGACTTACTAGTGATCGCCCATTGGTCGAAATTCGACCGTACTTCATTTGAATAGAAATACATTATTAAATGAAAAAAATATATAATAATAAATATAAAATACGCTGGCAACACTGTGTTGACAAGACGTCTTGTGTTCCTTATTTTAGAATAAATATATATTTAACCCAATTTAAGAAAAACTCTACAATAGAAAAGAAATCCTCGACCTGTAAAACCTTCCGGAATTATAAAAACCACAAAAAATTACCATAATGTAAAAAAACTCAAGTTAAAACAGCCGAATCGGGGGTGACATCTGTCATGTCACCCCCGGTAAAATTACAATGAAATGAAATAAGGAATGAGAAGACTACGGGTATGTTGACTCGATCAGCAGCACGAAGAGCACGCCCACCACCTCCGGACTCGTCTCTCAGCTCCGCCTCGCCGCCGCCGGTACCCAGCCCCACTGCGGGCGCTGTGACGACACCGGCCGTGGCAGTTGCGTCGAGCTCGAGCGACGAGTACTTCTCCCCGCCCACGACGCCACCACCTGCTTGTCGACGGAGAGGACGCCGGCCGCCGGACGGTTTAGGACCTCGAGGCCCACCGGCCTCTGATAGGGTCCCAGCTCCCGGCGGAAGTGTGCAGCGCATGAGATGGACAAGATCCATCAATGAGAATGTCATGCGCTTAACAGCAAAATCTATATCTGTATATAACTATAAGTATCATGTATATATACCTAATATCAAACTTTGTGTATCAGAATGGCTACGACGGCTTATTTACTGTGTATGAAGGTTCTTATGAATATGGTTTGTTGGGAAAGGGTTTCACTAAATAAAGCACAGAAAGACAAGACTAGATATTTATTTCAATTAGGCTTGTCAGTAATTAATCAGAAAGCTAGTTGTCCGTTCCAAAACTAGGTCTTCATGGAGAAGAAGGACAAGAAACTCCATGGAAACAGAAACAGTATTAAAGTATTATATCAACTCACTTCTTACACTGCCATAAACTATTATTATCTTAAATACATTTAATTCTATCTCTTGGTCCATTGTCCAAGAGATCTCAGAATAGTATCAACATAATCACAACAATAACAATAGCTAGGCAAAGAAAGAGTATGAATATTCCATTTTATATGATTTAAAACATTATCGGTATTGGCAACAATATAAAAGGTACAACAATGTTTTCATAATAAGCAATAAGTGTTACATAATATCAAATTACTTAACTTACGTGACCTCTGCTTGATATTTCCACACAACAACAGCACTAGAACTGACCAACTAAACATCTTCCGAGGAACTGCCCCGATAAAGTAATTACAATCCTTTTTATATCCTACCAACGTCAATCTAACAAAATCGTCAGACATCTTCCCGCCATTTTGAACAAATTAAAGATCATTACACATTTTGGCTTAATAACTTCTAACACAGATAATAATAAACCATTGTTATATAGTGAAACAGTTTAAAAATATTTTAAGGTAATTTAGCAATTTAACAAGGACTGATTCGTAACTTCTTCGTAGTTACGAATCATTAAAAGAATGTCAATATGAACTGACAGCATTGTACCAGTTGTTTGGATCAGCTTAATAAAGTAAAATGGCAATATAAAACCTACGATATACTACAATTATAATTAAATAATTATTAATTATTTCTAGTACTAAAATCATAGTTGTTTTTACTATTTAAGACGAGTCAGTTTTTGTAAACACTTTATCTAGTCAAATTAGGTACTTCTATATTGGTTCGATGTTTCGTTAATGTAATAGATGTCATTATCTACCCAACAATTATAAAATATCAAAATGAAATATCTAACACGGCCAGACTGACAAGTACTTCGTTCTCGAAGTACCTAGTAATGTACCGTCTCCATAAACGACAGCACTTGATTATCCAATAAACAATGAATGTAACACGGCCAGACTGATAAGTACTCCGTCCTGCCATGAATCCACCTTACAAAAACAATTCTGATTTCAACAGAGTGTGAGAATGTTAATTCTCATTTTAAATACTTGGAGTCTAATATAACTTAACTACCTATGTTTCGACACATTCATATTTTTCTTTACCTCCCTAATGTAATAGAAACAGGTTAAGTACTTTAACAATTTGACAAATAATAAATCGCTTACCGGTATAATTTAGTTTTACAAAGCAATTGTTATAGCAACAATTCAAAAATCCTTTCCTATTCAACAGCCGTTGGATTGAAGCACTAGCCAGTGATCACGAAAATAATTCGAATAATTCATCGCTCGGTCATTCTGACATTATTACCGAAAACCGTATTTAACAAACCATTTACTATTAACATTTTCACAAATTTTTGACTTGGCCACTCTGCCTAGTTCTTTCCTTTGGAAGCAATAACTTTAAAATTCACTACTTTGGCAAAAAAAAAAGAATTAATAATAAAATTTATATCAAAATTAATAAAGAAGCCACGTCCACACATTAATTTCAGCAGGTGGTGTTAGCTACTTTGGAACAGAGTCAAGGGAGCCTGACTGTCTGCTTAAATGGGTCCAGTGATCACGATCCCCAGCAACTAGGGACCAACTGAAGAAGTGATGGAGAATCAATCCGAAGTATAAGTTGAATTTTCAGGACGTTAAACAACCCACCAACTATTTATTCCGAATATTTATACTTGGTATTGTTTTCTACGTTAAAATTATCTTTGAAATAATTTGTAAACATCAGAACCTAAGAACAAGTAAAATGACCATGAACATTTGAATGGTATTTAAATATCCCTCAAATAACATCGTTTATAAACTATTTGTACAGTCAGATCGAAAATATGTTCATATAGCTTTACCGACTCAACATTATATAAATATTTGTATCAATTTTATTTTATTCTTTTTAGTTTATTTATATTTCATCAAATGGACAAGCCATTGAAAATAAAAGATTTTATTGATTTATCGGTTATCTTTGTTATGCAATTAAATGTAATTTTCTATGTGATAATCTGCTCAGTACCGTTGCTTAAAGAGCTACGACACATCTTTACTTGATAAAGGAAATAATTTGATAACTGAAGAAGATATAAAAGATCAGACCATACCTACAAATAAAATAGTACCCGCCTAGTACAACTGTTACATTTTGTTATAGCATTAACATTCACAATACCTTTTTCTCCATGTTACAAAATAATTTTCTAATAAATCATAATATCGAATCTTTGTTAATGTGTAGTTTGAACGTTCGGTTAAACTGAAATGCACCAGAATGCTAATAAATTTGAAAATAACCTTTAACGGCCATACTGAACTGTATTTCGTAACAATTATTGATAATATTCTGATGAGGAATTGTGTATCAAATGTAAACAAGGTTATAGTTAACATAAGGGTGTCTCTTTTTGTGTTCAATTAAAAAAAAAAGTGTTTTAACCAAACTGAAATTATTTGAATAATCTATCACGGCCAGACTGACCTGTACTTCGCTCTCGAAGTACCAAGAAAATTATAAACAGTATCAAAAAGTCTCGCAATTCATACAATAGCCTCTGGCCTTGACATATCAGTCCTATCACCTGCTGCGCGTGAATTTCAGAAAGGTATCAGGGCAGTGGCCGACCAGCAGTTCATACAATGGTCTCTGGCCTTGACATATCAGTCCTATCACCTGCTGCGCGTGAATTTCAGAAAGATATCAGGGCAGTGACCGACCAGCAGTTCCTATAATAGTCTCTGGCCTTGACATATCAATCCTATCACCTGCTGCGCGTGAATTTCAGAAAGATATCAGGGCAGTGACCGACCAGCAGTTCCTATAATAGTCTCTGGCCTTGACATATCAATCCTATCACCTGCTGCGCGTGAATTTCAGAAAGATATCAGGGCAGTGACCGACCAGCAGTAACTAATGTAAATACTGTTTTGTTAAGTTTGTCATTTTGAACATCTAATGTTAATTGAACACAAATTATATACTGAACAGGCTGTGAAGAATTAACACTTTTAAAATAGAATAAATAGACCTAGAACTAACTATGGAAGAAAAAAAATATATAATGTGCGAGGGGGAGCAAAACTGCATAAATCACTACCTGACGGTATAACCAATAGTGACACCATATTTTAATTTTAAAAAAGGCCTAGAAGAATACGTTAGAAAACAACACTAACAGTATTAATCGTCACCTTTGTTGCCTAATTCTCTTATTGTGAGCAAAGAGAATCACACTTATTTTTTGTTTTATATTTACATTTCTCAATATTTTAACTGGACTGTGATGTTCTTGTTTTTTGAGAAATAAATGTCTTTAAACAAAAATATATCTTATGTCGGAGCAATAAGTCTATCTTTAGTGTATTCAAATCCTAATATCAAATTGATATTATAGAAACTTGAACATCTATTTAGCTTTACGTGTTGGCAATACCTAGTCTCTAAATTTAATCATCTTATTCATTTGCATTTCGTTTTAATGAAAAAGAGCCTGTAAGGATTTCACAGATTTCATCAATTTCTTATTTCCGGAAAGCCTCCAGATATTCTTAAAAAACGTTAAGGTTCCGCAGTATCAAACCTCACACAGCAACTTGCAGCACCGCAGCACCGATGTTAAAGGCAGCGAACCAGCAGCGGTTTCCAAAAGATCGTTAGTAGCCCCACCATCGAACATGAAAATAACAATATAAAATTCATTAGTAAGCGGTTTTAGAAGGACAGGGAGCAAATCCCACTTCTGATAACAGCAAAATCTATATCTGTATATAACTATAAGTATCATGTATATATACCTAATATCAAACTTTGTGTATCAGAATGGCTACGACGGCTTATTTACTGTGTATGAAGGTTCTTATGAATATGGTTTGTTGGGAAAGGGTTTCACTAAATAAAGCACAGAAAGACAAGACTAGATATTTATTTCAATTAGGCTTGTCAGTAATTAATCAGAAAGCTAGTTGTCCGTTCCAAAACTAGGTCTTCATGGAGAAGAAGGACAAGAAACTCCATGGAAACAGAAACAGTATTAAAGTATTATATCAACTCACTTCTTACACTGCCATAAACTATTATTATCTTAAATACATTTAATTCTATCTCTTGGTCCATTGTCCAAGAGATCTCAGAATAGTATCAACATAATCACAACAATAACAATAGCTAGGCAAAGAAAGAGTATGAATATTCCATTTTATATGATTTAAAACATTATCGGTATTGGCAACAATATAAAAGGTACAACAATGTTTTCATAATAAGCAATAAGTGTTACATAATATCAAATTACTTAACTTACGTGACCTCTGCTTGATATTTCCACACAACAACAGCACTAGAACTGACCAACTAAACATCTTCCGAGGAACTGCCCCGATAAAGTAATTACAATCCTTTTTATATCCTACCAACGTCAATCTAACAAAATCGTCAGACATCTTCCCGCCATTTTGAACAAATTAAAGATCATTACACATTTTGGCTTAATAACTTCTAACACAGATAATAATAAACCATTGTTATATAGTGAAACAGTTTAAAAATATTTTAAGGTAATTTAGCAATTTAACAAGGACTGATTCGTAACTTCTTCGTAGTTACGAATCATTAAAAGAATGTCAATATGAACTGACAGCATTGTACCAGTTGTTTGGATCAGCTTAATAAAGTAAAATGGCAATATAAAACCTACGATATACTACAATTATAATTAAATAATTATTAATTATTTCTAGTACTAAAATCATAGTTGTTTTTACTATTTAAGACGAGTCAGTTTTTGTAAACACTTTATCTAGTCAAATTAGGTACTTCTATATTGGTTCGATGTTTCGTTAATGTAATAGATGTCATTATCTACCCAACAATTATAAAATATCAAAATGAAATATCTAACACGCTCATACTATGGGGCTACAGAGGGGGGAAAGAATCTGACCGCGTACCGTGTTCGGATGCTCTCTCTTTTTCAGGTGCTTGAGCCAGATGTCAACGTCTCAACCCAACGACTATCGGATCAGGTGCGGGTCATCCAGCGTAATCATATGTTGGATGACACTGTACTTGATCGCCTACGAAATGAAATGCAGAGTAGCCATGTCATTGCACCCCTGTTGCAGACTGCTGTGGTCCCACCACAGTACTTGACAAGTCAAGCTGATGAGGGGAGTGATGACAGGGCTACAAACGTAAGTACCCAGTGCAATGAGGAATTGAGGAGTGCTTTGGAGGATGCGATTCGAGAATATCGGTCCATATCACCCGAAGTTAGACCACGCTTACCTCGTTTGCCCATGCATAACAAAAATAGGGCGCTGGTGGCGGCTCTGGATTCGCAGTTGTCAAACTATTTTGATGACTGCGAAGACCTCACTGATACTCATGCAATTCTGTACTGCGCGGCTGTAGCGGCATGTCGTGTAGCTCACGTCAAATTTGCTAGTGACTATAGAGCTACACGACCAAAACCAGCCGTACCAGCCTGGCAGTGCAGAATTGAGCGCCGTATTAGTGGGACCAGAGGGCAACACTCGCCCTAGAGTGATGCGCTTTGTGAGGCGGGCGTTCTCGGGGACTGATATCAGCCCTCGGGACTATATGTTCCGTGTCACAGAGCGCATAGACTTCCTGAAGCAGAAAGTTTATGCATGGGCAAGCCGTATTCGTAGGTATAAGCGGCGAGTGGACCGATACACTCAGAATCGCACCTTCCAGAGTGATGAAAGGTGGGTTTATAGGGCTTGGGAGCGACCGACCCAAGGTGTGGCTGACACGCATCTGCCGGATAATGACGCCATGTGTTCTTTTTGGCGCAGTATCTGGTCGGTGCCTGTCAGTCACACCGAAGGGGGTTGGACTCGAGAAGTCGAACGAGCCTGCGATCCAATACCAGAAATGGGAGCTATTACCATCTGCCCCCAAGACGTAGCTCGTGCAGTCCGTCCACTGCCCAACTGGAAGTCTCCAGGGCCGGACGGGTTGCACAACTTCTGGATCAAATGGTTCATTGGATCGCATGCTCGCTTGGCGGCTCAGTACCAGACTGCTTTGGAGTCTGGTTCGCTACCCCAGTTCCTAACAACAGGAATTACCCACCTGCTCCACAAATCAGGTAGTACCACGGAACCCAAAAATTATAGACCAATCACGTGTTTGCCGACGGTTTATAAAGTTCTTACATCCATTTTGAGAGCTAAAATTTACAATCATATTGACACCAACTCCATCATGTCTGTCTCTCAAAATGGATGTAGGAACGGGTCCCGCGGTACTAAGGAGCTGCTCCTCATTGATATGGCCATTAGCCAACAGGTTCGTCGTTCCCGAAAGGATCTGTCGACATGTTGGATAGATTACAAGAAGGCCTATGACTCGGTGCCACATACATGGCTCATGAGGGTGCTGGAGTTATATAAAATTGATGCAACTCTGCGCACCTTCCTCATTTCATGTATGGGGCAGTGGAGGACGGTCCTTCGCTATCCAGGATGTCGAAATATCCAAAGGAACAGCGAACCGATAAGGATCGAGCGAGGTATATTTCAGGGTGATAGTTTGAGTCCACTTTGGTTCTGCTTAGCCCTGAATCCTCTGAGCACACTGCTTGAGGATTCAGGTATAGGCTATCGGTTGAGGAGAGGTGGTCAGGTTATATCTCACCTCCTTTACATGGATGACCTTAAACTCTTTGCCCCCAACAATTTTCAACTGATGGAGTTACTGAAAGTAACTGAAACCTTCAGTAGCGCCATCAGGATGGAATTTGGTGTGGACAAATGTGCGGTCATGCATGTAAAGCGTGGGGAGATTGTGGAATCCGCGGGAACCCAACTCTCGGATTCCATAAACCTCCGAGCCCTCTCCGCATCCGAAACCTATAAGTATTTGGGTATGTCGGAAGCGTTGGGCATCAATGTTACTGACATGAAGCAATCGCTGAAGGAACGCTTCTTTGGCCGCCTGAAGAAAGTATTTAATAGTCTTCTATCAGGCGGAAACAAGGTGCGCGCCTTCAACGGTTGGGTCATGCCGGTTTTGATGTACTCTTTCGGCATACTCAAATGGACTCAAACCGAACTCGACGCCCTGGATAGGAGGGTCCGTACGCTGCTGACTGCATATCGAATGCATCACCCACGGTCATCGGTAATGAGGCTGTATATCCCGCGAAAGTGTGGAGGTCGAGGCTTTTTAAACGCTAAGACTCTCCACAATCGCGAGATATGCAGTCTCAGGGAATATTTCCTAGAAACCGACGTGGGGATGCATCGAGATGTGGTCGCGGTTGACAAGGGCCTCACCCCGCTCTCCTTGGCTAACGAGAACTGGCGCAAACCTGTAATACTTGACACTAATGAACGCATGGAAGTATGGCAGAGTAAGGAGCTCCACGGACGCTTTTTCCGGGCCCTACATGGACCCGATGTAGATATACTAGCGTCCGTAGCCTGGCTGCGTTTTGGTGACCTCTTTGGGGAAACCGAAGGTTTTGTCTGTGCAATTATGGACGAAGTTATGATGACGAACAATTACCGGAGATTTATTGTGAAAGACGGCACGGTTGACGTCTGTCGGGCATGCCACCGTCCAGGAGAATCAATTAGGCACATAATCTCCGGGTGTTCTCGTCTAGCTAACGAAGAATACTTGCATAGACACAACCTAGTAGCCAGGATTATCCATCAGCAACTTGCTCTTAAATACAGCCTTGTGGAATCGGAAGTGCCGTACTACAGGTATGTGCCCGACCCAGTTCTCGAAAATGGAAATATCACATTGTACTGGGATCGATCCATCATCACTGACAGGACTATTGTTGCAAATAAGCCTGATATAGTGGTGGTGGATCGAGTAGAGCGGCGCACAATGATTGTTGACATAACGGTCCCACATGACGAGAACCTCGTGAAAGCTGAGAAAGATAAACAGATCAAGTATCTTGACTTGGCTCGCGAGGTTGTTGACATGTGGGATGTGGATTCAGCGATCATTGTGCCGATAGTCGTCACAGCCAATGGGTTGATAGCCAAGAGCCTCGACCAACATCTAAGGAGGCTCTCGTTAGGCAGCTGGGTCAAGGGCTTGATTCAGAAAGCGGTACTTCTGGACACGGCTCGCATTGTCAGGAGGTTCCTCTCTCTGGAGTCCTGACCGCCGGTAGCTTGGACCCTGTTCCCGATACCGGCGGGCTACTATTTTTTATATTTTTAAATGTTTTTATTTTATATTCTAATATTTAAAAATATAATTTATAAGTATATTAAGATGAATAAAGGAAATATAAAAAAATAATATGGTTATATTTGACATTCAGTAACACTATAGACAAATTGTTGACGCTTTACTACTGTGGAGAGGGTTCGCTGGCGGGATGGTGATGGCCAGGATCAGGACGTAGGTGTAATGAGTAAAGAATACTTCTTCAGGACTCTCTTCTTTATTTTCTTAATACTTCTTAACTGCTGGATATGGAATGAATTATCACAGAAATTTGCTCTGTTTTTATAGAATTTTCCCTATTATTTTTAATTAATTATGACAGTTCAAAATGTCATAATTATAACCAGCCTGTAGAATCTATGACCAGTCTGTACAATCGTGAGGCATACAACCTCTACAGTTTGCACACGACACTAAGTTTTCTATGAGAAACTTACTAATGCCACACTTGACACTCCCCATAAAACCACAATAGTTATTTGTTATACAAGAGTGCAAAGTTGCTTTTTAACCGCGTGTTCCATTTTGATGACCGAGCAAGCGAAGGATTCTAAAATTGAATCACGAGCGCAGCGAGTGATTCAAAATTAGAATCCTGAGCGTTAGCGAGGGAATCAAAAGAGCACGAGGTGAAAAATCTTTGCACTCGAGTGCAACACGTAACTTTTCATCCCACCTCAGCGAGGAAATGACTAAATATGCAAAAAAAAAGCATTTCAATCACAAGATACTTTTATTTCAGTTTAGGTATTAACATTTATTATGTACTACATTATGATACGTAAGTATTACAGAATAATCTTTAAATTATTTCAAAAGATACTTAGGTATAATTAAGAAAAATTGAAAGTAACGTTGCTACAGTTACCAAAAGTCGAGTGTAATATTTTTGTTAGGTACTGTAATGTTGGTGACGTGAAAAGTAAAATGGCGCGCGCAAAGCAAATTAAAAAAAAAGTATATCAAGAAGGTTCTGAGTCTAAGTTTTACAAATTAGAAAAAGGTTGAATGATAAATTCGGCACCATGGAGATAGAAGTAAATAGATTTAATGATGTTTTTAATTCACAAACTTAGTGCACGCGATGTTCTAAATTCAATTTACTTTATCCTCTAGAGAATAAAAACGGCTTTTCCACTCAGATATTGAAGATTAAAAATACTCTTTCCGAGATGGTGGGATGAAAAAAATATTTCTTATAAATCTAAACTAAATTCCTATCGTCGCTAATACAAATAATATTAAAGACATATTCTCGATATGATCATAGATTTTAAAAATGAAATAGGTAATATACCTATAAAATTAATTTATTACCTACGGCCGTTATACTTGACATTCAGTAAGACTATAGACACAAAATATTAAAGACAGATGTTCTCGATTGGACCGCAGATTTGGACCATAAACAAAAGAATACCTATACATGTGTGTATTAAATACACTGTAATGAATAGTAGTGTGTGTAACGTGTTATTTATTGAAAATAATGTATTTTAAAGCATAATTTTAAAAAACATTAGCATTCTTCACTTCTTCTCTGTATAAACTATAAGTGTGCGAAATTTCATACTTCTCCGTCCACCCAATTTTCGTAAAAAGGGATCCAAAGTTTTCGCTTCACGTATTAATATATAGATATGGTTTTCACATGGACCCCATTGTTCGAATGGAACCAAATTAAAATGGGACCATTTGGGAAGAACCCGCTTTCAAATAAAAAAACAATCATCAAAATCGGTTCACCCAGTCAAAAGTTATGCGGTAACACGCATAAAAAAAATACAGTCGAATTGATAACCTCCTCCTTTTTTGAAGTCGGTTAAAACAGATAGTACTTCTAGTTGTCCTCAATAAACAACACTTGATACAAGTATAAAACGAAACCAGCTTCTTAACTCACCCGGGGTATTCGTGAACTTAGCGAATTCCTAACAGCATGGTTTGCATATATCAATATGTTTTGTTTGGTTTTAAGGTGTATGATTTGTCATTACATTTTGCATACAGCAACGCAGCATTATAGCCACTAAAGCCGGGTCGTCGGCGCGGCGGCGGCGTCGCGTCGCAAGTCGAACAACTTTTGTTTGAATCGGCGTTTATAATGTGTAGACACCCTTACTCAACACAACACAGTCACTCATACACAACAGCGATGCTTTATTATCTAACATTTGCATCTCTTTCTTGCCTTATCTTATACTAGCGCTCCGCCCCGGCTTCGCACGGGTGTACAGTGTTTGTGACGGAGCTCGTACATATAACTATACTCCTAGGAGTATATGAATGTGTAGTTGTGCGTACGTGTAGTTGACTCATTAGACACCACAAACTTCGGTGAGATGTTACATGCGAAAAGCTTACCTACATATCCATATGACAAAAACACTTAACGCTTAAATGTAAATCTGCAAAATAGTGACTGTGGGTTATCCTTAGGAGACAAACGTATACCATTTGGTAATTTTTGCCTAATGGTAAGACTTTATTAAGGTATACAATTCCGTAGTACATCTATCTCGTAAGGTCTAGCCAAGTAACGCGTTAGCAATGTAAGCGCCCAAAAATATGTTTTCACGACATCCATCATTACAAATATTTGAAGTTCCTGACTTTTCTCTACTATAATATGCGTGTATAAATCTTCCGGAAGAAATTTTCTAAATAATAGTGATAACCATAGTTCTCAAAAAATTGCATAGCTTAGGAGAAATACGCAGAGAAACAGATAGACCAAAACAGGCTTTTCTTTATACTATTTAGAGATTATCCACTTAACCCTGTATTACTATAAAATCAGATGCTGTTATTTGTCGTGCGTCCATTGTTTTATTTTCTATTAATGCTTTGAATATTTTTTTCTCAATACACTGACAGCCGATTACATCGGTAAACATTGTACAGTAATACGATATGCTTCCTATGCGGATCCGACTCGCACTTGGTCGGTTTTTACTGTTTCTATGTCCTATGCGTGTTCCAATACAATATTTTTCTTTTTTTCTTTATATTAATAAGTATATCGAAACAGTGCAAAAATCAAGCAGTTTGTACGATAAGTTACAGTTCTTTTCATCAGTGTAATGACCCACTATAATTACAAAAGAGTGTGTGTTTGGGGTCGAGCATGTTGAGGGGAGCCTAATTGGTTGATTATTGGTCCGGGGGAACCCTTATCACGGCGGACAGATTGCGAGGCGCCGCATTTAAATTGAAACTAATGCGAATCCCGTGTTCATTAGTGTTTGCAAACGATACGGGGCTGTTCTACATCGCCGTACATCGTCGGATTACATTAGCATGAGATCGCGACAAAACCGCGAGACGTCGCACTATGTACACAGTTTGCACACGAAACACTGCTTGAGATGTATTAATACAAATAGCAGTAATACAATGAATAATTCAGCTTAGGTTGAAATTCACGCTAAGTTCTGAGTTAAAAGGCCAATCATCCCATGAACAGCTGCCATTGAAGAACGAGACTTTTTAATTTGATCTTTTATAGTGTTCTTGATAATGGAACCAAGTGTGTAATCAATAAATAGTTGAGGTGACCGTGTGTCCTTTTGTCACGGAAGCACTTCCCCGCAGTGGCCGGTCAGCTCCCGCCCCGCGCGTCCTGCTCAGCGGCACATAAATCAAGCCCCTCGTTTAATTTCCCCCGGTCGGAGCGCGGTACTGCTCTATCACCTCTTTCGGCTTCACCAGACAATGCTGAACTTTTTATCACACTGCGGCAGATGGTGTAGTCTAATGGTTCACGAACTATAGGATTGAAATTTGGTAGATACTATAATTGTCTCATGTCTTTGTTCGAGTTTCGGATCTATCTGTTCAAATAGTTTATTCATCTTTTTTGTTAAAATTCTTTCATCTTTACATCTGCTTCGTCACACGATCCAGGAACTAACGCAGCCTGTTAATAAACAACGGAAACGATGATATTACATATTCATACGTATCTTTCGCTAATACTTATATGACGAATATAAATATTTCGCTCATAACTACGCGTTGAGCTGGCTAATTCAAAGTGATGGCGTCGTAAAGCTATCCCGCGCGGAACGGGTATAATCCTTTAGTTATCGAAACAAAGCAGTTGTATAGAGAGGGTGGCGAGTATTGGCGCCCCATTGTTGCCGATAAAGGGCACTTTACGATATCCTCTGATGTACTGGTACATTACCCACTATATGTATAATCTTATCACGGGTCGGAGAAGATACTTGCTATGTGTTTAATAGGCTGAAACGTGGCACTGAGGTGTTAAGGACATCTATGGACGGAATAAATCGCTCGAGACAGAGGAGGAACTTATTCAATTGGATGTTACAACAAATTTAACCTGACAGAAACATAAAGCTAACGAAGTAAAAAACCACACACTCTTTAGGAGAAGCAAACTTAAAGGTGCACAGTACACACTGTACCGATATCAAAGTCACTTTCTGTTTCGCCCAACTAATCAGAACCACCTCGGAGGCCACGCTTTGAAGCTTTACGTCAAGTAAGCGCAGGTGTGGAAACCTTGCAGCTTACCACGTCCTCTCCCCGCGTCCCCGCGTCCCTCGGGCGAATGAAACTTTAACCGACACACTCGAGAATGTACGAATACACCTGAACAACAACATGCGCTTTATTTTTAAGTAGCCTATCAAAGACGCTCTGATTTCCCTTGAGGTGCTGCGTCAAGCTTTTTAATTTGAAGCGCGTCCTGCGTGAGCACGAGGCGGCAGGCGGCGTGGCGGCGGCCCTCGTAAATCCGCGAGGAATAAAGATAAAAAACTGCACGTTACTACCGAAAGTTGGTGTAAACTTATACACAGATCTGATAGCAAGTTGGAAATAAAAGCGGGTCGCGTTCGAGCGCTTATCTTTATGTCCGCCGCCGAGTGCCACTTGTAAGTGTTTCTGTATGATGATTTCTTCATTGTCATTTACGACAATGTTACTTTGAGTGTAGTTTTATGGAGTTGTTCGCCATTCTATGCAATAATACCATCATATTTACAACTCACCCAGGCTGCGTTCAGTTTTATTTGCACTGTCATCAGAACGGCACACAACATCATATTGTGGCCACAGACAGGACAGTAGTTATAGCGTGATCGATCACAGCCCTCGATGTCCAGCCGTTGCTGAAGTAAGCGGTGTCTCGCGCATGTGGTGCTCCCTGTGATATGGGTGATATTCTGGCGAAAAAATTAATATAGAGCTCTTTTTATTACAATATTATAAGAAATGAGGGCGTATTCAACCCGTAATTTGCAGTTGATTGAATGTAATATGTATAGATACCTTGTTACCTATGCAAAACCTATTTTAACCGATACAGTGATACCTAGCTCGCAATCGAACATTTCGTAAATAATAAAAGAGTAGTTGCCAATCGGCCGGGACAAGTAATCTAGCGCTAGTGATGTACGAGTTACCGATCGCTCGATACGTATCGATACTCGGCCCATCGATACATCGTTATGTGCCGCGTGTCGCTCCACGTAATCTATCGACGTTCAGTGCTATCGAAAACTTTATTAAACTGACTATGCATATTATGTAAAAGGTTTAAAAAAAGGATTTTATTGGCGTGGAGCGCGGGTTTTGCGTTTCGCGTTTTGGAATAATCCATTTTTGATTCCTGTTTGGTAAAACAGTTATCGGACGTTTATACTTCTGCAGATATTATTTCAGGATCATTTAAAAACTACGTCCATTTATGCCCTGTATTCTCCGCATTATTGGCGCTAAAGTCAGATCATACAATATATTATGTATATCCAGGTGCGCGCACTCGCTTGCTCGCAGTAAGACGTGTTTAGGATCGCTACGTAAAATAAATAAAAATATAAGTTTTGCTTAGTGCTTTTAACCAGTAAATCAATAAATAAAATTTGCTAGGTGCAAATGGAAACGACGTTAAATACATTGACCAGTAAATATTAATACAGAACAAAAATATAAAGAAGAAACGTTTAGTGTAACGTAAACAGCGAGTCACCGAGTGAGTCACAGCAGAAGCTTCGCTACGATTGGTGGTGAGTTCGAAACGCAAGCGTCGGCGATATCACCTTATATGGCCATGAACTAGCCGCATCGACGCTAAAAACCAACCAGCGCCTACAAAAGACACCTTTAATTCACTGCATAGTCAGTAAGCGATATAGCAGAGGGAGCGAACATAGTGACTGACGTGACGAAGAGCGCAGGTTCAAATCTTAAGTACAACAAATCTTTTTGCGTGATTTTACTTTTTCATTTTTATTTTGTTTATTATTGTTTTGTTGTTACTATACATATTCATCAATAAACAAATTAATTGCAAGATGGAGAACGATCTTTCTGATAATGTTACCTATAGAAGACCACAGCGTTCAAGCTCGCTTTGTGATATAGCTAGTATAGAACAGTCACTCTTTGATGCTACTTTGCTAAGCTTGCCAAATTCTTCAATTGCTGAATCTCAGGAGAACAAGGAATTGCTGGATAAAATTTGTCTTTTAGAAAATCAATTGTTGAGTGCGAATAGCGAAATAGAAAACTTACATGTTGAAAATACTTCCTTACGACAGGAATTACATAAATTCAAACAAGTTATTGAAATTTATAAAAAAGTTGGAACTGCTGACAATACTATACGTACACCAAAATCACAAAAAAAGAAGTGTTCTAACAAGGTGTCAAACATCAAGAAAATTCCTGAATTATTACTTCAAAAAAACCAAAGTCAATCTAACGAAAAGCAGACCAACACAAATCAACAAGTACCACACATCCTGAGTAACCTGAACTCTGAAGGAGGCTATAGCAATTCTAAACAATTAACACATAGCAATGTCACCAAACATAAAATGTGCATTCTAAGCAGCAATACAAAAAACAATGTATTGTCCATAGCTGAGAAAACCTTTGATAACAGCTTCAACCTGTGCAATTATTTGACACCGTACGGATGCACAAAACAGCTGCTCAAGGGTCTTGATACAAAATTACTACAGTTCACTTTTGATGATTTTTGTATATTATTCCTTGGTGACGAAGACTTTAAATCGACCAACAACTACTACGACATTATTTTTCATATAAGAGATGTATTGCAAGCCATGCAGCATACTAACATAATAATCTGTTTGCCTACATTTAAGTGCCCTTTTGATACAAGTCTTTTTAATTGCCGAGTAGAGACTTTTAATAACCTACTGTATCTGGATATATTGACGCATGGTCACGCCTTCCTCTTAGACAGCAATCTTAATCTCGAGTATGACTACAGCATGTTTAATAAGTACACAGGATCCTTAAATAATCGTGGACTATCGAGAATTTTCAAGGATTTATTAGATTTAATTGCCAGTATAACGGATCAATCTGATAGATCACACAATGATGTAAATGAATCGAAAAAATCTGCCAAACCAAAGGACAACTTTTTTCTCGACTAAGCATCTCTACATATTACACCAAAATATTGCTGGGTTATTAGGAAAATCAGACAATCTTACTATTTGCCTACATGAACTACTTGATAAGAATATATGTGTCGATATTTTATGCATTACTGAACATTTTATGATGGAGGGCTATGAAAAACATCTCAACATAAAGGATTATTGTCTGGCGGCCTGTTTCAGTCGCAATGCGAGCAAACGAGGTGGAACGTGTATATTGGTTAGAAAAGGACATCAATGGAGAGAATTGGTAAAAATAGAAAAATTATCTTCAAATGGTGTCTTCGAATGTTGCGCCGTCGAATTAACGACGTATAAGACTGTTATTGTTTGTGTATACAGGGTACCCAATGCAAGCAACTTCAATGAGTGTATTGAAAAATTAGATATAATGTTACGTATGCTTGTAAATAAGTCTTACAAAAATATTGTATTAGCAGGTGATTTTAACATAGACGTATTGAAACGAAGTAGGCAATCAATTGAATTTGAGACATTGTTACTTAATTATAACTTAAATCTTGCTCTATATGAACCAACTCGTCTTGGGAGTCAGTCATGCATTGACAACTTTGCGCATAATTTTAGCAAGTCGTTTAAAGCTTCTGTACTAGAATTAGCTCTGTCTGACCATACGGCCCAACTCCTCAAGTGTCCTATTAAAACTATTTGTTCCATAAAGCAATGGCGTATACTGAGGCGTGATTATAATAATGACAACGTCATTAAATTTAAATCATATTTGAGTAGTTTGTCATTTTCCGATGTATATGAATCCAATAATCCTAATGTAGCTTACAATGCATTCATAGAATTGTTTTTGTTTCTATATAACCAATGCTTTCCTAAAATACCTATAATTATGAAAGTTTACATGAAGCAAAAGTGGGTATCGCGCGGTATTAAAAAATGTAGTGCAAAGAAACGTCATTTATTATGGCAGTATCGATTGAAATCCACGCAACGAAACAAAACTCTATTTAAGAATTATTGTGACACGTTTAATAAGGTCATATATTTGACGAAAAAAGCACAGAATTCTTATAAAATTCAAACATCTAGTAATAAATCTAAAACGACATGGCAAATTATTAATGAAAATAAATTAAATACTCCTAATAATAATATTAATAAAATTCGTATCAACAATTCAATTATTTCAGACCCTAAACAAATTACTAACCTATTCAATGATTTTTTTATCGACAAAATAAAACCAATTTCCGCAGGGGTAAATGTCACTGAACATATCCTACACACAAAGAATTCGATGTTTATGGCTCCCAGCACGCCTACAGACATATATAATATCATTTTAGCCCTCAAAAACACAAAGAGTGTAGGTTATGATGGTGTTAGTACAAAGATTATAAAAACTGTTGCTGAAATTTTATGTGGCCCACTGTGTCATATAATAAACTTATGTATTTGTGAGGGAATATTTCCTAATGCTTTGAAAAAGTCTATAGTAAAGCCATTACATAAGAAGCAAGAGAAAGACCTGATGCAAAACTATAGACCAATATCATTAATATCCATTTTCTCAAAAATATTTGAAAAATACATTTCTCGAGAATTAAGCGCATATATAAATAAACATAATATACTTTGTAATGAGCAAAACGGGTTTAGAAAAAATAAAACTATCAATATGGCGGTTTACGACTTTCTTCATAAAATAATGATAAATATGGATAAAAATACACCTATCTGTGCAATTTACTGTGACATGACGCAGGCTTTTGATTATGTTCAGCATAATATTCTATTAAAAAAGCTCGACGCGTATGGTATAAGAGGAAATATTCAAATGCTCTTACAATCATATTTACAAGGAAGGAAGCAAACAACAGAAATATCGACGATTAATGCGAACACTAAACGTGAAGTAATTTTTACATCTGGGGAGCGTAACGTCAACTATGGCGTACCGCAAGGAAGCGTATTAGGACCACCGCTATTTACCCTTTACATAAACGATTTTCCTAAATGTATAGAACACAGTATGACACTTTTTGCAGATGACAGCACGATAACCATTCCTTGTGATAATAAGCATATATATGAAACTGATATACATAATACATTAGACAAAGCAATTCTATGGTTAGAAAATAATAACCTCAATATCAATTTAAATAAAACAGTAATAATGCATTTTAGCCAAAGACAGTTAAAATTTCCAATTTTTAAAATTAAACATAATAATAATACAATTGACGCAGTAGATTCCACTAAGTTTTTAGGATTAACCATAGATCGTAATTTGAATTGGAAGGCTCACATAGAGGTTATTAGCAAAAAACTAAGTAACAGTGCATTCGCATTATATAAACTATCGCGGATACTAAAGCCTGATGCTCTATTAACTGCCTATTATGGCATAGCTGATACCATTATCAGATACGGCATTATTTTTTGGGGAGTTTCTACGGATAGAGGTATCGCATTTAAGGCCCAAAAAAAGTGCCTTAGATCCATATTTAAATTAAAAACGACTGATAGCTGTAAGCCGTTTTTCATAAGTCATAACATTTTGACATTACCATCAATTTATATTTTGGAAATCGCCCTATTTGTTAAATCTAATCCTAAGTTATTTCCCCGCATGGCAGACCGGTTTCCTAGAAATAGACGGGATAACAGTCAACTCTGTCAACATTGGTCCCGGACTGCACTTATGCGCAAGAGTGTTTTTTGTATGGCTCCTATTATTTACAATAAGCTTCCTAATACATGGAAAGAGCTAAGCGTTGTAACATTTAAAAGAAAATTAAAATCTTTTTTAGCTAGTAAAGCATACTATGATGTTAATGAATTTTTAAATGAATCATGTTTACATTGACAAGGTATTTTTTAAAGTAATTGAATGTTAAATATATGTATTGTAATAATGATTTTGATAATGATGTTTCTATTTAATATTTTGGTCTTACGTTGACATAATTATGCTTATTTTTGACATTGAATAGTGAAAAATTTATTGTATTTAACTCCTAGTTCTAACTAATTATGTAATTAATCAATTTAAATTTATTAATTTACTTATTTCAGTACCTATTGCCCATGTTCAGTAATGTTCCTATGATTTTTAATTCTTTATTTGTAATAATTTAATTTGCATAATTAATATTTGCACACCATGATAATATGGTAAACATGTTGCACAACTGTTTGTACGTATAACACCATGCATGCATTTTCTGTTATTAATTGTATGTAAACACGTGTTTGAGCAAATAAAGTTATCTGAATCTGAATCTGAATCCAGGAACTAAACACTGAACGGGATAGTTGCCTTCGTACAAAGTATATCTTACGAGATACCCACAAGTATTAATTACACGAAAGGAGCTCTCGCACATCCACAATATCCATTCCACGTCCACTTGAACCTCCTTCAGTGCTTACTATCCGCCATCACGTCACAACAGTATCCCTCTCACTCGTCGCCTTTCTACCAATATTTGGCGGTCAGTGTTGTAAATTGGCACATGACAGGCGAGAGTCCATTTGTGGATTATATTGGGCTTCGGCTCAGATTGGTTGGTGTGGGGATTAGTCGGCGCTGACGTCACGGCCGACGAACGAAGCGCTCCCGGTCGCGGTGGTGTCCCGCATGCAATCAGAGCGGCATGTCTATGAACAGTGGACGTGTTTTAATATTATTACTTATTGGCTTACACATGAAAAAAAAAATATCATAAAGTGTTTATTCACAATGTTATGGTTGTTTTTACAAAATATATTACCTCTGCCAAACTGCAAGGCAATTTGTTGGCAGATGTAGCTCCTTTTTTCAATTTTTTGTAATAATATTATATTGACACCTTTTCCTTTAAACATATAAAACATAAACAACAATAAACAGATAGATAAAGTACGCAAGTTTTTCAACTATTATTTACAGTGAGGCTTTGGAAAAAACATATCTATGAGGTACTTACTAATTTTACTTTTAAAAACAGTTTTTGAGATTCAGCTGTTAATATCGTCTGGAAGGCTATTAAAAATTGTGGGAACTAGAAAATGTCTACACCTTTGACCATAATAATTATTATACGTGGGCACCACAAATCTTTTTACACTATTGTTTCATAAGTTAGTACATTAAACTAGACACACCGGAACAAACAAATCCAGATCGAAATTGTTCTGTCATTGAATTGTATCAAAGTAAAATAATAATATACTTTGTATCTCTCCCAAAACTGATTACAGTTTACATGCAGTAGCACTCAAGGTGATGCTTGCTCATCACACTTTGAAAGCGATTTAAATTCGTATAAAATTTAAACAAATAAATATCAGAAAAAGGTACTGTAGTGATTACTTTTCCCCACTGAGTGCAACCTGCCGTCCCGTCGCAATCCTTGACTGATGTCGAGATTTAGTGTTGCTGTTGTCAGACTTACATGTAAACTTGGTCGTCTGGTTATACCTTCATTGCGATACTACGGGAAAAGGAAAGCGATTTGATAAGGACGTTAGTGACAGCGCCGAAAAACTACTAAAAAAAAGTGATAAACTTAGTTAAGACACAAAGAAGAATCTTTTCGTCGTCATTGGAAGGTAAACCAGTGTCTCCTTCGCACTCACTACCGCACGATTTAACCAATGATCTAGGACCACAGTAGAAATGAATTGACAAATACACACACATTACATTTGACTTCTGGCATTATATGTGATTCTAACTACTGAGGAACCATTAGATGACGAAGGAACTGCTGTTAAAAGTGGTGATGAACTAGACTCGAGAGTTTGCATATAAATATTAGGTTCCGACCCGATACAAAAAAAAACGTTTGTCGTTTATTTACACAAGGATTTAGCATCGCATTGGAAACACATATTAAGTAATTGTCTCACTTAAGAGGCAAAATCAATCTCCAAAAACAGTATATATCTGCTGAAAATTGTTTATACATGAAAGCTACCCACTCATACTAAATACTGAATTAAAATTCAACAGTAAAAAAGATTAATAATGCTCATTTTGAGCAGTAATATAATCAAATGGTCAGCTTTAGCTCAGCAATCGGCAAGGCATTGAATGTAGCTCTGTCAAAAACCGAAACCTTCATCAAGAGGATATCAAACCACTCAGTGATGCAGGGCGGCTGATATGCGATACACACTACTAGAGAATCTCTGGCTCGAAGATTCACTAACATTAACCTCTAAGTCCCTGAGATACCACATTTGGTATCAGACACAATGGTTTTTAATTGTGTCTGTAATTACGGTAATTGACTGGTTAATGCCATATCGAAGTAACCAAAAAAAGAAACATTTATAAAATCAGTTCAAAAACTAATACCCGACTACTAAAAAATCGGCCAATTGCGAGTCGGACTCGCGCACGAAGGGTTCCGTACCATCATCACTACATAGTATAAAACAAAGTCGCTTCCCGCTGTCTGTCCTTATGTATGCTTAGATCTTTAAAACTACGCAAAGGATTTTGATGCAGTTTTTTTTTAATAGATAGAGTGATTTAAGAGGAAGCTAATTATCTATAAAAACGGTAAAAAAATCACGTTTGTTGTATGGTAGCCCCCTTAAATATTCATTTTATTATATTTTTAGTATTTTTTGTTAAAGCGACAATAGAAATACATCGTCTGTGAAAATTACAACTGTCTAACTATCACGGTTCATGAAATACAGCGTGGTGACAGACGGACGGACGGACAGTGGAGTCTTAGTAATAGGGTCCCGTTTTACCCTTTGGGTACGGAACCCTAAAAATCACGCTCTAAAAAGTATAAAACGACGTGGTCGTATGCCCCCTACTCTAAGATAACAATAAATCGAACAGTACAGAGCGATGTTCTACAGCAAAGGGGCATACGACCACTGCTATTCTCTGAACATCACTAAGAATATTTATTAATAAATAGGTACATTGACGTTTAAGTTGTTTATTTAATTGACAATAAATGAATAGTTTGTACTGAACAATTTCGGATGAGAATATTTCCCTGTTTTATACTTTATAGAGCGTGATTTTTAGTAGTTGGGTTTTAGTTTTTGAACTTACTTAATTTAATTTATTTTGGGGTTACTTTTTTTTTTCTTTTATAATTTTAACATGTATAGCATCTTCCATAATAATCCCGGCATAATTATTTTTGTGCTCTCTGTAGTTCATGACTTTATCTTCTCTAGAGGGCGCAATATTCAAATGAATATTACGGCACATAGCCTAAAACTAGCGGACGATCAAGATACTATCAAGATGCTTCTAATAATACCTCATTTGTCATATATGATAAGTAGTTTACAAGTTATGAGCGAACATATGAACATACATACATACATACCGAAAATCAAAATCATAACCCTCCTTTTTGCTTCGCCGTAGTCGGGTAATTAGATATTATACTATAAACATAATTTAATAAATAATAAACTTCACAAGGTACATTGGTTTTATTCTCAAATATTGCACAATCACTGCAACCACAAAATAATAGGTCTTTACCTATGAAAATGCCGTTTTGTATGAAAAAAATTAAACGAATTTTTTTCATGTATTTTTTATTTGTATTCATCGAAATAATCACCCATGCAATCAATGCATCTTTGCCAACGCAGTGGCAGTTTATTGATGCCCTTCTTAAAAAAATCAGCTGGACGGGAGGCAACAAATTCTTCAAAGGCATTTTGTACTGCCTCTCGGGTATTGAATTTTTTTCCCGCCAAAAAGTTATCCAAATTCTGGAAAAAGTAGTAGTCTGTAGGCGCAAGGTCTGGTGAGTAGGGCGGATGACGGAGAGCTTCCGACCCCAGTTCTTGCAACTTGGAGACCGTCTGCTGTGCAGTCGCGCGTTGTCGTGCAGGAGCAGCGGAGACGAGCAATTGACCAATGCTGGTTGGAGATGTGCCAGCTTCTACATCATTGAGTTCAGTTCTTTACAGTACACATCTGCAGTAATGCTCACCCCGTTTGGTAAGAAGCTGTGTTGAATCACACCGGCGCTAGACCACCAAACAGTGACCATCACTTTTCTAGGGGTAAGTTTTCGTTTAGGGCAATGTTTAAGTGCTGAACCAGGATCCAACCAACTTGCTGAGCGCTTGCGGTTATCAAACAGAATCCATTTTTCATCGCAGGTAACAATGCGGTTCAAAATTCCTTCATTTGTGTGTCTGTTGAGCAGTGCAAGGCACGTCACGACGCGTACTTCGCGCTGGCGATCATTGAGTTCGTGGGGCACCCATTTGTCAAGCTTTTTTACCTTGCCAATTTGACGCAAATGGACCAATATTGTTTTGACGCTAACGTCGAAAGCTGCTGCTAATTTAGCCGTAGATTGTGTATCATCAGCTTCCACAATCGCCTTTAATTCGTCATTGTCGACCAAAGTCTTCGGACGACCGCGAGGTTCATTTTTCGGGTTGAAATTTCCAGAACGGAAGGAGCAAACCAATAACAGGTGGTGCGTTGGTTTGTAGTGTTAGCTCCGTAAACGTCGTTGATGTTGCGTACCGCTTGTGCCGCGTTGCTGCCACGACGGTACTCATATTCCATAATTACTCGAATTTTTAACGTATCCATGATGACGAAAACGATTGAAATGCGATGAAAATGTAACACTAATTAATAAACAAATGACTACTTTTGAAAAAAGAATTCCATGTTTTTAAAATAAAATTAATTTGAAATTAGAATTCTTAGACAAACAAAAATTATTTTGATTTGAAATGGCCAGTGCTGCAGAACGGCAATTTCATAGGTAAAGACCTAATATATCTTCCGTCCTTCGAAATAAGGATACAATAAATATAATTTAGTAATTTTATCTGTTCAAATAACAAAATAAATGTGGAACTCAGCCAAATGAGCAGTTCGCATTCGTTCCATCTGCTGATTGCATTTGACGGCAGCCCTGCAAGCGCTGCACGAGATCATTGACTCGACTCGGCTGCACAACTGGCCCCGCCTACAGCAGCCGTTGTTATGGCAGCCTTGCAAGCGATACATCGGATCATTGACTCGACTCGGCTGCACAACTGGCCCCGCCTACAGCAACCGTTGTTATGGCAGCCTTGCAAGCGATGCATGAGATCATTGACTCGACTCGGCTGCACAACTGGCCCCGCCTACAGCAGCCGTTGTTATGGCAGCCTTGCAAGCGATACATCAGATCATTGACTCGACTCGGCTGCACAACTGGCCCCGCCTACAGCAGCCGTTGTTATGGCAGCCTTGCAAGCGATGCATGAGATCATTGACTCGACTCGGCTGCACAACTGGCCCCGCTTACAGCAGCCGTATAGGCTTGTGAACGCGCTGTAAGATGTTAGGTTAATGTCAACATGGCACCGCTTCAGTGCGGCACAATAGGACAATGTTGTGATTTGTAGAATTCCATCAGGTTGTCTAAATAAAATCTAACTGTGATGGTGACAAATAAGTGCTTTGTAAGCACTTTTTAGAAGTATTTTTTTTTATATTTTCAACCATAGATTTACCATTATCAAACGACTCTCATACCTACTATTTGCTTACCTTAAAGAACAATATTTCATATTTTGAACCTTTTGCTAAAAGTAACACATTATTATATGATTATAACACAAGGCTCAAGAGGCATCTAACACGAGAGCGCTGCAGTGCAGCGCGTCGCGTCAGTGGCTCTCGGTTACGGCACGTGTGCTCCAGCGACTTCTCAGGCGAGTCGAGTCAGCCACTCGCCTGGAGTGCTCTCGGGTGTGAACAGTTAGCACTCAGCGCTAGTACAATGTCGTAGAGTGAGGTTACTTCAAGAGTGCATCAGTGAGGTTAGTTTTAGTGCGCGTGTGTACTGAACTCTACTCAAGTTCAGGTATAACAGGATCCATTTAAACTGAAGACCCAGGCTATAGGTTTAGTAGCTCTGTGTAAGTAATGAGTATTGACGCTGCATCAATCCGGAAGGCGATGTATTTACTAAATCACGAACACAACTTAGTTTGCATCATAAAGTGCCAGCATCTTGGAGCAGAGCTTAATAAGTTGTTAGGCCGAGTATGTGTCGCAAAAGTACCGCGCCGCACCGCACCACACCGCGCCGCAACACCGCGGGACGTGTATCAACGTCGGCTCGCATAATAAAGCCCCCCCCCTCACCTGTAAAGTGTACCCCGACCCCTTTCGGCCTGCGCTATAAACAACATCCAACCTTAACTATAAATCCGTTCCCAGAAAGACTTAAATTCAATCGTACAGAACGAGGCATACTAACCGGCGACTGCTTAAATAACTTTAGTTCAGTCTGTCGTACAACTGATTGTATTCCGGTTACGACAATAAAATATCCGGTTATCTGAGAACACTTCGTCGAGCAAGCGAGCAATCTCCACCGAACACAATACACCGAAATTGTTCTATATCTGCACAAAATGCACAGTTTACGGAAACTGCGGTTCGTAGAGCAGCGACGCGCGAACGTGGTGTAACTTGTGCAGTAATACGTAACGTTCCGAGCAGCTATCGTGCGATGCGTCCGGTGCACGCCGGACCGCGCCACCTAAATAATTTCCCGGCGAGCGCGAAGGTGCGCGTTAATAACCATAGCTCGACGCTCACAACTCCACAACTACAGTTTACAAAACGGAACGTCCGTCGGAGAATTGAAAGTTGTGCCGCTAAGCCGGCCCCGGTGGGAGGACGGCAACTATTGTTCTAAATGAATCTTAACTTTTCAATTTAGCACGCGGCGGTGGCCATTAAACTCTTAAAGAGGCTGACTCAACTTCGATTGCTTGTTAACGTTCATAAAGGGGTTTTTAGTGGCTCGCCGAGAATGCCGCCTTAGCGAGCGCCAGGCGGTGTCCTTTACACGGCGCGAGATTGAAGCAATCTTCACCTACACTAGCTATCTTCATTATCTCTTTCCTACCTTCATCACTTTATCGAAAATGAGTTTCATGCTACTGATTGAGTTAATAGTTTGTGGTTACATGTGAACAGCAGTATCCATAATAAATTCCTCTTTTATGAGGTTCAATTTGCGAAATACTCAACCGGGAACTTTAGTGGAATTCCGAGGCGTCTTCATTGTAAGAGTACTGAGCTCAATCGTTTTTACTACAATTCTGTGGCGCGGAGCGGGTCCACCCTTTATGGCAGAATTTTTTTCGTCATAATATTATTTTGCATAACAGCGGATGGCATAAACTTCATTTCGCAGAAAATCGTTTGGCATACACTCATTTATCATACATTCACAACGCATAATTTTATAAGTCAGAATCATCTTTAGGCATAAATTTTATTCCATAATAATTAAAAAGTAGAACCATCATATCGCAGAAAGTTCGCAGTCAGAATCGTCTCTTGGCATAATTTCATATCGATAATTATTAAAAGGCAGAACTATCATATCTCAGAAACTTTAAACTTAGAATTACAAAAAACAAAAGATTTTGGCATACATTTCGTATCTAAGAAGCATGCAGCATGCAAACAAGCATGCAGCATGCAAGCAAGCATAAAGCATGCAAGCAACCAAGCATGCAGCATGCAAGCAAGCATGCAGCAAGCAAGCATGCAAGCAAGCATGCAGCATGCAAGCAAGCTTACAGCATGCAGGCGAGCATGCAACATGCAGCATGCATGGTTTCTGTCACGGCTTCGGCGCTGCGGGGCTCCGGCGGTCCCACGCGAGCTCATCGTCGCAGATGGTTTTACGCTCACCACCGTGGCTTCGGCTTGCTGGCCGGCTTCGCCGGCCAGCCTCAGCCTCGGCGGCGACCGTCAAAACCACCTGCTCCTCAGCTCGCTGGCCGCCTCGCCACTCCGCGCCTACGCGGGCTTAAATTACACTCTAGGGGTAGGGCAGACAAGACTACGTGGAGTCGGTTCTGCAGCGATTCGTTTCTGTCAATAATTTTTGTAGCACATCATATACTGACTTTTTGAGACACTATTTCATTTTATTTAAGGTTAAAATGCAATTTAATAGAAATGAAAATATGCCAAACAAAATTATTCTAAATGAAATTCTGCCATCTTCATAGTATGCCAAGTGAAATTATGCCAAATAATCAAAGCTCTAAATAAATGTTATGCTAATCGAAATTATGCGGAATTTAAAGTCTGCCAAAGGTAATTAAGCGAAATAAAATTCTGCCATCTTAAAAGTATGCCAGCGTAAAGTCGGATATATAAACAGTCGGCCAAACAATGATTATGCTAAACATTTTTTATGCCTTACAAATAGTCGTTTAAATAAGATTATGCCAAGTGTGTTATGCCAAATAAAATTCGGAGCATCAAGTTTCTGCCAGATAGAGGGAACCCGCGCGGAGCATATGAGTCGTATGCAGTAAACACCTTGCTCCTGCATTTGTTTCAAGCGGCTGCTAGCAGACACTTGCACTCGCTGCTCTTGAGAACATTTTCTCTCATCTACGTCAGTATGTAACTCCAACTGCTCTATCGCGCTCGCACCCCGCACTTGTTCGCCGCAAACTTCTCAAGAGAATGCCTCTAAAAACAAAACAGACGTTTTATACTCAGCAAAAGGAACAAGGTATCACGCCTCAACCTAGTGTTTTTACGGAAACTAAATGTTGAACGGGTATTTTGTATATTATAGTAGCTATCAATGGTACAATCACGAATTAATTTCAGTACATTATCTATAAGCCAAAGCAAGGGCAAGCGACTTGGGGCACCTTGTAATGACTGTAATTCGAATAGCTGAAATTGTTCCTATTTACTGCCGGCTACGTCCGCTGCACTCTGGCTAGCAACACATTACGATGTTAACTAGAGGTAAACGCGCCGATTGTTTACTTTCGAGGCAACACTGCTCACTGTGCAAGCGTTGCTGATGTTTCTAACACAACTATAATAATTATACTCAACTGTGCGCTAACATCACGTCAACACAACCAGCAGATCCAGCTATGGGCCAATAATGACTGCAATATTGTACAAAACTGAGGTTCATGTTATACGATAAAACTGAGAAAAAACGTGTATAATTTATTTTTAAATCACGTGCAGTATTTCCGCGGTGGGATTTCACCTGCATCGTTATAATGTGTCTGCGTTCTCCCCGTCGCACCGCTCCGCACCGCTCCGTCCCGCTCCGCGTCGCACCATGCTTTGAGATTGGTTTTCTCTTATAAGGCTTTTCTAGAATACGTGGATTACCATTTTTCTACCTTCCTTATATTTACGTTAGCATTTCACCCTGGATTTGTGCGGAACCTATATATTTTAGATAGAAGACAGAATTCGGCTCTCGACTTGCTCTAGTATCTTCAACATGCGAGTAACGAGATCAGATTGCTTTCTAACGAATATCTACGAACACAGAGTTAGGATTCTTACCGAAATATAAGCAACATTAAGTATGTGAACCACTTACGTTTTCTTGTCCATGTCCAATTATTGAATTACAACATTAAATTTACTGTTTCCAAGTGTCTCGATCTGACAACGGCAGGCTGTGACCAGCTCGCCTGCTGTGTGTGATAAGAGCATCTGCACAGCACCTTGTTCATGGTCACTGTAGCAGCTTATAGCGCAGCTGATGTCGATGATTGATCGACTGGGGAACGACTCGGACACTGTGTGTCTCATAATCATCATTTCAGTCGAAACACGTCTACTGCTGGCTGCTGGACATGGGCCTCCACCAATTATAGGGGGGATCGCCTTAACCCCCACGCTTGGCATGCGGGTTGGCGATGGCAGTATGATAGTAAAATGCATAGAGAACGCTACTGCCCATTTTCTAGTAAGTCTTTAGTCGCTTCTTACGACACCTACTCACGAAAAGAAATGGGATGGTATTATTGTTTATGGCACCACACTGTGTGTCTACTAGTAAGCGCCGACCGACAGACGTGGTAGAGGTGCACATTATATATGTCGCGGGCCTCTGCGGGGCCAAGGGTGCAAAGATCCACCTGGGACCTCGCTATTTCCAAATGCATAGAATTTTCGTGATTTACCTCCGTGCGGTCACCACTCGAGTGCTGTGACCCAGCCCACCCGGCCCGCCCGGCCAGCCCGGCCCGGCCCGGCCCGGCCCGGCCCGCCCGCCCGGCTCCCGGTACTAACACAACTATCATATAATTTTATTGATGGGATCCGCTCGGTACGCTCCCAGATCACTATAAGCAAGGCATGCCTCAATTTTATGAGTATTTTACTTGTAAGGGATGTGCACTCGGCATTTTATGCTCGACCGATTTGATGTCGGTACGGAGCGGTGCGGCAAGTTGCGGGTAGCGCCGGGGAACTCTCTAAACTGAAACTCAATCGTCTCAGATCGGTGATGTGAAATTGAAGAATAATACCGCACACTTGATTTACATTGACTAATACGTACAAGGTACATACGTTATATGGCCGAATAATTGTATTTGAAGATTTGAATATGTATGAAATATTAGTACAAAGTCAGAAGAAGTGAATCAGGTGAATGTCATATTAAAACAACTCCATTACATACAGCAACTAGCAACAGGCGTCAACGAGAACATACTTTCAAAAGTGAAAGAAAAATGCTTCGTAGCGCATTCGTAGCAAGCGTAGCGTTGTTACTACGCCGTAGCCTTAGTGCTACGCCGTAGCATATGTGCGGAACTTTTATGAATGAATGAATGAATGAATGATATATTTATTTGCAAGAATATAGGTAGCTTACATAAGTTCTTAAGATCTAAAGATGAGTTTCACTATATTCGGCATAAAAGCCGTGCAAATGTTTTGATTTGAAATCTTATAGCATGCAGTAGGTGCACATTAAGTCATGAGTAGGTAATAACATAAAATACTAATAATAATTTCATAACTTAAATTTCGATAACAATGCAATTCATAAAATTAAATACAATTACATTCATTTAAAATCATAATTTATATTAAAAATTGCGAGCAATAATAAAGATGTCATGTCAATAAAAATAGCAAGATATATGAAAATGTTTCAATTAAGTATACAAGTAATGTCAAATGTAGATGTCATAATAATTATAATAAATAAGTTTTACATTTTTATGCTCGCTACTAAGGTTGTATTTAATTGCGTTTGACCTAAAATATTAGCGTTTCCGTGCAATATTGAGAGACAGTCTTCATCTACCTTTCATAATGAGCTTTGCTATAGAAATCTATCGCAAACATTGTCATGGATCTATCGGTGGGTACCTACTTGTAAAATAACTTTAATTTCGAAAGTCGGTGTCTTGGGATTTGTATTTAAGGTTTTTTGCCACCGACTGCCGAAATTAAAGTTATTTTTTACGTTGTAGTGTTTTTTTTTTAGGAAGTCGTTTGTAATTATTTTTTTGTAAAAATTTTATATTTTTCACTTTTTAGTTATGGTAGATAGATACCCTGCACTAATCTAATCGCGTTATTCGTTCATTTGTCGCCGCAAATACTTAATGCAAATTTAAGACTTATATGGTTTTCACATGAATCTCATTGTCCGAATGGAACTAAATTAAAATGGGACCATTCGGAAAGTACCAGCTTTCAAATAAAAAAAATAATCATCAAAATCGGTACACCTCGTCAAAAGTTATGAGGTGCCAAACATAAAAAGCAGTCGAAAAGATAACCTCCTCTTTTTTTGAAGTTGATTAAAAAGCAAGATTATGTATAAGCCCAAGCAGCAATATTGTTGTGTGCCTTAACATTTTGTTTTTGGTATATCAAAACATCTGACTCTGTACAAGTGTACATGTTCCAAGTAGTAGCTTGTTCTATATATTTGTAATGAAAGCTGCAAACTGCTTATTAATGGTGAGCATCGCCGGAAATGACGCTACAGCTCAGCGGCGCCGGAAGTGAGGCCCCCTTCCGAGAACGCTCTGTATTGAGATTACGTAATTTGTTATAGACGTACGGTGATGGATCATCTGTGCAACTCTCGATTATGGGGAAAAAACCCTTCCACATTTATACGTACTGCCTTCATAGCAACAGTGAACAGGCGTCTTCGGGGCACGCTCGCTCCATCATAGACTTCATCCATCGCTTCCCATCAGGCGTAATCGAGCTCAACAGCAGGCACAAACAGCTATTAAAAGGGCATAAGTGAGGTCGTCATTGTAGAATGTTCAGGATGCCGCCGATTGTCGACGTAGATTGAATAAGTGTTTTGAGGCAAATCTGATGGAAAAAGAAAAAAACTTATTCAATGTTGTCATAAAAAATATCTGCAGGTGGTGAAATACAAGGTGGCAGGACAACTTGCTACCATAGATTCAGTACATGATTCTGAACGCTCTAGCATAACATTTTTACTGCAATTTTACTTTTAAAGTATTTTACATGCCTTTTTCTCGCCTAAGTATTGTATTTTTCTTTGAAATAGTGGATATTGCAGAATTACAGAAATAAAATTATTTATCATTTTGATAACCGACCAAAATATTTCTACGCTAGAGTGTCTAAAAACATTGCGAATACATGGTTACAAATAGCGAGTCAATGTCCCTGCCACCCTATTAGGCACATTACAGCGGACACAAAAACAACTAATTGTATTAAACAAACGACTGTCACTGAGACAGAGCGCCAACTGAAGAGGAGTACGGAGGAGTCCCTACGGAGGCTATTTAGATAAAATTGTACGGCGTGATGTTATGTCATGTATTGTTGTGTGTACGGAACGGTCACCTGCACTTGGGCCTAGCCTTTAGCTAATTATGTCACATAATTTGTTGACTCGTAGATGGTTCGATTTGTTGACTTTTTTCTATTTCATTTACTGTTTTGCCAAGAACCAGGCACTTATTGACTGGCCTACACTGTCCTTTCACTATCTGTAATTGATAAAAGCATTGGCTTTTTCATAAGAGTAACCGTGCAGTTTCTTGCCGACACTTATCGACAGGAAACTAATTGGAACTGTGCACAGCAACTTCTAACGTTTCATAAGTGCCGTTATAGATTTATGTGAAAAGAAATATTTTTCATTTGAATTTAACAACCATAATATAGGAAATACCAATTTCTGGCAGCAAGGTTTAAATGTGTCTACTACTTCATATTGTCACTAGAGGCATATGGCGTTACTAAGCTTGTATTTAAGTCCACCTCTAGTCAGTATTTTATCATGTACTGTGTAGTGGCGTGTGTGGTGGGTGTACACCTCTGCCTAACACCTGCCTCTGGGAAACAAGGCGTGGTGTTATGTTGTGTATAGTGGTCCTACTAAACAGATCCTGGTGTCCATCGGCATCTTAGCAACTTACTCGTAGGCACGAGCCTCCCAGTTGTCGCAGTTGGTAATTTGTTATCGATACTGGTATCGTCGCCACAACAAAACGGCACAAATTCACTTTGACAGCGATACTAGTGTCTGGACACTCGTATCGCTTTCAAAGTGAATTTGTGCCGTTTTGTTGTGGCGACGACGGGTTGGAAAACAAAGTCAAAGTAGACGACACGCTTAGTGACACACACGTGTAAGTTGTTGCGTTTCTAGGCACTATCTAGACATTGTTTCTACGACATCGGCAACTCTACCGGCTCAGTTCGGGGGCACACTGTGGCAACTGTGTGGCTTATGTTCCCGGGAAGACTCGTAAATATTGTAGTGTTTTAAAAAAACAGAAATTATTCAAAAACGCATTTATTTATTTATATATACTTTATTGTACATAAGAAAATCTGTAATGAATTTTAAATGAGTTCACGCAACATTTTTGATGAAGGACTGCGATGCGATCGGATGTGTTTCAAAGGATTAGAGCTTTTCAATAAAATCTACATGTAAATGATTGGCATTAGATCCAACGCAAACACATTAGAATCGGATTGCGGGTGGCTTATCTATCCGTTCAGCGCACTCTTTATAGTCGTACATTGATTGATTTTGTGTTTGGGTCTGACACACACATACGATTACATGACGGAACAGCTGATTTTCTGAGAGATGAATTGAATAAGTTCAAGTAATATTTTTCAAAAAAACATTTACTGATATAAAATAACACGTCACCAGGCGTCATACATAAACATCGTTATTATCTATTTTAGTTTTGAACAACAAATAGATGTTGAACACAGATGGCTGTAGGTAGATAGGTGCCCGTCACAGTACTCGACATGATTATAATTATGAACGTTGTGATAACAGAGCAAGTTCCAGCCGATACTTGCGAGTTCGCAACATTCAACAAAACTTGTTACCATCGAGACTGGTGAGTAGCTGTCAGCTACCCTATTGATTGAGAACACGGTGCCTAGTTTTATTAGTTAGCGTATCAATGAGGCCGGAGGCGCGCGGTGCGGCGCGGCGGCTCGGTTATTATTACTAATTAATTAGACTAACCAGCGCTAATAGAGGGAACTTGCCCTGCTCCGCTTTAATACACTGCTCTATCTTATCAACCAAGCGGTGAAATTTAATCAATTATTAATTTCCTAAGAGCACCACAGACCACCGCTGAACGTGTACTTCGCAGACCATGCTAAGCTGAAAAAACGCCAAGGCACTCCTGTGTGTGATATAGTCCAATGCCGTTTCAAGTTTGCCAGTCGACAATATGCGGCAACTAGCTCTCGACTGTACAACAAAATTAATAAACTTATTTCCATTTTCCCCCTGACTAAACATGAAGTTAAAATCAAACTTACTGACTGGTTGCAGAAGTTAACATATGACGAAACCGAGAATCTTATTACAACTGTCTCTTAATAGATCTAATTACTGTATTTAAATTAAGGCGTTGTTTATTTTATTTTTTTGTTAGCTATAAGTACTTGCATGACACTTAATACAAATTGTATGCTATTATAACTGGAGGAACTTTATCTCCTAAAGCACAGGTTTTTGGCCTAGTTTAGGAGGCATCAGTTTGCCTTTTAATGTGACTCTATTGTACAATTTTTTCCTTAATCTTTGTGTACTTACATATGTTTTTCTGTCTGTACAAATAAACATTTTTATTTATTTTTTTTACTTCGATACAGTTATTGCAGCAATCTATCTCGATAGTTATACCAAGATAGTTGTTTCGAAAACTAGATGTTGACACATCTCGTACTGTACAATGGTGCTGTATCAGCAGTGTGACTTGTTAAGAGCGATCGGTTACAGTCGTTAAATATAACCAAAAGTTAGTACGTTCTCAGTTAGCTGTCAAAGTCGTTCATCATCATACGAGTTTGTACGCTGAAATTTGGTTCATGGAGCAGTTTGCTCAAGCAACAAATTAGTTTATTGTTATTGTAAATAACAATATAAAAATGCAATATTCCGTTGAATGTTGTAATTCAGTTCAGAACTGCAAATATTCCGACTGCTGTTTGAAGCAAGTTTCGAGGCAACGACATAGACGTAAGTAATTTGTACAGAGCGCGGCTCCCAGCACCAAACGCAGCTGCACTACTGAAAATGTTAAGGAAATGTTCCTGGGAATGTGAATTTAAAAGTATAATTCACACATCATTTTTCAAACATTTAAACACAGATTTGTTTTTGAATTAACAAAAGTGAATAAATTATTTCACATCTAGACACGCGGGAGCGTGTCAAGCCAAGTTCAAGTAACAGAACTGGCGAGCAGCACCGTGTGTAATATTACACGAACCATTTGGAGCCACTTTTGACCCCCTCATAACTCAAAAACTATTTCACATAAACGTGTCAAATTTGGCTCATATAGTGAAACTTGCAAGATACATATGTGCTCTGAATTTCATAAACATATCTCCAACGGTTATTTAGATATTAACGTCCAAAAATCTTCATTTTTATCACTGACTGACCTATAGATCAAAACTCTAACCCAGTTCCAGGTGACCTAGAAAGTTGAAATTTGGCATGCAGATAGGTAATTAGGTGAATACAAAGGAATAAATCAGAAACTGGTAAATTTTTATAATTTTGCTATAATTTTTCACTTAATTGATTCTATTAGGAACACTTGCAATAAAAACCATTTGGTATTAATTTTGTTATAAATTTGTTATAAATAAGTACCTACTAACAATTTATGTACAAAAAGTAATGATATCCCACCCAAAACATAAATGTGAAATGAAAGCCAAGTTCAATATTATGATATATGCCTTAGTTGTTGACTTCAGGGACAAAAGAAGTGAGATCTAAATGGGTTCCAAGTTCAATGGTCAGTCCTGAAATTTATTTATAACTATCATTTCTTCTTATAACTTAGGATAATATATTGTAGCCTAAGGTCTGACTTGGCTAGTTTTCATATACGAATTTTATTATAGCCTACGCAAGTTCTAAACCTGTTACTTGTCGGTTCTTATTTTATTATTCCTAAATTTTGGCTTGCTGGTAGAAACTAGCCATCGAATATAATAATTCGTATATGAGAACTAGCCAAGTCAGACCTTAGGCTACAATATATTATCCTAAGTTATAAGAAGAAATGATATTTATAAATAAATTTCAGGACTGACCATTGAACTTGGAACCCATTTAGATCTCACTTCTTTTGTCCCTGAAGTCAACAACTAAGGCATATATCATAATATTGAACTTGGCTTTCATTTCACATTTATGTTTTGGGTGGGATTTTACTTACAGTAATTACATTAGTCACACATGACTCATCACTTTTCGAGAGGAAACAAGTACTAAATACGGCAGTCGTTACTCGCAATACGATATGATGCAGCTACAAGTAAACTCGTTCGTCACACAATATGTCCGAATGTTTCGCTCTACCTGCCTCTACTAATGCGCTGATGTTTCCCAACACAGACACATACTTGCAGAACTACCAGATCGTTAGTCTAGCGAAAATAAGCTTATGGTGCAAGTCTGCAATAGTTTGGGACTGTTCTGTTTTAAAAATCCAAACAAAATGGAAAAGATTTTAGACCAACTTAGCTCTGCTTTCTTATCAGCTCAACGGCTGCAGACTATGTGCATTGTGCACAAAATTGTATTCGGTCTTTATTTACTGTCTCGGCTATGAAAGTTGATTGTAAGCATTTCGGGAAACGGCAAATGTTCAAGACCTTTCTATATATTTTCTATTTAAATAGTAAGCCTTCTGGGCTTCCTTGTTATGTAACACACGAGTGTTGTATCAGTGATGGATCGCTCGCTGCAAGTTTGCCAACAGCTCGGAATATGTGCAAGTTCGATAATGGTCTGTTTGAGCGGCGCATCATCATAGCAGCGTGTCTGTGTACCGTGATTGGACGCGCCATGCGCCGCGCGCCGCGCCGCTCGACTATCTTCTAATTCAACGTAATTTTATTGAGGAATGCACGCAATATTCATTACTTATTAGTCACTGCCGAGTGCATACACACTTCTACTCTTGAACATACATATATCGCATTTTCATGTAATCCGTAACGATACTAGATCTACCATAACCACGGATATCGAGGGATATGCCTTGGGGGCGTGGCACGTGCCGCCTCGATATTATAAAATTGGTCTTATGTTCGAGTGCCGGCTGTACGCATCATTCAGTCGCTTTGCGATTGCGTACAGTGCACTATTGGTGCGTAAAAAACCAAAATGCCGAGTTGTGCAGTAATTATTTGTAAAAATAGGTCAAATACTATCAACCTGAAGACAAATGGCGTGTCCTACCACCGGTTAGTAAACAATTAAGTCACTGTTTTATATTTTAAATCAATTTTTAAATGATTTACTGACTTACGTTCGGAGCGACTCGAACTAACCCGAACTAGCCCGAATCTTCCCGAACGAAACGAACGTTTTATATGTAGAGTGGTGCAATCGTTTGCGTGCGGCTGATTTTATCGATATGCGTATTATTGCTGTTGAATATTTTTTTACAGAACTCAATGGATATCCTCGTATTACTTGTATAGTAAAAGAGTTAAATTACTTATTAATTAAATGTTGTTTAAACCAAATTAAGACATTATAATTCCAATATAGTTATTCGTGAAGTGTAAAAACTAAAGTAATATTATATCTAAAGATTTTCACAAATTAACAGTTTTTAAGTACAATATGATAAGTAATATGATAAATAAATATTATATTTCATCGAACTACTTATATTTGGTAAAAAAAATACAATAATTTGTTTTCGATATGCAAAATAAACTTTTTTTTTCATCTGTCTATTTGGCGGTTTCGTAAGGTGGGCCATAGACGATTAATAATATTACGCAATATTATTGAGCGAGTAAGATTAGTATTGAAGATTGCGATGGTTAAATATTGTTGAAAATAAAAATATATTTTGCGTAATATTATTTTATTGATCACTAAATCGCACGCCCATCTTAGTCAATCATAAAGCCGAGCAGCCAAGATTCGAAGTTTAAATTAGAGAATTCGCGGTCCGTCGCTATTTAGTCAAATCTACAAATTCAAATTAATGATTCTCCATATTTACATTTTAGTGGACAATAAATAATTTTATTTGATTTTTATTTTGTATTTCCTTATTTTTATTATAACAGTTCCCACTGCTAGGACTCAAGCCTACTCTTTATTATACCCGCTCCACACTCACGAACGACGTAAACAGCGAGTGCGCAAACTGAGAGTGGTTTCGCGGCTTTGCATTTGTATATTGCGCTTTTCTCCGCTGGAAGTGGAAACACCGTGAAGACCACAATCGTCCGAATTCGATCCTGTCAGCATTTAAAATAGTTTGCTAGATGGCGCTATTTTAATTCCATTAGAAATATGTCTTAACGCGATCGAGTTTGAATATGAGTATAACATTAGCCTAACTGAATTAAACCAAACCTGAATGTAGGTAGGCATTTGTGTTTTTTTTTTAAGGTTAAGTAATATATTATTTATTTTATTTATTTATACAGCATGATAAGTAACAGAGAGCACTCCCTTTTAACCGATTATACATTTTTTTTTTTAAATATGCCCATTTTATTTTAGTAAAGTTAACTATATTTTAGGAAAGGTAAAAAAAAATATTTAAAGGAAATTAAACGAAGTTATTATAATACAAGAATGTGCTAAAATTAAATATCGATAAAAATAATCGACCATCGCTTTCGACTCCCTAATTGCATGCGTGTGCATTGGATGTTCGCAAATAGGAAGTATTTACAAGTGAATGCCCCGCCCATTCTATGTATGTGTGCTATTAGAAATGGATTTAGTGTAGCTGCTTTCTTCTTTGTGTGCGTGTTCAAATTTTAAATGTGTGTCGTCAGTACACTATTTGTTAATGTTGTAATTTTTTGGGTGGGAGATAAGTGGCGACACTAGAACTCCTTACTATTCCGCAATGAAGGCATATCTCTGGATATCTATGACCATAACATACTTTGTGGTGGTCTTTGAAACGCTGTTGCTCCATATTTTTGTAACAAGCGATTAAAAATGTAGTACTCTATGAATAAAAATGTGGGTATGCAGGATGGCAGGGACATCGACACGAAAACTGTAACCGTGAATTCAAGACATGAGTCTAGACCACCAAGTGTAGACATTTTTGGCCGGTTTTCAAATAAAAAATTTGCCGTTTCAAAGAAAAGTGTTATACCTACGATGTCAAAATGAAGAGATTTTTTTTTAATAACCGGCTAGAAATTTCAACGCTTGTGTTCTAAAGGAATCATAATCATTTATACTGAACTTATGGTAACTGGCTGGCGCGTTTATTCCTGCCACCCTGTTGGTATAATGACACCTCGCTGTATTCCTCAAGAGTAGCGTTTGATGCTGCTTGCTATTCACTGTAATACCGAAGTAATACGAGAAACGAAGTTCTAGTTAATAACCACAATTAATTTTGTGCGCACAGTAAAAAAAAAGGTCAAGAGCGAGTCGGACTCGCGCACCGAGAAGGGATAACAACATCTATAAATATTGAATAGTATTATGTTATTGCATATAGTATAGCAGTTTTAGGTCAGCGCTCTTGACCGATAACGAAACTAATGTAATTTTTGAAACAGTATGCTATTTAGAGCAGTGGTAACGGCCGCGACTTACGACTAATAGTTCGTAACTTCAAACCCAAGTAGGCGCATTACTTTGTGTACATTATTTCATCGCCACTGCTCTCAAAACGGTGAAGGAAAACATCATGAGGAAACTGGCATGTCTTAGAACCAAAAATTCGAAGACATGTGACATCTACCAACCCGCACTGGGCCCGCGTGGTGGATTTATGGCCCACTCCCTCTCACCGAGAGGTCTGTGTCCCAGCAGTAGGAACACTATAGGCTGATGATGATGATGATGATGATGATGATGATGATGCTATTTAGAGACACCATTTCATTTTTTCTGTAATCTTTACATAAAACTGCTATCACGTAGAATCATTTCAGATTTTTCTCTATGCAAACTTCGGAGATACGGGGGGGACGATATGTTTTAGATTATTAGTCAAAAGTCGAAGACTATTCGACCTAAAAAAGAATGAAAAATGTCTGAGAATGTGCACGTAGCGCTCTTTCAAATGATACCCCGCATGCTTTAGTAGCCCCACTTCCAATTCTTAAGACACCCAGGCCGTTCATTCCCTTTTTTATTTCTTTCTTCTTTGCAAAATCGTTGAGCAAATGTCATCTAAAACTATTCCACAATTTAAATTGAAAGCATGAGTAGTTCTTAAGAGATCCAGCTGAGACAGACTGAGTCTCACCTTATGGGTTTTTACCACTTTGGTACGGAACCCTAATAAAATAGTATAAAGTTGTCGCTACAAATGTCACTGCTGAAGAAATATTTGATAGCCAAGTACAGCCTGCGGTCACATTCATAGCGTTTAGTTGAATCACGAACTTAAATATTGAAATCAGAGATCGTTCAACAGACGAATTAATAAAATTCAGACGAACGAAGGACACCTGGGCCTGTGTGTCCACGTGGGTCATGTGGCCAGACAGAGAGCCGTCACTCGGCTATGAATATTCATGGCCGGTCTGTGCCCGTTTTTTTCGCTTGCGGATTGGGTCGGTAATGCTTGCAGGCGGGCGCAACGAGTTTACCGACGTTCCGAGATTTTGTCGCAGCCTGTAGCTAACTCGTCTGATCATGATTTAGGAGATGGAAACTGGCCAAATAACTGCTTACATTACACTCGGAATGAGAAATGGGCTTTCAGAATATAAAATGGACGTGGCTGGATAATGGACAAAATGAAAAGAACTGGCGCTGTCCGGCGGGATTCTAACTTTGTTTGGTAGTATTTTCCCACGAGTATGAGTACTTGTATGTTATGGACTAGCCGAGAGCTTTTCATACCCATTACAGACTCGTATTTCTGATAAAACAGGGTTGAAATACTAAACTGTAATTAAAAGTCATGCTCCAGAAATAAATACTTTGAATTCTAGTATGTGATGGGAAGCCACGGATAGTCAAAACTGTCGAATTATCATGCGTTTTTACTGGAATACTCATCATTTTAGAATAATAAAAAAATGCATTTATTCGTTAGCACATATATTCTTAGCTCGCCTAGCCACTTGAAGCTAAATACTGACATCAGAGGCGGGTCCCGTATCGTATATGTCAATGCTAAAAAAATCTTACATAATAAAACATAAACAACTACATTTCTCGGAGGAAATATCAGAAACAATAAAACAACAAAACAAAAGGCTTTATAATTCAATCTGCAGACGAGCACACTCAATGAATCTTTCAACAAAAACTGAACGCTACTGCTGCCTTGTGCTCGAAATGAAATTCTAAGCGATAGATCCGTGTACCTGACCGTTCAACATAACGAACAACAGAAACTAACCTTAAGTACGTCTTAGTAAAACATGTATTCGTTTGTAGTCATGTTACTATTGGGAAGGTAGGTAGAATAGATTTGTCTCGCCAAGCGCAGGCGAGTGGAATGCGTAGCGTGTGAGCGAGCATGTGAGCGTACGAGTGGGCGAGCGAGCGAGCGAGAGAGCGTGAAAGCAGCCATTTCGCTAGGTTATCTATTCACACACGTTACAGGCCCTCCCCATAATTAGTGTTTGTAAAGTTTGGACGGTAAGAGTGAAGGCTATTTGTCGGGACATCTGTTTCGCTCGACTACTAAATAACATGGCTCGTTTAACTGTTGCCTGGTGGTGTGTTTTACGGATTAGTTTAGCCTTGAAAACTTTTACTTATAGAATCGAGCTGCTCGAACACAGCGGCAATGTGTGTGCGAGTTAATCATTTGGCACATTAGCGTCAAGTGACCTAAGCCTTTAGCGCATTAGCTCACCTTGGGAACACCACAGTAACATCCTGTCACTCCACCTATCCATAATATGTATATTTATACATAAGAACAACTTTAAAGAGTTATTTTGGAAAACATTATAATATTTCACCAGTTGACTGTATAGTGCGGTGACGGTCATAAGGTAAGGTGGTGCAGGGCTGCACCACTTTACCTTGTGACCGCCACCATCTGTCTTCTAATATTTGAAACAACTTTCCCCGCACGACTGAGGGACTTGAACTTGGACAGGAAACCCGTCTATTTTGCCGTCACGTTTAATATCCTTGATTCTTTCAAATGCTGTTTTTCTTGACAGGAAAACATTCATATCGACGCATCGGTTGGCAATACAATCCGATACGTCTACGTGAACAGTAATTCTCTGGCATTGAATTCTGTTGTACTACTCTTTTTAAACATAGTATAAAATTCTTTGAAGATAATCCAGGAAGGCACATAGTTTTTGAACTATGGCTGAAAACGCTTGAGAGGCGCGGCGATGTTTTTTTATGAATCAAAAAAACATCGCCGCGCCCTCCTTGCGCGGCGATGTTTTTTTGATTCATAAAAAAACATCGCCGCTCTTCGCTCAATATCGACACAAGTCGTTGCTCCGAAGTTGAAAAAGAAAGAATTCATAAGTGGCCGACGTCGGCGCCGAGTGAATGTGTAATTTGCCTCATTAGCGGCCACCAGCCCGCCAGCCCACCCGCGTCAGTCAACCAGTCAACCAGCCCGCCAGCCCGCCAGCCCGCCAGCCCGCCAACCCGCCAGCCCGCCGGACGGTCGCGCTCTAACACTCGCCTCCACGACATGTTTCATCTGTATTCAAATGCCGCGCGTATTAAAGGAGCTGCTCTTCAAACTAGAAAGATGAATAATATTCTCAATCGTAAGCTCCTTTTTATTTTAAGGCTACGTATTTATGAGCTAGGGAAGGTACCAGGTCATCTGACCTTTATTTTACTTTTTTACCATATAATAAGGGGGGTAAGGGGAGAACGGTAATAACATCTTACCTGGCCCAAATTTCAACCTCACCTGCTCGCGTTGGTGGTTCGTATGAATAGCCGACGGCGATGGTCACTGACTATCGCGGTGCTCCTTGTTAGATAACAGACGAGGCGCTGGCGACCGAGCAATGGCGGTAAAACCATACACTCGAACGGGAAACCGACCGAAAGAGGCTACAGCGGCCTTGAGACTCAAATTCCCTCTAAAATGTCTGGTGCAGAAAGCCAGGGGAAACTACTGCACTATATTCCCATAGAAAGTCGTCATGAAGGTACAAAATAAGAAATTCAGGTGGCCATGTGATCCGCTTAGCAACCGGCGCCGCTCTGCGTCTGCGTAACAGCTCTCGAACGAAAATGGCACCAATAGACTAACTTAGATACTCAATCTGCATCCCCAGACCAACTGTGGTATCAGGCTAAAGAGCTGCTCGAAAGCTCAGGGAACAGACGTTAAGACATTGAACACAATATCTGCTCTCATACAGGAGGTATGTAGACGAGATAACCATCTACAAAAGTCGATGCTCACTCTGATAGACACGAAACAGGCGACCTGCACAGGAAAATAAAAAGTATCACCAAAACCTTTACTACTAGAACATGGGCTATAGAAAATTCACAAGGCGTACTACTGACTGAAATTAGTGCAATATCTGAGACCTGGAAGGAGTACTGTCAGTCATTATTTGAAGATCCTGAAGCTCACAACTATGTCTCGACAGAGCCCACAGTTGAAGAGGAGGAGCCATGCCTAATGAAGGACGAAGTACGAGCCGCTATCAGACGCCTAAAAAGTGGAAAAGCCACAGAAAGGGATGCAATACCGATTAAAACCATCAAAGCATTGGGGGAATATGGTGTCGATATTTTTTATACCCTGTGTAGCAAAGTTTGGTAAACAAGAACTTGGCCCCGAGAATGGACTCACACTGTCTTTGTTCCTTTATATAAAAAGGGCTCCACTAAAATATGCAGTAACTACCGCTTGATTGCCTTATTCTCACATGCAAGTAAAATTCTTCTGCATATTCTGAACGAGAGATTGAAAGCATACTTTTTGAAAGAAATTGCTCCTGAACAAGCTGGCTTTGTAAAAGGTAAGGGTACTCGTGAGCAGATATTCAACGTGCGCCAGATTATTGAAAAGGCCAGAGAGTTCAACAAGCCAACTTATATCTGCTTTGTTGATTTCCCAAAGGCATTCGACTCAGTAAAGTGGCCAGTGCTCTGGGAGACTCTGTTGGCTATGGGAACACCTAAACACCTTGTTCACCTTCTTAAGACACTTTATGAAGAAGGAACAGGTTCAGTGAGAACAGATGACAAGTTTTCGAATCACTTTCATCCAAGTGGTGGGGGCTGTCAAGGCTGCATCTTATAACCATTGCTGTTTAACATCTACACAGAACTCATTATGATAATAGCACTCGAGGGTTGGTCAGATGGAATAATAATTGGAGGCCATAAAATTTCAAACTTGCGCTATGCAGACGATACCACCCTATTTGCAACTAGTATCCAAAATATGGAATCTCTACTCAGCAAAATAGAGCAGATTAGCCTTGTTTTCGGTTTAATAAGATAAATCGCAGTAAGACCAAGATTATGATTATCGACAGAGCTAACAATAACTCGCCTGAGGTCACTAAAGTTGCGAATTGCGACGTTGTTCAATCATACATTTACCTTGGTGCACTGGTGTCGAACAGTGGAGGATGTGCGGATGAAATCAAACGGCGCATGGCTATTACCAGGTCCGCCATGGATCGGCTCAAGAAAATATGGAGAAACAGATACGGCCACTAAAATGCGACTTGTCAGGGCATTAGTGTTTCCCATTTTTCTGTACGGTGCTGAGACATGGACTTTAAGGGAAACTGAGAAAAAGAAGATAGACGCTTTAGCAATGTGGTGTTGCTGAAGGATGCTTAGCATAACCTGGACACAGTTTCGAACCAACGTTTCAATCATCCAAGAACTTGGCATCAAACAGCGTCTTTCTTCCATCGTCCAAAGTCGTATTCTCGCTTTCTTTGGACACATCACACGCCGAGACGACACATCGGTGGAACGACTTGTCATTCAGGGAAAAGTTGAAGGCACAAGAGCTCGTGGCAGATCGCCCATGCGTTGGACCGATCAGATCAAAACAGCACTTAATGGTCCACTTCACGAATGTACGAGAAGGGCTGCAGTACGAGAGGAATGGCGACGGATTGTGAAGCTCGCCACCACACCAGATATGACGACCACGACCACTATGTCAAGAGTGTAACGACGAAGAAGAAAAAGACCATATAATATACTATAATGATGCCTAAATACATCTAACCCGTGCAACTCCATAAATCCTTTGCGTACATGTATGTATTTATCGCACGACGGGATAAATACGCACATTACATACTCACATAAAGCACCGAGGGCCGCCTACGCCTGTCTGAAAGCAAATAAAACTCAGTAAAACTCTAATAAGGCATATACGTAAAATTCTAGCGGAATCTTTTCACTTTTTTATGACAAAACCTATATTACGAGAGGCTTTATGACGCAAACAAATATATAAACATTTATACGCTGATTATTATTATAACATATTTACAACTCTTGGTGTTGAGCCTAGAGTTGTAAGTGCATCCCAGCACGCGAAAGACACACTAAGTAAGGTTTCAATTCTCGGAAAAAAACTCTTGTAAATCCAGTACGCAAAAGATCACCGTGGGTATAATACTCCCGTGTGAACCTTATATGCATGATATCGCCAGCGAGTTTGAAGTTGCCCCACTGAACGTTTGTATGTTATGAGCTGGCAAGTATTCCAACGATATTATGAGAAAGGACACGTTGAGTTTAAGAATGCAATAAGAGAATAGAACATTAAGATTATAGGCACAAACCTCAAAATCGGGGACGTGACATATGCCTGCATTGAAATTACAATATTGCGACGTTATTAGCTGTAGAAATAGATACACTTCCTCATTCGAACTTCTTCACAAAGAGCTCCGCTTTTAATAAGTCCTTAAATTTAGGTCCGAAATCATTCCAACCGCGTGGTAGCACGCTGGTTTGTTATGCATTCAATGACGCTAATGGATCAAAAATACCGCAACCATGTAGTTTAGCACGTCCAGTGCAATAGCGTGAAGGTATGCAGCTACCGGCTCCTGTGGGGCCACGGTATTTAGTGCTGATAACACTGTCGATAACAAACATTGCATTAAATTAATATCATAAGTGGCTGTAGTCATAGTAATAGGTGTTATTGACATAAAAGTATACACAAATGTGAATCCCCTAATGTGAAAAATATGCAGTACTAGCTTCTGTCCGCGACTTCGTCCGCGTTAAATTTCTTGTTCCCGTCGCGTCGAATCGCCTACTCGTGCGATTTTCCCCGTTTTTTGCAACATTTTCCATTACTGCTCCGCTCCTCTTGATTGTATCGTAATATTATATAGCCTATAGCCTTTCTCGATAAATAGGCTACCCAACACAAAAAGAATTTTTGAATTCAGCCGGCAGTTCCTGAGATTAGCGCGTTCAATCAAACAAACAAACAAACTCTTCAGCTTTATAATATTAGTGTTCCGTCCCGTTTGACTTTTTACTCTGTGCGCCTACTCATCATTTCGTGTAACAGAGTGACAACTGTCACTTGTCAGTTTGATTTTTCCTCTTTGGTTTGATCTTGAAAAGATGGTGGGTCCTTTTGGCGTTCCGACCCCTTTTGTAAATTATTCCCTTTGAACCGGTCGTTTTTGTGGACAATTTGTCGTGACCCAATTGTTTTGTGTGTAACCAACCTCCTATGGCCAGGGCCCTGGTCTGGCGTCGAACATGCTTGGTAGCAGAGCGTGGTTGATTTGTTTAAATTGTTGAACATTCTTGGTAGCAGAGCGTGGTTGTAAGATGTACAACCTACAAAAATTGGTAATTTACAGAAAGCTAATTGCTTGGCAGTCTCTAAAGGGAAGTAGTAATTCGCTGTAAATATTTGTTAACTGTAATTAATTGTTTATTGGAATAATTTGTTTTAAATTGTTAAGACGGGTAAACTGGTGTTACCAAAGTCAGCCGGGTTACATATGCTATTAGAGTTAATTGGATTGGGCTATGTTACAACCCCTTGTAGTTTCTGACCTGCTGTTGTATTGAATGTCTGGAAGACATTAAAATATAGGAGTTTTGTACCATTGACATGGTTGTTTGTGAAAATTGACATTTGAAATTGACATTTTCAACATTAACATTGTTTTAAATTGGAACAAAGGTTTATTATTGTTGTACCATTGACATAGTGGTTTGTGAAATTAATATTTGAAATTGGCATTTTTTGGAATTGGAATTGAATTTGAATTTTCGAATTGAATTTGAAATTGTATTTTTGAATGTTGACATTGTTTTGAATTGGAATAAAAGTTTATTGTTGTTCATTGAATTGGAACCAATATTTTGTTGTTTTCTTGAGTTGTTGACTGGCAGTTTAGTGGTTTGATTGTTTGCTTGGATTTCCTTTGTTATTTATTGATTGAACTTTGTTATTTGATTATTTTTTGTTTTGTTTGTTTGACTTGTTTTGTTTGTGCAATGGCATACAAATGGAAATATTGGAGAGCCGGACACCTGTCCAGGTCAAGCCGGAGACCTCGGTTGTTTCAGGTCCCGGACTATTGAGTAGACTGCCTACTTTGGAACATGTGCATCTGGATTGAGGGCCCATTTTTTAAACCCTTGCCAAACGTAATAAGACTTATAGGGAAATTAGTTAAAAATAGTAAAAACTTAAAGCAACGGGCCATAAATTTCTTAAACGTGAATTAAAACTGTTATGATTAAATAACTTGGGCCCTCAGTCCAGACGCTTGTATAAAGTGGCATAGCTTAAATCTCAGTAAGTACTATCTCTGGGTTAATAATTTTCATTTAACAATTTAGTTAACAATTTCTTAAATATTTGAAGAAATTTCCAAATCTGTAGAAAATGACATTATAGATTTATGGCGGTATATCTAGGGCCCTCACTTCATTATTGTTTGTACTGAGGAATCTGCAAAACATGGATTTATCTGAAGAAATACATAAACGCGACTTTAACATGTTTTACTTAGATACCTATGTGAATTAGTTAAAAAGAAATTATGACACGAAAGTTAATTGTTATGTAGTAAACGAAAGTCGAATTTGACTAAAACATCTGAACTGAGAGCCCAACATTTTCGGCTTTATTGACTAGGCTCAACCTCATAGATTAACGCAAATTAGAATAAGATTTTTAACTATTTCTTAACTAAATTTGAACATATCAACCGTTCTTCTAAATATCATACTTTAAGAGAAAATCGATTTTGAACTTATTATAAGAGAAAAATTTGTAGGGTGACCATAATGTTCATAGTAATTACATGTACATTTTGTTAAACGCAGTCAAAAAGTCATAATTTTTGCAGCTAAAAGTATTATAAGTAGTCGAGTTTTAGTTTTTCAACAAACTTTTTTATGTTTTGTCATGTTTAGGTATCCGATACCCATGACGCCTACCCATGAGGTACCCATCCCGTTTGCGGAGCTAACCCATTTAATTTAACCCTTTAATATTTCGGATATTACTCTGCTGTTACCATGATCAATCTTTACTTTCTTAATTTATTTATTCTAACTTATTTACCTAATTTTCAGCACAATTTGTACTTTCCCAGAGAGGTAGGCGATTGATCCAATTAAATGATTTCACGTACTCATCGCTGCCTTCAAAGTCAAACAAAAAAGATGGCGGTGCTCAACTCATTCACCAATGTTAAAATAACTTCGCTCATGTGCAATTTCGTATTTTTAGGATGTAAGACTATTTTAAGGTTACATTTAAGTGAAATAAAAGATTTTTTATAATTATGCTGATCGTGTTTTATTTATCGAAATGTATCCCTATGGATCACTGTCATATAAGTAGTTCATCGTATATAGTTTGCCTTTCATTTTATGCAAACACTGTTAAAGCTGTAAAAATATGCTAAATAAAAATGACATTAAAGATAAAGAAAACAAAATTGTAAACAGTAGGTACATATATAATACTTTTAGCTGCAAAAATTATGACTTTTTGACTGCGCTTAACAAAATGTACATGTAATTACTATGAACATTATGGTCACCCTACAATTTTTTCTCTTATAATAAGTTCAAAATCGATTTTTTCTTAAAGTATTGATATTTAGAAGAACGGTCGATATGTTCAAATTTAGTTAAGAAATAGTTAAAAATCTTATTCTAATTTGCGTTAATCTATGAGGTTGAGCCTAGTCAATAAAGCCGAAAATGTTGGGCTCTCAGTTCAGATGTTTTAGTCAAATTCGACTTTCGTTTACTACATAACAATTAACTTTCGTGTCATAATTTCTTTTTAACTAATTCACATAGGTATCTAAGTAAAACATGTTAAAGTCGCGTTTATGTATTTCTTCAGATAAATCCATGTTTTGCAGATTCCTCAGTACAAACAATAATGAAGTGAGGGCCCTAGATATACCGCCATAAATCTGTAATGTCATATTCTACAGATTTGGAAATTTCTTCAAATATTTAAGAAATTGTTAACTAAATTATTAAATGAAAATTATTAACCCAGAGATAGTACTTACTGAGATTTAAGCTATGCCACTTTATGCAAGCGTCTGGACTGAGGGCCCAAGTTATTTAATCATAACAGTTTTAATTCACGTTTAAGAAATTTATGGCCCGTTGCTTTAAGTTTTTACTATTTTTAACTAATTTCCCTATAAGTCTTATTACGTTTGGCAAGGGTTTAAAAAATGGGCCCTCAATCCAGATGCACATCTTTGGAACTGCCACACTTTGACGGTCGCTTGGACCATTGGTTGGGTTTCCAAAACCTTTTTGAAAGTTTGGTTGATGCATGCTCGGACCTCAGACCCGCCCAAAAGTTGGCCTATTTGTTGTCTGTCCTGGAAGGTGAGGCCCGAGCCTTGGTACAGCATTTGTCGGTGACTGACTCAGCCTACCCTACCGCTTTGGAACTACTCTCCCGGCGGTACCAAAATAAAACTTGCTTGGCTGACGTTCATATTGAATTGATTTTGGGGTTACCGGTCATTACTAGTTTGTCAGCATTGCGTACTGACCTGTTGAACCCGTTGGTGGCAGCGACCAACGCTTTAAAGCGATTGGAGTTGCCGGTGGACCATTGGTCTTACCTTTTGGTGTATGTTGTGCTGCAACGGCTTCCTGCCGATTTGAGGGCTCGTTTCGAGCAAAAGTATGGTGGGGATAGTGTCACACATCTCTCCCCATTTGGTGACCTCGTCCAATTTTTGGAGGATGAGTGTCGGTTTGTGGATAACTCTAGCGTTGCCACCGAGTCACGCCAACCATCTTCCCGGCCACGAGACCAGGGACGGACTTGGGCTCGCGGGCCTGTTGATAGTCGCCCCGCCACTCGTTTTGCTGGCACCTAGAGTCGTCCTGTTTGTGAGTTTTGTAGGGACACGGGGCATGGCATGGCAACTTGCGCGGCCTTTGTGAAATTGCACGTGAGTGCCCGCCGCCGAATTGCTAATGCACGCCGCCTGTGCTTTTCATTCCTTGTAATAATAAGCATATGTATGAAACTGATATATATAATCCATTAAACAAAGCGATTCTATGGTTAGAAAACAATAACCTCAATATTAACCTAAATAAAACAGTAATCATGCATTTCAGCCAAAGACAGTTTAAATTTCCAATTTTTAAAATTAAACATAACAATAATATAATAATATAATATAATATAATATTCTACAACTATCACACAACGCCATCTAGTCCCAAGCTAAGCAGAGCTTGTGTTATGGGTACTAGACAACTGATAACGTACTTATATATTTCTAAATACATACATATTATAGATACATTGACGCAGTAAATTCCACTAAGTTTTTAGGATTAACCATTGATCGTAATTTAAATTGGAAGGCTCACATAGAGGTTATTAGTAGAAAACTAAGTAACAGTGCATTCGCATTATATAAACTATCGCGGATACTAAAGCCTGATGCTCTATTAACCGCCTATTATGGTATAGCTGATACCATTATCAGATATGGCATTATTTTTGGGGAGTCTCTACGGATAGAGGTATCGCATTTAAAGCCCAAAAAAAGTGCCTTAGATCCATATTTAAATTAAAAACGACAGATAGCTGTAAGGCATTTTTCATAAGCCATAGCATCTTGACATTACCATCAGTTTATATTTTAGAAATTGCCATATTTGTTCAAACTAATCCTAAGGTATTTCCCCGCATGGCAGACCGGTTTCCTAGAAATAGGCGGGATAACAGTCAACTATGTCAACATTGGTCCCGGACTGCACTTATGCGCAATAGTGTTTTTTGTATGGCTCCCATTATTTATAATAAGCTTACCAAAACCTGGAAAGAGCTAAACATAGGAACATTTAAAAAAAATTAAAATCTTTTTTAGCTAGTAAAGCATATTATGATGTTAATGAATTTTTAAATGAATCATGTTTAAATTGACATGCCCTTTTTTTTTTTAAAAATATTGAATGTTAAATATACCTATAACTGTAATAATTTTTTTGATAATGTTGTTTCCATTGAATATTTTGGACCTGCTTTGACATAATTATGTTTCATTTTTGGCATTAATATTGAAAAATTTGTATTTAACTCCTAACTATTTCTAATTAATTATGTAATCATTCAGTTAAATTCAATTTATTTACTTATGTCAGTGTTGTCCATTTTCATTAAAGTTGCTATTATTTTTAATTTGTAATAATTTAATTTATTTAATTTGCTTAATTAATATTTGCACACCATGACAATATGGTAAACATGTTGCACAACTCTATGTACGTATAACACCATGCATGCATTTTCGTTTAGTAATTGTATGTAAACACGTGTTTGAGCAAATAAAGTTATCTGAATCTGAATCTCATGTTTAGGGGCTCACTTCCATAGGGGCCCCAACCCCCGCCCTTGTAGAATTTGTAGGGGGTCCCATTTGGACATTTTGTGCGCTAACGCGAACCACGCTGGCAGACCAGCCTCTGATGAAGGTTCGCGCAGGGGGGGTTACCATGGAGTTGGTCACCGGGCTTCTGGCTCGCCGGTTCAGAACCGGGGAGAGGCCCGCAATTTTGAGCGCCGCACTCCACCCCCCGCGCAAGTTGATTGGGAGCCGCGCGATCGCCATTTGGTCTCCCCGCGTAAAGGCGATTACGCAGTTGTTGCTAGGCAGCACTGGCCAGACCAGCACCGCCTTCCGTCCCCTCCATTAGCGGAACGTCCCCGGTTGGAGTCACGCCCCCCGCCATTCAGGCATCCGGTGGGATATGCCCTTCCAGCGATGGCGCGTGGCTCGGGACACCGCGTGGACGAGGAATTTGACCTCCATCCTCGTTGGGAAAGACTTGGGCCTGGGTGCGGCGATCGGTCGCCGCCCAGGCATTGTTAGGAACTTGGCGCCTGCCCCGCTAAGGTACCCTCAGATCGACACGGTTTTGTTGCCAACGGCAACGGTCGGTCAGGGTCTGGGGGCCCACGGGGGACTCTGTTGTGGTCCGTGGCATTTTGGACACGGGAGCCCAGGGTTGCCTTTTGTCTATTGTTTTGTTGTTTTGTTTGTGTATTGTTTTGGGCTAAATGTTTTCTTCAGCGCTTTTGGACCTCGGGACTTGGTTGGGATGAGCCACTTCGGGAAACCCTGTTGGAAGATTGGCTCCAATTTGTATCCGCACTCCCTGTAGTCAACGAGGTCGTGTTACCGTTGTTACTGTTACGTGCTATTCTCCCCCCCGGGAGCTACACTGCTACCCTTCATGGGTTTTGTGATGCGTCTTCGCACGGTTATGCAGCTGTTGTTTATCTGCGCACCGTCAGCACCACAGGCCAGGTAAAGTTGTCACTGGTCTTGGCCAAGAGCAAGGTGGCCCCCCTCCGGACGGCACTGACCATCCCTATGTTATAATTGTCAGGGGCGGCGCTTCTTGTGCGTCTATTGAACCACGTTGCTCACACTTTGGGTGGAACTGTGGACATTCGGGCTTCTTGCGCCTGGACGGACGGTCAAATTGTTTTGTGTTGGTTGAAGACTTCCGTCCACTCTTTGGGGGTCTTTGTTGCGAGCCGAGTGTCCCAGATTCAAGGTTCTGAAACGCTTTTGATTTGGAGGCACGTGCCTGGAGATCTGAACCCAGGCGACGTGGCCTCACGTGGGTGCATGGCACCCCGCCTGATTGCTCACCCCCTATGGTGGGGACCAGACTGGCTGACTCACCCCGAGGATGATTGGCCTCGAACGCTAGTCTTGATGTCGGGTCCTTTGCCCGGGCTCAAGGTGCTCGCTGTTGAAACGAAGGACTCTCCGTTTGACCCTGATTTTTGTTGAGTCGATTTAGCTCCCTCGACAAGTTGTTGAATTGTTGGTGACTGATCGTCACATTAAGAACTCGCATGCCGGTTGCAATGCGCTGTTGGCCATTCTGCAGCGAGAGTTTTGGAAATTGTCGGGAGCCGTTAGTAAGTTGAACCCCTTTTTGGACGATACGGGTCTTTTGCGTATTGGGGGACGGTTGAGACACTCTAGCCTTCCTTATGGGGCCCGTCACCCCTCTTTGTTGCCTAAAGAGGGCCATTTGGTTAAATTGTTGTTGTTGTTGTGTTGTTGTTGTTGTTGTTGTTTGGTTGTTGTTGTTTGTTATTGTTTGAACTCGCATGCCGGTTGCAATGCGCTGTTGGCCATTCTGCAGCGAGAGTTTTGGATATTGTCGGCCCATCGTACAATTGTTAAGGCTTATTTGTGTGTGTTTGTCTGCCTGTCAACTAAGGCAGTGCACTTGGAGTTGGTAACCTCCCTCTCGACGGAGGCCTTTGTGGCGACCTTGGATAGATTTGTGTCTCGCCGTGGGTTACCTACTTTGATCAGGTCTAATTGCGGTACTAGCTACAAGGGTGCCAGTAACTATTTGAAAGAGGTATACGCCTTCCTTGCTGAGAACCAGGTTGACATTGGTAACAAATTAGCTCGCCGAGGGGTCACTTGGTTGTTTGACCCGCCAGCCTGCCCCCACTGGGGGGTATTTTGAGGCCGCAGTGAAAGCGGCAAATTGCCAATTGATTAGCGGACGGGAGGCCCGTCCGGGGGGGGGGGGGGGGGGTAGATGTTCCGTCCCGTTTACATACATAAATCCAGGTAGGCTCCAGAAGCAGGTTTCTACCATCAGGTGAGTCTTTTGAATATTGTACTAATCAGCTCCGCGCACGGCGGACAGTTCGCTATCGCCACTCTTGTCCCAAGGCCCATCATCACGCTTCCACCTACTCCATTAAATCCTATGGTGAGGCCTTGGCCTGGCGTCGAACACATTTAATGCATCTCTTTTGGGCCTTAAATGCCAAGTCAGTGTCGGTACAATTTCCCCAAAATGATGATGTCGTATCTTAGGGGAGTCGCAACTATACCATGGTAGGCCGCAATCACGGTATCTACATTCACAACTGGTGTTGTACTTCGTAGCACGACCATGAACGTATTTATTATAACTTTGGATGGTAATAAAATCCTTTTAATTTGTACTATTTTGTACCACTAATTAGAAATTTTGTACCTCTCAATTATCGTAGATATACAGGGTGTGCTGGCTAGATTCCTTCCCATCACGAACACGCTAAGTTTGTAACTGTGATTATAACTATAGATGGTACTAAAATCCTTTTAATTTGGACTATTTTATACCACTAATTAGAAATTTTATATCACTCAATTATCGTAGATATACAAGTTGGGTTGGCTAGATTCCTTCCCAGTACGACAACGCTAAAATTCTAACTGGCATTATAACTACAGGTGGTAATAAAATCCTTTTAATTTTTACTATTTTATACCACTAATTAGTACTTTTATACCTCTCAATTATCGTAAATATACAGGTTGAGCTGGATAGATTTCTTCCCAGCACGACCACGCTAAACTTCTAGCTGGCATTATCTATATATTAATACGTGAAGCGAAAACTTTGGATCCCTTTTTACGAAAATTGGGTGGACGGAGGAGTAAGAAATTTCGCACACTAATAGTTTGTACAGAGAAGAAGTGACGAATGCTAATATATTTTTTTAAATTATGCGTAAAAATACATTATTTTCAATAAATAACACACACACTACTATTCATTACCGTGTATTCAATACACAAATGCATAGAAAATATCTGACTTTAATATTTTGTGTCTATAATCTTACTGAATGTCAAGTGTCAAGTATAACCATAGGTAATAAATTAATTTTATAGATATACATATAACCTATTTCATTTTTAAAATCTATGATCATATCGAGAATGTTTGGCTTTGATATTATTTGTCGATAGTGTTACTGAATGTCAAATATAACCATATTATTTTTTTATATTTATTTTATTTATATATTTTTTTTCATTTAATAATGTATTTCTATTCAAATGAAGTACGGTCGAATTACGACCAATGGGCGATCACTAGTAACTATAGATGGTTATAAAATCCTTTTAATTTGTACTATTTTATACTACTAATTAGAAATTGTATTCCTCTCAATTATCGTAGACAGGTCGAGCTGACTAAATTCCTTCCCAGTACGACCACGCTAAAATTCTAGCTGAAATAAAAGTTATTGAAACGGGAACATACCTAAAAATTACTCAAAATGTACTCTTATTTTATTAGTGGTAAATTGTCGTAAATTGTTAGAAAAGCAAAAAAAAAAAACATTTTCTGCCTGTAAGCCAGTATAAGATTTTTATACTTGACGCAAGATGGTGTTAATGATAATTGAGTGGTATAAAATTTCTAATTAGTGGTATAAATTAGTACAAATTAAAAGGATTTTATTACCATCTATAGTTATAATGCCAGCTAGAAACTTAGCGCGTTCGTTCTGGGAAGGAATCTAGCCAGCACAACCTGTATATCTAAGATAATTGAGTGGTATAAAATGTCTAATTAGTGGTATAAAATAATACAAATTAAAAAGATTTTATTACCATCTATAGATATAATGCCAGCTACAAACTTAGCGTGTTCGTGCTGGGAAGGAATCTAGCCAGCACAACCTGTATACCTACGATAATTGAGAGGTATACAATTTCTAATTAGCGGTATAAAATAGTACATATTAAAAAGATTTTAGTACCATCTATAGGTATAATGCCAGCTACAAACTCAGCGTGGTCGTGCTGGAAAGGGATCTTCCCAGCACGAGATGTATATCTACGATAATTGAGAGGTATAACATTTCTAATTAGTGGTATAAAATAGTACAAATGAAAAGGATTTTAGTACCATCTATAGTTATAATGCCAGCTACAATCTTAGCGTGGTCGTGCTGGATAGGAATCTTCCTAGCACGACCTGTATAATTACGATAACTGAGAGGTACAAAATTTCTAATTAGTGGTACAAAATAGTACAAATTAAAAGGATTTTATTATCATCTAAAGTTATAATAAATGCGTTTGTTAGATATTTCTTTTTGATATTTTATAATTGTTGGGTAGATAATGACATCTATTACATTAACGAAGCATTGAACCAATATAGAAGTACCTAATTTGAATAGATAAAGTGTTTACAAAAACTGACTCGTCTTATATATATACATGATACTTATAGTTATATATAGATTTTGCTGTTATCAGAAGTGGGATTTGCTCCCTGTCCTTCTAAAACCGCTTACTAATGAATTTAATTTTATTTTCATGTTCGATGGTGGGGCTACTAACGATCTTTTGGAAATGCCGCTGCTGGTTCGCTGCCTGTGACATCGGTGCTGCGGTGCTGCAAGTTTCTCTGTGAGGTTTGAGACTGCGGAACCTTAACGTTTTGTAAGAATATGTGGAGGCTTTCCAAAAATAAGAAATTGATGAAACCTGTGAAAACCTTACAGGCTCTTTTTCATTAAAACGAAATGCAAATTAATAAGATGATTAAATTTAGAGACTAGGTATTGCCAATCACTTTTACATCATTATTCAGTGAATATTGGCAACTTAATTTAAAATATTATTAGATTAGATTATACAATTGTTTATTTGCACAGAAATAGGGTGCTGGTTACAAATGTTTATAACTAACTACCTAGCCACTTTTAAATGGAACCACAAATTGAAAAAAAAATAACATTGCAATTTGAATTCGTTTTTCGTACAGTTTTAATTTGTTTTTATGAAACACATACTAACAACAAGAAATCGTTACGTTGGGGCCGGAATACAGACTTGGCTGGTCACTTATTTTATTATTTACCGTAGCATTGGAACAGTATAAGGAGAAACAGTTTATTAGGTTACAAATAAATAAATAAATGAAATTACTATTAGAAAAAAAAATAAGATACTAAAAACTTCATAATGTTGACTATTTGCTTTCTGCATTTTTTAATTTTGTCTTATCTGAGTTTGCTAATAATCTTGAAACGTAAAGGTAAATAGATGTTCAAGTTTCTATAATATCAATTTGATATTAGGATATGAATACATTAAAGATAGACTTATTGCTCCGACATAAGATATATTTTTGTTTAAAGACATTTATTTCTCAAAAAACAAGAACATCACAGTTCAGTTAAAATATTGAGAAATGTAAATATAAAACGAAAAATAAGTGTGATTCTCTTTGCTCACAATAAGAGAATTAGGCAACAAAGGTGGCGATTAATACTGTTAGTGTTGTTTTCTAATGTATTCTTCTAGGCCTTTTTTTAAATTTAAATATGGTGTCACTATTGGTTATACCGTCAGGTACACTATTGGTTACTATAATTATTGATTTATGCAGTTTTGCTCCCTCGCACATTATATTTTTTTTCTTCCATAGTTATAATTTGTGTTTAATTAACATTAGATGTTCAAAATGACATGAACTTAACAAAACAGTATTTACATTAGTTACTGCTGGTCGGTCACTGCCCTGATATCTTTCCGAAATTCACGCGCAGCAGGTGATAGGACTGACGTGTGTGAAGTTAGCATCTCAATTGTTAGCATCTCACAAAAAAACACCATAAATAGTGGCATTCCACATAGTTCCACAGTTCTTGATAAGTTTTAACAATAGTTCCGTCGATTTGACTATCAAAAACTCATTTTGAAAAAATGAGATGCTAACTTCGCACAACATATCACAGCATCTCAACGAATTTCTCGAAATTAACCATTTTTGAGTTGAAAGCAAAAGAGTTCTGCACCCTAAACGTATTCTGTTGATAGTTCTATAGGTTGAATCCAATTAAAATCACCAAAAAATTAATATTATGTATTGTTCCTAAATGTTATTAAGGAAATATCCGTACAGGAGTGAGATGCTGAGGTAAAACTGGGAGTTCTGAATCATATGAAGAGTTCTATCGAGAACTTAGGTCTTTCAAACAAGAAACGAAAGAGTTCTAGTGTTTTGAACATTCACGATAGGTATAAAACTATTAAATAATCAAAATATTCATACAAGAGTGAGATGCTGAGGTATAACTGGGATTTCTGGATGGAATGAAGATTTCTATCCAGTAGTCGAGGTCTTTCACTCAATAACCGAAAGAGTTCTGTTGTTTTGAACATTCACAATACGTATATAACATTGTTATAACAAAAACATCCATATAGAAGTGAGATGCTGTAGTATAACTAGAAGTTCTGGATTGAGTGATGATTTCTATCGAGTAGTCGAGGTCTTTCACTCAATTACCGAAAGAGTTCTGGTGTTTTAAACATTCACAATAGGTATATAACATTGTTATAACAAAAACATCCATATAGAAGTGAGATGCTGTAGTATAACTGGGAGTTCTGATTCAGATGATGATTTCTATTGAGAAGTCGAGGTCTTTCACTCAATTACCGAAAGAGTTCTGTTGTTTTTAACATTCACAATAGGTATATAACATTGTTATAACAAAAAAATCCATATAGGAGTGAGATGCTGTAGTATAACTGGGAGTTCTGGATCGAATGATGAATTCTATCGAGTAATCGATGTCTTTCACTCAATTACCTAAAGAATTCTGTTGTTTTGAACATTCACAATAGGTATATAACAATGTTATAACCAAAACATACAAATAAAAATGAGATGCTGAAGTATAACTGGGAGTTCTGATTCGGATGATGATTTCTATCGAGTAGTTAAGGTCTTTCACTCAATTACCTAAAGAGTTCTGTTGTTTTGATCATTCACAATAGATATATAACATTGTAATAACAAAAACATCCATATAGGAGTGAGATGCTGTAGTATAACTAGGAGTTCTGGATCGAATGATGATTTCTATCGAGTAGTTAAGGTCGTTCACTCAATTATCTAAAAAGTTCTGTTGTTTTGAACATTCACAATAGATATATAACATTGTTATAACAAAAACATCCATATAGGAGTGAGATGCTGTAGTATAACTAGGAGTTCTGGATCGAATGATGATTTCTATCGAGTAGTCGAGGTCCTGCACTCAATTACCGAAAGAGTTCTGTTGTTTTGAACATTCACAATAGGTATATGACATTGTTATAACCAAAACAAAATTGTAAAAATGAGACGTTGAAGTATAACTGGGAGTTCTGGTTCAGATGATGATTTCTATTGAGAAGTCGAGGTCTTTCACTCAATTACCGAAAGAGTTCTGTTGCTTTGAACATTCACAATAGGTATATAACATTGTTATAACAAAAACATCCATATAGGAGTGAGATGCTGTAGTATAACTAGGAGTTCTGGATCGAATGATGATTTCTATCGAGTAATCGATGTCTTTCACTCAATTACCTCAAGAATTCTGTTGTTTTGAACATTCACAATAGGTATATAACAATGTTATCACCAAAACATACATATAAAATGAGATGCTGAAGTATAACTGGGAGTTCTGATTCGGATGATGATTTCTATCGAGTAGTTAAGGTCTTTCACTTAATTACCTAAAGAGTTCTGTTGTTTTGAACAGTCATATAGGTATATAAGATTGTTATAATCAAAACATCCATATAAGTATGAGATGCTGAGGTATAACTGGGAGTTCTGATTCGGATGATGATTTCTATCGAGAAGTTAAGGTCTTTCACTCAATTACCTAAAGAATTCTGTTGTTTTGATCATTCACAATAGGTATATTACATTGTTATAAACAAAACATACAAATAAGAATGAGATGCTGAAGTATAACTGAGAGTTCTGATTCGGATGATGATTTCTATCGAGTAGTTAAGGTCTTTCACTCAATTACCTAAAGAGTTCTGTTGTTTTGAACATTCACAATAGGTATATAACATTGTTATAACAAAAACATCCACATAGAAGTGAGATGCTGTAGTAAAACTGGGAGTTCTGATTCGGATGATGATTTCTATTGAGTGGTCGAGGTCTTTCACTCAATTACCGAAAGAGTTCTGTTGTTTTGAACATTCATAATCGGTATATAGCATTGTTATAACAAAAACATACATATAAAATGAGATGCTGAAGTATAACTGGGAGTTCTGATTCGGATGATGATTTCTATTGAGTAGTTAAGGTCTTTCACTCAATTATCTAAAAAGTTCTGTTGTTTTGAACATTCACAATAGGTATATAACATTGTTATAACAAAAACATCCATATAGGAGTGAGATGCTGTTGTATAACTAGGAGTTCTGGATCGAATGATGATTTCTATCGAGTAGTCGAGGTCCTTCACTCAATTACCGAAAGAGTTCTGTTGTTTTGAACATTCACAATAGGTATATGACATTGTTATAACCAAAACAAAATTGTAAAAATGAGATGCTGAAGTATAACTGGGAGTTCTGGTCCAGATGATGATTTCTATTGAGAAGTCGAGGTCTTTCACTCAATTACCGAAAGAGTTGTGTTGCTTTGAACATTCACAATAGGTATATAACATTGTTATAACAAAAACATCCATATAGGAGTGAGATGCTGTAGTATAACTAGGAGTTCTGGATCGAATGATGATTTCTATCGAGTAATCGATGTCTTTCACTCAATTACCTCAAGAATTCTGTTGTTTTGAACATTCACAATAGGTATATAACAATGTTATCACCAAAACATACATATAAAATGAGATGCTGAAGTATAACTGGGAGTTCTGATTCGGATGATGATTTCTATCGAGTAGTTAAGGTCTTTCACTTAATTACCTAAAGAGTTCTGTTGTTTTGAACAGTCATATAGGTATATAAGATTGTTATAATCAAAACATCCATATAAGTATGAGATGCTGAGGTATAACTGGGAGTTCTGATTCGGATGATGATTTCTATCGAGAAGTTAAGGTCTTTCACTCAATTACCTAAAGAATTCTGTTGTTTTGATCATTCACAATAGGTATATTACATTGTTATAAACAAAACATACAAATAAGAATGAGATGCTAAAGTATAACTGAGAGTTCTGATTCGGATGATGATTTCTATCGAGTAGTTAAAGTCTTTCACTCAATTACCTAAAGAGTTCTGTTGTTTTGAAAATTCATATAGGTATATATTATTGTTATAATCAAAACATACATATAAGTATGAGATGCTGAGGTATAACTGGGAGTTCTGATTCGGATGATGATTTCTATCGAGTAGTTAAGGTCGTTCACTCAATTATCTAAACGGTTCTGTTGTTTTGAACATTCACAATAGGTATATAACATTGTTATAACAAAAACATCCACATAGAAGTGAGATGCTGTAGTAAAACTGGGAGTTCTGATCCGGATGATGATTTCTATTGAGTGGTCGAGGTCTTTCACTCAATTACCGGAAGAGTTCTGTTGTTTTGAACATTCATAATAGGTATATAGCATTGTTATAACAAAAACATACATATAAAATGAGATGCTGAAGTATAACTGGGAGTTCTGATTCGGATGATGATTTCTATTGAGTAGTTAAGGTCTTTCACTCAATTACCTAAAGAGTTCTGTTGTTTTGATCATTCACAATAGGTATATAACATTGTTATAAACAAAACATACAAATAAGAATGAGATGCTGAAGTATAACTGTGAGTTCTGATTCGGATGATGATTTCTATCGAGTAGTTAAGGTTTTTCACTCAATTACCTAAAGAGTTCTGTTGTTTTGAACATTCATATAGGTATATAACATTGTCATAATCAAAACATCCATATAAGTATGAGATGCTGAGGTATAAATGGGAGTTCTGATTCGGATGATGATTTCTATCGAGTAGTTTAGGTCGTTCACTCAATTATCTAAAAAGTTCTGTTGTTTTGAACATTCACAATAGGTATATAACATTGTTATAACAAAAACATCCATATAGGAGTGAGATGCTGTTGTATAACTAGGAGTTCTGGATCGAATGATGATTTCTATCGAGTAGTCGAGGTCCTTCACTCAATTACCGAAAGAGTTCTGTTGTTTTGAACATTCACAATAGGTATATGACATTGTTATAACCAAAACAAAATTGTAAAAATGAGATGCTGAAGTATAACTGGGAGTTCTGGTCCAGATGATGATTTCTATTGAGAAGTCGAGGTCTTTCACTCAATTACCGAAAGAGTTGTGTTGCTTTGAACATTCACAATAGGTATATAACATTGTTATAACAAAAACATCCATATAGGAGTGAGATGCTGTAGTATAACTAGGAGTTCTGGATCGAATGATGATTTCTATCGAGTAATCGATGTCTTTCACTCAATTACCTCAAGAATTCTGTTGTTTTGAACATTCACAATAGGTATATAATAATGTTATCACCAAAACATACATATAAAATGAGATGCTGAAGTATAACTGGGAGTTCTGATTCGGATGATGATTTCTATCGAGTAGTTAAGGTCTTTCACTTAATTACCTAAAGAGTTCTGTTGTTTTGATCATTCACAATAGGTATATAACATTGTTATAAACAAAACATACAAATAAGAATGAGATGCTGAAGTATAACTGGGACTTCTGATTCGGATGATGATTTCTATCGAGAAGTTAAGGTCTTTCACTCAATTACCTAAAGAGTTCTGTTGTTTTGATCATTCACAATAGGTATATAACATTGTTATAAACAAAACATACAAATAAGAATGAGATGCTGAAGTATAACTGGGAGTTCTGATTCGGATGATGATTTCTATCGGGTAGTTAAGGTCTTTCACTCAATTACCTAAAGAGTTCTGTTGTTTTGATCATTCACAATAGGTATATAACATTGTTATAAACAAAACATACAAATAAGAATGAGATGCTGAAGTATAACTGGGAGTTCTGATTCGGATGATGATTTCTATCGAGAAGTTAAGGTCTTTCACTCAATTACCTAAAGAGTTCTGTTGTTTTGATCATTCACAATAGGTATATAACATTGTTATAAACAAAACATACAAATAAGAATGAGATGCTGAAGTATAACTGGGAGTTCTGATTCGGATGATGATTTCTATCGAGAAGTTAAGGTCTTTCACTCAATTACCTAAAGAGTTCTGTTGTTTTGATCATTCACAATAGGTATATAACATTGTTATAAACAAAACATACAAATAAGAATGAGATGCTGAAGTATAACTGGGAGTTCTGATTCGGATGATGATTTCTATCGAGAAGTTAAGGTCTTTCACTCAATTACCTAAAGAGTTCTGTTGTTTTGATCATTCACAATAGGTATATAGCATTGTTATAAACAAAACATACAAATAAGAATGAGATGCTGAAGTATAACTGGGAGTTCTGATTCGGATGATGATTTCTATCGAGTAGTTAAGGTCGTTCACTCAATTTTCTAAAAGGTTCTGTTGTTTTGAACATTCACAATAGGTATATAACATTGTTATAACAAAAACATCCATATAGAAGTGAGATGCTGTAGTAAAACTGGGAGTTCTGATTCGGATGATGATTTCTATTGAGCGGTTGAGGTCTTTCACTCAATTACCGAAAGAGTTCTGTTGTTTTGAACATTCATAATAGGTATAAAGCATTGTTATAACAAAACCATACATATAAAATGAGATGCTGAAGTATAACTGGGAGTTCTGATTCGGATGATGATTTCTATCGAGTAGTTAAGGTCTTTCACTCAATTACCTAAAGAGTTCTGTTGTTTTGATCATTCATATAGATATAATATTGTTATAACCAAAACATACAAATAAAAATGAGATGCTGAAGTATAACTGGGAGTTCTGATTCGGATGATAATTTCTATCGAGTAGTTCAAGTCGATTACTCAATTATCTAAAAAGTTCTGTTGTTTTGAACATTAACAATAGGTATATAACTTTGTTATAACAAAAACATCCATATAGAAGTGAGATGCTTTAGTAAAACTAGGAGTTCTGGATTGAGTGATGATTTCTATCGAGTAGTCGAGGTCTTTCACTCAGTTACCGACAGAGTTCTGTTATTTTTAAAATTCACAATAGGTATATAACATTGTTATAACCAAAACATAATTATAAAAATGAGATGCTGAAGTATAACTGGGAGTTCTGATTCGGATGATGATTTCTATTGAGAAGTCGAGGTCTTTCACTCAATTACAGAAAGAGTTCTGTTGTTTTAAACATTCACAATAGGTATGTAACATTGTTATAATAAAAACATCCATATAGAAGTGAGATGCTGTAGTATATCTGGGAGTTCTGATTCGGATGATGATTTCTATTGAGTAGTTAAGGTCTTTCACTCAATTACCTAAAGAGTTCTGTTGCTTTGAACATTCACAATAGGTATATACCTATTGTGAATGTTCAAAGCAACAGAACTCTTTCTGTCTAATTGAGTGAAAGACCTCGACTACTCGATAGAAATCATCACTCAATCCAGAACTCCTAGTTATACTAAAGCATCTCACTTCTATATGGATGTTTTTGTTATAACAGTGTTATATACCTATTGTGAATGTTCAAAACAACAGAACTTTTTAGATAATTGAGTGAACGACCTTAACTACTCGATAGAAATCATCATCCCAATCAGAACTCCCAGTTATACTTCAGCATCTCATTTTTATTTGTATGTTTTGGTTATAACAATGTTATATACCTATATGAATAATCATAACAACAGAACTCTTTAGGTAATTGAGTGAAAGACCTTAACTACTCGATAGAAATCATCATCCGAATCAGAACTCCCAGTTATACTTCAGCATCTCATTTTATATGTATGTTTCTGTTATAACAATGTTATATACCTATTGTGAATGTTCAAAACAACAGAACTCTTTCGGTAATTGAGTGAAAGTCCTCGACCACTCAATAGAAATCATCATCCGAATCAGAACTCCCAGTTATACTTCAGCATCTCATTTTTATAATTATGTTTTGGTTATAACAATGTCATATACCTATTGTGAATGTTTAAAACAACAGAACTTTTTCGGTAATTGAGTGAAAGACCTCGACTACTCGATAGAAATCATCATTCGATCCAGAACTCCTAGTTATACTACAACATCTCACTCCTATATGGATGTTGTTGTTATAACAATGTTATATACCTATTGTGAATATTCAAAACAACAGAACTCTTTCTGTCATTGAGTGTACGACCTTAAACTACTCGATAGAAATCATCATCCGAATCAGAACTCCCAGTTTTACTTCAGCATCTCATTCTTATTTGTATGTTTTAGTTATAACAATGTTATATACCTATTGTGAATGATCAAAACAACATAACTCTTTAGGTAATTGAGTGAAAGACCTTAACTACTCAATAGAAATCATCATTTGAATCAGAACTCCCAGTTATACTACAGCATCTCACTTCTATATGGATGTTTTTATTAAAACAATGTTATATACCTATTGTGAATGTTTAAATCAACAGAACTCTTTCGGTAATTGAGTGAAAGACCTCGACCACTCAATAGAAATCATCATCCGAATCAGAACTCCCAGTTAAACTACAGCATCTCACTTCTATATGGATGTTGTTGTTATAACAATGTTATATACCTATTGTGAATGTTCAAAACAACAGAACTCTTTCAGTAATTGAGTGAAAGACCTCGACCACTCAATAGAAATCATCATCCGAATCAGAACTCCCAGTTAAACTACAGCATCTCACTTCTATATGGATGTTGTTGTTATAACAATGTTATATACCTATTGTGAATGTTCAAAACAACAGAACTCTTTCGGTAATTGACTGAAAGACCTCGACTACTCGATAGAAATCATCATCCGAATCAGAACTCCCAGTTATACTTCAGCATCTCATTTTATATGTATGTTTTTCTTATAACAATGTTATATACTTATTGTGAATGTTCAAAAGAACAGAACTCTTTCGGTAATTGAGTGAAAGACCTCGACTACTCGATAGAAATCATCATTCGATCCAGAACTCCTTGTTATACTACAGCATCTCACTCCTATATGGATGTTGTTGTTATAACAATGTTATATACCTATTGTGAATGTTCAAAACAACAGAACTTTTTAGATAATTTAGAGAACGACCTTTACTACTCGATAGAAATCATTATCCGAATCAGAACTCCCAGTTATACTTCAGCATCTCATTTTTATAATTTTATTTTGGTTATAACAATGTCATATACCTATTGTGAATGTTCAAAACAACAGAACTTTTTAGATAATTGAGTGAAAGACCTTAACTACTCGATAGAAATCATCATCCGAATCAGAACTCCCAGTTAAACTACAGCATCTCACTTCTATATGGATGTTGTTGTTATAACAATGTTATATACCTATTGTGAATGTTCAAAACAACAGAACTCTTTCGGTAATTGACTGAAAGACCTCGACTACTCGATAGAAATCATCATTCGAATCAGAACTCCCAGTTATACTTCAGCATCTCATTTTATATGTATGTTTTTGTTATAACAATGTTATATACCTATTGTGAATGTTCAAAACAACAGAACTCTTTCGGTTATTGAGTGAAAGACCTCGACTACTGGATAGAAATCTTCATTCCATCCAGAACTCCCAGTTATACCTCAGCATCTCACTCTTGTATGAATATTTTGATTATGAAATAGTTTTATACCTATCGTGAATGTTCAAAACACTAGAAATCTTTCGTTTCTTGTTTGAAAGACCTAAGTTTTCGATAGAACTCTTCATATGATTCAGAACTCCCAGTTTTACCTCAGCATCTCACTCTTGTACGGATATTTCTTTAATAACATTTAGGAACAATACATAATATTATTTTTTTTGGTGATTTTATTTGGATTCAACCTATAGAACTATCAACAGAATACGTTTAGGATGCAGAACTCTTTTGCTTTCAACTCAAAAATTGTTAATTTCGAGAAATTCGTTGAGATGCTGTGATATGTTGTGCGAAGTTAGCATCTCATTTTTTCAAAATGAGTTTTTGATAGTCAAATCGACGGAACTATTGTTAAAACTTATCAAGAACTGTGGAACTATGTGGGATGCTACTATTTATGGTGTTTTTTTGTGAGATGCTAACAATTGAGATGCTAACTTCACACACGTATAGGACTGATATGTCAAGGCCAGCGACTATTATAGGAACTGCTGGTCGGTCACTGCCCTGATATCTTTCTGAAATTCACGCGCAGCAGGTGATAGGACTGATATGCCAAGGCCAGAGACCATTGTATGAACTGCTGGTCGGCCACTGCCCTGATATCTTTCTGAAATTCACGCGCAGCAGGTGATAGGACTGATATGTCAAGGCCAGAGGCTATTGTTTGAATTGCGAGACTTTTTGAAAATGTTTATAATTAGCTTGGTACTTCGAGAGCGAAGTACAGGTCAGTCTGGCCGTGATAGATTATTCAAATAATTTCAGTTTGGTTAAAACACTTCTTTTTTTAATTGAACACAAAAAGAGACACCCCTATGTTAACTATAATCTTGTTTACATTTGATACACAATTCCTCATCAGAATATTATCAATAATTGTTACGAAATACAGTTCAGTATGGCCGTGAAAGGTTATTTTCAAATTTATTAGCATTCTGGTGTATTTCAGTTTAGCCGAACGTTCAAACTACACATTAACAAAGATTCGATATTATGATTTATTACAAAATTATTTTGTAACATGGAGAAAAAGGTATTGTGAATGTTAATGCTATAACAAAATGTAACAGTTGTACTGGGCGGTTACTATTTTGTTTGTAGGTATGGTCTGATGTTTTATATCTTCTTCAGTTATCGAATTATCAAGTAAAGATGTGTCGTACCTCTTTAAGCAACGGTACTGAGCAGATTATCACATAGAAAATTACATTTAATTGCATAACAAAGATAACCGATAAATCAATAAAATCTTTTAATTTCAATGGCTTGTCCATTTGATGAAATATAAATAAACTAAAAAGAATAAAATAAAATCGATACAAACATTTATATAATATTGAGTCGGTAAAGCTATATGAACATATTTTCGATCTGACTGTACAAGTAGTTTATAAACGATGTTATTTGAGGGATATTTAAATACCATTCAAATGTTCATGGTCATTTTACTTGTTCTTAGGTTCTGATGTTTACAAATTATTTCAAAGATAATTTTAACGTTGAAAACAATACCAAGTATAAATATTCGGAATAAATAGTTGGTGGGTTGTTTAACGTCCTGCTCCCCTTTCGGGGGAAAGGGGAGCACGGGTCTTATGAGAGCGGGGTCCTATGAGAGGGAGCGGAGGGCATTGTGTGTGCGTTGCAACATGTTGGCCCGTAGATTTGCACATTGTAGTAAGCAAGTTAAACTGACGCTTTTTAAAGCGTATTGTCAGTCCTTCTACACGTGTAGTCTATGGGCCAACTACACGCAGCGTGTGTACGCAACTCTGCGTGTACAATATAACAACGCGTTTAGGGTGTTGTTTGGGCTGCCTCGTTTTTGCAGCGCGTCGACTATGTTTGCTGAGGCGCACACTGATTGCTTCTATGCAATCATTCGTAAGCGAAGCGCTTCGCTGCTGAGACGCGTGCGGGACACCGCAAACGGCATCCTGGACACATTGGCGAACAGGTGGGATTCTCCACTGTTGAAGCAGTGGATGAGTGTCCATGCAAAGGGCGCTCAGTCCGGCGCATGCTTAAATTAATTTAATAAATTGTAATTACTAATATTAGGCTAAGTTTATTGTTACTAACACCTATGGATCTTTTAATCCGAAAATAAATTTATTTGATTTGATTTGATATGACAAAGCAGCTCATAAGCAGCTCACTAGAACTCCCCAATCCTCTCAGCATAATGGCTGTGCTCTGAATAAAGAATCAGAATCCCCTGAAAACTTAAATTTATTCATTGAAACTCTTAAACTCCTTTTAACTTTAATGTCTTCAACAAATAATAATCAATTACCGTCCAACGTTGCTTCTCTACTTAAAAATTTACTTTCATCCCATAATTATGGCTCGGTTGGTGTTTCTGCAATGGAATGTGAGGAGCGTGTCACATAAGAAGCACGAACTCACATTCCTTCTGAACAAACACAAACCTTTAGCTTGTGCCCTCGCCGAGACTTGGCTGGTTCCAAGTCTTAATTTTCGTGTACCTTCCTTTAATGTTCTCAGATGCGACCGATCTGATGGCTATGGCGGGTCGGCTCTCTGCGTGAACAATCGTGTTCCACTTGGTACAGTATCTTTGCCTTCTCTGGGTGATGATATTAGCATTGTGGCTGGTAGGGTAGAGGGAATAACCCTCATATCTGTTTATATGGCTCACCCTCACCAAACTTTCCTTTCAATATTAAAACGTATATTGGAAAACATACAAGGCCCTGTACTTGTTATGGGGGACTTCAACTGTCACCACTATAGGTGGGGTTCTGAGCGTTGTGACTCTTTTGTGGAAGGTTTAGTTGAACTCTTAGATGAACTTAACCTGTGTATCCTGAACAATGGCTGCCCGACCCGTAGGTCTCTTCCTGGACAGAACAAAAGTTGTGTTGACCTCACTTTTTGTACACTGGATATAGCTGCATCGTGTCATTGGGAGTGTACCAGTTTGTCCCATGGTAGCGACCACTATCCAATTCTAATAACTCTGGCTGAAAAAACCTATTTGGAAAAATCAAGCCCTCCACTCTTAAAGTATAATTTGTCCAATCCTGATTGGGCGCAATATTCCTCATTATTGGAGGACAAAGTTAACTCACTTCCAAATTTAGTTTCTTGTGATCTTGATTCTCTTGGCCCCCTCTATGTATCAAACTGTCTTAAAAACCTAATTTCTGCCATAACAGCCACTGCAGACACATGTTTTCCTGTTAAAAATTCAGCACGGGGCCTGGTCCCTCCTCCACCTTGGTGGGATCAAGAATGCACGGCATCTGTAAGGGAAAGGAACGATGCTGAAAAGGTTTATAATGACGCGATGGTTGCCGATAACCTAATAGCATTTAACAGGACCCTCGCTAAATCCAAAAGATTGCTGCGAAAGAAGAAACGTACTGGTTGGGCTGACTTTTGTGGTTCCCTGTCCCCCTCCACTCCTATATCAGTAGTATGGAAGAAGATCAACCGTTTTAGGTCTGGATGTTCTCCTGCTATTTCCTCTCCCATCCCCCGAGAGACTGCTGAGCTTTTCTTTGACAAACTGGCTCCTCCATATGTACCATCGGAATCAGAACATAATCAGCCGTCTCTCATTTATTCAGACGATCCCTTTGATGCTCCATTTTCCATAAAAGAACTTACCTCAGTTTTAGAACATGTTCGTGACTCTTCTCCCGGTATAGACGGTATAGTCTATTCTTTTATGTCATACGCAGGCATAGAGTAAAAAAATATTTTTTAGCCATATTAAATTTTTGTTATACTAATGGTTGGGTCCCTGATCAATGGAACACCCAAATAATCATTCCAATTTTAAAACCTGGAAAGCATGCTAACGACCCAAACAGCTTCAGACCAATCGCTTTGTCATCAGTTCTTGCTAAAATATTGGAACACTTAATAAAGAACCGACTAGAATTCATAGTGGAATCCAGAGATTTACTTCCTAGTTCCCAGTTTTGTTTTAGAAAGGGACTCAGCACCATGGCTAGTGTTGGAGTTTTTGTCTCAGATGTACGTTCAACGTTTTCGAAAAATGAATCCGTAGTCGCTGCCTTTTTAGACATTTCCTCTGCATATGATAATGTCCTTCTTCCCATTCTCAGGCAAAAATTGCAAAAGCTGAGGATACCGGAGAGAATGGTTCAATGCATCTGTAGTTTGCTGATGTCTCGATCTTTGGTTTTGAGGATTCCGGTGGAGGAATTTGACATCAAGATGACATGAAAGGGCCTTCCGCAAGGCTCTGTCCTCAGCCCCTTACTGTACAATTTATATACAGCTGACATCGGTTCATGCCTCAATAAAGATTGTCAAATTCTTCAGTATGCCGACGACTTGGCTTTATACGTTTCCAGCAATTCAATTAGTGACGCTGCATCATCACTTTGTGTCTCCTTGGACTCTCTAAACCAATGGCTAAATTCCCACGGTCTGAGTTTATCTGCCCCCAAAAGTGCTGTAGTTGTTTTCCCGCAGGAGGCTGATTCCCCACATTTCAGTGAGCATCCAAGATCATTGTATACCGGTCTCAACAAAAGTAAAATTTTTAGGCGTGTTTTTAGACTCTAAATTGAGTGGCCTACATCACTTAAATTACCTAGTGAATAGATGCGAGAGAGCTATTCCCATTTTAAAAGCGCTTCCTGGGGTATGGTGGGGTGAGTACCCCACCATACCCCAGCCCCACCGTACCCCACCATATCCCTACACCATGAAACTGGTATACAACGCATTAATCCGAAGTGTTAGATTACGGATCTTTTCTTTTAATTCCCTGCAACAAAGGTGCCTTGGCAAGGTTGGACAGAATTCAGGCTAAGTGTCTACGGATCATTTCGGGATGTATGAGGTCTTCACCAATTAACGCATTGCAAGTAGAGTGTGCAGAACCTCCGTTGGCTTTGAGAAGGCAATAACTAGCATCGAGGTTTTGGGCTAGAGTAATAACCAAATCCTCCCACCCTTTTGTACAAAAAGTAGATAACTTGGAAGTCCTATGTCAAAGTTCCAATTATTGGAACCATAAAGAAATTCCTTTGTTTTTTAAATCCTTCCGTTCCTATAAAAATTTAGATTCACCTATTACTCAGTTCCCGAAACTCCCTATTTTCAGTTTTGCATATGAAATTCTATGTTTTACACCAGATATCTTTTACAATATTGGCATCTCCAAAAATTCTCCTTCGGCGGACTCTATTTTCAATGCTGCAGTTGGTTAACGATGGAACAACTTTGAAGGATTTTTCACGGACGCCTCTAAATTAGCGGATACAAGTTGCACTGGTGCTGCAGTTTACTACCAAAACTCCAAAATTGTTTTAAAATTCAGATGCCCTGTTCAATCATCGAAGTTTACGGGCGAATGTGTCGCCATATTGGAAGCGTGTCTATTTATAGAGGCTCATAGCATAAGTTTTGGTGTCATCTTTACAGACTCACTTAGTTGTTTGCAAGCTTTGGAGCAGAATCCTTCCAAAAGTAAACTGCGCAGTCCAATTCTGCTTCAAATCAAAAAGTCTCTTCTCTTGTGCCAAGAATCACTAAACCGTACATTTGGTTTGGATTCCAAGTCATTGTGGCATTAGAGGAAAAGAATATGTTGATGCCCTCGCAAAGGATGCTGTAACGTCACAAGATGTTGACCTTAAACATTTTCAATGTCAGGGCTATGATCTGCTAAGTCTTCCCAAAAAGATCTTACTAACCTCATGGCAGGAGTAGTGACAACATTCAAGTAAACGAAAAGGTGCGTTTTGTGATAAAACGCACCTTTTCGTTTACTTGAATGTTGCAATACGGCCTAATGTTACACGCAAGCCTTGGTTCTTCCCTTTTAAAAAAATATCCAAGAAGGTGATAACTATTCTTTGCCGACTTCGTATAGGCCACTGTTGTTCTCCGGTTTTTCTACACAAAATCCGGGTCAGAGACACATCGCTCTGTGAATGTGAGTTGGACGAAGGTACTTTGGAGCACATCTTTTTTAACTGTTCCAGAAATAACCCAGCCCACGACTTGTATAGTCATCTCCCTAAATTAAAGATCCCTGTCCCAACTAACTTTCCATCCCTACTTACACATTCTTCCCCAAAGCTCCTTGGAGCTTTGATGTTTTTTATCCGTGTAAATGACATCAAATTATGAAGGTTTTTTTTTGTAGTCTGTGTTCATGTATGTACATATTTAATCATATAATTAATACTTTTATTTGTTTGTTTCAGTGTACTAACAACAAGTTCACATTTAATTCAAATTTTAGCAACTAGTACAAAGTTTAGTATTTACTTAATTTATATTTTTACTTTTTCCCTTCGCACGTTTTCTCATAGCACATCTGACATTGGCAGAATTGTCGACATCGGCACCATTGCCATAGAGAAAAATAGAATAGAATATTTATTGTAAAAAGTGGAGGTTCCAGTACAATACCTTGTGGCCCACCAAAAGTAGTTTGACGTTCACCTGATAAGTATATCTCTCAATTTTTTGTGTTTATATTAATTATAGTGATTTCTGTCTTTTGCGTTCTAAGAGCATTTACCTCTTTTATCATATTCGTCAAGTTTTTTTTATAAAAATGACATGGTTTACGTAGTCAAATGCTTGAGTCATATCAGTAGAAGTTAGCATATACAGGTGTTTTGTCCACTTTTATCAATACGGTATGAAAAGTTGTAGATCGCCATCTTTATATTCATATTTTCGCGAAATCCTTTTTGCTCATTACATAATATCTTTTTTTTTCCATGGAACCATTTAGTTCATTTTGAATGAATTTCTCAAATGGTTCCGAAAAGATAGAAGATAAAAGAGAACCAGAGAAATAGGTGTATAGAATTCTGTTTAGTTTGTTTGTGATGTTGGAAAGTGATTATTTAATGATATGTGATTCGTAAGAAAGAAGGGTTTACAATCACTGATTGACCTAGAATGTGCTATTTGTGAGAAGGATGGGTTCACAGTAGCACATGATAGGAGATACGTGTATTGTCTGCGAGAAGGAAGGGTTCGCAGGCAATGCAGTGCAATGAATGATGATGTGATTCGTGAGAATGAAGGGTTCACGATCACTGCTTGACCTTGAATGTGCTATTAGTGAGAATGAAGGGTTCACGATATCACATGATAGGAGAGACGTGTATTGTCTGCGAGAAGGAAGGGTTCGCAGGCAATGCATTTAATGTTAAATATTTGATAGTGAAAAGGCTCACAAAATAAGATTTTCTTCAAATTCATGATATTTTTGTTTTTTTTTTTGTTCTTTCTGATTTTATTGAAAGAGAAAGAAAGAAAAATATTTTATTTGAGACACGCACAGGGCATAAAAACAATAAAAAGAACATAGAAACTTTTAGGATAACAAAAAGTTAAAAGATATAAAATTAAAAGAATAAGACCTGTGCGAGGCCAAAAAGGCTCCTATCTCAGCATAATACTGCGATATTTATTAAAAAAAAACAATTACCGCAGCGCTGGTATTCTGATAGGGCCCACTGTGATGCCACGGACACACTTACGGACGTGACAAAATAATCCCACAATAAAAAAAATAAAAAAACAATATTAAATATAAAAATTAAACAATTGATAAAATAGGTACACTTAGGATATAAATAAATAAAACCGTATTACCTATTAATTAATTATACAATCTACCCAGACCCGACGCTCCAAAATCGCTTGTCAATGCCACAGACAATAATCTATGGTCTATGACAAACGAAGGGACGCCGGCGCAGACACGGAATAAAGAAAACTAGAGGAAGTGCCCCTCACATATCGCGCGCGTGTCAACATTAAGCGCAGATGCGCAACATTTAGCTTATTCGCCGTCAGATACTTGTCGCGATTGGATGTCTCAGAAATACGCGAAATAATACAAATTATCCCTTGTTGTGCGGTTTTGACCTGCAAAAACGAAAGCAGAAAAAAAAATGTATCTTGTAGAGGTGTATCGTATCATTGGTAACTGCTAAACTTTGTTAATTTTTAATATAATTGATTTTAATTACAATACCACATGTTATGACTTCAATGCAAACTATAAACAACCTTATATTCATATAAACAAAGTCTAAATGCACTTGGTCGTCATCTGGACAATCACAAACTAAATTCTAGTAACTTCGACGCTACTCGATTAGGGATGGGACACATCCGTAAAGTAGGTTGGTATCGATAGTTTTGTCTGATTTTAGTACGGAATCAATAGCTCACATAGCTGGTTAAATAATAAGACAGTTGATAACATAAGTGTGATATTTGCGTTAGTGCTTTAGTAACAGAAAACAAATCAATAGGTAATTACATAGATTTATTATAGGTAAGGCTAAAGGGGGTTATTATGCCCATCAGAATCTGTGATTAAGTTATGTCAGACATCCGAAATATTTTTATAAGACGGTCATATATTTAATAAAGATTATATCATGGCTCAAATAATGCACCAGTTTATTGGGTCATCAATATTCCAAAACATAAGCTATAACCAATTAGGGGATTTTCCTACGTCTAATCATATTACTGTCTTAATGAATGCTATCACGGCAAAATATATTAATATTCGACTATCAAAATGGCAAATATTAAATAAATATGTGTTATTTCAAGGTCAGTAAATATTTTTAGCACCATCTGTTATCGTTTCATTTATCGTTAGCTTCTGTCAGCAGCTTCGCCCGTGTACTTAATTTTATGAAAATAATATTACCCCCTACATACAAACATACAAATATCTCTTTAACATTGATATTTTAACGATAATCAACCTTTTTCGATAATAAGCATTTGTATGATGTTAACAAATTAGTACATACATTGCTCACCCGAATAAATTACGTAACATCAATATTAATATATCGATATATGTCACATCTCTAACTTTTTTTTTGTACTCACCACACGAGATTACAAGTGCATATGAATATGACATCTATTTCAAAGGAGCTAGCGTTCTGAATAGAATGAATTGGTTACAGCGCCATCTAGCGTTGAGTTGCTGAACTCGTTGTAAACTTGTCTATTTAAAGTTTTTAGACGAAAAACGTCTTTATTGTTTGTGTCATGTCAAATAATAGCAACTTTCATTAGTTGCAATAAGACACAATTTTTTAAAGCAATAAGAAGATGATTTGTAAAAGTTACGTTTGTAATTTGTAGCCAATCATATCACTGTTTTTTATGTGTGTAATGGAGAATTTGATATGCAAATGTGTGAGTTTGGCGACACTGGTTCCCGTGCTTAGCCAGTGTAGGGGCACTTCTCTGTATTCTTTGTTCTGTGGGCGCAGATGATGTAATTATTACCTCAAATGTCAGATTACAAAATTTTTAAATTATAACTACACAAGAAACAGGAAATTCATACCTTAACACAGATTAATTTACCACGCCATGGACGGCCAACAAAACATAGCATTAGAATAAATTATAGTTGTGTGAATAATGCTGTGACAGGAAAGTGGTGCATAATAAATAATGTAGCTGTGATGTGATATTATAAGATATATGATATTATAGTGAAGAGGAAAAGATTGAACAATACTAACTGTGTGCAGTCCCAGGGTGAGTTTATTGACCAGTTTCCTTTTGTATACGTAACAAGTGTTGTTTATACTTATATCTAAAAGTGCCAACTGTTTTTATAGCACGAAAAGGTGGTGGCAAGTCGTTCCAGCAACGAGACGCAGCAAATTTGAAACTACCACGGAATGCAGCAGTTCTGTGCGATGAGGCTAACATGAGGTACGAGGAAGCCCTAGTTTTAATCTTGTTTACATCGCGCGACCAAGACAGCTTCTTGGATAAATAATCTGGTTTCTGAGTGAGAATAGTGCCAAAGAGTAGGGTAGCCAGGTGAAGCTTTCTGCGTGCTGACATTCTCATCAAATTACCCTTATTTAAAAATGGGGTGATGTGGGATCGTGGTGGGACATTGTAGCAGAACCTTGAGCAAGCATTCTGTACCCGCTGGATTAGTTTTTCTGTTCTACCGAGAATGCACGCCCCATACACAGTGTCAGCGTAGTTAAGCTTGGATAGAACAAGTGACGCACACGATATAAGAGTTTGAGTCGGTAGAAGCAGTTGCGGACGGCCTCCAATATGTGAGTTTCAAAGTGTAGCTGCCCGTCAAATACAACCCCAAGATTACGAGCTTCCAGAACCCTCTCCACACCACAGCCATCTATCGTGAGGTCCAAGTTGCAAGCAAGCATTTTGTTCAAGAAGTCTCTAGACCCCATCACAATGTACTTGGACTTACTTGGATTGAGGACCAGAGAGTTTCTTTTAGACCAAGCTGAGATTCTCTCTAAATCCTCATTTACCCTGTTTACAGTTTCAGAAGCATCCTGGGAGCGGAAAGAGAGGTACAGCTGCAGATCATCGGCGTAGAGGTGGAACTTGGTGTTGACCAAACAATTGATGATGTCTGCACTGTACAGAATGAAGAGAAGCGGGCCCAAAATCGATCCCTGTGGTACGCCCCTGTCTACACGCTTCACGCTAGATGACACTGTGTCTCCGTTGTCGCTTGTCACTTGAACAAACTGTGAACGATCTTTCAGGTAACTCTCAAACCATTTAACTGTATCGGCGTCACACCCATAGTAAGACAGCTTGGAGAGAAGAAGTGAAATATTGATGGAGTCGAAAGCACGTGAAAAATCCAGTAGGACAAGTAGGGTTCCCATACCTTGGTCTCTGGCTTCCAGAATGTTCCCAACTACGTCCAGGAGAGCTGTTGCTGTGCTGTGGGCTCTGCGAAATCCAGATTGGGCCAGTGGTAAAATGCTATGGCGTTCTAGATATTCCCTGAGTTGGTCAGAGACAACCCTTTCTAGGATCTTGGACAGACATGGCAGTAGGCTAATTGGACGAAGATCTTTTAAACTAGTGGGGTTCGGTACTTTAGGAATTGGTCTAACTATTGCCATTTTCCACAGATCAGGGAATGAAGATGTGACTATGGATCTGTTAATGATAACTGTGATGACTGCAAGTGTTCGAGGAAGTGTCAGCATCAACATCTCCAGTGAAATATGGTCAGAGCCCTGCGCATTGGATTTAAGACTACGCAAGATTCGCAGCACCACATCCTGTTGAACCGGCTCAAGGTGGAAGTGATTATTGTCATGTCTATGGTTCTCAAAATAAGTTAAATCTGCAGCAGTAACCTCACCACTGCCCGGTACATCCAAAAAGTGTTGATTGATAGACTCAGGGTTATTACAGAAATGTGGCAGACTATGCTCTGGTTTCTTTGAAGTGGCTATAGTTGACTTAATGTGACTCCATAACTTCTTAGGTTGTTTAATATTGTTATTAATATATGTTTTAAAATATGCGCATTTCTCACTATCAAAAGCAGCTCTAACAAGGTATTTGAACTCTTTGTAGGATTTGACATGATGTTCGGATTTCGTAGTTTTGGCCCTCGAGTGGTACTTGTCACGCAGTCTCATCATTTCCTTGACAGTATCAGTTATCCAAGGATAAGATTTCTCTTTTATTAAGACTTTCTTAAGGGGAGAGTGTAAATCAAAAAGTGCCAAGACATATTGATTGAACGTCGCCACCATGGTGTTCACATCTTCCAGACTTTCAATATGTTCCCAGTCCATTTTATTTAGGTCGCCATTAAAGAATTCAGGGAGGATGTCTTTGAGTGGTCTATAAGAAATCCAGCGGGGGGAAGGCTTCTCCAATTTAAAGTTTAATTCCACCGATATAATTGCATGGTGACCAAGCTCTGGAATATGTGATACAGAGACCCCACATACACGAGCATCTGTGCACACAACATCAATTCAAGTTTCACTATGATCTGTGAAATGGGTTGGCTCAGTAACAACTTGTCTATTTACGATTATTGCGATTTGTTTAATTGTATTTAGATATTGTAATTTTATTGAGATTATATAAAATGAAGGAGTGGAGTCAGAGTGTCGTACTAGCCGAATGTTAGGTTACAATTCACAGCCATGACGGGTCATCGTGACTGCGTGCATGGGACATGCACGGGGTAAGGATGGTCGAATGTTAGGTTTTTAAGAATTTCAGTATTTAATTTGATATAAAAGTTGTTTTTGTGGTAATATTTGAACACTTACTTGACCGGAAGCAATAGAAAATAACGTTTAAAATATTATGGATGTTGGGTTTTTAAGAATTTCAGTATTTAATTTGATTTAAAAGTTGTTTTACTGGTAATATTTGAACACTTACTTGACCGGAAGTAATAGGAAATAACATTTAAAATATTATAAGTGTAAGGGTTTTAAGAATGGCAGTATTTAATTTGATTTAAAAGTTGTTTTTCGGGCGACATTTGAACACGTGCTTGACCGGAAGTAATGTTAAAGAAAGAAACGTTTAAAATATTATGGATGGGGAGATGTTCGGTGGGATTGGGGACTGGCATTCTGATTTCAGCTCTTGTCGAGTTTGGGCATAACCCTTGAGTGCTTCTTAAGTCTGCTTAACGAATTGATTGTACTGTGGATAGTGAATAAAATAAATTGATTATTAAGAAATAAACGAGTTAATAATTTTCAAAGTGAGTATTACTTATTGTTCCTGTTGTGATGTTCCCGCAATGTGCAGTGTGAGTTTATTTGCCTACTTTTACTTTATTCCATCTAGGTCTTTAATATTAAAGTGAATCCAACAGTAGGTACTTGTCAATTTAACACACGAGCCCTTGGGTAACGGGACCCAAGGTAACGGGATAATGCCGACAATAAGTTAACAATTAATTCCTTCAGAAATTAACGAATTTCGGACAAAACTGGAGAACGGACAGGAATATAATATAAGATTCCAGTGCAGTTCCAGTCCATAGTTTCTATTTTTGCTAAGAAAAGAGCCCTCTATTCTAAGAATTGCGTTTCCGATCTTAATTTACCAGTACCATATACTCAGAAATAAATGTGGACGTAAAATCTTTTATAATCTGATATTATATTCCTGTCAGGTAATAGAGTAGCTGTCCAGGTTGCCTGAAATTCTTTTTAAAAAAATGTAACGATGAGCTATGAATTTCTGAAGGAATTAATTTTTAACTTATTGTCGGCGTTATCCCGTTACCTTAGCGCTTAAATTTTAAAGGGGATTATTATTTTATAGAAAAGGTGCGTTCTAAGGTAGAAGTACTTCGTTTACTTGTCTAATACGCCTAAATAATAAATCTGTAGATACGCCCACTCCATCGTAGCAACCGAATTCCTGTATTGTTCTACTTCCCAGCGCCCTTCAGAATTGGCCGCCTAATATTTCCTGAATAAATCTGTGGTAAAACAATGCGTTTATGATCAGCTAACTTCTGCCCGCGATTTCGTGCACGCGGAAGTCTCAAGACCACAATATACTAAAACAACGGCCTCGTTTTTATAAAATTCTACATATACAACTTTATACATATAATAAAATCGTTGTGAAATCAAAACTGTGCATTGTTTTTTTTTTTTTACATTGCCAAGCCGAGCTCGCATGTTGATGGTCAAGCGCAGTCTACGAATTTACGATAGTCTGCCTTTTCAACGAACCATTCACCTCATCAGCTCTAGTTCTTCGCATCACCACAAGGAGTGTTTGCCGGAATCGCCACTAAATAGAACTGTGACAGCACCCATCATAATTATATACCACCATGCGGATGTCCTGTAGGGTTCTGTTTACCTTTGTTCCCGTTCAGTTACATCATATTGTGTTACAATGTTACCTATTGGGAGAAAACATCCCGACAAGTAACACTGTAACTCAGTGCCACGTTTTGTTTGCCGTTAATTAACATGTTCTCCCGTTAATTAACACTGTATCCTAATAGTACTTAACAGAGTTACTTACCGGGGCAAAGGGTAACAGAACCTTATATAGGTACCTTATACGGTAGTTGACAAAATAAACATACCTGCTAAACTATTTGTACCTATCTATCCTTCGGTATCGCAGATCCGGTGCAATTAAAAACTATATCTATATTATGTACGCTTTGGGCAGCTTTGTCAGTCTGTCACTGCTTAAATATCTCAAGAACTACTAATTCTATCAACTTGAAATTTGGAACAATTTTAAATGACGTTTGCCCAACTATTTTGCAAATAAGAAAGATTTTTTTTGCAACAGGGACTGAATGGGAATGTAAAAAAATCAAAGCGGGGCACTAGGACATGGGAGGTTCTCAAACATTTTCCTTTTTTTTAGGCTGCATAGTTTTCGACTATTGACGATTTTTTTTTAAATACTGTTTTCCCCTTCTCCATATCTCCGAAGTATCCATAAAGAAAAATCTGAAATTATTATATGGGATACAAGATTATGTAAAGATAACAGGAACTCAAAACGATTTGACCAATACCGCTGTACCGCGCCTTAGGAAGGCGCGCGGCGAGACGGGGGGGGAGCATCGGCTCTTGTGTTTTGTCAGTCCGCCATCAACGCTGATGGCGGTCACTAGTGTCATTTGTACCAGACTGTCTATGTCAAAAGCATATGAGATTGATATTCAAAGATGGGTCGTGCGTTATCTCGTGATGTTAAGACCGTCGTTTTTAAGGTGGCCGAATATTTAAAGAATAGAAAAGCAGACAAAGACAGCTTTGAATTTAAACGTGGTGCGAATATTGCCAAAATCGTTGCGGAGGCTACGGGGTAGTGGGAAAAAACCGTGAGAAATGTGATTAAAGCGGGTAAATCAAAAATTGAAAATTCAAACTCATTATATTTCAATCGCTAAAAATACCAAAAGTTATAAAGAAAAAACATGTTATGGATGATTTTGAATTAGGAGTGATAGAAGAAAATTCATCAGTATTATGAAATCGAAAAAAAAAAACAAGTGTCCGTAAGTTACTATCAATTTTGAGACAAGATGGCATGGCGGAAACTCCCGGCTCAACCTATTTTCATCAAACATGTCTAAGAACACTCGCACATAAGTCACCTTTAACCCTTTATAAGGTAGAGTCAGTATACATGCCACCAATAAAATTATTTGTTTTATTCAAGTGTATTGTTGAAAAAGAGTTTATTTTTAATTTTGTTGATAACATATAGGTATTACAGGTACAGGTACATTTCCGCAAATATCCCATCGAATTTCCAATTTGAAAAAAATCTTAAAAATGTCATTATTAACATTCTAAGAATTTATTACTATACCATATCTAGTTTTCTCTGCCTTATAAAGGGTTAAAACTTTTTTTTTTTTTGTTTAAACCGCTTCATCTGTTCGGTAGCTATGATGCCACAGACAGACAGACAGACACACAAACAGACACGTCAAACTTATAACACCCACCCACACCCCTCTTTTTGCGTCGGGGGTTAAAAAGATAAGTTGCTGCCGAATTCTGTAATTGTGATGGACAACGCGTCTTACCTCAGCGTTCAAGTTGAGAAGAAGCCAACTATAGCAAGCCTCAAAAGTGAAATGGTTGCTGCGCCACAATGTAGAATTTTCAGAAACCACGACAAAGGGTTAACTGCAACTGCTTATCAATAATACACAAAAAGAACCCGTGTACAGAATTGACGAACTCCTGAAAGCCCATGGACACTGTTCTGAGTTTACCCCCATACCATCCAGATTTGAACCCAATAGAAATGGTATTAAAAACAACATAGCCCAAAACCATATTAATTCTCCTCTAGACGAAAAAAAAAACTTATTGAATAAATTGTTTTCGGAATTCACTGCGGAAAAATGGCAGAGATGTGATGACCATATCCAGAAAAATGAAAATAATTACTGGGATCGCGATAGTAGGTTCGATAATATCATCGATCCATTTATAATAAAATCGCAAACTCTGATTCAAGTTTCAATGACGAAATGGAGGATGAAGCTGATGGCGAAATGGAAGATGAAGTTGAAGCAGAATCTACGTCAGAATAACTTTCCTTAATTTAGTATATACATTATGTGTTTGTAAACTTAAACAATTTTCAATAAAACCACTCCTGATTTGAATTATAAGTTTAGTTCTTATTCATCACCTGCCTATTTTTAGTAAAATATGACTTTATTTCGGTTATATTTAATTAACTAAGTATAATATATGATATACCTACATACAGACTGTAAGGGTAAACACCGTTGTCACTTAACCCATGGGTAATTTGACTTAAATATAAAATAACAGAGCGAGTTAAAAAAATAAAAAATAAAAATTCCTAAAAAGGTTTAGAACAGATTTTATCCCAGACCGCCCGCAAATTCATGGATATGCGCATCAGTGACGTAATCACTACAACGATCGCCAGCCGTTCCGTCCACACAACACATAAAATAATACACATTACCTGTGATGTAACTTTCCCATCATATGGCTTAGGACAGCCACAAATACCTACCGTGACGAGTCTAAATGTAAATTTGATTCGAAATGGCTTTGGATTCTAAATGATTTGAAAACATTTTGTTTTTAATAAACCAAACCATTGGGTAGGTACTTTTGGCGTATTTAAAAAGTTAATCACAATTTTATGTACAGTTTAATTAAAAATTAAATTAAATTTACACTGACTGAATAAAATATCAACACTTACCGACTTACATTAACCTCAACACGTGTTCAAAATGGGTTCCCCGTCCAACATTCTGTTGTTATCGAGGTTATTGATAAGCCACTGCGAAAATGCGCCCCGTTCAGATTATTACCCGCAATGGCGTAAAGCCGAACCATTTCGGTTCACTGTTCATTTGTGTAAGACATTGTAACACAATTCACGCGCGAGAAATGAGCGACGGACGCTAAGACGCGGCGTTACGTGCGATCGCTAGCGAGACTGCCAGCTGACTGACTGCGGGGTCGCGACCCGTGTCGGCGTCGCGTCGTGCAGTTCGCACGCGGTGTAGGTGTAGTTCCCGAAGTTTGTTGCCCTCGCGCATAGGGTGAAATATTCTTGTGGAAAAATGCAGATTTTCTTTAAAAAAAAAAGTTGTTTTTTTTTTCATTGATTTTACGTTCTATTAACGAAACCAAATCACTGGTTTCAAGGATAACGGTGTTTACAGTAACACCCAGTATATTTAAATTAAATGAAATATTTAGGTATTCTAATTTAATTAATTTCCTATTCAATTAAATAATTTATAACGTAAGACTGGCGTGTAAAGAACTGGCGTGCCTTAGAACTGTAAACTGATATCGAATGATCTATCCGACAATATCGATCTCATGTGAACTCATGCTCTTTCCTTCCCGGCCACCACCTCGCCGCGCCTTCCTAAGGCGCTGTACAGCGGTATTGGTCAACCCTCGGTGCGCGAATCTGACTCGTTCTTGCCCGATTTTTTTATAAGTTCTTTTACGTGCTCTAACTATAGACTCCCCCTCCCTCCTCGAACAGTTTACGCTCAAATATCTTTTGCACTACGGAAATACCTACTTATTTTGGTATAATTTTTGAGCGATATGGAATTATCTTATATGTTATGTATGTACGTATTATCTTTTTTTTCACAATTAACAGTAAACTATAGAAGAATACAAATTACCTTCTATACCTTATAGCGGGATACTAATCATTTAAATCTGTAAATACCTATCTGCCCTATTAGTTCCTTATTTCATACCCGTGAGCTAATGGAATAATAGACTGTTGTCGTACTCTCTGGTATATAAGACATAGATGGAGGATAGTTGTAAGTCAGGTAGTAATAAATATTGTGTTCTCTCTCATCTTAGTCTCATTTCCTACGAAACAAATGAGACGTTTTTTACGATTTTTGACTTTTCTAGAACTCAAACCTCGGTAGTTCCATAGAGGTTTTTGATCCAAACAAAAAACAGAAACGAATGGCGAAAAAATAAAAAAACGAGAAAATTCCCATTTTTTGCTTATATATTCTTTTTCAAAATCTCGTCTCTCGTCTCCACCTTTTTCATAAAGCAACAACGGTTAAGATACCTTTTCTTTTGGATGGGAAATCATCAAATTACTTCTCCCGCTCTGGGCGAGGGTGTGTCAGACTGGGAGGATGTGTCAGACTTTTACTGACTAAAACCTACCCGTGTTCCTTCAGTTGCCCATGGGCCAGGGTCACGGTATCTCTTTCGAACAATCTCGCGACCCTGGCAGGCATCGGCCCTAGCAGACCCCTTTAGTGCTGCTGACATCTCTTTGAGGCGCGCGTGGAACACTACGCGCCGTCGACCCGAGCCTGAGGGGTAATTGCGGAACTTTTTATCGATAGGAATTGGTTTAATATTCATAGTTAAACAACATTCATTGCGTTATTTACGTTGCTGAGCCGACAATTTATTCGAACAAATGACGCAATGGTTTAGAAATAATCTTCAATCTCATTCAGATTCTGATAAATTGTGCGTTTCGCAATTAGGGTGCTGGTCCTTATCGGGTGGCAAATCACCCATTGTTCGCCGCCCGCAAGCTCGCGCCTACGGTCGCCGGGAGTCCGCTATCGACTCCCGACGCCCGGGGCGTCTCCTCCTGCGGCAGCTAGAGACGTGAAGGCGCAGAGACTGCCACTCCCTCACGCGCCCCGCCTCCTCTTTCACAAGCATTATTAATTCGCAGAAGGAGGTGACGGCTTCCCATGCCCTCTCGCTCCGTACCTTGGCTCGCACCAGGGCCGGACGCGAGAGGTTGCCACCGCCGTTCGCCTCCACTAAAGGTAGGGTACCTATAACCCGATCTCAACAATCCACCCGTGATTGACGGCTTAACTTTATAATGGAGTACCTACATATATGCGTCATTTTATGTAATCCTTAACTATCTGCAAAATATTTGACTCACCTTTTTACAGTCTGCTGTAAATTAAGGAAGAATACGAATAAATTGCAGGATTGCTCATCCCCCATAGCAACTAGCATGATTATTTATGGCCTACAGAAAGACCCAACCACAGTGCAAAATTTGTACAAAATCTACACTTACGAATTTTCGTGATACTAGAATATACATTCAGAAAAACACAAACATTCGACAACTTAAAATCGACCTTATAATCATTCCCAGACATCGAAAAAATCATAACAAATAAATAATTCAATGTATAATTTTTTAATTAGCTGTTATTTTATTAACTGACAAAAAAACGGAGGAGCTTCTCAATTCGACTCGTATATACATATACAGTATGTAAGGGTAAACAACGTTTTCACTTAACCCATGGGTAGTTTGACTTAAATATAAAATAACAGAGCGAGTTAAAAAAAATAAACAAAAATATTTTCCTAAAAAGGTTTAGAACGGATTTTATCTCACACCGCCCGCAAATTCATGGATATGCGCATGAGTGACGTAATCACTACAACGATCGCCGGCCGTCCTGCCACCCAAACAACACAAATACACATTACCTGTGATGTAACTTTCCCATCCTACTTTTCCTGGCTTAGGACAAATACCTACCTTAGGTTTTGCGTGACGAGTCTAAATGTTTTGATTCGAAATGGCTTTGGATTCTAAATGATTTGAAAACATTTTTTTTTTTTAAATAAACCAAACCATTGGGTAGGTACTTTTGGCGTATTTAAAAAGTTAATCGAAATTTTATGTACAGTTCAATTAAAAATTAAATTAAATTTACACTGATTGAATAAAATATCAACACTTACCGACGTACAGACGCCACCAGGTCAAGCTACCCGAAACTGTCAATTTTTCCCAATGAACCTTGAACCTAATGCTCTAGAAATAAAGTCGAAAATCTATCAAAGAAATCTGACAGATTGTAGTAGCTTGATGTGTTGGCGTCTGTACATTAACCTCAACACGTGTTCAAAATGGTTTCCGTCCAACATACCCGCCCACACGTTACGGAAAAACGATGTTGAACATTATTTTCCTGTGTTCTGTGTTCATTTACCTGGCTACAGTAACGTTCATTACGAACATTATAAATCCCCACAACCACAACCACAACATTGTAAAAATTGCTTCGTCCGTAAACAAAATGGAAATGTTATCGAGGTTATTGATAAGCCACTGCGAAAATACCATCCGTGGTATGCGATCTTTATCATTTAGTTCTTGGACCGGCTGAAATGATATGGATGTTGACGATCGATGAGGAGAGTATTGTCCATAGTGTCCAGTAGGAAACATTGAAAATTGAACCGCCGGCACAGTGAACTGGCCGTAGGTACGTTGCTTTTATGTCGCCGCCAATATCGTTTCACGGTTTGGCACAGGTTGTCCAGGGAACAATTCTGCGTACATCCTACGCGCCCCGTTCAGATTATTACCCGCAATGGCGTAAAGCCGAACGATTTCGGTTCACTCTTCATTTGTGTAGGACATTGTAACACACTCAATTCACGCGCGAGAAATGACCGACGCTACGACGCGGCGTTACGTGCGGTCGCTAGCGACTAGCGAGACTGACAGCTGACCAGCTGACTGATTGGGGTCGTGACCCGTGCGCTGGCGTCTTGCAACGCCGCGTGGTTCCCGAAGTTTATTGCCCTCGCGCATAGGGTGAAATGATCTTGTGGAAAAATGCAGATTTTCTTTAAAAAAAAAGTTGTTCTTTTTTCATTGATTTTACATTCTATTAACGAAACCAAATCACTGGTTTCAAGGATAACGGTGCTTACACTAACATCCTGTATACATATATATATTTTTTATGTATGACCACGCATAACTTTTTACCGAGTCGTCCGATTTTTATATATATATTTTTTTATTGGAAAGAGTATATCCCGAAGGCGGTCCCTTGTAAATTTGGAAAGAAAATTCCAACCCTACGGGTAGGAAAACAGGGGATGATTGATTGTTCACTCATTGATTGTAATGCATAACTTCTTACAGAATAGTCTGATTTTGCAAGCATGTAGTAATTTTAGTAGAATAAATTATAAAATAAAAACTTTTTAACAAAAAATTAAATCGCCGAAAGAACAGAAAAGCAAAAAATTATAAACCTTTCAGTTAGGCGCGCGGCGGCGCGGCGGCCGCGTACTAGTGAGTATGCACGAATTGTATTGTAATAAATCAGGAAAGGTGTACTTATAACTTTCATTAATTTGAGATCTATCATTGGGTAGAAAGAGCCATTCATTGAACCTGGAACATTAAACCCTATGCAAAGTTGTAGTACGGAATATACCTCATTTATTTCCTAGTCAGATACCTACATTTACATTACCAACAAAAACAAATGTTTTAAAATAAATTTGCTTTATAAGTTGTTTGTACAAAAGTGTGTACGTACTACAAACAAAAAACACTATATCAAAACAAATTCAAATAAACAGCTCCTAATAAAAAACAAAATGTAATTTTTGCTATTAATATAACGAGTTTCTGATGGAAGCCTCACCGGTATCAAAACTTGGCTGGCTTATTAAGAAAAGTTAATTAAAGTAAAGCCTTTCCTAGTAGGAAGCCAGATCAAACGCGCAACGCCGCCGGCCGGGCCTGGCGGCGCCGGCGGCGCGACGCTGACTCTACGCGACACATCATTAACATTGTTTGATAATAAACGAAGTGCACGAGCGGAATCATTGTCCAATTAGAATCGTTCATATGTATGTCCTGTGGTATGTGTGCGCCGCCAACTGCGCACACACCGCACAGGACATACTGTGGTCAACATACCGTTAAAAGACATTAAAAATAATTAAGTGATGCATAAATATTGGAAAATATGTGTCTTACAGTAGTTTTGTAGGTGTCTCGGCGTGTACAGCAAGCAGGCCGGAGGCGCGGGGCGGCTAGCGCCCCGCCAGCCCCGGGCAACTCTCCCATGCAAATTATAAACGAGTATGCAGTCCCAACCCTCCGGAACGCTTACGAAATGCACTCAGCTCACGAGCTTTACTCCTTGTGAGTGTAAGAATATACTCTCGTTAAATAGTAATGCTCCAAGCTTCGTACAGCTTTGCACAGACTGTTGAATATTTAATGGAACTGTACTGGAACCTTCACAAACGGTTACCCGGTGGCATTGCTTGTATTCAACAGTATGTACAGCGTAGGCTTACTGCCTAACCTAACCACGATGGATACGCAGTACACTGAAATGAAAAACAGCTCGTATTCGATTGACACCGTGGTTGCCATGGGCGCACTTATCGCACAAATTACAATCCTTGGGTTATTTTTGCTCAAAGTTACAGGGTATTGCGGATGTAGGTATCCGAGATATTAGCTATTTAGCTAACGGCAACATAATCCAAGTCTGAGGCATCGGCATTAGTTTCCGGGAAAGTCGCTGTAAAGTTGCGAGGGTAGCCGGTGGTGGTTGCCATGAGAGGGTCTAGGCAAAGCAAGTGGTCGCGCAAGTCGCTCCAGCCCCCGTTGCCCCACGGTGGAGGTCGCACCCCCTTGTCTACACGTCCGTTATCGCCGTACAGCATCACCGCCTTCACTTTCGAAGGAAACATTTTAGCGTCATCCAGCCACAAAGTGATTTGCTCGAACGCGGCTCGGCCACTCGGGAACATGCTGGTGGACAGCACGCGTGGCGCCATGGCCGCCACCATCTCAGCGCAGCCGCCGTGGAGCTGGCTGAACACGTTGAGCAGAGAGTAGCTCCAGCTGAGGTCATCGTACGTGCAGTAATACGATGATGCTAAAGCGATCTTCTGCCACACAGTCTTGTTGAAGGCCAGTCCTTTGTCGTACGGTGGTCGCCACGCGGTCACTGACAGCAGGTCATAGTCTAAATTTTTTGCGTACGGCCTCCCAAAAGACATGACCTGAATTCCTTGAAGGTATATCTTCGAGCGCGTAGTATATCGCAGCATATACAGTAAGTCCGGTAAAACATAATTGTCCTCTTCTAGAAATATGACGGTCCCCTTGTAATTGTCAGACCAGTCTAAGTCATTAAAGATGAAGAAAGCTTTCCACCACCAGTGGTGTTTGTGCTCTGTGCGACGCCCGTCCCTATCGCTGCAATCCGTCATATCAACGGCACTCAAGCAGTCCTCGGGATCGATGCCGGGAAACTTGTTAGGATGCAACTGAACCGAGTAGGGGTAAAATATTTGCATGACCCTGCAGAAAGTGATGCTGGATACGAGCTTGTTGATAATGTCATCGTAATAGCTGTGCGAGAACACGAGCAGAACGGACTGGATGTAGCGCACCTGCCCCAGCGACATGATGAGGAACTGCAGACGCTCCACGTCGCGGTGCACCTGCACTACGATCATGTTGGTGTCGGAGCGCACGGGGCCGTAGCGCCACGCCATCAGCACCTCGCGCTCATAGTTCATCATCTCGATGGTGATGGTGAGCCTGCCAAGCTCCGCGCTGTCCACGGCATGTTTCGGAAATCTAAACGGTTTATTGAACTTCACATATTTTTGCATGTAATTCGGGACACGGTCGGGCTGTGGCGTGTTCGAGTAAAAATTATTATAAACCAAGTATACCAGATAGAGAAAACAACAATACACGGGTACACCGTTAGATCGTGCCCTAAATATGAGTAATTTTAAATTCATTTTGGTTACTAAAAAACAACGACTACTAGTGGAGTGACATAGAAGGGAATGATATAATGACGGATGGTATGTCAGCGGAATAAACAAGAAGTCACTTCTAAACTGCGCCACAGATTATGATACAGTTTTGGCCATTAGGTATACAGGGCGTCCCACGGATATGCCACATGGGGGGAAAGTACCTTGAATATTGTAGATGGAACATTTTACTGAAAGAAGACATTATTTCAATTTAAAAAACAATTTGAAGTGCATTCATAGATATTTAAATAATTGCATGGTTGAACCGGGAATCGAACCCGTTACACGAGAAAATTAATCACCCTGTAGTTTTATCATACCGATCGAAAGGCTTCATCATAAGGATTATTTTTTGCTAAATAACATAGTGTCAAAAATAAAAGGAAGACCACGAATTTTAACATTTTTAATACAAAATTAATCAATTTATCAAAAGCACAAAATGAGTCCCTTCCTGTTGAACACAAAGTCGCACTCTTTTGATTATTTCACTCCCTGTCGATTTTTGATCTTGTTGTGGTGGATATTTTTATATTATTTTTTATAATCAGCCAGCCGCATTGCGATGGACAAAATAATTTACGCAACATTCGGCTCAGGATACGGCTCGATTTGTTGCATACAACCTGGACCAGGTACCTACTAATTACGTATCTCTTTATCATTTTATCATGCACTTAAATTATAATAATAGGGAAATTATGCGTACTTCTCAAGTGGGTACATTTATTAGTAATAGAGACTTATGATAATGTCAGTTGTATGTCCTTACGGCAATGTCAGCTTTTAATTTTTCTGAACAGAATTTCACATCAAATGTTAAAATTCATGGTCTTCCTTTTATTTTTGACCCTATGTTATTTAGTAAAAAATAATCCTTATGATAAAGCCTTTCGATCGGTATGATAAAACTATATGCTGATTATTTTTCTCGTGTAACGGGTTCGATTCTCGGGTTAACCATGCAATTATTTAAATATCTATGAATGCAGTTCCAATTGTTTTTTAAATTGAAATAATGTCTTCTTTCAGTAAAATGTTCCATCTACAATATTCAAGGTACTTTCCCTCCATGTGACATATCCGTGGGACGCCCTGTATACATAGGTAAATAATGAATTCTGGAAGCTTTATCTCTTCTTCTTAGCGTGTCGATAGCGATCTAAATATAGTCAGCCCAGAATTTGGCTACGAGCTTAGCACTTTCAGAGACATTCATCAACTCCTGTAGCGTGCAAACAGCAGGACATGCTGGACAAAATATTAAGTGCCGCATTGTTTGTGGGACAGCACCACATTTGCACTCCAGGGCGGAGCCATCTATGAATTTCCACTTGTACAGATTCTCTTTACTTCGGCCTTCTCTCTACTTCCAGGAAAGCCAAGGCAACTCGTGTTCAGGTGCGAGATTTTCAGTAGATGGAACGAATGGGTTTGGTGGGGAAGCACCATGTCGCCACAGGGTTAGTCGTTCCATAGATCGTTCGCCAGTGAGTGGGAGGACACAATTGTATGTGCATAATACACTAGCTTCTCCCGGGACGTTGTGCGCGTCAAACTTGTTTTGAAATTAAATATAGTGCCCGCGCTATTACTTCGTTTTCACTTATTGTTCTTACAAATTGTTTTTTGCTCAATTCCGAAGAGTCGTGGTGTACATTTTTACATTCGATAGCATACTGTGGATGTGGCCTATAGCCACTTTTAAGAATTGCGCTATTAAATGAAATATCTTCATGTTTTGTCAAGTCGTTACAAACCTTAAAAACCGTCGGTAGTCAAGATATAAAAAGTCATTGAAAATCCCAATACCTTGATACCTATAAAATCATTGAAAGTGCCAATAACTCGATAAAGAATCATTGAAACTGCCAGTGGAACAAGAACTTTCAATTGTTCAAGAGACTTACATCGCTACAAGGTTCGTTTGCCGCGTGGCCAAAATCTAAACTATCTTGTTTTGTGAAAACAACTTCTGAGTCGAAACAAATGCGGGCCACACACACACCCCCTGGCAATGTGTTTCAGGACCCAAGAGATCCCACTAGCACTGTTAAATAAGAACGGCAACAGGCGGTAGTAGCTTTACATTTTGTTTATAAACGTGAGATTGTTTTCTTTTTTTAGTTCCGGAGCGAACCACTGACATAACGTTAATTGTATCACTCAGATTATGCATCGAAAATATTACTAATTGTAGTTTTTAGGGTGCTTACTAAGTAGGTACGGTCTGCAACGAAAGTCGGTTTTGTGTGGGACTGTCTGACACGTACGACACGGTGACGGGGCACTTAGAAACTCATAAATTCTCCTCTTAAATGTAAATCATTATTTACTAAGACACAACACGTACACCAGCCCATCGACCATGGAGAACTTCCACCGACTAGCAGCTAGACTATTAGTATTATAAATCTATCGGGTGGTCCCTGCACAGTAATCGATACGTTATTAGAAATCCGCACTTAATGGAAAAATTATGTAAGTGTGTTATAAAGTGTATAGACAGAACAAACAGAGCGAGTCGTTCCTGGGAGCTTAAAAGTTTGCATGTTCCGCCGCGCGCCGCCTGCCGAGCTCGTGCCGCCCGACGCCGACACAACTTCCAGATCTTAATTTTTTGTCCGGAAAAACTCAATTTGACTAAGTATATCGCTTAAGTACATTTGCATTATAGGCTTATAATTTCCTCTTGTTCTTTACGACCTTAAATAAAGTTTGGAGGCGTTCCGAATGGGGATTCGGAGCTCATCCTGCGGATAAATAATATGCCGACGTTTAATAGAATTTATATTGACAGTTATTTTAAAATATAACCAGCCGGCCTCCGCCCCCAGTCAGTGCACAGCACAAAACTCATCAATTATAAAGAGTCCACAACCGGCGCCATTATCTGCACCGTCGACGACGCTCCTCTTAGATTTTTTTTTTCAAGTCTCGATCAACTTTTCTAATAAAATTGTAGTTCCGAAGTATTTTAATCGCTTTTGCTTAAACAGTCTCAAAGCGACTGAGTGTACAATTATTATGCCATAGAAATTTTTATCAAGCGTTAGGAAGGCATTCCCTCTTTTTATTTAAATAGGATAATATCTTAATTTATTTAAGTACTAGCTTTTGCCAGCGGCTATGCCCGCGTGGAGGTCGGAAATTATCCCGCGGGAACATATTACCGGGATAAAAAGTAGCCTATGTCCTTTCTCAGGCTCTAAACTATCTGTGTACCAAATTTCATTTAAATCGGTTCAGTAGTTTTAGTAGGAAAGCGAGACAGACAGACAGACAGACAGACAGACAGACAGACCGACAGACAGACAGACAGAGTTACTTATGCATTTATAATATTAGTATAGTAAGTATAGTATGGATAAAGGAATAACCGAAGCCCTTTCTACAATTTATAAAATTTTAGAGCTACATATTTTACCTCAAGAAATAATATAAGAGGTTTTGGTGATTTCTTATAACTTGGTAGTACAAGTGTTCCTATCTAAATTTTATATATTACCTACGTACTTACCTACATATATACTAGGCTTCAATCTATCGGTCGTTTGTTTTAGCGATGGTTGATGATGCGAAGTATCGACACCCTGGAGCTGTTGAATGTCACACTCTTAGCGACCCGAGCCGGGTGGGTAGGTACTTACGTGATACCAAGCCTTACTTTGGTCATATTATGATGGAGAATCGCATATTTTACGATACATATCCGAAAATATAATAATTATCTACTTTCGATAAACAACTATTGGTATCGACGCGTTTTATTTAATTGGAAAAGGCTTCATTACGTCTAGTTGTGGAAACACGCATAACTTTGATCCGTGTACTATCTGACGATATGTTTAAGACTCCTTATAGTACTTAATAAAGCACTGTCTGTAGACAGTTCCTTGGTGCAGTCTTACATAGCTAATGAACTGTGTGTCAAGCAAACATCTGTTTTCTATAGGAATGTCTGTATTCATTCGTTTGATGTAATTTGCCTTACAGAGACATGGCTAATAGATGGTATATCTGATTGTGAATTGTTCGATGACAGATATTTTATATGGAGACGTGATCGAAATTACTCTCTCACTAACCAAACTATGGGAGGAGGGGTTTTGATAGCCATACGTCGTGAACTTGTTGCTGACGTTCGCAATGAGTGGTGCTCTTCCGCAGAGGATTTGTGGGTCACCTTAACATTACACCAATCGAAACCTAAAGTTACCTATAAAATGCATATTTGTGTTGTTTATATATGTAATCAGCAGCCTGGAAACTCTTTGATGGTTCAACTACACAACTTCGCTAATAATTTAGCTGACATAGTCCTTAAAAATCCAGCAGATAAGTTCGTGATTCTTGGTGATTTTAATCAGCCGAATATTGACTGGAACGCGGCGATTGATGCTGATTATCTGTGCCCTAGTAACCTGCAAGGACCCATCCAGACCTCCTTTTGTGATACTCTTACCGCATGCAATTTGTCACAATACAATCCCCATCGTAATGTGAATGACAAGATTCTTGACCTTGTATTGTCGAATAATGAAGTTACTGTCACTTGCTGCCTGGATCATTTAGTGGAGGAGGACTTACACCATAAGGCTTTCTGTATCACTGCTGATTTCGTTCAACTACATCAGCTGCATTCTCGCCCAAGAGTCAAATTCTTGTATGCCCTTGCGAATTATGATGCCATAATCGAAGAAATGGTGGCTAGAGACACCAGTCTCTAGAACTAAACTGTAGGACTCTTGAAGAAGCTGTCAATTTCTTCTACGACACTATCAACTTCCTTCACAATAAGTATATACCTACCAAAATGATTGCACCTCGGGGCAAGTATCCTCCTTGGTATAAAAGCCCTCTTGTTAAAATAGTTAGAGAAAAAGCTAAATTTCACTCAAGGTTTAAAAGGCATGGAAATCTATCTGATCATCAATATTTTGTAACTTTACGTCAGCGAGCTAAAGAACTTGAGAAGGAAATGTTCGATAATTATATTGCAAATATTGAATTAGCCATTTCCAAAAATCCAAGAGCTTTCTGGCGATATGTAAAATCAAAACAACAAACCAATTGTTACCCGTCTGTTTTTAATTTTGATCAAATCTCATCTAGCAATGGAGAGGAGATTTGTGATATGTTCGGAGACTATTTCTTCTCTAATTTCCAACAAAGGGGAACCGTCAATTTGTCCACAGTGGTATTAGATGAACCTGGTAGCCAGACTGCTGGTTGCGTATCGGATATAAGCTCTATTGATGTACGGGAGGAGGAAGTGTTTCGGTTGCTTAAACAAGTGGACCTTAATAAAACCGCAGGGCCTGACAACATTTCACCAATCTTTATATCTAAATGTGCCAGGTGCCTATCCCGTCCGTTAACTATATTGTTTCAGCGGTCTTTTGAATTAGGGGTAGTGCCTACCATCTGGAAGTCGGCGTTTATAACGCCTATTCATAAAAAAGGAGATAAGGCCAATATAGAAAACTACAGACCGATTTCCAAACCATGTGTGTTCGCTAAAATAATGGAGGAAATTGTGCACAGACAACTGTCCTGTTCACTTAAATCTAACATCTGTGAACATCAGCATGGGTTCCTTAAAGGTCGCTCGACACATCCAATCTAGTAGTCTTTAGTGATTATCTTACAGAGCACATGTCCAGACGGTCTCAGGTTGACGTGATTTACACTGACTACAGCAAGTGTTTCGATAAAATTGATCATGCGCTTCTTTTGCGTAAACTCTTGTTGGTTGGTGTGAGGGGTAATTTATTTAGATGGTTCTCGTCATATGTGGAGAATAGGTGCCAGACAGTGGTTCTCAATGGATATACGTCGAGAGCGTTTTACATTCCGTCCGGAGTTCCCCAATGATCCTTGTTAGGACCTCTTTTATTTAATATTTTTATAAATGACTAGCTTTTGCCCGCGGCTTCGCCCGCGTGGATGTCGGAAATGATCGCAAAAGGACGTACTACCGCGTTTAATGTATGGAATGCATTAATCCAGGTTATATAGGTAATAAGAGAGCAGTTGAGTGAGAGCAGTGGTGGCTCAGTGGCATCAGCCCCGACTTACGAATTGTAGGTCGTGGGTTCGAACCCAGGCAGGCTCTTTACTTAGTGTAAATATTTTCATCACCACTGCTCTCAAAACGGTAAAGGATAACATCGTGAGGAAACCGGCATGTCCTAGAACCAAAAATTCAAACACATGTGACATCTACCAACCCGCACTGGGCCCGCGTGGTAGATTACGGCCCACTCCCTCTCACCGAGAGGAAGCTTGTGTCTCAGCAGTGGGAATAATATAGGCTAATTATATATAGGTAATAAATACTATCTGTGTGCCATTTTCGACCCAGATCCAATGAGCCGCTTTTGCGTGATTGTGAAACAAACATCTAATCATACAAATGTTCACATTTATAATATTAGTAGTAAGTAGGTTTATAATTCATATTACTTCGGATTCATAGTTTATGAGAATATCATGTGTGTTTGATGAATAGTATTCAGAGTAAGAAGACTGTGAAATAGGGTTGGGTTGAATTGATATAAGTCATCCACGCTCGTTCGTATTCTACCTATACAGACACTCAATCATTTACCAGACACCAAATCGATCATAGGAATTATAGGAATAGTACTTTTGCCAGTGGCTTCGCCCGTATAGTTGTCAGAAAATATCACCTGGGAACCTACTACCGGGATAAAGTATCCTTTATGGTAAGTATCCAGGATAAACAAAAATCCAAATTCATCCAAAAATCTAAACATTTAAGCCATATTCCGTGGTCTCTTACTTGGAATAATACAATAAGGTTTATTTTGAGTACTCGAACACACATGATATTCGCAATTACTATGAAGCCCAAGTAATATGAATTACAATCCTACTAATCCTGCACTATCAATCGCTTGGTACCGGTCGGGTGCCGGTACCAAGCGAGACGGCCGGACGCGGAACGGCCCGCTAGACGCTCTGCGGCTATTTTATTATAATCTCTGATATCTTCTAAAATATTAATTTTAATGATATGCTGTAAAGGGCAATTTTGATCTACATGAAATGCACAATTTATTTAAGGTATTTAATTGCATAAGGATTAATGCTGTATTGCTTAAAATCGCATTCATAAATAAGCCATTATTTCTCGTAAAAAGTAAAGGATAAAAATGGTTATTATGGGTTATCCCTAAGAGTTAGACATATACCATCGCGGACTTTTTTGTAGAACTTTTTAAGGTGTACAATACTGTAGTACATTATTTTGAGTTATTTCGTAGGGTTCAGCCAGCGTTCGCAATGTAAGCGCAAAAAAATGTGTTTATTTATGACATCACATTAGAAACCTCTAAAATTATCAACGTTTCTTTACTATATTATGCATGTTACATACATATAAACCTTCCTCTTGAATCACTCTATCTATTAAAAAAACCTGCATCGAAATCCGTTGCGTAGTTTTAAAGATATAAGCATACATAGGGACAGACAGACAGCGAAGTGACTTTATTTTATAATATGTAAAGATAAAGATGTTGCATCTTGTTTCCTCAACTCTCAAGTCTTATTGTATGCGGATGATATGAAGATTTTTGGTCAAGTAGCAACTGTTGAGGACGCTCGCTTACTACAGGATGATCTGGACCGGTTCCACGAATACTGTGCTAGAAATAAGTTGGATTTAAATGTATCCAAATGCTATGTATGTACATTCACGCGTAAGCCAAACCCTGTTAAATTTGATTATGTGCTTTCAAATTCCTTGGTAGCCAGAGTGAGTGTCATCAGGGATCTCGGAGTTGCTTTTGACTCGAAGCTTCTGTTTGATGCACATATTAATAACATAGTCAATAAGGCTTCTAAAGCCTTTTTTTTTTCAGGATGGGAAATCATCAAATGACTTCTCCCGCTCTGGGCGGAGCGGGAGGGCGTGTCAGACTTTTACTGACTAAAACCCACCCGTGTTCCATCAGTTGCCCATGTGCCAGGGTCACGGTATCTCTTTCGAACAATCACGCGACCCCGGCAGGCATCGGTCCTAGTAGACCCCTACAGCTTATAAAGCCTTGGGTTTTATTTTCAGGGTTTGTTCAGATTTTAGGAACGTGAAAACAATGAAAATTCTTTATTGTTCGTTTGTCCGTAGCCATCTCGAATATGCTTCTCAGGTTTGGAATCCAAATTATGATGTTTACATTAATCGGCTTGAAGGTATACAAAGGCGTTTTTTGAGGTACACTCAATATCGCTCAAATACCTATCTCTCGAGCTATACAAGCCGGTGTAAAAAAATCATATTCTGCCTCTACACGAGCGCAGGAAAATAGCAGATCTCGCTTTCTTATTTAGTGTTATGAACGGGTCTACTGACGTCACTGAGCTGGTGAACAAAATCGGGCTTCGCGTACCGGGTGCACTTTTTCGGAAACCACATCTTCTCCATGTGCCTCAAGTCAGAACTATTTACAGACAGAACTCGTATATGATAAGAGCTTGTCGTACATTTAATATGGTGTGTCAGGATGTCGAGTTGGATTTATTTACTAATAGTATTAAGGAATTAAAGAAGGTTTTGAATAGTTGTTTTTTCGATGTATAATCTTGTTTTTGTTTTTACTCTTTATTTTGTATTCTTGAGCGTGATATAACTTATTAGCATATTTCTTACGACGCTGTATTAACGTATTTTTTAAAAATATTACTCACATTGATCGTTAGTGGAAGCTTATAATTGGCCATCGTTTACACGTTGTACTAGACATTGTAATTTATTAGCTGTAAGCTTTCCTAAAATTAATAAAATAAAATAAAATAAACTGTCAAACACTTGAACTATGTTAGTGGCTGTCTTATTATTCCAGGGGATTGTACAGAAAAGAGACCCCTTAAAATATCCGAAATGTCTTTATGGTTACACACCATCCATGCTCGTAGGAAGACCCGGCCTAACTTTTGCTTTGTTTATGCTTTTCCAGAATCCACGATAGTCACCCTTGCAATGCTTTTCAGCAAGTGTTTTTACGAATCTGATCGTCACGATCTTGGTCAGACTTCAATGGTCACTTGAACACCCTTCTGCTCACACGCATTGCAGAGTAAGTATTTACATGATACTGAACCTAGGCTTAGCACATGCCTGCCACGGGCGCGGATTTTATTCGAAAGAGTTACCGTGGCCCTAACATTGGCAACTGAAGGAACACGGCTGTGTTTTAGTCAGTAAAAGTCTGACACGCCGCACTATGGAAAAACGTAGAACAACTACCTACTGATCAAAAATGTTTTTTGTGAGTGTCGCTACTGGCATGCTTTTTTTATTTTACTTAGTCTATAATATCAAAAAATTATACATATTGTATGAAATGATTTTTTACAACACCACAAACTTTATAGTTTTGACGGACGTCCATGTTAAGCCCGTTCACTTAATTTCTTTCAAATTGATTTTTTTGTTATACTTTACAGGAAAAGGTATAATGTATTATACATATATTTCTAGAAACCTCGACTTTTGAAAAATATGAAACAACTATATACCGGATGACATTTTTTACCGTCTCGACCTTCATATGGTGTGTTGTGTAACTAGAATAGAAGCCATATACGCCATTATTTGCGTGGTACCATTAGAGAAATTAAAGTTCGGAATATCCTCAAAATACATGGAAATTAATACTTCCTACGGCGTTTGCGTAAAACGAATAATACCCAAAATAGGGAATAGTAAACGGCGTAGGTTGCGATCGCGCATGAATGAAAGTGTGAGCGAGACACTAGCATTGATTTCTCCTTACGTCTTTGTGGCTGCGCACTCAAAACCGCCTAATCCCGACACACTCACGCACACATTTGCGAGTGTACCTACCTACATTACGTCAGTTTGCGATACCGAGAACTACAAACCTGTTGATATTACATAGGTAGGTACTAAAAGCAATTTTTAACTTGATGTGTAATGATAATGAAAAATGACCCTATCATTAGGAAATTTTATGCAGTTTTTAAAGATTTAACAAAGGGCTTACTTGTATCATAATGCCGTTATAAGTACTTTCAAGAATCTTCTAGCAACGCGCCTGAAACCTAATTACCTATTTTGTGTCCGATTGTAGTTGGATAGGTACATACACGTCATAGGTATGTTTACTTTGTTTGTACAAATTATTAAAATAAAAAAATCTAACAAAGTTGTTTTACGTAAATCTGATTCTACAACTTACTAGGCGTATTTAAACGATCGTAATCAACTTATTTACAAATAATTACATTGATTAATATTTACAAAATTACACTAAGTTATTATTTACAATAGTACCTTTTCAATGATATCACAGTAAGTGTTCGAAGTGTCCACTGTTTCTTTTCAAACACAAAATAGCACATTTGCAGATTGTTTGTTAGACTTCTAAGCGTGTCTCTGTCACTTTTTAGAGTGTTAAAAGTGTCTATTGTTCGCTGTTTTAACTGATCCACACTGCTAGCTTCTTCACACACTAGGTAAGCGTTTTAGTTCGGCTCACAAATTAAAGTCTAACGGCGTTAGGTCTGGTGACCGCGCCGGCCAGTTCACAGGTCCACCGCTACCGATCCACTCATCACCGAATTCACTGTTTAAATACACGCACTGATCGCTCGTAGTGAGCTGGACTCCCGACCCGACCCAAAGCTTGCACTCGTAAGAAGTGGTATTGATGCATGTCCACTGAATGGAGTAAGTAGCTTCCATAACCGGGATCCCGGCCCTTCGCAACGACTGCAGGTGTTCTTCCTCAGCGTACATTTGCCGCGCACCGTCTAAGTTACCAGACAGGATATAAAATCGTACCATTGCTAGGTACTCAACATTAGAATATTCGTACATGTTTACGTTAAAAATCATTGACCGATGCACACGCGGAAACGAACGCAACGCGACGTCACGCCGTGACTCATCGCAGGTGACTGAGGAAGCGCGGGACGCGGACTGCCGGGAATGCCTGTGCGCTCGTGCGCCTGCGAAAGATCAAAGAGGCCGCCTATCGGCCGGCTTCAAAGGGTAAGACCGGGCTACGAAATCATTGATAAATTCCGCGCATTGAGTAGGGTGCGTATGATTTCAGTTTCGATAGATTTTTATCGATTTTTATTTATTTTTCAAAATTTTCGTTTTTTTTGTTCTAGTATGAAAAGGTTACTTTAAATGTGTGGTATTTATTGCTAGATCAATTTCATTACATGTTACTGAAAAATAAAAATAATACAAATTCCTATGCCATAGGCTTCTACATCGTTCACCTGTTTTACCCAATTTTTTTCAAGACGGTATAAAAAGTCATAAGGTATATTTAATATTATGTTAACGTTTATCTTAAAATAATTGCAAAATAAAATAAGGTGAAAAAAAAGTTTTTTTAAAGTTCATCGAGACTTTTGACAGTTGCCCACGTTTACCCCTGCTTTACATTTAATGTTAATTTGTAGCCTAGCTATCCGTAAATATTATCAAATAAAAAAGTTGCGGATATTTGCGATTTTCGGAGTAATAAGTGTTAGGTTTTTAAGAATTTCAGTATTTAATTTGATATAAAAGTTGTTTTTGTGGTAATATTTGAACACATACTTGACCGGAAGCAATAGAAAATAACGTTTAAAATATTATGGGTGTTAGGTTTTTAAGAATTTCAGTATTTAATTTGATTTAAAAGTTGTTTTTCTGGTAATATTTGAACACTTACTTGACCGGAAGTAATAGGAAATAACATTTAAAATATTATGGGTGTAAGGGTTTTAAGAATGGCAGTATTTAATTTGATTTAAAAGTTGATTTTCGGGCGACATTTGAACACGTGCTTGACCGGAAGTAATGTTAAAGAAAGAAACGTTTAAAATATTATGGATGGGGAGATGTTCGGTGGGATTGGGGACTGGCATTCTGATTTCAACTCTTGTCGAGTTTGGGCATAACCCTTGAGTGCTTCTTAAGTGTGCTTAACGAATTTATTGTACTGTGGATAGTGAATAAATATTGATTATTAAGAAATAAACGAGTTAATAATTTTTAAAGTGAGTATTATTGTTCCTGTTGTGATGTTCCCGCAATGTGCAGTGTGAGTTTATTTGCCTACTTTTACTTTATTCGACCTAGGTCTTTAATATTAAAAGTTAATCTAACAATTTAGAAGTGACACATACCCACGTGCTTGTCTGGTTTGAATTTAATTTTTCATATTCATATAATAGTTAAGTTAAAATATAATAGTAAGGTAAAATATAATAGTTATTTTGCTAATACAATCCTACATAGCCCTGATGTACCTTGGGTAGGGTGGAAATATTCTAATATAGCTTTGATACATTGTTTTCTCGAGTTCGTGTTTTTATTTTTGAATAAATACATAGGTGCCCTTGTGTGTGAGTTGCAGAAAAGTGCCGCATGATGGTAGCTCATTGCAGTGTCGACTATCAACGCCTGAATGACGCCGATCGAGCCTGAACAGAGCCTCGCCCCATAGTCGCGCTCGGCAGGAGAACTGCGATGATCGCAGCTGAAGCTGGATGCGGAGTGCAAGCTGGAACGAGAGCTCGTTTGCATGCGTGTGCCCGAGGAAGAAGTGCACAAGCGGCGTAGCCTGTCGCAACGTGCCGGTCCCGGAAGGCTGAGCACGAGAGGTGATCACCGGCCGTGTGCAGCGATCGTCAGGCCGGCAGTCCAACGGTGCATAGCAGGCATCATGATGAAAACAAGATTGGCAGCCATGGCCAACATGTGTCCGGAGGAAGCCAAAGGTAGTAAGAAGGATCTTCAAAATGTCGTTTAAATGATTTGTTCACGTTACCTAAACGCGATTTGGGCACACTTTTCTCTGCGTTAGGTGATGTAAATATCGCAAGATGATCGTCTAAATAGCTCAAATGTTAATTTGCATCTGTATGCTATTATTTTACACATCAGCTCTTTTAAAACTATATAACCCCATTTTTTTCGACTTATTTATAGTAATATAGCAATGTGTTGCAATCACTCGAATCTATGACAATGTGAATGCAACCAAGCAATTCTCAGAAAGTTTTATTTATCTTAAAACCAAATCGCTTTTCTGTTTCGTTTGTGGAAAGAAATGAAAATAAATATAGTATTATGCCATATAATTTCACAGCCATAATGACAATTCGAGACTTATTGAAGTTAGCTTATAGGTCTAACTTTCATATGCGGAATTAATATTATCGTCTATGATTCTTGCATTTTAGTAAATATTTTTATAGGCCACAAGATTTCTTAATAAGTAGCGAATCACAAATAATATTAGTTTAATAGTTAAAATTTATTCGCCTTTAATAGCAACTCACTTGTTATCACTAAGCATTTACTCTGCTTTTAGCCGAGAAATAGAAATGATGTTTTCATTTTACGGCTTCTAGAATCACTATTGCAGATAGTTCAGGGGTCCTTAGCGCAAAATTTTAATCATTGTTACTAGAACAAAATACTGCCATCCACACTCCAGAATAATGTACAGTAATTTAGGTCTAGAAATGATCTGTAGGTTCAGACAGGCTTCTATTTTTTCCTCGTGTAATTCAGTACCTAGTTACCACTAGGATCAATATTCTCTGTGATTTAAGGTAAATAAAATGCAAAGATTTAATGTAATGTAATACTAACCAAGTATAAACAAGTTCTCGAATTTGATAATCAGTAGAAACGTGAATATTTACAACAGAACCCGCGCTTATAATATTTGATCACTCTTTGTCTGTTAAGTGTTTAAATAATGTATACATATTATTTACTTATTGAACTAGATATGTTAATAGAGCCAAAAAGCGTGGAATGAAAAAAAAAAAGTTAACAATTCATTGTATTGTCTGCGAGAAGGGTTCGCAGACAATGCTTACAATTTTTAAGATAAGATTTCTTTATTTGTGTAAACGTTGTATACATTTAAGAGCATACAAGATTTTTATTTATATTTATTTATTTACCCACACATACAACAGATGTTACATGGTTTAAGTTCAGTCATGTTTAGCCGTAAGTATCGGCGTACAAATATTTCCATAACATTAAAAGAGCTAACAACACCAAAAATCAAAAGGAATTACATAAAATGGACATGATAAAGTTTATAAATTAGACATTATTTTAATGTTTTAATGTCAAAGTACTACATTCAAACATATTCATTATTAGTGTCAGGAGATTGATAAAATTATTCAGTCATTAAAAACTAAAAAAAAAAACGGAAACACTGTAATACATTTTTTTTTCCAAAAGAAACATTTTCAATGGATGTTTGAATGCTTTAGTATTTAGCTATTCATGTTCATTTATTTAATTTTTGTCACAGGTACACTCACAGATACAGAACGGACACGGATACACTTCTTATAATTAGCATTTTAGTATCACTGAAGCATACCCATGGGGTATACAATATTTGTCTGTTAGTGAATGTTATATAATTGGCTATGTTAAAAATAATTAACAATAATACAGATTTTACAATTAACTCTCTTAATTGTTGCTGGTTATTATCCATTGCTTTGGCTGTTTTAGGCAACTTAATTTTACATTCATTATTATATTTAAAGTGTCAAATTTTAGTCGACCTCATATTACAGTTATTCATATAGATAATTATTACAGTCATGCAATTTACATTAGATAATTAAAAATATATATAAGTTTAACATGTCAAGTTTTAGTCAATCTCATACTATATTAATTATCTACATAGTGTAAAACAAAGTCACTTTCCTCTGTCTGTCCCTATGTATGCTTAGATCTTTAAAACTACGCAAGGGATTTTGATGCGGTTTTCTTAATAGATAGTGATTCAAGAGGAAGGTTCATATGTATAATTTGCGGGCGAAGCCGCTGGCAAAAGCTAGTTAGATATAATTATTACGGTCATCTAATTTACAATAAATGAGTCAAAACAATTTTATTCAGTAATTCGGTCATTCAGAAATTCGTTAATTAAATAATACGTTTTATATATGAGAAATTATTTTAGCTTTAATTTCAATATATTTGTTGATGATATATTCTTAACAGTTTAGGAGTTTTTTTTTTTTATAGATTTTAATTCCAATACCAAATGCACTTGATTTAGATGTAATTGTTCTACATTTAATACCTTTAAGTTCAGTTTATTTTTATCTCTCATTTCTCAACATTTCATAGTTACTTATATCGCGTTTTATCATCATTCCAACGTTTTGGCAATATGTTAAAAATAGTTGGCGCCATGTAGATGATACTCATGTGTGTCGTTTTTGCTGGATAGACTCGAAGAATGGACATGTCCCATCTGTTACGCGGTACAATTTCCTATAGACGTGGAAACAAATTGGTGCTTGTTCTAACAAACATTGCGGTTTCGGGGATATACATACAAGGAAGAGTTAATATTTTGTACCTTTTAAAATATGGTTTATATGTTTCGACCGTTCTTGGCCCAAAGATACATTTAATGCATCTCTTTTGGGCCTTAAATGCCAAGTCAATGTCGGTAGAATTTCCCCAAAATATGATGTCGTATCTTAAGGGAGTCGCAACTATACCATGGTAGGTCGGAATCACGGTATCTACATTCACCACTGCAGCTAGAGTGCAATGCAAATGCAGAACTACAATTTTTGTGCAGAAGTTCTCGATTTGTGATTTCCAGTCAAGTCTTTTGTCAATTATTAGTCCAAGTAATTTAGTAGTATTTACGATTTCAACAATTTTTATTATTTATAATTACGTCCATATTTTCTGTAGTCTGTCGTTGGATAAAAGTATGATTTTAGTTTTATTTAAAAAAATCTTTAAATTTTTATTATTTAACCATTCTATTGTTGATGTCAAGGTATTGTGAATGTCAAGTTTATATTGAATCATGTTATTGCTATTACTAGAAATTGTCACCGTGCTATCATCTGCAAATAGAGTCATAGGGTGTAAAACTGATTTTGGCAAGTCATTAATGCAAAAAGTGGAGGTTCCAGTACAATACCGTGTGGCACACCAAAAGTAGTCTGACTGAGTAGTATTTATATTAACTCTAGTGATTTCTGTCTTTTGCGTTCTATTGTCTTCATAGGATTTAATTAGATTAAGAACATTACCTCTTTTATCATATGTCTCAAGTTTTTTTTAATTAAAATGACATGGTTTACGTAGTCAAATGCTTGAGTCATATCACAGAAGATAGCACATACAGGTGTTTGGTCCATGTCTATCAATACAGTGTATAAAAAGTCGTAGATCGCCATATTTATAGTCTTGTTTGCGCGAAATCTATTTTGCTCATTACATAATCTTTTCTTTTTCAATGTAACCATTTAGTTCATTTGAATGAATTTTTCAAATATTTTCGAAAAGATAGAAGATAGAAGAGAACCAGAGAAATAGGTCTATAGAATTCTGTTTATGTTTGTGATGTTGGATTATTTGTTTGTGATGTTGGAAAATGATTATTTAATGATATGTGATTCGTAAGAAAGAAGGGTTTAAGATCACTGATTGACCTAGAATGTGCTATTTGTGAGAAGGATGGGTTCACAGTAACACATGATAGGAGAGACGTGTATTGTCTGCGAGAAGGAAGGGTTCGCAGACAATGCATTTAATGTTAAATATTGGATAGTGAAAAGTTGACCTAGAATGTGCTATTTGTGAGAAGGATGGGTTCACAGTAACACATGATAGGAGAGACGTGTATTGTCTGCGAGAAGGAAGGGTTTGCAGGCAATGCAATGCAATGAATGATGATGTGATTCGTGAGAATGAAGGGTTCACGATCACTACTTGACCTTGAATGTGCTATTAGTGCGGGGTTCACGATAGCACATGATAGGAGAGACGTGTACTTATTGCCTGCGAGAAGGAAGGGTTTGCAGACAATGCATTTAATGTTAAATTTTGGATAGTGAAAAGGCTCACAAAATAAGATTTTCTTCAAATTAATGTTATTTTTGATTTTTTTTTTGTTCTTTCTGATTTTATTGTGATTTGTTTAATTGTATTGAGATATTGTAATTTTATTGAGATTATATAAAATGAAGGAGTGGAGTCAGAGTGTCGTACTAGCCGAATGTTAGGTTACAATTCACAGCCATGACGGGTCATTGTGACTGCGTGCATGAGGACATGCACGGGGTCAGGATGGCCGAATGTTAGGTTTTTAAGAATTCAGTATTTAATTTGATATAAAAGTTGTTTTTGTGGTAATATTTGAACACATACTTGACCGGAAGCAATAGAAAATAACGTTTAAAATATTATGGGTGTCAGGTTTTTAAGAATTTCAGTATTTAATTTGATTTAAAAGTTGTTTTTCTGGTAATATTTGAACACTTACTTGACCGGAAGTAATAGGAAATAACATTTATAATATTATGGGTGTAAGGGTTTTAAGAATGGCAGTATTTAATTTGATTTAAAAGTTGTTTTTCGGGCGACATTTGAACACGTGCTTGACCGGAAGTAATGTTAAAGAAAGAAACGTTTAAAATATTATGGATGGGGAGATGTTCGGTGGGATTGGGGACTGGCATTCTGATTTCAGCTCTTGTCGAGTTTGGGCATAACCCTTGAGTGCTTCTTAAGTGTGCTTAACGAATTTATTGTACTGTGGATAGTGAATAAATATTGATTATCAAGAAATAAACGAGTTAATAATTTTTAAAGTGAGTATTATTGTTCCTGTTGTGATGTTCCCGCAATGTGCAGTGTGAGTTTATTTGCCTACTTTTACTTTATTCGATCTAGGTCTTTAATATTAAAAGTTAATCCAACATAAGTAAAAATGTGATAAAAGTCAGAAACCGGAAAACCGCTCGCTATCTATTGCGGTTTGAAATGTTGCTGTTTACATCAATAGTTTGCGGTAAGTTTTGTAATTTATCATTGATATTAGGGCGTGTATCTTTTTGCACTCATGTTGCGTGTGAAATTATTAATCAACAAGATGCACACTACCCTTATATTTCATATCTTATCTTATACCTTTAAATGAGCAATTCTTGTATATATATATACAATCTGAATCTCGGAAACGGCTCCAACGATTTTCATGAAATTTAGTATACAAGGGGTTTCGGGGGCGATAAATCGATCTAGCTAGGATTCATTTTTATAAAATGTCGTATTATTCTTGTTTTCAATGACCAACTTTATCGATAATATATAAACAGTTGTTTCATTTCATTGTAAATAACAAAATAGTGGTGGATTAACAGAAGTGTAATTGTTACGAATACAATATAACTATCTACGTGTTTTGTTGACTCTTCAAAATATGTACTTTCAAGTGTTGTAACGTGAAATAATACTTTCGTATGTCGAAGGAGGAAAATCATTGGAGGCATTATCAAAAAAAAATATCATGTATCTGAAGACAAGTTACGTTTCATCTACGACCTATGGGTCAACTTTCGGTAGATGCACAAGAATGTCGTAATAAAGATTATAAAAAACTAGCTTTTGGTTGCGACTTCGCCCGCGACAAATTTTCGGTCCCCGATCCCGTCGCATCGAATTGCATGCCAGTTTTCGTCCATTTTTCGTTTGGTGCTCCGCTCCTTTTGATTGTAGCGTGATGTTATATAACCTATAGCCTTCCTTAATAAATAAGCTACGCAACACAAAAATATTTTTTCAATTCCGACCAGTAGTTCTTGAGATTAGCGCGTTCAAACAAACAAACTCTTCAGCTTTATAATATTAGTATTGATTACAATTAATTAATTAATCTGTTCGATTTTAATCACAACATTTTTTTTAATGTTTTTATTATTTAAATTGATTTGTATTTTGATGTACTATCTGATTTTTGGTTTTTTGTAAACATTAAAATAATAGTATTCATTGTAAAAAAATAAATATTGGACATTTTTGAATTCGTTTTATTTTTTAATGTATGGTTTTAAACTAAAACACAATAAATTACATTTCATTTGTAGCCATATATACTATTCTATATTTGTGCAAAATTTTAGAACATAATATTCAGAAATAAAAATGTTATTGATTTTTAATCAGAAACAGACCTTTGTTTTCCATAGTGCTCCGCCGTTCCGCTCCACCCTGAGTGGGAGAAGTCATTTGATGATTTCCAACCCAAAAAAGGGTTGGTCACTGAATGCAGGCAGTGACCAACCCTAGTGCGTGTTTATCCACCGAGCGGGCGCCGCGCCGCCGCCGCGCGCCGGCCGTATCGAGGTAATTTTTGATTTATTTATTTATTATTAATAACCATCTTATACTAACAGTTTGCACCACACATACAAGTTATCGGCCAATACTAGTCATTACAAATATAATCACAGAATTCAGTTGAATTACTAAATAACATTTGGTGAAAGTAAAGGATTATACATTTGATGAAAATAGGTAAAAAAGGTAAATTTAGATAACATTAGACATAAAAACTTTTCACAAAAAAAAAAAAACAACCGACTGCCTAAAAAAGACACTACAAACTGAAAAATAACTTTAATTTCGAAAGTCTGTGTCTTAGGATCTGTGTTTAATTTTTTTTTGCCACAGACTTCCGAAATTAAAGTTATTTTTCAATTCGTAGTGTTTTTTTTTAGGAAGTCGGTTGTTATTTTTTTTCTGTAAAAAGTTTTTATTTTTAACTTTTTAGTTATGGTATGTACCCCGCACTAATCTAATCGCGTTATTTGTTCATTTGTCGCGCAGCAAACTTAAGACTTATATGGTTTTCACATGGATCCCATTATCCGAATGGAAACAAATTAAAATGGGACTATTCGGAAAGCACCAGCTTACAAATAAAAAAAGAATCATCAAAATGGTTCACCCAGTCAAAAGTTATGAGGTAACAAACATTAAAAAAAAAATATAGTCGAATTGTTAACCGCCTCCTTTTTTTGAAGTCGGTTAAAAATTTCATAAAAAGTAGAATATAGTTACATAAAATTGGCATAAAATTGTGCTATAAAATCTATACTAATATTATAAAGCTGAAGAGTTTGTTTGTTTGTTTGTTTGTTTGATTGAACGCTCTAATCTCAGGAACTACTGGTCCGAATTGAAAAATTCTTTTTGTGTTGGGTAGCCTATTTATCGTGGGAGGCTATAGGCTATATAACATTACGCTACAACTAAGAGGAGCGGAGCAGTAATGAAAAATGTTGCAAAAACGGGGACAATTTAATCCTTTTGAGAGTTTCCGTTGCGTGCGCTGCGTAAATGGTTAAAGTAACGCAAAAATTATGTATGACGGAATTGTTCCTTTTAAAAAGTTCTAAAAAAAAGTCCGCGAGAGCATATGTCTATCTTTTAAGGTTGACTCACTATAACTCAAAAGGAGCGAGCAACGAAAAGTGGACGAAAACTAGCAGGCAAATCGATGCGACGGGAAGGGTCAGGGGAGCAAAAATTTGACGCGGACGAAGTCGCGGGCAGAAGCTAGTTATCAATAATAAGGTACGCTTCAATTTGTTTACTCCACGCGAATTATAGGAAACAGGAATCTCAGCTCAGTACTCGCGAAAACATCAGATGAGTCGTAATACATATAATAGGTATTTACCTATGAAAATGCCGTTTTGTATGAAAAAAATTAAACGAATTTTTTTCATGTATTTTTTATTTGTATTAATTGAAATAATCACCCATGCAATCAATGCATCTTTGCCAACGCAGTGGCAGTTTATTGATGCCGTTCTTAAAAAAATCAGCTGGACGGGAGGCAACAAATTTTTCAAAGGCATTTTGTACTGCCTCTCGGGTATTGAATTTTTTTCCCGCCAAGAAGTTATCCAAATTCTGGAAAAAGTAGTAGTCTGTAGGCGCAAGGTCTGGTGAGTAGGGCGGATGACGGAGAGCTTCCAACCCCAGTTCTTGCAACTTGGAGACCGTCTGCTGTATGAGGTCGCGCGTTGTCGTGCAGGAGCAGCGGAGACGAGCGATTGACCAATGCTGGTTGGACATGTGCCAGCTTCTCCATCATTGAGTTCAGTTCTTCACAGTACATATCTGCAGTAATGCTCACCCCGTTTGGTAAGAAGCTGTGATGAATCACACCGGCGCTAAACCACCAAACAGTGACCATCACTTTTCTAGGGGTAAGTTTTCGTTTAGGGCATTGTTTAGGTGCTGAACCAGGATCCAACCAACTTGCTGAGCGCTTGCGGTTATCAAACAGAATCCATTTTTCATCGCAGGTAACAATGCGGTTCAAAATTCCTTCATTTGTGTGTCTGTTGAGCAGTGCAAGGCACGTCTCGACGCGTACTTCGCGCTATTTGTCAAGCTTTTTTACCTTGCTAATTTGACGCAAATGGACCAATATTGTTTTGACGCTAACGTTGAAAGCTGCTGCTAATTCAGCCGTAGATTGTGTATCATCAGCTTCCACAATCGCCTTTAATTCGTCATTGTCGACCAAAGTCTTCGGACGACCGCGAGGTTCATTTTTCAGGTCGAAATTTCCAGAACGGAAGCGAGCAAACCAATAACAAGTGGTGCGTTGGTTTGTAGTGTTAGCTCCGTAAACGTCGTTGATGTTGTGTGCCGCTTGTGCCGCGTTGCTGCCACGACGGTACTCATATTCCATAATTACTCGAATTTTTAACGTATCCATGATAACGAAAAAGATTGAAATGCGATGAAAATGTAACACTAATCAATAAACAAATGACTACTTTTGGAAAAAGAATTCCATGTTTTTAAAATAAAATTAATTTGAAATTAGAATTCTTAGACAAACAAAAATTATTTTGATTTGAAATGGCCAGTACTGCAGAACGGCAATTTCATTGGTAAAGACCTAATATAATAACAAAATGTTGGAGGCCTAAGTATAATGGACTAGTCTTAGGCCGCTATCCCACTGGCGTTTTACGAGCATTGGCGCTTCTCCAACGTCTGCGCAGCGCCAACGTTGTAGTAGGGGAGCCCACGATGCTAAATGTGGATTTACTCGAGCGTCATAGAGACCTATTGGGTTGCAAAGCTTAGATGATAAAAAAACTAAATGTTATATATTGTATATATTTTCATCGGTGGGGGGAGCGGCTATATATTTTTAAATATGTAAAAAAAAACTGTTGCATGGACTTATTCGAGCGCGTCAGATATTGATAGGATCCATGTCCTACGTATTTTGAATAAGGTACGTATGTTAATCGTTTATCGTTTGCATGATGGAGGTAGTCGTACGTAAGGGTTGAAAATGAAAAAAAAATGAAAATAATCGAGCGCGTCAGATTTTCTAAAGGGATGTTAAGTGAACCTAAAAAAAAGCTCTCATTCAATAATCTGACGATTTCGATGTGACGCAAACGCGCAGCCATTATTAGAATGTGCAAAAAAAATCGCCATTTTGACAAACTCAAGCGCGTCTGATTAAGATATACATGGTTCATCTTTATGTCCTAGACGTGCTGTCTCATAATCTGACAATTAGTGGCAAGCGTTATATTCGCTGAACGCAACGTTAACGTTGCACACATGCTGCGATTTGAGGTGTATAATCAGAGTCAAAATTTTCGAATTTCAATAAAGCGTTTTTTGTAAACCTATAAAATAGAGTATGTGTCTTCAACCACCAATTTAATTAAATTTCAGCGTAAATAAATTACGTGACAAATCTAAAAACAGAGTAAACTCCATGTAACGTCACTCGATTTAACGACAAACTCACTAAAGCGTCGAAATCACTCCACTTTAATTGGTTCAGCTTGTCTTCCATACAATGACACACCCTGTTTAGCATTACACCCACTCTCAGTAACGACAACAATTAAATAATGAAGAGCACTTTTTAAGTTGCCAAAATTAGTAAAAACTGCGCAGCTGTGTACGTTTCTTTTGTCACTTTATTATCCTAGCCCGTAATAATCTCGACTGTCGGCATCATACACAGGTAATAGGTAGAACGGGCTGGTGTCCGCAACTCCACGTTTGAGCGCGTATTTTGCGTACGGGTGGGAAATCGGTTATTTGATCCACCCTAGCTCCTCGAGAAAGGCCAGCAACGCCTTGATGTTGCTGACTATCTCACGTAGGGTACCTGGGTTACCGAAGTACTTGGACCTGTATGTGGCGATTGCCGGGCACTTTAGCAGCACGTGCGCTGCTGTCTCGTCGTTCTCAATGCAGGCCCTGCACAGCGGACTGTTTGTAACTCCTATGACAAATAGATGTTTATTAAACGACCCATGGCCAGTTATTGCTGCTGTAACCATACGCAGCTGTCGTTTGTCTAACCGGAGGACCTGTTTTGTGAGGCGGGCATCGATGGTAGGAAGTGCTTCCTTGGCCTGCCTGTACTCACTTTGGTCCACCCATAGCTCACAGTGTAGATCCCTGGTACGTTTTCTTACCAGAGAGCGTAGGAACCTAAAGGGGAATGGCTCGATGGGTTCTGGTCCCACCGGTGTCATGCTGGACCCCCTTCTGGCAAATTCATCGGTGGCATCATTACCAAGCGAACCGCTGTATCCTTTAATCCATTGAATGGTTAAATTATTGAGGCTACCCACCTGTTTGAGGCGCTGCGCTGGTGGAACTCGTATGTGACTGTCCAGCGCTTGTAGAATAGCCATACTGTCTGAGAGTGTGCGGATCGAGTGGTCTTAAACTGCCCTGGCCATGATGGCTGAAGCAACAAGAGTGATCCCAATGCATTCAGCCTGGAACACTGTGTTGTGGGCTCCCAACGGTGTGGCTATATGTGTGTTGAAGTCCTGCGAGAAGACTCCAGCATCTGTGCCACTGTCTGTTTTTGATCCATCCGTGAGGATGCGCAGCTCAGTGGGGCGCAAACCCTCACATCGGCGATCTTCGAGAAGCTGGATTCTGTATTTTTTATCAAAAATGAACTGTTTGGGTACCCGGTCATTTATAGCCTTAGTGATGAGGAACTCATTGTTGAGTTCTTTAAGCAGCGTAGTGTGTTGTGTGCCTCTCTTTCTCCAGAGGTTAGTTGTATCCAGATGCGCTGCCGCCATCGTGGCTTCCTGCTGTATGAACAGGTGGAGCGGTGGTAGACCCAGCATGGCGTCCATGGCTGCAGTCGGAGTAGTCCTCATGCAGCCCGTAATCGCCATGCAGGCTAGTCTTTGCATGCGTTGTAGTTTATTGCAGGCTGTAATAAGCTTGGTGCGGGGCCACCAGACCACGGTCCTGTAGGTGATCGTGGGTCGGATCACTGCGGTGTAAAGCCAAAGTATGATTTTGGAGGATAGGCCTCACTTATTACCTATCATTTTCTTGCATTGCCAGAATGTGATGCAGGCCCTGTTTAATTTCGGCATCATACATACCGAACTTTATAAGAAATCCGTTCTTTTGTTTACAAATTGGGATTGCTTGCACGTATGTTATTACTAGGAGTCATGGATTATCTATACGTTATTATATTCCAAGTTGCTCACAAACTTTGTAACTGTAAACATGGCAAGTAAAAGAAAATCAGTGTGTATTGACGAAAAAGTTTTACTGATACGCGCAATAGAGGCGGGAGAGAAGATAAGTGATGTTGGCAGACGCTTTGAATTTAGTCGCTCTACCGTGACCACCATATGGAAAAATAAAGAAAAAATTCTACAAGCAGAGCAGGATGGAAAATCTTCCAAATAAGAACCCTAAATAAGAAGATTTGGATCAAGCTATACTATCATGGTTTCACCGACAGCGCCAGCATAATATGCCTATGTCGGGGCCGATCGTCAAAGCTAAAGCGGAGAAGTTTGCTGAAGAACTTGGTTTACTTTCTTTCAAAGCATCAGAAGGATGGCCCGGGTGTTTCCATTGCGAGGATCGTCTGGAGGACACGGTGGAGCATAAGGTGGAGGTGTGCCCTGCCTGGGCGGAGCACCGCCGTGTCCTCGTGGAGGCGATCGGCGGTGGCGACCTCTCGCGTCCGGCCCTGGTGCGAGCCATGGTACTGAGCGAGAGGGAATGGGAAGCCGTCACCTCCTTCTGCGAAGCAGTAATGCTCGCGAAGGAGGAGGCGGGGCGCGTGAGGGAATGGCAGTCTCTGCGCCCTCACGTCCCTAGCCGCCGCAGGAGGAGACGCCCCGGGCGTCGGGAGTCGATTGCGGACTCCCGGCCACCGTAGGCGCGAGCTTGCGGGTGGCGAGCAATGGGTAGCTCGCCGCCCGGTAAGGACCAAGCTCGGGTCGACGGCGCGCAGTGTTCCACGCGCGCCTCAAAGAGATGTCAGCAGCAGTGTAGGGGTCTACTAGGACCGATGCCTGCCGGGGTCGCGTGATTGTTCGAAAGAGATACCGTGACCCTGGCACATGGGCAACTGATGGAACACGGGTGGGTTTTAGTCAGTAAAAGTCTGACACGCCCTCCCGCTCCGCCCAGAGCGGGAGAAGTCATTTGATGATTTCCCATCCTGAAAAAAAAAAAAAAATGGCCCGGTTTTTTTTTTAATTTTTCTGATACACATTTTTCTTCTCTGCATTTAACGACAACTTTCTATAACAAACGAAATGTACACAGTCCCTTGAGTGTCGTTGTATAGTTTACATTACACGTATACTTATTTTTTTTTTGTTTTTTAATAAATAAACTTCGAAAAATCCGGTTAGTCCGGATTTGTGTGCGATTATACTTTGTAAATCCGGATTTTGCATTCCCTAGGCCCAATCGATTAGGGGGCGTCCATTAATTACCTGAGGTGTTCTAGGGGGGGGATCAAGCTAAATCTTTCCAAATCTCACTTAGGGGGGAGGGGGGTCTTGGCAAATAGCACGTAATTATTTTTCTTGCAGAAAATGGTGTCAAATTGCGTGAAAAATTATTTCTACAATAAAATATGGCCAAATCTGAGACAATAGTACACTGATAAAAAAAAATTACTTGACTCAAGAGCCAAAATCTTGAACCAAGTACCCTTTTTGAAGAAAATGATTTTCTTGAGTCAAGAGAATAAATTCTTTAGTTAAGAAATTATTTCATTTTTCTCAATAATCCAACAAGTTTACAGCTCAAATGGAAGTTTTGAAGAATCTCGCACGAGATTAGGAGTGGGGGGGGGAGTTGAGTAAAATCATACGATATCTCACCAAGGGGGGAGAAAAATTCTCAAAAATGCCTCACGTAATTAATGGACGCCCCCTTATAAGAAAGTTAATATTACTGTTTTGTAAAACGCCAGTGGGATAGCGGCATTTAAGGGTTACGGAACTGGTTTCTGGTGTCGAGAATCGTTGGCGAGGGCGAAGTGTGTGATTTAAGGAGATATTATGCAATAACGAGGAGTTGAAGAGGGTACCACGAATTAGGCGGATAAAATAAGTAAACAATTATTTCAAGGTCACTGCCAAGACGAAATACCTACTGTAAATTTCGTTACACTGTGCTATAACTGCTCTGAACACCCAAATACCTTGCGACCACATTATAGCACAACGTACGAACGTTATCAGTAAGCTGTCAGGGTAACATTACAGCCTCGACTCGTAACAACAAAGGTCGCCGAAGAGCCGCCATATTTGAATACAAGTGTGTTGTAATTCTTTCACAATAAATTGACGTCACGCAAGTATTTAGGTCGGTTGACGGCGCGGTGGCCGCCGCGAGCCGGTGTCACAGGTGGCAGCAAATTGTCGACCCTCGTCAAGGCAGGCAGATTAAACCCTCCTACGTTACCTGAGTCTGAGGGTTACCCGCACTATTATGTACGGGCTTGATAGTCTACCTTCGACACGCTGTACACGTATTTTTTATACTCGTCATTAATTTGCTCGGTTAGAGAAATGTGGCGTCACGCAATAGGTTTAAGAAAAATGTGGTCGACGTGCACTGAAAAAAGGCTTCACAGGAGCACCTACGCCCACGGCCCGAATGTGTGAGTAGGTGAATACTTTTTATAACGCCTTTTTAAAGCTGCTATTGGATTTGACCCTTACGTGCGGTCTAAAACGAAATTCAGTTTATGGTAACATCATTATTTAGTTCCATCCATCAACCGATTACTCTATAAAAGACTTCCTATCAGACAAAAAAGACTTCCTATCAAAAAGAAGGTTGTGAGGAAGGCTCGTCGTTGAGTTTACCGAGTTGGATGTCCCCTTGCATATCTTACATTGTCTGTCTTGTAACACAATCGTGTAGTGACGGTACACTATAAAATTTTAATGTTTCTTTTGTTAAACTACCCATAATATTTAATTTAATTTTAGTTAATTATTTTTCTCATAAGTATGTTTAGGTTGCCGGTATTCGTTTTATTGACATGACTTATGACATTGACGTGTGTCAGAGTCAAGTGTTGTTTTATGTTGACGTTACGTTTCGTTACACGCTGAGTTCGTTTTAGTCTTTGTGAATGTTGTGGCGAAATTTAACTTATTTTTTTTTTTTTAATTTCATTGTTATTTTAATGTATGCTCTGATTATTGTATTTTTTTTTTTTTTTTTTTTACTAATTTTTATCCTTACCATAGACTTACGCATATAATTGTTGTGTTGAAATCTCTGCCAACAACAGCGAATAGGTGTTTTTATTGGTTGAGTGTTTGTATGCACTTAAGTAGTAATTGTTTTAACATTGTTAGTATTATTTAGTTTTTGTATTGCTTTTTATTCGTATATATATATATATATATTTATTTTTAATTTATTTTTGTTAATTATGGTCGATGTCGATATTGATGATGATTTTTTCTCTTGTCCTTCCTCTTCTAGCAGTTTCCATAGTGCGGCGAGTGGTTCCTCCTCACCTCTTACCCTCAGCGATCAGATTTCCTCTTTGTTGTCCCACCTTCCCAACAATCTCAACATAGCTCATATCAATGCCCAGAGTGTTCCTGGCCATTACTCTGATCTTCTGGCTTCCTTTAACTGTGCACATATTGATGCTTTGCTCATCTCTGAGTCCTTCCTCAAACCCTCTCTCTCATCTGTCCAGTTTGCCCTTCCTGGTTATGTCCTTATTCGTAATGATCGAACTGGGAAGGGTGGGGGTGGTGTTGCCATTTACTTGCGGTCTGATATTCCCTACAAGATTATCAGCACATCACCTTCTTCCTACTCGGGGTCAGCGGAGCATCTATTTCTCGAAATTTCTTTACATCACACTAAAATGCTCCTTGGAGTCGTTTATAGTCCTAACCTCAGTATCGATTACTTTGACTCGTTTGATACGCTTTTAAATGATTTTTGTCCCTCTTATGATCACGTAGTCTTGATGGGCGATTTTAATACTTGTTTACTTAAAATCGACAATCGTACTCACAAACTCAAATCTCTTTTAACCTCCTTTAACCTAAGTATTCTGCCTCTTTCTGCTACTCATCATTTCCCTAATTGCACTCCTTCTCTGTTGGATCTGATGATTGTGTCGAACTCGAATAATGTATCAGTCCACGGACAGCTCACTGCTTGTTTTTCTTACCACGACCTTATCTTTATGTCCTACAGGATTCGCCCTCCCAAGCGCAAGCCGAAATATATTTTCCTTCGGAACTACAAGGGTATAGACCTGGAGGCATTACTGCGTGATGCTGATAGCATCGACTGGACGGACGTTTTAGAGGGCACATGTATAAATGATATGGTTCACTTGTTTAACAGCACTTTACTCAATTTATATGACCGTCATGCCCCTATCCGTAGAGTCAAGGTCAAACACGTTCCGGCTCCTTGGCTTACTGCTGACATTAAAGATGCGATGGCTAGTAGGGACAGAGCCAAGAGAAGGTTTAAACGTTCTGCTTCTGAGCGTAACCGGAATGCATATAAGGTGCTGCGTAATCGCTGCAGGCGTTTGTGTAGAGATGCAAAGAGACGCTACTTCCACAATTCTCTCGATAACCGTAACTCCTCTGAAGTCTGGAAGTTTCTTAAAACTGTTGGTATTGGCAAATCTCCAGGCGTTCCTACTAATGGCACAGACGTGTGTGCTCTTAACAAGCATTTTTCACATCCTCCTGTTACTTTTGATCCACACGTCAAATCAGCTTCTTTATACAAACTTTCTTGTTTGCCATTGCCTCAGTGTTCTTCTTTTGAATTAAAGCCAGTGGATGAAATTGAGGTCAAAAAAATCTTTTTGTGCTATCTCCTCTACTGCTGTTGGTAATGATGAACTTTGCTCTAGAATGATTTCTCCTATCCTCTCCTCGCTTCTTCCTGTCCTGACCCACATTTTTAATTTCTCCTTGTTTTCGTGTAGTTTTCCTGAAGCCTGGAAACAAGCTCATATCATCCCCTTACCCAAAATTGCGAAGCCAGTGTCACCCACCGACTTTCGTCCTATTTCTATCCTACCGTATCTCTCTAAAGTTCTGGAGCATATTGTTCATCAACAACTTTCTGCCTTTCTATCTTCGAATGATCTACTCTGTCCTCTTCAATCTGGTTTTCGACCTGGTCATAGCACAGTAACGGCTCTTCTGAAGGTTACTGATGACATCCGCTGGGCTATGGATCACAAATCTCTCACTTTACTCGTACTTCTCGACTTTAGTAGTGCATTTAACTCAGTTGATTTCGATATCCTACTAGGGATTCTTAAATCTTTAAATTTCTCATCTTCCGCCATTGGATGGTTTGACTCGTATCTCAGGGGCCGCTCGCAGCGGGTTCGCCTAGACGAGTCGTCTTCTGATTGGTGTTCCCTTACCGCTGGTGTACCTCAGGGTGGCGTTCTCTCTCCCCTTCTTTTCTCTACTTTCATTAACTCTGTCACCCGAATCATCTCTTCCTACTTCCATCTCTATGCCGACGATCTGCAGCTTTACAGTCACTTCTCAAGGGATGATGCAGAAGCCGCCGTGTCTGCTATGAACAGTGACCTGGATTTGATTAGCGAGTGGTCGAGGTCTTTTGGACTGCAAATCAACCCTAGGAAATCCCAGGCCATTGTGATTGGCGGCAGATATATGCGAAATAGGCTTGATGTTGCATCTCTGTCTCCACTCTGTCTGAATGGAGTTCAGATTGAATACGCACATTCTGTTAAAAACCTAGGGGTGATTATGGACTCTTATTTATCGTGGTCTGCCCAAGTTGCTCTAGTCAGTCAGAAAGTACACTACACATTCCATTCTTTGAAATGTCTCCAGAGGTTTTTGCCCTTGAACACCAAAATCTCTCTTGCTCAAACTCTCATTCAGCCCATCATTGATTACGCTGACGCCTGTTATTTGGATGCCACCGAGGAGCTATTAAATAAACTTGAGCGTTTACAAAATATCTGTATTCGTTTTGTTTATAATCTCAGAAAGTATGATCATGTTTCCGAATTTCGCAAGACACTCAAGTGGCTCCCTATTCGACTTCGCAGGAACTCTCGGATATTATGTTTGCTATTCAACCTTCTCCACAATCCTAAAACACCATCTTATTTGCGGGACCGTTTTTCCTACGCCCGTTCTTTAGATGCGCCATGTAGGTCGCATCTAAGAAACCTCCTGAAGGCCCCTCCCCACTCCACTGACTTCTACTCCTACTCCTTCACTGTGCACGCGGTGCGGTTATGGAATGCACTTCCGCCTGACATTAGGGACTGTCAAACAGTTGCAAATTTTAAAAGAAGAGTGAAAGAACACTATCTTTCCGTATCGACATAGTTGTGTTTGTACTTATTGTTTTAATTACAATTTAATGTTATTTATTTTAGTAGTCTGTATGTATGTATCTATGTATGTATGTTTGTTTGTATGTATGTATCTATGTATTTATGTTTGTTTGTATGTATATATTCTTATGTTATTTGATTAATTGTATTAAGTTAATATTTTTTGATTATATGTATTTTATTTTCTCATACTGTTACACACGCTGTCTACATCTCTGTATCTTCTCTCCTATCGCAGGTGTGCTGGAAGAGATTTCTTTAGAAATAAGCATCACCTTTGTACAAATTTTTCTGTTCCTTTCTTGTCTGTTTTTATTTGTGTGTACATAAATGGTTAAATAAAAATAAATAAATAAATAAACAAATCTCTGCTCCAATATAGTTCCCCTCAGTCATGATGCGTTCAGTGATCTACCTTTATTCGTTCCGTTTTGTATTTATCTTTTTATTTTCATTCAATTTTTTTTATGTGACGTATTGAATTTATAATAATAATGTAATTATAATATAAATATAATCAAGTATCTTGACTTGGCTCGCGAGGTTGTCGACATGTGGGATGTGGACTCAGCGATCATTGTGCCGATAGTCGTCACAGCCAATGGGTTGATAGCCAAGAGCCTCGACCAACACCTGAAGAGGCTCTCTTTAAGCAGTTGGGTCAAGGGCTTGATTCAGTAAGCGGTACTTCTGGACACGGCTCGCATTGTCAGGAGGTTCCTCTCTCTGGAGCCCTGACCGCCGGTAGCTTGGACCCTGTTCCCGATACCGGTGGGCTACTATTTTTTTTATATTTTTAAATGTTTTTATTTTATATTCTAATATTTAAAAATATAATTATAAGTTTGTACAAATGAATAAAGGATGTAATTATAATTATATGTAACTATTGTATGCCCTAAGGGCGGGACGTAGCTGATGTCAACTTAATTATTTTAAGACCTGTGTTATGCATCTACCTATGATCCACAATAAAGATTGAATTGAATTGAATTGACCGACCTACAATACAAAATATTCAAAAAATTGAACCGATGTAGTTAGTACATCTCAGAAAGACTTGTAGACTGTGCTGCACGTACTGAAAGTACAAGATTTCTTCTCATATACATACGAGACCATTCTTCGCCAGCCATTTCGTTGTCATCCCAAGACCGACCGAGACGTCGTGATAAGTCGTACTTGACTTCGTATGCCTATTTCATAACATCCTTTTTAGTTGGCCAAAATAATAAATGTCTGCACATCTAATTACATATTTAGATAGCTCACGCTCCTGTTCCTGGTTAAACATTCGATTGTGAGCCTTATATCCCATTTCTTGATTTTCATCGCCACCAGTCGCATCTTGTTTACGTTCATACCTCAATGGACGGGGAATAATGGTTCAGTCCGTTCTTTTCTGCCGCTGTTCTAACGAACGCTTTTAAATTTTCATAGGTATCTGACCTCTCGTAGTCTACATTTAGCGTACGCTTCGCATCTCAAAAACAAGAAAATTTAATAAATATACTGTTTCAACCGTACCCACAAAAATGTTTCAACTGTCCCCAACCCCTTTTTAGTTACAAATCGGTTCACAGTAATATATGATAAAAATTTGAATACCTACATACAAACTAATCATACAGCCATATTCTACAAACTCCAATTAAAATGATACAAAACTCTCAAAACTCTAACTTTTATAAAACCATAATAATTACCAAATTTTACGAACAAAAAATACTTACTTTTCCGTCAAAAAACATAAAGTCAAAAAGCACAGCGCTCGAAAAGCTATGTACCACCAAAATTCATGTTTCAACTTGTAGCGCGCATCGTTCTTCCCTTGTAGCCCTCACCTCATCACGCATGGTGTCGAGATATTCGCTCTGTTTCAACCGTCCACCGTTTCAACCGTTCCCAGTTTATCCTAATTAATCACGGCACTGCTGAAAGTATAGTAGGTACATACTTCTTCAGCGTGGCTCATTGAAGCACTGTCTTGACCGTTATGTATCCATTCAGACGAAGCAATTTGAATGCAAATGCAATCATTTTCTATGGCAAATTAATCCTGATTAACAATAACTAGTATTTCGGAGTTTTATTAATGGACAGGCTCAATATCCGACATTGTGAATATTATCAAATGAGATACAGGTTCACACGCATAAAAAATATTAAAACACGAAAACTTTATGTAACTTAGGGTACGTTCGGTGACTAACACGACTAACTTATTTATCATTCAAACTGCACTTCTTTGGTTAATCACAGATTCATTTTACTTCCATAACAATGTCATTTGTGGGGTTCCGCGCATAAAAGGTACTAGTAGGGAGGTATTGAGTTAAGGCCGGATGTAGAATCTAAAAGAGTACCCTTATTATGCTGATAAAAAAAAAATCCTAATACTTTTTTTGTAACAGACGTCCATAGTTGAAATTCTGAAAAAACTAGTTTCGAGATAATGGAGTTTGAAAATTAAGGTTACAAAAAACAATATTCTACTCGTTTGTTACATAGATCCCAACACATTATATGCATCAATGTATTACAAACATAACCGATACTGTACCTACTGCAAATATACAAATAGTATTAAAATTCAAAACTCAACATAATAATTATGAAAATATCGACATTTTATAAGCCCTACCGACATTTGGTCCATTTTTACTAAACATTTCCTTTAAAAAAAAATGTGCTTAGAATTGTTGTCTGTAGATGTTAATTATATCAAATTGTAGCAAATTTGTTGTAAAACAATAATCAGTAAAAATCATAAAATGACATATTTTCACCCGATTTTACAAAAACGCAAATAACTCGGAAACTACATAACTGCTGACATGTGGTACCTTTATGCGCGGAATGCCACATTTATCTTCTAAAGCTTTGACTTGTTATCAACGTGAAATCAAGTTATAATCATCAAAACAATGTTAGTGTACATTCGACAACAAACGAATAGACCGGCTAAGCAGCCAACAACCTCATAGATTGATGATGAAAGAGATTGAGATGTCATTCCCAAAAAGAAATAAACATCAAAAACAAAAAACTACGAAATTATTGGGGTATGACTTTTGATCGCTCCGGGTGTCGACCTCAGGACGAGCTGTTTCCCATAAAGACAACTGTACTAGTAAGTTTTCATTTCATTTCATTTATTCATTTAACAATTTACATTGTGTTGAATATTAATATAATATAATACTTAGTCTGGCCATAAATACTGTTACAGTAAAAAATAAGAAAGATATTACATTTGAATTTGGAATCTGTCATTTTTATACGATTGTTCATTGAGTTTTCTAATTTTGGCGCCAATACATTGTACAATATTTTGCGATATTAAAATGGAGTGGGGTGATAAACAGAACCGAATCGTTGTGATTGCATTACACAAAGTTGGTATAGGCCAAAAGCATTTTTTTAAACTCTCCATACGCTTGGTATTAGTAAAATGTTTGTGTACCGGGCTATTAATAGGTACAATGAGACCTCCTCTGTTTGTGACAGAAAAAGATCTGGCCGTCCACGTAGTGTTCGTACGAAAAAGGTGGTCAAAGCAGTAAGGGAAAGAATTCGAAGAAATCCTGTCCGAAAGCAAAAGATTTTATCTCGGGAGATGAAGATAGCACCCAGAACCATGTCGCGTATTTTAAAAGATGACTTAGGACTTGCAGCCTATAGGAGATGCACTGGTCAATTTTTAACTGATAATTTAAAAAAGAATAGGGTGGTAAAATCGAAACAACTACTGAAGCGGTACGCAAAGGGAGATCACAGAAAAATTTTGTTTACGGATGAGAAAATCTTTACAATTGAGCAACATTTTATCAAACAAAATTACCGTATTTATGCTCAAAGCTCTAAGGAAGCTTCTCAATTAGTCGACAGAGTGCAACGTGGGCATTATCCGACTTCAGTGATGGTTTGGTGGGGTGTTAGCTATGAAGGAGTGACTGAGCCATATTTTTGTGAAAAAAGGTATCAAAACATCGGCACAAGTGTATCAAGATACCATTCTTGAGAAGGTAGTTAAGCCCCTTAACAACATCATGTTCAATATCCAAGTATGGTCCTTCCAACAAGACTCGGCGCCGGGTCATAAAGCTCGGTCCACGCAGTCTTGGTTGGAAGTGAACGTTTCGGACTTCATCAGAGCTGAAGACTGGCCGTCGTCTAGTCCCGATCTTAATCCGCTGGATTATGATGTATGGTCAGTTTTAGAGAGTATGGCTTGCTCTAAACGCCATGATAATTTGGAGTCCCTAAAACAATCCATACGATTGGCAGTGAAGAATTTATCCATGGAAAGAGTGCGTGCTTCTATTGATAACTGGCCTCAACGTTTAAAGGACTGTATTGCAGCCAATGGAGACCACTTCGAATAAGCTTTTTATATTTTAAATTGTTTTATATTTATGTATTAAACTAACACACTGTAAAAGTAATAAATATTATATGCAATAAAAAAATTTTTTTTTTCTTCGTGACAATATTTATGGCAAGACTAGGTACACATACAATTTACATAATAATACAAGGAACTATGAATTATTGACTAACCTCCAAGTGAAAACTCAATTAACTAAAACAGTTTTGAATATAATGTCAAATAGATTTTTTTTTAATGTCATAACAGCTTTCTAAACTAATGTCAAATAGGTTTAAAATATAATGTCAACCAGTTTTCTATACAATGTCAAGCAATTTCAAAATATAATGTCAATAGATGCTAAAATTATAATAATTTCAAAAGCAATTTTAAAAAATATATATATATATTGATCATTTATTATTTTGTGACATTTCCGATATATTATACAAACATTTTTCTAATAAAAAGGCCTTTAATTTGGTTTTAAACAAGTGGGTGTTATAGATCAGGATCTTTAGCTCAGAAGGCAACTTATTAAAAATCTCTACAGCTTGGTACTTCGAGCAATGCTCCACTATATTAAATTTTGGTTTTATTTGTTGCTTAAAAACTTTTCTTCGTGTGCTCTCTCTTATGTCGCGTTCCATCTGTGATTCGAATTCATGTAAATATTTCGCAAAATGACTTAAGAGTACTAATATTATAAGCTTGGAACGGTTAATATTCCCAATTGTTTAAAGTAATCTTTGCATGAGACTCATTAGGCTATTCCTACTATTGTCCTTATGGCTCGTTTTTGTAAGATGAACGCTCTCTGCCAGTTATAATTGTAACTATTTCCCCAGAGCACGATGCTATACCTTATCCTAGACTCGACGAGTGCGTAATATACAGCCTTTAACTGATCTATGTTCAGATCGTCCCGAAGGCTCCTGAGGGCATAACATGCTGACGATATGGATGATTCAATAGCGGCAAGCTCCGGTTTCCAATTTAAAAGCGAATCTATATTAATCCCTAAAAATTTAACCTTATCCACTAATTCAATTCTGTCACCATTTATTTGTATTTCTAAGCTGTCATTATGACGAGTCGTAGTCTTAAATAATAAGAGGTTTGTTTTACCTGTATTTAGCATAATTCTTCGGATCGGTCTTAGTGCCTTTTTTGTGTAGTTGCTTCTTGTAGCTGCTTGTAGTGAAGTTGCTTCAGTTGCTCCTGCTTCACCAGTTCAGACTGTTTTGGTTTTGGGTGTTTTGGCTGAGACCAAAACCTACAAACGTAGATAGTAAACAGGAAAGTTTGATAAAACTAAAGCTGTTGTATATTACCGACATACAACTGTAAAACATTAAATAGAAAAATAGATATGCGAAAAAATATGTGAACGAGGAGTTTCAAAAAAATGGTACAAAGGTAATTTTGGCATGCCCCTCCAGTTCATATTTTTCGCAAAGGCCACCCACATGGCTTACATTAAATCGGTAATTAAATAAAAAAATATTGTTTAAAGCAAAAAATAAAAAAATACCTCCATTTAATCCATTACTTATCAACAATATACCCTTGCAGCAAAAATCTTGTGAAAAATATCTTGGACTTAGAATGGATAGTTCTCTATCGTGGTCTGTTCACATAGATCATACAAAAACAAAACTGACGTCATTACTGGGATCCCTCCGAATCATAGTTCGATGTATTCCCCATAGACTGCGTCACACCATCTATAACGCCTTAGCAAAACCACACCTACTATATCTGGTTGAAATTTGGGGCAGTGCGGCCAAATAGAAGCTAGCAAGCCTCCAAGTAGCACAAAACAAAATAATAAAAATGATTATTAACTACCCGTATTTAACATCAATATGCAAAGTTTATGAAGAAACCCAAATAATGAACATTAGTCAGTTATATATTTACAACACATGCATTTTTATTCGTAAGGCACTCAACAAAAGTGTTCAGACCAATTTATAGTTCACAAAAGTCAAACAAGTTACACAACGTAGCAGTCGCAGGGCTAGTTATCTGATTTTACCGAAGACGAGAACGAAGTTTGGCAAAAAAATGTTAAGTTTTGAAGGAGCGCAATTATATAACAAAATACCGTCACATATAAAAAAATTGCACTCATTCCATGCATTCAAAACACAATTAGCTGCATATTTGAAAAATACCACCTTTCCCAAAAGCTGAATGCATTGGATGGGTGTAAAATTACTTCAATAACGTCTGCGACGAACGTTTAATATTAATAATTTACTGTAAGCATTGTTCTCATGTAAGTGACTTTGTGTCTTTTTTGAGAATAAATATCTTTAAACCTAAAAAAACCTCAAAGTCATTTTTTCGGTGATGTGAGTGAGTTTATGCGGCTGGCTGGACTGGAGAGAAAATCGTGTCCAGGTTTGTTATATTACAATCACAACTTTACCACACATTTTTTAATTGAATGTATTTTCTAAAGAAATACTATGTTTTAAACGAATAACTTGGTGTATGCTGTTTAACTTACCGAGAAACTGTGCTGCTAATATATTTTTGTGAATTGAAGGTAGACACATTGTGTTACTTCAGTTTTGTTACTAAAAGTACGGTAACATATAGACTGACCGACAAAGTAACAAAATCGATAGCATAAAGCTTGGCAGACATGGCATTTGAATCTGAGATGATTATTCTCTTTAAGAAGCGAAAAGTTTAATTAATCGTGTTAAGATTTTTTTAACTGACTTCAATAAAAAGGATTGCCCCAAATTCAACTGCTAGTTCATTAATTTTCAGCTATGTTTTCGCCATTTGGGGACCGATTTTAATGTTTGTTTTTTAAGAATCCTTTCTCGATGTGGTCTTATTTAAAATTACTGAAGATCCGCTGAAGATCTTCAGAGATAGATAATGGAACTCTTCAATAAATGACACAAATGTGAAGATTGCGTCGGTCCTTTATAAAAACATACAAAAAAGACCGAGTTTATAATCAATGTTAAAAAATTAGAAGTAAGTACTTATGGATCTCCTACATGTTAATTTAGAACAAAGTATATTTTTAAGTAATAATTTTTTTTTTTTTAAATTAATTGCAATGTTTCATTTGCCTTGAGGTTATGTGAACCGTGCTTTACAATTGTGTCCCCAAATTTTTTAAAGAGTTTAACGGATTTTCTCATAAATTACTACACTTTCACAAATATTTTGGGTTTTGGTTCAAAGAAATAAATAATTGGCGTTTTTTGGTTCTGTCGTTGGTATTTTTTTGCCCATTTTACATCGATAGCATGAAAAACAAATGTTGTTTTTGAACCTATGGTAACAAAACTGTAAAAAAGTAGTATTTTTTAAGTATTTGAATACTTTATTTTCCTTATTGATTCATCTAGCAATAAAAAATAACTGTATTTATCCAAAAAAATCATTGGAGTGGCAGAATTCATCATAGTTTTTTTTTTATATTTGACCTTATTTGTGGTTTGTGGTAACAAAACTGACACCTAATCAACACCTTACTATCATAATGCCTATTTTTTTCCTGAAATAGTATTTTCATTTAAGTGAAATAGTAATTTTATTAAATTAAAGAGTATAAACTTTTAAATGTAGTTCATCAACAGACCCTACCATAAAGTTATATTTTAAAGTCATATTTTTACCAGTTGTACTATTTTTTTGAAACTCCTCGATTCACACGTTTTAGGTTCAAAATAATAATATTGTTGGGCAGGGACTGATAACGCCATCTTTTGCACAAGACAGACAATTTTTTGTCGTACCACTTCATTATCATAAAATATGTGAAAGTATCATTTGAATGTATTGAGGAAAATACTGGTTAGGTACTATTTCCTACATACACCTTTGAAACCTGGGTAACATCACTGTGATAGAACGTAATTAGTTGTTCACCACGCTAAAAGGCTTGTAGTCCGAGCCAAAATTAAACTACATTGCTCGTGCAGAAATTTAATCGATCAAGGTCATGTCACTACAATCGTGATACAATGTATTACCAAACGAATTTGCCAATGAATAGGAAAATGTCCTTTATCCTATAATTTATTAATCGTATTTGGAGGGATTTAAAGTCATATAGTGTTTTTTAATGCGTGTTCTGATGTCAATAAAACCTTTCGTTCAGAATCTTCAATTGAATGGCCGCCTGTCAGCTGTACAAGTACTTTGGTTGCGAAGCTGTCAAATGGTGAATAGCAAAGCAGGAGCGGTAGTGAGAATATTTTCTAATAAATATGTCTTTTTATTCGCAATACCAAAGTAATAGGTAATCGCTGCGCCTAGCCGTAAGCTTTAGCGTGCATACAAACGATAACCAATACCGGCATCGTCGTAAAATGAGTTCGAGAGACAGGTCGCTGCAAGACAAGTTGAAAGTGCTCTTCAAAAAAGGTGCATCGGGTGAGTATCAGGGCTGGTCCTGTTAGGTGAAATGATGTGTGTGCTGTGTGCTCGTCAGGGCGGTCACTAGTGCATGTTCTGGTTGTGTGCAGCGCCGCTGCCGGCGCGCAACGAGCTGGTGGTGAGCGGCGAGGTGGAACGCGAGCTGAGTGCCGACACGCCGCTGCACCGCCGCCTGCGCGCGCTCAAGGAGCTCGGCGAGAAGGCGATCCACGTTCGCGTGCAGGAGGTGAGGTCACACCCCATGTTTATTATTTTAGTACCCTCTTAAACACATTCTGATGCAGCATTACAATGCAATTTCTGCTTTCATCTTCTCTGTGATTTAAACTCCTTTGTTGGATGTTGTCTTTCAGATTGTTTTATTGTGAAGCAGAGGTATCACAAAAATGTTTTATCATTTTCATTATCTGATTATATCTTGGTGAATTGTTTATTTTGTTAAGATTTATTTACAACTTTCTTTCTCTTTTGTAAGAACAGCTGTTTGTTGAATATTACTTAAACCATTACTATTTACAATATGACAAAATATTTTCAAGACAACATGACAAGACCAATATGCTGTTGTGATTATTGAGTTCTTTAATAATTTGTATCTTCTCCTCAAACTGCAGAACATAAATACTGTTGAATCACAAAGGTACCCTTTCTGATTCAACAGAGACTTTGATCAAAACCGACTGTGAAAAAGAAATTACAATTAAATATCATAAGCATATGTAGGAGATCTTCCACTTCAATGAACCTGGGTTGTTTTATAAAAGTTTTTTCAACAATTCAGTAATCATGAAAATCGGTAACAGCAGTTCTCGAGTCATATGTAAGTGCTGTAACAAACCATACTTTGTTTTATATAGCAGTTTAAGAATGGATAACGAATAACCGGTGGAGTACTTTGAGAATAATTCCAGATACCTATGGAGTAGAATGGGAACAAATAAAAGTATTTTAAAACAATAATAATTCTTTGGAGTAACTCGGGAATTTATGTATGGGATTCTTATCGTTTTAGAACAAAAGAATGGAGTACTTTAGGAATAACCCCTCTTTACAAGTTTACAACATCACATTAACAAAATCATAACTTATAAAAATATTTATAATACTAAGAACACATATGAAAAACTTGACTGTCACTAGGGTGGAGTTGAAAAGCTTTGGTCATTAACAAGAGATCTGCTAGAAGAGAGTAATGTGGAGGCTCGGCATGCCGCCCTGTGGTTCCTGCGGTGCCTGGCCGAGGGGCAGGCAGACTACCTGCAGATCATGCGCACCATCCTGTTCCATTACCTGCGAGACACACATGCCCGCCACCCACCCGAGGACACCCAGTTACGCTTCAAGTTACTACACACGCTGACCAACACTGGGAAAAATATCAACTGCTTTGAAGAAGAGGTAAGCCAGTACTTTGATTATCTCCTCAACAGCTCTATGTTGCATCTAGTCTAATAGAAAATCAATCATAGTGAAGTAAAGCAAATGTTATAAGGAATTATGTCAATTAGTCACTATAAAATTATAAATGATAATTACTAATGCTCAATAAACTAATTACTGATAGCAGGCTACATCAGCTGTGCATATTCTTGCCTTAACCCTGTGTTTATACTTGCCGTTTTGTATTTGTCTTTCATGACATTTGTATTATCCCTAATTTTCGTGTCTAGTAACTTACAACATTGTGGCATTAATTAGTTCCTGAGATGTGAATGTTTCAAGAGTGAACCATCACACCTGATGTTGCAGCCATTTAGGGATGTAACCACGAATTCATCACATGGTTCTAGATAGAGCATAGAAATTTATCATTGGCTAACAACAAAAAAACAATACCTATGTGGCCAAAATATAAGCAGCTATTTTTTTTTGCATAACTGATGCATTATGACTTTGCATGGTGGTTTAGAATGTGCAAAATCCAAAGTAAAAGGTTGTTCATCAATGATCCTGCCACTCAGTGTTTCATTTGAACATTATATTGTCAGAACACATTTATTCTGCAAAATGTGGGTGTACTACTATAGTTACACCTGTGCCTAATCCTCGGCAATTACAGGAGTGATGTTATGTTATATTCATTATTATTTATGATTATAATCATAAAAATTGCTGAACAGATGTTGTGGGATATTTTCATTTTAAATTTAAGTACTCAATGTTTCATATTTTTTGAGACAGTAATTTTTGGGTTTGACCGTTGACCCCCAAACTAAGCAGGGCTTGAATCTTGCTTGGTCTCTTTGCATCATGGTTTCGTTTATGTTACATAGTTATTGAAACAATGCCTGGGTTGGTTCCAGATTGGCCCATTCCTGCTGGAGTGGCTGCCACAGATCCAGCCACCGACGCAGCTGGTAGAGTTCCTACAGCTCATCATCAATGTGGTCAAGTACAATGCCACATACTTAGACGAGCAGATTGTTCATGGAATTGTTAAGTAAGTAATGAAAAGTTTCAATAGTACCAACATGTTATATTTACCCAAAATTCAGTACACAGTACTATACTATGTTCACAATACCTTCATCTACAAAATTTAATAATTCAATTATATCCTTTAATAACAATACTTGTTCCATTTTCACATGGCAGCTAATTTAACGTAGGTTGTCATGTTATCGTTAATTTCCCCTTCATACATACTTATTTGTTCATTTGGTTTTGATGTCAAATTATAGGATGTTGTGTATCAGTGCTGTGCACGTGGTTATGTGCTGACGTCAGTGCCTTGGTGATTTATTTCAAAGCGTGTCGGACGAAAACTATCACACTAAGAACTCGAACGACTCGTGTCGAAATGATCTCAAATAAACAGTAGACATCCTCCAATGACACAAGTCTTCTTTCAGATATTACTTTCTATTACTTTTTGGACCAATTTATTTTCTTGTAAATAAACTGGGTACAGTAAAGTTAACCTGACGTCGTAGCTAACTGTGGATGATTATTTTTTTACCCACCATGTGCCTTCTATGAACTTTCACAGCTAAAAATCTCCGTCGGTTGGACGAGGCAAAACTAACTTTTAATTATACCACCACAGGTATTAAAAAATAATAATGAAGTAATTAAGCTAATGACACATTATAGGACGTAATCTCGTCTCCTTCTACCCATTTTCGTTAGGTACGTCTGAACGTTTACAAAAAGAAAGAATTTACTTTGTCAACATAAGAAAACAGTTCGAAAGGATATCTTCGCAATTTATCCAAACAAAGCGATTGATCACCACAATCTACACAGTTTATTTTACACACACATGGCACCTCATACTTAAACACAGCAGTTGCTTTTAAATTTCAACACTTATTACTCCAAAATAATTAAAACAACAACTACTTTAAAAAAAGGCGCGCGCTTGCCGCTTAAAACAAAAACAATAACAAATGAATGTCACAATGAGTATGAACTGGAATAGGTACTCTCCTGCCGTCGCTCTCGCACGGCACACGCAATGTATTATCCATTCCTTTCTTTTTTGATTCGGCCAAATTACGGAGTATTTTTTTTTTAAATTCACACTCGGTCAATTTAATTGGAGTAAGCACCTTAAGGTAATAAATTGCGAAAGTCAAACGTCATGGTGTTCCGCGTGAGACATACGTACGTTTGAATTTGGTCGTATTAGTTTGAACGAGTTAAAACAGTAATGACCTTGTGTGAATAGCACCGGCGCAGTCGAGTACGCCGTCAGGCGACTGCTTGCTACCATGCACCGCGCGTGTTTGTATGAAGTTTTTGTCCGTGTGAGGTATGATAATTTAGTAAGTGTATTTATTAATTGCGGGGCACACACCAAAAATGTAATTAGTTGCCAGGTTAGTTGGTTTTTCGAGACAGGCACTGCTTATATGCCTTAAAGCAATGCACGCTACTGAATGCGGTTGACGGACAATCTAAATCTTTTAATACTATCTGTGACTGGAAGACTATTAATTTGGGCACGTTGTATTGAATGAAAGGAGTCAGAACTTTTTTCTATGGAAACTGACAGTCACCCAATTGCTCTTTTGGTTTTTTGCAAAGTTTTGGCGTATGATGAAATTGTTTAAATGGGTAGAGGATGCGATGGGTTGACTATGTCACTTCGGTTCTATGCCCTTTGCATTGTATCTCCGTTTGATATGGGGCTACAACGCTGACGGTGCGTGCGGCGTGTTGCAGTAACGCGTGCCACGTGTGCGTGTACTGCGCCGACGTGCCGGTGGTGCAGTGCTGCCTGTCGCTGCTGGAGGCCGTGGTGTCGTACTCGCTGCTGCCGCGCGCCGCGCTGCGCACCTTCGTCAGCGCGCTCTGCCAGACTGTCATTGTGGAGCACTATTGCCAGAGCAGTTGGAAGGTATGCTCTCTATTCTTCAGCCCGTATATACCAAATGCTGAGTAGGTCTTCTCGATTGCTTGCAATTATTCCCGGTCTTGGGCGGCTTTTTTGTTTTTTTTTTTTTTTTTTTTCAGGATGGGAAATCATCAAATGACTTCTCCCGCTCTGGGCGGAGCGGAGGGCGTGTCAGACTTTTACTGACTAAAACCCACCCGTGTTCCATCAGTTGCCCATGTGCCAGGGTCACGGTATCTCTTTCGAACAATCACGCGACCCTGGCAGGGTCTTGGGCGGCTTGCGTCCAATTCTTTGCGGTTACTTTAACATGTCGTCGGTCAAAGTAACCAAAAGAATTGACGCAGCAGCTTCCGTAGGTCCTGCCATGATTAAAGCTAGTTCTGGTCTAGTCTCTACCTCTTTTTCCCCCCATCTATTGTCATGAAGAACGAGTTGGAGTAGTTATCGACAGCTTTCAACTGTAATATCATAGTTATGGTGGAATAAATGTTTGTAGTTTGATTTAAGAACTAATTTGTATGTTGCTATTGTTGTTATTAGTAATTAAAAGAAATTATAAATAAAATATTTGTACGTCGTCGAAGCAGTGGTGGCCCAGTGGTAACGGCTGCGACTTAAGAGTCTAGTAGGTCGTGAGTTCGAACCCAAGCAGGCGTTTTACTTTGTGTAAATTATTTCATCACCAATGCTCTCAAAACGGTGAAGGATAACATCGCGAGGAAACCGGCATGTCTTAGAACCAAAAGTTCGAAGACATGTGACATCTACCAGCGTGGTGGATTATGGCCCACTCCCTCTCACCGAGAAGAGGCCCGTGTCCCAGTAGTGGGAATATTATAGGCTACTGATGACGCCGTCGATGGCAAAGCGTTGATTTCATTAATAATAACATCTACATATTTTTTGTTAACCATAATGCTAGACAAGAAAGGAATCTAATGTTGTCCGCCGTCAGATATAGCTGGCTATATCTCGGAGTGGTCGGTGATGCTATGTGCGCGGTGTCCGCAGCTGATGCGCAACGTGCTGGGCGCCGACATGGGCCACGCGGCGCTGCACGAGATGGTGCAGCTGCTGCGCGGCGCGGCCGGCGCGGCCGGAGCGAGCGGAGCGAGCGGAGCGCCCGACGAGCGCGCGGGGCTGCTGCGCGGCGCTGTGTTCTACATCAACATGGCGCTGTGGGGCCCGCGCCGCGTGCCCACGCTGCGCGTCTCCTTCCTCGCTGTGCTGCCCGCCTTCCTCAAGGTAACCACTCGTATTTCTTGTTGCTTAAAATGTATTTAAAATCATTTTATATTTACATTAAAAGTGATTATCATTACATTAAAAGAAATAGGCCTGCCCCTATTACATGGGACTTAAATATAATTGGTGAAATATAGGTGTACTATACTGGTACTATGATGGAAGGCCTCCAACAAGGTGAACCGATGACCTTGTGAAGGCCGCAGGAATCCGCTGGATGCGGGAAGCACAAAACCGGTCGAAGTGGCGGAGCTTGGGGGAGGCCTATGTCAAGCAGTGGACGTCTTTCAGCTGAAATGATGATGATAATGGTACACCTCTCTGCGACCCTTTGGGGAAACAAGGCGTGATTATATGTAAAAAAAAGTATTCTGAGTTAAATTACAATAAATAAATCGATAGATCAGTACAGAGATAAGAGAGGTTTACTCGGTATAGTCATATCAACCTAGTAACAAATGTACTACTTTTGACAAAAAATTATAATGAAATGTAACTAAAGTAGGAACTACTATATATTATTCAAATTAATAATGTCTTTCCTGCATGTAATTAACATACATGTGAGACCTATAATGATGTCAAAAATTGTGGGCTAATGCTGTGTATGTATTTGGTTCCTTCTAAAAACAAACTTCCTTACCTAATCTCTCTAAATCTTTTGTTCTGCTGGATACAGATATCAATGAAAGTATAATAAATTCTCTGGGGGATGGGATAATATGGAGATAACAACCCATCTAGGTATCTTAAACATGGAGAACATGAAATTGTTCCAATTATAACGCATCTAGATAATCTTTCTTTTAAACAAGGCACCCACCCTAATTCTTAAAAAAAAAATAACCCCCGTATAAAAGGGTGGACAGGAGGGTGATGTTAATAACCGTAGACCAATTTCTATTATTCCTGTAAAAGCAAAAATATTAGAAAAACTTTTAAATTCCAGATTATAAACTATCTTCAAACCAACAACATTTTATCTCCATCTCAATGTGGCTTTAGTCGCTGTAGTTCTACGGAAGACACTATCACGCTGTTAACTACAGTACTAACAAAAGAACTCGATAAAGGAACTAGGTGTTTATCGGTTTTTATAGACCTAAAAAAGGCCTTCGACACGGTCTCTATCCCCATCCATGTCCAAAAATTGGAAAAAATTGGTATTAGAGATACACAACTATCTATATTTACCGATTAGTTGAGAAATAGAAAGGAGAAAGTTAAGTTAGAGAATGTTGTCAGCGAGGACGTTGATTTAACATGCGGCGTATCTCAGGGAAGCGTTCTGGGTCCTACTCTATTACGACTTATGTAATATGACAGTCATAAAGCAAACATATTTTCGTATGCCGACGACACTGCAATCGTCTTCACTTGCTCAACCAGGGGGCTTACTCTTCAACCTAATTTTAATTCCAATCTAAAGCCAATACGATTCCAATATATTAGAATCATAAACAGTGGATAACTATCCTTATGTAAATTAACTGGTATTTCTGGAGCGAGAATCCTTACCTTGCCGTAACACAGTCTCTGACTAGCACGGAAGGTAATGACTTTTTTATCTGTATACCGCCAATTAGTTTATTTTATTCAACTTCGTTCTAACAGCTGTTTCTTTGTTTAGTTTGGAAGTTTAAACAAAACATCGTTTTGGCGTACGAAATTATTGAATTTATTTTAAGAATGTATGTTTTGTAAAATTTTAGTACTTATTTTGATTAATTCTTAGTCTTAAGTTGTGGTATACAATGTTACTTTTACTTTGGAAAAAATAAATAAATAAATGTTAACTTTGCATACACGTGATTCGGTACTCTTGAAAACAATAGTGTCAACATTGGAACAACAACGACGCCCGATCCCGATTCCACCAATTTTTCCAAAATGGGCACCCAATTTAAACACATTTTGGCGCTAGCGTCGAACTCAAAAATTCCAATGCCAATCGATCGGAATTAAAAGCAAGAGTAAGTACCCTGGTCTGAAACCAAAACCAACACAGAAAAAGGTATGTTATGTGGCTTCATGGCTAAAAACAAATCTCCTTACGTTAAACACGAGTAATACTAATTATATCTGCTTCTTAAAATACATGAGTGTAGGAGGACGGTTGATTATGACTGCAACTGTCCAATCATCAGTAAAGTTAACCTTTTGAACACCACAGTCGTGTATAGCCACAAAACGAAAACGTGCCCAACACGCCACCGTCGTCTATAGACGACAAGAAAATGACATTTTTTGTGTACAAAATAAATATAGTAATTTAAATTTTCTATGTTACTTTTTCCTATTATTTTAAACAACATTAATGAAATATTGTAAAATGGCACAAATATATATCCATTAGTTACATTTCACAAGAAAAAACAATGATCAAAAATTGCTAATCGAAGTCCGTAAAAAAGTGTTCATCCCCACGCCACAGTCGTCAAGACACGACAGCTAGTGATGGGTAAGTAAGGTAAATAATAAATTTCAAATTTATGAAATATTCTATTAAAAGTAGCTTACTATTACTTTGACAATTATTTTTTAATGACAACTATTCGAATCTGAATATTTATTATCATAATTTAATTATAGAGTCAAGTACTATAACGGGTAGTATTAATAATTACAATTTTCGTTATACTAGTGATAATTATGTCTTCTCCTGAGGATATAGTCGGACCTTCCTCACCAAGTTAGTTAAATGATGTAAGTCGTAAAAGATAGGCATCGTCAAACGAACAAGTATGTGCAAAGAAATCGAAGGAAGTACAAGTTTCTTCAGAAGATATAACGAGTGCAATCATGTGTCAACGGAGCATATGGGACGCAAATGAATTAAGGTGTGACGTCTCTAATTTACGTCCGCTGGATTTTAACCCACCAGGACCTATCTACCCATGAAATAATACCCAGTTCGGAAGACTCGTCGCTTTTGAACTGGATCAAGTATCAGAAGAAAAACGTTATTAGAAATGTGCGACAGCAAAAGAACTTGGATGTCATAAGTTTGCCAAGTTACGAAGAATCAGAGTAATAATTATAAGTAAATTGATTAAATTATCTTAAATACTATATGATGATTATTTATTCTGTCCCACAATGTCACATCCCTACTCGCATGCGAGAAAGTTATCAAAAGTCGTGCCAGCCACGCCAGAATCGGGTCTTCCCGACAGCGGATGACGTCACGAACGAGATTAGTGATGTACCTTATTATTATTAGATTTATTCGTTTGTAGTTCTAATGTCTGCTTTTAGGTTTTTTTAGAACTTTGTAACTGGTGTTTAATGATACTATGATACTAAATAGGGTCAAATTAAATAAAAGAATAATGCACCGAGTTATATTTTTTTATTTAATAAGTTTGGGACGAAATGCAATGATTAAAAGTGTTATCGATAACTTCTCGATAAGTTGTTAGAATTCCTATTTTTTTTTTTGTAGGTTTTTGCGCTGAATTTGTGGCTTGGCGTGGAAGGGACGCCGGTGCGTTTACGCTCTGGCTTTCAAAAGGTTAATACTTAGTTACAATGTTGGACTAAAGGCTGTCCTGGTATCCTCAAATTTATCAAAACACTGCGAGAATACGAAAATTTATTTGGAGTTTTAAAACATTACGACACATACATAGTCCCAAGGAGTAGCTTAGCAAAAAATCGTCTAAATGAAGTGTATATATCGCTATTTTTAACCGACTTCAAAAAGGAGGAGGTTATCAATTCGGATGTTTTTTTTTTTATGTGTTCGGCCATAACTCCGTCATATATAAACGGATTTGCAAAATTCTTTTTTTGTTCGAAAGGGGTTTATTCCGAAATGGTCCCATATAAGTTTCATATAAATCTGATGATGACTTCCGGAGACAGACATCAGAACTCTTTAAAAAATGACAGCAAATCAACCGCGATTTCTGCTATCGCATACATATCCATTGTTTGTTTGAAATTAGTGCGGGATAGATACTATAACTAAAAATGTAAAAATAAAAACTTTTTTACAAAAAGAACAACCGACTTCCTTAAAAACACTACAAAGTGAAAAATAACTTTAATTTCGGAAGTCGGTGGCCTAAAACCTTAAATAAAAATCCTAAGACACCGACTTCCGAAATTAAAGTTATTTTTCACTTTGTAGTGTTTTTAAGGAAGTCGGTTGTTTTTTTTTGTAAAAAAGTTTTTTAATCTGTGGTAATACATTGTATATATCTCAATTTTTGCGTAAAACGCATTTCCTTGATGTTGAAAGAGCGCAGTGGACATTCATAAAAGTAATGTACTTCAAAAAAGGACCTTTGCCACAAATTAGCTATATATAAATAATAATTTATTACCAGTCCAAAAATTATCTAAATATATAAAAGGCAAACCTGACTGACTCATCTATCAACGCACAGCCGAAACTACTGAACGGATTTCGATGAAATTTGGCATACAGATAGTTGTAATGACGTAGGCATCCGCTAAGAAAGGATTTTTGAAAATTCGTTCCCTAAGGGGGTGAAAAAGGGGTTAAAATTTTGTATGGAAGTCCGTAATTTCTAGAGCTAGAAGCCTGAAACTTTGTTATTAGGTTAACGATTAGAAATAAACAAAAATGTGTCCTAGGGTTTTTGAAAATCAACCCCCAAGGGGGAGAAAAAGGGCTTGAAATGTTGTATGTGGAAACAAGATTAATTAAACTATTTTATTCGAAACTTCACAGGAGTACTCCTATCAATAAATGAATAAACAAGTATTTCAGGCTCTTTCAGAATTCAACCCCTAATAGGTGGAAAAGGGGTGACAAATTCTGAAAATCAACATGGGTATCGTTTTTATGGTTTATCAGGTCGCTGATTACGAAAACAACAACTATTTCACAAAAATTGCACAAAAACAAAACTAAATAGACAAGAAGATTTATACAAAAAATTTGTACAAAATTACACCTGAACAAAAAACTAATAATTTAAAAATTAAAAAACAATGAAAATAAACAAACAAACCATTTTTTTTTTTCAAATTAGTAATATGGCAAACCCAAAAGAAATACTTAGGCCTACCTATTTTGTATTGATCTTCAAGTTCGAATCGCTACCAATAGATGGCGGTGTCACCATGAGATCCCTGTGTGATAATTTCCGAACACCACGAGGGCGAAGCTGCGGGCACAGCTAGTATATACACGTAGTATTAAAAAAATATAAAACACTACCCTTAGATCCTAATATGTATATTAGCTAGAAGAAGGAAACACAATATTGCTTCTACCCCTTTAGTAAAAACAGTAATAAATAATAAAAAAATAAATAAATTCATAACACAAATACAGATTTACATATTTTATATTAAGACAGTTAAAATGAGCTTCGGTAGTAACACAATGTAATACAAATCTAGGAACTAAAATCTGTACACAATTATGGAAAACCCTGCCTCTCAAACTAGGTAACCTGTATCTTGAGAGACAGTGATTCAGCTTAGATTGTGATGCTATATTATTATAGTAGACTGTGTCGATCTACCTGAGCGATTGAATATAATAAAAACCAATTTAAGTATATATTTACGTGATGTGTGTGTGTGTGTGTGTGTGTGCGCGTGCGTGCGTGCGTGTGTGCGTGCGTGCTTGTGTGCGTATGATTTGAGATACCAAGTTAGGTTAGGTTAGTATTTGCAAATATTCAGTATGACGCTCGTCTTTCTTATAAATATAATAAAATTGGCTTTTGCTAGCGGCTTCGCCCGCGTATTACACGTATAAACCTTTCTCTTAAATCACTCTATCTATTTTAAAAAAACCTCATCAAAATCCGTTGCGTAGTTTTAAAGATTTAAACATACATAGGGACAGACAGAGGGAAGCGAATTTGTTTTATACTATGTAGTGATAAATAAACAAATATATATATGTATATATATATATATATATATTAAATCGTGTAAAGAATGCAAATCGTTGCTGATTAAGTGTTTAAACAAGTAATGCTATGATGAAGTAGAGAATCTTCTATTAAGTAAAATCGCTTCCGTATAAAACAACCGCACACACTCAAATATATTCACACACACACCCGCACCAACAGACTAATGATAATAAATAAAAATTACTAATTCATTAAATTTTGTTTAGTAACATGTTGCACTAATTGTAGAATATAAAAGAGCGGCGCCTCCTGGCACAGGCATCTATATGCTTAAAAGGAGACGCCACCAACACTCTCTAATGTCCAGCATGTAATAATGAAATAAAACATTTTAGATTTTGATACACAACGGCTATACAAAACGGACGCTAATTTTTGCGATGCGATGACTTATGTTTCGTTCTATATTACATAATTTGAGTAATGTCGTGTTCCCGGCGTCCGCAGGCCCTGGAAGGCAACCAGCCGGTGGTGACGTACGAGGTGGTGGTGAGCGTGCAGAGCGTGGTGTCCCGGGTGCCACTCGAGCTGTGCGAGCCCGCCTGGGACGTGCTGCTCAGCATCCTGCGCGCCGTGCTGCTGCAGGACAGTAAGCAACCTAACATGTACCGCGACAACCAGCCGGTGGTGACGTACGAGGTGGTGGTGAGCGTGCAGAGCGTGGTGTCCCGGGTGCCACTCGAGCTGTGCGAGCCCGCCTGGGACGTGCTGCTCAGCATCCTGCGCGCCGTGCTGCTGCAGGACAGTAAGCAACCTAACATGTACCGCGACAACCAGCCGGTGGTGACGTACGAGGTGGTGGTGAGCGTGCAGAGCGTGGTGTCCCGGGTGCCACTCGAGCTGTGCGAGCCCGCCTGGGACGTGTTGCTCAGCATCCTGCGCGCCGTGCTGCTGCAGGACAGTAAGCAACCTAACATGTACCGCGACAACCAGCCGGTGGTGACGTACGAGGTGGTGGTGAGCGTGCAGAGCGTGGTGTCCCGGGTGCCACTCGAGCTGTGCGAGCCCGCCTGGGACGTGTTGCTCAGCATCCTGCGCGCCGTGCTGCTGCAGGACAGTAAGCAACCTAACATGTACCGCGACAACCAGCCGGTGGTGACGTACGAGGTGGTGGTGAGCGTGCAGAGCGTGGTGTCCCGGGTGCCACTCGAGCTGTGCGAGCCCGCCTGGGACGTGTTGCTCAGCATCCTGCGCGCCGTGCTGCTGCAGGACAGTAAGCAACCTAACATGTACCGCGACAACCAGCCGGTGGTGACGTACGAGGTGGTGGTGAGCGTGCAGAGCGTGGTGTCCCGGGTGCCACTCGAGCTGTGCGAGCCCGCCTGGGACGTGTTGCTCAGCATCCTGCGCGCCGTGCTGCTGCAGGACAGTAAGCAACCTAACATGTACCGCGACAACCAGCCGGTGGTGACGTACGAGGTGGTGGTGAGCGTGCAGAGCGTGGTGTCCCGGGTGCCACTCGAGCTGTGCGAGCCCGCCTGGGACGTGTTGCTCAGCATCCTGCGCGCCGTGCTGCTGCAGGACAGTAAGCAACCTAACATGTACCGCGACAACCAGCCGGTGGTGACGTACGAGGTGGTGGTGAGCGTGCAGAGCGTGGTGTCCCGGGTGCCACTCGAGCTGTGCGAGCCCGCCTGGGACGTGTTGCTCAGCATCCTGCGCGCCGTGCTGCTGCAGGACAGTAAGCAACCTAACATGTACCGCGACAACCAGCCGGTGGTGACGTACGAGGTGGTGGTGAGCGTGCAGAGCGTGGTGTCCCGGGTACCACTCGAGCTGTGCGAAACTTGTCGCTTTTGTTGGGTGCACTGTCCTCCCATAGATAAAAATATCACTAAAAAATTCCGTAAACACACGTGTTACGGTCGTGAATCATATTTTAATTCACATACAACCTGACACTGACCTGCAAATTACAAAAAAAAATAAGAAACTTTGAATTTCGCGGGTTTACATCAGCGAAAGGTAAAAAGTTTTGTAAAGTATTCGTTGTAAAATATTACTGATTATTTATTCATTAAATAAAGTGTCGCGCCGTATCGACCGATGGTGTTAAATAAAATGAAACCGCAGTTGAATCGTGGTTCATTAGCAGAAAGAGGAAACTCTTAAAAGCCGTAATTTTACTACGATTTTTAAGCAATTTTGGATCGGCCCCCTGGTCATTGTCATTACATAAGTGTTTGTGAAATAAATTATTTTGACTTGATTTCGCGTTATATACTGATTTAAAACAACGTTTTTGAACATGTTTGAATCTGCGGTTGTTGAAATGGTAGGCATGCATTGTACGAGGTCATGTGTCTTTGATAAATGATTAAAAGAATTACAAGCACAAACCTCGATAATTATTCAACAATGGTTATGCTCACCATGTTTCTATCATATTATTAATTTATCTCTCATTGCTTCATTTTCAGTTCTTTGACCTGTTGTGGTATGGTAATTTATATTTTAGGTTCATTGTCTTCACATATAATTGTATAGATGATGTATTAAAACATTTTAAAAGAGTAACGGTGGAGTTTCTTGCCCATTCTTCTCCATACGAATCTGCTTTTTGGAAGGGGCAACTAGAATCAATTCTATTTTCATGTAACTGTTGATGTTCAAAAGTGTCTTTTTTGGGTCTATTTGAAATAAATGCTTTCACTTTGGCAGAGAGCTACGACCCGCCGAACGAGCTGATCCACAGCCGCGTGCACGCGCTCATCACGAGCATCGAGCAGCTGCAGGACGCGGGCCAGTACTGCGGCGACGTGGACGCGCTGCTCGACCTGCTCGACTGCTGCGGACACGACCGCCCGGTGAGTACCAGCCCTGCGCTGTTGTTGGGTTGCTCATGGACATGTAAACATCGAGCAGCTGCAGGACGCGGGCCAGTACTGCGGCGACGTGGACGCGCTGCTCGACCTGCTCGACTGCTGCGGACACGACCGCCCGGTGAGTACCAGCCCTGCGCTGTTGTTGGGTTGCTCATGGACATGTAAACATCGAGCAGCTGCAGGACGCGGGCCAGTACTGCGGCGACGTGGACGCGCTGCTCGACCTGCTCGACTGCTGCGGACACGACCGCCCGGTGAGTACCAGCCCTGCGCTGTTGTTGGGTTGCTCATGGACATGTAAACATCGAGCAGCTGCAGGACGCGGGCCAGTACTGCGGCGACGTGGACGCGCTGCTCGACCTGCTCGACTGCTGCGGACACGACCGCCCGGTGAGTACCAGCCCTGCGCTGTTGTTGGGTTGCTCATGGACATGTAAACATCGAGCAGCTGCAGGACGCGGGCCAGTACTGCGGCGACGTGGACGCGCTGCTCGACCTGCTCGACTGCTGCGGACACGACCGCCCGGTGAGTACCAGCCCTGCGCTGTTGTTGGGTTGCTCATGGACATGTAAACATCGAGCAGCTGCAGGACGCGGGCCAGTACTGCGGCGACGTGGACGCGCTGCTCGACCTGCTCGACTGCTGCGGACACGACCGCCCGGTGAGTACCAGCCCTGCGCTGTTGTTGGGTTGCTCATGGACATGTAAACATCGAGCAGCTGCAGGACGCGGGCCAGTACTGCGGCGACGTGGACGCGCTGCTCGACCTGCTCGACTGCTGCGGACACGACCGCCCGGTGAGTACCAGCCCTGCGCTGTTGTTGGGTTGCTCATGGACATGTAAACATCGAGCAGCTGCAGGACGCGGGCCAGTACTGCGGCGACGTGGACGCGCTGCTCGACCTGCTCGACTGCTGCGGACACGACCGCCCGGTGAGTACCAGCCCTGCGCTGTTGTTGGGTTGCTCATGGACATGTAAACATCGAGCAGCTGCAGGACGCGGGCCAGTACTGCGGCGACGTGGACGCGCTGCTCGACCTGCTCGACTGCTGCGGACACGACCGCCCGGTGAGTACCAGCCCTGCGCTGTTGTTGGGTTGCTCATGGACATGTAAACATCGAGCAGCTGCAGGACGCGGGCCAGTACTGCGGCGACGTGGACGCGCTGCTCGACCTGCTCGACTGCTGCGGACACGACCGCCCGGTGAGTACCAGCCCTGCGCTGTTGTTGGGTTGCTCATGGACATGTAAACATCGAGCAGCTGCAGGACGCGGGCCAGTACTGCGGCGACGTGGACGCGCTGCTCGACCTGCTCGACTGCTGCGGACACGACCGCCCGGTGAGTACCAGCCCTGCGCTGTTGTTGGGTTGCTCATGGACATGTAAACATCGAGCAGCTGCAGGACGCGGGCCAGTACTGCGGCGACGTGGACGCGCTGCTCGACCTGCTCGACTGCTGCGGACACGACCGCCCGGTGAGTACCAGCCCTGCGCTGTTGTTGGGTTGCTCATGGACATGTAAACATCGAGCAGCTGCAGGACGCGGGCCAGTACTGCGGCGACGTGGACGCGCTGCTCGACCTGCTCGACTGCTGCGGACACGACCGCCCGGTGAGTACCAGCCCTGCGCTGTTGTTGGGTTGCTCATGGACATGTAAACATCGAGCAGCTGCAGGACGCGGGCCAGTACTGCGGCGACGTGGACGCGCTGCTCGACCTGCTCGACTGCTGCGGACACGACCGCCCGGTGAGTACCAGCCCTGCGCTGTTGTTGGGTTGCTCATGGACATGTAAACATCGAGCAGCTGCAGGACGCGGGCCAGTACTGCGGCGACGTGGACGCGCTGCTCGACCTGCTCGACTGCTGCGGACACGACCGCCCGGTGAGTACCAGCCCTGCATGAACATCTAAACAAACCGTGCTCGAAATGGGGCCATAATTTAAAACTTTATGTATTTCTAATACATTATTATATAAAAATATTACCTTGCTGCACTTCTTCTCCATATAAACTTATAATGTACTAAATTGTATACTCTTCTGTCCGCGTTATTTTTGTATATAGGGGTATAAACTTTTTGCTTCACTTATTAATATACAGGATAAAATTTTAACCAGTGCGCAAATTTTAACAAATTAAACTTTACCGAGATAACTTAGTACAAAAAAATTAAGTTATCGTTAACGAAAAATGTTTACTTTAAAACCGGTGTTATGGTAGCTCGGCCGCGGCGAACGAACGCGCGTAAGAACTTGCAATACAGCTGTTTACGCCGGTCAATGACCGCTAGTTTTATCAGGTTTGAACTAGGCTTTTATAAGTTAACGCCGTAACCTGAAGTTATTTGAAGAGTAATCCAATTTTTTCTTCATACTTTCATGGGCTTAACACCATTAAATACAGAAAATAAATCATTTTGATCAATTAAATTAAGATTACAGTAATGTTCAATCAAAAATAACGTATGTGTTAAAAAAAAAATATTAAAACGAATTGCTTACTCCTATATGTCACGAATCACTGTATTTTAACTGTTTGTTGTAGTTGATCTTATTGTGTGCTGGCTCACACCGAAGCGACGTACCGTTTCGTGGAAATTGAACGTGGCTGCTAAAATGGTCCTTCCATTAGGGACGGTGGGGTTACGGATCCCAAGACCTCGCATACGAGGTCTGCTTTTTTTGCTTAAATTTTCACCACTTAATAAGCACACTCGCACCATCTTATAAAATTCACGGTTGGGGTAGTCTGACATCGCGACTTACGAATTACGACACGTTTGGCGCGACGCTGCGCGGAAAACGTTACACGCGACGTCTCGACAGCGCATGCGTGCGCTGTGCGTTGTGCCACGCGCTATTGTCGAGGTATGTAGGGTAGTGGGTGTAGGTAGGGTATGTGTGTGTGTAAGTATGTAGGGTGTAAACTTTAAACTGAATAAAGGTTGAATAAAATTTAAAAAAGGATTGAAAAAATAATTGAAATGTGTTCTATTGCTGATACTGAACCACCAAAAAAAATTTGCGCACTGGTTAAAAAAAATCCTGTATAGATGAATCATAAAACGTGGTTGTGGGTGTGAGTACAAGTTCGTTTACAGTTTGATCGGATAATTAGTGAACAGAGCGTGGTATGAGGCGTGTGCGTGTGCGCAGGAGGCGTCGGCGATGCGGCTGGTGTCGGCGCGCGCGGCGGCGCTGTGCGCGGGCGGCGCGGGCTGGCCGGCGCGCGCGCTGGCGCTGGCCGAGCGCTACGTGCGCCACGAGCCGCGCCGCGCCGTGCGCCTGCACACGCTGCACGCGCTCGCCGCCTTCATCAAGCGGAACAGGTCAGCACCTCCACTAGCGTTCACATTCTTGCTGACGGTCATGAAACGAGCCTTTTGTTGCTAACTTTTTACCTCTCATTTACAACATTTTTGACCCCGTTAACTTGAGCTCTATAATGGGCTATTTTGATGATCAAGTTCATGGATATATTCCACAGTAGTGTTCAATGAATATTTTCGGGAGCGCACTCAATGACATACCAAGTCAACCAACCAGTTGTTTGTTTGTGACCTACCTACCACTTATAATTATTAGATAGTTGTTACCCATCCCCTTTGGAAATAAAAACGAAAAGACAATAATGGACAATAATGGTGAAAGGCGGGCCTTTTGGGAGACTGTCTTATTTAGCCTAATTTTAATAAATGACTTTTCATTTAGATTTTTATTTTGATAGATATCTACGTATACCATTTGTTTTAGCTATTATAAAACAACTGTTACCTATATAAGTATACAATGTTGATTTCTGTTACCTATATAAGTATACAATGTTGATTTCTGCCAAGTTATAAACTAAAGCATTGTTTCGCTCAAGAAATAAGTTCATAACTACTTATATATTTTAGGTACTAATTTATAATCATCATATGAATTGAAGAGTTGCGAAGAATTTAAATGTAATTTAAAAATTACGGAGTGTCATACAGAGATAACCTGCGTCACACTCCATAACCGTTTTTTAAAATAAAATCTCAGCAGGTAAAAGCAGGTAAAGCGGCATGGCGGGTGGCGTTCAAACGCAGTAGCAGAATCTTATGTAGAAGATTCCATCCAAAACAAAGCAAATATAAGTGCCAAAATAACTCAGGCAATAAAGGAGGTGGGTAAAGTTTAGAACATTTTTCGCCCATCATAGTCATGAAAATTCAAAGTATTTATTGACGTCATGTTATTGTGTTTATGTGAAGTTTAGGTATCGACCTTTACATCTATTCTAAAATAGTAAGAAAAAAAATAGCAAGTCATTGAAAAAAAAATCATCAAACTTGTCACTAAAATAATAACTTCCTTGCAGTTTTGTTATTTTAAGCACTTTTATTAACTTTAATTACAAAATAAACTGTTAAGCGCTCTATGCACCAAAACAAATTAATGCTAGTTAAAAGCCTATTTACTGTAGTATTTGAGATACTAAAAAATATTTTGGTGCATAAAGCGCTTAACATTTTGTAATTAAAGTTAATAAAAGTGCTTAAAATAACAAAACTGCAAGGAAGTTATTATTTTAGTGACAAGTTTGATGATTTTTTTTCAATGACTTGCTATTTTTTTTCTTACTATTTTAGAATAGATGTAAAGGTCGATACCTAAACTTCACATAAACACAATAACATGACGTCAATAAATACTTTGAATTTTCATGACTATGATGGGCGAAAAATGTTCTAAACTTTACCCACCTCCTTTATTGCCTGAGTTATTTTGGCACTTATATTTGCTTTGTTTTGGATGGAATCTTCTACATAAGATTCTGCTACTGCGTTTGAACGCCACCCGCCATGCCGCTTTAAAGTCAATATATCAGCTCCCGAATCAGCAAGTAATGTAGCTGACGTTCTTCTGAAACTGTGCCCTGTATAACAATCAGCATCCGGCAATCCTAAAAACTTGGCGACTTCCTTTGGCATGGCACCGAATTTATTTATGCCAATAGGTTGCGCAGTACATTTACCTTTTTGGTAATTCTGAAAAAAATTATTATTTTTCGCCTTAGTCGTACGCAGAGCTTCATATTTTTTGGCCACGTCATAAAATGGGCCGTCGATAATAAAAGATCGGGGTATTTTGTTTTTAGTGTTTGGGATTTTAACTAAAAGCATTTTGCCTTGATTTTCAATGTCTTTTGTGGTAATATTGTGAAGCTCTTGCCGTCTACATGCACCATTAATACCAAATATTAACGCAACCTGAAAAGAAATAAAAATGTGTTAGATAAGGTATAGGTACTTAGCTTACAGACGGTCGTTAAAAAATATGTAAAAGAGTATGTACAGTAGGTAGATCAATACATAAAATAAGGAGGCAAACTGACCTATGTTGCCAGGTACTGGCTATCTGGAGCATCTTTTAGAAACTTTTCGACGTCATTTGATAACAGTACCTTAGATTTTTTCTTTATAAAACCATCAGAGCGTCTCTTTAAAAATACAATGAGATTTGAATATAAATTAATATCTACACAATTTTTCATCTTGAGGGTGCTTTTCAGCATAGAATATGTTATCCACAACGAGCTAGGCTTATATTTACTAGCTAGTTCATTAAAATACGCCAAAACTACATTTTCGGAAAATGACTTGGCATTTTTCATGTTTTTCCACTTCAAGAAATTTTCATACGTGGTTATGTATCTGTCCTTGGATATTGACGGCAGCAAGCTGTCGCATGCGGTTCGCGCTTCTGTTAGTATATCCGGTGGAGTTGAAGTAATATATTGCTCATCTTCATTATTGAAAGTTGTCATTTTTAGATATTCACAATACAAGTACAAAGAAAAGAAAATTTGAGAAAAATGGCGCGAGGATTATTTTCTGCCGTGGCTGCGTGAAAATGTTGGCAAAGACGCTAGAGCATGCAGCCAAGTTTTTAAAGTACCGAATAAACTGTTTTTTTTTTTAATTATAAATAAACTCAATCTGTGAATGCACACTGTTGCTTTCCCGCGATTTTAACAGCGCGCTAACGCTGCCTACTGACTGGCGCTGCGCGGCGATTAGTTCGAAATTTGAATAGCAACAGCGCGCTGCTCAGTAGCTGGAGTCATGCGGCGGCGATCAGTTCCATATTTGAAATGGCAAATAATACTGTTGTTTAGTCCCGTTTAAAGTAGTTTCGGAACGCGCCATCGAACGGAATGACATCTGACTTGACAGTTTGATTTTGACACTTGACGTTGCTTCTTGGAATTTGGTGCTTAACAAGGAAAGCATGTCGCCGCTTGAATCTCGCGATCTTTTGTAAAGTAATCCCTTACCCCGGTCGTTTTGGTGACAATAGGTCATGACCCATTGTTTGGATTGTTAATAACCCCAATTTGACGTAATAACACGGGTTTAGTTTCTTGACATTGAAGAAGTTTGAAGGTTAAGCAAGTGACGCTATTGGGAACGAGTGATTCTAACCTGAAGAATACTCGTAACGTCACAACACGATACATATACACTCACTTACATACATAACTCCAGGTAACCCCAGAAGCAGTGTCCTTCAACCACCAGGTAAGTTCTTTTGTTGTATTGTAGGTGAGTCATTTGTTAATTGTATTGCGTCTTCACTTGAATTGTACTTGTATTGTCTGCTCCGCGTACGGCGGACTAGTTTCGCTCGCCACTCTTGTCTCTAGAGCCCCACGGTTAGCACGCTTCCACATAATAATTAAAAACCTTATGGGGGTCTATTCTGGCAGCGAACAACTGTTATGGAATTTGTATGGACCATAACTTAACTATTTGCTTTGGTAACACACGCGTTTTTATGACCCGCCTTACATATTTAAAACCGGTGAAATTACATCAGCTTTACGAGCAAGGGTGTTTAAAAAATTATAATAATTACGAAAATTCAAAAACGTTTAGACAAAAAAAAAATATTTTTGCTTTGCTTTTTGCTTTTTTTTAATTTATTTTTTTCAAAATTTAATATTTATAAATTATTTGACGCACATAAGAAATACTGACTCTTTCTTATTTTTTACGGCCCGAGACACCGCGGCCATGCTCGTGCCGTCCGGTCGCCGCCCTCACAGCGTCAGGCGGGCTATTCATAGAATTTTATAGTAAAGGTTTTATGCAAAACGTCTCAAGCAATTTTAAAATTATAATAATTACGTAAATTCAAAAACGCTTAGATACATTTTTTTTTGTTTCTATAGCTTCTTTACCACCTACAGGTGACCCCTTAAAATATTTCGTGTATGAATACCTTATATGTATTCATGGAATAAACAATATATTTAAAGTGAAATAACACTAAGTAAATTTTTTGACTTTTTCTGATTTTTAACATGGCAGTTAACGTGTTAATAAATGAATTGCCCGCATGCCAAGATTGGTAAAAAAGGTCATAAAATGTATAGGAGGATATGTTGATGAAAAATCTGTATAAACTCTCTTGTGTCTGTTTTCTTAAGAACATTGTAATCATCAAAACTTGAATTATTTTTTTAATTTCAAATCTTCAGTCTTATTCATAAACGACTCTTAAATTTTAATCAATTGCTAAGCAACTGATTAGTGAAATTCTTATTCATAAACGCTATTTAGCGCTAAGTAGTCGCTAACCATTTGATTAAAAGCTGTCAAAATTAAACACCACTGGTAGCTTGTTAAGAGGATGCTAAGAGGCAAGATGGCGGATTTTATTTGAATCAGCTGATCGGTTCAATAGGATTATTGTGTGCTTCAAGGTTATTTTGTCCCTAATATCTAATTATGCCTTAGTAAATATTGATTTCAACAATATTTACGGGATTTCGGAATAGTACAGGAGAATTAAATAATTTTGAAACGCTACGCGCCGACGGGAAATAGACGGAGGAAGACCTACAAGGCTTGTTTACATCTGCGATGAGAATAAGTCCATATTAGGTACATATTCTTCATGCGAAGTAAACGTGATAAAGGATTTTTAGGGAAAGCTCAAACAGGAGGAGGCTCAGTAGGTTTTAGGCCCCTCACAGTCTTTGACGCCAGTTCCAAGGCACAGAACTGAAGAAAAGCCATGTTGTGGCAGTCTTGCTCAAATAACAAGAGACATTTCATAAGCAACAATTCTATCTATCTAATCTAACTAGCCTATATTGTCCCACTGCAGGGCAAAGGCCTCCCTCTCCCTTTTCCAAACATTTCTGTCTTTTGCTAGTCGTGGCCAGAGCATAAGATGGACAAGATTTATCAATGATAATGTCATGCGCCCATACTATGGGGCTACAGAGGGGGGGAAACAATCTGACCGCATACTGTGTTCGGTTGCTCTCTCTTTTTCAGGTGCTTGAGGCAACCGTCAACGTTTCAACCCAACAACTATCGGATCAGGTGCGGGTCATCCAGCGTAATCATATGTTGGATGACACTGCACTTGATCGCCTACGAAATGAAATGCAGAGTAGCTATGTTAGTTAGCCAAGCAACAATTACGTTTATTTTAATAAAGCTACATTTTTGTTATAAATTCATATTTTTGATTTCCAATTATTCTTCCTCCGTAACATATGTATGGGTGCTACTCTATTCTCATGGCACTCTCATTCCTCATCTTATTCACGTAGCATTATCTGCGCCCTCGCCGTCTTTCCGAGGTTATATAGTATTGGTGCTTCGTCAAACTTTCAACTGTAAACAAGATTTTTTAATTTTATTAAAATACACAGAAACACCAGTGCATAAGCAATAGGAAGTAATATAAAATAGACACAAGTACCTATTTTTTTAAAAGAGTATATTCATGTAAACAAGCATAGGGGACATGCAAATACATAGCTATAATTGTATTATCGGCTACGGCTTTTTAACATTAATTTGGTCAGTTTAAGGTTAGCGGATATAAAATCAGAAATAAATATCTGTATCTTCCAGCCTTTCGAGCTAATTACATTGTAGTTTACCATCGGAAAAACAATGAAATAATTATGATATAAACGTATTAAATTATTTTATACAAATTGAAATATCCGATGACATTGTTGACTTTGATCTGCCAAGGCACCACAGATACAAATACCGTGGTTCTGACAACCTTATACCTACTTTTAATTCGGTTTTTTAGTCAACTATATTGATTATAATCTGTGCTGCACGCATAATTTCCCCTCTATTTCGTGTCGTAACTAATCATCTGCTAACTAGCGTTTATGAATTAAGAAAAGTTAATCATTACTTAAGAGCTAACCATTTACTTAACTAAACAGTGGCTAATCAGTGATTAGCGAGATTTTTATGAATAAGGCTGCTTGTGTGTAACATGAAAATAAAACCTGTTTTTCATAAAGTTTTAAATATGTTGACTTTTATTTGTTTTCTTATTTTTTTTATAGTGGTCTCAACTATTGACCGGTAGTGTAAATGCGAAAGTAACTCTGTCTGTCTGTAACGCTTTCACGACTAAACCACTGAACCAATTTTGATGAAATTTGGTATGGGGTAAGTTTGAACCTCAAGAAAGGACATAGGCTACTTTTTATCTCACGACTTCGTCTGCGTCCGCGATAACCGACCTTTACGCGAACGAAGTTGCGGGCAAAAGCTAGTTAGAAATATATTTTGACCTGGAGGCTCCTGTGATCGATATGATTTGATTAAAAGTTGCTTGGTACATGTGCCAAGGCCCGGAGCAAACGCTTCAGTCTGTTTCTAAAATCAAAATAACTGATTTTTACTGAATGCGTGTAAAATTGCATAAGGTACTTATAAAACATTATAAAAAATGTTACGGCTAATTTCCGAAATGGCTAAATCTATTTTCGCGATTAAAGCGCGCGTTCTTTCCATACTAATGATGTATGCTCCGTAGCAGCACGCCGTACCTCGTTCCCGCCGTCGCGAGCCGGTGCATTGGCCCGGCTCGTCGCCCCGGAACTAACCCGCTGCTCCGCTGCACGTGCCGGTCAGTCGTTTCGGGTGCGTAGGCCAACATCACCGCCCTTCTGTACGTCAATGTCGGCTCGGCGAAGAGGCACGATCTCGTGTCTCTCTCATGACCAGACACGAATGGGTCTCGTAATTTTCTTCGAGGACACTTTTAGAGTTGAACGTGCTGGCCAGATGTGTGAGGATTTGCAAATAATCGCTCAAAGTTTCGCCGCCGTATTGATGTCTCATTGTATATATATGCTGCTCAGCTATCTCTGAGCGCTTTCAGTTCGAGATGGTCGCCGACTATGTTTAATAACTTCTGAAAACTTTTTGTATCCGGATCTTCTGACGCACAAAGATTACACATCGGATCATAAGTAGCTTCGCTCACTAACGTGGATGACGTACTTGCTGGTTAGATTTATTTAAGCGCCATAAACTATTCTACACGTCGATTGTTTGCCGACATTTTTATGCTCGATACATCGAATTGTTCTATTTTTTCGATCGACCTTTTATTGTCACTACATAATAACTGTACGCTAATATTAGTCGTAATTTAACTTAGTTTTATTCGTGACCAGTAGTGTTTAATAAATACAATTCGGGAGCGCACTCAATAAAACACCAATTATTTATTTGCGACCTACCTGTTCATATTAGACAGATAACACACTCACCTTTCGACCATATACTGTTGTTTGTGAGAAATGTACTGTGCTTTACCAGGTACCTATACGGCGAAGAGTTGATCGAGCTGGTGGGCATCCCGGTGTTAAGCTCGTGCGCGCTGGATGCGGAGTGCGCGCTGCGGGCCGCGGCAGCGCGGGCGCTGACCGAGCTGGCGCGCACCTCCACCTCGGACGCCTGCACCGACCTCATCGACCTGCTGGAGAAGGTATGTGAGCACGTGTCGCTGGACGCGCAGTGCGCGCTGCGGGCCGCGGCAGCGCGGGCGCTGACCGAGCTGGCGCGCACCTCCACCTCGGACGCCTGCACCGACCTCATCGACCTGCTGGAGAAGGTATGTGAGCACGTGTCGCTGGACGCGCAGTGCGCGCTGCGGGCCGCGGCAGCGCGGGCGCTGACCGAGCTGGCGCGCACCTCCACCTCGGACGCCTGCACCGACCTCATCGACCTGCTGGAGAAGGTATGTGAGCACGTGTCGCTGGACGCGCAGTGCGCGCTGCGGGCCGCGGCAGCGCGGGCGCTGACCGAGCTGGCGCGCACCTCCACCTCGGACGCCTGCACCGACCTCATCGACCTGCTGGAGAAGGTATGTGAGCACGTGTCGCTGGACGCGCAGTGCGCGCTGCGGGCCGCGGCAGCGCGGGCGCTGACCGAGCTGGCGCGCACCTCCACCTCGGACGCCTGCACCGACCTCATCGACCTGCTGGAGAAGGTATGTGAGCACGTGTCGCTGGACGCGCAGTGCGCGCTGCGGGCCGCGGCAGCGCGGGCGCTGACCGAGCTGGCGCGCACCTCCACCTCGGACGCCTGCACCGACCTCATCGACCTGCTGGAGAAGGTATGTGAGCACGTGTCGCTGGACGCGCAGTGCGCGCTGCGGGCCGCGGCAGCGCGGGCGCTGACCGAGCTGGCGCGCACCTCCACCTCGGACGCCTGCACCGACCTCATCGACCTGCTGGAGAAGGTATGTGAGCACGTGTCGCTGGACGCGCAGTGCGCGCTGCGGGCCGCGGCAGCGCGGGCGCTGACCGAGCTGGCGCGCACCTCCACCTCGGACGCCTGCACCGACCTCATCGACCTGCTGGAGAAGGTATGTGAGCACGTGTCGCTGGACGCGCAGTGCGCGCTGCGGGCCGCGGCAGCGCGGGCGCTGACCGAGCTGGCGCGCACCTCCACCTCGGACGCCTGCACCGACCTCATCGACCTGCTGGAGAAGGTATGTGAGCACGTGTCGCTGGACGCGCAGTGCGCGCTGCGGGCCGCGGCAGCGCGGGCGCTGACCGAGCTGGCGCGCACCTCTACCTCAGACGCTTTTTAATTTATTTATAATAAAAAATTAAAAAATACTGTTACATGTCAGTCACCTGTCTAAAGGTTTATTAAAATATCAGTGTCAGACAGTATGTTTCTAGCATTTATGATGGACCTTTTTGGCGCAGCCGTAGAGCTGAGAGTGACGATTTCAAAACATTTTCACATTCTTTTCTATTTGAATTGAATATTTCACGAACTTCTGTCGAATAATTAGAATGGTTTCTGTGCCGCCGCAGATCCTGAACCGGCCCTTCGAGATGTACGTGACGGAGGTGCCGATCCCGGCGGACGCGGACGTGTCGGACCTGCAGCTGGCGGCGTGCGGGCTGCTGGAGCTGCTGCACGCCAAGCTGCTGGGCGCGCCGGCCGCGCACGCCGCGCGCGCCTTCCTCGTGCTGCTGGACCATCTGGACAGCCACTACCGGCGGCACGCGCTCTTCATGCACCATCCCGACATACGGATAAAGGTGGGTGCTTCTAGATTTGAGAACTCGGGTTTGTTTTGATATTGGCCTATTTTTATATACTCCCCTATATAATATTGTTCAAAAGAACTTCTTCAACTCACTGATTATCCTAAAACTTCAGCAATTGTCTCGTTGCATATCTCTCTAAACACAAAATCGTTACAGACAATCAGTTCGGTTTTAAACCAGGAATCTCAACGGAAGATGCTGTAAGCTGAACTTACCAAAACCTTAGTTAACAACCTGGACACAGGCATGAAATTATACGGTATCTTCCTTGACTTATCCAAAGTATTCAACACGGTTTGTGTTCCCACCTTGATCTCTGAAATGGAAAGCGTTGGGATTCGTGGCCTCGCGTTGGACATTAATTAAATATTATCTCTTAAATCATACTTAATGTGGTAAAATGGGCTCTGCAGAGTAATGATAGATGTATCAGCAGGTGATCCACAGGGTAGCGTCCGCGGACTGCCTCTATTTTTGCTTTAAATAAATGCTAAATTGTGACATATTTACGTACACCGATGACACGGCGTTAAGAGCCATTTTACATTTTTGCGCGAATATCTAAGATTTTAGTTGCCTTATTTACCTCTCATCTCATCATTATAAATACTCTGGCATTGACGAATACATGTAAAAAATAGATCAATCTTTTGTTTTGTCACTTTTAGTAGAACAGTTACAAAAATTTATTTGTTTACTTTGTAGTAATTAATCTCCCACAACTAGTTTTCTTAAAAATCAGCGCAGGGTCAATTTCAGACTCCTATTTCTATCATTAATATGTAGAAATTTGAGTAAAAAAAAATACACAAAACAACAGACATATAATCTAGTTGTTACATCTAGTACAAGAATATTGACGTTTAATAACATTAATTAGTAAAAAAATAAAGTCGTATGGCAATTTTTACGATTTATTCGCAAGTTTATCGCGTTTTTTGGTTTGAATAAAGCATAATTACATTAAAAAATTCATATCAATATAAAGTATGCTCTATAACAAATCGAATTCTCAAGTTTTATTTAAATCTGTTTATTTACTTAGACATAATATCGTTTTTGAAATCACTCTAAATTAGAATAAATTACGATGCACAAGCGGGCATCGTTTAGTACGGCGCAAGCGCCCAACGGGGAAGGACCTGTGCCACTTTTTCCCGCGTCTCAGTTTACGGGTACTCGTATCGTGAAGGCAAAAATATACTACGACTACAACATTTTGCTACACTTCGCATTTTTTTTTTTGTATAATAGTTTCGTTAATTATCAAGTAAAGCATTATTTTAATAGATTGTAGAAAAATTTTGACTAAAATAATTTATTTTAACTAAATCTGACTATTTTTAATCGCGATTAAAAAGGTGTGGAGTAAAACTAGTGGTCATGAACAAAAATTCACACCAACGGCAACGCCTCGCCTCACGTGCAAAAACAGTACTTACTGTATTTTTTTTTCTTTGGCTTATATCTCGAAAATGGCGTGTCCTATCGCAAAAATAATGACATTTTCGATCCCCTTTAAAAGACCCCACACATATAAATCTCAACACGTGGGTAATATTTTTTTTTATTTTTCAAACAAAAATGAAAAATTCCATATAAAACACGTCCAGGATGCCCCCTTGCGCCTTCGTATCTCAGCAAGTTCATTGCGTAGCGCACAAGTACTAAGTTGCGAAGCCAAAAGAAAAAAACCGGCCAAGTGCGAGTCGGACTCGCGCACCGAGGTTTCCGTACAAACCTGTATGTATTCTCGGTTTATGCATAAGGTTTATGTTTATGAAATTAAATGTTTTTTTTTTTTTTAATTTTTATATTTGAGTTGATTGAATGAAAGGTAAATTGCGGTTTACGATTTATGACGTATTAAAAAAAACTACTAACTAGATCTCGTTCAAACCAATTTTTGGTGGAATTTTACATGGTAATGTACATCATATATTTTTTTTAGTTTTATCATTCTCTTAATTTAGAAGTTACGGGGGAGGACACACATTTCACCACTTTGGAAGTGTTTCTCGCGCAAACTATTCAGTTTAGAAAAAAAATATATTAGAAACCTCAATACCATTTTTGAAGACCTATTCATAGATACCCCACACGTATGGGTTTGATGAATTTTTTTTTTTTGAGTTTCAGTTCTAAGTATCGGAAACCCAAAAATTTATTGTTTATTTTTTTCTATTTTAGTGTAAAAATCTTAATGCAGTTCACAGAATAGATCTTCTTACCAAGTTTCAACAGTATGCTCTTATACTTTCGGAGAAAAGTGGCTGTGACATACGGACAGACAGACAGACATGACGAATCTATAAGGGTTCCATTTTTGCCATTTGGCAACGGAACCCTAAAAATACCACGTTGAGTCGCGATTGTCAAATTTGATTTTAGTCGTGTCAAAATAATTTTTAAAAGAGATTATTTCTTGCAGAATAGCGTAACAATTCTCATAGCTAAAAGTAAGCAATTTTAGAGATAGTTTTGTTAGTTCAGTTCGGTGTACAACAGAATCGGCACCAATATGTAATTGTTTTAATTTTTTTTTTTATTGTATACTTTACATAACATATAGTTGTATTTTTTTTTATTAGTCTAGAAATCTTTATTAGACTGCTGCGTCAGTCCAATATACGAGCTTGTACGTATCGGTTGCATTATTTCATCTCCACCCCCCCTTCGGTTATAACAGTTGGCGACGAGGTCAAAGTACAAGTTACGCGTAATAATATCGTAAACGTAAAAAATTATGGCAAAAGCTACAGTTTCGGTCGGCACATTAACAGTGTTTAACCATGAACATCAGGAATGGCTATTGTACAAAGAACGACTCGAACAGTGGTTTCTAGCAAACGAAATTGGGGAAGATGTGGATAAAGCCGGTACTAAACGTCGAGCTATTTTGCTGAGCAACTTCTCGGAATCAAGCTACAAATTGATTCGCGATTTGGCTACACCGCGGCAGGTCGGTACCTTGAGCTATGTTGAAGTAGTTGCTCTATTGGATGGACATTTTACAATAAAAAAGTGCACGTTCGCGGAAAGGTACAAATTCCACAGTGCCACGCAACATCCACGCGAAGGATTGCCGGAGTGGGCGGCACGTGTACGTGGGTTGTCAACCCACTGCGGGTTCGTGTCTTCAAGTATTGATGAACACCTGCGCGACCGATTTGTGCTCGGCATGGCACCAGGACCAGAGCGAGATAAATTATTTACCAAGGCAATGTCGGAGATGACGCTCAGCAAGGCCTTGGAAATAGCTGAAGGTGTATATGTGATATGGGTACAGCCCTTCAAGTGATGAAGATGGACACGGCAGCACAGCCTGGCACAGCACGTGGCAAAAGTGTGCAGCGGCGCGGGCATGGGCTAGCGACACCCACAGCTAGCGGCGAGCACGGTCAAGACGGCGGCAGCGGCTGCACAGCCTGCGGCTACGCAGGCCATCAGGCATCAACGTGTCGGTTTGTGCGGTATAAGTGCAAAAAGTGCGGCATTCAAGGACACCTTAAGCGAATGTGTAAAAAAACTGTAAATAAACAACACTATGTTGAGTGCTGTGGGGATGAAGACGATGATGGTAAGCATGTATGCTATAATATCCGCACCTTTCGCGGCGAACCGATGCGAGAATCTGTTTGTGTCAATGGAATCAATCTAAGCTTTGAAATAGATACGGGTTCACCAGTTACCGTTATTTCTGAGCAAATGTATCTTAAACACTTTGTGAACATTACATTAGAAGCCAGTGATGTTATTTTGCATAGTTACAACGGCGATAAGTTACACATTGTAGGTAAAATAAATCTTTTGTTCAGCTATAACAACAAATCATTTACAATAGGGGTATATGTTGTACGGAATGGAGGGCCACCCTTATTAGGCAGAGATTTCTTTTTTCGTTTTAATTTACAAATATGTTCTGTGAATAACTGTAACGATTTCTTATCGGGTAATTCTTCCAAATACCCACAGTTGTTCGGAAGTAAATTAGGTTGTTTTAAGGGCGTCAAGGTCGATTTACCATTGAAACCAGATGCAAAGCCAATATTTTATAAGGCTAGACCGTTACCTTTTGCTCTTCGCGAAAGCGTTGAAAAAGAACTGAACCGTCTTGTAGGGTTAGGTGTTCTGGTCCCAGTTAAATACGCAGAGTATGCAAGTCCCGTAGTGCCTGTCTTAAAGCGAGATGGTTCTATACGGCTCTGTGCCGACTACTCCGTGACTATCAATAAGCAGTTACTTGTCGATAAATATCCGTTACCTAGGTATGACGAGCTGTTTACTAAATTACACGGCGGCAAGTATTTCAGTAAATTAGACCTATCGCATGCATATAATCAGTTATGTTTAAACGAAAAGTCACAAATGGTCACTTGCATAAACACCCATAAAGGGTTATATAAGTTTACACGCTTAGTGTTTGGTCTGGCTAGTGCGCCAGCCATTTTTCAGCGTAATATGGAAGCGCTTCTATCAGGACTAGAAGGTACTCTTTTATTTCTTGATGATATTTTAGTGTGCGGGGCGGACAAGGAACAGATGATGAGTAGGTTAAATGAAGTTTTCCGTAGGTTACAGGAAGCGGGCCTTGTTTTAAACATAGACAAATGCACTTTCTTCCAAGAATCAGTTTCCTATCTGGGATTTGTTATTGACCGTAATGGTATACATAAATCACCGGAGAAAATTAAAGCCATTTTGCAAAGTCAAATACCTACCAATACGTCAGAATTAAAATCATTTTTAGGTATGGTCAACTATTACCGTATCGCTTGTTGCTGACTCAACAAAATACCTGACCACTGCACTGTCCTACTTAAATCGATTTGCCGCTGTCTAAGCACTATTAGCCGCCCGCTTCATAAATCGAATCTAGCAACTTTGTTTTCAACCTCGTTAATAATACTGTAAATTTAATCATATTTGTGATCTAAGTACTAATAACTACATATTTTCCGTACCTAAATATTATATAAATTATCTAGATATTAAAACCTTAGTTATAATTGTAACATAATAAATTAACAAACTATATCACTTTTCATAAAACTTAAGTTAAATATTGTTAAGACATCAGTTGACCTAATATAAATTGTAAGAACTCATGCCGCCTGTGATACAGGTTTATCCTAGTACAGGCATCATACTTTGTACTACCTTTACTATATTCTAAGATTTATACTGTTATTTACCAACTTTTACTTTTGAATAAAAATTTATTATTATTTCCTTTATTTCAGTATATAAACATATAAATTATATTTTTAAATATTAGAATATAAAATAAAAACATTTAAAAATATAAAAAATAGTAGCCCACCGGTATCGGGAACAGGGTCCAAGCTACCGGCGGTCAGGGCTCCAGAGAGAGGAACCTCCTGACGATGCGAGCCGTGTCCAGAAGTACCGCTTTCTGAATCAAGCCCTTGACCCAGCTGCCTAACGAGAGCCTCCTTAGATGTCGGTCGAGGCTCTTGGCTATCAACCCATTGGCTGTGACGACTATCGGCACAATGATCGCTGAATCCACATCCCACATGTCGACAACCTCGCGAGCCAAGTCAAGATACTTGATCTGTTTATCTTTCTCAGCTTTCACGAGGTTCTCGTCATGTGGGACCGTTATGTCAACAATCATTGTGCGCCGCTCTACTCGATCCACCACCACTATATCAGGCTTATTTGCGGTAATAGTCCTGTCAGTGATGATGGATCGATCCCAGTACAATGTGATATTTCCATTTTCGAGAACTGGGTCGGGCACATACCTGTAGTACGGCACTTCCGATTCCACAAGGCTGTATTTAAGAGCAAGTTGCTGATGGATAATCCTGGCTACTAGGTTGTGTCTATGCAAGTATTCTTCGTTAGCTAGACGAGAACACCCGGAGATTATGTGTCTAATTGATTCTCCTGGACGGTGGCATGCCCGACAGATGTCAACCGTGCCGTCTTTCACAATAAATCTCCGGTAATTGTTCGTCATCATAACTTCGTCCATAATTGCACAGACAAAACCTTCGGTTTCCCCAAAGAGGTCACCGAAACGCAGCCAGGCTACGGACGCTAGTGTATCTACATCGGGTCCATGTAGGGCCCGGAAAAAGCGTCCGTGGAGCTCCTTACTCTGCCATACTTCCATGCGTTCATTAGTGTCAAGTATTACAGGTTTGCGCCAGTTCTCGTTAGCCAAGGAGAGCGGGGTGAGGCCCTTGTCAACCGCGACCACATCTCGATGCATCCCCACGTCGGTTTCTAGGAAATATTCCCTGAGACTGCATATCTCGCGATTGTGGAGAGTCTTAGCGTTTAAAAAGCCTCGACCTCCACACTTTCGCGGGATATACAGCCTCATTACCGATGACCGTGGGTGATGCATTCGATATGCAGTCAGCAGCGTACGGACCCTCCTATCCAGGGCGTCGAGTTCGGTTTGAGTCCATTTGAGTATGCCGAAAGAGTACATCAAAACCGGCATGACCCAACCGTTGAAGGCGCGCACCTTGTTTCCGCCTGATAAAAGACTATTAAGTACTTTCTTCAGGCGGCCAAAGAAGCGCTCCCTCAACGATTGCTTCATGTCAGTAACATTGATGCCCAACGCTTCCGACATACCCAAATACTTATAGGTTTCGGATGCGGAGAGGGCTCGGAGGTTTATGGAATCCGAGAGTTGGGTTCCCGCGGATTCCACAATCTCCCCTCGCTTTACATGCATGACCGCACATTTGTCCACACCAAATTCCATCCTGATGGCCCTACTGAAGGTTTCAGTTACTTTCAGTAACTCCATCAGTTGAAAATTGTTGGGGGCAAAGAGTTTAAGGTCATCCATGTAAAGGAGGTGAGATATAACCTGACCACCTCTCCTCAACCGATAGCCTATACCTGAATCCTCAAGCAGTGTGCTCAGAGGATTCAGGGCTAAGCAGAACCAAAGTGGACTCAAACTATCACCCTGAAATATGCCTCGCTCGATCCTTATCGGTTCGCTGTTCCTTTGGATATTTCAACATCCTGGATAGCGAAGGACCGTTCTCCACTGCCCCATACATGAAATCAGGAAGGTGCGCAGAGTTGCATCAATTTTATACAACTCCAGGACCCTCATGAGCCATGTATGTGGCACCGAGTCATAGGCCTTCTTGTAATCTATCCAACATGTCGACAGATCCTTTCGGGAACGACGAACCTGTTGGCTAATGGCCATATCAATGAGGAGCAGCTCCTTAGTACCGCGAGACCCGTTCCTACATCCATTTTGAGAGACAGACATGATGGAGTTAGTGTCTATATGATTGTAAATTTTAGTTCTCAAAATGGATGTAAGAACTTTATAGACCGTCGGTAAACACGTGATCGGCCTATAATTTTTGGGTTCCGCGGTGCTACCTGATTTATGGAGCAGGTGGGTAACTCCTGTTGTAAGAAACTGGGGTAGCGAACCAGACTCCAAAGCAGTCTGGTACTGAGTCGCCAAGCGAGCGTGCGATCCTACAAACCATTTTATCCAGAAGTTGTGCAGCCCGTCCGGCCCTGGAGACTTCCAGTTGGGCAACGGACGAACTGCACGAGCAACATCCTGGGGGCAGATAGTAATAGCCCCCATTTCTGGTATAGGATCGCAGGCTCGCTCGACTTCTCTAGCCCAATCACCTTCGGTGTGACTCACAGGCACCGACCAGATACTGCGCCAAAAAGAACACATGTCATCATTATCCGGCAGATGCGTGTCAGCCACACCTTGGATCGGTCGCTCCCAAGCCCTATAAACCCACCTTTCATCACTCTGGAAGGCGCGATTCTGAGTGTATCGGTCCACTCGCCGCTTATACCTACGAATACGGCTTGCCCATGCATAAACTTTCTGCTTCAGGAAGTCTATGCGCTCTGTGACACGGGACATAAAATCCTGAGGGCTGGTATCAGTCCCTGAGAACGCCCGTCTCACAAAGCGCATCACTCTAGGACGAGTGTTGCCCTCCCTGAAGCAGATTAGTTTGCCGATGAGCGCTCTGGCCCCACTAATACGTCGCTCAACTCTGCACTGCCAGGCTGGTACGGCTGGTTTTGGTCGTGTAGCTCTAGAGTCACTAGCAAATTTGACGTGAGCTACACGACATGCCGCTACAGCCGCGCAGTACAGAATTGCATGAGTATCAGTGAGGTCTTCGCAGTCATCAAAATAGTTTGATAACTGCGAATCCAGAGCCGCCACCAGCGCCCTATTTTTGTTATGCATGGGCAAACGAGGTAAGCGTGGTCTAAGTTCGGGTGATATGGACCGATATTCTCGAATCGCATCCTCCAAAGCACTCCTCAATTCCTCATTGCACTGGGTACTTACGTTTGTAGCCCTGTCATCATTCCCCTCTTCAGCTTGACTTGTCAAGTACTGTGGTGGGACCACAGCAGTCTGCAACGGGGGTGCGATGACATGGCTACTCTGCATTTCATTTCGAAGGCGATCAAGTACAGTGTCATCCAACATATGGTTACGCTGGATGACCCGCACCTGATCCGATAGTCGTTGGGTTGAGACGTTGACAGCTGGCTCAAGCACCTGAAAAAGAGAGAGCATCCGGACACGGTACGCGGTCAGATTGTTTCCCCCGTCTGTAGCCCCATAGTATGAGCGCATGACATTCTCATTGATGGATCTTGTCCATCTCATGCGCTGCACACTTCCGCCGGGAGCTGGGACCCTATCAGAGGCCGGTGGGCCTCGAGGTCCTAAGCCGTCCGGCGGCCGGCGTCCTCTCCGTCGACGAGCAGGTGGTGGCGTCGTGGGCGGAGAGAAGTACTCGTCGCTCGAGCTCGACGCAACTGCCACGGCCGGTGTTGTCACAGCGCCCGCAGTGGGGCTGGGTACCGGCGGCGGCGAGGCGGAGCTGAGCGAGGAGTCCGGTGGTGGAAGGCGTGCATTACGTGCTGCGGCTCTGGTCAACATTTTTCTCACTTTTCCATTGTTATTTTTTCATTATGTTCGGAGGTGACATCTGTCATGCCACCTCCGATTCGGCAGTTTTTAATTTATTTTTCTACATTATGGTGGTGGCTGGTCTCTTTGCGTTACGGGATGATTTTATAACTCTTGTTTTCGTTTAATATCAGCACTGTTTCAAAACTGGGTCAAAGTTAGGTACTTTTACAAATTAAATTATTAAAAAATTGGAAAACGTGACAGTCGATGTTGACACGGTGTTGCCAAAGTTATTATTATTATTATTATAAAAAAAAAATATTATTATATTATTATATTATCAATTTTAAGCCCACTGCATGAGTTGCTAAAGAAAAACGAGCCTTGGTCATGGACTAAGAAACATGACGAGACGGTGTCGTTTATTAAACGCGAATTGGTTTCTGAAACCACCTTAGCTCATTTTAATCCGAAAGCATTGTTAATTGTAACGGTTGATGCGTCACCCACCGGGTTAGGCGCCGTTTTATCACAGGTCGAAGGTGGTATAGAAAAACCTATCTCGTATATGTCCCGTTCACTTAATGCAGCAGAAAAACGCTACAGTCAAATTCAAAACGAGGCTACTGCTATAATATTTGGAATAAGGAAATTCCATCAATACTTATATGGTCGAATCAAACCTTTTATTTTAAGAACTGACCATAAACCTTTAGTTTCTATTTTTAATCCTGACAAAGGCATTCCCGAGATATCAGCAAATCGGTTACAGCGCTATGCTATTTTTCTGTCCGCATACAACTATAATATTGAATACTAGCTTTTGCCAGCGGCTTCGCCCGCGTGGAGGTCGGAAAATATCCCGCGTGAACCTACTACCGGGATAAAAAGTAGCCTATGTGTTATTTTCACCCGACTTGCTTCAAATTTATCGTCACTGCTCGGCTCCTATGTGTCTTAGCGTTATGTTATATAGCCTATAACCTGCCCAGGAGTATGGACTACAATCGTACTAAGTTTGGTTAAAATCCCTTCAGTAGTTTTTGACCCATGCGTGCACATACAGACAGACGGACAGACAGACAGACAGACAAAAAATTTACTGATTGCATTTTTGGCATCAGTATCGATCACTATTCATCCTCCAATATTAATTTTGAATATATTTTCAATGTACAGAATTGACCTCTCTACAGTTTTATTATAAGTATAGATGTAAGCAGTGTTCATAACTGCGCAGATTTCCTAAGTCGCTCGGTAGCGGAAGATTTAAAAACGACCGATACTAACTCATTACGTGATGAGTCATTAGTCGACAAATCTAGTTATGTGCGCTTTGTTTACGAAGGTGAAAGATTTTTGTCGCTGTCGGATATCAGAGATGCAATTAGGTTAGATAATGTAATAACAACCGTCATCGACTATTTAACAAATGGTTGGCCCAACAAAATTAATGAACCGCTTGTGGTGGATTATTATAGCCACCGGTTGGAATTATCGGTAGAAAATGGTTGTCTAATGAGGGGTTATAGATTAGTAATTCCTACAAGTCTGCGACACAAAGTGATAAACGAGTTACACGCAGGCCACTTAGGAATCACAAAAGTGAAAGAAGAAGCACGCAATAGATTTTGGTGGCCGGGTATGTCTGTCGCTATTGAGGAGCACATCGGCGCGTGCGCCGTGTGTGTATCGCAGCGCGCCGCACCCCCGCGCACCCCCCTCACACCATGGCCTTTCCCTGCGCAACCGTGGCATCGCGTTCATATAGATTTCTTAGGTCCCATTAGCGGTAAAACATTTTTAATTATAGTGGACGCATATTCAAAATGGGTTGAAGTATTTGATGTTTCATCGGGTGGTACTACTACGCGAGTAGTCATTGAAAAACTGTGCGAAGTAATGTCACGATTTGGTTTATTTCATACGATTTGCTCAGATAATGGCACTTCATTTGTATCGCATCAATTTAAACAATTCTGCACTCGTAATAATATCACTCATTTAACTTCACCAACATATAATCCGGCTAGTAATGGACAGGCGGAGAGTTATGTTAAGATTATTAAAAAAGCAATAAAATCATACTTGTTGTCAGGTTCATGTTTAAGAGATTTAAATATTAAAATATCGGAATTCTTGCTTAGTTATAGGAATTCCAAACATTCGACCACAAACAGATCTCCCGCTGAAGTTTTGTTCGGTCATAAGTTGAGATGTAGACTGGATCTCCTGACCCCGACTACCACGACGCCATCCGACGCAGCACTCGACACAGCTGTTAAGGTCAAACAGTGTTCGCAGATTGACAATTATCGTGGTAGCCGTAACGTTACGTTCAGTGTAGGTGACCAAGTGTTAGTGAAACTGTATAATCAACATAAACATTATTGGTCACGTGGCGTTATTATTAGAAATGTAGGAAAAACAGTTTATTTAGTACAACTGAGTGGATCGGATCAAACGGTCAAAAGACACGCTAACCAGTTGCTCAAATACAGAGGGAGGGAAGATGGGCCATGCGAAGAGATCGTTCCCGCATTTGTAATACCATCACATCCTATGAGCTCCGGGCAGCTGCCATCCGAAATCTCTATAGATGAACTACCAGTTGAGTCTGAAACGCCTGCATCAGAACTTCGTCACGGCGACCATTCCGCTGAAAAGGAAGAGATTTCGGCAGCTCCCTCCATAGAACCCGAGCCAGACGCTCGGTCGAAACGAAACAGAACTGTGGTAGATTATAAGAAGTTTTTCTGATCGGTTTTTCTGGTTTTTCGGTTTCGGTTTTGGTGGAGGGATGTTATGTGGGTACCTCCTTATTTATAATTAATAAATAAGTAGGGTAGACTAGCGACTTAGTTTAGGTTAATGACTGCTGCGTCAGTCCAATATACGAGCTTGTACGTATCGGTTGCATTATTTCATCTCCACCCCCCCTTCGGTTATAACAGACTGCATAAATAAAAATAAGTATTTTCATAAATATCTAAATACCGCATTATAATTCTAACGGATCAAGATTGTTTAGACCGGCTCGACACTCGCGTTACACTGTTTGTATTGTGCATGTGTGGATAGCTACGCACACATACATAAGATTGCCGTCTTTTACCTAAACTCGAGCGTTCAAATTTTGTGAGAGGGCTCTTAATAATAATCTATGATACTGACTAGGACAGAGTAAAAGGGCGGAACAGTCGCTTCGCATTGTGATGGAGTGGCTCTCAGGGAATTTACTTACCCTTAACGTAGCAAACACAAAAGTCATTCGATTTTGCCAAATTTACAAGAATCAGAAAATTTATTGTAAAAGAATATTGCCCATTTTGTTAGGACATTTGGGCCCCTAGAAAAAAAAACGCGGGCAACGGTGGTTTTAACTTGGTTTTGAAGAACAAAAATTACCTTTTCAAATCCTGAAATCAATTTTCAGTTTTTCACCCTAGTTTCAGAGAAATGTAATTTTTAAAGATGATGAAATTGAGATTCCACAACACAATTTGAATGATGTATTGATTTGACAGATGAATCTGTCTACTCTCCTCACGTTCCGAGTTACGCAAAATCGATGTATGTAAGCGCGCCAAACAATCCTTCGTAGAGCGTGACGATTTCCTGACGCGCTAACAGCGATGTTATTGTGATTCGGAACGCGGGGTAGTAGTGGCCATGTTAAATATTTTGTTGATCGATTTACCAAATCGATTTGATAAAAGTCGATTTAACAATTGTGGTGTGACCATTTTGTTGTAACGTTTGTTAGTGTTGATATTTTGCTGTTTGTGCAACAGTTTCTCTTTGTAAAAAACAAGCTCTTGCTTTCTATTTACATAATTAAAGAGATACTTTTGCATATGATTTATATTCTTTACAAGCTGCGATGTTTGATGTAAATAATTTAATGCAGTTATGGTGCAGTTTTGCCACCGACATTAGTAAATACGATTTGAGTTGGAGTACTATTTAACTGTTCCTCAATTTATTCCTGTTTTCTACTACAAAATTAATGTCTTTGTTCCATAAAAAAAAAACTAATTTTGAACTAAAATATGCTTTATCGAGTTTTTAAAATAAAATTACCACAAAAGAAATGGCAGGGTCTGTGTTAGCACGCTTGTCTCGTTCACTAGACCCCATCATCCCCTTCTAAAGTTACCTATCCGAGTCGGGATGCCCCAACTCTCTCAATAATTGTAAAAAGTCCATTATTTGGTATACAATTAGTATTTTTAGTTTCATGCACAGTTTAAAATATCTCTTTTAATTGCAATCAGCTTTTGATTTGAATGGAGAGTTTTAGGCTTATGTTTGTTCTTATTTAGACCTTTTATTATCATAGAAAGCCTACATTGATTATATGGCCAAACGTTAATTGAGATATCATCAAACGTTAATTTTTAAACGATCTAGCCAGTTTTAGCTGGCCATATCATGAAATGCAACTAATTCATGTAATGGCTAGTCACATCATAAAGTAATCAATTCTACGATCTGACCACGACATATGTATGTATCCTCAGATTACAATTCCTTCGTGTTGTAGTTTATTTACTACCTATTTCTATTTATTTTTATTTTAGCCCGCCCGCTGCTTATTTCAATCCGCGATTTGAATATACGTCTAATCAGTTACATGAGACCTAGATTATAACCGGAGACAAGCTATTGTAAACATCTCCGATACTTTTAGTTGGCGGAATAGTAACAGATCGATATTTTTAATCGATTACTACCATTTAATTGACATAATCTGTGGTTTATCTTGACAACATTCAGGTTAAGTTTTAATGGCAGAACTACCTTTGATTCAATAAAATAATTATTATTTATGGTTTGTAATGCTAGGGTGAAAGAGATGTTGATAAAATAAAATTAGACTTATAAAATTACGACTTAATTTTTGAGAAGTAAATAGTCTCTGCCCGGCACTGAAAATAAGGGGCCCATCAGCGGGCAATGTCCTTTAAGAAATTTAGGCACTCTGCTGATCGAGCTTTGATAGTTTACCATAGCTTTTGTCAGTCTGTTATTTTATATTGTATTCCTGTTATTAAATTCGTGTTCCGCTCAGATATTCGACATGCTGTTCGGTCTCCGCGCGAACCAGTTCCACTGCGTGGGCTTCTGCTACGACAGCACGGGGGCTCCAGTGAGCGGCGCGGCCAGCCTGCGCATGCGCCCCGTGTGCTCGCCCTTCCTCGTGGCCGAGCCGCCCGCCTCGCGCGCCCACGTGCCCGCGCCGCAGCCCCGGGACCTGCCGCAGGTATGTCAGCCTGCACACTGGCGCGACCTGCGCCCTGTGCTGCCCTCCCTCGTGGCCGAGCCGCCCGCCTCGCGCGCCCACGTGCCCGCGCCGCAGCCCCGGGACCTGCCGCAGGTATGTCAGCCTGCACACTGGCGCGACCTGCGCCCTGTGCTGCCCTTCCTCGTGGCCGAGCCGCCCGCCTCGCGCGCCCACGTGCCCGCGCCGCAGCCCCGGGACCTGCCGCAGGTATGTCAGCCTGCACACTGGCGCGACCTGCGCCCTGTGCTGCCCTCCCTCGTGGCCGAGCCGCCCGCCTCGCGCGCCCACGTGCCCGCGCCGCAGCCCCGGGACCTGCCGCAGGTATGTCAGCCTGCACACTGGCGCGACCTGCGCCCTGTGCTGCCCTCCCTCGTGGCCGAGCCGCCCGCCTCGCGCGCCCACGTGCCCGCGCCGCAGCCCCGGGACCTGCCGCAGGTATGTCAGCCTGCACACTGGCGCGACCTGCGCCCTGTGCTGCCCTCCCTCGTGGCCGAGCCGCCCGCCTCGCGCGCCCACGTGCCCGCGCCGCAGCCCCGGGACCTGCCGCAGGTATGTCAGCCTGCACACTGGCGCGACCTGCGCCCTGTGCTGCCCTCCCTCGTGGCCGAGCCGCCCGCCTCGCGCGCCCACGTGCCCGCGCCGCAGCCCCGGGACCTGCCGCAGGTATGTCAGCCTGCACACTGGCGCGGCCTGCGCCTTGTGCTGCCAACAAACATTTAAAATGACAAAATTACCGTCGCGTCGAGTGGGGGCTCAAGGGAGCGGGGGAAGGATCGAACCTTCCATCCGACGCGACCCGAATACTTACGAAATTCAACGAAAGGACCGATATTGCTACTCAGTTCGTTCGAATAACTCGACTTATTCCGGCTTCCCAAGGCCTCAAAAAAATGCGTGTCGCATGACCTGAGGTGACGTTATGACGAGATTATATTGTATAGAAATGTATGTGTTCATAACCCTGAGTGCAGACCCAGTTATACTGGTGCAAAATGTTCGCGCGCGGTGGCGTGAGATTCGCGCGCACTTTAAATGTTTTGTTTTCCATGGAATATAAAGACAAATATTGTTTTATGTAGGTTGTGGTTTTGTAATACTTTAATTTTATGGTGTAAGATTAAATACATTCAGTGTGATTATTAAACACTGCTGAGAATTACTGACTGTCATAATTTCGTAAGGGAAGCCGAGAGAAATCGGCTTATTAGTTACCTGCGGCGCTGCAACGTCCAGTACGTTGCCGTAGGGCAGAGACCCCTAGTTCAGTGCCCATTCTCCTTTGAACAGGATGACTGTTCGAGTACCTAGTAGAAAAGAAATATTGTGAATGGATAATGCGCTTCGAATTTCATTAACTTACAGAAACGAATCCTCCCCACCTGGCTCAAGTTCCACGGACAGACATTAACGATGTGTGTGGTGTTGTAGGGCGCGTGCCTGCTGCCGGTGGGGCGCGCGGCGCGCCTGCTGGTGGCGGCGCTGACGCGCGAGAAGGACTGGGCCGTGCTGGCGCGCGTGCTGCGCGCGCTGCCGCTGCTGCTGCAGGCGCGCGCGCTGGCGCTGGGCCGGCGCGCGCAGGACATCGACATGCTGGCCTCCACGCTCTGCTCCATGGTAACTGTACTACTGCACTCACATACACAGTAAGCTACTGGCGGCACGCTGACGCGCGAGAAGGACTGGGCCGTGCTGGCGCGCGTGCTGCGCGCGCTGCCGCTGCTGCTGCAGGCGCGCGCGCTGGCGCTGGGCCGGCGCGCGCAGGACATCGACATGCTGGCCTCCACGCTCTGCTCCATGGTAACTGTACTACTGCACTCACATACACAGTAAGCTACTGGCGGCACGCTGACGCGCGAGAAGGACTGGGCCGTGCTGGCGCGCGTGCTGCGCGCGCTGCCGCTGCTGCTGCAGGCGCGCGCGCTGGCGCTGGGCCGGCGCGCGCAGGACATCGACATGCTGGCCTCCACGCTCTGCTCCATGGTAACTGTACTACTGCACTCACATACACAGTAAGCTACTGGCGGCACGCTGACGCGCGAGAAGGACTGGGCCGTGCTGGCGCGCGTGCTGCGCGCGCTGCCGCTGCTGCTGCAGGCGCGCGCGCTGGCGCTGGGCCGGCGCGCGCAGGACATCGACATGCTGGCCTCCACGCTCTGCTCCATGGTAACTGTACTACTGCACTCACATACACAGTAAGCTACTGGCGGCACGCTGACGCGCGAGAAGGACTGGGCCGTGCTGGCGCGCGTGCTGCGCGCGCTGCCGCTGCTGCTGCAGGCGCGCGCGCTGGCGCTGGGCCGGCGCGCGCAGGACATCGACATGCTGGCCTCCACGCTCTGCTCCATGGTAACTGTACTACTGCACTCACATACACAGTAAGCTACTGGCGGCACGCTGACGCGCGAGAAGGACTGGGCCGTGCTGGCGCGCGTGCTGCGCGCGCTGCCGCTGCTGCTGCAGGCGCGCGCGCTGGCGCTGGGCCGGCGCGCGCAGGACATCGACATGCTGGCCTCCACGCTCTGCTCCATGGTAACTGTACTACTGCACTCACATACACAGTAAGCTACTGGCGGCACGCTGACGCGCGAGAAGGACTGGGCCGTGCTGGCGCGCGTGCTGCGCGCGCTGCCGCTGCTGCTGCAGGCGCGCGCGCTGGCGCTGGGCCGGCGCGCGCAGGACATCGACATGCTGGCCTCCACGCTCTGCTCCATGGTAACTGTACTACTGCACTCACATACACAGTAAGCTACCGGAAACCTTCAAATCCCTACCAAATTATTCAAATTTCTCCAAGCCATACCAATTTCATGACAGTATTAAGACATTACTGTTCCGATCTCCAAACTTTGTCTATTTCCTAAAATCCTCGAAAAAATAATATACAAGCAGCTATATGCTACTCTTATGCTAAGTATTAGTGACCGCCAACACGGTTTCCTACGAGGTCGATCCACAACCACCAATCTCATTCTATGCAGTGATTACTTGACTGAATGTATGTCCCGTCGCACACAGGTAGACGTAATCTACACTGATTATAGCAAGTGTTTTGATCGCCTGGATCACGCTATACTCTTGCGTAAGCTATCGGCTATAGGTATCAGTGGAAATCTTTTCAGGTGGTTCTCGTCATACGTAGCCAACAGATGTCAAACGGTTGTACTGAAGACCAGAACTATGTTTATCCCCTCAGGGATTCCTCAGGGATCGCTACTGGGGCCCTTGATTTTCAACATCTTCATCAACGACGTCTCTTCTTGTTTTTGGAACTCAAAAGTTCTTTTGTTTGCGGATGACATGAAGATTCTAAGTGAAGTTAGAACTGAGGAAGATGCTGAACATCTTCAACTTGATCTGGACAGATTCCAAGAGTACTGTGTGGCCAACCGTTTAAATTTAAATATCTCGAAATGTTACATATGTACGTTCACTCGCAAACCTAAACCTATTCTTTAAGATTACAAGTTATCCAACACTTCAATATCCAGAGTTAATATGATTAGAGATTTAGACGTAACTTTTGACTCGAAACTTCTTTTTGACACACTCATCGATAATATTATTAAAAAAGCTTTTAAGGCACTAGGTTTCATCTTGAGAATATCAGCCGATTTTAAAAATATAAAAACACTAAAAATCCTTTATTGTGCTTTTGTGCGCAGTCATCTCGAATATTGTTCGCCAGTATGGAATCCTATTTTTGTTACTTACGTCGATCGCATTGAAGGTATTCAAAGGAAGTTTTTAAGGTACAGTCAACGGCCAGAAGTCCACTTACACCACAATGACCATTATCGCCTGCGCTATACGTGCTGCGGCGCCTATAAACACATACGCATATTTATCTGTGTGAGTAATGTTCCAACGCTACAAATTAACATGTCGTGTAGCATCGCGCTACGAGTAGTTATAGATGTTGTCAATGCTAGACAAGGATGACAATATCAGTAACTTGTTTTTTTATCGCAGTCTGATTATTTTTTTCATAGTAATGCAAAATTTCAACTGGTGAATATAAGTTAACATTAGCTAGATCGGTAACGAGGCTGCACTCGCTAATGTGATCCGGATAGATGTGAGTTCGAATCCCTAGTTATTATGGCCTATTATTTTTTGTATGTTTTAGTAATTTATTTTAGTAAATTACTTTGAACAAATAGATATTACATTATAGGTAATTTATGATTATAATATGATAATAAATGAAACAAATTTTGATATGGTAACATTGTAATATTTTTTATACAAAAGAAATCCTTTACACTTAGTTATGTTATTATTATAGTATTGAATGTTAAAAAAGACATTTTAGGTTACATATAGATATTATGAAAATTCTGATATCATTTAAGAGGTTATAGCTTAATTATTCATTTTCTCAATGAAAAGAGGATTGAAACTTAACCTCAATATTACAATAATATAAATACTAATTTGTTAAAGTTACAGCCACTATGTCCCCTGACACAAAATTACCCTACCTGTCCTAATTTTTAATATTTCGTGTAACCTCCGTTAGCCTCGATACAGCTAATGAGACGTCGACGCATAGACGCCACAATATTTGCACAGATATTTGTGCCGCGCAAACTATCCCATAACTGCATGCAATGGGATTTGAGTAGCTCAGGGCATCTTTCGTCCCGAGCTTCCCATCTTTGCACCATTAAACCCCATATATTTTCTATGGGGTTTAAGTCAGGGGACCGAGCTGGCCAAGGAATAACTTTAATTTCCGGATGATTGCTAAACCATTCGCGAACAATGCTGGCACGGTGAATAGGACAATTGTCTTGAACAAAACTTATCTCGTTTAAGTCTTCTGCGGGGTAGACATTACGCACAGTAGGCAACATTATATCGTTCAACACTTCCACATAGTTGACACTGTTGGCTCGCGTCGATATATAACTTAATTCACCGGGCCCTTGAGCACTTATCCACCCCCACATATTCACACTGATTCTGCCTGACTCCGTATTTGGTCTGACATTGCCTTCAGACCAACGCGTGTTATTTTTACGCCACAAATGCAGCCTTCCTTTTTGACACGATTTAAAAGATTTTTCGTCGGTGAATATTGTCGTCTCCCAATCAAAGTCCAAATATTCCCGGGCAAAACTTAACCTCGCCTCTTTATGCCGTTGCGTTAAAATCGGTTTTTTAGCTGGCGTTCGGTGATGAAGACCTTCGGCATGGAGTATGCGGCGAACGGTGCGTACTGATGTGCCGAACTCATCGGCAAAACGCCTTGTTGGGATGAAACTATTCGTCTCATATTCAGCTACCATATAACGTCGCTGAGGCTGGCTAATAAGAGGTGGTCTTCCGCTCCTCTCACGACTCCTCAGGCTACCTTCTTCCTCAAATCTCTTCACCCAACGACTAACAGTCTCTCTCTAAAAAAAAAAAAACAATATTACACACTTGCAACAAGAGATTTATCTACCATTATATTTTGAAAGTATCATCACATAAAATAAAAATAAAAACTTACACATAAGCCGGTTTCATTCGATATTTGAGATATATTAAGGCCATTCGAATATAGGGTCACAATATTTGCCTTGGCTTCAATACTAATATTAGCCTGCATATTGAATTCAGAAGAATACTAAAATGGCAACAACAATATAACACAAACGCTCGTAACTATGTTCATCAACCAACAACAGCGAATAGTGGAATAATTTATGTAAACTAGTAAAGTAGTTAAAATATGAGGGTAGATTTACAAAGTGAAATTATCACTTTGTTTCAAATCTACCCTCATATTTTAATAACGACGCTCAGATTGAAAATAATTGTAAAACGAAAGAATCTTCGTTTAGCTGTGGAATATTTAACATATTTGTTAGCAACTCAGCATTCTTATTTCACATGTAATACTTAAAAAATATTTTTCATGTTTGATGTGAGACTCGAACCTGAAGGTTCGCCATGCGAGGCTCAGTGCTAACCACTTTAGCCACCGTGACGCTTACTCAACTAATTGAAATTTGTAATAACAATCATAAGCGGGCAACAAGTTGCCAATGTGTAGTGTTGTCAAACGTTCAAAGAAGAAGGTCATAAGTAACAACTGATATGCCTATGCCATAGTTTTGTTAGATTGTAAGTCGACTTTTGGCTGTTATAGTACATTCAATATAGATCTAAAATCTATTTACCTAATTATCACAGTCGCACAGTGGAACGAATGTATGGGAGCGGTTGGACGTAGACATGTCCGAAAAAAAAGAGTAAAATTATGCCAAACTAATGATGCCATCTTATTCGATTACTTAATGCCTTCATAACTTGTGGTGATGAATTTCTTCATAACTCCCATATTTCGGGAGTAATTTGAGAAAATGTGAAATTTTACTATGAAAATGAGTGTATCGAGCTCTCTCCCTCCTGATTCCGGGCTTGTTTCAAGTAGCGGTCTCTAATATCATAATGCTAATACTAAGAGCTATATTTAATACTAAGACACATAGTGCGCCAAATGTGCACTTTCTGGGATAAAGAGTGATGTTTATTTTATAACACAATTTTTTTATTTTTTGTTTATTTTGTTGATTAAAACCGTTTTTCTAAAGGTTTACCTTATTACAATAACATTTCTGAGCAGCCAATTAGAGAAGATATAAGCTAATTAGGATATATAATTAGGGACTTAAGGTTTACATATAAAACTGATGCACTAATGATTACTGATAAGAACATTGCTATTATTTAATTACTAAATGGCTCTTAATACACTAATTTAGCATGCATCATTTACTAATTATCACAATAACTAATTACCTTGCAATATTTAACAAAGGATACCTGGGATACCTGGATTTTATATAAATAGGTCACTATTAGTAACTTTAAAATCAGTGTTGATTTACACCTCGTTGTATCCAAGCTAATCTCGCAATGTATTTTCCAAATTTTAATACAAATCTTGATATTCACGTTGCTTTATGCGCACGCGCACATAAAGATTTACGCGACTTTAACTATTTGTTCAGTGTTTTAAAAGATAACAGTTGTGTTCAGTTATGTGAAAGTGCTGAAACAAGTTTAAAAGACTGGTGTCGTCGATTTTGCTACCGCATTTATGCAAAATGGACACAGTCTGGAAGAAGCACAGATAAGTTTCGGAAGAAACATGAGATTTGGCTACAGGCTGCAATTCAATGGCCGGAATTACAGAATGAAAATATGGAACCTTCTACAGAAAATATAAGTGACGTCATCGAGCCCATAATTTCTCCTGCTAAATCTGATGCTTCAACTTGTACACATCCTAGTCCTCGTAAATCTTTTGAGGACCTTAGTAACCGGCAAAAAAGAAGACGCACTGAAGATAGTCTTTCATGCAGCAGTAGCAGCGCTGAAATTATGTTTTCGGCCGAAAGGGCGCTTCAAAAGGCAGGACAAAGCGATACAGCTTATGTTATGAAATACTTGACGGAGAATCCAGAAGAGGCCTCAAAAATCAAAGCCTTCATTGAAGGTAAATCAATTCAGGTACGGGAAATATCCCCTTTGAAGGCATTGGCTCTTTATGTATCGATGAACTTATCGAAATGGCGCTATAACACTCTTCGGGATTTCAACACTCAAGAAGGAGCTCTTCAATACCCGAGTTACTACATGTTGGTTAAAGAAAAAATTAAGTGCTATCCGGCCAAAGAAGATCTCACAGTTACAGAGAGCTCTGCAAAAATCAAATTACAAGCCTTGATGGATTTAACCTCAAGAAGACTTATTAGGTCGTTAGAAACCCCTGTTGATCCCAATCAACAGCTCGTATTGACCAGCAAATGGGGTTTTGACGGATCATCTAGCCAAAGCATTTATCATCAAAGGACGAGTGAAGATGAGCAAATCGATCTTGCTAGTAATTTTATGATTAGTCTTGTACCACTGCGGCTCGTCTCAAAAGGTGTAACAATTTGGGAAAACGAGCGACCATCTTCCACTTCATTTTGCCGGCCAATATTGTTTAAGTTTATAAAGGAAACCAAAGAAAATGTGCAGAGAGAGATGGCTGAAATCGAAGCAGAGATTGAAGCCTTAACTCCATCCACCATCACTGATGGAATTAGTGTCAAACACCAACTGCTGTTGACAATGATTGATGGTAAAATTCATTCCATTATATCCAATACAGCAGCTTCAGTGTGTGACATATGCAAGGCTTGTCCTAAAGAAATGAATAATTTAGAGTTAATCAAAGATAAACACGCAAACGAGGACATGTATAAATATAGCTTAAGCACCCTTCACGCTTGGATTCGCTCAATGGAATGCTTATTACACATTTCCTACAAATTAGACATAAAATCATGGCAAGTAAGGGGTGATATAGCAAAAAGGCAAGTTGATGACAGGAAGAAAAGAGTTCAAGAGGCTGTAAGAAGAGAAACGGGCTTACTTCTCGATGTTGTGAAACAAGGCAGTGGATCCACCAACAATGGCAACTCGGCAAGGAGATTTTTTGAAAACTACACTAAATCTGCTGAACTGACCGGAATAGATGCTATGCTTTTAAGAAAAATCTGTGTGATCTTGCAGTGTATTTCATCAGGAGAGAAGATCAACGTAACTAAATTCCGAGAGTTCTGCTTTGATACTGCTAAGCTTTACGTGGAGTTATACCCATGGTATTATATGCCTTCTTCACTTCATAAAATTTTAATGCATGGGCCAGACATAGTTCAGAACATGTCAATTGTGCCCATTGGTTTTCTATCCGAAGAGGCATCTGAGGCTAGAAATAAAGATTTTAGAAAATATAGAGAGGGGCATTCTCGAAAGCATAGCAGTATCTCATGCAATGAAGATATTATGCACAATCTTTTACTGTCTTCTGATCCACTTGTTACAAGTATCCGTCCAAAAGGAAATAAGTTTGTAAAAAAATCTTCTTTTAAGGAATTTTATGAGCTTACGGATTCTGAGAAAAGTGATATCGAATTTGTTAACATAAATGATTTAGCGGACATCGATTCTGAATTTGAATTAATTGATGATGATGATGATGACGAAGATAATTAAATGATGTTATTGTTTTAAAATGTGTAACTTAGTAAATTAGAGCTTACATCTTAATTATTTATTGTACTTTTAATGAAACTAGGTAATTTATTATCAACTTACTTAAAAGTCATACTCTCATCAGTTCTTGTGAATATTTTTGTTAATATATATTTCTGTATATATATAATATATTTATAGACCTCTTAATAAGTCTGTCTGCGGTTTAAAGTAAATACAAATGGGGAAAAAACGTTTTTTTTTTTTAATTTTCATTTCCTTTTATCCCAGAAAGTGCACATTTGGCGCACTATGTGTCTTAGTATTAAATATAGCTCTTAGTAATAGCATTACGATATTAGAGACCGCTACTTGAAACAAGCCCGGAATCAGGAGGGAGAGAGCTCGATACACTCATTTTCATAGTAAAATTTCACATTTTCTCAAATTACTCCCGAAATATGGGAGTTATGAAGAAATTCATCACCACAATTTATGAAGGCATTAAGTAATCGAATAAGATGGCATCATTAGTTTGTCATAATTTTACTCTTATTTTTCGGACATGTCTACGTCCAACCGCTCCCATACATTCGTTCCACTGTGAGTCGCTGCAGGTAGTTTCACATTCTTCCACTAATCGAGCGGAGAAAAATTTCTGACATGGCATTTTTGTTTAAAATAGCGAATGGTTCAATCGATTGTTCTGAACTTCTTAGCAAAATTGGGCTACGAGTTCCATCATTTTCCTTTAGGAATCATCGACCTCTGCATGTTCCCTCTGTACGATGTATCTACAGACAAAACTGTTATATGATAAGAGCTAGCAGAGCATACAACTCGATGTGTCAGAGTATTGATGATCCTGATTTATTCACCACCAGTGTCAGTAAACTTAAAAAAACACTATGCAACCGCTTTTTTGAAGATCACTGACACTTTTTATGTTGCACTTTTATTCGTTCCAAGTTCTTTTATTTCTTACTTTCATTTAACTTGTCTACGGTCTCTTGTTCTATACCAATTTTATCAGTGAAAACTTGTAATTGGCCTTCTTTCACTATTGTTATCCTAATTATAACCTAGCTGTAAGTTTTCTTAAGATAATAAAATAAAATAAAATAAAAATTAATGCTGTCATGAAATTTTAATGTGTTTACCTATTTAACATATAAACAAATAAATAAATAACAGCGCGGTCCCGCCAGGGGACGCGATCGGTCGTTTTAAGGCAAAGCCTATGACGTCCACTGTATGTTACAGATATCGGACCGCAGCCTCAACTTCCCCGAGTGCCTGCGAGTGGCAAACGGTCAGAAGCTATTAGTGTCGGAGTTCCACAGCACGGCGCTGCCGGGCCTGGCGGCGCTGGCGCCCTACCACAGCTACCTGGAGCCGCAGACGCAGCAGAGGATCGTGCGCTGTCTGCTCAAGTACGGCATGGGTGAGTACACCATCATTCTACCGTTCCCTTTCTCGGTAATTGTAAAAATTATACCGAACCCAAAAAAAGCGTAGTTACATGGCGCACGTAAGGACAGGCGTCTGTCGACCCTGCTAAACCTGAACATAGACATCCTTTACTGATTTCTACAGCCATTCAGTACTATTATGTTAGCTATAAATATATGACGTCCCAGTACTCCGGACGCCGCAGCCGTACATCAACGCGCTGACGATCTTCACGCTGGAGACGCGCGAGACCATGGTGAAGATGTTGCCGGAGGTGCTGCTGGACCTGTCCAAGATCTCCGACACCAAGGCCATCGCCAGCCCCATGCTCGAGTTCTTGTCCAGTGAGTACCGCCAGTCCGCGGTGAGCTCCCAGCGGGCCGAGTACGACCTACTGTGGCATCGCTTGAGTCACACAATTTATCACAGTTTTGTCTTAAATGATAGCTCGGTGGCGTGAGCCAATTTCTTGACAAGTGTTATAGCTTCCTGTGGGTTAGTTGGGAACCATTTTATCTTCTTTGTTAATATGGGCACACCCATTGTCACATTTTGACGGACGTTTGTGAAAATTTATACGGTGGTGAAAACCACCGAACGAACGTAATAAGATTTTAATTAATTTTTGGATTTGAAAATTTATCAAAATAATATTTTCCTAATCATTACTGCACCTAATGAAAATAAATTATTATAATTATGTTCTTGCCCGTAAGCAAGAGGTCCAAAGCAGGAAGATATTCCATAGAAACTAGATTATGTCACATGGTTGACCCGTGCTAGCATTTAGATAAATTGTAAGACATGACTTAATTTATCACGTCTTGTTACAAACGCCTTCGGTATTCCTGTGCTCGCCCCGCAGTATATGAATGATGATAAGATTAATTTCCTGCAGTAAGTCGCCCGAAGTTTTTGTAAACGATCGGCTTTGGAGTAAACGTTCTTATTCACTTATTTCTATGTGACCAGCGTGTCTAAAATTCCGTGTATTTTCTGAACGAAACCACACTGCGTACTGAATTTGTTCTACTGCATGCTGGAAAAGACCGTTGGTGGCTCATGATTAGTTTACCCCGTTCGGTACCGTCCGCTCCGCCCTGCCGTGCCGTGCGCAGCGCTGACGCGGCTGCCGAAGGTGTTCGCGTCGTTCGTGGAGGACCAGTACATGTCGGTGTTCGCCATCCTGCTGCCCTACACCAACCCGTCGCGCTACAACCACTACGTGGTGTCGCTGGCGCACCACGTCATCGCCGCCTGGTTCCTCAAGTGCCGGCTGTCCTACAGGCGGAACTTCGTACGCTTTATTATTCACGTGAGTCCCATTCGGCATTTTTTTACCCTCATTTTAAATCTTTCCCAAAAGTAACACTAGCTTTAACCTGTGTTTCGCTCCCGTGGTCTATCTCACAGGTACAATGCATTTTTACGAAATCAAACGTAGCCAAAAGATGTTACTCCAGTCTACTATCGACGCCTATGCAAAACATCTGGTCCATCCGTTTCTACGTTTTGGAATAACAAACCAACACATACTTCGCACGTATGCAATATATATATCATAAACATAGTCGCTCACGTATGTGACGGCTTAATTCTTTTAATTGCATAAAGGAGTTTGATGCTGTTTTAACCATCGTTAAGATAATTTATTCCGTAAGGCCTATTTGTATAACACATTCATATTTTACGAGAAAAATCTATTTCGAAAAGTTTGTGCTATTTCTAAATATAACACAAACATTCGATATTTTGATACCTAGTTTTATTTATAATATTAGTTAGATGGTCACCATCGAACTCTGATTAAAAAAATATTCGGTCCCATATCCGCCGAGCAAGAGGTGCGCTGCCCCGTCCGTACTGACGCTCCCTGCCGGCAGGGCCTGCACAACTACATCATCATGCCGTTCGAGGAGCAGCTGCAGTACAAGAGCAACCACTTCCACAGCGCCAACGAGGACTCCTCCAACAGGCAGCGCAGCTCCAGTCTGGTCAGTCATACTTCGTACACTTAATGTCACACATCTGAGAGGGAATTCCCGTTTTCTTAACAATATTAATAATATGATAAGGATTACTTTATCACGTAATTATTATTGTTACTACTTACTGACCATAAGGTGCTGTTGACAAGATGTAGTGACTAAAATTGAAAAGAGCATGCTTGATGGTTACTATGGTTAGTATCGTTGAATGAAAATTATAAAATCAATACATCGCGGCGTTCGCGAATCGTGATATCGTATCACGATTCGCGAACGCCGCGTTTACAAAGAAAGCGTAAGCGGAGCGAATGCCGTGTGAGTTCGCCCGACGCGCTGTGTTGCTATCGTGTTCTGAACCTGCTGAGCACGTCTAGTTTGTTGAGGCGTTATATTATAGCGCAAACTTAGAGCCGACATAACAGATATATTTGTGCGCCATCTCATTGTCCTAGCACGGCTGGCTGTGCTGGTGCTGCAAATACTATAACCTTATGGGTAAATAATAGTCCGGGAGCCAGCAACAGATTTTCATAACCAAGTTCCTCTCAAGCTGTAGTTAGTAAAATGCATCAGAGTATAGTATTATAAAGCCTCGTGAACGTCAGCGCTCGGTTGGGGGGATGAGCGGTTGTAGCCTCCCAAACACGAAGTTAAGTTCTTATTTGCAAAATAGGCACCAATGTGTAGATATCAATGGTGTAAAATCTTCCGGGCTACTAGTTCAGTTAGGTGTACCTCAAGGCTCAATACTGGGTCCTTTCTTATTCTTAGTGTATATATTATATATATTTGTATGATTATTTTTTTCGTTGAGATATTAGATTAGCTACAATTTGACACATTTTTAGCTGAGAGGAAATGAGTAGATGCTTCTGCCTAACTCCTATGTAATAACTTTCAAAGTATCAGATGACGGTTTTTCCACCAAGATACAGCCAGCTGACCTATATATTTATCCACAGTAACATATAAGCTATCATCAAGGAAATTTTTGTTTGAGAGGAAATCACTGAAAAAATAAAAAATTCATGTTCGAGACACACATGTACGAGAGCTGACGTACTATACACCATGTTGTAACCAGTTGATTATTTTTTTTCGTTGAGATATTAGATAGCTACAATTTGAAAAATTTTTAGCTGAGAGGAAATGAGTGAATGTAATTTTTTTTTCTTCGTGTTTGGGGGGCTACAACCGCTCATCCCCCCGAGCGCCAGCTGACGTTCACGAGGCTTTATAATACTTTACTCTGATGCGTCTCACGAATTATCTCTCGAGAGGAAATAATTAACCAAATTTGCACCTGGCTCCCGGACTATAAAGTTTTGAGCCGTTTGTGGTCGAAACGCTGGGGTCACGGGACCCGAGTGCGTGTACTGTTTTGATTAATTAAACGTAAAAAACACCCAAAGTAGAAACCAATCAAAATCTAAGAAAGGCGGCGACTAGCAGTACAAAGCTACCAAGTACTCACGCATCAAGTTATTGTGAACTGACTGTAGGAATGACTATAATTAAAATGCACGCATCCGAAAATGTGGTCTTTGAGTACATTCCAATCGAACTTTGAAAATCAATTCGCACAAAAATTGAATTTCCGAAACTTGAATAATTGTTTATATGTTCAAGGAGGATTTACGGGTGGTTAATACTCTTTCACGCAATAACTGCTAAACGGTTTTGTATTTTGTCTGGATTATCACATGGGATACTTTTAATTCCGGTCGCACGTTATCCCGGGATATTTTCAAACCTACAAGCAGGCGAAGCTGCTCGCAAAGGCTAGTAGTGTAATACATGTTGATATATTATACTGGTTTAGTCTCTGTCCTTATTGGCTCAGGATAGAGTTGAGTGGAAAAAGGAAAGGGAGGCCTTTGTCCTGCAACAGGCTGATTATCTTATATCTTTAAACGAGCAATTCTTGTATATATATATATATATAATCTGAATCTCGGAAACGGCTCCAACGATTTTCATTAAATTTTGTATACAGTGCGTTTCGGGGGCGATAAATCGATCTAGCCAGCATTCATTTTTATAAAATTTCGTTTTATTCGTGTTTTCAACGATAATCAACTTGAACATAAACTTATTGTGTTAAACACAATTTACCAAAAAATACCGAGCAAAGCTCGGTCATCCAGATATTTATTATATTATACTGATTCATCTATTATTTTCTGCAGTCAAATGTACCTGTGTTCTTAAACAGCTGTGTTATCTGTAGGGTTCGAAAGCAGTGTCCCGCGCGCCGCTGGGCGGGCGCTCGGGCGGCACGTCGGCCTCTGCCTCGGCCTCGGCCGCCTTCCACGTGGAGCTCACCGAGACCTGCCTCGACCTGCTGGCGCGCTACACCTCCACGCCCTGCAGCGTCAAGCCGCACAGGTCAACTATTCTATTGGGATACAAAGCGTCACTTTGAATGCCAAATCATGCATAATGCGCTCAATGCAGCGTTTTACGATTTTCTTATTTTCTTTAACATGTAACTGCTTGTGCTCGTTTCAGGAGCGACACGGCGGAGTTCCTGTTCAACGGCGGACAGTCGATGACGTGGTTGGTAGGCCACAAGCTCATCACCATCACCACCTCGGGCTGTCTGCAGAACTCCATCAAGCAAGGACTCTGCGACCGGTCAGTGGGCCTACTAGTCATATTGTCGATGTGGTGGACGTGAGATTGAACGAATTCGTTGCAAGTACGTGTGTTTTAGCATAACATTCAACCTTGCATCGTACTATCGAAAAGGCAACGAAAATCAAACAGTATTAAGCTACACAAATATCACAACTACACGGACCGGGCAACAGTTTCTATACGTGTTCACTCCTCAACCGCCACCGAAAAACTGAACCTAAATCTGTTGAAACGTTCCGTTGTAGATTCTGTCGAAACTATAAAACGGAATTATGTAGAATCCTGTTAATATTATATTGTTTTTCGAACAAATGACTGAAGCAGTGGGCGCACTCTTCTTTAGCGAACTCCTACACGGCTTTTTTGAACGAAGCGACGGCATCTTCAGGGTTCATGTAACGAATTCCTCTAAGTTGGTCTTTTATTTTAGGAAATAAATAAAGTCACAAGGTGTGGTCGAGTCACAAGGTGTGGTCGAAACTGTAAAGAGGATGACTGAATCACTAACGCCACACCTTCGATTGACAAATATTCGATAGTCCGTCTGGCGGAGTGAGCTGGAATGTTGTCGTGGTGGAGGAGGATCCTGGCACTTTGGCGCTGCAGTCTAACATTTTCTAACACAACTCGTAAACAATGACTGACATAGCAGTCTGCAGCAACAGTCCTTATGTCTCCTAGCACAATTGTTGTGTAATGACCCGTCTGTCCAATGAATGAGGCAGTCATCTATTTCCCTTGACTTCTGTCCTTTTTGAGCAGCAGCAGATTTGGAAGGAGTTCCACTTCTTTATCAAAGTTTTCCGGAATACTGTTTATAAATGTGTTATTTCTCACAGATGTGCAGTGCTGTGCAAGCAGCACGCGGACAGCGTGTCGTCGCCGCTGCCGCCGCTGTCCGTGCCCAGCAACAACAACAACAACAACAACAACAACAACAGCGGCGCCTCCACCAACGGCGCGTCGGTCGCCAGCGATACCAACGACAGCGCCTTCGTTAACTCCACGCCCGTAAGCGTACAGGTACGAGTATGAGATTACGTTCCGTTTACAACCCAGGCGGGTGCAAACCCACGGCATACAACCCGATACCACTGGCCCACCAATGCTATCAAAACAAAAAGGTATGATGAATGAAAGGTAATTAAAAAGAAGCTAGAGGGATATGTGGCGTTACGCGTATGGATGGATTAAGAAATGAGTACATAAGAGGAAGTCTGTAAGTGGGTACTCCCTTTCTTCTCCTAAAATCATTTGTCCGAAAATCATTATCCATAACACGTTAGTTATATACGTTAGTAACCATAATGTTCAGAAAATCTAAAATTTGATTTACATAATTATCTTTGCTTCTAAAACTATTCTGTCATAATATCAAATACTATAATCATTAAGTCTCCTAATTTTGCATAGTATAAAGTCATATGTCCTAAGTATTTTATTATATAAAGTATATTATGCCGAATGTTAATTTATAATAAAATTGTTAGTAGTAAAAATTGCTATAAGTTAGGTTTTAGTGACAGAAACGAATCGCTGTAAATCCGACTCCACGGAGTCTTGTCTGCCCTACCCCTAGAGTGTAATTTAGAATCGCGTAGGCGTGGAGGGGCAAGGCGGCCCGCGAGCTGAGGAGCAGGCGGTTGTAACGCTCACGGCTTCGGCTTGCTGGCCTCAGCTGCGGCGGTGATCGTTAAACCGTATGCGACGATGAGCTCGCGTGGGACCGCCGGACCCCGCAGCGCCGGAGCCGTGACAGAAACCATGCCTGCTGCATGCTTGCTTGCATGCTCGATTGCATGCTGATTGCCTGCTTGCATGCATGCTTGCTTGCATGCATGCTTGGTTGCATGCTACATGATGCATGCTTACTTGCATGCTCGCTCGCTTGCATGCTGCTTGCTTGCTTGCATGCATGCTCGCTTACATACTGCATGCTTGCTTGCATGCTCGATTGCATGCTGATTGCCTGCTTGCATGCATGCTTGCTTGCATGCATGCTTGGTTGCATGCTACATGATGCATGCTTACTTGCATGCTCGCTCGCTTGCATGCTGCTTGCTTGCTTGCATGCATGCTCGCTTACATACTGCATGCTTGCTTGCATGCTCGATTGCATGCTGATTGCCTGCTTGCATGCATGCTTGCTTGCATGCATGCTTGGTTGCATGCTACATGATGCATGCTTACTTGCATGCTCGCTCGCTTGCATGCTGCTTGCTTGCTTGCATGCATGCTCGCTTACATACTGCATGCTTGCTTGCATGCTCGATTGCATGTTGATTACTTGCATGCATGGTGTATGCTTGCCTGCATGCTTCTTAGAGGAAAATAAAACCACATGGTCACAATCACCTGTTTTATTGAGTGATATGATAATACATGCAGCGCCATGCCAGGCCTTGATAAATGCCATAATGCCTTGCATCTTTACTATTTATGTATTGTATCAGTTGGATTTGATAAAAGATTAAAGTTCTTAATGAACTTTGTAATACAATATTTTAAAAATATATCATATTATTAGGATAAATAAACATACAATAATTTGAATTTAGAACTTATAACTTTTATTGAAAACAGTTTTAAGTCTTTTGTATATTATTGATAGTAATATTTATTTTTATGACTAACGGATTTAGGCATATCGTATTTAGGGATTTCAAGTTTATGGCAAGTGATATTATGTGACATTTATTTCGGCCAAGTTATCATTCGGACAAATAATAATTAGGACAAAAAAAATATGGCTCTTCAGATTATGGATAAAAAAGTTAGGTCACACAATAGAGAACCCTGTAAGTGACATTTGTGACTGAAATATTCTGTGGAAATCTGTTGTCATGGTATGGACTTGTGATGCGGAGGAATGAGGAAATTGTCGTCAGGAGAGTTTTCTAGTATGAATTTGAGCTATATGAGAAGGACAAGACTAATGTAACGATAGATGGACTGTGTTAGAAATGATATGGCTAGAAAGGGTGCGATTACTGAGATGACTACTACTAGAGAAGTATGGAATAATGTTGCACCGACCACAAATAAATTAGGATAACGGCAGGAAAATGATGATGACATGTATCAAACAAAAAAAGTTTTCGTATTCATTTCAAATATGTGTATAGACGATATGTGTGAAGTGAAATTGAAGAGTTTGGAGAAGTTATCTATAAGATCGCGCGCTATACCACTGTTTTACAAATACTATTGTGCCTATGTCAATTTTTGTTTAATACAAGACTTAAGTAAACCTTAACAAACTACTAATTGTTCCTCAGGTACAAGTAAACGACGGAGTGAGCGAGAGCCAAACAAACGCGGCGAACAATCAGTTGCATGTGACGCCGTCGGGCGCGCCGGCCAACCCGCCCGAAGTGAAGCGGTGAGTACACTGTGCGACCGCAATGTCTGGCCCGAACTGGGCACATCGAGCTTTAGACAGAGACACACGTGTGTGTGACAGAGACGACGCTCTACATACTTGATGTGTCCAAGCGCCACCTGTCATGTTGAGAGAGTGACTAATGAAGTGTCGGTGATGACTGTTGGATGTATTGTTGGGCCTGACAACGGTTAAGGATGTTCACGATGTTGATAAATTCTGAAAACATTATCTAAGTGAAAAGCGTTACCTTTCTTAGCTTCCAACATAAAATTCGCTTCGCTAACTTTACACAGGTAATGTTTTTAGGGCCGGTGAGATAAAAATGGCATGCGCCAAGACTAGGGCATGCAAACCGACTGATTTGAAACTCGATTTTTTTTAGGATAACAAATCCAGGTTTTCTGTTCTTTCGGTTAATATTATAAATAAGCATTTTTACGGTTAATATTATAAATTAGCAACTACAACTCAGGAAAACTTAGACCATACAATAGTAAATGTTTCACGGATCATCAAGGACCAACTCGGACAAGAAATAAAGAAGACGCTCAAACAACATACCTCTGGTGCAAGCAAGTCCATCTACAGAACTTGATTTAAAAACTAAAATCGGGGTAGAAATGGCACTTTACGACGGTGGAGGAAAAATGGGAGAGCACTTAACAAAAGCTTTGGAATCTATACCTCCAACAAGTGTGGAATCAGAGAGAGCATTGTCATCCGCGGGCCTCATGTGTAATAAAATCCGTACTACTCTAAATTATGACTCCCTTGATGCACTTGTATCCTTACGGTGATTTTATCAAAGTAAAAAATAGTAATTTGATTCAGCTGTGTAATTTTAATTTTGAAATATTAATATATTATATCGTTAAGAATGACTGATTTATTTTGTTTTGGTTTATTAGGAATAAAACTTCTTTTTTATGCGATATTTAAATAATTATTTTGATCTCATTTTACGTACTGTTGATTTTTCCTGTTTTTATTTTATGACAGCTAAATTGTTATTTAATATTCTGTGCTTTTTGGACCTTTGTCTACCTACCAAATGTTCCTAATTGTGTATGTTAGGTACCATAAGTTTTTTTAAATAATATGTTATTTTCCTAAATCATAAGCTTTATGATTATTATTGAATGTTATATATCAAGAAAAGAAACTTTTTGTATTGTTTGTTAGTTGTCGAGCTTATTTCAGTCCGGAAAAATACATATTTTGATTAGACTTCAGCAATTTAATTTCTCTACACACATATTTCTCATGTATTAAAAAAAATATTTAAAAAACACCGAAAAAACCGATTTAACCGGTTTCACCGGATTTGTAAACAAAAACCTCGAAAAACCTTTTAAACAACCCGGTTTTTGCATGCCCTAGCCAAGACGTCGCTCCGCAATAGGTAATTAACTATGTATCTAGCAGTTCCTCAAAATCTGTGAAGAGGACTCACGAACATCGATAAAATAATTCTGAATCAGTCACACTTGACGAGTCGTCGTTCATCATTGGCACGTTATCAACAATACAGTCAAGCGGTCTGTTTGTCCGGCGCGTGTCTACCGTACGAGTGGCCGCGCGCCTGGCGCCACTACTAACTACAGACCACAGTACCGATACAGAGTTGTTACTGACGCTTCTCTCTTCTTACTAACCACTGGGGTTACTCGAATGATAACTCTTCATGACTGAGAATCATGTCTCTTTTGGTTTTACAAAGACCCTTTACAAAAAAACACTTTATTCATTGAAACTAACTTTTATTAGCAGTGCTCGTACTTTACAAGGCTTTCAAAATTGTTTTCCAAATTGTAGTAGAATGAGTAGTCAATACTCATGAGTGTTGTTTGCGGAACGAATTCGCTTAGATCTCACCTTTCCGGCCCTCATTCATGAAACCTTGAATTCAGAATCTCCGATCATTACCAGGTTTCGTAATCACTCAGTGACAATTATAAGACAAAGTTTATATTACTCACATCATATTTGAGTAGGGATCAAGCACGTTTTTGTTACAAAAAATTTGGATTTTAATTGTATTTTTGTATGATAACTCCCAGGGGCGGATCCAGCTTTGGTGTCAGGGGCGGGTCACATAGTCGTGGTCAAGTCACAAGAAGTTATAATTTAATTTTTGTAATCATACATAAAAGTAAAAAGTAGGTATTTTATTAATGTATGTATAGTCTGGTAAAAACGGGTAGAAACGGCAATTAAAAGTTTGGGAATTCGCCACTGTTCTTTTCGATGCGTTCGTTCCCGAATAATGCGTTTGCTGCTATCATACAAAATATTAATTTATAATCATCATGCATCATTTCAGCCGAAAGACGTCCACTGCTGGACATAGGCCTCCCTATGTCCAGCAGTGGACGTCTTTCGCCACTTCGGCCGGTTTTGTGCTTCCCGCATCCAACGGATTCCGGCCTTCACAAGGTCATCGGTCCACCTTGTTGGAGGCCTTCCAACTCTACGTCTTCCGGTACGCGGTCGCCACTCCAGAACCTTTCGGCCCCATCGGCCATCTGTTCTGCGAGCAATGTACCCTGCCCACTGCCACTTCAGTTTAGCAATTCTTCGGGCTATGTCGGTTACCTTGATCCTCCTACGGATCTCTTCATTTCTGATTCGATCGCGTAGGGAAACTCCAAGCATAGCTCTCTCCATCGCCCTTTGGGTGACTTTCAGCCTTCTAATAAGGCCCATTGTGAGCGACCACGTTTCGGATCCATTACTCATCACTGGCAACACACACTGGTCAAAGACTTTCGTCTTGAGACACTGCGGAATGTGGGACGAGAAGATATTGCGTAGCTTCCCGAACGCTGCCCAGCCGAGTCGGATTCGACGATTGACCTCTTTCTCGAAGTTGGACCTACCTAACTGGACAGTCTGTCCTAGGTACACATATTCGTCCACAACTTAGCGCCTCCGATCTCAACTGGAGCGGGTATCACATGAGCATTGGACATGACCTTTGTCTTGTCCGTGTTCATCTTGAGACCCACTCTTTCGGAAGCTCTACTGAGGTCATCGAGCATTGTACTGAGGCCCTCCATAGTCTCAGCCATGACAACTATACCATCGGCAAACCGAAGGTGAGTGATGTACTCGCCATTTATGTTGATGCCAACCCCTTTACAGTCCAGAATCTTGAAGGCATCCTCCAGTGCAGCGGTGAACAGTTTCGGAGAAATGACGTCTCCCTGTCTCGGTTCGGTGTTCGGTCTTCTGTATAACCTGGCGCAGCGTATGTATGTGGTCTACGGTGCTAAAGCCTTTACGGAATCCGGCTTGTTCGGGAGGCTGGAAGTCGTCAAATTTGCGCGCTAGACGGTTCGTGATGACTCTTGAAAACAGCTTGTAGACATGGCTCAGAAGTGAGATGGGCCTATAATTCTTAAGTAGGGCATTATCACCTTCCTTAAAGAAAAGTACCGCCACACCTCTGTTCCATGCCTGTGGCGTTTTACCCTCGAGTATGACGGAATCAAACAGTTTCTGAAGGGCTTTGAGAACGGGTTTCCCGCCGGCCTTCACGAGTTCAGCCGTAATTCCGTCATCAACCGGCGCCTTGTTGTTTTTGAGCTACTTCAGAGCCATCCGAATCTCGTACAAGCTGACGTACGGGATGTCTTCGGTATAGCGTCGGGTCAACCTAGCTCTTTGGTCATTTGCCAGATTTTTAACGGGGTCACTTGTTGACGTGTATAGCTGTCCATAGAACCTCTCAATCTCCTTAAACAGCTCAGGTTTGGCGGATACGACCCTGCTATCGTCGGTCTTCAGTTTCGTAAGCTGGCTCTGCCCAATAGACAGATCCTTAGTAAAGCCCTTGGAGCCTTTATTCCGCTCTTTCGCGTCCTTGATCCGCTCTGTGTTATAGCGGCGAAGGTCGCTTTTCAAGGACTGAGAGATCCGTCTATTGAGCTGCCGGTACTCGAGCGCAGCTTCTGAAGACAGCAGGATCATTCCGCGCCTCTGTTCCTTAAGCTGTAATGTTGGATCTGAGAATTTCTTTTTCCTGTTAGTACAGCGGGTCTTGAAGAACTTAGACCCGACCGTATGGACAGTTTCCACGAACCCATCGTTAAAATCGTCCACGGAGCTCCCTAGGCACTCAAAACGATTTTGGAGTTCGAGCTGAAAGCTCTCGGGGTTCTGAAGTTGGATCGGTGCTGGACGGAGCGTTAACTTCATCAGCCGAGATCTTTCCAGCTTGATATTGATATTCAAGGTGCCTCTTACCATGCGGTGATCACTCCCGGTTTTCACCGCGTTGATCACAGATACATCATTGAATATTTGCTTCTTCGTCGACATAATAACTTGAATCTGGAAATGACTTCTCCCGCTCTGGGCGGAGCGGGAGGGCGTGTCAGACTTTTACTGACTAAAACCCACCCGTGTTCCATCAGTTGCTCATGTGCCAGGGTCACGGTATCTCTTTCGAACAATCACGCGACCCCGGCGGGAGTTGTCGGTGATTGTGGTAGCCGGATCTCTTCCGGGGATTCTTAGCACCCTTTGCCTCACCGTGGCCTTGAGCGCTACCGTAGCCAAGGTTAGGTGGGCCGCCGCGTACTAGGGACCATTTATTTTTGGTGCTTGTCATTTTTGGGGGGGTTTGCCATAATCGCCACGCTTAGCAGGCGGGATGGCGATCGTTGTATGATAGTCTGAGATGCATAGAGAACGCTGCTGCCCATTCTCTAGTATATCCCTTAGTTGCCTCTTACGACACCCACGGGAAGAAACGGGGTGGTGCTATTCTGTTAGTCCGATGCCACACGGTACCGGTAATTTATAATAAATTGATAAAATATTGAAGGTATTTAAATTAAATCAATATTGTGACAAAAAAATATATCCTTACTTAAAACCATTACCTATGTTTAACAATTTTAAATAGTGGTCCACGGTGGACCCACCCCAGGGGGGGGTCATGACCCCCATGACCCACCCCCTGGATCCGCCCTTGATAACTCCTTTGGATACCTTTGAGCAAATATTGCCATTTGAAAAGGAGTTTTTTTTTTAATTTCTTCCATAGATGAAAATCCTCTATAATGCTGCAACAGGCTTGAGGCCAAACCAGTTAAATTGTATGCATTATTTCAGAGTGGAATCTATATAAAATAAGGTTGATAATGAGGGAATGGGTTGTTGGGTGATAATGTTGGAACAGCAACGTGTTGTGGCAATCGCTCTGAGCACTACGCAAAGACTACGCAGTGAGAGCAGTGGTGGCCCAGTGGTAACGGCCGCGACTTACTAGTAGTAGGTCGTGAGTTCAAACCCAAGCAGGCGCATTACTTTGTGTAAATTATTTCATCGCCACTGCTCTCAAAAACGGTGAAGGAAAACATCGTGAGGAAACCGGCATGTCTTAGAACCAAAAATTCGAAGACATGTGACATCTACCAACCCGCACTGGGCCCGCGTGGTAGATTATTGCCCACTCCCTCTCACCGAGAGGAGGCCTGTGTCCCAGCAGTGGGAACAGTATAGGCTGATGATGACTACGCAAAGTATGATAAATCGCCTTTGGACTCGTTACCGCATCACTGGCAGCGTGGCACAGTGACATGGATGACGAGCTCGCATCACCACACCCAGACAAATTACTGCTCGTCAAAATTGTTCAATGATCGTCAGTAAAATGTTTGCATGAAGTGAATCTCCGTTCCGGCTGCTACGTGTACCGCATATTGAGCCACGCGATCATAGAGTCCGTTTACAACGGGCACGTGAACACACAAATAAGGGCTGAAGAAGTGTGTCTTATGTGTTTTTCTGATGAATCTCGCTTTGGTTTGATGCTAGATACTGAACGTAAACGGTAGTGGAGGACCCCTGAATACCAATAACGTTTAAAAATATTCTAGGAAGTCCATGTATAGAGTGGTGAACAATCATTATATGAGCAAGTATTTGGATCAACGGAAGAACTGAACTAATTTGGACCAGAGGCAATCTCAATAGACAGATTTATGCTGAAACGTATGCGTCAGATATTGTCATTTCCTTGCAGGGCCAATTTAACACTTCATTTCTACTTATGCATGACAATGCACGTCCACACACTGCCAGAGTTGTTGACTCGTCCTAGAGAAGAGTTCTGACATATGTATATGGATACCGTACACAGACCAAAACAACGTTTTCGCCTGTTACAATGGACGTCGGCGGCCATTCACATCTTTTAATCACATTTTAATATTAGGATCAAATGCGGTAAAAAATCCAGCAGAAGCAAAAATCATAAAAAATCTTTTAATCCATAAGCAATTCGTGTACTTCGTCGGTCTACACATACGAAAATATTTAATTTTGAATACTTGATCCCTACACACATTTGATGTGTGTTTGTGTATATTTAGGACCGTTTTAATACAAATGATCTCTCATAAATATAATTACACTTCCTAACGATAAAGTAGATGCGTATGGCGGTAGCATGTATGATTCTGAATTGAAGTGTAGATAGTGTGATGAGGCTCACGTAGGGTAGCACACGGCCCGTGTCACGTGTCATTCGAGTAGCCCTGCGGCCGTGCCTGACCCGCCGCGTGTGTGCAGCTACAGCAAGTGCTCGCTGCAGCACTCGCGCTCCGCCGACACGTCGTGCTCGTCGCTCAGCGCGTGCGACTCGCTGCTGCCCAGCGGACACGCCTCCAGGTGCCACGAGTACCACCACCCCACCACCCACACATCACACCTGTCGCCACCACCACCGCACACACCATCGCATCTCTTTGCTGCCTGGTTCACTTTGAGTTTGTCTAAACTTGCCAGTAGGGGTGCTGTTTTATCAACTGAATGTTCTGAATCGTATTTTCTGTTGCGTTCGTAGGTTTATTTTACCATTGTATGTACTATTTTAATTGGTAGCGCCAACTGTATGCGCTGAAATCATTTATATCAGATAGTGCCTAACTATTTAGTAGCATGTTGATAGTCCTTATAAAATTATTTTTGTGTAAGTTTTAGAGAACGAATTTTTAATATAGCAATGATGCAGTAACATATTTTTTTTATTATGCTCCATACTGTTGAATGCTAATATTTTAGATATTATTTCCACCACATGGCACGTCCACACATACATAGCACGTGGTCGCTCTCCGCGCGTCACACAGTAACATGTGTATACTCCGGTTTCAGACAAAACTCCTCGGAGAACAACAAGACGAACGACCCGCTCGTCGCGGTGCTCAACCAGTTCTCACAGCACTTCGAGAGGATCTCCAAAGAAGTCGTGAGTTGCGCATTCTCTTGTTACTTGTCCGAACATGCAACTATTATAAATGTTGTATTTTCTTTTCAATTTCATTTAGCTTTTTTTGGCGCGAAAGTGTCTTAACAAAGCTGTCGCTTAAACGGTAGAAATATGTATAATGCATTTTGTACTCAACCCACAGTAGGGGTGTAGACTTTTAATGAATGAGTTCAGTGTATAGTGTAACCATAGATTGAGTATAAACGAGTTAGATGGACAACGTGCTGATTACGGCGAGACCAAACACGAATCACACCGGTGTGCGTGTGATGTGCATGTGTACGAGACAAATAGTGCTGTTCACACTAAATGCCTTAATTTCGATTATCGATTTATGTACATTGCAGTGTCTTGATATCTCCTGATTTGAAGTAAGTGTGGATAATCAGTTTATCCAAATTTACTTCAAATCAATACCTATCTTAATTTTAAAAGGAACAAAAAGCTTTCCTGTGATGCTTTTTAAGTGTAGTTTCATACTTTATTCTATTTAGAAAAGAATGTTAGATTTATTCGTTTTATTAATAAAACGAATAAATCTAACATTCTTTTATAAATAGAATAAACATAAACATCCTTTAACCTCTAAGTCCCTGAGATACCACATTTGGTATAAACATAATGGTTTTTTAATTGTGTCTGTAATTACGGTAATTGACTGGTTAATAAATCTAACGATAGGAATGTTAGATTTATTCGTTTTATTAACAGGTGTTTATGGTTGGACAATATTGCCAATCATACATGTGAATGTCAAGCATGCTAAATAAGTTTTTTATATGACCCTAGAAATTCGTTTACCATCTGTCGAAATATATTTTTTATTGTCTTTAATGATTTTTACAAATTACCCTATTTATATACTTTGGGAAAACTCGTTCAGACTGCACCTTTCTCACAAAAATCTTGAGAATATTAAACGATGCCACCTACGTCCTTCATGTATATACGAACATTGTTTGGTTTTATTGTAAAGTGCGGTCACGCACGCCTCGGATATAACTTTCATTGCAGTAATGCGCCAGACGTGCGCAGCTATTGGTTTCAAATGAGAATCGTGTGAAGTGAACGGTTTGAGTAGAGTTGTTGTGTGGCGCGCAGGACACGGAGGAGCCGGCGTGGTCGCGCGTGGGCGAGCTGGCGGCGGCGGGCCAGTGTCCGTGCTGGTGCGCGCACTGGGCAGAGGTGCACGTGCGCTCGCCCACCGGCGACGTGTGCTGGGTCATGCGCATGCAGAACCAGGTACCGCCCACCTGCCTCACCACCTGTGCTTCTAAACCATCATCGAGTTTACAACTCTACCCTTTTGTGTCATGCCTCCTTGGTGTGTGCGAGTCTCATCTAGGACGTGCCCGCGATCTTTTGTAGATTGCCCAGCGTCATGATTCATAACACGTTATTGCGTTTCATAATGTGTTGAAGATGTTACGAGCTAAGTATTATTACACAGCACGACGTGACTCTTGCTCCTTGAATGAGAGTACTCATTCCCCGTAGATTTTGGGTCACTGAATTCAAATTCGGCCTCGGAATTGCTCCATCACATCACATTTTTAGATATACTAAATTTTTATATTCATTCCATATACAATTTTTCTATCAACCATCAATTCATTCTAAGTTACAGAGTTAAATTTAATTAATTGGCAAAAATCTCCGCGAACGTGACGAGTATCGACATCTGAACGTGACAATTATTCTGAGAGCGCAATTATTCTGAGAGTGAGCATTTGTTTCGCTTCACAACAGCTTCGTTGGTAACGTTGCCCGTGTGTCGGTTGCAGATGAACTGGGACTACCTGCTGGAGTCGCCGCTGCAGGACGTGGCCGCGCTGCTGTCGCCGGCCGGGCCCGGCGCCGGCCCCGCGGGCCCCGCCGGCCCCACCGCCCCCGCGCCGGGCCCCGCGCCCAACGCCAGCACTGCGGCCCCGGGCCCCGCGCGCCCTGACATGGTGAGGCACCAGTTGCTGCCACTGCTGCTGAGACTGAGGGGCAGAATATGGGAGCCGACCCCACCACCGAACATTACCATTATATCTGGAGTGTCCCTGGAGTTTCTGGCCAGAAATTCATAAGAACCTAGTACGCTTTGCAATGGGCAACTAGCTTCGTGTTTCTAACAAAGTCCTTGATAGTTTAAAAATACCTGTGAATGGTTTAATTGAAATAAATACTTTGCGTTCGATATTTGATTCTATGACAGTGCGCCTCGAATCACTGCATGGTAGTGTATCGATTAGTGGTTCATTACAGAAAAAAGGTTTTATGTAAACCCTTTACTTGTCACGAATTCAGTATCATTCATATGTAGAAATAGATCCTTACCAAAAAGCACTACCTTTGAGTACCACAATACTTGTGTCGTCATCATCATCATCCTCGTTATCATTTCAGTCGAAAGACGTCCACTGCTGGACATAGGCAACGCCACTTCAATATTTTAGTGTTTGTCATTCTGAGGGGGTTTGTAGTAGCCGTCATACTTGCAGGCGGGTTAGCGACCGCAGTATGGCGGTAAAATGCATAGAGAACGCTGGTGTCCTCTAGTAAGTCCCTTTGTCGCGGCCAGGCCAAGCCTCACCATCGGATTTCAATAGCGCAGTGGAAGTTATGATGGTGGGGCTCTGGAGACAAGAGTGGCGTACGAACCTGTCCGCCGTGCGCGGAGCCGAACAATGATATAATTAAAATAAGTACAATTACAATACAACAAACAAAGGACTCACCTGGTTGAAGAACACCTGCTTCTGGGGCCCACCCGGATCTATGTATGTACGTGAGTGTGTATTGTATTGTGACGTTATGAGTATCTCCAGGTTACAATCCGCTGCAATAGGCCAGAGATTTTCTCCAACATGCGGTTCCAAACACTATCACATTAACCTCAAAGTTTTCAACAAAGATATATCCAAACTCAACCCGTATTATTACATCAACTTGGGGTTATTTACAATCAAAGCAATTGGATCACGACTAATTGTCACAAACGGATCGATTTAAAGGGATTAATTTACAACTGGTCGCGAAACTCAACACGGCGACGATTTCCCTTGTTCAAGCACACAAAAACCAAAGAGAAGTGTCAAAGTCAAACTTGACAAGTCAGATGTCACTCCGTTCGGGCGCGTTCCGAAGGCGCATAGAGTAACCAATCGAACGGGACGCAACAGTCGCCTTTTACGATACCCATCCGGCACAACATGGAACCACGGAGGCTGGTGTTATATACCTACTCTAAAAATAAACTGTTGTTCCATACATTTGAATAGTGAGGATATAGTACTTGTGCTGAGTTCACGGTACCAGTTAGCGCGTGTGTACATAGCTAGTGTGACCATGCCGCGTGCTCCGCAGGGCCCCGACGAGCCGCGCGCGCGCAGCGGCTCGTCGTCCAGCGCCACGCGCGCGGCGCACGCGCAGCACGCGCAGGACCTGCACAAGTCCAGCTCCGACAGCGTCGTGGGCGCGCAGCACGCGCACGCGCACACCATCGCGCAGCCGCACAAGTACGTTACACACTTACCAACACTAGTTTATAAATATAATTCATTATTATTACAAGTAAGTTTTGAATTTTTGATATGCCTTTGAACGCACCTGAGGAATATGCCACAGTTTAGGAACGTCATCATAACATCCATTTAACAGAATCGTTGAGCAGAACAGATGAACCCGTCATATCGGGGTTTGAAGATGTCGCCCAGTAAGTATATACACCGAACGCACCGTCGCGTCGCTCGGGAACTGCAATGAAACCTGACGTGACGCCATCGCACCAAGATCGGATGTTCAAATAGGGATTGTTGGTGAATCGATAATCTGAGATCGATAAATTGATAATGAATTCTAAGAAGATTGAAAGTTCAATGCTAACCTGAACCCCGGAACTGGTGATGTTCTTTTAATCCATATTAACGCTGTAAAGTGTGCTATATGTGTCGACGAGCTCTCATGTACCGTTACTGTTGGCGGCCGGCAGCAGGATGAGCACGCAGCCCATCAACATCCCCGGCTCGCCGCAGCGACAGAGCTCGTCCTCCACCACCGACGATGACGACATGCTGCTTATTGTACCTGAGGTGAGCACTGTCTGCTGTACACTAATGTAAAATGCACTTGTTACTTGAACTGCGGGTGTAAACCCCTTGCCGATATGCAATGCAGGCTTTGTACTAACTATCACGTCTCGCTATTTATATTGGATACTTATAATAAAAAAGACGCTTAACGAAGTCAACAGTCACTTGGTTATGGACATATTTGAGGTTACAGTTCCATCTTTTGCTGACGGTGTTTTTAAATGCCTGCACGATCCCTGCATACCGATGCATGCTTTCATAAGCACAATGTTCTCATGCGTTACATTGCGCTCTGCCGTTAGCGGTGAGTTTTTACAACAGAAAAAAGTCTCTTCACAGCAATTTGTTTTTTGCACAATGTAACTCAATTCGATGTATAGAATACTTAGTTGTGACTAGTGTTGCAAAGAACTCGAGACCTAATTTTAAAGACTCGACTCAATTATGCAAGACTCAGCGTGCTCAAAAGGCTTGGAGTCTAGAGTCAAGCCGAGCCCGAGTCATTTCACAGTCACTCGAGTCGTAAAAAAGACTCGAGTTTTAAAAAGGACTCGAGTCTAAAAATGAACATGAGTCTTGTAGCTCATCATTCGAAAAACTTGTCAGATTTTTTTTGTAAGCAAAGTTCTATCATAACCACTAATTTGAATTTATTGCCTTCTATTCGAGTCTTTTAGAATGATGAGCTACAAGTTTAATCTTTATGCTCCGAGTTTTTCTATAAGATTTGGGTTCATTTTAAGACTCGAGTACTTTTTAAGACTCGAGCCTTTTTTTAGACTCTAGTCCTTTTGAGCACACTGAGTCTTGGCAAAATTGAGTCGAGTCTTTAAAATTAGGACTCGTGGACTCGAGTCCTTTGCAACACTAGTTGTGACACCTTGTGCGGCGTGCGGTGTAACGTATGGTGATGTGGTTGCAGGGCAAGTCCCGCCACCCAGTGCGGCGCTCCAACTCGTCGCCCGAGATGTCGTCGTCGTGGAAGGCCAGCGTGGCGGCGCGCGACGTGCCCCGCGCGCCCGCGCCGCCCCCGCACGCGCCGCACGCGCTCGTGTCGCACGCGCCGCACGCGTCGCACGCGCTCGTGTCGCACGGGCCCGACGACCTCAGCGTCGACCCCGACGAGATGATCCTGCTGCCCAGCTGCGAGCCCACGTCAGTATACACCCGCCTTTATCATTGGACAGTAAAACAATATTACCCTTTAGAGGCATGTCTGCCAGCAGTGGGAACAATACAGACTGATTATGATGACTCTTTAGAAATGAAAACGAGATTACCATACACCGAATTGGAACTGGGATTCGATAATTATTTGCGGTGTTGTTAACTGTTTACTGTGACATGTGCCAAATAATTCAATTTAATGATAAGGGAGCCCAGAGGGATTTCGAACAACCATACGCAGCCCGAAAATTGATAGCTGAATAGGTACGACAGCCGAAAACGATACCTAAGACAAACAATTTGAACATTTTCGCTACCTTTAAACCGTTACTTATACTGTATGATGTGTCTGATGTTTTCAAAATGTCTTCACTTAAAACTTATGTCACTTCAAAGCTCAACTGGGAATTTTCAAAGTCGTGAGATTTAGGGAAAGCCCAGAATTTTTTCGTCAATGCTTTCTCTTTAAATCATTATTAATTAGGCCGCACGCGATTATTCAAAAATCAACTGCTCTGAAGTTCACTTTATTTTCGGTTTGTTTACGAAATCTCGAAGTGGACTCCCGACCACGGGGCCCCTATACCTATCAGAAACTTTCAAATAGATATCCAATGATCTGTCTCCATGCCGTTACATATTTGATTATGAGCGTCTATTCAGAGCGAAAACTTGATAGCTGGGATCAAATTTTCGCTCTGAAAAGGCCTGCTCAAAGTCCCTCTGGACCTAATGTAATGTTTTGTTTTTTAAAATGTTAATTACTTTCCAAAGTAATATTGTAGGGAATCAAGTTCTTCTAACTGAACAGACAGCTGCGTTGAAGATTGGGTGTTTTGCGTGATCGGGTTATGTAATTTTGACCGTCATAAACTTTCGATCCTCAGCCTAATTTTGATGAGTGATGTTTGATTTTGTTAACGCGACGTCGCACGTCGGCTGCACTGGTCGTAAGTAAACCGTGTAGTTCGTGGGTACAGCAGCAGCACGTCGCTGTCGATGCACGCCACCAAGAAGGCGGCCAAGAAGAGCGACATGCGCGTGTCGTGCGAGGCCATCCCCGAGGAGATGTCGGGCACGTCGCCGCACGCCGCGCACGCCGCGCACGCCGCGCACGCCGCACACCCGCACCTCATGACCTACAACTCCGACCCCGGTACGTGCCGCCCTCGCCCACCACAAACTGACTCACTTATAATATGTATAGACGCGATCCCTCAAGTGGCGTGTGTGCGTCATGCGCGTGTCGTCCACGATCGCATACTCGCGCGCCGCTCGCCTTCACCACACCGGGCTATACATAATATACGAACATTTCATTTCAGATGAATATTCTTAACATTATTTTACCATAAGTCAAAGTAATTTATGGGCCAGAAACATGGTACATAAATATGACGTTCATATACTTCAGATTTAGGTCTATATGTGAGCAAAAATAAAATTGCAGAATTAAAAGGTGCAAGTAGTTTGTGGTCAGTGGATGATGTTGAGCCTCTATACATAATGGAAGGCACCACACACCACTGAATTGCTCCACACGGTCGAGGTCACTGACCGACGTACTGCGGTCTAGCTACCTTTGTGGAGGGGGCCTGTGCTCAGCAGTGGATACAGTGGCGGGAGTGAAGCTCGCAGGGTGATACTGAAACTAAAAATGATCACATAAACACACAAAACTTTTTGTTAGATGCATCTTACTAAAGATAAATAACAAAACTAATTATTATTAATTAGTTCTGCCAATTATGAAGGAAACTTACTTATTATTATTGTTTATTTATTATTGTAACAGAACCTCTTCTTAAATTGTAAAATAACTACAAATAATGTCTCTAACACACGATAACCCAACATTAACTGTGCACATAAACAATAATTTAGAAACGTAAGTGTAAATAACAACATACACAAAGAATAATGTAGACTAGATTACTTTCTACGAGCGTTTATACAAATAGACAACATTCCGTCGGTTGGTCTATGATGAACGCTTGTAGAAGGTGCGCGTGTGCAGCCGCAGTGTGTCTGGCAGTATGGTGTGTAGAGCATTAGGGCCGAGCGGACCAGCGCGCCGGGTACAGCCTGGCACAGTGGCACTTGGCGCCAGGTCACCGTCACAATAATAGCATGTACGCTAGGAAAGCTCTTTGATATGCACTCAGTGACAGTAACTGGGCCCCCTTTATCCTGTAGGCCTACGTTCCTATAAATAATAATAATTGTAATAATGAGCCTTTTATTCCATGCAAAAGTAGGATACATACATAGTTTAAAGAAAAGAAAAAATAATGATGTTAGCACGTATTTCACTTGTATTAGAAAAAAAATGTTTAAATCCTGTGAAGGCCTCCTCTAAAGAATTCCATGTGTCTCTATCTTGAGCTGTTTGCGGCCAGCAGGTGCCAGCTATTTTTATCAACTCGTCTGCCCATCTCGTGTGGGGTCTGCCTTTGAGACGTTTGCCGATTGGACCCTTCTACGTTGCTATGTGGCATATTAATAAACAATCGTAAAAATAAATGTTCAACGGTTTGAAATTAAATTTTACTTAAATTCCTAGGGACGAGTCTAGCAATTCTTTTTTTACGAAAGTAAATTTTAAGCCTTACCGTAATGATAATATAATTTATCCAATTAAACCAATGTCATAAACTACGTGGAACCTGTTCTATGGGTCACAAGTTCGCGTTGAGAGTCACTACTGGCGCTGAGTGTATTTTAACGTAACTGGCTGTAAGCGTAACCGCCTGGTGGCCTGGCGGCCGGCGCGCTGTGGCACTAGTGCCTGTAGCCCGCCGCGGCTGTGTCGCGTGGCGCAGTGTGACGTGTGCGAGTGTGTGTGTGTGTGACGTGTGCGTGCTGTGCAGCTCTAAGACCGCGCGCGTGTGCAGGCTCGGCCGACGCGGCCGCCGCGCCGCCCGCCCACCACAACCACCACCACCAGCTGCAGAAGGTATGCCAACTTCACTTATTTACTTCTCTTTACAGCGCGATACACAACGTTAAGGTAGCTCGCCAAATTACAATTTACTTACGTTCTACTGTTTTGTATCTGTTTGTATCTAATCTACTGTTTATATTCTAGGGGTCACTATCTAGTTGTATGTCGATCAAATTAAGACATGCTACCGCCAACAACTACTTATTTACAGACCTATTACTAAGTATAATCATTAGAATCATCATTACCTGCTAATTACTATAATATAGAAAAAATAGGCTGGACTGACCTAAATATTATAATTTATTTAAATAAAAATCTCGTAATTTCAAAACATAATAGAATAAGAGAGAAAATTTATTAAGAACAAGTTAACAGACACGATAAACAAAAAATAAAACTAAAAGCACAAAGATTAGATCGTGAGAATAATTTGTGTGCAATGAAGTAACCCTAGTGTTCGCTGCCAGGCTAGGCCCCCATAAGGTTTTTAATTATTATGTGGAAGCGTGCTAACCGTGGGGCTCTAGAGACAAGAGTGGCGAGCGAAACTAGTCCGCCGTGCGCGGAGCCAAACTACAAGTACAATTCAAGTCAAATAACTCACCTACAATACAACAAAAGAACTTACCTGTGGGTAGACGAACATCAGCTCCTTGGGGTTACCTGGAGTTATGTATGTGAGTGTATATGTATCGTGTTGTGACGTTACGAGTATTCTTCAGGTTACAATCCGCTGCAATAAGGCTGGAGGCAATCACTGCATGCGGTCTTCAAATCACTCGTTCCCAATAGCGTCACTTTCACTTGACCTTCAAACTATTTCAACAAGATATATCCAAAACCCGTGTTATTTTACCAAAATGGGGTTATTTACAATCCAAACAATGGGTCATGACTTATTGTCCACCAAAACGACCGGTTCTCAAGGATTAATTTACAAAAGATCGCGAGATTCAAGCGGCGACATGCTTTCCTTGTTCAAGCCAAAATCCAAGAGAGTGTCAAGTGTCAAAATCAAACTGACAAGTCAGATGTCATTCCGTTCGATGGCGCGTTCCGAAACTACTTTAAACGGGACTAAACACCTAGACCCCACACTAGGATACCCTGCGTCGTGGGATCTAGTATCCTCGTGGTTGATGACACGCTGTGCACCTAGTGGTTCACAGTTGGGTTCTAAGTAGGCAACAGATATTAACGCAAAGGTTTCATATAATAAATAGTTCATCATCATCATCATTTCAGCCGAAAGACGTCCACTGCTGGACATAGACCTCCCCCAAGCTCCGCCACTTCGACCGGTTTTTTTGCTTCCCGCATCCAGCAGATTCCTGCAGCCTTTCCAAGGTCATCGGTCTACCCTGTGGGAGGCCTTCCAAGTCTACGTCTTCCGGGTCGCGGTCGCCACTCCAGAACCTTTTGGCCCCATCGGCCATCTGTTCAGCGAGCAATGTGCCCTGCTCACTGCCACTTCAGTTTAGCAATTCTTCGGGCTATGTCGGTTACCTTGGTTCTCTTACGGATCTCTTCATTTCTGATTCGATCGCGTAGGGATACTCCAAGCATAGCCCTCTTTGTGGCCCTTTGGGTGACTTTCAGCCTTCTAATAAGGGCCATTGTGAGCGACCACCTTTCAGTTCCACAAGACATCACTGGCAACACACACTAGTCAAAGACTTTCGTCTTGAGACACTGTGGTACGTGGGACGAGAAGATATTGCGTAGCATCCAGAACGCTGCCCAGCCGAGTCGGATTCGACGATTGAACTCTTTCTCGAAGTTGGATCTACCTAACTGAACAGTCTGTCCTAGGTACACATATTCGTCCACAACTTCGAGCGTAGCGCCTCCGATCTTCATTGGAGTGGGTATCACATGAGCATTCGACGCGACTTTCGTCTTGTCCATGTTCATCCTAAGACCCACTCTTTCGGTAGCTCTACTGAGGATATCGAGCATTGTACTGAGGCCCTCCATAATCTCAGCCATGACAACTACATCATCGGCAAACTGAAGGTGAGTGATGTACTCGCCATTTATGTTGATGCCAGCCCCAGTGCAGCGGTGAACAGTTTTGTAGAAATAACGTCTCCCTGTCTCACCCCTCGCTGCAGAAGGATATGTTTCGAAGTCTGGTCCTGGAGTCGGACTGACATAGTGGCGTTTTCGTACAGACACTTCAGCACCTCAATATACCGATAATCAATCTGGCACCGTTGAAGGGACTGCAGGTCCAGGTCTCGACCAAATCGAAGGCTTTTTCGTAGTCCACAAACGGTAAACAGAGGGCAGGTTATATTATTCGGTCTTCTATATAGCCGCAGCGTAAGTATGTGGTCCACGGTGCTAAAGCCTTCACGGAACCCGGCTGGTTTGGGTGGCTGGAACTCTCTGGAGTATTTATTCTATTACTATACTATACATTCGGCATGAATTTTTAACCCCCGACGCAAAAAGAGGGGTGCCTAAGTAGCCTTAAGTAGAGTAAAAATACTCTACTTAAGGCTACATAGGCTTGGCCTTGTGCGAAAGTACTTTTACGTAAGTACAACACAGCTTTTCCAACTGTCGTCCCTTGCAACTTATGTGCTGTAACCGCCCAACATAAAATTATAGGAAACATAGTTTTTTGATATTTCCATATCCTCTAAGACCTTGAAAAGTTACAGTATGTGGCCTTATCAGAATCCACCCATTCTCGTCAACACAACTCCGACCGATAGTGGCATCATCAAATTGAATTGATATTGTTTTTGGAAGCTTCCCATCTTCCAGTTGGTCACGGCGAAGTCCTATGTATTTACAATTTAACAAAATCTACTTTATAATAAATATGTACCTATAAAAAGTATAAAATAAAAAAATCAATTAAACATTTTAAAAACCCCCGACATAAAAACCTAAGTTCCCTTTAAAAAGCAAAAAATAAATAAAAAACTCAATCTTATAATACAGGACACAGGGCTTACATCTTCAGGATGCTGATGCGACTGCCTCGCTATTGTAGTGCGTCCGGAATGTTTGCCGAAGCGAGAACGGACGGCTTTCACGCGGTGATACGCAAGAAAGTAGCCTCGTTGTTGCAGCGCGTGCGAGGCAGTAGCAACAGTATCCTGCAGATGGTTGTATCTCGTGCGGATTGCCCTATCCAGAACAAGTGGATGCAAATTATGATAGGTGTGGACTAACATAGTACATAAGATTTTACTAACCTATAATTATAATAATTTTGTGTTTGAATTTTAATTTATATCCCTGTATTAATTGTATTTTTGTAATTTCTAATGTTATGGATATTTTTTTATTTGAAATAAACTGATTAATAATAATAATACAAAGTGAGCCTCAAAAATATTATTTTGTTAAATTGTTTCTAATGCTATTGTAAATTAGTATGTGAAAATTTTAATTTTGGCGGGCTACTTTAACGCTTTTGCCATAACGGAATTTATAAGACCTTTTATACGACCTTAGAAATTTCTTTGATTTGATTTTGAAAATTTCTTTGATTGAAAAAAAATATTATAATCCGAATCAAATAATATTGAAGTAACGTTACAATCATTTGTGTCGAAAACTAGAAGTTAGTCGCGTAGTGTGTAACTGACACGTCCGCCCCCTGCAGACGGCCAGCGACGGTACGGTGCCGGAGGGGCTGAGTGCGCGTGCGCGCGCGCCGGGCCGCGACGAGCTGCCGCCGCTGGCGCGCTCCAAGCGCTCCAACACCATCTCCGTCATGAGCCCCACGCGCCGCCACAGGTGAGGGACCACTGGACATGTCCGCCCCCAGCGACGGCACCCTGCCGGAGGGGCTGAGTGCGCGTGCGCGCGCGCCGGGCCGCGACGAGCTGCCGCCGCTGGCGCGCTCCAAGCGCTCCAACACCATCTCCGTCATGAGCCCCACGCGCCGCCACAGGTGAGGGACCACTGGACATGTCCGCCCCCAGCGACGGCACCCTGCCGGAGGGGCTGAGTGCGCGTGCGCGCGCGCCGGGCCGCGACGAGCTGCCGCCGCTGGCGCGCTCCAAGCGCTCCAACACCATCTCCGTCATGAGCCCCACGCGCCGCCACAGGTGAGGGACCACTGGACATGTCCGCCCCCAGCGACGGCACCCTGCCGGAGGACCTGCGTACGCGACGGCTTGCCGAGACTACTTACTCATCACACTTCTGTGCATCGTTTGAAGATGATCAATATGTTTAGCGATTGACATACACATTTAGTGATTTGTGTTGCGAGCAATTGTTTTACTTCGGAGACCTTAGTCTAATTCAACACACAAACAGGTTTAATACCGCAGCAACTTTATTATCTTTATGTCCGTCTTAATAGTACTTGTTATTCGCAATCAAATGAGTAAGAATTGCATTTGCATTGCTTTCAATGGAAATGACGTGTAGGTATTAAAACAACGGCTTCAATATATTTTCACTGCACCTATAAAAAGTTCTCTCAGTCGTTCGTGACGACAATCGATTGATATTGGAGCCGAACTATTGCTACCATGATGTTTGGGACTCGGTTTCTCAACTTTGATGAACATGCACGATTCTGCTGAAATGTTACAAAACTTAAGTCTACATGTAGGCAACAATATGGCAACCAATCTAACCGCTCGGCTGCTGACTTGCTAATAACTATAACAGTGTGGTTGTAGTTAGTATTAGAGAACTAATTGTATTGCGCATGATCTTTTTCATTTGTTATTATTCTTTTGCCCTACTATTCAGTTCTTTACCTTTCTATCTTTATAAATTAAAGAAACCTATTGTATTGAAATGATAACTATCGATGGTAATCGATCTATCCTTGCTTGGTTTTATTTGCGAGTTATTTTGTTGAACGTTGGCTTGTTTCTGACGCTTCGTGTTTTGTTTTGTTCTGTTTGGTGTGGTATCGTTGGTGCGCGGTGTGTGACGCAGTATGTACGCGGGCAGGGCGGCGGGCGCGGCGGGCGGCGCGGGCGCGGCGGCGGGCGGCGGCGGCGGCGGCCTCACGCCCAGCTTCGTGTTCCTGCAGCTGTACCACAACATGAGCACCTACCCCATCACGCCGCCCGTGCCAGGTACCGGCGCCACTTTATATCCATTAGCGATTAATACAACTTATTTATCAACTCATTTAAAAATGTATTTGTACTAGTAGAACACTGACTCCTAGGTCACAGGGTTTCCCTAGTTAAGAGGCAGGGTTTTCCACTATTTGTGCAGCCTTTTCCTAAAAACCAATTTAACCTACCTATGTGAACGGTTATTGTTATTGTTTAAAAAAAGGTTTTGCGTGTCAATAAACTTTTTTTTTTTTTTTTTGGGCTGTAGTGGCCCAATGGTAACGGCCGCGGCGGTCTTAGGTTCGAAACCAGACAGGGACTTAACGTTTTTAGAATTACTTTATCACTGCTATAAAACGCTAAACGAAGACATCGTGAGGAAACCGACAGGACCTAAATCCAAAAATTCGAAATCATGTGACATTATGACCAACTCCTCACGGAGTGTCCCAGCAGTGACAGCATTATAGTCTGAATATGACAACTTATATCATGTTTGACACTATAAAGCGCCCCGCACTACTTCACACACGGCGGACATTTAGTCCGCGACTAACCGCTGTAGAGAACATGCAGCAAGTATCGGCGACGCGGCTGAGTTATCCTCCGTGTGCCTTATACATTTCCATAATAATAATAATATAATAATAATATTCCACAACTATCACACAACGCCATCTAGTCCCAAGCTAAGCAGAGCTTGTGTTATGGGTACTAGACAACTGATAAACATACTTATATATTTCTAAATACATACATATTATAGATAAATTACACCCAGACACAGAACAAATGATCGTGCTCATCACACAAACATTTGTCCTGGGTGGGAATCGAACCCACGACCTCCGGCATAGCAGTCAGGGTCACTAACCACTAGACCAACAGGCCTGTCAATACAGTCCATACAGTCTAGCGTCGTGAACAAACTGTTCATCGTCTGCTCAGCGCCTGAAACTGAGCTGTAGAGCTAACCCAGCTTTGTGCAGGTGAGACGCCGCCGATCCTGAACCCGCTGGCGGAGCGTCCGCTGCGCGTGTCCGGCGTGCAACACGAGCGGACCATCAAGAACCTCGACCTCGTGCCGCCGTTGGAAACATATAAAGTAAACATCTGTTTTACACATACTGTTACTGCCTATCGTTCGGAGGATGTGTCCCGCACAGAGCACGGACACGCATGCGCGGCCGTTGTTCAAAGCGACATTGTCATAACTTGAGTACAAACTAAATTTGTCACTATTGACAGCATTCTCGACGGAAAGGATCTAGCGACTTTTAAGATGGCTCGTGATACAAGTTGTGTGCTCAGCGCAGTTTCGACGCCACGAATTGTATCAGTGTCTAGACAATGCCGGCGCGGCGAATCCACGCTCTGTGGTCCCACCCTGTGAAACTTCCAGTTGACCTCGCCAGCTCCCTCTGGGCCGGCCTCGACGGCACCGTATACTCAACCGCACACTCAACCGCACATCAGTGATTCCAATTGTATTACGAAAATATTGCCCTTACTGCTACGACATAAAAACAACACTTGCCACTGATGTGCGCCTGGAAATCTCTTTGTCTACGTTTAATAAGTCTCTACGTCTAATACATCTATTAAATCAATATAAAATCGGTAAACAACTTGGTGCTTGTGCATACCGTGATTGATTGTACGTACGCTGTTTTACAGATCGGAGTGTTGTACGTCGGGCCCGGACAACAAGATAACGAAGTGTTAATATTGAAGAACGAATACGGCAGTGTGAGGTACGTCACCACGTTCACTGTTAACTGCACCGTCGTCGTTGTATGTAAGGCATCATTCGTGTGTGGGTTTCATCGCCTCTCACAAAACATTAATTTGTAATTTTTTATTTTGTATCTTGTATTTGGACTGGATTTGTGCCCGGTTATTAACAAATGATCGTAGCAAATTTAGATCCACTATCAAAGATGAAGGATTCAACGGTGAAAGACCGACTAGGAGGCGAAAGGCTCACCTCGTACATGGGAGCTGTACCGTAACTGGCGAGGAGGGTAAAGGCGGTGTTAGTATCCGAGTTCACAACACGGAAGCGCCATAGTAACTTCGTGCCATTCAATACAATAGTCGATTTTCGTGACCCTTGTCACGTTAGAATAACTTGAAAACCGTAGAACATCTCCATTATTGTCGACAGATTTTAATATTGTTTTCAGTATTTGTCTCTTTATGTGAAACTTGCTAATGTGTAGCCAGTACCATCCTGTCTACTATAGACTAACCGCCATTCAGTGTCAAGTGATGAAAAGAGTACAACAAGGTGCTAGCAAACCTGCACGCGTAGCATGACCTCCATAGAAACGGGGTTTGTCGACGGAAGAATAGACAAAATGGCAGAATGTAGAAAGATTTCTACCGTCTTAAGCACGGCGATGTTAAAACTGAAGAGAGGAAATATTTCTATTCTTCAGTCAACAAAATTCTACGATGTCGAGCATGGCGACTAATTTTTCTCTACTTTTAAGTTTGAGTTTAAGTTAGGGTACATTTTTTTAAAGGATTATATTAATTATAATCATCAATACAATACTCAAAGATCGTTTATTCCCATTGTATGACTATTCAATGAAAAAATCCTTAGCGTATCCACCTTAATTACATTAGTTACCACTCTCTTGCTATGGAAAGAAAACTGTCTTTGTCTTCATAGAAACCCGAGTCTACGGGTTGCCCCGTGCCCGGCCGAAGAGATGTCGAGTTGAATAGAAAGAACTTTGTCCACTCTTGGTAGAATAGAGATAGAATTGGTCATGCTTCGCCCGCTGGAAGATAATGAGCTCCTCACTGAGCACCAGTAACCAAATACCCTTGCGTTTGCCAAGGACCTCATTAGGGGTATTAACCTTCGGAGAATACTTGGTTGCAGGTACGCAGAGTTCCTGACGCAACTGGGCACACTGGTGTCGCTGGAGGGCGGCGACGATGACCAGCCGCACCTGTTCCTCAACCTGGAGAAGGGCGGCAAGGACGGCCACTACACCTACGTGTGGAATGACGACATCATGCAGGTAAAATAGCCAAGAGGAGCAACCACCTGGATGAGCGTAAACCAGATTACATCACTCATAATATACATATGACCATGCATATCAGGTATCGAGTGAAAAAGACTACCGTTTCGTAGCATTAATATCAGTATCGCATCGTACGCGGTAAGTAGCGGACGAGTTTGCGATGCCGTTGTAACCGATACCGGTGCGGTGACTAATTGAAAATAATGTCGTCTCATACTGTAAAGTGTGCTAATTGCAATGTTGTGATCAACGAACTGTTAGCTTTTTTACGAAATGTGTTGGACGTGATGGATGAAGAGAGTGTGCATCAAGTGTGTTGTTCGTCTTTCTCTGCTGAGGACATTGTGCGGGCAAAGACTCTGCTTTTTGAATCTATCCCCAGTGGAAAGAAAATGCCAGTGCGCCGAAAGGAGGGATAGAAGAAAATGTCAAGGGATCTTGATGATATGATCTGTCTCATGAAAGGTACCAGTACTGAGTTATTCCCGATATTTGTGGCGAAAGAACTGAGTAAACTCCCTCCGGTCACTTTTGATCATGTGGACGTAACATGTCTCCTAAAAGACATTTTAAAATTGAAAAATCAGATCAGCATTTTAGAAGATAATACAGTATCGAAGGAGCAATTTCTATCACTTCAACTAGAGGTGACTAGTCTTAAACAGGCATCTTTAATACACGATACTCCTACTGGTAATATAAACGTGAGAAGAGGAGCATGTTTGCAAAACAGCTTTACCCTAGACAGTGGTCCCATAGGATTACAATATTTACCTATAAAATACCCAGCTGATTGCAAGGTGAACGAACTCTCGGCTAACGGCGCGTCATCAACACAAGTCAGTGGCTGTAATAATTACGTCTCTGTCTTGCAAGGACATCACCCACAAGGACCACAGCGACAGAGCATAGTGAGAACGTGGAGGCCAAAACAGACACTGCGGTTCCGAAGGAAGCGAGTGAGACCGACTGCATGATGTGCAAATTTGATGATAGCCGTCTATGCGGGAGCGGGACAGCGCAACAATTAGCGCGCGTGGAGGCCACAACAAGCACCGCGGTTTCACACAAATCAGTTAGTGTACCGGGCTCGGCTACCTGTGCGCACACGCCTGTCAATTCCCCCACCTCCTGCAAGCGGGTGACCATCGCCAGTGCGCCCGCCGCCGCCGCCGCGGCTGCAAAACCATCGAATGATCTCCAGAAATCAGTGCTATGTGATAGTATGCCGTCGATTGTTAAGTGTGATAAGGTTATCACTAAACCCGTGGTAAGTCAACCGAGTGATAATGAGTGGACACTAGTGCAAAACAAACGATCGCGCTCGAAAACTTATACTTTTGCAAGCCAAAAAGGTCGTGCTTCTATTGTACCCGACAGTAAATTCCGTGCGGCAGATATTAAAGTCCCGTTATTAATATCGAATGTGAGTACAGAGGCCTCTGATGATGACATTATTAGCTACATAAAAAGTAAGACTAACGAAAGTGTGTCTTTAAGAAAGCTAAACATCAAGTCCTATAAAAAGTATAACGCTTACAAATTATATGTATCTAAACATAAGGTAGACATGTTTTTAAATGACCAGATATGGCCGGATGGTATTACTTTTAGGCGTTTTGTACATTTTATGTACAGGACTAATAAAGAGGCTCGTATAGTTAGTTAGATTAAAATTAATTATGGATTGTCAAAGTAATGTGAAAATAACTAGTTTTAATTGTAAATCTGCAAAAAGATCTGTTGATAATATTAGAAAAATATGTAAATCGTCCGACTTGATATGCCTGCAGGAGACTTGGCTATTACCGCATGATATATCAATGTTAGGAACGATAAGCCCTGAATTTGAATATACAGGGAGATCAGCTGTAGACACATCAGTAGGGCTTCTCAGGGGGCGGCCGTACGGAGGAGTGGCTATTCTCTGGAGAAAGGGTGTTTTTGAGTCTGTCTCGATAATATCTTGTGATAGCTCTCGGTTAGTGGCCATTAAAGCGGTCGCGGGTAGTCGCACTATTATAGTGTTTTCTGTGTATATGCCTACTAACTCACTGGAAAACCTGCCTTTGTTTACCGAGGTTTTAAGTGAGGTAAGTGCAATAATTGCGACGCAAGATGTGGAAAACATATACATAATGGGCGATTTTAATGCACATCCGCAAGAATTGTTTTATGTCGAGCTCCTAAGTTTTTGTAATGATCAGTCCTGGGTCTGTGCTGATACAATGAAGTTGGGATACGATGCCAATCACTACACCTTTTTTAGCGAGGCACACGGCTGTAGGAGGTGGTTAGACCACTGTGTAGTCTCTTCGTCAGCCTGGCAGACGGTTGTTAGTGTAGGTATTGATGAAGATGTTTATGTGTCTGATCACTTACCGATATATATTATATGTAACCTGGATGTAGTTAGGCCAAAGTTGATGACCGGGACTGCACCCCACAGTGCTATTGTTTGGGGCGTCAGAAATAAAGCTGAGATCAAGAATTATCATGAAATGTGTTCTGATAATCTGCGGGAGATACATTTGCCACAGGAGTTTATGTTGTGCAGTCACGGGTCATGCAACTTGGATGAGCATAAACCAGTCCTTGACAAACTGTACAAAGACATTATAGATGTCCTTTGTGAGGCAGCGAGGGAATCTAATGAAGTGTATAAGACACGTAAGCGGGGTAACTCGTTATGTGGATGGAACAAACATGTTCGAGACGCTCACCGAGAGGCCAGGCTTAGATTTCAAGCCTGGGTTTTGGCTGATCGACCAACTTCAGGGACTGTTTACGACCAAATGTACGAGACGCGTAAAATTTTTAAAAGCCGCCTAAAGTACTGTCAAAATAGGCAAGATCAAATAAAAATGGACGTATTAGCAGAACAACGAGCTACTAATAATTTCTGTGCATTTTGGAAGTCAACAGGTAAGTTGGAGGCTAGGCCTGGTCTCGCGGCGGACGTGGGAGGGGTTACTGAGCATGGGGACATTGCCAATTTATTTAGAGATCATTTTAAAGTGAGGTCGCCACTCGGTCCTTCAATCTCAGGAATTGGCTATGCGTCTCATGTTCGGGGGGAAGAGCCACTACTACGCTTCACCACCAAGCAAGTGAGGTCGGTGATAAATAGTATGAGTTGGGGCAAATCCCCTGGGCATGACGGGCTTAGCGTAGAACATTTAAAACATGCAGGCGTGCATATGCCGAGGGTCCTGTCCTTGTTCTACACGATGTGTATCAGCCATTCGTATTTACCGGCAGACTTAATCAAGACCATTGTTGTACCCATCGTGAAGAACAGGACAGGAGACATCTCGGACATAGGCAACTATCGCCCGAACTCTCTTGCAACTGTTGCAGCCAAGGTGTTGGACAGTATGCTTGACTCACATTTGGAAAAATATGTTCATCTTAACGACGCACAGTTTGGGTTTTGTCCTGGACTATCAACCGAAAGTGCTATCCTTAGTGTCAAGCATACTGTCAAATACTACACTGACCGTAGGACGCCGGTCTACGCCTGCTTTCTTGATCTCTCCAAGGCCTTTGATCTCGTTTCTTACGACGTGCTTTGGAGTAAATTGAGGAGTAGGGGTATACCGGCGGAACTCCTCGGTATATTGCAGTTCTGGTATCAGAGGCAGACTAACCATGTTAAATGGTCTAATGCGCTCTCGGAATCATATGGATTGGAGTGCGGCGTGAGACAGGGTGGTTTGTCATCTCCCCGGCTCTTCAATCTATATGTCAATGACCTCATTGCCGAGCTCAGCAGCATGCGTGTCGGATGCAGGATAAATGGTGTTAGTTGCAACAACATCAGCTATGCCGATGACATGGTGCTGCTGGGCCCGTCGCCTGGGGCGATCCTGGAGTTGCTTCATGTTTGTGACACCTACGCTGCTTCACATGGACTTATCTACAATGCCAAAAAATGTGAGTATATGGTCTTTGGGGTCGCTGGTAAGTGCCGAGATAGTTCAGTCAAACTAGTCATAAGCGGTACGCCTGTACGTAGAGTCCGGAAATTTAAATATCTTGGGCCATTTTCTTACCGACGACCTCAGTGACCATATGGACATTGAGAGGGAGCGTAGGGCTCTGGCGGTCAGGGGTAATATGTTGGCACGAAGATTTGCTCGGTTTAATGACCAAGTAAAGATTACGCTTTTTAAAGCCTACTGTCAGAGTTTTTACACCGGTAATCTTTGGGTCAACTATTCGAAAAGATCGCTGGATGTCCTACGAGTCCAATATAATAATGTTTTTAGGATGCTGTTACGACTGCCTCGTTTTTGCAGTGCCTCAGAAATGTTTGCAGTAAACCATACTGATGGATTTCATGCCATCATTCGAAAAAAAACGGCCTCACTACTGAGCAGAATAAGAGGCAGTCATAATAGCATCCTGAAGGCTGTGGTGGCAGACACTTCCTCTGCCATAATAAGGCAATTTGTCAGAAGACTTATACCCTAGTGGCCATTTGCTATGTCCAGCTGCCGGGTGGTCTTCTCATTGTTATGTCTGTAGAATAAGTTACTAACAATAGTGTTTTAAGGAAAACTGTTACTAACAATTTATGGATCTTAGTTGTCCGAATTAAAATGATTTTATTTATTACGTTTATTTCTTTATCTGCATATTAGTTACATTTTTAAATATTTTTAGAAAAATAAATTTACAGCAAAAAACATTTAAAAATATAAAAAATAGTGGACCTCCGGTATCGGGAGCAGGGTCCAAGCTACCGGTGGTTAGGGCTCCAGAGACAGGAACCTCCTCACGATACGAGCCGTGTCAAGGAGTACTGCCTTCTGAATCAGGCTCTTGATCCAACCGCCTAACGATAGCCTCGACAGGTGTTGGTCGAGGGTATCGGCCATCAGCCCATTGGCTGATACGACAATCGGCACAATGACAGCCGAGTCAACATTCCACATGTCAACAACCTCGTGTGCTAAGTCGAGATATTTAATCTGTTTCTCTTTCTCAGCTTTCACGAGGTTGCCGTCATGCGGAATGGTAACATCGACTATCATTGTGCGGCGCGCTAACCGGTCTATCACCACTATATCAGGCTTATTGGCGACAATAGTCCTGTCAGTAATGATAGACCGATCCCAGTACAACGTGACATGGTCATTTTCGAGAACTGGGTCGGGCACATACTTGTAATACGGTACCTCAGAATCCACTAGTTTGTATTGCAAAGCAAGTTGCTGGTGAATAATCCTGGCTACTTGATTATGCCTGTGCAAGTATTCGCCGTTAGCCAAACGAGAACAACCAGAGATAATATGTCTGATGGACTCACCCGGATGGTGACATGCCCGACACACGTCAACCGTCCCGTCCTTCATAATATGTCTCCGGTAGTTATTCGTCAAGATAACTTCGTCCATAATTGCACAGACGAAACCTTCAGTTTCCCCGAATAGGTTACCAAAACGTAGCCAGGATACGGACGCTAAGAAATCTACACTGGGCTCATGAAGAGCCCGGTAGAAGCGCCCGTGAAGCTCCTTGTTTTGCCATACTTCCTTGCGGTCATTGGTAGTAAGTACTACAGGTTTGCGCCAGTTCTCTTTAGCCATGGAGAGCGGGGTGAGCCCCTTGTCCACTGCGACCACATCACGGTGCATACCCACTTCGGCTTTTAGAAAATACTCCCTGAGACTGCACACCTCGCGGTTGTGGAGGGTCTTTGCATTTAAAAAGCCTCGACCCCCGCACTTCCGCGGGATGTACAGTCTCATCACCGATGATCGTGGGTGATGCATCCGGTTTGCGGTCAGCATTGTACGGACCCTCCTATCCAGGGCGTCGAGTTCTGTTTGAGTCCATTTGAGTATGCCGAAAGAGTACATCAAAACCGGCATGACCCAACCGTTGAAGGCGCGCACCTTGTTTCCGCCTGAAAGAAGACTAATTAATACCTTCTTCAGGCGACCAAAGAAGCGCTCCTTCAACGATTGCTTCATGTCAGCATCGTTGATGCCTAACACTTCCGACATACCCAAATACTTGTAGCTTTCGGATGAGGAAAGGGATCTGAGGTATACGGAATCCGAAAGTTGGATTCCCTCGGATTCCATAACCTCGCCTCGCTTTACATGCATGACTGCACATTTGTCCACACCAAACTCCATCCTGATGGCGCTACTAAAAGTTTCAGTTACCGTCAGTAGCTCCATCAGTTGCAGTTTGTTGGGGGCAAAGAGTTTTAGGTCATCCATGTTGAGGAGGTGAGATATAAATTTATTATTATTATTAATAAAAAACAGTTGAAACAGTTTTTTTCCTTACAAAATTAAATCGCAGCTTAGCCTTACTTAGCATACTTTAGCTTAGTTATAGCCAACTGCAAGTCCATGGTAGCAGTTTCAATTTAACATTATTTTGTAGCAGTAAACATCTTTTCTATTTTTTATTGTGGTAAAAAAAGGTCCGATGTCGACCATTTTGCCCATGTTTAAAGTGCAACGAAACACCACAATAAAAAAAAACTATTTAAAAAAAAAACCCCTTCCTTAAAAACACTACAAAGTGAAAAATAACTTTAATTTCGGAAGTCGGTGCCTTAGCAGTATTAAGTTATTTGCCACCGACTTCCGAAATTAAAGTTATTTTTCACTTTGTAGTGTTTCTAAGGGGTTTTTTTTTTGGTGAAAAAGTTTTTATTATTAACTTTTTAGTTATGGTTTCTACTCCGCACTATATAAATATGGGTGCAAAGTTCTCATCAATAGAAATGAATTAAGTCCAAACACCGGGTTATTGCTGTAAGTCGTTGAGGAGTTCCCTCGACTGTCTTTCGGCTTCATCATCAGAGCAACTTCATACCTTCATTAAATAGTAGTGCTTTAACCAGTCAATTACCGTAATTACAGACACAATTAAAAAACGATTGTGTCTATACCAAATGTGGTACTCGTATATCAGGGACTTAGAGGTTAAGATAATTAATGAAAAAAATTATAAACGCACTAGTCGCCACTACGATTTTCGAAGGCTCCCATCGACTTCTCTGGGATGCCATCATCAGATCGTGGTTTCCTTATCATGGTATCACCATTGAAATATCTCCTTTCCAACAAAAAAGGAATCATCAAAATCGGTTCATAAACAACGAAGTTATCCGCGAACACACGTGAAAAAATATTTTTTATTTTATTTTACTTTATTGGGACATAAAACAGTTACACATTACAATTTAAGTGTGATAGAATAAGTTATAGACTAGGTAAACGTGTAACCCACACCAATGTCCGCGAAATAATAGTTTGTAGATATTATATAATTCATGCGTTAATTATACAATATTAAATAAATATATGAAAGAAATAATAACTCGTACGTATTTTGGAATAATTGTTATAAGATGGCTATTTGAGAAGTTTAACCGCCATCTTTTTGAACTTAGAGTGCGTGAGTGCAAAAATATCCAAATCGATATAGTGTGTGTTATACGTATCCACGAGACGTCCTCGTCGGAGAGGCGCCCGTGCACCAGCATGAGTTCTGCACCTCGCAGTGTGAAATAGCCGGCGCACACGCGCCTCTCGACGCATCACAGTTCTAGGTACAATGTAATATAAGTTATTGGTTATATCTGGACAATCGAATCTGTTATTACACAGATCATGAAGCATCATGGCCATCAGTAAGCTGCGTCTTTTTTTTTCTTTTTTGGATGGGAAATCATCAAATGACTTCTCCCGCCCTGGGCGGAGCAGGAGGGCATGTCAGACTTTTACTGACTAAAACCCACCCGTGTTCCTTCAGTTACCCATGTGCCAGGGTCACGGTATCTCTTTCGAACAATCTTGCGACCCCGGCAGGCATCGGTCCATCAGACCCCTTCATTGCTGCTGACATCTCTGTGAGGTGCGCGTGGAACACTACGCGCCGTCGACCCGAGCCTGGTCCTTACCGGGCGGCGAGCTATCCATTGCTCGCCACCCGCAAGCTCGCTCCTACGGTGGCCGGGAGACACTTCTGACACTTCTAAATGTCGTTGATGAACAAAATAAAGAGTAGGGGCCCCAAAATTGAGCCTTGGGGCACACCAGACGTGACTACTATTGAATTTGATTGGAAACCATTAATGACGATTTACAGTTACACTATACAGGATAAGTTTTTATCCAGTGCGAAAATTGTAACCATGAATCCAGCATATCATCCCCCTTGCGCAGAAATTTTTCGCCAGTTTTACAAAAAAAAAAAAATCGGCTGTCTCATAGAAAAATGGGAAAAACCTACGGGGTCAAAATGTATGGAACAGCGGATTATTATTTTTTGTATAACCGCCGAAAATTTTCTACGCTGAGGGTCTAGAATGATATGCTGAATTCATGCTTACATTTTGCGCACAGGATAAAAACTGATCCTGTATATATACGGTCGAATTGAGAAAACTCCTCCTTTTTTTGAAGTCGGTTAAAAACAATATTAACAAATTAGGCGAACAACGCAACTGTAAAAAATATGATAGGAGTGTTAATTGATGTGTATCGCGGTGCTCATGGCAGGTGCTGTTCCACGTGGCGACGGCGATGCCCTCGTCGGCCAAGGACCCCACGTGCAACGAGAAGCGCAAGTACATCGGCAACGACTACGTGTCCATCGTGTACAACGACTCCGGCGCCGACTTCAACATACACACCATCAAGGTGCGCTCACCACACCACCGCACTCTTCACCTTTACTTACAACCTCTATCTGTTCCTAGTTTCGAGGCGTGTGTCGTGTCACTTCATCATTCATATGGTTTTTCGGAGTTGATTTTAGAGACATTAGTGACATTGGCAAACGAAAAACAACGTGAGAAAACCTAGACTTACACCGATGCATAATAGAAGTCTGAAATCTATACTAATACTAGAACTCGATAGCAGCGCCACCTACCGGGTCCAATAGTGAATCTAAACCATCCAGGGTGCCACCCAAACGCATACAAAAAATTCATTCAAATCGGTCCAGCCGTTTAGGAGGAGTTCAGTGACATACACACGTACAGTAGAATTATATATACAGGGTGTCCCAGAACTCAACGTCAAGCCGAACCATCACGAGAAAAATCTGAAAAAAAATCTATCCCATGCAGTTTGAAAATTTTGGGCATTTTAAGAAAAACCTAGAAATTTGATCAAGCTGTACCATTTTTCGGTTATTGTGGTTATTCTTTTTTATTTTTGTTCATTTGAACTTTGGAAACGTAATCCTAAATAACATTTCTAGAATCCCAATAAAAATAATGACACAATTGCCTCAAGTTTCCGAGAATTGAGACTATTTGTTAAACTACGAATTTAAAATTTTCAAGATTCGTCGACTTTGACAGGCGCTCCTTTAAAAAAAAATGTACTAGAGTGCCTTGGCAAGTGGCATTAAAAGTTGGCGCATTTAATCAGAATTCTAAAATGGTACAATACTTGTTAGTTCCATACAATAAAAAAGAGTAAAAAAATAAAAACCTCAAGTAACCCGATTTTTGCTATCTCAGTTAAAATGTTTTTGATTCGCACAAGCTCTAGGTAGGTTCGTCATTTTAAGGCAAAATGATGAGAGACATGGATAGTGGGTATGTTTGCCATGAGTGAGCGAGACAGATAGTGACGCCACTTTTACCAAAGTGAAAAAAAGTTAGTAAAATAATGAAAATTTTTGATCTAGTTTAATTTAGGTTTGTTGGAATAAAAGTCAGATAGAGAAATAATTTTTTTTATAACAATAAATGTTCAAATTGTTTACCATCAGCCTCAATACAAGCCCTACATCTTCTTAAAAAAGATCTACTTATTAGGCGGGCATATCTTCGAGAGTTGATCTCAGCTGCTTGAGAAATGCGTTCACGCTGGTCGGCTACGTTCTCAATGGGCTTTGAGTAAAAATTTTCTTTGAGAACTCCCCAATAGGGGGCGTCCATTAATCACGTGATGTTTTTTTGGCATATTTTAACCCCCCTCCCCCTACCCCTTGGTGATACATGGTGAGGCTTAAGACTACCCCAAAATATCACGTGTATTTTTTAATACCTGCAAAGAATCTTAATTTGTTTTTAAATATTTACGCTACTGGAAAAAATTAAGGGATCAAAAATAAAATTCGAAATTTTTGGGCAATTTTCAATAGGTAACTTCGTGAGAAATGGTCGTAAAAGAAATTAAAAAAAAGAAAATTTTAGCTCCAAGTGTCTAGTTTTTGTCTTTTCAATCAAGTCTTTTCAATTTGAAGACAGATATCTCGGCGAAAAGTGAACGTATCAAGGTTCTTAAAAAAAGAAATTAAAGCTTAATGAACGAAGTAATCGATTCATAGAGTGTTCATAAAAAAAAAATTGTCCAGGCCCGTAGACCAAAACAAAAAACTAAAAAAAAATTAAAAAACTTTTTGTTGCTGTTTTTTCTAAGATTACTTCAAATCCGCTGACTCAACAAAATTTTAAAGTTCTAATCCAAAAACTAGACACTTGGATCTAAAATTTTCTTTTTTTTAAATTTCTTTTACGACCATTTCTCACGAAGTTACGGCCTGTTGAAAACCCAAAAATGTCGAATTTTATTTTTGATCCCTTAATTTTTTCGAGTATTGTATAAAGTTCACCACAAGCCGCTTTCGATTTTGTACGCGTTTGACGAAAAAATAAATACACGTAACGCCGCTTTTCGGCTCAGAATCGCGCGTTTGCCGAAAAAATAAATACACGTGATATATTACTACACCCCCCCCCCCCCCTCCCCCCTTGATATTTCGTGACTTTTTATGAACCCCCCCTTCGAGCCTCACGTGATTAATGGACATTTCCATAGAAAAAATACAGGGGATTTAAATCTGGTGAACGGGCGGGCCACGAGATAGTGCCTGAACGTCCAATCCACCTTCCCGGATATTCCTGGTCAAGGAAATCTTTACTTGCACTGCGAAATGCGCTGGGCAGCCATCTTGTTGAAACCACATGTCGCGAAGATCTGCTAGTGGTACGTCCTCTAACAGGGTTGGTAAATCTTCTCTTAAAAAATGTAGGTAATTAGTTTCATTCAAGTTCTCAGGCAGTTCAAGAGGCCCAATAATTTTACCGTTTAAAATTCCGGTCCACAGGTTTACTTTAAAACGATACTGGGATCTATCTTCTCGCATTAAATGTGGATTCTCCACATACCACTCGTGATAATTGTGCAAGTTTATGTAACTATCTTTTTAAATGTCGATTCATCTGACCAGATAATCTCAGGAAGTACTGGTCCGAGTTGAAAAAATCTTCTTGCGTTGGGTAGCCTATTTATTGAGGAAAGCTATATAACATCACGCTAAGATCAAAAGAAGCAGAGCAGCAACGAAAAATTGACGAAAACTAGCAGGCATTTTGATGCGAAGGGAAGGGTTAGGGCAGCAAAAATTTGATGCGGACGAAGTCGCGGGCAGAAGCTAGTTCTATATAAAGGTGTTTAGGTGGCAATGCAAAACTATTAAATTCCACTTTGATTATTTTTTATTTCTTAAAATCAAATATTTTGTGACTAAACTCTATATATTGAGCAGTGGTGGTGATTAATGCTAGTGTGTCTTATTTGTGTAAAGGCATTCGCCCTGTAGTGGGACAATAATAAGCTAGTATTATATCACCTCACGTACACGACATATTTGAAGGCGACGGTCGCCGTCGAGTGGCCACACACTGACGATACGGTTCATTCGCAGGGGCAGCTGAACTTCTGCATCGTGGTGGTGGAGCCGTACGAGCACGGCATGAACCGCGTGTTCATCAAGACCAAGGACGAGCGCATCCGCACCAAGTTCCTGGCGCACCTCGACACGCACTGCGTGTCCGACGCCAACGTGGCGCTGCTGGCGCGCCAGGTGGCGCTGCACTGCGCGGTCAGTGTGCCCACACTACTATATCTATACTGCGGAATACGAACCAGCTCCAATATCAATCATTCACGATTCTCTTAGGGTGTTTTTCCTGTCATGTTGATTAGTTTTCGCGTGCATGGCGTATTTCCGTTCTGTACATGGCCAAAACGCAAGCGCGCAGCGCGCAGCTGGAGCGCCTGCGCCTGCTCAAGCGCCTGCGCGTGCGCTTGAGCAGGAGTCAACACGTGTATGTAGAGTATGTCCAGCATATGTACTGAGTCCCGTGTGTGTTGTACTGCAGCTGGCGTCGCACATCTCGCAGTCGCTGACGCTGGGCGGCGCGCCGTACGCGTCCAACTCGCTTGAGCAGGAGTCAACACGTGTGTGTAGAGTATGTCCAGCATATGTACTGAGTCCCGTGTGTGTTGTACTGCAGCTGGCGTCGCACATCTCGCAGTCGCTGACGCTGGGCGGCGCGCCGTACGCGTCCAACTCGCTTGAGCAGGAGTCAACACGTGTGTGTAGAGTATGTCCAGCATATGTACTGAGTCCCGTGTGTGTTGTACTGCAGCTGGCGTCGCACATCTCGCAGTCGCTGACGCTGGGCGGCGCGCCGTACGCGTCCAACTCGCTTGAGCAGGAGTCAACACGTGTGTGTAGAGTATGTCCAGCATATGTACTGAGTCCCGTGTGTGTTGTACTGCAGCTGGCGTCGCACATCTCGCAGTCGCTGACGCTGGGCGGCGCGCCGTACGCGTCCAACTCGCTTGAGCAGGAGTCAACACGTGTGTGTAGAGTATGTCCAGCATATGTACTGAGTCCCGTGTGTGTTGTACTGCAGCTGGCGTCGCACATCTCGCAGTCGCTGACGCTGGGCGGCGCGCCGTACGCGTCCAACTCGCTTGAGCAGGAGTCAACACGTGTGTGTAGAGTATGTCCAGCATATGTACTGAGTCCCGTGTGTGTTGTACTGCAGCTGGCGTCGCACATCTCGCAGTCGCTGACGCTGGGCGGCGCGCCGTACGCGTCCAACTCGCTTGAGCAGGAGTCAACACGTGTGTGTAGAGTATGTCCAGCATATGTACTGAGTCCCGTGTGTGTTGTACTGCAGCTGGCGTCGCACATCTCGCAGTCGCTGACGCTGGGCGGCGCGCCGTACGCGTCCAACTCGCTTGAGCAGGAGTCAACACGTGTGTGTAGAGTATGTCCAGCATATGTACTGAGTCCCGTGTGTGTTGTACTGCAGCTGGCGTCGCACATCTCGCAGTCGCTGACGCTGGGCGGCGCGCCGTACGCGTCCAACTCGCTTGAGCAGGAGTCAACACGTGTGTGTAGAGTATGTCCAGCATATGTACTGAGTCCCGTGTGTGTTGTACTGCAGCTGGCGTCGCACATCTCGCAGTCGCTGACGCTGGGCGGCGCGCCGTACGCGTCCAACTCGCTTGAGCAGGAGTCAACACGTGTGTGTAGAGTATGTCCAGCATATGTACTGAGTCCCGTGTGTGTTGTACTGCAGCTGGCGTCGCACATCTCGCAGTCGCTGACGCTGGGCGGCGCGCCGTACGCGTCCAACTCGCTTGAGCAGGAGTCAACACGTGTGTGTAGAGTATGTCCAGCATATGTACTGAGTCCCGTGTGTGTTGTACTGCAGCTGGCGTCGCACATCTCGCAGTCGCTGACGCTGGGCGGCGCGCCGTACGCGTCCAACTCGCTTGAGCAGGAGTCAACACGTGTGTGTAGAGTATGTCCAGCATATGTACTGAGTCCCGTGTGTGTTGTACTGCAGCTGGCGTCGCACATCTCGCAGTCGCTGACGCTGGGCGGCGCGCCGTACGCGTCCAACTCGCTTGAGCAGGAGTCAACACGTGTGTGTAGAGTATGTCCAGCATATGTACTGAGTCCCGTGTGTGTTGTACTGCAGCTGGCGTCGCACATCTCGCAGTCGCTGACGCTGGGCGGCGCGCCGTACGCGTCCAACTCGCTTGAGCAGGAGTCAACACGTGTGTGTAGAGTATGTCCAGCATATGTACTGAGTCCCGTGTGTGTTGTACTGCAGCTGGCGTCGCACATCTCGCAGTCGCTGACGCTGGGCGGCGCGCCGTACGCGTCCAACTCGCTTGAGCAGGAGTCAACACGTGTGTGTAGAGTATGTCCAGCATATGTACTGAGTCCCGTGTGTGTTGTACTGCAGCTGGCGTCGCACATCTCGCAGTCGCTGACGCTGGGCGGCGCGCCGTACGCGTCCAACTCGCTTGAGCAGGAGTCAACACGTGTGTGTAGAGTATGTCCAGCATATGTACTGAGTCCCGTGTGTGTTGTACTGCAGCTGGCGTCGCACATCTCGCAGTCGCTGACGCTGGGCGGCGCGCCGTACGCGTCCAACTCGCTTGAGCAGGAGTCAACACGTGTGTGTAGAGTATGTCCAGCATATGTACTGAGTCCCGTGTGTGTTGTACTGCAGCTGGCGTCGCACATCTCGCAGTCGCTGACGCTGGGCGGCGCGCCGTACGCGTCCAACTCGCTTGAGCAGGAGTCAACACGTGTGTGTAGAGTATGTCCAGCATATGTACTGAGTCCCGTGTGTGTTGTACTGCAGCTGGCGTCGCACATCTCGCAGTCGCTGACGCTGGGCGGCGCGCCGTACGCGTCCAACTCGCTTGAGCAGGAGTCAACACGTGTGTGTAGAGTATGTCCAGCATATGTACTGAGTCCCGTGTGTGTTGTACTGCAGCTGGCGTCGCACATCTCGCAGTCGCTGACGCTGGGCGGCGCGCCGTACGCGTCCAACTCGCTTGAGCAGGAGTCAACACGTGTGTGTAGAGTATGTCCAGCATATGTACTGAGTCCCGTGTGTGTTGTACTGCAGCTGGCGTCGCACATCTCGCAGTCGCTGACGCTGGGCGGCGCGCCGTACGCGTCCAACTCGCTTGAGCAGGAGTCAACACGTGTGTGTAGAGTATGTCCAGCATATGTACTGAGTCCCGTGTGTGTTGTACTGCAGCTGGCGTCGCACATCTCGCAGTCGCTGACGCTGGGCGGCGCGCCGTACGCGTCCAACTCGTTGGAGCGCCTGCGCCTGCTGAAGCGCCTCCGCGTGCGCGCGCAGGCGGAGCGCCTGGCGGCCGCGGCGCGCGCGCCGGAGCCCTACGCCGGCCCGCCCGACCTGGCGCACCGCGTCGCCATCGACGACTTCAACGACTACACCTAGCGCCACCACCACCACCACCAACACCACCAACACTACTACATATACTATATTTTTTCGGTATTTTCTATGCTTCCGACGCGTGATACCTACCACTATTGAATTTCGCTAATTTGTGCCACGATAACGGAACTTGGATCACTCTTATGTTATTGTAGTTTATAACAATGACAATCATCACCGTATACTTGACGGAATACAAATGCTCACATCAATAGTAAACTCCTCACCGGATTATATTCATAAGAATAATAAGAACACTATAATGTATACTGTATAGGGCCCCTCGCCACACATTGTATATAACTGTATATGCAAATTAGCGAAATTCAGCCTCACCACAATGTAATGTAACTATAAGGTGTTTGTATAATGTACTACACGCCGCCCCCGGCGCCGCGCTCCGGCGTGTCGCCTACTCGGTGACGTCACTGCTGCACTCATATGTCTAAGTAATTTGTTAGTCTCGTTGCAGTCACTGCGACCATTTATGAAGTATTCGGCAATGTTAAGGCTCCTTTATAATCGGAACGATTTATCTAAGTTATATCCGTATTGTTTACTTAAACACTTTCTTCATGACGGCAGCGATAGATAAATTAAAGTTACTAGACGCTACGTATTTCTCCGTCGCACTAAATTCAGTAGTTCACGATCAATGTATGTGCATGCGCACTCATCCCGCAGTGAGGGCAGGCGGTACGCGGGAGTGCCGGCGCGACTCGCTCGCGAACTTGTCGACCTTATCATATAATAACTGTGTATCTCATTCAATTTTTTACATAAAAAACTTTTTGTGAGATGTGATAGTAGCGTAACAATTAAATACGAAATAGAAATACGAAAAATATATTTAAAGCTGACAAGTTTTGTACAAATCGCTTCGCTTACGGGATCTCGCGACTTTCATGTAGTGGTTTAAATTATAACGAATACCGCCTCGAGTGTAAGTGCTCGTACACACGAGCGACTCGCAGCAACGGCAGGCGACTGCAACCGTGTCGACGGCTGCAGGTGCCTGCCGCAGACGAGAGCGGCGCGTGTGTACGCGCACGAAGCGGACCGCGCAGTTGTCGCGGGGTCAGTGGCCGCCGCACGTGATGATATCCTGACGGTACGCCTGGTGTGTCGCGTGGCCAGTGGCCGCGTCACGTGATGATGTCCTGACGGTACGCCTGGTGTGTCGCGTGGCCAGTGGCCACGTCACGTGATGATGTCCTGACGGTACGCCTGGTGTGTCGCGTGGCCAGTGGCCGCGTCACGTGATGATGTCCTGACGGTACGCCTGGTGTGTCGCGTGGCCAGTGGCCGCGTCACGTGATGATGTCCTGACGGTACGCCTGGTGTGTCGCGTGGCCAGTGGCCGCGTCACGTGATGATGTCCTGACGGTACGCCTGGTGTGTCGCGTGGCCAGTGGCCGCGTCACGTGATGATGTCCTGACGGTACGCCTGGTGTGTCGCGTGGCCAGTGGCCGCGTCACGTGATGATGTCCTGACGGTACGCCTGGTGTGTCGCGTGGCCAGTGGCCGCGTCACGTGATGATGTCCTGACGGTACGCCTGGTGTGTCGCGTGGCCAGTGGCCGCGTCACGTGATGATGTCCTGACGGTACGCCTGGTGTGTCGCGTGGCCAGTGGCCGCGTCACGTGATGATGTCCTGACGGTACGCCTGGTGTGTCGCGTGGCCAGTGGCCGCGTCACGTGATGATGTCCTGACGGTACGCCTGGTGTGTCGCGTGGCCAGTGGCCGCGTCACGTGATGATGTCCTGACGGTACGCCTGGTGTGTCGCGTGGCCAGTGGCCGCGTCACGTGATGATGTCCTGACGGTACGCCTGGTGTGTCGCGTGGCCAGTGGCCGCGTCTCGTGATGATGTCCTGACGGTACGCCTGGTGTGTCGCGTGGCCGCGCCGGAGCCGCGCAGCACTCGGCACAGTCCGCGCACACATGCAGCACGCACTCGCTACTAATTCATTTTATACAACCAATGTATTGCGTAACGATGAATTCTTTTGTTATTTATTAGATTCTACCGATACATGTTTTTGTCTAAGTTGTCTGTGGCTTAAATAGTTTAATTTCTTATGTAAATTTAGATTTTGAACTGAATAATGTAAAAGTTAATGTTAAGGATTTTTAGTAAGTACATGTTTTCACAAAATATGAGTTTGTCAGTAGTTAGCGGCGGCGGCGCGGCTGGCGCGTCGTGACGTCACGCGCTGTGACGTCACGCGGGCGAGCCGCGCCGCGCGCGCAGCAGTGAGTCGTTAAACAGTTGAGGCATTTCTTGTTTATATATATTTTATGTAGCAATTTATTTCCTGACAAAAGATTTTGTAATCAAATAAATGATGGCTATTTTTTGGTATGTTTTATTAGTGCCAACTTCTCTGACAATTTAGCCATGTGGGAATTAGAAATAAACGGCGCAAGTTTGCCCAGCCGACTTGTTTGTGAAAAGTGTGGGAGCTAAATCGAATATCGGTGAGGAATAGCACGAAGACGATGATCAGTCGATGAGCCAAGGAAAATAATACTAGATCAATAACGAGTTTTAACGTAAACGTTTGCCTGCTGCTTCGCCCGCGTGGTGCTCGCAAATTATCCCACGGCAACGTACCGTGTGGTGCCGGACGTAAAGAATAACACCACCCCATTTCTTCCCGTGGGTGTCGTAAAAGGCGACTAAGGGACTTACAAGAGAATGGGCAGCAGCGTTCTCTATGCATTTTACCATCATGCTGCGATCGCCAACCCGCCTGCCAAGCGTGGCGATTATGGCAAAGCCCCCCAAATTGGGGGAGGCCTAAGTCCAACAGTGGACGTCTTACGGCTGAAATGATGAACGTACTCACAAACAAACTCTCTTTCGTATTTATATTTTTTTTTTTTTCAGTTTACATCTTCCATAACAGGTTTGCACCTAAAGCGATAGTGTTATATCTAAATTCTTACTGATTAACTTATTATTCTTACTTTTTACAGTATTTATATTTTGTAAAATAGGTATTTATTTATGTAAGATAGTTATGAGAGGTAACCTCACAATTGTTGCTCTCAAGTTACATTAGGCTTCAGTTCTTATAATCTGTAAATAGTGCAGGGACTATGTGGCAGGTACCCATGATATATTGTGACTCCCAACAAACACCCTCATATCCCTCCCAAGTAATTTGTTGCTTCGGTTCCATTGTTTGTCCCAGACAAGAAACATGCATCCCGAAACGAAGCTGAGGTAACGTGGATGCGCTAAGGTAGCCCGCGAAAAACAAATTTTGTGCCATTTTTTGCAATTGAAATTTAATATTTTTTATGAAAGTCATCTGATTGACTAAATAGGGATTAAACGAAATTAGACGTTGTATTGATGATTTGAATTATTATAATTCTGTAAAGCCATGTTTCGTACAGTCGCGAATTATATTTTGTTCAACATACAGCCTAACATTGACCTGCAAATCGCAAACAAAACGCAAGAAAATTTGTTTTTCGCGAGCAACCCTGTCCACTATTTGGCATCGTACGTCGCAAGTTGTCATCGATGCCTGTACACAATGAGCAGACTATGGATTTTACTACGAAGTTGATTCTGTTTTAGGGCCTGAATACTACTGCGGGAATCTGAGAAAATGACTGCTTTTGTAATTTGGTGTGACTTGATATAGTGTATGGCTTCTAAAATGCCAATACACTCCCCTGTAAAAACTGATGTTTCTGGTGGACATTGAAAGAGTAGGACAATTTTGGAAATTTGAAAGTATACAGTTACTCTTGTATATTCTTTTGGTGATAATTTTGATGCCATCCTTGAAAAAATTCCATCCCTTTTTTTTCAGGATGGGAAATCATCAAATGACTTCTCCCGCTCTGGGCGGAGCGGGAGGGCGTGTCAGACTTTTACTGACTAAAACCTTCGATCAAAAATGTACTAGATTCTCGATGAGCGCTTCAAAACGGCCCGAAAAATAAGAGCACAAATATTTTTGTGCTCTTATTTGAAATTAGTTTGGTCCAATCATAGCCAACGATAAGACGTCCTAAATGCCGCAGTACGCGTTCAAAAATTGTGTAAATATCCACTGTAACACCAAGTTTTTGGAAGGAATATCTTTTTTCCATAAATTTATATCTTTAAGTGGTTTTCATAAAATAAAAACAATCAAATAGTAAATATAAAGCATTTAGCAAATACATATTATGATTGTTTGACAAATGTTTGCGACAACGCGCCAACTATTGTAACAAACATTGTCTGTTTTGGAACAGAGAATGCATGGAGTAGTATTGTAATTTAATATTTTATTTTTGTTTGTATACTTCCTAGCAACCCATTTCTCTGTGCAGAATGGGTATCTATTGTAGCGAAAGAAAGAGGAGAAGAAATATACAAACCTTATAAAAAATCATATTTGAACTTTAATTTAAATGAAAAAAATAATTTGATTTAATACACTTCTAAATAGCGTACATAAAATTAGAACGCACCCATTTTTTATACGGATGGATCACATTGAGACAACCCGCAATTAATTAAATAAAATTACTATTGTACTATTTTAGTCCTACTACTTTTTTAAATTGATTTAAAATGTTTGCCGCCATCAAAACGTACCTTCACCTAAAAAATTATATTCTGCAACTCTACGTCTTTCAATACGTACTGTATTCTGAGCATTGAAATCAATTGAAATGTAATACCAAGAACTACGTCTAGTTCCAAAATAGAGTAAGCACGAAAGTGTCAACTCATTGCTTTTAACCTTATTGCTTAGACTTTAAGTTTCAGTTTAGAATAAATAATTTTGTACTTATATAAAAATGACTTGATTTTTAAGGGACATTTTAAATTTATTGCTCTTTACCTTTCTCCGATGACAAAAGGACTTAAATATGAATATTTTGCAATCGTAATTATACTTTATGTTTGAGTGTTAAGGATTATAATAAAATGAAGTTGTTATTATTATGAAACGTTTTTCTATATTTCGTAGTAAGAAATATAAATGTGTAAGTGTGTGCAAACGTGGCCACTTGAGCGCCTTATTTTTGTTCCTCATCCTTTATCTAGTGCTATTATTGATCGAAGACTAAAACCCACCCGTGTTATATCAGTTGCCCGTGTGCCGGGGTCACGGTATCTCGCTTGAACAATCTCGCGACCCCAGCAGGCATCGGTCCTAACAGACCCCTTCACTGCTGCTGACATCTCTTTGAGGCGCGCGTGGAACACTACGCGCCGTCGACCCGAGCCTGGTCCTTACCGGGCGGCGAGCTACCCATTGCTCGCCACCCGCAAGCTCGCGCCTACGGTGGCCGGGAGTCCGCTATTGACTCCCGACGCCCGGGGCGTCTCCTCCTGCGGCGGCTAGGGACGTGAGGGCGCAGTTACTGCCACTCCCTCACGCGCCCCGCCTCCTCCTTCGCGATCATTACTGCTTCGCAGAAGGAGGTGACGGCTTCCTATGCCCTCTCGCTCCGTACCATGGCTCGCATCAGGGCCGGACGCGAGAGGTCACCGCCGCCGATTGTCTCCACGAGGACACGGCGGAATCATTTATCATTTATGGAAACACCCGGGCGTATCCTCCCGCTTTATCCTGAACAGGAACCCACCGAAAATTCCATCCTTCCCAATAACGTTTGATGGCTAACTCGAAGTCGCGTCTTGCGTTTTGAGAATTCCTCGAGATTCCCAGTCCCAAAACGGCCTTTGGTTCGAAATGGATCGTTTCATATGCAGGGGAAAAGAAGGGCAGGATTGGGTATTGATAAACAGGCGAGGAGAGGTTTTTAAGCTCTCTGTACCTATTTATCAATAGAGGCACTGTTTTATTTTTCCAATAGGGAGTGTTATTGAAGGAAAGGTCGATTTGCTCTAAAATTGGGAGTAAGGGATGGGATGAAAGAGAAAAATCTTTGGAAAGGAAACGATCTGCCAAATACTGTCTTCTTAGGAATAGGGGTGCTTCTGCACATTCATTTGAAGCGCATTTATGGGAAAGGATCTCATGGCACCAATAATCATTCTTAGGCATTTGGCCTGGATGCTGTCCAGTCTCTTGAGCGCTTCTTTGTTGCAAGGCTCTATGAGAAAGCAACAATAGTCCAGAGCACTCCTGGTCAGCGCATTATAGACCAGTTTGGGGGTGTAGGGGTGAGCTCCCCACCATACCCCGGCTAAGGCCTTAAGAATCGACACAGAGCGTTCACATTTTTTGACCGTGATGTTTATGTGGTCAACCCCAGACAATCTCGAGTCCAGTGTTACTCCCAGAAACCTAGCGCTATCCTTAACTGGAATGATTTGCCCATCAATATTTATATCTACTAGGGGAACGGAACGCTTGCGGGTAAAAATGACAGCTGAACTCGTTGGAGCACTTAGAGATAACCCGTGGTCAAGGAGCCATCGGTTTAATGAAGATAAAGAGACATTCATTGATAGAGCGTCATCCTGGATGGAATCGCCAGTGTGCTCCATCCTTCAGTATGCTGACGATAGTGCAATATCGTCAGCATACTGAAGGATTTTGCAGTCATAATTTAGGGATGAGGCCGTATATATATAGGCTGTTTAAATGTTATATAATAGGGGACTCAAAGAGGTAAGCTTCTCCATACTGTTCTTTGTTCAGGGTCAACCCCGGGGATTCTTAATTGAATGACGCAATTGGCAAAGATGCTACCAATGATACGACAAATCCTAGCCGGGATTCTCAGCTCGTGCAGTTTTGCCTGAGAACAAGGAGGACTGAATCATATGCAGCTGATATGTCCAGGAAAACTGCCACCACAGACTCATTCCTGCTGAGGGCCAGCCTGACCGCTGACGTGAGGATACCTACATTATCAGCTGTGCCCAGACCTTTCCTGAAGCCGAACTGAGTCGCCGGAAGCAGCCTCCCACTCTAAACGGTTTTTAATTAAATGTTCTAGTAGTTTGATGAGTATGGACGATAAAGCGATGGGTCTATATGAGAATTGATCGTTAGGATCTTTGCCAGGTTTTAATATCGGGATGACAACTTGAACCTTCCATTCTGAGGGAATATATCCGGAAGTAGCGCAAAAATTAGCCAAGTCCAAGTAATATTGGAAGGTTTTTGGTTTAGCTTTCACAATAAAAGAGTAGGGGAATCCATCCACCCCTGGGGCGGAGTCCTTAACATGGGATAGTACATTTTTTTACTTTGCCAAGCTAAATGGTCTCTTCATTGGGTCACTAGTATTGTCTATATCACCAATGCTAACACAATATTGTCCTCTACACCCGGAACATATGCTGGAGCGATTTTGGAGAAAAACTTGTATCCCAGTTCTTCGGAGAGGATTTTCGAAGAGGAAAATTAAATCATTTTAGAAATTAAGAGGCTTGTTATTTGACTGTTCCCAAAACGGCTGAGATATCGAGATGCCTGGATCCCTGGTCATTCGGGGATTGCTGGCAACGAGTGCGCTGATTCGTTAGCAAAGTATGTCACATCAAATCCGGTTGATCGAAAGCACTACGTAGCTCATAACTACGATTTGCGAAATGGTTCCAAACTCAAACTGTTCGAGTCATGGACCAAAAAGTGGAATGAGTCCTCAAAAGTCAAGGGTATCTACTAATTCATCCATACAGCCTGACATCCAACCAAAGCCTTGGTTTTTTAAGTACCCAAAATTGGCCAATAGAACTGTTTCCTCGCTTTGCAGATTGTGACTTGGACATTGTTATAGCTCAGTGTTTCTGAATAAGATCCATGTTAGGAACAGTTCCCTCTGCGAATGCGGTCTTGCAGACGGTACTTTGGACCGTATATTTTTCTCCTGCTCCTTGAATACCAAATCCTTCCACCTCTATGAAAAAATTTCCAAATGTAACATTCTTCTCCCAACTAACTTTCATTCCCTTTTATTTCACTTCTCCCCCAAAATTATTCAAATTTTAACAACTTTTTTAAACGACAATAATCTAAAATTTTAATTACGACTAACCTCACGACTAACAGAATCTGTAAACCTACCACAAAATACAAAGTCGACAGCTTGCCACTGCGCTACCGTCTAAACGTGACTCTGGCAGAATAGTCGACATCGACTGAATTGCGAGAAAAAAAAATAAGCAGACTAACCAAACAAAAAGAGAATCTTATTGAACGTTATATTATGAGCTTTGAACGATCAACAAATATGAAAGTTAGCTTTGAACGATCAACTAATATGAAAGTTAGCTCTGAACGATCAACAAATACGAAAGTTAGCTTTGAATGATTGTTGTGTCTTGGGCCTTCCAGGAATAATATAAAAGATTGTTTAATGATGAACAAGAATGTATTTCAAAATTATAGCTTGTACAGAAAAAGCCTCCATCTTTGCAACGCGCTTCCGCTTCCTAGAGTAGAATCGGATACGTTTCACAAACATCTTATATTATACGTTCGGAAATTCTAGTATACTACATATACTCCTCCCTATAAATTGAGACGTTGTGGGGGTTTAACAGTCCTCTCAGAACGTCTTATAGGTAATGGAGGTGTTTCCTCAGCCACAGGAATATTTTCATTAGAAATTATGTCGTTTAAATTGTCATTGATAATAGGAATATCCTGTGCCTGCGGTAATGCAATGTTTGGTTCAATAACGTAAGGCTGTTGATGTTCTAATGTTGCAGAAGGCTGATTTAATCGGTTTAAAATAGCATTGTTTTGATTAAATTCTTCATTAAGTAAAGGCTTCGAAGAAGATGCATTAATTATTTGATCCAAGTGTCTCTTCCAAATCAAATTCTCATCAACAACTTTACACAAATACAATCTTTGACCTATTACTTCGTCAATTATACATTTCACAAATTTCTTTTTGTTTGGATTTCTGTAATCTCTACAATAAACAATGGTGCCGATTCTGTTGTCACAAAATTCTCTAAACTAAACTAAAAATCACTAAAATTTGGTTTATTCCTGTCAAACGACGATTTCCTATTCTGAAATAGACTAAAGTGACACAACTTAACTATATTTTAGTTTGACAGCACTAAGATTGCACTGAGTTATTAGTTTAGTGAAAATGTCAATTTTGCTATTCTGAGTTTGCCGGTTTTCACCAAAAATTTTGACTATAATAATTTATTTTAACTAAATCTGACTATTTTTAAGCGCGATTAAAAAGGTGTGGAATAAAACTAGTGGTCATGAACTAAAATTCTCAACAACGCCTTGCCTTCACGTGCAAAAACAGTTCTGTATTTTTTATTTTCTTTTTGCTTATATCTTGAAAATGGCGTGTCCTATCGCAAAAATAATGAAATTTTCGACCCCCTTAGTATACCCCGGAACATTTAAATATCAACACGTGGGTAACATTTTTTTTATATTTTTCAAACAAAAGTGAAAAATTCCATATAAAACACGTCCAGGCTGTACACTAGCACGCGCCTTCGTCTCTCAAAAAATTCATTCTACGCAATGCACACACAAGTAAACGTTGCGAAAACAAAAGAAAAAAAAAATACCACGCTGAGTCGCGATTATCAAATTCGATTTTAGTCGTGTCAAAATAGTTTTTTTAATTTAGAGATTTTTCCTTGCAGAATAGCGTTACAATTCTCATAGCCAAAAGTAAGGAATTTTAGAGATAGTTTAGTTAGTTTAGTTCGTGTACAGCAGAATCGGCACCATTATCACCTTCGTTAAATATCTCTTCTCTTTTTCCTTTTACATTTCTTTCTATTTCTTTGAAATTAATAACATTTTTAGAAGTTAACAAATCTAACCTAGTTCTCAGCTGCCTTTGAAACATTAACTCTGCAGGTGAAACACCAGTTAAAACATGAACAGAATTTCTGTAGGAAAATAAATATCTATTCATTAATGTTTCAAAAGAGACTCCATCATTAGTTCTATCCTTTAAAACTTTAGACAATCCAGCTTTAAAACTTTTTACAGCATTTTCTGCAAATCCATTGGATGCAGGATGAAATGGAGGTGGTATCATATGTTTAATACCATTCTTAGATAAAAAAGTAGAAAATTCTTAGCATACAAATGTTTTGGCATTATCAGTAACTACTATTTTTGGTAATCCAAATCTACTAAAGCATTCTCTAAATTTTTCTATAGTGCTCTTAGAGTCAAATCCTTTCATTATAAAAGCTTCTGGCCATTTAGAATAAGAGTCTACAATTAATAAAATTATTTTTCCATCTATTGCACCTAAAAAATCAGCATGCACTCTTTCATAAGAAAAATCTGTTTTTGGCCATGAATAATTTTTGCCTTTTTTGGTTCTGGACGACTCGACATGCAGACGTTACAATTTTTTACATATTCCTCGATATTTTTATCAAGATTAGGCCACCAAAAATATGACCTGGCACTACTTTTCATTTTAATAATCCCTTGATGGGTTGAATGTAGTTCTTGTAACAAAGTGCTTTTTAATTTAGTTGGAACCCTATATCCCCACATTATTACACCTTTGTCAATGTAAAGCTCACTCTTTCTGTTCAAAAATGGTTTTAAAGATTCATTTGAATTCACTTCCTTAGAATTCTCCGGAAAACCGTGCCTAATCATATTAAAAATTTTGCTCAAAATAGGATCTTTTCTAGTCTCAGTCCTAATTAAATTTAAATCTATTACATTTTGGTCCTCAATAAAATTAATGTAATCATTACTGTTTTCACAATCAAAGTCCTCCTTATTTATTTGTTTTAAAGGTAATCTAGACATGCAGTCTGCTCTTAGGTTTTCTGAACCTTTTATATACTTAAAAGTATAATCAAATTCTGACAAAAATAAAGACCATCTTTGTAGTCTGCCAGCAGCCATCTGAGGAAGGCTTTTGTTTTCCTCAAACAGAGCTTGCAACGGTTTGTGGTCAGACTGTAATTCAAATTTTGTCCCTACTAAATATTGATATAATTTTTTAACTGACCAGTATATAGCCAATGCTTCTTTGTGAATCATAGAATATTTTTTTTCAGACTTTTAGTAAACTCTTGAAATAAAAGTTATTGCTTTCTCAGAGCCATCAGGCATGACATGACTTAAAACTCCACCAATACCATTTTGAGATGCATCACAAGCTAATCTCAATGGCAATTTTCTATCAAAATGTACTAAAACCTTGTCAGAAATTAAATCTTTCTTTACATTGTCAAAACTACACTGACATTCCTTTGACCAATAAAACTTACTGTTTTTTTGTAAAAGATCATACATTGGTTTCAATTTTGCTGACAAATGTGGAATAAACTTTGCATAATAATTGACCATGCCAATCCATGATTTCACTTCAGTTACTGTAGTGGGAGCAGGTGCTCTTGTTATGGCCTCTAATTTAGAATTGTCCTTTTTTAACCCTTCTTTGGAAATTATATGCCCCAAATATTTAATTTCAGTTTGAAAAAAAATTCATTTACTTTTATTTAATCTTATACCTGCCTCTTTGAATCTCTTTAAAACTTCTTTAAGATTCTGTAAGTGTTCAGCATCATTAGATCCTGTTACCAAAACATCATCAATGAAATTTACAGCTCCCTTGGCGCCTAATAAAATTTTTTCAAGTTTTGCCTGAAATATTTGACTGGCCGGCTTAGTGCCATATGGTAATCTATTTAGTTTAAAAATACCCTTAGGTGTAGACCATGCTAAAAGTTCACCTGTTTCAGAATCTAGTAATAATTGGTTAAATGCATTGCGCAAATCTAATTTTGTAAATTTGTTTCCACCTTGTAAAGCGGTAAAAATATCCTCAATTTTGGGCAAGGGGTAATTAAAATCTTTTAAATATTTATTTATGGTAATTTTGTAATTTGCACACAACCGTAACTTTCCGTTTTCTTTCATTACTGGTACTAATGGTGTGCCCCACTTGGCATTCTCAACTTTTTTAATGTCATTTTCTTTCTCTATAAACGCGTTAATTCATCATTCACTTTTTCTTTGTAAGCATGAGGAATGGGAACAGGTTTACAAAAAATTGGCTTTACATTTTCCACAAGCTCTAATTTAACCTCTTCATTTTTAATAACTCCCAACTCATTTTTGAAAACTTCTGAATAATCATTTAATAATTTTTGCAAATGTAGATTTTCTATTGAATTGACAGAAATGGAATTGTTAATTTTAATATTAAACTTTTCTATGAGATTCCTACCTAATAAACTTTTGGACCCTTCTTTAACAATAATGAGTTCACCCTGAACCTGTCTGTCCTGATAAGATATAGGAACCACTATTTTTCCTAACGGCTTAATAATTTGACCGTTGTAAGTTTTCAATTGCAAATCTGTATCTAATAAAAGAACATCTGAGAACTTAGACTTAAAAATTGTCTCTGGAATACATGAAACTGCTGCCCCTGTGTCTAATTCCATAGAAATTGGTATACAATTACTTAATATAACATTCAATTAAAAATGGTGACACATAATTAACATTGTTTGTTCTATCAATATGGGTGGAAAATATTTCAATCTTATCCTTACCCTTCTCACTTTCATTAGAAAAATTTAAAAAATGATTATGTGCATTGTTTTTACAAACAGAAGCTAAATGTCCAACTTTCTTACAAATTTTACATGTATACGCCTTGTATATACACTTGGAAAATGAATGGTTTGGTTTGTCGCAATGAACACACTTTAAAACCTGGGATTGCTCTTCAGTCTTGTTTGCTGTATGGGTAGACTTCTTGTAATCAGGCTTTCTCTGTCCCTTTGTGTTCTTGAAACTTGACACCTTGTCAACAGCAATAGGACGCTCCTGCAGTGCACATTCTTTGTTTAAAGCGATGTCTAGTAATTGTACAGCCGTTTTCTCTAATGCTTCCTCGCACGATCTGTCTTGAATCGGTCCTGCCCGCATACCTGTTACGAATTTGTCTCTCACTCGTTCACTAATAATGTGGTATCAAACTGACATTCTGCCGCCTTTTCTCTCACTCGAGCGTACCACCTTGATACTGACTCGTTTTCTGCTTGTTGTAATTTATCGAACGTAATTCTGGTGCGGAAACATGATACTCTTGGTTTGAATCGTAAAAGTAAAGCTGCAGTTAATTGCGCATAAGTTTGGTCTTTCGGCAAAGTTGGATGTAGAATGTTTTTTAATGTTTTGTACACATTTTCATGTAAAGATATTAACAAAATAGAAACTTGTCTCTCCGCTTTGACTTCGTTTGCCGTGAAATACTGCTCAAGCCTTTCTAAATAACAAGAACTGTCGTCATCTTCTTGAAATGGTTTAAATGGTAAAAGACTTGCCATTTTGATGCGTGTGCGTGAATCCTTTTCACTTCGTCGCCAAATTTAATGTTATGTCTTGGGCCTTCCAGGACTAATATAAAAGATTGTTTAATGATGAACAAGAATGTATTTCAAAATTATAGCTTGTACAGAAAAAGTCTCCATCTTTGCAACGCGCTTCCTAGAGTAGAATCAGATACGTTTCACAAACATCTTATATTATACGTCCGGAAATTCTAGTATACTACAATGATCAACTAATATGAAAATTAGCTTTGAACGATCAACTAATATGAAAGTTAGCTTTGAGCGATCAACTAATATGAAGCTTAGCTTTGAAAGATCAACTAATATGAAAGTTAGCTTTGAACGATCAACTAATTTGACATTTATGAACTGTGTACGTTGTCAGTTTTTAAAGATCAGCTAGTATTTGAAACTTATCAAAACATAAAAAAAGAATTATCAAATCGGACCGCTCTATAGGCCTGCGCAGACGAGGGACTTTTGTCCGCGGACTTTTTATCCGCTAAAAATAGATCACTTACAACTGTATCGAGTAACGCAAACGAAGGATTAAAAGTACCGCGTGAAAAAGTCCCCCAAATAACCGAGAAAATGCAGAGAGTGGACCGGACAAAAGTACGGGGGCGTCCCCGAAAAAAATAGAACTCGTGTGACTAGGCGAAGCAACGCACATGGCGGAATTTAGTCCGCGTTGTGCGCTCGAGAGTGATATAAGGGGATGGACCCAGTATTTTCTTTTAAAATGTCTTCTCTTTTTCTTAAACTTCATGTTAATTGCAACACAACGTAATCTCTGAACATTTGCTTCCATAGCGTGCACTTCTCTACATTTCCGGGCAACAAATGATCGCACACCGTGTGCGTTGAGTTCGCGGTAAATCCGCGGTGGACTTTTTATTCGCGGAGCGTACTTTTTTCTCCGCGGCCGCGAAAAAAAGTCCTTCGTCTGCGCAGGCCATATAAAAAATTATGCGTGGACATACATCTATACTATCTATAGGTACTTAATATTATAAAACTGAAGAGTTTGTTTGTTTGATTGAACGCACTAATCTCAGGAACTACTGATTCGAATTGAAAAAATCTTTTTGTGTTGAGTAGCCCATTTATCGAAGACGGCTATAGGGTATATACCATCACGCTACAATCAAAAGGAGCGGAGCATCAATGAAAAATGTTGCAAAAACGGGGAAAATGTATTCCTTTTGAGAGTTTCCGTTGCGTGCGCTGCGTAAACGGTTAAAGTAACGCAACAATCATTATGACGGAATTGTTCCTCTTAAAAATTTCGCGAGTCTAAGTCGAAAATAAGTCTGCGAGAGCATATGTCTCTCTGTTATGTATGGATCTTTTAAAGTTTGCGCACTGTTTTTTTCAAATTCGTTATAAAAAATGCGTTATTTGCGAAGGTGTTTTCATAAACCTGGATATAATCAGTGATGTACAAGGAATACAAAATGCAAGATACTTTTAAATTAAGTAAGTATTTCAGATACCAGATAAAAATAACTTTCAGGAATGGTATCTGAAATACTATGAAATGAAATGAAATGAATTACACCGCTCCCAGCGTGGTTTGACCAGACTCGATTAATCGAATGAACCCCAAGATTTGCACTAGCCTTTGAAGCCTCATAATTCATGATGGTAGACCGGGGGGCGCTGTAATGGTAGGGAAGACGTGCCCATAGGATAGGAAAGGAATACGAGCCTACCGACTATGCAGCCTTAAGTAAGCATTGGACTAGTGGAGAGAAGGGTAATATTTGTCTATATTTTATTTTATTATTGCTTGCGGGATTTTAATGTTAATTTATTAGAAAACTCAGGTTCTTGTAGTAAAATAATGTTACGTAGATCGTAAAGTCTAGAAGCATCATGCTAACTCCGTCTCAGAAAGGGGCAGTGTGACGTAAATCGAAAAGTCTAGAAACATCACGCTAATTCCATCTAAGGACGGGGCAGTGTTGGAAACTACTGGAAATGACACGCTAACGCCATCTGTTATTGAGTAGCAAGTACTACACGAAATTGTACGTAGACGCTACTGCCATCTATTGTCGAATAGTGGGATTAAACAGTTCGATGGAAGTTACTAGAAGCTTCTACGCTGTGGCAGTGTCGAATGTTCGAGAATGTTCTGCTCGGGATATAAATAGCGGATTGTCGGGCCGACAAGCAGTTCGATTTCGGAAGCGAGCGAATACGATTCGAGTGATACAGTACAAGCGAAACAAGTGATTCCAAGTGACGTTTCTTGTAGTTGCGATATTTGTGTTTATTTAATTAAACTGTGTTGTGTGTTTGGTAAATTGGTTCAAATTAATTTATCCCGAACCCCAGCTCGTAACATTTGGTGTCAGAAGTGGGATAAATTATGGCAGTTTTACCGAAGGAGGATACGGAAGGTATCCGTACCAGGAGTCAGCGCCAGCAGGAGGTGGATCAGAGGCGGTTTGAAGGAACTTCTAGACAGACACCTGGGGGTAATCAGCCGACGACGGAGCCAGTCTCCCAAGCGTCTGGTGTTCCTACAGCATCACCAGCCATGGACCTTTCTGCGCTAATGGCGATGCTGCAGGAGCAGGCCCGCTGACAGGAAGAACAGGCCCGCCGACAGGAAGAACAGACCCGCCGCCTGCAAGAACAGCTTCAGCGTGATAAAGAGGAGCAGGTTCTCCTTTTGAAAGATCTACACGCGACATTTGGCAAGGACATCAAAGCCACGAAGGAGACTGTTCAGGTACATGAAAATCGTATCTCCGAGGCCGAAGTCCAGATCGCTGATATAAGAAAAGCGGTTGGAGTTCTGAAAGCTGGAGACCGGACTACGGCTTCGATAGTTGCTGCACCTTCCGTGCGCGGGTTTAAAGTGCCAACCTTCAATGGAACATCTTCCTGGTCGGCATACAAAATCCAGTTTGAAGCCGTTATGGATGCAAATGGTTGGACAAAAGGGCAAGCCATGACCGCGCTTACTTTGGCCCTTCGCGACCAGGCTTTAACCGTCTTAGAGGCTCTTGGCAAAAATGTTACCTACGAGCAGCTGGTTGAGGCGTTAGAATCCAGATACAGTGACGCACACCTAGAGCACGTATTTCGCGCCCAGTTGAGGGATCGTGTGCAGCGCAGTGGTGAAAATCTGCAGCAGTGGGCCCTGGAAATTGAAAAGTTGGTCCGAAAGGCGTATCGGTCTGCGCCTGCACTCATCGAAGGGACTTTGACTCAAGTATTTATAGATGGCATACGGGATCTGGAAGTAAGAGCTGCTGTGAGACTTGGACACCATGAGAAGCTGAAGGACGCCTTGGCCCACGCGTTGGAGGTGGAAGCAGTGAGGCATGATCATCGAGCCCATCGCTTCAGAGAGGTTGTGGAGTCACCTGCTCGTGACCGTATTAGGTACAGCCCTAGATGTTACACTTGTGGAGAAAAGGGCCACCGCCGGTCAAATTGCCCGAAGCGAAACACTGCCAGCGAATATCACACCCAGGTTAGAAGGGTGTCCGATATCACAGCGCAGCATCAAGAGAAATTAGTAAGTGATAAGTGTGCGGGGCAAGTATTGGTTGGTGTTAATAGAGCCCCAAGGATTTCGATGTCACAGGCCAATGACGGCATATCCCACGGTAACGCGGACGCTTTATCAAGAAGACCTTCTCCTGAACAGTACAAACATTGTGTCAGACAGGAAGCTAAGGAAGTAGTTCCTGTTAGGGTGCTAAGATTGGACCTTCGTGACAAATGGAAGGAAACCCTACGGCATGCCCAGCAGAGTGACACAGATATCAGGCCAATTCTCGAGTGGATTAAAGCTAATGCTCCCAAACCCAAATGGTGTGATGTTGCAGCGATGAGTACCACCACAAAAAGTTATTGGGCACAAGGGGAGAGCCTGGTGATCCAGGATGGTGTCTTGTGCCGAAAATGGGAAAATGCTCGAGGGAATAGCTGTCACCTGCAAATGGTCGTCCCGAAAGCAAAGGTACCAGATGTTCTACAGTACTACCACAGCGGTTGTTCAGGAGGACATAGGGATGTAAAAAGGACTCTATTGAAGATCAGAGAACGGTTCTTCTGGATCCACCATCGACAGGATGTTGAGGATTGGTGTCGCAAATGCACCAGTTGTGCGGCGGTAAAAGGATATGCGAACTGCGTCAAAAATTGTCCATGTAGATCGATTGGCACGATACTACGGGAATAATGATGCTCGGGACGAGCATGTCTAAGGAGGGGTTAGTGTTACGTAGATCGTAAAGTCTAGAAGCATCATGCTAACTCCGTCTCAGAAAGGGGCAGTGTGACGTAAATCGAAAAGTCTAGAAACATCACGCTAATTCCATCTAAGGACGGGGCAGTGTTGGAAACTACTGGAAATGACACGCTAACGCCATCTGTTATTGAGTAGCAAGTACTACACGAAATTGTACGTAGACGCTACTGCCATCTATTGTCGAATAGTGGGATTAAACAGTTCGATGGAAGTTACTAGAAGCTTCTACGCTGTGGCAGTGTCGAATGTTCGAGAATGTTCTGCTCGGGATATAAATAGCGGATTGTCGGGCCGACAAGCAGTTCGATTTCGGAAGCGAGCGAATACGATTCGAGTGATACAGTACAAGCGAAACAAGTGATTCCAAGTGACGTTTCTTGTAGTTGCGATATTTGTGTTTATTTAATTAAACTGTGTTGTGTGTTTGGTAAATTGGTTTAAATTAATTTATCCCGAACCCCAGCTCGTAACAATAATAAGTCTATTTCAGTCCTACAATCTTGTAAACCTATTTATGGAGCCCACCAGAATAACCCCTACTAGTGCCACATGCCTTGATAATATTTATACTGATGTTATACCAAGCCACAAAGAAATTATTAATTTACTAGATTCTGATCATTGCGGGCAACAGATTACTTTTCAAAATCAAAATAAAAAACTGAGTAAAAGAGATATCACTGTTAACCCCAAAACTGCAGTTCGCCTAGAAGCCTTTAAAGGCAAACTAGTTCAGAAATTGCCACTTTTATCTATTAATGGTGGTCCCAATCATCTATATGATGAGTTTTTTAAGACATATTGTAATGACTTTAATTCGACTTTTATTCCCCGGACTATCTCAGTGAACAGTAACGTATCTTTCAGTGATTGGGTGACCATTGGTATTCATAAAAGTAGAACACGGCTTTATGAGCTGTACAATGAAAGGGCTTTTTTCAACACTGCTGAATTTAAATTATGCAGACTGCTAAACATAAATTATTACATACCAAACAGTTCGGTTTTACAAGGGGTCGTTCAACTACCGATGCCGGTGTTGTACTCCTAGGACATATTTATAATGCATGGGAAGATAAATGCGATGCTTTGGGCATCTTTTGTGATTTATCTAAAGCATTCGATTGCGTTCTTCATGAAACTTTAATCAGGAAACTCCGCCACTACGGGATCCGGAACAGAGCTCTGGATCTTCTTACTTCATATTTGAGTAATAGGATTCAGAGTGTCGATGTCAATGGAAAAAGGTCTCAATTCTTGGTCCTTTTTTGTTTCTTATTTATATTAATGACTTGCCTTACCTTATAAAAGATAATCATGATATAGTTTTGTTTGCGGATGATACTTCACTTTTGTTTAAACTTAAACGTCAGCAAGTGGATACTGACGATGTTAATAGCGCGATCTCAAAAGTAGTTAACTGGTTCAATGTAAATAATTTGCTTCTTAATGAAAAAAAAACCAAATGCATTATGTTTACGCAACCTCACGTTAGGCAAGTGAAAACGAATGTGTTGGTTAAGGGCGAAGAATTGAATCCTGAAGATAGCACTGTATTCTTGGGCCTAACTTTGGATGCCAAGCTTCAGTGGGGCCCGCATATAGATAAATTGTCGAAAAAGCTAAGCTCCGCTGCATACGCTGTTAGAAAAATTCGGAATTTAACTGACATAGAGACAGCCCGTTTAGTGTATTTTGCCTACTTTCATAGTGTAATGTCGTACGGTATTCTGTTGTGGGGAAATGCCGCCGACATTCAGACTATCTTTGTCTTGCAGAAAAGGGCTGTTCGATCAATTTATAAATTAAGCCTGAGACACTCACTCAGAGAGAAATTTAAAGAAATTAATGCAATGACTGTGCCTTCACAGTATATTTTTGAAAATCTTTTATATACCCATAAGAATATTAAATTGTTTAAAAAATTCAGTGATATCTATACATATAATAAAACAGTAAAAAAACTGTGTCTGTACATTGAATATATTAAAAAAAAAATAATTGAGGGAGGTTTAGAAACAGTAATAGAGCACGAAACCAAAAAAAAAATCTGTCTGTTTGTCTGTTTGTCTGTTTGTTTGTTCACGCTAATCTTCGGAACTACTGGACGGATTTGAATGATTTTTTTTTTTGTTGTATAGGTATTAAATCTGGGCAAGATATAGGCTATAATTTATCTTAGAAACTTGAACACCTGATGCAGAACCGCAACAGACCAGCTAAACTATAAGAGATACAAAAATGGTACCATAGCAAAAATTGTTTCACGTGATGAGCATTTTCTGCTAAGAGAATAAATTTGAAGATCTGGAACACCTGATGTGGAACTCCAACAGCCCAGCTACACTATAACAAATATAGGAATGACGTCTTAGCAAGAGTTGTTCAACCTGATGAGCACTCTCTGTTGTCGTATAAAATTTGAAGATCTGGAACAGCTGATGTGGAACTCCATGAGCCCAGCTACACTATAACATATGTATATAGGAAAGACGTCTTAGAAAGAGTTGTTCAGCCTGATGAGCACTCTCTGTTGTCGTATAAAATTTGAAGATCTGGAACAGCTGATGTGGAACTCCAACAGCCCAGCTACACTATAACATATATAGGAATGACGTCTTAGCAAGAGTTTTTCAGCTTGATGAGCACTCTCAGTTGCCGTATAAAATTTGAAGATCTGGAACAGCTGATGTGGAACTCCAAGAGCCCAGCTACACTATAACATAAATAGGAATGACCTCTTAGCAAGAGTTGTTCAACCTGATGAGCACTCTCTGTTGACGTATAAAGATTGTAGATCTGGGACACCTGATGTGGAAATCAAAGCTACCACTAATTTCACTGTATAATTATAAAATAACATAGGCTGGGAGTACCTACACGCGGTGAAGGCAGTAACAGTTTAGGACTGATTTTCAATGAAAATTCTACGAATCATTGAAAATTTGACTCTACTGGCTAAAACTCCCATTTATTATTTTATATTATCGAAGAAATATGCCTTCGGGCTTATGGTATTTGAGTGTTTAATTTCCTTTTCCATTTATCTTCGTGACACGGTAGCCTAACCAGTAGCGCAGGGGAGCAGTCACTTAGATTTTAATTGATCAGGTATCTAAGAATAAAACTATAACCATGCCTAGAAAGAAGTCAAATCTTTCCCAACGTTCCAAAGGATCTGAAAGATTGAGGACCATAAGATCCCAAGAATCTACCGAAGAGCGTCAGGATAGACTTGATGCTGTTCGAGAACATCAGGCTGCAACTCGCTCCGTAGAAACATCTTCGGATCGCGAAGCTCGCTTGCGTTCTAAGCGTATTTATGCATCTACATCCAGGTCTCTAGAGACCAGTGAAGAATATGATGCGCGACTGTCCGCTGATCGCGAACGTTGTGATTACCCAGTTAAGTTTCTCAATTCACTTACAGCGAGTGGTCTCCCTGCTCATAAAATAAGACTTAAAGTCGGTATTCCCATAATGCTGATGCGAAATTTAATTCCGCCAAAACTATGCAACGGAACCCGTCTTATTGTCAACGCTTTACAACGTAATATAATTGTTGCTATAATACTAACTGGGTGTGGTGCCGGTGAGACTGTGTTCATACCGCGCATACCACTCATCCCCAACAATTTCCCCTTTCAATTTAAGCGCACACAGTTCCCTGTGACTACGTGCTTTGCCATGACAATAAACAAGTCACAAGAGCAGACGCTTAAAGCCGCTGGTGTTGACCTGGCAACCGACTGTTTTTCTCATGGCCAACTTTATGTTGCTTTTTCAAGGGTTAGCAACGCTTCCGGTCTTTATATATTAGCTCCTGAAGGAAAAACCTCAAATATAGTTTATAAAGAATTTTTTTTAAGTTATTTGCAATATTATTGTTAATTCAGTGTACCCTTGGAATCCGCTGCGGAGTAACGGGAAGAAAAGTTTTTTGTTGTATAGGTATTAAGTCAGGGCAACATATAGGCTATACATTATTTATTTTGGAAAATGAACACCTGATGCAGACCGCAACAGACCAGCTTAAGTAAATATAAAAGATATAAAAATGGTGCCATAGCAAAAAATATTCCACGTGAAGCATTTTCTGCTGTGAGAATACATTTGAAGATCTGGAACACCTGTTGTGGAAATCTTAAGTAAAACTCTTAATAGCATATTAAGGAATGACGTCTTAGCAAAAGTTGCTTAGTCTGATGGACATTCCCTATTGACATACAAAAATGAAAGATCTGGAACGACTCCAATCGTCTCGCTCATCCCGTTGTTTTCCCTTCCCCGGGCCTTAGAATTCTATAGGTTGGCAAAAAAGAGTCTGTCGTGGTAACCATTGGAACTAAAATATTTTTTTGGTGGCAGCACTGCTTTGTTTATCATCGACAAGTAGCTAATCTGTCATTGTGTTATGTTCCCAGTTGTATTTTACTTATTTCTAATTAACTATCAATTATTAATGCTTTTGAACATATAAAAAATGAATAAAACAATAAGGAGTAGTGGTGTGAGCTGTGATATACTAAGTTTTCGTAAGAAATTTGGCGGAATCTGAAGCGGAACAAATTTTGTCTCCGACTGACAATGTTTACGAAAGAACTGCCGACACGACAGGTATTTATCCAAGAAATTTATCTTTTATTCAATGCCAGTCATTGTTTTTCCTTTCTAATACTAAGTTTTATCGGTATTATAAGTTTCAAGCCATTTTATTGTTTTATTTACTAATAGATTAATGAGGTTATGTTTTCTAGTTTGACAAATCGCGTGTACGTTAATTCTTGATGTTTGATACTTGAAATTGAAAAATGTACCTACATGGAATTAATATGATTGTCTTTATATTTTTTTCAAGGTAAATCTCACAGTACAATTAGAGAAATTGTTAATGAAGGAGAAAACAATTAAGGATTTTTTCTACACCTGGAGGAACACCAAAACAGTTGGCGGAAGAAAGAATTAGACGATTTTGATCTGTGTGCAATTAGACAAAAAGTTCAACACTCTAACGAAACAGCCAAGTATTTTTTTTTTTTTTTGTTAATGCTATTATCGCACCACCACAGTAAAAAAGTATAATTTATATTTATTATTTTTCAGGTGCCTATTCTAAGTAATATATTACCTATAGTTTGAGGAGATGGGTTGTAATGGGAGCCGTAAACGTGTAAGAAAGATTTTTACACTATTTTCATAAATAAGAAATGTAAAACTGACGCATCAGTGTTAATGGAAAAAATCTATCGTAGCACCGAAAAGGAATACAAGAATGATGTTACGTCACGTTTTCTTTCAAATAAAATCTAAACTTTAGCGTGTTATTTCATTTTCATTGTCATGTGAATAGTGATAATGTTATGTACCCCGCATAGACATACCTGACGCCTTCATTAGTCAACTGTTCAAGTTTATTCGATATTGCCCGTACCTTTCGAATGCGACATGCTATTGGTACTCTCTGACTTCCGATTAGTTTCCGACAGTAAGCAGTTGTAAGTCACCTTCTTGTCGACTTTAAACTGTCAGCATTAACAGGATTCGTTCAGTATCATTCATGTCAAATTTGATACAGGCATACCAACCATCGACTGGTTGTGAATACCCTAGATGGTGGCCGCAAATGCGATTGCTGAACATTATGTTTTGTGTATCGGGTTCAATCGGCAATCCCTGAGTGTAATTTAATTAATTATTAAACTGAATAAGTTTACATTATGTTATTATGATGGCACTCTTAGATAAAAAGTTATTCCAGCGAAATAATGCGCAATCTACTAAATATAATGAAAGTAAAATACTGTGCCTATCAAGTCTTGAAATCTTGACTGATCAGAATTTCCGGGATCTCGTGTTTGTGGATTAAAACAACAAGTATCTTATCACTTTTAGTCCTAGTATACAGGGTGGCCATACCTGCTAAGCAGGCGCCCTCATTTTTTCCAGACTCTTTTTTGCCAAGCTGTACATCAGACTTTTCAGTCTTTTCAATCTTCGATTTTGACGACCCCGTTGTCGCTGGCATAAGCAACAGGAACCGCGTACGAAGTTGCGGGCAGAAGCTAGTCCATAATATAAATACTAGGAATAAACACAAATTTGTTGTACCTTCAACAAGGCTCAAGAAAATAGGTGGCTCATTCAGATGTCAATGTATACGCTTTTATAATAAACTTCCAAGCCATATTCAAGATCTAAGTCTCAATAAATTCAAATCTTTCATTAAACGTAAGTTGTGCCAGAAAGCCTTTTATACTGTAAAAGATTATATTGAAGACAAAAAAGCTTGGGATTATGCTGCTCCAATTTTTATATTATAATTATACTGAATGTTTTTTTTTTAATTATTATTATTATTTATTTGGAAATATACACTTTGACATTTGATTATTGTTTACACTATGACATGAATGTATACTTTCAGAAGTATAATATTATTATTATTTAAGTGATTTTGAATGTAAGGACTATGTAGGTGATGTTTGTTTTTTTTATATCTCTCTTACTCATTCCATTTTAATGATAATCTGGCAGTTTGAGTACTTAATGCGGCCTACCAAAATGTCCTTTCTTTGGTATTGTTCGTCGAATCTTTGTGCTCCTTATGTTCTGAGTTGAGCTGCAAGATTACTGACAAATGCGTGCATTGACTGGACAGGTCCACTCAATCTGTATGGTTCTTTCCTCAAAAGACCATTTCAGACACCCCCATGTACATGGTCCTCAAATGATCAGACCGGGACTATTTCCTGATTTTATATAAACATTGACATTGATGAATTTTACTTATACAATGACATGAATATTTACTTTTAAAGTATTATATTGTTTTAATTACCTATTGTAAATGTGAAGACGAAGTGGGTGTCCTTTTTTTTTGGTTTTCTTTTCTTTTAATTTAATTTTTTACATTGTCTGGCAGTTTGAGTAATTTGTGCGACCTACACAAATGTCCTTTCTTTGGTATTGTTCGTCGAATCATTGACCTCCTAAAGTTCTGAGTGGAGCTACATGATTACTGACAAATGCGTGCACTGATTGGACAGGTCCACTCAAGCTGTGTGTTCTTTCCTTAAAAGACCACTTCAGACACCAATCCACATGGTCTTCACATGATCTGATCAAGATTATGTCTGGACTTTAAAAGAGACTGTGACCTCTGAGTTTGTTTCGGCGTTTCTTCTCAGAGTAGTCAGATAGGAAATGCCGACCTCATCTAGTTTAAAAAAAGAATTGATTGACGTGTAAAAGTGTTTGTACAAACCTGCTTGCAAAAATAAAGTCATTTATCATTTATAGGAGGGCATCTTTTCACGTCGTCGCCGGCATGTTGATCCAGGTCGAGCTTCACCGATGCATCTTTTGGTGGGGTTAACCGTTTGCTTGGCTCTTTTCTTTGTCAAGGCTTCGCTATGTTCCGTGTTGTTGTTTTCTTGGTCGTCTTCCGAGTTCTCGCTGCTATCAATTTCTCGTTTTTTGTAGATATCACTAGCCGCTTTCTCGATCTTATTTCTGTCTCCAGCCGTGTCCCTCCAAAACTGGATTTCCTTGTCGAAGTATTTCATGTCCTGTTTTAGGTTGTCATTCCATGTGCAAATAGGTCGTCCGACCTTTTTAGATTTGGCCCTGTACTGCATTGCTGCATGTAACAGGTGTGGTTCAGAGCGTCTGAAAATGTGTGCCAAGTAGCACATCCTGTGGTTCTTGATGCGTTTTGTTATAGTTTTACCGTCTAAGATTTGATGCATTTCCTTAATTCTCGGTTTGTTCCTAGCATGGTTGATCAAGTCTCTCATGAAAACTCTTTCATATCTTCTCAGTCTTGAACGGTTCGCCTTTGTGAGTGCTGATACTTTTAAGCCATATATCATACAAGGTACGATAATCATTCGATACGTAAGTGTAGCTAATTTCCAGTCCATTTTTGAGTTCAATATGAATGGTAGTAATGATTTAGCGTTTCTCGTGGCCTGTTGGCATCGTTTTCTAATTGAGTTTTTTCTGCTTAATGCGGACGTTATGTAAGTGCCTAGGTAAATACCTCAGGTTATATAAGTGTATAGGTATATTTCATCTGCTGTTGGTATATTTATTCCGTTGAGAGTCACGTGGGTCGTTTTCTGTGTTTTTATGGGGTCCTTAATTATAATTTTTGTTTTGTTTATTTGAAGGCTTACACTATTAAGTAAGGGTTTCATTTGGTATAAGATGCGTTCTAGTCCTTCTAGCTCATCTGTAATGAGAAGAAGGTCGTCCGCAAATGATAAGACTAGGGGGAGGGAGATTTCGCGGTCCTGATCTAGTTTGATTAACTGAGTTTCCTCTTCGAGGGTTCTCAGAACTTCATCGATGACCAATGTAAAAAGGCGGGGGGACAGGCGGCAACCTTGTTTAACTCCCTTTCCTTTGATAATCCAGCTGCTTTGCTGGCCGCACCATTTGATGCATGTTCTTTCATTCAAGCATGCCGTGATTATCCTGTTGGTCATCGATTTATTGGTTCGTTGTAATAATATGTCTCTTAACGCCATGAGGTCAATGTTGTCAAATGCTTTTTCTATGTCGAGGGCGAGAACGTACGTTCGTTTACCTGCACGCCATTCCTCGTCTAGAACCCTTTTGAGCGTAAAAATGTGGTCATCTGTTGATCTATTGTTTAAGAAAGCCGCTTGGTAACTGCCTAGTTCCGTTATTATGTCGTCAAGTTTTTTAAGTAAGTATGTAGCGTAAATTCTATAGCCCGTGTTGCAAATCGTTATCCGGCGATACTCGTTCACATCTTTAGGATGTTTTTTTTTTTGGAATTGGTACCTGTACGGTCTCGAGCCACGTGTCCGGTACTGTGTTCTCTGACCAGGCTTTAATTATGTGTTTAGTTACGGCTTCCTGTAATGTTTGGGGCATCGCTTTGTAAAGCTCGATTACTACGTGATCCGTTCCGGGGGCCGTCCCGTTTCGCATTTTGTTTTGATGATTCCTATTATTTCGGTCACCGTCGGTTCTTCCCCTTCTGCTTCTGTTATCGGTTTTGTTATGTTTACCGTTGGTATGCGAAGGCCCTTGGAGTTTTTTAGTATTTTCTCCCATTTGGACATCGGTATGAAAGCGGTTCTTTTTCGGCGTTTCGTTTGCTGTTTGTTTTTCCTATAGAATGAATAGAGTATTTGCATGCGCTTTGCGGGGTGCGTTTTACCCAGTCCGGAGAAGCAGGCTCTGCATGTTTTTTGCTCCTCCAGATATGTAACCCTTTGAAGTATTGTCTGACATTCTTTGACGTGATTATGCCTATTAGGGTTATCCGGTTGCCTGCTTTGTAGGAATTTGGCCTTTTGTACGTTAGCGGTGGCTATTCGTTTCCTGAGCAGGGGCTTTTAGTACATCCGCTATGGTATTCCAGGGTATTTCGGTGTTTTCATTTGTTGGGATTCCCATATTTGCTAGTTTTTTTGTGATGCAATCTTGATATTTTGTTTTGATGGCTGCTCTGTTGAGAGCAGCATAGTTGTATTGTTTGTAGTTGAAGTAATTGGGCTCCTTTGTTGTTTCCTTGGTGCCTTTGTCTTGCTTTAGTGTTTTATTTTTGTTTTTATTTACAATTAAGTTTGATTTTAGTAGTCCCCAGATTATTTTATGGTCGGAGATGCGACCGGTGACCCATTCACCTTAAATAAAGTGAAAAAGTTTTCTTTCTGCCTGTGGCGTGATGATGTGATCCAATTGCGATTTTTGAGTACCTACCCTTCGACCATGTTATTCTACATGATGTTCTAGCTTTTGTTGTTTCTATTTGAAATTTTTCCTGTTGGCTATATCCATTAATAGTTCGCCGTTGTAGTTGGAAAATTCATGGTGAAGGTTTTGTTGTATCAACCCTTTGCGTTGGAAGGTTAATGTCTTGTCGACCTATATGGGCGTTGAAGTCGCCAAGTATTAGAGGAATGGTAGCTGAAATACTAGATACAAAATACGTATCTTTCAAATACTTTTTACAGATAAAATACTTTTAAAAGAAAAAAGCATTTTATTGAATGTAAGTTTATTTTTTAACGGTTAAATCGCGCTGATCGCGCAAACATGAGACGACATTATATGTTTTCAAGGTTTAAATTAAGACATAAGTAAAACTAGTTCTTCAATCATTATAACACTCATTTTACTTCGATGAGCCCTCATAATCATACCCTTGAAAGAGAAGAGTCGCTGCTTGGCAAACAGGTGTTGTATTTGAAAAACATTATTGGTGATCCAGTCAAAATAGACAAAAAAAAAATATTGTAACTTAGCCAAAATTCGCATAGAACTGAAAATTGATATAAACGTCAAATAAACCATTACAAATGAAATGTCAAAAATCCCCTTCAATCCCACTTCTGCAAAAAAAAAACCAAGATCAAAGGTCAAAAAAATTCAGGATTTTCCCATTTTTCTCTGAAACCTATAAGGGTTCTCGTAAAAATAGGTTACACACTCAGACATTGATGTAGCTGAAAGATGTTGCTCAAGGTTATGGACGAAGAGAATTAGGGACTGACACTAGGTATAGTCTGTTACTTTAAAATACTCGTTTAATTTGTACAAGCTAAAGTGAGCGAGTAACACCAAGCAATACATTCTTATTTTTACTTACATATACATATTGAACGACCAAAGACAAATACAGGCTGCATATTATGTACAATATGATTTTTCAGCTTTTAAAATCGCTATATCTCACGAATGATGATTTGCCTACTAAGCTATCTTTTACCATTTAATTCGTTATTCTGTGCTAAATACTGTATCTACAAGTTAGACTTTCATTTCCACTCTTCTACCACAACCTCACCTCTAAATTCTAATATGCGTAAGTGAACGCTTGTCTACAGGAATATCTGCCTACCTATGTCCCCAAAGATCTTTCACGGAAAAACAGATGCTCCTGAACGGCACAAGGAACTGTCCCACCTGTTTGCTCCGATAAATTATAGCCGTAATAGGATGCACAGATATTTCGCCGTGCCTGGAAGTCGAACAGCCACTCGCATACTCTCAGTGCTCTCTTGGAATGGACGCCAAGCCTGACCATGATGTGTTCGCGGATGAATGGAAAATCTTGTCAATACGTCTTGAGTATTGTGAGATGTGCGTAAGACTGTGGAATAGTTTAGTACTTTTCGTTATTGTTGTGTCTTTATCTACTGTAATAGCTTCGGCTTTGGCCGTTTTATGGTGGATTCATAAATAAATTTACCTTGTTCCCAAACAAGGTAAATGTCTTCACTCGAGATTTGGGAGGACTGCCACTGCCCCTTAGATCTCACCCGTGACGTATCATGACTGAATGAATTTTCATTCATGGCGCGGCCCAATATCAGTTTTACCGTAATGTAACTTTTTGAAACACTGGGCACACTGGCCGCACAAAAATTAGAAACAAATTCAACATGGCGCTTCTGTCATCCAGTGAAATTTCGAGGTCCCAAATAATGTGGCTCAAGATCGTTTGTGTATTAGTAATAGCGAGCGGTGCATTTGCCAAGAAAGATAAGCTGTTGGACGCGATGCATGGGCTACAGGGACGAAACAAGATGTCTATATGCGTGGCGACCGCGACCGGCTGGCGACACTGCGACGGCGCGCTCTACAACCGCGAGTGGGTGGTCGCGCGCGCGCAGTGCCTCGCTACCGCGCCCGTCGCCAACCTCACCGTGGAGCGGCCGGCCGACGGCGGCAGTTGCGAGCGCCTGGCCGCGGGTGAGCATCTCATCATTAACACAAAGTCTCTTCAAATTATTGTGTTCTTCCAACCTACTATTGAAATCGGTGCCAATTTTTTACAAAACAGATTCAAAACGTATTTATTTCTTTTAATGCCTTAAAACTATCTCTACCGGTCTTAATCCAATGCGATAGCCAAGACACACACACACAAAATTAAAGCGCAAAATACATCTTAAGATCATAAAGATCATTGTTTGTAAACAATAGTACTTTTGTGAAATCACCCCAGTGCCAGTTAGTCCTTGTTGATGTTACGACCAGAAGTGGCGGCGGTCACCTCCACACAAATCGGTCGGGGACCTGGATTTTCTCCAAAAAGTCAATCGCATAAGAGGCGCTGAGGGCATGCTAGAACGAGTCAATTCCGACCCGAAATTCATGAAACGCATTTTTATTGATGATGAGACGTGGGTTTACGAATTTGACATGCGTACTAGTCAACAAGCTTCGGAGTGGCGCCTTCCAACTGAACCGAAACCGAAAAAACAACGCCAAAGTCGATCGTTGTGCACTCGGAATTCTTGCCGGAAGGTCAAACGGTAAATAAAGAATGTTATTTGAGCGTTATGCGGCGTTTATGAGAGCGTATTTGATGTAAAAAAACGACGTGAACGAATGATTGACCAAAAACTCAACACGATGTGTTCCCCACTTTCAATACATATGTATATAAGAAAGGAGCCTCCCCGAGCGGCGTTAACATACTTGTACTGCAATCAAAAACGCCCGGCACGCCTTGGACAGGTAGCACTCGGTAACGCAGAGTCTAACTGACTTATCCTTTCACCACCAACACGACGATGGTACACATAAACGGCTTTCTTCAGAGCCATGACCAATGGCCCTTATCAGAGCCTAATAATAATAACAATCTCTCCAAGGGCACCCACCACCAGCTTCCCAAGCCCCCCCCCCCCCTTATTGTTATCTCAATAAATATTGAAGGATTTTCTGAAAGCAAGTCTGAGCTACTATCCCAACTCTGCCAGAAGACAAATTGTGACATTCTCTGTGTCCGAGAACCGCACCGCGGCACCAAACATATAAGGTCACATATTCCAGGGGGTTCCTGTTCAGGATAAAGCGGGAGGATACGTCCGGGTGTTTCCATTGCGAGGATCGTCTGGAGGACACGGTGGAGCATACGGTGGAGGTGTGCCCTGCCTGGGCGGAGCACCGCCGTGTCCTCGTGGAGGCGATCGGCGGCGGCGACCTCCCGCGTCCGGCCCTGGTGCGAGCGGCCTGATACGGAGCGAGAGGGAATGGGAAGCCGTCACCTCCTTCTGCGAAGCAGTAATGCTCGCAAAGGAGGAGGCGGTGCGCGTGAGGGAGTGGCAGTCTCTGCGCCCTCACGTCCCTAGCCGCCGCAGGAGGAGACGCCCCGGGCGTCGGGAGTCGATAGCGGACTCCCGGCCACCGTAGGCGCGAGCTTGCAGGCGGCGAGCAATGGGTAGCTCGCCGCCCGGTAAGGACCAAGCTCGGGTCGACGGCGCGTAGTGTTCCACGCGCGCCTCAAAGAGATGTCAGCAGCAGTGTAGGGGTCTACTAGGACCGATGCCTGCCGGGGTCGCGTGATTGTTCGAAAGAGATACCGTGACCCTGGCACATGGGCAACTGATGGAACACGGGTGAGTTTTAGTCAGTAAAAGTCTGACACGCCCTCCCGCTCCGCCCAGAGCGGGAGAAGTCATTTGATGATTTCCCATCCTGAAAAAAAAAAAGCCCCCCCTTATTGTTATCTCAATAAATATTGAAGGATTTTCTGAAAGCAAGTCTGAGCTACTATCCCAACTCTGCCAGAAGACAAATTGTGACATTCTCTGTGTCCGAGAACCGCACCGCGGCACCAAATCGAGTCCCTATGTACAGTCATAAAGACATGTCAAAACATTCCATTATTGACATGTCTTTATGTACGTAGGGACCGTCGAAATAGCCAATTTGCTGCTATTTAACGGCGACCCTCCCACAGGCTACCTTACCACGGTTTTATAAACATCTTAAACGAACTTCGACTCAACCGCCGCTTTCAGGTTTGTTTTAAATCTGGTAAAAGTAGATGACGACGGCAAAAGAACGGTCTCCCTCAGGGCTATGTGTTAGTGCCAATGCTTTTTAACATCTAAGTATAGGTACAAACGACCAGCCTATTACCCAACATACTGAACGCTTCGACTAACTAGGAAAATACTACGACAGCAATCCTCTCCGGCCAAACCCGTCCAAGACAGAATCGTGCGCATTCCATCTCCGCAACTGATCCTCGAATCGGACTCTTAAGCGCCGAATACACTAGGGAACATTTTGTCCCGCAACATGACGCGCGAAACTCAATATACGTGACGCTGCAACGTTGCATACTGTCCCGCAACATGCCCCGCAACATTGTACGTGACGCGGAGCATGTTGCTTGCTCCCGCCTCGAGAGCGAGCGCACGTGTCCCGCGCCATGCATGTCGCACCATTTGTCACATTCGGAGATCACTTAGAATATTACTTAACTCTTCTTTCTCGTTGTAGTAAGAAATTCCGCATCCACCACCTTCTCTTTCTCTTACGTTTCAACACACGCGATATAAATACTATGTACGCAGCACTAATAGCCACAACCTCCTCGGGCGACATTTCTATGAGCACTGGCTAGTGTGGCCGGCAAAATGTTCCGCGACAATTGTCTCGGGACACTTCACGTAGTTGTTGAGGGATATGTTCCGCAACATGTTTCTTAATTTGCCCCCTAGTATATCCCAGGCTTTATTACGTGGCGAGGAATTATAATAAAATAATAATAATATCTTAGGACAACCAACACTCCGTTATTTGATCCCAAAGTAAGCAGAGCCTGTACTATGGCAACCAGACAACTGATAAACATACATATATAATTCTAAATAAATACATATTATAGATAAATTACACCCAGACACAGAACAAATGATTGTGCTCATCAAACAAAGATTTGTCCTGGGTTGGAACCGAATCCACGACCTCAGTCTTAGCAGTCAGGGTCACTAACCAGTAGACTAAAAGGCCAGTCAAACTAACAGGCAGTCAGGCTAGTCTAACTATAGTTGAACATTGCTCAAACCCAAAATACCTGGTTAATGTCACATCACATTGCTACAAAACGAAGCAGAAGGCCACCAGTAACAATCGGCTACGTCGCGCGTCGTCTAGTTGCTACTACTAACTGGGGAGCAGCACTCGATGTCCTTCGCACAACTGGCATGTCTTTGTGCTTCTGTGCCGGCGAATTTGCGTGTCCAGTGTGGCACTGATCCACACACGCTACGCCAATACTAGGCTTGCAAGAATTCACAATAGTATTCCAATCACTACTGTTATCTAGACATCTAGACAAATAAATAAAATTGGAGTGTCTGTTTGTAATATTAAGGCGCATAGGTTTCTCGTTAACCTTGAGCATATGGGCGGAGCTAAGCTCAATACTCCCGCACACACGTAACGAGCGGCGGCGGCGCGCTACACTAAAAAGATTACCAAAGAATATGCAAAGGCGGACGAAGTTCGGTATTTATGCCTACGACTCTAGAAGGTATGGTGGTCTAAGGCTGATATTTTTATATAAGTATAGACGCAAATATTTTTATGTTTATAATGGACATATTTTTTTAAACATGTAGGTATGTGATTGATTAAAGTAAGATAAGAAAATATATTTACTTTGCTCGAACATATGACTCTGACTGAGGACTGACTGAGGATCGATCGACCAGGTTAAGCTACGCCTGCCGCGGTCGGTTCGTGGATGGGTGACTATCTGTAGTACATACTTAGTTAACTCTCCACGGAATGATTATTAATCAATTTTTTTATTATCATATTTTATATAAGTGCCTATGGTTATGCGAATAAAAAAATATTTTATTCTAAAGAAAATGTTGCTGTGTGTGAGTCACTTCTAAAGTTTTCAAGAACCGAACATGGTAAATTTTGAAAAAGTTTGATAGATAGGCATATTTCACAAAATTGTATTTACAACCTAACGGCTAGTGCTATCATTAAGATAAGAGCGCTTCTGCTTTCAATAAGTTGGCAGGGACATTGACGCACAAACTATCGAATATTCCCAGTCGCCCCCGCGGGGATTGCCACCGGAGGCAAATGGGAATAAAAATTCCCAGTCGCCACCGGTGGTGACTGGGAACTCATTGCCCCCACTTCAGTTTCGCTGTACATTGCTTATTCCATCGTAGAGAATAAAAGGAAGAGGCAACTTATCCTAAACCTGCCTCTTATCCACACTAATATTATAAAGACGAAAAATTTGTAATTTTGTTTGTTTGTTTGTAATGGATAAACTCAAAAACTACTGGACCGATTTTAAAAATTCTTTCACCATTAGAAACCTACATTATCTGCGAGTAACGTAGGCTATATTTTTTTTTATTAATGTCTTCGAAGTACTAGGTTGTCATAACTTGGTAGGAGCTCACCTAACATGGGTGTGTGGTAGCTAGAAAACGCTTTATGTCTTCGAAGTACCAGGTTGTCATAACTTGGTAAGAGCTCACCTAACATGGGTGTGTGGTAGATAGAAAACGCTTTATGTCTTGGAAGTACTAGGTTGTCATAACTTGGTAGGAGCTCACCTAACATGGGTGTGTGGTAGCTAGAAAACGCTTTATGTCTTCGAAGTCCCAGGTTGTCATAACTTGGTAAGAGCTCACCTAACATGGGTGTGTGGTAGATAGAAAACGCTTTATGTCTTAGAAGTACTAGGTTGTCATAACTTGGTAGGAGCTCACCTAACATGGGTGTGTGGTAGCTAGAAAACGCTTTATGTTTTCGAAGTACCAGGTTGTCATAACTTGGTAAGAGCTCACCTAACATGGGTGTGTGGTAGCTAGAAAACGCTTTGTCTTCTAAGTACCAGGCTGGCATAACTTGGTAGGAGCTCACCTAACATGGGTGTGTGGTAGCTAGAAAACGCTTTATGTCTTGGAAGTACTAGGTTGGCATAATTTGCAGCCTTGTTTATAATACGTATTTATTAAAAAAATATTATTATGTATCACTTTTTTAATTTAACCCTCTCCCACACATAAACACGATACGACGTCGCGTCGTACAACAATGCGGCGTCGTTTCACGATACGACGTCGCGTCGTGGAAATCTACGACACGACGTCGTAACGTGTCGATGCACGATACGATGACGTGACGTTAAAAACTCACGATGCAATCCTGCGCAGTTGTTATGAGAAATTCAAAGATGACGGATGGTATTGAAGTCGATCATTTAATTACCCTAGTCGAGCAGCGTCCCGTACTATGGAACAAAGCATCAGAAGAATGCAAGAATAAAAATGCAAAAACCACAGCATCCAATATCTTCTGAGTATCTGTCTTTTCTTTCTTTGTCTTCGAAGCAGAATGCATCTAAAGCGGTCCATTTTTCGGAATGAACTAAAACACCACCCAACTGTATCGACGGCATCGTGCGTGGCACATTACGTTACGATGTAGTGTTTTTTTACGATGCTCATCGTAGATTTGCACGACACGACGTCGTATCGTGAAACGACGCCGCATTGTTGTACGACGCGACGTCGTATCGTGTTTATGTGTGGGAGCCCTTAAAGTGGCAAGAATTTTTTTTTTAAGAAAAGCAAAAAAAATGTGTATGGTTAGTTTATTTGGGTTATAAAACACATCAGAAAAATAAATGAAAAAATCGTGTTATGGTAATTTTGAAAAACATTATGTATACTATAATATACGTTGCTACGCTTACAGTGATTTTCACATTTTTGGGACTGTATATTATGCTATACATTGCTATGTTTAGGAAGAATAAATTTAACTGCTAGTTTTTAACTTAGACTAAAAAAGTATTGTAAATGACATAATTTTAAATAAAAATACCCGTGTTGGTAATAAAAAAGTTTAATAAAAAAAGTTTCTTGAACAAAATCTTTTATAAAATACTGGTAATATAAAAACTCAGAGATCCTATTGACTTTTTTTGGATGGGAAACCATCAAATGACTTCTCCTGCTCTGGGCGGAGCGGGAGGGCGTGTCAGACTTTTACTGACTAAAACCCACCCGTGTTCCTTCAGTTGCCCATATGCCAGGGCCACGGTAACTCTTTCGAACGAATCTCGCGATCCTGACAGGAGATTCTATTGCTTTCAGTGGCATTCCAAAAAAACAATTTCAGTTCACCTTTTCCAGTAATTTTTGTACGATGGCAAAACTGCAATACCTAGGATGACATTTATTACCCAAAAATCTAGTATTTCTTTCCTTGAAACTTTTATGGATCGCCCTGTTCGTTGTACACTACATAAATTCGTGTGAGTAGTAATTATATCTACTATTCTTCAGCAAAAAATCTATAAAAATAATCTAAAGGTGACCAATCAGATGGTACATTTTCCAAAATGTAGGTCCTGCTATTTCAGCCTTGTGTTGAAACTGTGATTTTTGCCAATGAAAAGATAAATTAATTCTTCTGCAACATTGTCTTTTAATTTTTCGGGCAACGATGGCAGATGTCTTGCGTTTTATTTTTTGAGTGCGTGTCAAAAGTGTACCAACAGGCGTGGATTCAAGTGGCTGATTTGAAGGCAAAGAGGGCAAAGATGAAATTGAAGGTAGAGCGTCATAATTACTTTCTAATGTATTTGGAAATACCTGAGTAAGAATAGGTGTAAGAGGAACCTTAGTTGTATCGGCATAAACATCATCTGCATGCGTTCCTAACTCATCATCAGAACTTTGTAGGAGGTTTAACCTTTCGAAACTGGAATTTATCGATGGCGTTGCAGAACTTTCTGCTGATCTAATCATTCCAGCTTCATCACCGCTACTTACTCCGTCACTTGCGTCAGAGTCTGCGTTCTTTTCAGGCACCACCATCCTTCCGGGCAGGGATAAAATGCGTCTAGTTTTTCACTCATAGCAGTCTAAAACCAAAAAAAAAAAGAAACATGCAAAGAAACCATCACCATAGTAAAACCAAACAATAGTGTATTATATATAGGTAAATAATTTTAAAATGCAATAGTAAACATAATACCAAATAATAATAGTAGTATTTTTTATGAAGATCGAACCCACAAGCGCGTTTGTTAGCAGTCGCTTTCTACCACTAGCTAGACCAACGAGGCAGTCAAAACAGTATATCTATCTTTTAAATTGTAATAAAATTGGTTCATTAGTTCAGATAGACGTACTTGTAATTTAATTTTGTATTGAAGAACAGAAAAATATTGATGCCGTGAAGTTAGCAATGTATATTACTCTATACACAACAAACGGAAGGTAAATTACTGCTACTGCGGCATTGTATAGTATAATATAGATTAGTAAAAAACACCACAAAAACATGCTAATTCCTATAGCGACAACAGAATTTATATAAAAATATGTAAGAACACACATTTAGGCATGTGTATTTTATCATGAACACACTTATTTAAGTATTCAAACATAAAAATAAAATAAAACTTACCTTAGATAAAACTGACAGGCGCATCTTGACGGTTATTTTTCAAAACTGATTTAAAATTATGACAGATAAACAACTATTTTTATTTATGAAGTGTAAAGAAACGTCTAGAAATGTCATGTGTATAATAAAACTAACTTAAAAACTATTTGTAGTGACCGTGTATTTTTTTTTGAAGTTGTAGGTATGGTATACTATACAAAATGAACTTAAGGGTTAATTACTGTCTTTAAGAGTCTGATTATCTGTGATACAATATATCAGTTCAAATGTTTAATTTTAACAAGTTTATTCATATCGAAATCAAAATAAAAAAAAAATCAATGCATTTTGTCTTTTTTTAGAGATGAAGGCAGGCTTAGGATAAGTTGCCTCATCCTTTTATTCTCTACGATGGAGAAAGCAATGTACAGCGAAAGTGAAGTGGGGGCAATGAGTTCCCAGTCACCACCGGTGGCGACTGGGAATTTTTATTCCCATTTGCCTCCGGTGGCAATCCCCGCGGGGGTGACTGGGAATTTTCGCAAACTATGACCACGAATTCAACATATGTGTCTAGACCACGTGGAGTGGAAATTTTTCGTCGGTTATCATAAAAAATACTGTTTCTTGGATAAATGCATAGGTACCTAATCAGTCAGACTATATGGAATAGAATTTTTTTTAGTACCCGATTATTTTCAACGTAGGTGTTTCAGAATCATGTACTGAATTTTTAACAATTTGCGCGTGGAAGTACCTGCCATTAAAGTTTTCAACGTAGGTGTTTCAAAATCATGTACTGAATCTTTAACAAAATGTACGTGGATGTCCCTGCCATTAAAATTTTCGTAGGTGTTTCAGAATCATGTCTTTAACAGTTGCGCGTAGATGTCCCTGCCATAAAAATTTTCAACGTAGGTGTTTCAGAATCATGTACTGAATCTTTAACAGTTTTACATGGATGTCCCTGCCATTAAAATTTTCGTAGGTGTTTCAGAATCATGTACTCAATATTTAACAGTTGCGTGTGGATGTCCCTGCCATGAATCATGTACTGAATCTTTAACAGTTTGCGCGTGGATGTTCCTGCCATTAAAATTTTCATCATAGATGATTGAGAATCATGTACTGAATCTTTAACAGTTCGCGCGTGGATGTCCCTGCCATTAAAATTTTCAACGTAGGTGTTTCATAATCATATACTGAATCTTTAACAGTTTTGCGTGGATGTCCCTGCCATTAAAATTTTCGTAGGTGTTTCAGAATCATGTACTCAATATTTAACAGTTGCGCGTGGATGTCCCTGCCATGAATCGTGTACTGAATCTTTAACAGTTTGCGCGTGGATGTTCCTGCCATTAAAATTTTCAACATAGATGATTCAGAATCATGTACTGAATCTTTAACAGTTCGCGCGTGGATGTCCCTGCCATTAAAATTTTCAACGTAGGTGTTTCATAATCATATACTGAATCTTTAACAGTTTTGTATGGATGTCCCTGCCATTAAAATTCTCAACGTAGGTGTTTCAGAATCATGTACTGAATCTTTAACAGTTTTACATGGATGTCCCTGCCATTAAAATTTTCGTAGGTGTTTCAGAATCATGTACTCAATATTTAACAGTTGCGCGTGGATGTCCCTGCCATGAATCATGTACTGAATCTTTAACAGTTCGCGCGTGGATGTCCCTGCCATTAAAATTTTCAACGTAGGTGTTTCAGAATCATGTACTGAATCTTTAGCAGTTAGTGCGTGGATGTCCCTGCCATTAAAATTTTCAACGTAGGTGTTTCAGAATCATGTATTGAATCTTTAGCAGTTTTACATGGATGTCCCTGCCATTAAAATTTTCAACGTAGGTGTATCCGAATCATGTATTGAATCTTTAGCAGTTAGTGCGTGGATGTCCCTGCCATTAAAATTTTCAACGTAGGTGTTTTAGAATCATGTACTGAATCTTAAACAGTTTACGCGTGGAAGTCCCTGCCATTAAAATTTTCAACGTAGGTGTTTCAGAATTATGTACTGAATCTTTAACAGAATGCGCGTGCATGTCCCTGCCGTCATGTATAGGTTCCACATATATAGACGATCGGTTATTGTATCGGACCACGGTTCAATTAAACAATTGAAAGAGTGGATATATTTTATTTTGGATTTATTTGACTTTCACAATAAGCGCGAATATTCTATTTGAGTGTACAATAATATTTTTGGGAACGCAATATGAGAATTTGTAAAAAGATTCTTTTAAATACAAGCCATTTCCAATTTTTGTAGATTTTAATTTTCTTTCGTATTTTTGATTGCAATTCCTGATGTTTTTTGCATTGGTATTTTATATCATTTACAAAAATAAAAAATTGTGTACGCACGATTGGAGTTTACTCCTTACGTGCGATTATAACTAGGGAATGCAATCTCGTCTCGCCGAGATCCCGATCTCGCGAGATCCCGGCCATATTTTACGAGATTGTATCTCGTCAAATTTCGTACGAGATCTCGCGAGATAACGAGATCGACAAATGCAGCGTGACGACGTGTATTTCATAGCGCGGCTGCGCGCGAACCAGCGTTGCCATATGGAGGAGGCTTGAAATCTGTATTTTTATTGAAAAAATCCGTATAAAATCCGTATTACGCCGTTGAAGTCTTATGTCACCGAGATTCTGACCTAGTTACTGCTGAAACTACTTTGAGGTTCGTGATACGCGAATTGGAAGAACAGTCGACGCCACTGGCAAAAAGCTGGCCGAATCCTTAAGAATCCGTATATCTGAGCGCCGCACATGTTTGACATCAGTATTGCTATATTTAAGGAACTTTACCCAATACGAAAATGATTTGGAAGAGTATGCGCAAGATGAAACATTCATTATTTCCCCGAAGAAATTAAAAAACTTATAGTAAGATTGCACTGCAAAACACAGTACAATTATAACTCACAGACGCAGGATGTCGATGTTGTTGCACCGGTTGCACAAGAGGACGATGAAGGCTTCGATATTGAAGACACTACAATGCCTCTTTCTGCCGTCTCGGCGGAAAAAAATATCACACTTCATGAAAAGCTGCAAAAATCGCTGAAAGTACTGAAACAGTCCACTGCTCGCTCAACAAATTCTACAACAAATACTTTAGACATTTTAATAAAAAAAAGAAATGAATTTGTACGAAGCTGGTGGAGTAAGAGGGGATCTTTTAAACTTCGTACATAACTGCCTCTCAACTGTGGTTCCCACAAGTGTTGAGGCAGAATGAGCTTTTCCGGCAGCAGGGTATTTGGCATGCAAAATCAGAAGTCGTCTGTCAGATGATACTCTCGACATGATGTGTTTTTTGAGAAGCCATTTTCAGACAAACTAACTTGCCTTTCCGTACCTTGATAACTTCATCTGACTTCTACTTTAAACTTCTTTTATTTGATTAATACGATCTCACAACATTTGTTTAAGAACTTGTGAATTTAAGTTTTTGTTTTGTTGTATTTATTTACCATAAGTAATGTTCCTATTACTCTTAATTATTGAAACTAAAGTAATAATTTACAAAAGACTAAATATAGATAATTATTGTTTTGTTACCAATATTGTAAGAATTTGAACTGATTAGCTACAGTAGGTATAATAATTATAGACATAAACAAATGTTATTAGAGTTAGAGACAAAATAATAAGTACTCTGTTGATTTTTAAAATAAAACTTACATTATTTTTATAACTAAGCAACGCAGTTTCTATTTAATTACATATCGTGTCAATTACTAGTTCTTAAAACAAGCATTTGCATATGTAATTGCGATTCTCCCAATCTCGCGAGATCCCGTAATTTGCGAGATCTCGCGAGACTGGGTTTTGAGTCTCGCGAGATCTCGCTAGGCGGAAATCTCGTACGAGATTGCATTCCCTAATTATAACGTCTATGAAAGGGCCGACGTTCTTTCCGTGAGAAAACTCTTTGTGCTCGAAATGTTGACAAGATACCATAAAATATCCGTACCTGAGCTACCTATTACATCAAAACGTGTAGATCGCTGCCCAATACCGCGTGTTAGAACTGTCTTTGCCAGACGTCATATTGATGTTCTAGCCCCTAAATTATATAACCTAAAAAATAACAAGGTCTGCAAAACCTATAGTGTTCGCAAATTTAAAACCAAATTGACAGTCTGGCTCAAACAGTACAATTATGATGAAATAGAAAACCTTATCTCTAATGGGTAATTATATATTTATAACTTCACATTCACACTAAACACCCACCCACACACCACACAGACATACATGCTTCACCAAATGTTTAATGTTTAATATAATCCTAGTTTTAAAAAAATGCTGTTATAGTACCATAATTTGACACTGTGACTTGGATAGGCGAAGACACTGGTCCCTATAATACAGTTGACACTAGTTTAGGGACCAGGGGATTCACATTTGTGTTAACATTTATGTCAATAAACTTATTACTTACTTACTATTACTTATAAATTATATAGTTTAATAAACATAACATAACATAACGCATAACGTAACGGAGAAAGTTCGATTTTACTCCCCATTAATTTTCATACCCGGGCCTTATAATCGATATATGTATATGAATATAGATTTATAACGAGTAAACTCCAAAAAAAAAATGTTTAAATATATTGTAAATTGTAACAATGTAAATTCAAATATTCGAAACCTGTCAATGAGTGTGCAAACAAAAAATACATTACAGTAAAGAAAAATTGACTGGAAATTATAATAGACAAGATTTATAATAAAAATCTACAGATTATCCCGAATTAATTACTACGCAAGTTTCACTTGCATGTACTAATTATTTACATATGTTTACATAAAACTATATACATAAGTACAACTGAAACTTCCGTAGTAATTATGTCCCATAATGATTTTCACTTTAAAAAAAATGGTCACCCATCCAAAGGCTGACCTTGAGAAGTGCAGTTTAACCTAGCGATCTCGCGACAAAAGGCAAAACAAAAACTAAATGGTCACCCATCCGAAGGCTGTCCTTGAGATGTGCAGCTTAACCTAGCAAACCAACTACGAGGTACGAAAAAACTAAATTTTCACCCATCTAAAGGTTCACTTTAGGGAGTGTAGCTTAACCTAGCGAATCTGCGACACAAGGCAAAACAAAAACTACATGGTCACCCATCCAAAGGCTGAGCTTGCGAAGTGCAGCTTAACCTAGCGAACCTGCGACAAAACGCCACACATGAACTAAATGGTCACCCATCAAAGGCTTACCTTGAGAAGTGTAGCTTAACCTAGCAAACCTGCGACACAAGGCAAAACAAAAACTACATGGTCACCCATCGAAAGGCTGACCTTGCGAAGTGCAGCTTAACCTAGCGAACCTGCGACATAACGCCACTCATAAACTAAATGGTCACCCATCCAAAGGCTGACCTTGAGAGGTGTAGCTTAACCTAGCAAACCTGCGACACAAGGCAAAACAAAAACTAAATGTCACCCATCCAAGGGCTGACCTTGAGAAGTGTAGCTGAACTTAGCGAAACTAAGACACAAGGCAAAACAAAAATCTTTTTCCGCCTCTCTCACTCTGATAGAGTAAATGGTAATTAGAAAAAGACAAGTAGTTTAACAGATTTGTTAGTTCGACGAGCTAACTCTTATGCCAAAACTCTACGTGTCCCATAAAAAATAAATACGCATCAAATAGTCAACAATAAATAAAGCGCGCCTACGCGCGCAATCGAATGAAGCTATCTGGAGCGAGCTAGTCTATGAACGCATAGTAACGCACACTAATACATAAAGTTCGTAAATATTTGCACTAACACATACGTATGTGCATAGTCGGTCGATAGCCGGAGCGGAGCAGCGAGCGACACAGCCCTCCGGTCTGAATGCTAATGCACGACCATGCACGACTGCAGACCGCGCCCGCGCAAAGCCCCTATACCCTTGACAGCTTAAAGTGGGGGTATTTCTTTGCAAAATTTTGATTAATTTACAATATTTTATTGTGGAATCCTATAACCGTTTATTTTTCTATGTAAAAATATTTTCAAATAACAAAGCTGTTTAGAAGGAGTAGGAAATATAAGGCAAAAAATAGGGTTATCGTAAATATTTTTTTACAGCAAAGGTGTTAACCCTACGAAAAAAGTACTTTTGACAAAATTATGTACATGAATCTATAGCAAAAATATATTTTTTTTCAAATTTTCAAACCAAGCCGTTAATGAGAAGATTGGTTCAGAAAGTGACCGTTTTACGGCACTAAACCGAACCAAGGCCCTTAATATAACCACTTTTTACTAAGTGTATAAGGATGTATACACGGTACATATACCAAAACAACATTTTTTACAATTTTTGTCTGTCTGTCTGTTTGTTCCGGCTAATCTCTGAAATGACTGGACCGGACGGGACTTTCACTGGCAGATAGCTGATGTAACAAGGCGTAACTTAGGCTACTTTTATTTTAGAAAAAAAATAGGATCTCACGAAAATAATAAAACGAATGAAAAACTTTTTGTTAAATACCACGCGGAAATCTCTTTGCACGCGGACGAAGTCGCGGGTAACAGCTATTACCTATATAACCTGGATTAACACATTCTTACCGCGGTAGAACGTCCTCCTGCGGTAATTTCCGACATCCACGCGAGCGAAGCCGCGGGCAAAAGCTAGTTTTACATACATTTCTTTTGGATGAATTTAAGCATGTAATATCGAAATGCGGAAGTGAGTTCGTTTATTTATTTCTTTCGCTTTCAATCTATAACAGCTAAGGATTTAGATGTTTTTGGCAAACTATCTGTGTGCCAAATTTCATCCAAATTTATTTATTTATAACTGCTTAAACTATCATTACAGGGTTTTTTACCCTAATGCGACAACTAAGAACTTAAACTAATAAACTAAATTACAGAACTAACCACATCATTAAAATTAAAAAAAAATACAAAAACAGCATTACATAATTACTAACAAAAAAAAAATTGTACAAAAAAAAGTTAGAAAGAAGTTAGTTTAGAAGCATAATACTACTGATTGAAATACTAACGTGAGTTCGAGCTCGCTTTGCTGACTCTTTTTTTTTTGGATGGGATATCATCAAATGGGACGCAGCCCCGGATCTTGAATATTTCCGAGGCCGGGCAAAAACTGAAAATACGGGCGGTATTTTCAGTTTTTGCCCCGCCCGTCTATATTTTTACCTTTATCATCATCATTATTTCAGCCATCAGATGCCTAATGATGGACATTAGCCTCACGGATAGAACGCCAGAAGGACCTATCTAGCGTTGGGCACGCCACAATTGCGGCGGTAAGTCCCCTCTTTGAGGAGTGGATAGAGAGGCGTCACGGCGTCCTCACCTTTCGCCTGACGCAGGTTCTCACCGGGCATGGGTGCTTCGGTGGGTTCCTGTTCAGGATAAAGCGGGAGGATACGTCCGGGTGTTTCCATTGCGAGGATCGTCTGGAGGACACGGTGGAGCATACGGTGGAGGTGTGCCCTGCCTGGGCGGGGCACCGCCGTGTCCTCGTGGAGGCGATTGGCGGCGGCGACCTCTCGCGTCCGGCCCTGGTGCGAGCCATGGTACGGAGCGAGAGGGAATGGGAAGCCGTCACCTCCTTCTGCGAACCAGTAATGCTCGCGAAGGAGGAGGCGGGGCGCGTGAGGGAGTGGCAGTCTCTGCGCCCTCACGTCCCTAGCCGCCGCAGGAGGAGACGCCCCGAGCGTCGGGAGTCAATAGCGGACTCCCGGCCACCGTAGGCGCGAGCTTGCGGGTGGCGAGCAATGGGTAGCTCGCCGCCCGGTAAGGACCAAGCTCGGGTCGACGGCGCGCAGTGTTCCACGCGCGCCTCAAAGAGATGTCAGCAGCAGTGTAGGGGTCTACTAGGACCGATGCCTGCCGGGGTCGCGTGATTGTTTTGATTTCCCATCCTGAAAAAAAAAAAAAAAAAAACCTATCTAGCGTTGCTCTGTTTTTTTTTAATGACATATCGCAGGTCAAGGTGAGGTTGTCGGCTGCTTAGCCGGACTTGCCTGTGGCTAGCTTAATAAATTAAGACACGCCAGCCAGGGCTTAAAAAACTTAAAACCAGAGCGACTACTCGCTAAGTGCACCCCTGTAGGGTACACACCTCGGCTTAGGGCATCGCTGGTAGAGAGCAGCAAGGGACGGGCTGAATCGGAATGATTATTATTTAGGGGCGAATTTAAAGCTACAGGCTCAGCGGCGCTGGCTGGCTCGAGCAAAGGTCGGAGCGGGCAAGGATTGGGGCGTCGCGGTGTGCTTCGGCGGCGAGGACGGAAGGACTGCGGTCTGTGTTTGTGTGTCTTGAGTGTGCTAGTTAGTTTACTACTCTCCTGGAGAAGGGTTGTAGCGTCATCGGGAATGGTTAGAGTATGCCGCGGTTGGCGAATCGTACTAATGCGGGAGGGAGTGTAGCGGGCGGCTGCCGCGATGAGGGGAATGGGGTGCTTCACAGCAGAGTTGAAGAAACGCTTTGCAAGACGTTTCATGAGCTGCTGAATGGTGGGTATTCTGAGATCTAGGTGGAGATTCTCGTTTCGGACATAGAAGGGGGCTCCCGTAACCTTTCTAAGGAAACGGTTTTGGAGGCTCTGCATCTTATGGATGTGGTGTGGCTTAGCGTGCGCGAAGACGACGCACGCATAAGTTAGGATAGGGCGTATCACCGCGGTGTAGATACGCAATTTGCATCTAAAGAACAATTTGCTACGGGTGGTTAGAATGAAGTGGAGTTTACCAGCGAATGCGACGCGCGAACGAGTCGTCGATATGTGCTCCCTGAAGGTAAGGTGGTGGTCGAGGATCACGCCTAAGTATTTGGCTTGCTTCACCCAAGGGACCGGCTTACCGTACATAGTGATCGGACTGGGGGAAGTAGCTTGCGCGGTTTTGAGAAGAGAACCGCCTGGCTTTTGTCAGGGTTGACCTCGATTCTCCATTTCTGGAACCAACCGCCTAAGACGTTTGCGGAGGTTTGGAGAGTACGAACGATAGCGTCCTGACAGCGACCGGTGTAGTAAATGGCTGTGTCGTCGGCAAATAGAGCCAACTGGGCCTTTTTACTTTTCGGAATATCGCTGGTGAAAAGCGTGAAGATAAGAGGAGATATCACGGAGCCCTGGGGGACTCCGGCATGAATGGGATGAAGGAAAGAGAGAGAACCCTCGATGCGATAGCGGAAGGTGCGGTTCAATAAAAAGTTTCGTAGGATCAGCACGAGACGGTCAGGCACACCGAGTTGGTAAAGCTTGTATAATAAGCCATTGTGCCAGACTTTGTCGAAAGCCTTTGCTATGTCGAAGAACAACGCGCCCGTCATCGCACTACGCTGGAAACCAGCGCTTATGTGCTCTACGATGCGGTGGGTTTGTTGGACGTACGAGTGTTGGGTTCGGAAACCAAACTGCTCGTCGTTAGGGATAAGCCCCTTTGCTTCGGCATAAGCTGTGAGACGCTTATGAATAAGCCTCTCGTAGATTTTGCCGAGAACGTTGAGGAGCCTGATGGGAGCGCTGCTCTTTCTCTGTTTACCCTATTTATTTACGCCGCCGCGTATACATGCGTTGCCGCGGTTTGCAATTCCTGCGGAGAGCGGGTGGGGCGAGCGCGATTGACGCGGTTGTTGACCTATGCCTATGCGACTCGCGAAAATAATTTATGTGCTTAAAGTATTGGACGTCTCAATGGTAAAGTTGCGTTGTGATAAGTTGTATCGTTACAACTCATCATTAACGCAAATTTGACCACATGTCTGCCAAGCTTGAATTTGCCGCCCCCTGAACTTGCCGCCCGGGGCATGGGTCCTGGCTTGCCCCCCCATAGATCCGGGGCTGATGGGACGTATGCCGCTCTTGGGTGGAGTCATTGGTGTATCATATATATAGGTGTGTCACACTTTTACTAATTACTGACCAGTTGCCCATATGCCAGGGTCACGGTATCTCTTTCGAACAATCTCGCGACCCTGGCAGGACTCTAACATCCTACATTCCCGAACTTTCTGTATAAGTCAACTCTGAATTTATGTACTAGCTTTTGCCTGCGTGGATGTCGGAAATTAACGCAGGTATTTTTCTAAAATATAAGAATTTTTGTAAAATAAAAGTAGCCTAATTTAGTCCTTATTACATCAGCTACCTGCCAATAAACGTCAAAATCGGTCCAGCCATTTCAGAGATTAGCCGGAACAGACAGACAAAAGTTTTAAAAATGATTTTTTGGTGTAAGTACCGTATTTACTTTCATATGCATTTAGTGAAAAGCTGTTAATTTCAAATTACAAACAGACACTTCAGTTTTATTTATTTCTATAGATTTATCATAAAAATAAAAACCTTACCCTATACAAAACAGGGCGCAAACATTTTCAGGTTCGCTTCGCTCGCTCTTGCATACTACATTCTCGCTTTTCGTAAATAGGTACCTAGCCTATTGAGGATTTACAAAACCTTCCAGAAAATAAGCTTTTTTGTTTGTAAATTATTTGCAAATTATTACTAGAAATACCTACATTAACTGAGAATTCAGGGGCCCGCATTATATTTTGACGTCCGGGCCCATGACAGCATCTCCTGACTGGACCCGAACTATGTTACACCGCCCTAACTCGAAATCTGGACCCGCCCTTGGACAGAGAAAGAGCGTGTTTCTGAGCGACAGAGCCGACAGAAAGTGTTAGAGTAGAGTTATGAGACAAGGTCTTACACTAAATGCGCTTTTAATGTCATCAGCAAATTAACTTTTCAAACTCTCCTTTTACGTCTACTACTCTACTCGGACTACTTACAATACAGGAAGCGCTTACACTCTGACAATACCCCAATTGACGTGTTATCTTAGTATGTTTCCTTCCAGGCAACTGGGACACGTACAGCACGCGTCCCGTGCGTCACCTGGTATTGCACCCGTGGTTCGATCTGGCTCTAGTCATCGTCAGGACCCCCTACCTCAAGCTGGACAGCCTCGCCAACGCCACCAAGATCCGCAACAAGCTCCGCCCACACGGGTAACTAACACAAACTATGCTAAAAATTGTTAGGAGGGCTAGCTATATCTAAGACAGACAACCTTCATCATCATCATCATCATTTCAGCCGAAAGATGTTCACTGTTGGACATAGGCCTCCCCCAGATTTGGGAGGTAGGAGTAGTTGGTGAAAAAATAAGTTGAATGGCTTCTTAACGTTTCCAAAAAAAAAAACCAACCGTGGAGCGAGTGATATGTTCTGAATGTGACGATATACTAATTTCAGATGTAGAAGACGACGATGAGAAAAACATAGGCTGTGTATTAGATGGTATCATCTGAAATGCACGCGATTTGTAGGATTAAGTTATTTAGAGGCCAAAGATAAGTCTTTTGAATGTGACCTGTCACCAATTGAATTTATAAGGCTATAATAATCATATCTTGTCTCATAATTTATTGATTCAACAATTCTTCTAGTTGTATTATTGGACAAAATTTTTGTATTGTTTTGTTGGTTTAATATAGCCAAAAACTTGTTATTGATCAAGTCTGATCTTTAGCAATAATAATATACCTTGTGATTTTAGGGTAAAAATGGCAGAACTGATTACTGTTTATTCTTAAAGGTGCAATCATTATTTACCTACTTACTACTTAGGTACCTAATTTTAAGTTCAATCAGTGTTGAGAAGAATTATTTTTATTTTTTTAAGTGATGTTTTAAATGACAATAATGTTCATTTTTAATATTTATATTCTAAAATAAATAAATTGTTAAAATACAATCTTTCTTTACAAATTCTTAAAAATATCACCCCTATATTCCTTCTCTAAGCTGGTGGACGCTAAATGGTCCACGGGTGGACGCAATTTGGATTTTGTGGACGTAAACTGGGTAAAACGCCTAATTCTGAAGTTGATCTATTTATAAAAAAAGCACAAGATGTTTCGAACCAAACTGAAAGTGAATCTTAAAATAGACTATATAATGAACACATTACATACATTTTTCATAGAATTTAGTGCTGGGGTATTTTTATTATCGCCGTCAAACTTGCCAAGGGAGCGTTCAAGTATTACGTAACGCAATTTTTGAAGATTTGAGGCCCTCCCTCCCCCCATGTAACGCACCGTAACGTTTTTCTGCACCCCCCTTCCCCTCCCTAAACGTTACGTAACATTTAAGTGACCATTAAAGTCACAATTATGTTGAACAAAGTAAAATATTTGGAATTTGAAATATTCTAATTCTCTAGCTTTTTTATTAAAATAAAAAAAATGTTACGTAACGCGTTGTTTAATTACTCCCCCTCCCGCCCTTGTAACGCACTGTAACGTTTTGCAAGACCCCCCCTCCCCCCAAATTGCGTTACGTATTACTTGAATGCTCCCCAACTGCACTAAATGGACACGAACAGGCGAAATGACCCTACATACTTTTTAATGATAAGACCCCTCTTGTGTCACCCTGTGTAAAATTTTTACATCTATATCTGTAATTTTTATAGTGTATGTACTTTTTAGAGAGTACTCTATGTAAAGGTGATTCACTTTGTTTTCTTTTGTATACATTACAAATGCAATGATTAATTATTAAAATATCTTGTTACAGGGTATACAAATGGATGAAATATTATTTTGATGCCTTTGCCTTGACCCGAAACCATACTTATCACCAAATGAGACTTGCACGCAGTCAGAAAACATTCCATCATCCAGTATGGTACTTCTTTGTAACAATGGTGCTGCCCACTGTGCTGTTCATGTTGTTTTTCATTTATGTTACGTCCTCCAGGGGAAATGAAGTTCGCTATAATAAACTGCGCTATTCTAAGACAGTAACTCACATTTAGTTTTTGGCATTAACATACTTGTTTTATTAAATAATAGTGTTTTATTTACAAACAAGCTCAACACAGCATCACCTACCTAGTTACTACACTAAGATCAGCATTTCTAATAAGTGATAATCCATCCATCAAATGATGTGAGAATGGTACAATTGTTACCCAGCTCATGATTTGTAAGAAACAATCAAAACTTGTAGCTCTCACTGTCCGACATCAGTACTTTATTCAGTCTTCTGGTCGAGCTTCCTCCTCCACACTTTGACTTTGCCCCGGAGCTCCCGCAGCCTCTTCATCTCATCTTTAAAGTCCTGATGCTCATCTCGGAACAAGCCATATTCTCGCAGCTTCAGCATTAAGCCATGAGTCTCAACATGTCTCGGGTAATAATGAATGATCTCCTCGTTAGTATGAACCGGCCGTTCAGAAAACATTTTGACGACTTTCATGGATTTAGAATTGGTGGGTATTGCGACCTCGCCAAAAATCCTATTGGATAGGCGCTGCATACGACGTGCATAGTTCGTCGATGCCTTTATTAATTGAGAATATTTAGCGTAGTTTGTAGTCATTGTTTACCTGAAAATATGTTTTAGGTTATACTTATAATTTTTAAAGCCAATAAGGTATCAGTTACTCAATTGTAACAAATTTTATTTTTTCGTATTCACCTTTCCACTTTAATTTAACTCAAAAATATATAATTCTAGGGCACCTAAACCAAATTCGTAAAAAATGATCACGTACTGAATTTACAGATGAAATTGACAAATGTCTTTCATTTGACAGACAGTTTGTGCTAGTCTCTCAGCGTAGCAGTCCAACAGATAAATCTTGGACTTAGGGTTACCAAGCACTGCCTCGGGGTGGTACAGCTTGGCAAAAAAGAGTCTGGTCGTGGTGACAATTGAAACTAAAATATATTTTTTATGACAACTGTGCTTTGTTTATCAACAACTAGTAGCTAATCTGTCATTGTGTTATATTCCCAGTTGTATTTCACTTATTTCTAATTAACTATCAATTATTAATGCTTTTGTGCATATAAAAAATGAATAAAACAATGAGGAGTAGTGGTGTGAGCTGTGATATACCAAGTTTTCGTAAGATATTTGGAGGATTCTGAAGCGGAACAAATTTTGTCTCCGATTGACAATGTTTTCGAGAGAACAGCCGACATGACAGGTATTTATCCAAGAAATGTATCTTTTAGTCAATGCCAGTCATTGTTTTTCCTTTCTAATACTAAGTTTTATGGGTTTTATAAGTTTCAAGCCATTTTATTGTTTTGTTTACTAATCGATTATTGAGTTTGAAAAATCGCGTGTATGTACGTTGACTCTTAATGTTTGATACTTGAAATTGAAAAATGTACATGGAAATAATATGAATGTCTTTATTTTTTTTTCAAGGTAAATCTCACAGTACAATTAGAGAAGTTGTTAATGAAGGTGAAAAAAATTAAGGATTTTTTCTACACCTCGAGAAACACTAAAACAGTTGGCGGAAAAAAGAATTAGATGATTTTAATCTGCGTGCAATTAGACAAAATGTTCAACACGTAAAGGAACAGGCAAGTATTTTTTGTTAATGCTATTATCGCATACCACGTACCACAGTAAAAAAAAGTATAATTTACATTTATAATTTTTCAGGCGCCTATTCTACGTAATATGTTACCTATAGTTTGAGGAAGTTTGGTTATAATGGGAGCCGTAAACGTCTAAGAAAGTTTTTACACTATTTAGATTTCATAAATAAGAAATGTAAAACTGACACATCAGTGCTAATGGAAAATCTATCATATCACCGAAAAGAATACATGAATGATGTTATATCACGTTTTCCTTTATATATTAACTTAAATTTTAGCGTGTTCTTTCATTTTCATGGTCATGTGGATAGTGATAATGTTATACACCTGACAGCTGTCATTAGTCAGCTGTTCAAGTTTATTCGATATTGCCCGTATCTTTCGAATGTGACATGTTATAGGTACACTCCAACTTCCGATTAGTTTCTGACAGTAGTCACCTTCGTGTCGACTATATAAATAAAAACACAAAAAAATATATAAACTGTTAGCATTAACAGGATTCGTTAATTATCATTCATGTCAAAGATACAGGCATACCAACCATCGAATGGTTGTGAATACCCTATATGGTGGCCGCAAATGCGATTGCTGAACATTTTTTATTGTGTAACGGGTTCAATCGGCAATCCCTGAGTGTAATTTAATTTATTTTTATAGTGAACAAGTTTTTATTATGTTATTATGATGGCACTCGCATCTCTTAGATAAAAGGTTGTTCCAGCGAAATAATGCGTAATCTACTGAATAGAATGAAAGTAAATGCCTGTGTGCCTATCAATTCTTGAAATTTTGTCTGTTGAGAATTCCCGTGATCTCGTGTTTGTTGATTAAAACACCAAGTATCTTATCCCTTTTAGTCCTAATACACAGGGCGGCCATAACTGCTAAACAGGCGCCCTCATTTATTCCAGACTCTTTTTTAACAAGCTGTACGCGGTGCGTTTATTATACCGCACAGTAGAATAAGTCAGGCGTACGCGCACTGCGGCGAAGAATGCGAAAGTTTAAAGAAAAACAGTTTTTTGGAACATCCCTAGCTGGTCTTAATGCCTAACGTAGATAGAGTATAGTACTGGATAAGATACTAAAATAAAAATAATAACTAAAGAGAGAAGGCATTAACGTGAAATACTTCAGTGCGAGTGAAACAGAGTATCAGTTTTTTGTCTCTATTTGCGTATCGGTTTTTATTTGTATGCCACCGAGCCCTCTTGGTGGCAAACAAATTTCAATGCTTACAGATTTTTTGTTGATATAGCTGTGAAACCAAGGTGAAACCCATATTTTAAGGCTCAAATGTTAGTGTTAACGTTTTAGAGGTGTATCTAAAGCGTCAGTCATGGTGAATTGTTGCATAATTGGCTGTAAAAGCCGTAGTGAACGTAAAGAACCAAACATAACCTTTCATCGGTAAGTAGTAGCTTATTTTATCACGACTCAATAAGTTTGTTCAACAATTTGAACAAACTTATTGAGAATGAATTTGAACATTTGAATGTGTATTTTGACCAATAATAAGCAATCTTGAATGAATTAAAACTGTAATAGATAAACATTATGAAGTTATGTCGATAATTCGCTATCTCATACTGCGACTGTGACAGGCTTGGCAAAAAAGGGTCTGGAATAAATGAGGGCGCCTGTTTAGTAGGTATGGCCACCCTGTATACTAGGACTAAAAGTGATAAGATACTTGGTGTTTTAATCAACAAACACGAGATTCCGGGAATTCTCAACAGACAACATTTCAAGACTTGAAAGGCACACAGGCTTTTACTTTAATTGTATTTAGCAGATTGCACATTATTTCGCTGGAATAACCTTTTATCTAAGAGATGCGAGTGCCATCATAATAACATAATGAAGACTTATTCAGTATAAAAATAAATTAAATTACACTCAGGGATTGCCGATTGAACCCGATACACAATAAATAATGTTCAGCAATCGCATTTGCGGCCACCATCTAGGGTATTCACAACCACTCAATGGTTGGTATGCCTGTTTCAAATTTGCCATGAATGATAACGCCACTTCTTCTTCCCAGCTACAGCACTAGGAAGTGTCGAAGGGTGGGCGTTTTGGGGGGACTGTCTTTTGTAACTTTGACGTTCAAAAAGTGCTGACTCTCAGCCTAGTTTGAATAAATAACTTTTGATTTGATTGATTTGATTTGAATGAAGGAATCCTGTTAATGCTCACAGTTTATGGTCGACAAGAAGGCGACTAACAGCTGCTTACAGTCGGAAACTAATCGGAAGTCGGAGAGTACCTATAACATGTCGCATTCAAAAGATACGGACAATATCGAATAAACTTGAACTATTGACTAACGAAGCCGTCAAGTACAGACGTTATCATATCAAGCTACCCAAAACTGTCAAATTTTCCAAATCAATCTTGAACCTAACACTTTAGCGATAAAGTTGAAATCTATTAAAGAAATTTGACAAATTGTAGTAGCTTTATGCGCTGGCGTCTGTACAAAACACTATCACTATCCACATCACAATGAAAATGAAAGAACACGCTATAATTTAGGTTTTATTTAAAAAGAAAAACGTGACATAACATCATTCGTGTATTCCTTTTTGCTGCTTTAATTGATTTTTCCATTAACACTGTCATTAACATGTGTCAGTATTACATTTCTTATTTATGAAATCTAAATAGTGTAAAAATCTTTCTTAGACGTTTACAGCTCCCATTATAGCCCAAGTCTTCTCAAACTATAGGTAATATATTACATAGAATAGGCACCTGAAAAATTATAAATGTAAATTATGCTTTTTTTACTGTGGTATGTGGTATGCGATAATAGGATTAACAAAAAATACTTGCCTGTTTCTTTACAGTGCTGAACATTTTGTATAATGGCACACAGATCAAAATCGTCTAATTCTTTCTTCCACCAACAGTTTTGGTGTTTCTCGAGGTGTAGAAAAATCCTTTTTTTTTCATCTTCAATAACAACTTCTCTAATTGTACTGTAAGATTTTCCTTGAAAAAAAAATTAAAGACAATCATATTAATTCCATGTAGGTACATTTTTCAATTTCAAGTCAGACAACATGTCGCATTCGAAAGGTACGGGCAATATCGAATAAACTTGAAAAGTTGACTAATGAAGGTGTCAGGTATGTCTATGGTGGGGTACATAACATTATCACTATTCACATGACAATGAAAATGAAATAAGACGCTAAAATTTAGATTTTATTTAAAAAGATAAACGTGACATAACATCATTCTTGTATTCCTTTTCAGTGCTATGATAGATTTTTCCATTAACACTGATGTGTCAGTTTTACATTTCTTATTTATGAAATCCAAATATTGTAAAAATCTTTCTTACACGTTAACGGCTCCCATTACAACCTGTCTCCTCAAACTATAGGTAATATATTACGTAGAATAGGCACCTGAAAAATAATAAATATAAATTATAATTTTATTACTGTGGTATGCGATTAACAAAAAAAAAAAAGTACTTGCCGGTTTCGTTATAGTGTTGAACATTTTGTCTAATTGCACACAGATCAAAATCGTCTAATTCTTCCGCCAACTGTTTGGTGTTTCTCGAGTTGTAGAAAAAATCCTTAATTTTTTTCACCTTCATTAACAATTTCTCTAATTGTACTGTGAGATTTACCTGGAAAAAAATATAAAGACAATCATATTAATTCCATGTAGATACATTTTTCAATTTCAAGTATCAAACATCAAGAGTCAACGTACACGCGATTTGTCAAACTAGAAAACATAACCTCAATAATCTATTAGTAAATAAAACAATAAAATGGCTTGAAACTTATAATACCGATAAAACTTAGTATTAGAAAGGAAAAACAGTGACTGGCATTGAATAACAGATAAATTTCTTGGATAAATACACAAAATTTGTTCCGCTTCAGATTCCGCTAAATTTATTACGAAAACTTAGTATATCACAGCTCACACCACTACTCTTTATAGTTTTATTCATTTTTTATATGTTCAAAAGCATTAATAATTGATAGTTAATTAGAAATAAGTAAAATACAACTGGGAACATAACACAATGACAGATTAGCTACTTGTTGATGATAAACAAAGCAGTGCTGCCACCAAAAAAATATTTTAGTTCCAATGGTTACCACGACAGACTCTTTTTTGCCAAGCTATACATTTTTCAATTTCAAGTATCAACCATTAAGAGTCAACGTACACGCAATTTGTCAAACTAGAAAACATAACCTCAACAATCTATTAGTAAATAAAACAATAAACTGGCTTGAAACGTATAATACCCATAAAACTTAGTATTAAAACGGAAAAACAGTGACTGGCATTGACTAAACGATACATTTCTTGGATAAATACCTGTCATGTCGGCAGTTCTTTCGAAAACATTGTCACTCAGTGGCAAAATTTGTTCCGCTTCAGATTCCGCCAAATATCTTATGATAACTTGGTATATCACAGCTCACCCCACTACTCCTCACTGTTTAATTCATTTTTTATATGCACAAAAGCAATAATAATTGATAGTTAATTAGAATTATGTGAAATACAACTGGGAACATAACACAGTGACAGATCAGCTACTTGTTGTTGGTAAACCAAGCAGTGTTCCCACAAAAAAAAATGTTAGTTCCATTTTTCACCACGGCAGACTCTTTTTTGCCAAGCTTTACGGGCGTGTACGCTGATATCTTGTCTAGTCCATCTACACCACGGTTTAGAGTTATTTTAATTGTTGGCAGCACTGACTTCTAGCACTGACAAAAATTAACAAAACAAAATACAATCATACTTCATTACCGTAACGCTAGCTGGAGTAGATATATATTTATGTTCTTCTGTGTACTAACGAAACGAATAAAATTGCATTTTTTTGTATCGATTTCTTCTACATCTAGAAACAGGAGCTATAGGATAAAACTAATTAGGTTCAATAATCCTCCGGCCTAACGTTTCTTGCACTATTTAATTGTTTAAGGAAGCAGTGGTGTTTTGGGTGTTTTTAGCAGTTTTTAACGAACTTTAGTTAAATTTATTCTGAATGTCTCACTTCGTGGCGGAAGTGCCCGACGTCGCCGTGAAATCGGTGAGTAACTTAACATTACACAATAATGTTCTAAAAACGTAAATCAACGTTCAACCCAGTCATGTCTTCTCTTGTCCCCAAGTTATTAGCACTAAAACGCCAACCTTAAATATACCGTCAACATTTTCTTCACATCAAATGCTTGTTTATTTGCAGTAATTAGTAACTAATATCTGATTGACCGAGGTTTGCTCGGTATTTTTTGGTAAATTGTGTTTAAATAATAAGTTTATGTTCAAGTTGATTATCGATAAAGTTGGTAATTGAAAACACGAATAAAACGACATTTTATAAAAATTAATCCTAGTTAGATTTATCGCCCCCGAAACCCCCTGTATACTAAATTTCATGAAAATCGTTGGAGCCGTTTCCGAGATTCAGATTATATATATATATACAAGAATTGTTTGTTTAAAGATATAAGATAAGATAACAATGTTGTCTGAAGTACTACTAATAAAATCCCGCCTCTCCTATCCCTTCAATCTCCTTATATTTTCTCCTTAATTCAGCGACAGGTTAAGGCGTAAATACCAAATGATGTTTATCTATGAAACAATGTTGCAGGGCAAGATGATCAACCTTTCAACTTCAAAGATGAAAGTCATTTTGGCGGCAGTAGCTCTCATGTTGTATGTATATCTCATAATATACTTCAAAAGCCTCTACCTACGAAATAAAAGACTTGACGAGATCATGGCTGCGGTGAGCAACACTTTTATTACCTTGCAGTCATCAAAATTAACCTATTTGAACTAGGCTGAGTGACAACATTTTTAAATGTTAAAATACTTCAGTTTCCAAAACGCCCACCCTTTATCACTTGCTAGTAGTGTTGGGATTTTATCCGGATAAATACTCAAAATGGATAAATACTCGATAAATATCCGTTTTTACTGAGTATTTATCCAAAACAGCGGATAAATACTATTTTAAGTTTTCGTAACGTAAATTTTGTCATTTTACTAACAAAAGGATTAAAATTAATGAAAAACAGACAAGACAGATTGGTATCATACCTTATTAATCATTTTAACAATTACAAAATGCCGATATTGACAATAATTTCACTCAATCATGAATACTATTCGTCAATAACTGTCAAAGTTAGATAAAATGATACATTTAATTTTGTAAATTTTTATTTCTTCCACGTACATACATGAACTCGTGTCTTTCTCCCATGGGGGTAGGCAGAAACTATTTAAGTAACGCTTAAATCATTGTAATAATAAAAAACTTGAGAGGTGTCAAGGGACACCCGGATGGAACGAAGTTCCTTTCCAGGATTCATTATTGTTATTATTATTTATTATGTACAAAAAACCTGTATACACTCAACAAAAATATTCTCCCTCTCTCTCTCTCTCTGTCCGTCTCTTCCTCTCTCTCTCTATCTCCCTCTCTCTCTCTGTCCGTCTCTTCCTCTCCCTCTCTCTCTCCCCCGCTCTTTCTCTCTCTCCCTTTATCTTTCTCGCCCTCTCTCTCCCTCTCTCTCTCCGTTCCAAAAACTTCGTTCCAAAACAAAATATATAGTCAAATTGAGCAACCTCCTCCTTTTTTTAAGTCGGTTTAAAAGTGTCGTTACAACTTTTTCTCTTAATTCCGTCTAGCCCCCTTTCGCAACGCGCCATAAGGAACTTCGTTCCAAAAAAACTACCTCGTGAAAGATAAAGAAATCGAGTATCCTGACTTGGCTTGCGAGGTTGTCGACAATGTGGGATGTGGATTCAGCGATCAATGTAAAGTTTTGAGAGCAGTGCGTACCCACGACCTACAAGTCGTAAGTCGGGGCTGATACCACCGGGCCACCATTGCTATCGCCAATATGAAAGCGTCTAAAACCCACCCGTATTCCTTCAGTTGCCTATGCCAGGGCCACAATACCTCTTTCTAACAGATCCGCAACCCTGACAGGCATCGGAGCTCGCGGACCCCTTCAATATGTGCTGACATCTCTTTGAGGCACGCGTGGAATCGATGAACGCTGGCAGCACGCACGAAAAAGCATGACTCATTGTCACGTTCCGCCTGCACCGAGAGTGCAAGCGAGAGCGCGAAACAAGCAATAGAGAGGCACGATCAGCCTAAGTGTTTGGACTTGTGACGCATCTATCTCTCTTCCACTCCATCGGCCGATGCGTCGGAGTAGAAGAGACTTAGATGCTATCGCGTAAAATTATCGTCCGTAAACCGACTTTACAGACAACCAATTGTTTTTTATATATTTTATCATATCTGCATAGTTTATAAATTTTTGAAACTACCGCATTTCAGGACGCCATGAGCCAACAAATTAATAGTGTGTGCTGCGCAGTTTAAAGGCTCAACACCTTTTAACTAATTAAAAAGTCCTTTGCATGTTTATAGCGTTGGAAAACAACAACAATAAACTTGTCTTCGCCGCATTTTTCTTGACTTTTAGAAGCTCTTCACAGAGATGTTCAATTATGTAGCAATTCTCTACACTCTCAACAAAGAAAGATTCTAAAATTGTGTCTAAAGAGCATGCTTTATTAGAGACGTTTGGCCTCCTGACACAATTACAGCCCTGACAATTAACATTACAACTAAATAATATAATAACGTAGTATTTTGAAAAGCCTTAATAACAATAAAACCAATTTACATTATAAAATAATCATCCGACGCGCAAAAAAGATATTTATCCATCATTTTGAGTATTTATCCGATAAAAATGAGTAAAAACGAGTATTTATCCGTTTCGGATAAAAACTCGAGTATTTATCCTCTGAGTATTTATCCCCTGCCCATCACTACTTGCTAGTGATTAAGCTGGGGAGAAGAAGTTGAGCAATGAACTCCACAGCAGCACTTATTTATTTATTTTCAAAAAAAAAAGGGATAATTAGTATAAATAATTAAAGGCAAAAATATCAAAGATCTGAAATTTAAAATGTTGTTTTATCAGAAGCTGATATCTCCTCACATTCTTACAGGCACTGAGGATAGAAAGGCAGATGCTGAATATTGAACGCTTAGACCAGAAACTGGCAATGCAGATGGCGCAGATTGACCGACTTTATGAAGACTACTAGAAGTTGCAAATCATACTTCTCATGTTCTTGTTTTTATTTGTATAGTTAGTAATTTATTTTATTATCTTTCCTGTAAAACCATTTAAATAAAAAATTATCAGTTGATCTCAAAAGCCCATAATGCCATCGCATAAGGCATAAGGGGGCGTCCATTAATCACGTGATGTTTTTTTTGGCATTTTTCAACCCCCCCTCCCCCTTGGTGATACATGGTGAGGTCTAAGACTACCCCCACACCCATTCCCCCCCCCCCACCCATATCACGTGTATTTTTTGTACCTACAAAGAATCTAATTTTTTTTTTAATATTTACACTACTGGAAAAAATTAAGAGGCATTTTACATTTTGCCCGAATATCTAAGATTTTAGTCGCCTTATTTACCTCTCATCTCATCATTATAAATACTCTGGGATTGACAAACACATGTAAAAAATAAATCAATCTTTTGTTTTGTTACTTTTAGTAGCACATTTACAAAAACTTATTTGTTTACTTCGTAGTAATTAATCTCCCACAACTAGTTTTCTTAAAAATCAGCGCAGGGTCAATTTCAGACTCCTATTTCTATCATTAATATGTAGAAATTTGAGTAAAAAAAATACACAAAACATCAGACATATAATCTAGTTGTTACATTTAGTACAAGAATATTGATTTTTAATAAGCTTAATTAGTAAAAAAAAATAAGTCATGGCAATTTTTACGATTTATTCGCAATTTTATCGCGTTTTTTTGGTTTGAATAAAGCATAATTACATTAAAAAATTCATGTCAATATAAAGTATGCTCTATAACGAATCGAATTCTCAAGTTTTATTTAAATCCGTTTATTTAATTAGACATAATATCGTTTTTGAAATCACTCTAAATTAGAATAAATTACGATGCACAAGCGGGCAGCGTTTAGTACGGCGCACAGTGATTCGTCTAGTACAAGCTAGCGAGACAAAACTCATTTTTGAATTTGCAGTTTTTTTTTACCTGGGCCTCTAACCAATACTCTAATTGTCTCAATTCCAAGAATTGTTTTTTACTAATGTCCACCACTAATTAGGTAATTAGGACAGTGTAAAAAGAAAGGGTGAGAAAGTTACAAATCAGTTGCGTTTTTGCGATTACCGAAGTAACATCATAATATATGTTAGTGAGTTTTAAGTTTTTGATTAATATTAGTGATGGATCTTCAAGATAAAGGTATGTTCTTTTTAATTATAATTAATATATAAATCCACTTAGCCCAAGCTTTTTATAATACCTCTATTTTAAAGAATTATGTAGTTTTTTTGCCAGTTTTCTATATTCATTGGACTAGAAAGTACTTGTACCCTTATGTACCCGAGCTAGAAATTATGTATATGATAGCCACATCAGTTATCTCTCAAATGGTAACCATTTTAGCCTGCGCACTTAAGTACAACTTTGTTTTTTTTATTTTTTTCAGAATCCGAATTCTCGGTTTCGAAAATGGAGTTTTTTTTAGAATGGCAGAAACATCCTAAAGAGAACCGTAATAGTAGACTTTACGACTTTCTATTGATGAAAAATGATTTTGCAAGTATTACGGATGCATCTGCGAGGGAAATTAAAATGACAATTGGAAGATTATCATCGAAGTTGACAGAAAAATGGGAAAGTTCTGGGAAGCGACGCGATCGCTTCCTCACTAAGAACGCTGAGTGGTTGGCTGGTTATTTTACGTTCAAAGTATCCGTCCACCACTCAGTACCATCAACATCAAGTCTCACTTCGACTCCTGGGCGTCCATCAAAGGAATTCGATGAAGCTAGCGACAAAACGAAAAGGAGGCGCGTGGACGACCTTCTTCAATCTCGGGATGTGAATCAGTTGGTAGTGGCAGCTGAAATCTCAGCGCGTTTGTCCGGACATCGGAACTTGGCTTCAATGATTAAGGAAGCAAGTCAAAGTCCCGAAAAGTGTCAAGTGATGATGAAAAGTAGTGTAGATGTTCACGAAAAACCAAGATGTTTGACGAAGGAGGAGGCTCTGGCTTATTATGTGGACGCCAAATCTACAAGCCACTCATATAAACAAACGAGAAAGTGGAGCAACAAAGCGGGACATCAGGTATTCCCATCATTTTATAGTGTTAGGCAGGCAAAAGCAGACTGTTACCCTCCGGAGGAACATATTTTTGTAAACGAAACGCGTGTAGAAATTAAACTTCAGGCGGTCTTAGATAAAACGACTGAGCGTCTAATTACTGCACAGTATGAAGTTTTAAAATCTTTGACTCCTGGCTCATCATATACTCTTATAAGCAAATGGGGATGTGATGGAAGTTCCGGTCATAGCACTTACAAACAAAAGTTCACAAACAGGGAAAATACTGATGAGTTTTTGTTTGTGTTCTCATTTGTACCGCTTCAATTACGTGACAATAGTGGTAACGTTGTTTGGCAGAACCCTCGACCGTCTTCTACTATGTATTGTCGGCCTATAAAGTTTATTTTCTCCAAAGAAACTACAGATTTTGCTGTTACAGAGACTAATAGAATTTTGGAGGAAATAAACCAATTAGTACCAACAACAATAGGTTCTGTAGATGGTAATGAAGTATCTGTTAAACACGAACTACTGTTCACGATGATTGACGGTAAAGTGTGTAATGCTATGACTGAAACTTCCTCGGCACAAAAGTGTTACCTTTGTGGAGCTACACCTAAGTTTATGAATGATGAGTCTAGGGAATTTGTAGTAAATAAGGAAAATCTTGGTTTTGGTATATCTCCCCTTCATGCTTGGATACGTTCCTTCGAATGTTTGCTTCACATAAGCTATCGTCTCGAAGTAAAAAAATGGCAACTTCGAGATGAAAATGACAAAGCAAATGTGAAGCAACGTTCGGCTCGCATCCAAGATAGGTTTAAGGCTGAAATGGGTTTAATTGTAGATAAACCAAAACCAGGATTTGGTAATACAAATGATGGGAATACTGCTCGTCGGTCGTTTGAGAATCCTGAACTAGCTTCAGATATTACAGGTTTAGATGTGAATTTAATTAAAAAGTTTGGCACTATCCTTAGAACTTTGGCTTCAGGTTACGATATTAATGTTGAAAAATTTAATTCTCTAACACAGGACACTAAAAAATTGTATCTTCATCTCTATTCTTGGTATTATATGCCTGTTACCGTGCACAAAATTCTTGTGCACAGTGCAGATATTGTAAAATCGGCTCTTCTACCTATCGGGCAGCTTTCTGAAGAAGCTCAGGAAGCTCGCAATAAAGATTGTAGAAGATTCCGAGAGCACAATACTCGAAAACGCTCACGTATTGCCACTAATAGGGATTTACTTAATATGCTACTAATCACATCTGATCCTGTAATTAATGGTTTGAGAGAAGTTCCCAAAAAGCCGACAAGTAAACTTCCTTCGGAGGTATTAGAATTAATAATACCCCCAACTGTAAATATAGGGTCTAGTGTAAGTCATAGCAGCTTTAGTCAAAATGTCACTACGTCAGATTATAATCTAGAAGATTCTTCAGAAGAAGAATTTAGTGATGAAGAATAAATAAGGGTTGTAAATATTATTGTACTAATACATTTTTAAGCTATGTATCCTACTTACTTTATTATTAGTTGTAAATATATTGATTTGGTTAATACTTAGTTTTATGATCTGCCTGGTATTTAAGTAGGTAACAAAATTATTGTTGGTAGGTAAGTGATGATGTCTCATGTGGTAATTAGTAGCTACGTCATTAGTTATTAATTAATTATTAAGTATTTTGTGACTCTTGTAAATCTTTTGTCTATTGGAATTTTTTTAAGTACCTCAATTATACACAATATCTATTGTTATTTGTTGTTTTCTTGTAACCCGCGATCCCAACTTCTTTTATTTGTGTATTTTGGACTTAAACCGTCATTAAACATAATAAGAAAGCCTTACGAAGCAAACAAACCCAATAAATATTTTTGTCTAGCTAGCTTGTTCTATTGAAAACACTGTGCGGCGCAAGCGCCCAACGAGGCAGGACCTGTGCCATTTTTTCCCGCGTCTCAGTTTTCGGGTACTCGTATCGTGAACGCAAAAATATACTACGACTACAACATTTTGCTACTCTTCGCATTTTATTATTTGTATAAGATAAGAGTTTCGTTTATTATCAATGAAAGCATTATTTTAATAAATTGTAGAAAAATGTTGACTAAAATAATTTATTTCAACTAAATCTGACTATTTTTAATCGCGATTAGAAAGGTGTGGAATACAACTAGTGGTCATAAACAAAAATTCACACCAACGCCTCGCCTCACGTCCAAAAACAGTACTGTATTTTTTTTTCTTTTGCTTATATCTCGAAAATGGCGTGTCCTATCGTAAAAATAATGACATTTTCGACTCCCTTTATAAAACGCCACACATATAAATCTCAACACGTGGGTAATATTTTTTTATAGAATTCAAACAAAAAATGAAAAATCTAAATATATAAAAGGCAAACCTGACTGACTCATCTGTCAACGCACAGCCGAAACTACTGAACGGATTTCGCTGAAATTTGGCATACAGATAGTTGTAATGACGTAGGCATCCGCTAAGAAAGGATTTTTGAAAATTCGTCCCCTAAGGGGGTGAAAAAGGGGTTAACATTTTGTATGGAAGTCCGTCATTTTTAGAGCTAGAAGCCTGAAACTTTGTATTTGTAGGTTAATGATTAGAAATAAACAGTAAAATGTCCTAGGGTTTTTGAAAATTCAACCCCTAAGGGGGTAAAAAGGGCTTGCAAGTTTGTATGGGGAAACAAGATTAGTTAAACTATTTTATTCCAAACTTCACAGGAGTACTCCTATCAATAAATGAGAAAACACGTGTTTCAGGCTTTTTCAGAATTCAATCCCTGAAAGGTGGAAAAGGGGTGACAAATTCTAAAAATCAACATGGGTATCGTTTTTATGATTTATTGGGTCGCTGATTACGAAAACAACAACTATTTCACAAAAATTGCACAAAAACATAAAACAAAATAGACAAGAAGATTTATACAAAAAATTGCACAAAATTACGCCTGAACAAAAATAACATAATTTAAAAATTAAAAAACAATGAAAATAAACAACCAAACTATTTTTTTTTTCTAATGAATTATATGGCAAAACCAAAAGAAATACTAAGGTGAGAAATACTAACCTATTTTGTATTGGTCCTGAATGATCTTCCCTTTGAATTCAAACGAAAACAGTTTCCCCTCAAAGTGCTTTGCAATGACCAGAATCACAAGGGCAGACATTAAAATTTGTGGGTATAGACTTGAGAGAAAACTGTTTTTCACACGGGCAATTCTATGTGGCTTGCTCTCGCGTAAGCTCGCCTAGTCTGATAATTTTGGCATACAGTAATAGATTAGCAAAAAATGTGGTTTATAAAGAAGTTTTGTAGTTTACTAGCTTTTGGCCGTGACTTCGTCCGTGCAATTCTACTTCCTTTCTTAGCGCTCGCTTACGCTACGTTACGCTACGAAGTCGCTGGTAAAAGCTAGTTCCATATAAAACACGTCCAGGCTGCCCCCTTGCGCGCGCCGTCGTCTCTCAACAAGTTCATTGCGTAACGCACACAAGTACCAAGTTACGAAGCCAAAAGAAAAAAAATACCACGTTGAGTCGCGATTGGCAAATTTGATTTTAGTCGTGTCATAATATTTTTTACATTTAGAGATTATTTCTTGCAGAATAGCGTAACAATTCTCATAGCTAAAAGTAAGGAATTTTAGAGATAGTTTAGTTCGGTGTACAACAGAATCGGCACCAATATATAATTGTTTGAATTTTTTATTTTTATTGTATACTTTACATAACATATATTTGTAATTTTTTATTAGTCTAGATATCTTTATTAGACTGACTAAATAAAAGTAAGTATTTTCATAAATCTCTAAATACCGCATTATAATTCTAATGGCTCAAGATTGTTTAGACCGGCTCGACACTCGCGTTACACTGTTTGTATTGTGCATGTGTGGATAGCTACGCACACATACATAACATTGCCGTCTTTTACCTAAACTCGAGCATTCTAATTTTGTGAGAGACCTCTTAAGGGATCAAAAATAAAATTCTAAATTTTTTGGCAATTTTCAAGAGGCCGTAACTTCGAGAGGTCGTAAAAGAAATTAAAAAAAGAAAATTGTAGCTCCTAGTGTCTAGTTTTTGGATTAGAACTTCATTTTTTATTTTTGAGTCAGCGGATTTTGATTAATCTTAGAAAAAACAGCAACAAAAGAAAAAGCATTTATTTTTGATTTTTTGTTTTGTTCCACCGTCGTGGAAATTTTTTTTTTTTTTTTGCTAACCACTATATGAATCGGATGCATCGTTTATTTAGCTTTAATTTCTTTTTTAGGAACAATAATACCGAGATATCTGTCTTCAAATGGAAAAGGATCCTTTTTTCTTTGATTATCGATATGTCAGAAACCAATGATCGCACAGAAAGTTAAAGGTTGGTTTCAAGAACTTCAATGAATTCCCTTTAACGACAAGCCATTGATTTTTCTAAAAAAAAAAATATTCCTTTTGTCGCATGAATTTGAAAATGGAACAAAAAAAGGGCTTTTAGTGGTGTATTGGAAAATCAAGCGCTGTATCGAAAATATTGAGGAAACCAATAAATAATATCAAGTGTGCCTTTTACAGTTCAAAATGTCCACAAAAACTCTACAAAGAGCCAAATTGATCCAGCCAGCCTTTTTTTGTGTCACTTGATACGTATCACGGATATAGGATCACGTTTTCTGCTCTGAAAAGCTCATCAGAAATATTATTATTTATTCATTTTTTAAAGATTATGAGATTTTTTAAAGATTATGATCCTTTTTTCTTTGATTATCGATATGTCAGCAAGACATATCGATAATCAAAGAAAAAAGGATCCTTTTGCATTTGAAGACAGGTATCTGAAAAATCAATGAACAAAGATCACTCAAAGTGCCGACTCATAATTTTAAGGTTTATAATTTTTTTTCTTTCAGTTTTTTCGGGGGTTTAATTTTTTGTTAAAAAGTTTTTATTTTATATATTTTTGTGGCTTTAATGTACTAATAATACTTGGCAAGGTATAACCCTATCTAATAAAAAATGAATTATCAAAATCGGACTAATCTGTATAAAGTTATGCGTGGTTACACATTACAATCAGTGAGTGAACAATCAATCATCCCCGTTTCCGACCCTTAAGGTTCGATTTTGTTTTCCAAATTTACCCTTTCCAATAAAAAAGAATTATCACAATCGGACTACTATGTAAAAAGTTATGCGTGGTCATACATAAAAAAAAAAAAACAAAAAAAATATTTTTCATCAGTTGAAAAAACTTTTAAACAAAAAATTAAACCGCCGAAAAAACTGAAAAGCAAAAAATAATAAACCTTAAAATTATGAGTCGGCGCTTTGAGTGATCTTTGTTCATTGATTTTTCAGCGCCGACTCAAAATTTTAAGGTTTATTATTTTTTGCTTTTCAGTTTTTTCGGCGGTTAAATTTTTTGTTAAAAAGTTTTTATTTCATATTTTATGTGGCGTTAATGTACTTATAATACTTGGCAAGGTATACCCTATCCAATAAAAAAAGAATTATCAGAATCGGACTACTCTGTATAAAGTTATGCGTGGTTATACATTACAATCAATACAAAAATACAAATACAAACTTCAACTTAGCTATATGCATCAATGTATGTATATGGATCATTTTGCATCGTTGAACATGTAAGCGGGCACGCCCTTTATGCCTGGAGGCTTTATTTAGTTTTTAAGTTCTGTTTACGTTTTTGTTTTATTATTTCAGCTTGACTTTAGTTTTCAATGTTTTTGTTGGTATATTGGCGTGTGCTAGCTGACATATGGCGAATAATGTATGTTTTGTTTTATAATATTAATTACTTACACAATATTGTATAGAATCAAGTTCTTCTAACTTAACAGACAGCTGTGCTGCTGGGGAGTTTGTTCCGCCACTTCTTCTTCCCAGCGAAAGCACTAGGAAGTGTCGAAGGGCGGGCGTTTTGGGGGGACTGTCTTTTGTAACTTTGACGTTCAAAAAGTGCTGACTCTCAGCCTAGTTTGAATAAATGACTTTTGTTTTTTTTTTATTGACAATCTGTGAGTGAATCATCCCCTGTTTTCCGAACCTTAGCGTTCGATTTTGTTTTCCTATGGGACCACCTTGGGATTATAGCCTTTCCAATAAAAAAAGAATTATCACAATCGGACTACAATGTAAAAAGTTATGCGTGGTCATACATAAAAAAAAAAAATGCGCTTCGAATTGATAACCTCCTCCGTTTTTTTCGTCGGTTGAAAACTAGACAGCTACAATTTTCGTTTTTTAATTTATTTTACGACCATTTCTCTCGAAGTTACGGCCTGTTGAAAATTGCCCATTTCGAATTTTATTTTTGATCCTTTAATTTTTTCCAGATTTTTAATTTTTTCAAGCCACTTTCGATTTTGTACTCGTTTGACGAAAAAATAAATACACGTGATATGTTACTACACCCCCCCCCCTCCCCCTTGTGATATTTCGTGATTTTTTAATGGACCCCTCCCTCCCTCCCCCCTTCGAGCCTCACGTGATTAATGGACAGCCCCTAATTAGCTAGTCAACCTTTTTCTGTTGCAATGTGTTCAGTGGTAATTATGATGGTTATGGTGGCAAAGAGATGTCGCTTTGCCGGATCTTACGATACACCCTATCACACTGTACTCACACAAGCATACAGCCATATACAAATGATTTTAGTACTTACTTCATTGCAAAAAATTCTGTTCTGTCTCTATTGTAGATGATTTCTGAGAAAGTGTGCTTTTTTTCTCTATACAAAGTTAGGAGATAGAAATGTTATTTTTGTTTATTTTTCTCGTCAAAAGACGAAAATTATGCAGCCTAAAAACAAAAGAAAAATGTTTGAGAATGTGCAAATTCATATGATACTGCACATGCCCTACCACTTCGATTTTTTAACCTTTTCACCGCCAACGTACGCAGAACGCGATGCCTCGCCAGCGCCAAGCTATAAATGTATAACGAAATATATAGTAAACAGTAGTGATGAGGGTATGGTCATATCGGTGAATGAGATTTATATACGTTAAGTTAAATTTTAATTATTATTTTACGGATAAAAATAAAAATTGATTAAATATTTTCATATTTATTTTATTTCACAGCATATACTTATTTATACTGTTTTTTCTTACTAGGGATAGTAAGAAAAAGAATTATAAGGAGAATTCTAAGTATCAAAGAAACAAATACATAACTCAATAATAGCTTTAGGAAATGAGGTACATCTCTATTTGTTTCATGAAGTCATTCTTTGACTTCATTTCAAGTCCCTGGCGCTCGGAGCACGTTCAATTCAATTCTGATTAGGGATGTGGTCTATGGTCTTTCTTCAATTTTTGTCTGCACCCATGTTTTTTTTTAGTCTTGTGTAGTTCACGAACGAACTAGGTCGTAAGAGCGCTCCCATAGATAAACTACGCGAACTAGTTCGCTCATTTCCCGATTCATAGTTCGTTAGTTCATCAGTTCGCGACCGAATGAGCGAGAATGGCGTCAACCGAACTAATACACGGGACAAAATCTAAAAAGGTTTTTGTAATCACTAAACTAGTTATTTAGTGCAACAATAAACCTTGATATTTTTTACAGTCATGATCATTTTATTAATTATCATTTAAAGGTTTTTGCTGTTTTTAGAGTCCAAAACTTGTAGTTAAAAGTAGAACATTCCATAATCTTGTCACATGCAGTACGAGTAAAATCTAAACGAGCGAACGATCTGCCTCTCTTTGATTTGAGCTGGGAGCGGATGAACTAGAAGAGCGAAGGAGCTGTGAACTATACTGAGCGATTTCAGTCGCGTTCTACTATGCCCAAGCCTATTTTTTTTAACTACTTCTGTCAAAGTTTTTTACCATAGCAAAGCGGTATTTTTTTTTTTTTTTTTTGGTTGGACATCTCGTAGTTAACCTGAAAGATTTTTAGATTCTTACTACTTAAACGGATGGTAGCCCGGCGAGTTCTAAAAAGTTACCTTTTTAGGCCTCCAGCCGGGGCTTATTATACGTAAAAACTAAAGCGAAAGCTCTAAGGGTTACCCCGAGGGGGATACGAACCTCGGCTTAGGCAATCACTGGTGGGGGGACAGCAAGGGACTGGCTGGATCTGGGTTAAATTATTTAGGGACTAATTTAAAGCTTAAGGCGCAGCATCGCGGGCTGGCTCTTGCAAGGGTCGGGGTCGCGACGACGGACCTCGGCGGCGAGGTCGGTACGGTTTGTGTCTGTGTGGTTTTCTAGCTGTACTGGTCTCTTTTCGATTCTCCTGGAGGAGAGTAGTGGGATCGTCAGGATCGGATAGAACTCTAAGCGGTAGAACTTTTCAGTGTATACAAGATGCAGTTTTGAACCTGCAAAACATTTCAGGAGGTTGCTATGAGACTCGTAAATAATCATATAACAATACGATACCAAGTCAATAATCAATAATACTTTTTATTTTAGATTTTTCAATTTTATTGTTTTTCAGAATAATTCTCTTAATAACCCTCTTCAAAAAATACAGAATCACCCATTGCGATTTATCGCGCGTCATGTCGCTGTGTGCGTGAATACAATGACCAGTGACGACACTGTACGACGCTACGCCCACATTTCTACGAAACGAACGCGGCACTAAATTGAACTAAAAAGGCGGTCGTTGCTATGGTTACGCGCGGCAACCGCACGTCATACCGCACTTTGATTGAGACGCGAAAATCTGTTACTGCGCATTCAAGGTTAAACCAACGTGCCGCGGCCCGCGATTTGTACAAGTTGTTGTAGCTACAGCAACTTATAGCAAATAATTTAACCTTAGATGTAGTTTGAATCTGAAAATCACAATGTACAGACGCCACCAGGTCAAGCTACCCGAAACTGTCAATTTTTCCCAATGAACCTTGAACCTAATGCTCTAGAAATAAAGAAATTATTTTATTAAATTATTAAAAATTTGACAGATTGTAGTAGCTTGATGTGTTGGCGTCTGTACCTACGCTAAATAATAACTCATTTTTAAGCATCATTACAATGCGAAAATCTTCATCATCTGCCGAGCCTGTTACCAACAATGTTAGGGTCGGCTTTCAGTCTAACGGTATGCAGCTTATTACATGGAGTGCCAATGAATCACATAGGGCGACTGCGCATCAGAACTCACCAAACCAGTTACTTGATAACACAATACCCATTTGTTTGACTAATTGTCAGACTTTCTGGCGTTTGACTATCCGTAGGTACCAATGACCATACGGCAGGGCTGTAAGGTCGTTGACCCGTACCGACCCGTGTGGTACCTAACGACTGTCCGAGAGCTACAAATCAATCGGAACCACAGAAATCTAAATAATAAGGCAATAGAAATGCTATCTCCCGTCCTTTAATACCGTAACGCGTGTCGCCGGGTCACAGCTACCATCATATACACATACAATAAATACACAATTACGCACACACGTATTTTTTGCATTGAAGCAAATAAAAATAAACTTTGTAATGCGGGTTTCAATATAAATAATACTCCAGGGTACTACTTAAGACCTATATTTTAAACACACGACACACAAGGATGTTACAAAAAAAAATATACGGGGGTAGTAGGAAAAAAAATATCTAAGTCACAATAAAAAAAAGGTAAATACGAGGAATATGTTAAGCTAGTGGGCCAGTACAAGCTAGGCGTTAAACAAAACAAACGATATGCTAACAACTTATATAAAACAAAAGATATAGATTAAATAGCAAGCGAGAAAATAGAATAGGTAACAGTTACTTTGACAATCTAGCAAACCTAAATAAATGCGTGAAGCGCTAAAACCAAAACAACTCCACGAACAATAAGGCACACCGGTAATATTCCGTATTACGAAAGTACTACCTAGCGTGACATATAGTACGCCGAGCGTTCAACTTGCTAAGGAGTTGTTCCGAATCGTCGGATGCAATGCCCGCGCAGAGTCGAACTGAGCCAGCCGGGCGAGGAACGCCTTTTATATCTGCGTGGTACTGACGCGGCGGCGTGTACTTGTGCGTGTGTGACGAGACCTTGAGAATGTACTCAGGTGGGCGCTCGAGTTAGCCGTGCGCGCATTGTTTACTTCATTACAGTCTCCCCCTCTGGCTCCGAAGACGTCTCGACGAGGAAGGCAGGCTCGAAGATTCCTGTTCTGGTCGTCCTCGAGCTGGTTTTGGTAGGTGAGTGGTGGTGACTTTATCTGAGGTAAGTGGGTTAACCTTTTTTGGTGGTCGTCCACGCTTTCGAATTGGCAAAGCTGGTGTTGGTAGCGGACTTTCGATGTCGGCTTTGAAAGGGCGTAATGCTGATGAATGGTAAAGCCCTACACTCTGGTTTGGTGTTTTAGGGTCTGCGACATGGTAAGAGCTTGGTCCATGATTTCTCAAAATTATATAGGGGCCGTCTCGGCGTGGGGCAAGTTTTGAGCTGAATCCTTGGGCGGTCTTACTGAGGGTGTGTGAATCGACGAGAACTTGATCTCCAGGTTTGTATTTAGGGCTAGGTCTTCTGCTTTTATCTACATATTCCTTTCGCTTTTCTTCTTTCCCTTCTTGTACTTCTCTAACTCTTTTTAATGTTTCTGCTAATAATAACAATTTAGGTGTGATTTCAGGAATGAAATTTTCAGACGAGATTATTTCACGGAGATCGTGTTCATTGTCATCGGGCGTTCTTAATTCACGACCGAATGTGAGGTATGCTGGAGTATGCTCTGTCGAGGAACATACTGCAGTGTTCATGGCAAATCGAATGCTCGGTAGTTTTTCTGACCAGGTCCGATGATCATCTCCTACAAGAATGGCGAGCTGTGTTTTAAGGTCCCGATTGCGGCGTTCTACCGGATTAGTTTCAGGATGGTAGACGGGCGTAAATGCATGCTTAATGTCAAGACAATAGGCCACTTGCTGCATAACAGCACTGACGAACTGTGTGCCGTTGTCACTGATTATTCGTCGCGGCATGCCGTACCTTAAAAATACCTCATTAATGAGAGTCATAGCGCAGTTTGATGCAGTTGCATGTTCTAGCGGGAATAATTCCACCCATCTAGAAGCGAGATCTTCAACAATGAGTATCCAGGACATTCCGTTGGATGACGCTGGTAATGGGCCAAATAGATCAAAAGCGACTACTTCAAACCTTTTGTTCATCGCAGTTGTTTGAAGAAGTCCAGCTGGTTTCATATTTGACGGTTTGTATCTTTGGCACAACAAACAATTTCGAACGTAATTCTCAATGTCCTTCCTCATGCCTTTCCAGTAATAACGTTGAGCTATTCTAGCAAACGTTTTATCTGTACCGTAATGACCGGAAGTAGGTTCATCATGATATGCCGATACTACATGGGTTTGCTCTTGTTCAGGCACAAGAAGCTGACTGTTATCATTATCACTATCAGGGTTGTAGCGGTATAATAAACCGTTATTCATAACATAACCCTTTTGACACCAGTAACGTGCTTCTTCTTCATTATTACTTTCAAATGACTTCACTATCTTTTCTATGTCTTTATCTTTCATCTGTGCTTCTCTTATTTCTTTAGGATTCTTCCTTGGCGCATCTACCACAATACTACATATTCCACAGCTTTCTCTAGTTTCAGCATCACAGTTAGGGCGAGACAGCGCATCGGCTACAACGTTCGTCTTTCCAGTGATGTACTTTATTGTGATATCATATGGCTGTAGCTGGAGAGCCCATCTTGCTAACCGTCCAGTTGGGGATTTTAATGACATTAGCCATTTGAGAGCCTGATGATCTGTTAGGATTGTAATAGGCGTCCCTTCTATATATCCTCTAAATTTATTAAGTGCCCATACAACTGCGAGTGCCTCGCGTTCAGTCGTAGAGTAATTTCTCTCGGCTTGGTTTAGCAATCGACTAGCATATTCTACAGGGTGCTCATCTTCCCCCTCCCCCTGCACAAGAACTGCACCGATAGCATAGCTGCTGGCATCAGTTTTAATAATATAGGGTTTTGAGTCATCTGCTTGAGCCAATATGGGACTAGTCGTGAGAAGTTCTTTGAGTTTATCATAGGCAGCTTTCTGTTCTTCCTCCCACAGCCATTTAGCCCGTTTCTTGGTTAGCCGGGTTAGGGGTTCAGCAACTTTGGCAAATCCGGGAGTAAATCTTCTGTACCAAGAGCACATTTGTAAGAACGAAAGTAAATGTTTAACATTAGTGGGGGCAGGCATGTTAATGATTGCACTAACTTTGTTGGGATCCATCTGTAGTCCTTTTGGGGTAATATAATGCCCGAGGTACTTAACCCTGGAACAACAAAATTTACATTTCTCCTTATTGGCGGTCAAGTTATATTCTTGAAGCCGAGAGAAGACATCTTGAAGATCGCTCATATGTTGCTCAAATGTTGGAGACAAGATAATTAGATCATCGATGTATATGCACAGTTTAACGTGGCTTAGAGACACGCGGAATCCATCCATCAATCGTTGAAAGGTGGCTGGCGCATTGCGCAAACCGAAGGGCATTCTTAAAAACTTGTACATGCCAAATGGAGTTACAAAAGCAGTTTTGCATTGGTCCTCCTTCTTTACTCTGATTTGCCAGTAGCCTGCACGGAGGTCTATTGTAGACATGTATGGCGTAGGTTTAGCATCGTGTAACAAATCATCTATGCGTGGAAGTGGATACACATCAGGCGTAGTAACCGCATTGAGTTGACGATAGTCAATGCAAACTCGTGTTCCACCATCCTTCTTAGGAACCATAACTACTGGTGCGGACCATGGAGAGTTACATGGCTCTATTATCCCTTCTGCAAGCATTCTGCTTACTTCATCCTTCAGGGTTTGAGTTTTTGCAGGCGGCAAGCGATACGGTGGGACGGAAATTGGTCTGTGATCTCCTGTGTCAATGAAGTGCTCCGTTTGGGTTGTAGGGTTCCCATTGGAAACAAATGCGTCTGCATTCCTGTCTAAGAGATTTTGCATACGAACAAACTCCTCGTCGCTTAGAACACACTCAGACTCTTCGGCATCTATCGCTGAAATATCCGTACCAGGCGAATTGAACAAGGATCTGGATTTTGGGGACAATTCTATGTCAGTTTCTTCTATCGACCTTCTAGCATCTCGATACAATGCATCTACTACTGGAGAATAGCCATCAAACAGTCGTTGACGCTTATTCGGCGGAGTAGAAAATTCAATTGGTAGTAGTGGACCATACGTAGGTGTCTCTGGACGTACTGCACTAGCCTGACAAATCTCCATATTCGTAGGTGCGTCAATACCAACTAACGGCTCACTTTGAGATTGTATAGTTATATTTTGGGATTCTTCGGGAGAACACACACCCACCATGGGACCATACGGTCGGATCAAATTTTGTTCGACATGACTCGATATCAAAGTTTTCGGAGTAACGGCGTTTTCCGATGAACTTGACATTGGAGAAATAATCTCTGGTAAACTAGCGATGCAAATCAAGTCGGCGATCATAGTTTCGCAGATGTCCTCTTGTTTCAGGTCATAAACTTTCGCCGGATCTTCAAGAAACCGACATGTCAGCTGAGGCAAATTGAGAACCATCATTGCATCTTCTATGAAACCAACTCCTAACAATGTCTTGTTACTTTTTGCATAAGGCAAAACAATGAAAGCAGTATCTATCGTTTTTCCATAAATAGTAACAGGCGCTATAACAGTCAAGACTGTCTGCATTTTAGGTATACCATCAGCCAACGTTATTTTCATAGTCTCTTGGCTGAACTCATATCCGTCTCGCTTCAGACAAACGTAAAGCTGATATGAGGCTACACTTGATTTAGCACATGTGTCTACGAATCCAGTACCTTTTATTCCACCAATACTAATAGGTACTATTGGTCTGAGACGTTTGACACGAGCGGCGTTTAAGGAACAGAAATTTATGTCTTCCGTTCCGACGCGCTGGACATTGCACTTCGGACAACGACTTCGTACGACACCTGGTTCGCCGCATCCATAACATGAAAATTTTGGCTTCACTGTTTCATCAGGTTTGGTTTCTGTTGGCTTTCCTATAGGTTTCTGGTGCTCACCTTTCTGACGTTTTCTACAGACATCCGCAGTGTGTCCTGGAAGTCTGCAGTAATTGCATCTAGTTTTGGCCTTAGGGATGCTAACTGTTGCCTTGCACATCTGTTTTTCTTCAGCTTTCTCTCCCAAATTACGCTCAATTTCTCTAGCCTTCTCTAATAAATCATCGAAATTTTCTAAAGCCTCTCGAGATATTTTTTCTCTAATTTCAAAACGAATTTGGCCGAATACTAAATCCATCTCTTGCTGTTCAGTGTGACCTGGTGCAGGAAATTCAGCCATGAGGGCACGCTTTTCTGCTATAAATATTTCCGTTAACGTATCCTTGTTTTGCTTTTTTTCCACTATCTCTTGATATATTTTATACGCCAACTTCTTAGGCGCAAATGCGTGCCGCAAGCGTTCTTCGAACTGGCTCCAAGACTTTACCTGGTTCTTAATGCCTTGCCACCAAATAGCAGCATCATTTTTTAGAATTAATGGCAGCCCTGTTAATGCGTCTTCGTCATCTATAAGCTCGACCTTCTTAAAAACACACACCGCTGCTAAGAAAGACTCGACCTCAGAAGCGCTCTTATTGCCACTAAATTTCGCTGGACATCTTACCATAGAACTCTTGTGCTTTGACCCTGAAGCAACTGCTGCCAGCAGTTGTTCAAACTGTTCAGACGACATCGTTATTGATGATGAAGCTGAAGCGGAACCACTCTTATTATCATCCATTGTGCCTTTCTTCTTCCTTTTCTGCGGGTTATGCTGAATTGTAAACCTCTGTGTTCGTACTGTTGGTCTAGGTCTCAGGTTTTTCTCTGGAGGATCCACGGTGGGCGCCAAATTGTAATGCGGGTTTCAATATAAATAATACTCCAGGGTACTACTTAAGACCTATATTTTAAACACACGACACACAAGGATGTTACAAAAAAAAATATACGGGGGTAGTAGGAAAAAAAATATCTAAGTCACAATAAAAAAAAGGTAAATACGAGGAATATGTTAAGCTAGTGGGCCAGTACAAGCTAGGCGTTAAACAAAACAAACGATATGCTAACAACTTATATAAAACAAAAGATATAGATTAAATAGCAAGCGAGAAAATAGAATAGGTAACAGTTACTTTGACAATCTAGCAAACCTAAATAAATGCGTAAAGCGCTAAAACCAAAACAACTCCACGAACAATAAGGCACACCGGTAATATTCCGTATTACGAAAGTACTACCTAGCGTGACATATAGTACGCCGAGCGTTCAACTTGCTAAGGAGTTGTTCCGAATCGTCGGATGCAATGCCCGCGCAGAGTCGAACTGAGCCAGCCGGGCGAGGAACGCCTTTTATATCTGCGTGGTACTGACGCGGCGGCGTGTACTTGTGCGTGTGTGACGAGACCTTGAGAATGTACTCAGGTGGGCGCTCGAGTTAGCCGTGCGCGCATTGTTTACTTCATTACAACTTTAAATTATGTCATTACGTAATATTTTTTAAAAACTCAAAATCTCAGGAGGCGTGGCCACATGGACCAATAATAAACGTGTGCGAAAAGTAATGAATGATATTGCGCGGTCACTCTCACTTAGGAATAGTGCAGCGCAACGCTCGTATCGATAACTTTCTGTTGAGCGTCGTTGATCTTGTTGATCCCGCAGGAGTACCGCATCGCAGCAATAGATACCTAATTAATCCAGAGTGTCTCATTAATTTTAGAAAATTTTATTGTGTGAAAAGGGAATACAATAAAACGTTAAGGGTGAGAATAAAGGTTTTTAATAAATAAAATAATTGTAAGTAACAAATGCATACTTAGAAGCAATGGTTTTTTTTTCTTGAAAAGTATTGCTAGTTTTGCAATATTTGTTATTATAGCTATCATAACTTAATATAAATCTGTAGTTAATAATAAACGTAAGTAATAAAATTGGAATCACGATCATCTGCCTAGCCTCTTCCCAACTATGTTGGGGTCGGCTTCTAGTCTAAAAATAATTAACCTAACGACAAACGGGGTGAATAGGAATGCAGGGGTGAATTCGGACAAAACTTTAAAAAGGATTTTAACGTTAAAATAAGATAGTTTGTTGCCAGCAAGTCAATTAAATCGTAAATTATAATTCAGTAAAAGCATTACAGACTACAGTCCTTTTTGGCAATAAACCGATTCATCCCAACATTCCAATTCACCCAAATTGACTGTACTTCAATAAATTTTCTAAATGATGGGGAAAACTGAATAAAAATCTTTCAAGTATTTTAATAATACTAATAAACAGATAATCGCTGATAAACGATTTTATTATCAATTATTATATAGAAAAAAGAAAAAATATAGTAGATAACTAAATAAATATTTAACGAAAAATTACATTTCATTCCTATGTAGGTAAAACTAGGTAAGCTAAACATAATAAAATTATCGATACAAAATAGTAGTGGTACGTCACTAATTCGCGCTCAACTCTTGCAGCGTGTTCCTGGAAAACGTACGGGGCGATATTGTATATTGCGCATGACTATAATTCCATTGCTGCTTTTAATAGTTGTATTGTAAACATGAACACGCTAATGCATCAATGATTATTGAAATGAGATACAAATTTCATTTTCTACGACAATCGTAATTATTCGTAATACTGGTGGTGAATAATTTCATTTTAGTAATTTTCATTAAAAATCAACATTATTTAAAAAAATACTACTTTGTTACGCGCATCACTAGGGAAGCGCTGACACGAAGTTACGAGTGTTGCGCACGACACTATTAAGTAAAGCGCTGACACCAAGGCACGAGGCATGCTACGTGCGTCATTGTCGACCCCGTTACCATGAGGGAAAACTGCTGACATGGAACACGAGGCCCGAAGACACCGTCTACGTGACCCCGCTCACTTCGTATCCACCATCGATCGAGTCAATTTGATTTACCTATATTCATAAATAATTGTAATTTCTTTAATTAAAATAAATTAGTTTAAATTAAATTCGGTTTTTTTTTAGTCCTCCGGCAGTAGCCTCCGTAATTGGCGCAGTCGGTAGGATTCCCGGGTCGTACTTGCGATTACCGGTATATCGCACCGCGTTCGCTACGATAGACTTTCAACGTCGCACCGGGAGATCCAGAACAACGAGACTACGCCGGAGATCCAGATATCGATACCGCTCAACGAAGACCAGAATGTCCATGTAAGTCCGCTGAATTTTCTTAGTGGTTGCTTGCTTCCTCTTGTGTTTAAGTTCTATATACCCTGTTCAATATTTTTCACGCCGCAGGAATTTTACGAGCGCTGCCAGAATCGTTTTAGCACCGTCATGACATATGTTTCATTGCACGACACCCTGGAGACAACTATTGAGGCCAAACGCGATTTATATCGTAAACTGACTTTGCAGGCCTATCTCCGCGGTTTAAAAGATCCTTTAGGTGCGCGTATTAGGTGTATGAGGCCAGAGACTATTGAGAAGGCTCTAGAGTTTGTGCATGAGGAGACCAACACAATGTATTTGCAGAGCAGAAATGATAATTTGCCGGATAAAATGTCTTCGGCCCGAATGCCACCTAATCCACAGAACGAAATAAATCATAGAATGCCAATCCTTCCAAATAATATGCTTGTTCCGTTTAGGGCTAATCCTTTCAACATGCCCGGTCCGTCTAGGCAGCAAGGATCGTCATTTATGTTACGGCCTTGGCCATCTCAGAATCAATTCAGAACGCCGTTTAATCCATCTAACATGCAACCACGTGGCCCGACCCGTACGCAACAAATGTTTGGCAGACAACCGGATAGTAATAATCAGGGTGGTTCTGGAATCAGAATGCCCCCAGGGAACTCTCATCCGCCGAATAACGGTCCCAGACCGATGAGCGGTGTTAGCCACTTTGCGACCAGGCCTTTGCCTGCTAATAACAGATGGAATTGGTCAATACAGGGCAACCCACCACCTTCTAACTATATTAAAACCCGCGATATTAATGTGAACGAGTGTTCGAATGGGTTAGACTATTATTACCCCGACTTAACCGACTACTTTTACATTGACCCCTATAACTTTGGCGACTATAGCAATTATGACTTTTACTTCAACGACTATACATATGACCACAGCACACCGCAACAGACTGACGAGGCTAGCGACAGGGACAAACCAGCTACAGCTGACCAACAGCAACCCTCAACCAGTCAGGATTTTCAGAAAGCTCCGAAGTCAAACAGCTTAGGATAGAGTTAAACCTGCAAACCCAAAGGCAACTACCGTATGTTCGTATCGCTAACCCTGCACTTAATTTCCTAATAGATACCGGTGCAAACCAATCATTCATTAGTCCAGAAGCAGTCCAAAGATATTTCCCGCACATACCTCTTAACTACGATCCCTTCGAGGTTACTAACGTACACGCCACAAGCAGGAATGACTACTCCATCAACCTACCCTGCTTCCCCGAATTCGGAGACACAGAACCAATTAAATTATTTGTATACAGATTCCATGATCGTTTTGATGGTTTGATTGGAATGGATTTGCTCTCCAAATGGGAGGCTTTTTAGATTTGAAAGATCTGACATTGATAACTAAGTTTGCAATTAACCCCATCCAAATTTATAACTCACGAAACCTAAACCTCTACGAGGAAATCGTACCGGCACAAAGCTCTAAGTTACTACGGTTACCCGTTAATGCACCAGATGGTGAGGTTTTTGTAGAGGAACAGATAATTTGCAATTGCATTATATCCGAATGCCTAACTACCGTTTCTAATAGCCGCGGTATGGTTGAGGTGACCAACCCAACCAACAACGATATAATATTTTCAGTAGACCAGGCCACTCAGGCAACGATATTAAATATCGAAGGCGCAGAAAAAATGTCACCTCGCGCTAGAGATGTTACATCCCGTTTACGCACCGATCACTTAAATGAGGAGGAAAAGGCAAACCTAATGGCACTATGTTCAAAATACGCCGACGTCTTTTACATTGAAGGCGAGGCATTAACTTTCACCAACAGAGTGAAGCACAGTATTAAAACTACAGACGAAATTCCGACCTACACTAAAAGTTATAGGTATCCATTTATACACCGTCAGGAGGTTAGTTATCAAATAGAGAAAATGTTAGACCAAGGAATCATTAGGCCGTCCGAATCTGCATGGAGCTCACCTATTTGGGTCGTCCCAAAGAAGGTTGACGCCTCTGGAAAACAGAAATGGCGTCTAGTCGTTGGCTTTCGGAAGCTAAATGAAAAAACGATTGATGACAAATACCCTATCCCGAATATTACAGACGTCCTGGACAAACTTGGCAAGTGCCAATATTTCAGCACTCTTGACCTAGCATCAGGATTTTACCAGGTTGAGATGAACCCCAGTGACATTCCCAAGACAGCTTTTAATGTTGAGCATGGGCACTTCGAATTTTTGAGAATGCCCATGGGTCTTAAAAACTCCTCTTCCACATTCCAACGAGTAATGGACAATGTACTCAAAGGACTTCAAAACGTCATATGTCTCGTCTATCTTGACGACATAATTATATTCAGCACGTCTCTCCAGGAACACATGAACTTAGAGAAGGTGTTCCAAAGGTTAAGAGAATCCAACTTCAAAATCCAGTTAGATAAGTCCGAGTTCTTAAAACTTGAGACCGCTTACCTAGGTCATGTCATCAGTACCGAAGGAATAAAGCCTAATCCCGACAAAATCACAGCTATTCAAAATTACCCTATACCCAAAACACCTAAACAAATTAAACAGTTTCTTGGACTGCTTCGAGAAATGTAAGACTCTACTGACCAACGACCCTATCCTCAAATATCCCGATTTTGACAAAGAGTTCATCTTAACCACAGACGCTTTTTGGACGAAAATTCAAAATAGTAACAGACCACAAACCATTACAGTGGGTTATGAGTCTCAAAGAGCCAAATTCACGGTTAACCAGGTGGCGGTTAAAATTGAGTGAATACGATTTTACCGTCATCTATAAAAAAGGCAAACATAACACCAATGCCGATGGCCTCTCCCCCATCGAGATTTATAACGAGGAGATTAGTTCGATGATTGCAAACGCAACTGACAGACCACCATCCTTAGCTAACTCGAACACCCTGACAGCACATACCTGTGACGAAAACCCTATACTCGAAATACCCATCACCGACGAACCATTGAACAAATTTCACCGACAGCTGTGCTTCACCGTTGTAGGTGACTTTAAAAAACGACCTACAGCAACTAAGCCATTCGACACCCACACTCGTACATCCATTCATCTATCTGAATCAAACCTAGAAGAGGATCTAGTTAACGCCATTAAAGAATACGTCAACCCTAAGATCAAAACCGCCCTGCTGATAAATCCACCCCTTGCAATGTACAACATAATCCCTTTGTTACAAAAATATTTCAAAAGTTCATCTATGAAACTGGTATTGGCAAAAAGAGAACTTGAAAACGTAAAGGAATACCTGAGGCAACAGGAAATAATTCGTCACTACCACGAGGGCAAGACTAACCACCGTGGCATTAACAAGTGCTTCCTAGCTTTATCTGTCAAATATTATTGGCCTAAGATGCGAGAACACAGAACCAAATTCATAAATGACTGCACAGTATGCGGGCAAGCAAAGTACGATAGGAACCCCATAAAGCAAAAGTTTAACATTGCACCACCTGCCACCAGGCCGTTCGAAATAGTACATATGGATAGTTTCTCAGCACAAAACGAAAAATACGTAACATTCATAGACGCCTTCTCAAAGTATGGTCAAGCTTACCTCCTTAGGGATGGGACTGCAGTCAGTGTCATACAAGCTCTACTAACTTTCAGCACGCATCATGGCCTACCACTAACCATTATTACAGACCAAGGGACTGAATTCACCAACCAGATGTTCTCCGAGTTTTGCAAGGTACATAAAATTATTCACCACCAAACACTGGCATACTCACCAAACGCTAACGGCAACATCGAACGCTTCCACTCCACCATATTGGAACATCTTCGAATTTTGAAACTGAAATACAAAGATGAGCCAGTCGTACATCTAATGCCATATGCTATCATTGCGTACAATAGTTCGATCCATTCCTTCACACGATGCAAACCTTACGACCTTATACTAGGACACACCGACCCACGAGACCCGATTGACATTGATCTGACCGGACACTTACTACAACAATACACCGAAACACATAGAGAACGTATGCAAAAAGTATACGAACTAATAAACGACACGTCTCTCGCTAATCGAACAGCGTATAGAGTCGTAATAAAACCCGCGAGAATGAGGTCGACTATGAGCCCGACCAACAAATATTCATTAGTAACCCCGCTGCAAATAGATCTAAGCTCGCTCCTAGAAACAACTAAGACACAGTCCTGGCTAATTTACTTATCCACATTTACACGTCCAAAAAAAAGGGACCTATAGCTAAATCTAGATTAAAGCGTGTCCCTAAAACCGCGAAATTGTTACAGGATACCCCTGATGCTGACATTTAGCGTAGCATGGGCGCAGGAGATTAACCTAGAACGACTTGAGAATGGACCAGGACTTTTGCCCTTCAAACTAGGGCCCATGAAACTCATCACCCATTATCATACATTCCTTGAGACCATAGAACTGACCGACATAGACAACAACATTAACGAGATACGAATTCAACTCACAAAAGCCACAAACAGACTAGACAATTACACTATCGCTTTATATGAGCTTCAAATAGATAGCTTGAACACAAAATTAAATAAAGCTTCATCTCATCTACAAAGCCTAAAGCCCAATCGATTCAAGAGAGGATTAGTAGATGGTCTCGGATCCGTAATTAAGAGCATTACAGGAAACCTGGATCACACAGATGCCATTATATATGATAACGCCCTTAAGGCCCTCAATGACAATCAGCAACAGATAGCTATTGAGCAAAATCATCATATAAGTCTGAGCAAAGGTTTGATGAGCGAACATACAATAGTTATTTGTTATACAAGAGTGCAAAGTTGCTTTTTAACCGCGTGCTTCGCTTCGCGTGCAAGGATTCTAAAATTGAATCACGAGCGCAGCGAGTGATTCAAAAATTAGAATCCTGAGCATTAGCAAGGGAATTAAAAGAGCACGAGGTGAAAAATCTTTGCACTCGAGTGCAACACGTAACTTTTCATCCCACCTCAGCGAGGAAATGACTAAATGCAAAAAAAGCATTTACAATCACAAGATACTTTTATTTCAGTTTAGGTATTAATATTTATTAGGTACTACATTATGATAGGTAAGTATTACAGAATTATCTTTAAATTATTTCAAATAATACTTAGGTATAATTAAGAAAAATTTAAAGTAAAGTTGCTAAAGCTGCCTAAGTAGAGTGTAATATTTTTGTTAGTGACGTGAAAAGAAAATGGGGCGCGCAAAGTAAATTAAAAAAAAGTACACCAATAAGGTTCCGAGTCTGAGTTTTTAACAAATTAGAAAAAGGTTGTATGATAAATTCGGCACCAAGGAGGTAGAAGTAAATAGGTTTAATGATGTTTTGAATTCACAAACTTAGTGCACACGATGTTCTAAATTCAATTTACTTTATCCTCTAGTGAATAAAATCGGCTTTTCCACTCAGATATTGAAGATTAAAAATACTCTTTCCGAGATGGTGGGATGAAAAAATCATTACGAAATTAGTAGAGAATCAAGTACAGTTAAATGAAAGTCTGCATATTTTACTTGACGCCGATAAGTATAAACAACATAATCTAATAAAGTTTGCAAAGTTTTTGCAAATGCTACAAATAATTAGCAATAACGTAGACAGTTTACTAAGTGAATTAAGTAGGTTAGAGAATGCGATAGCACTTTCCGGTCAAATGCATACTCATCATTCTATGTTAGGTACAGAAATACTTAGTGGTATGTTACGCAAACTAAGTGCGCTTTATAATAAAGACCAATTACTAGAATTAGAGATAAGAGAATATTATGACGTCAATAAACCCTTAGCCTATTATGGTGGCAGTCAAATAGTTTTTGCATTCAAATTTCCTATAACTTCACCACTAAAATTCCTTCTGTATAAGCTAGTTATTGTACCAAATAAAAATAGGCAAGCCGTCATCCCGTCCTACCCATTCCTAGCAATCACTGGAAATATTCATGCGTACATAGAGGCAGACTGCCCGAAGGTAGCTTCAGAGTATCTCTGCGAAGAAAAACTCAACCACCAAATGAGAACCCATCCAGACTGCATTTTGTGACATCATTGGAGGGCAAACACCATACAAAACGTGCAACACAATCACCATCAGCCTGACGAAACCTGCAATGGAAAAGTTAGACGACCGTCGCTACGCCATCGTCTTCCCACAACCGACACAAGTCCAGTTAATCTGCGAACAAGAAGAATCCATAACCCTAGCCGGAAGCTTCCTAGTCACCATTCCACATAACTGCCAACTACGAACTGAAGAATTCACCATCGTCAATATTAACGACCACATCAGAGGACAACTCATGAAGATAAGCAACGTACCAGACGACATCGAAGTATCAACCATGCCACCCCTTGAAATCAATGCTATTAACTTAAAGAAGCTGCACGAAATTCAAGATAGAATAGACCTACAGAAGCCAATCCACATTGAACCAACCTCAGCTATTTTCCATACAACAATCCCATTTTATGGTACACTACTTGCCTTATTCATACTGGGAGCAATACTGTTATACCGAATCCACATCCGCAAGGCACAGAAGAAGAAGCAGATGACAACTCCAGGTGAACCCACGTACGCCGAGCCTGAAACATCTGAAACCCGCCAGGATCAGCCAGCACCCCAAGATCCATCTAAACTGTCGACGATATTTCATCTCAAAATCTGAAATAGTCGTCGATCTGAAGGGGGACGTGTTACGCGCATCACTATTAAGGGAAGCGCTGACACGAAGTTACGAGTGTTGCGCACGAAACTATTAAGTAAAGCGCTGACACCAAGGCACGAGGCATGCTACGTGCGTCATTGTCGACCCCGTTACCATGAGAGAAAACTGCTGACATGGAACACGAGGCCCGAAGACACCGTCTACGTGACCAGGCCCGCTCACTTCGTATCCACCATCGATCGAGTCAATTTGATTTACCTATATTCATAAATAATTGTAATTTCTTTAATTAAAATAAATTAGTTTAAATTGAATTCGGTTTTTTTTGAGTCCTCCGGCAGTAGCCTACGTAATTACTTACTTATGAAATGTTATCCCTTTATTTACAAAGTTACACTTCGTGGACGAATTTCCACAGCTGGATATGCTGCACAAAACCATGTTTACGTGTCTACGTCAGAAACAACATTGATGACCGAAAAATACGCTCCTCGCGCGATTGTGGTGTCCGAGTCACATTTGCGGCGACAAGGTCACGCGCCTTTACGACTTCTAGTGCCTTATTATTTAGATTTCTGTGATCGGAACCAAAGGCTTTAATTAAGTGCTTACCAGAACACGGGATTTCAATGATGTCCTAGATAAATTTACAAAGTACTTACATTATTATGAATTTAAAAAATAACACCGTGGTACCTGCTCAGTCACGGACCTGTGACCTCATGCATGAGAGGAGCACGCCTTAACCACTGGGCTGTTACGATAAATAATAATAGTAGGTAGTAGATACTACTGCGCCAAAAAAAAGTTCACGTTGACGTCGCTAGTTACCTATCAGCTATCAGCTGATGAATAAAATGATAGGCGGAGATAAATAAACCTTACATAGCACGTAAGCAGTTCCTGTTGCACAACTGTGAAACTGATCGCGAGCGCAAGCGCGGAATTTAGGTAGGTACCTAATAATAATAATGTAAGCACCCGGCCAACGAACGCCTCTGAATTCTTTCGGCGGCGCGTTTTCAGTAGGCGCTCTCTGTAGGTAAATTCAGCCCCAAGGACGGTTTTCGTTTTTATTTGTAGAAATCTTAAACCAACCAATTTATTGATTTAAGATTTTCCTTCTTACTTTTTAACGGGCTGAGGACCGATATTTGGACCGTGATTTTGTCTGTGTACACAATTTTTTTAACGTCTCCCCACAGATAAGCACAGGACAGATGGTGTTCCAGCAACCAGCGACAAAATGTAACTCGCGCGACGTTATCACGTTGGTGGAGATCCTGTACCTTGCGTAATGAAAAGGATGCTGCATTTCTTTGTGCAGTAGCCGCCACACCGTGGAATGGTGCACTCCAAACCGTCGAACACAGTGGCTCTCGCCGGAAGAATTCCAGGATATCTTCCTGCAAGGCGACAGGCAGGCCTTCGTTGCCGCGACCTTTACCATGCTGGGGAACGTCGAACTGCCGATAATCGCGCAGTCTCTGCGTAGCAGCCAGCATTACCCTGTTAGAGGGACGTTGCCGATTGGGGAATAACTCCGCGAACATTTCGATGGCTCGAGATACATTGTCTCCACTGATGGCATACAAGGGGACCATCTCCAACTTTACATTGCACTATTGGTCCGCATCTTTACAACTAGGTAGCAGGTACCTATCGCGGCCGTTAATCGAAGGCGCCCTTGAGGGGCGGAATTTACAAGCGTCGCACACGCCGGCGTCATCAATCACACTAATAAATTGACCCGATTTATGTGCTTGCGATCGATGGCCGCGGGGGTGCGGCTAGGGGGAGGGGAGCGCGGCTTTGGATCTATGAATGAAATGTCGGTTGCGTTTGTTTGTGTGTGTGAAAGCGCAGTTTAAGGACACGTACAGACTGGCCGCGTTTTAAAAAAGGGAGTTCACACTTACCGATTTCCGTAAATAAGAAAAAAAAAAATACCTGCCCATTTTATTGTTGATTCGGGTCGAGAATCACTAACATATTACCTCCTGAAATGTTTTGCAGATCCAAAACGGCACCTTGTATAATATAGCGTTTTTTCGAAATGGAAAATAAAATAAGTATGGATTCAAGGCGCGGTGCCCACTATCGGTGGGCATCGGTGCGGCTCGCTACAGCTCAGGCGGCTTCGGGCGCCTGAGAGCAGCCATGGCAGTCGTAAGCATACCTAAGGATGCCGAGGCTGGTTTCGAGTAGCTAGGGTGGAATTTTAGTGGCAGACACGTCGCAGATCAGTCATAACGTTCACCGCACGCGCCTCCATTAGCTTGGCAACATCGAGAGGAAAATAAAAGACAACAGCCTCATTCATTACACGTATAGTTCGTTTTATTTGACGATGACAGAAGAAAAGTTGTTTATTCTATAAAATTTGTTTATTCCGTTATAGAATCCGATTAGTACCTGCAGCCTGCAGTATGCCAAAGTGACCTTGACAGCCGTACGTTTATGACGTCACAGAACGACTTCTATAATAGTCCGTGACGCCCGGAGCACTGACAAGACAACCATAGAATTACAATCGTTTTGTAGAGATGGGAATATAATTATCGGTCCCTAATCAGAATTGAATTTAACGTGCTCTGAACGCCAAGGACTTGAAATGAAGTCAAAGAATGACTTCATGAAACAAATAGAGATGTAGGTACCTCATTTCTTAAGAGTTATGTATTTGTTTCTTTGACACTTATAATTTATACTGTTTTTCTTACTAATAAAATAATCCTGTGAAATACAATAAATATGGAAATATTTAATCAATTTTTATTTTTATCCGTAAAATTATAATTAAAATTTAACTTAACCTTTTCACCGTCACGGACTTCAATAGAAGTTCCAAATTTTCGTGCCACCAGCGCCACGACTTCTATAGAAGCTCTTCATTTTAACTATGTTATAAAAACAAATTTTACTGTATTTTCGTTAAATTCAATTCTGATTGTGTCGGTGCAAATCGTAACATGTGTCGGTGCATATCCATGGGCGTACCCAGGTTCTGGAGCAGGGGGGGGCAAATCGCTATCTAACAGATGAAGAAGGCCATGACCCTCTGGGACGCACTCAACCGGCGCACTGGGCGCAGCCTCAGTGAGGGCGCCCACATGCAAAAAAACTGTCTTCGAAAACTACGCTGACATACGCCACAAAATTCGAAACACCCTAAAAAATTGATAATAAATAATAGTTTTAATAAAAACGTCTTAAACTATTATTTTTATTGGATAAGTCTAGGTCTTCAAGGTCAATAGCAAAGTCAATAAAAATTATATGGTGGTCACCATATAATTTTTATTGACTTTGCTTTGATAGTTTTATGCGTTAGCTTTGTCAATATGTATTTAATTCACTTTGTTCAGCATGATGATATTCTAATACTTCCTGTCTCTGCTATTGACTTGGCCAGTAATGGTATACGAACTAGTGCAGGGTAGATTAAAACGTTTTGCAAAAAAAAACAATGGTCTTCCGAAAAAACACAACCAAGTGAAAAATAACTTTAATTTCGGAAGTTAGTGGCAAAAAACTAAAATAAAGATCCAAAGACCCCGACTTCCGAAATTAAAGTTATTTTTACTTGCAGCGCTGCTAGCGAGCGGGTAGAACGGGCGCGGCTCACGATTTTTAAAAGTTTTATATTGTATTTCAAATAGAAAAATGTTATTTTTCTTAATTTTGTCGACAAAAGTAGATAGTTAGTAGGGACATTTACAAACTCCAGGGGGGGGCAGCTGCCCCCCTCTGCCCCCCCCCTGGGTACGCCCATGTGCATATCGTAACATGTGAAGGTGCATATCGTAACATACATATGTCTGGTGTAAATCGTAACATGTGTCGGTGCATATCGTAACATGTGTCGGTGCATATCGTAATATGTGAAGGTGCATATCGTAACATATGTCGGTGTATATCGTAACATGTGAAGGTGCATATCGTAACATGTGAAGATGCATATCGTAACATATGTCGGTGTATATCGTAACATATGTCGGTGCGTATCGTAACATACGGTCGGACAAAAACGGTCCATCCCCCAGAGGTCCATTGTAGAGGGATAAGGGCTTCAGTACAACAGGGTTCGCCCTGGTACTCTGAGGCGCAACGTTAGCGATATGAAATGTTTACACACCTTCATACTATTCAGCCCTCGACACGTGCTCACGTTGGCATTCAGTCGTTCATCTAATCAATCAGACATAATCTACATTCATAACAAACGGAACGAACTTTTTTTCCCAAATTTGTTGGAGTTGCATATTCACGCCAACCAAGATACTCGTCAAGCCGAATCAAACGAGTCCAAACTCGATGGAATTGCATTGTATAATTACGGAGTTCCTATGGCCACCTTCCAGATCTATCATCAGACCCTGGTTACCATATAGTATCAAAGTACTCGTCAAGATGAATTTAGCGAGCCCAAACTCGATGGGGTTGTATCGTTTAATTACGGAGTTTCTATGGCCACCTTCCAGCTCCATCATCAGACCCTGGTTACCGTATAGTATCAAAGTACTCGTCAAGACAAATCAAATGAGTCCAAACTCGACGGGGTTGCGTCGTTTAATTACGGAGTTCCTATGGCCACCATCCAGCTCCAGCATCAGACCCTGGTTACCATATAGTATCAAAGTACTCGTCAAGACGAATCAAATGAGCCCAAACTCGATGGGGTTGTGTCGTTTAATTACGGAGTTCCTATGGCCACCTTCCAGCTCCATAATCAGACCCTGGTTACCATATAGTATCAAAGTACTCGTCAAGACGAATCAAATGAGCCCAAATTCGATGGGGCTGCGTCGTTTAATTACGGAGTTCCTATGGCCACCTTCCAGTTCCATCATCAGACCCTGGTCACCATATAGTATCAAAGTACTCGCCAAGATGAATTTAACGAGCCCAAACTCGATGGGGTTGTGTCGTTTAATTACGGTTCCTCTGGCCACCTTCCAGCTCCATCATCAGACCCTGGTTACCATATAGTATCAAAATACTCAAGACAAATTAAACGAGCCCAAATTCGATAGGGTTGCGTCTTTTAATTACGGAGGTCCTATGGCCAACTTCCAGCTCCATCATCAAATCAGCTCTAAATAGTAATATTGCGTTGTCATCCGATTTATACATACATGCAAAATTTCAGCTCAATCGGAAACCGAGAAGTGGATCAAATTTAACTTGCAAGATTCGATTACAGACAACGGGACAGGTGAAAGTAAATAAATCATTTATTACAAGCTTAATAAATGATTTGATTAGAAATTAAAGAACCTAAAGTGGTATACCTTATCTTGTATTTTTACTGGCGTGACCTGGCTACTTCATTTTATTTTTATGATGTACTAGTCTTCTTATTTATTTGCTTGTATTTTTACTGACGACATCTGTGTGCCTGTCTAAGGTCAATCTTAAATTCTTATTTTATTTCCTTTATTACATTATAAATTAACATATGCAAGATCATATATTTTTATTATAATAATATGAAAAACTTAACATACTGATTATATTTTTAAATAAAAAAAAATGAACACTTTTAAACATAATTATACAAAATAATAGCCCACTGGTATGGGAAACCGGGTCCAAGCTACCGGTGGTCAATGCTGCTGAGAGAAGAACCTAATTTATCAGATACGGCGCGTTTAGTTAGGTTAAACGCACCGTTTCTGGTATATCAGTAAATTCAGTAGTGACGATCATATCATATTGTATTATTTGTTTAGATACGCTCGCAGCTAATCAGCAAAATGTTTGGAGGGCGTATAGATGTGAACGAAACCCCAAAACCACCAACTGTTTCTTTTGTTTTGGTAAAATAATAGTTTAAAAAAGTAAAAAATAAAACGGTTTCATAGAAACCCGAACTAAAAAGTAGAAAATAATGGAAAAAAGCGTGTTTTCCGTATTCTTTTTGGTATCCTGGTTATCCTGGCCAGGATAATGGCACTTTATGAAATTATTGTAATGTCATCGTCCATAATATGTGTGCAAAGTTTCAAATTAATCTGACGTTTAAAGATTCCGTTACATAAAAAAGCTAATAATAGCGAGTTAAAATAGTATACCTACCATGTACTTATAGAGTGGATACAGCATCCTGAAACAAAAATTGTTGACATGTTTCCTTTTCCCATACATCATTTTGGGGCTGGCTGTGCAATATTATTTTGCGAAATTGTATGATTAATTAAGCTACTAATAACTTTAGTTATAAATCTGCAACAATACTCAACTTATTCTATTTAACTTGTATACAATACAATAATATTGCTGTTCGTGTTTGTATGTGTGTCCTTAGTTCTGCTAAACTACGTAATGGATTTTGGTACATACTCTAATATATCTATGGGTTAAAATAAAAAAAAGATTAAAATGGAATTGTATTTATTTAAATTAAGGTTTGTTAGAGCTAATAATCTAAATTATATTATTATTATTAATACCTATAATAAACTATAACCAACTTGAATCTCATAGGATAATGTTTTCCTTCACCCATAAGGGAGCAGTGGTGATGATATCATTTACACAAAGTAAAACGCTTGCCGCAGTTCGAGTACCCACGATCAACAGCTCGTAAATCGGCGCCAATACCACAAGGCCACCACTGCTCTCTTTAAAACTCTATTTATAATCTCTGTTATCTGGACGATTATCTGGTCAGTCAGAGTTCAAAGATCTTACGCCTGCAGTGATGGTGACTGTAAATATGAATGTTACAACTAAAGAAAACCGCATTGCGGTGCTTGGTGACGAATAGCAGAAGCATAGGGTAATTATTTATTTCTCCTCATACTTATTATTTAAATTAAGTTACCTAGTCTAAATTAAAACTAAAAAAACCTACCAAGATGCGGCAAGATTTTTATATATTGAGTACACAAAATTACAATGTATTCTGAGAAATACAATTGGAAGATACCTAACTAGCTATAAATGTACCTATAGCAAATTGATGTTTATCATTATCATCATCAGCCTACACCAGGCCACTGCTGGACATAGGCTTCTCCAATAACACGCCATTCAGTTCAAACTAACATACTCGACAACGGGACTCCCCAAACGTCAACCTCACCTGCGTGCAGTACACCCTGCCAATGATAAACGAGGCGCTGGCGACCGACAGATGGCGGTATAACCATCCACAAAACCAACCTAAATCGTCCAGAGCGATGGCGGGCAGAAGCGTGAACGCTGTGCAAGGATGGGCTCTGCGGTCACCATCCCGCTTGCCCAGCGTGGTGAGTAAGGGCATTAAACCGCCCTAATGAAGAAACTACCAAAACAATGGCCCCCAGTTCACGGTGGTCCCGCTATTCCTGGTCAAGGTAGCGGTCACGGAAACGGCGGGACAAAGGGTACGAAGAGTTACGGCTTCGGGTTACGGCAGGCTACCAACAACGGCTACGTATAATAGACGTTCTACTTGAGGTAGAGTTAGGGCGCATTAACGGCATGTCATGTCCCCCGGGACAGGGACGAACAAACGAAATAGAAAAGATGGGTTGATGATGTCATAAAAATAAGCTGGTAAAAAGTGGACGAGCAATTCTCAAGATAAACTGAAATGGAAGAAGATGGAGGAGGATTTGACCTATAGGGGCCATACAATGAACAATTCCACTATTAGAACATTTAAAAATATAAGTTCATACTGAACTATTGTGAGGACAAATAAAGCTAAGGGTATTATTATTAACTGGCATGTACTGGGGTTATCGGAAGACCGAAGACGAAGAAGATACTCTAGAGTCAGGCCACCTAGTCTACTTCCGCTAAGGTGATCAGCTCTCCCATAGCGGTGTAAGCTTCCTGGTCAACAAGGAACTCACTAACAGCGTTGTGGAAATCAGTAGTGTGTCGACACGGGTAGCGTACCTTGTACTAAAACTCAATGACAGGACCTCAAAGTGATACAGGGATTTGCACCGACTTCGACATGCTCTGACGACACAGCCGAGGCCACATACGAGGATGTTGCCAATGCTCAGTACGACAAAGGCCCACTACAACGTTTTTATGGGGGACTTCAATGCCAAAGTGGGATTACAGGAACGTGGCGAATCGAAAGTCGGACCGTTCGATGTGGAGCGAAGGAATCACAGAGGGAAATAATGCTGGTCAACTTTTTAGTCTAAGGGACTCTTTTTTATGAATTCGTTCTTCGAAAAGGAAAATATAAAAGGTTTAATACCAGAAAGGACCACAGGCTTGTCCGAGGCACTCTAACTAAATAATATCAATTTTTGAACTGAGAGAATCCGCATGATGAGGCCTTTCCTCCGACCTACGCAGTTTAAAGCCGCCCTAGGATCTGAATTGTTCCAGCTGGAATTTAAAATCGATTCGCCCTATTGGAAACCACTGGCACTGTCGACGATAAGACCGACGAGGTGGTCAAAGCACTACGCGACGTATCCCGCACACTTTTCACGGCGCAGCGGAAAGTAAGGTGTCCATACTTTCCCCGGAGACTCGAACTCATGAGGGAAAGACCAGAGTGGCTATCCACAAAGCCGTCTTCGTCAGATAAGAGGGCTTTAAACTTAAAGGTAAGGAAGCCGACGCGACGCGACCTTCGGTGCACTGATACCCGCGACTAGTTAGTACAGATAACCATCGGGCCGCATTAACGCACCACTACACGGAAGACATTCCAGGTGTCGACCAGTACGAGATTAGGGCGGCTCTCGAGCAGCTAAAGAACAATAAGGCACCTGGGGATGACGGAATAACGACAGAGCTCCTTAAAGCGGGCGGGGCTCCAGTCTTGATAGAGCTCGCGAGTCTCGGTTAGCTCTGTCATCCAAGAGGGTACAATATCCGAAACGTGGAGCAGTGGTGTGGTGGTTCTGTTCTTCAAAAAAGATGACAAAACCTTTTCGAATAACTAAAGACCCATCGCAAATCACTAATCAGGTCTAAACTTATATGGAGTAGTGACAGGCGCTGATTAATTTGACAGGACTAAACTAATTTTTTTTTTAAATAAAATGAGATTCTGTACTCATTTCCAAGCGAGCCCTAGGCGTGCAGGCCTGCGCCGCTAGTAGCCGCGCAGGTTGTCGAGGCTGCGGCACGCGCGCTGCTCCAGCACGGCGCCGGGCGCGCACTGCCACGGGTCGGCCGTGGCGCGCTGCCAGCGCTGCTAGTAGCCGCGCAGGTTGTCGAGGCTGCGGCACGCGCGCTGCTCCAGCACGGCGCCGGGCGCGCACTGCCACGGGTCGGCCGTGGCGCGCTGCCAGCGCTGCTAGTAGCCGCGCAGGTTGTCGAGGCTGCGGCACGCGCGCTGCTCCAGCACGGCGCCGGGCGCGCACTGCCACGGGTCGGCCGTGGCGCGCTGCCAGCGCTGCTAGTAGCCGCGCAGGTTGTCGAGGCTGCGGCACGCGCGCTGCTCCAGCACGGCGCCGGGCGCGCACTGCCACGGGTCGGCCGTGGCGCGCTGCCAGCGCTGCTAGTAGCCGCGCAGGTTGTCGAGGCTGCGGCACGCGCGCTGCTCCAGCACGGCGCCGGGCGCGCACTGCCACGGGTCGGCCGTGGCGCGCTGCCAGCGCCGCTAGTAGCCGCGCAGGTTGTCGAGGCTGCGGCACGCGCGCTGCTCCAGCACGGCGCCGGGCGCGCACTGCCACGGGTCGGCCGTGGCGCGCTGCCAGCGCTGCTAGTAGCCGCGCAGGTTGTCGAGGCTGCGGCACGCGCGCTGCTCCAGCACGGCGCCGGGCGCGCACTGCCACGGGTCGGCCGTGGCGCGCTGCCAGCGCTGCTAGTAGCCGCGCAGGTTGTCGAGGCTGCGGCACGCGCGCTGCTCCAGCACGGCGCCGGGCGCGCACTGCCACGGGTCGGCCGTGGCGCGCTGCCAGCGCTGCTAGTAGCCGCGCAGGTTGTCGAGGCTGCGGCACGCGCGCTGCTCCAGCACGGCGCCGGGCGCGCACTGCCACGGGTCGGCCGTGGCGCGCTGCCAGCGCTGCTAGTAGCCGCGCAGGTTGTCGAGGCTGCGGCACGCGCGCTGCTCCAGCACGGCGCCGGGCGCGCACTGCCACGGGTCGGCCGTGGCGCGCTGCCAGCGCTGCTAGTAGCCGCGCAGGTTGTCGAGGCTGCGGCACGCGCGCTGCTCCAGCACGGCGCCGGGCGCGCACTGCCACGGGTCGGCCGTGGCGCGCTGCCAGCGCTGCTAGTAGCCGCGCAGGTTGTCGAGGCTGCGGCACGCGCGCTGCTCCAGCACGGCGCCGGGCGCGCACTGCCACGGGTCGGCCGTGGCGCGCTGCCAGCGCTGCTAGTAGCCGCGCAGGTTGTCGAGGCTGCGGCACGCGCGCTGCTCCAGCACGGCGCCGGGCGCGCACTGCCACGGGTCGGCCGTGGCGCGCTGCCAGCGCTGCTAGTAGCCGCGCAGGTTGTCGAGGCTGCGGCACGCGCGCTGCTCCAGCACGGCGCCGGGCGCGCACTGCCACGGGTCGGCCGTGGCGCGCTGCCAGCGCTGCTAGTAGCCGCGCAGGTTGTCGAGGCTGCGGCACGCGCGCTGCTCCAGCACGGCGCCGGGCGCGCACTGCCACGGGTCGGCCGTGGCGCGCTGCCAGCGCTGCTAGTAGCCGCGCAGGTTGTCGAGGCTGCGGCACGCGCGCTGCTCCAGCACGGCGCCGGGCGCGCACTGCCACGGGTCGGCCGTGGCGCGCTGCCAGCGCTGCTAGTAGCCGCGCAGGTTGTCGAGGCTGCGGCACGCGCGCTGCTCCAGCACGGCGCCGGGCGCGCACTGCCACGGGTCGGCCGTGGCGCGCTGCCAGCGCTGCAGCCGCGCCTGCAGCTCGCCTTCCACGCGCTGCAGAGACGGCTTGCCTGAAACAATTGTGTTCGATTGATGTTGTAGGTAGGAGAAATGAACGGCAAAAAACTATCGAGCGGAAATCCGTTGACATGAAGACGACAATCATACCATGCAAGTTTCTACTCTCAGTGGGGTCGGCGCGGACGTCGTAGAACTCCCACTGCGGTCGGTAGTAGTAATTCATTAGAGTTTTGTACCACGGCAGCGGCTGCTTGTTGCGCGTCCGGTTCAGCACATCCTGAAATCATAACCATACTGACTGTTCATGCTTACAGTTTGCACACTGGATAAAAACTGATCCTGCCGGCGTAGCATGACCAATTCTATATCTATTCGACCAGGAACAAAAAAAGTTCCTTATGTATTTTAATTCTGTAAAAATGTTTCCATCTCATCAGAAAAATAGTCATCATACTTGACATCGTACTCTTGTCGACTGAAGAATAGAAACATCTCTTCTTTTCAGTTTTAAACAATTTTTCTACGATACAATCTATCATTTTGTCTTTTCTTCCGCCGACAAATTCCGTTTCTATGGCGGTCATGCTACGCGTGCTGGATAAGATAGAATCGAGAAAATAAAAGATTAAAAAAAAAACTATTATTTCTCATTTTCCTCAGTGCCCCGTTACGTACACTCCAACCATACGTTATATTTGATTATAGGTAGGTACCATATTTATTTCCTTTCGTAAAGTAGGTATGCTTTATAAATATTTTACAATTCAAAAATGCCTGTAAATGATTTAATTGAAATAAATGCAAAGCTTACCTGGAAGGTAGGAGACACGTACAGATCCTGGTCTATAGGGAAGGGCATTCCAAAGTTGAGGTTGTGTATCAGCTTGTAACGGCGCGTGCGCACTGCGCGCATCGGGTAGTACATTGTGATCTCATGATGAGTCTGTGACGCGAATATTGCTTCATCTTCAGAGTAAGGCGGTTCTAGAAAAAAATATGGGTATGAAATACACGAAATGCAATTATTGATCGCATGTAACGCAAACCTCTGGATTAGACGACACTCAGTGCTTACTAACCTTTTTCTAAAATAGGTAGCAAACTTTTTGGTTTATCCGACTGCAGTATATCATTGCTGTCCTCTCCAAATGGTATGTTGAACCAGTCCATCACGGTGGGCATGACGTCCAGCAGGCTAACCATGGCGAAGGATGCTTCATTCTTCCTCGTGTGAGGCTTCGGAGAGGCGATGATCATGGGCTCTCGGAGACCAGGGTCGTAGAAGTTCGTGCGGCCAGATGGAAATGGAATGCCGTTGTCGGACGTGTAAATGACGAGGGTGTCGTCCGAGTGTCCAGCGTCTTGCAGCTCTTTGAGCACCAGCCCTACACCTGTCAAATATATTTTGTTTAGATTGCGACTAGGTTCCTAAAGGTCTATTATAGCATGTGACTATAACCTACCTTGATCCAGTCGCGACATAGTCGTATATTGTGCTGCGATATCTCTTCTTGCTGCTTCTGTGTCCTGGGGCATTAGAAAAGAAGCTTTACTCTTCACACTCACCCCTATATTTTTTATCGTTTTATTTCTGTATTTAAGTACCTACCTGAACAAAATAAGGCAGTTGCACTTGCTCCCACTGGTAGTATATCGGGTGCCAGTCAGGTATGAGCCCCATGCCTTCCTCGCCGGAACCGAACCGCTCGCAGAACGGACCGAACTGCGGCTGCGTGTGGCCGCATCGGTGCGGGTCGTGGAAGCTCACGTACAGGAGAAATGGCCTGAAAGTTAAGACGAGAAATACATTTGTAATTTCTCTTGTTTTTTTTTAATCATTTATTACATAGACTTGGTGGAGTGTTGTTAAACTTAAAATAAGAGGCTATGGCTGAGTCATCTTTATATAGTACTAGCTTTTGCCCGCGGCTTCGCTCGCGTTAAATTCGGGGTAACACGGTTCCACTTTCCTGATTTAGAACACAGAAGAGAACTCGGAACAGAATATTATTTTAATACGCTACTGTAGACGATATTATATGTCTTTCCATTTGGGGATAGAATGTAAAGATTGGGCATTGGACATACGCGAAAATGCTACGAGGATGGGGTGAAAAGTTCTCGGCCTGACATAGAGATTACGTTCTAATCAGGAGAAAATTATGTTTCCCGCCTAGGTGCATGTATCATTCGCTCATATGACAAGTTTTAACTCGTTCTATAAAATAGTTTGCTTACACGATTTTTTTGCAGTAGACGTCTTGCGTGTTTTTAGTTAAAATGGATAAACTCGAATATCGTGCGGTCATAAAATTCTTCGTTTTGGATGGATTAAGCCCTAAGGAAATTCATCCGAAGTTAGCAATAGTTTACGGGGACTCTGCCCCTTCCATATCAACCGTTAAAAAGTGGGCAGCTGAATTTAAACATGGTCGCACAGCCCTCGAAGATGACTCACGTGAAGGACGGCCAAAAACCGCCACCACACCGGAAACCATTGAAAAAATGCATGATGTCGTGTTGGACGATAGACGAGTGAAGGTGTGTGAGATAGCTGAGGCTGTGGAGATATCGGAAGAAAGGGTGCGATTCATCTTGCATAATGAACTGGGATGAGAAAGCTCTGCGCAAGATGGGTGCCGCATTTGCTGAATGCCGATCAAAAGCAATTGCGCAAACGATTTTCGCAACAATGTTTGGATTTATTCAATAAGAATTGGACCGATTTTGTGCGGCGATTTGTCACCATGGACGAGACATGGGTCCACCACTACACGCCAGAAACAAAACAGCAGTCCAAGCAGTGGGTGGAAGCCGGAGTTTCAGCGCCAAAGAAAGTGAAGTCGATCCCATCTGCCGGAAAGGTCATGGCCAGCGTGTTTTGGGATGCGAAAGGAATCCTGTTAATTGATTACCTTAAAAAAGGCAGAACGATTACAGGCGAATATTACTCCAACCTTCTTGACCAGCTGGATGTCAAAATTCGCGAGAAGAGGCCTGGCTTGAAGAAGAAGAAAATCATCTTTCATCAGGAAAGAACGCACCTGCACACAAGGGTGCGTTGGCGATGGGAAAACTGCGGGATTTGGGCTACGATTTGCTCGGACATCCGGCTTATTCTCCTGATTTGGCACCCTCAGATTTCTATCTGTTCCCAAAGTTGAATGTTTCTGGGAAGCGCTTTGCATCCAATGAAGAAGTTAAGGGGGCCGTCGATGAATATTTTCGGAGCCTTCCAGACTCTCACTTCCGGGAAGGAATATTGATGTTGGAAAAACGCTGGACCAAGTGCGTTCAAGTCAAGGGAGAGTATGTAGAAAAATAAAATATTTTTTTTGACCGAAAATCGCCGTCTCTCACTGTCGGGCCGAGAACTTTTCACCTTACCCTCGTACATACAATTGTCCATGGGAAAAGCATTTCTAAGTTCACCCCAGCCACCTGAAAAAGAAAAAAAAATAGCCTATGTCACTCTCCATCCCTTCAACTATCTCCACTTAAAAAATCACGTCAATTCGTCGCTCCGTTCTGCCGTGAAAGACGGACAAACAGACATACACACTTTCTCATTTATAATATTAGTATGGTATGGATAAAACAGTCGCTTCCCGCGTCTATACGCTTAGATCTTTTAAACTACGCAATAGATTTAAATGTTTTCATCAATAGACAGAGTGATTCAAGAGGAAGGTTCGAATGTATAATACGCGGGCGAAGCCGCTGGCAGAACTTAGTGGCTTACAAGTAAATATCTTATTTGAAGTTACTCATAAATTACGACTGAACCATGGGCAACAATGTATTCCTAATAGTTGATGAGATGTTACTTGTGATCCTGGTCAGCTTTAGCGAGGAACTCCCTGGTGAGCAGTTTGATGTGCGTGATGTTCCGCCCGACCTGGTTCACGTGGTTGTTCTCTTCTGTTTGTTCGTAGTCGAACTTATACACCGCGGCGGGGCCCACGTCTTTCTTACCAATAATACCTGGAAATATAAAACTCTTTACTGAAGAGGCTAGCTTTTGCTCGGACGGTTCGCCCACGTGGGGATCGGAGAGTATCCCGCGGGAATGTACTACTGCGATGAAACGTATTCTATGTATCCATCCGGGTTATAAAACTGTGTGTCAAATTTCATCCAAATGCGTTCAACCATTTTTGCGTGATTCATTTACAAACATCAAAACATACAAACTTTGTCAGTTATAAAATGGTTAGGATATTAGTATGATTATTGTAACGTGGAGTCGTAGATGAATCTAAAGGTAAAAAGTGAATGGTAGCCTTTAGCTACAAGTTGATTAATCAAAAAACATTTACGATGTCATTAGAATAGGTACAACGTTTATACAAACCTTACTCATGCAAAAAAATATTTATTATATAATAAGAAATCAAGCAATCAGCTATGCTCCGCGCACTTACCAGTCATCACATCGTGCTTGCTGAGCACATTGGGCATGCTGGCGACCGCGTCGAAGGAGTTGAAGTGGTGCTCGGCGCGGTGCAGGCCGTACATGCCGTTCTGGTGGCTCGGCGCGCCCGTCAGCAGCGCCGCGCGGCTGCGGACAGCACGTGACCGTACCGAGTGTTAGCAGGCTAGCTTCAGTTAGTTCAAGTACAGGACCCAGCCTTACATGTGGCACAACAAGCTTTAGCAAACGTTCGGCTTTGTAGGACCTCACCTACTGTAATGTCGGCAGCCTAATTAAGGAATATTTAAGGCCGTGTCCTAACGTGTGAAAAAAAAGCCTCGTTACAGCGTATGAAAATAGAAATACTCCTGGGTTTTTTCGTTCTCGGTGTTTTTTTTTTTAATACTATTTTTGGATGAGTTGGTAGGTAGAGTTACGTAAAGCTTAGAAAAGAGCTTATTTCTGAAAATCTAAATAAAAATTGTAAGACAAGAGGATTACTAAATAATTAGGAGCTTAATGCTCAGAAACCTTGGCGAGCAGCTGCTGACCGAAGTGAAGGCATTGTTGAAAAGTAGGCCGCGCTTTGCTAGCGCGTCGATGTTCGGGGTCTGGCATATCTTGTTTAAGTACGAGCCCAGCTCGAAACCTCCATCGTCCGCTGCAACATAAACAATATTTAAACGTATTCCAACCGGCACCTAATGCCCGCGACTGGTTTATTTAGAGGAAGTCCAGCCACAAAAAAACTAGGTACATACTGTACCTACCTACATCAAAATACAGTCTGAATAAACGTAATCAAAAGATTTAAAAGTTTTAGTACTGTCGCGAAAGCTACGGTAATTATGACATAAATTGCTAATACGCAATGTAGCAACAAAAAAAAGCCACTTGACAAAATGACAAGTATTTTTAGGTAGGTACCTGTTTTATCTGTACAAAGATCTTTTTGCGCATGGCCGAAATCGGAACTAACGACTCACAAATATTTACCGAAAACATCCTTGAAGCACTTTTTACCATAATACCCTTTTTTAATTACTTTAATCTATCAGGTAGTATGTTGCAATTTGATCATGATACAACCTGATAGGTACTGACCAGCAAATTGCCAAAACGGAGCCAAAACGTAAGAAAATTTTAAGGTCGCGCCTAACCCTAGCGCATTCGCCCTTAGTTTGTAAACAAAATTAAAATGATTATACTGTAGAATGTTAGCAAAAACCACTTGATCAGACTCACGAGTAGCGTGATTGTTTTATCGATAGCTGTGGCGAGAATCGATACACGATAGGTAATGAATAAAAAAGGACACGTACCTACCTACTAGCTGTCAAATGGATAAACAGTGATCATGAACTTGAGAACTTGATTGAAGGAGTGCAACTCACCAAATAGTATAAGAACATTTCCCGATTTAGCTGTAATAGCAGATAACACGGTTCTAGTGACGAATACACACAATAACAGTACGTAAACAGATCCCGGTGCGCTCGCCATGTTGTCCGCCCGGCTGATAACAGCATTTATTTGACGTGTCTCAGTGAAGTGTTGGCATTTTACAATCGCTGCCGGTGCCCTACATATCGAGCGTTTTGCCTCCAAAATTCAAATTTTTTTCCATCAAGAATACAATGGCTAGTCGGAAATCAGTCTTGTATCTGTTCGATGTAGACGGAACCCTCACTAAACCGCGCCAGGTCATCACAGAGGAACTGAAGAACTTCTTGTTGGATAATGTAAAATCTAAAGTGGCTGTAGGACTCGTCAGTGGATCCGATTATGTCAAAATAGCTGAACAAATGGATGGGGCTGAAGTGGCAGCGAAGTTTGACTATGTGTTCTGTGAAAATGGTGTGGTGCAGTATCGAGGCGGCAAGCTAATCAGTTCGGAAAGTATCCTTAGTCATCTGGGAGAAAAATTGCTACAGAGAGTCATCAATTTCTCACTTGGATTTATGTCCAAGATTGAATTACCTGCCAAGCGAGGCAACTTTGTTGAGTTTAGATCAAGCATGATTAACATCTGCCCAGTGGGGCGGTCCTGCAGCCAGACAGAGAGAGAAGAGTTTGTAAAGTTTGACTCTGTACACTCCATAAGACAAAAATTTGTAGATGCATTGCAAAGTGAATTTGGAGGTTCTGGCTTGACATTTGCACTCGGAGGACAGATCAGTGTTGATGTGTTCCCTACTGGCTGGGATAAGACCTACTGCCTCGAACATGTTGCAGACCAGAAGTTTGAAGAAATCCACTTCTTTGGAGATAAAACAATGCCAGGAGGTAATGACTATGAGATCTACAATGACTCGCGGACTGTCGGCCACAAGGTCACGTCACCTGATGACACTAAAGAACAACTAGTGAAGTGCCTTAATTTATAGTAACTCTGTATAATATGTATTGTAAATGTTTTATTACATCATAAACATCAATGAGTTGTCTTTTGTTCTATGCTTTTATTAATTTTGCTAAGTAGACGGAACCAAAATTAATATTATTATGATAACCTTTTACATAAGTGTATCAAGATGTTTTGCATTAATATGAATTATATACATATTTACCAAAACTTTATCCAATCAAACTTTATAGTAATTTCATCATATTTTTACTAAGGGGAATTCAACTGTCATGTTTTTCTTGATGAGAGTCTAACTGCTATCTATCTGTTTTACATAACAACAACCAGTATTAAAAAAATAAACAGTAAGTTTCAACAATTTATTTAAAAATTATGTAAATATAAATGATTCAAAATCCCTTGTATAATATACATATATAACCATAAAAAAATATGTACTCTTGTTTACACAACATCATTAAAAGTTTTATCATAACACTTATTGATATGTTGGATTTGCTTACACCTAATAATATAATTTGAGCTTCAGTGTCCCTCATAGATGGGTTTTCTCTTCTCAATAAAGGATATCATGCCTTCCTGTCTGTCTTTTGTGGGAATGTTTAACTCATAAAACTTCTGTTCCACTTCATAACCATCCTTGATGCTGAGCTGTATGCCTTCGTTGATGGCTTGCTTGGCACATCGAAGGGCTATAGGCGCATTGAGTATGATCTCCCGCGCTACTGTTAGTGCCTTTTCTAGTGCTGCATTGTTTGAGCTGCTCTGTGGTACCACATGGTTTACTATGCCTGCAAATGATTACATAATGTTTAATAAGGAAATCTAAAGCAACTACGGTTTATGTTCCATGGATGATCATCACCTACCTAAATCCTTGGCTTCCTGGCCACTGACTATTCTTGAAGTGTATATCAGTTCTTTAGCAATATTTATGTTGACTGCTCTGGGCAGTCTCTGAGTGCCTCCAGCGCCAGGGATGAGGCCTCGGCCGGTCTCTACCAGACCCAGCTTGGCTGTTTCAGACACCACCCTGATATCACAAGCCAGGGCCAGCTCCAAGCCTCCGCCAACTGCTACACCTTCAATAGCTGCAATTGTTGGCATGGGCAAATCTTCTATTTCTATAAATGTGGCTCTCAGGCCTTTGACAAATCTGGCAACTTCATCATCTGCCATCTTGAAGCGTTCTTTCAAATTGGCGCCTAAAATAAACCAATGCAAAATTTAATTCAATAGTCGGAAGTTTGAAGTAAACAACTATAGGAGTCGTAAATAAATTGTCTGTGAAATAGATAATTCACAGAATTCATTTAGACAAAGCTATTGCATTGAAATTTGTTCTAATTCTATAAGCATTTAGCACCTAGATCGTAACAAATATTACATGTACTAATTGGATCTAAGTCGTCATTTTCTAGAAGACGAGCTCACTGACTTACACGCGGTTATTTAAAATCTTGTATGATTCTTACCAGCACAGAATATGCCAGGCACCATGCTGTGCAATATGACAACAGAAACCTTGGTATCCTCCCTGATCAATTGGTTGACTTCCCTCATGGCTTCGATCATATCGAAGCCCAGCGCATTGCGGTCCTTAGGACTGTTCAGTCCGTACAGAGCAATGCCTCTGTCTGTCCCCAATAACTTCTCGTACACTACAGGACTCGCACTCTCAGTATACTGTTGCGTCTGAGTCGCTAATAAACGGACCGACCCATTTTTTATTAATGAATTGTATTTAAACAACCTTGGAATCAACATTTTCATTTAGTAGGAGTCACTAGCCACAACAGTTAACTTCCACAATATTATCTAGACCAACGACTGCCTATCGTATTATATCACGCGAGTAAATAATTTTGAGCGATTCTTGAATGCTTAATCTTATCACTGTGCAAGATAAACATTTACGATTCGAATTCCGTACGTCCGTCAGTCAAATAAATGAAAATGATACATAGGTAAAATCAAAACAAATAATTTATGTACATGTTTAGGTAGTTTATTCGTGCATATATATATATATATTACCACAGAATATAAAAATACCCGGACGGGGAATTACGATTCACATACCGTACGCACGGACTTAAAAAAAAAAATATCGGGCGGCGGCCGGCGGGAGTTTTTTACGCATTGGATCTTCAAGGCACTGCTTAGCTTAGCGCCAACAGTTGAAAATCGAACAGCATGCATTATCGGTACGCTGGGAAAGACCCAAAGAGTAAAATAATATACAGGGAAAAAGAGCCCTCTTGCGGCAAATCTATTTGACAATACGCCATCTGTAACTAGGCCCCAAACTAATCACATACCTACATAGCTATAGTTATATGTATGATAACATGTTCTAATAGAACGTTTCGTCCTATCTCTGCAACATGTTCTAGTAGAACACGTTCCAGAAATAGGACGAAACAAAATATTCCCAATGGAATTGTGGTAATTACAACGAAATACAACAATACGGATCGGGAACTACAAAATGCGCGTACGCAGAATGCAGCAAACCGCCAGCACAGCATAATGTGATTGTTTAAATTTAAGTTCAAGAACTGTCACTTTAAACATCATAGTAAAAATCTGGCACCAGGTCTTTTTAAATTAAGTTGATATTTGCTCTTTACCAAATTGTATTTCATTTATATGTCTATTTCAATTTGTAAGATGATTTTGATATTTTTCTCATACTTATTTCCAATTAATATTACATCAATAATCTTATATTAAATAAAACATTTCGATCATGTTATAACGCCACCTGTTGATAATTAAATGTAATTTAATAGTATTGGGGCCAACATCTAGATGTAATGCTCTACCTATTACATATGGAGTCCCACAAGGATACATATTGGGACCATTATTGTTTTTAATTTATATAAACAATATAACAGAGCTAGGACTACATGGCCATTTAACTTTATACGCGGATGACACATGTTTGTTTTATTTCGGTACTAATATTCATGACGCTATTTCACGAGCTCAAGAAGATTTAAAAATTCTATTTGAATGGTTCCAACAAAATTTACTAACTGTTAACATCTCAAAAACATGTTCTATTGTCTTTAAAGCAAAAAATAAAAAAGTTCCGATGCATGACCCGTTAACTACAGATAACATTCCACTAGATAAAAAAACCTATGAAAAATACCTTGGCCTTAGAATTGAAAATTGTTTAACATGGAACATACAAATTGACTATATTAAAATAAAATTTCCTTGCTAATTGGCTCACTCCGAAATATAAATAAATATATACCCAAAAAACTGCGATTAAATATTTACAATTCACTAGTCAAACCACGTCTATTATATCTCATAGAAATTTGGGGTAGCGCTAGTAAAACGAAGCTTCAGGAACTACAAAGAATGTAGAACAGGATCATAAAGAAACTATTTCACTATCCATACTTGACACCAACTCACAAAATTTTTAAAGAAACAAAGCTGGTGAATATTAAACAATTATATATGTATAACACTTGTATTTTGATTAGAAAAATAATGGAAGGAAAGATTCACACAAGCGTAAAATTTACCAAAAAGTCTCAAATAAGTACAGCTTGGCAAAAAAGAGTCTGGAAAAAATGAGGGCGCCTGCTTAGCAGGTATGGCCACCCTGTATACTAGGACTAAAAGTGATAAGATACTTGTTATTTTAATCCACAAACACGAGATCCCGGAAATTCTCATCAGTCAAGATTTCAAGACTTGATAGGCACACAGTCTTTTACTTTCATTGTATTTAGTAGATTGCACATTATTTCGCTGGAATAACCTTTTATCTAATAGTGCCATCATAATAACATAATACAAACTTATTCAGTTTAAAAATTAATTAAATTACACTCAGGGATTGCCGATTGACCCGATACACAAGACATAATGTTCAGCAATCGCATTTGCGGCCACCATCTAGGGCAGCTATACTCAACCTGCGGCCCGCGGGCCGCATGCGGCCCGCCGCGCCGGGCCTTCGTTATTGGCCCATCTGACGATTGTTACAAAAGATGGATGTCAATAACCAAGGTATTATAATTTCCCCCATAAATCACGAAAAATAAAATAATGCCACAGAGCCATAGAGAGGTACTTACCTTTATGCGCGGAACGCCACATATGTGGAATTTTGGAGTGGTGTTCCCCAAAAATATAAAAGCATCCAAAGATGTGTCCAAATCCTACTAACCCCCATCCTATTTATGAAATAAATAAAAAAGTATGTGTGCGAATCGCCTTTAAGAAAAATGAAATACACAAAGCACGTTTACAGAAACAAACTTACAGATTCTCATCTGGATGATGTTATAAGGATAGCTAAAGCGACAAGGCAGATATTGATAAAGTTTTGAAAAAGTGATAACAGTATCAAAAATCGAATTAAAACTTATTAACATCTTTGTTAAAACTTATTTTTTCATTGATAAAGTAACTGCATCGTTTTAATTAAGACCTAAATAATTTCTGCTTGCGGCCCTCGACACCATGATTGAAACGTGTTTGTGGCCCCTATAAAAAAAAGGTTGAGTATGGCTGATCTAAGGTATTCACAACCATTCGATGGTTGGTATGCCTGTATCAAATTTGTCATGAATGATACTGAACGAATCCTGTTAATTGCTGACAGTTTATAGTCGACAAGAATGCGACTTACAGCTGCTTAATGTCGGAAACTAATCGGAAGTCAGAAAGTACCTATAACATGTCGCATTCGAAAGGTACGGAAAATATCGAATAAACTTAAACAGTTGACTAATGAAAGCATCAAGTATGTCTATGTGGGGTACATAACATTATCACTATTCACATGACAATGAAAATGAAATAACACGCTAAAATTTAGATTTTATTTAAAAAGAAAAACGTAACACAACATCATTCGTGTATTCCGTTTCGGTGCTATGATAGATTTTTTCCATTAACACTGATGTGTCAGTTTTACATTTCTTATTTATGAAATCTAAACAGTGTAAAAATCTTTCTTAGACGTTTACGGCTCCCATTACAACCCGCCTCCTCAAACTATAGGTAATATATTACGTAGAATAGACACCTGAAAAATAATAAATATAAATTATACTTTTTTACTGTGGTATGCAATAATAGCATTAACAAAAAAAAATACTTGCCTATTTCTTTATAGTGTTGAACTTTTTGTCTAATTGCACACGAAATCGTCTAATTCGTTCTTCCGCCAACTGTTTTGGTGTTTCTCCAGGTGTAGAAAAAATCCTTTATTTTTTTCACCTTCATTAACAATTTCTCTAATTGTACTGTGAGATTTACCTTGAAAAAAAAATATAAAGACAATCATATTAGTTCCATGATTTCCATGTAGGTACAATTTTCAATTTCAAGCATCAAACATCAAGAGTCAACGTACACGCGATTTGTCAAACTAGAAAACCTAACCTCAATAAACTATTAGTAAATAAAGCAATAAAATGGCTTGAAACTTATAATACCGATAAAACTTACTATTAGAAAGGAAAACAATGACTGGCATTGACTAAAAGATAAATTTCTTGTATAAATACCTGTCGTGTCCGCAGTTCTTTCGAAAACATTGTCAATCGGAGACAAAATTTGTTCCGCTTCAGATTCCGCCAAATTTCTTACGAAAACTTGGTATATCACAGCTCACACCACTACTCCTTATTGTTTTATTCATTTTTTATATGTACAAAAGCATTAATCATTGATAGTTAATTAGAAATAAGTAAAATACAACTGGGAACATAACATAATGACAGATTAGCTACTTGTTGATGATAACAAAGCAGTGCTGCCACTAAAAATATATTTTAGTTCCAATGGTTACCACGACAGACTCTTTTTTGCCAACCTATACTCTCCGACTTCCGATTAGTTTCCGACAGTAAGGAGTTGTTAGTCGCCGTCGCCTTCTTGTCGACTAAAAACTGTCAGCATTAACAGGATTCTTTCATTATCATTCATGTCTTTCAAAATAGACGTACTTTCAAATTTAAATTCAAATTTATTAAATGCTCCTGGTCACTACCATGCCAAGACATGTTATGAGGGTTTTGTTACGGCCATCACCGCCAGTGCAGACTCCTGTTTTCCATTGAAAAACTGTGCCCGTGACAAAATACCTTCACCTCCATGGTGGGATCCAGAATGCACTTCGGCAATCAGAGATAGAAATGAGGCAGAAATGTGTTATAATGGGAATATGAGTACCGAAAATCTATTGGCATATTTGCAGATCAATGCCAGATCTAAACGTTTTCTTCGTAAGAAGAAACGTACGGGTTGGATTAAGTTTTGCACTTCCTTATCTCCCTCTACTCCAGTTTCTATTGTCTGGAAAAATATCAATAGATTTAGACGTGGATGTTCTCCATCGATCTCTTCACCCATCATTAGACAAACTGCTGAACTTTTTTTTTGACAAAATAGCATCATCATATGTTCCATTCTCAACTGAATGTCTAAATACTCCCCTACATATAGTAACAGATGATCCTTTCGATGCGCCATTCACCTTGGAGGAACTGAATGTGGTACTCAAGCATGTCCGGGACTCAGCTCCTGGTATTGATGGTATACCATATTCATTCATAACCCATTCTGGCGAAAAGGCTAAGATCTTCTTTTTAAATATTTTAAATTATTGTTATATTCATGGTTGGGTTCCAGATCAATGGAAGCTACAGATAATTATTCCTATATTGAAACCAGGCAAACGTGCAGATGACCCGAATGGCCTTAGGCCAATCGCTTTGTCTTCAGTCCTAGCCAAATTACTGGAGCACCTTATTAAAAATCGTCTTGAGTGGTTAGTGGAATCGAGGGACTTGCTGCCGAACCATCAATTTGGTTTCAGGAAAGGTCTTAGTACAATGGATAGCATTAGCATATTAGTTACGGATATTCGCTTAGCCTTTTCTAGAAACGAATCCGTTGTTGCCACATTTCTTGACATCTCCTCTGCGTATGACAATGTACTTCTTCCCGTACTCAGGCAAAAACTGCAACAGCTGAGTCTTCCGGCCAAGATGATACAGTGCATATGCGAGCTTCTGTTATCCCGCTCATTGGTTTTGAGAGTCCAGGGTGAGGAGTTTGATGAAAGGGTCGTATGGAAGGGTCTTCCTCAGGGTTATGTCCTCAGTCCCATACTCTACAATCTCTATACGGCTGATATTGGGTCCTGCCTAGACATGTGTAAGTAATGCGAGTGATGCATCACGCGTAATATCACCCGAGTGCGTACTGTAACATCACACATTACTCGACTAAAATAAGCATCACACCATTACACTAAACATCACGCGCGCGGTATCAGCGCAGTAGCTCGCGACATGACTTGCAGACTCGCTCGAACCGAGCCCTCCCGATCGCATCGCATCGGCAATGTTCGGTTTATATCAGAAGTCCGGAACTAGGCGAGTGCGATTACGTATTTCGCCCGTTCAGCTGACATAGTATGTTATTTAGAACTCTATTTTTATTAGCAAAGGGTTTATATTTCCTTGACACTACCACCCGTTGTACGGTCGTAGGTAAATACTCAACCGTCCTTTTATTTCATTTTATTTTTTCAAATTGCAATGCAAATATTTTCTATTATAAATCATAGTGAGTAATTCACACTACTGCTAATTTCTTTTTTTTTCTTGTAATTATAAAGCATCATAATGACACGCGGACAACATCGTATCGCTCGCAGCTGCTATGTTACTATTTCAATAACATGTCCTATTACTAGAACATTGCATTACATTAGAACGCGCGATGGTGTACTATCGCATGGCGCTACATCATAACATCACGCGTGATGTTTGAAGTGATGGTGTAATGTAATATTACTCGGCACGAAATGTAATGACATATAACATCACTTCGTGGTGCACTGTTTTGCACATGTCTAGTCCTGCCTAAATAACAATTGCCAGATGTTACAATATGCCGATGACATTGACAGACACAGACAGACACAGACACAGATGACAGATTCAGATTCTTCCATAGATGACGGTGCGTCATCTTTGTGCCTCTCTCTGGATTCTCTGAATCAATGGCTTTTAAGCCATGGGCTATCACTGTCGGCACCGAAAAGTTCGGCAGTAATTTTCTCTCGAAAAAGACTCATCCCTCATATTGCTATAAATATTTCAGGCCACGACATTCCTATAGTAAATAAAGTAAAATTTTTGGGCGTTATTCTTGATACTAAATTAACTGGTAAACATCACATAAATTATCTTATCCAGAAATGTGAAAGAGTTTTTTCAATTTTAAAAGTGCTTGCGGGTGTTTGGTGGGGCGCTCACCCCTACACCATGAAATTAGTCTACAATGCTTTAGTTCGCAGTATTTTGGACTATGGAACATATCTCCTGGGTCCTTGTAATAAGGGTGCTTTGGCTGGGCTGGACAGAGTCCAGTCCAAGTGCCTTCGGATCATCTCAGGTTGTATGAAGTCCTCTCCCGTTAACGCGTTGCAAGTCGAATGCGGTGAACCCCCTCTTGCCCTTAGACGTCAATATCTGGCCTCTCGTTTTGTATCTAGACTAATAGCTAGATCCTCCCATCCTCTTATAGTAAGACTGAACGAGTTAGATGCCTTATGCAGAAGCTCAAATTATTGGAAAAACAAAGAAATCCCCTTAATCCTAAAATCCTATCGGCTACTCCTAAATTTAGTATGCCCGATCGTCCAACTCCCTAGATTACCCCTTTTCAATTTCTCTTATGAAGTCCTAAATTATATCCCAAAAATTTTCTTTGATATTGGTATATCCAAAAAATCCCCGTCAGCGAATTCGGCTTTCAATGCGGTGGTGGGCGAGCGATGGAATGGTTTTCAATTATTTTTTACGGATGCTTCGAAACTTTCCGATCTTAATTACACTGGCGCTGCGGTTTATTTCCAAAGCTCCAAAATTATCTTACAATTCAAGTGCCCTAAGGAATCTTCTGTATTCACTGGTGAGTGTGTGGCTATATTGGAAGCTAGTCTCTTTATTGAGTCCCACCATAATATTCAGAAAGCCGTAATATTTACAGATTCCCTTAGCAGTTTGCAAGTTTTAACCCAAAATCCTTTTAAAAGTAAACTGCACAGCTCCCTTATTTTAAAAATTAAAAAATCTTTAATGTCCTGTGCTTGTAATCAAAAAGATGTTCAGCTGGTTTGGATACCTAGCCATTGTGGCATTAAGGGTAACGAATGTGTTGACGCCTTGGCTAAAGATGCTTGTTCATCTTTAACGGCAGACCTCACATACAACACTCATCAGGGGTACGATCTATTATCCCTTCCAAAATTAAATCTACAGTGTTCCTGGCAGGAGCAGTGGAATATTTCAAGCAAGAAGAGAGGCAGCTTTTTCTATGCAGTACAACCGACCATTAAACCAAAACCATGGTTCTCCAGTTACAAAAAAGTATCCAAAACTGTCATATCTGTTATATGTAGAATCCGCTTAGGTTTTTGTTGCACTCCCGTCTTTTTACACAAAATCCGTGTTCGCGACTCCTCTCTCTGCGAGTGTGGATTGGCGGAGGGCACCCTTGAGCACATATTCTTTGAATGCTCTAACAACGTCCCACCTCTAGATTTGTATAACCGTCTCACTAAATTTAAGATCCCTCTTCCGATTAATTTCCCCTCTCTTCTAACTTATTCCTCTCCTGAACTGCTTTTGGCGCTGATGATTTTCATCCACCACAATAATATAAAATTGTGATTTCCTTTCCCAATCTGTGTGGATATGGTATATTTATATTTAATGTTCTAACAATTATAATATTTATGTATAATAATTTACCTATATTTCTTTGTTTGTTTCAGTCCAATACTAACCCCACAAGATCAACATTAAGCCCAACTGTATCATCGAAGATTATAATCGTTATTGTTTTTTTTTTATTTTTTTAAGCACGCACACTTGCTATTTCAATTCACTTTAGACATTGGCAGAATAGTCGACATCGGCTTTGCTTGCCATTATAAAAAATAGAATAGAATAGAATTCATGTCTTTGACACCTTTGCCTGTCCCAAAGAGGGACGAAAAGAACCAAAAAAATAAAAATGTCTTTGACACACAGGCATACCAACCATTGAATGGTTGTGTTGTGAATACTCTAGACTGTGGCCGCAAATGCGATTGCTGAACATGATTTAGGCACCTCGCGCACTAGACGACCACGACCACGACCAGTGGCCGCAACGATCAGATTTACTAAAGAAACCATATAAACGTCGCGCACTTAGCCGCAACGGCTAACTGGCCGCACACCGGGCCGGCACGACTGGTCGTTGCGACCAACTTACGTATAGTTTGCTATTAGCGCTCGCGCACTAGATCTGCGACCGTCAATGCGGCGCGGCTGCGGCCAGCCATTCTCAGTGTCATGCGGACAGTTCGTGAGTGAACACGCTTCGTATCGTTCCACAACCAAAAACAGCTCTACAAATGGCCGCTTTAAGACCAGTCGTGGTCGTGGCCGTAAACTTGATCGCAGCCCAACCGTACCTTCTGCGACCAAGGTTGAGGCCACGACTACGACCAGTCGTGGTCGTGGTCGTCTAGTGCGCGAGGTGCCTTATTGTGTATCGGGTTCAATCGTCAATCCCTGAGTGTAATTTAATTTACTTTTATAGTGAATTTTGCAGCGATGTCTCTACCGCATGCGTTTATTTCACCGCAGTGCGCGCACTTCTATGACATATTTTCATACTTCACAAATTATGCGGAAACAAAACGCATGGCAGTGCGCGCTAGGCCTTAGGTATGACAGATGTCACCAAAATAAACCACAAATCAAAATAACCTGAATTGGTTTGATAATAATTATTGGGTATATTGAAGCAAATAGAAAATCATGGACTAAAAAAAAACCGGACGGCGTATTGTTACTTACTCTTGTCAGGATATTAATCGTTCCCAGTGGTGAGCAACAAATACCTTTAAAACATGTGTGGCTGTACCAAATATGTTCCTTGGGCTGTACCAACACCAGACTAAATTAAATAATTACTTTTTAGAGTTTGTACAGATGTCAGATCAGCATTGACAGACGTCCCAAATTCCCGATTATTTGCCAGAAATTGCACACGCGAGTTCACGCGACAGGCTTAGTATTCCAGCTTTTCGGGGATTACTCCTGAACGGTGCGGTCGTCCTGCCAGGGTCGTGAGATTGTTCGAAAGAGATACCGTGACCCTGGCTCATGAGCAACTGAAGGAACACGGGTAGTCAGTAAAAGTCTGACACGCCCTCTCACCCCGCCCAGAGCGGGAGGTAATTTGATGATTTCCCATCCAAAAAAAAAAAAACGGTGCCGTCGTTATTAGTATCTAAGTTAAAATAACGTAATTTAATTAAAATACGTTTTCTCATTGTAACTTAATTTGAACCTCAAATAAAACGGAAGTAGTAGTAAGAAAAATACTTGTAATTAACTTTTTGATACATCCTGGTTTCTTTGAATGAATCCCGATTTTTATTCAACAAGTTAAAAGAACGCCTTCCTTAAAAAAAAAGCCGGCAACGCTGGTTTATTTGATGAGATTACTTTTGTAGCGAATTCAGTACAACTTAACATGCAAAACATTTACCTGGATCCTAAATATAACACGCACAACACTTTCTTACTTCATAAAGATTAAGTACTATCAATACTTTGTATCGCTGCATCCTAACCACATTGTCATCAGTTTTGTTTATTTCAGCTACCATGGCGCATGAACCTTATGTGGTTGAACTAGATCCAGACACGAAAACTACATTGAAGATTTATCTATTCCAAAATGTTGAGAATGTGGAAGTGATAAGAAATAACATTGTTCAAGGTGTTTGGAGCTGTGCTGCAATTAAGCCTCAGTTAATAATAGAGCCTTTCCAAGTAGCAGTAGCAGCAAATAGGGCTGTGTTATCTCAGAAACACAATGTAATGGTCACCAGAACAGTGTTTTCTGAGATATTGTATAATCTATCAATTTCAAAAAACATTACACAGAGTTTGAGTAAATTTGGTGTGGAGAAGGACACAAAACTGTTGATTTGTTTTCTAGTTACTGAAGAATCAGATGCAAGTAAGGAGATTATACCACAAATTGAGGGTGAATTGTTACCTATTAGTGACTTGACAAAATTTACATGTAAGAAGAACCTGAATAATGTTTATAAATTGAATAGCATGTCAACTGATCAAGACTTAACTGATGTTATTGTTAGCAGAATGGTTACCAAGAACTTTGTAACACATTAAAATATAAATATTATAAAATATGTATCACAGGCCTACTGCAAACTGAGACAGCATCTGATATAAGCTGCGCAATGCGAGTGGGGCGTGGTGGATGTGTGGTGAGAGCTGTCATTTGTTGCAGTTAAACAGTAGGCCTTTAGTTTGTCAGTGTAACCCTCTGCTTATTGACTCTAAATTTCATACTAATGTGTACTCAGGGAGATAACAAAGCCAAGTCCACTGAGAACGAAGACTTTTAGCCACATTCATTAGTAAAAAACTAATGAAAATGTTACATATGTATGTATTAGGGCAATAAATGTATTTTTACTGACATTATTAATTTGTGAGTTTCTCATTTGTCCTTGCTGACCAAACAGTAGGGTGGAGTGAAATTTTTATTTTTTGATTTTCAGTATGGCATACCTGCAAAAAGTTGCGTGATAGGCACAATAAGCAAAAGCGAAAATATTTTTTGTGTTGGTTTATATTTAAAGGTGCCCCCGATAGGACTAAGTTTTGAAAAAAAATCCGAATCTTGTCAGTTTTCGATAGTGCAAAGCCAAATGCTAAACTTAATAACAAAACGTAGAAATTGTTTTTCTTTTGTTTGTGAACGCAACCAATCATTAATAAATAAGTCAGCCTTTATTGAATTACCCTTTCAGTTACAAGTAAGCATTCTTGGGAGAAACTACATTTCATTGTATTAATCGTATCAAGAACAAAACTTTTTATCAAAAAATTAAACCGCCGAAAAACTGAAAAGCATAAAATAATAAACCTTAAAATTATGAGTCGGCGCTTTGAGTGATCCTTGTTCATTGATTTTTCAGCGCCGACTCAAAATTTTAAGGTTTATTATTTTATGCTTTTCAGTTTTTCGGCGGTTTAATTTTTTGTTAAAAAGTTTTTATTTTATATTTTTTTCGGGGCTTTAATTTACTAATAATACTTGGCAAGGTATACCCTATGCAACACAAAAAGAATTATCAAAATCGGACTACTCTGTATAAAGTTATGCGTGGTTATACATTACAATCAGTGAGTGAACAATCAATCATCCCCTGTTTTCCGACCCTTAGGGTTCGATTTTGTTTTCCAAATTTATATGGGACCACCTTGGGAGTATACCCTTTCCTATAGAAGAAGAATTGTCACAATCGGACCACTATGTAAAAAGTTATGCGTGGTCATACATAAAAAAAAAAAAAAATATACGCGTCGAATTGATAACCTCCTCCGTTTTTTTTCGTCGGTTGAAAAACAGAATGTTGTTGAGCCATCATCAAAGAACTCAGACGTACATAGAAGCACGGTTCTTATGGATTAATCGTGCCGATTCTACTGGGGACATGTCGCCACGGTTATGTTCTCGCTTAGTGGCGCTGACGGCAGAATCATTCTCGCGCTCACTCACTCTCGTATTCTCGCGCTCACTCACTCTCGTAGGCTCAAGCAACGAATTCAGATGCCGGCCCGCACCCCGCACCGCAGCGTGACTGCAGCGCTGCCCAAGCGGCTGTTTGGGTCGCCTTAAGTTTGTCTTCAAACCGGCCATAAGAACTGTGCTTCTATGTATAGTTCGATTCAAACTAAATGGCGGCTGTGAAGTGCGCTCTTGGCGTCGCAGTACCTCGCCCCTCACCCCTGATGACACCGGAAAATGTTACTGCGCAGCCACTCGCCTCGTGTTCAGAGCCGCCATTAAGTTTGAATCGTACTATACGTCTGAGTTCTTTGCCATCATCTAAACAGATGCGAATAAATCTCCCATCTTTAGCTCTTGCCTGCGATCGTACTGGAGTTTCTGACAGGTCTGCCGCTATTATAGCTTCTGCTGTCCTGAAAGATGCATGGCATTATTACATCAAGTGACCAGTGTGATAGATCGTTCGAAGGTTTGACGGGAAAGAGCAAAGAAAAGAGCTGTTTTGAAAATATTGAGCCGCAATCAACCTATACCTGGTCTTTACTTTGACGGTAGAAAAGACAAAACTTTGATAACAGTCAAAAAAGGAGATAAATGGTATAGAAAACGGCAAATAGAAAATCATTACGTTATTGTATCGGAACCAGGGAGCGTTTTCTTTGGTCATATCACGGTGCAGACAGGATCGGCTAGGACAATCAAAGAAAGTATTATAAAATATTTAAATGATAACTCGGTTGACTTGAGTGCTTTGTCAGTAGTGGACTGTGATGGGGCAGTTGTAAATACTGGATCTAAAGGCGGCGTCATTAGCCTGCTCTAGCAGGCTCTAGGTAGAGATAAAAAAACCTTTACAATGATTCATCTGTGCACTACATTTGAATGAATTGCCACTACGACACCTTTTGATACATTTGGGCGGTCAAACTACGGGACCTCGATGTTTTTCAGGGCCAATTGGATCTGAACTGCAACAATGAAAAAAAGCCAGTAGTGAAAGCCGTTATACCCACGCCACTTCCTGTTACTACGCTAAATATTTCATTTAAGCTTCGATCAAACATATCTATTTGAGATAATGACTGCTAGCAATGGTATTTTCTCTTCTGACCTGACAAATAGAGAACCCGGTCTACTCAACCAATCCAGGTGGCTAACGACTGCGAACAGGATCTTACGATTATATGTCACAAAGACTGATCCGGAAGAAAATCTACTTATATTAGCCAATTTCATGATGAAAGTTTATGCGCGAATGTGGTTTCAATTCAAATGCAATCCTTCGTGTTTAAATGGAGCACAGCACTTGTGGTTGACGATGAATTATAGTCGCTATTTAAACAACAATTTGAAAAAAGTGAGTGATCCAGTCATACAAAGAAATAGATATTTTGGCCATCCAGAAAATCTTCTTTTATCTATGCTTGCAGATGACAGCCAAGTGATACGGGAACTGGCATGCCGACGTATTCTGAAAGCAAGGTCAGAGAAAGTCATAGGAATCCGAAAATTTAAAGTTCCATCATTTAATTTCGATGCTCCCCATTATACTGACATTATTACTTGACACGATAGTCAGATGACTGTTACTGAGTGGTCTTTAACTAAGAGTTTATTTGCTGAAGCCTTGAAAGAAATTGTAGAAAATGGCCTTGGAACGAAAGAGAATAAAGCACTCTTTCCCTGTCATACTCAAGCCGTGGAGCGTTGCATCACACTCGTAACTGAAGCTTCAGGTGCTGTATGTGGAGAAGAAAAACGTAATGGTTATATCAGGGTTAGACAGTCATCACGTCAGATGATGCATTTTTATAACACTTAACGTGATTTTTCTACTTGATGGGCTATTTTGTTTTTTTTTTTTTTTCATAAATATTTAATTAATATTAATCGCATTTTTATTATAAAATTCTTGTATTATTTTGGTTTTAAGAGGTTTTGGGGCACCATAAACTCCAAAATTTTATATATTTTATTATTATTACATAAAAATGTAGGTTTCAAGCAACACAACAAATACTATTCCAATAGATTATTTAGGTTTATATACATCTGAATGAGGCTGTCAAAAATTAAACGAAATTTTACTTTTTTCAAAATTCTTTCGTGCTGGGGCACCTCGAATCATTATAATACATAAATGATATTTAACATAGTTCATTAACTCATCCATAGGCAGCTTTTTATCGCTATGCTATTACCGAAAAAAACAAAAAAAAATTCTCCATACATTTTCACTCCACCCTACCAAACAGGTAAAATAAAAGACCAACATTTTAAACATGTTTTATTTAACAACAACAATTATCATTATTATGTAAAATGTACATTTAAATTACATATGTAATACGTAAAAGCAAACCGATCACTTGATAGATGAAATGCAAGTTTCATTATACTCAACAACCGATTGGCATTTGTTCATTGTATTCACATAGTTGAGGTTTCATCACAACTGGTGACAACCGCTTACAATTAAGTATAATTTTCTATGGCCACACATTTCATAAGTGAATTCTGTAGTACATCTCCAATATTAACCAATTTTGTTCAATGAAAATCAACATAATCATCACATATACCTATTCATCATTACAGTTAAATGCTCATTATATCACTTAACATTATAGCTACCAGTATCCCTCATTTCATTTGGGTAGAAATGTGAAATAATAAAAAAATTAAATCCTCTGAATTACACACGGGCATAATTGTATCATTAAAATCTATTCTACAAACGAACACAAAATCGTTAACTTATTACGTAGTGAACAAAACCTTACACAGTTAAAAAAAATGGCAGCTAGTAATTATTGAGTTTTAGGAACTTTCTGTAAATCACAAGACAATTTAAATCATTTGGAACGAAAAAAATATACACATATCTCGGCTTATTTTAGAAAAGAAGCTTACTAATGTGTACACATACGAAGTCGACGCTGGAGTACCTGTGTATAAGTAACATATTTAGTATGACAATGTTGCATGTATGTAGCACCTCGTGAACACTTTGGTGGCGATACTGTAGCGTGTGGCGCGAACTCTAGAACTGGCATGCGACTAGCGGGGAACATGCCGCCATATGTCAACACAAACTCGGAAACTCAACAAAATAATGCAAACATAATTTTACACCATTATTACAATAATCCATTTTAGAGATAGTCTTAGGATTTCGTTTTGTCAGTTAAAATTTTAGCGAACGTTACAAAATTAAATGATAGAAGTGTAAAATTGCCTCCTATTAAAGTAGTAGCTAAACAAGGCAGTCGCTAATCAATTAAGTAATGTTGCGTTTTCAACGTTGAGCACGCATCACTAAATGATGGAAACACGGACACGCACCGAGCGCACGGGCCGGGGCGGCGAGCGGCGGGCTTGTCATGTTAAGTGTTCTCATGTAGTATCCGTCGTTTCCACAATATCTATATGACAGCATCGCATGTCTCGAAACAAAAGCCTACACTTACATAAACTATTAAATATTGCATTAGTGGTACATTATCTTATGATCTAAAAAAGCTTTAACTCGCGTCTCTTTCGCCTTTCTGATTTATTTCCAGCTCGCTGTTCTGAATCTAGAAGGGCGTCGCCTAGGGGGGCAGTGAGGGCAGCTGCTTCCCATAGATATTAAACTTATGAAAAAGTTCGTTTTTAAAAACCTGTTTGCTTCCATCTTATTTCACGCTTTTTATCCACACTGACCGCGTCAAACGCCTGAAGCGTGGGGGGGAGGTTGCGGCGCGTGCTCGAGTCGCGCGAGGCACGTCCACACCGACCGCGCGTGCTCGAGTCGCGCGAGGCACGTCCACGCCGACCGCGCGTGCTCGAGTCGCGCGAGGCACGTCCACGCCGACCGCGCGTGCTCGAGTCGCGCGAGGCACGTCCACACCGACCGCGCGTGCTCGAGTCGCGCGAGGCACGTCCACGCCGACCGCGCGTGCTCGAGTCGCGCGAGGCACGTCCACGCCGACCGCGCGTGCTCGAGTCGCGCGAGGCACGTCCACGCCGACCGCGCGTGCTCGAGTCGCGCGAGGCACGTCCACGCCGACCGCGCGTGCTCGAGTCGCGCGAGGCACGTCCACGCCGACCGCGCGTGCTCGAGTCGCGCGAGGCACGTCCACGCCGACCGCGCGTGCTCGAGTCGCGCGAGGCACGTCCACGCCGACCGCGCGTGCTCGAGTCGCGCGAGGCACGTCCACGCCGACCGCGCGTGCTCGAGTCGCGCGAGGCACGTCCACGCCGACCGCGCGTGCTCGAGTCGCGCGAGGCACGTCCACGCCGACCGCGCGTGCTCGAGTCGCGCGAGGCACGTCCACGCCGACCGCGCGTGCTCGAGTCGCGCGAGGCACGTCCACGCCGACCGCGCGTGCTCGAGTCGCGCGAGGCACGTCCACGCCGACCGCGCGTGCTCGAGTCGCGCGAGGCACGTCCACGCCGACCGCGCGTGCTCGAGTCGCGCGAGGCACGTCCACACCGACCGCGCGTGCTCGAGTCGCGCGAGGCACGTCCACACCGACCGCGCGTGCTCGAGTCGCGCGAGGCACGTCCACACCGACCGCGCGTACTCGAGTCGCGCGAGGCACGTCCACACCGACCGCGCGTACTCGAGTCGCGTGAGGCACGTCCACACCGACCGCGCGTGCTCGAGTCGCGCGAGGCACGTCCACACCGACCGCGCGTGCTCGAGTCGCGCGAGGCACGTCCACACCGACCGCGCGTACTCGAGTCGCGCGAGGCACGTCCACACCGACCGCGCGTACTCGAGTCGCGCGAGGCACGTCCACACCGACCGCGCGTACTCGAGTCGCGCGAGGCACGTCCACACCGACCGCGCGTGCTCGAGTCGCGCGTAATGAACAGTCAAGAGGTTTTCGAGCTTTACACATTGGACTTAGTACCGTACTTATTATAATCGCCATAGAGCTAAGTAAGACTCGCACTACAAGTGTAAAGCTTCATATTGTGCCCTTGAATGTATCTTTAATTCTTACTTTCCCATTCTCAAAATATCTACTGGCGACGCCCTTGTTCCACTTGTGTGCACACTTCAGGCGTCATAAACTTATTCTGTTGTGCTCACTTAATGGTTTTCCAAACGGTGACATGCTGTTCGTTTGCTGTAATGGTAAAAAAGGCCCACTTGCCTTTTTTACCGTTACAGCACAGCTATGCTGGCGACTAATCAGCAACTTGATCATGGCACGCGTGTGTGCGTACTAACAAGGGGAGTGTCAAACTTAGGAATCACAGATTCCCATCACATTTATATATATTGTAGGGCAGGGTCCCCTCAATAAATATATAAAGCGGCATGACGCCATTCGTTTTTATTATTGAGAAATTTCAACTCAAAATTCTATATGTAACTTAAGTAGAAGGAACCTTTTTACCGGTTGCAGCAATGGTTCCGTGGCGTAGTGGTAACGCTCTTGCGTACTGAGCGACCAGACGGCTGTTCAAGTCCCGGTTGAGTTTTTTTTTATTTATAAATAATTTAATATAAAAATAAATAATTAACAAATAATTAATAATTCTATAAATATTTTTTTTTAAGTTAGAAAAATTACAAAAAAATATAAAAATAGGATTTGTAATAATTATAATGACAAAGTAATTATTAAAAATAATCTGTTATTCGAAAATTACAATATTACACACTTACAATTAAAATCATAATATTATACTTATTCACTCTCTGCATCATCATCAGAATCATTTGTAACTAAACATTCATTTGGATGATAATCATCATAGAAACATTTTTATCACAAACCGCACATTTTATAAAACTAATATTGTTGCAATTACATTTTGTCTTCAAATTATTTATAGAGAAGCACAATTGGTTTACATTCATAAATATTTTCCTTTCATCAATCAACTTGGAGGCAAACCAAGCATACTGGATCATCGCTGTAAATTTTTGTGAATTTAATTGATGCAATATATATAGCTTAAACAGCCGTCTGGTCGCTCAGTACGCAAGAGCGTTACCACTACGCCACGGAACCATTGCTGCAACCGGTAAAAAGGTTCCTTCTACTTAAGTTACATATAGAATTTTGAGTTGAAATTTCTCAATAATAAAAACGAATGGCGTCATGCCGCTTTATATATTTATTGAGGGGACCCTGCCCTACAATATATATAAATGTGATGGGAATCTGTGATTCCCAAGTTTGACACTCCCCTTGTAAGTTCTGAGTCTCGGCACAGCTGCAGGCACTCAATCAACGCAGATATCGACCGTTTCTTGTTCGTTGTCCGCAACTGTTACAACATACGAGTTCACATAGTACAGTTGGTATATAATATTGTCCTATCTTATTTACACGATAATTATATACCTACTTAAAGCGTTACATTTTGTGAATAATTTAATTAATAATACAATATGAATATAGTATGTGTATTGTTGTATTATTTGGCTAAATTGTTTGCAACGCGTTGCGTTCGCTGCAACGTGCGTTCAGAGTATGTTTGACACACCAATCTGAACAACACACTAATATGTACAGTGTCAGATAACTGGACGTGTCTGTGGGACACATCATATTTGATTACAGCGCGAATTAGAGAAATCATAATAAAATGATGATGCAAGAAATAAAAAATAAAATACATAGACAATTACAGTAAAGGAAGGTAGCTTTGGATACGAACGTGTAATTAATTGTATAAGATATTTGTATCCACTTTGAGCTTATCCCTTTAACAGAAGGCACAACCAATTATAATTATTTCGCAATATAGCGTCCTAAGCCCACAGACACGTGCGCCTCCCGGCGGCGCTGCGATCACCACTAACAAGTAACTAACATTACAGTATCGGTATAATGTAGCACCAAATATTCTTACTATAAGCGTTCGAATTCACATCAGCACATAGCAATATGTTCCTATTGCAGAAAATAGTCATTTGAACGAGGTGTTATTCATAATACAAATTGTTATCGAGTGTGTCTTATTATCTCGTAACTATTAACTGCACCTGAAGTTTTGAGTATTTGGTAACTTTTTGATTACAATTAGTGTGTACTCGAACGCCGTTAGATCTATATTTTGTCGGGTACATACGAATATAACCACAAATCAACATATATGATCATCGTACGATCGACTTTATAGGACAACCCTACAATACCTATACACTCAATAAGTATTCAATGACATATTGATAATCAAAACAAATATTTAAATGTGTCATTTAGATTAGACATTTTAAGGGCTGATTTTTGAATCGTCAGCTAAGTTTTATCTGAGGAATAAATATGATAGTTTTTGTATAGAAATTGTGTCAAACCGCCAGTTTAATTCTTCAGATTAAAGTTATCTGGTGATTGACAAATCGGCCCTTAGTGGATGAGTTTTCAGAGACTAGATGGAAAGCAATATTAACGGCACGACGTCGCTTAGGAGTAAACTAGGCTAAGAGTAGACCATGTCAGTGAATAGATACTTGTATACAGTTATGTACATGTGTCGTGCTTGTGGGGCAGCCATTCGCGTCGCACCTGCGGGTGAAACGATCCGTTTTATTGAATGAAACGCATGTGACTAAGAGGGATTAAGGACGCTATAACATTTTTGAATCGCTCAAGTTTAGGTATCTGAGTCGCCACACAACAACATTATGCGCACGCACATATTGAAACCATTGTCTGCTCGATTTTAAACATTACTTATGTCCTGCTGTTTGCAAGCCACAGGAATTGATGGATGCCTCGGAAAGTGCTAAGCTCGTAGCCAAATTCTGGGCTGACTATATTTAGATTGCTATCGACACGCTAAGAAGAAGGAGAAGAACATTACTTAACTAATCTTGATACTCGAAGGTATTATTTATTTTTAACCGACGAAAAAAACGGAGGAGGTTATCAATTCGACGCGTATATTGGAACGAAGTTACTTATCGCGCGTTGCGAAAGGGGGCTAGACGGAAAAAATTAAGACCAAAAGTTGTAACGACACTTTTTGCTATATGTAGTTGTAAGCCGTGCGGCATGCGCGTGTTTCTCTGTCTGTCTCTCTCTCTCTCATAGAAAGCAAGCCAGTTATTTTCGTTTCGTCTTTTTATTTCGCATTGAACAGTGTGATGTCGCGACGATTATTTTTGTTGAGTGTATACAGATTTTTTGTACATCCATACCTCCATACTAATATTATAAATGCAAAAGTAACTCTGTCTGACTGTCTCTCTGTCTCGCTTTCTTGCTAAACTACTGAACCGATTTAAATGAAATTTGGTACATAGATAGTTTAGAGTCTGAGAAAGGACATAGGCTGTTTTTTATCCCGGTAGTATGTTACCGTGGGATAATTTCCGACCTACACGCGGACGAAGCCGCTGGCAAAAGCTAGTAATAAATAATAATAACACAATGAATCCTGACAGTGTTTCTGCACAAGTTCCGGATATTGCTGATGGAGTTAGGTAAGTAGAGATTTTATACAGACAATAATAAATGCAATTAATCGAAAGGAACTTCGTTCCATCCGGGTGTCCCTTGACACCTCTCAAGTTTTTTTTATTTTTATTTTTATGTATGACCACGCATAACTTTTTACATAGTAGTCCGATTGTGATAATTCTTTTTCTATTGGAAAGGGTATACTCCGAAGGTGGTCCCATATAAATTTGGAAAACAAAATCGAACCCTAAGGGTCGGAAAACAGGGGATGATTGATTGTTCATTCACTGATTGTAATGTATAACCACGCATAACTTTATACAGAGTAATCCGATTTTGATAATTCTTTTTTCATTGGATAGGGTATACCTTGCAAGTATTATTAGCACATTAAAGCCACAAAAAATTATAAAATAAAAAACTTTTTAACAAAAAAATAAACCGCCTAAAAAACTAAAAAGCAAAAAATAATACTGGCACTCACTTGATTATTATTTTGATCGTATTTATTTCGTACAAAAAAGCGATACGCCTGTGCCTCCTAGGACGCGTCTGAGCGCGGAATGACAAACCGGAAGTTAAATGTATGAAGAAATTTGAGAGCGTTCTTTATTTTTCTCATATTTAAAAAAGTTATGTATTTAATTACAAAATATTTAGGCAAAACGTAGAAGATTATACTAGCCACAATTTCTTGATATTGTGAAGTTAAAATACACAGTTGATCTCACTAAACAGGTACCTTTTCAGACCCCATTATTTTTTACTTTCTTCGATTATTGCGCTGGGGAAAACGTATTTTTGTGAAAATATTGTATAGGACTATACAATTTTTATGGTTCCATCATGGAGATGATGATGATGAGACCATAACTGACTTCGCAGTTGTGATTCCTATTGATTTAATTTGTACCAGAAAACCACCAATATTTGTAGAAAAATGTTATAGCGTCCTTAATGTCATTATTCATGCTTGCAATGAGAGAAACAGGGTGACCATTGAAAATATAGATGAATAGTGCGTCCGGCGACGGCGCTCACCTGGCCCGCTCACGAGTGGAATGGCAGCGGCAGCGAGTACAGCGAGGGTCACCGCCGCGCCTCCGCCACGTACACCGACACCGTCGAGTCCTTGGAGCCCACGCCCATCGCGCACCTGCCACACTCACGCAGGTATTTCAATCAGGCTCAGAAACACACGTTTGAACATCAACATTAACAACGAAATAGAATTGTTTCTAACTGCCCCTTCCAAAAAAACCTTGCCTTCTTGTAAAAAAGTCTTTTATAAAATATAAAAGAGTTGTTTCATTCGTTCGTTGCAAGGCTGAGCTCGTCATCAAGAGTGCCTGCTTACCTGAGCGGATGGAAGGTGAGGCAGGAGACCGGCCCAATGCGCGCGCCCATGAAGCCCTCGTGGAACTTGATGGTGTTCAGCGGATTGCCCTTCAGGTCGTAGATGCTGATGCTCTGGTTAACTGACCCACTGATAGACAAGTTTTAAGATTAGCTGTCGTCCGTGACATGGTGTGCGTGTATTTTGTATTCATTATTTTACATAATATGCCAAAGCCTCACGCCTCTCAGTGTCAGTCGCCGTCAGGGATATTGTAGCAGACAAGGTGACTAAATATTTCTGAATAATTTAAAATGTGAGAATGTTGCATACACTATTAATTTCGGAACATTCATTACTTCATTAATATCTGAGCAGACAAATGTTAATAATTTCTATACACGAAACTAACCAAAATTAACAGGACATGGAACATAGTGACATTTTAAATTGTTCAGAATTATTTGGTCACTTTGCACGGTACAGTAAGTATATCTAGTGGCTACTGTAGTTCTCCAGGGTTAGAAGCCATACCAAATTCATACTCTATCACAGTCGGTCCACCCGTTGTAGAGATTAACCACAACATAGAAAAAAAAAAAAAACTGTTTATAGTATGTGTATAGTATAGAGTGGCTCGTACGCACCAGGCCAGCAGGTTGCACAGCGGGTGCACGTCGACGGCGGCGAGCGGCGCGGGCGCGCGCACGGTGTCCAGCACGGCCAGCTTGCGCGTGTCGTAGATGTGACCTGTGTATAGTATAGAGTGGCTCGTACGCACCAGGCCAGCAGGTTGCACAGCGGGTGCACGTCGACGGCGGCGAGCGGCGCGGGCGCGCGCACGGTGTCCAGCACGGCCAGCTTGCGCGTGTCGTAGATGTGACCTGTGTATAGTATAGAGTGGCTCGTACGCACCAGGCCAGCAGGTTGCACAGCGGGTGCACGTCGACGGCGGCGAGCGGCGCGGGCGCACGCACGGTGTCCAGCACGGCCAGCTTGCGCGTGTCGTAGATGTGACCTGTGTATAGTATAGAGTGGCTCGTACGCACCAGGCCAGCAGGTTGCACAGCGGGTGCACGTCGACGGCGGCGAGCGGCGCGGGCGCGCGCACGGTGTCCAGCACGGCCAGCTTGCGCGTGTCGTAGATGTGACCTGTGTATAGTATAGAGTGGCTCGTACGCACCAGGCCAGCAGGTTGCACAGCGGGTGCACGTCGACGGCGGCGAGCGGCGCGGGCGCGCGCACGGTGTCCAGCACGGCCAGCTTGCGCGTGTCGTAGATGTTCACCTCGCCGTTCATGCTGCGTAGAGCACACGGGTTACTTTACTGTTCATGTGCAATCTTTTCACATTTATTTAAAAATAAGTGAAGCGTCATCAGCGAATAACATTATATCCGAGAAGTTAGCCATCATATAAGTAAGGTTATTAATGTAAACTACGTAAAGGCTAAGATTGAAACCAAAAAAAAAGGAAAGGGCTAAGAATTTAACCTTGAGGCATGCCCATCTTAACTAGAGACCCCGAGGACGTCTCCCCGTTAACGTTCACTTTTGCTGCCTGTTTGATAAATAAGAAAAAACAAGATCAGCAGCTTGTCCATGAATTCCGTAGTGGTGTAATTTATAGATCAGAGTATTGTGGTCAACATAGTCGAACGCTTTTGAGAGGTCATAGAAAATGCCAATTGCATCCTGGGACATTTCCCAGGATTCCAAAATGTGACTGATGAGTTTTACTCCCGCGTCAGTCGTCGACCTACTTTTCGTGAAACTAAACTATCGACTATGTAAAATCTCATTTGAGTTGAAATGCCCCAACATCTGGTCTAGCATTCTTTTTTCATAAATTTTGCCCAATGCTAGTAGCACAGATATAGGTCTATAATTAGAGGGATCAGTCTTACTACCCGATTTGAAAATTGGTACTACTTTACTATGTTTAATTAAATCAGGAAACGTACCACTGTCTAAACATTGATTAAATATGTCTGTCAGGCAGGACAGAAGCAATTGTGTCAATGATGTTTTCAAGAACCTTAACCAAAATCCCCAAAAGTCTTCCGTGTTTTTATGTTAAGACTTTTAAATTATGTCTTAATTGTGGCAATAGAAAATGTTTGAATTCAAAACTAGGAATTGTTTAAATTTGAATTTATTTTTGGAAGTACTTATTTTGTAACTTATTAATTTAGATCCAGCTTGAGCGCAGATTGTTGAATATCTTAGAATAGTTTGTTACATAATTATGGAGGGCCTTATCAGATGTCCGTACCGTTTCTTTAGAATACTGAACGATAACTGAATCGTTTTAGACGATTTTTTTTATTCATAAAATCTCGACGCCACCGGTAGTTATCAATTCAGAAAGTGCGCTATATTTTTGTGTTGAATTTGAACAGTTCTAATCTGTGCCTGCACCTCCACCTCCTCTCCTCACAAAGCAGTATTTTTTAAATTAGTTACTGAAGTGTGAGCATGATACGCAGCTATGCAGTCGTATAGCTTTGTTTCTAGTGTGCAGTAATATCAAAGTAGCAGCGCCACAGAGGCGGGCGCGTGTGGCGTGCGACTCACCAGCCGGTGATCATGGTGTAGAGGTCGGGGCGCTGCACGGCGGCCAGCACGGGCGCGGCGTGCGGCGTGCGGCCCCACAGCGCGGCGCGCGGGCTGCGCTCGTCCCAGGCGCGCACGCCGCCGTCGCCGAAGCCCAGCAGCAGGAGCGTGGAGCCCTCCGTACCGCGCCACAGCGCCGTAGCCGCTGCTTCACACTCTGCACACCAACATTCTTATTAATTCATCACTTTCACATATATTTTCTATGAACGAACGCACACCGCAGGCGGGCCGCTCCAGACTTTTTTTGTTTGACAATGCGTTGCGCTGCGGCCCGTTGCGGTTATACACAACATTGTAATGGGATATGATGTATCTAGAGATTATATAAGGTGAACTGAGGTAAACAGTTCCATGACGTAAATTTAACATGACAATTAAATCAAAATGACATAACATCACAACTGTTTTCTCCGGAGAGTTGAGGAAAAGTTTACCAAATAGTACACTTACATTTCGCTAACTATAAATTCAAGAGGCCGTTTATGAAAATTCGCTGATTTATTTAATTTTACAAATGTGCTTTTACAGTTAAAATACTGCATTCCCAGTAGAGTAGCCGAAATTAAAATAAATTCAGTGCCTATTTTCTCTTGGATTTAACCAAGTTAATATTTAATGTTTCTTTTAATATGAAAGTGCTAAAAAGTGATTCATACATTGTATAGATAACTTTCACAACAATACAAAATAATATTTTTTACATACCGTGTAGTAGCGACGTGCGATCTATATAGGCATAAAGTCACTGCAGACCCTAGAACTGGTAGATCTAGATCAGTTACTGATATTTCGTCAACACGAAAGTAATGGCACACTACATTTTGATTTTGATTTAGAAATTGTTTGTTTCTACAGATTCCAGAGTTGTTTTCTTTCATGTGTTGCGCGCTATTTTATGTTTTTATTTTGATGGTATTATTGTGATTAATTCATTTTGAAACGTAAATAGGTTACGTATTGTTTAGGTCGTTTTGTTGCTAATTTCAATTAGTTGATTGAATTGTTTTTAAAATTTATTTTTGTTTGTTTTATTCTAAATGTTGTTCGATTGTGAGGTTTGTGTTGAAAATATGATGCTGAGAGTCAGCACTTTTTGAACGTCAAAGTTACATAAGACAGTGCCTCTAAACGCCCGCTCTTCACCACTTCCTAAGTTTGGACTTTTAATCCTATTCAGTAACATGACAGTTGGAGGGATACCAGGTTTTACAAAAAAAAAAAGATAGTGAGGTGGTGCAAGAATGAATGAAATTGAATGAACTTGAAATAATGTACTTATGTACATGCAAATTTTGTATTTTAAATTTAATAATTTATCTTAAAACACGATGTATACTATATCGTTATAGTATAGTCTATGGCTGCCAGAGGAAATAAAATGACTATAGTAAAAAAAAGAAGTAAAATGACATGATTTTTATATTTTGTTTTGTTTCTGTCAGAAGAAAATAAAAAAGGAAATAACTGTTATAAATAATTATCAATTATTCTTATATTCCACACCCTAAAAAGGATTTTTTATAGTTTTATTTAATTTAAACCATTTTATCATTCATTCTTTACGTGAAATCGTTCACTACCTCAACACTATTTGTTTTAATATGGTATCATTATTTTTCGTTGAACTGTCAAGTTACTGAATAGGATTAAAAGTTCAACCTTAGTGCATTAGCTGGGAAGAAGTGGCGGAACAAACTCCCCAGCAGCACAGCTACCTGTTAAGTTAGAAGAACTTGATTCTATACAATAATATGTAAGTCATTTATATTATGAAAACAAAACACATTAAATTATTTGCCACTAGCTTTTGCCAGCGGCTTCGCCCGCGTGGAGGTCGGAAATTATCCCGCGGGAACATACTACCGGAATAAAAAGTACCCTATGTGTTATTCCAGGTTATAAACTATCTGTGTGCCAAATTTCATCTAAATCGGGTCAGTAGTTTTTGCGTGAAAGAGGAACAAACATCCATACATCTATACCTATACATCCATACATACAAAATTTCGCGTTTATAATATTAGTAGGATATGTCAGCTAGCACACGCCAATATACCAACAAAACATTGATTGATTTGATTTTTGGATTTTTCAAGGTCTTTATTAGTACAGACGCCAACACATCAAGCTACTACAATCTGTCAGATTTCTTTGATAGATTTTCGACTTTATTTCTAGAGCATTAGGTTCAAGGTTCATTGGGAAAAATTGACAGTTTCGGGTAGCTTGACCTGGTGGCGTCTGTACATATGGTATGTGCGTGTGGATTGAGAGATCTTTTCGAAAAACTCTTCCAATCCCAACCAAATTATAAGAGGATTTAGGAAATAATTGTGAAAACTTCATGGTAAGGTATAAAATTTGTGAAACCTAAACAAAGAAAGTTAGAACTCATTAACTGGATCTCTCAATCTGGACAACTGAAGAAAAGCCATAACGCGTATCCAAGAATATACTGCCTATGTGTTTATAATTTGCATTTTAATTAATTGTGAAGGATTTGTGAAAGCTGCTAAACAAAATTTCGATTTGTGTCAAAGCCACGTTTAAGATTTATAACGGTTTATATGGATCACTCAGAGTGGACAATTTTCAATTGAGTGATCTTGTAAAACACGACCTAATACTGAAAAAGTATGAATAATTATCATGTTTATTGCAAATTATGCTTCTGGGAAAATTTGTGAAACAAAAATCGTGATTTGAAATCTTACTGGTTCAAGAGAAAATGAAAATCTTGTTTTTTGTCGATCGTTCCAACTGAGAGATCAATATTTTGAACTATATTTAATAAACCAAAATGTATAGGTAGAAGGTAGATACATCAGAAATTGTTAAAAATGTTGTACTGAAATTTGACGAATCAGTCGTCCCCGTAAGTGTTATACTTAAAAAGATAAATCATTTTTTACAATCCTTAAGGAAGATGTTGACTAGGGTAGACATACTTTTTTATTTTGTCCGATTTTTTTTCGACTACCCTATTCATGCTAACATTGTGTATATTCATTGCGATTTGCGAACTTATTGAGTAGCCACTCAACTGTCCAAGGGTATTACAGGACAAACATCCTATTACATCCTATTATGTAATTATGAGTGAAATTAAAAAAAAAGTTTAAATTAAGAAAGTTTTTTTTTTGGTTACCTTAAAGTTTCTGAACTTTTTGTGTGTAAGAATTACTTAGAATTAGAATTACGAAATTAGAATTCCTTAGTAAGAGCACTACACATACAGTACCTAACTTTGCAGAAACTTGTCATTTAAAAACGTAATTTTATATTATTTAAATTATGTAGTGAAACCAGACACAAATTACTTGTATAAAAACGTTTAAAGTGCATCATAATTTGAATTGTACCGGTAATGATTCCGACCGGCGATATGGTCACCCTACTCAACGTTTTCCTCAAGGATTGTAAAAAATGATTTATCTTTTTAAGTATACCACTAACAGGGACGACTGATTCGTCAAATTTTAGTACAACATTTTTCACAATTTCTGATGTATCTACCTTCTACTTATAAGTTTTGGTTTATTAAATATAGTTCAAAATAATGATCTCTCAGTTGGGACGATCGACAAACAACAAGATTTTCATTTTCTCTTGAACCAGTAAGATTTCAATCACGATTTTTGTTTCACAAATTTACCCATAAGCATAATTTGCAATAAACATGATGATTATTCATACTTTTTCAGTATTAGGTCGTGTTTTACAAGATCACTCAATTGAACATTGTCCACTCTGAGTGATCCATATAAACCGTTATAAATCTTAAACGTGGCTTTGAAACAAATCGAAATTTTGTTTAGCAGCTTTCACAAATCCTTCACAATTAATTAAAATGCAAATTACAAACACATAGGCAGTATATTCTTGGATACGCATTATGGCTTTTCTTCAGTTGTCCAGATTGAGAGATCCAGTTAATGAGTTCTAACTTTCTTTGTTTAGGTTTCACAAATTTTATACCTTACCATGAAGTTTTTACAATTATTTCCTAAATCCTCTTATAATTTGGTTGCGATTGGAAGAGTTTTTCGAAAAGATCTCTCAATCCACACGCACATCATATGGTTCAGAAATACAGTTTACAAATGATCTTATTCTATTTGTTCACCAGTCTCGATTTATTTTGTTACACAGGCTAACGCCTTTACAAACATATAAACATGACATTACTTAGTATTATTTACAATGATTTGACATATAGTTATAATAAATACTTAATATTCAACTACGAAGTATGTGCAAGTCTTAGTATGACCCACATAGATTTAAATGATTGAGTTACAAAATGTACGCTTTATAATAATCTGTTATAATAATATGAGGTAAGTGGCGGGTAGTTCGCAAGAGATCACGCATTCTTCGGCCGTACGAGCGGCGTCAGCTAGTAAGCGAGCTATCGTCATGATGCGTCACGGAGGAAATAGTGATGGGGCAGTCGGTATCGATTGTACGTGCGGGCGTACGGCAATGTAGTAAGTCTACTTTTGCCAATTGACGATATTAAAATGTTACGATGTGCTGGGTTTTTATGTAAATAAAATTTACGCGAAGTTTTTAAAATGACATCTTTTAAGAATGGATATTTTATACGGTTGTGTAATATTCTAAGGTTGGTACGAAATTGTGTGTTATATGATAGTTTTATAGCTTTATTTTGGATAGTTTGGAGTTTACTATATTTTGTTTCGGAAATACTAGACCAAACAGGTGCTGCGTAAGTTAGGCAAGGTCTAACAAGTGTAGAATATATCTGTAATTTGGTTGAGGGGCTGAGAACAGATTTGCGATTTAAGACTGGTTTTAATGAGTTTAGGGCTTTTGCACCTTTGCTTATAACTAGTTCGATGTTCTTATTCCAGTTGAGTGTCTTGTCCAATATAACGCCTAAATATTTCACCGAAACACGCCATGTAATATGGAAGTCATCAATTTTTACAACAGTGGTGGGAAGTGCGCGTTTTCTGGTAAACAAAATGCCTTCGGTTTTCGTTGAATTTAGTTGTAGTTTCCAGGTTTTAAAATATTTGCTGAGAAGTTCCAATGAATATTGTAGCCGAGCAGTCACTACATCAATATCTTTGTGTGTCGTGAATGTTGCCGTATCGTCAGCGTAAATGGCAAGTTGTGTGTGAGCTTGTTTGGGTATGTCATTCAGGTAAAGTATGAAGACGTATGGGCCTACTAGTGAGCCTTGAGGCACACCGGCTGGGATGAATTTAGGTGCAGAGTGGTCTTTGCCTATATAAACGGAAAAGGATCGATCTTGTAAGTAGTTCTGGATGAGTTTTACTAGACAGAGAGGTACTTCAAGTTTAATTAATTTATGTAAAAGGCCATCGTGCCAAACAGAATCAAAAGCTTTTTCTATGTCCAATAAAATCATGCCTATGGAGAGGCCTCCATTTAACCCGTGGGCTATGTGTTCAGCTACTCTGGCTAGCTGTTGCGTGGTTGAATGTGAACTTCGGAAACCAAACTGTTCGGGTATCAACTTATGTGTGGTTATTCTAGTGAGACAGGATAGAATAATGGCCTCTAGAAGTTTCCCTATGCTTGGCAATAAACTAATTGGTCGATAGCTAGATGGGGTTGACTGATCATTTCCGGGTTTTTTAATAGCTATGATTTTAGCGTGTTTTAATGTACTTGGAAAGTATGCATGCGTAAACAACCATTAAACACTTTGGTCAAATAAACAATAGCTTTCTGAGGAAGGTTTTTCAATAGGCCATTTCCCAGACCGTCAAATCCAGGTGCTTTGTTTGATTTTAGTTTTCTTAATCGTTTTTGGATTTCATGTGGCCTAACAAGTGATGGGTAGTCACTCATTTTGTAGCAGTCTAGCAGCCCAATTGATTCTTTAACTGCCTCTTCAATACTGGGATCACTGACCCAATTTTTGGTTAGGTCCATATTTTCCAGGAAGGTATTTGCTAGTGTCTCACATTGTTCAAGTACTGAGGAGGTGGTAGTATTATTTGCCAATTTTAGAGGTGGAATTGACACAGGCTGATAATTCAATGACTTGACCAATCTCCATAAGTCCGAAGTAGGATTGGTAACTTTAGCTAATTTATTGTTCCAGTCATCGTCATTTAGGGTTTGGATCTTAGCCTTGATACATTTCTGCATATTATTGACTTGGGGGAATAGCTGTCGTCGTTTATAAGGGTCGTACTCATCTAAGGCCAGTCTTCGAAGTCGATTTTTGCTTTAATTTCAGACCTGATTCGACGTGGGAGTTTATGACCACTATCAGTGGGTAATTTAGGAATGGCTTTATCTCTTGCGTTTATGATAGATTGGGTTAAGTGTTCGATAGCAAGTTCAATTTCCTGGGATGAGTTGAAAGTAGTTTGGCTTAATGTTATGGACTCATTCAAGTGAGATCTATAACCTCTCCAGTTCGCTTTTGAATAATTGAACGTGATGCGCGTTTGTCTATTGACTTTACTTGCAGTGAAATAAACAGGTAGATGGTTTGAAGAGAGGCGGTTGATTGCCTGAGGCTCTGAAAGGTGATAGACAGAGTTAGCTAGGATGATGTCGGGTGTAGATGGTGTGTGCGTGCTATGATAGTGGACTAGAGTGGGACAAGAAGGAGCAAGGATGTCATATTCGTTGCTTAACATGTGATCGAAAAGAACCTCGCCATGGATATTTGAGCGAGAGCAGTGCCAGTATGGGTGCTTGGTATTCAGATCACCCATTATTATAGTTTTTGAATGAACATTAACAATTTTGTCTAGGTCTGAAGGTAGTAGGGCTAGGTTTGGCGATTGACAAGCTGAGATAAAAGCAACTGACTGATTTGATAAAGCAACTTGTATTCCAACACATTCGAGGTTTTGAGTGATAGGTAAATTTAAAGGGGAATGTTCAATGTCCGACTTGACTAAGATGGCAACTCCCTGACCGATTCCATCAGGTTTCTTATCACATCGATAACAAGTGAAGCCTGGGGTGTGTAGTTTAATGTTGGGGGAAATTCTAGTCTCTGACAACGCTATGATATCAACAGAAAGCTCGCTTACCAGATCTAGCAGCTCCTTAAGCTTAGAGCGAATGCCATCGGCATTCCAATATAGAATTCGTACACATTGCATTCTACACATATTGTCCCAGATGAGTTAAAATTAGAATTACTTTGTCCATCATATTGGTACATCCTAGAAATTGACTTTTGATGGTTTTTATCGTCATCAATATGGCTAGCATATCAGCTGTTGCCGGATCTTGAGTAGTATCTGTAACGTTGACTTTTTGTGTGTTGGAAGCAGCAACGGAGTTCCAGGGTCGCTCGTCGACAACGTTTGTTTTCAATGGGGGCTTTATAGTCCTGGCGGCTTTGAGTTGATCTTGACGTTCTCGCAAAATTGTTAAGTACTTTTCACGCTCTTTGCATTGACGGAAGTTGGCAGGATGATTTCCACCACAGTTACAGCACTTGGCTGGTTCGTCCCGGGTCTTTTTGGGGCATTCCTCGGTCGGGTGGGGAGCGGTACATTTTACACAGCGGGGCGCTAGGTTGCAGTTGGTAGAAGAATGGCCGAATCCTTGGCATCTGTAGCACTGAGTTCCATAACGATTGTTGCTACGGTATTTTCGTATTTGTACTACTGTGTTACATAGGAGCCTGATTTGTCGAAATTTTGCGAAATCAGCACCAGGAGGCAGTTGTGCCAAGAAGGGAGGGCAGTACGAAGATTTTTCTGCAGGTACTTTCATTTTCCGAACAATCACATTCTCGAACCCAAGCAAGGCAATTTCGGCTTGAAGTACATCCTCGACGTAGTTAGGAAGACCGAAGATTACTGCTTTGTACAACTTCTCATCCTTTCGCGAGTAAGTGTGAAAGGCCATGTCTTTACTACGCAGACCGTCTTTGATGACCTGGTGACTTTCAGATGTGTGGCAGATGACAGCTAATCGATTATTACGTCTGTACTGCAGGTGAAAGTTTTTCGAGTAAGTCATGATTGTGGTTCTGATGAACTCGTGCGTCCAAGTAGGTTCTATGTCCAGTACGATGGGAGGGATGCGTGTGACCTTTCTTGTGATAGCATCACGAAGTCTTGTGCTAGAGTCAGCAGCCGATGATTGGTTGCCAGGCAGATTGCTAAAACTGTTGTTAGTCTTGATAGGCTCCGGTAGGCTTTGTTCGGCTTCACGCGCAGTTTTTTTGGGAATTTTCCATTCACTGGTTTTAATTGGACCTTCGAGAGGGCGTTTGCCAACAGAGTTGGAGCGTGTCAGAAAACGATCCATATCGACAACTTTTTATCGAGCGTATTCCCATCACTAGTGAGGTTAAGGAATAAGTGGGTGGGGATTATAGAAAAGACGTGCGAACGATACAAGCGCGCGCGCCGAACTGAACAAAACATTCAAAACTAAACTCAAGCTGAAATAACGAATAAAAAACAAAATCTTAAACAGAACTTAAAAATCTAAATAAAAGCCTCCAGGCATTAAGGGCGTGCCCGCTTACATATACAACGATGCAAAATGTTACATATACATACATTGATGTATATAGCTAAGTTGAAGTAACAATTGTTAAACTAGGACCTCCGAAGTAAAATAAAATAACAGTTAATACAAATAACAATAACAAAAGCCGTGGTCAGCAAGACGAACAGTCACCACAAGCAGCACCCATTCACGAGCATAACGCAAAGGTCAGCTATTACCCCCCTCACCATATTTGAGGGAAGGTGGCAACCCGACCCCCGACGCTACCGCAAGCAGTGACATCTAAGGGAGCATGACGAACTTGCTGCCGGTTTCTCAGGCAAGAATAAAATGCCGAAGTCGCTAGCTAACTACATGTTGCAATACAACTCATTTAAAATCATTGTAATGAGTAAATTATGTCCACAATAAATGAAAAGTAAAGAAAAATAAATTAACAAAAGCAGTTATTTAAAAAAAAAAACAATTATATGAACTACCCATATAATTTGTCAGTAGGAAAGCTAATTCTGGATTGAAAGAACCTATAGCTTGACAAAAAAGAGTCTGTCATAGTGACAATTGGAACTAAAATATATTTTTTGTGGCAACACTGCTTTGTTTATCAACAACAAGTAGCTAATCTGTCATTCTGTTATGTCCTCAGTTGTATTTCACTTATTTCTAATTAACTATCAATTATTAATGCTTTTGAGCTAAAATGAATTAAACAATGAGGAGTAGTGGTGTGAGTTGTGATATACCAAGTTTTCGTAAGATATTTGGCGGAATCTGAAGCGGAACAAATTTTGTCTCCGATTGACAATGTTTTCGAAAGAACTGCCGACATGACGGGTATTTATCCAAGAAATGTATCTTTTAGTCAATGCCAGTCACTATTTTTCCTTTCTAATACTAAGTTTTATGGGTATTACTTTTCAAGCCATTTTATTGTTTTATTTACTAATAGATTATAGAGCAAATCGCGTGTACGTTGACTCTTAATGGTTGATACTTGAAATTAAAAAATGTACGTGGAATTAATATGGTCTCACAGTACAATTAGAGAAGTTGTTAATGAAGGTGAAAAAAATTAAGGATTTTTTCTACACCTCGAGAAACACCAAACAGTTGGCGGAAGAAAGAATTAGACGATTTTGATCTGTGTGCAATTAGACAAAATGTTTAACACTGTAAAGAAACAGGCAAGTATTTTTTGTTAATGCTATTATCTCATACCACATACCACAGTAAAAAAAGTATAATTTACATTTATAATTTTTCAGGTGCCTATTCTACGTAATATATTACCTATAGTTTGAGGAGACTTGGGCTGTAATGGGAGCCGTAAACGTCTAAGATAGATTTTACACTATTTCGATTTCATAAATAAGAAATGTAAAACTGACAATCAGTGTTAATGGAAAAATCTATCATAGCACTGAAAAGGAATACATGAATGATGTTATGTCACGTTTTTCTTTTTTAAATAAAATCTAAATTTTAGCTTGTTCTTTCATTTTCATTGTCATGTGGATAGTGATAGTATTATGTACAGACGCCAAAACATCAAGCTACTACAATCTGTCAGATTTCTTTGATAGATTTTCGACTTTATCTCTAGAGTATTAGGTTCAAGGTTCATTGGGGAAAATTGACAGTTTCGGGTAGCTTGACCTGGTGGCGTCTGTACCTGACGGCTTCGTTAGTTAACTGTTCAAGTTTATTCGATATTGCCCGCATCTCTTGAATGCGACATGTTATAGGTACCCTCCGACTTCCGATTAGTTTTCGATAGTAAGCAGCTGTTAGTCGCCTTCTTGTCGACTATGAACTGTCAGCATTAACAAGATTCGTTCACCATCATTCATGTCAAATTTGATACAGGTATACCAACCATTGAATGGTTGTGAATACCGTAGATGGTGACCGCAAATGCGATTGCTGACCATTATTTATTGTGTATCGGGTTCAATCGGCAATCCCTGAGTGTAATTTAATTTATTTTTATAGTGAATAAGTTTTCATTATGTTAGTATGATGGCACTCGCATCTCTTAGATAAAAGGTTTTTCCAGCGAAATAATGCGCAATCTACTAAATACAATGAAAGTAAAAGCCTGTATGCCTATCAAGTCTTAAAATTTTGTCTGTTGAGAATTCCCGGGATCTCGTGTTTGTTGATTAAAACACCAAGTATCTTATCACTTTTAGTCTTAGTCTACAGGGAGGCCATACCTACTAAACAGGCGCCCTCATTTTTTCCAGACTCTTTTTTGCCAAGCTGTAAACATTGTCTTGAGTGAATCACAGCGATTAACTATTCTTATCGTTTAAGTAGTCGTTGATAGAATGGTATGCCTTTGAAAAAAGATTGGATTTTACTTTACCTTTAAACTCATTAAACTGCAAATCTAGCAAAGCAGAGGGAAGCTTATTATAAAAGGCAAAACCAAGACTAAAAAATGAATTATGAACTTTATGAAGCCAGTGAAAGGGAGCACGTAGTTTGTCCTTATTTCTAGTATTAATATTATGAATATCACGGTTTTTTGTGTACAAGTGTTTATTTTGCCTAATATATAAGATGTTGGTGACGATGAATTGTGATGCCACCGTAAGAATACCAATATCTTTAAACAAATCTCTCAGATAAACTTTAGCACCTAGCTGGCAAATCGCTCGAACAGCTCGTTTTTGAAGAACAAAAATGTTGTGAATGTCATTAATCTAGACAAATAAATAGAATTGGAGTGTCTGTTTGTAATATTAAGATAACCACTTTTTACTAAGTGTATATAGATGTATACACGGTACAAATACCGAAACAATTTTTTTTTACAATTTTTGTCTGTCCTGGCTGCTGGACCGATTTCTACGGGACTTTCACTGGCAGAAAAAAAAAATTGGATCTCACGAAAAAATATAATACGAATGAAAAACTTTTTGTTAAATACCACGCGGACGAAGTCGCGGGAACAGCTATTACCTAGATAACCTGGATTAATTAACACATTCTTACCGCGGTAGTACGTCCTCCTGCGTTAATTTCCGACATCCACGCGGGCGAGGCCGCGGGCAAAAGCTAGTATATACTAAAAATAAGAATGGACCCAGTATTGAGCCTTGAGGTACACCTAACTGAACTAGTAGCCCGGAAGATTTCACACATTGACATCTACACATTGGTGCCTATTTTGCAAATAAGAACTTATGATATTGAGAGCTTCGTTTTGTAGTAGTAGTTTAGGCAAAAGTGTGTCATGGTGAACGCAATCAAAAGCTTTGGAGAGATCACAGAAAACTCCGATTGCACTTTGCGAGTTCTCCCATGCGTTGAAAACGTGTTTCAGCAGAGCAACTCATTAAATGCCTCAGCTACGTCGGCAGCTTTATTTGTTGTTAATCATAATTTCTAGTTGTTTTTCTTGTTTAACCGATTTATCCGTTTCATTGTTAATAATTTTACGAGTGGTTTTTATTTTATTATTGGATATTTTTATGTTATCGCTTAAAATTTTTGATTTGATTTTGACTGAACTGTTAGTCTAGTGGTTAGTGACCGTGACTGCTAAGACTGAGGTCATGGGTTCGATTCCCACCCAAGACAAAATCTTTGTGTGATGAGCACAATCATTTGTTCTGTGTCTGGGTGTAATTTATCTATATAGTATGTATTTAGAAATATATAAGTATATTTATCAGTTGTCTGGTTACCATAGTACAGGCTCTGCCTAGTTTGGGATCAGATAACGGTGGGTTGGTTGTCCTAAGATATTATTATACATATTTTTATTTAGCGAAAGCACAGATTTTTTTAAATAACTTTGAATAATTTCTGACATACTCTAGAAAAGGAGTATCAAATATATATGTTTTAAACCATATAACTCGTATAGTCTCACTCTACTTTTATAAATACCTGGAGTAGCCCACTGGCTGAAGCTAACGGAAATGCTATTAATGTCAATAGTTTAGGTCTTGAAAGTAGATTGGTATTCTTTTAGCACAATATAAAAAAGGGCTCCATAGATTTCATTAGGATTCTCGTGTTCTGGCTTAAGTTTTCGCAATTTTCGTGTAATGAAAAGGTTCAAATTGTATCTAAAGGGAGATGTGTACCTGAATTACGAGAATTAACCCAGCAAAGAGGTAATGTAACTCGTAAGTTTCATAGTAATAATTATGTGTGTCTTTGTACTCATTTGTTTATATGTTTTACTGTGTGTACAAAAATTATTAAATAAATAAGCAAAATCGGTTAAATTTCGTATACAGCTTCATAAGACCCTGTGCAATAGAGATGAGATTCGTTCCTTCGACGTGGCCAGCGCCACGTGAGTGTACATACCGGTGTCGATGTCGGTGAGCAGCAGCTCGGTGCTGGCGTCCCACAGCCGCACGCGGCTGGCGCGGCCGGCTAGTGCCAGCGTGCGGCGCCACGTGAGTGTACATACCGGTGTCGATGTCGGTGAGCAGCAGCTCGGTGCTGGCGTCCCACAGCCGCACGCGGCTGGCGCGGCCGGCTAGTGCCAGCGTGCGGCGCCACGTGAGTGTACATACCGGTGTCGATGTCGGTGAGCAGCAGCTCGGTGCTGGCGTCCCACAGCCGCACGCGGCTGGCGCGGCCGGCTAGTGCCAGCGTGCGGCGCCACGCGCACCAGCTCAGCAGCGTGGGGGGCGGCGTGGGCGCGTACGGCGCTGCACCGCCCGTGCTGTGGCCCACTGCAACACACACACGTTACAGCCACGGTAAAACAGGTTCCCAAACCAACATGACGTATAAAAAAAGTCGCGTTAACACTTTACATCTGGGCCGTGTCGTGTCCCCTACATGCCCCAGATGTAATAACAATAAAACTTCTATTGTGTGTCGTTCAGTATCCTTAAACCGTTTAAAAAGCGCCCGAGCCTCAGTACATACCTACAGTCTGTCAAGAAACTCATGAAAAAAAAAATGGATGACAGAAGGGAGGGGTAGTTGCTCGCGAACGAACTATGTCTATTCGCGTTAAGAAAATTGTGAAACACCGTTTTCACTCCCCTTAACCACGCCCCTTGACCAACTAGATCGTAGTAAATTAGCACGTACTGACTGAATGGCTTACTGCAAATGGTCGATTTAAACGCAGCTTTCTAATTTATTATGATCGGTCACGGGGCATGGCTCCACTGAGTGACAACGATGAGTTACTATTTTCTTAACGCGAATAGACTATAAGTAAGAAAACTCCCACAGACAAACTACGCCAACCTGTCCCAAATCGCTCGCTTCTTAGTTAAGCGAATGAAGTGTATTAATCAGCAAAACAATAAAGTTTAGGCGCGGATCGGTGAATTGTGATACAGAATAGATACAAACAAATGAATGCATGCATGCAGGAGCTAAGCAAGCGATCTGCCTTTTTCTGATTGAAACGGGAGCTGACGAAGTAAAAGAACGAGCTAGTTCGCTAAGGACCTGTGAACTAAACTCACTGATCCAGGTCGCGAACTATTGCGCGCAAGACTAACCGCAGTCATTATAATACACTAGCTGACCGTACCGACGTTGTCCTGTTTCCTAGAACTCGATAGCAGCGCCACTTACCGGGTCCAATAGTGAATCTAAGCCATCCAGGTTGCCACCCAAACGCATACAATAAAAATCATTCAAATCGGTCCAGCCGTTTAGGAGGAGTTCAGTGACATACACACATACAGTAGCTGATTTATTTTTTAAAATTTTTGTCTGTCGGTCTGTCAGTCTCTCTGTTTGTTCCGGCTAATCTCTGAAATGGCTGGACCGATTTTGACGGGGGCAGATAGCTGATGTTACAAGGAGTAACTTAGGGTACTTTTATTTTAGAAAAAATCTTTTATTTAAAAAAATACCTGCTTTAATTTCCGACATCCACGCGGGCGAAGCCGCGGGCAAAAGCTAGTCTACACTAATATTATAAAGAGGAAAATTTGTATTTTTGTTTGTTTGTTCGTAATGGATAAACTCAAAAACTACTGGACCGATTTTAAATTCTTTCACTATTAGAAAGCTACATTGGTGCCGATTCTGTTGTCACAAAATTCTCTAAACTAAACTAAAAATCACTAAAATTTGGTTTAATCCTGTCAAACGACGATTTCCTATTCTGAAATAGACTAAAGTGACACAACTTAACTATATTTTAGTTTGACAGCACTAATATTGCACTGAGTTATTAGTTTAGTGAAAATGTCAATTTTGCTATTCTGAGTTTGCCGGTTTTCACCAAAAATTTTGACTATAATAATTTATTTTAACTAAATCTGACTATTTTTAATCGCGATTAAAAAGGTGTGGAATAAAACTAGTGGTCATGAACTAAAATTCTCAACAACGCCTCGCCTTCACGTGCAAAAACAGTTCTGTATTTTTTATTTTCTTTTTGCTTATATCTTGAAAATGGCGTGTCCTATCGCAAAAATAATGAAATTTTCGGCCCCCTTAGTATGCCCCGGCACATTTAAATCTCAACACGTGGGTAATATTTTTTTTTATATTTTTCAAACAAAAGTGAAAAATTCCATATAAAACACGTTGAGGCTGCCCCACCAGCACGCGCCTTCGTCTCTCAAAAAATTCATTCTACGCAATGCACACACAAGTACAACGTTGCGAAACCAAAAGAGAAAAATATACCACGCTGAGTCGCGATTGTCAACTTCGATTTTAGTCGTGTCAAAATAATTTTTAAATTTAGAGATTTTCCTTGCAGAGCGTTACAATTCTCATAGCCAAAAGTAAGGAATTTTAGAGATAGTTTAGTTAGTTTAGTTCGTGTACAACAGAATCGGCACCATTATCTGCGCGTAACATAGGCTATATTTTATTTTAGAAAAAATAGGGATCCGTAAGATATTTGGGTTTTTCGGACCCAAGGTGTAAAAATCATCCAAAAAAGTTCCTTCGAAGTACCAGGTTGTTATAACTTGGTAGGAGCTCACCTAACATGGGTGTGTGATAGCTAGAAAACGTTTTATGTGTTCGAAGTACCAGGTTGGCATAACTTGGTAGGAGCTCACCTAGCATGGGTGTGTGGTAGCTAGAAAACGCTTTATGTCTTGGAAGTACTAGGTTGGCATAACTTGGTAGGAGCTCACCTAGCATGGGTGTGTGGTAGCTAGAAAACGCTTTATGTCTTGGAAGTACTAGGTTGGCATAACTTGGTAGGAGCTCACCTAGCATGGGTGTGTGGTAGCTAGAAAACGCTTTATGTCTTGGAAGTACTAGGTTGGCATAATTTGGTAGGAGCTCACCTATCATGGGTGTTTGGTAGTTAGAAAACGCTTTATGCCTTCAAAGTACCAGTTTGTCATAACTTGGTCTAACATGGGTATATGGTACTTGGTGATGTGCATCTGGATTGAGGGCCCATTTGTTGAACCCTTGCGTACCGAAATAAGATTTATACGGAAATTAGTTAAAAATAGTAAAAACTTAAAGCATTAAAAATAGTAAAAACTTAAAGCAAAGGGTCATAAATTTCTTAAATGTGAATTAAAACTGTTATGATGAAATAACTTGGGCCCTCAATCCAGACGCGTGCATAAAGTGGCATAGCCCTAATCTCAGTAAGTACTATCTCTGGGTTAATAATTTTTGTTTAAGAATTTAGTTAAGAATTTCTTAAATATTTTAAGAAATTCCCAAATCTGTAAAATATAACATTACCGATTTATGGCGGCATATCTAGGGCCCTCACTTCATTATTGTTTGTACTGAGGAATCTGCAAAACATATCTGAAGAAACACATAAATACGACTTTAACATGTTTTACTTACATACCTATGTGAATTAGTTAAAAAGAAATAAGGACACAAAACTTAATTGTTAAGAAGTAAATGAAAGTCGAATTTTACTAAAAAGTCTGAACTGAGAGCCCAATATTTTTGGCTTTATTGACTAGGCTCAACCTCATAGATCAGACTTTTTCAACCTTTTGTTGTCAACGGCACACTTTTAGTTTCAGTACTCTTTCACGGCACACCAGTAAGGAATTCGGTAGGCGTAGGTATATTAGAGGCCTTGATTTATGTGTAACGGACGTAGGGGTCCTATTGATATCCTTTAGGTAGGAAACCCTCATAACCAACCCAAAGAAAAAAATGTAATTGTGTTTTTTTGGCGATAATAAACTTTATTATTATTAATTATATTAATATCTAAGTTTTAAATAACATGATATAATCAATTAATGCGATATTTGAGCCTGGCGTGTGGAGCAAAGGCTTTTTATTCTTGGGCGAATTGTCGACAAACTTACTCGAAGCTCTTCTTCAACAGATAGCAGACGTTCGCGATTTTTACTTTTTATATTTGTCAATGCTGAAAATCCTTGTTCGCATAGGTAAGATGTCGAAAACGGCAAAAGGGCAATGAGAGCTTTTTTACTTAATTCTGGATATTCTGCTGAAACATGTAACCAGAACTTATTTACATTCAATTCCTCTAATTTTAATAGCAAAGTGCGGTCATTTTTTAACTCACAAAACTGTTCTTTCTCTTCCAATTCAAAACCAACCAAGTTACTGAGTGAAACCAACACAGAACAAGTGACACGAGTACAAGACTGCGCGAACGCACGACAAGTGGACGAATGAATGAAACAAAACAAGGACAAGCAGCGGCCGGCCGGCGGACGCCGCTTCACCCGCACGCGCCCCCCCGTATCCTTCGCTCCGTTACTATGACGACGGAAAGCGCAAGCTCCGTGCGTCTCGTTTCCACAGAATTGACTAATTGTTTCCGTACTTTTTTGTTTTTCGAAATATTTTTTTATGATTGCAATTAAGCATCGCGGCACACTGGTGTGCCGCGGCACACCGGTTGAAAAAGCCTGAGATTAACGCAAATTAGAATAAAAGTTTTAACTATTTCTTAATTAAATTGTAACATATCGTTCGTTCTTCTAAATGTCATACTTTAAGAGAAAATTGATTTTCAACTTTTTGAAAGAGAATTATTTGTAGAGTGACCATAATGTTCAAAGTACCCGTACATTTTGTAAAGTGCGTTGTTCGGCCTATATACCTACTAATTACAATGTGGTTTTCCTTATTTTTAATGTAATTTCTATTTATGTGGTGTTACTCTTTAAGGTAATAATATGAGCCAAGTTGCCTAAAGCAAATAAAAAAATATAGTTAAAAAAAACTAAAAACGAAAATGGAAATGATTTTTTTTAAATCAGAGATTTAGTTGCACTCATCACTAAAAATTACTTAGGTTTCTCGCAATTTCGTATTTTTAGGATAAAAGACTATTTTAAGGTAACATTTATGTGAAGTGAATATTTTTTTTATAATTATACCGATCGTGTTTTATTTATCACAATGAGTTTGTTTGATCTGGTGCTACAGTGATCCATAGATACAATGACTACTTACATGTATAACATACTACTAGTCGGTTAGTTTGCCTTTCATTTTATGCAAACACTGTTGAAGCTAAATAAATGTTCTAGTTTTATATATTTTTATAGAAATTACATCAAAAATAAGGAAAGCCAAATTGTAATTAGTAGGTATATAGTACAATACTTTTAGCTGCAAATATTATGACTTTCCGAATGCACTCCCGCAACCCCGTTATTCCGATTCTAGAAGGATATATTTCTCATGAGTCTTCAAAAAACTTTAACCAAAATGACGGAGTAATTGTATATGTCAATAGCTTGTTAGCTAACGTGAAAGTTAAAGAAACCGTCGTATCCGAAGCGAATTGTTTGACAATCACGATTGGAGCTGATATAGCCATAATTGCTATGTACAGGCCCTATGCATTTAAAGATCCATCAAAATTTATACAATCTATGGACAGTGTACAGTCACGAGCACGAATATGTATACACTTACCAACTTTTAAAAGGGATTTTCTCCTATTGTACTGATTGTAATTTTATTTTATTACGAATATAATATTTTGGAACCCACACTATTACGAAATTAGCCTTATCTCAAAGTTGCAATCGTTATTTAAAGAGAAAATCCATTTGAATTTGGCTATGTGTATACATATTATTACTCGTGACTGTACTATGTGAGCTTAAATCGTTTAGAAACATTGTTATTATGGGAGACATAAATATTGATATCTCCCGAAATAATAAAGATGCATATTCACTGGACTATTTGGAGTTACTAGCTCACCACGGACTTTTCCCAGCACATGATTTGGTAACGCATGGAGCTACATGTCTTGATCACGCCATTATAAAAACTTCTTTCGCCAGCACAGTTATGGTGATGGAATCCACTGTCACAGATCATTTTGCAGTTTTACTTTCTTTGTCACTAAATAGAGTTAACACTCTAAACTATAGCCAAATCACAAAAATAAATGAGGATGAGCTTACCAAAGATATTTGCAACATAAGTTTTGAGGCAGTTTATGCAACGACAGATCCTAATTTGGCTACCAAATATTTAATGGAACCACTTCTCCTGGCTATATCTAAGAACACTAGAACTATTTCAAGTACACGTAGACGCAGGTCGATTAAACCCTGGATTTCTCAAGGACTACTAAAATGCATGCGCCACAGAGACAATTTGTATAGAAAACTTAGAAAAGATCCATCAAATAACATCCTCGTGGTATCCTACAGAAGGTATCGTAATTTTTGTACAAATCTGCTACGAAAAGCAAAAAGAGATTATGAGAGACTTGAGTTTGAAAAAGCAGGTAGTAATTCTAAGCAGCTATGGCGTGTAATTAAAAATGTCACTAACATAGGTCAACTAAAATCTTCAGCCCATGATCTCATAGCGAAAAATCACGATAAACAGGACTCTATAAATCAAATTAATGAGTATTTCGCAAATGTAGGGAGAAGTTTAGCTGATAAAATACATAGGGACCCTCGATCTTTTTCGCTACCCAACCCCCAGAAGGAATCTTTTGTACTGCTCGGGACAAATGAGCAAGAGGTGGAACGCTTAATCCTTTCACTAAAGAGTGACTCTGCAGTCGGCTGGGATGGTATTTCCTCTAGTTTTCTAAAACGACATAGAAACGTTATTGTACCTCCGCTGACACATGTTTGCAACCTGTGCCTTGAGTCAGGTGTCTTTCCTGACTGGTTCAAAAAGGCAATTCTTCACCCTATTTTCAAATCTGGAGATCGTGAGCGTGTCGAAAATTATAGGCCCATTTCCGTTCTGCCTGCTATGTCTAAGATACTGGAAAAGATAATAAATACTAGGCTGGTTTCGTATTTAGAGGCTCGCAATCTTTTGTCGATTAACCAATTTGGCTATCGAAAAAAATTATCTACATCCGATGCTGTTCACAAACTGGTTAATCACGTAGCTCAGAAACTTGACAACGGTAAGAAATGTGTTGCTTTGTTCCTGGATCTCGCGAAGGCTTTCGACACGGTCTCGATTCCCATTTTAATATCTAAGCTAGAATGCCTGGGTATACGAGGTACCCCGCTATCCCTGTTCCAGAGTTACCTTAGTAGTAGAATACAGAGTGCTAAAATTGGAACCTACTCTAGCTCCGATTTGAGTGTGGTTTTTGGCGTGCCACAGGGCAGTATCTAGCTGGGGGGGCGTCCTACACTACGTTTGCCGATACGCGGTCTCCACTCCAGGACTCGTTTGCTCCATCGGCCATCGGTCCTTCGACAGACATGGCCAGCCCACTGCCACTTTAGCCTGCTTACTCTGCAAGCTATGTCGGTAACTCCAGTTCTTTTCCGGATAACTTCATTCCTGATTTTATCCTTCAAAGAAACTCCGAGCATAGCCCGCTCCATAGCCCGCTGAGCGACCTTAAATTTGTGGACTAGCCCCACTGTCAGTGTCCACGTTTCGGCACCGTATGTCATAACGGGTAGGACGCACTGGTTGAAAACCTTGGTTTTCAAACATTGCGGTATCGGCGACGAGAAGACTTGACGAAGTTTTCCAAACGCTGCCCAACCCAACTGGATCCTCCTGTCAGCTTCTTTTTCGAAGTTGTGTCTACCAAGCTGGATGACTTGCCCTAGGTAGACATACTCCTTCACAACCTCGAGAAGCGACCCTTCGATGCGGATTGGACTCGGCAAGACATGCGAATTGTACATGACTTTCGTCTTGTCCAAGTTCATGCCGAGGCCTACCCGCCGAGAGGCTCCATTTAGGCTATGCAGCATCTGGTCTAACTGTCCCAGCGTCTCTGCCATTATGACGATGTCGTCGGCAAATCGAAGGTGTGAGATGTAGTCGCCGTTAACGGTCCCCTGTCCAGTCCAGTCCAGCGTCTTAAATACGTCCTCCAGCGCATTGGTGAACAGTTTCGGGGATATCACATCCCCCTGTCTCACCCCCCCGAGCAGTTGGATTGGGCTGGTTTTCGTATCCTGGATCTGGACAGTCATCGTTGCAGCGTCATACAAGCACCTCATCACCTCGATATATCTCCAGTCAATTCGACATCGTTGCAGAGAGGCCAGAACTGCCCAAATTTTGATTGAGTCGAAGGCTTTCTCGTAGTCCACAAATGCCATACACAGCGGCTGATTGTACTCCTCGGTCTTCTGTACAATTTGCCGAACAGTATGGATGTGGTCTACGGTGCTGAAGCCTTTTCGAAAACCGGCTTGTTCTGGTGGCTGGAACTCGTCAAGTCTTCTGGCGAGACGGTTCGTGACGACCCTCGAAAACAGCTTGTACACGTGGCTCAGGAGTGAGATGGGTCTATAATTCTTCAGCAAGGTTTTGTCACCCTTTTTGAAGAACAGAACCATCACACCCCTGCTCCACGCTTCAGGCGTTGTACCCTCTAGGATGACGGAGTTGAAGAGACTTGCGAGCTCTCTCAGGACTGGTGCCCCTCCCGCTTTAAGGAGCTCTGTCGTTATTCCGTCATCCCCAGGTGCCTTATTGTTCTTAAGCTGCTCGAGAGCCGCCCTAATCTCGCACTGGTCGACATCCGGGATGTCCTCCGTGTAGTGGCGCGTTAGTTCGGCTCGATGGTCATCTTCACTATGTCCCGCTGGTTTCCCCGTCCGCGATGAGTAAAGGTGCCGGTAGAAGTTCTCAACTTCCTCGAGTATCTCGAACTTCGAAGTCACGATTCTGCCATCCGCAGTTCTTAGTTTCGTCAGATGGGACCTCCCTAATTGCTGAGCGAACACTTTCGACCCTCGGTTCTGCTCAATCGTAACCTTAATGTTACGAGTGTTGGAGCACCGGTCACGTCGTGTGAGCTTCCTGATTTTTAGGTTTAAGGTCCTCTTATCTGACGAAGACGGCTGCGTGGATGGCAACTCTCGTCTTTCCTTCATAAGTCCGAGAGTTTCCGAGGAAAGTTTTGACACCTCACTTTTTCGCTGCGACGGGAAAAGTTTGCGGGATACGTCGCATAGCGCTTTGACCACCTCATCGGCCTTCTCGTCGACAGTGCCTGTGGTTTCCAGCAGGGCGAATCGATTTTGAAGTTCCAGTTGGAACTTTTCGGATCCCAAAGCGGCTTGGAGCTGCGTAGGTCGGAGGGTAGGCCTCATCATGCGGGATTCTCTCAGCACGAAAATTTATATTTAGAGTGCCTCGTACAAGTCTGTGATCGCTTCCGGTATTAAACCTGCTGATCACGGAGACATCTCTAAATATATGCTTTTTATCCGTCATGATGAAGTCTATCTCGTTCCTCGTCACGTTATCAGGGCTCTGCCAGGTCCACTTCCTCTGGGGTTTCTTTTCAAAGAACGAGTTCATCATGAAAAGCCCCTGCGACTCTAGGAAGTTGACCAGCATTTGCCCCCTGTGATGCCTGCGCCCCAAGCCGAATGGTCCGACTTTCGATTCGCCGCGTTCTTGTACTCCCACCTTGGCATTGAAGTCTCCCATAACAACGATGTTTAGTACCGAACGATTTGTTTACTCTATGCGCCTATGTTTCTAAACGAGTAACAGAGTGACATCTCACTTGACAATTTGACGTTGACACTTGACAGCTCTCTTAATTTTGCCGCTAAAAGAGGCCCGTCGCGTTTTGAGACGCCCGCGACGCTTTTGTTGAAATTAATCCCTTTAAATCGATCCGTTTGTGACAATTAGTCGTGATCCAATTGTATTAATTGTAATAACCCCCAATTTGAAGAAAAAACACGGGTTTTGGACATATTTTCGATAAATAGTTTGAAGGTTAAGCAAAGTGTGACGCTGTTGGGACGAGTGATTTGAAGACCGCATGCTGTGATCGTCTCCAGCCTAATTGGAAGCGGAATCTAACCTGAAGAATACTCGTAACGTCACGACACGATACACATACACTCACTTACACACAGAACTCCAGGTTGGCACCAGAGCAGTGTCCTTCAACCATGAGGTAAGTGCCTTTGTTTGTATATTGTACCTTGTACTTGTATTGTCTGCTCCGCGTACGGCGGACAGTACGCTAGCCACTCTTGTCTCTAGAGCCCCACGATTATAACTCTTCCACTGCGCACTTGAAATCGTATTGTACGGGGTCTAGTCTGGCAGCGTACATTTTGGTAGCAGAGCGTGGTTTTAACCTACAAAACCACCAAATTGGTAATTTTACAGTAGGCTAATTACTTGGCAGTCTCTATAAGGGAAGTAGTAATTCGCTGTAAATATTTGTTAACGGTAATTAATTGTTTGTTTGAAATAATTTGTAAATTTGTTGAGTTGAGTAACTCATATTGCCGGGGGTCAACCAGGTTTCCATATGCTTCAGAGTTGGTTAGATTGAGCTATGCTATAACCTCTTGCTATTGTTATTTGACCTCTGTGTTGTATTGAATGTCAGGAAGACATTAAAATGTTGAGTTTGTACCATTGATATGGTTATTTGTGAAAATTAATATTTGAAATTGGCATTTTTGAGTATTACCATTGTTTGAATTGGAATAAAGGTTCATTGTTGTTGTACCATTGACACAGTGGTTTGTGAACTTAACTTTTGGAATTGGATAGAATTTGAATATTTGAATTGAATATCATATTGACAATTTGTTGACATTGGTTTGAATTAAAATAAAACTTTATTTTTGTTAATTAAATTAGAAACAGTTATTTATTGTTTGAACTTTGTTACTTAATTATTTTGTTTGGTATATTGAATTGTATTGTTTGTGCAATGGCATACAAAGCGGTGAGAGAGGCAATCAGTGGATTGACCACACAGCTGCGGTGGTTCGCTTCAGCTGCAGCGACCGCTGAGCGCCAGGATCTTGAGGGGATCACTCTTGCTCGGTTCGAGCAGTTGAACTTGAGACTCGGCAACGTTGATGCTCTGCTCACCCGCTACAACCAGTACATTTGTGAAGTGGATTTGGAAGTGCTGGACCAAGCAGCACGTGACAAGGTCCTTGCTGACTACGACCAGATCTTGGACCTGGGGGATGTCATTGGTCAACGTGCTCGGGAAATATTGGAGAGCCGGACACCTGTCCAGGTCAAACCGGAGACCTCGGTTGTTTCAGGTCCCGGACTATTGAGTAGACTGCCTACCTTGGAACTGCCACACTTTAACGGTCGCTTGGACCAGTGGTTAAGTTTCCAAAACCTGTTTGAAAGTTTGGTTGATGCACGCTCGGACCTCAGACCCGCCCAAAAGTTGGCCTATTTGTTGTCTGTCCTGGAAGGTGAGGCCCGAGCCTTGGTGCAGCATCTGTCTTTGACTGACTCAGCCTACCCTACCGCTGTGGAGCTACTCACCCGGCGGTACCAAAATAAACGTTGTTTGGCTGACGTTCATATTGGATTGATTTTGGGGTTACCGGTCATTACTAGTTTGTCAGCATTGCGTACTGACCTGTTGAACCCGTTGGTGGCAGCGACCAACGCTTTAAAGCAATTGGACTTGCCGGTGGACCATTGGTCTTACCTTTTGGTGCACGTTGTGCTGCAACGGCTTCCTGCCGATTTGAGGGCTCGTTTCGAGCAAAAGTATGGTGGGGATAGTGTCACACATCTCCCCCCATTTGATGACCTCGTCCAATTTTTGGAGGATGAGTGTCGGTTTGTGGACAACTCTGGCGTTGCCACTGAGTCATGCCAGCCGTCTTCCCGGCCACGAGACCAGGGACGGACTAGGGCTCGCGGGCCTGTTGATGGTCGCCCCGCCGCTCGTTTTGCTGGCACCCAGAGTCGTCCTGGTTGTGAGTTTTGTAGGGACACGGGGCATGGCATGGCAACTTGCGCGGCCTTTTTGAAGTTGCACATGAGTGCCCGCCGCCGAATTGCCAAAGCACGCCGCATGTGCTTCTCTTGTTTGGGGGCTCACTTCCATAGGGACTGCCCCAACCCCCGCCCTTGTAGAATTTGTAGGGGGTCCCATTTGGACATATTGTGCGCTAACGCGAACCACGCTGGCAGACCAGCCTCTGATGAAGGTTCGCGTACGGGGGGGTACCATGGAGTTGGTCACCGGGCTTCTGCCTCGCCGGTTCAGAACCGGGGAGAGGCCTGCAATTTTGAGCGCCGCACTCCACCCCCCGCACAAGTTGAACGGGAGCCGCGCGACCGCCATTTGGTCTCCCCGCGTAAAGGTGATTACGCAGTTGTTGCTGGGCAGCGCTGGCCAGACCAGCATCGCCTTCCCTCCCCTCCATTGGCGGAACGTCCCCGGTTGGAGTCACGCCCCCCGCCATTCAGGCATCCGGTGGGATATGCCCTTCCAGCGATGGCGCGTGGCTCGGGACACCGCGCGTACGAGGAATTTGAATTGCATCCTCGTCGGGAAAGACTTGGGTCTGGGTGTGGCGATCGGTCGCCGCCCAGGCATTGTTAGGACATTGGCGCCTGCCCCGCTAAGGTACCCCTCAGATCGACACGGTTTTGTTGCCAACGGCATCGGTCAGGTCTGGGGGCCCACGGGGGACTCTGTTGTGGTCCGTGCCATTTTGGACATGGGAGCCCAGGGTTGCCTTTTGTCTATTGTTTTGTTGTTTTGTTTGTATTGTTTTGGGCAAAATTGTTTTCTTGAGCGCCTTTGGACTGCGGGACTTGGCTGGGACGAGCCAATTCGGGAAACCTTGTTGGAAGATTGGCTCCAATTTGTATCCGCACTCCCTGCAGTCAACGAGGTCGTGTTACCCCGCGCTATCCTCCCCCCTGGGAGCTACACTGCTACCATTGTTTGTGATGCGTCTTCGCACGGATATGCAGCTGTTGTTTGTCTGCGCACCGTCTGCGCAACAGGCCAGGTGAATTTGTCACTGGTCTTGGCCAAGAGCAAGGTGGCCCCCCTCCGGACGGCACTGACCATCCCTAAGTTGAATTGTCAGGGGCGGCGCGTCTTGTGCGTCTATTGAACCACGTTGCTCACACTTTGGGTGGAACTGTGGACATTCGGGTTTCTTACGCCTGGACGGACAATCAAATTGTTTTGTGTTGGTTGAAGACGTCCGTCCACTCTTTGGAGGTCTTTGTTGCGTACCGAGTGTCCCAGATTCAAAATTTTGATACGCCTTTGATTTGGAGGCCCTTGCCTGGAGATTTGAACCCAGGCGCCGTGGCCTCACGTAGGTGCATGGCACCCCGCCTGTTTGCTTACCCCCTATGGTGGGGACCAGACTGGCTGACTCATCCCGAGGATGATTGGCCTCGATCGCCAGTCTTGATGTCGGGTCCTTTGCCCGGGCTCAAGGTGCTCGCTGTTGGAACAAAGGACCCTGAGTTTGTTGAGTCGATTTGGCTCCCTCGACAAATTGTTGTTGTTGTTTGGTTGTTTTTGTTGTTTGTTGTTGTTTGACCCGCCAGCCTGCCCCCATTGGGGGGGTATTTTTGAGGCCGCGGTGAAAGCGGCACAGGGACTCTGGCGCAGATTGTTGGGAGACACCGTTCTCACCTTTAAGGAGTTAGCTACGGTATTTTGCCGCATTGAAGCTGTGTTGAACTCGCGTCCATTGTGCCCGCTGTCTTCGGACCTGAACGTCTTGGAGGCCCTGACCCCGGGCCATTTTTTGATTTGACAGCCACTTGCCGCCCTGCCGGAGCACCCTTTTGTCGATGTGAGCCAAAATCGGCTATCGCGGTTTCAGTTGGTGCAGCAGCCCGCTCAGAGTTTTTGGAAGCGTTTGAGCTTGGAGTATTTGCACATCCTCCAGCAGCGCGTCAGGTGGACTGATAAAACGCAACCTTGTCGGGATTGCCAAGTGATTAGCGGACGGGAAGGCCCGTCCGGGGGGGGTAGATGTTTAGTACCGAACGATTTGTTTACTCTATGCGCCTATGTTTCTAAACGAGTAACAGAGTGACATCTCACTTGACAATTTGACGTTGACACTTGACAGCTCTCTTAATTTTGCCGCTAAAAGAGGCCCGTCGCGTTTTGAGACGCCCGCGACGCTTTTGTTGAAATTAATCCCTTTAAATCGATCCGTTTGTGACAATTAGTCGTGATCCAATTGTATTAATTGTAATAACCCCCAATTTGAAGAAAAAACACGGGTTTTGGACATATTTTCGATAAATAGTTTGAAGGTTAAGCAAAGTGTGACGCTGTTGGGACGAGTGATTTGAAGACCGCATGCTGTGATCGTCTCCAGCCTAATTGGAAGCGGAATCTAACCTGAAGAATACTCGTAACGTCACGACACGATACACATACACTCACTTACACACAGAACTCCAGGTTGGCACCAGAGCAGTGTCCTTCAACCATGAGGTAAGTGCCTTTGTTTGTATATTGTACCTTGTACTTGTATTGTCTGCTCCGCGTACGGCGGACAGTACGCTAGCCACTCTTGTCTCTAGAGCCCCACGATTATAACTCTTCCACTGCGCACTTGAAATCGTATTGTACGGGGTCTAGTCTGGCAGCGTACAAACGTTGTAGTGGGCCTTTGTTATACTGTGTATTGCCTTGGCAATATCTTCGTACATGGCCTCGGCTGTCTCGTCAGAGTATGTCGAGGTCGGCGCATATATCTGTATCACTTTCAGGTAGTACCTGTCAGTGAGTTTCAGTACAAGGTACGCTACCCGTGTCGACACACTACTGATTTCTACAACGCTGCTAGTGAGTTCTTTGTTGACCAGTAAGCCGACACCGCCTTGGGAGAGCTGATCACCTTCGCGGAAGTAGAATAGGTGGCCTGACTCCAAGGTTACCGTATCCTCCCCCTGTCTTCGGATTTCCGATAACCCCAGTATGTGCCAGTTAATGCGACCTAACTCTACCTCAAGTTCGGCAAGGTGATGGTCCAGCCTCATCGAACGTCCATTATACGTAGCCAGATGTAGTCGTCGTTGGTAGCCTGCCGTAACCCGGGGATTCTTCGCACCCCCCGTCCCGCCGTTACCATGACCGCTACCTTGACCAGGAATAGCGGGACCACCGGGAACTGGGGGCCGTGGTATTGGCACTTTAATCATGTGGAGGTTTAATGCCCGTAGTCACCACGCTGGGCAAGCGGGTTGGTGACCGCAGAGCCAATACTTTCGCAGCAATGACGCTGCTGCCCGTCATCGCTCTGGAGAATTTAGGTTGGCTTGTTGGATGGTTATACCGCCATCAGTCGGTCGCCAGCGCCTCGTCTGTCAGTGGCAGGGTGTACCGCGTGCAGGTGAGGTTGACATTTGGGGAGTCCGGTTGTTATGTGCTCCCCCTTACACCCCTTGCTAGATGGACCGACGACCTCAAAAAGGTGGCTGGGACAGACTGGATGCGGAAGGCGGAGGACAGGATGTTGTGGCGCAGCATGGGAGAGGCCTATGTCCAGCAGTGGACTGCTATAGGCTGAGTTGATTTGAGGGCAGTATTCTTGGACCCAGTTTATTTTTAATTTATATGAATGACCTGTGTAGCCTCAGCCTGGAAAGCGGTGCAATTTTTTCCTATGCGGATGATACAGCTCTGGTATTTTCTTCGGACAACTGGAAAGAGGCATATCGCCTTGTTCAGAAGGGTTTCGATACAGTCAGTGAGTGGCTTAAAAATAACCTGCTTACACTGAACATATCTAAAACTAAAATAATATTTTTTTCAATTCGAAATACCAATGTGTCAGTAACGAGCTCACTAAACGTTGCTGCCCAGATGACACTGTCTTATGGTAGTAGTGACGGTAATGGCACCCTTGATTGTAACATTGAACGAGTCACGTCGATAAAGTACCTTGGCGTAGTGATTGATTGCAACCTTACGTTCAAAGAGTACATAATACACCTATCAAACAGAGTGCGCAAACTCATGTACATTTTTAAACAACTACGCACATCAGCAGATCCTGTAGTCATGAAAATGACTTATCAGGCACTGTGTCAATCAATTTTGGTTTATTGTATCTCATCCTGGGGCGGGGCAGCCAAATCCCACTATATTCAGATCGAACGCGCGCAAAGAGCTGTTCTCAAGGTTTGCTGTTCCAAGCCAAGACTTTATCCCACCGTCAAGCTCTATGAATATTGTCAGGTCCTTACGGTTAGGCAATTGTTTGTACTGGCCACTGCTATTAAACAACACGCTATTTCCTACTATTCTCAACAAACAAATTGACGTAACCGTATCGTGGCCTTGTCTACTCCTCTTAAAACTTCGTTTAGTCATAGATTCTTTATTTTCTTTGGACCCTATCTTTACAATAAATTAAACCAAATCCTTTCCCTGCACACATTGAACAAACATAATTTTAAAATCGCTTTACAAGCCTGGCTCCAAACCCAAACATATACTGCCACGGAAGCTCTCTTTGACGTATTAGTCTAATCAGACTCATTCATTATCATTCTCCCCAACACACAGACACATGCACACCCTTTCACACACACATACACCTCCACACAGAAACACACACACCTCCATACACACACACAAACATAAATTCATAAAAAAATATTTAAAAAAATCCGAACATATTTTTGCTTTGTAATCAATTGTTTTATTTATTTTACTGTAATACACAATTGTTTTTATTTTTTTAAAAAAGCTCACTTGTTGTATGAAACTTTTGTTACTTGCTGTGATATCAGATGTAAGCAATTAAATGTGTAACAACGAACAGGTGGGGACCTGGTGACCTGTATTACAGGTGTTTCTACCTACCACAGGCACCAGCGATCCACAACCAAAAACTGTTAGCTATTTCCTGTGTGTAAACATGTTTTGTATTTTTTGGCTTGTGGTGAGAAATAAACACATTTTATTATTATTACTCTACAAAATGGACAGGTACTTACTTTGAAAATTATGGTCACCCTACAAATAATTCTCTTACAAAAAATTGAAAATCAATTTTCTCTTAAACTATGACATTTAGAAGAATGAACGATATGTTACAATTTAATTAAGAAATAGTTAAAACTTTTATTCTAATTTGCGTTTATCTATGAGGTTGAGCCTAGTCAATAAAGCCAAAAATATTGGGCTCTCAGTTCAGACTTTTTAGTAAAATTCGACTTTCATTTACTTCTTAACAATTAAGTTTTGTGTCCTTATTTCTTTTTAACTAATTCACATAGGTATGTAAGTAAAACATGTTAAAGTCGTATTTATGTGTTTCTTCAGATATGTTTTGCAGATTCCTCAGTACAAACAATAATGAAGTGAGGGCCCTAGATATGCCGCCATAAATCGGTAATGTTATATTTTACAGATTTGGGAATTTCTTAAAATATTTAAGAAATTCTTAACTAAATTCTTAAACAAAAATTATTAACCCAGAGATAGTACTTACTGAGATTCAGGCTATGCCACTTTATGCACGCGTCTGGATTGAGGGCCCAAGTTATTTCATCATAACAGTTTTAATTCACGTTTAAGAAATTTATGACCCTTTGCTTTAAGTTTTTACTATTTTTAACTAATTTCCCAATAAATCTTATTTCGGTACGCAAGGGTTCAAAAAATGGGCCCTCAATCCAGATGCACATTATTTGGTGCTCTTTGCTATGTGTTGGTGGGATCTCATAAGTTAACACAACATTTATTTATTCTGAGGCTGTACGAAGTTCGCTGGGTCAGCTAGTACTAACTAATTTGATAAGGCTGATCAAAATTATATCATAATTTAACGAACACTAATCTGTTCCGTCTGGCCGTCTAACATGTCGACAGTAACACCTGCACTATGAACAGTGAATGACCGCAATACAGATGTAAAATGACAATGGCGAGGTAGTTAACAAGTAATGTAATGAGCACTGATCGGAATAGTTATGCATGCCACATGCCGTAAAACGACTACTCATATTTCGGGATTACCCTCTGGTAATTCACAACAATATTTATCTTGGAATGCCGCAGGCGCATTCATTCTAATAGAACGTGTATGTTTGTTCACGCGTTAACCATACCACTGTTTATTCCGATGTGAGTGTTGAGTAGAGTGCTACAAGGTCTTGTGGCGCCTGAACGTCATTGCCCCTGTCACACCCTGTCTGTGACTGTGTTGTTAGTCAGCATTTGTGAAATTGTATTGGCGATACAGGAAGAAGGCTTTGGTTCTTATCATGAGCGCCGCAAGAGCCTTGTAGCGTTGTGTGAGTGAGATGGCGCGACATGTACTCACGGCTGGCGTCCTGCTTGCCCTTGCTGGCGGCCTGCTTGTCGTCGGCCGACGCGAACTGCTCCGACACCAGCTGCGCTAGACCTGCTCCCAACACGACACCCAACGTCAACACATGACAATCGACACTCAACTTACTATACTAACTGTGGCTCTGATTCTATGTGCACCGACCTCACGGTAACTGGTTATGTTTAAATCGCAGGCCAAAACTACTTTTTGGATAAGATAAGAGTTGTCATATTATTTTGTGAAGTTAAACTTGGAGCAAACTGTCTGACGCGACTTGTGTCGTCGCTGTAGTGTTCGTTCTCACTGACAGTAGACGACACCTAAATTCATTACTATCCAATTATTCATTATTATATTAATTCATTTATTATTTATAATGAGTAGTAATAAGTTAATCCAACAGTGCAATAATATTTTGCCATTATTTTGGGATTGCCTAGTGTTCGTGAGATGGGACATAAACGGCGAATTATACAATCTGCACTATAGCGTAAAGGTCGATTGCAGTTTCCATCCCCACTCTACTAAATTCTTTTTGTGTAAATATTGACTGATTATTCTATCATTGGTTTATCCATAGTCAAATGTTAACAATATCAAGAAAAGAATGAAGCTTTGGTCTTTATTCGTTTAGTGTAAATGCCTACCTTCAGTTAGCGGCATCTATGCATGGAACATCTGCGTCCACGGCGACTTATTACGCTAGTTTGTATCTTAGGTAGCAATTACTACTAACAAAGGTACAGCATCAACCAGTTACTTACGTTCGACCGTCTGTTCGAGCATCCATTTCGTATACAAGTTTAGATAAAGCGAGTGCCGCGTGAATATAGGTTTACAAAATATGAACCAGTGAGACAATCGTCGCGCAGTTGAAGCTTGTCACTACAAGATAGTCGTAACTGGTACTAGTGTACTAGTGTACTAGTCCGGTCGGTGCGCCACAGAATCAGCGCCAACACTGGTCTACTGTGTGAAAGCTTGCACGTTGAAATCATCTAAACAAAAACCTACAATCAAAAGGTTTTTCCAATAACAATTGCCAATCTTTGTTAGATGATGTTTTGAATTTTGTGCACATGCAGTTATGAATGGAGTCGAGTTTTGGTTTAGTCGCACGAATGTCATGAAATTATTAATTACGTTCGTAACACGCTTAACTGTAGTTTTGTATGAACCGAATAAATAACAATTAGACTGAGTACGTTATGTCTAACACCGGTAACACGGACAAGTCACAAGACCTCCACCTTCCTCTGTTTGATCTGTTTACCGTACCACAACAGGTATAGTTATTGGGCTAGGGTGATCTAAGAAAGAGTTGCCGTCTGTATAGCGGTCACAATATGGCGATTGATGACGGTAAGACTTTGAAATCACGGTGTCTAAAAACGCCTTCTGTATTCCCCGTGATTGTGCGGCGTTATGTGACGGCACCGCTTTCTTAAGAAACTCAAACTCTCTCGCGTATCAAGCGTCTTCTGTCATTTGTACAGAGTGTAAGGGACACAGACTCGCCAACTGTTGAAGTTCAGAACATGATCTAGGACTCACTAGTGTTGAAATGTTTGATCGGTGATTTTTAAAACTATTAGCGTTTGTATAAATTTTGTTTGTGCAGATATTTATGTTTTTGGAACAAAGCGATTTCTACCAAGAAATCGTCACTGAAGGAAAAAGTATTATACCCCAATGTGACTTTCTCTTTCTATCTGTCAGTTATTCAAATTGAAAATATTTATTTCAGACCAAGCACACAGTAATGCATACACATTCATATTATGTAAGTAGGCAAGATGTTCTTTTTGTGCGAGAATCGTGTAAGGAACTTTGTTCCTGCCGGGGGTGCCCTGACCGTACATGTAATTTTAAGTGACTGTTGTACGTTCGGGCGCTGGAATTTTGTGCTAAACTCAAGAATACAGATTTCGCGTCGCTGCCCCTAAGGCCGTGTGTAGTGCAGTGTGTGCTGTGTATGGAGTACGTACTGTAGACGGCCTGGCCGGGCGGCGGCCGGTAGTCGGCGGCGGGCCGCACGTCCAGCGCGCGCCACGCCGACACCAGCGCCGGCTCCATGCTGCTGCCCGACGGCCTGCGGGGACAGCTCGGGTCAACTACGACATTCAGGGCACTCACATACCATTAGGATAACAGTAAAAATAATTGTTTCTGTGTGATGCGGCCCCACGCACAGCTTGTACCGGCCCCAGCCCCACGTGTAGTGTACCTGTAGATGGCGAGGTTGCCGGTGTGCGAGGCCACGGCCAGCAGCGCGTGCTGGTGCGCGTTGAGGTAGGCCAGCGCCGTGATGCGGCCCCACGCGCGCCGCCACGGCCCCACGCACAGCTTGTACCGGCCCCAGTCCCACGTGTAGTGTACCTGTAGATGGCGAGGTTGCCGGTGTGCGAGGCCACGGCCAGCAGCGCGTGCTGGTGCGCGTTGAGGTAGGCCAGCGCCGTGATGCGGCCCCACGCGCGCCGCCACGGCCCCACGCACAGCTTGGCCGCCGTGCCCCAGTCCCAGATCCTGCCAATGTACAAACAACGCTTACTCGCACTTCTTGAGAATAATCTACTCAGCCTCGGATGTGAGTAGGAGGCACACCGGTGTCCGTGCGACGGGCGCCAACTTCAACTGTTGTAGACATAGTGCCACCCGCCGCAACCTGCCGCTAGCCGAGATTGGCAGCTCTTATGCTGCGGGCGACGCACTCGCAGGGAGCGGACCGCCCCGCGCAGCTTACAGCCAGTGGCGGTGAAAAATAACATTGTGTACGACACCAAAACAGCTAAATTCTTCGAGATTGTGTTCGAAAGCCACTGCTTTCGGACACAATTTCGAAGAATTTCACAGAAGAAAGAAGAAGAATCATAACACAGTTGTTATGCAATCAAATATGTTCATATTCAAGGCGATCAAGTTAAAGTGACAGAATCAGTTGGTTTCTTTCCTATAGCTGGAAAGAATGCAGTCGAACTTACTAAAAAATGTCTTTACGCAGCTAGAGACTGAGAACTTGGATACAGATCCATGTTGGGCTCAAGGATATGATAACGTTCCAACCATGGCAGGAGTTCGTGGTGGTGTACAAGCACAAATCAAAGAACACCAGTCTAAAGCGTTGTTCTTGACTTGTGCTAATCATTTGCTAATGTAGAGTGCACTTTTTCAGGAGTATTACTCCAAGTGTAACTTTTTTTGGAATTATAGAAAGAGTATACATGTTCCTTTTATCACCCACACAGACAGACTCCGTGCTAGTTCACAGCGACAGTCAGTCTCGCAGTATTACTTTTTGGCGTCTAATTAGTTTAGAACAATTTGTTTTGTTGTTTAAATGTTATGGCGAATTAAATATCCATATTGTTATTTGTGTTTTGGCAACAGTCTATATAATGACAATGACTGTGGCATTTTTCAATAGGAAGCATTAGAGTTGTTGTTCCGACCCTGCGATGGGTAGCCGGTAAGAATCGATTTGTATGTAGATTTCGCTACAGGTATATGCAGTAGGTAATAATATCTTAGGACAACCAACACACTGTTATCTGATCCCAAACTAGGCAGAGCCTGTACTATGGTAACCAGAGAACTGATAAACTGATATACTTATATATTTCTAAATACATACATATTATAGATAAATTACACCCAGACACAGAACAAATGGTTGTGCTCATCACACAGAGATTTGTCCTGGGTGGGAATGGAACCCACGAGCTCAGTGTCGCGGTGTCGGTACTGACCCGAAGTTGTCCTTGGAGGCGACGGCGGCGTGCTGCTCGTAGGGGTGGAACAGCACGACGGCGGGCGGCAGCGGGCAGCGCGAGTGGAACGCCTGCGTCTCCAGCCGCGACACGCGCGCCTGCACCAGCCCTGCGCCCGCCGTGTGGAGGTGGCTTGTGTATTAATGCTAACAGTAGGCTGCGGCCTATCTGCCAGGGTCGCCAGATTTGTTCGAAAGAGTTACCATGGCCGTTGCATATAAGCAACTGAAGGAACACGGGTGGCTTTTAGTCAGTACAAGTCTAACAAACACGCCCTTCCGCTCCGGCCAGAGCGAAAGGCGTCATATGATGATTCCCGCCCAGAAAAAAAAAACCGGCCAAGTGCGAGTCGGACTCGCGCACCGACGGTTCCGTACAAACCTGTAGGTATCCTCGGTTTATGCATAAGGTTTATATTTATAAAATTAAATGTTTTTTTTTTTAATTTTTATATTTGAGTTGATTGAATTAAAGGTAAATTGCGGTTTACGATTTATGACGTATTAAAAAAAAACTACTTACTGGATCTCGTTCAAACCAATTTTCGGTGGAAGTTTACATAGTTATATACATCATATATTTTTTTTAGATTTATAATTCTCTCATTTTAGAAGTTACGGGGGGGGGGGAGAGACACACATTTTACCACTTTGGAAGTGTCTCTCGTGCAAACTATTCAGTTTAGTAAAAAATAATATAAGAAACCTCAATACCATTTTTGAAGACCTATTCATAGCCCCACACGTATAAGTTTGATGAAAAAAAATTTTTGAGTTTCAGTTCTAAGTATGGGGAACCCCAAAATTTATTGTTTTTTCTCTATTTTAGTGTGAAAATCTTAATGCAGTTCACAGAATACATTTACTTACCAAGTTTCAATAGCATAGCTCTTATAGTTTCGGAGAAAAGTGGCTGTGACATACGGACGGACGGACAGACAGACAGACATGACGAATCTATAAGGGTTCCGTTTTTTGCCATTTGGCAACGGAACCCTAAAAAGGGCGCGCGCTACGCGACACATCGCGTTCTTACCGGCGGCCTCCCTGCGCAGGCGCCGGTTGCGCGCTACGCGCCACACGCGCTCGTGGTGCGGCCGACTCTCGCAGTCCGAGCGCCAGCTGTCGCCGCCCTCGGGCCGCGCGAACGCCGACGACGCCCACTCCACGAACTGCGTCGTTACTATTGGCTTCTTCGCTGGTTGACCTGCACGAAATAAAATAACATTTAATTAAAGTAGACCGCAGGTCATTATTTTTAAACGTCAAAAGTAACAGAACACGGGCTCATCCGTCACAATAACTTTCTCCACAAACGCTCGAACCCTTCCGGTATGAATGAACGTCACGCGAGCCCTTGTTTCGCTCGTTCGGTCCGATCTCGACTGTTGACGTTATTATCGTCGCGGCGACTGACATCGCCGCCCTAACTATCACATAATTATCTGGTAAGGCGGAGGTTATTATTGTTATAAAATAACACTCACTAGAATTAGAAGAGGTGCTGTCTCTGTCGCGCAGGTCCCTGTCGCGGATGGCCACCGAGTCCTCGGAGATGGTGTGCGGCAGGCCCGCCTTGCCGCGCCGGTTGCCTGCGCACACACACGTTTGTATCATGAGTTATCAACATTATGCTGCAACATACCAACATTAATCCAAGAAAATTATTATTTTCTGACTATCTAACCTAGGAAACGCTAGCGTGTTGACTTAAATGATTTAAGTGGGAAACAAACTTTTGCCCGAGACTTCATCCGCGTAAATGTCGGTTGTGTTGAGTCAGTGTTGTTTCGGACACAGACACGTAAACATGGTTTTTTGCAGCATATCCAGCTGTGGAAATTCGTCCACGAAGTGTAACTTTGTTAAATAAAGGGATAATATTTCATAAGTAAGTAGTACTTTTTTTAAATAATGTTGATTTTTAATGAAAATTACTAAAATAAAATTATTCACCACCAGTATTACGAATAATTACGATTGTCGTAGAAAATAAATTTGTATCTCATTTCAATAATCATTGATGCATTAGCGTGTTCATGTTTACAATACAACTATTAAAAGCAGCAATGGAATTATAGTCATGCGCAATATACAATATCGCTCCATACGTAAATTTCCAGGAATACGCTGCAAGAGTCGAGCGTACCACTACTATTTTATATCGATAATTTTATTATGTTTAGCTTACCTAGTTTTACCGACATAGGAATGAAATGTAATTTTTCGTTAAATATTTATTTAGTTATCTACTATATTTTTTCTTTTTTCTATATAATAATTGATAGTAAAATCGTTTATCAGCGATTATCTGTTTATTAGTATTATTAAAATACTTGAAAGATTTTTATTCAGTTTTCCCCATCATTTAGAAAATTTATTGAAGTACAGTCAATTTGGGTGAACAGGAATGTTGGGATGAATCGGTTTTTTACCAAAAAGGACTGTAGTCTGTAATGCTTTTACTGAATTATAATTTACGATTTAATTGACTTTCTGGCAACAAACTATCTTATTTTAACGTTAAAATCCTTTTTAAAGTTTTGTCCGAATTCACCCCTGCATTCTTATTCACCCCGTTTGTCGTTAGGTTAATTATTTTTAGACTAGAAGCCGACCCCAACATAGTTGGGAAGAGGCTAGGCAGATGATCGTGATTCCAATTTTATTACTTACGTTTATTATTAACTACAGATTTATATTAAGTTAAAAAAAAAGCCATTGCTTCTAAGTATGCATTTGTTACTTACAATTATTTTATTTATTAAAAACCTTTATTCTCACCCTTAACGTTTTATTGTGTTCCCTTTTCACATAATAACATTTTATAAAATTAATGAGACACTCTGGATTAATTGGGTATCTATTGCTGCGATGCGGTACTCCTGCGGGATCAACGACGCTCAACAAAAAGTTATCGATACGAACGTTGCGCTACAATATTCCTAAGTGAGAGTGACCGCGCAATATCATTCTTTACTTTTCGCACACGTTTATTATTGGTCCAAGTGGCCACGCGTCCTGAGATTTTTAGTTTTTAAAAAATATTACGTAATGACATAATTTAAAGTTTATTTTTATTTGCTTCAATGCGAAAAATACGTGTGTGCGTAATTGTGTATTTATTGTATGTGTATGTGATGGTAGCTGTGACCCGGCGACACGCGTTACGGTATTAAAGGACGGGAGATAGCATTTCTATTGCCTTATTATTAACCCCCGACGCAAAAAGAGGGGTGTTATAAGTTTGACGTGTCTGTCTGTCTGTGGCATCATAGCTCCTGAACGGATGATGCGATTACAATAAAAAAAAATATGTTTTAAAGGTGACTTATCTGCGAGTGTTCTTAGACATGTTTGATGAAAATCGGTTGAGCCGTTTAAAAGTTGTGGGGGGGAAAGTGGGGAAGAGTAACCGAATGTCAGCAAATATACTCGAGTGGGGTCTCAAATGTAAGCGCACTGAAAGAGAATATTGATGAATTAATCGAGAGTGTTCTTAGCTTCGTTTGATTCTACATTATATTAAGTATATACCTATAAAAAGTACAAAATAAAAAATTTAATTTAAAATTTAAAAAAACCCCCGACACAAAAACTTAATTTCCCTTTAAAAAGTAAAAAATAATAACTCAATCTTAAAGTACCTAAGAATGTATTAATAATTCAAAAAAAAATACGCCGCGTTGGGGGACCGCTCCGCGAGTGCAGACGTCGTTGACTGCTTAGTTAGGTAGTAAGAATATTGGTAATTAAATTGTTAGGTTTGAAGCGGTCCCCCAACGCGGCGTATTTTTTTTTTGAATTATTAATACATTCTTAGGTACTTTAAGATTGAGTTATTATTTTTTACTTTTTAAAGGGAAATTAAGTTTTTGTGTCGGGGGTTTTTTAAATTTTAAATTTAATTTTTTTTAGATTTCTGTGGTCTTAACACTGAAAGCGATGACGATTTTTAAAGACAACCTTACTGAGAATGGAGAAGGAGACAAAGCGGTGTACCTGCTGGCAAGGTCCTGGTGTGGTCGTGGTGCGCGAGCGGCGACGAGCGCGTGTTGGGCGACGGCGGCAGCGACGACGGCTCCTGGCGCCCGCGGGACTGCTCCAGCTCGCGCCCCACGCTGTCCACCTGCGCCACGACGCCCATGCCTTACACTTGCGAAACGACACACTCCTCACTCACGAGGGACGATAAACTAACACCTCGTGTAAATGATGACTTAGCGGTGACTTTATTTTTGCAAGTAGGTTTGTACAAACACTTTTACACGTCAATCAATTTTTTTTTAAACTAGACTGTAGTGGCGCTACTTCGAAGGTGCGGCAGCCGGGAGTACAACTGTGTCATACAACTTGTCCCTCCTCTATTTCTGTCCTTTGCACCGCAGAAAAGGCAGCCATAGTGACCTCTGCGCTACCACCGGCGATGCCGTACCGTATTGGTTAGAAATTACGACGTTACCGTACTGGTGTGAACCCATAGGTACCATTATGAAAAAGGTCTTTTCTCAAAGTTGTAGTCGTTGTCTCAATAGCTTTTGACTTTGTAGAAGTGCTTAGTTTCACGATCATTACTAAATAATATTATAGTATTAGTAACTCTGAAATGAACCTCATTTATAAAATAGATAAGTAAAGACGATAAAGCGTCAATTGAGAATTTGAACAAATTTAGAACAAGTAATTTTAGGGTCGTCACGACTGGGCCACATAGATCACTCAGATGAAGCTTTCTCATGTGCCTGTTAGACAGCCAGACACAGGTCTCAAGGGTATGTTCCCTAGAGACCTGAGAGCCGTACACACCTGATTAGCGATATAGTTGATGATGTCGGTCGCCATCTGGGATATCTGCGGGTGCGGCTCGCGCGCCATCGTCGTCAGAATGTTCCACAGCTTCATGTACACCGAGCCGAAACCTAAATGACAGGTAACACAAGTAACATTCAAAAACTTGAATTAGAATTCATTTAAGGAACATTCAATGCACGTGTGTTAGTAAAATAATAATGTTACAATGCAAGTTGGAATACGAGTGTAAGCGGCTAGTGAGCACTACATCCAGTTTGGTCGCAGTTATTCCGTTGTTTAGGACACCTAAATTGGAATTATTTCAGGATCAAAGTGGAGGGCAGCGCCAGCGCGGCCCAGCCCTGGTCCACGCGCCCGCCGCGCCTCGTGCGCACTACACACTTACCGATGGAGGGCAGCGCCAGCGCGGCCCAGCCCTGGTCCACGCGCCCGCCGCGCCTCGTGCGCACTACACACTTACCGATGGAGGGCAGCGCCAGCGCGGCCCAGCCCTGGTCCACGCGCCCGCCGCGCCTCGTGCGCACTACACACTTACCGATGGAGGGCAGCGCCAGCGCGGCCCAGCCCTGGTCCACGCGCCCGCCGCGCCTCGTGCGCACTACACACTTACCGATGGAGGGCAGCGCCAGCGCGGCCCAGCCCTGGTCCACGCGCCCGCCGCGCCTCGTGCGCACTACACACTTACCGATGGAGGGCAGCGCCAGCGCGGCCCAGCCCTGGTCCACGCGCCCGCCGCGCCTCGTGCGCACTACACACTTACCGATGGAGGGCAGCGCCAGCGCGGCCCAGCCCTGGTCCACGCGCCCGCCGCGCCTCGTGCGCACTACACACTTACCGATGGAGGGCAGCGCCAGCGCGGCCCAGCCCTGGTCCACGCGCCCACCGCGCCTCGTGCGCACTACACACTTACCGATGGAGGGCAGCGCCAGCGCGGCCCAGCCCTGGTCCACGCGCCCACCGCGCCTCGTGCGCACTACACACTTACCGATGGAGGGCAGCGCCAGCGCGGCCCAGCCCTGGTCCACGCGCCCACCGCGCCTCGTGCGCACTACACACTTACCGATGGAGGGCAGCGCCAGCGCGGCGGCGTTGCGCACGAGCGCGTGCGATTGCGCGCCGGGGTGCGCACGCGCGTCCGTTAGCGCGTCCCAGCCCTGGTCCACGCGCCCGCCGCGACTCGTCTCCCTGCCAACAAACATCAACATTACTCCGTGTGTCACAGCCTCACAGGTGTCACTACACCGCCGCTGTGAAAATTAGACATGTGTAAGTAATGCGAGTGATGCATCACGCGTAATATCACCCGAGTGCGTACTGTAACATCACACATTACTCGACTAAAATAAGCATCACACCATTACACTAAACATCACGAGCGCGGTAGTAGCGCAGTAGCTCGCGACATGACTTGCAGACTCGCTCGAACCGAGCCCTCCCGATCGCATCGCATCGGCAATGTTCGGTTTATATCAGAAGTCCGGAACTAGGCGAGTGCGATTTCGTATTTCGCCCAGTTAGCTGACATAGTATGTTATTCAGAACTCTATTTTTATTTTCAAAGGGTTTATATTTCCTTGACACTGCCACTACCACCCGTTGTACGGTCGTAGGTAAATACTCAACTGTCCTTTTATTTCAAATTGCAATTTCAACAAACTTTGTATAATTTGTATATTTAAATCATAGTGAGTAAATCACACTATTGCTCATTTCTTTTTTTTTCTTGTAATTATAAATCATCATTTAGGGAAACTTCTTTATATTGGAAATGGAATGAAACTAGTTATAATGATGCCATGCTATTTCTTTATTTACCAGAGCTATATAGTATTCTTGTTACTGTACATAGTGGTGTGTGCACTAAAAACTCATTTTAATTGTCCAATCAGGAAGGGGGCGAATATTTCGTATTTTGATCCACGATCCTTACGCGTTTCCATATATAAACACACAGCGCCGCGAGCGTCGTCTTCATCACCCCCCTCCCCGACCCATCTCAATGTTCGGCAAGCAGATCCCTTGGGCGAAGCAAGCCAAATATCTAGGTGTCATCCTCGACGAACACCTCACCTTTTCTGAGCACATAAAGCAGGCTCGCTCGCGGGCCGCTTTCGCTCTCGGTAGGCTCCATTGCGTCCTGAACAAGCGGAGTAAAATGTCTCTTCTGTGTAAGAAGCGGCTTTACACCGCTTGTATCAGGCCGATTATGACATACGCAAGCCCAGTCTGGGCACATGCTAAACCCCGATTCAACCATAGGATGCAGACTCTCCAGAACCGTTTTCTCCTTCAAGCCACAGGCGCGCCTTGGTTTGTTCGGAATGTCAATCTTCATTTAGATATGAAACTCCCGACTATCCATCAATTCATAAAACGCGCTTCGAAGCGTTTCTTCGATAGGGCCGTAGCCCACCGCAACCCTCTGGTTGTGGCGGCAGCTACTTACACCCCCTCCCGTATCAGTAAAGTCCGCCGCTCGCGGCACGTTCTTACCGATCCTGATGATCCCACTACTCTCCTCCAGGAGAGTCGAAAAGAGACCAGTACAGCTAGACCAGCACACAAACACAAACCGTACCGACCTCGCCGCCGAGGTCCGTCGTCGCGACCCCGACTTAACAGTCCCTCCTGACCCTTGCAAGAGCCAGCCCGCGATGCTGCGCCGTTAGCTTTAAATTAGTCCCTAAATAATTTAACCCAGATCCAGCCAGTCCCTTGCTGTCCCCCAACCCGTGATTGCCTAAGCCGAGGTTCGTACCCCCTCGGGGTAACCCTTAGAGCTTTCGCTTTAGTTTTTAAGTATAATAAGCCCCGGCTGGAGGCCTAAAAAGGTAACTTATTAGAACTCGCCGGGCCACAATCCGTTTAAGTAGTAAGAATCTTTTCAGATTAACTACGAGATGTCCTACAAAAAAAAAAAAAAAAAAGAGCGTCGTCTTCAGTCACTAACTCGGCGCGCAGTTGGAAGAACGTATGAGCAGCCACGGTGCTCAGTGCACGGCCGCGCGCCGTCGCGGTTAGATGTTGATGCTGCCGTATGTATGCCACTACAATCATAATGACACGCGGACAACATCGTATCGCTCGCTGCTATGTTACTATTTCAATAACATGTCCTATTACTAGAACATTGCATTACATTAGAACGCGCGATGGTGTGCTATCGCATGGCGCTACATCATAACATCACGCGTGATGTTTGAAGTGATGGTGTAATCTAATATTACTCGGCACGAAATGTAATGACATATAACATCACTTCGTGGTGCACTGTTTTGCACATGTCTAGTGAAAAACTCGAGTTCAAAAACTGTCACTTCAGTTTTTAAAATCGACATTATAGTATTGTTATAAATTAACTTTACGTTAATAATTGATGCGGAAGTGGTTTTAGTGATTTTTCATGTTTTTTATTTTTTTCACTTTTAACCGACTTCAAAAAGAAGGCGGTTCTCAATTCATCTTCACGTTTTTTTTTTTGGTATGTGTGTTCTGCGATATCTCCGGCAATTTGTGGATGGATAACGAAATTATTTTTTTTTGTGGGTAAACCTCAGGGGACTTTTTATTTACTTTGCATGGTTATTTTTAGCGTTAGCCTCGATAATACATTTTAATCCCCTTTGTATATCAAGATGATATTCATTCAGCAAGTAGTGGTGTACGAATTGATGTGGGATATGTACCACAATTAAAAAGTGGAAAATAAAACTTTATCCAAATGAAAAAAAAAATGATAATAAACATTACAAAGTAAGATTTTTTTTTTTATTTCGGTAGTTGGTGTCTTTGGATATATTTAGTTTTTTGTCACCGACTTCAGTCGTATTACGTTGGTTGTTTACTTTTATTTTTAATTTTTAAATTCATATAAATAATTATATAATTTTTACCCGACTGCTGAGGACAATGTGCTTTTTTATCTTATTAGTCATTAGCATATTAAGTACAAATGGAAAAAAAATACGTGAAAGTCAGAGGGAACCCCAACTAGCAAAATCTATCGCATAAAAAGCAGCAGCACGGTTCAATTTCAGCATTTTCAGCTATTGGTGGTGAGAGGAATCTTTAAAATGTCGAGTAAATGATCTGTGCACGTTCTCTCAACGTGATTTGGGCGCACTTCTCTATGCTATAAGTGATGTAAATATCGTAAGATTATCGTCAGAATAGCCAAATACTCGAAAGAATTTAAAGTAATCGCTTCTCGAATGTTAGAAGTGCTGTAATAGATATGTGTGCCATTATTCTACACATCAACTCTTTCCAAGTGGATATTACTCCTTTTATTAGACTTATTCTGCCGTGATTCTTTAAAAGGCGACCTTCTGACAACACTGTCTTCATTTTGTTTTTTTTATTCTTTAATTAATCTGCGTTAGAAATATGACATATATGGTGGGTTTCTTTTATAAAGGGGTGCCCGTTGTAGGTATCTTATTTAGTGTTACTGGATCAATTTTTACACATTAAAGTAAAAAAAAACAAAATTTAAGACTGCTTTCGCGGTGTTTTCAAAAACCAGTGTTGTTAGAAGGCTGCCTTTTAAAGAATCACGGCAGTATTAATCGTAATACAGTAATCGGTTGCAATCACTCGATTCTTTGATCGTGTTAATGTAACCAAGTAGCACTCATAGACCGTTTTATTTATCTCAAAACCAGTGCGTTGCTATTGTTTGTCGAAAGAAATGAAAATGAATGAAGTATTTTATATTATGCCATAAAATTGCACAGAACACTACTACACTTGGACAATATTTTCTGTTATTTAAGGTAAATAAACCGCAAAAATGTACACGTATTGCATGTAAGACCCTCGATTAGCAAATTTTTTTCGGAACGAGAACACTCTTACTAGCACGGCTCTCGAATGCCATTATTAGTAGAAGCGTGAATGAACGTTCGTTGCTAGTGAACCCGCACTTATAATATTTTATCCATTCACCCTTCGTTTGAAGATTGTTTTGATCTTGTATACTTATTGAACTTTCATACAACTATTATTACGATGTATGATGGGTTTGTAATAATGTTTAGAACACCATAGTGGCTGTACTAGTTAATTTTAGACCCGAGTTCACTAACTACAACATAACCATTGGTTGCGTAACCGTTCTGTTAGTATTTAACAGTTGTTTACACAACCCGCGTTTTTTTCGAGTTCACCATTCAATTCTAACGACGGTTAAATAACCGAACGTTTTTGAATGAGTGTGTCGAAAATGACCGAATGGTTTGTAGTTTTTGAAGAAACTAAATTACTAAGTTTATCGTCGTGTCGTGTTATTTTTCTTTGAATATAAATAGTGAATATTGAAGATAAATGCAAACGTACTGTAAATTTCACCAGTGACGAGAAATCAGTACTTATGGAAGTTGTGATAAAGTACAGAGATTTAATAGAAAATAAATAAAAAACTAAATCATCTAACACATTGTTCTATTCATAGATATAAATGAAAGCGTCTTGCATCTTTATTTTGTTACTAAAAGTGATGCACAATGCAAACTTTCACGTTAGGAAGCATAAACCAATGGTTAAACTGGCTTGGCTAGTTCGTTTAAGCTAATCGTTCGATTACAGTACTTAACCAATGGTTAGTTAGCCGTTGATGGTGTTACCAGATGTTTTAAATTTAACCATCTGTTGGTGAACTCGGGTCTTAAAGCGTTTTCACAACTTCAAAAGTTTAGTCGAATGAAAGCTTTCAAATGATATAAAATGCTGTAACAGTAACGGAGATGCAATTTTGTTGAGTAAACAGCGGTTAAATAATTAAACGTCATAAGATAGAGCTATAAAAGCATCACAAAAACACAAGAAGAACTGGTGTTCTTCGCCGCCGCACAGTGGGCCCATACTGAAAATTAGTGGACTTAGGCAACAAAGTTACCATATCGATGCGATTTTTTTTTATATGACGTGTTATAATATTCCTGACAACTTTTATTCTTATAAAATTTCTTCTAAACTTGATAGTTTGTCTTGAAAAAAATTTATTAGATTTTTTTGTATGGAGCGAATCACGTTTAATTTTTTTTCTTCAATTGTACTAATATGTTGGGTGTGTTGCGTGAGTATATGATAGCTAGGGTCATTCTCTATCCACGAAAAAAAAATCAGCGCCGGCCATCTGCGGCAGCACGAGTAATCATTCGGTAAAAAAATAATAATTTGGAAGATTTTTTTTGTCATTTAAAATAAATTCAAAGCATATTTTTTGTCTCATTTGGCTGTTTTCACCTTCTTTTTAGTTAAATAAGTAGTTTTAATAGCGCATACGTACTTAGAACTAGTAATTCTGGTAGAGATTTAGTTATTATTGCATGTTATCGGTACAAATGAGTCATCAATCACAATGCAGGTGCTCTGCATTATGTGGTGACTCATTTGTTTGTGCGCGCATAACTAATGAGTCATCGAAAAATGCTCGTCTCTGATTGGCTGTGTTATTTTTTAACTGCACGTTATCTATTGTTGAATAAATATATCGTAATGTTTCAGGTTATACTAATTTTGTTAATGATAGGTGAAATAATTTAAATTTGTACGGGCAAGTCGTTGATAATTATCTACATAATCAACTGTATGTATATTATTATAGTATAAGTTATCGTACGTATGATCAATATGAAACTGTGAAGTAATTGTAGCCCTGAAAAGGGCTGTTTGTCATATTCCTAACCCTGATGGGCTTTTGTGGGAATAATTTAGAGCCGGATCACATTATTTCTTGTTCCAGAAGTGCTAGTGGGTCCGGCAAATTTTCGGACTCTGCTATGAGGCATTCTTCTTCCTCCATAATTTCACTGTCACAGGGAGGCTCAGTAGTCTGTAACAACTGAGTTGCTTCAGGCAACAACTCATTATGAACCTGTTTCATTATTTTAGGCCTTATGTAGGATATGTGGGGATCAGAGCTTATTAGAAATCCATGGAGGATGTCTTCGTTTGTTGCTATTCTCCCCGTTTTCCGAGTGTGCCTCTCCCTGACGTTTCTGAAGTCTTTATTACGGGCTTCCGAAGCTTCTTCAGATAAGGTACCTAAAACGAATAAGTACATACATTTTAATTTCAAAACGCAATCGAGTCAAATAATACATCAAACTATATTTATTTTTTACTTACCGATTGGCAAAACACCAAAGTGGTTACAGATGTCTGCACCGTGCATTAGAAGTTTATGTACACTAACTGGCATGTAGTACCACGAATAGTGTTGCACGTACACATCAACTGTTTCTCTACAGTATCTTCTAAATTTTTCACAATGTTTTTGCCTGATGATGTTTTTGCCTGATGATATGGCTTGTAGAATAACGGAAAATCTGAAAATCAGATTTTCGTCAATTCCCGTAATTCTGGAAGATCTTTTGTAATCTTGGAAAAAGCGCCTCGCTGTATTCCCTTCGTTTGTAGTTCCAAAACCCTAAAATGGGAAAACAATACTGTAATATACAATACATAGAGATATAATTCACAAACAACATAAAGAGAGCGAAAATTAAATACATACCTGTTTGACTATATCAATCAGCATTCCAGTTTGCTCACGAAACTTTTGCTGTGTGGTATTTTTTTTAGCTTGTTTCAAAGCCTTATGTTCGCCGCGAGCAGTCCATCGTTGAAAATCCAGATTATAAGATATATGGAGAAGACATTCCATACACCGAATCTTCATATGCAGTGAAGAAATTCCTTGTTTGTAAATTTCTTCACGAAGTGGTTTAGAAGTCAAAGCGTCTAAATTATTCATCTCACTCGGTTTTGCCAAGCAAATGGGACACGTTGCATATGATGGTACTCCAGCAATAATATTGGCCACTTTTCCATCAATCATGGTCATATGCAATTCATGTGATACAATAATATTTCCACACTGTGTAGATATTCGTTCATCAATTTGTTTTTTCATCTCAGACTCTTCAGACTTTATAAAGTCAGCTGTCTCCGAAGTGAAAGTGAACTTCACTGGTCGACAGTACAGAGTTGAGCAAGGTGTGGGGTTCTCCCAAACTAGATTTTCATTCCCAGATGATGGCCTAGTAGACAGTAGCCGAAGAGGGACGATGCTTATCATGACTACTGATGAATCATCGAACTCTGTAGCTGTGTTTGACGTTTTCTGTTTATAGTTACTCTGCGACGAAGAACCATCAAGTCCCCATTTCCAGGTCAACTTGAGTTCTTCATTTTGAGACCTATCAACAGTATTTATATCAAGTAATATCCTCTCCACAGTGTGGTCCAATAGCGCTTGCAATTTAATGTGAGCTCCGTTTTCGGTAATCTCCATACTCTCTTGTGGTGGGTAACATCTTTTCTTGGCATTTACAAGCTTTGGATAAGATGGAAAGGCAGCACAGTTTTCTTCTTTCAGAAATTGTCGTTAAGAGTTAAGTACTTCCATTTCGAGAGCGCAACTGATGTATAAAGAGCTAAACACTTATCTTCAGAGACAGTACTTAAGCTCTGCTTTTTGAATAGTCTCTCTTCTACTTCGGATAGCGCATCTGGATTACTGGAAAGGTATTCGACCACTTTTGCCAGATTCGTTTGGCCGTTGTCTTTCAATTTTGTTATGTACCAGTGCTGCAACTCTTCCTCGGAATTTTCTTCTACTATGGAAGTAGAACGTCTTTTCTTTTGCTTATTACTTAACTCTTCGAACGGTTTTCTGTGCTCCTTTTCTGTAGATGTTCCCGCTTCCGCAGTACATACTGCAAGAGTAGGAACATGGCAATCTATATCCACAAGCTCAGATAAGGCTGCGTCCGAAAAGCCCATCACACTTCTCAGATCAACACTGTCACAAACAGGCCAGTTGATGTTTTCTTCCAACCACTTGCGATTAATTACACGATTCATAAAAGGTTTTTGATTTCTACTTGACTCTATCCACTTTTTATTTAAATTTACACAAAAAAGTCGACAGAACTCCTTGATTCGGTTCTTGTCTTCTTCAGAAACTTCGGTAGTCAAGACAGAAATGATACTTTCATACAGAAACATATGATTTTTCAGATCACCGCCACTTCTTAATTTCACAAAAAGATCTAGGTTGGTACAAAATCCAGCCATAGTTCTAATGTAAATATAAAAATACAAGTATTTCACTGTGTTCACAAACAAGCGACAAGAGCGAAACTAGATGGACTTAATGAATGTCTTTATATTTATAGTTAGTGTTAATTACTCAAGTAGTGGACATAACAGTGAGTGAAAATTATTCAGCCAATCAGAGACGAGCATTTTTCGATGACTCATTAGTTATGCGCTTAGCCGAGTGCACAAACAAATGAGTCATCAATCACAATGCAGGTGCTACCGATAACATGCAATAATAACTAAATCTCTACCAGAATTACTAGTTATAAGTACGTATGCGCTATTAAAACTATTTATTTAACTAAAAAGAAGGTGAAAACAGCCAAATGAGACAAAAAATATGCTTTGAATTTATTTTAAATGACAAAAAAATTCTTCCAAATCATTTTTTTTTACCGAATGATTACTCGCGCTGCCGCAGATGGCCGGCGCTGATTTTTTTTAGAGATAGAGAATGACCCTAGCTATCATATACTCACGCCACACACTCAACATATTAGTACAATTGAAGAAAAAAAATTAAACGTGATTCGCTCCATACAAAAAAAATCTAATTAATTTTTTTCAAGACAAACTATCAACTTTAGAAGAAATTTTATAAGAATAAATGTTATCAGGAATAATTTAACACGTCATATAAAAAAAAATCGCATCGATATAGGAACTTTGTTGCCTAAGTCCACTAATTTTCAGTATGGGCCCACTGTGCGCCGGCAATAAAATCATAAATCTACCATGTTCTAACAAAACCTACCTACGAAAACTTACAAAAATTCTGTGTCAGTGTTGAGTGGCTAATTAGTGATGTCCCTGGACTTTGTGTATTGGATTGGTGCCACCGAAAAGCCGTCGACGGTGAAGACGAGTGAGTACCTTCCCACACGCCTAGTTTTCCAAGTGATTGTGCACGACTAAAGGCTCGCCTATGGCGACAGTTCCATCGAAGGGTTTTATTTATCAATAACCACAACAAGCTAGTTTTATGGCAAATTAGCAATTCAATTGTTTTTAAAGACCATAAGACTTATGATTGTATGAAGACGATCGAGAAATATCTTTTTACAATTATCGAGTAAATGCGATACGAATTTGTCGAGTACACGTTTACTAGACATGTTTATAGGGTCAAAAAGCGTTGGATGCAAAACAATATAGAAAGCTGCTTTTAAAAGGCGTTTTGAAATAACTGGAACTTTCATACGATTGTTTTTCGATCCACATTCGTAAGAGTAATCGCTTAAACGATCTTTTACGACTTCGACCTTTCGGCTATACTGCTATGAACCATCAGAATTATGTACGTTGTCCACAATTCACTTCCACGATTGTCAAATTCAATATCATACAACAATAACTATCTCACCTGTCACTTTTTCGTACTCTCTCTTGTATGTACACGGCGATGAAGTGTTGTTCGAATATTAACACCATCCATTGTATAGCTGCAAACAAGAAAATCTTGTTAGTTATTACGAAATATGTACACTCGTACAGTCAAGAAAATGCAATGTTTAGTAAATTGACTTACATTGTCCGTTAGATCGAATGTGCGGTGGAAGCACGGGTCTTTCGAACGACCGCTCGTATATCAATTATTTCAATGTCATTTCCAGTTTTAAGTAGTGATCATGTCGAAAATAATATTAAAATTGTAATCCAAGATTGCAGCCACCAAAAGTTCTATGCCGTGCAGGCTAATCTTGGTTGAGATTTGTCGCGAGGATATTAAGTACTAGCTTCTGCCCGCGACATCGTCTGCGTTAAATTTTTTGTTCCCCCGACCCTTCCCGTCGCATCGAATCACTTACCCGTGCGATTTTCCCCGTTTTTGCAACATTTTTCATTACTGCTCCGCTCCTTTTAGTTATAGCGTGATGTTATATAGCCTATAGCCTTCCTCGATAAATAGGCTATCCAACACAAAAAGAATTTTTCAATTCGGACCAGTAGTTCCTGAGATTAGCGCGTTCAATCAAACAAACAAACTCTTCAGCTTTATAATATTAGTATAGAAAGATATGTTTTGTTGGTATCCATTTATTTGTAATTCATAAATAAATAGGGTAAACTACTCACTAAATTATACATTCTTGACTGCTGCGTCAGTCCAATATATGAGGTTGTACGTATCGGTTCCGTTATTGCATCTCATAACAGTTTACCTGCGTAGCGCGTAGTTGTGAGCGGGCTGGCGTCGGGTTTCAGGCGCGCGGCCAGCTGCACGCCCACCTGCTGGTCCAGCGCGTTGGCGTGCTCATACCTGCGAGTATCTCGTGCCGCACGAGCGGGCTGGCGTCGGGCTGCAGGCGCGCGGCCAGCTGCACGCCCACCTGCTGGTCCAGCGCGTTGGCGTGCTCATACCTGCGAGTATCTCGTGCCGCACGAGCGGGCTGGCGTCGGGCTGCAGGCGCGCGGCCAGCTGCACGCCCACCTGCTGGTCCAGCGCGTTGGCGTGCTCATACCTGCGAGTATCTCGTGCCGCACGAGCGGGCTGGCGTCGGGCTGCAGGCGCGCGGCCAGCTGCACGCCCACCTGCTGGTCCAGCGCGTTGGCGTGCTCATACCTGCGAGTATCTCGTGCCGCACGAGCGGGCTGGCGTCGGGCTGCAGGCGCGCGGCCAGCTGCACGCCCACCTGCTGGTCCAGCGCGTTGGCGTGCTCATACCTGCGAGTATCTCGTGCCGCACGAGCGGGCTGGCGTCGGGCTGCAGGCGCGCGGCCAGCTGCACGCCCACCTGCTGGTCCAGCGCGTTGGCGTGCTCATACCTGCGAGTATCTCGTGCCGCACGAGCGGGCTGGCGTCGGGCTGCAGGCGCGCGGCCAGCTGCACGCCCACCTGCTGGTCCAGCGCGTTGGCGTGCTCATACCTGCGAGTATCTCGTGCCGCACGAGCGGGCTGGCGTCGGGCTGCAGGCGCGCGGCCAGCTGCACGCCCACCTGCTGGTCCAGCGCGTTGGCGTGCTCATACCTGCGAGTATCTCGTGCCGCACGAGCGGGCTGGCGTCGGGCTGCAGGCGCGCGGCCAGCTGCACGCCCACCTGCTGGTCCAGCGCGTTGGCGTGCTCATACCTGCGAGTATCTCGTGCCGCACGAGCGGGCTGGCGTCGGGCTGCAGGCGCGCGGCCAGCTGCACGCCCACCTGCTGGTCCAGCGCGTTGGCGTGCTCATACCTGCGAGTATCTCGTGCCGCACGAGCGGGCTGGCGTCGGGCTGCAGGCGCGCGGCCAGCTGCACGCCCACCTGCTGGTCCAGCGCGTTGGCGTGCTCATACCTGCGAGTATCTCGTGCCGCACGAGCGGGCTGGCGTCGGGCTGCAGGCGCGCGGCCAGCTGCACGCCCACCTGCTGGTCCAGCGCGTTGGCGTGCTCATACCTGCGAGTATCTCGTGCCGCACGAGCGGGCTGGCGTCGGGCTGCAGGCGCGCGGCCAGCTGCACGCCCACCTGCTGGTCCAGCGCGTTGGCGTGCTCATACCTGCGAGTATCTCGTGCCGCACGAGCGGGCTGGCGTCGGGCTGCAGGCGCGCGGCCAGCTGCACGCCCACCTGCTGGTCCAGCGCGTTGGCATGCTCGGTGCGCGCGCCGCCCGCCGCCACGAACGTGCCCAGCGCGAACGCACACGCCGCGCGCACCTGCACACAGGTAACCTCAAAAATGTTTCCGATTTAAGTATTAACATAATCAAATCAACGCAGTATTGGAACAGACCATACATCTTTGTCGACTGTATTATACTCAACAACATCATTTCAATGGCTTTTGAAAACGCTCAAACAAAAATTCCTGCCTGTAGCTGCCTGAAATCACACACAAAAACTACTCTAATTTGAGCAAATGAAAAGACATATTTGTGTAGGCGGTACCCGAGCCAACTGCAACAAAGAGATGAGCGGACACATACCTCGGGGTGGTGGTGCTGCAGCAGCGGGTAGAGCTTCTCGTGCGCCAGGTCGCGCACGCCGGCCCAGCGCGCCGCGTCGTAGCCGCGCCACAGGCGGCCCAGGCACACGCACGCCCACTGCGCCAGCCGCGCCGACCCGTCGCTCAGCTGCTCCAGGCAGATGGAGATCATGGAACCCTGCACATCAACATAATATGACTATTATGCATTAAGACAAAACAGGTATTGTATGTTGAAGAAAACACAGCAATGATATGAAGAACCAGTCCTATGATTCTGTAGAAAATCGAGAATACCATCCTTTCTTAGTAACTATACCGAAAATATCTTTCCTTTTTATTCCACCAGAGGGCGGTTTATAACTTTACCGCCAATTTAGCCGTTTGGCGCCATTGCAGTCTTCATCATCAGCAAGCTTTGTTTCATTGCTGTTTTCTTCAACATATAATACCTGTTTTGTCTAAATGCAAAACAGTCATATTATATGTCTTCGAAAACACAGCAATGATATGAAGACCTGTTTGATATCTGCTGTGTTTAGAAATAATAAAACACAAGAATGCAATGTGAAAATAAATGGTTAAATCAAACTAAGATGACTTTTATTAACTAAATTCTAGGTTTTCTTTTATAATAACAAACACACAAAGAAAACAAAAACAAGCAACAAAAGCGCGGGGTGCCTGATCAATAAAAAAATACCTTAAAAAGCACCCCACGCTTTTTTTTTCCATTATTTTCTACTTTTTAGTTTGGTTTTCTATGGAAACGTGTTTTTTTAGTTTTTTTAAACTATTATTTATTTTCTACTAGCTTTTGCCAGCGGCTTCGCCCGCGTGGAGGTCGGAAATTATCCCGCGGGAACATACTAACGGGATAAAAAGTAGCCTATGTCCTTTCTCAGGCTCTAAACTATCTGTGTACCAAATTTCATTTAAATCGGTTCAGTAGTTTTAGCAGGAAAGCGAGACAGACAGACAGACAGACAGACAGACAGAGTTACTTTCGCATTTATAATATTAGTGTGGATTTTTTAGGGTGTTTCGAATTTTGAGACGTATGTCAGCGTAGTTTGTGACGTATGTCAGCGTAGTTTTAGAAGACAGTTTTTTTGCTGTCCTGGTGACCCTGGCAAGGATAATGGCACAAATTTATGAAATTATTGCATTGTCATCGGTCTTTGACAGGTGTGCAAAGTTTAAATGAAATCAAATCTGGTCGTTTAAAGTGGGTCAAAATCGCGCTATAAGGAGTCGGTTACAAACAAGCATACAAACATACTAACATACAAGTGAAGTTAATATAAAGCGTGTAAAAATGAATAAGAATTTAACAATAATTTGAGTCCAAAATATTTATTTTTACTTCCACAAAATTAACATTAAAACAAAAACTTAAAGTTACAGTTAGCTGTTATTTGCATATTTACAAAACGAAAATATGCAAATAGCAGTGGAACTCTGCTATTACAACCATAAATTAAAAATAATAATCATAAAATAAACTTCAACTTAAGCATAAATCTTGAGATCCAAATCACATTATCACAATAACGGCATACAATCAAACTGCCTTGAAATTGTTATATAGTAGATCCACTGGAACCTCTTCACTGACAGATCTATTAATATAATATCCTTATAATAATATTTAGAAAAGGTCTTCACACACTTCCAATTTTTTTTTTTTTTTTTTTTTTTTTTTTTTTTTTATTTATTTGCATAAAACATGGTATATGAAGGTGTTAAAGATAAAGTATAGAGCATACATGTTTAGCTTATATTATAGCATGCAAATATTATTGGTTACATTTAAAAATGTTTCCCGTCCGTAAATTCTTTGATACTATAAAAATTTTTAGTTTTTAACCATTCCAGTAGTTTTTTTTTAAACAATCTCAAATCTAAAGTTTTATAATCACTTGGAATTTTATTATAAATTCGAACACACATGGCTAAACAGCTTTTGCTATATTTAGCCAGTCTGGGAAACTCACTTAATACAAGCCTGTGAGGATCTCGCCGGTTTCGAGAACATACATCCTCTGCCTTTTTAAATAGGTCTTTATGCTTCTTAACAAACATACATACTTCATAAATATAGAGAGAAGGTAGCGGTAATAAACCAAGTTCTTTAAATATTGGCCTGCAAGATTCATCAGGTTGAAGCCCATATATTGCACGAATACACTTTTTTTGGGCAACAAAAACTCTGTTCCTATCGGTACTGTTACCCCACATTATGAAACCATAGCGTATCAATGATTCTACGTAAGCATGATAGGTAGTGATAGCAGTTTTAACGTTTGTTATATTTTTAACCTTTCGCAATGCATATACGAATTTATTTATTCTTGTAGATATATCATCGACTTGCGCTTTCCAATTGATGTCCTGATCTATTATTACTCCAAGAAATTTCGTTTGTGTAACTGCGTTAAGTTTTGGTATGTCAAGTTTAAAATTGTATTTATTATTATTTGATTTATTAAATTGTATGTAAACAGATTTATCTAAATTAATTTTTAAATTATTCATGTCAAGCCATTCAATTAATTTGTCAATTGTGTTGTTGATTTCTCTTTCATGGTCGTCAATTGTATTAGTCTTTTTATCGGAAGTCACTATAATGGAAATATCGTCAGCGAATAGAATGCATTTATGATTTGTTATGTCTGTGATTGAGTTTATATAGAGTAGGAACAATATTGGGCCCAAAACACTTCCTTGTGGGACGCCATAATGGTTGCATTTATACTCGGATGAGTATGGTATCATAACGTTGTTATTATCTAATCTTGAAATAATAACACGTTGTTGCCGGTTATTGAGGTATGACGATATCCACTGAAGTGCATGTCCCCTTATCCCACTTAACTCCAGCTTTTTTAAATTTCTCCTGAATAGGCCTATTGTCCAGCCAACCCCTGCAGGCTACCGCTGATCCAATACTGCCTGGGGAGTAGCCATCTATCTTAGCTAGCTTGAAACCTGATCTCACCCAACCCGAAATCATGGTTTTCGAAGCAGGCCTTATGCAACCAGTGATTGATAAAAAAAGAGATTTAACATTTCGATACCGGAAATTTCAGTTGTCGTAAAGGACAAAACACGAGTTTTCAGTAGAGCCAAAAAACAAAAAAAAATATTGTTTTTGACTTATATCTTTCTCAAACAAAGTACTATATTCATGATGTCAAAAGAAACCCTCACTATTTTTTCGTGTTCTATCCATAAAAATTAATAAAATAAACCAAACATAATTATTGACGAAAATGAGAGTCCTTTACAGCCCCAAAAAAATTAACTGAAGTACTTTACAGCCACGAAAAATTGGTTATGATAAAGTCAGATGTGTCGTAAAGGACTAATCTTGATTATCATTGGATAGTACAGGTCAATTAAACCAGAGACTCAGGGGGTTAAAGGAACAAAAAACCTAAAGTTTTGAATAGAAATACCTACAATATGTAGTAAAAACAAGTGAAATTAAAATATTTTTTATTTATTATTCAAATATTTAGTAAAAAAAGTAGTAAAAATATTATACTAATAGGAATTCAAAATTTAAACAAAATGTTTGGCGCTATTACGTTATATTTATAATTTAATTGTGTTGTGATGGAAGGTTTTCTTACCAATTTGGACATTTTCCTGTTTGTGGCAAACACCAGTTTTTTTTAACAACCTCAAATGTTATTTGAAGTTTTTGCGAATAAAGTTGATTTGTCAAAAATGAAAAGAACGAATTGAAACAATTCTGTCAGACTTATGTGTGCTTGTTGAGGAACAAATGGATCTCGCGTGATCGCACGAGACGTACATTCATCAAAAAGTATGAGACATAGCTGCAAAAGAACATAAAATGGCCTGAGGTCGTGAGGGAAAAGATAACCCCTTCTATGGTGTTAGTAGAACAGCAACCATGTTCCAGTTCTGACTTCGCTATAAATGAGGGTGCATCAACATCCTGTGGACCGGAAACGTGCAGTGTTGGAACATCAACATCAGTTGTGAGTCCAAGAAAACCATTTGTGAAGCTAAGCCCGCTACAGAAGAGTGGAAGAGCTCCTAACGTACAGAACTGAAAGTCATGCTCATGCAACTGGTTTAAAAGCACAAAATAAGAATGTAAAAGATATCATTAAACTAGTCTCGGAGCATCCCGAAGAAGCTACAAAGATAAAGGAATTGTTAAAGGCATAGAACTATGCCCATATATTCTGCTGATAAAGCTTTAGGTATTTTGACCTCATTGAAGCTTTCGTAGTGGCAGTATATAACATTAATATATTGTGCAAAAGAAGAAGGAATACCATTGTATCCTTCTTATACAGCTATCCTTCAAGCGAAGAAGAACTGCTATCCGCGAAAAGATGCCATAGAAGTCACGGAAAGAGGGGTTAAAGTAAAACTTCAAGCTATTTTGAATAAAACTGTGGCAACCATAATAGAAGGCAGCAGGTCTTCAATCTCGTTTCCAATCGTAGCCTGTTCTTCAACTATGTTCAACCTGTTTTCGTTTGAAAACTTACAATATAATGGTCTGCAGAACATTGTGAAAGATGGCTCTGGATTCTCCCATATCACTTCTTCGCCACAAACTAAGCGCAGGGGCTCAAACGAACATATAAAAATGCTAGAATCGTCTGGAATAATGTTTTTATCATCAATATTGGTAAAAGAACCCCAATTGAGAGACAGAGATTCAGGATGAGCAGGCAAAGTGATGAACTGTTCTGACCCACTCCCTCCAGTCCTATTAAAATTCTGGGTGCTTGTAATTGTACTACTGGGCAATACTTTATCGCTATTAAAACAATAGACAGGATACTGATTCAAATAATTCGAAACGTATGACATTTGAGACATTAAGGTATCAATACGAGATCGGTACGTACAGATTTCGACTTGTACTTACGGTTCCTCGCCGAGGTACGAGAACGTTTATTGGGCAAGGGTGACGTTATGCCCTCCTCAAACTCCGAGGATGAGGAGGAGCTGCTTTCCGATGCCCTAGAGCTCGATGACGATGATTGTCCTCCCTCCGAAGCAACAACAACGTCTTGCTCACGATTCTCGTTACCATTACTTACCGGCTCCATTTTTTATGAATGATGTGTTTCCTATAATCACTAACAACACACTTATTTCTACTTTATATCAAGATTATAGTGGTTTTTACTTCGAAAGACTTCCTAAAAAAAGTTTCGATGCATTAAGAAAGAATCACAAGAATGCAATGGCGCCAACCGGCTAAATTGGCGGTAAAGTTATAAACCGCCCTCTGATGGAATAAAAAGGAAAGATAATCTCGGTATAGTTACTAAGAAAGGATGGTATTCTCGATTTTCTACAGAATCATAGGACTGCTTCTTCATATCATTGCTGTATTTTCGAAGACATATAATATGCTGACGTCGTGCTGGGACTTGCGCGCTCCAAACTAAGCCTGCGACGGTAGAGTCTACTTAGCCGGAACAGGTCTAGGGTGAAGATTCAGACCCAGAGACATATAGTTAACGCTATAGGAAGCCGCAGGACAGCATGTAGCGAGCTGTTGGGTAGTAAAGATCCACGGACTCTATCTCCCGGGAATAGTCTTGTCCTCATCTTTTTCTAGCGTTTATTGGCCAGTTTGAGTGGAATTCTACTAAAATATTGAATATTGGAAGTACACGTGGTCTCGGAAGAAGAAAGTATTGCAGTAGGCGCTGGTAGGTGTTTTTTATTTTTATTTTTGGGTGGGAAATTTCAAATGAATGGGCGTGTCAGACTTTCACTGACTAAAGCCCACCCGTGTTCCTTCAGTTGCCCATGTGCCAGGGTCATGGTATCTCTTTCGAACAAATCTCGCGACCCTGGCAGGCATCAGTCCTAGCAGACTCCTTCAGTTCTGCTGACATCTTTTTGATGCGCGCGTGGAACACTACGCGCCGTCAACATGGGCCTGCTGCTTACCGGGCGGCGAGCTACCCATTGCTCGCCTCCCGCAAGCCCGCGCCTACGGTGGCCGGGAGTCCGCGATCTCCTTCTGCGGCGGCCAGGGACGTGAGGGCGCAGAGACTACCACTCACTCACGCGCCCCGCCTACTCCTTCCCGAGCATTACTGCTTCACATAAAGAGTTGAGGGCTTCCCATGCCCTCTCGCTCCGTACCATGGCTAGAACCAGAGCCGGACGCGAGAGGTCACCGCCGCCGATCGCCTCCACGAGAACACGGCGGTGCTCCGCCCAGGCAAGGCACACCTCCACCGTGTCCTCCAGACGATCCACGGCTGGTGGGTGCTTCACTATCTTTCGGGCTCTGGGATTGTTCCGATAGCCGTGCACGACGAGTGGACCTCTCCACTCGTCGAGCACCTTAGGACATGTTGTACCCTTGTCGCTACTTCACTTTGTGAGAGTGACAATTTCCGGGGCCGATTATTGAATATGCAGGCCACCTCCAGATATTCTTCCGTGAAAACTATAATATTATTAGTCAGGCAGGGGATGCTCTTCTTTTGTCTGTTTATGAGGAGCACAACATGAACCCGAATTAGTTATTGTTACGTGTAGATCTAAATGATCACCCACCTGTAACGCCGCTTCTTGTCCGGCGGGGCAGTTGTCCACGATGCCGGCCAGCACATACGCCGCCAGCGTCCTGTGTTCGCTCTGTAATACGCATCATAAGTTAACACTACGATCTGGCTTACCGTGCATTATTACACAAAATCGACTCATTTTGTTCACTGTTTGTAAGAAAAGCAAAAAGAAATAAACAACAAAATGTATGATTTAGATAGTTGAGTTCTTGGTTTTGGAGGTGGTAAGCCATAGGAATTACAAATTACCAGTCGAAAAATGTGCTCCGAGAAATATACAAGATTATTTTTAGTATATGCGAAACCTGAATATAGTTTGTTCAGAATCAGTAAGTGAATCGATTCCAATAATTTTTACACCATGTTATATTTTGTACCAAAAATATTTAATTACGCTTCCAAGTAGGACACCGAACGACAATACGTATCCACAATCATCTGTGCGGGTCACGGCAGTTCATAGCGCGCGTGGGCGCACAGCGAGACGGCGACGACGGGTAACAACTCCCTCCCTCGGCTCCCTCAGTCATCCGAATGCCACCGATTGATGAGCACGTATCGCGAGCGCGCGCGCGCCCGCCGCGGGCCTTAGTGTTTTGTTTCGATTTTAAAATTATCATGTCTTTCTCGTACTCAAACGTCCATTACACGGAGATGGTACGTACACTAGCTGTTTGTGGTGTTAACATATCCCTGGCAGTGCGTCAGTGCATAAGAGAAAGACGGGCACATTTCGAACAATTGCTTCAGTTTGTTTGAGTGAATAGTGATTACGCCAATTATTGTAGATAGTGATGATTAACCTTTTTTAAACACGCCAAGATAGTCAAGGGTAGAAATTTATTATGTGTTTACAGCCTGCTGTGGTTCAGTAATGCGATGTTTAACAATTTTCATCCATTTTGAACTTTAAGTTGTTGGCATAAGGTGCAACAAATGGCATTGATTACATTTTACCACTTACTACTGCATTTACGAATAAAGTACATAATAGTATCTACCTAAACTTGACCATTACGACAGTCCAAAGCCTGCAAGTGTGATGGAAAATGTTTATCACCAACTAATACATAAACAATCAAATGGCAATCACTGTGGCAAATTATTATCAATGAGCGCAAGACGAGGCAGGCGCCGCGCGCATGGATGGCGCGGGCGCCCTCCGCTAGGCTGCATATGTTTTTGCGTGGACAACCAGGTAACTTATCAAGCTTATAACTTTGTGATTATTAATGATACAGTTTTGAAATTTTTTTCATAGATTCTTTACATAAAAATACTAGACCCGTGTTTCGGGTTTCGCATAAACAAAAATTAATTTTGTATACGCGCATAACGCTATAGTGACTTTTGATCGGCATTTAAGAAGAAGCAACTAATCATTTTGAATTTTATAAAATAGGAACAATATTATTTTTATGGTCTACTTGAAACTAGCTTGAAGGAGAAAATATGCATGAAGAAGAAAAAATCCCTTGAAAATAGTGCGTGGAGTCCCTCCGCGCGGAAGAAGTGAAACTTCGTAATGTAGAAATGAAAATAGGAGGGGTAGTAATTGATTTTTAGTGAAATCATATTGTTTCTTTAAAACAAACTTTATTAACATTGCTTACAACGCACAATTGAACGCAACAGTGCTTTCATACCCCCTCCATGGTAGCGTTAAACGTATAACGCAACCTTGTTGGAAGCCGCATTAGAAGTTTCACTTCAAAAACTTTTTACTTGCATCCTTAAAATATTCATCATTTGTCTTAAACTCATACTTACGTCAACTGAAGGATCTTGCAGGACTGACAGGAAATATTTGTGTCCCTTCGCATTTACCAAGTCATTTTGACAGCTCTGTAAGAAGAGTTGAACAGTGAAAGATGTAGTAGAATAAGTACGATCAGGGATATGCTCATCAGCAGCCTATAATGTTCCCACTGCTGGGACACAGGCCTCCTCTCGGTGAGAGGGAGCGGCCATAAACCTTCAACGCGTTCCCAATGCGGGTTGGTAGATGTCATAAGTCTTCAAATTTTTGGTTCTAAGACATGCCGGTTTCCTTACGATGTTTTCCTTCACCGTTTTAGAGCAGTGGTGATGAAATAATTTACACAAAGTAAAAGCGCCTGCTTGGGTTTGAAGTCGCGACGCGACCGTTACAACTAGGCCACCAAGGCTCCTATGGATATGGTGAATTTAGATATTAGGTAGATATGACTAGTGTTGGCAAAAGTTTCGTTTGATTGGGGATTAAAAACGAACGAAATGGGAACAAAAACTGCCAGTTGCTCACCTCAGATGTCGCTGCTATCCAAAGTACAAGAATTTGACAGCTGTCACAATTGTTTTTTTTTATTGTAAACAAGTGACTTCTACAAATAATTAATTAATATTCTCCGTTGCACAGCTGTTGAGTGCAAAAAAAACGGGGTCCCGATATTTCGTCGAGACTATCTATTATAACTGTAAAGACAGTTGTGCTGCTGGAGAGTTTGTTGCGCCACTTCTTCGCAGCTAAAGCGCTACAAACTGGTGAAGGGCGAGCGATTTGGTGGACTGTTTTATGTAATTTTGAAATTCAAAAAGTGCTGACTCGCAGCTTAGTTTGAATAAATGAGTTTTGATCAACTCAAAACTCTCCTAACTACTTTTTTTTTTTAAATATCCAAACTATTAAAGTTGGTAAGCGGAGAATTCCCATTGTGATCTTTTTATCACGCGGTGCTATTAATCTGCAATTCTAATATAAAAACTAGACACTTGGAGCTACAATTTTCTTTTTTTTATTTCTTGTACGACCATTTCTCTCAAAGTTACGGCCTACTGAAAATGCCCTAAAATTTTGAATTTTTTTTGTTCCCTTAATTTTTTCCAGTAGTTTACTTGATCTTTCTCATTTGTAATTGAGATTCTAATAAGCTGTGTATGCTTTTGTAATACAATTTTTACTTATATAATTGCCACTATCTGAAATGATCCACGGTCATGTATTCATAAAATTATTTAGTAACTTTCTTGCTTTTTGGTCAACACATTAGAAAACCCTGAAAAACGACATCCATGACGAACATTTTTTATTATTTTCATAGCCGCCATCTTTGATTTTCATTTTGTCTTCACTCTTTTCCCTCATGCCTTAGCACCTTCAAAAACCACGAAAACGACATCCATGACGTTTAAGTTTTTGTAATTTTTGGCACCCTCGAAAACCATAACGACAGCTATAAATGAAAAATTTTGACAGCCGCATTAAACCACACATGTCCGTGGACCATTCGGTAATTAATAGAAGATCTAATCAAAAAAGCAGATGAGATTTATAGAGCTAAAAACAGTTTAAAAAACTGTATATCCCACACTTTATTAGAACAGCAATTGAAAGTTAGAAAGATAAAACGATAGCACCGTGTAAAAATAAGATTGTAATGGATTTTTTCCGCTGACAAGCTATAAAAGTTTAGATAACTTTTAAAAAGACCGAATACTAAAAAACGACGCTCAATAATTTAGAAAGTTCCTCACTGTGGTGAAGTTCAAACATTTGTTGGACGAGCATAAAATGCAGATCTAGACACGCGGTAGCGTGTCAAGCCAAGTTCAAGTAACAGAACTGGCAAGCAGCACCGTGTGTAATATTACACGAACCATTTGGAGCCACTTTTGACCCCCTCATAACTCAAAAACTATTTCACATAAACGTGTCAAATTTGGCTCATAAATTGAAACTTGCAAGATACATATGTGCTCTAAATTTCATAGACACATCCCAAACGGTTATTTAGATATTAACGTCCAAAAATCGTCATTTTTATCACTGACTGACCTATAGATCAAAATTCTAACCCAGTTCCAGATGACTTAGAAAGTTCAAATTTGGCATGCAGATAGGTAATTAGGTGAATACAAAGGAATAAATCAGAAACTGGTAATTTTTATTATTTTATCATAATTTTTCACTTAATTGATTCTATTAGGAACATTTTATAACAAAAACCATTTGGGATTAATTATGTTATAAATAAGTACCTACTAATAATTTATGTACAAAAAGTAATGATATCCCATCAAAAACATAAATGTGAAATGAGAGCCAAGTTCAATATTATGCTATATGCTGCGGTTGTTGACTTCAACGACAAAAGAAGTGAGATCTAAATGGGTGCCAAGTTCAATGGTCAGTCCTGAAATTTATTTATAACTACATAAAATATAATTGCTTCTTATAACTTAGGATAATATATTGTAGCCTAAGGTCTGACTTGGCTAGTTTTCATATACGAATTACATTATAGCCTTCGCAAGTTCTAAACCTGTTACTTGTCGGTTCTTATTTTATTATTCCGTAAATTTGGCTTGCTGGTAAAAACTAGCCATCGAACATAATAATTCGTTTATGAGAACTAGCCAAGTCAGACCTTAGGCTACACTATATTATCCTAAGTTATAAGAAGCAATTATATTTTATGTAGTTATAAATAAATTTCAGGACTGACCATTGAACTTGGCACCCATTTAGATCTCACTTCTTTTGTCGTTGAAGTCAACAACCGCAGCATATAGCATAATATTGAACTTGGCTCTCATTTCACATTTATGTTTTTGATGGGATTAATATTAACAAAATTAGTGATTGAATTTTTAGTTAGAATTAAAATTTTCAATTATGATTAATTTAGAAATAAATTTAATTACCCGTTGTTTTTGAAAATTTTAGCGATCTACTACACAATTAGTTTTTCTAAGATTAAATATGAAGGGCAATTCCCGTAATTACAATGTTAAATATCCATACGCAATCTAATCTCAGTATCAAACATTTGTGAAGTGTTGTTTTTTTGTTCTTACATTTAGATGCAACCAGAATAATGTACACAGGATTTTGTGTAGTACCTTGATTTAAGAAGAGTGGAGTTGTTTGCCCAATTTTCTCTAAACAGATCTACATTTTGGAATAGGTAATTAGTTTCGATTTTCTGACTGACATACTGATTACAGCAATTTAAAAGTACTTCTAAATGTTTCAATGAAATAAATGATTTGAATTTGCGGTTACGTATTATAATATCTAAGTTTATTCTAACTATTTTCAAGATAACGACGGTCAAAAGACCTACCGTTTAAAATATCTAAAGATCGTTTCACCGATTTTTATAATAACTTATTTACGAAATCCATAAAGGAGTATTCAGCGACGGTTTATTAATTACAATTAATTAAACTAAGGTTGATTAAACTAACGGCCGATTCACCTACTGTTATCTGTGGTCTCGTGTTTGATTTACTGGTGATTTTGTAAATATCAATTGGATGATTTGCTAATTCGAATTTTCCCGAAAACACGGATAATTAGACAATGGTAAAACATTTCTGCGAGCAACTTGGAAGTAGCGTTCGCTTGCCTCGCGCTAGGTTGGTCATAGTTTTAACCTAACCTAATCTATTTCACTCAGTTCAAAATGACGAATCATACAATTTGCCTGCGATTGGATAATTAGACAATGATAAAAACATTTTTGCGGCAGATCGTAAGGCTCGTCATTTTGAACCGAGTGAAAAAGGTTAGATTGAAACTGTGACCAACCACGCGCAGCGACTTTAGAAATCAATCTAGCGCGCAGTATTAATAAACTGTAGGCAAGTCGTCCATTAGGTATTTCATATATGGTTGAAACATTAAATATCTTGAAAAGTCGTTAGATTGCTCGTTCGTTAATGCGATTAATTTTATTTTAATCAACATTAAGTAGGTTAAACGGTAGTTGAGTCGGTTAATATGCGTTATGAACATATGTGAATCACTCGTAGTTATCTTGAAAATAGGAAACTTAGGTATTATAAGACGTTACCGAATTTGCGTTTGGTATTTTGACAGATTGAGAGCAGACTGCGGACGTCGTTAGTAATACGGGAATCACCCCTCGGGTATTAGGTAATAGGTAGGATAGTTACGGGGTCGACGGCGATGATCTTGGCCCAGATGTAGACCATGGAGGCGCGCAGGTCGGGCGCGGAGGCCTGCAGCAGCTTCAGCATGTAGGGGAAGATGCCCACGTTGAGCACGGCGCGCGCCGCCCACGCGCCCAGCGCCAGGAAGCGGCACAGCAGGCGCAGCGCGCGCACGCGGTGCAGCGTGCTCAGCAGCACCTGCAGCACCATGGGCAGCTGCGCCGGCGCCGCGCGCGCGCCGCACCCTGCGCAGCGGACCGTTAGCGGGGGCCGGCCGGGGCGCCGGCGCCGCGCGCTCTACTCACATTTGCCGAGGTCCAGCCACACTTGGAAGGCCGTGAGCTGGTCGCGGAAGAAGGGCGAGTGCGCGTAGTCGGCGGGCTCGGGCCGCAGCAGGCGCGGCAGCTGCGCCAGCGCCAGGTCCAGCGTGTGCTCCCACGCCGCCCACAGCGGGTGCGCCGCCAGCGACGGCAGCGCGGGCAGCGACACCGGCGTGCAGTTGTACGACCTGCGCCGATATCTCATCTGTACTACTCTGTCGACTAACTACCGGGAAAAGATCTTACAATGTTCATACAAATTTATTTTATCACCTTAGTATGCTCCTTCAGAAACGATACACTTCCACCAACGAATAATCCAATAATTAAAACATTTTTAAACACTTTTTCCGGAATTGAGATCAGTTTTCACCACGAACTCTTATGTCTCTACACTTTAGATTTTGTTACTTTCTTTTAATACCTTTACGTAGATATTGTAATTGAGTGACTGATTCATTATTCAAAATATAAATAAGGCAACTTGCAGTGATACCATAAGAACCTATGTAAAAACATATATTAGAATATACAGATTAGTCTTGAAAAAAGCCAGAATCATATCGGTTAGGAAAGAACTTGAAAAAGAAACGAATCTTCAAAAGCTATATGGCAGGTTATAAATAGACATAGGAACACAAAATTAAAACGTGACAACAATAAGGACATTCTTCTTGAAATTAAAAATAAAATTATATCAAACCCCCAGGAGATAGTTGACATTTTCTCGAATACATTTGACAAAGGCAGGGTAGTTAGTGACCCTACTACTCTAGATACTTTTGAACAAGCCGTAAAAAGTTTGCAAGATAGCGTAAATAGAGTAGATGTAGAAATGTGCTGCGAAGAAGTAACTGCTTATGAAATAAAAAAAATTGTCAATGCAATGGCCAACAAGAAGTCTTCTGGTCATGATGAAATACCAATACGGATAATTAAAGGTAATATTGACTTATTGGCAGAACCTCTTGCGCATTTAATAAATACGTGCATAAACATGAACATGTTTCCAGAACAACTTAAGATAGCAAAAGTCTTACCAATTTATAAAAAAGGGTGCAAGACAGATCCCAATAATTATAGGCCGATTTCTCTACTACCTATAATTTCCAAATTATTTGAAAAAATACTAAAAACAAGGCTTCTTAGACATCTAAATCGAAACAACATTCTTAATTATAGACAATTCGGTTATCAGAAAAACGTGGGAACAAATGACGCAATTAATACGTTAATAGAGGAAGTAGTTAGCGGAGTTAATGAGAAATTAAAAGTCGTAGGGTTATTTCTTGATCTCAGCTCTGCTTTTGACACTGTTAATCATAAACTATTGTTAGCAAAAATGGAACATTATGGAGTGAGAGGATCAGTTTTAAATCTATTTAAATCTTACTTAGAAAATCGGAAACAATATGTTGAAATTAAAGTAGAAGAAGAAAATAGTGAAAAATTTTACATATCGGGACTAAAACTAATTAGACAAGGAGTACCACAAGGTTCAATATTAGGGCCTATCTTCTTTATCTTGTTTATTAATGATTTAATTAACTTCATGCTAAAACAAACTGGCACAGAACTTGTCCTATTTGCTGATGATACGAATGCTGTTATAACCGCAGAAGATATAGAAACTCTAAGAAGTAAGGTAATAAGGCTCTGGCTCTCTTTCATTCTTGGTTTACCATCAACAATCTCAACTTAAATAGCAATAAAACGCATGCCATATTATTTAAAACAACGCCGAGAAACAAATATACAATTGACATACATTTGAATGAAAATAAAATAATATTAGTAGACAGCGTTAAATTTTTAGGTATTTATATTGACGAAAGCCTGAACTGGAAAAAGGAACTTACAGCCATAGAAAGTTCAATTAGTTCTGCTTGCTATGCCCTTCGAAGCCATCGAGATGAGATTTCCATTAAACTGTTAAAAATAGTATATTACTCGCTTGTTGAGTCAAAGCTTAGATACAGTATCGCTCTATGGGGAGGCAGTTATGCGTGTAAATACTGCTTTTATCATACAAAAAAGGGCCATAAGAACCATGGTGCGAATTCTCCAATGGGTATCATGTAAGCAGTATTTTAAAGAACTACAAATACTCACAGTCCCTTGCTTATATATTTTAGTTCTACTCACAGACCTCTTGAAAAAGCTACATAATTTCGAAACACTTGACGAAAGAAATAAGCGGGAAGCCGCAAGGCGTAAGGACTTACAATATAAGATACAACCGCATTTGAAAGTAGTTAGTCATGCCGCATGCTATCAATCAATTAAATTATTTAATAAATTACCTTTACAATTAAAGTCCATTTATAATTTATATCAGTTTAGGAACCAGTTAAAGACATTTTTGATAGAAAAATGCTATTACTCACTTGATGAGTTTCTCGGTGATGCACATAACTAAACTTTTATAATTATTAACCTTTTATTTTTGACATAATTTATTTCTATTTTTGACACAATATAATTGATTTCTATTTTTGACATGATATAATTGATTTCTATTTTTGACACGATATAATTGATTTCTATTTTCGACATTATATAATTTATTTCTATTTTTGACAGTGTATAATTTATTTCTATTTTTGACATTATATTAATTAGTACTTTTGACATTTGTATCGGTGTAAATTTACCAAAATTGTATTGTTTTATTTTTTCTTTTATTCTTGATTTGACGACAGTGGGTCCCATTCATTATATAAATTCATTTGTTTAATTATTTTTTTAATTTATGTATGCATGTTTTAGTTTTTACTGTAATAATTTCGACACAATGTAAAAATTGTTCATGAAAAAAAAAAAAAAAGACTTACATACTCCTCAAAACCATTTGGAAATTTGGTATGCAAGCTAGACTAGAATCAATTCTATTTTAATGTAAATGTTGACGTTCAAAGGTGCCTTTTATGTGTTTATTTGAAATAAATGCTATGTCTTTGACTTCGGATTTGCAAACAAACAACAACAACAAAAAAAAAATAACTATCATATTCGATCTCATAACTTTTCAACATCGGTAACTGCCAGGCTTGACTGTCGTTACATGGCTCGACTGGCCTTACATACGTGCTCAGAGTGATTGTAACTGGTAATAATAATGAAAGACTGCATTACCTCATGATCCTATCAGCCAGCAGGAAGTTCCTGCACAGCGAGGCCGTGAGCAGGTCGGCGCGGAACAGCTGCTGGAACAGGTCCGGCGGCAGCGAGCTCCAGGCGATGGTGTCGGTGATGGCCGTGAAGATCCAGTTCAGCTCGCCCAGCATCGTGCGCCGGTCCGTCACCTGCCCGGGGATCCTGCGGGCCGTAACAAGAGCCTGACTCTAACTTAATACTTAGTTTCTTTTTGAATGTTTCAATTTTAATTCAGTTTAAGTTCGACGAGTTATTGACCACAACAACTGATGCGTCGGATTTGCCTGAGGAGCTGTGTCTATTATTTGTTACAATCGCTCTCGAAACCATAAATTATGAATGTCCCATTTTGTTGTGTCACGTATGTTGAGGATGCTCGGCGCGCTCGTGGATACCAACCCTGGATTGAACTTGTTTACTGGTCAACAGACGACGATAATGTTTGCGGTTTTTGTGAATGAAAAATTTGCCTCATTTTCTGGCTTCTGTTGTCTCAAGTAACTCAAATACAAAACATCTTTAATTTCAAGTACAGGTTTTCGATGAAGCCGAATAACTGCGAGATAATCTGTAGGGCTTTTATTATAAGTGTACCAAGCTAAGTATGCGCTTCTGTAATATTCGTATTTGCGACTTGACACGAATGGTGCCACGTTTTCCTTCTGTCGGGTTACCTATTCTGGTCCCAGATCGTCATAAGCTTTAAAAAAATATTTTTGGTATAGTATTCAGTTATTCATCTATTTTTTTAATATTAATATAATACAAATAACAGTATAATTTAATCGTGGGTTTGTGTTTCCGTAGTTAGTCGATTATTCCCTAAGCGCATAGTTTCTGTAGCAGCCGTATGCGCGCACATACTTATCGATAAGATCGTGCACGTCGGGCGGCGCGACGCGCGTGCGCTCGCGCAGCACGAACCACTTCATGGCCATCTTGACGGGCGTGGTGAGGCAGGCCGTGAACAGGTCGGCCGGCAGCTCGGGGTTCATGGGCAGCGCCTGCCCCGCCGCGCACGCCGCCAGCTGGATGCAGTTCTTGTACGACACTGCGCCCGCCGGCGACGAGCCCTCTTCCGGCTTACAAGTCGTTTGGGCCTGAGGAGGGTTCTTCGACTATTTACAAGTAGGAAATAAATTACATTATTTATAGATCATTCGTTTAACAAAACGTAACCACTAGTGGCTACTTGTTAGTAAAAAACCTCTGCGCACAAGTACTATCTACTGATCTGATCAAGATGTCTGTGCTATATTTTAGTTAAATATAATGGTTTTATACACATACATCTTCCGGAATAAATTCTATACATGATCCGACCACCATTGACTTTACATAATAATATAATAATTATAAAAGTTTATTTATTTCTCTCACAATGGTTTGTAGCATAACAGCTTTGTGAAAGCTGGTGCCTGATGTAGGTTTAAAAAAACCTGTATTACAGATCACCAGACCCCATTTTGTGGCATGATACTAATAGACAGGTGGGTAAGATGTGTTTCTTACTAAACTATTATTAGGTAATACGTAGGACATGGATCCTTATCAATATCTGACGCGCTCGAGTAGGTCCATGCAACAGTATTTTTTTTACATATTTGAAAATGTATAGTCGCTCCCTCCACCGATTAAAAGGTATACATTATATAACATTTTGTTCTTTTATCATCTAAGCTTTGCAACCCAATAGGTCTCTATGACGCTCGAGTAAATCCACATTTAGCATCGTGGGCTTCACCTATTAGTGCAAATAGACATTCAACGAATCTGACGGTCACTTCTTCTTCCCGTAATTGTGATAAAATTCTGAGGACATTCTGGTTACGGAGATATTAAAAGTCAAACTTCGTCTGGCGATTTATTTTTTTATGAAAACACGCTGTAAATCATAAAATTATGTACCTACGCACAATGTTTTTCATGCTTTTCACTACAACTGTTAACAGTATTTTTTGTTTTACACCATAAATAAAAATTCCTTTCCCAGCAATACGTTTTCGCAGCGTTACTTAGTTTGAATGAGTAGCTAACGTTTTTTTTTTTTTTTTTTGTGGGGCATCTCGTAGTTAATCCTGAAAAGATTGTGACTACTTAAACGGATTGTGGCCCGGCGAGTTCTAAAAAGTTACCTTTTTAGGCCTCCAGCCGGGGCTTATTATACTTAAAAACTAAAGCGAAAGCTCTAAGGGTTACCCCGAGGGGGGTACGAACCTCGGCTTAGGCAATCGCTGATAGGGGGGCAGCAAGGGACTGGCTGGATCTGGGTTAAATTATTTAGGGACTAATTTAAAGCTAGCATCGCGGGCTGGCTCTTGCAAGGGTCGGGAGGGACTGTTCAGTCGGGGTCGCGACGACGGACCTCGGCGGCGAGGTTGGTACGGTTTGTGTTTGTGTGCTGGTCTAGCTGTACTGGTCTCTTTTCGACTCTCCTGGAGGAGAGTAGTGGGATCATCAGGATCGGTAAGAACGTGCCGCGAGCGGCGGACTTTGCTAATACGGGAGGGGGTGTAAGTAGCTGCCGCCACAACCAGAGGGTTGCGGTGGGCTACGGCCCTATCGAAGAAACGCTTCGAAGCGCGTTTTATGTATTGATGGATAGTCGGGAGTTTCATATCTAAATGAAGATTGATATTCCGAACAAACCAAGGCGAGCCTGTGGCTTGACGGAGAAAACGGTTCTGGAGAGTCTGCATCCTATGGATGAATCGGGGCTTGGCATGTGCCCAGACTGGGCTTGCGTATGTCATAATCGGCCTGATACAAGCGGTGTAAAGCCGCTTCTTACACAGAAGAGACATTTTACTCCGCTTGTTCAGGACGCAATGGAGCCTACCGAGAGCGAAAGCGGCCCGCGAGCGAGCCTGCTTTATGTGCTCAGAAAAGGTGAGGTGTTCGTCGAGGATGACACCTAGATATTTGGCTTGCTTCGCCCAAGGGATCTGCTTGCCGAACATTGAGATGGGTCGGGGAGGGGGGTGGTTACGTCGCGGTCGGGTGTAAAAGACCGCCTGACTTTTATCGGGATTGACCTCGATTCGCCACTTCCTGAACCATTCGCCGAGCTCGTCGACTGCGGTTTGGAGGTAGCGAACCAGCGCTGTGTCACTAAATCCCGAGAAGAAGATGGCAGTGTCGTCTGCGAACAGAGCTAACCTTGCCTTCTTGCTTCTGGGGATATCGCTAGTGAACAGCGTGAAAATGAGGGGGGCTAGTACAGAGCCTTGAGGGACTCCTGCACGGATCGGGTGAGAGAGTGAGTAGCTAACGGCTATGCGATGGTTTTTTATACCCTGCGTAAGATTAGTTTTTATTGTCTTGTATGTTATGCGGACCACATAAAAATCGGATTAGGACAGGGTACGGGGAGACAGCGGGAACATTACCTCGTACTCGCGCTCGTGCTGCTCGGCGAACTGTTTGAAGTTGTCGATGATGACGCCGGCGTTGGAGCAGTCGTACACGTACAGTGAGGGCGCGCCCATCCACGTCTGCAGGTCGTACATCGACAGCGGGATGTACTGCGTGTACGCCTAGCGGGCAGATACACGTTGTTTTAAATAGTAAAACAGTAGTAGACAGGGCCATATAGTATTAACAATGTTACAGCCAGACTGATGACGCAGCGGCACCGGCGCTGTCATTGTAAAATTGCTTAGTGTGCACAAAATAAGTATAAATTCTAGGTTACCCTGTTGAAGACCCAGATCTCCCCCTGCGTGGTGGGCTTGGGCACGCCATGTCCGTTGTAGTGGAACAGCACTCGCTCGTCCTTGGCGTTGCGGCGCAGCGAGCAGCACAGCTTCTTGACCTACGCACACACAAACAGAACACATTATTATTGGTCGCACACAACGACAACACACAAGGAGAATCTAGCCGTAAGTAATTATGTTTTCTTGTAAATGTGGACATTCAACAGTGTCTTTTACAGAACGGAAGAACGAGAAGAAACTAAGAGCTATGGCCAGGGCGCGTATTTACAAAGGCTATACTATTTTAGTTCCGAGCCAGACTCTAATCAATGAGCTTTTGGTTATGCATATTACTCAACAATACCTAGTCTATCTCAGTAAAAAAATTGACTCAAATAGACTAGCTTTTTGTTTTAATATTTTCAAAGAAAATGCACGGACAAAATCTAGTTCTATATAATACATATCACTCGAATAGCTAAGCTTTTGGCGAGATATTTTTAAATTTATACTCGCAACAAGTGGGTAGTGTTCTTTACCTAATAAAAGTACTTCTCGTTTGTTAATTCGTTTTATTTTTGTTTTTCAAATACATAATAGAAACGAGCAATTAAAATGATAACAGTTGCCATGTAACTATCAACCTATAATTGAAGCTTATCTATTTGATTAATATGTATTCAAAATTAATATGTATGTAACCGATTGCCACCTGCGCTAAGATAGGTTGACGGAGCCCCGCTTCGCGGGGCTCCTATTTCTGGGTGGTTTAAAAAAAAATAACCACGAAGGCTAAGGCGGGAGCTCCGCTCCGCTTCGCTGCCGCCTTAGCCTACTAACCTAACCTATCCGAGTCGGGGTACTCTGAGTCGGGGTACTCTGAGTCGGGGTACTCTGAGTCGGGGTACTCTGAGTCGGGGTATTAACCATGGATGGGATTTCGTCCACGCGTGACTGAAATGGTACTAGATTTTGTCCGTGCATTTTCTTTGAAAATATCAAAACAAAAAGCTAGTCTGTTTGAGTCAATTTTTTTACTGAGATAGACTAGGTATTGTCGAGTAATATTCAGAAACAAAAGCTCACTGATTAGAGTCTGACTCGTGACTAAAATAGTATAGCCTTTGTAAATTTGCGGCCAGGGCTCCGTCACTTGCTCTAGGTCACGTGTATATCTTGTTGTAACCGGTAGTTTAAATTGATGGAGTTTCCTGCTCTTTACGTTTGTTTTCCATATGTAATAAAATTATTTACCAGATTCAGAATATTTTCAACTACTTATTATTTAATAACAGAGAATTCAGTGACGGAAATAAAGCTATTTATAATTTTCATTTGATTTTTTCCAGTCTATTTTATCAGCTTTGTACAACCCTAGCGCGTTCGCCCGATGTCGCAACCATGCGCAAGTCACGCGGTGGGCAAACCGCCCTCAACTATCGGTACGCGTACAGAAGGTATATTTCTGCGTGCAGCTAACGCCTGGGCTTATTATTAAAATTTTGTATGGTAGTGGTAGTCGGTAATCAATCTATGAAATATTTGCCTAGAACTACTTTAGTGTATAGAACGCCAAAATGTTTTTCATATTGCTTCTCATAAACTTAAACACCTATGTATTGTATTACTCGTGTTTGCAAACCAATAAATGATTTGATTTTTATAAATTAGTATGATTTTGGCCTGTTGTTGGTTTGGGTTAATGAGTAAACTAACACATCATATTTTAAATAAAAGAACCTGTTTTTGTTGCCATATCAGCTAACTTGCAGGGTAAATTAAAGAAACGAACTGATAAATGATGAGTGCCCACTTTGATCTCTGGCCTCGCTTGACAGATATTCATATAAAAATACATTCCCCCCGTACCTACAACTATCAGCTATAGTTATCCTTCACATAGCTAAATTATGCCATCAATATAATTACTATGCGTAATGTGATGACTACACTAATTTGCTCAAAATATATGGTCATGTATGAGGGTAATATTCGAGTAACACGGGACATGTAGGTACACAGAATAGGAAAGCACAGAAAACCCACTCCTAACAATACATAACTATAATGGAATACATCACATAGATAAAATATAGTTACATGACATAATAATATGAAAAGTGTTTGAATTCATCAATTTCGAAACAAGAAATTGAGTAATCGTGACAGGAATATATTTTCTCTACCTCCTTCGCATATTCAAACTTTTTGCAGCAAAACGGCGATTTCTTTGGAAAGTATTACCCGTCTAGGTCCTGTACATTAGATAGAACGAGTATGTATGCAAATGGCTGTCAACTGGTGACTACCGCTATGTTATCGAGTCATCAGGTATACGCTGACAGCTACTCCATACAATACTGTATTCACGGTGTAGGTATGTTGAAGGGCCTTCATAGCCGGGTGTCGCGGTAGGTGTATCGCGACAACTTCCACAAGGTCGAGCGTGTAACCCGGAGGTCGCCCGTCGCGCCCTAAACTAATTATTGCGTTAATTTACACGCGCCTAGCGACGACACCCTCATTTTTGTTGGCTTCCTACTGAAATCTATTTTGTTCATACGCATAATAAATAGTATCACAACTATATTTCTCGAGAATGGCATTATTAACTAGCTGAGTATGAAACGTCAATGTTTTCACTTCACAAAACAGTAGTGGTAAATGGTAGGTAATCCATAAAGGCTTGCTGTCTAATACAAGGTTTTTCTAAACCAAATCAGTCGGGGTAAAGGTAACCTTGCGGTCCTTACTATGAAGATGTTGGTTACCTCATCGCTGGTTGGGTCGAGGCTCTGCTTGTAGCGCGCCCGCGGCTGCCAGCGCTCGTACTGCGATTGGAGGGCGTGGCCGATGCTCTCCAGCGCCTTGGTCGGAGACAGCGACTGAGGGTCTGCAGAAAAAGCAAGCAATGCTTAGCACCCAGGATAAAGGCGTCTTAGAGCATAGATCAGGAAAAGTGTCAGCATACATACACCTTGTTTCTGGGTGGACAGTTCCTCACAGGCTTAACGAAAGTATTTCTAGCCATCAAATAATAAAAAAGCAATATCACAGATGTCTAAAATAACATTGGATCTTCGAAACATCGTATCACTAATATACCCTAAGGTTATCATTCGAAATAGCATTGATTATTATAGTTGTTTCAGAGTACGAGAGAAATAATGATATCCATGCATGATTAATTGATTACCTACAGCTCACAATATTTCATGTCAGTTATATAAATATAATAATCTTTATTACAAAAATAAGAGGTACAGTAAATCTCCTTAACAATAGATTTGGTCTTCTGTAGTTTGCACTTAAGTGTCAAAGGAGTGCTTTGGCATTCGTACTAGGATGGCCCTGTATCACGAATGCCATCACCTTCCTCCGGACCAACTAGAATAGTTCCTAAGACTATACAATATTGTTTTGAAAAAGAGATGTACAAAAATAACAATAAACTTATTTAAATTTATAAACAAAAGGAGTATGTGTGTGTATATTATGTATACGTGTGTAGGGGTGTGTGTGTGTGTGTGTGTTTGTTTTAAGTACCATCCGAGGACGTGCGTATGAATACACAAGGCACAACCGAGGACCTTTTCAAAGCGAGGACCTTTTCGAGGGTCCTCGGTTTGATTTGACCAAAGATTCGTATTCTGCAAGCGATTTTGAGTCTTTCTGTATACTTAATAGGAAAAAGTTGTCTGAACCTCGGTTTGATCAAAATTTTTCATAATCTTACACACGCATTGTGTATCCACCAGGTGGCGCCTGTGTCACCTCATACACAGCCTCTTTACACTCATTTCACGTTGGTTGTATTATTCGAGGACTTCTGTGTTAACTTTAACACAAAGGACCTCGGTTAGGTAGCTTTTCCAAACAATGTGTATTTGAGACCTCGGTTTGCTAGATTTTCCGAACAATGTGTATTCTAGTCCTCGTTTAGACAGTTTTCCTCGTGTGCTGTTTGTGCTAACTGCCTAGGCCTTCTAGATTACACAACATTATGATTTCAACCATAAAATATTTTACGGTCATGGGACACAAACAACAAGTTGAAGTAAACAAGTACAACGAAATAAAGAAAGTTTTATTTTAAAATTAAACAAACTATTCGACTCAAACAAAACGACTTACAGAGAAAATAATTCGATCGACATAATTTGGGCTAAAAACTTAACATAACATTAAGTAACACAATGTTTATTTAGAAAACAATAAAGAAATATTATCAAGTGAGATCAAAATAATTTGGGAAGCATGAAAACTTAATAGCTAGCTATAAAACTATTAAAAATAAATCACACATTATATGCCAGTCAAATTCAAAATTTTTTGCTTTTTTCGCTAATTAAAGCGATAAAAAGGATTAATTGTTGTATCATCAGTTTTCATCAATACTTTTATTAGTTACTAGCTGACCCGTGCCCACTTCGTTGGGCGGTAAACATTTTAACTTGTGATGTAATTATGAGTGTGGTTTGGTAAGTACTGAGTGCTGTGATTTATTTCATGACTGCCAAAAGGAGGGTTTTGTTTTTATTGCATATGAGACATGTTGCCTTAAATCAGAAAGACGCTGCACACGTTCAGCGCTAGATTCCCGAGCACGGGCCTGCAATGTTCTGGCGCTTTGGCTAGCGAGCCTCTGCGAGTGCTCAACGCTAGTCTCCCTATCCCTTGTTGCTGAGACATGCTGGCTTTTTTTTTGGATGGGAAATCATCAAATGACTTCTCCCGCTCTAGCCGGAGCGGGAGGGCATGTCAGACTTTTACTGACTAAAACCCACCCGTGTTCCTTCAGTTGCCCATGTGCCAGGTGTACGGTATCTCTTTCGAACAATCTCGCGACCCTGGCAGGTATCGATCCTAGTAGACCCTTTTAGTGTTGCTAACATCTCTTTGAGGCCGCGCGTGGAACACTACGCACCATCGACCCGAGCTTGGCCCTTACCGGGCGGCGAGCTACCCATTGCTCGCCGCCCGCAAGCTCGCGCCTACGGTAGCCGGGAGTCAGCTATCGACTCCCGACGCCCGGGGCGTCTCCTCCTGCGGCGGCTTGGGACGTAAGGGCGCAGAGACTGCCACTCCCTCACGCGCCCCGCTTCCTCCTTCGCGAGCATTACTGCTTCGCTAGAAGGAGGTGACGGCTTCCCATTCCCTCTCGCTCCGTACCATGGCTCGCACCAGGGCCGGACGCGAGAGGTCGCCGCCGCCGGTCACCTCCACGAGGACACGGTGGTGCTCCGCACAGGCAAGACACACTTCCACCATATGCGCCACCGTGTCCTCTAGACGATCCTCACAATAGAAACACCCGGGCGTTTCCTCCCGCTTTATCCTGAACAGGAACCCACCGAAGCACCCATGCCCAGTGAGAACCTGCATCAGGCGGAAGGTGAGGACGCCGTGGCGCCTCTCTATCCACTCCTCAAAGAGGGGACTTACCGCCGCAATTGTGGCTTGCCCAACACAGGCTGCCTTAAATCAGAAAAACGCTGCGCACGTTCAGCGCTAGATACCCGAGCACGGGCCTGCGATGTTCTCACAGTTTGGCTAGCGAGCCGCTGCAAGTGCTCAGCGCTAGACTCCCTATCCCTTGTTGCAGAGACATGCTGCCTTAAATCACTGAGACGCTGCGCACGTTCAGTGCTAGATTCCCGAGCACGGACCTGTGATGTTCTCCAGCTTTGGTTAGCAAGCCGCTGTGAACGCTCGGAGCTAGATTTCCCAGCGCGTGCTTGCGAAATATTTTCTCTATTCCTCAAAAGTCGCTGATGATTTTCAAGAGTAGACTCTTCCGAACGGCGTATTCGAGCTTCTCTTCTCTCTTCTCAAAACAATTTTAAAGACCAACAACAAAAACACTTTTAAAGACTAACAACATCCAACCAACTACGTACAACTCACCTACCTAACGACGAAAGTGAAATAATAACCGGAGAGGGTTATTAATCCGCGGAAAATCTTAACACCGCGATTCAGAAAAATGACGCAATGCACAGTGCAATCGGGTAAATGGATAAAACGTCCGTACAAAGCATGTTCTAAGGGTCTCAGCACACATATGGGATCGGAAAGGGATCGTCACCGTATCGCCTCGAGCCGTTCAGAATGGTTTGTATTAAACTCCCTACTGCAACGCACACTAATCGGAATAATAACGTAATCGCCTCGCCTCGGAACAGGCTCCGAACTTGAATTCCCGCGCTTACGGCTCATCGTCCCCGCGCTTACGTTTCTCCGTCCCCGCGCTTACGTCTCTCCGTACCCGAGCTCACATCTCTTCGTCCACCCTTTCCCCTTTCCCCTCCCGCGACTTGCCTGAGACCAACCAGGTCAGCCAGGGGGCGGCGAGGCGTAAGCGCGGTGTCGCCTAGCTGTAGCCGAGTTGACGTACAGGCGCTGCTGATACGCTTTCGTTACGTGCATACGGTAGGTTGACGCCTGGTTGACAGCGAGGCGAAAGGCGTTACAGTTACGATCCCTTTCCGATCCCATATGTGTGCTGAGACCTTTATGCGGTTCATGAATGGACGGCGGCATTTTGCGATTTAGTAATTTTATATTATCTTCGAAACAATTTAACCAATTGACATACTGTTTCAGGCAAATCGTATCTCTATGATGTTCTTGTGATCATAATAATATTTTTTCGATAAGGTTTAATATTTTGTTGTTTAAAAAATCGTCCAAAGGTAAGTACGTCGAAAAATACTTTTTTTAACACATAAAAGCTGCTATATCTGCTAAAATATAAAAGATAGAAATATGGTATCGCGGACTCTTTTGTAGAACTATTCAAAGCAGACCAGGGCCTGCAGTCTCGACATAGAAAGCGACACTATCGCAAACTACCGATCGTTAAATAAAACCGAAAAAATTCGCTTGCCGTAACGATGCCAGCGACAAAATGGAAGTCTCGACATCTGAGATACGGACCAAACTCATACAATATACTTGAAAAAAACGATGACAGCGCAAAACGCATTCATAGTTCGGTTTAGTAGCAATGGTACGATATTTGGTAGTCTCGACACTCAAAGTTATTGATTGACATCGACATTTCGATGAACTTTACCGTATTTTGTTAATGTTTACGAGTATGTGTTGCGTCCATTTTTGAAAGCCCGCAAAGTGATTCGTTAGCAACGCAAACTATATGTTTTGGTGTTGTTTATTAACAAAAATGGCGTACTCGAAGGTGTGACTGTACTAATGAGGCTTTAAGGCCATCTATTTATGGGTTCCGGCAAAACTAGTTACGAACGAGCGTCGCCAACAACCATCGTATTAGAGGGAGCCAAATACATTTAGTATCTTTTTGAAGGGAGCCGATCGTCGTTTTTATATTTAATAAATAACACACAACCGCAAATCATGTTTCCAACTTTATTAAATCTCCATTAAGTATCATCACAGACAATCATCTCCTAATTAGACACGTTCGTTTAAGCTAGAATTTCTACGAGACGTTGCATTCTTATCCACAGGACATTTCCACCGCATTCTGCAGTTTAATAAAATTGCTCGACGTTATTAATCTACACATATAATATTTAATGATTGATGATGATAATGATGATGATATAAATAATACACAACGGAAAATAATGTTTTCAACTTTATTAAATCTCTATTAAGTTTCAACAGTTCATCACACACAATCATCTAACTACACACATTATTTTAATCTAAACACTTTACATGGCACATATTGCATTCCTATCAGTATAACATTACCACACTTTAATAAAGTAGCTTGACAAAAATAATTTAAATATACATACATATCCAAAAAACTGATATCATGCACTATTAGTAAAGGATAGCCGTGAGAGACATGACATAAATTACAGTAGTCAAACCGCAGGAAAACTGAATTAATAAACAGTATTTATCACTTTGTATACAAAAAACATACAACAGCAAATCATGTTTCCAATTTTATTAAATAACATAACATCACGCCTTGTTTCCCCGAAGGGTTGGGCAGAGGTGTACCTATAGTACACCCACATTTCGCCTGTTATGTTTAAGTCCCATGTAATAGGGGGCGAGCCTATTGCCATCAACCGGGCACAAATCCAGACTCCGGGCTGCTACTGAGAAATTCCAGATGGAAAAACCCAATAACACTTTGCCCGACCTGGGAATCGAACCTCAAGTTCAGCAGTAGCGCTTGCTACCACTAGACCAACGAGGAAAAAAAAAAAATCAAAAAAAAAAATCAAAAAACCAAAAAAAAAAAAAAAAAAATTAAATCTCCACTAATTATCAACAGTTATGCTCTCTCTATTCAATTAAGTTTCAACAATTCGTCACACACATTAAGTTTCCTGTTGAAACTTAATAGAGTTGTTCGACTTCATCAAACACAATAATATAATAACACACATTCTTTTATACACTTTACATGGCACATGTTGCATTCATAACTGCATAACATTTCCACACTTTAATAAAGTAGCTTGACAATAATAATTTAACTAAAAACATCCAAAAAACTGAAATTATTTTATTAATACACTGTTATTTTATAAATTAAGCATTGCAATCTTAAGTCTAAGCTCCTTACTACTTACAAAAGAGCAACATATGCACTAAATTATGCGCAGACTATAGTAGTTAATACATAAAAATAAAAATCTGGCGACAATATGGGTGGCTTCTCATGTTTTGGTACTTCTTTGTCCCCCTAGAAGTAGCCATACTTGTAGCTAACCAACAATATTTTCTACCTCAAATATAACCCATGTAGTTAACGTTGGATCTCAAACTAATTGTGAATAAACATCGGTGCCCAAGAAACATTTTCTTTGTTTGTTTTGCACCTGATGTTCTAAACTTCTAAATAAAATACCTAAGAAAATTTACCATTAAAAACAACAGCTAAAATAATTAAACAGAACTTGTTAGTATTTTGCACAAGATTTCTTAACCAACAAGAATTATTAAAATTTTGTTTTTGTAATTTAAATGTACTAAATTTGCTTACTTAAATAGGTAGAAAGTACATAGATTCCTCACAACTGTTACAACTGATTGCAAGTTGTACATTCTTTGCAATAAAATATATCTATTCTATTGAAAGATACATAAATAACACATAACCGCATATCATGTTTTCAACTTTATTAAATGTCCATTAGCAGAATCATCTAAGTTTACACTTTCTTTTAATTTAGATACTGTTTACATGAGGCATGGTGCACACCTATTGAAAAATAAAGCAAGCATAATTCAAGCTGTGGACCCGTAGTTTCACGCTGCCTTAGCCCTCCGACAGCCTTGATATGGCTATGAGACGGCAAATCTCACGCAAATGAAAATCCTTTGGATTTGTTCATATCTGTACATTTACAGAATTACAGTAGAGGTGTTAACCGAGCTCTTAAGTAAACATTAACCATTTCTTCGAATACAACAATCTCTGCAGTGTCCCAAGTGTCTGTACGCAGCTATAATATGATTTAATAAGAAACTACATGAAGTGGAGTCGGCGCATGATACAAAATGAGTTAGCTGAGTAATAATATGCTGTAACCTTGGCTATTAATGAAAAATTATCATGTGAAATACCACATAATTTGCTATATCAACAAAAAAGACATTTTCCATAATGATCTGACACTTGACAACTTTGGCATTATTTATGTTGTTTAACTGTCATTTTTTTTATTGACATAAATACGGGGCTTTTGGCTACGTTGCATTTTGTTACATTTTTATCTTGTAATGTGCGTTTTGTTTGTGCAGAATAAACAATTTTTCTTTCTTTCTTTTTTTACAATGTTGTAAGGAGGCAGATTATATTTTTAATAAATTGCTAGCTGACCCAGTAGTAATAATAGATTCTACAAATTTTTCACTCATTCTTTTGATACAATCAAATTCATTGACTTAAAATCATTTCATGGAAAACAAAAACCGCAAAAATTCAAAGTGATAAGTAGGTAAAGTATCGGAATGTTGAAATTAAGCACACACAGACATACTCTTTTTGAATTATAACATATTATAACATTTTATTTATCTCATCTTAGTTTATAATCAAATCAAAATATTTTTAATTTACATAAACCTACATGGGCACTTATGAAACGTCAGAAGACATGCACCTAGCATGTCTCCAAATTGTTGATTTCTATGAAGAAGAACCGGCAAGAAACTCCACGGTTACTCTTTTAAAAATAATTGGTGTTTACAATGGTTTCAAATTACAGTTCTAGGGCAGCACTGCGCCCCACAGTGCGTCGCTTGACTCCTGATATTGGCGCTAAGTTTGGTCGCCCGAAACGGTGACGCCAACACAGTGTTAATATCGAAGGATATCATTACCTTGATTAAGTCTAATCATGTTTTTAAACTATTCACCATCATCATTTCTGCCGAAAGTCGTCCAGTGCTAGGTTCTGTGCATGTACAGGAGGTGTTGTCATTATCACCATGCTTGGCAGGTGGGTTGGCTATCGCAGTATGGTGGTAAGATTCATAGAGAACGCTGTGGTCACTTTCTAGCAAGTCCCATAGTCGCCTTTTACGACACCCACGGAAAGAAATAGGATGATGTTATTCTTTACGTCCGGCCGGTTCAGTTCATCTAGCTACAAAAGTTCTTTTTATCTATCCTGTTGATCCTGGCACAAATTTATGAAATTAATAAAAAAAAAACACGAATTATTGAAATAGTACGGTTATGTCGTGAAAATTACTTACACCACCATCTTGTAGGAATTCCTAGAACTAAACAATAAATACAAACTATTTTCGTATAATAAAGATGTTTTTTCCAAATATAAAGAACAGTAATAATTGAGATAAAAACTATCCTATCTTTTAAGTTGGACCAAATTATAAATAATTAGAAGTTTGTTATGAATCTGTTCAGTAGTTTCGGATTTTACCCGTAACAAACATGATGGCCCGAGATTTTTTAAATGTTTATCAGTCCTTCTAAATTTCTTTAATAAACAGTTTCCAAGATAGGGTTTAAAAAGTCACTATACAATTTGTAGTAAAAAAAAATATTTTTTTACCAATCAGTGGTCTCCATTTTTTTCCAGAATTCAAGGATTTGTTCTTAACGGCTAATAATTGAAGTCGAACTATAAATAGTAGTCTTCGGTAGTGTCTCGGCATCGTTTTGTACGATGTTGCGCGGTATCTCCGATGTAGAGACTTGCTTTTGTCGTATGCATCGGTACGGCAAGCGAGTGTTTTCGGTATTATCTAGTGATCCGAATTTTCGATGACATAGTGGCGGCCGTAAGAATTTCTCCTTGAATTCAGGGAAAATTGAAGAACATTTATTAATAAAGAATAATATTTTTCTAGAAAATTGTGCAGTGGAATTGGAAATTATATCTTGCAAATACTCGTTTTTTTATGGAATCTACTAAGTAGCAATAACTGTTTTACAGGATTAAAATAACTTGTTATAAATCTAAGGTCATTACAATCTGCATCCTTGCAACACTATAAAACTAATGCCAAACTTGTGAAGTCATGTCTATTTGTTTTCATTGATTTTTTTCTCAAGTGTATTTTACACATATTTTCATAGATAGCCAAGGTTACAGCATATTATCACATATTATTACTCGGCTAACCCATTTTGAGTCAAGCGGCGACTTCACTTCATATAGTTTCTTATTTAATCATATTATAGCTGTGTACAGACACTTGGGACACTGCAGAGATTCGTGTGGTTGTTTGTATTCGAAGAAATGGTTAATGTTTACTTAAGAGCTCGGTTAACACCTCTACTGTTAATTTGTAAATGTACAGATATGAACAAGTCCAAAGGATTTTCATTTGCGTGAGATTTGCCGTCTCATAGCCATATCAAGGCTGTCGGAGGGCTAAGGCAGCGTGAAACTACGGGTTCACAGCTTGAATTATGTTTGGAGATGCATCATTTGTGGTACCTGAGTCATTGTCTGCTGTAAGGAGGGCACAACATGGAAGAAAACAGTTTGAACTAAGTGAATAGTGAAAGTGTAAACAATTGATAAAGATTTTTCAATAGGTGTGCACCATGCCTCATGTAAACAGTATCTAAATAGAGTGTGTAAACTTAGATGGTTCTGCTAATGGACATTTAATAAAGTTGAAAACATGATTTGCGGTTATGTGTTATTTATGTATCTTTCAATAGAATAGATATATTTTATTGCAAAGAATGTACAAATTGCAATCAGTTGTTACAGTTGTGAGGAATCTATGTACTTTCTACCTATTTAAGTAAGCAAATTTAGTACATTTAAATTACAAAAACATAATTTTAATAATACTTGTCGGTTAAGAAATCTTGTACAAAATACTAACAAGTTCTGTCTAATTATTTTAGCTGTTGTTTTTAATAGTATGTCTTTCAATTTTCTTAGGTATTTTATTTAGAAGTTTAGAACAACAGGTGCAAAACAAACAAAGAAAATGTTTCTTGGGCACCGATGTTTATTCACAATTAGTTTGAGATCCAACGTTAACTACATGGGTTACATTTGAGGTAGATAATATTGTTGGTTAGCTACAAGTATGGCTACTTCTAGGGAGACAAAGAAGTACCAAAACATGAAAAGCCACCCATATTGTCACCAGATTTTTATTGTTATGTATTAACTACTTTATAGTCTGCGCATAATGTAGTGCATATGTTGCTCTTTTGTAAGTAGTAAGGAGCTTAGACTTAAGATTGCAATGCTTAAATTATAAAATAACAGTGTATTAATAAAATAATTTCAGTTTTTTGGATATTTTTAGTTAAATTATTATTGTCAAGCTACTTTATTAAAGTGTGGAAATGTTATGTGGTTATGAATGCAACATGTGCCATGTAAAGTGTTTAGATTAAAATAATGTGTGTAATCAGATGATTGTGTGATGAACTGTTGATAATTAATGAAGATTTAATAAATTTGAAAACATGATTTGCCGTTGTATGTTATTTATATACGAAGTGATGGATACTTTTTATTTATTCAGTTTTCGTACAGTTTGACTGTTGTAATGAACTACAGAATGCATTAGTAATGTCAAATGAATAGGAATGTAACATATGTAAGCAGCATCTAGATTATAAGAATGTGTGTAATTAGGAGATCATTGTGTGAGATGATGATGATACATGGAGATTTAATAAATTTGATTTGAAACATGATTCGTGGTTGTTTTTTATTTATTTATAAACAGCGATCGTACGATTCGATCCCTTCAAAAGATATAAGGCTCCTTCTAATGCGGTGTTTGTTGGCAAAGCTCGTTTGCACGTAGATTGTCCGGAACCCATAAATAGGTAGACTTAAAAGCCTCATCAGTACAGACACTCAGACACACTTTTGAGAACCCCCATTCCTCATAATTTTTGTTTATAATTACTTTCAAACACCTAAAAAATAGTTTATGAAAACAAAAATGGCTGCAAAAACGACTCGTAAACATCAACAGAGCTCAGTTGCGACAGACCAACGACAGTTGATAACTTTGAGTGTCGAGACTACCAAATATCGTTCCATTCCGATCTTCGGAACTTTGTAACGTTTTCGTTTGTTAAAATGGTCGCTATCTATGTCGAGACTGCAGGCCCTGAGGGGTAATTGCAGAACTTTTTATCGGTAGGAATTGGTTTAATATTCATAGTTAAACAACATTCATTGCGTTATTTACGTTGCTGAGTCACAATTTATTCGAACAAATGACGCAATGGTTTAGAAATAATCTTCAATCCCATTCAGATTCTGATAAATTGTGCGTTTCGCAATTAGGGTGCAGGTTGCCATACATTATTTTGAATTATATACAACTGTTAAGGCAGCGCATGCAAATAACTCTGTTGTAAGAGCTATTTTTTTCCGCCTGGCTAGACAAAAATTGAGATAGTTCGGCTAATATGCATGATATCTTTATAATTTATAGCCTATAGCACTCACGAATAATGTAGCTTTCTACCAGTGAAACAATTTTTATAATTGGTTCATTACTTCCGGAGATTACCCCCTACATACAAACTTACAAACAAATGTTACCTCTTTATAATATTAGTATAGAAGTATAGATAATGTTAGAGAAAAGAGACTTTCCGTGAAAATATTGTGTAAATAAACATTGAATCGTAACATAACATCACGCCTTATTTCCCCGAAGGGTTGGGTAGAGGTATACCAAAAGTACACCTACGTTTCGCCAGTTATGTTGGTATAACATAATGCTTTGAAAAGCGCCTACAAACGTAAAGATAATCGACTCGTCCTCGCTTGGTACTTCATTTTTAGAAAATGTGTGTCCGGAATAATTCGGAACATTCTACTTACATTAATAAATTATCTAATGGTATTTAGGTAGGAAGTTTTTTCATGTCCTCGCTGTGTTCAAGTTCTACTCGGAAAACTGTCCTCAGTTTAGTGATATAAAGTGTAACACAGCGTCCGCAGTTAGTACAAGATATAAGAAATATTGTGTAAAAATACGTCCTCGGAAGGGTGTCGCAGGGCTGACTTAAGGGGTCCTCGGTTGGCATACACAAAGTCCTCGTATGTGCATCACTGGTCACATTTGGCTGTGTATTTCAGGTCCTCGGTATGATAGTCGCAATTCATACAGAAAAATGTTGAGATAGCATTATGCCAATAAGCTTATCACTATATATTTAGTCATCTGTCTCTTTCTATCTTATTCAAAAAGGCCAACGAAGTATTAAATCCAGTTTTTTGGAGGGTCCTCGGTACGGTCAAGAACTACCAAGGTCCTCGTAAGGGTGTCTGTACAAACAGGTGTGTGTGTGTGTGTGTGTGTGTGTGTGTGTGTGTGTTTGGCAGTGTGTGTCCAAAAGGGCAGAAGGTATTGGTGAGAGAGTTAGCTAACCCACTAATTGAATGAGTTTCTCAGAGTCATCATAAGTGAGACCTAACAGTCCTCTACAATGTTTTTGCATTGTTGATGGGTAAGCAGGCAAATATTTAGAAAGGCATTGAATTTATTGTAAACCCGTGAACCCAGTATCCAATAATGCCTCTGAGCAAGTGCAGTTCTATGTCTGTCTGTGCTGCACACTCTTGTTCTTTTGCGCTTTCCCTATCGTAGCTGTAGGGAGTGTGGTATAGTGGCATGTTTGCGCAATATTATTTGGAGCACAAAAAGTTGTCTAACAGTCAAGACCTCACACTCTTTGTAGAGAACTGCGGTAGGATACCTCAAGGGTTTCCTGCACATGACTTTAGTAAGTAAGTAAATTTTATTTGTTTAAACATGGTGTACATACATTGCATGCAAGATAATAAGGAGATACAAGATCAGACATGTTCAGCCGCATATCATGGTGTAAAAATTGGTAGGAAGAGATGGTGCATAAACCGTTATAATATTCATCAAAATTACATTAAGGACCGATCTTTGTGCTCTGTCCAGACGTAACATATTTACTGCAAAGGTGCCACCCCTTTGGGCAAGGGCAAAGTACACCGTTTTCAGTGTTTTAATATTTACCACTGATCTGAGTTTCTTGAACACAAAAATGAGTTTACGGATACGGGGGACAAGTTTATCAATGTGCTTCTTCCAATTTAGCAAACAATCTACGTGAACTCCAAGGTATTTTATGTTTGGTGTTCTTTTAATGCAAATGCAGTCACAATAAACCTTGGCAGAATCACAACAATGCGCCTGAACTACATACGTGTCTGGTTGAGGTTGACTTCTTTGCGAAAGGGAGAAAGTCACGAATGAGGTTTTATCTAGGTTAAGCGTTAAAAGATTGCCAGATAGCCAATTAATAACAATTCTCAAGGTGTCTTTCGCATAAACCTTTACCTGTACCCAGTTCTGACCATCAAAGAGCAATGCTGTGTCATCGGCATATGGCAAGATTTTAGTATGAGGCAGGGTTAACATGCATAAATTGTTTATGTAAATTAAGAACAAAGTTGGACCCAGCACGCTGCCCTGGGGCACACCGTAACTGACACCCTGCTCATCGCTGATAAAAGTACCAATCTTGACCTGACTTCGTTCCGCTTGATAATTACGAAAAATATCAAGAATCAAATATCGACAAGGATGGGCACCGAGACAGTGTCGAAGGCCTTAGACAAATCAAGAAATAGGTCGATACATTGGCTACCATGATCTAGTGTCCTACTGATATGCTCTGTCAGATCAATAATTGCATCTTCAGTTGATCTTCCACGTCTGAATCCAAATTGATTTTGTGCTAGAACTTTGTTTGTATTCAGGAATTTAACCAGACGTGTGTTGAGTGCTTTCTCTATAAGTTTAGAAATTGTGGTCAATATTGAAATCGGTCTGTAGTTTGTGACACTGCCTCTGTTCCCACTCTTGAAGATAGGATGCACTAGAGCTCTTTTGAATACCCTTGGAAATTATCCATGCAAAAAGCACAAATTAATAACATGGGTCAGGGAAGGTAGAAATAACGTGCGTCTTTCTTTTAAGAAATTTGCTGGGATTCCATCCCATCCTACGGCACAATCGTTACGAAGTCTCATAATAATTGACTCAACCTCTCTGTCATCGACATCTAGTAAAGCCATTGAGGTACCTGTTAAATTTGGATCCTAACTGTTCTTCGTCTGTGGGGGGTGTTAGTGACCCTGACTGCTATGCCAGAGGTCGTGGGTTCGATTCCCACCCAGGACAAATGTTTGTGTGATGAGATGTCCGTAAGGATTGAGGAGCCACATCAGATTTTTTAAATCTGATTTCACCATTATTTAGCAGCAATATAGCTGATTTTGCAGCACAAATTCTAGATTTAGCAGCAAAATATATCACTAGTTATATTTAATGCAAAAGTGGCTCCTCAATCTAAACGTCTCAATTGAGGAGCCACCTAGAACTCGTTAAGTAATAAATGAATATTTTTGAAAATTTTGTATCATTTAGTAGCAATTGTGCATATTATTGTCTAAAAATTTCACTTCTGTAGCGCTAAATTGAAATAAAATCAATACTTTTAGTTTGGCTCCTCAATCTACACTCAAGAGGTGAATTTCTATTGGATGTGAGCGATCAATAAATATATTCGTCATAATGATCATTTAGCAGGTGTTGTGTTTGTTTTTGCAGTAAAGGAATAAAATAGTAAAACAGAGTAAATTTTGTAGATGAACGCATTTTCTTTGGCTCCTCAATCCTGACTTTCTAATTATATATGTTTGACTGTAGCCACCTGAGATCTCAACGGAATCTAAAGCCAGAGATACTAACATTTAGCAGAAATGTCTGCTATATATATCTGCACAGTTCAGCAATGTATATATTTTGGATTCTGAAAAAACAATACTTAACTATTTCCTTTTAAATTCAATGTGAAAGGTGACCATATTGTACTCGTATTATGAAACCAGGATAAGTAATTTATTAAATTTATATTTTCATAACAGGTTATGTCTATCATAACTACGAATTGGTTATTTAGCAATCAATTTTGCTATAAGTTATAGAATGAATGGATATTGGCTGATCAGTGCTTATACGAATTTTAGAATCTTAATCATCGTTACAGAACATCTCATCTTTCAGTGTAACATAGTGACATTTGTAGTGGCCTGTGCCAGTTTCGATAATTGCAGGAATAAATTCTATTGCACCTATTAATTTATATGATTTATTCGAAAACATTACAGATTCTGGTATTTCTCTCACTCTAAACTTTTCACAACCATTATGTTCATATGAAACTGTGTTGATAGAGTATATTTACACACAGTTTGGTTGTTACAAAACGTACAGTCGGTTTTTCCTTCAGCGATTAAAGTTGCATCTTCCAATTTGGATTCTCATTTTGTGTATTGATATACACAAAATCAGTAGAAGCAGAATCTGATAGAAGTTTAATATATTGTGAGATTAAATCTTCTGAGTATGTGTTTAATATTAATTTGTAGGTACCCCCAAAATGTGGTCACACTTCACACTGAATTTACAAGAAAATAGTTAAGTATTGTTTTTTTCAGAATCCAAAATATATACATTGCTGAACTGTGCAGATATATATAGCAGACATTTCTGCTAAATGTTAGTATCTCTGGCTAAAGCCAGAGATACTAACGAAGAAAGAATCTCAACGAATCTAAAGATTCCGTTGAGATCTCAGGTGGCTACAGTCAAACATATATAATTAAAACGTCAGGATTGAGGAGCCAAAGAAAATGCGTTCATCTACAAAATTTACTTTGTTTTACTATTTTATTCCTTTACTGCAAAAACAAACACAACACCTGCTAAATGATCATTATGACGAATATATTAATTGATCGCTCACATCCAATAGAAATTCACCTCTTGAGTGTAGATTGAGGAGCCAAACTAAAAGTATTGTATTTTATTTCATTTTAGCGCTACAGAAGTGAAATTTTTAGACAGTACTATGCACAATTGCTACTAAATTATACAAAATTTTCAAAAATATTCATCTATTACTTAACGAGTTCCAGGTGGCTTCTCAATTCAGACGTTTAGATTGAGGAGCCACTTTTGCATTAAATATAACTAGTGATATATTTTGCTGCTAAATCTAGAATTCGTGCTGCAAAATCAGCTACATTGCTGCTAAATAATGGTGAGATCAGATTTTAAAAATCTTATGTGGCTCCTCAATCCTTACGGACATTGTGATGAGCACGATCATTTGTTCTGTGTCTGGGTGTAATGTATCTATAATATGTATGTATTTAGAAATATACAGGGTGATTGGAAGATGGGTGCAAAGCTTTAAGGCGAAGATAGTACAGACAATTTAGAACCATTTAAGCCATGGTTGTCTTAGACGAAGTCTTACCAAATATTTTTAACCAAATTTTTTAGTTTTTTTTCGGAATTTCTCAAAATTTAATGTAAACTGCATAATTATGGCCAAATTGAATGATAAATGAATTAATTTTTTATTTATTTAATTAAAGTAATGTGTAAGCAATCAAGCAAAACATGTTTTAGGCTTCTGTGTCATTAGACATTTTTTTTACAGACATTTAAAGCTCAGAAAAAATAAAAATTTGTACAATACGTCTTTTAAACCTTATTTAAAAAAAACGGAGGGTGCTTTTTTTGTTCAAACCTTTTTGAAGACATGCTTGATAATCGCTCTTTCTTTTGAGGTATCATTTATGCGGATATCTTACAAATTATTGAAATTAGGGCTACAAACCAATTTGAGGGAGAAATTTTTTATTTTAGGCAGACTAATTAAAACAACATTTGAATTAAAATTATTTATTTTTCATGTTCAAAATGACGGCCGTGATTCCTAATACAAGCACGGCCCCGTCTTCTAACTTCTGTAGTCGTTATTTTCAACATCATCTCCTGCTTCATTGTCTCAAACGCTGAATTTATTCTTTGTATCAATTCTTCTCTAGTGTTTATTTTTATGTTGTTATACACCAGTTCCTTGGCCCGGCCCCACTCGAAAAAGTCCAACGGGGTCAGATCTGGGGAGCGAGCGGGCCAAGGGATGGGTCCATCCCTGCCGATCCAGCTATCAGGAAAGCAATTGTTGAGGTGTTCCCTTACATTTAAAGTCCAATGCGCTGGACAGCCGTCTTGCTGAAAGATGACTGTTCGGTCTCTTTCGAAGATCGGGACACCTGATTCCTCTACCAGCAGTGGTAAATCAATTTGCAGAAATTGCAAATAATTTTCGCCATTCAATGGATCAGGCAAAAAGTGGGGCCCAATCAATGTTCTGCCAATTATTCCAGCCCATACATTCACAGAGAATTCCCCCCAAAAAAATAACACCTGCTTCTTAAAATGTGGATTGTTGTCTGCGTCGGCCCATTCATGGATGTTGTGAAAGTTTGTAATACCTTCCCTTGAAAATTTACTTTCATCCGTCCACAAGATTGATTTCAGAAACCACGCATCTTCGATGTCTCTGTTGAGGAGGAAATGGCAGAACTGAATTCTTCTTTGAGGATCTTGCTCTACTAGACCTTGCACACTCCTGCCATGGAACGGATACTTATCATTTTGGTGCATTGTATGCCACACCTTCCATTGAGAAATGTTTAAATTTCGAGCTACTGCTCTAGTACTGGTAGTAGGATCCGCTTGAAATGCTGCTAAAATGTCTGCGTCGACGGCAGTTTCGTGTCTGCCCGGGTTGACTTCAGGTTCCACGCGGTGAAACCCATCTTGGGCAAGACGACGAAACGTGTTGTAAAACACTCGGACATTCGGTATCCTGCGATTCGGATAGCGCTCTTGATACATCCGTCGCGCCAAAGATCCATTGCCGTCTGCTCTACCGTACATAAATACGATATCCGCATATTCTTGATTGGAAAAAGTAGCCATAGTCACTTAACAATTAAGAAAAACGGCGTAGGAGCGCACCAAATCTCAACTCAACACAATTAAGTCAAAAATCAACACGTGCAGGAGCGCGAGGCTACGACTGGACACGGTGAAACAAAAAAGTTCAAAACTAACGCAAACAACACGTGCAGGAACGCAAAGGGCTACAACTGAACACGGTAAATTGTGAATCAACACGACAACGTCCACTCACAAGGGCAGTAGTTTGACTAATAAGTAAAAGATGTAACGGCTTCATCACAGCGAGTCTAAAAAGGCCACTTTGGCAGAATCATAATAGGGTAATAAGAATCATATTATAAATCGTAAAATGGCATATGGTCACAAATTGACAACCCATAATGACAGTTCATTCTGAACTGAATTGAGTACGATTGTGCTAATATGTGTCATCATTTGACGTAAATTACAGGAATTGCTAATGAATTGCTGGGAATTCAGAATATGAATTGCTTAATGTGGCCTTTTTAGGCCCTCAGACCGACTGACCCTGACTAAAGAAAAACGACTTTGTTGCCTCAGTAACTAAGACCATTTTGCTGTAAAAACCAACTCTTATCGCTTTTTGCTAAACATTGGGCGTTCTACCTGGAAATGCCGTCGCACCGCGCTCGGTGGCCATTGTTTAGAGAATCCCCTCAATGGGTTCCCCTCAATTGGTTCCTGCATGTGTCAAAAATTCTTAGAATTGAACAATGTTATCATTTCGAGCACATAAAGTATTCTTTTAAGCAAAAATTTTGTGTTTTGTTAGACTGCCTAAAATTTAAAATTTCTCCCTCGAATTGGTTTGTAGGTCCTAATTTCAATAATTTGTAAGATATAGTATTGTACAATTTTTTTATTTTTTTCTGAGCTTTAAATATCTGTAAAAAAAATGTCTAATGACACAGAAGCCTAAAACATGTTTTGCTTGGTTGCTTACACATTACTTTAATTAAATAAATAAAAAATTAATTCATTTATCATTCAATTTGGCCATAATTATGCAGTTTACATTAAATTTTGAGAATTTCCGAAAAAAAAATTAAAAATTTGGTTAAAAAAATTTGGTAAGACTTCGTCTAAGACAACCATGGCTTAAATGGTTCTAAATTGTCTATACTATCTTCACCTTAAAGCTTTGCACCCATCTTCCAATCACCCTCCCTGTATAAGTATGTTTATCAGTTGTCTAGTACCCATAACACAAGCTCTGCTTAGCTTGGGACTAGATGGCGTTGTGTGATAGTTGTGGAATATTATTATTATTGTTTCATTTATGTTAATATATCTCGGGACCCTAGGATCCCGGTCCTTTGGAAGGCGTACGAGGGGCCGAAGCCAACTCGCAGAGGCCCCTTAGACAATTTTAAATGATGAGGAGCACCAACCGACGATAATCCCTGTATGCACTATGCAAGTGCACCCAAGGACAATCCCCGGTTGGAGCAGAACTATTACAGAATATGGAAACAAAGCAAATTTGGCTATGGGTTTGGATTGTTATAGTGGATTGGTAACCGCAACTATGGAAGGACTATGGCCCCTGCCTGATCAATGTTTCTGTATACACGGATAAAATGGCAGGGGGTGACTTGCACACTCAATAATGGGCCCCCGGGAAACGTCGCTGGCACATAATGACGCAGTGACAAGGGGGCAACACTTCCGGAGGTGCTTGAGAAGTGGAGAGGTATTCCATGGCTTTCAGAACAATCCCAGAGCCCGGAAGATGGTCAAGTCCCTACGAGCATTTACTGGAATACTTCCTTTCCCCGAGCATGTTTGCTCTTGCGAATCTCCACTCAAGCCAGCCAATAAAGGCAAGAATGAGGCGGGAGCTCTGAACCTCGTCAGTGTTCACTCCAGCCGGCCAATAAAGGCAAGCCAGAGATGAGGAACAAGAATTCTCCCAGGAGATCGGGTCCGTGGGGTCGCTACTGCCCAACAGCTCGCCACACGCTGCCCTGCGGGTTTATTATTATTATTACTCTGGTTTTGGATACGTATGATAGAGGTAGCTAAATTTTTCCCTATGTTAACAAAAAAGTGATTAACTCATTATTATACAACTGTAAATCGACCGATTAGCTGTTTGCAGTGTTGTCTGGCGTTTGAACTTACTACGTTCCATAGCTGAGTCATCACTTAACGGAAAGTTGTCTGGTTTTATGTACATACGAGTATTTGATGGAGATGGCTGAATGGAGAGGCAATCACAAGAATGGATTCCATGAAAGACCTGGGAGTCATATTCGACAGTAAGCTCACTTTTCACGACCACATCACATCCACTGCTAAAGTCTTTCAAGCGCCTTGGTTTCATCTTAAGGAACTGTCGTGATTTTCATAACTCCTTATTTTTGGGGCATTGGTCCGTAGCAAAATTGAGTCTAATGCGTGCGTATGGAATCCTTTTGAGAAGAAGTATGCGTTAGCTTTAGAAAAAGTTCATAAAGCATTCCTTAGATAACTTTACAAGCGATTGTACGGGTTTTATCCTCTCTTGTATCCCACTAAATTTCTGTTGCATTACTTAAGCTTTAATTCTCTAGAAGTAAGAAGGTCGCGCGTTCAGATGACTGTAATATTTAAAATTCTTAGGGGGATTACTGATGCTTCTGATCTGCACAATGATATCTGTAAACTATTTGCTGCCAGCAAGCAGTGTTTTCTGCCACGACAGTAATTGTCTGGGACAAATAGTTTACAGATATCATTGTGCAGATTAGGAGCATCAATAATGCTGGCTGTTCTAACTTTCCGTACTATTGCGCACTCCAAGTCACCTATTCCTCGGAAATAAGCTGCTACTAACGCTCTCCTGAACTCAAACACAAATATTGATATGTTTGCAAATGAATGGAAGATGATACTGTCAGAATGTTTGAATTTTTGTGAGAAGAATGCATGACTGTGCTAAATGAACTGTAAATGTCAAAATAGTTTTATTATATGTTTAATTATATGTGTAATTGGCTTCGGCCGTTCTATTTAAAAATAAATAAATGTTATAAATAAATAAATGATGCATAACACGAATGTCTCTCATGTCTTTAACCCTCCGCCAACCGTACCAGACGATATCGTCCGTGCCAAGTTTGGAGCTGATACATATCTTTGGAAGGAGAAAAGGAAGAGGCATCGAACCCCTCTGTAAAAAAAACTTACACTCGCGCACACCTCACAGGCGCAAGCGCGTCAATAGCCATTGTAAAGTCAGTAAGTACGAGCGTGTGCAAGTTTGTGGACGGACGATATCGTCCTATACGGTTACCGACGTAACTTTGACGAATTTTTATGTATGTAAAATATTATTACGAGCTGGGGTTTCGGGATAAATTAATTCAAACCAATATTACCGAAACACACAAAACAGTTTAATTAAATAATCACAAATACCACAACAACAAGAAACGTCAAAAGGAATCACTTGTCTCGCTTGTACTGTATCACTTGAATCGCATTCGACCGCATTCGTAAACGAATTGCTCGTCGGCCCAACAATCCGCTATTTACATCCCGAGCAGAACATTCGCGAACATTCGACACTGTGCCACAGTTCACAAGTAGCGTAGAAGCTTCTAGGAACTTCCACAAAAAACTGTACAAAATGTACCATTTTCGAATGTTCAAATAAATATACTTTTTTGAGCGATGTAAGATCCAACTAATATTTTTTGAAAGCCCCTAATATGAAGAATAAATCCCCAAAACATTACTCCTTATGGTTATAAGGGGTAATGTTTTGGGGATATATGGTTATAAAGAGTAATGTTTAGGGGATTTATTCTTCATATTAGAGGCTACGCTACTTGTGAATTGGTTAATTTATATCCAAGATATCGATTTTTTAGTGAAACCTTCGAAATTACGGTTTTTGCAGTGATTACGAAATTTTATTCCATCAGGGGGCAAAGTATTCAAGTCAAAAACTATGGGAACAGGAAAAAGAAATCTAGAACATATTTATTGTTTTTTTTTTTTGGAATTTTTCCCTACGTTTAAATGGGTTAAATTATCGGTTGAGACGATATCGTCCTCGACGGTCAGCGGTAAGCAAAAAAACACACGGTTGGTGGAGGGCTAATCATGTGTGTCCTGAAAGCTCAATAATCATTGTTTAACATCTCTTACGCAAAAGATCAACAACTAATTAAGAAAACAAACGTGATACGAAAGTAGAAACTCTCTAGAATGAAAACTGTGTAAGCTTACATGTTCCAACTTAGTCCCTGACGAATACTTGGTGGAAAGATATCAAGGAATTGCAACCTTTATTGGAGACTACGCAAAATCCCTCTGAAGCAGTGAAATGAATATAATGTGTAGTGCAAATCTACATAAAACACCAGGCCAGGTCATGATATTTAGGGAAACTTGTTACTGAAACATACAAAAATATCGAACACCACGATCTAGGCCATTTCCTAGCGCGCACATTGAAGCGTTATTTAGGCACACGGCACGCAGTGTTAATAAAGTAAGTCATAAAGTCTTTTAAATTAATTTTGCAAGAGCCAGGGTGGACGAACCTACGGCAAGTCGGCAACCGTTATGGGGCAGAGAACACGCTATCCAGTATTGTCAACGTGGGAATCATTTACGTCCGGAACAGGGAACTGTAGAAAAATGGGCTTAGAAACTGAATGTTTATCTGTGAGATGGTAGCGCTGTTGTAATGTTACTTGCTCTCATTATTATATTTCTGTTGTTTAATAAATTAAAACTATACAAAACTATTTGCGACTTGTACAATTACCCATTAAAGATGAGTTGGTAAAAAGGCGGATTTCTTCAATTAAACGTTTGAGAAATAAATAGTTCCTCGCATTTTTTATTTAACACCTGCGCAAAGGGTTGTATTAAATAACTATTTGTAAATGAAGTATTTTGTTTAGATAATATGTTATTAGTACGCAGTATGGATTTGAAATAAATGACGTTGACGATCTTTGTAGGAAACTCGAAACTATTTTTATTAGGCAGTAGGTAGTGCATTGCATCATATTACGTTGTTTAATATGCGCAGTGCGACTAACAGAACCGAAAGGTAGGCATCATGATCACTGCATGTCAGCATGTGTGATGTGATTCATTCTCGACACTCGAACAAACTGCAAACGTCGGCCAATAGTGAATCATTCGGCGCTTTTCAGCTGATCTTTAAATTTAATATAACCTGCCATTTTATGTTACCTTTGTTACATACTATGTTTAGGTACTAAGCAAAGTTACGAAAATAAAAATATGATTCACCTTTTTTTTTGGACAGTGGACCTACCTTAAGCTTCTAGAACAAAGTTCAAATTTATTCTTATTCTACATCCTTTTTTAGGGTTCCGTTGCCAAATGGCAAAAAACGGAACCCTTATAGATTCGTCATGTCTGTCTGTCCGTCTGTCTGTCTGTCTGTCTGTCCGTCCGTATGTCACAGCCATTTTTCTCCGAAACTATAAGACCTACGCTGTTGAAACTTGGTAAGTAGATGTATTCTGTGAACCGCATCAAGATTTTTACACTAAAATAGAAAAAATGTAATAAATTTTGGGGTTCCCCATATTTAGAACTAAAACTCAATTTTTTTTTTTTTCATCAAACCCATACGTGTGGGGTATCTATGAATAGGTCTTCAAAAATGGTATTGAGGTTTCTAATATCATTTTTTTCTAAACTGAATAGTTTGCGTGAGAGACGCTTCCAAAGTGGTGAAATGTGTCCCCCCCCCCCCCCGTAACTTCTAAAAATAAGAGAATGATAAAACTCAAAAAAATATATGATGTACATAACCATGTAAACTTCCACCGAAAATTGGTTTGAACGAGATCCAGTAAGTAGTTTTTTTTTAATACATCATAAATCGTAAACCGCAATTTACCTTTCATTCAATCAACTCAAATATAAAAATTAAAAAAAAACATTTAATTTCATAAGCATAAACCTTATACATAAACCGAGGATACCTACAGGTTTGTACGGAACCCTCGGTGCGCGAGTCCGACTCGCACTTGGCCGGTTTTTACTACAGCTATTTATTGTATTACTTACATAGTTAAAAATTAAAAAGCTAATTCATGTTAGTAAAGTGGATGCTAAGTACGTACATTTATTCCTAAAGTTTGCTTGCTAAGAAAGAAATCACATCCGCATAAATACTTTTATTCAAGCAGATGTGAGTTTTTGATACCTTTGTATCTTTGTTATAAAGATGAATTTCTCCATCACTCTTCTCAGTTTTAATACCAAAAAAGAAAATGAGTTTTAAAACTTAATTTTTAAATAAATTGACACTATGGCAATGGCATCAAACTTAAACCATCTATTTCAAGTAATCCATTACAGGCGCTTTTGAATTTTCAACCCCATCTGTTGAACGACATCTATTCACAAACATGCCATGCAACATGTTCATCAACATCATTTTGAGGGTAACAAAATGATCCAACACACGTGCCACCATCAGCGAAACATTTGAATGAGCATGACATACTCTCCACAACCAGGACACATTCAAGTAAATAAAAGACATAATTATTACATAGGAAATGGTAATTCTATAGTACGTTGGTTATATAGTACATCATCGTACAGTATAGTACTCCCTCCACATTGAATTTTATATGATGCAAAGTTGTCTTAATCCAATCTTCAGAGGCTACAACAGTATTTTCGAGTATTAATCAATTAGTTTTGGTTGTGGAGCGGGACCAGCAATGAGCCAGGCATTTGTATCAGCAATGTAATTCCCTTTTAAATTTCCCGCAGTGAAATCCTATTTTTTTACTATTAAGTAATGCATAAAACAATTCACTTTCTACCTCAGTTTGAAGTGGCATATTAGGTATCTTTTAAAATTCACAAATCAACTGGCTTCACTCCAGAGTAGACTTATAAGTTTCCACTCTTTTGGTATAAATGAGTAATGTATCATCATTAAATTGAAATGTCTACATACCAATCCAGCATTCAAGTCGTGCGCACGGCTGTGTCTTCACCACGTCGGGTGGATCCACTCCGACATTGAGGCACAGCACCAGGGCCACACAGTGCGTCTTGTACTAAACAAACACAAATTAATATTTAGAAAGAAAGAGAGATACACACATCTAAGAAGACTGTCTAACTGTATTTTTTAAAACAATTTAATTTGATTAATACTGCAGCTATTGCAGGAAAATGATACCATGATAACTAAACAATGTTATTATTATCCATGATAAATATATTCAAGCACAAATAATAAATTTACTTTATCACTACACAGCTATTACAATAAGACAAAATAATGTTACTGGTATTGAAATCCTGCTACTAAGCTATCACAAATAATAATGTTCCTGTAAACCTGGATAGCTCCAGGGTCGAGATTGTTCGAAAGAGATACCGTGACCCAGGCACATGAGCAACTGAAGGAACACGGGTGGGTTTTAGTCAGTACAAGTCTGACATGCCCTCCCGCTCCTCCCAGAGCGGGAGAAGTCATTTGATGATTTCCCATACAAAAAAAATAAAAAAATCGCCTGGTTGCACTCCGGGAGTGCCGGCAGAAGTGAAAACTTGAATATTAATGTTGTGCATTTTTTATATTTTGGAATGGTTAGGGAATAATTTTGCACGAATTGCTTTAATTATCAGTATAAAAGTACTTATGTGGTAGAATACAATATTTATTTATTGAGCTACCGTACACAAACATGACAATTTATATTACATTAAAAAGTTTATCTCTCAGAAAAATCACTCTCCGTCCGTCTTACGAATTTTCGATCAGGTCACGTGTCCTGACGCGAGTTTAACATTTTTTACCCATTACAAAAAAAGAGCACAATGCCGCTAAAGAAGTTTTCACTTCAAAAAACCTGGATATCTGGCAAATTGATTATCAATATCAGTCAGTCATAGATAAGCTTCAAATGATATGAACCATCTGTTGCACATAGGTATCATATACAGTAAAGTACTTATTTGCAAATCTTGGTAAAGGGACTTTTAGCCCCTCACATATTATACTTATTGCTTACTGCCCCATTATATACAATTGTTTCTATTACTGCTACTGGTGTGTGTTAAAAATGTATATCTGTCGAAACGGACCCGAATATTTGGTGTGAAGATATGGATGCGAATTTTAACTTTCTTACTTAATTAATGTTGATGCATGTGACCTAGAAACTAAAGTTGCTTGATTGCAATGCATGGGTCTTTTTTTGTTTTGTTTATAGATCTAAATATTCTATGTTATGAAATATAAAAGAATTTGTATTTAATCTTTTTTTACTGCGACCTAATCACCTATATTTAGAATTTCATCAATCTACTGAAAATGAATTAGGTAAAAGAACCATAAAAGATCATCCAAAAAGTAATGGATATGGATCTTTCTTCTCATTCAGATGTCTGCAGATACAGATATCCAACACATCAGTAGTTACAAACAACATAGCACATCAACAATTAATGGGCCCAAATCAAGAATGTAGTTCTTTTATTATTGGTACCATTCTTGGCAAAACAAGAACTCATTTTAGTTTAGTTATCGTCAATCAATAATAAAAAATACACCATGTAAGGAATAACTCTAATGAGAAACACTTTACATAGCTTAGTTAGCAGTAAAGATAAGTTCATATCAATAAAAATTATGGACTTACGCCAAGTATATTTCCAGGAGAAATTATTTTAGTATTTATTGTTGATTTGTTGTTAACAAATCAAAACAACTTTGTTTTTTTTTATATTGTTTACATCCAGTTGTAAGCAGATTCATAAAATTTTAATGACGCAGATATTAGCACAAATGCACGCAAACTAAGTACATAAATCATGAATGGAACAGGCACGGAAAACTCACAATCGTATTTACTACAAAAACAAAGTTGTTTTTTTTTTATCAACCTAAGCTGAGCTAACGACGCATTCATTCAATCAACCATGTGCGTTTGTTTTCATCGCACTTACGTTACTCAGCTACGCAGTAACGAACACTCAAGTTATCAATTGAAAGTCACTGTCTTACCTTCTCTTTGACCCTCCAAGTGTGCTCCACGTGCTCAGCGCCCTTTATGGGCTCAAGGTGCCTTGGTTTATCGAAACTCAGAGGTAAATCCCAGTCGTCTACGTCTGAAGAAGTATCACTGTCACCCTGACCACTGTTTTTCTCCTCATCTTTGACCGCGAGATAAGGAGGCATTTCTGTCATTTTTATACCACACTTTGTCACAAATTTGTCAGTTTTCACCGCTCAACGAACGCGTACACTAAAGGAAAACATTTTCAAAACCTCACAGAATCATGTGCGCGTCCATTTTTCCACCACATGGGAATAAACAATAAATTTATTTTCCATTTCACGGTAATGCGTCTTGGGGATTATGCAAATAAAAAAAATACATTTCTTTTTCTTTTTTCGGGTTGAAGTTTCATCAATTTGCTAGTATTTTTGTAAATATGATTAAATTAATTTTACCCCTTTTCATGAACATGATATTGAAAAGGAACATCATTCAACTGCGTTCATTAGATTAATGAAGTTTTTATTTGATCAGTACTGTACTATTGACAGTACATACTAGTTCCATGCTCACCGCTTAGGCCCGTATAGGCTGGCTTGATATGGACGGTTGCCTGATCAGGATTCTTGATCCGGAATTCTGTGGGACTAGCGCAGATTCTTTGTATTAGGAATTTACACTGCCAGTCGGTAGAGTGGCGCTTTAATGAAAGCATGTATAACATGGACGATGACGAATTGATGAATATGGCACTTTTACTGCCGCTAAGAAACGATTTTATATGTGCTGGAAACGGGTCTCCGAATCAGGAATCTTGATCAAGAAACCATACGTATGCGGCCGGCCTTACAGAACGTCACGCAGGACTCTAGCAATGCTTCAATTGATTGGTTAAAAACTTAAAACTTGTTTTAAGTATTGTTCAGTCTTGAGTGAGGTTGTGTAATACAGGACTTAAGTCTGTTGCAAAAGTATCTGTCTAATGAAATTGTCAACAAATTCATTGGAATTTGTTGACAATTTCATTGCATTGGCAATCGCTCACCTATGGGAAACAGTCATACATTCATTTTTATTTTGTAGGTATTAGAACTTAGAAGTGTCAACTTCCGCTCTAATTACTTTTTCCAATAATTATTGTTTGAAAAACATAAAAAAATTGTACACATCGCCATCATCATTTCACTCGAAAGACGTCAATTGCTGAAACTGCAGATACCATAACATTAACCACGTTTGAAATTAAATGAAAAACATATTTAAGTTGATTTACAAGAACTTCGGAATTGTTTGAACTAAAACGACCCACTGACCAAATTCAAAAAGTAGGTCTCAATTTGTAAGCGGCACTAATTGGCATCCACAAGTACAGTCGCGAGCATAATTACCTAACACTTAAACTAAATACAAAACCGAGTCTCGTGAAACGACTGCAACTTTGAGAATCCTAATATCCCTACAATACTGTTAGTGTTCACACCATAAAGTGTATATCAATACTTTAGGAGAAGAACGTTTTTAAAGGCATGAATGATTGTACGTTTTCTACTCTAAAAGTTTAATTGTTGTTTAGCTACTTTTGGAACAGACCATATTAAATACATCTGAACACTAAAGCGTACGACTGTGGCCGTATTCAAGGGTGTGGTACAGGACATTCAACTGAATGATTTTCTCCGGGGCGCAACATCGTAATTGCGACAAAATATGAACTACTTCAATGCCAACTAGACCTAAATGAGTTAATTGATTATTTTTGCCTGTGGGTAAGGGGTACGGTCCATAGCGATATTTTGATAATATGATAAGCCTTAAACTAAAACATTTTTAAGTTGGTTTTTCGACATAATTTGTACCATATATTCTTATATCGGATGACATTTTTTACCGTCTCGACCTTCATATGGTGGGTGGTGTAACTAGAATAGAAGGCAGGAAGGCCTTCAGATTCATCGCAGGTGACTATAGGAGCGTGGGACGCGAGCGGACGGGGATGCGGCTCGTGCGCCTGCGGAAGATCAATGAGGCCGCCAATCGGCCGGCTTCAAAGGGTAGGACCGCGCTACGAAATCATTAATACATGCCGCGCATTTTAAAATCTATAGAAACTGAAATCATACGCACCCTGCGTATGATTTCAGTTTCAATAGATTTTAATTTTTTTTTTCCAAATTTCTGTTTTTGTTGTTCTAATATGAAAATGTTATTTTAAATGTGTAGTATTTATTGCTAGATCAATTTCATTACATGTTATTCAAAAATGAAAATAATAAAAAAAATCTATGCCAAAGGCTTCGACTCCGTTCACCTATTACACCCATTTTTTTTCTAGACGTTAAAATATGTCATCCTGTATATATATCAAAAAATTGAAAAATACCCTACAACCCCGGTTCATACGGGGCTTTTAGCATATTTTTTAGATAGACGATATTTTGTTGTAAATGAACTAGATAAAATCAATAGGTATAGGTTGGCAAAAAAGAGTCTGTCGTGGTAACCATTGGAACTAAAATATTTTTTTAGTGGCAACACTGCTTTGTTTATCATCAACAAGTAGCTAATCTGTCATTGTGTTATGTTCCCAGTTGTATTTTACTTATGTCTAATTAACTATCAATTATTAATGCTTTTGAACGTATAAAAAATGAATAAAACAATAAGGAGTAGTGGTGTGAGCTGTGATATACTAAGTTTTCGTAAGAAATTTGGCGGAATCTGAAGCGGAACAAATTTTGTCTCCGATTGACAATGTTTACGAAAGAACTGCCGACACGACAGGTATTTATCCAAGAAATTTATGTTTTATTCAATGCCAGTCATTGTTTTTCCTTTCTAATACTACGTTTTATCGGTATTATAAGTTTCAAGCCATTTTATTGTTTTATTTACTAATAGATTATTGAGGTTATGTTTTCTAGTTTGACAAATCGCGTGTACGTTAACTCTTGATGTTTGATACTTGAAATTGAAAAATGTACCTACATGGAATTAATATGATTGTCTTTATGTTTTTTTCAAGGTAAATCTCACAGTACAATTAGAGAAATTGTTAATGAAGGTGAAAAAAATTAAGGATTTTTTCTACACCTGGAGGAACACCAAAACAGTTGGCGGAATAAAGAATTAGACGATTTTGATCTGTGTGCAATTAGACAAAAAGTTCAACACTATAACGAAACCGGCAAGTATTATTTTTTTTTTGTCAATCGCATACCACAGTAATAAAAGTATAATTTGTATTTATTATTTTTCAGGTGCCTATTCTACGTACTATATTACCTATAGTTTGAGGAGACAGGTTGTAATGGGAGCCGTAAACGTGTAAGAAAGATTTTTACAATATTTAGATTTCATAAATAAGAAATGTAAAACTGACACATCAGTGTTAATGGAAAAAATCTATCATAGCACTGAAACGGAATTCAAGAATGATGTTATGTCACGTTTTTCTTTTTAAATAAAATCTAAATTTTAGCGTGTTATTTCAGTTTCATTGTCATGTGAATAGTGATAATGTTATGTACCCCACATAGACATACCTGACACCTTAATTAGTCAACTGTTCAAGTTTATTCGATATTGCCCGTACCTTTCGAATGCGACATGTTATAGGTTAGGGCATGCAAACCGGATACCCGAATAACCGAAAAAACCGGATAACCGACTGATTTGAAATCCGGGTTTTTAAGGATATCAAAACCGGAGTTTTCGGTTTTTTCGGTTACCATTATAAATAATCATTTTTCGACTACTAAACTGACGGCAACTACAACTCAGGAAAACTTAGACTATACAGTAGTAAATGTTTCATGGAACATCAAGGACCAATTCGGACAAGAAATAAAGAACACGCTCAAACAACATACCTCTGGTGCAAGCCCATTTACAGAACTTGATTTAAAAACTAAAATGAGGGTGGAGATGGCACTTTACGATGGTGGAGATGGCACTTTACGATGGTGGAGAAAAAATGGGAGAGCACTTAATAAAAGTATATAAAGCTTTGGAATCTATACCTCCAACAAGTGTGGAATCAGAGAGAGCCTTTTTATCAGCAAGTCTCATCTATACTAATATTATAAAGCTGAAGAGTTTGTTTGTTTGGTTAAACGCGCTTATCTCAGAAACTACGGGTTTGAATTGATAAAATCTTTTTGTTGTGAGTAGCCTATTTACTGAGGAAGGCTACCGGTTATATAACATTACGCTACAATCTAAAGAAGCGGAGCAGCAATGAAAAATGGACGAGAACTGGCAGGCAATTCGATGCGACGGAAAGAGTCACGGGAGCAAAAATTTGACGTGGCCGAAGTCGCGGGCAGAAGCTAGTGTGTAATAAATCCGTAGTACTCTAAATGATGACTTCCTCGATGCACTTGTATCCTATCAAAGTAAATAATATATGGCCATATATGGTAATTTTATCAAAGTAAAAAATAGTAATTTGATTTAGCAGTGTAATTTTAATTTAGAATTAATAATCTATTATATCTATAAGAATTTCTGATTTATTTTGTTTTGGTTTATTAGGAATAAGACTTCTATTTTATGCGATATTTCTATAATTATTTTGATCTCATTTTACGTACTGTTGATTTTACCTGTTTGTATTTTATGACAGTTAAATTGTTATTTAATATTCTGTAATTTTAGGCCTTTGTCTACCTAACAAATGTTCCTAATTGTGTATGTTTGTATACCTTAGGTTTTAAAGAATATGTTATTTTCCTAAATAGTAAGCTTTATGATTATTATTCTATGCTATGTATAAAGAAAAGAAACTTTTTGTATTGCTTTTTGTATTGCTATTTTTTACGGACTGAAATAAGCTACAACTACTAACAGTAGTTGTAGCTTATTTCAGTCCGTAAAAAATACATATTTTGATTAGACTTCAGCATCTTCATTTGTTTACAGACATATTTCTCATATTATTTAACAAAAATTAAAAAAACCCGAAAAACCCGATTTAACCGGTTTCACCGGTTTTGTAAACAAAAAACCCGAATAAAACGGTTTTTATAAACAACCCGGCTTTTGCATGCCCTATTATAGGTACTCTCTGACTTCCGATTAGTTTCCGACAGTAAGCAGCTGTAAGTCACCTTCTTGTTGACTATAAACTGTCAGCATTAAAAGAACTCGTTCAGTTTCATTCATGTCAAATTTGATACAGGCATACCAACCATCGAATGGTTGTGTATACCCTAGATGGTGGCCGCAAATGCGATTGCTGAACATTATGTCTTGTGTATCGGGTTCAATCGGCAATCCCTGAGTGTAATTTAATTAATTACAAAGTCTACAAACAACCTATACATAGGACAAAATTTGCCCAGCGTTTTCTTTTCTTTCTAGCTCCATATATTTATAATAAATTTAATGTAACTCTAGGTTTTCGGAAATATAATTCTCACATAATAGCACTGAAGACACATTAATCATTCTGAAATAGCAAACTCCATACATACATACATTCATACAATACAGACACACTATCAAACATCACAATCACAGACAAGCCAAAAATAGTAATAAGTGTATTCATTTCATTGCTAAATTATTGTAAGTGTTTTCATTTGTTTCTTTTTTCTTTCTTATGGAGCCTATTATCTTAAGTTCTCACTCGTTTGTTACTATACGGGTCACAGCAATGAGGAATAAGACCCCACTGTAATACAGTATCAACTAGTACGGGGGTATTGTGACTGTTACTGACGGCTTTATATGTATATTGTAATGTGAACAGTATCTTAAGCTAATAAATTGTGCACAAATAAATAAATAAATAAATTTTTAAACTGAATAAGTATGCATTATGTTATTATGATGGCACTCTTAGATAAAAGGGTATTCTAGCGAAATAATGCGAAATCTACTAAATACAATGAAAGTAAAAGACTGTGTGCCTATCAAGTCTTGAAATCTTGATTGATGAGAATTTCCGGGATCTCGTGTTTGTGGATTAAAACAACAAGTATCTTATCACTTTCAGTCCTAGTATACAGGGTGGCCATACCTGCTCAGCAGGCGCCCTCATTTTTTCCAGACTCTTTTTTGCCAAGCTGTATCTATACCCTAATTGCGTAACTCACTATAATCAACGCCCTAACACTAAACAACACTATTAGTCAGAAAGTTAATTAATTTGAAGTTCGGTAAAATTGTCTGCATAGGCAACCAATAAACGACGCCACGCCATGAATGTTGTCGAACTGTCAAAATTATAGAGGTTCCTACTGATACCGTGTTCAGCGTTGCCAACTTAGCGGATTTCCCGTCATATCTAGCGGATTTGGATACGTTGAAAACGGGAAAAAATCTTTCTAACGGCTGACGGCATATTTAACGGAACAAAAACTGTCTTCGGCCAAATGTTTTTATATGAATAATTTTGTATGATGGCAATAAGATAGGTCAAAGACCTGTAATGTACCTAGCCAATAAACTGCATTGTTTATGAACGGGACTTACCTGCTAAGTAACCGAAATCCAATGTATAAATTTTACATATTCTCAATAATAACATTGGATACTACTATAGCGCAAAGCGGAATAGCTGATGAATGCTAAATGAAACAATGAAAGTGTTGTGTTGGTCTTTGTTATTACGTTAGCTTTAATCAGTATCTAACTTGTGTGTTTAAGAATGTAGTAATTGTTCCATCAGGATTAAAATGCCAAAAATACAATATAAACAAAAATTTCGCAGTGAGTAGCTTCAAGATAAGTTATTTAAAGACTGGTTAGTACGTAAAGAAGAAAGATCTGGCGAATCTGTTCCAGAATGCAAATTGCTTTCAAGTACGCTTGGTACATATAATTTAAATTTTAATTTAAACTGTGAAAATATATAACTTTAGAAATTTAACGGCTATTATTGACGGATAAAAAAAACATTTTTAACGGATTTTTGACGGAAATACACAACGAACTTGGCGGATTTTTAAAAATCCTGTTGGCAACACTGACCGTGTTACGCAAACTAAATTACTCTCAGAATCTAAATCATTTTGTAGGATATTGCTAATTCATTGCTTCTAGTGATGTGCTGGATATCCGTGGTTATCCGAGGTAAAATAAAGATCCGTATCCTTTACTTTTGGCAGATGTTTGACGGATAGTATACCTTATTAATTTTTAATACCTGGATGAAATCTATACTAATATTATAAAACGGAAGTTTTTTTTTTTTGTTTAAACACGCTGATCTCAGGAACGAATGGTTCGAATGAAAAAAAAAAACAGTGTAGGTAGTGTTAGGTAGCTCATTTATCGAGGAAGGCTAGAAGCTATATAACATCACGCTGTGACCAATAGAAGTGGAGCACCAATGAAAAATGTTGCAAAAACGGGGAAAATTTATTCCTTTTGAGAGCTTCCGTTGCGTAACGCTGCGTAAATGGTTAAAATAACGCAACAATCATGAATTCATCATCATCATTCATCATTTCAGCCGTAATAAGTCCACTGCTGGACATAGGCCTCCCTCAATTTGGCGGGTTTTGCCATAATCGCCATGCTTGGCAGGCAAATTGGCGATCGCAGTATGGTGGTAAAATGCATAGAGAATGCTGCTGCCCATTCTCTAGTAAGTCCCGTAGTCGCCTTTTACGACACCCACGGGAAGAAATGGGGTGATGCTATTCTTTACGTCCGGCACCACATGGTACATCACAATCATGAATTATTCCTCTTTAACAGTTCTAAAAAAAAAGTCCGTGAGAGGTTATGCCCATCTTATATGGTAGTTTCACTAAATCGTTTTTAATTGTAATCAAATCTAAATACTGCCTCGTTGGTCTAGTAGCAAGTGCTACTGCTGAGCATGAGGTCCTGGGTTCGATTCCCAGGTCGGGCAAATGTGTTATTATTGGGTTTTTCAATCTGGAATTTCTCTGTAGCAGCCCGGAGTCTGGATTAGTGCCCGGTGGTTGTCAATAGGCTCGCCCCCTATTACATATGGGATGGGACTTAAACATAACAGGCGAAATGTGGGTGTACTAAAGTTACACCTCTGCCCAACCCTTAGGGGAAACAAGGCGTGATGTTATGTTGTGTTGTCAAATCTAAATATTATAAAGCTGATGATTTTGGTTGAACGTACAAATCTCAGGAAATACGAGGAAGGCTATAACCAGTATAACAGCACGCCTGAGCGGTGGAAGTGTGCCCTGCCTGGGCAGAGTACCGCCATGTCCTCGTGGAGGCGATCGGCGGCGGCGACCTCTCGCGTCCGGCCCTGGTGCGAGCCATGGTACGGAGCGGGAGGCGCGCTGCTTCTGCGAAGCAGCGCGGGCCCAGTGCGGGTTGGTAGATGTCACATGTTTTCGATTTTTTGTTGTTCTAGGACATGCTGATTTCCTCACGATGTTGTCCTTCACCGTTTTGAGAACAGTGGTGATGAAATTATTGACACAAAGTTAAGCGCCTACTGGGTTCAAATTCACGTAATTCAAAAAGTTACGCTCTACTAAAGAAGACTAAGCATAGAAACATCATTTTAGTCGGAAGACGTACTCTGCTGTACTTAGACCTCGCCCAGTTTGGGGGGCTTTGCCATAATCGCCACGCTTGGAAGCCGGGTTGGCGATCGCAGTATGGTGGTAAAATGTATAAAGAACGCTGCTGCCCATTCTCTAGTAAGTCCTTCAACCGCCTATTATGACACCCATGGGAAGAAATGGGGTGATGCTATTCTTTACGTCCGGCACCATATTGACGTAAAGATTGTATATGTATCAGCAGTGGTAGCCCAGTGGTAACGGCCGCGACTTGCGAGTAGTAGGTCGTGAGTTCAAACCCAAGCAGGCGCATTAGGGCACGCCACAATTGCGGCGGTAAGTCCCCTCTTTGAGGAGTGGATAGTGAGACGCCACGGCGTCCTCACCTTCCGCCTGACGCAGGTTCTCACTGGGCATGGGTGCTTCGGTGGGTTCCTGTTCAGGATAAAGCGGGAGCAAACGCCCGGGTGTTTCCATTGTGAGGATCGTCTGGAGGACACGGTGGAGCATACGGTGGAGGTGTGCCCTGCCTGGGCGGAGCACCGCCGTGTCCTCGTGGAGGCGACCGGCGGCGGCGACCTCTCGCTTCCAGCCCTGGTGCAAGCCATGGTACGGAGCGAGAGGGCATGGGAAGCCACACCTCCTTCTGCGAAACAGTAATGCTCGCGAAGGAGAAGGCGGGGCGCGTGAGGGAGTGGCAGTCTCTGCGCTCTCATGTCCCTAGCCACCGCAGGAGGAGACGCCCCGGGCGTCGGGAGTCAATAGCGGACTCCCAGCCACCGCAGGCGCGAGCTTGCGGGCGGCGAGCAATGGGTAGCTCGCTGCCCGGTAAGGATCAAGCTCGGGTCGACGGCGCGTAGTGTTCCACGCGCGCCTCAAAGAGATGTCAGCAGCACTGAAGGGGTCTGCTAGGACCGATGCCTGCCAGGGTCGCGAGATTGTTCGAAAAAGATACCGTGACCCTGGCACATGGGCAACTGAAGGAACACGGGTGGGTTTTAGTCAGTAAAAGTCTGACACGCCCTCCCGTTCCGCCCAGAGCGGGAGAAGTCATTTGATGATTTCCCATCCAAAAAAAGGACCCTTAAGAGCCTCAAAAACAGTCACGAATACGAAGACCTCGCACGGGCAGGCGATTCGATGCAAGCGCGGTCCGAGGGGGAGGGGGTCAACAATTTGCCTGTCTTACTGCCTTATAAAAAGTACCCTATGTGTTAATCTAAGTTATTAACTCTTTGTTTGTAAAATTTCATCCATACCCGTTCAGTAGTTTTTGCGTGGAAGAGTAACAAACATGCACACATCCTCACAAACTTTACATTTATAAAAATCTAAAACGTAAACTCGAATGCACCCCACTCGTACGCAGGGTTAGAAAAGCAAAGGTTAAGTTCAAAACCTAAGGTGCTGTAAAACGAGTTTAAGTTTTTCGTCATAACTCGACAAATTAAGTTCTCTTTCTGTATAATGGTGAAAAGAAAAAAAATTGCACTCTAACTGATGCAAAAATTTATCAGGCTCGCTGTTCGTCAAAATAACTCGAAAAATTAAGTTCTCTTTCTGTATAATGGTGAAAATAAAAAAAAAATGCACCCTAACTGGTGCAAAAATTTATCAGGCTCGCTGCGCTCTATTTTGCATTCTATATTCCCTTGATACTTGAGCTTTCCTTTTGGAACAATCAAAGAAAATCTAACCTATCGGAGCGTGTAGAAAATTTTCGAGCTCGCTTCGCTCGTTCTTGCAGTCATGATTCTCATAGTAACCTGAGCTTAACTGGCATAAATCGACAATGTAACTCCTATTTACGTTGAAAATATAAACAAAACCGAACCCAAACAAGGCAAGTTGTTAAAAATTTCGAGCTCGCTTCGCTCGTTCTTGCATTCGTAATTCTCATAGTTACCTGGGCTTTCCTGGCATAAGTCGACAATTTAACTTCTGTTTGTGTTTGAAAATATAAAACAAAACCGAACCCAAACCAGGCGGGTTGTTAAAATTTTCGAGCTCGCTTCGCATCGCTCTTGCATTCATGATTCTCAGAGTAACCTGACTTTTGCTAGCATAAATCGAAAATGTAACTCCTATTTATGTTAAAATATAAACAAAACCGAACCCAAACAAGGTGAGTTGTCAAAAATTTCGAGCTCGCTTCGCTCGTTCTTGCATTCATAATTCTCATAGTTACCTGGGCTTTCCTGGCATAAATCATCAATGTAACTCTTATTTATGTTGAAAATATAAACAAAACCGACCCTAAGCCAGTCGGGTTTTTTTCAATTTCGAGCTCGCTTCGCTCGCACTTCTCATCCTACACAACATCAGCCCATATTGTTCCCACTGGTACTCCGTTATAATTGTATACTACTTATCAAATAGTGCTGTGACCAAATTTCCCAGAATTATTAAGTAGGTACTCCCTCCCCCTTCTAAAAGCTGCGTCACTGAATAGCATAAGTAATGTGGAGCTGGAGATGAACATGAACATATACATATCATCACGCCTTTAATTCCCGAAAGGTTGACAGAGATGTACCTATATAATATAGGGCCGCAGCAGGCGCACTGGGCGTCGGCGGAGGGCGGACAACGCCCTCTTCCAGCCCCCCTAAATGGGTCCAGGGGACCCTATTCCTTAGGACCCGAGATGGTGGCGCATAGTGTTCCACGCGCGCCTCTCTGTGCTGTACGGGGGGGAGTTTAACACTTCACTCTCCCCCTAACGTAAGGAGGCCTGCAAAGACAGGCCGGCACCAGTCGGGGATCGCGGAAGACATATTGGTTCCCGTGGTCCCCGACGTAGGTGTGGGACAGAACACTGGGGTGGTTTTAGTCAGTAAGAGTCTGACAGACCCCTTCGCCCACCCCAGGGCGGAGGACATGAGGATTTCCACCTCGAGATAAAAAAAAACGGTCTGGGAGGCTCCCCCCCAGTGGGTTCCCGCATTGACGACGCCGGGGGGCTCAGTAGCCGTGGTTTGGACATCCACGGTGAAGCTAAGAGGAACCCGAGGAGGGGCCGCTCGTCAGGCCTTTTGCTGCCAAAGCCGACGACGTAGCGGTCAACACGTAGGTTGCGGTGTCGCTTGTGTGACATCGCAACTGAGGCAGGCCGCGATGTCGTAGTATCTGAGGCATCGTGGCTGAGGGTTGGAGGCCGCGGCGGGAGAGGAGTGCCGGTATTGAGGTGCGCCGCTCTCCCTGCGTCCGCCTGCCATCCGGGGTCGCCACCATCCGATGGCGGACGCGGTGGGGCCGCAGGGGAGGAGGTGTGTTGGTATAGCGTTGGCCACTCTCCCTATCCCCTGCGACCGAAAACTCGTAGGCGGCGGGGCCACAGTCCTGACCCGTCGCAGGGGACCAAGGGTTCCATACACGGGGTCGTCTGGCGCCCTTGTGCTTATTGGTCCCAGGGGTGGTCACGGCGTGCTATGTGTGTGCGCCCCCCGTAAATCGGGGTACCTTATCCCCCAGAGAAGGGTCCGCTAACGGACAGCCGCGGTTCGCGGAAGAATTACGTGTGCCCGTGTTTCCGCCACAAGCGGTACAGGAGGACACCGTGGAGTTTTAGTGGGTTGGAGTCCCACATAACTGCACTATCTCTTCGTGGTAGTGCAGTATGCATGAGCATTTCTCCACGTTAAAAAAAAAGGTCTGAGAGGCTGTCCTTAAATTTTTGATCTGGATTTTTTTAACTACCTTGAAATTAAACTGTACAGTCAGAACGAAAATGGGCAATTTCACTAAAACATATTTTTGATGCCAATCGATCCTGTTTCATAGAATGTTAAAAATGTTTATCAGACCAACTTCAGATTTCAGTACTAGAAAAGTCAGATATCAGATATAACGTTTTCCTTTCTTTTTGTAGGAAATAAACTCCTTATATTATTTTAATGATGTACTGTATGAAGATAAACTTCGAACGAATACTTAGGCGTTATAATTTTATTTACTTTAGAAACAAGATAATTTGTTGCTTGTGACTTCCGACGCTAATCTCGGGAACTACCTACCTACCCTGTTGTTGAGGAAGATTTCATGCTATTAAACATTACCGATCACGTTACAACCCTTGGATCCAAACCAAAACAAAAAAAGTCAAAAAGAACAAAAATGAAGTAATACGGTATGCGATGGGTTTACAAAGCGGTGGATTGGGTGCCGAATATTAACGCGGATGAAGTCGCGGGCAGAAGCTAGTAAGTACTTACATGTCAAATGTTACAAATGTTCTCATTTTTAAAATTACAACAACCACATATTTTCGTTTTATTTTATTGGTATCTGGGGTTTATCTAATACGAGGAAAAATAATACAAGCCACTTCATTATAAAAGCACCGAACATTGATAAACATTTTAAATAATTAGTTTGATTAACATAATTATACAAGTTTATAATGGAAAAATATTGTTTAATCATTATACATAATATATACAGCATCTATCTAAGAGTTGAGCTTTAGTGATTTGGGTCACATTTTAACAGCACTGCACACCGTACAAGTCTGGCACTGGACTCCCTCGGGAAGGCACTCTTTATGGAATGAATGCCTACAGTTGTACACCATCAAATCTGAGGCATTCGATAAGTCCCTAATAATGATCCGACCTTGGCACGCACAACACATGAAATCATCCGTAACAGATATTCCTCTCTGCTGATTGATGATTAGCTTCTGATGTAACTCGAAGTAGTTCCGCAAAGTGATCACTTTACAAGCTTCCTGGACTGAGAGTTGAAGGTGATAATCACACATCATCTTTGCTAATGAGTCTTTTAAATCCTTTATCTCACATCCGGATTGAATATTTTGTATTAGTATTCGAGGGTCCACATAGTTTCCTATTCTCTTGAGTAGTAATGTCACGTACTCAGGCTTGTCCACTGTCCGCTTTATGAGGTCCATCCACAATTCCTTATCATTGTGTTCTTGACAGAAATTGATAGCTTGATTTATATCCTTCAGCTGCTCTATAATAATTTGCAGAGCTTCTCTCGTGTTGCCGATACGTCCCAATAGGAACACCATCTCAGGGTAAAATTCGTTGTTCTGGCACACATCCAAAGCTTCTTGAATTGGGTAATTATCACTGCATTTTAAAAATGGAAGAAGTTTGTCCCTTGCATATTTAGCGTAAAGTCTAACTAATTTTCCGTGATACCTACCGTTAGGTTCAATTTTGCTATAAGCATCTAAATACTTAAACAGCAGCATGTCATTGCTTGCAAGTTGCTTTTCTACTACCTCTACAGGTACCCTGGGCTTGTCTAGAAGTATAGATATTGTCTTCTCACAGTCGAGCGTCATCAGGTCCAGTATCTTGTCGTGTATTACGTTGTGCATTTTGTGTTTAGTGATCAGAGTGAACACGTCTTTGTGCTGGAGAGTCAAATACGTCGTCAAAGCCTTGTCGTATTTCTTTTGGTAGCAGTACAAAAGAGCCAAAGCTTCTAAATAAATATTTTTATCGACCTCCGTGTTCAACAGATGTTCTAAAACTTCCTTCACGATGACGCCGGTCTTGTATAACGCGGGGTTCCATTCTTGAACTAATTTCAAGAATCCCTGTGAGTCCAACTTTAGATATTCATAGAATATTAACTCGTATATGTGAGAACTCAATGCTTGTTCAGGTGTTTTAGGCACATACGGACTGATCGCTCGCAACTGGTTTACTTCGGCAAATTTCAACATCTGTGTCTCCCACAATACTTTATCATTTTTGCAAATCCTAGCGCACAGTATTGCCGCCTCCTCGTGCAAGTTCTCAGCCATCAAGTGGTCCAGGTATTGCACGCCGACGGTCACCACCGAGTGTTTCGACGTCTTCCCGCCAACTTCTTCGAGAACAGTAATTGCTTTCTCGAATCGACCTTGTTCTGTGAGCCATTTAACTCTATCATCGATATCGTAAGGACTAGCCACTACAATGTCCTTGGGAGACACTATGAAAAATCTGTTTTCCTCTATAAGCATATCTAAATAATAGTCGTTACATGAATATTCCTCATAACCACGAATGTTGAGACTATCTGTTGATATTTCACAGAATTCGCAGTCTTTATAGTCAGCAACAGTGAGGACAGGTCTTTGTGCCTTACCGGTTTCAGGGTCACACTCCTTATGTACTCCAAGGACTACTAACTGATCGTCCAGGGGACCTAAGCCGCTGATGAAGTAGTCCGTTTGGAAAGTGTACACGGGATCAACTAAATACTCGGTAACATCTCGCGTTTGAAGTTCGATTTGACTTCGTTTTCGTATGACGCAGATCCTGATAGTATCGACCCAACCAATCATGAGCGTTTTGGGGGCACACCAGAGTAGGTTACAGCGATAGTCTTCTATGGACCGGTTGGGGACCTTCTCCCACTGGATGAGGCCTAGCGAGCAGCGCGCCACCAGGTCGTACACGCGCACGCCCACCTCGCTGGCCCACGCTACGAAGCGCTCGTGCCACGACATGGCCTGCACGTAGCCTTCGCATTCGCACAGAACTGTGCTACGAAGGCGGTTCAGGAATGTCTTTTCGTATAATGTTAATTTGTTGTCGCCTGTAATAGAAAAAAAGAATACTTAGTAACCTAACAAATAAGCAGAGTCTATTGTCTTTGTAAACTGGTGCTCTGTACTGAAACACAATGTTAATTCAGTCATCTGTTCCCTGTAAATTGAAGACCCATTCTTCACACTGAAGTTCCCTTAAGAAAGCGCAATGCATTAGCCGCTTTGTGGTTTTTCTGGGACTCATATGTATGAGCGGAAAGCGAGGTTGGAGTTTTCATCTATACTTGAAAGCTAAATTATTGCAACATTTTAATAAGTAGGTATGTTGTAAAAATCGGAATTTCTTTGATGCTCAGATTAGTAGCCTTAGAGACTTTGCATACATAATATTGTTTACTAGCTTTTGCCCGAGGCTTCGCCCGCGTGGATGTCGGAAATTATCGCAAGAGGACGTACTACCGCGGTAAGAATATATTGATCCATGTTATACATACATAAACTTACGCCTTTTTCCCATGGGGGTAGGCAGAAACTACGGAACGCCACCTGCTACGATCCTTACATATCATGTGTGTGTACTTAAAATAAAACTAATAGTATTCAGAGTAAGAAGACTGCGAGATAGGGCTGGATTGAATTGAATAAAATCGTCCTGGTTTTTCTTAACGCTCCTATTCTACCTATATAAACACTCAGTTATTTACCAGACACCAAATTAAACATAGTTATAAGAATAGTACTTTGGCCAGTGGCTTTGCCCGTATAGCTGTCGGAAAATATCACCCGGGAAACTACTACCGGGATAAAATATCTATGGTATGCTATATATGGTAAGTATCCAGGATAACCAAAAATCCAAATCCATCCAAAAATCTAAACATCTAAGCCATATTTCGCGGTCTCTTACTTGGAATAATACAATTAGCTTTATTTTGAGGACTTCGAACACACATGATATGTATTTACTATGAAGCCCAAGTAATATGAATTACAATCCTACTAATCCTGCACTACCCGACCGCTACCAAGCGAGATGGCCGGACGCAGAACGGCCCGCTAGCCGCTCTGCGGCTATTTTATTATAATCTCTGATATCTTCTAAAATATTCATTTTAATGATATGCTGTAAAAAGCTATTTTGATCTACATGAAATGCACAACATATGTAATGTATTTAATTGGATAAGAATTAATGTTGTATTGCTTAAAATTGATTCGTAAATAAGCCATTATTTCTCATAAAAATTAAAGGATAAAAAATGGTTATTATTGGTTATCCCTAAGAGATAGACATATACCATCGCGGACTTTTTTGTAGAACTTTGTAAGGTGTACAATACTGTAGTACATTATTTTGATCTATTTCGCAGGGTTCAGCCAGCGTTCGCAAAGTAAGCGCAAAAAAATGAGTTTATTTATGACATCACATTAGAAACCTCTAAAATTATCAGTGTTCCTTTACTATATTATGCATGTTATATACATATAAACCTTCCTGTTGAATCATTCTATGTATTAAAAAAACCCGTATCAAAATCCGTTGCGTAGTTTTAAAGATATAAGCATAAATAGGGACAGACAGACAGCGAAGTGACTTTATTTTATAATATGTAATGATTTGTTTTCATTTCATAAAATTAGTATTGAAATTAATAATCCGCATTTGAGTAAATTACACTATTTCTGCACATTATGTTATCTACCTACTGTAATAACACGTTTAGAAATGAATCATAAGTGTGACGCATTTTCTGCGGCTCCTGGCCTCGTTTGGTTTACATAAACAATTCATACAATTAATACATATTTTGTTCATTTAGTTTATATTGATGTTGTTATTAATACTTGATACTCCATTATAAACATTTGTACGCCCTATGGGATGACATAGCGCACTTTTTATTATATATAGATATCATCATTTTTAACACGCTTTTATTAGGTCGACCTGTATGTAACTAACTATGTAATGGAATCTATCAGAATGTTTATTTTATTGGAAGATATAAACTGGAACTTCATGATGGAACATCGTATTATAGCTGTGTTTGAACTTGTTAGAAAAGTTTTGTAATGAACTTTGACCACGATTAGGTTTCAAGGTCTGATGATGAAGCCGGAAGATAGGCACTGGCATTCCATGATGGAATATCGTATCATAGCCGTGTTTGGACTTGTTAGAAAGGTCTTGTAATGAACTTTGACCACGATAAGGTTTTTCGGTTTTTACGTGCAATTATAAAAGCGTGTTTTTGTAGTGTTTTTAAACTATACATTTATTGCACCTATGTTTAACATAGTTTTTGTTTCACAAATGAATAAATGACTTATGACTTGATAATAACTTCCTAATTTACCTAACAAGTGAAAGTACTTATACGAATTTGTGTGGGGTCACAAATAAAAACTGAAAAATAAAAACTTTACAAAAAAAGATAATACAAAACGAAATACCAACTTCTTATATTAAAGGTATTATTTACATTGTAGTCTTTTTTATAAAGTCTGTTGCCTAATAATAGCACCAATTTGTCTGTGCAATTATGGACAGAGTTATGATGACGAGGAATGACCGGAGATATATTGTTAAAGACGGCACGGTTGACATCTGTCGGGTATGTATTGTTTAAATGTTTTTTTTTTAACTAATATTTAAAAATATAATTTATAAGAATGTATAAATAGAATAAAGGAAATAGATAGCATCAATCCTCATTACCCACAATTAACATTTTGGCATGATTTTATTGACAGTTAGCCCGGGAAAATAAACCTTAAGAAAGACTACTTACTGGGTTTATCTTTACTTAGATTACTTACATTAGAAATACTATTCTAAAGCCACCTATTGTTAACAAAATGTTTTTATGACTTACTTTTCAAGGAGCGTTTAACTAGTAACTCACAAAGTCAATTAAATTAACAAAATTTCCCGAGACTTTGAGGCATGAGACGAGACACCCCTAAATAGTAAAGGCATGTTTTTCTTTACTTGATATTATAGGCCTAAATAGTAATCGCCTTCTTCTCCGCCTTATAGGTGGGGTGTCTCGTCTCATGTCTCATAGTATCAGGAAATTTTCAATTTTTTAATTTTTTTTAATTGATGTCAATATCAATTTAAAAAATGCTTCAAAGAGCACCCAACGCTTTTTCCGTTAATTTCTACTTTTCTTTAAACCAAAATTTTGGGGCACAAGTGGCACACACAAGGGCACAGTTACAAAAGCAGGTTTTTCGTATTATTATTTTTTTGCTATCCTGGTGATCCTGGCCAGGATAGTGGTCGGTCCTTGATAAGTGTGCAAAGTTTCAAATTAATTCAACATTTTGAAGGGGGGTGAAACTAAATACATACATACATAACACCTATTAAAGCATGTTAAAAATCACAAACAAATTCCTTTTTATGTATCTGGATTTAACACGTTAACTGTCATGGCTAACATCAGAAAAAGTCAAAAAAATTATGTTGTTATTTCACTTTAAATAGATTATTTATCCCTTAAATACATTATTTATGCCAAAAACGTGGCCGCCAGGCAGCAACAACATGTTCAGATTTTGTATGTGTTGTCAGTCATATAGTCCGACAAGGCCTGAATGGAACAAAAATTGTCAGACATGGCAGTTAACGTGTTAAATGAAATATGTAATAAGTCCACTGCTGGACGTAGGCCTCCTCCTATTTGGGGGGCTTTGCCATAATCGCCACGCTTGGCAGGCGGATTGGCGATCGCAGTATGGTCATAAAATGCATAGAGAATGCCGCTGCCCATTCTCTAGTAAGTCCCGTAGTCGCCGCTTACGATACCCACGGGAAGAAATGGGGTGATGCTATTCTTTACGTCCGGCACCACACCACACGGTACAAAAGAGTTACTTTGTTATTAATAATAATATGGATTTTTTTCATTGTATTATCAATTTTGCTTTATACATTTACCTGTCAAAAATCTCCTCCCAGAGCCAGACTTGAAATAACAAGGATCTAAGGCGATGGACTTGATCACCCTGCCCAGTGTGAGATTGTGAGTGTTATCGTCCGTGTACAGCCCGTACACCAGCACCTTGCCGTCGTCCGAGCAGCTGGCGATGTAGTCCCCGTTCAGATCCACCGAGATTCTGTTCACAGCTATTGCATGAGCCTGCAGTTCCTTGTTCTTCCCGTCTTGCGATATCGGCACTGTGTTCCCTTCATGGTCTAGAAGATGTATCACCCCCCATTGTGTTCCTAGACATATAAACTTGGTGTGGACACAAATACAACTCACTGCGTCTTTCAACAAGATATTTTGAACATCGTTCTCCAGTCTATCGTACTTTAGTTTGGGCTCCTCGTCGGGAGGCAAGCTGTCACAGCTTTCAAAATTCACAGCCATGACTGCTTATTTTTGTCCAGAAAAACAGGTGTAGTCACATAGTAGATTTTATAATTCTGGATTTTCTTTCCTTATTTTACAATACGAATAATTTAGGAATGAAATTGTGATTTTTATTGTGACTTCTGTCACATAATCACATCTGTCATCTAAATGACTTTTATTATAGAGTATTGCCATTTGCCAACGCCAACTTTAAAAACACAGAGTAAAATTTTAATTAAAAAAACTATTTATATCCTGATAAAGTGATAACAGAGTTTTTATACGAGCTTCACGAGAATATTCGAGAGTTCCGTCAGCTAACCAGAAGGTTGGTACGGTCGCATCGCTGTTTTAGAAATAAATTATTGATATTGGCTGAATATAACATCTTTCACGAAACCAGATATTTATCAAAATAAATAAAAAAACCGCGCTTTTTCAAAATAACTGTCGTTTACCTAACCTGATTTAAACTTGCTCGAATCAATATTAAAAATGGAAAGAAATTATAATATGCGATTTGATTCCAAAAGATATGAGCAGCATTTGTCTCCTCTTGGGAATAAAGTACTATCAGCACTCATGAAGCAATGGGATAAAGGTAATAACATGATATTGTTTACTCAACTAGTAGAATAGCAAATGCCTATCTCATAATTAACAGTATTCAGGATTAAGGCAACTAAATATTGCTATTTTTTTAGCACGTCTTCAAAATAACAATGATGATCAGCAAAATCAGCATCGCCAGTTTCCCGCTCAAAATAAAAGGGTGCTTACGTGAGTTACAGCAGACAATTAGTATTAAGTACCTATGTAAGAATTTCTAGTTGAAATGTCGCGTTTGACTTAAAAGTAAAGGCAAAAACGTGGGACGCAACTCTCGTAGAACAATTTCTAAGTATAAATTCTTCATGAAAATGTTTTCGCAAGTGTCGCGTCGCGCCTGTTTCAAGAAAACCTTAAAGCTTCCAGAAATGTATGTTCAGGGGCGTAGCTACCGCCATATCAATGATACGGGGCCCCCAAGGTACAGGGCCCACTCGAGCCCCGACAACACCACTAACACTTGTTGATAAGAGGTCCGTAATTAATGAACGAAAACATAATGAAAATGTGTAAATGAAAGTATTTAATGAAAATATGAAAAAGTTAGTACGTAATTTGAAAATGTAAGTATGTACATACTTATATAATTTGTTTGTCTTACAAAAGTTTCAAGGTAGGTACAGGAGCAGGACAATTCTTAATAAGCGTGTGCATTCATTTAGTTAAATCAGAAATTTACCCTATCCGAGTCAGGACACTGTTGTCTTTATTTTGAATAAAAATAAACTATATCATATTTTTGAGTTTGGCCGCAATCGGGTAAAACGGGAGCCCCGAAAAAATTTTGATACAAGGCCCCATTAGGACAAGCTACGCCACTGTGTATGTTTATGACAAATAATAAATATGTTTTAAAGGCGACTAAGGTAGATGCTGGAGGATTTCATTAGTTCCCTCACACCCAAGCTAAAGTTGCCGTGCCGAGAGCTGCATGGCTATGGGGGAGCCTAGTCGCGAGCGTGCCTGTTGTCTGGGGATCGGGTGCCCCTAGGCACTAACCAGCCTTACCCCTACATGCGGGGCTCTGCAGGGTGTCGACAGATTGTATTCCCCTGCTTTTCGTGGGAACTCAATGAGCATAAATAATAATATAAAACTCGGAGGCGGCGGTGATGCTCGCCACACACCACGTCATTTGTTTCCACGGGGCGAAAAGCGAGCAGCGGAATGTCGCTTAGCAACGCTGAATGTGCAGGGAGGTATAAAAGATAAGATGGATGAGGTGTGTGACTTGGTGAAGGATAAAAGGATTGATGTGTTATGTGTGAATGAGACGAAAAGAAAGGGAGTGGACACGACGAAACACGGATCTCTGTCCGCTATCTGGTCTGGGGTTCAAGAGACACAAAGAGCCTATCAGAGTGTTGGAGTTGTCCTCTCGGAGCGAATGATGAAATGTGTGAAAGATTATGTTTGTGTGAGTCCTAGGATTTTATGGCTGAGAGCGAAGGTGAACCCTATCTTTATGCTGTGCGTCTATGCACCCGATATGGGAAGCTCACCGTCGGAGAGGGATGTATTTTGGAATAGCATAAGGGATCTAGTGAATGAATGTAGAGCAAACGAGAAGATTGTTGTGCTAGGTGACTTTAATGGTTGGGTTGGTGTGAAGAGGAATAGGTACGAAAAAAAATTGGTTGCCTGTAAAGTCGGTATACGGGCGAAAGTTTTACGTGACAACGACTTTGAAGGGACGCGTGCCTTTCACTTTTTATGTCTGTCTCTCTCGCTCTTAGGCGGGCTAACCATGCCCGAGTGGAAGGGACGCGTGCCTCTCACTCGCTCTCATTGTGAGCGCATAACGTGAGCGGAGCGTAACGCAGTTTCTTGAAGTGTCACCCGGCAAACCAATTTATAAGACGTTGTCACGTCAAAAAGTATTAGGTGCATTTGGGGATGACATAGTGAATGAGAATGGGATGAGTTTGCTAGAGCTATGTATAGAGAAGAATTTGTCAGTTATGAACACTATGTTTAATCATAGAAAAGTTCATAGGTATACGTGGGAAAGGCAAGACAAGACAGTAGAAGTATGATTGACTTTGTGATTGTCGATGAAAGATTAAAGATTAAGTGACAGATACTAGAGCATATCGGGGTGTTAACGTAGGGACAGATCATTATCTGGTAATGTGTTGGGTGGATGGTCTGTTCAGACATTGGTGTCACCGAGTTCGAGTTCCTGTGACTGCACTTGAAAGAATAAAAGTAGAAAGACTGCAAGATTTGAAAGTAAAAGAGGAATATAAGCGGGAAGTAAAGGTGAAGACGGATAAAATATTTGAAGATACGAATGATTATATATGTAGTATGGAGGAAGTATGGGATATGATAAAAATAGTATGGTGCAAGTAGCCACAAAAGTATGTGCACGGAGAAAAAATGGTAGCAGAATGAGTGATTCTTGGGTAGATGGTGATGTATGTTAAAGAGGTAGTGAGGAAGAAGAAAGAGGCCTGGCTTAATGTGTTAGCCTATAAGGCCCAAAAAAGGATGAATCAGGCAGCGAATGTGACGGATGGTTTGGAAAGAGTGAAAAGGAAAGACTCCGAAATGAAAGTGAGAGTGAAAGAGATGGTAAAAATGAAAAAGCATGAAAGGCAAGAAAAGTATAACAGGAAGTTCTCTGATAACTTCAGGGCTAATGTTAAGCTGTTTTGGAAACAAGTAAGATTGGCTCGCGGAGTGACAGGAACATCGAGTATGAATGTTATAAGAGCAGAAGATGGATGTTTACTAAATGAAGAATGTAAAGTCTTGGCACGCTGGAAGGGATACTTTGAAAGTTTATTCAGTTGTCAGGACACTGTGCAAGGAGTGGGCAACTGGGCAGATGCCAGTTTAGAAGACCCTAATTTAGAAGTAGATGAAGATAATGAAATAGAAATAGAAGAGATAGTAGCGCTGAAAGGTATGAAAGTTGGGAAAGCTGCAGGATATGACAGAGTGTCTGCTGAAATGCTGAAGAGCGGTGACGGTGTGGGCAAGCCTGTTGTGCCGGATCTTTAATATGTGTTGGAGATATGGCCGTGTACCGGATGATTGGTGTAAGGCTGTAATCGTACCACTATATAAGGGAAAAGGCTCACAGCAGGAGTGCAAAAACTACCGCGGCATTAGTCTTTTGAGTGTTGTCGGCAAACTGTATGCGAAGGTTTTGATAAATAGAGTAATAGGAGTGACCGGTGAGAAAATATGGTATGTGCAGGCAGGATTTAGAGAGGGGATGGGCTGTATGGATCAGATCTTCTCCCTAAGGTGCATAGCCGAAAAACATCTGGCAAAGCACAAGAAAGTCTACTGCGCTTTCGTTGACTTGGAGAAGGCCTATGACAGTGTGTGCAGAGAAAAACTGTGGTCGACACTATCCATGTACGGTGTTGATTGGCGCTTGGTTCGGGCACTGAAATCTTTATACAAGGATTCCAGTGCTTGTGTTACGATAAATGGGGCATACACGAACTGGTTTTGTATCTCGAGGGGTGTTAGGCAGGGCTGTGTAGCGTCACCGTGGCCTTTCAACTTGTACATGGATAGTTGTCTGACAGATTTGAAAGAGGGTGAGTGTGGATTGACAATGAGTGAGTTGCCTGTAAAAAAAAAAAAAAAAAAAAAATGCCTTCTCTACGCAGACGATCAAGTTCTACTTGCATCGTCAGCAGAACAGTTGCAAGACATGGTGACTGTAATGGATGAAGCATTTAAGATGAAGGGAATGAATGTAAATGTGAATAAGGCGAAGGTCATGGTGTTTGAAAGAGAAGAGAACGTATCGGTGTGTGATGTGGAAATAAGTGATAAGACTGTGGAGCAAGTGAGTTCGTATATTTGGTGAGTTTGTTTACAAGGGATGGAAAGATTGATAAAGATGTGGAAAGAAGAGTGAATGCGGGAAGTAAAGTAAATGGTGCTTTACATGCAATTGTGACCAACCAATTGATGTCCGATAAGGCTCGACTGGCTGTTCACAATGGTGTACTGGTGCCTACGCTTATGTATGGGAGTGAATGTTGGGTGTGGCAAAAGAAGCATGAAAGTAGAATAAATGCTGTGGAAATGCGTTCCTTGCGAAGCATGTGTGGTGTGACTATGAATGATGGGCTGAGGAATGATGTGATAAGAGAACGGTGTGGTTTAAAAGAAGATGTAGTGACAAAAATTGAAAAAAGTATGCTTAGATGGTTTGGTTATGTTGAGAGGATGAATGAAGGACGACTCACAAAAGGTATTTGTATTACAAGGCAGATGTGAGTGGAAACACCGGGAGGGGACGTCCTAGGAGGACATACAGTGACCTTATTGGTGATGTTCTTCAGAAAGGTCAGGTGCATAGTACTCGCAACCGGCGTGTGTGTATGACCAATTGTATGAACCTTAAAGAGGCAAAAGGAGTGTATAGAGATCGTAGCAGGTGGCGTTCCGTGGTTTCTGCCTACCCCCAAGGGAAAAAGGCGTGATTGTATGTATGTATGTAAACTACCGTGTTGTTATGGTAATATAATAATATCGAATACTGTTTTAGCTTCATTGACAACACAGTTATACATACACCGTTCACGCTGCCACCGCCATTAATTCTATCTACTTCTTGTGAACAAAGATATCCGGAAGAAAAATCATTTCATTTTAATTTAACAAACAAAAGTGTACCAGAAATACCCAAGTCTGTAGAATTAATTAACACAGTACCAAAAAATAATGATATAGATGATTTAGTTCATCCGGCTAACGCTGCTAACAAGAATTTAGGGTACAATTTTTACAATAAAGACTGTGATGATGCTACGCCATTTGTGGAAGAAACGCACATTACAAATACAAATATAAATAAAAGTGGAGACATTAATAACTGGGACGACATGCTTGATTCTGAATTGTTTGTTATTAATATGACTGCGAATGAAGAAGAAGATAAAGACACTAGCGTAGATAAAATATTTGACACTAAGTTTCCCAACAAAAGTATTTTGATGATTAATAACATACCTAGTGGAAATAACATGACCAAACATGAAAAACGTAAGAATAAAAAGGTAACTGTACGTAAGGCAAAAAAAGCTAAGACCAACAGTAATTTACGAGAAAATAAATTAAAACTTAAGGAATCTGATAAGCTACCGAAGAAAAATAACAATTATCGTAAACAAAAGTATACAAAGGCTGTTAAAAACTGGCTCAATAGTGTTGAACCCCATCATCCAGTTGATGAAGACTTGGGTAATATTGTAAGTACGAACGATATTGAACAAAGTACAACTAGAGAGAAAGGTGAAACCCATGTAGAAATTATTGATCAAAATGAAACTTTAAAAAAAACAGCAATAACGCTTTGTGAGAAAATAGTTACTAATAATACATTAAAGACTGCCAAGAAAGTAGTCCAAGCGCAATTAGCTAATAAAGATGGTGTCATGAAGTTCAGTAAACCTAAACGAAAAGGTGAAGAAACCAAGAAATGTGCAGATGTTCTAGAAAATAAAGTAAAGGATAGTAAAGACAAAAAGGTGAAAAAGTTCGTTGCTCCTATTAAATCTCAGATACCTGTTAAGGATGTGATATACGAAATAATAACGATTGTTGAAGATAATATTGAGAACAACCGAGAAAATCTTTGTGACATAAAGAATAATGAAATCATTGCTATGTTAATGTATAGGTAAGTCTGCTGGTTTAAATGATACGTATCCCCAAATATCTTCAGTATTCATGATATTTGTGTCGTAGGTATTTAGAATTGTTAATTAATCTTTTGTTTTACTAAACGCGTCAATAGCGCCAGCTGAGCACATTTTCTTTGACTGTTTCAACTTTTCAAGTTATGTTCAGTACGTAGGTGTTATATGAGTATATACTTATACTGTATATATTATTGACTTTATAATTGTTGCGCTTGTGTTTTGTAGCAATGGTTTCTGTCAGCTTAATAGTCATCACACTGACAGCACGTGCACTCCTGACGGTGTCATCATCAATAATGACGCTATGTTCTACTGTTTCAAGAGTACTGGCCAGAAGCTCAAGTAAGTTATGATCTGCAGTATGTAGTTTGTATTTCAACAGTACAATTATATTGATCATCACCTGCCTAGTCTGTTCTTAACTGTTGGGGTCGGCTTCTTCAAGTCTATAACCCAGTCACTGGGTAACACGATAACCCTTGATAGGACTGGTAATCAGACTTTGAAGGTTCTGACAGATGTGATCAACACGGTAGGGTGCCGATATGTAATGATGTAAACAGTAACGATGGGCATCCATCCGCGGAGCAATCTCAGCAAGCTTAGCCTAACTTAATTGATAGACCAGTGCTGCTGTTATTTGTTAGCCAGGGGACCCAGTATAATAATACTAATGTACAAAATAATTAAAAAGTTTATATTTCAGGGAGACACTAAAAGGTTTGTTAGAAAATAATAAAGTGGTATGTTACGGAGCCCGGAGCGTCCTCATTTACCTGGCGACCCACTTACAAATGGAAATTAATTCGATCAACATGTTTGATGCCAAGGTAAGTCAACTTAGCCCACAATTGTTATTGATTAGTGTTCGAGAATATCGTTTATAATATTTTGTTAAGGGACTACCACTGATTAATGACTAAAACAAAGGCCCTAAAAGCCTAGAAAGCTGTGGCTGGTGGTAGGCTCTTTTTGGAATGTACACAGAGGCAACTGCAGCATAACGCCAAGAAAGGATTTGAACATTTTACAAATCCATCTCCAAGAGGGTTTAATTTCCTACCAGGGTTGCGGATTTGTTCGTAAGAGTTACCGTGACCCTGACACAGGCAACTGAAGGAACACGGATGGGTTTTAGTCAGTAAAAGTCTGACACATCGTCCCACTCCGCCCAGAGCGGGAGACGTCATTTGATGATTTCACACCCAGAAAAAAAGGGCTTTTTAAAACTACTTCTAAATCTTCTGTACCTACTCTGGCTCGGATTTAGTAATAATTTGTTGTAGTCGTCTGCAAGTTAACAAACGTTTAATCATTTTAAGATTGCTGCCAGTTTACTGGACCCTGATAATTGTCCGGAGAACTTCACCGATCTTCAGAAGATGTTGTCCGTCACTGCTCCGTTCACAATAGCAACAGAATGCACGTTACAAAAATGTGCCTGGTACATGTCTCTCTTGAAAGAATGCTGGGCCAAACTGCATGCGATGCTTGTGGCAGACTCTCTGTGGAAGGTCTTCGTTGAAATTGAAATGAAATTGCTACCTATTATTGCAGGTTAGTAAATGTCTTAAAGATGTTTCATTTCAAGGTTGAAACATGCGTACTTAGATTTTGTTTTATCTCTGACTGTGACTGTTCATAAATTGGGTACCTACCCTACACTGTCAAAAAATACTGTTTTTTTTTTTAAGATTTGCCGAATTATTGCCATCGACGCCCGTCCTGAAGATAATTAATTTAGGTGTGTTTCTAAGTGGCCCGATACATTGGCCGGTTTCAAATAAATTTAATATTTTGTTCTTAAATAGGAGCACGTGACAGACCGTCACAACACCGACATAAACGGCTAAAAACGGTACTTACCTTTAAAATTGTAGATATGGAGCGTCGGGGGGTATGCATCGATATGGCTAAATTGAATGCGATGGAAGAGGTTCTGCTGACTAGAATGAAGTCGGTAGAGCAGCAATGTTACAAGGCAGCCGGGAAGGTGTTCCAAATTAACTCAGCCATGCAAGTGCGCGCGATAATATACGACGAGCTGCACCTGGACACCAAGTGCAATGTCAAGATCAGAGAGACTATTTGCAGAGGTGCTAAGTCCACGTGCGAAACTATGGTGAGCTTTTAACTGGTATTAGGTGTCTAATACTCTTATGAAACTTGTAAAAATAAAATAGCCTACAACTTAATGAGGCAGCTACTTGCCTAAACCCATATTTAATACTTGACCCTTGAGTCTTAACCACTGACGTACGAATGACAATCGTCACCGAAACAGTTATTTAAAACTTTTGCGCGGGAACACTTTCACGTCCCACGATTGTGCGGCGAAGGAGAGTGGCACGAGTCACAACAAGTGAATTTGAGGGCCTGACGTATGACATACGTAGATCCGTGTTAATGTACAACTTTTGACGTTGCTTTTTTATATTTGGTTGATAAAATAAATCGTACGCGATGCAACACTCGCCTGGGTAATCTAAGAAAGTTCAGTAAAAGTTAGCAGTAATACAAACGAATTATTAGAATTAGCGTTTATCACCAGATGTATGAACACTAACGTAACAAACATATTACGTAAGGATCGTAGCAGGTGGCTTCTGTATGTTCTGCCTACCCCCATGGGAAAAGGCGTGAGTTTATGTATGTACGGCTGGGTGAATCAGACGAGTTATCGGCAAATGGAGAAATTTGCTTTCAGTCAGATCGCAGCAATTCTTTGGAAGAAGAAGATGAAGAGGATAAACTATTAGCCAACACCAGCAGCCTGTGACACATTTTCGGAAAACTTTTCAGATTATGACATTCTATCGTCTTATTTGACATTAAGGTGCTCAAAATCGATGTGCAATAAGTGCCCTAAAAAGCGATTATTCCGAGTCTGACCCGAAATCCGAACCCAGTCGCGGGTTAGGTTAGAAAATTGAAGAAATATATTATAATATTTGTTCCGAACGTAACCCTGTTCCTAACCTGACCCGATGTATATTAGTTCGGTTGTTTCGAACCTGCCCCAAAATCCTAACCCAGTCGCGGGTTAGGTTAGGAATTTGAAAATATTATAATATTTGTTCCGAACGTAATCCTGTTCCTAACCTGACCCGATGTATATTATTTCGGTTGTTTCGAACCTGACCCAAAATCCTAACCCAGTCGCGGATTAGGTTAGGGGGCATCCATAAATTACGTCACACGAATTTCATGGTTTTTGACCCCCTCCCCCGTCCTTGTCACAGCTGATGATGTCACGAATTTTATAATGTTGCATCTAGAAATAATTATTGAATTAAAACAGCAATTCCGAAATTTAAATGTTTTTTTATTTGTATAAAATGAACATCACATCAAACATTGCAAAAAATCAACAAAACAAAAAAGCTATTCATTATACATATTAATTAAGGATCAAACTTAATCATCTTTAGTCCATATAGGTAGGCATATGCATGACATAGCAGCCACTTCGTTCTCGTTTGGGTTGTTAAGGTCCAGAATATTCGTTGTGTCCACATCTTTCTTATCGAACCATACAGCATCATCGTCATCATTCAAACAAAGAATTTCTCTGGCACGTCTAGCAGAAATTCTTTGAGGACGAATCTTCACGATGAGCAAAACTTGTTGTTTCTTATGTATTTGCTTGTGTTGATTAGTGGCCTTTATGATGCAAAATATAGACCATAAATGCCACATGATCGCTTAAACAAGTATGCCTCGGCACTGGGGCAATAGCTATCATACGAATATGTGTTTTACTTAACACTTAGATTAAAATTGATTTTGAAATTTGACGTCACGAAATTTAGGACCCCTCCCACCCCCTTGTCACACAATGTCACACTTCGTCGACCCCCTCCCTCCCCCTTAAAGTGTGACGTAATTTATGGATGTCCCCTTAGGAACTTGAAAATATTATAATATTTGTTCCGAACGTAATTCTGTTCCTAACCTGACCCGATGTATATTATTTCGGTTGTTTCGAACCTGACCCAAAATCCTAACCCAGTCGCGGGTTAGGTTAGGAACTTGAAAATATTATAATATTTGTTCCGAACGTAATCCTGTTCCTAACCTGACCCGATGTATCGTTCCAATCATAACCCGAATTGTATATCTATGCAGCATGCAAGCAAGCATGAAACATGCAGCAGGCATGGTTTCTGTCACGGATCCAGCGCTGCAGGGCTCCGGCGGTCCCATGCGACCTAATCGTCACAGATGGTTTTAACGCTCACCATCGCAGCCTCAGCCGCGGCGGCGTGCCTGAAAACCACCTGCTCCTCAGCTCACGGGTCGCATCGCCCCTTCGCGCTTACGTAGACTTAAATTACACTCAAGGGGTAGGGCAGACAAGACCACGTGGAGTCGGTTTTATAGTGATTTGTTTCAGTCAGTCAACATAATATTACGTCGACAAATTGAACACCGACCAGACTTTTCTTCGACGGAACTCTTCGCTGACAGGACACTTCACTGACAGGACACTTCGCCGACAGGACTCTTCGCCAACGGGGCTCATCAGCAACGAATCTATACTAATATTATAAAGCTGAAGAGTTTGTTTGTTTGTTTGTATGTTTGTTTGTTTGTTTGTTTGATTGAACGCGCTAATCTCAGGAACTACTGGTCCGAATTGAAAAATTCTTTTTGTGTTGGGTAGCCTATTTATCGAGAAAGGCTATAGGCTATATAACATCACGCTACAACTAAGGGGAGCAGAGCAGTAATGAAAAATGTTGCGAAAACGGGGAAAATCGCACGGGTAGGCGATTCGACGCGACGGGGAGGGTCGGGGCAACAAGAAATTTAACGCGGACGAAGTCGTGGGCAGAAGCTAGTATCCGATAAAGTAGTTTCTTTTTTAATAGTTTAGGTTAGGTTAAAACTGTGACCTCCTACGCACGAGCTGAGCGAGCGAAGCGAGCGATACCGCGGCAGCGGCCGGCGAGTGCCAAAAACGACTTGATTATGCTGATGAGCCCTGTCGGCGAAGAGTTCCGTCGAAGTAAACTCTTGTTGGTGTTCAGTTTGTCGTCGACGTTGTTAGTCAAGTTATAAAGGAAAAATTACTGTGCAGAGGCCGTTCAAACACACTTTTATTACAATTTTTTACTCCTCCATCCCCCTTGTCATCAAAAGTAAGCAAAGCTCTTACCGGGGGTTACCCCCCGGTAAGAGCTCCATTTCCCCATGCTTACGTAAACATTGTTATATAATGCATTTTTCTTTTAATGTACTCTGTTTTTTTTTATTGATTCATGAGCAGCAGTTAAAAATTAAAAAAATAGATTTAGGATAGGGGACTTTAACGCATATAATATTCAATATCTGGATGACCGAGCTTTGCTCGATATTTTTTGGTAAATTGTGTTTAAAATAATAAATTTATGTTCAAGTTGATTATAGATAAAGTTGATCATTGAAAACACGAATAAAACGACATTATATAAAAATGAATCCTAGCTAGATCGATTTATCGCCCCCGAAACCCCCTGTATACAAAATTTCATGAAAATCGTTGGAGCCGTTTCCGAGATTCAGATTATATATATATATACAAGAATTGCTCGTTTAAAGGTATAAGATTTAAAATACGTCAAATCGTCAATAGAAACGAAACAATAGGTTGACGGAAGAAATTTAGTCAAGTGAATAGAGCGCGGTAATCTATACTTCTATACTAATATATAATATTATAAAGCTGAAGAGTTTGTTTGTTTATTTATTTGTTTGTTTGATTGAACGCGCTAATCTCAAGAACTACTGGGTCGAATTGAAAAATTCTTTTTGTGTTGGGTAGCCTATTTATCGAGGGAGGCTATAGGCTATATAACATCACGCTACAACTAAGAGGAGCGGAGCAGTAATAAAAATGTTGCAAAAACGAGAAAAATTTATTCCTTTTGAGAGTTTCCGTTGCGTGCGCTACGTAAACGGTTAAAGTAACGCAAAAATCATGTATGACGGAATTGTTCCTTTTAAAAAGTTCTAAAAAAAAGTCCGCGAGAGCATATGTCTATCTTTTAAGGTTGACTCACTATAACTCAAAAGGAGCGCAACGAAAAATGAACGAAAACTAGCAGGCAAATCGATGCGACGGGAAGGGTCAGGGGAGCAAAAATTTGACGCGGACGAAGTCGCGGGCAGAAGCTAGTAAAAAATATACCCGTAGTACCCGTAGAAGTATGAAGAAGATGGATGTACGTGGCTGACATAATTCTTCAATAAGTTTTTGCATGAAGGAGGGATCCCACAAGAATGGTGCAATAGTTCGCTAGTGCCTATCTTTAAGAATAAAGGTGATGTACAGGACTGCAACAACTATCGAGGGATAAAGCTCATGTCACATAGTATGAAGGTATGGGAAAAAGTAATAGAGAAAAGACTGCGAGAGGAGAGTGAGATTACCCCGAATCAGTTTGAGTTTATGCCAGGGCGAGGAACAATGAACGGCACTTTTGCACTCCGGCAATTTTGCGAGAAGTACAGACGTGCACGCAAAGACTTGCACATGATGTTCATTGAACTGGAGAAAGCGTGTGATAGGGTATCTCGGGATGTGCTGTGGTGGGCTCTGAAAGTGAAAGGGTTGCCTGGGAAGTATGTAGAATTAATTCGTGATATGTACAGTCAACTCGTACCTACGTCCGGTCGGCTGCTGGCAATACCGACGAGTTCAATGTGGCTGTACCAGGGATCGGCTCTAAGTCCTTACCTCTTCCCGTTGATCATGAACGCTCTAACGTCGGACATACAGGAAGAGGCACCCTGGTGCATGCTGTTTGCCGATGATATTTTTCTTGTCGGTGAAGATGTGTCCGAGATCCAGAACAGATTGGAGAAGTGGCAACAGAAGCTGGAGAATGTTGGCTTGAAAATCAACAGAACCAAACCCGAATATATGTTCTGCGATTTCGGCGGTCTCTCCAGCTCTGGAACCATAGCGCTTGATGGTGTGCTTCTCTCGGTCTGCTCCGACTTTTGGTATCTCGCTTCACTCGTGCAAAGCGATGGCGAAGTAGATCGGACGGTTAAGCATAGAATAAACACTGGATGGATGAAATGGCGGCAGATCACAGGAACAATCTGCGACTCCCACATCCCCCTTAAACTTAAGGGGATGATATATAAAACCATGGTCAGACCTGGTGTCTTGTAATGGTCAGAATGTTGGGCCTTAAAAGGGATGAATGAAAGGCAATTGCATGCAGCTGAGATGAGAATTTTAAGAGGGATGTGTGGTGTTACACGAATATATACTTACAATAAGAAATGAGGACATAAGATGAAGTCAAAGTGACACCAATAATTGAAAATTTGTGTGGGAATCGATTGTCATGGTATGGTCACGTAATACGGAGGAATGAGAAAAATGTCGTGAAGAAAATATTGAGTATGAATGTCAATGGCTTTAAGATAGAGGGAGACCAAAGAAACGCTGGATGAACTATGTGAATTATGATATGGATATAAAGGGAGTGACTACTGAGATGACGACTAGAAGTGTGGAAGACAAAGACATGTTGCGCCGACCGCAAATAAATTGGAATAAGGGCGGGAGAATGATGCATAGAGCGTGGTAGGTAATTTCCCTACTCGGTTCTAAGCCTAAATGTCTACATTATTTGTGGGAACCACCACTCCACCACCCCACCACCCCATTTCTTCCCGTGGGTGTCGTAAAAGGCGACTAAGGGACTTACTAGAGAATGGGCAGCAGCGTTCTCTATGCATTTTACCACCATACTGCGATCGCCAACCCGCCTGCCAAGCGTGGCGATTATGGCAAAGCCCCCCAAATTGGGGGAGGCCTAAGTCCAGCAGTGGACGTCTTACGGCTGAAATGATGATGATGATGATGATTTGTGGGAATCCTCGAAAATGCATTTCATTTTCACACAAAGACAATGTGTCGGTTGCCATAAGTTAAAAAAGTGAATAACTACTGCTTACGTAATCACAATCTAGACTCCCCCACCCCCCATGTCATCAAAAATAAGACCCCCCGCCCCCCTATAGTGCTTACGTAATACTTGAACGGCCCCACACCACAACATTTCCAAACAGTGCCCTGTTTGGAAATGTTATGGTGATTTTTACATTCATTGGTATTTTTTTTTATTCTTTTGTAAATTATTAATGAGGAGAAATTACTGTTTATGTTGATTATTAATGTTGATTCTGTGATATTATAATTATTATACATATTAAACTCTGATTTGATACATAGGTCTTTTTATTCTAAGAAAGAGGAGCCTATCTATAACGCAATTCGGGTTATGATAGGAATGATACATCGGGTCAGGTTACGATACTCATGTATAATCGATCTTTCTATTACATAATTAAGTATATATTGTAGTATCGAAGAAAATCAATAGAAACGTGAAATAGACTTGATCGTGGTGATGTTGACTGGTTCAAAGATCATTCGTGCGTCTGTGGTAGTGTAACAAATTCATACGTCAGTAGTTCAGGGTTATGTGTGACTTCTTCGAAGGACATTCCCGATGAGGTGACCACCGCTAGCAGATAATAAGAAGGTCGTAAATTGTTTTAGTTGCGCAGCCTCGTTTCCGAGCATCCACTGCCGAAGCTAATCCTGGAGTACCGACACTTGCACAAGGCTCACGCCACCTTTGTCACGGGTATCGCCCAGCATGTTAAAGACGGAGTTGTTAGACCAACGTGGTAAGTTACGTGAACTTTTAATTAGTACCTAGTACCTACTTTCACCCTGGGGTCGTTTAAGTATTACGTAAGCAGATTTATTACAATCATTTTGAAAAAAGGTACTCGGACCGTCGCTGGGTAGACACGCGCGCTCACGTACTTCTAATTACCTCCGTGTTTGTTAATTCCAAATCTGAGTAAAAAGTGCATCAAACTACTACAAAAGTACAAATCCACAGTCTACAATACACGAGTGATAATAGTGTGCAAAACAATAGTGAAATACGAACGTTAAACCCGTGTGTGATCAATTTTAAAACAAAAATGGACAAAACTGGTGACTTTTTGGACTTTGAACTCGTTAACTAAACAAAGCAATCACTGAGTTTGCTCCTGATCGTAAACACTTCGCGCAGTTTATTAATCACCTAATTGGAATTAAGTTCTAACGACTGGCTGGTTCCGCGGCGTAACGCGGTACGCTGACGGTGAACGCGATTGTGCGCGAGTTCGATTCCCACACACCGATTCAATCTAATTCTGTTTTTTTTTTCATTTCAATTTCATTTTTTTTTTGTATTATTATTTTTTATTAATTAAATTAAATATAAATTTTAATCACATTCGCACAAAGTTCCTAAATTTACTCAAAATGCAAAGAACTCCACCCAAACAGTCACTGTCTGAATCAGACTTGCCATCTGCCTTGATCGACAATTCTGAGGGAAGTAACGTCACTGCACGGGGCAACAAGCGTCAACGTCTCGAAGATTCTCCAACTAAGGAAGGAGACCGTGACATAACACCTGCATTTAGTGCCTTCAAAACGGAATTACTGGAAATGTTGACAAACTGGAAAGCCGAGCATGAACTGTTCTTCAACGTTTGGAAAAATGATCAAGAAGCTACTCTTACCAAGCTGGTCAGCGATGTTGCTGCTCTTAAAGAGCAATGCCTTTCTATCGAGAAGGCAAATTCTGAAATAGAACGTAGTTTTATCTCTATAAAAAAACAATATGAGGATACATCTACTAAGGTCTCAATATTGGAAAAAGAGAAAACTGCGAACGCCGAAATGATCTGCCGCCTGCAGAAGGAGTTACAGGATTTACAATCACAGCCATGCCATGTCAATGTCGAGATCGAAGAGAAACAAAGGAAAACAATCCTTGACCTCGAAAACTCCGTTTCCCATCTCAAAGAAGAAATAAACTCGCAAGCACAGGTCTCCTTGTCCTATGAGATAGAAATAATGGGAATAGGTGAGTCCGCGAATGAAAACTTACAGCACATCGCATTATTGACAGCCACTAAGATCGGAGTAGAGCTCAAAGACTCCGATATCGACTGGGTGACCCGCGCCGGTAAACGTCAATTTAGCACAGATAGTGACCATACTCCTAAATTACCACGACCAATAATTGTGCGTCTGACCCGCCGTGCAAAGCGGAGCGAACTAATCAAAGCATCAAAATCCAGACGCAAATTAAACAGCACTGATCTAAACATAGAAGGAAGCGCTAGCAATGTTTACATCAACGAACATCTTACCAAGCAGAACCGACTTCTTTTTCGTGAAGCCAGGTCCAAAGCTATTGAGAGCGGTTTCAAGTTCTGCTGGGTTAAGAATGGACAAATCAACATTAGGAAAAAGGAAGGTGCACCTGCTATTCGAGTTCGCAATGCAGCAGACATCGAACTTTATTTCAACCAGCCAAACCAAAAAGAGTCCTCAGCGCAAGATGCTCAACAAACAAATTTGTAGTCATGGAATTTTGCTTAGACTCGCAGACCATATTTTTTTGTGTAATTCGTGTTTTCGAGCTACTTTTACCTTAATTTCTGTTTTTGGTTCCTTAATTTTGAGTCGCTTCCTGGTTATCATATCAATTGCATCGCATGTAAACTTGCTGATATCCTACTATCACTTTTATTTTCACATTCATTTATCGGTTACACACTTTTGTACACATTTCTCATACACTTCACATAAAATAATACGTTCTAATTCCAAGCATTGTAGGTTCCAGTGGTATCGTGGATTAAGTGACAGAAGCAAACATATCTTCGTAAATTATTTATTACTTTTTGATCTTTTTTATCCGTGGATAACTTAGTAGTTCATGAGAATATAGAAAAATCTTTGTGTATTACCTGTCACTTATTGAACGAGCTGGAACACTGCCAGGATCTAATAACAAAGGCCTATAACTTTAAAATTGTTACAGTAAATATCAGAAGTATGCAAAAAAACTTTGATCATTTCGTTGTAGCCTTAAAACGTTTAAATATCGAATATGATGCTATGATCCTCACAGAATGCTGGTTGAACGAAAACTCTGTTATAAGAAGTCTTAACGGATATAACTCATTTCGATCAACGAAATTTATAAATAAAGCTGGAGGTGTCATAATTTATGTTAAGGAATGTCATGAGGTCGTGGTTACTGAGCCTGATATAGACGATGCAAACTGCCTAATGATTCGTCTGGGTGGGTCTATTAATCTATTCGGGATTTACCGCTCCCCTTCTTTTAGTAGTTTAACAAACTTCTTATCGTCACTAGATGAGCACTTGAGTCAAGTCAAGTCGAAATCGGTGCTGGTAATCACGGGCGATTTAAACATTGACATACTGGTGGACAACCCAAGTGGAGACAACGCCGAGTACCAGTGCCTAATGGCACAGCACGCATTGTTACCTGCGATCACAAAGCCAACCCGAGGAAACACCTGCCTAGATCATGCTTACGTAAAAGGCTGTGGGTCAGCGATTGGTATCGTTGCCAAATCTTCATTGACAGATCACGATATTGTTATGGTTGGAATTAACACCAAAACGGAAACTGGTAACAAAAGCACTAGAAAAGTTACCCAAAAAGTTAACTTCGAAAAATTGAAATTAGATCTTGACAACAAAGACTGGTCTCCTGTCACGTGTAGTCAAGATGTCAATGAAGCACTCAAAGCCTTTGAAGATATCCTCAGTGCGGCTACCTCAAGAAATACCCTAAATAACAAGAAAAGTCGTACAAAGTTTATAATGAAGCCCTGGATTACACCCGGTTTGATGCGTTGCACGCGCTTCAAAGATAAACTACACTTGCAAGTAAAACAAGACCCGAACAACGAAACACTGAAACTTTCTTACACGAGGTATAGGAATTTCCTGGTCGATCTTCTTAGAAAAGTAAGGAACAATTATAACAGCAGACAACTGCAAGAAAATCAACATAACCCTAAAAAATTATGGAGCACCATTAAGGACATAACCGAGATGCCAACGAAAAAAAGCGCGTCCCCTCAAGAACTAATGACCTCCGCTAGATCTGTCAAGGGATCTTTGAACTCCTGCAATAGTTACTTTGCATTGGTGGGGAAGACCCTTGCAGACAAGATATTGCAAAGCCTGTCCACGACTGAGGAAGATTTAGCCTCCAAAATCAGATGTAGAGTATCTAATAGTAACTCCATATTTTTGGCGCCTACTGACGTACACGAAGTGGACAGAATTATTCTTAATTTAAAAAGTGACAGCGCTCCAGGAATTGACGGATACAGGGCACCACTAATCAAACACATAAGGCACTCAATCTTGGAACCTGTCACGTACATTTGTAATTTAAGCATGTCAACAGGGGTCTTCCCGGATAACTGGAAAACTGCCTTGGTGTCTCCAATCCATAAAGCAGGACCGAAAGAGACTCCTGATAATTATAGACCAATATCCTTGCTCAGCCTTTTCTCTAAAATACTCGAAAAAGTAATCAGTAAACGTATTGTTAGCTTTATTGAGGAAAATAATTTACTATCGGAACGCCAGTTTGGCTTTAGACAGGGAAGATGCACGGAAAACGCTGTCGAGCTCCTAACCAACATTGTTTCTGGGCACGTCGACCGAGGCCGTCGATGCCTAGGCGTATTCATAGATCTCGCAAAGGCATTCGACTCAGTCTCAAGTCGGATACTACTAAAGAAACTGGAGTCGATTGGTATAAGAGGTGTAGCCCTAAACTGGTTCCGTAGCTATCTAACTGATCGCCGGCAGTGTGTTAGAGTCGAAAATCAGATAAGCGATGAACTGGGTGTTTCTTTTGGTGTACCTCAGGGAAGCCTGCTGGGCCCGACTTTATTCACAATTTACATGGACGATATTTTTAGAAATGAAATTCCTAACGCGGACTTGATTTGTTATGCTGACGATACAGTTATCATTTTCCACGGTGCGGACTGGAAAGAATTGCATGAGAAAACTGAGTCTGGAATGAGGACGTTAGCTAACTGGTTGGATTTAAATTTACTCACGCTCAACGAAAAGAAAACTAAATATATAACCTTTAGAAAAACAAACGCCACTAAAATTCCTGAATGGAGGGTAAAAATCCATAGATGCAAGGCTAACGAGCTTGCCGGTGGGTCTGTCTCCACGTGTCCGTGTAACGAGATCGAAAGGTTTGATCACTTAAAATACCTCGGAGTGACATTGGATCAGCATCTCTCGTTCAAGCAACATATCATGGTTACGGCAAAACGAGTTCGTAGGCTTATTTATGTTATGAAGCTACTTCGTGAATGTGCTTCAGCAGATACCCGTAAATTAGTTTACCTTGCCCTCTGTCAGTCTCTACTCCTGTATTGTTTAACAGTTTGGGGCGGCGTCGCCAAAACTCATATGTTAGAGCTGGAGAGGGCGCAACGTGCTGTTTTAAAAGTCATGCTGTTCAAGCCCTTCCTTTACTCTACGGACAAACTGTATAGAGAAGCAGCACTTCTTGGGGTACGCAAACTGTATATTTTTACTGCTGTAACTAGAACACACTCAAAACTTTCGAAAAGAACGGATTTAAATGCCCTTCAAAGTAAGAGAAAATTTAGAATCCCGAACCCAGCAGTCAAGTCTGCGTACGCCCAACGACTTCCAGCATTTCTACTTGCCCACATCTACAATAAGGTCAACTCTGTTCTTAAGATCCACAACTTCTCTTACACCCAAATGAAACAAACTATGAAATCATGGCTCTTAGAACAGTCATACACCTATACTGAAACAATTCTTCATATTATTAAGTAAAATCAACTGACACACCGCAGAGGCACACACACACACACAAACACACCTACACACACACACACAACACACAACAGCAGCAATAGATTAGATAGATAGCTTTAGATTTTGTAGCAAGTTTGATCCTTTTTACATTATATTTTATTTTATTTTATAGATATAGGAATTTGATGTATTTTCTTTTCATGCCTGAAGTAGTTTATTTTTTTTATTTTTGTAATTTTAGTTTTTGTAGTCTCTAAGAGGCTAACTACTTCTAACCACTACTTTTATTTGTCGTAAATTTCAACTAATGTTTTTATGTATAATGGTGCCCAAGATACAGGCTGTGCCTAGTTTGGGACCAACGCTACCTCAAAAATGTAATTTTAATATTGAAATAAACGATTTTTACTTTTTTACTTTACTATTTACGGAGAGTAAATGATTCCATCCCCCTTGTCAGCAGAAGTAAGCAAAGCTCTATCCCTCCCCCCCCCGTGCTTATGTAAACATTGTTAAATGCATTTTTTAAAACTTTCGAACATATTTTGGTATAACTTGGATCTGTCTATTTGAAACGGCATCTTAATTAAACAATTCAACTTTGGCGAATGTGCATCAACGGTAACACAAACATTAACTTGCTTTGCTTTGTTTACTATACGCCAAATCGTCAATTGTACTGAAACGAAACAATATGTATAGTGACGGAAGAAATTTAGACAAGTGAATAGCGCGCGGTAATTCCCATACTCGGATCTAAGCGGTACAAACCTAAACGTAGACATTATTTGTGGGGATCCCCGAAAATGCGTTTCGTTTTCAAACATAGACAATATGTAAGTTGCCATATGTGTACAAAAATAAAAATAACTATTGCTGACATTATTATTATCTAGAATCCCCTACCCCCATGTCATCTGTACTATATAAGGTGTATCTATTCATACACGAAATATTTTAAGAGGTACACCTGTAGGTGAAAAGAAAATTAATATATATAATATCTATACTTAATCTATACTTATAACATTATAAAGCTGAAGAGTTTGTTTGTTTGTTTGTATGCTTGTTTGTTTGATTGAACGCGCTAATCTCAGAATCTACTGGTCCGAATTGAAAAATTCTTTTTGAGTTGGGTAGCCTATTTATCGAGAAAGGCTATAGGCTATATAACATCACGCTACAACGAAGAGGAGCTGAGCAGTTATGAAAAATGTTGCAAAAACGGGGAAAATCGCGCGGGTAGGCGATTCGACGCGACGGGAAGGGTCGGGGGAACAAGAAATTTAACGCGGACGAAGTCGCGGGTAGAAGCTAGTAATATTATAAATCTGAAAAGTTTGTTTGGTTGAACGCGCTAATCTCAGAAACTACTGGTCGGAATTGAAAAAATATTTTTGTGTTGAGTAGCCTATTTATTGAGGAAGGCTATTTAAAATCACGCTACAGCCAAAAGGAGCGGAGCAGTAATGACATGAATGCAAAAATGGGGAAAATCGCACCGGTAGGCGATTCGACGCAGTCGCGGGCAGAAGCTAGTCAAAAATAAGCAAAGCAAAACCCCCGCCCTCGGCCTCTATAGTGCTTACGTCATACTTGAACGGTCCCCTTTCACTACAGGAATTCGAAAGTATATGCTAGCTTTCACATCAGAACACCACTATGGTGGGTGACTGTATCAACTTCGGCCACGTTGAAAATCTCGTCTAGAGTGGAGTCAATTCGTCTCTTCAAATTAACATATGACACCGTCATCTCGGGGATCGCTCAATGATAATCCACTGAGTAAGTCCGCTCTGTGAGGCCGCTGACTCATCTCAAGAAGCAGGATTTGCCTTAATTCACTCAAACAATATTACTATTAGCTACAAACGAAAGATAATCCACTTAACTAACGAATAAAGGTTATTATAGCTAGGGAGCTGGCGAGCATTTAAGTATATGATTTGCACACGTTTCACGTTGCGGTGGATTGCAGTTTAAATCATTACGAATTGATTTGGTCTAATCAATTAAGGTCCTATGTCGCTGCGTTTTCGCGTTAGAGCGGATTGAAGTTGCTTAAAAAAATCGGGGTATTAAATCATTTGCACATGTATGCCTCTGGAGTTCATGGTCATAATAATCTTGGAAACGAAGAAAATCGAAGAGGCAGACATTCAAGACTCTGCATTATCATGGGACGGAGTTGTAAAAATGTTAAAAAAAAAATCTCTACTAAGTCATTTGCACGCGGTTCTCATTGCGCCATTTCGATTCACTAACACTATGTGGATTCGAAAAAACATGTGGCAGACACTTTGCTTACTGATTTTCAGCTTTATAACTGTTTTAAATTCACGGAATCAAGGGACAGCGGCTATTGCATGGGATTATTGTTATTCTTTATAGTTTTATTCTTATAAGTTTGTTTAATATTATCCTCTAAATTCAAAATGAGAATCAATCAAAATCAAAAGTCATTTATTCAAACTAGGCTGAGAGTCAGCACTTTTTGTACGCCAAAGTTACATAAGATAGTCCCCCCAAAACGCCCGCCCTTCGACACTTCCTAAACTAAACTCACGGTAACGATTAAACTTCTGGAGCTGATATCTACGCAATCATATTTTTTCTCAATGCCAACCAGAAAGGAAATGTGCTTGGAACTTTAATTAGAAAGTATTTTTTTAAATTGCATGCTTGAATGTAATCTGAATAGGACTAGGATCTGGATAGGAACAGTCTTTAACTTTTTAATGACGTTTCATTTGTGTAAAATACCTAGATTTTGAACCAAGACTGTTTATAGATATACGTATATAGATATAGGCTGTATATAGATATACGCTCTATATTTATTTTAACTTACTTATGAAATGATTTGCCTCATGCCTGTAGGGTGCAGACGGCGGCGGCGACAGGTCGCATCGCCTCCAACAACCCCAATCTGCAGGCGATACCGAAGGCTCCCTTCAATGTCGTCATGTTCCCCGATGCAGGCGACGATGGTTACCATATTTTTTCTTTGTTTTGTATCAGCTTTCTTTTAACTAATGTAGGTATGTATTCTAACTCCTATAAGGGCCATCCATTAATCACGTGACACGTTAAGGGGGAGGGAGGCAGTCTAAAATATCTGCCATCGTGTGACAAACATCAGCATGGGTTCCTTAAAGGTCGCTCGACTACATCTAATCTAGTCAATTAATTTAACAGTCTAGGACACCACGGCCTGTCTTGTAGCCGAAGTGCGGGTCGCTTAGCGCGGCACGCGAACATTAACGACATCATCCGACGAGCTCTTGTCACCGTCGGCGTTCCAGCTGTATTAGAACCCAATGGCTTGGCACGCGACGATGGCAAGAGACCGGACGGTATGTCTTTGTTTCCTTGGAAGGTGGGTAGGCCTTTAGTGTGGGATGCAACGTGTGTCGATACTCTTGCGCCATCCCATCTTCCTAGCTCGGCTTGCTGCGCTGGCGCTGCCGCTGCGGCTGCGGAAAACCTCAAGCGGCGAAAGTATAGCAACCTTATTGGTAATTATATTTTCGAGCCGTTTGGGGTTGAAAGTTGAAACCCTCGGGCCGTGGGGTCAAAGGGCTCATGGCCTCTTTAAAGAAATATCGAAACGGCTGGTTGACACTTCTCGTGACCCAAGGGCTGGTTTTTATTTTGGCCAACGGCTAAGCATAGCTATACAGCGTGGTAATGCCGCCAGTCTCTTGGGTACGTTACCGGTCGACAGCGATGAGGATGAATTTTTCGATGCTTTATTTTAGGTTTTGTATATATAGTTTTGGTTAAGTTAATATATTGTATTATGTTGTTATTTATATTAAAACAAAATCGAGTAGTCTTTACTGATTATCTTACAGAGCACATGTCCAGCCGGTCTCAGGTCGACGTGATATAAGTACACTGACTACAGCAAGTGTTTCGATAGAATTGATCATGCGCTTCTTTTGCGTAAACTCTTGTTGATTGGTGTGAGGGGTAATTTATTCAGATGGTTCTCGTCATATGAGGAGAATAGGTGTCCTGACAGTGGTTCTCAATGGATATACATCGAGAGCGTTTTACATTCCGTCCGGAGTTCCCCTAGGATCCTTGTTAGGACCTCTTTTATTTAGTATTTTTATAAATGACGTTGCATCTTGTTTTCTCAACTCTCAAGTCTTATTGTATGCGGATGATATGAAGATTTTTGATCAAGTAGCAACTGTTGAGGACGCTCGCTTACTACAGGATGATGATGATGATTTTTCTCCCCTTGTGTCCATTGTTGGTTGAATAAGCCTTAGCATGTAACTATTATAAAACCTGTGTATATGTATATCTTTAGATAAATAAACTTATTATTATTATTTATTTATGTATCTGGACCGGTTCCACGAATACTGTGCTAGAAATAAGTTGGATTTAAATGTATCCAAATGCTATGTATGTACATTCACGCGTAAGCCAAACCCTGTTAAATTTGATTATGTGCTTTCGAATTCCTTGGTAGTCAGAATGAGTGTCATCAGGGATCTCAGTGTTATTTTTGATTTGAAGCTTCTGTTTGATGCACATTTTAATAACATAGTCAATAAGGCTTCTAAAGCCTTGGGTTTTATTTTCAGGGTTTGATCAGATTTTAGGAGCGTGAAAACAATGAAATATTTTTATTGTTCGTTTGTCCGTAGCCATCTTGAATATGTTTCTCAGATTTGGAATCCAAATTATATGTTTACATTAATCGGCTTGAAGGTATACAAAGGCGTTTTTTGAGGTACACTCAATATCGCTCAAATACCTATGTCCCGAACTATATAAGTCGGTGTAAAAAAATCATATTCTGCCTCTACACGAGCGCAGGAAAATAGCAGATCTCGCTTTCTTATTTAGTGTTATGAACGGGTCTACTGACGTCCCTGAGCTGGTGAACAAGATCGGGCTTTGCGTACCGGGTGCACTTTTTCGGCAACCACGTCTTCTCCATGTGCCTCAAGTCAGAATTATTTATAGACAGAACTCATATAAGATAAGAGCTTGTCGTACTTTTAATATGGTGTGTCAGGATGTCGAGTTGGATTTATTAAGGTTTTGAATAGTCGTTTTTCGATGTATAGGTAATGTTCCGTCCCGTTTGAATTGGTTACTCTGTGAACGCATTATTTCGTGTAACAGAGTGACATCTGTCATTTTGTCAGTTTTGACTTTGACACTCTCTTTGTTTTTGATCTTGAAAGGGATGGTGGGTCCTCTTGGCGTTCCGACCCCATTTGTAAATTAATCCCTTTAATGCCCGGTTTCTGAGGTACTCTTATCGGTAGTTTATCTGTTCATTAGCGCTTTTGGTTCGATAACTTGACAGTTTGCGTATCCGAACACCGCAATGTAAGATAAACTCCATTTATCTTACACTTGTGTGGCGTTTATCGGTTCCATAACTTTATTTGACGTTTCATTTCAAACTATATCAACTCGCTTTTAATCAAACGCCTAATCAAGTTTGTTGAGCAATAATGCACAAATACGGCTCATTGCATGAACATTTAGTTTTTAAGAATTTATTTTATAAGTACCTACCACGTTGTACACTTTATGTTATTTTTTTCTACTTCATCTTGTCTTTGCACGGATACAACTATTAAATCTCTACCAACCAATCCAACCTATCTGTACCAACTTATTGTACAATTGATTTGTCACCATACTATAGATAATAAAGCATTTTTCTATTTTTTCTATTTCTATTTTCTAAATCATCGGAAGGTTTTTATTCAAGATATTCTGGATATAAACCCCAACAGTTTCTTTTTTATTAATGTACAAGTTATAGGTATGTGATGCAAAGTTATACATTCGTGATATAGATGCTCGTTGCATGACAGTACCATGTATCATAACTCATTCCTACGAGCGCGACTCGATAATAATGAAATAGATGGTCACCTCATGGGAGACAGTGCTTATCCTTGTAGAAAGTTCATGATGACACTATTCTTAAATCCAGCTACAAATGTGGTAAAACGTTACAATGAAGCACAAATAATGACCAGAAACACAGTTGAAAGTACAGTTGGTGTGTGGAAAAGAAGATTTCAATGCCTCTTTAAAATTACGGTTAAAAATAAATCACACATTAGCTGTAATTGATGCAACAGTTGTGTTACATAATATAGCTCTAAAGCAAAATGATTAACTGATAATTGATTCTGCTTCTGAACAAGAAATCGTAATAGACTGTTGATCAACCCCTTTCCTCTGAAGGAAACCATGTCCGTCGGCTATTGTTGGAGCAATATTTTAGGTTGCTAACTTTCTCTTTTATAAATATTTCAAACTGGAAAATTGTCATATTGTACAACTATTTACAATATGTATAATGGGGACACAAATAAAAAAAAAACATATGAACTTGGCTATATTTCGAGTTAAATATGCACTTCGATAAGAAGCATCTTGTCTATTTCAGTAAAATGTTTACTACGTTTTCCAGATTCCATTATGATAATATATAAAAAAATGGATTAAGCGCAAACGATTCGAAAGACATGTAACCGACAGCGAAGTAAAATTAATATCAAGAATCATAAACAATGAACTGAGTACTGACAATAGAAAAAAAGGTTTTACCCATAAATATAAAATAATGACTTTACATATTTTCAACTAAAATAGTATTAAGCCAGTTATTTACTCTTGAATATTTTTTATTGTTTATTAAACTAGTTTTAAAGAACATTTAAATAATAAAAATCAATTTTAGATGCAATCTCATAAACAGACCCATCTAGCGGCATCTAAAAAACTAGTTGACAGTTTCATAGGTTATTGAATGGTTTGTTTTGTATTCAGAAACGCAGTGACAGTTAGCCGACGTTTATCTTATACATAACTTTATTGAATGAATAGTTGTTGAGAGTTTATCTTGGAACTTCAGAAACCGGGCATAAATCGATCCGTTTGTGGCAATTTGCCGTGATCCAATTGTTTGTTTGAGTAACCAACCCCCAATGGACGAAATAGAACGGGTTTTAGTTTGAACTTTGGTTAAAATAGTTTGAGGTTAGTGACAGTGATTGAACGCGTGCTGGAACCAACATCTGGCGTATTGCAGCGGCAACCAAATGGCCCTCCTTAGGCAACAAAAGGGGGTGACGGGCCCCATAAGGAAGGCTAGAGTGACTCAACCGTCCCCCAACACGCAAAAGACCCGTATCGTCCAAAAAGGGGTCCAACTTACTAACGGCTCCCGACAGTTTCCAAAACTCTCACTGCAGAATGGCCAACAGCGCATTGCAACCGGCATGCGAGTTCTTAATGTGACGATCAGTCACTAACAATTTAACCAACAACAAACAACAATTCAACAATTTGTCGAGGGAGCTAAATCGACTCAACAAAAATCAAGGTCAAACGGAGAGTCCTTCGTTCCAACAGCGAGCACCTAGAGCCCGGGCAAAGGACCCCACCATAGGGGGTGAGCAATCAGGCGGGGTGCCATGCACCCACGTGAGGCCACGTCACCTGGGTTCAGATCTCCAGGCACGTGCCTCCAAATCAAAGGCGTTTTAGAATTTTGAATCTGGGACACTCGGATCGCAACAAAGACCTCCAAGAGTGGACGGACGTCTTCAACCAACACAAAACAATTTGACTGTCCGTCCAGGCGTAAGAAGCCCGAATGTCCACAGTTCCACCCAAAGTGTGACCAACGTGGTTCAATAGACGCACAAGAAGCGCCGCCCATGACAATTCTAACTTAGGGATGGTCAGTGCCGTCCGGAGGGGGGCCACCTTGCTCTTTGCCAAGACCAGTGACAACTTCATCTGGCCTGTCGCGCTGACGGTGCGCAGATAAACAACAGCTGCATAACCGTGCGAAGACGCATCACAAGCCCCAGCTCGCGGGCCTGTTGATAGTCGCCCCGCCACTCGTTTTGCTGGCACCCAGAGTCGTCCTGTTTGTGAGTTTTGTAGGGACACGGGGCATGGCATGGCAACTTGCGCGGCCTTTTTGAAATTGCACGTGAGTGCCCGCCGCCGAATTGCCAATGCACGCCGCCTGTGCTTCTCATGTTTGGGGGCTCACTTCCATCGGGACTGCCCCAACCCCCGCCCTTGTAGATTTTGTAGGGGGTCTCATTTGAACATTTTGTGCGCTAACGCGAACCACGCTGGCAGACCAGCCTCTGATGAAGGTTCGCGCACGGGGGGTTAACATAGAGTTGATCACCGGGCTTCTGGCTCGCCGGTTCAGAACCGGGGCGAGGCCCGCAATTTTGAGCGCCGCACTCCACCCCCCGCGCAAGTTGATCGGGAGTCGCGCGACCGCCATTTGGTCTCCCCGCGTAAAGGCGATTACGCAGTTGTTGCTAGGCAGCGCTGGCCAGACCAGCACCGCCTTCCCTCCCCTCCATTGGCGGAACGTCCCCGGTTGGAGTCACGCCCCCCGCCATTCAGGCATCCGGTGGGATATGCCCTTCCAGCGATGGCGCATGGCTCGGGACACCGCGCGTACGAGGAATTTGAACTCCATCCTCGTCGGGAAAGACTTAGGCCTGGGTGCGGCGATCGGTCGCCGCCCAGGCATTGTTAGGACATTGGCGCCTGCCCCGCTAAAGTACCCCTCAGATCGACACGGTTTTGTTGCCAACGGCATCGGTCAGGGTCTGGGGGCCCACGGGGGACTCTGTTGTGGTCCGTGCCATTTTGGACACGGGAGCCTAGGGTTGCCTATTGTCTATTGTTTTGTTTGTGTATTGTTTTGGGCGAAATTGTTTTCTTCAGCGCCTTTGGACTGCGGAACTTGGTTGGGACGAGCCACTTCGGGAAACCCTATTGGAAGATTGGCTTCAATTTGTATCCGCACTCCCTGCAGTCAACGAGGTCGAGTTTCCCCGCGCTATCCTCCCCCCTGGGAGCTACACTGCTACCCTTCATGGGTTTTGTGATGCGTCTTCGCACGGTTATGCAGCTGTTGTTTATCTGCGCACCGTCAGCGCGACAGGCCAGATGAAGTTGTCACTGGTCTTGGCAAAGAGCAAGGTGGCCCCCCTCCGGACGGCACTGACCATCCCTAAGTTAGAATTGTCATGGGCGGCGCTTCTTGTGCGTCTATTGAACCACGTTGGTCACACTTTGGGTGGAACTGTGGACATTCGGGCTTCTTACGCCTGGACGGACAGTCAAATTGTTTTGTGTTGGTTGAAGACGTCCGTCCACTCTTGGAGGTCTTTGTTGCGATCCGAGTGTCCCAGATTCAAAATTCTAAAACGCCTTTGATTTGGAGGCACGTGCCTGGAGATCTGAACCCAGGTGACGTGGCCTCACGTGGGTGCATAGCACCCCGCCTGATTGCTCACCCCCTATGGTGGGGTCCTTTGCCCGGGCTCTAGGTGCTCGCTGTTGGAACGAAGGACTCTCCGTTTGACCTTGATTTTTGTTGAGTCGATTTAGCTCCCTCGACCAATTGTTGAATTGTTGTTTGTTGTTGGTTAAATTGTTAGTGACTGATCGTCACATTAAGAACTCGCATGCCGGTTGCAATGCGCTGTTGGCCATTCTGCAGCGAGAGTTTTGGAAACTGTCGGGAGCCGTTAGTAACTTGGACCCCTTTTTGGACGATACGGGTCTTTTGCGTGTTGGGGGACGGTTGAGTCACTCTAGCCTTCCTTATGGGGCCCGTCACCCCCTTTTGTTGCCTAAGGAGGGCCATTTGGTTAAATTGTTGTTGTTGTTTGGTTGTTTTTGTTGTTTGTTATTGTTTTGATCCGCCAGCCTGCCTCCATTGGGGGGGTATTTTTGATGCCGCGGTGAAGGCAGCAAAGGGACTCTGGTGCAGATTGTTGGGAGACACCGTTCTCACCTTTAAGGAGTTAGCTACGGTATTTTGTCGCATTGTAGCTGTATTGAACTCGCGTCCATTGTGCCCGCTGTGTTCGGACCCGAACGACTTGGAGGCCCTAACCCCCGGGCCATTTTTTGATTGGACAGCCACTTTTCACCCTGCCCGAGTGCCCTTTTGTCGATGTGAGCCAAAATCGGCTATCGCGGTTTCAGTTTGCACCAACTGAAACCGCTATAGCCGATTTTGGCTCGCTCAGAGTTTTGGAAGCGTTGGAGCTTGGAGTATTTGCACATCCTCCGGCAGCGCGTCAAGTGGACTGATAAAACGCAACCTTGTCAAGATTGCCAAGTGATTAGCGGACGGGAAGGCCCGTCCGGGGGGGATCCGGGGTAGATGTTCCGTCCCGTTCGAATTGGTTACTCTGTGAACGCATTATTTCGTGTAACAGAGTGACATCTGTCATTTTGTCAGTTTTGACTTTGACACTCTCTTTGTTTTTGATCTTGAAAGGGATGGTGGGTCCTCTTGGCGTTCCGACCCCGTTTGTAAATTAATCCCTTTAAATCGATCCGTTTGTGGCAATTTGCCGTGATTCAATTGTTTGTTTGAGTAACCAACCCCCAATGGACGAAATAGAACGGGTTTTAGTTTGAACTTTGATTGAAATAGTTTGAGGTTAGTGACAGTGATTGAACGGGTCCACCCTTTATGGCAGATTTTTTTTCGTCATAATATTATTTTGCATAACAGCGGATGGCATAAACTTCATTTCGCAGAAATTCGTTTGGCATACACTCATTTACCATACATTCACAACGCATAATTTTATAAGTCAGAATCATCTTTAGGCATAAATTTTATTCCATAATAATTAAAAAGTAGAACCATCATATCGCAGAAAGTTCGCCGTCAGAATCGTCTCTTGGCATAATTTCATATCGATAGTTATTAAAAGGCAGAACTATCATATCTCAGAAACTTTAAACTTAGAATCATCTTTTGGCATACATTTCATATCGAAGAAGCATGCAGCATGCAAACAAGCATGCAGCCTGCAAGCAAGCATACAGCATGCAAGCAACCAAGCATGCAGCATGCAAGCAAGCATGCAGCAAGCAAGCAAGCATGCAGCAAGCAAGCATGCAAGCAAGCATGAAGCATGCAAGCAAGCTTACAGCATGCAGGCGAGCATGCAACATGCAGCATGCATGGTTTCTGTCACGGCTCCGGCGCTGCGAGGCTCCGGCGGTCCCACGCGAGCTCATCGTCGCAGATGGTTTTACGCTCACCACCACAGCTTCGGCTTGCTGGCCGGCTTTGCCGGCCAGCCTCAGCTGCGGCGGCGCGCGTCAAAATCACCTGCTCCTCAGCTCGCGGGCCGCCTCGCCCCTCCGCGCCTACGCGGGTTTAAATTACACTCTAGGGGTAGGGCAGAGAAGACTACGTGGAGTCGGTTCTGCAGCGATTCGTTTCTGTCAATAACTTTTGTAGCACAACATATACTGACTTTTTGAGACACTATTTTAATTTTATTTAAGGTCAAAATGCAATATTGTACAAATGATAATATGCCTAACAAAATTATTCAAAATGAAATTCTGCCATCTTCATAGTATGCCAAGTGAAATTATACCAAATAATTGTCGCACTAAATAAATGTTATGCTAAACGAAATTATGCGAAATTTTAAGTCTGCCAAAGATAATTATGCGAAATAAAATTCTGCCATCTTAAAAGTATGCCAGCGTAAAGTTGGACATATAAACAGTCGGCCAAACAACGATTATGCTAAACATTTTTTATGCCTTACAAATATTCGTTTATAGAAAATTATGCCAAGTGTGTTATGCCAAATAAAATTCGGAGCATCAAGTTTCTGCCAGATAGAGGGAACCCTGATTGAACACGTGCTGGAACCAACATCTGGCGTATTGCAGCGGCCGGTATCCTGGATTGCCCACTGACAGCGTCACTACACAATACAATATACACTCATTTACATACATAAATCCAGGTGTGCTCCAGAGCAGGTGTTCTTCTACCATCAGGTGAGTATTTTGATTATTGTATTGATAAGCACGGCGGACAGTTCGCTTCGCCACTCTTGTCTCCAGGGCCCCACCATCATAACTTCCACTGCGCTATTTGAATCCCATGGTCGGGGCTCTGGCCTGGCGTCGAACAGGTAATCTGTTTTGTTTTTACTCTTTATTTTGTATTCTTGAGCGTGATATAACTCATTAGCGTATTTCTTACGTCGCTGTTTTAAATTATTTTTAAATATTACTCACATTAATCGTTAGTGGAAGTTTGTAATTGTCCATCACTTACACGTTGTACTAGACATTGTAATTTATTAACTGTAAGCTTTCCTAAAACTAATAAAATCAAATCTAATAAAATAAAAATAAAGGGGGGAAGAATCTTAAGGTTCGTGATGTCACATGTACTATTTCACAAATCGAAAGTATTAAAATGGTTTTCAAATCGAATAAAAGACTACTTAGATAAAAATTACTAACTCTAACAATATTTTTGCAGTTTTAAAATAAACCTGCACCCTAATTGCGTAACGCACAATCAATCAGAATCTAAATCATATTAAAGATTATTTTTAATACATTGCTTCATATGTTCGAATAATTCAATTCAACTCAACTCAACAACGTAAATAAAGCAACGAATGTTGTTGAACTGTCAAAATTAAAGCGATTCCTACTGAGTGTGTAACGCGATAACCCCTCACTGGTGTTATTTAAAATTGCAAAATCTAACCTATGGTTCATGGTTCTCACCATGCTTCAAAAACATTAATAATATTCATGCGATTTATGGACGGCCCTTTACTGAATGGAGTAGTCACTGTTTGTAGCCTTGTGTCAGAAAATTGTGTAGGTGCGTATGCAAATTTTCGTGCGTTTCGTCTTAGGATTGCAACTCGTCAATGTTAATCTCACCGAGCGAAATGGTACCTACTATGTTATAGCAGACAGGTCACAGCTGATGTTCCGGTCGGTGTACGTGCCGCGAGCCGGCCGCTCGTTCCTGTCGGCCGACTTCCAGCACGTGGAGTGCCGCGTTTTCGCGCACGTCGCCGCCGACACCGGCCTGCTGAGCGCGCTCGCCGGCTCCGACGACCTGTTCAAGGTGCTGGCTGCACAGTGGTGAGGATATACGTCTCTTTGACTCTGACTCTGTAATCTCGACTCTCGATAGTGTCGTAAACGGATGCCGGTTTTATCTGTTAGATGACAACACTAATTGATAAGTAGCAGCACAAGCGATTTAAAAATGACATTAATATTTACGTTTAAAGTATTATTTTGTTTTAATTATTGTAAATGTGAAGATTAAGTGGGTGTTATTTTATGCGACCAACACAAATGTCCTTTCTTTGGTATTGTTCGTCGAATCATTGACCTCCTTAAGTTCTGAGTTGAGCTGCATGATTACTGACAAATGCGTGCACTGATTGGACAGGTCCACTCAATCTGTGTGGTTCTTTCCTTAAAAGACCACTTCAGACACCAATCCACATGGTCTTCACATGATCTAACCAAATTATGTCTGGACTTTAAAAGAGACTGTGACCACTTTTTTTTTTTTTTTTTGGATGGGAAATCATCAAATGACTTCTCCCGCTCTGGGCGGAGCGGGAGGGCATGTCAGACTTTTACTGACTAAAACCCACCCGTGTTCCTTCAATTGCCCATGTGCCAGGGTCACGGTATCTCTTTCGAACAATCACGCGACCCCGGCAGGGACTGTGACCTCTGAGTTTGTTTCGGCCTTTCTTCTCAGACTAGTCAGATAGGAAACGCCGACCTCATCTAGTTTTAAAAAATATGATTGACGTGTAAAAGTGTTTGTACAAACCTACTTGCAAAAATAAAGTCATTTATCATTTATTTAGGTGTCTCCGATTTCATCGAACATCTTGTTGTCCCTACAGGCTGAGAAAGCCAGAGGCCGACATCGTGGCCGCAGAGCGCGAGCGCACGAAGCGGCTGGTGTACGCGAGCCTGTACGGCGCCGGCACGCGCAGGCTCATGGAGATCCTGGACGTGGACTACCAGCAGGCGCTGCAGGTCGCCGCTAGCTTTAACAGCAAGTGCTAAAAAAAAGTTTTCAATTCTTTTGTAATATTACCTATGTATATTGTGGTGTCTTACAATTTCCACGCGAAAGAAGTTGCGGGCAAAAGCTAGTCATAACACTATGTGCAGGGATTCTCTACAGGGGAGTTCAGCATAAAGTACCGAATTCTTGGTAGGTAAAAGGTCGCGCGTCGATGCGTATTGCGAGTGCCAGAAACGGCGTGGTTTGGGGAGGTTAGGTTAGGTTAAAACTGTGACCTATGGAAACGCCTTGATTCCGTTGACGAGCCCTATAAGCGAAGTGTCCTGTCGAGCGTTGCTACTTCTCCTTCATTTTATTCGTCAACCCCTTCTTCCGGCCTTTAAATCGATGTCGATACACGAATATTCGAAAGTTAGGTTAGAATACACCTGTAGAGCCCCTCCTGTGAAGGAAAAGTTTCGAAAAGTTCCTTTTTGAGAAATATTTTTTTAATATTCTAACCTAACTTTCCAATTTTCGTGTATCGACATCGATTAGGGGGAGGTCCCCCTTCCCTCCCCCTTACCACCCCTTAAATCGAAACCCGGCAATCCGAAGTCCTACCAAATTCCTATGGTGGCATTATGGCCTTGTATAAATTGGAAAGATGCATGGGCTCGTCTACCTTACAAACTATATACAGAAGTATGCAAAATTCGTGTATACATTGTAATCACAAATTTAAAAATTGCATTACAAAGTATACGCGAGCAGATTCCTATGGCATCGATGCGGCGTATTTCCATTCTGTACATGGCCAAAACGCAAGGCCATGTACAGAATGGAAATACGCCGCGTCGATGTCACTGCCACCTTGTATACAGGCGGTAATAACTGACGAAATTTCTGTGATACTCTAATTTCTTCGGTCAGGCACACCTCAGTGAATACCTCCTCGGGGAGAAACGCTGATGTAATGTTATTTTAACAATGTTAGGAACGTTTCCATCGCTGAAGTCGTTCGGTCGCAGCGTGGTGTCGCGCTGTGGCGCGGCGCGCGGCCGCCTGGCCACGCTGTGCGGCCGCGTGCGACGGTTCGCCAACATCGCCAGCGAACACTTCAACTTGAGATCGCACGCTGAACGACAAGCTGTCAACTTCGTCGTGCAAGGTTAGACAGCATCTGAAACTCTGCCGCAATTTCAGATTTTTAGGCACATAAGTAGGTATACTGCTATGTAAAAATACTTGGTTTTAATTCTACAGTAACAATATTCAGGTTTGAATGCAGTAAGCAGCGCCGCCCACCCATCTTAACCGGTTACATAACATTATACTGTCATGGGTTTCCTCCACACAACTGGACAAACCTTTTTAACCGACTTCAAAAAAAGGAGGGGATTATCAATTCGACTGTATATTTTTTTAAAATTATTATTTGCTTTATTTCATTGTACAAACATATATATTATATTTTTAAATATTAAAATAACAAAAATTATAAAAATATTTAAAAATATAAAAAATAGTAGCCCAACGGTATCAGGAACAGGGTCCAAGCTACCGGCGGTCAGGGCTCCAGAGAGAGGAACCTCCTGACAATACGAGCCGTGTCCAGAAGTACCGCTTTCTGAATCAAGCCTTTGATCCAGCTGCCTATCGAGAGCCTCCTTAGATGTTAGTCGAGGCTCTTGGCTATTAAGCCGTAGGCAGTGACGACTATCGGCACAATGATCGCTGAGTCCATATCCCACATGTCGACAACCTCGCGAGCCAAGTCAAGATACTTGATCTGTTTATCTTTCTCAGCTTTCACGAGGTTCTCGTCATGTGGGACCGTTATGTCAACAATAATTGTGCGCCGCTCTACTCGATCCACCACCACTATATCAGGCTTATTTGCAACAAAAGTCCTGTCAGTGATGATGGATCGATCCCAGTACAATGTGATATTTCCATTTTCGAGGACTGGGTCGGGCACATACCTGTAATACGGCACCTCTGATTCCACAAGACTGTATTTCAGAGCAAGTTGCTGGTGGATAATCCTGGCTACTAGGTTGTGCCTATGCAAGTATTCTTCGTTAGCTAGACGAGAACACCCAGAGATTATGTGCCTAATTGATTCTCCTGGACGGTGGCATGCCCGACAGATGTCAACCGTGCCATCTTTCACAATAAATCTTCGGTAGTTGTTCGTCATCATAACTTCGTCCATAATTGCACAGACAAACCCTTCGGTTTCCCCGAAGAGGTCACCGAAACACAACCAGGCTACGGAAGCTAGTAGATCTACATCGGGTCCATGTAGGGCCCGGAAATAGCGTCCGTGAAGCTCCTTACTCTGCCATACCTCCATGCGGTCATTATGCCAAGTATTACAGGTTTGCGCCAGTTCTCGTTAGCCAAGGAGAGCGGGGTGAGGCCCTTGTCAACCGCGACCACATCTCGATGCATCCCCACGGCGGTCTCTAGGAAATATTCCCTGAGGCTGCATATCTCGCGATTGTGGAGAGTCTTAGCGTTTAAAAAAAAAACAACCGACTTCCTTAAAAAAAACACTACAAAGTCAAAAATAACTTTAATTTCGCAAGTCGGTGTCTTAGGCTCTGTATTTAAGGTTTTTGCCACCGACTTCCGAAATTAAAGTTATTTTTGACTTTGTAGTGTTTTTTTTAAGGAAGTCGGTTGTTTTTTTTGTAAAAAGTTTTTATTTTTTGACTTTTTAGTTGTGGTAGATAATCCGCACTAATCTAATCGCGATATTCGTTCATTTGTCGCGCAAATACGTAATGAAAATTTAAGACTTATATGGTTTTCACATGGACCCCATTGTCCGAATGAAACCAAATTAAAATGGGACCATTCGGGAAGCACCAGCTTTCAAATAAAAAAAGAATCATCAAAATCGGTTCACCCAGTCAAAAGTTACGAGGTAACAAACATAAAAAAAAAAAAAAAAAAATACAGTCGAATTGATAACCTCCTCCTTTTTTTGAAGTCGGTTAAAAAGCCTCGACCTCCACACTTTCGCGGGATATACAGCCTCATTACCGATGACCGTGGGTGATGCATTCGCAAAAAATTAAAATGGGACCATTCGGGAAGCACCAGCTTTCAAATAAAAAAAGAATCATCAAAATCGGTTCACCCAGTCAAAAGTTACGAGGTAACAAACATAAAAAAAAAAAAAAAAATACAGTCGAATTGATAACCTCCTCCTTTTTTTGAAGTCGGTTAAAAAGCCTCGACCTCCACACTTTCGCGGGATATACAGCCTCATTACCGATGACCGTGGGTGATGCATTCGATATGCAGTCAGCAGCGTACGGACCCTCCTATCCAGGGCGTCGAGTTCGGTTTGAGTCCATTTGAGTATGCCGAAAGAGTACATCAAAACTTTTATTATTTTTATGTTTGTTACCTCATAACTTTTGACTGGCTGAACCGATTTTGATGATTGTTTTTTATTTGAAAGCTGATGCTTCCCGAATGGTCCCATTTTAATTTGGTTCCATTCGGACAATGGGGTCCATGTGAAAACCATATACCTAAGTCTTAAATTTGCATTAAGTATTTGCGGAACGAATAACTCGATTAGATTAGTGCAGAGTATCTACCATAACTAAAAAAATAAAAATAAAAACATTTACAAAAAAAAAAAACAACCGACTTCCTTAAAAAAACACTACAAAGTCAAAAATAACTTTAATTTCGGAAGTCGGTGGCAAAAAACCTTAAATACAGATTCTAAGACACCGACTTCCGAAAGTTATTTTGACTTTGTAGTGCTTTTTTAGGGTTCCGTTGCCAAATGGCAAAAAACGGAACCCTTATAGATTCGTCATGTCTGTCTGTCTGTCTGTCTGTCTGTCTGTCTGTCTGTCTGTCCGTGTATGTCACAGCCATTTTTTTCCGAAACTATAAGAGCTATGTTGTTGAAACTTGGTAAGTAGATGTATTCTGTAAACCGCATTAAGATTTTCACACAAAAATAGAAAAAAAACAATAAATTTTGGGGTTCCCCATACATAGAACTGAAACTCAAAAAAAATTTTTTCATCGTACCCATACGTGTGGGGTATCTATGGATAGGTCTTTAAAAATGATATTGAGGTTTCTAATATCATTTTTTTCTAAACTGTATAGTTTGCGCGAGAGACACTCCCAAAGTGGTAAAATGTGTGTCCCCCCCCCTGTAACTTCTAAAATAAGAGAATGATAAAACTAAAAAAAATATATGATGTACATTGCTATATAAACTTCTAACGAAAATTGGTTTGAACAAGATCTAGTAAGTAGTTTTTTTTTTATACGTCATAAATCGTAAACCGCAATTTACCTTTCATTCAATCAACTCAAATATAAAAATTAAAAAAATAGGATTTAATTTCATAAACACAAGCCTTATGCATAAACCGTGAATACCTACAGGTTTGTACGGAACCCTCGGTGCGCGAGTCCGACTCGCACTTGGCCGGTTTTTTAAGGAATTCGGTTTCTTTTTTAGTTAAAGTGAGTGAATTAGGGCTAATTGCAGGGAGCGTCACATCGGAAACTCTAGTGGGTGACTGCAGAGTCAAGTTCTATCTCCGTCTGTAGTAATCTTTCTCATCCACATTCCTTCACTAAGTAGTCAAACTCTTTCATCTCTAGCTTCAAGCTTCAATTTAGAATGTGTCTTCATTCATTTTTGTGTTTTTCGTTCTATCAGCGTGAGCCACAACGTAGAACAGGGCGGGACGTAGAAGCGAGAACTCCACCGAAGTTCTCCTACCATTCCCTCTATGGGTCCCTACCAAAAGCTAACTGCGGTCGCATGCAAAGTTCACTTGTTGCACTCACAGGTTCTGCGGCAGACTTATGCAAGATTGCGATGATACTGACTGAGCTGCAACTGCGGAGTAGTTCGCCGCCGGTGGACGCGCAGCTTGTGCTGCAGATACACGACGAGCTCGTGTGGGAGGTGGAAGACCAAGACGTGGTCAGAGCCGCTGGTAGACAAAATTTTAATTGTATAAACCTTTTTTTAAACAGCATAGAGCGTTAGTTGTTTCGTATCTTTGTACAACTGGAAAAGTCAGAAATCTTTAACGTTTTGCGCTCAAAATGACCATATCACCCCTCACAATACCTATTGGTAGACAGGCGCGCGAGCGCGTAATTGGCCATTAACTTTTCCTTTTACATAATTACTAAAATAGCCGCGCTATCAATTTTCGTATGATTTTACCCTAAACAAGATCTCGACTGTAATCTACTTAATCAGAATATTTAATAAATTTCTTTAGGAAAAAAAAAATACATATTCTATATTTCAGCAATAATTAAACAAGTAATGGAGGGGTGTGGGCAGCTTTGCGGTATGGCGGGGTCGCTGCCGGTCACCGTGAGCATCGGGCGGAACTGGGCCAGCATGCAACGGGCATGAGTGGGCCAACCTGTGTCGGATGGGACTGGGCGAGCATGCGTCGCGCTGAGAGCACCCACTGTGCTGGGTCCGTTGGAGTGCCTAACATACTAGATTAGAAAATAAATAAATATTTTAATCTTTCAAGTTGAAAAAGTTTTTTTTATTAGTAAGGTATTATCTGACACTATAGTAACATTAGTAACTAAATTTATTTATTGGTAAGTATCTTTGATTTATGAAATACTTACCACAAACAACAAAACAAATTACTTCATATAAAAGCACCAACATTATGAGACGAGCTTTAGTGGTATGGGTCACATTCTGATGGCACTGCACACCGTGCAAGTCTGGCACTGCACTACTTCGGGAAGGCACTTCTTGTGGAAGGAATGTCTACAGCTGTTGTAAACGACCAAATCTGAGGCATTGGATCATGCGCGGTCCGAGAGGTGGGGTCCTAGGGGTCATGAACCCCCCCAAAGTCAGCCATGCTGTCGAGACTCTGAACGATTTGCCTGAAAAACCCAATAATACTCCCGACCTGAGAATCGAACCCGGGACCTCATGCTCATCAGTAGCGCTTTCGACTACTAGACCAACGAGTAGATTTGTACCTTCCTAAAAATATTCTTCAGTACTCATGGTGACCCCCCCCCCAAAATTATAGGCTGCGACCGCGCCTGCATTGCATACGTACCTAACTATGATGGGACAATGGCACGCAAAACACATTAAGTAATCAACCATCATCGCACCATCTCAGGGTAAAATTCATTGTTCTGGCACACATCCAAAGCTTCTTGAATTGGGTAATTTTATCACTGCATTTAAAAAATGCATGAAGTTTGTCCCTTGCATATTTAGCGTAATCAACTCAGCCTATCGCAGTCCACTGCTGGACATAGGCCTCTCCCATATTGCGCCACAACACCCTGTCCTCCGCCTTCCGCATCCAGTCTGTCCCAGCCACTTTCTTTAAGTCGTCGGTCCACCGAGCTGGGGGGCGTCCCACGCTACGCTTGCCGATACGCGGTCTCCACTCCAGGACTCGTCTGCTCCATCGGCCATCGGTCCTTCGACAGACATGGCCAGCCCACTGCCACTTCAGTTTGCTTACTCTGCGAGCTATGTCGGTAACTCCAGTTCTTTTCCGGATAATTTCATTTCTGATCTTATCCTTCAAAGAAACTCCGAGCATAGCCCGCTCCATAGCACGCTGAGCGACCTTGAATTTGTGGACCAGCCCTACTGTCAGTGTCCATGTTTCGGCACCGTATGTCATTACGGGCAGGACGCACTGGTTGAAGACTTTGGTCTTCAGACATTGCGGGATAGGCGACGAGAAGACCTGACGAAGTTTCCCAAACGCCGCCCAACCCAACTGGATCCTCCTGTCGGCTTCCTTCTCAAAGTTGTGTCTACCTAGCTGGATGACTTGCCCTAAGTAGACGTACTCCTTCACAACCTCGAGAAGCGAACCCTCGATGCGGATTGGACTCGGCATGACGTGCGAGTTGAACATGACTTTCGTCTTGTCCAAATTCATGCCGAGGCCAACCCGCCGGGAGGCTCCATTCAGGCTGTGCAGCATCTGGTCCAACTGTTCCAGCGTCTCTGCCATAACGACGATGTCATCGGCAAAGCGAAGGTGTGAGATGTACTCGCCATTCACATTGATACCCTGTCCAGTCCAGTCCAGCGTCTTGAATACGTCCTCCAACGCGTTGGTAAACAGTTTCGGGGATATCACATCCCCCTGTCTCACCCCCCTGAGCAGTTGGATTGGACTGGTTTTCGTATCCTGGATCTGAACAGTCATCGTGGCAGCGTCATACAGGCATCTCAACACTTCGATGTAGCGCCAGTCAATTCGACATCGTTGCAGAGAGGCCAGAACTGCCCATATTTCGATAGAGTCGAAGGCTTTCTCGTAGTCCACAAATGCCATACACAGCGGCTGGTTGTACTCCTCGGTTTTCTGTACAATTTGCCGAACAGTATGGATGTGGTCTACGGTACTGAAGCCTTTTCGAAAACCGGCTTGTTCTGGTGGCTGGAACTCGTCAAGTCTCCTGGCGAGACGGTTCGTAACGACTCTCGAGAACAGCTTGTATACGTGGCTCAGAAGTGAGATGGGTCTATAGTTCTTCAGCAAGGTTTTGTCACCTTTTTTGAAGAACAGAACCACCGCACCTCTGCTCCACGCTTCGGGCGTTGTACCCTCTTGGATGACGGAGTTGAAGAGACTCGCGAGCTCTCTCAAGACTGGAGCCCCGCCCGCTTTAAGGAGCTCTGTCGTGATTCCGTCATCCCCAGGTGCCTTGTTGTTCTTAAGCTGCTCGAGAGCCGCCCTAATCTCGCACTGGTCGACATCTGGGATGTCCTCCGTGTAGTGGCGCGTTAATTCGGCTCGATGGTCATCTGCACTATGTCCTGCTGGTTTCACCGTCCGCGCTGAGTATAGGTGCCCATAAAAATTCTCGACTTCCTCAAGTATCTCGGACTTTAAAGTGACGATTTTGCCATCCTCAGTTTTAAGTTTCGTCAGATGGGACCTCCCTAGTTGCTGAGCGAACACTTTCGACCCTCGATTTTGATCAATCGCGACTTCAATGTCGCGGGTGTTGGCGCACCGAAGGTCGCGTCGCGTCAGCTTCCTTATCTTTAAGTTTAAGGCCCTCTTATCTGACGAAGACGGCTGCGTGGATGGCAACTCTCGTCTTTCCCTCATAAGTCCGAGAGTCTCCGAGGAAAGTTTGGACACCTTACTTTTCCGCTGCGACGGGAAAAGTCTGCGGGATATGTCGCGCAGTGCTTTGACCACCTCGTCGGCCTTCTCGTCAACAGTACCAGTGGTTTCCAGTAGGGCGAATCGATTTTGAAGTTCCAGTTGGAACTTTTCGGACCCTAGCGCGGCTTGGAGCTGCGTAGGCCGGAGGGTAGGCCTCATCATGCGGATTCACTCAGCTCGGAAATTGATATTTAGAGTGCTTCGGACAAGTCTGTGATCGCTTCCGGTATTAAACCTACTGATCACAGAGACATCTCTAAATATGTGCTTTTTATCCGTCATGATGAAGTCTATCTCGTTCTTTGTCACGTTATCGGGGCTCTGCCAGGTCCACTTCCTTTGGGGTTTCTTTTCGAAGAATGAATTCATCAAAAAGAGCCCCTGTGGCTCTAAAAAGTTTACCAGCATTTGCCCCCTGTGATTTCGGCGCCCCACACCGAACGGTCCGACTTTCGATTCGCCGCGTTCCTGTAATCCCACTTTGGCATTGAAGTCCCCCATAACAACGTTGTAGTGGGCCTTAGATGTACTATGCATTGCCTTGGCAACATCCTCGTACATGGCCTCAGCTATGTCGTCAGAGCATGTCGAAGTCGGCGCAAATACCTGTATCACTTTCAGGTAGTACCTGTCCGTGAGTTTTAGTACAAGGTACGCTACCCGTGTCGACACACTACTGATTTCTACAACGCTGCTAGTGAGTTCCTTGTTGACCAGGAAGCCGACCCCGCCTTGGGAGAGCTGATCACCTTCGCGGAAGTAGAGTAGGTGGCCTGACTCCAGAGTTACCGTATCCTCCCCCTGTCTTCGGACTTCGGATAACCCTAGTATATGCCAGTTAATGCGCCCTAACTCTACCTCAAGTTCGGCAAGGTGATGGTCCAGCCTCATCGAACGTCCATTATACGTAGCCAGATGTAGTCGTCGTTGGTAGCCTGCCGTAACCCGGTGATTCTTCGCACCCCGTCCCGCCGTTACCATGACCGCTACCTTGACCAGGAATAGCGGGACCACCGGGAACTGGGGGCCGTTGTTTTCGCACCTTTTTCATTTGGGAGGAATAATGCCCGTAGTCACCACGCTGGGCATGCGGGTTGGTGACCGCAGAGCCAATCCTTTCGCAGCGATGACGCTGCTGCCCGCCATCGCTCTGGAGGATTTAGGTTGGCTTCTTGGATGGTTATACCGCCATCAGCCGGTCGCCAGCACCTCGTCTGTCAGTGGCAGGGTGTACCGCGTGCAGGTGAGGTTGACATTTGGGGAGTCCGGATGTTGTGTGCCCCCCTTACACCCCCTTACATTTAGCGTAAAGTCTAACTAATTTTCTGTGATACCTACCGCTAGATTCAATTTGAATGTACGCATCTAAATATTTAAAACCGGCCAAGTGCGAGTCGGACTCGCGCACCGAGGGTTCCGTACAAACCTGTAGATATCCTCGGTTTATGCTTATGATTTATGTTTATGAAATTAAATGGTTTTTTTATAAATTTTATATTTGAGTTGATTGAATGAAAGGTAAATTGCGGTTTACGATTTATGACGTATTAAAAAAAAACTACTTACTGGATCTCGTTCAAACTAATTTTCGGTGGAAGTTTATATGGCAATGTACATTATATATTTTTTTTAGTTTTCTCATTCTCTTATTTTAGAAGTTACGTGTCCCCCACGTACACACATTTTATCACTTTGGAAGTGTCTCTCGCGCAAACTATTCAGTTTAGAAAAAAATGATATTACAAAGCTCAATACCATTTTTGAAGACCTATCCATAGATACCCCACACGTATGGGTTTGATGAAAAAAATTTTTTTGAGTTTCAGTTCTAAGTATGGGGAACCCCAAAATTTATTGTTTTTTTTTTCTATTTTACTGTGTTTTTAAAATCTTAATGCGGTTCACAGAATACATCTACTTACCGAGTTTCAACAGCAGAGCCCGCGAATCTGTAGCACCCATCGTAAAAAAAAAAAAAAAAAAAAAAAAAAAAAAAAAAAAAAAGGTTTTGGTGTGCTCTGATCTCAAATCTGTGGTCCATTTTAGCGTAGGATGCGTGGTTCTGGAGTTATGCAAATCAATTAACTGTTATCTCATTGATTTCCGGTGGTCCTGCACCCTCATTAGCATTCCATTGTTCGCCTAATCCTTTTATCTATTATACTTCGAACACCTCATTACGTTGCGCCAGAACCCACGAATCTGTTGCCCTACGGTTGATTTGGCGTTCTTATCTATTACTCATTGTATGTCTGCTTTTCTATGTCATCAATAAAACACATTCATTTTTATTTCAATATTTTATTACTTTTTTCTACAAAATATGAGCGGAAGATCTCATCCACAAAAATATCATTGTGCAGTGTGTTCCCTGTAAATATGTTCGTAAAACTATGCATTGAACATCCCTGAAACTTAAATAGCAAATACATTAAGCAATATTCACCACAAACTGAAGTCCAATCATTCTGAATCCTATCAACATTCCAGTCCCATCTCTTACAATTCCTTTTCAAAAACTGGAGATGATATCGCTCAGGTGTTCGTCCATATGAATCAAAATATTGACCGATACCATTCGTATCGATATGTACAGCTACCCAGTGTGAACCTGGTTTATCATCCGCATCCAAATTGCATATTATATACGTTGGTACATGTGTATACATAGGTAGTCTATTAGCAGCATAAACATTATTTTCTAGACTGGGATGAATCTTTTTCATATGTTTTTGTAATTCTAGTGTATCCATGATATTACTGTTATTAGCAGATTATTACAGTACCAATCTATTCAATGGTTGTCATAGGAATGTTCAATTATAGTGATTTGTAAATATTAAATCGCATTCTTTGTGGGAGTCACAAAGCTTAGGATTATCATTTTGCTGCAGCTAATTTAAAGTTTGTTATATGGGTCTGATTATATTAAATAAAACACTTTGAGTACATAGACATTTTTAATTAACTGATCAACACAATAATTATTAAATAAATAAATTAAATACAGACATATTATTATCAAAATACCATTTTCTAATACACACAGCATTATTCAATGCACAATTCAATTTATGGTTCACACAATTAAAATCAGTTTTATTTTTACAGAACTTTTTTTTTAATGTCGCAAAATTAGGACATCCCTTCTCACCTATGTCAATCACTTCACAGATTGCACATAACTCTTTAATCCACGTAATCTTTTCCAAACCCTTTGTCATAATTTTTTTATTTTCTAAATATGGTAAAATAACACGTTTAAACTCTTTGTAGTCTATGTAGCCTTCACTCCAGTAAATTCCTCGATTTCTTTCTAACCATCTCACCTGCTTTTTTTCTTCTAGTGTTAGGTAATGGAATGAATATGGTGGTTTCACCAAGAACGTCTGTGTATGATCATGACTCGCAATGGCCAATTCTTTGATAATAAAATGATTTAAAGAATCTTTAAATCCTTGGAGTTCCACTATAAGGGTGTCCGTCTTCATGATATCTTCTTAACAATGTTACTTAATGGTTTGTATTCAACAATGCAATCGTTCAGAATGAGACAATATGCTGAAGTTTGATCTGGTATCTCCGAATCACTTTCAATTTCTACTCTCACGTCCACAACTGGCCCTGTCTTTAGATTATCCACTTGTCTAGAGCAATCAATGACAAACAGCGGTGCTAAATCTCTAAACTGTTTTTCGCTTAATATGGGTTCCGGTCGACGTCCGTAATACGACTGTTGAAATCTGGTGTATTGATCGTTGTAAATATTAAATCGCATTCTTTGTGGGAGTCACAAAGCAGGTTGATGCCTGTTGCGAAGGAACGTGAGATAAGTTTGTTGACTCATAGAGTTACAATCAGTTTCGTTGTACTTAGTAATTTGCTTTAGATAAGAATAAGGAACGTGAGATAAGTTTGTTGACTCATAGAGTTACAATCAGTTTCGTTGTACTTAGTAATTTGCTTTAGATAAGAATGGTGCTATATAAGATCGAACAGTTGCAGTCATGCAGTCAGTCTATGGTCGTTTGACCACAGTGGATTGTCTACGTCTACCAATACTACGTTTGTGTTACTTCAACGCATCAATGGCCATGGAGGTAAGTGTTTATTCTATTGACAAACTTACTTGTATTTCTGTTGTTGTTTCCTAACGTGTGTGATTAAGTGTAAACAAATTGATATTAACGTGATAACTCTGTTGTTGCAGAGATCATTCAGCTTCGCAGACGATAATGAAAATACCTATAAACAGTATTACTACTCGCCACTCTCTCCTCAACACGAAGAAGAGAGTGATGACATCGTCGTTAATAACACAGACGATGGTGGAAAAAGGAAATCGCAACCGATTGATCAATTTTTTGAAGTGGTACCAAAAATAAAAAGGAAGAAGCTGCTATCCTCGACTGTGACACGAGCTGCTAGAGATGGCGTATCATACATCTCTACAAATTCTGACGACGGAGACCAAGCGACGCATCTCATAAAAATTGAAATGTATGATATGAAGAAACTATCCAAGATTCCAACTAGTGATCACTGGAAGCACGCTACCACGAGGATTAAATATTACATAAAGAATAATAAGGATAGCATCTACGACAACACAAACGGCCTCGTATACAATATTACAAAGACAATAGCAGAAAGTGAAAAAGTTAAAAAATACTTTTTTAACAATGACACTCATTAGTGGATTAGTGAATGTGATTCTGTTTACTTAAAGTACTTCTGTGTACTCATTAGATTTTACATGACTTTCCTAATCCTTTGTTAGACTATGAATATTGGACATTATTTGAAATTGGGTATCAGTTGCTCTACCAACACTTAACTGTTACTTACTGTGCTACATACTTTCTTCTTTATTATAAAGATGGAAAACTTCAGTGAAATGTGCACCAGTGCTTTCTTTTCCGCGCCCATTGAAGAGAATATAGAACAATCCAACAGCGAATTCAATCAGGAGCTGTCTAAAGTTTGTGATGAAATAGAGAAGCATGAACTGTTCGATTCATCGTATGATGATGAGTTGTATAATCAATGTTTGATGGTTGAAACAAAGTTGATGTAAGTATTAGAAGTACAAACTCAATAAGAAATATTATTGTAGTAATGTTTTATTTTAAGATTTGTCTAATAATTTTCTTTTTGTTACAGTCAACAACAAGTTGGAAGAGGTATCAAACGAGGTATCACTACTGATGAAAATAAGGTTACCAAGAAAGCAAAATTTGATGAAGGAGCTTCTACATCATCAATTGAAACCAATGATGTGGACAACAATAAGGTGGAATGTGATACATGTCATGTTTATATTAATAAAAGGTATCTAAACAACCATTTAAAAAGCAATTCACATAAAAATAATCTTTTAAAATCACATAATTCATTAACAAATGTTACAGTTGTTGAAACCGCTTTTGGCAATCGAATTTTAACATATAGAATTAATAGTAAAACACTTCAATCGGGACAATATTTTGAAACACCGGAATCGTTTTTAAATTCGCTAAAAATTGATATCTTATTTTTGATAAATGAATGTATTCAACAACATACAATTTTTAAAATAAACTTCATATTGCATGCTGATTTCATACAACAAACTAAAGATATTAAAAATACGTTTGATTTTCAAACGTTTAATTACATAATTTGTCAGGGAGATGACTTAAATATTTTTTATTCATCATTAATAGACACTGTAGTCGGTAAAATTTGTCAATTTGAAAAAAAAGATAGTGGTTGGAGTCTTAATCAAATTAAATACATAGATATGAATGTTAACAAATTCAACCCCCTACGTGGTAGTTCATATATCGACCTTCCTCAAGATATTAAATCAAAAAAAGCTGTAATCAATGTTAAAAATAATGATAATATGTGTTTCAAATGGGCATTACTCTCTGGTTTATATCCTGTATGTAAAAGTGTAGATCGGGTAGCATCTTACGCAATTCATGGAAATAAACTAAAATTTACTGGTATTTCTTTTCCGGTTATAATTGCAGATATATCAAAAGTAGAGAAATTAAACAATATTAGTATTAATGTTTTTGGCTTAGAGTATAATAAAGAAAAAAAGTGTAATTCTGTTGTAGGTCCTTTATATTTAACAAAATGTCGTACACCTAATCATATTAACCTACTATATATATCGAATGGTACTAACAATCATTACTGTTATATTAAAAACTTATCGCGATTAGTTAGTTCACAAATATCAAGACATCATTGTGCAGTTTATATATGTGATTCATGTTTACTTCATTTCCCATCGGAGGAAAGACTTAATAACCATCAACAATATGATTGCGCTCACATTTGTACGGAATTACCAAACGGTGAGGATTCCAAAAAGGATTGGTTTGGTAAAGCAACCTCAAATAATAAATTAAAATTTGATAAATTCGTGAAAAAGTTGAAAATGCCCTTTGTGGTTTATGCAGACTTTGAGGCATTTTTGAACCCAATAGAATCATGTAGTAACGATCCATCCAAGCCTAGTACAATTAATATTCAAAAACATGAAGTGTATAGTTTTGGATATTACATTAAATGTTCATATGATAACAGATTATCAAAATATGAGACGTATAGTGGGTCAAACTGTGCACAAGTGTTTATGAATCGCCTTTGTGAAGATGTGAAAACAATATTTAAAAAAAATAGTTTCCAAAAATGTCTCGTTCCATTATCAGATGAAGATAAAATTAAAATTTCAAATTCAAACATATGTCATATTTGTGAAACTGAGTTAAATGAAGATCTTTTTTACGATTTTGATTGGCACACTGGCAGTTTTAGGGGTGTTGCACATCAAGTGTGTAGTTCTAAGTACAGAACCCCTCGTCATATTCCAATATTTTTACATAACCTCAGTCATTACGATGCTCATTTCATTATCCATGCATTAAACCTCGATGATGACAAAGTTGAAGTTATTCCACAAAATAAAGAACGATACATATCATTTTCAAAACAGTTAACAATAAATAATCAACCAGTAAGTTTAAGATTCATAGATTCATTGAAATTTTTATCGTGTAGTTTAGATCAACTAGCTAAAAATCTTAATGATGATCAGTTTACAGAACTAAAAAGGAACTATCCTAATAATGAAGATTTTTCACGTTTAAGACGGAAAGGTATTTATCCTTATGAATTTATGTGTAATAGTGATTGCTTGAAACATCCATCACTTCCTGATCAACACCAATTTTATAGTTCACTCACAGATTCAAATATTTCAAATGATGATTATAATCACGCAAAAGATATTTGGCAACATTTTAAGTGTAGTAGTATGTCTGATTATTCCAATTTATATTTAAAAACTGATGTTTTACTTTTGACTGATGTATTCGAAAACTTTAGAAAGCTTTGTATTAAAACTTATGGATTAGATCCTGCTCATTACTATACTGCCCCAGGTTTAAGTTGGGATGCAATGTTAAAATTTACCAAAATAGAATTAGAATTGTTAACGGACTATGACAAAATTGCTTTTTTTAAAGCTGGTATTAGAGGGGGTGTATCTCAGTGTAGCAATCGTTTTGCTAGAGCAAATAATAAATTCATGGAAGATTATGATAGTGAAAAACCTAATTCATATCTAACATATTTTGATGCGAATAATTTATATGGTTGGGCAATGTCTCAATCTCTTCCTGTTGGTGGTTTCGAATGGATAGATTCTAATACAGATTATAATGTGTCGGATAACTCTGATTTCGGTTATGTTTTAGAAGTTGATTTGGAATATCCTGATGAACTTCATAATTTGCATTCTGACTTTCCGTTATGTCCTGAAAACATATGTGTGGGTAATACTAAAGAAACTAAATTAGTTCCTAATTTAAATAATAAAAATAAATACATCATTCACTACAGGAATTTAAAACAATGCATTGAAATGGGGATTAAATTAATTAAAGTACATAGAATTTTAAAATTTAAACAGAGTTCTTGGTTAAAGAAATACATAGACTTAAATACTAGTTTGAGAACGTTAGCTACATCAAACTTTGAAAAAGACTTTTTTAAATTAATGAACAATTCTGTCTTCGGTAAGACTATGGAAAATATTGAAAAAAGAGTAAACGTTAAACTACTAACTCACTGGGATAATCGTGGTAAAGTTTTAGGTGCTCAGGATTGGATTGCAAAACCAGAATTCCATAGTTTATCAATATTTTCAGAACATTTAGTTGCAATACAATTACACAAAACAAAATTAATTTATGATAAGCCGATTTATTTAGGATTTTGTATTTTAGATATATCTAAGACCCTTATGTATGAATTTCATTATAACTACATGATTAAAAAGTTTCATAATAAAATTAAGTTATTGTACACCGATACCGATAGTTTGATATATCAAATTTTTACAGACAATTTTTATGAGGATATAAAACCAGATCTACTTCACTATTTCGATACATCAGATTACCCGGAAAATAATATTTACGGATATCCAAAAATAAATAAAAAAAAGTTAGGTTTTTTTAAAGATGAGAATAATGGTAAAGTATTGAAGGAATTTGTAGGGTTGCGATAAAAAATGTATGCCTTAGAAATAGAAGATAAATTTATAGCAAAGGCAAAAGGGGTTAACAAAAGTGTTACCAAAAAAATGAATATGGAAAATTACAAATCGTGTTTGTTTAATAAAAATGTATTATATTGTAGTATGCTTCGATTTAAGTCAATCAAACACACTATTTTTACACAAAAAATAAATAAAACATCTTTATCATATAATGATACCAAACGATGTATTATGAACAACAACATTGATACATTGGCTTGGGGACATTATAAATTACGCTAAGTGTAATACTTTTTACTTTTATTTCTGTGTGTATATACAAATTTTGTACTGATTGTAAAATTATGATATTACTGTAATGTTATATAATAGTTTATTACATATTTAAAATTTATTGTTTGATTGTAAATAATGTAAAATAATTGTAGTTTTTATTTGTGTGCTTAAATTTGACGTTGAGGTGATTGTGAAATTCTGATAAGTACTAATTGTGTTAGAAATAGTATACAGATCATTCTGTTTTTCACAAATTACATGTTTTATATAATTTTAGCAATATATATATATATATTTAATTTTTACACCAAAATTTTCATTTTTATTTCATCCCTTTAAAACTCTAGACGTGTGAAATGTTTCACTTTATCCATCCGTTTACTGCTATTGTGGCAGGACCAAGTGGATGTGGGAAGTCAAATTTTGTAACAAATTTCATAAAATCAGTTAAAGAAATATGTAATTGTGATTTTAATCAGATCACATGGTGCTTTGATGAAATGCAGGCTTTAAATAATTTACCAAATGTTAACTATCATCAAGGAATTCCAAATCTTAATATGTTTGATGGTGAAAACCCACACCTTATTATTATTGATGATCTAATGAGAGAGTCTGATGGAAGAATTGTGGATATATTTACAAAAGGTAGTCATCACAGGAATCTTAGTGTATTTTATTTAACACAAAATTTATTTCATCAAGGTAAAGGTCAAAGAGACATTTCTTTAAACTCAAGTTATATAATTTATTTTAAAAACCCTCGAGATAAAACTCAAATAAGATATTTAGCACGACAAGTGTCACCAGATAACCCAAAATTCATTGAAGACGCCTACAGGGATGCAACTTTAGAAGCGCATGGATATTTAATGGTAGATTTAAAACAGAATACAAATGATTTTTGTCGTATCAAGACAAATGTATTCCCATTTAATGGTTACTGCACAGTCTACGTCCCCACGAAAGAGTTTAAATACACCAAGAATCAAACAATTCAAATCATTTCTAAATGATACATCGTCGACTCACAACGCATAAACATTTGCTAAACGCTTTGCAGTTTAAATACACCAAGAATCAAACAATTCAAATCATTTCTAAATGATGCATCGTCGACTCACAACGCATAAACATTTGCTAAACGCTTTGCATACGCTTAAACCAAAATATCAAAGAGCGTTACTTAAAACGTGTGATGAAGAAGAAATAAATTGTATTTGTGAATGTATTCATAACGTTTTACAAGGAAAGATACCTCTTAAAGATCAAGATAAACAAAAATTGAATAAACACAAAAATATACTCCGTAAACTGGTGCATAAGTGTAAACATAAACTAAGAAAAAATATTATTATACAAAAAGGAGGGGCTTTCTTACCAATAATATTAGGTGCAATATTGAGTGGATTAGTAAGTGGACTAGCCAGTTAACATGGAAAATGCTAAGAAAATGATACTTATTGAACCGGGATTGATTGAAAAATTAAAACAAGAAAATAAGGTTACTAGTAATTTGTCTCGATTAGATATTGAAATGCAAAATATTATGAATAGTAAGACGGAAGACCGAAAGAAGTGGATGTTATATTTACAAACACTACAAAGATACCTTCACTTTACCGAAGAGGATCGTCAACCACTCAGATTACCAATTTATTCTGATACATCTAATGAATATTCAAATTGTTCGAAGAGCACGAATTAATCCAAGTGTATTACTCGCACATCAGAAAGTTTTAGCTTCTACCACTGCTAAATATCCTATTACTCGTGCTGAAGTTAAAGTTTTAACAATTGCATCGGGTGTTCAAGGAAAAACTCTTGATAATATATTCTTAGGACAGGTACCCAAAAGATGTATTATTGGTTTTGTGAATAATTCTGCATTTAATGGTTCACTTACTAAAAATCCATTTAACTTTGAAAACTATGGTATTAACTCTTTCAGCTTATATATTGATGGTCAACAAATACCTTCCAAAGCTTTGCAACCATCTTTTAATAATAATATATTTACATCAGCATATCATACTCTATTCTCGGGGACTGGTATTCACTTTCTTAATGAAGGAAATGCAATCTCTCGTGAACAGTATGCCAAAGGTTACTGTCTTTTAGCATTTGATTTAACTCCTGATTTATCAGCTAACTCATCAGCCCATTGGAATCTCATAAAGCATGGTAGTGTAAGATTAGAAGTACGATTTGAATCCTCACTAATACAAACAATTAACTGTATTGTTTATGCTGAGTTTGATAATATTATTGAAATAGATAAAAATAGAAATGTTACTGTAGACTATAGTAGTTAGGATTATAATGTGTGTTGTGTTTTAGATATATGTGTTATGTTTAATGCATTTTGTGTGTGTGTAACTAAAGATAACATTATAAAATTAAATAAAACAAATTGTATGCAATATACTATCAAGGATTTAAAGATTCTTTAAATCATTTTATTATCAAAGAATTGGCCATTGCGAGTCATGATCATACACAGACGTTCTTGGTGAAACCACCATATTCATTCCATTACCTAACACTAGAAGAAAAAAAGCAGGTGAGATGGTTAGAAAGAAATCGAGGAATTTACTGGAGTGAAGGCTACATAGACTACAAAGAGTTTAAACGTGTTATTTTACCATATTTAGAAAATAAAAAAATTATGACAAAGGGTTTGGAAAAGATTACGTGGATTAAAGAGTTATGTGCAAACTGTGAAGTGATTGACATAGGTGAGAAGGGATGTCCTAATTTTGCGACATTAAAAAAAAAGTTCTGTAAAAATAAAACTGATTTTAATTGTGTGAACCATAAATTGAATTGTGCATTGAATAATGCTGTGTGTATTAGAAAATGGTATTTTGATAATAATATGTCTGTATTTAATTTATTTATTTAATAATTATTGTGTTGATCAGTTAATTAAAAATGTCTATGTACTCAAAGTGTTTTATTTAATATAATCAGACCCATATAACAAACTTTAAATTAGCTGCAGCAAAATGATAATCCTAAGCTTTGTGACTCCCACAAAGAATGCGATTTAATATTTACAAATCACTATAATTGAACATTCCTATGACAACCATTGAATAGATTGGTACTGTAATAATCTGCTAATAACAGTAATATCATGGATACACTAGAATTACAAAAACATATGAAAAAGATTCATCCCAGTCTAGAAAATAATGTTTATGCTGCTAATAGACTACCTATGTATACACATGTACCAACGTATATAATATGCAATTTGGATGCGGATGATAAACCAGGTTCACACTGGGTAGCTGTACATATCGATACGAATGGTATCGGTCAATATTTTGATTCATATGGACGAACACCTGAGCGATATCATCTCCAGTTTTTGAAAAGGAATTGTAAGAGATGGGACTGGAATGTTGATAGGATTCAGAATGATTGGACTTCAGTTTGTGGTGAATATTGCTTAATGTATTTGCTATTTAAGTTTCAGGGATGTTCAATGCATAGTTTTACGAACATATTTACAGGGAACACACTGCACAATGATATTTTTGTGGATGAGATCTTCCGCTCATATTTTGTAGAAAAAAGTAATAAAATATTGAAATAAAAATGAATGTGTTTTATTGATGACATAGAAAAGCAGACATACAATGAGTAATAGATAAGAACGCCAAATCAACCGTAGGGCAACAGATTCGTGGGTTCTGGCGCAACGTAATGAGGTGTTCGAAGTATAATAGATAAAAGGATTAGGCGAACAATGGAATGCTAATGAGGGTGCAGGACCACCGGAAATCAATGAGATAACAGTTAATTGATTTGCATAACTCCAGAACCACGCATCCTACGCTAAAATGGACCACAGATTTGAGATCAGAGCACACCAAAACCTTTTTGTTTTTTTTTTTTTTTTTTTTTTTTTTTTTTTTTTTTTTTTTTTACGATGGGAGCTACAGATTCGCGGGCTCTGGCGCAAGCGCGGGCTCTGGCGCTTGCGCCAGAATCCGCGAATCACTACTACTAACAGCATAGCTCTTATAGTTTCGGAAAAAGTGGCTGTGACATACGGACGGACAGACAGACAGACATGACGAATCTATAAGGGTTCCGTTTTTTGCCATTTGGCAACGGAACCCTAAAAAGTAACATGTCATTGCTTGCAAGCTGCGTTTCTACCAGCTCGACGGGTACCCTAGGTACCTTGTCTAGAAGTATAGATATTGTCTTCTGACAGTCGTGCGTCATCAGGTCCAGTATCTTGTCGTGTATTACGTTGTGCATTTTGTGTTTAGTGATCAGAGTGAACACGTCTTTGTGCTGGAGAGTCAAATACGTCGTCAAAGCCTTGTCGTATTTCTTTTGGTAGCAGTACAAAAGAGCCAAAGCTTCTAAATAAATATTTTTATCGACCTCCGTGTTCAACAGATGTTCTAAAACTTCCTTCACGATGACGCCGGTCTTGTATAACGCGGGGTTCCATTCTTGAACTAATTTCAAGAATCCCTGTGAGTCCCACTTTAGCTATTCATAAAATATTAACTCAAACTCAATAGTCTATATGAGAACTCAAGGCGCGTTCAGGTGTTTTAGGCACATACGGACTGATCGCTCGCAACTGGTTTACTTCGGCAAATTTCAACATCTGTGTCTCCCACAATACTTTATAATTTTTGCAAATCCTGGCGCACAGTATTGCCGCCTCCTCGTACAAGTTCTCAGCCATCAGTGGTCCAGGTATTGCACGCCGACGGTCACCACCGAGTGTTTCGACGTCTTCCCGCCAACTTCTTCGAGAACGGTAACTGCTTTCTCGAATTGACCTTGTTCTGTGAGCCATTTAACTCTATCATCGATATCGTACGGACTAGCCACTAAAATGTCCTTGGGAGACACAATAATAAATCTGTTTTCCTGTATGAGCATATCTAAATGATAGTCGTTGCAAGAATATTTTTCATAACCACTTATTTCGAGATTCTTCTTGGAAGTAGTTCGTAGTTTAAAGTCTTTATAGTCGGAGACGGTAAGCACAGGACTTTGCACCTTACCGCTTTTAGAGTCACGCTCCTTATGTACTCCAAGGACTACTAACTGGTCATCCAGGGGACCTAAGCCACTGATGAAGTAGTCAGTTTGTAAAGAGTACATGGGATCAACTAAATACTCGGTAACATCTCGCGTTTGAGGTTCGATTTGACTTCGTTTTCGTATGACGCAGATCCTGATAGTATCGACCCAACCGATCATGAGCGTTTTGGGGGCACACCAGAGTAGGTTGCAGCGATAGTCTTCTATGGACCGGTTGGGGACCTTCTCCTACTGGATGAGGCCTAGCGAGCAGCGACCACCAGGTCGTACACGCGCACGCCCACCTCGCTGGCCCACGCTACGAAGCGCTCGTGCCACATGGCCTGCACGTAGCCTTTGCACTCCCATAGAACTGTGCTACGAAGGTGGTTCAGGAATGTTTTTTCGTATAATGTTATCTTGGTGCAATACAAAAAAAAGAATGCTAAGCATGTGCTAATGGCAAAACAAATTATATATAATGCATGCTGATATTTTAATGATGTAATTTTAGTAAAGGCGTGTTTTCCCCGATAAAATGAACTTTCTTGTTTCTTTAACTAATGTGACTCATCATCATCAGCAATAGCACTCCAATGCTGGATATGGGCCTCTCTAATTGCACGACATTTAGCTCTATTCTCGGTAACTCACACCCTGCGAAAATCGCAGCTGTAGCTAGCCTGAGGGCGTTCATCTTACCTAGATTTGCTGATTCGTGGTCTCCATTCCCACTTCAGCTTGCTAATTCAACAACTATGCTAACGAGCTATATTGATAACTTTGGTTCTCTGCCGGATCACCTCATTCCGGATTTTATCCCTCAGAGTTACTCCAAGCATAGCTCGTTCCATAGCTCGCTGAGCATCTCTGAATTTATAGACCAGCTGTACTGTGATTGTCCACGTTTCGGCTTCGTAGGTCATAACAGGCAGGACGCACTAGTTTGACGACTTTAGTCTTTAGCTCTGCGGAATGTGCGACGAGAAGACGAAGCTGCCCAAACGCTGCCTAGCCCAGCTGAATTCTTCTGTTAGCCTCCTTCTCAGGGTTGTTCTTACTAAAGTGCAGAGTTTGCCCAGGTAAACGTATTCTCGAACAACCTTGAGGGCACCGCCATTGACAGCAATCGGTCCCGGAGTTGCATATACGTTGAACATAACATGGGTTTTGTCCAAGTTCATTCGAAGACCGAGGATACCTACAGGTTTGTACGGAACCCTCGGTGCGCGAGTCCGACTCGCACTTGACCGGTTTTTTGTAGGTCGTTTTAAGTTTCTTTTTACGCATAGGAATACACTAGCTTCTGCCCGCGACTTCGTCGGCGTTAATTTTTTTGTTACCCCGACCCTTCCCGTCGCGTCGAATCACCCGTGAGATTTAATCCGTTTTTGCAATATTTTACATTACTGCTCCGCTCCTCTTAGTTGTAGCGTGATGTTATATAGCCTATAGCCTTCCTCGATAAATAGGGCTACTCAACACAAAAAGAATTTTTCAATTCGGACCAGTAGTTCCTGAGATTAGCGCGTTCAATCAAACAAACAAACAAACTCTTCAGCTTTATAATATTATATAGTAATATATAGTAATATAGTACTAGCTTTTGCCAGCGGCTTCGCCCGCGTGGAGGTCGGAAATTATCCCGCGGGAACATACTACCGGGATAAAAAGTAGCCTATGTCCTTTCTCAGGCTCTAAACTATCTGTGTACCAAATTTCATTTAAATCGGTTCAGTAGTTTTAGCAGGAAAGCGAGACAGACAGACAGACAGAGTTACTTTTGCATTTATAATATTATATAGTATGGATTAAGTATATTAAGTATGGATTTAAATTTGTTTATGTTTGCTGTGTTAAATAATCTTTTATGTGTGTACCAGGTATTATTTTTTTGCTGGTTGAGGTAGGCTTAGATTTATAATTGTTCCACTGTAGTACTATTGCTATAACTATGTTCGGTGTCTGGTAAATGATTGAGTTTCATTATAGGTAAAATAGGAGCGTTAAGAAAAACTGGGAAGACTTATATTCAACTAAACCAAGCCCTGTGTCGCAATCTTCATACTCTGAATACTATTAGTTTTATTTTAAGAACACCAGCACACATGATATTCTCATAAACTATGAATCCGAAGTAATATGAATTATAATCCTACATACTTTTTTTTTTACTACTTACTATAATAAATAATAAATGTGAAAATATGTATGATTGGGTGTTTGTTTCTCAATCACACAAAAATGGCAGAATGGATCTGGATCGAAAATGGTACCTATATAACCTGGATTAATAGAACCGTTTTTCCCCCGAAGGGAACAAAAACGGATATTTTGGGTCTAGCCAAGGCTTGACCCTCTGAGATTACACTTTGTATTTTGTCAATGAACGGCACGTTTTTACTAGCTCATTTCACAGTAAGGCGCCCTTTTTACGCGCGCCGCCTGTAGATACGAGGGCGGGACGTGCGCGGGAGGCGCGGTACGCTTGGCCGGCGAGCGCGGTGCGCGCGATCTTCAGTACCATCTCATTAAGGGCCGGCTAGGCCTTAAACCTGGGTCAAGCCTTGGCTAGACCCAAAATATCCGTTTTTGTTCCCTTCGGGGGAAAAACGGTTCTATTTTAGGTCTGAGCCTGCGGCTTGACCCTCTGAGACTTGTTTGGTTTCTGCCGGCCATAGAAGCGTACTGTGAAAATGAATACTAATTGAGTTACCTACTTTCCTAGGATGGTTACAATGGCTAAGAGAAATAAAAATATTATTCAAAGAAAAATCAGACTTCTTTATTTTCTTTGGTAACAAAATCTGGAAATTAGAACTATAGTAACTTTATGTTAACAACATTATGACTGATGAAACAAATAAACCTTATATTCTAATATAACTTTCTAGATAAAACACCAATCAACATTAATAGCTCACTTATTAGACTATTACTTATGTAATTAGGTTTCATAACATAATCAGACTCATATAATCGGACTCATATAATTAGACGTATATAATCAGACTCATATAATTAGACTCATTTAATCAGACTCATATAATCAGACTCATATAATTACAATAAAGGTTCAAAAGAACTATCTAAAGTGTTTGATTTTTGATTAGAACTAAAATCAACACGACTTATTTCTTTAAAATAATGCTTAAAGAAAGTGGCTTCACTTCGCCAGTTTCCTTTATTTAAGACCTCATCCAGCGGCAGCGAATTGAAATTTTTTGAAGCCACCGCTGAGCGTACGCTCCCTGGTGGCGCTTTAATGCCTGCGCTCTCGAAAGCTGTTTTTACCCATCCAGCAATAACACTACGAGAAGCAGCTTTCACTACACCTCTGGTTGTTATAAATAAATTTGTTAGATCGGAACGGGCTGCTCTACGCTTTTCGGATAAGGAAATAAGCTTGGACGTCCAAAAGGGGATATCTAAATTTTTTATCTGACCTGATTTAAGTTCCCAGCCTGATTGCCTGAAGCGTGTACAATCCGTCTTGGATCCAAACTTGGGCCAAAATATTATAGAGTCTTTCATCGATATCATATCCTCTGAGCTTATATGTAATAGCGTTAAGTCGTGGATACGACGTCCAGAACTCAATAGTAACAGCAAAGCAACAAATCTGGATAACTGGAAAAAACTATTTTCTTGAGGAGGGTTTTCTGAAAGCCACTTTATTAATACCGAAACATCCCATATACATTTCCTAGCGAGAGGTGGTTTTGCCAGTTCGATCCCTTTAATTATTCTTGAAACTAAAGGATGCGAGCCTAGATTATCTGTATTGGAAGGATTCGAGAAGGTACAAACAACCGACTTATGGACTTTAATAGTTCTGGGAGCTAGTTTCAGATCCGTATGCAAATAGCAGAGAAAAAGGGCTAAATTTATGGCCGATGGGTTAGAATGGCATACTGAATTCGAACAACACCAGCGCAGCCATCGATTCCAGGCTGATTTATACGCAAGCAGCGTCGACTTCCTCCATGAGCTTTCTAGTAAGGCTATATTACCTGACGTCCAATCCTTTACTAGACTGCTCCACCCCGAATTCTCCAAGCCTCCAATTTTAATTTGTTTACTTCGGGGGGAGGAGCCGCTGCGGTTAAATCTACCAGATGATGTTGAAGGTTGCGAATTTGGTATGGAGAGGCAATTGCCCTCCGCCGAAGGTCTACTCTCCAAAACGATTTCTCCCACTTGGGTGCTACGATTATGTACGTTCCTACTGCACTGTTTAAGTGCTGTAGCACTTGCGGCATTAATGCTGGTGGAGGGAACACCCAAGCTAGATTGAAATTCCAATCCCGACTGAAAGCGTTCGTAAAGACTGCTTTCTTGTCTTTCAAATCTTGGCTGACATATAGTGGAACCACAGCTGACGCCTCGGTCGCGAACAAGTCTATTTCCGGAGTGCCCCATCGCTGGAATATTTTTGTGGTGACAGAAGGAGACAGACTCCACTCTGCGATTTTCTTCTTGCGGGAGAGGCCGTCGGCCGTTAAGTTGTAACACCCCGGGATGAATTGTGGTTGGATAACTATATGCGCCCGATGACACAAGATCAATAGGCGTTTGGATAGTTTTAATAGACTTGCTGACTTGGTGCCGCCTTGTCTTCGTATATGGGAGATGACAGTTCGGTTGTCGGACTGGACTACAATGGTCCGACCTTTTAGCATTTCGATATGCGTCTTTATGGACTTGTAGACTGCATAGAGTTCTTTGAGGTTTATATGCCATAATCTTTGTGTTGCCTCCCAGGGGATTGAAATGGTCTTTCCGTTGAGATCCGATCCCCAACCCCAGTTGGATGCATCGGTTGACAGAAAGGCAGTCGGATTTTTCGCGAAGATTGGAGAGCGCTTGTGCACATTCGCTAGCCACCAGTCCACGTCGCGAAGAGCTGCCTTGGGGAGTATATGGGATCGATCTGGCTGAAGTAAGTTTAGCTTGTTCACAGCCCTCTGTATTAGTCGGCAATTCAAAAGTCCCAAGGGCACCACAAAAGCCGCGAACACTAGTAGACCTAGTAACGACTTTGCCCTTCTCCAACTCCAGTAACCAGTTTCTCTTGTCCGTAGTAGCGCTTCTGTTAGTTTTTTCACCTTTTTCGAACTGATGTACTTGACGTTCTTTTCGGTGTCCCATATAATTCCCAGGAACTCTAACTTGTGGGTTGGAACCAAGCTTGATTTTTGCCAATTTATTATCCAGCCCAACTCGGTTAAGATTTGTATGGTTAATTGAATGTGACTTTTTAATACACTCAATTCCTGGCATGCCAGTAAGAAATCGTCCAAGTAAAAAATTATTCGAACTCCTTTTGACCTTAATAGACCGGCTACCCAGTTCGTTAGACGAGCGAATATTACCGGGGCCACAGAGAGACCGAATGGCAGTGCGGTCATCTCGTAGCACTGATTGTTGTATGATAGAGCAAGAAACCTTCTGTGAGATGGTTTTATGGGAACGTGTAGGTATGCACTTGATAAATCTATTTTTGCTAGGAAGTCGTTGCGTTGGAGACAATTTGGTACTTTCTGATGATTTACGAGACGAAAAGGTTTCGGATTCATGAAGCGATTCAGTGGCTTCAAGTTGAGTACCGGTCTCTGACTGCCGTCTGACTTTGGAACTAGAAAGAGACGCGAGAGGAAAACTGATTTGTGACTGCATTTCTTTAACGCCCCCATTTGGAGTAGTTTCATTATTTCTTGATGCATAGCTTGGGATTTTTCGGTTTTTAGTCTTATTAAATTTTTCTTTGATGCCGACATAAGCGGAGGCTTTCGCTTGAAAGGGATTGCCACACCCGTTAAAATATTTTTGATATAATTTGGAGCGCCTCGATTCTCCCATTCTCTGATAAAATATTTCAGACGCCCCGCTAGATGATTTTTCTCGGCATAGTCAATAGGGTTTTGTCGTCGGCCTTCTAGGTGAAGCAGAGGGTTTTCCATGCCCTCCCCCCCCTGTTTTCCTATTGTTTGGTTTTGCCTCCAAGGGTTTTCTGAAACCTCTGTTGGCTGACGACAATGCAGATGAGGTTGACTGAAGTTTATTCCTCTTAAACTGCTGATGACGGTTGTTCTGAGAAGTGGAAGATTCTCTTTGACTCTTGGTTTTAGAGAAAGTTGCGCCTTTGGGAGCGGGAAAAAACTTATAAAAACCGCCATTCTGCTTAAATGTCTCGGATAAAGCATCCTCTTCAAAGAGATGGGTAGAAGAAGGAGGAACAGTATGCAGTATGGTCTGCATGAATTTCGAGGGCGGCTTATATACAGAACGTCTGAACTCTATAAGTTCAGCACGACGCCCGCACACATATTGAAGCATGTCGTCGCTCGACTTCTTAAAATCAGTTTCCGACCCAGTGATATGTCTCGCAATAGCTTCGTTCAGAGCTGTTGATTTCACTTCGTTTGCTATCTTCGACAAGGCTTCCCTTAATTGTTTCCAGTGCAGTAGAAGTCCATGTGTTACGGCACCCAAAGTTTGATCAAACTTAAGAACTTGATCGTAAGGTACCCAGTTCGGAGTCTTTCCAGTCAACTGGGGGTTCACCGATAAAGATGTAAACGCCGGAGTTGCCTGGAGTTTCTTGTTAACCTCGTTATATCGGAGGTTTGCCCAACTCTGCTTACCAAACCTTTGGCAAGATATGGCCTGCTCCAACAAATCGGCAGGAGCCGGCAAGACTTTTGGTTCGGCTTCTTTAACAGAAGGGGAGAAATCAAATAAATCTTCATTACCTCCTGGTAAGTCTAGAACCATATCAGGAGCACGGAACGTAGATAACGGCCTATTATCATTTTCTTTTTCTTCTTCGGGTTCGCTCAATGACAAGGAGTCTTCCAAATCCAAGTCATCGTCTTCGTATCTTCGCATATTACGATTTACAAGTGAGTTGTTGCAAGACGGTTGGTTACCCAGTAATTGATTTACCATATTTTGCAAGGATTTTGTCTGCTCTTTGAGAATTTCTATCTCTTTATTTGAATTTGTCTTCTTTGTTCTTTTATGAAAGTTATACTGTAAGGACTGAGACGATGGTCTTTTCCTCTTATTACCACCGGACATCAAATTTTCTGCCTCTTCTCTCGACACAAAACTGCCTTTTATGTCCTGAATGGCAGCCATGAAAATTTCTAAATTAGAAGCTGACCCATGTATTTTGAGGGCCAGTTGTTTCGGACTTATTATCAGAGCCCTGCAGAAAGCCCAGTCCAGAAGAGACAGCTTCAAATTCTTAAAAGCCTTTTCGGATATTGAGATTGTATTTAAATCAAAAGCTTTTATGATAGATATCGTTGGAATAGCATACCTCAGCTTATTCAATACTTGTGGGTCTATTTTTGAGCCAAACAGATCTTTCTTGCTATAATTAACAACATTCCAGTCACGCCATGAGTCCGGATAAATTTGATCAACAACCTCGATGAGACGATCCAAAATTTCTCGGTCCTCTAATGGTACCTCGACGTTAGCGAGCTCTCCCAAGGTTGTGAAAGCTTTAGATAGCGCCATTTTTCATCCTGCAAATAGGAGACATCACATAAATAATGTGAAAAGAGTGCCTGACGGAACAGCTCTTGAGTTAGGCATTGAATATAATGTGACCCGACTGCTCCAGTAATTTTGTCGATGGGTCAAGATTTTTATCCGACGGCTTTTCAAACTTGACCGACGGCTCACTATACGCAGTCGACGGCTCACAATGTTGAGCCGACGGCTCACAATGTTGAGCCGACGGCTCATTTCATTGAGCCGACCCCGACGGCTCATTTCATTGAGCCGCAATTTGATTGGGTCATTACCCTGAGCCGACGGGCTGCAGGGTAATAATGATCTCACATGATGGGATCAAAACTAAGTGGTAAAAACCACGTAGGACTACCATGGGTGAGTCCGAGTAGGGAGAAAGTTGTAGTTATTATAATTGAAGCGACGATAATCTCACTTCAACACGCAAACACTGGAAAATATCTATCTATGCTACAAAAAAACACACAGACTATTTTTGTAACCATCTTAGAATTAAAAATAGGTGACTCACCTTAGAATCGAGATAATCCGTACACAATTAAAGATAATCTCTCGAACAGTCTCACTGTTTAACACGAACGTGCCTATCACTCGGCAAAATACAGCGTACTGAAGATCGCGCGCACCGCGCTCGCCGGCCAAGCGTACCGCGCCTCCCGCGCACGTCCCGCCCTCGTATCTACAGGCGGCGCGCGTAAAAAGGGCGCCTTACTGTGAAATGAGCTAGTAAAAACGTGCCGTTCATTGACAAAATACAAAGTGTAATCTCAGAGGGTCAAGCCGCAGGCTCAGACCTAAAATACATTCTTACCGCATTAGTATGTCCTCCTGCGTTAATTTCAGACATCTACGAGGGCGAAGCCGCGGGCAAAGGGTAGAAGTAACATATAATCTGGGGGTCTAAAAAGGCCACTTTGGTAGAATCATAATAGGAAAATATTATGAATCATATTATAATCCGTAAAATAGTCACAAACTGACAATTCATAATATTTTCTGCGTACAATTCATTAAACACAATTCATCTATTTGACAGTTTTGTATGGAGATTCGTAAAATGGTACACATAATATGAATTGCTATAATGAAGTTTAATGTCAAATAGCAGAATCATAAGAAGTTAGTCAAGAGGAACATTTCACAAATCATATTTGGGATTTTTTGAAAAAATATAGTAATAATGGCAAATTTAGGCCAAAAGAAAAAAGTTTTGAGCACGCTCGTGCTATGGTAGTCCATTTTAAGTCACCAATGAATTGTGGCACTTCGAAAAATGGACATAGCGTTTCAAATGTGGGACCTCCAGGTTTTTTCGGTTATATAGGCTAAATATATGTCGTGATAAGGTCCATGAGCTGGAGCCGTACATATGTACTGCCGCGCTGGCATGAGTACTACCTACCTTCAAGAATAGTAGTGAAGTAGTCAGTTTTAAGGTAGTTCCAAATATACACTACCATCTAGTCTGTCCCGTGTGGTGCCGGACATAAAGAATAGCATCACCCCATTTCTTTCCGTGGGTGTCGTAAAAGGCGACTAAGGGATTTACTAGAGGATGGGCAGCAGCGTTCTCTATGCATTTTACCATCATACTGCGATCGCCAACCCACTTGCCAAGCGTGGCGATTATGGCAAGGCCCCCCACCACCCATACCACAGGTTACCAAGGGCGTACACTATATGACACACCAAGTTAGTGTATAAAACAGTGTGATAGCTGTAGGTACCAGTAACTTACTTCTCAGAGTAGTCACTTAGGAAACGCCGAACTCATCTAGTTTAAAAAAATATCATTGACATGTAAAAATGTTTGTACAAACCTACTAACAGACATAACAGGCGAAATGTGGGTGTACTATAGGTTCATCTCTGCCTAACCCTTCGGGGAAACAAGGTGTGATGTTATGTTATGTTGTGTTACTAACAGAAATAAAATCATTTATCATATAACTCGTAACACTTCAGTGCCCAGTTGAAAAAATACTTATTCAAAAGTACACACTATTCACACCTAGCTTATTTTTGTATTTTGCACTCGGTAAATAATAAAAATTTCCAGAGGAAATATGTAGGTATATTTATTTTCCATCATACAGCCCGCTCACAGACAGACAGATGGACAGACCAATGGACAGCGGAGGCTTAGTTATAGGGTCCCGTCCTGGTTACTCTTTGGTTACGGAACCCTAATAAAAATCTACAACCTACGTGGGACGTAGGCCTTATATTATACTTTACTTTCACTCCAATTTTATTAAGTTGTGTGTATCTATAAAATAGGACATACATTTTACCTTTATACCTATTATTTAAATAAAACAATACACAAAGTTAAAATATTTTAATAAATTTACAATTCTCATGTTATACTGTATAAAAATCTAGCAATAATCAATTAATGAAACTAACATAAACACTATACTACATCAGTTTATTTTTCTATGAATATTTTATGTCTTGATGGTAGTCACGGAGCTGCGGAGAGGCAAACAATGACTGCTTGGAACAACTTCACCAGGCTAAAAAAGAAAATGTGTGGTTTTTAAGAAAGTCAAATCATCAGTCAATAATTAACATACCTGTGAAATAAAATGAAATTGAAAATAATAATATCATTGTTTAAGACAACCTAAGACCAACAGCGATGACAGGTTGACAGCAATAGTAGACTTGGAGCCCAATAGCTCTTTGTGTTTAGTTAAATGGTATAATTTAATTTATTTTCCTCTTTGTATTTCGTTATATATTTCATGAATGTTAACGATAGTAGGTACTCAATTTTATGTCGAGCCAGAGGGCACATAAAAACGTTATATAAATAACATCATAATCATTTTCAATCGTCATCATAAGTCTTAGTCTCAATAAAAATAGCTGTAGGGTTATAAAACTCCACTCACTGCGGTATCTTGATTGCCGAGTTCGAAGAGTCAAAGCTGCTGTTGTAGCATCGGCAGGGGTAGAGCTTGGTGCTGGCACACGAGTCTGGTCAGAAGTAGACGCTGCAGTGATCTTGATGAAGGGTTTAACAACGACAGAACTTCCACTATCAATGTAGAAAGACGAGCAAAATTTTCATTCCATGTCTACAAATTATTACGTCCAATTAAATACCTTTGAACAGTGATACAATTAAATATAGATATAAGATAAACAAGTATTTACTTACTCTGTATTAAAAATTACCCAATTTGCATGAAATAATTAAATTTAATTTTGTTGATGTTTATTGTTGACATAACCACAGAATATTATGACCACAGACTAATTATGACATATCTGAAGGGAAAACTTTTATGTATTCGTTGCCAGCTTATAAAGTTTTTGTTGTTTCTAGTTTCCCTTTTCAGGGCTTATTTGTGACATTTTTATATTTTTATGCATACTGTAATTAAATAACATTTCAACAGTTAGAAATAATCACTTGTATTTATTAAATCTTCAAAGAAATATTTACCGGTAAAATTACGGTCTTTATTTTTTTCATGCTGCAACATTTACACCAAATGTGATTCGGATATGAATTGAATTGAGTATGATATCGCTAATATGTGTCACCATTTTACGAAAGTTAGAGGAATTGCTAAGGTATTGCTGGGAATTCACAATATGAATTAGTTTTAGCAGAAATGCTTAATGTGGCCTTTTTAGACCCCCTGAATTGAATTTAATAGTTTTTCAATGCTTCCAGATCATCTGCGTATAGAATTTCATCTGTATATTGAAAATAAATAAGGTAAAAGATCCGCCAAAAAGTAACGGATACGGACACGGATCTTTCTTCTACGTCGGATATCCGAAACGAATATCCGGCACACATTGCAATAATACACTCAGGCCCGTGTTCACCAATACTTATGTGAGATTGTTGTAATAATAAATAGATATAGCTGGTTAGAAAGTGGGTGACTAGTGACTACCGAGATGACAACTAATAGCCAAGTATGGAAGAAAATGACATGTTGCGCCAACCTCAAATAAATTGGGATATGGGCAGGAGGAGATTGATGATAGATCTGGGGGTCTAAAAAGGCCACTTTGGTGGAATCATAATAGGAAAATATTATGAATCATATTATAATTCGTAAAATGGTCACAAACTGGACAATTCATAATATGTTCTGCGTACAATTCGTTAAACACAATTCATCTATTTGACAGTTTTGTATGGAGATTCGTAAAATGGTACACTTAATATGAATTGCTATAATGAAGTTTAATGTCAAATAGCAGAATCATAAGAAGTTAGTCAAGAGGATCATTTTACAAATCATATTTGGGATTTTGTGAAAAAATATCGTAATAATGGCAAATTTAGGCCTTAAGAAAATTTTCTTGAGCACGCTCGTGATATGTAGTCCATTTTAAGTCATCAACGAATTGTGGCACTTCGAAAAATGGACATAGCGTTTCAAATGTGGGTCCTCCAGGTTTTTTTTGGGTTATATAGGCAAAATATATGTCGTGATAAGGTCCATGAGCTGGAGCCGTACATACGTACTGCCGCGCTGGCATGAGTACTACCTACCTTCAAGAATAGTAATGAAGTAGTCAGTTTAAAGGTAGTTCCAAATAGACACTACCATCTAGTCTGTCCCATGTGGTGCCGGACATAAAGAATAGCATCACCCCATTTCTTTCCGTGGGTGTCGTAAAAGGCGATTAAGGGATTTACTAGAGAATGGGCAGCAGCGTTCTCTATGCATTTTACCATCATACTGCGATCGCCAACCCGCTTGCCAAGCGTGGCGATTATGGCAAAGCCCCCCAAATAGGGGGAGGCCTATGTCCAGCAGTGGACGTCTTGCGGCTGAGATGATGATGATGACTACCATCTAGTGTTGTGAATGTTACAAATTATTACAATCTTTTCATATTTTAGACACTGAGTAGATCCAATTAGTACTTAAGCATCTGGATCACACAACAGGCTAATATGGGCGCACACCATATACACAACACAACATATACTTATATACAACGATTAACGATTAAATATTGATTTAAGATGAATAAGTATTTACTTACTCTGTATTAAAAACGATCCAACTTACATGAAATAAACATACAACCTACCTTCAAGAATAGTAAGAAGTAGTCAGTTTTAATGAAGCAGTTCTAAATGGACACTACCATCTACTCTTGTGAATGTTACAAATTACTACAATCATATTTCACAGGCACTGAGTAGATCCACTTAGTACTTATGCATCTGGATCATACCACAGGTTACCAAGGGCGTACACTATATGAAACACCAAGTTAGTGTATAAAACAGTGTGATAGCTGTAGGTACCAGTAACTTTCTTCTCAGAGTAGTCACTTAGGAAACGCCGAACTCATCTGGTTTAAAAAAATATCATTGACATGTAAAGGTGTTTGTACAAACCTACTAACAGACATAACAGGCGAAATGTGGGTGTACTATAGGTTCACCTCTGCCTAACCCTTCGGGGAAACAAGGCGTGATGTTATGTTATGTTGTGTTACTAACAGAAATAAAATCATTTATCATATAACTCGTAACACTTGTCCCAGTTGAAAAAAAGAATTATTCAAAAGTACAGACTATTCACACCTAGCTTATTTTTGTAATTTGCACCCGGTAAGTAATAAACATTTCCAGAGGAAATATGTAGGTATATTTATTTTCCACATCATACAGCCCGTTCACAGACAGACGGATGGACGGACCAATGGACAGCGGAGGCTTAGTTATAGGGTCCCATCCTGGTTACTCTTTGGTTACAGAACCCTAATAAAAATCTACATCCTACGGGGGACATAGGCCTTATATTACTTTACTTTCACTCCAATTTTATTAGGTAGTGTGTATCTATAAAATAGGACATACATTTTATCTTTATACCTATTATTTAAATAAAACAATACACAACGTTAAATTATTTTAATACAATTCTCATGTTGTACTGTGTAAAAATCTAGCAATAATCAAATAATGAAACTAACATAAACACTATAGTTAATCAGTTTATTTTTCTATGAACATTTTGTGTTGATGCTAGTCACGGAGCTGCAGAGGCAAGCGATGACTGCTTGGAACAACTCCACCAGGCTAAAAAAGAAAATGTGTGGTTTTTAAGAAAGTCAAATCATCAGTCAATAATTAACATAACTGCTAAATAAAATGAAATTGAAAATAATAATATCATTGTTTAAGACACCCTAAGAACAGTGATGACAGGTTGGCAATAATAGTAGACTTGGAGCCCAATAGCTTCTTTAGTTATTGTTTAGTTAAATGGTAAAATATAGTTTATTTTCCTCTTTTTATTTCGTTATATATTTCATGAATGTTAACGATAGTGGGTACTCAATTTTATGTCGAGCCAGAGGGCACCTAAAATACGTTATATAAATAACATCATAATCATTTTCAATCGTCATCATAAGTCTTAGTCGCAATAAAAATAGCTGTAGGGTTAGAAAACTCCACTCACTTCGGTATCTTGATTGCTGAGTTCCACGAGTCAAAGCCGCTGTTGTAACATCGGCCGGGGTAGAGCTTAGTGCTGGCACACGAGTCTCGCCAGAACTAGACACTGCAGTGATCTCGATAAAGGGTTCAACAACGACAGAACTCCCATTATCAATGCAGAAAGACGAGCTCGAGCAGAATGTTCTTCGATTGTGTCTCGGACCAGCTGCACGCCATTTTATGCCTACAAATTATTACGTCCAATTAAATACCTTTGCACAATGATACAATTATATATTGATTCAAGATAAACAAGTATTTACTTACTCTGTATTAAAAATGACCCAATTTACATGAAATCATCAAGTTTTATTTTGTTGATGTAACCAGTGTAACCATAGATTATTATGACCACAGAGTAATTATGACGTACACATATCTGAAGAGAAAACTTTTATGTATTCGTTGCCAGCTTATAAAGTTTTTATTGTTTCTAGTTTCCCTTTTCAGGGCTTATTTGTGACATTCTTATAATTTTTATGCATACTGTAATTAAATAACATTTCAACAGTTAGAAATAATCACTTGTATTTATTAAATCTTCAAAGAAATATTTACCGGTAAAATTACGGTCTTTATTTTTTTCATGCTGCAACATTTACACCAAATGTGATTCGGATATGAATTGAATTGAGTATGATATCGCTAATATGTGTCACCATTTTACGAAAGTTAGAGGAATTGCTAAGGTATTGCTGGGAATTCACAATATGAATTAGTTTTACCAGAAATGCTTAATGTGGCCTTTTTAGACCCCCTGGGTAGATACTTTGCTTTCTAAGAATCTCAAATAAAAAACGAACGTTATTTACAATTTCATTACAAAAACGAGTGCGAGAATCACAGCAGTTCTCAGGAATCAGGACTCAGGAGACTTTGGTGAATAAATACTCTTGCTTTGTAATCAACAACGTTTATTGTTATTCTTTGAGTTTCGCGAATAGAAGAAGGATAATAATAACATCTGTTTATATAAAATTGCAAATACAATTGTCTTTATTTTCCATACCTCCTCATTAAAATTGAACATAGAAACAGAGCATAAGCAACCGAAACATTGATGGAGTCCTACGACTTTGAATGACCCTTATTAAACAATAATGAATAGTGTTATACAAATCAAGAATTAACTTATAACTTTAAGCAATACAATTGAATTTAATAAAAAACTAAGGGCCAATTTTTCAATCATCAGATTATTTTATCTGAATAATAATTATACTGGTTAGACAGCTTGGTAAAGAAAATAATTGTCAAACTGCTATAATATTTTACATAATAAGCCTGAAACAAAACTTATCTGTCCGACCCAAATCTTTATAGATATTAGGTAAATTATTTACGGAACAAAAACAACTAGAGTTGCATAGTTAGGATTTTGTCTTAAAATAACATTTATGAAAAGGTACACAAAATTTAAAAATCTAATAGGATTTATGTATTTCCAACAAAATGGTAATATTTAGTTTTATAAGTATTTTAATTTGTTCACCATCACCTTTGGTTATAAAATTGTGAGTCTTAAATCATCCTCTGACAGTTAATTTCATTATCTTCAGCTTACATGCGATTTGATCTAGGTACCTATTTTGTTGTTTTTTGATGCCCTATGATTCCGCCCCCCCACCACCTATACATGTAAGTATTGTATTTAATATTATTATTAACTTAAACTGTTAGCATAAATATTATATAAATATCTTGTTTGAAAATAAAATGTTTTGTTTAAAGTTAATTTCATACTGGATATAAGGCAGGTTTCCATGGCTTAGCTAGGTAAATGATCTTCTAAAACAGCGCTTCCTCTCTCCTACCATTTTGCTGTGCCATACAGGGTCCATAATAATCTAAATTACATAGTTACCACCAAAGTATACATTATGGTAAAGCAATAAATATAATTGAGTATTGAGTAGGTACTCGAAATTAATACTAAAAACGGCCGTGTTAAGCGTACTTTTTGTAGTAATGTATGAGGGAAGAGCCTCGCAGGACACTCATGTGTAGGACGCCTTTTAACGCGATTTGAGATTTACACATCATGCTATACTTTTCCAGTTTTAGCTGAGCTCGCATTGTATACATATGCCGTACAATGCGAAGTCAGCTTATAGTGGAAATGTATAGCTTGATGTGTTGCCCTGTGTACATAGGTGGCGTAAATACAAATTGGATGCAGTTAAGCGAAAAGGATCTAATCCACACCTAACTGCGTGACTGGATCCTTTTCGCTTAACTACGTCCAATTAAAACCTATTGATTTTGCTTGAGTTTAGTAACATAGTAATAAAATATTCAAAAAAATATATACCTACAATTCGTTTGACGATTGTTTATGCCTCATACCCATATGAATGGCTTTTAAAAGTTTTTCGACAAAACACCACTTTTATTGGGGCACCAACAACAAAGACTTTTCGACCGTGTCGAATTCAAACGCAATGTTTATACAAATGTTGGTTCGATTGGTGTTTGTCGGTTGTTAGATTTACTATTACCTACGTTAGAATAAAATATATAATTTCAGCGAAATCATCACTACTAAATTATATAGGTTTTTTTTTAACCTGGTATGGGTCTGAACTATACAGATCCTAGAGAAAAAGGCTGAAAATTAATACCAATAAAAATCAAAATCAAACCAAAGGTATTTATCAAACAAAAAATAAATAGCAAGGAAATGAATGTGACATTGTTTTAATGTGACACGTCTAACTGGTGGTCGGCTCTGCTCAGAACATGAAGTGGCGGCAACTTCGTACAGTTTATACGATCATGTTAACATATTAATTAACATTCGTTACCTATTTAGGACTTCGGAAAACTATTATTACATGATTTAGTTTGTAAGTTGAAGAGCTAGCATGTTTAACTCATTGAATGCCGTAATTAGAGACACAATAGAAAGACAATGCTTATGTCGAATTGTGTAACTTAAGACATTCAAAAGGTTAAAGGTTTGTGATAAGTTCAATACCTCGAATTGTATATACTTGTATTCATTATTATTCTGAATGTCACTTTTATTTTATTTCTTTCAAATTTAGCTCATAGTCCTTTCAACGTTTTTCTATTTGATATGTAGTTAAGAATTTACCGATAGTGGCTAGAAAAAACACTGTTTCATTATAATAACCAAAATAGCCTATACAAACATTATATCGCTAATAATATCACATACTGCAATTAAATTAAATTAGAAATTAGCTTAAATAGCGCATTTAATAGACACTAACCTAAGAAATGCATCGTGTTAGTACATAGTTGTTGCACACCGGATAATAGAGCGGCTATGCAAGAAGCATGCGAAAACCGTGCCTCAGTAAGATACACAAATCGAAATTGTATCATCAATATTAGGCGCAGATCGTTTACTTTAAAACTGTACATTACAATTTCCATACAAACATTTAAAAAGTGTATGCAACAAGCAGTGGTGTGCGTGCAGTTGTAAACGATCTCTGTACAGGTAGGAAAAACCACAACAAAGAATAATGTGCTGTACCTATTTTTAATTGGGAACATCCCTATCAATTGGGAATTTAATCATTAGGATCAAATCTATCTGCTGGGGAGTTTGCTGCGCCACTTCTACCCAGCTCTTTAGCTGGGTAGTGCTTTCATTAGGAACTGGTAAAGGGCGAGCATTTTGAGGTGACTTGCCTGAAGGTCGGTGTACTGAACACACACTGTACACTGAACTGTATTTTGACGTCAAAAAGTTCCTGATTTTCAGCCTAGTTTCACTAAATGACGCTACGATCTTATAGAACCTCCTTTGAAGTTAATTGTAGTTTACAAGATATTGTTGGAAATTTAAGTACAGTTAGTGGTTATAAACACAGCCTCTGATTTATTTCAAACATTACCCACTAGTGTATTAGTATTATTACAGCCATATTTTGTTCTATTTGAGCTCAAAACACGAATAAACCTAACGCTTAAAAAATGAGTGAGCACACGAAATTGTGCACCTAGCATACGGACTGGGCACCCACAGTCCCGGTAACAAAGCACTCTCAACAGTTTACATACATACCGAGCTTGTCACCGTTTACTGGCACTACGGCACTAATGACTTATAATGGCTGCTTTGAACGGTAAAGATGACAGAAATTGGCCGCGATACATAGCCTGGACCAAGAGGTGCATACCTAACGTACTATAAAATAAAATCGGAAAGCAGTTCTTGACACGGCACTATTTAGAGCGGGACTGGGAGACCTGTGAGACTCTATCGACCAGCAGATTGAATGCTACTGGTAGTCTAGATTTACACGTGTTCATTTATTTACCAGACATCTACGTTTGTGTACCACAAACAATAATTTAATTTATACATTCAAGAACATATGAGAAAGTTAAATATTTTCTGTTAAATAAAAAATAGGTTATATTAAAACTTGAAAACCAGGAGAAGTTCACAATTTATCGAACGCATTTAGAACAAAAGACAAGAGGTATTTGATAATATTATAAAACATATACTTAAGTTTGAGAACAATCAAAGCCTCTGTAGACATCGTCTGTCGTCTAATTTTTTCATCCAAAGTCATAAAGTTTGGATGAATTATTAACTTATAGATGTAATAAATAACTAAAGTGCCCGCACATAGATACACGGCGAAAGCGCCCGGGTACATTTTCTTTTGTTAATTTGCAAGTCAGTATAATATATGTATCATTAAAATTCTGCAAATACATATTTGTTACGGTGGCCAATAATATTTTGAACCACCACCCAACAATGACCGGTGCGCGCCAGTAAGTGGCAGGGCCGGCAGCCGCGCTGGGCGCGCTGTCATGTGATTGTAAGGCTCAACTCACACCGAAAGAGCGGCGAAGGGCAGCGAAGCGCAGCGACCCGCTCGGTAGAGAAGGCGCGCGGATTCCCGCGACTGCTAGAGAAGTCGCTGGAAAGCTCGAGAAGTCGCGGGACTTCGCGCGCCTTCTCGTATTCGTTGCACTGCATGAATGCGAATGCACGCGCGCAACAGACGTGCGAGGGGAGCGGGCGCGAGGGGCGGGATATTGCCAGCGGCCGCTCGTGACTGCTCGAGCATTCTCGGGACTTCCCGCGACTTCTCGCGCAGTCGCACGGCTCCGTTTATGGAATTCGCCGGAATTCCCGCGGCGCCGCGGACATCCGCGCGACTCGTTTGAGTTTCTCATGCGATAATAAGAGCCATTTTACATTTTTGCGCGAATATCTAAGATTTTAGTCGCCTTATTTACCTCTCATCTCATAATTATAAATACTCTGGGATTGACAAACACATGTAAAAAATAGATCAATCTTTTGTTTTGTTACTTTTAGTAGCACATTTACAAAAACTTATTTGTTTACTTCGTAGTAATTAATCTCCCACAACTAGTTTTCTTAAAAATCAGCGCAGGGTCAATTTCAGACTCCTATTTCTATCATTAATATGTAGAAATTTGAGTAAAAAAAATACACAAAACATCAGACATATAATCTAGTTGTTACATTTAGTACAAGAATATTGATTTTTAATAAGCTTAATTAGTAAAAAAAAATAAGTCTTATGGCAATTTTTACGATTTATTCGCAATTTTATCGCATTTTTTTGGTTTGAATAAAGCATAATTACATTAAAAAATTCATGTCAATATAAATTACGTTCTATAACGAATCGAATTCTCAAGTTTTATTTAAATCCGTTTATTTAATTAGACATAATATCGTTTTTGAAATCACTCTAAATTAGAATAAATTACGATGCACAAGCGGGCAGCGTTTAGTACGGCGCAAGCGCCCAACGAGGCAGGACCTGTGTCATTTTTTCCCGCGTCTCAGTTTTCGGGTACTCGTATCGTGAACGCAAAAATATACTACGACTACAACATTGTGCTACTCTTCGCATTTTATTTTTTGTATAAGATAAGAGTTTCGTTTATTATCAATGAAAGAATTATTTTAATAAATTGTAGAAAAATGTTGACTATAATAATTTATTTTAACTAAATCTGACTATTTTTAATCGCGATTAGAAAGGTGTGGAATACAACTAGTGGTCATGAACAAAAATTCACACCAACGCCTCGCCTCACGTCCAAAAACAGTAATGTTTTTTTTTTTTTCTTTTGCTTATATCTCGAAAATGGCGTGTCCTATCGTAAAAATAATGACATTTTCGACTCCCTTTATAAAACCCCACACATATAAATCTCAACACGTGGATAATATTTTTTTTATATAATTCAAACAAAAAATGAAAAATCTAAATATATAAAAGGCAAACCTGACTGACTCATCTATCAACGCACAGCCGAAACTACTGAACGGATTTCGCTGAAATTTGGCATACAGATAGTTGTAATGACGTAGGCATCCGCTAAGAAAGGATTTTTGAAAATTCGCCCCCAAAGGGGGTGAAAAAGGGATTAAAATTTTGTATGGAAGTCCGTCATTTTTAGAGCTACAAGCCTGAAACTTTGTTTTTAGGTTAACAAATAGAAATAAACAATTTTGTGTCCTAGGGTTTTTGAAAACTCAACCCCTAAGGGGGTAAAAAAGGGGTTTGAAAGTTTGTATGGGGAAACAAGATCAGCACTTTCAGTGCCGAGCACCCGGCTCCCGGGTCGAACGATAATTCGTTCGCATGCCGACAACTCGCATCCGAGTCCTACATATAAATAGTTATAAGTGTCTTGTGACCATGCCGAGCACCCGCCTACCGGGTGCAAATTATTACGTACTACTAGGGTTGCCAAAATAAGCTGAAGGTTTAAAACAAAGGTGTCGGTTCGTTTTTATGGAGCTTAAAGTTTGAAAACACAGGCGTCAACAAAGTATTTAAACGGTTCGTTTTTATGGAGCTTAAAGTTTGAGAACACAGGCGTCAACAAATTATTTAAAAACAAAAGATGGCAAATGTTTCAATTTTTTCCTTATCTGCACGTGTTTTATTGCAGTAAAAACCATCGCTGAAGGTATAAACAATAAGAACAAAAGCGTCGGTTCATTTTTGTTTTAATAATTCACTGATCTTAGATAATTACTTGAGGCGAATCGCTTGAGCGAGTCGTAACCCGCGAAAATCAAGTTTTCTTATGTTTTGATAAATTTAATTTCGCGGATACAACTGCGGAGGCACCTTAGAGATATCCTGTAAGGTTCTCTTGGCGTAAGAGTTATGATTTTTTAATAACTAGGAAAACAAACAAAAATACATAAAGAAAGAACAGTGTTCAATAAAAAAAATTGGCGTTCGACAACCCTACCTGGCAGGCCGGTTGTGGGCGTGGCTTACTGAACTCGTATTCGGGTGCTGCGGCATGGGATTCCCGTTACGTAACCATCACGCCGATGGACTCAACAGATGGGTTGTTATATATTTGCGACACACATTTTATGGCATGCCAATTTTTATGCAATTTACGTACTTAGCAGTGAAAGTGTTAAACTATTTTATTCGAAACTTCCTATCAATAAATGAGTAAACACGTGTGTCAGACTCTTTCAGAATTCAACACCTAAAAGGTAGAAAAGGGGTGACAAATTCTGAAATCAACATGGGTATCGTTTTTATGATTTATTGGGTCGCTGATTACGAAAACAACAACTATTTCACAAAAATTGCACAAAAAACATAAAACAAAATAGACAAGAAGATTTATACAAAAAATTGCACAAAATTACTCCTGAACAAAAATAATATAATTTAAAAATTAAAAAACAATGAAAATAAACAACCAAACCATTTTTTTTTTCAAATGAATTATATGGCATAACCAAAAGAAATACTAAGGTGAGAAATACTAACCTATTTTGTATTGATCCTGAATGATCTTCCCTTTGAATTCAAACGAATACAGTTTCCCCTCAGAGTGCTTTGCAATGACCAGAATTACAAGGGCAGACATTAAAATTTGTGGGTATAGACTTGAGAGAAAACTGTTTTTCACACGGGCAATTCTATGTGGCTTGCTCTTGCGTAAGCTCGCCCAGTAGTCTGATAATTTTGGCATACAGTAATAGATTAGCAAAAAATGTGGTTTATAAAAAAGTTTTGTAGTTTACTAGCTTTTGGCCGTGACTTCGTCCTTGTAATTCTACTTCCTTTCTTAGCGCTCGCTTACGCTACGTTACGCTACGAAGTCGCTGGAAAAAGCTAGTTCCATATAAAACACGTCCAGGCTGCCCCCTTGCGCGCGCCGTCGTCTCTCAACAAGTTCATTGCGTAACGCACACAAGTACCAAGTTGCGAAGCCAAAAGAAAAAAAAATACCACGTTGAGTCGCGATTGTCAAATTTGATTTTAGTCGTGTCAAAATATTTTTTACATTTAGAGATTATTTCTTGCAGAATAGCGTAACAATTCTCATAGCTAAAAGTAAGGAATTTTAGAGATAGTTTAGTTCGGTGTACAACAGAATCGGCACCAATATGTAATTGTTTGAATTTTTTATTTTTATTGTATACTTTACATAACATATATTTGTAATTTTTTATTAGTCTAGAAATCTTTATTAGACTGACTAGTAAGTAAGTAAGTATTAGTAAGTATTTTCATAAATCTCTAAATACCGCATTATAATTCTAACGGCTCAAGATTGTTTAGACCGGCTCGACACTCGCGTTACACTGTTTGTATTGTGCATGTGTGGATCATAAGATTGCCGTCTTTTACCTAAACTCGAGCATTCTAATTTTGTGAGAGGCCTCATAAGTATTATAGCAATGAAAATAAAGTTGAAATTCATATGACACTGAAACTGGGCTCCGCTACGCTGCTCTTCGACGCTCTTTTGGTGTGAGTTGAGCCTAACAAGGAACTCGGTCGTGCGTAGTGTTGCAAAGGACTTGAGTCCTCGAGTCGTAATTTTAAAGACTTGACTCAATTATACAAGACTCAGTGAGCTCAAAAGACTCAAAGTCAAGAGTAAAGCACTCATGTCTTAAAAAGGACTCGAGTCTTAAAGAGGACTCGAGTCTTAAAAAGGACTTCAGTCTTAAAATTAACTCGAGTCTTAAAGAAAACTCGTAGCATGAAGATGAGACTTGTAGCTCATCATTCGAAAAGACTCGAATAGAAAGGTGATAAGTTCAAATTAGTGGTTATGATGAAATTATCGTACAAAAAAAATCTGACGAGTTATTCAAACACTCGAATTCATTTTAAGACTCGAGTCGTTTTCTAAGACTCGAGTTCTTTTTAAGACTCGAGTGGCTGTTAAATGACTCGGGCTCGGCTTGACTCTAGACTCCGCGCCTTTCGAGCACACTGAGTCGAGTCTTTAAAATTGCGACTCGAGGCCTCGAGTCCTTTGCAAGACTAGTCGTGCCCAGTTACTATAATAAAGCACCTGGACCAGAGCGATTAGGTTCGTACTTCGACAAACCGTACAGCGAGTTCGGGTCTGTCTTCATTTGATTTGTTATAAAATTAACTGCCACAGCGCCTGGCACCCTCTTAAATAAGTAATTATGGTAGGACACTTGCGCGACGGCCATTACATTGGTGTGATAGGTATATGGTGTGGTATGGTAGATGAATATACTTGATCCATACATTACCCTGACATGCACTTCGTCTAATAAATAAATGTCTTTTGCGCAAGTGTATCGTACCCAACTACACGCATAAAAAATCGCTTTCATGTTTCGAGGACACGTTACTTATATTAAATTTATTTTTTAATTATTAACTAGCAGTTTTATTTATTTTAGAATTTAAGGCGACATAATACCTACTAGGTACAAAACGTAAAGCCATAATGATGGTATGATCAAAATTATATCTTGATCATATCGCACCTTGATAACAAAAGTGGCATTATACCGAAAACGGCAATATTGAGTTATAGCGACATCTACATTCCTTGAAAGAAAGCGCATTTAATGCAAAAACAGCCATTATCATATTTTCAATACTTTTTCCTAGAGGCCGCTAGTGTCAGTTTATACTTTCGGGAAAAATGACAAAGTAGTAATTTATAAGGTGACACTAAATCAGTTGAAGACAAGCATTCGGAGTGGACACACGCTGCGGTGAGTAAAAAAGTGGCATTTTATGTTTAGTGTCGTTTTAAACGTAATTCAAGCTAATATTTGAGTAAAGTAATTACTAGAAAAATGACATTTTAAGAGTACTGTAGTGCTTATTCAGTTAAAGTAATACGAAAACAAATTTTCTGAATTCATCCAAAAAATTCAAACAGAAGGTTGAAGAATGCTTTTTATTTTGTTTTAAACGGTATTAGAACTAAAGTATGTAAAACATTTTTCAAGAATACATTAAATATAACAGACAGATGTATTAGAACTGTGATAAAGAAGGATAATACAACAGGTATATTAAACGGAGAACAAAGAGGTAAGCATGGAAAGCATAAAAAAGTACCTGAAGATTTGATTGAAGGAGTTAAATGTCACATTAATAGTATCCCTAGAATAGAAAGCCATTATTTACGGCAACAAACGACTAGAGAATACATAGACGGGGGAAAAACCTTAACGGATATTTATTTAGATTATAAAGAAGACTGTATAAAGCAAAGATTATCCTACGTAATGATACATATCTACCGAAAAGTATTTAACGAACAATTTAACATTGGTTTCTTTATTCCAAAAAAGGACCAATGTGAGCAATGCTCTATATACCAGCTCGCAGAAAGTGATGAAAAAGCTGCTCTTAAAGAAAAGTACGATCAACACTTAGCAGAGAAAGAAAAGAGTCATGAGGAAAAGGCTAATGATAAAGCAATGGTGTCGCCTACTTTTATTGTCGCATGTTATGATTTGCAAGCCGTGATGACAGTACCAAATGGTGAGATTTGTTTTATTATAAGTCTAAAATAAATTGTTGGAACTTTACTACCTCTGAGCTTAAACATAACCAAACTGAATGCTTCTTCTGGGATGAATCTCAAGGACTGTGAGGAATGTGTATTAAAATATTTGCAAAAAAAGTCTTCTTGTGCCAACGAATATCTCGACATAGTTTTTTACTCTGATAATTGCTGCGGTCAGCAGAAGAACCAGTTCATTATCGAATTGCATATTTACGCAGTACAATACTTAAAAATAAAGTCCATAACACATAAGTTCCTTATACGTGGCCATACACAGAATGAGGGAGATGCTGTACATTCTGTAATTGAGAAACAAGTTAAGCGATGTCTTAGATCCCATATACGTGTCTTCGCAATATATTTCTGCTATTCGAAGTGCTAAAAAACGAGGAACACCTTTAATTGTAAATGAAATGGGTTACGGCGATTTCATAGATGTAAAGCAACTACCAGTTCCTAGACTAAATAAAGATGTAGATGGCCAAGTTGTGAAGTTGTCGGACATGAAAGTGATCAAAATTGAGAAAAATGAACGCAGTGAGATTAAAATACAGTATAAAACATCGTATTTTGCTGATTTTAAAGAGCTTGATTTGAATAAAAGAACAAACCGAAACAATCATCTAACAGAACTGATACTGAAACCGCTATATCAGCGTAAATTGGCAATATCCGAAAGAAAGAAAACTGACGTAAGGAGCTTTATTAATGCTGGTTTGATTCCCAGTTATTATACCTCCTACTATGAAAGTATATTTCAGTAGTATGTATTGAGATACCAAACGATAATTTACCTATCTACGTATTTTTGATGATCTATTTAAAATAATTGGAATAAGACCTAGATCACTTTATTTTCTAGAAGAGTTTATTTTTTTATTTTGATAAAAAGACTTTTTTAGTTAACTTAAACTTTAATGTTTGTTTCATTGTTATTAGTTGTAAGATTTAATTGATACTCCCAAGAATTGTGATGTATACCTAACTTGCATTTGAATGAAAAATGTTACATTATTATAGTGTATCTTGATTGAACTGATTATAACTTAATTATTTTTGCCAAATAAAAAAATGTTTCTTTTTTATGAGTTAGTTTCATTTTATTTCTGTTTTTTTTTTATTACTCCTATTCTCCCATCTTTGGGTAATTATTCTAAAACGGGTAGGTTTACGTAAAACAAAAGTGGCACTATGCGGAACTTTTTTTTAAAACCATGTTTTCTAAATAAGTCCAAAATTTACTAGCATGTTTTCAGTACATAACTTACAAAAAATAGTCAAACTGATAAGTAAAGTTGATTGCAGTGTTTTATTCCAGTTAATTGTTAAGATATTGACCCAAATGCCGCGTCAAAAACTTTAAATGGTCATACTGAAAAATGTTAATTTTTGTATAACGCCACTTTTGTTTTCAAGGTGCGATATCATATTTTGCTTTGATAGAACTATCACAAATTATAATAACTTATGTAAACTGTTTAACTCTAAGGAGAGCAGAGGTAAAATAGTAAAAGTCTCATTCACATAATGCTTGATAACATGAGCTGATCACATAAGCAGTTAGCTCGTATACATTCATTGGTGAAAGTAGACTTCCACACAGCCTGTTGCCAACATTTCAATTGTTAGTGACTAGTGTTTGTGTTGACGTCAGCAGTGGCCCCTGTTTACCTCGTTATCTGCACATGCTGCGTCGCTATAACCGGACCCCGACCAGTGTGAACAGGCGGTTGTTCTTCACATGAGTGGTCTCGTAGCTCAGCGTGCTGAGCCCGTCCTTGCCGCCGTACAGTCGGTTCTCTCTCATGATGCGCCTGCGCGCACTGTTCTTAGGCTCTTGTGGGTGCGCCAGCATCGTGTAGCGGGACATTTCACGAGGAAATCTGTAACATTTATAGATGTATTGAATACAGGGCTAGGATCAATAAATTATTTAATAAATAGTGATTTTATTTCATCCCTTTGAAACGTGGACTGCGCAATGAGTATTCTATGATTTATTAAATTTCAAGTAACTAGTAATAGGTAATAAGTAGAACGGGCTGGTGTCCGCAACTCCACGTCTGAGCGCGTATTTTGCGTGCGGAACTTTGTTACAGGTAATGAGCTTACAAGCACTGATCCAATTACAAAAATGTTTTGAAACTAAATTATTTCTGGGTGTCATAGCATAATATTGTTGTTTCTTCCATGTGGACAAAGTCACGGGCAGAAGATTCAAATTTATTTAATTGCAATTTATTTAATTACCTGATTAAATCAAAATTATGCGCACTGAGTCTGAATGAAAAATCATCATCTTCGCCACCCCACCCTATGAATCTATTAGAGAGTCCGTCGACCGCCACAAATTGTTCAGATTTGACGGCGAGCACTCCGCCTGCTATGTAGTCATAGGGGAGTACGAATCGGAACTTGTCGATGCTGGCGCTCATGTGTCGCGGGTGGTGCGTGCAGGCGTACAGGTTGCTCTCGTCCAGCGGCAGCAGATCCACATCATGCAGGATGAGGCACGGGAACTTGTCTCTGATTGCTGTCTTCGCTCCAACATTCAGTAGAGTACCTTTGTTAAAGATCTTTTCATCTTGTTGTTCTATTACGTATATCCTAAAAGAGTATTTAGGTCATTTTATAATCAGATTAACTAATTACAGGTATTTAACCCGTCAAATGTCCTTATGAGCCCCCGGGGGATCATAAGAAAAAATGCCTGTTTTTTTTTCAAAATTTTTTGATTAATTATATCCATAATTTTAATCAACCAAAGTCAATTTTAGGCAAAAAGAATTCTTATGATCCAACGGGTGCACACGCGACATTTGGAGCATTTTTTTTTCTCATCAGTGACATTTGACGGGTTAACTCAGATTTAATTTATTGTGTGTCATATTACAGACAAACTAATAAATAATTATGGAAGAAAAATACATGTTGTGCCAACCTCATATAAATTGGGAGGGTAAAAGAATAATGATATTAGTAGGACTGAAATATAATAAGTGTAGTCCTTGTTTGGTCAATAATCATTAAGGATTGGATAATCGGGCACTTATCCACCTAAACTTCTTCCCATGAAAGAATAATATGGACATTCCTTTCTGAATCTAAATAAGTCATCCTGGGTTCTCAGGACTGAACAATTTTGTAAAAACAACTATAATATACTTAATGAAATTATAGCAGTGGTTATTTTGATTTAGTATTATAATTTTTCAATTCCATAAGTAGTTAAGGCTGCTGGGCTGTTACTAAATCAGTCCTCATAAAAAGTTTCATTAAAAATTACAATGCCAGTTTAACTATACTGTGTACGCAGGTAAAATTTTTAGCAATTTCAGGAATTTCAAACGTATCCAGGATCCAGGATTTTGAATTATTTATCTCATTATTTTTTCTTTAGAATAAAAGTGAAGTTTAGGTATATTAGTGCCAGATTATTTGATCACTTGTAATCATTCTTTAATTAATAGATTTTAAAATGCTCACCTGTAGTGTATGTTTTGTTTCCTTAGAAAATTATGCATATAAGGCAGGAATATGTCTAGTTGACTCTGTCTGTTCCTGTAAGTTACTATTAAAGCAACACTGAACAGGGGATTGCAGTGTTCTGGCACATAGCTACCATTCACTAGGCCCTTCGCTGAGAAATCATCATATTTACTTGGCACTTCCCAATTAAGCAGAGAACCAGTACTTTTAAGTATTTCATCATATTTACAATCAGGCTTAGACTTCTGGAGCACTAGGTTTGGAGCAACCTGCTTGTACAGTTGTGTTTGTATGGCCCCTGCAGGGATGTGTGGGTAGTTGTATACACCGTAAGTCACAAAGAAGTGAATTATTGCTTTAAGACTTAGTACAAAAAATATACAAGTAATCACACATAGTTGAAGTATCCTGTAAACAGTTTAAGATTCAATAAATATAGGATTACAGATTAAGTTGTTCATCTGTAAACATATATGAGAAAATCAATATTTTTAAAGTTGTAAGCATTGCGATGCAGGCTACAGGCAGGGAGGCATTACTTACAATAGCTGTTATTGTAGATAAGCAGTTTATTTACAAATACAAGCAAATGCTCTGCTTCAGAGATAGTTTTAAAACTCGTTGACTAATTACCTACCTGGTTTTCAGTGAGCGTTTAGGCATTATAGTTTTTTAACGCTTTTAGTCTATGACTATATCAAACATTCCAATCTCAGTGTATCCTTTCTAAAATAAAGACATGAATATAATGAAAAACAACACTTTTGTGCAGTACTCGTAATCAATTTACAGAACAAACCTTACCTTCAGCAGTTGCCCTTATTTCCGTGTAAAATTTAATCTAAAATAACATTAAGGTAGTTTTTAGTCTGTACGTTACAATCACCTGCAATACAGAAAGCGATAATTCAGACACAATGATCAATATGGATCATAGAACACTACGACAACAGTTATCAAAACAATAGCCAGGAATTCAAGAAGCGTTCGTAAATAGACCATGCGTGTTAGAATTGCTTTTTCATTACAATACAGTGTGGCTGTCAATTCGCTTTCTTTCAATGTGAACAGCTGTGTTCTGGGCCTATTATGAATTCTTTTCCAAGCAATTCTCGGCGTAAATAGAACTGCCTTGCAAATCTGACTGAACACAGTTGTACGCGGTTGTATGTATGTAATACAAAATCTACTCTAGTAGTCTAGTACGGATCTTGAACGCTGATCGGCTGATTTGATTTGACATTTTATTTACAGTGTCAAAAAGTGACAATAAACAGTATTTTTAAAGTAATTACTAATTCCATGGGTTGAAATCATTCCACCTTAGGTACTTAATCTAAGCATTCCACCAAGGAACAAGTTCCTTGCATTCCACAGACCAATACAAAATGATTTATCATACCACAGACTAAGTAAAATAAATTCAGACATTTTTTTCATTTTACTATTGGCGATGCAAAGATTCTAACTAGCGCCCCAAGTGTCAAAATTGTGAAGCTGTCTAAGAACGACACACGAGTACGACACTTCGACAGTTTTCGATACAATTTACGTCACGGAAAAATTTATTAACCCAATATAAATTAGATTTATGTGTTTTCTTGCTAGACGAAACAATAATTATGCTGTCAATAGTCGATGTAATTAATGCGTCTGCAGGATACACAAAACCAATGCGTTTTGGAGAAGAATTATATAAAAATCCATCCTCAACGTCAATTTTTTCATTCAAGTCCAAGATCTTTCTTTGATACAACTATTTTCCTGCGTCTGATATCAGCCCTATTTTCTCGAGCAATTGATTTTATTTTTTGGGCTAATGGTACTTCTTTATGAGAGCTTCTTTTAGGAATATTCTGAGACGGTACATTAGGAAACAAATTCTGTCTTTTAGAATCTGGAACAATAAACATAATCTCGATAACTGACGAGAAGCTCGCCTTAGCCTAAACTAAATAAATAACTTATAAAATACATGTGAATATAATATAAGTACAATAAAATAATTAAAACATAATTAAACTTACTGTTTGGAAAATAGTTTGAAGCCTGAAAATGATGAGAACAAACTCTCAATTGCTAATGAAATCGGCTTGCCTATTCTTAGAGCAGTCTCCCGATTTTTCTTCATAATTTTGTCTTTTGGAAAAACTTATTCTCGAATCTCTGTAAGTACTACATTGAGGAACGCAACAATATTTCGTATTTCTGCTTTCATTAGCAACAGGTTTTTTTATGTCATCGTGATCCATCTGATTATGTCCAAACTTAATCTCAACTTTAAAGCAAAGTGTCGTTCTTAGACAACTTCTAAATTTCGCCGCTAGAGGCGCGCGGATAATCTTTGCATCGCCAATCACATCTCTGTAAAAATATTCTGACAAAATTAATGGACGACTACTGTTTAAATTACAAAAAATAATAGGAAGAAAACATTAAGTTATACTTCAAGAGTCATAAAATATTAATAATATTAGACCCGGTTTTTATCGGGTCCTACATGGGTCCGACCTCTTAGCGTTCGTATCTTAGTTGCGATTCGGTGACCTCGAGAGTTATCTTTTAGTTCAGTCAATCTTAACATATTGCATAACGGCATGGGGTGGAGCCCCTAAGACATCTTTGCTGAAGTTGGAGAGAGCTCAGAGAGCTGTACTTAAAGTTAGTCGCAAGCTTCCCTTTCTCTTTCCAACGAAAGAACTTTACAAGAAGTGCAACGTCCTGACAGTTCGCCAATTATTCATCCTGAACACTATCATTCGCAGGCATACTCAACTACCATACAATCCCGTCGAAATTCTTAACAAGAGACGCAAACACAGTGTGTAAATCAAGCTCCTTCAAAACCAAATTCAGCCGTAGATTCTTTTGCTTCCTGGGAGACCACCTCTACAATAAAATCAACAAAGCCCTTTCCATCTACTCGTTAACCAATTTCAATTGTAAAGCTAAAGTTAAAAATTGGCTTCAATCTGAAAGAAAGAAGAAAGAAAGAAAGAAAATACGTTTATTTAGCACAAACTCAAAAGGCACACAAAATAATACACCAAAAAATACATAAATTAACAAAAAACATAAATTAAAAAGAAAATCAATAAAAGTGCGATGTTAAAAACTAGCATTTATGTGTGCCCCACGGCTGCGCTAAAAAGGTTCAGTTCAGCAAAAAATGCCAGACAACTAGTGCCTGACGCTGGTTTTCAACTGGACCTGAAGTGTGAGCGGACGGATGTTAATCAGTTTTATACAAGTACTGCAACGTGGCGACTGTATGCATTCTTAAATAAAATAAATGAATAGTGAAATGTTGATATGCATATATACTAAGTTTAGTAAGTATCTAGTGTAATTACTTAGAGTGTGGTATTTAATACAATTGCAAAACAAAACAAATCGATACCGGAAATTTCAATTGTCGTAAAGGACATTTTGCCGAAAATGAGTTATATATATATTTGGAATCAGCGTCGCAAGCTCTATCGATTGGTATATTTAAAAAAATTCTATCTTTAAAAAAAAGCCCCTTACGACCTGGCTTTCTAACAGCTCTAGCGCGATTTTTTATACTATTTGGGATGTATCGTAAAAATAATTTTCAATAGGGGAGCGTAAAGTCATGTTTTAATTATTTAAGAGGTCGTAATCCTCATTTTTGCATTAAACTTTTTATACGACATTCTTAACCACATAATAAAGATATAGTCTTAACCCTTACGACCAAATCTATGCTTTGTTTTAACTTACGTAATTAGGGCGTAAAGGACGTTTGCGATGTGTCTGGTATACATACCTTTATGTAATATTAACGTATGGAACCTCCACGCGTGAGAACAAAGAGTTTTAAGTTTTTTTTTTGTATGGGTGAAAACACTTAAAGTTAATTTATTTGAAACTGAATGGAACTGAAGGGCTGATGCTCACAAGAGGTATTGTACCATACACGGCGATCAAGGTGACATCAAATTCATATACCTTTCAGTGCCGCTTCGCGCGTACCAAATTTTTGAATTTTCGATACGTGATTTTTCAAATCTTTGACATGGTCAAACGAAGTTGAGCATCGATTTACTTGTACTGTCGTTAGTTAATAGCCTATTAATGACTTTTTTAATGAGAATAATTAAATACGATATTGATCAAATACTTTTTTTTTACAAAATTGCATAATCAATCATAATCACGCTGATTAACAAGTGACTAAAAACTGATGTTACTAAGTACCTCATTTGTTAATCACCGTGACTATGGCTGAGTTATAATGACACGCCCTTCCGCTCCGCCCAGAGCGGGAGACGTCATTTGATGATTTCCCAAACACAAAAAACACAAAGACGTCTAACTTATTCATTTCCGTAGGAGTTGCTTTACATATATCACAAGTCGGAGTTGAGGTATTTGATAGATGGGAAGTGATTTTGCCATCAGTCATGGTCGTAGGCATCGAGTGCTTAACAGAATGGCCTCCCATAATAGAAGGCTGCAGGTCTTCAATCTCGTTTCCAATCGTAGCCTGTTCTTCAACTATGTTCAACCTGTTTTCTTTTGAAAACTTAAAATATAATGGTCTGCAGAACATTGTGAAAGATGGCTCTGGATTCCCCCATATCACTTCTTCGCCACAAACTAAGCGCAGGGGCTCAAACGAACATATAAAAATGCTAGAATCGTCATCCTCTGCCAAAGTTTGCTAAACATACAAACATACAAACTTTGCCCTGAAGCACCATCAAAACCCCACTTGAATATAAGTATACATTCTTTGCCATGCAGTGAAGATTCTACACGAAAAAATATTCCAAGTCTAGCCACAGTTTTGTTCAAAATAGCTTGAAGTTTTACTTTAACCCCTCTTTCCGTGACTTCTATGGCATCTTTTGGCGGATAGCAGTTCTTCTTCGCTTCAAGGATAGCTGTATAAGAAGGATACAATGGTATTCCTTCTTCTTTTGCACAATATATTAATGTTATATACTGCCACTTCGAAAGCTTCAATGAGGTCAAAATACCTAAAGCTTTATCAGCAGAATAAATGGGCATAGTTTTCTATGCCTTTAACAATTCCTTTATCTTTGTAGTTCTTCGGGATGCTCCGAGACTAGTTTAATGATATCTGCTACATTCTTATTTTGTGCTTTTAAACCAGTTGCATGAGCATGACTTTCAGTTCTGTACGTTAGGAGCTCTTCCACTCTTCTGTAGCGGGCTTAGCTTCACAAATGGTTTTCTTGGACTCACAACTGATGTTGATGTTCCAACACTGCACGTTTCCGGTCCACAGGATGTTGATGCACCCTCATTTATAGCGAAGTCAGAACTGGAACATGGTTGCTGTTCTACTAACACCATAGAAGGGGTTATCTTTTCCCTCACGACCTCAGGCCATTTTATGTCCTTTTGCAGCTATGTCCCATACTTTTTGATGAATGTACGTCTCGTGCGATTACGCGAGATCCATTTGCTCCTCAACGAGCACACATAAGTCCGACAGAATTGTTTCAATTAGTTCTTATAATTTTTGGCAAATCAACTTTATTCGCAAAAACTTCAAATAACATTTGAGGTTGTTAAAAAAAACTGGTGTTTGCCACAAACAGGAAAATGTCCAAATTGGTAACAAAACCTTCCATCAATCACAACACAATAAAATTATAAATATAACGTAATAGCGCAAAACACTTTGTTTAAATTTTGAATTCCTATTAGAATAATAGTTTTACTACTTTTTTACTAAATATTTGAATAATAAATAAAAAATATTTTAATTTCACTTGTTTTTACTACATATTGTAGGTATTTCTATTCAAAACTTTAGGTTTTTTGTTCCTTTTACCCCCTTAGTCTCCGGTTGAATTGACCTGTACTATCCAATGATAATCAAGATCAGTCCTTTACGACACATCTGACTTTATCATAACCAATTTTTCGTGGCTGTAAAGTACTTCAGTTAATTTTTTTTGGGCTGTAAAGGACTCTCATTTTCGTCAATAATTATGTTTGGTTTATTTTATTCATTTTTATGGATAGAACACGAAAACATAGTGAGGGTTTCTTTTAACATCATGAATATAGTACTTTGTTTGAAAAAGATATAAGTCAAAAACAATATTTTTTTTTGTTTTTTGGCTCTACTGAAAACTCGTGTTTTGTCCTTTACGACAATTGAAATTTCCGGTATCGAAATAGTTAGGCAAATACATAAATGAGACAAAAGCATGATAGACCTTAGCTAATTAAGTACATAAAGAAAGAAACGTATAAAAATTAGTCATAGTAAAAAAAAAACAAAGATAAAAAATAATTTTCTTATAGAACGCGAATCTTCCACAACATACTATACAATTCATTTATCCATGCACTTCATCGCAGATTACGCTGCAAGCAGTGAAACACGACGGACTATTCGCAGAACAGTTTGCAACTTTTGGTATTTTTAAATCATCTATTATTACTATGGTTTGGTTTGCATTGAGTTTGATTCAAATGTCGATGGTTATGACATATATAAATAATCCTGTTAAATATTTTTGCTGGAAGTGGAAATGAAAGAAAAAAAAAACATGTTGGCCAAACGAAGAAAATAGGGATGAAAAGGTATGCGGAAATCAATAATAATTTGTAGTATTATTTGCAGAAACAGTCGTGATGAATTCTTTAATGTGTAGGCACCTACCCTCCTCCATTTTATTTTTGTCTCTTGTCTACAGTGTTATGCTACTCTATGAGGATGACAAATCATAAAATGCACGAGATTCACCACGGGAAAAGTTCTTGGTGATGAAATGTGAGATAGCACCATCACAACCTCACGATCACGATGCGTCTCAGTCGCATGCAAGTAGGCCAGGCAAATTAGGTAAGTTGAAAAGAAAACGTCGTTTAGCAATGCTTCAAATTGTAGGTAAACGTGCATTTTAGTGTGTTGTATTGTATTCTACAGGCTTCACCCCCGCGAATGGGACGCAGCAATTCCGTGGGTATCGAAACCAGCCTGTAGCCAAGGATATAGGGGAGGGAGGGCATGGGGCTGAGCCGAGCGTGAGAAAGAGCAAGATTTCCAGCAATGAAACTGTTCAGTGCCACACCAATCATTTAAGTAAACGTGCAATATTTACCGAAATTAACACTGGCACGTACTCAAGTGTGTACTTAAATAGGTTAGGTAGGTACATAAATCAGATAATTGAGACATTTAGTGTGACCATATCCAGCTTCCGTTGCGCTTCTATAAGGTACTGCCGTAAGCGTCGTCGAAAAGCGTCTATTGTGTTAATTACTCTAATCGGTGGTGGTATGTTATTCCATATTTTAGAAGCCGCATAACGAAAGCTGCCTCTAAAAGCAGCTGTACCCTGAGATTGCGTCGAGAGTTGCTGTGAGCATTGCCTTCTTCCGCATTCGCGTCTACTCGCAACCCAACTCAGCTTGTTATATAGGTAGTCCGGTTTTTGATATTTAACCACACCGAACAGAAGGCAAGCTAAGTGTAATTTGCGTCTAGATTTCATTTTCAGTGTAAAGTGTTTGTTTAGAAACGGTGTTACATGGCTTCTGCGAGGGATATTATAACAAAACCGAGCACAGGCGTTTTGTACCCTTTGGATGAGGCGGTCTGTACGAGCTAATAGGCGCGGGCCGTAAACGGTGTCAGCGTAGTTCAACCTGGACAGAAGCAGGGTCTCCACTAGCTGTTCCCGTAGTTTTTCCGATAAATATGGCCTCATGTTGTATAAAACTTTTAGACGGTAAAAACAATTTCTAACGGAGTCCGCTACGTGTTTCTCAAAACGAAGGTCCTTGTCCATCACAACACCTAGATTTCGCGCTTCATACACTCGCTCAATTTGCTCGCCCATAAGTTTCAAATCAAATGTCACAGGTAGTCGAGCCAGTTGCTGTCTTGTGCCAAATACCAGAAATTTAGTTTTTATTGGATTTAACGACAGGCAGTTCTCCTCTGACCAGGCGGCGGTTCTTTGAAGATCATCATTAAGGTCCTTAATGGCTGTATTGTACTCGTCGGGCCTAAAAGATATATAAAGTTGGACATCGTCGGCGTATATATGGTACTTGCATTTCTGGAGACATTTTATAATATCCGCACAGTACAGAATAAAGAGAATAGGACCCAATATAGAGCCCTGCGGTACCCCTCTCTCTACAGAAATGAGTGTTGATCTCAGGGTAGTGCCGTCACCCAAACGCAACTCAACAAGTTGCGCTCTATCACTTAGGTAGCTGCGGAACCATTGCGTAGCGCTAGGGTCGAAACCATAATAATTTAATTTAGATAATAATAGTGAGATATTTATTGCGTCAAATGCCCGGGAAAAATCAAGTATAGAACCAGTAATGAGCACATTCCCCTGTCTTGTGCAGACAGAATGTTATCAGTAACATCCAGCAAAGCAGTAGATGTACTGCGCTGTTTTCTGAAACCAGATTGCAAATCAGGAAGAACGTTATTTTTTTCCAAAAAGAGCGTCAGTTGGCGGCTAACAACTTTTTCTAATATTTTGGATAGACAGGGTAATATACTAATAGGGCGTAGGTCTTTTAAAGTAGATGGACTTGAATTTTTCGGCAAGGGCCTAACGGAGGCAATTTTCCATAGATCGGGGAACGTTGACGTTACTATAGAGCGGTTTATTATTTCCGTGACAACGCTTAACGTGTGTGGCAGAGTCATGTTAATCATGTCCAGGGTAATGTTGTCGTAACCTTCAGCGTTACTTTTGAGGTTGGAGATAATGCGAGAGATGTCGCTCTCTTCCACTGGAGTTATTGTGAAAACTTCTTCACCATATCTGTGATTTCCGTAGTAGCTTATAAGCGATGGACTTGCCACAGGATTTCCGGGGACTGTTAAAAAGTTGTTATTAATTATTTCTGGATTTCTGTAAAATGTGACGGTAGGTCTTGTTTAGGTAATCTCTCGATTATGAAGCCACAGAAAGACTACTGGAAGTAATTTCATAAAAAAGCAAATCGATATGTCCTACGCAAAATCATCATATTAAATCACTTTTGACTATCACACACTCCCTACACACCCACACACCTACGCACACCTACACTCAACACCCTTCTTTGCTGTCTAATTAATTGTTTGTTTTTATTTTTTAAATTTTCCTTGTTTTCTTCATTATATAGAGTCATTTTTGTCTTCCATCCCATCATAATCATCTATTAGTAGATACTTGTTTTACTGTAGCTTGTTCGGATAGTTTGGGGGCCTGGAGACCTGTAACACAGGTATTCCTAGTACAGGCTCCAGTCTCCACGACATCAATGTATTTTTGTTGCCACTGTTATGTATTGTACTGAATTATAATTTGTGTAGTGGAGAAAATAAACGTTTTTATTATTTATTATTATTATCTGTTCGTGTTAGGAGCCATTGTGGAACAATACCACCCTGGTCCCGCGTTAAGTCAAATTGTGGTGCTGGAATAGTGGGCAATCACGACGGGCCTGGACATCCTCAATCGGGGTTCAGAATAAACGTGGGTGCTAGTCTTGTGTAGTTCACGAACGAACTAGGTCGTAAGAGCGCTCCCATAAATGAACTACGCGAACTAGTTCCCTCATTCCCCCGATCCGTAGTTCGTTAGTTCATCAGTTCGTGACCGAATGAGCGAGGATGGCGTCAACTGAACTAATACACGGGACAAAATACAAAAAGGTTTTTGTAATCACTAAACTAGTTATTTATTGCAACAATAAACCTTGGTATTATTAACAAGAAGGTGATATAATATTTTTTTTATGGAAAAACTAAACATTTTTGTATTATTGATTTTTTCCCGGTACTTTCTTGACACAGTACCTATAACTCTCCAGCGCCACATTTGTAAAGCGTCTATCTTGTTTTGCTCACTTTCTCTTAAAGTCCACGTCTCAGCACCGCAAAGAAATATGGGAAACACTAATGCTTGGAGGTTAATTAATAATTCTCTGTATTTGTATGTTAATTGCAAGTGTATATATTCTACACAATGTAAATTATTTATGTATAAATTAAATGAAAAGGTAATAGCCATGCGTTGCTTGATCTCATCCGCGCATCCTCCACTGTTCAACATCAGTGCGCTAAGGTTGACGTATGATTGAACGATGACGTCGCAATTCGCAATTTTGGTGACCTCTGGTTATTTTTGGCTCGGTCGACAATCATGATTTTCGTCTTGCTGCGGTTTATCTCCAAACCGAAATCAAGGCTGTTCCATTCTCCTCCGTAGACATTCCATATTTTCATGATGATAGTTGGAGTACTATTAGCATAGCGCAAGTTTAAAATTTTATAGCCTCCAATAATGATTCCTTCCGACCAATCCTTGAGTGCTATGCTCATAATGGGGTCCGTAGATATTAAACAGCAGTGGTGATAACATGCTGCCTTGATGGACCCCAGCACTTGGATATATGTTATTTGAAAACAGGTCATCTGTTGTAATTCGTCTTTTATGGAAGGTATTCCTTTTTGTGGTTTATCTGTCTTTGGTAAGTATTTTCTCGGTTTTATGTACCTATATTATTAGATACAAGATCAGAAATGTGGTGTTAGAATTTAAATAGGTATGTATAAGGTTTTCGTGGAAGCAAATTGGTTTCGATACCACATAGTATTTTGTGGGTTAGTCATGTGCTAATTGTGCTTAAATGATATTGTTCCGTTACGTTTCTCTGTTATGTAAGGGGGCGTCCATAAATTACGTCACGCGAATTTCATGATTTTTGACCCCCTCCCCCGTCCTTGTCACAGCTGGTCACATTTGTGAGACCCCCCCCTCCCTAGTGTGACGTCACGAATTTTATAATTTTACGTCTAGAAATAATTATGAAATTAAAACAGCAATTCCGAAATTTAAATGTTTTTTTTTTTTTATAAAATCAACAACAAATCACACTGCAAGAAATTAACGAAACAAAAAACGATTCATTATATTAATTAACATGCTTTTATTAGGTCGACCTGTATGTAACTAACTATGTAATGGAATCTAAGGTAACTAATTTAACCATCTTCCAAGGATTGTAGCGTCATGAAATTTGGCAGCTGTATGTAGTTCTGATGACAATACAATAATATGTACAATAATGTGTGTATGTGTATGTTAATTAATGTAATTGGTATTGTACTGTGTTAATTAACAATAAATAAATAATAAATAAATATGGTACTTTCGAACTGATCTGATGATGGAGCCGGAAAATATGAACTGGAACGTCATGATGGAACATCGTATCATAGCTGTGTTTGGACTTGTTAGAAAAGTCTTGTAATGAACTTTAACCACGATTAGGTGTCAAGGTCTCATGATGAAGCCGAAAGACAGGAACTGGCATTCCATGATGGAATATCGTATCATAGTCGTGTTTGCACTGGTGAGAAAGGTCACGTAATGGACTTTGAACACGATCAGGTTTCAAGGTTATAACAAACCTATTATATATTGACTTGTAAATATTGAGTGTTAACTTTATAGGACATTATCGACCTGCGATCGAAATCTAACTGTTGTGAAAGCACAATTGAAGGTCAAGGGGGCGATTCTACTAGAATCGCCCCCTTGTTCAGTTGACCCGCGCGGTTTGAGGCGGACGGACGCAAGGAGCGACGAAAAAAATGGAGGACGACATATCAATGGATTTATTTATAGACGAAATTGAAAAAGTTTTTCTTTTGGTAAATTTATGCAATATCTTACAGCACCATCTGTAGGTTGCAAATCCTTTTCAACGCAATCATACAAAAAGTCAAAGGATGCAATCGACATCCTAAAATAGTTGACAAATCGATCTTCGTGTAGTCTTAGTGTGGGATATAAAGTCACAAACAGGCTTAAAGAAAGTCTTTGACTTATAATAGGGTGCACCCAGTACCGTCTTTGCTTTCAGCGGCGACGTCGCAGTTTGCGGTATAAAACCCACAAACAAATTGCCTCCTCCACGTCCATTCTCACTGAATGTTCACGCTAGACAGTCGCGCGTAAGCCGCCGCCATCTGAGGTGAATCGCGCGGCAGCGCGCGTCTTCGCGCGTTCATCTGAACTTAGCCTTATCCTCTAGGGGGAGAATGTGATTTCAATTTGGAATACTTACCAAAATTTATACTGAACTACATCTGTGTTTACACCATTGAGTTTGTATATAAAGCATTATATTATACATCTTTTTGAAAAAGGATTACTCATTTATTATGCAGTTATGAACTTATGATTATAAAATTATGAAAACCGACGAGGCCGTATGAGCTTGATGCCTTTGCTTTACCGACAAAAAATTATATGTCTAGGAATTTGCCGCGTTTTTGTTTTCTTCAAATACCTACATAAACGTTAAGTTTATTTTAATTTATTTTTATAAATAAGTTAATGTTGTAAATGCTTATCTCATATTATTATTGTATTAATTTTTTTGCAAATGGTACGAAAAGTAGAGTATTTTCCTCGGTGATAAAGCTGTCTTAGTCTTGGGTGAACTTAAATCCCTCGCTACACTCAGGACTCGTCTTAAATCCCTCGCTTCGCTCGTGATTTAAGTATTTAACACCCTCGCTACGCTCGGGAGTAAACCTCGAGTCCTTCGTTACGCCGCTCGCGATTTAAATCGTCACCCGCGACAGAAGACACTGCTTTATCCCCATGGTTAATAATCTACTATTTCCTCACCATTAACATCTCTTGCATGATGGCAAGTTCAGCAGTAGATACCTATATGCTGTAAGAAAAACCCTCAATTTACAATTTGCTCCGCGTGGCTCCTTTATTTCAGCTACTTTAAAAATATCATGTTTTACGGTATTTTACTATGGGGATAGGCTACATGTATTAAGTCAATTTTATTCTGCACTAAAGAGCCATAACAGCAATATATGGCCTCTACAGTCAACATTTTCAAAGGGAACTCTTAATCTGGTATTGGATTCGATCACAATAAATATTCACTGACTCACCGCTCCTTGTTGTTGAGCGACACTGACATACATTGTTGTTATACGATTTTCCCTTAGAATCTCCATAGGAGTGAAACCGCATTGCGCAGCTAGATATTTTTAATCAATCAAGGACATTACAAAAATATTTAATTAAACAGAACAAATTAGAATAAGCGTTATCATCTGTGTCCTGAATTCATGTTTGCTTATCATATTTAGGGCACAATAGTCACACAGAAATGCCATAGAAAAAACTAATAAGTTAGAAACAGCTGGCGCTAAACTGGTATTTTATTTATCTAATTTCCAATAATCACTTCATTTTGGCATTATTTTTGCATGTGCATCTGGATTGAGGGCCCATTTTTTGAACCCTTGCGTACCGAAATAAGATTTATAGGGAAATTAGTTAAAAATAGTAAAAACTTAAAGCAAAGGGTCATAAATTTCTTAAACGTGAATTAAAACTGTTATGATGAAATAACTTGGGCCCTCAATCCAGACGCGTGCATAAAGTGGCATAGCCTAAATCTCAGTAAGTACTATCTCTGGGTTAATAATTTTTGTTTAAGAATTTAGTTAAGAATTTCTTAAATATTTTAAGAAATTCCCAAATCTGTAAAATATAACATTACCGATTTATGGCGGCATATCTAGGGCCCTCACTTCATTATTGTTTGTACTGAGGAATCTGCAAAACATGAATATATCTGAAGAAATACATAAATACGACTTTAACATGTTTTACTTACATACCTATGTGAATTAGTTAAAAAGAAATAAGGACACAAAACTTAATTGTTAAGAAGCAAATGAAAGTCGAATTTTACTAAAAAGTCTGAACTGAGAGCCCAGTATTTTCGGCTTTATTGACTAGGCTCAACCTCATAGATTAACGCAAATTAGAATAAAAGTTTTAACTATTTCTTAATTAAATTGTAACATATCGTTCGTTCTTCTAAATGTCATACTTTAAGAGAAAATTGATTTTCAACTTTTTGTAAGAGAATTATTTGTAGAGTGACCATAATGTTCAAAGTACCTGTACATTTTGTAAAGTGCATTCGGCAAGTCATAATTTGCAGCTAAAATTACTATATACCTACTAATTACAATGTAGTTTTCCTTATTTTTAATGTAATTTCTATTTATGTGATGTTACTCTTTAAGGTAATACTATGAGCCAAGTTGCCTAAAGCAAATAAAAAAAAAATATAGTTAAAAAAAAAAAACTAAAAATGAAAATGTTTTTTTTTTTTAATCAGAGATATAGTTGCACTCATCACTAAAAATTACTTTGCTCTCTCGCAATTTCGTATTTTTAGGATATAAGACTATTTTAACGGTTACCTATCATAAGTTCGAAAAATGTTTGACCGAATTTCATTTCACCTAAAACTTTTCAACTATTATCGTTTCTTTGTTTTTTACTTCATCGAAGTCACGTCTGCCACTCTATCAGTTGACCTATTATCATTTCGACTTTTTTCGTTACTCCGACGTTTTATTTGGTCGAAAAAGTTTTTACCGAAGTTACACTTAGCCGAAATAACATTTGTTCGAAGTATTATGTTTCCGAACATTAATTATACTGCACTGTTCAGATTAAAGCAAAAGAGTAGGTTCTTTTGTTTAATTAATTAATTATTTAAATGTAATGGCACTAAATAAACAGTTGGTTATGAACAAAAGCGTTTTTAAAGAGTCCCAGTAAGATACATGCGAACAAGGATGCTTGCTTCAAGCATGCAGCATGCAAGCACGTATACAGCGAGCAAGCATGCAACGTGCGAACAAGCAAGCAACATGCAATCAGGCAAGCAACATGCAATCAGGCATGCAACATGCAGCAAGGATTGTTTCTGTCACAGCTCCGGCGCTACGGGGTTTGGGCGGCCCCTACCCCTCCGCGCCTACGCGGGCTTAAATTACACTCTAGGGGTAGGGCAGACAAGACTACGTAAAGTTGGTTTACAGCGATTCGTTTCTCACTAAATTTTGTAGTAGAATACATTGAGTTTTTATGACACTACGTATATTTTAATTTCATATTGAAAACGCTACCAAGTAACCGGCTACATATTTGTCACCAAATAATATTCCCTAAAATGTTGTTTCATTGTGTTGAAAATATGGCAAATAAATCATTTGGCAAATGAAAAAAGTTCAAAAGAGGCTTCGGCCAATAGCAAAAAGTTATTTTGTAAATCGGCAAAACATAGTTCGGTAAAATAATACCTATGAAACATGATACATCGATGATCTAAAAATAAGTCAAACAATGCATATGGCAAAAAAGACGTCGGTCAACAGTTTTCGGTGAAATGAAATTCGAACAAAAATAATTCGGAAAAGTAATCGGTTCCCTATTTTAAGGTAACATTTATGTGAAGTAAAGAGTTTTTTTTATAACTATACCGATCGTGTTGTATTTATCACAATGCATTTGTTTGATCTGGTGCTACAGTGATTCATAGTTACGATGACTACTTACATGTATAACCGACTAGGTAGTACCTAGTCGGTTAGTTTGCCTTTCATTTATGCAAACACTGTTGAAGCTAAATAAATGTTCTAGTTTTATTTATTTTTATAGAAATTACATTAAAAATAAGGAAAGCCAAATTGTAATTACTAGGAGTACTTTTAGCTGCAAATTATGACTTGCCGAATGCACTTTACAAAATGTACAGGTACTTTGAACATTATGGTCACTCTAAAAATAATTCTCTTACAAAAAGTTGAAAATCAATTTTCTCTTAAAGTATGACATTTAGAAGAACGAACGATATGTTACAATTTAATTAAGAAATAGTTAAAACTTTTATTCTAATTTGCGTTAATATATGAGGTTGAGCCTAGTCAATAAAGCCGAAAATATTGGGCTCTCAGTTCAGACTTTTTAGTAAAATTCGACTTTCATTTACTTCTTAACAATTAAGTTTTGTGTCCTTATTTCTTTTTAACTAATTCACATAGGTATGTAAGTAAAACATGTTAAAGTCGTAATTATGTATTTCTTCAGATATATTCATGTTTTGCAGATTCCTCAGTACAAACAATAATGAAGTGAGGGCCCTAGATATGCCGCCATAAATCGGTAATGTTATATTTTACAGATTTGGGAATTTCTTAAAATATTTAATAAATTCTTAACTAAATTCTTAAACAAAAATTATTAACCCAGAGATAGTATTTACTGAGATTTAGGCTATGCCACTTTATGCACGCGTCTGGATTGAGGGCCCAAGTTATTTCATCATAACAGTTTTAATTCACGTTTAAGAAATTTATGACCCTTTGCTTTAAGTTTTTACTATTTTTAACTAATTTCCCTATAAATCTTACTTCGGTACACTAGGGTTCAAAAAATGGGCCCTCAGTCCAGATGCACATTATTTTTGCTCAGTTGTTGTTCATTATTAAAATATTTATTTCTGAAAATTTATCAGAGATAGGTTCGCGTTTAGGCGGCAAATTGTTATTGATTATTTAAATAGTAAGTTCAAAACGAAAACCCGCCTATTGAAAATTCACGCTACAAAAAGTATGGACCAAGAGAAAATTCTTATCTAATAGCCATTGTCGTATGCCAGTTCGCCTTGAAGCTTATGATCGCTTTCGCTTACTACTGTTAGAATGTATTGTTTTGTTAGGGTGGGGCACCAGCCAGCCGAATGGGTTCCTGCATTGTCGAGGTCTCAGTACCCGTGGCTTGGACACCCACGGTGAAGCGATGAGGAACCCGAGGACGGCCGCTCGGTAGGGAAGTCGCTTGGGCGACATCGCAACTGAGGCGGGCCGCGATGTCATAGTATCGGAGGCATCGCGAGTGAGGGTTGGAGGTCGCGGTGGGAGAGGAAGGCCGGTATTGAGGTGCGCTGCTCTTTCCACCTTCTGCGGCCTGAACGAGGTCGCCACCGGCAGATGGAGGACGTGGTGGGGCCGCAGGGGAAGTGGAGTCTTAGTATAGCGTTGGCCAGTCTCCCTATCCCTTTTTTTTTGGATGGGAAATCATCAAATGACTACTCCCGCTCTGGGCGGAGCGGGAGGGTGTGTCAGACTTTTACTGACTGAAACCCACCCGTGTTCCATCAGTTGCCCATGTGCCAGGGTCACGGTATCTCTTTCGAATAATCACGCGATCCCTACACTGCTGCTGACATCTCTTTGAGGCGCGCGTGGAACACTGCGCGCCGTCGACCCGAGCCTGGTCCTTACCGGGCGGCGAGCTACCCATTGCTCGCCACCCGCAAGCTCGCGCCTACGGTGGCCGGGAGTCCGCTATCGACTCCCGACGCCTGGGGCGTCTCCTCCTGCGGCGGCTAGGGACGTGAGGGCGCAGTGACTGCCACTCACTCACGCGCCCCGCCTCCTCCTTCGCGAGCATTACTGCTTCGCAGAAGGAGTTGACGGCTTCCCATGCCCTCTCGCTCCGTACCATGGCTCGCACCAGGGCCGGACGCGAGAGGTCGCCGCCGCCGATCGCCTCCACGAGGACACGGCGGTGCTCTGCCCAGGCAGGGCACACCTCCACCGTATGCTCCACCGTGTCCTCCAGACGATCCGTCTCCCTATCCCTTACGGCGGCTTTCACTTTGCGCTAGTATTTTGCTCCCGACTTCGTATGCGTGTAATTTTTACATCATATTACTCTGGAATCATTTAGAATTCAAAAAGTGAAATAAATTTTAAAATCGGGGCTGTAGTTTTTGAGTATTATACTTATCCTTTTACAAAAAATCAAATCTTTCCTCTTTATAATATTAGTGTAGAAGTGTAGACAAGCGATTTGGTGTTCTACTCTTAATTTATCCATACTATCCAATATCCATACTTCCATATCCATACTAATATTATAAATGCAAAAGTAACTCTGTCTGTCTATCTCGCTTTCCTGCTAAAACTACTGAACCGATTTAAATGGGTATACAGATAGTTTAGAGCCTGAGAAAGGACATAGGCTACTTTTATCCCGGTAGTATGTTCCCACGGGATAATTTCCGATCTCCACGCGTGCAAAGCCGCTGGCAAAAGCTAGTTTAGAATATATTTAAAAATATCTTCTGCCCGCGACTTCATCTGCGTAAATGTCGGTTATCGCGGACGCAGACAAAGTCACGGAATTAAAACTAGCTTATGTCCTTTCTCAGGCTCTAAACTATCTGCGTACCAAATTTCATTTAAATCGGTTCAGAAGTTTTAGCAGGAAAGCGAGACAGACAGAGTTGCTTTTGTATTTATAATATTATAGTGTGAATAAATGATAAAGTTGTGACAGCCTTGTTAAGCAGGGGTGCAAGAGTCCTGTTTCGAATAAGGCGGGAGGAAACGCCCGGGTGTTACCACTGTGGGGATCGCCTGGAGGCCACGGTGCAACATACGGTGGAGATATGCCCTGCCTGGGCGGAGCGGAGCGAGAGGGCATGGGAAGCCGTCTCCTCCTTATGCGAATAGATGTAAATAACGCGTATCATTGCATAGCAATAAATCCGGAAGACAGAAAAAAACACGATAATTACGCTTATCGCGATCAGACGGTTTTGATAGATTTAGATAATGTTTTTGGGTACATTGATGACGTCATAATAGCCAGCGCCACGAGGGTGGAACACGAAGCGGACTTGGAGAAAGTATTCAAACGTTTCAATGACTATGGGGTGACTATTAACCTAGCTAAAAGTAGTTTTGGATAGGAGAGCGTCGAATTTCTGGGTTTTGAGGTATCCACGCAGGGCATCAGGCCACTAAAAGAGAAAGTAGAGGCAATTTCGAAATATCCCAAACCAAAAACGGTAGAACAACGACGTTTCAAGGATGGTAATTTTTTATAGGACGCATAATCCAGGGGCAGTTAAATCACAAGAATCAATATTTATAAGACGCAAAGAAAAGGGACATATCACTCATGCAATCAGCCACGGTCCGAGGGGGGGGGGGGGGGTCCTAGGCGTCATGATATGAAAATATAAACAAAACCGAACCTAAACCAGGCGGATTGTTAAAATTTTCAAGCTCGCCTCGCTCTCTTTCTCATCTTACGTAACCTATTAATTTGCATACGTCACCACTTCCTAGTGCTTTAGCTGGTAAGAAGAATTAGTGCAAAAAAAATAGTGCTATGACCAAATTCCCAGCATTATTAAGTCCCCCTCCCCCTTGTAAAAGCTGCGTCTCTGAACAGCATAAGTAATGGGTAGCTGGAGATGCACATGAACATTTACATATCATCATGCCTTTAATTCCCGTAAGGTTGAAAGAGATGTACTACGAGTATTTATCGACTAGAGCGCCACGGGGTACTGTAGTACCCAGAACGAACATATCTAACATCTACCCTCAAAATTAATAAAAAAAAAAACTCATTTATTTCAGCTTTTTAACTGTATATTTTATTTTGGCATACAATTGTGATTTTAATTTACGAACTACGGATGTGTATGTGATCGGATTCGGATGTGATCGAATAATACTTGCGGTCGGCCGGAAAATTGCGGAAAATGAGGCTATCAAGTCGAAGTACATCAATATTCTGCCAGTAATGTTTAAGTCCCACGTCATATGAGGCGAGCCTTCTGCCATCACCCGGGCACAAATCTAGACTCCAGGCTGCTTTTGAGAAATTTCTGATGGAAAAACCCAATAATACTATCCGACCTGGGAATCGAACCCGGGACCTCATGCTCATTAGTAGAGCTTGCGACTACTAGACTAACGAGGATATAAATATCTTATCTTTTCTTAAGAGCCCTCTCACAAAATTTGAACGCTCGAGTTTAGGTAAAAGACGGCAATCTTATGTATGTGTAGCTATCCACACATGCACAATACAAACAGTGTAACGCGAGTGTCGAGCCGGTCTAAACAATCTTGAGCCGTTAGAATTATAATGCGGTTTTTAGATATTTATGAAAATACTTATTTTTATTTATCCAGTCTACTAAAGATTTCTAGACTAATAAAAAAAATACAACTATATGTTATGTAAAGTATACAATAAAAATAAAAAATTAAAACAATTACATATTGGTGCTGATTCTGTTGTACACCGAACTAAACTAACAAAACTATCTTTAAAATTGCTTACTTTTAGCTATGAGAATTGTTACGCTATTCTGCAAGAAATAATCTCTTTTAAAAATTATTTTGACATGACTAAAAAATTTGACAATCGCGACTCAACGTGGTATTTTTAGGGTTCCGTTGCCAAATGGCAAAAACGGAACCCTTATAGATTCGTCATGTCTGTCTGTCTGTCTGTCCGTATGTCACAGCCACTTTTCTCCAAAACTATAAGAGCATGCTGTTGAAACTTGGTAAGAAGATGTATTCTGTGAACTGCATTAAGATTTTTACACTAAAATAGAAAAAAAAAACAATAAATTTTGGGGTTCCCCATACTTAGAACTGAAACTCAAAAAAATTTTTCATCAAACCCATACGTGTGGGGTATCTATGAATAGGTCTTCAAAAATGGTATTGAGGTTTCTAATATATTTTTTTTTTCTAAACTGAATAGTTTGCGCGAGAAACACTTCCAAAGTGGTGAAATGTGTGTCCTCCCCCCCGTAACTTCTAAAATAAGAGAATGATAAAACTAAAAAAAAATATATGATATACATTACCATGTAAACTTCCACCGAAAATTGGTTTGAACGAGATCTAGTAAGTAGTTTTTTTTAATACGTCATAAATCGTAAACCGCAATTTACCTTTCATTCAATCAACTCAAATATAAAAATTAAAAAAAAACATTTAATTTCATAAACATAAACCAAGAATACATACAGGTTTGTACGGAAACCTCGGTGCGCGAGTCCGACTCGCACTTGGCCGGTTTTTTTCTTTTGGCTTCGCAACTTAGTACTTGTGCGCTACGCAATGAACTTGCTGAGATACGAAGGCGCGCGCAAGGGGGCATCCTGGACGTGTTTTATATGGAATTTTCAATTTTTGTTTGAAAAATAAAAAAAAATATTACCCACGTGTTGAGATTTATATGTGTGTGGTTTTATAAAGGGGGTTGAAAATTTCATTATTTTTGCGATAGGACACGCCATTTTCGAGATATACCTAAGCAAAAGAAAAAAAAAAATACAGTACTGTTTTTGCACGTGAGGTGAGGCGTTGCCGTTGGTGTGAATTTTTGTTCATGACCACTAGTTTTACTCCACACCTTTTTAACAGGTTGACTGCCACTTGCAAAAATTGAAGGTCACCGGGAGGCCAAATATATTTTTTTGTTTGATCGACTTTAAAGTGATTATATAAGATTGTAATTATACTTAATTATCTATATAATATTTTACAGTATTTTAAATGAGGAGGGCAACTACACCGCACCGGTGCGTGCTAGGCACTGGGAATGAAATTTTCATTCTCAGTGCCAAAGAACGCACGGGTGCGGGTTATGAATTTATTACGTTTTTATGGTTAATTAGGAATAATACGCTTTTATTTATTTAAATGTGGTTTATATTAGATCCTTCTTGCATTTTTGTAATGAAATAAACTGCAAAATCAACATTAATTTAGAGAAAAGTAAAACAAATAAATATTTTCTAATTGAACTTTACTTAGAAATGGCATTACACTTTGGCATCAATGTGAATAAAATATCTTATAAAACAAAAACAATCAGAGAAAAACGCAGAAATTATCAATCAACAATGTCATATTTAAAAAAGTTATAAAACCATGAATTATAACATTTACAGAGGAAGTTCTGAGTGGTAATTTTCAAAACATTCCACACAAATAATAATAATATAATAATATAAAACATTTATTATCAGGTTACAATGACCCATAGATATATACCTTACAAACTAACATACATAAGTATAATACAAAACTTGTGTTAATAATTAAATCTTAAACTATGTTAGTAACACTTCACTTCACTAGCTTGTCCGTGAGCTGTCCTGTGGCACTTGTCCGCGGAAGCGACGGAACACCACGTCCTGTGGCCAAAAGTCTTCGTCCATGACAACAGGCAGATAACAATTCGGTACACGCACCACAAACGCCTTGAAGTTGACGTTGCGGTGTGACTCCAGTAACTGTACCCTCGGCATGTACTTCGTCTTCTGGCGTACGTACTCCACAATATCTTCCGCCTTAGTGGTGTAGTGTAGGCGGGAAATGTACACGGGAGTGTTGGGCTTAGCAGCGCGCAAGCTGACTTCGGGCTTCGCAGCAGCTTTCCCGCAGCGGTTCTTGTTGGTTCTCAAACGGTGCTTCCTCCTTTGCACCGTCACGAAACCCTCATCATCTGACTTAGGTTTAGGAGCGCCTGGGGCACTCGCAGAGACGCTAGTGAAATCCTTTTGTGAGGATTTCATCAGAGCTGCAGACACTGGTAGCGGGCCGGGGCGAGGGGCGCGGGCGGCGCTGCGTGGAGGAGCCGTGCAGACGGGCGCAGAGCTGCGAGTTACGCGGGCAGGGCGTTCTGCAAGCTCAGCAAACGACGGTTGCGCTGGCGACGAAACTGCTGACGCGGAAATAGGTGGCGATACATCGAGGCCGGCACCGCGACACATGTTTACGTTAGACGCATCGACTGATGACCTAGATACCGTCACACTATTGCGCAACTCACTGAATTCTTTGCGCAAATCGGCAACAGTGTTCTGGGATGCATCTAACTTCGCCAGAACATCCGCGAGGCGGGCCTTCAGAAAGACGATGTCCTTCAGAAGACTAGTTACATCGACGTGGTCGAAAGTGACAGGAGGAAGCTTGTGCAGCTCCTTCGCCACAAACGTTGGCACGTCGTCCGGGTCGGTCTCCTTGAACAGCGTGATAATGTCTTGCAGGCTTCTCTTAGTCCCGTCACGCCGGCGGGACACCATCTGGTCGCGCTTGTTCAGCACATTGAATAACAATAGCTTGGCAGCAGCTATGTCCTCTTCGCTGAAGTTCGTTGCGCAGATTTGGACAGCGGACACCTCGTCCATCACATCCAACTTCTGCTGCAGGAACGCCAGCAGCTCATTCGCCACTAGTTCACTACTCATGGCGAGAAAATTACGTGCGACAGCTTGCGCCGCGCTAGTCAATACACAGAATATGCAAACACGTCCGCATCGGAACGCGGTGTAGGCAAGACTCGACTCGACACCTGTCCTGACAAAGTCCAGGTTTGTCAGGACAGGTGTCACAATACCAAGGAGAGTCAGTACGCTTTTTATTCTTGGTGCACTGACGGCATGTCTTTCGTTTGAGACGCCCATTTGAAGTAGTTTCAGTGGCTTTCTTTATTTTATGAGTTTGGGTATTTGAAGGTCTATTTCCTGGTACATTTTCGGGCAGCAGAGCATTTATGACATTCATGCGATAATCATAGAGAGACATTTTACGTTGCCCTGAATATTTATTGTACATCTTCATTGAATTCAAGAAAAGTAATTGGAATGTGTGGATGGCTAATTTCAGATACCAGCGTAAAGTTTTTCTTTCGCAAGGATAGTACGCTAGAAGCTGATCTTGCATGTCTACTCCTGACATGTAATCGTTATATTTCGAGATAGCTTCTGGCTTTTGAGTAACTTGGCCACGTTTATTTTGGACTGGAACCATTCTGTCTTTATACTGGGTAGTAATATACGTCACAACGCGTTTATCTTTCCACACGCCAACATGCACTCCTTCACGAAACATTGAGATATTTTCTCCTTTCTTAATATTTTTTTTCCTGATTTCCTGAGGATTTTCTTTCAAGTCTTTACGTAGAGTGCCCGTACAATAGGTGTTGTGATCAAGCAGCTTCTTCGCCAAACCAAAACTATTATAAAAGTTGTCCATGTACAATTCGTGGCCATTATTTAGTTTTCCCTGAAGCAGCTCCATGACAACTTTCTCAGCGTGACCCTTCCCAGATACGTCTGTATCTTTTCCACCTGCATAAACACGGAACTTCAATACCAATCCATCTGGTTCAGTTAGCATATATAACTTTATGCCGTATTTGTGGCGTTTATTTTTGATGAACTGCCGAAAACTCAGTCGCCCTCTCCATAGCACCATACTTTCATCCAGAGATAATTGTGCTGCAGGATAATAACATTCAGTCATTTTGTTGTTGAAGTAATCAATGACACTTCTAACCTTGAACATTGGATCCTCACTTTCTTCCTCTGAGGTAAAATGCAAACATCTCAGTATGAGGAGAAATCTGTTTCTGCTCATTTGTTTCCCAAAAATTGGAATTGAAAACAGCCTATCTTTTTTCCAGTAATCCTGTAAACGACTGAGAGGGATAGTTCCCATGTGGAACAGCAAACCAAGGAAAATTTTCAGCTCGCAGACAGTGACCTGTTTCCATCCAGAAATCCTGGCAAAATCTCTACTTCGTCTGCTTGAAACTTCCTGATTATGTCTACTTATCAACCTCTGCGCCTGTGCATTTGTCTCAGTACAAATCATCGTCAAAAAATCTTCAGTAAAAAAAAAATTAAAATAATCAATAGGATTTGCTCCTGCAATTTCACCATAAAATTCGTTTGATTTTGTAAAATAAATTTCTCTCATCTCGCCAGTTGTAGTCCATTCAGCGGTTGAGCCTACTGCAGAGGGTTGGTTCAGCTGGGCTTGACCTTGAGTGTCTGATACAGATGGTGAGTTTGGCTGCAGGTCTTGATCCTGAGCTGTAGGTGACACTAATTGACGTGCTGGAGAGCGTAATTCGATATCTAAGGGGTGCTCCTCACCTTCACTCTCTGATGCTGACTCCTCGTCACCAGGCTGATAATCGTCTTCAGAATTATCAGAAAACAATACCTCTTCTATATCACTGTCGTGCATAATAGAAAACAATTGTTTTCGCTGCCTTTTAGGCCTAGAAGGGCCTTCTTCGCAATCCATTTTACTTGATATTTATTTCTGCATAAACACTCAACCGTCAAACATACGAAAAAACCAAAAACACGTTACGAAAATTTAAAATTTCAAGCGCAGTGCCGCTTCAAACACAACGTTCTTGGCCCAGTGCCGGCGCCAAACTGAGTGTATGAATCTACTAAGGCGCGAGACCGCACCGGTGCGTGGTCGGCCTCTCGCATGGACACCCCTCCCCGCACCGGTGCGGGGGGTGGCAGCGAACTTGTTAATCGCGATTAAAAATAGTCAGATTTAGTTACAATAAATTATTTTAGTCAAATTTTTTCTACAATCTATTAAAATAATGCTTTACTTGATAATTAACGACACTCTTATACAAAAAAAAAAAAAATGCGAAGAGTAGCAAAATGTTGTAGTCGTAGTATATTTTTGCGTTCACGATACGAGTACCCGTAAACTGAGACGCGGGAAAAAGTGACACAGATCCTTCCCCGTTGGGCGCTTGCGCCGTACTAAACGCTGCCCGCTTGTGCATCGTAATTTATTCTAATTTAGAGTGATTTCAAAAACGATATTATGTCTAAATAAATAAACAGATTTAAATAAAACTTGAGAACTTATTTGTTATAGAGCATACTTTATATTGACATGAATTTTTTAATGTAATTATGCTTTATTCAAACCAAAAAAACGCGATAAACTTGCGAATAAATCGTAAAAATTGCCATAACATTTAATTTTTTTACTAATTAATGTTATTAAAAATCAATATTCTTGTACTAAATGTAACAACTAGATTATATGTATGTTGTTTTGTGTATTTCTTTTTTTACTCAAATTTCTACATTTTAATGATAGAAATAGGGGTCTGAAATTGACCCTGCGCTGATTTTTAAGAAAACTAGTTGTGGGAGTTTAATTACTACAAAGTAAATAAATAAGTTTTTGTAAATGTGCTACTAAAAGTGACAAAACAAAAGATTGATCTATTTTTTACATGTATTCGTCAATGCCAGAGTATTTATAATGATGAGATGAGAGGTAAATAAGGCGACTAAAATTTTAGAAATTCGCGCAAAAATGTAAAATGGCTCTTAAATAATATCTTAGGACAACGACCAACACTCCGTTATCTGATCCCAAACTAGGCAGAGCCTGTACTATGGCAACCAGACAACTGATAAACATACTTATATGTATATTTCTAAATACATACATATTATAGATAAATTACACCCAGACACAGAACAAATGATCGTGCTCATCACACAAAGATTAGTCTTGGGTGGGAATCGAACCCACGACCTCAGTCTTAGCTGTCAGGGTCACTAACCACTAGACTAACAGGCCAGTCGATATGAACCTTCCTAAATATATTCTTCAGTACATAAGTACTTTTTTACTGTTCAGCCTAAGGTTTTGGGGGGGTCACCTCATGGTGACCCCCCCAAAACCTTAGGCTGAGACCGCGCCTGCATACAATGGTTAACGGAAGCTGACGAGGCATTCTTGCCATGTAAAACATGCTTGCAGAATGCGGTCACATTATCGCATCCATTGACAAATACAACGCTAGCATTCATGACTGACGCGTCGGACACATGTGTGGGTGCAGTTTTGCAACAAAGTAGCAACGGTAAATGGATACCTATAGGTTATTTTTCTAAGGCAATGAGTAAGAGAGAACAAAAATACTCAACGTATGATAGGGAATTATTAGCGACTAGCTTCTGCCCGCGACTTCGTCCGCGTCAAATTTTTGCTCCCCTGACCCTTCCCGTCGCATCGATTTGCCTGCAAGTTTTCGTCCATTTTTCGTTGTTGCTCGCTCCTTTTGAGTTATAGTGAGTCAACCTTAAAAGATAGACATATGCTCTCCCGGACTTTTTTTTAGAACTTTTTAAAAGGAACAATTCCGTCATACATGATTTTTGCGTTACTTTAACCGTTTACGCAGCGCACGCAACGGAATCTCTCAAAAGGAATAAATTTTCCCCGTTTTTGCAACATGTTTCATTACTGCTCCGCTCCTCTTAGTTGTAGCGTGATGTTATATAGCCTATAGCCTCCCTCGATAAATAGGCTACCCAACACAAAAAGAATTTTTCAATTCGAACGAGTAGTTCCTGAGATTAGCGCGTTCAATCAAACAAACAAACAAACAAACTCTTCAGCTTTCTAATATTATAGTATACTAGCTTCTGCCCGCGACTTCGTCCGCGTCAAATTTTTGCTCCCCTGACCCTTCCCGTCGCATCGATTTGCCTGCTAGTTTTCGTCCATTTTTCGTTGCTGCTCGCTCCTTTTGAGTTATAGCGAGTCAACCTTAAAAGATAGACATTATGCTCTCGCGGACTTTTTTTTAGAACTTTTTAAAAGGAACAATTCCGTCATACATGATTTTTGCGTTACTTTAACCGTTTACGCAGCGCACGCAACGGAAACTCTCAAAAGGAATAAATTTTCCCCGTTTTTGCAACATTTTTCATTACTGCTCCGCTCCTCTTAGTTGTAGCGTGATGTTATATAGCCTATAGCCTCCCTCAGTAAATAGGCTACCCAACACAAAAAGAATTTTTCAATTCAGACCAGTAGGTCCTGAGATTAGAGCGTTCAATCAAACAAACAAACAAACAAACAAACAAACTCTTCAGCTTTATAATATTAAGTATAGACTAGCTTCTGCCCGCGACTTCGTCCGCGTCAAATTTTTGCTCCCCTGACCCTTCCCGTCGCATCGATTTGCCTGCTAGTTTTCGTCCATTTTTCGTTGCTGCTCGCTCCTTTTAAGTTATAGTGAGTCAACCTTAAAAGATAGACATATGCTCTCGCGGACTTTTTTTAGAACCTTTTAAAAGGAACAATTCCGTTATACATAATTTTTGCGTTACTTTAACCGTTTACGCAGCGCACGCAACGGAAACTCTCAAAAGGAATAAATTTTCCCCGTTTTTGCAACATTTTTCATTACTGCTCCGCTCCTCTTAGTTGTAGCGTGATGTTATATAGCCTATAGCCTCCCTCGATAAATAGGCTACCCAACACAAAAAGAATTTTTCAATTCGGACCAGTAGTTCCTGAGATTAGCGCGTTCAATCAAACAAACAAACAAACAAACAAACTCTTCAGCTTTATAATATTAGTATAGATAGTATAATAGTATATAATATAGATATATTTAACGATCCAATATTTCCAGAACCATGTGGAAGGCAGACAACTGATAGTTTATACTCAGGGCCGGACTGGGGCTTTAAATTGGTCCGGGCATTTCACAGACAACCGGCCCTCTGCCATTCGTAAATGAAAACTTACCAACGTAAATAGGTATTTATTGAACGAATGATTTTCAAGCAGTACGCTGCTTTTGGCTAATTTGTCTATAATGTCATCGGAATCTAATTTAATTTAAAGATTTGATGACTTTTTCCACTGCCATTAACATGAAAGACCTTCAATTTACAGAGGACATAGTGATCCTCACGCGATTTTTTATAAAAAAAAAATATAATTTTTTTTTTTCGTTGAAAAAGATCTTTTACGTGCAACTTGACTCATTGACAAAGGATGCAGAAACTTATCAGCTAGTGCAAGTAAATTATATGCATTCGTAAATAAATTATGTCTGTACAAAATCTTCAAGCAGCAAACTGCAAATCTTTGCATTGATGGAAAGTCTCCCATAAAATTAATCTTTCTTCTTCGTGTCCTAAAACAATTTCATCCTTTTCTTCGGTTTGGTCATCTACGATTTTTTAAAATGTTTTATATGGTTCCAAGCCAGTAGATTCAATGCTATCCCGATAGCAAAATTTTTCAGTTCAGTTCGTAAATTTTCACTGGTACCGGTTTTATTAAACTTCAGTATATGTTTGCTTAATTCATCCAATTCTCCTCTTTCTTTATTGTCACGAATTTTTGAATTTTTTTTTCATTTGGGTGACCTGAAAAATCAGCGCACAATTGTCCATTTGCGAGAAAACGGTGATCCATGCTTTGAGTAGGCTGTGTCAAAGAAAATGTTATAAACATTTACTTTATATGCATTAACTGCATCAGAGATAACTTCATCCTGTGCGATATCACCTGGCATTAACTTCCTGGCATTGCCTCGTTGGTCTAGTGGTAGCAAGCGCTACTGCTGAGCATGCGGTCCTGAGTTCGATTCCTAGGTCGGGCAAAGTGTTATTGGGTTTTTCCATCTGGAATTTCTCAGTAGCAGCCCGGAGTCTGGATTTGTGCCAGGTTGATGGCAATAGGCTCGCCCCCTATTACATGGGACTTAAACATACCAGGCGAAATATGGGTGTACTATATATACTATATATAGGTACTATGGGGGAAGTTCATAACTAAGCAGTTTTAAAACAAAATCCCGTGAACACGATGACCACATCTGTTTAACGCCCCTTTTGGCTTCGACCAATGAAACAAAAATACTGTATAGTAGGTAATATTTTGCCGTTTTTGTTTTTTGGTTGTTCGTGTGTTTTGTAGGCTCGTTTACAATGATCACAGATGTCTGACCTTTTTTCAAACCACTAGGAACAAAACTAAAGAAAAAAAGATGAGAAAGTTTTTAATTTTAATGGTTTTATACTTTACATTTTGTTTCAACTATTTTCTCGGGATCAGTTGCAAATCGGCACAGCTTTCGGCTACAAGTAACAACTAACGTATTTACTTAGCGTTTGTGAACCATGTCTTCGTACCGTATTACCACAGAACAGAGGCATGAAATATTGTTCTAAGTCTATAGCTGAATTCATATAAACTTTGTTTTGTGATTATTGTTTTTTTTTAATAATATCTATAATAATTTTCTAGCCTTACTTAACCATTTAGAGCCAGGAACAGCTGGCGAAGTCGAACGTAGTGCGGTAGTCACTGCCAAACAAATATCGACCTTGGTTTAGTTGAAATAAAGTTGAGAATAAATAAACTTCCTAATGGAACACTCCTAATGCACTCTCGAGCTATCTAAAGGGAAAAAAGGCACAAAGCACATTTCAGGTAATTTATTTTCGACTTTACTTTTAGGCATGCAATGTTGATATTTTTTTGGCTTAGAAATTGGTATTTGAACTTTTATGATACTCATTATTTGTGTATATTATGGAATGCCGTATCGGGGTATACCAAAAAATGAAAGTGTAAACTGTAGTTTTTATAAAAAACGACATACTTTGTTTTTTTGCAGCTCTGTAGAAATATCCAATGCCGTGACCGCTCACGTCACGCGTTTACAGCATGCTCTGCCGAGCATGCTGTAAAACGCACTCGTAAAGTAAGCTTTCGGTACCGAATCGGTGCAGAAAGCTTAACAAGCGCCTTTATTTCTACCATCTAAGCGGTACTGCACAAATTGATAAATGAAAGCAGTGCGGTATCGTTTCGGTAGGTATACCGAGCATACTATACCGAAACTATACCGCACCGATCAATGCGTAAACGACTTTAGATTATTGTAAAGTGTTTCTTTAAGCACGGATTAAAATAATTTGAAGTGGTTCATGAGCTCCCACTTTATTTACTCAAACTACTTCGTCTACTGGTCTGTAATTAGGTGCATTCTTTGAAAAGGGGTTTATGACTAGAGCTTTTAAAACAAATATGACGGGTGGTTATCGAGTTTTGCACTTAAGTTTACGAAAATTTACCGTTTCTCACCCAAAAACTGCTAATTATGAAAAATCTACTCAACTGTAGATGCTAATTTTATACTTTTCTGATTGCATAGAAAACACATTCATCAAAAAAAAAAAACCCATAAACTTGTCCCAAACGTGCTCGAACTACGATCGAACGAAGATTCCCATTGATATTTATTTCCATTGAAAAAATACGCACCACCCCAGCTGGTTTTTTACTGTATTTTTTTCATTTACAAAAACAAGGGAGTCATCCTAAAATCTGATGGTGCAATGCTATTGGTTGATGAGATTTCTATAGCGGCCGAGCGCTGCAAGCGAAAATAGTCTTTAAGGTGCTTAGATATGAAGTTCTCCGATAGTACACCTCTGCCTAACCCTTCGGGGAAACAAGGCGTGATGTTATGTGTATTATGTTTATCGAACGTCTACAAATTTATTTAACTGTGTATTGGCCCAAGAAGTAAGGTCATCTGTTACTTCTTTTACAGTATGAAAATCTCTCACTATTTTTTAGGGTTCCGTTGCCAAATGGCAAAAAACGGAACCCTTATAGATTCATCATGTCTGTCTGTCTGTCTGTCTGTCTGTGTATGTCACAGCCACTTTTCTCCAAAACTATAAGAGCTATATTGTTGAAACTTGGTAAGTGTATTCTGTGAACCGCATTAAGATTTTCACACTAAACTAGAAAAAAAAACAGTAAATTTTGAGGTTCCCCATACTTAGAACTGAAACTCAAAAAAATTTTTTTCATATAACTCATACGTGTGGGGTATCTATGAATAGGTCTTTAAAAATGGTATTGAAGTTTCTAAGATCATTTTTTTCTAAACTGAATAGTTTGCGCGAGAGACACTTCCAAAGTGGAAAAATGTGTGTCCCCCCCCCCCCCGTAACTTCTAAAATAAGAGAATGATAAAACTAGAAAAAATATATGACGTACATAACCATATAAACTTCCACTGAAAATTGGTTTGAACGAGATCCAGTAAGTAGTTTTTTTTTTAATACGTCCTAAATCGTAAACCGCAATTTACCTTTAATTCAATCAACTCAAATATAAAAATTAAAAAAAAAACATTTAATATCATAAACATAAACCTTATGCATAAACCGAGGATACCTACAGGTTTGTACGGAACCCTCGGTGCGCGAGTCCGACTCGTTTTAAATTCCAATCAGGTTTGTGATACCATATTATACCTACGCTTTTAATATATCTAAGCCGGAGGTTTGTAATTGCGAATATCCTCAAGAATAGATTGGCTGTGATTGCAGTTTCGTATTTACATAAAAGGTCTTACTTTGAGGCGGACTTCCGGTTTGGATTTTAAATTTTCCTTCATTTTTCCCAAAGTTATTAAAACCGTTACGAACAAAGCTGAATCAACGTCTGTGAACGAACCAAAACTCTTCTTTAAGGCCACATTTTTTGACCACCATCTTGTGGCTTCAAAATTGAAAGGACTGAAGAAGAACGAAATTTATTAGAGAAAAACCGGCCAAGTGCGAATCGGACTCGCGCACCGAGGGTTCCGTACAAACCTGTAGGTATTCTCGGTTTAAAAATAAATGTTTTTTTTATTATTTTATATTTCAGTTGATTGAATGTAAGGTAAATTGCAGTTTACGATTTATGACGTTTTAAAAAAAAACTACTCACTCGATCTCGTTCAAACCAATTTTCGGTGGTAGTTTACATGGTAATGTACATCATATATTTTTTTTAGTTTTATCATTCTATTATTTTAGAAGTTACGGGGGGGGGGAAACACATTTTACCACTTTGGAAGTATCTCTCGCGCAAACTATTCAGTTTAGAAAAAAATGATAATAGAAACCTCATCACCATTTTTGAAGACCTATTCATAGATACCCCACACGTATGGGTTTGATGAAAAAAACCATTTTTGAGTTTTAGTTCTATGTATGGGGAACCCCAAAATTTATAGTTTTTTTTTCTATTTTAGTGTGAAAATCTACTTACCAAGTTTCAACAGCATAGCTCTTATAGTTTCGGAAAAAAGTGGCTGTGACATACGGACGGACGGACAGACAGACAGACAGACAGACAGACAGACATGACGAATCTATAAGGGTTCCGTTTTTTGCCATTTGGCAACGGAACCCTAAAAAGGTTTAATGGGTTAATTCAATACAATAAAATCTTAATCAAGGGATTAAGATTTTACTGTATTGAATTAAATCATCAGCCTATAGCAGTCCACTGCTGGACATAAGCCTCTCCAATAGCACGCCATTGAGCTCGACTCTTGGCAACTCTCATCCAGCTGCTACCAGCCTACCTGCGAAGATCGTCGCTCCACCTAGCCTGAGGGCGTCCTACCTTACGTTTGCCGATTCGCGGTCTGCAGTCAAGAACCCGTCCACTCGTGGTTCTACGGCTAAAGTAGCCAGCCCATTGCCACTTCAGCTTGCTAATCCTATGAGCTATGTCGGCTACTTTGGTTCTCTGCCAGATCACCTTATTCTGGATTCTATCCCTCAAAGATACTCCAAGCATAGCTCGTTCCATAGCTCGCTAAGCGACTTTAAATTTAAGGACCCACCGTACCGTAACGTTTCGGCTCCGTATGTCATAACAGGCAGGACGCACTGGTTTGAGACTTATCTTTAGGCTCTGCGGAATACGCGATGAGAAGACTCGACGAAGCTTCCTAAATGCTGCCCAGCCCAGCTGAATTCTCCTGTTAGCCTCCTTCTCAAGGTTAGTCTTACCAAACTGCAGAGTTTGCCCGAGGTAAACGTATTCTCGAACAACCTTAAAGCACCGCGATTGACCGTGATCGGTCCCGGAGTTGCGTGATCGTTGAACATAACCTGTGTTTTCTCCAAGTTCATCTGGAGATCATTGCGTACAGAAGAATCAATTAGGCCGTCCAGCATCTGCTGCAATTCAGCCAGTATGGCGATGTCGTCTGCAAATCTCAAGTGTGAGATGTACTCGCCGTTGATGTTAATACCGCGTCCACTCCAGTTGAGCGTTTTGAACAAATCCTCTAATGCGTTAGTGAACAATTTTGGGGAAATTACGTCCCCTCCGCTCCGGTGGCTAAAACTCGTCGAGTCTACGCGTTAGACGATTCGTGATGACTCTTGAAAACAGCTTATATACGTGGCTTAGTAGCGAAATGGGTATGTAGTTCATTAAGGGTTTTATCTCGCTTTTTAAAGAAAAGTACGACCACGCTTCTGGAGTTCTCCTAAAAAACAGAACCGAGTTGAAGAGCTCCCGAAGCTCTTTCAGTGCGAGATTTCCTCCCGCTTTTAGAAGCTCGGTCGTAATCCCGTCCTCATCAGGGGCTTATCCATTTTAAGGCGTTTTAGAGCCGCCTCGATTTCGTCTTGGCTGACTTCTGGCAGGTCTTCTGTGAAGTGGCGGGTTAAAGTGGATGCTTGCGATGCGTACAACTTGCCGTAGAAGTTTTCGACTTCCGAAAGAATCTCCGGGTTCGAAACGACGATATCCTCACTAGATTTAGTCAACTTCGTCAGGTTCTCCCAACCCAACTGATTATATATAGATGAACAATTTCGACTCCCGATTTTGCTCAATCGCTTCCTCTATAAAGCGTGTATTAGGGCGTCGGAGGTCACATCGTACCAATGATTTAATCTTATTGTTGAGTGCCCGATGTTCTGACAAAGTGATAGGTGGGTTTTCACGTCGTTCCGTCATAAGATCCAGCGACTCTTTCGCAAGTTTGGACTTCAACGCCGTCAGCCGCATTTTGTCGACGTCGTTTGTGGTTTTCACGGCAGCGAACCGGTTCTCCAAGTCTAACTGGAACATTTCAGATCCTAACATAGTTAGAAGCATACTTGGACGGAGCCTAGACTTTATCATACGAGTTCGCTCGAGCTTGAAATTGATATTCAGAGAGCTTCGAACAAGTCTTTGATCACTACCGTAAGGAACCTGTTGATCACCGAGACATCTCTAAATGTATGCTTCCTATCCGTTATGATGAAGTCTACCTCATTCTTTGTCACAGTGTCGGGCTTCGCCACATCCATTTCTTTTGGAGCTGTTTCTTAAAGAAGGAATTTGTTAAGAAAAGCCCCTCCTCCTCAAGGAAGTTGACTAGCATTTACCCCCTATGATTAGAAAGGGAGAGAAGTAAGAAGTTTTGATTAAAACTGAACTTTTATTGCACTAATGTAATGGTTTAGGATTTAGTTTAGGTCATGTGTTTGTTTATAAAATTTAATTATATTAAAGAGAACATGGAAAATCATTTTAATAATATTGGTGTAGCCAAGCAGCCCGTCCGGCCCACTGGTCCTCCGGCCCATCGGGCATTTGCCCAATTTGCCCGTATGGCCAATCCGGGCCTGGGCTCACACCACTACTCCTTATTGTTTTATTCATTTTTTATATGTACAAAAGCATTAATAATTGATAGTTAATTAAAAATAAGAGAAATACAACTGGGAATATAACACAATGACAGATTCAGACTTATTGATGATAATCAAAGCAGTGTTGCCACCAAAAATATATTTTAGTTCCAATGGTTACCACGACAGACTCTTTTTTGCCAAGCTATACTTACAGAGTTATAGGCATAGTCAACATAATTCCAATAGCAATGTTAACATTACGATTCAAATCTTCCAATTCATTTATTATTATGTATTGAATCAACTGAGTGGTGTATCTAAAGGTGTTTGGTAGGTTAGACACTAAAAGTTGTAGTTCTTCGTAAAGGTTAAGATTCCATTCGTTATTTGTCAAAGATTTAAAAATTATTTATGTCGAACAAGAATCTAAAATTGTTGTAAAATTCAGTGAGTGCAGTAAATCTTGTGTCCATATCTTCTTGTATCACGGCGTCAACAATTTTAATTTAAAAAAATAATCTATTCTGAATCTACTTTCAGCTGAATCAATAGGTTCGTCTGCAGCTTCATAATTAAACGATTTATTTTTCTTGCGAACCCTTTTCTCTTTAAAAGTCGTTGAAATCTCACAGCTGCTCTTTTCTATGAATTCGTAGGCTTTTGCAGTACATCAATAAAGCCTGTTTCCCGAAATTTGTGTGTCAAGCCACGAAAATTGCATAAATTGTCAATAGCGACTTTCAAATTTATATCGACTTTTTGCCAATCTTATTTATGTTATTGACACGGTTTAATATTTCGTACCACACGTGTATTGAGATGATACATTCCAGAGTCAGATTTTCAGTTATAATTGCTTGGCAATCGCTGAGAGTATCTGCATCTTCAGATCGATTTTGCAGATTATTTATATCACCGATAATATGATCAAACTGAAATAATATCTATAGCTTTCACTGAAGAGCTCGGCTTTCCCATCTAGTATCAGACAACGAGTTTAAGATTTTATCTTCAATTTATACTTTACTAATTCCGGTTTTAATTTAAACTTTACTAATTTAAATCTGGTGGCATCGTATATAATGAGGCCTCGCGAGGCCCTTCTAAGTGCGAGGCCGTGGGCACAGGTCCACTTCGCCCACGCCTAGCTACGCCACTGCCGGGATGGGCAGACGTGTTTACATTGCCAACGAACTAAAGTCATTAGGCATACTAATTCAGAATTAGAGAATTTTACTAATTTCGATTGATTTGAGCACATCCATGTAGATATTGTAGGACCACTGACTACTACAGAAGAAGCGTTTAGGTATTTAGTAACGGTAGTAGATAGGCGCACGCGACGATGGCCAGAGGCGTTTCCAATCAAAGATATCACGGCAGATACGGTTGCAAAAATAATACGAAGGGTGGATTGCACGGTTTGGTTGCCCAGTGAAAATAACTTGCGACCGAGGGGACAGTTTGAGAGCGCATTGTTCTTGTCGCTATTAAAAGTATTAGGTAGGTATACATAAATGTAGAACTACCCCGTATCATCCACAATCCAATGGGGCAGTAGAAAGGTGGCACAGATCGCTAAAAGTAGCATTAACGGCAAGATTAAATGCGATTGCATCATCATGGGTGACCGAGTTACCAACAGTCATGCTAGGCCTTTAGGTCAGCAATACGCACGGACAATCAAATGGTATATGCGGCGGAAATGGTGTATGGTCAAGCGATAAGGATGCCAGCGGATTTCTATGCAGAGGATAATAAAGGTACTTATACATCTGATTACGAATGCGTCAACAGGATACGTCATGCGATTAACGATTTAAAGCCAGTTCCGATAGGGTATAAGAATACGAAAAGTTTGTTTGTGCACCCTGACCTATCGACTGCGGAGTTTGTATTTATCGAAATGACACAGTGAGGAAACCGCTTCAACCAAATTATGACGGCCTGTTTCGAGTCATACAAAAGAAAGAGAAAGTATATACGATACAGTTGCCAAATAGACGGACTAACATTTAGATAGATAGACAAAAGCCGGCTTATTGAGTGAATCAAGAGATAAATGAAAGTACGAGTAGTAAAAACAATGAAACCACTCGAAGCGTGTCACTGGTACCACACGTTATCTGTTCCGGCTGGGTCAGCAAAAAGCCCGTGCGATTTAGGTATGTTTACTGGCTATTGGCAGTAAGGTGATAGGTAATTGATATTAAATCAACACGCGTTAAATATTTTATACGGGACCAAACGCGACAATGGGTAACGCTCAGAGCCCCAGCAGCCCCCACGAACAAATTGTCATGACACAGGCGAAGATACTTAGTGTACGGCCTGAGTGCACGCTCGTCTCGAGCGTCCAGCGGGGCGGGGCGTGCAGCGGTCATGTTAAACACATGCAAACACTCGCGAGTGTCCTGAGTGTGGCCGAGCGGCGCGGGCGGAGGAGCGTTCTTGTTTGCGGTGAGTGGAGCGTCAAGCGTGGCGTCGCGTGCAAGTTCAAACCAGTTTGTGTTTTAGCGGTGACGAGAGCGTGCGCGCCATGTGGTTCGAAGACATTATTATCGAAATTCCACTTAAACCAGAATTATGGTCAACATCACATGCCCTATATAAAAATAGAACAATTAAACATAAAGGGTGGAGCATTAGCAGTAAAACTACAAAATGAAGTATTTTGACCACACATTTTCTTCTAAATAAATATCAATAATATCGTACGACCCCGACGCCATGATAAAAAATGTGACCGGCTTACACGAACGCTGAGCGTGGACTAGCGTGCACTGAGGCCACTCAGAGAACGCTCTTTCGCCGCTTGCACGCAACACTGAACGCCCCGCTCGACGCTTTTTAGTGTACGGCCCGAGTGAAATTTGTTTAATTGTTCTATTTTTAACCCCCGACGCAAAAAGAGGGGTGTTATAAGTTTGACGTGTCTGTCTGTCTGTCTGTCTGTGTGTGTGTCTGTCTGTCTGTGGCATCATAGCTCCCGAACGGATGATGCGATTTCAATAAAAAAAAATATGTATTAAAGGTGACTTATCTGCGAGTGTTCTTAGACATGTTTGATGAAAATCGGTTGAGCCGTTTAAAAGTTGTGGGGGGGAAATTGAGGAAGAGTAACCGAATGTCAGCAAATATACTCGAGTGGGGTCTCAAAGAAAGAGCACTGAAAGAGAATATTGATGAATTAATCGAGAGTGTTCTTAGCTTCGTTTGATTCTACATTATATTAAGTATATGCCTATAAAAAGTACAAAATAAAAAATTTAATTATTTTATACTTTTTTTTTTGAATTATTAATACATTCTTAGGTACTTTAAGATTGAGTTATTTTTTATTATTTTTTACTTTTTAAAGGGAAATTAGGTTTTTGTGTCGAGGGTTTTTTAAATTTTAAATTTAATTTTTTTTTATATAGGGCATGTGATGTTGACCATAATTCTGGTTTAAGTGGAATTTCGATAATAATTTCTTCGAACCACATGGCGCGCACGCTCTCGTCACCACTAAAAACACAAACTGGTTTGAACTTGCACGCGACGCCACGCTTGACGCTCCACTCACCGCAAACAAGAACGCTCCTACGCCCGCGCCGCTCGGCCACACTGAGGACACTCGCGAGTGTTTGAATGTGTTTAACATGACCGCTGCACGCCCCGCCCCGCTGGACGCTCGAGTCGAGCGTGCACTCAGGCCACTACGAGGCCTCTCACAAAATTTGAATGCTCGAGTTTAGGTAAAAGACGGCAATCTTATCTATCCCAAGTAGCACAGAACTGCATTATAAATGGTCACTTAAGGCCCACAGCGGTAATCTAAGCATTTATAAAGACTTATTAGTATTCACCTGTGCTGAAACAGCTGTTTCGAAAAAAACGTGGCCAACTATAATGCTTTTTTCTGTACAGTAATTCTATTAAGCACCACAAACACGCCACAAAGTCACTGTTATTGAGCGCTTAGTAGTGCAGTACCCTATTAGCTGTAAGTTTTCTGAATAATAGCCCACACGTGTACTATACAACCGTTGCATTTTAAGAGAGAACATATCACCCACTATAACATCATCAGTTACTTTGTGAAGTTATTTAACCCGGCGAGCTTGAGGTGAAAAAAAGTTACTTCAATAATGTGGCAGGGTGTGATATACCCTTATCTTAATGTACCGTAATTTAGTTATTTTCTTTATTCATCTTAATATACTTATAAATTATATTTTTAAATATTAGAATATAAAATAAAAACATTTAAAAATATAAAAAATAGTAGCCCGCCGGTATCGGGAACAGGGTCCAAGCTACCGGCGGTCAGGGCTCCAGAGAGAGGAACCTCCTGACGATGCGAGCCGTGTCCAGAAGTACCGCTTTCTGAATCAAGCCCTTGACCCAGCTGCCTAACGAGAGCCTCCTTAGATGTTGGTCGAGGCTCTTGGCTATCAACCCATTGGCTGTGACGACTATCGGCACAATGATCGCTGAATCCACATCCCACATGTCGACAACCTCGCGAGCCAAGTCAAGATACTTGATCTGTTTATCTTTCTCAGCTTTCACGAGGTTCTCGTCATGTGGGACCGTTATGTCAACAATCATTGTGCGCCGCTCTACTCGATCCACCACCACTATATCAGGCTTATTTGCAACAATAGTCCTGTCAGTGATGATGGATCGATCCCAGTACAATGTGATATTTCCATTTTCGAGAACTGGGTCGGGCACATACCTGTAGTACGGCACTTCCGATTCCACAAGGCTGTATTTAAGAGCAAGTTGCTGATGGATAATTCTGGCTACTAGGTTGTGTCTATGCAAGTATTCTTCGTTAGCTAGACGAGAACACCCGGAGATTATGTGCCTAATTGATTCTCCTGGACGGTGGCATGCCCGACAGATGTCAACCGTGCCGTCTTTCACAATAAATCTCCGGTAATTGTTCGTCATCATAACTTCGTCCATAATTGCACAGACAAAACCTTCGGTTTCCCCAAAGAGGTCACCAAAACGCAGCCAGGCTACGGACGCTAGTATATCTACATCGGGTCCATGTAGGGCCCGGAAAAAGCGTCCGTGGAGCTCCTTACTCTGCCATACTTCCATGCGTTCATTAGTGTTAGTTATTTTTATTATTATTTTAATTTTGTTGATTTTATTTTGTAAAATAGTGAATTATTTAATGGAGTTAAATGAAAGAAGTTATTTATAAAATAATAATGATTTATTTATTCATATTTATTTTATACTATGTAATTTTAGAAACAACGTATAAGGTTTTACAAAAATTAAGAATTCAACAAAATTATTATTCTTGGGAATGTAAATAAACTTAAAACTAAAAGATAATGAGATCCACCTCGTAAAAAAACTAATTAAGTATTTTTTTTTATTGAAATAGGATTAATCAGCACTGTTGAGATCAGCACAGTTTTGGCAAATAAATTTTGCATGTTCCAAACATATGGGCTTGCAACAAGCATTGCAGGAATGTTTAGTTTTTCTGTCCTTCTTATATGGACAATCCTGGCATCTGACATATCGTCCGGTTGCAATTGTAAGTCTAGGTGAGGGCTCACCGAGCTGCTCTTCGATTCGCTGGTGGATGTACCTTGGAATTTTTTTTTTCGTTTTTCGTGAATGTAGGTGTTCGTAAATCATTGATAAGCCCAAATTACGAATGAATTCTGTTCTTTTGGTCGTAACGTTTTTGTTTGCTTGATATATAATGCAAGCATTGATAGCTGCCATGTTCAAAATACCATAGAACAAAGTCATAGGCCATCGTTTACTGTTGCGACTAACGTTGTAATTAGCGCTCAATTCGTCAACCACGTCAACGCCAGCTTTGGTTGAATTATAAAATGTTATCATTTCAGGTTTTTGTTTCTCACCTGTAGATTCATCTATTGAATTATCATGATGCATGGTGGACATAACAAGAACCACCTTGTTTCTCTTTGGCGCATAGGAAACAAGTGTAATATCTTTCTGAAATCCAAAGAGTGAGCTGTTAGGTTGCCTGTTAGTTCTAATGAAAGATTCAGGAATCTGTCTCTTGTTCTTTCTTACAGTTCCAACCGACGTAAGGCGATGCTCCTTTAGTAGATGGATCATTAGCTCATATCCAGTGAACCAATTATCAAATGTTATGTTTCGGTGTGAACCGGAAACTAGTTGAATGAGTCTCTCCACTACCTCAAAGGGTTTATTACTGACTGCATACGGTCCCGACGGCTGTTTGCCTGCGTACACTTCCAAATTCAAAACATAAAAGCTTTTTGCATCGACTAAAGCTAAAAATTTTAAGCCGTATTTAGCTGGCTTGTTTGGAATGTAGACGCGGAACAGGCATCGACCTCTAAATGCTAGTAACATCTCGTCGATAGTCAGAAACTCACTTGGAGAGTACGCATTTTGACAGCGTTGAACAAACTGATCAAAAATGCTTCGGAAGGCTGCCATATTATCAGTTTGTTTACGCTGCTCTCTTGTGGCTTTGTCATCGAAACGTACAGCATTTTGAAGAAACTCGAATCTCTGCAGTGACATGGTGGTACGAAATATATCAACGCCAGTTCCATCAGTTCGCCAAAGATCTTTCAAATTTTGACGATTAGATTTGATGAGGCCAGCTAAGTACAGTAAGCCAATAAATGCTTTCAACTCACGTAAAGAGGTTTCTTGCATGTAAGAAGAATCACTACTATTAGAATTATTTGCTGCACTTTTAGTTTGTCTTTGGCGAATTTTCGAATTAGTGTGGATCAAGATTTCTTGAAGCATTTCTGGAGTCACAAAAATATTCCAGCATTCAAACTCTGTAGAAGCATCTTTTCCAATGTCCTTTACTCGAGCATGCTCGGTTACGATGTTTTCAGAACGAAGTCTCACGTTTGGACGCTGACAATTTTTATACCACTTGGTACCATCTTTAGACTTATAAAAAGGTCCACTTATTTGCCTAGAAGCTGACACTCTCTGCCTTAGTAGTGACAATGGTAAATCGTCCTCGGGGTCGTTACCTGATTGAGCTGTAGTAAATACTTCCTCCCTGGAGTTGGATGAAACATCAACTGAATCGTCACCTTCTTGCTCCGTATCAGAATTCACTTCGTGTTCACTACAATGATCAGTTTCTTGTTCTGAACTGGATTCTCCAGAAGAATCAATTGCTGCCTCTTCCAACATAGCACGAATCTGTTCCTCTTGACTTTCAATATCCATTTTGGACAAAAACTAAAAAAAAATGAAAAAACAAAATCAATAAATGAACGAATAACAAATTCATATAGTAAAATAATAAAGAAATAACAAGTCTAAAAACAACAAACAAAAAACAACAAAATCTGAAATTAATTGAAAAAAAAACTAATAAAACAGTTAAAATTCAACTAAAATTGTCGTGTGGTTCCATTTTGCATAAATACAGACATTTGTCAGTCATCCAACGTTCGTTTGTTTGTCAGTCGTGGTTTTGGTTTTTAAACTGTACTTTTATTTAAATTATTTTGGGGTTGGCTAAACATTTATAAACTTCTCATTAAAATTGGGCATCAAGGCGGCATTTAAATTAAAAATCTTTTTCCAACAAATGAACTAAAATATATTTATTTATATCCAAAAACACCGACTTGACCAACTTCCGCAATTTTTTTGTAAACTACCGCACACCAATTCGTTTACCACTACTTGCTATGTAACCAACAGTGAAAGGAAACAAGAATACTCAGATCACACCAAAGACAGATCACACAAACAAGGTGATCTGAGGCAGAATATCATGTAGTTAAAGAAAGTGGATTAAAAATGTATTATCCAGGTTAACGCCCAAAATATCCAAGCAAAGTACAGCTTGGCAAAAAAGAGTCTGGAAAAAATGAGGGCGCTTGTTTAGCAGATATGGCCACCCTGTATACTAGGACTAAAAGTGATAAGATATTTGGTGTTTTAATCAACAAACACGAGATCCCGGGAATTCTCAACAGACAAAATTTCAAGACTTGGCAGGCACACAAGCTTTTACTTTTATTATATTTAATAGATTGCACATTATTTCGCTAAAATAACCATTTATCTAAGAGTCAGTCACAGTCAGTCAGTAACAGTCGTCTTTTATCAGAGTGCCATCATGATAACATAATGGAAACTTATTCAGAATAAAAAATAAATTAATCACAATCAGGGATTGTCCATTGAACCCGACACCATCTAGGGTATTCACAACCATTCGATGGTTGGTATGTCTGTATCGTATTTGACGTGAATGAGGATGAACGAATCCTGTTAATGCTGAGACTTGATAGTCTAACAGAAGGCTACTAACAGCTGCTTATTGTCGGAAACTAATCGGAAGTCGGTCACTACCTATTACATGTCGCATTCGAAAGGTACGGGCCATATCAAATAAACATGAACAGATGAATAATGAAGCCGTCAGGTATGTCTATGTGTACATATCACTATCTACATGACAATGAAAATGAAAGAACACGCTAAAATTTTGGTTTTATTTAAAAATAAAAGCGTGACATAACATCATTCGTGTATACCTTTTCGTGGCTATAATAGATTTTTCATCCCACCATCTCGGAAAGAGTATTTTTAATCTTCAATATCTGAGTGGAAAAGCCGTTTTTATTCTCTAGAGGATAAAGTAAATTGAATTTAAACATCGTGTGCACTAAGTTTGTGAATTAAAAACATCATTAAATCTATTTACTTCTATCTCCATGGTGCCCAATTTATCATTCAACCTTTTTCTAATTTGTAAAACTTAGACTCGGAACCTTCTTGATATACTTTTTTTTTAATTTGCTTTGCGCGCGCCATTTTCTTTTCACGTCACCAACATTACAGTACCTAACAAAAATATTACACTCGACTTTTGGTAACTGTAGCAACGTTACTTTCAATTTTTCTTAATTATACCTAAGTATCATTTGAAATAATTTAAAGATTATTCTGTAATACTTACCTATCATAATGTAGTACATAATAAATGTTAATACCTAAACTGAAATAAAAGTATCTTATGATTGAAATGCTTTTTTTTGTGATTTTTAATTTAAATGCCGCCTTGATGCCCAATTTTGATGAGAAGTTTATAAATGTTTAGCCAACCCCAAAATAATTCAAATAAAAGTACAGTTTAAAAACCAAAACCACGACTGACAAACAAACGAACGTTGGATGACTGACAAATGTCTGTATTTATGCAAAATGGAACCACACGACAATTTTAGTTTTTTACTTTTTTTTTTGAAGAATACTAATTTAAAAGTGGCCTAAATTCTGATACAAAAAAGAATCACGTGATTTTGTCCTTTGATAAAAGGTATAGGTACTATTTTTTGTATCAGAATTTAGAACACTTTTAAATGAGTATTCTTAAAAAAAAGTAATAAAAAAACTAAATTTGTCATGTGGTTCAAATCAGCCTATCGCAGTCCACTGCTGGACATAGGCCTCTCCCATGCTGCGCCACAACACCCTATCCTCCGCCTTCCGCATCCAGTCTGTCCCAGCCACCTTTTTGAGGTCGTCGGTCCATCTAGCTTGGGGGCGTCCCACACTACGCTTGCCGCGGTATACGCGGTCTCCACTCCAGGACTCGTCTGCTCCATCGGCCATCGGTCCTTCGACAAACATGGCCCGCCCACGGCCACTTTAGCCTGCTTACCCTGCAAGCTATGTCGTTAACTCTGGTTCTTTTCCGGATAACTTCATTTCTGATCTTATCCATCAAAGAAACTCCGAGCATAGCCCGCTCCATAGCACGCTGAGCGACCTTAAATTTGTGGACCAGCCCAACCGTCAGTGTCCACGTTTCGGCAGCGTATGTCATGACGGCCAGGACGCACTGGTTGAAGACCTTGGTCTTCAAACATTGCGGTATCGGTGACGAGAAGACTTGACGAAGTTTTCCAAACGCTGCCCAACCCAACTGGATCCTCCTGTCGGCTTCTTTCTCGAAGTTGTGTCTACCAAGCTGTATGACTTGCCCAAGGTAGACATACTCCTTCACAACCTCGAGAAGCGACCCTTCGATGCTGATTGGACTCGGCAAGACATGCGAATTGTACATGACTTTCGTCTTGTCCAAGTTAATGCCGAGACCTACCCGCCGTGAGGCTCCATTTAGGCTATGCAGCATCTGGTCTAACTGTTTCAGCGTCTCTGCTATTATGACGATGTCGTCGGCAAAACGAAGGTGTGAGATGTACTCGCCGTTCACACTGATTCCCTGTCCAGTCCAGTCCAGCGTCTTAAATACGTCTTCCAGCGCATTGGTGAACAGTTTCGGGGATATCACATCCCCCTGTCTCACCCCCCTGAGCAGTTGGATTGGGCTGGTTTTCGTATCCTGGATCTGGATAGTCATCGTTGCAGCGTCATATAAGCACCTCATCACCTCGATGTATCTCCAGTCAATTCGACATCGTTGCAGAGAGGCCAGAACTGCCCAAATTTCGATGGAGTCGAAGGCTTTCTCGTAATCCACAAATGCCATACACAGCGGCTGATTGTACTCCTCGGTCTTCTGTACAATTTGCCGAACAGTATGGATGTGGTCTACGGTGCTGAAGCCTTTTCGAAAACCGGCTTGTTCTGGTGGCTGGAACTCGTCAAGTCTCCTGGCGAGACGGTTCGTGACGACCCTCGAAAACAGCTTGTACACGTGGCTCAGGAGTGAGATGGGTCTATAATTCTTCAGCAAGGTTTTGTCACCTTTTTTGAAGAACAGAACCACCACACCCCTGCTCCACGCTTCAGGTGTTATACCCTCTAGGATGACGGAGGTGAAGAGACTTGCGAGCTCTCTCAGGACTGGTACCCCTCCCGCTTTAAGGAGCTCTGTCGTTATTCCGTCATCCCCAGGTGCCTTATTGTTCTTAAGCTGCTCGAGAGTCGCCCTAATCTCGCACTGGTCGACATCCGGGATGTCCTCCGTGTAGTGGCGCGTTAGTTCGGCTCGATGGTCATCTTCACTATGTCCCGCTGGTTTCACCGTCCGCGTTGAGTAAAGGTGCCCGTAGAAGTTCTCAACTTCCTCGAGTATCTCGGACTTTGAAGTCACGATTCTGCCATCCGCAGTTCTTAGTTTCGTCAGATGGGACCTCCCTAATTGCCGAGCGAACACTTTCGACCCTCGGTTCTGCTCAATCGCAACCTTGATGTCACGGGTGTTGGAGCACCGAAGGTCTCGTCGTGTCAGCTTTCTAATTTTTAGGTTAAAGGTCCTTTTATCTGATGAAGACAGCTGCGTGGATGGCAACTCTCGTCTTTCCTTCATAAGTCCGAGAGTTTCCGAGGAAAGTTTTGACACCTTACTTTTTCGCTGCGACGGGAAAAGTTTGCGGGATACGTCGCATAGCGCTCTGACCACCTCATCGGCTTTCTCGTCAATAGTGCCTGTGGTTTCCAGCAGTGCGAATCGATTTTGAAGTTCCAGTTGGAACTTTTCGGATCCCAAAGCGGCTTGGAGCTGCGTACGTCGGAGGGTAGGCCTCATCATGCGGTTTCTCTCAGCCCGAAAATTTATATTTAGAGTGCCTCGTACAAGTCTGTGATCGCTTCCGGTTTTAAACCTGCTGATCACGGAGACATCTCTAAATATATGACTTTTTATCCGTCATGATGAAGTCTATCTCATTCCTCGTCACGTTATCAAGGCTCTGCCAGGTCCACTTCCTCTGGGGTTTCTTTTGAAAGAATGAGTTCATCATAAAGAGCCCCTGCGACTCTAGGAAGTTGACCAGCATTTGCCCCCTGTGATTTCTGCGCCCCAAACCGAATGGTCCGACTTTCAATTCGCCGCGTTCTTGTACACCCACTTTGGCATTAAAGTCCCCCATAACAACGTTGTAGTGGGCCTTTGTTGTACTGTGTATTGCCTTGACAATATCTTCGTACATGGCCTTGGCTGTCTCGTCAGAGTATGTCGAAGTCGGCGCATATACCTGTATCACTTTCAGGTAGTACCTGTCAGTGAGTTTCAGTACAAGATACGCTACCCGTGTCGACACACTACTGATTTCCACAACGCTGCTGGTGAGTTCCTTGTTGACTAGAAAGCCGACACCGCCTTGGGAGAGCTGATCACCTTCGCGGAAGTAGAATAGGTGACCTGACTCCAAGGTTATCGTATCCTCCCCCTGTCTTCGGACTTCCAATAACCCCAGTATGTGCCAGTGAATACGACCTAACTCTACCTCAAGTTCGGCAAGGTGATGGTCCAGCCTCATCGAACGTCCATTGTACGTAGCCAGATGTAGTCGTCGTTGGTAGCCTGCCGTAACCCGGGGATTCTTCGCACCCCCCGTCCCGCCGCTACCTTGATCAGGAATAGCGGGACCACCGGGAACTGGGGGCCGTTGCTTTGGCACTTTCAACATGTTGAGGTTTAATGCCCATAGTCACCACGCTGGGCAAGCGGGTTGGTGACCGCAGAGCCAATCCTTTCGCAACGATGACGCTGCTGCCCATCATCGCTCTGGAGAATTTAGGTTGGCTTTCTGGATGGTTATACCGTCATCAGTCGGTCGCCAGCGCCTCGTCTGTCAGTGGCAGGGTGTACCGCGTGCAGGTGAGGTTGACATTTGGGGAGACCGGTTGTTGTGTGCTACCCCTTACACCCCTTCATGTGGTTCCATTTTGCATAAATACGAACAAATCACGCTCTAAAAAGTATGAAACACGAAAATATTCTCATCTGAAAGCGAAGTGAAAATGTTGCTGCAATATTGTATCTAATACAGTGTCTCGCACAGTGTCCTTGGCGCATGTTCTACTTAATGCAGCGATAAGAACGGAATATCTACTTCAATAGAAAAATGATAAAAGATGATAAACCCTGTATAGTGTATTGTATCGCCTTGTGTCCATGTGACAGTTGTCAAGTTGACGGCTGCCGTTTGGGACGTAAATAAACAACTCTGAATTAGTATTTTTTATAATGATTAAATAATTGCAACTAAGGGCTTAATAATTTTCAGTGTTCTTGTGATCTAGTGAAATAAGTGATTTAAAAATGCCCAAGCCGAAAAAAATGACAGACCTAGAGAAATTAAAGTCGAAGATTGATCCACGTTTCATCTGCAAACCTCTGGTTTCCTTCAATGAAATAATGTTATTCTTAGAAAATCCACCACCTTGGAGAACTTTGTGTAACGAATTGACACCGCATAGTGATTTACGTATCCGAAATATGGACATAAATAGACATCTCTTTGAGCATTCGCTTGAAAGACCCGAAACTTTCTGTCATTTTGACCCAGACTCAGATGAAGTTAAACGACATGAATCAAAAAGTTTACCCAAGACATTGGTTTGCCATGATATGGCCAATGGATATCACGATGATTGGTAAAGATAATTTAAAATTTGTAATAGCTTCAGTTTGTTTCTTCCCCTTTTAACATTATAAACAAAATAATTGTAAACAAAGTGATTCAATTAACAATTGACTTATTTACGCTTTGTTATTGTAGTGGTAGATGTGTCCATCACCAAACAAATTAATCCCCACATCCTTTTTTTTAAATTTCAGTTTTATTGATGGCACCTGTAACTCAGACGCATACACATTTTACAACTGGGCTGGAATAGATATATTTTGTTACTTTAGTCACCATTTGGTTACAATACCTCCTGTTGGCTGGATCAATGTGGGACATGCACATGGAGTTAAAGTTATAGGTATGATTACTAAGTTTTTAGAATATTTTGTGAGAGCTTTGAAAGTAGTGTAGAAAACTTGAATACTTTTTATTTCAGTATATACAGTATAGAAAATTGCTGCAGAGTGGCTATGGTTGAAGTTTATTCCATATTGTGCACACAAGTAAAGCAGTGTTGGATCATTCAATACACCTTTCATTTTAATAAATCATAACCTACGTGGACATATCAACCCTAAATACAAAAGTTCAAATGTTTGCTAGTGCTAATGCGCATTACAAATTTTCCCTTTCAGAAGTTACCCATACTGGCTTGAACAAAAACATCCTATATAATATGCCAGTATCTACTGGACACTAGGTAACAGGTAGAACAGGCGGGTGTCAGCAACTCCACGTCTGAGCGTGTATTTTGCGTACGGTACTACTAGACACTATACAGTATACTTGCTATGCTTTCTCTGTGAAAATATCGACTAGGGTTGTTGTTGACACTGGGGTAGTGCTGTACATAATAAATAAATGTTAATGATATTAAGATGCAATATCTACATGAGAGCAGTGGTGGCCCAGAGGTAACGGTGGTGACTTACAAGTTACTAGGTCGTGAGTTCGAACCTGAGCAGGCGCTTTACTTTGTGTAAATAAATTCATCACCACTGCTCTTAAAAAAAAATGAATGAAAACATTGTGCGGAAACCGGCATGTCTTAGAATAAAAAACTTGAAGACATGTGACATCTCCAACCCGCACTGGGTCCATGTGGTGGATTATGGCCCACTACCTCTCACCGAGAAGAAGCCTGTGTCCCAGCCGTGGGAACATAATAGGCTGCTGATGATGATCTACAGATCTAGAGATTTGATCCTTACTATTAATTCAGCAATGTCAAAAGTGTTCAATAAATGAATAAAATTTGTTATTATAACAGGGACTATAATAACGGAGTGGTCAGGAGGTGCGGACTTTTGGGAGGATGTGTTATCTTCGGAGTTACAATATCAGAACGTAGCCAGCGCACTGGTCGCTATCGCAAAAACTCTCAAGTTCGACGGATATCTTCTTAATGTTGAAAACAAGGTTTTTTTATTTAATTTTTATTCCTTTTTTACTCATTCATTAAATGATCATAAATGATGACTAACTTTGATCAATCATAAGCTACATCAGGCAAAACAGAGCATCGTATATTACGTGGGATCGAAGACGCGGCCCGGCCGCCGTGTTTGGCGGACGTTCGAGACGGACGGTCTGTGTGCGGTCCAGTTTTTACAAAGTCAAAGAGTACCACAGCGAGGCGCGGCTTCCGTCGCGGACGTCCGCCTAACGTAGTGGACGGCCTATAAACATCTGCGTTGTCCGTTCCTGTGCCCAGATAGCAGTGCCCGAGGTGCTGTTGAATTTCGTTCGCTACTTCCACCGGCTGCTGCACGAGGAGCTGCCACACGCCACGCTGCTGTGGTACGACAGCGTCACCATCGAGGGTAACCTCAACTGGCAGAATAAACTCTGTGACAAAAATTTGTTAGTCTTCTATTCAGTTATTTGAGAATTAATTAATTTGCGTTCATTCGTCGTTCCGCTGTTGTTGACGCAGGTATTAAGATAAGGTAATGTTTGTTTTTCCAAAAACAGAGCTTTACATTTCCTACATGAAAAACAAGACATAGTGTCGGTTCACATCTGACGGAAGATACGTCGAGCGTATCATCGGTCGCGTCTATTCCGTCTAATAGTGTGTTTTCATATCTGACGGAAGATGCGTCGGGCGTAACTTGTACTTCCGTGATAAATCGTTATGTATCAAACATTTTCAATGCAAGAAAACTTCGAACGGTCTGTACAAACAATCTACGCTGATATTACGCCTAGTCTGAATGCATCAGTCAAAATACACGTGGCGGAACGTTGCCGCTCTTTACGTCGGCCGACAATGCGTTGACGGAAACGGAACGGACGCTGTACGCTCGACGCACTAACGCATCTTCGGTTAAGTGTGAAAGGTTGTATGTTTTCTCATATAATTGTCTGTTCTGGCTTTACGCGACCGATGATACGCGACGCATCTTCCGTCAGATGTGAACCGACCCTAAGACGCAAAAGAAGCATTGTGCTCATGAACTCCACATTAGGTCGAGCCTGTCTCGTAGATTCCATGAGTGGTATTACCGAATGATTGTGCGAAACATGAATAAGTACTTGCTACATTTGGGAAGCAAGAAAGTATTATTATTTTAACTTCTAAGTCCCTGAGACTAACATATGGTATCTAATAGACACAATCGTTTTTTAATTGTGTCTGTAATTACGGTAATTGACGGGTTAAAGTAGTTAAAACATTGAAACATTGTCTTGGTTTAAAGCAGTGGAAATCAAAACAAAAACAAAATTAAAACAGCAAAATTAGTTTAGAGGAATATTTGATAGCAGTGTGCATTATGTGTAAGTGTGTGTGTAAAAGCGAGAGAGACAACGTGTGTGTGCGCGTGCGTGTATGTATGAATGTGTGTAGGTATGTAATGGTGTGTTACAAAATTACTTTTAAAAGATATTCGAATTTAAACGGCGACAAGATGATATAAGTAGTGTAGTGATTGGTTGTTGTAGGGCGTTCTTTGAGGCTTGTGACGGCCTGTTTACGAACTACTCATGGTCTCCCGAAGATGTGCAGAGCAGCGCTGTGATGGCGCAGGCGGCTGGTCGCCTCACCGACCTCTACATCGGTATCGACGTCTGGGGACGAAACTTCTTCGGCGGTGGACAGTTCAACACACAGCAGGTGAGACGAATTATTATGCTACGGCTACATTGTCACGTTGTCGCGAACTATAAGTAGCGCTCTCTCTGTTGCATAGCGAGATGTTGTGCTATGTGCGCCAAAGAGCGCTACTTGTAATTTGTGATAACGCGGCAGTGTCGCCGTAGCATAATTTTAATTTAATTTAAGATGTTTATTTCAGACATTGTCCATATTGTTGTTAGTAACACAAAAAGCCTTATAAAACTATTGTTAGTACATACAAAAACAAAATCAAAAAGTGGGATCGCATAGGGGTGCTAGTTTATGGCAAGCCCTGGACGCGACCACCCGCAGTGTGTAGTCGCATCCAGTGCTGCCACATAGGCGAGTCCCAGCGTCCGACGAACACGCTCAGAAAGCTATTCGAGCTGGCACGCAAGCGCTTCATTAGACAAGCGCTTCGCTTCCGCATGATGGCATGAAAGCCATCAACGCTTCGCACCGCAAACATTGCTGAAGCGCTGCAGTGGCGCGGCAGCCCGAACAGCACCCTGAACGCATTATTATACTGGACTCGCAGAGCGCCGTATGTGCGCTGCGTGTACTTGGTCCACAGGCTGCAGGTGTAAAAAGATTGACAAAATGCCTTAAATAAGGTCACTTTGACTTGCTCGTTACACCGTGCAAACCTCCGAGCCAGCATATTACAGCGCACAGACAGCGCTCTGCGCTCCCGCTCCAAATCAGTATTGTCACATAAATCCTCAGAAACCCAGTGACCCAGATACTTAAACTTAGAAACTCTGTTCAGGCTGGCACCGCAAAGATACAAGGGAGGCACATTAGCGAAGGATTTATTACCGGCCTTAAACACCATCATTTCACTCTTTTTCACATTATATCAGAGTCCATGGGTCCGCGCATACTTTTCACAAATTTCTATCAGTCTGCGCATGGCACTGATCGATGGGCTCAGCAGAACCATGTCGTCCGCGTAGCTGATATTATTGACGCACTGACCATCTATATGGCACCCTATGCTTGTTCTGCTGAGCTCACCGATCAGCTCGTTCATGTATAAGTTAAAGAGACGAGGAGAGGTTAACCCCCCCTGCCTCACCCCGCACTCCAACCCATACATGTCCCGAGTGTGAGCCTGCCCACCGCACAACATTCCTTTGACTCGAGTACCAATATCACAATAATGCAACAACATCACGTGGCACACTTGTTTCGTTCTTCAGCTTTTGCCACAATACATCATATGAAACTAAATCGAACGCCCTGGACAAGTCCAGGTAACAGGCATAGACCGGCGTATTTCTAGCTGTATAATACTGCACAGTCTGCTTGAGACACAGGATGGCACTCTCAGTGGAAAGGCCAGGTCTAAATCCAAATTGAGCATCATGTAGTTCTATATGTCTATCCAGGTGTTTGTCAAGCAGACTGTCCAGCACTTTTGCTATCACAGTAGCCAGCGAGATGGGTCTGTAATTCGCTAGGTCTGAGACATCCCCGGTCTTGTCTTTTATAACCGGAACAACCACGGCGTAAGTTCATCCGGTAGGTAACAATGACTTATACATAAGCTGAGAAACATAGCAAGTACTCGAAACAAATGGAAACCAGCATATTTCAGATGCTCAATGCTGAGACCATCATGACCAGGGGACTTGCCACGTACCATTTTTCGAATTACGGAGGCAACATCCCTAGCACAAAATCGAATAGCAACGTCCCCTGCCATGGTCTCAGCACCGCGCGTCAGGTCAGTCGAGTCTACTGGAGGAGATTCCACCCTAAAATGACGCTGAAACAGGTTGGCTATATCACAAGGCACATGCACGCCCGCAACGTTCACAGGTAGACTGGATTCCGGGTTCAATTTATTTGTCTTTTTCCAGAATTTACCAAATTGTTTATTCGAGTGATGCTGAGCAATTATATCTAACTTAATTTGTTTTTCATTATCTTGACAAAATTTTACCCGAGACTTAAAAAATCGCCTCGTTTGGCACATACTATCGTAAATAGGTCCATTTTTTTTGTTTCCCACTCAATAACCAGTTATGATAACATAATCGAGCCTCTCTGTGAGCAGCGCTGACGTGTTTGTTCCACCCTGGCATATATTTATGTTTCCTATACACAGGACCAACATAGCTGTCAGCCGCCGCCTTACTAAGTATTTGCACAATATCGCTATACATTTGTTTTAAAATGCGCTTGTGATCCTCATTATAACAACAGTGATCGGCGCAGTGTGTGAATTCTACAGGAAAATGAATATTTCTCAGTTGTGAGTGACAATTTTCAAAAAACTTTCCGGTCTGTTCGCTGTTTCTTTCCCCCCAAATGACTTTATTACATCCGTTATCAGTCACAATTATTTTTGGCCTTATCAATTTTAATTCATACTCAACCAACAAGGGACAGTGATCAGACCAGTAAGCATCGTGTAAAACGGACACTTTACGTACTGAGCGTCTAGCCGCACTGGTCGTCACACAGTGATCAAGCCATCTCAGACAGCCGTGTGCGTCACTCACAAACGTATATGTGTCTATAGGTAGCATGTCCATATCTACACACGACCATGATAGTTCGGAACAGAAGTTTATTAGTTCACTTGAAAATAACTCACCTGGGTGTGCATTAAAGTCCCCAAGTACAAAAACAGACTCCACGGCACTGTTTTCAATCAACGCATTAATTTCACTAAGACAATTCGTGAATTCAATTAAATTATCGACACTCGCGGTGGGCATGTATACTGTTACGACCATAATTGACCGGTCACCGAGCACTATTTTAATGGCCGCAATACGCACATTATCACAAGGTATCACTGTAACGCACGGGAACGCAGACTTCTTCCAGAGCAGGGCCACACCACCGTGCGGCCTGCCCCTTAATACCCCTAAAATATGTAATATAATAATGCTAGGGTTACGTTGTGATAACGCGAAGTACACTTCGCGCTCGATGTGTACTTAGCGTCGTCACGACAATGTAGCCGTAGCGCTAAGTGCGAATTTCATCACTGAAATCGAACGCGATCAGCATACCTACACCGCGTTCAACACTCGTCAGTGTTATCATTGTTATGGAATATTGACACTGACGGCCGATAGACGTCTTGAACGCGGTTACGATGTGCGTTCATTTTCATCAGTGGAATTAGCCCTTCTAATTCTATGCTCCGGCTACACTGTCGGGTTATCTCGAATTACAAGTAGCGCTCTCTCTATCGCACATAGCACGACGTTTCGATATACTACAGAGAGAGCGCTACTTGATGTTCGCGCTAACGCGACAGTTTAGCTGTAGCATCACACACCGCTCGACGTCTCGCATTGTCGCGTTATTGCGAACATCGAGTAGCGCTCTCTCTGTTGTACATTGAGACGTCGTGCTATATGCGACAAGAGAGCGTTGCTTGTAATTCGCGACAACGCGACAGTGTAGCCGAAGCATTAGAGCATTTAATATATGGTGATGGCAAGCAGCGAATCACCGAAAATCTTTTTCTACAAAGTGGTCCTGTGTCTACATTTTGTTATCGCCACGCATTTCTTTGCGTGTTGTTTTGCCTCTTTATATCGGTCTTTATCTTAGTCCAGTTGCGAGGTATACCAACTCTTGAAGAAAACCTTCTTATTCGCCAAAGTCTCCATCGCCAGTTAGGATCCTCTCCATTTTCTGGTTATCCTTTGTAGACTCCTAAGATGTCTGCTGCCTTTGTTCTGCAGTGCTCTTCAAACTTTTTTTACTCCCCAATATCCATTCCACTTACTCCTTGGATAATATAGTCTATTTATGACACTCGGCCGGACACACTTACGCGTGTCTTAGGTACTTACTCTAGTTTCATTTGAAAATTTGTGTTTATTAAGCTAATGGCTGAGACTCAAAAATTTCTTCCCCTTGGGCAGTTACCCCTTCCCCCTTCCATATGGGACCGCCCATGGTGATGCGCGGTCCCATATAAGATATTTCTGGCACCCACGTAACAATTCAGATCCCCTCTTATTATCTTATGCTCTTTCGGTGGTGTGTCGTGGTTCAGATCGCCCATATTTTCCCAGAATTGAACTTTTTCTGACTGTACAGCCTGCCTGTTTAGCATTGACTGATATGATGTTAATTATTTGTTTTTCATCTTAAGCGGATTTGATGGTAACAAGACGGTCACTTTCCTCGTGATTATTAGTATGCGCGTCTTAAAGTTATTATCCAAGACGATTAGCACTCCATTTCTTCTATTAACCTAGTAGTTATATGTTAGACCTAGTAGTTACTTCCTATTTCCTTTGATTTGAGCTTTTGCACTTCGTTTCTTGACTTACGCTACGCCTACTTTGTAAGACTTTGCTTACTTCTCTCTTGACTTCTTTCAGTAAGAAACCCTAGGTTCCATATTGCTAGTCATGTTCTGACATGCAAATGTGAATGTTTATTATTTTCTAAATATTTGTCGTTTCGGGGAAACGTAGTGCTATTGACATCGTAGATCGCCCCATTAGCATTTGCGTCGCTTGCGGGGTTCGCTCTAACATTATTGTCGTTTTCAATTATTTTGTACATTCATATGAGGAGTAAATGTGTTGGCTAATTGTTTCATGGCCGGTTACCACCTGACGCCAATGCAATGGCTCTTCTGGTGAGCTGAGAGCCGCCGTTGGACAGAAATCCCCCCCGGCGCCATCTGCCCCACCCCGAATAGTGTGCAGCTGTAGTGTACCCTGTGATCTCAACATGCAAGAGCAGCTTTCCACTGGGTTTGTGCTCCTTCCGCCTGCTTTTCCGTACCGATAACTATTACCTCCTTTGTTTTTTTTTAACGTGCAGAAATTGTTATGCGTACTTCCCTACTACAGGGAGATAGCGATAGAGATGTGGGACTCCAACGCGCTAAAACGATGATCCACGGCTTAATACGCTTTTTGAGGCATGGAAGGGTCTCGATATGTAATGAACGGTCACCCATCCGCGGATTAACCTCGACAAGCGTAGCTTAACCTTACATCGACCCGTGCAGCTATTTTTATTTAGCTGCGAGCCACCATTATGTCACCATTTATCCAAAATATAGTAGTAGTAGTAGTAATTGTTTTTAAAAAGCTTAATCATAACTGTAACGTAAACATCAAGCACCGTATTTAAATTAAAAATATCTGGTTGACCGAGCTTGGCTCGGTATTTTTTTGGTAAATTGCGTTAAAATAATAAGTTTACGTTCAAGTTGATAATCGATAAAGTTGGTCATTGAAAACACGAATAAAACGACATTTTATAAAAATGAATCCTAGCTAGATCGATTTATCGCCCCCGAAACCCCCTGTAAACAAAATTTCATGAAAATCGTTGGAGCCGTTTCCGAGATTCAGATTATATATACAACATTAGTTTTTGTTTATGCGAAACCCGAAACACGGGTCTAGTATTTTTATGTAAAGAATCTATGAAAAAAATTTCAAAACTGTATCATTAATAATCACAAAGTTATAAGCTTGTTACGGTACCTGATTGTCCTCGCAAAAACATATGCAGCCTACCGGAGGGCACCACGCCAGCCGCGCGCGCGGCTCTCACTCTCACTCATTGATAATAATTTGCCACAGTGATTGTTTATGTATTAGTTGGTGATAAACATTTTCCATCACGCTTGCAGGCTTTGGACTGTCGTAATGGTCAAGTGTAGGTAGATATTATTATGTAATTTATTCGTAAATGCAGTAGTAAGTGGTAAAATGTAATCAATGCCATTTGTTGCACCTTATGTCAACAACTTAAAGTTCAAAATGGATGAAAATTGTTAAACATCGCATTACTGAACCACAGCAGGCTGTAAACAAATAATAAATTTGTACCCTTGACTATTTTTGCGTGTTTAAAAATGTTAATCATCACTATCTACAATAATTGGCGTAATCACTATTCACTCAAACAAACTGAAGCAACTGTTAAAAAAGGGCCCGTCTTTCTCATAAGCACTGACGCACTGCCACACCACCACAAACAGCGAGTGTACGGACGTTTGAGTACGAGAGAGACATGATAATTTTAAAATCTAAACAAAACACTTTAGCTAGGGCTCACGGCGGGCGCGCGCTCGCGATACGTATGCATCGATCGATGGCATTCGGGCGACTGAGAGGAGCGCCGTCGCCGCCCCGGAGCAGTGCGTACACGCCGCCTAGCCCGCGCTATGACCTGTCGTGAACTCGTGACCCGTGTGCAAACAGATGATTGCGGATACTAACTTTTAAGCGTAATTAAATATTTTTGGGACAAAATATAACATGGTGTAAAAATTATTGGAATCAATTCAGTTACTGATTCTGAACAAACTATATTCAGGTTTCGCATATACTAAAAATAATGTTGTATACTAGCGACCCGCTCCGGCTTCGCACGGGTGGACATTTATTTTTTAAACTCTCTGAGCCGACCGCGCGAGTGAGCCGCGCGGCAACCTGCTTCATAGATGTGCACCCCCCTCCCTGCGGTTTCGCCGTGCGAGTCGTGCGACACCATCATTCATTTTAATACCAATTACAATTTTAAATTCGTAATATCTTTTGAATGGATTGTCCGATTGGAATAAAATAAAAAGTAATTTATAGCTATTGAAACAATCTTGCTCAATAAATAGTTTATTTGGATAAAGATTAGTATTTGACGATAATATGATCAATAAACATAGGCTAATAATTTTAATTACTTTTATTCTATGGAAAAGTGGTTATAATGGCTAAAATATAAATGTTTGGTTTATACTATCGCGGACTTTTTTGTAGGCATTATTGAGTTCTACAACTTTTCTATAGAAGTCAACCATACATCTCTAACCATTTAGGCAGCGTTCGCGAGAATCGTTAACGTACGGCAGTTTTTTCGACGCCTTACTCCACAATTTTCACTACCACGAAAAATCCTATCTATTTTCCGGGATAAAATATAGCCTATACGGATTCGGAAGAATCCCTCTAAGTAATGGTAAAAGAAATTTTGAAATCGGTCCAGTAGTTTTTGAGCCTATTCAATACAAACATACAAAAATACAAAAATACAAAGGTTTCCTCTTTATAATATTAGTATAGATATACAAGAATTGCTCGTTTAAAGATATTAATAATACATTTTTAACAAAACTCGAGTGACATTAATGAACATGAAAATAATGACTTTGGCTGAGGGGTTCGCTTAGCTATGCCATCTCCAAAGGTTAAATGCTTTAAGATTAAATATTTAAAATATTAACATTCCTATTAAAGCACACATTTTTGATGTCATAATTATTCACTAAAATGATCGATAGCTGGGTAAGACCGACTGATTCTAATATAGTTGAGTCCACAATTGTTTTACAATATTATTATTTTGTTATTACACCATGTAAAGAGACTGAGTGCTGCATTATAGAACTCGTTTCGAGAGTGACGTGAAGTAATGTTGTGGCAGGCCATCAAAGAGGTGCACGCCGCGGGCTGCTCCGTCGCTCTGTTCGCGCCGGCGTGGACGCACGAGGCGATGTCGTACGAGAGCTCCGACCACAACTACGTGGCCATGGCCGACGAGCTCCAAACCTACGGCAGGTTCCTGCTGCGCGACCGGGCCTTCTGGGGTAGCATTTGGCCTTTCCTCAACACCCGCTTGCCTTGCCACATCCCCTTCACGACATCTTTCTGCAGGGGGCAGGGCCGCAAGCGCTGGCTCTACGGAGAGGTATGTCTACCCTCTCTGTGAATACTTTGAGATCGATTCGCAATAATGTTTGATGTAAGTGTGTGCCGGCAGATGCTGTGCCCGTCGCCGTGGTTCAACCTGCGCCACCAGCAGTACCAGCCCAACGCGGCGCACGGCTCACATGGCTACCTGCTCACCCCCTTCGAAAACCTCGCCAAGGTGAAGCATGAGGTGCAGTACAAAGACAAGAAAGGCATCATCCGCATCCGCGCCTCCTTCCTGCAGGCGCGCTCCGACCTGCTGGCTGTCAACAAGGACGCACAGCCCGTCACTAGCGCCGAGAGCGTCATTTCGGAGGTCAGTAGCGACAGCCGGGACAACGACGACCAACCCGTGATGTCGAAAGTGAATGCGCTAAAAAACATGTTCAAACAAAAGTCACTGAAGATATCAGAACCGCAAGACGAAAGCGCGCCCGCGACAGAAGAGGCGGCAGCAACGAGCGCGGACCTCGAGTCCACATTGTATGAGCCTTCCATAAACCTGCGCCTGAACCGCAAGGACGGGAAGCGGTACGGGCTGGCGTACGTGGCCGACGAGCGCCAGTGCCTGGAGCTGTACGACAGCGACGGCTTCTCGGGCGGCGCCAGCCTCCTGGTGCACCCGTCCGACGAGGTGTGCACCGAGCACCGCTACACGCGCCTGCTGCACTGCGACTTCCCGTGCGAAGAGGGGCTGATCTTCTGCGTGGTCACGAAGACCGTGCCCGAGCACCCCGGGCAGACGCTGAACGTTAAGCTGAACATGCGCAACGCGGCGGATCAGTACCTGACGGTAGTGCTGACGGGGCGCTCGCTGGCGAAGCGCTCTCCGCTGAACAAGCACTCGTCCGGCATCATGCACGTGTACCCACTGCGCACGGCCGAGGACGCCGTGCTGCGCGACCTGCGCACCTACCTGCTGCTCACGCAGCCCAACTTCTACGTGCCCATCGAAAACCAGTTCGGGTGGACAGTCAGGTCGGTGTCGTAACTCGTAGCTGTTGTACTGTTACTCTTTCCGTTAACGTTGCATACTTGCATTATTCTCCAAAGTAAGAATTTATTTATTTGACTGCCTCGTTGGGCTAGTGGTAGCAAGCGCTACTGCTAAGCATGAGGTCCTGGGTTCGAATCCCGGGTCGGGCAAATTGTTATTGAGTTTTTCCATCTGGAATTTCTCAGTAGCAGCCCGAAGTCTGGATTTGTGCCCGGTTGATGGCAATAGGCTCGACCCCTATTACATGGGACTTAAACATAACAGGCGAAATGTGTGTGTACTATAGGTACACCTCTGCCTAACCCTTCGGGGAAACAAGGCGTGATGTTATGTTATGTTATGTAAGAATTTATTTACACTTAAACATAGAGTAAGCATTCCAGAGAGGGGCTTCATTAAACGTCGAAACAAAAAGGAAGAGGTTCTCAAGACGACGACGGTTTCCATACCAAAATACTAAAAAGAAACCCTTATGGTGCTAGTCAATCTGTCTGTCCGTTTGTCTGCCACAGCGGGATATCTCAAGAACTACTAAAGCTATCAACTTGAAATCTGCAATCGTTTTAGATGACGTTTGCTTGTTTTAAAAAATCTAAGTGAGGCATGAACATTATTGAGACTAAATCATGTGGGGGGGTAACATATGAAAAAGCGCAAATGCACATTCTCAAACATTTTTCTTTTTCTTAGGCCCCATAGTTTTGACTTTTGAGGAAAAATAAAAAAAATATATACTGCCCCCCCCCCCCCTCATCTCCGAAGCTTGCATAAAGAAAAATCTGAAATTATTCTATGTGATAGAAGTTTATGTAAAAATGAGAAGACAAATAAAACGATGTCTCTAAATCGCACACTTTTTCAGAAACCATGAACATAATTTACATTATTCCACTATCCACTATATAATAATTTTGGAGCTTAGTTACAAATGGTTTATTTTTGCTTTTCGGTTTCTTTTCCCGTCGGTTAAATTTTTGATAAACTTTTACTGTTTAGAAAGGTTGTGGGCTGTCAACGTGGTTAATTTGATGTCGTTCGAACACCACAAACGAAATAGCCGCGGGGTTTTAATGAAGTGTCAAAAGCACGGCAATCATTTTAGCTCGGTATTCGGGACCTGCGTCAGGCCGCTTTATATCACTAGTGTACATCGTCATCTGATTAGTTTACCAACTATATGAGCTCAGCTTCTAGCCTAACCGAATGCAGCTGTCCAGCAAGTTACATGGAGCGACTATTTATCTGGCCTCCACAGCTTAGTTACTGGGTAATACGATACTCCCTGGCAAGGCTCCACTACATGAAATTTGAATAATCGTTGAGTACTAACGAAGTGTGAGTGCGCCAGGTACTTCGAGATGCACGTGCCAGGCTCGCGCATCACGTCCGTGAACCTGCGCACCGGCGTGCCCATCGGGCCCATCCTGCTGGGACACCTCTGCATCTGGAAGAAAACGTAAGTAAAGCTACCTATCTAACACAATGATATTCGCACATCGCATTGGCGCATTTTAGCCGTTAGGGTGTTATAATACGAAATTTTAAATAAATATTATAAAAGAGGTACATAGTACGCGCTCTGCAAGTGGAATGTTCAAACTGGACTAGGTAGCACACCTGAACTCAGGGTGACGCCGCGTGCTGCCGCCGCGCCGCCGTCGACAGAAGCAACAAATGCTTATCACTCTCCCTCCGAAAAATCACTCTCACTCAGTATTCGTACAGATAATCTAGTAATAGTGAGATACGAACATTAACTGTTATTCAGGTGCATGGCTCTAAATAAAGTATATAAATAATAAACCAACCAACCCCATTTTTATGTCCACGCAATCACTGTCCATTCAAAGGTTGCCTGGAAGAGATCGCAGAAAGCGATAAGGCCGCCCATTGTATGTTTTTTGTGTTAAATGTTCTTGTTGTTATGTATTTTCTGGTGTACAATAAAGTATATATAAATAAATATAAATAATAATAAACACTTGTTCATGTGCTTACATAATTTTAATTTATGTATACAGTGTGTCCGGACATGAAAGACTAGCAATATTCTAAATACTTAAATATAAACTATTTTTAAGTACAATTCGCGGCTCGACGTCTTGTGCACGACTGAGCTCGCAGGACCAGCAGGACCAGCACGACATCTGTGATAGGCTACAGTCACGCATCTGATCACGGTTTTTGGCCCCAAACTGTGATTAAAATGTATAACTCCAGCCTACCACAGTAGGCCGTGCTCGCTCCACTGCATGGTTACAAACATGGCATTTCTCAAAATTATGCTAGGATTTCAAGCAATGTGCTGTGACTAGATTACCTTAGTCATGTCATCTATGAACTCAGTCGGTATTCCAATAGTCAAAACGATACCTTTGAATATTATAATCCGATTTCGTGTAAGATAGCTTATTGAATAAAATGCGATATAATTTATTATTGAAAATAAGGTGGGCTTTACAATACTAAGTTATTTATGTGTGCCGTATTTGTAACGTCGCGTTTTGAGTAGGGAACATACATATCTCTTTTTACTTTTATATCATTTTCATCAGACTCATACACATTACGTACTTTGCATATAATACAAAAGAATTGGGTCATCTTCTGGGTACGCTCGTTTCATCGTAGACCTAATTAATGGCTTTCTCTAGTCTAGGGGAGGCCTATTTAGTAATAAAAATATGCATGTCGATACGTCAGTATTATTGCTATCCATTTATAGTTCATGTTACCTATTCAATCTTCAGCCGTGACGAATCTATCTGCATCTGCTTGCTAATGTGAGGAAAACACAATATAATAACACAACACAAATTTACAACCACATATCGCCAGTTGAGGTCCCGAGTAATATGAAAAAATATTATTTAATAGGTCTATCCCACCCAGTCGTGCCCCCCGCCATTTATCTGAGAAGAGTTAGGCGAAATTGAATCGAAACTTCAAATAATTTTTACTTTTATAACAGCTTTGGTAACTAACCAGTTACCATTAAGACTTAGATTTCATAAAGTTGTGTCTGACCGTGTTATGGAGATTTCGATATCGGCGTAGTGATATTTTACCCAAAGTTTAGGAATAGATAGATAGATAGAGTATGACAATAATGCAAAACAAACTGTTTAAACAGAACTGACAAGAGTTGGATGCAGTTTCTTGAACAGCCTGCTGAAAAAGATGTAAAAAGTACAACAAGTGCAGCGTCCGCGGTCCCTAGCACCAGGAGTTACAAGGACCAGTGCGTTGCGCAGTGACGCCTACCTTTCACTAGTACATCCAATCTGTACAGAACACCGGTGCTATTGAAAGTTTTTTAGTCGTGCTATGACATAGAGTTAATCCTAATTGAATTTATTTATATTGAATTTCTCCTGGGTTTTATTTCACTCCGGCTTTGATCAAGAAGACATTTTGAAGTCGTAAGGTATGCCTATATCGGGCTTCTTATATCTATTTCATTTCATGATCATAAGCCAGTTAACCGTATATGTATAAACGTATAAAATAATTGGATGGTACTGATAGTGACTAAAAGTAACTCCTCTAGGGGCGCTTTCACGTAGTAATAGTATTCAACTAGTGCTAACTATCCGCCTAGTTTTAATAAATTAGTTTTGTGTTTTTATTTAATAAACAAGTAAGTACATAGTTTAAAAGTTATGAGGAAACAGATGAACATGCAAGTACATACGCACATACATACACACCGGTCAAAAACATCACCCTCCTTTTTTCCCTCTTAATAGTATTTTGTCTGTTTTGATCTGCACTGTGCAGTTATTTTTCTTAATTTTCACTACCGTGTTTCGTTATATATGCGGTTTCCTTTTCCACACTCATTGACTATAGTTTGGTTGTGTTATCTTCTGCTTGCATTCCCCCGCACTATCAAGGGGGCGTCCATTAATTACGTGAGGCATTTTTGAGAATTCTTCGACCCCCCCTCCCACCTTGGTGAGATATCGTAAGCTTTTCCTCAACTCCCTCCCCCCTTCCCTAATCTCACGCGAGATTCTTCAAAACTTCAATTTGGGCTGTAAACGTGTTGGATTATTGAGAAAAATAAAAACAAAAACACAACCTGTTCTATTACTTTTATTGAAGACTAGCAAAGATTAGTATTTGTTAATATTACCGTAATTTAAAATGCAATCATAAAATTAAATAATGAATATAAAACATCAATTTTGAAGAAAATGATTTTCTTGAGTCAAGATAATAAATTCTTGAAACAAGAAAATTTTCTTAGACCAAGAATAATTTCTTAACTCAAGAATTTGTTCTTTTGACTCAAGAAAATCATTTTCTTTACAATGGTATTCTTGGTTCAAGATTTTGGCTCTTGAGTCAAGTTAATTGTTTTATCAGTGCACTATTGTCTCAGATTTAGCCATATTTTATTGTAGAAATAATTTTTCACGCAATTTTACACCGTTTTCTGCTAGAAAAATAATTAAGTGATAATTGCCAAGACCCATCCTCCTCCCTAAGTGAGATTTGGAAAGCCCCCCAAGGTTTGCGCTTAGTTGTGTTACGTAAGTACTGTTTACTCTAAAGGTTTTATTGAGTATTCATAACGATCAATAACAGCAAAAGGCAGTACAGTGCAGTTCTCACGGCCCAGTAAATAACCACCTTTCGTTATATCTAAGTTCCATTTTGAGTTAGAGACCAGACATTTTTTGAATAATCAGGATATTTTAACCGTTTGCGCTCGGGTTTTCGATTTTTGTCCTGGTAACCCTAGCCGCGCCCGCGCCATCGCCAGTACACATCTCTGCTCCGGTTTAGCTGTTACGTAGGTACCTCCGCTCAGCTTTGATGGATACAAATCTCCCGGTTTTCGGGCCAAAGTATCATGTAGAGCAGCCTTTCCCAAAGTGGGCGATAACGCCCCCTTGTGGGCGCTGCAGGCCTAAAGGGGGGGTGGTAAGACACCCAGAAAAAAATGGGGGCGATGTGTCGACTCTACACTACTCTACACTCTAACTTTAGGCCTGCAGCGCCCACAAGGTGCGTTATCGCCCACTTTGGGAAAGGCTGATGTAGAGGGTTGCTACTGATGCTGACAAACACATTAGTGTGTAGCGCTAGGTTAGCGGCGATTTGATAATAGACGATGATTATTTACTTCTACTTATATACTTCAATTCAATTTTGATTTTGTGATGTTTTTACAGCTACAAAACATAAGGCCTGAGTACCGTTCGCGAGTGCTGAGCTTTGCCGAGGACACAGAAGCTTTAAGCATGAAGTCTAAGTATTATTATAACCTTGGTATCTATCCATATATTAAACATTATAGTCAAATTATACCATTTAACGTGATACGAATGTATACCTATTTCCTATGTACAAATGAACAATAAACATTTTATACACTTATCCTTCTCTATTTTCGTTTTTCCCCACAGACCCTTGGCCTATTACAGTACACGATTTCTCTGGCCCTGCTTGCAAGGAAAGGGTAGTCTCATAAGAGACAGGCAGTCAGGGTCCCTACACAGGGCCATTGAGTGCTTCCGATCTCCTTGCTTCCCCGCCACGCTGTCGATCGTGTGATAAGACAGTAAAACAGAGCTCTCATAATCGTGGCTCTCGCAAGCGCAGAGTTCACACGTAGGATGTTTATTTAAACGTAAAACTTCTGGTGCATCTATACAGTTGTGTGGCTTCGAACATGTCTTATGATAAAGAAAAACAAGTCCTACGTAGGCGACGTCCACAAGGCACGAACGTAATCAAATCACGGCGGGATTCTCGTGATCTGGGTTTCATGGACAATGCAATAGAGTATACCGAGTCTCAGCTCGTCGAAAAAAGTTAGTTTTCGGTTTTCAACACTCGGCATTAAGCAAGGCGATGAAGATACAGTGGACAAAAAAATCCTGCCGCGATTTTATTATTTCCACGGGAGCGTGTGGGTAATCTTAAGCTAATCTTTGGAGAAACGAACATAAAGATTATTCAAATAATAAATGAGAGGAGTACTTCTACAAATTTATAAGAACTTTAGACCTTTAGTCCATCAGGACGTAGGTTTTAATCATCAGCTTATCAGCTAGGGCAGAGCAAGTGAGGCAAGGGTACATATTGATAACATAACATCCCTCATGCGACACACACAGACGGGCACTCTACTAAACATGCATAGCTAAATATTATAATAGGATATAGGTAGCTATATCTGATCTGAATGTTAAGGACATAATTATTTCAAAATTGTTAATTTTCATTAATTTCTTATTTTATTTTTAGAATTAATTGTAATACTTTTGCTGTGCTCTACAGTCTCCGTAATTGTGCATTAGCTTTAACCCATTTCAAAGAACTTTGAACATTTTGGAATGCAAATAAATATATGAATATGGACATTCTACGTGCATCAATGTATAATATATAATCTTTTATATCTCCTACTTATGAGCTACTCTCTTATCGGTGCAACAGAATGTATATAGGTACTGATAACGAACATCCATCTTTCTTATCAAGCGAGAGGAACACTGTTTATTGGTGAGTCAGACTCTAAACATAAAAGGATAACAGAGCACTCATATAACAGTACGTGTGAGGCAGGTTTTAAACTATGGTCTGATTATAAGCACCATGCCACTCGCCGCCGCCATATTACGAGGGGGCCGATTCTACTAACAAATTTGTGCAAAAATCGCAATAGCACCGCGACTGTTTCACGACTTTTAAGGGTTTTCTCATTCTGCTAATGAACAACGATCCAACTGCGGCTACGTTTTAGTGGACGCCAACGATCGATCGAAACAATGTAAAAATCTATTCTGCTAACAAAATCGTACATGAGCGTGACGTTTAGTCACATTCTGCTATTATTTTGACACTTGTTAAAATCGAATCAAAGCTGAATTTCGGCAGTTCATCTGTCAAAATTAGCGGTTGAACATAAGTCAGTTACGACGCGCGTTACGACATACCAATTCTCCAGAGACCTCATAAGAGCTTTGATTGACGAGATCAGTGACCACACATGCCCTTCAATCTTCGTTTTTACGGTATTGATGACGGAAAAGGTAACATAGTTACAGTGTGTTACTACGTGAAACTCTATTGACTCAATCTTGGACCGCAACTTGCACCGGCTTTTTATGTACCTGGTTCGTACCAAACACTGATAGGCCAGCCGCAATGTATATGCAGTGTCAAAACTTTTAATTTCGTTTGTTTTAGTAATAAACTAGCTACTGTCCACAACTTCATCAGCGTCTAATTTTGCTCCTCTGAACCTTCCCGTCGCACCGCATTGCCTGTCAGTTGTCGTCCATTTTTTGTTGCTGCTCCGCCCCTTTTGATTGTAGCGTAATGTTATATAGCCTATAGCCTTCCTCAATAAATAGGCTACCCAATAATACCAATACAAAAAGAATTGTTCGATTCGGACCAGTCGTTCCTGAGATTACTGCGTTCAACCAAATAAACCAACTCTACAGCTTTATAATATTAGTATAGATATAATGGAATATCAGGTATTTGGTAGTTAAAAAAAACACAAATTTACAGACTGCCCTTGTAACATATTACGCCTATGTCTATGCATGGCTTAGTTACGGCATAATAATGTGGGGAAACAGTACAGATGCACCAACAATGTTTGCAGTTCAAAAGAAATTTGTCCATATCATAGTAAATATACAAGAGATAGATAGTTGCAAACCGCACTTTATGAAGCTAAATATATTAACTCTGTCACTATACTTGAAATATGCAATTTTGCACATAAACATCAAGAATTTTACAATAAACAAGACATAAAAAAAAGATACACAATCTGATACAAAACACAACTAAAGCTACCTACATCCCATCTAAAAAAACATTTAACAAGCCCTCTGGTAATGTCAATAAATGTATACAATAATTTACTCGGATCAATTAGTAATGAAAATAAACTCCATCTATTCACTAACAAATTAAAAAGTCTATTAATAAGTAAATGTTATATCAGTATTAGCAAACATTTAAGTGATAAATCCCTGAAATGCAGTTAGAATACCCAAAGCATGTTTTTTATTTATTTTGATTTTAGAATAAGTTAGATTATAAGTCCTACTCCTACTACTATATTTCTTTTGATTTGCCCGACAGGGTCCCACAATTGTAACTAAATCCAATGTTTACCACCTAAGCATATACATTGTGAAATGCAATAAAGTAGTAAAGTATTGGAGTGGTTCATGAAATCAAAAAACAAATAATGGAACTTAGCATTTTTATTACTATACGTATATCAATTTTAACGTCAGACCACTTGAGAAGTAGATACTTAGTATTTCATCAAAATTGTAGGGTCGTTTCACCACTCATGTTGATACCGTGTGCCAGATAGAAATACATAATATATTAATATTGCATGCTCAACATTATAAGTGCACAACAGTCAACAGAATGTCTGTCTACCAAAAAATTGACCGACCACGAGCAACTTAAGTCAGAAATTGATTTTTGGGTGTACCTAAGTAATGTTCCTGAAAAAAATATATATTTATGTTAGAAGTGGCTAACTAATATTATTATTCTTCTCATCGGTGTGCTGGTACCTGTTGCAAAATAATATTTTTTCCCCACTGAGTCAACAAGAATAAGTAGTATGTGTTTGTTTTGCAGATTGCCATGGAATGTAAATATTCCTGTATCCAGATTTCCATATTGAATAAACAGTTTAAATTCTTTCTTGCATCATCAATACACACTTTCCTCAAACTGCATCTAAATGGTTTTACTGAAGACAGGGAAACATTCATAAGTTATTTCAAATGTGGAACAGTCTCGGGCAACATCTTCACACATTGTGTTGAAATCTTACTGAACAGTTAACAGCACATTATTTTGCATTAAATGCTGTACCATCTTGAAGATTCTATTTTCATTATAATCCTACAAGTACACACATGAAAACCAATATCAATTTCGTGCAATTAGAGAGAAACGGATTAACTACTCCCTCTCACAGAGAGGAGGCCTGTATCGCAGCAGTGGCAACAGTGGTGGATTTCGCGGCGCCCCCGTTAGGGGGCGCGGCGGGCGGCGCCAGAGCAATTGCTCCCTGGCCGCGGAGGGTGCACGGTGGCCCGCTAATACGGGCCCCTCAATGTGTTGCCCCTTGGGCTAAGAAATTCTGAACGCGTTTATGTTAACGCGTCCATGTGAGTGATTGCTATTAGTGTCTCTGTAGGCGCGCCGCGGCGTTGAGTTGTTATCAACGCCGCTTTCTTCACGACATCTTGGCGGTCTGTCCCCGCCAGGTGAGACCCCCGGTTACCCGAGGGAGGCCCGGCGAGAGACGACCAGCGGCAAGATGCCGACTCGACGCTCCTACAGAGTAGAGTGCGCGCCCCCGCTTATCCCGTTTTCCAGAGCGAGCCGGTAGCGGTCTAAGCTAAGGGGCAGTATGTGCGTGTGGGCGGTAGTGTACTGTGTAACACCGCCCATGTTAGCGCGACACGCGGGCCCGTCCGCGTGCGCGCGTGAGTCTGGGTGCCTGCTTAGAGGTGAATGTCTGGTTTACGTTACGTGACATGCCTATATTAACTTAGGACACGCCCCGCAGCGGATGTATGTTATGTGTGTAGAGTGCTGTTTGATACAGGTAAGCTGCGTGTAGCCTGGTTGCGGCTTACCCGGGAGTCAATCCGGTGATGGCGTCAGTCGTCCCTTACCAGATCGCGGGGCAGAGGTCTCGCGTCGGGGGGCCGCGTATGCCAGGGCGCGATCTGTTTGACATGAGGCCATTCAGACGCGCCGGCACGCGCGAACATCCCCTTCGCAAGGCGCCGCACATGGTCATCCAGGCTCTCGATCCCGAGATCCCGCTGGATGACATCGTTCCTCACGTAGCGAGGAGCGTCAACTATGGTCCGCAGCGCCAGATGTTGTTAGGCGCGGAGCGTTTTCCGGCTCGACTCGCTCGTGAGGGCGAACCAAGCGGGGGCGGCGTACGTCAGTATCGGGCGCACGTACAACTTGTACACGCCCAACTTGACGCACGCCGGGATTCGCGACGAGAGCACGGGCCGGAGGAGATAGCGGGTGACTCTCCCCTTTGCAGCGACCTGGCGGACGTGCTGACCCATTTTGAGCCGACGATCGATGGTGACCCCCAGGTACTTGACCCGGGGCGACCATTCGATGTCGGCTCCTTGTAGTTTCAAGGGTGGTGGGAGGGACACATGGCCGGTGATCATGGCCTGCGTCTTACCCACGTTCACCGAAAGCCGCCATTTGGCGAGCCACTCGGGAAGGAGCTCAAGCGCTCGCTGCATCTTGACGGCCGCGTACTTCGAGTTCATCGAAGTAGAGATATACGCGGCGTCGTCCGCATACAGCGCGAGCATCACGTCCGGAGTGGTGGGGATGTCGTCGGTGTAACGCGAGTAACACGCCGGCGAGACGCAGCTGCCCTGCGGTACGCCCGCGAGCACCGGCCTGGCGCTGGAAAGCGCCCCATCAACCACCACCCTGAAAGTCCTGTTTGAGAGAAAAGTAGAGACCACTTTGACGACGCGACGGGGCGCGGTGGTGGCCATCTTGTAAATTAGGCCCTCGTGCCACACACGGTCGAAGGCCTTCTCCATGTCGAGGAATACTGCTACCGCATACTCCTTCTTATTCATCGCTGCTGCGAGGTGGTGCAGTACCCTCGACAGCTGAAGCGTCGTGCTATGTTCCGCCCGGAACCCGAACTGCTCTGGGCGCGGCGTCATGTGTGGCAGTAGGTGTCGCAGCAGGAGTGCTTCGAACACCTTGGAGACTGTCGGCAGCAGAGTGATCGGCCGATAGCTCTCCGGCTTCAGGACGTTCTTTCCCGCCTTCGGCAGCATTATGACGCGCCCTTCCTTCCACGAATCGGGGAAGGCGCCGGTGCGCAGTATCGCGGTAAACAGGCGCGCCAGCGCCGCTACCATTCGGTACGGCAGGTGGCGCAGCACTGTGTTTGTGATACCGTCCGCACCGGGGGCCTTCCTGGGCTTCGTTCTCAGGATGGCGCGTCGTACTGCGTTGGGCGAGAAAAAGATCGGCTCTTCATCGGGAGCTATCGGCATCGCGAAGTAGTCCCCTAGGTGTTTCTCGACTGCTGCGACATGGTCTGTGTCGGTAGTCGGGTTTGGGCGGAACTGACGCTCCAGGTGCTCGGCGAAGACCTCCGCCCGGTCCTCCGCTGCATATGTAAGCGCCCCGTCGCTGTTCAGCAATGGACGCACCGGGGCTGGGGTGTTCGTTAGTTGGCCGCAGAGTTTGTGAATCGACGGCCAACTGTCCGTCGCCTCGTCGATTCGTTCCTCCCAGCCCGCGGCGGTCTGGGCCTGTAACTCGGCCTTAACCTTTTCCGCGAGACGGTTGAGCTGCCTCTTCTGTGTTGGACACCTCGATTGCTGCCACTGCTTGCGAAGGCGCCTTTTCTCGGCGATCAACCTATTCAGCCGCGAAGGTAGAGGCGGTAATAACCCCCTCTCCCGCGGCTGCTCGGTGGTCGCCGTTTGAAAAGCGCGTTGGATGCAAGCAGTGACGTCACGAGCCGTCCTGTCCACGTCCGCGGAAGTAGTAATAGGCCGAGTCGGCACCGTGGTCTCTACTTCCTCTTGGAACTGGGTCCAGTCGGTACGTCGACGTGGCGCCAGGGGTTTCAAACGGGTCGGCACACCCGAAAGGACGACGAGCACCGGGTGATGATCCGAGTTCAGCTCGTCGTCAATCACATGCTGCGTGATCTGACAGTGTAGCCCTCGATGGACCACAATGTCCAGCACGTCCGGCATGTAGGAGACTGCATCTGGATAGTGTGTTGGCGTCTCTGGGCCGGACACTGTGTAACCGAAGGCTTCGGCATCAGCTAAGAGCCGTCTTCCCCCGGTATTCGTGCGGCACGAGTTCCACGCCGGGTGCTTGCAATTCAAGTCACCGGCGAGGAGAGTGGGACGCGTAGAGCCGGATATAAGGGCCCGCAACTCAGATGTGTTTAAGTGGGTCGCGGGCGGCTTATAGCAAGCATACATATCTATATCCTCGCCGGCTACGTGCAGCTGTACACCCAGCGCGTAAAACGTGCCGAGTGACGGCGAGGGGAGTTCTTGGTGGACGACTCGTCGCCTTACCAGTACCGCCAGACCACGGTAATTCTGATGTGCCGACCGCTCGTCCTGTCTGTAAACGAGATACCCCGGGAATCTTATCCTATCCCCGGGGCCCAGCAGCGTCTCGCTTATCAACGCCACGTCGACGTCCTGTTCCCTCAGGAGATGTCGGAGAGGGGCGACCTTGTCCCGAAGGCCGCGGGCATTCCAATGGATGACCCGCAACGGCCTAGCCATGGTAAAGGGTGAGCAGTTTGGCCAGGCCGTCCAGGATCACCGTCTCAACTTCCTGGCCCTGCCTAATGGCCTTAATTAGGTCCATTAGTAGCTGTATGGCGCAGGCCGTAAAGTCTTTGTGTTTTGTGGTGGGCGTCTTGGTGGGGGCGCCGGCAGCGCCGCCACTCGTACTGGGCTCGGGGTATTTCTTCATCTTACGTTGTTTGGCCGGTCGTGGCGCTATGCCGGCGCTAGTGGTGGGTGGACCCACCTCCACGGCCTGCGCCCCGCTGGTGGCAGGGCCTGCCCTCGGGACAGCTGCAGTGGTGATGACGGTCTCGGTCGCCGCGGGGGGTTTGGGCTTCTTGCCTTTCCCTTTCTTTCCCCCGCGCCTCTTCTTCCTCCGACCTGAGGATGTCTGCGCGTTCCTTTGTGTGGGCCCGTTGGCCGCCGCCATCAGCGACGCGCCCTGGGGCCCTTCTGGCTCCACATCTCTTTGCCTTTCGGTGGCCACAGTAGGCCGGATCGCAGCAGTGGGAACATTATAAGCTGCTTATATATGTATGTTAAGAGGAATGAGTATTAACTAAAGCAATTAAAACTCTTGAACTAAAGTAAATGTGTTGCTGTCAGTTGACAGTTGACACTTGTTTTTTTTTTTTTTTGGAATTTTATGACCTGGTAACTGGACCTTTAGGTCAAGTTGACACTTGTCAATCAGCTATGTCAGATAGTGATGCGATTCGATTTTGTTTAACTCGTTACTCAAGTTACTAAAGGCTCGAAATCATTTTATTTATTTATTTTCTCACGCGTTGTCAGTCGATGTAGTCTTGTTTAGATAAGTATCACGGAGTCTTCAACTACATCAATTCATCATTCAATATTACTAATATCGTGTAACTGTCAAAATAATGTGATGTACTGAATCAGGGATGTTATAAATAAAAGTGATTATGTTTTGCATTATTCTGTAAGTATTAGTCAGTTGATAACGTGTAATTTGTCATCGTATCTTCATTATTTATCAGATTGACAGTGGAATGTGAGAAAGAGAAAATGCTCCCCGCACAGCAAGAGTCGATTGTAGCCCCAATATCGATCGGATGCCACATTTTGAATTTTGCTATGATTATTTTCTTTTAAGTTATTATTTAATGTCTCGTTTTTAACTAACAAAGCTGCTAGAAACCTCTCTAAAGGGAGGTACCTACTCTCGATTCAAGTTGAATTAAATTGAGAAAATCAGTGCCTGACGAATACTAGTAATAGCAACATCACTAGCTAAACTGACAAGACACCAAAAACTTCAATCCGTTTCACGATGATTTTTAAACCACTTTAAGCGAGAGTAAGCGGACTTAAAAACGGGATTAAACACCTGCACCGTCAATAGTATTTTTTTTTTAAATCAAAATAGATTTGGTTACTACCACGAACTGTAATTAGGTACATATTTACTAAAAAAAAATCATAACATCGTTAAAAACGGTTCAATAAATGATTTTTTAGGTAAAATACGATTAATAGAAGTTCCCTTCGAGTCTATAACATAACCGAAAGGTTTAATTTCACAGCTTTAGCTAGTTAGGGACGTAGAACGAAACGTTCTTCTGAGTTTTTGCTAAATAATAAGTTAAAATGTTGTGTTTTTGTAACTATAAAATATCAGTACAAAACTATAATTATGGTCAAGATATCTTTTATATTAGAAAATCCTTTATTGCCACTTATTCGTGTTTAGTGACATTTTTAGATTCAACTTTTTTCTTTGTGGTAACAATAAAACATACTATTTGGCATGTTGGTAACACAGGAAGCCCACTCGTATGTTCCCGTAACGATTCGGTTGCGATACGGCGTAAGTTTAGTTTCCCTTGTGCTTAACAAATAGTAGAATGACTTTACAGGACATTACCGACCTGCGATCGAAATCTAACCGTTGTGAAAACACAATTCAACGTGTAACTTTGCAAATTAGTGGAATCGCCCCCCAGGTAGCTGTTCCGTGGCTCTCCAATGGAAAGCGGTGGTAACGGCAGCGAATTACGAGTTGTGGTCGTGGGTTCAAACCCAAGCAGTCACTTTGTGTAAATACTATCAACACCATTGTTCTCAAAACGGTGACGGAACACATCGTGAGGAAACCGGCATGTCGAAGAACCGAAAAATGGAAGACATGTGCGCGAGCCCATGCGTGTTAGTAAATGTTTACTAACACGCATGGGCTCGCGCGGTGGATTATAGCTTCCGGAGCTTATTATCATCCAGCGCCCCACGCCACGTTCAGCAATCGCGTTTGCGGCCACTAGAGCAACGAGCCAATTATCTGAAACTTTGTAGGTACTAAGAGAGGATATCAACGTTAGAGAAAAGAGAGGAATTCATGGCCCGCGTGGTATATTACACCCCATTCTCTCTCAAAGAAAGAAGGCCTGTGTCTTAGCAGTGGGAATATTATAGTGAAAGGTATTCTTCCTGTGTCCACTTTCGCGTATTGTAGGAAGTTGTGGAAGCCAGAAGTTGTAAAATAATATCATTGCCACACTCGTATTAAAGTTTGGAATTACATGATCGAACACAGTTATATAAGTAATTAAACTAATAGGGACAACATAAACTAATGACTGAAAATGTATTCCGCGTTCAGTTACGGTTAAAGCAAGAAAGAGACGATAGCGTCTCTCTCTTGAGACGGTACCGTCTGGACGCTACCCATGGGGTTAGCGTCTAGATCGTAGCTTAGTGTCAACTGACAACCTTATAAAACGTATACAAACTAAAATAGTACAGGCGTCGCCACGTGATATAAGGTGCGTTCACAAATGCACAATACGTAACGCCTCACCACCCCCACGGAGAAGGATGAACCGATTTAACAGAAATCAGAGAAATCCTTGAAGTCGTCTGGCAGACCCTGTGGTATACGGCTGTTTTGTGTAGTGGTTGTTGCCGTTGGCGTCTGCGTTTGGAGATGGATCTGGCTGTTTTGGTTTTGTCATTGGGTTTTGGTATTTTCGTCGGAAGATCAAGGGCTGTAGGACAGGCATGTTCCATGTATATACCTGCCGGCTTGACGCAATCTATGCTTACAGCGACGTTTTTACCCTTAACCTTTCGTATGCCGTAAATGCGGATCCACGCGAGACACAATGGTTTTTTAATTGTGTCTGTAATTACAGCATACGATGGGTTAATGACCAAAGTAATCGTTTTGCCATCGCGCAATCAGTGACATGGTATGGTCCAGTATATGGACGTTGTAAGGGGTGACTGGCTGTATCGTTACGAAGAAAAGTAGTGTGATACTGATGAGAGACCTTTAAAGATAAAAGTCGATGGTTGAGTGTGACGAGATGCAGGATTTGGTCGTAGACATTATGCGTCGAAGTTGTACGAAAAAATCTGCAGGATCGTTCGTAGTGTCAGTTTAGGAAACTGAAATTTAGGAAACTGGAAAATTTTGCCGGGTAACCGAAGTGTTTCTCCGTAAACCAATTTAGCAGCTGTAGCTTTAAATAAATAAAATACAAAGAAGGACGAAAGGCAGAGCACGTACCCAAGACTCTTGGTGGCACATGAGAGCAGCCTTGAATTGGCTCGATGAACACGCTCAATCGTGCCATTGGCACAAGTATGGTAGGGGAAGGCCGCGCAAAGTGGATACCTTAACGTTTAGCGGCCTATCGGAAGGTAGCCTTTACAGATATATAAACAATAATGATTGAATTTGAAACAGTATATATTGAACTTTTCAACATAATCAACAAAAATCACGTAAAATTAGTACTTTACTTATAATTAAAAATCAAATTAAAGTGGGTACCGCTATCCGCTTTCCCCACCCCCCGGGTAAAGCGGATAGACTCATAGGGCAAAGTGAACACATGGTTTATTAAGGAAGAATGACCAAAGAATATAAAAAAAACATAGTTAAATAAAGGAGACATTAATAAAGAATACAACTAATCAGTCATCAGTGGTGTTGTCACAAATAAATATGCCATTTCCCTGGTAAGCCGTGCATCTTTCATTTCAGATTGATCGGACACTGGCAAGTGGGTCAGATGTAAACCAGTATCATTTCAATACAGACAGACAGACCGACACACACATACACAGACAGAATAAAAGGAAAGGAAAAACAAAATAAAATCTTGTAAATTCATATGGGCAAAACAATGTGGGTACGGTATCCGCATTGCCCGTGTTCTCTTTGCCCGACGTGTACTTGTTGAATTTAACCTACTCTAAAATCGAATCTAGAAACAAATTCCTAATTTAACTACCAGTAATTCTGCACGAAGACATGCACTTTTAATAGGTAATCTAGCCAATACAGTATTACTATTTAAACATGAATAATTACAGAATTACGTACAGACGCCACCAGGTCAAGCTACCCGAAACTGTCAATTTTTCCCAATGAACCTTGTGTTAAGATATTAATTATCTGTGAACATGATGTCTGTCACATCTTTAGTTTTGTTCACTCTCTGGGATTTTGGATTTTGCCTAAGATGGCTGTTTATAAGAGTGTAACAATAAAAGATAATTGTATTAGATTAGATGTCTTGTTTTATTATAGTAACCACTAAAGTTTTCATAGGTTATGGGCCCAGACGCCAAATAGTGTCGAGTAGGAAGTAGATTGTCGAGATTTTCAAAGATTTAATTTTATGCAACAAAAGCGTAACGAAGAAAAGAAAATGGCCGGGCAGCAAACTAAGTTGTTTTACAATTTTCCCCAACTAAATCCAGAAGCTTTCGACAATTGGATGTTCAGGGTGAATTGTATTTTAGAAGAAAAGGGATTAAGTGAAGTTGTGTCGTTACCAAAAATCGAAGACTGTAATAAACAAGACGATGCAAAAGCAAGAAACATTATTGTTCAATGTCTAACGGATCAGCATCTAAATCTGATAAAAGAATGCGTTAACGCAAAGGATATGATATCCACTTTGAAAAGTACATTCCAAAGAAAAAGTGTAATCTCCAAATTAAGTTTGCGAAGAAAACTTCTAAACTTGAAACAGCAAGGAAATCTTCAAGAGTATTTTTCAAACTTTGATAACTTAATCAGAGATCTAGAGGTATCAGGAGACAAGATTAATGATACAGACAAAGTATGCTATCTATTAACAGGACTGAGTGAAGAATACAACCACATAATTACAGCTTTGGATGCGGTGAACACTGAAATAAAAATAGATTTTGTAAAAACTAAATTACTTGATCATGAAATAAGAAAAGAAACAGTTACAAACGAGCCACATACATCTTTTATATCGAATATAACCTGCTATAAATGTAAAAAGAGGGGACATAAGTCCTATGAGTGCTACAGTAGAGGACGAGGCAGAGGAAGAGGATATCGAGGACCAAGAACTCGTGGAGGAACTGCTCATCCTGCTGAAAGTCAACCAATTTTTATTGCCTCAAATGAAGCACTTGTATGTAATAGTAATGATGGAATATTAACATTTGTTGTGGATTCAGGAGCTACTCAGCATTTCATAAAAGAATCTTATGAGAAATACCTCACAGATGTCAAGCAACTGTCACAGAAATTAGAAATCAAAATTGCTAATGGCCAAATACTGACAGCACATAAATCAGGATATCTTGATGGATATTACAAAAATGAACCATTAAGACTGGAAGTCATACTTGTACCGGGAATCAGTAACAATTTAATGTCGGTCAATAAATTAGCAGAACGAGAAAAGCAAGTAATTTTCAAAAAGGATAAGTTAATAATAACTGCAGGTAAAAAGAAATATTTTGGAGAAAAGAGGAATATGTTATATACCTTCTCAATAAAAATAAAAGATAAAGATGAATGTAATGTGATACAAGAAGATAATGACTTATGGCACAAAAGAATGGGTCATATGTGTAGAAAACATCTAGCTATATTAGGATTGCCATACAGTAAGGAAGTGTGTGAAGCATGCATGAGGTCAAAATCAACCAGACTACCATTTAACAGATTACAAAGTCCAAGGTCAAGTAAGATAGGAGATTTAATACACACTGATATTGCTGGACCAGCAAGAGTAGCAACTAAACAAGGATATAAATATTTCCAAACAATAACAGATGACTATTCTCATTATACTCAGACGTATTTGTTAAAAAGCAAAAATGAAGCCACAGATAAATTAATCAATTATATAATAGAACAAGAGAGGCAAGATGGGATAAAAGTGAAAAGGATCAGATGTGATAATGGAGGGGAATTCACAGCGGAAAGTCTCAAAAAGTTTTGTTATGAAAAAGGTATCAAAATTGAATACACGCAGCCATATAGCCCACAGCAAAATGGGAAAGCTGAACGTATGAACAGGACAATATATGATAAAGCGAGAACCATGTTAGATGAATCAAATCTACCAAGACACCTATGGGGTCAAGCAATCTTAACGGCTACTTTTCTTATCAACCGATCGCCATGTTCTTCAATAAATTATCAAGTACCTGCGAGGATCAAGAACAAGGAATTAATTTTAAATAAAATCAAAGTTTTTGGATGCAAAGCATGGGCACATATTATGCCCAAACAGGATAAATGGTCAAGACGAGCAGTGCCAGCTCGAATGATAGGATATTCTATGAATGGATATACCTTATGGAACCCAAAAACTGATGAGATATTTGTCTCAAGAGATGTAAGATTTGATGAAACAAACATAAAATATCAACATGAAGAACAAAACAAAAATATAAAAGGATACTTAGAAGAAAATGAAATTCAGAAAGAAATGTGTGTGAAACCAAAAGAAAAACAAATAATAAAAGAAACAAAGTATTCAGAATCAATACAAGAAGAAGAAAGTTTTTATGATCCAGAAGAGAATAATTACTCCACTCCAGAAAAACAAAACGAAGAAATCAAGCGAACAAGAAGTGGAAGAGAAGTAAAAAAGCCTAAACAATTTGATTTAAATACATATGAAGATTATTGTTTACTTTCAAGTGAAAGCGATCCTGTCACATACACAGAAGCCATTCAACAAGATAAAGAATGGAAAACAGCAATAGATAAAGAGATTAAGTCATTAAAGGAACAAAACACATGGATAGAATCAGAATTGCCAAAAGGAAAAAGTGCTATTGACACAAAATGGATTTTCAAAACAAAATCGGATGGAACTAAAAAGGCAAGATTAGTTGCACGCGGATTTCAACAGTACACAGAAGATTATGTTTATTCCCCTGTAGCCAACATAACTACCATAAGAATGGGATTATCAGAAGTAATAAATAATAACTGGGAAACAAAGCAGTTGGACATACCTACAGCATTTCTAAATGGAAATTTGAGCACAGAAGTTTACATCAAAGTTCCAGAGGGAATAAGTTTGGAAAATAAACAAGAAGGAACTGTTCTGAAACTTAAAAAAGCTTTATATGGATTGAAAGAGTCACCAAAATGTTGGAATATAAGATTTGATAATTTCTGTCAAACAATAAACATGAAAAGATCAAAATATGATATATGTTTATACATAGGAAAAGATATATGGCTCATATTATTTGTAGATGATATTTTACTGATGGGAAAGAGTAGTGAAATAAATAAAATATCAAGAAAATTGCAAGAAGAATTTAAAGCTAAAGATATGGGAAGAGTATCTAACTTCTTAGGAATTGAAATTATGAGAAATGATAATACATTGAAATTATCACAAAAACTGTTTATTAAAAATTTATTACTAAAGTATAAGATGCAAGATTGTAAAGAAGTGAAGACGCCGATGGAAAACAATTTTCTAGTACCTGAAACAGAAGAAATAATTAGTGATATACCTTACAGAGAATTAATTGGAAGTTTAACTTACCTGGCTACAATAAGCAGACCGGACATCACTTTTGCAACTTCATTCCTCAGTCGATATCTTGATAAACCCACGAGAAGCTTATGGACAGCTGCAAAACGTGTATTACGCTATCTGAAGGGCACAATTAATAAAGAGTTGACATACTATTGTCAAGAGAAAGAAGAAAACACTAATAAATGTTCTAATATTTCAGCATTTTCAGATGCCGATTGGGCAGGTGATAAGATCACAAGAAAAAGTGTTAGTGGAGCACTAATATATCACCAAGGGAACCTAATTGCATGGTCATCACGAAAGCAGAGGACTGTATCTCTCTCCAGTGCTGAAAGTGAATACATAGCTGCTGCAAGTTGTGTCAGTGATTTGTTATTTGTGAAAGGATTATCAGTTGACTTTAATGAAAAGTGTAATATTGTGCTTTATGTGGACAATCAGAGTGCAATAAAAATGATACATAATTGTGAAAATACAAAACATTCCAAGCACATAGACATTAAATATCATTTCATAAAAGACATTGTAAACCAAAATTTTTTGATTGTTAAATACGTAAGTACCAGTGAAAATACTTCGGACATTATGACGAAACCACTGTGTAGTGTTAAGTTTTGCTATTTTCGTGACAAGCTGTTAGTTTTGTAACATTGTTTTTCATAGAATGTTTGCATTGTTTATATTTTAAGGTTATGTTGTCACTTGTCACTAGCTTGTCAAAATTATCTGTCAAAACTTATATATGTCAGTTTTAGTGTTGCAATTTCAAGAATTTAAATATTACTAAGTTTGTGTTGCCATGTTAAAGTTAAAGTTTGGTAGAATTTATTTTCATTTATTTATAGAAGCAATTTGTAAGTTTTCACAAACATAAAATTGAGGGGGAGTGTTAAGATATTAATTATCTGTGAACATGATGTCTGTCACATCTTTAGTTTTGTTCACTCTCTGGGATTTTGGATTTTGCCTAAGATGGCTGTTTATAAGAGTGTAACAATAAAAGATAATTGTATTAGATTAGATGTCTTGTTTTATTATAGTAACCACTAAAGTTTTCATACCTTGAACCTAATGCTCTAGATATAAAGTCGAAAATCTATCAAAGAAATCTGACAGATTGTAGTAGCTTGATGTGTTGGCGTCTGTACCTTGAAAAGTCGTAAGAAATGTTCACTTTTTTATTTTTATTATTTATTTCGCAAACGATGTGTGACCTCACTTTATCTCTATTTGCTTACAACTGAGGGTAGCGGGGAGCACCTCGTGGCTCGACTAGATCGCACTTGGGCGCACCATTTTGAAATAATGGAGGGTATCCGCTTTGCCCAGGGTATCCACTTTGCCCGGCCTTCCCCTATGCCGTTTTTCTTATTCGCTTAGTGGCGAAGTGTGTCGTCACTCGGCAGAATAGATCAGACTCAAACTGAGTGCCTTGGTTTCTCGGTAAGACTGATGGTACACCGAAACGGGCAACCCATTCTCGATTAAAGGTTTCTGTTACCTCCTCCGCAGTGATAGTCGGCATTGACCAGATCTCAGGCCACCTACTAATTCTATCAATGGTACCGATTCCCTTGTTCACAAACTAAACTAAATTTAAGTTCAGTGCATCCTTTTCTTTGTATTTCATTAAGAAGAGGACAAAAGAAAATTTTTAGTTTAGTCCTGTCAAATTAATCAGCGCCTGTCACTACTCCATACAAGTTTAGACGTGATTAAAAACTTGCCTACTAAAATTACGTCAAATTACGTCAAGCGCTGATTAATTTGACAGGACTAAACTAACATTTATCTTCTGTCCTTTTCTTAATGAAATAGAAAGAAAAAGATGCACTGAACTTAAATTTAGTTTAGTTTGTGAATAAGGGAATCGGCACCAATAGCTGTCAAACAATATAAGTCCAAATCGGCAGGGGGCCGATGATGTCATGGACATGTTCTTTGAAACTGAAAAATCCATTGAAATGGGTCTATAAAATTCCATCAACGCTTTATCATCTTTCGTAAATAAAAGTTTAATAGTTTTTGTACAAATATTAAGGTTTTTTCGCATAGGTATCTCAATTAATATTTAGTGTGGTGACGGACGTAAAGAATATAAAATCATTCAATGTCTTCCCGTAGGTGTCGTATAACAGGCGATTAAACGACTTACTAGAGAATTGGCAGCAGCGTTCTCTATACATTCTATCATCATACTGCGATCGCCAACCTGCCTGCCAAGCGTGGTGATTGGGGGAGGCCAATGCCCAGCAGTAGACGTCTTTCGGCTGACATGATGATGATGATGATCATGATGAGATTAAATATCAAGTTTAGTCAAAGAAAAAATCTTAAGGCGCAGTCCGATTGCTTTGAAACTCGTAATTTTAATGGGAGAATTTTAACTTCTTGCTTCGATTACCTGACTTTTAAATAATCATAATATCAAGTAACGGAATCAAAGGGTTTCTTTGTTTCCTTTAAATTTATCCCTGTAGGGCTGAAAGAAAGAGGTACTTACGATTTGCACGAACAATTCCTTATCTTCGGAAAATTAAAGACGAAGTCGAAGTAGATAATAACATGGGAGCAGCAAACGGCTGACAAGATTGTAGGTATAGCTGTTTATCTGTTTAGCTTACATGATAAAGGAAACTTCTAACCATGATTTACCATCACAATACGTTAAGGCCTTGATCTTCCGGCAGTCGTAGTATCGGTCATTTTGGAGTATCTACCTGGTAGGTATTATGTAAAACTGTTAAGATAAACGCGCTGATTATTCGGTCGATATCAACTCCATATATACGTAGAGGTCGATTGCCATGTTGTAGTCGGTAACTGACATTGTGGAAAATCATACCTAAAGGTAAGTTCATAATTTATTTTTACTTGATGGTTCCTTAGATAGAAGCGCCTACTATATTTTCCTTAACAAGATTCTTATTATAAATTTAAATTGCTATGAAAATTTGATCAGGCGTTACTTTTAGTTTAGAATGCAATTTCTTGGTGACATAGTTTAAGTAGGACCTCTAATTTGTCATCCGCCTAATCTTTTTCTAAATAGATTGGGGTCGGTTTCTAGTCTAACCGGTACCAATATTTAATAACGAGCGTCTGCCTATCTGATCTCGACATCCTATTTGACGACTTGTAACAACTGTCCACGAATAATACGGCATCAACGGCTTAACGTTTTAATTGCCCGCAAGCCTTCGGGACCTCTTATTTGTATAAGATCTAATAAATAAAATGTATAGAGCCAGGCACCTTAGTTATGAATTAAATAATCATCCAATTATTTTGTGAATGCTGATAATACTTACTTATAAAGAACTGAGAATCATTTGTAAATTTGAACTATTCCTTCATAATCAAACCCTGCGGCAGCGGATCATATAAAACCTGATTAGATAGGTATCTGTCTTTTCTTAGATTTGTGGTGATCGAGGTCAAGGCTAGATTTTTTGTAGAGAATTTTTTCACGATAACAGCTTAAATCATCGCTGTACTACCTACACACCTACGCTTCAAGTAATTGGCGTAAAGTAGGTTAAAATAATACAAAAAATCGTACAAATTCTATTGACAATATACGTCGTCACAATTGTTCGTCATTTTCGGTAATCGGTGTATTTAGTTTCCTACACAGAATATTGAAAAAATAAAACAAACACAAGTAAGAACTTCCTCCTTGGGTTTTTATGATGTTTTAAAAGCAAGTGTCGAGCATGTAGCAATCATTCAGTCTTCAGGTGTGGCGCGGATCAGTTTGCACAGGTTGTATACCTACAATTTTTTTTTGTCTTATTTTTCATTAACCTAAATATTTATTATGGGGTTATTATCATACATGGTTTGTGTCAGGCAATACTACGAGTATTGGAAATGATAAGGACCGATACGCGGTCTAAGTCATCTGCGGTTGAGAGACTCTAGAAAAGGGGTGTTAAACTCGGTTATCCATTGGGCTATCTACAAAATTAAAGATACGGTAGCGGCCGGCTCAGAATATTTTTTTTAAAGAAAATATAAGGGGAATCTATATTACGGAACAAAAGTGAAGTCTCAATTAATGTATGAGCAGATCCTAATGTGTAGTAGGTATTGATATACTTCTAACAACATTAGGAATCTCAATCCAAACCTTCATTTTGAATTATTTGATGGCTATTTCGAGACCAAGGTTGGGATTGAGATGCGTGTTCATGTTTAATATTGGGCGTGAATAAAAATCTTTAGATCTAGTAGCGGGCCACGGGTAGCTTGATAATGATCCGCGGGCCATGATTGTTTTCACTGCTAGTGTAACCCCAATGTATCTTTTACCAAGTGGAGCCGCCGCTTGCTGCATCGAGCCCTTGATCCAGCTGTCTAATGTGTCGATCTTAGGTCGAACACAAATCCGCATCACAAATATTGACAACCCCGTTCATGTGTCTGTTGTTTTACCGAGCTTCAAGCGATTCAAGGAGATCCTCAATTCACTGGACCGTCATGTCAATATCTTTTCATGTAGCGCTCAAATCGAAGTAGTCTTGATCAACTTTTTTTTTTCTTTTTTTCGGATGGGAAATCATCAAATGACTTTTCCCGCTCTGGGCGGAGCGGGAGGGCGTGTCAGAATTTTACTGACTAAAACCCACCCGTGTTCTTTCAGTTACCCATATGCTAGGACCACGGTATCTCGTTTGAACAATCTCGCGACTCTGGCAGGTCTTGATCAACCTTTTAAATTCGCTTAACTGTCGTGAGAGACATCTAACATACCAACAGGTTATTATTATGACGGTACATACCTATTTCTAAAAACTGGCACTTCGACATCCACGACGTTTAGCATTAGAATGCTGGGCAGCACCAGCTCATGGAAGCATATGAGTGACCTTATGGTGCAGTAGATAAAAACATGTTATTACTCTCTAAGAGAAATATAAACAAACAACGACTACCCAATTTTCAGTAATAAAAAATCACTTTAAAAATACGTCTGAGCATAAAAATAAACATATTCGATTGATTTGATATGATTTGCATCTAACAAGGATAACATCTATTAACATAAAAGCAAAAACGTAATGTTTTTCAAGTCACAGTAGTCAAATGCATCCTCAGTGCCAAGTGTTTGTGTACAAAGTGCTAAATAACAATTGAAACACGTAAGTAATCAGGTGAGTCTAAAACATTAACAACTGGTCCATATATGTATTCCAAGGCCCTAAGCTACAGCACTGATACCTACTGTGTGAGACTGGTGCTGTGATGTCACAGGGCAGCATAGTAGTCGGTGGATTCCTTGTCTAACCGGATCACGATACTACAAATAAAATTTAAAACGTAGGTATCTAACTAAAATATACAATGCACACAAACTATTCAAGGCCAGTTTCTGACAAGACGTTGAGAAGGCACGTCTATAAATTAGTTTTAAAAACAACTAGAATTTATCGTATAGCAGAGTTGCGTATCTGTTTCAGTTTTCGAACAAATGAACAAACTTTTATAATGTTTAATTAACTAATAATTGCTATCGTTCAAGGTGTGGGGCATCGACCGACGACGTTATCTCGCGAAATTGGGTGAGTGTGTACATACCTGCTTTCAGATATAGCTAACATTTTACAAACAACACGAGCAGATTTTCAATTGATTAGTGTTGATGGTTCTATTTAAATGAGAGAGCACCTATATACATATATGGGACAAAGTAACTACTAAGTACTTGAAAACTGTGGTGCTTACTATGCTACTGCGCAGACACAATACCTTCCTCAAAGTTGTATTGACAACTGAAAACATTGGAATTGTAGGCGCGGGGCTTTAACTGTCTCTGAGACTAGATGTTTGTTTGTTGATCAAGTTCAACTGGCACGCAGATGAAAGAAATGGATAGCGTGAAAGATAAATAATATAGCAATTTTTATAGTAATGATGTGATTACTAAGATTTTTTGCTTCGATATATGAAAGATGAGATAAGCTGCCTACCTTTTTGGTTAAGGGAACGAGGTTGATGATGGTTTAGTATAAGGATTTGGTACTTATAGTAATCCAACCATAAGGATGGCAACTTGGAAAATACACATACAAATTACCGCCCTGTTCCTCTCTCCTTCTTTATGCCGATAGGGTCCACAATATTGTAAGTTCATATCGGGAACTGCAATAAATATATTGAGTAAGAAGCGCCCGTGGAGACCAACCCTGGATTGCAGCTGTTTGCCTATGAATGGATGACAATAGGTAATGTTAGAATGTTTGACGTTCTGTGAGAAGACTGAGTGAAAGAACTTAATGGATAACTTACAGTATTACATAAAGAAAAATAAATAATTTGCGATGTTGTTTCCAACAAGGATGTGCTACAACGCGGTGGGCGGGTGCGCAGGCGCAGGCCCGGCGGGGGCTGCGGTGGCGGCCGCGCTGCAGTTCTTCGCAGCTTCGCAGTGTCTTATGCGAGAGCCCTACCCCGGACAAGCTGATGTCACCAGTACGCATTCCTTTTAATTTATAGAATATTAGTGACCCTAAGTAGCAGTCTGTGGTGGCCTCGTGGTAACGGCGATGCGACTGACAGGTTGTACGTCGTAGGTTCGAACCCAGACAAATATTAGACTCTTTAGAACTCATGAACTCAATCACGACTCAGTATGTTCTTTCCTTCTTGTGTAAATAATCTTATACTGCGCTCCAAAAAAAACATAGCTGACGTGGTTCAACAGGCTGCCCAACTTAAATGGGACTAGGCAGGACATGTTTGCCGCATGCCGGATAAACTGTGGGCTCAACCCCACGTAGCACAGAACTGGTGCCCTGAGATGGCGAGACGAGCTGCAAAGATTCCGTGAAAACTGGAAGGAGGACACGCGGGCTGGCGAATATGGAAGGAGTGGAGGGAGGCCGTTGCCCAGGTGTGGGACAGAGGAGGCTAGTAAAAAAAATGTGTTTAAGTAGTTCATAATTACTTAAACAGTTTTAACTTAGTTTTTCCTGCCATTTTCACCGCCGCGCGTCGTTCTGAAAAATAAAATCCAGAAGATTTATGTGCATAATAGATTGACATTAAACTACATATAGTATTATAAAAATCTTGATCAAGTCGTAAAAACCATGCGAAGCAAAGCGGATCGCTAGTAAAACAAAATGGGCTAAATTTGATTTTATGTCACTTGCAGACGGGTCCCGCTTCGACTTCATCATCGTGGGCGGCGGCACGGCGGGCGCTGCGCTGGCGGCGCGCCTGGCGCACGAGCCGCGCTTCTCCGTGCTGCTGCTCGAGGCCGGGCCCGACCCGCCCCAGGAGAGCATTGTGAGTTCGCACACGTTATCACACTGACTACGGGAATCTTATGTTTTCAGAAGACTGTCAAAACTCCCCTGCCCTTAGGTATCCTTGTATCCTAATACAAAATTTAACTTCATTTTCTTCGTCATCATTTCAGCCGAAAGAAGTGCATTGCTGGGCATAGGCCTCCCTCAATTTGGAAGGGTTACCCATAATCGCCACGCTTGGCAGGAGGGTTTGCGATGACAGTGTGGTTGTAAAATGCATAGAGAACACTGCTGCCCATTCTCTAGTAAGTCCCTTAGTCGCCTTTTACGACGCCCACGCCATAAATTGCGAATAGCCCCCCAATAAATTGGGGTGCTATTCGTTACGTCCGGCAACACAATAATTCTAAAGTTTTTTACAGTGAATAAAAATGTATTGTCCCTTTATTTTTAATAAGATGTTGTAGGTAATATTTTAATCAAAGCATCGCCGTGTCAGAAGACAATCAACAGAACTGATCACCATCTATTTGAGATCTTTTCTATGAACCCAAACACAATACTTCTGCTGTTTGTTGGTCAGGTCGTTGGGTCTCCTGCAAATTCCAAAAGAAGAACATTCTTCAATAATATAATTGAAGTAATATAATACCAGATTTTAATTCGATTTGTAGACGCTCACATCCCTTCATGAATTAAGAAATAGCTGATAATCTTCAAACAGCTGAACACATTTTCTTGAATCATAGCTATCAACATTTAATTAAGTCACCATTCAGACAAAAAAAAAAAAAAATCGATTCAGCCGTTTGGGAGCTACTATGCCATAGCCAGACACCCAGATACGCACGTTAAAATTATAAGAACCCCCTTTTTCGTCGAGGGTTAAAAATGTTATTAGATATTTATAGCACCTTGAAGCCTACAACATTAATCAATTGCCACATTAAGCAATAACATATTGCATAGAAGACATATGACATCTACCAACCAACGTGGTGGATTATAGCCCACTCCCACTCACTGAGAGGCCTGTGTCCACCAGTGGGAACATTATACGGCCGCTGATGAATATTGCTAGTTTTATGTGCGTCTAAAACAGCATAAATGTTCTAATAATTTAAATTATTTTCTAGATACCAGGCTTCCGCTCAACTCTCAAAGAATCCGCTTACGACTGGAACTTCACGACGGTGGACGACGGGTACTCCAGCCAGTCGCTGGCGGGCGGTCGGGAGAAGCAGCCGCGCGGCAGGATGCTGGGCGGCAGCGGCAGCCTCAATGACATGGTGTACGCGCGCGGACACCCCACTGACTACTACGAGTGGGCAGAAGTCGTGGGACACGCCTGGAACTGGACCCATGTACTCCCCTACTTTATGAAGACTGAACAGATGACCGACCACAGAATCGTCAACAATAGCGAGCTCATGCAGTACCACGGAACACATGGAGAAATTGAAGTATCGGGCACCAATGTTCCGGATAGCCCTAACGCCAAGCTCCTCAAGGTTTTCGAAGAATTAGGCTTCGACATTGTTGACGACATGACGTACCCTTACAAGATAGGAGCCGGTATGTTCTCGCACACCATCAGGGACGGCCGAAGAGACAGCTCGTTGACTGCTTTGCTTAATAAAGTTCAGAGCAAAAACCTCCACGTGTTAAAGGACACGTTAGTGACGAAAATCTTGATTGAGAACAACTCAGCTGTCGGTATCAAGGCTCTCTCGAACGGGGAAGAATTGTTCTTCTACGCCAACAAAGAGGTCATTGTATCAGCTGGTACTTTTAATACTCCGAAGCTGTTGATGCTATCCGGCATCGGGCCGAAGGCTTCCCTCGACGAGTTCGGAATAGATGTGGTTCAAGATCTGCCGGTAGGTGAGGGTCTGAACGACCACGTCATGGTGTTGTTCTTCATCGCTGCAGAGAACGGGACTTGTCCGCAAAATGAACGAGATCTTGACTTCGAAGTAATAAAATACCTACACGATAGCTCCGGGGTGTTGTCTTATTCCGACAGTATCGGAATATATCTGCCTCAGAAGGATAAAGACCCAAACGTACCATATTTTGCAATTTACCCTTCATGCATCCCTCAAGGACAGATATCTTATGACATGTGTATGCGAGGCATCGGGTACACGAATGAAACTTGTATGAAGCTAATGAAGGAGAGCGAGCAGAATGAAGTAATAGCACTCGCCGTGGTGCTGCTGAAACCTCAGTCGCGAGGTAAGGTGACGCTAGCCTCTAGGGACCCGATGGACGATCCTCTGATACACTCGGGTACTTTTGACAATGTTGCCGATATGGAGGAGTATCCTGAAGCTGTTAAGGTGGCTCTATCGTTGGTTAACACAACGTATTTCAAGGAGAAAGGTGCTCACGTGGTGAACTTGACTCCAGAGAGCTGTAAGGGCTTAGAGGACGACAAAGAGATTAGGTGCCAATTGCGGGAGCTGGCGATGACGGCGTGGCACGCGGTGGGCACGTGCGCGCTGGGCGGCGTGCTGGACGCGGCGCTGCGCGTGCACGGCGTGCGTGGGCTGCGCGTGGCCGACGCCAGCATCATGCCGGCCGTCATCCGCGGGAATACCAACGCGCCCGTCGTCATGATAGCGGAGAAGGCCGCGCATTTCATCAAGAAGGCTCACGGAGTCGCCAATTGATATAGGTAGGAGTAGAAGTTTTATTATTAGTGACAATTGTAAAAAAAATACATGACGACTTTTTTTAATATTACTAACTCCTAGAGAAGTACCTAGAATTGTTTAATAGGTGTACATGACTTTAAATACTGCGAGTACCTGTAAAATTAAGTGAATTGTGACGCTTCCATTCATGAATAGAAATAAAATGTGAATAATTTTTTTCAAAATAACATTTCGTCCAAATTATATAAATTTTTGTATATTTAAAACCATTTGTGAAAATTGTATTTGACCAAGGAATTAATAAAAACAGAAAATTATTTAGGTAGGTAGTACATACGTACACACCGCTACGAAAAGGTACCTGAACAATATTGTAATAATATTAACGTACTAATTAATGATATTTCTGTGTTCTGTGCAGTATGTGACATCAGTTTACAATAAATATATCTACTAGTGATTGGTGTTATAATTGATACTTTCGGTTTGACCATTGCGTAATATTCGCTCTCACTGTATGTACATACTGTGTAGTGTGCACATACTCGTATGTATCAGGATATGGCATGAGTATATAGAGGTCGATGTCTTGTTACATAATGATCATGTTTATATTGATACAATGTCTGGGGGAACAGGCCGTTACTACCGGTTGAGATACTTATTGAATTACTATCTAGAAGTATTTACAATGCAATTCATGATATCATCTTGGGTTTGAGTGACTTTGAGCCATGTAATTAGGCCTTTTGTGCCTGTGAGTCATCCCTGGCTACTACTCACACTGAACGCTTTGTTGTGGCGGTGTTTGTCCAGCAGAGGATGTTTTTTAGCTGTATTAATATTAATATGAACTTATTTTTTTTCATACTAGCTTTTGCCCTTGATCTCATTCGCGTGGTACTCCCCGTAAGACACCCCAATCTTATATCTTTGTATATATATAATCTGAATCTCGGGAACGGCTCCAACGATTTTCATAAAATTTACTATACAGGGGGTTTTGGGGGCGATAAATCGATCTAGCTAGGATTAATTTTTATAAAGTGTCGTTTTATTCGTTTTTTCAATGACCAACTTTATCGATAATCAACTTGAACATAAACTTATTTTTTTAAACACAATTTAGCAAAACATACGGAGCAAAGCTCGGTCATCCACATATTATACTACAATAATAGCCACATTTTTATAAAACTTCCCTATTCATACACTACAATTGTAGTTTTGTTCTTCGTGGTCAAACTATACCAAGAGTTTTTAAATATAATAGAGTACTTAGTGTAGACCTTCTCTAGATTATTATTATCCTCTCTTTATACCCTAAACTCTTCATTATACCACGAAATAATCCTGATAGCACCTAAAAGTAATAATCTTATTTTCTTTTTCGTTCTTTTTAACTGTCAGAGAAGTTTAATATTGTGTCATAAATGTCACATACTCCTCCGTCTTTCACACCTCAATTAATATTCTAACTACATAAAATTAATTAAGAATATTCAAATAAGATTACGTTACCAGCACCTAATTGTTACAGACTAGTAAGGTTATCGTTTCTCCCCATCACAGGCGAGGGAATGCAACGCGATGTAACGCTAACGTAACGTGACACGTTACCATGTGACTTGAATGGGCGATTAGATTGTGCCATACAAAATATGATTGCATTAATAGGTGTATTATGTGCGAGGTGTTATGCACTGCAGGTACTAAATTGATTAAATATACGTACTATGAATAGAATCCTCATAACTTGCTTCTAGTTTATAATTGAACATCAGTTCTCTTCCATAGTACAACGAGTATTGTATCGCACTCCATTCTACCATATAAAATGCAATTTTAGCCCCCACACAGGATAACATACCTAAAAATACTGATTATTACCAATCATAATAACGCCTTAATAGTGCTGCTACAGTGGGTATTGTAATTCGATATAAAAAAAACCGGCCAAGTGCGAGTTGGACTCGCGCACCGAGGGTTCCGTACAAACCTGTAGGTATTCTCGGTTTAAAAATAAATGTTTTTTTTTTTAATTTTATATTTCAGTTGATTGAATGTAAGGTAAATTGCGGTTTACGATTTGTGACGTTTTAAAAAAAACTACTCACTCGATCTCGTTCAAACCAATTTTCGGTGTTAGTTTACATGGTAATGTACATCATATATTTTTTTTAGTTTTATCATTCTCTTATTTTAGAAGTTACGGGGGGGGGGGGGGGACACACATTTTAGCACTTTGGAAGTATCTCTCGCGCAAACTATTCAGTTTAGAAAAAAATGATAATAGAAACCTCATTACCATTTTTGAAGACCTATTCATAGATACCCCACACGTATGGGTTTGATGAAAAAAACCAATTTTGAGTTTCAGTTCTATGTATGGGGAACCCCAAAATTTATTGTTTTTTTTTTCTATTTTAGTGTGAAAATCTTAATGCGGTTCACAGAATACATCTACTTACCAAGTTTCAACAGCATAGCTCTTATAGTTTCGGAAAAAAGGGGCTGTGACATACGGACGGACGGACAGACAGACAGACAGACATGACGAATCTATAAGGGTTCCGTTTTTTGCCATTTGGCAACGGAACCCTAAAAAGATCTTTTTCCAAACTAAATCAATGAAATCACGACAGTAGGTACGTTGTTAGGTACTCAGTTTTATTCCAGTGCACATTTTGCGAACGCCCGACTATGTTAGGACTCGAAGAAAGCCATCCATGAGCATTGATAAGAATCAGATCACTGTTGTAACAACCTCAGTTGAAGCAACACACGGTAACATCTGGGCGTGCACATTCAAAGCCGGACGTGCACCTGCATTTCACTCAACCGATCCACAACCAACCTCAAATGGCAAGTGAAAATGATGGCGCGCGAGGAAACTAATGCAAACCGAATAACAGGCAAAAAGTGTTCTGCGTGTAGCACTCATAGTCACGCCACGTGCACACTGTCGGATAGTGAACGATGAACAGAATGTAGGTGATGCTGACTTTGCCTTGATGGACCTGTTAAACTGATCGGTCGCCCTGGGACATGGCCTGGGCAACATTGCTGGCAATATTATGGGTTTGCTAATAAACTCATAACAAAATTCCTTAGTAAACACGTCCGAAATTATTAATATATATACCGTAAACAGCTGACTTAAAAAAAAATCATAAAAAAGTTACCACAAACATCTGATACGACATGTTCCTTCGCTTTCTAACGCACCTGCATTTGCGCACGCGCCCCTCTAGTAGCTTCCGGCGCGGACGGGTGGCGGCCGGAAGTGCGGGCAGAGACAAGGAGGCAAAAGACAGCTGATGGTAGGTAACGGTTAATTAGTAGCTGTCTCCGGGAGATAGTGCAGGTAAATACTAGGTGTAGTGTTATTTTGTACGAGGGGATAGGAAGTCAGTCAGTCAGTGGGTTGCTCAGACAGACTAGTGGCCCATTACTGAGAATAATATACATAATGTAGATCAATAATATACCCAAGTAAATATATATAATGTAGATCATTAATATACCCAAGTAAATAATCATCAGAAGCCTATAATATTCCCACTGTTGGGACACAGGCCTCCTCTCGGTGAGAGGGAGTGGGCCATAATCCACCACGCGGGCCCAGTGCGGGTTGGTAGATGTCACATGTCTTCGATTTTTTGGTTCTAAGACATGCCGGTTTCCTCACGATGTTTTCCTTCACCGTTTGAGAGCAGTGGCGATGAAATAATTTACACAAAGTAATGCGCCTGCTTGGGTTTGAACTCACGACCTACTACTCGTAAGTCGCGGCCGTTACCACTGAGCCACCACTGCTCTGTAAGTAAATATATATTTTTTTTAAATTTTATATGTCATGCAAACCTAACATATAGCAGGTCATTTAAGTCCTAGACTCTAGCCGGTAATGAATAACTTCTCTATTGAATTCTATTGTGACCCGCTGCTCGATATTGTGGTTCCAATTTGGGATCTCAACTGAGAAAATCGTTAGGAAACTTTTCCAAAAAAAAAAAAAACTGTTCTTGTACAGCTCCACCAAAAAGAGTTCTTACTTCATAGGTTTTAGTTGTCGTTGACGAACCAAATGATCGGTTGCTGTCGTGTGCACCCCCGCGTCAGAATGTTAGATTAGGGCTGACGTCCATGACATTATTATTTATTATTTTTTTGATGTAATGTTGCCAATTGATTAAACCCATCCCCTGAGCGCATATAATTATTTCGCAATTACGACATTGGTCCCTTGGACGAAGTGGTTCAGTTTTATGGTCGATACTCGATACCACATCCTAAAATATGACCAGCTTTCTAATACATCTCCTGCCAGGGTCGCGGATTTGTTCGAAAGAATTACCGTTAATCTATACTTCTATACTTAGTATACTTACTAATAATAGGTCTTTACCTATGAAAATGCCGTTTTGTATGAAAAAAATTAAACGAATTTTTTTCATGTATTTTTTATTTGTATTAATCGAAATAATCACCCATGCAATCAATGCATCTTTACCAACGCAGTGGCAATTTATTGATGCCATTCTTAAAAAAATCAGCTGGACGGGAGGCAACAAATTCTTCAAAGGCATTTTGTAGGGTATTGAATTTTTTTCCCGCCAAGAAGTTATCCAAATTCTGGAAAAAGTAGTAGTCTGTAGGCGCAAGGTCTGGTGAGTAGGGCGGATGACGGAGAGCTTCCAACCCCAGTTCTTGCAACTTGGAGACCGTCTGCTGTGCAGTATGAGGTCGCGCGTTGTCATGCAGGAGCAGCGGAGACGAGCGATTGACCAATGCTGGTTGGAGATGTGCCAGCTTCTCCATCATTGAGTTCAGTTCTTCACAGTAAACATCTGCAGTAATGCTCACCCCGTTTAGTAAGAAGCTGTGATGAATCACACCGGCGCTAGACCACCAAACAGTGACCATCACTTTTCTAGGGGTAAGTTTTCGTTTAGGGCATTGTTTAGGTGCTGAACCAGGATCCAACCAACTTGCTGAGCGCTTGCGGTTATCAAACAGAATCCATTTTTCATCGCAGGTAACAATGCGGTTCAAAATTCCTTCATCTGTGTGTCTGTTGAGCAGTGCAAGGCACGTCTCGACGCGTAATTCGCGCTGGCGATCATTGAGTTCGTGGGGCACCCATTTGTCAAGCTTTTTTACCTTGCCAATTTGACGCAAATGGACCAATATTGTTTTGACGCTAACGTCGAAAGCTGCTGCTAATTCAGCCGTAGATTGTCTATCATCAGCTTTCACACTCGCCTTTAATTCGTCATTGTCGATCAAAGTCTTCGGACGACCGCGAGGTTCATTTTTCAGGTCGAAAGTTCCAGAACGGAAGCGAGCAAACCAATAACAGGTGGTGCGTTGGTTTGTAGTGTTAGCTCCGTAAACGTCGTTGATGTTGCGTGCCGCTTGTGCCGCGTTGCTGCCACGACGGTACTCATATTACATAATTACTCGAATTTTTAACGTATCCATGATGACAAAATAGAATGAAATGCGATGAAAATGTAACACTAATCAATAAACAAATGACTACTTTTGGAAAAAGAATTCCATGTTTTTAAAATAAAATTAATTTGAAATTAGAATTCTTAGACAAACAAAAATTATTTTGATTTGAAATGGCCAGTACCTACTGCAGAACGGCAATTTCATAGGTAAAGACCTAATATTATAAAGCTGAAGAGTTTGTTTGTTTGATTGAACGCGGTAATCTCAGGAACTACTGGTCCGAATTGAAAAATTATTTTTGTGTTGAGTAGCCTGTTTATCGAGAAAGGCTATATAACATCACGCTACAACTAAGAGGAGCGGAGCAGTCATGAAAAATGTTGCAAAAACGGGGAAAATCGCACGGGTAGGCCATTCGACGCGACGGGACGGGTCGGGGGAACAAGAAATTTAACGCGGATGAAGTCGCGGGCAGAAGCTAGTCTACTATAATTTGTGTTTTATTATTATTATTATTATTAAATACTTTATTCAGACTAGGTGTCCATTTTGTTAGTAACAATGTTTTTATAGACTACTGTTAGTAATACTTAACAACTACAACAAAACAAAAATAAAAACAAACTCAACAATCACTATCGCGCCACTCCATGGCAAATGGCGCAGCAATGATTGATGTAACAACAGTCCAGTCGACTAGCGATCATGCTAAGGATGCTGTTGGTGCTGCCACGTACTCTACGCACCAGGGATGCGCACCTTTTACGCATCGTAGCGTAAAAGCAATCTACGCGACGTTCAGCAAACATCCCTGATGCACTACAGAATCGCCGCAGCCCCATCAACACCCTAAACGCGTTATTAAATTGAACTCGGAGGGCACTGTAAGACTTTTGAGTATAGTCGGCCCACAGGCTGCACGTGTAAAATGATGTACAATAAGACTTAAAATGTGTAATTGTTTTGCATGTTGCATTGTATTTTATAATTTAAAAGCCAACAGACTTAAAATAGTAGGTAATAAGTAAAAAAGGGAGGGGAAAGAATCACAGGACATCAAAAAATTCGTCCGCATCATTACAGCAGGAAAACTGCCCAAAAGGCATAAAAGAATTGCCATACAACGAGGCAATGCTGCTAATTGCTGCTCTGTATGGCAATGCTGATTATTTTGACAAAAATATGATGTTTCGCATTTACGTGGGCTGAATTAATAAGTCGTCGTGCCACTTTTCCAGGGATTTGTTTGGTCAATAAAAGAGCTGTCTGTGTGATGGTGACGAATGTGATGGATTATTTAGTTCTCTTCAAAATAAATAAATAAATATCTTAGAACAACCAACACACCGTTATCTGATCCCAAACTAGGCAGAGCCTGCACTATGGCAATCAGACAACTGATAAATTTACTTATATAGTTCTAAATACATACATATTATAGATAAATTACACCCAGACACAGAACAAATGATCCCATCAAAAACATAAATGTGAAATGAGAGCCAAGTTCAATATAATATGCCTTGGTTGTTGACTGCAACGACAAAAGAAGTGAGATCTAAATGGGTGCCAAGTTCAATGGTCAGTCCTGACTTGGCTCGTTCTCATATACGAATTATTATGTTCGGTGGCTAGTTTCTACCAGCAAGCCAAATTTTCGGAATAATAAAATAAGAACCGACAAGTAGTTAAAACTTGCGAAGGCTATAATATAATTCCTATATGAAAACTAGCCAAGTCAAGACTGACCATTGAACTTGGCACCCATTTAGATCTCACTTCTTTTGTCGTTGAAGTCAACAACCAAGGCATATTATATTGAACTTGGCTCTCATTTCACATTTATGTTTTTGATGGGATATCATTACTTTTTGTACATAAATTATTAGTAGGTACTTATTTATAACAAATTTATAACAAAATTAATACCAAATCGTTTTTGTTATAAGTGTTCCTAATAGAATCAATTAAGTGAAAATCTATACATATAAAATTCAAAGTCCTGAGTGACTGACTGACTGACTGACTGACTGACTGACTGATATATCAACGCACAGCCTAAACCGCTGGTCGTAGAGACATGAAATTTGGAGGGTGTGTTCTTTGTGAAGAGTAAGTATCCACTAAGAAAGGATTTTTAGAAATACCACCCCTAAGAAGGTGAAATGGGGGGTTGAAGTTTCTATGAAACTTTTTATTCTCTGGGTCGATTGACACAAAAATTGGTACACATACTCTTCAAGTATAATTCTGAGATACGTGTATCACAGTTTTTCCTAAATCATCCCTTTACTGAGTCAAATAGGGTTTCGAATATCCTACGTGGCCTGGCTACGGGCGCATGGCGTGCGGGGCAGCCCGGGGAGCACATTGTCGTCACCGGTGTCCAATCTCAACCAAGGTAACGGGGATGTATCAAATATGTAACTGATATTAATATGAACTAATATTTGCAAGTAATAAGTTACATATACTTAAAACGCGTTTGTTTCTGTATTAAATCAAATTAAATGACTACAGTGACTATTGTTAAATAGATACCCATACAACTTTATAAGTAAAACCTAATTGGGCGATAAATCTGTACGTTCAGTGAGTAATAATGCGATTTTAGTTTATACATTAAAGTAAAACATAACGACCAAGCTACAATCATCAATGAAATTCTCTTGAGATCGTTCGAAGGAGTTGAAAATCATTATAAATCAGTGGACACGAGTGATAAACCACGATGGCGCCACACATTATCCGGTTGAGTTTCTTAACACATTGAAGCCTCCCGGTCTCCCAACTCACAGGTTGTTCCAGAGAGAAGCCTGTGATTATTCCGAGGATTCCTCTAACGCCGTCGAACTACCCTTTAGATTTTTTCTTTTTTTTTTGGATGGGAAATCATCAAATGACTTCTTCCGCTCTGGGCGGAGTGGGAGGGCATGTCAGACTTTTACTGACTAAAACCCACCCGTGTTCCTTCAGTTGCCCATGTGCCAGGTTCACGGTATCTCTTTCGAACAATTACGCGACCCCGGCAGGCATCGGTCCTCGCAGACCCCTTAAGTTTTGCTGACATCTCTTTAAGGCGCGCGTGGAACACTACGCGCCGTCGACCCGAGCTTGGTCCTTACCGGGTGGCGAGCTACCCATTACTCGCCACCCGCAAGCTCGCGCCTACGGTGGCCGGGAGTCCGCTATGGACTCCCGACACCCGAGGCGTCTCCTCCTGCGGCGGCTAGGTACGTGAGGGCGCAGAGACTGCCACTCCCTCACGCGCCCCGCCTCCTCCTTCGCGAGCATTACTGCTTCGCAGAAGGAGGTGACGGCTTCCCATTCCCTCTCGCTCCGTACCATGGCTCGCACCAGGGCCGGACGCGAGAGGTCGCCGCCGCCGATCGCCTCCACGGTCGAAATACCCCTTCGAGTTCAAAAGAGTGCAGTTTCCCCTCAAAGTCTGCTTTGACATTACCATAAATAAATCTGAATGCCAAACACTTAATTTAACAGGGGTAGACTTAAGGGAGAACTGCTTCTCACACGGTCTGGTGCAGACCAGCAGCTTGGTGATTCTAGCACCTGAAGTAAAAACAAAAAATATTGTTTACAAAGAAATACTGCGGTAGGCATAGTATTTCATTGTAAACAATATTAATTGTTTATTATCCACTTTTGGTTGTCTCCTAAATAAATCTTTTCACACACGCTTTGAGTTCTATTAAAACTATATTACTCTCATCCTAGAGATTAGTTAAGTTTTACGAAGAACTTCGTCCTATTTGTTTGGGATATTGTCAGTTTGTATATTATATTGAGAGGTAGAGAGAGCGCGGAATGTTTGTTACTGAAAAAAAAAATGCCGCGGATAGAAGCTAAACAAAATAAACCAATGATATAAACACAGGCAACAAAAATCTGTTGTAATTATATTACATGCATACGTGTCGAATTCAAAAAGATGATGCTATACACTATCCTATGGAGCTCTCAAATTTATTCAACCCATCTGGTCCCCGTCTCACACACTTATCCTCAAAGTGGGTGCTCCAGCAATGCTACCAAGAAATCTCATTCCGGCCAAGTTGTGCAATGGGATCACATCACGTGTGAAACCTCACATCAAAACGTTACAGAGGCTCCGCCATTGTATTTACTGGCTGTGCTCAAGGTGAATCGGTGTACGATATACCGCAGATACTACTAATACCGTCGGAGTACCCATTCGAGTTTAAAAGGCTGCAGTCCCCTAATGGCATGTTTCGCAATGACGATTAATAAGTCTCCGGGACAGTCACTGTAAACAGCGGGATATCATCTTAGAGGGGACTGCTTCTCGACGGCCAGGTTTACGTTGCCTGCTCGACAGTGAGCTCATCTAGCAGCCTGGTTGTAGTAGCACCTGAAGGCAGAACCTCTAAAGTAGTATGTAAAGAGAAACATTAAATATAAACTAAAAAATAAATAGTCTTTAACCCCTGTGAACAGCAATGTAAGTAAAATCGTCATTTGAATAATTTAGGTAACAATTTTTTTCGAATTTCCCAGGGAATAAAGAGAACTTATATTTTCGCTTTAAAGTAGTCTTAAATTTTGGCATGCAATTAGGTAATTTGCCGTTCCGTTACATATTCCGTCAATATTGTTATGTTTTAGCAATATTTATCCTACAACAATCATTTATCAATCCGAACGCTGCTCCTTGGATAACACAAAGCAAGCAGTGCAATAACCCATTGTTTACCTGGATAAACACAAAGGGTACTTTTAATCCCGGTAGTACGTTCCTTCCTGTGGGATATTTTTCGACATCCACGCGGGCGAAGCCGCGGGCAGAAGCTAGTTTTTAATAAAATGATAAAAATTTGCCAGTTTCTGATTTATTCCTTTGTATTCACCTAATTACCTATCTGCATGCCAAATTTGAACTTTCTAGGTCATCTGGAACTGGGTTAGAGTTTTGATCTATAGGTCAGTCAGTGATAAAAATGACGATTTTTGGACATCAATATCTAAATAACCGTTTGAGATATGTTTATGAAATTTGGAGCACATATGTATCTTGCAAGTTTCACTATATGAGCCGTTTATGTAATTTGACACGTTTATGTGAAATAGTTTTTGAGTTATGAGGGGGTCAAAAGTGGCTCCAAATGGTTCGTGTAATATTACACACGGTGCTGCTCGCCAGTTCTGTTACTTGAACTTGGCTTGACACGCTGCCGCGTGTCTAGATTGTGCTCATCACACAAAGATTTGTCCTAGGTGGCGATCGAAATGGTTGAGCTAAATCTTTATTTCATGTCTGCGAACTTGTGGCTTCATACAGTTTTGGATTATTTACTATGTGCACGTCTCTCTACGCCGTTCTAACTTCTAAGATAACTAATTCCAACTTGTATAATGTACCTAATATACTGTAATAATATTTAATTTATAAGTAGGTATGCTCAATGGAGGTTCTTGCTCGTTCTTCTCCGGAGGAACCTATTACGCTTTAGAAAGGGCAACTAGCTTCATAAATATTTCTGAGTGACCGACTCCTGAAGATTTAAAATGCTTGTAATTGGTTTAATTGGAATAAATGCTTTTAGTTTCAGCACTGTCGTCCAATTTAATAGATCTATCACTGTGATTATCTTCGGCGGTTCCTTAGCTCATGTTATGAATGATAGATGTAAACGACATTATTAACGAAGACAAATTAAGTGTCTAGCATATTGTGTTAGACGTGCAGATATTCATGAAGCACATTGTTAATCGTAGTGTGTTCGTTATACTTCTAGATAAGGTGTTTGGACTATGAATTATACCAACCAATCTACATAAGGGACCTTTCAGAGCTTCAACCACTGCAACGCACGGTTCCTACTCTTAAATCACCCCCTTGAAAGTTTAGAATACTTCATCGATTTCTCCTTTGGTTTCGATATTTAGCTAGTTTTGCTAAGCTAGCGATTTTTGGGTTTTATAACCTAACAGTAAACAACTGGTCGGTGAGCTAACTAGTATGAGTCACAGACATGTGCAGGCATGCTAATACAGTTTCTATATGAAAGTTATGTGACTAAAGTAAATATTTTACTTTCCTATTCTAGCGACAAACGTTTTATATGTAGGTACTCCTAAGGTGATACCTACTTGTTAGTCTGATCGGGCTACGCTATAACTAGTAGATGGCAAACGCAACCGTGCGTACAATTAAATTGAGTCTGAAACTAAATATGTCGCCGCCACGCAGGGATGGATTTTGCACCTAGAAATATATTGTTATACATGTACAATCGTTTTGTCAATATGGTGCCGGACGTAAAGAATCATCATCATCAGCCTATAATGTTCCCACTGCTGGGACACAGGCCTCCTCTCGGTGAGAGAGAGTGGGCCATAATCCACCAATCGGGCCCAGTGCGGGTTGGTAGATGTCACATGTCTTCGACTTTTTGGTTCTAAGACATGCCGGTTTTCTTCGCGATGTTTTCCTTCACCGTTTTGAGAGCAGTGCCGATGAAATAATTTACACAAAGTAATGCGCCTGCTTGGGTTTGAACTCACGACCTACTACTCGTAAGTCACGGCCGTTACCACTGGGCCATCATTGCTTATACATATACAATCGTTTTGTCAATATGGTGCCGGACGTAAAGAATAAGCATCACCCCATTTCTTCCCATGGGTGTCATAATAGGCGGTTGAAGGACTTACTAGAGAATGGGCAGCAGCGTTCTTTATACATTTTACCACCATACTGCGATCGCCAACCCGGCTTCCAAGCGTGGCGATTATGGCAAAGCCCCCCAAACTGGGAGAGGTCTAAGTACAGCAGAGTACGTCTTCCGACTAAAATGATGTTTCTATGCTAAGTCTTCTTTAGTAGAGCGTAACTTTAGTAGAGCGTAACTTTTTGAATTACGTGAATTTGAACCCAGGTAGGCGCTTAACTTTGTGTCAATAATTTCATCACCACTGTTCTCAAAACGGTGAAGGACAACATCGTGAGGAAATCAGCATGTGTTAGAACAACAAAAAATCGAAAACATGTGACATCTACCAACCCGCACTGGGCCCACGTGGCCCACTCTCTCTCACCGAGAGGAGGCCTGTGTCCCAACAGTGGGAACAATATAGGCCGATTATGAAATAAAATTGAAAATGCAAAAACTGACTCAGAGCTTTAAGCTAAAACTTTAGTTTTACAGCAGTTTCTAAGGGCCCGTCCATTAATCACGTGATGTTTTTTTTGGCATTTTTGAACCCCCCCTCCCCCTTGGTGATACATGGTGAGGTTTAAGACCCCCCCCCCCCCCCGCCATATCACGTGTATTTTTTAGTACCTACAAAGAATCTTAATCATATTTTAATATTTATAAATTAAGGTATACTAGGTATAGTATAAGTATCATCTAAACCAGCCATTCTCAACCTTTTTTTTATAGGGGCCACAAACACGTTGCAGTCATGGTGTCGAGGGCCGCAAGCAAAAATTATTTAGGTCTTAATTAAAACGATTTATTTATTTATTTTATAAATAGGATGGGGGGGTTAGTAGGATCTGGTCACATCTTTGGACGCTTTTATATTTTTGGGGAACAACACTCCAAAATTCTACATGTGTGGCGTTCCGCACATAAAGATACCTCTCTATGGCTCTGTGGTATTCTATGGCTCTGTAGTATTATTTAATTTTTTGTGATTTATGGCGGAAATTTTAATACCTTGGTTATTGACACCCATCCTTTGTAACAATCGTCAGATGGGCCAATAACAAAGGCCCGGCGGGCCGCATGCGGCCCGCGGGCCGCAGGTTAAGTATAGCTGATCTAAACTATACTAATATTATAAAGCTGAAGAGTTTGTTTGTTTGATTGAACGCGCTAATCTCAGGAAGTACTGGTCCGAATTGAAAAATTATTTCTGTGTTGGGTAGCCTATTTATCGAGGAAGGCTATAGACTATATAACATCACGCTACAACTAAAAAGAGCGCAGCAGTAATGAAAAATGTTGCAAAAACGGGGAAAATCGCATGGGTAGGCGATTCGATGCGACGGGAACAAGAAATTTAACGCGGACGAAGTCGCGGACAGAAGCTAATTTATTCATCATCATTTCAGCCGTAAGACGTCCACTGCTGGACTTAGGCCTCCCCCAATTTGGGGGGCTTTGCCATAATCGCCACGCTTGGCAGGCGGGTTGGCGATCGCAGTATGGTGGTAAAATGCATAGAGAACGCTGCTGCCCATTCTCTAGTAAGTCCCTTAGTCGCCTTTTACGACACCCACGGGAAGAAATGGGGTGGTGTTATTCTTTACGTCCGCCAGTGACGTGCATTGCGTTGATGAACTGACTGGCTACTGTGCAATTTTATAATTTTACATACCAAAAAACTGTAAGTACTTTACGTTTAATTCAATAATTGACTAATAACGTTGTATTTATTATCGTAAGTATGTCTTGTACAATACAATGGATATGGTTTTTCCTACCCAAGGAAAGGTTTTTTAGGTTTATTAGGTTATTTTGTAAAAACGTGGCATGAGGTTATTATGGCCCATTATAACGGTACCTAGGCCTTATTGGCCTCTTAATATTTGAGTACCAGATTGGATTTTGTTGTGTTCTAGGTCAACGTACTATGTGAATTTTACTGACAATATATGTGTAACATTGTTACAGATTTTGATTAAAATGCCTCCAAAGAGAGCTCAGTGGACAGAAGAAAATTTACGGGCCGCTTTGGCAGCAATACAATAAATAAATAAAGGAAAATGATTAAATAAGTAAAAAAACAACAATTTACTTTTATTTTAACTTATTTCTAGGTAAATTTAGGACGATTTACTGTAAAAATAAATCAATTTTTTATATGGGCTTTAATGTACTACCGTAGTATAATAAGGCCCCTGAGAAGGGTTTTAAAAAAGTGTATTTTCTTATTAAAAAATATGCTTTTTTTAATTGTTTTATACCATTTATTACAGAAACATGTACAAGCTATGTAAACAATATGTTTTTGACATCCTATACGCATTATACTCAGATTTAAAGCATTTTTTTCTTAGGTGGGCCTTAATTGCCACCGGTACCTTGCATATACCTACAACTTCTCACTACCTAATACATAACTCTTGACGATTGTCATCTGGGAAGCAACGCTTACCTACCGTTGTAGCACATGCATACGTTTCAAGCGGTACCATAATGATCTGAGGGTTCTCAGCTATAAAACATGGGATATTATTGGGCTTCTGGATACTGATGGCTATTACGTGGAAACTGTAAAGCAGAAGAAGCACTGGTCCTCAGCAATAGCACATATCTCGTGACCGGTATTGTTAAGCAAATTGATGGATTAATTGAGTATAATAGAATTGACACACAAAAAAATTGCTTGCCATGCGACATGTGATCTCTTTGAATCACACTAGAATGTAGGTACGCAAAAGACGCATATTCAACTACTTTCCCAATTTCAGGCCAAAAAGTATCACAACATTTTCACTGAAGTTGACTCATACATCCCCCTAGTGTTCAGTTCCCAGGCAGTTCCTCGCACTAATCTGTTGTTGAGATGCATCAGACGTAAACACTGCATCTGATTGGTGCAGCCGCCGGCTTGCGCGCGCGCCGGTAATGTCCAGCGCTTCCGTGAGAGCCGCTTTCTCTGCGCGTGTGTGGCTCATCTGCTAAATACTACTGTGAGCTATCCTGCACTGTTCGTAGTAGGTACTAGGTTTATAATTGTTGTAAACTGGTTGAAGGGTTGATTTCTATAAGTCGGAGCCTTTTGTTGGCAGGTTGAAGGTACGTCCATCATCGTCGTCATCCAATTCATCATGACAAAATAGTTTAAAATCATCGTCAAAATGAACTCATATATCGTATCCATTATCAATGGCAACAGAACAAATCCAACTTTCGTTCCATTTCAGTTTCTACCGCTACAAGCGAAATTTTGGAGATCTTCACGACTCCGCATACAATCAAACCTACGCATATGTAACTGTGGGAACAATGCGTGATCACGCGACGCCGAATCTGTTATCAATGAACAGTGGACAACAACAACACAACAGACAGGTGCGCGACTTTCACCGGCGTGTGCAGGCGCATGCGCGTCAGTCGCTGCCGAGAGCCGAGCGCCGCGCACGCGCACACCGTTATGCGCCGACAACATGGCAGACGCCGAGCGAGCCGACGCCTACGACGCGAGGGTCACCACGGCCACCGTCTCCAGCCTCAAGTCCGAGGACTCCACTGAGCAGCTCATATGCAAGACTCCTCAGAAGAAAGTTAAGAAAGTGACCAAAGACAAGAGTGTGAGTTCTAAGAGTGTTGAAGCGGGCAGTGATGAACCTACTCGGAGGCGACTGGTGGTGTTTCTGGGGCTGGGGCAGGTGGTGCTCGGCGCCCTGCTGGTGGGCGCCGGGGCGTTGGCCGTGGTGAAGGGCGCCGCCCTGTCGCGGGTGGGCGCGGGCCTGTGGGCGGGCTGCGTCGCCGTAGTAGCCGGAGTGGTCGGCGTGCTCGCCGGCATCAATGACTGCTATGGATTGAATGGAGGAAGCAGCGGGTGAGTGTCAGCTGGGGGAGAGATCTCCGTGACGCATCGTGCATGTCGGTTATGTACAATAAACTAGAGAGAGTTCGTTTGAGTGAATTTATTCCGAGTTGTAAGTTTCTTCCAAAGCGATGTGTTTGACGCAACAGAGCATGAATTCGCGACTGAGAAATGAATTTAGCAATAAAGATATTATAATGAAACACAATTTAAAAATTAACAAAATAAAACATTAGATTGCATGCGTTACTAAACTTATTTAAACGACATGGAAGCGTTTGTTGAAAGAGAAACTGTTGTTCATTACATTCTTGTAACTTAGATGTAAATTAAAGAGAAAGTTATCTTTTGCGAAATAAATAAACAAACAGGCTATGCCACGAGAAAGACTAAACCAAATGCTTAATATTTTAGATTTTTACGACACAAAAATTGATGTCAATAATATTTTACTGTCGGATAGAATTTTCGGGGTTATCTCCGCGGTATTTTTTGCATAACTAATGTTTTTTTTAGAGCGAGGAACTACTTTTACTGGAGACTGCGAACTAGTTTATCAGAATCACGAGCGATAGGTAGTTAAAAAGTTAGTAGGTTGCCTACCACTAAAATCTGATAAGTGTGTCGTGAACTATTTATCCAGTTAGATGAAGAAATTGGGACTTTTTCAAACAATATGAAATCAATATAAATAAGTATTCCGTACTGTTGACCCGGCCACCGGTTTACTTTTTTTCAGAGTCATTGATAAACCTATGGGCCAAATACCTATTTAATAAATATCATAAACTGACATTTTCATCTGCGGTTGTCCATGAACCTGCCTCGGACCTACTATTTGTACTCTATCGGGATGACCCATAGGTGGAATCCCCTAATAGAAATATCTTCGAAAGTTCTAATCTTCAACTTCGTGGCGAAATACCTTGAGTTCTGGACTCTCTTTTATTTAGTTTATTTTAAAGTTTCAATTTATAACCAATCGCCATCCAATTAGTGACGTAAGAGAGCTTCCTCGCGAGTCAGCGCACGGGCTTCATTAACTGATCGGTCGCGTGGTGCAACATAAATACCTCATCTATATGCAAACGTTGTGATCTATGGCTTACGCAATTGACCAAATAAATTGTTGAGAAACGAAATTTGAGGAACAATTTTAGCGTTAATTAACTCAGCTAATTAAAAGGCTAGAAACGAAAAATGATTGGTTATCATTAAAAGTAGAATCTCAAAAAATATGAACATGATAGTTTAGATACAATCAGTTTTAGACTTCATCAACGATTGGAAGACCTTTCATTCTAGTTATAATCATTATTAATGATCTGAAACTAAAAGGACACTCAATAACAGAAAATATAGTATTTTGAGGAAGCCTCCGAGCCATGTTTGGTTTGAAAGTAACAGACAGTTGCAACCCTGTTTTTAAATCTCATAAACTTTAAACTGTTTTCATGTTCTGTTCACTAGAATTAGCCATATTTGTTAACTACACTAAGAAAAGAAATACGAGCATGAGATCTCAGTACTAAAACTTGTTGTAAACAGGCGCAAAGACTACACTATAAAAATGTGTTATTTGTATGGCAACTGCTGGGTATAATAAAATAATAATATTAAGGACCAAACATATTAAAAAATACTAATACATAAATGTTTTTACTATGTAGCAGATATTTTTTGCCGATAAATTACTTTAATTAAAAACTATTCGATTTAGACCTTGTAGGGTGCTTCCCTAACATAAGTAATGTCAATGCAGATGTAAAATGTCAAACTTAAACTTAAATGCAGAAAATGTCAGTGAATGTTCAACGGGATGAATCTAAATAAAAATGCAAGTTGTCCGACTCAATCCACGTCTAATTGAACACTAAAATGTAATTTATGTAAAATGCATAGAACAATGCAATATGTCAGTGTCAGTGCACTGCCAAATGTAGGTCGCGTTCAAAGTGCAAATACGCGAGCCTACTGGCTAACTTATTGTAATTAATATATTTTAAAACCCATGTACAGACGCCACCAGGTCAAGCTACCCGAAACTGTCAATTTTTCCCGATGAACCTTGAACCTAATGCTCTAGAAATAAAGTCGAAAATCTATCAAAGAAATCTGACAGATTGTAGTAGCTTGATGTGTTGGCGTCTGTACGTGCACCGTACAGACCTCATAAGTTATTTTATTTTAATTTGTATAGCTGTAATGGTCATAATATTTCTGCACACCTTAAAGTCAGAATGTTCAAGGATCCCAACATTATTTGTAACATCTGATTTGTAATTCCTCGGTACATTCTTTCCAAATAAATATATTCTATTTTATTTTAAATTCACTGAACTAACAAAATCTGTCAAAGATACCATTCCAAAACACAACACTAATAGTAAGATGAAAGATGTTTCCAAAACGATAGCTCATGTGTATCGAAGACCTCCATGAGGAGAGCATAATGAACTGGTATCCATCAGTTTAGACAGCGGTGAGCTAGTGACGCAATGTCGGTTTACTTTCATAACAAACAGTTCAACAGGCTTTGAACTCGTGACCTTTCACTCGGAGACCGACATTAGATCCAATGTAAATACAAAGCGGCGAAAACGTGGTTTAATGTTTTGTTACCTACAAATATGTAGAAGATAAATTAATTCTTCTGTGAAAATGAAGAAAGTTTTCATAAGTAATTTTTGGGATGGATGGCTTCTTATAGCTTTCATTACAAATTTTGTTATGTGTTAAGAACATAAATGAATTTGACTTTGAAATTATAACCACTACAACAAGATGAAAGTATAGACATTTAGACAAGGCATGTTGTTAAGTACAAACCATAATTATGAAGTGAACAAGAATCATTAGAAATTATCTAGAAAACATATTAAACGTTTAAACTAAAGTACCTTTTAATAACAAAATTAATAGTGTTGCTGCGTTTATAGCGTCAATCTTATCCACAATAGTAGCACATGTGGTTAACTACAAGAAAGTGTCTTCACGTCTACTTCCACACTGACCATAAATCCTTCAGTCAGGAAATAGGAAATCAATCGGCAGCATTCCGCAAACTCGTTGCTATGGCAACCATGTTGTTTGATGAAAGTCCAGCGCTTTCTCTCGGCTGTTCAGTTGCATCTTGTATGTTATGTACTTGTGTTATGTAAAAGTTGCGTGCCGATGTGGGCTCGGGTTCTGGTGAAAAGTAAGAAAAATTTGGACGAGATAGAACCAATGTGTTTCCGATTTGTTTCTCTAAAGATTATGAGGCATTATTATCTGAGGATTCATAATAAAAATTAAATATATTCGAAAAGTGTAAATTATTGAAAATATGACATTGCCATATTACGTTTTTAAGCGCTTGTAAGTTGTAACCATAGGATCACTAAAGGAATTTGTCAAAAAGATTGGACCCTATATAAAGCTCAAAGGAACATCTCAAAAATATCGACCCAAAAGAAGGTTTACGACGCCAATACGATTGTGAACATCTAGACAAATAAATAAAATCTGAGTGTCTGTTTGTAATATTAAGATAACTGTTTACTAAGTGTATATGGATGTATACACGGTACATATACCAAAACAACATTTTTTACAATTTTTGTCTGTCTGTCTGTCTGTTTGTCTGTTTGTTCCGGCTAATCTCTGAAATGGCTGGACCGATTTTGACGGGATTTTCACTGGCAGATAGCTGATGTAACAAGGAGTAACCTACTTTTTATTTTTTTTTTTTTTTTTACCTATTATTTTAGAAAAAAATAATAGGATCTCACGAAAAAAAAACTTTAAATACCACGCGGACGAAGTCGCGGGTAACAGCTATTACCTATATAACCTGGATTAACACATTCTTACCGCGGTAGTACGTCCTCCTGCGTTAATTTCCGACATCCACGCGGGCGAAGCCGCGGGCAAAAGCTAGTAGGAGCTAAAAGCGGATATCTGTTTTGAAAATACTTGCACGCTCTTCAAGACAAACATTGAGTTTTAATATCCAATAATATTGTATGTACTTTTAATATAATTGTTAATTACTATAAACAATAATCTAATAGTTCCTACTCTTCTATACTAATATACTAATCTATACTAATATTATAAAGCTGAAGAGTTTGTTTGTTTGTTTGTTTGATTGAACGCGCTAATCTCAGGAACTACTGGTCCGAATTGAAAAATTCTTTTTGTGTTGTGTAGCCTATTTATCGAGGGAGGCTATAGGCTATATAACATCACGCTACAACTAAGAGGAGCGGAGCAGTAATGAAAAAAGTTGCAAAAACGGGGAAAATGTATTCCTTTTGAGAGTTTCCGTTGCGTGCGCTGCGTAAACGGTTAAAGTAACGCAAAAATTATGTATGACGGAATTGTTCCTTTTAAAAAAGTTCTAAAAAAGTTTTAAAAAAGTTCTAAAAAAAAGTCCGCGAGAGCATATGTCTGTGTGTTTTAAGGTTGAGTCACTTTAACTCAAAACGACGTGGACGAAAACTAGCAGGCAAATCGATGCGACGGGAAGGGTCAGGGGAGCAAAAATTTGACGCGGACGAAGTCGCGGGCAGAAGCTAGTATTTAATAAATCAATCTCTCGTCACAATAATATATGAATTGAACTACGAAATAAAACTCTCAGTCCCATTCTTTTTTATTATTTCCTTTAATTATTTTTTGCTGTTACTAAGGAAGCGGACAATCAACTTGATACATTTCCTCCGTTGAAACAGATATTAAACTCACATAAAAATAATAAAATACACATTATAACCGAAGTGATTGAGATCTCACAGTGAGAATGCGTTAGACTGTATCTACAGAGGAAAGATATTAAAAAAGCATTAATTTATGAGAGAAACATGCAAGTGTGAAATAGTAATATGTATAAATTGGTGCACAATATGCTGAGTTCTAAACTAAGCCTTCTTTAATTTCTCGATTTGATTCTCCTTTGATTTGTGTTTTTTTAGTATATTTTTTTCCGCAATTATTCGCCCTATGGGATTTCTTTTCGGTAAAAATGAAACTTAAAACCATCCATACTTTCATCCCCTATTTAATTTAAACTTTTCAAGTGGTGAATTTTCTTAAATCCTTCCTCGGTGATCACTTTCTTTAAATACCACATGTCCCGAATTAAACGTACTTCACCACTAACTGCAATTAGAATATTATATTAATATACCTTGCTATAAAACAAACACTTATTTTTTACTAGATATATTATTTTGTAAAAACATTGTTCATTTATAAAAAATGTTTTAATTTGTGGGAGAAAAATGTTGTAATATTACAAATCTACGCACAGACACAGTCACACGCGTATAAGAGTTTATCGTAGTAAGTATGAACTTTATCCATTTTGATTTGTTTCGACTGTACAACGGAAATGTGACTGTAATTTACGTAGTTTTAATATTTTTTAAATCGATGCAATAAACGATTCTGAATAAACTACTATCATAATGTAAATTCAGTCAGTTCAGTTACAAACTGTATAAGAAGGACGTCAACGAATTTAAGATTTTTATTTAGTAGAAGATTACTGATAGTTATTAATGTACCCGTGACTTGCCGCCGTTTGTAGTATTACAATACAATACAATACTTTATTTCAGGCAACTAAGGCCCATAAAAACACAATACATAAATAATATAAAACAATAACTATACACTAATACATATTCTTCAAAATCAAAACGTAAACTATATCTAAACACGTAATGATAACGTGTATTATCCTTTCTTTTGCTGTTACGATACTGACAAGTAACACTGTTCAACAAAATTTTGTAACAAGAAAAGTGTTTACTAATTTTGACTAACCTACCTTCCCTCATTCTAACACCATATTTATATTGATTGGATCATTTGTTACAATTGTGGCGATATAAGTTTTGAAACTCAGCGAAGAAATTTGACGCCAATTTGAAAATATTTGTACGTCCTCAAATCAGGCAACTGATGAAAATGAAATATTCAAAAATAGCTTAGTGATTTAGATTAGAAAAAGCAGCCTCGGAAACTTTAATTAATGTGGCTTTTAATTTTCTCGGCAATCACCGCTCAAATTACTATAAAAGTGAAATTTCAAATCAAATTTCAAAAAAACTATTCGTATTTGATACATTTTAATTTTATTGCTATTGTCCTTATTATTGTTCTAACCATAATTAGACAAAACATTTCATGTTACTTAAAAAAAGTGTTTTTTTGATGACCAGTGTAATTATTGTAGTCACCAATGGCTATACTGAGCACACACTTTTCTAAGTCATGCCACATCACTGTCTTCCTATGCCAACGCCATCTACTAAATGGGTGCATAATATTTAATTGCGAAAATAGCTCTGTCTGTTTGTTAACTTTCCACGCCTTAACAGCTGAACGGATTTCGTTGAACACACAGGTAGACCATGACCCGGCTAAGGTCATAAGTAGAATTCTTTTATCCAGGTAGGAGATAATTTCCAACGTTTCGTGGGCGAAGCCGCAGCCGAAGCTAGTTTTCTCATAAAAAGCGTAATACGTCGTACATCTCTTACTTGATATGTATGTAATTCCATATGTCCATACGTTTCCTTGCAAGAAATGCCCATATGTAGACGTGTGTGCGGGAGTGCTGCTCAGCGGCGCGTGGCGTGTTCCGCTGCGCGCACGCAGATGTTGGCGCATACGACACCATGCACTATGTAGGTGTGGTGTATTACCGAGCATGCACGTATATAAATGTATGGGATATAGTGTTGGAAACTTTGGGTTAAATACTGAAAGCCTATCCTAGCCTAGCCTATAGATCTGTAGTAAATTCTGTGATAACAAATCGCGAGATTAAGATAGCCCGTTTTCTTTCAGTACCTATACGTCTTTCAATATTTAATTAATGGTATACTGATCAATGAACTTATCTGGTTCAAGAAGCTTGCATGTATAAGGGGTTTTGTAAATATCATATTTCAGGATACAAATTGTCAAAATGAACCAGCTTCATGACTCTCATTGTCAATGCCTTCATAAGATAGTTGAGTCCATAAATCTATCTTATCGTTCTCTTCACCATACTCTCCTGCACAGTCAACTCAGACTGTACACAGTGTGTTTAGTTGGAATACGGCGCGCGCAATGATGCGTCTCGTGTACCGTTGCGCCCGCGCCGCTTCCTCGTCGCTGTGTTTTGATCCGTGCCGAGACACGTGTCTGGTACTGTTAACACTATTGTGTCGTCTGGCAGCTGGGAACCACTTCTGGAAGCTGTGAGATATGCTCATTGATTTTCGTTGTACGCTTTTTGTTGCTATTTCCTTATTGAATGCGGTTACTTCGTGTGGAAGTATAACAGTAAAATGTTTCTCAGTGGAAATATGTATGAAGTTGTATGAGATGGGCGGGCTAAATATGTTTCTATTGAATCTGTTTTACACATTTTCGGTAAATTAAACGCGAGTAAAAAATTATCCAAAAAATATATTGTTAAGATTGGCAAGTTTTACAAAATTATTTTAAATTAGCTTCTGCCCGCGACTCCGTCCGCGTCAAATTTTTGCTCCCGTGACACTTCCCGTCGCATCGAATTACCTTCCAGTTTTCATCAATTTTTCGTTGCTGCACCGCTCCTTTTGACTGTAGCGTAATGTTATATAGCCTTTAGTAGTTTCTGAGATTAGTGGGTTCAACCAAACAAACAAACTCTTCATTCTAATATTAGTATAGATAGTATGAATGCAAAGTGAAACTGAGTATTTTTTCGAACACTACAGTCATCCGGAATTTCAAGTGTAGTCCGAGGGGCACACGTAATTCATATTTGAACGTATGGTTGTGGGTTTTGTTTATCTTTAGGACATCATAACTCTTTACGTTGCTTCGTACGTTCTTTTACCAAACCTGCGTTTGCGCAACCAGGCGTGTCGTGAGTTTCACACACTCACGCGAATTAATTTAGCGAACTCCTAATATTAATTAAGATGTCGTCTGTCTGTTTATACACAGACAGCTAACAATATGGCGAAATCTTGTCATTTCAACATTCAGTTATCTCGAGAACAAGTTCAATCGTGCAAGTCTGTTGCCAACTCAACGTCGGATACGGTTAAGCTATCGCGGAAAATAAGCTGTTTTGCTTAGATTCGGACCAGTCAGTGTACATGCAGGCGATTGACACAGAGTGACTGAAATGTTTTGAGATTGATTTAGCAAGCCGATCTGCTGAGGTGTACAGTCACGAGTAATAATATGTATACACATAGCCAAATTCAAAAGCGATTTTCTCTTTAAATAACGATTGCAACTTTGAGATAAGGAAAATTTCATAATAGTGTGGGTTCCAAAATACTATCTTCATAATAAAATAAAATTACAATCAGTTCAATACGAGAAAATCCCTTTTAAAAGTTGTTAAGTGTATGTATACATATTCGTGCTCGTGACTGTACACCTAGCTTAAACATGTGTCATACATACAACAAAGAGATGCATGCAAGATGATCAAAAGATTAAAAGGTACAAACATGTTTGCGACATGATGTGACGTGCAAATATTACGAAATCTTATTAAATAAAATATTATCTTTAAAAAAATCAGAAGAGAATCTAAAAAAATCTTCTTCTTTTCAACCGACGAAAAAAAACGGAGGACGTTATCAATTCGACGCGTATATTTTTTTTTTTTTTTTATGTATGACCACGCATAACTTTTTACATAGTGGTCCGATTGTGACAATTCTTCTTCTATTGGAAAGGGTATACTTCCAAGGTGGTCCCATATCAATTTGGAAAACAAATCGAACCCTAAGGGTCGGAAAACAGGGGATGATTGATTGTTCACTCACTGATTGTAATGTATAAACACGCATAACTTTATACAGAGTAGTCCGATTTTGATAATTCTTTTTGTGTTGGATACGGTATACCTTGCCAAGTATAAGCCACAAAAAAATATAAAATAAAAACTTTTTAACAAAAAATTAAACCGCCGAAAAACTGAAAAGCATAAAATAATAATTAAACCTTAAAATTTTGAGTCGGCGCTGAAAAATCAATGAACAAGGATCACTCAAAGCGCCGACTCATAATTTTAAGGTTTAAGTATTATTTTATGCTTTTCAGTTTTTCTTTTCTTTTCTACATTTTCTAAAATTGTTTACTTGCAAAATATACGAGATATGGGTTGGTATTGTGGATATGTAGTGATTTTTTTATCAAAACACTAATTCATGACGTCACTTCTGTAGATACGAGACCCCGGTCACAATGTTTTCCGTCACCCTTTTACTTGTGGCTATGAAATAACAGACGCACAGGTCGACGCTTGCCGCGGTTGGTTTGTGGATGGGTATCTTTACACACCCTTCGTGCTTCGGAAAGCACGTCAAGCCGTTGGTCCCGGCTGTCATTCGTAGATCTTTGGCAGTCGTTACAGGTCGTCAAAAGCCTGAAATTCTAACAACCAGTCTTACCAAGGTGTATCCTGTTACCCAGTAACTGGGTTGTGGACGTCAGATAGGCAATCGCTCCATGTAAAATATTGGTTTTCAGCTACATCTGGCTAGACTGGAAGCCAACCCCAACATACTTGGAATAAAGCTAGCCAGATGATGTTTTCCTTCACCCTTTTGATAGCAATGGTGATGAAATATTTTACACAAAGTAAAGCACTAGAGTGTGTTCGAACTTATAACTGAGAACTCGCGGCCGCTGCCTCTGGGCCACCACCCACCACTGCTGTACCAATCATCTCTTTGAATTACCTAAACCCCAAAATGTTTAGTCATGATATCTAAGTACCTATAATTATGAATACAGTATTAAGATGGCACAGGAAGAGCCCGATTCTTATATTCCCACGTAATACTGAAGCCGCCGACATGCCGTCATGTCGTCATGTCGCGGAGGGAAACAACTTATTACCGTGTTCATACGGTGGCAAGTTGTCAACTCTTACGCACCGTAGTTGTACGCACGGCTACATATCAAGCTATAAAAAACCAGTTTTAGCTGACCTCGGTTTGTATAGGCTTTTCGTACAATGAGAAGTCAGTTTATACTGGAAATCATTACTCGATTTGTCGCCGCACGTACTGTTGTACTGTTTATCTCAGCGAGCATTGGCGACTTAAATATGTATAGTAAACTATGTCGTTCTTATTGAGGATATGAATAAATTAGTGACAAAGAATGTTGTTGTTGTAGGTACGCCAGTCGTTTCAGGTTCTTTAGCGAGGATACAATACTACTACACATATGCAGTAGGTGTTACTATGAACATTCCTCAATAGCACACTGCCCCGTGTCTCCATTGAAGATAAATCTTTTCAATCTTTAATTCACATGGACTTCCTAATGAGAACCTTTGAGCAATCAAGGTAGACAGGACTCTAAAGTCAAAATTTCTGAATGCTTAATGTTTCCCAAAATAACTAAAAAGTTGATAATCTTCAGGCCTCCGGTATAGACTTGACTGGGGTTTTCGTTGTTTAATCGTTTATCCCAAAAATGTAGTGCATAAAAAAAGAATCATCGAAATCGGTTCGGTCAAGTCGAAAGTTCTGACGAAACATTTAAAAAAATACAGTCGAATTGAGAACCTCCTCCTCTTTTTGAAGTCGGTTAAAAACACTTGAAGATCCTGATGTGCGCCTAGCATACCCTGGGCGTCTCATTCCAACCTGATGGGGCTGCCAGGGATCATGTTTCCACACTATAAAATCACCTTTCAATTCTTTCTTTTACTGCAATATCTGGTATTTGTTAAGAAATAACATAACTCTACTATCAACATGAGACTCGATAGGATGCCTCAAGAAGTCAAGACAAGTGTATGTAGCGCATCTTATGCTTTCACTCGCCACGACACGTTGCGTCACACGAGCGAATCTGTGTCATAACAACATCGCATCACGGTCCATTTTCAAGTAACAATCACGAGAGAAAATAATTAGTTTGTGAAGTGCCGAAAGGGAGATAGTGGCGATCGATGATTGATGGTGAATGAGCGTCGATTTAGTTAAGACAAACTGTTAAATGACTGGCTGAGCGATCACGGAGGCTGTAATGGCATCTCGTAATAGGTGCTCTCTTAAGTCAGGATTTCTATTTATCTGTAACGAGTTTCTTTACGAGGTGCGATGTGTTGTGTTGTGTGGGATGCTGCGGCTGAGTGCGTTATTATAACGTGGACCTGTCGTTACTTTCGTCACGAGTTCACGACTAATCAATTGTGACAAACAAACCACACTATTGATGCCGATAATAAACTGTGTATATTTTTAGGGTTCTGTACAAAAATTAAAAAGCGAAACGGAACCTGTATAGACCCGTTGTCTGTCTATCTGTCAAAACACATTTTCTCATGAGAGCGTCGAAGTATCAAAGTGATATTAATTATATCAAATGCATACGTGGGTGTACGGTCTCTTGGAGCTCTATAACATCAAGGTTTCCAGTCAACGTAATAAAAATAAACACGGTTATTCATGCCAAATAATTTGATACTTGCAAATTAATCAAAACCTAAGGGGCAAGTACTTCTTGTTGAACAAAAATTATGAAATTTGGCAAGATTTCGCAGTACAATTATACGAAAAAATAAGAAAATCGTTAATTTGTTAATAAATCACATTTAAAAATGCAATTACAAATTTACATATTAATGCAGTCGGAGAATTAACCGTGATTTACATATGTTATTACTATTGAAGAACATGTTTTTCAACTACAAAGTTATTTCTTGGCATAAATTAATCCCAACTACGGAACCTTTCTCTGTGCGTCGTTCGACATGCATTTTTTGGTTTATTTATTTTTTTCCTACGTATCACGTTTGATGGGTATTTAATTTACAAAGAACCTGCCCAGATAGATTTATTTTTAAAGCCACCAATTTCTAGTGCAATATTCCAGTTCGATATTCGCGAGCCACAATCGAGGCCAGAGCCATCAATCTCAACGATATAAAACTAATAATTAACAACGGTGCGATAGAGAAAGTATCGACGACTCGATATCATTTTATTAGGATGACGATACGCTGCAGACGGATCGGTGAGCACCCTGAGGGCACTGGTGAGGTCTATTTATTATTATGGATCATAGTAACCCGCCAAATAAACCACATGCAAAGACATTCATCGTAGCTTCACTTATGGTGAATTTCATCGATGGAACTGATCGCGATCAGCACTTCGGAACCGTGTTCAAGATCTGTCAGTGCAATCATTGAAATGGAATTTTGGCACTGAAGGTTCGGAGGGAAATTCGCCCTTATTAGTATAGGAAATGGTCATAATCACAGTCACAATACCTTGGATCAAAGTGGATGTTAATTCCTTTAGTAAGTTTCTAGTAACGCGAATGACCCTCAATTAAAAACCTTACCCTGTTCCATGAAAGTCATCACACGCCATTTTTTCACTAAACGTTTTATCGACGTGTATTAGTTAGTTAAATCTAATTGAATAGATGGACTGCAGACGTACAAACTTTCGCTGCTCAATTACGAAGAGGTCACACAGGTCGAGTCGAAGTCACGACTTCAAATGGAACTAAATATCAACATACATGCGCATGGGGTGCAGGCGACATTTGGCAGGGTGATTGTATTAGGAGCATTGGGGCTAAATACTATAATTTGGAACATTCAGAAAACGTTAGTATTTACCATTACGTGTGTAATTTAGCAACGATATCAGTATTCATCGAGAGCTCAATATTGAACTAAACTTATGAAATATTTACATGATCAAAAATCTACGTATTGGGCTTACACTTTGTCCAATTTATCTACAACCTTACCCACATTTTTTTAAGGAATAATTAAAATGTAATTAAAACAATTAATGTTTAAAACCAATTACATAAATAAACAAATAATTATCACTAGCTACAGTAAATATTAGATCGACATGCCAAATGCATCCCAGTTTTCGCCACTATATTCTTTCTTTCCCAGACTTCAACTTTACTAACGTAGGGCCTTATTCCAGGAGTCCACTGCTGACTGCGTTCCTGGCGCTGTCGCTGCTATGCCTGGCCTGTGGCAACAGCGCAGCCGTGCTGGCTGCCACCGGCCTGCAGCGCGACTCGCTGAGGCAGCCCACTACGCACGCCAGCTTCGAGGTGAGTCCATGATACTTGAACATTTCTATGTTTTGAGTATACGTTGACGGAGACACTTAATATATACAAAAAAGGAATGTATTAGGTACCTGTACCCGACAGCGTTACTGTTAATGACACCCATGTGAATCTTTTAAATGTGAATTTTAAGAATAGCAAGAGTTTAATTATTTCATGACGAACTGCAGTTAACACGTTAACTGCCATGGTTAAAATTGGAAAAAGTCAAAAAATGTACTTAGTGTTATTTCACTTTAAACTGATTATTTATTCCATAAATACATGATTTATTCCAAAAATATGGCCGCCAGGCAGCCACGACACGTTCAGATTTTGTATGTGTTGTCAGACACATAGTCCGACATGGCAGTTAACGTGTTAAGCTTAATTAAGCAGGTAATTAAGGTATTAATAAGTCTGTGTATGTGAAAACATTACACACATTTGAAGAACACACACCGACAAGAATGAACACAGTCCAGTTCGCATGATAAACTAAACCTATACTTAATCAAGATCTGTTCTACACGGCTCAAGCATAGTGAAACTTTTAACTGAAGCAGATAACATATTTTCCAGTTGGCGTACTCCAATAATTGATTCAATTAAACGTTATCAATATTAGCATACAATCTGACATTACATCGGCGGCGCGCTATTTATTGTCCGCGGTTGGGCAAGCTACTGGCTGCCAGTGCCCGCTACACTTGCCTGCATAAATAACTCGCTATCAGTCGCGCCTATTTGTACTTCTCAGATGTTGTCCTTAAATAAGAAATAACAAAAGGGCCACTTTTTGATACTCCTACGTTAATCTAACTGAAATCACGACGAAAGCACCGTTTAGCGTCACTACATTATTAAATAAAGTCCCCCCCGCGTCTGTCTGTCTGACTAAATGCGACAAACTCTAAAACTACCAACCAGATTCTCATATGGTATTCACCAAAGACGGAATGATTAAATAATGAGGAAGGTGTATAAATTAATAAAGATTTGTATAAATCGACTGAAATAGGACGATGTAATGTTAAAGGGTTTGACTCACTAGCTTTTCAGGTGGACCGTTGTGTTTAGGCCATGGCGACCATCGGTGGTTATTCCAAAATATGAGGATGATTGTAAAAGATATTGGAAAACATCATCTCGACTTAGAGCTTTACTGGCGTTTGCCGCATAAACCAAAAGTTTTAATAGGATACTTTTCGACAACCACACGAGTGATATCGTGGGCAAAAGTAAAATAATAAATTGCAGATAACGGAACAAAAAATGATTTTTTTACAATTAAATTGATTATGACAAGGGAACAGCTTCTTTAAATCCTTTGCATAGTACACTTTTCTTCAAGAACTTCCGTATTCTACTAAAGACTGATGTAATTATAATACCCATGTTTACTCTTTATCACTTGTCTCAAAACAGTCTTACTAACAGTAGAACTTCTGTCCTCTTTCTTCCATGTGCCAACCTCTCAATTTGTGAAGTAAGATAGATATTTTAATAGAATTACATGCCTCTCCATCACAGTTGATTATATTCTTGACAATGATTATGTAAGCTTACGATACTTTGCAATAACTACCGGCGGAGACTTTGCAATTCTCAATTTTATTAGCATTTTAAATTCATGCCTTTGTTTCTAGCTATACTGAAATATACGATTGTTTAACATGAATCACCTATGCAACTTAACTAGTATGCTTTAAAGCTTCCTAATAATGTAATATGTGAAGAGGACGTAACAGTACCTCCTCATATTCTAACACATTGCGGCACATGTAAGTAGTTATAACATATCTCACATATTACCTAACACAAGCACTCACTGCTAACTTATTCTAGGAACCTAGCTAAACGAATTACTCAACTTTTAGTACTTGCGTTAAGTATTTCCTTACTTTCTTTATTTGTTTACGTTCAGTTAGATTACCTACTCGACAACGAAGTATTTGTGGAGGACGCCGGTTTCTCATTCATTATGGATCATTCTTCCTCTTGGGAGGGCAATCAAGGGTGGCAGCAGTCTTCACGGTTCTGACATCAACAATACCTCGTTGCTTTTGTGAAGTGAAAAACAAATGAATACAGGTATTTACTGTTCGAGAAGGACCTGCGAGGCTACAGAGGAAGTTATCTGAGTGATTACTGTTGTCTGAATGATTATAATATAGTTTCAGTTAACTTTAACTCCCGACTTTGCTGCAAATAGTATCGGTTGGTTTTCATTCAGTTTTCAAAGATACACCTGCAACTTCTACCCTATCAAGCACCTGCACTACATTACATAAACACAAATTAAATTTATTTTCTCATCACAAATATTACAGATAGGTACAGAAAGTGCTTAAACTAATTTAAAAAATATATAATGACATTTGTGAGAGACTGGAGCCCGAAGAAGGCATTGAATGCCTGAGTTACGAGTCACCAGGTCCCCCAATTCTTACAGTTAGACTTTGTTTGTTATTAGATTAAGACAAGTATGAACGAAATGTGTGATGACATTATATATTACGTAGACAAGAGCATACAGTTCGTAAACACATCGTTGTTTACATCTATACTATCGGCGAGGATGTTAGAAGGCCATCGGGTGGCATGTGGTCTAATGAATAAAACCTGACAGAGTACTGCATGTACATGCGCTACGGATTGCACTGGAACCATGCACTGTGCAGCCTTGTTCCACATAGCGAGAGACGTGACAGCTTATGTATTAGTTAGTTAGAAGTAAATAAACGTTTAAGCAATAACGATAAACAATTAAAGATGTTGTCAGTTATTTTATGGACGTTAGACACTTGTAATGACAACATAATCCGGCGAGAGATGACTGTTGCCTCCCTATTATGTCCAGACTGTATATATCTTTTTTTTATAACTTTATTTGAGAATACGAAAGTTTCTTTCAGAAATACAAATATAACATCACGCCTTGTGTCACCGAAGGGTTGAATAGATGTGAACTTATATTCCCCACATTTCACCAGTTATATTTAAGTCCCATTTAATAAAGGGCACGCCTAATGCCATCAACCAGGCATAAATCCAGCCTCCAAGGCGCTACCAAGAATTTCGAGTTCGAAAAAACCAAATAACCCTTTACCCGACCTGGGATTTGAAAAAAAAAATGAAAAAGTGTTTATTCACAATGTTAGGTTGTTTTTACAAAATATATTACTTCTGCCAAACTGCAAGGCAGTTTGTTGGCAGATGTAGCTCCTTTTTTCAAATTTACCAGGATAACCCAGGACCCAGGAACCCAGGACTTCGTGTGCAGTAGTAGCGCTTGCGACCACTGAACCAAAAACGCAAAAGCGATTCGAGCTTTCAAAAATAAGATAGAACCCTGATTTGTTATAAAATGGAATTAGAACAGCACCTATAATATAACTAGTTGATGTTTTACCCGATATAATTACAGCAAAATAGCTAAAACATTTTCAAGTGTGACATGCGCTATCCTCTGAAAAAAAAAAACAAAATAATTTTCAAAATAATACCAAACATTATTCTTTAACCCATAATTTATGTAATTCATAGTTTATAAGGTTAATAGTATAATGGGGTGCAAACGACCGGATGTAGCAACGCCCGGTCAAGGCTGGCATTACCCGGTGATGTACATTCGCAGGCTATTACGCGCAATGACACGGGTCACGAACGTTACGTCAATTATCGAGCGTCTCACTCATTAGTACCCCGATGTAATGATAGTAAAGCACGCTTGATACATAGCACGAATAGAAAAGAGACATTTTTGAAGTATGTATAGCATGTAATACACCGTCGTGGATTATGTACAATATTGCAAATGTATTTGTAACGTTTATTTTCAAGGTCAGTATGAAACTTGCTGTATTGTGACCGAACTACACAATGCGGTAACAAATTAGCAATCTTCATGTTTAGTCACTATTTTATCCAGTCACTGAAATATTCAGTAAAATGTCAAGTGTCTAGCTCAAATGCTAGCCTTTGTTCTTGGTAGAACCTGACAGCAAATCTACGTACCTGTACATTTTCTCGTAAAATAAGTGCAGTTGAGTTCAATGTACTGTTATAGCTTCATTAAAATTACGACTTACTACAAAACGTAACGGTGAAGAGAAAATAAAGTAAAAAGAACAATTTATGAAAAGAATACAGTAGGATCCACTTTATGTAAGTAGGTTTAATTTTTTTGCGCCGACAACAAAGTGACAAATTATGTGGCGGTGGCATATTGTAGTGGCGACAAATGGGCCACTATATCAAGCAATGACTGTAAAAACACAGCCTGTGGCACCTTCGTAATGCCAATCGTTTTCTGTTTCAATACCATCGTGCCGAGTTCCATAATGCTATTGTATTTTATTAAACGGAAACGTATATGAGACTGACGGGGCTACCATTTCTCGCAGATGTGTCCACGTAACGGGGAACAGTGAATCTATGGGGCTGATTATCATGTCGCGGGAGCATTAAAAGTCAAACGATATTGTTCTCGAAGAAGTATTTTTCCACGCTCCTATGTGAATGAACTGAAATAACATTGCCAGTTTACAGTTTCAAATTAACTGAAATTATGTTATTGTTCCGAACAAGCTGATCAACATAAATAATTTTCTTAATTAATTTTGTAGCTTAAAACTGTTATTCATTTGTCACCTGTGACTTTTATTTCACTTATTTGAAATTATTGTTCATTCTCTCTATCGCTATACAATCTACGATATTTTATTTGTTCCCAACATAGGAGTGGCACACACACATATATTTATATCTGGTAGTTTTGTTCAACATGGAACGGTACACAGAACACATGACACGTCAATTTGTCAGTCAAACAGTTGCTCATTAATATTACTTCTCCTAAATGTACCGGAATATTCAACCATAGTTTTATAGCAGCGCCATTCATATAGATATCAAATACAACTCATGGCGTGTTGATTACTAAACAATGCTGACAAATGAAACGATGGCACGTTTTAGTTAGTAATGATGGCGGTCGCGAGGTCTGTAGTTCGAGGTTGAAGTTGTAGGCTCAATCCAATAATAACAGTGTGTGTGTGTTATTATTGGATTTAGTCCGAGGGCATTTATGGTGTATCATTAAAAATCCATGTTTTAATATGTTACCTCTGTTAATGATCTATAGCATACAATGTGTGTATATTAAAAAAAAAATTGTTTAATTTTTTTGTGTGTGCATTTAGGTATATCAATAAACGTTACAAATATTAGTGTAACGTAAGTGAAATATTTTCTCTGAATCTTAATTCATTAGTACCGCGGCGTAAACACACAACCATTTTTTTAAATTATATATTTAATTTTTACTCCAACAGGATGAAATGGAAGCGTGGACCCCGGTGCTCACCAACATCGCCCTGCTCATCATCGCGTCGGTGCACTGCCTGGTCTGCATCATCAGCATCTACCACCTGTCCAAGAGGATCTGCCCCTGCTTCCGCGCCAAGCAAGCGTACGACCACAACCAGTTCGACCCGACCTTCAGGCCTGTGCAGCAGTTCGTGGTCAGCGTGGATGAGGTCAAGAAAGGCCAGGATGTGGAGCGCGTGAGGAACCACGAGCTGTGCAAGGAGCTGGAGGTCAAGCTGCAAGGGGAGACGATGAAGAAGAAAAAGGTAAGATGGTTGAAGGTAGAATGATGGAGTTAACTTCTGTCTATTTTGAGGATGGAAGATATCCATAAAATGTTCTATAATAGTGTATACTCTGAAGAACGAGAAAATGATGAGGAAAAGATCATTTAAAGGGCGTGGTGCATAAAATAATTTAATAATATCTTAACAGCAAATATAAAAACACTAATTTAAGCTGTAATTATACAATTTTAGTTAGCTGATACTCGATAGGATTAGCTGAACAAGAAAACAAAATCAATAATCAAATACTTTTATATACGAATAACAGGTGAACCAGTCATTTTTATAAGAACGAATCTTAATATGAGCCATGTGCAGTTACCATTTTTGCGCTACTGGTAACTGTTTTAACCAAACCGTCATTCCCCAGGAGGAGCCAGAGTACGGCAGCGCCAACAGCAAAGAGAAGCTGGTGACGCGGTGGCTGGGGCGACATCCCGGGCCGGCGGGGGCGGCCGGCGGTGCAGGCGCGGGGGCGGTGGCTACTGCCCGCCGCCGCGGGGTTCGCAAGCAGAGGAAGCCGCCCCCACTTGTGCTGTTGCCTGCACATCCTGCTAGCACGGTGAGTGTCATACTTTTTGGATTATTTGTGTCATGAACGTTTGTTTTTATTCAAATATTTTCAAATCTTGATATTGGGATGTATCCTGTCTGGATACATCCTAATATTAGTCGTAACTTTACAGGGTCTGAAAAATCTATTTAGAAACGAGTTTATTTCCAGACCGATTTATTAAGTCAACAATCTTAAGACCATATGACTATTACATTGTTTAACTATATCACAATTTGTAACGTTTCATTAATTACACTATTTGAAACGAAATTAGTTTTCCAGTTGACTTCATGATGTTATTGCCTGTAACGTTTAAAATAACGATAAACATACCGTGAAACCTAATAACTCGTAGTGTAAATATTTTTAACTGAATAAGCACGGCTAGTGAATTATTCAACTGAGTGAATATTTTTTACGCACAGCCGTTTAGTTTCCACACTACTGGTAACGGCTAGTGAAACGGAACTGACACGATGTGGTGTTTTTACTACAATACGTTAATTATACTCAGATAATATACAAACGGAAATCTTTGACAAAAATGATGTTTTAAATATTACAAGTATTACCTTCTCGTATAGCTACACTTTCCGCAAGAAAAATAAATAATTTGTAACGATTATAAAAATCCAGTAAAATAATCGTACGCGGAGTTCAGCAAATAGAAGTAATTTTATTCATCATATTTTCATTACAATGAAAGTTACGCACCGCTACGAGACGACCGCGCATACAAAAGACATCAACGCGTGCGTCAGCACATTTACTGATTTGCTATGGGAATGGCTACAGAATACGTTCACCATGCTACATTTATATTGAAGGACACTACAAATTTTGTTAATTAGCTGTAGCTAGCTCGTTATATTAATCACGTTTAGAAATAACATTAAATAGTTTCGCCCCAGTTGAAGATTAGTTACTATCTATTGATAGTAAAATTACCCTTTAGTTTTCATACACTGAGAGAAAGATATGCAGATTGCAAAGTAAGGTTTTGTTAAACATCACACCTATTCTCCCAAAGGGTAATTTTTTTTTGTTTTATTTTTGGATTAGAAATCATGTATTGACGACTCCCGCTCTGGATGCAGCCGAAGGGCGTGTCAAATTTTGACTGCCTGAAACCCATCTACGTTCCTTCAGACCTATGCTAGGGCCATGGTAACTCTTTCGAACAAATCCGTGACCCTAGTAGGTTCCCAAGGGTTAAGCAGAAGTGGTCAAAGGAGTACTCATTCAATACCGTTGTGTACATTGATTGACCAATATCAACATTTAAAGTCACTACGCTACATTGCATCATTTACATCATCATCATCATTAATACAACAAAATAATAACACTGGACTCGCCTAACAACCACGTGCGTGCCCTCTGCGTGGTCGCGTCTATCCGGACGTGCCCAGCACTGGGGTCAGCTTGCCCAACAACCAGCATCAGTCACGACGCTGATGTAACATTATTTATAATGAACGCACGTTACCATCACACTTATTATTATTATAAATGATTGAATATCGTGAGGTTAAAGAGTTATCATCTAAGGTTATAAGAGGCGCACGAATTTATTAAATTAAATGTGTAGATTATTTCTTAATATTTTATCCCTTACTGCCCTGTTGGTCTCATGGTTGCAAGCGCGACTGCTGAGCGTGGGGTCCTGGGTTCGATTCCCAGGTCGAGCAAAGTGTCATTGGGTTTTTCTATTAGGAATTCCTTAGTAACAGCCCGGATTTTGGAAGTTGGCGGTATACCCTCGTGCCTCGGAAAGCACGTTAAGCCGTTGGTCCTACGCCTGATCTCTCTCCGCTCGTGTCGGATTGCCGTCCCATCGGACTATGTGAGTGAGGGAACAGTGAGTGCTCCTGTGTCTGCACACACACTTGAGCACTATAATATCTCCCGCGCCGATGACTAGTCTCCGTTGAGATTGGCCGCCGTGGCCGAAATACGGTCTGGAGCACTATATATATTTTATCCTTAAACGTGATGTTTTACAGTGATTTACTACCTATAAACTACAAACTTACTACACAGTCATATTTTTTTTAAATCCTATATCCTAGCTAAACCTGTTCCTAATATAAATTGTTTTTAATAAATCAGTCGCATTAAAGGTTACTTGTAATATTTTATTCATGTCACGTACTATTTTTCAAGATAATTCGATCTTTGCGTCCTAAAAAATACTGCGAACGAAACAAGTCACGCATTACATACATAATTAAGATACAGTTCAAAATAGAACATGTTATTAATTGGTCATAGATAGGTTACAAAAACTAAGTTATTCAAAACAAAACCCGACTAAGTGCGTATAGACGTCAGTTACGAGTGTGTTCCGCATTGCGCGGGCGCAGGTCCTTCCTGAACTGATGGATATGCTGACACGCCCCTTGCGTAATCACAACTTTTTGTGTCCAGTACAAAAATTAGTTTGTTTTCCTTTTTAATTAATAATTGACTTAGTTTTATACCACTCATTATTTATATTTTAAACACGCTTCAGGACGAAGTAGATAAAACTGTTGATTTAGTATCACACAACATTTTTTGTATGATATTTAATTGCAATTTTTTCACATATTTTAAGCCATTACCGAAGTTTAAAAATAAACTTAAGTCATCCTCAAGTCCCCGTTATGATAGCTAGCTAGCTTCCTGGATTCAATATCTTGTTAGTCTCAACTTTCTGCTTCAGGTATTCAATTCATTTAGCTAGAAGCCGTCCTCGCTGTTTGTGAATTTTACCTCAGTTTAAAAAAACATATTTTAAACTTTAGTCACTTTTACGTATTAAATTATCATAAATCTGCAGATTGTTTCTCTTTTCACTCGTGTTTTTGCTGAGAAACGGTTATTTTGGTAGAAACCCAAGCAAACACGAAAAGCGTCCGCAAATATTTAAATTGCAGCGTACGCGCAGAACACAGAGTAGGTAAATAATAGCCACAGAAGGGTCACAGGCTTATTTTGAATATAAATACATACAAATAAACCCCAAGTAAGCCTTATTTTCCTCTGATCATTTGCACATAAACAAGTCCTTTTAACTTCTTCTTCTTCTTCTCATAACATTTAATCGAGTAATAAAATCGCTGCGGGGTAAATCGAGCTTAGTCTCGAATTAATCTGAACGCGTCGAAAAACACACAGTGATCGATTTACGACTCCTGGCACTAAGCAGTGCCTTGAAAATAGAGTGCGTCAAAAATCCCTCTGTGACTTTATGAATTGTGTGGGTACGTGGACTAAATCATAATATAATATCTACTATTATCAGTACCAGGTCAGGCTGTCAACCGACATTAGCCTCCACTTTTTCACTCTTCTTAATCCTGTTCAGAACTGTTCTTCGTGACCCTTTTGGCAAATCATCCCTTTAACTTTTGACCTGTCTTCCTCTACGGCTTTTTAACTTCTTTGCTAACATTCTGTAACCGTTATGGTCCATTTTTTAACCCCCGACGCAAAAAGAGGGGAGTAATACATACTTAGGTACTTTAAGATTGAGTTTTTTTTTTATTATTTTTTACTTTTTAAAGGGAAATTAGGTTTTTGTGTCGGGGGTTTTTAAATTTTTAATTTAATTCTTTATTTTATACTTTTTATAGGTACATACTTATTATAATGTAGAATCAAACGAAGCTAAGAACACTCTCGATTAATTCATCAATATTCTCTTTCAGTGCGCTTTCATTTGAGACCCCAGTCGAGTATAATTGCTGACATTCGGTTACCCTTCCCCACTTTCTCCCCTACAAATTTTAAACGGCTCGACCGATTTTCATCAAACATATCTAATTCACGACTTATTTAGAACATGATAAAATGACAAAATGCATATAATATAATGAACATGTATGCGCAAAAAATCATAGCACAAAACAAAGGAACGTAAAAAATATATAAAAATTATACCTAAGACGACAATATAATCGTCTAGAGGACACGGTGGAGCATACGGTGGAAGTGTGCCCTGCCTGGGCGGAGCACCGCCGTGTCCTCGTGGAGGCGATCGGCGGCGATGACCTCTCGCGTCCGGCCCTGGTGCTAGCCATGGTACAGAGCGAGAGGGCATGGGAAGCCGTCACCTCCTTCTGCAAAGCAGTAATGCTCGCGAAGGAGGAGGCGGGGCACGTGAGGGAGTGGCAGTCACTGCGCCCTCACGTCCCTAGCCGCCGCAGGAGGAGACGCCCCGGGCGTCGGGAGTTGATAGCGAACTTCCGGCCACTGTAGGCGCGAGCTTGCGGGTGGCGAGCAACGGGTAGCTTGCCGCTCGGTAAGGACGAGGCACGGGTCGACGGCGCGTAGTGTTCCACACGCGCCTCAAAGAGATGTCAGCAGCAGTGAAGGGGTCTACTAGGACCGATGCTGCCGGGGTCGCGAGATTGTTCAAGCAAGATACCGTGACCCCGGCACACGGGCAACTGATGGAACACGGGTGGGTTTAAGTCAGTAAAAGTCGGACACGCCCTCCCGCTCCGCTCAGAGTGGGAGAAGTCATTTGATGATTTCCCATCCGGAAAAAAAAGACGACAATATAATACAATCTATAAAACCAAACAGAATAAAAAAAAAAATATTTATTTGAACCTTCTGTACTAATTTTGTATTCAGAGTAACACGCTCATTGAATAATTACGCATACCTTTGAATCTAATTGAGAAAAAATAACATCTCGTTGTAATTGAAAAAGAAATGGTTTTCGGTAAGTAGAAACTATGTAGTTTAGAAACAATTTGGAAACTACTGTTTTCATGAATCAGATTTTTTGTTAGATTGGTAGTAGTTTAGCTACTAACGTGCCTGCAAAATGTGTCAGATAAATAACTGTGTTTTCTATAATTAGTTACACCGCGTGTCGCCTGACAGCTTGATTTAACGGAGTTTGATAAATAATAATACTGAGACTTGCTGTAACTAATTGTTAAAATGCTTTTTCACCAAAAATAAATGACATTTCCATGTGCAAATAAATCATCACACAAACAGCTTTAAATTTGAGTTACGTAGATATTGTAAAAAATATTGATTTATGCTTTTCTTTTCTCGTATCCCTGTAAATTCCTGCAGGTGAAGATAAAATAGATATAAAACAAGTAGATAGATACTACGTAGGCTGTTTTTTTTTTGTTAAATAAAGTAAGCATAACGAAAGAAAGAAAATACGTTTATTTGCGGTATATATGACGCAAAGAAAAACTGAACACAACAAAAATATAAAAAAAAAAGCAGGGGAAAATATGCGTCAAATCTACGCAAAACGGTCATCGCTCAGCATAATAAAGCATAGCGCATAATTAGGTGCTCTCTTTAAACAGTATGGCAGCAAAACCTTTGCACAACAATAACCGCTATCCGCGCCATGGTTTTTATTGCTCCAATTTCAGGAGACGATACAAAAAGAGATATGAAATGAATTCGCGCCACTCTCAGCGCGTACGCACAATAACTGGCCACTTTCAACAAACGCCCATTGAGCACGGATAGGGTTGTCTGTCTCTTGAAATCGTCGTGAATTGGAGGACATAAGGTACCTGGACTTACAGTCAGCCCGGATCAGCCCGTAACATTTAATGATGGACAACCTCCAAACCAACTCCTCCCATGACGTTCAGATATTTCGGTCCATCTCTAATGTGGTTTACCCACTGCTGTCATAGGCCTCTCTTTTCTTGTACCAATCCCCACGCTCCTTGGCCAGCCTCAGCCAGATTTTGCCCGCGATGGAAACAATGCCGTCCGCCTATCTCGAAGAGTAAGGGAAAAGTCAAAGAAACAATAGATGGACTGTATGAAAAATTATGTTGCTTTGTAGGGAGTGACTATACTGAGATGACGACTAATAAAGGATGAAAGAAGAAATGGGCTGACCTCAAATAAATTATAATGATACAAGAGAATGATGATGATCATAAGTGATACCAGAATGTTGTCACCATGTCAACCCTAGTAAATGCGCAGTAGAGCGTGTCGGCCGCGCAGCACCCTGAGACAGACACCGACCATTGAGTGAGCACTGGGACCGCTATGAGAAATAAACGATTTGATCTCTTACCGAGAATGCTCACAATTTTTTTTCCATATTTCGACAACTTTATGAAAATGAAAAAATGAAAAATGAAAAAGCGTTTATTCGTGTTGATCTCAATTTTACACATATATTTACCTCTGCCAAACTGCAAAGCAGTTTGTTGGCAGATGTAGCTCCCTTTACAATTTTAAGTTTTATCTGATGAGTACTTTTCCATCCATAATAAGAATTAATTACCTACAGCTAAACATACAAGTTTTACAGCAGCATAAAGGCTGACTAATACATAATAATAAGAACATTATAAATTGCCTCAAACATACGCTAGTAAGACATAAATTTTATCTATGCATCTCCCTTTCGGAGGCTTTGACAAAAGGTATCAAAAAGAAACTTGTCTATTTTATTCTTAAACTAGCTTCTGCCCGCGACTTCGTCCGCGTCAAATTTTTGCTCCCCTGACCCTTCCCGTCGCATCGATTTGCCTGCTAGTTTTCGTCCATTTTTCGTTGCTGCTCGCACCTTTTGAGTTATAGTGAGTCAACCTTAAAAGATAGACATATGCTCTCGCGGACTTTTTTTTAGAACTTTTTAAAAGAAACAATTCCGTCATACATGATTTTTGCGTTGCTTTAACCGTTTACGCAGCGCACGCAACGGAAACTCTCTAAAGGAAAAAAAAATCCCCGTTTTTGCAACATTTTTCATTACTGCTCCGCTCCTCTTAGTCGTAGCGTGATGTTATATAGCCTATAGCCTCCCTCGATAAATAGGCTACCCAACACAAAAAGAATTTTTCAATTTGGACCAATAGTTCCTGAGATTAGCGCGTTCAATCAAACAAACAAACAAACAAACAAACAAACAAACTCTTCAGCTTTATAATATTGAAGTATAGATGACCTTTTTGTGGTGCACTTATTAGAAGATCAGATGTAAAATATCGGGGGTTCTTTGTGAATGAGTCACGCACGGGTCATTGTGAAAACTGCCAATTGAAATATTACCGAGTAATACAGGAGCTAGGTTTTCCTGTAAACTGACATTAATTAGTAATGAAAGCTTGCCAGTCAAACTATCTGTGCAATCACAAATAATTTACATTGTATAGATATTTATAGAGTGACAGAAAGGATACCTCTCAGCTCATGGGTCTTTCGAAATAGGTGCTTAAATCCAGAGTTCAAATAAAAGGTGAACACTCAATGCCGTTTAAGTTAACCTTTAGGCGCGGATACTAATCTTGTCTTTGGGATGAAGTAGTAGTTTCTCATTAATCACTAATGATGGTCAGTCAGAAATGTGAGAAGCCAGCTTTACGAGTTTTCCGAAGGCGTAATCATAAATATCGCAATTAGCTATGCATAGCATTGTTATCTGCAAGCTCCACGTACTGGTCAGTGAGATATCCCCGCTCTGTAAAGAATTCGCGGGTGTATGAGAGCGGAACGGCACAAAAAGCGCGCCGCTATGCGCCCGCGCCGCCGCGCCGCTCCGACCGCCGCCGCACCGACCGCCGCCGCACCGACCGCCGCCGCGCGCCGGACGCGAGCCGCGCACGACACTTGATTACCGGCTTCATTGGTTGTAATGTAACTTATCGTAACATTAGTGATACGGGGGTTCATCAGAGCTTCACTCAGTTCATTATAATAATGCATCTTTCATAAACACATGTCATCCATCTTTTAAGAACATTTTATAGCCTAGTCCTGAACCAGCGTGCTCTTTGTGCTTATATTTTTTATTCATTTCTTTCCCAGCGAAGTCACGAGAAATGAAAAGGGAAATAATCAGGAATTCAGGATACGTCCACAAAATTTTCAGAACGGTTTTGTCGTTCTGCTTTAGCAGGGGGATGCTTAGCTCTCTTCAAAGTTAAAACATTACAAACAGACTTCGGCATCTCGTACGGCGATGGAGATTAAAATCTAAATCTGGTTTTCATTATGAATTTATGACACGCTGTTATCGTACATCAACTAGTAGCTTAGTCCTGATAATAACACCTTTTAGCTGATAAGATCACGATACACAGGTCTGGCGCATTGCTTCACTAGCCAAGCATCAGATAACTGGTACAACTGCCCCTAATTACTGACCTCCGTGATGATTTATTGATTAATTTCGACTATTCATTAACTTTATCAATCACACATCAGCGATATTTAGTCATTTACATAACTCGTATCAGCCCAGTCTCAGACTCAATTTGAATATAAATTGACACAAATAATTCGCGATGCTGGTAACACACTTAAGAAATTTTACTTTATGCTAAATGGCAAACATGGTATTTTCGCACAATAACCTAAATGGAGGTCATTGAACATAATCTAGTCTGACTTGAAGTCGGTCATAAACGATTTTACTAGTAATATAATTGATTTATTACATAAATATGTTAATTATCTTATTTTATTGCTTTTTTCGATTAATTCTGGCGGGCATGCTGCGGATTAGAAATACGAAATCTATCTCCGAAGTAGTACATAATTAATAATCAGCATATATATAATGTTCTAACTACTGGGGCACAGCTCTCTGTGAGAAAGAGTGGGTAGTAATCCACCCAAATGTGTTCGAATGTTTAGATCTAGGACATGTCGGTTTCCTCAAGATGTTTTTCTTCACAGTTTTGAGGGCAGTGGTGATTAAAGACGACCTACAACTCGTATTTCGCGGCTGTTCCCACTCGGCCACCTCTGCTCCAGACTAAAAAAATTGTACAACATAATATTTTGATTAAATGCTGAATGTATGACTGTTCTCATGAGCATGAGATTGCATTAAAATAAAGTGAGTAAGTGGATCCTTGTGCCCGATAGCGGGCGTTACCTGCAAGCTGTGCTGTGACCTCACCAACGAGCACTATTCAATCTAACTGCCCAGTATCGATCCTGGCTAGTATGTACTGAATATTCCGTCTGTAAATTGCACCAGAGTGGTGATGGAAAATATGAATGTATGATCAGTTTTTTAACAGGTGCCTACTGGTCTCTCTAACTCTGCATTCTTGCGAAACTTTTCTAGTGAAGGATTAAAACAAGTAACTGATTTGTGAGGCTATATCTGCATGTTTTGTAGCACCTGTCACAAATTAAGCTCACTCTAGATTTGCACAATCATCATGAAAGTGACAAAAACAGAGCTTATGTTGACCTGCTCCACTTGCAGTTGTAATCCTAAGCGGTTTTCACGTATTTCTTGAAGATGTACAACAGTGCCATTCATTAACATGAAGGGATCCTTTATCCAACAGTGGACCCTTATAGCGTGAATCTGTTTTGCGTTTTGGCTAAAGCTACAGCTATAAAACTTATCGTGTTCCATCCTTGTGCCACATTCCACGCGCGCCCTGCGAGGTGCGGCACCTTGCCGCGGCCTTCTTAACAAGTGCCAAAATGTGCTGTATGACACAACGTAAACAGCTGTAGCTGTTCATGCTGTCTCATAGGATACGGTATGATGTTTGCCAAGCAGTGCTTACAAACTTTCATATTATTTTCGCCGTTTGAATATAGAACAAGTTTGATTACAATATACTGTCATGTCTACATTGGTACATTGACGTGTGACGCGGAAATTTGTATGGAAACTGAAAAGTGTATGTACTTACATGCTAAACTTTCTAGAGCATGCTTAAAGTTGGTAGCAAAGATTCGAGTAGGAATTTTCGCCATCGTCAATCAATTGGAGCAATCTGACTTTTTCTTTCATACTTGTTTATTATTCGTAATTTCGATAGTCACTCGCTTTCTAGCCACAGCATTTTTCATGCAGTCCGCCCATCGTTTTTTTGGTCCTCTAATGTTTGTTTATAAACAAAAAGTGATCATTTTATATCTTTAATTCCCGTTATAGATTCCCAGATTAAATTAACAATTCTAACAGCTATGATATGCGTCTCAGCTTACGGTGTTCTGATTGTGAGTTCCATCTGGTGCAATCATTCGAATGCCTGAGCCGTTCGCACAATTAAAACAATAATTATAATCGCATCCGCTGCTCCGAATTAGAACGCAGTGCGTGCGCGCACTGTTTGACAATTATTTGTAGACAAACACACCCGAATTTAAACCGTATTATCAGTTTGTTAAAACAAAGTTTCAGTTATCATCTTCGGTTAGCTACGCAGTTCATGATCATTCAAAATTATACTTTGTTGGCTAGAATTTATGGTATATATTAGTTTATTTCCAACCGCTATACGCGCCTGCGTGCCCGTTGCCATGGTAACTGGAGCGAAGACGCTGAATTTATGAAGCTAAGTGATTTATAGTACGCTACAGAGATTGGTTTAATGTTATGATTGTAAGTAACTACGTGATATGTTTCATTCATCGGATCATCGTCAGTTATTTAGTTCAAGCACGAACGGCCACCTATCGGAAACAATTTTATATCGACGGTTGATCTAAGCGACATTTGCTGAAAGTTGCAGGAGAGTGATTCAAAGTTTTATTTTTTGAATAAAAAAATGGTTATAAAAGAACTAGTGAGTGGATTTTGGTAAATATAAAACAGTTTTTCCAAAATTCACTCACTCACAATAAAACTTTGAATCACTCTCCTACAACTTTCAGCAAATGTCGCTTAGATCAAATAGCCTTTCAACCGCCGATATTAATTGTTTCAACTATATCTGCTACATAGTAAGTTATCACCATAAATAAAACAGACCTTCTCACCGACTTTTCCTTCAAAGGCTTTTTTGCTGGAAAATTACTCAACTTTTATATTTCAGAACCAAATATCAACCATATTCATTGTGATTGTGATGATGATAGAATAATAGTCCACAGTTCGGACACGAGATCTCTGCAATATACAAAATCAAGTCTTTTATGTATATAAAAGACTTGATTTTGTATATTAAATATATCTTCAATTTGTTTTTAAATAAGTCATTTAATTAATAAGTAATTTTGTCCTTTAGATATATATTTTTTGAGCTGATAAAATATCTCAGTAAGTATTTACTGAGATATTTAACAAATTGAAGATATATTTATTGAGGAAGGGCTATTACAGCGTCGATGAGTACCTAGATGATAAGTGACAACCGTAATATTATTATTTTAGGGTGCAATTAAAAAAAAAAAAACTATTAGATGACATCGGAACTGATGCCACTCTGATGCCGATTATGAAAACTTTTGACATCATTTATAATCTAAAATCTCTTGACATCATATTTAAAACTGTTTGAGATTCTATTTTAAAACTGATTGACATTTTAATAATTATATTATTTTAAAACTGTTTTTGACATTGTACTTTAAAATTGTTTTGGACATTGTACTTTAAAACTGTTTTTGACATTGTACTTTAAAATTGTTTTTGACATTGTACTTTAAAATTGTTTGACATCATAATTATATTATTTTTGAATTGTATAGTAGTACGATCAAGCAAGGAGCACACATAAGCCACGAGTCCCAATAACAGCCCTTTACGTTCTGATAGGCAGTATTACCCGCTTAGATTCCTCATATTAACGCGATAATCCACCGCTTCCTGCGGGAAAGCGCGCTAATTGCGCGCTTTCCGCCGCCGATCAAAGGGACCGGCCATTCTTAGAGAGCGACCAGGCTATATGAACGACAGAGAAGAGATACACGAGTGTTTTGTTCTGCTGCCGCGGTTTGTTCGAGCATGTTTTTCAGTTCGTGCGGAATGGTCGTGGTTAATATTAAATTATGGCCTTCCAGACGTGCATTTCCGCGATTTGTGGAAAGGATTTTATTTTATCGATCGATCGATGTTTGTGTTTGTGTTTTATGGTGTTGCTTTATTGAATGTTGTGAGTCCGTGAGAGAAATCCGCCGACTGAAATATTATTTGTTATGTTTTGGTCGAGCGCAACAAGTACTTCTATAGACTTATGTAAAGTATGATGTTTTGTATTTGACAAATAGGTATGAGCCCTTTAATTTGACATAATTAGAAGATAAGCCTGCCTCGACAGTATGAAGTCCACAATCCGTACGTATATAACATCATCCCAGATAACTCCGCGCCTCCTGTATAATCAGTATAAGTATAAACACACATAATTACCATAATCTCCAGCGGACAGCCTCCGAGAGTCCTGCCGACCCCCGGCAGACTGTCACTCCGAACATTGACGACGGCCATCAGCCGCATAAATACATACAGATCAGTTATTATATGTAAACATAAGGGCTTTGCTTTCACCGACATTAGCAATTCTAATGGAAACATCTTAATTTCGCAGCCTGGGAGGTAAGAATGCTTTCTAAACGGTAGCCCGCTTTGGAACACAATGGGGCAGGATGTAGTGGCTGCTGGTCTGCTGTGGGTTTCAGTAGCTTGACGATGATGCATTGCTAGATTTAGCTGTCTGAGGTTTGGTAAAGAATCTGTTAGACAATTCTGAAGCAGATCGTAGATCATACTGGTCATGATGCTGTCACCAACCACTAAGTCTCCAGTCGTATTTAGAATCCATTTAGGATCATTATTATGCCGTCAGTCGCTGTTGAAGTGCAAGTGAGTTCTGCGAGTGAGTTTGACGTTTGGGAACACGTAGGTATTGTTCGGGGATGCTTGTTTATCTATTGATGAGGCACTTCAGTGACTTGTTCACTATAACATCTACAAACAAAAATTACATAGTCAAGTTAGTGTTTTTTGTCCTTTTGGACATAAACTAAATACGTAGATATATGTTTGGTACTCATTAAAAATTGCCAAATTCGGGCCAACTCTATTTAGATTGCCATCGACACACTAAGAAGATACATTAATGGTAAAAAAAATATATTTTAATACATACTTTTGAGAGTTCAGCATATCCAAAAAAATTGTATCCAAAACAAAACAAATAAGCCCAAACTCGATGGATTTATGTTGTTTAATTAAGAAGTTCCTAGGACCTTCTTCAAGCTCCATCATCAGAACAGCTCCATGGTACCATGTTACTGTATTGTCACCGAAAATACATATGTGGTGTACCTACATATGTATTTTCGGTGACAATAAATTTGAGCCCGATCGAACATCGGGAAGTGATTCTAATTTATCTTCCAAGATTAGTGCTCAACAAACATACATAAAGACATCGCCAGTTAAACTAAAGCTTGTAAAAACTCTGAAATTAGGACGTCAATGATTTTACCTTCCTAGTGAAATATCATAAGGCGGACTTCCCGGTAAGCTGTAACCGCAGTGTTTCTAAATAACTCAAGTCAACACATTCCGTTTACTTTCCACTTCTGAGAAACCTAGTCATTCTAGATTAATTTCAATGTTAATTAACTATTCTAATTTGTGAATAAAACTAGTATTTACATACATATGTATGTGGTATTGACTTCCTTTTTTGAAACTAGTTTTAACTTAAAACGGATATTTTAATGATGGCAAAATTAATTCTCTATTTGTTTATGTTAAACATTATTACTTGTTAACGGGCTTGTAACCTTGAAAAAGACTTCTTGAAGATAATGTAAAAATTGTGTGAGCTTCTAACGTTCTGTTGTGGGATGAAGTAGGCACTTTATGTTATTTAAAAGATGTTCGTTACTTACATCTATGTGAAATAAAGCAGCAAGTCGCAAAAGATCGAAGCTTACATAACAGTAAAACAATATGCAGCTGCACTAGTTCGTCGCGGGGGCTGACTGCCCAAAACGTTCTTGGCATCACTTGCGGAGGCTCTTTTATTATATCTCTAATTATATTCAGACGCATTCCTAGTTATATTTCTTAGAAAATTAACTGTCCTTATTAATATGGAGCATCAATAGAAATGTGCAAGGTTGTTACATTGATTTGGTAAACACAGTTGTTTTTTTAGGGTTCCGTACCTCAAAAGGAAAAACGGGACTCTTATAGGATCACTTTGTTGTCCGTCCGTCTGTCTCTCTGTTAAGACCCTTTATCACGGGAACGCGTGGAGGTATCAAGTTGAAATTATTTATTCTTGATACCCCATTTCCTCCAGTTCCACCACTACGCTCCATATCACCTCTCTCCGCGAATTAATGGAAAAAAGTGGTATCGGTGATAGAGCGGGCGGAGCCGGGGGCGGCTAGAAACGCGCCGATTACAGCACTTTCTCCGATGGCGGAGAAACCACACAATTACACACGCAGGCCGACCTGGCCACTCGTGTGTGACCCCCGGTCAGCCTCCACGGACGCGGGGATACCTTCGCAAAGGGCAAGTGCAGCGAGGTGAAAGTTACGTGGTGATCACACCACTCTGTCCGTTTATAACTTTAAGTTGGGTAGACCACTATACTATACATTTATTTCTGCAATTTCGTACTGACTCAATATACTCAATTTTTACTATTTCATGTAACTATTTCTAGCTTTTCGAGTCAATATCTGATCTCTCTGACTTGACGATAGAACACCTAAACAAAGCTCATCTCGACATCATCTCAAAAGAATTAAACATTGCTAAAAGGGTAACACTAGTTGGCATCACATAGACCAACTTATCTATTTGACCCTATCGAATTCGAAAATCTATAAACCACACCTCGCTCTCTAAATTCTTTCACCAAACTTACGTAGAACGAAAACAAAACAGCATCGGATAATCGTAAAAACAACAACAAACGATCGCGAAACAAGAGAGCCTATCAAACGAACACAAAGATCGTTGATCATAATCTATTGTTTCATAATGTCAGTTACGTCACGACAACAGTGTCAATTCGTCAGCGGCATACCGATTAGTGATCGTTAGGTGCTTCTATTAATAGACAATACGGTTACGTGTTGGTATATAATAGTATTAATAATGTGTGCTACCTTTCTGCAAAGCTCCTAATTCTGTGGTTGTTAAATGTGCTGCTAATAAAAATGTTACAACCCGTAATGTTAGGGAAATACAGCTCATAAGGATTAATACGCTGACGAAAATAATGATAGAATTTTCCAATTTACTTTACTGCAAGGAAAAACTGAATGTATAATATAAAAGAAGTGTTATAGAGTAGATTTCAACTCAACATCGGAAAAATAAGGATTAAGAATATACAGGAAAAAGAAGAATTGTGTCTCGACTCTTGACGCTAGTATGTACAGTTTTAAAGAGGATATAGGTAGTTCGTCGAGTCCCCTACTGCGGTGAAAATAATTCTCACAAACAAGGCAATGATTTAAAATATGTTCGCAACTTTATAGAAGTGGGTAAATGACCTCTGATGTCACTAATTAGCAATCAAATCAGTGACTGATCACTAAAGATACACAAAGTTGTGTTAAAATAAACAGACAGTAGTGTTTGATTGATAGAAAGGCTTAAATAATCACGTGTTTGCTAGAGTTACGTAATGTGCAACCTTCCTGAACATTGAGTGGTTATAATATCGTCGCTTGGGGCTATATGGTCATAATTGCGTACATTGCCACTTGCAGAGTCATCGTGGTTGCGTCATGGTAATGCATTTCTCTTTAGTATATAATGTAACAGTTCAAAAGAACACAGTATTTTTTTCCTCTTTCGTCACTTCATTACTTTCTTAGCTTTTATATTCCATCATAGCTCTTCATAAAACTTTAACAGTATTTGTGTGAGGTAAGCAAAGAGTTTGTTCACAGATTCCTTGATTTAGTAATAAATGTTTTATGTACTTTGACAGAATCATCTAATTTCCGTCTATAAATCAAAGAGTGTCATAGAATCCTAACAAAACTCGCTTTTTCCAGTTGTTAAAGTGTCTACCTCTCCACTTCCGTTCATACTGGTTCATTCATTAGATAAAAAACATGAAAACCACGATGTAAAAAGAAATATATTAAGTAAATTTCTTATCTTAATTAAAATCGCGACTTCATTGTGCGCCACTAAGTCAATTAACCCGCACAACACTGTGTAAACAGCACTTCTACTCGTAAACTCCTCAATGTCTAGTTTGCATCATGTGAATTATGAAAATGCATCGTCGCGCAATAACAGAGCAATATGTACCGAAACCGATGGAGCTATTGTGCAGTAGGTGCAGGCTGTCATCATCCGCGCAGTAAATATTCACTAAAAGCAGTAAAAATATCAGTCTCCCTCGTAAACTGATCGTAAGAATTAGATTTATTATACACCGTATGTTGACTATATTCTCGGCTATATTTGCATTGCTACGATAAACGTTCTAGCTGCTGCAGCATGGTGATTTGAAGTGATACTAAAGAGCGTATCCACTGCTGTTTTAGTATTTTGTTCGTCTAGGTATACTAATATTATAAAGAGGTGAAATTTTGTTTTTAAGGGGTTCCTAATCTCTGAAAGTACCAGGTGGATTTGACTATTTTTTTTTTGGATTTGATAGCCCGATTGGCTATTTAACATTACGCTATGCCCGTAGGAACCGAGCAAAAACAAAAAAGCCAGAAAGAACGCTAATCGAAAACGAAGTAATAGCGCGGGCGGGTGATGGTATTCGATGCGTCGAGGTACGACATTTACGTCGAGGTAGGTACGACATTTACTCAGACGGAGTTGCGGGCAGAAGCTAGTTTTTCGTTTATGTTTTTGTTATAACTACTTAGTGTTTTTTGTGTTTTGAAGTAAATTTTTGATCGTATTAGATACCTTGCTTTTAAGGGTGCCATACCCGAAGGATTACCAATGGGATCAAATTACTATGCCTCTGCTGTTCATCCGTTCGTCCGTCCATCTATCTGTCAGCGGGTTGTATCTCAAGATCCGTAATAGGTAGACAGTTGAAATTTGCACATAATGTGTATTTCTGTTGCCGCTATAACAAAAAATAATAAAAATGAAAACCTAAAAATTAAAGGGTCTCCGTATACGAAACTTGCTTTTTTCGGCGGTACCGGTCTCCTTGGTCAACGAGTCGGACTTGGCCCGTTTTTTCACAATGTGTTCCAACAATACTAGTTTTGAATTAAAAATGTTTATTATTAGCTGAATAGTCGCTATATTAAACATGTATATCTAAGAGATCACTACTATCTACTATCAGCACAAGTGCAGGTGTCGTGCATTGTGCCAATCAAAGCGCGTTCGTGCATCGAGCCCACCAATCAATAAGTATGAACAATGGGGGGCGACAGCCGCCGCTGCGAAAGTGTTCAGACAGACATCATGATCGATTGCCTATCTCTCTCTTAATAGTGCAACACTTCTGGATGACAGGTTTCGAGTTTCTTACCTTCTCGACTTGCTTTGAACAGGCATTTTGAGCAAAATTTCCACAGAAACTTAAAAAATTACAAGTTAATATGGGGACCATTCGTTAGTTTTCTCTTCTATTTTGATCGTTTTGTAGAAAATTAAATTTCCAACCCTGTGTCTGTTATCCCCACGGTCAGGGCCAATTTATTGCTTCAAGCGCTGCAGTATTATCACGCCGCGCTAAACACCGCGATTCTGCGTAAGTGGTAGGTAATGCGAGTCCGTGCAGTAATAGATAGGAAGAACTGCTTGTTACAGACGAGCTGAGGGAAACAGGTTACTAGAGTGTTCCACAGCTCGCAGGAAATGTACCTATTACCGTCTTCCTCTACCTACTTAGTTTCTCATTGCTAAAATCAGTCACGTCTGTAATGCAAGCTGCAGTTTTTAACGTCTTTGGCACCAAGTTGTCATCACCTCATACTTTGCTGTGCCAAAAATAATTTGTTCTCTTATTGATACTTTCCATTGAGGTCAGGTGCCTCCTGAAAAGCTAGTTCATACCAACTCATTTTAATTGGCAAAGAGATAATATAGCAACACTTTTATCTTAACTTTAATCCCATGGTCACCCTGCGGATAATTTATCGACTTTTTCTCGCCCATTCATCGATCATCACAAAACCCGCGCGGGCGCACAAAGGGACATCATTGTGCCGCTAATTATCACTAATTACCCCACAATAGGCCAGCAAAAACATAAGTGTGATGTAACTTGTCTATAGGTACTAGCTACCCGTGGTCCATACATAGCCAATGTGCGAAGGCCTCGAGGTCTTTGACACTTGAAAGGTTTGACACACTTAGCGCAGTTAATGGTTTTTCAATACATAAGGAGTTAAGGACCAACCGTTCACTGTATTGATGTCGGTTCCCTTATTAGTACAGATAATAATGGAAAATTGTTAGGCTACTATTTCGAAGCTCTAACGAGCTTTATTTGAAGGTGTGGTGAGTAGTTTGCAATATGCGATACTGAACAGACATAAAATTCAAACTACAAAAAATGTGAACGTAAATACTCATTTATTCTGATTTTTATGACAGTTAAGATAAATTGATAACTGATTCTGACCATTAATGACCATCCTGCGTAGGAAATGTTGCCAAATTATTCTTTATACATACTACATCATACCAGTGTCTAACTGTCCGTGAAAATGTGGCCAAACTCATAAGCTCGCTGCGTAACGTATGTCGATAAACCTCTCAAAATCCCACAGTTCTTACATAAACTGTATTTATTGTCTTAGTGACCGTCCATTTTTACGGCAAATCACCGCGGCCCCGCAACTAAACTTATTAATTTTGCGTAACAACTAATTATTATCAAACACGGAACACCACCGCGCCGCCATCTTGATATTTTAACATAACCATAGTGTAGCCAGCCATCTCTATAATTTTGACATAACGCTACGTTTAATTTGAACAATAAAATGCTTTTTCTATTGTTTTAAACGTTAGATTATGATAATATTGTTGCTTGGTCTAGTTCCCGTTAGTTTTGTCATCAAGTACAATGTTTTGAATGTTGACTAATTCATTTTATATCTCGGATCTTAGTGGCTATTGTGACAGTTTTTTATTTGTTTTATTAGGTTTATAATTCTGTTTCTAGTATTGCACTAGCGTGTGTAAAGATTTCTCAGATAAGTGGATTCTTGTCTACCTAGCCGTCTCTTAATTAAAAATTTACTTTGTCTGAAATTCGTAGTTTATCTGATTTTTCTTCGTCTATTCACAATATCACGACTCAAAACAGCCTTAAGAATAAAGGCACACCTACATAATATGAAATTACTCGTCTAGTGGAAACGTTTCTGTAAGTGGAAGCAAGTGGACTCATTGCAAAGTGACCGGGGACCGGAGGACCGGTATTTATTTCTTGGAAGTACGCTCATTCAGTTCGGGAAAGCGATACGTGTTGATATGAAAGTCACAACACATCAGAAAATGTTCGTAGCTTTGATTTATGCAGAGATAACTGTATAATTTAAGAATATAAGTAGCCGGTTTAGTAATCACTGAATAAAAGAAAGGTATCTTACTAGACCCACTCATCGGGACGTAGAAACGGTAGGTTAGGTAGCATTGGGATGGTGAACCAAGAAGTTCGTCTAGTAGGCTAGTCCGTATTTCATCCTCATCATCAGATCGGTTTTCTGACGCGAAAACAACATAAATACCCATTTCATAATTTTGCTTACGTTCCCGTATACTTCTACATATAACCTAGGCCGTTTAGTAGCATAGGTAGCACAGGTTTTGATGTGATTAACTTGTCTAGGTCCGAACAGGTGTGAGGGCGCGGGTGCGTTTGCGCCGGTACGCGGTCTGCGGCACGTCACCCGACCACTTTCGGTTTCTACAGTGAGAGTGTACCTGCAGGTCCCAGTGAATTACGACCACCAAGTGAGCCACACAGTGGGTAGCTGTCAGGGAACGATGGTGGGAATGTAGAACTAATGAACAATGATAGGTCTTAGCAATAGGTAGAAGCAGCGTTAGAAAGATGGTTCTATTTTTAAAATATTTTATTCCTCTTTGTATTTCAAAATAGAATAGATTAAATTATATTGAACGTTCTTACAAAATACCTAATCTGCGATATCCTATCAGAACTTGAGTTTTCACGTCTGTTACTGACATCTTCGGTATTTATTTATATTATTAGTAGTAACGTTATTGTTCTTCGTTACAGGTAAGTGAATGATTGCCGAGTTATTGATCAACTGTATTTTAATCAACACACGTAAGTTATAACGATAGAACCGCGCCAATACACGCCTACTTAACTTTCTTCACATAATTTAAGTACCTAGCATTTATTGCACTGTGTTACAAACAGTAAGGCAACCCACAGGAAAGGTACAATTATATCCTAAAAACGTGCGGTTTGTACCGGTGTGCGGTGTGCGTTGAGCAAGAGTTGTGAATGCGATAAAAAACCGCAGGGAACCACGTCAGTGGAACATGGAGTCCCACACTGCGCATGCGTCGAATGTTTCGACATTTCGTAGAAAATCATGTTTTGTAGCAAAAGCTAGGTTGTTGACGAAATGTTTGATTACTTCTGTGAACGCCATGGTGTAAGGAGGTTGTATCATTATAAAACTATGTTATAGGTCTGTCAACGTTTTTCAACGTCTAAATCGTTGGAATACGTTGAAAAGTAGGTAAAAAAATGAATTCTGTCACAGTGAAGTATCTGTACACGCTAACTATAATTGACTCTTTCTTATGATGCAACTGTTTACTCAGACAGAAAACATTTTTTTCCACTTTTGTAAGGTATTTTTTGGCTCATCGCCTCAGGCACCCTTTAAAAACTAATGCAAGTGCCGTGGCCAACTACGTGTGCCAATCTTGTCACCTCTGCCAAATTACGTTACACAATCAAACGTGCCGCTATGTTATAAAAAGTCCAGCATATTGCAGCACATCAAGTGTTCTAAAACGTAACTGTAATATTCTCGCTTGCCCATTCTTGGTTGTTACGGGATCAAGGACGTGGGTTCCACCTTCCTTTCCAAATTACAGTCGTTGACTTAAAAAAGTAGAATTACCCTACTCTTTCTGCCAGAATCGCGAGATTTGTTCGAAAGAGTTACCGTAGCACATGGCACAGGCAACTTAAGGAACATGGGTGGGTTTTAATCAGTAAAAGTCTGACACGCCCTCCCGCTCCGCCCAGAGCGGGAGATGTCATTTGATGATTTCTCGCGCACAAAAAAAAAGCATTCTAGCTTCACCATTCTTCGTTTTTATGGGAACAAGGACTTGAGTTCCACGTTTCTGGCATCAATACAGTCGTGACGTGGACTTAAAAAAGTAGTAGATACTACCCTACTCTTACTTTCCTGAAATGTTTATGAAATTGGCTCTGTGGCAACTTCGCTTATAGTTGAGAAAGTATATAATACAAAACTTGTCCATACAAATAAAACAGCTTCGATACCATAAATAAAATATCTATTCACTGACCTAAATATAATGACAAACAACAAACTAATTTCGTAAAAACCTTGCTTTTCTATCATAAATCACTAAAATTAAATATCATAAAAACGTGATACAACTCCAACAATACTAACGGTACGAAACTATTCAACTAATGATAGTTTCGCTGTAAAGCTTATAATCAAAACAACTTGCCGAAAAGCTCTGGTCAACTAACTCCAAACATAATTATGATTACACACCTTATTCTTTGGGTGTAAGATTGATAATATAAAGAAAGAGTTTTGGTTACGTATGGCCAAGTCAGTGCTATTTGATGGATATTAACAAAATGTCAATGATTTGAATGCTATTATTACTGTAACTGTAGTCGGAACGTGTGTTAAATTTTACAAGTTTTTTTCGAATGAGGACGTTGTATCTGTGCCAAGAGATGAAGAGACTGACCCGACGTGTGAGAAGGCCTAGAGATTTACGACTGAGTGTGTTTAAACATGGATTTGACCTGCGATTTCTGCGTGCCAAATACATAAAAGCGCCAATCAGCAGACAACTTCGAATAAATAGAATCTGATAATGCCTATTTAATGGAACACCGAACATGTAAGGCAAAAGACGATAATGCATAGCAAATTATGCAATAAAAAATATGTTACGGCATCGTTCCCTTAGAACGATAATACAATAGCATCTACCTTATGGCCAAACTTTCAAAATCTAGAAAATCTAAAGTATTTCATGCACACTTCCAATCTAACCACAATAACAATTCTTCATCTGCCCATCGTTGAAACGTTACAAAACATTCGGCACATGACAAAGAACTCCGCGGTACAGGACAATCGCACTCTGACCGTTATTATAGATGACTTTGATTGCGTAAGAGTTGGTTTCGTAGCAAGCATGCGGAGTTCGGCCCGCACCAGCCGGACTATTTTTCAACCGACGAAAAAAAACGGAGGAGGTTCTCAATTCGACGCGTATATTTTTTTTTTTTTTTTATGTATGACCACGCATAACTTTTTACATAGTGGTCCGATTGTGACAATTCTTCTTCTATTGGAAGTATACCCTATACTTGCAAGGTGGTCCCATATAAATTTGGAAAATAAAATCGAACCCTAAGGGTCGGAAAACAGGGGATGATTGATTGTTCACTCACTGATTGTAATGTATAAACACGCATAACTTTATACAGAGTAGTCCGATTTTGATAATTCTTTTTGTGTTGGATAGGGTATACCTTGCCAAGTATTATTAGTACATTAAAGTCACAAAAAATTATAAAATAAAAACTTTTTAACAAAAAATGAAACCGCCGAAAAAACTGAAAAGCATAAAATAATAAAAAGCTTAAAATTTTGAGTCGGCGCTGAAAAAACAATGAACAAAGATCACTCAAAGCGCTGACTCATAATTTTTAGGTTTATTATTTTTTGCTTTTCAGTTTTTTCGGCGGTTTAATTTTTTGTAAAATGAGCTTGAAGTGACATGTACATTTATATTGTGAAATGGCGTCAATCCCTCGCATTTCTTAGCATCACAGTTAATATAAAACTCTCTTCACCACGTTTCAAAGTGAAATATTTACAGAATAGACTGGCTGATGCTGTGATCTCCGTTTTCATTCATGTTTTTATCTAGCTATTTCATGTCCTTGTCATTAAAATGTAGTAATAAACAATAGAATACAAAATTTTGCTGAACCATTAACATTTTTATCATAACACGTAGTATGCTTCAAGGAGCGTGCAATAATTTTCATCACGCAAAAACCTTTTTTGCTGAAATTTGTCTGCTTTAACTGCTACGTTAGAAAATGCCGATTTTCCGATGCTGACTGGATACAATCCAATAGTTACCAATTAATATAACTTTGGTCAATTCACAATGAATAAGCTAGGCAAAATGATTACGGAGGCTTGAATAATGTATGAGGGTGTTTCTCGCATATCGTGCATATTCAAAGAAATTTCGGAAAAAATAATAATTTTCATATTGTTTATGAAAGGCTACATGAAGAATAAACATCCAGACTTAAGATTTACATCTACATTATACGCAAAACTGACGGAGATTATAGTCTTAAAAGTTTTTCTGTGAATGGTAATGATCAATGTAATCTGGTAATTATATTTGTTAGAATGGTAATGAAAAATAAATGCTGGTAATGAAGAATTAAAGAATTTAAATAAAACAATTGTTTGAAATTGAAGTTTTATAAAAAAAAAACATCAAACATGGAGATTAAATAAAGATTGGTCTGCGTATTTCTCAAAAAGGAAAAGCAAAATAAACACACACCACATTCGCACTTCTGATTTTAGATTGAACAAACAGTGTTTCGTTCAAATCAATACTTAGCTCACTACCATAATATTGTATAATCATTACCATAATTTTGAGATCATCACCTACTGCATGATTATTACCATTTCTATATTATAGTGGATGGTAAACTGTAGTAATGACAGGAATGGTAGTGAAATTTTTGCACCTTCTTTAGATTTTCTCCATTCTTAACTACAACACCTCCGTAATAAATATTTAAACACAATTTCAACACGATTATGATTATGTTGGCGTCAATAAGAGTCGGTGCTTTGAGTGACTGTTCATTGATTTTTCAGCGCCGACTTAAAATTTTAAGGTTTATTATTTTATGCTTTTCAGTTTTTTCGGCGGTTTCATTTTTTGTTAAAAAGTTTTTATTTTATAATTTTTTGTGACTTTAATGTACTAATAATACTTGGCAAGGTATACCCTATCCAACAAAAAAGAATTATCAAAATCGGACTACTCTGTTTAAAGTTATGCGTGGTTATACATTACAATCAGTGAGTGAACAATCAATCATCCCCTGTTTTTCGACCCTTAGGGTTCGATTTTGTTTTCCAAATTTATATGGGACCACCTTGGGAGTATACCCTTTCCAATAGAAGAAGAATTGTCACAATCGGAGCACTATGTAAAAAGTTATGCGTGGTCATACATAAAAAAATATATATATACGCGGCGAATTGCGCACCTCCTCCGTTTTTTTTTTCGTCGGTTGAAAATGTAACACAATTAGTAATTTTCTCTAAAAAACGAGAACAGGAATGAAACAAAAGCTTACCAAGCTTAAAATCTCGTGTTAGTATATTTTCCAAAAAAAGTTTGCACGTGTTCACCCTGTTCAATGTTCGTTGGTCAAATGCGGGGGAGCACCATGCGTGGAATGAGATACAAGTCGTACGAGTACTTCGCTTGTTTGTATGTTTACAGGCGTTTTTCTTTATTTCAATTTGAATGAATGGTAATGAGTTGTTTTTATTAACGAAAACGTTTTGTCTCCATGAACGTAAGTTACAATCGTAAATAACTTCATACCTAATTAATTTTGTAGCTTAATGTGTACTTTAAACATATCTTTACAGTAATATATAGTGAAGCATCAGATTATTTTGTTATAACAACAATAAAAAATCATGTCGTGCACGGTGTTGGTAATGATATTTGCGCCTATTTTTATTTTATTTTAAATACTTAAAAGCCTGTTATGAAAACAAAATATGGTGGCACATATACCTTTTTAACTCACCTAAATAAAAAAAAATTATAGGTCGTTTAAGAATTTGTAGTTTTGTGTATTTTCAGGTGAACATGTGATTTGCACGAAATGAGAGAAACCACCCATGATCGTAGTTAGACCCTTAACGCGACGTGTGGCATGCACAGCGCTAAAAATGATTTAGATACTGTTCACTTTATAGAATTTGCAAATTGTTAGGATCAGCTCGTAAAACAATATAATGACAAGAGTCAAGATGTGTATGGTGTGTTGTGTGTGTGTGATGAGTGACAGTGGCAAGATGTTTCGCTAACACTTCGTTTAGTGCGCGATTTTATTTTCCACTTATTGTGAGCCACTAGGTGAAAAGAACTAGGTATTAAGACATTTGAAAAAAAAACTAGAAAGTCAATTATCATAAAAATTCGGATTCCTAAAAGGTGATGTCATCTAACTCATACTATTAGCTTCCGAAGCTTATATCGGCTAAGTCGACATTAGCACAGAAACCATATTGTTGGACTGCAAATGATTGCCACATCTATATATATCAGAGGTTTTCGTGTCTAAAAAATCGCAAATCTCCTTTGCGAGCCTATAACAGAGTTCTCCGAACTTGCTCTAAAATGCACGAAATTCAGAGTGAAACCCGACGACGCCGACGTCGTTGCAAAGGTTAACAGTGTGCTAGTTAAAATCACGATCAAAGCTTTCGTAATTTATAAATGTTAAGTATGATGACGTATGATCTTCGTCGATCAGTGACCAAGGTGCTATAAGGGCCTTGTCTTGAATGCTAACAATTAAAATAATGGTATTCAACAAACCAGTTGATATTATTGGACTTCCAGTTGACCAAGTAGTTAAACCAAATGACTAGAAAAGGAACCAGAACAACTCTTAAGTATTGACTATTGTTCGCACTCCCATATAAAGACCTGAGATACTTCTTTAACAGGATCAACTACATAATATTTATTATAAAACAAAACGTTCCGTACAGCCACAGTTAGATACTGTTTGTGAAACACTCGCAGCGGTGTGCAGCGCCGGCTGAGGTCGTCACGACCTTAGTAATAGCGAACACATAACGTTTTATAGTCATCAACTTTAATTACATTCATCTATTCACTAATATACGGGTACAATAGACGTTGTTGAATGACTTAGGTAAATATAACACTTCATATTTGGAAGAGTTCGTCTAGAAAGGTCGGTGCAAATTACGAAGCGAATATTTCTTAGGGAAAAGCCGACAAGGGTAATGGCGGTAAATTGAGTCAAATAAGACATTAACTGTTGTTGACGGTAGCTGCTAGGTACTGATTAACTGTTGAATTCTCACTCTGCTTATCAACGTATAAGCTATCGATGCTTCTTCTACATAAAGTTCTTATTTTCTTTCCCCTGGTATTCTGACGAACCCTTTATCTACAAAAAGCCTTCGCTTCACCGCGGGTCTGTACCTGCTACGTGTCCAATCTAGGCTCTGCGCGGGCGCAGCTCGTAGGGCCGTCCCTTTCACCTGCACACGCCTGCAACATTCTAGAACACTAAGCGCTACGGCTGCACCTCCCATACACCACTATTATGTTACTTAGGCTTCTTAGTCTTTAGATCTTATGTGCTGAAGACTTCTTTATTATTTTTTGGTCTGGGAATCTCTTCTGTACCCCGGTGGTATCTTCTAGGGTACCAATCTAAGGGACTAGCCTGTTAGTCTAGTGGTTAGTGACCCTGACTGCAAAGACTGAGGTCGTGGGTTCGATTCCCACCCAGAACAAATGTTTGCGTGATGAGCACAATCATTTGTTCTATGTCTGGGTGTTATTTATCTATAATATGTATGTATTTAGAAATATATAAGTAAGTTTATCAGTTGTCTGGTTGCCATAGTACAGGCTCTGCCTAGTTTGGGATCAGACAACGTTGTGTTGGTTGTCCTAAAAAAAAAAAAAAATCGCCGTTCTCTAAGCCCTAGAGAATCGACTCGAATTAATGTATATTTATTTTAAATACGACCATTTTAGAAAGATTTATTGCAAAAGAACACGTTGCGGAAAAACCGGACAATATTGATAAACGATCACCACCACACACACACACCGTGGCGTGCATTGCATATAGGCACATAAGCAGTTCCTACCTTGAAAAACACCATAAGTCTGTAAATTACATTTTAATGTGTGTCCCGAAATTATTAAAACTAAATAAATTATTTTATCATACCTTAAAGAAAAACCACGTTTTCTGCCTAGACAAGAACAGGCCGCCTAGTACCTACCTATACAGAAAAGCAATGCACGGCCACCACACACCCTCCCTTGGTTAGCTGTAAAGGTGTTATAAATATAAGGGTTATAAATGTGAAGAGGATATAATTCCCTCCAGTTGAATGACACAGTCATAAGATGGTGATAAAGAACAAAATGTAGTCACTGATCCTGCTATATTATCAAATGATTAATTACTTTACATTTTAAAGTGTCACAATGTCAACATGATCTAATAATTAATGATATTGCTTAAAACTTTACTGCATATTACGAAAATCAATTAAGATCTCAATTTGGTCACTTGAATGTAAATTTCATTTTGAGATAACCGTTTTACTGACATGTTGTAATGTCGTATCAACATAATTATAGTGCTGAACGTGAGTTAGGAGGGTAGAGCGTGAAGCAATGTGAATGTAAGAACTCGTAAATAATTCCAGACTGGAGGTAGTCTAGGGCTTGAAAAAAATGTCTTCTGATACAAAAAAGGGACGAGATTTGACCACCATACGTATTTTATTGTGAGTAAGCGATTTCAGGCCTATAAGTCGAAGTAAGAAATTCAGTCAGAAAAAAAAAACTATAACGAAAAATATATTCGAAATATTTATTTTTCCATAGAGTTATGCCATACTCTATGGAAAAATAAATCTTTCGAATATATTTTTCGTTATAGTTTTTTTTTCTGACTGAATTTCTTACTTATTGCTTAATTAATAAATTTGCAATAAACTTGACACATAAGCCAACAGAAGCTTCTATTTTTCTAGTTCTACATTTCCAAATATTTTTCAGCTTCTTCAATTTCACGCGTCATTAAAGTTTCTGAAAAGGACATTAACGAGCATGTTGTCTCGCGAATACCTCCACTCGTCACACGATATAGTAACAATAGTAAACAGTAAGGAGCAATAAACGAACAATAATGAGATATTTCGTAGTACGGCACTGCGCAGGCGCACCTGTGCGGAGGGGGGACAGGGGGGTTCATACATTTATTTCACACGCGCGCCGTAACGTACAGACTGACAAAAAGTTACGTCGACACTACATTCTTATTACGTTTTACGAAAGTTTTCCTTTTTTTGCACATTGTAGATTGATAGATGCATTCATGTTAATGGTTCAGCAAAATTTTATATTCTATTGTTTATTTCTACATTTTAATGACAAGGACATGAAATAGCTAGATAAAAACATGAATGAAAACGGAGATCACAGCATCAGCCAGTCTATTCTGTAAATATTTCACTTTGAAACGTGGTGAAGAGAGTTTTATATTAACTGTGATGCTAAGAAATGCGAGGGATTGACGCAATTTCACAATATAAATGTACATGTCACTTCAAGCTCATTTTACAAAAAATTAAACCGCCGAAAAAACTGAAAAGCAAAAAATAATAAACCTAAAAATTATGAGTCGGCGCTGAAAAATCAATGAACAAAGATCACTCAAAGCGCCGACTCATAATTTTTAGGTTTATTATTTTTTGCTTTTCAGTTTTTTCGGCGGTTTAATTTTTTATTTTATAATTTTTTGTGACTTTAATGTACTCATAATACTTGGCAAGGTATACCCTATCCAACAAAAAAATAATTATCAAAATCGGACTACTCTGTATAAAGTTATGCGTGGTTATACATTACAATCAGTGAGTGAACAATCAATCATCCCCTGTTTTCCGACCCTTAGGTTTCGATTTTGTTTTCCAAATTTATGTGGGACCATCTTGGGAGTATACCCTTTCCAATAGAAGAAGAATTGTCACAATCGGACCACTATGTAAAAAACTATGCGTCATACATAAAAAAAAATATATATATACGCGTCGAATTGATAACCTCCTCCGTTTTTTTCGTCGGTTGAAAACATAGTAACAATTACAACGGTTATCGTTCGTTTTCCGATTGCGTGAATCGTGGAAACACGTAGTTTCCCAATCACGCGAACCAAGTGGGAAAATAGCATTCTAAAGTAGTCAAGTGTTTTTATTGATAAAACTACTACACAGTTGCAGTCCGTATCACGAATGTGAAGTGAAGAATTTGGAAATTATATAAAACCTGATTGCACTTAATAAAGGACAAAATATTTGGTAGTATTTACATACATTCACATCACACAGGCATTTAAATTTTTTATTAGCCGTTGCTGTCCCACTGCTGGGCGAAGGACTCCCTACTCTCTTGCCACGTCTCTCTGTTCAGAGCTGCCAAGGACCACAAAAGCATAATTTTCATAATTATCATCATATTTCTAAGTATATATACTATGATGTCACCCTAGAACACCACTAAAGTTGTAAAGGAAAGTTGTGGAAAATAATCGCAACGAAATTAATTCCCAAGTCAATGATTTTTAATCAGTTTATATTTACATAAGAATGAGAATAATATCGAGAACGCCTTACTTTTTATACAATCGAATAAATTACGTTTCGTCAACCACACATGATCAGAATTGCAAGAATTTGTATTGGCACAACTCGTTCGTTCCTACTGAAATCATTCTTTTATTTTCATAGGTTTTACAAATCCCAGTAAACCACTGTAAACTTATTTAGCTTTTTATTGAAAAATTAAAGCATCTATTAATTTGGAGAAATAGAAATCTTGTTTATTAATAGTCTGAAAACTCTTTTTTTTTTTTTTTGGATGAGAAATTATCAAATGACTTCTACCGCTCTGGGCGGAGCGGGAGGGCATGACAGACTTTTACTGACTAAAACCCACCCGTGTTCCTTCAGTTGCCCATATGCCAGGGTCACGGTATCTCTTTCGAACAATCACGCAACCCCGGCAGGTCTGAAAACTCTTGATCTCCTTTTTAATATTCGGATATTCTTGTCTTTGCTGACCGTACCTCTACTACAACTATTTGAGCAACCTGTTTATTTGGCAACACTGTACCGACAGCTACTAGCAAAGGTCGCATAACTGGTGGAACCAATCGGCCAACATTGACCATTATTAGCCATAGTCCATGGTGTAACATGGGAGATGATGGGGCCATTATTGCCTTCGTGAGGTTGGGGAGGTCACTCATGGTGGATTAAGTTGTAAAATGTAATGATTGTTGATATTTGATGGTTTGAATGAAGCTATAAAAATATTGTACTGCTTTATGTTATTTTGGGATACGCAACAGTTGAGAAACTGTCCGAGTTTTCAATGAGAAATTTTCTGTTTTCAAACGTTGATTACTTTTAGGTACTAATAACTACTACATAGTATCAATAACAACACAATATTATTGCCACAATATTATTGCTAGTTAATAATCTGGCGCTTTCAGTGCGATAATATCAATACTGGTTCAGCTTTTGCTTGGTCCATCATCATTAGCTTAATCTTTTTCTAATTATATTGGATACTGTACTAAAGGCAATAAGCATAATGATGTACTTATTGGCCATTGACTGATCTTCAGCTGCTCAAGCTTCATTTTTTCTTTGCTTTCTAGTTTCACACTACTTATTTAACGCGTTCCTATTGATATACCGTAACTCTAGGGTATTAATGAGACCTTCATCTGCCTAGCCTTTTCCCAACTATGTTGGTGTCGGTTTTCGATACCAGTACCAGTATTTTACATGGAGCGACTGCCTATCTAACCTCCACAACCCAGATACTGGGTAATAGGATACCTCTTGGTAAGACTGGTTGTCAGACTTCCGGGCTTTTGACGACCCGTAAGCGTAACGACTGTCTAAGATCTACGAAAGACAGCCGGGACTAGCGGCTTAACGTGCTTTCCGAGGCATGGAAGGGTCATCATCATCATCCTTGCGTTATCCCGGTTGCATCCTTTCGGAGCCCGGGGTCCGCTTTCCTGCTTTTAGCTCTCCACTTCGGACGGTCTTTTGCATCCCTTATGGTGAGTTTGTTGGTACGCATGTCATCCGCTACGACGTCATGCCAGCACTTTTTGGGTCTGCCCCTTCGACAGGGAACCGGCGGAGGCGGCATGGCCAGACATTTGTTCCCCACATTGCTAGCCGGTTTCCGTAATACGTGCCCATACCTACATAGGCGACACTCCTGCAATTTGTCTGCTATGTCACGGATATGAAAGCTGCCGCGAATGCGTGAGTTCTTGACGCGGTCTCTCCGCGTAACTCCGGACACCCAGCGCAACATTTTAATTTCCGTGACACGTAGTTCTTGCTTGTGCCGCTCAAGTACGGGCCACGCCTCACTGCCATATAAAAGGACAGGCCTAATGATGGATTTATAGACCTATCCCTTCAGCTTAACCGGTATCTTGGGGTCACAAATGACACCAGACAGCTCTCGCCATTTGGCCCACGTTGCGGCAGTGCCTTGACGTCGTAGTCGATGTCACCAGACACGTGGAGTGCAGATCCCAAGTACTTAAACTGGTCCGTGCGCTCGACCGTGTCTTCGCCTATGCGGACGGATGTGAGATCTTCTGTATTGCAGGCCAAGTACCTACTCGGTCTTCGCCACATTGAGCTTCAGACCACCGTTCTCAAGCGTACCCTTCCACGCTTTCACGCGTCTCACCAGTCGTCCCCTGTCCGCGTCTACCAGCGCAATATCATCAGCATACATGAGCAGCCACGGGGGCTGCTCATGGAGTTCCTGATGCTGTCTGACACTACATCTAATAATACGCTGAATAGGAACGGGCTCAGGACGGATCCCTGGTGTACACCTACAGTAAAGGGTGAAGGAAAGGGTTTAGTGTCGCCAACAGCGGTCCGAACCACGGAATCGGAATCGCGGTACATGTCTCGGATGGTGTCAATACAATCCTCTGGTACTCCTTTGGACCGCAGTACCCACCAGATCATCATACGAGGAACACAGTCGAAGGCCTTCTCCATGCCCAAAAATAGGAAATGTATAGGCGTATTCTTCGAACTGTACCTCTCCATGACGATCCTTAGGGCAATAACAGGGTCCATGGTACCGTGACCAGGGCGAAAACTATATTGGCCATCCGAAACTGTACATTCCTGACGGATCCGAGAGTCAATTATCCGCTCAAAGAGGTTTATGGTGTGGGTCATTTGACACCTTTATACCGCGGTAGCTGCCGCAGTCCTGCACCGATCCCTTGCCCTTGAAGACCGGAGTAATAACACACAGTCTCCACTGACGAGGAATCTCGCCGGTGCGGTTAAAAAGGTCAGTTAAAATGCCCACACCACGAGAACCCATCGCCTTCCAAGCCTCGATCGGTACTCCATCGGCTCCGACAGCTTTCCGATTTTTCATGCGACGAAGAGCATTTTCCACTTCTTCAGGTGTTACCGGCGGCACTAGTCCCTGATTTGGAGGGAGGTCCGGTGGCTGCACCTCTTTATGGTGCTTGTTTAGCAAGTCGTGAAAATACGAGCATGGAAGGGTCTTCGTATATTAAGATAGTCACCCATCCACGGACCAACCGCGGCAAACGTAGCTTAACTTGAACGATCAATCCGTGCGGCTGTTATTCAAAATCAAAAATCATTTATTCAAACTAGGCTGAGAGTCAGCATTTTTTGAAAGTCAAAGTTACATAAGACAGTCCCCCCAAAACGCCCGCCCTTCGACACTTCCTAGTGCTTTAGCTGGGAAGAAGAAGTGACGGAACAAACTCCCCAGCAACACAGCTGTCTGTTAAGTTAGAAGAACTTGATTCTATACAATACTGTGTAAGTAATTAATATTATAAAACAAAACATACATTATTGGCCATATGTCAGTTAGCACACGCCAATATACGAACAAAACATTGAAAACTAAACTCAAGCTTAAATAAATAATAAAACAAAATCGTAAACAAAACTTACTTAGCCACAAGCCCTTCCATAATGAGACCATGTCAAAGAATCAACTGACACATGATCTTATTTTTAAATAAAGTAAGTAATGGGTTTTTTTTTATAGAATACTAGTGTAAGTTTCATTTTTAAGTACAAGTAAATCTTTTCATTCGATTTAAAGCTAAGAAAATCCGACATTATCATATTTCACGTACGGGTGTTTTACATAAATAATCGTGACAACAAATTATTTTGTATGACAAATTAAAAGGAAATGCGCAAAAAGCATACTTATGCCGGTTGATTCCTAGGCGTGGTCTCATGAATTATGGTATATCAAAAGGAACAACCTGTATAATTTTCACAGTTATCATTAGAGCAACTGTATTCCCAGTTTAGACAGGTTCACAGGACATCTGAACATCAGTTTCATGAGAGTTGCACAGCCTCTTTTGTCCAAGTGTATCGATGTCAACATAATAACATAATTAGATGTAGCGGCGCGGGCGGCGGTCGATAGTCTCGATTCGATCGATACGGCGTGGCGTGTCACTTTCACACAAACTTGTGTCCGCCGGAGAAAGTTATGGATTTTATTGTGTTTTATTGTTATATAAATTGTTTGCCTTTTATAGACATTCGATAGTTATGTTCTGTTGTATTAGGCCCATAAATAATACATGATATCATGAGTTGCCAATTATTAAGTAGTTTTATGAATTTTTGGAAATTCTTTTTCCGAATCCACCTTACGGCCCCGACTTGGATAGCAATAAGAATAGCCAATTCTAAAACTCCTGTCTTGCAATTAAAAAAAGGTCTTCACGTAGGCACTCTCCACAGTACACAGTAACTCGGTAGTTCAATGACACACTTGTTCCTAGAGTTGCAAAGGACTCGAGTCTTCGAGTCCTAATTTTAAAGACTCGACTCAATTTTGCAAGACTCAGTGTGCTCAAAAGGCTCGGAGTCTACAGATAAGCACTCGAGTCTTTAAAAGGGCTCGAGTCTTAAAAAGGACTCTAGTCTTAAAATGATCCCGAGTCTTAAAGAAAAACTCGGAGCATGAAGATGAAACTTGTACCTCATCATTCGAAAAGACTCGAAATAAGGCAATAAATTCAAATTAGTAGTTATGATGTAACTTTGCGTACTTACAAAAAAATCTTACGAGTTTTTCGATTTTTTTTTCGAATGATGAGCTACATGACTCGAGTTCGTTTTAAGACTCGAGTCGTTTTAAAGACTCGAATCCTTTTTAACCGACTTCAAAAAAAGGAGGAGGTTATCAATTCGTCTGTATTTTTTTTTTTTTTATTTTTTTTTTTTATGTTTGTTACCTCATAACTTTTGACTGGGTGAACCGATTTCGATGATTCTTTTTTAGTTTGAAAGCTAGTGCTTCCCGAATGGTCCCATTTAAATTTGGTTTCATTCGGACAATGGGGTCCATGTGAAAACCATATAAGTCTTAAATTTACATTAAGTATTTGCGCGACAAATGAACGAATACCGTATGTTTGTTACCTCATAACTTTTGACTGGGTAAACCGATTTTGATGATTCTTTTTTTATTTAGAAGCTGGTGCTTTCTTAATGGTCCCATTTTAATTTGGTTTTATTTGGACAATGGGGTCCATGTGAAAACCATATAAGTCTTAAAATTCATTACGTATTTGCGCGACAAATGTACGCATAACGCGATTAGATTAGTACGGAGTATCTACCACAACTAAAAAGTTAAAAAAAAAAACAACCGACTTCCTTAAAAAAACACTACAAAGTCAAAAATAACTTTAATTTCGAAAGTCGGTGTCTTAGGCTCTGTATTTAAGGTTTTTGCCACCGACTTCCGAAATTAAAGTTATTTTTGACTTTGTAGTGTTTTTTTAAGGAAGTCGGTTGTTTTTTTTGTAAAAAGTTTTTATTTTTTGACTTTTTAGTTGTGGTAGATACTCCGCACTAATCTAATCGCGTTATTCGTTCATTTGTCGCGCAAATACGTAATGAAAATTTAAGACTTATATGGTTTTCACATGGACCCCACTGTCGAAATAGAACCAAATTACAATGAGACCATTCGGAAAGCACCAGCTTTCAAATAAAAAAAGAATCATCAAAATCGGTTCACCCAGTCAAAAGTTATGAGGTAACAAACATACGGTATTCGTTCATTTGTCGCGCAAATACTTAATGGAAATTTAAGACTTATATGGTTTTCACATGGACCCCATTGTCCGAATGGAACCAAATTAAAATGGGACCATTCGGGAAGCACCAGCTTTCAAATAAAAAAAAAAATCATCAAAATCGGTTCACCCAGTCACAAGTTATGAGGTAACAAACATAAAAAAAAAAAATAAAAAAAAAAAAAACTTTTTACAAAAAAAACAACCGACTTCCTTAAAAAAACACTACAAAGTCAAAAATAACTTTAATTTCGGAAGTCGGTGGCAAAAACCTTAAATACAGAGCCTAAGACACCGACTTTCGAAATTAAAGTTATTTTTGACTTTGTAGTGTTTTTTTAAGGAAGTCGGTTGTTTTTTTTTTTAACTTTTTAGTTGTGGTAGATACTCCGTACTAATCTAATCGCGTTATGCGTACATTTGTCGCGCAAATACGTAATGAATTTTAAGACTTATATGGTTTTCACATGGACCCCATTGTCCAAATAAAACCAAATTAAAATGGGACCATTAAGAAAGCACCAGCTTCTAAATAAAAAAAGAATCATCAAAATCGGTTTACCCAGTCAAAAGTTATGAGGTAACAAACATACGGTATTCGTTCATTTGTCGCGCAAATACTTAATGTAAATTTAAGACTTATATGGTTTTCACATGGACCCCATTGTCCGAATGAAACCAAATTTAAATGGGACCATTCGGGAAGCACTAGCTTTCAAACTAAAAAAGAATCATCGAAATCGGTTCACCCAGTCAAAAGTTATGAGGTAACAAACATAAAAAAAAAAAATAAAAAAAAAAAAAATACAGACGAATTGATAACCTCCTCCTTTTTTTGAAGTCGGTTAAAAATACAGACGAATTGATAACCTCCTCCTTTTTTTGAAGTCGGTTAAAAATAAAAACTTTTTACAAAAAAAACAACCGACTTCCTTAAAAAAAACACTACAAAGTCAAAAATAACTTTAATTTCGGAAGTCGGTGGCAAAAACCTTAAATACAGAGCCTAAGACACCGACTTTCGAAATTAAAGTTATTTTTGACTTTGTAGTGTTTTTTTTAAGGAAGTCGGTTGTTTTTTTTGTAAAAAGTTTTTAAGACTCGAGTCGTTTTAAAGACTCGAATCCTTTTTAAGACTCGAGTCCCTTTTTTAAAACTCGAGAATGCCTCGGATTCGGCTTGACTCTAGACTTCGAGCTTTTTGAGCACACTGAGTCTTGCATAATCGAGTCGAGTCTTTAAAATTACGACTCGAGGACTCGAGTCCTTTGCAACACTACTTGTTCCCCGTTGCCAAATCAAAGGTAGGTATATAACACCTATTCTTTATGTATAACAGTTTAAGCTGAAAGTGCCAGGGTAGTCCGCAAAATTCTTTTTTTTACGATTTTTGAAATTTTCAGGTCAGTGTCAGGCTTGATATTGATTAAAATATGAAAATCATGAAAAAGCATATGCTACCTTAGCGCATACATCCATACTAATATTATAAATGGGAATGTGTGTGTTTCTGTTTGTCCGTCTTTCACGGCAAAACGGAGCGACGAGATAGTTGAAGGGATGGAGAGTGACATAGTCTTTTTTTTTCTTTTTTAGTTGGCTGGGGTGAACTTAGAAAAGCCGTGCTTTTCCCATGGATAATTAATTGCATGTAGCATGTTGTTGTTGTCCAATGCCCAGAATCTTTACATTCTATCCCCAAATAGAAAGACATATCGTCTACAGTAGTGTATTCAAATAACATTCTATTGCGAGTTCTCTTCTGTGTTCTAAATCAGGAAAGGGGAACCGTGTCACCCCGAATTTAACGCGGGCAAAAGCTAGTCTTAAATACAACAAACTTTAATGATCTACCGTCGCGCAAGTTTAGTGTCTACGATTACAGCTAAATGTTTGCAGCGAAATACTTAGTAGTGTACTAAATACTAGGACATTCATCAGCTTAGACTCAATTGGGCTAATGCAAAATTTAATGTCAACTCACACACTTATATTAAAGACAAACAATCTTACAGGGTCATGCAATCATGCTTTATTTACAGCGCAAACTGAAACGCAATATAACACTCACTGAAAGTGACTTTCATCTCGAACTGGTTGCTACCAGTAGAACAGCAGTAACAACCAGCGGTTGCGCAACTCACGGCTCACGGTTACACGCCGCATGTCACCGGTTATCAGCCGGTGCGGTTATGTTGCACAACCTGGTTCCTGTTTCCGGCGGCCGGTAGTTGTAGGTACGTCTAACTGTCAAGTTACATTCTAATTAGTTTAGATATAGTTGGAGGCAGTTTGTGAAGCGATTTGATTACTCGTTACCGATGAAAACTACATCTAAGACATAGTAAGATAACGATTATTTATTTAGACCAAATAGTTTGCCTTCTATAGACCAACATCACATTTAATTTATCCGGTGGCACTCTTACAAAAGAAAATACAATGTTGCTGTTACTATTGTTGCATTCTCCCATTAAACCACACACAGCCTACAAACTATTTCACTCCAGGAAACTATAAAAGACACATTATGCATTCTATAACAACATTAAACCACAAAAAAAAGAAACTTATCACCAAACAACACTCATAAACAAAGCTAATCGTTAATGCACTATATTAATAAACAAGCACCTCGCTGCACGGCCATTAACTTCTAGTAAATTACTCAAATAACACTCGATTTAACTCACTTTACTCAAAAAACAGCCATCTTTGAGAGGGAAAGTGTAAAATATAGTTCTATAAGCATTAATAGACATTTTTATGGTCTTATGGTAATGTATGCGTTGAAACGGCTCCAAACATCCGCATTCACGGGTTAACAATGTATTATATAACGGTTATAGATAACCTTCGCATTAACCTTTTAAATGTAGAAATAAACAAACGAGATCACGCCTAGGTATGTTTTCTAAACAAATATTTTCCATAGACGTACTATGGTTACGAAATCTGGGTAGGTATGTGATCAACTAACTGTGCTAACATTTGCAATAGCCAAACCTACGTTCATCTTTGACTGTAGTAAATATTTGAATACCCCATGTACCTTTTGAATAGGTTTAGCAATAGTTTGTCAAGGTAGGTACCGTCGCACAATTCAGCGATGTGCAATTTCTAAGAACATTTGTGCAGCGCTCGTCAGCCAATACAATCTAAAGTGTATGTGCTAGAGAAGTGATTGACCTGCCTAAATAAGTGCATTCAACTCTCATACGCACTTTATCACTGCATCACTGCAGCTATAGAGCCGCGCATTCACGTAAATCTGCGCAATGTGTAGATGCGTGCGATGTGCGACAGGCCTTGTGCAAGCGCAGCCGAGGACCGGCCGACCTTCCGCACAGGCGTGCTGCGCAACTCTATTCAACACCATGTAGTTAAATTATGTACAGTAGGCTCATTTTGATTATCAAGCACACAATACGCCTCGTGGCGTGGCTACAGTTCTGTTTATAGTCACCTCCCACGTATTAGTCGAGACTTTTCAAGTTTACTAGATGCTCCATTTTCACCTTCAAAACGAAAATAGTTATATTAGACTATTTATGTTGTCTGTTCCATAATTTCTCCCTTGGATACCTTCACAATCAATATATATTTTCGTGTGTAGTTCCCCATCACTCATTAGCACCATGGCACGTACCTACCTGTGAACCTTCTCAAAATCTTTGTATGTGGTGTTAACTCTCGCTCAAGCATTACATTTGCTATATTTGGGCATTCAGTTCAGCCATTTTAATTATCTATACAGTTGTTAATGGTTATAAGATGTAGTTGTTGGAAATTATATCAAATATTTCGTTATTAACTGTGAAATATGCTGTTCTAATGAGCAAACTGTCCACAGCTCCGAAGTAGGTTCTGCTTTTAATGAAGTAAGTAGGTTTCCAGTATCTATTTTGAAGAAGATACCTATCTTCTTCAAAATTAAAAATATACCTACAGTGTGTAAACTATAATTAAGTCAGTGCAACTAACTATTCACGAAGTTTCTCGTAATACTTGGCTTTTAATGAAGCAAGTTCCCCATTTCTGCCCGTGGGTGTCGTAAAAAGCGACTAAGGGACTTATTAGAGAATGGGCAGCAGCTTTCTCTATGTATTTTACCACCATACTGCGATCGCCAACCCGCCTGCCAAGCGTGGCGATTATGGCGAAGCCCCCCAAATAGGGGGAGGCCTAAGTCCAGCAGTGGACGTCTTGCGGCTGAAATGATGATGATGATGAATGAAGCAAGATCACTGCTATGGTATATCTTATTCAACCAGAAATTGAAGCAAATACTTCATTATATAGTCAGGATTTGTATTCTCAGGAATATTCAAAGCGCTTTTTCTGTTCTGTAGATCTCACCACACTTAACTACCCTTAAAAAATTAAGTGGTACATTGTATTATCTGCTGTGAAACAACGTGTTAAACTCAGTTCCAAACAGCTCGTTACAATGTTTCTGGTTTAAGAACGTACTTACCTTCATTTCAAAACGAGAAACAATGCAACAGTTTTTAGTTCGTAAAACTAGCCATAACATTGTTCCAAGTCCCGTGGGTACCCCCACACAACATAAAGTGTCCCGTTATAGCTATCCGAGGTTCACGCTACCTCCGCTAGGGGGCGGGCATGATTTATGTCCCCACTCGCAGGCAAGAAGTCATACCAAGTCTCCAAGATCACTATCAGTGTTTATTACAAAAACTGCAACTGCGGGCAAATTGCAACATTCCTAACGAAATTGACTAAATTATTACGTGGATTAAGAATTTTAATAGAATGTTGTTTTGATTACAATCGTGTGGGATGATTATTTATTGTTTGGTAGGCACTATAACATTTAGTCCTGAGGTTTATCGAACTTGCCTTGACTGCACGCGTAGTATGACCGTTCTAGAAACGGAATTTGTCGACGGAAGACAAAACAAAATGATAGATCGTATCGTAGAAAAATTGTGTAAAACTGAAAAAAAGAGTTTTCTATTCTTCAGACGACAAAAATACGATGTCAAGTATGATGACTATTTTTCTGATGAGATAGAAACATTTTTACAGAATAAAAAGCCATAAGGAACTTTATTTGTTCGTGGTAGAATAGATATTGATCATGCTACGCCGGCTGATGGATTTAAACTTCAATTAACTGAATAAATATTTATGTTCCGGCGCCATGAGTCCTAAAGTGTACCAGTGTTAGGCCCACTAAAACACTTTAAAAGTTTAAATCCGTGTTTACCTATGGTTTACCTACAAACTGCCTATTCAATGTCGTTTCAGGTCGAACGCGTACGTGCAGTTCCTTGCAAAACACTGGAAATTGCAATGTTTCGATAGTCACCAAGTACTTGTTTGTACTCGCATGGACTTACATTGTAGTTGAATCCAATCTGAACACAATATTGTTTAGAGCACGACGTTTCACTGTTGAAGTGTTGACGGTTGACGACGCGGAATGTCTTGCAAGACAGACTTCCTACAGTCGAACTGCCGTGTTTTGTAGCCATCGTCGAACTATTTACCAAATGGATTGCAAAATTTATATTAAGGCTGTCAACAATCCTCCGTTTTTTATCAGTAAACGTCCAAGGATATGTAGGTATTAGTTTTTTTGTGGGTGAGAAATCATCAAATGACGTCTCCCGCGTGTCAGACTTTTACTGACTAAAACACACCCATACTCCTTCAATTGCCTTATGCGAGGGCCACGGTAACTCTTTCGAACAAATCTCGCGACCCTGGCAGATGTAGGTACTGCTGTATGCCCTTTTCATACTAATTTTCATCAAGTGCATTATACGATGTCTACTAAAAGACGGTGAGGCAAATCCATGTAAAGAAACCGCACTGCACGCGCCACACTGTTCTCAGAGCTTTCGTTTGTTAGCAAAAGTAAGCCACACGTTTTTAAAACACACAAATTCCTCACAAAACAATGTCACAAACGCGTTGCTAATTACAAGTCTGTGAACGTGGGACAGTGACCCGGTAACCACCATATTATATTCACGAGAGCATCATTCTTTGACCTTGGCGTTCAGTTTTCACATGGTTGCCGTTTGCCGCCAAAGTTTGGCTATCTCACGTTAAAAGTGAAAAGAAAGTCGGAGACAGCTAATTTGTGGGTTCGTAGAATATTTATGAGACTCATTTATTGTTATTCTTTTAAAAATGTTTGTTTTGATGTATTTTTATCGAAGTGGTGACATCTCTATGGGTTTTGTGGTGTTGATTTTCAAATTGATCACTAACCTACCGAAGCTGAGTGTTGAGCTTTTTAGCACAGCATGAGCTTTCTTATACACATATCGCCGTACCGACACGATAGCAGAAGGAGGGGATTTTATAACTATGAACACATTAAGAGTAATGAAAGATATGAACTTAATTAGGTAATGGTTTTACGAAGGAACTGATTGTGATCATCATAAAAACCCAACGAAATCAGTTGTATAGCTAATGAGGCCTGATCCGACGATTTCAACTAGAGAAACAATTTTCAATCAACGAAGGAAACAATATAACCGCAATCACCTAACCATGCAAAAAAAAAAACGAATACTATAAGGAGTGAGGCTTATACAACTGATCTGCTAATCTCATAACATCCCGGGGTGTCAACAAACACTCAAGTACAACAATCGCCGCCCGCGCAGATTACGATCACACCTCACAATGGACCGGTCGAGCGACTAGCGGCGTACGCACTTGTCGCAAGGTCTCTCAATGAGAACGAAGAGCTTTCCATAGTGATCTAGAAATTAGAAGGAGCAGATGACAACCAACTGTTGATTATGTAAGGATTCATAATAGATGGATTTTAGAAATCGTTTAGACTAGCAGCTCCAGTCGTGGTCCCAATAGAGAAGTGCTCAGAACAGAACCATTGGAAGAACACCACACACGTGATACAAGAGCGATTCTGTGACTCCTGCTGGTGGTGACGAATTAATTATTTACCTCTATCAAAGACTGGCTGAGGACGAAGGTGGAAAATGAGTCGTATATATCTAAATCCAAGACAGACAAAAGAAGTGCCCACATTAAATAAACTGCAATCAATCAATCTGTTGTCATTATAGAGGAATGTAGATCTTTCAATCGAGTTCAGGAAATGTGATCTAGACATAAATACATTGACTGCATTGTTAATTCTAACCAGATAGATACTTAGATCTATGCATTGTCACGAAACATTTATGTAAATCATGCATAATGATCTGGTCTCATTGGCGTGTCTGTAAATGTATCAAGGAGGATTGGTTTTGCTTCGTGGGAGCCCTATCGTGGAGCACTATAATCTGTATCTAGATTCTACTTAGTTAAGTATATATCCTTATTTACTACCTTAGTGTAATTGGTCAATGTATATATGAAAGACGCGTTATTGATTTCCTTGTATATCGTAAAAGGGATACAAACATGATGGATAGCATACCACACCTACCTAAGTTTGAGGGAGAAATTTCCATCATCAATGGCGGTAACACATAGAGCTATATGTTATGTACCTTTGTCCTCTTAATCGTTCTACGCGGGACGCCTATATTGAACGATGGAAATTTACGAGCTGTTATAACAAATTGCACTTAATATTTATGCCAAAGGCCATCTACAAATGGTGCCAGTTTATCTTATAACCTCCATAACCTTCTCGAATCTACAAGTTGTAATATTTCTCAACCGCAATTTGCTTGAACGGTCTTTATTATCAAAGGACAAGATAATCTGTGATATAAACATGGCAGTTGTAAAAAGTATTTCACAACTCGCGAAGATAGTTGAAGATACGGCGGCAGATGAGAATGTGAAGGTTGTCGCAATTATCTCGGAGGTTCTGAAGAACTGAGTTGCTGGGATGTTAGGCTTGATCAATAATGTATATAAAAATAAAGAGAAAAGAATCACAGGGCACCAAAAATTCATGCGCATCGCTGCCAATGGGAAAAGTGCCCAAAATGCTGACTGAAATACTTAATTGTGACTGAATTTTTTCTCTATATGACAGAGTATTAGTTGAATTTGTTGAATTTGTGCAGGTGTTAGGCGGTTCACCCACTGAAGATGCGTCCCGCCGCGGTACGCCGAGCTACGTATAACCCGCGCATTTCCGCGTCGGCAGTGTGTTGTGCTAGGCGTGATTTCTATATAAATTGAGATACTTGCATACAATGGTAAAATCTGCCATCCCGCGCTACGCGACGGGGCGCGGTGCAGTGGGTGGAGCGCCTTAGTTAGCTATACCCAAAACAAAAGAGCCATGGAACCGTTTCACGACACTACTTAGTTTCATAATGTAAAGCCGGCTAAAAGAACTATAGTATTCTAACAAGCAACAATCAAAGTAACAAAAGACTATTCATTATTATACCTGGTCTTCTGCTTCTAATCTTACATTCTGTTTGCTTATGAGTACCAACATCAAGTATATTGGAACATTTCTAAAAAGCTCCGCAACCTCACATAGAATAGTTTTGAGTTAAAATTCTTAAAATGAACTTAATTTTGTAAATAATTTTAAATTAAACTTTTGAGGTATAATTTTCGCCACCAGTCCAAGACGACAGTTTCAAATAAATAGAAACAAAATATGTACGTTAGCAATGGTGTTAAAAAGCACCACGTTGATTTTTTTTTGAAAAATTAAAATTCTCTCATAGATGTATCTTCCAATACGATCAAAGAACCTGTTGCAACCAATAATACCTATTTACCTACTTACTGAATGGTAGGAAAATAGACTTGTCAAACATAAGACACAAGACCGTGCTGCGGGTAAAAGCAATCCATATTTTTACGACGCCAACATTTGAGGCCGCCCGCATTCCACTCCTGCGGCTGAAGTTGTTAGAAAAAACATTATCTCCGCGATAACTATCTGTCCGACGAGGAATTAATGCTGCTACACCCGTAATGGCTGCTTACGACGGCTCACTAGATTCTTTTATGGAGAAGTAGATATTCTTGCTATATCGTAACTTTTATGACTACATTCACATCAACAATATGGCATTCATCTATGTGAAACTACGGGTTTATTATTATAAAAAACCGGCTGGTTTTTGGGAAAGCTGAATGACAAAATAGTAAACGGTTATGGCTTAGCATAGGCTAACATAGAAACTATTCGCATTTTGCAGCTGTGTTATAAAAGTTTTGGTCCACATTACGTATTCATGTAGGTTTTAGACACAAAAACATTTTATTGTTTACCTAGAAATTGCTAATTCATTATCCGTTCAGGTCATACGCGAGGTTTTTGTAAAACACTACATAATGGACGCGTGTCACTAAAGCAAGCTATGCAGCACTAATCCATCACGAAGACATAAAACAAATAGGTCTATGAGGCAAATATTACCAGTATAAACCACAAAATTATGTGCATTTAAAGAGCAGCTTGGAATTTGAGGACCAAAACACATTTCGCAGCCAGTGCAAATTGGCAATTTGATAGACTATATAACGAAATTGAAAGACCGATTTCGGTGCTAATAAGCATTAATTGAATGTAGATAGGGTCTCATTGGCATAATTGCATGATTTGTATGAAAGGAGGCCACGTTGTTTTCCTCAAAAAGTGTAAGGATCTCACGTAAGAAGAGATGTGGATCAATAGGATATGCTCACTTCCACCAGACGCGCATGGTGTGAATAATTCAGAGCCAACAGTGTGTCACTGGTTTAGGAAGCGCGACGGCACGCATATTGGACTATTGTTTTAGATGCAAGCCGCAAGTATAGGGTTGATTAAGTTGAGATTACATTGAGTTCACTTGTTATGATGGATAAGGAAAATGGAACCGAATATAAAACAATAACTTTTCGACCGTTGAACTCGTAGAACAGATTGACCCTTAGGTCTCTTTGTACCTTCTACTAATGTTCAAAGGGGTTTTCTCGACGTACGAACAACTAAATAAATTAATGTAAAATCGATTGCCATGCGTAAATCTTGCAAAAAACTCGAAATTGGCTCGACCAATTGCGATGAAACTTTGGTGGATTGTTGTGTGCGCGCCGGTGAAAGTACATAATAAAAAGAAGGCATTATAACGCATGCGGGTATTAGCTAATAAACAAATTAAAAATAGATATAGTTATTGCAGAATTATCGCCGAACATTTGACAAACTGCTGGTTCATGCTGTCTTGTCCTCTTGTGCGTTTTAGGTCGGCCATAACTAAGTATGACATAAAATCCAATACGAATGTGGCTAATCTCTTTTTAATACACAATTAGTATGCCTTCACACACATTTGACCTACAATTCAATAAGCCAACAATTTAAGGTCAAGTTTAATCTTCTTTCGACCGTCAGCCCTATTCACAATGTTTGTATGGACGCGTACAATCGCAAGCATTTCTCTTTAACTTGAAGAGTGTATTGTGTGCTCTGCGATTGTTGTGTGCTGACTGGTGTGTTGGTGACCCCTGTGTGCCCCTATTGAGTTCAATACTTATTATTTTGTTCCTTATTTGTAGTTCGGAGCTTTACGTGGTTGAATGATAGGTAACCGTTACTGTTAGCTTAGAAGTGGGGCGTGTATTTCGGAATATAGTTACTATTGTTATGGTTCCTGGTCTGATATAACGATCGATAACTACGCCCAAAGCCGCTATGTTCAAAAAACTGTTGAAACTGACTACCTGGTCATAGTATATAAACAACACTAGATGAGGTTGTTTTGAGTGATAGTTCCTTTGAAGTCAAATTACTCAAACCAGCGACATGATTCGGCAATTGTTTGGGTGGTAACTCCATTATTTATCTCCTTGTCACAGCTGGGCCGTATGCCCGCCGCCTGCATGGTGATGCCGCCGCGGTACGCGACGCTGCCGCTGCCGCCTGCCACATACGCACCCGGACCTGTGTACTACCCCGTGCATGACGCTGTAAGTACACTGCTTTCTTTAAACTTTCACGTAAGCCGTAGAAACCATTACAAATTCTCTGATAATAACTAAATCAAAAGAAACCAGCGGCAAAAGATCGTAGTTAAAAAGTACGAAGGCCTATGTCACCTGCACGATCAGCAAAGCCTGTTTCAGCTTTGATTTAATCTGTTATTTTCCAGCGCGTGCGCCGTCGTCGATCGCCGCGCGCGACCACAGAGCGGCGTCGTCGCGAGGGTCGCGAGCGAGACTCGCAGCTGGCGAGGTCTCTCGAGAGGATCCACCGCAAGAGGCGCGCAGATCGCGACCATATCACCGACGCAGACCTTAAGAGGACCTACACCGGGCTTGATAGGTAACTTACATCATTCATAGGAACCCTACAAAACTGAATGACTTTAATTCACTGCGATAATACCTACAACATTTATGAATGGGTACAATTAAAAACAGATGACTAGAGATTGCTGAAGCAAAAATAGGCAGTTCCATAACTGGAGTTGGGTTAGGTCTACTCATTCAAAAACAATGTTATCCTGAAAAAGAAATGAACCTGTTTTATATACTTTGTATTGTTAATGTTCCAGGGCATATGCGGAGCAATTCATAGCGGTCTGCGACGAGAGCCGCCATGCTGCTGAACAACACGACTCCCTGGCGAGCACGTCGGCTACCAGCGACACCAGCCACTCGCATCGGGAGCTGTCCTAACACGCACTGTGGCGCTTTCATACATTTTACATCCCAAAATGTGTGACACATTTTAAATCAAAATTAAATTTTCCTACGTCAATATAAGAATCGAGATCTACACTGTCAAAAATTGGCTACACGGTTCTTAAAGAGCGTCAAGTTATTTATACGAACATGTAAATGAATACGAAAGTTTAGTTACTTTAGTCAGTAACAGATTTTAAAATACTCTTTGTTTATATAAACTAACTGTCTAAGCATATCATACCAAACTTAACAATGTAGCTTTATAAGGTCGCAATACGTTATGATAAATTGTAAATATTTCCACTAACTTTAAGTAAAACATTCATCAAACACAATTACGGATTTATGATATTATTTTCAGAGATTATAATCATTTATCGTCTTCATTTCATTCGCTTCAACGAACACTTCTCATCAAGTATGGTGATGGTCCACCTTCGTACATAACAAGTCGAATATAGATCAAAAGGACCTAAAGATTTTGCAAATAATTAACATGGTGTTCATCAACATCATCATTTCAGCCGAAAGACGCCCACTGCTGGACATAGGCCTCCCCCAAGCTCCGCCAATTCGACCGGTTTCGTGCTTCCCGAATCCAGCGGATTCCTGCGGCCTTCACAAGGTCATCGGTTCACCTTGTTGGAGGCCTTCCAACTCTACGTCTTCCGGTACACGGTCGCCACTCCAGAACCTTTCGGCCCCATCGGCCATCTGTTCTGCGAGCAATATGCCCTGCTCACTTCAGTTTAGCAATTCTTCGGGCTATGTCGGTTACCTTGGTTCTCCTACGGATCTCCTCATTTCTGATTTGATCGCGTAGGGAAACCCCAAGCATAGCCCTCTCCATCGCCTTTTGGGTGTCTTTCAGCCTTCTAATAAGGGCCACTGTGAGCGACCACGTTTCGGTTCCATAGGTCATCACTGGCAACACACACTGGTCAAAGACTTTCGTCTTGAGATGGTGTTACTATAAATATTTTCAGTATTTCTTTGCTGACACACATCGTAGATGTAATTGCCTTAATTATTGCAATATCTAGTTTAGTTTATGTAGACGACATCGTGATGTTCGTTACTCGAATGACCTAGCCGACATATCATCATTCTCCAGCCCTTATTCCAATTTATGTGGTGTCGGGACGCCATGTCTGTTTTCCCATCCTTGTCTATTAGTCGTCATCTCGGTAGTCACCCAGATGATGTCTAGCCGAGACATCATCGGGGTGATATATGTAATTTCAATCGATTCCTTCCTATTCATTTTCATTACTGTTTCGTCATTCATTAATAACATTCACATTTTTAATTTCATTTTTAATGTTGAATTATGGTTACTGCAAGAAATTGGCCAGTCTTTCAATCGAATTCGTAATTGTTTCATTTTTATTACTTCGTTAATTCACTTTATTTTAACTAATTTAACTATAAAAATTGTAAACTTGTACGTATCGTCAAATATCTGTGTTATACTCTATTTTAAGTCTTATTTATCTAGCGTTATATCGTCTTTATTTGTGAAGATATTTTTAACGCATCTTTTGTGGAGTTATTATTTTGAAATGAATATATTTCACTTCGAAATTGAGTTATATTTTATTCTAATAATGGAGGAAAAGAATAAATATTACATGAAAAGTACTTCACAGATACAATTTAGTTTATATTCTTAGATATAATGTCAAGTATATGTTTGTACAAATAAAATTGACAGTCCTATGTACCTAAACGGTGCCAAATTGTGAATTGGTGTAAATATTAACATCTAAATTGTTGCTCAAATTTGTTAAAATACAATTGTTTTAAAAATTAGAACAAACATGCTTTTATTTTTTTAATAATTAAAGTAATTCTTAATTTTCAGATAGGTAAGCTAAGCTATTTAGTATAGGTATGTACTGTGTCTTTCTGTTTAGAGTCTTTTCACGAGTTTTATATCTTAGCATATGTTACTTTTCTTTGTTACAATTACTTTTCTTTTATCTTGTTACCATCATTTTGATTATTTCTGTATTTAATTTATTTGAAATTGCTAACACATCTTTGATGGAGGTTAATATACAACATCGTTTTTTGCGACATGGCTTTTGTCAAAAAATTTTAAGAAAGGAATACTGACCTCACTAAGATCTATCGTGTGTGGCAGTTTTTCCGGTATTCTAACTATACGTAATCTAGCTCTTAGGATCTTAGAGATTATTACGAATACTTTTCTAGATAAGAATTTATATTTTTTTTACATTTAATTATTCTACGTAAACAAATACTTAGAGACTGTAAAAATAATTGTAAATAATACTATACTCCTTAGATCGATGTACATACTTTAAGCTAGGGTTTACGGTGGACAGATGTATTGTGGCTGCTTGTCTATGGTCTACGGCTTCAGAAGATATTTATTGTAGACAGATACTGCTTGGATGACGAGACGAATAAATATTACTTTTATAAAAGGATGCTGTTTTATTTCAACTTAATTCATTGTCGACATATATCAACATCATTCACTTGCCGTCATCCTAATTTATTTGGGTTCGGCGCAACATGTCTTTTTCTTCTATGCTTTTCATACAAATAGAGAAAAATTTAAGAAAAAATCATCTTTGATACAATAGACACTTCCTCTTATGTACTCATTTATTATTCCATCCATTCGTGTAACACCACACATCCCTCTTAATATTTTCATCTCGGCTGCATGCAATTGCCTTTTATTCATCCCTTTTGTGGCCCAACTTCTGACGCATACAACTATGGAGACTCGGAAAAAGTTACGTCTTGTTTGTGGCAGAACAGTTGTGTCGACAAGAAGCTCATGAAAATATTTCATACCATAGAGTGAAAAGTCGATAAGGCGGACTGTACCAGCTGTGCCAGTTATAGACAGTACGTATCTTGAAGTTATAAGCTATAGTATCTATTTTTTATTAGACGGTCCTGTTAGTCGAGTGGTTAGTGACCCTGACTGCTAAGACTGACGTCGTGGGTTCGATTCCCACCCAGGACAAATGTTTGTGTGATGAGCTCAATCATTTGTTCTGTGTCTGGGTGTAATTTATCTATAACTAGCTTTTTCCCGCGGCTTCGCCCGCGTATATGTCGGAAATTATCGCAAGAGGACGTATTACCGCGGTAAGAATGTATTAATCCATGTTATACATACATAAAATTACGCCTTTTTCCCATGGGGGTAGGCAGAAACTACGGAACGCCACCTGCTACGATCCTTACATAATATGTAAGGATCGTAGCAGGTGGCGTTCGTTTTATTTTAAGTACATCAAATACACAAGATATTATCTTGTGTGTTTGATGTACTTAAAATAAAACTAATAGTATTCAGAGTAAGAAGACTGCGACATAGGGCTGGATTGAATTGAATATAAGTCTTCCTGGTTTTTCTTAACGCTCCTATTCTACCTACACTCAGTTATTTACCAGACACCAAATTAAACATAGTTATAAGAATAGTACTTTGGCCAGTGGATTTGCCCGTATAGCTGTCGGAAAATATCACCCGGGAAACTACTCCCGGGATAAAATATCTATGGTATGCTATATATGGTAAGTATCCAGGATAACCAAAAATCCAAATCCATCCAAAAATCTAAACATCTAAGCCATATTTCGCGGTCTCTTACTTGGAATAATACAATTAGCTTTATTTTGAGTACTTCGAACACACATGATGATATGCATTTACTATGAAGCCCAAGTAATATGAATTACAATCCTACTAATCCTGCACTACCCGACCGCTACCAAGCGAGATGGCCGGACGCGGAACGGCCCGCTAGCCGCTCTGCGGCTATTTTATTATAATCTCTGATATCTTCTAAAACATTAATTTTAATGATATGCTGTAACAGGCAATTTTGATCTACATGAAATGCACAATTTATTTAAGGTACTTAATTGGATAAGGATTAATGCTGTATTGCTTTAAATCGCATTCATAAATAAGCCATTATTGCTCGTAAAAAGTAAAGGATAAAAATGGTTATTATGGGTTATCCCTAAGAGTTAGACATATACCATCGCGGACTTTTTTGTAGAACTTTTTAAGGTGTACAATACTGTAGTACATTATTTTGAGCTATTTCGCAGGGTTCAGCCAGCGTTCGTAATGTAAGCGCAAAAAATGTGTTTATTTATGACATCACATTAGAAACCTCTAAAATTATCAGCGTTTCTTTATTATATTATGCATGTTATATACATGTAAACCTTCCTCTAGAAATCACTCTATCTATTAAAAAAACCCACATCAAAATCCGTTGCGTAGTTTTGAAGATTTAAGCATACTGTTCGGGGTTGGGGTGAGATTGAGATAAACTAAGATTAAAGATTATAAAGATAACTATATTTCAGTAATACAAATGGGATAACAATTAAAACTAATGAGGTGAATAGGATGAGATTGAGTCGCGCCCGATATGCTGTCCGAAACGTACTGACTGTTTTTACTTAGATTAATAATTATACATAAAATATTCAAGTCATACAGCGCGGTGTCGCAATTACGCTGACATGATCATTATTGTTCGGTGATTGACCCGAACACATACATAGGGACAGACAGACAGCGGGAAGTGACTTTATTTTATAATATGTAATGATATATTTTAAAGTAATAAAAGAAATAAATCCACTAGCAATTTCCACGCATTTATTACGTAATATCTAAACGCATAACAGAAGTACAAAGTCCTAAAAACAAAATTGCACCGTACTGGTCAGCGATAAGGTCTAGAACTCGTTGTCGCTGAGCGCGGACACGCGGCCGGGCGCGGCGCTGGGCCGCGCGCTCGTCACGCGCAGCTCGCTCTCCGAGGAGCTCCCCAGAGAGTCGCCAGCTTCGCCGCTTTCCACTCCTGAATGAAAAACATGGCTTAAAACTTTTACGGCGACCACATTTTGGCCTTCAAATGTAATCAGGCGTGAACGTGATTTACAAATTCAGTACCACCACATTAACATGCACTGATCTATTGTAGTTAAGTAATTTTAAAGTATGTACATCGTCTTCACATCATCATAATTTCAACCCAAAGACATCCACTGCTAGGCATAGGTCTTCACCAAGCTCCACCACTTCGTTTTCACATATCCTTATGTTATTACAGTATACAAAATATAGTCAATCGTGTTATAAGAGTTACTATGCCCTGAGTTTTATGCATCATTCTTCTCCATACGAATCTACCTTTTGGAGGGGGCAACTGTAAGTCTTCTTCTTAGCGTGTCGATAGCAATCTAAATATAGTCAGCCCAGAATTTGGCTACGAGCTTAGCACTTTCCGAGGCATCCATCAATTCCTGTGGCGTGCAAACAGCAGGACATGCGGGACAAAATATTAAGTGCTGCATTGTTTGTGGGACAGCACCACATTTGCATTCCAGGGCGGAGCCATCTATGAATTTCCACTTGTACAGGTTCTCTTTACTTCGGCCTACTTGAGTTCGGAGCCTATTTAAAGACTTCCAGGAAAGCCAAGGCAACTCGTGTCCAGGTGCGAGATTTTCAGTAGGTGGGACGAATGGTTTTGGTAAGGAAGCACCATGTCGCCACAGACTTAGTCGTTCCGTAGATCGTTCGCCAGTGAGTGGGAGGACACACTTCATAAAGCTGTTGCGGCTTTTCAGCCTTTGTGACACGAGGATGTTATCGTGCAAAGGGTGTCGTGTGTCAGACACCATCTTGGCTCTTTCATTTGAGCTTGCCACTGCTCTACGAATTTCTGGTGGCGCTATTCCAGCCAGTGGATACAGCATTTGCACCGGGGTCGGTTTGAGGCAGCCGGTGATGATCGTTTCATTCAGAGCTGTATCCACTAACTTTGCATGTGCTGAACGACTCCAAACGGGGCACGCGAATTCACCTGCAGAGAAAGATAGCGCCAGCCCAGTAGTTCGCAAAACGTCAGGCGAAGCACCCCACTTTGACGAGACAAGTCGTTGTAGGATGTTATTGCGAGAGTGTACCTTCTGCTTGATATTCTTGCAGTTTTTGCGGAATGTTAATGACCTGTCCAGAGTAACATGAGTTGACAATACAAAACGATGTTGAGTTTGCGACCCGCTTCTCTGTTGCGAAGATGGAATATGCAAGACTGCGTTTTACTCGGATTTGGTTTGAGTGAGTTAGCGTGATAGTATGACGTTAAGTCATTAAGAGCGTCTGACAAGTTGACCTCAGCGTCTTCAAAGGTAGAGGCTTGGGAGGTGAGGGCAAGGTCGTCTGTAAGTAATTAATTCTATTTCTTGAAATTTTGATATTCTGCCTTTTAAGTGCATAATTGAAATTTGACTTCGACACAATACAGGCAGACTCTTAGTGACACCAGATTCCCAAATTCCAAACATGGCTGCTAGAATCAAAAGCTTTAAAAATGTCCTACAGCATTTCTCAGAAAGCTCTAGAAAGAGTAACAGTAGCACCAGACAAACCACACCAATTATAGTTCCGGTAACAATTTACTCAACTAACCTTCAATAAGATCAGCGAACTCGTCCTCGTCGGCCGCCGCCAGCGTGCGCGTGGTCGGGCGCGGACGAGCTCGCGACCAACGAGACGGGACATCACCGCCACCTACAGCGAGATCAACACTTAGCATGGTTGAAACACTTCCCCATTCTACCAATAAATAACTGGGGAAACTTGCTCTAAACTCATCAGCGATGGCAAAGTTAGAGGACATAGGTACACACGGCTACACGTCAAGCTATACATTTCCAGTTTTAGCTGACCTCGCATTGTATAGGCTTTTCGTACAATGAGATGTCAGCTTATACTAGATAGTTTGATGTGTAGCCGACTAGCCGTGCGTACAACATCATCCTCTACCTTTCCCTTATCATCACAATTCAATAGTGCTCTTTACCCATCACTTTCTTACTTCAAATCTTTCTGGCAAATTCTTCGTATCACATATACATGCAAGAAAACTTTCATGTCACTGTATTTTTGTCAAATGACCCACAGTCTAACAATATGCCATCGCCAAATTAATCTATAGACAAGAATGACTTTAAAATTATGAATGAGACAGCAATAAAAGCAATGCATGACGAACCGAATGAAGTAGCGGCAGACATCATCCTGCCATCGGAGCTGGTGGCCGGTCCCTTCCCTGCGTCATAAACAGTTTAGTGGCAACGCATGCTCATGCTGAAGCTGACGATGTTAAATGAACTGGCCTCATGCTTCGTTACCCTGGCTTCAGACAGTGACCATTAACTATTGAGACAGCGGTGAATTTTGGCCAAGTATTCTGGCCCGAAACTCCACCATATTCGAAGACGCACCAGTGGTGCTATTCTGAAAAATCTCACGGTGAAAGGTGAACTCGAAGTGAGCTGTCACTCCAGCTGATGCTAAGGATTGTTCTCCAATAGACAGCTAACTCCAAGCTCACTTCACCTAAGAGTTCACAGTTAGATCTATATAATAGCTCGGCAGATTCTTAAAAGGATGTGTATTTTGTTTAGTGGACTATTTGGGATCGGAAACTTCAAGTTATATGTTTAGTATGTCTTGAAAATTTACGAAAGCCACAGACTTTAGGATAATTGGTGTACTCGTATATTTTTAGTTGTGGCCAATGCCTGGAGCCAGATTCCATCAATAACAGTGAACACTTACTGGAGATAGACAGGTCACCGAAGCCCTGCTTGTCGGAGAAGTCGGAGTCGGACTGCGAGTCGTCCTCGTCGCGGATCTCGTCCAGCGAGTCGCGCACCGCCATGCTGCCAAATGCACGGCGAGCCTCCGCCGCCGCTGTGCCTACAGACAAATGGGAAGAAAAGATAGTGTTCATGTTCTTTCAATGAAAAGGATGATTGTCAGAACAGACGGGAGATATTGAAGGCTCGCGCCACCATACGGACAGTATCTCCCGTCGACCGATACATCGTTTTCCCGCAGCTCTAATTGTGGCAGGAAATCAATGATTTGTTCTGCAATGATTTGTTCTGGAGATAAGCTGGATTTACTCTAAAATCAACCCATACATGAATCACCACGACAAAACTTGAACATATATTAAACACTCTGTTCTGCCAGCGTGCCTAATTACCTGCTGTTTTAATCCTCAGTCGTGTCTTAGGTCTGGTCGCCGGTCTCGGCTGTTTCACTTCACTCAGGTCCTTGCCGTCATCACTCGAGTCCATGTCATCTACAAATTATACCGTATCAACTTAAGTATCTTTTCCGTTGCCTATAAAACCAACAACTGTAGCAGTTTATACCAGAATCGCTTAGTTTCCCTAGAACATCTTCAGCTTCATACTTGTGGATCAGCTGCATTATTGCAGCTTGTTGTTCTTCAGCTGCCTGTAACAAACAATCGCCACTATCTAAGGACCAGAAAGAGCTCAAGCTTAACTAACAACCTTCTTTTATTCTAGATCAGGATGAAGGTAAAATCTGTTGAAGTATTTCATCATACGTATCGTTGCTCACCTCAGCCTGCGCGCTCTCAAGCACGCTAAGCTGATGCTTCAGCGCCTCGACGCAGCGATACCGCAACACGTACTGGTCCCACAGCTGTTCTATCTCAATCTCCAGAGCTGTCAGCTCTCCCTGGTAGGCTGGTCTGAAGTATCAAGAGACATTTAAATGTGTTATAGATACAAATGCAGCTGCAGTTCTTTTTGCATAGACCGCAATTGCTTCGCGTCAACATCTTCGAGAGGATGTTTAAAGGACCTTTTTATTAGAAGCTGAAGAATGATTTCTACAGATTAAAACCACATTGCTCATGGCCATTGCCCATGGTCATCGTATATACATACATCACGCCTGCTACCCATGGGAGGAGGCTGAAATTATAGAACACCACCTGCTACAATCCTCACATACTCTTTTTCGTCATTTACGTTCATACATCTGAACGCGTTAAGTTTAAATACTCGTAATTAAAAAGGTTAAAAATCCAGTCGCAGTCACAGCATCAGCATCTCAGCGACAATCAAAGACTTGTCAAAAAAAAAACATGGAAACTCGAGGTATTTTTGTCAGATTGAGACTGAGAACAGATTGTGAACGTTCTTAAAATTACGAGATTTGCTCCTCTGGTCATACACGCACGCCGAACTACGCACCTGACCTGGCCATAATAAGGAAGGACGAAAGAATTATCACCGTAGAAAGTTACAGACGTCTTGCCAGCAGGTAAGATGCAACCAGACAGCTCTACGAACTTACTTGATCTTCTGCACGGTATGCAGCCTCTTCTCCGCCCTCATGAGTTCCGCTCTCTTCCTCTCCAGCTTGGCGTCGAGTGCGGCCTCGCTGACCGCCACGTTGTCGATCTGCTCGCGACCGGCGGACACCTTTTCAGTGACAGCATCCAGAGCGCGGCGGAGACTTGCTTCCATTGCAGACATGTCCAGCGGACGAGATAGAGCCTGCTCGCGTTGTTCCTGGATATTGGACAAGGTAAAACCTCTTTTTAACCGACTTCAAAAAAATGAGGAGATTATCAATTCGACTGTATGTTTTTTTTTATTATAATTAAAAAAAACAACCGACTTCCTTAAAAAAAAAATACTACAAATTCAGGTTATTTAGATGGACAGAATATAGTGAACATCAAGATAGTAACACCGCTCTTTTACAATATTGCTAATTCTTTGGTTACAACGCCGGTCTTAACGCTGGTAGCGATATCTTCCAGCCAACCTATGGATGCTTTGAATGAACTTTAAAACGGGTAGTTATTAATGTAGATAATGATTATTACGTACTTCACACAATACATCAAAATAATACGTATAAAATTATAAAGGTACCTAAATACTTTTAGCTATTTGGTAAAGGGTTTTTCCAGGCCAGGTATAGAACTCACCTTGTTCTCTGCCTCTTTAGCCAGCAGATCGTAGAGGAAGGCGCCCTGTGCTGTGATGTCTGTCGCCAGAGCTCGCGCTTGCTTGATCTCACTCAACTGTAACAGGCAAATGACTTAACACGTTGTGGAACACTAAACACCCCCAGAGATTGAAATAATATATTGAGTATTCTAAGGAGGTACGTGATTACCTATTAGCCTTAGAGTAAGCGTACCTTACTTTTCAACCGACGAAAAAAAACGGAGGAGGTTATCAATTAGACGCGTATATTTTTTTTTATTTTTTTATGTATGACCACGCATAACTTTTTACATAGTGGTCCGATTGTGTCAATTCTTCTTCTATTGGAAAGGGTATACTCCCAAGGTGGTTCCATATCAATTTGGAAAACAAAATCGAACCCTAAGGGTCGGAAAACAGGGGATGATTGATTGTTCACTCACTGATTGTAATGTATAAACACGCATAACTTTATACAGAGTAGTCCGATTTTGATAATTCTTTTTGTGTTGGATAGGGTATACCTTGCCAAGTATTATTAGTACATTAAAGCCACAAAAATATAAAATAAAAACTTTTCGGCGGTTTCATTTTTTGTTAAAAAGTTTTTTATTTCATGCATTGCTTAAGATGGTGAAAAAATGTGATCCGAAAATAAGTAGGTACTAATAAGGGAGCTACCAAAGTCTATGAATAAGCACTTTTTGGGGAACCGTACTCAAACTCAAAGCATTTATTTTAAACTAGCTTTTGCCAGCGGCTTCGCCCGCGTGGAGGTCGGAAATTATCCCGCGGGAACATACTACCGGGATAAAAAGTAGCCTATGTCCTTTCTCAGGCTCTAAACTATCTGTTTACCAAATTTCATTTAAATCAGTTCAGTAGTTTTAGCAGGAAAGCGAGACAGACAGACAGTTACTTTTGCATTTATAATATTATATATAAGTATAAATATCTGGATGACCGAGCTTTGCTCGGTATTTTTTGGTAAAATGTGTTTAAAATAATAAGTTTATGTTCAAGTTGATTATCGATAAAGTTGGTCATTGAAAACACGAATAAAACGTCATTTTATAAAAATGAATCCTAGCTAGATCGATTTATCGCCCCCGAAACCCCCTGTATACTAAATTTCATGAAAATCGTTGGAGCCGTTTCCGAGATTCAGATTATATATATATATATATACAAGAATTGCTCGTTTAAAGGTATAAGATTTCATCCGGCGTACTGTAACTTTATTTTACGTGTTTCTTTTACAAGTTCAAGCGAGCGGCTGATGCATAATCCCCCCCTCTACTATGCAGCTGACGATTTTTTTTCTGCTCAGTATGACGTAAACTATATATGAAAAAAATTGCAGCCTGTGTACTATGACTAATTTTTTTTTGTTTTTTTTTACTACTTCCGGAACCACCCACACCCGCACCCACCGCTACTTGAGTAGCTGACGGTTGCTCTACACTAACACAATAAAAATACAGCCATTTATGCGAAAGATGTTTTTGATACTGTACTGTAAGGTCTCTCACAGGCAGGACAAGTAAAGAAAAAGTTGCAGTTTGTTGTGCAGGAATAAAATTGGTGGGTTTGTAGTTGGAATGAATTTACCCAATTCATTCCAATTACGGAACTACGAACCTATCATTGTGCGTGGACCACGCACAATGATAGGTTCGTAGTTCGGGACACGCACTTGGCCGAGTTTTTTTACCGCTCCTAGTTTTGTTCCTTACCCGGCTGCTAAAGTCATAGCTCAAAGGCGTGGTCTCACGCTGATGCTCATCAGTAGTGGGTGTCTCCAGAGCTGACCGAAGCAGGGAGGCCACCTTCATCATCTCGCGCACCGCATAGCCGTCCGCGCCGTACACGCGCTTGCCGTTCAGCTTTATGTTGGCGCGAGAGTGCTGGAAGATGAAGTCCAGATTCCATTTTTAGTAAATTAAAATTTAAGTTAATTCGCCTGATTGGTATGCCGATAAAAAGTAGCCCATGTCCTACCTCAGAGTTCAAAGTATCCTCATACTTTGTACCCTGGGACGGGGGGAACCACAAGACAGACCGACAGACAAAACCATTCAAGAATGGTTTTTTTTTGGGCTAAGTAATAACAGCCGCACGGATTGATCGTTCAGGTTAAGCTACGCTTGCCGCGGTTGGTCTGTGGATGGGTGACTATCTTTATATACCAAGACCCTTCTGTGCCTCGGAAAGCACATTAAGCCGTTGGTCCCGGCTTTCTTTTGTAGATATTAGACAGTCGTTACGGGTCGTCAGAAGCCCGAAAGTCTGACAACCATTAACCATCCAGTAGAGGTCACATAGGCAGTTGTTCCATGTAAAATACTGATACTCAGCTGCATCCGGTTAGACTGGAAGCCGACCACAACATAGTTGGGAAAAAGGTTAGGCAGATGATGAGTAGGTAAGTATTTGTAGGAATATTATGGATGAAGTTCTAAACTGAACTAAGAATGCAAATACCAATTAGTAATCGACGTATAGCTACAAATTTTGCGGTATTGCATTCTTCAACTGAAAGTGCATACCTTTATTTTATTTTTTTGTTTTCGTGGGGAAAGCTTCAAAAGGCGCCCGGTCTTCGGGGATAAGACCGGGGAATGTGGGATTTTTACCTCACTAAAACCACCCCGGTGGTCACCATCTACACATGGAAGTGGTACCGTTACCTCTCAAAAGACCAATCCGGAACCCCTTCTGTGCAACGCCTGTTAGTGCACATCTCTGGGGAGACTGTAAAGGGGCCTCCCCGAAACCTAACTCAGCAGTTGTGCGAAGCAACACGTAACCACTGTGCGCCCTCGTCCCTGAGGTCACTTAGTGGGCAGACAGAGTCCCCACTCTGAGCGCCCGTGACCCCAAATTCCCGCTTTCCTTAAATTATTAGTCCGGGAGCCAGCAACAGATTTTCATGACCAATTTCCTCTCGAGAGATAATTCGTGAGACGCATCAGAGTGAAGTATTATAAATCCTCGTGAACGTCAGCTGGCGCTCGGTTGGGGGGATGAGCGGTTGTAGCCTCCCAAACATGAAGAAAAAAAAAATACATTCACTCATTTCCTCTCAGCTAAAAATTTGTCAAATTGTAGGTAATCTAATATCTCAACGAAAAAAAATAATCAGCTGGTTACAACATGGTGCATTGTTCGTCAGCTGGTGCCACGAACGTGAAAAAAAAATTTTTTTTTCCGTGATTTCCTCTCAAACAAAAATTTACCTGATGATAGCTTATATGTTACTGTGGATAAATATATAGGTCAGCTGGCTGTATCGTGGTGGAAAAACCGTCAGCTGATACTTTGAAAGTTATTACATAGGAGTTAGGCAGAAGCATCTACTGCCAATTTAAATGCATCAGCTGACTAGGTTTTTCTCGACTTATTGCTAGCTGATTTTTTATTTACCGCATCAGTATATTAACAATCAGCTCACAAATTTTCATTTGGGAGGAAATGATGTATCTTTAATTATTCGACATAGCGCTTCAGTATGAGAGTTGAGTTGAAATAAATTTATTTATTTATTTATTTAGTACATGGAGGACTTACAGCTAAATAAAACAGACAAAAGAAAAAAATTAGGCATCCGAAAGCCAATTACAAGTCCTCACGTATAGAAAATATTCCGTATCAATGTTTTTGAAACGAATAAGTATGTAATCAAATGATTTTAGATATATTTAAATAATTAAATAATCAATTAGCTTATACATATAACCTCACGGAAAAAAAATTTTTTTTTTTCACGTTCGAGGCACCAGCTGACGTACAATGCACCATCTTGTAACCAGCTGATTATTTTTTTTTCGTTGAGATATTAGATTACCTACAATTTGACAAATTTTTAGCTGAGAGGAAATGAGTGAATGTATTTTTTTTTCTTCGTGTTTGGGAGGTTACAACCGCTCATCCCCCCAACCGAGCGCCAGCTGACGTTCACGAGGCTTTATAATACTTCACTCTGATGCGTCTCCCGAATTATCTCTCGAGAGGAAAAACCTTTGCACCTGGCTCCCGGACTAGGTGGTATATGCAGGCGGGGTTTCAACATTTTAGGCGTCGGTCGAGTCGGTTGTTTCCCCGACGCCTTTTTCTCCGAGCGGGATCAGTCCTCTCACGATCCCGCTCTGCTGCCTCATTCTGGACCATCACAGTCTCACAGAAGGAGACCATGTGTCTCCAGTTCTCCGAGTCTGCCAGCATAGATCCAACTACTGCTGGTAAAGACAAATCTCGCCCGATCGTGACAATCAGGAGAAAGTGCATACCTAGCTTAACTCTTGACTCCTACCATCTACTGGTATGATAACTATTGATGCGGTTTCACCATCATTTAGAGAATTTATTCCGTATATTTATTATGCATTCATAATAAACTTACATAATATATGTAGTAAAGAAACCTCGATGATTTGTCTCGTCGTAAAACAGTTCGAAGCAGGGTCGGGTTACAACATTATAAGGCACACTTACAAACAGCGCGATGGCGTGCGTGACCAGTGCCACGCGCTGCTCCATGGAGTGTCTGCCGCCCCCCAGCTCTGCATCAGGCTCGACCCTGGCTGCCAGCCAACGAAGGCACTCCTCCATCAGCTCCCAGTTCGGAGTCCTGAAGCTCTCCAAAGATATCGGCTTTGGAAAACCGAGGACACGCATGGCTTCGCTAAAATCTTCATACACGAAAACATTCTTAGTCCTACAAAAACGTCTACTGATTATTTTCATTATTGTATGCAAAAATAAAATACTTACTCCTCAAATCCCTGTAAGACATATTATATGTGAATTGGGTAAATATAAAAATATTTACAGAAATGTGCCTTGACAAGGTACTATAATGTTTGTTTGTGTTTTTGCGTTGCTGTGACAACGGCGTTGCGACCAAAGAGTAATTACGTACTTTTTTATTGCCTTTGAAATTGTTGCAGCCAGGTTTAAAATGTTCATATCCAATGAGGTTATAGTTTGTTTGATATGTTGACAATAGAATCGAAATATCAATGGGATAAACCCCCGGGATAACATTAATAGAATATTCGGAAACAGATTAAAACGATTTTAGAGTATGAAGAACTATTTATTTATTTTTATTAGGTACTAATATTCTAAAGAGCCTAAGCGATATTTAGCTGATTATAATAATATTATGAATTAACATTACGACGACGCCTACACACGCCGACATATTACATAGCTATGTTAACAGTACCATAATCTTAAATACAATTGGAATACCATTATTCCAATATTAAATTGGGCATACGAAACATTTATACGTTCATAAATTGCGTATAAATGTTGTTTGACTGTTAAATAATTATTTATTACACACAATAATATAGTTCCTACGCAATCCTAGATTGAAACGAAAATCTTGAATAAAAGTTTGCTCTACAACTTTCATCAGGCGCTGATGAAAAAACCGTGCGATTTCGCACTACAACGGTATCAGTAACATGCAATTGCTTATAGGCTAAAACATCGTTAAGGAACTCCGATTCAATGTTCCAACTCTGCTGAGGGATGCAGTAACACCTACCCATTCAAAAGCTTTAATACTACATAAAAAGAAACACTCGGATTACTAAGCCACTATATTACATTAATTATACATAACTATAAGAACAGTCAAACTTTACGGCTGAGCTGAACATCTGAAGAAACTGTATTCATGGACCTCACTTCCTTTTAATTGTATTTTATGTACAAGTAACACTTTTTCGTCTTTCTCTCCAGATTGAACCCAAACCTTTATAAATGCTACATACTCGTACATTTATGCCCTGCGCAATGCATAGCTAATGTGATTTTAATTTTTCACCACAATAATCTGGCATGGTACAATGAGGTCCACAAATAACAATAAAAGTATGAATTTTACTTCATTAGTTTTTCCTCAGTGTCCAGCACAAGTCAAGCCGTGCATGCCCAATTTAATAGAAAAATCATAAGTCTATAGTAGGCGACTGCCTCATGGCGCGCTTCAGGGAGTCCTCGCGTTTGACTGCCACGCGCATGCGAGCTGCTTTCAGGTGTCTGAAAATGATAAGAATAGTTTTGTAACGAAATTTATTAAAACTACTACTACACTCAAAAATATACAGAAAATGTTTTTCTTTCAGTGGTAAAAAATCGATATTCATATACAGCAAACACTGCAAAGTAAACATAATCAAAAGGGGCCTTAAAAATCTCTATCCAGTTCCTTTTATTTGATCAAAGCAATTTTCATTTTGACCATTAGACCCAGAGAATCTTGTAATTTGAAAATAGGATTCATTTGATTTACTTCCTGACTAAAACTGTGAAACTTTTTGCATATTATGGTGCAAGTGTTGTCTATGATCATCACTTGCTCTATTAGATTATTTATAACTAGCTGTTGCCAATGGCTTCGCCTTGTTCCATCATGCGCACGTTCTTTTCTAATGTTCAGGCATCACCCTGATTAGGACAGATACCCTTATGACACCTAAATCTTATATGGACGTTCTCAATAGACCAGGAGACATAATCAACTTCTGGAGGGAGGTGGGCTGGTTGGAATTAACACCGACGGCCGCCATGGCCCACAAATGGTCCATTCAGAGGACTAAGTGCGGAAACCAAACCCCTATAACATGGAACATGGCTTCGCCTGCTTGGAGGTCAGAAATCATCCCGTGGTATATTATAACCAAGATAAAAAGTACCCTTTGCCGTAACTGAGGTCTAGGTTTATGAATTACATCCAAATCAGTTCAGACAGAGCTACCTTCTCATTTATAAAGTTGGTAGGAATGTGGATGAACATTACCTTTGTCTAATCCTCTCAACAGTTTCAGGTGCAGGTTCCCTCTTGGTAATGGCCGCTTCACGGATCATGTTCCGCAGCTTCTGCATGCAGTCAGCTAGGTTCAACTGCTGTGACCTGGTGGTGTCTGACCTGATGATCAAGTAGCCTTCTTTTGTAAGTTTGTTACCATACTGAAAAGGAGAACGGATGACATTAATTTCTGGTTTGTTGGATATTAGGATTAGATTAGTACTGAACACATTGAGCACAATAGGTTATAAATGTTAATGTTTGCTAACATTTTGTTAAGTGAAGTAGTAATTAGTGGAAAATCTAGTGGGAAGTATGGCAATGGACATACATTTTATGTCCATTGAAATAAACAAAATTAAGTTTTGTAACATACCAGTTCAACTATTTTAGTCTTGATGTCAGGATGTAGCCAGTCTGCCTCACTGGGTTTGAACCTCAGATCAACTTTGGTATGCACCTGCAACATTATTTAACAAAATAGTTATTTCCCAGTATGTACACCGCACAACATGATACAAGAATCTCACAAGTTATGGCACAATAACCAACCCAATGTGCCTTTAATGAGAGCGTGCCTGGCCTTTAGATACGTTCCCAAAGGATGGAGGGAAGTGAAAGTAATATTCATCCCTAAACCAGGTAAGGGCGACTACACAAACGCCAAATCCCACAGACCAATCAGCGTGACGTCTTTCCTTCTAAAGACCCTGGAAAGGCTGTGCAACAGGGAGCTGAGGGACGGCGCTCTGAAAACCCTACCGTTGCACGGTAACCAACATGCATACAGCTCGGGTAAGTCCACCGAATCGGCGCTTCATCTGGTAGTTAGCCAGATAGAGGAAGCAATACATCAGAAAGGGACCTGCCTGGGCACTTTCATAGACATTGAAGGAGCCTTCGACAAAACAAACTTCTCCAGCATCAGCAGCGCCCTCTCCAGACATGGAGTTGAACAGGTACTCATAGACTGGATCACAAACATGCTAAGCAAGCGCGTGGTTCGCCTAGAGGATGAGCAGCAGCTGGCCATGATTGCCAGTGGCTGCCCCCAAGGAGGGGTGCTATCACCCTTCTATGGAATTTGGTGATTAACGAGTTAATCGCCAGACTCAATGCCAATCACTACTACACAATAGGTTATGCGGACGACCTCGCCATCCTTGTCTCAGGGAAGGTGACGAGCACGATCTTTAACCTCACCCAACAAGCACTACGTATCGTAGAGAGATGGTGCAGTGAATATGACCTCTCAGTGAACCCCACTAAAACTGAGCTACTCATGTTTACCCATAAACGAGCTTTCGGCCCCTTCCGCCTACCGAAATTGTTCAATACAGAACTTCAGCTGGCCAACGAAGTCAAGTACCTCGGGGTCATTCTTGACAGTAAGTTAAACTGGAGTAGTCATTTAGACAGCAAACTAATCAGGGCCTGCATCACATTCTGGCAATGCAGGAAAATGATAGGTAAGAAGTGGGGCCTATCCCCCAAAATCATACTTTGGCTGTATACCGCAGTGATCCGACCCATGATCACCTACGGGGCCGTGGTCTGGTGGCCCCGCACCAAGCTTACTACAGCCTGTTACAAACTGCAACGCATGCAAAGACTAGCCTGCATGGCGGTCACGGGCTGCATGAGGACTACTCCAACCGCAGCCATGGACGCCATGCTGGGTCTACCACCGCTCCACCTGTTCATACAGCAGGAAGCCACGGTGGCGGCGGCGCGTCTGGACGCAACTAACCTCTGGAGAAAGAGAGACACACAACACACCGCGCTACTTAAGGAACTCAACAATGAGTTCCCCATCACTAAGGCTATAAATGACCGGGTACCCAAACAGTTCATTTTTGATAAAAAATACAGAATCCAGCTTCACGAAGATCGCTGGTGTGAGGGTTTGCGCCCCACTGAGCTGCGCATCTTCACGGACGGATCAAAAACAGACAGTGGCACAGGTGCTGGAGTCTTCTCGCAGGACTTCAACATACATATAGCCATACCGTTGGGAGTCCACAACACAGTGTTCCAGGCTGAATGCATTGGGATCACTCTTGCTGCTTCAGCCATAATGGCCAGGGCAGTCAAAGACCACTCGATCCGCATACTCTCAGACAGTATGGCTGTTCTGCAAGCACTGGACAGTCACTCAGTCATTGACTCTGGGTTAATATACGAGTGCCACCAGCGCCTCAACCAGGTGGGTAGCCTCAATAATATAACCATTCAATGGATTAAAGGACATAGCGGTTCGCTAGGTAACGACGCCGCCGATGAACTTGCCAGAAGGGGGTCGAGCATGACACCGGTGGGACCAGAACCCATCGCGCCACTTCCCTTTGGGTTCCTACGCTCTCTGGTAAGAAAACGTACCAGGGATCTACACTGCAAGCTATGGGTGGACCAAAGTGAGTGCAGGCAGGCCAAGGAAGCACTTCCTACCATCGATGCCTGCCTCACAAAACAGGTCCTCCGGTTAGACAAAAGACAGCTGCATATGGTAACAGCAGCAATAACTGGACATGGGTCGTTTAATAAACATCTAACTGTCATAGGAGTTACAGACAGTCCGCTGTGCAGGGCCTGCACTGGGGACGACGAGACAGCAGCGCACATGCTTCTAAACTGCCCGGCGATCGCCACATACAGGGCCAAGTACTTCGGTAACCCAGGTACCCTACGTGAGATAGTCAGCAACGTCAAGGCGTTGCTGGCCTTTCTCGAGGAGCTGGGGTGGATCGAATAACCGATTTCCCACCCGTACGCAAAATACGCGCTCAGACGTGGAGTTGCGGACACCAGCCCGTTCTACCTATTAACCAACCCAAGATGTTGCTCTGGCCCAATTCTGTGCTATTTAACCACTCTTAATATTACGAAGGATTAGGGAAAAAAGTATCATGTCGAAAACATGGTCAATATAGTTATTTCTGTTTTACCAGTCTATAATTATAATAGACAAAATATATTGATACCTTACCTTATTTACATTCTGTCCTCCAGGTCCTGAGCTAGCACTGTAGGTTATATCTAGTTTATCGATCGGTATGAATCCAGAGAATTTCTCATTTGGATCAGCTGGTTGCTACAAATAATTGAAATTAGAGTTATCAATATAGAAGTACATTTTTTACATTTATAAAGTAAAAATTAAAATTACTCACAAATGCTGGTGTTGTAAGCTTCAAGGAACTATTAGGATACAAAGTTTCTAAGGAAATTGCACTCTTATATGCCATAGGCCTCTTCAGCAAAGTTGTGTAGGAAGCTGACTGCACTACTTTGCGTAGGACATTAAAACGCAGTGGTGCAAAAGCCATGATTGTAACTTATAATCACTGACAAACTAAGATAAATTACACAGTTTTAGTTCATTATTTGCTCTGAATATTTCGTAAGATGTAAGTTCAACACAACATAACCCTACAATTTCCAATGTTTCAAAAAACCATATGTCAGTGTCACTGTCATTTGTCATTTACTGAACTGTCAGTGTCAAATGCTATTCTACAGAGCAAAAAAGTATGCCGAACGGTAGGAAAAAGCGTTTGTGGCGAGTACATGTTGTTTTGGTGCTCACACTGATTTTTGGCTCTTTCTCTGCTTTTTTTGGTGGTTTTTGGGTGTATTTTACGTGTTTGTGCTCGTCCTGTGTTTGTTTTTGTTTGTGTACGTGATCTTACATTTGGTAAGTTTTTATTCTATTTTATATTCTACTGGCCTATGCTGACTGACAATGGCGGATGACGAGCGGCCTCCTGGCCGCCCGCCGGACCCCCCACACCCTGCTCAGCTACAATCCCAAGAATTGTTTTCACATGCGCCTATTCTGACGGCTCCACTGTCTCAATTTGAGTCAATGGAAGTCGATGTAGCTTCTCAAAAGAGGAAACTCAGTGTTAATAACAATCTCCACAACAACACTACGAATCTCACAGACGAAAATGCTACAGCGGCTAAACGCGACCGGGTCACGGCTCCGTCATTGATCTCACGCACCAAGTACTCGCATTTAGATAGTCATCCATTTTTAGTCTACGCATCTCTTTTCGAATCCGATCCAACCTCTGGCACTACCCTCCATCCTGTAAAATTCGGTCAATTATTACAGAAACTGAATGTCGTGAATATTGTAGATGGGGGTATAAAGAGAATAGGAAGAAACAGGGTATCAGTAGAGTTCAAGGGCCCGGAAGATGCCAATGCATTTATTGACAATGAGTCAATCAAACAAAAAGGCTTCACATTAATGATACCCACATTCAACATCACCAGGATGGGTGTTGTGAGGGGCGTCCCTACTGATTGGACTGACATAGAAGTCTTGGATGCCCTGAAGTCCCCACTTGGCAAGGTGTTGAAGGTGAGGAGACTGAACCGCAGAGTTACCAATGATGGGAAATCGGAATGGATTGCTACATCGAGCATAGTAATCACATTTGATGGGCAGAGCCTCCCGGATCGAGTTTTTTGCTGTTTCAATTCCCTACCAGTGGAGATCTATAATTTTCCCACTGTACAGTGTTTCGGGTGCTGCAAATACGGACACACCAGGACTCAATGCCGGTCTAAGCCACGGTGTTACCGCTGTGGTGGTGACCACTTTGGGGAAGGGTGTTCCATTGAAGAGCCTAAGTGCTTTTATTGTACGGGTGCCCACCCTGCGAACAGTCGTCAATGCCCGGAATACCTGCGTCAGCGAAACATCAAGTCCACCATGGCTAAGGATAATGTATCCTATTCTGAAGCAGCCAAACGTCACGCCCCCTCCTACCGATCCTTTGCAGACATAACGGCATTAGCCCCTCCTGCACTGACTGTCCACCAGACTCTTAACCATGATCCCCGTCCCCCCCGTCTCCCAATTCCTAATTATACCTCCCATTCCCAACCCCCTACTCCTTCCTCCAGCAAAAAATTTGTTACTACCCGTCCAAAGCCCCACACACCCACCCATCTTGGTTATGACCGTAGGGCCCATCAGGATATTATTAACAGTTATTCTTTTCCCCCCTCTCCTAATGGTTGTGCTCTGATGGACCACCCCCCCACTCATAATGAGAATGAAGAGACTATCAACACTATTATTACTTTGCTTTCCACCTTACTTTCAAATTACTCATTACCAGACCACGTAGCCGACAACATAGTCAATAAAATTAAAAACCGTAACATTCAATCTCATGCAGTGGAACACCAGAAGCGCACTACCCAAAAAACATGAAATATGCCACCTTATTAATCTGTATAAACCTGCAATTTTTGCAATCTCAGAATCGTGGTTAACTCCACGACTCCATTTTAATTTCCCTGGCTATAGCACTCTCCGGGATGACCGCTCTGACGGTTATGGCGGGGCTGCTATGCTAGTGAACAATCTTCTTTCTTCCTCCCCTCTATCCCTTCCTCCCCATGGAGATGAGATTAATGCTGTAGGTGTTAATATCCTTGGCATTAATTTTATATCTGTCTATATTCCCTCCCCCAATCCCTCCTGCTTTCAATACCTTCATAACATATGTTCCTCACTAAATCCTGTTATAATTTTGGGAGATTTTAATTGCCATCATTCCCTGTGGGGCTCTGACCATTCTGACGCCCCTGGTGTTGAGTTGGTTGATCTGTTGGAAGACTTGGGTTTATGTGTTGTCAACGATGGTTCCGTCACTCGCCTGCCTAGACCTGGACAGAGTAGAAGCTGTGTAGATCTTACCCTGTGTTCAGCTAGTTTGTCCGCCCAGTTGGAGTGGAAGCGATTAACCCTCACGTATGGTAGTGACCACTACCCAATATGCACTACTCTGTTCAATAGGTCCTTACCACATAGGGACAACCCTCCTCTTTTAAAATATAGGCTTACTGGCGCGGATTGGGAATTATACACTCAAACTCTTGAGGATATAATTTCCACTTTGCCCCAGGTTTCCCCAGCCAACTTGGAGGACTGTATATTGAATTTTTCCGGTGCAATTTCTTCTGCCGCGGATGACAGCATTCCGCTTAAAAATTCAGCCTCCGGAAAATTATCATCTCCCCCTCGGTGGGATCGGGAATGTACCAGCATGGTTAAATCCCGAAATGAAGCGGAACTAAACTATGCTCAAAATATGTCAACTGAAAACCTAATTGAGTACAACCGGATTGGTGCGAGATCCAAACGCCTACTAAAAAAAAAAAAATATGAAGGGTGGAAGAAATTCTGCTCATCACTTTCCCCTTCAACCCCTTCCTCTCTTGTTTGGCAAAATTTCAAACGATTTAAACGTGGCTGCTCCGTCCGAAACACCTCATCTATGCCTAGTGACATTGCAGAACCTTTCCTTATGAAACTTGCTCCCCCTTCCGCTCCTTTTTTGGGAGAATGCCCCTCACCTTCTGGGGGGGTGGAAATTTCCAATGACCCCTTAGACGCTCCGTTCTCGTTAAGCGAACTGGATACAGTCCTCAAATACGTTCACGATTCCGCCCCAGGCATAGATGGCCATCCATATTCGTTTTTTAAAAAATTGGGGTTCCGCAGTCGCCAATACCTTTTAACTATAATCAACGCATGTTTTACTCTCTCCCACATCCCTGACGCCTGGAAAACTCAACTAATAATTCCCATCCTAAAACCAGGGAAACCTCCTGATTCCCCTGAAAACTTTCGACCCATTGCTCTATCTCCTGTTATAGGTAAAATCCTGGAACACCTTCTAAAAAACAGGTTGGAGTGGTTAGTTGAAAGCCGAGGTCTTCTAGCAAAGACTCAATTTGGTTTCCGAAAGGGGGCTAGCACGATGGATAGCATTGGTACATTTATGACCGACGTCCGGATAGCCTTCAGCAAAAGTGAGTCAGTTCTAGCGGTCTTTCTTGACATCTCAGCAGCTTACGACAGTGTCCTTCTTTCCGTACTCAGAAGTAAATTACGCCAGCTGAGTATCCCGGTAAAGATACTTAACTGTATCTGTAACTTGTTGGCTGGACGGAGTATTAAACTCCATATTCCAGGAGAATCATATGACCCCAGAACTGTTTGGCGTGGGTTACCCCAGGGTTCAGTACTAAGTCCTCTTTTATACAGTATTTACACCTCTGATCTTCACCAATCCCTTAATAATGACTGCCAGATTTTACAATACGCAGATGACCTATGCTTATATATTCCTACCTCGTCTATGGAAATTGCTACGAAATCCATGCAAATATCCCTTAACTCCCTAAACCAGTGGTTAATCTCTCATGGTCTTACCTTGTCAGCTCCTAAAAGCTCCGTTGTAGTTTTCTCACGTAAACGTTTATCACCAAATGTCCACCTTGAAATTGAAGGATGCCCGATCAAAGTCGAGGATAATGTGAAATTCCTTGGGGTAATTTTGGACTGTAAATTATCTGGTGTCTTTCATCTCAATTATATAATCAATAAATGTGAGAAGAACCTTAATATGCTACGTGCTCTAGCGGGTGTTTGGTGGGGTGCTCATCCCTTTACTCTCAAACTCATATACAATGCTACAATAAGAAGTTTACTGGACTATGGGTCTTTCCTCCTGGAACCCTGTGGTAAGGTTGCATTGGCCAAGCTGGAAACCATTCAGTCGAAATCCCTCCGCATTGTACTAGGGTGTATGAGATCCACTCCTTCCAACGCACTGCAAGTTGAGAGTGGCGACCCCCCCCTTCTTCTCCGTAGACAATACCTGGCCGATAAATATATATACAAAGCATATCTTCTTAGTGATCACAGTGTTCTTTCTAAGCTTTCCACTCTAGATAATTTATGTAGACAAAGCGATTACTGGAAACATAAAGACCCCCCTTTGATCCTTAATTCATATAGGAATATCCGGAATGTGGAAGATAATGCTCCCATTCCTCAGTGTAATAAATTCCCACTCTACACATGTCCGTATGAAATTCTAAATTTTGTTCCAAAGATCACTTATATCGGAATCAATAAGGATACCACCAATGCTAACGATCATTTTCTTTCGACTGTTAATAACAACTGGCCTGATCACTACAAATTTTATACAGACGCTTCTAAATTGACCTCCGACGGTAAAACAGGCATTGCTGTATATAATTCCAACTCCCAGATATTCCTTCAGTTCCAGTGCCCTCCTGAGTCTTCGGTTTTTACCGGGGAGTGCATTGGTATTTTGGAGGCGTGTTTATTTATTTCCTCTCATTCAGGTATTTCAAAAGCAGTCATCTTTTCTGATTCTAGGAGTGCTCTGGAGGCAATAGTTAAAAATTCATTTAAAGATAACCTACGTAGCCCAATTATAGTTGAAATCAAAACTGTCTTACATACTTGTCATAAAAAAAACATCGAGATAATATTGGTATGGATTCCTAGTCACATGAATATTAAGGGCAATGAGCTGGTAGATATTGCTGCTAAGAATGCGATCAGCAGCAATCTGGCAGATAAAAAACATTATGCTGTTCAGGTCTATGACTTGATCCACAAGGCCAAAGTTGATCTTTTTAAATCCTGGCATGACCATTGGTCTCAATCCTCCAAGTCAAAAGCTAGCTTGTTTGCATCTATTCAACCAACCATTCCCCCCAAGCCTTGGTTTTATAAGTACAAAGAAACATCCAAAACCGTCACATCCGTTATATGCAGAATCCGTATTGGCCACTGCTGTACCCCAGTTTTTCTCCACAAAATTAGGGTTCGCGACAGTTCTTTGTGTGAGTGTGGTCTAGATGATGGTACGTTAGATCACATATTTTTAAATTGCCCTTTGAATAATGTTTCCTCTTTTGACAAAGTTATTACAAAATTGAACATCCAAAAACCCATTAATGTCCGTCACCTCCTCTCATTTTTCCCTAATCCCCAAATTATACGTGCTTTTATTAAATTTATTTCCAATAACAATATTAAACTCTAATATTCAGACATTTATAAGTTATTAAATATATTGTTTATACTCGACTTATATATATTTTAAGCTACTAACTAATACTAACTCCTATGTTTTGTGTTTGTTTCAGGGCTAAAAGGATTGCCACAAAAAGTTTAAGTTCATACTCTCTCTCTGTAAATATTAATTAATTAATTATAATACCCATGTATAGCCACTACGCGACACTGGCAGAAATTGCCGTAGTCTTCGGCAAATTGCCATAAAAAAAAAAAAAAAAAAAAAAGTATGCCGTAAAGTTTTACTCGATTTTTTTTTTATTGCTGAATGGGTCTGCTCTTGACCTCGACCACACCTGATGGAAAGCGATGGATGAGGTCTATGATGGAACGAGCGTACCCAGCATATGCCTGTTCACTTTTGTTTTCGACAACAGCCATACACACGTCCACGGTAAAACAATTTTATGATTTAGTGAAATGAAGTGTTGTATTATTTTTGTCCACAAACGTGCAGTAATGCAGTTGAATGTGAAGACGTAGAGTAACAGGATAACTTCATGTAATTTAGTTATTGTGTTCTTGGTGCAAGTTAGAGGCGATGACCAAGTCTAGCTATAACTCACTACAGGCACTATAGGTAGGTATTAAAATATACAGAATAAGAAGTTTGAAAATAATTAACACGGTACTTTCAAATAAGTTAATAAATACCGAGGTATATTATTTTTCATACTACAAAACTGCTAGTTTTAGTTATCGTCCAGAAAAACATGAGGCATAAAATGCGCGCGCATGTCACGCTCCAAATAATTTAATTAGGATCCCGTTCCGCTCAGCAGCGCCCTCTCACGTTTCTAAAAGAACATTTAGACGCTACAGCCAGAATCAGTACCAAAAACACTAGGTAGGTATACCGTTCATATTTCCATAATTTATACTTAACAACCATTACCATTACGTACCCACATTTAAAAGTTTCAAACGCCAACTTTTATTTAATTTTCAACCGACGAAAAAAAACGGAGGAGGTTCTCAATTCGACGCGTATATTTTTTTTATTTTTATGTATGACCATGCATAACTTGTTACATAGTGCTCCGATTGTGACAATTCTTCTTCTATTGGAAAGGGTATACTCCCAAGGTCGATTTTGTTTTCCAAATTTATATGGGACCACCATATAAATTTGGAAAACAAAATCGAACCCTAAGGGTTGGAAAACAGGGGATGATTGTTTGTTCACTCACTGATTTTAACGTATAAACACGCATAACTTTGTACAGAGTAGTCCGATTTTGATAATTCTTTTATTGTTCGATAGGGTATACCTTGCCAAGTATTATTAGTACATTAAAGCCACTAAAAATCATAAAATAAAAACTTTTTTACAAAAAATTAAACCGCCGAAAAACTGAAAAGCATAAAATAATAAACCTTAAAATTTTGTGTCGGCGCTGAAAAATCAATGAACAAGGATCACTCAAAGCGCCGACTCATAATTTTAAGGTTTATTATTTTATGCTTTTCAGTTTTTCGGCGGTTTAATTTTTTGTTAAAAAGTTTTTTAATTTAATTTATTTAAGTACCATCTCTAAGAATTAATTTATATACTCACTAAAATGGAAAATAATACTGCATATTAGATTAGATATATTAATTAACCAAAAATTCAAAGACATTTGACATCTACCAACACGCACTGGGCCCGCGTGGTAGATTACGGCTCACTCCCTCTCGCTGAAAGGCCTGTGTCGCAGCAGTGGAAAAAATATAGGCTGATTATGAAGCTCGTTTAATTCCATTGAATAACTACCACGACCACTACCACTAACCTATTTCATGGAAAAGTCGTAAACGTAAGAAAATTTGAATTTCGTGGGCTACCCCGGAGCTTTCACCTTAACTTCTATATGCAAAACAAAATGTCTGAAAAATACCATCGTATGGCCATATATACAGTGGGAGTTTTACGTCAGCTTGTTTGCCATTAAATGGCATTAAAAAACACGTCAACTAATCTAACTAGTCTTTTCCCTCAGAAAATATATATTTGAAAGTAGAAATCCTCGTCCGATTTGTGTCCGAATCTGTGGTTCCAACCACTGTACCAATGGCTAACCGTGTCGATTCCATTATCCATAGTCGATGTAGATTATTAGGTATTAACAATTAACTATCGAGATCGACTGATGAGTGCGTGAGGCGTCAAAGAACTTTTTACCGCGGAGATAAGTGCGCAGTACAATCATCTTACTAATTGATTTAAATTGCACTGATAGCCCACACTCACATAAGTTACACGCTTAATCATTATTTCAAGCATAGTTTACAATTATGCTCATCAAAAAATGATTTCTCCTTTGATACATGCATTTTAACACAACTTAATATTGTAGTGGCACTGGATCACAGAGTACATTATACTATACCACTGGATTTAGCCGAATCCCAAGATCACAGACGATTAGTCCGAAATCTGATAAAAAATGTAGGCACCTGTCTATTAAGTGCCAATCAGTCCCTACACTAGACTTAAACATTGGTGATAAATTCGATTACTTACCAAAGTCCCTAGTCCAGTCTACAGTCGGCCACTGCTAAAATCTTCAATATAGCTGTCGGCTTGCACCTTGGATCGGCCCTGCCCTTACTGTCGAACATCCAGGACGAGGCCGGTAGCGATTGGAGCTGTGGTAGATTAGCTTAAACTAAAAATGAGCGGAACCAAAACTAAATTTTGCGATTTCGGCGGCCTCATGTAGAATTGTCATGTGTCCGTAAAGGTACAATTCCGTGCATCGCGATCGATCGCGGCCGCGCGCGGCCTACGACTGTCGTCGATCGCTCGCGACAATAGTCACATTATGAAAATGTATGGCACCGCTGCCGAGGCCCGCGACAGACGCGCGCGGCCGACGAATGTCGTGAGCCGCGCGCGGCCGTGTCTTGAAATTAGTAGATGTTGTTCGTCAGTTCCCTCTAGACGTGTATCTACCAAAGTCAAAATCATGGTCGAAGTGCTAATTGACATCCTTGAAGAAGAAGAGGAGGATGACGAGCTGCTGTTGCTATATTATGAAAATAGAGTACCAATCGACCCTATTTTTAAAAGCAGAAATGAAGAAGGATACTTCCAAATATTGATTAAAAAGCATTTGTATTGTAATGAAAAAAAATTTCGGAAGTTTTGCCGACTAAATAAAAAACAATTCAATTTTGTACTTTCGTTAATTATGGAAGAAATTACGCCAAAAACATGTAAAAAATCAATATGCCCAGAAGAAAAGTTATTCTTAACACTTCGGTAAGTATTACAGTTAATTAATGATAAAAATGTTATTAATCTACACAATTAAATTTTAATATTTTGTTCTCGTTGCCTGATGATTGTACTCATTACTATCAGCAATATATTCTAGGGGACTATTTTTTCTAGTCATCAGGCAAAGGGAACAAAATGATCCAAACACATCACAGTGTGTATACAACACAAAACTAATAATCTGTTCTCTTAATTAAAAAAAAAAACAATATGGTTCTTAAACGAAAGAGCAATATTGTTTTTTATATCAGTCTCAAAATCACACAGCAAAATAATAACGAAATATATAATATAAATTTAACAGAATGTAACATATAACTATAAAGTAACTGATTGACATGGTAACCAGTGCACCATAGAGATCGTCTATTTATTACTATAAAGTCGCTATAATAAAAACATCAGTTATTATTATTAAACAAAAGGTATTCCATGCCTATCAAAGATAGGTCAGCTGGTTCTTGTACAGTAGATTCATCACTTATAGGGCATGGTGTATTTATTGAAGGCAGGTCATTTGGTTCTTCTTGGTCAATTGTTGCATCATTTATAGGCGGGCATGGCATACTTAGTGAAGATAGATCAGCTGGTTCTTCTTGACTAGTAGATGAAGCACTTATAGGTGAACATATGTTAGTATGTGATGCCGATGATGGTGATTCACCAGTTTTGGGTGGATTGTAATTAGTAGTGGCTGCAGTTGGATTCATCACGGGGTACGGCAATTCAGCACTTTCTGGACGTGGTTCTGAAGTAAACGATGATGGACTACTTGGAGAATACACTATCCCATAGTGAGATTTAACTGCAAGCATCTTATATTTCGTAAGTGTTTCAAAGAGCTCCTGCATGGCTTTAATTTGTAAATAAGAAGGAAGTTTTTTGAGAACACTTTTTGCTTGTCTTGTGAATAAATCGATTTCATCATCGCTGTCACAACTATTTCTAGAAGACAAAGACGATAAATTTTGTAACACTTTCTGCCGCGATTCATCACGCTTTTTTAGGTACATCAATATACTGTCTTTATTTTTGCGAGGGCGTTTACTTTTTTCTGGTGAGTCTATTGGATCCTCTAGAAGGTGATTTTCAGGTGGATTTAAACTATTTTCTGGATCGGTCATATCTGTTGGCTCTGTAATTTCCTCCACCTCGTCCCTATGTAAAGGCCCCGGAGAGAGCATATCCGATGAAGGCTGGGAGAGTTCGTCGTTAACAGTGCTAATACTTGTTCTTTCTTGGGAAACTGAATCTAAAAATAATAGTTGTAAGCGGTAACTTTGAAATTTACTCCGTGGATGTGCTGCAGATCCTGTACCACTTTTATTTTTTTTCTTTTGCCGATAGTATGTGTCTTTGATATTTTTCCACCGATTCTTACAAGCTTTACCTGTAAAAAGTAGTTAAATTCATGTTTATTTATTTATTATTGTCCAAAACAAAATATCATAATTTTTCATTATAATAATATAATATTATTGACTATTTTAATTTCATTATTTTTCAGATTTATTGCTACGGGAGAAAGTTACGAATCACTATCATTTGCATATCGAATATCGGAAAGCTACATATCTAGAATCATCAAAAAAGTATTGCGATTGTTGAGAATAAAGCTTTTGCCAATCGCTATGCCTACCCCTACAGAAAACGATTTCAAGAGAATCGAAAAAGAATTTTGGATGAGATGGAATATGCCAAATTGCGTATCAAGCATTGATGGGAAGCATGTCCGCGTCAAGTGTCCACAGAAAACTGGTTCTCTTTATTTCAACTATAAAGATTATTTTTCTATCGTATTACTTGGTTTGGTTGACGCAAATTATAAATTTGTAGCTGTTGACGCTGGATCATATGGCAAAGAAGGCGACAGCAATATTTTTAGGAAATCAGCAATAGGAAGGAAAATGGCGAATAACACTTTCAATATACCGCCCGCGAAGTATTTACCGGGCAATCTGGACATACTTCCTCACTTTTTAATTGGTGATGAAGCTTTTCCTCTCAGCACTTACATGATGAAGCCCTATCAGAGAAGAAATGCTTTACTGGATCGAGAAATTGAAATTTTCAACTACAGGCTTTGCCGCGCCCGACGAGTTGCTGAGAATGCTTTCGGGCTGCTAAGTCAAGTATTTAGAATATTTTATACTCCGATCGCCATTGCACCAGAAACTTGCACCGATTTAATATTGACAGCATGTTGCTTGCATAATATATTACGTGACGGATATCTGGAACACAACCAACAACCATACTACGTTCGTGATGAAGATGATAACCCGACGCAAAATATGATTAACCTTTCCAGCACAAGGGGATTCTCCTGGGAAGCTATTGAATGCCGACACAAACTAAAACAATTCTTCTGTTCAGAACATGGTCGCGTATCATGGCAGTGAAATAATTATTTGCCTAAGAATGGTCATAAGTGAACTTACTTACCTTTCAAAATATATTAAAAAAGTACTTACTAGTTTTGTTGATCATTTTAGCTACTTGTTCCCACGCTTTTTCACGCTTGTATGAATTTTTGTAATCTCCATGCCTCATATCATATACGATTGGAGTTTGAGACACAAAATTTATTAATATTTCGTCTTCCTCGACCGAAAAGTTTTCTCCTGCGTTCCTAGACATGTTTGCGCCATGAAATCCACGATGTTACTAAGCGCTAGAGATGAGGCGTATATACTAGAATAGGTACAGGGAATAGGTATGTAAAGAGACTAGGTTGCACCTATTCCAACTTTTAAAATACTAGATCCACCTAGTCTCACTGTGCCTACGCAGTACACAGCACCCGCACCGCGGTCCGCCCGAATCGAAGTACCAACTACGCGGCGAAGTGAGATAGCAGCATAGTCATAGCTCATTCATGTTTGACAAAATCATTCGTGTGTCAGTCACTTGAATTTGAACCCTAATTCAATGGCATAAAAGTAACATGACACGCACTGTGTTGTGCTAAAATATATACTGTCCTTTTTTAACTACACTATTCCGCGGTCCTTCCATCCTTGTCTGTCGGACTAGTCTCGAGACTCGATACTAGTCCGGAATAGGAGTATTTTATAGACTAGGTACTTTGACAATACTCGATACTAATGAAGACTATGATGATGTAGTCTAGTATCAAATACGGACTCATACGAATGTGATCTCGCTTGACTCGACGTCGCAAACACGTACTATCGGAGATCGGACTTATTTAGTAATCGGTATTTGTAACGAAATTTTGATAAATCATTAAGAACTTAGATCTATTTTTATTGTGATATTAATTAATTTGTTTATTGAAGTTCCTTATGGCGCGTTGCGAAAGGGGGCTAGACGGAATTAAGAGAAAAACTTTATTGTTTGTAACGACACTTTTTAACCGACTTAAAAAAAGGAGGAAGTTTCTCAATTCGACTGTATGTATTTTGTTTTGGAACGTAGGAGAGAGAGAGAGAGAAAGGAAGAGAGAGAGAGAGGGAGAGAGAAGGAGAGGGAGAGACAGGGAGAGAGAGAGAGAGAGAGATAATACTTTTGTTGAGTGTATACAGGTTTTTTGTACATAATAAATAATAAAAAAAAACAATCATGAATCCTGGAAAGGAACTTCGTTCCATCCGGGTGTCCCTTGACACCTCTCAAGTTTCGTTTTAAAAAATGGCTCCCAAAAAAAGAAGTGTCGCTTGTGATCATTTTACGGACAAAGGCCAACATGTATTAATTCTACGTTGATAGTCCTAAGCCTGCGGAAATTATGAAGGTACAGTTTATTACTGCTGACGTACGTATCTACACGTATCGGTGGTACGCAAAGACTAAGCATCTATAAAGTATGCGTATTTCATGGACTAGGTGGAATAGGTATTTGGATCTAGTATTTGTACGGACTTGGACTAGGTGCACCTAGTACAAAATTTACCTAGTACGACCCATCTCTGTTAAGCGCTAGAACATGTTAAGACACGCACGGCCGCGCGCGGCTCACGACATTCGTCGGCCGCGCGCGTCTGTCGCGGGCCTCGGCAGCGGTGCCATACATTTTCATAATGTGACTATTGTCGCGAGCGATCGACATCGACGACAGTCGTAGGCCGCGCGCGGCCGCGATCGATCGCGATGCACGGAATTGTACCTTAACGGTCGCCTTAATATTCTTAGCTATCCACCAACTAAGGTTGGATGTAATAGCGACAGGGTCACAGAATAACTGCGATCCAAGGATGTCCGTCGGGTTACAGGTTCTCCGGTTAGACAAACGACAGCTGCGTATGGTTACAGCAGCCATAGAGGACATGGGTCGTTTAATAAACATCTCTTTGTCATAGGATTAACGGACAGTCCGCTGAACGGAGGCCCCACTTTGAGGACGACGAGACAACAGCGCACGTGCTACTAAACTGCCGGCGATCGCCACATACAAGGCCAAGTACTTCGATAACCCAGGTACCCGACGTGAGATAGTCAGTAAGGTAGGTCGTGAGGTAGTCACCAAGACCTTGCTGGCCTTCCTCGAGGAGCTGGGGCTGATCGAATAACCGATTTCCCACCACTCAGACGTGGAGTTGCGGACACCAGCCCGTTCTACCTACGGGGGTCGGGAACCTTAATAGAATCTAAAAAGAAGTTGATTGCTCATAACTCCACTAATTAAGCGGACATTTTAATCTCAGCGAAGTGTGTCCGCACTAAACTCGCGTTACAATACATACGCTACTGCTTTCATCAATTATGATAATGCTGCGCTGAGATGCGCAGGCGCACGCGACAGTACGCCATTGGCTTTCCTAATTCCGAAGTTTAACGATGCTTGTCATCGTAAATTCGATGTTCATATCGATTATAATTGCATGAGATTTGTCGTCAAGGTGTTAATAGGCGAGGAATAAGGAGCGGTGTGCTAGTCACGAATAACTACGTCTACTTTACTGTATCTAATATAGATTTCTAATATTGGCATCGAGAAAGAGTGTATTATTTTTGGATGACTAGTGTAAAATGTAAGTTTTACGTCGTCATGATCGATTTATTGAGTATCGAGAAAACTGTGCATTCAAAATGCTAGTCATGTAATAAACTACGTTACTGACTGACCTAGTTGTCACTGTTGAAAACTGGGATTGGCAAAATAACTGAAATTGTCGATCCTCGTTTGCATTTGCGTCTGTAAGCATATTTACTAACGACTGAAGCTATAATAGGTAGGTAATTAACGGCTTCGTAATGGGCGATAAACTTTCAGTAGCCACCTACAGGTTACAATCTAAAATTTACTTTATGGAACCGTGCACAAGCGCAGTCGAGATAGGTAACAGTACATTTGAATAAACGAGTTACAACAAATATAATTCATTTAAACGTTATATTTGTAAGCCATCTCTCCGCTTTCCAAGCATAGAAACATTTCTATGAATCGTATAAGTCAAAATGAAAGCGCATAATGAAATTAAAATTGTGAACATTAAACATTCTTAATTAAATTGCTCACATACCGAAATTGCGGCGTCTTCACGCTCTTGTTAGTTGGCCTACAATAAACAGGCTAATAACTTGACCCCTGAAAATGTACCGACCACCCCCTTGTGTCTACCTCATACAGCCTCTTTCCTCGAGGTGAGGCAGACCAAGCTACGCTGGTGTTGTAATTACTGAGAAACGAGAACATTTTACAAGTTTAACGGGAGAAGTAGCTAGTAGCAGTGATAATTGGCGTCTGATGAAGACGTTTTATATGTCCCGCTATGCTTTCGGTAGTATTTATTGCTTATTTTGTTAATCGCAAATGAGATCGGGTGCATTGTTCGGTAGGTAATGAACTGCATTTTTACATGGACTTTTTATTTAATACAACTGTTACTTATCTGGGCTGATCTGGGGACGCATGTGGTTGAACTGGAATCAAAGACCAATGTTCAACAAGTTCATGAGACGGAAACTTTTCAAGTAGGTACCTCTCTTTTGGCATGACGTGGCGCAGCGTCTATTATTCATCAACAGCAGCTGATGCAGACTGTGCAGGAGCCTCAGGTCATGAACTCATGACATAAAGTCTACAGACACAATTACGTATAACCTAATTAGCTCCAGACTAATCAAGGTGCAATAAATTGCTATAAAACAAGTCGTCGGCTTCAAATACCGTCGACTGTTCACTTGTGTTTGTCTAGTAGTGGATATAATGTATCGGGTTTCATAACAAGTTCCCATTTTCCCAGGCTTAAGGAAACAATGTGTAATTAAACCTCTTACATAGGTCAGTAATTTACGTGGCGGTAACACTTTTCAACAAATGATCAAATGCTGTAGTATAGTAACTTTCTTTTGTGCTCTGGTATTTTTGGCTTCGACGAAATACCTAATCAAACATAATATTTGGCCTGGGGTCTTTAAACTTACATTGGCTTTAAAGTCACCTTATTTGAGGGCTGAGGGTAGTCGTAATGCTATCCTTAGATGAATGTAACAACGATTTCTCAGGTGCGGAAATAATGACTAGGTAGACCAAGTACTGCCCTAGAGCCCGCATGAAGTATATTTGGTGTTGATTAAGGTGGAATTTCCAGGGTAGCCCGCGAAATCCAATATTATCACGTTTTTTGTAATGCTACCCTAGAACCGCCAGACATTGCAGTGGTAGTGGTTGTGATATTTTATTTTCGTTGAATCAACGTATTCATGAGCCAAAACTCAGCAAATCATAAGTAGGCATCAACTAGCATGGGACTGACAAAAACGATGTCTTTCAAACGAACATCTCATAAAAGATCCCACAGGAAGATATACCTACCCGTACTCATTCAAAAACTTCCTCATTGTTTCACGCCAAACAAGTCGGAAAACAGCGATGAGAAACAGCGAGCATCTTCCAACAGGCTACAGAATGATAGACGCCAATTACAGACAGCCGCCGACACACAAATGATATCCCTCGCGCCATTCTCGATGGAAACAATAACAGATTGCGTAATTAGCGCCTTTCTCTGGCTACAAACACGGCCACAAGTTCTTATTGTTCTCCATCAAGGCTTGTAGCGTCTAATTGTTGACATTTGCATGATCATGGCGTGAAGTATGGCTTTAGGTTGATATTTAGTAGCTTTAACACGAACTGTTGCAAGCGTGCATGCAATTCAAATAACGGATTTTAGAGAAAGGCGAATTATTGGTAAATTGTCGGGAAATAAAATGTCAGACGGTCAGGGCAATTCCTTGGATTGTGATCTTTGCCCTACAACTTTAGCGTATACTTACAGCATTAATTTACTTTACCTATCTTGATATCCTAACTTCGGAAATATATATAATATTGAAATCGATATTTTAATAGTATTTTTCAATAATTGTTCTCAACCATAGCACCTGCCATCTTATCTCTTCACCACCCTTGCTTGACTGGTAGAGAATGCCTAAGGTATTAAGTCCGCCTTTGTACCTTTTTGTGTGCGAGAAGTTTAAATAAATAAATAATACTAACCATTTGAAATGTCTAGGTTTGTCGCCATCAGTATCATTTAGCTGAAGACTTAATTTGCTATTGCTAGATATGGGCCGCTCACAAAACTAATATGTTCTGTGAGCCTTCCATAAGCATCGTTTCAATACCAAGCTACCGACCTCGTGCCTCAAGAGAACAGTGGTTTCCGTGGTTTTCAACGGGTCGTCGCTTTACCTTTTACAAAGAGAGCGGTGTGCGTTAAAAATATGACCGACATTGTAGCAAAAGGTTTCGCCTCTCATTAAGATTACTGGCAACCAGCTGACCATAAATATTCAGTCACCAGCACCACATTGTCGTCTCCTTAATCGCCGGCCCCATTCCGTCCCCGCCGAGTGTTCCCGCGTATCGCCAGCATCTGAGCTGCGCCTGCGTGCTATCCGGCGATCTTTCCGCTCAGCCACTGGGCGATACTATCGCACGCGCTGAATTAACGCACTGCACTAGAAATCGCCGGATCAGTCGGAGATTTGTATAATTTGTTCGTAAAATTAATTTATTGTAATTTTGTCTTTACGGAGTTGGGATAAGTGGGTTAGCAGTGTCCGGAGTGTACAACAGGCTACAGATCGTCTGCCTTCAAATACTAATTCAATCCTTATACATAATAATATACTTAAGTAAGTTGAATTGCGTTTTTGTTTAGAAATTCTAAGTAAGAAAAATGCAATATTGATGACAATTGGCTCGGCCAACTGTTGGTTTTATGAATGGATAAGGTTCAGTGGCAGCTATAACACTACCTTTATGCACGTAACACTAAAAGTCTCATTAATTGTTTCCTGGGCTCTGGTAAGGGGGCGTCCAGGTGTTCTAGGGGGGAGGGGATCAAGCTAAATCTTTCCAAATCTTACTTAGGGGGGAGAGGGGGTCTTGGCAAATATCACGTAATTATTTTTCTTGCAGAAAACGGTGTAAAATTGCGTGAAAAATTATTTCTACAATAAAATATGGCCAAATCTGAGACAATAGTATGTACACTGATAAAAAATTAACTAGACTCAAGAGCCAAAATCTTGAACCAAGAATACCATTTTGAAAAAAATGATTTTCTTGAGTCAAGAGAATAAATACTTGAGTTAAATTCATGGACTGAATTAGAATAAATCTTTTCTTAATTTTTGTTTGATATTCATTATTTAATTTTATGATTGTGATTTTAAATTACGGTAATATTCACAAATACTAGTCTTTGCTAGTCTTCAATAAAAGTAGTAGAACAGGTTGTGTTTTTGTTTTTTTTTTTCTCTTAAAAATACAACACGTTTACAGCCCAAATAGAAGTTTTGAAGAATCTCGCGTTAGATTAGGGGAGGGGGGAGAGAGTTGAGGAAAATCTTACGATATCTCACCAAGGGGGGATGGGGGGTCGAAAAATTCTCAAAAATGCCTCATGTAATTAATGGACGCCCCCTAATGAGTGCGTGACCAGTTAAAAAAAATATAGACCATTAATAACGTATCAGAACAAAAGTGCGATGTTTGAAATCCGAAGGCGGTCGGTGACGCGCACACAGAGCATGAACGCGACGATTGATGACCGATCGCCTCTGATTTATATCGCCACGCGTGACGATGAGGAATTCGCGGTAATGCTCCAAGTTACGGAGCATCCCAGGAATCCGTGCGAACGTGGAGAGATTTTTTGAATCATTACGTTATTTTTTGTTTCCGGCCTATGCTGTATTAGGAGTTGGTTAAGCTACACAGGTAACTGTTTCGCTGGCAATAATTCAAATGGTAAAAAGCGCATAAAAACTTACGAATTCACAGGGTAGAATGTTGTATATTACAATTCTAACATAATTCTGACTCCTACTATACTACTAAGAGAATCATGGCTCAAGCATAAGATAGATATAGATACCTAGAGACTACTTAATAGATGACTGGGCCTATTAGATTATAGGTAGGTAACAAGGTACTTTATTAATTTATTTATATATACTTTATTGTACACCATAAAAATACATCACAAAAAAAATTAAAATGACTACTTTCTTCGACTTTCAGAGATGAAGAACGTGTGAGGATCACCAAGCCCAAATTATATGTCCTTCATTCATTCTTCAAATGCCATTAAGGGCCTTGGTTCGGTTTAGTGCCGTAAAACGGTCACTTTCTGAACCAATCTTCTCATTAACGGCTTGGTTTGAAAATTTGAAAAAAAAATATTTTTGCTATAGATTCATGTACATAATTTTGTCCAGAGTACTTTTTTCGTAGGGTTAAAACCTTTGTTGTAAAAAAATATTTACGAAAACCTAATTTTTTGGCTTATATTTCCTACTCCTTCTAAACAGCTTCGTTATTTGAAAATATTTTTACATAGAAAAATAAACGGTCATAGGTACTAGGATTCCACAATAAAATATTGTAAATTAATCAAAATTTTGCAAAGAAATACCCCCACTTTAAGCTGTCAAGGGTATAGGGGCTTTGCGCGGGCGCAGTCTGCAGTCGTGCATTAGCATTCAGACGGGAGGGCTGTGTCGCTCGCTGCTCCGCTCCGGCTATCGACCGACTATGCACATACGTATGTGTTAGTGCAAATATTTATGAACTTTATGTATTAGTGTGCGTTACTATGCGTTCATAGACTAGCTCGCTCCAGATAGCTTCATTCGATTGCGCGCGTAGGCGCTTTATTTATTGTTGACTATTTGATGCGTATTTATTTTTTATGGGGCACGTATAGTTTTGGCATAAGAGTTAGCTCGTCGAACTAACAAATCTGTTAAACTCCTTGTCTTTTTCTAATTACCATTTACTCTATCAGAGTGAGAGAGGCGGAAAAAGTTTTTTGTTTTGCCTTGTGTCTTAGTTTCGTTAAGTTCAGCTACACTTCTCAAGGTCAGCCCTTGGATGGGTGACATTTAGTTTTTGTTTTGCCTTGTGTCGCAGGTTTGCTAGGTTAAGCTACACCTCTCAAAGTCAGCCTTTGGATGGGTGACCATTTAGTTTATGAGTGGCGTTATGTCGCAGGTTCGCTAGGTAAAGCTGCACTTCGCAAGGTCAGCCTTTGGATGGGTGACCATGTAGTTTTTGTTTTGCCTTGTGTCGCAGGTTTGCTAGGTTAAGCTACACTTCTCAAGGTTAGCCTTTGATGGGTGACCATTTAGTTCATGTGTGGCGTTTTGTCGCAGGTTCGCTAGGTTAAGGTGCACTTCGCAAGGTCAGCCTTTGGATGGGTGACCATGTAGTTTTTGTTTTTCCTTGTGTCGCAGATTCGTTAGGTTAAGCTACAGTCCCCAAAGTGAACCTTTAGATGGGTGAAAATTTAGTTTTTTCGTACCTTGTAGTTGGTTTGCTAGGTTAAGCTGCACTTCTCAAGGACAGCCTTCGGATGGGTGACCATTTAGTTTTTGTTTTGCCTTTTGTCGCAGGATCGCTAGGTTAAACTGCACTTCTCAAGGTCAGCATTTGGATGGGTGACCATTTTTTTTTAAGTGAAAATCTTTGTGGGACATAATTACTACGGAAGTTTCAGTTGTACGTATGTATATAGTTTTATGTAAACATATGTAAATAATTAGTACATGCAAGTGAAACTTCCTTAGGAATTAATTCGGGATAATCTGTAGATTTTTATTATAAATCTTGTCTATTATAATTTCCAGTCAATTTTTCTTTACTGTAATATATTTTTTGTTTGCACACTCATTGACAGTTTTCGAATATTTGGATTTACATTCTTACAATTTACAATATATTTAAACATTTTTTTTTGGAGTTTACTCGTTATAAATCGATTTTCATATACATATATCGATTATAAGGCCCGGGTATGAAAATTAATGGGTAGTAAAATCGAACTTTCTCCGTTACGTTACGTTATGGGTTATGTTATGTTATGTTTATTAAACTATATAATTTATAATCGCTCGTAAGGAGTAAACTCCAATCGTGCGTACACAATTTTTTATTTTTGTAAATGATAATATACCAATGCAAAAAACATCAGGAACTGCAATCAAAAATACGAAAGAAAATTAAAATCTACAAAAATTGGAAATGGCTTGTATTTAAAAGAATCTTTTTACAAATATCTCATATTGCGTTCCCAAAAATATTATTGTACACTCAAATAGAATATTCGCGCTTATTGGGAAAGTCAAATAAATCCAAAATAAAATATATCCACTCTTTCGGTCATAGTTTGCGAATATTCCCAGTCGCCCCCGCGGGGATTGCCACCGGAGGCAAATGGGAATAAAAATTCCCAGTCGCCACCGGTGGTGACTGGGAACTCATTGCCCCCACTTCACTTTTTGACAGGCCTGTTGGTCTAGTGGTTAGTGACCCTGACTGCTATGCCGGAGGTCGTGGGTTCGATTCCCACCCAGGACAAATGTTTGTGTGATGAGCACGATCATTTGTTCTGTGTCTGGGTGTAATTTATCTATAATATGTATGTATTTAGAAATATATAAGTATGTTTATCAGTTGTCTAGTACCCATAACACAAGCTCTGCTTAGCTTGGGACTAGATGGCGTTGTGTGATAGTTGTGGAATATTATTATTGTTATTATATATTATTACTTTCGCTGTACATTGCTTTCTCCATCGTAGAGAATAAAAGGATGAGGCAACTTATCCTAAGCCTGCCTTTATCTCTAAAAAAAGACAAAATGCATTGATTTTTTTTTTTATTTCGATATGAATAAACTTGTTAAAATTAAACCTTTGAACTGATATATTGTATCACAGATAATCAGACTCTTAAAGACAGTAATTAAATTAAAAAAGTGATACATAATAATATTTTTTTAATAAATACGTATTATAAACAAGGCTGAAAATTATGCCAACCTAGTACTTCCAAGACATAAAGCGTTTTCTAGCTACCACACACCCATGTTAGGTGAGCTCCTACCAAGTTATGCCAGCCTGGTACTTCGAAGACATAAAGCGTTTTCTAGCTACCACACACCCATGTTAGGTGAGCTCTTACCAAGTTATGACAACCTGGTACTTCGAAGACATAAAGCGTTTTCTAGCTACCACACACCCATGTTAGGTGAGCTCCTACCAAGTTATGACAACCTAGTACTTCCAAGACATAAAGCGTTTTCTAGCTACCACACACCCATGTTAGGTGAGCTCTTACCAAGTTATGACAACCTGGTATTTCGAAGACATAAAGCGTTTTCTAGCTACCACACACCCATGTTAGGTGAGCTCCTACCAAGTTGTGACAACCTAGTACTTCGAAGACATTAATAAAAAAATATATAGCCTACGTTACTCGCAGATAATGTAGCTTTCTACCATTAGAAAGCTACATTATCTGCGAGTCAACAAAAAAAAAATCTTTCACCATTGAAAGAATTTTTAAAATCGGTCCAGTAGTTTTTGAGTTTATCCATTACAAACAAACAAACAAAATTACAAATGTTTCGTCTTTATAATATTAGTGTAGATAAGAGGCAGGTTTAGGATAAGTTGCCTTTTATTCTCTACGATGGAATAAGCAATGTACAGCGAAACTGAAGTGGGGGCAATGAGTTCCCAGTCACCACCGGTGGCGACTGGAATTTTTATTCCCATTTGCCTCCAGTGGCAATCCCCGCGGGGGCGACTGGAAATATTCGATAGTTTGTGCGTCGATGTCCCTGCCAACTTATTGAAAGCAGAAGCGCTCTTATCTTAATGATAGCACTAGCCATTATGTTGTAAGTACAAATGTGTGAAATATGCCTATCTATCAAACTTTTTCAAAATTTACCATGTTCGGTTCTTGAAAACTTTAGAAGTGATTCACACACAGCAACATTTTCTTTAGAATAAAATATTTTTTTATTCTCATAACCATAGGCACTTATCTATATATTTATATACTTATAATAAAACTGTAGAGAGGTCAATTCTGTACATTGAATATACATTCAAAATGAATATTGGAGGATGAATGGTGATCGATACTGATGCCAAAAATGCAATCAGTAAATTTTATGTCTGTCTGTCTGTCTGTCTGTCTGTATGTGCACGCATGGGTGAAAAACTACTGAAGGGATTTTAACCGAACTTAGTTAGATTGTAGTCCATACTGGGCAGGTTATAGGCTATATAACATAACGCTAAGACACATAGGAGCTGAGCAGTGACGATACCCGCGGGATATTTTTCGACCTCCACGCGGGCGAAGCCGCTGGCAAAAGCTAGTATAAAATATGTTAATAAAAAACTTGATTTATAATCATTCCGTCGAGAGTTAACTAAGTATGTACTACAGATAGTCACCCATCCACGAACCGACCGCGGCAGGCGTAGCTTAACGTGGTCGATCGATCCGTGCGGCTGTTATTACATAGTCATATGTTCGAGCAAAGTAAATATATTTTCTTATCTTACTTTAATCATATATTTTCTTATCTTACTTTAATCAATCACATAAGTACCTACATGTTTAAAAAAATATGTCCATTAGAAACATAAAAATATTTGCGTCTATATATAAAAATATCAGCCTTAGACCACCATACCTTCCAGAGTCGTAGGCATAAATACCGAACTTCGTCCGCCTTTGCATATTCTTTGGTAATCTTTTTAGTGTAGCGCGCCGCCGCCGCTCGTTACGTGTGTGCGGGAGTATTGAGCTTAGCTCCGCCCATATGCTCAAGGTTAACGAGAAACCTATGCGCCTTAACTCTCATGCACAACACTGAAATCCAATACTTAGGTACTCCGCTAACCAAATATTCCGCTCATCGAACTCGTTATGCCACCCACAGTCTGCCGCTCGCCACAATATGCTCCCATATGTTTCTCCATAACATAGTAGTAGGCAAATAGCATCAGGCACGCCTGACACCGGCCGCGGCCGTAACTAAGCACGCTCCATCGATCCCATGTCCGCGGTGATGCCAGATGTGCTTCAATGGACTTCTAATGGCTTGTTACGAGGAATATGGAGTTTTTGCAAGACTCGTTTCAAGTTATAGTTCCTTGTGCTCGGTACATAGTACTTGTTGAAGTTCTCGCCTCTTTGGGCATGCAAATTGGTCCAAGGAAACGGAGTGTATCCTTCTTTAGGTCGTCAGTATATTGAACCTTGCTCATCTAAGGGCCAGTTTGTAGAACGAATATTATCCTTCAACCACGCTTTTTTTTTTTTTTTTTTTTCAGGATGGGAAATCATCAAATGAACTCTCCCGCTCTGGGCGGAGCGGGAGGGCGTGTCAGACTTTTACTGACTAAAACCCACCCGTGTTCCATCAGTTGCCCATGTGCCAGGGTCACGGTATCTCTTTCGAACAATCACGCGACCCCGGCAGGCATCGGTCCTAGTAGACCCCTACACTGCTGCTGACATCTCTTTGAGGCGCGCGTGGAACACTGCGCGCCGTCGACCCGAGCTTGGTCCTTACCGGGCGGCGAGCTACCCATTGCTCGCCACCCGCAAGCTCGCGCCTACGGTGGCCGGGAGTCCGCAATCGACTCCCGACGCCCGGGGCGTCTCCTCCTGCGGCGGCTAGTGGCGTGAGGGCGCAGAGACTGCCACTCCCTCACGCGCCCCGCCTCCTCTTTTGCGAGCATTACTGCTTTGCAGAAGGAGGTGACGGCTTCCCATTCCCTCTCGCTCCGTACCATGGCTCGCACCAGGGCCGGACGCGAGAGGTCGCCGCCGCCGATCGCCTCCACGAGGACACGACACAACAACACAACCACGCTCGCTTGACAATTTGTCAGTTAATTTTGCGATAATTTTCGTTCCAGGAACTGGCCCTAAGCCCATGGGCATAGCCAGCTGTTTGCCCAGGGAGGGCATATCAGAAATATCCACACACCCGAAACACTTACACGAAACATTAGGTGTAAGCAGGGCTCGGAAACCGGTTGAAATTCTTAACCGGTAACGGTCATTGACCCCAAACCGAAATCGATTTAGGTTAAAGGTTGCACTTTACCGGTTTTTACCGGTATATGCGATTTACCGGTTTTTCATGAATTTTGGTTTTGATACTCAAAATTAACCGGTTAAAACCAAGTTTGATAGGGTCCCCGGCCCCCGCCACTCTTGCTCGCACGGTCTGGAAGTTGCGATGTCATTTACTTACAAAATTTTAGTCGCATCAAATCGCATGCAAGTTCGCAACGTCGCCGCCACAAGATACAAGGACTTTAAATACTAATAGGTAACGAAGAATGAACAATAGAGGTGAGTTTTATTCGAATTAATTATGTTGACTTCATTTTAACTAGCTTCCGTCTTAAATTAAATTTATTCTTACCAGGATTAAAGCGGAGCAAATCTCCACACCCTCTTGACTCAGATGACGATTTGGAGCGCCCTTCATCTCCGTCTTTGTTAATATCAAACATGACGTCGAAAAAGAAAAAAGTAGAAGTGAACGAGACAAACATAAATAAAATATGTTTGTCTTGTTCACAACATTCAAGAGTAAAAGAAGACAAAAGGAATGACCATTTTGCAGACCTCATTAAAGAGGAATTAAAGCATATCTCACCGTGTATGCGTACAAGGTGTTACGTAAAAATATTAAACTTTTTAAACATTGCAAAAGGTCATCATACAGACGAAATTGAAGTGACTGATACGGAAAAAAATTAAGTCAATAGGGTTTTTGTTATAAATAAAATATATAATTAATAAAATTGTTTTATTTCTGTACTCAATCAGTAAACAATGCAGCAACTTCTTATCTGCTTAATATAAATCACACTGAAAATAGTATTTTTCAAGATTTTTTTTTATAACAAAAAAAAAATTATTCATAAATCATTCCGTAAGTACCCATACTAATCTTGATGTTTTTGGGAGGACATGTTGGAGTTCTAAATAAGAGGCCTAGGATAAGTTTAGACTCCACAAATCACAGACTCCCACATATTACAACTATTCATTTGTGAACAAAAATGTAATTTTTAGAGATGAAAAAAACATTTATTGAATTTGAATACCAACGATTCACAATCAAGAAATTAAAAATAACAATATTTTGGTACAAGTCACACTCGGCCATAAGATCCCAAACTAGGCAGAGCCTGTATTATCATTTATACAGGGTGTTACGATAAGATTAGGGTTGCCACCCGTACTTTATAATAAAGTATTGTACGTTATTTCACATAATTGTACTGTATACTTTATGGGAACAATAAAGTACACGAAAATCCTTTATTTTGGAAAATTTGATTTCTTTGGGATTTTGAAAGTTTAGTCGTAAGAACTTTTTTATAAACGAAATTAATCTAACACAAACTGAAAAAAAGCAATAAAAATAAGTTTTTACATATAATAATATAGACAAATAAATCATACTTTATTTTTATACTATGTACTTTTTTTCTAAAACCTATAATAACCAATGTACTTTAATTGCAAGAAAAAAAGGTGGCAACTCTAGATAAGACCCATGAGATTTGCTTTGAAATACCTACTGCATCTGCCAATAGAAATGAACAAGTTTTTCCAAGAAAGTAATAGTCTATTCCCAAGAAAAAAATTGGCTTTACCATATAAAGTTATCATCAGCTGATCAAAATTACTACGAGAGGTCCAACATTTTGACATACTATTAAAATATTACTCTAACGCAAATAAATGATTATTTCTGACTACCAAAACATCATCAATTATTAAGTCATTCAATGACATACGTAAATTGTTAAGGACAAATTTCAAAGACGAAAAGAGCCTTTCAACACTAACACTTGTCGGTGGTGTCGCCAAAACTACTTTTGCCGGGTTGTATAAATATGGATCCGTCATTTTCTTCTGCTCCCAATACTCTAAAATGCTGCTTTTCGACGGTAATACTGGTTCTTGTAAAAAAGCAACTAACTTAAAATTAATTTCTCTTTCTAATGATTGTAAATTCTGTTGATCTATATTTATATCTCTGTTGGTAACAAAATTTTGGCGAAGGTAGGTGTCCAAATTTATATCTTCATTAAATGAATCAAGTTCTGCAGAAGTTCCTGGAACAACGCTATCGTTAACACCTGGACTGGAAGGTTCTAAAGTCGCTTCTGCAGTCGTTCTTCTTTTTAAGTTAGTCAACCTTTTATATGTTTCAACTAACACAGCCCTTGCGCAGTTTTGTTGTGTAGTCGTAAGTGTAGCATTTACTCTCGGGTCGAGGTAAATAGCTGCGAGAAAGTATTCATTGCTGAAAAGCACTTCTTGACGACTTCTTAAACAGGACAGCAAACGCTGGGCAAAAGAGCTATGTAGTTGTTCGACTTCGAGACGACACTTCATCCAAGCAATGTAGAAATCGCCAAAAGTTAGTTGTTCCGTTTGCAATTTTTTTGATAAAATCCTGCAGGGCCGTAAGACGTTTAAATAATTTTCAATAGAATCCCAAATGACTTCTGGTTCGGAATTTAAGTTAGCGATGCAAAAATCTTTTAGTTTATGCAGTCTTTCTAGCATGTCTGCGGTAGAATCCCATCGAATGGGAGTATCAATCACTGCATTTTGCAGTTTTAGTAGTTTTAAACGCATTGCCATATTTGGCGTACGTAAATTACGAGCGATTCTTCGGCAATGTCCAAGAAATTCCTCTATTTCTTGGCAGGCATCTTTGATGGCGAGCTGTAGACAGTGCGCAGCACATCGTACGCTTGTAACCGTATGAACTGTACCAGATGTGCTACCTGAGCCAATCTCTAACTCACTCTGTTGAAAAAAAGCAGAGTCCTCCTCGTTGTATTCGCCGTCCATTTCGATTTCCGATTCACTAAATGATTCAGTTAATGACTGGCTTATTGACTCCCTGACTGCCTCGTTTATTTGGTTAGTCATACTTATCATATTTGCTCCATTATCAGTAGTGATAGTTTGTATTTGGTTTAGATCTATGCCGTACCTGCTAAGACAATCGGCCACATTGTCCTTTAAATACTGTCCTGTATTTCTCTCGTGCAATTCTACGATACTTACATTTCGAAGGACAATCTTTCCATCTGAAAAAAAAAACATATTTTTAATTAGTAGTTTGACGACCTGATTGGCACAGTAGCTAAGCAATTGGACTGACTAGGGGTTATGTGGGTTCGATTCCCGCACGAGATAAAAAAAGTGTTCTCAACAGATGTTTGTGTCAAGCTAGGGTGTTTGTGTATGTGATATTTCATGTTTTTGAAACGCTACAAGAGAAATTGCTAGTGGGGCAACGTTTTATTAAAAAAGAAAAATGATCTGAAAATCATACCTACCCACAACATACTGTATATTTAGTCCCAGAAATCTTCGCAACTTAATAGATGCAACGTCTACTTTAAGTGCAAGTAGATTATTTTTGATTTCGTTACAAATCTTTCCACGAATTTCGTGAGCCATATCTCTGGATCGTACATTTTTTATATTAATTGCTTGCTGCTGGTTTTGTGTCACCCCTGGTATTAACATAAGAAGGTCTTTGAATGCTTTGTCTTCAATTAAGCTAAATGGACGTCCATGATCTGTTACAAGTCTCGTGCAGCACTGCATTACACTTTTAGTGGCGTTAGACGTTTGCGGCGGCATGTTTTCTTTAGCTGCCAAATTTATATTGTGAATTTCCTCGTATTTTGCTCTATGTTGAGAATAAAAATGTCGCAACAAGTTTGCACCATGGTTGCCCTAAAAACATAAACACTATGAAAAAAATGCGCATGTACCTAAAAGGTATATTATTGTAATGTTTTTTTCACTTCCAATTACAGTACGACACAATTTACAAGGAGACCGCCAAGATTGTCCGCCTCCGATTTCAATGATTTTTATATATAGGTATTGTTATGTTTGAGTAAGTGAGTAATTACCCAAAAGGAATGCACGCAACAATCAATCAATCCTTTATTTCAGGCTACTAAGGCCCATAAAAACAATACATAAATAATATAAAATCAATAACTATAAACTAATACATATTCTATAAAACTAAACTAAAACTGTCTCTAAACACGTAATGAAGACGGCGCGGCGTCGTGTTCCGCTGCGTGGTGTCGCGTAACCGTCCTCGGAAGCGTCGAAACATGACACCTTTCGGCCAAAAGTCCTCTCTTAAGTAGGTCTGTAGATGGTCGGTTGGAACTCGTACCACGAACGACTTAAAGTTGATGCACGTTGTTGTTGTTGTTGTTGAACGCTCAATAGTTTCAGAGTTGCTTCTACCGAGCAACTTAAGGGGCACACCTAGTGTAACGGCCTAAAAAAAGATGATTTTTGGGATTTTTTATTAAAAAAAACTACTTAATTAATTGTTTCAAAATTTTAAGAGTATATTTATACATATTTTAAAAAAATAAAGCAAAGTTTTTGAAATATTTTTTAAGTTAAACACGATCTCCAACGGTGCGAAAAAAAAATTCTACACTGCTGCAGTAATTCCGGCCTTCTCCGTGGATGGAATATAAAAAAAAAACTCGTTAAACTAGAAGATGTTGTCCGTACGATCAGAAAAACAATTGAAAAAATGGCGGCGTTTTAAAAAAATAGTCGAATTTCACCCAAAATTTGTCGTTTTTGACCTGAAAAAGTTCGATTTTTTATCTTTTTCTTTAAGTTCTCCATACAATTATTCATCGATTTTTTGATCTGATCAAAAACCGAATTTTGGCAGGCCACAAACGACCAAAAATTTTGGGTGAAATTCGACTTTTTTTTTAAATACCGCCATTTTGTCAATTTTATTTTTTTTTATTTTTTGATTATGTCATTGTACGGACAATATTTTCTAGTTTAACAAGTTAATTTTTTTTTAGATTTTATCCACAAAGAAGGATGGAATTACTGCAGCAGTGGAGGACCTTTTTTCGTGCCGTCAGAGATCGTGTATAACTTTAAAAATATTTAAAAAATAATGTTTCAAAAATTTCGCTCTATATTCTTAAAACACGTATAATATACTCTTAAAATTTTGAAACAATGAATAAAGTAGATTTTTTTTTAATAAAAATTCCCAAACATCACCTTTTTTAGGCTTTACACTAGGTGTGCCCCTTAAGTTGCTCGGTAGAAGCAACTTGAAACTATTGAGCGTTGCGTGAATTCCTTTTGGGTAATTACTCACTTACTCAAACATAAGAACATATATAAAAATTATTGAAATCGAAGGCGGACAATCTTGGCGGTCGTCTTGTTAGATTAGCATCGGTGTACAACAATTCGAACAAAAATAAACAACTTACAGTGCAACAACTTTACAAGTTATTGAGTTTGCATTGAAAATCATTTTCTTCTAAAGCAATTCTTCTTCTTCTTCTTGGCGTGTCGGTAACAATCTAAATAGTGTTAGCCCAGAATTTGGCTACGAGCTTTTCTAAATCAATAGTACCTAAAGATTAGTGATTTTGAAGGCGCACTCAGTTCGGATGTGATTGGTTTTACGTTTTTTTTTTTATTTGGCCGATGCTACATATAAGTTGTGTCGTACTGTACGCGATTGTCAATTAATATGAAATTCCATAGGATTTCCATAGGATTGAAGTCGCATTAAAAAAAATTAGCAATGAGTATTTTCGTTTAGTTCAAGACTGGCCACTGACCTAGGGCCGAGAAATCGGAAGGTTAGAATGCAATACAAAATGTACCACACGTCACATACCTACCGATACGGTACCGTCCTCATACCTACCGTCGGATCGGTAGGCATGTAACGGATTTTGTGTAACATTCTAGAAATCCGATTTCAATTCTTTTCGGTAGGTCCGTGGCCAGTCAAAAAGTACCTAAGTACTTGTTATGTGAGTATTCGTTTACCATAGCTGTGTTAATATACATAAAGTACATACTTATAACAAAATAGGTACGCAGCAATCATGATAATAAAAATTTGAATAGAGAAAACGACTTACTTTGATAGTTGCATTACAGCCTTCCATTAGACACTTGGATTTTTTGGTTTCTTCGTCGTACGTAAACATGGAATAGATTCTATTCACTTTTTTTCTCCCCATAATAAATACTGATCTATCAAATTCACCACAAGAATAAAAATAAGTATATCTCCGCTGTGAGTTTACGAATTGTCCAAAATCCAAACGCAATGAACGAGGAGTGGCTGACGACTGGCACGTATGCTCGACGCTTGCGGGCGCGCAACTAAGCGAGTCGAAACATGAGTCTACCCGCACCATTTAAGTTCTTCGGTTGTATTTGTCGTCCTCAGATGAACCATTTTTGTTTTTCATAATATTTTCTGGGGTAATGTCACTATAACTTCTAGAAAGTGTTAAAAAAAATAGACGAAAACAAATTAGGTACAAATTATGAAATTAACCGGTTAATTTGGGTGTCAAAACCGTTTGTGCCTATGTAACCGGTAACCTTTATCATTTGTGTTACATAAAAACAGTTCACTTGTTTAACCGGTAAATGAAGGAACGATATATTTACCGGTATTTTATCGAAATTAACCGCTCTTTTCAAACCGGTTCCGAGCCCTGGGTGTATACTTACACCGTGTAAGTATGTAGAGTGTAGGGAAAACACCCGCTGGGATCCTACTTATAGGTTCTTAATCAAAAAAATATGTAAGCAATAGAAAATATTAATTTGTTTAATTTAAATTGTTTGATTAGATAATTACCTATTATCAAAAGTTTTTTTCGAGGACCTTCAGCAACACGGTTCCAGTCACACAGCACCTTTTGGTAAGCCTAACTAAACCTTAGCCTCACACAGTCCCTGAGATCCTAAGGTATATTATTTTACCTGCGGCTCGTTCTCATAGCTCCTACGACCACTGACGCTCAGATTAGATCCAAAGATCGCAATCTATGAATCTTCAAGCACTTATGCGCACACTTTTTCTCAATTAGCACTAACAGTTAACGATAAACTCGTGTAATTATCTCGTAGACCACAGCCGTCGCTCGGGAAGCAGTTTCGCATAATACAGAATACATAATCACCCACAAGTTAGTGTCTGGACTGCAGATATTTGCGGTCATTCCCGCTAGCTAACCGCTACGGCCCGCAGCTGTTAACAGGACCATCGTTTAGCTCTAGACACCGTTCTGCTTGGCCGGACTTAACTTAGACTATTATGAGGTAAATAAATATTAAGTTCCCGGCAAGCTGTGGCAGGGCAAACGTTAACTGCTGGCTTTTGGTAGTTGCCTCGCAAAGTCGCATCACTGGTAAAAGTTAAATAAGTCATGCCAAAAATTAGTAGAAAGCAAAAGAGTGGTTTACTTGGTTTAGTAGCTTCATACTTAGGTACTATTTATCGAGGATAACTGTGAATTTATTCCTTATTGTGTGCCGAAGAAGGTACTGTGACGTCCATATACATATTATTTTATTAGGTCCACCATTAAATATTATCATCAATCATGAATGCTGTAGGTAAATTATTTTTCCTCAGTAGGTTTACATAAATTGTCATTTAATTTTAGAGTTGTCCTACGGTCCTACTTAGTTGTCATGGAGAACAAGGAAAACGCGACATTCAAATGATCCAAACAACAAGAATGTAACATTTGCAGCCATATATGTATAATTCCATGAATAGTAATGAATTACCTAAACTGCGGTTTCACGGAGGTGTGCAGTGGGTTAGGCACTCATTACTATGCTGTGACCTGAGCCTGGCGGGCCTAGGAGTGCCAGCGGTAAGCTAGGTGTGACCCGCGACTGTGCTCGTCACGTCACAGTCTACTGCAAGGCATGGACACTGGCATAGTTTTACACTTTACTCAAAGAATTCTCGACAAGAATTATTTCAGTATAGATACTGCCTTGGTAAAATTGATGTTTTCAGAGTCCCAGAATGAAATCCTATCCTAACACCGCCATACGAAGAGGCGTATTTTACCCGCCTCTTTTTAATTTAACCTCAATGACAAAATATACTAAGTAAGATGTGTACCAAGTTTCTCTAACTACTACGTATTCAGTAGCTTGGGGACTGCTCATGCAGATAGGTAATATACTTAAACGCGAGTGTAAAATTGTAAGAGAGATTGCTCTCACAAAGGTACCACTTGCTTACCACTAAACAAATGCAAATAGGTACTTTCTAAAGCTACCTTCTATGAAACTACCATTTAGCAATATGCGACCGAAGTTTTCAGTAATGAATTTACTTATAATTGGAATCTTTACATATTGTCATGCTCCTAAAAAATTAATTGTCATTTTAGGTCGAGACGGTTCCAACATAAAAGATGCCGTGAAACCGATTACGAACTTAGAATAATTTACTTCTTGGCTTTAGTTAGACACGCACGTTTCCTTAGCCAAATTAAAAAAAAACCACTGCGTGGATTTTAGGCGATGGTGACGTGACTAAAACAAATTTATTTTAGTTTATGGTTAAGTAGTTTGATTAGTCGAGGGGACTCGTAAACAAGAACTTGATTATTCAAGCCCAAAGTAACTGTTAGTACCTGCCTACTACTGAAAAAATCAGAAAACTTCTGACTATTACCTATAGTTTATAAACAGATAATCAAAACATTTTGTTTGTTTGTGTTGTGTTCAATTTGTTTGTTTTTTTAAAATATGTATTGATTTTATGCCGACATCTACGCTCAACGAATTAATAAAATATAGGTGTACATATATTATACAGAATATTTATGTTAGAATCCGTAGTTTCATAGTATTCACCGCGGGTTGATCATTAGGATAGGTAGTACTTATATTATACTTAATTCTCTATAGATTGTTAGATATTTGGATGCAAAAAAATGGGTAGTAATAAAAGCTCCGACAAAAAAAAGAATTGTCCTTACTCAAAATATTAAATCTACTGCCTAAAATACTAACTTTCCGACTACTTTTGTCCGAATAAAAATGACGAAACGACCGAATGAGATACCGAAATCTTTGACAAATAAATATGACTATTTATTGCTATAATACTTTTCTACCAGCATAAATTACGTTCTACTGAAAACTAAGCTTTATAATTTTTATCTTTACTTACCAACTATTCATTCATAAATTACCTTTCATATTTCATAGACTGTGGTGCTATTTTAACTGTAACATAATACTGAAAATATTGTTCTGAATGATTATACAGAAACTCATAAAAAATATAAAAATGTACTTGTAACAACAACTTTTACTTGCATCATATATCATGAATGTTACTTACCACGGGAATGCTTCGATATCAAACCTACCTAGACCTATTTTAGGCGTTAAAAAGTTAGAACAGCATGCAAGCAAGCATGCAGTAGGCATGGTTTCTGTCACGGCTCCGGCGCTGCGGGGCTCCGGCGGTCCCACGCAAGCTTATCGTCGCAGACGGTTTAACTCCGCGCCTACGCGATTCTAAATTACACTCTAGGGGTAGGGCAGACAAGACTACGTGGAGTCAGATTTCAGCGATTTGTTTCTGTCACAAAAACCTAACTTGTAGCAATTTTTTACCACTAACAATTTGATTATAAATGAACTTTCGGCAATATACACTTCAGACACCTGGGGTTCGGGATAAATTAATTTAAACCAATTTACCAAAACACACAAACTGTTTAATTAAATAAACACAAATATCGCAACTACAAGAAACGTCACTTGGAATCACTTGTTTCGCGTGTACTGTATCACTCGAATCGTATTCGCTCGCTTCCGAAATCGAACTGCTTGTCGGCCCGACAATCCGCTATTTATATCCCGAGCAGAACATTCTCGAACATTCGACACCGCCACAGCGTAGAAGCTTCTAGTAACTTCCATTGAACTGTTTAATCCCACTATTCGACAATAGATGGCAGTAGCGTCTACGTACAATTTCGTGTAGTACTTGCTACTCAATAACAGATGGCGTTAGCGTGTCATTTCCAGTAGTTTCTAACACTGCCCCGTCCTTAGATGGAATTAGCGTGATGTTTCTAGACTTTTCGATTTACGTCACACTGCCCCTTTCTGAGACGGAGTTAGCATGATGCTTCTAGACTTTACGATCTACGTAACACTGCCCCCTCCTTAGACATGCTCGTCCCGAGCATCATTATTCCCGTAGTATCGTGCCAATCGATCTACATGGACAATTTTAGGTGCAGTTCGCATACCCTTTTGTATTCGGTAAGTGACGTCGTTGATCTTGGTCACAATTCGGTACGGCCCGTCCCATTTTGCCTGCAGTTTAGGGGACTTTCCTTTGCTGCGCACTGGGTTATGCAACCACACTAGCGAACCTTCGTCGAAGCCAGTATTGTTCATCTTCCGATCATAACGAGTTTTCATTCTCTCGGACATCTGTTGGCCTGATTCTCTGACATGCTCATATACGTCATTCATCTTGTTGCGCAGATCATTTGCATAATTTGTTATACTCCGTGGTGAATCAGGGGGAATGCCGGTTATTAGATCAGCTGGTAACCTTAACTCCCTTCCAAAGTTCGCGAAGGCTGGCGTCACAGTTGTACTCTCGTGAACTGCAATTCGGTATGACAGAAGAAACGGTTGTATGTGCTTGTCCCAATCCTTTTGTCTGCTTGCTACAACTTTTGCCAGATATCTTTCCAAGGTCTGATTAAATCTCTCCACCATTCCGTCAGATTGTGGGTGGTATGAAGTGGTTCTGGTTTTGTGAGTACCCATAACCCGACATGTTTCCTGAAACACTTGAGACTCGAAATTCCTTCCTTGATCGCAGTGGATTTCCAAGGGTACCCCAAACCGACAGAAGACTTCGTGTACTAATTTATCAGCGATTGTTGCAGCTTCTTGATTAGGGATGGCGAAGACTTCCGGCCACTTGGTGAAGTAATCCATGACAACCATGAAATATTTATTTCCACTTTCACTTTCGGGGAATGGCCCAGCGACATCTAGTGCTATTCGTTCCCAGGGGGCGCCTACGTTGTACACTTTCAATGCACCCCTGCTGCGTGTGTGTGGTCCTTTTACCGCTGCACAACTGGTGCATCTGCGACACCAGTCCTCCACATCCTCTCGACAATGGATCCAGTAAAACCTTTCTCGGATCTTTAACAGAGTCCTTCTTACTCCCATATGACCACCTGAAGAACCATTGTGGTAGAGCCGTAGAACTTCTGGTACCTTCGTTTTTGGGACTACCATTTGCAGGTGACAGCTATTCCCTCGAGCATTTTCCCATTTTCGGCACAAGACACCATCCTGGATCACCAATAACTTTTTGTGGTGGTACTCATCGCTGCAACATCACACCATTTGGGTTTGGGAGCATTAGCTTTAATCCACTCGAGAATTGGCCTAATATCTGTGTCACTCTGCTGGGCATGCCGTAGGGTTTCCTTCCACTCGTCACTAAGGTCCGTTCTTAACATCCTGACAGGTACTGTTTCCTTAGCTTCTTGCCTGACACAATGCTTACAGTCTTCAGGACAAGGTCTTCTTGATAAAGCGTCCGCGTTACCGTGAGACTTCCCACTACGATGTTCAATTGCGAAGTCGTACTCTTGTAGCAATTCAATCCATCTCGCCACTTGTCCTTCTGGATTCTTAAACTGCAACAACCACTTTAATGCAGCATGGTCAGTTCGCAGGTGGAATTTGCGTCCAAGCAAGTATTTGCTGAAATGCTGCAATGTCTTTACTACGGCAAGAAGTTCGCGTCTCGTGACACAATAATTTCTTTCTGGCTTTGATAAAGATTTGCTGAAGTAAGCTATCACAACTTCATAATCTCCTTTTCGTTGAGATAACACACCGCCAATTCCAGTATTACTTGCGTCCGTGTCAACTATGAATTCATTTTCTGTGTCAGGGTAGCCTAAAATTGGGGTATTGCACAAACGTTCCTTTAAATCTCGAAATGCGATGTCACAGTTCTCATCCCAACAGAACGGTCTTTTCTCCTCAGTAAGCTTGTGAAGGGGTTTGGCAATGTCAGCAAAATTCTTGACAAACCGTCGATAGTACGAGCACAAACCCAAAAATGCCCTGACCTGCGTCTTGTCTTTCGGGACTGGCCATTCCTTGACGGCGACGATTTTCTCAGGATCTGTTTGTACTCCTTCCTTCGAAACCATGTGCCCCAAAAAGCTTACTTGCTGTCTGAAGAATGAACACTTCTTTGGACTTAGCTTAAGATTGGCTCCTCGGATTTTTGATAGAACACGTTCCAGATTTTGAAGGTGGTCTTCGAATGTGCGGCCCACGATGATGATGTCATCTAAATAGACAAGGCAGGCGTCTCCAATTAGTTCAGTGAGAACTAGCTCCATTAGCCTTTCAAAAGTTGCAGGAGCATTGCACAATCCGAATGGCATAACGTTAAACTGCCATAGTCCCTTTCCCGTAGAAAATGCAGTTTTCTCCTTGTCTTTAGGGTCTATTTCCACTTGCCAGTAGCCACTTTTTAGGTCTAACGTGGTGAACCACTTCATTCCTGACAGCGTGTCCAGTGTGTCGTCGATCCGGGGTAGTGGATAGCTGTCTTTCTTAGTAACGTCATTCAATCGACGATAGTCTACACAAAACCGCATGCTGCCATCTTTCTTTTTCACCAGGACCACAGGAGAACACCATGGACTAGACGAAGGCTCTATAACTCTATCCTTTACCATTCCTTTAATCATGGTATCGACCTCCTTTTCTCTTGCCACTGGTAGTCTTCTTGGTCGTTGTCGTATTGGTAACTCGTTTCGGTTTCAATTCTTGAAAAATGCAGCAGAGTTACAAGCCCCGCTTAATGATTTATTGGCAGGTCCAGACATGAAGGGATCGAAACCAGTGAAGTGGACTGCTCAATTATTAGAAGTGTTTGAGCGTTGTAAGCATAGCCTTTCAGATGCTGCACTGTTGGTACACCCGGTGATTGATGCGCAGCTGGCATTGGTAGTGGATGCATCCAATGTTTCCTTAGGAGCTGTTTTACAGCAGAAGGTGGATAACATCTGGCAGCCCTTAGCTTTCTATTCGAAGAAGATGAGCCCCACGCAGCAGAAATACAGCGCTTATGATCGCGAACTCCTCGCGATTTACGAAGCCATCAAACATTTTCGGCACATGTTAGAAGCACGACATTTCACTGTGTACACCGATCATAAGCCGCTGATAAGTGCATTTAAAAAGAAAGACCAACAAGGATCACCAAGACAAATTAATCATTTGTATTTAATTTCTCAGTTCACGACTGACATCCAGCACGTTTCCGGGCAGGACAACCAGGTGGCCGATGCATTGTCTCGGATTGAGGCAGTCACTGCGCCAGTGGACTTTATGGAGCTTGCCCTTGCGCAGCGTGATGATCCAGAGCTTCAACAGCTCCTGAAGGGTAACCATTCGTTGACACTGGAGTTAGCGCAAGTACCAAATTCAAACGTACATATTTATTGTGATGTTTCTTTGGCAAAACACAGACCGTTCGTGACAGCTACCCACAGACGCCGTGTGTTCGAGACGTTGCACAGCCTAAGCCACCCTGGCGCAAAGGCATCCATCAAAATTGTCAGTGAACGTTTTGTTTGGCCTTCCCTTAGGAAAGATGTACGAGCTTGGGTTAGAGAGTGCATTCCATGTCAGAAGTCTAAGGTAACAAGACATACTACATCTCCTCTTAGTAAATTCGACGTACCAGATCTTCGATTCGCAGAGGTTAATATGGACTTAATAGGACCACTACCAGTATCTTCCAATTTTAAATACTGTCTCACTATCATTGACAGGTTCACCAGATGGCCTGAGGTGATTCCACTCCCTGACATGACAGCGGAGACTGTGACAAAGGCGTTTGTGTTGGAGTGGATTGCTCGGTATGGTTGCCCAAAGAAGGTGATAACGGACCAAGGTAGACAATTTCAATCTCACTTATTCCAAAACTTGGCAAAAACGTACGGAATCAAGTTAGCAAGGACAACAGCGTATCATCCAGCCTGCAACGGCATGATTGAGCGTTTACATCGCACGCTTAAGGCAGCTTTGATGTCACACGGTACGAAGGATTGGGTTAGTTCTCTTCCTATAGTACTTTTAGGATTACGGACAGCTTGCAAAGAGGACCTGCAGTGTTCACCAGCAGAGTTGGTGTTTGGAGAACAGTTACGCGTCCCCGGTGAATTTTTCAGCGCAGCAAAAGACAAGGTAGATTACCCAGATTTTGTCAGTATTTTACGACAAAGAATGTCCGACCTACGCCCATGTCCAGCATCAGACCATTCACAGCGTAGGGTTTTCGAGCACAAGGATTTACATACGTCTACGCATGTGTTCTTGCGCCAAGATCTGCTCCGCGGATCGCTGGAACCACCTTACAGCGGCCCTCATAAGGTCGTTTCAAGAAGTCCAAAGACATTCGACATAGCGCTCAATAATAAAACTGTGAAGGTGTCAATTGACAGACTAAAACCAGCATATGCATGTCATGATGACGCTGAGACACAGAGCCATGACTCAACGCACGCGCGACTATTGCGCACTACTCGTTCAGGTCGCCAAGTAAGGTTCCCTGAACGGTATAAATAAAGTGGCCCTTTTATTCGTAAGGGGGTCCTGTGGCGTCATGTTAACAGACCCACACTAACATTTATAATTGTTCGCAGTATGCCTACCTACCCTATCATTTCTTGTTGGCGTGAAGGTGCGCGCATACCGCGCGCCGACCATCTATGCGAGTGCCGCCTGCCGCGGAAACCGGTCTGCTACCTCACCCTGGACGCCGCGCTCCGCGGCGCCTCCGCAGCCCGCTCAAGACGCAGACGGCGTGGACCGCCGGACAGTCAGCCAGAAGCCCTCATCGCGAATCCTCGTCGCTTTGGCTCGCTACCGCTTATTATTATTAGCTCGCGTAAACTCGTATTTCTTACCGCCATCCTAACGAACTTTACTTTGTATTCTTTCCATCTTGAATTCGTTTCCTTTCTTTCTATAATTTCACCTATCACTTGTTTCTATCTTAACCTTGACTTTATTATACTTAAACTCAATCTTTGTCCTGCCTCTCATTTACTCGCACCCATACGCTTCCAAACTGTGTTGAACAAATCCAGTCTTCCCTATGTCTGCATCATTTCTAGAGAATATGTCTGTATACTGAAGAAGCATCTTCCTAGCCTTCTCTCTTTCTTCTTCTGATAAATCTTTACGACAGTCTTCCAAAAGATTTAACACGTTAAATCTTGCAGTTTGGGTGTTATTTTGAGAAGGCTGATATTGGCATTCACGCATCCAAGCTACTTCCTCACAGGAACCCATCAATGTACCCTTCTTGATCACTTGCTCCTTTTCACTTGGGTTCAGTATGCGTACGGCTGCAACGTCGATTGCCTTTACCAAGGTCCGCGCAATTTTCCATGGAAGGTTTTCATCCAATCCTTCAATGAGAATACATCGGTTTTTCTGTCCAGAATTATGTGGAAGACTAACTGGAACTATTGTTTCCGATCGGGGCGGAAGAACAATCTTCTTCAAGCAGTACACTTTCCCTGATGGTGCACCTTCCATGAAGACTTCTTCTGACCCACATTTTAGAACTCCTTGATTAACGTCAATCTCACAACAGTGCTGTCGCATGAAGTCCAAATCTAGGATGCAGTCGTCTACTATGTCGGCCATGATGACTTTATGCCGGTAGATTGTGTTACCCAGTTTTAACTCCACCTCCTTCTCACCACGGACGGTTATGTGCTGACCGGTAGCTGTTACTAAATTTACGCAGTCATGCTTACCGAAGAAGTCCCCAAGAAAACGATTCGCTAGTTGGGAACTGACAACCGTGCGAGAAGCTCCAGTATCCAATGTCAGCTTACATGGTCTTCCGTTCACTTCACCTTTTATGACTAGGGTGTTCCCATCATGGGCTTGTGAGACCGAAATTCTTGGGGCTATTTTAACACCAGCCAGCACCCGCCCCGCAGTCCTGGCGTTTATTAGTTTTCCTGCTGCTGGGCGGTGACATCAGCCGCCCTTCTTTCCTGGGTCTGGTCTTCGTTAGTTGTGCTTCGCTTCGGGCAACTTGACCGAAGGTGGCCTTTTTCTCCGCAAGTGTAGCATCTAGGGCTGTACCTAACACGGTCACGAACAGGTGACGCCGCAACCTCCCTAATGCGATGGGTTCGATGATCCTGCCTCACTGCCTCCACCTCCAACGCATGGGCCAAGGCGTCCTTGAGGGTCTCATGGTGCCCGAGTCTCACAGCTGCCCTTACTTCCAGGTCCCATATGCCATCTATGAAGGTTTGAATTAGTATACCCTCGATGAGCGCGGGCGCAGTCTGGTACGCCTTTCGAACCAGCTTTTCGATTTCCAGGGCCCACTGCTGCAGGTTTTCACCACTGCGCTGCACACGATCCTTCAACTGGGCACGAAAAACGTGTTCCAGGTGCGCGTCACCGTATCTGGCCTCTAACGCCTCAACGAGCTGCTCGTAGGTTACATTTTTGCCGAGAGCCTCTAACACAGTTAAAGCCTGGTCACGAAGGGCCAAAGTAAGCGCGGTCATGGCTTGGCCTGTTGTCCACCCATTTGCTTCCATGACAGCTTCAAATTGAATTTTGTATGCCGACCAGGAAGATGTTCCGTCAAAGGGTGGCACTTTAAACCCGCGCACGGAAGGTGCAGCAACTATCGAAGCCGTAGTCCGTTCTCCAGCTTTCAGAACTCCAACCGCTTTTCTTATATCAGCGATCTGGACTTCGGCCTCGGAGATACGATTTTCATGTACCTGAACAGTCTCCTTCATGGCTTTGATGTCCTTGCCAAATGTCGAGTGCAGATCTTTCAAAAGGAGAACCTGCTCCTCTTTATCACGCTGAAGCTGTTCCTGTAGGCGGCGGACCTGTTCTTCCTGCCGGCGAGCTTGCTCCTCTTTATCCTGCTGCAGCTGTTCCTGTAGGCGGCGGGCCTGTTCTTCCTGTCGGTGGGCCTGTTCTTCCTGTCGGCGGGCCTGCTCCTGCAGCATCGCCATTAGCGCAGAAAGATCCATGGCTGGTGATGCTGTAGCAACACCAGACGCTTGGGAGACTGGCTCCGTCATCGGCTGATTACCCCCAGGTGTCTGTCTAGAAGTTCCTTCAAACCGCCTCTGATCCACCTCCTGCTGGCGCTGAATCCTGGTACGGATACCTTCCGTATCCTCCTTCGGTAAAACTGGCATAATTTATCCCACTTCTGACACCAAATGTTACGAGCTGGGGTTCGGGATAAATTAATTTAAACCAATTTACCAAAACACACAAACTGTTTAATTAAATAAACACAAATATCGCAACTACAAGAAACGTCACTTGGAATCACTTGTTTCGCGTGTACTGTATCACTCGAATCGTATTCGCTCGCTTCCGAAATCGAACTGCTTGTCGGCCCGACAATCCGCTATTTATATCCCGAGCAGAACATTCTCGAACATTCGACACCGCCACAGCGTAGAAGCTTCTAGTAACTTCCATTGAACTGTTTAATCCCACTATTCGACAATAGATGGCAGTAGCGTCTACGTACAATTTCGTGTAGTACTTGCTACTCAATAACAGATGGCGTTAGCGTGTCATTTCCAGTAGTTTCTAACACTGCCCCGTCCTTAGATGGAATTAGCGTGATGTTTCTAGACTTTTCGATTTACGTCACACTGCCCCTTTCTGAGACGGAGTTAGCATGATGCTTCTAGACTTTACGATCTACGTAACAATATATTAAAATACTTAGGACATATGACTTTATAACATGCAAATTAGGAGACTTAATGATTGTAGTATTTGATATTATGACAGAATAGTTTTAGAAGCAAAGATATGTAAAACAAAATTTAGATTTTTTTTTAATATTATGGTTACTGACGTTTATGGCTAACGTGTTATGGAAAATGATTTTTGGACAAACAATTTTAGGAGAAGAAAGGGAGCACCGTATTTTTTCATCATTATTGAGAGTTAAAAAATAAATTTGATAACCAACCATACAAATTAAAACAGTGCATGCAGGTTGTAAAAATATGATTATTTTGACAAAACCTTTGCTGTCGGTAACTTAGTATTTTTGTCGGAGGTTCAGTATTCTATCCGGAAGTTTAGTTTTGTTATTCGAAGATCCATTTATTTTTAGGAGAAAATTTAATTTGAACATGCTCTTATTTGTTGTTAAATTAGATATTTTTTTTTCGTTTATGTTTTGGGTTTTTTGTCGGTAATTCATTTTAACGCTGGTTAATTAGAATAATAGTCGGCCACAGATCGCTGGAGATTAATTTGTTTTTCGGAACCATTATTATTTCCCCAAAAAAATTATTAAATAAGTTGCTACTTAAGTAAAAAATAACAATTTGTTCACAGTTATTGAAACACAAACTGCAGCTTTTTTTTTCCTGCCAGGGTCGCGATATTGTTAGAAAGATACCGTGACCCTGGAAGGAACACGGGTGGGTTTTAGTCAGTAAAAGTCTGACATGCCCTCCCGCTCCGCCCAGAGCGGGAGAGTTATTTGATGATTTCCCGTCCAAAAAAAAAACTGCAGCTTTTGCTACTGTAACGTATAACGTACTCGTATGTTAAATGAAGTAACAAAATTCAGTCAATATTTTCAATCAAAACCACATCAAAAACACCTGACGGTTGATACGAGTTTGACGATCTATCAAGATTCTACGTTTTGTAGTTATCTCAAAACTTAACAGGATATCTCCATGCTGCCAGCAGCGGGTATAGATCTAAGCGGTAGGAAATTACAGGCTGATTCGCATGTGGCTTTGGGGTTTCAAGAGATTGCAAACAAGGGGTCCCTGTATTAAGTAGTATTTATATGTCATGGGCTTTTTTAGGGTTCCGTTGCCAAATGGCAAAAAACGGAACCCTTATAGATTCGTCATGTCTGTCTGTCTGTCTGTCTGTCTGTCTGTCTGTCTGTCTGTCTGTCTGTCTGTCTGTCCGTCCGTATGTCACAGCCACTTTTTTCCGAAACTATAAGAGCTATGCTGTTGAAACTTGGTAAGTAGATGTGTTCTGTGAACCGCATTAAGATTTTCACACTAAAATAGAAAAAAACAATAAATTTTGGGGTTCCCCATACATAGAACTGAAACTCAAAAGTGTTTTTTTTCATCAAACCCATACGTGTGGGGTATCTATGAATAGGTCTTCAAAAATGGTAATGAGGTTTCTACTATCATTTTTTTCTAAACTGAATAGTTTGCGCGAGAGACACTTCCAAAGTGGTAAAATGTGTGTCCCCCCCCCCCCCCCGTAACTTCTAAAATAAGAGAATGATAAAACTAAAAAAAATATATGATGTACATTACCATGTAAACTACCAACGAAAATTGGTTTGAACGAGATCGAGTGAGTAGTTTTTTTTTTAAACGTCATAAATCGTAAACCGCAATTTACCTTACATTCAATCAACTGAAATATAAAAATTAAAATATATATATATTTTTAAACCGAGAATACCTACAGATTTGTACGGAACCCTCGGTGCGCGAGTCCGACTCGCACTTGGCCGGTTTTTTAATTTTACTGAAATGCCTTCTGTAGGCACTAAAGTCTTAAATTACTCTATTAAGATCTCACACAATTATTAGAATAAAACCGAATATAGCTGTGACACATCTTTATACAAGATAAGTTTTTAACCAGTGTGCAAATTTTAACAAATAATAACCATGCAATTTTTAATTTGATATATCTTAGTACAAAAAAATTAAGTTATCGTTAACGAAAGATTTTTATTTTGAAACTGGTTTTTATGGTAACTGACGCGCGGCGCCGGCGCGGCGGCGAAGTTGAAAGACCGAGCGTAGCTACTAGTACCTACCAGGTGTTCGATCGGTCAAAATTCTAAGAAGTTCGAAGTACCTACGCAAGCGCGCGGTTACTGACCTATTACTATTTCGATATCATATTACGAAATATGTAGGGTGTCCACAGTTTACTGATTTAAGGTCGGATAATAATAAAAAAAAGTATTGAAAAAAATATTGAAATGTGTTCTACTACTGATACTGAACCACCAAAAAAAGCGCACTGGTTAAAAAACATCCTGTATATTATTGTACTATTATAATTATGGACTCTCTAATCGCGAAGTACGTTATAGTTTTATGTGCGTTTATAAACCGTTAATAATATAATTACCGTAGGCGACTACTCCTCCCATTTTATGATTATTAATTATATCATTAAAACTAGAATAATGATGAGCCTTTTTGAACTTTCACGGGCAAAGTCTTAGTGATAAAGCTCGCTAACTATTGGTTGTCAACAGTCGTTCGGAGACATACTAGATTCTTATTGGAGCAATATCTAACGGTGCTTCCGTAGCTGCATTCACTCGCGTCCCTGCCGCCGCACGCAGAGCGCCATCTTCAAGCCGGTCAGTCCGCCGCGAACTACCGTGGGGGTAACGTTGTTGTTGCAACGATTCACGTAATTAATCTACACCGGACCAAACCGTACCGGTATACACTATTATACATATAAATTAGCTATTATAATTAAAACTCAGTGTCAAGTTAATTTATGAAGTGCTAGACTGAACTGCCGTTCGCGAATATAGTGCAACCTGTGATTTGATCTCGCGAACTCCGTGGCTGCATTTCTTTGGTGGTGTGAGATTGCTGAAGTGTAAAAAGGTAAGTTTTTATGTTATTATCAGTAGAATGTGCCGGTCGGGTGGCTGGGCCGGCAGCCGCCGGGCGCGCCGCTAGGGGAGCGAGCGACTCCCGCGAATCGATTGTCCCGCCATGGGACGGGTAGGTATAGCTACGTACAGCCGCACAGACCGGGAGCTCTAGGGCTGCCGGGCTACGCACTCTCACCCTCGCTCTGTCGTGCCCGCAGCTCGCTATATTGTCGTTTCATGAGGTGATCTTGAACTAGTGCAGGCTGCTAGATGCGGCGCCCCGGTTTGTTATTAGTATGAATTATTTATAAACATTCTTCTATGCATCGCTGTTGTTTTTTCAGCTGCACTCAGGTGAGCAAAGCTATCTACGTGGATGAACTCCAGAACGTTATGATCTGATGCTTCGTGCTACCCACATTTTTTATTATTATCATATTATCTTTATTGGGAATCTCAAGTATTCAATACAAATTCTTACCAGATTTAGTATTGTATGAATCAGGAATAATGTCCGCAGAAAACTTTTATCTTCCTAAAATATGATGATAAAAGTTGGCAGTAGACATGAGAGCATGGCGTAGCTAAGTTTTAAAGTGAATGAAACCTTTGAACAAGTCGGATGCTAAAGATCTGCCAAGTCAGTCCCTAAAAGATGATGAGAAAGCAATCACACAACAAAGAAAGCCGAATACAATAGGAGTTAATAGGTACTGCGTTTCGTACAAACAGACCATTTAAAAAAAATGCCAAGTGCGAGTCGGACTCGCGCTTAAAGACTCTCCCAGACGGGTGCGACCCGAACCCCGCAGGCTAGTGCAACGCGACAGTGAAGCGCGCCGATATTTTAGTGGAACAATTTCTATTAAATCCTCATACAAATTGTTCTACCAGAATCGCGACGCGCCTGTCTGAGGGACGCTTAATCCATTCCGTACCTTGTTCAGGAAAAAAAATATTGTTATTTATTTCCAAACATATTGATGTTGCCCTGACTGAACTCACAGGAACTGTATCGTGTCAAACGTATTCTTTTCCTTCCTGATCTGATTTTTCCTGATTTATTGAGTTGATTTTCAGGAAAATTATTTGTATTTATTAAAATAATTATACTAACATGACCGCAGACTATTTCGGGTCACCTGGGCTAAAACACGCTTAATCTGTTATTTCAAGAAGGGACAGACGTAATTAAATAGAATCTATTAATTATTTGTATAGTTATAACTTAAGTAAGATTTTTAATGTGTATGCAAAAAGGTTAAATAGAGATTATGAATATAAGATTTCGCGTACAATAGGACTTCTATCAACCCCTAAGACTACCATGACATTATTAACTGAAATTAACCACAAGGGTCTAAGAGAAGAGAGTACACATCATTGGCAACAGACAAAAACGAATGAAATCTGAATAATTGGATAATGGCGGGAGTAAATGTCATTTAAAAATAAGACATCTCTCAAGAATCCCTCGCGCCATGATACACATAACCTTTCGACACACAGTCGGGCATGCTCGGTACTAACCATAAAAGACCAAAATTCTCTGACAGTATTCGAAGGCAAAATCCTCATGCACATAGTCTGTGCAGTGCTAGAAAAAGAAAAATGGAAGATATCTCTAAAGTCAGTAAGACTACGAAATGAGCGTCTTCGAATTGCAAGACATGTCATAAGAATAGGCTTCACCAGGCTAAGATCCACCCAAGATTCACATCTTAGTTAGATGCTGATAGTTAAACTTTCAAAAAGTCTCTTTTCATTTGGATAATAAAGTCATCATGAATGCTATGAATAGTCCCAAAATTAGTTTTGAACTCAGCAGTACTAATAAAGTCAACAAATGAAATAAGTTTAATGAATTTCATACAAGAAGTAGTTTGAAATAACATTCTCAAATTATAATAATGATGCTACAGACGAGAAAGTATATGAATTACCTACAGTGAATAATGAGTTTAATAACCGCGCACAAGTATTCATCATAATATAATACACACATCGATGAATTATTAATAGAATGTTCTACGTGTTTGTGCTTTACGTTATTTCTATACTTTCGTTTTTGAATTATTCATAGTTAATGCGACGATCGGCATTACGTCTTGTTTGTTGTATTCATTAGGACCAATATCTGTCCAGTTTGGTTAAATAATATGGTCCTTATCTCCGCACTTCGTACTATCAAGTGAAATGGGCTAACATTGAAATTTTACTCTTTGTCATAAAATAAAATAAGCGTAAGCAATTTTGTCAATATCATCTATTGTATTCCAAAGCATAACACAAAGCGCAAACTTTTGATAGTATTACTTGATTGAATGAGTAACCTACAAGTGTACGACCTATGTAATGAGTAGAAGGACATGGGTTGGAGAGCATACAATAAATACATTATGTGTTTTAGTGCAGGACCAGAAAGTCATTTTTTTTTATCAAGTTTTCTGTAATACCTCCTTACGTCAGACTTGAAAACAAGTTGTGGCTCAATTTGGGCTGAGGCCAAATATATATTATCGTAACAGACTTGTACTGGGGAGAAAATCTAGCGTTTTGGTTGGTAGAGAAAGACGCACTTCTGGATTTGAACATGGGAATATTCAATTTCAGAAGAAAGGCAAAAGATAGAACATATGTTTGGTTCGTTTTTCCTAAGGTTCTGACGGTCTTGTTACGCCAGGCGCCAGTCTTGCTTGCATGCTGGGCCCTCCGCTTCATCATCCAATAAGAACGATGAAATCTTCCTCGTAAATACCAACCAATCCTAACCGAATTCTAAATACCCCCGAGCAATCCAACTTGCCATCTCCAAGAATTCTAGTAATCACCGTTGACGTGACTACAACTCAGTAACAAAGATGCCACATTTTTATTAAATTACCGTTGCGTGAACACAAATTATTTGAACAGACACGAAATGGCTGAGGAGGCTAATAAATGGTCAGAGAAATTGAGCTCGGATCTAGCCTGTGTGATTTACGGGCGTCGAACGCACGCGCATAATCAGACCGCGGCGCGTGAGCATGTCCTCTTGCGTTGTATCAAGTGTCCATCTGACTTGTTCACACCTCATTAACATCGCGTGACGACTTATATTCGATGAGACCATTGACAATAGTTTTCATGTCTACGTCGAAACAATTAGTGATGACAAAACGTGTGTTGACAGTTCCAATTAATCAGAAACATTAATTGCTGGAAAATTAAATTTATTGGTGCTAGTAACGATTAGATTTGATGACAAATTGAGTAATTAGATTGAGGAAAGCGTGATGTGTGGAGCTGATCGTGACTATGTCGTATTTGTATAATAGGTGGTAAGTAATACCTCAATTAATAGATGACTTTTAGCACATAATAAAGAGTAGAATGTTCCGTACAAAGAGCTTTCCCTGTGAGACACACGTAGTAAGTAAGTAAATATTGAATCAATTTCAAACTTTCAACATAGACTCGCGCTGCGTTTGTGAACTCACTGCGCCACGTCTGGCTAGAATCAATAGAGAATACGAACTTAAGTCTAGACGCCATATATTAAATACAAGTTCCGTTTGCAGACGCTTTCTCTTGTCATATAAATGCAAGAAACAATTTGAGGAATTACTTTTGAAAATCTATAAAATTTTATGAAAAGAAGATTTACTTTTTAAATCCTCTTAAAAACGATAATTCCAGAATTAACGACTATAATACGCATTATTTATGATGAACTCAATCTGAAAAATTACACAGTGTAGCAAAATCAGAGGTGAGTTCGACCGGAAAATAATCTTCTCGCGATCTGTGTTGTGCTCATTAAAATTGTGCTTTGTAATCGTACGAGTCATCACTTTAACTACAATATCATTTGCAAGGAGAAAGTCACGTAACAATTTAAAATAAATGTTTAATATTAAAGAATGCGTTCGAACATCATTGCTATACTTTCCCAAATCCGTGATAGACACGGCATCGCGCGGACTTTCCAACGGGCGTCGATGTTATCTGTTTCATAAAAATGAGGCTCATTTAGCTCGAGCAACAGATATGTGGCCATTTCAGTAATTAAGTGCGCTTTGGTTTTAATTATTCTGTAACGCGGACACCGGAACGTGTATCCGAACGTAGCTGCCATGCTTCGCGTTCTTAATTCCAAATTCAGAATTTTTAAAACGGCTTTCAGTGATTCTTGTGTGAATGGCCTGTGTTACACGAATAATCTTTTTATTATAATGAAATAACAAATTAGATTAAGTTCTTTGTTTGTGATTTATATCTTCGCATTTATCTCTTGAGATTGACTAATACTTGCTATCAACCTAGCTAAAATATCATGCATATTGCATTCTAAGGAAACCAATTCCGTCAACAGCACAATGACTTACATTCCCGTATCAGTTTGTTTGACCGATAAGGTTCCGATATCCAAATTATTTGTTTAGTGTTTTTCATCTCGAACTTTTCCCACCGCGTCTGACATATGGATATCTACTGATAACCTATCGGCACTATCAGTTCATCTATTACGTCGGTTATTAGCATTTTCGAGAGGCTTTCATAGCGATACAGTCAGATATTATCAACTGTTGGATAGTGTCAACAATCAGGTTAACTTATCTTGCTTTTGGGAATTTTGCGGGTTGATTCAATGGTGCGGCGCTTAATAGGATTATTCATATTTTAGATAACATTTATACTATTGATTGACTATAAAAACAAATGAGGGAGATAGTCTTAAACTTTCTGCCACAGGTCAAGCTCAAGCTCTGTAGAAATCCTTTACATGAACTCAATCTCAGCATACAATTACCAATACCATTGTACACACATGTTGTCATTATTTAATGATGCCATTGTTATTACATTATATTGTAATGAAGACACATTCGGGCGCCGAATTTCCTCTGCTCATCAATAAGCGAATGTTAAGCATGGTACGGCCTGGTCCTAGTGGTCGACAGGCGACAATGCCCCGTCACCCCGTGATTACAGCAGGCAGACATCCGTCCATTGTTGTCACGTCGTTGCGTATGCGAGCCTGTACTCGTGCTGACATGCTTCTGTAGTCTGTACCATGTGAACAATGTGGGCAGAATTTAAAAATATACGTTTCAATAAACGAGAATGATTTTTTTTTGTTGTTAACGTTACCTGCTGAAAGAGTTCAGTAAAGATTAAAATAATATTTCACTACTTGATAGGTCTTCAATATCCGGTCCATAAACTTAGTAGTGATTTATTTTTACTCTTTGCAGCCAAGCAATTTCCTGTCAAAGACCATAAGAGCCAATAAGGGCTCAGTAATTAAATCTTCTAATATATAATCGTAAATCGATGATGGTCTGGATCACTTGATCTATAGCCTTATCTACATCATTATCATGTCTTACTTATTTTGGTTAGCTCTTACTTATCATCACTTGAAAACTAATCAGTATCAACTAAATCCTTTCTATGTTTAAATACACTAAATTAAGCTGACGTCGCCAACGTATTTGACTACTTATGCAAATCAAGATTATGATAATATCATGAAATCCTCTGGAATCGTTTTTAAACGATTAGTCTATCAAGATTACATCGCTCCACGTTAATTCCGTATGCATACCTACGTGAATTAATATACGTTCTTAATTCCTGTATTATATTGTCGATCATGTAGCTTAATTTGGGCAAGATAAGCAGATTAATTATGTAAGAAAGTTAATCCTTTCTTGGTTAAATCAGGCTATCCATTTAGGTAGTTAACATTCTTTGATAAAGTATGGGATTGCTTTGAGAATCACCGGACTGTGTTTAAAAGATTCATTCTAAAGGAAGGACCCATCAACTTTTACCTTTAAAGGGTGTTAAATTTAATTTGAGTCACCATATTTCCACATCATGCTTGGGATATTTATGTTATCTCAAACGTCCGTTTGTCTGTCTTTATAGTTACATTCGAAAATGGAAGATAGCCTTCGTGTTTTATTCAAATATCCATCATAAAATTGAAAAGTAGACATTCAAAGAGAATGCTAAACACTAAAACGAATACTTTTTAGCAAATCAGCTAGCAGTAAGATCCGTTTCAGCGAAGATCGTGTCTGCCAATGCAGATAGCGCAGATACATTAACTGTTTTAGGAATAGAGGCTATTTTTGTATGGCAAGTGTGTGCTGTGTGCTCAGTTGTTTACTCAAGTGAGACGCGTCGCCATCACATTCGTGTTGTGCATACGCTTTGGTATCGTATCTTCCCGTTTAGTCACTAATGAAGTGTTGGAAATCGTCGTTAATTAATGCATGAGGAAAATACTGATGTGTAATATTGGATCAATTGGAATGGTAACAGACAGTTTTATAGGAGGCATTTAAGTTGGTTCTGATTTTTAAACAGTTTGATTTTTTGTTCAACAACAATTCGAATTTTCATTATCCAACATTGAATAAACTTTGTAATATGTTTGATGACTGCGTCTTTTAATAGTAAAAAAGTCGGGTCTATCATAGTGGATTCGCAAGATTTTTTACTTCATCCGTACCTATTTTTTATCAAAGCTCAATTAAATACAAGATACTAGAAGTCCGAACGAGAATCGTGACGAATCCTCCATTTGCGGAGTTTAAAATCGATCCAGCACCGATAATAACAATACTTTATCTGGATAATCGCAATAGAATGCCTTAAAAAGTAAAACAAAGCGTTACGGCTGGCAACACTGATTGGTGCAATGGAGTTTAATTTTAGCACAGACGATGGCCCTGGGTTCTGTGGTTTTCCTTTTACGGATGCCATCTTGTATGCTCTTGTATGTTTATTTAATGCACCAATGCAGGGCTGCAGCATTTTGTCAAAATTGGTCCTTTCATCTAATGAAATGTTTGCTAACATAACAATTTATGAACTTGAGATGGATATTATCTTTTATGTTCAAACTGCTTCAATTTGTTGATTTTTACACGCTTTATATTAGCTTCACTTGTATGTTTGTTTGTTTGTATGTTAGTATGTTTGTTTGTAACCGACTCCTTATAGCGCGATTATGACCCACTTTAAACGACCAGATTTCATTCAAACTTTGCACACCTGTCAAAGACCGATGAGCGATGACAATGCAATAATTTCATAAAGTGCCATTATCCCTACCAGGGTTACCAGGACAGCAAAAATACTGTCAACATATGTACGTCTCAAAATTCGAAACACCCTAAAAATAGAAAAAAAAAAAACTAAAAAACACGCTTCCATAGAAAACCAAACTAAAAAGTAAAAAAATTCTATGGAAGCGTGTTTTTTAGTTTTTTTTAAACTATTATTTTATTGATAGAACGCAAAACATTGGCAGGGTTTCCTTCTAAGGGACAAGAACACTTCCATTGGGTAAAATGTGAATGCAGTTATCACAAAAAATGCTCTTATCAAATTCTTTCGACAAACTTCCATTGACAATTTGCAGAACAAGCCACTCAATTTACTTGTCATTGAAATGTTCTGCGTCGTCCCATATGGCCAAGTAAAAGAAAAACATACGAACACAAAACACTTGTGTCGCCCTAATCTCCCATCTTCGTGTGTCCACAATGCACACGTTTAGTATGAATGCCTTCATTGTAACGCACAACTTGCCTGTGGGACAGGAACGGGATGGGACAGGACCAGTTTTTAAATGTTGCGCCGATGAAAAAAATGATGCATTTTTATAGCTATAGAGCGTATTCGAAGTCCCTAATTGAATCGTTCGTAATTTGAAATGTGTTTTGTATTTTGGTCCTTCGGTGCCACTAATTAGTGGTATGTAGGTACCCGAGGACCACAAAAAAACTTTTTTACAAAAAAAAAACAACCGACTTCCTTAAAAACACTACAAAGTGAAAAATAACTTTAATTTCGGAAGTCGGTGTCTTAGGATTTGTATTTAAGATTTTTGCCACCGACTTCCGAAATTAAAGTTATTTTTCACTTTGTAGTGTTTTTAAGGAAGTCGGTTGTTTTTTTTTTGTAAAAAAGTTTTTATTTTTAAATTTTTAGTTTTGGTATTTGCCCTGCACTAATTCCAAACAAACGATGCATATTTATGCGATAGCAGAAATCGCGGTTGACTTGCTGTCATTTTTTAAAGAGTTCCGGTGTCTGTCTCCGGAACTCATCATCAGATCTATATGAAATTTATATGGGACCATTTCGGAATAAACCCCTTTCGAACAAAAAAAGAATTTTGGAAATTCGTTTATAAATGACGGAGTTATGGCCGAACATACATAAAAAAAAAAAAAAAAAAAAATATAAACATCCGAATTGATAACCTCCTCCTTTTTGAAGTCGGTTAAAAACCGAATCAAGGGACATACGAAGGGGAAAACGGGACGGGAACTGCAAAAAAAATAAGATTTTGTACTATGCATAATATTCGCTTCTTTCCCGATATTAATGGTGCTTTAATAAACGAACGATTTAGCAAAGTTACGAGTTAAAGCTTAGGTCAAGCAAACTTGGCGTGGCGTTTGATGACTCAGGAGTTAGGACACAAACTTACTGACTGACAATCTGACAATAAAGTTGTAACCGGAAACTTAAAACGTTCCTAACAGAAGCATGTAGCTTCTGTTAAGTGCTGCTAAGTGGAAGAACCGAAATTCATGATACAAATCTCAACAAAAAAAAATCTTAACAGCGCAACAAGCGGCTAATGAAGTATTGTGACCCATCAGACCATAAATTTCCATATTTTATGTGACATAGACATAGTTTACGACCTTCGTGACGGTCGCTTTATGATGATAATTGACACGAAACATGGCCGACCTTTCCAACCGCTCTCGTTTCGTTCAAAAACTTCCACATTTTTGTCGTAACAAGCGAAAGTTTTTCCTAAAACGTATCCGCAGTTTCACTTACAACGTTGGAATCTATTAAATATCGGGTAAGTATTTTATTTTTCTAATCTCTTTTTATGAATGGATTTATTAAGATTGAGAAATTGGAATTTCTATATTTAGTGGCCGAGCTTACAGAACTTCCGTTTGATCGTGGATTAACTGATTGGGGCACTACTGTAGGAAATTAATTTCAAATCACTCTTCTACAATATTGTAGATTAAGCAAAGCACTCACCTCTCCTTGAATATAGAAATCGATTCTTACGCTTACTAAAATGACTCATCATAAAAGTTACCATGACAATTAAGTGTATATGGAAGTGCAACAATAGTACCTATCTACTTTTCGTGTTGAGAAAAAAAATCCTCGTCCAAATGCGGTTGGAATACATAAACGCGTGTCGATTTGGATTCAGTCGGGTCGTTCCGCGGCCGATGTCAAGGTCACGGGCGCATGCGTGCCGCGCCGCGCCCGCTGCAGCCCGCAGTATCGAACATTTTATTTTACAAGTTTGAACTCCGAACGCAGCTGCACATGGCGTGGAGTATTTTTATTATTATGCTGGCAGTCAGATTTATTTTGAGTTAGTCATCTGCAGTTTTGGGCATGAAATTCTAGTCCTTTTAAAACTGCTTGTGAACGCATGTCGAGTGTCAACGACTCCGGGTCTGTATACTAGTTCCTACCTCATTTGATTGGTAAGAAACCCAGTGAAAATGTCAAATAATTGAAGACATGAGTGGATGAAGGGGATATGTCGCAAAATTCTAATTTCGAGAAAATTGAGTTCAAAGTTTCGCATAAACTTTTTAGGATATTTCAAAACGCCTTACATTTATCCAAGGGTGTCTAGCGGCGCCAACCGTTTAATATTTTTAAGGTTTAAAATTGTTTGTATGCACATAACACCATCATTCATGCATAGAACAGCGAACATCTGAAAATGCGACATTTCCCTTCATCCACTCATGTCTTCAATTGAATTTTATAAATTCAGTCAGTCTTTCAGCTACAGCTAGGTCTTTAAATACATCCATCTAAGTACTTATTTAAAAATTGTAAAATGTCAGAAAACCTCGCGTCACTAAACACAATAAAAACGTCAACTTCATTATTTTTCTCTTATTACTTTCACAGTGCTATCGATGGATATTTCAAACAAGTCGTAAAAGTCATATGTTCAGTACCAGCCAATAAATTACTTACTGTTCTAATGGCGACACATGCTATCAATCTATTTTATAACTCGGACCTATCTTAACTAGACAGGCGTTACGATCACACGAAACTAAATGCTGTTCTTTGGATCTGGAGTAGAATGCACCGGAGGAATGCACGCATGTACACAACATTATTTGCGAGGAGAAACATAAATCTGAGAAGTTATTAAACCGGTTGGAAAGCGGATATTAGAAACAGCTGTTTTTCTGTACTTAATCAAGTGGTCGCGGATGATGGGAACATCAAAGTGTAATGATAATGAGTGTTAAGACTTTTGATTAAAATAGGGCCATAAATCACTTTTCAAACTCAAACTCGGAACATTTCTTTCAATTAAAACGTTTACAGGCACTTCATTTATTTCGATAAGTTAGTCGGAAAGTTGAAGTTACCCATTCCAAAACGGAGATCTCTATGGAGAACAATGGGCAAGAAACTCCATGGAGACTGTTTTAAATCAAGATATTATAAAACCCTGCATTATTCTTGTTGCTTCCATATGTGAGAACAATGTAAAAAAATTGAAGACAGAATTCTAAATATAAGATTAAAAATAAACCCTGGAAGTTAGAAGATGACCAGTCTCAACCGACGACGGCGCCCGATCACGAACATGACGCGTGGACCAGCACCATCCAGCTCAACCAATTCGAGTTGCTTATAGATACTATATTGCTTCCGGTCACCCATATCGTACATTTATCTTTGGTCCTCGTCCTCCACTTCTCATATCTTAACTGATCGTACTGATTCTAGACCTTAATTATTTATAAATTCCTCATTCATTGCAGTTAAATCAATTGTAACCACACCACTAATATTTCACAAAAAATCTCAACTTCCCCTAAGTCTTTGGTCTTGTTAAATCACGCTAGAATCAAAAAGGACCAAACCAACATGGCGTCAGTCATCAGCGGCCATAGTCAAGATAATTTAAATAGTCGACACACGCCCGGAACTGTTACGTTAAACGTTAATTAGACAAGCAGCTTGTCTGTTTATATTCCTTTTATTTTAGACATGATTTGTTTTTGGGTTGGTTAGCTGTGATTTGTTGTCGGTTCTATTTGTAGATTTAAACATTTTGTGGTTAAGGTGCCTGTAAAATGTTTAGATTAAAACTATAGGATCTAATCGCATTTGTGTGTTTCTGTGAATGGATCAATTAAAGTTTCTGTCTGAAGTTTGGTACGGTTCCGAACCAATAAGATTCAACGGTACTTCTTCAATTTACTTCATTTTTATTCACAAGTAAAAGGCAGAGACTGGCCTTACCAAGTCTGGTAATTAATCCAGAAATATGTTTTGCTAGATTACCACGTTATTTTTTTTTGTTTCTGTGTGTAACAAGCGCGACGGCATCGGCATCTGCTGTCACGCGCCGCTTGCTCGAGGCTCTCCGTCCGCGGTGCTCACTTGTTCACATTTTGGTCTATTCTTTGTTGCAAATGGTCAAGCATTAGTCATGTTCTGCTAATGCTTCGGTATTAAAATACCCTTTCGTTGCTCTACAAATATAAACTTCCTGTTAAGAAAGAAAAACATTAACTAGTTGTTTCTTGCTGGCGATCAAGATGAAATACGGCATACCACCATTAGTTAGCGAGATGGTTGCTTACTTTCTTTAATCGTCTTGCCTCCATTATTTTCTAATTACTTCACATATTTCCGCTCACACTTCGCATAGGCCAAGTTAATGAAACATTAGCAAATCATTATGCAGCGCGTATCTAACCTCAAATTGTTATTAGTTATTAAATATCTATGTAGGAAGTGCATCTTTTCCCCGTTCAGCCGTTAGGAGTGAACCGAACCGGGTCGTCGAACCGTGCTAACGGCGCTTCACATTCGCGTGATCGCCTTCACACTACTCACGCGAAGGGACACCACGTCATTTAACACGAGTTTTATGTTTTGCGTGGAAGATGAAATGGAGCTAATTTAAAGCAGTTTTTTTGCTCTCTAAAAAGGAGGTTGGTGACCGCGGAGCTTTCTCGCGCTGTCAATCCTGCCCATCAAGAGTCGGTAACTTCACGCATGCTGTTAATAAAAACTCTGAAAGTCTTCAGTTTGGCCGATAATATCGGTATTAAAAATCCGGTTTCATAAACAAAACAAATAAATGATGTAGCACGAAAACGAACAGAAACAGATAAAATGTAGGTATTTCTTAGAATGTTAAATTGCTTGCATTTTAAGAAAGACCATCACAAACCAATGGCACTGACTACTTTTCTTTACTAAAGAGACCTAGTTTTGAAAGGCGATTCAAATAGTCAGATCGCAAGTAGGTTAGAGTTGCAAACATGATTCACATAACAGTTAAATGCTCATCACAAAGAGTGCCGACTTTCGCTGTTACTCTTCGAGTAAATTCTTGCCACTCAGGGTTCATCATTAATATTTAAATATTCGAAACCTTACGATATTCTTTATAAATACCTTTACAGAATAAATGACTTTCCTATTAAGAGAAGTTCATTCATTTTTATCCGAAAATACCTAAATATACAGTATTCATAAATATGAATATTAGTGACGACACATTTCATTCGTAGATTATTTTTATTTAAATAATTTAAGTAACAACATGATATTTATACAAAAAGCTCGGTACTATCTACTACTAAAATGGTACTCACCGGTACTACTTACTAAAAAACACATCACTATGTGAAGTCAATATCTGCAAAACTTTCCCGACGTCTGGCTGAAATCAGTTCTATTCAGCAACTGTACGATTGTGTATCTGAGCCTGATCAACAGTTTCCAGCGGGTTGTTGTACTCAACATGACGTTATCTTGACGTGGTCTTCCGTTCCTCGTCGTCGCTCGTGGTCCTTGGGCCGTTCTATTAAATTCAAGGGATAGTCACTGTAATGTGGGTCCTGAGGCCTGACAGTGATAGTAAAAAAAAATGCTTAAGTGTAGTGTGGTGTGTTTGTGTTAGTCTCTGGTCATAAAAACGTGTTTTATTTTAGCAGCCACTCCTTCGCAATTTCACTAATTAGTGTTAGTCCATACGACATGAATACTTCCGTACACTAATTTATTGAAGCACGAACTTCTATTTAACTAATTACTTACATTGATTATACATTTTTTTGCATAATAAAAAATAGGTAGTAAATTAATTTCAGAGTGCTTAAATATTGTACTTGGGCCCAGCTCCATAGTAATATATTTTTTTTCTGTTTACTAGGCCGAGATAAACGAGAATAGGAATTGTTGGCACTAAATCAGTGCACTTGACGTAACGTAACTTGTAGCTCCACCAAACATGCTTTTTTTATAACAACAAGTTAAATTTCCGCAAACGAGGTGAATAACTCTGCTTATTGCAGTGATGCGTTTTTCGTTGTAAATAACAATTTATGTTCCCAGAAAGCCATTCATATAACCTCTACGTTGTATTATTCAGAATTGTTATTTGTTTTCTAAGAAAATTGTATATGTTAATTAGGTGAACAAGTTATGTTGATAGTAAAAAAGTTGTGTCACGATTTCACAATTTTGTGCGGTAAGTAAAATAGACGAAAAGATTGGCTATACCTACATCGATATCCGTGGCTATACAGAAACTAAATTCATTTTGAAACATATTTTTTCAAAATGAGCGTGGTTTAATTTTATCAAGTCTTAGTGGCCAGTATAGCAGTTTGCTTATTGATGAAATACTGACGACGAAATGCTCAGCCGGTCAGTGGGCACATAACCACAGACAATAAATGAACGGCATCTGCAAATACCGTATTTTCGGCACAGATAACACTCCGGTCCGACTAGCAGACTAAACGAGTTTGCTGAAATGATGATAGCTTCGCGTGGTATTCGAACTTGGTATTTATGCCTACGAACTCCTTAAATATGGAGAAATATTACAACAACGGAATAATGTATACAGTTCTGCGGATGGGAAGGACATCAGAGATTTTTGATAGGTAATCTATTTCAAATTACTCTACTCAGCAAGCAAAGGGAAAGGTAATAAATTTAGTGTTTATTTATTTATTACTACTATAATCCGTTAAATCAGAATCTTTGAAGAAATCAAAACAAGATTTCGAAATCACCAGTTCATTAAAATATTCATGAACTACACTTTAGATAGTAAACTGTAGTTTTGCACAGCTATAAAAACATTTCACTAAACAGGTTCGTACCTTAGTTCCGGTTACATTGTCGCAAACGTCTGTGACTATGGTACGAGCATAGTGAACTTGCAAGAAAGTGAAGTTGAACTGGTCTTGGCCAGGCACAGGCAAGGCGCCCACACAGCCTTGCATTTTGTTTATTTATATTATGCTGATTTATGTACTGGCTGCAAGTTTACGCGGCCGAAGACCTTTGAACTGAGCTTCGCGCTTGATTGATAAGCTTATTTATAAATCATGAATCATTTATTGACAAGCTTTGAGGTCAACAACATTTGATTTTGCACCAAGTTAATTTTCCCGCTTCTGAACCGGACGTTGCGCGTTATTCGAAATCTGAAAGGATTCGAATTGGTCGCATTCTGTCGAGTGTCGATGGTTTCGAGACGCTTCGTTATTGTTTCAATACAATTGTTTGCTCTGGATTAGATAAATAATTAATTAATTGGATTGGAAAGTGTACTTTTATGTTGAAGTTTTAATTAAATTGTTTTTTTTTTATAATTTGCTGGCCAATAAATAATTAAGCTACCTACATAAAAATGAGTGAGTAAAGATTTGTTAATTAGTAAAAACTTATTAATTAATACAAAAAAAAACAAGTATAGAAGAGTGAAGGAAGATAATTCAAAGAATGGTGAATATTGATGCGGATTTTGTCTCTAATTTAAATACAAGTAGGTTACATTATTTTATTAACTACTATGTTTATTATTATTTATGATTTAAGTGGAAATAGTCAGTCTCTCAATTTCATACACAAAAGTGCGTATAATTTGCGTGTGATACAAGTAAACATTATCTTGCCGCCATTTGCAAAAAAACGCGGGAGGAGGGCATTGAACTGACCGCGGCGATTAGCCCCCTGCAAAGCTATGTTAATTTATTTACGTAAATATTTTTACTAGGTCACCCCATATGTAGATTGTTTACAGAATAATGAATTTGATGTTTACTTTATTTAAAATTAAACCTGAACAAAAATACCCCCAGTCTCGTTTTTACAGTAAACTGGTAGTAGTACCAATTAGATATTTTGCTAGTTATTTTTAAATACTCGTGGTTAAGCTCCGTGGGTAGCCCACGAAATTCTAATTGTCTCACGTTCCATGATTATTTTATAAAATGTCATTCAATGGACTTCCTCTGAATGACTTTTTTTATCAAATAGTCGTGTATAAACTAACTATAATAATAGCACATAACGGACGGAAAGACTATGAGATGATAAAGCTATTTTTGAAAACTTTTATCACGATTTTTACGCTTGACTTAAATCCAATCCGGTGTGGACAGTGACAGCATAGACCGTTTGTCTGGTGACGTCACGACTAAGTAATCTGGATTCAACGACGTTATCAGAGTGGTTCACAGGCGTCTGTCACAGTACTTATCTTCTGGTTAAATGACGACTACTACAGTCTCAGGTTAGGAGACACATATGGCACTGCTAGAAGAAACAATCGTAGTGCCCATTCTTACACTTCTGTTTACCCCTTTTTAACCTTTATTTGTAACTAACTTTTGCCAGCGGCTTTGCCTGCATATTATACATATAACCTTCCTCTATCTATTAAAAAAACCGCATCAAAATTCGTTGCGTAATTTTGAAGATCTAACCATACATAGGGACAGACAGAGGCAAGCGACTTTGTTTTATACTATGTAGTGAAGAATGCCTATAAATAGCCAAGCGTCTAGCCCAGCTAGCATCTAAGATCTTAACTTAATTAATTTAACAATCAAGTAAGATCATCATTTAATAACTTATTTGGATGTACTTTCGTTTAGAGACAAGATCAAATAAAGCAAACCAACATTGCTTAATCTAAGGCTGCAGCTAGAGGCTGGTCGCAACTCGCATCTAATTCCAAAGCTCTCCAAAGTGAACAGGCGGTGTAACAAAACAAACATAGCAATGTATGTTACATTCATTTAGAAAAAGATGACTAACCGAAAACCAGTCACGATACACGAAAACAACTTGCGGAAACCATGGGTTTTGTCATTGTTCATCATATCCATCAAAAATCTGTCACAAATGACCATATCATTTCATTACATTGAAACATTTTGAGTTTAAAACAAAAGCTTGATTACCTTTCAAACATTACCGGCGTCAGATGAACGATAATGTTACTGGTAGTGAAGAGCGGTGGTGCGGAAACTTGGCGTGGCTCTTCATAAATAGCATTATTATAACGGTGCTAGTCTAGACATCGGAAAAAACTGTAACAGAAACTCTTTTTGTAAAGATTTATAATCGATTTGGAGGTAATCGCTGCATTTACGGTGACTTTTGTTGGTTTTCCTCAAGTTTTTTCTCATGTATTAATTGCGAACTGTAAAAGTTTGTAGACATATGAGATATTGTTACATTGTAATATATTGTTAAGGTCAATATTCAGTGATGACAATAAAGCAAGCCGGAAGCTGTTGCCCATCCTGCTCCTCTCACATCACACTAGGGAAGAGGAGTGTCTTCCTTGGTTTGACCTTGCCTAAAGACCGCTATGAATTGCTCACAGTTGCAACATATTACTTCAAAATGCCTTTTAGTTTAGCTCTAAAAACCTGTGTTCTGTGCTTTTAGTTAGTTAGTTTCGAACTGTTTTAACCGGTCAATTACCGTAATTACAGACACAATTAAAAAACGATTGTTTACATACCAAATGTGGTATATCAGGGACTTAGACGTTAAACATAAACCTCTCAATGACTAATGGAGTCCAAGAATCGGTGTATCGTCTCATAAAGCTACACGACTTTTTACTGGCGGCATGGCTCCCTCATACCTTCTCGGTATACCTACAGCGAGTACTTGATATACATATCTATATTATGATTGTATATGTATGCTAGGTTGTCATGTCAGTCAGTGAATCATCTCGCGATGGACAGGATAGTGTTACAGCATGCGGCTGTGGTCATGTCTTGTCTTTGGATGTTTATTTCGCTTTGAGCAGAATCCATGTTCGTCTAAGAATGAAAGGAGATATTGTAGTGCTTGGAGAGACCATACATTTTGTGGATCTCTGTGATTTTCTGCTAATTGTTTTGTATTTCAGACTAATGTCTGGTTTAACATAATTTTCATAACTTTTAAATATTGATCGGATATGGCTGCTTTCAAGCCCAGTCTACCTTGCCAAGTATTATTAGTACATTTAAGCCACAAAAAATTCAAAATAAAAACTTTTTAACAAAAAATTAAACCGCCAAAAAAACTGAAAAACAAAAAATAATAAACCTTTAAATTATGAGTCGGCGGCGCTTTGAGTGATCTTTGTTCATTGATTTTTCAGCGCCGACTCAAAATTTAAAGGTTTATTATTTTTTGTTTTTCAGTTTTTTTGGCGGTTTAATTTTTTGTTAAAAAGTTTTTATTTTGAATTTTTTGTGGCTTAAATGTACTAATAATACTTGGCAAGGTATACCCTATCCAATGAAAAAGAATTATCAAAATCGGACTACTCTGTATAAAGTTATGCGTGGTTATACTTACATTACAATAAGTGAGTGAACAATCAATCATCCCCTGTTTTCCGACCCTTAGGGTTCGATTCTGTTTTCCAAATGTATGTGGGACCACACCACTTCGGAGTATACCCTTTCCAATAAAAAAATAATTGTCACAATCTGGCTACTATCTAAAAAGTTATGCGTGATCAAGATCATACATAAAAAAATATATACGCGTCGAATTGATAACCTCCTCCGTTGTTTTTCGTCGGTTAACAACGGTTTATTATCTAAAATACAAAAACACGACTAAAACGTGTTCTCGGTATTAAGTGACCTAGTATTTGTATTTGCAACGCCAATATCTGTCATCTCGATCAAGATACCATCCGCTCGCTCAGGAAGCTCTACAACAACCGTTTACTTTCTATAACCAACAACCCAGTTATTGTTTACAGACAGATGTCGGACTGTCACAATATTTAGACAGACACTGGAATACTGGAAACATAGTCACATTATTGACAAGCGTAAAACCGGCCAGTCTTTCATTGCCTACGTAATTTTTATTTGAAAGCAGATATAAATGAATATAATAGCGGCAGACATCTTGATACTGAGTGACAAACCCTTGATGATATACTAGAAACAGCAAAGACTAGGTCACTATTTGTAACATTGACAATTAAATAACTGCATCTATAAATTGACATGCAACTGCTTCACTACCGTTAATCAATGTTCAAACAACCAAACGAGGGCAAAGTCGACAGGATAACATGTATATCTCTCGACATGAATATCCCACTGGCGAAAACATTCATCATAGCTTCTCTAAAAGGCTTATTACCTTACAGGGCCTATTCTTCATTAAAATGAGAGTAGTCATGGCCCCTCCTAGCCACACCTTGACATGGCCAGCCTATTACCTCAGATGGTGATGGATGTCATGTCACAGTAATTACGCTCGGATGGATGCCGCCAAAACAATCGCAAGTATGTAAATGATGCTCCAACCGGAGATAAGTGGCTATTGTTTATTTGACGGCAGTTTACAGATTCTTTGAGTTTGTTTAAAGTCTAGAATTCATTGAAGTCTTGCTTTGGTTTCAGTCCGTTGGTAGTCAATCATCTTATCTCTATTGAGACGAGACAGATACTTTGTGATTCATTTGATTCACTTTGTATTTCGGAGATGGCGGCTATCTTCCGTTTTATCTTGTCGAACGAAGTAATAAAAACTTCCAGAAGGCTTAATAATGTCTTACCCAATGACCATGACCAACTAAACCACAACATAATTAAGGGCCAAATTTCCAATTCCGGTCCCTATTTGCGTACAGTTAATAATGAAGCAACTAACATGTCAGTCCACAATCACAACAATCGTATCTTCATTCAGTACACCGAGCGCCACGCCTCACAGTGGAACGAATGTATGGGAGCGGTTGGACGTAGACATGTCCGAAAAATAAGAGTAAAATTATGACAAACTAATGATGCCATCTTATTCGATTACTTAATGCCTTCATAAATTGTGGTGATGAATTTCTTCATAACTCCCATATTTCGGGAGTAATTTGAGAAAATGTGAAATTTTACTATGAAAATGAGTGTATCGAGCTCTCTCCCTCCTGATTCCGGGCTTGTTTCAAGTAGCGGTCTCTAATATCGTAATGCTATTACTAAGAGCTATATTTAATACTAAGACACACAGTGCGCCAAATGTGCACTTTCTGGGATAAAAGGAAATGAAAATTTAAAAAAAAAAACGTTTTTTCCCCATTTGTATTTACTTTAAACCGCAGACAGACTTATTAAGAGGTCTATAAATATATTATATATATACAGAAATATATATTAACAAAAATATTCACAAGAACTGATGAGAGTATGACTTTTAAGTAAGTTGATAATAAATTACCTAGTTTCATTAAAAGTACAATAAATAATTAAGATGTAAGCTCTAATTTACTAAGTTACACATTTTAAAACAATAACATCATTTAATTATCTTCGTCATCATCATCATCATCAATTAATTCAAATTCAGAATCGATGTCCGCTAAATCATTTATGTTAACAAATTCGATATCACTTTTCTCAGAATCCGTAAGCTCATAAAATTCCTTAAAAGAAGATTTTTTTACAAACTTATTTCCTTTTGGACGGATACTTGTAACAAGTGGATCAGAAGACAGTAAAAGATTGTGCATAATATCTTCATTGCATGAGATACTGCTATGCTTTCGAGAATGCCCCTCTCTATATTTTCTAAAATCTTTATTTCTAGCCTCAGATGCCTCTTCGGATAGAAAACCAATGGGCACAATTGACATGTTCTGAACTATGTCTGGCCCATGCATTAAAATTTTATGAAGTGAAGAAGGCATATAATACCATGGGTATAACTCCACGTAAAGCTTAGCAGTATCAAAGCAGAACTCTCGGAATTTAGTTACGTTGATCTTCTCTCCTGATGAAATACACTGCAAGATCACACAGATTTTTCTTAAAAGCATAGCATCTATTCCGGTCAGTTCAGCAGATTTAGTGTAGTTTTCAAAAAATCTCCTTGCCGAGTTGCCATTGTTGGTGGATCCACTGCCTTGTTTCACAACATCGAGAAGTAAGCCCGTTTCTCTTCTTACAGCCTCTTGAACTCTTTTCTTCCTGTCATCAACTTGCCTTTTTGCTATATCACCCCTTACTTGCCATGATTTTATGTCTAATTTGTAGGAAATGTGTAATAAGCATTCCATTGAGCGAATCCAAGCGTGAAGGGTGCTTAAGCTATATTTATACATGTCCTCGTTTGCGTGTTTATCTTTGATTAACTCTAAATTATTCATTTCTTTAGGACAAGCCTTGCATATGTCACACACTGAAGCTGCTGTATTGGATATAATGGAATGAATTTTACCATCAATCATTGTCAACAGCAGTTGGTGTTTGACACTAATTCCATCAGTGATGGTGGATGGAGTTAAGGCTTCAATCTCTGCTTCGATTTCAGCCATCTCTCTCTGCACATTTTCTTTGGTTTCCTTTATAAACTTAAACAATATTGGCCGGCAAAATGAAGTGGAAGATGGTCGCTCGTTTTCCCAAATTGTTACACCTTTTGAGACGAGCCGCAGTGGTACAAGACTAATCATAAAATTACTAGCAAGATCGATTTGCTCATCTTCACTCGTCCTTTGATGATAAATGCTTTGGCTAGATGATCCGTCAAAACCCCATTTGCTGGTCAATACGAGCTGTTGATTGGGATCAACAGGGGTTTCTAACGACCTAATAAGTCTTCTTGAGGTTAAATCCATCAAGGCTTGTAATTTGATTTTTGCAGAGCTCTCTGTAACTGTGAGATCTTCTTTGGCCGGATAGCACTTAATTTTTTCTTTAACCAACATGTAGTAACTCGGGTATTGAAGAGCTCCTTCTTGAGTGTTGAAATCCCGAAGAGTGTTATAGCGCCATTTCGATAAGTTCATCGATACATAAAGAGCCAATGCCTTCAAAGGGGATATTTCCCGTACCTGAATTGATTTACCTTCAATGAAGGCTTTGATTTTTGAGGCCTCTTCTGGATTCTCCGTCAAGTATTTCATAACATAAGCTGTATCGCTTTGTCCTGCCTTTTGAAGCGCCCTTTCGGCCGAAAACATAATTTCAGCGCTGCTACTGCTGCATGAAAGACTATCTTCAGTGCGTCTTCTTTTTTGCCGGTTACTAAGGTCCTCAAAAGATTTACGAGGACTAGGATGTGTACAAGTTGAAGCATCAGATTTAGCAGGAGAAATTATGGGCTCGATGACGTCACTTATATTTTCTGTAGAAGGTTCCATATTTTCATTCTGTAATTCCGGCCATTGAATTGCAGCCTGTAGCCAAATCTCATGTTTCTTCCGAAACTTATCTGTGCTTCTTCCAGACTGTGTCCATTTTGCATAAATGCGGTAGCAAAATCGACGACACCAGTCTTTTAAACTTGTTTCAGCACTTTCACATAACTGAATACAACTGTTATCTTTTAAAACACTGGACAAATAGTTAAAGTCGCGTAAATCTTTATGTGCGCGTGCGCATAAAGCAACATGAATATCAAGATTTGTATTAAAATTTGGAAAATACATTGCGAGATTAGCTTGGATACAACGAGGTGTAAATCAACACTGATTTTAAAGTTACTAATAGTGACCTATTTATATAAAATCCAGGTATCCCAGGTATCCTTTGTTAAATATTGCAAGGTAATTAGTTATTGTGATAATTAGTAAATGATGCATGCTAAATTAGTGTATTAAGAGCCATTTAGTAATTAAATAATAGCAATGTTCTTATCAGTAATCATTAGTGCATCAGTTTTATATGTAAACCTTAAGTCCCTAATTATATATCCTAATTAGCTTATATCTTCTCTAATTGGCTGCTCAGAAATGTTATTGTAATAAGGTAAACCTTTAGAAAAACGGTTTTAATCAACAAAATAAACAAAAAATAAAAAAATTGTGTTATAAAATAAACATCACTCTTTATCCCAGAAAGTGCACATTTGGCGCACTATGTGTCTTAGTATTAAATATAGCTCTTAGTATTAGCATTATGATATTAGAGACCGCTACTTGAAACAAGCCCGGAATCAGGAGGGAGAGAGCTCGATACACTCATTTTCATAGTAAAATTTCACATTTTCTCAAATTACTCCCGAAATATGGGAGTTATGAAGAAATTCATCACCACAAGTTATGAAGGCATTAAGTAATCGAATAAGATGGCATCATTAGTTTGGCATAATTTTACTCTTTTTTTTCGGACATGTCTACGTCCAACCGCTCCCATACATTCGTTCCACTGTGCGCCTGCGTGTGCGCAAGTAACATTATACGGACGAGGCGCGGTGGCTTTGACCTAGTGAGACCTTGGGCACCTTGGGCACCACCGTGACGGTGCATCCTGCCAGCCTACAGCCATTTATAAGCCGAGCTAATTCGTATTTTAGTTGTATTATTGAAGGATTTAATTTACCTTGTGAAACCATAATGCCATCATTTGGATTAAAATGTGGGATCATTTTTCTGTAGCTTGCTTTGTCCCAATCCTGGGCAAAGACGACAATAATACGTTGTAATAATAATTATGTATGTAAAATAAATTGGTGTGGCTGTAAAAGCTGTTGGTTGACTTACTTGAAACTGAAAGATGATTATTGCCCCTTAACCTCATATCGCCCTAGTTGGAGTAGTTGGTTCTAAGTTACATCTACTTTGATTTGTTCGTGCGTTCCCGAGTGTTATTTTCTCAACATCTTGTACGTGTTGGCGCATATTTTAAGATTCCACAAGCTTTCTCACGAAAAGTTCTTGAATGCTTTTTATAGACATAATAAACCTGTAGGATATAAAAACTTAAGTACCCAAGGATTATAAACAGCACAAGTCAAATGATTATTGTGGAATGCAATTTCCCAGCATGACTTTAAAGTTAGACGGTCTAATTTGCTTATGCAATAGCGCGTAGAATACGTAGATCTCTCAATCTACCAAACCCCAAACGAAATTCGATATCAAACCAAAGTAATACGGAAGCGAACCGGTCAGATAAATAGCCGGACGCTGTTAATCCCGGCAAATGGTTAGTAAAATAGTCATAAAATGGGCCAACTGCTCGTCTAGACTGTGCTGATGACCCTACGGATAGGGACTATGAATCAGATGCGTCAGGCAGATAGGCAACGTAATGGGACAGCTTGGCAGATGTCAGGGGGTAAAGCTGCCTGGCTAACGACTAGCAGGACATGACAACCTGTCTTGGAACTATGTGGCATAATCTGCCTGGGAATTTTGAATCTAAGATTTTCTCGCTCATCTAGTCTCTGATATTGTCAGGTGAATAGCAGGCTCTATCTTACGATCAATAAGACTACGGTTCTTTAAGGCTTTCAAGCAGCTTCAATATACATATTTGATTATAGTTTCTCTTACGAACTAATAATCTCAGTGCATCAAATACTTTTAATTCTCTAGCAGTCCCCCTTTCATCGTTCTTCATCATTTCAGCCGTAAGACGTCCACTGCTGGACTCAGGCAGACTCATCGTTCTTACTTTTGCCAAAACGAATTGAATCTTAACAAACAAGGTACTTTTAAATCTCCGTCCATTGTCTCGGCTATTGTCTCCAAAACAAATGAGCTGCCAAAAAGTCGTGAGATGAACGATTTTTGCTTTATTTGCGTCCTGCGGGCTGTGAAGCGAATGAATCGTTTCCTCACGGATTTCGCGCCCGTCATCTTTCATATCAACCGACAGAAGATTGCTCTCAGACTGCTGTTATTGTGTAATAAAAGTACTATTGTAATGGTCTGTGTTTTGGGACTTGGTATAATGTTTTGTTTTGTCTCTTGAGTACATGGCAAAAATATTATAATGAAACTTTTGTCGTCAAAAATTACTTCGGCTTCCGTCTGCAATGAACACTCAATCTTTAGACTACAGTATTAATAGGAAGAGCGTGACTTTGTAGTGGATTATCAATATTTTCTACCCATTAAATATTCGCTTCTGTTCTATTGACTGTTTTTAGCCTTCCAATTCTCACCAGCACTATATTGTCCACAGAATATAAACAATGAACGGCCACAGCAACGGCGACATGAACGGCGCAGGAGACATCATCACCCAGAACCAGCAGCGCGGCTGGTGGACCATTGGGCTAATCAACTCGCGCTACCGCTACCTCACGGCCGAGACCTTCGGCTTCAAGATCAACGCCAACGGCACCAGCCTCAAGAAGAAGCAGATATGGACCCTGGAGCCTGCTTCGGGAAACGCTAATGATAGTGAGTAGATTTGATGTTGAAGCGACATTTATGCTCCGGTTTCTATGGCCCTAAGATAAATAATTCTCAATTCATTCGGCAAAGTACTAAGTATTGAATCGACGGCTATTTTCGTAGTTATCCCTACTATAATATTATAAATGTGAATGTAAGTTTTTTTGTTACGCTTTCGGCGAAAACTACTTAACCGACCACCATAAAACTTTGTACACATATTCTTGGAGGTATTAAAAGTAACATAAGATACTTTTTATGACAAAAAAAAATACGAAAGATAAAATAATTGTTTGCCATAAAATCTCAAAATCTAGCTACTTCAACGCCATCTAGCATTCCAGTAATGAAGTTCCAAAAAAAAAAATTGACGCGGACGAAGTCGCGGGCAGAAGCTACTTTAAATATAATATAAATCGGTTAAACGATTTCTTTATTCAGGAAATACTTGCCTAAATTGTGGCGTAAAATTTTTAGGACCGGGTAATATTGGAAAACGAATTTCGTAAAAGCCTGATAAACTGTAATCTTTTACCCCAACCCCGAAGCCGACCTTGAGCCCAGAAAAGATACGGGCTCTAGATAAGTAGCATATTTTGTTGTTATTGCTTTCGGGAAAAGATATCCGATATTCCTGTTATCTTTCCACTTAACGTTCTATGAACAGATGGGCAAATCCGCTCTATCGATTTTCTATTGTAAGCTCTGTAGTTTCGGGCAATATTATGAGGGATCTGGGCAATTGGTAATCTTGCTCGTTAAATTGTGATTCGCTACGTGTTTCGGTTAACGAGACGTCTTCCAAGGAAGGCAGATTGTAACATTTTACGGTGTATTAAAATCAAATCAAATCAAATCAATTTATTTCGGGCTACAAAGACCCATAACATAAATACCTTACAGACTAACATACATACAAATAAAAAACAATTTAAAACTAGCAAAAAAAGGTAGCATTTATGGGCGATTTGTGTTTGGTTCTTGTTGTGTTGCCATAAGACTGATCATTATCCTTATTCAATGGTGTTAACAACATTACCTTTTTCCTGTCAGTATTGAGTCCTAATTAGAATATCCTACTCCTGGATATCACTTAAAACTTTTGTGGTCACACTTCGAGTGGTCGTTCGACTTCCGCTAAGAACAGTCGCGTCGCACACGCTCTTGCGCTAGTTAGTGTTCGGGTATAGCGCTGACGCAGCAGCATACCGGTCGTTACCTCTAGCCGTGCGCGGTCGCCGCGATGACCCAGTTACCGAATGAATTTCGCAACTATTTGTGTAAACAAAGTGTTAAGTTGAAGTTGTAATTTTCTCATAATAATTATGGCTTGCTCACCATCAATTAAAATAAAAACCGAAACGGAACATCTTTTGTATAAACATTATACAGAAGAAAAGTTAGAAAGAGAAAAACTGCAACGTTTGATAAATGACCTTAAAAGTCAATTAGAAGAACTTCAGCAGCAGCTGAAAAAAGTCCAGGAGCAAAAAACTGCTGACCTAGAAAATAAAAATGTCACTACCGAGAAGCCAATACCAATCGAGTATGAGACAGACGAAGAGGAACTAGCAAAGGAAACGGAGTGGGTACGACAGAAGAGCAGAAAAAAAGGAAATTGAACACATCACTGTCCCCACCACCTCAACAAGGACCCGAATCCAGCGAAAAACCTAAGGAAAATGTTAAGACAAGGAAACAGCCTACACCGCCACCTATAGTAGTGGAAAATGTTAAGAACTACCAACAGTTCTACGATCTTCTTTCGACTAACCTCACGAAAGACTCATTTATTACAAAAATGATGAATGGAGAAAAAGTTAAAATTAACTCCCATAATGATGACTCATACAGATGCATTACTAAGCTATTGTTGCAAAATAACTGCCTTTGGTACTCGTATGAGAATAAACAAGACAGGCCGATAAGGGTGATGGCAAAAAACCTTCATTCTTCCTGCCTGCCAAATAGAATAGTTGAGGACCTAACATCTCAAGGATACAAAATAGAGGATGCGGTCAACAAACTGAGCTGGAAGAGCAAAGAGCCCCTCAGTATGTTTATGCTCTCATTTCAAAAAGATGAAGACATAAAGAAAATTTACGGAATTAAATCCATACTAGGCTGCAAAGTAGATATACAGCCGTTAAAAACATCAAAGCTAATCCCTCAATGCAAAAGGTGTCAAGCATATGGCCACACACAGAAATACTGTTCTAAAGAACCCCGGTGTGTGAAGTGTACAGGCAAGCACCTAACCAGAGACTGCAATAAACCAGCAGAAGCAAAGCCAAAATGTGTTCACTGTGGTGAGCCTCACCCTGCTAACTATAGAGGATGCATAGTAGCTAAAGAGCTTCAAAATATTAAAGATAAAAATACTAGAAAGAATGTAGTGGTACCAACAAACTCTCAGCGTCCAAGTGCAAACGGAGACAAAAGACCTAGTGTCATCAAGCCAGCTACTAAAAGTGTATCGTATGCACAAATGGCGAAAGGAGCCCAACCACCGCCACAATCACATATGAAACCAGTGAGCCCTAACATGGATGAAAAGATTAATAAAATCATAAATCTTTTAACTAATTTTGATGAAAGGCTGAAGAAGCTTGAAGGTGGCACTAAAGCAGCTACCAAACAACAAAAAAACATCATAAATGGCTAACATACTAAGAATTATGGCTTGGAATGCGAATGGACTGCTCAAACATCAGAATGAACTTACGGCTGTCCTAAATATGGAAAGTATTGATGTGTGCCTTATATCAGAGACACATTTCACTAAAGAATCTCATATTCAAATTAAAGGTTATAAAGTATACCATGCATTGCATCCCAATAACACATCAAGAGGTGGTAGTGCAGTTATTATAAAGGAGAATATATTTCATTATGAACAACTCAAATATGAAAAAGAAGAAATCCAAGCAGTGGCTGTCTGTGTCAAAACGAAATATTGCCCTGTTTCCATATCAGCCATATACTGTCCACCTAGGTATTCGGTAAAAACAGATCAATACATGACCTTTCTAAACGGTCTTGGAAATAGATTTATATTGGGAGGCGATTTTAATGCTAAAAATACATTTTGGGGATCTAGACTGACCACAACCAAAGGAAGAGAGCTACTGTGCGCAATTGAAGGAGCACAATGCAAAGCTTTATCAACAGGTAAGCCTACTTATTGGCCTACTGACCCAAACAAGATTCCAGATCTCATTGACTTTTTTATATATAAAAATCTATCACCAAATCTTCTCCGCATTGAAGAAGGTTATGATATGAGCTCAGATCACTCACCTATAATACTTACTGTAAGTGAGTCTTTAATGTTAAAAGAAAACTACCCCACATTAGTAAATAAGAACACTGATTGGGCAAGCTTTAAAATAGACTTGGACTCTATAATAGATTTAAAAGTTCCACTAAAGAAGCCAGAAGACCTGGATCGGGATATCCGTCAATTCATTACTCAAATACAACAATGCGCCTGGAAAAACACACCTACATTCAAGTTAAAAAATAGATTAACCTACTACCCAGCAGAAATTACAAAACTCATAGCCGAAAAGAGGCGACAGAGACGAATATGGCAACAAACAAGATTTCCACAAGATAAAAGGCTTCTGAACAACCTTACAAAACAACTAAGGAATGCAATTCAGAAGTTCAAAAATGAATCAATGAGCAGTTATCTTAATCAATTAACCAGCGATCGCACGACAGATTACTCCCTATGGAAATCTACAAAAAGTTTTAAGAAGCCAATTATGCATATCCCACCTATCAAAGATATTAACGGGCGGTGGGCAATAAGCAACGAGCAAAAAGCTATAAGGTTTGCACAACACTTGGAACTCATTTTTAAGCCGAATGAAGAAAATGAAGACTGCGCTTTGTTAGATGAAACACCAAATGATGATGAACAAGAAATAAAATTCGTAACACCAAGAGAAGTTTTCAACGAAATCAAGCGCCTTAGACTAAAGAAAGCACCTGGCTACGATCTTATTACTGGAGAAGTTCTTAAAAACCTCCCACGTAAAGCCATCGTAAAACTTACAACTCTTATCAATGCTACGTTCAGGCTTAAGTCTGTGCCTGATCTGTGGAAAGTTGCCGAAGTTATAATGATACCAAAGCCTGGTAAACCACCTCACGAAACCACATCATATAGACCGATCTCTCTGCTGCCGATCATGTCAAAATTATTCGAAAAGCTTCTCTTGAAACGGCTAAAACCCATCATCGAAGAAAGAAATTTAATCCCTGACTACCAATTTGGATTTAGGGAAAAACATTCAACAATAGACCAAGTACACAGGATTACCAACATTATAGAAAAGGCCTTAGAAGAAAACAAAGTTTGCTCAACGGTCTTCCTGGACGTAGCGCAAGCATTCGATAAAGTTTGGCACAAAGGGCTTATTAGAAAACTAAGAAACATGCTCCCAAAACAGTTTGCTGATATCTTAGAGTCTTACCTATCACAGCGTAAGTTTAGAGTAAGACAAGATGATGCATATTCAGAACTTAAGTCGATAACAGCTGGAGTACCGCAAGGAAGTGTCCTAGGTCCCGTCTTGTACTTATTGTACACTTGCGATATTCCTGAGTTAGAAAACAACACCATTGCAACATTTGCGGATGACACAGCTATAATGGCCACAGGTGTCACTCAAGAAGAAGCAGTGGAAAAAGTTCAAACAGCCGTCAATACCATCTTTGACTGGACAAAAAAATGGCGAGTGAAACTCAATGAAACGAAATCCATTCACATAGACTTCACAAATAAAAAGCCAAATTATCATGCGGTATACATAAACAACCATGTCATACCGCACGAAAACACAGCCAAGTACCTAGGCATGACACTAGACACAAAGCTTCGCTGGAAAGCTCATGTTAAAAAGAAACGCGATGAGCTAGAGCTTCGCTACAAGTCAATGTACTGGCTGATTGGAAAACATTCCTCGTTGTCAGTACTAAACAAAATACTTTTGTACAAACAAGTCCTCATGCCTGTATGGACTTATGGTATTCAGCTTTGGGGCTGTACCAAACAAAGTAATATCAAAATTATTCAACGATTCCAAAACAAAGTACTCAGAGGAATCGTCAATGCGCCCTGGTACATTAGAAATGACGACCTTCATCGGGACCTCAAGGTAGACCTCGTCACAAACATAATTAAAACGAACGCCGAAGCTCATGAACGAAGGCTTCATCATCATGTGAACGTCGAGGCTATCCAGCTCCTCGACAACACGGACATAGTGAGAAGACTAAAAAGGACAAAACCTTTCGAGTTAGTTTAGTGAAGTGTTAGTTTAATGTAGTGAAGTGAGTGCTACCCATAAAGTACACAAGAACAAAGTGTCTTCCCCTTAATAGAGACAATAAGAAAAGTGTTAATGGACACATTCTTAGGTTTACTCTTCCTAGCAAATTAAGTTAGAATTAAATTACTCATTAGCTTTAGTATTAAGCTAGATTGTATTTTTTTATGTTGTTACCTTATTGGGATACATCATATAACAAAAAAAAAAAAAAAAAAAAAAACTTAAAACTTTTAGTTCGTGAGTTGGTTTTAAAAGCAATATGTACCTAACTCCAGATAGTTAATCAAGTTTCCGTTAGCGTTAACGAATGCTACGCAATTGATGTCTCATTATTGCGATATTCATTTATACTCAGTAAAAATTCGTTCATACATACTTCAGTGACTGTATTATAGTTAGTTTCTATCTTTTCACAATCATCATGCTGACCAATGCATCATTCATTTGCTAAGCTTATTTTGTATTGCCAATTACACGACCCGGTGGTCGCCCACAAGTTCCACACTTACTGTGAAGTTGTATAGCCAATCGTCCTCCGACATTACAATCTTTATCGTTGTTTTTTTTCATTGGCGCCAGAGCAATGACCTCAGTCGTTAACAGAACCATTAGTAATCCTACAGCAATCCATGACTCACTTCAGGTGCTATTCTTTTTAAGACCTCCGACTTCCGGTATGCTTATGCCTAGGAAGGAAACAGTAGAGCCTGGCAACTTAATTCTTTTACAAGTTTATGCCTTATAAAGGTATTATGCCTAAATTTTTAGATTCGATTAATTTGTGAGCATTAAGGTAATACCAAGTTTTTATCAAGCTTTGCGTGTAATTGAACTAACTGGAATACATTTGACCTTTTACCTTCCTGATCATACGAACGTGTTTAGAATATTTCCCTAATTTGATGATATTATCATGCATCACAATTGTTTCGGCTGCATATTGAACATGATACCCAAAATATAATTCGTGTGACAAAAACGTAGGTATGTCGCCATAGCGACAGTTTTGTCGCGCTCCCCTCTGCCACTAATTGTCGCAAAAATGTCCCCTGCACCGAGCCCTTAATTACACCGGTGTGCATAGGGCATGCCGCGGGAGATACGCACGGCAGGAGAGGGTTCAAAACAATTGTTTTAAAATTGAATTGTTTTGCAAAAATTGTGAAAATAAAGTTTTCAAATGAGCAGTGCGATTTTTATATACACCATAAATACGCTGTAGCTACTTCAACCTAGTTTATTGTTCTTACAGTCTTTACTCGAAACTGACTGTCAAATAGTTTTTCATTTTTAATTCACATTACAAGCACCATATGATACATAGTTAGATAAAGATTTAAAGACCCAATATATTATAGAAATATTTCAGTAATAATCCGAATCCTAATTTGTGCAATCGTTTCTCTATTTTTAACCGACTTCAAAAAAAGGAGGAGGTTATCAATTCGTCTGTATTTTTTTTTTTTTTATTTTTTTTTTTTATGTTTGTTACCTCATAACTTTTGACTGGGTGAACCGATTTCGATGATTCTTTTTTAGTTTGAAAGCTAGTGCTTCCCGAATGGTCCCATTTAAATTTGGTTTCATTCGGACAATGGGGTCCATGTGAAAACCATATAAGTCTTAAATTTACATTAAGTATTTGCGCGACAAATGAACGAATACCGTATGTTTGTTACCTCATAACTTTTGACTGGGTAAACCGATTTTGATGATTCTTTTTTTATTTGGAAGCTGGTGCTTTCTTAATGGTCCCATTTTAATTTGGTTTTATTTGGACAATGGGGTCCATGTGAAAACCATATAAGTCTTAAAATTCATTACGTATTTGCGCGACAAATGTACGCATAACGCGATTAGATTAGTACGGAGTATCTACCACAACTAAAAAGTTAAAAAATAAAAACTTTTTACAAAAAAAACAACCGACTTCCTTAAAAAAAACACTACAAAGTCAAAAATAACTTTAATTTCGGAAGTCGGTGGCAAAAACCTTAAATACAGAGCCTAAGACACCGACTTTCGAAATTAAAGTTATTTTTGACTTTGTAGTGTTTTTTTTAAGGAAGTCGGTTGTTTTTTTTGTAAAAAGTTTTTTTGCTTAAAGCTCACGTCAATTCTGTACAGAATAACATGGTTGTATGCCTTCCCCGCCCCATAGATTGCCAAATTACGATCCAATCAGAGGGTCGCTCCCTCACCCCCTGCTGTCAAGTTTCAAGGTCTAACAGCTGTGCTGATCGATGTCACATCCCTCAGGTGTGCTTTCAACAACATTATTTACTTGCCCGATTATCAACCTCAGCTGTTGAACTTCTGATCAAATTTTATTTTCTTTTGGTCTTGTGCTGACCCAGAAAATGCTATAAAGATGACTATTTTCACAAAATATCTTTATCGTAGTCTTGTATTCGTACGATTTACCTCTACGTAGTGCCATTTATCGTGATTATTAAATGTTGGCAAGGAAAACTGTAAATATGATTATTTATACAATGAGCCACAGTTTCTAAGCTTTATCGTATCGTAAATTCAATTCTACTTTTTTACGAGTCTTTGACGGTACTCCTATTAAGAAAATTATCAGTATCATCGTGGACTCTTTAAAAGCTATTGACTGCTACATCTCAATACATAGTCCGCACATTACAAACCGTTCGTGTACGGTACCGACTCCGATCACTGACGGAGTGGCGGCACGATTAATCTCTGTTATCTAGCCCCGGCTCAGATTAAAGCTTTCTACTTCAACAGTTAAGTGCCTGAACAAAGTATTGCTTCAGCTATTTGGGTTGGGGCTAGCAAATCGTGTTTTGAGGAAAAGCTTAGTGTTTATAGTATATTGTCTTTTTTTACTGCAGTGTTCAGCACAGTATTCATTAATTGTATTGTCTTGTCTAACGGACTGGTGTCCGCAAACCCATTTCACGTCTAAGCCCGTATTTTGCGGACGGTAATTTTGGACTCACGCTAATCAATACCGACATATCTCTGGTTTCCAAAGCACATTTTCTTAAGATCATTATCATTATCCATACTAATATTATAAATGGGAAAGTGTGTATGTCTGTATGTCCGTCTTTCACGGCAAAACGGCGACGAATTGACGTGATTTTTTAAGTGGAGATAGTTGAAGGGATGGAGAGTGACATAGGCTACTTTTTATTCCGCGACTTCGACTGCGTCCGCGATAACCGACATTTACGCGAATGAAGTCGCGGGCAAAAGCTAGTACAACATAATTATAAGGCATCCATTGTAACATTTTGATAAATCATGCCTAGTAGCTACCTACGATTAACTTCGATACGTATGGTTTACTCTCCATGGATTTACTTAGCTAATATTATTATAATTATAGTGATCAACTATTCAAATTGAACGATTCATAACAGTATCAAGTTCCACATGTAAATCGTGTGCTACTGTTAAAGCGCCTTATGATTATTAAGAGTATCATCTTCTTTCTCGTTCTCATTTTGTAGCTTCTAATGCATTATGTTATGTTTTGTCCAGGCATGATCTACCTGCGCTCCCACCTGGACAAGTACTTGGCTGTCGACTCGTTCGGGAACGTCACCTGCGAGTCTGAGGAGAAGGAGCCTGGCAGCAAGTTCCATATAAGGTAAGCAGTATCTCCTTACTTTCATTCCTGGCGTAATGAAGATATTATCACTGAAATCAAATTTCGTTCATCACTTGGGTTACCGTCCTTTCGTTTGTTGACAGGACCAAAGCCATATTTTGTTGAATAGACGGAACCTATTGCGAAAGTAAAGATAGCCAAGTTATATCATAATCCTACGGCTACATCGTCACAGTAAGGAACTACATGCAATATAATTCGCTGTATCGCGAGTATCACGACAATATAGGTGTAGTATAAAAGCTCCCACAGACCGGCCGAGCGACACTACTCGAATAGATCTAATACAATGAAGTTTTCATAGAAATTCTAGTACATTTGTGTCGCACGCGTCGGCTGGAGCCTTCATAATAGCACTTTCATTAACATACATAAAAGTTCTAACACGTCATAAGCAAATTACGGGTGGAATAATATTCCTAACTCTAACCTTTATGAGATCAAAGGACGTATCCTGATTAAACAAAACACTCATGTTTGATATTCACAAACAGAATGTAATTTAACAAGTTCCCGACGTTTCTGACAGAGGTTTATTAAAATTCATCAGGTTCTGTCGTTGGTTGGCGATGTTGCTTTGAGAAGAACCGACATTAAAGACCAAGTTTTTGTTTAACAGAATTTTGAATAAGAATTCTTTTTCTTATTTTGGTAACAAGAATATGAAAAATTCTAATTCAAACGCCAAAGGCCAATAGGCCAATACCAATGGCCAATGCTCTTTCCAAAGTTATCATGGATTTTAGAGACTTGACTGAAGAATTGTGTGCAGAGCTTTAGGAATGTCTTTTAAAGAAAAAATGTCATTGATCTAACACAAAAAAACCAATCTGTACACAAATCTATCCAGTTCAAACAACCTTATCGCCTTGTTCGGTCTAAGACGCCGTACAAAGGCGGAGTCCCCTCGCATACTAATGCTAATCCCCCAGCCTGACTCACCGGAACCGGGGAGCTTGTGCCGGCGATATTTTACCTGTTTTTATAGTCTATGATATTTGCTTTATTGACAAACGATTTATGGCATAACCTTCGCGGTGTCTTGAACAGGCGTGGTGCAATGAGGATCAATTCGACAAAAGGATATAGCAATTTTGAATACTACATCGAATACAATATAAATATCTGAGTCCATTTCTTTTTGAATTACTCAAATCCATCGAGAAATTACGAAGTTATTAAACTTTAAAAAAAGGGAGTTTTAAAACGCACGCCGCGCGCGCGAAACTGCTGATGACGTCACAAGGCTCGATCGCCCGCCACGCGCCGCACTGCTTTGTTATGATTTGCGGAGTTTAATCGTTGTTTCTTTTTTATTTATGTTTTATAGATATTGGTAGATAGGAAACATGGAAGTCGGATTTACCCAAGGCCCAGTCGGACAATCTCGCGAAGATTGATTCGTTTATGGTTGAAAAGAAAAAAAATTTTATTCCAGTGCACAGGTAGGTACTACGTTTTAGAATGTTTTGATTTGGCAGGCAGGTACCTTTTTCGTGTTTCTACAATGTGTAGGCACCTCTCTACCTATTTTAAATAATATTTCTTACTAGCTTCTGCCCGCGACTTCGTCCGCGTAAAATTTCCTGCTCCCCCAACCCATCCCGTCGCATCGAATCGCCTGCCCGTGCGAGGTCTTTGTATGCGTGACGTTTTTCTTTGTGCTCGGCTCCTAAGGGTCTTTGCGTGATATATATTATATAGTCTATAGCCTTCCTCGATAAATGGGCTATGCAACACTAAACGTACAACTCTTCAACTTTTACTTGGGTGTGCTACGCAATGAATTTTTTGAAAGACCAAGGCGCGCGCAATGGACGTGTTTTATATGGAATTTTTCACATTTTCTTCGAAAAATAAAATAAAAATATTACCTACGTGTTAAAATTTATATGTGAGGGGGTTACAAAGGGGGACGAAAATTTCATTATTTTTGCGATAGGAAACGCCATTTTCGAGATATAAGCAAAAGAAAAGGAAAACAAAAATACAGTACTGTTTTTGCACATGAAGGCGAGGCACGTGAAGGCAAGACGCGAGGCGCGCGCAATGGATGTGTTTTATATGGAATTTTTCACATTTTCTTCGAAAAATAAAAAAAAATTATTACCCACGTGTTGAAATTTATATGTGAGGGGGTTACAAAGGGGGTCGAAAATTTCATTATTTTTGCGATAGGAAACGCCATTTTCGAGATATGAGCAAAAGAAAAGGAAAACAAAAATACAGTACTGTTAGCACGCGAAGGCGAGGCGTTCGTTGGTGTGAATTTTAGTTCATAACTACTAGTTTTAATCCACACCTTTTTTATCGCGATTAAAAATAGATTTAGTTAAAATAAATTATTATAGTCAAAATTTTTGAAATGCATTATAAAGTACTTTTAATTAAGGGGACATGGGCGTCGCTCCTCATGAAAGTACACCACTTCTTTCTATTTTTTGGGTATTTTGGGACACAAAATAACAATTTGTCCGGTGTAGCAACACTTGTATTTTCGCATCGTGGCACGATACAATATTAGAAGAAAACATTATTCGTTTAAATGTTCTGCGAGTCACGTAACTAAAGGCAGAAAGAACGTGCGCGGCGGTGCCGCGGACGCGAACGTGGGAAATGACGTCATCAACAAATTGTGCGTATTGGCGGGCGTTTTTGAAAATGCAAAATTAAAACCGCTCTAACTTCGTCATTTTTGGTCCAATTTTAATAATTCTTTCACTGAAATAATTGGTTTAGGTACGACTGTAATTCTACATATTTAACTAAAATCGTCGCTGATCCTCATTGCTAAAAGATAAAAGTTAGCTATTTTGCCCGCGTGGCGATCGGCAATCTCTCTGGGCTGTACTACTGAGGAAAAAGTACCCTATGTCGTAATCATGGTCATGGGCCTACCTTTGTGCTCATCTAAATCCGTTTAGTCATTAGGCGTGAAAAGGCAACAGACGGTTCGCATTCATAATATTAGTATAGATTTTACACTTCCAGTTTACCAAAAGAGGTAGGAATTGAAGTTAGTTGGTTTTGTTTGATCCACGTATCAGTGACAAGATAAAATATTATGACTGTTTATCATTTTACTCACGTTTTTGGGATTGCCCGTTGTTTGATAACAAGTTGTAAGAGAAAATAGATCGTGGTCTTTATGGTCTCAATTTGGTCTATTCCTTGTCTATGGCAGTGTTGTTATGATCTCAATTAGGTCTGTTCCTTATTTATGGTACAAGTTTGACTTACTTATGAACAAATAGAGCTTGTTCAAGATGGCTACTGTAGACTACCGATAAATGCTCCATCTGTCTCTGTGCACTGGCAAAATGTATAAGCTACTGTTGCTGTAAATAAATCCAGGAAGTGTCAAATTATAATAATTGATGTTCCGGGAGTGTAAATATGTAACGACGCCATTTTGTTCAGAGTACCTACTTTCAGGATAAAACAAATCCTGACTCACATTGCTTGCAGCTTTCCAAATAAAAGGGATGAAACGTGACTCAAACCATGATTCAGCTTTCACAAATAACTTAGGAATTGTTTGCTGGCGAACTTTCAGATCCTGAGATATCCCATGTCTTGATCGCCAGTGTTTACTGCGTTTGAGCAAGTTTTAAAAGAGAATTCAATATGGCTGCTTACTTTAACTTCGAGTTCTTGATTGGCTTCCTCGTCCTTTGTTGTCTTAAAGTATTGAAGTATTGAAGGAGCCAAAGCTCCTTCAATACTTCGAAAAGCTGAGGCTGAAAGTTCTTTACATTATTATTATTCTCTTCAATATTTAATGGCACTTATGTAGTCAGAAGACATGTAGCTCTCACTCATCGGAACACTTGTATTGCTTCACAAAGCATTTTAATGGACTTCTGAAGCACGTTAGCCACCGTAGCTACCGGAGGTAACCCCAAAATTATTGATCTTTCAATACAACACACACCGAGCGCTTAGAGGGGAGTGACTGACTACGCGAGGGTGCAGACGAGACGACCCCAAAGGACATTCAACCTTAAAATACAGCCATAAAGTTTATTTCAGCCTGTAAAACTAAAGGTTACATGGAGGCTGTAAGGCTGGTAACAGCGCGTGACAAAATAACGTCTTTAAATTGTTTTGAAGGGTGTTATGGAAATTATTATTATGTTAGCACTGTTTTTGTTGACTTAGGATGACCTGTGCCTGTTAGGGATACGGAGGAGATATGCAAACTATTGTCGGATATTTATTTAACTCTATATAAATACAAACTCTGTTGGAATAAGATCCTTAATTTATGCGGAGGGTTCTCTGCTAATAATAGCTCCTCCATCTCTTTGGATCGATGTTAAAAAACACCTAAAGACATTGTGATACAGAATATAATTTATTTATTATTCTTGTCGATTTCGCTGATTTACTTGATTCACAAACGTGCTTTTACAGTAAAAATTGCATTCTCATAAGTTTTAATGCACAACATGAAAGATCGTTTCAGTTAATATCTAATGAAAAACGAGTTCATTATTTTGTATTTTTGTCGAGAATTATAACGCAAGATTTAGGTTATTTTAAAATATTATTTACTGCCAATTCTTTTTATCTTGAACTGAAGTTTATTTTTTTTGTAATTTTTAAATACCATGTAGTAAATATGTGTTGTTCTAAATCTCTTACCGCAGAATTTACAATACAGTCAAAATCAAATGATAAAAATAAGAAAGTAGCTCATTGATTTGATCAATATTGAATTGATCTTACAATAGAAATACAGTGTTTTAACTGTAAAATCACGTACATCATCAAAATTGGAAAAAAATCGTACACTGTCTCTACAACCAAATATACCCACCCGCCTCCATGCCACGGACGTAGAAAATCTCACAATCATGTCTATGCTTGAAGCCTGTTCTTACCTTTGTTCTTTAACGCAGTCATAACCACCATCTATCCCATTTGCGAGTAATTTCATCGGCATTTTCCCTCGTTGCCTCTTCAACGTGCAAAACTGCAAGTCCCCCGTGCTTTCAAACCGCCTGGCATTTAAATTGAATGTCGCTTTCAACCGTTTGTGTTCCGATGCAAATGTTAAATGTTACGGCTCAAGCATTTCTTTGAGTTATTATCTTTCTTTACACATTGACATTCTAAGTTAGCACACACTTTAGTCGCCAGTCGAGTGGTTATGGACGTTAAAGGAAAAGTTTCTCACTTTCAGGTGTTTTACACTTTCTTTACAATATTATTGTTCTTGCACAAACTTCCCAGACGAAATAAGTTTTCTATTATTTCATTTCTGTATTTTACATAACATAACTTTTTTTTTTCTCTGGATGGGAAATCATCAAATGACTTCTCCCGCTCTGGGCGGTGCGGGAGGGTGTGTCAGACTTTTACTGACTAATACTCACCCGTGTTCCTTCAGTTACCCATATGCCAGGGTCACGGTATCTCGCTTGAACAATCTCGCGACCCTGGCAGGCATCGGTCCTAGTAGACCCCTTCTGACATCTCTTTGAGGCGCGCGTGGAACACTACGCGCCGTCGACACGGGCCTGGTCCTTACCGGGCGGCGAGCTACCCATTGCTCGCCGCCCGCAAGCCCGCGCCTACGGTGGCCGGGAGTCTGCGATCGACTCCCGACGCCCGGGGCATCTCCGCGGCGGCTAGGGACGTGAGGGCGCAGAGACTGCCACTCCCTCACGCGCCCCGCCTCCTACTTCGCGAGCATTACTGCTTCGCAGAAGGAGGTGACGGCTTCCCATGCCCTCTCGCTCTGTACCATGGCTCGCACCAGGGCCGGACGCGAGAGGTCGCCGCCGCCGATCGCCTCCACGAGGACACAGCGGTGCTTCGCCCAGGCAGGGCACACTTCCACGGTATGCTCCACCGTGTCCTCTAGACGATCCTCACAATGGAATCACCCGGGCGTATCCTCTCGCTTTATCCTGAACAAGAACCCACGGATTTGTCGCGGCAGCGGAGTTTCGCCCCAGCGTTTCGCCTCCTCGCGCCTCTCCCACATGTGCGCGAGGACCTTTGCCTCCAGATCCCATGGCGGCACTCCGGCAAGGCGGCTCGCCGCCTCGCACGAGATCGTGCGGTATCCTCGGATTAACCGGATGGCCATGACCTTCTGGGCTGCACTCAACCGGCAACATAACATAACTTCATGCTTGAATTCCCTGAAGGGCAGAAGTCTACCTACAGTGCACTCAGATCTCGCCAGTTATATTTAAGTCCCATATTATAAGGGGCGCCTATTGCCATCAATCGGGTACAAACACAGACTTCGAGGTCCTGATGGGAGAATTCTAAACACTTTCCTCGACCTGGAAATGAACCACCTGTTCAGCAGCGGCACTTGCTACTACTAGGCCAACGAGGCAGTTCTGTATTTTATTAAACATACATTATTTTATTTAAATCCGCATTGTTTGAAAAGGTAACTAGGTCAGTTCTAGACTGAAGAATTTAGAAGCCATAAAACTGAAGCTGGCTGGCTCCAGTGCGTCTTGGTATGTGACTGCGTTATGCAGTTAATGTTATAAATGTGTCATGTGCTAAGATCAGTAAAGATACTCAAATGTTACCCAGTGAACTTTAAACACTACTATATAATATCGTAAACTCATGACTGTTGCAATTGGGACAAGATCTAAATTCCAGTCACCGTTTTTAGTGAGTAGTTCCTCTATGTTAACTCGAAGACACAAACAGAAGACTAATTCTCGTAATTAAAAATGTTCAAAATCTAGTCGCAGTCTCAACTCGGAAACAATCAAATGGCAAAAATGTATGGAATCTTGACGTATTTTTGACAGATTGAGACGAGGTCAGACTATCGACGTACTTAAATTACTTATAATTGCACCTCAGGTAGTGTCACTATATTGAGTACTATTCCTGCCTACAGCAATCCATGCTCTTTTCCTCATTAAGCAAATAGGGAACCTGCGAAGAGGTATTGGCAGTTAAAACAAAAGACAGTCATCGTTCACCCTAGTCTTAAAGTGTAGTGGTTAATTAAAATGCGCCTCCAGTGCGAAGGGTGGATCCGTCCCCTTGTGTTGTGGATGCGTCTTGTATACTAATGTTTGTTTTGCATATGCTCGATTTTGTCAGGTGTATTGGTATGCTAAGATTATATTGTGGAACATTTTGTGGCGATATTTCAGTCTTAACTAACGTACCTTGGCTAGTCAAACCAACTACGACCTTCGTAGACTGATTCGCTGCAGTAATACTATGAGCTTTTCTCATATACATATGTCTTGTCGTTTTCGTGCCGCTATAAGAGAAGTGGATAAGCAAGATCTGCCCGTGATCTCTCAGCCTTCAGAGTTCAAACTTTGGTTTCTATCGAAAAATCTCTTCCATACTTGACTAATATCTCATCCAGAATTTGAGCAGTTTCTTTGTCCTCAACAATCCTAAGCACTCGCCTCTCATCGCCCAATAAGTCCTTGTTTATACCATTAATTAAATAATTGCACGGCATCCCTAATTGGCGACCGTCTCGGTGCACGCGCCTTTTCCGCGAACCCATCGCAGGCACCCATTGTTGGCAAGAAAATAACTATCGAACAGTAAGAGAATATCGTGTTTATTGTTTAGGAAATAAGGTTGGGATTTAGTTGGTGGACTGTCATAATTTGTGATGGAAAGTGTTCATAAAAGTGTATGGATCGCTTTCATGCTCATTTCGTGAATTAATTAGGTGGAATGTTAATGGAAATATGTGGCTTTTATATTTATTGTCATGCAGAAAACATATCGTTACTTACAATAGTGACTGGCGTTCTTTTATGTTTTGTAATTACCAATAATTTTATTTCAGGCAGTTTATAATGTAAGTAACTATTTACAAACTGCCATAATTATTTTGATGTTTAAGCGTATCTTAATTTTAAAAAATTTTTATAAACAGGGGGAAATCCCATGGAGATCCTTTAAAATTAAAATGTAATTGTGTCCTCTCGTTGTCCAGCGTATCAGATGACAACAGCGGGCGCTGGGCGCTGCGCAACGTGGAGCGCGGCTACTTCCTGGGCTCCAGCTCCGACAAGCTCACGTGCACCGCCAAGGTGCCCGGAGACGCCGAGCTGTGGCACGTGCATCTAGCCGCCAGGCCTCAGGTACACAACCATCATCATCAATCGTCCGGAACAGGTCCACTGTAGCACATAGCCCCGTTAGATGCTGCTGTCATCGCCAAAACCAACGCTTCCTATATGTCTCGTACCCGAAGGATGCCTGTGAACCGAATTCGTCTGTGCGCGGGGGCTGGCCTTACGTATTAAATTTCTTAATAGAAGCACCACGATGATGAGTACGATATTTTACGGTAAAAATTTGGGATCACACGTCAATATCCCATTGTTCATGCGGTTAAAAAAACAAATGCACTATGAAAGTACTACACGTGATTCCAAAATTAAATAACGAACTAATTTTTATCGTGTGGACCCTCACAGTGTACATGCACATACCTACCTTCGAATTTTAAGGTAAACGAAACTCCCCAGATTGTTGACTAGCCAAAATTGTCCGCCGCCTAGGTCGATGACTTGCCGAACACAGAAATTCAAGACTTAAGTTTTCTCAAAGGGGTAGTGTAGTGGTTCACTTATTTGCATGTGGATTGCTGGAATAGGGTATACTTAAAAGGGGAATTGAATTCACATTTATTTCTATACAGGTTCAGATTTTTAAGAACTTTGCTTCGGTTTATTTTACATGTTAAAGTGATAAATGTTAAAAGTTAAAAGGTTAGCAATGGTGGACCACTTTGTGAGCTGATACATTGATTTACAAATGCATGTAAGGCACTCGCTATTACATTCCAATAAGACCAAGAAAACCAGTAGAGTTGTTGATATGAGAAAACAGTAAGTATACTGTTATGTCCCGCCCTAGTTTCTCAACTTATAATCAGTGTAATAGCATCTGAATGACAGACCATAAGATAATGTGCGCCGGATTGATTCCGTGCCGTATCGCCGATCTCGCCGGCTCGGCGCGTTGACTGGAATGCACTAAGAAGTGAGAAAGGCTGTTATAAGAATTTCAAAAACTCACATTATTTACACTCACTTTTTAACTTGCAAAAGTCGATCGGTTAGTGGAAAGTTGAAACTAGATGCCCATTCCAAAACGTAGATCTCTATAGAGAAGAAAAGGCAACAAACTCCAAGGACATTCTTTTAAATCTAAATAATACAAAACTCTGTACATAATTCTTTGTTGCTTTTACCTTATATGAGAACAATGAAAAAAAAATCTATGAGATACTTTACATCTCTTTGTAAACCGCTTGTACTTCAAGAACATTGTAGAATCAGCAATAAAAGCTTATTTTATTTATTTATTTTAAAACGCCATGCTAATGTCGTATCCGTTCCAGGTGAACCTGCGCTCGATCGGTCGCAAGCGCTTCGCGCACCTGTCGGAGTCGCTGGACGAGATCCACGTGGACGCCAACGTGCCGTGGGGCGAGGACACGCTGTTCACGCTGGAGTTCCGCGCCGACGAGGGCGGCAAGTACGCGCTGCACACCTGCAACAACAAGTACCTCAGCGCCGGCGGGAAGGTGAGTCCACACACTACACTCTACAAGTACGCGCTGCACACCTGCAACAACAAGTACCTCAGCGCCGTCGGGAAGGTGGGTCCACACACTACACTCTACAAGTACGCGCTGCACACCTGCAACAACAAGTACCTCAGCGCCGGCGGGAAGGTGGGTCCACACACTACACTCCACAAGTACGCGCTGCACACCTGCAACAACGAGTACCTCAGCGCCGGCGGGAAGGTGGGTCCACACACTACACTCCACAAGTACGCGCTGCACACCTGCAACAACGAGTACCTCAGCGCCGGCGGGAAGGTGGGTCCACACACTACACTCCACAAGTACGCGCTGCACACCTGCAACAACGAGTACCTCAGCGCCGGCGGGAAGGTGGGTCCTCACACTACACTCCACAAGTACGCGCTGCACACCTGCAACAACAAGTACCTCAGCGCCGGCGGGAAGGTGGGTCCACACACTACACTCTACAAGTACGCGCTGCACACCTGCAACAACAAGTACCTCAGCGCCGGCGGGAAGGTGGGTCCACACACTACACTCTACAAGTACGCGCTGCACACCTGCAACAACAAGTACCTCAGCGCCGGCGGGAAGGTGGGTCCACACACTACACGCCACACTCCACATGCTCCGATACCATACACTTACAAGTGCTACAACCCTTTTTTTTCTGGGTGGGAAATCCTCAAATGGCGTCTCCCGCTCTGGGTGGACCGGAAGGGCGTGTCAGACTTTTACTGACTAAAACCCATCCGTGTTCCTTCAGTTGCCCATGTGCCAGGGCCATGGTATCTCTTTCGAGCAAATCTTGCGACCCTGGCAATTACAGTTACAACCTTGAATTCTCAACATGTCTTAGAAGTACTTCTTCTCTGAGAGACTGACGTGCAGCTTGAGAATTAGCAATCCAGTTGCATTGGATAATTAGCGGATCACAAAACCTTATTCAAAACATTACAGTACACTATAAGCTATGGTGCAAACAAATGTACAAACCAATGTGTTATTAATTCTTAAAAAAAGTTTCGCGAAATTACTTTGATCACTTTGGAATGAAAACAGCACTTATAGGAGCAAATGTCTGAACCGTGAAAATATTAGTTCCATAGTCCAATTCAATGCTCGTTAAATTAAGAAGCCGATGATAAAAATGTTTTGCAGATTAAAATTTCAAGCCATCTAATCTCATTAGCGAGAGATGATCTAGCACTTCTTTACCGCTTATTAATTCCCAGATACGAAGAATTAATACCAAGTCGAAAAACTGAAATAAAAGTACCTATATAATTACCATATACGCTACGTGGAAAAGTACAGTAATGAATACATGAGTCCATAGGTGTGAATATTAAGATACAACTGCTGACGCGGCACTCCGCAGTCGCAGAACAAAGCGCTGGGGCGCTCAACACTTGTACAATAAGTTTTTTGTAGCCGCAAATTGCGTACGCATCTAAGTAATACATACAGGGCTGCCACGTAAGATATACTGAATACATAAAGTAAATAGGATGTCGCGTGCCCTTGATACAAAAGTATATGTTTTACTGAAAACTTAAACAATGAAAATAATGATGTTTTCAGTATCAATCTTTAAAATTTTCGAAACATACGTAAGCTTGAAATCTAAGGATATAAGACTTGGTTAGACTTTCCAAAGTAATAATTTTGAAATCCAGTCATATCTGGATATACTATCACGTATGATAAGTCATCTAGACGAATGTACCACGTTAGCATCCCTAATTACATCCCAGTTAGCTCATTTAGCAAACAATGGCGCTCGGTCGTCGCTTCCCATGCTCCGGCGCACGTGGGAACCCTCGATACTGACGTACGGCGCATGCGTGAGACCCTGCAACATTGTACCTCTGTATGGAATGGACTAATAGCGAAGCAATCAAACTGTTTCGTACTTAAACTGCCGAACGACTGCCTGTACACTACTTAATGAGGCGGATGTTATAAAAACAATATGGACTTGTGATCAAACTAGACTTAAATGAATCGCTGTTACCAAGCTTGGTAAACAGATTACATGATGTTTAGTGGGATTGCTGTAATAGTCCTTTTACAGTTCTTACGAATGCCTTTGTCTTCTACGCTGTGATTCTAATTAAGAAACCCTTTGATTGTATAGGCCTATTGATCTGCGACACAACATAGCATTGTATCACCTCGTCATTTGATAGCATGGTCTGTTCTGGACCATTGCAATAACAATGCCTTTTAGACCACCTGATTATTCCTGACATCTGCCAGGGTCGCGAGATTTGTTCGAAAGAGTGACCGTGGCCCTGGCATAGGCAACTGAAACAACACGGGCGGGTTTTAGTCAGTAAAAGTCTGACACGCCCTTTCGCTCCGCAGAGCGGGAGACGTAATTTAATGATTTCATACATACATACATACAATCACGCCTTTTTCCCATGGGGGTAGGCAGAAACCACGGAACGCCACCTGCTACGATGTCTACACACTCCTTTTGCCTCTTTAAGGTATACAATTGGTCATGTACACGCCGGTTGCGAGTACTACGCACCTGACCTTTTTGAAGAACATCACCAATAAGGTCACTATATGTCCTCCTAGGGCGTTCCCTCTCGGTGTTTCCACTCACATCTGCCTTGTAAATACCTTTTGTGAGTCGTCCTTCATTCATCCTCTCAATATGACCAAACCATCTAAGCATACTTTTTCAATTTTTGTTACTACATCTTCTTTTAAACCACACCGCGATGTGATAAGAATGATTTCCCACCCACAAAACATAGCATTGTTTCATTCCGTCAGTTGATAGCATCATTACAGTTACCAGGCTTTTTAGATCATTACCAACCTGATAGTACATCACACAAGTTCCAGCTGACATTGTGCCTTCCTCCCCTCAGCTACAAGAGCAGTGCACGGCGACGTGCCTGTTCAGCGCGGAGTACCACGCGGGCGCGCTGGCGCTGCGCGACGGCGCGGGCGCGTACCTGGCGCCCATCGGCTCGAAGGCCGTGCTCAAGACGCGCTCCACCGCCGTCACGCGCGACGAGCTGTTCTCGCTCGAGGACAGCCTGCCGCAGGCCGCCTTCGTCGCCGCGCTCAACGACAAGTACGTCTCCGTTAAACAAGGTCAGTTTTTTATTGTTATTTCATCAACTAGCTTCTGTCCTCGTGATTATGACAATCGGCAGTACTGTAACTTCCCATTAGTGCGACGAGTTCTCGGGATAGCGTCAGTTGTTCCAAAGATTACCCATCATCATCATCATCATCATCTCAGCTACAAGACGTCTACTGCTGGCCATAGGCCTCCCCCTATTTGGGGGGCTTTGCCGTAATCGCCCCGCTTGGGTTGGCGATCGCAGTATGGTGGTAAAATGCATAGAGAACGCTGCTGCCCATTCTCTAATAAATCCCTTAGTCGCCTTTTACGACACCCACGGGAAGAAATGGGGTGATGCTATTCTTTATGTCCGACACGACAGGGGACGAAGAAAGATTACCGGCTAAACACAAACTACAAATTACATAAACTCTGTGTGGCAAAAGAGGAGAGTAAAGTTTAGAACATTTTTCACCTATCATAGTCGTGAAAATTCAAAGTAATGAAAGTTAAAAAAAATTGCTTATTTATTTAGTTATTAGGAAACTCAGTCAGTTCTCATCAGTTTGATGATTTTTTATATCTGGATGGTTTAGATTCACGATTGGCGCCGTTAGGTGGCGCTACGATAGAATTTTAAGAAACATGGCAACGTTTATCCAGTGAGCTAATATTAGCATATATCAGATTACTTAACCGGAGGTAAGTACTACATACTTCATAGCATGTTAAAGATGTTCATGGTCGAAAGTAACTTGACTCGTTAAAGATTAAATCAGGCAGTCGTGAAACATACACGTATATTGAAGGAAGCCAAACCCAAATCGCTTCTAAATCAAATACGGAATGGACAGTATCGCTCCATATCGTTCAAACACTCATAACCACACATAATGGGCACTTCCCTTGTCTGCCGTGTTACTTCCTCGTTCCTACCTTGTAGCGCGGGTGAAAGTGAACAACTCGCTACTTGGGATCCGCATTACACAAGTTTCCTACTCTCATTAAAATTTGATGCTGCTATCAATATCTGTGTGATTTTTATTCAGCGGAAATTATATTTACTTGGTCTGATTTAACGGTCAGGTGAGAAAATATTGTCTGTAATTTTAAAGTAGAAAATAATGGAAAAGCATGGGATGCTTTTTGAGGTGTTTTTAATTGATTTAGGATGTGTTTCAAATTTTGTGACGTATGTCAGCGTAGTTTTCGAAGACAGTTTTTTATTTGCTATCCCGGTAATCCCGGCAAGGATAATGGCACAAATTAATGAAATTATTGTATTGTAATTATAAATGATGTTATTGTTATTATAAATGAAATCTGACCGTTTGAAGTAGGTCAAAATCAAGCCCAAAGAAGTCGGTTACAAACAAACATACAAACATAGGTGATGCTAATAAAAGCGTGTTAAAATGGCAGAATTTTCTCAGAATATAAGGAAGCATTTTCTCTTGTTACCATTGCTATCACATGGGACATCTTGTTACTATCTTACGCGATAAGGAGCCAGGTTTAGCCTGACGTTATCCACAAGAAAAAAAACCACGTCGATGGATGTATTTCAGTGGTATCATCGCATCTTCTCGCCAGCTCAGCCTCTCGATGTCGCGCGCGGATTGTTCCGTCGTTCTCAGAAGCGCTCTGTTGTTAGTTGTGAGAGGTGTGCCAATACTCGACAAGTCGAGACTGTTGACCCGTATTGTTTAGAGTCGCTGTGTTTGCATACTTACTTGTGTGTCATGGCGTCATCTAGAACATCACATTCACATGGAGTTCAACATACTATTATGTTGTGCATGAAATAATATTGTCTTAGGAAGTTAGTAATCGATGGAAAATATGAAAAATAACTCTTTTAAGTGCTTTTGTGACACACGTAAAACTCCCAAACATGTCCTCATTATGCCTAGAATCGCATTTAGATCCAATTTTCAGAAGTATAATCTATAGGTACCTGATAAATGATAAATGACTTTATTTTTGCAAGTAGGTTTGTACAAACACTTTTACACGTCAATCATATTTTTTTAAACTAGATGAGGTCGGCGTTTCCTATCTGACTACTCTGAGAAGAAAGGCCGAAACAAACTCAGAGGTCACAGTCTCTTTTAAAGTCCAGACATAATTTGGTTAGATCATGTGAAGACCATGTGGATTGGTGTCTGAAGTGGTCTTTTAAGGAAAGAACCACACAGATTGAGTGGACCTGTCCAATCAGTGCACGCATTTGTCAGTAATCATGCAGCTCAACTCAGAACTTAAGGAGGTCAATGATTCGACGAACAATACCAAAGAAAGGACATTTGTGTAGGTCGCATAAATTACTCAAACTGCCAGACTGTGATAAAAAATAAATGAGAAGAAAAGGAACCTAGAGAAAAAAAAAATAACACCCACTTAATCTTCACATTTACAATAATTAAAACAATACAATACTTTAAAAGTAAATATTAATGTCATTGTATGGGTAAAATTCATCAATGTCAATGTGTATATAAAATCAGGAGATAGTCGCTGTCTGATCATTTGAGGATCATGTACATGGAGGTGTCTGAAATGGTCTTTTGAGGAAAGAACCATACAGATTGAGTGGACCTGTCCAGTCAATGCACGCATTTGTCAGTAATCTTTCAGCTCAACTCAGAACATAAGGAGCACAACGATTCGACGAACAATACCAAAGAAAGGACATTTTGGTAGGCCGCATTAAGTACTCAAACTGCCAGATTATCATTAAAATGAAATGAGTAAGAGGGATATATATAAAAAAACAAACATCTACATAGTCCTCACATTCAAAATTATTAAAATAATAATAATAGTATACTCCTCAGAGTATATATTCATGTCACAGTTAAGCAATAATCAAAATGTCAAAGTGTATAAGCAATAATCAAAATGTCAAAGTGTATATTCCCAATAAATAATTAATAAAAAAAAGGAAAGTAATTAATTATAAAAATAAAAAAAAATATCATTCAGTACAATAATAATTTAAAAATAAAAATTGGAGCAGCTTAATCCCAAGCTTTTTTGTCCTCAATATAATCATTAACAGTGTAAAGGCTTTCTGGCACAACTTACGTTTAATGAATGATTTAAATTTATTGAGACTTAGATCATGAACATGGCTTGGAAGTTTATTATAAAAGCGTATACATTGACATCTGAATGAGCCACCTATTTTCTTGAGCCTTGTTGAAGGTACAACAAATTTGTGTTTGTTCCTAGCAGCGGCGAGGCGTAAATTTATCTAAAAGAGAAGCCGAAGCGAAGTCGGCCTTAACTTACTGACTCGTCAATAAAGAATACTTACTCACTAATACTTACTTATCTAAAATGAATATAGGAATGTAATGAATTAAATACAATTAAATTGAACAGCTGAAAACGAATAAAATATGCAATATTCCTCTATCTCGTTCTCGCTGACGCATTTTTCTATACCTGTCTCTGTCATAACTCGTTGTACAGCGGCTTGCTCTCGTACATATCAAGCGGTGCCACGTGACCTAAAGTGACATCATTACGGGATCGCTGTTGTATGAATTTTTAGTTCCCGATTATGACGTTTTGGCGCCGGGTTAATGTAGAACATTTCTCTTTTGTTGTAATACAAAGCTATAAATAACCTTTTTTGTTGTTTGAATGTTATGGTGAATTAAATACCTACCCGTAGTGTAACTATATTTATTGACAAAAGTAGCCACTATTTACATACTATTGTATTTTTAATAGTGATAGAGTTACCAATGCGAATCCCCGAAGGCAAGCCGGTAGGAATCGTGTTATATGGTGCTTTCGCCACTGGTTCCTAGTATTTATACTATGGATATCACTGTATTTTTTAAACAATTTAATATTCTTATGGGCATATAAAAGATTTTCAAAAATATACTGTGAAGGCACAGTCATTACATTAATTTCTTTAAATTTCTCTCTGAGTGTGTGTCTCGGGCTTAATTTATAAATTGATCGAATAGCCCTTTTTTGCAAGACAAAGATAGTCTGAATGTCGGCGGCATTTCCCCTACTAATGCTATACTAATATTATAAATGCGACTAAACCACTGAACCGATTTTGATGATATTTGATGCGTTTTAACCCCAAGAGAGGACGTAGGCTACTGTTTATGCCGCAACTTCGTCTACGTCAGCGATAACCGACATTTACGCGGACGAAGTCGCGGGCAGAAGCTAGTTTTAGAACAAGTACTCACACATACTGGTTAAAAAGCTTTGATATATAGCTTCGATAATTTAACAAGCGTTTCCTTCCACCACGATATACTCGTAGCTACAGTCGTAGAAAGGCCGGGCTATAAGGAAGCTGTATTGCTCAGATCTCGTCAGCGACTACCAGGCGGTCAGGATCGTTGAGCAGCTAACTAACGGTGTGTCGACCCGCCCTCACCTCACGTACATTATGCGAGCCATCGTTCGGGTAGATTGCCTCTGCTGTGTAGCTAGATACCTTCCTAGGTGGGGTTAGGGTAGGAAGTAGAATGCTCGAACGATTTGTAGATATCCGAGGTAACACAAACATCGATGTCCCAGACAAAATGTTAGTACTAAGCGCACACAGATAAGTCAGTGACTAGGACTATAAGATCGATGATAAGAATGACTTTTAGTTTATCCAACAGCACGTATACATACAGTATGACGACTTCTGACATGAACTTAAATCTCAAAGGAAGGCAGCACGGCCCGTTAATAAAGACGCGGCGCTATGCAGAGTCACGCCAACTGTGCACTTATTATGAATGACAGTGTACGGAAGGAACACTGTCGGGCGTAGCTGTATATGTGCGCTATTACGAGACCCAGCGCGGTGTTGAAGAGCTGAATGATATGCAGAGTCACGGTAACCTCGGGGTCTGGTTTGAAAGAGAGGGGTACTGATTTGGAAAAGATGCTGCGTTTTGAAGAAACAAAAGAATTCCAATAAGAAGTTATTGATCCATCATCTTGATCATCATTTCAGCCGACAGGCATCCATTGCTGTACATAGGATACCCTAATTTGAAGGGTTTGCTGTTACGTTTGCCGCTGGGTTTGAAGTTATTGATTAGTAGTTTTGAATTGTATACTTTCCAAAAGTATGCCCTGATTAAGAAGTGGGAAATAAATATGGTTCTAATACGCAGACAAAACGAGTGAAATTCTAAAACAACAAGCTCTTTACAGATCTAGGTACTATCAGAAAATGTTTAAATTTAGTAAGTTTGACAACTCAATCATCAAAACTGGGGCATTCAAATCAAAGTAACTTTTATTGCAAAATAACTGCTGTTTTCGCCAAATAACGGCTTAGTAATTGTGAACAGATTCATTCATGTAAGTGGCACAGTTTTTATGCACAGCTGAATCACGCTCGTCACAATATTGATCTCGAAGATAAAAGATATTGAAATGTCCAGTAACAAAGAAATAAAAGTCAATAACAATACGTGCTTGCTAGGAAACAGTTATCGGTGAACTTATGTGCTCTTTAAATTGTTAAAGACATCTAGAAGTATTTTTTATCCGTAGCCGTTGTGCTTGAATGTACCTTGGTTTGCTAAATAGCGCAACTAGACGATTTTTTATTCCTTCAACTTTTACTTAGCTGTGGATAAACTTGCTTCTATAATAATTATATCTGGTGACATGATAGACAATATTACCTATGTAAATTAGCACACATATTAACATAGACTTACTTAAGTAATTTTGTTCATTCTTCACATACATGTTTATTTCATAAACCAATACCAATTGTTTTTTACATCCAAAGCAACTACTTACCAGCGTACTTTATAGTCAATTCCTGCATACTACTGGCTATGTTGTGGTTTTGTGTATAGTTCGCGTCACGATCTAGACCTTGCTATCGGCGTACGTATCCGTCGGTCACGAGCGACGTCTATCGAGTTACCGACACGGTATCCACTCGTTCAGTTGTTCTAGCTACTAGTTTGTGGCAGTACAGCTATATCATCTTGTTGGGTATTGTGATCAAATAAGGTTTCTTCAATAAGCGTAACTTGTTCAAAATGATTGTTCTCCTTTCGTTGAGCGTCGTCAGTCATTGAATATGTATTGACAAAGGTAGGCCGAATGTTTTAAAAACATGTCCATCTGAAATGTTTATTATTGCCATAAAACAAGCCTCGCTCAAATTTCTTCAATAAAACTTAAATATCAAGTTTTGATCTGTAGTCATAATTAAGTTTTGTTTAACTTTTACGTGTATAAACAGAAATTACCGTTTTCTATGTAGAGTTATTGTGCGTAACGGTAACGTACGTAGTACAGTGACAGTACAGATGGCTCGTGAGCCAGGCCGCGTTACTAATTACACATCTAACATCATTTCCATCTCAGATCGCCTCCCCGGAGGTGCAAAGACCGCGTAATTCGTTCTTAAGACGCTAAATTATAATAATTCGCTCGTTAACCGTCGCGTGCTATATTGGGCGTAGCATTTCTCTATTTTATTGTTGAGAATTTAAAATGTATGCTCAGGTGCACGCGTGCAGATTACATAAATCTACATAATATGTAGCACTAGATATAATGCTTAAAACTTTCCGCGACTCTTTAATGTATCTCTAATCTTCGCTGTTATTTAAATCTCAAACGAATTAGCTTGAAACGTAACGTGTAGCAGACAGAGGTGTCGTTGTTATTGATCGCACGTCTGTCGGCTAACCGTCCATACGGATATCAATTACACGAAGAAAAACGCACATTATAATCGGATATGCATGGTAAGATAACTTCCTTTCAAAAGCAGAGCAGGCCAATTAAGAGGTATTCAGCAACGTCAAATTGTCAACGGAATTGGCTGATAGTGCGCGCGCAGCTATGCCGCGCAAAAAACGCGCGCTATGCTTTCTAACGTTTCTACTGCACGGATGCCTGCACAGTGTCGTGTGATCTCGCCACATCACTAAACTTTATAGTTTTAATTAAATTTATGCTCCAAGTAGCTCGCTGTAACGGGACTCGACGTTAAATTGTTATTTTATGATTTCTTATTTAATTTAAAATAATTGGTGGGTAGTTTGGCTACTCGGTTCAATTCTGAGGTGATTACTTAGCTATGCAAGTGGTAGTAACTTATGGTACAGATGGAATTGTAAAATAACCATAATTTGGCTATAAAAAACCTAGTTTCGTACCTGTTTCAAAATTAAAAGCAATTATTCTGAGTTATTATATTTCTCTTTTAACTACCGTAACAATATGAATATGAGAATTAATTTCAGTTCAAGCCCGTTCAAGTTTCTAGGATTATAATTAAAAATAATTAGTACAAGAACTTTGTGTGAATCATAAGCGGGGGCAATGCGGTACATATATTGTTGTATAGTATTTCCGGAACTGTCTGCAAGTATATCTAGATAGTAGGGAACATCCTCAACATTCCCAGCCCATAAGCCGAGCACCTCGCGTCTATTTAAGTCTATCCGTTGTGTGGTATGCAGCTCTCACACATCGTTAATTACAGACTAGCACCACTACTGTACAGTGTACGGAAGAGCTTGGTGTGCAGGCAACAGATACAACTTTGCTATACACATTGTAATGATTTCAAATGAAGATTTTGTTAACATAAGGCGCTCTTAGAGGAGCTACTTCGAAGAGTTGACTACTTAGCATAAAAATACCAATATAACGATGCCACAGACTTGAATCATCTTCGGTAAAATAGTTGTCCAGTTCTTCCTAAAAGAACATGTACAGACGCCACCAGGTCAAGCTACCCGAAACTGTCAATTTTTCTCAATGAACCTTGAACCTAATGCTCTAGAAATAAAGTCGAAAATCTATCAAAGAAATCTGACATATTGTAGTAGCTTGATGTGATGGCGTCTGTACATGGGCTGTTCAGAGCTAAGCTCATGTATCGAAGCCCGTGTTGGTACACACAATATTCTCCACCTATACAAGAAACAACCTAAGTTGCCAGAACTGCCATAAAGTTTGGCGGTACGATCCTCTAACTCCTCTAAAAAATTAAACTATGCAAGTTAGTAGTCAGACTAAAATAGCTGGCAGTTGTGTGTAGGTTTCTTGGAGGAGGAGTTATTTAGTCGAGTGTACAAATTGTGAATAACACGATAGTGTTGGCGATGATTTGTCGCCACTCCCGTCACCGCCATGCGCCAGCCAGGCAGCGGAGCGGGGCGCCGCGGATAACATCTGTAATTATGCGCCCGCGCGGGTAATGTGCGGCTGTGTCGCGGGCGCGGCTGTGTTACACGCTCCACCACCTCGCCTGTCCGTACCTTTGATATGGTGGTGATGGATGGTTGTGGTTTTACAGCCTTGAAAGACAGTCCTTGAAAGAGGCTTTTCGAGTAAGTGGATGAATGTAACTGCTATGCTTACCTTTGACGGCTGATTTCTGATAGACTGGCTCGTGCCGCTGTAGAATGGAGCTCATGTTTCTTTCGTATTGAATCTCTACTTTCTTCTCCCATGATCATCATTCGGCTGCCCATTTCCTAATTTATTTAGGGTCAGCGCAAAATGTATTTATCTTCCACACTTCTCTATTAGTCGTCAGATCGGTAGTCACCCCTTTTCTATCCTTATCACTATTCACACAGTCCATCCATCGTTTCTTTCGTCTCCTCCTACTCTTAAAGCTATCAACCTTCATACTCAATGCTGCCTTCTCCCATGTCATGCTAAATAAAGCAGCACACGATATGTGCTGCTAATCACCAACCATGCTAACTAGCAAGGTTGGTAGAGGGACTGGAAAAGGTGAAGACTGAGAAGGTCTTCTTCAGAAATGGATGATGTCCTACATTGTCAAGTTGTTCTTGGCATTGGCCCCTTCGGGTCCTCATTCTTCTATATCGATACCAGAAGTATCAATTAATGTAAGGGACAAAACACGGTTTTTCAGGAGAGCCAAAAAACGATTTTATTTTTTGAAATCTTAACTATAACTAATCATAACTTTTTACTGGTGCCGATTCTGTTGTCACAAAATTCTCTAAACTAAACTAATAATCACTAAAATTTGGTTTATTCCTGTCAAACGACGATTTCCTATTCTGAAATAGACTAAAGTGACACAACTTAACTATATTTTAGTTTGACAGCACTAAGATTGCACTGAGTTATTAGTTTAATGAAAATGTCAATTTTGCTATTCTGAGTTTGCCGGTTTTCACCAAAAATTTTGACTATAATAATTTATTTTAACTAAATCTGACTATTTTTAAGCGCGATTAAAAAGGTTTGGAATAAAACTAGTGGTCATGAACTAAAATTCTCAACAACGCCTTGCCTTCACGTGCAAAAACAGTTCTGTATTTTTTATTTTCTTTTTGCTTATATCTTGAAAATGGCGTGTCCTATCGCAAAAATAATGAAATTTTCGACCCCCTTAGAATACCCCGGCACATTTAAATATCAACACGTGGGTAACATTTTTTTTATATTTTTCAAACAAAAGTGAAAAATTCCATATAAAACACGTCCAGGCTGCACCCTAGCACGCGCCTTCGTCTCTCAAAAAATTCATTCTACGCAATGCACACACAAGTAAATGTTTCGAAAACAAAAGAAAAAAAAAATACCACGCTGAGTCGCGATTGTCAAATTCGATTTTAGTCGTGTCAAAATAGTTTTTTAATTTAGAGATTTTTCCTTGCAGAATAGCGTTACAATTCTCATAGCCAAAAGTAAGGAATTTTAGAGATAGTTTAGTTAGTTTAGTTCGTGTACAACAGAATCGGCACCACTGTCTGCTCCAATTTTAATTGTGTCTAGAGGAAAGTTTCTTAGAATTTCCTCTTCTTTCATGCTATAAACGCAAGATTTAGGAATACCCAGCGGTTTAGAATATAGCATGTCCCTTACATTAAAAAAATATGTTTAGTTGTGCCTTACGTTACTAATATTTTATGTGTAAACCGTCAAGCATAGTGTAAGTAGCAAGAGCAATAGAAAATTATACGTAATTGTATTGTAAAGGACTTTTACAGTGTTGCAATTTGATGTAACTATAGACTATCTACTAAAATTATGGTATTTTAACACCATGTAAATAGGTTCTTTGCATGATTAATGTTAGTTTCAGCTTAGATATCACAGATTTAAATGAAATTTAGGGATACAAAAATAAAACGATTTATTGTTAATATATTTATTTTTATTTTCGACTTTTATGTCTGCGTAATTATTATAAATTCAACACAAAGTTTTACACTAATGTGTAAAACTTTTTGTTAAGTTTAAATAAATGTTCTAAAAGTAACAGTGTTCTAATTAACAGTCATACACACCTAGTTATCAATGTAAAAATATTTATGTATAATTGACTCCATGATCTCTTTTAATTAACAGTCCTATAAATTCTGTACTTTTAATAATTACGTTTAATTAGCTTCATAATTATAATCACTAAATGAATTAAAAAAATGTGTTTTCTCAGACTTAATCAACAGTCGTATTTATTAAGTAATTGAATGAATGTACTGGAATCGAAAGACAGATGAAAAATATGAATTTCCTGAAAGATGAATGAATAAAATATTATAAATGATATGAATATTAAGAAGAAATTTATGTAATTACAAGAATAAATAATTAGGAATGGGCAGACAGATTATGATGATAACTATTAGTAAATTTAACTATTTTAATGGTGAAATTGAAATGGTTCGAATAACTTTTTCTATTTGGTATATTATCTAGTTATCATCATCAGCTGTTATCACATCTTCATCGTCGTCGGTTTCATTGAGGGTATCTTTAACTGGCAATTTATTCGGAAGGTTCAAATATTCACCATGAAATCTTTTTGGTATTATACCGGTGTCGCACAATGATCATGAATTAAAGTAAGGGACATGTTATTTAAATCGACTGTGTAAATTATTTAACACTATGATACTTACTTTATTTTTCAGAGAAAAAAAAATGTAAATGTCTGTTCCATCATTTTTTTTGTCATAAATCGTTTTACGCAGGCCAAAAATTTTTACTGTAAGGGATTTTTTTAAAGATAGAATTTTTTCAATAATACCAATCGATAGAGCTGAAAATTCTGAATCCAATGATATATATAACTCATTTTCGCCAAAATGTCCCTTACGTTAATTGATACTTCTGCACGCGTAGCATGACCACCGTAGAAATGGGTTTTATCGACGGACGAATAGATAAAGTAACGTTTCGGGTACACAGTACGACGGCAACAAAGTAGAAAGAGTCCTACACAACTTAACGTAAAATAATTTTTTGTTTTGCCTTGTGTCGCAGGTTCGCTAGGTTCAGCTGCACTTTGCAAGGTCAGCCTTTGGATGAGTGACCATTTAGTTTATGCGTGGCGTTTTGTCGCAGGTTCGCTAGGTTAAGCTGCACTTCGCAAGGTCAGCCTTTGGATGGGTGACCATTTAGTTTTTGTTTTGCCTTGTGTTGCAGGTTTGCTAGGTTAAGCTACACTTCTCAAAGTCAACCTTAGGATGAGTGACCATTTAGTTTATGAGTGGCGTTTTGTCGTAGGTTCGCTACGTTAAGCTGCACTTCGCAAGGTCAGCCTTTGGATGGGTGACCATTTACATAGTTTATGTGTGGCGTTTTGTCGTGGGTTCGCTAGGTTAAGATGCACTTCGCAAGGTCAGCCTTTGGATGGGTGACCATTTAGTTTTTGTTGACACCGACCGTATACCGATAGTTCACGCAGTCGAAAGTTATGAGGTAACAAACATAAAAAAAAATACAGCTGAATTGAGAACCTCCTCCTTTTTTGAAGTCAGTTTTTTGAAGACGGAAAATAATTCTGAGTCGAATCATGTCGAAGAATAAATTTTATAAAAGCGCAATTGACTCTTTCTACTTTGCTGCCGTCGTACTGTGTACCCGAAACGTTACTTTATCTATTCGTCCGTCGATAAAACCCATTTCTACGGTGGTCATGCTACGCGTGCTGGTATCGATATGCTACTTTCCACACGGACTCCCAAAACTGAAACCTGTGTGTATGAAGTAGTGTGAAAATATAAACGAAGGGAAGGGATTGGCTTTGTCGATAGAAGACAGTAACATCCTCCCTCCTATGCGCTGACTTGCGATTATAGATACCTTTCCAACCATTATATTTTCTACACGATACTTCCATCAGATAAATCAAATTTAGTAGAAGATCGCCTGAGCCTGACCGTTACACAACAAATAATGGCTGGCAATGCATCTGCGCCGAGAGCCGCTAGCGGTACCGTGCGCGCGCCGGTCATAGCCCGGTGATAGCGCACGATGCTAGCAGGGCTGCTTATCGAACTGCAATTATTGAAATTGTATTTTAGTACTTGTTTTTGTCATAACAGACAGTTTTCTCTTGGATAGGTAAAGCATTTGTGTTCAATATATTGTAATGCTTGTTTCCATGTTAATTTTGTACGCCATTAATTGGCAAAACATAGTGCACATAATGTAGACAATTTACTATCTGTAACCATACCTATGTTTTACAAAATAAATTATTGATTGATTGATTGATAATCCAAGCCAACATTTGGTTTTGGTTGAACTGGTTTTCCTGTGGAGCAATTGCGTACAGCGTAACACATTGATTGCGTTATTTACGTTATTTACGGTGCTGACCTGACCACTTTTTTAACATAAGAAGGAATGGGTTAGCAATATCTTTCAAAATGATTCAAATTCTGATCGATGGTGTGGTTCGTAATTAGGGTGCTGGATAGCATATTTTATTTGGATTGGATAAGTTTGATGTTTAACTAACAACAGAACACTTGAGACGTTGGGGGCTAGTAGTATATTTTGCAATGCTTTGCCTTTTAATCGTACCTCCCCTGGATGAAAATTAATGATTGAACTGATTAAACCGACTTAGCCAATTATGGCCCAATTAGAATATAAAGATATATTTTGCGTTAAGAAAATTTTTAACGATATTTATGGAAGCTATAAAGTCTTGTTACAATAAGATAATAAACACAAATGACTGCTAATTATAGCAGTTATTTGTTGTTTACTAAAAATAACGGTACAACGGCAACGGTTATTAGTTGTGGTTCATTGGTTCGCTCGTCGAGAGGCAGTCATACAATAAATGCTTCGATTCCCATTGTACTATTCCCGTAACGAATGTCAATACATGAGTATCAATCTACATACGTTCCATATCACTCAATCTATCACATACCTTAATCTGTAAAAACTGCTTTGGTTTGCTTGTGTTCATTCTGCTGAGAAAAACAAGGATTCCTTCCACCAAAAAATGGGAAGGATTCATAAAAACAATAGTATGAACTATTGTTTTTATGAATACTTTCCATTTTTTACGCGTGGAGTCTCTCACAGACTCAAGTTACACTGTATTCTTCCAACTGCTCCAACCTCTTTCCTCAGTTATTTCAGATACTAATCTACATAGTCCCCACATGATCTGACTAAGATTTACTTAAATGTCTGGGCTTTAAAAGAGAGTCTTTCTTTGGTGTTTCCTAGAGTAGTCAGATTAGAAACACTGACTTCATCTTGTTTTTAAATATGATTTCATCATCATCTTTGGCCGTAGGTCGACACATTTTATTAATGGCATTTTATACCACATTACCACATATATAAGGTGTATCTATTCATACACGAAATATTGTAGGTGGTAAAGAAGCTATAGAAGCAAAAAGAAATTTTTTATCTAAGCGTTTTTGAATTTTCGTAATTATTATAATTTTAAAACTACTTGAGACGTTTTGCATAAAACCTTTACTCCAAATTCTATGAATGGCCCACCTGACGCTGCGAGGGCGACGACCGGACGGCACAAGCATGGCCGTGGTGTCTCGGGCCATAAAAAATAAGAAGGAGCCAGTATTTCTTATGTGCGTCAAATCCATACTTCCATACTAATCCATACTATATTACTATATATCCATATCCATATCCATATCCATATCCATACTAATATTATAAATGCAAAAGTAACTCTGTCTGTCTGTCTGTCGGTCTGTCTGTCTGTCTGTCTCGCTTTCCTGCTAAAACTACTGAACCGATTTAAATGAAATTTGGTACACAGATACTTTAGAGCCTGAGAAAGGACATAGGCTACTTTTTATCCCGGTAGTATGTTCCCGCGGGATAATATCCGACCTCCACGCGGGCGAAGCCGCTGGCAAAAGCTAGTAATTTATAAATCTTAAATTAAAAAAAAAAACCTTCGATAAAAATTTTTTCGTTGCTATAGCTTCTTTACCACCTACAGGTGTACCTCTTAAAATATTTCGTGTATGAATAGATACACCGTATATAACACATTTAATAAATGGAAAGGTTAGGTTGGGCGCTTGCTATCTTAAAACACAGACTGTGTCTGATACCTATAAAGTGTTCCAAACGAATATTAATTTGTCACACAACTTGCAACTCTGCCAGCCCTGTTCTCAGTCGTCGTTGCGCACGATCGCTTGTCAGCCGCGCGGCAAATCTTTAACTCACACCGGTGGACTGATGCGCTTGCGCCGCTTCCTGGCTTCAACTTGTACATTAATTTGATCTTTACGTTCTAACGCCAAGCTTCCGGGAGATCGAGGATTCAGAAATTGCTGGTTTTACCGTTATATCGGTGGAAATATCACGGGAGATCTTGGAATTTACTAAGCATGGCAACTAGTTTTAACAAAGTCAATATAAGCATAATTTCTTGAATACGCTGAAGCCCAATTTCATAACTTTGTATTGAATATGTACATAGAAGCAACCACATAAGTCTAGATGGAAACATTTAGCTATCGTTATATTCTGAGTTAGCAAAACCAATGTAATTTCCACCCATCTACCGTAACATAACAAGTCGCCAACCTATTCATTATTATGCACCGCTCAATTACGATCTCTACTCACCCCCTCGGGGCACATGTGAAGCCTGATTATACTAACATGAGTGCAGGCACATGGGATTGTAGTTAAACGATACTTTACGAAGGTTCTATCCCCTGAGAGACTGTCTAGTGCACTGCTGTGGCTACTGATGAATCTGTTATGATATGAAAATATAAACAATATTGGACCTGCTGCAAATTTGTAATCACAGGCAGAATTATACTAACATCTCAAATACGTTCACCATCGTATGTCAGTCTATTAAAGTCCCATATTTGTACCTCTTCCACCCAATGAGGTTGCATTTTAAGTATTCTTCTAGTCAGGAGTCGTCGTAACAAACATCAACAGCACAACTGAAGTGTAACAAACAAAATTTTATTAATTCATTCGTTCAACACAGACAAAGCACAACGTATACTTGGGTCTAGAAACATGAAAGTTTCATAATATTTGTTTTGGTAACGAAAATGAACCCTAAAGGCAGATTTTTGAAAATTGGTGTCCTAAAGGGGTTGAAATAGGGAATGAAAGTGTTTGGAAGTTCAGCTTCCATCGGAAATCCCATCGGGCGCTGACTTGTTGAGTAAATCCTTATCCAAAACAGATTAAAGAAAGACCTTCGACATGACGTATTCCACTTGTGCCTTATATCTTGAGCCACTGTAGTGTTTACCGCCGTACTCTGCTCCATACGGGCTCGAGTGCTCGACAAACAGACCAACAGGCGGTCAGCTGTCCACTTGGACCACTTGAGTGTAGAGAGTGGTCTAGAACGGTCGAGTCAATTTATTTAGTTGAAAACGAAGAGATGTTTTCCTGACTGAATAGGGCTTTATTTGTATTTATTGTGATAAGAATAAGTTGTAAGTCCTGTAATAAGCAAGAGGATGTTTAAAAAACACAAAAGCTAAACGAACTACTACGGCACAATGGCACGTAGGCGTAACCAATGTGTGTGTACTAGAACTAGGAAGTAGTATTATTCGGATGTTACAGATCATTAGTAAATAAGCTTGAAACTTCACAAAACCGCTAGCATATGGAATCCGATCTAGCCATTATAAACTTAATATTACTCTAAAAAGTAAAAATCTTTCTAACCATTATTTAAAAAAAAACAGTTTTATAATTTTTACATCCCTGATATCCTAGACAAAATCTTGACAACAACTTCACAGTTTTTCTCCATTGTTTCCAGGAGTTGACGTGACAGCAAACCAGGATGAGATTTCTTCCCACGAGACATTCCAGCTTGAGTTCGACTGGGCCACGAAACGCTGGTACATCCGCACCATGCAGGACCGCTACTGGACGCTCGAGACCGGCGGCGGCATACAGGCATCCGGAGACAACAAGTAGGTTCCATCACAATACTGATGTTATAAAGATAATGAGGACTTTGTCAATTCCCACGACCAAACTTGCTACATATATAACGACAAAAAGAAAATACTGACTAAGCAGTCCATTGTCTCCAAAATTAAGAAACTCAAATTCAGTCAAAACAGTAAGCTATGGCTGCTGCTCAATTCTTTTATTCAGAGTTCTGTTTATTTCCATTATAGTTAAAGATGGTGTTCCTTTTTTTTGTGGGTGGGAAATCATCACATGCCGTCTTCCTCCCTGGATGGAGCGGGAGGGCGCGTCAGACTTTTACTGACTAAAACCCACCCGTGTTCCTTCAGTTGCCTATATGCCAGGGCCATGGTAACTCTTTCGAACAGATCTCGCGACCCGGGCAGGTATTGACCCTGGACAGCCAACCTTTATTCAAACGCTTAAAAAGTATTTGTTGACATACCAGTTCTCGTCCCCAGGTCGTCCAACGCTCTGTTCGAGCTGGAGTGGCAGGGCGACGGCGCCGTGGCCTTCCGCGCCAACAACGGCAAGTACCTCATGACCAAGCGCTCCGGACACCTGTACGCCAACGCAGACGCCATCGAGGAGAACTGCAAATATTACTTCTATCTCATCAACAGGTTAGTTCCACTATAATACACTAGCTGATGTACAAAAAAACTGATATTAATTGATAAATCATTTTATTTCTGCAAGTAGGTTTGTACAAATACTTTTACACGTCAATCATATTTTTTAAACTAGATGAGGTCGGCGTTTCCTATCTGACTACTCTGAGAAGAAAGGCAGAAATAAACTTCGAGGTCACAGTCTCTTTTAAATTCCATACATAATCTTGGTCAGATCATGTGAAGACCATGTGGATTGGTGTCTGAAATGGCCTTTTATGGAAAGAACCACACAGATTGAGTGGACCTGTCCAATCAGTGCACACATTTTTTGTCAGTAATCATGCAGCTCAAATCAGAACTTAAGGAGCTTAACTGTGTCGTGTTATAAAAAACCAATTATTTACACCACAGACTTCCTAATACAATATTGTGAGTTTCTCAGTTCTCATCTTATTTGGCAAAATATTCCAGCTTAAAATTAAATCGTAATAATAACTTACAGTTCTTCATATTTACGAGAAAAACTAAAACCCTCTAACCAATATTTCCACGAAGAATGGTAAATTGTTTGTACAAACATTCGAAATAGGACAAAATGATTATTTATTTACACTACTACTACTAGTCTTTAACCATGTTTTATTGTGTTCAAAATAATTCTTAACGAGAAAATTAATATAATTCAGTAAATAATTAGCATGAAATTTAAATAAAATACGTCAGGTATTTTATTTAAATCTAAAAGTTAAACTGTAAACCACAGTGCTACAAAGTTTTTTTTTGGCGCTTCAATGTGCAATGACAGTGCCGGTTGTTGTGAGCATTTGTGATGTTTGTGAAATTGTATTGAAGAAATAAGATTTTTACGTTAGTTTCGGTTTTGGCCACGTGACAAGCGAATCTTGTAGCGTTTTAGTCGTACTAGTGATCGCCCATTGGTCGAAATTCGACCGTACTTCATTTGAATAGAAATACATTGAAATGAAAAAATATATTTAATAATAAATATAAAAAAATAATATGCTATTATTTGACATTCAGTAACACCATCAACAAAAAATATTAAAGACAAACATTCTCGATATGATCATAGATTTAAATAATGAAATAGGTTATATATCTATAAAATTAATTTATTACCTATGGTTATACTTGACACTTGACATTCAGTAAGACTATAGACACAAAATATTAAAGACAGATATTCTCTATGCATGTGTGTATTGAATACACGGTAATGAATAGTAGTGTGTGTAACGTGTTATTTATTGAAAATAATGTATTTTTACGCATAATTTAAAAAAATATTAACATTCGTCACTTTTTCTCTGTATACACTATAAGTGTGCGAAATTTCATACTCCTCCGTCCGCCCAATTTTCGTAAAAAGGGATCCAAAGTTTTCGCTTCACGTATTAATATATAGAAGATGTTTCGTTCATCTGACAACTAAACCTTGTTTGCAGGCCTATCCTGGTGTTGAAATGTGAGCAGGGCTTCGTGGGGCCCAAGGGCGTGCGGCTGGAGTGCAACAAGGCCAACTACGAGACCATACAGGTCATCCGCGGCCCCAAGGGCGCTGTCTACTTCAAAGGTAAGTTGCGTTAAAGCTTAAAGACCTAATAAAATCCTCAATTTTTACCTCTTCGTGTTGGCTGCATTAACATGTCCCCAACAATATTTTAGTACCCCAAGTTGCCAACTTGGTTATTGCTTTTTGTCAAGGAATTGCATTACACTAACTGGCTCCTTAATTTTTGAAACCTGAGACTTAGGTTTCATAAATTAAGGAGCCAGTTAATGTAATGCAGATCCCTGATTCCTCACGTTCTTAACGTTAAACACGCCCGAACCTGCCAGAGTTTATACAATTAGCCTAGTTGGTTGTGACGAGTTTAAAAATGTACGTAAAACACGCTCCTTATTCCAGGACAAAACGGCAAATACTGGCACGCAGACAGCGAGTCGGTGCAGTGCGACGCGGACGCGCCGCAGGGCTTCCACCTGGAGCTGCGCGAGCCCACGCGCCTCGCCATCCGCGCCGCCGCCGGCGGGCACTACCTGGCCGCCGCCAAGAACGGCAACTTCCGCCTCGCCGGGCCCGACCTCGCCGCCGCCACGCACTGGGAGTACTAGGCGCCAGGGAAAACATCCTCATCCTGCTCACTACACCCGGCAACTCAACATGTTCGCTTTTGTAATACTGCCAATTCGTCCTGGTTCCGTGACTACGGATTGGCCTAAGTTTGCTCATTTACGAGCCTTTAGTTTGAGGCAGTCATTCATTATCATCTCATCAGTTCATCCACAATCATGTTCAAAAGGATATCTCATACAAATCCTATCCGCAATACTCTTCCATTATCACGCACGTCTTGTTCACGACGCAGCCCTCGCTGCAGATCGGCGTGGGACTTAACTTCATATCGACAATGTCAACTCGCAGGGCGCGCGCTTTACTGACGCCATTTTAGTTTCCTTTAGCCGCCATCTTGTCGAAGCGTGGCGGCGACGAACGACCCAATCAGCCAATTCTGAGACGGAATCCGCTGCCAATGGTTTATATTAAATTATTATAAAATGGGAATGTTAGTCAATGCCCCTGCATTGATGATACACATTTCGTACTAAAAAAAACATAATATAAAATGCGTCACTCAGAAGGCGCCGCCCTGTTCGCATTTAGTACGATTAAGATGATAGTGTCGCGCGATGTAGCGCGAATGTGATCATAATGAAAATATCGCTTCACCTTATTATTGTAATCATAGATTATTTTTCTTATAACTGGTAGATCTGCCGTCACGTTGCTTATGTCGAATTATTTTTATATTAAAATATTTGTGACCGTCACTCGTATCGCTTGAATTATTTATTCTAGATTGTATGGTATATAAATTAGTATGGAAGACATTATTCTGAAATTTTTCGAAAAATATTTATTGGATATTGTAGTGTCTAGTCGATGGTTTTTATACAATTTTTATCAGCCCCCAGTACTGTACTACCGTCGTTTCCTGTAGGTTAGTGAAATGTCAACATCGTGAGACTGATGCCTACAAACAGCACATAACTGCAGTAACACTGTACCGTAATTAATTTAAGTTAAAACAGGGATTGACGCAATACCAGACGAGTGCGCGAGGCGCCGCCCTCGCCTCCAATGTACCGGTACATGCTCATTGTAATAGTCTGGCAACATTAACTCTGCATGACAACACTCTCACTAATATCATGATTGTCTGTGCTCCACTACACGAGTGCAATTTGCTAATTAAGTATACTCATAATAAACAAGTTGATTATCTCAGCCGTAAAAAGTTGTGCATAGTTAATTTGACAGACTCAAATATTTTCTACACAAAGGCGATCTTAGCGCAAATCAACTCGAATCATCGTATTAAACTTACGACTTTCAGTCGTGAGGTGTCGCGACAGGTCGCCCGTCTGTAGGACGTGTACTTCGCACTGAGTCTGGCTTCTAATTAATGAACATGTAAGGTAGGTAAGTTATTGTAAGTTATCACGTTAGGGTAAGCTTGATCCGCTCCCAACTATATAATCGTCCATTCCATGCTTTTAGAATTACGACATGGGATAAAAAACCATTTTTTTATTATTTTTTACATGAAAACGGAGATTTTTGTAACTGGTGCATAGTCTTGTATATAACTATTTCCAATTGCGTATAAGTCTGTACTTACGAAAACGTTTGGGAAGCGTTGACCTCTTTTATAATGAACAAAACGAGAAATATGTTTTTTTTTTTATTGAGGGTATTTTGTATGCAATGCTGATTCTGAAATATTTGTACGATAAAGTCTTTGTAAACTATTAATGAATAAATTATAATCATATTGTAACAGTGTGTTTTATTTAAATTTCGTTATAGAATAGAATAGACATTTTTTATTTCAGACCGGAGTCCATAGGGTTAGTAACATTTTTTCTTAACGTGTTAGTAGGTTACAGACAGAAACAAATATACAATTACAATTCAACATGGAGCCGCATCCATCTCCGCAGCATCGGGGAATCCCACCGATCTGCGAATACACTGAGAATACTGTTGGTGCTGCCGCGAACAAGAGTCATCAGGGATGCACACCTATTTGTAATAATGGCGGCAAAACCATCAATATTATTATCCGCAAACATCCCTGACGCACTACTACGCCACGGTAGCCGCTGCAGCACTCTCAGTGCATTGTTATATTGAACGCGTAGGTCGCTGTATGTCCGCTGAGTGAAGTTGACCCACAGGCTGCACGTGTAGAAACACTGACAGTAAGCTTTGAACAGCGTTACTTTCACTGGTTTCGTACAACGTGCAAACCTGCGGGCCAGCATGTTACAACGGACAGCCAGCGACCTACGTTCCCTTTCAATGTCACAATTATCTTTAAGGTCTTCAGTGACCCAGTGGCCCAAATATTTAAACACAGGTGAAACCTATCTAAATTATAAACGAACTCATTGGTCATAGAAATCATAGGCGAGATAATTGTGGATAATTTAGGAATGTGTATTTTCCTTTTCAATCACAGCGGTTGCGCACGCAACCTATCAAAAGATCACGCTTTTGTAGCGTGGTATATGCCCACTAGGTCCGTGTTCACATTGACTCAATCAAGCACTGTATCAAAAAATATAATTTAAGATTGTCCGTTGTTTCCTGCTCGTTCTTATCCATAGGTATACTACGCTTTGGAATTCTGGCAGGGGAGCAAAAATTTGAAGCGGACGAAGTGGCAGGCAGAAGCTAGGGGGCCATCCATAAAATACGTCACACGTTAAGGGGGTGGGAGGGGGTCGACGAAGTGTGTCAATGTGTAATAAGGGGGTTGGAGGGGTCCTAAATTTCGTGACGTCACATTTTAACCCTTCTTTGCATGATTTTTTCTTTATTGGTGAAATAAATCAAGGTGACTCATGTTCAAAATTAATAAGTACTAGCTTCTGCCAGCTGCTTTTCCCGCATGGATTTCGGAAAATATTCCATAGGAACGGGCTACTGAGAGAACCAAAGTTGCCTAAGTTCCGTCAGAATTGGTGCAGCCGTTTCGATGATTAGCCGGAACAAACAGACGAAAATGTTAAAATTGTTTTGTTTTTGTTTAATGTACCGTTACGAATTTGTAAGTAATCCGCGGAGCCTTGTGATGCGTTAAGAAAAATATGTTTTACTAAACTAAAACATACCCTCAGTGGGCTCAAGCCCCTCCCATCCCAAACAACAACCCTGGATCCGCCACCGATTGTTATTAAATAATACACGTACATGTATTGAAAAACTTATATATTTTAATTAAATAGTTACATTAATCTTTACAGTTTCTCCCTAGCTAGTGACACGTTGAATTAGCATCGATGCATTTAATGGTCAGGAAATAATATTAAAAATAATAATTATCTAAATAACGGATAAACAACAACCACATCAACCTGATAGTTTAGAAGCGAAAAAAAAAAACAAACGCTAAATATGTTGCCAGCGCGAAAAACTGTTGGAAAAACTGCAGTATTATCAAATGGATATCATCGTAATTATTATTTATATAAATGCGATTACTTATCTGGCAAGGGGTCGTTTTAGCATCGCGCATGGCAACACAGTTAGCTTGTAAATTAATCGTACACAATTTATCTAATACGTTGAATACTAAAACAATGAGGATAGCAAATGATGACATACATATGGATAGTTCAGCTCATATAAACTGGAATAATTTGTATGTTACAAACGCATTCTGATTGGACGCAGCGCAGTATATATTTTTTGTAACCAACATATTTAATTCAATTTATTGAAGTATGATTGAACATTTAGTCCGTATTCACACCAAACTGGCACTCACTTGTAAGTCGGCGGCTGACGTTGTTTTTCAAAAAATTTCTTCGTTTTGTTTGGTGTGAATGCTGCCTTAGGTCAGTTTTTATCTCCCATTCGAATAAAACATAAAAAGGTGTTTTAAAACTCAATGTATTAGATGCCGTTTCGAAAAGCAGTCAAATATCTAAACATATTTAAAAACTTATCAATTTTGTAAACAAAATGCAAAATTAGTAGTCAACCTATTTTGTATGACAAAATAACTTATGTATTTCTATTTGAAAATGTATAAGTTTACGCTTGATCCCCTTTCGAGGTAAACAGAGCTCAAGAGTTAACTCTTGAACCGAATGTTGTGACTTTAGATCATCTAAATTAAAGATATGGACAGATATCATTAATCATGGGTGTAACTAGGAAAGGGCTAGTCACCTAGACTCAAGGTGACCAACGGCTTTCTAGAGGCTCAGGAATATAATACTAAGGATGACTCATGTAGTAGGGTGTCCAGGTTGCCCCACCCAGCTTCTCAATACTATCCCAAATAACACCCACCCGATCCCTTATTTTAATGACTACGAGAAGCCAGCAAGTTACCCCCATGAGCGTGAATACAAGAGAAGGGGGAGAAGAGAAGTGGAGGGCGACGTACGATACAATTACTGTAATACAAAACTTTACTAAGGCACGAATAACAACTTGTCACCTTAGTCGTCGCGATAATATCTCGCCTGAGTTTCACAGAATGAAATTTCGTACATTTTGTTTCAAAACTAGGAAGAAACATTTTGAAGCCCAAAAAGAAGGTAGTGAGCGATCTTGAGGGAATATGTGCCCCAAACCATTTCATAATAACGCCACAATGTGTGATAATGTAATTATTGTATTAATTAAAACGTCTGCAAGTTCAGTATGATTCAGCGCTATCACTCTGTGAAACTCACCGAGCACCTTACCAAAACCCTTAACACCCGAATTAGTTTGGGGCCTGAGCAGTGACGATGCACATAGCTGACACTTAATTTAAATTTCCCATTCTTTAATTATTTTTTATTGCTATCCCTATGTTGTAAGCTAGTTATTACCTTCATAATTTAAGTATATTATTTATTTTTACAATCTTGTTGAATACTTCAGAGATTATGAACTAGATTTTTATGTCAGTCAGGTACAATGAGAATTTGTAGCTACGAACACCATCACAGTTCACGTGCAACTTAGATTCACCGCTACACAAGTATTCGAGAATATTGTACAGTGGCGTGAAGACGGGCAGATCTCGAAGCCGGCCCCAAACCCTCTAGAGTACTCTAGACTATTGGCGCTACTTCTCTAGGCTACGGTCTATTCTTCTGTATGTTTGTGTGTGCATTCTATTACATAGTCATACAGCCTAGCCCACGACTCTGATCTAACCAGAATCGCCTGAACATTATATAAATGTAAAGATTATAATGTATTTTTTGATTGCTTGTTTATTTGCAAGTTTATGAGTTCATAACGTATGGACAAATCTTTAAGACAGATTTTTGACACACCTCACAATATTAATACATAAAAGCACAAAATACTATAATTTTATTAAATTATATTTTTATTTAATTGGAATATGTACAATATCGAAATAGGAATTAATCAGACATATGTACAATATAAAATTACGAATAATTTCTTTTAGTTTACATCTATTTAAGATATTTGCACGCACAAACACACAGAATCGTCAGCTACATTTAAACACGACAGCTCACAGCATTATCCAGTCTATTAATAAAAACATTTCATTTTACATTATGTATACTGCGTCTATAGTTATTGGGTATCGACACATCGACACTAACAAAACATTTCCTTTGCATAAAAAGCAAAAATATTCGTGACGTATTACTTTTTCTAATACATTTTATATTCATTATATTATATTCTTTTAAATATCGTCATTCATTTTATACCTATTTTTTTTTATAAAACACAAACACATTTGTATTTTTTTGTCAATAAAAGTACGTCGAGTGCGTCGACACCCGACACTTCTACCTACACCGTACTGAGTCCACATTATATTAAAACATAATTTCACATGATTATACCACACACCGTTTGCGTAAATTAGTTATTACAACAAATACAATTAATATACATACATTTTATTGGTAATCAAAATTGGTGATTGTATAAAGGACATATAAAAGAACCAAAAATACTAATTCCGTACAAACAAGCGCAGACTGAGGAAATAACTATCGTTCGTTACAATTAGACGACGCACGGCACTGTGGGGCGATGACGTCACGGGTCCACACCACACGAGCGGAGCTCACACGCGAGCGTACAGTCTATGGTTTGGTCAGTACACGCAGTCGTGTGGCGGGCGCGCGGGGCCCGGGGCCCGGGCGCGCGGGGCCCGGGGCCCGCCCGCGTGCGGCCCGGGGCCCGCCCGCGTGCGGCCCGGCGGCCCGCGTCGCGCTCCTGTCATGCTCCGCGTTACCTTGTACCCTGCGAGCAAAACAAATGCTATTACAATCAGGAATAGAACAGTTTGCATACTGATTAAAGTGCCGTAGACAGATGACTGTCTGTTAATTAGAAGCTCAACACAAGGTCTAAACGAGCATAACCTTCAGACTAAAAATATCTGAAGGCGGTGTACCAAAACCAAAGGGACATTTTTTTAAATCGTCTGAAAATTGAATATCAAAAATTACATGTAAGAGACCTCCCAAGATGTCCGTACTTCTCCACTTTCTAGTGCAGGAACTAGGAAGAAGTGATGGGATCAACTGCCCAGTAACACAGTTGTCTGTTACATTCGAATAATTACCTGTGTGGTGAGCGGCTAGGAGAGGAAGGGGTTGGGTGTGTGGCGCGTGTGCGGCGGGGACCAGGGCGACGAGGCGCGCGGGGCCGCCACCGGGGCCGCGGGGGCCCAGGGGTCCACGCCGTTGCCCAGTGCGGGGCCCGGTGCGCCCAGCCCGGGGCCCGGCAGCGGCGCGGCGGCCGGCGCGCCGAACGAAGGCGACGCCGTGCCGAAGTTGAGGCCCGTTAGACCCATCTGTTGTTGTTTTAGCTCGTTCATTGTTAGCCGTGCCTGAAACATGGACATTACAAAAGGTTAAAGACGTAAGTTTTGTTAGTGTATTAACGATGTTAAGGGATCGTCATGTTTAGTTGTTGTATGTATTTCCTCTGTCGAAATACATAAAAAAAAAAAAACTATAATATTCACTTAGATAATTATAGTAAGTTTCGTTTCATATTCGTAAAGAATGGAAAATATTATGAAATGTAATGTTTTGTTTGATGCGCGAACAGATGCGCGGCGCGGGGCGGCGGGACGGGCTCGTGTGTGATACAGTAAGTGTATACGTACCGGCGGCGGCTGCACGAACAGATGCGCGGCGCGGGGCGGCGGGACGGGCTCGTGTGTGATACAGTAAGTGTATACGTACCGGCGGCGGCTGCACGAACAGATGCGCGGCGCGGGGCGGCGGGACGGGCTCGTGTGTGATACAGTAAGTGTATACGTACCGGCGGCGGCTGCACGAACAGATGCGCGGCGCGGGGCGGCGGGACGGGCTCGTGTGTGATACAGTAAGTGTATACGTACCGGCGGCGGGACGGGCTCGTGTGTGATACAGTAAGTGTATACGTACCGGCGGCGGCTGCACGAACAGATGCGCGGCGCGGGGCGGCGGGACGGGCTCGTGTGTGATACAGTAAGTGTATACGTACCGGCGGCGGCTGCACGAACAGATGCGCGGCGCGGGGCGGCGGGACGGGCTCGTGTGTGATACAGTAAGTGTATACGTACCGGCGGCGGCTGCACGAACAGATGCGCGGCGCGGGGCGGCGGGACGGGCTCGTGTGTGATACAGTAAGTGTATACGTACCGGCGGCGGGACGGGCTCGTGTGTGATACAGTAAGTGTATACGTACCGGCGGCGGCTGCACGAACAGATGCGCGGCGCGGGGCGGCGGGACGGGCTCGTGTGTGATACAGTAAGTGTATACGTACCGGCGGCGGCTGCACGAACAGATGCGCGGCGCGGGGCGGCGGGACGGGCTCGTGTGTGATACAGTAAGTGTATACGTACCGGCGGCGGCTGCACGAACAGATGCGCGGCGCGGGGCGGCGGGACGGGCTCGTGTGTGATACAGTAAGTGTATACGTACCGGCGGCGGCTGCACGAACAGATGCGCGGCGCGGGGCGGCGGGACGGGCTCGTGTGTGATACAGTAAGTGTATACGTACCGGCGGCGGGACGGGCTCGTGTGTGATACAGTAAGTGTATACGTACCGGCGGCGGCTGCACGAACAGATGCGCGGCGCGGGGCGGCGGGACGGGCTCGTGTGTGATACAGTAAGTGTATACGTACCGGCGGCGGCTGCACGAACAGATGCGCGGCGCGGGGCGGCGGGACGGGCTCGTGTGTGATACAGTAAGTGTATACGTACCGGCGGCGGCTGCACGAACAGATGCGCGGCGCGGGGCGGCGGGACGGGCTCGTGTGTGATACAGTAAGTGTATACGTACCGGCGGCGGCTGCACGAACAGATGCGCGGCGCGGGGCGGCGGGACGGGCTCGTGTGTGATACAGTAAGTGTATACGTACCGGCGGCGGCTGCACGAACAGATGCGCGGCGCGGGGCGGCGGGACGGGCTCGTGTGTGATACAGTAAGTGTATACGTACCGGCGGCGGCTGCACGAACAGATGCGCGGCGCGGGGCGGCGGGACGGGCTCGTGTGTGATACAGTAAGTGTATACGTACCGGCGGCGGCTGCACGAACAGATGCGCGGCGCGGGGCGGCGGGACGGGCTCGTGTGTGATACAGTAAGTGTATACGTACCGGCGGCGGGACGGGCTCGTGTGTGATACAGTAAGTGTATACGTACCGGCGGCGGGACGGGCTCGTGTGTGATACAGTAAGTGTATACGTACCGGCGGCGGGACGGGCTCGTGTGTGATACAGTAAGTGTATACGTACCGGCGGCGGGACGGGCTCGTGTGTGATACAGTAAGTGTATACGTACCGGCGGCGGCTGCACGAACAGATGCGCGGCGCGGGGCGGCGGGACGGGCTCGTGTGTGATACAGTAAGTGTATACGTACCGGCGGCGGCTGCACGAACAGATGCGCGGCGCGGGGCGGCGGGACGGGCTCGTGTGTGATACAGTAAGTGTATACGTACCGGCGGCGGGACGGGCTCGTGTGTGATACAGTAAGTGTATACGTACCGGCGGCGGCTGCACGAACAGATGCGCGGCGCGGGGCGGCGGGACGGGCTCGTGTGTGATACAGTAAGTGTATACGTACCGGCGGCGGCTGCACGAACAGATGCGCGGCGCGGGGCGGCGGGACGGGCTCGTGTGTGATACAGTAAGTGTATACGTACCGGCGGCGGCTGCACGAACAGATGCGCGGCGCGGGGCGGCGGGACGGGCTCGTGTGTGATACAGTAAGTGTATACGTACCGGCGGCGGCTGCACGAACAGATGCGCGGCGCGGGGCGGCGGGACGGGCTCGTGTGTGATACAGTAAGTGTATACGTACCGGCGGCGGCTGCACGAACAGATGCGCGGCGCGGGGCGGCGGGACGGGCTCGTGTGTGATACAGTAAGTGTATACGTACCGGCGGCGGCTGCACGAACAGATGCGCGGCGCGGGGCGGCGGGACGGGCTCGTGTGTGATACAGTAAGTGTATACGTACCGGCGGCGGCTGCACGAACAGATGCGCGGCGCGGGGCGGCGGGACGGGCTCGTGTGTGATACAGTAAGTGTATACGTACCGGCGGCGGCTGCACGAACAGATGCGCGGCGCGGGGCGGCGGGACGGGCTCGTGTGTGATACAGTAAGTGTATACGTACCGGCGGCGGCTGCACGAACAGATGCGCGGCGCGGGGCGGCGGGACGGGCTCGTGTGTGATACAGTAAGTGTATACGTACCGGCGGCGGGACGGGCTCGTGTGTGATACAGTAAGTGTATACGTACCGGCGGCGGCTGCACGAACAGATGCGCGGCGCGGGGCGGCGGGACGGGCTCGTGTGTGATACAGTAAGTGTATACGTACCGGCGGCGGCTGCACGAACAGATGCGCGGCGCGGGGCGGCGGGACGGGCTCGTGTGTGATACAGTAAGTGTATACGTACCGGCGGCGGGACGGGCTCGTGTGTGATACAGTAAGTGTATACGTACCGGCGGCGGCTGCACGAACAGATGCGCGGCGCGGGGCGGCGGGACGGGCTCGTGTGTGATACAGTAAGTGTATACGTACCGGCGGCGGCTGCACGAACAGATGCGCGGCGCGGGGCGGCGGGACGGGCTCGTGTGTGATACAGTAAGTGTATACGTACCGGCGGCGGCTGCACGAACAGATGCGCGGCGCGGGGCGGCGGGACGGGCTCGTGTGTGATACAGTAAGTGTATACGTACCGGCGGCGGGACGGGCTCGTGTGTGATACAGTAAGTGTATACGTACCGGCGGCGGGACGGGCTCGTGTGTGATACAGTAAGTGTATACGTACCGGCGGCGGCTGCACGAACAGATGCGCGGCGCGGGGCGGCGGGACGGGCTCGTGTGTGATACAGTAAGTGTATACGTACCGGCGGCGGCTGCACGAACAGATGCGCGGCGCGGGGCGGCGGGACGGGCTCGTGTGTGATACAGTAAGTGTATACGTACCGGCGGCGGCTGCACGAACAGATGCGCGGCGCGGGGCGGCGGGACGGGCTCGTGTGTGATACAGTAAGTGTATACGTACCGGCGGCGGGACGGGCTCGTGTGTGATACAGTAAGTGTATACGTACCGGCGGCGGCTGCACGAACAGATGCGCGGCGCGGGGCGGCGGGACGGGCTCGTGTGTGATACAGTAAGTGTATACGTACCGGCGGCGGCTGCACGAACAGATGCGCGGCGCGGGGCGGCGGGACGGGCTCGTGTGTGATACAGTAAGTGTATACGTACCGGCGGCGGGACGGGCTCGTGTGTGATACAGTAAGTGTATACGTACCGGCGGCGGCTGCACGAACAGATGCGCGGCGCGGGGCGGCGGGACGGGCTCGTGTGTGATACAGTAAGTGTATACGTACCGGCGGCGGCTGCACGAACAGATGCGCGGCGCGGGGCGGCGGGACGGGCTCGTGTGTGATACAGTAAGTGTATACGTACCGGCGGCGGCTGCACGAACAGATGCGCGGCGCGGGGCGGCGGGACGGGCTCGTGTGTGATACAGTAAGTGTATACGTACCGGCGGCGGCTGCACGAACAGATGCGCGGCGCGGGGCGGCGGGACGGGCTCGTGTGTGATACAGTAAGTGTATACGTACCGGCGGCGGCTGCACGAACAGATGCGCGGCGCGGGGCGGCGGGACGGGCTCGTGTGTGATACAGTAAGTGTATACGTACCGGCGGCGGCTGCACGAACAGATGCGCGGCGCGGGGCGGCGGGACGGGCTCGTGTGTGATACAGTAAGTGTATACGTACCGGCGGCGGCTGCACGAACAGATGCGCGGCGCGGGGCGGCGGGACGGGCTCGTGTGTGATACAGTAAGTGTATACGTACCGGCGGCGGCTGCACGAACAGATGCGCGGCGCGGGGCGGCGGGACGGGCTCGTGCGCGAAGGGGTTGTGCGGGGGGGCGGGGGCGGGGGCGGCGGCCAGGAGGCGCTCCAGGTTGACGAGCGAGGAGTTCTCCCCCAGGAAGGCGGAGGGGGACTTCTTGTTGGCGCCCAGGCTGCCCGCCGGGGGCGACGCCGGCGCCGGGGACAGGTTGTCGCCTGGGGACAATACAAAATACGTCGTAAACTTCGTACATCTCTCGCGTGATGGATGTAGTAACAGTGACGAATGTGGAGTTGTCGAGAACCTACAACGTTTATTGATGGAATGTGTTCAATATGAGACCAGTAAAATAATTCAGTAAGATCCTTGAATTTGAACAGAACTGATGTAGGCATGTTCCATATAATTATATCCCAATCAAATGACGACGATGCGAAGAGTTTGTTCAAATTCATGGCCCACGTCTTGTGAAAGAATTTTTTTTTGGATACGATAACATTGATATACGCTATGCGTACAAGCCCCTTTAAATTAATAAGTTAAAAAGAAAGTCATGAACTGATAACACACCAACGTGACATAACTTCACCTTACGTTCCAAAACAATTGATTTAATTAAAAGAGTTACAACTTTTACATCCTCTTTATATATTTCTGTACAACGTAGAATATAATGTTTCACCAAAGAACTCCCTTCGCCGTAATGATAGTAGCACAATTTTTCATATTTTTTTTGCATTTTGTATATCCATGTCAAGTTGTATGTTGATTCACACATGATTCGCGACCGTAACACATGTAGTAAGATAATTATAATAATTAAAATCATCAATAAAACTCTCTAAAAGGGTAACATCCCTGTGTCTCTACTTCACAGATAAAGGAGCCAACATTACAACGAAGACAAAATTCTATCGTAAAACACACTATACAATAAATTTCTGAAACTCTTAGGTCACCGTCAAGTGTCTTGCTGTTCTTGTCACTTCAATATAGTACTCCACATATTTTCCCATAACTTCTTGCTATAGTAAGTAAGTTGTATAGTGTAGCTACATAGCAATAATTTGTGAAAGCAGGCCCAATAGCACCAACATAGCATACATTTAGCGCTAAACAAATAAAGATCATTAGAACGATGATCTTACGACATCGAATCGATTTCCCCCGATCGAATTCGATTTTCGATTTTCTTTCGATTTCGATTTTGCCTTTCTGTGTCCGTCATCGATTAGATTTTTCGAAGATTAGAGTTATAGGTGGTGCAAACGGACCATGAAACATAAAACAGTCACAGCGTATTCGCTGATTTCCGTTCAAACCGAGTTCTTAAGTAAATATTGGTCGTACCTAACGCGGAGAGGTCGAAGGGATCTGACTCCGCGTTGTTGTTGTGGTTGGTGCGCGGGCGCTGCGACAGCGCGTCGAACTGCTCCAGCTCCGACGACGACGGAGACGACAGCACCGACACTGGAGACTTGCCCTGGAACACAATGATAACAGGTCATTATCTTTCTAACCACCCGCATGGAGATTCATATGCATGTTTCTGGCAAAAAAAAAATATAGCCTAAATCACACCGGAATAGTGTAGCATTCTACCAGTGAAATAATATTAGAAATCGGAGCAAAATTTCTAGAGATTATCTTCTACAAACACATAAATAGATTTAGTAATTACCTAAGAAAAATATGAATTAATAGCCTATATCAGTGTGTACGTGTCACGTGGCAATAAAATTGACTTAAATATTACTCAAATAACAATCACAGCATAAAATACAGTTCCAGCGTTACTATGAACACTTTTGTATGTCAGTATCTTACCATTGCGTCGTCAAATATACCAAAATCCAATTGTGATGACTAATAAAATGAAAAATATAACAAAATAGTATTCATTGTAGTATTCAATCAATTTAAAATAAATTAAAAGCCCACTTCACAATGTCGGAACCATCACTATTTGACGGATAAGTTAACCAAAACTAACTGGAAGCTGGCAAACCCACAACTATACTTTCTGGCAATGAATATAGGTCATTAACTTTTGTTAGTTTTTGGTCATTTCTGTTTCTTTGATTATGCTAAGTTGGTGAGGATGACGTTCCTCATCTACTCAGCCCACCAAAACCCACTGACAGAAATACAATAATTTATAATTTAACAGCGTATGGTACTGAATCAACAAATAAATAAATTGTGATTATTCTTCTTCTGAAGATATGACGTCATCAAAAACATGTGAAAAATCCAAGCCTCGTCAGCCTAATTGTTTCCAACATTTCATACTATCCGTATCAATATTAACACGTATTTACTTTTTTAAATGAACAAAATGACATGAATTAAAGAAAATGGATATATTTTGCGTCGTTTTTGATTTCAACGCATGTGCAAATATTTATTTACTATACAAAAAAAATACCTTACTGTTAATATAATAATATTAGAAGGGTTATATTATCTTTTTGCAATTAACTAACGCTGTTATCTAAGTATTATCTCTTGTATTAAGTTATCGAGGTATCTGGTAGGAGTACTTACATGCATGCCTGCGACAGGGGCCCAGGGGTCGGGGGGCGCGGCGGCGGGGGCCCAGGGGTCTTTCGCTGGACTACCCACAGCTGACCACGCGTCTGATGATGTTTCCTGCACATATTACAGATTAATTAAAACAATTTTACGACAAATTAGTTGAATTTATGGTTTCTGATACAGGTTTTTATTTTAGCGTTTGAATCTTCTCAAGGCACTAGCGTACAGTACACACGAAACGTTTAATAATATTATATTATAATTGTGTGTAAGGAAGAAATCCTGTCGAAACAAAATTATTTTTTAAACTAAACCAAATACAATAAAAATAGCCAAATAAAATAGTCCACCATAGCTTTATACACATTTCTAGCTTTACTTTGAACTTCTTTGAACATCTTACCATCGCGTCAGCAAATATACCAAATTCCAACTGCATTGATTGATAGAATTAAAAACAACAACAGCATTTTACAAAATCATTCTTTCAATTTGGTATCTAACTGGATCCATGAAATATTTGTTTCAAAGATATTCATTATTGTTATATCGTCTTATGATTTATTGTCTTAGGGCACTCAACTATTATTTTGCTGTTTTCGAAGGGTAGAGTAGGGTGTGAAAATATGTAAAAATTTCAAATGATTCTATGTTTTTTTCGTATCGACGACGAAGGTAAACAAGATTTTCCTTACCATTATGACTTTTCAGAATAATGTAGTCTTATTTTTTTTTCTTAAATAGTAATCTATATTAATATTATCATAGCTGAACGGATTTCGTTGAAGGTTGGTAAACAGGTAGATCATAGCCTAATTTTACCGGGATAAAAACTATCCTTTTTCCTTTTTTTTTAAGGATTGTTTTTTACCCCGGTAGTAAAACTAATAAAGAGCGGACCCCGGGCTCCGAAAGGATGTAACCGGAATACCACGAAGATGATGGCAAAGCTAGTAAAGAGTATTTACCGGTCGCGGCTGGTCCTGCCCGGGCCAGGCGTCCCGTAGCGGCGGCGCGGCGGCGGCGAGCGCGCTGCCCAGGTTCACGTCCAGCAGGTCCAGCAGGTGCGACTGTTGCGCAGGGGCTTGGCCCTTCTTAGGTGGCGGTAGTCCGTCCGTCGTCCTGTAAGGGTTGAAAATCGTTAGTCTGGACCTATTGTAGGTTTGATCACAATATTCTTTTGGCGATTATATTCAACGTGGATACATTCTCCGTGACGTCAGGTAAACTTGCGAATTTGTACCAGAGAATTAAAACAAGAAGCGGAAGGATTTCACTGAGTTTCCTGAAATACACATAGTCTATGAATAAAGGAGCAATTCAATCTCCAAACATATCTAGGTTCCATAGAAAGATCCAAATAAAAAAATATATCAGCTCATTGCGAATATTGCTTGAAATTTTTCTCCGAAATCATAATTTTCTTTTTTTTTATTACAGAGCTACATACTACTTTACACATCCTCTACGACCCCGAAACCTCGTAAACTCAACATGTCCCCTACTCAACAACTACTAGTGACGTGTTCGGCACTGACTGTATTACATTCGGTCTGAGACACTCCATGCACCCGTAGAACCAGCAGCGCGGCGCCGACTCTGTGGGGGCCGACCAGTTGGGGCCCGTCGGGGCCAACGTGGGCCAGTCCGGGCCTGTTGGGTCTCCTCCCGACCAGACCATACCGCTGGTCGGAGCCACAGGGGACCATATGGGAGGTCTGCTAGTATTCACGAGGGTCCATTCTGGAGCAGATGGCGCGCGGCGCTTGTATGTGTGCAGGCGGACGGCTTCCTCGCAGAGGTAGGCTTCCAGTCTGGAGGGGATGGAATTATGGTGAGGTAGGAAGGACTGTGATAGGTTGGGAGTTTGGTGAAGGGAATTGAAATGGATTAAACCGTCTGTCAGTGCTAGGTGGCTGTCCGCGACGGACGGTCCGCGCCACGACACGGAGCAATTTGATATTTACGCTCACGTAGCGGACGGCCTCAGGGTTGCAACTTTGTTGATCGTTCAAGAGGGAGCTAAGTTTTTGGCTAAGGGTCTAATTCCTTTGTTCATGTATATCGGGCTCCTCGCGCGACATGGCGAGTGCGAGTGCTAGTAGTGCCGCATAGTACCGCCCGCTACTCACTGGAAGTCCTGCTGCGACTGGCTGATGGCGAGCTGTAGCCGCACGTCGTCGGAGCGGCGCCGCCTCTCCTCCCGCTCGGCCTCCCGCGCGACATGGCGAGTGCGAGTGCTAGTAGTGCCGCATAGTACCGCGCGCTACTCACTGGAAGTCCTGCTGCGACTGGCTGATGGCGAGCTGTAGCCGCACGTCGTCGGAGCGGCGCCGCCTCTCCTCCCGCTCGGCCTCCCGCGCGACATGGCGAGTGCGAGTGCTAGTAGTGCCGCATAGTACCGCGCGCTACTCACTGGAAGTCCTGCTGCGACTGGCTGATGGCGAGCTGTAGCCGCACGTCGTCGGAGCGGCGCCGCCTCTCCTCCCGCTCGGCCTCCCGCGCGACATGGCGAGTGCGAGTGCTAGTAGTGCCGCATAGTACCGCGCGCTACTCACTGGAAGTCCTGCTGCGACTGGCTGATGGCGAGCTGTAGCCGCACGTCGTCGGAGCGGCGCCGCCTCTCCTCCCGCTCGGCCTCCCGCGCGACATGGCGAGTGCGAGTGCTAGTAGTGCCGCATAGTACCGCGCGCTACTCACTGGAAGTCCTGCTGCGACTGGCTGATGGCGAGCTGTAGCCGCACGTCGTCGGAGCGGCGCCGCCTCTCCTCCCGCTCGGCCTCCCGCGCGACATGGCGAGTGCGAGTGCTAGTAGTGCCGCATAGTACCGCGCGCTACTCACTGGAAGTCCTGCTGCGACTGGCTGATGGCGAGCTGTAGCCGCACGTCGTCGGAGCGGCGCCGCCTCTCCTCCCGCTCGGCCTCCCGCGCGACATGGCGAGTGCGAGTGCTAGTAGTGCCGCATAGTACCGCGCGCTACTCACTGGAAGTCCTGCTGCGACTGGCTGATGGCGAGCTGTAGCCGCACGTCGTCGGAGCGGCGCCGCCTCTCCTCCCGCTCGGCCTCCCGCGCGACATGGCGAGTGCGAGTGCTAGTAGTGCCGCATAGTACCGCGCGCTACTCACTGGAAGTCCTGCTGCGACTGGCTGATGGCGAGCTGTAGCCGCACGTCGTCGGAGCGGCGCCGCCTCTCCTCCCGCTCGGCCTCCCGCGCGACATGGCGAGTGCGAGTGCTAGTAGTGCCGCATAGTACCGCGCGCTACTCACTGGAAGTCCTGCTGCGACTGGCTGATGGCGAGCTGTAGCCGCACGTCGTCGGAGCGGCGCCGCCTCTCCTCCCGCTCGGCCTCCCGCGCGACATGGCGAGTGCGAGTGCTAGTAGTGCCGCATAGTACCGCGCGCTACTCACTGGAAGTCCTGCTGCGACTGGCTGATGGCGAGCTGTAGCCGCACGTCGTCGGAGCGGCGCCGCCTCTCCTCCCGCTCGGCCTCCCGCGCGACATGGCGAGTGCGAGTGCTAGTAGTGCCGCATAGTACCGCGCGCTACTCACTGGAAGTCCTGCTGCGACTGGCTGATGGCGAGCTGTAGCCGCACGTCGTCGGAGCGGCGCCGCCTCTCCTCCCGCTCGGCCTCCCGCGCGACATGGCGAGTGCGAGTGCTAGTAGTGCCGCATAGTACCGCGCGCTACTCACTGGAAGTCCTGCTGCGACTGGCTGATGGCGAGCTGTAGCCGCACGTCGTCGGAGCGGCGCCGCCTCTCCTCCCGCTCGGCCTCCCGCGCGACATGGCGAGTGCGAGTGCTAGTAGTGCCGCATAGTACCGCGCGCTACTCACTGGAAGTCCTGCTGCGACTGGCTGATGGCGAGCTGTAGCCGCACGTCGTCGGAGCGGCGCCGCCTCTCCTCCCGCTCGGCCTCCCGCGCGACATGGCGAGTGCGAGTGCTAGTAGTGCCGCATAGTACCGCGCGCTACTCACTGGAAGTCCTGCTGCGACTGGCTGATGGCGAGCTGTAGCCGCACGTCGTCGGAGCGGCGCCGCCTCTCCTCCCGCTCGGCCTCCCGCGCGACATGGCGAGTGCGAGTGCTAGTAGTGCCGCATAGTACCGCGCGCTACTCACTGGAAGTCCTGCTGCGACTGGCTGATGGCGAGCTGTAGCCGCACGTCGTCGGAGCGGCGCCGCCTCTCCTCCCGCTCGGCCTCCCGCGCGACATGGCGAGTGCGAGTGCTAGTAGTGCCGCATAGTACCGCGCGCTACTCACTGGAAGTCCTGCTGCGACTGGCTGATGGCGAGCTGTAGCCGCACGTCGTCGGAGCGGCGCCGCCTCTCCTCCCGCTCGGCCTCCCGCGCGACATGGCGAGTGCGAGTGCTAGTAGTGCCGCATAGTACCGCGCGCTACTCACTGGAAGTCCTGCTGCGACTGGCTGATGGCGAGCTGTAGCCGCACGTCGTCGGAGCGGCGCCGCCTCTCCTCCCGCTCGGCCTCCCGCGCGACATGGCGAGTGCGAGTGCTAGTAGTGCCGCATAGTACCGCGCGCTACTCACTGGAAGTCCTGCTGCGACTGGCTGATGGCGAGCTGTAGCCGCACGTCGTCGGAGCGGCGCCGCCTCTCCTCCCGCTCGGCCTCCCGCGCGACATGGCGAGTGCGAGTGCTAGTAGTGCCGCATAGTACCGCGCGCTACTCACTGGAAGTCCTGCTGCGACTGGCTGATGGCGAGCTGTAGCCGCACGTCGTCGGAGCGGCGCCGCCTCTCCTCCCGCTCGGCCTCCCGCGCGACATGGCGAGTGCGAGTGCTAGTAGTGCCGCATAGTACCGCGCGCTACTCACTGGAAGTCCTGCTGCGACTGGCTGATGGCGAGCTGTAGCCGCACGTCGTCGGAGCGGCGCCGCCTCTCCTCCCGCTCGGCCTCCCGCGCGACATGGCGAGTGCGAGTGCTAGTAGTGCCGCATAGTACCGCGCGCTACTCACTGGAAGTCCTGCTGCGACTGGCTGATGGCGAGCTGTAGCCGCACGTCGTCGGAGCGGCGCCGCCTCTCCTCCCGCTCGGCCTCCCGCGCGACATGGCGAGTGCGAGTGCTAGTAGTGCCGCATAGTACCGCGCGCTACTCACTGGAAGTCCTGCTGCGACTGGCTGATGGCGAGCTGTAGCCGCACGTCGTCGGAGCGGCGCCGCCTCTCCTCCCGCTCGGCCTCCCGCGCGACATGGCGAGTGCGAGTGCTAGTAGTGCCGCATAGTACCGCGCGCTACTCACTGGAAGTCCTGCTGCGACTGGCTGATGGCGAGCTGTAGCCGCACGTCGTCGGAGCGGCGCCGCCTCTCCTCCCGCTCGGCCTCCCGCGCGACATGGCGAGTGCGAGTGCTAGTAGTGCCGCATAGTACCGCGCGCTACTCACTGGAAGTCCTGCTGCGACTGGCTGATGGCGAGCTGTAGCCGCACGTCGTCGGAGCGGCGCCGCCTCTCCTCCCGCTCGGCCTCCCGCGCGACATGGCGAGTGCGAGTGCTAGTAGTGCCGCATAGTACCGCGCGCTACTCACTGGAAGTCCTGCTGCGACTGGCTGATGGCGAGCTGTAGCCGCACGTCGTCGGAGCGGCGCCGCCTCTCCTCCCGCTCGGCCTCCCGCGCGACATGGCGAGTGCGAGTGCTAGTAGTGCCGCATAGTACCGCGCGCTACTCACTGGAAGTCCTGCTGCGACTGGCTGATGGCGAGCTGTAGCCGCACGTCGTCGGAGCGGCGCCGCCTCTCCTCCCGCTCGGCCTCCCGCGCGACATGGCGAGTGCGAGTGCTAGTAGTGCCGCATAGTACCGCGCGCTACTCACTGGAAGTCCTGCTGCGACTGGCTGATGGCGAGCTGTAGCCGCACGTCGTCGGAGCGGCGCCGCCTCTCCTCCCGCTCGGCCTCCCGCGCGACATGGCGAGTGCGAGTGCTAGTAGTGCCGCATAGTACCGCGCGCTACTCACTGGAAGTCCTGCTGCGACTGGCTGATGGCGAGCTGTAGCCGCACGTCGTCGGAGCGGCGCCGCCTCTCCTCCCGCTCGGCCTCCCGCGCGACATGGCGAGTGCGAGTGCTAGTAGTGCCGCATAGTACCGCGCGCTACTCACTGGAAGTCCTGCTGCGACTGGCTGATGGCGAGCTGTAGCCGCACGTCGTCGGAGCGGCGCCGCCTCTCCTCCCGCTCGGCCTCCCGCGCGACATGGCGAGTGCGAGTGCTAGTAGTGCCGCATAGTACCGCGCGCTACTCACTGGAAGTCCTGCTGCGACTGGCTGATGGCGAGCTGTAGCCGCACGTCGTCGGAGCGGCGCCGCCTCTCCTCCCGCTCGGCCTCCCGCGCGACATGGCGAGTGCGAGTGCTAGTAGTGCCGCATAGTACCGCGCGCTACTCACTGGAAGTCCTGCTGCGACTGGCTGATGGCGAGCTGTAGCCGCACGTCGTCGGAGCGGCGCCGCCTCTCCTCCCGCTCGGCCTCCCGCGCGACATGGCGAGTGCGAGTGCTAGTAGTGCCGCATAGTACCGCGCGCTACTCACTGGAAGTCCTGCTGCGACTGGCTGATGGCGAGCTGTAGCCGCACGTCGTCGGAGCGGCGCCGCCTCTCCTCCCGCTCGGCCTCCCGCGCGACATGGCGAGTGCGAGTGCTAGTAGTGCCGCATAGTACCGCGCGCTACTCACTGGAAGTCCTGCTGCGACTGGCTGATGGCGAGCTGTAGCCGCACGTCGTCGGAGCGGCGCCGCCTCTCCTCCCGCTCGGCCTCCCGCGCGACATGGCGAGTGCGAGTGCTAGTAGTGCCGCATAGTACCGCGCGCTACTCACTGGAAGTCCTGCTGCGACTGGCTGATGGCGAGCTGTAGCCGCACGTCGTCGGAGCGGCGCCGCCTCTCCTCCCGCTCGGCCTCCCGCGCGACATGGCGAGTGCGAGTGCTAGTAGTGCCGCATAGTACCGCGCGCTACTCACTGGAAGTCCTGCTGCGACTGGCTGATGGCGAGCTGTAGCCGCACGTCGTCGGAGCGGCGCCGCCTCTCCTCCCGCTCGGCCTCCCGCGCGACATGGCGAGTGCGAGTGCTAGTAGTGCCGCATAGTACCGCGCGCTACTCACTGGAAGTCCTGCTGCGACTGGCTGATGGCGAGCTGTAGCCGCACGTCGTCGGAGCGGCGCCGCCTCTCCTCCCGCTCGGCCTCCCGCGCGACATGGCGAGTGCGAGTGCTAGTAGTGCCGCATAGTACCGCGCGCTACTCACTGGAAGTCCTGCTGCGACTGGCTGATGGCGAGCTGTAGCCGCACGTCGTCGGAGCGGCGCCGCCTCTCCTCCCGCTCGGCCTCCCGCGCGACATGGCGAGTGCGAGTGCTAGTAGTGCCGCATAGTACCGCGCGCTACTCACTGGAAGTCCTGCTGCGACTGGCTGATGGCGAGCTGTAGCCGCACGTCGTCGGAGCGGCGCCGCCTCTCCTCCCGCTCGGCCTCCCGCGCGACATGGCGAGTGCGAGTGCTAGTAGTGCCGCATAGTACCGCGCGCTACTCACTGGAAGTCCTGCTGCGACTGGCTGATGGCGAGCTGTAGCCGCACGTCGTCGGAGCGGCGCCGCCTCTCCTCCCGCTCGGCCTCCCGCGCGACATGGCGAGTGCGAGTGCTAGTAGTGCCGCATAGTACCGCGCGCTACTCACTGGAAGTCCTGCTGCGACTGGCTGATGGCGAGCTGTAGCCGCACGTCGTCGGAGCGGCGCCGCCTCTCCTCCCGCTCGGCCTCCCGCGCGACATGGCGAGTGCGAGTGCTAGTAGTGCCGCATAGTACCGCGCGCTACTCACTGGAAGTCCTGCTGCGACTGGCTGATGGCGAGCTGTAGCCGCACGTCGTCGGAGCGGCGCCGCCTCTCCTCCCGCTCGGCCTCCCGCGCGACATGGCGAGTGCGAGTGCTAGTAGTGCCGCATAGTACCGCGCGCTACTCACTGGAAGTCCTGCTGCGACTGGCTGATGGCGAGCTGTAGCCGCACGTCGTCGGAGCGGCGCCGCCTCTCCTCCCGCTCGGCCTCCCGCGCGACATGGCGAGTGCGAGTGCTAGTAGTGCCGCATAGTACCGCGCGCTACTCACTGGAAGTCCTGCTGCGACTGGCTGATGGCGAGCTGTAGCCGCACGTCGTCGGAGCGGCGCCGCCTCTCCTCCCGCTCGGCCTCCCGCGCGACATGGCGAGTGCGAGTGCTAGTAGTGCCGCATAGTACCGCGCGCTACTCACTGGAAGTCCTGCTGCGACTGGCTGATGGCGAGCTGTAGCCGCACGTCGTCGGAGCGGCGCCGCCTCTCCTCCCGCTCGGCCTCCCGCGCGACATGGCGAGTGCGAGTGCTAGTAGTGCCGCATAGTACCGCGCGCTACTCACTGGAAGTCCTGCTGCGACTGGCTGATGGCGAGCTGTAGCCGCACGTCGTCGGAGCGGCGCCGCCTCTCCTCCCGCTCGGCCTCCCGCGCGACATGGCGAGTGCGAGTGCTAGTAGTGCCGCATAGTACCGCGCGCTACTCACTGGAAGTCCTGCTGCGACTGGCTGATGGCGAGCTGTAGCCGCACGTCGTCGGAGCGGCGCCGCCTCTCCTCCCGCTCGGCCTCCCGCGCGACATGGCGAGTGCGAGTGCTAGTAGTGCCGCATAGTACCGCGCGCTACTCACTGGAAGTCCTGCTGCGACTGGCTGATGGCGAGCTGTAGCCGCACGTCGTCGGAGCGGCGCCGCCTCTCCTCCCGCTCGGCCTCCCGCGCGACATGGCGAGTGCGAGTGCTAGTAGTGCCGCATAGTACCGCGCGCTACTCACTGGAAGTCCTGCTGCGACTGGCTGATGGCGAGCTGTAGCCGCACGTCGTCGGAGCGGCGCCGCCTCTCCTCCCGCTCGGCCTCCCGCGCGACATGGCGAGTGCGAGTGCTAGTAGTGCCGCATAGTACCGCGCGCTACTCACTGGAAGTCCTGCTGCGACTGGCTGATGGCGAGCTGTAGCCGCACGTCGTCGGAGCGGCGCCGCCTCTCCTCCCGCTCGGCCTCCCGCGCGACATGGCGAGTGCGAGTGCTAGTAGTGCCGCATAGTACCGCGCGCTACTCACTGGAAGTCCTGCTGCGACTGGCTGATGGCGAGCTGTAGCCGCACGTCGTCGGAGCGGCGCCGCCTCTCCTCCCGCTCGGCCTCCCGCGCGACATGGCGAGTGCGAGTGCTAGTAGTGCCGCATAGTACCGCGCGCTACTCACTGGAAGTCCTGCTGCGACTGGCTGATGGCGAGCTGTAGCCGCACGTCGTCGGAGCGGCGCCGCCTCTCCTCCCGCTCGGCCTCCCGCGCGACATGGCGAGTGCGAGTGCTAGTAGTGCCGCATAGTACCGCGCGCTACTCACTGGAAGTCCTGCTGCGACTGGCTGATGGCGAGCTGTAGCCGCACGTCGTCGGAGCGGCGCCGCCTCTCCTCCCGCTCGGCCTCCCGCGCGACATGGCGAGTGCGAGTGCTAGTAGTGCCGCATAGTACCGCGCGCTACTCACTGGAAGTCCTGCTGCGACTGGCTGATGGCGAGCTGTAGCCGCACGTCGTCGGAGCGGCGCCGCCTCTCCTCCCGCTCGGCCTCCCGCGCGACATGGCGAGTGCGAGTGCTAGTAGTGCCGCATAGTACCGCGCGCTACTCACTGGAAGTCCTGCTGCGACTGGCTGATGGCGAGCTGTAGCCGCACGTCGTCGGAGCGGCGCCGCCTCTCCTCCCGCTCGGCCTCCCGCGCGACATGGCGAGTGCGAGTGCTAGTAGTGCCGCATAGTACCGCGCGCTACTCACTGGAAGTCCTGCTGCGACTGGCTGATGGCGAGCTGTAGCCGCACGTCGTCGGAGCGGCGCCGCCTCTCCTCCCGCTCGGCCTCCCGCGCGACATGGCGAGTGCGAGTGCTAGTAGTGCCGCATAGTACCGCGCGCTACTCACTGGAAGTCCTGCTGCGACTGGCTGATGGCGAGCTGTAGCCGCACGTCGTCGGAGCGGCGCCGCCTCTCCTCCCGCTCGGCCTCCCGCGCGACATGGCGAGTGCGAGTGCTAGTAGTGCCGCATAGTACCGCGCGCTACTCACTGGAAGTCCTGCTGCGACTGGCTGATGGCGAGCTGTAGCCGCACGTCGTCGGAGCGGCGCCGCCTCTCCTCCCGCTCGGCCTCCCGCGCGACATGGCGAGTGCGAGTGCTAGTAGTGCCGCATAGTACCGCGCGCTACTCACTGGAAGTCCTGCTGCGACTGGCTGATGGCGAGCTGTAGCCGCACGTCGTCGGAGCGGCGCCGCCTCTCCTCCCGCTCGGCCTCCCGCGCGACATGGCGAGTGCGAGTGCTAGTAGTGCCGCATAGTACCGCGCGCTACTCACTGGAAGTCCTGCTGCGACTGGCTGATGGCGAGCTGTAGCCGCACGTCGTCGGAGCGGCGCCGCCTCTCCTCCCGCTCGGCCTCCCGCGCGACATGGCGAGTGCGAGTGCTAGTAGTGCCGCATAGTACCGCGCGCTACTCACTGGAAGTCCTGCTGCGACTGGCTGATGGCGAGCTGTAGCCGCACGTCGTCGGAGCGGCGCCGCCTCTCCTCCCGCTCGGCCTCCCGCGCGACATGGCGAGTGCGAGTGCTAGTAGTGCCGCATAGTACCGCGCGCTACTCACTGGAAGTCCTGCTGCGACTGGCTGATGGCGAGCTGTAGCCGCACGTCGTCGGAGCGGCGCCGCCTCTCCTCCCGCTCGGCCTCCCGCGCGACATGGCGAGTGCGAGTGCTAGTAGTGCCGCATAGTACCGCGCGCTACTCACTGGAAGTCCTGCTGCGACTGGCTGATGGCGAGCTGTAGCCGCACGTCGTCGGAGCGGCGCCGCCTCTCCTCCCGCTCGGCCTCCCGCGCGACATGGCGAGTGCGAGTGCTAGTAGTGCCGCATAGTACCGCGCGCTACTCACTGGAAGTCCTGCTGCGACTGGCTGATGGCGAGCTGTAGCCGCACGTCGTCGGAGCGGCGCCGCCTCTCCTCCCGCTCGGCCTCCCGCGCGACATGGCGAGTGCGAGTGCTAGTAGTGCCGCATAGTACCGCGCGCTACTCACTGGAAGTCCTGCTGCGACTGGCTGATGGCGAGCTGTAGCCGCACGTCGTCGGAGCGGCGCCGCCTCTCCTCCCGCTCGGCCTCCCGCGCGACATGGCGAGTGCGAGTGCTAGTAGTGCCGCATAGTACCGCGCGCTACTCACTGGAAGTCCTGCTGCGACTGGCTGATGGCGAGCTGTAGCCGCACGTCGTCGGAGCGGCGCCGCCTCTCCTCCCGCTCGGCCTCCTCGCGCGACATGGCGAGCGCCAGCTGTAGCTGCAGTTCCTCTTCGCCGGCAGTCAGTGGTCGCGCTAGTTCGGCTTCCCGACCGCCACCCGACCACTCCGCTGAATCTCCGCTTAGCTGGAATTGAAAGGACGAATATTTCATAACACGTCTTCAAGATTTTGCCAGACCAATAAAGCTGTGGCCACTATCTACAGACACAGTCAGTTATCGCAACCTGTCAGGGACAGTCTTCAAGTCTTGGCGGATAACCTCGAGTGATCGCAAAAATTACTCTGGAACCACAGTAGGTGTTTCGTCCTGAGTAGACAGCTTCAATGACCGACGTGTGGTTTCAATTTGTGCTGTAGCATTGAGCACTACTATATTGGTTATGCCAAAAGCAGTAATTAGCAAAATTAAAATTTTCTTAAGTCTTATACAATTTTCACGTAAGTACCCGATGTATGTTAAAAAAACGTTTTGTGTATTAAATATGTTTTCACAAAGTTAAAATCATTGAAACCACCCATACAACTCGATAACTAAAAATTACATCATTGAATGACTACAGTAATTATTCCCCTAAATTGTATGTTTAGAACAAAGTGCTCACCGCAGGGTAGGTGGGACTGGAGGTGGCGTCTAGCGCGCCGTCACTGCCGAACTGAAAGGGACGCAACCACTACGTTAAGAAACTGAAAGTTAACACATTAGAAGCGAGACATGTGGTTGATGAAATTTAGATTATTTTTCTCAATTCCAACAAATAAGTTATGCACCTTATGAAGCCGGTGAAAGAGAGCACGTAGTTTGTCCTTATTTCTAGTGTTAACAGTGTGAATATAACTGTTTTAGCGTATAAGTGAAAATTTTGCCTAATATATAAGATGTTGGCGAAAATGAATTGTGATGCCACCGTAAGAATACCAATATCTAAAAACTCTGGCACCTAGCTGGTAAATTTCTCGAACAGCTCGTTTCTGAAGAACAAAAATATTTTGAATATAGCTGTGGAAATAACTAAAATAGACTAACCGAGTTGTATCAACGTCAGTATATTGTTTTACTTTTCTGACGGCGTAAGCGGCTGTACTGAGCCTCCCTGCTAGACTTGAAATATGTGGGCCCCACTGTAGTTTGCCATCTGCTGCTATGCCCAGAAAAATGCCGAGTCTACAGTTTTAAGAACCTCTTTATCTAAAACGATATCAGGACCTAGATTTCTAACACTCGGTAAGGCGAACTTTACACATTTTGTTTTCTTGGCATTGATCACTAGGTTATTTGCTGTAAACCAATCCGTAACCATTGAGAGTGCACTGTTTACGTCGTCAAAATCTTGTCTATACCTACTTTAAAAATAAGAGAAGCATCATCTGCAGACAGTACAACGTCACAAATACCCTTTAAAAAGAATGGTAAGTCATTGATATACACTAAGAACAAGAATGGGCCGAGTATAGAGCCTTGAGGCACACCTAACTGAACTGGTAGCCCGGCAGATTTTACACCATTAATATCTACACATTAGAACCTATTATGTAAATAAGAATTTATTACGTTTAAAGCTTCGTTATGGACACGTACCGTAATGACGTAGTTTACGCAAAAGCGTGTCATGGTGCACGCAATCAAAGGCTTTGGAGAGATCACAGAATACTCCGATAGCAGTTTGCGAGTTCTCCCATGCGTTAAAAATGTGTTTCAAGAGAGCAACACCCGCATCTGTAGTTGAACGACCTTTTGTAAATGTAAATGGTAATTAATTCCTCGCGACTTTGTTATTTTGACATCAGCACCGAGAAGAAAATACAACAGTGTATATTTTGACATGATGGGATGACTGTTACATTGTCAATAAATGTTCCGCGTGGACTAGAGCTTAACATGTAAACGAGATGTCGTAGGTGTAGGTTAGAAGGAAAAGTGACAATATTATCAATACTACTTGCAATTTCTAAAATGCAAAATACAATAAAGTACTTATAATAATATTTCATCTATCAACTATACATAGAAACACATAAGAGCAAGCAGAAACGTTCCCAAACACAAAAAACGGCCAAGTACAAGTGACAGTCGCACACGAACGGTTCCGTATCACAAGGCGACAAGGAAAAACACATTTCTTGACCCTTTAATTTTTTACTTTATTTTATTTTCCTATTGTTGTTATAGCGGCAATAGAAATACTTCTTGCATGTTCTCCTCCAAAGAGGTCTACGTTGTAGAATGGACAATTCGTTTCTGACTAACTGATCTTAGACAAAGTGCCTGTGAATGGTTTAGTATAAATAAATGCTTTGAGTTTGACAAAAAAAAAATAAGTAGTACATAATAAATAGGTAAATTATATTTCAGTTCATGAGATATAGCCTGCTGAAAAATCAAATCAAAAGTAATTCATTCAAACTAGGCTGAGAGTCAGCACTTTTTGAACGTCAAAGTTACATAAGACAGTCCCCAAAACGCCCGCTCTTCACATTTCACGAGACAGACAGATGGACAGACGGATTACACTCACTTATTATGTATGCCTATGTGACCTATTCCAAACTACACACCGGATATCGATGTCATTTTCACCGTCATTTAGTGAATTTATTCCGGAAGATTTAAGTGTACAATTTATTAATATTGAAATTCTAGTAGTCTATAACCTTTTTACGCCTAAACCACTGAACCGATTGCTGAGTTATTAACATTTGATAGATAGGTAGCCAGCCAGGGACCTGGAGAATATAGGCTATTTTTCATCGTGGATATTTTTAATAAGAAAATGATGATGCAGGCTACAGCTACTGGTCTCGTTGAACTGAGCGACACTCACCGCGGGGTAGGTAGGACTGTTGGGCGTGTCCAAGGCGCCGTCGCTGCCGAACGCGCTCGCACTCTGAGCGAACCGTTGTTTCGCCTTCAGTGCTCGCGCTCGCTCGTTCTTTAGCCTCTCCTCGTCTTTCAACAAGTTTACTAGTGATTTCGCCTTTTCACGGACGTTTAGACCTGTAAAAAATGGAGAATAATTGTAAAGTATCCTGACAATTTAGTAGACATTTGATGTTTATTGAATTTAGTATAAAAGTGGGCGTTATTTTTTTTATACAACTTCAATATAGAACTAATATTTTTTTCAGAAGTTGCGGAATTTTATAATAAGGACCGTTATTACAAAACCGCAGGGCGCAGAAACAAGTGAGTATGTGTGTTTACTTTGTGTAATACGAATGTACTGAATATATACAAGTGCGTATAGAATGAAAGTCACTGTCGAACTGGTAAATAATCTGAGCAGTGCTCAAACATCCCACCACAGCTGTATCGTCTGTTGCAGGGATAACAAACCTCCGTGCTTACCTACAATTCAATTTAAAGAAAACGCATATTTAAAAATGACTAAATAACGATTTCGCCGTTATTAGCCCCTGACACTCGGTGTCTAATACTTCTGAGTTTTCTTTTTGTAAGTTTGTTTGTTACGCTTTCACGTTGAACCAGCTGAACGAATTTGGATGTAATTGGTACAGTGTCGTACAAAATATCGGGATGAATAGACTGTTCAAAAAGATCTAAACAAGTATGGAAATTAAATATTAACCCAATGACACAAGGAACGTTTCAGAATGAAGACAGTACACGACAACTGTCATTCTGACAAGAACTTTATCCAATTGAAATAAAGTTTAATTTTCTTAATTGATGAGATCATTTTGAACAGTCTGCTCGTCCCGATATTTTTGACGCTCACTCTATATGGGTAGACTATGAACTAGATTAGAACATAGGATAGTCTTATATACCGATATACAAATGAGATCGAGAGTTATGCAGGTCAAACCGCGAGGCGCAGCTAGTCTCCAATAGATTTATTGAAACTCTCCTTCATTACATATGCACATAAACCATATTATTAGCAACAACATTAATCAATCGTAACATCGTGTCTATCACATAAACAGACTATAATTTCCCCACTGCTGGGACACAGGCCTCCTCTCGGTGAGAGGAAGTGGGCTGTAATCCACTACGCGAACCCAGTGCAGGTTGGTAGATATCACATGTATACGAATTTTTTGGTTCTAGGACATGCCGGTTTCCTCATGATGTTTTCCTTCACCGTTTTGAGAGCAGTGGTGACGAAATAATTTACACAAAATAAAGCGCCTCTCTGGATTCGAACTAACGATCTACAAATCGTAAGTCGTGGCCGTTACCGCTGGGCCACCAATGCTTCATACTGGAGGAGTTAATCAATTTATTAGTACCGTCAACCACCGGTTGACAGGTCCACACTCCCTGCCGTTATCACATCGGCAGATAACGCAACGCCTCCAATCCTGCATATCGTTAACATTCCGCACAATATGGTACTACATTGTTTATTAATAAGTCGCCACGTTGCCATACCGCTGTTGATGTGTTTTGTAAGTCATTAGATTCATTAGCATGTTTGGGGCCGCTCTACAGCTGAGACAAGGTTGCTCTGAACATGGTTGTGGACTGCTAACATATTTTTAAACTGATTTGGGTGTAGGAGGAATATGTACTAAACTCTTGAAGCAACCCGAATAGGTTTTATATCTATACGATTATTATAAAGCTGAAAAGTTTGCTTGTTTGTTTGAACGCGGTAATCTCAGGAACTACTGGTCAGAATTGAAAAATTATGTTTGTGTTGGTTAGCCTATTTATTGAGGAAGGCTATAGACTATATACAATACAATACAATAGACTACAGACAGACAGACAGACAGACAGACAGACTATAGACTATATAACATCACGCTACGATCAAAAAGAGCGGAGCAGTAACGAAAAATGGATGAAAACTGGCAGGTAATTCGATGCGACGGGAAAAGTCAGGGGAGCAAAAATTTGACGCGGACAAATTAGCGGGCAGAAGCTAGTTTTAGATAATTTTGATTTCAACAGGGTCTTGTGCCTCAGTAATAATTGTCACGCGGGTCCATCGATTAGGTTGATCTGTGAATGGGTGAACATCTTTATATACCAATACCTCCCCGTGCCTTGGAAAAGCATGCTAAGCCGCTGTTCCCGGCTGTTATCAGTCGTTACGACTGGCTAGAAGCCCGAAAGTAAGGCAGTCTTATTAAGGGGCTATTGTGTTACCCAGAAACTGAGTTGTGGAGTTCAGATAGGCACTCGCTCCATGTAAATTACTGGTAAACAAAAGCATCCAGTTAGACTGAAAGCTAATCTCAACATAGTTGGGAACAGCTAGGCAGATAGAGACGATGATGAATTGATTTTTCTGAGCTTTATCCTAGTGGACACATCATGTTGAAACTAGATTGTCTTAGATTAAAAAATTGAGGATATGTGACGCCCCTATACGCACAAAGAGGTGGTCTGAGTCCCAAAAGTGGCAATGGACATGTAGCGTTTCCTACTACTTTAAACCAAAGAACTCACCCTGATCCTTCCCCTCCTCCATATACTGGAAGTCCTTCAACGTGTGTATCGCGAAGATATTCTCTTTGCACTGCATGGCGACCTTCTCACTGCCGGTCTTTATGAGGTACTCCATAAGGACCAGCGCTTTGTACACGTGTCGCCAGTTCTTGCCGTGGTCGTTGAGCCGCTTCCAGATCATCTGCATGATCTCTGTGAAGGCCATCACGTTGTACGTGAGGTCGGCGATCTCCGCCATCAATGTGCTGGATGGGCCCCATGGATCGTTTGATGTCGCCTCGCGCACTTTTACCTGGAAAATAGAAATTGATGATGTAAGATAGTGAGACGAACTGGTCCTTGTGTCCGAAAAATGTTTTACGCGTTCTGCTTATTTGGCTTGTACGTTATTATTAGTGGAGAGGCTAGATTTTAATTATGCTAATAGCAAATTGTGTAAATACAAAAAAATGGGGACTCAGATATTATTTATTTGGGAAAAAAACATGCACAACATTACAGACATGTATTCAAGTTAAACTAAACAGCTCCAATTTAAATTAAAACAGACATAATAACAATAAGGAAGAACTACCAATCGGAAATAATACACAAATAACAATTACATATTGTTAATGTTAGTCAGAGTTCTACTGTTTAATAGTGATTTTTTTTTCTGTTCATCTAACAACGTTTCGTTCTTATTCTAACTTAAAACATGTATGAGACTCCTGGAGGACTCTAGGGGACGCTTCGATATTTTGCAGTAGTTCTTGAGATTAGCGCGTTCAACCAAACAAACAAACTCTTCAGCCTTATAATATTAGTATAGATTTTAAACGTTTGAAGAGAGACTATGTTGAGAAGTGGTCATCTTTTGGCGATGTACACTACAGCTGTAAGGAGCAATATAAGATGACAGGCCATACCTGGGCGTCGGAATAGTTGTGCGCGAGGTTTTTAATATTTCTCCTTAGCCCTGCCACGTTTACTTGCATTTCGTCCCGGCCGCGGGGCATCTGAAACACAAAATATATGATTAGTACATTAATAAACAAAGTCAATAAATATCACTATAAAATTGCAAACAAAATAATGCTCATTCGTAACTTCAAATAAAATGAACAAAGCAAAATGATTTATATTTCTATTAAAAAAACCACGCTTTTGTCAATATGCTAAATGAAGAAGCACCGAAATTATTGGACATATTGCACATATTGGGACAAAACCGGGTAAATTGACAATGTAAAATGACAGTAGAACATGGAGGACTCATAAAATGAAACATGCATGTTCTAATTTATCCACGTTTCTAATCCAATAACTGATGACCTTCAGTAAAGTATTTACGCTGATTTATTTTAAACGACATCAAAAAAGGACGAGGTTCTATGATCCACTGTAAATATATATTTTTTAATGTATATGCACTAAAACTTTAAGATAACGGCCAAGACATTGTCTAGCATATTTTGTGCACTTTTTAATGTTGATCTTGTAAACAAAGAGACTGGTTATCTGTAAATTTTGATAAACGATTATCGTGCAAAATATTTGTGGCACAGATAAAGTTTTCCGCAAACGATATTTCGTAAACAACAAACATCACGTCAATACTGGCAATCTACATAATCTTTTTCATAACCTTTTGTAAATCAATTTTACAAAAGTCTTTATTTCAGTGTCAAATCAATCTGCCGAGCCTTTTCCCAACTACGTATGTCGGAGTCAGCTTCCAGTCTAACCGGATGCAGCTGAATACCAGTATTTTACAGGGAGCGACTATCTGACCTCCGCAACCTAGTTACTGGGTAATACAGTATTCCCCAGTAACTGTAGAAGTATTCCGAATACGATACTCCCTCGTCCGAGTGGTTGGGAAAACGTCAAAGATATACGCAACATCGCGACATTCCGGAATAAACAACTAACGTGTTTTTCGAAGCACGGAAGGGTCCATCCGCGAACCGATCGCGGCAACAGTAATTGCTAGCGACGAGCCCCTCTATTTATTTATTATACGGCCTCACTTTAAAGAATGCAAATCTATACTAATATTATAAAGCTGAAGAGTTTGTTTGTTTGTTTGATTGAACGCGCTAATCTCAGGAACTACTGGTCCGAATTAAAAATTATTTTTGTGTTGGGTAGTCTCTTTATCGAGGAAGGCTATAGGCTATATAACATCAAGCTACAACCAAGAGGAGCGGAGCAGTAATAAAAAATGTTGCATAAACGGGGAAAATCGCACGGGTAGGCGATTCGACGCGACGGGAAGGGTCGGGGGAGCAAGAAATTTAACGCGTACGAAGTCGCGGGCAGAAGCTATCGTGAATAAATTCATACTGACTGGCTGGTAGGCGAAGAAGAAAAAAATATAGAACGATGAGAATGAAGTGTGCATTATGACTTTTTCTTATCATCTGTTAAATCTAGATCAGGGTGTCCGGTAATCAATGGATAACCTTGAAATAGGTCAAGGTAGAACAGATGGCCATGCAGAAAAAAAAATAAAAATATCTTAACTAAGCTGATAGATATAACGAATATTGCTCTAGTGATGAATTAGTACAAAATCTTGATTTTGAAAAAGTTTAATCATCCGTAGCATAAAAAAGTCGAATCGAAGCACAAGTGACCAATATAATATTTAAAAACAATATATGCTGAACACGATTTCAAAATGTTAGTATTCATTATTGTATGTAATGTAATTAGTGAATTTTCGCGATTGAAACTATAAACTACAAAGTTAGCAATATTGGAAAATTTAAACACACGCGACTAATTCTTTTTTCTGACTGGCTATTAGTTCTACCATGACCCATTTCAAGGTTATACATTAATTACCGGACACCCTGTAGAAAGCACAAGTTCTGTTAGAATCTATACCAAAACTGTATCAACTGTAACAGAAGACAGAACACGGAATAGTATAGTAAAAGAAATTGCTATCAAGCTTGGTTACGCAGCAACAACGGTACTGGCCGCAAATGTACCCATTCGTAACGCATTTGTCTTTAACACCGCTATAATGTGTCATCGTCATTTCACCCGTAAGACGTCCACTGCTGGACATAGGCCTCCCCCGAATTGAGAGGCTCTGCCATGATCGCCACGCTTGGCAGGCGGGTTGGCCGTCGCAGTATGGTGGTAAAATGCGTAGAGAACGCTGCTCCTCAGTCACCTTTTACGACTCCCACTCGAAGAAATGGGATGATGCTATTCTTTACGTCGACACCACACGGATGATGTGTACGTAACCCTCACATAGTATCCTGCCGGGGTCGCGTAATTGTTCGAAAGAGATACCGTGACCCTGGCACATGGGCAATTGAAGAAACACGGGTGGGTTTTAGTCAGTTAAAGTCTGACACGCCGTCCCGCTCCGCCCAGAGCGGGAGAAGTCATTTGATGATTTCCCATCCAGAAAAAAAAATCCTTACATAGTATAAAACAAAGTCGCTTCCCGCATCTGTTCGCTTTGATCTTTTAATTTACGCAACGGATTTTAATGCGGGTTTTCATCAATAGACAGAGTGATCCAAGAGGAAGGATTATATGTATAATACGCAGGCGAAGCCGCTGGCAAAAGCTAGTTGGTAATAATTACAATAAGTCATTTCCCCTTAGGTTACAGTCCCATCTGTTTGAAAATATCGATGTTATACTATCAGACCTTATCTTAATATAATTCTGAACATTTTGCTTTATGGTATTTTCAGTAGTATGAAGTATGTTTAGAGAATGTCTTTCAGTCGGGGATTTCACACGGGATTTTCAATGCTCATTCTTCAACACCGAGAATTGAAAATTCAGTGTACGATAAAATCCCGCTGCGATATTTTTACGTCCACTAACAATTTCTACTGAGCCGAGTCCTATCTCTCGAATATCTTCTCAAATTTGGATCTGCAGTGAGCTTTAATTTTGCCATCTTTGTACTATGTTTTCCTGTTCCTTAGGGCCTAATCTTGGGTCCATATTAATAAATCACTCTTCTCTGAGTGCTCTCCTTGAAAGTGATATTAATATTGATTATTCAAACTTACAACTCCATTGGAACAGTTTGACAGCTCTTTCTGTGATTCCTTTTGTGCTACAATGAGAACTCATCGCTTAAAGAAACCCATTAGTTCTTAGTAAAAAAACATGGTTTACATAATGGATGACGCATTTTGTCCAGCTGACCTTTGCAACGTTAACGAGCAGTTGTTACATTTATTTCGTCCATACTACCCGATTACCCAACAGCAAAAACAGGATTCGGTTTTTATCAGTAGGTAGAATCAACACAATATAACCTGCCGCACTTGTTTGATTGTCATTGAGTGAATCTATAGATTCAACCAAAGGCCACAGATTTCCATATAAAGATCTCCATTTTGTATTTACACGGTCAGCAGGAAAACTTGACATTATTGTTTAAATTCAAGGCAAACCATTTGCGTGAGTAGTGCTATGAGAAATAATTGTTATGTTTCTGGAATGTATGTTTTATTAACCTTAAACAGTCAGTAATTTGGTCACATCTTTTAAATTAAATTGTAATTAGTGTGCTAGGGCTATGTTCAACAGCTGATATTTTTTCTGTTCCACGCCTTATGCACAGAAACATCTTTAATGCATTCTTGTTTGCAAAACAGCTGTCCCTTTGAACTATTGCTTATCGCGTCAATGATTAATTAAAAATGTCTACGATAAGGACATCATCGGCATTTTGTCGTTCAATTGTGAATTTTAGGTGTCTACTTGAAACAAATAAATTTGAGTTTGCCTTATCCCAATTAGGGTCCCAGAAAACGTCCGATGACAAGGCAGACCCAGGAAAAGATGGCAGGACGATTTTTTCGCCACTTTTATCCCCAATAGCTCAAGCCAGAGAGGAGTAGAAAGGGAGGCCTTTACTTTAATTCTCCATTAGTCGTCATAAAAATAATCACTTCCTGTCAAGGTGATAACATGATTGTACTTTTTAATGTATTTCAGCAAATCCGGCCGCACCTATGTTAAAGTGGTTCGTGCTACTGAATTTCAAATAACAAAGCATTTCACCTTCAATCTGTGTACACGAACATGTAACAGATGTACATATGACATAGCACATGTATGTTTTCAGTAAATACACCCGGGGCCAGTGACACGGCAGCCATCTAATTGACTTCCAACTATTTACGGGCGCGCACTAATTGGATGTAGACCGGCGTGACACCGACTATTTCAAACATAAATGTATACAGTCGAACTCGTATATAAAGATACTAGTATTATAAAGAAGCAAATTTTTCGAGTTTGTATGTACGGGGTTATCTTCGGAGCTACCTTGAATATTTGACAGTTTTCCCCTTCAAAAACTGCCAATCGTCAAATTTTTCGCGCGTTTTTAAAAGTACTCTAATAAAAAAAATATTTCACTAATGGGAAATTACAGAAGAGCTTGTGGGGTTGATCGATCACGTTAAGCTATGCTTGGAGTGTGGCGAATGTAAAATAATCTCCCTGGCCCCAACACTTGGAACGCGAAGGAACAGTGCTGCCTGATATATATCTATAATGCCGTTATCTACCAAAACCGTTGTTTTGAATCACATGCAAAAGCTGCGGTAAAAATTTAAACCGATGTCACTTTTCAATGACAACACCTATTTTTATTTCCAAAACTATTCAATGTATTGAAAATTCGGAAACACAGATCGATACATTTTTTTTTCTCATTATAATAGCATTAAAAGTAAAAAATCGACCATATGTCGGATAACGGCATTTTAGTTATGCCACGGCGGAGTGGGGTTTTAATCTGTAGAAGTCCGACATAACCCTCCGTTCATCCCAGGCGGAGGGTATCCATGAAGATATCCCCACGAAAAAAAAAGGCTAAGCTAGTCTTGCCGCGGTTGGTCCGTGGATGGGTGAGCATCTTTACATGAGGGGTTTTAACTCCTCCGTGCCCCGGAAAGTACGTTAAGTTCGTCCCGGCTATCATTCCTACATTTATGACATCGTTACGGATGGTCAGAAGCCAGAAAGTCTGACAACCAGTCGTACCAAGTGGTACCGAATTAACCAGTAAATGGTTTGTGGAGGTCAGATAGGCAGTCACTCCATGTAAAATACTGGTTCAGCTGCATCCGGATTGAGTGGAAGCCGACCCCAACATAGTTGGGCAAAGGCAGGCAGATGATATAATGGGAAGTAACAGTATTGCCGACTGTCATAGGATACATTTTATGGTAAAACAAGAAATTTAACGCGTACGAATTCGAGGGCAGAAGTTTTGAACAAGAAAACTTTCACCTACACTATCAATACTCATTTTTTAAATCTGTGATAACTTGGGAAGCTTATGAAAGAGGCATGTGAAGAACTGACTGCTCATCACACTCTCAGAGTCGTCGTCGTCGTCGTTTTAGCCGTAAGACTGCTGGACCACTGCTGGACTAAGGCCTCCCCCAATATGGAGGGCTTCGCCGTAATCGCCACGCTTGGCAGGGCGGGTTAGCGATCGCAGTATGGTGGAAAAAGGCATAGAGCACGCTGCTACCCATTCTCTAGTAAGTCTCTTAGTCGTCTTTTACGACACCCACGGGAAGAAATGGGGTGAAGCTATTCTTAACGTCCGGCACCACACTAAACATGTTGTTTAATCTATACTAATATTATAAAGCTGAAGAGTTTGTTTGTTTGGTTGAACGCGGTAATCTCAGGAACTACTGGTCCGAATTGAAAAGTTCTTTTTGTGTTGGGTAGCCTATTTATTGAGGAGGGCTATAGGCTACATAACATCACGCTACGATCAAAAGGAGCGGAGCAGCAACGAAAAATGGACGAAAACAGGCAGGCAAATCGATGCGACGGGAAGGGTCAGAGGAGCAAAAATTTGACGCGGACGAACTCGCGGGCAGAAGCTAGTAACTACAACAACACAAGCTTAGTTTGGCTTATAACATAAGTATAATTAGTACTAATGACTTCTGTGGCATACGGACTCGTGATGGTACTCGAATGATCAGTAAGTGATTGTGCTAATGGATATTGCTAATAAAACGTCGTCTTTATCGTAATGAAATGTGTATTATTAAACTTTGAACATATTGATCGATTGAAGTCATATCCTAATAAAGGATATGGACTGATAGACGTGCAATTTCTGATTGATGAAGAATTATAATTCCTAGCTCCTGTCCGAGACTTCGTTCGGATATTTTGGCCCCAGACCGCTGCATTGTATGACATCCCCAGCCTGCGGTATTCATCATCATCATAATCAGTCTATACCGTTCCCACTGCACAGGACACAGGCCACGTCCCGGTGGTGGGGCCTGCGCTAGTACGTCGACTATAGTTAGCGATCTTTCCAACTTTTTATCACTCTGCTCGGCTACTAAGGGTCGCGTGTTATTAAATAGCCGAACCTTCATCAAGAATTGGACTATAAAATGCAAAAAAAAACCAAGCCGGGGTAGTTCCTACAAACAAACTCGCAAACTTTACCTCTTCATGGTGTAGCTATAGAGCAAGTATAGAAGAGATGATGTGACTATAGGTCCTGTATCACGGTATCTCGCGACCCTGGCATATGGGTAACTGAAGGAACACGGGTGGGTTTTAGTCAGTAAAAGTCTGACACACCCTCCCGCTCCGCCCAGAGCGGGAGAAGTCATTTGATGATTTCCCATACAGAAAGAAAAAAAAAAGCTGACTATAGGTGAGTATTGGTATATTCCTATAACTTTTATACCAGCTTTTTACGGGACAAGAAATAGAAGTCAGCTTGCTTGTTCAAAATATTTTCAAACTGTCTTTGTTGAAGTTGCAAGGGCTTTCTACAGACTGAATTAAACCTTTGTTTATTAAATAGTAAGAATATATTCTTTATAAAGATTAAAGCTCATTCCTGCTAAATAATCGGTACTTAATGGTGACAAGGAACATTATTCTCAAAGCCCCTAAACTTGGCAGGACATTGGTCCTTGTTCCGTTGTTTCTGAGCGTCAAAGGACCAAGAACCAACATTTGGTCTTTATTCATCACAATGCCTGTTATTTTGGCCGCTTTGTTCGTAAACACGTGATGCTTTGGTACAATATATTTTTATCTGCGGCGATTGACCCGACGCGACGCACAAAGACATTTTCGTTAATGTTGGTTTTGGAGATTTGTTACCGCGATAATATAATGATAAGTACGTTAGTGCCCCAACGGTGTATCGACCTATCCTTGTATATCCTACCTATGCCTTGATATAGATCACAGTCTCCCACTAAATACTGCGTAAGATAAATTATCTGCACCATATACTCGCGTACATGGGAATATCCTATTTAGGACCCATCTACTTAATAAAAATCTGGAATTCATTCATTCACATATGGGCAACACACAGCCCAAACCCTTGGGTCCAGAAGTATGAATTTTCGCACAGTGAGTTGGGTTAAAAACATTAACATTGTGACTGTTCCTAAACTACGCTAGGCTGATAAACTTTTCGTTTTTCCTATTTATAAAGTTTAAGTTCGGTCCCTCCTATAACGAAGTTGAGAACTAAGAAAGGATTTCCTTTAATTCATGCCCTAAGGGGGTTAATTAGGGGATGAAAGTTTGTTTGGAAGTCCGTCTTTTTTTTCGATAGGAAATCCTATCAAGTACTTGGGTTGTCATAGCAACCTATATTTCAGGAGAGCCGCTGCGGCTGCCTTAGAAGAAATACGTCTTTAGGCAAGTTTTAATAATCACCTTGTTACACAAAGATGTCATTAGGAATAGACCTATTTTTGTCAATGACATTGTTGTGACCATGTTTGATAATGACTGTGATGATAAGATACCAATAGATAATAAAGTATTTAGTACGTACGTTGATGACAGAGTCATTAGAATTATATTTTGATTTGGCAACTAAGTTCGATTGATATTTTGATAGAGTAACTAAGAAGAGTTTGATAGATATTTTGATTCGGCAACTAAGAAGAGTTTGATTGATATTCTGACTAGGCAACTAAGAAGTTTGATTAATATTTTAATTCGCCGATTAAGAAATTTGATTGATGTTTTGATTTGGCAACTAAGAAGAGTTTGACTCTATCTTGTTTAATCTACGCTAAGATGCAAAAGCATTTTTAAGAGATCCACGTTATAAATGCTAATTGGAAAGGGAACTTTTAAAACGATTTATCTGAGATAATTATCATAATAACTATTATAAAGACAAGGTAATATACAACACAAAAGTGTAGCATTTTGTTGTGCCTTGTTATCTGTTATCAAAACCTGCTGGTTTGCTACGTAAATCAATGAAGGCTTATCTGCTGATAACACTGCGAGTCAGCTATATTAGTACATAGATATTACGGTATGTGTTTGTGACATGAGTCATCGTGTTCCGAAAACTTTAGCGTGTATTTCACAGAGATAACCTGTAACAAAGTATGCGGAACTACTTACTAGTACAACTAAAAAGTTACTGTCGCAATTTATTTCTATTAGCTATTCAGTTACTGATTTTTTTAATGATTTTATAAATTTTCTTTAATTTGCGGGACTTTGCCAGGATGTATGTAGATCTTTATGATTCGCAGCCGTAACAAATATTTACTGATAGAATTATTATAATAATAAAATCATCAAAACATCTCAAATTCATTGTATTATGTCCATTGTATGACTATTTCATGAAATGTGACAATTGAGGCCAATTCGAACTTATGGAGTTTTATTGCGAATTCTCGTGATTTTAATTCCGTAACGTCATATTTGTGAAGGTCCAGAATCATATCTGACATTGACCTACAAATTGCAAAAAGCGTAAATAAATTTAAATTTTGTGGGCTTCTTTAGGGCATCTCCCTTAAGGGTTGTCGCTTGTAAAATCAATAACTCATCAAAGACGGTAAGGCTCCATCAAATTCTTTACGTAACCCAGACCTTGAAATAGGCCGGAAAAGCTACGTGATGTACAAACAAAATTAACTCGAACGTGATTAATTTACATCGCATCGACTTTCGCGTGTTTTCATTCAAAACATGGACGTTTATATTATTTACATATTTTAACATTCAAGATCACATTTCATACCATTTGCTAGTAGTACCTACCTTTTACTCATTACCTCTTTCCTTTTTCCTGATGCCGGTCACTCCAACTATTCATAATATTTCTAGATTATTTTAAAGATGATTTCAAACTTAACGCATGCGGATGTAAGGACCAGGACCATGCGAAAGGATTACTAGCATGGCATGTAAAAAAAAAACATAATGTGCTACATTAGTCCGAGTCACTATAGAACATAATGTAAACTAAAACGGTGTCAAAGTCAAAATGAGGCGTATCCGGCTCATCATTGTCATGTGGACGATGGCCAGGATAAGTGAATGACGACATGTCACAAGTACCAAAAGAATTCGTGAATTGTAAAACCAAGCTTGGCAAAAAAATGTACCCGCATGTCAGTTTTAAAAGTTGGCGTTACCAATTTCACTATGTTGGTGCTTATATTGGCGTTATTTGTCTAAAACCATTTATTTACTTCGTTAAGCCAATCCAAAAAAATATGGTCGTTTTGTTATAGTGTACTAACACAAATATGTACAAATACGCCAAATGAAAAGCCATCTTTAAACGTGCAAGAGGCAACGCCAGAACTTACAAAACTCGCCCCGTTCAGAAAAACTGTTCAATAAACATGATGATAGATATCATGTCAGGTGTGAAGGCGCAAGCAGAAAGGCGAGACACGACTTAGGTGGAACAATTTCTTCAAAAAGAAAACTTCAATCGAAATTGTTCTCCCGGAGTTGCGTTGCGCCAGTCTTCGGGAGCCTTCATGGTGATTGGTTGACCAAATTAACAGATATCAATCACAAAACTTTTCATGACATTTGACAACAGAGTAGATTGATAACGCTTCCAGAATCAGGGGGCAACACTGGGGCGTAATGTGGCAAGCAAAAAAAAATCAAATAAATGAACCTTTATCTATAACTTACTTTGATGTGCAATAGTGTTGTTTTTTGTTTAAATTTTAGACAAAAACAGCCAAGATTGCGTGGTTAGTCGCCTTTTCTGCCGACAATAAATACATACAGATATACAATACATACAAATTTAATAATGTTAGGACATGCATTTCATGTTGATAAACAAGTCTTGTTGCTGAAACTGTGCATTTTGACAGTGATTGTAATCAATATTGATTATTTGAAATAGCATTTTGATATGCAACCTTCCTTCAATATTGCTTCAAAAATGTAAATATAAACATTTTTATACTGCTAATAAATATGTAACAAAATATGATGATTATATTGTGTAAAATAAAATTTTAGTTATTGATCTTATTGTCCATTCAATTTTGATCCAACACAATTGAATTTTAATTGTTTTTAACAATCACTACTGTCAATACGCAGAAATATATTCATCAGAAAAATATTAATTTAATTATAGTAATAGTGTAATTTTATACAGACAATTAGTAAATAAATCTACTAGATTTCTAATAATGTTTCTACCCATTTCTTAATTTAAAAAGTATGCATGCATATAGAGAAAAAACAGTGCAATATCGTTTTATTTATCCATTACATCCACTAAGTAATGTTCTCGAATTAATTGTTCTTTAGTTCAATAACTATTAGTATTTAATCAAATAGACAAAAAAAAATCAAGACTCATATTCAGCAGTACCCACCGTGGCTATGAGATCACTTCCACTACAAAATGGCACTTCTGCAATCAATTTAACATCCTATGCACCATAACATAAACACGATATTGCACTTCCACACTTATCGCACAATTAATTTGTTAATAAGCGAACAAGACTTAGAAAACACACAAACTACGTTTCAACTTTCAATTGGCACTACACATCTAGTCTTAATACAAGAAAATCACATTTAAAACTTAACTACGTTATGGCGTTTTAAGTCAAACTACGCTATTACTTTTATTTCACTAATTACTTTGATACACTACAGCTACACATCAAAGAGTAATAACGACAAAGAGTAGGATATTATCAGAGACGCGACGTACGCGTCACGCGGCGCGCTCGGCTCGGCATTGTCTAGGCGAGCAGAGCTGTGCCCGTTAGTGTGCCCGCACATGACTCAACATGTGAGTAATTACAAGGAAAGAACACACGGTGATGTTCTCGATATTTGTGTGACGAAATATTCAACTAGTTGTACACCACTGAAATTGTGTGACGGGAAAAATAATGTCACTAATTCCTATTACCACATTCTCACGGATGTAAAAATATCTGAGGTATATTATCGCGCACTGCATTTTTAACTCTAGCTGTTGGACAGTGCATTGATAATTTAAGAGATTGTATCCCAGCGCGTCGAAAACACTTCGATTTTCAACTTTCGATGCTAAGCAGTGGGTTGATATGATACAGCAGCGCGGGAACATATCTCGCCGCAATATTTTAGGTCCTTGCAAACGTTGAGGCAGTTGTGTGACATTATTCTTTATTTTTCCTTTACACAATTTCAAATGTTTTTAACAAGTTCTATATTTCAAAATTAAAATTTCACCGTTAACAGTAAGATACGTGGATGTGTTGCCAGGGAGTTCGTAGCGTCAACTAATTTACGTCAGTTCTACATTTTCCTAATTACAAACATTACCACACAAACAACAAAATCGCTCTACAAATACACAAAAACAAGCAACGCTAATTCCAACACAAATAACAAACTCATGTCATGACTTATTTGTGTCATCGCACTTCGTCACATTTAAGATGGCGATTAGATAGCAATGTCAACAGGCAGTCTTTATGTGCGTGCTGGTTCGTCTACCGCGGCACTAACAAAGAGGGTAGCTTGAGTAACAACGTGGGAGGAAGCACTACGCGCGGCTAAAACACGAGCTATGTAAAATGTTATGTGGTATTGGGAAGTCTGTGAAATTTATTCGTTTGTATGTACCGTAATGGAAACATTATTATAATTTCAGGAGTTGTATGAGTCATGCATGATACCGGATATATTAGATTTGGATACTGATATAGACCAACTGAATTATAACATTTAGTGCAAGTTCGGGTCGACCAAACTAAGCTGAGGGTGATAAGTTCAGAAGGAAATGGTTTTACTTGTTCGATAAATATTAAACTATGGTCAATCTAATTTTATACAAACGCAGTAGAAAGAACTGACGATGACAAGCAGATCAAAAACTGGTGGTAAACAAAGGTTTGGCTTTAAGAACGAGACACTTCACTCGCGACGTGACGCTTGGAAAATTCGGCGCGGATGGAAGGACCAGACAAAGGAGTTTAAATTTGAAAGTCTAAGCTTCTATATCCTAACAACAAAGATGCTAAGGTTGTTATTAAAATAGTTCACAGATAAAGGTTGCCTTTCTATCAGAAGTCAGTGTTCGCAATTCAGTCGAGTAAACACGTAAACCTCTGATTGTACATAAAGACAATAATGTTTACAGCTACACTTTCAGAGGCTGACGTCATTCCTTATCAGATAGTGGCTTCTAAGGAGTATTTACTGTTGCATAGAATGTTCTACGCTGGTGTCAATATTATGTAATTCTAATTGAGTTAAAAACCTTTGTCTCGGAAGTACATTACAGGCATACTTGACTTCATTGGAATGAAGCAGTAACATTTCAAGCCTGAAAAAGCGAGCATAAGGAGATTTGGATCTGAAATTTCTTTTTACGGTCAAATTTTATAATTGTCAATTTCTATCTAATGCAACTATTCGAAACGATTAAGTATTACATTCTACTATGAGTTGCTACCATTTTCCAACAGGAAAATGTGATGTGATGCTTATTAGCATCAATATTTTCCATTCATCATAAAGGATACCGAAATCCAAAGGTTACATCAGTCGTTCAAGCTTTACGGCTTCTGTCTGCACTCTCGTACTTCAAACAATATGTAAGATTTCTCTAGTTTTCAGTCCTTTTAATTTCAATTGTTTCCATTATATTCCAACTTTGCCATCAAGCCGTACTAATGCAAAATATTTAACAGTAAGTCGAGTTTGGAGGTCAATATAACAAATTACTTATTTACGGCTGACCGTAGTAGTCACCGGTCACCGCCACGTGCGAAGGCAATATCGTGGCTAATATTACCTGTGCCAATATGGCCCGTATCATAGCGGTATGATATTGGTTATATTTGCAGAGCTAAAACAGTCGGCTGTTCATTGTTATAGGTATGTAGGAGACCCTTGTTCAGCAGTAAATGTTTACTGACTAGGACTCTTTGGTCCTGAATCTTGGGAAATCTAGTAATTCAAGAATTTATAATAATAAAGTTTATTTTCATAAGACAAATACAGATTTAACATGTTTTTAAAAAAAAGACAATTTAAATGAGCTTCGGTATTTATGATTGAAAAGATGGTCTAGCCTTGGACCCTAGATAACAAAGATTATGAAGATATGGTTAAAACTGCCTAGACCACAGATGATAAGCATAATCTTCGTAGAAAACGAACAATTGGAACCATATACCTAGCTTCTGTCGTTTCATGTAGGTTTATGTGAAATAAAATTTGTATTTTTATTTCATTTGATAACGACAAATCTGTTATCCTCATCGAAACTCCAAATTCCAACCAAAAATCTATACCAAAATATAAATAAAATTCGCTCTGCACGCGCCTAACTGTATTTTTGACAACACACAATGTTCTTCTACCCAATTCCTCACTAATTCCTATGTTGATGGCAATAAGGTAGAGTTTTGTTCGGTTTCGGTCGTAAAAGATGTATAGATAGTAATGATAGTGCACGCCTGGCCGTGGAGCGACTCGTTCATTGAACTTATGATTTAGCCATGGTTTAGATTTGCATGTGTGATTTACAACGACTCCCTCTGTTTCGATGCTGACCTTCGAAGGGAGACCTGATGATGTCTTTGGTGTATGATCTATGATTTCATTACGGGTTTTGGCTAAACTATTTGATTTTTATCTTGGGTTGACACTATAGTTTTTTGTCTATGAGAGCTACTGACATTAGATAATTTTCGCTTCTGAGCTCTCGTACGAGAAACTCATCCAGTCAGAAATAGACAAAGGAACTAGACTCCATTCACAATCAGTGTGATACTAGCACCTTTAGCACGGAGGAAGCGAAGAAGGAAACGAATCACGTGCCGCGATCATTAATTGACTTACAAATGCATTATTGATGGAAGTTTACCGACGTTTGATTTATGCTGTGAGTCTGTTACGAGGTTCAGCGTGGCTTTAATTTGTCACGAAGTGGATTAGAAGAAGCCGTTATATCCTACAGACAAGTGACTAAATGATGACTGACAAACGACACCTGCTGAAGCCCCATAAGGTCGATACCTTGAACCAATCTCTTAGAACTCAATACACAATACTTCAACACCTGAAATAAATCAACTAATCCATATAACGTATAATAATACTACCTAAAAAATGTCCCGTAAGTAGAATTCCCAGAATTGTATGCGAGAATTCCCATTAAATAATTTACAGTTAAGTACCTAATTAAGATGCCAATCATTTACATAAGCTTGAAATCTATTTTAGACAAACTTAATAGTCAAACATTAGCCAAAAACTTTTTAACAAAAAATTAAACCGCCGAAAAACTGAAAAGCATAAAATAATACTTAAACCTTAAAATTGTGACTCGGCGCTTTGAGTGATCCTTGTTCATTGATTTTTCAGCGCCGACTCAAAATTTTTAAGGTTTAAGTATTATTTTATGCTATTCAGTTTTTCGGCGGTTTAATTTTTTGTTAAAAAGTTTTTATTTTATATTTTTTTGTGGCTTTAATGTACTAATAATACTTGGCAAGATATATCCTATCCAACACAAAAAGAATTATCAAAATCGGACTACTCTGTATAAGTTATGCGTGTTTATACATTACAATCAGTGAGTGAACAATCAATCATCCCCTGTTTTCCGACCCTTAGGGTCCGATTTTGTTTTCCAAATTGATATGGGACCACCTTGGGAGTATACCCTTTCCAATAGAAGAATAATTGTCACAATCGGACCACTATGTAAAAAGTTATGCGTGGTCATACATAAAAAAAAAAAAAAAAAAAATATACGCGTCGAATTGATAACCTCCTCCGTTTTTTTTCGTCGGTTGAAAAGGTGACCGGAATGACAAGTTCAGAGACGTCAAAATGACGTAGTGGTGTCATTGTGACGCTAGACAAGCTCTAGGGCAAATAGATTACAGAAGTGCCATTCACAAGCTTCGCCGGACGCAAGAACCGAAGGACCAATAAACTAAAGGAGTGGTCCTTACCGCTAGGCGTCAGTGAAATTGGAACTTCCAATTTATGAGTCCTCCCACATGTTTTTTAATACAGGAGATACTATCCATACTGAAGAAACAGCTTTTTAGCACTGATTAAATATTTATAACTCTAGATATGGGCAGGCTGTTTTGCCGGTTTTTTCGCGATTTTACACTGTCATTTTCTTCTGATCCATTATCATATTACATTTTACCACAGTCAGAGTGGAACAATGAGTCCACAGAGGCTTTATAGGCATACAGAGGGACAGATTTCGTAGGATCAGCATTAGGTCAACAGGCAATACACTTTTAGCTATCCCGGAAATCGCACAATCTCATATGCGCTGTATAGTACAAAACCACTGCTATCTTGAATCGCGTTTTTTATATTAAATTCCGTGTCAATGTATGCGTGACCTTGTTTACGCGTGCGCAGTGGAACTTCTATGTTTATTTGTGTATTACAGGTGGAACTCCTGCGCCGGTCGAGGTCGCTGACCGGCACATCCTATCGGCGCGGGATTGTTTCCGACATTGAATATGAATGATGAGTTGATTGTGTTATCTATTTTTTTTGTATTTGGGCTATCTAATAGGATTTGTTTTGCTGTGAGACCGACCAAGTTATAAGTTTTATCAAACTCTTGAAAAAATTATGCAACTTTAATCATTGTACGTTCCTGACCCATTACCCGGAGAAGCTATAACATAAAGAAAATTGGGAGAAAACTATGGAGTATACCTTTGCCTAGACGGGCCAATAAAGGTTAAAAAACATCGTTCAAGCAGTAAATCATAGCCTTCCAACCAAACAAATTGGTCTGTTTTCGTGCTGTTTTGTATATTTTGCAATGAGTGTTCCAGGCTCATAATATGGATAACTAGCTTTTGCCAGCTTTGCCCACATGGAGGTCGGAAATTATCCTACGGGAACGTAATACTAATAAAAAGGATCCTATGCGTTAATTCGGGTTATAAACTATCTGTCTGCATCATTTCATACAAATCTGTTTTAGCGTGATTGAGTAACAGAATTCCGAACAGCAAAACATATGAATATTCCACATTTATAATACTGGTTTCATAGTCGAGTCACACGAAAATCTCGCCCGAATCGTCAATTTGAAATAATTTAATATTTTCTAATTGTGACTCGCACGAAGTTTATTTATTTGTAAGTGAACCGACATTCCAGAAATTCGTATTAGGCAACTGGAACGTTTTGTATATGTATTATGTAATGGAGTTGAGTGTAATTTTTCCTTAACGTTTTATTCAAAACGTGCCAGTTGCTTAATATGAATTTCTGGAATTGTCTTTTACATTAACTTCGTGCCAGTCGCCTATAGAAAATACATATTACATTAATTAAAATTCACCCGATTCATCCGATTCGGGCGAGTTCTTACGTGCGAGTTGAGCATAGATAGAGTTGAGTAATAATAACTCATATTATTAGTAGGATAACATGAAAGGTCTTGCTCTTTCTGACTACACAGTAAAATCTTCAACATGATTTGAAATACTTTGCGCAAGTTCGTATGTCTGACGGTTTTCTCAAATGACTGATTTTTTTTTTTTATCGAAAAGGGTATCAGTCGAAAGTGACGCTTAGTCTAAAAACCGTTAAAAATGTTGGGCAAACAATCACAAAAAAAAATGTCGGCGTTAGAATGTTTACGTAAACATGTTTTGACGGTACTATTTTTAGTCTTGTTTTGTTTAGTGCCGGTGAAGAAAGACAACATGAGTTAGTTCGGCGTTTATCATCCCACGCACGTAAAAATCAGCTGATCAGAATGGGCCTCCAGAATAAACGGCCAGAGAACAAATGGATATATGTCTACGATAACACGTGTATTTGATATTTCGGTAACATATAGGAGGCATAGTTAGTTCTTTAAAATCTAATCTCCCCCTTTTAATAATTCGATATTGTCATCTCTTCTAATTTTGACTTCTTGTGCTAAATTTTTTAAAATTAAATATTCTTAAAATCAAAATTCTTTTATTCAAATTAGGCTGCGCATCAGCACTTTTCGAACGTCAAAATTACAAAGTGTTTTACGAAGTGGTGAAGGGGCGTTTTGGGGGACTGTCATTGTAATTATAAGAAATATTATATTATCACCTATTGCTTTAAGCTTGATTAATTGTAACCCTAAAGGGAGAATTCACTGGCTCCTGAAATACAGCTACTGTAAACCTTGCTCTGGCTTGAATATGTCACGTTTTTCTGTAACCTTATGGCAGTAAAGTAATTATTTATTATCTAAAGGCACATAGGAACGACGCTTGGGGGAGTACTAGCTTCAGAGTCTAGCAGTGGACATCTTTCGTTTGAAATAATGACCCTCATGGACAGGTACAAACTCCACTATAGCCTTACTTCCATTTAACGGGCAAAAAAATCCCCAAACTGAAATGAAAAGTAACACACTATTCACAAATTCGACTATCTCAGTATCTTCGATCGCACTGACCGCGATATTTTATGGTGTCGGTGGTGTTCCTACAAACTCAACGCTGTTTTCTTTCCAAGATTAACATCGTTGGAGTAGTTGCATCAGCATTTACATATTTTTGTGGTTACATCACGGAGCTGAGGCTAAATTAATTCACTTTCACAATGTGGTACAACACTGAACTACTCGTTTTAATAAACTAGATAACGTGAAATCTTCACAGTTTGAACTGGCATAGCAGCCTTATGATGGTGGTAGAGATTTATAAAAATTTGTTAGTTTTGTCGTACGGTACCAAAAAAATGGTCACCAGAAAAATATCTCCCAGACAATTTTGTTCAGACCAAGTCATCATCTGCCTAGCCTTTTCCCAACCACATTGGGGTCGGCTTCCAGTCCAACCGGATACAGCTGAATAACAGTTTTTATATGGAGCGACTGAGTGTCGCCTCCACAACCCAGTTCCCGGGTAATACGATACCCCTTAATAAGACTGGTTGTCAGACTTTCGGGCTTCTGACGACCCGTAACGACAGTCAAGATCCACAAATTACAGCCGGGACCAACGCCTTAACGTGCTTTCTGTGGCACGAAGTAGTCTTGGTATGTAAAGATCCATCCACGTACCAACTGCGGCATGCGTAGCTTAACCAGCACGCGTAGCATGACCACCGTAGAAAGGGGTTTTGCCAACGGAAGAATAGACAAAATTACAGATTGTAGAAAGATTAAAGACAGAATTAAAGATTGTAGAAAGATATGTACCGTTTTATGCTGGCGTAGCATGACAGTTCTATCTCTATTCTACCAAGAGTAGACAAAGCTTTTTCTATGGTGGTCATGCTACGCGTGCAGATGGACCGATCCGTGCGGCAGTTATTACTTAGCCACAAGCTCCTATTATTTAGTTCAAGTCTGGGGAATATTCAAAATAAGACGGAAGTACAATGTCCAGCTGTAGACAGACAAAGACTCAGATGATTGGATGATTCATGTAAAATGGTCCTTCAGTCCACAAGAAGGAGAAACTTAACGAGACAGTTAAGGCTAGCAAACTCCTTATTATGAGATAAATCATACCTGTAACAATTTATCACATACTAGATATGGTGTAAGATATGACGGTTATCTTTTTACCTAGTAATTAGTTATGTAAAATAAGTTTTTATGAGTAAGGGACCGCGCTTGACCATGACTGTGCGTTTGGTTCGGACTTGGTATCTCCAACACGCCAACCATGCGTCATATTTCTTTGAAAAATGTATGAATCCTATTGAAAACATATCGGTGGAGAAGACGGACTTACAACAGGAAGAGATTACGAAATATATGTAATTGACTAGTTTTGTATTAGATTATTACCAGCCTACAAAGTTGTACAAAAATAGTTTCGTTCTACAAAGTGCGAGATAAATTATTGGCTTACACCGTTTTGAAAAAAATTGCCATCGACACGCTAAAAAGAAGTTTCTAGGTCTACATGTCCTTTTAGTTAAGTCCACTGTATAAACAAGCCTTCCTAAAACACCGGTACAGCAGGAAACACCATAAAAAGCTCATAAACTTTACCAAAACACGAGTAACGTTAAAAATGGCTGAACTTATGAGGCCCATTCTATGAAAGTTTAATGTTGATGACGACTCACGCCGCCCGCCTTGTTTTTTGGCAGAATGTTGGACTACCCACCGTTAATATGAATGAGGTCACATGGGGTTGGTCAGCGGCCAAGGGTTTCAAGATGAAGGGCATGCTATGTGGGGCAAGAGGCTTTGCTGCATAAGAAGGTAATATTGGAAATGTGAAGATGTATGCATTTGTAATGAGATTAGGTCATGGTACTGGTAGTAAGGCTGCGGCCGAGTGGCGTCCAAGGACTGGAAGACGAGGTGGGGGTTGTCCGGCGTCGAGATGGGCGGACGACATTGTTGCAATTTTAAATAGAAACAATATTTTATCAATTTCGCCTGTTTTATTGCAAATAACGGTTTCCGCGTATTCTTAATTTGACGCTAATCAACATAAATACCAGTTTGTTACAGTTTCGAAAGTATAACGAAATTGTCAGCGAATATTGCACTGTTGACATTACCATAGTGCAGGTTCAGTTTGCGAAACTGCACGATAAAATTCTCAACTCAGAGTGAGTTGAGAATTCAAGGCAATGAAGCCGTAAACTGTGCCTTAACCTCGCATAAGAATGAGTTTCACATCGAACCCCCTACGACCACCATAGTCTATAAATAGCCTCGATAGCCTGCAGATCGATACAGCACGTGGAAGCACACACAATCAGCAAGGCAAGGCAAGGCTATGGTGTACCCGTCGACCTTGGCCGGAGCGTCTTGTGTCTACTACTTCTATGTTTTCATATTTATGCAATATATATAGCCTACTACGTATATTGAACTGTTATGACAACACCAGGCTAAGAATATTACTAAGTTTCATATAGACGTATCTCCAAGAAGCATAATATCTAATTTCCATCTACTTAAGACTATTCTCGAAACCATCAGAGATTTGATAAGTTTGTACAAAAAGAACTACTGGGTTTTTTTTTGTCTTAAACACGTGGTCAGCTAAAAGAAGCAAAAGAAATACTGCTTAGACACACGACCGGTTAAGTCTAACGGGCTCAGGCCTTAGACCAGTCTAGCAGATCGCGGCGGTAAAAACGTAGCGGCTGCAAAACTGTACACACTATCAACTGGACTACTGTACCGTCTGGTAGGGGAAGTTGCACTATTGGCGAAATTCAAATTAAAATGATCTCAATTTCCTGGGATTTTTTCTCCAGTTCTTCCCCGTTAAAATCGTAGGAAGCGGTCAGGATTTTGATTCCTTACGGACTCTACAGTCTCTAGTCAGATATAGGTAATCAGTTAAAGCCGTTGCCGCGCGTATTGAACGAGGTCTGCATGTACTGGTGTTGCTAACCAGACGGCCTTGCGAGTTGCGCGTCATGCATCCAATGTTATTGTACTGATGCTAATTACAAGCGAGATATCACGCCGGAGTCCCTAACAGGGTCAGTGGAGACAGATAATTAGTTATTAGGTTTCGTCGACGTGGACATGAGCAAAGAAGATGGTACAAAACTTCCTCAGGGAGTTCCTGGGAGTCGTAGGCAGCATTTTTGCTGGTTTCGACTCCCACAAATCATCACCAATTTATTATTTATTTGGCCTAGAATAATTAACTTTGAAAACATTCATATTATGATTGTAACAGAAAACGTAGAAAGTTTCATATTGGTTTAACATAACTATTAGAATATGCCAGTTCCACATAGAAATAGCTACATATCAGCAATTCGACATGGGAAATGACTTTACCTCGTCGGCTAGAAATTTATAGCCAATGCGTGGATTAGCTCACGACATTCGTGTTCCGTTGGAACCTCGTGACGAATCCGTGGCATGTTCGAAGATACAATTGTTTGAAAACATTACTGTCTGCCACTGTTCGCAATGTACTTTGACAACAACACTGTTTTCTACGAAACACGTAATCAGATATAAAGTCATGGTTTTGGAAACTCAGGAATGAATGAATGAACTGTTGTCCCGTGCGTATAAGGACCAAATAATATCAATGATATTTATTGCATTCCCTTAAAAAATCCAGAAAATGTACATGTTCTTAAAGGAAGACTGACGCAAATCATTATCTTCTATTTACCTCATTAACAAACACTGTAAATACGTCAAATCTGTGACTAATACGAGGTATCTTCAGTTTAATCGGAGGAATGACGTTGATAACGCTTTTGGCGATAAAACGTAAATAACATAATTATTTTGACGATTTTACTAAGATGTCAGTAACATCATCATCTCCCTAGCCTTTCAATTATGTTGGGTCGGCTTCCAGTCTGACCGGATGCAGCTGAATACCAGTAATTAACATGGAGCGACTGCCTATCAGACCTCCACAACCCTGAAACTGGGTAATACGGTACCCCATGGTAATACTGGTTGTCAGATTTTCGGGCTTCTAACTACTGTCAAAGTTCCACGATTGACAGCCGGAACGAACGGCTTGAAATGCTTACGAGGCCCGGATGTGTCCTGTCTTGGAATGTAAACACGGTCACCCACCCACGGGCCAGTCGCGGCAAGCGTAGCCTACCTGATCGAACGACACGTGCAGATATTAAAACTTACCCAGCATCACCATCACTAAGTAAGAGAGGTATTTATATGAAATAGGGAAGTTTCTAAGTTAGAAATAAGAGAAAGTGTGTGTAGGCGATGAACTAGAATCTGTTCAGACTGAATCATGTCTTATGGCACTGGTTCTACAAAACGAGGAAACCTACGGTGTTGAAAAAAAATTTCGAAACCAACCATGAGCTTTGAACTGTTGTTTTGTTTGAAACCTCAACAGTAGCGTCAGGCCTTCGCCTATCGTTTAGTACTTATCTATATGCAATCGTTGTCTGGATAGCGCGGTTATTGCTTCAAAACCAGTCAATATTCTGACTTTTGAGCAGATTTCTCTTGGAAAATAGCATGAGAGCTCGAAAGTGTATTTCTCTTTCTTTTCCAAACAAAGTTTCCCTTAAACATCAAAATGAAAACTCCAAAGATTTATACTACGAGTGTGCGTCAAGAAACACCGTCTGGCCTCCATATGACAATTCAGATAATACCTAGCAGTGGCGAGGCGTAAATTTTTCTAAAAGAGAAGCCGAAGCAAAGTCGGCCTTAACTTACTGACTCATCAATAAAGAATACTTACTATCATTCTAAAATTAATATAGGAATGTAATGAATTAAATACAATTAAATTGAACAGATGAAAACGAATAAAATATGCAATATTCCTCTATCCCGTTCTCGCTGACGCATTTTTCTATACCTGTCTCTGTCATAACCCGTTGTACAGCGGCTTGCCCTCGTACATATCAAGCGGTGCCACGTGACCTAAAGTGACATCATTACGGGATCGCTGTTGTATGAATTTTTAGTTCCCGATTATGACGTTTTGGCGCCGGGTTAATTTAGAACATTTCTCTTTTGTTGTAATACAAAGGTATAAATAACCTTTTTTGTTGTTTGAATGTTATAGTGAATTAAATACCCGTAGTGTAACTATAGTTATTGACAATAGTAGCCACTATTTACATACTATTGTATTTTTAATAGTGATAGAGTTACCAATGCGAATCCCCGAAGGCAAGCCGGTAGGAATCGTGTTATATGGTGCCTTCGCCACTGATACCTAGAGAACGTAGTGTCTGCTCTTATCAGGGGTCAACGTATTTGATAATTGTAAGTCCCTAATTTTTATTCACTATCTATGTATGTTTATTGTTTTGTGAATGAATAGTAAAATAAAGGACTTCGTTTTATTTTTTAGGCAAAAGATTTGAGGGATCATAGAAATGTGTTCCATCGGTTGAAAAGAGATTACAACGGCTTTGAAGAGAAAGTAACAAGTAGAAATAGAAGATGTATTTCCGATATGGTTGCGAAGATTGGTATGACAAAGTTCCGTAGTCCATATACAAACATTCTTGGTCTTTCTAGTTTTCTCCGGGGTCTACCAAGCTTAATAAACCGCGTATGACGTTGGCCCAAATGACGATCCGGACATTAAATAATCTAGCATCATCATCATCATCTGCCTAGCCTTGTCCTAACTATGTTGGGGTCGCAGCGGTAAATAATCTAGAACGTTATCCAGAAACAATAAATCCTCTATCACAACAAAATTGAGTCAGAGATTCAATATTGAGTGCACCTCAATGAAACCCAACCACGTGGTAACTTCGAGGCACAGCTGACACACATTTGCGAAGCCGGTTTAAAAAGCTATACATAAAATGTACAAGTACCTAACTTCTGAATCAACTCACATAGTTCATTATCAAGGACTTCGGCCGCAATTTGGAAACAACTTTAGACATTTTATATTCACGTTAGATCACTACCGGTCGTGAATAAAGTTCGGACACGTATGACCCTTGTAACGGAAGAAGTGTTTTTTATCCCGGAAACAATGAGAGTTTATGGGGCAGAATTGCGGATAAAAGCCGCTTAATTGATTGTGATAGTTAAAATATGTAAAATCCCCGAAGTCTACAGATTGTTGAATCAGTTCTAGGCATGACCAAAACCTTTTCGCTACTGGCATCATCTGCTAGAAGTTTTGGCAAAGAAGGACCTGAAACAGTAAACTTTGCAGTTTTGCTGCATATAATTTTGAGACCAGAATTCGAAACAGTGCGTTATAAAATTGTGTGCTCCAAACGGTGGAACATCATCATTTTTACCGTAAGCTGTTCTAGCTGAGTTTTACATCTTTCTACCCAACCATGGCGCTGCAAAGGGTATTGATTTTTAGTAACATAAACAGTTTAGCCTACCCCCTAAAAAACTGGAAGACTACTAATAAACTTATTTGACATTCATATTAAGGAAGCGACATTGTCTCAGCGACACAGATTGACATTGACTGCAACCTCGTTTATGTTACCAGGAGGAAACTGATGCCATATAAATCGACTGACAGTTGCATGATCGGGGATGGATGCAAATATTTTATGACTTGCGTCTGCGCGAGAATGTCGGGGTTAAGGTTGAGTAGGATTGCTGTAAAGCACGATTTTGCCATGCACGATTGTTTAGCGAAAAATAGGTAAGCAGGGCTTGAAAAATACATGCTGTAGTGATAATAACTTTGCTCGTAATCGGAAGGCCAATAAAATTGATAAATGAAAAGTAAATAAAATAATTATCTACACTGTCGTATTTATTAATGAATGACTGTGGGAATTCTTTTATTGAAATGTTTTATCAAATTACTCATCATATTTTCTCAGATCTTTTTAATTAAGACGTTACCACCGAATGTTCTTTTTTTAGTTCATTCAAAGACGTACACTTACGGTAACTGAGGAGGTATTGGCCCCAACTTACGAGTTACAGATTGTGAGTTTACAGACGCTTTACTTGGTTTAATGTATTTCATTGTCACTGCTATCAAAACGGTGCAGGAAAACATCGCGCGGAAACCGGCCTGTCCTAGAACCGCAATTTCGAAGACTTGGACATCCACCACTGGGCTCGTGTGGTGGATTACATTCAGTCTTACAGAAAGGAGGCTTGTGTCTCCCAGCAATGGGAACATTACTAGCTGCTTAAGCTTATGCTACGGTAACTTTTTCATGTTAGTTTCCGCCACGATAAAATAGTAAACCAGTCTCTGATATATCGTACTAACTAGTCGCGAGCGATATTGCTACAGGAGGAAAGACCTTTACACCTGGTATGATGTTGGTCATTGCTCAATATGCAAGTGTGATGTTGGTCATTGGTAAAATATTTTGCAAGGTTTCCTTCCATTTTCATTCCATTGATTTTTGTAATGTTGAGACTTTCTATTTCTAATTTTTGTTTTTGACATAATTGAAAACTTTAGTTGAAAAAATGATTGAAATTTTTCGATTTTACCAGTTTGAAGAATAATTCATAATCTCTATATTTGCTAGGTATTTTTGAGATTATGACCATTAGTTATTTTTATTCAAATAATCTTCTAACACATTTAGACACTATTACATAGAAGTTTCTGTCTTTTTATTTTAATTGCTTGTTTGTTTTAATTTTATACGCCATTTATTGGCAAAACATAGTGCACCTATGTTTAACAAAATAAATGATTGATTGATTGAATACAATATATTGTTATGTGTTGTATATTTAATCATGATAAAAGTGGGTGTTACCAAGTTCTGATTATGCAAAATACTCAATTATTCAATTGCATGAGTGTCAGAGGGAATCCCATCCCTAAACAACCAATAATTTTAAGATTAAAAGTTATCAATCAAAACCATATAGATACCTACTGCTCATCATTGTCTGAACGATATCAAAAGATAAATTTATTATAAGGTAGTATTATAAAACGAATATGGTTTTAATATAATAATGGCTAAATAATAGTATTAAAAATCAATGCTTTATTTTTATCTCTTAATAATGATTCCTAGAAATCTAAAAAATCTGTCCCTATCTGTTAACAATTAAATAAGTACTATGTTTAGTTATAATAAATAAACCACAGTAAAGGTCAATAGAGCTTAAACAATGACGTCTGAAACAAATGACTATACAATAAATTATCAGTCGCCATCTCTTTGTGATAAACATAGGGATTTGCAACCTGTGTGTGTTGAATCAAGGTTGCCTACGTATTTCATATTGTGCAAATACTGTCATATTAAATAAGTGTACTATAACATATATACACTCACACCTTCTTTCCCAAAGGTAGGCAGAAGTTACAGAGTGCCAGTACCTAAGATCCAGTAATATATTAGATTTATAAAATTTTTATAGCTTCTGCCTGCGACTTCGCCCTCATGTATGTCTGAATTTATGCCAAGGGACTGCCAAAAAAGTAGCTAAAGTATTTATCACTTTGCAAAATTTTATCCAAATCTTTTCAATGGTTTAAAAAGGTGTAAAGAACATGAAAAGGTAACAACAGACAGTTTACTTTCGAATTTATAATATAAATATGGATTATTATTTTCATGATTCTACACATTGTTGTGTATTAGTACTTTCTGAAGAAGTTGATTTCTCACGATAAGAGAAAATTAAGATAAGGAAAACAACATGACTATCATGTTATACCTGTAACAGTTGTAATGGATTGCCAACTTTATTCTAAAATAAAATTTTCAATAGCCTTAAACTTTTAAACGACAAATAAACATTGCCGTTTTCTGCTTTCGTGTAGAAAATATGTGAAACTCCTATTATTAACTCTCTAACTTAATTAGTAGATCTACGAGACTAACGAAAATAAGTTTCAAAATTGTTTATATATTCAAAAGTAAAGAATTCAATTTATTTGTACAGTGTATGGAAACTTTGAAAGTAGTTTATATTTGACTAGCTTCTGCCCGCGACTTCGTCCGCGTTAAATTTCGTGTTCCTCTGACCCTTCCCGTCGCGTCGAATCGCCTACCCGTGCGATTTTCCCCGTTTTTGCAACATTTTTCATTACTGCTCTGCTCCTCTTGATTGTAGTGTGATGTTATATAGCCTATAGCCTTCCTCAATAAATAGGCTACCCAACACAAAAATAATTTTTCAATTCGGACCAGTAGTTCCTGAGATTAGCGCGTTCAATCAATCAAACAAACAAACAAACTCTTCAGCTTTATAATATTAGTATACATGATAGCTAGAAAGACATTCTATACAAGCAATTTGTTTTCTTACATTAGAAAGTGTCTCCATCAATGGGAGTTATAAAGATTTTAATATGGATAGTAATCTCAATATGAGTTTTGATTAAATCTGAATGAATGGGAGTCAAAAAAAGTTTGATGTTTTTAATGAGTCAAGTTAAATTGGTGTTGGTTTCATGAATCTGTACTAGACCAAATGATTGTCTGTTTGACTACAAATTAGAATAGTATATGGTTTCTTGAGTGAATAATTTAGCATCAGCTGTTTTTCAAATAGTTGTAAGTTGATGAAGTAACTTTTTGATATTCATGATTAGAACTTGAGGTTCATAGAACATAGTTTTGAGAGTCATATTCTAGGATAAGGTTTTTATTACAGGTAGGTAGGTATGTATATTTGGCAAATTAATGACTGACTTGAGTAATGAAGTTCTCATTACTATTTATATTACTTAGGGTTGTCAGTTATGACTGTTGTAAATATTTGTGGTTACAAACTTGTTAAAGTAATGACTTGAGCAAATCATATGATCAAGCGTTAATGAGAACTAGAATATAGCATAAATATAAAGTAAATAGTGGCTGGGACAAGGTTACTAGCAAGGTCTCCAACAAGAAACAGTAAAAACTAAGGTTATATGAAGTAAAACATTAAAAAAACTTACACAATATTGAAAGAGGGGCTAGCAACTACACTAGACACTTAAATGATCACTTTTTTCGTACGAAACGTAAGGTGTGCACACGAATAACGGAATAACTGGACACTTCTTGATACTACTATCATGTGTAGATAATGTTTATCATATCAAAGGCAACGTTACCACGAAGAATATTCCAACTTGCATACACGTGACGTCACAAAACAACCACCCAATTCGCGATACACAACACAGACATCCGGTAAAGTTGCTAATCGCGGCCTAAATACGATAACTAACGCGGCGCGCTACAATTACTAACTACGGGCTACGGCTGATCCAGCGGGTGAAGGTCTAACTTGCACAGTCACACAGTCAGCATTCGCTACATAGAAAGTTAGTGACGGGCAAACATTGGTACAATATCAAAAACTTACCAAATAACAAGGATTGACGTTGTAGTGAATGTTTATCCCTCAGTCAGACTTATTTACGTAAATATATATCACACATTATACTGCTATCACGTTACACAACACGGTATCACACAATTTACTGAAGAATTTTGTTAATTTTTCGTCTAAACAAAACAGTTTTTGACGAATTGACAATTATCGTTTTTATTCGTGACAAAATCAACATGTCCTCCAACAGGTCATCCGGTCATAATTTGATTTGATTAATACGAAATTAACATTTAGATAGCAACAAAAATTACCTTTAAAAGTTTTCCTTTTTTATTTGTAGCACAAGATAAATCTTCAGTAGTATTTTATTTATAGTTACATACACATCATTGAAAGTTTCTCAATTAACAACTATAGAACGTAAACTATTTTTGTAATAGTATGTTTTTTTAGTTGATTAGTAACATACGAAACTTATGATACTGGCGCTAGTAGTGCGTAAAGTAATAATAGCAGACTTATAACACGCAATCAAAGCTCAATCAGCATACATAGTGCAGGATCACATCTAAATCTTTAATAGCTGCTTCTGTTTGCGTCGTCAGCTAGGTATAAAAAATATCTAATGATACTTTGAGCGTGAAATAACGAATTTCATATTATTTTATATAACATCAGAACTTAGCCAATACGTATCAATAAAGTGAAAAAACTAGAGCATAGATATAGTGTTGTTAAGAAATGTTAACTAAAGCACATTCGAGCCAGTAAATAATCCAGAACAGCACCTTAAAACAAGACATAAAGCAAGGTTTAGATTATGTGGGAAACAATTCAATGACTTTCCAGTCTCCAGTGGCAACACCGTCCATCCGCAGACGAGCTCGAATGCAGATAAAAAATAACTCTGAAATCTGAAGGGACGAAATGAAACGGTCTTTCTTGTAAATTCTAAAAGAATTTCAAAACGTTTGGATTACAGTTATCTGAACATGAATACCTCAAGTTTTTCTGTAAACCCTTCCCATGGGAAAGCAGCAAATACAGCAAAAACATTTGTAAGTACAGATTAAGAAGTTGTAGGTTATGTTTGTTCTTGAATTAGATTATAAACACAAAAACTATGTGGGATACTCATTGTTTGAGTTTCACGTTGTTGACCTGTTCCTTCGTCAGCCACATTTTATGGTTTCCGTTGTGGTCGAAGTCTTCCCCAGGTTTTGAGAATCTTAAATTCCGTGCCGCCTAAAGTTCTGCTCATGTTTAAATGAAAACTAAAAGTTGGAAGTGTTCGTCAAATCAACATATTACTGGCCGTTAATATGTATTTCCAATGTAAAACATCAAATTTACTGCAGGTCTAACTAAATCTGTGTGTATTTAAAAACTTATACCTATATCTTGTATTTACAGATCCTACCAGACAAATGCTTCCAGAAACATGTAGGATGTGCGTGGGGACGAGGAAACAAGTTTACTATATACCCTCGAAGTCAAACTGTGAACAAAACACCTACAAGTACAGAAGACAACAAACTCCTCAACATCCGCCAAGATATTCTCCTTTTCACCCCAATCCTCAGGAAACTCGTTAACGAATCCAATGGAACATACTTAGCACTACAAAAGGCTGCTGAAGCTGCCAAAATTTCAGACAACCAAGTTGAATTTCTGAAACTATCACGCCAGTTTCGCTCAATCCTTCGAGTGTGCATTGAAAATCTTCAAGAAGTGGCCTCCAAAGAAGAGAATGGCATTGAAAAGAACAACTTACTATCCTACATTACAATATTCTACTCTATAGAATGTATTTGGCATTTATGTGAGATATTATACATAGACAATGTTCCAGGAGACATTGTTTTACCATATTTGTTGGAATGGGTGCGGTTTCATTTTCCGTGTCACGAGCAAACTGCGGCCGCGCTATTGGATGCTTGTGAGAGGGATTCAGAATTACATGAAGATTATTGGGACACTGTACTAGGCATGGTGGTCCAAGGACGAGTGGATGTGGCTAGAGCACTGCTGAAACTACATTCTGCTACAGATAGTAATGAATTCAAGTTGGTAGATAACTCTTTGAGGAGCATGCCAGTTTATAGTGTAAGTTTTTCTTTAACTAGTAACTCCTTTTGCTTAATAATCAAATTGATTTTAAAGAGGGGTTTTTTTCATTTGATCTTTCTTTCTCACTTCATAGTTCTCCTAATTAAATTAAGCAAGTATAAACTATGACAACTAGTCCCATTTTATCACTAACTTGTTCAATTTGATTTGTGAGAAATTATACTTATGGTTGCTATTGCAGGTGTATGGAGGCATATCAACCGGGGAGTTCACAATATCCTGGAAACACTGGCAGGCAGAGTGCAGGTCTAAACTCAGTAGCAGGGTGCTGGCTTCACAACCAAACCTGGAGCTTATCATGAGGGTATAAATTGATCATGACTTTATTGAAGCTATTTGTAGAAATTAGTGTAGTTAGTGTAGTATGAGTTCACTAGGTCACCATGAACATAAAAGGGAAGATCAAGAGCTAGAGATAAGTTTTAGACCTTCGAAATGATCCTTTACACAACAAATATGAATCATAGTATTTGTATTTTGACCTATTTGTTAACTTGCGTATGATGTATTACTTTTATTCTAATGGTACTGTTTCGGACCGTTCGATTAGTTACTCTATGCGCCTTCGGAACGCGCCCGAACGGAATGACATCTGACTTGACAGTTTGACTTTGACACCCCTCTTGATTTGGCGCTTGAAAGGGTCCGTCGCGTTTTGGGGACCCCGCGACGCGTTTGTTGAAATTAATCCTTTTAAATCGATCCGTTTGTGACAATTAGTCGTGATCCAATTGCTTTGATTGTTAAACAACCCCATTTGACGTAATAATACGGGTTACATTTGTTAAAACTGAAGTTCTTGAAAGGGATGGTCGGTCCAATTGCGCGTGCGACCCTGTTGTAAAGTAATCCCTGAGAATCGGTCGTTTTGTGGACAATCTGTCATGACCCAATTGTATTGATTGTAACTAACCCAGGCAGGCTCCGTATCCGACCTCCGGATACGGAAGCCATTCAGGCGGAGCTATACGAGGGGTACAGAGCGGCGAAGACCGCCCTCCAAGAGGAGATCCTGCGGGCCAGAGGACTGGCCCGCAAGGAGTCGCTGGAGACTCTGAACAGGGACCCATGGGGACGGCCCTACAAGGCCGTCCGGGAGAAACTCCGCCCATGGGCTCCTCCGCTGACTCAGAGTCTCCGGCCCCAACTCGTGGAGGGCGTGGTGAGCGCTCTCTTCCCTTCGCGAGGGGAACATAGTCCCCCACCCATGGCTCCGCCTACTGCGGTGCCCGATGCGGACCACACCACTGACGACGACGACGGTATTCCAGAAGTGACCGAGGCAGAGATGAGGGTGGCGGTACGAAGGCTTAATGCCAAGAATACCGCCCCAGGACCCGACTGCTTGCCTGGCAAAGCATGGGTCCTGGCCTCAGAGGCTCTCGGGCCTCGACTCAGGGGGCTCCTTAGCGCATGCTTGGAGAGGGGCCAGTTCCCACTTCGTTGGAAGACGGGGAAACTGGTCCTCATTAAGAAGCCTGGGCGCCCAGCGGACTCTCCGTCCGCTTACCGGCCCATCGTGCTACTCGACGAGGTGGGCAAGCTCTTTGAAAGAGTGATTGCAGACCGCCTCGTCAGGTGGCTGGTGCGGGAGGGGCCGGACTTGTCGGACGGCCAGTACGGCTTCCGCAAGGGGCGCTCTACGGTGGACGCCATCATGCGCGTGCGAGCCCTCACGACGGGGGATGCAGTGGCCCGGGGTGGGGTCGTCTTGGCGGTGTCTCTAGACATCGCCAATGCCTTCAACACCCTGCCCTGGAGTTGCATTAGGGAGGCACTCCGGTACCACCGGATGCCGACCTACCTCTGTCGCGTGGTCGAGGCCTATCTGACGGATAGGGCCGTCATCTACCCCGGTCACGAAGGGGAATGGAACCGGCGCACTATGGGACCAACCGCTATTTTCCATCTCAAAAATCAATAACTCTGTTGTTTTGTGATTTATCTCCTTGATTTTTTTTTCACGTATTTCTGAATATCTAGGCAATAAAAGAAATTAAACATCATCATTCTGAAAACAATATTTTTTCCGAAAAAAAATTACAAAGATAAAGTAATACGAAATTTCATACAAAAAAATATACAATTACATTAAAATAGCAATAAAAGTTACACTTATGCTTAAAATAGGTTTAAAACTAAATTATTATTATTAAGCAAACAGTTACATGACAAAAAAAAATTGCGCTAATCCTACTCATCACTTTTTATTTCCAACAATTCTTTAGCTTTGTCAAATAATTCTTTGGATATTAGAAAACTTGGTTTATTTAAGCTAAATATGTAAGGATCAGATGTATATAACAAAATATGCAGAACATCTTCGTTTGTTGCTGCTCTGGAACACTTCCTAGCCTGATGTAACCTATATTTCTAAGAGTATCACTCATACTTCCCAACACACACATACACCCTCCACTCACACACACTCATATTCCCTCCCACACACATACACCACTTCCCTTACACTTTCACATTCAGACCCTAACACACTACAACTAACACGTGCGAGCGCATACTGCCGGGCGGGCATAAAACTTTCAGTAAAATACTTTGTCGTTTTTTTTTATCGCGTTGAACACAAACGAATTCACTCATTGTTAGATAATGATATGTTTTTTGTGCGTTAATTGTTATTGAAAAGAAGTATCTGAACACTTTGATGATCATATGCTGAAACACGGGTATTTAAAGGACTAATATTTTAGTGCCTTGTGCAAAAACCATGGGACAATTGATTATAACAGTCCTCATCGAAATAGTGTAATCAGTAATGATTGTAATTAATTACCACAACAGATAAATAGAACTTCCGCAGCAATATAGTTTATCATACTTGTGGTTAAGGTGACCACCCCTAACAAAAGCGCCATGGGAAGATTCTTTCAAATATAATAGCAGTTTATTAATTTGTAAATGTATGTTATTATCATAGAAATAGAAAAAAACAAGATAGACATCAAAGGATAATAACGAAATATATTTCATAATAAAAAAGATGAACCGTAATTTTCGAGGATTTTTCCCCGACTGATATTATTGCTTCAAAATCACCTCTGGCGCAAAAAACGCGCAAGTTTTTTTTTAATCCTCATATTACTGAATAGATAAGGTCTCTAATAAAGTAATTAACTTGACACCGGCTGCTTTCGGCAACAACGAAAACTCCAATTGAAATTAACAAAAACTAAATTTTCTTTACTTTCCTAAAAAATATTAAAAAATTAAATAAAAACATTTTTTCACAAAAGCTGAACGTGGTTGCAAAGTGTATATTCTCAGCTATCTAATGATGTATAACACTAATATGTTTCCTTGGAAAACTTCCGAATAATTTTGTGTTGAACTTCCTTAACGGTAATTTAATTGGCATGAAAATATTTATGCCCAATGTTTGAGGTTCATTTTATAAACGTAAAACTTTTTATTTTTTTATATTTTGTAATTTATTCGTAAGTTCCATCTTTTGAGAGTATAAAACCATAAAACAATCTATGGATTTACGACTTTCGACAAAACCATTTTTGAGATGGAAAATACTGTTTGGTCCCATAGTGCGGCGAGAGATGTCGTGCGGTGTCCCACAGGGATCGGTCCTGGGGCCGCATCTGTGGGACATCGGTTACGACTGGGTGCTGCGCGCCGACCTCCCTAGCGGCGTCAGCGTAGTTTGCTACGCTGACGACACGCTGGTCCTTGCGCAGGGGAGGTCGTACGAGGCGGCGGCCGAAATTATGACACGCGGGGTTGCGACAATCGTCGATAGGATCCGGCAATTGGGACTCGAGGTGGCATTGCACAAGTCCGAGGTCATGGGTTTTCATGGTCCTCGGAACGCGCCACCTGCGGGTTCCCAACTCACGGTAGGAGGGGTTCACATCGGCGTCGAGTCGACAATGAAGTACCTGGGACTTGTCCTCGACAGCCGGTGGAACTTCGTTGAGCATTTCCGACGTTTGGCTCCCAGACTGGAGCGGGCTGGGGCTGCATTAAAGCGGCTCCTGCCCAATCTGGGGGGTCCAAACGCCTCCTGCCGGAGGCTCTACACGGGGATCGTGCGGTCCATGGCCCTCTACGGGGCACCGGTGTGGGCGCCCTCACTGAGGCTGCGCCCAGCGCGCCGGTTGTTTGCGGCCCAGAGGGTCATGGCCATCCGGTTAATTCGGGGATACCGCACGGTCTCTTGCGAGGCGGCGAGCCTCCTTGCCGGAGTGCCGCCATGGGATCTGGAGGCAAAGGTCCTCGCGCACATGTGGGAGTGGCGCGAGGAGGCGAAACGCCGGGGTGAAACTCCGCTGCCGCGACAAATCGCGGCACGGCGGACAGAGCTCCGGTGTGATCTCATGGCGACATGGCGGGTACGATTGTCGCAACCCAGTGCTGGGCACGCCACAATTGCGGCGGTAAGTCCCCTCTTTGAGGAGTGGATAGAGAGGCGTCACGGCGTCCTCACCTTCCGCCTGACGCAGGTTCTCACCGGGCATGGGTGCTTCGGTGGGTTCCTGTTCAGGATAAAGCGGGAGGATACGTCCGGGTGTTTCCATTGCGAGGATCGTCTGGAGGACACGGTGGAGTATACGGTGGAGGTGTGCCCTGCTTGGGCGGAGCACCGCCGGGTCCTCGTGGAGGCGATCGGCGGCGGCGACCTCTCGCGTCCGGCCCTGGTGCGAGCCATGGTACGGAGCGAGAGGGAATGGGAAGCCGTCACCTCCTTCTGCGAAGCAGTAATGCTCGCGAAGGAGGAGGCGGGGCGCGTGAGGGAGTGGCAGTCTCTGCGCCCTCACGTCCCTAGCCGCCGCAGGAGGAGACGCCCCGGGCGTCGGGAGTCAATAGCGGACTCCCGGCCACCGTAGGCGCGAGCTTGCGGGTGGCGAGCAATGGGTAGCTCGCCGCCCGGTAAGGACCAAGCTCGGGTCGACGGCGCGCAGTGTTCCACGCGCGCCTCAAAGAGATGTCAGCAGCAGTGTAGGGGTCTACTAGGACCGATGCCTGCCGGGGTCGCGTGATTGTTCGAAAGAGATACCGTGACCCTGGCACATGGGCAACTGATGGAACACGGGTGGGTTTCAGTCAGTAAAAGTCTGACACGCCCTCCCGCTCCGCCCAGAGCGGGAGAAGTCATTTGATGATTTCCCATCCTGAAAAAAAAAAAAAAAAAAAAAAACCCCAATTTGAAGACATAACACGGGTTTAGTTTAGTTTCTTGACATTGAAGAACTTTGAAGGTTAAGTGGAAGTGACGCTATTGGGAACGCGTGATTTGAAGACCGCATGCTGTGATTGCCTCCAGCCTTATTGCAGCGGATTGTAACCTGGAGAATACTCATAACGTCACAACACGATACATATACACTCACTTACATACATAACTCCAGGTAGGCATCAGAGCAGTGTCCTTCAACCAACAGGTAAGTTCCTTTGTTGTATTGTAGGTGAGTTATTTGAATTATATTGTCTGCTCCGCGTACGGAGGACTAGTTTCGCTAGCCACTCTTGTCTCTAGAGCCCCACGGTTATCACACTTCCACTGCGCTATTGAAATCGTATTGTGAGGTCTAGTCTGGCAGTGAACAGGTACATTATGTATTCCTTTTTTATCTCTATTGGTTAAATTTAACTATGAATTAGCAACTCTTTCTCCATATATTTTTGACGTTTCAACATCTTTAAACAAGTTACATTTTAAAATAAAGTGGCAAATCAATAAACAGTTAAGTAATCCCCAGATAATAATCGGCGATTACAGCGCCTTTGAGTCGATACGTGGCAAGTACTCGTCGTGGTTCGACATCCTGGGCGGCTGGGTGATGTTCACGGCGCCGTGGGCGCGGCGCCACGAGCTGGGCGGCGCCGCGGCGGCGTGCGCTGGGCTGGCGCCGCCCGGCCTGGCGCCCGCGCCGCGCTCGCATCTCGATGACATGGTGCGCGCTCTGCTGGAGGGCGATCTGCATCAGGTAATCATTATACAGTGGTAACACGAAAATAAAATGTCTTTAGGTCCAAATTTTTGGAGTTTACTCCTTAAGAAACGATTTTCATACTTATGTAAGTCCGGGGTATGAAAATTTAAGGGGAGTAAAATCAAACTTTACGTTATCGTTATGTTATGTTTACTAATCTATGTATTTTATAATCGTTCGAAAGGCTGGACTCCAGTCGTGCGTCGGAGCTGCCACACACAATTTTTTTTTGTCACCGACATCCGAACTAAGTTGCTTTTCGCTTCGTAGTGTTTTTTTCGGAAACCGGTTTTTTTTTTGTTCATTTCACGCATGGTAACTTCCCCACACAAATAAATTCTCTACTTGTTATGTAAACAACTGTGACAGGAAGTAGTAGAATGTCATCAAGATACACAAAGTTGATTAAAAACGTATAATCGAAGCTAACGTAAAAACTACCCAAGCAAAGTTAATAAAATTTGTATTGGCCAATAGGGAAATGCATGAAAATTTGCTTTCTCAAAATCAAATCAAAATCAAAATCAAAAGTCATTTATTCAAACTAGGCTGAGAGTCAGCACTTTTTGAACGTCAAAGTTACACAAGACAGTCCCCCCAAAACGCCCGCCCTTCGACACTTCCTAGTGCTTAAGCTGGGAAGAAGAAGTGGCGGAACAAACTCCCCAGCAGCACAGCTGTCTGTTAAGTTAGAAGAACTTGATTCTATACAATATTGTGTAAGTAATTAATATTATAAAACAAAACATACATTATTCACCATATGTCAGCTAGCACACGCCAATATATCACCAACAAAACATTGAAAACTAAACTCAAGCTGACATAAATAATAAAACAAAATCGTAAACAGAACTTAAAACGTAAATAAAGCCTCCAGACATAAAGGGAGTGCCCGCTTACATATTCAACGATGCAAAATGATACATATACATACAGCTACAGTGCGACATAAAAGAGTAGAAAATAAATGAGGGCGTAACAATCGCTCATGTAGCAACCCAGTTACTACGACCAGACTGATCTTGATACTTGCATTGTATTATTTATTAGCTTTAAATAATGAGTAAATATTTTAAATAACTCAGTATGTTTATGAATGAATTCCTTTCAAAAAGTTCCACATAGATAGATACAATATAGATTTGGTATGTAGTAGTAATAAAACAACAACTCCACTTAAATATAAACTATAATAAACAAAAACCACTAATCTAATAAATTAAAATCTAAATACTCCACACCTTCCATGGGATCATCAGTGTCGTCTACGTTCATCTTTGACATTGATTCGTCACCGCTTTCTGAACTAATTTCATCGTCACTGCTATCTTCACTAATCTGAATTATTAACCGGTCAATGTCATTATATAATGTTCTTCCACGATCATAATATTCTTTTTCAATTTTCTTGACATGCTCACAGCAATTCTTCCAGTCCTGAGTTGTTATTGATTGGAATGCCTCTTCGGTTAGCTCCTTGATATTTGTTGCACCCACATTCTTTGAAGCGACCTTTCGTTTGGCCAGTGCCCAAATTAACTCGATAGGGTTAAGGTCACAGTGGTATGGTGGCAGCCTTACCACTGTGTGACCGTATTCCCCTATAAGCTCATCGGTTTCGTATTCTGGTTCAGGCTTATGTTTCTTTACCAGTGCCAGAAATGAGGGTTTTCTCAAGTCGGGATCGAAAGGTATGTTGTTGTTTTGTAACCATATCCTTATTTCATCAACTTTGGTAGCTGATGTGGGAGCTTTATTTTTTACAACAGAGTGATATGGTGCGTTGTCCATCACAATAATAGAGGGCTCTGCGATGTTGGGAATAAGTTTTTCTGTAACCCATTTAGTAAAATTATGTTGGTTCATTTCAGAATGATAATCTTCTTGTTTATTAACACCGCTAAAGAGTAGTAACGCATTAGGCACAAATCCTTTTTCATTTCCGGCATGGACTATTATCCATCGCTTTCCGTTCGAGATGTCCGTAATTATTCCTTCGGTTTCAATCGACTGCCAACATTTTTTAAGCTTGTAGCTGGAGTGGATGTAGCTTTCATCCAAATATATTATATCTTTTTGAAATTCTTCAGGCAAGTTTCTGTTTTCCATAATTATTTTTAAATATTGTTCCCTCTTGTGTGCAATAATAGGTTTTTCTAACAAAGCTTGTCTGTTGGTTTTACATTTTTTGTATCGAAATCCAATCTTTTTTAGGAGTTTCCGCAAATGCTCTCGACTTCCGTCATAGCCGATATCTTCCCTTAATTGGGCTAATAATTTACCAATTGTTGGTACTTCTTTCTTCACAGTATAAAAAAAATGAATTTTTTGCCGAATTGCACATGTGTCAAAGTCGTCCAATACCTTTGCTGGCCTGCCCTTCCTGTGTTTAGCTGGTGTCGAGAATTTCCCACCGCTTTCCGTGCCGTGTTGCACGATTCTGCGCACCGTGCTTACACCTGAAAGAAACAAAGCATGGTATTAAAAATATATAATACAACACCGTACAATAATACAACGTTAAATAAGTGCCTTTACCTATTTTCTTTGTTTTAATTTCAAAACCTCTGTCATGCCAACGAAAGATGCCCCGCGGCGAATATGTTAATAATGTAAAATTATTTTAAAATTGTCTATTGCTTCAAAGAATTTGGTATAGCAAAAATGTATTTCGTAATATGCGATAAATTACGTAAAATTATTTCGCCTAACAGTCGACATTGTATAGTCGCGCTATGACTACAGTGGTATTTGTTTACCTTAGCATAACCTAAAAAATAGTGGACAAACATTGTATAAATTCCAATTAATTCGAAAAATTTGGCACCCTGAATGAAATTAACGTTTGTAATTAACGTTTGGTGCAACTTTCAATAGTTACTTACCAGTATAATCTGCTGTACGTTTGTAAACATCTTCCAAATTGGATAGCAGCTTTCCAGCTTGAAATTCAGTCATACCCCGCATGAAAACTTTATAAATTATTTCACGGGCACCACCACGAATAACCTTATTCATGATGTATCACTTTTTCCTGTCCACACTCAGAAATAACAAACAAAAACCACAATTCAAGCGTAAATCGAAACCGATGGAGAAGAATTGACAGCTCAAGTACTCATTTCAGGTGTTGCCAGAAATAGAAAACATTTTAGTTCCTAAATATTTAATTTCTACTCTTTTATGTTGCACTGTAAGTGGAAGTTACAATAGTTAAACTAGGACCTCCGGAGTAAAATAAAATAACAGTTAATACAAGTAACAATAACAAAAACCATGGTCAGCAAGACGACCAGCCACCACAAGCAGCACCCGTTCACGAGCACGACGCAAAGGTCAGCCATTAACCCCCTCGCCATATTTGAGGGAAGGTGGTAACCCGACCCCCGACGCTACCGCAAGCAGTGACATCTAAGGGAGCATGACGAACTTGCTGCCGGTTGGTCAGGCAAGAATATTATGAACAGCTGACGAGGTCGCTAGCTAACTGCATGTTGCAATACAACTCATTTAAAATCATTGTAATGAGTAGATTATGTCCACAGCAAATGAAACTAAAATAAAATAAAAATAAATTAACAAAATCAGTTAAATAAAAAATAAACAATTATATGAACTACCCATATAAACTGTCGGTAGGAAAGCGAATTCTGGATTGAAAGAACATAAACATTGTCTTGAGGTAATCACAGCGACCAACTATTCCTATTGTTTAAGTAGTCGTTGATAGAATAGTATGCCTTTGAACAAAGGTTGGATTTTACTTTAGCTTTAAACTCATTAAACTGCAAATCTAGCAAAGCAGAGGGAAGCTTGTTATAAAAGGTAATACCAAGACCAACAAAAGAATTATGAACCTTATGAAGCCGGTGAAGGGAGCTCGTAGTTTGTCCTTATTTCTAGTATTAATATTATGAAAATCACTGTTTTTAGTGTACAAGTGTATATTTTGCCTAATATATAAGATGTTGGCGAAGATGAATTGTGATGCCACCGTAAGAATACCAATATCTTTAAACAAATCTCTCAGAGAAACTCTAGCACCTAGTTGGTAAATCGCTCGAACAGCTCGTTTTTGAAGAACAAAAATATTTTGAATGTCCGCGGCTTTGCCCCACAGCAGAATGCCGTAGGACATTATGCTATGAAAATAACTAAAATAGACTAATCGAGCTGTATCAACGTCCGTGTACTGTCTAACTTTCCTTACGGCGTAGGCGGCCGAACTGAGCCTTCCCGCTAGGCTTGATATATGTGATCCCCACTGAAGTTTGGCGTCTACTGTTATGCCCAGAAAAACTGCCGAGTTTACAGTTTCAAGCACCTCCTTATCTAAAACGACATTGGGTCCCAGATTCCTAACATTCGGTAAGGCGAACTTTATACATTTCGTTTTCTTAGCATTAAGAACTAGGTTATTTGTGGTAAACCAATCCGTAGCCATTGAGAGCGCATTATTCACGTCGTCGAAATCATTTCTATTCCTGTCTACTTTAAAGATAAGTGAGGTATCATCAGCAAATAGTACAATGTCACAGATATTCTTTAAATAGAATGGTAAGTCATTTATATACACTAAGAATAAGAATGGACCCAGTATTGAGCCTTGAGGTACACCTAACTGAACTAGTAGCCCGGAAGATTTTACACCATTGATATCTACACATTGGTGCCTATTTTGCAAATAAGAACTTATGACATTGAGAGCTTCGTTTTGAACACCATAATGACGTAGTTTACGCAAAAGTGTGTCATGGTGAACGCAATCAAAAGCTTTGGAGAGATCACAGAAAACTCCGATAGCATTTTGCGAGTTCTCCCATGCGTTGAAAATGTGTTTCAGCAGAGCAACACCCGCATCTGTTGTCGAACGACCTTTTGCTTAAGCCATATTGCTCATTATGAAGGAGGCTATTTAAATTAAAATGTCTTAGTAATTGCTTGAGTATTAACTTTTCAAATATTTTACTAAATGCAGGTAAGATAGAAATGGGCCTAAAATTGCCAACGTTATTTTTATTACCTGTTTTAAATAATGGTATGACTTTACTACTCTTCAAGAGGTCAGGAAAAGATCCTGAATCAACACATTTATTAAAAATTACAGCTAGATAAGGGGCTACGATGTCTATTATATTACTTAACAGTTTAATGGAGATGCCCCAGTAATCTCCAGTGTTTTTTGACTTAACAGTGTGTTGTGTCTTAAAAATATTAACCACGTCATGAGGCGTTACATGTACGAAACTAAATAGGCGACTACATCTGGGGACGCTACTATGCAAAAGGTTTTCAGCTTTAGACGGGGACGAATTTAAGGAGCAAGTCGTAGTTATAGGTATGTTGGCAAAAAACTCATTAAATGCCTCAGCTACGTCGGCAACTTCATTAACCAATTTGTTGGTTATCATAATCTCTAGTTGTTTTTCCTGTTTAACCGATTTACCCGTTTCATTGTTAATAATTTTCCAAGTGGTTTTTATTTTATTACTGGATTTTTTTATGGTGTCGCTTAAAAATTTAGATTTAGCGAAAGCACAGATTTTTTTAAATAACTTTGAATAACCAATAAACGTGCAATGCGCGTTTGTTGCGCCACTTCTTCTTGCCAGGTAAAGCACTAGGAATTGGTGACGGGCGGGCATTTTGGGGGACTGTCTTTTGTAATTTTGCCGTTCGAAAAGTGCTGATCCTCAGCCTAATTTGAATGAATGACTTTTGGTTTGATTTGATTTGAATATAAACCCAAGTATTAAAATTCAAATACAACAGATTGTTGCTCAAAAATATGATTGAAATTAAAAACGTTCCTTATTGTTGCGACCATATTGTGGCTTCACCACGATCCTCCTTGCCCACATCTCTGTTTTAGCCCCAAATCATGTAAATTATGTGTTGTGCCTTATTCAAGTAGAAATCGCACTTACTAACTTACCTTGTTGAAAATTCAAGTAATTTGCTTAGAAGATATATTTATTCACATGGCTTTTCAAGTCACTTCTGGCACTTTCGAAAAAGACGCGTTTGGAGCTTGTGTTCCGTTTCACCAGAAAAACGTAACATAACATAATAAATTGTAAATTAAGTAGGTAATGCTTTAAAAAAAAAGGAAAAAATATAGCAATTTGTTTCTTGACCCCTATACAATGAATATTTCATTAATGAAGGAGGTTTGAATCGTATTGTATTGCATGCACATAGGGGTTACAAAACCGCTGGTATATTAGAAAACCGGTTTTTCGATTTTGTTTTCATCCCAAAACCGGTTCTCCGGTTTTTTCGATTATTTCGATTATTACCATGTTTTTTTTTACTTAAACCTATTATTATGGTTCTTAAGTCTTTTTGTCGTCGACAGTCGTTAATAAGCTTTATTGCTAAATCAGAGAACACTAGAATAAATTGGAAAACTCCATTTGAGTGAATAAACTAAAAAAAATCAACAATTATTGTATCTGAGAATCAACAAAACATCTGGCTTAAAACAACGATAAATTAAACTCCATTCTTATTAGGGTTCCGTTGCCAAATGGCAAAAAACGGAACCCTTATAGATTCGTCATGTCTGTCTGTCTGTCTGTCTGTCTGTCTGTCTGTCTGTCTGTCTGTCTGTCCGTCCGTATGTCACAGCCATTTTATTCCGAAACTATAAGAGCTATGCTGTTGAAACTTGGTAAGTAGGTGTATTCTGTGAACCGCATTAAGATTTTCACACTAAAATAGAAAAAAAACAATAAATTTTGGGGTTCCCCATACATAGAACTGAAACTCAAAAATGTTTTTTTTCATCAAACCCATACGTGTGGGGTATCTATGAATAGGTCTTCAAAAATGGTAATGAGGTTTCTAATATCATTTTTTTCTAAACTGAATAGTTTGCGCGAGAGACACTTCCAAAGTGGTAAAATGTGTGTCCCCCCCCCCCGTAACTTCTAAAATAAGAGAATGAAAAAACTAAAAAAAATATATGATGTACATTACCATGTAAACTACCAACGAAAATTGGTTTGAACGAGATCGAGTGAGTAGTTTTTTTTAAAACGTCATAAATCGTAAACCGCAATTTACCTTACATTCAATCAACTGAAATATAAAAATTTAAAAATATATATATTTTTAAACCGAAAATACCTACAGGTTTGTACGGAACCCTCGGTGCGCGAGTCCGACTCGCACTTGGCCGGTTTTTTTGTCATTCGACCGTAAAATTCAGCGATATTCGGTGCCTGAGTTACTTTATTATTCAGACGTATTTTTACAGTCTGTTTGACGTTGATTAATCAAAATCAAATTATAAAAAATAAAAACGTAGCTCATTAATTTCATCAAAATTGAAATGATCATAGTTTGATCAAAACTGAAATTATAAACGAATATAGAAATACATTATTTTAATTGTAAAATCACATAAATCAGCAAAATCTAAAAAAATCGTGCCATGGCCTTTTAGTGGTAATAAAGGTAAACGGCTGATGAGAACATTCTTTTAGCCTCGACACTCGGAGGGAGGAACTTTAAACAAATTATTGTACACCTACAAAAACCTCCATTTTCATAAAGGGCCAGCTCCACTTTAATGTTGGCAGTTAAATCATTCTCGAATCTCGTATCAATAGCGGTGGACGTGCTTTTTTTTCGGGTAGGTAATCATCACTTTACGTCTCCCGCTCTGGGTGGAGCGGAAGGGCGTGTCAGACTTTAACTGACAAAAATCCACCTATGTTTCTTCAGTTGCCTATGCCAGGGCCACCGCTCTTCCGAACAAATCCGAGACCCTGGCAGGCATCGATCCTAGCCAACCCCTTCATTAATGCTGACATCTCTTTGAGGCGCGCGTGCTCGCCACCCGCAAGCCCGCGCCTACGGTAGCCGGAAGTCCGCAATGGACTCCCGTCGCCCGGGGCGTCTCCTGCGGCGGCTAGGAGCATGAGGGCGCATATATTGCCTCTGGGCTGCCCTTGCCCTCTCACTTCGTACATGGCCTGGACCAGGGCCGGACGTGAGAGATCGCCGCCGCCGGTCGCCTCCACGAGGACACGGTGGTGCTCCGCCCAGGCAGGCCACACTATTACCGTATGCTCCACCGTGTCCTCCAGGCGATCCACATAGTGGTAACACCCGGGCGTTTCCTGCTACCCTGTCTGAATAGAACCTCGTGAAGCACCCGTGTCCGGTGAGGACCTGCGTAAGACGGAATTTGAGGACGCCGTGGAGCCTCTCCAGCCACTCCTAAAAGAAGGGAAGCGGTGGACGTCGTACTTCCGTTGTTAGGTTGAGACTCAGACACAAACTTTTCAATTGATTGATACTATACCTCGGCAAAGACAGCACTAATGGTGTGATCAATATAATAATTATTATTAATTACAATCATTGTAATTGATGAGATAATATGTGTACATTGTAAACATGTCATATCGTTGGATAAGTTATTACTTTAAAAGAAAACCGAAATAATCGAAACCTCGGTTTTCGCTAAACTGAAACTCGGTTTCTAAAAATGTCGTGAAAACCGGTTTAGCCGGTTTTTTCGATTTCGGTGAAACCGGTTTTGTGAGCCCTACATGCACATGCTCTATTGACGGAGATATCGCGGAACATACAAACAAAAAAATAAATAAAAAACAGACAAATTAAGAACCTCCTCCTTTTCGAAGTCGATTAACAAAGTACTTAGCAGTTTTTGATCCCGGTTGAGGATACAACTCACTTGATAGGTGACTGGTAGATACTTGAATCGCGTACATGCTAGCTGACCAAGGTAAATAGGGCAGTCTTGACATCTTTTGCAAATATTTGTGTATGGATATGGTACTGAGGCAAATGCAGACCTGAACCCACTTTTATATTGAAGAATAGCTGATGACTTAGATACTCATTTTCAAAATTTTTGATTTGTTGAAGTTATGGATTATTATAGGTGTGGTTTGTCAATAATGTATATTATTTCAGGTAATCCACGAAATACAACAGATATCTGACAATGGCTGGTTTGCGACGCATCTCACAGACATCTTGTTCCACTGCGGAAAACTTAATGTCATGGATAAGCATCAGACCAAGTGAGTGATTTTAGGCATAATTACTATGGCCTCTTTTTGAAATTGATATTGGTACCGATTCCCTTGTTCACAAACTAAACTAAATTTAAGTTCAGTGCATCTTTTTCTTTGTATTTCATTAAGAAGAGGACAAAATAAAAATTTTAGTTTAGTCCTGTCAAATTAATCAGCACCTGTCACTACTCCATACAAGTTTAGACGTAATTAAAAACTTGCCTACTAAAATTACGTCAATTTACGTCAAGCGCTGATTAATTTGATAGGACTAAACTAAAATTTATCTTCTGTCCTTTCCTTAATGAAATAGAAAGAAAAATATGCACTGAACTTAAATTTAGTTTAGTTTGTGAATAAGGGAATCGGCACCATTGCCTACGTCTGTGATTGATTAGATAAAATAGATGAAAACTCAATCAAACAATAAATATAACAAATTAAATTTTTGGCTTTCAGAAAAAGATATATCAAGTTACAGCAAATATGATCAAATAATACAAATTCTGAGCTGCTATTCACGAAACTAATTAATAACAGGGTCTTACCTTTTTTCCAGCGTAACGTCTCACCTCCGTGATAGTCTAATCCTCGAATATGGTTGTCTTCTAATGGAACACAAGTCCCTCTGGTCAGTCGGGCTGTCTTACCTAGCCTCTTGTCCACCAGAAGGGTTAAGGAGAGCCGAGCTCTTTCTGGAGAGGATGCCCGTCGACACTGAGGCTAAAGCCATGAAAATTATTGCAGAAGCCAAGAAGTATGGGCTGATGGGTGTTGGTAAGTGAGAAGTAATTAAAAATGTGTTTTTGAATATCTACAAAGAAGTTCAGAGATATATCTATAACACAGGGAGCACAGGAAGTGCACTTGGACACACTGTTTTACTTTCGCCCTTCACTAATCTTGCTAATGTTTACTTGATTAAGAAGCGAATCGCCCGCTCCGCACGCATTTCAAATAGTAAAAGCAGTAATATTTTTTTTTGGTGGGAAATCATCAAAATGGTGGCTCCCGCTCTGGGCGGAGCAGGAGGACGTGTCAGAATTTTACTGATTAAAACCCACTCGTGTTCCTTCAGTTGCCTTTGTCAGCGCCACGGTAACTCTGTCGAACACATCCGCGACCCTGGCAGACGCAGTAAAATCTAGGATGAAAATTCGTCGCGTTGAAAAATATTAAAGGCAGATCAGACTTATTTTCATCTCTTTACTTCTCAAATCCGGTCTTTTTAACACGCATTTATTAGCTTCATACGTATATTAATATATAACAGAAACTTTGAAAATGATTTTGACCCCCGTTCAAAACGTCGGAGTAACTAGAAATTTGGCATACTTATTAAGGACCGATGACAATACAATCATTTTATAAATGTGTGCTATTATTCTTGCCGGGGTTACCAGGATAGCAAAAAAAAAACTGTCTTCGAAAACTACGCTGACATACGTCACAGACTAGGTTGACATACGTCTCAAACTAGGTTGACATACGTCTCAAAATTTGAAACACCCTAAAAGTAGAAAATAAATAATAATAATAGTTTAGAAAAACTAAAAAAATACGCTTCCATAGAAAACCAAACTAAAAAGTAGAAAATAAAGAAAAAAAGCGCGGGGTGCCTGATATCAATGAATAAATACCTCAAAAAGCACCCCAAGCTTTTTTTAATATTTTTCAACGCGACGAATTTTCATCCTAGATTTCACTGCTTTTACATGTGACTGACACTGGCTTGGCCACCATCAAGACTCAAAAAACTTTTATAACTCAAATTTTTTTTTTTTTAAAAACATGCTTCTATGAAAAACTTAAAATATTTAGTGTCCAAACAACCTTGTATTTCCCGCAGCCCAGTCGGTGTGCCGCTGCATGTGCGCGCGCCACCTGTCGGCGCGGCGCGCGGGCGGCGCGCTGTGCTGGGCCGTGCGCGCGCGCTGCAGCGCCGCCGCCGCGCGCGCCGCGCACGCCGCGCTGGCGCACTACGCCGAGCGCGCGGCGCTGCCGGCGCAGGACTTGTTGCTCACCGCCGGCTCGGCCATGCTGCTGTCCGATACACTACTGTTTTTAAGTAGGATTTACACACAACACATACATAGTGCGACAAACACATGTATCGACAGCCTATAATGTTCCCACTGCTGGGACACAGGCCTCCTCTCGGTGACAGGGAGTGGGCAATAATCCACCACACGGGCTCATTGCGAGTTGATAGATGTCACATGTCTTCGAATTTTTCGTTCTAAGACTTGCCGGTTTCCTCATGATGTTTTCCTTCGCCGTTTGAGAGAAGTGGTGATTAAATAATTTACACAAAATAAAGTGCTTGCTTGGGTTCGAACACACGACCACACCACACCACTGCTCGCTAGCACATACATACTTACTGGTTTGCTTGTTTTTACGACAAAACTTGTAAAAGCCCTACTAAGTATATCAATATTAATTAATTTATTTATTTAATACTTCAAGCACATTAATGTACAGAGGCAGACTTAATGCCATAGGCATTCTTGCACCACTAAAACAGCTGCAGCGTTATGCATACATATTTAAATATGCTGTTTCTTTTTCAGGTAAATACTGTGATTTCCACAGACTGTACAAAACAAGAGAATTCAAAAAAGCTGCTCAGCTACTAGTCTCGTTGATAACATCTAAAATTGCACCTGATTAGTAAGTATAATTATCTTGATTGGCTTTTCTAATAAATACTTAAACATGTTACCGTAAAATTGTGAATACCGTCAGATTACAATCTATCTCGCGAAATTATAAACTATCGAGAACTGTGAACAGCAAAAACCATTTACAGTTTAACGAATTATTTTTCGATTGATTATAATCTGTCCATGGCAAACCGACAAATTGTGAACCGTTAAAAAAAATGTTCTTTGTTACGGTGACATTTACAATCGACAACAAATGAATTAACAAACAAATATGGCGGCGCGGTGCAAATGACGTTCAACCAATCGGCGCGCGAGTTGCGTTCCGTCGCATGCACCACAATTTGACGGTTTCACTTCGACATATTATAATTTTACCGAAAAATAATGTTCTCAATTGAAAGCAGTATGTAACGGTGCACAATACTTCGACAGTTTACAATCTCGCTAGGTTAATCAAACGGTATTTACGACTTTACGGTGACATACACAAACTCATACAATCCTAATCATTGCGTTATGATCCAACCATAAAAATCTTTTCCAGTTTTTGGGAAACACTTCTCCTGGACACACTGCCCCTCCTCGAATCTGACGAGCCAGTCTTCACCTCAAACGACACATACGAGATAATGCTGTGCCTCGAGCTTCGTTCCTCCAACCTGGACGCAGAGAAGAGTGATCTCCTTCGCCTGGCATTAGCCCGCAACCTTGCCAGAACTGCTCTGGCAGAAGGAGACGGGGTGGATGAAGCGCAATGATGGTTCATTCGTCATCATCTTGGAACTCAGTGCTTAAGAATAGTCAAATTGTGTGGGATGTGATCAACATGGAATAAAGTGATTGTTTATCAGTGGTAAGGTAATATGGTTAATGTGTAATGTGGTGTGGGGCCGTTCAAGTATTACGTAAGCACTATAGGGGGGCAGGTGGGTCTTTGATTTGCTTATTTTTGATGACATGGGGGGTCGGCGGGATTAGATGGTGATTACGTCAGCAGTAGTTATTTACTTTTTACACATATGGCAACCCACAAATTGTCTATTTTTGAAAATGAAACGCATTTTCGGGGATTCTCACAAATAATGTAGACGTTTAGGTACTCACTTCGAACCGAGTAAGGAAATGACCGCGCTCTATTCACTTGACTAAACTTCCGTCAACCTAATGTTTCGTTTCGCTCCGATTGACGATTTGATGTATTTTAAATGAATATAATTATGCGTTAAAGTCCCCTATCCTAAATCTATTTTCTTTTTTTCTAGAATTATAACTGCTGCTCATGAATCAATAAAAAAACAGAGTCGGTACATTATAAGAAAAATGCATATAACAATGTTTACGTAAGCATGGGAGGGAGGGGTAAGAGCTTTGCTTACTTTTGATGACAAGGGGGGTGGGGGAGTAAAAAATTGTAATAAATGTGCTTACGTAATACTTGAACGGTCCCTGTTGGAACGTCTGACCAACTGCTGGGATAAAGGCATAGGGCTATTGATAACCAGACAATGTGATATCTGTCTAATAATTTCTTAATAAAAATCGTAAATAACTAACTTAACTCTTCGTATGCCGTGAACGTAGATCTACGCGAGACAATGGTTTTTAATTGTGTCTGTAATTAGCGGCATTCAACGGGTTAATCAAATAATGCTAAGAATCAGCACTTTTTGAACGTCAAATTTACAAAAGACTCCCCAAAAATGCCCACCCCGCTTCCTAGTTAAAACGTTTTCTAGTGTTTTAACTGGGAAGACGGAATAGTGCAACAAATTCCCCAGCAACACATTAATGCTCGTGAATATACAGCTAACACAGAGCATATATTTCGGGGCCTTATACATTTTGTGAGCTAAAATTATTGATCAGTGATTGGCCAAATAAACAATTATTTTCTTTGATCACTCCTCAGTTAGAAATCCATTTGATTGATTAGAGATTGTACTGGAGAAAACGGTAAGGACATTTTTCTAATAATATCTAATGGTGATAATATCTAACTGTTATTTTTATGAAATAAAAAGTGTTAGTTGTTAAGTGAAAATAAAATAATACTGTGTTCAGGATCCTGTTTACTCTAAAAGAAGAAACTTGTGATTTGTATTATAATAAACTTTTATAAAGTTTCTTGAATATTTTCCATATTTTATGTGTAATTGAAAATTTTTTGTATGAGTGTTTGTATTGGATTTTCTTAAGGTAGACAGGACACAAAGTATTGAAGTAGAGACTAAGAAAATTTGCATTCGCTGTACCTATTATTCTTATTTGGTCTTACGTAAATTATTTCCATTAATAAACAAGTTCCGTTGATACAATTTGAGTTTGAGTGATGAATGAAGGAAGCAATTTCGAACATAAAATACTAATTATAATTAAGGAAATTTAAATATTCTCTTCATTCATATCAATGATCAGTCTATAAGGGAGTTGTAATAAGGATCAGAAAAGCTAGTTCTGGTAAAGACCAGGCCCGTGTCGACGACGCGTAGTGTTCCACGCGCGCCTCAAAGAGATGTCAGCAGAACTGAAGGGGTCTGCTAGAACAGATGCCTGCAAGGGCCACGAGATTTTTCGAAAGAGAGACTGTGCCCCTGGCAAATGGGCAACTGAAGGAACACGGATGGGTTTTAGTCAGTAAAAGTCTGACATGCCCTCCCGCTCGCCCAGAGCGGGATGAGTCACTTGATGATTTCCCATCCAAAAAAAACCTAGTTCTGATCCTTATTACAGCTTATGACAACAGAGAATGGAAGAAGAAACTCAATACTGACCACAAGTTACATGGGAAGGGTTGATGAATGTGTTCCAGAAGAAAAATTAGATCATTATGACAACCAACGGCTTGTGTTATGATAAGGGTGTCTATGGGGAAGGGAGGACAAAGCTAATTGTAGATGACGCGATCATAGCTAAGTCTCACGGCCTACAATCAATTTGACATTATTTTCATGTTTGGTTTTACTATTTCGTTATTTTCGGTGATTTCAATAATCTAATTGAAATATTTGACATGGAATGTGTCACAATATTAAATCTTGAATATTTCCGTGTAATCACTCTTCAATATATTTACGACATACTTAATCTTAAAATTATTTTTTTTTAATCTTCAAAGAGCTATAAGCCACAAACTTCTATTTGTAGGGCTTGTCGCGAAATTGTGAATTCCAATTACGGAGAATTTAGTCATAAAAAATAAAACAATGGTGCCGATTCTGTTGTCACAAAATTCTCTAAACTAAACTAAAAATCACTAAAATTTGGTTTAATCCTGTCAAACGACGATTTCCTATTCTGAAATAGACTAAAGTGACACAACTTAACTATATTTTAGTTTGACAGCACTAAGATTGCACTGAGTTATTAGTTTAGTGAAAATGTCAATTTTGCTATTCTGAGTTTGCCGGTTTTCACCAAAAATTTTGACTATAATAATTTATTTTAACTAAATCTGACTATTTTTAATCGCGATTAAAAAGGTGTGGAATATAACTAAAATTCTCAACAACGCCTCGCCTTCACGTGCAAAAACAGTTCTGTATTTTTTATTTTCTTTTTGCTTATATCTTGAAAATGGCGTGTCCTATCGCAAAAATAATGAAATTTTCGGCCCCCTTAGTATGCCCCGGCACATTTAAATCTCAACACGTGGGTAATATTTTTTTTATATTTTTCAAACAAAAGTGAAAAATTCCATATAAAACACGTTGAGGCTGCCCCCCCAGCACGCGCCTTCGTCTCTCAAAAAAATCATTCTACGCAATGCACACACAAGTACAACGTTGCCAAACGAAAAGAAAAAAAATACCACGCTGAGTCGCGATTGTCAAATTCGATATTAGTCGTGTCAAAATATTTTTTAAATTTAGAGATTTTTCCTTGCAGAATAGCGTTACAATTCTCATAGCCAAAAGCACGGAGCAAATACAAAGAGGAGTCGGCCTAAACAACTGTGCACTGTGATTTTCAACTTGGTCCTGACGTCATCAAGTAGGCGTGGCCTTAGTCAGTGTATTGTTGGCTTTCGTCCTGTGCACAACTAAGTAAAAGTTCAGTATATTCGCGCTAGTCAAAAATAAGAATGAAGTGTTGTGTTCTATCTTGTAAAAACTACTCGGATAGACGTTCTGATGCTATGAATGGTATCACATTTCATTTGTAAGTAATTTTAAACGTAATTTATAAACATTCTTCTAGAAAAATGTCATAACTTCGGTGTTTCCAAATATAATTCTACCCGACATTAGATGGCGACACTTTGTGACATGGGTACTAAAATTATTTAGGCACGTAAAGCTCAGTATTAATATATTTTAATAATTACATGTACTGAAATTTATTCAAAATTAATTCCCAAAAACCTTTCGATCGCCTAAATATTGTTTTTGTAGTTTTTATCGTGGTTTTTATATCATTATGTCAACAGGCCGCCATCTATCGTCAACCATGAACAACAAACATAAATATAAAAAAACAGGGTCGTAATCGGATTCTAATTATTTTACCAAATGTGCCGCGACTGTCTCATAAATGGAAAGTGAAAAGTGATTTTTATTTCATACGAGTTTGTCATTGTGAGAAATCGACATTTTGAGAAATTGACATCATGCGGATTGGATATTCTAAGAAGTTGACATTCTGAGAAGTGAACATTTTGCGTCTGGTTGAAATTTTAAGACTTTGGCAGTATGCGATGATACGGTCGTGTTAGGTCCAGTAGCAACATTATAATAAGCGTGTTCTCAAATAGGTGGGTCTCTCCACTGCTTTGCCACTGGATATGTTTACATATTGCACTGTGAGCAGCGGACAGTGCTTCCCGGTCTAATTTTTTTAACCGCTATATAGCGGTTAAAAACATTAGACTCGTGTGTTCTTTTTGCTTTTTTTGTTTTATTGTTGATGTCAATTAGTTGTATATAAAATGTGTTTTTTTTTATTTGTGTGTGAAATATAGATGTTTTGAAAAATAAATGTTTATGTTTAATGCTTGTCATTTAAAAATAAGAGACACACTGATTATCTTCTTTCGTCATGCATCAATAATATTTTTATTCTAAAATTATTGTTTTTCGTAAAAAAAATACGTATTAAGATGAGTAAAAAACAAAGTACTCCCTGGTACGCAAATTCTGAGTACGACCCTGTTGCCTCCTGCACGTAGTGACATCTAGTATGAGATAGCTAAATAACTACAAAAGCAAAATTGACGGTACGAGCATCTAGTTTTGCTATTAACCGGTAGATGGAAAATAAAGAAGTGGGCGGGATCTAACACCCCGCACCCCGCAAAATGTCACGCGTTGTTTCTTAGGAAAATCTAATTACAACATCTCCTCTTTGTATTTGCTCCGTGGCCAAAAGTAAGGAATTTTAGAGATAGTTTAGTTCGTGTACAACAGAATCGGCACCAATGTGTCATTTTCGTAAAAATTAAATAAACTATTGGTTTTGGGAACTAGTTACGACGGCGCCATTTTGATCGGTGCCTTCCCCATAAATAAAACATGATGTTCGTAATCCCCGAAGAGTTTTTGTAATGATGAATGTCAAGAAAATTACTACGTAAATAAAGTGAACGAAACCATGTTATTTTTGTAATTAAAATTCAACCAACAATTATTTTGCTTTTTCTTCAATAATTTAGAAATTTTCATTTGTAAATAACAAGATTTCTGCAACTGTCGACCACTTGATATTGTGGTAACAAGTAATGTAGGTATGTGTTCTAATATTTTTTGTAATAATTTTAAACAAGTAATAAAAAACAATAATTATTTTCTCAAACATGATTTTTATTTCTTATCTACTAAATTTTGGTACTAATTCACTGAGTATTAATAATACTTTTTCTTAACAAACTATGAGAGTATTTACTACAAGTATGTAGTATTCTGAAGAATCACTAGTTTCTAGTAATAACTTGATTATAAAGATATGTATGCTATAATCTACTTTGTATATATCATACCTTGTTTTAAAAATATTAGCTGTTATTTAAGCTACAATATTAGCTTGGCTTGCAGTATCTTTATGGTCTTACTAATGGATACTTGGAAACACACTACTAAGCTTTGTTAAAATGCAACATTGTAATAAATGATATTTCCATTGTCTTTGGGTTACTATACTATATGGCGTGCAGTTCAAGAGGCCTATGTCCAGCGGTGGACTGCTGTAGGCTGATGATTAACCCTGCAGTGGTCGCGCGGATTACAATTGTAATCCAGGGTAGTAAAAAATGAAATAGTTTCCTTTATAAGAGATTTATGTTTTGTTGAGTTTTATAAGAATGATTCTGATTTTAAGTTTATTTTAATTTGATTGTAAAGAAGTTTTATTGCCATATTTTAATTTAAAAAAATATATAACAATGATGCGATTAATTTAAAAAAAATAGTAATTAAAATGGTCTACATGTAATCCACGCGACCACTCGTGTGACTTTTACGGGTGCGCCCACTGCAGGGTTAAGATGAAGCACTTATTCTTACTAAGTCAATGTTCTGTGCATAAAATGGTACCATCCTTATCTAGAGAGTATGCATAGTTCTATCACATATAAACTAAGACTATTTAGGTTCATTAATTAAATTATATCAAGTTTAACTCTAACATGAAACGGAACATGATAAATGCAATTGAATTGTACCCTTATATCTAATAATCACACATCGATCACAAGAAGTATTAATACTATAACATAATACATATTAAACACAAACACATAACAATGAGTGAACCGACAGCCTTAAAACAAATCAAGAACAAATTAAAAAAAATAATGGTTAATAAAAACAAAATGATTACAAATTATGAAGGTAATCGCAGTTATTCTTATGTTAACTTTCTATTTGCGTAAAAAGCTTCCATAGACTCCTGCTCCTCGATTTTATAATTCAAAATCTTGTCAAACCCTTCATAGTGGAAGCTTCCAAAAAACTTTTTGCCTTGCAGCATGTACGGAAACCACAGTTTATCATCAAGCCACATGTCATTAAAAGGTACTTCATCGTTCTTGAACCATTTTGGTCTCATTTCTTCAGTTTCCTTCGGAGTTCCTTCGAAGATTTTTGTTGAAAAAACTCGAACATCCATCAGCATCGGCTGCCCTTCAAATGTGAACTCTAGATGTGCGATATTCTTCAAATCACCCGGTATAACACTCAGACAACACTCTTCTTTTAATTCTCTAGCTGCAGCAACTAATATTGTTTCATTGGGTTCTACTTTCCCGCCGAAACCATTCCATTTGTTTACACCGAATCCACGCTTTTTGAGGCCCAATAATATTTGGTCTTCTTTATGTACGAAGACAAGAGTAAACAACTTTTTCGCCAGCATGGCTGGTAGAGAAAATTGGACTGGTTTTATTTCAGAAATCTCTTTTATTTCTACTTGACCGTTTACAGTGTGCTCACGTTTATGCAAGAAAACAACATCCAAAACGGCAACTAACAGCTGTCGTTGCTGACTGACTGTCAACACAACAGTGAATCATTCATCGTTGTCACTGTCAACTTGCTACCTGATTATCAACACGTTTAGTTTTTCCGCGTTTTCATGCATCGTCTTTCTTAATGTTTTGACCGTTAATGCAAAACAAGGTTTTGAAAAGTTTGGTGATCTAATAAATAATTACACCATTTTTTCTTGATATATTATCTAGAAATATTGTTTTGCTATTTTATCAAACTTAGTGAAACATTCGGGACGTGTGGTTACTAGTGATGGGCAGTGGATAAATACTCGGAGGATAAATACTCGAGTTTTTATCCGAAACGGATAAATTCCCGTTTTTACTCATTTTTATCGGATAATTACTCAAAATGATGGATAAATATCTTTTTTGCGCATCGGATGATTATTTTAAAATGTTAATGACTTTTATTGTTATTTAGGCTTTTCAAAATACCACGTCATTACATTATTTAGTTCTAATGTCAATTGCCAGAGCAAATTTTCCAAATTTCTCTAATAGAGCATGCTCTTTAGATACAAATTTAGAATCTTTCTTTGTTGAGAGTGTACTCTAATAGCCACATAATAGATTATCACTGTGAAGAGCTTCTAAAAGTCAAGAAAAATGCAGCGAAGAAAAGTTTGTTGTTGTTGTTGTTTGCCAACGCTATAAACATGCAAAGGGCTTTTCAATTAGTTAAAAGTGTTGAGCCTTTAAACTGCGCAGCACACACTAGTAATTTACTGGCTCATGGTGCACTGTAATGCGGTAGTTTCAAAAATTTATGCAGATATGATCAAATCTTTAATAAAAAACAATTGGTTGTCTGTAAAGTCGGTATACGGACGATAATTTTACGTGATAATGTCTAAGTGTCTTTTACTCGGATGTATTGGCCGATGGAGTGGAAGAGAGATAGATTTCACAAGTCGAACGCTAAGGCCGATCGTGCCTCTCTATCGCTTGTTTCGCGCTCTCGCTTACACGCTCGGTTCAGGCGAAACGTGACAATGAGTCATGCTTTTCCGTGCATGTAGCCAGCGTTCATCGATTTATAAGACAGTCAAAAAATCACAAGAACTAAACGCAAAAACCACGATCGACCATGCTACACAAAATAGGGCAGCTATCTACGATCACTAAGGAGTATGAAAAATAGAAAATCCGCTCTCTCAGCGTACGCAAAAGAAAAATATATCGTCAAGTCAAATGCTACAAGCAGCTTTGCTTGACGATAACTTTTGGGATTAGGTATATCAATGCATATCTGTTTTTGAACCCATAACAGAACCTGTCTTTCAACAAGAGTCCAACAAATGCAATGCACTTCTAATGTTTATAATATTAAAGTATATGAAATCAACACAAAATGGGTTATATTTACAGACAGATACATATAATGAGTCATTGGATTTGAGGAAATCTAAAAGTAGGTTTCAGTAAATTTTACCACTGTGTAGATCGCCTGGAAGATACGGTGGAGCATAGAGTGGAGGTTTGCCCTGCTTTGGCGGAACAACGCCGTATCCTCGTAGAGGCGATTGGCGGCGGCGGTCTCTCGCATCCGGCCCTGGTGCAGGCCATGGTATAGAGCGAGAGGGCATAAGAAGCTGTGACCTCCTTCTGCGAAGAAGTAAGGCTCGCGAAGGAGGAGGTGGAGCGCGTTAGGGAGAGTCAGTCTGTGCGCCCTCATGTCCCTAGCCACCGTAGGAGGAGACGCGCTGGGCGTCGGGAGTTCATTGTGGACTCTTAGCCACGGTGGCCACGGGCTCGCGGGCGGCGAGCCACCCATTGCTCGCTACGGTAAAGAACAGGCCCGTGTCGACGGCGCATTGTGTTCCACGCGTGCCTCAAAGAGATGTAATTACATATTGAAGGGGTCCGCGAGGACCGATGCCTGCCAGGTTTGCGGATCTGTTTAAAAGAGGTACCCTGGCACAGGCAACTAAAGGAACAAAGGTGGGTTTTAGTCAGTAAAAGTCTGACATGCCTTTCATATTGGCGATAGCAGTGGTGGCCCGGTGGTATCAGCCCCGACTTACAACTTGTAGGTCGTGGGTTTGCACTCAGGCAGGCGCTTTACTTGTGGTAAATAATTACATCACCACTGGTTTCAAAACTGCACATTGCTCCCTGAATCCATACCCTACAATATCGACAACCTCGCGAGCCAAGTCAAGTTATTTGATTCGTTTATCTTTCTCGACTTTCACGAGGTAGTTTTTTTTATTTTTACAATGATTTAAGCGTAACTTAAATAGTTTCTGCCTACCCCCATGGGAGAGAGGCATGAGTTCATGTAGGTATGTATGTGAAAACCCAATGTACAAATGTATAATTTTATCTAACTTTGACAGTGATTGACTAAGTGTATTCATAATTGAATGAAATTATTGTCAATATCGGCGTTTTGTAATTGTTAAAATAATTAATAAGGTACGATACCAATCTGCATTGTCTATTTTTCATTAATTTTAATCCTTTTGTTAGTAAAATGACAAAACTTACGTTACGAAAACATAAAATAGTATTTATCCGCTGTTTTGGATAAATACTCAGTAAAAACGGATATTTATCGAGTATTTATCCATTTTGAGTATTTATCCGGATAAAATCCCAACACTAGTGGTTACTGCTATTCAGGTCATTGGATCCACTTTGATTAAAATAAGTCAAGTGGTTTCATCTCAAAGGATCTCACAAAGGATCTGCGCCGTAAACTAAGTAAGTTTGCAAACTAAAGTTATTAGAAATTAAACAGAGTTAGTATATTTTAGGGGAAGCTTACCCATCTTTATCCGCTATTTTACCGTGGTGGTGAACTTAGTTTTAAGTTTCTGATTTAATTTATTCAACCGTAATAATACGGTTAAGAAACTGCGTATTAGTTTTCCTTGTGGTTAATCCCTATGGGATCATTTCTATTCTACAAAGTCTACTTGTTTTTCAATATAAAGGTCCTTTTATGTGACCACAGCGGGGCAAAGATCGTGTTGTTGTTAATTAAGTGCGTAGTAAAGAGGGGAGGTGGAGGGGTGGGACTGGTGAACTACCTCATTACAAGAAGGATTTTAAGGGTGTGTAGTGCGTCCATCGGTCCATTTAAATATAATAATTATGATTACAGCGGGTAATAGAAGTAGAATGATGACTAGCCATATAGATATAGAACCCATCTTGGTTGTAAGCTTAGAGGTCACACTGCACTATCTCTTAACCATATTTTTTTATTTAACTAAGTCTGCACCACAGAATCCTATTTACACAATCTTACAATAAGTCTGCACTACAGAATCCTATTTACACAATCTTAGCCCCAATGAGCAACAATTTCAAAAAAGAAAGCTATAAAACTAGCCATCAATACGTGTTTCGATCTCATAAATATGAGGGTAGATCGTGTTCTGCGCCGCGCAATGTGATGCTTTATGCATTTGCTTGCTATATATTCAGTCGTGTCGTTAAGTGCCAGACACACGGGTGAAGCATGTTGTAACACATAGACTGTAGTTCTACACCTGTTTTCTAACGCAAGTAGGGCGAATTATGTCGTCATTAGAAGGTAATATCATCATTGGTAATTAGAGTAAAAAACTCTGTTACGAAAAGCTGGAATGTAAAGTATAGGTTGGCAAAAAAGAGTCTGTCGTGGTAACCATTGGAACTAAAATATTTTTTTGGTGGCAGCACTGCTTTGTTTATCATCAACAAGTAGCTAATTTGTCATTGTGTTATGTTCCCAGTTGTATTTTACTTATTTCTAATTAACTATCAATTATTAATGCTTTTGAACATATAAAAAATTATTAAAACAATAAGGAGTAGTGGTGTGAGCTGTGATATACTAAGTTTTCGTAAGAAATTTGGCGGAATCTGAAGCGGAACAAATTTTGTCTCCGATTGACAATGTTTACGAAAGAACTGCCGACACGACAGGTATTTATCCAAGAAATTTATCTTTCATTCAATGCCAGTCATTGTTTTTCCTTTCTAATACTAAGTTTTATCGGTATTATAAGTTTCAAGCCATTTTATTGTTTTATTTACTAATAGATTATTGAGGTTATGTTTTCTAGTTTGACAAATCGCGTGTACGTTAATTCTTGATGTTTGATACTTGAAATTGAAAAATGTACCTACATGGAATTAATATGATTGTCTTTATATTTTTTCAAGGTAAATCTCACAGTACAATTAGAGAAATTGTTAATGAAGGAGAAAACAATTAAGGATTTTTTCTACACCTGGAGGAACACCAAAACAGTTGGCGGAAGAAAGAATTAGACGATTTTGATCTGTGTGCAATTAGACAAAAAGTTCAACACTACACAAACAGCCAAGCCACCACAGCCACACAACACACACGAAACAGCCAAGTATTTTTTTTTTTTTTGTTAATGCTATTATCGCATACCACAGTAAAAAAGTATAATTTATATTTATTATTTTTCAGGTGCCTATTCTACGTAATATATTACCTATAGTTTGAGGAGACGGGTTGTAATGGGAGCCGTAAACGTGTAAGAAAGATTTTTACACTATTTTCATAAACAAGAAATGTAAAACTGGCACATCAGTGTTAATGGAAAAATCTATCATAGCACCGAAAAGGAATACAAGAATGATGTTATGTAATGTTTTTCTTTTTAAATAAAATCTAAACTTTAGCGTGTTATTTCATTTTCACTGTCATGTGAATAGTGATAATGTTATGTACCCCGCATAGACATACCTGACGCCTTCATTAGTCAACTGTTCAAGTTTATTCGATATTGCCCGTACCTTTCGAATGCGACATGCTATAGGTACTCTCTGACTTCCGATTAGTTTCCGACAGTAAGCAGCTGTAAGTCACCTTCTTGTCGACTATAAACTGTCAGCATTAACAGGATTCGTTCAGTATCATTCATGTCAAATTTGATACAGGCATACCAACCATCGAATGGTTGTGAATACCCTAGATGGTGGCCGTAAATGCGATTGCTGAACATTATGTCTTGCGTATCGGGTTCAATCGGCAATCCCTGAGTGTAATTTAATTAATTTTTAAACTGAATAAGTTTGCATTATGTTATTTTGACGGCACTCTTAGATAAAAAGTTATTCCAGTGAAATAATGCGCAATCTACTAAATACAATGAAAGTAAAAGACTGTGTGCCTATCAAGTCTTGAAATCTTGACTGATGAGAATTTCCGGGATCTCGTGTTTGTGGATTAAAACAACAAGTATCTTATCACTTTTAGTCCTAGTATACAGGGTGGCCATACCTGCTAAGCAGGCGCCCTCATTTTTTCCAGACTCTTTTTTGCCAAGCTGTAGAAATTACTTCGATTAAACGGAGTATTTTCTGATTCGTGAAATGTGATAATCTGCTAAAATCCAGCTGCCAGCGCCATGTTGACTTAAAAAAATCTATGAGATAGCCCATTTTATAAGGCAAATCCTAATTCATCCGGACTTCAATCACTGGACTTGATACTTACAGAGAAAACGAATACATCCGATCCATAGCTCGTGTCCCCTGCCTCGTGTATGACCTCTCTAACAGGTGATACATATGCTCACTATCAAGATGCTAGAGTTACGAGCACCTGCGCAACATCGAGCACATATCGAGCCCTGATTTATGCATTACACACACCTGAGACTATGCGTAACTCGTGCAAGCAATTCTTCTTTCTAGCAACTTTAGTTTTAGCCTACTTCATAGTTAGTGTACCTTGTTTAGCTGTTTGGATGTTTGTTATTCAATCATGTAAAGACGGCTGTGTGTTTTTTGCCGGCTCTTCTCCATGGGAAACAATTATTGGAACCGTGCACCTACTCGTAACTTTTGACGTTCCTTAGGTACCATGTCGGTTTATGTGAAATAAAGTAAGTATTTGGATTTTAATTTTCTTTTATATAATTTTGCCACAAACGTGGCAGTCAAATAACGAGCACAATAAATACATAATATTGCTTAATAAATAACAGTTATGCGACTTTATAACCTTATCTCAAGGGCAAATAAGGCATCGTAATAACTGACAAATTGATCGTTGTTAGTTATAAAAACATAAATATTTGCTATCTATTAACTGATTTCAGTTCAAGGTCAAACAAATTGTTATTGTTTGAACTTTCATGAAGTAAACGAAGAAGTATCCCTAACTATATTCACCATTTAAAAGAAACATCCTTAATGTCATCATTTCAGCTGTACGACGTCCACTGCTGGACATGAGCCTCCCCCAATTTGGGGGTTGCCATCATTGCCACGCTTGGCAGGCGGGTTGTTGATCGCAGTAAGGTGGTAAAATGTAAAAAGAAACATATCGCGGTTATATACCGTATCCCTACTCGAATGCGATTAGTAAAGCTATCAGGCAGGATCGGTCCAATTTGTGCTGACGTCACAAATCAAGATAGCCGATAGGTAATTATGGCCATGCTCCGGGCTAATTGTGCAATATCGTCATTACCCGCAAGTCCCATTAGATTGAATGACATCACATTTCTAAATCATGAGTAGAGACTGTATCCAGACATGACGAGCAAATTTCGATTATCGAAAAATCTTCTTTGATTTTCTTTAGTAGAAGGTGGTAGTGTACACACCGTATCAAGGAATGTTTAAATATGTATATTTAAATATAAACACAAAATGCAGAACAGTTCGTTAATAATAGTTATATCAGCATAAGGGAGAACTTTTTCCATCGGCGGAACAGTACTGGTTTAATAAAAAGCTATTGTAGTCGCGTTGCAGGGTAAAAGTCTCTTCAGATACAGAGAAGACATTGGTTCCCATGCTTCCTCAAGATAGGTTGGCAAGTTCAGGCAGCACAGTTTGTCATTCCATGTGATTCTATTTCAGTATTACAGTCCATACTTTAGAAGTAACTGTGAACTCAATCAATGTAAAAATACTCTTACAAATGGCGCCCAACATGGGCCCACTAAACTCAGCCATATAGTTCAATCCCGCAGAATGTGATCAAAGAGGTAGCAATCAGTGCCCGAGCTATCAGAAACGAACAGTTTCGTCCTGAGGCTAATTGCTCAATATCCAGCCAATCGTCAGATTGATCTGGAATTCTATACAGGTCTGTAGCTGTCGATTAACTACCTGCAATTACATAATTAAGCTCTTCCTACGAATCATTAAATTTAATGTCTTGTGATGTGAATTTATTTATTTATTTTTTATATACACATACATATCAACAGACAAGATGAAAAGAACATACAAAATTATACAAAGGTGATGCTTACGTTTAAAGAAGCGTCGTCCCTTCCAGCATACCTGCGATAGGAGAGAAGATAAAGAGAGAGAGAGAGACACAGACAGCGTGGTAAGAGTAAAAGAGAACATAAAATACATCTAATCAAAAACTAAAATATTAATCATTATAATGTAATTAAAATAATAAATACATACTCAACTATGACGATGTGGACAGATAGTGTTATTTGACTCATTTTTTAAAAACTGCAACAGTTTTGCAGTCCATAATGTCGAGCGGTCTATGTAGATAATTATTTTCTACCATCACCTGATAGATACGGTTTTTTTTTTTTCTGGGTGGGAAATCATCAAATGACTTCTCCCGCTCTGGGCGGAGCGGGAGGGCGTGTCAGACTTTTATTGACTAAAACCCACCCGTGTTCCATCAGTTGCCCATGTGTCAGGGTCACGGTATCTCTTTCGAACAATCACGCGACCTCGGCAGGCATCGGTCCTAGTAGACCCCTACACTGCTGCTGACATCTCTTTGAGGCGCGTGTGGAACACTACGCGCCGTCGACCCGAGCTTGGTCCTTACCGGGTGGCGAGCTACCCGTTGCTCGCCGCCCGAAAGCTCGCGCTTACGGTGGTTGGGAGTCCGCTATCGACTCCCGACGCCCGGGGCGTCTCCTCCTGCGGCAGCTAGGGACGTGAGGGCGCAGAGACTGCCTCTCCCTCACGCGCCCCGCCTCCTCCTTCGCGAGCATTACTGCTTCGCAGAAGGAGGTGACGGCTTCTCATTCCCTCTCGCTCCGTACCATGGCTCGCACCAGGCCCGGACGCGAGAGGTCGCCGCCGCCGATCGCCTCCACGAGGACACGGCGGTGCTCCGCCCAGGCAGGGCAAACTTCCACCGTATGCTCCACCGTGTCCTCTAGACGATCCTCACAATGGAAACACCCGGGCGTATCCTCCCGCTTTATCCTGAACAGGAACCCACCGAAGCACCCACGCTCGTCGAGAACCTGCGTCAGGCGGAAGGTGACGACGCCGTGACGCCTCTCTATCCACTCCTCAAAGAGGGGACTTACCGCCGCAATTGTGGCGTGCCAATGATAGATACGGTGGAGTGTTTTTTTATTACAGGTGCAGAGGAGTAAAATGTTCCAGTTTGAGAAGCCCAGAATATCTTTCAGAAATAAACTTGCTATCAGTTTACAATTTGTCCTAGACAAGGCTGCTAGCGAAATTATTATTTATACCTCAGAGCACCATTTAACTGGAAATTTTTCATATTTTCATTGTGTGAATAGAATGATAGTTATGCCTCAATATTTCTTTTAGAAATAAGCCAATCACTACGTACGGTCTACAATGTTAATAGTGTTAGGTATAATATCTGCATGCAGTCTACATTCTCTGAATACTTACGTTAAAGCCATAAAGGGAATCCGACCAAGATGGTCGTCACTGGACCATTCCGGACCCACATAGCTGATGACAGTTATGAAGAGCAATTGCGAATGGTACAGTTAGCTGCACGTCTCTGGTAACTTGCCATTGATAGGGATAACCTATACGTACCTATCTAAGGCTGTTTTTGTAATAAGAGTTATACAACATTTTTCTCCACGAATTATTTGTTAGTGTTATTTCATGTGATGAGTATGAATTTGTGGAATTTAAGAGTTTTGTTTGACGATAATTGGCCTGTATTTTTTCCAAAAGCTTTTATTACAACACAAACCTAATGTGAAATTTTCAGCGGAGATTTTATACGAAATCAGAGAATTAAGTTAATATAATATGTTTAATTGGGTGTCGTAAAAGGCGACTAAGGGACTTACTAGAGAATGGGCAGCAACGTTCTCTATGCATTTAACCACCATACTGCGATCGCCAACCCGCCTGCCAAGCGTGGCGATTATGGCAAAGCCCTCCAAATTGGGGGAGGCCTAAGTCCAGCAGTGGGCGTCTTACGGCTGAAATGATAATATGTTTAATTAATAGGGATTGCATATTGGGTAAGCCCGGTTTGTTATGAGTGCATATTATCTTTTCATTCGTTTATTTTGTTGTGATGATTGTTATTCAATATGAGCAACATAGTTATAACACTGTATATATGTAGTAACTTGGTGTGAATGTCCTTAGAATTTATTTTTTTATTTTCTCTGTTCCTTATAAGTGGAGACCTGTAATTGGCTTTCTGACTAATATACTGTCATTGATCTGTTTGTTGTAGCTGTAAGTCTCCCATGTTATTTAAATAAATAAATAATATATTTTGTATAATGCGTTACTTATTTGTTGTTTTTCTGAAGACCTGTAGAAAACTGATAACATATAGTTAATAGTTTTCTACAGGTTTTCAGTGAATTTATAACCTCAACTTGAACTCGCGCCAAATAGATGTCTAGCACCTAACAATAATTTGGAACCGTGCACCGTAGCTTCGGACTTTTCATAATTTATAATAAACTGGTGCCCCGCCGTAGCGTTGCACTGGTGTAGCGATGGATGTCGTATAACTATAGAACGTTTAGCCAACCCTCTGTTTCGCTGCGAGCGATTATAAATTTAAATTTGTGATATTTTCTAAGATATCAATTTTAATAATCTACTACTGTACAGAGCCATTTCTTCCCGTGGGTGTCGTATGAGGCGTCTAAGGGACTGACTAGAGAATGGGTAGTAACGTTCTCTATGCATTTCACCTCATCATTTCAGCCGAAACACGTCCACGGCTGTACATATGCTTCCCTCATGCTTCGCCATGTCGACCGGTTTCGTGTTTCCCGCATCTAGCGGATTCCTGCAGCCTTCACAAGGTCATTGGTCCACCTTGTGGGAGGTCTTCTAATTCTGCGTCATCTGGTACGCGGTCGCCACTGCAGATCCTTTCGGTCCCATCGGCCATCTGCGAGCTTAAAAGTGTGGTACTCAGTTTTGAAGGCCTAGGCATTTAGAGACCAAATATAAACATCTCGCAGATTCCAATAGATAGGTAGGGTTATTTACGTAAAAAGAACACCTACATACATTTCACATAACATCACGCCTTGTACACCCACACACCATAAAAGACCACCCGTACCATGTTATTCCGTTTTTCTATCTGGAATTTCTCAGTAGCAGCCCGGAGCCTGGATTTTTGCCCGGTTGATGGCAAAAGGCTTGCCCCATTATTAGATGGGACTTAAGCATCACTGGCGAAATATTCGAACATCTCTGCTGAACCCTTCGGGGAAACAAGGCGTGTTGTATTATGTTGAGTTATGGTAATGGTAATCTCTTTATCGAAGGTCATTGGACCATTACTTTGTCACTCATTACTTTAAAATATTGACTCAATTTATCAAGAGTAAGAGTTTATCGATAAGTAATAAAGTAATTGCATATGGAGTACGTTAAAGCTATATAATATGTATTTTATGTAATTAATTGGTTTAACCGACGTGTCCAAAGATAACACGTTATTTCTAGATAACGGAATTATTGGAATGTAATGTTATATGCCTAGTCTTCACTTGTCATTTTTATAACATACATAATCAGCCTATATGTTACCACTGCTGGGAAACGGGCCTCCTCTCGATGAGAAGGAGTGGGCCGTAATCTCCCACGTCGGCCCAGTGCGGGTTGGGAAATGTCACATGTCTTCAAATTTTTGGTCTAGGTCATGCTAGTTTCCCCATGATGTTTTCCTTCACCGTTTTGAGAAAAGTGGTGAAGAAATAATAAGCAAGGGGTAAAGTGCCTGTTTAGATACGAACCTACGACGTTCAACTCGTAAGTCGCGGCCATTACCACTGAGCCACTGCTGCTCTCCGTTTTGTTTACCAAAGTAAATAATATTTTCTTGAAGAGTTAATCGAAGATCAGATCTCAATAACCATCGTTAAAAACTAATCAAATCAATCATCAACATCATCATCATCAATTTCAATGGGTTAAGTTTTAAAATCCCCCAATTCAGACAAAATACTGAAGAAAAGCCATCAAGATTGCCCTGCAGTTTTGTTGGTAAGTGGTTACTGTACTGATTTCCAAGCCAAGATGCTCACTCATCTACTGCTTTCTAAAACTGTAAAAAATTGAAAAGCTTTGGACGTTCAAAAAGTGCCGATTCTCTGCGTAATAATACCTAATTAATTATTTTTTATTTCAAACAAAAATTTGACAAATGAATTTCGAACCTACAAAATATTGTTGTCTGCTGAATTTTCTTCTTCTTCGTAACACTCTTGTCGTGGTCTTCATGAACTTTTTTCTATAGGGGCTGATGTTATTCGCCTCTTAATTTCTCGCCATCGAATCTTATTTTTACTTATAGAACATTTATTGTAAATGCGAATGTGACTTTACTTGTTTCGCTTTCACGGCTTTTGGAGAAAGCCACGGGAATCCTAGGGAAGGACATAGGTTTTTTATCGTAGAAGCCGTGGGCGGTAGCTAGTTTTTGGATTTATTTAGGTCGTCCATGACCCCCATCATTTTACCTTTACACTTCTGAGGCACTCCCTGTAGGCAGATACTTAGCCAGACAAAGCAAACACTGGTGATCATTTGTTAAGTAGAGTTACTAATTAAGGTAAAAGCCTACAAATATTTGTTTCCAGCAGGTATATAAAGTGGATTAAAAGTGGATAAAGTCGCAGTACGGGGTGGAAGGTTGTGAGCCCAGTGCGGTTTTACTAACAGTTTTCCTAACTATTCTCTATATGTCTGAATAGTGGGAGAACGCTGTGAGTGTAGGTACTGTTTATCCCGGTGGGTCGCCGACACGTGTATTTCTTTGTAAGTAGGTACAGACATTGTAATCTCTTAGAACGTCCTATTAATTCGTTTTAAACCTTCAATTGTTTTTGAAATCGTTCCGTAAATAGACAGGTAAATCGCATTATGCTGTGTTTAGCAGACAATTATTTAATATAACTGCTATTTGACATTTTTCCTCCCACAAAATCAGGCCCCAAACTTAACAAAATCCATATTAATATTATAAATGGGAAAGTGTGTGTCTGTTTGTCCGTCTTTCACGGCAAAACGGAGTGACGAATTGACGTGATTTTTTAAGTGGAGATAGGTGAAGGGATGTTGAGCGACATAGGCTACTTTTGTTTTTAAGTGGCTGGGGTGAACTTAAAAAAGCCGTGCCAATGCCCTGAATCTTTACATTCTATCCCCAAATGGAAAGACATAATATCGTCTACAGTAGCGTATTAAAATAACATTCTGTTCCGAGTTCTCTTCTGTGTTCTAAATCAGGAAAGGGGAACCGTGTAACCCCGAATTTAACGCGAGCGAAGCCGCGGGCAAAAGCTAGTATGTTTGGATGTTTAAGAAAGAAGGTGATCTTAAATTCGACACTCCTATGACTATTTAAATGATGTTCAAAGTCGACGTCCCATTAAATGCAACACAAACAAACATACAAATTACAGAACTCTGCACTTAATCGTATTAAAAAGGATTTGGGAAAACACTGTTAGCGAATACATAAGCAACTGATAATGATGTTTTCATATATTGATAGTGTCTACCGGTAGTCGGTCGACAACTGTGATACAAAACGGTTCTCATCTGAGTTAATTATTTTATGTTGTATTGGAGTTTTAAATGTAAGTATTTTTTTATACTTTCGGTATTATTATGGTTTACAGATATTGTTGTTCAGTCACCAAAACAAATAATAAACTAGCGGGGTAATTGCATAATACACTATCAGTAGGAATCTTTTCATTTCGACAGTTCCACAACATTCATGGCGGTGTTTACGTTGCTAAGCTGATGAGTTTTTCAAACATAATAAAAGAATGGATTAGCAATAAACCTTCAAAATGATTCAGATTCTGTTTAATAGTGTCTTACGCAATCATGGTGGAGGGTGCACGGATATATTTGCAGTTAACTTAGAATCCGATGGATGTTTCCGTATTCGTCGATCCTGGTCACTTATCTCTGTTAGTGACTGTGCATGGCTCTCATGGCTTGAGATCATATTGAGAAAGATGTTGTGAGGAAAGTTTTCAGTACAAATGCGCATGGCTATGACAGTAGCAGAAGATCAAAGAAACGATGGACGGACTGTGTGAGCTAGAAGAGATGTATGTAGGAGGCATGCTGTGCCGACCCTTGATCAATTGGGTAAAGGGGAGGAGAATGATGAAGATGAATGATATACTGGCTATTTCTTAAAATGCAGGGTGGCAGGGACATCAACACACATACTGTTACGATGAATTCAGCACATGATTCTAGACCCTAGTGTAGAAACTTTACGTGGTGTTTTAAAAAAGGAAAAAGTAGCCGATTAAAAAAACCGGCGAAGAACTTCCACGGTCCAAATTTGGCAGGTTTTGAAGTAAGTCTGTATGTTATCTTACAACTCTAACAAGTAAACATGGGTCTCAAAAGTTGCCAAAACGGCTAAGCGCGAATCGGACTCGCACAAGAACATATTTAACACTAGAAGCGCTGAACATACCGACTGCGGTAAATTTGGATAAAAAAAATATGTATATTGCAATTACGTGGTTGAATTCTCGTATAAATAAAAATAATAATCATAATTTTTCATGAAAATTCATAAAAAGTCACGATTATTTGCATAATAAAATATTAATTAGAGCAGGAAGAACATTGAAATGGGTCAAATTTGGGACGCCCGCACTTCTAGTGTTAAGACCGGCAGACGATACTACATAAATAAATTATTTACTCAAATCCATCTGTCACTTTATTGTTGCTATTTCTACTACTTATTTTAAAAAACCAATCGTCTTCATTCTAATCCCGCCTGGGTATTTCAAGGTGTGTGATTTCATGGGTATTTACAATAATAATCAGGTGTACGGTTTATCTATGAATGAATTTGATAAGCTATCTTATATAGTGATTTATTTTTAATCTTTCGTTTGTGTCTGTGTATCAAGTTGTAATCGCTTAGTGATGGGTTTTACCAAACTGCAGTACCTGACATAGATGGGTCTTTATGACAATATTTAGAAAATAGGCAGGGTGTAAAGATCAACTTCCTTCGTTTATAAAAAGCGGAGGCGCTTCTTGCCCTTGCGATTCCCACTTCTCTTATATTATTTCATTTTCCGATTTTCTGCTTCCCGCATCCAGTGGATTCCTGCCGCCTTCACAACGTCATCGGTCCACCTTACGCGAGGTCTTCCAATTCTACGTCATCCGGGACGGAACGGTTCCACTCCAGAACCTTTCAGCCCCAGCGCCCATCAGTTCTGCGATCTGTTTTGTTCTGTTGGGCAATTTTTCGGGCTATGTCGTTTGCTTTGGTTATCCTGCGATCTCTTCGTTCCTGATTCGATCACGTAAACTTCAAACATAGCTCTCTCCATTGCCCTTTGGGTGACTTTCAGCTTTCTAATAAAGCCCATTCTATCCGACCACGTTTCAGAACCATAGATCATCACTGGCTTCACGCACGGGTCAAAGACTTTCGTCTTGAGACACTGCGGTATAGACCTCTTTCTTGCAGTTGCACCTTTCCAAGTGGACAGCCGGTTCTAGGTACCTTTAGTCTTTTTTATTTACGTGGCCTACATGAAAGACTAAAGTTACTTTAGGGCTAATTCTCTAACCCAACTTAATTAAAGTTTAATTGTTTTTCTTCCCACTTAGTGGAAACCCTACAGAGTCCCTTTGAAGCAAAACATTTAAATATTCATCGCGAACGCTTCCTCGTGGCCATCAAACGATTTGAACTTCGTTTGTTAACATGCTAATAGTATTAAAGTAATCAACTCTCTCGTTATTTTGCTACAGCCTTGTGGTGTTATAAGGAAAGTTATCAGAGGTTTTTAAGGTTTAAATTTGAATTCTCCGTTGAAGTGTTAAGGCGGGGAAACCATGGTTCAACAGTGAACGTTTCTGGGTTTTTATGGATGCATGAAAGGCTTAGCGCTGTATTAATGTGTTGTTCCTTTGTAGTGTCATTAAAGACAAAATACTACGAAAATGCCATAATCCCTTTGAATAACTATATCATTAAAAGTCATTCAATAAGATTATATGATCTTAGAGAGGGTATTGATGATTTTAATGATTCAAATTCGGTAATGCCATATTTGTGACGGTCACAAATCTTATTCTAATCAACATACAACCTGACATTGACCTGCAGATTGAAAAAAAAAAAAAAAACTAAAAAAAACAGTAATTTTGCGGACTGCCATGGTGATTTTTCTTAATCGAGTGGAGCAGAAAGATTCAACAGTGCTTTTACACCTTTTGACTTCTAATATTGCTTTTGAACTGTTTCAGAAATCATGAAGTGTCTACCAGTGGGGTGCCAGGCTTACAGCCAGGGCTCAGCTGGAACGGTCTTCACGCAGCTGGTGACGCAGTTCCTTGCAACACAGTGTCTCATCACCGAGACGTGGCCTACCGACTACTCTTACGGACTCACGAGTGAGTGTAACACTTAGTGTTAGAAGACATGTATTTTTAGATTTGCTTTGAACAAGATGAAATATATTTCCAGTAGAATAACAACGATTATTCTCGTGCCTGTATTTTACGAAGGATTGGCTGGAGGTGTGCCCATGGTTCTATTATATTATACAATAGCTTCTGCCCGCAACTTCGTCCGCGTCAAATTTTTGCTCCCCTGACCCTTCCCGTCGCATCGAATTGCCTGCCAGTTTTCGTCCGTTTTTCGTAGCTGCTCCGCTCCTTTTGATCGTAGCGTGATGTTATAGCCTATAGCATTTCTCAATAAATAGGCTACACAACACAAAAAGATTTTTTCAATTCGGACCAGTAGTTCCTGAGATTAGCGCGTTCAACCAAATAAACAAACAAACTCTTGAACTTTATAATATTAGTATAGATTAAATCAGATTTACCCAGTAAATTAAGTAACCATATAAGGAAGAAAGAAAGAAAGAAAGATAGATTATACGTTACCGTCAGTTGTGTCAGCCAATAAAAAAAATATTAACCAATATCGAAGAAAAGATGTAAAAAGTGCTGAAGACATAATATTTTTTTCTCAACGGCACGGCTGTAAAAAGACGCTTGGCATAACTCTCTAAGTTCATTTAATTCCAATTTTTCATTTAAATGGTCATTCAATGGGATTAAATCATTTTTTTCACATTCAACCTGAGACTGAATTGCAGATTTTTTTTTAATTCAGGGGCTATCTTAGCCGTTATGGAAACCGAGAGTCAATTTGTTCACATTGGACCAAACCTGAGAATTTTCTGGTTACTAAGATATTGAATGTCAAAGTTCCAACTACACAATTATTTTTGTACAATGTTACATACTTTGATGTACAACAGATTGCGTTGACGACGGCAAAGTGATGGGTCCTTTTTATATAGTTAAAATATGTAACTAATCAATTTTGTTCACTAGGTGGTGACAGGTTTGACTTCATCATCGTTGGCGGCGGCACGGCAGGATCCTTGCTAGCAAGCAGGCTGTCAGAGGTCCCAGAGTGGAAGGTGCTGCTGATAGAAGCTGGAGGAGATCCTCCTATGGAAAGCATTGTGAGTAGTCTGCTTACACTATTTTACAAATAACCGCTAGGGATGACAATACAAAGATGAGTACCGAAACTACTTGCTGTTATAAATTCGTCAAAGTCAAATCTAAACACAATTTTGAAATTAATTCCAGATTCCTAAATACTCAGGCTCCACGCACAGGACTCGAAATGCATTCCAATATTACACTGAGAATGATGAAAATTCCAACAAAGGTAGCGTCGACGAGCGATCTTTCTGGCCACGAGGAAAGGTTCTCGGAGGAACCGGTTCTATTAACGGTCATCTTCACATGCGGGGCAGTGCTGGGGACTATAAGCCTTGGCATCTAAAAGAAAATGATGGTTGGGACTGGCCTACGTTAAAAGAATATTTCAAAAAGAGCGAGAAAATGGTAGATCCGTTCATTTTGAATAACCCAGAACTAAGAAAGGAACACGGAACAGACGGAGAGTTTGTTGTAGATCAACTGAACTTTACCCACGCAGGCATAGCGGAGAAACTAACCGATGCTTACAAAGAATTGGGAATAAAATACCTAGATGACTTAAATGGCCCGACGCAGTTAGGAGTCGGAAAACTCAGAGGTGGAATTCACAAGGGTCGTAGAGTAAGCACCACTACAGCTTTCCTGAATCCTGTTAGGGAACGTAAAAACTTGAAGGTTATGAAGTATGCTTATGTTAATAAATTAGAAATTGATGAAAAAAACAAAACAGTTATTGGAGTCACACTTTCACTTTTATATGGTGACGTAGAGTCATACTTTGCAACTAAAGATGTCATAGTAAGTGCTGGAGCAGTGAATACTCCTAAGCTGCTAATGTTGTCAGGTATCGGCCCTCGAGCACATCTTAAAGAGAAGGATATTAAAGTTATCAGTGACTTAGATGTTGGAAAGAATCTCCAAGACCATGTACGTATACCTGTTCCAGTGACAGTAGAAACAGGAGCTGAAAGGAGGGGAGAGGAATTTTGGCAGAAAGCCGCTGCAGAATACTTAGTGGATCAAACAGGACCACTCACTACAAACTATGATCAGCCTAATGTAAATGCATTTCTATCCGTCTCTGGTAATAAATCTCTTCCCGACGTCCAAATAGATCACAACTACTTTTTACCAAACACTTCGTATGTATATTCCGTTTGCACAGATACCTGGTCATTTAAAGACAGCATATGTAAGCAGTTCGCAGAATTTAATAAAGAGAAAGAAATGTTTATATTCTTCATCGCCCTCTGCCGGCCACACTCGAGAGGCTATATCGAGCTACGCGGCCAGAATGCTATGGAACACCCGAAGATCTTCACAAAGTATTTTAATGATCAACGAGACATGGAAACTTTTGTAAAAGGTGTCAAGAAAGTAACAGAGATCGTCAACACACCGACGTTTAAAGATATGAAAGCTGAAATTAAAAGGATTAATTTCGAAGAGTGCGATGACTTTGAGTTTGAGAGTGAAAATTATTGGGAATGTATGGCTAGAACTGTAACATTCCACGTGTACCATCCCGTAGGTACAGCTAAGATGGGGAAGGTAAAAGATTCTGAGGCAGTAGTTGATAGTAGACTTAGAGTTTATGGAGTCAAGAACCTGAGGGTGGTCGATGCCAGTGTAATGCCGACCATACCTAGTGTGAACACTAACGCAGCAACTATGATGATTGCTGAAAGGGCAGCAGACTTTATCAAAGAAGATTATCTGAAAGTAGATAGTAAAAAAGACGAACTTTAGATTTAATTTCATTTGTTGGCTTCCAATTTATGATAATAATAGCTAAATATTATGCTAGTCAATCTCAAGTCATACTAATGCAACGGTTTGCATCATCAAAAGCTAAATAGGTTTTTGTATGAACACATTTTTTATTTTACTTAAATAAAAAGTCCTATATGTTTATTTATTTATATTTTATTCAAACGCCTTTTATAACAAATCCTATGAAGCTAATCTTTTATCAATATTTACAGAAGCAAATATTTCTACTTATTTTTTCTTCATCAGTTTTGCTGTATCATCACCGTGAGGCAATGATATGTCGGAAGATGTTTCAGAAGACTGACTTTCGCCTTGCAGATTGACCTGACTACCGAGATCCATCACTCTGTACCTCTTCTTCTGTTTTATTTCTTGATCGATTCTATGGCAGATGTCCACCACGCTCTCTCTTATCTCAATCGGCAGGTCCCTCACAATTACTTCTTTCAACAGATTTCCAGCCACGTCTCTGTTTCCGCGTGTATCCCTGAGCTGTGACGGTCCGTCTCTTGTATTACTTGATCTCCAATGCGTTAAAGCATATTTTAATTGTCCTGTTGACCATTTCACGTAGCACCACACCGTGGTTTGGAGGCAACAGACTAGCGATAGCACTAAGCCACTTATAGCGATTATGTAGGCTAAAATCGAGAATATAGCATTTACACAGCATTTTTGGTAGTCTGACATATCTCCATTGAGCACACCCAGCTTTCCATACAACATATCCTTAAGCATTTTCACATTTTGGGATATAGTAGAGCAGTTTGATTTTAAAATGACTTTGAAATCATAGAAAGCTGATTTTGTTGACTCAGTAACAACACCTAAGCCAGTGTTAATTGCGTAAATGTCACTAATACTTATAGGTTTGTCGAGGTCTCTACAAATATTACTTAAAGGTACATATACTATGTCTGGGAGCTGCTTTATGACATCTGTGTCACATACTGGGGCGCTCACGCACTTATCACGATTAACATCGTAGTACGGTCTTCTTCCAGAGTACTTTAAGTCACAATTGACTGGTTCGCATTCATGCAGAGAATCTTCATCTAGAGAATCACAGTCACTACCTTTCAGATTAGCGTATGACTGAAGATACTGTGTTTTCTTTTTATTTGCTAATTGTGTATCGAAAGGTATACTAATAGGCAATTGTTTGGACAATTTTCTGTTGCTACATTTGAAGTCGATATTAAAATCACAGGAACCAACCTGATCGTATGGATATAAAGTAGGATACACATGAATTAATGTTAGTCTGTGCTGAGGCTTAATAAGTTCCACGTTGTCGCCATGCATAGTATCTAAAATACAATCTTTGTATTGTTCGTCAGCTAAACAACACATTTTTGGCGTCGAAGTTAATCTGCATGTGCGCAGATTATGACTATTTTCAATATCAATAAAAAATTGTATCCCCACTGCGCCTCGTTCTAAAGGAATTACACCTTGATTTAACACTGTGATATAGGCTACAATTTCATGTATTATGGCTGCAAATATAACTAGATAAATGTGCGCAAAAGAATACACATACATTTCTCGTCAGACATTTCATATTGACAAGTGTTGACAAGATAACATAGACTAGGAAAAAAAGTACGTACAAAGGGGCCTGTCCTTTGTATCCGTCCTTTTTTTCCTAGTAAAGGAGGTATTTTTTTAAAAGGGATTACTTCCACAGGTGACCCATCTTAATGAATTTAGACTTGACTTTAGGTACTAGAACTGTTCAAAGTATCTAAATTAGTAGTCATTGAAAGATTCGTGACAGCACTGGATATTATGTCCGTTGCTGTCTATGAAGATATTGTATTTATTCTTATTACTCATTAGGTACCTATGGCCTACATTCAGAATTCCAATACGTAATTAACAAATAGAAGGTAAATTCGCAACAATCAGACGCTGTCGAAAACGAAATACTTAATAAGATTTTTGATTGAATCTCTTTTGTTAGTTATTTCATAGGGACCGGACTGGAGAATAGGACAATAGTCTTTGTCAACGGTGTCATTGTCGTCTGGCACGCTTGGCAGCTCCCGTATTATAATTATACTCTTTGCTTGGCAGGTTCCAGGAAGTTTTAATTTACGCGTTTTCAATGAATACGCGTGAGGGTATTCTGTCATCGAATGTTTCATTATATTATTGTATGGTAGGTTTATTTGTTTAATTAATTAGTTTTTTCTGCCCAACCCTTCGCGAAAACAAGACGTGATGTTATGTCAATTCGTTTTTCGTGTTGTGCCGCGTTTTCAGGAAACATAAAACTGTCTTCATGAATGAATGCATGGGTGCGAGACGTGAAATTGCGTCATCTTGACTATATTAGGTTTTACCAAAAGTTATACAAAGTTACTATACAATTTCAACAATATGAAACTATTATTTTAATCCAAAATCACAACGAGATTCGCGGTAAAAGTCAGTAAACATGTCAACCTCGCAAGATCCCGAGGAATACACAGTTTGGAAGACCGTTTCAACGCAAATTGCTCTGCGGTGACCTCGGTACCTCACGTCAGCTCCAGGGACTCAGTGGCGTGAACCGTAAATAACCGAATTTTGTCCCACCCGGGGTTCAAAACCGTGTATTTATAATTACGTTTTGATTTGAAATGGAATCTACAAAAGATTCCATGTATGTAGCGGGCCTGCTGTGCCATATTTTGTGAAGCTGACGCAGGTGTTCTGTTTTATTTTGTCTAGACCTAATTCGATTGTAATGTGGTATGCGAGTTTTACTGGTCATAGGGGGCGAAAGAGGCCAACCTTAAAATTTTGCATTCAAGAGTAATTCATATAAATCTTGTTGAGAGGCGATTTTCTTGTCATGGTCTCATCATGTGTTTAAGGGTTAATCGTGTTAACACGAAAGGAGTAGAAAAATCCTAGAGATTTTGATAAAACTATTGTAAAGGAACACTTGATAAGACACATGAGATGATTTGTATATTTGGTATAAAAATGTTATCTAGTAATCGTCATCATTTCAGCCGAAAGAAGTCTACTGATGGAGACAGGCCTCCCTCAATTTGGGGGGATTTGCCATAATTGCCACGCTTGGCAAGCGGGTTGGAGTGTCAAACAAGAATTCTTAGGATAGTTGTAAAATGCTAGAGAACGCTGCTGCCCATTCTGTAGTAAGTCCCTTAGTCACTTCTTTGACATCCACGGACAGTAATGGGATGGTGCTATTCTTTACGTCCGACACCACACGAAGCCACGATCTTGTTATCACAATAATTGATTTATTTTTATTTTCTGTTTAAAGATATTAATATTTACGAAGTGTGTAGGATTAATTGGTATAGAAAAAAAGAAAGAAAATACTTTTTTTTCGGCAAACATGACACACAGAAAGAACAGAATCATACAAAAATAAGAAATAGCTGGGGGAAAACATGCGTCACATCCCCGCAAAACCGCCATCACTCAGCATAATGCTGTGACCCTATGCGAGATAGTGCCCCAGCGCTGGTTTTCAGTGACAGCCGGCGCTGACGTGCCGCGACAAATCGCGGCTCGGCGGACAGAGCTCCGGTGTGATCTCATGGCGACATGGCGGGTACGATTGTCGCAACCCAGTACCCGGCACGCCACAATTGCGGCGGTAAGTCCCCTCTTTGAGGAGTGGATAGAGAGGCGTCACGGCGTCCTCACCTTCCGCCTGACGCAGGTTCTCACCGGGCATGGGTGCTTCGGTGGGTTCCAGGATAAAGCGGGAGGATACGTCCGGGTGTTTCCATTGCGAGGATCGTCTGGAGGACACGGTGGAGCATACGGTGGAGGTGTGCCCTGCCTGTGCGGAGCACCGCCGTGTCCTCGTGGAGGTGATCGGCGGCGGCGACCTCTCGCGTCCGGCCCTGGTGCGAGCCATGGTACGGAGCGAGAGGGAATGGGAAGCCGTCACCTCCTTCTGCGAAGCAGTAATGTTCGCGAAGGAGGAGGCGGGGCGCGTGAGGGAGTGGCAGTCTCTGCGCCCTCACGTCCCAAGCCACCGCAGGAGACACCCCGGGCGTCGGGAGTCGATTGCGGACTGCCGGCCACCGTAGGCGCGAGCTTGCGGGTGGCGAGCAATGGGTAGCTCGCCGCCCGGTAAGGACCAAGCTCGGGTCGACGGCGCGCAGTGTTCCACGCACGCCTCAAAGAGATGTCAGCAGCAGTGTAGGGGTCTACTAGGACCGATGCCTGCCGGGGTCGCGTGATTGTTCGAAAGAGATACCGTAACCCTGGCACATGGGCAACTGATGGAACACGGGTGGGTTTTAGTCAGTAAAAGTCTGACACGCCCTCCCGCTCCGCCCAGAGCGGGAGAAGTCATTTGATGATTTCCCATCCTGAAAAAAAAAAAAAGCCGGCGCTGACGTGATGACGTCGACCGGTGCAGCAAACAAGCAATAAAATAAATACTAATACATTATTCTTGGGTGTAATAAATCTAAAAAAAAAACAAAATTGGCAACATTCCATCCCGACTGCAATATGACGCAGGCGCCGCCAGCTCTTAGTAATCTGTAGGATAACTGTCAGAGAACTAATAGAACAGAATAAATTACGAAGTCAACCATTCTCATAAACAACAAATACAAAACTTAATGTAATCAAGATAGTTCGAAGCGCGCGTCCTCCTCGGAATCTCGCGCGCAAATGAGATTTCTGCGACCGTGGCGCCGGCGAAGGCCACCGCAAACTTGATTTCCCGCGTTCCCGCCCGATAATTATAGGAAATTGTCAGGAACACCGCAGACCGGCTTCCAGTACCGCATGGAATTTATGAGAGATTAAATTTCATTATTACAAGAGTCTATGAGGGCATGACAATGCAGCTTCATGTGTGTGTTAAGTTGAAGGATACTTCCATATTGCAAATTGTTTCGACAGTGTTCCGGTGCATTCTCATATGCATTTGAACATGTCTTGAGTTTATGGGATCGCATATATAACCTACACGGATTGTTTAGGTAAAACGGTGAAATCTATACAAGGTGACAATGGTACCGATTCCCTTGTTTACAAACTAAACTAAATTTAAGTTCAGTGCATCTTTTTCTTTGTATTTCATTAAGAAGAGGACAAAAGAAAAATTTTAGTTTAGTCCTGTCAAATTAATCAGCGCCTGTCACTACTCCATACAAGTTTAGACGTGATTAAAAACTTGCCTACTAAAATTACTTCAATTTACGTCAAGCGCTGATTAATTTGACAGGACTAAACTAAAATTTATCTTCTGTCCTTTCCTTAATGAAATAGAAAGAAAAAGATGCACTGAACTTAAATTTAGTTTAGTTTGTGAATAAGGGAATCGGCACCATTGTCTGCACATGATTCTAACGGCCCCTGTGAAGACATAATTCGTCGTTATTTGGAAAAAAGCAGTTACATTGGCCCAACAAAGAACACTACTTTAGAATGGCTAGACCAGCTGGCTGTTTTTTTTGGTCTATTCGTTGTGTCAAGAAAACGTTTGTATGATAAGGGAGTGAAGCTACGGGCGTCAATTAGTTGTACAATATTTTTTTGCTATCTATAGAAAAATGGTCGCCCATTTTCCTTGTTCGAAATAATTAATATTGAAAGCACTTAGGCTTATTCTTCATCGAGAACCGAGAATGGAAAAACTCATTTCACTTAAGCTATTCCATTGATAAATTAAAAGTCCTCGTCTATTGAAGACTATCCAATTTTCCGATAAAATTCTGAAACTAAAACAGAGCCTTCAAACTCGGTAATACGCTTAGTAGCAATAATTTAAAACGGAGGAGAATTCAAAACTTTTTAATTACGAATTCGGTGTTGCTTTGAACAACACTTTTCTTATTAAAGGGAAGACTTGACTTTGTGCTAAATGGGATAGCAAATGCCTCTTTGTTTACATTTAAGAAGGAAGTATTTATTACGCAGTCCCTTTTAATTACTTGAAGTTTTGGACGGAATGGGAAGATTCTGAAGTTGAATTTTTGTAACTGAATCCTTTTTTGATGCGCCTTTGCGCCTTGCCATAATTAATATTTTGCTTTTTAAAAATTGACTAAAATAGAATCGTTTGGAAATCGTCGCCTCTTAGGTATGTAAAAGAGATACTCTGTGGAGATAATGACGGTAATTAACGTGCAAAAGCGTTTTTACTAACCTACTTACAGAAATAAAATAGTTTTTCATTTACAGACATTTACTAGCTGTTACCCGTGACTAGGCCCGCGTGGATGTTGGAAATTTTGTTGCATTAAATTCCAACTATATACATAAGTAATAACGTACGTTGGTTGCAAATAAATTGTTTGATCATTGGTAGCACAGTTCACACCGCCACCAGCGAGTAAGTACCACTCGTTTGTCGCAGTGGCAAGAGATGTCAAAGAGAGTATTCGTGTATAGGCAAGTGGTCGGTTCATATCTGACGAAAGATGCGTCGAGCGTATCTTCGGTCGCGTCATCATCATCATCATCAGCCTATAACGTTCCCGCTGCTGGGACACAGGCCCTCTCTCGGTGAGAGGGAGTGTGGCATAATCCATCACGCGGGCCCACTGCGGTTTGGTAGATGTCACATGTCTTCGAATGTTTGACTCTAAAACATGCCGGTTTCCACACGATGTTTTCCTTCACCGTTTTTGAGAGCAGTGGTGATGAAATAATTTACACAAAGTAAAGCGCCTGCTTAGGTTCGAACTCATGACCTACTACTCGTAAGTCGCGGCCGTTACCACTGGGCCACCACTGCTCTCTTCGGTCGCGTCTATTCGGTCAATTAGGGTGTTTTCATATCTGACGGAAGATGCGTCGGGCGTAACTTTGTTTTGTCACGTTATTATGCGTCTATTCAGCTTCTGCATTCAGCATCTACATAAAAAATTAAATTAAAAATATAAAAAACCCCCGACTCAAAAACATAAGTTCCCTTTAAAAAGTAAAAAATAAAAAAATCTCAATCTTAAAGTACCTAAGTATGTATTAATAATTTTAAAAAAAATTACGTCGCGTTGGGGGACCGCTCCAAACCTAACAATTTAATTACAAATAGTCTATTACCTGACTAAGCAACATAGATGAATTTAAAAACAAAATTAAGAAAAGAAAACTTTAATAAAATTACTTCAAAATGCATTTAGGATACGACCGTCAACGACGTCTGCCCTCGCGAAGCGGTCCCCCAACGAGACGTTTTTTTTTTTAAATTATTAATACATACTTAGGTCCTTTAAGATTGAGATATTTTTATTTTTTACTATTTAAAGGGAACCCCTCTTTCTGCGTCAGGGTTAAATACACGTGGCGCGATGTTGCCACTCTTTACGTCAGCCGACAATGCGTTGACGAAAACGGAGCATACGCTGTACGCTCGACGCACTAACGCATCATCGGTTAAGTGTGAAAGCTTGAATGTTTTCTCATATAATTGTCTGTTCTGGCGTTACGCGACCGATAATAAGCGACGCATCTTCCGTCAGATGTGAACCGACCCTAAGCACCTGCAGTCTGGGCACGCCACAATTGCGGCGGTAAGTCCCCTCTTTGAGGAGTGGATAGAGAGGCGTCACGGCGTCCTCACCTTCCGCCTGACGCAGGTTCTCACCGGGCATGGGTGCTTCGGTGGGTTCCTGTTCAGGATAAAGCGGGAGGATACGTCCGGGTGTTTCCATTGCGAGGATCGTCTGGAGGACACGGTGGAGCATACGGTGGAAGTGTGCCCTGCCTGGGCGGAGCACCGCCGTGTCCTCGTAGAGGCGATTGGCGGCGGCGACCTCTCGCGTCCGGCCCTGGTGCGAGCCATGGTACGGAGCGAGAGGGAATGGGAAGCCGTCACCTCCTTCTGCGAAGCAGTAATGCTCGCGAAGGAGGAGGCGGGGCGCGTGAGGGAGTGGCAGTCTCTGCGCCCTCACGTCCCTAGCCGCCGCAGGAGGAGACGCCCCGGGCGTCGGGAGTCAATAGCGGACTCCCGGCCACCGTAGGCGCGAGCTTGCGGGTGGCGAGCAATGGGTAGCTCGCCGCCCGGTAAGGACCAAGCTCGGGTCGACGGCGCGCAGTGTTCCACGCGCGCCTCAAAGAGATGTCAGCAGCAGTGTAGGGGTCTACTAGGACCGATGCCTGCCGGGGTCGCGTGATTGTTCGAAAGAGATACCGTGACCCTGGCACATGGGCAACTGATGGAACACGGGTGGGTTTTAGTCAGTAAAAGTCTGACACGCCCTCCCGCTCCGCCCAGAGCGGGAGAAGTCATTTGATGATTTCCCATCCTGAAAAAAAAAAAAAAAAAAAAAAGCACCTGCAGTCAGACCAAAGAGCGGCAAGGAAACGAGTTTGCATTTAATTTCAACCAATTCATTACTTCGCTCCCCAATTTAGAACCATAAACAACCACAACCAAACATAATGTCAAAATAAATGTCTTAAATCTTCATAATTTTAAATAAGATGCTCTGTGATAATTTTAAACATTTTTAATTCAATTTGGCTTCGCTATGAACTTTATAAAAACAGATTAGGAATGCTGCAGTTACCGAAGACCAAACGGGATCCTAAAGAGACTGAGCAACTGTGCCAGTGAGTTTATATTCAAATTATTTGAAATTTTACAACAATACAATAACAATACAATCCTTTATTTCAGGCTACTAAGGCCCATAAAAACAATACATAAATAATATAAAATCAATAACTATAAACTAATACATCTATACTATATAATATTATAAAGCTGAAGAGTTTGTTTGTTTGATTGAACGCGCTAATCTCAGGAACTACTGGTCCGAATTGAAAAAATATTTTTGTGTTGAGTAGCCTATTTATCGAGGAAGGCTATAAGCTATATAACATCACGCTACAACTAAGAGGAGCGGAGCAGTAATGAAAAATGTTGCAAAAACGGGGAAAATGTATTGCTTTTGAGAGTTTCCGTTGCGTGCTCTGCGTAAACGGTTAAAGTAACGCAAAAATCATGTATGACGGAATTGTTCCTTTCAAAAAGTTCTAAAAAAAGTCCGCGAGAGCATATCTATCTTTTATGGTTGACTCACTATAACTGAAAAGGAGCGAGCAGCAACGAAAAATGGACGAAAAGTAGCAGGCAAATCGATGCGACGGGAAGGGTCAGGGGAGCAAAAATTTGACGCGAACGAAGTCGCGGGCAGAAGCTAGTATTCTATAAAACTAAACTAAACTAAAATTGTCTCTAAACACGTAATGATGACGGCGTCGTGTTCCGCTGCGTGGTGTCGCGTAACCGTCCTCGGAAACGTCGAAATACGACACCTTTCGGCCAAAAGTCCTCTCTTAAGCAGGTCTGTAGATGGTCGGGTAATTTTGGTTATACATAGTACCTAGTAATGACCCGGTATATTTAAATGTATTTGATATTAATACTTAATCATACCTAGAACCGACACACCTACCGACACGTATACCTACATCAATAGTGTTCGTATTGTTGAAAGCAGACACATGCATTATCATATCAGTTAAAATTTATGACTTCTTCAGTTAGAATTTGGCAACACATATTGTAAATACAACATTGGTTCGCCAAAAGAGGGAAGTTCAAAACATTGGTTTCTGCAGATTGCAGTCCACTTTACACTTTTTTTCATACAACGGCAACGTGGCAATGCTGTCCTTGCTTGTCCAACCTTTAACATTAGATATGTAAACAAGAAAACATTTGTATCCAATCACTTGTACATTGTCCGAAATTAATTGATTGACGCTTTTAAACCAATACTTATCTTTAGGGTCACTTCTTCTCTTCCAACCGTTCTACTGTAGTCACATGACTGATCCCACGCTTCATAACTGTATCATTGTCTTGCAGATGCCGTCCAGTATGCAAGAGTCGCAGACGCGAATGGAAGGGAAGCATCCAGAACACTTCAGCAGAACTGCTGCTCGAGAGGAAACCTTTACCTAAATGCTTTAGAAGATGGCCGACGGTAAAGTTATTAAGATTAAGTATCATTAGAAATACCGTCAGGGGCTTGTGGATAACAAATAACAGTGAGACACGGGTCGATCGACCAGGTTAAGCTGGGCTTGCTGCGGTTACATCTTGGATGGGTGACCGTTGGTCTCGGCTGTCATTCGTGTATCTTCGGGTATCTCGTTATGGGTCGTCAGAAGCCAGTCTTAAAAGGTCAGATAGACGGTGGCTTCATGTGAAATAATGGTTTTCAGTTGCATGCGACTTTAAACTATATTTAAAAATCCAATGCATTATTTTATTTTATTTACTTGTTATCTCTTAGTCATATTTTTTATCTTGTATTTAATATTGCTATTCGTTTTTAGGGTTCCGTTGCCAAATGGCAAAAAACGGAACCCTTATAGATTCGTCATGTCTGTCTGTCTGTCTGTCTGTCCGTCTGTCTGTCTGTCTGTCTGTCTGTCTGTCCGTCCGTATGTCACAGCCACTTTTCTCCGAAACTATAAGAGCTACGCTGTTGAAACTTGGTAAGTAGATGTATTCTGTGAACCACATCAAGATTTTTACACTAAAATAGAAAAAAAAAAATTTTGGGGTTCCCCATACTTAGAACTGAAACTCAAAATTTTTTTTTTCATCAAACCCATACGTGTGGGGTATTTATGAATAGGTCTTCAAAAATGGTATTGAGGTTTCTAGTATCACTTTTTTCTAAACTGAATAGTTTGCGCGAGAGACGCTTCCAAAGTGGTAAAATGTGTGTCCCCCCCCCCGTAACTTCTAAAATAAGAGAATGATAAAACTAAAAAAAATATGTGATGTACATTACCATGTAAACTACCAGCGAAAATTGGTTTGAACGAGATCGACCGAGTAGTTTTTTTTTAAAACGTCATAAATCGTATAACGCAATTTACCTTACATTCAATCAACTGAAATATAAAATTTAAAAAAAAAACATTTATTTTTAAACCGAGAATACCTACAGGTTTATACGGAACCCTCGGTGAGCGAGTCCGACTCGCACTTGGCCGGTTTTTTAGAATTATAATATCATAATCATTTTTAAAAATATTATTATAGAAGTTTTCTAAGTAATGCTACATAATTAACAAATGCTTCCTCTCTCCTAACTCACTTATTTTGCTGTGCCCGATAAGGGTCCATATGATCTAATTATAAGTTTACCACCTAAGAATACATGTGGAATGCAATAAAAGTATTGAGTATTGAGTAGTTTAAGTATTGAGTATCCGGCGAGACTGGAGGCCGATCCGATGAGTGAATACTTTCAGTGAAATGTTGGCAAAGAGATGGGAAGTGGTTAGGTACAGTTTCCTGAACCTAGATAGAGATACATGTTACATCAAATATTTGAATACTAGCGAGCCGCAACTGACGTTTAACGATAAAAAAAGTTGGCATTTCTATATTTATTATGGTTTATATGGTTATACTAAACATTATATTAACTTCCGTAATAAATGCGGCACTTGATATCTTGTCCAGAGTGTCCCGTTATTTGCCGGCTACAGGAGTTGATGGACGCTACTAAAAGTGCTATAGTCCAGGAAATGAAGTTAAAAAAATGGTAAAACCTTGCAATTTTTTCGTCCAGCACCGATTTGTACAATTTGGGATTAGGCTTATTTCAGCCTCTAGTTTATTTTCTACATTGTGCCGTTGTACGTTTTTTGTTTTTTAGGGGTGAAAACTACCCCTTATTGTCAAAAATGATAAAATATCATTAAAAACCTAAATATGGGTAAAAATAGTTAAATAATGATTGTTTCATGCTTTAGGATACAATTTCATAATCTTTCAACCTACCCTTGTTAAAAACTACGCTCCGAAGCGGGTAATTCGAATTTTTCGAAAAAAGTAACTGATTGGTTTTTTAAGCAAGCTCCTTCATTTTAGGTGATAGAATTTTTTTTTCAGAAACGATTTTGTGGAACTTTTTAAGAAAAATAATAAAAAAATAAAAATGTTTATTTCAATTACATAGAATTCTTTGACATACATGATTTGGAGATCACCTTTTAAGCATATAGATGCTTGTGTTAGGTGACTCCGCACTTCCACTTAACGTAACAAAGAGTATGCAATTAAAAAAAATAAAGAAAACAGAATAATAAAATAAAATACAAATAAAAAAATAAAAATCAGAAAGGAAGGAGCGCACTTGTGTGATATATGCGAGTGGGTTTGAGTGTGTGTGTGTGTGTTTGTGTTCGAGAGTGTGTGAATAAAAAAATAGTGTACATGTGAGCGAAATTATATAAATAATGTTAGTGTACATTGTGGATGAGTGAAATTCGTTCACCTGCATATATTATGTAGCTATATAAGTTTAGGAATCGGGTAGATTTAGATCTACGTTCAGGTTAGCCCTGCGACAATGTCTTGGAATCGGAAGTAAGCAGGAACAGTGTCCTCCGCTAACTATGGGAGCGATGTTACCATGGCCTCAATGTCATCGTAGGTTTTCGTTTTAAGCCATTCAGTCACAGCTAGTTTACAGTCACGGAGTTTCAGAGGATAAATGTTGAGTTCTTTATTCAATAGGTTATATAAATGGGAAGATTGTCTTGCATACTGCCTCTTAGCAAACACAGATCTAGCTGGGACAGTTGGAGCGACTACGTAGCTTCTTCTGCTATTCATACTCGGCTTTTTGGGATCATACGGTAGGGATTTGTGTTTTCTGAGGATAAGATGGAGAAGGTAAAGTTTTCGTACGGACAGAGTGTCAGAGGTTAGGTAAAGGCTTTGGGTTGGGAATCTATAGGGTTTGAAGAGTAAAACCTTGAGTAGAGATCGCTGCGCCCTTTCAAGTTCTAAAAATTTAATTTTTGTTGTTCCTCCCCAGCATGGTAAACAATAGGTAAGAATCGATTGGGCCAATGATACGTAGATTTTCAACAGAAGAGCTATAAGACTATGTGAATTAAATTACTAAAGATTCCTTAATTTTCAAATGGGGAGAGTTTAAAGCGCTTGATTAAGGTGATGTTCGATCGTAAATGTAGGTGCTAAACGGCTATATCTCGCCGAATATTCACTGTACAAAAAATTTCCACACAGGGAATTTTTTGTCATTAAAAAAGCTACAATTTAGTAGTATGTCGTTTTTTTGTATCTTTAGTATTTTGGGAGATATTTTTAAGAAAAGGGTTAAAAACACGAAATTGAAAAAAAGACGTTTTCTCTTTTAACTCCAATTTTTCTATAATTAGGCATTTTAAATTGGTCAAACTTCGTGGGTGTATTAATAGTACATACATAAAGAGAATCACAGAAGGGTGGCGATCCATTTTAATACTACGGGGTACTTTGGGGGCTGTTTTCACAAATTTTTTCGTAGAAAAAAGCGGGTACCGATCTTATTTTGATCATAAGTCGGTCAATTTTCATGCTAGAGACATTTTTTTTCTTTTGTTTGAAATACTAAAAAAAGATTCCGTGAGCGTTTTCGAAAAATGCAAATTTTTCTCGTTGTTTCGCTTTAAATCTTCCAATTTATACATTTGACGAACAAAGCTAAGCATTAATTTGCTGTATCTCAGTTCGTACTTGTCGTAGAAAAATTATAAAAAAAGTTTTGTGTTTGTTTTTTTAAAAGCTACAATTTGGCTTTCTACACTTTTGTGATAAAATTCATATTTTTAGAGCTATTCGCAAAAACCATTTAAAAAAGTCGATTTTTTTTGTTAAAAAACTGTTACTTTCAACTTCGAATAACTCAAAAAATATTACTTTTACGAAAAATACGTAAAGAACATTTTTTTCTTAGAATTACTTTTTCCGTCGATTTCTACAGTTAAAATGTAATAAAAAAAATCCACCCCCGAGATGGGGTGGCAACCACCCCCAAGGCTCTAACGTACAGCGGCATGATATAGGTAGAAAATGATCCTTGAGCTATTCCCTACCTTCTGTGAAAATTTCAAGTAAATCCATGGTGGACGAAAAAATTGCGAGCCAAAGTGCTTCATTTCCTGGACTACTAAGCTCTGGCCTAATTCTGGGCTAACAATATTCAGATTGATATCAAATAGCTAAGAAGAAGAATAATAACTTTAAAATGATGATGAAAACCTTATCAAACTCCACTGACTATTTTAGAATAACTTAGCGCACACAAAGACACACGAAAGCATTTTTGTTTTAGAATAGGTAGGTACTTTTAGGTATTTCCATATAATTACTTAAGTACTCTGATTACAAAAGTTTCTTACTTTGTTTAAGAAAATATACCCCAACGGTCCGTGCCCTATGCTCGGCAGAACGCGACGCATTACAGTTAACGAGCGTTACAAGATACGCAAACCGAAAGTGGTCAAGATCTGCCAGGCTTCCATCGACGACAGCGTCGACACCCCGTATCTGCGGTACGCGCTCATGGCTCAGAATATTGGTAAGAAAACATAGACAGTAAATAAACTTGCGAATAGACGTGACAAAGTGAATGACATCAAAATCTACTTGGTGTCGCCTAAAGCCTATCGTGTCACACACTGCACATGACAGAGCGGGCGCATTGAGTGTCAAAATTAGTTTTCTAAGGCGGCCCCTAGACCTACAATAACATTGTACATTACATTTTATTGTACAATAAGATTGAGAGACGCTTTAAATCCAAACGATCAATTATATTGCACAATAATACGAACTGCACAATGTTTTCGTGTTCAGTCGGAGAATAGAATTAATACAGTTTACAACACAAAACTACTAGTCCAGACATTATAGTAAGTTCACCTCGGAATTCGAGATACCCAGCTGTAAGTCTGTAAATACTTAATAACCACTTATTACTAATATTGACACCCTAAAAGTTGTCTCAAAACCTACATATGGTAGGGTGTTAGCAACTATTAAATTTCAAGGTCAAAGGTCACAAAAATCTGTTTTTTGCGCTTTTTTTGGAAATATCTCATTTCCTATGGGTTTTTGCTATTTGTATTTATTATCAATATTGTAGAATACAAAATTCTCTACAAATTTTGTTTAAAAAAAATTTTATACGGTGAACCGTTTTCGAGATAGAGGGCGGAGAGCGCGCGGTCACAGCATCACTTCAGGTCAACCGGTGCCTCCGGTCGAAAACGCGCCATATATAGTTGATGAACTATCGATAAATCAATGATTATAAATATTTGTCAATTTTTATTAACTATTATATTATATTTTATCATTTTTTTCATAACTTATCCACTTTTTATTCAGTATTAATTTATTTAACAACACTTACCTGCCCATGTAATTGCAGAATTGTTAATGAAAATATAGGAATTATATTTGAATTTTAACCTAATTAATATTAATAACTTCTTACATGATGAAAAACAAAACAAATAAATTATGAATTAATCTTTTTATTAAAAAAATATCATTGAATACATTTATTTTTATTGAAAGTAAAAAAATGGAATAAAGGGTAGAAAAACTACAATTTATAATTTTAATCATCTTCTTCCTCTTCATCGTCGTCTTCTGGCTGCTGGTAAATTTCAAACTGGTCTTCATTATCGTCTTCAACGACATTTGTCTCAAGTTCTTCCATGATTTCGGGGTCAAAGGTTCCATCTTCGTTAATGTCGCTCTGATATGGTAGAGCATTGAGACAAGCTTGCACATTACATTGGCCACAAGCTAAAGAGCATTGCAAGCCCGCTTTCCTGCATCCGCATCGCAAACCACAACCACTCTTGCAGTTGCAGAAAATTTTATTTAACAAATCTTCTGGAGCAGGTGGTAAAATTGTCATGATAGGCTCCAGAAAATCGTTTCGCATTGCCCAACCCCATACCTGGGGTTCCAAATCATGTCCTAACCAAGTTTGAACTTGATAATATACACGGTTGAAATGTTGAAATGTTGTTATCATATCAGTATTATTGAATTGATATAGATTTAATGCATGAAGAAAATGATAAAATATAATATAATAGTTAATAAAAATTGACAAATATTTATAATCATTGATTTATCGATAGTTCATCAACTATACAACATTATTTTTAGTATATGCGAAACCTGAATATAGCTTGTTCAGAATCAGTAACTGAATCGATTCCAATAATTTTTACACCATGTTATATTTTGTCCCAAAAATATTTAATTACGCTTAAAAGTTAGTATCCGCAATCATCTGTTTGCACTCGGGTCACGAGTTCACGACAGGTCATAGCGCGGGCTAGGCGGCGTGTACGCGCTGCTGCGGGGCGGCGACGGCGCTCCCCTCAGTCGCCCGAATGCCATCGATCGATGCATACGTATCGCGAGCGCGCGACCGCCCGCGCCGTGACCCCTGGCTAAAGTGTTTTGTTTAGATTTTAAAATTATCATGTCTCTCTCGTACTCAAACGTCCGTACACTCGCTGTTTGTGGTGGTGTGGCAGTGCGTCAGTGCTTATGAGAAAGACGGGCCCTTTTTTAACAGTTGCTTCAGTTTGTTTGAGTGAATAGTGATTACGCCAATTATTGTAGATAGTGATGATTAACATTTTTAAACACGCAAAAATAGTCAAGGGTACAAATTTATTATTTGTTTACAGCCTGCTGTGGTTCAGTAATGCGATGTTTAACAATTTTCATCCATTTTGAACTTTAAGTTATTGACATAAGGTGCAACAAATGGCATTGATTACATTTTACCACTTACTACTGCATTTACGAATAAATTACATAATAATATCTACCTACACTTGACCATTACGACAGTCCAAAGCCAGCAAGCGTGATGGAAAATGTTTATCATCAACTAATACATAAACAATCACTGTGGCAAATTATTATCAATGAGTGAGAGTGAGACCGCGCGCGCGGCTGGCGTGGTGCCCTCCGGTAGGCTGCATATGTTTTTGCGAGGACAATCAGGTACCGTAACAAGCTTATAACTTTGTGATTATTAATGATACAGTTTTGAAATTTTTTTCATAGATTCTTTACATAAAAATACTAGACCCGTGTTTCGGGTTTCGCATAAACAAAAACTAATGTTGTATATGGCGCGTTTTCGACCGGAAGCACCGGTTGACCTGAAGTGATGCTGTGACCGCGCGCTCTCCGCCCTCTATCTCGAAAACGGTTCACCGTATAAATTTTTTTTTAAACAAAATTTGTAGAGAATTTTGTATTCTACAATATTGATAATTAATGCAAATAGCAAAAAACCCATAGGAAATGAGATATATCCAAAAAAAGCGCAAAAAACAGATTTTTGTGACCTTTGACCTTGAAATTTAATAGTTGCTTACACCCTACCATATGTAGGTTTTGAGACAACTTTTAGGGTGTCAATATACAAGTATTTACAGACTTACAGCTGGGTATCTCGAATTCCGAGATTATTACCTAATTTAAGCTTAAATGACTGGACTATACACCACTTTCTGCCGTAAAATTCATCACAATTCAGTTTTTGGAAAAATATAACAAAAACCCAAGCGACGCGTTTGATTTCCCGCCAGAAATTCCCGTGTACTCGTCGTTCAAGACAAAACACATACTAAAAATATTGCGCAATACTGACCCTACACGATGCAGTGGAAAAATATGGTGCAATAAAAATTAAACATGCTCAAACTTTCATTCAATCATTGCGCAATCTTCAATATTATCCCTATACGGTCACTAATATTGCACAATTCGTAATATTGCACAATTTAATTGATCGTTTAGGGGCCGCCTAAGGCACTTCTTCTGATAAACTCTCAACAGTACCTCCTACTAATATAAATCTCTTTCTAAGAAAAGGTTTTGTCAGTGGTAACCAGGGCTCTAGTTCTGCTAATTGACAAACGTTTCAGTTTCGATTCTGTATTTGACACATTTTTTATGTGTCGTGGAAAACGATATCGTTTAATTAAATGGTTGCTCGTTTGACTATTGTAGTACAAAGAAGTGGTAGACACCGTGACGTCAGTTGTTTATTGTAAAGGCGGCAAGTCGTGTTGGAGAGTGGGGTTACTGCAGAGTTCACTTTGAATTCGGACACCAACCGGTTCACTCCTCCAAAACGAAACTGTCGGATTACCCATTTAAATTTGTCGATTGTAAAATTAGAATAAAAGTGATTATATTAAAGTGAGATTGTTATACAACTATTGTATTATAGTTATTTGTTATACAAGAGTGCAAAGTTGCTTTTTAACCGCGTGCTCAATTTTGATGACCGAGCAAGCGAAGGATTCTAAAATTGAATCACGAGTGCAGCGAGTGATTCAAAAATTAGAATCCTGAGCGTTAGCGAGGGAATCAAAAGAGCACGAGGTGAAAAATCTTTGCACGCGAGTGCAATACGTAACTTTTCATCCCACCTCAGCGAGGAAATGACTAAATATGCAAAAAAAGCATTTCGATTACAAGATACTTTTATTTCAGTTTAGGTATTAACATTTATTATTTACTACATTATGATAGGTAAGTATTACAGAATAATCTTTAAATTATTTCAAATAATAGGTACTTAGGTATAATCAAGAAAAATTGAAAGTAACGTTGCTATAATTACTTAAGTCGAGTGTAATATTTTTGTTAGGTACTGTAATGTTGGTGACGTGAAAAGTAAAATGGCGCGCGCAAAGCAAATTAAAAATAAAAGTATATCAAGAAGGTTCCGAGTCTAAGTTTTACAAATTAGAAAAAGGTTGAATGATAAATTCGGCACCATGGAGATAGAAGTAAATAGGTTTAATGATGTTTTGAATTCACAAACTTAGTGCACACGATGTTCTAAATTCAATTTACTTTATCCTCTAGCGGATAAAAACAGCTTTTGCACTCAGGTATCGAAGGGCAAAAATACTCTTTCCGAGATGGGGGGATGAAATAGTTATTTGTTATACAAGAGTGCAAAGTTGCTTTTTAACCGCGTGTTCAATTTTGATGACCGAGCAAACGAAGGATTCTAAAATTGAATCACGAGCGCAGCGAGTGATTCAAAATTAGAATCCTGAGCGTTAGCGAGGGAATCAAAAGAGCACGAGGTGAAAAATCTTTGCACTCGAGTGCAACACGTAACTTTTCATCCCACCTCAGCGAGGAAATGACTAAATATGCAAAAAAAAGCATTTCAATCACGAGATACTTTTATTTCAGTTTAGGTATTAAAATTTATTATGTACTACATTATGATAGGTAAGTATTACAGAATAATCTTTAAATTATTTCAAATGATACTTAGGTATAATTAAGAAAAATTAAAAGTAACGTTGCTACAGTTACCAAAAGTCGAGTGTAATATTTTTGTTAGGTACTGTAATGTTGGTGACGTGAAAAGTAAAATGGCGCGCGCAAAGCAAATTAAAAAAAAAGTATATCAAGAAGGTTCCGAGTCTAAGTTTTACAAATTAGAAAAAGGTTGAATGATAAATTCGGCACCATGGAGATAGAAGTAAATAGATTTAATGATGTTTTTAATTCACAAACTTAGTGCACACGACTACGTAATTATAGACTACGTAATTTTTTGGTAGATAAAACTTACTACAGTGTAACTGAGTTTCTAACAGAGAAAACTATATATTTGCGTAATAATTGATCTGCGTAATAATTGCATTGATAATGATAATAATTGTATTTAAAATAATAATAATTGTATTTAAAATGATAATAATTGTATTTAAAATTATATTAATTGTACTGATAATAACAATAATTGTATTTATAATGATATTAATTGTATTGAAAATGATAATAACTGTATTGCTAATTATAATTTATAACTTTTTCTATTGAATGATAATTGTAATGATAATGATAGTCCTCAATTGATCTGTTTTTTATTTTCAAAATGTAAGGACAAATTATAATAAATAATGTAAATGTTTGCATGCCGCATGGTAAAATATGGCTGAGCTTTGATACGTCATAATATAACAACTATTGTATATTACCCATATTTGCAAAATAAAAATTCTATTCTATTCTATTCTATACGATGTTCTAAATTCAATTTACTTTATCCTCTAGAGAATAAAAACGGCTTTTCCACTCAGATATTGAAGATTAAAAATACTCTTTCCGAGATGGTGGGATGAAAAAGTTATTTTCTGTTACCTATACAATGAAATTTGTACCACCTCATCAAGATGATGACGTCGCTGTCGCTCAGCCAGCGCGGCCGCCTTTATATGAAACATTCATTGAAAAAATCCGGGTCAAAATGTTTGGATGGTTCAGTCAAACTGCTTTATGAAGCGTTGGTATGTCCCAGATTTTGATGATTTACCGATGATTTGCCACTCATTTTTTTATGTTTCAGGAGCTTGGGGCGCCGTGCATGCTTGCTGCGCCTTCTGCGAGTGCGGGGCGTGCTGTCCGTGCAGTATCCGCGACTACGTGCTGCACGACGAGGAGCGCGCGGCGCGGCGGCGCGGTGACATGCGCAGCTTTGACTCGCGCGTCAAGACCGACCATCAAGTCATGCGCATCATGTATGACAAGATATGATGATGACATAGACTTATTAGGACTCCCTAGCGTTGCTTCTTATGGAGGATGCACTACGTACATACAAGTACGTCATACATTTGTTGATAATTCGTATTTTCGTGACCGACATAAATACGTACTATTTACAAAATTATAATAATGAGAATCATTAAAAAAAACTCTTTCAGTTATGAATTGATATTTCACGTTTTCATGAAATAGTAATTTAATTGGGCAATTTGAACTGAGTTGTTTTGATGATTTTAATGATCATAATTTGTTATGCTCGCGAATCACATTGATTAACATAGGTACGAGCATCTAACACCTGTCATTGACCTTTAAATTGTATAAAAATTTTATATTTTGAAAATTTATACCATCCCACTTAAACTTACCGTCAGCATCATCTGCATGGGTTTACGATGAACTACACTCATGCAGACACATTACTAAGTTCCATTATGTCACGTCTTAATAAAAACTGAATCGGTTGGCATTTATCGGGGCATAACGGTACATCGTTATGCCCCGATAAATGCTAGAAAGGGAAGCGAAATCCAAAAGGAAAGAAAGACTTTATACAATTTGTCTGGGAATGGACCACGTATGCCTAACAAAAGGAGCTGGTTATATCTATCAGTCGCGTCTATACCACACGTTGCTCTAGTTTTTCTTTTAGGCGATTTAGATTTCCGTTCTGCTAAATTAATGAGACATAATTTATCTTTATTGGCACCATTATATTAAAGACATTAAATATAGCTTCCGGGAAGTGGACATTGATACACAAACAATAAATAAATAATTGATCCATCTCTGTCCTAATAATAACTTAATTCGCAAAAAAAGAATTAAAAAAAAATATTACAGACTTCGGCTTCAAGGTAACCGCCCAAAATACCTCACGTCGTTTCTTTTTTTACATTTGTTTTTATTATACATACCTATTTTATTCTTAAACCTTAATAAACTGTATACCTACTTATAAATAAGTAAAAATAAAATATATTTTATACCGGTTTTGTTTTTTTTTGTTTTCAGGATTAAAACAATCTTTAGGGTCTCACTTCTATTCCCTTAAGTATGAACTGTGGTGAAGTGTGGGGTTTGTGGGTAGGAAATCCTAATTTCGCTAATAATCCTTAATTAGGTGACCCTATTAAGTATTGACTAATACCTGCCACAAATCTAGACTCCGGCCTGCTACTCTAAAAAAAGCAACGGAATAAACGAAAAAAATAGTATATATTGCAAATAAAATATTAATGGTACAAATAAAATTTAGTGATATTCAGGCGACAAGTAGCAAATCATTTCAACTCGTTTAAGTACAACATTTGTTGACTACGCCGCTTCGTAAAGCATTTTTCGTAAGACCTGGAAAATTTGAAATAATTATAGTGCAATATTTTTAAAGAAAAAGAAAACATAACATCACACCTTGTATCCCCGAACAGACGGGCAGAGGTGGAGGTAGGTCGGGGACCTATAGTATGTTCATCGACATTTCGCCAGTTATGTTTAAATCCTATAAAATAGGTGCGAGCTTATTACCTTAAACTGGGTACAAAACCAGACTTCGGGCTGCTACTGAGAAAGCCCAGATAGAAAAACCCAATAGCATTTTGCCCGACCTGGTAATCGAACCCAGGAACTCATGTTCAGCCGTACCGTTAGCGACCATTAGACCAACGAGGCAGTCGGTGAACCGTTTAAAATATTGACAGTTCACTTAAAACACTTCATTATTGTTTTTTCCGTGATAAAATCCTCATGGATAAGGGTATCCATCCTGTCGGGGGAGATGGGAGAGTAATGTCGGGACTAAAATCCCACTGTTACTTCTACTACCATAAGTCGGGACCCAGGGGATATTTGTTTGTACTTTCGCCGTACCCCGACTGGTATCAGTCCGCCATACCTAGCGGCCTTGTCACCAAGTGCGGCCGCTTGCGCGATGTCCTTCCATAAACGCGCGCAAACAACACGAGTTCGAGCGCGATTCAGCCCCAGTTACGTCACCTGCATGCCACTCCTTATGGTGGCCGGAGATTAATAAGCGCCATTCGATTCCCGCTCTCTCCGCTGCCTCCTCTGCATGCCGCCATCTTCTCACAAAGAGTTGAGAGCATCCTACGCGTTTTCGCTTCCGACCATGGACTGAACCAGCCGGAAGTGAAAACTCACTTCACCTAAGCTTTCATGATGGCAATGGTGGTTTAGCATAAATTGTTACAACTGGTTTTGAAAGAGCCACATTCAGGTAGCAGAAAGAGGGGTTCGGAAACCTATAGGGTAGTCCTTGCCCAGCAGTGGGACAGTATACGGTAAGTTTGCATTTTTTTTTAGCATGTTTACATTTCGATACAAACCGCTTCTGCATTAGAATTCGGTGTGTAGAGCGTCGTACTTTTCGATGGAGGATGAAAGAACCCTGTTCCTCACGGCTCTATAAACCAATAGTGTTTATGAATTTTCCCATGAAAGAGTAAGAATGTATTTTCTAGTCAATAATAACATGAAAAGTAGGTACGGTAAGGTAGTAAGGTACGCCACAAGTCAGTGGTGACACCATTACAACGTGCCCTTTTATCGCCACGATAGGTCTGCTCAACGTCTATACACCAAGTCACCACCCGACATGCGATCGACTGTTATGTAGTGTCACATACCATTATTGTTTATTTTTCTGACCATGTGTATAGCTGGTAAGTTACTGTCACATTGTTCTATGACTGTTTCTGGATGTAGACGATCTTTTGATAAGTCCGGTTCTGGTCTTGGTGGCTAAAAAATATTATAAAATTAGCAATTTTGACGCCTCTTAGTTAGATGGGCCGATGAGGGCGACTTTAAAAAGTTGTCTGTGTTAGACTGGATGCGGGAAGTGAAGGACTGATATTGTGGCGCAGCTTGGGAGAGTCCTATGTTCAGCAGTGAACTGAGTTGATTGATTATAATAATCCAGCCTATTATTGTCTCACTGCAAGGCACTACCACTTCACCTAAAGAGAAGTTGATATTTTGTTTGTTTATGTGTGAATTACGTGTTTATTTTATCGGGTTATAAGCCCAGCTCGAACGTAGCCAGAATCATTCTTGCGCCAACTCACACAGTGAACCTTCCAAGTGATGATATCATCAATGAAGGATCCTCGAGATTTTTCGAAACAAATGAATGAAAAAAGACAAATTTTGACAAGAAAAAAGGCATTGTATCTGGTTTCATCATGCGGTAGCTATACTCACTGGCTGCACCATCACGCATTCAAGTTCTGTCCGGTTCATAGGATATTTCCAGGACTGTTGGCACCTAACCGCTGTCATGTCTTCTTTGTCAGGAGTGAGGTCAATGACCAGGTGCTGTGCCTTCATCGGTTCGCCACTGCACCGACCAGGGTCTATCTCGTCTAGTCTTCGATTCAATGCATTGGCCTGGTGAACACGTAAAGTTTTATCCTTACCTTATTCCTATAAGGTGCCGGCTTTAATTTGCACTTCAATAGCAAGCAGTAAGGTTAACGCAGTATTAAGTATGGCCGTATTACAGAATCTTGCTCAGTATTACTCGACACAAGCGTAACTCATTTGATTGTGGTTGAAACTGGTTCTAAATAATGATTGAGTTTTGAGGTTTTGTTATATGAGCTCATGTCTACCTATATTTTAGGCTTTACACTAGGCTTACATAATATTAATCTTCATAATTCAAAAGCTTTTACTGACAGCTTCATTTCGACCCTGCATCGGATTTTAGTAAGACTTTATGGTGTCCGAAGAAAACTAAGACTATAGTATTAAAATACAATTGACATTAGCATTACCTCAAAAATTTGCACGGATGGCTCTGACGCAGAACTGGAAAGAGGCATCGCGTCACTGCACTGACAGCAGATCATGGACAGCACGAAGGTTATCACGTCTGATACCACCTGGACGTACCTCCAGATCCTCACGAACCTCTGGATCGTAGGGTGGAACGCGTAGCAGCTCACCGTAAACATGTAGACTGCATTAGGAAGCGGCCAGGGATCATGCAGTTTTCGAGAAGATTTGGAGGACCCTGTTTGGAGCGGGTGGAAATAACGTGGAAATTTTTTTATACGAGCTACTTCATAGGATAGCCAGTGACGTTGAACTCGCCGTAGGTGAGCACATATCTTGTAGTACTCTTTGGGTGAGTATCAGTGAGTTTATGTCATTTACGTTCTGTGATATGTTCCTCGGAAGTTGACAAAGAATAATGACGACGACAGAAATCACATACACAGGAATAAATCAACAAAAAGTTGTTAGTCTATGAAAAGGTTAGCTAAAAAAAGGAGGTTTCGTTTATTCGGTTCCCACTACCCGACACTGTTTATATTTAAAGATCGTTCAGTCGTCATTTCAATATTTTTTTTGAAGGTGATTTCTGGATTTCAATGTGTATTATTTCATACAAGAAGTTATTCCTCAAGTGTCGCAGACAGAGGTAGTAAACCTTTTTGTCAAGCGAGTTTTGTGCGTGTGGACTGAGTGACTAGCTTCTGCCCGCGACTTTGTTCGCAAAGAAGTCGTAAGACGCCACAATCTATTAGAGAAACAGCCACATTTTGAACATGCTTTTATTAGTTTCATACGTATGTTAGTGTGTGCCTATGTAACGGAAACTTTGAACATGATTTTGAAAACGTCGGATTAACTCAAAATTAGACATACTTATCAAGGACCGATGACAATACAATAATTTTATAAATGTGTGCTATTACCCTTGCTGGGGTTATCAGGATAGCAAAAAAACTGTCTTCGAAAACTAAAAATTGAAAATAAATAATAGAAAAAAAAAGCGTCGGGTGCTTCATATCAATTAAAATCCCTCGAAAAGCACCTCTCGCTTCTTTCCTTTATTTTCTACTTTTTAGTTTGGTTTTCTATGGAAGCGTGTTTTTTCGTTTTTGTAAACTTTTATTTAGTACCTATACAACTTTCCGGTATACTAAGTTGTATTTTTGTTCTCAGCAGCCAAAATATGAAGAGAGTCAGGACTGCTGATGGAGAGCAAGCGAGTCAATAGCATTAGCATGTTTGCAGAGGTGGAAATAGATGGCTTTCACGCCATCATGCGCAGGGTACGCGTCAGCCCTAACAGCATCAATGTTATAGCAGATAGGTGGGACAGCCCTATACTACGACATTGGATACGCCTACATGCCATTGTGGCGTAATTTTTTTTTTTGTTTTAATTCTCTGGTAGATGTAAGTACTAACACTAGTTTAAGTCGTTTGTATACTAATCAAAAGGGGTCTGAAATAAAAGATTTATATTTTATTTTATTTCCATTTATTTGTATTTTTTACATATTAAGTATGTTTTAAATATTTAAAAAAATACCTTACAAAAATATAAAAAATAGTGATCCATCGGCATCGGGAGCAGGGTCCAAGCTGCCGATGGTCAGGGCTCTACAGAGAGGAACCCCGTGACTATGAGTGTCGTGTCCAGAAGTACTGCTTTCTTAATCAAGCCCTTGACCCAGCCACGCAATTAGAGCCTCCTGAGGTGTAGGTTGAGACTCTTCTATATTAGGTCATTTACTGTAACGATCATCGGTACAATGATTGCAGAGACCAAATCCCACATGTTGACAATCTCGTGTACTAAGTCAAGATACTTGTTTTTTTTATCTTGCTCAGTTGTCATGAGGTTCTCGTCATGACGGACAGCGATACCAACAATCATTGCACGACGCTCTCGTCGATCTATCACCACAATATCAGACCAGCCTTATTATAATCTATCCAACATGTCGAAAAATCCTTCCGGTATCTACGAACCTGTTGGCATATGTCTATGTCTATAAGGAGCAGCGCCTTAGTACTAAGGGACCCATTCCTACATTCATTGTGAGACACCGACATAATTGCATTACTTTCAAAATGGTTTGAAATTTTTGCTCTAAGAATGGATGTAAGAAGACCGTCGGTAACATGTAATCCATACTTAATATTATAAATGGGAAAGTGTGTCTGTTTGTCCGTCTTTCACTGCAAAACGGAGCGACGAACTGACGTGATTTTTTTAAGTGGAGATAGTTGAAGGGATGGAGAGTGACATAGGCTACTTTCTTTTCTTTTTTAGGTGGCTGGGGTGAACTTAGAAAAGCCGTGCTTTTCCCATGCACAGTTGTATGAAGCATGTTCGCGTGTGTCTAATGCCCAGAATCTTTACATTCTATCCCCAAATGGAAAGACATATAATAGCGTCTACAGTAGCGTATTAAAATGACATTATGTTTTGAGTTCTCTTCTGTGTTCTAAATCACGAAAGGGGAACCAGGTTACCTCGAATTTAACGCGAGCGAAGCCGCGGGAAAAAGCTAGTTGGTCTATATTTTTTGATTCCGCGGTACTACCCGATTTATAGAGCAGGTGGGTAATTCCTGTCGTAGGAAACAGTGGTAGCGACCCGGTCTCTAAAGATGACTGGTGTTGCGAGGCTAAGCAGTCAAAGAAAGAAACTAAAATTAAATGGATGCAAAACCTTTGCAACCATCCAATCCAGAAATGGTGCAGTCCGTCCGGTTCAGGAGATTTCCAGAATAAGGCAACGGACGGACTGTACGGGCCAAATCCAAAAGACTAATGGTAGTAGCTTCCATGTCTGGTATTGAATCACACGCCCGCTCACAATACGCATCTAATCACCTTCAATGTGTCTGACGTTACGAGTGGTGCCGGACGTAAAGAATAACACCACCCCATTTCTTCCCGTGGGTGTCGTAAAAGGCGACTAAGGGACTTACTAGAGAATGGGCAGCAGCGTTCTCTATGCATTTTATCACCATACTGCAATCGCCAACCCGCCTGCCAAGTGTGACGATTATGGCAAAGCCCCCCAAATTGGGGGAGGCCTAAGTCCAGCAGTGGACATCTTGCGGCTGAAATGATGATGATGATGTCTGACAGCCACCGACCAAATGCTTCGCCAAAAAGCACTCATGTCACCGATATTCGGTAGACACGCGTCAGTCATACCTTGAGTGGGAATGGGCCACTCCCAAGCTCTGCTCACCTTTCATCGTTTTGGAACAAACGATTCTGAGTATACCGATCCACTCTTCGCCTATACCAACGGATATGGTTTGCCCATGGATAACGACGACCCTGGTTATTTGTCTCTTTTAGTGACTGTACAGTTTTAGACTTCAAAACGATCTACGAGAGTATTGGTTAGTGGGTATCCACTATGCGTGGGCGTATGCCCACTATTGCAATTTCACGGGTGCTGCTTGTGGTGACTAGTCGTCTTGCTGACCTTGATGTTGGTATGTTGTTAATTACCTACCTATTTATTAGTTTTTACGCCGATGGTCCTAGTTTATCATTTTGTGGCCTCGACTTGTAACTCGGGTCGTCACAGCTATGTGAACGTGATTCACCATTGCATATGTAAGCTGTCACGCCCTGTATGCCAGAAGGCTTTTATTTTGGTAGTTTTATTTACTTTATAAAAATATTTTTTACTTTTGCTTGAGTATAGATTTCATTTTATTTCTTGGAATATTGGGTTGGCTAGCTGACATATGGCAAATCATTTAATTTAATGTTTTGTGTCTCTTAATGTTACCTCCGTATAGAATCAAGTTCTTCTAACTTAACAGACAGCTGTGCTGCTGGGGAGTTTGTTCCGCCACTTCTTCTTCCCAGCTATAGCACTAGGAAGTGTCGAAGGGCGGGCGTTTTGGGGGGACTGTCTTTTGTAACTTTGACGTTCAAAAAGTGCTGACTCTCAGCCTAGTTTGAATAAATTACTTTTGATTTTGATTTTGATTTTTCATAGCTTCCATAAAATACTTTGTCCAACCTGGGAATCAAACTCACCACCCATTGACCACCGTTTGTACTGGATTAACTAATATGAACCTATCAATTACCTATCTTGAAATAAAACTCTTTCTTAAAGGACTTAACAAAAAAAAAAAAAAATATAATTAATGAAAAATACACAATGTAAGACTTAAGTACAAGTAACTAAAAATAAACGTATATAAGTAAATTATTATAAATAGGTAAGTCATTATAAAGGTTTCGGGAACACTTGTCTTTGAATAGTGCAGTGGTGCAGGGGAGGAGCATGACCAGGCGGCTCCATGGACCTGAGGAGTTGGGGCAAAAGATATCAAGTCAAATAATATTTATTTCAATTAGGACCTTATACAGGGTTATTTGTAAAACACCGGCAACCTTTCAGGACTATGTCACTAACATCATAATCAAAAACTTTTGTTCTATGACTTTTGAAAATTCATCATATTTTAGTTTATGAGATTTTCATACAAAAGTCAGCTGCCCCTAAATAGGTCAAGTTCAAGCGCTCCCGCCGCCCTAATCCCGCTCCCCTCGCTAATGTAGTATCTCTTTCTTTTGCTTCCCATAGACTGCGTAACAGAGCGTTCAGATTAAATATTTTTATTTTTGTATGAAAATCTGATGAACTAAAATATGATGAATTTTAAAAAGTCATAGAACAAAAGTTGTTGATTATGATGTTAGTAACATAGTCCTGAGAGGTTTCCGGTGTTTTGCAAATAACCCTGTATACAAAGTTGTCGTCAAAGCGTTGGGCTCCTTATGTTCCGAGTTGAGCTAAACGATTAGTGACAAATGCTTGCACTGACTAGACAGATCCACTCAATCTGTGTGGTTCTTTCTTCAAAAGACCATTTCAGTCACCAATTTACATGATCTTCACATGATGTGAACAAGATTATGTCTGGACTTTAAAAGAGACTGTGACCTCTGAGTTTGTTTCGGCCTTTCTTCTCAGAGTAGTCAGTTAGGAAACGCCGAACTCATCTAGTTTAAAAAAATATCATTGACATGTAAAAGTGTTTATACAAACCTACTTACAGAAATAAAATCATTTATCATTTATCATCAAGAATTGATTCTAAACGGTAGTTTCGTAGGGTGAAGAATGGACAAGACGCTTCACAATAATCACAATTTACATATTACTTTGGTATTCCCACTGTTCCGCCACAGGTCTCCCCTCCGAGCCGTGTCCCACCACGCGGGCCCAGTGCGGGTGGCAGATGTCACATGTCTTCGAATTTTTCATTCAAGGACATGCAGGTTACCTCTCGACGTTTTCATTCATAATTTAGGAGCAGTTGGTGAAAAAATGAATTGTTTAAAGTGTGTGCCTGCTTGGGTTTGGGTTCGAACCAACAACTCCATTGATATATCTTACTTGGGGTGTTTAGCATCCCACTCGTTCATCTTCCTGCTTAGTATTCTGACTGGAGACAGCTCGTCATTGAAGTCCTTCAAAGCCTTTTTTTTATTACGACACCTCGGATTCAAACAAGGTGTGCACTTGCAAACTGAAATATAAAGGATGCTTTTTTATCTTTTTGACTTCTTCAATTATAAAGATTAAACCCTGATCTGTGGGTAAACCGGAATACAAACACGAAATTTTAAAACTGAAACGATTAAAACTAAAAATCTTGGTAGAGATGAACAAACAGCTACCATATTGGATGGGAAATCATCAAATGACTGCTCCCGTTCTGGGCGAAGCGGGAGGGCGTGTCAGACTTTTACTGACTAAAACCCACCCGTGTTCCATCAGTTGCCCATGTGCCAGGGTCACGGTATCTCTTTCGAACAATCACGCGACCCCGGCAGGCATCGGTCCTAGCAGACCCCTTCAGCACTGCTGACATCTCTTTGAGGCGCGCGTGGAATACTACGCGCTGTCGACCCGAGCTTGGTCCTTACCGGGCGGCGAGCTACCCATTGCTCGCCATCCGCAAGCTCGCGCCTACGGTGGCCGGGAGTCCGCAATCGACTCCCGACGCCCGGGGATATGCTACATCTTAAGACCCTTTGAATGAAGGCTGCTACGACGTAGCAGACGTAGTGACGTCACAGCTACGCCTGCTACACTAGACCAGCGGAAGGTGCTACGCATTTACTACGTAACAATATGTCTGTACTTGAAAAATGAAGAATCATGCCAGAATTTACCATGTTTAATCTTTTTCTTCGGCTTCGCTAAGACTTCGCTATGTTTGTACTCGTGTGAGCCCAACGAGCACATCGTCTGCGGTATCTTAGCCTCGAATATGGTGTCTATCAGATCTGAAAAAAATAAAGAGACTATATTAAACACATACAATTCAAGAGCATTTAATAATATAATACTGCAATTGCTTTAAATTTTACTTTTCTCATCGGTGGCTTTCCTCAGCATATCCACGGCTTGTCCGTCGGTGGCTTTCATCCCACTGGTGATTTCTGTTTCAGAATTGATCGACCCCGAAGCGATTTCAGTCATGGAATTTCCAGTAAACTGTTCCTTTTCCTGTCACGATTGGAAACTAGCGTGTAAGGGTTATGTGAAAATGGGCATTACATAAACTTGTAACGGAAACGGTATATCCATCCAAAAGGGGTGAAGATTCCATCAAGTATATAATCTCTACGCAAAGTTGCAGCTCAAAATGAATAACTCAAAGAATTCATAGAAAATTTATAGTTTCGTGTTTATTGAATTCCTGTCATAATATACGTGTCACGCACATCAAAGGCCATATTTCCAGTCACTTGGTAATATCTATATAACAATACGTGAACCAAAACCTTGTAATCCTTTTTACGAAAATTATGTGAATGAAGGAATATGAAATTTGGCACTGTTAAATTATATAAGGAGTGTAGAAAGCTAATATTTTTTAATTATTGTCAAATGTAAACCACTGAGTGATCCTCATCGACCGGATCAAACGAGCTGACACTGAGAAGCGCGAGCGGCTGATTTCATGTACTGGAATTTCTCATATATTCCTTAACATATTTTTGTTATGTAATATTTACATGTTATTTAAGCTAAAACACATAAAAAAATATTAATAATATGTACAAGTATATAAAAACACACATAAAAGAATCACAGGGCATCAAAAAACTCGTCCGCATCGCTGCCAATGGGAAATGTGCCCAAAAGGCTGGCAGCATTGCCACGTTGTATGGCGATACTGATTCTTTGGCCAAAAATAGGCCAACCCTCTGGTCACGTGAAGAGTCGACCAACCGCTTGGCTATGTCTCGAAAAACCAAGTGGGCACTCGGACCCCATGGCCCTACTGTTTCAACCCCAAACAGCTCAAATATATAACTCCCAAGGAGATTGGAATATTATATAGTATATATATGTAGAAATAGGATTTGTGGAAAGCCTGGCCGAATAGTTTTTTATCACCGAAAGAAGCCGTGTACTTGATTTGTATATACTCTTTCCGTCACAATGTATAACAGTGGTAGATTTCAAAGTGATTTACAAAGTTAGAAAAAGACAGGTCACAATAATGAATCAAAAGTTTTGTTAATACGTACCGCCTTCACTTTCAGATTCTGTATCTGCGGATTATTGTTGATAAACTGCCAGAAAGAACAGACTTTTTTTTGGACGTGGTTGTTGTCGTCTTTATTCGGAGTGAAATCAATAACCACGTGCTGGGTAAACAAGGGTTCTCCACAGGACTCGTCCCCGAAGTCACTCAGAGTCTCTTGAGGCTTCGGGTTACTGGTGCCACCAGATGACGGAGTACGAGCACTCTCACTGTGCTGGTACAAACGAGACGTAGCATCATCGGTAATCATTTAAAATATATATATATATATATATAAAACTGATTCAGTATTAAGAAAATTGTTTAGATTGTCAATGAGAATAACAAATTGACTGATTGTTAAAAATAAACATTTGTTTGATTAAATGGCTTTATACTTGCCAATGTCAGTTTGCCGAAAAAAGTATTTTATTTATTTATTAAAATTGAAACACGCGTAAACCGGCCGCGTCGTCCTCCTCCGTCCTCCGTTTACACGCTCTGTGTCCTCCTCGATGTGTAGTCCATGACAGTTCGCTTCAGAGCAGAATAGTGCTCTCCAAAGAGAATAATAATGATATAGGAGGTCTCTATTGCTTACTTCACTCAATAAATTAACTTCCTTTCCTGCGACACTATTTCACACTATTTAATTTGCTCATATAATGTATCAAGAGCTGAGCGATGTTCCATGTTATTACAAAAACCATCACAACACTTACTCCTGCGGTGAATCTATCAACCGTAGTTTAGAATGACAAATGTCAAAGTATCAATTAATTTGATGTTCTTGTCCCCCACAGTCTCACCGTATAGGACACGACTGATAAGTTTTTCGCTACCAAATCATAAACTTTAGCATTATTAGGTTTAAGACTTCTAGAGCCCCAGCGGCACAAATTTGTGCCACCAAACCCCGACCGATTTAGAACTGTAATTGTGGTAAAGATAATTCTTAAAATCGTTTGTTTTCTTTGTGTTTTCTTTGTGCCGCTGGGGCTCTAGAGGTTAAATTCATCATCATCTGCCTAGCCTTTTCCTCACTATGTTGGAGACGGCTTCCAGTCTAACCGGATGCAGCTGAGTAAGGTGATCTACGAAACACAGCCGGGACCAATGGCTTAACGTGCTTTCTGTGGCACGGAAAGGTCTTGGTATGTAAAGATCACCCATCCCCGGACCAACCGCGGCAAGCGTAGCTTAACCTGAACGATAGACCCGTGCGGCTGTCATAACTTAGCCACAAGCCCTTCCTTAAGACTTTAAATTAAACATTATTAAAAAAAAACGACCATTTATAATAATAATTAGGATAGTTTCATTAGATACACGTTGCAATACAGTGGGCCCAAAAATACTCTCTCATTTCTCTAAGGTTCATTGTCTGTCATCTTTCGGTAGGTAATGTAAATTTCACATTTTGATGTGTCCTGGCCTATGATTTTAATAGCTGTTTGAGGTGTTATAAAGTTTTTAAAGCGGCATCTACATCACCTTCTAGCGTTTCGTCATATAAATATCACACGTAAAATCTTGAATTTAGTTTCCGGATAATTGGATGAAAAGTTGAAAATGACTGGCCCATGAAGGTCACATTGTCGGCATTCTACTTTAGTTTCCAAAACATTGTCGTTGTATAATCATTTTGAACATTGCCTCATAAAACCATATATTCGGTTAGTTCCTTTTTGACTTCAGCCAACAGTGTCCCTCATCCAGAGTTAAAGGCGTTCCTAACGTCAACTTTGAGGCTAATCTCATCTTTGTGAGAGTTTGGAAAGGTAGGTAGAAAGGGCATGTATGGGAGTTTCACAGCTCCCTTTCGACCCAAAAACTAGCTGCAGGGACTGAGACTTAGTTGTAAGTGTTTCGCTATTTAGACGATGGGAATGCTGCTATGCCGTCCTTGTTGCGCAGGGCACATAGGTTGGCTCCGTATTAGACATCGACGCTATCGTTCACCCCGCTATTGCATTATAATTATTACAGCCAGAATGGCTGTGATGTATGTGCTCAAAAGACTATCCTCGTAGGACAGAAAAACGATTAACACCGTAGCCCGTAGTTTAAAGGAAAATTATTTTTAAATTAACATAATATTATTTATTCAAAACAATATTTAGACCATAAAATTAAAGTAAAACCTATCTAAGACTATAAACGCGTACAGATTGAATAAAATTTGTCGTATTACAAAGATAATATATTAATGTTAATTTTATTGATTGGAGATTCTTATGAGTCGAAGACCTGTCTCTGTATGAAGCAGTGCTGGAGTGACGGTGGGTGGCCTGGCGGTTCCATGGACCTGGGGAATTGAAAGATTTATATCGTATCAAGCTATGTGCCCGATGCAATGTCCCATCGGAAAACATTACAAACGTCCATACAAATTCTTATCCGAAAATTAATCCCTTTAGGGGAATACTTTTAGTAAGCCCTTCCTTGATTTAGGCTGTGTGTTGTCTGTCAAGGAATTTAAGATTTCTATTGAGTAGATTTTACTTGCAATACAACGGTCAGTGGGTGACGTTGGACCGCATAACGCGAAGCGGTTGTCAGATTATGCGGTGCAATACTGCCTCGGTGGTCTTATAGTTACACGCACGCAGTTCTGGCCGCGACTTCATCCGCGTCAAATTTTCCCTCCCCTTCCCGTCGCATCGAATTGCCTGCCAGTTTTCGTCTCCATTTTTCGTTTGCTGCTCCGCTCCTTTTCGGTAGGTCCCATTTGTTCTATGGAACATGACGTAATAGAACAAATTGAGAAAATATTGTCCCTATTTGTACTATAGAACAGTTTGTACTTTTTGTCTCAAATTGTTCCATGGAACAAACTAAGTATATAAACTTCTTGAAGTTGATATGTAAACTGGCCACTCGCTACTACTTGTCTTAGTGACATTGATGATTAGATGGTTACTCACCGACAGAAATTTTAACAGATTTTGAGAGAGCTGCAGTCGCAGGGCACTCACTTCTTTATTGTTGTTTGTTTACAATGATTGGATTGGATCTTTGCTAATCGTAATGAAAATATATGTATGTCTTATATGTATATCTCATCATGGAAGAATTTGGGAAAAGCGATTCCCATTTAGTTCTGTGCATTCACAGACAAATAAAAACAGGAACAAAAGCTAGTATGTAGTTCTATAGTACAAATAGGGACAATATTTTCTCAATTTGTTCTATTACGTCATGTTCCATAGAACAAATGGGACCTACCACTCCTTTTGACCGTAGCGTGATGTAATATAGCCTATAGCCTTTCTCAATAAATGGGCTACCCAATACAAAACTATTTTTCACCGACCAGTAGTTCCTGAGATTAGCGCGTTCAATCAAACAAACAAACTCTTCAGCTTTATAATATTAAAGTATAGATTTCCGGGTCGGGCAGTGCTGTTGTTTGGGTAGTTTCATACCGTTCACACGGCTCCAACCGCTGACCAACTTTTAATGATCAGTCTGGATTTGTCCTAGCCAATGAGGACGAGCCGTTCTGTTCATGAAAAGGGAATTTAATACAACTGGCGAAATCAAGGTGTAATTATGCTGCTCTCTCCATCTAGAAATACGTGCGAAATGATTGTGTCTGAATGTTTTTTTTTGTTTATTTATTTATTTATTTATACTTAATTGACACGGTACAACCACCAATTACATTAATTAACATAGAAACGTAGAATGAAAACAAAACTAGACAATTGTGTCAAAATAACCAATTATTCGCTACATACTAACATAGAACAGTGGACACCCTGGCATACTGTTTCTCACAGAACATTAGACATACGCGCATAATTCTATTCCATTTGTCCGCAAACACATCACATTCAGGTTTGGCCGTCAGCAGCAGGGCACGCAAATGTTGGTAAATCAAAGTTGTTAAGCGATGACATATTAGACAAAATGGATTAGTAACGTAATTTTGAATGAACGAGTCAAAACTTCGTAACAAAACTTTTTTCATGAAAATAAAAACCAACTTTTTTTTAAACACTACAAAGTGAAAAATAACTTTAATTTCGAAAGTCAACCGACACCGACCGACGAAGTGTGTTGTTATTTTTTTGAAAAAAGTTTTTATTTTTAACGTTTTAGTCATGGTATGTACCCCGCACTAACCTAATTGCGTTATTCGTCCATTTGTCGCGCACATAGTTAGTGAAAATTTAAGACTTATACGGATTTTTCATAGATGCCAATGTCAGAACTGAGCCGAATTGAAATGGGACTACACAGAAAGCACCAGCTTTCAAATAAAAAAAGAATCATCAAAATCAGTTCACTCAGTCAAAAGTTCTGAGGTAACAAACATTTAAAAAAATACAGTCGAATTGAGAACGTCCTCCTTTTTTGAAGTCGGTTAAAAATCTTAGACAAATTGACGCCATATAAAATGTTCTGTTACTTCAAACGGTCTACAGTCTAAGTGATCTGGATCAAGAGTCATCCAGACAAGACTTCATTAGTTGAAATTGGCTCAGGAATTCCATAGGTATGTACAGTCGGCAATGTTCGCGGTTAACCACACTCTTATTACTTAATCTAGTAAGAATAAGTCTTACTTCGGATGCTTTTCGTCCCATTCCCGTAATTTCTTACATAATTGCTTCGCTTTCGAGAGAGGGGGTAGTCCTGTTGGCTTTTTAACAGGGCACGGCTGGCAAATCTTTGTACATTCACAGATAATGGGGACACCTGGAAAGACGAAAGGCACATTTGTATGCATCATCAACATTTCAGCCGAAAGACGTCCACTTATGGACATAGGCCCTCAAACACCGTCACTTATGTGCTTCTGTGCGTCACTGACCAGTTCTGTATTTCACGTATCCAGCGGATTTTTAGGCGTTCATAAGATCCACCTTGTGAAGTTATATTTATTTATTTGGAAATAATACTTTGAAATGTACAGTCTCCATTTTACCGCGTTCACTTTTAGCACACCAATTGCGTAATGGGGGATTTATATTAGGTCGATTTCCGTCTTGTGATGGGTCGCTTATGCGGGCTTTACACCGGTGACCATAGCCGTACTATTTTCGCCGCACGGTGGCAATTCCGCTAGGCCGCAGAAGACTAAAATCGCAAGTTCCAAAGTAGAGTTGGTTACGATTTATGTTGTGCGACGGGTGATTTAAATCAACCGTGTAAATGCTCAGTAGCTGGCGATCGCCCGTCGCATGTAGGTTGATGCAAAATAAACTAGGCATTTGTGATTTTTATCGACCTGTGTAAATGGGCCGGCGATTTGCCTTGTGAGGTTATTCGCGACCCCACTTGCCATTTACACGAGTGGCAATATTTAGTCACGTGTGTAAAGCCCAGATTACACATTTATCATTCACAATTTTACAAAATTATTTATATATTGCTTCTTTTTTTTGGACACTGCGCGTGCTCGACGATGTGATAGCAATTTTTGGTATATTACACAAATACCCCGCAACTTCTGATGTTTTCTGCAAAGCTATGAAGCTAAAATACAACTTACGGTTCGTTTTCTTCGTTTCACAAATGTCCTCATTTTCCTTGTACTCTCGAGAGCCCAAGGAACAGTAAGATTGAGGCTTCATACCTTCTAACGTCTGGGCTATCAAATCTGTAAGCACAAAGTACGAAACGAGAACTATCAATTATCTGCCTAACCGTTGCCTAAATATGTTAGCTGAGTATCAGTGTTATACATGGAAAGAAACATAAGAAAAAACAAGAATAACGCACTATAGACACCCAAGATTCAGGTTTGCCTAGATTGGGAACTAAACGAATAATATCTGTGTATTCTTTTTGGAAAGACCATACTTTCAAAACACGGGTGTAAGAAGATGAAATGATGAAAATGAGACACATGCAAAATACAATATAATTATTAAATTAAATTAAAATTTTAAATGTATAGAGAACGCTGTTACCCATTCTTTAGGAAGTCTCATAGCCGCCTCTTATGTATGACACACACGGGAAGAAATGAGATGGTAATTCTTTACATTCGGCACCACACAGAGCACCAACCTCAGATACCTTTATCTATATAAGATTGTGAATTACAAGGGGTTCTGAATCCATGGACTCAGTACATAATTCTGAACCAGTACAGTCACGAGTAATAATATGTATACACATTGCCAAATTCAAAAGTGATTTTCTCTTTCAATAACGATTGCAACTTTGAGATAAGGCAAATTTTGAAAGTGTGAGTTCCAAAATACTATGTTCGTAATTAAATAAAATTACTATCAAAACAATAGGAGAAAATCTCTTTTAAAAGTTGTTAAGTGTATACATATTCGTGCTCGTGACTGTACATGATGCTGATTCATAGAAAAGTGCGATACCTACGCGCTCAAAATGAATCGAACAGCAATTTATTGTTCCATACAGTTTGACCGCGAAGGTATCGCATTTTTTATGAAGCAGCTGATTTAAATAATATACGATGGTCTAGAATCATGTACTGAATTCATTGGGTTACGCGATGATGTCCTTGCAAGCCTGTATTAACCAGTGCCTGTCATGATTTGGCCATAAATGGTTATTTATGATTATATTGTACCAGCATGTACACCAACACATCACAATGACTTCACACAAATACTGCCTCGTATATGCAGAGTTAACCGCGCAACTAGCATTTATACAACGTCTCGACGTCAATATTCGGGCAGTTGCCCATCAGATACAACCTCCTGGACTAGTCGGAGGATCCTCTCCTCTTTCTACGGAGGTTGAGTGAAATTTAAACCTGGTTCCTCATAATTACGTCCAAAATATGCTACCTACATAACATTGAATCATTCAGTACTTGAAGCCTTACCTTTTTTCTTGATGTCCTCTAGCATGGAACAGGCTGTCTTGGCCATGCTTACTGGCTGCTCCTCTGTGACCTCAGAAGCGGTTGACGGCTTTTTAATGTATTTTTCCTAATATTGTAAAATAAATATAAGTCTGGATTTGTACCCGGTTGATGACAATAGGCTCGACCCCTATTACATGGGACTTAAACATAACAGGCGAAATGTAGGTGTACTATAGGTACACCTCTGCCCAACCCTTCGGGGAAACAAGGCGTGATGTTATGTTATGTAACTACGTGTGTGTGGTGGTTCAGTGTTCTAATTAATACCACAGCAAAAACATTAGCCCCAGAGCAATAAATAGAATTCTACGTTACTTAAGATACCACTTACGAACCCAATCTGCCTAATATTAGGAATCAATAGGATTTCATCATTATCATTGAAAGCTTTGTTCCACCCGCTGTTGAGAGTGGGTGTCTGCCCTTCTGTGCGATACTTCCCAGCAGCCTAATTGGCTAACACCCTACCAATTGGGCAATACTTTTCATAATGTTAAAAAAAATATTCATTGCGTTATTTTCGCCGTCGACCAGACGAGTTTTCTATACATATTAAGCAAAGGATTATGAATTTCCTTCAATATTATTTAGAATGGGATTTGTGTGTTTATGCAATTGGGGTGCATGTCCGTGCTAGCTTCACCCTTAAATTAAACTACCAATGCCTGACGCAGGGCAGGAACAGCTAGTTAATAATGTGCAAATAGTGCTCTTTCATATGATGCCCCACATGCCCTAGTAGCCCATTTTTAAGACCCCGTGCAAAAAAATCTTTCTTAATTACAAAATAGTTTGGTAAAAATCATCTAAAACTATTCCAAATTGCAAGTTTAGTCGTTTTTGAGATATCCAGCTGTGACTGACAGACGGATAGATAGACGCACCATAAGGGTTCCTTTTTACCATTTTGGTACGGAACCCAAATAAAATTACAGCTGTTTTAAGCTAAACGAGACATACCGGCTTTACCATCAAATTCTTAATCTCAGGCGTATTGTTGATGAACTTCCAAAAATCACATATCTTCTTCTGTGTAATGTCGTTATCTATCTCCGCATCAGGCGTGAAGTCTAGCACAAGAGTCTGTGCAAACGCCGGCTCTCCACAGGCTCCATCACCGAAGTCACTGAACTCCACCCGGAGCTCCTGAGGCTTGGGGTCGCCGGAGCTGTTACTGTGCGTAGACTGCTCGCTACTAAAGCTCTTCAACTTGATGAACGACATTCGGAAATTTACGAATTTTCGAGTGTCTTAATCAATATCGTAAATATCTTAGAGTATAAAATTCCTATATAGTAATCAAAAGTGTAACTTTTGAAATGCTCTGATTGACGTTGAGTTTATGAAAGGTTTTCGGTTTTCGGACGAATGTCATTGAGATAATTTTCTGCCAGTGCAAATGAGACAAAAGATGTACTCCTTAGTGAGTGAATCTTTAAATAGGGATATCCAGTAAGAAAAATGTGATAAGTATTTAAATATCATAATGAAGGTCCCATGGTGTTTATTAAATTTTCATTATTCTTCTATTGCCTTGAAAACACACGACTTAAAAACTTTTTTGCTATCGTTTACATCTACCCGACTACACACACGTTTCACAATGCCAACACAATTATTACTATGCCGCAATTTCACTGTGGTGTAATAAATTAAAGACTTCAAGGTCTTTTAAAGTCCAGACCTTCGTCCATTATTTGGATTTTTATGTGAGTATAATGCGTCCTGCATGTCGGGAAGAACCTTTGAAGAAAGAGCCTTTCCAAGAGACGGCATGCATCCAGCAGTCATCGTGGAGCTCTACCGTATTGGAGTTCAGCGCAGGGTATTTGCATTGTATTGTATACTAGCTTCTGCCCGCGACTTCATCCGCGTCAGATTTTCGCTCCTCTTCCCGTCGCATCGAATTGCCTGCCAGTTTACGTCCATTTTTCGTTTGCTGCTCCGCTTCTTTTGACCGTAGCGTGATGAAATGGGCTACCGAACACAAAAATAATTTTTCAGTTCGGACCAGTAGGTTCCGAGATTAGCGCGTTCAATCAAACAAACAAACTCTTCAGCATTATAATATTAAGTATAGATTCGAGGCGGAGACAAATCCAACAAATCAAAAACCATTAATCGGTCCAGCAGTTCTCGAGTTATTAGTGTTGTAACAAACCCGACTTTGTTTTATATATAAAAATAGGGGTTGGTGGTAGGAGAGTGAAAATTTTGAGTTGTATGTATTTTTCAATGCAAAATCATAATAAAATCAAAATAAAAAAAATTGTCTAAAAAACAAAAAATATTTGAGGGTGGGTCGGGTCACCCTTATCATTTTGGGGTATGAAAAATAGATGTTGGCCGATTCTCAGACCTACTCGATATGCAGAAAGCGTTTCATAAAAATCTGTTCAGTCGTTTCGGAGGAATTTGTTAACAAACACTGCGACACGAGAATTTTATATAATTACTAACTTTTGCCAGCGGCTTCGCCCGCGTGGATGTCGGAAATTATCCCGCGGGAACATACTACCGGGATAAAAAGTAGCCTATGTCCTTTCTCAGGCTCTAAACTATCTGTGTACCAAATTTCATTTAAATCGGTTCAGTAGTTTTAGCAGGAAAGCGAGACAGACAGACAGACAGACCGACAGACAGAGTTACTTTCGCATTTATAATATTAGTGTGGATTAGATATATAAGGTGTATCTATTCATACACGAAATATTTTAAGAGGTAAACCTGTAGGTGGTAAAGAAGCTATAGAAGCAAAAAGAAAATTTTTATCTAAGCGTTTTTTAATTTTCGTAATTATTATAATTTTAAAACTACTTGAGACGTTTTGCATAAAACCTTTACTCCAAATTCTATGAATGGCCCGCCTGACGCTGTGAGGGCGATGACTGGACGGCACGAGCATGGCCGCGGTGTCTCGGGTCATAAAAAAAATAAGAAGGAGCCAGTATTTCTTATGTGTGTCAAATAATTTATAAATATTAAATGTAAAAAAAAACCTCAGAAAAAATTTTTTTTCGTTGCTGTAGCTTCTTTACCGCCTACAGGTGTACGTCTTAAAATATTTCGTGTATGAATAGATACACCTTATATAGATTTTAGCCAATGACTGACTATAGAAAATATGGACATAAAATTAAATACTAATATTATAAAGCTGAAGAGTTTGTTTCTTTGTTTGTTTGATTGAACGCGCTAATCTCAGGAACTACTGATTCGAATTGAAAAATTCTTTTTGTTTTGAGTAGCCCATTTATTGTGGCTATATACCATTACGCTACAATCAAAAGAAGTCAGGCATCAATGAAAAATGTTGCAAAAATGGGGATTTATTCCTTATGAAAGTTTCCGTTGCGTGCGCTGCGTAAACGGTTAAAGTAACGCCACAATCATGTATGACGGAATTGTTCCTCTTAATAAGTTCTAAAAAAAAGTCCGCGTGAGCATATGTCTATCTTTTAAGGTTGACTATAACTTTTTTAATTGTAATCAAATCTAAATACTATACTATCTCTAAACTAATATTATAAAGCGGAAGAGGTTGTTTGGTTGACAAACAAATCTCAGGAACTATGTTAAATGTTGGATAGTCCATTTATCGAGGAAGGCTAGAGGCTATATAACATCACGCTGCGACCAATTTGAGCGGAGCAGTAACGAAAAATAGACGAAAACTGGCAGGCAATTCGATGCGACGGGAAGGGTCAGGGGAGCAATAATTTGACACGGACGAAGTCGCAGAAGCTAGTAGACATAATAAAATTGTTGAAATCGTAAATACGACTAAGTTCCTTGGACTAATACTAGACAAAAGACTTGACTGGAAATCATAAATCGAGAAGCTCTGCACAAAAATTTGTATTTCTGCAATTGCATTGCACTCCAGCTGCAGTTGTGAATGTAGATACCTTGATTGCGGCCCACAGTGGTATAGTTGCGACTCACCTAAGATACGGCATTATATCTTGAGTAAATTCTACCGACACTGACTTGACATTAAAGACCCAAAAGAGATGCATTAGTCCTATGTTTGGGCTACAAACGGTTGATATAATATATGTAAACTATATTTTAAAAGGTACAAGGTATTAACTCTTCCTTGTATGTAGATCCTCGAAACCGAAATGTTTGCTAAAACAAACACCAATGTTTCCACGTCTACAAGAAATCGTATTGCGGGATATGACCATTCTATGAGTCTATTCAGCAAAAACGGCACTCATACGCATAAGTATCATCTGCACTGCGCCTACTATTTTTAACATATTGCCAAAACATTGGAAAGAGCTAAATAGTAAGGCATTCAAAAGTCAATTAAACATGTTTCGGTTGGAAAAAGCCTATTATAGTGATTCCGAATTTTTAGCCGAAAAAGTTTTTAATGACTGAATAATTTTATCATTCTCCTGACACTAGTAATGAATGTTCCTATTTGAATATGGTATTTTAATAATATAACATAAAAATAATTTCTAATTTATAAACTTTGTCATGTCCATTCTATGTAATTGTTTTGATTTTTGTTAATGTTAACCCTTTTAATGTTATGGAAATATTTGTACGCCCATACTTACGGCTCAATATGACAGGACTTAAACAATGTAACATCTTGCATGGCCTATGTTTACAATGTTTACACAAACAAAGAAATCTTATCTATCAAAGTTTTCTTTTTTCGACAACACAACAAACAAGCAACCAAACAAACATAAGTACAGCAAACTCAGTTCAAAAGACAGGCGCATACGACCTAATTAGTTGAAGTCACATACATTGCGGGTTATACAAGCCTTAGATTTCAGCCGTGTTGTAGTAATCCGTTCGTGTATACAAAATCAATAAGAATCTTGAAGCTCGATATGCATGCAACGTGACTTGAGTAAGTTGCAGTCTTAATTTTGAGAACATCCATACAACCGATTATACATTGAAAGATTTTCAACTCTTTAAACGGTACCGTAAGGTTCATTACAACTTGGGTTCTGAGTCGGTTTAGAAATAGGTCTCTGGTTAATAGCGTTTAAAATATGCACGGCTCATCTTGGAGACTGCGTCCGGGGTCTTAGCTTTCAGAATACTGGATATGAATCGAAGGGGTTAGAGGGACCTCGTCAGGAACGAACTTTATCTTTAAATTTCTTCAATTTTATTTTGAACTCACTATCGGCTACACCTGCCTCGAAAACCATAAAAACGACACCCATGATGAAAATAATGAAAAAATTCAACGCCATCTTGGATTTTCTAACTATAGGCTTTAGCATCTACAAAAGCCATAAAAATTAAGTCACTATCTTTGTGTATTTTTCTAGAATTTATAAATAGCCAAAAAGTAGCAAAGCGGTTTTACGTTGTGTAACACTTTTTCTGTTACTTTATTATTATTATCTCTTTATTTCAGAATTAAATTCCATACCTGTACATATTTGTTAATAAAGGACTACTTAAACACTATGTTAGCCTATAAAATAATACAATACAAAGATGTTAGTAACATAAAAACTTAAAAAACTATGTTAGTAAACATTACTAATATATACAGGAGCATGAAGCTGACTTAAGTGCCAGATAAGAGGGCAATCCAGTTTGTTGGCAATGACACTCAGGTGACTGTTGTTACTGGCACGCACCCTGCGCAACAAGGACGCTGCTCGCTTGCGTCTGATTGCAGCGAAACTGTCAGTCTGGGCGTCTGCAAACATTCCTGAAGCACTACAGAAGCGTGGCAGCCCCAACAGCATCCTGAATGCATGATTGTACTGGACTCGAAGAGCAATAACGGCTTTTTGAGTAAAGCTAAACCAAAGACTGCACGTGTAAAATACTTGACAGTATGCTTTGAAAAGGGTTATTTTAACTGAACCAGTGCAGCGTGAGAACCTTCGGATCAGCATATTACACCTAACCGCCAATGCTCTTCGCTCTCGGTCCACATCTAGATTGTCCTTCAAATCCTCCGTAATAATATGCCCCAGATATTTAAACTGACCAACACGGTTTAAGACACAACCACTCAAAAAGATATCTGGGTAGCTCTCAGTGATCTTATCAGCCGCCCTAAAGATCATCAACTGAGTCTTTACCGAATTGTATCTCAAACCGTGTCGCTCAGCATAGCACTCACATACTGTTATCAGTTTTCTAAGGCCAACCATTGACGGGCTCAGCAGTGCCATGTCATCGGCGTAGCTAATATTATTAAACGCAAGCCCATCTATGTAACAGCCAGCATGTAAACTGCTGAGCTCGACAATGAGGTCATTTATATACAAATTAAACAGGGTAGGGGAGGTTAACCCACCCTGCCTAACTCCACATTCCATAATATACTCTTCCGACAACACATTAGCCCACCTTACACAATTAAGTTGATGGGAGTACCAATATTTAAAAATATTTATGACCTCACTAGGTACATTTGCGCCACAAAGCTTAGACCACAACTTATCATAAGACACCATGTCAAAAGCCTTTGTCATGTCTAAGAAACAGGCAAACACAGGAGTTCGGTTGCCTGTATAATAATTAATAGTTTTTTTTCAGACATAGTACTGCAGTTTCAGTAGATAGACCCTCTCTAAAACCATGTTGAGCATCATGTAACTTAATGTTGTTTTTCAAAACCTTATCCAACATAGAGTCAAAAACTTTAGCTACAATCGTGGCTAAAGAGATTGGCCTATAATTTTCTTTGTCTGAAATGTCACTAGTCCTGTTTTTAACAATTGGAACGACAATAGTTCTCATTTCCCTTGGCAGTGCGCGCACGGTAGCACGTACGAGCGGGGACGATGTTACGTAACGATATCTGCAATTTCACTCTTACCGCAAGCTGCATTAAAAAACTTCGTTCCAAAAAGTATTTTATTAAGTTTATCTTAAACTTCTTTTGGGGTTTTCTATCAGACTAAGCCGAAAAGAGCCTGTTAATTAATTGGTAATTTTTAACAATCTGCATCCGTCTATAGCGCGTTGTATGTGCGCATGCGTGCAAGTGAGGATGTTGCTGACTGCCTAGGCTAGGCGGTTTCTTTCATGGAGGAAGGTTTTTCTCCTTAAAGATTTGTCGCAGTGGAGGAGAGTTAGGATGTAGTCGAGGCAGCTGGCGGCGGCGCCGGCGCGGCGTCGTGGATTTCACTATAAACTTTGGTCTTTTTAGGCTATAAGATCTTCCCTTGTAAACTATGTGTTTTCTTGCGAATAAACATTTTGAACTAAAATGTATAATGTCCTACTGTTGGGCAAAGGCTTTCCCAAGTCCTTCCAGTAACTCTTTTCTCGCACCCCGTCCAACCACCACTTCTTGTTCCCAGCTAAAGCACTAGGAAGTGGTGAAAGGCGGGCGTTTTGGGGGGACTGTCTTGTGTAACTTTGACGTTCAAAAAGTGCTGACTCTCAGCCTAGTTTGAATAAATGACTTTTTTCGTTTTACAAATGAAAGCCCGGACCCACCCACGGCTTAACGTGCTTGCAGAGACACGGAAATGTCTAGATATGTATTGTTTGCGCGGAAATGTCTAGATATGTAATGTTTGCGTACCTTTGATTAACCCGTACGGCTGTTATTATTTAGCCTCAAGTCCCTAAAATATATTCAAATCTATTTAACGAGAAAATGCAGTCTTATCCAGCCGCTACAATTCCAAGACGTCCCTCGTCAATAGACAGTGACGCAATGGTTGAGGGTCGGAAACGAGACTCTTGATAACTGGCAAACTGGGGCGCCAAGACACTGCTGCACTATACGATAGGATGAGATGTGTCGCGTGTCCTGCACAATCAGGCAGAGCTAGAGGGAACACGCTACTACGCTCAGCAATACACAAATAGTTTTTGCAAGCGGCTTCTCCCACGTCGAAGTTGGAATTCATCCCACGGGAACGAAGTAGTGGAATAAAAAGTGGTAGTGGGATAAAAATTGTTTCATAACCTAACCCTGGTCATGGTCTACCCGTGAGCTTTCCTCAGAGAGATAAAGTTAATATAATATTAGTGCGGATTCAAACTTGACGGAGTGCATTGATGCGAAAAGAACCTCAGTGGAACGGATGGACGAAGTTGTACAAGTCGACGATATCTCATTATCACATTTCGTAATATTATATTATTCACACTTATATATTTATACTGACAGCCCACCACACCACGCACACACCCCCCCCACACACGCAAACACATACATACGCACACTCACACACACACATACCCTCACACACACTTTCAAGTGCCTATTATGCTAAAATAATCAATTACGTCACGCCGTACACGTTGACACGATCTCTATAAGATGCTCCGCGTTTGAGGACTGACTACCAAAATACAAGCCCTGGCTTAGTTTGGGTATCAGTTTCCGTACCTAATTGTAAACATGAATGAACATTGTACATCTGAGTACCAAAACCTTCATCATCATCATTTCAGCCGAAAGACGTCCACTGCTGGACATAGGCCTCCCCCAAGCTCCGCCACTTCGACCGGTTTTGTGCTTCCCGCATCCAGCGGATTCCTGCGGCCTCCATGTCGGTTACCTTGGTTCTCCTACGGATCAAAACCTTGTGAATGCTTTTTGAGAAATAAACTTTTTACTTTTTTATCTGCCCTGCTGAGAAATAGCATATCAGTGCGTAGGCCCGAGTATAAACAGCCTATAACGTTCCCAGTGCTGGGATGCAGGCCCGTTCTCTGGAGTGGGCCGTTATCCAGCACGCAGGCCTAGTGTGGGTTGACAGATGTCACAAATGTTTTCGAATGTATGGTTCTAGAACACGATGTCATGTTCCTCATAATGTGTTAATGACTATGTTTTTGTTCATGTATTATTATATTATAATTATAAGCTGGGTTACCACTGGTTCACAGCCGCCCCAGCAATTGATAAACAATTGTAACTTGTAATTTTTACATCCAGCTTCCATTTTGCACAGCTGTGTTAAAAGGCCAAGTGCGTGCCGGACCACGCACAATGAGGAACCCGTCGTTGTAGTTGAGATAACTTTATCCCAATAATAAAATTAACATAGTCGTCGAAAAACTTGTTTTGTCATATATTCCAAGTACAAAAGTAAGTTTGTCGACTATTTCTAGTTAACTTATAAAGTCAACTAAGCTGTGATCATTTTGTCTTTAACATCGTTACGTACTCGTATGTATATGTACTGCTATGAGAGTTGGTGAAAATCGAGCTGAATGGCGTGAAATTGGAGAGGCCTATATCCAGCGTGGACTGCTATAGTCTGATGATGATGATATGTACTACTGCCGTGAATGTTTCTCATACAAATATTGTATCCAAAAGTAACCGAGAGCTAAAAGTGACTGTGACCTCTGAGTTTATTTCGGCCTTTCTTCTCAGAGTAGTCCGATAGGAAACGCCGACCTCATCTAGTTTAAAAAAATATGATTGACGTGTAAAAGTGTTTTGCAAAAATTAAGTCATTGATCATTTAACCATTTGCTTGACATTTGACACGGACAAAAAGCAGCACTTTAAGCCTTAATATTTCGCAAAACGATTCCAAATTTTTATTTTATTTATACTTAATTACTACTTTGTCGGCGTGATTAATAAGTATCATCACCATCATTTCAGCCGAAAGAGGTCCTCTGCACATTGGCTACAATCGCCACTCTTGGCAGGCAGGTTGGTGATTGCAGTTTGGTGATAAAATTCATAAAGAACGCTGCTGCCCATTCTAACCTATCCCTTCTATTCCATTCTATCTCATTAATATGTATACCCATGCTGAATATCAGCTTTCTCGTACTAAGCTTCCCGGAGCGACGTCGGAGACGGACAGACGAATGGACATTGCGAAACTATAGGATTTCCTTGTTGGCTACGGGACCCCTTTAAACGATAAACCGAGTTGAATGTGACATGAAAAGACTTGACTTTAAAATAATGTTAAAATCTTTTTTAGCTAGTAAAGAATATTATGATGTGAATTAATTTTGAAATGAATCATTTTATATTGACATGCCCTATAATTTAAATTAATTAAATGTGAAATATATGTAGGTATTGTAATAATGATTTTGATAACGTTGTTTCTGTTATATATTTTGGACCTACGTTGACATAATTATGTTTTATTTTTGACATTGAAAAATAATCATTTATGTTGCTGTTATTTTTAATTCTTATTCTTTTATAATTTAATTAACTTAATAAATATTTGCACACCATGACAGTATGGTAAACATATTGCACAACTCCATGTACGTATAACACCATGCATGCATTTTTCTTTTAATTGTATGTAAACACGTGTTTGAGCAAATAAAGTCATCTGAATCTGAATCGGAATCTTGACACTGACATGATAAACAATTCATATTAGGTCACATTCTCTCGAATATTCGAGTAGGTATCTACCCCAGAAGAATATTAAACTTGCTCAAGCTTAAGGATTACAAATATACCATCATCCTACAATACAAAATAAGCTTTCTGTGGACACGTTTTTGGTACAATTTCATTTGCGGTGATGTTAAGTGCTGTTCGTAAGCACGCTCAATCTCTCTTGATGGTTATTCGCGAAAGTTGACGGGCTAATTCACTGTGAAACATTTGCAAAATGCCTGTCAAATACAATAGTATGATTTGGGTGAAGTGTCTGAGAAATGTTTTATCAACTGACACTGACGTCACATTTAGGCCAAACAGTTCTGTTGACAAAATAAATTTAGCGTCAACGACTAAGACAAATAGGTATAATTACATAACAGGACAGCATCACGGTGTTCCCGAATAGTTAGACAGCGGTATTCAGTACATTCACCAGTTAATCACTAACTAGTACTGCACTGATGAAACATATTGTCAAGGTCACCAATCACCTACTAAATGAGGAAGAAAAGAGGCAGGCATTTGATTCGAAAGGGTTCTGAAACACGCACGCCACAATTGTGGCGGTAAGTCCCCTCTTTGAGGAGTGGATAGAGAGGCGCCACGGCGTCCTCACCTTCCGCCTGACGCAGGTTCTCACCGGGCATGGGTGCTTCGGTGGGTTCCTGTTCAGGATAAAGCGGGAGGATACGCCCGGGTGTTTCCATTGTGAGGATCGTCTGGAGGACACGGTGGAGCATACGGTGGAGGTGTGCCCTGCCTGGGCGGAGCACCGCCGTGTCCTCGTGGAGGCGATCGGCGGCGGCGACCTCTCGCGTCCGGCCCTGGTGCGAGCCATGGTACGGAGCAAGAGGGAATGGGAAGCCGTCACCTCCTTCTGCGAAGCAGTAATGCTCGCGAAGGAGGAGGCGGGGCGCGTGAGGGAGTGGCAGTCACTGCGCCCTCACGTCCCTAGCCGCCGCAGGAGGAGACGCCCCGGGCGTCGGGAGTCAATAGCGGATTCCCGGCCACCGTAGGCGCGAGCTTGCGGGTGGCGAGCAATGGGTAGCTCACCGCCCGGTAAGGACCAGGCTCGGGTCGACGGCGCGTAGTGTTCCACGCGCGCCTCAAAGAGATGTCAGCAGCAGTGTAGGGGTCTACTAGGACCGATGCCTGCCGGGATCGCGTGATTGTTCGAAAGAGATACCGTGACCCTGGCAAATGGGCAACTGATGGAACACGGGTGGGTTTTAGTCAGTAAAACTCTGACATGCCCTCCCGCTCCGCCCAGAGCGGGAGAAGTCATTTGATGATTTCCCATCCAAAAAAAAAAAAAAGGGTTCTGAAATTACAAAGCAGTTGCTAAAATAAACAGGCATTGTTCTTATTTGTTTATTTATAAAAAGTAAAAAAAAAAATAAAAAAAAACAATCTTAAAGTACCTAAGTATATATTGATAATACAAAAAAAAATACGTGGCGTTGGGAGACCGCTCCAAACCTAACAATTTAATTACAAATAGTCTATTATCTAACTAAGCAACATAGATAAATTTAACCTTTTGAAGTTCGACATGAGCAATTTTCTTTCTATTGTGTCTCTAATTACGGCATTCGATGAGTTAAAAACAAAATTAAGAAAAGAAAACTTTCATAAAATTACTTCCAAATATTGCATTTAGGATACGACCGTCAACGTCTGCCCTCGCGGAGCGGTCCCCCAACGCGACGTTTTTTTTTTTAATTATTAATACATACTTAGGCACTTTAAGCACCTCTTTTTACGTCGGGGGTTAAAAATAAAGCTTATTAGTGGAGCTGAGGTTTATTGCGACCTCTCTTCAATTCCTAGCGGCGAATCTTCAAAGCGTATTGTATCAGGAGATTTCTCACAGACGAACATAGTTCTGGTACTGGCACTACCGTCATCCAAAGTGCCGGCTTTGAGTAGAGTAGCATGATCTTGTATGCCCATGTAATTGTCAGGCTGGCCCGGGTTCCAGTCGTGGAACACGTCTTCGATTCTTTCACCTGAAAGAAGAAACGAATCAAATTAGAATCTTTATTTGATTAGACCGGTTGGTGAAGACCAAGGGACTTTTTTTTGTGAGTGGGAAATGATCAAATGACGTCTCCCCGCTCTGCGTGGAACGGAATGGCGTGTCATACTTGTCACCCGTGGTCCTTCAGTTATACAGGCAACTGAAGGACCACGGGTGAGCTTTAGTCAGTAAATGCCAGAGCCACGGTAACTCTTTCGAACAAATCTTACGACCCTGGCAGAACTCCAAAGGCCTGCCTTCTCCTTTTCTTCTACATTATCTGGAGGTGTAATTAGAGTCATGCTGCGCTAAACGGCCTGTATGAGCTATAAAGGCCGTATAGCATATATCTTTAGTATAATATATTCTTCCAGTACATGGAACAATGGGTTCTAACGCGTTACTCACTCACTATTGTGCAATTAAATTGATCATCATCATTCATCATTTCAGCCGTAAGACGTCCACTGCTGGACTTAGGCCTCCCCCAATTTGGGGGGCTTTGCCATAATCACCACGCTTGGCAGGCGGGTTGGCGATCGCAGTATGGTGGTAAAATGCATAGAGAACGCTGCTGCCCATTATCTAGTAAGTCTCTTAGTCGACTTTTACGACACCCACGGGAAGAAATGGGGTGGTGTTATTCTTTACGTCCGGCACCACACGGTACATCAATAAAATTGATGTAAAAATATTTTTCTTATTGCTTCAACGGGATGCACAGAGAAATATATCGCGCCGTGTAAAGCTGGCATTAGGGTGAATCAAATAACATGTATAGCAAACAAAACTTTTTTTATCTCACAGGAAAATAAAAGGCAAGAATTTCGATCTCGAATATTCGAGATGTAGGTTTTCATATGGAAATAGTCTTTTACCGTGAATAGTTATCCAAGTGCGGTCTTCGCCCCAGGCCAGAAGACCTATGTGGAATTGTTCCCACGGGTTATCTTCACCAACTCGAACAGGGAACATGTCCTTGACGATGCGCGCCTCTTCCCTGTCGTTCAGGATGACCAGGTGTCCCCCCTCAGACGCACATATCTTATACGCACTGGACCAAGTCTGTTTCTCCTGATGGACCTTGTAACAGCTCCCTGTACGTTGATTGAGGTGATATTCTGAAATACACAATTATTCATACTAATATTATAAATGGGAAAGTGTGTGTGTCTGTTTGTCCGACTTTCACGGTAAAACGGAGCGACGAATTGACGTGATTTTTTAAGTGGAGATAGTTGAAGGGATGGAGAGTGACATAGGCTCCTTTTTTTCTTTTTTAGGTGGCTATGGTGAACTTAGAAAAGCCGTGCTTTTCCCATGGACAATTGTATGTAGAATGTTCGCGTGTGTCCAGTGCCCAAAATCTTTACATTCTATCCCCAAATGGAAAGACATATAATATCGTCTACAGTAGCGTATTAAAATAACATTCTGTTCCGAGTTCTCTTCTGTGAACTGGCCTGTTAGTCTGAATGACCCTGACTGCTAAGACTGAGGTTGTGGGTTCGATTCCCACCCAGGACAAATCTTTGTGTGATGAGCACAATCATTTGTTCTGTGTCTGTGTGTGATTTATCTATACATATAATAAAACAGTAAAAAAACTGTGTCTGTACATTGAATATTTAAAAAAAAAAAATTGAAGGGGTTTAGAAACAGTAATAGAGCACGAAACCAAAAAAAAATCTGTCTGTTTGTTTGTACACGCTAATCTTCGGAACTACTGGACGGATTGGAATGATTTTTTTTGTTGTATAGGTATTAAATTTGGGCAACATATAGGCTATAATGTATCTTGAGAACTCAAGCGCAATTCTCTATCAGTGAACGTCTCCGACTCGAGAGACAATGCGTGACGTTCACGATCAGCGGACAGTCGCGCATCATGTTCCGCACTTGTCTCTAGAGACCTAGCAGCAGATGCGTAGTTACGCTGAGAACTCAAGCGCAATTCTCTATCAGTGAACGTCTCCGACTCGAGAGACAATGCGTGACGTTCACGATCAGCGGACAGTCGCGCATCATGTTCCGCACTTGTCTCTAGAGACCTAGCAGCAGATGCGTAGTTACGCTGAGAACTCAAGCGCAATTCTCTATCAGTGAACGTCTCCGACTCGAGAGACAATGCGTGACGTTCACGATCAGCGGACAGTCGCGCATCATGTTCCGCACTTGTCTCTAGAGACCTAGCAGCAGATGCGTAGTTACGCTGAGAACTCAAGCGCAATTCTCTATCAGTGAACGTCTCCGACTCGAGAGACAATGCGTGACGTTCACGATCAGCGGACAGTCGCGCATCATGTTCCACACTTGTCTCTAGAGACCTAGCAGCAGATGCGTAGTTACGCTGAGAACTCAAGCGCAATTCTCTATCAGTGAACGTCTCCGACTCGAGAGACAATGCGTGACGTTCACGATCAGCGGACAGTCGCGCATCATGTTCCACACTTGTCTCTAGAGACCTAGCAGCAGATGCGTAGTTACGCTGAGAACTCAAGCGCAATTCTCTATCAGTGAACGTCTCCGACTCGAGAGACAATGCGTGACGTTCACGATCAGCGGACAGTCGCGCATCATGTTCCGCACTTGTCTCTAGAGACCTAGCAGCAGATGCGTAGTTACGCTGAGAACTCAAGCGCAATTCTCTATCAGTGAACGTCTCCGACTCGAGAGACAATGCGTGACGTTCACGATCAGCGGACAGTCGCGCATCATGTTCCGCACTTGTCTCTAGAGACCTAGCAGCAGATGCGTAGTTACGCTGAGAACTCAAGCGCAATTCTCTATCAGTGAACGTCTCCGACTCGAGAGACAATGCGTGACGTTCACGATCAGCGGACAGTCGCGCATCATGTTCCGCACTTGTCTCTAGAGACCTAGCAGCAGATGCGTAGTTACGCTGAGAACTCAAGCGCAATTCTCTATCAGTGAACGTCTCCGACTCGAGAGACAATGCGTGACGTTCACGATCAGCGGACAGTCGCGCATCATGTTCCACACTTGTCTCTAGAGACCTAGCAGCAGATGCGTAGTTACGCTGAGAACTCAAGCGCAATTCTCTATCAGTGAACGTCTCCGACTCGAAAGACAATGCGTGACGTTCACGATCAGCGGACAGTCGCGCATCATGTTCCACACTTGTCTCTAGAGACCTAGCAGCAGATGCGTAGTTACGCTGAGAACTCAAGCGCAATTCTCTATCAGTGAACGTCTCCGACTCAAGAGACAATGCGTGACGTTCACGATCAGCGGACAGTCGCGCATCATGTTCCGCACTTGTCTCTAGAGACCTAGCAGCAGATGCGTAGTTACGCTGAGAACTCAAGCGCAATTCTCTATCAGTGAACGTCTCCGACTCGAGAGACAATGCGTGACGTTCACGATCAGCGGACAGTCGCGCATCATGTTCCGCACTTGTCTCTAGAGACCTAGCAGCAGATGCGTAGTTACGCTGAGAACTCAAGCGCAATTCTCTATCAGTGAACGTCTCCGACTCGAGAGACAATGCGTGACGTTCACGATCAGCGGACAGTCGCGCATCATGTTCCGCACTTGTCTCTAGAGACCTAGCAGCAGATGCGCAGTTACGCTGAGAACTCAAGCGCAATTCTCTATCAGTGAACGTGTCCGACTCGAGAGACAATGCGTGACGTTCACGATCAGCGGACAGTCGCGCATCATGTTCCGCACTTGTCTCTAGAGACCTAGCAGCAGATGCATAGTTACGCTGAGAACTCAAGCGCAATTCTCTATCAGTGAATGTCTCCGACTCGAGAGACAATGCGTGACGTTCACGATCAGCGGACAGTCGCGCATCATGTTCCGCACTTGTCTCTAGAGACCTAGCAGCAGATGCATAGTTACGCTGAGAACTCAAGCGCAATTCTCTATCAGTGAACGTCTCCGACTCGAGAGACAATGCGTGACGTTCACGATCAGCGGACAGTCGCGCATGATGTTCCGCACTTGTCTCTAGAGACCTAGCAGCAGATGCGTAGTTACGCTGAGAACTCAAGCGCAATTCTCTATCAGTGAACGTCTCCGACTCGAGAGACAATGCGTGACGTTCACGATCAGCGGACAGTCGCGCATCATGTTCCGCACTTGTCTCTAGAGACCTAGCAGCAGATGCGTAGTTACGCTGAGAACTCAAGCGCAATTCTCTATCAGTGAACGTCTCCGACTCGAGAGACAATGCGTGACGTTCACGATCAGCGGACAGTCGCGCATCATGTTCCGCACTTGTCTCTAGAGACCTAGCAGCAGATGCATAGTTACGCTGAGAACTCAAGCGCAATTCTCTATCAGTGAACGTCTCCGACTCGAGAGACAATGCGTGACGTTCACGATCAGCGGACAGTCGCGCATCATGTTCCGCACTTGTCTCTAGAGACCTAGCAGCAGATGCGTAGTTACGCTGAGAACTCAAGCGCAATTCTCTATCAGTGAACGTCTCCGACTCGAGAGACAATGCGTGACGTTCACGATCAGCGAACAGTCGCGCATCATGTTCCGCACTTGTCTCTAGAGACCTAGCAGCAGATGTGTAGATACGCTGAGAACTCAAGCGCAATTCTTTATCCGTAAACGTCTCCGACTCGCGAGACAATGCATGACGTTCACGATCAGCGGTCACTGGTCTCTAGAGACCTGGATGTAGATGCATAAATCCGCAGAGAACGCAAGCGAGCTTCGCGATCCGAAGATGTTTCTACGGAGCGAGTTGCAGCCTGATGTTCTCGAACAGCATCAAGTCTATCCTGGCGCTCTTCGGTAGATTCTTGGGATCTTATGATCCTTAATCTTTTAGCTCCTTTGGAACATTGGGAAAGATTTGACCTCTTTCTAGGCATGGTTATAGTTTTATTCTGAGGATACCTGATCAATTAAAATCTAAGTGACTGCTCCCCTGCGTTACCGGGTAGGCTACCATGTCACGAAGATGAAAGGAAATTAAACACTCAAATAACATAAGCCCGAAGGCAAATTTCTTCGATAAAATAAAATAATAAATGGGAGTTTTAGCCAGTAGAGTCAAATTTTCAATGATTCATAGAATTTTCATCAATAATCAGTCCTAAACTTTTACCGCCTTCACCGCGTGGAGGTACTCCCAGCTTATGTTATTTTATAATTATAAAGTGAAATTAGTGATAGCTTTGATTTCCACATCAGGTGTTCCAGATCTGCAATCTTTATACGTCAATAGAGAGTGCTCATCAGGCTGAAAAACTCTTGCTAAGACGTCATTCCTATATATGTTATAGTGTAGCTGGGCTCTTGGAGTTCCACATCAGCTGTTCCAGATCTTCAAATTTTATACGACAACAGAGAGTGCTCATCAGGTTGAACAACTCTTGCTAAATCGTCATTCCTATATATGTTATAGTGTAGCTGGGCTGTTGGAGTTCCACATCAGGTGTTCCAGATCTTCAAATTTATTCTCTTAGCAGAAAATGCTCATCACGTGAAATAATTTTTGCTATTGTACCATTTTTGTATCTCTTATAGTTTAGCTGGTCTGTTGCGGTTCTGCATCAGGTGTTCAAGTTTCCAAGATACATTATAGCCTATATGTTGCCCAGATTTAATACCTATACAACAAAAAAAAAAAACATTCCAATCCGTCCAGTAGTTCCGAAGATTAGCGTGTACAAACAAACAGACAAACAGACAGATTTTTTTTTTGGTTTCGTGCTCTGTTACTGTTTCTAAACCCCCCTCAATTATTATTTTTTTTAAATATTCAATGTACAGACACAGTTTTTTTACTGTTTTATTATATGTATATGTATAGATTATGTAGGTTTACAGTCACTTTTACAGAAGTGATTGAGAAAACACTTTTACTTGCCGAAAATAAATTATGTTTTCAAACAAGATGAGATCAGTATTTCCTTGCTGACTACACAAAGTAAAAACACCGAAGCAAACTCAGATGTCATACTCTGTAGGTCAGACATTTTTTTTTTATTTTGGATGGGAAATCACCAAATGACTTCTCCCGCTCTGGGCGGAGCGGGAGGGCGTGTCAGACTTTTACTGACTTAAACCCACCCGTGTTCCTTCAGTTGCCCATGTGCCAGGGTCACGGTATCTCTTTCGAACAATCACGCGACCCCGGCAGGTAGGTCAGACATTATGTGTGTATCATGTTTGTTTTTTTTTATACCAATAAACTTTTTGACAGATTGTCAGCATTAGTATCGAATGCTTACCATTGTCAAAGGTACCACAGTCGTTCATCGTTAGATTGTCGAGTTTCCTGTAGCATATGTAGGGTCGTGGGTGCGTACATGACGAAGTATATATCATATTTCTGATTCCACCTGCTTCCATAGTGAGGCAGTCTTCTTCATCGAATCTATAACCTCCCGGACCCCATGTTATATCCATGTCAGACAGCAGCACTCCTGGAACATACACGACAAAATCTTTGGATTGAAATAAATTTACAGCCTTGATATGTTCGTGTAAGAACTCTGCCGATTTTCACTGTGTGTTTATTTCGTTCGTCGTGTGGCTGTGGTGTTCACATAGGGTGGCCCCGCCGCTATATACAAACAAAATGTAGCTATTCTAATTTTGGGTTAAAATTACAATGCACCTATGAATATGTAAGTTTTTAAACGACTTTTCTTAGCCTGACATTGTATTTATTATTATTAATCATTTATTATCAAGTTACATAGACTCATTAAATTAAATATTAATACAGACTCAGTCACATTAACTAATCAAATATAAATACAAATTAAAATAGAAATTATTCGAACAAAATTAACAAAACAGACAAATAGGTACACAACAGACTTATTGCAGTGTTGCCACATTACCTGCGCTCAATGTGTAACCCACAGCAGTGGTTAATGTAGGCGCAATCGACCCTTTCCGCGAGCGCGGCCAACATGCTGTTGGAGCTCCCCCGCACTCGCCGAACCAACGAGGTGCCCCTCTTTCGCATCGTTGCATAAAAGCAGTCAACGCGCGCCTCCGCAAACATTGTCGAGGCGCTGCAGTAACGGGGGAGACCCAACAACATCCTGAACGCATTGTTAAACTGGACTCGAAGGGCACTGTACGACCTTTGCGTGTAGTTTGACCATAAGCTGCAGGTGTAAAATGTGGTGCAGTAGGCTCTAAAAAGAGTAATTTTTACTTCTGCTGAGCACCGTGCGAACCTACGGATCAGCATATTCGCTCTGATCGACAGCGCCCTTCGCTCCCGTTCAACATCTGCATCATCTTTCAAGTCGGTAGTAACTAAGTGGCCTAAGTATTTAAAAGTATCCACTCTTTCTAAGGGTATACCATTAAGCTTTATAGCTGGCATTTCGATAACCTTTTTCTGTCCGCCCTGAAAGACCATACAGTGACTCTTTTTTCACGTTATACAACAGACCGTGGTCAGTTGCATAACGCTCACAGGTACTCATCAGCTTTCTGAGTCCGCAGACCGAGGCACTCAGCAGCACCATATCGTCCGCGTAGCTGATGTTATTAAAACAGACGCCATCTATATAACAACCGATATGTTGCTCGCTGAGTGCCTCGATCAACCCATTAATGTAAAGATTGAAAATAGAAGGAGAGCTTAAACCCCCCTGCCTCACCCCACATTCCAACCTATACGAGTCCGACAATGTGCCAGCCCACTTGACATAGTTCACCTGGTTCCCGTACCAGTACTTAAAGATGGTAATAAGTTCGTTCGGTATATGAGCTGTTTTCATTTTATCCCACAGGATATCATAACAGACCAGGTCGAAGGCCTTGGAAAGGTCAAGGAAGCAGGCGTACACAGATGTATTCCTCTTAGTGTAATATTTGACAGCACTCTTCAGACACAATATCGCAGTTTCCGTGGACAGTCCCGGTCGAAATCCGAACTGGTTATCGTGCAATTTTAAGTAAGTGTTTAATTGTGTATTATGTATTATTGTGTATTTGTTTTTATCCTTCAAATCTTGCAACGCCTTTTTCAACTACTTCTACTAAACCAAAGCGTTTTGAGATCAGTTGCCATCTATCCCAGCGACAAGTGACGATACCAAGACACTTGTTCAAAAGATAATCGCCCCCAAACAACTTAAGCATCCGATGCGAAGCGAGCGATGTCCGTGGCCTAAGAAAAAACAGTGAGGGTTCTGAGTAGCATCGACAAGAAGAGCTATATTGACAAACTCAAGAACTTGGAATAGTTAGGATCTTCGGCCTTAAAATAGGAGAACTTTCTATACATAAGCATCATTCCTGCTGCATAGTGACGATATGTCAAATCAGAGCAGAATTCCGCAGACTGTGTGGATCAAGAGGGCTGTTGCCAAGCGTACCGATGCACTTCGACCTATGGTGGCGAGACCCCGACTATTAACAAAACAAGATACGTTGCAAGACATTTCTTGCAAACTAATTTTCAAATCAAAATCAAATCAAATTTATTTCGGATTAAAAGATCCATAGGTTATTAACTGTAAATAAACTGAACTAACTGAATTTTGGCTGAATAAATAGCGTTCGACTCGGACAAGGGAATAACGAACATAGCATAATAATAATTCTATTGAACAAATGCAACTCACTGACCAAAGTGAAGCGAAATTAGAAACTACATACCTAACAACAAGTGAATTAAGCGCAGCGTGTAAAAGTATCATAATTCATGCGCAACGACTGCAGTTTTTCAATATTTATATAATTAAATGTGAAGACGATGCACCTAAACTAAAATTACCAATCTTGACATAAGCTGTGATAAAAATGATCGTTCTAACAGAATGTTGGTTGTTCTAACAGGCAGTCAACTGACCATCTCTTAACGGCTATTATTCTTACAAAATTAACCGAAACATTAAACCAAAACTATTACTAACTATACTTATACATATATCAAAAATATAATCTACTAGCTTTTGCCAGCGGCTTCGCCCGCGTGGAGGTTGGGAATTATCCCGTGGGAACATACTACCGGGATAAAAAGTAGCCTATGTCCTTTCTCAGTCTCTAAACTATCTGTGTACCAAATTTCATTTAAATCGGTTCAGTAGTTTTAGCAGGAAAGCGAGACAGACAGACAGACAGAGTTACTTTTGCATTTAAAATATTAGAGTGGACGTGACATTAAAAAAATATTTGGGACCACTTCCGAAGCATATCCCATCCATAAAAAAAAGAATATCGAAATCGGTTGGCGTGATATTGAGTTATTCGTCCATTTGTCGCGCACATACTTAATGCAAATTTAAGACTTATACGGTTTTCACATGGATGTCATTGTCAGAACTGGATCAAATTGAAATGGGAAGCACCAGCTTTCAAATAAAAAAGAATCATCAAAATCGGTTCACCCAGTCGAAAGTTCTGAGGTAACAAACAAAAAAAAATTCAGTCGAATTGAGAACCTACTCTTTTTTTTGAAGTCGGTTAAAAAGAACTGGTATCTATTTGTAGACCATCCTTCTTCTCAAAATATGGACAGATTTTTGGACTCACTTGACAAATCTAAAAAACTTTATCATCTTTTGAAAACAAAATGATTTTGGGCGATATTAACATTAACATTGTTTCTGAGAAAACCGATACCTATGTATATAATTATCTGAACATTTGCTCATTTCATGGACTCATATCAACTCACTATCATCCCACGCACCAGAGGGACTCATGCTTCTAAAATCTAAAAATCCATCCACACCATTCTATTACCGTACCTACATCAAGCTGTTTTATTAACATTACAAATATGTTCACTTTGAAAAAACTGCATGCGTAGCTACACTAATGTCAATATGACAAACTTCGAGAATGACATACGTGGTAATAATTTTGACCCTGTTTATAATTCAAACGATGCAAATATTTCTTTACTACTTACTCCATAAATACGCTATAATTTTCAATACTATAATTTATAGTAAAAACACATTTACCAATCGCACCAAGTCAGTTCCTTGTATAAGATACAGAGACAAAATTTACCTAAAATTGAAACTTGCACCTGATAACGAAATACTTTCTGTTATATATAATAGGTACAAGAGCTTCTGCAACAATCGCTTGGAAAATTAAAAAACCAGTATGATGAAAATTAATTACAGAAGGCGGGAAAAATTGTAACCTTGTCCGGAAATGTATAAAAACGAATAGTATATAATTACTGGAACAGTAACAGTTTACCACTGCTGATCTCGTCCTCCTTGAAATTGGACAGGCATAACTTCAGAACGCTTACCTCGTCCTTGTTGTCGATGGCATGGACCAGGAAATCCAGCAAATCATTGTCTATGAGTGGTTTGGAGAGTGAGAGTACGGGCACCGGCTATGGCTGCGCATCACACGAATAAAAATCGTTCCATGCACAGTGGCACGTCCGTATTCGCCCGCCCATCGCAATATAATCAAATATTATAGGCTGCTGCTGCTGATGATGATGATGATGATGAATCCATTCCTACCTAATGCATAACTTCATGGGGTCATGATCATCATTTTAGCCAAAAGATGTCCACTGCTGTTAAAATGCATAGAGAACGCTGCTGGTCATTCTCTAATAAGTCTCTATGTCGCCTCTTACGACAGTCCCCCACCAGTGATTGCCTAAGCCGAGGTTCGTACCCCCGTCGGGGTAACCCTTAGAGCTTTCGCTTTAGTTTTTAAGTATAACTAGCTGACCCAGCGAACTTCGTATCGCCTCAGGTTCAATAAACGTTGTAATAATCCTACCAAGTTTGACAACCTGGTACGCGTTGGTGGTCTGGTAAGCATTTTCTAGCTGAAACTCATGTTTGGTTAGCTCCTACCAAGTTATGATAGCCTGGTACTTCAAAGGCAAAAAAGCGTTATCTAGCTGACACTCCTTTTTTTGGTAAGCTCCTGCAAAGTTATGATAACCTGGTACTTCAAAGGCAAAAAAGCGTTATCTAGCTGACACTCCTTTTTTTGGTAAGCTCCTGCAAAGTTATGATAACCTGGTACGTCGTCGCCATAAAGCGTTTTCTACCTGACACATACCCAGAGGGTACAAATATATCGTCATTGCTCAGCTTCTATGTGTCTTAGCGTTATGTTATATAGCCTATAACCTGGAACCCAGGAGTATGGACTACAATCGTACCAAGTTTGGTTAAAATCCCTTCAGTATTTTTTGACCCATGCGTGCACATACAGACAGACAGAATTGACCTCTCTACAGTTTTATTATAAGTATAGATAAGCCCCGGCTGGAGGCCTAAAAAGATAACTTTTTAGAACTCGCCGGGCTACAATCCGTTTAAGTAGTAATAATCTTTCAGGTTAACTACGAGATGTCCTACAAAAAAAAAAAAAACTTACGACAGTCACGGAAGGAAATAGGATGGTGCTATTCTTAACGTTCGGCACCATACAGAACTACTACTACTAGTTCATGGGGTGGTGCTGCAAAAACAATTTTACCTCCTCTAGAGCGCGCTCAAAGAATAATTCTATTCTTCCTTTTATGGCGAAGGGTTTAGCAGACTTGTTACGCACTAGATCTACATAGCATGTAATATAAAAAAATATAAAAATCTTTATTATAAAAATAAGAGGTACAGTAAATCTCCTTAAAAATAGATTTGGTCTTCTGTAGTTTGCACTTAAGTGTCAAAGGAGTGCTTTGGCATTCGTACTAGGATGGCCCTGTGTCACGAATGCCATCACCTTCCTCCGGACCAACTAGAATAGTTCCTAATACTATACAATATTGTTTTGAAAAAGAGATGTACAAAAATAACAATAAACTTATTTAAATTTATAAACAAAAGGAGTATGTGTGTGTATATTTTGTATACGTGTGTAGGGGTGTGTGTGTGTGTGTGTTTGGCAGTGTGTGTCCAAAAGGGCAGAAGGTATGCGATGGTGGGAGAGTTAGCTAACCCACTAAAAAAACTAATGCACTAACAGCAGTTAGGTAATTATCAGGGATGTTAGGGAGCTCCGTAACCGTAACCGAAACTATCGGATATCCGATATAAAAATTTATCCGTAACCGTAACCGAATCCGAAATAAAAGTTTCGGATAATATCGGATTTGTTATTGCAATTTTATTATAGGTAGATTAGATAACACTCAATATATATTTATAATCATTTTTATTTTAAATAACTGTAACAATTACTCACAGACTGATTGTAATTCCTACCAAATGGTGACATATAAATAAAACCATTTTATTAGCTATTTGTATTTTACTTTTGAAATTCCTTAAAAGTTTAATATCCGTAACCGAAATTATCCGAAACTAACGGATTATCCGAAATAATTTCATATCCGTATCCGTATCCGGTATAATAATCATTCCTACATCCGTATCCAATCCGTATCCGAAATTTCATATCCATAACATCCCTAGTAATTATTCATTCTCAGCATAGTATCACACCAGCACACTGCACTTCCTTTTAACCAAGTCTCTTCCGACAAAAGAAGGAAGCATTTGGTTTGCATAAAGCCTCAAACTAGACATTGCCAATCGATTGTAAGTATGTGATTTTAGGACTTTTTCTGTATAATAGACTAATTAAAAATTACTACGCATGTATAGTATAAGCTATATACCTATATAAAAAAAATGTACAATGTTATCAACATACCTAGCCATACTCAATTACACACACACACTATTTTTTTTTCCATGATGTTAATTTATTCCCTCGTAAGTATACACCGTGACATTTTAATCACCTTACAACGGCAGTCCACTTCATGTATCCAATGACTACTACACATTCATACGAAAAAAAAAATAACATTAGAATAACTAAAAAATAAAAATATTATTTATTATGATGACGCATGACGGAAACGCCCGTTCTTGGCCATGTTTTGCCCATTAATGTGGTAAATACAAAAAAAAAAATACCCATTTAGTAACTAAAATATTGCTATTACTTATTTGTTATGAAAACTCCGGAATTAAAAGCCGATTTAATAAAAACATTCAATCGTTTTTTGTTTTATCTAACAGTTCCGGTCGATTGTCAATCCTGTCCAAGTAGGAATGGCAACCATTACTGAAACACACAATCGATATACTAAATAAAACCGGTTACGAAAAATTGATTAAGAGAATTGAAAACATTTCTTTTTTTTATAGTTGTTTCGCCTTTGTTGTTTTCTTTAGAAACAGAAAAGATCTTTGTCCATTTCCGTGCTTCTAAATACGATCTATTGAACCGATTCCATGTCTCCACATTTTTATTTTTAAATTGATTTACAGATTTTTCGGTAAATCGATCTCATGTTGCATCCCTCTGTCAATAATAATCGTATGTTTGACGTAGGGATCGTAATTGACAACTGATTGACTTTCACTGTGTGTTCTTGCGACTCGTGATTATTTTCTACTGCGTTTTTCTATTTGATTTTCGATGACTTTGATAACGAATATGAACCCTGTAACCGCTCCCGATGACGACCTTGGTTTTACATTGGATTCCGTACCCGCTTCCCACGACGACACCGGCTTGCCAATGGATACCGTTCCTGTTTCTCACGACGGACCTGACACGAATATGGAACCTCATTTACACGAACTTACCAGCTTACCACAGAGCCCTCTCTATGTCAACTGTGGCGTAGATACACGAAGACTTAAGAGATTTACCTTAAGCAATGTGGAAGTTCGGTCTATGTTACAGCAATGGATTGCACCACAACAAGTAAGTTACTATAAGAACAAGCAAGGTACATACATACGCAGTAACTTACATTGCATAGCTATGTAAGATAGATTTGAATTTAATAATTCGGTTGTTAAGTGACAAGGAAACCGTAAAAATTGTTGTAGTTTGTTTTGTCTCAACCTAAGTTGTATTTTGTAGTTGTGTATTGTGAACTCAATTCCTAGTTGACGAGGTTTTCATTTGTTTAAATGAGAACGAATAAAAAATTAAAAAAAAATAAAAGTGATTTTTTTATAACCTTGAATTTTTATATATGGTTTATAAAAGTCCAACCAAGTTCTATGCAAAAAAAAGTGCTAGCTTCTTTATCTATGATGTCAGCCCTAATGCTTATAATTTGTTTCTTTCGTGGGCATCACTTGGCCAAAACCTCTTTATTAAATGGGTATTTCCCCATGAAAATGGAGATGAAATGATCTAGTGGACTCATGAGTTGGGTACGTATGTTCTGTACCCTCTGATACGTAAACATTATTAACAGGATGTTTCATAATTCTAATGCATTATTTATTTTTCTTAGTACCTATTATCTTAATTAATGGTAACAATTTTTTAATCACGCCTAGATTATGTGGGATACATTGAGTGGACAGCCTTTGTAAGATAACTAAAATGTCACGGTGTATAATTTTGTAGTATTTACATTGGTCTAGATTAAGGCAATGATGTAGGTACAGTATTTTCTCATAGTTTGAAATAGATTATTTTCTATCAGTTTTTTTTAAATTATGATGTCCCAATGTTAGGTTTTCACATGAGTAGGTAAACTAACTATACCTGTTAAATAAATTGTTACCAGAAATAATGCAAGGATTCGAATGATATCACATACATCAATAACGGTTCAGGCGTTTTCAATAAATAAACTCACAGACACACATACTTTTTAAATAAATAAATAAATATCTTAGGACAACCAACACATCGTTATCTGATCCCAAACTAGGCAGAGCCTGTACTGTAGTAAACCAGACAACTGATAAACATACTTATATATTTATAAATACATACATATTATATAGATATATAAAAATTAATCCCTATTTCCCTTTGTCACGCCATCACGCGTGAACGGCTGGACCGATTTCACTTTTTTTTTGTTGTGTTTGTTATTAATTTAATTTAATTCATTTATTTCAGGTCTTCAACCCATATAAAAATTAAAAAGGACACATTTGCCATGCTTGCACTATACATATTATTTATACATACTATAACTTACAACTACTTCATTAATAGACATACAAAATAAATACACAAATTGAAATTGAAGTTAGAATTATAAGTCAAATACAAATGTTTAAAAACGTCAACAATAAAATCAAAAATAAAATAAAATATCACAAAATGTCCACAAAAACAATAATAATACCAAGTCAAAAATATATATATGTGCAGGCGCTGACATGCAGCTGTAGCCATCTCTGCAAGAAAGGAGAATCCCACCGCTCGGACAACACGCTCAGAATCCCGTTTGAGCTGCCCCTACAGCGACGCAGAAGCGATGCACTCCGTTTCCGGATTATTGCGTAGAAATCATCGGTATTAGCATCAGCGAACATCGCCGATGCGCTACAAAACCGAGGACGCCCCAACAGAATTCTGAACGCGTTGTTGTACTGGATGCGAAGCGCGTTGTACGCTCGCTGAGTGAAGTTGGTCCACAGGCTGCACGTGTAAAAAGTCTGGCAGTATGCCTTGAACAAGGTTATTTTTACCTGTGAAGAACAACGTGCAAACCTGCGAGCCAACATGTTGCACCGGACAGACAACGCCCTTCGCTCCCTCTCGATGTCCCCATTGTCAGACAGGTCATCAGAGACCCAGTGACCCAGATACTTGAAACGATCTACTCTATTCAAATGTGACCCGCAGAGAGTGACAGGTGGTCCAGTTAAGTAGCTTTTAGTACCAGCTTTGAAGATTATGTATTCACTCTTCTTTGGGTTATATCTGAGCCCATGGGCCTCCGCGTAGGTCTCACAAATATTCAAAAGCCTGCGCATCGTAGAAAGAGACGGGCTCAGCAACACCATGTCATCCGCGTAACTTATGTTATTTATGCACACCCCATCAACGGAACAACCGACCTTAGTTCTGCTGAGCTCCTCGATCAATTGGTTCATATACAGGTTGAAGAGACGTGGGGAGGTTATTGTCAGGAGAAGGTTCTTATGAAAGAAAAAATTTAAAAAATTGCGCGGAAGTTAGAAAATTTAAGAACACTTATTTAAGAATACAAAGTCACCTAACATGGGTGTTTGATAGCTAGAAAACGCTTATGTCTTCGAAGTACCAGGTTGGCATAACTTGGTAGGAGCTCACCTATCATGGGTGCGTGGTAGCTAGAAAACGCTTTATGTCTTCAAAGTATCAGTTTGTCATAACTTGGTCTAACATGGGTATATGGTACTTGGTGCTCTTTGCTTTGTGGCTTTGTGTTGGTGGGATCTGATAAGTTAACACAACATTTATTAATTCTGAGGCGGTACGAAGTTCGCTGGGTCAGCTAGTTATAGATAAATTACACCCACACACAGAACAAATGATCGTGCTCATCACACAAAGATTTGTCCTGGGTGGGAATCGAACCCAGGACCTCAGTCTTAGCAGTCAGGGTCACTAACCACTAGACTAACAGGCCAGTTACTAACTAGTCAGTAACTTGAACCCTGAAAACATAACTTCTTTTTTGGGTATTCGTTTAAAAACACATGCGAAGCTAAGCTGTGGATAGAATATCGACTGAAAAAAAACAACAAATAAAATCTGCGTAAACACGCCAGCCACTAGCCACTACAATCTGTCAAATTTCTTTAACAGGTTTTCAACTTTATCGCTAAAGTTTATGGTTCAAGATTGATTGGAAAAATTTACAATTTCGGGTAGCTTGAAGTGCTGGCGTCTGTACATCTTTGGAGCTGTTTTTACATAGTACATACTTACTACATAGTTTATACCTACGACGCTACAAGATTACTAAGGCACGTTAGAGCTCCGCCATCTTGATTTGTTAATACACAATGACACTGACTGAACTCTCCCCTGTCAGTGTCATTCAGACGTAACGAAAGATACAGTCCATTCACACTTATTTTACCTCTGATTTTGCGTCACAGTCAAAATCAAAGTGATCTTTTTTATGTTACAATAAGGTTGCTGTTGGGTTGCTATTGTCACTACTGTCAGAGGTAAAATAACTTTGAACTGACTGTACTTATGCCTACTCTTGTAGCAAACTACAGCCACGGTGTTCTAGTGAAAATATTAGCTGGAGAAAAAAGTGGCACACTGGTATAAAGTGACTATGGAATTAGTATGTACTATCTTGATTGTGACGGAGGAGACGATTATAATGTAATTTTTTTTCTTAGCCAAGTGTGCCATATTTATGTCCGGGTGTAAGTAACCCGATAGTAATAATGCACAAATCTACAATATGAAAATATTTGCAAAAGTTGGACTAACCTTCAACAGAAACGAAGTCACCTTTAGAGAACTGATCATGGGTTCCCAGGAAAATACGTTCACTGATACGATTTTCTGACGCCAGTTTGCCAAGAGCCTCATCTAGCTGCTTGTCTAGTGGGGACGCCAACACCGCGCCTGTAACATGTCACATTGAGTCTGCCGGACTGTTTCGTAAAATTCTCTCAGTGAAAACATAGGTGAGCCAATATATCACCATTGAGTTAAATAAGATATATGTATATCAATGCATATCACCTGATGCTAGAGATTAACACTTTTGACAGCTCACTTAAAGCTAACTTCACTCAGGTTTTCACGGTGAGATTATTCTATAGTTCAACTGTATATTGCACATGATCTGTCAGTCGCATAGACCCGTGTGGTGTATAAGTAGCCAGAGGGCCCAGTGCAACTTTTGATATTGTCAACGTAAACTTGCACTGAAACTGAAGCAGCGCCATCTAGTAACAGTATTAGAAAACAATAATAATTAAAGGCTACGCACACAGGCGCGACGTGACTCTTGTGGAACAAATTCCATGATGTTTCCTTTAAAATTGTTGTTCTAGAGTCGCTTCATGTCTTTGTGCAGAAGCCTTAACTCGGTGAAATAGATGTAACAACTCGCACTAGTCCTTCTGATTACGGTAGATCGACGACGATCGTTTTGATTTGTCATCCATAGATCTATCTGCCAGGCGACTCCATGTCAGGTGGATGTGGACAGTTATAAATAAATAAAATCATTTTATTTCGGACAACTAAAATCCATAAATTGTTAGTAACAAATTTCCTTAAAACACTATTGTAAGTAACTTAATCTAAAGATAAATGAATGAGAAGACCACCCAGCAACTAGACATAACAATATGTGGACTAGGGTATAACTATTCTCACAAATTGCCTTATTATGGTAGAGGAAGTGTCTGCACCACAGCCTTCAGGATGCTATTATGACTACCTCTTATTCTGCTCAGGAGTGAAGTCGTCTTTTTTCGGATGATGGCATGGAAGCCATCTGTATGGTTTACCGCGAGGGGTAATTGCGTAATACACCATCAGTAAGAATCGCTTTTATTTAAACTCTGTACACTTATCGATGACCAATGACAATACTATAATTTCATAAATTTGTGCCATTAACCTTGCCAGGGCTACTAGGATAACAAAAAAACTGTCTTCGAAAACTACGTTGACTACGTCATTGATACAACCTAAACAATTGAAAATAAATAATGTCCATAGAAAACCGCGTGGGTCATTAAAGTTTTGGGCTAAAAATCGGGACGTCCCGCTTATATTAAGACGTCTGGCAACGCTGAATGGCATCACATTTTTTTTGCAAATGATTATTTATCTTGTACATCAATGTCTACACGCTAATAACTATAAATATACAACTCGATTTCTCATTTGATAGTGGTTAACCTTTGATATCTGGGGTCACATGGTATCTTGTTTGTAAAGGTAGATGATAATGATTTTATTGTTTATTTTCGCAACACACATTTATTATTATTATAGTTTATCTGTAGAGCCTCTTCTCAAAAATATTTATGATGGGGTCGGATCTACCATAAATTTGTGCCACGGTATACCAGAATTCAGTAACCAAGTTACTGAATTCTGGTATACTGCTATCAAGTATACTGTTATCAAGATAATACGATACATTCGATAAGATTGGGGTCAGACTGCTTGCTGAGTGCTTTCCGAGGCACGGAGGGTGTGTAATGAATGGGTGTTAGTTTCTGAAAATGCACGATAGCGGTCCAAGGCCGCCTGATCATCAGAGACACAGTGGAACTTACCTTCATAGTGACATCTCAGGAAGGCATCCTGCCACGTAGCGGGGATCGTGTGCAGTTTGAGCCAGCCACCCGCCAAATCGTTGAACAAGTAATCAGTCTTACATCGTACAACGTCTGGATAGCAAGAATATTATTGAACGTAAGAATTAATTATCCATAAGTTATTAAAAATATCTCTTATAGGTACATATTATAAATCAAGGTTATTTTTTCTAATCTAAGTTGAGAGTTCAATGTCTGAATAGCCGTGATTCACAGAATATCTTCAAGTGAGATAGCATTTAAGTACATAATAATAATAATACCAGCTAATTTTAGTCCCACTGCTGGGCAAAGACCTCTTCTCTTACAGAGAAGGCACCATTGACCACCACCACACTCGCTGAAGACGGGTTGGCGATATAGTCCATGTTTTGTCTTCCTTTACCGATGTGCGTAAGAAATATCCAAGAAACATCCAAAGTACAAATTCGAAAGAAGAAGAACAATTCGAAATTACAAATGAATTCAAAAAGTTATATTGATCATTGGCCGGATGCATATATAAAACGATGACCCTGGTAATTTAAAAGAAACATGACCAAGACTTTAAAAAAATTATGATATGCACATACCACACTGCAGAAATGCTTTAGCTTAATTAGATAATTATTTAAAACTTACCCGTTACTATTAACAAGAATGATAAAGCTACATATATTTTTATCATCTTGCGCACCGTTTACTGTACCGTTTCACTGCCGGAGTCGTACTGTCTATAACTGAAGTTAGCTGTAGGTACTCTACGCGCAACTGATGTGAAGTTAGCAGACTCTAAGGCCCAATGTGCACCTCAAAATACTAAAGTTACCTACGTTTATCGTTTTATGTGTTTATCTCTGTCATCTTTTTTTGGTTAGCGTATACTGTTCCACCACAGGACAAAGGCTTTTGTTTTAAATAATATTTAATTTCTCGAAAATATTGCTCCTACTTTAGTTTTGGCCCGCGACTTCACCCGCATGGATATCGGAAAATATCCTTATTTATTTATTTAAACTTCTCGCACACAAAAGGTACAATGGCGGACTTAATGCCCAAAGGTGGACTTAAGGCCTTCGGGTAAATTTTCCGATAGGAAATACGGGTGCGTCTCATATCATATAAAGTTGTTTGGTATATTTTCATTGTAATAACGTTCACAAGATATATATAGTAAATGTGAGTTATACCAACTGTTGATATAATTTCGTTAGTATAACATTTATATACATTACTCAAAGACTTATTTCGTATAACGTTATTGGATTAGTTTATTGTTTGTACTTTGTATTAAAATACAAACGCTGTTGTCTAAACAATCAATAATTGTTTTTTTTTTAAATAAATTCTAAAAAAGTATTCACTCAGAGTCGTTCTCTGAGTCCTCTGATTCTTCTGAAATCATAACATCAGGTATACGATCCATACGATTGTTGCAACCGTACGTCCCCTCTTTGAGGAGTGGTTGGAGAGGCGCCATGGCGTTCTCCCCTTCCGCTTTTAAGGCGCCGTGTCCGGTGTTGTCCATCGTAAAACGATGGGCAACACCGGACACGGCGGCTTTGGGAGGTTTCTGTTCAGGATAAGGTGGGAGGAAATACCCGGGTGCTACCATTGTGTGGATCACCTGGAGGGCACGGTGGAGCATATGGTGAAAGTGTGTGAGCGGAGCACCACCGTGCAAATTTTAAAAAGAAAAAATTAATGACTTCCAACAAAAATAGTACAAAGTTAAAAAGTAACTTAAACTTTGTCTTTTCATCGGAATTTTAGTTTTTCTTAAATTCTGGTTTAGTTTTTCTTTTATTAAATGCTGCGTGCATTGGAAGGCCTCCCTTATGCTGCCTCAGCTTCTACCTTGTGAAGGCCTCAGGAATTAGCTGGATGCGACAAGCACGAAGTCTTTCGGCTGAAATGATGATGAGGAATAATATGATTTTTGGAAGTTGTTAAGGAAACTACCTCATCCTGATTCCTGTACCACTACTTGCTACGTCAACAGTAGTGCAAAGTTTGAGAACATCATAAAGATACACAAAGTGGATTATAAACGTATTATCGAACCCAACGTAAGCGCTACACAAACAAAGCTAAAGACATTTCATCATCATTTATTTATTGATATTTATATATGCTTTATTGTACACCAGAAAATTAATTACAACAAAAAAACATTTCACAATAAAAACATACAATGGGCGGCCTTATCGCTTTCTGCGATCTCTTCTAGGCAACCTTGGAATGGACAGTGATTGCGTGGACATAAAAATGGGGTTGTCACTGGTGCAAATACAATTTACTTTAATAAATACATATAATAATCATATATATCCTATATAATAGATACTTATATACATACATAAGTACTATATATATATATATATAGTACTTATGTATGTATATAAGTATCTATTATATAGGATATATCCAGCAGGGGACTGCTATAGGCTGATGATGATGATGATGAGCATGACTCATTAAGGAGCATTACTTGTTGTTGTGATCTTGTTCACGTAGCTGAGATTATCTGTACTTGTCTTTCATCTTCTGATATATATATATAGTACTTATGTATGTATATAAGTATCTATTATATAGGATATATATGATTATTATATGTATTTAAAAAGAAAAAACATATATATATATATATATATTTACATCCAGGAACTCATTTGGCGTCAAGCATGTTGCGCATCATTACGACGTCCACCAGTTCTGCTAACATTTTTTATCATCTGTTGATGAATATTGCTTAGTTTTTTGATTTCCTACTCCATCCTATACTTCATTTTCTTGCTCATTTATTTGCGGCAATATTCTTCTTGTAGTTAGGCCCAAACATTTTTGGACCCCGCACAATAGTGAAGCTTTATTGACCTCCTACGTATATCAATATTATTAATCTATTGCGTGGATATTTTTACGTCCAAGTCAGACGGTTGGGATTTCAAAGTGCGACGTTGCCAGCATTATGATTCGTTTATTTATACTTATCTCTTTCTTTCACGGAGTCTCGCAAAACGCATTGTCTATTCTAAGTAAATATTTTTTTAGTTTCACGGTTGACCGCTGACTTATTTGGGCTATTCTCATTTTTAACCGACTTCAAAAAAAGGAGGAGGTTATCAATTCGACTGTATTTTTTATATTTTTTTTTTATTTTTGTTACCTCATAACTTTTGACTGGGTGAACCGATTTTGATGATTATTTTTTGAATGACAAATGCAAGAATAACGCGATTAGATTAGTGCAGAGTATCTACCATAACTGAAGAGTTAAAAATAAAAACACACATCCACCTTATGGGTTTTGATTTTAATAGTCAGATAAAAGTTCTCTATCCTGACTTAAGGAATGAAAGCCTAAATACAGAGACACAGTATTGAAAATTATTAATCGTGTTTTTAACCGACTTCAAAAAAGGAGGAGATTATCAATTCGACCGTATATTTTTATGTTTGTTACCTCATAATCATAACTTTTGACTGGGTGAACCAATTTTGATGATTCTTTTTTTATTTGAAAACTGGTGTTTCCCGAATGGTTACATTTTAATTTGGATACTCGGACAGTGGGGTCCATGTGAAAACTATATAAGTCATAAATTTGCATTAAGTATTTGTGCGACAAATGAACGAATAACGCGATTAGATTAGTGCGGGGTATCTACCATAACTAAATAGTTACAAATAAAAACTTTTTAGTTATGGTAGATATTTCGCACTAATCTAATCGCGTTATTCGTTCATTTTTGTATACCTATACAAGATGTTACTACTGCTGTGGAATCAATTGTTCTTCCTCATCGTACGAAGGAACCCTAATATTAGCATGAGTTTACTACGGGTTTTTCTAAGTTTAATTTGACTAGATTCAAAGAGTACTATTAACTAGATTTTTCTGATAATATAATATTATTCACAGCCTGTAATCGCCCACTGCTGAGCGTATCTTCGCGGTACTACAAAAGCGTGGCAGCCCCAACAGCATCCTGAATGCATTGTTGCACTGGACACGAAGAGCATTAACAGCTTTTTGAGTGAAACTAGTCCAAACGCTACACGAGTAAAAAACTATTAGGTACATCTCACTGATAATGCTCTTCGCTCCCGGTATTCATTGATCCGATCTAGATTGTTCCTCAAATCCTCCGCTACAATACGCATATGACACCACCATTTAAAGTGACAGTAGGGTATCTCTCTGCGCCTTTATTGGCCACCTTAATGATAAGCAACTGACTTTTGTCCGTGTTATATCTAAAACCATGCTCCTCAGCGTAACGCTCACAACCTTTATTAAATTTTCTGAGACCTGCCATAGACGGGCTCAGCAGCGCCATGTCATTAGCGTAGCTAATGTTATTAAATGCTAGCCCATCTATGTAGCAGCCAGCATGCAAACTGCTGAGCTCGAGAATAAGCACATTTATATATAAATTAAACAGCTAAATCCACCCTATCTAACTCCACATTCCATCACGTACTCATCCGACCGTCCATTTGCCCATTTTACACATTTAATTTGATGTGTGTACCAGTTTTTAAAAACACTCATCAATTCACTGGGCACACACAATTTAGACCATAACTTGTCACAAAACACCATGTCAAATGCCTTTGACATAGGTATCCAAGAAACAGGCAAAAACAGGAGTCTGATTTCCTGTATAATATTTTACAGTCTTTTTATACATAAAATTGCAGTTTCCGTAGATAAGCCCTCTCTGAACCCATGTTGAGCATCATGTAGCTTGACATCATTCTTTTTAAAAGAGAGAGGGATTGATCTGCAGTTCGCTTTATCTGATATATCACTAGTCTTATTTTTTACATTAGGAACTTCAATAGTTTTCATCATATCCTTTGGCAGATAAGCGTGCGACACACAACAATTATAAAACAAAGCCAGTACTCTGGGCAAATGGATACCAGCGTTCTTTAAGTGTCCCACACTGAGCCCGTTGTGTCCCGGGGATTTTCCGCGCTTCATATGTACCAATACATTCTCTACTTCTTTTGCTGTATAGGTACCTTGAAGAAGGTCGCTCAAGTTCACCGTCGTCTGAGTTATGCAAAAAAGACAGTCTCGCGAGGTCTACAACTCACAGAGCCACTAGTGTACCTGATTATAAGTTATCTGATCGTTGCGAAACCCTTCCAGGGTCCTTATATCTTACGTCGGGGCTTAACTCCACTTCCGCGAGAAATCACGGTACAGCGGACAGAGCTCCGGTGGGATCTCATGGCGTCATGGAGAGTACGATTGTCGCAACCCAGCGCTGGGCACGCCACAATTACGGCGATAAGTCCCCTCTTTGAGGAGTGGCTAGAGAGGCGCCACGGCGCGGCGTCCTCACCTTCCACCTGACGCAGGGTCACGGTTGTTTCGGGAGGTTCCTGTTCAGGATAAGGCGGGAAGAAACGCCCGGGTGTCACCATTGAGTGGATCACCCGGAGGACAGGGTGGAGCATATGGTAGAGGTCTGCCCGACTTGGGCGGCAGTAATGCTCGCGAAGGAGGAGGCAGAACGCGTGAGAGAGAGGCAAATTTCGCGCCCTCACGCCCCTAATCGCCGCAGGAGGAGACGCCCTAGGCATCGGGAACCGCAGGCCGATTTCCGGCCATCGTAGGCGCGGGCTTGCGGTCGGTGAGCAATGGGTAACTCGCCATCCGATAGGGACCAGACCCGGGTTGACGGTGCGTTGTGTTCCACGTGCACCTCAAAGAGATGTCAGCGGAATTGACCGGGTTCACTAGGGCTGATGCCTACCAGGGTTGCGAAGAAGTCCGAAAGGGAGATCGTGGCCCCCGGCAACATGGTAACAAAAGGAACACGGGTGGGTTTTAGTCAGTAAGAGTCTGACACGCCCTCCTGCTTCGCCCCGAGCGGGAAAAGTTATTTGATAATTTCCCACCCAAAAAAAGAAAAAAGTGTCCTTGTATGCTAGGCTTAAGTACTTGGTTGCAAATAAAATAATTTATGATTTATTTATCTGAGACGGCGATGGGTCATACATTCATAATGGGAGCTTATGCATTTATAGGAAAAGGAAGAAGTGCTATTAGATTCATATATACAGACGTCAAATATCGTACAGTATGAAAAGTATGCATCAAACCGACATCCATATAAGTGTCGCGTAACTTTGAAGCTATATACGGACGTCAGTTGACAGTATATACTATTCATGCCGCATCATATTCAACGTCCAATTATTTTTCTAACGTTGTGCCATAGATTCATGTATACGGACGTCAAATATCGTACAGTATGAAAAGTATGCATCAAACCGACATCCGTATAAGTGTCGCGTAGCTTTGAAGCTATATACGGACGTCAGTTGACAGTATATAATATTCATGCCGCACCATATTCGACGTCCGATTATTTTTCTAACGTAGTGCCACAGATTCATGTATACGGACGTCAAATATCGTACAGTATGAAAAGTATGCGTCAAACCGACATCCGTATAAGTGTCGCGTAGCTTTGAAGCTATATACGGACGTCAGTTGACAGTATATACTATTCATGCCGCACCATATTCGACGTCCGATTATTTTTCTAACGTAGTGCCACAGATTCATGTATACGGACGTCAAATATCGTACAGTATGAAAAGTATGCGTCAAACCGACATCCGTATAAGTGTCGCGTAGCTTTGAAGCTATATACGGACGTCAGTTGACAGTATATACTATTCATGCCGCACCATATTCGACGTCCGATTATTTTTCTAACGTAGTGCCATAGATTCATGTATACGGACGTCAAATATCGTACAGTATGAAAAGTATGCGTCAAACCGACATCCGTATAAGTGTCGCGTAGCTTTGAAGCTATATATGGACGTCAGTTGACAGTATATAGTATTCATGCCGCACCATATTCTACGTCCGATTATTTTTCTAACGTAGTGCCATAGATTCATGTATACGGACGTCAAATATCGTACAGTATGAAAAGTATGCGTCAAACTGACATCCGTATATGTGTCGCGCAGCTTTGAAGCCATAAACAAACTTCAGTTGACGGTACATACTATTCATGCCGCACCATATTCGACATCCGTGTATTTTTCTACAGTCGCAAGGAAAAATAATGAAATAAACACACATAAATTTAAGATTACTATTTTATTATAGACAGATGGGTTACCCTATAGGTATGACAGGTGAAAACAATTGAAATAGTTTTCTGTATTTATAAAACTTTAAAAATCAATCCCTAAAAATTACGTAAAATAATTAGTATTATTCAACGTATTAATGACAATTTACTTTTGTGACTTTCAGATCTAACATAATTAATTTTAAGAAAATATTAGATATTAGATTGTTGTATTAGGCGTGCTAAGCGTATTCCGAACGTATAATATAATCAAAATCATATAATCGACTTCAAATAGCTGTATAATTTACGGATGGCCAACACCTGATTTTCACAAGTGAGGGCACAATACTTATTTTGCAACCGAGCGTCAAATAAGCAGCGATACGTATGTGGCAACTTCGGCAAACTGTGTATAACTGATTTGTTGTTTTCATTTATAAAATATTTCGAACCGTTCAAATACAGTCGGTTTGGCAACGTCGCAATTGGACGCCAAATAATCGGCTTTATCGAAAGTGTCTTAGATGAGTATACGCACTGTCGATATACGCGCTACACGAGCGACGCACCGTTGATGCGGGATTTCGCGGAAGTTTTAGTTATACAAATGCAAGCGCTTCAGTGATTTTTTGCCTTCCGGCAATTTTTGTTGTACAGGTTGCTAGAGCCAAAAGGACCAAAGTAACACTGACTAAAAAAGTGGCGTCCGGTATGCGGACGTCTAAAGCTGGTGGACGCCAGATTAAATGCATTTTGGGCTATGTGGGACGCCATATCATTAGCAGGATAAATATATATATATATATATATATATATATGTATATATTTACAACTGCTAACATTTTTTATCATCTGGTGATGAATATTGCTTAGTTTTTTGATTTCCTACTCCATCATATACTTAATTTTCTTGCTCATTTATTTGCGGCAATATTCTTCTTGTAGTTAGGCCCCAACATTTTTGGACCCCGCAAAATAGTGAAGCTTTATTGACCTCCGACGTATCTCGATATTATTAATCTATCGCGTGGATATTTTTACGTCCAAATCAGACGGTTGGGATTTCAAAGTGCGACGTTGCCAGCATTATGATTCGTTTATTTATACTTATCTCTTTCTTTCACGGAGTCTCGCAAAACGCATTGTCTATTCTAAGTAAATATTTTTTTAGTTTCACGGTTGACCGCTGACTTATTTGGGCTATTCTCATTTTTAACCGACTTCAAAAAAAAAAAGGAGGAGGTTATCAATTCGACTGTATTTTTTATATTTTTTTTTATTTTTTTACCTCATAACTTTTGACTGGGTGAACCGATTTTGATGATTATTTTTTGAATGACAAATGAACGAATAACGCGATTAGATTAGTGCAGAGTATCTACCATAACTAAAGAGTTAAAAATAAAAACACACATCCACCTTATGGGTTTTGATTTTAATAGTCAGATAAAAGTTCTCTATCCTGACTGAAGGAATGAAAGCCTAAATACAGAGACACAGTATTGAAAATTATTAATCGTGTTTTTAACCGACTTCAAAAAAGGAGGAGGTTATCAATTCGACCGTATATTTTTATGTTTGTTACCTCATAATCATAACTTTTGACTGGGTGAACCAATTTTGATAATTCTTTTTTTATTTGAAAGCTGGTGTTTCCCGAATGGTTACATTTTAATTTGGATACTCGGACAGTGGGGTCCATGTGAAAACTATATAAGTCTTAAATTTGCATTAAGTATCGACCATAACTAAATAGTTAAAAATAAAAACTTTTTAGTTATGGTAGATACTTCGCACTTATCTAATCGCGTTATTCGTTCATTTTGTATACCTATACAAGATTTTACTACTGCTGTGGAATCAATTGTTCTTCCTCATCGTACGAAGGAACCCTAATATTAGCATGAGTTTACTACGGGTTTTTCTAAGTTTAATTTGACTAGATTCAAAGAGTACTATTAACTAGATTTTTCTGATAATATAATATTATTCACAGCCTGTAATCGCCCACTGCTGAGCGTATCTTCGTGGTACTACAAAAGCGTGGCAGCCCCAACAGCATCCTGAATGCATTGTTGCACTGGACACGAAGAGCATTAACAGCTTTTTGAGTGAAACTAGTCCAAACGCTACACGAGTAAAAAACTATTAGGTACATCTCACTGATAATGCTCTTCGCTCCCGGTATTCATTGATCCGATCTAGATTGTTCCTGAAATCCTCCGCTACCATACGCATATGACACCACCATTTAAAGTGACAGTAGGGTATCTCTCTGCGCCTTTATTGGCCACCTTAACGGTAAGCAACTGACTTTTGTCCGTGTTATATCTAAAACCATGCTCCTCAGCGTAACGCTCACAAACTTTATTAAATTTTCTGAGACCTGCCATAGACGGGCTCAGCAGCGCCATGTCATTAGCGTAGCTAATGTTATTAAATGCTAGCCCATCTATGTAGCAGCCAGCATACAAACTGCTGAGCTCGAGAATAAGCACATTTATATATAAATTAAACAGCTTAATCCACCCTGTCTAACTCCACATTCCATCACGTACTCATCCGACCGTCCATTTGCCCATTTTACACATTTAATTTGATGTGTGTACCAGTTTTTAAAAACACTCATCAATTCACTGGGCACACACAATTTAGACCATAACTTGTCACACCATGTCAAATGACTTTGACATAGGTATCCAAGAAACAGGCAAAAACAGGAGTCTGATTTCCTGTATAATATTTTACAGTCTTTTTATACATTAAATTGCAGTTTCCGTAGATAAGCCCTCTCTGAACCCATGTTGAGCATCATGGAGCTTGACATCATTCTTTAAAAGAGAGAGAGATTGGTCTGCAGTTCGCTTTATCCGATATATCACTAGTCTTATTTCTTACATAAGGAACTTCAATAGTTTTCATCTTATCCTTTGGCAGATAAGCGTGCGACACACAACAATTATAAAACAAAGCCAGTACCCTGGGCAAATGGATACCAGAGTTCTTTAAGTGTTCCACACTGAGCCCGTCGTGTCCCGGGGATTTTCCGCGCTTCATATGTACCAATACATTCTCTACTTCTTTTGCTGTATAGGTACCTTGAAGAAGGTCGCTCAAGTTCACCGTCGTCTGAGTTATGCAAAAAAGACAGTCTCGCGAGGTCTACAACTCACAGAGCCACTAGTGTACCTGATTATAAGTTATCTGATCGTTGCGAAACCCTTCCAGGGTCCTTATATCTTACGCCGGGGCTTAACTCCACTGCCGCGAGAAATCACGGTACAGCGGACAGAGCTCCGGTGGGATCTCATGGCGTCATGGAGAGTACGATTGTCGCAACCCAGCGCTGGGCACGCCACAATTACGGCGATAAGTCCCCTCTTTGAGGAGTGGCTAGAGAGGCGCCACGGCGCGGCGTCCTCACCTTCCACCTGACGCAGGGTCATGCTTGATTCGGGAGGTTCCTGTTCAGGATAAGGCGGGAGGAAACGCCCGGGTGTCACCATTGAGTGGATCACCAGGAGGACAGGGTGGAGCATATGGTAGAGGTCTGCCCGACTTGGGCGGCAGTAATGCTCGCGAAGGAGGAGGCAGAACGCGTGAGAGAGAGGCAAATTTCGCGCCCTCACGCCCCTAATCGCCGCAGGAGGAGACGCCCTGGGCATCGGGAATCGCAGGCCGATTTCCGGCCATCGTAGGCGCGGGCTTGCAGTCGATGAGCAATGGGTAGCTCGCCATCGGATAGGGACCAGACCCGGGTTGACGGTGAGTTGTGTTCCACGTGCACCTCAAAGAGATGTCAGCGGAATTGTCCGGGTTCACTAGGGCTGATGCCTGCCAGGGTTGCGAAGAAGTCCGAAAGGGAGATCGTGGCCCTCGGCAACATGGTAACCAAAGGAACATGGGTGGGTTTTAGTCAGTAAGAGTCTGACACGCCCACCTGCTTCGCCCCGAGCGGGAAAAGTTATTTGATAATTTCCCACCCAAAAAAAAAAGAAAAAAGTGTCCTTGTATGCTAGGCTTAAGTACTTGGTTGCAAATAAAATGATTTATGATTTATTTATCTGAGACGGCGATGGGTCATACATTCATAATGGGAGCTTATGCATTTATAGGAAAAGGAAGAAGTGCTATTAGATTCATATATACAGACGTCAAATATCGTACAGTATGAAAAGTATGCATCAAACTGACATCCGTATAAGTGTCGCGTAACTTTGAAGCTATATGTATACGGACGTCAGTTGACAGTATATACTATTCATGCCGCACCATATTCAACGTCCAATTATTTTTCTAACGTTGTGCCATAGATTCATGTATACGGACGTCAAATATCATACAGTATGAAAAGTATGCATCAAACCGACATCCGTATAAGTGTCGCGTAGCTTTGAAGCTATATACGGACGTCAGTTGACAGTATATAATATTCATGCCGCACCATATTCGACGTCCGATTATTTTTCTAACGTAGTGCCACAGATTCATGTATACGGACGTCAAATATCGTACAGTATGAAAAGTATGCGTCAAACCGACATCCGTATAAGTGTCGCGTAGCTTTGAAGCTATATACGGACGTCAGTTGACAGTATATACTATTCATGCCGCACCATATTCGACGTCCGATTATTTTTCTAACGTAGTGCCATAGATTCATATATATGGACGTCAAATATCGTACAGTATGAAAAGTATGCGTCAAACCGACATCCGTATAAGTGTCGCGTAGCTTTGAAGCTATATATGGACGACAGTTGACAGTATATAGTATTCATGCCGCACCATATTCTACGTCCGATTATTTTTCTAACGTAGTGCCATAGATTCATGTATACGGACGTCAAATATCGTACAGTATGAAACTGACATCCGTATATGTGTCGCGCAGCTTTGAAGCCATAAACGAACTTCAGTTGACGGTACATACTATTAATGCCGCACCATATTCGACATCCGTGTATTTTTCTACAGTCCCAAGGAAAAATAATGAAATAAACACACATAAATTTAAGATTACTATTTTATTATAGACAGATGGGTTACCCTATCGGTATGACAGGTGAAAACAATTGAAATAGTTTTCTGTATTTATAAAACTTTAAAAATCAATCCCTAAAATTACGTGAAATAATTAGTATTATTCAACGTATTAATGACAATTTACTTTTGTGACTTTCAGATCTAACATCATTAATTTTAAGAAAATATTAGATATTAGATTGTTGTATTTTTATTAGGTGTGCTAAGCATATTCCGAACGTATAATATAATCAAAATCATATAATCGACTTCAAATAGCTGTATAATTTACGGATGGCCAACACCTGATTTTCACAAGTGAGGACACAATACTTATTTTGCAACCGAGCGTCAAATAAGCAGCGATACGTATGTGGCAACTTCGGCAAACTGTGTATACCTGATTTGTTGTTTTCATTTATAAAATATTTCGAACCGTTCAAATACAGTCGGTTTGGCAACGTCGCAATTGGACGCCAAATAATCGGCTTTATCGAAAGTGTCCTAAATGAGTATACGCACTGTCGATATACGCGCTACACGAGCGACGCACCGTTGATGCGGGATTTCGCGGAAGTTTTAGTTATACAAATGCAAGCGCTTCAGTGATTTTTTGCCTTCCGGCAATTTTTGTTGTACAGGTCGCTAGAGCCAAAAGGACCAAAGTAACACTGACTAAAAAAGTGGCGTCCGGTATGCGGACGTCTAAAGCCGGTGGACGCCAGATTAAATGCATTTCGGGCTATGTGGGACGCCATATCATTAGCAGGATAAATATATATATATATATATTATATATATATGCTCCTTAATGAGTCATGCTCATCATCATCATCATCAGCCTATAGCAGTCCCCTGCTGGACATATGCCTCTCCAATTGCACACCATTCAGCCCGATTCTCGGCAACTCTCATCCAGCTGCTACCAGCCACACTGCGAAGATCGTCGCTCCACCTAGCCTGAGGGCGTCCTACCTTACGTTTGCCGATTCGCGGTCTCCACTCAAGAACACGTCTACCCCAACGGTCATCGGTTCGACGGCTGACATTCAGCGGAATGACATTTACCACCATTTATATGGGACCACGTCTGAGGCATACCCTATCATGATCTGTCTAGCCTGTTCCCAACTATGTTGGGGTTGGCTTCCAATCTAACCGGATGCAGCTGAATTGCGGTATTTTACATGGAGCGACTGTCTATCTGTGTCACGTGCGGTGCCGGACGTAAAGAATAGAACCATCCCATTTCTTCCCGACGACTAAGATAGGCGACTAAGGGACTTACCAGAGGATGGGCAGCAGCGTTCTCTATGCATTTTATCACCATACTGCGATCGCCAACCCGCCTGCCATGCGTGGCGATTATGGCAAAACCCCCCAAAGTCGGGGAGGTCTATGTCCAGCAGTGGACGTCTTTCAACTGATATGATGATGATGATGACTGCCTATCTGACCTCGTCAGCCCAGTCACTGGGTAATACGATACTGCTTGATAAGACTGGTTGTCAGACTTTCGGGCTTCTGACGACCCGTAACGACTGTCTAAGATCATAAGTCATAAGTCATTTATTTCATAACAAAATACTTTGTGTTGAAACATTTTAAGTAGGTACAATATATCATGTCATAGATCAAATAAAATAAATAATAATAAAAAATACTACATTCACTGCATTCATATTTAGAATTCATCACGTTTTTTTAAATATAACAATATCACTAGTAAAATATATAATGCCAAAAAATTAATAACATAAACATTAAATAATAACACTGCATTAAGATTTACAATTCAAAAATTAATATAAATATAAATTATATAAACACAGTAAGTCATCATTTACAAATAATTTAATTGTGTTTGTCTTTTGTCGTCAATGAACTCATCGACACTGAAATAGCCTTTCTTCAATAAATATGTCTTCAATTTGTTTTTAAATAAGGTCATGCTGTTCATGCTTTTAAATTCTATTGGCAACTTGTTGTATAAAATGACAGATTGCACTACGTCGTACACGTCTACCCCAACGGTCATCGGTTCTACGGCTAATGTGATCAACCACATTCAATTTAGGTTGGATCGTGGAAGGTAGGTTTTTCCTACGAGTACTATATCTAACTAGTTTCTGCTCATTAGTTTCATGCAAGTTTTTGACAAACATGGTTAACAATACCAGGATATAGAGCCATGGCACTGTTAAAATGTTGAGCTTGATAAAGTAGTCTCTGCACGAATCTGTCTGTTTCAGACGCAACATTGTCCTTAATGCTCTTTTTTTGGATCACAAATGCCGAGTGGACATTGTAGTTGTAACTGTTTCCCCAAAACTCAATACTATATCTGAGCCTGGACTCAACCAAAGCAAAGTATACCATCTTATGTTAGGCCAAAGTGAGTTCGTCCCTCAGGCTTCTGATTGCGTAGCATGCAGAGCTAACAGTCTTCGTTAGTGGCAATGTCTCAACCTTCCAGTTTAATAACGCGTCAATGTTGGACACCTAAGAATTTAACGTTATCAACTACTCCGACATTGCTACCACCAGACACAACCTTAAGACTAGTGTTATTTCGTTCCATTGTCTTGAATAATAAACACTTAGTTTTACTTAAATTAAGTTTCAAATTATTTGTACTAAACCAGTTATCAAAAGCTTTTAAGGCAGTTTTAATCTTAGATTCTAAGTTACATATATTATCTGCTGAAACTATAGCATTAGTGTCATCAGCAAAAATAATAATTGTAGTGTCAGTTACTCGTTTTTAACCCCCGACGCAAAAAGAGGGGTGTTATAAGTTTGACGTGTCTGTCTGTCTGTCTGTCTGTCTGTGGCATCATAGCTCCCGAACGGATGATGCGATTTCAATAAAAAAAAATATGTATTAAAGGTGACTTATCTGCGAGTGTTCTTAGACATGTTTGATGAAAATTGGTTGAGCCGTTTAAAAGTTGTGGGGGGGGAAAGTGGGGAAGAGTAACCGAATGTCAGCAAATATACTTGAGTGGGGTCTCAAATGAAAGCGCACTGAAAGAGAATATTGATGAATTAATCGAGAGTGTTCTTAGCTTCGTTTGATTCTACATTATATTAAGTATATACCTTTAAAAATTACAAAATAAAAAAATTAAATTAAAATTTAAAAAACCCCCGACACAAAAACCTAATTTCCCTTTAAAAAGTAAAAAATAACTCAATCTTAAAGTACCTAAGAATGTATTAATAATTTAAAAAAAAAACGTCGCGTTCGGGGACCGCTCCGTGAGTGCAGACGTCGTTCACTGCTTAGTTAGGTAATAAGACTATTGGTAATTAAATTGTTAGGTTTGAAGCGGTCCCCCAACGCGGCGTATTTTTTTTTTAATTATTAATACATTCTTAGGTACTTTAAGATTGAGTTATTTTTTACTTTTTAAAGGGAAATTAGGTTTTTGTGTCGGGGGTTTTTTAAATTTTAATTTAATTTTTTCTCATATACTCAATCAAGTCATTTAAGAATAGGATGAAGAAAGTTGGGCCCAGAACAGATCCTTGAGGGACACCACGGGATACAGTTACAAGGTTGGATTTATGTATTTTTTCTTCTCCAGCCACAACAGACTTAATCTCAATGTACTGACGTTTGTTATGCAAATAAGAGCTGAATAGCTTCAATACATTCTCCCGTATACCATAATGCTTTAACTTGGCCAAAAGAATTTCGTGATCTACTGTGTCGAAGGCAGAACTAAGGTCCAGAAAAATGCCTGCCACTTTGAGCTTGTTATTTAAATTACAGACAACGTCGTCAATTAATGCCTCAATATCATCGGTGGTTCCTACAGATTTTTGGTATCCGAATTGCTGACTATTTAAAATACTGTGCGTCCGTAAGTGGCTCATGAGCCTACTTTTCATATTTTTTTCGAAAATCTTTTATAATACTCTTTGATATTCGAAAGACAGCCGGGACCAACGGCTTAACGTGCTTTCCGAGGCACGGAAGGGTCTTGGTACATATGTATCACACTCATTAAGTATATTCATGAGTATGAAACACAAGAAGAACGTCATTATAAGAGAAAGCACAAGAAGGAAAGAATATAAACACCAAAAGGCACCAAATTTTAACAAAGTTAGGCATGTTCCAGATACCAAGCAGTCGAGTTATTTAATAGGTTACCAACTGAATTAAAATTTTAATTTGACTCATTTAAAACTAAATTAAAAGCCTTCTTGTTGGAGAAATGTTTCTACTCGGTATCAGAATATAAGTCAAATGATAAATAATAGTCGCAGTGAACAAGCTATATAATAAACTAGCTTTTGCCAGCGGCTTCGCCCGCGTGGAGGTCGGAAAATATCCCGCGGGAACATACTACCGGGATAAAAAGTAGCCTATGTCCTTTCTCAGGCTCTAAACTATCTGTGTACCAAATTTCATTTAAATCGGTTCAGTAGTTTTAGCAGGAAAGCGAGACAGACAGACAGAGTTACTTTTGCATTTATAATGTTAGTGTGGATTATCTTTTGACTTAAACACTATGCTCATCATTAGGACATTGATGAAGTTATACTCCTATATTATTATTATTAATTTATTTTTATGACATTGAATTTTAAATATTAATTGCTATTAATTTGACATTGTATTTATTTGTTGACATATTTTAAATTAATTTGACTATTGAACTGACATTTCACTTGGCTTTTTAATGTATTATTTCTGCATGTGATAATTTTATTTAATTATATAATGTTCCACACAATGTTAATGTTCTGTTATAATGTTATGAATAAATAAATGAAATGTAAAGATGGTCACCCATCCACGGACCAACCGCGGCAAGCATAGCTTAACCTGAACGATCAATTCGTGCGGCTGTTATTACTTAGCTACTTACTGAGGTATACCATAGCATTAAAAATAATTATTGGAATCAGTCTACAACAGCCGGACCTATCGCAGAACATATGCAATAATGTGTTTGTAAGTATATCTATCATATATGATTACTACTTTATTAATCATCAGCCTATAGTAGTCCACTGCTGGACATAGGCCTCTCTAATAGCACGCCTTTCAGCTCGATTTTCAGCAACTCTCATCCAGCTGCTACCAGCCACCTTACGAAGATCGTCGCTCCACCTAGCCTGAGGGCGTCCTACCTTACGTTTGCCGGTTCGCGGACTCCACTCAAGAACACGTCTACCCCAACGGTCATCGGTTCTACGGCTAATGTGGCCGGCCAATCGCTACTTCAGCTTGCTAATTCTATGAGCTATGTCGACTACTTTGGTTCTCGGCCGGATCACCTCATTCCGGATTCTATCCCTTAGAGATAGTCCAAGCAAAAATTATGTATTAGTTTTAAATTATTTTGTACTCCTCGTCACTTGCTCGTAAAGTTTCATTATCGTGTTTTTATGCAAATACATATATTATTGTTAGAACCAGCGTCTATGCATCTTTTGTCTAGCATTAATGCTGAAATGAACCTTTTTGGCGCAGCAGTGTGGTACACAGTACTGTTGTTATTCGTTTTTAAATGTTTACTCTAATTTAATTGATATCAAGGATCAAGGACGCTCCACGCGAAAAAAGCGTGGGGTGTTTGATGTCAATTAAAAAATACCTCACAAAACATCCCACGCTTTTCCACGATTTTCTACGTTTTAGTTAGCGTTTTGTCGTTTTTAACAATTATTTTAACTTTTTTTACTTAGTATTTTGTGTTTCACGAACGGTGTTTTTAAATAAAAACAGGTGAAATGAAAACCTCATCCTTTTTGAAGTCGGTTAAAACTGGGATCCTTATACAAGGAGTGGTGGTCAAATTTTAAAGTGAGGCGACCGTATAATGTCCCATATCGTATGAAAAGGTTTCATTAGCATAAGCTAAAACAGGGTTTTTAATTATTTTTACGATATATGCGTATAGTTTTTAATTTCTACAAAATAATAATAATATGTCATAACCATTTAAACTTGATTTCAGTAGGTTTTTTAGGAATAGGCTTCGAACTGTATTGAGTGTGGAGACTTCTCACAGACGAACATAGCTTCAAATTCTGGTTCAATGTCTGCCAAACCACCATCTCTGTCAAAAGATGCACGATCCTGGATGCCTCTTAGATTGTTAGGCTGGCCCGCACTCCAATCATTGAAAACGTCTTCAAATCTCTCACCTGGAACAAGTCAGAATACTATTTACATAGAGCAACACGGACCAGAGGGGAGTGCCCATACGCAGGCGTTCCCCTCTGTCAAAGTACAAGTCCACGCGGTCCTATGCGTATAATAAAAGTAGTTGCAGCCGCACTGCTCAGTAGACTAAATCTAGTTGCTCGACTAAATTGACCTCCTACAAAAATGACGAATTGTTCTGTATTTTGCTGCAAAAAGAGATCTGCCAGTCAAATTTACAAAAAGATGGCGTTACCTTTCATATGTAACTAATATGTAATCAAATTATTCCTATTTACTTCCATAAAACTTAAAAAATACAATATTATCGGTCGTGTTGTTTCGGATTTGTTTACCAACACAGGCCGCTCGCCCTCATACAATATGCGGATCAGTCGAGCGACTGATCCGAGTTTGTTTCCGAGTTGACGCTGTCACCGAGCGATAGTGTTGTTACCTACTGGTTTGTTAGTACATAGTTATCGATAAATTTGGCAAAGGAGTCTATATCCATACAGAGATATTTTTGAAAATAAGTTTTCTGATTTATTTAAAATATTATAATGTAACCTGTATATTAATATACATAGTTGTATAATAAAATAGCGGTAAATTAAAAATATTACAAAACTTACGAGTTAACACGTTTTATTAAAATTACTTAGTGTGAAATTCCACCTTATTTTTTTTTAAAGTGAAACTTTTATTACTTCGTCTCACACTTTTTCGTCTGTGTGTTGCATGTCGCGTGACGGTCGGCCGCGGAGTAGGGATAAAGTGAAAGGCGCTCGCTGGTGCATGTTGTTGTTTATGGATTTATTTCAATTTTGAGTGCTTGAATTTATTATTTAACTTATTTCGTGTGAACATTAAATTAAGTAAGTCTTTTTATTAAGCTATTGCATATATTCCAAAAAATTTTAGTTAAATGTCTATAATGTGAAAAAAAGTTTCACTTTTATCGTGGTTTCATAAAAACCACACAATCCTTTTTTAATTTATTTATTGCAGGTTTCCTAAAGATTCAAATTTAAGGGATACATGGAAGAAATTTTGTAATAATAGACTAACCTGGATTCCCACAAGAAATAGTGTCATTTGCTCAAATCATTTCAAGATCTCTGACTTTCATTTGTTGGCGAACAATAGGAGGAGATTAGTCGAGGGCACCAAACCAACTCTAAAGCCACACTGTATTTATCCCGGAAGTTTTTTATATCACGGAAAAAGTAAAACAGCGTACAGTCCACTTGATGTACTACACATTAGTCATAGTGGCGAAATGAAGCTTAGATTTCTCAACGTGAAAAATTAACAGTTTTAAACCTAATTTTCCAGAGTAATTAAAAATCATTCACTCTACCAAATGACAGACTATCATCTATGATGCCATTAGTGCCACTCTCACTATTCCTGATTCGTTGACATCTCCGTGTACTTCGTCAATCAAGTCAAAAAGTAGACCCACAAAAATGTATTCATATTTATACAAAAGTAATCCACTTTAAAAACCAGTGATAGATACAACTATAACTAGTTTTTAAAATGACGTAAACCTTAATTTTATTTGTTAAATGATAATTATAGTAGTACATAATAAATAAAGTTAATCTTTATTATAATATCTATCTTTGTATCACTTTTTAAACATAATATTCCGAACCGAGTTCTTGAATTTATCGATAATGCGTATCGACAGTAGTTGCAACCACGGCTGTAAGCAACTTGTCAGTGTAGTTGCGTCATCTCATTGTACTGTTACGACACATAATGTATCTATGTGTGTGTGAAATTGTTAGTGTATGTTTTAATTTTTATGTGTGAGTTTCGTAGAAACAGACGATTATTTTTGTGTGAGAATTTGAGAAAGTGTGGGTAGAGCAGATTTCCCCCCGCAAACAATGACAGACAGTTGTGTATCGGGAAAAAACGCTATGGCGGGCGTCTCCACTCCGGTCTGCCGGTGGTCCGTGTTGCTCTATGACTATTTAATTTAGCGCTTGCTTTAGACTTTTATGGTGCAGTGAAAGGTAGACAAACAGTAGGTCCTTTTTAGTGTTCCGTGTCCAAATGACAAAAAACGGAACCCTTATGGATTCGTCATGTCTGTTTGTCTGTCCGTCGGAAACTATAAGAGCTATGATGTTAAAACTTGGTAAGTAGATGTATTCTGTAAACCGCATTAAGATTTTCACAGACAAATAGAAAAAAATACAATAAATTTTGGGGTTCCCCATACATAGAACTGAATCTCAAATTTTTTTTTTCAATCCCATACGTGTGGGGTGTCTATGGATAGGTCTTTAAAAATGATATTGAGGTTTCTAAATCATTTTTTTCTAAACTGAATAGTTTGCACGAGAGACACTTCCAAGTGTAGGAAGTAGTATGAAGGTAAAATGTGTCCCCCCCCCCCCCCCGTAACTTCTAAAATAAGGGAATGATAAAACTAAAAAAAATATATGATGTACATTATCATGTAAACTTCCACCGAAAGTTGGTTTGAACGAGATCTAGTAAGTAGTTATTTTTTAATACGTCATAAATCGTAAATCGCAATTTACCTTTCATTCAATCAACTCAAATATAAAAAATTAAAAAACTTTTATTTTCATAAACATAAACCTATGCATAAACCGTGAATACCTACAGGTTTGTACGGAACCCTCGGTGCGCGAGTCCGACTCGCACTTGGCCATTTTTGTGTTCTAGATCGTTTAAATCATAAGTCTCTATCACTTTAATTCGATCACTCAGAAATAAGGGGGCGTCCATTAATTACGTGAGGTATTCTAGGGGGAGGGGATCAAGCTAAATCTTTCCAAATCTCACTTATGGGGCAGAGGGGTCTTGGCAAATATCACGTAATTAGTTTTCTCGCAGAAAACGGTGTTAAATTGCGTGAAAAATTATTTCTACAATAAAGTATGGCCAAATCTGAGACAATAGAACACTGATAAAAAAAATAACTTGACTCAAGAGCTAAAATCTTGAACTCTTGAAGATTTTAGCTCTTGAGTCAAGTTTTTTTTTATCAGTGTTCTATTATTGTATGGACGCCCCCTTATTTCTGAGTGATCGAATTAAAGTGATAGAGACTTATGATTTAAACCAGCTATACTCAACCTGCGGCCCGCGGGCCGCATGTGGCCCGCCGGGCCTTTGTTATTGGCCCATCTGACGATTGTTACAAAGGATGGGTGTCAATAACCAAGGTATTATAATTTCCCCCATAAATCACAAAAAATAAAATAATAGCGCAGAGCCATAGAATACCACAGAGCCATAGAGACCTTTATGCGCGGAACGCCACATATGTGGAATTTTGGAGTGTTGTTCCCCAAAAATATAAAAGCGTCCAAAGATGTGACCAAATCCTACTAACCCCCCCCCCCATCCTATTTATGTAACAAATAAATAAATAAAAAATATGTGTACGAATCGCCTTTAAGAAAAATGAAATACACAAAGAACGTTTACAGAAACAAACTTACAGATTTCTCATCTGGATGATGTTATAGCTAAAGCGACAAGGCAGATCTTGATAAAGTTTTGAGAAAGTGTTCAGAGTATTAAAAATCGAATTAAAACATATCAACATCTTTGTAAAAACTATTTTTTTTTCATTAATAAAGTAACTGCATCGTTTTAATTAAGACCTAAATAATTTTTGCTTGCGGCCCTCGACACCATGACTGTAACGTGTTTGTGGCCCCTATAAAAAAAAGGTTGAGTATGGCTGATTTAAACGATCTAGAACACAAAACACCGGCCAAGTGCGAGTCGGACTCGCGCACCGAGGGTTCCGTACAAACCTGTAGGTATCCTCGGTTTATGTATAAGGTTTATGCTTATGAAATGTAGTTTTTTTAATTTTTATATTTGATTTGATTAAATGAAAGGTAAATTGCGGTTTTCGATTTATGACGTATTAAAAAAAAAAAACTACTTACTGGATCTCGTTGAAACCAATTTTGGGTGGAAGTTTACATGGTTATGTACATCATATATTTTTTTTAGTTTTATCATTCTCTCATTTTAGAAGTTACGGGGTGGGGACACACATTTTACCACTTTGGAAGCGTCTCTCGCGCAAACTATTCAGTTTAGAAAAAAATGACATTAGAAACCTCAATACCATTTTTGAAGACCTATTCATAAATACTCCACACGTATGGGTTTGATGAAAAAAAAAAATTTGAGTTTCAGTTCTAAGTATGGGGAACCCCAATTTTTTTTTTTCTATTTTAGTGTAAAAGTCTTGATGCGGTTGACAGAATACATCTACTTACCAAGTTTCAACAGCGTAGCTCTTATAGTTTCGGAGAAAAGTGGCTGTGACATACGGACGGACGGACAGACAGACAGACAGACAGACATGACGAATCTATAAGGGTTCCGTTTTTTGCCATTTGGCAACGGAACCTTAAAAATGGCCAAGTGCGAGTCGGACTCGCGCACCGAGGGTTCCGTACAAACCTGTAGGTATTCACGGTTTATGCATGAGGTTTATGTTTATGAAAATAAAAGTTTTTTTATTTTTTATATTTGAGTTGATTGAATGAAAGGTAAATTGCGGTTTACGATTTATGACGTATTAAAAAAAACTACTTACTAGATCTCGTTCAAACCAATTTTCGGTGGAAGTTTACATGATAATGTACATCATATATTTTTTTTTAGTTTTATCATTCCCTTATTTTAGAAGTTACGGGGGGGGGGGACACATTTTAACTTCATACTACTTCCTACACTTGGAAGTGTCTCTCGTGCAAACTATTCAGTTTAGAAAAAAAATATTTAGATAATAAATAAATAAAATAACATAAATTTATTTATTTGTTAGAATATTGTTGTTACATAGGTGTTACATAATATGATGTCCATAACATTCTGCTGTTTCTAGCGTACAAATATTTTAAAGAATTGTTATTAAAACATACAATGTTGAGAAAAAAGAAAACGTTAACTACTAATATACTAATATAATGTCAGGGGTTATTAATTATAATGTCAAGAATCATTAATTACAATGTCAAGGGTTTCTAGTTATACTGTCAAAAATGATTAAATACAATGTCAAGGGTTTTTAGTAACACTGTCAAGAATGATTAAATAAAATGAAAAAAAAAATAAAAATAATATTAAAATACAATGTCATAGAAATAAATTCCATTCAATTATTAGGAGGTAAGTCGTCGTCTAATTTAAATTTTGAATCAAATTTTTCATTTAGAAATTCATTAGTTGAGTAGTAACACTTTTGCAATAGAAAGTTAAATAGTTTCTTTTTAAATGTCATGTAGTTATGACTTTTAAAAACATTAGGTAATTTATTATAAATTTGAATTGCCATACAGTAAACATTATTCGAATATAGTGTTATTCTTTGTTGGGGTGCACATAATCTGTACATATTTCGACTTTTCCTAAATACAACATCAAAAAAAAAAAAAACGAAAAATCGATCGTAATTGAAATAATGCTAAGTGTTTACGTACAAAGATACTGTTCAACCGTGAACATACTATAGTTGCACGCGCCAACAATAGCATCACAGCGTCAGCGACACACATACGGTCCACGCGCCGGCAACACCAGCACACCGTCAGCACTAAGATGTGGCCTACTGAGATCTTCGCTTCATCGGCTCGATACACACACGACACACATGTAAATAGCCATCAATGTGTATTTACCACAAAAATTGTATATAATTAAGTTCATTATTGTAATAAAGTTAGTCATCAAGCTGGAGTCGAGTGTGATTTATCTCCTTACTTCCTCTTACTGTGGCCAAGACACCTTTAGCCATCATCGGTCCTATGAGTCTGTGGGATCGGCAGTAAGAAAACCATTTCCTGTGTACATTGCACGACGTACACAAAACCCTCTTCCTACCCAAACTCCGTCTGTCACCGTAGGTCTCCTTGTGACAGACTTCCCTCTCGTATAACCAACGTAACCTACGTTTGGTGTGGTTTGTATGGTAGGCTAGGGCTAGGATAACTGGGGTGCTAGGTAGTTACTGTAGGGCTAGGTTTGGCGTCAGTTGGGCTTTAGGTACTGATCCAGGTTCAATTATCTCAAACGTAGTCACATCGTACACACTTGGAACACCGGCCGTACTAAGCTGTAAGTCCCGGTGTGTACAGATACAGAGTTCGAATATATTGTATATAAAGATGGGAGTGGTAATATATTTAGCTTTTTAAAGATTGGGACACAGCTTTGTAATGGGTGGGCTTTAGTCATTGATCTAATACATTTCTTTTGAGCTCGGAATGTTTTAATCGTATCAACAGAATTACCCCAAATAATAATGCCGTAGCGGAGAATTGATGCTACGTAACCATGATACGCATAAAGTGCTGCATTGATACCAGCTACACGAGTAATTCTATTTAAAACAAATATAAATCTTTGCAGCTTAGTGCATAATTTGTCAACGTGTATTTTCCAGTTGCAATATTTATCTAATGTTATCCCCAAAAAAGTATAACTTTCAACCTCTTCTACAGAGTTATTTGAATATCTTATTTCTAACTGGTGACGTATGCTATTATAAGTTTGGAACTGTATAAGTTTGGTTTTACTAATATTGACCTGTAGATTGTTGTCTTTTAGCCATTCTATTATTTTGTTTACCGTGTCATTAATCTCTTTTTCGTATTTGGAGATATTGTTATCGGTAAGTTCAATACTAAGAGTTGTATCGTCGGCGTACAGAATGCAAGAACAAAAAGGGTCCTAATATACTGCCCTGAGGAACACCACATGAGTTTTGACGATAAGCAGATCTATGTATTTTTTTTCTGATATTGTCTGCCTCGATATTTCCACACATTGTTGGCGATTATTTAAGTAAGATTTTATCCACTGTAATGCGTTTCCCCTAATACCATAACGATTCAGTTTGAAGAGAAGAAGTTTATGATCTACGAAGTCGAATGCTTTTGACATGTCTAGAAATATCGATGCTATTGGCCTTTTCTCATTCAAACTAGACGTTATCATTTTGACAAGAGAGAAACATGCAAGAGTAGTTGATTTATTTTTTCTGAAACCGAACTGTTCTTCTTTTAAAATTGAGTGTTTTATTAAAAAGGAGTGCAGTTTATCATACATAATTCTTTCAAAAATCTTAGAGATTACTGGTATTAGAGTAATCGGTCGGTAGTTACTCATGTCATTTTGGTGGTTTTTGGTGATGTTCCTTTGAAACGTCAGGTGCGTAGTATGTCAGGATCGTATTTCTGCATAAATGCAAAATATTATGACGATATTAATGGCACGGTGTATAGGTAATAAAATAATCGAATACCGTGAATGGTGGTCCAAGTCCACTCCTTGCCCCAGGCTCCCAGACCTACGTGAAAACAATCCCACAGCTCATCAGTCGCATGGGCAGGGAACATGTCCTTGATGATGCGAGCCTCTTCTCTATCGTTCAGGATGACCAGGTGCGCCCCCTCAGATGCACATATCCCGTACGCGCGCGTCCAGGTCTGTAGCTCGCGATGTACCTTGTAACAGTTGCCTGTATACCGCTTAAAGTGATATTCTGAAATAAAATCAAAATAATGTTTTCAAGATATTAGCCGGCCAAGTACGAGTCGAAATAGCTGATATGATAGCCGTGGAATACCTCTCCACTAGCCCATATGCTTTGTTTCCATGTTCTTTAACAGTCCTGCGCCGATCGGGGGTTATCTTTCGGTGCATCTTTCGGCATAGAGCATTAGCCTTATTCCATTTAAAATGGGTCTGCGCGAGTTGGTTTTGGCCGCTCGTACGCCATCCAATGGACCGGGACCCCATGATTCCCTAAGATATATGTATAACAGTGGCGAAGGCACCATATAACACGATTCCTACCGGGTTGCCTTCGGGGATTCGCATTGGTAACTCTATCACTATTAAAAATACAATAGTATGTAAATAGTGGCTACTATTGTCAATAAATATAGTTACACTACTAATTCAAACAACAAAAAAGGTTATTTATACCTTTGTATTACAACAAAAGAGAAATGTTCTAAATTAACCCGGCGCCAAAACGTCATAATCGGGAACTAAAAATTCATACAACAGCGATCCCGTAATGATATCACTTTAGGTCACGTGGCACCGCTTGATATGTACGAGAGCAAGCCGCTGTACAACGGGTTATGACAGAGACAGGTATAGAAAAATGCGTCAGCGAGAACGAGATAGAGGAATATTGCATATTTTATTCGTTTTCATCTGTTCAATTTAATTGTATTTAATTCATTACATTCCTATATTAATTTTAGAATGATAGTAAGTATTCTTAATTGATGAGTCAGTAAGTTAAGGCCGACTTCGCTTCGGCTTCTCTTTTAGAAAAATTTACGCCTCGCCACTGATGTATAATCATATAAAAATATTAAAAATGTTCCGAGCGGCGCCGGATGTAAAGAATAGCACCATCCCTTTTCCATCCGTGGGTGTCGAAAAAGGCGACGAAGCAAGAGAACGGGCAGCAGCATTGTCTATGTTTTTTACCACCATACTGCGATCGTTAACCCGCCTGTCTAGCGTGGCGATTTTAGCAAATCTCCCCCAAATTAGGGGAGGCCTATATCCAGCAGTGGACGTCTTTCGGCTGAAATGATGATGATAATATAAATGATGATGATAATATAAATGATGATGATAATATAAATGATTATGATAATATAAATGATGATGATAATATAAATAATATTTTTTTCGCCCTCAAAGTGCAACCACTTTATTACTAGGTTTTGTCCGTGACTTCTTCCGCGCGGAAGTCAGAAAACAACGTTTTTAAAGATCAGTTTTCAATAACATTATGGTAGTAGCTGGTAGATAATTCACTTACCATTGTCAAAGGTACCACATGCGTTTACTGTCAGATTGTTGAGTGGCCTGTAACATATGAAGGGAAGTGGCTTCATGCATGACGAGGTAGACATATAAAACTGGTTTACATATCTGAACAAAGTAAGGCAGTCATCGACACCAGCTCCATTTTGATCCCATTTTATTTCCATGTCAGACAGTGGTACTCCTGGAACATACACGTCAAAATTTCCTAAAATAATAGTTTTACTAATGTTTAGATTAGCAATTATTTTATAACAAACTAGGTGCCCGGGGGAATGTGGAATTTATCCCGCGGGAACGTGCTATCGGGATCAAAATACAATGTGACGTTCTCATAACATCAGCTGGCAGATGCAAGTAAAAGTTCCGTCAAAATCGTTCCAGCCGTTTTGGAGATTAGCCGCAACAAACAGACGGACAGGCAGACATACAATTTTTTTTGGAACGAAGTTCCTTATCGCCCGTTGCAAAAGGGGGCTACACGGAAAAAAATAAGATCAAAGTTGTAACGACACTTTTTGCTATAGTTGTAAGCCGTGCGGCGTGCGCGACGCGTGTTTCTCTGTCTGTCTATCTCTCTCTCTCTCATAGAAAGCAAGCCAGTTATTTTCGTTTCGTCTTTCTATTTCGCATTGAACAGTGTGGTGTCGCAACGATTATTTTTGTTGAGTGTCTACAGGGTTTTTGTACATAATAAATGATAAAAAAATAAAATTTTATTATAATTCCTTCACTAATTAATCGAAAGGAACTTCGTTCCATCCGGGTGTCCCTTGACACCTCTCAAGTTTTATGGTATACAAAGGTTTTTTGCATTGACACAAAAAACCTTTGTATACCATAAAACTTCTTTATTTATTTATTTTTTTATAAATATTTAGTAAAAAGAAACTGTTATTTTCACATTACAAACAAACACTTAATTTGAGTTATTTGTATATCTGCATATATAGATTATTGTGAGACTGGATGTTTTGTTAATAGATATGATCTATTCCTTTCCGTGATCTGAGATCACGGAAAGGAATCTCTTAGAAGTCGGCGTCTAGAGACGCCGACTTCTAAGCTGCCATTTATGTAGTGCAAGTCAGTCGTAACACACTTGTTTTGTATGGAAAATGTTGTTATTTCTATCAGCGCCCCCCGGTGCCAACAACATTCATTGCGGTATTTGAACAGACAGTTTTTCCGAACATATGAATTAATGGATTAGAAATATCCTTCAAAACGATTCAGATTGTGATAGTTAGTGTGTTACGCTATTAGGGGCTGTTCTACATTGAGTTGTGTGACATATCAACGCGTAAGTTTAATAATTATGCGTGCCAAGGAATTCTTCTTAAACAATTTAGCTGAATCAAGACTATTCTTAAGTACACGGCTGCAGCTAAAGAAACGAGCAGTATAAAATTCAATTTCATTTATCTGTGAGGTTTACAGGCCTCACATTTATTTGTTTGCTGGATTGGAGGAACTACTATTTGGTTCACTTATTAAAACTCATTTTTAAAACTTGAAGACGTATTTATTTCTTTAATCATTCGCCCATGGCGTGGATTTCGCAAGTAAACTTAAAATTTAACATTCCCTATACTTATAATTTAAACACAATGGTGCAAGATTCACCGGCTGCGCCGAGTTATCAAATTTCGGTTTACCAATAATATAACTAATTAAAATTTGGGTTTTCGTGATCTACTTCAAGTCCACCAATCAGAGCAGGCAAGGGCGTCTTGAGGTTTGGACAGGTTTCGACACGTTCTGATTTGACCAAACCTGACTCCGGAATAGATCGCGATTACAAAGTTTCTTAGTTCCTAAATTGAGTAGAATCAAACTATATCTAAACTAACTTATAGGTGCTATTATTTACATTGATCATCTATACTATCTATACTAATATTATAAAGCTGAAGAGTTTGTTTGTTTGTTTGTTTGTTTGATTGAACGCGCTGATCTCAGGAACTACTGGTCCGAATTGAAAAATTCTTTTTCTGTTGGGTAGCCTATTTATCGAGGGAGGCTATAAGCTATATAACATTACGCTACAACTAAGAGGAGCAGAGCAGTAATGAAAAATGTTTCAAAAACGGGGAAAATTTATTCCTTTTGAGAGTTTCCGTTGCGTGCGCTGCGTAAACGGTTAAAGTAACACAAAAAATATGTATGACGGAATTGTTTCTTTTAAAAAGTTCTAAAAAAAAGTCCGCGAGAGCATATGTCTATCTTTTAAGGTTGACTCACTATAACTCAAAAGGAGCGAGCAGCAACACTAACAGACAAATCGATGCGACGGGAAGGGTCAGGGGAGCAAAAATTTGACGCGGACGAAGTCGCGGGCAGAAGCTAGTACATAATAAACTTATTATTACATAAGCGATCTTATTACATAAACGTTCTATGGGCGTCCTGCACATTATCTTTTAAATGATTAATTACAAAATCAAATAAGACTGACCTTCTATAGAGGCGAAGTGTCCCTTAGAGTACAAATCATGGGTTCCCAGGAAAATCTGACCATTTACACCAGACTGTGTCATCTGTGTGTGAAGAGCATTAGCCAGCCCTTTATTGAGTGGAGACGCCAACACTGCGCCTGTAACATGAGATACACACAACGACATATGTACGAGTATAGTCACAGTAAAGATATCTTTACTGTGGCATAGTCAGATAAGTTACATACTAACTGTTGATTATTGCAGTTTGCTGTTAATTTTCCCCTGCTGTTCCAGGCGTGGTCCGAGGGGGGTCCTAGGGGTCATGACCTCCCAAAGCATTCAAGCTGGCGAGAGCCTGAATGATATACTACAGTTTCAAGTGTACTTACTTAAAACTGTTCTCACTTAAGCTACGGAGCTGATGTGAATATACAAAACATTAGTAAACAAACCCTAACCTGAACGAGGAGAGTTGTTAACATTTTCTAGCTCGCTTCGCTCGCTCTTGCATTCATCATTCTCATAGTTGCCAGGGCTATCCTGCTTTACGTCAACAAAGCAACTCCTATTTCTTTTTGAAAATCTATATATATATATATAAATGAATCCCTATTTCCCTTGGTCACGCCGCCATCACGCGTGATCGGCTGGACCGATTTCACTTTTTTTGTTGTGTTTGTTATTGTCAGGAGAATGTTCTTATGAAAGAAAAAAATTAAAAAATTGCGTGGAAAATTGGAAAATTTAAGAACACTTATTTAAGAATACAAAGTCACCTAACATGGGTGTTTGATAGCTAGAAAACGCTTTATGTCTTCGAAGTACCAGGTTGGCATAACTTGGTAGGAGCTCAACTAACATGCGCTTTATGTCTTCGAAGTACCAGGTTGGCATAACTTGGTAGGAGCTCACGTAACATGGGTGTGTGGTAGCTAGAAAATGCTTTATGTCTTGGAAGTACCAGGTTGTCATAATTTGGTAGGAGCTCACCTATCATGGATGTGTAGTAGCTAGAAAACTCTTAATGCCTTCAAAGTACCAGTTTGTCATAACTTAGTCTAACATGGGTATATGGTACTTGGTGCTCTTTGCTTTGTGTTGGTGGGATCTGATAAGTTAACACAACATTTATTTATTCTGAGGCGGTACGAAGTTCGCTGGATCAGCTAGTAACAAATAAATCCTAACCTGAACGAGGAGAGTTGTTAAAATTTTCGAGCTCATTTCGCTCGCTCTTACATTCATCATTCTCGTAGTTGCCAAGGCTGTCCTGCCATAAGCCGGTTCTAAAAGTTTCGAGCTCGCTACGCTTGCTCTTCTCACCCTGCAAAGTCCTCTGCTATAATGCCTATTATTTATCAAAAAGTGCTGCGACCAATTTGCCAGCACTATTTAATAACCCATGTAAAACTCGTCTCCCTGAATACCATAGTAATGTGGAGCTGGAGATGTACATAACTTCACAATCCCATGTCATAAGAGGCGAGCCTACTGCCATCAATCGGGCACAAATCCAGACTCCGGGTTGCTTCTGAGAACTTTCTGATGGAAAAACCCAATAACACTAACCGACCTGGGAAACAAACCCGGAACCTCAAGCTCAGCAGTAGCGCTTGCGGTCACTAGACCAAGGGATACCTTCCTGAAAATATTCCTCGGCATTCATGGTGACCCCCCAAAATGTTGGGCTGCGACTGCGCCTGGTAAGGACCTACTACAACTTATGCATTGCGTTCGAACTTTCGTGTACATTGGAGTGTGGAGTGGTGTTGTGGTGTGGTGTGGAGTTCAAAGAGTAACCATGGAATTCCTCGCCAGCTCTTCTTTATAGGAATCAAGAAATTGGAACCGTGCACCCAGCTTCTGTCTTTTCAAAAGTGCCCATGCAGGTTTACGTGAAATAAAAATATGTGGAGGAGGTGTGCCCTGCCTGGGCCTGGGCTGAGCACCTCCGTGTCCTCGTAGAGGTGATCGGCGGCGGCGACCTCTCGCGTCCAGCCCTGGTGCAAGCCATGGTACGGAGCGAGAGGGCATGGGAAGTCATCATCTCCTTCTGCGAAGCAGTAATGCTCACGAAGGAGGAGGCGGGGCGCGTAAAGGAGTGGCAGTCTCTGCGCCCTCACGTCCCTAGACGCCGCAGGAGGAGAAGCTCCGGGCGCCAGGAGTCGATTGCAGACTCCCGGCCACCGTAGGCACGGGCTTGCGGGCGGCGAGCAATGGGTACCTCGCCGCCCGGTAGCGTATTTACAAAGGCTATACTATTTTAGTCACGAGCCAGACTCTAATCATTGAGCTTTTGTTTATGCATATTACTCAACAATACCTAGTCTATCTCAGTAAAAAAAATGACTCAAATAGACTAGCTTTTTGTTTTAATATTTTCAAAGAAAATGGACGGACAAAATCTAGTACCATTTCAGTCACGCGTGGACGAAATCTCATCCATGGTTAATACCCAATTAATATGTATTCAAAATTAATATGTATGTAGCTGATTGCCACCTGCGCTAAAATAGGTTGACGGAGCCCCGCTTCGCGGGGCTCCTATTTCTGGGTGGTTTAAAAAAAAATAACCACGAAGGCTAAGGCGGGAGCTCCGCTCCGTTTCGCTCCCGCCTTAGCCTTCTAACCTAACCTATCCGAGTCGGGGTACTCTGAGTCGGGGTATTAACCATGGATGAGATTTCGTCCACGCGTGACTGAAATGGTACTAGATTTTGTCCGTGCATTTTCTTTGAAAATATCAAAACAAAAAGCTAGTCTATTTGAGTCAATTTTTTTACTGAGATAGACTAGGTATTGTCGAGTAATATTCAGAAACAAAAGCTCACTGATTAGAGTCTGACTCGTGACTAAAATAGTATAGCCTTTGTAAATTCGCCGCCCGGTAAGGACCAGGCCCGTGTCGACGGCGCGTAGTGTTCCACGCGCGCCTCAAAGAGATGTCAGCAATACTGAAGGGATCTGCTAGGACCGATGCCTACCAGAGTCGCGAGATCAGTTCGAAAGAGGTACCGCACAGTGGAACGAATGTATGGGAGCGGTTGGACGTAGACATGTCCGAAAAAAAAGAGTAAAATTATGCCAAACTAATGATGCCATCTTATTCGATTACTTAATGCCTTCATAACTTGTGGTGATGAATTTCTTCGTAACTCCCATATTTCGGGAGTAATTTGAGAAAATGTGAAATTTTACTATGAAAATGAGTGTATCGAGCTCTCTCCCTCCTGATTCCGGGCTTGTTTCAAGTAGCGGTCTCTAATATCATAATGCTAATACTAAGAGCTATATTTAATACTAAGACACATAGTGCGCCAAATGTGCACTTTCTGGGATAAAGAGTGATGTTTATTTTATAACACAATTTTTTTATTTTTTGTTTATTTTGTTGATTAAAACCGTTTTTCTAAAGGTTTACCTTATTACAATAACATTTCTGAGCAGCCAATTAGAGAAGATATAAGCTAATTAGGATATATAATTAGGGACTTAAGGTTTACATATAAAACTGATGCACTAATGATTACTGATAAGAACATTGCTATTATTTAATTACTAAATGGCTCTTAATACACTAATTTAGCATGCATCATTTACTAATTATCACAATAACTAATTACCTTGCAATATTTAACAAAGGATACCTGGGATACCTGGATTTTATATAAATAGGTCACTATTAGTAACTTTAAAATCAGTGTTGATTTACACCTCGTTGTATCCAAGCTAATCTCGCAATGTATTTTCCAAATTTTAATACAAATCTTGATATTCACGTTGCTTTATGCGCACGCGCACATAAAGATTTACGCGACTTTAACTATTTGTTCAGTGTTTTAAAAGATAACAGTTGTGTTCAGTTATGTGAAAGTGCTGAAACAAGTTTAAAAGACTGGTGTCGTCGATTTTGCTACCGCATTTATGCAAAATGGACACAGTCTGGAAGAAGCACAGATAAGTTTCGGAAGAAACATGAGATTTGGCTACAGGCTGCAATTCAATGGCCGGAATTACAGAATGAAAATATGGAACCTTCTACAGAAAATATAAGTGACGTCATCGAGCCCATAATTTCTCCTGCTAAATCTGATGCTTCAACTTGTACACATCCTAGTCCTCGTAAATCTTTTGAGGACCTTAGTAACCGGCAAAAAAGAAGACGCACTGAAGATAGTCTTTCATGCAGCAGTAGCAGCGCTGAAATTATGTTTTCGGCCGAAAGGGCGCTTCAAAAGGCAGGACAAAGCGATACAGCTTATGTTATGAAATACTTGACGGAGAATCCAGAAGAGGCCTCAAAAATCAAAGCCTTCATTGAAGGTAAATCAATTCAGGTACGGGAAATATCCCCTTTGAAGGCATTGGCTCTTTATGTATCGATGAACTTATCGAAATGGCGCTATAACACTCTTCGGGATTTCAACACTCAAGAAGGAGCTCTTCAATACCCGAGTTACTACATGTTGGTTAAAGAAAAAATTAAGTGCTATCCGGCCAAAGAAGATCTCACAGTTACAGAGAGCTCTGCAAAAATCAAATTACAAGCCTTGATGGATTTAACCTCAAGAAGACTTATTAGGTCGTTAGAAACCCCTGTTGATCCCAATCAACAGCTCGTATTGAACAGCAAATGGGGTTTTGACGGATCATCTAGCCAAAGCATTTATCATCAAAGGACGAGTGAAGATGAGCAAATCGATCTTGCTAGTAATTTTATGATTAGTCTTGTACCACTGCGGCTCGTCTCAAAAGGTGTAACAATTTGGGAAAACGAGCGACCATCTTCCACTTCATTTTGCCGGCCAATATTGTTTAAGTTTATAAAGGAAACCAAAGAAAATGTGCAGAGAGAGATGGCTGAAATCGAAGCAGAGATTGAAGCCTTAACTCCATCCACCATCACTGATGGAATTAGTGTCAAACACCAACTGCTGTTGACAATGATTGATGGTAAAATTCATTCCATTATATCCAATACAGCAGCTTCAGTGTGTGACATATGCAAGGCTTGTCCTAAAGAAATGAATAATTTAGAGTTAATCAAAGATAAACACGCAAACGAGGACATGTATAAATATAGCTTAAGCACCCTTCACGCTTGGATTCGCTCAATGGAATGCTTATTACACATTTCCTACAAATTAGACATAAAATCATGGCAAGTAAGGGGTGATATAGCAAAAAGGCAAGTTGATGACAGGAAGAAAAGAGTTCAAGAGGCTGTAAGAAGAGAAACGGGCTTACTTCTCGATGTTGTGAAACAAGGCAGTGGATCCACCAACAATGGCAACTCGGCAAGGAGATTTTTTGAAAACTACACTAAATCTCCTGAACTGACCGGAATAGATGCTATGCTTTTAAGAAAAATCTGTGTGATCTTGCAGTGTATTTCATCAGGAGAGAAGATCAACGTAACTAAATTCCGAGAGTTCTGCTTTGATACTGCTAAGCTTTACGTGGAGTTATACCCATGGTATTATATGCCTTCTTCACTTCATAAAATTTTAATGCATGGGCCAGACATAGTTCAGAACATGTCAATTGTGCCCATTGGTTTTCTATCCGAAGAGGCATCTGAGGCTAGAAATAAAGATTTTAGAAAATATAGAGAGGGGCATTCTCGAAAGCATAGCAGTATCTCATGCAATGAAGATATTATGCACAATCTTTTACTGTCTTCTGATCCACTTGTTACAAGTATCCGTCCAAAAGGAAATAAGTTTGTAAAAAAATCTTCTTTTAAGGAATTTTATGAGCTTACGGATTCTGAGAAAAGTGATATCGAATTTGTTAACATAAATGATTTAGCGGACATCGATTCTGAATTTGAATTAATTGATGATGATGATGATGACGAAGATAATTAAATGATGTTATTGTTTTAAAATGTGTAACTTAGTAAATTAGAGCTTACATCTTAATTATTTATTGTACTTTTAATGAAACTAGGTAATTTATTATCAACTTACTTAAAAGTCATACTCTCATCAGTTCTTGTGAATATTTTTGTTAATATATATTTCTGTATATATATAATATATTTGTAGACCTCTTAATAAGTCTGTCTGCGGTTTAAAGTAAATACAAATGGGGAAAAAACGTTTTTTTTTTTAAATTTTCATTTCCTTTTATCCCAGAAAGTGCACATTTGGCGCACTATGTGTCTTAGTATTAAATATAGCTCTTAGTAATAGCATTACGATATTAGAGACCGCTACTTGAAACAAGCCCGGAATCAGGAGGGAGAGAGCTCGATACACTCATTTTCATAGTAAAATTTCACATTTTCTCAAATTACTCCCGAAATATGGGAGTTATGAAGAAATTCATCACCACAATTTATGAAGGCATTAAGTAATCGAATAAGATGGCATCATTAGTTTGTCATAATTTTACTCTTATTTTTCGGACATGTCTACGTCCAACCGCTCCCATACATTCGTTCCACTGTGTACCGTGGCCTTGGCATATGGGAAACTGAAGGAACGCGGGTGGGCTTTAGTCAGTAAAAATCTGACACGCCCTTTCGCTCCACCTACAGCGGGAGAAGTCATTAATTGATGATTTCCCACCCACAAAAAAAAAAAAAATACTAAGACACACATACATACACACCAAGCTTAATCTACACTAATATTATAAGCTGAAGAGTTCGTCTGTTTGTTTGGTTGAACGCTCTAATCTCAGGAACTATTGGTTCGAATTGAAAAAATCTTTTAGTATTGGATAGTCCATTATCGAGAAAGTTTTTAAGATAAATAAAATCACGCTGCAGCTCAAAGGAGCGGAGCGTCAATGAAAAATGTTACCAAAACGGGGAATATTTATTCCTTTTGAGAACTTCCGTTGCGTGCGCTGCGTAAACGATTAAAGTAACGCAACAATAATGTATAACGGAATTGACCCTCTTAAAAAGTTCTAAAAAAAACCGCAATAGCATATGGCTATCTTTTATATTTGGCTCGCTATAACGTATATAATTGTAATAAAAAAGCAGCGATTTTATATTTAGCTTCAGCTAAATATTATATAGTGGAAGAGTTTGTTTAGTTAAATTTACTAATCTCAGGAACTACGTTTAGTGTTGGATACCCTATTTATCGAGAAAGGCTATAGACTATATAAATTCACGCTAGGACCCGTAGGAGTCAAGCAAAAAGATAAAACGTAACGAATATGAAGACCTCGCACGGGCAGGCGATTCAATACGACGGGATAGGTCGGGGGAAAAAGAAATTTAACGCGGATGAAGTCGCGGGCAGAAGCTAGCAATACATATATTTCTTGGTCTAAAGGCATTTTTCTTGAGATTTTTAAAACCGCGATTGTCCACCCAAGTTATAAATCTAGAGAACTACTCTGCTTGCACCCTGTTGAACAATAGCGTAGTAACAGAACTTAAAACTTTAACCAGTGTAACATTGTTTAAAAGTTACGTGTAAGCACACATCGGACACCTGCAACATATTTAGTTACGCAGTTGTTTATTGTAATAAAATGTTGAATAAGCAAATTCTTAGACTTAGCGCTGTTTATTAGAACTAGCTTCTACCCGCGATTTCGTCTGCGTCAAATTTTTGCTTCCCTGACCCTTCCCGTCGCATCCAATTGCCTGCCAGTTTTCGTTGTTGGTCCGCTCCTTTTGATCGTAGCGTGATGTTATACAACCTATAGCCTTCCTCAATAAATAGGCTACCCAACACAAAAATGTTTTTCAATTCGGACCAGGAGTTCCTGAGAATACCGCGTTCAACCAACCAAACAAACAAACTCTTCAGCATGATGAAAATGCTCTACCAACTCCCAGGATAAGTCAAGCTTGTGTTCTGGGAAGGCGTCCTTGTGAAGCATGTGTGTTGTGACTGTGAATGATAGGCTGAGAAATGATGAGATAATACAACGAAGCAGTCTTAAAAAAAATGTAGTGACTAAAATTGAAACATGTATGCTTAGATGGTTTGGTCGTGTTGAGAGGTGAATGAAGGGCGCTAACAAAAGGTATTTACAAGGCAGATGTGACTGGATACGCCGGAAGGGAACGCCCTAGGAGAATATATAGTGACCGTATTGGTGATATTTTTCAGAAAGGTCAAATGCGTAGTACTGGTAACCGGCGCGCGTGTATGACAAGATGTATTTGATCATAAAGGAAGCAAAACTAGTATGGATCGTAACAGGGGGCGTTTTATAGTTTCTGCCTACCCCCATGGGAAAATGGCTTGAGTTTATGTATGTACATACATATATGTTTTGGGAGTTAGTGGTTCTAAATATAATGTGTTTCTTTAATAACATAATAAAGATAAAGTATCTACTTATTTAATAGAGGTTGGCCTCTGATATTTGGGGTCACCAGTTCCGCGTATCTAAGGCGATAACGGGAATTCCCGCAAGTCAGTCACATAGGTACTCTATAGACCTTTGTTCTTACTTAATTATAAAGAAGTTTATATTGTTTAAACAGGATGTTTAAATTAAAATAAAACAAGCCAGTATCGTCCATGATAAATTAATGTAATGACATTTTTTATTTTTTAAATGATGTTGCCCTCACACACATAATAATGATTAGTAATATCCAAACATATAGAGCGTATTAATATATACGGTACTTTATTGAGATGGAGCAGTAAATATGTAGCTGGAAATCGTAAAAAAGTATGTTGTCTTTACCAATTTTCTAAAATTCACATGCACTGACTGATAGGATCACTCAATTTTTTTTAGTTTTTCTATGAGAAACATTTACGGCATTTTATTTAGGCGCTACTCTCGATTTTGTGGACGAGTATGTTTACCTAGGACAGACTGGCCAGTTTGGTAGGTCCAACTTCGAGAAAAAAGTCAGTCGTCGAATTCGACTCCGCTGTTCAGTATTCGAGAAACTACGCAATATCTTCTGGTCCCACATAGCGCTCAAGACGAAATTCGTTGACCAGTGTGTGTTACTGAAACGTGGTTGCTCTCAACGAGCCTTTTTAGAAGGCTAGAAGTCACCAAAGGGCTATAGAGAGGGCTATGCTTGGAGTTTCCCTACGCAATCTAATCAGAAATGTCGAGATCCGTAGGAGAACTAAGGTGACCGATATAGCCCGAATGATTGCCAAACTTAAGTGGCAGTAGGCAGGGCACATTGCTCGCAGAAGGGTGATGGGGCTGAAAGTTCTGAACTGACAACCGCGTACCGGAAAACGTAGAGTTGTGAGGCCTCTCACAAGGTGGACCGATGATCTTGTGAAAGCCGCAGACATCCGCTGGATGCGGGAAGCACAAAACCGGGCGAAGTGCGCACAAAACTGGCTGAAGTTTAGGAGAGGCCTATGACCAATAGTGGACGTTATTCGGTTGAAATTTTGATGATAAGAAACATTTACCAGTGGTTTTATCGGTTAAGGTAACTGCCCATAAACAGACATCTAAAAAATCCACCATGTAAGAACTTAGAAGCTAGTCATGAAAAAAATATAAGTCACATGGGGACGATAGGGATGATGTTAAAATTCATAAAAGCTATGTGAACCTCTGCGTAACGTATCTTAGATATGGACTACAGCTGTCCTCTTAGAATGAACTAGCCAAAGGAGAAGGGAATAACTCCATAGATTCCTGGGCCCAAGTGTTAACTAAATCAAACTAGCCTTATTTGTAAGAGGGTATAATAACAAAGACTCACTGAAAATTTAGTGAAATTTGGCTATCCAGGAACCAAGTTATATGAATTATAGTAAAAGTGAGGTTTACACTTTACACAGCAATCCATGTCGTCAATATTCAATCGATAGGCGTAAACAGTTGTCCAAAATAGAGAGCCAGGTAATTTAGAATAGCAAGATCCGTCAAATAGTCCGTTATAATATGCAAAGCCGAGGTGTCGTGGGGTTAAACAATAAAACAAGGAAATTACGGGCGCACTCAGAACGAAAGCAACCAAACAAGTGCATCTGTCAGTCAGTGACTGACGGCTGTCAGGCACAAGTGTTGCCGGAACAAAAAAAATCACTATAAATCGATTTAATCAATTCCACGAAAGCTTGATATGCACTTGTCACTCGACTTGCATACATATTCTCAGATTTTACCGATTTATTCATAATCGATTAGTAGTAATTCAGGCATTATTTAATCGATTATTTAGTTTCATTAACTTAATTGAAGTTTTCTCGCTTTCTAGGTAGAAACATGGTACCATATTCTGTAATTTCCTTTAGAAAAATATAACGGTTTTTTAATACACATTTCAACTAGTTCACTGCTGGGCCCAGAAGTCCCCTTCTCCTTTCCCGTAAACCTGCGTTAAATGTTCTAAACAGCCATATAATCAGAAAAACAGTGGAACTTACCTTCATAGTGACATCTCAGGAAGGCTTCCTGCCACGTAGCGGGGATCGCGTGCAGTTTGAGCCAACCACCCGCCTCATAGTTGAGCAAGTAGTCGGGTTTGCAGTGCACAATTACTGCGGATAACAAAGATATTGAAATAACTACTTAATATTAACTGACAAAAATATCAACAGTCCCATACAAATAAAAAGAGAAAATACCTACAAGACACAAATGTATGGTACGGCTGAAATATTTTTCGCAATTAAGTTGTTGGTCCCGTAAAGGAAATCGTTCATTTTGGTGGTCGAACCGCACCCTTAAATTTGACCACACCTTTTTGGTACACCCTGTATAATTACTTCAGACGCAAACACTGATATTATGCTTGTATCGATTTTGACACGGTGTTTGTTCACATTGCTAGCGTGTAAAAATAGTTTTACCTGTCAATGAACCTTATACAATTAAGCTACTTTCGCCTCTTTTGTTATTTTAAGGTGAAAGCTACAGGATAATCCAAGAAATTCATTTTAAAAAAAAAGACATTTATTGCAATTTGCAGGCCATATTCAAGCTATAGGTATGTAGACAAAATGTCATTCGTGGCCGGATCAAATATGGCTTTATATATTACTAGCTTTTGCCAGCGGCTTCGCCCGCGTGGAGGTCGGAAATTATCCCGCGGGAACGTACTACCGGGATAAAAAGTTGCCTATGTCCTTTCTCAGGCTCTAAACTATCTGTGTAACAAACATTTAAATCGGTTCTGTAGTTTTAGCAGGAAAGCCAGACAGACAGACAGAGTTACTTTTGCATTTATAATATTAGTATGGAAGTATGGATTCTGTAAAACATACGTGTCACGGTAGCCAATCATATTTTTATCAACATATAATCTGGAACTGCGCCCTAATCGCGTAACAAACTTTAGTCAGAATTTGAATCATTTTGAAGGTTATTGATAATCTATTGCTTTGTATGTTCGAAAAAATTTACTGTTTAACAATGTAAATAACACAATGAATGTTGATGAACTGTGAACATTTAAGTCATTCCTAATGTTAGTGTGTTATGCAGCTACCCTACCGTGAATTGCAAAAAAACGTAAGAAGGTTTAAAATTCGCGGGTAACACTGGAGCTTCCACCTTAATAATATAATTTCAACTGAAATACTTCCACTGCTGCTATAATCGCCACGCTTGACAGGCGGGTTGGCGATCGCAGAATAATGGTAAAAGGCATAGAGAGCGCGCCCCATCTAAACTCTTATTTCCCTTAGTCGCCTCTTACGATATTCACGCAGAGAATTGGGTTGGTTCTCTACTTCCGGCCCCGTGCCTTAATTATCATAATTCTTTATTTCATCATCAGGTAATAATGTTCCCACTATTGGGACACAGGCCTCTTCTCGGTGAGAGGGAGTGGGTCATAATCCACCACGCGGGCCCAGTGCGGGTTGGTAGATGTCACATGTCTTCAAATTATTGGTTCTAAGACATGCCGGTTTCCTCACGATGTTTTCCTTCACCGTTTTGAGAGCAGTGGTGATGAAATAATTTACACAAAGTAATGCGCCTGCTTGGGTTTGAACTCACGACCTACTACTCGTAAGTCGCGGCCGTTACCACTTGGCCACCACTGCTCCATTGATTGATTCGATGCTTGATTCTTTATTTATGAGGGAATAAATTTAAGAATTTATGAAAAATTAACGACGCAGTGTTATCTAAAATTAAACAAAAGTATATGTACTTACCCGTCACTAAGGCGAAGGAGTACAAACACACAAAGTATATCTTAAACATTTTTGTGACCCGTATCCGTACACCGCCCAAGTTGTAATGTAATAAACTAAAGTTAATAAAGTATGGTATGTTTCACTTGAAGTGAGCTGACTGTTGTAAATATTCTATACTAGCTGCGCCTGCAGTTTCACTCACGTGACTGTGTATTCTATTAGCATTATCAGTTAGTCGGAATGAGAAGCCGCATCATCTGCAGAATTGGTTGATTTCTTTTATTTAAACTATTACTTGTTAATACTTCTTTGATTTAAATAAATGAACGAAAAAAAAAATAGTTCGTAGTTCATAATGTATCCTGGTAACCGATAGTAAAATGCGTCCATTTAAAACATCCGAATTGATAACCTCCTCCTTTTTGAAGTCGGCTAAAAATGTAGCTTAATAGTGATTTTTCTCACTTCTTTGAGTACTTTGATCAGCCGATTGAAAAACGATACGCGTTACTGAAACATACTGATATAGCTTGAAGTGAAGGTAATTAAGTAACACCAGATAAGGTACGTGGGTCGATAATGCTTGTTTAAAAAAAAAATGGAAAAGTAGAAAATAATTGACAAAAAAAGCGTCGAGTGCTTTTTGAGGTATTCTAATTGATATCAAGCACCCCACACTTTTTTTTGTAATTTTTCATTTGTTTTTTTTTTTTAATTTTTATGGAAGCGTGTTTTGTTTGCTATCCTGGTGACCCTGGCAAGGATAATGGCACAGATTTTTAAAATTATTGGATTTTCATTGGTCCTCGATAAGTCTAAAAAGTTTAAATGTTACCGTTTGAAGTGGGTCAAAACCGAGTCTAAAGGAGTCTGTTACAAACATGCTTACAAACAAACAAACAAACATACAGGTGAAGCTAATAAAAGCGTGTTGGTGTGGAGTCAGGTTATCTACTCCGTTTGCATCTCGTCTTCTGTCATTCAAAAGTTTTGATAAGGTTTCTTGGAATCGCATAAACCTGTGGGAATATAATTTTATAACCGCACAATCAACATTCATTTCGTTCAAAAAGTGCTGATCCTTAGGCTAATTTCTCTAAATGACTGTTGACTGATTTTGATTTTGAACATCATCATCATTTCAGCCGAAACATGTCCACTGCTGGACATAGGCCCTCCCCAGTTTGGGGGATTTGCCATAATCGAGTTGGTGATCGCAGTATGGTACTAAAAAGCATAGAGAACGGTGCTGCCGATTCTCTAATAACACACGCTTAAATTGTATGAATTGATCGTTTGAGTGGTATAAATTCTTCTAATCCAAGAACTCCGGATCGCAACAATGCACGGCGGTTCCGCTAGAGGTCGAAATTAAAAAAAAACGCATATAGTGTTTTCACATCTTAAACACTGTCATGTCGTTGGCTCGTATACTATTATTAAGTATAAATATATCTCCGATAACTAATCAGTTTCATTCTCTAGTGAAACCCAAAAGTTGACACAACTCCCATTGCACGTGCACCCTTATTAGCGACTAATTACGTGAACGGTAATTAGAGGCTATTTTCTCAGAATCCTGTTAATTAAGTGATTTTTTTTTTACAATAAAGCTTCAAGAATCAGGTATTTCGTTTTGCTTTGTATACTCGTTTTGACATTATTCTGAATAATATTGAAATAACGATGCGTCTACGTGACGACCAAATTTTGTTTTGAAAATCTGTAGAATTATTCTTTACTTAGACTTTTAACTATGTTCTGAATCAGACGTAATGCTAACTTTTTCTTGATTAAGAAGCCACATGTGTCTAAAATGCGGAAATTTGCGGATTAGATAGTTATAAGCGTGCTACGCCTGTGTAGGCGAAAGCTACGAAAGTATTGCAAAAGTTAATTTTATTTCATTTTAATGTTTTTCATATGTTAAGTGCATTGGAACCTTTTATAGAGGTTTTATATTTGAACTGTGGTTATCTACGAGTAGTTCCGATACAGAAAGACGCCGGCAAGTGCTGCAGCAACTAATGGACATGTTGCCGGATGCAAATAACATCGATGTTAGCAATTTGGAGAACGTTCTGAAGTATATCTGTGAACGACTTGTTTTTTTTTTGTTCTGAAAATCAAGTAGTCGGAAGAAAAGCACAGTCCTCAATAAATATTCTACGTGGCTTAGTGAGAAAGAATCAATCTACCGAACATCAACTTTCAGAGAAAACACTTCGCACGATATTCTCGATCAATCATCATCATCGCGGACCTCGGCTGCTGTTTGACAACCAAAAAAAGATTTTGCAACTTGCAGTAAGCGGTCACAACGAAGAAGACTTGCAACACTATCTCGTTGGATGAGTCAGCCGTCAGTCATCTAATGGAAACATCAGACCCTGATAAACCTTGACGATGTGTCTCTATGATAACAGAAGCGAAACTTACGAAGCACATGTTACTCCGCAACTTCAAAAATTCTCAGAGCAATGCAATTTTACCATCGTACAACAAAGTGTTAGTAGCAAAGAAAAAATGTTATCCTGAAGTTGTCAGAGTTACCGAGTTGACAGCGGAGGTGGAGTTGCAAGGTTTGCTGGATCATACTGCGGCTCGTATAATCGAATCACAAAAAGAAGTGTTGTCTGCCATCCCTCAAGAATCAATAGGAGATGTATTTTTAATATGGAAGTGGGGTCTTGATGGCAGCACTGGCCATAGTGAATACAAACAAAACTTTGCTACCTCCGTCGTTTCTGAAGATGGAAACTTATTCGTGACTTCATATGTGCCGCTTAGATTGGTTTCAACGAACACATTTTCAGAAGAGACTGTACTGTGGAAGAACCCTCGCCTATCATTTACAAGATATTGCCAACCAATCCGCTTTGAGTTCATTAAGGAGACTAATGATTCAACTGTTTTAATTTTTATTTACCTATTTTGTTTTTATTCATACATTTTTCATGATATAAACCTAAAATTGGGTTTTCATTAAAATATCCATAACTATATATACTTTAATTGCATTTTCATTTAAAAAAAAAACAACTTTTGAATATATAAATAATTATGACCGCCTTACAAAGGCACGCGGACCACTGTGCAATGCCGACAGCGTTGTGTATCTCTGGTTTTAGAATTCTCAGGATTTCGTGGCTGGCGATAATATTAGCACATTATAAAATTGTCATTGTCAAGTGTTAATCTCGGGCGGAAATGCATCCTATTTGGGAACAAATGTTATCAATCGCTCAACAAAATATACCCGGAGTTATTAGTATTTATATTATATGTATGTAAGTAGGATGCCAAACAGGATTTACGATACTACACAGTATATATTCGCATGTTATCTCCAGTTTTTACATTACAGCTGCAACAGTGAAACGATAGCTACCTACAGTGAGCACCTACGCGACAATGTTGAACATATATGTTGTTTGCTTATCATACTTGTTAGTTGTAACTGGTGAGTACTTCATTATATCTTATACCTTTAAACGAGCAATTCTTGTATATATGTGTATATATATATATATATATAATCTGAATCTCGGAAATGGCTCCAACGATTTTCATGAAATTTAGTGTACAGGGGGTTTCGGGGGCGATAAATCGATCTAGCTGGGATTAATTTTTATAAAATGTCATTTTATTAGTGTTTTCAATGACCAACTTTGTCGATAATCAACTTGAACATAAACTTATTATTTTAAACACAATTTACCAAATAATACTGAGCAAAGCTCGGTCAACCAGATATTAGAATTTACACGAAGTAGATAGCCTGTTTTGGATTATTCCCCGAGTACCCCGATCTTCGAGACCCCGTCCCGGAGAACCCCGAATGAGATAAATATGATTACATTTCTTTTTTTTCTTTTTTCTATAACTTTAAACTTGTACAGTCGACATAAAAAGTGCTTAAAAGTATGTTTGAAATACTTAAGACGAAAGTAGTTTATTTGAAATGTTGTACAATGTCGAATCATAGTTTAATAGAGGTATTTACAGTTTGAATAAAATGTTTCAAAAATATAAAATAAATGTTAAAATATTATCAGATCATACTTAGCAAATATATTTTTAATAGTATTTTTGATTTACTGTATTGTAAAAAAATAATGTAAATGAATCCGATTTTCCATGTTAGAAGAAAATGGAAAATGAAATGGAAATGGAAAATGAAATTGTTATTTTAGAGTTAACTATTTCCTATGCTACATTAATTACATTTAAAAAATAATTCAAATGTAATAAATGTAGCAATTAATAGAATGTGAGAGCTTTCGCGTATTTTTTAAATTATGTTAATGCTCCATGTAGAGTAAATATTTTGATTTTCTGTATTGAAAAAGGAACTATTGAGATAATAATTAAAACCTATAATTGCTCTAGGAGACTCTATATTGTATTCTCTAATTATAATAATTACCTTAACCAAGCAAGACGTTATAATTTTTCCTGATTCTTAAAGTTAAGTATTATAATTTTAGTAAATAATAAAATTTAATTTAACATATCATTTGCTGACGGTACTTTTAAGCTAAATTGACTGTTAATTGAGTTTATCTAGACAAAAAAAAAATCGGGGTTCTTCGGGACGGGGGCCTCGGGGATCGGGGTACTCGGGGAATAACCCCCTGTTTTTAACCGACTTCATAAAGGTGGAGGATTTAAAATCATCATCGATGTTTCCTTTTGGGTTTTCTTTAACGTTTTCCTCTTAGCGTTTGATATACAAAGATTCATAATTATAAATCCAACAACCAAAAATAAAACCATTGTGTGTGCATTAAAATGAAAAAAAAAAAATACTGTAATGCTCTAACAGTTGTATGAATTGTTTATATCACGCCAATATGCGTAGTGTGTCCGATTTGCTACTCAATAATTTTCCTTAAGCAATTTAAAGATATTAATATAACAAGGATTATCCAAATAAATCTTGACCTTACCGGTTCGAAGGGAAGTCCCGTCTACAGAATACAAATTGAATTCTTTTTAGTTTTTGCCTTATGGAGACTTAATTGCCACATTCAAACCAGCCTTCTTAGCGTTTCATAGTTTCTAATATCAGATACGACATTGTGCTGTGGAAGAATTCTGTGCTTATACATAAACTAGCTTCTGCCCCCGATTTCGTCTGCGACAAATTTTGCCCCCCTGACCCTTCCCGTCGCATCGAATTGCCTGCCAATTGTCGTCCATTTTTCGTTGATGCTACGCTCCTTTTGATTGTAGCCTATTGCCTTCTTAAATAAATAAGCAACCCAACATAAACAGATTGTTTTCAATTCGGACCAGTAGTTCCTGAGAATACCGCGTTCAACCAAACAAACAAACTCTTCAGCTTTATAATATTAGTATAGATTAGGTATTTTTAGCCCAAAAACAATGTATCCGTGCTATTTCTGATATGCCACCATTGACTACACATAAACAACTTTTTTTAAATCCAGAAAAAAACCCGGTAGGAACATGTTTCATTGCTGTTTTGTTTCTTCTATTTATTTGTTAAAATGCACTCTAATTTCAACGTCTTGGAGGCACTGATACGTTCAACACAAATATCCTGATAGACTAATTATTCCTACAATGAAAAATCACTTACACCACAGAAGTAACTTTCCAATAGTTTATTTCTTTATCTTATACCTTTAAACGAGCAATTCTTGTATATATATATATATATATATATATATATAATCTGAATCTCGGAAACGGCTCCAACGATTTTCATGAAATTTAGTATACAAGGGGTTTCGGGGGCGATAAATCGATCTAGCTACGATTCATTTGTATAAAATGTCGTTTTATTCGTGTTTTCAATGACCAACTTTATCGATAGTCAACTTGAACATAAACTTATTATTTTAAACACAATTTACCAAAAAATACCGAGCAAAGCTCGGTCAACCAGATATTAGTTAATTTAAACGGTACAACACCAGTTTAAATAATTAACATGGTAACAGATAAATAGCTGTCAAAAGTCACTATAGAAAACTTCGTGACAAAATAAGCTAGAGCTAGAAATGTCACATGGTAGAACAGCCTTAATGAACAAAAATACTTTCTGTATGGCCGCAAAAATATTCAACAAGCTGCCTAACCCATTCAAGTTGCTAACACATAACATAACATCACGCCTTGTTTCCCCGAAGGGTTGGGCAGAGGTGTACCTATAGTACACACACATTTCGTCTGTTATGTTTAAGTCCCATGGAATAGGGGGCGAGCCTATTGCCATCAACCGGGCACAAATCCAGACTGAGAAATTCCAGATGGAAAAACCCAATAACACTTTGCCCGACCTGGGAATCGAACCCAGGACCTCATGCTTAGCAGTAGCGTTTGCTACCACTGGACCAACGAGTTGCTAAATCTGAACAATTTCAAAAGTGTATTAGTAAACATCATCCCGTTCGCGTGGTGCCGAACGTGAACAATAGCACCATCCTATTTCTTCCCGTGGGTGCCGTAAGACGACAAGCGGAGATAGCGACTATGGGACTTACTACAGAATGGGTAGCAGCGTTCTCTATGCATTTTACCACCATACTGCGATTGCCAACCTGTCTGCCAAGCGAGGCGATCATGGCAAACACCCCTAGATTGGGGGAGGCCTATGTTCAGCAGTGGACGTTTTAAGGCTGATTATTATTACACTGACCAATTTTTATTTTATTAAGAATCCTCAATATTGACATTTAACCATTCCAACGCTAGCGCTACGGTATACGGCAGCTGAAATATGAAGATTCATTTATAAAAATTTGTCTTGGCTGTGGAAGACGTAATAATATTTTTATATTTTATTTTACTCAAATTTGAATGTACTCGTATTTCCTCTAATTTTCTGAACACGATAAGTTCACACTACCCTAATACGAATGCTTAATCTTGACATGGCAATTTTTTCTCTCTCTATTTTCATATTTTATTTTTATCATGTTTATTGCTGTAATTGAAGGAGCACATGTATAAGAAACTTTTACGACTGTGATTTATAATGTATATGTGTATCCTTTGTTGGGGGTTCCCTCTATCTGGCAGAAACTTGATGCTCCGAATTTTATTTGGCATAACTCACTTGGCATAATCTTATTTAAACGAATATTTGTAAGGCATAAAAAATGTTTAGCATAATCATTGTTTGGCCGAATGTTAATATGCTCGACTTTACGCTGGCATACTTTTAAGATGGCAGAATATTATATCGCATAATTACCTTTGGCAGACTTAAAATTCCGCATAATTTCGTTTAGCATAACAATTATTTAGAGCAATGATTATTTGGCATACTTTCACTTGGCATACTATCAAGATGGCAGAATTTCATTTAGAATAATTTTGTTAGGCATATTTTCATTTCTATTAAATTGCATTTTAACCTTAAATAAAATGAAATAGTGTCTCAAAAAGTCAGTATTATGTTGTGCTACAAAAATTAGAAACGAATCGCTGCAGAACCGACTCCACGTAGTCTTGTCTGCCCTACCCCTAAAGTGTAATTTAAGCCCGCGTAGGCGCGGAGTGGCGAGGCAGCCCGCGAGCTGAGGAGCAGGTGGTAAGCTTGCTTGCATGCTGCATGCTTGCTTGCTGCATGCTTGCTTGCATGCTGCATGCTTGGTTGCTTGCATGCTGTATGCTTGCTTGCATGCTGCATGCTTGTTTGCATGCTGCATGCTTATTTGCATGCTGCATGCTTCTTCGATGTGAAATGTATGCCAAAAGATGATTCTAACTGAATTTCTGAGATATGATCGTTCTGCCTTTTAATGAGTATCGATATGAAATTATGCCAAGAGACGATTCTGACTGCGAACTTTCTGCGATATGATGGTTCTACTTTTTAATTATTATGAAATAAAATGTATGCCTAAAGATGATTCTGACTTATAAAATTATGCGTTGTGAATGTATGATAAATGAGTGTATGCCAAACGATTTTCTGCGAAATGAAGATTATGCCATCCGCTGTTATGCAAAATAATATTATGACGAAAAAAATTCTGCCATAAAGGGTGGACCCATTTTTCAGAATGTCCTCAATAAAATGTTAACGAAGCACATAGATCCGCTATATGTCAAAAAAATAAATAAGAATGTAAAAAACAGCTCAGGTGACTCAATGTTTAGGAGAAGGAATTATAGAATTGTCATCCAAATACTCCTGTAACGAGTTGTAACATTTATTTATTGATTAATATTTTCACTAATCATCATCATCATCGACATTTATTTATTTATTTAATTAGGATCTCCAACAAAGGGGTCCACCCTTTATGGCAGAATTTTTTTCGAATTGTTACTCTAGTGTCTAGTAGATCATCATAATCAGCCTATACTGTTCCCACTGTTGGGACACAGGCCTCCTCTCGGTGAAAGGAAGTGGGCCGTAATCTACCACGCGGGCCCAGTGCGGGTTGGTAGATGTCACATGTCTTCAAATTTTTGGGTCTGAGATATGCCGGTTTCCTCACGATGTTTTCATTCACCGTTTTAAGAGCAGTGGCGATGAATAATTTACACAAAGTAATGCGCCTGCTTGGGTTCGAACTCTCGGCCTACAACTCGTAAGTCGCGGCCGTTACCACTGGGCCACCACTGCTCTCTACTCTAGTAGATACTATCAATTTAATTTAATACATATTAATTGTTATAATAATTCATTTGAATTTAAATTGATAACAATATTTGTACGCCTAATGGCAAAACAGTGTAAAATCTCACACACTGTGTAACTCTACTTGTGTTTACAAATAAAGATTCTGGTTCTGATAAAAAGTTACAATAAATAAGTCAAACAATTACCTAAATTAAATACTAAAATGGAACAGTGAACTCTCTTGCATACTTTCTCTCACAGAATACCAGACACATACGCATTATTTTATTCTATTTATCCACAAACATTCAGGCATGGCAGTAAGAAGGGCATTAAGCATCTTTAATGTACGACAGACTGGGGATTCGGCTCTGGCGACAGTCTTAGATGGTAGATGCGCAAAACGATTGTCGGGCACAAATGATAAGCAGAAAAGGCCATGGATCTCTGGGCAATCGACACGTCCCCGTAAGGTCTTTCAGGCTACAGTGAGCTGATCACGGCCTCTTCTCACCTCCAACGAGTTAAATCCCAAAGTCGGTAGAAATGAAATGTTATAAGGATAGAGGTAGATAAATGAGCTAGCAAAGTCATAGTAGTTCTCATATACGAATTATTGTGTTCGATGGCTATAGTTTCTACCAGCAAGCCAAATTTTCGGAATAATAAAACAAGAACCGACAAGTAATAGGTTTAGAACTTGCGAAGATATAAATGATAAATGATAAATGATTTTATTTCTGTAAGTAGGTTTGTACAAACTCTTTTACATGTCAATGATATTTTTTTAAACTACTTAGATGAGTTCGGCGTTTCCTAACTGACTACTCTGAGAAGAAAGGCCGAAACAAACTCAGAGGTCACAGTCTCTTTTAAAGTCCAGACATAATCTTGTTCACATCATGTGAAGATCATGTAGATTGGTGACTGAAATGGTCTTTTGAAGAAAGAACCACACAGATTGAGTGGACCTGTCCAGTCAGTGCAAGCATTTGTCACTAATCGTTTAGCTCAACTCGTAAGATAAGGAGCCCAACGCTTTGACGAACAGTACCAAAGAAAGGACATTTGGGTAGGCCACATAAATTACTCAAACTGCCAGATCATGATTACTAAGAACGAAAGAAAACAAAATTAAAAAAAGACCCACATAGTCTTCACATTCACAATAATTAAAAAATACGATACTTTACAAAGTAAATATTCATGTCATTGTATATATAAAAAATTATTAATGTCAATGTGTATATAAAAAAAAAGAAACGTATATAATTTTGTTGGTCAGATCATTTGATGACCATGTAGATCGGTGTCTGAAATGGTCTTTTGAAGAAAGAACCACACAGATTGAGTGGACCTGTCCAGTCAGTGCAAGCATTTGTCACTAATCGTTTAGCTCAACTCGGAAAATAAGGAGCCCAACGCTTTGACGAACAGTACCAAAGAAAGGACATTTGGGTAGGCCACATAAATTACTCAAACTGCCAGATCGTGATTACTGAGAACGAAAGAAAAAAAAGATTTAAAAAAAGACCCACATAGTCTTCACATTCACAATAATTAAAACAATACAATACCTTACAAAGTAAATATTCATGTCATTGTATATATAAAAAATTATCAATGTCAATGTGTATATATAAAAAAAAAGAAACGGATATAATTTTGTTGGTCAGATCATTTGATGACCATGTAGATCGGTGTCTGAAATGGTCTTTTGATGAAAGAACCACACAGATATTGCCACTAACTACTCAAACTGCCAGACCATAGTCAAAAGTGACACAGTGACCCACATAGTCCTCAAATTCTCAATAATTAAAGTAATATTCATACAATTAATATTCATGTCATGTGAAATAGTAAAAAAAAGAGTAAAAAATAGCAAAATAATAATAATAAAACAACATTCAGTGTAGATTTATTGGAGCAGTTCAATCCCAGGCCGTTTTATCCTCAATATAGTCTTTAACAGTATAATAGGCTTTCTGACATAATTTACGCTTTATAAAAGATTTGAATTTATTGAGGCTTAGTTCTTGAATGAGGCTAGGAAGTTTATTATAAAAACGAATACATTGGCATCTAAACGAGCCACCTATTTTCTTGAACCTGGTCTTAGCAACAACAAATTTTTGTTTGTTTCTAGTATTAACATTATGGATATCACTGTATCTTTTAAAGAGATTAATATTTTTATGTGCATACAGCAGATTTTCATAAATATACTGAGAAGGCACAGTCATTATATTAATCTCTTTATATTTGTCTCTGAGGGAGTATCTGGGACTTAATTTATAAATCGAACGAATTGCCCTTTTTTGTAAAACAAAAATTGTCTGAATATCGGCGGCATTTCCCCACAGCAGAATACCGTACGACATCACGCTATGAAAATAACTAAAGTAAACTAAACGGGCTGTCTCTAAATCAGTTAAATCACGAATTTTTTTAACAGCGTATGCTGCAGAGCTAAGCTTTTTTGACAATTTATCTATATGAGGGCCCCATTGAAGCTTGGCATCCAGAGTTATGCCTAAGAATACTGTGGTATCTTCGGGTTTCAACATTTCACCCTTTATGAGGACACTAGTTTCTACTTGTCTAACATGAGGTATCGTAAACTTAATACATTTGGTTTTTTTCTCGTTAAGAAGTAGGTTATTAACATTAAACCAGTTAATTACATTAGCAAGGGCTCTATTTACATTGTCAGTAACCAACTGCTGACGTCTGAGTTTGAATAAAAGTGAAGTGTCGTCTGCAAACAACACTATATCATGTTTATCCTTTATGAGGTAAGGCAAGTCATTTATATAAATAAGAAATAAAAATGGGCCTAAAATTGAGCCCTGAGGGACCCCCATTCTAACTTTAGATCCAGGTGATCTTTTTCCGTTGACGTCAACTCTCTGAATCCTATCACTTAGGTATGAAGTAAGAAGATCCAGAGAGGCGTTCCGGATTCCGTAGTGGTGAAGTTTCCTGATCAAGGTTTCATGAAGAACACAATCGAATGCCTTGGACAAATCGCAAAAAATACCCAAAGCATCGCATTTGTCCTCCCACGCATTATATATATGACCTAAAAGTTCAACTCCGGCATCGGTAGTTGAACGACCCTTTGTGAAACCAAACTGTTTGTTGTGTAATAAGTTATGTTTATTAAAAAATCGTTGCAATTGATTTAGAATAAGTTTTTCAAAAATTTTACTGAAGGTAGGTAGCACTGAAATTGGTCTATAGTTAGTAGGGTCTGATGTGCTACCCGATTTAAACAACGGTATTATTTTACTGTTTTTCATAAGATCAGGAAACTCGCCACGGTCAATACAATTATTAAAAATAACAGCTAAAGTTGGTGCTACAATGTTTATGATCGACTTAGCAGTATCCACAGAATTACCCCATAAATCGGCGGTCTTTTTTACATTCAAAGAGTGAAAAGTTTTAACGATATCGTTACAGGTTATATATTGGAAATGAAATTCACTATCACAAACAGGAACGTTTTCTTTAAGTAGAGACTCTGCAGCAGTGGGTGATGAGTTCAAAGATTTGGTAGTAGATACTGGAATCTTTGCAAAGAAATTTTCAAAGGCCGCGGCGACTTGAGAATCTGATTTAATTATATTATCCTTAATAGCTAGACTGTAGTCACTACTTCGGTTGCATGACCTTCCTGTTTCGCTATTAATGATAGTCCAAGTCGTTTTAATTACATTACTGCTATTTTTAATATAATTATATAATTCGTATATGAAAACTAGCCAAGTCAGACCTTAGGCTACAATTTATTATCCTAAGTTATAAGAAGAAATTATATTTTATGTAGTTAAAAATAAACCCCCACCCATTTAGATCTCATTTCTTTTGTCGTTGAAGTCAACAACCAAGGCATATATCATAATATTGAACTTGGCTCTCATTTCACATTTATGTTTTTGATGGGATATCATTACTTTTTGTATATAAATTATTAGTAGGTACTTATTTATAACAAAATTAATACCCAATGGGTTTTGTTATAAGTGTTCCTAATAAAATCAATTAAGTGAAATATTATAATAAAATGATAAAAATTTACCAGTTTCTGATTTATTCCTTTGTATTCACCTAATTAAGAGCCATTTTACATTTTTGCGCGAATATCTAAGATTTTAGTCGCCTTATTTACCTCTCATCTCATCATTATAAATACTCTGGCATTGACGAATACATGTCAAAAATAGATCAATCTTTTGTTTTGTCACTTTTAGTAGAACATTTACAAAAACTTATTTGTTTACTTTGTAGTAATTAATCTCCCACAACTAGTTTTCGTAAAAATCAGCGCAGGGTCAATTTCAGACTCCTATTTCTATAATTAATATGTAGAAATTTGAGTAAAAAAAAATACACAAAACAACAGACATATAATCTCGTTGTTACATTTAGTACAAGAATATTGAGTTTTGATAACATTAATTAGTAAAAAAATAGAGTCTTATGGCAATTTTTACGATTTATTCGCAAGTTTATCGCGTTTTTTTGGTTTGAATATAGCATAATTACATTAAAAAAATCATGTCAATATAAGGTATGCTCTATAACAAATCGAATTCTCAAGTTTTATTTAAATCTGTTTATTTAATTAGACATAATATCGTTTTTGAAATCACTCTAAATTAGAATAAATTACGATGCACAAGCGGGCAGCATTTAGTACGGCGCAAGCGCCCAACGGGGAAGGACCTGTGTCAATTTTTCCCGCGTCTCAGTTTACGGGTACTCGTATCGTGAAGGCAAAAATATACTACGACTACAACATTTTGCTACTCATCGCATTTTTTTTTTTTTTTTGAATAAGGGTTTCGTTAATTATCAAGTAAAGCATTATTTTAATAGATTGTAGAAAAATTTTGACTAAAATAATTTATTTTAACTAAATCTGACTATTTTTAATCGCGATTAAAAAGGTGTGAAGTAAAACTAGTGGTCATGAACAAAAATTCACACCAACGGCAACGGCAACGCCTCGCCTCACGTGCAAAAACAGTACTGTATTTTTTTTTATTTTGCTTATATCTCGAAAATGGCGTGTCCTATCGCAAAAATAATGAAATTTTCGACCCCCTTTATAAAGCCCCACACATATAAATCTCAACACGTGGGTAATATTCTTTTTTATTTTTCAAACAAAAATGAAAAATTCCATATAAAACACGTCCAGGATGCCCCCTTGCGCGCGCCTTCGTATCTCAGCAAGTTCATTGCGTAGCACACAAGTACTAAGTTGCGAAGCCAAAAGAAAAAAAACCGGCCAAGTGCGAGTCGGACTCGCGCACCGAAGTTTCCGTACAAACCTGTATGTATTCTCGGTTTATGCATAAGGTTTATGTTTATGAAATTAAATGTTTTTTTTTTAATTTTTATATTTGAGTTGATTGAATGAAAGGTAAATTGCAGTTTACGATTTATGACGTATTAAAAAAAAATACTTACTAGATCTCGTTCAAACCAATTTTTGGTGGAAGTTTGCATGGTAATGTACATAATATATTTTTTTTAGTTTTATCATTCTCTTATTTTAGAAGTCACGGGGGGGGGGGGGAGGACACACATTTCACCACTTTGGAAGTGTTTCTCGCGCAAACTATTCAGTTTAGAAAAAAAATATATTAGAAACCTCAATACCATTTTACCCCACACGTATGGGTTTGATGAAAATATTTTTTTTGAGTTTCAGTTCTAAGTATAGAGAACCCAAAAATTTATTGTATTTTCTTCTATTTTAGTGTAAAAATCTTAATGTGGTTCACAGAATACATCTTCTTACCAAGTTTCAACAGCATGCTCTTATAGTTTCGGAGAAAAGTGGCTGTGACATACGGACAGACAGACAGACATGACGAATCTATAAGGGTTCCGTTTTTGCCATTTGGCAACGGAACCCTAAAAATACCACGTTGAGTCGCGATTGTCAAATTTGATTTTAGTCGTGTCAAAATAATTTTTAAAAGAGATTATTTCTTGCAGAATTATGTAACAATTCTCATAGCTAAAAGTAAGCAATTTTAGAGATAGTTTTGTTCGTTTAGTTCGGTGTACAACAGAATCGGCACCAATATGTAATTGTTTTAATTTTTAATTTTTATTGTATACTTTACATAACATATAGTTGTATTTTTTTTTTATTAGTCTAGAAATCTTTATTAGACTGGATAAATAAAATAAGTATTTTCATAAATATCTAAATACCGCATTATAATTCTAACGGATCAAGATTGTTTAGACCGGCTCGACACTCGCGTTACACTGTTTATATTGTGCATGTGTGGATAGCTACGCACACATACATAAGATTGCCGTCTTTTACCTAAACTCAAGCGTTCAAATTTTGTAAGAGGGCTCTTAACTATCTGCATGCCAAATTTGAACTTTCTAGGTCATCTGGAACTCGGTTAGAGTTTTGATCTATAGGTCAGTCAGTGATAAAAATGACGGTTTTTAGACGTTAATATTTAAATAACCGTTAGAGATATGTTTATGAAATTTGGAGCACATATGTTACATATGTTACATAAGTTTCACTATATGAGCCAAATTTGACACGTTTATGTGAAATAGTTTTTGAGTTATGAAGCGGTCAAAAGTGGCTCCAAATGGTTCGTGTAATATTACACACGGTGCTGCTCGCCAGTTCTGTTACTTGAACTTGGCTTGACACGCTACCGCGTCTCTAGATACAGGTTCCTCCTAGTTCGGCTCCAGATGCTAAAACTTTTTGTGTACATAAATATTGTTCAAAGCATCTATATGTAAGTTTTAAACGTACTTTTGTGAAAGAAATAAATTATTGTTATTGTTGTTATTGTTATAATTTTGTATTCATAAACGTACAATAACTAAAATGTCATTTATAAATAAAACTGTTGCCTTTATAATTAAGTCATCCATCAAATTGACCAACACATCGTCAATACTCGTTAGAGTAAATGAACGAGAAAGTCAACACACCGAATATTTGTGAGTTTGTGACCATAGTGATTATGTACTGGAAACTATTTTACTGTTTACAGTTTCGACATTTCTAAACGCGGTGATATCATTTCTACTTAAAGGACATCACGCATTTTGATCGACGATTTGGGATAAAAAACAAAGTCGGCAGCCAGGAACAAATTTTATTTAATTTGAATGGTGGCAGTAGTAGAAACACGTCTTTGTATGTTGACAATACCGTAATGAATTTGTGAACTAAGATATGAAACTACCTTCAAATTAAATAATTTTGTCCTTTCGCCAATTTGTATAAGATCCCGTTGGAATTTTATTCCGCTATTGACTTTGACGTTTTAGTAAAAATAATGCGTTCTATGTGTACAATTGATAACCGCCAAATAAAGCAGAATGAGAATGTATTTTACATTCTTAATTAAGTAACTGTGATTTATGTACCAATTTTATACGCTTCATTTAAATAATTAATGTAATCAAAAATTTTGCATATTCGTTTTAGCGAAATATTTTAGAAACTGTTAATAAACCCGACCATCTGTAATGTACTACAATTATTGCAAATACATTCCATTTCAATTCTGTTTCAGACGTTGTGCGATGCAAGCCTGATTACTTGTTCAACTTTGAAGCAGGTGGCTGGCTCAAACTGCACACGACGCCAGACATTTGGGAGGAAGCCTTCGTGAGATGTCATGATGAAGGTAAACTACGCTGTTTTTCTTTGTTTAGTCCAGTAAGTGAATGTGAGATGGATGTGGATGTTTCTTTTTATAGTATCTGGCATTTTTGAGTAAGTACTTAATGCAGCGTACCCAAATGTCCTTTCTTTGGTATTATTCATTGAGTCATTTACATAGCTCCTTAAGTTTTGAAATGAGCTACAATCGCGAGCACTGGCTGGGCAGATTCACTCAAATCTGCATCGATCTTTCATCAGAACTTCATTCCAGACACTAATCCTTACAAGTCACGAACTTCATTTAGTTTTAAAATACTATTCACTTATTGTTTGGTATTAACCTACTATGAAATATAACTTATCAAGATCGCTCATCGGCCACTGTATCCGCTGCGAACTAGTTCACGGTTGGAGTGTAAGCCATAGGGGCGCTAGGGCGTGAGGACTTAGAAAAAAATTCAATTTTTTTCCGGTCCCAATTTCATTCCAGTATCGGGTTGACCTTGACCACCTTTTGTAAAAAAAGAAAAATAGAAAGCTCCTAACTCAAAAACGGTGCATCGTATGGTCATGCTTATCAGAACCTAATGGTTTCTATGGTCAAGGTTAACCGTTAGTGCAATAAAAATTTAAGAAAAAAAATTACTAAGTCCCAATTTTTTTTTTTTAATTTCTTTTCTTAACTGCTCATAGTGCCCCTAAGCGTACACTCCAACTCCTAAAACTCCGCCCCTAAGATAATCCACTGACCCCGTTCGCTTCTAAACTTGGCTCGAGCGTGTGCGCCGCTGCTCGCTTCGCTCGCTCATGTGCAATGTAAATGTTACAGGCGCAGTGTTGGCGTCTCCACTAAACATAGAGCTAGCTAATGCTCTTCAAACACAGATGACACAGTCTGGTTTGAATAGTCACATTTTCCTTGGAACCCATGATTTTTTTTCTAAAGGAGACTACGTATCTGTAGAAGGTCAGTCAAATTTTGTTAAATATTATCTTCAAAATGAAATTCGATGCCGATGGGCAACTATTTTTATATTTTTAAATGTATTTGGTGAAATATTAAAAAAAAATTGAATATGTAAGAAGATGAAAAAAAATAATAAAAACCAAATATTTAGGCCGTTAGTCACTAAAGGCACCTTTAGTATACTTTATAGTTAATCGTACGTTGTATCCAAATATTGTTACAATATGTGCAGAATAAATTTGATTTATGTTCTTTGAACTTTTCGCACAAACCCATGTAGTCCGTGAGGTGAGCTCACACATCAACACTGCGACTAGTTTTCACTGTTTTTGGCGTGTATGTTCCAGGAGTGCCTCTCTCCGACATGGACATAAAATGGGGTTCACTTGATGACGGAGCCCGTACTGGAGACTGCCTCACTATGTCCGTCGATGGACATGCGTATTACTCTTCATGCAAGAACCCGCTACCTTTCATATGCTTCAAGAAACTCGAAAATCACACGATGAACGAATGCGGCACCCTTGATAATGGTAAGTGCATTATTAATTATTATATTTATTTATATTTATTTATTGTACTGCAGCCCTAAACGACCAAAATTCTAGGTAAGTAATACTTTAGTCGATGTGATCAAGTAGATAAGGCATGTGGACCCATTTTATGGTAGCAATGTTATGTCTTTGAGAATGTGAATACTTAATAAAATTTAAAAAATACCAAACGAGTTTGCGTTCTTAACAATTTATCAATAAATTATAATAACTATTCTAATTAATCAATCATTAAGAATTAATAAATAATAATAATTAATATTATAATTATTAATAATAATTATTTATTATTATAATTGATATTTGGAGTTTTTTATTATGTATGAGTTTCGTTTCCCTGCAAATTTCAAGTGTAGTTGTAAGGAAATCACAGTGTTTTTAACACGCTTTTATTACCTTCATACGTATGTTAGTGTGTGCCTATGTAACGGGCACTATGAACATGATTTTGACCCTCTTCAACACGACGGGTTAACTCGAAATTTGGCATACTTATCAAAGACCAATGACAATTGAATAATTTTATTTTGTGCCACTATCCTTGCCGGGGGTACCACGATAACAAAAAAACTGTCTTCAAAAACTACGCTGACATACGTCACAAAATTCGAAACACTATAAATAAAAAACATGCTTCCATAGAAATCCAAAATAAAACGCAATATATTATGGAAAAAAGTGCGGGGTGCTTGATATCAATTTAAAAAGAAATACCTCAAAAAGTTCGTGTTTTTTAGTTTTTTTTTAAATATTATTTATAAGTAACTTCAATAAAAGGTGGACGTTCTCAAGTGCCCCAGAACTCTGTCATTTATAAACCAAAAAAAAAACTTAAGGGGTAAAGGGCAAATAAAGTGGACCCACATAAAATTGGTTATGTTTTGAGTAGTGTTTTTTTTAACTTGGCTTATTAAAAATTCGTAATACTGAATATAACGTATTTTTTAAAACAATATGTGTGTTAATGATATTTTTAATCGACGAAGAAAAAACGGAGGAGGTTATGAATTCGACGGATATATTTTTTTTTGTTTTTTTTTGTGTATGACCACGCATATCTTTATACATAGTACTCCGATTGTGATAATTCTTTTTTTGGAAAGGGTATACTCCGAAGGTGATTCCATATAAATTTGGAAAACAAAATCGAACCCTAAGGGTCGGAAAACAGGGGATGATTGATTGTTCATTCACTGATTGTAATGTATAACCACGCATAACTTTATACAGATTAGTCCGATTTTGATAATTCTTTTTTCTTTGGATAGGGTATACTTTGTCAAGTACATACATATATCGTATATTAAAGCCACAAAAAATTATAAAATAAAAACTTTTGAACAAAAATTAAACCGCCGAAAAAACTGAAAAGCAAAATATAATAAACCTTAAAATTTTGAGTCGGCGCTGAAAAATCAATGAAAAAAAAAACCGGCCAAGTGCGAGTCGGACTCGCGCACCGAGGGTTCCGTACAAACCTATAGGTATTCTCGGTTTAAAAATAAAAGTTTTATTTTTATTATTTTTATATTTCAGTTGATTGAATGTAAGGTAAATTACGGTTTACGATTTAAGACGTTTAAAAAAAAACTACTCACTCGGTCTCGTTCAAACCAATGTTCGGTGGTAGTTTACATGGTAATTTTACATGATATTAGAAACCTCATTACCATTTTTGAAGACCTATTCATAGATATCCCACACGTATGGGTTTAATGAAAAAAAAAGTTTTTGAGTTTCAGTTCTATGTATGGGGAACACCAAAATTTATTGTTTTTTTTTCTATTTTAGTGTGAAAATCTTAATGCGGTTCACAGAATACATCTACTTACCAAGTTTCAACAGCATAGCTCTTATAGTTTCGGAAAAAAGTGGCTGTGACATACGGACGGACAGACAGACAGACAGACATGACGAATCTATAAGGGTTCCGTTTTTTGCCATTTGGCAACGGAACCCTAAAAAGATCACTCAAAACGTGGGTGTCTCCTCCTGCGGAATTACTAAAAATACAAATATTTATTCTAAACGTTTTTCAGAATATTATCGCAGTCAACAAACAGGCAGCTGCTACAAGATACATCTCGAGAAACAGACCTGGACTCGTGCGTACAGGATATGTGAATCAGAGGGGGGACACCTGGTCATCCTGAATGACGAAAAAGAGGCTGACATCGTCAAGAACATGTTCCCTGCTAACTCCGATCAGCGGGAAAGACTTCACGTCGGTCTGGCAGCCTGGGGCAAGGAGCGCGTCTGGACTACCATTCATGGTATGGAATAAGGCGGTTACTGCCTTTTATATACTTCGACCGCCAAGCTTAGCGATTATAGCAAACCCCCCCTTTTTGGGGGAGGGCTATATCTAGCAGTGATGAATTTTACTCCGTGACTTTATTTTCGCGACCCGAATTAATATGTATATCTCTTTTAGGTGAGAGACTGGAACATGTGTTCAACAAGTGGAATTCCGGACAGCCCGATAATGCTCAGGGCATCCAGAACCGAGGGGGTCTCTATAGGAACGGGAAGTTGGACGACGTCAGTCCAGCAGGAGGAAAACTCTTGTTCGTCTGTGAAAAATCTCCGAAATCGACACGGTTTGAAGCTTTACCGTCGTGCATGGAAAAAATAATGAAATTGTGTAATGTTTGCGATGAATCACAGGTAGTTACGAACTAAAGTACTATCTGTCTCTGAGATGTGAATTTAGCATCTTCTTCATGATCATTAAGATAACTGAATACAAATGGAAACTTGTTTTCTTTTCTATTATGCTTTGTTGTTATTGTTACATAGATTGAAAAGACTAGAAACGACAACCTAACGCCATCTATTATTAAGTAAGAAGTACTAAACTAATAATTAAACGTAGACGTTACCGCCATCTATTACACTGGTCAACAAGGTTTTTGCCCAATGATAATGAGTTGTAATATCATGGAGTACGCAGCAACTACCCACCAAACATATACGTTTCGCAGCTGGCTTAGCTCGAATTTTTGAGATTATGCTCATGGTGTGCACGTTGAAATTTGTATTCGCTGCGCGCGACCACAAACATGTTCTTGCTTGTTCAATGCACTATCTCCTAATGAGTGTGATATACAAATACAAACTAACAGAGCACTTTGATTGAACATGTATATTGTTATATCTGTAGCTAAAAAATGGTCAAAATCGTGTATAAAGTGAATTTTACCTGTTTTAATTGAATTTTCTATACCTATTTGTTTTCATTTAAGTATATTATTTTGTATCAAAGTATTTCATCAATATAATGGCCTCGTTGTTGTTTAAGTAATCCAGACAATTATTCTTACGTGTGCGGTAATTTTACTACGAAAGGGAAGAATGAAAAATTAACTCCTATTTCTCTTAACCGCGAAAGAAATGCTTTTCAATACCGTAAAGAAAGGTTCGCAAAAAAATTCAGATGAAAAATTATAGGAAGGGATTTTTATTGGACCTCAAATACGAGGGTTGATTAAGGACAATACATTTAATAGTCAATTAAATAAAAAAGAGAGTAAGGCTTAGAAATTTATAATACAAGTTTTTACTAATTTCATCAGAAATGTGAGAGCTCAAAACTATAAAAAACTTCTGAAAGATATGATTGAAGCCTTGCACACTTGGCTGTAAAATGTCCCTCTAAATACATATTTTTAACTCATATTTAGATTTTTAACTCAAAATATGGGAGTCGTTAGCGATGAGCATGGTGAGCATTTCCACTAGGAAATAGCGGGCATGGAACGGCGATATCAAAGAAAGTGGAGTCTTACTTTGCTAGCAGATTATTGTTGGATGTTAAGAAAAGAAGCTGTAGATCTCAATTATAAAAGAAAAAGTAGTTTAACTGTACACTTTTAAAATTATTAAAATTTATTCATGTAAATATATTTTTTAACTGGGTGCTAAGTCTTTATATTGATATCCACAAAAAACCCGAGCTAACCAAGACGTAAAAATAGTATCACTGTGAATGCTTTATAATGCTCTTTTAAAATCAGTTCAACTTATTTCATGAGCTTGCAAAAGTTGTTTTTTTGTTGACCAGTGTTATCGAATAGAGGAATTAGAACGGTCTCTCTACTATTATCTAGAAGCTTCTCCGCTAACTGTGAACAGCAAAGAGTCACGATTTTACGAGAACGTTCTGAGACGCTTATTAATAGCAGATTGGAGGCGTTTCACGTCAACTCTCCTAGCTCGGCGCGCGAGCGCTAAAACATTTACTTTTCAGCTCACGATTACAACAGTAAAATGAACTCATATTTTTTTTTTGAAAAAACGTTTCCGCTGTATTTTTTCCTCAGCTTTCCGATTTAAACATCCATTTACTAAAAATGAGTTCCTAACCTCAAAAAAATTCAAAACATGTTATATCTGTAATATCTCAATAACGGCATTTTTAATATTTTTTTTGATACTCTAGATCGAAAGAGCAGCTTTTTTTACATCGAAATTGCAATTTTCCAGCGAGGAGTTTTTTTTTGTTTTTGAGAGTAATACGGTGACGAACAGTAGGTAGGTACCGCGCCGCGCGTCGGCAGCTATCTGTTACCGCGTATACCAGTAGGTAATTCAATCAGCGTACGTGCGGTATACCATCAAGTATTTATTTATTCCCTTTGCAATGCTTCCAAAACATAAAGTAAGACTATGGTGACCAAGCCTCTTTTTAGTACTTCAATACAAATAACGTCTCAAGACTACACGAATTGGTACGTGGTGACCAATAGCCGCCGACGCGCGTTGCGGTACCTACTGGTCGTCACCGTATTACTCTAAAAAACAAAAAAAACTCCTCTCTGGAAAATAGCTATTTTGATGTAAAAAAAGCTGCTCTAACGATCTAGAGTATCAAAAAAATATTAAAAATGCCGTTGTTTTGAATTATTTTGAGGTTAGGAACTCATTTTCAACCGACGAAAAAAAACGGAGGAGGTTATCAATTCGACGCGTATATTTTTTTTTTTTTATGTTTGACCACGCATAACTTTTTATATAGTGGTCCGATTGTGATAATTCTTCTTTTATTGTTTTTTAAATGGATGGTTAAATCGGAAACCTGAGGAAAAAATACAGCGGAAACGTATTTTAAACGGACTATAAAAAAATATTTAAACATGCCGTTTTTGAGATATAACAGATATAACATGTTTTGTGTTTTTTTGAGGTTAGGAACTAATTTTTTTTTTAAAACGGGTGGTTAAATCGGAAAGCTGAGGAAAAAATACAGCGGAAACGTATTTTCAAAAAATTTTATGTGTTCATTTTACTGTTGTAATCGTGAGCTGAAAAGTAGATGTTTAGGAGAGTTGACGTGAAACGCCTCATTGTTGGATTGGAGGTATAGTTCGGTTATGAATGCGATCGAATGCGATTCAAGCGATACAAGTGATTCTGTTTGAAGTTTCTGATAACTGCGGTATTTGCGATTAGTTTATTAAACTATTTTGTGTATTTTGGTAAAGTTGGTCTCAATTAATTTATCTCGAACCCCAGCTCATAACAATATTTTTCTCCTCATTCCCTACTACATGCACATCTGAGAATCTAATAGCTGTGTGTACTAACTGTATTCGCGGGCTTAGTCACAAATTATCTACTTCAGCAAATTTTAGCGGAAGCAACATGTTTATTCCTAAGAAAGAGTCTTATGCAAAATTACCACTTATCAAAATGTCCCTTTTTAACCCTTGTCAAGACCAGAGGCTTGTTATAAGTTTAATGTGTGTGTTTGTTTCTTTGTGGAATTGTAGCTCCCAAACTACTAAACGGCTTTTTCTGTTTGAAAGGTTATTTGATCGATAGTATTCTCAGCTATGATTCGAGAAAACCACTGGTGTTGTTTGAAGATTATCATTACTTTTCTAGTTGATTAATGGTTGGGAGCATCTTCCATAGGTTTGATCGAGTCTAATTTTGGTATCCTGTTACTTTAATTATATTAGATGAACATCTGAGCTTGAGTTGATTCTGCTGCAGCAAAACCTGGAATTTTTTTCTAGATCTACTGATCTTTCAGTACGAAAATAGTCATAAATAGCAAAAAAAAATGTTACCCATATGTAGACGTTAGATCTTAAGAAATTATCGTGGATATGTATATATCACAGCCATCTGGTTAACCCTTTATAAGAGCCAAACCACACGGGCGGTGCGGCGCCGCACCGCAAGCTATTTCGCCGCGCTGGCGACCACACGGGCAGAGCGGCGTCGCAACGTTCTACGGAGCCGCGGCGGCGCCGCAGCGGCGGCAAAATGAGGGGTTGCCCATCGCTACGTACGACAGTCTGTAATAACAATGGATCGGGAAAGACGTGTGCTGCTGCTCTTATTACTTCGCCACCGAAGAAATCGACGTAGAATCATACGAAAACACTGGATCAGTCCATTTATAGCCTTGAGGAATAGTGACGGACTTTTTTTCTTTAAAGAATATCAAGAGTTGGTTTTAGACGAAAAGAGGTTTTACAATTTTTTTCGAATGAGTGTATCCACTTTTGAAGGTTTATTGCAATCCTTAGAGCCACATATACGGAAACAGTATACTAATATGAGGAATCCAGTGGAGCCAATAGAAATGATGGGAATCACTTTGAGGTAAGTAATGAAAATCTTTTATTTTTTCCACTTGCTTTATTCTCGAGTTAAGTACAAGTAGTGTAACACACACGACTTTGTTTTATATATTATAATAGATTTTCAAATCAAATTCAGGGCAATATTATCACTTACAAGCTTGCAAAATCATATTCAATCTCTTCGCTATTTTGAGACACTTCAGAACCTTGATTTGGAGATTGAAATACATCAGAATTTGAGTTTATTGAACTGTACGTACCCGTACTTTGGTAATTTCGGGTTTGATACCCGTGTGATAAATGCTCTTCAAACGCAAAGGACGACTGTGGAGTCGTTTGTCCATAGCGCATTTCCGTGATTAGTTGTAAAACTTTACTTTGGAAAGTGAGGGTCTGAAGTTCGGTAAAATCTTCTATAGACGGCAGTATGCCTTTAAAAAAGGACAAGTGGCGATTCTCCTTCTCCTTAGGAGCTCTTAATGCATCTAATGTATCTTTTTCAAAATCATCCAATTGTAATGTTCTCTTCCGGGTGACAGGAACATAGCGGGATGGCCCAGGTACAGGCACATCATCTGTAAAACTCATGGTCGATTCATCAGCTAAGTTTAAACTATCGTCCGTGGCATTCTGTGCTATTTTGGTTAAAAATAATAGCTGATTGTAATAATGATATTTTGTAAGCTTTTTAGCGGCTGAGCCGGATCTCGAGGCTTCTTTAATTTTTTTTTTAATGTTTGAAAAAGGTGTCCTTGACATTTTTCCACTTTTGCACAACAGTATTACCTGAAATGAAAATAAATATTAAATATATATTTGTAGGTTTATCGCGTCTTTTTTTTAAGATCCTATAGAGAGCCTTAAATCGAAAACTTCAGAAATGCATTTCATAAATATAAAGGGAAAATATTGCCGAATAAACATGGGTCGTCGGTCAAATAGGCAAAAAAAATTAGCACTCCCAGACTGATTGCGGATTATGCATGAGAAGGCAAAATATTTTTTTCTTATTTCGAATCATATTTTTTTGGGAAAAATAAAATGTATTTGAATCACCTCTAAAAAGTGACTACAAACTAACACCAGTATGTGGTCACTTTCAAGCAAAGACTATATAACCACTTGACTGCGCATACAGTGCCCCGACGCTCGAAAACTATTAGTATTTTGTCGCCTATGCGTAGGCGACAAGTAAGTAGTAGGTTCTAGTAACCATTTTAGTTTACTTACAGAACTAGATAAAAAAAACCAAGTCACAGCTCTATACATGGACATGACAAAAGCGTTTGATTATGTTGATCATGAACTTCTTTTGCAAAAACTGGAAATATACGGAGTTCGGGGTAAAGCACTACAAATAATCAAATCATATCTATGTAACCGAATACAGTTCACTGAAATAACACAGTTATGTCCATTTACAAAGAGAGAGATTAAGTATACATCGAGTTCTAGATTTGTAAAATATGGTGTACCTCAAGGGTCAATACTGGGACCACTACTGTTTCTCATTTACATAAACGATTTACCTAATGCTATTCAGCAACCTATGGTTTTATTTGCAGATGACAGTACGGTTCTTTTCACAAATAATAAAAACAAAAATCATGAACAAGAAATAAATGATTCCTTATCTAAATTAATAAATTGGCTTCAAATAAATAATTTACAAATTAATCTCACAAAAACACATTACATGAACTTTAAAAATAGAAACGCAACATCTATTCCTTTAAGTATTGCATACAATAATGAAACAGTAGCTGAAGTAGCAAATACAAAATTTTTAGGAATCCATATAGATTCGAATATGTCATGGAAAACACATGTAAATAGTGTATGTACCAGATTGAATCAATTTTCTTACGCTCTATACATGCTTAAAAAAGTATCCAACCAGACCGCGCTTCTTACTGCTTACCATGCGTATGTGGGATCCACTCTGTCGTATGGGTTACTATATTGGGGAAACTCGACTGATAAAGAAATTGCGTTCAAAGCCCAAAAAAAGTGTATTAGGTCTATATGTGGGTTACGCCAAACGGATTCATGTAAACCACATTTCGTAAATCTCAAGATTTTAACACTTCCTGCTCTATTTATCTACCTGGCCTCAATGTTAGTTAAATCAAACATTACAAGCTATGATACGTTAAAAAGCAGAAGACTTAAACATACCCTAAGAGATAAAACGTCCCACACTAGAGCGTACAGTAATAGTGTTTTCTGTATGAGCACAAAGATTTATAACAAGCTACCTATGGACATTAAGATTATAAATTCAATTATTATTTTTAAAGGAATGCTGAAAATTTTCTTAATTAAAAAGGCCTATTACTCAATAGCAGAATTTCTTGAGGAAAAATAATTCTGTTCAATAAAGTACCTCACTAAAGTAAATATAATTCAGTAAAATATTTTTAAAAGGATTATGATAATTAATATTAAATGATTACAATACTGTGACATATTTGAATTAATGAATAATGATAATTTTTAAATCAGGTAACTCATGACATGTGTATTTTCATTTAGGTATGACTTTAATAATTTATAATTAATATGATGTAAATGATAAAATTATATAATGTAATTAAAACGATGTCCTATATGAAATTTAATATTTATAACTTTTTTCTATTTAATTAATTAATGTAAATAATGCATGCTCAACTGTTACTGTTAAAATTATAAGCATATATGCATGATGAAATCGCAATGCCCTAACAGGGCCACTATGTTCTAAGAACTGATATCCTCGTTAAGAACTTTATTTATATACACATAGTAAGCAATAAAGAATTTGAATTTGAATAAAGAATTTGAATTTGAGTTGTGACCAATTGTTAGACCTCTGTGCACGTTAAATTAATGCAAATAATATAACGCATCAAAATGCCTTCAAGCCCGGTGAAGTGGTGTGGGAAACATTCCAAGACATCTAGTTACAAAAAGGATAGCATAACCTTTCATCGGAAAGGAATCAGTACTAAAAGTATTTTTGATTTAATCAAATTAATTATGATCCCCCGTAGATGTCTTTTGGAAATGTCTCGTTCTTTTATGAGACAATTCTAATGCTTCTATCCCTTACTTTCCCTTTGTATTTTATCGTAAAATTTTGTGCTGTTACCTTTAATAGCTGAAAATCGATATCGAAAATAAAAATAAATTATTCAATTCAGATACTGTGCAAAAATATTCGACACTGCTCCTGATTGACATTTCATCAAATAAGATAGTGGCCTGACACGTACCAAATGATGTCATTTTATAAATAAATAATAACAGAATACGTGTTTTTTTTTTGTTTTTGTAATTGATTATATATATGTATAAATAAATATATCTCAGCCTATAATGTTCCCACTGCTGGGACACATGCCTCCTCTCTTTGAGAGGGAGTGGGCCGTAATCCACCACACGGACTCAGTACAGGTTGGTTGGTTGTAATTGATTGTTTCTTGTTAAACAGTATTTCTATGGTTTTAATTGAATATTTTTAACACAATGTTAAAATTCATTTTATCGAAATCAGCTATTTTCCCTTAATGAAGTACAGCAACCCTACGATTGGCATACCTACGCAACTTGACCTTGAACTGACCAATTGCAGTCGCGCGTTCTTCCTCGTCCCCCGGCCCGCAGTGGTGAGTCGTGTGCTTAGAAGAAATCGGCCTATACGCTCTCTAGTGGTTATATTCTCTATGCTTTCAAGGGGTGATTCAAAAACATATATATTTTTTAAAGCATCTATCCCTGAGTGAGTACTGTTTTATATATCTTTTATTTAATAATCTTAAAATGTTTTTGTTACAGGTACCTAGGAAGCGGAAATACGATTCAAGATTTAGAATTCAAATTTAAACGGGGGAAATCTACGATTGCATGTATGATATTGAGAGTATGCGAAGCTATATGGAAACATCTTCTTCGTGACAACATCCCTGAACTGACAACAGCCCGATTCCAAAAAATAGCATTTGATTTTGATGTCAGAACAAATTTTCCTCATTGCATCGGGGCCATCGACGGAAAGCATATACGCATGTGTAATCCTGCTAATAGTGGCTCCCTCTTTTTTAATTACAAATCTTTTTTTCTATGGTGTTGCTAGCTGTTGTGGACTCTAACTATAAATTTACTTTTGTCGACATTGGCGCATACGGAAAAGAGTGCGATTCAAGTGTTTTTCAAAACTCAAAGCTGTACGAGTTAATGATTTGCGAGAAGCTGCCATTGCCTGATCCCCAGCCACTATGTGGTTTTAATAGACCAATCCCATATGTGTTAGTGGGTGACGAAGCTTTTGGATTAAGCAAACATGTTATGCGTCCTTATGGTGGTAAAAATCTCGATGTAAAACAAAAGGTATTCAATTATCGTCTTAGCAGGGCAAGAAGATATGTCGAATGTGCTTTTGGAATCATGGCAAACAAATGGCGCATTTTTCACAGACCGATAAACGTATCCTATGATTTTGCTACTGCCATTGTAAAAGCATGTTGTGTTCTACACAATTTTGTGGCCGATCGGGAAGGTGTTCGTCAAAAAGATAAATTGGCGATAATTTGTGATGAGTTTCACTCTCTCCAACCCCAAAATGAAGAACTGACAGCAGCTAATGGTATTAGAGATGAATTTGGAAACTATTTTATGAGCATCACAGGATCTTTGAAGTGGCAATTAAAGAAAATTTAGTCATGTTACTAGTATGAAGAAAAATAAGGACTCACCAATTTTGTTCTTTCGATCGGGAGCGTAGCTATCATATTCTGGAAATAATTTTTTTTGTAACTTCTGCCCATGCCTTGGCTTTTAAATTATTGTTTTTAAAATCCACATGAAACTTATCCCACAGTACTTCCCGTTCTTGAACTAAAGAAATGAGGTAGTCCATGTCAATATTTTCCTCATTGGTACCTACTCATTTTGATAGGTACAGGTTACGTGATCGTACTTAATCCAGCATGCGTCCTTCCCTATGCTGCGCAAACAAACAACTGCGAGCGGCGCCGCTCCGGCTCCGCTCTGCTTACACCCCTCCCCGCCTCGTCTCGATTCAGATGCACGCGCGGCGCGGCGCCGGAGCACACCGCACGGCGCCATGTGGCTACAATGCATTTTTGTATGTAGAAAACCGCAGCGGCGCCGCTCAGGCGCCGCGCCGCGCCGCGCCGCGTATTGAAAAAGGCTAAAGGCTATACAAAATCACGCTACGATTAAAAGGAGCGTAGTAATAACGAAAAATGGACGAAAACTGGCAGGAAATTAGATGCGACGGGAAGGGCCAGGGGAGCAAAAATTTGACGTGGACGAAGTCGCGGGCAGAAGCTAGTTAAAAATAAAATCGCTTTCAAAAATACAGTTGAATAACATAAATAATTTTATTGGTGGCATATTTACTGCCTCTACCTTATAAAGGGTTACATTAGCCAGCTAACTGGACGCCCAGGCCTTTTGTCGACACTTTTGACAGTTCAAAGCTATGACTACCTCATTCATAGACTCAATCTAAAATGCCTTGTTTCTTCAGTAACCGCAAAAAGTATGTTGAAGAAGCAATGTTCTTTTTAAATGATTTTTTTTTGTGTTTTCATTGTATGTAGTTTGCATGCTGAAAGGTTTAATAAATATGGTGTTACCAAGAATGTGATATACAACTATTACATAAAAGTAAAACATCTGCTTAGTGTTTATATTTGAAAATAAATGATTCTGAATTTGAATTTGACTATAAATATAGTCAAAATTAAACTTATTTATATAATTTAATCGGAGACCGATGTCTACATACATTCTATAAACACACGAAATAATCACGAGTGAATTATAAATTAAAAAAAAACACTTAGAATTTTTTTTTTCGTTGCTTATAGCTTCTTTATCACCTACAGGTGTACCTCTTAAAATATTTCATGTATGAATAGATACACCATGACATTTAGTCGTCTTACAACGGCAGCCCACTTCATGTAACCAATGACTACTACACATCCATAAGAAAAAAATGAACATTTGAATAACTAAAAAATAAAAATATTATTCATTAAGATGACGCATGACGTGGTTTAAATTTGATATTTTGTCTCATGGAAAATGGAGATGGAATGATCTAGCCGACTCGTACACTGGGTAGGTATGTTCTCTACCGTATGATACGTCAACATTATTAACAGGATGTTTCATCATTCTAATCCGTTACCGAATCCAGACCGTATTTCGGCCACGGCGGCCAATCTCAACGGAGTTCAGCCATCGGCGCGGGAGATATTATAGTGCTCGAGTGTGTGCGCAGACACAGGAGCGCTCACTGTTCCCTCACTCACATAGTCCGATGGGACGACAATCCGATAGGACCGGAGAGAGATCAGGCGTAGGGCCTATCTAGGGCTTAACGTGCTTTCCGAGGCACGGGGATATCACACAGCCAACTTCCAAACTCCGGGCTGATACTAAGAAATTCCTAATGGATAAACCCAGAACACTTTGCCTGACCTGGGAATGGGACCCAGGACTGCACGCTCGGCAATCGCGCTTGCGACCACGAGACCAACGGGGCAGTTGCATTACACTGTAATAGAAAGGAGCGAATGCGCCGATTTAAATCATTCTGCGCAGTGTCCCTTCCCTAATTATGAAACTGGATTTACGTTCTTTCCGACCCTGCACGTCTATTGTTGTCCTCTCCCAGCGACGCCCTTAGCGTGTACCGCTTAGTTTTAAGTTTTTAAGTCCTCGCTGAAGGCCTTAATTTATTGAGGTAGCCACAGGCAAGTGTAGTAAAGAGGCCGAAGACGTCCTTGGTTTACCTGCGAGGTATCATTCCCAAAACTACTAATCACTTTGGTATTATTACGGTAAGGCGATATATAATTATATTTTTGTGCCTGATATGTTTCATTGTGATTTTAAAGAAGAATTTTCGATTACCTAGCTTCGAGTACTAGAAAAGTCACAAATAGTTAAAATGTCCCGTGTCAGCGCGCCCTAAAACTGAGTTTATTTGTTTTGCTGCAACAGCACTTTGGTCCACCTCCATGGTAGGTGCCGGTATCAGATATAATGATATAATGTCGTATTCAAAGACAATTCAGAAGTGCCGAATCGATCACACTGAAATATACAGGCTATTAAAAAACGTGTTTGTATGCTAGTAAGTATAGCATGTTACATGCTTGTTTACATCTTCCCTTCCGCGAGTGGAAATGATCATATTCTTTCGTCGACATTTATGCTATAGCATCTGTTCGAATTTAGTATGGTTTTGTGATTGTATTTGGACTTATTCTGTGTGTTGACATGCAATGTATTGACTATAATTTAAATTGCTATTTATTATTAATTATTTTGTATTTTGTATAATGTAATTCTTTATTATTGTTTTATTGTTCAGGCTTCTTGTACTTATTTTACCATTCAGATTTGGCTGCCTTGATACATCATCAAAAACATTTGTACGCCCAGTGGCATGACAGAGCGCACTTTTTATATTTTTATTTAAATATCATCATTATTGTACCTATGTTAAACAAATGAATAAATGACTAAGTGCTAATGCTATGTAGTATTACATAAGTCATAACTTATGTGATACTACATAGCATTTAGACGCTGTCTGTCCGACTATAAATTGTTATAAAACATGATAACAACGAAGGTTTAGGGAAATGCAAACAAGTTTCCAATTGTATTCACTGTTATTTAATGAATTATTTTTCACATCACTTGTCAAATTAAGTGTCATGCAAACCTAACCTATACAAGTCACTAAAGCAGTAGGTAGCTAATAATATTGTACTGAATTTATAAACCTCTTGGTGTATAATGTGGTTTCAATTAGGAACCTCCACATAAAAATAAGCATTTTTAATAATAAATACAATTCGAAACAGTTTTCACTTCATAGGTTTGAACAAAACGGCTCGATTGGCATGGACCCCCACTTTAGGATGTTAGATTTGGGTTGCACCCATATATAATATTATTTATTATTTTTTAAGATTACACAGCCATTAGGATGCTGCGAGCCATAACGAATTTCACATACAAAAATACATTGATTCGTCCGCATGAAAAACGTAACTCAGTCTTTGCAGTCACTTATTCGGGGGTATGAAACTACATAATTAGGTGCAGTTATGTGTAACTACGAATTCCTCGGCTATTTAACAGTTAAATAAATTGCAAGAACGAATTGGTTTTTATAACCTCGCAGTAGGTGCGAAAAGTAGAGTATTCTCCTCGGAGATAAAGGGGTTTTCGTCTTGGGCGAGCTGGAATCCCTCGCTGCACTCAAGATTCTAGGCTTCAACATCGTCCGCTTAATTGAGAAGTTAAGTCAATGCTTCATATCTGTGCTCGGGAGCCCTAAAGCCGTCATTACGTTTGGGAGTCAAAATAGCGCCCAAGGCTCTGGACACTGCGTTATACCATAATGAATAATCTACTATTAACAGTGCCGGATAAAGCCAGCGCGGGGCCCATAGCAAAATTGTGATGGGGCCCTTTTTTTTGTGGGTGGGAAGTCATCAAATGGCGTCTCCCGCTCTAGGGTGGAGCGGAAGGGCATGTCAGACTTTTCTGACTAAAACCCACCCGTATTCCTTCATTTCCCCATATGCCAGGGCCACGGTAACTCTTACGAACAGATCTCGCGACCCTGACAGGATAGAGGCCCCTTGAGTTGCATTACCTATTAAACAGGATATAAATACAACGAAATATTTAGAAAAACGCTTTTCGTGATTTATTGTAAGCAGTTTTAGAAATAACACTCGTCAAATCAACTCCCGGCCACCGTAGGCGCGGGCTTACGGGTGGCGAGCAAGAGAAAAGCCCAGGCACATGGACAACTGAAGGAACACGGGTGGGTTTTAGTCAGTAAAAGTCTGACACGCCCTCCCGCTTCGTCCAAGCGCGGGTGACGTCATATGATGATTTCCCACCCACAAATAAAAAAGCAGGCCACGCACCGTATATTCCACCGTGTCCTCCAGATGATCCTCGCAATGGAAACAACCGGGCGTTTCCTCCCGCTTTATCCTGAACAGGAACCCCCCAAAGCACCCATGCCCGGTGAGGACCTGCGTTAGGCGGAAGGAGAGGACACCGTGCCGGCTCTCTATCCACTCCTCAAAGAGGGAACTTTTGATTACTTAGGTTGCTCCAAAACTTTTGCAAAATGACATATCGCTGGTTTGTGAATAACGATGTCATTCAAAATTCTGTCAAATTGTATACTGTATGTCAAACTATCACAAATCTTTGATATTTTGTCGTGAACAGAGATGCAACGAACGTAATATATGTCTAGTACAATTTTACTGTTATGAAACAGTAATATTATAATGAGTTTGTATAAGTCCACAGGGATGGGCATAACAGAAATAATACCTAACACAAAAGCAAGCTATAAAACTAAGAAACTTTAACACGATGTAAACAGTCCAGTAATAAAAACACTCTTGAAAGAAAATAAACTCATGTTATTGTTGAATTAGGCTTATCAAATGAAGTATGCATTTTGCTATTTTCTTATGGCTTACAATTTCTTTGCATAGGCGCGGGGCCCCCCAAGGCGCGGGGCCCGTAGCATTTGCTGCCTCCTACTACATGGCTAATCCGGCACTGACTATTAATAATTATGAAGAAGATGCCGAATTAACATCACAGTGAAACAGGAACTTTAGTTCGCAACTATATGTGATTTATCACACACATTACACAATCTCATTAATTTCTCCAAGCACGGCGGTATGGTTTCAAACCGCGTCGATTTCGGAGATTTTTCACAGACGAACATGAGATTTACTCCTGTCATACTGACGTCATCCAACATGCCGTCCCAGAGAAAAGCCCCTCTATTCTGATTGCCCTCACCATTGTCAGGTTGTCCAGGTTTCCACTTGTTGAAAACATGTTCAAATCTCTCTCCTGAAAGAGACAAACATATGAATTAGGTTCTTTACTGGATGAAACAAACAAAAGAATTAAATTACCCCTTATCTCTTACCGTGAATGGTGGTCCAGATGCGATCCTTGCCCCAGGCTCCCAGACCTATGTGAAATCTTTCCCACGGATCGGACTTCTCGGTACGGGCAGGGAACATGTTCTTGACGATGCCAGCCTCTTCTTCATCATTCACGATGACCAGGTGCCCCCCCTCAGACGCACATATGCTGTACGCACGAGTCCAGGTCTGTTTCTCGAAATGCACCTTGTAACAGCTGCCTGTTTGCTGATTGAGGTGATAATCTGAAATATGTATTTTAAGATTAAAATTTTTGTAGTATGATATTAGGCTGATTTATTTACTTTATTTCTACTAAAAATGGTGACTTTCATATTATTAAACGTTTAATAAAACATTTATTCCGTGTGGTGCGGGACGTAAAGATAGCATCATCCCATTTCTTCCCGTGGGTGTCGTAAAGGTGACTGAGGGACTTACTAAAAAATGGGTCGTGGAATTGTTCGAAAGAGTTAACGTGGCCCTGGCACAGGCAACTGAAGGAACAGTTGACACGCCCTTCAGCTCCACCCAAAGCGGAAGACGTCATTTGATGATATCCCATCAACAAAAAAAATGGCGATTATGGCAAACACCCAAATTGGTGAAGGCCTATGTCCAGCGGTGGACGTATTTTAAAACGAAACTAAAAACACACATTCTATTGTAAATGACCTAACATTGTTCAAACACTTTCAGTGCCCAATTGAAAAAAGAATTATTCAAAAGTACATCCTATTCACACCTAGCTTATTTTTGTGATTTGAACCCGGTAGGCGGGTGCTCAGCATGGTCGCAAGATACATAACTACTTATACGTAGGACTCGGAAGCGAGTCGTGGACATGCGAACGAATTATCGTTCGACCCGGGAGCCGGGTGCGCGGCAGTAAAAGTGACTAGAATAGACTTACCCTACTGTACGTTGCTTTAGTGTGGCGCTGGGCTCGCATTCGTTATCTGCTTGATGACATCGACTAAAGTATAAGTACCTAGAATTCTGGTTGTATGGCTGACTTGTAGTGCAACTTGCTGCTATGTTGATGCGTCAATAATTTAAGTTATGCTGACGACATGGTGTTGATAAGCGCTTCGGTCTGCGGCTTGAGGAAGCTGTTACAGATATGCGAGGAATATGCTTGTGGTCACGGTTTGCTGTATAATGTAAAGAAGAGCCAGTGTATGATCTTCAAGACCGCCAGTGCAAGATGCCCGAGAAGCATACCTCCAGTTAGACTAAGGTTAGGTCTAGGTTTCCTTTGGAAAGGGTTGAGCAATTTAAGTACTTGGGGCATGTTTGACTGTCGACCTCAAATATCATGCAGACATGGAACGGGAGCGGAGGGCGTTGTCTATTAGAGCGAACATGATCGCCCGGAGATTTGCTCGGTGCTCTAGTGGAGTTAAGGCTATGCTCTTTAGAGGGTATTGTACATCGCTGTACTCATGCATTCCGTGGGCTCACTACTCTAATAGAAGTTACGGCGCCATCCGCGTCCAGTACAATAACGCGTTCAGGGCGGTGATGGGGTTACCCCGATACTGCAGTGCCTCGGGTATGTTCGTAGAGGCGCGCACCGACTGCTTTCACGCGACCATGCGCAAGCGCGCCGCGTCCTTGGTGCACAGGGTGCGGGTTAGCCCCAACGCGGTGCTGGCGATGATTGCGGGAAGGCTGGACTGCCCATTCCTCCGGTATTGTTCCAGCAGACATGTTGCTGTACCAGTGCCGGGGAGAAGATTATAATTTACAGTTTTTGAATTACATTATTTATTTTAATGTAATTTAATTTTAATTGATTTTATTTTATCTGACATTATTTATTTTCATTTTATTTAATTTGATGTAATTTAATTGATTTTATTTTATTTGACAGTATTTTTTTTCATTTCATTTAGTTTGATGTAATTTAATTTTAATTGATTTTATTTGCCATTATTTGATTTTATTCGGTTTAATTTAATTTAATTGTGTGATTTTGTCTGTAAAAGTTTCTATTAATTTATGTTTCGCAATGGGTGTTATTTACCTGAAATGAATAAATGAATTATGAATTAAGTAATGCACTTACCATTATCAAGAGTGCCGCATTCGTTTATTGTGTGATTGTCGAGTTTCTTGAAGCATATGAAAGGTAGCGGGTTCTTGCATGACGAGTAATACGCGTGTCCATCGAAGGACATAGTGAGGCAGTCTCCATTACGGACTCCGTCACCAAGTGAACCCCATTTTATTTCCATATCGGACAGGGGTACTCCTGGAACATACACGTTAAAGACTTTAAAACAATGAATACTAGCCAATGCTCACCTTGCGGAGTACATTGGCTTGAGCGAGATATTCAACAGTATAGAAAAATGTTTATTCTGCACAACTCTAACAATAATTGGACAAAACACATGCTTATCTATAAAGTATACGAAAGGTGCCTTTAGTAGTCAATGGGAATTGTTTTATTATTGATTTATTCAAGATAACATTAATCTTGTTGAATGTTTTATAGAACATTAACAAAATGTTGTCTGACCTTCAAAGTCAAAGTCAAAGTATCTTTATTGTGGGCATATGTAAGTTACAGGTCAGATCAGGTTACCTTCTACAGACACGTAGTCTCCTTTAGAATAAAAATCATGGGTTCCCAGGAAAATATGACCATCCACACCAAACTGTGTCATCTGTGAGTGAAGAGCATTAGCTAGCTCTTTGTTCAGCGGCGACGCCAACACCGCGCCTGTAACATGACACATTGAGATAAGCCGGTCTGTTCTGCAAAAACCTCACCGAGAAGTCTCAGGTGAAGTGAGTTTTTGGTAAGCTTTCAATTGTAACAATCCCTAGCATCAAGTGGAATGATAGCTCAATATAAGGGGTATGATGCACCTTAGTTCTCACGGTTAGATTTTTACGGAATACACCGGCTGCACATGAGCGAGCGAAGCAAGTTGGTCATACCACTGCGACGATCGCTGCCGGTGCGAACGAAGCGAGCGTGGCCCTTGCGGAGGCGGGAGCCGACGAGCGATCATGATAAATTACATTTCGCAAAAAAGTAAGAACACAGATAAAAACAGTCATATTATGACTGTGTTTTTATCTGTGTTCTTACTTTTTTTGTGTTATGACAATTTTTTAGAGGATGTGCGATTTATTTCTGTTAGTAGGTTTCTACAAACATTTCTACACGTCAATAATATTGTAAAAACTACATGAGGTCGGTGTCCCCTATCTACATCGTCTGAGAAGAAACACCAAACAAACTAAGAGGTCACAGACACTTGTAAAGTCTAAAGACAATCTTAGTCTGATCATGTGAGGATATTTGATTTTTTATATAAGGGTTTTATTTTCTAGAGTGATCCACACAGATTATAATTTTTTGATTTGGTGCTCAGTCAGTTATAAGCATTTGTCAGTAATCATGTAGTTCAACACAGAATTTAAGGACATAAATAGCTCCACCAATAATACCAACGAAGGTACATTTGGGAATATATAAAAATTAAATGAACACGACACAAAAAAGATCCACAAACGGGTGTCTTTTTGGAGCTATCTTAATAATGGTTAAAATAAATATTCAAGTCGAGATGGCGCACGGGCAAGTTTAAAAAAAAATCCTTGTTGGCTCGATTGTCGAAACACAAGAGATACAGCGTAGTTTACCTTCATCATGACATCTCACGAAGGCTTCCTCCCAAATGTCTGGCGTCGTGTGCAGTTTGAGCCAGCCACCTGCTTCAAAGTTGAACAAGTAATCAGGCTTGCATCGTACAACGTCTGAAACAGAATTGAAATGGAATGTATTTGTAAGAATTGTAGTACATTATAGATGGTCGAGTTTATTAACAGTTTCTTTAATAATTCGCTATAACGATTATGAAAAAATATTGATTTCACTAATCAAATAGCTTAGCTTCATGAGCTAATAAAATTCGTATGTACAAAATTCACAGTTATTAAATTGCAAGAAAGTCAATAATGTGTCAAATTATACGTATAATACAAAACAAAATATACCCTAACCTACTCTTCTTACATTCACCTTTTCATTGGAAGAATATTAGTTTATCAGGTTATCTTGTGTTAAGTGTGATACAAGGCCTTGATACAAGTCGTACTGCATTCTAACAAAACAGTATTCAAAAATATGCCTACATTTTTTTGGCTTTTTGGTTGCACATCACAGAGAGCACGAATACATTGTTTTGGGTTATAAAACAGCAAAATTTCCCCATAGCACAATGTCGTATCAGATGTTAGAAGTAATGAAACCATGATACTCTGAGAGAATTATGTTGAGGTTGGCTGTTGTTTCTAAGTCTCTATAAGGAATACTACAATGTCTTTTTTCAATTAGCTACCTGAACTCTACACACACGATGGGTAATAATGCGAAATAAAAAACCGGTCAGAGCGAGTCGGACTCGCGCACCAAGGGTACCGTACCATCATATACCTACATATAAATATTTTATAGTATTATAATAACATGATATTATTGCAAATAGTATTACAGTTTTAGCCCAGTGCCATTTCTTGAACAATAGTGGAACTAATATAATTTTTGTTGATGATTTCTGAAAAATTGTGCTATTTAGAGACATTGGTACCGATTCCCTTGTTCACAAACTAAACTAAATTTAAGTTCAGTGCATCTTTTTCTTTGTATTTCATTAAGAAGAGGACAAAAGAAATTTTTTAGTTTAGTCCTGTCAAATTAATCAGTGCCTGTCACTACTCCATACAAGTTTAGACTAGGGAATGCAGAACCGGTGCTGTTTTAAAGAACCGGGATTTTTGGGACTTTCTGGCTTAAGAACCGGGATTCCCGGTACTATCGATACTTTTGATACTTTAATAAGTCTTTGTAAGAGAGTTGAAAGTGTTGAAACGGAGAAAGTGAAAATAAGACGAAATGACAGGGCAAAGTAAAAACATTTTAATCAAATCAAATAAAACGTTTTATTTCTTGTTTTATAGACACTAAATCAGTCTTATTTAGTATAATTTTACTGGTAATTTTTTTAACATTAAGTGATTTTTATACCTAATCCTACAAAATATATAACAGAAACATTTATTAAACATCTTTACTCTACCAAGCAAATTAACATGACTCTTATTGCAATTCTGCATAACCAAATTATAATTTAAAACTTACGTAACATCTACAAAAAAGGAACTATGGAGTTTTAGCGTAGCATTAATCAGTCTCAATATTTATTGATTAGATAATCTTAACAAACATTTTTTAAATTTTAACCTTATATAATAATTCAACAATAGTTTGGAACAACTTCAATCGACAATTTTTTTAAATCAACTTGACTCTAATTATACATTTAAGAAAAATAAATAAAAATATAACTTTAAACTTAAATATTTTTGCAAAACTTAAACATAGATATTCATAAAAAAATACCCAACCTATAAAATTATAAAAATTTGGAATACTTGCTCAATTGCCAATGTAATATTGGTCTGATTCTTATAGTTACAATGGGGGCACTCAATAACCAAGGTTAGGTACCTGTTTATTTATTTTTTAGAGTATTTCTCTCCTGCCTATATAATGATCTTAAAAATATAAGAGTGCCCAAACTCTTATCACTTAAACGTGATCTTATTTTATTACGAAGGTACCCACCCAGCTGAAGAAAAAACTCTTTCCGGCTCTACACTTGTCGGTGGAATTGCCGAAAGTACCGAAAGAACCGGGATTTGGTTTTAGAAATTCCGGTTCCTAAAACAACGCAAATTTCCGGGATTTCCCGGTACTTTCGGTTCCGGGATTTCCCGGGACTATTCACTAGCTTAGACGTGATTAAAACTTGTCTACTAAAATTACGTCAATTTACGTCAAGCGCTGATCAATTTGACAGGACTAAACTAAAATTTATCTTCTGTCTTAAATTTAGTTTAGTTTGTGAATAAGGAAATCGACACCATTGTTTCATTTTCTGTAATCTTTACATAAACTTCTATCACATAGAATAATTTCAGATTTTTCTCTAGGCAAACTTCGGAAATAGGGTCGGATACGGTTTTTTTTCATTTTTCGTCAAAAGCGGAAAACTACGTGGCTTAAAGAAAAAAAAATATTTGAGAATGTGCAAATACGGTTCTTTCATATGAAACTCCACATGTCCTAGTAGCTAGCCCCACTTCGATTTTTTAAGACCCCCATTCAGTCCCAGTTAAAAAATATTGCAAAATAGTTGGGTATCCAGCTGTGATAGACAGATGGACAGACAGACTGAGTCGCCCTATAAGGGTTCCTTCCTGCCAGGGTCGCGAGATTTGTTCGAAAGAGATACCGTGGCCCTGGCACATGGGCAACTGAAGGAACACGGGTGGGTTTTAGTCAGTAAAAGTCTAACACACCCTTCCGCTCCACCCTAGAGCGGGAGACTTCATTTGATGTCCCACCCATAAGAAAAGAGATCCTTTTTACCATTTTAGTACAGAACCCTTAAACGATGAAGCAAAAAAATGGCGTCTTTTTGTGGGGACATTGACCTCAGATGATGCAGTCACTATAAATATGATTATAAAAACCTGTTTTCTATTTTAGTGAACTTCACTCGTCGTTATGGGTGGAATCTTAACACGATAAAACAAAACAAAACAGTTTTTGCATACTCACACTCACACTGTAAGCAACAACAACTAAATATTAGGTAAGTTTTTCATCTGTGGAGTGTGCCAATTTAAAATAATTCTGTATATTATGTACACGTGACTACCTTGGAATCGGTAGGAATAAGATTTTTTACTTGCAAAAACCTTTTTTAAGTATTTTAATATCTTTAATAACTAAACCATAGTACACTCAGGGAAAATAACTATCGACAAATTGGCGCACTAAGTGTAAGTCAATTTACCGTGTTATAACTGTAACCATGTCATGCACTGTAATTAGAATACACAGCTCATTTAAGATGATCGTCAATTTGCTTCACATTTATCTTCACTGCCACTTAATTTAAACAAAAAGTAGTAAAGCGAATCTTTGTTTATTTCAGGAATTTCTATAAACATTTAATAATAACCTTTTCATGCCACCATCTCGGAAACAGTATTTTTAATCTTCAATAACTGAGTGGAAAAGCCGTTTTTATTCTCTAGAGGATAAGTAAATTGAATTTAGAACATCGTGTGCACTAAGTTTGTGATAGTGCACACGATGTTCTAAATTCAATTTACTTTATCCTCTAGAGAATAAAAACGGCTTTTCCACTCAGATATTGAAGATTAAAAATACTCTTTCCTCGCTGAGGTGGAATGAAAAGTTACGTGTTGCACTCGAGTGCAAAGATTTTTCACCTCGTGCTCTTTTGATTCCCTCGCTAACGCTCAGGATTCTAATTTTGAATCACTCGCTGCGCTCGTGATTGAATTTTAGAATCCTTCGCTTGCTCGGTCATCAAAATTGAGCACGCGGTTAAAAAGCAACTTTTGCACTCTTGTATAACAAATAACTATTAAATAGTGTAAAACAAAGTCGAATTTTATGTTTATATGCTTAGATCTTTTAAACTACGCAACGGATTTTAATGCGGTTTTCATCAATAGGTAGAGTGATTCAAGATGATTGTTTATATTAGTAATACGGGCGCAAATTAGCTGGCAAAAGGTAATTAAATATAAAGAAGTACTCACCAGTTACAACTAACAAGTATGATAAGCAAACAACGTATATGTTCAACATTGTCGCGTAGGTGCTAACTGTAGGTATCGTTTCGCTGCTGCAGCTGTAATGCATAAACTGGGGATAAGATGCGAATATATACTGCACGCTATCGTGAATCCTGATTGTCAAACTGTCATACATTAAAGGTTCGTGCAGACTGGCGTAACGCGACGTCGCGCACGATTCGGCGAGTTATATCCGTAGCACAATTTGTATGACCGTGTCGCGGTGCGACAGGTCACCCCTATGTGAACGGTCGTGCACGTTTTCATAGAAATTGTTCTACAGATATAAATCGCCGATTCACGTACGATAGTTGCATCGCACTAGTCTGAACGAGCCTTCAGAGACCAATAGGTCTTCTCTGTGTACATTTTCTTGAACGATCGATAAGATGTGTTTCTAAATTGGATGCTTTTTCCGCCCTGGGTTATCAGTTAATAATTATATTATATAATGTGCCTTAATTTTCGTTTCAAATTTCGAAATCCAAAGTACTCTGAAACTAGAGATACACACCTCTGTCATCTTTGTTGTGCTCTCGGAATTCGGTGCCTAGAACAAGTTTAGTTTATTTTCAACTTTATTTCAGTTTTAATTGAAGACCACATGCACTGCATCGTTAGATGTGGGCTGGCCCTTATTCTACTCAATTGATCTTATGCACTTAAATCAAACTATCAATCGCTGATAAAGTGTCGATATTTTTTCCGTCAGCGTCGAGGGTCGGGTTGCCTCCTTCCCTCAAATACGACGAGAGAGTAATGACTGCTTTTTGCGTTATGCTCGTGAACGAGTGTTACTTGTGGTGACCGGTGGTCTTGCAGACCATGGTTTTGTTATTAATTATTGTTAAGAACTTACTGTTTTACTTCGATGGATCTATCATTTGTGGCCTCGAGTTGTAACTCGAGTCGGAACTGCTAAGTGGACATAGTTCAGCATTTTATACAGGATTTTGTTTTATATCAGTGCGCAATATCAATATTTTTTTCAATACTTAAAAAAAAATATCCGACCTTAAATCAGTAAAATGTCGCAATAATATCAGTATAATGTAATGCGCACTTTTTTACATGGTGATACCACCGATGGACTCTGCGATACAAGCTCGACTACAGAATGCAAATCCGTTCCGTTTTAAAATCCGAGTTTTTAAGAACGGATTAGTGGTCCAATCCGGATTATCCAGAACTTACGGATTTTCATGCAAATAAAACAAATCTACCCATATTAGTTTAGGTTACGTATTATAATACCTAAGTTTATTCCAACAATTTTCAAGATAACTACGGTCAAAAGATCTACGGTTTAAAATATGTAATGATCGTTTCACCGATTTTTGTAAAAACTAATTAACTAAATTCATAAAGGAGAATTCAATTACGGTTTATTCAACTACAATTAATTAAACTAAGGTCGATTAAACTAACGGTCGATTCACCTACTGTTTATATCTGTGGTATTTATTGCGTTTGACTTACTGGTGATTTTGTATAATTATGTCGATTTGATGATTTGCTTATTTGAATTTTTGCGAAAACCCTAGGGATATTGCGAAAACACGAATAATTAGACAATGGTAAAAAAAAATCTGCGAGCAACTTGGAAGTAGTGTTCGCGCGTCGCTGCCGCGGCGCGGCTCGCTACGCTCGCTCGGCCCGCGTGCGGTTGGTCACAGTTTTAACCATTTTTTTTTTTTAACGTGGAGAGTTGCTCATGCATACTCATCCCTACATCTCCCCGTGGTTTTGCAACCACGGGGAGATAGTGCAGTTATGTGGGACTCCAACCCACTAAAACTCCACGGTTTCCTTCTGTGCCGCTTGTGGCGGGAACACGGGCACACGTAATTCTTCCGCGAACCCACCACAGCTGTCCGGCACCGGACCCTTCTCTGGTGGATAAGGTACCCCCATTTACGGCGCGCCAGAACACACATAGCACGCCATGACCACCCCAGGGACCAATAAGCACATGGGCGCCAGATGACCCCGGGTATGGCACCTTTGGTCCCGCTGCGACTGGTCAGGACTGTGGCCCCCCCACCTACCACTTTTCGGCCGCAGGGGATAGGGTGAGTGGCCAACGCTATACCAACACTCCTCCTCCCCTGCGGCCCCACCATGTCCGCCATCGGAAGGTGGCGACCCCGTTCAGGCCGCGGAAGGTAGGGAGAGCGGCGCACCTCAATACCGGCACTCCTCTCCCACCGCGGCTTCCAACCCTCAGCCGCGATGCCCCAGATACTAGGACATCGCGGCCCACCTCAGTTGCAATGTCGCTAAACGACACCGCGTTGGCCGCTACACCGTCGGCTTCGAGCGGAAAAGCCCTGACGAGCGGCTCCTCCTCGGGTTCCTCTTAGCTTCACCGTGGGGTTCTAATCCACGGCTACTGAGCCCCCCCGCCTCGTCAATGCGGGAACCCACTGGGGGGGGGGGGAGTCACAGTTTTAACCTAACCTAACCTATTTCACTCAGTTCAAAACGACTAATCATACAAATTGCATGCGAGTGGATAATTAGACGATGGTAAAAACATTTTTGCGGCAGATTAAACTGATATTCGTGAATTATTATTTAGAAAACTGATGGAAATTGTGATAATAGGCCCTGCCCTTGACATTTTTAGATCTTACATGTCAAACCGATACCAAGTAGTTAAAACTGGTGACACCCAAAGTGATCCCGGAATGATAACATACGGCGTGCCCCAAGACTCAATTTTGGCTCCATTGTTATTTATTTTGTATATAAATAGTATCCACAAAATTGGTCTAAAACGTTATACACAAATGACACATGTTTGTTTTACTACACTAGTGACGAGCCACATCCAGCTACCGGTGATCTGTGTTTCACGGAAACTTGGTTTGTTTACATAAAACAAAATAAGGGCCACTTCTACATTTACATTTTAAAGTAACTGAATGTTGACCCACGTTATGATAACTCACTTCTATGAATTGTGTTATGATCTTAAGTGGTTGAGGAACGATAACAGTCAAGTATTGTCAAGATTGTGATCGAGGGTCCGATTTGACAGATTTTTTAACCCGCACCTTTTCAAGTGGGTAATTTTGTTTAATTTTTGTGTTTTATTTCAATCAGTTTAACGTCAGTTCGCTGTGTGTAGGTAACGGTTGTTTTTGGAAGCTAAGCGTGCAAATCGATCGTTCTACTGTACGATGCCAAGAATTCGACACCATTTGGACAACGCTACTGCTAGTAGAGCCGTAGCAATGATTGAGGGTGGTCAATCGCAACGTTCCGTTTCTCTGCAGTTAGGATATTCACCAAGGGCAGTTCAAAGCTTATGGAACTGGTACCAGGAGATCGGTAGTGTGTCTCGACGTCGTGGCTCGGGAAGAGAAAGTGCTTCTACTGCCAGCGAAGATCGGTACATTCGACTTTGTGCAAGACATAAACGAACTGCTACAGCGCGCACTTTGCAGAATTGTCTACGCTGGACTACAGATACAACTGTCAATGACTAGACTGTACGCAATCGCTTGCACGAAGAGCAGTAACGTTTAAGAAGGTGAATAATTCGAACGAAAGTGAACAGGAGCCAGCGTGCAGACCGTTTAAGATTTACGCCTCAACATTTTGAATGGGGATAGAGAAATGGCGTAACGTGCTCTTAACCGATGAGTGCAAGGTGAAATTTTAAAGTGACAATCGACGTGTCGGAGTGTAGAGAAGAAGCGGTAATCGATTTTCTGATCCTTGCATACACGGACGTGATAGGTTTGATGCTCCCAATGTCATGTTCTGGGGCGGAATCAGCTTACAAGGCAGAACTACCTTGTTTTTCTGAACGAGGGTACAATAGCAGCTGAAAGTTACATCAAACATGTTGTCAGGTCCCATGGTATCTCATTTTCAGAACGAACAGACGACGGCTTCACCCTAAAGCAGGATAATGCACGAGCGCACGTAGCCCAAGCGACCATGTTTTTCTTAGAGAGGGCCAATATTCAGGTTCTACCATGGTCTGCCAACAGCCCCGGCCTAAATCCTATAGAACACTTTTGGGACTAGCTGGAACAGCGAGTCAGAGCAGCTCTGGAGGATATACGCGCCCAGCGCCAGTTGATTGACCTCCGGAAAAGGTGTTGGGAGCCTACCTTTGCCTGCACCTTATTGAGAGCTTGCCTTCGAGGCTTCCAAGGTGTTTAAAAAGGGGAGGATATACTCGTTGTTAACTCCACAAAAAACAACTGTACATTTTGAGATGTTGAGATTTAACTGTAATTTTAATGTTTATGTTTAAATATGCGTAAATATGGCGAAATCTAAAAAACATGATTACCTAAGTCATTAATTTGTATTTAATCTTTTTAATAATATTTTTTTTGATGAAAAAATTGTTGTTTCATTTAATTTAAATACCCCCAGTATCGTAAACTTCACAAGAATTAAATTATTCTGAAAAATAGAGGTGGCCCTTATTTTGTTTTGAGTAGTATATTTTGAGTTGACAGTTGTGCCTGTGTATTGAACTAACAGTTGTTCATATTTTTTAAACTACCCTCAAAACATTATATTCGACGCCCAGTTATTTGTAATACGTCCAACATCTATTTTATTTTAATTATAATTGATTGTGTAGTTTTAGTTATTCTCATGTAAGTGAATGTAATTCTGATGAGAATAAATGATCTCAAACCTCAACCTTAGTTTACTGGCGTATAAACATGAACATAGCTATTAATATAGACGATAAGGAAATTTAAAGCACTGTTTTTAACTAATGAATAGTAACTATCAATTATTTAAATTATTGCAATCGGTATTTCCCACGAAGAAACCCGCGATAGTTTACGAGATGACCTACAGATAATAAAATGTAAACAAAATAACAAGGGGCAAAATGCTGTTGTTAAACGATAAGTAATTTTCTAAACTACAATAATAAGAGAGTTTTTTTTTGTGTATTAGTTTATTACGCTTTCACACTAAAACATCTTAACGTCAAGACGTTAGACCATGGAGTAACCTGGATTAGGACATAGTATACTTTTATCCCAACCGAGATTTAGACATATTATGCGGGTGAAACCGCGGAGCTCAGTCTTGTTTATTATAGTGCAAGGGTAGATCAGCTAGTGTTACATACTATATACATACTTAAAGGTCCGTTATCCTTAGTTCAAGACATTTTGGCAGTACAGCGATATCAGGGTCAAATTAGATTAGCTGGCAATACTTTACCTACGTGTTGGGTAAAGTATTGCCCAACACCCTTAAAAACAGACTAGAAGAAAGGAGCAGAAGTCTATTTCTTTCAACATACGCTGATATAGGAGAGAAGATAAAAAGAGATGTAGACTCCGTGTGTAACAGTAGGAGGAAAACCAAATCCTAACTATAGTCTGTGCCAGATGTGAAAAAAATAAAAGTCGTTGACACCTGCCTACCAATGTATTCAAATTACCGTTTTGACCGTGCTAGCGACACTTTCTTTACATTTTTTTTTGTATCGTTTTGAAATATTTGAATACATTGGAAGGCGGGTGTCAACCACTTTTATTTTTTTCACATCTGGCACAGACTACAATAATGTAAATGCGAAAGTAAGTTTGTTTGTTACCTTTTCCCGCCTAAACACTGAAAGAAAGAAGAAAGAAATAAAGAAAAATGTGTTTATTGGCATTACATCATTAAAATAAAACTATAAAAAAGCAGAAAAACAAAACAATGATAATAATGCCAAAAGGGCCTCAGCTCAGCATAATGTCAGATGACAACACAAGGTGTGCCATCTGACGCTGATTTTCAGCTGTAACCCACGAGTGCCATACGCAAGAGTAATAAATATATAGAGTGTGTCCGTAATAATAAATGAAGAAAAATAAATTTTTTAATAGTTATTGTGGCGTACATGTGTGTGAAAGTGTGTTGTCTGTGATAAATAAAAAATCTGCGTATTACTTACATGAAATTAAGAACATGATAGAAATTATAAATAGATAAAATCTACCTTTACGGCTAAAACGATTGACGGCGTAGTTCTTCTTAACAACGAAACGGTATGACCTACATGCGGTTTTCATTTTCAGTTGGTGTAAAGACAATTGAGACATAAAAAAAAAGAATCATCCAAATCGGTTCACCCAGTCAAAAGTTATGAGGTAACAAACATAAAAAAAACACAGTCGAATTGATAACCTCCTCCTTTTTTGGAGTCGGTTGAAAATAAAATGTGATTAAAATTGAAATAGAAAATAAATAAAAAAAGGAATAATTTGTGATAAAATTGGCTAAATTGATTAAATAAATACTAATACACTGAACCAAACATCCGAAAAATTTTCATATAAGTCGTCAGGTGTACAGAAACGGACATAGGGTACCTTGCATAACGAAAAGAACTACTGTTCCCAAGGAACACAACAATAAACGCTCTTATGGAAATAGATGACGCCACGCGTCTTTCGAATCGTGATTGAATTTTATGAATTAATCGATTTATTATTATTTTTAGATAGAATAAAATAATATAATAAAATAAGAGTAAGGATAAGTAGTACATTTTGTAAGTCGAGTATCATAATAAGTAGCATGATTTCAACAGTTTCACAATTTATTCAATAGATGGCGTTGTACTGAAAAATGGAAGTATTGTGATGCTTTTAAATGGAAAGACGAGACCGCTAGAATGTGTTGTTCCAATGCGAAATGCCCTATAACATTATTTGCGGATGAAAGCACAATTATAATAGCCTGTAAAAGTATAGATACATATGAAAGTGACATTAATAATAGTTTAAAACAGACGGTAAATTGGCTAGATGCAAACAATTTAAAAATAAATTTATGTAAAACTAAAGTTATCCATTTCAGACAACAGACTACTGGTAGTAACTTAAATATAAACTATAATAATAATACTATACAAGAAGTTGAAACTACGAAATTCCTGGGCCTCGAAATAGATACAAAACTGAATTGGAAATCACACGTTGATATTCGATGTAAGAAAACGAGTAAGTCTGCATACGCCCTGCGCACATTTTCAAATATAATAAACACGGATGCTCTTCTTACTGCTTATTACGGGATAGTAGAATCACATTTACGGTATGGGATTATATTTTGGGGAAACTCCACTGAAAGAGAGACTGCCTTCAAGGTGCAAAAAAGATGCATTCGGGCGATGTTTAAACTTAAACCTACTGATAGTTGTGAACCTTACTTTAAAAATTACAAAATATTAACGTTGCCATGTCTGTACATTTTCGAAGTAGCTGTGTTTGTTAAGACAAATCCGAGTCGTTTTAGACGTCTATCAGATGTTGTACCCCGCAATAGACGCGACAATAGCGTGCTATGTCTGGAAACAGCCAAGACAGCACTTATGCGCAAAAGTGTCTTCTGCATGGCGCCTGTTATATAACAAATTGCCTAAGACATGGAAAGAGCTTCCCCTTTCATTATTTAAGAAGAGGCTCCGAAGCTTTTTAGTGGCTAAAGGATATTATAATATTAAGGACTTCCTAGTTGAGAAAGTATTTTTAAGTCAGTGTAATATTTAGTTTAGTTTAGTTTTTGAAATTGTATTTAGTTATTTAGTTATAAGATCAATGTTTTAAATCTTTTGCATGCCTACGTGGTAAAGTATGGCTGAACTCATATATTTTTTGTCATCATTTACTGTTACCCATATTTGCAAAATAAAATTATCTTTATCTTAAAAAAATGGCAAAGTATTCCTTCCTTTACTTGGTGAACCAGAAGTAACTCTGCAAACTGTATTTATACAATGCAAGTGAGTCACGACGTTTGTAAAAATATAATCGGAAAGTACTTTCTTTCAAATGAAATCTTTTGGAGTAGATAAAGAGATAAGAATTCCCGGGTTTCACCAACTTTTATGGTACAAGGTCAGATATATCATCAAATTGGTTCACTTTTTCCAACAGAGAACGACCAGCATAAGTTGTTGTTCTGTCCCGTTTATTATCTGTGCACCTAACGGAATGCGCGTGTAACGAAGTGACATCTGACTTCACAGTTTTGACGTTGACACTTCTCGCTTGAATTTGGTGCTTAACAAAAAAAGCATGTCGCCGCTTGAATCTCGCGATCTTTTGTAAAGTAATCCCTTAACTCGGTCGTTTTGGTGACAATAAGTCATGACCCTTGTTTGGATTGTTAATAACCCCAATTTGACGTAATAACACGGGTTGAATTTTGGATATATCTTGTTTAAGAAGTTTGAAGGTTAAGCAAGTGACGCTATTGGGAACGAGTGATTTGAAGACCGCATGCTGTGATTGCCTCCAGCCGGATTCTAACATGAAGAATACTCGTAACGTCACAACACGATACATATACACTCACTTACATACATAACTCCAGGTTGGCACCAGAGCAGTGTCCTTCAACCAACAGGTAAGTTTTTTTGTTGTATTGTAGGTGAGTTGTTCTCTTATATATTGTCTGCTCCGCGTACGGCGGACTAGTTTCGCTCGCCACTCTTGTCTCCTGGACCCCACCATAATATCTTCCACTGCGCACTTTAAATGCTATTGTAGGGGTCTAGTCTGGCAGCGTACATTTGTGGTAGCAGAGCGTGGTTCTAACCTACAAAACCACCAAATTGGGAATTTACAGTAGGCTAATTACTTGGCAGTCTCTATAAGGGAAGTAGTAATACGCTGTCAATATTTGTTAACTATGATTAATTGTTATTTGAAATAATTTGTAAATTTGTTGAGTTGAGTAACTCATATTGCCGGGGTCAACCAGGTTTGCATATGCTAACGGAGTTGGTTAGATTGAGCTATGTTATAACCTCTTGTTGTTGTTATTTGACCTCTGTGTTGTATTGAATGTCAGGAAGACATTAAAATATTGAGTTTTGTACCATTGATATAGTTGTTTGTGAAAATTAATATTTGAAATTGGCATTTTTGAGTATTACCATTGTTTTAAATTGGAATAAAGGTTCATTATTGTTGTACCATTGACACAGTGGTTTGTGAACTTAACATTTGGAATTGGATTTGAATTTGAATATTTGAATTGAATATGATATTGAAGGTTGAACGTTGACATTGGTTTGAATTAAAATAAAACCTTATTTTTGTTCATTAAATTGGAACCAGTATTTTGTTTTTTCTTGAGTTGTGGTCTACCAGTTTGGTAGTTTGATTGTTTGCTTGTAGTTATTTGTAATTGATTGTTTGAACTTTGTTACTTAATTATTTTTTGCTTGGTTTTTTTCAATTGTATTGTTTGTGCAATGGCACACAAAGCAGTGAGAGAGACAATCAGTGGATTGACCACACAGCTACGGTGGTTCACTTCAGCTGCAGCAACCGCTGAGCGCCCGGATCTTGAAGCGGTCACTCTGGCTCGGTTCGAGCAGTTGAACGTGAGACTCGGCAACGTTGATGCTCTGCTTACCCGCTACAACGAGTACATTTGTGATGTGGCTCTGGAAGTGCTGGATCAGGCAGCACGTGACAAGGTCCTTGCTGACTACGACCAGATCTTGGACCTGGGGGATGTCATTGGTCAACGTGCTCGGGAAATATTGGGGAGCCGAACACCTGTCCAGGTCAAACCGGAGACCTCGGTTGTTTCAGGCCCCGGACTATTGAGTAGACTGCCTACCTTGGAACTGCCACACTTTAACGGTCGCCTGGACCAGTGGTTAGGTTTCCAAAACCTGTTTGAAAGTTTGGTTGATGCACGCTCGGACCTCAGACCCGCCCAAAAGTTGGCCTATTTGTTGTCTGTCCTAGAAGGTGAGGCCCGAGCCTTAGTACAGCATCTGTCGTTGACTGACTCAGCCTACCCTACCGCTGTGGAGCTACTCACCCGGCGGTACCAAAATAAACGTTGTTTGGCTGACGTTCATATTGAATTGATTTTGGGGTTACCGGTCATTATTGGATTGTCAGCATTGCGTACTGACCTGTTGAACCCGTTGGTGGCAGCGACCAACGCTTTAAAGCAATTGGACTTGCCGGTGGACCATTGGTCTTACTTTTTAGTACATGTTGTGCTGCAACGGCTTCCTGCCGATTTGAGGGCTCGTTTCGAGCAAAAGTATGGTGGGGATAGTGTCACACATCTCCCCCCATTTGGTGACCTCGTCCAATTTTTGGAGGATGAGTGTCGGTTTGTGGACAACTCTGGCGTTGCCACTGAGTCATGCCAGCCGTCTTCCCGGCCACGAGACCAGGGACGGACTAGGGCTCGCGGGCCTGTTGATGGTCGCCCCGCCGCTCGCTTTGCTGGCACCCAGAGTCGTCCTGGTTGTGAGTTTTGTAGGGACACGGGGCATGGCATGGCAACTTGCGCGGCCTTTTTGAAATAGCACGTGAGTGCCCGCCGCCGAATTGCCAATGCACGCCGCATGTGCTTCTCTTGTTTGGGGGCTCACTTCCATCGGGACTGCCCCAACCCCCGCCCTTGTAGAATTTGTGGGGGGTCCCATTTGGACATTTTGTGCGCTAACGCGAACCACGCTGGCAGACCAGCCTCTGATGAAGGTTCGCGTACGGGGGGGTACCATGGAGTTGGTCACCGGGCTTCTGCCTCGCCGGTTCAGAACCGGGGAGAGGCCCGCAATTTTGAGCGCCGCACTCCACCCCCCGCGCAAGTTGATCGGGAGCCGCGCGACCGCCATTTGGTCTGCCCGCGTAAAGGCAATTACACAATTGTTGCTAGGCACCGCTGGCCAGACCAGCACCGCCTTCCCTCCCCTCCTTTGGCGGAACGTCCCCGGTTGGAGTCACGCCCCCCGCCATTCAGGCCTCCGGTGGGATATGCCCATCCAGCGATGGCGCGTGGCTCGGGACACCGCGCGGACGAGGAGTTTGGCCTCCATCCTCGTCGCAAGGGACTTGAGCTTGGGTGCGGACCCTGGGTGTGCGGCGATCGGTCGCCGCCCAGGCATTGTTAGGACATTGGCGCCTGCCCCGCTAAGGTACCCCTCAGATCGACACGGTTTTGTTGCCAACGGCATCGGTCAGGTCTGGGGGCCCACGGGGGACTCTGTTGTGGTCCGTGTCATTTTGGACATGGGAGCCCAGGGTTGCCTTTTGTCTATTGTTTTGTTTCTATTGTTTGGGTGAAATTGTTTTCTTGAGCGCCTTTGGACTGCGGGACTTGGCTGGGACGAGACAATTCGGGAAACCCTGTTGGAAGATTGGCTCCAATTTGTATCCGCACTCCCTGCAGTCAACGAGGTCGTGTTACCCCGCGCTATCCTCCCCCCTGGGAGCTACATTGCTACCCTTGTTGGTGATGCGTCTTCGCACGGTTATGCAGCTGTTGTTTGTCTGCGCACCGTCTGCGCAACAGGCCAGGTGAATTTGTCACTGGTCTTGGCCAAGAGCAAGGTGGCCCCCCTCCGGACGGCACTGACCATCCCTAAGTTGAATTGTCAGGGGCGGTGCGTCTTGTGCGTCTACTGAACCACGTTGCTCACACTTTGGGTGGAACTGTGGACATTCGGGTTTCTTACACCTGGACGGACAGTCAAATTGTTTTGTGTTGGTTGATGACGTCCGTCCACTCTTTGGAGGTCTTTATTGCGAACCGAGTGTCCCAGATTCAAAATTCTGAAACGCCTTTGATTTGGAGGCACGTGCCTGGAGATTTGAACCCAGGCGCCGTGGCCTCGCGTGGGTGCATGGCACCCCGCTTGTTTGCTTACCCCCTATGGTGGGGACCAGACTGGCTGACTCATCCCGAGGATGATTGGCCTCGATCGCCAGTCTTGATGTCGGGTCCTTTGCCCGGGCTCAAGGTGCTCGCTGTTGGAACAAAGGACCCTGAGTTTTGCTGAGTCGATAAAGCTCCCTCGACAAATTGTTGAATTGTTGTTTGTTGTTGAATTGTTGGTGACTGATCGTCACATTAAGAACTCGCATGCCGGTTGCAATGCGCTGTTGGCCATTCTGCAGCGAGAGTTTGGATATTGTCGGGAGCCGTTAGTAAGTTGAACCCCTTTTGGACCATACGGGTCTCTTGTTGTTTGGTTGTTGACGGTTGAGGCACTCTAGCCTTCCTTATGGGCCCGTCACCCCCTTTTGTTGCCTCAGGAGGGCCATTTGGTTAAATTGTTGTTGTTGTTGTTGTTTGGTTGTTATTGTTGTTTGGTTGTTTTTGTTGTTTGTTATTGTTTTGACCCGCCAGCCTGCCCCCATTGGGGGGTATTTTGAGGCCGCGGTGAAAGCGGCACAGGGACTCTGGCGCAGATTGTTGGGAGACACCGTTCTCACCTTTAAGGAGTTAGCTACGGTATTTTGCCGCATTTTGCTGTATTGAACTCGCGTCCATTGTGCCCGCTGTCTTTGGACCCGAACGACTTGGAGGCCCTGACCCCGGGCCATTTTTTTTTTGATTTGACAGCCACTTGTCGCCCTGCCGGAGCACCCTTTTGTTGATGTGAGCCAAAATTGGCTATCGCGGTTTCAGTTGGTGCAGCAGCTCGCTCAGAGTTTTGGAAGCGTTTGAGCTTGGAGTATTTGCACATCCTCCAGCAGCGCGTCAGGTGGACTGATAAAACGCAACCTTGTCGGGATTGCCAAGTGATTAGCGGACGGGAAGGCCCGTCCGGGGGGGGTAGATGTTCTGTCCCGTTTATTATCTGTGCGCCTAACGGAATGCGCGTGTAACGAAGTGACATCTGACTTGACAGTTTTGACGTTGACACTTCTCGCTTGAATTTGGTGCTTAACAAAAAAAGCATGTCGCCGCTTGAATCTCGCGATCTTTTGTAAAGTAATCCCTTAACTCGGTCGTTTTGGTGACAATAAGTCATGACCCTTGTTTGGATTGTTAATAACCCCAATTTGACGTAATAACACGGGTTGAATTTTGGATATATCTTGTTTAAGAAGTTTGAAGGTTAAGCAAGTGACGCTATTGGGAACGAGTGATTTGAAGACCGCATGCTGTGATTGCCTCCAGCCGGATTCTAACATGAAGAATACTCGTAACGTCACAACACGATACATATACACTCACTTACATACATAACTCCAGGTTGGCACCAGAGCAGTGTCCTTCAACCAACAGGTAAGTTCTTTTGTTGTATTGTAGGTGAGTTGTTCTCTTATATATTGTCTGCTCCGCGTACGGCGGACTAGTTTCGCTCGCCACTCTTGTCTCCTGGACCCCACCATAATATCTTCCACTGCGCACTTGAAATGCTATTGTAGGGGTCTAGTCTGGCAGCGTACAGTTGTTGCAAGTTTATTTTATGGCTGACTAGCTTTTGCCCGCGGCTTCGCCCGCGTGGATGTCGGAAATTAACACGGGAGGACGTACTACCGCGGTAAGAATGTGTTAATCCAGGTTATATAGGTAATATATACTCAGTGTGCCATTTCCGATCCAGATCCATTCAGCCATTTTTGCGTGATTGAGAAACAAACACTGTAGTCGGGGTGGGTCAGGTTCAGTTAAAGGGCTTTGTTACACGATAAAACTTTTATTGAAAAGATCGTACAAGCGCGCCATTTGCTTTCTTAAACTACTCTCTCTTATGATACATGTTTTACCTGATTGGTTCTTACAATATTCTAACACAATTCAAACTGACCAATCACTGATCAGTAAGCCTTGTCCTTGAAGTGACCGTGGCCACCATTAGTTAGAGTGACCACAGACAAACTCTAGTGTCTATGGGCGCATTCGGAAACGCGATACTTAGCCTGGCGAATACCGCTGAGGCGGAATACCTTTGCTTCTGCGACCAGAGACTATACGACCATCCGCTATACACTCCCCCTCGGGTTCATGAAAGCGTCCTCGCTCAGGAACCCGCTCAAGAACGTCAGAAACAGGCTGAATATGACGAGGCCGGCCTCGGTTACGCTTTGGCATAATCGGAAGAGGTGCGTCATCTCTATTAACAAACCTCGTGAGTTGGGACGCGTAGAACCTACCTAAGACATGTCGGGAGCATTCAGTTCACAAACTAAATAACTGGTAGGACTAGCTTTTTTAAGGATTATGTAAGGACCATTCCTTTTTGGCACAAACTTAGCCGACAATCCTTTACCAGCATTACTCAATACGTGTGACTTTACTAAAACCTGATCACCGACATCAAATTCTTCAGGTTTGCGACCCTTGTCAGCATAGTCTTTACGTCTGTCCTGTTCTTTCTCTACCTTATCCTTAATAGAAACTAAAGAGTATACAAACTTCTTAAGGTAAGGTGTGATTTGTGGAACAAAATTATCTTTCTGTAAGACAGCCCTAATATCAAAATGAACATCAATGGGAGAACGGAGATCTCTAGCGAAGGTCAGAAAAGCTGGTGAAACACCTGTTGTATGACACATAGCTGAATTCATTGAGAAACGAACCGATGGTAAATGTTTCGGCCAAGAACAATGTTCAGTGTCGACCAACTGTGCTAGCTGTACCTTAAGATCTCTATTTTTCCGTTCGGCCGGGTTTGCCTCCGGATGATATAAAGGTAACAAATCCTGTTTAATTCCCAAAATAAACATGCACTGTTGCATAACGGCTGAGACAAATTGTACCCCATTGTCCGAGACAATACGGCGCGGCAGGCCATACCTGAGGAAGTACTCCTCGATTAGTGTACGGGCACAGGCTTCTGAAGTGGCATCAACAAGAACAAAAAGCTCGACCCACCGAGTAGCTGTGTCCTCGACTAATAAAACGTATTTCTCCCCCTGCTCTCCAGGAGGGAGCGGGCCAAACAAGTCGATCGCCAAGATCTCTCCCCTTTGATGTAAAACTGGGGTCTGTAAAAGGCCTGAAGGTTTCAAGTTTGATGACTTGTAGCGCTGGCACGTCGCGCAAGACTTAATAAAGTCGGCGACAAACCGTCTCATTCCAGGGAAGAAAAACCGCTGTGATAGCTTGTGTAAAGTCCTATCAATACCTTGATGCCCAGCAATAGGAGTGTCATGGCATTCCTTCAAAATATCGAGTCGTAAACTCATGGGAACTACAAGCTGTGGCTCCTCAACATCGACATCAGGATTGTACCTATAAAGAACTCCTTGCTGCATAAAGTAACCTCGCTCGGACCAGCGTTTTTCTTCTAATGCGTCATTACTTTCAAGACCACTGATTATTTTCTTAAATTTGGGTCATCTAATTGAGCATGTCGCAGATCAGTGGGACTTCTAGTAGGTAAGTCAACAATGACTGAACAAATACCACACTGATCTTTATTGTCTTCTTCGCAGGTAGGACGACTTAACGTATCGGCGACAACGTTGGCTCTGCCTAGAGTGTATTCGAACTGAATATTGAACTCCTGTAACTACAGTGCCCACCGAACTAATCTACCAGACGGTGACTTCAAACTCTACAACCATTTCAGAGGCTGATGGTCACTACCTATTATAACTTGTTGACCTTCAATATAACCTCTAAACCGATCAACTGACCACACTACCGCAAGAGCTTCCCTCTCGGTAGTGCTGTAATTACGCTCGGCTGGGTTTAAAAGGCGGCTTGCATACTCAATAGGCCTTTCATCCTGTCCCTCACCTTGCAGCAGTACTGCACCGAGAGCGTAACTGCTTGCATCTGTACGCAAGACAAATGGTTTCGAGTAATCAGCTTGGACAAGTATGGGCGCAGACGTTAAACGTTTTTTCAACTCCTGAAACGCCTGATTTTGCTCAGGACCCCATACCCAAGTCTGATTCTTCTTCAAAAGACGTGTTAAAGGTTCAGCAACCTCTGAAAAGTTCAAAATAAACTTTCTAAACCACGAACAGGTCTGAAGAAAAGTTTTGAGATGCCGTGGAGTGCTCGGTGCCTTCATGTCCGCCACAGCGCGAACTTTGTCATGATCAGGCGAAACCCCATCCTGAGTAATGACATGGCCCAAATATTTCACTTCTTCGCGAGCGAAAACACACTTATCACGGTTGGCGCGTAAATTAAACATACGCAACCTCTCAAAAACTGCACGTAAATCAGCCACATGCTGATCTAAACTCTCTGATATAACGAGCAAATCGTCTTGATAAGCTAATAGTGTCACATTCTTAAGTGAGGCGCCTGTGCGCAGCTTATCAATGAGACGCTGAAAGGTGGAAGGAGCGTTCTTGAGACCATACGGCATCCTTTTGAAACGGTAAGTACCGAAAGGCGTTAAAAAGGCCGTTTTGTCTCTATCACATTCGCGGACAGACACGTTCCAAAATCCACTACGCATATCTAGTGTACTCATGATGCAATTGCGCTTGGTAGACTGCACTAATTCGTCTATAAGCGGCATCGGATACACATCAGTTTTCGTAACAGCGTTAAGCTTTCGGTAATCTACGCAAAAATGAACTTGACCGTTCTTCTTAGGCACTAATAAAGCGGGAGAACCCCATGCTGATTCGCACTCTTCTATTATATCATTAGCCAACATCTTTTCTATTTCAGAATGCATAAGCTCTCTTTTAGCTGGAGTTAACCGATACGGAGGGACTGCGATCGGAGCGTGGTCACCGGTATCGATGACGTGCTCTGCAAACGTAGTTGGTTCGCCTCTTAATTCAAAAACGTCCTGATTTTCAGACAGAAATTTGGCAAGAACCTCACGCTGCTCTTCGCTAAGCTGTGACGCTTCCTCGTCCCTAAGTACGCTACTTATAGACACACTCTTAACGTGGTGTGCTGGTTTTTAAAAAAGTAGATTGAACTGCTCAGAGCTATCAGCAAAGTGCCATTTTGCATTACCGAAATCCATACTAATATTAAAATTAATCAAAAAATCTATACCTAACAGACTTTCATTACTATCCGCGTCCGGAAAAATTAAAAAACTGACGAGCCTGGTTCTACCTTCAAGAGTTGCATTTACCTCGGTAGCAAGTACATTCAATAACCTAGTTTTACCATCTGCGAGTTTTACATTTTCCATACGCGAGGACATAGGATAATCTTTGGCCTTTAGGAGAGCGTATAGCGTATGGCCAGCAACACAGCATTTAGCTGCCGAATCTACCATCGCGGTACTATTTTCACCTAAAATACTAATTTTTAGCACGGGCTGACAAAAAGATTGAACCTCATTATTACCGAAAAAATGTTGCGAACCACTGATAATTCCGCACAATTGTTGACAATCAACATTTTTAAAACAATAATTAACATCGTTTGTGTTCTCGGAAAAATGTTGAGAACCACTGGAATTTACGGAAAAATGTTGACGACCACTGTTTTCCACGGAAAAATGTTGACGGCCACTTGCAAAATCGAAAATATGTTGAGAGTCGTTGGTGCTGTTATAAAATGGATTATAATCACAAACAGATCTGGAATTAGGCATAAAATCGTGAGCACTAGATTTTGATCCTTCAGAATTACCAGATAATGATTGACAACCATTGAACAGTACCGACCGTAAATCGCTTTTATCATTATTCGACTTTGACAGCGACGCGAACTCCCCCTGGTCGCAAGTGGCACAAACACACATCGTAGATTTAGTACAAACACACGTTTCAGTACATAAACAAACATTTTCCTTAGTTACACAATAACAATTTCCAAAATGACCACTCTGAATCATAGAAGTATTATATACTCTGTTATCGATACAAAAACTATCATTTAAAGGCACAGAAATAACATTAACATCGTTATTAACGAAAGACATCGCTTGTGAAACACAATGATCATTTAAATTAGAACATAAACTCTGCGAATTACAAGCTACTTGTTTATGTAAGCATTTACTATAAGGAACACTATTATCAGAATAGTAAGTATCCATAGTGACATTAACATTATCAGTTAAATTACAAGAACTTTTATTAGTAACAGAACCCCCAGTGACATACGTGAGGTTACCTCCAACATTGTGAGAAGACGTAGACTCGGTGCACGAAGGAGTGGGCGCGTTCGCCTTGCCGGCAAACATCACGCTACCTCGCAGTGGCGGGGTAGGTGCTTGCGGTGGCGGCGCGCTGGTTTCGTCGCGTTTGTCGCTACGCGTACGACTCGATTTAACGCGGACGGTGGGTGCACAATAATCATGTGCCGAACTTAGGGAATAGAACGCGGAATGTTCACCATTTTTCCCGGTATTACTATTACACGTCGCGCACTTCGATTTTATTACATTCGCTGCACCACAACCGTAACACTTAATGTCTTTTGAGTCTTCACTTTTGGAGTTTTGTTTGTCACTATTTGACAACTTTTCACACTTTTCTTTGGTAAACTGCAAACGTAATGGTGTGACCATTACGTTTGCAGTTTACCAAAGACAGAATAAGACGTTTGCAGTAAACACAGAATAACTTCGAATTCCCTGCCTTCTTCGTCGTTGAGTCGCTCGTGCGTCTGCCGACGGCTGCAGCGGAAGAGCGAGAAGAATGATCCGACGTGGAGGCGCGCGCAGGCTCGGCTGCGGATGACGGTTTCTGAGCTCGTGACTCATTTAGAGAGTCTTCTACGGCTCTTGCTTTCTTTAGCAACTCGTCGAACGTCGAAACTTCGGCTCTGTCGATTCGCTTCCGAATGCGGCGATCCAATAACCCAAATGCCATATCCAACTCGACCCGTTCACACAGGTCTTCCTGTGGTAACTTGGCTAATAAGGCTCGGACCTTAGCAATGAATAAGTCCGTATTTTCCTTACCTTGTGATAGGGAGAATAACTCGACGTAAATACGAAACGGTGGGCGGCGTTCGCAGTAGGCACTTCGTAGCCTCGTGATGGCTTCATCCCACGTTTTCGTTGTACTCTTGACGCCTTGCCACCACGTTCCCGCCGATGAAGTCAACAGCATAGACATACCTAAGAGCGCGTTAGCGTCACTTATATCCAGGCATGATTTATAAACTTCTATTGCATCTATGAAGTTTTCCACGGATTCTTCTGGATTTCCGCTGAACTTTGATGTGCACTTCGAGAAATTGGCTGTTGTAGACCTCATGACGCCCATTGCGGCGTTGGCGGCACATGTACTTGCGTCTGCCGACACGTGTGGCGTCGACGAACGTACTTCACGTAAGAGTTGATTGCAAAATTCGGCTTGCGACTGTTGAAGAGTAGTAAGCAATGTAGTAAGCGCTTCTTGAGTCATTGAAATATTGCCTGATGGCTCTGATTCTTCGAGAATTGACTCGTCGGCTGCTTGTAACGACTTGCGTCTTCGCGGCATTTTGCAACTAGTTGGTGAAAACTTGGAACCAACGGCTCGTGGCTCTCTCAGCCAGCAAAATAAACGAAGCTGAACGCAAAACAGCTAACAACGGCAGTCCCTGTCGATTGTAGTGTCAGTCGTATCAAGATTCCGAAAACCTTTCTAGAACCCGCGACGAGAAAAAGTTCGATTCGCGCACAAAGACACCGACCCCTTGTTTTTATTATCACAAAACACACGTTGGGTGCCAAAATGTAGTCGGGGTGGGTCAGGTTCAGTTAAAGGGCTTTGTTACACGATAAAACTTTTATTGAAAAGATCGTACAAGCGCGCCATTTGCTTTCTTAAACTACTCTCTCTTATGATACATGTTTTACCTGATTGGTTCTTATAATATTCTAACACAATTCAAACTGACCAATCACTGATCAGTAAGCCTTGTCCTTGAAGTGACCGTGGCCACCATTAGTTAGAGCGACCACAGACAAACTCTAGTGTCTATGGGCGCGTTCGGAAACGCGATACTTAGCCTGGCGAATACCGCTGAGGCGGAATACCTTTGCCTCTGCGACCAGAGACTATACGACCATCCGCTATAACACCCAATATATTCGAAGACATGTGACATCTACCAACCCGCACTGGGCCCGCGTGGTGGATTATGACCCACTCCCTCTCACCGAGAGGAGGCCTGTGTCCCAGCAGTGGGAACATTTATACGCTGCTGATAATGATGATGATGAATCATACATATTTTCAAATTTATTATACATATTAGTATTAGTAGTAAGTAGGATTATAATACATATTACTTCGGATTCACAGTTTATGAAAATATCATGTGTGTTGGTGTTCTTAAAATAAAACTAATAGTATTCAGAGTAAGGAGACTGCGAAATAGGGCTTGGTTTATAATTGAATATAAGTCTTCCTGGTTTTTCTTAACGCTCCTATTTTACCTATACAGACACTCAATCATTTACCAGACACCGAACATTTTTATAGGAATAGTACTTTTGCCAGTGGCTTGGCCCGTATAGCTGTCGGAAAATATCAGCCGGGAACCTACTACCGGGATAAAGTAGGTATCCTATGTGTTACGTATTCACGATATAAAACATCTCTATGCCAAATTAGATCTAAATCCGTTTGGCCGTCTTTGCATCATTGAGAAACAAACATCCGAAAATCTAAACGTCTAAGCCATTTCGCGGTCTCTTACTTGGAATACTACTATAGTATAACGAACACACATGATATTCGCATTTACTATGAAGCCAAAGAAATATGAATTATGAATTACAATATTACAATCCTACTAATCCTGCACTACCCGACCGCTACCAACCGGGACGGCCCGCTAGCCGCTCTGCGGCTATTTTAATGTAATCTCTGATAACTTCTAAAATTTTCATTTAAATGATATGCTGTGAAGGGCAATTTTGATCTACATGAAATGTACAACGTATCTAATGTATTTAATTGGATAAGGATTAATACTGTATTGCTTAAATTCTTTTCGTAAATAAGCCATTATTTCTCGTAAAACGTAAAGGATAAAAAATGGTTAATGTGGGTTATCCCTAAGAGATAGACATATACCGTCGAGGACTTATTTGTAGAACTTTTTAAGGTGTACAATACTGTAGTACATTATTTTGATCTATTTCGTAGGGTTCAGCCAGCGAACGCAATGTAACCGCAAAAAAATTAGTTTATTTATGACATCACATTAGAAACCTCTGAAATTATCAGCGTTTCTTTACTATATTATGCATGTTATATATCTACATATAAACCTTCTTCTTGAATCATTCTACTTATCTATTAAAACCTTGCATCAAAATCCGTTGCGTAGGTTTAAAAATATAAGCATACGTAGGGACAGACAGACAGCGAAGTGACTTAATTTTATAATATTTAATAATTAATTATTATTATAATTATTATGAAGAAAATAAAGGTAGCGTGGTCACTATCGTCTCTATATAATGCGGCAATACGGCGGTTTCGACTTTGGAAGGGTGAACTTGGTCCTGTGATCCCATGATCCCATCACTCATGTGCATTGCATATGTCACCGTCAAATTGAAAAATACCGTTAGATAACAATCTATCTAGCGAGATTATTATCTGTCGGAAAATTGTGAACTGCAAAAACAATTTACAATATAACGCATTATTTTTCAATAGATTATAATTTGTTAATGGCAAACCAACAAATTGTGAACCGGTATATTTGCATGCGACGGATCGCATCTTGCACTAATACTAAATAGCTTAGTAACTGCCATCAGTTTGGAAGTAGCGCTCACCTGCCGTTGCAGCAGCTTCGCTCGATGGGTCACAGTCTCACAGTTCTAACCTTTCTTTTTGATCTCGGGGTGGAAATTCTCATGGATGTCCTCTTACTAACTAAAATCACCCCGATGTTCTGTACCACACATACGTCGGGGATCACGAGATCTAGTGCGACTACCGCGATGACACAGTTTGGTGTAAATAGTCACTTTTTGTTGGGAACCCATGATTTGTCCTTTAGGGGATACTTCACCTCCGTAGAAGGTTAGACTTAACGCGAAGTATTTTCAAACTAGCTTCTGCCCGCAGCTTCGCCTGCGTGGATGTCGAAAAATTCTCAAATATGGTCACCACAATATGCTGTGCATGAGCAACGCATTGAGCGAGTTCAGAGAAAATTCGCCTATCACCTAGCGTATCAGAACAACAAAGCAAAGGTTCTAAAGTCGTATAAGGACCGTGCCCTGCAGTTCAAGCTTGTAAGTCTAACCAACCGCAGAAAGACCTTGGATCTCGTCTTCCTAAAAAAAGTGGTTGCGTCCATGATTGACACGAATCTTCTAACGAAGGTTGCAATTAACGTTCCATACAAACTGCCTCGTTCGCACACCTATAAACTTTTCAAGGAGGTATCATATAAGTCCAATTTAGGGCGTAACTCCCCCCTTTCTAGAGCCACCAAACTATACAATGCAATTTGTCGAACGGCGGAGGTCGACATTTATCATGACAACCTGACAATGTTTAAAAGGAAACTAAATTCATACTTTTCAGCCCAGGGTTTTTGATTGCGATAGTTTTAGTTGTTAATTATTCTTATCTGATTGTTTTAATTATATCCTAATTAGTTAACCACATTATGATTTTATGATTTTTTAAGGTATTTTCAGGAAAATTGTTTCAAATTGTATTTTAACCTATCTTATTGTGATTTATTTAAATTAAATTAAATCTTAGTTTAAATTATTTAATGAATTTATTCGTATGTTAGATTATTATTATGTAAATGTCTTTATTATTATTTGATTTTATGAATGTTTGATTAACTTTTATTCGATTATTTACTATTTGATTTTATCTTAACGGTCTTGATGTATGTTTACTCATTTTTAATTACAATGTGCAAGCTGTGGTTGCCTATAATTGAATGTGCATTTAGTGTATGTTATATTGCTGTTATCTAATCTGTGTAATTGTTGAATGTACCATTTGTTGGCGATCCTTAAATAAATAAATAAAAATATCCCACAGGAGTGTACTACCGGGATTAAGAGTACCCTATGTGTTTATTCAGGTAAACAATGTCTTCGCACTGTTTGCTTTGTCTTATCCGACCCAGAGAATAAAAAGATTCACAGAAAATTCAACCCCCATTTCACCCTCTTAGGGATAGAATTAGGGATAGAATTTCAAAAAAACAAAGTGGGTACTGTTCGCTGCCAGGCTAGACCCCCTACAGTAGCATTTGAATAGCGCAGTGGAATTTATGATGGTGGGGTCCAGGAGACAAGAAGTGGCTAGCGAAACTAGTCCGCCGTACGCGGAGCAGAATAATCAAATCAAACTATTACAATACAACAAAAGAACTTACCTGTGGTAGAAGAACACCTGCTCTGGTGCCTACCTGGAGTTATGTATGTAAGTGAGTGTATATGTATCGTGTAGTGACATTGTAAATGGGTTTTCCAGGTTACCATCCGCTGCAATAAGGCTGGAGGCAATCACAGCATGCGGTTCCAATAAGCGTCACTTTGCTTAACCTTCAAACTATTTCAACAAGATATATCCAAAACTCAACCCGTGTTATTACACCAAATTGGGGTTATTTACAATCAAAGCAATTGGATCACGACTAATTGTCACAAACGGATCGATTTAAAAGGATTAATTCCAACAAACGCGTCGCGGGGTCCCAAACCGCAACGGACCCTTTTAAGCGCCAAATCAAGAGAAGTGTCAAGTGTCAAAATCAAACTGACAAGTCAGATGTCATTCTGTTACACGTTTAGAAACGTAGGCGCATAAAGTAACTAATTTATACGGTCCGGAACAGATACCTTATCTTCACAAAAAACACACCCTCCAATTTTCATGTTTCTAGGACCAGCGGTTTAGGCTGTGCGTTGATATATCAGTCAGTCAGTCAGACAGACATAATTAATGTAATATTGAACTACTACAAAAGTTGTTATTCCTGCTTATTTTTATGATAAAAAAATGCTCAAGCTTTTAATAAATGTACTTAATTCTTTGTTGTTATTCCAGGAGTGCCTCTGTCCGACATGAAATTAAAATGGGGTTCACGTGGAACTGATACTGGAGATCGCCTCACTATGTCTGACGGTGGAAGCGTGTAATACTCATCATGCAAGGAGGCACTACCCTTCATTATATAATATATGTTATAGGGAACTCGACAATCAAACTATGAACGAATACGGCAACGATGATGGTAAGAAATGAATCGTGAAAGGAAGAAAGAAAGGCTTAGAAATGAGCCCTAGGTACATTATTCGAAATGGCCGAAGTAGTTCTTGAATAAATAATAGTTTAAAAAGCTAAAAGACACGCTTTTATAGAAAACCAAACTCAAAATGGAGAAGAAAGAAAGAAAATGGGCTTTTTGAGGTATTTTTCAGTTGAATCAAGCACCCCACGCTTATTCTATTATTATTTACTTTTTAGTTTACTTTTAAACTATTATTTATTTTCTTATTTTTGGTTCGGCTAGCTACAAAAACGTTTTGTTTTTTTTTTTTTGCTATTCTTGTGATCAGCACCACCAGATAATGGCCCAAGTTTATAAAATTATTGTGTTGTCATCGGTCTTTGATAAGTGTACCGGTGAAAGTGGTAATGGATGTGTATCCAGGATCACTTAATACAAAGTGCTTTAAAAAAAATGGCACTTTCAAGTTTTTTATATATTTATTTAACTTAACACATTGTGTATTTTTAGCGTTTAGCACGTTATTTGTAGCGCCGTTTGAACGCTGTTTGCTTCAAGCGGACAATTCTTCATTATTAACCGATGCTGTTGCAAGAGGAGATTTCTCACAGACGAACATGGCCTTGGTCATAGGACCGACGTCATCCATAGCGCCATGAAGTCTGCGGAAAGTCGCACGATTCTGGCTGCCGGAGCCCCCAAGATCGTCAGGCTGTCCCGCATCCCAAACGTTGAAAACATCTTCTATTCTCTGACCTGGCAGAGGTAAAGTTTATTAGTTCCTGAATTGCTTCCTTTGAACACATTAAAAGGTTAACCCACAATATTTGAGCACGGTATCGCATCAACTCGAGGTGGCCAGGATTCTTTATATCAAACTCCACACTGCAACCCACACTTATTAGCATCGTGATGGCATCGCCTCGGGTCGGGAGGTCTACTCTCTAACGAAGCCCGTTACTTCAGTCGAAAGTACGGAGGTAGTTTTTAAATAGGAGAAACCTTTTTTGTTTTGGGTGGGAAATCATCAAATGACGTCTCCCGCGTTAGACTTTACTGACTAAAACCCACCCGTGTTCCTTTAGTTGCCCATGTGCCAGGGTCACGGTATCTCTTTCGAACAATCTCGCGACCCTAGCAGGCACCGGTCCATCAGACCCCTTCAGTTCTGCTGGCATCTCTATGAGGCGCGCGTGGAACCCTACGCGCCGTCGACCCGAGCCTGGTCCTTACCGGGCGGTGAGCTACTTATAGTAGAACCCCTGAATCTGCTAGTAAACGAGCAAGAGTTGAGGCATCCGCGTCGGCTACCCGTAAGAGGGGGCTCCTATGGTGGGCCGACACCCCACTTGAAGCGAGCCGAGACGCCTTCAGTGACGCATTGAGTGTGCTGAGCCATTCTGTTGCGTGATCACATTGGGTTGAAGCCTCGTTGAGTACGAGCTGTTGAAATGTGTGCAATGACCGTAAAACTATTGTTCGTATTTCGTCAAAGATTCAGTTGCATATAACCTAATGGCAATGGCAAAAAGCATTATAGGACATTTGGAAAATGGCGGCAACTGTCACTCGCACTTTCAAGGCGAGAATATGTAATGTGCGAATCAGAACTAAATAGGCAGACAAATCTACAGGCAATGATGGGCCATTTCTATCGTCTGGCGCAGTCAGGCGTCATATAGGGTTTAATATAATGAAAATGTTCTTATACCGTGAATAGTAATCCAGGTGCGATCTTTGCCCAAAGCTGCTAGACCTATATGGAACTGTTCCCAAAGGCTAATTGCCCCGGAATGAGCAGGGAACATGCCCCTGACAATGCGTGCCTCTTCTTTATCATTCAGGATGACAAGGTAACCCCCCTCAGATGCGCATGTACTGTACGCATCGTACCAAGTCTTTTCCTCCCGATGTACCTTGTAACAGCTGCCTGTACTGTTGAGGCGATATTCTGGAAAAAAAAATGTAAGATTTAAATAAGGTTATATTCTGTAATTTAAAATTACTCATTTGAAATTCAAGTTAAAATCTAAGTACGCAGACGAAAAAGGAGCAAAGGACGAGTTTTTAATATTGGTTAGACCACCAGCAATTTGAGTTCCACCTAAATATCCTTTTGTTGGTATTGTTCATTGAATCTTTGAGCTCCTTAAGTTCTGAGTTGAGGATCACGATAATAGACAAATGCGTGCACTGACTGGACAGGACCACTAAAATCTGTGTAGTGCATTCCGCAAAAGTCCATTTTATACACCATCCTACATAGTCTTAGGATGAACTGACCAAGATTATAACTGGACTTTAAAAGAGACTGCGACGTCTAAGTTTGGTTCGATTTTTTTATTCGACTTTTCTTTTCAAACTATTGGTCAGATAAAAAACGCCGATCTCATCTAGTTTTTAAAAATATGATCTTCGTGCGACGAACTTACAGAAAACAAAAATCATTTATCATATACACAAATGATAACTCGTCTTTCCTCAGCTGTATAAGAGTAGTAAAGTCATACCATTATTAAAAACAGGTAATAAAAAAAACGTTGGCAATTTTAGGCCCATTTCTATCTTACCTGCATTTAGTAAAATATTTGAAAAGTTAATACTCAAGCAGTTGCTAAGACATTTTAATTTAAATAGCCTCCTTCATAATGAGCAATATGGCTTTACAAAAGTTCGTTCCACAACAGATGCGGGTGTTGCTCTGCTGAAACATATTTTCAACTCATGGGAGAACTCGCAAAATGCTATCGGAGTTTTCTGTGATCTCTCCAAAGCTTTTGATTGCGTTCACCATGACACACTTTTGCGTAAACTACGTCATTACGGTGTTCAAAACGAAGCTCTCAGTGTCATAAGTTCTTATTTGCTAAATAGGCACCAATGTGTAGATGTCAATGGTGTAAAATCTTCCGGGCTACTAGTTCAGTTAGGTGTACCTCAAAGCTCAATACTGGGTCCATTCTTATTCTTAGTGTATATTAATGACTTACCATTTTATTTAAAGAATATCTGTGACATTTTACTATTTGCTGATGATACCTCACTTATCTTTAAAGTAGACAGAAATAGACAAGATTTTGATGACGTAAATAGTGCGCTCTCAATGGCTGCGGAATGGTTTACCACAAATAACCTAGTTGTCAATGCTAAGAAAACGAAATGTATAAAGTTTGCCTTACCGAATGTTAGGAATCTGGGACCCAATGTCGTTTTAGATAATGAGGTGCTTGAAACTGTACACTCGGCAGTTTTTCTGGGCATAACAGTAGACGCCAAACTTCAGTGGGGATCACATATATCAAGCCTAGCGGGAAGGCTCAGTTTGGCCGCCTACGCAGTAAGGAAAGTTAGACAGTACACGGACGTTGATACACCTCGATTAGTCTATTTAAGTTATTTTCATAGCATAATGTCCTACAGCATTCTACTGTGGGACAAAGCCGCGGACATTCAAAATATTTTTGGTCTTCAAAAACGAGCTGTTCGAGCGATTTACCAACTAGGTGCTAGAGTTTCTCTGAGAGATTTGTTTAAAGATATTGGTATTCTTACGGTGGCATCACAATTCATCTTCGCCAACATCTTATATATTAGGTAAAATATACACCTGTACACTAAAAACAGTGATATTCATAATATTAATACTTGAAATAAGGACAAACTACGTGCTCCCTTTCACCGGCTTCATAAGGTTCATAATTCTTTTGTTGGTCTTGGTATTACCTTTTATAACAAGCTTCCCTCTGCTTTATTAGATTTGCAGTTTAATGAGTTTAAAGCTAAAGTAAAATCCAACCTTTGTTCAAAGACATATTATTCTATCAACGACTACTTAAACGATAAGAATAGTTGGTCGCTGTGATTAACTCAAGACAAACTCAAGACAATGTTTATGTTTTTTCAATCCAGAATTAGCTTTCCTACTGACAGTTTATGTGGGTAGTTCATATAATTGTTTTTTATTTATTTTTTTATTTAACAGATTTTGTTAATTTATTTTTATTTTCTTTTAATTTCATTTATTGTGGACATAATCTACTCATTACAATGATTTTAAATGAGTTGTATTGCAACATGTAGTTAGCTAGCGACCTCGTCAGCTGTTCATAATATTCTTGCCTGACCAACCGGCAGCATGTTCGTCATGCTCCCTTAGATGTCACTGCTTGCGGTAGCGTCATTATGGATCATTTTGCATCGTTGAAAATGTAAGCGGGCACGCCCTTTATGCCTGGAGGCTTTATTTAGTTTTTAAGTTCTGTTTACGTTTTTGTTTTATTATTTCAGCTTGACTTTAGTTTTCAATTTTTTTCTTGGTATATTGGCGTGTGCTAGCTGACATATGGCTAATAATGTATGTTTTGTTTTATAATATTAATTACTTACACAATATTGTATAGACTCAAGTTCTTCTAACTTAACAGACAGCTGTGCTGCTGGCGAGTTTGTTCCGCCACTTCTTCTTCCCAGCGAAAGCACTAGGAAGTATCGAAGGGCGGGTGTTTTGGGGGGACTGTCTTTTGTAACTTTGACGTTCAAAAAGTGCTGACTCTCAGCCTAGTTTGAATAAATGACTTTTGATTTTGATTTTGTATTTAAATGCAAGTTTCTACTACATAGATCAAAGACCATTATCAATATTTTTACTGACCATTATCAAAGGTGCCACATTTGTTGATCGTTTGGTTTACGAGTTCCCTGTAGCATATGAAGGGCAGTGCCTCCTTGCAAGACGAGTAATGCGCGCGTCCATCGACGGACATGGTGAGGCAGTGATCGGTATCGATCACCTTATCTTCTGAATCTTCCATATAAGACAATGGCACTCCTGGAACATACACGTTAAAAGCATTTACAGTGAAAGTATATCAAAGACTTTATGTGCACTAAAGCTATTACTAAAAGGAAAGGAATTTTGTTTAATGTTGTAAGAAGATTTCGTATTTTCTGTATTGAGTCTGTTGAGGTAACCATTAAAATAAGGATAGTGCAACTACAGTCGTGACCATAAGTGTAGTAACATTTTCGATTCTGTTAGTCTTAACTTAAGCAAGCAAAAACTATTCTAATAAATACTTCAATATTACATTAATCTCAATTTTTTTATTTTTTTTTATTTAATGGTAACTGACCTTCTATAGAAGCGAAGTGTCCTGAACTGAAATAATCATGAGTTCCCAGGTAAATTTTACCCTTCACATCATTTCGTGATATTGAGTAAAGTGCATTAGCCAGCTCTTTGTTCAGTGGAGACGCCAGCACGGCACCTGTAACATGACACGTTGAGAACTGCACGTTGCACATGAGCGAGCGGAGCAGCCTGCTCTTAAAAGTCGACCAGTTCAAGGTCACATTCAGGCGGTGCACTGTTCTACCGCACTAGTACATACACCAGAGACACTACATAACCTGCAGGAAAGACCGCGCCGGGCAGTATAAAAGTTAGTTGGTGGTTGGTTAGTTAGTTATTTGGTGTTAAGTTATAGTTTTTTTAATAGATTATGTACCTATTAGTTCATAGTTATTTTTATGTTTATTTATATATTGTTTTTTATGGGCCTTTGTTGCCTGAAAAGGATTGTATTGTATTGTAGTGTATAAAAGAAGTGCATATTACCTTAATTGTGACATTTCTGAAAGGCTTTCTCCCAAGTTTCAGGCGTCGTGTGCAGTTTTAACCAGACACCCGCTTCAAAGTTGAACGAGTATTCGGGCTCGCATCGCACAATATCTGAATAGTAAAGATTGGTAATGAAAATTTTGATAGAAATATTACGGAATTCCTACATGAAAAAACCAATATCACCTAGGATTAGTGCATTACGGAGCTGAGAAAAACCTTAAAACTAATGGCATTTATTTGAACAGAGTTCAGAAAACTGGTTATGCAAACGTTTTGTTTTTTTTTTCTTTCTAACCTGCACTGATTTCGCCGTGGTTAAAAAATTCAAACACAGCACAACCATGAAATAGCAACTTAAGAAAAAGCGACATAATGAATAATAATGTTGATTGCGGAAGTAAGTAGCAGTACAACATAAACTAATAATCTGGTTTTGTTGGTTCTTTTTAATATTAGTTTTTAAGCTAGGTAATCGGATAAAAATGTTTCAACACTTACCTGTCATAATTGACAATAATGTTAAACAAGCGAAGTAAGTCTTCATAATTTTTGTTTCAGTACTGTATCGTTTCACTGTAAAACTTGTAATGTCTTCGACTGCAGATAACGGGCCTTTAAATATAACAAGACTGTCTGAACCGCCCCTGAACCGAGTCACATTAAAGTGAGCTTTTTTGTCATAGGTTTAGAGATATTATTTATATACTCATTCTTATCAATAATAGGTACAGACGGCACACAGTTACTACAATCTGTAAAATTTCTTTATCAGGTTTTCAACTTTATCGCTCAAGTATTAGGTTCAAGATTGATTGGGCAAATTTGACATTTTCGGGTAGCTTGATGTGCTGGCGTCTGTACATTGCCGTATTTTTTTCCTTGTTTTATCAATCGCCACGCGTGCTTTCCCAGGTTTTTTTTGGAACCAACCGATAGCAACAATTAATAAACTTCTTTATTCAATACTAGTTTCTGCTCGCGACTTCGTTCGCATGGAGCTCGAAAGAAAGCACAGTATACTAAATTAAAAGCCACATTGTTATAAAAGTTCCCTGCATTTAGATTATGAAAAGAGTCAGGATTGTGAAAGAGGGGGTAAGCGCTAGTTTGTTGCCCGAACAGACAAAGGCCCGAGACGGCGACGCGCCGTGTTCCGCGCGCGCCTCTTTGGAGGAACTGCGGCCATTTGTGGTCGTTATGGTGACGGGGTCCGCATGTATTCATGCCACACTTGGCCGGGGGAGCGTAACGAAATGCGCGAGCACTCCAGCATCCCAGCTAAAGGTAGCAGCAGAACACTGTGGGTTTAGTCAGTAAGAGTCTGACAGACCCCTCCACTCACCCCGGGGTGGAGGACATCCATGAGGATTTCCACACGATAAAAAAGTAAGCGCTGTTAAGTCATCCGTGTGAAAAGCAGGATGCTGCGAGGTCCACAGCCACAGCCTTCAGTAACAATTTCCCATTGCAAGCGCAGCTTTTCGTTTTGAGAGAATTATTGAACGCGGCAGGCGTTCCTGTATGCTAATACCCAGTGGCATAACATTGATACACTGTCTGATACGTTCTTACAGAGGATTTCTCCTATTGAAAAGCTTTCACACACTAAATGTAACAGTATATTAACACCTTTATTAATTGGTTACTCAATGTGAGGTATATGCCAACATTTTTGGGCTGGCTTATAACATTAAGAAGTCGGAGTTCATGGTCTTTGAGGCTGGGAGTAAAAATCCTGAGGCAGTACCGCCTGAATTACTTTATGGTACACCTTTGCAGAGAGTCTACAGGTTTAAGTATCTAGGTCATATATTGACTCCCAACCTCAAAGACGATGATGACATTGAACGGGAGCAGTGGGCGTTGGCGGTTAGAGCGAACATGCTGTTTCGCAGGTTTGCACGATGCTCACTTTCCGTTAATATCACGCTCTTTCGAGCCTACTGTACTGCCTTTTACACGTGCAGCCTGTGGGCTAGATATACGCAAAGATCGTACAGTGCTCTCCGCGTTCAATATAACAATGCGTATAGGATACTGGTGAGGCTGCCCCGTTTCTGTAGCGCGTCAGGGATGTTCGCAGATGGGTCGTTCTACTTTATACCGACAACGGTCTGTCTCTTGCCTCTTATGGCATCTCGTTAGAGTATTGATATTAACGGTTTTTTTTTTAATTTGTTTCAAATAAAACGTCTGTATTTTACTTAACTATTAACATTTTTCATTTTCTCTAACCAACATATTATTTAATAAGTCTTTTTCCCGTAGAATGCCGTGACAGAGTGGTAAGCCGAAATGTGGTCTCCACAGAAAAAGGCCACTTTGACACATTATTTTTTTCGAAAACAAACATTTATAAAAAAAAATATTAGCCCGAAAGAAAATTTTAATTAGTCTTAATGAAAACGCTAATGGATTTTTTTAAATCCCACACAGAAACCACAATTATGGATAGTTAAAAAAACCAGAAACAAAAAATCTTCGTTTCACTGTCGGTAGTAAAGTAGAACGACCGATATGTATGTAGATTGTTTTTACGCAACGATGCGAAAGAGGTGCACTTTTCTGGTGCGCAGAGTTTGGAGCAGCTCCAACAGTGTCTTAAGCATGGTTGCAAGTCGCCTGGACTGTGAATACACTGTTAAGCCGTCTCTCATGGGATGTCGCGTCAGTGACCAACCGTTATTTATTTCTTGTATTATTTTCTTTGTTTCGTTTATAGTCTGTGCTTATTAACGTAGTCGTAAGTCTCACTTAAAACAATCAACTCTGTACATTGAAATACCGTTCAGCGGGAACTACACACAGTGGCCAACATCTTATGAATTGTTGACGAAGACTATTCATAAAAAAAACCGGCCAAGTGCGAGTCGGACTCGCGCACCAAGGGTTCCGTACAAACCTGTAGGTATTCTCGGTTTAATAATAAATGTTTTTTTTTTAATTTTTATATTTCAGTTGATTGAATGTAAGGTAAATTGCGGTTTACGATTTATGACGTTTTAAAAAAAAACTACTCACTCGATCTCGTTCAAACCAATTTTCGGTGGTAGTTTACATGGTAATGTACATCATATATTTTTTTTAGTTTTATCATTCTCTTATTTTAGAAGTTACGGGGGGGGGGATACACATTTTACCACTTTGGAAGTGTCTCTCGCGCAAACTATTCAGTTTAGAAAAAAATGATATAAGAAACCTCATTACCATTTTTGATTACCTATTCATAGATACACACGTTTGGGTTCGATGAAAAAAAAATTTTTGAGTTTCAGTTCTATGTATGGGGAACCCCAAATTTTTTTTTTTCTATTTAAGTGTGAAAATCTTAATGCGGTTCATAGAATACATCTACGTACCAAGTTTCAACAGCATAGCTCTTATAGTTTCGGAAAAAAATGGCTGTGACATACGGACGGACGGACAGACAGACAGACAGACAGACATGACGAATCTATAAGGGTTCCGTTTTTTGCCATTTGGCAACGGAACCCTAAAAATGACCATGGTGAAAATTGGTGGTATTTTATATAGCTATGTCAGTTTTTCTCATTATCGTTTTATGTGAATCAACTGTTGGTTCTTGTTGGTTTATCAATAATACCTACTGCTTATATCGTTGAGTTGATTGTCTGCAGACGTCGACTGTGTAATGCAAGCTGAATTTAAGCTGAATTGGCTGTCGGCCAAGGTCGCGAGATCTGAGCGGGAGAGGTCTTTGATGATTTTCCACTCACAAAAAAAAAAGAAAAAGCTGTGGCTGTGGACCTCAGAGCATCCTGCTTTTCACACAGACAACTGCCCCCTCATCCACAATCCTGACTCTTTTCCTAATCTGACTGCAGAGACCAAAACAGGATTTTTTTATAATAATGTGGCTTTTAATTTAGTGTACTGTGCTGTCTTATGACTTCCAGGCAAACGAAGTCGCGAGCAGAAGCTAGTAGGTATTAAATTAAGATGTTTATTAATTGTTGCTATAGGTTGGTTCCGGAAAAACCCGGGAAAGAACGCGCGACGACAGATAAAACTAAGAAAAAAAAAATGCGGCAAAGTATTATTGATAAGGATGAGTAGGTAAATAAATATTGTAATATCTATATACGTATGACAAAAATACTGACTTTCATGTGACTCGGTTCAGGGGCGGGTCAGATAGTCTTGTTATATTTAAATGTACGTTATCTTCAATCCGAGACATAACAAGTTCTACAGTGAAACGATACAGTGCTTAAACAAAAATGTTAAAAGCTTATTTTGCTTGTTTGACATTCTTGTCAATTTTAACGGGTAAGTGTTAAAACATTTTTATGTAATAAATACCGATAACTAGCTTTAAAAATAATATTAAGAAGAACCATCAAAACAAGATTGTTAGTTTTTGTTGTAGTGCCACCAACTTCCGCAAATAAAATTATTATTCATTTTGTCGGTTGTTTCGAAAGTTTCTATTTGACGGTTGTGTTTTCTTTGAGGTTCTTTTTTTGTCGTATCACGACAAAAAAAGAACCTCAAAGAAAACACAACCCACATACCTAACCTACGTAAATTTTCTACTTTTTAAATCTCTTTTTATTATTGAAGTTATACCTAATCCATATAAAAAAACCGGCCAAGTGCGAGTCGGACTCGCGCACCGAGGGTTCCGTACAAACCTGTAGGTATTTTCGGTTTAAAAATATATATATTTTTTAATTTTAGGGTTCCGTTGCCAAATAGCAAAAAACGGAACCCTTATAGATTCGTCATGTCTGTCTGTCTGTCTGTCTGTCCGTGTATGTCACAGCCATTTTTTTCCGAAACTATAAGAGCTATGTTGTTGAAACTTGGTAAATAGATGTATTCTGTAAACCGCATTAAGATTTTCACACAAAAATGGAAAAAAAGCAATAAATTTTGGGGTTCCCCATACATAGAACTGAAACTCAAAAAATTTTTTTTCATCGTACCCATACGTGTGGGGCATCTATGGATAGGTCTTTAAAAATGATATTGAGGTTTCTAATATAATTTTTTTCTAAACTGTATAGTTTGCGCGAGAGACACTCCCAAAGTGGTAAAATGTGTGTCCCCCCCCTGTAACTTCTAAAATAAGAGAATGATAAAACTAAAAAAAATATATGATGTACATTGCTATATAAACTTCCAACGAAAATTGGTTTGAACAAGATCTAGTAAGTAGTTTTTTTTTTATACGTCATAAATCGTAAACCGCAATTTACCTTTCATTCAATCAACTCAAATATAAAAATTAAAAAAATAGGATTTAATTTCATAAACACAAGCCTTATGCATAAACCGTGAATACCTACAGGTTTGTACGGAACCCTCGGTGCGTGAGTCCGACTCGCACTTGGCCGGTTTTTATATTTCAGTTGATTGAATGTAAGGTAAATTGCGGTTTACGATTTATGAAGTTTTAAAAAAAAAACTACTCACTCGATCTCGTTCAAACCAATTTTCGTTGGTAGTTTACATAGTAATGTACATCATATATTTTTTTTAGTTTTGTCATTCTCTTATTTTAGAAGTTACGGGGGGGGGGGGACACACATTTTACCACTTTGGAAGTGTCTCTCGCGCAAACTATTCAGTTTAGAAAAAAATGATAATAGAAACCTCATTACCATTTTTGAAGACCTATTCATAGATACCCCACACGTATGGGTTTGATGAAAAAAAACATTTTTGAGTTTCAGTTCTATGTATGGGGAACCCCAAAATTTATTGTTTTTTTTCTATTTTAGTGTGAAAATCTTAATGCGGTTCACAGAATACACCTACTTACCAAGTTTCAATAGCATAGCTCTTATAGTTTCGGAATAAAATGGCTGTGACATACGGACGGACAGACAGACAGACAGATAGACAGACAGACAGACAGACAGACAGACATGACGAATCTATAAGGGTTCCGTTTTTTGCCATTTGGCAACGGAACCCTAAAAAGCAAAGTTAAAAAAAAATAGTACCTCTAACCGGGCTTCTTGTACCAAATTAAAAAGAATTAAATAAATTGAACTACGGAGGAATCAGTGTAAGTTAGAAAGAAAGAAAAAAAAACAACATTTATATGACTAATTTTCTGAACTCTGTACAAAGAAACGCCATTAGTTTTATGGTTTTTCCTGGGTGATATTAGTTTTTTCATTGTAAGAATTTCGTAACATATCTGGCATTTTAAAATTATTCATCAAAATGTTCATTACCAACCTTTACTGTTTAGAAATTGTGCGATGCGAGCCCGAATACTCGTTCAACTTCGAAGCGGGTGTCTGGTTAAAACTGCACACGACGCCTGAAACTTGGGAGAAAGCCTTTCAGAAATGTCACAATGAAGGTAATATGTACTTCTTTTATACACTTCAATACAATCCTTAATTTCAGCAACAGCAACTAAGGCCCATAAGACACAATATATAAATAAACAAAAAAACTATAAAGTAATACGTACATACTCTATTAAACCAGAAATTAGACTATAACTAAACACCAACCAACTAACTTGCCACCAACCAACCACCAACTAACTTTTATACTGCCCGGCGCGGTCTCTCCTACAGGTCATGTACTGTGTATGGTCTCTGTTGTATGTACTAGTGCGGTAGAACAGTGCATCGCCTGAATGTGACCTTGAACTGGTCGACTTTAAAGAGCAGTCTGCTCCGCTCGCTCATGTGCAACGTGCAGTTCTCAACGTGTCATGTTACAGGTGCGGTGCTGGCGTCTCCACTGAACAAAGACCTGGCTAATGCTCTATATTCAATGTCACGAAATGATGTAAAGGGTAAAATTTACCTGGGAACTCATGATTATTTCAGTTCAGGACACTTCGCTTCTATAGAAGGTCAGTCTTCATCAAATTAATACACTTAATTTAGATTAATGTAATATTGCCTGCCTCGTTGGTCTAGTGGTAGCAAGCGCTACTGCTGAGCATGATGTCCTGCGTTCGATTCCCAGGTTGGGCAAAGTATTATTGGGTTTTTCTATCTGGAATTTCTCAGTAGCAGCCCGGAGTCTGGATTTGTGCCCGGTTGATGACAATAGGTTCGCCCCCTATTCCATGGGACTTAAACATAACAGGCGAGATGTGGGTGTACTAGAGGTGCCCAACCCTTCGGGCAACCAAGGCGTGATGTTATGTTATGTAATATTGAAGTATTTAATTGAATATGGGATGTTGCTTGCTTGGCTTACAGATAAACTTACGCCTAACAGAATCCAGCTGTATTGTTTTACTACACTTATGGTCGCGACTGTACTTGCGCCATCATTATTATAATACTGACTAGCCTGACTGGCCTGTTAGTCTAGCGGTTAGTGACCCTGACCACTAAGACTGAGGTCGTGGGTTCGATTCCCACCCAGGACAAATCTTTGTGTGATGAGCACGATCATTTGTTCTGTGTCTGGGTATAATTTATCTATAATATGTATATATTTAGAAATATATAAGTATGTTTATCAGTTGTCTGGTTGCCATAGCACAGGCTCTGCCTAGTTTGGGATCAGATAACGGTGTGTTGGTTGTCCTAAGATATTTAATATTTATTATTATTAAAAATAGTTATCCCAACAAACTTATTATAACATTTAATAAAATTCCTTTCCTTTTAGTAATGGCTATAGTGTATATAAAGGCTTTGATTAACTTTCACTGTAAATGCTTTTGACGTGTATGTTCCAGGAGTGCCATTGTCTTATATGGAAATAGCATGGGGTTCAGAAGATAAGGTGATCGATACCAATCACTGCCTCACGATGTCCGTCGATGGACGCGCGCATTACTCGTCTTGCAAGGAGGCACTGCCCTTCATATGCTACAGGGAACTCGGAAACCAAACGATCAACGAATGTGGCACCTTTGATAATGGTAAGTAAAAATACTGATAATGGTCTTTGATCTATGTAATAGAAACTTGCATTTAAATACAGCTGAAGAAAGTCGAGTAATCATTTGTATACATGTTAAATGATTTTATTTCTGTAAGTTCGTCGCACGTTGATCATATTTTTTTAAACTAGGTGAGGTTGGCGTTGTCCAATCTGACTACTATGAGAAGAAAAAAAAAACAAACACATGCCAGATATAATATTGTTCAGATCAAGTAGATTGGTGTCTGAAATGGTCTTTTGAGGAAAGAACTACATAGATTTAAGTGGTCCTGTCCAGTCAGTGCACGCATTTGACAATCATCGTGCGTCTCAACTTAGAACATAAGGAGCTCAACGATTCAACGAACAATACCAAAGAAAGGAAATATAGGTGGAACTCAAACTGCTGGTGGTCTTCACCATAATTAAAAACTCACTCTTTACTCCTTCTTTTCCCGCGTACTTAGATTTTAACTTGACTCAAATGATTAATTTTAAATTACAGAATATAATCATTTTATTCTTATATTTTTTAGAATATCACCTCAACAGTACAGGCAGCTGTTACAAGGTACATCCGGAGGAAAAGACTTGGTACGAAGCGTACAGTACATGCGCATCTGAGGGGGGTTACCTGGTCATCCTGAATGACAAAGAAGAGGCACGCATCGTCAGGGACATGTTCCCTGCTCATTCCGGGGAGATTAGATCTTGGGAACAATTCCATATAGGTCTAGCAGCTTTGGGCAAGGATCGCACCTGGATTACTATTCACGGTATAAGAACATTTTCATTATATTAAACCCTATATGACGCCTGACTGCGCCAGACGATAGAAATGGCTCATCATTGCCTGTAGATTTGCTTGCCTCTTTAGTTTTAATTTCCACATTACATAAAAGCTTTGAAAGTGCGAGTGACAAGTGCCGCCATTTTCCAAATGTCCTATAATGCTTTGGGTTGTATCTTTGACGAAATACAAATAATAGTTTTACGGTGATAGCACACATTTAATTACTGCACCGAAATGGCATCAACTCGCCTCGTCCGCTCGTCCTCAACGAGGCGTCAACCCCACGTGATGACGCAACAGGTTCGGCTCAGTACACCCAATGCGTCACTGAGGACAAATAACGCCGTTGGATCGCTGTAATTGGGGCGTCAGTCCACAATAGGAGCCCCTCTTACGGGGAGCCCATGCCTTGACGCTTACACGTTTGCCAGTTGATTCAGGTCGACTCCTTAGAAATGAAGTCCGTACTTTCGGCCCAAGTAACGGGCAATTCATACTCCTTATCACTAGCGGACATAAGATTAGTTCAGTATCCAAATTAAAAAATGATTCACGACATGATTCGTCAGGTGTTCCTACGCTAGATGTGTTTTTGCCTGTCCAAAAATTGAATTTGTAACTTGTTTTGACGGATCAAGTACTTATGGGCTTGAGTAGACTCCCCGATCCGAGGTGATGCCGTCACGATGCTTATAAGTGTGGGTTGCAGTGTGGAGTTTTATATAAAGAATCCTGGCCAACTTGAGTTGATGCGATACCGTGCTCAAATATTGTGAGTTAACCTTTAATGTGTACAAAGGAAGCAATACAGAAACTAATAAACTTTATCCCTGCCAGGTCAGAGAATAGAAGATGTTTTCAACGTTTGGGATGCAGGGCAGCCTGACAATCTTGGGGGCTCGGGTTACCAGAATCGTGCGACTTTCCGCAGACTTCGTGGCGCTATGGATGACGTCGCCCCTATTACCAAGGCCATGTTCGTCTGTGAGAAATCTCCTCTTGCAAGAGCATCGGTTCACAATGAAGAATTGTTCGCTTGAAACAAACGGCGTTCAAACGGCGCTACAAATAACGTGCTAAACGCATAAACATACAGTGTCTTAAGTTGAATGAATGAATGAATAAAAAACTTAAAAGTGCATTTTTTTTAAATATACCGTGTACTCTGGTGCACGTCCATTGAGTTTCGCAGCATATTTTTAACACGCTTTTATTAGCTTCATTCGTACGATAGTATGTAACGGAAACTTTGAACATGTTTTTAACTTTTAAACTCGATTAAGTACTCGGCATACTTATCAAGGACCGATGCCAATACAATAATTTTATTTTGTGTCATTATCCTTGCCGGGATTACCAGGATAGTAAAAAAACCTGTCTTCATAAACTACTCTGACATACGTCACAAACTACGCTGACATACACCACAAACTACGCTGACGTACGTCTCAAATTGCGAAACACCTTGAAAATAGAAAATAAATAATAGTTTAAAATATATATATATTTTAATTTTGATGTGTCAGCTAGGAACAGTGTTAGGAATGGCACTAAACTTATCTCCAGACGAGAACCATGTATCACGACTGGTATAACATACATTATCAAAACACTGTCTCTTTTACCGGAAGGGCTTGTCTACCGAGATAGTTTTTCAACTAGTACTAATATACGAGTAGCATAGGTTTTGCTGTTCTTTATCTGATAGACAAAGAATTGTAGATACTTCTGTTGTTGGAAACAATAATAATTATAATTGGTAGTATAATTTAGTAGCGTAGTTCGGAGGAGGCTTAAGGGGGTGCATAAGATTATTTTAATTTAGCTACCTTAACAGTAGCCCGCGAAATTTAAATGATCTTATGTTGTTTGGAAATAGGCAGGTCAGTGTCAGGTTTTCCGTACCGGAACAAACATGCACATATTTATAGATTTGTAATAGTTTGAATCAGTAATACTTTTTTTTTTTAATTGAAATTATTTGATTTTGACTCAATGTGATGTTAACCATACAATTTCCCTGTTTTCCGGGATCCACTTCATTTCCGTATCATCACGTAAAAGTGTGATACAACCATGTTTGTTTACTTTTATCGATCACAAGATGAGTAGCGGAGTTGGCAAGCGGCCACCTGTCACTCAACGAGAACTATGTATATTGGCCAACAGATAGACATCTCACTTTGACGATTAATTTTAAATTAATCAGAGCTGATTAAATGCTTTCGTATCGAATCCATTGTTGGTGTATGAGTGAATGAAACACATCATCATTTCTTATTATTGGTAATTCATTTTCCATTCTCATGTTCTTCTAATTGACTCACATTGAAAGTTGTGTCGAATGTTGGATCAAGCATGACAATGACTCCCCACGGTTGATTCCATGACCATGGGGGACCATTGTCAAGGTGAGGGCGGCACAGTAGCCGTGGCTTGAACACCTGCGGTAAAGCAAGGAGGAACTCGAGGAGGGGCCGCTCGTCAGGACTTTTGCAGACAAGCTGACCACGTAGCGGCCAACAAGTAGGTTGCGGTGCTGCTTGGGTGACATTGCAACTGAGGCGAGCCGCGATGTCTTATGGGAGGCATCGCGGGCTGGGGTGCCGGTATAGAGGTGTACTGCTCTCCGTACCTTCTGCGGCCTAAATGGGGTTGCTACCATCCGATGACGGACGCGGTGAGGCCGTAGGGAAGGAGGAGTATTGGTATAGCGTTGACCACTCTCCCTATGCTGCCAAAAAGTGGTATGCGGCGGGGCCAGTGTCCTGACCCATCGCAGAGGGACCAAAGGTGCGATACACTGGATCACCTGGTCATCCTCGGGGTTGTCACGGCATTCTATCTGTTTTGGTGCGCCGATGATGGGGGTATGGGAGGTTCACGAAAGAGTCCTTCCCGCCATAAACGGCACAGGAGATCACAGTGGAGTTTTAGTGGGTTGGAGTCCCTCATAACTGCACTATCTTCCCGTGGTAGCGCAGAATGAAAGAAAGGCATGGTCATGTTTGGTCCAACGTCCGACTTTTCGAGTCAATAGATATTTTATTGTATTAGATGAGAAGGTACGCTAATAGTGGTCTCGTGTAGTTTATAGGTCCTCAGAAGTGCATTTTATGGACACTCCGCAATATGGGACTTGGTTTAGTCAGGAGCACTGCATTAGCACTGGGTCGGTTGGGTCAGTAATTCCCCATTTCGCAAGATTTTCATTGCAGTGGCTTACTAGAGTCCGTAGTTCATTGATTTTTCCTCATATAGGCCACTGGAGGTCACGTCCGGATGACTGGTATTCCTGGAACTGGACGAAGTTCCGTGGTGCAGAGTGCTGTTTTACTCACAACACACCGTCATTAACGCCGTTTTCAAATCAGGTTCATGGTAGCGTTTTAATTTTTATTGTTCAGCTTACACTGTCCCATTGCTGCCAGTGAGCAAAGGCCACCTCCAAATCCCTCCAGGTATCCTATTCCAGGGCCACCTCGATCTAACCCTTGACAGGCCTGTTGGTCTAGTGGTTAGTGACCCTGACTGCTATGCCGGAGGTCGTGGGTTCGATTCCCACCCAGGACAAATGTTTGTGTGATGAGCACGATCATTTGTTCTGTGTCTGGGTGTAATTTATCTATAATATGTATGTATTTAGAAATATATAAGTATGTTTATCAGTTGTCTAGTACCCATAACACAAGCTCTGCTTAGCTTGGGACTAGATGGCGTTGTGTGATAGTTGTGGAATATTATTATTATTTTCCTTTATTCCATTTAAACATTCTTATAAATTATATTTTTAAATATTAGTTAAAAAAAAAAACACTTAAAAATATAAAAAATAGTAGCCCACCGGTATCGGGAACAGGGTCCAAGCTACCGGCGGTCAGGGCTCCAGAGAGAGGAACCTCCTGACAATGCGAGCCGTGTCCAGAAGTACCGCTTTCTGAATCAAGCCTTTGACCCAGCTGCCCAACGAGAGCCTCTTCAGATGTTGGTCGAGACTCTTGGATATCAAGCCATTGGCTGTGACAACTATCGGCACAATGATCGCTGAGTCCATATCCCACATGTCGACAACCTCGCGAGCCAAGTCAAGATACTTGATTTGTTTATCTTTTTCGGCTTTCACGAGGTTCTCGTCATGCGGGACTGTAATGTCAACAATCATTGTGCGCCGCACTGATCGATCTACCACCACTATATCAGGCTTATTTGCAACGATAGTCCTGTCAGTGATGATGGATCGATCCCAGTACAGTGTGATATGTCCATTTTCGAGAACTGGGTCGGGCACATAACTGTAGTACGGCACTTCCGATTCCACAAGGCTGTATTTCAGAGCAAGTTGCTGGTGGATAATCCTGGCTACAAGGTTGTGTCTATGCAAGTACTCCTCGTTAGCTAGACGAGAACACCCGGAGATAATATGTCTGATGGATTCGCCCGGACGGTGGCATGCCCGACAGATGTCCACCGTGCCGTCTTTAACAATATACCTCCGGTAATTCTTCGTCATCATAACTTCGTCCATAATTGCACAGACAAAACCTTCGGTTTCCCCAAAGAGGTCACCGAAACGCAACCAGGCTACGGACGCTAGTAGATCTACATCGGGTCCATGTAGGGCCCGAAAAAAGCGTCCGTGGAGCTCCTTACTCTGCCATACCTCCATGCGGTCATTAGTGTTAAGCACTACCAGCTTGCGCCAGTTCTCGTTAGCCAAGGAGAGCGGGGTGAGGCCCCTGTCCACCGCGATCACATCTCGATGCATCCCCACGTCGGCTTTAAGGAAATATTCCCTGAGGCTGCATATCTCGCGATTGTGGAGAGTCTTAGCGTTTAAAAAGCCTCGACCTCCACACTTTCGCGGGATATACAGTCTCATTGCCGATGAACGTGGGTGATACATACGATGTGCAGTCAGCAGTGTCCGGACCCTCCTATCTCAGACCGAACTCGATGCCTTCATCGAGTTCGGTCTGAGTCCATTTGAGTATGCCGAAAGAGTACATCAAAACCGGCGTGACCCAACCGTTGAAGGCGCGTACCTTGTTTCCGCCTGACAGAAGACTATTTAATACTTTCTTCAGGCGGCCACAGAAGCGGTCCTTCAACGATTGCTTCATGTCAGTAACATTGATGCCCAACGCTTCCGACATACCCAAATACTTATAGGTTTCGGATGCTGAGAGGGCTCGAAGGTTTATGGAATCCGAGAGTTGGGTTCCCACGGATTCCACAATCTCTCCTCGCTTTACATGCATGACCGCACATTTGTCCACACCAAATTCCATCCTGATGGCGCTACTGAAGGTTTCAGTTACCTTCAGTAGCTCCATAAGTTGCAAATTGTTGTGGGCAAAGAGTTTAAGGTCATCCATGTACAGGAGGTGAGAAATAACCTGACCTCCTCTCCTCAACCGATAGCCTAAACCTGAATCCTCAAGCAGTGTGCTCAGAGGATTCAAAGCTAGGTAGAACCAAAGCGGACTCAGACTATCACCCTGAAATATGCCTCGCTCGATCCTTATCGGCTCGCTATTCCTCCGAATATTTCGACATCCTGGATAGCGAAGGACCGTCCTCCATTGCCCCATACATGACATCAGGAAGGTGCGCAGAGTTGCATCAATTTTATACAACTCCAACACCATCATGAGCCATGTATGTGGCACCGAGTCATAGGCCTTCTTATAGTCTATCCAACATGTCGACAGATCCTTTCGGGAACGACGAGCCTGTTGGCTAATGGCCATATCAATGAGGAGCAGCTCCTTAGTACCGCGGGATCCGTTCCTACATCTATTTTGACAGACAGACATGATGGAGTTAGTGTCTATATGTTTGCAAATTTTAGCTCTCAAAATGGATGTAAGAACTTTATAGACCGTCGGCAAACACGTGATCGGTCTATAATTTTTGGGTTCCGCGGTGCTTCCTGATTTATGGAGCAGGTGGGTTATGCCTGTTGTTAGGAACTGGGGTAACGATCCGGACTCTAAGGTTGACTGGAATTGAGATGCCAAGCGAGCGTATGAATTTTGGAGCCACTTGATCCAAAAGTTGTGCAGTCCGTCCGGTCCTGGAGATTTCCAGTTGGGCAACGGGCGGACTGCACAAGCGACATCTTGGGGGCTGATGGTAATTGCTCCCATTTCTATTATTTGACCGCACGCCCGCTCGATCTCCCTAGTCCAGTCACCTTCGGTGTGACTGATAGGCACCGACCAGATGTTTCGCCAGAACGAAGACATGGCGTCATCATCCGGAAGGGGCGTGTCAGTCACACCTTGGTCCGGTCGTTCCCAAGTCCTATAAACCCACCTCTCATCACTTTGGAAGGTACGATTCTGAGTATATCGGTCCACTCGTCGCTTATACCTACGAATACGGTTCGCCCATGCATAAACTTTCTGCTTCAGGAAGTCTATGCGCTCTGTGACACGGGACATATAGTCCTGAGGGCCAATATCGGTCCCTGAGAACGCCCGCCTCACAAAGCGCATCACTCTAGGGCGAGTGTTGCCCTCCATGAAGCAGATTAGTTTGCTGATGAGGGCTCTGGCCCCACCAATACGTCGCTCAATTCTGCACTGCCAAGCTGGTACGGCTGGTTTCGGTCGTGTAGCTCTAGAATCATTAGGAAATTTAACGTGAGCTACACAACATGCCGCTACAGCTGCGCAGTACAGAATCGAATGAGTATCGGTGAGATCTTCGCAGTCATCAAAATAATTTGACTACTGCGAATCCAAAGCCGCCACCAGCGCCCTATTTTTATTATGCATGGGCAAACGAGGTAACCGTGGTCTAAGTTCGGATGTCGTGAACCGATATTCCCGGATCGCACCCTCCGCAGCACTCCTCAATTCATCACTGCACTGGGTACTTACGTTTGTAGCCCTGTCATCACATCCCACGTCAGCAATACTTGTTACAGGCTGCGGTGGTACTACAGCATTCTGCGGCGTGGGGGCGATGACTTGGCTACTCCGCATTTCATTTTGCAAGCGATCAAGTACGGTGTCATCCAACATACGATTACGTTGGATGACCCGCACCTGATCCGATAGTCGTTGGCTTGAAACGTTGACACCTGGCTCAAGCACCTGAAAAAGAGAGAGCATCCGAACACGGTACGCGGTCAGATTCTTTCCCCCCTCTGTAGCCCCATAGTATGAGCGCATGACATTCTCGTTGATGGATCTTGTCCATCTCATGCGCTGCACACTTCCGCCGGGAGCTGGGACCCTATCAGAGACCGGTGGGCCTCGAGGTCCTAAACCATCCGGCGGCCGGCGTCCTCCCCGTCGACGAGCAGGTGGTGGCGTCGTGGGCGGGGAAAAGTACTCGTCGCTCGAGCTCGACGCAACTGCCACGGCCGGTGTCGTCACAGCGCCCGCAGTGGGGCTGGGTACCGGCGGCGGCGAGGCGGAGCTGAGAGACGAGTCCGGAGGTGGTGGGCGTGCTCGTCGTGCTGCTGATCGGGTCAACATTGTCTTCACATTCCTTGTTGTTTTAATTCGTCCATTTTATTGTTATTTTAATCGGAGATGACATCGATTCGCCAGTTTTAACGTGAGTTCACAAAGTACAGTAATAATACGTGAGTTTTTTTACATTATGGTTTAATTTTGGAGTCTTTTATTATTCCGAATGTTTTGTAGGTTGAGGATTTCTTTTCTGTTGCTGAATTCTTATAAAATTGCGGTAAATATAGTCTTTTTGTTGAAATTAAAATAAGGAATAGAAGACGACTTGTCAATACAGAATCTATATTATTTTTATTGTTAACATTTCTCGGGACCCTGAGATCCCGGTCCTTTGGAAGGCGTACGAGGGGCCGAAGCCAACTCGCAGAGGCCCCTTAGACAATTTTAATATTTTTTTTAATTTTAATTTTAAATCATGAGGGGGCACCAACCGACGATTATCCCTGTATGCACCTATGCAAGTGTACCCAAGGACAATCCCCAGTTGGAGTAATTTGTTTTATTTCCATATTCTGTAATAGTCCTGCTATTACAGAATATGGAAATAAAACAAATTAGGCTATGGGTCTGGATGGCTATAGTGGATTGATTACCGCAACTATGGAAGAACTATGGCCCCTGCCTGATCAATGTTTTGTTTACACGGATAAAATGGCAGGGGGTGACTTGCACACTCAATAATGGCCCCCCGGGAAACGTCGCTGGCATATAGTGACGCAGCGACAAGGGGGCAACACTTCCTGAGGTGCTTGAGAAGTGGAGAGGTATTCCACGGCTTTCAGAACAATCCCAGAGCCCGGAAGATGGTCAAGTCCCTACTAGCACTTACTGGAATACTTCCTTTCCCCGAGCACGTTTGCGCTTGCGAATCTCCACTCAAGCCAGTCAATAAAGGCAAGAATGAGGTGGGAGGTCTGAACCTCGTCAGTGTTCACTCCAGCCAGCCAATAAAGGCAAGCCAGAGATGAGGAACAAGAGTTCTCCCAGGAGATCGGGTCCGTGGGGCCGCTACTGCCCAACAGCTCGCCACGTGCTGCCCTGCGGGTTTATTATTATTATTAAATATACGTCTCAGTAGTCTCGCCACCTCTTCTTGGACCGGCATCGGTGGTGCCGTCCATCATCAGGCACCCACTGTGTGGAGACCATTCTCAGCGGTCACTTTGCATGCGGCTGGTATGACCCGCCCGGTCTCACGTGGTGTTTCGTATTCTGTCGGTTCATTTAACCTCTAAAATGCTGTGTTCCATTGCTCTTTGGCAAACACCAGAGCGGAATATTTGCAAATTTTATTTATGTATCGTAAATTCAGAGATATTTTATACGAACAGCTTACGTTATCAGAGTTAAATTAATTAATCATTTCTCGCAAAAGATTAAATCAAAAGGCGAAATCAAATTATATAGCAAACAGAAATTACGGTTTGAATCAATTAAAATAATTAAATACACTGATGAAATCGTATTTTATTGGGGACGAGTGAAACCGCTATGATTGTATAGGGTGACCAGCTTGGATATATAGAATTTTTTTGGCCGCCATTTTGATTTAGAGCAAGATTTTGTAGTCGTTTAATTTCTTTTTCTTCTTTTAATTAGTTAAGTTGTGGCAAATTCGTTGTGCGCTGTCTATAATACCATGACCGCGGCGAAACCTATAGTAATTTTATCCTGAAGATCTTAAACGAATTGAAACTCGATCAATTTTTTTTGACAAATCACTGCAGATTTTGCGACAGATGCTGACTTTTTTTCTGTGAGGTTATCTTACATGAGACGCACGTTATAGATAACCCGACACAAAGAAGCGTGTCTGGGTCTTCAAGGCAAAAACCAGAATATTTGTAATTTTGTTTGGACTATTAATAAGGTAGATATGCAAAATTTTGATGAATAACATCATTAGAAGCGATCACATTGAAAGTATAGAAAATATGGCAATTTGGCAGATGTTATTTGGGTCGTTCTATTTTCCTACGACAGTGAAACGAAGTTTTTCTGTTCCTTTGGATTTAGTTCTATCCATAATTGTGGTTTCTGTGTGGGATTAAAAAATAATTGCATCTGTGTTTTTTTAAGGACTAATTAAAGTTTTCTTTCCGCCAATTTTTTTTGAAAGTTTGATTTAGAAAAAAATAATGTGACATAGTGGCCTTTTTCTGTGGAGACCACATTTCGGCTTACAAAGTGGTCATGGCATTCTACGGGAAAAAGACGTATTAAATATGCTGGTTAGAGAATATAAAAAATGAAATAATATTAATAGATAAGAAAAATACGGACGTTTATTTGAACCTAATAATTAAAACCGTAAATATCAATACTCAACGAGATGCCATAACAAGACGAAGGACAGAGCGTTGACGGTAGAAAAGTAGAACGACCCATTTATCATTTAAAACTCAAATATTTTTTTAATTTAATTAAATAAAAATATCTCGTAATTTTGATTTGTTATTTTAGTTTGTTTGGACTGCCTAGTTGGTCTCGTAATGCGTAGGCGTGATGTTATGTTATGTTTAATTTGTTATAAAAGTAATCTTCATTCATAATTGTACACTTCCGACTTGGCCACCCCATAGTACGTGTTATTCAATGCAAACGCACTACTATCGCGGGCCAAAGTAAATCAATTAACAGTGGGTATTTTGTAAATAATGACCGTTATTGATCTACAAAACGGTTGGAAGAATTTTTTGTGATCATTTGTTAAGTTTATTCTATTTTTGAGATTGTTGTAGGTATATTAAACTAGCTGTGTACGCGGCTTCGCCCGTGTGGACCACGGAAATGATCCTTCGTCCGCTTGGCTGTCGCAAATTATCTCACGGAAACATGCTCCCGGGATAAAAGTAATAATTGTTACTCCTCATAACATCAGTTATCTGCCAGTGAAGTCCCGTCAAAATCGGTGCAGCTGTTTCGGAGATAAATAGAGCCGGAACAAGCAGATAGACATACAGACAACTAAAAAAAAGGTTATAGGTATCGTATATACTTTCATATGCTGTTATTTTGACTAAGAGACACTACAATTTTATTTATTTGTATTTTATAGAAGATAGATGGAAATTGTCAATTAGAGGGACCTAGGAATAAGAGGCCTTAATATGTACAGATGGTCACCCATCGACGAACCAACCGCGGCAAGCGTACCTTAACCTGATCGATCGATCCATGTGGCTATTATTATTATTTAGCCACAAGCCCCCCTGAGCTACCGAGCTCGTTATAACGTTTAATTGCTGAAGATACTAACTGACGACTAACACCAAGAATGTTTGTTATCTCTTACTGCCTTTTTCCAAGCTGATGCAATAAAACTATTGCTCCACGTTGCATAGACATAGAGAAATAAAAATATTTTAAATATTTTTAACCGACTTTAAAAAAAAGGAGGAGGTTAAAACACCACAAAGTGAAAAATAACTTTAATTTCGGAAGTCGGTGGCAAAAAAACCTTCAATACTATTCTAAGACACCGACTTCCGAAATTAAAGTTATTTTTCACTTTGTAGTGTTTTTCATAAGGAAGTCGGCTGTTATTTTTTTGTAAAAAGTTTTTAATTAGCAAACAAAGTACACATGTCGAAGAATGATTACATAGTTACATAATAACAAAGAAACAATAGATAACGCCAAATATTCTATTTTTGAAATGTTAATTTTGTGGTGTATTTATTGGACTTTCGGATACTGGTGTGTAGAGTAGATGCACACAAAAAACCGGACCACTGAGAGTTGAACTCGCGTAGAGAGGGTTCCGTACAATAAATATGTTACCCACTAGCTTCTGCCCGCGACTTCGTCCGAGTCAAATTTTTGCTCCCCTGACATTTCCCATCTCGTCGCATCGAATTGCCTGCCAGGTTTCGTCCCTTCACACGAATTTACTCGCCTGACTTTTTTGCAATACAGTTATGACAAAAGGTCAGTCAAGTATGCACAACCGTTCATGAAATTTATAACGTGTTAATTGCCTAATACATATTTCCGAAGTTGTCGATAGCTCACAATAAACCTTTGTGCGAATCGCCTATAGAAAATAATATACCTACGAGTATATAAGTGTTGATTTGCCCGATTCGTGTGAATCGACTCATAAGATATTTTTTTGTTTGTGTAGCATAATCTGCCTATAAATCCCACTGCTGGGACATAGGCCTCCTGTCTTCGAGAAGAAATGGGCTGTAATCTACCACGCGGGTTCAGTGCCGGTTGGTAGATGTCACTTGTCTTCGAATTGTTGGTTCTAGGGTATGTCGATTCCTCACAATGATTCTTTCACCGTTTTGAGAGCAGCACGCGTAGCATGACCACCATAGAAAGAACTTTGTCTATTCTTGGTAGAATAGAGATAGACTTGTCTTGCTACGCCAGCATAAAACGGTACAAATCTTTCTAAAATCTTTAATCTTTCTACAATCTGTAATTTTGTCTATTCTTCCGTCGACAAAACTCATTTCTACGGTGATCATGCTACGCGTGCAGGGGTGATGAAAATATTTACACTGTGTAAAGTGTCTACTTGGGTTCGAATCCGTGACCAACGACTCGCAAGTCGGGGCTGATATCACTGGCCCACCACTGACCAGAAGTTTTTTTTTAAATACGAAGTATTATTTTTGTATCAATGTAAGTGTGTTCGGTATTGAGTAGTCACTCACCGGCCAAGCTACTCCACCCATTCCTGTACGAAGCGCGAATATACACTCCTATACATATCATCTTGTTTAATTCTGTTGCATCAAGCTGTATTTGACACGATAATGCGGATGTCATGCCATACCTGGTCGACGGCAATCATTCTGACGTGTCTCATTGATCTCCGATTGATTTAATACCACACAATTTGTTTCAGAATATTTCTAATTGGATTTTATTGCTGTTTAATTAGATTAATTTGTAATATGCTACTTTGTTTTTGATGATTAGGGCTTTATTTTTTGCTTCTTCATTTTAAACATTTTTCTCGGTTATATTTCAAACGCTGTTTTTTTATGTTGCAGTTATTATGAATCATCAGCATGTCGGAATCCATAGAATAATAAGTGTGAGTAAACCAGTGAATGGGCGCCTGCGTACCATGGTACTAACCGGCTTAGCTACTAACCTTACTGAGTGTCAAATCTTTTTACTACGTCAATTATCTATTCTCGTGTCACTCATACCGACGTGTGCTATGTTTAATAACAGTTGTCTTCTAAACAACTGGAAGTTCCTTTATAGTGACATTTTGACGTTAGCAAATTCTTTAAAAAAATACTGGCCAAATGCCAACCTACCCGTTTTTGAAGTAAATGTTGATTTTCAAGATAATATAACATAACATCACGAATTGTTTCTCCAAAGGGGTGGGCAGAGGGGAACCTATAGTACATCCACAGTCAATTCAGCGGAAATACGTTCAGTGCTGTACATAGGTCTCTACCAATTTGGGGGGTTTGCTATAATCGCCACGCTTGTCAGGCGGGTTGGTGATCACAGTATGGTGATAAAATGCATAGAGAACGCTGCTTCCCATTCTCTAGTAAGTCCCTTAGTCGCTTTTTGTGACAGCCACGAAAAAAATGGGGTGGTGCTATTATTTACGTCCGGCACCACACGAGACACCCACACCCCACAGTATTCTAGATGTATTTTTAAAATTGATTTTTACATACAACATGGCAAGGACATCGACGTGACAACCACGTAGAAATTTTGCATCGGTTATTAAAAAAGAAAACAGTTATTTCATAGAAAAGTGCAATATACGCGTTCAGAATGTACAGAATCATATTTCAAATCCATGATGACAGGTCGACTTACCTGCTGCCATGTATAAAATAAAATAAAAAATCAACGTCAATCAACCTTCATAGTTTGCCGCCTATTATTTTACATTGATGCTTCACGTCAAGTTGAGCATGAATGAGAGATACATCGGATATCAGGCATACTTGCGGGTGATTGACAATCTCCTGTGACCGTACATAGGTATTTATTTATATATATTTCCTATGAAAAAAACTTTTTGTTTGTGTGTTAAAGAGCGAAAGTTAAATTAATCACTTAAAGTAACCTTATCAACATTTAGACATCTTTATTACTTTAAAACACAGAATTACTAAAATAAAGTAAAAGAAAAACTTTTTTCAGTAAAATAACAACCGTTATTCGTCAATTTGTCGCGAAAAAAATACAAAGATTTATATGCTTTTCTCATGGATACCATTGACAGAACTGAACAAAATGAAAAAAAATATTAAATGATCCCAACCACATGGAAGCACCAGCTTTCAAATAAAAAAAAAAAGAAAAATCAGAATCGGTTCACCCAGTCAAAAATTCTGAGGTTTTTTTTTAAATACAGTCGAATTGAGAACCACCTCCCGTTTTGCAGCCGGTTAGAAATGTTTTGATTTGCAACGTTGTCACTAAGCGTGGGGATAGAATTTTGTATGCATTTGGACTATAATAAGCATACCTGGTGAAGGCCTGGTCTGGGCCTGGTGAAGGCCTGATGAAGCATAGAACCGGTCGATATGGTGTAGCTTGGGAGAAGCCTATATCTAGCAGAGGAGTGCAATATTGTCTCTCGTTTTCTTTTAAATCCAACCAACGATTGCCTTCAAAACATGGCTTTTAGTAAGCACGTCCATTGTGTACTTAGTAACTAGCTGCGTCCGCGGCATGGACTGCGTAGATGTCGGCATGCATCCCACGGAAACTAGCTATAAAAGCAGCCTATGCTATGTCTTATAGCATCAGCTACGTGCTAGTGAAAGCCTCGTCAAAATTGGTCTAGTCGGAACAAACAAACAGACAGACAAACAAAATTATAAAAAATAATTTATGTACTGTCATATGCATTTGGTAAAAAGCTGTAATTTTGACATTACAAAAAGGCACTTCAATTTTATTTCTTTCCTTCTCCTTTTAAATCCATCCAAAGGTTGTTTTTAAATTATCGATTTTAGCAATAAGCACACATTCATTAAGTCATTATTAGCCTATATTGCCCCCATAGCTGGGATGCAAGCGTCCTTTCTTTATCATTTAAGCACACCCATTTAGTAAAATGATATTTTTATGATATTGAAAATGGAAACTTCAGTTTTATATGTATTTATATCTGTTATTTCTATTCAATTCTCTATTACCTAAACTTATTATATGGATCACACTGTACACTAAAAGAGTTCATGTTGACGATAAAAAAAGAACTACTTGCCAATCGATCTTACATGACTCCTTACTCATCACACCCACGGAAAGACAGTTTTCATTTCGCCACATCATAAGTTTCAGAATGAATCAATGACAGATAGGGAAATACATTCAATGATGTCCACGTGACAGAAGGGTAAAAGTAGCTCTAGTTGGCGCACGTACCCGTTGCGACATCACACGGACAGAAGAGAGGGTGGGTGTACCAGTTGTGCGCCTGACAAATTAATTTGTCTGTAGATTTTATGACAGTACTGTTGTAGGGCCATTGTTTTCGTGTACAAAGAGATCTTTTGTTTCTCTGTTTGAGTTGAAAGCTTCATTTATATGAGTTTCTGTATTACGTCACGGCTGTATGTTACGGTTAGGTAAAGAATTTAGTAAGTAAAGGCCTTTCCTACTGTAGCGTGTAACGGAATTACCCCCTGGTATAGAGCTGCATCTGGTAAGCCTGGTATCCAACCCTAACACAGTTGGGAAAAGGCTAGAGTGGTACATGGCCCAGGATTAAACCATGGCTCCATTTTTACTTTCATTTAATTTTAATAAGTAATTTTAAGGGAGTTACTATAGACTGGGTAGCAGCGTTTCCATACACTTTTTTAACCGACTTTAAAAGGAGGAGGTTATCAATTCGGATGTTTATATTTTTTTATGTATGTTCGGCCATAACTCCGTCATATATAAACGGATTTGCAAAATTCTTTTTTTGTTCGAAAGGGATTTATTTCGAAATGGTCCCATATAAATTTCATGTAGATCTGATGATGAGTTCCGGAGACAGACACCGGCACTCTTTAAAAAATGACGGCAAATCAACCGCGATTTCTGCTATCGCATTAATATGCATTGTTTGTTTGGAATTAGTGCGGGGTAGATACCAAAACTAAAAATTTAAAAATAAAAACTTTTTTACAAAAAAAAAAACAACAGTCGGTGGCAAAAACCTTAAATACAAATCCTAAAACACCGACTGCCGAAATTAAAGTTATTTTTCACTTTGTAGTGTTTTTAAGGAAGTCGGTTGTTTTTTTTTGTAAAAAAGTTTTTTTTTTTAAATCAATGTTTCTGCAATCGTCAATCTGCCTAACTAACGTGACAATTATGGCAAATACCTTCGAAAATTACAAGCACCAAAGACCTTGTGAAGGCCACAGAACTCCGCTGGATACGGGAAACACAGAACCGGTCGAAGTTGCGGGGCTTGGGGGTGGTATATGTTCAGCAGTGGACATCTTGCGGCTGAAATGAAGATGGCGATGATGAAGTCATTTTACAGTTTCTCAGCCATCAATCAGAGCATCTACCCTACACTATAAAGATTGAGTGTGTCGCTACAAACAATTTATTTATGTACTACCTTGGTCATGCTTTCGTAGCCCTCTCCATTCATAATGTGTCGTGATAAGGGCAGATTGCATCAATCTAAGTTAAGACTAACGTCAGAAGTTTAACTATAGCTGTGGCAGGATGTAGTGTGGCGTAAGACGAGAGGGGCAAATATGTAGTTCTGGATTGCATTAAGCTGTGCCTATAATTTTATTTTAGGTACATTGTCCTTACATATCTTTATACGATATATAGTTCTACTGTACGTGTGTATGTCACTGGACTCCTCCTAAACGGCTGGACCGAATTGAATGATTTTTTTTTGTATGCGTTTGGTTGGCACCCTGGATGGTTTAGATTCACTAGTGGACCCGGTAGGTGGCGCTGCTATCGAGTTCTAGGAAACAGGACACTGTGCAGTCAGCTAGTAATTATATAAATATTGTATACAAATACTGAAAAACATTTTAAAAGAGTAACGGTGGAGTTTCTTGCCCATTTTTCTCCATACGAATCTACCTTTTGGAAGGGGAGACTAGAATCAATTCTATTTTCATGTAACTGTTGATGTTCAAAAGTGTCTTTATTGGGTCTATTTGAAATAAATGCTTCGACTTCGACTGTATAATAGTTGACATACCATAAAATACTACTGTCAATAAGTCTTTTACTGTAGCCTAAATCGTGTCTCACAGCTAAGTAAAAGCCTAATGCCATTGAATGTTTGACCAAAATAAAACCAACCACAATTGCTAAGGAATTGAACAAAACATTATCAAACCTACAAAAATCCAGAGATACTCGAGCACTAAATAAAAAATAATTTTCCTATCACCGAAAAAGAGTCATCAGAAAATGTATATTGAATGAAGGCTGAATTTAACTAAACTTTCAAAACATTACCTGCAATTGATTGCTGCAGTTAAAAAAGAGAAAGTACATTTTATAAGACTCAGATTTTTATAAAAACAGAAAATTTTCAGTTAAGGTCAGATTAACGCGTTAAACTAAACGTTGGCTGTTGATTGCTTGTTTAAAATTACACGTTGATAGTGCTACCGAGCCTCTGATTGACCGGTGAGTATTGGTTGTCGAACAACGCCCACGGGCTTCTAAATCAATATTAATTGGCTCAGTGTGTTCATGTTCTTTGTATTGAGTGATTCAGCGCCCATCCGAACGAGCCGCAGTGAGGTGAGCTCACTATGTGTCTGTGATCGTTACTTGGTGACCAGTGCAAGCCGTGATTGTGTTCAACAAGAGTTTCTTGTACTTGCGGATATCTTGGAGATACTACTTTTAGTGTTTCACTGCGGACGGGTAAAGGATTCTGCTTTTTGAAGTTTTCTTTTTAATGATAATGGACCCTATTTATTTTATTTTATTAGTAATCTTTACTTACATAGTATCAAAAAAGTCGCAAAGTCAGACCTTTTAAACTACGCAACGGATTTTAATACGGTATTCAATAGACAGAGTGATTCAAGACGAATGTTTATATGTATAATACGCGGGCGAAGCTGCTGGTAAAAGTTAGAATAATAATGTTTCTTTTTGGTCATAAAAACAAGTTATAGCAAAATGTGAGACCCTGGCTCCAGAGGTAGGTTAGAGTACTTGTATTCTAGAAGCTTTTATGCATTATTATATGCTTTTTACCGTTAATATTGAAGTATTTTGATAGAAAACATTTTTGTTTAATAATTGCGAAGCTGCTGGCGTATCTTGAATTGTGATCAATGAGCACCAACTACTACAAAATTATTAACTTTATCTTGACAGTCATTTGGACTGTTTTTTTTTTTTTTTGATGGCATATCATCAAATGACTTCTCCCGCTCTGGGCGGAGCGGGAGGGCATGTCAGACTCTTACTGACTAAAACCCACCCGTGTTCCTTCAGGTGCCTATGTGCCAGGGTCACGGTATCTCTTTCGAACAATCACGTGACCCTGGCAGTTGAACTGGTTCTTAATGTTTATTTAAACCTTTATATAAATTGTACACTTGCTTTCGTGTAACACGTGGATTGAAAGAAAATTGCGTATTAATTGAATTCTATGTTTAGGTTGACAGAAAGAATGTTAGGAGAGTAAAAGTATTTACAAGGCAGATGTAAGTGGAAATACCGGAACGGGACTCTCTAGCTAGAAGGACATGTACATATGTATAGCTGAGTGACCTTATTGGTGATATTTTCCGTAGAGGTTAACATATTAAGGCAGCCGTAGGCGAGTTCGGTTAAGCAACTGACAATCTCTTAGGTTGAGCTGCAAGATATAATTCCCAAAAAAGAACTTTGGTCAATTGCCCACCAGACATATCAACCGTCCGGAAGGAGATTCCTCCCTTTTCTATGCAGAATGAGTGAATGGGAACCTTAAACCTTATTCTTCATTTGTTTATACTACTTATTTACTACGACTTCTTATTTTCTACTCTACTAATACCGGGTGTAAGGGACAGCCCTCCACAAACTGACAGAGTGCATTCAGCTCCTTATTTTGAATCATATTCCACCGGAATTTTTCTCCGGATTTTTCTTTTTTTTTTTTACTTTTTTCAGCTTTTTTTCGTTTTATTTTAATGTAAAATTACATTGTCTGAAAGCAGCACTTCATTTATGTAAACAATACGGCTAAAATCAAAAAAGCAGCAATGGATGTTGAAATAATCTAACGAACGACGCGTAAAATCAGCTGTTCACTTCCCGTCTAACTACAGAGTTTATCGAACTCGTCGTCGGCGATTGCACGAAGGCGGCTTTCCGAATTGATCCGAGATACATTGCGTGTGAGAAAATAAAACAAATCAGGTTTATTGGATTCCCATAACGGTCCTGAAATAATTTCTTGTACTGGTCATCTTAGTATGATATACTGAATCCACCCCATTAGTTTGTGGAGGGTTGTCCCTTACACCCAGTATTTATGAAGTGCCTTTGTGTTATTCTAAACACAACATTGAGTTGCTAAATTAATTGTTCATGATTAACACAATTAATATCGTCTCTAAATAGATGATTGATCAATAGACGTTAATGTACAGTCATAGATCATTCGTAAACAATGTTGCTTTTGAGAGTTGGCTGTTTGCACCCGCTGTAAACGAACAGACTACAAGCTCTGGTAAATAACACAAACATGGTGATAGTGAAAAAGAAGTCATCAAAATTCATGGAAACAATATCATGTTCGTTTCGTTAAAAGGAAATAGTTTAGTTCGAAAAACAACATACCATCATGCCTGTAAGGATCACGAAAGATAGCATATACCGACATCATATAGTTATAAATATGATTGAAGCGTTTTACAAACCTACCGACAGAAATAAAAGCATTTATTACATTTTGCAAGTAAAATATCGTGTACTAGCTTCTGCCCGCGACTTCGACCGCATCAAGTTTATCCCATCGCATCGAATTGCCTGCCAGTTTTCGTTTATTTTTCGTTGCTAATCCGCTTCTTTTGATCGTAGCGTGATGTTATATAGGCCACACAAAAAGATGTTTTCAATTCGGACCAGTAGTTCCTGAGATTACCGCGTTCAACCAAATAAACAAACTATTCAGCTTTATAATATTAGTATAGATTAGGGCCAGCTTATTGCCTTTTTTTTTTTTTTTTTTTTTTTTTTTTTTTTTTTTTTTTTTTTTTTTTTTTTTTTCAGGATGGGAAATCATCAAATGACTTCTCCCGCTCTGGGCGGAGCGGGAGGGCGTGTCAGACTTTTACTGACTAAAACCCACCCGTGTTCCATCAGTTGCCCATTTGCCAGGGTCACGGTATCTCCTTCGAACAATCACGCGACCCCGGCAGGCATCGGTCCTAGTAGACCCCTACACTGCTGCTGACATCTCTTTGAGGCGCGCGTGGAACACTGCGCGCCGTCGACCCGAGCTTGGTCCTTACCGGGCGGCGAGCTACCCATTGCTCGCCACCCGCAAGCTCGCGCCTACGGTGGCCGGGAGTCCGCTATTGACTCCCGACGCCCGGGGCGTCTCCTCCTGCGGCGGCTAGGGATGTGAGGGCGCAGAGACTGCCACTCCCTCACGCGCCCCGCCTCCTCCTTCGCGAGCATTACTGCTTCGCAGAAGGAGGTGACGGCTTCCCATTCCCTCTCGCTCCGTACCATGGCTCGCACCAGGGCCGGACGCGAGAGGTCGCCGCCGCCGATCGCCTCTACGAGGACGCGGCGGTGCTCCGCCCAGGCAGGGCACACCTCCACCGTATGCTCCACCGTGTCCTCCAGACGATCCTCGCAATGGAAACACCCGGACGTATCCTCCCGCTTTATCCTGAACAGGAACCCACCGAAGCACCCATGCCCGGTGAGAACCTGCGTCAGGCGGAAGGTGAGGACGCCGTGACGCCTCTCTATCCACTCCTCAAAGAGGGGACTTACCGCCGCAATTGTGGCGTGCCCAGCACTGGGTTGCGACAATCGTACCCGCCATGTCGCCATGAGATCACACCGGAAGCTTATTGCCTTAAACGTAGAACAAATCCAGAGGGAAGTTACTAAGAAATTCCAGATGGAAAAACCGACACCTGTAAAGAACCGTCAATTGTTTTGGGGAAAATACAACAAAATAACATAATCATTTGATTTATTATAACTCGATAACACACTCATATTAGCTTCTGTCTTTTGAGATTCTTTTCAGAATTATCTGGCTCAAGTCATAAATTCTATAATTTGTCATCATTTTCAGCCTTTTGATGTTGGGCAGTTCTCCAAGCAATGTCGAACAGTACATTGGCACTAATCAGACGCCACATTTGCAACTACTTATAGTGATGGTTATAAATATCACTCGCATTATTGTCATTAGTTGTGAATGGGCTAGAAGATTGATATGAAATATATTGTCTATTTATGGTAGATGACACATTCTCAGCCTTAAAACTTAGTGCAAAAGGTTGAATCGAGGTCATTTGCCAATGTTATATGTTTAGGCAGTCAGTTTTGCTACCAAGTTACGAATTCGTAGACACTATTGCTTTCGTAGCAGAGCCCGTGCTACGCCGTAGCATTGCGCGTAGCGTAGGTTTTGTGAGCTACGTGAATTGAAAAGAAATAAGATACTTTTAGAGAGATTTTCTAATTTAGAATTAAATAAACGTAAAATTCATGAAAGTGCCTTTATGTAAATATACACAACTTTTCTTAACTTCAATTAAAATTTGAAAATTTGGTTTTCACTTTGAAACGACAAGCAAAATTTCAACGGAGGAAACAAAGTATATTATTTAGGTACCTAATAATATGATCATCAATACCCAAATCTATCTCCGTAATAGACAAACCATGTAAGGTTATATCTTACAAAGTAAAATAATCATGGAGTTGCTAATATATCAAATACACTCATTCTCCTTATGAGTCTCCTGCCCGGAGTGAGGAGTGTAGGCTGGCCTTATGTTAAACGGGACCGTCTCCTATACCGATATTTAAATGGTATATATAAGGCTATTGAAATAGCGTTTTTTTAACGACACAGAAGAATAATCAATTTCGGAGAAGATTGTTTATTTTCTCAGTCGTGAAAGCATATCAAGGAATGGTCATGTGTCATAATTTATAAGTAAATGCATTGATAATATTGTTGGAAGCATAAAAAAGAACGATGGGGTCGGTAGGTTCTGGAGTGGCAACCGCGTACTGGAAGACGTAGCGTTGGAAGGCCTCCCACGAGATGGACCGATGACCTGGTGAAGGCCGCAGGAATGCGTTGGATGCGAAAAGCACAGAACAGATTGAAGTGGCGGTGCTTGGGGGAGGCCTATGTCCAGCAGTGGACGTCTTTCGGCTGAAATGATGATGATGATGATAAAAAAGAACTATTAAAAACGGCAGCTATATGAGAGCTTGTCGATTGACTCCGGATAACCTGCACTGGCGCAGCGGGGAGAGTCTGAACCTGCGCTCGCACTGAGAATCTGATGTCGAATCACAAAGATAGTTAATAAATAAGCTGTAAAGTAGAAACAAAACATATTGCTCAGCGTTCTTTAGACTTGCTGTAACGCTTACTTTATGTAAATTGATTTTAAGTCCCAATCAATATTAGTTTCAGCTATAATATGCTAGTTAAAGTTGAATCATTTGAATTTAAACATAGATCAGAAAATCGTTTGTTAAAATTAGACTAAACAACACTTTATAACGTCAAATTGCAAAAGACTGTCCCCAAAAAGCCCGCCCTTCACCAGTTCGTAGTGTTTTTAGCTAGGAAGAAGAAGTAGCAGAACAAACTCTCTAGTCAACACGTCCGTCTATAAAGTCATCCGCTCACTTCGTGGCCACACCGGTATCTGCCTCCTTACCTTTAAGGGCAGCGCGCAGACAACATCATTTTAATAAATATTTTCATTAAAATAAACTTCCTCCATGTTTGGACCTTATTAACTTGTCAATTTTGTCGAGAATCATCAAACATGTTTTATTTAAAACTTCGTTTTCTGTTGTCGTATTTTTCTTGTTTATATTATTTCTGTCTTATTATTTATTATACTAGCGACCTGCTTATGGTTTCTACGACTTGACAAAATATCGAGATCTTTATGTTAGTTTAATGTTGTTTGTATTTAATATATAAATATCTGGTTGACCGAGCTTTGCTCGGTATTTTTTGGTAAACTGTGTTTAAAATAATAAGTTTATGTTCAAGTTGATTATCGATAAAGTTAGTCATTGAAAACACGAATAAAACGACATTTTATAAAAATGAATCCCAGCTAGATCGATTTATCGCCCCCGAAACCCCCTGTATACTAAATTTCATGAAAATCGTTGGAGCCGTTTCCGAGATTAAGATTATATATATATATATATATATATATATATATACAAGAATTGCTCGTTTAAAGGTATAAGATTTATTTCATAAACCAAATACAATAGGGAGAGAAAAGGGTAAATGACAAATGTCTTTATTTCTGTAAGTAGGTTTGTACAATAGTTATTTGTTATACAAGAGTGCAAAGTTGCTTTTTAACCGCGTGTTCAATTTTGATGACCGAGCAAGCGAAGGATTCTAAAATTGAATCACGAGCGCAGCGAGTGATTCAAAATACCGAACAAACGGTATTTTTTGGTAAACTGTGTTTAAAATAATAAGTTTATGTTCAAGTTGATTATCGATAAAGTTAGTCATTGAAAACACGAATAAAACGACATTTTATAAAACCGGCCAAGTGCGAGTCGGACTCGCGCACCGAGGGTTCCGTACAAACCTGTAGGTATTTTCGGTTTAAAAATATATATATTTTTTAACTTTTACATTTCAGTTGATTGAATGTCAGGTAAATTGCGGTTTACGATTTATGACGTTTTAAAAAAAAACTACTCTCTCGATCTCGTTCAAACCAATTTTCGTTGGTAGTTTACATGGTAATGTACATCATATATTTTTTTTAGCTTTTTCATTCTCTTATTTTAGAAGTTACGGGGGGGGGGGGGACACACATTTTACCACTTTGGAAGTGTCTCTCGCGCAAACTATTCAGTTTAGAAAAAAATGATAATAGAAACCTCATTACCATTTTTGAAGACCTATTCATAGATACCCCACACGTATGGGTTTGATGAAAAAAAACATTTTTGAGTTTCAGTTCTATGTATGGGGAACCCCAAAATTTATTGTTATTTTTCTATTTTAGTGTGAAAATCTTAATGCGGTTCACAGAATACACCTACTTACCAAGTTTCAACAGCATATCTCTTATAGTTTCGGAATAAAATGGCTGTGACATACGGACGGACAGACAGACAGACAGACAGACAGACAGACAGACAGACAGACAGACAGACATGACGAATCTATAAGGGTTCCGTTTTTTGCCATTTGGCAACGGAACCCTAAAAATGAATCCCAGCTAGATCGATTTATCGCCCCGAAACCCCCTGTATACTAAATTTCATGAAAATCGTTGGAGCCGTTTCCGAGATTAAGATTATATATATATATACAAGAATTGCTCGTTTAAAGGTATAAGATTTATTTCATAAACCAAATACACTCGAGAGCAATGAATCCGGGTCACTTAAAGAATCCTAAAAATCTCGGAAACTAAAAATGCTAGGTTAATGCAATAAATTGTATTTAATAGACAATGTAATACTCCTTAAATGAAGGTATTAAAACTTCTTAGTTATTGTAAAGTTATATCATAAAAAAATCAAATTTGAAAAAGGGCCACTTTCGAAGATGGAACTACGAAATTACAGCATTTGGTTTTGCTTTTGTTTGTAATCTGTCATTTATGTGGGTACATAAACCATGTTGATAGTGCTCTATATTCATTATTCAAGCTGAAATTATGTCGCTTACGTCTGAAGAATGCACCAGAATACTTACAATGCTGGAAACCGGCCGGAGTCAGCGCGATACAGCCTGGACTGTCGGTGTGTCGCTGTCAACGGTACAAAGAGTTCTCCGACGTTACGAAGAAACTGGTTCTAACCTACGCAGACCAGGAACGGGCAGAACCAGGTGTACCACAGCACGAGAAGACCGATACTTGGTGAACACCATGCTTCGAAATCACTTTCTCACAGGAACTGAACTCACAAATCAGTTTCGACGCCTCGGAGGAAGTAACCCAAGTGCATGGACAGTAAGACGTCGGCTTGCTGAATCTAACTTAAAACCCCTTAGACCTGCAAACGGCCCTAAACTGGAGCGTGGGCATCGTATTTCAAGACTAAGATATGCCCAGAGCCACGTAAATTGGAGTATTGAAGATTGGTCAAAAGTTATGTTCTCCGACGAATCAAAATTTATGCTCTACAAGCACGATGGAAGACACAGAGTGTATCGAAGACCAGGGGAAAGATTCAAGCAAGCATGCATCGAAGAAAAAGTAGCCTACGGTGGTGGGTCTGTACTTGTGTGGGCCGGAATTTCTTCTGAAAGTCGCACAGAGCTGGTGATCATAGAAAACGGCTCTTTAACTAGCGTAAGATATGTGGAAGAAATCCTCAATGATCACGTTGGTCCATTTATGGTCAATTTAGGTGAGGATGCTATATTTATGCATGACAATGCCCGACCTCATACAGGTAGGATTGTGAATGACTACCTTCAAGAGATGAACATTACTCGTATGGAGTGGCCAGCGCGCAGCCCGGATATCAACCCGATCGAGCATGCTTGGGACGAGCTAGGCAGATGCGTAAAACAACGAAACCCTCCCCCAATCACGCTTCGTGAGCTCAAAATTGCTCTCACAGAGGAATGGGAGAATATTCCCCAAAATCGTATAAGGAACTTGGTGTACAGCATGCCAAACCGCGTAAACGCAGTAATGGAAGCACGAGGAGGCAATACGAAGTATTAAAATTCAAGAAAATCGTAATAAAGTTCAAAAATTTCATGTTTCCTATTTTTGTTTTAAGGAGAGATCAGCAGTTTTTTTCTTTATGTAATTTTGTGTTAATAAAATGTATGGTGACTCATATTTTTTTTACTTTCATTTAAGGAGTATTACATTGTCTATTAAATACAATTTATTGCATTAACCTATCATTTTTAGTTTCCGAGATTTTTAACATTCTTTAAGTGACCCGGATTCATTGCTCTCGAGTGTACAATAGGGAGAGAAAAGGGTAAATGATAAATGTCTTTATTTCTGTAAGTAGGTTTGTACAATAGTTATTTGTTATACAAGAGTGCAAAGTTGCTTTTTAACCGCGTGTTCAATTTTGATGACCGAGCAAGCGAAGGATTCTAAAATTGAATCACGAGCGCAGCGAGTGATTCAAAATTAGAATCCTGAGCGTTAGCGAGGGAATCAAAAGAGCACGAGGTGAAAAATCTTTGTACTCGAGTGCAACACGTAACTTTTCATCCCACCTCAGCGAGGAAATGACTAAATATGCAAAAAAAAGCATTTCAATCACAAGATACTTTTATTTCAGTTTAGGTATTAACATTTATTATGTACTACATTATGATAGCTAAGTATTACAGAATAATCTTTAAATTATTTCAAATGATACTTAGGTATAATTAAGAAAAATTGAAAGTAACGTTGCTACAGTTACCAAAAGTCGAGTGTAATATTTTTGTTAGGTACTGTAATGTTGGTGACGTGAAAAGTAAAATGGCGCGCGCAAAGCAAATTAAAAAAAAAGTATATCAAGAAGGTTCCGAGTCTAAGTTTTACAAATTAGAAAAAGGTTGAATGATAAATTCGGCACCATGGAGATAGAAGTAAATAGATTTAATGATGTTTTTAATTCACAAACTTAGTGCACACGATGTTCTAAATTCAATTTACTTTATCCTCTAGAGAATAAAAACGGCTTTTCCACTCAGATATTGAAGATTAAAAATACTCTTTCCGAGATGGTGGGATGAAAATACTTTTACACATCAATCATATTTTAAAAACTAGATGAGGTCGGCTTTTCCTATCTGATAACACTGGGAAGAAAAATAAAACTTGGAGATCATAGCCACATTTCCAGTCTAGACATAATCATGGTCAGATCATGTGAAGACGATGTAGATTCATGTCATGAATTGGTATTTTGAGAAAAGAAGCACACAGATTGAGGGGATCTATCCAATCAATGACAGTTGGATAACTATGAATTATTTAAGTAACTTATATCGTACAGTAATAGCAAACTAGGACATATCCTGCATCTCATTTGTCGAGCTTCACTTTAAATGACATGTTTCCTGTCTCAGAGATTATGATTTAACTGTTCTATTTAAACTACGCATTATGCGTGTGGAGAAGTGAGTGTAGTGTAAGGGTGAGTGAAGTGTGAGAGTTATGTGTATGTGTGCGAGTCGATATGTTGGGCATGTATGCTTATATTATAAGTGCGTGCGATGTGAATGTAATGTAAATTAGCCAGTGATGCTAACCAGCAATCCTTAATTTCCTAATCGGTTACAGAAGTAATATGAATTTATTAAGTAATACAGTTATAAATACAAGGTGTATAAACACAAGTTCTGAAAGCTGTCGATTGAGGCGAAGAAATTTCGATTTAATTTCGGGACATTAAGACTCAATTTGAAATGCATACAATAGTGCTGCGTCAATACGATTTTCTTACTGATAATAGATTGCTTAATAAGAAATGGTTATTGTATTGTACTTTTAACTCAATATTCTAGTGGAGTCGTATGAGATTTTGCAATAGTTATGTTACATGTTTTATACCTTCCGGAACAAAATTTCTAAATGATAATGAAAATCGCATCGCGTGGTTTACAAAAACATTGAAATCAAACAGACAGACATGAAAAGAAGATAGATGCTATTGAATGACATTAGAATGTTCTCTCCATTGGAATGCTTTTCTATGGCTGGTTGAAAAATATCCTATCAATTCGTCGTTACTTTCAGGTGATTTATATTAACAAAAGTGACAGGAGATAAAAATACCAGAGAGTTTTTTGAATAAACGAAATCAGAATGTTTTTTTTACGTGTGTTTTTTACCCGATACAACAAGCAGTTAGAAAAATATTGTTCTGTTTGTTATTTTTGCGTTCAATTTAGTTCTAGCCTGAGGTTAGTTAAAAGTTTTTTCTACATTTTGTACGATTTTTAAAAATACACCGTGTGGTTTGTTTTGGGGAAGGTTTCACTCTTATATTTTCTTTATTGCATTTTCTGAAGCTGTTTAAATGCCTCACAATTTATGAGTAAAAATCAATTCGAAACCGATCTCAAAATGACTACTGATATTCAAAATAAGTTAACGATATAAGAACTTTTTAGAATTACAGCCACCTGCTACGATCCATAATACTCTTTTTGTTTCGTTTATGTTCATACATCTGGTCATACACGCACGTCGGTTACCAGTACTACGCACCTCACCTTTCTGAAGAACATCACCAATTAGGTCACTACATGTTCTCCTAGGGCATCTCCTTCCGGCGTGTCTACTCACATCTGCCTTGTTAATACCATTTGTTAACCGCCCTTCATTCATCTTCTCAACATGACCAAACTATCTAAGCATACTTACTCTATTTAATTTTAGTCACTACATTTTCTTTACTATATGTAAGGATCGTAGCAGGTGGCGTTCTGTAGTTTCTTCCACACCTATGGGAAGAGGCGTGAGTGTATGTATGTATGTATGTAGAATTACAGTAAAAAAACCAAACTAAAAGTAGAAAATAATGGAAAAAAAGCGTTGGATGCTTTTTAAGGTATTTTTTTATTGATCAGGCACCCTACGCTTTTTTCCATTATTTTCTACTTTTTAGTTTGGTTTTCTATGGAAGCGTACTTTTTAGTTTTTTAACCCATTGAATACCGTAATTACAGACACAATTAAAAACCATTATGTCTATACCAAATGTGGTATCTCAGGGACTTAGAGGTTAAACCATTATTTATTTTCTATTTTTTAGGGTGTTTCAAATTTTGAGACGTATGTCAGCGTAGTTTGTCACGTATGTCAGCGTAGTTTTAGAAGACAGTTTTTTTGCTGTCCTGGTAAAACTTGGCAAGGATAATGGCACACATTTATGAAATTATTGCATTGTCATCGGTCTTTGATAGGTGTGCAAAGTTTGAATGAAATCTGGTCGTTTAAAGTGGGTCAAAATCGCGCTATAAGGAGTCGGTTACAAAAAAACATACAAACATACAAGTGAAGCTAATATAAAGCGTGTAAAATAAACAAATCCCAAAATCTACCGTTTAGTTTACCTAGCACCAAAAATGCAAAAAAGATACGCGCGAAAAAATCCCCAGCACCTTTTCTCTAGACTTACTTTATTCTGTTCCACAGGGTAATGCCACCAGACATGGCGATTTCTATGAGGCACACCAAGCTGAAGGCGGAGGAGGCGGCTCTCCTGGCGGGAGAACTCAACAAACCCTCGTGGGAGTCCAGGAATGAAGGCATCCACGAGAGAGTCAGCTTTGAAGACACCATCTGGGGCTTCGACTTGGCCGGCGGAATATTTTACAAAACTCCGTTGAGAGTAACTTTTGTAAGTTTACCTAAAGTATACAAAATCAAACTATTTTATATCATATGAACACGGGCACTTATGAAACGCCAGGAGTAGGTATGGTGGTATGTGGACAAGAGCCGCCAAGAAACTCCACGTTTCCTTTTTAGGGTTCCGTTGCTAAATGGCAAAAAACGGAACCCTTATGGATTCGTCATGTCTGTCTGTCTGTCCGTGCGTATGTCACAGCCACTTTCTTCTGAAAATATAAGAGCTATGCTGTTGAAACTTGGTAAGTAGATGTATTCTGTGAACCGCATTAGGATTTTCACACAAAAATAGAAAAAAAAAACAGTAAATTTTGGGGTTCCCCATACTCAGAACTGAAACTCAAAATTTTTTTTTCATCGAACCCTCACGTGTGGGGTATCTATAAATAGGACTTCAAAAATGGTATTGAGGTTTCTAAAATCATTTTTTTCTAAACTGAATAGTTTGCGCGAGAGACACTTCCAAATTAGTAAAATGTGTGTCCCCCGCGTAACTTCTAAAATAAGAGAAAGCTAAAACTAAAAAAAAAAATGTGATGTACATTACCATGTAAACTTCCACCGAAAATTGGTTTGAACGAGATCTAGTAAGTAGATTTTAAAATACGTCATACATCGTAAACCGCAATTTACCTTTCATTCACTCAACTCAAATATAAAAAAAAAACATTTAATTTCATAAACTTAACCTTATTCATAAACCGTGAATATCTACAGGTTTGTACGGAACCCTCGGTGCGCGAGTCCGACTCGCACTTAGCCGGTTTTTTTAAGAATAATTTCCTGTCAATATTTATAATAAAATTCTTAAATTGATTTTAAAATAAGCTTACAGTAAAATACTTTGAGGCTTGATAGAATAATAATACCTTTAAATACGGTTTGCTTTGTTGATCTAATGGTCACCTAGATGTGTGATTTGATTTGTAATGATGACAATAGGCTCGCTTCTATCATAGGTGCACCTAATCTTCGGGGATTACAAGCCTGATGCTGATCTTATTTTCATACAGGTGAAACCGGACAGCCGAGCGGAGAAGGCAGGCATCAGACTGGGAGACAAGCTGTTGAGGATCAACGACCTGGACACCTCGACCCTCACCATTCAGCAAGCACACGACATCATTGTCGAGTCTGGCATCCATCTCAAGCTTTCCGTTACATCGTGAGTGACTTCTTTCTAAGCTCTAAGCTATGATTTTATTTATTGATTTAATCATTTAAACATAGGTACTTAACGCAATATCACGCCTTGTTTCACAGAAAGGCAGATGTAGCTTATCATATTTAATCATTTATGTACACATATATAAATAAGACAAGGCGGAAAGAAGCAAATCTATTTCATACCAGCTAGCATATGTGCGATACGAGAGAAGATTAAAAGAAATATAGACAACGCGCAACGTGTGTAAAAGTAGAAGAGAAAATTAAATAAAACAAAACACTTATTTAAATAAAACATAGAATTACGAGATGTTCTCATATACCATATTTCTTACATTAATATCACTCCAATATTAGTGCTCTCGGTGAAATATATCCTTTATACAAAACTGTTTCAATTATTGCTGTGTGCTGGGATAAAGTAGGAATCTATTTGTTCATGCTGACAACTGGTTCTATGTTTATGTGACGTTTATCTAAGAAGTATTTATGTATTTGTTAGTCTAGTGGTTAGTGACCCTGACTGCTAAGACTGAGGTCGTGGGTTCGATTCCCACCCAGGGAAAATCTTTGTGTGATGAGCAGAATCATTTGTTATGTGTCTGGGTGTAATTTATCTATAATATGTATGTATTTAGAAATATATAAGTATATTTATCAGTTGTCTGGTTACCATAGTACAGGCTCTGCCTAGTTTGGGATCAGATAACAGTGTGTTGGTTGTCCAAAGATACATATTTACAAAGATAGATATTTATTTGTAAGGGGCTCCTGCCGGGGTCGCGTTATTGTTCGAAAGAGATACCGTGACCCTGGCACATGGGCAACTGATGGAACACGGGTGGGTTTTAGTCAGTAAAAGTCTGACACGCCCTCCCACTCCACCCTGAGCGGAAGAAGTAGTCATTTGATGATATCCCATCATGAAAAAAAAAAGGGGCTCGTGGTTAAATGGTCCATTGATCAGGTTAAGCTTCACTTGCCGCGGTCTGTCCGTGGATGGGTGAACATCTTTACATACCGAAACCACTCCATGCCATTGAAAGCACGCTAAGCCGTTAGTCCTGGCTATCATTCGTGGGTCTTTGACAGTTATTACTGGTTGTCAGAAGCCCGAAATTCTAACAACTTGTCTTACCGACGGGTATAGTGTTCCACGGTAGGGTTGAAGAGGTCAGATAAGCAGTCGCTCCATATAAAATACTAGCTTTTGCCAGCGGCTTTGCCCGCGTGGAGGTCGGAAAATATCCCGCGGGAACGTACTACCGAGATAAATAGCAGCCTATGTGTTAATCCAGGTTATAAACTGTTTTCCAAATTTCATCCAAATCCGTAACAAATATCCACACATCCATACATACAAACTTTCGCATTTATAATATTAGTAGGATTAGTAGGAAGTAGGATTTAAAATATTGATTTTATCTGCATCTGGTTGTACTTGAACCTGCCCCCAATTTAGTTGGGAAAGGTTGGGCAGATTAATTGATTCAAACCTAATCTAATTTAAAATGCAAACATACCCATTAATGGAGTGGAAAGATAGTGTTCTTTCCTGCTTCTTTAATATAATATACTGCAACAGTTTTTCAGTCCCTGAAGTTCATATCACAAACAAACCTGTCCCCCAATTAGTACGGATAATCGACGCTCTACTGTATCTTTATTATATGCCTCTTCACCGTAAAAAAGAGAAGAAAGAAGAAAATACGCTGTATACGCTGTTCGGTTGTGATATGCGCTTCCGCTTAACTAATTCGGGGACAGAATTGTTCGGAAAATCGTTTTTTTCTGATTATCGAACTATATTGATTCAGCTATATTTATGTACAGGTGAATGAAAACCTTATGTTTAGACATATCATTCATGACAAATAGTTTATTTCACGCGGTAAAATTTAGTTTATCAACTAACGGCTACTTTAAAGTGGCATACGAGTATATATAGCATATAGTCAAAGTCAAAGTCAAAGTATCTTTATTGTGGGCACATGTAAGTTACAGGTCTTAACAATATATTAAAGTATCAATATAGGAAGGAAGGAAGGATAGCAAGCGCGAGTCGGGCGGGTGTAGTAGTTCGGATAAGCGGTCGTTCGGTTCATCGACTTTCAGATAATCGACGCTCTACTGTAATATAAAATTAACGGTTATGCCAATTTATGGGAGTCGATGGTGGCATCGTTTAGTGTTTCTTCTAAAAACACTATCGACCTGCCCCTGCTCCACACGGCTGCCGTCTTTTGCACATCGTATGTTTACGCATTATCACATACCTTCCGGAATAATTCCCTTTAAATTATGGTGGATAACACATCAATATCCCTTGTATACTTTGTTGTATACTTTTAAGGACTTAGATGTTTCTAATTTTACGAAATTATATGAGAAAAGTTCATGATGTGGTCAGAATATCATCCTTTTATCGTGGTGAGAAGCACGGTTGACTAGGCCATACATTCAGCTAACGGCGCTTCTTAGCGCGATATATCCCATTACCCTCGTAAGTAAGCTCTTTAAAGACAGCTAATACGTTTTTAACATTAAATATCGTCACGCCTGTGTTCCCCAAAGGGTTAGACAGAGGTGTAACTATAGTTCACCCATATTTCGCAATCTATGTTTAAGTCCTATGTAGGGGCTATGACGCTTTGCCCAACCCCGAAAATCGCACCCACGGCTTTCAAAGAGACAGTGCTATTTTTTTTTTGTCATCAAGTTTGGGGCCGTCCATTAATCACGTGATGTTTTTTATGCCATTTTTTAACCCCCCCTCCCCCTTGGTGATACATGGTGAGGTTTAAGACTACCCCCCCCCCCCGCCTATATCACGTGTATTTTTTTGTACCTACAAAGAATCTTATTTTTTTTTTAATATTTTTAAAATGCAGGTATAAGTATCATCTAATTTTATTATATCCTCCTAACACAAGCAAATCCTTGCTTAAAAGGTGATCTCCAATAACATCAAAATGTCCCTTTGTAATTAAAATAAAACAATTATTATTATTGTTCTTTTTCTTTGACATTTCTCAGTACCCTAGGGTTCTAGACCTTTGGAAGGCGTGCGAGGAGCCGAAGCCAACTCGCAGAGGCCCCTTAGACAATTTTAAATGATGAGGGGACACCATTATCCCTGTATGCACTATGCAAGTGCACCCAAGGACAGTCCCCGGTTGGAGCAGGACTATTACAGAATATGAAAAAAAAAAACAAATTAGACTATGGGTTTGGAAGGCTATAGTGGATTGGTAACTGCAACTATGGAAGGACTATGGCCCCTGCCTGATCAATGTTTTGTATACACGGATAAAATGGCAGGGGGTGACTTGCACACTCAATAATGGGCCCTCGAGAAACGTCGCTAGCACATAGTGACGTAGCAACAAGGGGGCAATACTTCCTGAGGTGCTTGAGAAGTCGAGACGTATTCTACGGCTTTCAGAACAATCCCAGAGCCCGGAAGATGGTCAAGATCCCTACGAGCACTTACTGGAATAGTTCCTTTCACCGAGCACGTTTGCTGTTGCGAATCTCCACTCAAGCCAGCCAATAAAAGCAAGAATGAGGTAGGAGCTCTGAACCTTATCAGTGTTCACCCCAGCCGGCCAATAAAGACAAGCCAGAGATGAGGAACAAGAATTCTCCCGGGAGATAGGGTCCGTGGGGTCATGTTCAGCTTTCACGAGGTTCTCTTCATGCGGGACTGCTATATCAATAATCATTGTGCGACGCTCTGATCGATCTATCACCACTATGTCTGGCTTATTGACAACAATAGTCATATCAGTGATGATAGATCGATCCCAATACAATGTGATATTACTATTTTGGAGAACTGGGTCGGGCACATACTTATAGTACGGTACTTCTGATACCGCAGGACTATATTTCAGAGCAAGTTGCTGGTGGATAATCCTAGCTACAAGGTTGTGCCTATGCTAGTAGTCTCCGTTAGCCAGACGAGAATAGCCAGAAATAAGACCTACCTCAAGGCAGAGTTTTGGCCGAAGGGTGTCGTGTATCGGCGATTCCGCGGAGGGCTACGCGACACCACGCAGCGCAACACGACGCCGTCACTTCGTGTACAATAGTTTTACATTGTTTTTTTTTTTTTTTGTATGTATGTTAGTCTGTAAGGTATTTATGTTATGGGTATTTGTAGCCCGAAATAAATTGATTTGATTTGATTTGATAATGTGTCGGATTGACTCCCCCGGACGGTGGCATGCCCGACAGATTGTTCAACCGTGCCATCCTTCACAATATATTTCCGGTAGTTGTTCGTCATCATAACTTTGTCCATAACTGCAAAGACAAAACCTGTGGTTTCTCCAAATAGATCTCCGAATCGTACGGAGGCTAAGAGGTCTACATCGGGTATGGATGTAGAACCCGGTAAGAGCGTCCGTGGAGCTTCTTGCTTTGCCATACCTCACTGCGGTCATTAGTATCTAATAGTTTAGGTTTGCGCCCGTTCTGGTTAGCCAAGGAGAGTGGGGTGAAGCCTTTGTCCACTGAGACCACATCTCGGTGCATCCCCACATCGGTTTCAAGGAAGTATTCTCTTGGCATTTAAAAAACCTCGACCTCCGCACTTCCGCGGGATATACAGTCTCATCACCGAGGACCGTGGGTGATGCATCCGATTTACGGTCAGCAGTGTGCGGACCCGTCTATCCAGGGCGTCCAATTCCGTCTGAGTCCATTTGAGTATGCCGAAAGAGTTCATCAAAACTGGCATAACCCAACCATTGAAGGCACCTTGTTTCAACTCAATGATTGTTTAATGTCAGCAGTTTCGATGCCTAACGCTTCCGACATACCCAAATACTTGTATGTTTCGATTGAGGAGAGGGATCTTAGGTATATGGAATCCTTGAGTTGGGTTCCCACGGATTCCAAAATCTCCCCTCGCTTCACATGCATGACTGCACATTTGTCCACAGCAAACTCCATCCTGATGGCGCTACTGAAGGTTTCAGTAACTTTCAGTAGCTCCATCAGTTGCAGATTGTTGTGGGCAAAGAGTTTTAGGTCATCCATATAGAGGAGGTGAGATATAACCCGACCACCTCTCCTCAATCGATAGCCTATACCTGAATCCTCCAGCAGTGTGCTAAGAGGATTCATGGCTAGGCAGAACCATAGAGGACATAAACTATCGCCCTGAAATATACCTCGCTCGATCTTTAACGGTTCGCTATTCCTCTGGATATGTTGACATCCTGGATAGCGAAGGACTGTCCTCCACTGCCCCATACATGACATCAGGAAGGTGCGCAGCGTTTTATCTACTTTGTACAGCTCCAGCACCCTCTTTAGCCATGTATGTGGCACCGAGTCATAGGCCTTCTTATAGTCTATTCAGCATGTCGACAAATTCCTTCGGGAACGACGAACCTGTTGACTTATGGTCATATTGATTAGGAGCAGCTCCTTAGTACCACGAGACCCGTTCCTACATCCATTTTGAGAGGCAGATAAGATAAAATCAAAAACATATCAAAATCAAAAGTCATTTATTCAAACTAGGCTGAGAGTCAGCACTTTTTGAACGTCAACGTTACATAAGACAGTCCCCCCAAAACGCCCGCCCTTCGACAGGGTTCATGTCTAAATGTTTGTAAATTTTTGCCCTCAAAATGGATGTAAGAACCTTATAGACCGTCGGTAGACAAGTGATCGGTCTATAGTTTTTGGGTTCCGCGGTGCTACCTGATTTATGGAGCAGGTGGGTTATCCTTGTTGTTAGGAACTGGGACAACGACCCTGACTCTAAGGCTGACCGGAACTGAGATGCCAAGCGAGCGTGCGACTTTTGGAACCACTTGATCCAAAAGTTGTACAGTCCGTCCAGTCCTGGAGATTTCCAGTTAGGCAACGAACGGACTGCACAAGCAACATCTTCGGGGCTGATGGTAATTGCCCCCATTTCTGGTATTTGACGCACGCCCGCTCGGTCTCCGTAGTCCAATCACCTTCGGTGTTATTTACAGGCACCGACCAGATGTTTCGCCAGAATGAAGACATGGCGTCATCATCCGGAAGGGGCGTGTCAGCCCCAGCCTCCGCCGGTACCGACGAATACGGTTTGCCCATGCACAGATCTTCTGCTTCAGAGGAAGTCGATGCGCTCTGTGACGCGGGGCAAATAATCTCGAGGACTATCATCCGTCCCGGAGAACGCCCGCTTCACAAAGCGCATCACTCGAGAGCGAGTATTGACCTCGCTGAAGCAGATTAGTTTACCGATGAGTGCTGTAGCCTCACCGATACGACGCTCAATCCTGCACTGCCAAGCTGGTACGGGTGGTTTTGGTCGTGTAGCTCTGTCACTGTTAGGAAACTTAACACGAGCTACACGACAAGTCGCGAGGTCGGTGCTGCCGTCAAAACATGTTGACAGGTGTGAGTTTAGAGCACACACTAGCGCCTTGTTTTTCTTGTGCATCGGCAAACGAGGTAAACGTGGTCTTAGTTCAGACGGAGTAGAGCGATACTCCCGGAAAGCATCCTCCAAAGCGCTCCTTAATCGTGCATTGCATTGGGTACTCACGGATATAGCCCTGTCATCATTCTCTTCACCAAAGCAGTTGGGTCGCGGTGGAACACTGGGTAAATTTTGCAGTTGCACCGCGACCAGTGGCGAAGCAGGCGTAACATGGCTATTCCGTGATTCGAGGCAAAGTCGATCAAGTACAGCGGCATCCAGCATATGGTTACGCTTGATGACCCGCACCTTATCCGACAGTCGTTGTGACGATACGTTGATAGCTGGTTCAAGCACCTTATTATTATTTTAGAAAATTAAAGACTACAATAATAACGTTTGGAGGTAGACAGAAAGGTTGCAGGTTGTTTTTGACTGACATAAAAATTTTGTACGCGTTTGCCGAAAAAATAAATACACGTGATATATCACTACACCCCCTCCCCCCTTGTGATATTTCGTGATTTTTTATGGACCCCTCCCCCCCCCCTTTCGAGCCTCACGTGATTAATGGACAGCCCCTTTCCCAAATATTTAAAAAAGCTTACTGTTAAAATGATTTGTGTTTTCTTTACAGGCCTGATGACGAAGAAGATTCTTACTACTGCTACGAAGATCCCCTTGTAAGTTCATTATTAAATTTACTTACAGTAATGTATACAAAGACATACAATAATGTATTTTGATTTACCTAACACGTTTGTGACTCCGTCTTATGAACATTTGTACTACGTCAAAAAGAGACAGCGCTATGCATTTTATAGGTAACTTTGTATATATCGACGGTTGAAAGGCTATTTGATCTAAGCGACATTTGCTGAAAGTTGCAGGAGAGTGATTCAAAGTTTTATTTTTCGAATAAAAAAATCATTATAAAAGAACTAGTGAGTGGATTTTGAAAAAACTATATTATATTTACCAAAATCCACTCACTAGTTCTTTTATAACGTTTTTTTTTTTTTGTAAAATGAACCTTTGAATCACTCTCCTGCAACTTTCAGCAAATGTCGCTTAGATCAAATAGCCTTTCAACCGTCGATATGTATCTCACTCTGTTATTGTTTAAGAGACTTGGGTGAGGTTTCTCGGTAAGATTTTGAACAATATTGTCACTGAATGTGCCGGAATGTAATCAAGTTTCCATTGAAATAACATTTCCTTTGTATTATGTTGTGTTACGTAATATTAATTGCTTACGTACCATTGTACAGAATTGAGTTGTTCTAACTTAACTGACGGCTGTTTTGTCGGGGAGTTTGTTGCGCCACTTCTTCCCAGCTAAAGCACTAGAAAGTGGTGAAGGGCGGGCATTTCGGGGGACTGTCTTATGTAATTTGACTTTCAAAAAGTACTGTCTCTCACCCTAGTTTGAATAAATTACTTTTGGTTTGATTTATTATGTGGGCAACACGTGGAAATATGCAAACTGAGGAGCAAATCTCCTAATTTTAAGAATGTTCACAGTCCGATCGTCTCAATCTGTTAAAAATACCTTGAGTTTCCATATATTTTTGACAAGTTTTTAACATTCGATTTTCGGTGAGATGGGACTGCAACTAGATTTGGAACGTTTATAATTATGACAATAGACATCGAAACATTTGGTATTTGAAGAAAATGATTATTTGAATTGAAAGTAAACAAAATGACCTAAGGAATACTTGTAAAATCAAATTGTTTAAATTTAATTAAACAGCATAATGAAACTAATCTTATTTCTTTAGAATATGATTTGAAGACTAGTAGATAGTATTATTTGAATAATGTCGTAATGCCAAAACTCTACTTATGATTATTTCGAATGTAGTTTTGGGTAATGATTTCACTTTTTCATTGCGAAATAAGCCCTCTTGACCTCGATTTCGCTTGATGGAAAGTGATGGATGAGGTCTACGATAGGATTGGTTTGTTGTCTTGGACAAATAACCAAGGAAAATTCTCTCTTTTCAGGTCGATGGTTACGACAGTGAGGAAGAACGGCGAATTGAAGAAGAAAAGGCCAAGAAAAGGAGGGTTTGTGCTAGAGTGGTACGTATTTATACCGTAAGACAAAACAGAGGGGTAATTGCGTAACTTGCTATCAATAGGAATTGGTTTCATATTGATAGTTAAACAACATTCATTGCGTTATTAACGTTGCTGAGCCAACAATTTATTCAAACAAATGACGAAATGGTTTAGAAATAATCTTCAATCCGATTCATATTCTGATAAATAGTGCGTTTCCCAATTAGGGTGCAGATTAACTAGGTATAAAGCTCAATAATAATGGAAAGTTAAAGGCCATATTGGCTGCAATGATTTTCGAGACTTTCGATGTTGATTATTTTTTGCAGTCATAATTTCTGTGGTTTTTTGGGCTAAATTTGAATAATGTCTCCACAATTTGATTACAAAATCTATTATTAAGATTATACGATTTAAACCTTGTTTATTTTAATACTGTAAATAAAATATAAATGCATAGTAAACAAGGTAATACAAAACAATACCATCGGGGACAAATACTCTGATCCCACTCGATAGCCGTTGGCATAATAACTAAAATTCTCAGAGTGATATTTATTCAAATGTTTGAATCAATATGTTCTAAAAGGTTTACTTTGTTCATTCTATTTTGGATAATCCACTATTTGTTAGAAAATTTGGCATTCATATGTGCCATTCATACAAAAGTTTCGGGCAAATATTGCCCAAAAATAAAGCTGCAACAAAAGAATCAATCAACTCGGTGTCTCTATTTGGGACCTAATTTCTGTCTGTATTGATTTAAAAGTTTTTATTTTTAAATCTATAACCGGTTAACTCGTCTCGTGGTCGTCAGTTTTAATTGCACAAGTAAAGAAAGTACCTTAATAAGCTACTATTAATCACTTTTCAGAGCCACTACTGGAGTCTACAATGGCCTTGGGTTAGTAGGAGAAGATTTATCTACAGGGAATCCAACTGTTTTATGGTGCCAAGCAAATACGAAGATGCGCGGAGGTGAGTGAAAACAAAAATCGATAAAAAAGCAATTATTCATAAAAAAAAACATTGTTGTAGGTACTGCAAACATAATCTGAAGAAAAAACAAAGAAATATGATACAAAACCTATTAGTGTTATTCTTGACTACATGAAATGGATGAATTGATTGGTTTAGCTTATTAAAGATGTAGATATTATAACTACGCAATCATGTTTTGATTTTAGCTGGGACTCCGACACTGACTCTGATGGCCTAGGAATTTAGGGTCATCATCAATCTATCAACAACTTGTCATCTAGCGCTTGTAAAGGTGCCAGCAGTACAATCATTTACACCTGCTCCATTACCTTGTGATCTCTCAACCTTTTTAACCTTTGTTTTGCAGCTAAATAATATGCCTTTTAACGCTTCTCTTTTTAAATAAGTTTGAGTTACTTACAGACTTACTTCCAGAACCCACTAGACAGTAAAATGGATGCATTTTTGTTTCCCGTATATGGGACAAAAAAACTGTTACCATGGTATCAGTACATGATTCTAGTTGACCTCCCGGAATGGAAGTTTACTGTCGGTTACTAAAAAAATCTGGTGTTTCATTCAAATATGCAATACTATTCAAAATATATTAAACTTTAGTATCTTTTTTATAAACCGTCGATAAGTTCCATACTCTGAATGATCTAGAATCAGGACTAAATTAATGGTAACAGTTTGAACGTCGATTCCCTCTATACTCTGTATGTTTCGCACGAAGACCGTCCTTTTGTATTACTTCCATGTTTCTATATTGTACAGTAAACGACTGTTATTTTTTTCTAGGGACAAATATCCTCCTTTACCTTCGATGCGATACACCGAAGACGTTGTTCACTTTAGTAAAGATGGAAATACAGAAAGTCAAGATAACACAAAACGTATACCTTCGTTGTGGGAAGTCAAGCAGCAGGCCAGAAAGGAAAGAAAAGAACGGCTAGCAAATAGCCAAGCCTCAAACGTCACAAATAGTGGAACCAATGAACCGGTTAAAGATATGAGTGATGATGAAGAAGAATGGGTTAAAGAAGTTAGACAAAAGTCAAATAAGTCTAGAAGATCGACTTTAACAGTAGAACGACAGGAAACAATAGATGAGTCGAGAGAAGAGGAGGAAGCTCCCAAAACTGAAGAAGAAAGTGAGGAAATGAATGACGAACAAAACGGAGAATTAAAAGAAGACAATGCAGAAATGGATGAAGAAGTAAATGACGAAATTAATGAAGTAGAAGAACCTGCAGCCAAAGAAGTTGACGAAAATAACAATGACGTTACTAGGGATCTGCACAGTCCCATTCCTGAAATAGATGAGGAACATAATCAAGCAGGTAAACAAGACACAGAAGTGGCAAATTCTGTAGATGATGACAATGTCGAGGTGAACGGTGAAGTCAATGATGACGACGTGTTAAATGAAGTGCTTGGAAAAACTGGTGACAGTGCGTCTAGAAATGAAGAGGACAATAATATACTAGATAGTATTTTAAGTGACGACGGACAGAATTTGGAAAATTCTGAATCTAATAACGAAAGATAAAGGATTAAAATCCATAATAATTTCACATTTTGCTCTAGCCAAGTCCTTTGACGGATAGGCATTGAGTGAAGGTCGCGGATGATTGGATAACAATAGTGTAGAGTTCATTCCACTCGTCATATTGATAAATACTGCTGCTCAATTTTCATCATTATCTTTTTAGCATTTATAATGATTACTAAAATTAATTCATATTAGTAAATCATTCCTAATAAACAGTGCTAGAAAAGACGATGTCGAAACTGATTTGATCTTTAAATAAGTTGTGATTAGTGTCATTACAATTGGTTCAATGACTAATTGGAATTCCGGTCAATCGATCGCGAATTTGAACCTGTGCCAGGCCCATTGTTGGACTCGTAAACACACCTGTGTAGTGTGCACCTAGTTACGAATGAACTGCAGTTAAAAATAGAACAAAAGCCAGTCGAAATGTTAATTATATATTTAAATCTAAATTGCAACGTTTAGATTTAAATAATTGTCAAATAGAAATTAAGTTAACACTGAATTTTAAATTATAATCTAACAGACAATTTTCATGGAGTGGTTTTATTTTAGCTTCCAAGAAGCTTAAAACCAAAATTATGAAATATTAGCTCGGGGAAAAAGTTTTTTTAATTATATTATTCAAATTCAAGACATTTTCTTTTTTTGTAATCCCAGACATTTTCAGATGGGCCAAAACTGTTTTGTGATCAACTCATAACTCTTCAGCTGTTAGTGGAAGGTCTCAAGTGCGGTTCGGGCAAGTGCTGTTCAAATCAGTGCTGTTAGTGGAATACCTCATCGTGACTACTAAAATGCTAACACTGCTCCACTCTTTTTTTAAATGACATCGACTTAATCAGTAATAGGGTGAACAGAGCGAGCTGTGTCATTGACATCTAAATTCCAGGACTGGAAACGCTTGGACTTACTTTCTGCTACTCTTACTGACACTACGTTTAGTCCATAAGCGTCATATATTTTTCTGACGGTTTTCGTCGTATATATTTTCCCTTATTTATAATAATACTTCAAAGTGTATCGAATTTTTTCATTAGTTTCGCTCATTTTGGCGAGCAGAAAAACAAAAAATGGCGGTATAATGTCTCTATTTAATGGTATCAAAACCAGCCAGATACAAATAGTACAGCCAAAGAGATTTTAATACAACTTTGAACTTATAAAATACGTAAAAAGTTTTTCCACCGACTTCAAATAACAAAGAAAAATAATGTTGCTCACCGGGAGCGTCTATAATGTAATCCAAATTTCACTGTAATGACAAGGGTGTTGTAAGTTCACTGCGAAGGCCGTCAACTCCTAGGCACTGTAGAGAGATAATTGAAACTACCAGGATAGGAATACATAGGTACAATTAAATAGTTAGAAGTAACATGGGTAGTTCCCGGTAAAGGTTACAGGTGTAGGTAGATCACAGGCCAATGCTCCCGGTGAGAGGACGCCATTATGTTTAATCGAATGTGTACCGTTAGTTAAGATTTTACCAAAATGATAAAATAATAACTTTGTCCAACATTGAACAATTTACATATTTTTATTTTGGGTCGGTAGGTTTTTTACGAGCTTGTAATTCTCTTAATTAAATAAACATTCATCTTGTTGTTTTTATATTAACGTAATGTTGTTTTCGTACGAAATGGCACGTAAATGATTATTTTATTGATGGTTTGTTAAATAAAACTCGTTATTTCCGAAACTGAAGTTTCCTATCCGTGATGCTCCATTGGTTTCGACATTTCGATTCTTTGAAACAGATCGTGTCCAGCTTTTGACACATTTAAAATGGAGTTTTTCAATCGGAAATTTTGCGTCATCAGTTGGATTAAACATTTTACTTTTAACTCGTTCGATGCTTGAATGTTTTAAACGTTTTTCGCATTCTTTGAAATTTGTCACATGTTATTTTGTAGGAGATGAAAAATATACTCAAAGGATATGTTTGCAAGAGACCATACGAGTAGTAATAAACCTAACTCAATGTTATTAGACTAACGTTGACTACTATTGAAATTATGAAGTCAGTTCTCCATAGTTTCAAAATAACAGTTAGTGTCTGGAAACCTAAATCACTCCAATATATGTTCGCAAACAATTTAACTTAACGCCCACTAAGCTTAAGTAATAGAAATTAACACTAAAGCTGAGATCCAAGAACGTCACTTAACATGATCTTTGGCTAAGCGTCATTTCTGTCGCTTTCGCACCAGTGGCAAACTACACGTGCAAGATAGAGATGGATAATTTCCAAGCCAAAGCACGCGCCAAAGAACGTTGATAGATTTCGGGCTAACACTTAAGCCTGCTTAGATGCTCCGGTGTTTGCAACCGCACTTGACATTGCTGTTCAAACAATTTGCTGTAAATTTAGATACCTCACAAGTTTTGAGGGAGTTATTTTCATAGGAATGTAAAATGATTACTAGTTTAAATGTTTTGTGGTCCATTAATATCTAATCAAATATAGCATTTGAGACGATCGTCATTGTCATCGTTGATTTTGTTTATCGAATGAAAGCTGAAGAATGATCGAAAAAGGCACACCATTGCTTTGCTTTAAAAGAATAGAGTAAAATTTATTTGACATAAAGTACACAGATGCAGGTGACAATTAATTTACTATGCAAATAGACTGGTGCAAGATAAATGATCAATGACCCCTGTGCTAGGAAAAACCTGTGTTACAGGGGTCATCCATTCGTCTAATATAGATGTTATAAAAGGTACTTACAATTTAGTAATGTGTACATTTAATTTAATTTAGTATAAGAAACGGGGAATAAAGTAAAAGTAGTTTGAATTAATTAAAAGAAGATGTAGTGACAAAAATAAAAATCATTTTTTTTTTATTCATAATTAGGCAATACAATATAACTTGCATAATGGATAATCAGCGGATAATGTCCCATTACTGGATCACAGGCCTTTTCTCTATTAGAGGAAATAAGGCCGTAATCCATGATACGGCCCCAGTGTAGCTTGGTAGATTTCAAATGTCTTCTAGAGCATGCCGGCTTCCTCACGATATAAAGAGCAGTGGGATGAAATAATTTACACAAACACAGGCATGAATAGATAGGTTTGAAACCAGACACGCACTACGGCGCTTTTCTGGTTTCAAACCTAAGGCATACAGCTCGTAAGTCACGGCCATTACTACTAGGCCACAACAGCTCCACGAATATATAGCTTACATACCTACTAGGTAAACATAAAAGGTGAAAGAGTAGTCAAAGCTTCTTATAAAGTCCATAACTTTGGTCAAATCAATGTAGATTATGGCTGAAATAATATTTTGAGGAATGAAACACACAAATTTAAGTAGACCTGCCCAACCAGAAATCGTAAAGCTCAACTCAGAATTTAAGTAGCTCAACGACTTGTCGAACAATAACAAGAAAAGGACATTTGAGTAGACCGCATAAAGTACTCAATTTGCCAGATCATCACAGCGGGAAGATTATCAATTGAGCATCAATTGGGTACACATCCAGTCTTCGGGGTGCTACTGATTGTGAGAAATTATTTATAGCATAACCCAATAACAGTATACCTGGTCTGGGAGTCGAACCCAGGACCTCATGCTCAGTAGTAGGTAATAGGTAGAATGGGCTGGTGTCCGCAACTCCACGTCTGAGCGCGTATTTTGCGTACGGTAAAGATGCTCAGTAGTAACGCTTGCGACTACTAGACCAACGAGAGACGTTCTATTTTTAGTCTGGGCTTTAATACATATACCCGTCAGGAAGCCAAATAGTAATAAAGGCGACATTATAATTTGTTCCTATTGTAATTCCGTCTTTCCCAAAATTAATATTGGCAAGTGTTAATATTAAACACGCTGTATTGTAGTACAGGCTGGGGTAGAATTCGTCTTCTTTTTGATATCGCGCCTTTTATAATTTTATATACTTCGTAGCTTCTGTGGAAAGTATTTATAAGTTACAATGTAAATATTCCTCGTGCAAAATGTCATAATTACAAGTAAATGTGTGTGGGGGAGATACGAGGAATTATCTGTCCGTGACGAATAGAAGAGCGGTGGTGGCCGAGTGGTAACGGCCGTGACTTACGAGTAGTAGGTCGTGAGATCGAACATGTGCATCTGGATTGAGGGCCCATTTTTTGAACCCTTGCGTACCGAAATAAGATATATAGGGAAATTAGTTAAAAATAGTAAAAACTTCCCAAGTAGCACAGAACTGCATTATAAATATTGTCACTTAAGGCCCACAGCGGTAATCTAAGCATTTATAAAGAATTATTAGTATTCACCTGTGCTGCAACAGCTGTTTCGAAAAAAACGTGGCCAACTATAATGCTTTTTTCTGTACAGTAATTCTATTAAGCACCACAAACACGCCACAAAGTCACTGTTATTGAGCGCTTAGTAGTGCAGTACCCTATTAGCTGTAAGTTTTCTGAATAATAGCCCACACGTGTACTATACAACCGTTGCATTTTAAGAGAGAACATATCACCCACTATAACATAATCAGTTACTTTGTGAAGTTATTTAACAAAAATTTAATGCTTTATGCTGCATACAGATTCACTTTTCCCCTATTAGTCAGGTGTTTACCATACACTCGAATAACAGCATGTATCCAAGTGTCGGCTGCGCGAATGGAATATTGGACGCGACGGGTTCCGTATGTTATATTTATTAATAAATAAATAAATAAAATGAAATTAATTTATTTCAGACATAACCCATATTACAAAAATTAAGATAAAAGTGACAATGCTGCAGCAGAAAAGAATAAAATGTCATGAACAAAATAAAAATATACGTCACATAGTTGAAATAAAATAAAATGTCAAATTTACGTCGGATTTAAATTAAAGTAACAATAAATAATAATTGCACATATTAAAAAAACAATACAAAAAAGCAATTATAAATAGAGGTCAGTGTGTTTGATGACATTAGGCTGAGTAGGTACAGACGCCACCAGGTCAAGCTACCCCAATCTGTCAAATTTTACCAATCGAAAATTAACCTTCCACTATTGTGATATATGGTTGAAAATCTATTAAAGAAATTTGACAGATTGGGGTAAGTTGATGTGTTGGCGTCTGTACAAAAATGCCCTGCTACAAAAATCTTCTTATAACCTACCCATTTTCGGGACTAATATGGTTGCGACAAAATTAATATTGTTGTTTTATATGTTTCTGGTACTTACCTAAAAATGAAGAAGATTTATTAAGAGAAATCCAAGATTTTTTTAAAATAATAAATTAATACCTTTCGAGACTTTCTAAGATTCCAGATTTCGACAATTTTTCTCAGAGGTAGTTAGGAAATAAAAAAAAAACAACGTAATTTTCTTTATGTTTATTTAATGTTCCCTTTTTAAAGTACAATTTAGGGTGTACCACCCTGGTCCAGGCCTTGAATTTTCATCTTTTTATAATTTCAAGGAGTACAAAAGTACTTCTCGGTGGCCACCATAGAATTTCCTTAGTTTTCCACTGTGCAGGAACGAATGTTAGATCGACAACACCTCTCTCTATAGTCTGAACTATTTTGAAAGTCTCGTTCTGTAAAACAAGAAAAATATACTTATTATAATAGAAGTATCAGTTTCTTAATGACAAAATTATCTATACAGTGTTGAGGAAAAAAACCAAAAGATACAATACCATATTAAATACCTAAACTTAACGTAACATAGTGCTATTTCATGTGGAAGTAACTAAATTATTAGGCCAGAAAAATACATTATCTTTAGATAGGTACCGACTAATTTATAGGTATTTTGTCGCATATTGAATAAATCAATAACTTATACATAATTATACATATAATTAAATTATAATCTCAGCTACTTAAATTACAATTTTAATTAAGTACTTATCGTCGAATAGCAACTAAAAAAGGGAACAAAATGGCTTTAAAAGAACCACGGCGGAACCCTAAAAGCTTGGATCCATAAAGGTACTTATCTAGGTAACTGACGCAAATGTGAACCAATACTACTCTCCTAATCGATCCATGTCTGATTTGTATTTCACAAGTGCTAAACTATTTTACTCTTGGCTGAATTACAGGCCACATGTGAACACCCGTACAGGGGGTCTAAAAAGGCCACTTTGGTAGAATCATAAGAGGAAAATATTATGAATCATATTATAATCCGTAAAATGGTCACAAACTGACAATTCATAATATGTTCTGCGTACAATTCGTTTAACACAATTCATCTATTTGACAGTTTTGTATGGAGATTCGTAAAATGGTACACTTATTATGAATTGCTATAATGAAGTTTAATGTCAAATAGCAGAATCATAAGAAGTTAGTCAAGAGGATCATTTTACAAATCATATTTGGGATTTTGTGAAAAAATATAGTAATAATGGCAAATTTAGGCCTTAAGAAAAATTTCTTGAGCACGCTCGTGATATGTAGTCCATTTTAAGTCATCAACGAATTGTGGCACTTCGAAAAATGGACATAGCGTTTCAAATGTGGGTCCTCCAGGTTTTTTGGGTTCTAAAGGCAAAATATATGTCGTGATAAGGTCCATGAGCTGGAGCCGTACATATGTACTGCCGCGCTGGCATGAGTAGGTACTACCTACCTTCAAGAATAGTAATGAAGTACTTAGTCAGTTTTATGGTAGTTCCAAATAGACACTACCATCTAGTGTTGTCATCATCATCATCATCATCATCATTTCAGCCGAAAGACGTCCACTGCTGGACATAGGCCTCCGCCAAGCTCCACCACTTCGAGTCTTCGACCGGTTTTGTGCTTCCCGCATCCAGCGGATTCCTGCGCCCTTCACAAGGTCATCGGTCCACCTTGTTGAAGGCCTTCCAACTCTACGTCTTCCAGTACGAAAGTGTTGTTCTAGTTCTACTGTTGTGAATGTTACAAATTACCACAATCTTCTATTCATATTTTAGGCACTGAGTAGATCCAATTAGTACTTAAGCATCTGGATCATACCACAGGCTAATATGGGCGCACACCATATACACAACACAACATATATGTATATACAACAATTAAATTTAAATATTGATTTAAGATGAACAAGTATTGACTTACTCTGTATTAAAAACGATCAAACTTACATGAAATAAACAAACAACCTACCTTCAAGAACAGTAATGAAGCAGTCAGTTTTAATGAAGCAGTTCTAAATGGACATTACCATCTACTCTTGTGAATGTTACAAATGACTTCAATCTTATAATTATACTAGCTTCCGCCCGGGTCAAATTTTCGCTCCCCTTCCCGTCGCATCGAATTGCCTGCCAGTTTTCGTCCATTATTCGTTTACTGCTCCGCTCCTTTTGATCGTAGCGTGATGTTAAATAGCCTTTCTCAATAAATGGGCTACCCAACACAAAAAGAATTTTTCAATTCCGACCAGTAGTTTCTGAGATTAGCGCGTTCAATCAAACAAACAAACAAACAAACTTTTCAGCTTTATAATATTATAAGTATAGATTTCAGGCACTGAGTAGATCCGCTTAGTACTAAAGCATCTGGATCATACCATAGGTTACCAAGGGCGTACACTATATGAAACACCAAGTTAGTGTATAAAACAATGTGATAGCTGTAGATTACCAGTAACTCATTACACTTCAGTGCCCAGTTGAAAAAATACTTATTCAAAAGTACACACTATTCACACCTAGCTTATTTTTGTGATTTGCACCCGGTAATTAATTCCAGAGGAAATATGTAGGTATATTTATTTTCCACATCATACAGCCCACTCACAAACAGACATATGAACGGACCAATGGACAGCGGAGGCTTAGTTATAGGGTCCCGTCCTGGTTACTCTTTGGTTACAGAACCCTAATAAAAATCTACAACCTACGTGGGTCACAGGCCTTATATTACTTTACTTTCACTCCAATTTCATTAGGTAGTGTGTACCTATAAAATAGGATATACAGTTTACCTTTATACCTATCATTTGAATAAAACAATACACATAGTTAAAATATTTTAATAAATTTACAACTCTCATGTACTGTATAAAAATCTAGCAATAATCAAATAATGAAACTAACATATACACTATAGTACATCAGTTTATTTTTCTATGAACATTTTATGTGTTGATGGTAGTCACGGAGCTGCGGAGAGGCAAACGATGACTGCTTGGAACAACTTCACCAGGCTAAAAAAAGAAAATGTGTGGTTTTTAAGAAAGTCAAATCATCAGTCAATAATTAACATACCTGTGAAATAAAATGAAATTGAAAATAATAATATCATTGTTTAAGACAACCTAAGACCAACAGTGATGACAGGTTGACAACAATAGTAGACTTGGAGCCCAATAGCTCTTTGTGTTTAGTTAGTGTTTAGTTAAATGGTAAAATTTAGTTTATTTTCCTCTTTGTATTTCGTTATATATTTCATGAATGTTAATTATAGTAGGTACTCAATTTTATGTCGAGCCAGAGGGCACATAAAAACGTTAAATAAATAACATCATAATCATATTCAATCGTCATCATAAGTCTTAGTCTCAATAAAAATAGCTGTAGGGTTATAAAACTCCACTCACTGCGGTATCTTGATTGCCGAGTTCGAAGAGTCAAAGCCGCTGGTGTAGCATCGGCAGGGGTAGAGCTTGGTGCTGGCACACGAGTCTGGTCAGAAGTAGACGCTGCAGTGATCTTGATGAAGGGTTAACAACGACAGAATTTCCACAATCAATGCAGAAAGACGAGCAGAATTTTCATTCCATGCCTACAAATTATTACGTCCAATTAAATACCTTTGAACAGTGATACAATTAAATATTAATTTAAGATAAACAAGTATTAACTTACTCTGTATTTATAAATTACCCAATTTGCATGAAATAATTAAATTTTGTTGTTTATTGTTGACATAACCACAGATTATTAAGAGCACAGACTAATTATGACATATCTGAAGGGAAAACTTTTATGTATTCGTTGCCAGCTTATAAAGTTTTTGTTGTTTCTAGTTTCCCTTTTTAGGGCTTATTTGTGACATTTTTATATTTTTTATGCATACTGTAATTAAATAACATTTCAACAGTTAGAAATAATCACTTGTATTTATTAAATCTTCAAAGAAATATTTACCGGTAAAATTACGGTCTTTATTTTTTTCATGCTGCAACATTTACACCAAATGTGATTCGGATATGAATTGAATTGAATAAGATATCGCTAATATTTGTCACCATTTTACGAAAGTTAGAGGAATTGCTAAGGTATTGCTGGGAATTCACAATATGAATTAGTTTTAGCAGAAATGCTTAATGTGGCCTTTTTAGACCCCCAGACCTTAGCATTAAATTGAGATTAAAACTGTTCACTTGCCATCCGCCATATTCACTGCGTTACTTTGTATTATTATAAAATTTTATCTTTAAATTTTTGTTTATTTTAGAGGATATCAATTGTAAATATGGATTAAAAAATAATTACACGAAAACAGGTTTTTTTTTGGTTACTTTGTACAAAAACGAACATATTAATTTTATTTTCATTCTAATTTTGTTGCTTTTCTTTTAGTATTTAGTGGTATTCCGAGGGCGCGTGAAAATTTTGAACTAAATATGTATGGTATTTGACAGTAAAGTTACCTTCCCAATAAGATTTCAAATATAATAGGAGGAAATCGATGTTTTACTTACCTTAAATTTTATGCATGTATATTCTCACAAATGGCACCTGAGATCTTGCACACAACGATACACTTCATGTTTTACAATTTGACAGTTCATATCAAAGAAAAATAAATAATTTAAGTTATTGCATTCCACAATTTCGCTCAGTGTGTAATTTCAACTGTATAAAAGTATACACAATGTACACATTCGTCTTCCTTGCTGTATAATAAGTAACACGTACCTCATTATTCAGCTCTTTAGGTGACTGTTACACACATAAATGCTACTATAATGTTGTTATAATGCAATTATTTGTCAATTGGATTTCTTATACAGCTATGTGCTGAATAATTTGTGCCCAAATTAGAGTTATATCCTCTGAGGATGCGCTGTCTACGCTATTATTCAGCAACTAATGTATTCACTGTGCACTGTTAAAATGCTGTTATACAGCACTTTTGTGCTACTTGGGTTAAAGCAAAGGGTCATAAATTACATTAAAAATAAGGAAAGCCAAATTGTAATTAGTATGTATATAGTACTTTTAGCTGCAAATTATGACTTGCCGAATGTACTTTACAAAATTTACAGGTACTTTGAACATTACGGTCACTCTACAAATAATTCTCTTTCAAAAAGTTGAAAATCAATTTTCTCTTAAAGTACGACATTTAGAAGAACGAACGATATGTTACAATTTAATTAAGAAATAGTTAAAACTTTTATTCTAATTTGCGTTAATGTATGAGGTTGAGCCTAGTTAATAAAGCCGAAAATATTGGGCTCTCAGTTCAGACTTTTTAGTAAAATTCGACTTTCATTTACTTCTTAACAATTAAGTTTTGTCTCCTTATTTCTTTTTAACTAATTCACATAGGTAGGTAAGTAAAACATGTTAAAGTCGTATTTATGTATTTCTTCAGATATATTCATGTTTTGCAGATTCCTCAGTACAAACAATAATGAAGTGAGGGCCCTAGATATGCAGCCATAAATCGGTAATGTTATATTTTACAGATTTGGGAATTTCTTAAAATATTTAAGGAATTCTTAACTAAATTCTTAAACATAAATTATTAACCCAGAGATAGTACTTACTGAGATTTAGGCTATCCCACTTTATGCACGCGTCTGGATTGAGGGCCCAAGTTATTTCATCATAACAGTTTTAATTCACGTTTAAGAAATTTATGACCATTTGCTTTAAGTTTTTATTATTTTTAACTAATTTCCCTATAAATCTTATTTTGGTACGCAAGGGTTCAAAAAATGGGCCCTCAATCCAGATGCACATATATCGAACCCAAGCAGGCCCTTAACTTGGTGTAAATTATTTCATCACCACTGCTCTCAAAACGGTGCAAATAACTAAGTTATTAGGTAAATTCAGGGAAATAAATTGTTACTACCAATAACAAACATCCGTAATAAATTCGCATCACAAAACTGTGATCCATTACCAGTTGTATCAAATGGCTATAACACAGCAAATTAGCGTACTGTTTGTCATTTTGATAAACCATTAATTTCCCTGAGTGTACCTACATTCCCAGACTATCTTCTATGTCCCAAAACTAATTTCGTGAGCTGGTCTAATTTCTTCGAACAAATCATTGCTGATTACATTTCTGTTGTCTCGAACGTGACACAATCTTCTTATCTCTGGCAGTCCCAACTAGCTAGCTAGCCATTAATGTTGGACGTGACTAAGCAAGACTTAGGTATTATCTACAGGTACTTACTACGTACCTTATTGGCTGAAGTTGTTCAAATTATTGCTACCACAGCGAACAGTTTATAAAAACAGAGGTCGATAGAGTTTCATTAACCGCCTTCAAAAAAGGAGGAGGTTCTATGTGTGTAAGTATGTATGTTTATCGATATTTTTATTAATTCTAGACCGATTTTGAAAATTCTTGTTTGAAAGGGTGTTCTCCTGAGGTAGTCCCATTTCTTCCCGTGGGTGTCGTAAGACGCGACTAAGGGACTTACTGGAGAATGGGCAGCAGCGTTCTCTATGCATTTTGCCACTATACTGCGGTCACCAGTCCGCCTGCCAAGCGTGGTGATTATGGCGAGCCACCGTAAATTGGGGGAGGCCTATGCCCAGTGGTGGACGTGTTTCGGCTTAAATGATAATGATGAGTCCTATACTTTGGTCAAGTTTTGATGGGGGGCATTCAATTTTCTATTCACTCTGTGTATGTTTAGATGATGTTATAACAAGTTATTTTCACTATTATTAACATAGCCCGTAGTTGTACACGAATCTCTATGGGGAAGATATCACAACTAAAAACTTAAATATAAAAACGAACTTAGTAGAAAACCGCTAAAGCTTTCTAAAACAACAATAATAAACGAAAAATATTTTTATTAGTGAAGTCGGTGGCCAAAACGAAAATATATAATTAGGCACATTCTTCAAAAACAAAATTAAAATATTTTATTTCACATAAACCTATATGGGCACTTACTTACATCAAACGTCAGAAGTTAGGTTCACGGATCCAATTTGTTGATTACTATGGAGAAGAGGCGGAAAGAAACTCCACGGTTACTCTTAAAAATAATTGGCTTTTACAATGGTCAATTCAATCAAATTACAGTTTTAATAGGTATGGGAGGACAGTGTAGGCCTGTCAACAAGTACGAAGTACTTAATGAAATAGAAAATGGTCTACAGTCTACAAGGCTGGACGTTCTCACATTCACAAAATATACAAAAATCTACTTAAATAATTATGAGCATTAGAACATTTCAAAGTTAAAATATAATTACGGAAGCAAACAGACAATTTAAACTAGTAGTCAATTCGTGTAACAATTTCTCTGTCTTTACCACAGACACGTTTTCATCTGTTCACACATAACGTACTTCCCCCACAAGTACCTACCTTGCAGTACCTACTCGGGTCTGTCAGTTCGTCCACCTACAAGGTCGGTTTTAATTAGCGTCCCTTGAACAAACCAAATGTCGGGTTAATAGGCACTCTGACGTCATCAGAGCTCCGGCGAGCTAATATTAGTACAACGTGTCTGCTCTGAACAAATTGATCTCTTTATTTGTTCCTTTTCCAAGGTTCCGTATCTAAAAGGTGACAAAAAGACCCTTTTACTAAGAATAAAAAACTAGCTTCAACTTTATAATTACACAACAGTTCACTTCTCCAGTCGAACATTTAATTAATCGCACTCCATTTTACCATATAAAATGTCATTTTGTCCCCATGCATATAACGATATCCTAGCCAATATTACTAAGAGTTGCCAAAGAACAATAAAATATTCAATTGCCTGAATTATCATAATGATAACGTTCCTAAAAATACTGTTACAAATCATGATAATACTTTAACACTGTTGCCAGAGTGGATATTGTAATTCAGTATTAAAAATACACTTTTTCCAAATGACGTCAATTAAATTACGACATATAGATCCGCGGTCCGTCCGCCCGTCTGTCACACGGTTGTATCTTTTGAACTATAACTGGCAGACACAATTTTAACAAAGTGTGTTCTACTATAAATTTTAACAGAGTGCGTTATACTATATGTATAGCCACTATAACAACAAATAATGAAAATATGCAGCGTTAAATATTGTACGGTGGTACGGAACCTCTCGTGTGCAAGGCCTACTCGGACTTGGGAGCTCTTTTTCCGTGAAATTCGATATCTGTAGGTGACTGGCATTAATTCTCGTGTTGTTTGATGATGTGCCTATGGATAATTTTGTAAATATTTGTTCGAACGAGTTCGCTGTTTGTTAAGAGAGAGAGCTGCTCAATTTTTTTGCTGTAATTTTTTCAGTGTTGTAGCTTTCTTAAGCCTGATTACATTATTACTATCTATCTGTTAATGCTATCATTTAAATTAAAATCATTTGAATTGCCTTTGTCATCAGCTCATCAGCTCATCAGTGAATGCACAACTGAATTCTATATATGATTCTATATGAAAAATTCAACGTAGGGGGGATGGAAACTTTTCGTTGGTTACTTAAAAAACATTAAGCTGTTCCATACATTTTGACCGCATCGTAGTAGAATTGCGCTTTTCTTAGAAACAGCTGAGACAAGGCACATCGTACTTAAAACTCACCATCTTCAATAAACCGCCTTTAGAAATCTTTCTCCATTTAATCCCTTGAAACCTAATTTGCTGAAACTAAATCAACACCTTCAGTCAACTAAAACATCTATAAAACCACAAAATAGAATGTCACCGCAGCACACATAACCACCTAAAACCAATCTATTTCGTATAATGTATGTTCAAATGGACCATAAACTGAATTATGTGTTCAAAGACTTTGGATGAAATAACTGGGCCTCACTCAAAGTCTTTGATCACAGCCCTGTTTCCATGGAAAACATGTGAAGGTGCCAACACGTTCTTAAAATTGATTGGAAATACTCAAGGACCTATTTGTATTAATATTTTGTGAGGTTTTTCTATTGAGAGAGCTATTTTCGAGCCAATATATTCTATTAATTGGAAATGTGTAGTTCCGTTAGTGCTAGTTTTGTGTGTCATTTGAAGATATAATACACATTTTAAAAACTGACAAATGCAATACTGAGGATGTCAATCAGTCAATAAATACAGCTCATCACAGTTCACTTCTGGATATACGAGCATGCTTCTCCGAATTTGTCTGCAAGACATTATTCTCCAGATTGGCACTAGTAAGGCGCCACTTTAACTACATTAGCCCTAAACTGTACAATAATATAAACAAAAAGATAAAAATCTATCCGCTAACAAGAAATTTACTAAAAAGAAAACTGTCAGAAATGCTAAAATCCTTGTCCTACGAAGCTACAGAAAAACTTGTGGTAACATAACATATACATATCACTCACCCTGACACTCACTACTCACATACTACTCAACAACCACTACACACTGACACATAGTTAGTAAAATTTAAATAACCCTTAACTTTTATTTTATTTTATTTTTTAAGTTATTTCTTTCTTCTAATTATTTGTCTGGAGCAAATGCACCATGTTTTTGACCTGGGCGTTGATAGCTGCGCCACAGTTTTTAACTTTTGCAGCTATCTTCGTTTCTCTTTGTAAATCTGTGTCCTCAAACTTGTTCCAAATAAACATTTATTTTATTTTTTTTTTTCCGCCTTCCACATTCAGTCTATCCCAGCCACCTTTTTAAGGTTGTCTAGAATGTGGTGTTGTAAGGCTATACTAGAGAAACAAGATAGGCATATCGTTCAATATTTCGTAGTACATGCTACGGCGTAGCAGTCGTAGCCAGAGTACCTGCTACGCCGTAGCACCTGTCCAGTTTTCATGTAGATTTTAAATTTCTCAGTCATATTATTAACCTTTTTATATAGGTCTCTGACAGATGGCGGCCTCGTAGATTATAAACAAATAATGAATAAGGCTCAAGCTTTCATTTGCAAATAAGGATGGATTCAATGTCAGCAGCCCGAGCTCACATTAAAATGCCATACAACAGAATGCTGTGGAAGTTGCTAATATAAACAAAACGCGCAGTTTTTAACATCTGTTAACTATCTTATCTTTGTAACAGCTTAAGCGGCCGAGCTTAGCTACCCCGCAAGAAATGTTATATGAAGTGATTCATAGACAAACCGTGTTATTAATAAATTCCAGTGTTTCTCCATTCAATATGATGGCAGATTTGCTACTCTTTACATTAGATAATATAAATATAATCATTTTTTTTAAATCACCAAATTATAGTTGGCAATAGTCTTGTATGAAAAATAGTTTTAAACAGAAATAAATAAAACATACGAATAACACGCGAGACGTCTAATGAAAAATATAAATCTATCTTGTAAATAAGGAATAACATGTTTTACATGGTTTTAAATTAAGCTATTTGTATATAATATCAGTATTTTTTTTAATATAAAATCAGTTACTAAGCCGATCATCGAATTTTCTTGGAATGTGCGTAATAAACTAATTACAGAAATTGAGGTCACGAGTAAGTTTATTAACAAAATTGACGCAATCATATTACTAGACGTTTCGCCTGTTTTCACCCGAATAGGTAAACAAAATTTTAATATTGTATGCTAACGTTTTTTTGAAGACGGTAATTATATCATCATCTCAGCTGCACTGATAGAAATAGGCCTCCCTCAAGCTGCGTCACTTCGACCGGTTCTGTGCTTCCCGGATCCAGTGGATTTCTGCGGCTTTCACAAGGTCATCGGTCCATCTTGTGAGAGGCTTTCCAACTCTACGTCTTCTGGTACGCAGTCGTCACTCCAGAACCCTTCGACCCCATCTGCCATCTTTTTTGCGAACAATATGCCCTGCCCACTGCATTATATAAGCTACGTTAATTTGTACAGTAGGTACAAGAGGGTTTCCGGTATAATTTTAATTTGGGACTATCGACATTTGCTTAGCCTTTTCCGAAAAAGGGCAGCTACCAGTGTAACCGGTCCAGTCCATCTGCATACCAATATTTTACATGGAACGATACATTTTGGACTAATATATGAAAAAAAAAAACATTATTGTGAAAACATCGAGAATTTTAAACTGGCCCGTCTTTACAATCGTTCGATGCTAAACTGATTAAAAGTATTTGGGACCGAACATAAATGCAACATAAAATTGATACGGATGTCATTTCACCAACGTGTCGCTAAAAAGTCATGAAATTTCCTCAAAATTTGGATACTGAATTTTCTTCTCTTTACATAGTGTGAAACAAAGTCACTCCCGGCGTCTGTACGTTAAGATCTTTTAAACTACGCAACGGACTTTAATTCAGTTTTCATCAATAGACAGAATTATTCAAGAATAAGATTTGTACGTATAATACGTGGGCGACGCCTCTGGCAAAGCTAGTTGATAATAAAACATTCAAATTGTAATATAAAACAATTATGCTTGACCCGGTCTTGTCGCAATTAGTGTAGGTTATAATCACCCTCTTAGGCGTTATAATATAATTGCTTATTATTTATCAAACAAAATTTGCTACTTTAACAAAGAGGTCCTGGTGTACCAGATCGAAAAAAGTGTTATCAGGTTTTTCCATCTGGAAATTCTCAGTAGCACCCGGAATCTGAATTTATACCTGGACTTGAACATAACTATCGAAATGTGAACGTAGTGTTGCTCCCGAGGCGTTAGATGTGTACATCTCTGCCTAATTCCTCGGGATATAGCGGCGTGGTGCTATGTTATGTAATTAATAGCTTATTCTTTAATATTCTAGTTCACTGTAGCAATCCAGGATAAGTTTAGCCTATGTCTTTCTCCAGGTCTACCCATGATGATATATGGTTGTACATTGTGTACGTAGGTACAGTTCTACCTAACCCTACGAGGATAACAAAGCGTGATGTAATATCTATTTATTGCGCATAATAGTAACCATGACAAGTTTTCATACGCTGACTGTGCCAAAACTTTAATTGGTATTCTAAGATTGTAGTTACAAGATTCCGATCTTCTGTTGTTTAAACTTAAGAAATTATCGGCAAACGATATTGTTATCGGCTCTAAGATGTCTCGGTATATACTTGTTAGAATAGATTTTAGAACACAAACGCGAAACTTATGTAATTATTGGCTCCAAATTTGCCTAAAACTTATGCTTATTAAGTTATTGGCGAAGGAGATATTAAGGAGAAGTTAAATAAAAAATAAATCTATTGAAATAATTAACTTTTAATCCTTTTAAGCGGAGGTCCATAAAGAGGCAGCACTGAATCGACGAATTAGGATAGTAGGATTCAATTCTTTTCATCATATTTCGTTGTTTACGAGAAAGATCAAGGCCGCTCTTTGACGAAAGCATTGTGATTACTGTTACGAAAAGCAAAGAGTTGGCTACTGCCAACGTTGTGCCTATGATCAGCTTTTCCGACATCCATTAGTCATGGTTCAACTCACTAATCAATGAATTCATTCTATCGCGATTCAATGCTAGCCCTTGATATCTCTCGAATTACGTGCATTATTTAAAATAATGTGCTGCACAAACCTTTTAAGAAATGATGAATACGGTCTCTGCTGGTTACTTAGAGTATCTCGTATTTTACTGCCAGTGCGTTTGAAATTTTTAAATATTATTAAAGAATTAAGAGTTTTTACGTGCATAATAGTTTAAAGACACGCGATCTAAACGAGTGTCTCCCCCAAGAACCGTGACTTTGACTGGTTTATTTTTTGGGGGTTTTGCCACCCCTAATAGGGGGGAGGGGGGTGCCATAATCGCCACGGTTGGCAGGCGGGTTGGCGATCGCAGTAAGGTGATAAATGCATCGACAACGTTTATTAGTCGCCTTTTATGATACCCACAGGATGAAATGGGATTGTGCTATTCTTTAAGTTTGGCACTACACCGACTACTTCTGACTACTGGATTCAACTTTCCGACTAACTGATTAAAGGACAATGCCCACATACTAGAACAACCGTGGCCCACAGTGAACACTTACAAAAGTGTAAGGAATGGTAGTATAAGGTGTTATGAGCACCTTCTAGTACTTATCAGTTCAGAAAATAAGTCGCCATTTGGAAATAAAACAGTTTCTAATTTTTTATAATTTTTTATTTTTTCACAAGCACTGACTTATTTTATACACTTACAATGACTTTTGAATGGTATTAACACAGTCATTGTTCATTTCAAAGTTACTTACTCATTTTAACCTTTTGAATAATAGTCACCTTCTAAGTTTAAACAGTCTGGGGGAGTACACACAAAACCCATATATTAAACCTAGAAAGATCCCAGCGAGCAGTTCTCAAAGTAATGCACAAAAAGAACTTTCAGTATCCAACGGAGCAGCTATATAAGGATTGTATGGTTTTAACGGTTCGACAACTTTATATCAGGAGAGTTCTGCTTATAAGCCACAAAGGCTCAACGTATGGCCCGGTAAGACTGAAAAACAAACGCAGAAACGACCTAGTATTTGACCTGAAACCATGTAAAACAGAATTCTTCAGAAGACAACCGTGCTATATGGGTCCATATCTATGTAACAAAATAAGTAAAAATACTCAGCTACATCATTTACCAATAAGTAAACTAAAACTTAGCATAAATGACTTCCTTTTCTCTCAAAATTATGGAAATACTGAAAAACTTCTAGAAAGTATAAAATAATAAAATAAAGTCACACAACCCCATTCATACACCCGAACACATACATACACATACACACAAATACACCACACCCCACACTACACATACATCACACATACATATGTTCATTCATAGATGCACACACAAGCATTAAGTAGCTATTAAGTAATTAATGAAATTATTATATTATTAAATATTAAATTAAATATACATACATATCATTTTGTAATGTTTACCTTTACAAATATTTACTTTTGCACCGCACCATATATTTTATTTATTAATCAATCAATACTTATCATTTGTCCCAAACAACATCCCCCCCCCCCCCCCAACAATACAAAAGCTATGTAATGAAATAATGCTGATGTCACGTCAGTACATATACGTGTATATTACCATCTTTACAAACCAAGACCCTTCCGTGCCTCAGAAAGCATGTTAAGCCGTTGGTCCCGGCTGTCTTTTGTAGATCTTAGACAGTCGTTACGGGTCGTCAGAACCCCGAAAGTCTGTCAGACTTTCATCCAGATCAGTCTTATCAAGAGGTATTGTATTACCTAGTAACTGGGTTGTGGAGGTCAGAAGGCACCCGGTTAGACTGGAAGCCGACCCCAACATAATTGGGAAAAGGCTAGGCAGATGATGATGAGCTGTAAGATTTGGTTACTTTCACAATAAAGTAAAAGTATTTAGGTATTTAAAAATATCTTTTTTTACTTATTTAATACTAGCTTTTGCCAGCAGCTTCACCCGCCTATTATACGTATAAACCTTCCTCTTGAATCACTCTGTCTATTAAAAAAAACTGCATTAAAATTCGTTGCGTAGTTTTAAAGGTCTAAACATAGGGACAGACAGAGGGAAGCGACTTTGTTTTATATTGTGTAGTGAAGTTAAATCACTATAAGCTTGCATTAGTACTGGCTATTGTTATTATCATAGTTTTCTAAAGGTATTGTTTAATGTAGGTGAGTAATATAATACTTACCTGTTGTGGAAGAACCCATTGCTATAAAATATATATTTATGAGTTGAAGAGAGCGTAAGTGCCTCATATCCATTATTCAATTCGCACAGCGAACCTTGCTTGCGCCGGTTAATCCACGCGACGTGTTCGGGACAGCATAGTTACTCAGGTCCGAATTCGCTCCGAATTAATCATTAGTAAAAGCGGGACTCCCGCAGTCCAAATGCATGCGAGGGTCGTCATATGCAGCCAGCAGTTTTCACATTCACACTAGGGTCGTCATTTAAAGTGGAGCCACGATCCAAGTTCGTGCAAGGATTGTCATTCTGGTGATATTGATCGAGTCCATTGTCATAAAAAAGCTCACAAAAGAACACAAACTATTTTATATCTTTAACTATTTGTTAACTGGGTGTCAAATGTCAACTTCATCATCTGTCATAGAATAATGCTGCCATATTTTGAAATATAATCGATTACGTGCATAGATTATTGGTCTTGAACAATTTAATTTTATCTAATTACGGCAAAGCCATAAACAATACAATGATATTACCATTCCATGTTTATGTATGTTTGGACTATAAGATATCTGGTTTGAGATGTTTATGAACATAATTGTTTTGTCTTAAACTGGAGATAGTTAGTTACGTTCACAGAAACTAAAATGGCCGTCATGATCATGACGGCGTGCCGTGTGATTACAATGCACGCCTTTGAGCACACGGATTGATTTTTATAATTATTAATTAATCCGTAATCGATTAGTCGTATTCAATATACGACTCGAAATTAAATTGACAATATACTAGCAACCCTAAACTTTGCCTGACAGTCAAACTCTCAGTGATAATAATACGTTAAATTACTTATTTATTGCTTATAATGACGGCGACTTAGTTAGAGATAGAAGTTAAACGGATAATTCCTGTTTAAAAAAAATATATTTTTTAATTATCCTTCGAAACGTGTTCGGGTTGGGCCATGAATAGGCATTGACCTTTATGATGATTTAAAAGTGACTGTAAATGGTTAAATTAAAATAAGTACTTTGTGTTTATACAAAAATTGTTTGTAAAAAGGTTTCTGCAAAAAATTATCAAAATAAAAATCCAAATTCATTTATTCAAACTAGGCTGAGAGTCAGCACTTTTTAAACGTCAACGTTACATAAGACAGTCCCCCCAAAACACCCGCCCTTCGACACTTCCTAGTGCTGTAGCTGGGAAGAAGAAGTGGCGGAACAAACTCCCCAGCAGCACAGCTGTCTGTTAAGTTAGAAGAACTTGATTGTGTCTCGAAATTTGATTTGTTGGATGTGTGTTTTTCTAGGTAATTGCTTTTTCATTATGCACAGAATTCGTGGTCAACGCGTACTTAAACGGAAAATGAATTAAAATCAAAATCAACACCAGACTCATTTGAAATTAATTATTTCAGCGTGTTAGTTCAACAAATCCCATTATAACATGATCGTGGAAACATTATTATTTTATTTTAAATCCACTGTTTAGCGGTGATTTGATTAATATAAATAGCCACTAATGGACGAATGGTGGCTAGTGGAATATTTTGTAAAACATCAAACACCAATTTGATGTGATGTTTCCCCAATAAAAATAATTATAATATATGGGGCCACATTTGTGACGAGTATTAGCTATAGGAACTATAATAGACTAACACATCAAATTATGTTTCTACTGGCTTCTGCCCGCGACTTAGTCCGCGTCAAATTTTTGCTCTCCTGACCCTTCCCGTCGAATCGAATTTTGCTGCCAGTTTTCATACATTTTTCATTGCTGCTTCGCTCTTTTTGATTGTAGCGTAATGTTATATAGCCTATAGCCTTCTTTAATAAATAACCTTTTCAACACAAAAAGAATTTTCAATTCGAACTAGTAGTTCCTGAGATTACCGCGTTCAACCAAACAAACAAACTCTTCGGCTTTACTGTTATGCTTTTGCTGTTATTCAGACACGCACTTGTTTAAGTGAGTGTCGGCCACTCACAGTGAAGTTTTCAGTTCTGTTCTCATAGTTTATTAACCAGTTTAATCAGTTCCGTATTCACAAAATAGTATACCAAACGATATAAATTATTCAACTGTGTCTGTCTCGATGGCTTAGCGGCCGCAAGCGTTACTGCTGAGCAAGAGGTCCTGGATTCGGTTCCCGGGTCAGACAAAATGTTATTAGGTTCTCCATCTGGAAGTTTACAGTAGCAGCCCTGATGTATGCCCGGTTGATTACAATAGGCTCGCCCCCTATTACATCTTATCTTATACCTTTAAACGAGCAATTCTTGTATATATAATCTCGGAAACGGCTCCAACGATTTTCATGAAATTTTGTACACAAGGGGTTTCGGGGGCGATAAATCGATCTAGCTAGGATTCATTTTTATAAAATGTCGTTTTATTCATGTTTTCAATGACCAACTTTATCGATAATCAACTTGAACATAAACTTATTATTTTAAACACAATTTACCAAAAAATACCGAGCAAAGCTCGGTCAACCAGATATTATCTTTAAACGAGCATTTCTTGTATATATACATATACAGGGTGTCCAAGAACCTGGCGTCCAACTGGATTCCCACGATGCCCCAAGTTCTAACAGTACTCAGAAAAATATTTTAAAAAATCCACCCCATGTACTTACAGAATTATACTGATTTCAAAAAAAAAGGGGAAATGAGCACCCTGTGACATACTTTTGAATGCTGTGACTGCTAATGCTGATAATTTCGATATTTCTTGGAGGTTTTGTAATCTAGGGTATTGCTGTGTCTAAATAGAATGTAAAAATAAAGTACTTATTGTACCATTTTAAAATAAAATATTATTTTAACTAAAGGTGATATGGAAAACGATTGAATTTCGCAACTTTGACCGACTGTAGTGTAAAAAAAATGTACCAAAATAGTATGGCAAGTGACGTCAAATTTTGACGCGTTTATTCCTCTTTTTAAAAAGGTATAATACTTACACATTAATTTGAAAAAAAAATTTTTTGATAATATTTTTACTCAACAACCCAATTTTTACGATGTCTTACAGAATTCTTAGAAAGAAAAATTTACGACGAATTGAATCTAACCTCTAAAGAATTACTATTGTATGCTCATAAAAATAACAACAGGCCTCTCAAAAAACAGGTTAGACCGTAAGGGACGGTATGTGCATGCATCTCACCATAGTGATTCGTTATTACAACAGGAGGGAGCAAGACAGAAACTATCTTTGCGATTTGCTGGTTCTTCTTTATGGTACCCCATTATTCAGGTAAGAGTGAGGGAGAAAAAGGTTAGAGGTGCGAGTGAGATAGATAGTGACGCTATCTGGGATCGTGCTATTTAGGATAACAGTACGGTCAGTACGCGTCACTGCCTCCTGCCGTTACTACGCACCTCTCTCTTATTGTTACCATTGATCACGTACTACGATTTAAAGCTTTGTTTATTGGACTCGATTACTCTTTGTGCTCTGGACTTTGAAACGAACTCTTTACGACGACCTTTGCCTGTGTTTGGACAGTTTGTGTTTTGTGTGTGCTACCATGGCGACCTACACTCCGCAAGAATACGCAAATATGCACTACATTTATGGAGAATGTAGAGGTAATGGACGAGCTGCAGCGAGACTTTACAGAGAAAGGTATCCGAGGGCTACGCGATATCCCGACCATCGAGTTTTCATTAATGTGCACAGATCACTATGTGACGGGCGGTTCCCCAATCAAGTAGCTGGTGAAGGACGACCCGTAAATGACTTCATACGCGATGAAGTTTTAGAGGCGGTGTCGGCAAATCCAAGCATCTCTGTGCGAGGAATAGAAGCTGATACGGGGATACCGAAGAGCACAGCACACAGTATTCTCCAAAAAGAAGAATATCATCCGTACCACGTACAGCGAGTGCAAAGTCTTTTACCTCGAGACTATCCGAGCCGAGTCGCGTTTTGTGAAACAATCCTGCAAAAACATCGAGAAGACGAAAACTTTATCGACAAAATTTTGTGGTCAGATGAATCAACATTTAAGAAGGATGGCTACATGAACCTACACAACTTGCACGAGTGGCATGTGGAAAATCCGCACTTGATGCGAGAAGATAGATCCCAGTACCGGTTCAAAGTGAACATGTGGACCGGTATTCTCTGTGGGAATATTATTGGTCCATTTGAGATGCCCGAGAATTTGACTGGCGAATCATATTTAAATTTTCTTCAAAATGATTTGCCAAACTTACTAGAAGAGACCCCACCAGATATGTGGTTCCAACACGACGGCTGTCCAGCACATTTTCGCGTATCCGTTAGAGAGTTTTTGGACGAGCAATACCCGAACAGGTGGATTGGGCGATCAGGAACAATCCCGTGGCCAGCCCGCTCACCTGACTTAAATCCGCTGGATTTTTTTTTCTGGGGAACTATGAAGGAGCTCGTTTATGCGAAGCCCATTAATGACATCGCTGACCTTCGTGAGAAGATAACACAAGCAGTGCAGGTGATACGTCAAAAAAGTTACTCGCGAAACATAAAGCGGTCCTTTTTAAGGAGAGTGAGAGCTTGTATTGCCGCGGGTGGTCAACATTTTGAACATTTATTGTAATAAAATATCTTTAAACTAACATTCTTTGCTTTTATTCTACTGGGAACCCATCTACCTGTGTGTATTTCCTTCTTGCTCACTCTTGGAACCGAAGTAAATAATAGTAGTAACATAACAGTTTCTAAGATAAGAAAGGGTCCGACAGTTACCGTTAGTAGGTAGGCACTTCGTAAAAATTGGGTTGTTGAGTAAAAATATTATCAAAATTTTTTTTTCAAATTAATGTGTAAGTATTATACCTTTTTAAAAAGAGGAATAAACGCGTCAAAATTTGACGTCACTTGCCATACTATTTTGGTACATTTTTTTTACACTACAGTCGGTCAAAGTTGCGAAATTCAATAGTTTTCCATATCACCTTTAGTTAAAATAATATTTTATTTTAAAATGGTACAATAAGTACTTTATTTATACATTCTATTTAGACACAGCAATACCCTAGATTACAAAACCTCCAAGAAATATCGAAATTATCAGCATTAGCAGTCACAGCATTCAAAAGTATGTCACAGGGTGCTCATTTCCCCTTTTTTTTTGAAATCAGTATAATTCTGTAAGTACATGGGGTGGATTTTTTAAAATATTTTTCTGAGTACTGTTAGAACTTGGGGCATCGTGGGAATCCAGTTGGACGCCAGGTTCTTGGACACCCTGTATATAATCGGAATCTCGGAAACGGCTCCAACGATTTTTATGAAATTTAGTATACGGGGGGTTTCGGGGGCGATAAATCGATCTAGCTAGGATTCATTTTTAGAAAATGTCGTTTTATTCGTGTTTTCAATAATCTACTTTATCGATAAACTTATGTCTTTTTGGAAGAAGTTTCAAGTGTCAACTTCGACAACGATTTTTAATTCATTTATAATAAAAATCAAAGATAAAATAAAGTGAAACTGATAAAAGCCTGTTAAAAACGAGCCACGAAAATTAGAATTTCACGACAACAATACAAGTATAAGCCGCCATCAATATCGTCATCACTCCGTAACATATACTGTGCTCTAAAGTCATCCAAAGTTGAGTCCTTCCAGTCAATTTTACTTCTTCAAGAAATACGTGCACAGTATTGACGTTTGGACGTGAAGCTGTGTCACAAGTTGTATTATGTGATATTGTTAAGAAAAAAACGTGTGAGTTGTGTAATTTTTAAATGTTGAACAATGACAACAGTAGTGACGCCGTACAAAGCGCCAGTCAACCTGCCACATCGCTGGATGTACTAGTAAGATGCCCTCATTGTCCCAAGCACGTTTTTTTAAAGGTGAACGAGGTTTGAAGGTACATTTGGGGAAGAAACATAAACCCCACAATGTGCCTTCATCATGCCCCATAATACCCATGTCTCTAACACCCGATTCACCCGCTCAACCCTTTTGGAAAACCCTTGGAAAATTAAAAACGAGAAAATTAAAGAGAGTTCCTCGTGGCGCGAGACCATCCGTGGCCTCAAGTTTAGCGCATTGTATCCGCCTCGCCGCCCGAGAGAACTCTAAAAGTGCTTGGGAGCAATTACTCACCTTCCCGTTTAGAATTCTACATGTGCAAAAATTTTGGCAAATACAAAAACGTTAACAGCACAAATTAAGGATAATTGCAACATTTTGGCCCAAAGTTTCGACCCTAAATTATCATCGCACCTACCACAAAGAGATTTATTGCACCATGTGGAGTCTAAACTAGGTGAGGGTGATATCAGAGGTGCAGCTAGGATTGTCTTTAGCAGCGATGTGGTTGCGCCGTACTCTCCAGAGACACTTACAGCTCTGGAGAGTAAACACGCCGCCCCGGCAGATGACCTCTCCTTCCCTGACCCACCCAATCCCAAATCCAATTCACTTACCATTACAGCTCAACAAGTGTGTGTGGCCGTGTGCTCCTTCCGAAGTGGCTCCGCCGGCGGCCTCGACGGCCTGACGCCTCAACATTTGAAGGACTTAATGTGTTCAGGCGCCGGGGAGGCTGGTGAGTCCCTTTTGAAGGAGCTGACGGCCCTCATCAATGTCATGCTCTCCGGCAATGTGAACGAAGCCGTCATTGACATTCTGTATGGGCCAAATTTATGTGCCCTGCGCAAGAAGGATGGCGGTATTCGTCCCATTGACGTAGGGTCCACTTATCGGCATATCGCAGCCAAAATTTGCTGTGATTTCTACAGTGAAACACTGGCCAGCAAATTCCAGCCCCTACAGCTGGGGTTTGGCTCCAAAGGGGGCTGTGAGGCTGCGGTACATGCATTATCCACATACCTCAATAGCGATAAAGGTGAGGTCATCCTTAAGGTTGATATTAAGAATGCTTTCAATTCCGTAAACAGGGACACCTTGTTGACAGAAGTTCAATAAGAAATACCCAAAATTTACAGTTTTCTTTATCAATGTTATAGGTACCCCTCTAAATTACTTTATAAAGACAACCTTTTGAAATCAGGCGTTGGATGTCAACAGGGCGACCCTCTTGGGCCAGTCATTTTTAGTTTGGGAATAAATCCAATTATTCGACAAATAAATTCTAAATTCAACGTTTGGTATTTGGATGACGGAACCCTAGGAGGTGATGTAGACACAGTCTTGAAAAATTTAACTTTTTTAAAAGAAAAATTTAGTTCCATTGGCCTAGACCTTAACCTAATAAAATGTGAAAGTTATCTTCCCCAAACCACTGACAGATAGACTACTATAGCAAAGTTTAATACAATAGCACCAGATATCAAAATAACGGAAAGAAATTCTCTTCACCTCCTAGGGTCCCCAATTTTTACAAGCTTTTATTAACTTTCACCTGTCCCGTTGTCTGTAATCAAATCTTGCAAGTTAAATTTGATCCACTTCCCGATTTCCGATGGAGCTGAAATTTTGCATGCATGTATGAATTAGATGACAATTATATTGCCATAGAGCTGATTTGATGGTGGAGCTGGAAGGTGGCCATAGGAACTCCGTAATTACACGACGCAACCCCATCAAGTTTGGACTCGTTTGATTTGTCTTGACGAGTACTTTGTTACTATATGGTAACCAGGGTCTGATGATGGATCTGGAAGGTGGCCATGGGGACTCCGTAATTAAACGATGCAACCCCATTGAGTTTGGGCTCGTTTGATTTCTCTTAACGAGTACTTTGATACTATATGGTAATCAGGGTCTGATGATGGAGCTGGAAGGTGGCCAAAGGAACTCCGTAATTAAACGAAGCAACCCCATCGAGTTTGGGCTCATTTGATTCGTCTTGACAAGTACTTTGCTACTATATGGTAATAAGGGTCTGATGATGGATCTGGAAGGTGGCCATAGGAACTTCGTAATTAAACGAAGCAACCCTATCGAGTTTGGGCTCGTTTGATTTCTCTTAACGAGTACTTTGATACTATATGGTAATCAGGGTCTGATGATGGAGCTGGAAGGTGGCCAAAGGAACTCCGTAATTAAACGAAGCAACCCCATCGAGTTTGGGCTCATTTGATTCGTCTTGACAAGTACTTTGATACTATATGGTAACCAGGGTCTGATGATGGAGCTGGAAGGTGGCCAAAGAGCTACGTAAATAAACAAAGCAACCCCATCGAGTTTGGGCTCGTTTAATTCGTCTTGACGAGTACTTTGATACTATATGGTAACCAGGGTCTGATGATGGAGCTGGAAGGTGGCCATAGGAACTCCGTAATTAAACGAAGCAACCCCATCGAGTTTGGGCTCATTTGATTCGTTTGACAAGTACTTTGCTACTATATGGTAACCAGGGTCTGATGATGGAGCTGGAAGGTGGCCATAGGAACTCCGTAATTAAACGACGCAACCCCATCGAGTTTGGGCTCGTTTGTTTCGTCTTGACGAGTTCTTTGATACTATATGGTAGGCAGGGTCTGCTGATGGAGCTGGAAGGTGGCCATAGGAACTCCGTAATTAAACGACGCAACTCCATCGAGTGTGGGCTCGTTTGATTCGTCTTGACGAGTTCTTTGATACTATATGGTAACCAGGGTCTGGTGATGGAGCTGGAAGATGGCCAAAGGAACTCCGTAAATAAACAAAGCAACCCCATCGAGTTTGGGCTCGTTTAATTCGTCTTGACGAGTACTTTGATACTATATGGTAACCAGGGTCTGATGATGGAGCTGGAAGGTGGCCATAGGAACTCCGTAACTAAACGACGCAACCCCATCGAGTTTGGGCTCGTTTGATTCGTCTTGACGAGTTCTTTGATACTATATGGTAGGCAGGGTCTGCTGATGGAGCTGGAAGGTGGCCATAGGAACTCCGTAATTAAACGACGCAACCCCATCGAGTTTGGCCTCGTTTGATTCGTCTTTACGAGTACTTTGCTACTATATGGTAGGCAGGGTCTGATGATGGAGCTGGAAGGTGCCCATAGGAACTTCGTAATTATACAATGCAACCCCATCGAGTTTGGCCTCGTTTCATTCATCTTGACGAGTACTTTGATACTATATGGTAACCAGGGTCTGATAATGGAGCTGGAAGGTGGCCAAAGGAACTCCGTAATTAAACGAAGCAACCCCATCGAGTTTGGGCTCGTTTAATTCGTCTTGACGAATACTTTGATACTATATGGTAACCAGGGTCTGATGATGGAGCTGGAAGGTGGCCATAGGAACTCCGTAATTAAACGACGCAACCCCATCGAGTTTGGCCTCGTTTGATTCGTCTTTACGAGTACTTTGCTACTATATGGTAGGCAGGGTCTGATGATGGAGCTGGAAGGTGCCCATAGGAACTTCGTAATTATACAATGCAACCCCATCGAGTTTGGCCTCGTTTCATTCATCTTGACGAGTACTTTGATACTATATGGTAGGTAGGGTCTGATGATGGAGCTGGAAGGTGGCCATAGGAACTTCGTAATTATAGAATGCAACCCCATCGAGTTTGGGTTCGTTTGATTCGTTTTGACGAGTAGTTTTATACTACATGGTAACCAGGGTCTGATGATGGAGCTGGAAGGTGGCCATAGGAACTCCGTAATTAAACGATGCAACCTCATCGAGTTTGGACTCGTTTGATTCATCTTGACGAGTACTTTGATACTATATGGTAGGTACGGTCTGATGATGGAGCTGGAAGGTGGCCATAGGAACTTCGTAATTATAGAATGCAACCCCATCGAGTTTGGGTTCGTTTGATTCGTTTTGACGAGTAGTTTTATACTACATGGTAACCAGGGTCTGATGATGGAGCTGGAAGGTGGCCATAGGAACACCGTAATTAAACGACGCAACCCCATCGAGTTTGGCCTCGTTTGATTCGTCTTTACGAGTACCTTGCTACTATATGGTAACCAGGGTCTGATGATGGAGCTGGAAGGTGGCCATAGGAACTGCGTAATTAAACGACTCGTTTAATTCGCCTTGACGAGTATCTTGGTTGGCGTGAATATGCAACTCCAACAAATTTGAGAAATAATTAATAACACTAAAAAGTTAAAAATAAAATTAAAGAAAAAAACCTTTTTTAAAAACAAGCTTTTGTTATTTGTTAATAAAATGAACTAAAAAGTTAAAAATAAATGAACTCTAATAAGAAATATAACACTTTATAAGTTCATTGTAACCTTAAAGGATAATTAAACTTCTTCCTTTATAAATAAAAGCGTGTTACATTTTGATAGCAAGAGGGAAAAGAACGTGCTAAATGTTTTTAATGATACCATTAAAATGTAACACGCTTTTATTTATAGGTAAAGGAAGAAGCTTAAGTATCGTTTGCTCCTCCCATCTATGGAAGCACCCAAAAACTTTTAGAAAAAGTAGACCAAATTATTAGAAATACTCTGACTTCAATACTAAATGTGGCCCTGGACGACCGAGCATGGCAGCAAGCCACACTTCCCATTCGCCTGGGTGGTCTCGGCGTTCGCAAAATTTCAAGTATAAGTTTACCAGCCTTCCTCTCCTCGGTCCACAGTACCGATAAATTAACCAGGAATATTTTATCTTCCACACTGGTCGATTTAGAAGTACCGTGTTTGAACGATGCGTTGAATGCTTGGAAAATGGCTTGTCCAAATACGGTTTTGCCCGACAACCCGTCCTCGCAGAGACAGTGGGACGTGCCACTCTGCAGTATTATACGGAATACCCTAATAAACACGTCACCTAATACTGTCGAGCGTGCCCGTCTGCTGGCTGTGGGAGAATGGGAGTCAGGCTTGTGGCTTCAGGCGCTCCCATCATCCACCATAGGTACTATGATGGATGACTCATCGTTTCGGCTCGCTACGTGTCTCTGCTTGGGCGCACCTTGTGTTGCTCCGCACCGCTGTCACTGCGGTGAAGCTGTCGACAGTCTAGGGCACCATGGCCTGTCCTGCTGCAGGAGCGCAGGCCGCATAGCACGGCATGCCAGCATAAACGATATTAATCGTCGAGCTCTTGTCACCGCGTACCAGCGGTATTAGAACCACGCGGCTTGGTACGTGACGATGGGAAGAGACCAGAGGGCATGACGTTGTTGCCTTGGAAGGTGGGTAGGCCTCTGGTGTGGGATGCAACCTGTGTCGACACCCTTGCGCCATCTCATGTTCCTAGCACGGCGGGCTGTGCTGGCGCCGCTGCTGCGGCTGCTGAGACCCTCAAGCGGCACAAATACTGTAACCTTATAGGTAACTACAGTTTTGAGCCGTTTGGGGTTGAAACGCTCGGGTCATGGGGCCCGAGTGTGCACCTCCTTTTTAGGAAATTTCTCATCGGCTGGTCGACACTTCACGTGACCAGAGGGCTGGGTCATTCTTTGGCCAAAGAATTAGCATTGCCATTCAACGTGGCAATGCTGCCAGTCTTCTGGGCACGTTTCCAGATGACAGTGATGCGGACGAGTACTTCGACGCCTAAGTGTCCTTTGTTTTTGTATTTATTTGTACAGTTAGTTATTTATTTTACAATAGTATGTCTGGAACTTAGTAATAAAATTTGTCTTTTTTTATTGGAAGAAAAATTACTAAATGTAATTTGTATTTAAATATAATTTCTAAAAAACACAATTTACCAAAAAAAATACCGAGGAAAGCTTGGACTTCCAGGTACTGGGACTTAAACATTACTGGTGAAACGTGGTGGTACTATTGTTACATCTCTGCCTATGGCTATGAGGATTACAGATGTAAAGATGTTATGTATAAATTATTCAAATCTCAAACCATACTTAGCGCGCCGTACCTTGATTGTAACAAAACTAAACGACGTTGATACAGGGTGCTCTCCGGCGGACGGACCGGAAATGAAGGGTCCAGGAGAGGTTGCATCCGGCGGCCATATTTGATTGTTTCGCTTCCAAGTCGGGATAAAGGATAGGCCTCGTTATGCAGCCTCGTTGAAATGTGAGGCTATACACAGGGTGTAGGTAAACTTCAACTAGATTGGACTTGGGATTTGTGAAGCTGCGTACTTTAAACATGATTGAATAGAAATAAAAAGATTTATATTTAACAGTCCCTTAAAGTTATAATGACGAGATTTGCGGCAGTTTAACCATTCATTTATCCTGCCTGGGTAGTGAGACCTACCAGTGTTATGGATTTGTTCGAAAGAGTTACCAAATGACGTCTACCACTCTGGGCGGAGCGGGAGAGCGTGTCAGACGTTTACTGACTAAAACCCATCCGTGTTCCTTCAGTTGCCTTTGCCAGGGGCACGGTAACTCTTTTGAACAAATCCGTAACAATTCAATTCAGTTTTATTTCAGGAATAATTCACATTGTGTTTGAAAACATACATAATAAATAATTATAAAAAAAACAAACTCATTAAAATTATAAACGAACACATTCATAATACAATGAAATCATTAATATTATAAATTAAAAAAAAAACAATACAATAAACCCAGGCAGGCATCGGTCCTCGCGGACCCCTTAAGAAATAAACGGGCTAATATGTGGACGTCGAACATCAAAATGATTTTTAAAATAATAAGCTAAATGTCTTAGGTATAAGTTAGTAGAGTATTGTGAATTAAATTTAATTTTACTGATGATAGAACTAAAGCTGTTTCAGAAAAAAAATACTTTTGCTACTATTGTAAAACTGAGCATTTCACATTTAATCAAACAAAGTCTGGTTTCGTAAAATTAAATTTCCCCTAATTCTAAGTTAACTAATTAATTGAATTTATGTCATCCAATTAGCTCTACTTTATTACTTGAATTAGACCTTCCAAAACGATGTTGTGTCCAGAATGTCTAATACAAAATTACTTTTTATTTTAGTGATCATTTTGGAACAGCCTATATGTAAATAATTACATGGGCCTTTCATTACGTATGTGGGCATTTAGACCCTTTTGTATAAAGATAAAGAAATTACTATGGGTGGAGAAAGGTAAGTATAAAACGCATGTTTTCATATGTTATTTGCTATAAGTATTTCAACTGAAGGTGTGTTTTTGTTTTTCAATCTATATTTTGCTATTATTTATATCTATACATAGCCAACCATTTATGTACACACATCCATACTAATATTACAAATGGCAAAGTGTGTGTGTCTGTTTGTCTGTTTTTCACGGCAAAACGGAGCGACGAATTGACGTGATTTTTTAAGTGGAGATAGTTGAAGGGATGGAGAGTGACATAAGCTACTTTTTTTTTCTTTTTTAGTTGGCTGGAGTGAACTTAGAAAAGCCGTGCTTTTCCCATGGACAATTGTATGTAGCATGTTCGCGTGTGTCCAATGCCCAGAATCTTTACATTCTATCCCCAAATGGAAAGACATATGTCTTTAAAGAAATATCGTCTACAGTAGCGTATTAAAATAACGTTCTGTTCCGAGTTCTCTTCTGTGTTCTAAATCAGGAAAGGAGAACCGTGTTACCCCGAATTTAACGCGAGCGAAGCTGCGGGCAAAAGCTAGTATTACATACACAAACAAAAAGAAATGATAAAAAAAATATGTGCAACGTTGGTGCTTTTTTTAACCGACTTACCAAAAAGGTTCGCAATTCGATTGTACATTTGGCCTCTTTGATTTATTTGAAAAATTTCTTCTTTTGTTTGACTAGAGTAGTTCCAATTAACTCAAGTTTTAATTATTGGATTTTGAGTTAGCTTCAATGATACATATTTTTTGTACTTAGTTTATGTCCATGATATTATAATAATATTGAATCAGTGTTATTTATATTACAAAAGTAAAACCAAAATACAAAAACCAAAGACAACAACTTCCAAAATCACTTTTCACTCTCTCACTTTTTTGGAAGTCTGTATTTTTTTATAACTTTTTTTACCAATATCCTCCAGCATACCAGTGATAGAAAAGTAAATTTAAAAAAAAATGATACCGTGTGTAGGAGTTAAATTGAAAATAAAGTATATAACATGAGGAATCAATTCATACCTGGTGGTAGAAAAGTACATAAAAGGAGATGTAGATACCGTGTGTGTGTTACGGAGAAAATTTAGTGCACATTTGATTGTTGTAGTTAGGGAGACTATTAGTCGAATATAAACTGCACATCCTACTAATACTATAAATGCGAAAGTTTGTATGTATGGATGTTTGTTACTCTTTCACGCAAAAACTACTAAATGGATTTGGATGAAATTTAGAATACAGTTAGTTTATAACATGGATTAACACATAAGCTACTTTTTATCCCGGTATTACGTTCCCGCAGGATATTTTCCGACCTCCACGTGGGTGAAGCTGCTGGCAAAAGCTAGTATTCTATATGCGAAAGTTTGTGAGTATGGATGGTTGGATGTAGTTTTGATACTCTTTCACGCAAAAACTGCTAATCGGAATTAGATAAAATTTAGCACAGAGATAGTTTATAATCTGGATTAACACATAAGTTACTTTTATCCCGGTAGTACGTTCCCGCGGGATAATTTCCAACCTCCACCCGGGCGAAGCCGCTGGCAAAAGCTATTTTATTTATATTTTTTCTTCTGAATAATTTCAGAATTCTCTAACGGTAGATATTTATATTTTTACTTCCGACTAATTCTCTACAGCGGTTGAGCAAAGGAAAAAATGCATTCTCATAATTGCTTATTTAAAATTTTGCATACATTTTGTTATATCTTTCGGACGCTTTTAACGTGCACTTCTTTCTACAACGGTCGAAAAAAGGTATACAAAAATTTAAATTAAAATTATTAAAATTTTTGCACACCTACATTTTTTATCTTTTTACTACCGACGCTTTTAATGTGTGTGAGTGCACTTCTTTCTACATCGTTAGTACATGTATAATTTCAACATGAACGATGTAACCAATTTTATGACTTATAAGTGTGCGTGGAATTTCTTGTCAGTTTTTCTCCATAGGTACATATACTTTGGATTGCTAAAGCTTCATTTTTCTGACTGATCGACCCAGTTCGTCGTTCGTTCGTCGTTTCAGTTCGGTAATTAGTTTATTTGAAATTATTGTTTTCTTCTGTCTGTAACTGATTTACTGCACACGTACTGCAATTGTTGCTATCCCGCTTGTACGAATCAAACTTATGATTTTTTTTCTTCAACTCTGTCGTTCTTGACTTCTCTCCCATCGAGAAAAAGGGATAGTTGAGGTCTGTGATTAAACAAACTCCTGAACGATACTTCTTCCTTCGTTCTTTCTTCCACTTTTGGAATCCTTAATCGAGCACCAGTGCACATCCATACTAATATTATAAATGGGAAAGTGTGTGTGTCTGTTTGTCCGCCTTTCGCGGCAAAACGGAGTTACGAATTGACGGGATTTTTTAGGTGGAAATAGTTGAAGGGATGGAAAGTGACATAGGCTACTTTTTGTCTCTTTCTAATGCCCCACTTCCCTAAAATGGGGAGTGGAAGTTTGTATGGAGCAAAAAAAATTGGGTAGGGGATGGAACTTTGTGTGAGACTCTTTAACGCGAGCGAAGCCGTGGGCAAAACCTAGTATTTTATATGTCGGTATAAAAGCCTAAACATCACAATAATTTATTGTGGATCGAAAAAAGTTTCTATGCATTTTTGAAGCAAATATACTGGCCGTTCTTTAGGTATAATGATTAGTACCTGGATGCCCGAGCTGTGCTCGGTAGTTTTTTTAATGGTAAATTGTGTTTTTTAGAATTATATTTAAATACAAATTACATTCTGTTATTTTTCTTCCAATAAAAAAACAAACATAACTTTATGTTTAAGTTGGTTATCGATAAAGTTGATTATTGAAAACACGAATAAAACGACATTTTCTAAAACTGAGTCCTAGCTAGATCGATTTTCATATATATATATATATATATATATATATATACAAGAATTGCTCGTTTAAAGGTATAAGATTTCATATTCAAATTTACAAAAATCAAAAAGCAGTGTAGCTTTTTGATTTATGCAAAAAAAATTGGCAGTCATGGGGACTGCCGACAGAAGAGAATATTCAATACTTAAAAAAAAAACAAAAACAAAACGTCACTTATGCATGGCGGTGACGCGGTCACATTAGAAGTGTGGGCTGTTATTTTTTATACGTTTAGAGATGAACAGTTACAGTGTTTGTTTTATTTTAACCTATTACTGGAAATCTTTTTTCAGCTAAATACAAGACATTAGGGAAACTGCTGATTGACGTTCTGTGAATATGCAGCATGTCGGTGATGCGAACTCATAAGTTTTGCTCATGCCAAAAATCTCTCAAAGCGTCTAAAGAACTTGTCACTTAAAAATCCAGGCTAGATTGCGGTGTCCGGAAGTGTATTTTCTGGAGAAGATTACCTAACAGAAAGGCAACCTGATAATATTATTATGCTGTTCCTGCACACTGTTGGGGCACAGGCCTCCTCGTCGAGAGGGAGTGGGCCATAATCCACCACCCGGGCCCAGTGCGGGTTGGTAGATGTTATATGTCTTAAATTTTTTGGTTCTAAGACAACACGTGAACAATCAATAACCAAGGATCACCTTAAAGAACATTGGCCACTGCCCATACATGCTGTGACCTGACTATGAAGTACCACGAACATAAATAGTGTATGGATTAATTCGTTCCCCTAGGCTCAATTATCAACCTTAAATTGAAAATATATTATTTATAAGCCGAGGATCATAGAACTTTCCACATAAGTATTTCGTAACTTTTGAGGTTATGATGTAAGTTTGCAACCTCAGCTAAAATCGCAAAAATGAATCAATAGCCTTTCTAATTTTTTCACTGATGTATCTAAGACACAGGTGCAGTGGAATATGCATGAATCAGGGTATGATTTAGGTAATGATAAAACCATTTCTCATTGTGTAGGTATCTACGTATCATTGTCTTACATATGACAGTTAAAAAAAATGATAACCATGTATTTACAATCCGATCGGTGTTATCTTTGTCAGCTCTAATGTCATATAATACATTTACGTTTCGTTCTACCTATTAGTGCATTCTACATTGACTGTTAACCTATCATTTGCGACTCATTTCGGAATACTCACTTCATATACCCATCTAAAAATAATTGTATTCATAATACACTAAAAAAATAGTTAAAAACTTGGCAATAATATCTAGAATTAAAAAATATATGTTTATTTGAGTGATAAAATAAAACGTGTACCACAGATGAAAACGGGACGGGTTTGGATGCGTTCAAAATCTATAAAAAGAAGTAAGAAAATGCGGTTTTTCTTATAAACCTAAATTATTTTACCGGCTCCAATAAAATAAGCTGGATCCCGTAATTTAATTTAGACTTAATTCACAATTTTTTGACGTATCGGTCATTGGTGGTCGTTTCATATTTTGGTCAGGTTGTATTTGACCAATGTTCTTTATGGAAATAACCAAAGCAAATTAGTTAATTAATGTACTTGTTTGGCACCGCCTCAAAATTACTTAGGCTTCTTAATTTTTGCTTTTCAGTTTTTTCGGCAATTTATTTTTTTGTTAAAACGATTGCATTAGAGATATTCCATAGCGTTAACAATAAATACCAGTGTTGCCAAATTCACGTGTTTTTACTAAAAACCCCGGGGGCTTTGTATGAACTTCTAATCAACGCGGAAATTATGGTAACGAAAGAAAAAGATGTCTAAACTTTGCAACAATTTAGTTTTATGGAATTCAATTGTGGAAGTATATTAACCTCGAAGCTAAGATGTAGGGAAGATAAGTAACAATTTATGGAATAATCAAGTAAACCACTTGATCGGCTCGTATAACTTACTTTCCCTGTACAGAATACGTACACATACTGCTTAGCGTCATCAGTTGAAAATGGAACTGACTGTGTTTTTTCGACGCTTCTGAGACTCACTCGCGCTGCACTCTATTGAGAATATCAATGCTGTGTACAAGCCACAGAGTTTAGTCCAGTCATTATAGTAAGTTCACCTCGGAATTCGAGATACCCAGCTGTAAGTCTGTAAATACTTGTATATTGACACCCTAAAAGTTGTCTCAAAACCTACATATGGTAGGGTGTAAGCAACTATTCAATTTCAATGTCAAAGGTCACAAAAATCGGTTTTTTGCGCTTTTTTTGGAAATATCTCATTTCCTATGGGGTTTTTGCTATTTGTATTTATTATCAATATTGTAGAATACAAAATTCTCTACAAATTTTGTTTAAAAAAAAATTTATACGGTGAACCGTTTTCGAGATAGAGGGCGGAGAGCGCGCGGTCACATCATCACTTCAGGTCAACCGGTGCCTCCGGTCGAAAACGCGCCATATATAGTTGATGAACTATCGATAAATCAATGATTATAAATATTTGTCAATTTTTATTAACTATCATATTATATTTTATCATTTTTTTCCTAACTTATCCACTTTTTATTCAGTATTAATTTATTTACCAAAACACTTACCTGCCCATGAAATTGCAGAATTGTTAATGAAAATATAGGAATTTTATTTGAATTTTAACCTAATTAATATTAATAACTTCTTACATGATGAAAAAAAAAACAAATAAATTATGAATTAATCTTTTTATTAAAAAATATCATTGAATACATTTATTTTTATTGAAAGTAAAAATGGAATAAAGGGTACAAAAACTACAATTTATAATTTTAATCATCTTCTTCCTCGTCATCGTCGTCTTCTGGCTGCTGGTAAATTTCAAACTGGTCTTCATTATCGTCTTCAACGACATTTGTCTCAAGTTATTCCATGATTTCGGGGTCAAAGGTTCCATCTTCGTTAATGTTGCTCTGACATGGTAGAGCATTGAGACAAGCTTGCCCATTACATTGGCCACAAGCTAAAGAGCATTGCAAGCCCGCTTTCCTGCATCCGCATCGCGAACCGCAACCACTCTTGCAGTTGCAGAAAATTGTATTTAGCAAATCTTCTGGAGCAGGTGGTAAAATTGTCATGATAGGCTCCAGAAAATCATTTCGCATTGCCCAACCCCATACCTGGGGTTCCAAATCATGTCCTAACCAAGTTTGAACTTAATAATATACACGGTTGAAATGTTGATGAGCAGCTACACTTGTTGGTGGAATATTTGAAAGCTGCACAGGTTTATTAAGTTTTGTAGACTTGACGTAATGCATATAACGAAGATGATCGAGACTTTTCACAGATTTCGGAGCATTATAGACTGCCAATAAGGTTTGAGTTCCACTCTTTAATAATCTCTGGGCCAAACAATTTTCTTCCTCAAATGCTGCAGCTAGTTCATCCAAATTTGTCAGTTTTTCAAAAACTTTTAAAATGATTTTTTTCCTTTTTTAAAAAGCGCAGAAGTTGTGTCACAGCCACTTAATGCGTGCAGAAATAAAATATGTTTTTTAGAATGAGAATAATTATCAAAACTTTTAGTCGAGTATATCTCCGTTTTTACATTACCTATAAATTTTTTTTTATACAAAATTTGTAGAGAATTTTGTATTCTTCAATATTGATAATACATACAAATAGCAAAAAACCCATAGGAAATGAGATATTTCCAAAAAAAGCGCAAAAATCCGATTTTTGTGACCTTTGACCTTGAAATTTAATAGTTGCTTACACCCTACCATATGTAGGTTTTGAGACAACTTTTAGGGTGTCAATATACAAGTATTTACAGACTTACAGCTGGGTATCTCGAATTCCGAGATTCTTACCTAATTTAAGCTTAAATGACTGGACTAGTTGAAAATACCAGTGCGCGAAATAATCCCTCCGAGATTTTATCGCACTCGTGGGAACGTGGGCTAGTAGCGCGAGTAGGCGATACGATGTGACGCGGACGCGGACGTAATTACGGGCAGAGGCTAGCGTTCTCAAATTTTTCTTGTTTTGACAGACATAATTTAATTAATTCGTTAACAAAACATTACCTCGGAGTTGGGAGAGAAAGCTTGGAAGTTAATTACTTCCCAGACTTTGTTTTAAAAAGCCATTTAGGCCAGTGTCGGATTGTTTTCGAGATGAAAGACAATTCCATGAAAGTTATAAAGCACTTATAATGGTAGGAGAGTTGTAGACTCGTTGGTTTGTAGGTCGTGACCGCTGCTGCCCGGTAGGAAGTCCGATTGTTCGATTCCCGGGTCGGTTGGGCAAAGTGGTATTGAGTTTTTCGCCAGCTGGACACTGAATTGGTGGCAGGTTGATGGCAAGGCGCATCACCTATTACATGGGGCTTAAACATAACTGGCAAAATGTGGGTGTAATTTAGATACACCTCTGTTTAATCTTTCGGAGGCGTTATATTATGTAAGGTTAGAAAGTAAAAGGAAAGAAAGAAAATATGTTTATTTGCGGTAAATATGACGCAAAGAAAAATTGAACACAACAAAAATATAAAAAAAAGCTGGGATAAATATGCGTCACATCCACGCAAAACAGCCATCGCTCAGCATAATACTGCGACTCTATGCGGGACAGAGCCCCAGTGCTGGTTTTCAGCGACAGCCGGCGCCGACGTGTGACGTCAAACGGTGCAGCAAATCATGAGTAAAAAGAAGTACAAATACTAAAACCACACCACTACTTATGAGAAATTTAAGAGCACACTCTTTGTGTTGTGAGTTAGAATACTGACTGACTAATGTATCTACCTATCTATTATTGGTGTGAATATTGTACCTACATATACATATATGACACAGAGGGTAACCCATACCCGTGATTTCGTCCAACATCTGCACTATTAGCAGGTACATATATAGGTAGGAATTTGAATCTAACTCTTACCTCGCGTCCTACCCAAAAACGACCAACACAATGCTCGCGTTCACGATGTCACTTTTTGTTTAGTAAACCAAAAGGCGCCCTCTGTACGCATACTACGCGTTCCAATTCACCGTACAAAAAGTAACATTTTAACGTCGATTACCAAAATTACGTATTCGCCCGACGATTACTTTTTGTCAGAACGTGGCCTTACTCTATTTCGACAGTCGACGCAGTTGTTGCTCTTGCTTAACAATTGTCAAATTCAATTGTTATTACGTTAACAAAATACGACTTAATTCTCACACTTACGACGCCACTGCGCAGAACACTCTCAAAGTGGGCGAAAATACCGCGTATTCAAGTACGAATCTAATCAGTTAGTTCAAGAGATAGTCTAGTCTTTATGATAAATTAAAATGTAGATTTTAAATAATAATGTAGATTTTAAATAATCCAAAAGCTGTGGAATTGTAGTCACCAATTGTATATAGTTTTATATTAGCGATAAGGACAAATGTTTCTGAAACCAAATATTAGTTTGTAACAACTCACCTGTAAATATAAATAAACATTGTCTATTCTTATTCTATTCTAATAGTAATAAAACTGACAAACAATGCTAAAATGCTTATCAATAAATTATTTTATCATGACACATTACCAACTTTTACAGAAAAAGGTGTTTTTAATCGACTTTTTAATCGACGAAGGAGGAGGTTGTCAATTCGGATGTTTATTTATATATTTTTTTATGTATGTTCGGCCATAACTCTGTCATATATAAACGGATTTGCAAAATTCTTTTTTTGTTCGAAAGGGGTTTATTTCGAAATGGTCCCATATAAGTTTCATATAGATCTGATGATGACTTCTGGAGACAGACACCGGAACTCTTTAAAAATGACAGCAAAAGAACCGTGATTTCTGCTATCGCACAAATATGCATTGTTTGTTTGGAATTCGTGCGGGGTAGATACTATAACTAAAAATTTAAAAATAAAATCTTTTATACAAAACAAAAAAAAAAACAACCGACTTCCTTAAAAACACTACAAAGTGAAAAATAACTTTAATTTCGGAAGTCGGTGGCAAAAACCTTAAATAAAAATCCTTAGACACCGACTTCCGAATTTAAAGTTATTTTTCACTTTGTAGTGTTTTTAAGTAAGTCGTTTGTATTTTTTTTTTTGTAAAAAAGTTTTTTATAGAATTAAAATTAAATTAGTAGCTTTATTAGGTACAATCAAAAGTCAAAGGTTTAGTCAGTCAGATTTAAATTTTTTCTTATTTTTTTGTTACTCTTCGTGCTATTTGATGTCATAACGTCGACGACGGCTGTTGCTAAAAACCAGCGCTGAAGCTGTTTTTCGAATAGGCTTGTAGCATTATGCTAAGTGTTGGCATTTTTGGTTATTGTCCCCTAAAGTAACCTTTACTGTGTTATTTTCTGCGCCATGTTCACCACAAATAAAACGTATTTTCTTTCTATCTTCTTCTCTTTCAGTCACAAACATACAAATAGGTATTTAGACAGGCCTGTTGGTCTAGTGGTTAGTGACCCTGACTGCTATGCCGGAGGTCGTGGGTTCCCACCCAGGACAAATGTTTGTGTGATGAGCACGATCATTTGTTTTGTGTCTGGGTGTAATTTATCTATAATATGTATGTATTTAGAAATATATAAGTATGTTTATCAGTTGTCTAGTACCCATAACACAAGCTCTGCTTAGCTTGGGACTAGATGGCGTTGTGTGATAGTTGTGGAATATTATTATATTATAAAAATATTATATTACTATGAACAGGTCAACAACAATATTTGACTTCATGGTTCATCTATTAACGTTTTTCGTTAAGATTCCGGATAAAATGATGTGATCATTTGTGGATATACTTGTGGCGGCATAACATCTGACATTGAAGGAGCACCAAAGCTATCCGATGAATATGCGACGCCAAAATAATGCATTCCTCCCTCTTTGCCGCCTATTTTCATGCATCACCTTCTCGCAAAAAGTGGCGACAGCATTAGGCAGGAGACAGCAGGTCGGAAGCGAAAACCCGTGGGGGGTTTTCGCTTCTGACCCTGGACTGAAACACGGCCTTGGGGCAATATTCACACATCGACACTATCGACTCAATTCTCTCGTCCGTGGAGATGGCGCCTTAGGCCAAAACGATTACCTACCCAACGGATAGCAATTAAACTTTAAATGTACACAGAGTAACTGTTAATACCAAATATACCAGTAGATCAAGGGTAATGGTCCGTAGTCTGTATTCTTATCTGAGTTCAACGAGTTTTGGGTAAGTTGGCCAAACTTAGATTGTATTCATGTTCTAATTAGGGATGCCCGATTTGAATCGATCTTTAAGAAGATCGATTCATGACCATACGATCTACCGATTTTTTGAATCGATTCAACAGGATATGATTTTAGCCAGATCGAATCTTATGCGCCTATAAGATCGTAAGAAAAAATCGTATCAATTAAAACCTAAACTACGTACCGTACGAACTACAATTTTTCATGTATGTTAGCATTCCCTTTCGAACGTCTGTTTTCTTTATTAAATTGTTAATTTAGAAAATTATAAAACATGTTTTACATTACAGATTCCAACTGTCTACATTTAATCTTTTCATAATTAATAATTTGGGCAGACACACTGGATCTATTTTATTGCGGCTATACACATACAAACGCCTTTTTTCCATGGGGGTAGGCAGAAACCACGGAACGCCATCTACAACGATCTCTACACACTCCTTTTGCCTCGTTTAGGTTCATACAATTGGTCATTACAATTGGTACATTACATTGATTGCGGCTATCTGTCAAAGTATTTCCAGCTAGAGAAAACAGATGTTCGGAAGGAAATGTTAACATACTCGACAAGTTGTAGTTCGTACGTTACGTTGTTTAGGTTTTAGTTGATAAGACTTCCTGGCTGAATTGCCTATTACGGCTATCTGTCATGACGGCGTCCGTGAAACACTTTGTAGTTAAAAAGATTAAGTTAAAATAAATAATTTTGCATACATACTGTGCTTTTTTATGAAGTTTCTTGCCGGCTTTTCTCCATAGGAATCAACAAATTGGAGCCGTGAACTTAGTTTCTGACGTTTCATTAGTGCCCATGTAGATTAAGGTGTAATAAATATATTCAGATTTTGATTGTTTTGTTATGTTATAAAAATACGATACGATCTTCCGAGATCGAGTAAGATCGATTCAATACAATACGATTAAGATCGTGAATCGATTCACGAAGCTACGATCCGTTACGATCCAGAAGATCGATTCAAAGCAAAAAATCGGGCATCCCTAGTTCTAAGCTAGTTCTGTTGCTGAGAAGAAACTGTTCGGATATTTAAATAGGACTGTTAAGTAATTAAAGTATAAGGTTTGTGGCTCAATGAGAACAACCGCACGAGTTGATCAACAATGAAGCTATGCTTATCGCAGTCAGTACATGGCTGGGTGAACATTCATTACGCATCGGCATCTTTCCGTGCCTCGGAGAGCACGTTAATCCCTTGTTCTTAGCTAGCATTGGTAGATCTTTGACATTCGTTACTAGTAGTCAGAATGCCAAAAAATCTGACAGCCAATCTCACCAAGGGGCGAGACTCTTGGTAGGGCTGTCAGATTTTGTTTGTTTCTCAGTAAGTGGGTTGTGGATGTTAATCAGGCAGTTTCTCCAAGAAAAATCTAGTATTCGTTTGGACTGGAAGTCGACCGCTAATAAGTAGGGAAAAGGCTGGGTTTGTTGTTAAAAATACTACCCATATATTCCCTGAAGGTCTAACCGTGGTCCCATAATGCAATAGAATAGATCTAATTTCTAATTTAATACTCTATGTAATTGCCATATGTATTCGTCGATATCATCGCATATAAGCAGCCAAGAAACACTGATAAAACAATATCTAGGTTAGGCTTAACATATTAAAATATTAATTTCCATGCTTTTAAACTATTGCATTAAATGCATTTTAGTAAGGTTCCAGGGTTGATGAGGAGCTGCTTAGAAGATATACCGTGCATCATAACGCCTATTTTACTCGTCGTCATCGTTTAAGGCGTCCGTGGTAAGTAATAATCGCGCATATCAGTAGATCTACAAGGTACAGCTGCTTTTGCCGCGGGCGATACTTCCGTTTAAATTACCGTTTTTTTCATCACAAAAATACAGGGTCAGTAATTATATGGGCGAAACTGCAAAGTGAATTATTAAGCGGTATTTTCCAGCCGCGGAAGTTACCTATATTAGAATTTGCCTATCACACAGGAAATACCAACTGGTCCGCTCCTGACCTAAATAATTCACCATGAATTAATAATTCATAAAAAAAAGTAAAGGAATGTTGTGAATTTTTTTTTCGTTTTGGGTAGAATTAACAGAAGCTAGTTTATTTTCATTAGCATATATTAATGGCAGGACCCAGTAGCTAAATTGTAACAGCCACACGGTCGATCGAAGGTTACTAGCTTAACTACGCTCCTGTGGTTTGTTCGTGGATGGGTTACCATCCATACATATTATTAAGAGTACACATTGTAAACGAGTTTATTACAAATTAGAGGATTACATCCAAGATAAGAATGCTTGAAAACATGCTGGTCTCGCTCCATAGGACAGTCTTAGAGTTTATCAAACTGGTTGCTAACTTAATTGTATTAGATTTATTTTTCCCCTATGACACTAATTTACATTCTATGATTACTATAACTCATACACTGATTTGTAACTTGTAAAATATTAGGAAATTTGTATTCTTGCCTTTGAAATGTTTGTAAGTATGTGGGCACCATGTATCTATCATATAATAATTATTAATTTATCTAATTATAAATTAATTTTAATTTTATTTTGTAAACCATTAAATCTGGAGCACTGTTATCTTCCACATGGAGGTGGGCGTTAATAGCTGCGACACAGTTTTTAACTAATGTGGCTGTTATCGTACGCAATTTATTTGTAAATGTACTGTTTCTGGTTCCAATAAAGATGAAGATTATATTATATTATATTATCTCTCCTTGCTTCTTTTAATTTTTTTACCTGGTGCTTAACACAAAATTTGAAGACACTAGTTTCGAAACTGACGGACTTTCACACAAACTTCAACCCCTATTAAACCCCTTTACGGGGAGAGTTTTCTATAATCGTTTCGTAGCTGGCGTCTCCTACTCATAATCTACCTCTGTTTGGCCATCTACCAGGCCAAGTTTAATCCTCATAGATCGAAATATGTTCAATCAATCAATCTGCCTCTTCCTAAGTATGTGAGGTTGGCTTCCAGTCTAACCGCTGCTGAATACCAGTATTTCACACGGAGATACTGCCTATCTGATCTCCACAACCCAGTTACTGTGTATAAGGATAACTCGTGGTGAGACTGGTTGTCAAACTAAAGAGCTTCTGGTTACCTGGGACTACTGACAAAGATGTACAAACAGCCGGAACAAACGGGTTCACGTGCTTTCCGAGGCACGAAGAAGTCTCCGTAAGTCAGAGTCAAAGCATTTATTTCAAATAGGCCCAAAAAGGCAATTTTGAACGTCAACAGTTATATGAAAATAGAATTGATTCTAGTCGCCCCTTCCAAAAGGTAGATTCGTATGGAGAAGTGGTGGGGCTCCGACGGAAGGCGAATTTGGTACCTTCGACGCGGACCGTAAAACTGATGAACGCAAGTGTCCCGCCTAGGGCCAGGGGTGAGGGAATCGTGCACCTACCTCCTCGGGAAGCCGCTCGATCTACCAGCAGAATCTAGGAGCTCCGAAGTCCTCATAGTTCGGCTCACCACGTGTCGGCAAAGTCCAGAGGCACAACACAGTACTTCAGTTCAACCGTCGAAGCCACAAATACACTACTATAGAAAACAGCGGGACTGCTATGAACTTATAATAGTCAAATTATATCGTTCTGCGATAAAAAAGTACAGCGGAGTTGCGATCACGGCGGAATCCATATTGGAATCTTATAATGTCTTTCTCGAGCGAGCCATAAAGAGGGCGACACTCGTCAAGGAGAAATTTACGAGGTGCACGATATAATTGGCAGGGAAAGGACTAGCTTGACATCTTGCGTAATAGTTTAACAAAATAAAAATAGATGGCGCTAACATTTCCTCCCCCTTTTAAAGGGTCACCTTTAAACCCAATCATAAAGTGTAATAAAGAACTGCGAAAATATAATATTGAAACTGCGATTCATATAAGATAAACTGCGACAATCTTAAACTAACTAACTGCTAGCAAAAAAACTATTGTGGTTACAAAAAAAAAAAAAAAAAACAATCTTATTGCGTAGGTAATGGGCACAAACGTACGACTGGACGCACGTATGTACCTTTAGCTGTTCTTACAGAAACTACACGCGTTATACCATCGTTAGAAGGAAGAATCTTCTCTACTATCGCTAATGGCCACGATAAAGGAGGTGAATTGTCAGTTATAATAACAACAACCGTGCCAGGCTTGATTGGCACAGACGGAGTATTCCATTTCTCTCGGGTTTGTAAACTATGTAAATATTCCATTCTCCATCTTTTCCAAAAAGATTGCACTAATTTATCAAGCAGAGAATGTCTCTGAAGCAAGTTGAGATTATCTGATTCTACTTCAGGCGCGGGCAATGAGAGTAAAGGAGCGGTATGCAAAAAATGACCTGGCGTTAACGCGGTAGGTTCTGCGGGATCGGCACTCAGGACCGTAAGAGGCCGAGAATTTAACAAACACTCGATCTGAACGAGCACTGTAACTAGCTCTTCGTAAGAGAGAAGCTGTTGACCGATGACCTTGAAAAGGTGCGTCTTGACGACCTTCACCATACTCTCCCAACATCCGCCAAAATGTGGGGCGGCCGGACAGTTAAACTTCCATGTGATACGGTTTTCAGCAAGCTCTTCTTCGAAGCGAGAGCGGAACTCGACATTATTAAGAAATTTATGTAAGTCGTGTAAATAAGAATTAGCGCCTACAAAATTAGTGCCTCTGTCCGAGTGCATTACTTGGACAGGGCCCCTGCGACACAAGAACCGTTTAAGTGCAGCTAAAAAACTGGCGGTGCTAAGATCAGTGGCTACTTCAATATGTAGCGCGCGAGTTGTGAGACAAGTGAACACGCAAAAATATGCTTTCAAAGCCTTTGCACCCCGACGGCGAATGGGAGTGTAAAATATAGGATCTGCGTAATCACGGCCCGTGTGAGTAAACGGCTTAATAACCTGACGCGTCCGACAGTCCGGCAAGTCAGCCATGAGCGGGAAGACGGGACGCGTTCGAGCGCGGAAACAAATATTACAATCGTGAACTACCTTACGAATAGCAGACAGTATCCAGTATTTCTGCCGTAATAGTGACATGAGCTGTTCAGGCCCAGCGTGTAAATATTTCTTATGATAATATTCAATTAATAAGTTAACAAAAAAGTCATGGCTTGGCAGAAGTACCGGGTGCTGCTGTGAGTAACTTAGATCAGAATGGGTGAGACGTCCACCAACTCTGATTAAATCGTTATGTAAAAACGGTCTTAATTTATTAAGACATGATGAAACCTGCGTGTTCAGTTTTAAATTTAAAATTTCTTTATTGAAACGTTTATTTTGGATAAGTTTCAGCAATTTGTTTTCTGCAAAACTCAAATCAGCTGCGGTTATATGTACGGAATCGCGACGTGGTAACAAATTAGCGAATCTATAAATGTAAACAATCGTACGGAGTATTTTACTCCATGACGAAAGGCGGCAAAGAGTATCATAAACATAAGAAGCGTCAGCGGGAATTAAAACAGCGTGAACGAGTTTCTTTTGTTCAGGTATCTCGTCCAACGTGAGCGGTTCCGTACCTTCAGTAATAGGCCACTGCGACGGATGTAACGTTAGCCAGGGGGGCCCTTGGGACCACAGAGGGTGGTCTTTTAACTTAGCAGGAGAGACACCACGTGACAGACAGTCTGCCGGGTTCTCAACCCCTGCAACGTGATAAAAGTTATCTTGCGGAAATATTATCAGTAAATTTAATAACTCGATTGGCAACGAACGTTTGCCAACGATGCGGTGAACCTTTAATCCAATAGAGTGCGACTTTTGAATCGGTAAAGGCGTAAATTTTAATTGCAAAACGGTTGTCATAAGTCTCAAGAACAGTCCGAAGCAATTTTGACAGCAAAAGTGCTGCACAACGTTCCATACGAGCAATCGTAATGGGCGAAGAAGGCACGATCTTTGACTTGGAACATAAAAAGCGGACAATATTGCCGGAGGCAGAGCCAACGTGTAGGTATACTACGCCACCATAAGCTTCGCCACTGGCGTCAGCGAACCCGACCAATGGCAATTTACAGTCGTTCTTCACTTCTAAACAACGCGGTATTATAATTTCGTTTAGGGCTGGTAACTCTGAAGTAAATTGTTGCCAAGCCTTGACAATATGAGTAGGAGCAGGGACGTCCGAATCCACTTTCAACTGCCACAACTGCTTAACAAGAAGTTTAGCTACTAAAATAGAAGGAGCGACGAATCCCATGATATCCCATAGTCTCGCGACGGTTGACAGTATGGTGCGCTTAGTGCACGCGATATTCGAACTTGGCGGGTTGATTTTAAAATAGAAAATATCTTGGTCTATAGACCAGCGAAGACCCAAGATTTTATGGTCAGCGGTTTTGTCAAATTCAACCTCAGTCGTCACCTTATGAGAGGCGGGAAGTTCATTAAGAACAGACTTTGAATTACTGTTCCACTTCACAAGGTCCCATTGAGCGCCCTTAAAAAAGCAATTAAATCTTTAGCGGTGTCAATCGCCTCGTCTTCGGTATTGACAGAGAATGCAACATCATCCATATAAAGGCACGAGGAGGTGACGGCAGCAGCGCGGGGATGCTCAGCGCCATCGTCAGCGATGAGTTGCTGCACAGTGCGCAGAGCGTGGTAGGGACTGGACTTTAAGCTAAAAAAAACTCTACTAAATTCATATAAGCAAAGCGGGTCGTTAGGATTGAAACGATAAAGAATTCTCTGATAACGTCGATCAGATTCGCGAATCATAATTTGTAAAAACATTTGTTTACAATCAGCGGTCATCGCTACAGAGTGTAGACGAAAATTTAAAATAATTTTGAATCACCCTGTGCAGCAAATCATTTAACGAAACACCGGACGATGTTTTACAGCTGCCATCCAGCACGGGACGCAACCTAGACGAAGACTTGTCTGGGCGGAGAACCCCATGATGTGGGATTATATAAGTAGGGTACACATCTGCAGTTTCATGCGGAAGAACTGAGACGGGCGAGATATAACCTTTAGAAAGGTAATCATTCAAAACTTCGTCATAAGCGGCGCGTAGCTCAGGTGAAGCTTCAAGCTTCCTCTCTAAGCATAAAAAACGTCTACGAGCGATATTGAATGAGTCACCCAGTGTGAACACATCCTTATCAAACGGTAGACCCACGGTATAGCGACCAGTAACTGGGTCCCGTTGCGTAGTTGAATGATAAAAAATATTCACATTCAGCATCAGCAGGATGCTGAACGGGTGGGCCAGGAACTTCTTCAAGTTCCCAGATGCGGGAAATCAAATTGTTATCCATAGGCGAAGGGACTATGGCGCAGCACGATGTGACACATGCTGGGCGGTTACTGAGTGTAGGTACGACCCCCATGAGTACGTAGCCTAACACCGTATTGACAGCGGCGGGCACTGACGGGCCACCAGGAACCACGTCAGGCAAAAGTAAATGCGGAAACAGCGATGCTCCAGTTAAAATATCAATTTTACTTGGAATAGCGAAACTATCATCAGCGAATTGAAGTTTATTCGAGTAAGGTAGGGCCTTAATATCAACAAAAGCGGAAGGTAAGTTGTCCGTAATTTGATCAACTACTAACGAGTCAATATCAAATCGGATATTTTTGTTACAGCGTGAAAATATACGTAAATTTATTGTCCCGAACGACGTCCTCTCTGTGCCTCCAAAACCTCTTACGGTCGTAGACCGTGTATTGTTTTGACGTAAACGTAAACGTTCACAACATTCCCTAGTAATGAAGTGACTTTGCGAAGCGGAATCAAGTAAAATTCTTATTAAATGTTCACGTCCAGTATTATCGTACGCCACAACTTGCGCTGTAGCGAGTAAAACAGTAGTATGCGAATTACATTGCAGCATCTCGCTGCAAGCGGCATTAGAGGAAACAGAACGCGGAGCGTCAACGGACATCGAACACAAAGCTACATCAGGCTGCGTGGCGGAGTGCACCGGCTCGGACGCGGGCACGGGTGCGAAAGGGACGACAGCAACGTTCGCTTGCGTTGACGTCACCGGATCGGGCGCCTCGCACTGCGGCGTAGGTATAGTGGAACTCGCCGCTTCCGCGGTTCGTGGGTTCGAATCCCGAGTAAAATGTAATAGTGAATGGTGACGTTGTTTACACGCTCTACAGCCAGATGCGGATTGACAACTCGATATTTTATGTTTAATACTTAAACAATTAACGCAACCGTTCATTTTCCTAACAACCTGTAAGCGTTCATACGGAGTTGATTTATGAAAATCAGGACATTTAAATAAGTGTTGATGTGTGACATTAGTACACAAACATTTATCTGTTGAATCAGATTCGACCGTGCTTATATACGTGTTATAACGCGGGGAGAACTGCGGTTTTTTACTATCATTAGAACTGCGGGAGCGATCAGCTGACTTTGCGGATTTATGTACTTGCGCGCCGGCTGTTAAAGCGTGAGCGCGATACAATATTTTACTCTGATTATTAACGAAATTGACTAATTCATCAAATAAAGGAATATCAGAATGATCCTGACTGTTTTCAAAGTTACGAACAGTTTCACTGTCTAACTTGGTAATATAGCTATTTGTACGAAAATTAAATTCAATAAATCTGGAATTTTTAAATGTTGTAAGGCACGGACGGCGTTAACAAACTTATCATTAAAAATGTCCAAATTATCGGAAGTAACGGCAGTTAACGGTTTAAAATCTATGATCTGTTTTAAATAAGTGGCCGCTAGTGTGCGTTTGTCTTCATACCTATTCACTAGCGTATTGAAAATGAGTTCGTAATTCTCAGCGGTAGGTACAATGCCGGCGCATGCGGCTAGCGCTTTACCGGTCAATTTGCCCTGTAAATAATGTAATTTTTGATGATCCGAGAGAGATGGATTATCATGAACAGCGGATTTATAATTTGAGTAAAACAATGGCCATGACCAAATGTCACCGTTAAAACTCATTAATTCAATCGGCGGTAACTTAATGATAGAAGATTTTTTCTCTAAGATGGACGGAACGACGTCTGCATTGGTATTGGAAGACTATATAACTGTTCAAACGAAACCAGCGCCTTGTAATCAGCGCGCGCGGTGGGATCAGCTGTCAGTAGACAGTTATTATACTGATCCATAACTTTATGAAATTCGGAACGAATAGCGTCAATGTTTGAGCTAGCGTCCAGAAAAGCCTCTTTCGCATCATCTCCCGTGCCTATGTCTTTAGATAAATCGTAGGCAGACTGTAAACACTCGAATAAAGCATTCCGTTTGGCTTCCAACGCCAACAACGAAAATTCCGTACTATCAGACTTAATAGCTTTCTTCATTATGAAATGAGAATTTTAAATTAAAAAGTATACAAAATAATTTATTTGTGAATTTGCGAATAATATAAAAGTAACCACAAGTGGGTACTAGTACCTACCTAGCGTACCTAGCGAGAATCGTGCGTGGCGAGCGCCGAGCGCGGCTCGACGGCACGTACCGACTTGTACGCCGCGTCAGTTATGGTAGGTATCTACCAAATCTCAGCGAAAATTATCGAAATAGAACCTTATTTCGCGAATACCACTGAGAATATGAATATTACAGCGATTAATAAGATGAAATATTAGTATGACAGCGGGAAAATAAGTATTTAGTGTTAAGCGGTAACAAAATGAAATAAATACCTTCGCGGTACGCAGCGAGCGTAATGGCGGAGGTTACGTTTTCTAGGCTAACGAAAACCTAAAAATGGCGGGTTTTAACACTAAATCTCCTATTAGGTGACCTAAAAGGGGCGGAAACTGTATCAATACGGTTCGAAGGACCACAATAATGGTGGGGCTCCGACGGAAGGCGAATTAGGTACCTTCGACGCGGACCGTAAAACTTGTTCGCTGCCAGGCCAGAGCCCCGACCATAGGATTTCAATTATTATGTGGAAGCGTGATAATCGTGGGCCCTGGGTCAAGAGTGGCTTGCGAAACTAGTCCGCCGTACGCGGAGCAGACAATACAAGTACAATTCAAAGTACTCACCTGGTGGTAGAAGAACACCTGCTCTGGTGCCTACCTGGAGTTATGTATGTAAGTGAGTGTATATGTATCGTGTAGTGACGTTGTAAATGGGTTTTCCAGGATACAGGCCGCAACATTGAGGCCGGAGGCAATCACAGCATGCGGTTTCCAATAAGGTCACTTTCACTTCAAAGTACTTCAGTTTCAACAAACGTAACCCGTATTATTACGTCAAATTGGGGTTATTAACAATCAAAGCAATTGGATCACGACTAATTGTCACAAACGGATCGATTTAAAAGGATTAATTTACAAAAGGTCGCGAAACTCCACACGGCGACAATCCACCCTTTTCAAGAACCAAAAACCAAGAGAAGTGTCAAGTGTCAAAGTCAAACTGACAAGTCAGATGTTATTCCGTTCGGGCGCGTTCCGAAGGCGCATAGAGTAACTACTTTAAACGGGATGAAACAAAACTGATGAACGCAAGTGTCCCGCCTAGGGCCAGGGGTGAGGGAATCGTGCACCTACCTCCTCGGGAAGCCGCTCGATCTACCAGCAGAATCTAGGAGCTCCGGAGTCCTCACAGTTCGGCTCACCACGTGTCGGCAAAGTCCAGAGGCACAACACAGCACTTCAGTTCAACCGTCGAAGCCACAAATACACCACTATAGAAAACAGCGGGACTGCTATGAACTTATAATAGTCAAATTATATCGTTCTGCGATAAAAAAGTACAGCGGAGTTGCGATCACGGTGGAATCCATATTGGAATCTTATAATGTCTTTCTCGAGCGAGCCATAAAGAGGGCGACACTCGTCAAGGAGAAATTTACGAGGTGCACGATATAATTGGCAGGGAAAGGACTAGCTTGACATCTTGCGTAATAGTTTATCAAAATAAAAATAGATGGCGCTAACAAGAAGAATGGGCAAGAAACTCCACCGTTACTCTTTTAAAATGTTTTCAATGTTTGTATTCAATATTTATATAATTATATGTGAAGACGATGCACCTAAAATAAAATTAAAACAGGGAAAATTCACTTTATACACGATTCTGACCATTTTTTAGCTACAGATATAACAATATACATGTTCAATCAAAGTGCTCTGTTAGTTTGTATTTGTATATCACACTCATTAGGAGATAGTGCATTGAACAAGCAAGAACATGTTTGTGGTCGCGTGCAGCGAATACAAATTTCAACGTGCACACCATGAGCATAATCTCAAAAATTCGAGCTAAGCCAGCTGCGAAACGTATATGGTTGGTGGGTAGTTGCTGCGTACTTCATGATATTACAACTCATTATCATTGGGCAAAAACCTTGTTGACCAGTGTAATTTAATGTAATGTTTTGTATTTCGTTACTTTGATTTTGAGTCGTATCTGGTTAAGCAAGAAATTTCATCAATTACTGTTCCATATTACTTGCTCCGTGCATGCTGACGAAATGACACTTCACGTTTACCGATATTACCACCCTGACGGGTTTAGGTACATCTAAATGATCAAGGTCATAGAGTCCGAGTGCTCACTTAGTTTTTCGAGACATTGCCAAACGGTTGGTATACTCTTCACGTGACCAGAAGGCTGGCCTTTCTTGTGTCCAAAAATAGGCTGGAAATGCTGACGCATGGACAATAGCATTGCTGAGCAATTTTTGCATTTGCTACGTTATATGGAAATATAACGTGGCAATGTTGCCACCTTTTGGGCACTTTTCCTGTTGAAAACGATGCAGGCGAATTTTTAGAAGCCCTATGATTTTTTTTCTTTTGTATACTCTTGTAAATAATGGTATTGTTATATAAAATGGGAAAGTTGGTGTTGGTTGAACTAACATATAATAAACTCTTTTTATTTTCGGACCAAAGGGTACCTAACTACCTAGTAACCTCCCCTTCGTTTACAGGCGCAAAGTGTCACATTTGAGAATTAATCAAGTAAAGCAAGCGCCTAATTTGTTTAAAATTCGCTTAAGCCTGGGCACATTTGATTACAAGGGTCGCCCGTCCGTCAGACCATTACGCCAGTTTGAACAAAACCTTATCTAGTTAGAATGTAATGACAGACGAACATCAAACAGATTCGTTTTCGAAGGCAGATTGTGTGTTGTGTTTTGAAACGTTTTAGGAGTGAACAGCCAACACACACAGTTAACAGCCTCTCTTTTCTGTGAATATGATCGTGATGATTTAGTTTAGTGAGCTTGTACGAAGCTGTACACCTGATGGTAAGCATAATAAGCCTAAAATATTCCCACAACTAGGCTATAGGTATCCTTTTGGTGTAAGGGAGTAGCTGTACGAATCACGTGACGCCAGTACAGGTTGGTAGATGTCACATGTCTTCGAAACTTTAGTTCTAGGGCAATGCATATTTCCACACGATGTTTTCCTTCACCGTTTTGAGAGCAGTAGTGATGAAATAATTTACACAAAGTGAAGCATCTGCCTGGGTTTGCACCTACGACCTACAAATCGTCAGTCGCGGCCACTGCTATCTAATATTAAGAATTAGCAACATTGTATTACGTTCTGCTTTTGAATTGCGAGTGTTCGCGACTTCGTATCTATGGCTTTTATTTAACTGCATATGTAGTAGTGGCGCGTGGTTTGGGCCAACTGGAGACACTGTTTTCTGATATATTTTCAACTACCGGGCATAACTCCTTCTTTCTCATACAAGAAGCTGATTGGACTTGGATTCTTCACGGTGGAACATGATACAGGGCGTAGATGTGTTTTGCGGGTGAGAAGAAAATCTCTGAAGATGATTATTGATGTTTAGGTTATATTTAAACATGCCAAAAGAAACGTTTGACAGTTTCTAGACACTTGTTGCCCGCACGGTGTCAGAAGCTCTTCCACGCCGTTGTAGTCGCTCTTGTCAAGTTGCACGAACGTCAGGCTAGATTCTGTCGAAGCGCGCCAACTTCACGCTTGCGTTTCGTTGTCAATTGACATCCCGTTTTCATGACTCTTCCGATATACATTTATGATTGTTACCGACAGGTTTCTTCATCTAAGATTTCACGACGAGAATTTCTCAGAATTTATGGCAGTTGCCTATTTTCTCACTAACTTTTGGCGCGTTGAGCAATTTTTTGTTGGGGAAAATCCTATCACAGACGTGCTAATGTTATCAGTATATACAATATTAGTCAGGCGCAGTCCTCAAGACTGCCAATGTTGGTTACGTTATGTCTTTAAGCTGTAAAAAAGTTTTTCAGTATTTCAAATGGGTAAACTGAAAACAAAAATAAAACAACACTGCAACCCTTCTCTAAGCGAAATAAAAACAATAGTCAGCAGTTTTCGCAATATACTACACATCCAAAAAGTCCAAATGAAATGTTGGTACCTTTAGAGAGTCGCTTGTATTACCAATTTGACCTCTGTCGGTAAACTCTTTACTACCTGACAGCTCGACGGCAAAGACAGGGTTATGTTTTTCATGCGTATCGATGTATCTTTTTTGTAGATTTTTTATTTCCTCAAATAATTTTAATGCTTCAATGATTTTTATTACGTCAGGTGTTTATCGACTCGTCTAGGCCACACGATGGTTATGGCAGGTTTTAAAATCAATGTGGCGGGTTTTTAGTGACTTCAAAAGATTTTTAGTAAATTATCACGGCCGCACGAAACGTTTCTATCGAAGCTTAAACGCTTCGCTTGCTGCGTTCGGTTTGTGGATCAATTACTTGTCAAACCCCGCCGTGTCTCAGAAAGCACATTACGTCGTTGATCCCGACTGTAATTTGTAAATCTTTAACAGTCGTTACGGGTAGTCAAAACAATTCATTTTTTTATCGTTTTTATCCTTTATTTCAATATCAGTTACAGGTCAAATCTTAAGATCTTATAATGCGCCGTATTCTGACAGATAAATGAATAATCATTACCAATTACCTAATTAATTGTTAAAGTTATAGAATCAGAGGCATAAATCCGTATAATAAGTAAAAATACGTTTAATTATATTTAGGACATTTTTTATGGAAAATTATATGTCAAGAAGGGACACTATCGTTTTCATAATTTATAATGATGTTATCAGGTATCCTGTTTATTCCATGGAGGTTCCATAGCTTCACCTTAAAACAGTTTTCAAATGCAAACTCTAATACTAATAAAACGAATCAGGTTTACTGGGTCCCCATAAGGTTCCTGAAATAATTTCATATATCGGTCATCTTAGTATGACATACTGAATTCACCTTGTCAGTCTGCGAAGGGCTGTCCCCTACACGTTTTATTTTGTATTTAGTTCTCGGGTCGTGCTTTAATAATAACAACCACACGGGTCGATCCAAGTTAAAAAACTACTTTTGTTGCAGACAGTTCGTGGATACACGACCATTCATTATATATAAACAACATTTATTTCAGAATTTCTTCCATACGTGTTAGTAACAGTGAAAATTTATAGACCTTTTCGTCAAGAAAGCATGTAAAGTCAGGCGGGTTGGTGATCGCAGTTTGGTGTTAAAATGCATAGAGAACGCTGCTACCCATTCTCTAGTAAGTCTCTTGGTCACCTCTTACGACAGCCACGGGAAGAAATGGGATGGTGTATTCTATACTTCCGGCACCATGCGGATTTTATAACTTGAGGGGGGTGTTATTCCGTGTTATGCTCAATTTTACTAACACCTGGCTAACAGACGATCCCTGTTTTAAGATCTATTTATTTTTATTTGTAAAAGTTTTGGCTGGATTAATAGGATCGGTTCAGCAGAAAACTTAAATCAGTGTATGTCTGTAATAATTTTTCTCTTCTCTTTTGTTTGTTATTGAATTTAAATTTGTTTGAAAAATGGTTTATTCTTTAAATCGAAACCTCAGTAAAAGATAAAAGTCACCGGGTAATTGCATATTACAGATAATATGGCGATGTCTGCTTGGGAGTTTGTTCCGCCACTTCTTCTTCCCAGCTAAAGCACTAGGAAGTGTCGAAGGGCGGGCGTTTTGGGGGGACTGTCTTTTGTAACATTGACGTTCAAAAAGTGCTGACTCTCAGCCTAGTTTGAATAAATGAATTTGATTTTGATTTTTTTTTTTTGAAAGCCTTTCATTTGAAAATGCGGCCAAGATTACCAATACAAGGCTTTGCATACATTGCCATGTTATGATTATCGCTTTAAATACGTTGTTGAGTTGATTTTTTTCACATCTATGAAACAATGGATTAGAAATTACCATCAAATCCTCCTTACAATAACTGTCAATGCCTTGTAAATTAAAGTCATGCGGCTGAGTCAACTTTCGATCTAAAACTGAATCTAAATTAACCGTAGATCCTTGTTTATTCTCTCATTACTTTTACTAAAACAATAAACAACGGATTAAACAACAATTAATTATAACATGTGGGGAGCGAAGTTTCAGGATTTACGGTTAACGCGAGAAACACACAAACCGTAATTTATTTACTTAATATATAATACGATTCTCGGAATTAGGAGTAAGACCATCTGTCGCGAGTGTTGCCATGTAAATATTGTAATTTGGAAAGATAAACGCCTAACGTGCAAATAAATATGAGTTAGGTCCATTATCTCATACACTGACTTGTTACTTGTAAAAATATTAGGAAATTCGTATTCTTGCCTTTGCATTGTTTTTGTAAATTTGTGAGCACCATGTATCTATCATGTAATTAATTTATCTTTCATTGCTTCATTTTCAGTTCTTTTACCTGTTGTGTTATTGTAATTTTTATTGTAGGTGCATCGTCTTCACATATCTATATAAATAAAAATGAATCCCTATTTCCCTTGGTCACGCCATCACGCGTGAACGGCTAGACCGATTGCACTTTTTATTTTTTGTTGTGTTTGTTATTGTCAAGAGAAGGTTCTTATGAAAGAAACAAAAAAAATTGCGCGGAAAATTAGAAAATTTAAGAAAACTTATTTAAGAATACTTGGACAAATATTTTTGATTTTGATTAAATTCTTGAAGAAGGCTATAAGCTAATAAACATCACGCTAGGGCCGTTAGGAAAATTTAAAGTAAGAAAGAAAGCTAAGCTAAGAGATAGCGCGGGAAGACAATGGGATGCGATTAGGTGGGTCGGGGGAACAAGAAATTTCACGCGGGCGAAGTCGCGGGCAGTAGCTAGTAAGTGTATAAATATTGTATACAAATACTGAAAACTATTTTAAAAGAGTAACGGTGGGTTTCTTGCTCATTCTTCTCCATACGAATCTACCTTTTGTAAGGGGCAACTAGAATCAATTCTATTTTCATATAACAGTTAACGTTCAAAAGTGCCTTTTTGGGCCTAATTGAAATAAATGCTTTGACTTGACAAAACTTTGGCTTTGATTAAACACTCGCTAATATAAAGATGCAGTGATGGAGAACCCGTATAGCTCAAAGAATTACCAAGCTTAAGATGCAGTGAACAGGGCACATTCCTCGCAGAACAGATGGCCGATGAGAATTAAAGGTTTTTGAGAGGCAAGCGCGTACTGGAAGATGTCGCGTGGGAAGGCCTCCGGTTGCGGGAAGCACAGAACCGGTCGAAGTGGCAATGCTTGGAGGATCGATATGTCCAGCAATGGACATTTTTCGGCTGAAATGATGATGATGAAGGAGAAAATCGAAAATTAACAGTGACTTGTAAGTTGTGCCCGATTGATGGCAATAGATGAGATGGGAGAGCAATGGAGTGTCACTGGTAACGGCCGTGAACTATGAGGTGTAAGGTCGAAGTTCGAACCCTAAGAGACGCTTCATCGTCTCCATTCCTGTTCTGTGCTTCTTCAAGAGACGCTTTACTTTTTGTAAATTTTTGATCACCATTGTTCTCAGAATGGTGAAGGAAAACAACGTGAGAAAATCCGCATGCACATGGTCAAAAAATTCGAAGATATGTGACATCTACCAATCCGCACTGGACCCGTTTGGTGAATACCGGTACACGCCTTCTCACCAAGTGGAGGCCTATGTGACAGCAAGTGATTATGGCTGATTGCTTGCTTATGCTATTGCTGCTGAAAATAGGCTCACCCTCTATTACATGGAACTTAAACATAACTGGCGAAATGTGCGTATACTAAGATACAACTCTGCTTAACCATTCGGGTATTATAGTCCTGATGTTTTTTTTTTTATAATATTCCACAACTATCACACAACGCCCTCTAGTCCTAAGCTAAGCAGAGCTTGTGTTATGGGTAGTAGACAACTGATAAACATACTTATATATTTCTAAATACATACATATTATAGATAAATTACACCCAGACACAGAACAAATGATCGTGCTCATCACACAAACATTTGTCCTGGGTGGGATTCGAACCCACGACCTCCGGCATAGCAGTCAGGGTCACTAAACACTAGACCAACAGGCCTGTCAGATGTTATATGTTGTGTTAAAAAAATGCCGAACTGTTATTAGTAGAAATTCGTTGCCTACACACTGTCAAAATTCGTCTAAAAAGTAGTTTTAAAATTGGTTGCCAAAAAGAAGATAAAACTAAGCTAACTAAAGTTATTTTTTAATAACCTGCAAAACTTTCTCCTTGACAACGTAATGCTTGAGGCAAGCTTGTCTAACGTTAAACATCATTATAAGTTAGTAATTAACAAAATATCAACTGCTTAGGATGTGACAGTGCGGCAAGCACTCTCGTCGGTCTGGGATAAGCAGAGTTCCAAGCACAACAGACTACCATTAGCGCAACCAAGTTTATAACTTTAATATTTTTGTCGTAGTGATAAAAATGTGGTTTATAAAGTTAAAAAGTTTGAGCATATCTTGTGCCTAGAAAGATTGTTTAGGCAAAAGAACAAGCACGATTGCGGACTTTTCCTATTTCTGTGACGATCAAAAAGTTAATGTTTTAATTAAGTAGAAACTCTGTCAAAAAGTTATTTAAGCTACTCCAATGTTAATATTGAGATTTTATTGGAGTTCTATGCTTGGAGTTTCCCTACGCAATCGGAGCAATGAAGAGATTCGCAGGAGATCGACGGTAACCGGCATTCATAACCCGAAGAATTGTCAAATTTAAGTGGAAGTGGCACATTGCTCGTTTATAACCTATGAACTTGGCTTGACACGCTACCGCGTGTCTAGATTTATGTAGTAGTGTTTCTGTTTTATTTATAATTCATTATTATACATTCTTAATTATTATTCCTCTCAACCAAAGCACCTGCCATGTAATCTCTTCACCACCCTTTTTTTTTGGGTGGGAAATCATCAAATGACTTCTCCCGTTCTGGGCGGAGCGGGAGGGCATTTCAGACTTTTACTGACTAAAACCCACCCGTGTTCCTTCAGTTGCCCATGTGCCAGAGACACGGTATCTCTTTCAAACACTCTCGCGACTCTGGCAGGCATCGGTCCTATCAGACCACTTCAGTTTTGCTGACATCTCTTTGAGGCTCGCGTGGAACACTACGCGCCGTCGACCCGAGCTTGGTCCTTACCGGGTGGCGAGCTACCCATTGCTCGCCGCCCACAAGCTCGCGCCTACGGTGGCCGGGAGTCAGCTATCGACACCCGAGGCCCGGGGCGTCTGCCCCTGCGGCAGCTAGGGACGTGAGGGCGCAGAGACTGCCACTCCCTCACGCGCCCTGCCTCCTCGTTCGCGAGCATTACTGCTTCGCAGAAGGAGGTGACGGCTTCCCATGACCTCTCGCTCCGTACCGTGGCTCGCACCAGGGCCAGGTAGACGCGAGAGGTCGCCGCCGCCGATTGCCTCCACGAGGACACGGCGGTGCTCCGCCAGGCAGGGCACACTTCCACCGTATGCTCCACCGTGTCCTCTAGACGATCCTCACAATGGAAAAACCCGGGCGTATCTTCCCGCTTTATCCTGAACAGGAACCCTGCGTCAGGCAGAAGGTGAGGACACCGTGGCGCCTCTCTATCCACTCCTCAAAGAGGGGACTTACCGCCGCAATTGTGGCGTGCCCAGCACTGGGTTGCGACAGTCGTACCCGCCATGTCGCCATGAGATCACACCGGAGCTCTGTCCGCCGTGCCGCGATTTGTCGCGGCAGCGGAGTTTCGTCCGGCGTTTCGCCTCCTCACGCCACTCCCACATGTGCGTTAGGACCTTTGCCTCTAGATCTCATGGCGTCTTCACCACCCTAGGTTGACTGGTAGAGAATGCCTACGGTATTAAGTCCACATTTGTACCTTTTTGTGTGCGAGAAGTTTTAATAAATAAATAAATAAAAGGGTCGAAAGGTTCTGGAGGGGGCTATGTCCAGCTGTGGACGTCTTTCGGCTGAAATGATAACCGTCATTACAGTTTATATCGTAAGTTTACACAAACCGCGGCAAAAAATAAACTGACAACATTTTTTCACCCATGTGAATAATTTAGTCAAAATGTATGTGTAATTTGTCCAACGGAAGCACAGAACAATGTACTAAATAATACTAAAAAAAATCTCAAAAACCCGGGTCCCATTATATTCGAATTAGTGCCACATTTTCATAAAAAGAAACCAAATGTACACCGAATAACTCAGCCCAGACTGGCTGGAAACACACATTTTTAAATTCCGAATTCAACCCCAAAGGCTTCAAATTGAATCAGTTTCATTCCGAAAGCGTCGATCTGCGACCAACTATGTAATGACAGGCCTTTTAATCTCACAGAGCACTTTGTCACACTGATTGCGATGGAATTACTAAGCTATTGAACTAGATAGGTCTAGATTATGTGGAGGGCTTTTGTTAATTAGTAAAACGAGAAACTATTTGAAACTGATTAACATTGTACGGAAAGTCCTATTGAAATAAATTTGCAAGTAGCGACCCTAAATCTTACTAGCTTCAACTTGAGCAATGGTATTCAGAAAATTGGTTATGAAAAGACAGTTTATAAAGACATGAATGGTATTTATTAAAACTTTGATGAGGTTGGCGTTTTTACTTACCACTGAGAAAGAACACTGAATTGGTTAGCTAAGTTGTAAAGTGTAACGTTGAACTTAGCCTGATCATGAAACGGAAGTTGGTCACAGCAACTCGTAGTCTTAGGCCCAGCGCACCGCTGGAGGTACAGTGGAGAGCAATTGAAGACAACTAATTAATATAAACCTTAACTACCTTGACATGCGTCCAATATAAGAATAAATTTGCATGCCACGCTCAGAGCGCCCTCAAGCTACTACAAGAGCATGCGCGCGACTGTTCCAGTCGCCACCATGCTGCTCTGCGCTCCGCCGCACTACCATTCTCGAGGGCTCTCAAGGGCTCTTGGCACCGTTCGGGGACCGCGGAATCTGCCCGTGCGTTTCACGAAAATACACTCCGCTACGCCTCCAGCGGTGTGCGCTGGGCCTTATAAATCTTAGACCAACCAATGATGTAAGCAAGGTGTTGTATCAGAGTATGTCAGATATTTGAATCGTAGACCCAAACTTCCACGCGTTTTAAGCAAGCCCCTTATAGTTTTTATTTAATATTTGTACTTTTGTTATTCTCATGTTGAAAATTTCATGATTAGGTAAGCATAGTGTTCAACTGTTGATCGGGAATTTTAGGTAATTAAATAACTTGTGTAGCTTGCTGGTTCTCTGTTGATCAGCCTTATGTAGGGTTCTTATATCATCATAGCAGGCACGCTATTCTTCGGCAATTTCTTACCATCCACGATTACTAAACTTGTTGATACTTGGACCTCAATTTTTAGATGCATTTCGCAGTCCTAGTTACTCAATACTCAATTCTTTATTGCATTCCATATGTTACATAGATGATTAAATATAAAATGTACAAGATCAAATATGGACCCTGTCGGGCACGCAAAAATTAGGAGACAGGAAGAGGGCTGAGTTACAATTTAATTAAATCAGTATTCTCATTTACTGTCTTTCATTTGGTATATAATTATATTGAATACATATTATTATTATGTTCGTGTAGATAGGTATAGCATATCAGTTGTTAATTATATATATTTTCACGAGATTAGTTATTTTGGGTGTTATATTTTTCAATCTATTTCAATCTGCCAAGCCATTTCCCGACTAAGTTAGGGTTTGTTCTTTGTCAAATCCGTTGCATCTGAATACTATTCCGTTAATTTTTAATATCCTTTAAATCGCTGTTACCACTCACAGGAGTGGCGCCTCTAAACCTTTAATATCAGCGGTAAAACCGTTACCGCTCTAAACGTCGTTACTTTTTATTAGTTACACTTTAACGCTTATTTTAACTGTTCCATGCAAAGTAATACTGATTATTTAAAGGCTTTTATAGCCTGGTTGGACCGATGGTTCAGTTTTATGTGCTTTGACAATCTTTGTCGATGTAAAGTGTAATTGAAATATGGCTTTGGAGGTTGTGCGCAGCTAGTAAAGAAACAAATTGGAAGGGGCGGCATATTTTGGGATCCTGCACATTTATAGGACCAGTCCCGTGTCGACGGCGCGTAGTGCTCCATGCGCGCCTCAAAGAGATGTCAGCAACAACTGAAGGGGTCTGCTAGGACCGATGATGCCAGGGTTGCGAGATTTGTTCGAAAGAGATACTATGGCCCTGGCATATGGGCAACTGAAGGAACACAGCTGGGTTTAAGTCAGTAAAAATCTGACACGCCCTTCCGCTCCACCCTAAGCGGGACATGTCATTTGATGATTTCCCACCCATATTTTTTTTTTAAGCAGCAATGGATTATCAATATCCTTCAAATTGATAGTGTGTTAGGGCCGGGATGGCAGCGGCACCGGAATGGCAGCGGCCGGCAGCGGCCACGGGCGACGCCAGCGGCCGCCAGCGTCGCCGCTGGCAGCCACTGGCGGCCGCTGGCGGCCTCGCGCGACCTCTAGACCCTGCGCGCGTGGTATCTTCTTAACTAGTTTAGTTTCTACATTCGGTGGTGAGGAGCGCGCAGCCACCCGCGGTGCCGCGAGTTGCCTCGCGTCGCCGCTGGCAGTCGCGGGCGGAGACACCAACAAGACGCGCGAGGCGCGCGGCCGCTCGCGTCACCGCGGGCGGCCGCGCGACCTTTTCAAGCTTTTCAAGCGATACTGGTCTTTTAAGTATGTAGTTTAAAGTTTAAAATTATTTCACACTGAAAGTGCTCGCTGCGTCGTTGCCGGCCGCTGCCATTCCGGTGTGACCTGGCCCTAACACAACTAGAGTGCAGGTTACTGTACATGATATCCCTGGGTAAGACTGGTTATCAGACTTCGTGTTTCTAACGATCCATAACGGCTGTCAAAGATCCACAAATGACTGCCAGGACCAACGGCTTAACGTGCTTCCCGAGGCACGGAAAGGTGTTGGTAAGTAAGGTCACCCATCCACGGAACAGCTGCGGCAAGCGTAGCTTAACTTCACGAATCGACCCATGTGTCTGCTATTCTTAAGCCACAATGTCACACCATAAAATCCCATTATTGGACAAATCCTTCCATAATGGGTAGGAAAATTGCAACAAGATGGCCGTTTGCTCGGTCATCTTCAGACAATTACGAAGATAAATCCTGCGGGAGCCAGTCTAGAATGAAAATTACATGCTACGATATCTCGAGGGTCATCGTTTAATATAAATTGGAATTGTAGTCAGCATTTCATTTAATATTTATGTCTAGATACTATCTTCAAAGTAAGACGGATAGCATAATTGTCATTTTAAACATGAACAAAGTCATTTGAGACTAAACTATGCTATTATTTAAAAACGTACGCAATTTATTTTGAAAAAAAGAAAGAATTATTTTATACAAAATGGCAGATATATCGACGTCGAAATTGTAACCACGAATACGGCTACTGATTCTAAATACCCTAGCGCTGCGAAGTTTTCATCGGTTATCAAAAACACCTGCATCTTATTTATTTATGAATAAATAAACAAGCCTCGGACTTACACAGTCGCCAATTACAAGTGAACCAACAATTTCAACATAATAGAAATCACTGGCCCAGTGGGTCTCAACTTACGAGGTTAGGTTGTCAATTTGAATCCAGGCAGGCACTTTACTTCATGTATTTAATTTAATCACCATTGCTTTCTAAACGGTGAAAGAAAACATAGTGAGGAAACCAGTATGTCCAAGAAACGAACAATTCGAAGACGTGACATCCATCAACCCAAACAGGGCCCGCGTGGTGAATTATGGCCCAAACCTTCCAGTGGAAACATTTTAGGCTGATTGTGATGTGTTGTGTGTGATTATCAATATTACCATTGACCACGTATTACCTACATTTTATGAATGAATAAAATGCACCGATCCCAGCGTGGTTTGACCAGACTCGATTAATCGAATTAAACCGAAGATTTGCTCTAGCCTCTAAAGGCCTCACATCTCATGATGCTACAGAGATCATTGCATATCAAAACTTTAATCTTATAAAATCATTGCTGGGACAGATATTGTAGATCTGTGTCTAGGGTGACACCTTTGTACATGTCATGAAAGTCCGCAAAGATTGGTCCTTTGTACTCCAAATAGGGTTGCCAGGCGTCCAGATAAAGCCGGACACAGTCAGGCTCTTTGGTTGTGTGTCCGGCCAAATTAGACGGTGTCTGGCCTGTCCGGTTTTTGTTAGGCTTTTCAATTTGATCATTTTAATTCGTTTATGTTACTTATTTATTTTAACGTTAATTCATTAGTGTTTTTTTTTTTAATTTTGTTTTAAGATTAAATAATTAAAGATGTCAGAACTTTTTACCCAAATGTCCGGCGAAACTGACGGGTCTGTCCAGCTTTTCGGTTTTAAGACCTGGCAACCCTAGTCCCAAAATAACGTTGCGTGAACATGCCATTATACTACACTCGTTTTTTTTGTTTGGGAAATCATCAAGTCACGTCTTCTGGTCTGGGCAGAGCGGGAGGCCATGTCAGATTTTTAATGACTAAAACCACCCGGTTTCCTTCAGTTGCGTTTGCCAGGGCCACGGTAACTCTTTCGAACAAATCCGCGACCCTGGCATGATACTACATTCCCTACGGCTACGAGAAGCCAAGCGCAAAAGAACGAGACTATGTAGCACAGACAGAAATAGAACTGCACTTGCTCATCGACATTATTGGATACTGGGTTCACAGGTTCACAATAACCTCATTGCTATTCTAAACATTTGCTCACTTACCCAACAGCAATGCACGAATGCTGTGACTGGCTGAAAGGTCTTACCTACGAAGAATCCGTAAGACTCATACAATTATTGAGTTAGCTGGCTACTTCACCAACGCATACTCACTCGAACCTTCTGGGACTACACTACCAAACACTCACTCTCACATACACACACTACAACACACATAGTTCCTTTGTCATCTATCATCATCTATACTCTATAGTAGTAGTAGAAATAAATAAAATTGGAGTGTCTATTTGTAATATTAAGATAACTACTTTTTATTAAGTGTATATGGATGTATACACTGTACATATACCAAAACAACATTTTTTACAATTTTTGTCTGTCTGTCTGTCTGTTTGTTCCGGCTAATCTATCTAATCTCTGAAATGGCTGGACCGATTTTACTTTCGACTGGCAGATAGCTGATGTTACAAGGAGTAACTTAAGCTACTTTTACTTTAGAAAAAAAAAATAGGATCTCAGGAAAAAAAAAAACGAATGAATTTTTTTTGTTAAATACCACGCGGACGAAGTTGCGGGTAACAGCTATTACCTATATAACCTGGATTAATGCATTCTTAATACATTAACCGCGGTAGTACGTCCTCTTGCGAGAATTTTCGACATCCACGCGGGCGAAGCCGCGGGCAAAAGCTAGTAAAAGATAAGTTTCAATTTGTTCATATTTCTTTTTCAAAACAATATAGTACAATATAAAGAACTATCTTAGTTAGTCCGGAGGAAGGTTATGAAATTCATGATAAAGGGTAGTTCTAGTACGTAACGAGTGCCAAAGCATTCTTTTCCAAAAGACCTTGTTTTAGGGAGATTTACAGTTCCCATTCCTTCAGTAACATTTTTTTTTATCGTTAACGATTCCAATCGTCCTGGAATTAATGTATTGAAATATGTATGAGGAATAAAATAAAAAAATGGGATAAAAATTCGTTGAGCCGTTTTTCCGTGATTGACTAACAAACATACAAAGTTACACATTTATAATATGTATTACTAGCTTTTGCCCGCGGCTTCGCTCGCGTTAAATTCGGGGTAGGTAACACGGTTCCTCTTTCCTGATTTAGAACACAGAAGTGAACTTGGAACAGAATGTTATTTTAATACGCTACTGTAGACGATATTATATGTCTTTCCATTTGGGGATAGAATGTAAAGATTCTGGGCATTGGACACACGCGAACATGCTTCATACAATTGTCCATGGGAAAAACACGGCTTTTCTAAGTTCACCCCAGCCACCTAAAAAAGAAAAAAAAATAGCCTATGTCACTCTCCATCCCTTCAACTATCTCCACTTCAAAAATCACGTCAATTCGTTGTTCCGTTTTGCCGTAAAAGACGGACAAACAGACAAACACACTTTCCCATTTATAATATTAAGTATGGGTCTACAATAAAATAATAGTCCTTGCCTGACTTCAGTCATGGCGGCTGATTTCAGCAGAGATTTGCTATCAAAGCAGATTCATTAGAGTGCACGAGTTTGTGTTCAAATGTTTGTTTTTGTTCTGATTGTTATTGTGTTATTGCCAATGTTGTAACATGTACCTGTTTTGTCTTTGGTCATTAGTCCTGACGTGACAAGCAATGTCAATATTGCTAAACTGATTTTTTATTGACTTAAATACGGGGCTTTTGGCTACGTTGCATTTTATGTATCTTTTTTTATTTTAATCTTGTAATGTGCGTTTTGTTTGTGCAGAATAAATAAGTTCTTTTTCCTTTTTCTTTCTTTCAAATGCAGACACACTTTGTATTTCCTCGCCGTCACCGATGAGGCTAATTTGAAGTCAGCTTCCAGTCCAACCGGATGCAGTTGAATACTAGTATTTTACATGGAGCGGCTCGCCATTCATATTTCATCACTTCATCAGTCAGTCTCATCAAGATTATTTTCATGTCTATTAAATTACAGGGAAAAACATTTAAAAGCTGCACCGTATTTAATTGCAATTAATAGGTAGGTTTATAATTACTTGTATCTGCTCGTTCCAAATGAAATAAAACGAAAACGAACGATACTGCACTTTGAAACGGAATTCCAATATTAAATAAAAGTCCATGCTATTTACAATTAAATTTTATTTGGCACTGAATCAGTCGTTGTAAAACGAACCTTACATTACACATTTAAGACTCAAAATGGCACTTCCTTGTTTTTTTACATTAAAATGCATTGTATAAGGGCACATTTGCACGCATCACGTTTCTGGTAAATAGTTTTATGTTAATACATTTTATTTGGACGTATGTAATGAAAATAATGTTAAATTGAAAGAATATAAATCAAAATGGTTAACCATTTTTATCATTAAGGTGGAAGCTCCGGGGTAGAACTATATGGGTCAGGGTTTTTATCTCTTTCTCCGTAGTTTTAATGGTAATCTGGCAGTTTAAGTACTTCAGTAGTAGTAAGATGTCGTTGCTTTGATATTTTTCGTCGAATCGTTGAGCTCCTTATTTTATGAGTTGAGCTGCACGATCACTACAAATGTGTGCACTGACTGGACAGGTCCACTCAATCTGTGTGGTTTTTTCCTCAAAAGACCAACCCACAATACATATGATTTGACTACAACTATTTCTGGATTTAAAAAAAGACTGTGAACTCTGAGTTTGTGTCGGCCTTTTCTCAAGAGTAGTCAGATAGGTTATGCCGAGATTATCTGGTTTTAAAATTATGAGAAAAGTGTATGCACCAACCTATTTACAGAAATTTACATTTATAGCCCGCGAAGTTTAAATTTTATTACGACTTTTACAATCTGCAGCCTGTGTGTTAATTTAATTATGAATATTTCATTAAAAAGAACCTGGGGCTTGGAGCTTTCACCATAAACCAATATTTGTACCAGGGATTATGGTTTTTAAATAAATGGATGTTAAGACTAATTTACAATATCACATACCTCGGACGTACACTTCCTTCTAATTTCTACTGATTTATATGGTTGAATTCACAAAAATAGAAGTCAGATTTAGAGTTATTTGCCTCCATAATCTGAACGTTAATCAAAATATAGGAAACATCGAAGAACATAAGTATCTAAATAATTTACTTAGGAACTGGGCGGAATAATATCCATTTTTTTTTTCAATAAACGTTTTCTGGCATTTGTATGGCACGATTTCCATCGCTTTCAAATTGAGCTCTAATCAAAAATAGACCATAATCCATAGGCACAAGGCTAGAATTCACTAAGGCACGGTCTCCTCATGGGGGTGTCTTCCCGGGGCTCGGTGGTGGAATGCAACTCCAGGTTGTAACGTCTGTTGTACCACAGGAGCATCATGATACAGACCAGACACAGGATTATGAAGAACACCAGCATGAAGAGGAGGTAGAACTGGAAAGAGAGAAAGCACGTTAATTTGCATTAAAACATTACGAAAAGAAAAAAACATAACACAAAAAAGAAAAAGCGTAGGAAAAATGCGTGTCACGTGTACGCAAAACACTTGAGCTATGATAATGTTAATACATACGTTAAAAATGTATGAGACTGACATACGCTACCGAAAATCTTCATCTTAAATATTAAATACGACTATTATCGAATAGTCATGGCGACAATTTTTGCAAAAATGGAAAGTTACATGACCAACATCACCTATGCAGAGACCATCAAGATGCCCTTCCAATGAAACTGTGAAACTGAATCATTCAACCCTTTTATCACTTAACCTGAAAGACGTCTACTAGACATAGGGCTCGCCCAAAGGACATAGGCCTTTCCCAATAAATAAACTTAGGTAACCCAATAAAAAGATGACAAATTATATCAAACTATTGTATGCCTAACATGGTAGAGCAGTGCAAACGCGCACCAAAATAACTCAATAACAACTTTGTAACCACTGTTTCACAATAAAGAATTTTGACTTTGACCAATTCAATCATTCAGCCCTTAAAAATATTTTAATTAAACTAACATTCCGCCAGTCATCGAACGATCATGAAAAATTACTGTACCATCGAATAGTATGGAAACTCCGACTGTTGTCAATCACTTGATAAAAAAAAACAATGTTCAATATCGACGCATGCGTTTCAGCGCACATTGTAAACTACGTTAACTGAAATAACAAACATGGCATACACTGTTTTCTTTTAATTACCGGAGAGCGCCAGTCAATCAATCAATTAATTTGATAGGTATAATGGCAAAACATATCGAGAGCGGTTTAACATAAATAAAGAACTGCGCTTCAAAATTCAAAAAAACTAGGTTGGTTAGTACCAACCTAGTTTTCTATATATACTTCTTTACTTAATATTACAAAGCTGAAGAGTTTAGTTGAACGCGCTAATGGAACTACTAGTTCGAATTGAAAAAATATTTTAGTGTTAGATAGCCCATTTGTCGACAAAGCTTCTAACGTCAAAAGCTATATACGATTACGCTAGGATCATTTGGGGCTGAGCAAGACAAAAACGTCACATGCGAGTACGTCGTATCCGTGACTTTTTTCAGGAAGGCGATTCGATATCACGGGGTGGGTCGAAGGAGCAATAAATTTGACGCGGGCAGTATAGCTAGTTATCATTATATACATGATGAAATTGAGTAGGTACGCTAAATTAAAATATATAATTCAACAAATACGCACATACGTGCGCGTAGGTGAGCGATTTGGCAAAGTCAGCGCGTGCTCTTTTTTCATAGGAACGGTCAAAATTAGGTAAATTGGTTCATATTCTGAAATCCGCGATAAATGGATTGCTTATATGGCACGCACTAAAACTTATATTTTACTTCTTTTTTCTTTTTGTTTTAATTTACTTATTAATTTTGTTTTAATTGGTTAAAGTATTGTATTTTACTGGAGCGCCGATAATTCGTATCTACTTTTAAGCAATAACTGAGTTTGCACTGTCTAAGATGATAATTACAGGGTTTTTTCAAAATTATAATTAACATGACTAATGTAAGAGTTACTGAAACTTCAGTTTCGAATTGAGTCCAAGTTTTTTTCATCTTGTCCGAATCAGTCACATATAAAAATGTTTCCATTTTCATTAATTCAAAACTTTCCACGTTTAGAAAACGCAACATAATAACTACTGAAAAAAATAAATCAAAACAGAAGTTCTGCATGTGCAGTATTTTTGTCTTTTTTTTTCGTTTACGAATAAGGGCCTGTTCACACAAATTATAACCACACATCGTCCACTTAAAAATCGGTAATCAATCTTCAGAGTGTTTCTTTTGCCCAAAACACACATTTACGCCCAGTATACTGAGCTGGAATCCAGCTCCAATTAGCCTCTTGCCCCGATATATGTATCTGTTTTACTGATACGGAATTTAAAATCTATTGTGCATTACTTGATCGAGAAAATCGTTGAGCTACTCGCTTCGCTGTCGGCACTAGGACAGGTGCTTAAGCCTCGGAAAAGGTCAACAAAAACACAACCACAGTCCCTAAACAAACAACAGATTCTAAAAGGACTCAAAACTAATAAAAGTCTCCAACGCAATGTTTTCATTTCATTACGAAATCTCCGTATTATGGAGAGCTAAGCCTTCATGGTAGTGGGTAGGCCCACTTGGGGTAACGAAGTCAGTAAGAAAAATATTAACTTTTGGGGAACATAAATATTTTTGAGCTCATGCGGAGCTTAAAGGAATAGAAGGTTACGTAAATATTTTTTCTTTGCAAATTAAGATGTGGCTTGTGTTATTTAAAATTATGTTTATTTTAAGAGCTTGATTCTTAAATTTTGATTCATTATTTGCTTACTCTTTTCCCAATTATGTTGTGTTGGGGTCGGCTTCTAGTTTAGCCAAAGCAACTGAATACCAGTATTTGTCATTACGCGACTGCTAATATGATCTCCACAATTCAATAACTGGTTGATACGGTACCCTTTGATAAGACTGAGTTTCGGGCATCTACCTACCCGTAACTGGCTTTCAAAGATCTAAAAATCAACGGAGGGGTCTCGACGTGTATGGTCAACCATTTGTGGACCGATTTCGTCCAGCGTAGCTGTGCCTTCCATAGGACCGTGCTGTTTATACTTTGCCACGAGCCCCAGAAGCTTCTGTTTACGTGTTCTAATCCAGAGCACTGTTGTGAGCGAGTTTCTGAATTTCTAGAAATTATACAGACTGGGAAAAAACATATTAACAACTAGCTTTTGCCCGCGGCTACTCCCGCGTGGATGTTGGAAATTAACGCAAGAGGACGTACTACCGTGGTAAGAATTTGTTACCCCCAGCCTAAGTTACTCCTTGTTACATCAGCTGTCTGCCAGATGGCAGTCGCTTCACAGAACTTGTTCTATCCACTACTTATCGTTTACGGTCTATATGTACTGGTCGGACAAAATATGAGTCATTGACACGAGCAGAACAAGTGCGAACACGCATAAATTTAAATTCACGTCTTTCCATGGGGTAAGCAGAAACTGTAGAGCGCCACCTGCAACGATGCTAGCTGCGCTGATTTATCATTACACAAATAAGTCCTTATAGATATCAAAGACGTGACAGCTGCAGCAAATATTTAAGTAACTTACAAACGCTTCTACTAAGCGTGTTGATAGCAATTAAAAAACAGTCACCCTAGAGTTTGGCTACGAACTTGAAGTTTCAGCAGCGTTCATCAAATCCAGTAACGTGCTAAAAACATAACGCGCTGGACAAGATATTAAGCGCCCATTGCTTGTGGGAGAGTAACACATTTGAATTGCAGGGCGGAGTCATCTGTAAATCTCAAGCCAAACCAAGTTTTCTTAACGTTGGCCTACCTGAGTCCGAAGTCTACCTATACGTACAAACCTGTACCAAGTATACTTTATTCAAAATCACTCCACTCCAAAGTGCTTCATCCCTAAATTTCACTGACGTAACAAACATGAGTATCCCTTTCACCCCCATTTCAACAACACACCACTAAACTTGTCACCACAAGAATAAACCACGACCAAATATAAAACTACCAATGGAAACCACACATCAAATAACCAATGACCTATTTCACTTCGCCGGGTAAACACTGACGTCATCCCATACATAAACAACCAGGACGCATGCGTTGGCAAAAACAATTGAATAAACTGGATAACAGAAAAGTAAAATTCGATTACCAATTTTGAATTTTTGTGTAAGAATGGAAAATTAATGGATATCTTTATAAGTTGCTTTAAAAATTCTTACCCCGAAATAGGTGAAAATGGGATACAAATGTGACATGGTGTCCACATAACCACCGATGGGGTACTGAGCTATGGGGGAAGGCAATCTGCCAAGTGTTTACGCAACTCACCCCCTGGAATTAACATCGATTGTATTTTTTCTCGACAAACTTTTATATTTGCGCAACTCTATCAAAGCAGGGGAAAAGTTACGTGATTGTGATTGAGGTTAAGCGACGATAAATTAGGTCAAGAATTGGATGGGTTGTCGGCGTCTTTGTTTTCATTAAGTCGATGTCTAGAGATGGCTCTATTAAGATTGATTTCTTTTATCTTACGGAGATAATGTTTGAATTTCTTTTGTTTTACTTACTCCGCTGATGTTATTAAGATTATGCTGTATACATAATTAAACGAAGAGAATTATACTATCGTATTTTTGTTACATACCTATTTCGTAGTGACCCAGATACTAACGGACTAGTTTCTGAGACACAATGGTATGGGTTCAAAGTCCACGTTTTAGGAGAGTGAGTTTATTGTATCATAATTATTATCTACTCTTTTTCTTTGGCATATAGTAAAAACACTTGTTCTTAAAATACTTAGTAATCATGGGTACGTTCTGAGTTTCTCTTGGGCATTAGTAACATCTGTGAAGGAAAACCTGGTGAGGAATCCTGGAGTTATAGTTAATACGAGGCGGAAAATTATCAGGTTGTGGTGTTGGCGAGACGTTGTTAAACCGCGTATGCCACATATTTACTCCTATGCAAGCTGTGGTGGTCTAACGGTATCGCCCCGACTTACGAGTTTAGGTCGTGGGTTCAAACCCAGGCCAAGAGCATGGTGGTCCAGTGAAAACGACCGTAACTTACGATTTATAAATCGTAGGATTGAACCTTGACAGGCACTTTAATTTGTGTAAATAATAGCATCACTACTGCTCTCAAAACGGTGAAAGAAAACATAGTTAAGAAACCGGCATGTCTTAGAATAAAAAATTGAAAAAAGTATGCTTAGATGGTTTGGTCATGTTTAGAGGATGAATGAAGGACGGCTAACAAAAAGTCTACAAGGCAGATGTGAGTGGAAACACCAGGATGGACGCCTCATAAAATTAAGTTATTGGTGATGTTCTTCAGAAAGGTCAGGTGCGTAGTACTCGCAAAGGTTTAGGTTTAAATATAGTGTAATATGTCTTATTTATGAAATAGTATTATTTATGTAGATTATTTTATACTTTTATACTTTGTGAATGTGAGAACGTTATAGGCCTTGTAGACTGTAGATAATTTTCTATCTTATTCAGTACCTGGTACTTGTTGACAGGCCTGCACCCTGAGCCTGCACCGTCCTCTCATACCTATTAACACTGTTGTGTAAAAATCAATTATTTTTAAAAGAGTAACCGTGGAGTTTCTTGCCGGCTCTTCTTCATAGGAATCAACAATTTGGAACCATGCACCTAGCTACTGACGTTTCATGAGTGCCCATGTAGGTTTATGTGAAATAAAAATATTTTGATTTGATTTGATTTGAATGGAGTGCGCGTATGAGCACATGTATGAACGTACTACCTACGCGAAGGAGGAGGCGGGGCGCGTGAGGGAGTGGCAGTCTCTGCGCCCTCACGTCCCTAGCCGCCGCAGGAGGAGACGCCCCGGGCGTCGGGAGTCAATAGCAAACTCCCGGCCACCGTAGGCGCGAGCTTGCGGGTGGCGAGCAATAGGTAGCTCGCCGCCCGGTAAGGACCAAGCTCGGGTCGACGGCGTGTAGTGTTCCACGCGCGCCTCAAAGAGATGTCAGCAGCAGTGTAGGGGTCTACTAGGACCGATGCCTGCCGGGGTCGCGTGATTGTTCGAAAGAGAGACCGTGACCCTGGCAATTGGGCAACTGATGGAACACGGGTGGGTTTTAGTCAGTAAAAGTCTGACACGCCCTCCCGCTCCACCCAGAGCGGGAGAAGTCATCATTGATGATTTCCCATCCTGAAAAAAAAAAAAAAAAAACGTACTACCTAACCCTGTCGGAAGGCGTGTGTATGAAACTAAGTAAGCATGCGTAGGTTAGTCGTAGGCTTCTGTGGAGGGGCCCCTTTACATTCATATATGCAAAAACAAATTAGCCCTCAAAAGTAACCAAGTCTTTTTTTTTATAAAGTTCAACATCGATTGATAGTTGTACCATGAACATTCGCGAAATCCCACGCCAATGATGATGCGGGTATTAAATTAGTCTGCCAGGGTCGCTTATTTGTTCGGAAGAGTTACTGTGGCCTTGGCAACTGAAGCAACTGAAGGAACACGGGTGTGTTTTAGTCAGTAAAAGTCAGACACGCTCTCCCGCTCCGCCCAGAGAAAAAAAAAAAAAAACGCCTTAGTTACTTTTCGGGTTTATAACCCGATGTTTGTTAAGTTAAAACAGCTACTCTTAGTTAATTATATTTGCAAAGTCTTGGTATTTACATATAAAAAAAAAAAAACAATTTTATTTCTAGTAGCACAATAACAACCTTAGATACAACGAGTTATATGTATTTATAAAAAAAAAAACAACAAGATAAAAACAAATAAGATCTCATGTCAAACGTAAATGGTTGCTAGAGAGTGATTCACACTGACCTCCGTACTAGTAAAAACTGTATCACGGTAGGTCAGTATTCCTCGTTCTCCAATAATCACACACGTTGTCAGTGAACATAATATTTGAGATATTTAGGAGGTAGTTCGGTATTAATTAATGCATTGCGATCACTACTACCACTCGAAGGTGGGTAAAATTTGAAAATATTTAGTATATGCAAAATATTTAGACAAAAATAGTTTTAAAAACGTTGATGTTGTGTTGATGTTTGTATGATGTTGTGTGTTGATATGATTGGTGTATGTGACTGAATGTGTGTGAATAAGTGTTGTGTGTTTGTATTTATGATAGGCTTACTAAAATTTTTTTATTAAATTTGAAATTAATATGACATTGCATAAATTGACATTTCATAATAATTTATTTCACTTATTGGATACCAGCAATTATGTTAGTAATAATTTATATTTGACAAAAGATAGACATAATAATGTTATGTTCTATCTCTCAAACTATCATAGAAGACAGATAGCAGCATCGCTAGCATATTTTGTTTCTATTACAGCCAAGAATTTGGCTAAACAACTTGCTTCTTTTGAGCAATGCAATGACATTTTAAACTGTACTGCCAATAATTTGGCAGCACTTATAGATATTGATTTCCATTTAAATTAGAAATTAAGACAATAGAAGCAACCTCTAGCAACAATGTTAGTATGGCAAATAAGAAATCAAATGAAAGTGTAAAAGAATTAAATTGTATCAACCTGGTGCATCAAAATATTCAAGGGTTTTTGAACAAAGATTTAGAAGTAGAATTTTTCCTGAACTGTAACAATATAGATATTCTTTGTATAACAGAACATTGGCTTAAAAGCCACAAGTTCATATTCAATTTTAGTAACCACCAGGTTGGTAGTTCGTTCAGCAGAGAAAAAGCTATACATAGTGGCTCACTAATTTTAGTAAATAACCAGCTCAAATTTAAAGACCGTAAGGATATTGTGAGCCTCTCTGTTGAGCGGACAATTGAAATAGCCTGTATTGAATTGGAGCAGTTCATTGTATTAAGTGTGTACAGACCTCCTTCAGGATTGTATGATTGTTTTGAAAAGGTAATGGATGAAGTGTTGCACAAAATTTCTAATTCAAATAAGTTTATCATCACTTGCGGTGATTTTAATGTTAACTTGTTAGAAACTTCTGGGTTAAGTACTAAAATTATAAGTTTGTTTCAGTCATACAATCTTGCCAACCAATTCTTGGAGCCAACTAGAATAACTCCCACTAGTGCGACATGCTTAGATAACATTTATACAGATGTTAAAGCAATCCATAAAGAAATTATTAATTTATTAGACTCAGATCATTGTGGTCAATTGATCACTATTCCAAATGTAAACATAAAAAAAAAAAACTAAAAAAGATATCACTGTTAACCCAAAAACTGTTAATCGCTTGGAAATGTTTAAAACTAAACTTTCGAATAATCTACCACTTGTGTTGCCAAATGATGACCCTAATGGACAATATAATGATTTTTTTTAAATGTATTGCACACAATTTGATAACATATTTATTCCAAAGACTTTTTCGGTTAGTATTAACGCTTCTTTTAGTGATTGGGCCACCACTGGTATACATAAAAGTAGAAAACGACTTTATGAATTATATGATGAACGGACTTGTATAAACACTGCTGAATTTAATTAGTATGTCAAAAATTATTCTAAATTATTTAAAAAAGTTTGTAGCATAGCCAAGTCACGTTATTTGAGTTTAAAAATTAAAAATAGCAGTAATGTAATTAAAACGACTTGGACTATCATTAATAGCGAAACAGGAAGGTCATGCAACCGAAGTAGTGACTACAGTCTAGCTATTGAGGATAATATAATTAAATCAGATTCTCAAGTCGCCGCGGCCTTTGAAAATTTCTTTGCAGAGATTCCAGTATCTACTACCAAATCTTTGAACTCATCACCCACTGCTGCAGAGTCTCTACTTAAAGAAAACGTTCCTGTTTGTGATAGTGAATTTCATTTCCAATATGTAACCTGTAATGATATCGTTAAAACCTTTCACTCTTTGAATGTAAAAAAGACCGCCGATTTATGGGGTAATTCTGTGGATACTGCTAAGTCGATCATAAACACTGTAGCACCAACTTTAGCTGTTATTTTTAATAATTGTATTGACCGTGGCGAGTTTCCTGATCTTATGAAAAACAGTAAAATAATACCGTTGTTTAAATCTGGTAGCACATCAGACCCTACTAACTACAGACCAATTTCAGTGCTACCTACCGTCAGTAACATTTTTGAAAAACTTATTCTAAATCAATTGCAACGATTTTTTAATAAACATAATTTAATACACAACAAACAGTTTGGTTTCACAAAGGGTCGTTCAACTACCGGTGCCGGAGTTGAACTTTTAGGTCATATATATAATGCGTGGGAGGACAAATGCGATGCTTTGGGTATTTTTTGCGATTTGTCCAAGGCATTCGATTGTGTTCTTCATGAAACATTGATCAGGAAACTTCACCACTACGGAATCCGGAACGCCTCTCTGGATCTTCTTACTTCATACCTAAGTGATAGGATTCAGAGAGTTGACGTCAACGGAAAAAGATCACCTGGATCTAAAGTTAGAATGGGGGTCCCCCAGGGCTCAATTATAGGCCCATTATTATTTCTTATTTATATAAATGACTTGCCTTACCTCATAAAGGATAAACATGATATAGTGTTGTTTGCAGACGACACTTCACTTTTATTCAAACTCAAACGTCAGCAGCTGGTTACTGACAATGTAAATAGAGCCCTAGCTAATGTAGTTAACTGGTTTAATGTTAATAACCTACTTCTTAACGAGAAAAAAACCAAATGTATTAAGTTTACGATACCTCATGTTAGACAAGTAGAAACTAGTGTCCTCATAAAGGGTGAAGTGTTGAAACCCGAAGATACCACACTATTCTTAGGCATAAATCTAGATGCCAAGCTTCAATGGGGCCCCCATATAGATAAATTGTCAAAAAAGCTTAGCTCTGCAGCATACGCTGTTAGAAAAATTCGTGATTTAACTGATTTAGAGACAGCCCGTTTAGTTTACTTTAGTTATTTTCATAGCGTGATGTCGTACGGTATTCTGCTGTGGGGAAATGCCGCCGATATTCAGACAATTTTTGTTTTACAAAAAAGGGCAATTCGTTCGATTTATAAATTAAGTCCCAGATACTCCCTCAGAGACAAATATAAAGAGATTAATATAATAACTGTGCCTTCTCAGTATATTTATGAAAATCTGCTGTATGCACATAAAAATATTAATCTCTTTAAAAGATACAGTGATATCCATAATGTCAATACTAGAAACAAACAAAACTTTGTTGTTCCTAAGACCAGGCTCAAGAAAATAGGTGGCTCGTTTAGATGCCAATGTGTTCGTTTTTATAATAAACTTCCTAGCCTCATTCAAGAACTAAGCCTAAATAAATTCAAATCTTTTATAAAGCGTAAATTATGTCAGAAAGCCTATTATACTGTTAAAGACTATATTGAGGATAAAACGGTCTGGGATTGAGCTGCTCCAATGAATCTACACTGAATGTTGTTTTTTTTATTATTATTATTATTTTGCTATTTTTACTCTTTTTTTATTATTTCACATGACATTAATATTAATTGTATGAATATTAATTTGATTTTTGAGAATTTGAGGACTATGTGGGTCATTGTTTCACTTTTGATTATGGTCTGGCAGTTTGAGTAGTTAGTGGCAATATCTGTGTGGTTCTTTCATCAAAAGACCATTTCAGACACCGATCTACATGGTCATCAAATGATCTGACCAACAAAATTATATCCGTTTCTTTTTTTTTATATACACATTGATATTGATAATTTTTTATATATACAATGACATGAATATTTACTTTGTAAAGTATCGTATTGTTTTAATTATTGTGAATGTGAAGACTATGTGGGTCTTTTTTTAATTTTGTTTTCTTTCGTTCTCAGTAATCACGATCTGGCAGTTTGAGTAATTTATGTGGCCTACCCAAATGTCCTTTCTTTGGTACTGTTCGTCAAAGCGTTGGGCTCCTTATTTTCCGAGTTGAGCTAAACGATTAGTGACAAATGCTTGCACTGACTGGACAGGTCCACTCAATCTGTGTGGTTCTTTCTTCAAAAGACCATTTCAGACACCGATCTACATGGTCATCAAATGATCTGACCAACAAAATTATATCCGTTTCTTTTTTTTATATACACATTGACATTGATAATTTTTTATATATACAATGACATGAATATTTACTTTGTAAAGTATCGTATTTTTTAATTATTGTGAATGTGAAGACTATGTGGGTCTTTTTTTAATTTTGTTTTCTTTCGTTCTTAGTAATCATGATCTGGCAGTTTGAGTAATTTATGTGGCCTACCCAAATGTCCTTTCTTTGGTACTGTTCGTCAAAGCGTTGGGCCTTATCCTGGGCCTGGTCCTTATCTTCCGAGTTGAGCTAAACGATTAGTGACAAATGCTTGCACTGACTGGACAGGTCCACTCAATCTTTGTGGTTCTTTCTTCAAAAGACCATTTCAGTCACCAATCTACATGATCTTCACATGATGTGAACAAGATTATGTCTGGACTTTAAAAGAGACTGTGACATCTGAGTTTGTTTCGGCCTTTCTTCTCAGAGTAGTCAGTTAGGAAACGCCGAACTCATCTAGTTTAAAAAAAATATTATTGACATGTAAAAGTGTTTGTACAAACCTACTTACAGAAATAAAATCATTTATCATTTATAATAACTTTTCTGTGTTAACATAATCAACTTGAAGTAGAAAATCATTTAAAATCTTTTTGCACTTAAAGATTGACAAATCACGTAACTTCACACTTTTAGACAACCTGTTGTATATGAGGCCCGATATGATCAAAAAATTTGCTAGCAAATGCCGTTTTAGTTCTAGGAACAGAATAAACCAAATCCTTTCTACGCCTAGCTATAGAAAGAGGTAACTTCGAGTGTTGCTGTATGATCGAAGTTTTTATAAACAATTGTCTAATTGTAAGTAATGACAATTCTTTGTATAATTTATGGGTGGGGTACATAAATCTCCTGAAATTCATTACTTTTTGTACAGATCGCTGCGCTCTTTCTAAGGATAAAATTGTTGTTTTAGATGCGCCTCCCCAAGCAGTGATACAGTACGTTATTATTGACTGGCAAAGGGAAAAATAAATAGTTCGCAGTAGTCTTGGGTGACAAACATTCCGGAGATTTTTAAATAGGTGGATCATTCTCCTAACTCGCGTAGTCATGGAAGCTATTTGTTCCTTCCATGAGAGATTTTGGTCAACAGTGAGGCCCAGATATTTGATAGAAGATACCTGTGACAGACTGTTGCAGGAGCAAGACAGGGGGTTTATGCATGAATGAATTTTGATGGATGGGGAATTAATCGGTGGTTGAGTACTATTCCGAATGCTGAAGGCAATGTTCTTAGTTTTTTGGGCATTTAGGGTAAGAAGGTTATGGTCAAGCCAAGTTGTGACTAAACTAAAACCCTCATCTGCCAACTTAAAAGCCTCGCTCCACGTGTTGCCTTTAAACAAAAGAACCGTATCATCGGCAAACGTAATTATTTTACCGCGTGTGAGATGAAGGTCACACAAGTCGTTTATGTAAATGAGGAATAAGGTCGGTCCCAAGATGCTCCCTTGCGGAACCCCAAACAGGACTTTTTCTGGTTGACTTGTGTAGTCCTTCATTCTTACACATTGCGTCCTGTTTGTCAAGTAATCGGTAAACAAATCCAGCGAAACACCACGAACACCGATGCTCTCCAACTTTCTTAGGAGTATGGAGACAGAATCTGTGTCAAACGCTTTTGCTAGGTCCAAGAATACACCTATAGTCATGTCACCCTTATCCAAACCATCGACAACATATGATAGAAGCTGATGAACCGCATGAGAAGTTGATTTCTTACTCATGAAACCGAACTGGTTTGCAGACAGAAGCCCGTTGGATTCTAAGTAGCTTTTCAAGCGCTTGTTTATAATGTGCTCAACAATTTTAGACAGGGTTGGCAACAACGAGATTGGCCTATAGTTTGAGACACAGCCTCTGTCCCCAGACTTATGTATGGGAATAATCACGGAATGTTTGAGGACGTTAGGAAAGACGCCGTTTGTCAGGCACAGATTACAGATCAGAGTTATTGGTAATGCAAATATCTCAACGCCTAGTTTAAATATGATTGAAGGAATCTCATCCCAGCCACTGGAGTTAGATGATTTTAAATTGATTATTGTACATTTTACTTCAGTTTCGTCCGCCGGCAGCAAGACGAAAGATTTAAGAGATGAAAAGTTTGGGTTACCTGTTCTAGCTAAATAATATTCATTTCTTTGAGTTCTAACTTGGATGCTATGAGCAAGTTGACTACCTACATTAGAAAAATATTTGTTTATATAGTTGATAGAATCTTGTGGATTAGTTTTACTTTTTAAAAGGTCATCAAAGTCATTTGAGGGACTTTTGTAAAGACAGATTTCCTTAATTATTGACCACTGTTTTTTTTAAATTATTTTTGTGAATGTTTATTTGTGATCTTAGGTATTTATTCTTTAGGTTTTTTAGTAAATTAGTACACGTATTGCGATATCTTTTATAGGTTATTAAGTATCTCATTATGAGGGTCTTTTCGAAGTTTTTGGTGCAAATGATCTCTATTCCTCATACAACGACAGAGTCCAGGCGTTATCCAAGGTTTAATGTTGCGTTTTCTGCGAGACAGTTTACAGATGTACGTATGTTTATTGATGCTATCTCTTACTGTGCATAGAAACTTATTGGTGACTTCATTAGGGTCATCAGAATGTAATGTAACAGTCCAGTCAATTTGTTTTAACTCATCCATAATCGCGCTATAATCCACTTTTTTATATGTTGTCTGTTTTTTCTCAGGGGATACTGATTTTTTAGAGAGTGATAACATAACACTGGAATGATCGGTAATAGTTGAGTCGCATACTATGGTTAAAGTATTACAATTAGTTTTGACAAAGCAATGGTCCAGACAATTATTTTCGCGTGTCGGATAAACATGTGTTGCAAGAAGACCGTGCGAAGCAAGAAGGTTCATATATATTGATGTTTTACTGTCAGTTACGTCCCTAATATTAATATTTAAGTCACCTATTAATAGGATGTTTTTATATCTTTTATATGTATGCAATACATTATCTACGGCGCTAACGAAATATATATATAGATATAATTGCTAGATCGTCATTAATAGTAGTTACCAAACAATTGACATCACAACCTGCACCAGTAGGTTCCGACACAGAAACTTTTAGTTTCTCATTAACAAAAATAACGATAACATCGTTTTGGTTGATATGATTAGCAGTCGCATAAACTTGGTAAGAAGCAATATCAGGTAAGGTGGTATTTTCTGAAAGCCAGCATTCGGTTAAAATTATAAAGTCAAAAGCAATGTCAAGTCTGAGTAGAAGTACACGAAGTTCATCAAAGTTATGATTAATACTCCTAATGTTTTGAGTTAACACTTTATAGGTATTAGTTTTATCAAACAAAATTTTGCAATTTTCCGGTAAGTCTATCCATTGAGCATTCCCGACATTGATGTGTTCATCAATGTCTGACGCGATGTTAATTAAGTCAACCATATTGTTTAACAAAAAAAAAGTAAAACCTTAAGGGAAACGCCCAAATGAAACAAACGCGGAATTATGCAAAATAATGAATGAATACAGTCTATCAGAATCCTGTGCATGATGTGTTGTGATTGTGTGGAGTGAAATTGTAATTTTGGGTAATACGGACAATTTGAGAAACAAGAATACATTTTAAGAACGAAGTGTGTGTATTTTACGGCTACTAAGAGTTTAACAAAAACGAAAAGTAAAAAATGGGCATGCAATAAACAAATAAACCAATGTAAAGATGATAACATGAATTTAACCAAAAGTCATATTCTTGAATTGGCACTTGGAACATTAGTGTTCTCAATATCAGCAACAATACCTTCAATATGTTCTGCGGACTTTATGAGTATGGATGGAGATCCCTCATTTTTCTTAATAAAATTCTTCCATTGGAGACCCAGCAGAACTTAAACTCGTGCTTTCTCTGCAGGGCCCGGGCTAAATAATGTAGTTTACGTGCATTAGGAGTCAGGGATTCTGAAACATATATTGGGAGTTTCTCACCCGCGATTTGTAGTTGACTTGTGTTCAATTTGTCTTCCTTGTGCTTCTGATTATATGATTTAATAGTATTAAGTATATCAACACGTGATTTAACTGTTTGATACTCAACAACAATAACGTTGTTTTGGCTAGATTTCTTTTTATATACTTGCCGAATATTACCAGGGGAGATGGGTAAATCCATTGCTTTGTGTAGGTGAGACACAATTTCACTTAGGTTATCAGTGTTACATATGGGCACGTTTTTAATTTCAATAGTAGTCTCTCACTGTTTTCTTAGCAAATCTTCAATTTGACCTTCGAGAACATTTATTTTAACAAATGACTCCTCATCGGCTAACAAAGTATTTTCATATTTATGTTTCAATTCTTTGCACATAGTCACGGACTCATCTAGAGCTATCTGCAGGATCGTATTAGACTGGATTATTTCTTTGTTTTGGTCTTTTATTTCTTTAATCATTTCATTCAGACTGGAAAATTTAGAGTCTTGATCTTCTTTCATAGTTGAAAACATATTCCTTAATTCACAACGCAATTCAGAAATTTCCTCATCAGACTCTGGTTGTTTTCTTTTTCTCGAGGACACGAAGTCAGCGTCTTCTCTAACGCATGTAGATAATTCGGGTTGCGGCGCGTAGGTAGTTTCTTTTGGTGAACGTAACATGTTGATTTCTCTATAAACCTTGCGTATACTGTCCAAAGCGTTCCTTATCTACAACACGACACTGACGACACTGAGCACGTGAGCGAACTAATTAGCGAGGCGACAGTTAGTTTTAGACCTTAGGTACATTAAGCTATGGTATATTTTAGCTTTACTCAAAACTATTTATATTTTAAATAATATTTTTAGTGCGGCTTGACCGGTAAACACGTCTATTCACTGCGAATGCGAGCGAGGAGGGGAGGGCAAAAATATGCTAGGTTTATGAATAGCTAATTGAAAGCTTAGTCTATACTTTTAAAAAGTAATATTCTCACTTCTCTGAAATAAGTATGGGATTCGCTTACGCGTTGCGTTTTTTGGCATGCTATTTTTATTCATGGTAGCTACTCAGACATTTTCTGTGTTTTACTGAGACTATATTTTAATAACTGTTAGTGCACTAGAATTATGTTGTAACTTGAGGTTCGTTGACGGAAAATTCGCGACGTAAACAAAAAGATAATCTTGGAAAGTAGTTAATGCTGATTTGCGTTTCGGACTTAGCGTATGCAAATGATAAATGATTTTATTTGAGTATTTAAACATATGGATGGCCTCCCACAAGGTGGACGGATGACCTGGTGAAGATGGTAGGAATCCGCTGGAAGCTGGAACCGCAGAACCAACACACGCAGAACAAGCAGTGAACATTATAATTTCCTTCAAACTAGAATTTGGCGTATTCTACCAACTTCTCCATACGAAATTACCTTTTGGCCTTGGGCAACTACAATCGATTAAATTTATTGTAAATTTTGCTGTTCAAAAGTAAGTTTCAGATGTGACTATTTGAAATCAATTAATTATTTGACTTTGACTAATCTGTGAAGAAGGGTCGAAACAAACTGAGACTAAACTTATACTTACTCACAGTGCTTATAAAGTCAAGATATAATCGGGCCCTGCCATATGCAGACCGTGTAGGTAGATTGGTGTCTCAAATAGCCAAAGTTAACAATATTTTTGACTAAATGCAGTAGAATTCCGTGTGTTGCCAGACGTAAAGAATAGCACCCCCCATTTCTTCCCTTGGGTGTCGTAAAAGGCGACTATAGAACATACTAGAGAATGGACAGCAGCGTTCTCTATGCATTTTACCACCATTCTGCGATCGCCAACCCACCTGCCAAGCGTGGCGATCTTGGCAAACCCCTCCCTTTTGGGGAGGCCTATGTTCAGCTGTGGACGTCTTATGGCTGAAATGATAATGATGATGATAACAGTAGAATACCAAAATGTAAATAGAAAACAAACTAATCAACCTAAGCTTTTTGTTTTATGATGGAAAAGTCGTGCCCAAAATGGCTGCCGCGCCGTCGTAAATCACACTGCAGACTGATATTTACGAGTTCACGAGGCACGCACTGTTGTCTAAATTTTTTATTCTTTTATTCTTAAGTATATGGGCACATAAAGTAGTGCCACCTTTGAACCTAGGCTTTGAATATAGGCTGACTATGTACCTATAGGTGGTAGTAATACCACCAACATTTTACCAATTTAGAACATAAAACCGTGACCGTTTTATGTTCTAGATTGGTAAAATGTAGTGGTCTCTTTCACAGAGCTCTACTTCGGGGAAGTATTACTACCACCTATAGGTACATAGTCAGCCTATATTGTCCCCACTTCTAGGATACAGGCTTCCTCTCGGTGAGAGGGAGTGGGCCGTATTCCACCAGGCAGGGCCAGTTCGGGTTGATAGATGTCACATGTCTAAGAGTTTTTAATTCTAGGACATGCAGGTTTTTTCACGATGTTTTCCATCACTGTTTATAGAGCAGTGGTGATAAAATAATGTAAACAAAGTAAGCGCCAGCTTGAGGTAGAACCTCCGACTTACAAATCGTTTGTCGCGCCCTAATAGCTGTGGTATCTCAGTATTGCCACTGCTGCTGGTATAAATTGCAGGTATCTATGGTCAGTGGTGACTGCTTTTGCATCAGGAGTATCGCCTAATTGTTCTCCTTTTTTTTTGGGTGGGAAATCATCAAATGACTTTTCCCGCTCTAGGGAAGGACGTGCAGACTTTTACTGTACCTTCAGTTGCCCATATGCCAGGGCCACGGTAACTCTTTCGAACGAATCTCGCGGCACTGGCAGTAATTGTTCTCCTTTAAATACTACTAAGATATTTTTATACATCTTCTGTCCGAAAAAGTAAAAAATGATCACCCAGGACACGCGCTGTCTAACAGCTGTTAAAAGTCACAAAGATTTGATTTATCCAAAAAGGCTATATCTTTATACTTCAAGACCTAGATATTTGTCACAGACACACAGCAGTGACAGTTACCCACAACATCTTCTGAAGGGTCATAAATTCCAATTTGCGACGTACAGAAATTTATGAGCGTTCTGGTATATTTCTAATTTGTCTTATTTCTTGTATCCAACGCACCTGACCTTGTTACTCTGGACAACGTTTGTTATCGTTGAGAATATCTAAGCCTCGTTGGTCCCGTAGTCGCAAGTGCTACTGCTAAGCATGATAACCTGGGTTCGGTTCCCAGGTCGGGTAAAGCGTTATTGGATTTTTCTATATGGATTTTTTGAGTAGTAGCCTTGGTTCTGGATTTGTGGCAACAGGCCTATAATATGAAAGTCAAAGTCAAAGTATCTTTATTGTGGGCATATGTAAGTTACAGTTCTTAACAATATATTAAAGTATCAATATGTCCTGCCTTATAGGCATACAATAATTATGTAGGTAGATATGGCATAATAAATTTGGAATTATTATAGATGGTAAGTTATTACAAATGTAAAAGTACAGTGAAACTATCACATGGTCAATACTAATGCATTTCAAATACGGTGAATCTAATACATGGTCAATACTTATATATGTCAAAATACAGTGGAACTAATAAATGGTCAACAATTCAGGAAATCTTGGATCGTGTAGAATGCTTTATCAATTAAAAATGTTCGTAATTAATAACTGGCGAAATGTGGGTGTACTATAGGTGTACCTTTGTCCAACACTTCGGGGAACAAGGCTTGATGTAATGATGGTGATAATACCTAGAAGCGAACTTTGATCCTTAATAGTGACTTTTCAGGATTTTTTAATCCTGAGCTTGGCTTCGTGATTACATTACCATGTTATGCTTGTAAGTCGGATTGCCGATTGCAGTTTGTTACATTTTTTGTGTATATTACCTATACATACATAAAATACAAGCATAAACAATCATTAACAAAATTGCATTCCTGTGAATAGGTACATGTTGACATGCTAACTGACAGAATGATGGTTCAATCATGTTTAGCGGTAAATAGATTTGTTGATTCATCGCGCAAATAAAGTTAGATAATGATGTTTATTCAATTAAACCAACATGGTGTATATTTGCCCGACTGCGGCAAAGTAATTGTATGATTTAGGTGGATTAAGTTGATGAGAGCACTGGTGGCCCAGTGGTAACGGCCGCGACTTGCGAGTAGTAGGTCCTGAGTTCAAACCCAAGCAGGCGCTTTACTTTGTGTAAATTATTTCATCACCACTGCTCGCAAAACGGTGAAGGAAAACATTGCGAGGAAACCGACATGTCTTGGAACCAAAAATTCGAAGACATGTGACATCTACCAACCTGCACTGGGATGGGGTAAATAGATGATAAAATTATACAAAAATAAAAAAATTGTCTATCAAGGTTGAAAAAGAAAACAAATTAAGACGAGTATATTGTATACTGTCAGAAGATTTTCTCATCTTGAGTGATAACAACGTAATAAGGAATTTTGATTCGCTTTGAACGAGAACTCTTTAACGCGAAATAAATTGAATTGGGTCTACAAAGGTTGCAAGAAATGTCTTCATATTGAAGAGGGGTGTGAATTAAATGCGTGAAAAATTTGATGGAAAAGGGAGTTAGGGGTTTAGCTTTATTTAACGTAGGATACTAAATGTTGGTGAAAGTATGCGTCATTTTATTAATCTATATAAAATTCAAACTCCTGAGTGATTGACTGACTGATTGATTGAATGACTGACTAACTGATATATCAACGCAAAGCCTAAACCACTGGTTCTAGAGACATGAAATTTGGAGGGTGTGTTTTTTGTGAGGAGTAAATATCCACTAAGAAAGGGTTTTTAGAAATTCCATTCTTAAGAGGGTGAAATAGGGGTTTGAAATGGTGAATTTTTCGACATCCACGTGGATGAAGCCGCGGGCAGAAGTAAGTAGGTAATAAAGGATAGCCCAGTAGTAACAGCGCCGACTTACAAGTTGTAGGTCGTAGATTCGAATCCAGGCAGGCGCTTTATTTTGTGTAAGTAATTCAAAACTACTGCGCTAAAAACGGTGAAGAAAAACATCGTGCGGAAACCATATTCTAGAAAAAAAAATCGAAGACATGTGACATTCACGAATATATCCGGTAACATTATGGGCTGACCCATGTCAAAGCGCGTATTTCGCGTATGGGTGGAAAAACGATATTTGATCAACCCCAGCTCCTCATTGAACGCCAGCAACGCCTTGGTATTTCTGACAATCAGACGGATGGTACTTCAGTACCGAAGTACTTTGCCTTGTTTCTGGCGACCAGCGGGCAGTTTAGAAACACATGAGTTGCTATCTCGTCCACAGTGCAGGTCATGCACAGTAGACTGTCTGTGACTCCTATGACAAATAGGTGGTTAATTAAAATACCTCTGGTCAGTTACAAATACTGCAAATACTGTACGTATTGTACGTAATTGTAGTATGTTATAGTTAGGTTATGTGAGTCTAAACCTTATTTGTATTAACTATTAACGCCATAAAAACAAATTTACTTTATTTAGTTGTGTTAAAAAGTACCTATGTATATTTCCAAAACAAATGCCTCAATTGAATCGCATCTACATTCGTTATCATGTCCCGAGGTTCCGCCTAACAACACGCCCGTTTAGAGCTCTTCAGCTGTGAATGTGGGACGGGCAAACAAACGCGATGTGTGCTTAATATTATCGAGAATGGTACGCAAAGGTCCCGCAGCAAACAAGCTGCACTATAAATAACGGACTGTAATGATTCTTTATGTGGATATGTCTATGAATATGAGTGGGCCTCATGGATAATAATAACAGCCGAATGTACCGATCGCAGGTTAAGCTACGCTTGCCGCGGTCAGTTTGCGGATGAGTGACCTTCCATCATGTATCGAGATATATCGTACGTGCCTCGGGAAGCACGTTTAACCGTAAGTCTCCAATTTACAGAAATCCATACATTTCATGGACGTGGATATCCCAGAAAATATTTTAGAAATATTGTTTTTTTATTACCAGTTTTAAAGACAAGATATTGAAATAAATACAAAAACAAAAAGATACTCATGCTTCAAATTATTCATCCGCATCACTCGGATGATAGTGATGCGGAACGTGCCCAGAAGACTGGCAGAATTGCCACGTTGAATGGCAATGCTGATTCTTTGGCCAAAGAATTACCCAACCCTTTGGTCATGAGAAGTGTCGACCTACTGACAGAAACATCCTTAGAAAGGAGACGCGCACTTCAGCCACAAACGGTTCAAAACTGGTTACAGTATTTGTTCTCTAAATAGAGGAAATATTTCATTCTACAACCACAATAATATTAATAATTTCGAATGAATGTATTTTTCATATCGATATTCTAACAGAATGGAACACAACATTTTTTAATGAAACAATTGTAGTTTACTCCGTACCACTAACCCAAATAACACTAAAAACATGCTGCCACACGAAAGAAATCGATATAGCGACACTTTCACGCTAAAAATTTAATCCCCACATTAAGCTATATAAAGCTATAAATCAAAGTGCTATGAATTATTGCCCAGAGAGTGTTCTACAATGAATGTGGTGTATGTTTTGTGTGTATGTGTGTGTTAGATGGGTGTGTGTGTAAATTATGATTAACGATTTCCAAAGGCGTCTACAGATGTCCCACTTTTACAATTTGTAGGCGTGGTAAGCGTAAAACGTTTTATTTATGTGCCATCTGTACTGATAAATTAGGGTGGATTTGGAGACAATAATTATGAAAGGGAAACACGAATAGAAGGAAAAATTAAAGCTTGAATTTTTCAGTCAAAGGACATAGTTTTTATTTTTTTACGCCAGTCGCGTGGAAAGGACAGTAATTAACTTTTTTTGAAGCAACACTACTAGTTAGAAGAGCATCTAAGTGAAGGTATTATCAAAGGACATTTATTTTTTAAGTTAGAAAATCTGCATACAGATTAAACTGCTTCCAAATTTTTTTGACAACAATTGTAGCCAAATATATAAAAAAAAACTATATTTCAGACTAAGGTCCATATTATTGTTAGTATTTTGGTGTTAGTAACAATAGTGCTTAAAAATTGTTAGTTTTCACAAAGTTAATAATTTATTTAATCCTAAGACTATCGCCACTTAGTGTCCCTGAAAAGCGATCATTTTCAGAATGCATCATCATCATACATCGTAATCATTTTTAGGGTAAAATTAAGTCCATCGATACAACACCAATTTTCTTAAGGGGCGGTGTGCCCTACAAAGGGCCTCAGTGACTGCCGTAATGGAAATGATGGCAGCGGGGTTTTTCTTTACGGTGACAAAATCGCTGTTTACGAATGCACTTTACTTAATTTAATAAATAATGTGAAACAGTGACGTCACACGCCGATATATGACACACTGAGTTAACCACCGCAGGAAACCGTAGCTTAATAGTTTAAAAACAAAACCGGTACGCTACAGAACTAATAAGTTTATAATTGCTCGTAACCAAGCTACGTAATTGCTACGGCGTAGCAAGTACTGCTACGCAAACTACGCGACGATTACCTGTCCCATGCTACGCGTCGAACTAACTTGAAATCTTGCCTATCTGTTTTAAAAGAAATTTATTGATTGACAGAGATGTACAGACGCCAGCATATTAAGCTATTACAATCTGTCAAATTTCTTCAATAGATTTTCAACTTTATTGCCGAAGCATAAGGTCAAGATTGGTTGCTTGGTTGGTTGTATTCAGTTACTTTTCCATTGAAATATACGTCCTATATTAAGTACTTTAAAAAGTTTACAGCCTTCATTTACAATAAAAATTGTATTCAGTCTCTTAATCGTGATTGTCGAATGCTCAGACAGCTCTTTGTATACCTAATGGATATCTATCTTTGCAACACAGTCTGGCGACAATAAGATCCGTTAAGACACTGGATATAACTGGATTAAACCAGTTTTGCCCAGGCGGAACTGAGGAGAGATTAAGGCTATCAGACACCGTTCACGTTCTGCCACTCCTAACATGTCTGGATGACACTTTACCTAAATTCGTCGTAAATGGCTGACTGCATGTAAATATGACTATAGTATTAGTATTTAAAACCTAGATTTTCAAACATTTTTTAACTATTCATAATATTATAAAGCTGAAGAGTTTGTTAGTTTGTTTGTTAGTTTGTTTGATTAAGTCCCAAATGAAAAAATATTTTTGTGTTGGGTAGTCTATTTATCGAGAAAGGCTATAGGCTATATAACATCACGCTTCAACCAAGAGGAGCGGAGCAGTAATGAAAAATGTTGCAAAAACGAGGAAAATCACACGGGTAGGTGATTCAACGCGACGGGAAGGGTCGGGGGAACAAGAAATTTAACGCAGACTAAGTCACGGGCAGAAGCTAGTGTAACATAATCAGTCTATAATGTTACTACTGCTTGGACACAGGTCACTTCTCAGTGAGAGTTTAAGTTAACCTAATATGCAATACTTACCAGTATCAAAATCAATAAATAAGCTTAAAGACGGAAGCGGTATCGTTCCATCCCAAAAAAGATACATTAAATATTTGCGGAAAAACTTTTGTAATATACACATATTATTCCGGATAAGTTGTACTTACTAAGCAAATAAAATAATATTGTCTTTGGTAAACCTCATTCGCATTTGTCCTTCACCCTGATGTTAAGGCGAAACAGCGCTTGCATGAAATATACATAATATTTATATTAAATGTACAGTCAACATGAAAATGTAGTGACGGCTTTTTTTCTTTTCTACTGACTGGCCTGTTAGTCTAGTGAATAGTGACACTGACGGCTAATATGGAGGTCGTGGGTTCGATTTCCACCCAGGACAAATCTTTGTGTGATGAGCACAATTATTTGTTCTGTGTCTGGGTGTAATTTATCTATATTATGTATGTATTTAGAAATATATAAGTATATTTATCAGTTGACTGGTTGCCATAGTACAGGCTCTGCCTAGTTTGGAATCAGATAACGGTGTGTTGGTTGTCCTAAGATATTATATTATCTATATATTAATACGTGAAGCGAAAACTTTGGATCCCTTTTTACGAAAATTGGGCGGACGGAGGAGTATGAAATTTCGCACACTTATAGTTTATACAGAGAAAAAGTGAAATGCTAATATTTTTTTAATTATGCGTAAAAATACATTATTTTCAATAAATAACACGTTACACACAGTAATATTTATTACCGTGTATTTTATACACACATACATATATATTCTTTTGTTTATGGGTCAAATCTGTGGTCCAATCGAGAACATCTGTCTTTAATATTTTGTGTCTATAGTCTTACTGAATGTCAAGTGTAACCATAGGTAATAAATTAATTTTATAGATATATAACCTATTTCATTTTTAAAATCTATGATCATATCGAGAATATTTGTCTTTAATATTATTTGTATTAGCGACGATAGGAATTTAGTTTAGATTTATAAGATAAAAAAATTGTGGTTTTATGAGGAGTGTCAAGTATGGCATTAGTAAGGTTTCCATACAAAACTTAGTGTCGTGTGCAAACTGTAGAGGTTGTATGCCTCACGATTGTACAGGCTGCTCATAGATTGTACAGACTGGTTATAACTATGATATTTTGAACTGTCATAATTAATTAAAAATAATAGGAAAAATTCTATAAAAACAGAGCAAACTGTCATAATTTATTCCATATCCAGCAGTTAAGAAGTATTAAGAAAATTAAGAAGAGAGTCCTGAAGAAGTATTCTTTACTCATTACACCTACGGCCTGATCCTGGCCATCACCATCCCGCCAGCGAACCCTCTCCACAGTAGTACAGCGTCTACAATTTGTCTATAGTGTTACTGAATGTCAAATATAACCATATTATTTTTTTTATACCTATTTATTAATATATATTTTTTTCATTTAATAATGTATTTCTATTCAAATGAAGTACGGTCGAATTTCGACCAATGGGCGATCACTAGTATTATTATAATAGGTAATAAAGGATAAGAGAGCAGTTGTGGCCCAGTAGTAATGGCGCCGACTGAGGGTAAAATCCGGATAGTTGCACCACTTTAAAAAAAGGTTCTTAATTATAGTAGTAAAACATGTATATCAAAACATAGGTCATTGATATATTATAATAGCTTAGTTTTGTTTATAATGTTTTAGTAAATCTCTTAAAAAAAGGTTAGTTCCCTACTCTAGTGGATAGTAGCCCAACGGTAAAAATGCTTCGAAAGAATGGATTAGCAATGAGCTTCAAAATGAAGCAGATTCTGATTAATACTTTGTTACGCAATATGTTAGGCAATAAATACTTAAAAAAGCCTATCCTAAAATAAAAATGGAGCTGTACCCTTTTTTATTTTAGGATAGGCTTTTTCTAGTATTTATTTCCTAAAGAGGTTAAATAGGGGTAGAAAGTTTGTATGGAAGTTGATAATTTTTGCCGATGATAAGCCCCATTGGGCGCACGGCTTGTAAAAAATTAAACATAAACAGCTATTACCGAAATATTCACCGGCGTTTTATGCTGACTGTACATAGAATCAGAAATGTTTGCGATTACATTTACATGAAACTGTGTTTGATTTCATTCGATCTATTGTTAGGGCTGCCAGTTGCTCTTCAGTTTAATCAAATGAACGGTTTGATGGGGGTCGACGTTACTTAAATCAAAGCTGACTCAAATTAGAAAACCTAATCTTTTAAACAGTGCGTTACTATTTTGTTATACCGTAGGTTAGTCACGAGCAAAAAGATCTTGAAATTACGAAACTACAAAAACTATTTTCTCGTGAATTAACGATTGTAACTATGAGAAGTTTGAAAAAGGCTGTGTTGGTAACACCACACATTTTCTAACAAATCTTAATTAGAATATTTGTAGGAAATAAAAAGAGGAGCGTGTCACTCATTAACAGCAGCCACACGGTTCGATCAATCAGGTTAAAGTTTGTCGCAGTTAATTCATAGATGGGTGACCGTCTGTACATTTTAAGATCTCTAAGTGCCTCAAAAATTACGAAACGCCGATGGTCTCGGTAGATAAACTATTGTTATGGGTCGTCAGAAGCCTGAAAACCTGTAGTTAGGGAGCTGGCGAGCATTTCGGTATATGATTTGCACACGTTTCACGTCGAGGTGGATTGCAGTTTAAATCATTACGAATCGATTTGGTCTAATCAATTAAGGTTCTATGTCGATGCGTTACAGCGGATTGAAGTTGCTTAAAAAAATTGGGGTATTAAATCATTTGCACATGTATGCCTCTGGAGTACATGGTCACAATCATCTTGGAAACGAAGAAAATCGAAGAGGCAGAAATTCAGGGCTCTGCATTATCATGCGACGGAGTTGTAAAAATGTTAAAAAAAAGCTCTACTAAGTCATTTGCACGCGGTTCTAATTGCGCCCATTCGATTCACTATGACTCTGTTTGATTCGAAAAAACATGTGGCAGACACTTTGCTGACTGATTTTCAGCTGTATAACTGTTTGAAATTCACGGAATCAAGGGACAGTGAGTATTGCATGACATTATTGTTATTGTTTATAGTTTTATTCTTATAATTTTGTTATTATTATCCTCTAAACTCACGGTAACGATTAAACTTCAGGAGTTGAAATCTATGCAATCATATTTTTTCTCAATGCCAACCAGAAACGAAATGCGCTTGGAACTTTAAGAAAGTATTTTTTTTTAATTGCATGCTTGAATATAATCTGAATAGGATTAAGATCTGGATAGGAAAGGTCTTTAACTTTTTTTAATCACGTTTTATAGATAACATCACGCCTTGTTTCCCCGAAGGGTTGGGCAGAGGTGTACCTATAGTACACCCACATTTCGCCAGTTATGTTTTTTTTAAGTCCCATGTAATAGGGGGCGAGCCTATTGCCATCAACCGGGCACAAATACGTAGATTTGTGTAAAATACGTAGATTTTGAACCAAGACTCCATTTATTTCTTTTTTTGCAATAAAAAAATTAAGAAAAAACGGTAATATTTAGCAAGCGTCATCATCGCTGGTATCCGAGATTTATTTATATTTTATACCTGCTTGATTTGGCGCGAGCGTCGCGTCGGTTTGAAAAAAATAATCAAATGGTCTGCCTTTGGAATATCAGAGGCCTGAACGTCTGCCTCATCGATTTTCTTGATTTTCATAAGGAATTCAAACATCAGTCCAAGAGGCAGACGTGTGCGTATAATATAGCACACTTTTTTTTTAAACATTTTTGGAGCACTGTCAATAGACAACGCAGAGGCAACATGTTGGCAGACTATTTTTCCGTGGTTCTTCTCATTGTTTTTTATCGAACAATTCAAATCTACCAAGTGTGCACTTCATATACAGTTTTTTGAATCATAAAAATAAATAAAAAAATTGAATACTACAAAAGTCAGAGCCCTGGATGTCTGCCTTTTCGATTCTTTGTGTTTCCAGGATGACTGTGATCATGCCCCAGAGGCAGACGTGTGCGCATAATATAGCATACCTTTTTTTAAAACATTTTTGAAACGACGTAAATTTACAATGCAGCGCCACCATAGTGGCAGACGAGGTCCTTGATGTTTCTTAGGGTATTATTATCCCTATTAATAACGTCTGCCTTGTGTGCTGATCATATCGAAAATGCTCGCCAACTCCCAAACTACTGGTATTACCTAGTAACTGGGTTATGGAGGACAGATAGGCAGTCGCTATATGTATAATAATGATACTTACCTGCATTCAGTGAGTGGAAACCGACCACAACATAGTTGGAACAGGCTAGGACGATGATGACTTCAGGAGATAATCGCTTCTGAATCTTGTGGAAGCGTTAAGTAATTATGAATATCTTTGTCGTGGTGGCCCATTTTTTATCTGACTTTTTCAAAGTTATATGTACTTTCTAAGTTAGTATATACCCTTAGACACCACTGACTGACGGTGAAGGGAAACATCGTGAGGGAAACCCTGGACTTCAGTCTGAAATCGCCAACCCGCACTGAGCCAGCGTGGTGATCAAGCTCATTCCTTCTCTGAGAAGTTGCCTTAACCCGATAGCTGGGACTTGTACCGTGTGGTGCCGGACGTAAAGAATAACACCACCCCATTTCTTCCCGTGGGTGTCGTAAAAGGCGACTAAGGGACTTACTAGAGAATGGGCAGCAGCGTTCTCTATGCATTTTACCACCATACTGCGATCGCCAACCCGCCTGCCAAGCGTGGCGATTATGGCAAAGCCCCCCAAATTGGGGGAGGTCTAAGTCCAGCAGTGGACGTCTTACGGCTGAAATGATGATGATGAAATATCTTTGGACAACCAACACAGGACAACTTGCCCAGGGCCACGGTAACTCTTTCGAACGAATCTCGCGCCCCTCGCAGGCATCGGTCCTAGCACTCCTAGCAGACCCCTTCAGTATTGCTGACATCTCTTTGAGGCACGCGTGGAACACTACGCGCCGTTGACCCGAGCTTGGTCCTTACCGGGCGGCGAGCTACCCATTGCTCGCCGCCCGCAAGCTCGCGCCTACGGTGGCCGGGAGTCCGCTATCGACTCCCATGCTAGTGCCCTTATGTTGGGACCTTATTTAAGCGTCATAGGCCATCTACCATTCCCAGTCTAGCCTGGAAAATTTAGTTTTCTTATGAATTTCTTACAAACTTGCAAGATAGGGTCAGGCTATATATTGCACCAAATATGATTCGCTACCTTTCGAATGACTTTTAATCAAATAGTTAGTTATGGGATTAAAGGAACGTAGAGGGTTGTATTGAAGATGTATTTAATGTAATAAATAATTAATGTAATTCAGTATAGCCATATTTCCTAAGGTCGTGAATCATATTTTAACTAACAAACAACCTGACAGTGCTTTAAAATTTGCAAAAACTTAAATTTAAAAACCTCGCGACCGAAACAAAACACACTAAAAAGTAAAAAAAATAGTATACGTATTGGACCTTTAAGTTTAATAAGAAGTTGTAGGAAATTTTTTTGATCAAAGAATCGTGAGCTGTAGGTAATTTTCTCATCAAAGGATCGTCGTGTTGAAACAGCTGAACCGATTTTGATAAAGCACCGCTCGAAAGCCTTCTTTTACATAAAAACCAAACCTAAATCGGTTCAACCATTTTAGAGCTACGGTGCCAGAGACAGACTCACATAGCGGTGAAACTTATTATACCTCTCTTTTTGCGTCGGAGGTTAGAAATATGTAACATTTCGCAGTCTACCCAAGCGTATCCTTCATAAACGAATTTTCAATCAGGCAATCGAAATGCTAAGTGCGCCAGCAATAATCGAAGTTTAATGTCACAGGAAACAAAATTCAAGGACCTTAGAATAGAAGAACATTGGAATTCGTTCAGGATCGAGTGAGCAAGTCGGGTCACGGCCACCGACATTATAATAATGTGTCACGGTTTGCTGAGCAGATAATGTTAGACAATTTAGCTGGTAGGCATATACGTGACAGCTGTCAGAATAAGTTGAAAGGCTTGTTAGATAGCTAAAGAAACGATGTTGTGTGGTAAGATGGAGTTGAATAGTTAAATTGTCGTTGTTACTATTGTTGATTATTGTTTGTTATTTTTTTATTATATTGTGGTTTCATTATTATCACTAAAGAGCTACATTGAACAGTCTACAGATAACCATTAATAAATAAAACTTCAAAGTCTCTAACAGGTGAAGATTATAAAAACACAACAACAAAAATATTAGTAGACATTTCTTAATTTCGTCCGTTAAAGAAATAGTAAAATTATTTTCATGATCATCGGAATTTGCCAGGTGGATTGGTGATTGCAATTCCTAAAACTTATTTCACAGAATACTCAGCAGCCCACCTTCTTGGCATAACACTTTATCTTATAGTCATTAAATCTTGGGGTCCCTCAGACAGCTGTGCCTTTATTAAACAGCCACAAAATTATCGATGCCTAGACTATAAAGTGACCCATGATGATCTAAGCTTAATTTCAATAAATGTCGTCGGTAGAGTGGTTGCAAGCGCTACTGCTGATGTCCTGGGTCGGATTCCCACGTCGGGCATAGTCCTGCCAGGGTTGCGAGGCTTGATCGAAAGATTTACCGTGGCTTTGATATATCGAGCCTGTTATGGAAAAACATCGTAACCGACAGAATGTAGCTATTTCACTTTTTTATTGTAACGTACAGCTAAAATCATTTAGAACCTAATACAAGATCACTTAAACCCATATTTGCATAAACGTCAAAATTATAACTGACATTAGATAGTATCTTAAACGACAAAAGTATAACTTTGATATTTAAGGTCAATCAGAATTATCGTAACCAACTTATCGTAATCAAAGTTTGTCACTTTCGATAAAACATAGTAATAATAATTATATAATATTCCACAACTATCACACAACGCCATGTAGTCCCAAGCTAAGCAGAGCTTGTGTTATGGGTACTAGACAACTGATAAACATACTTATATATTTCTAAATACATACATATTATAGATAAATTACACCCAGACACAGAACAAATGATCGTGCTCATCACACAAACATTTGTCCTGGGTGGGAATCGAACCCACGACCTCTGGCATAGCAGTCAGGATCACTAACCACTAGACCAACAGGCCTGTCATGAACTACTCAAAATCTGTGTTGCGTTTAGTTATCTTATTAAGTACTAGCTTTTGCTAGCGGCTTCGCCCGCGTGGATGTCGGAAAATATCCCGCGGGAACACACTACCGGGATAAAAAGTACCCTATGTGTTAATCCAGGTTATAAACTAACTGTGTTCCGAATTTAGTAGGATATACTATTGAGGACTGTTTTATAGATTTTTTGAAGACCATCATCTTTGTAATAATACTTTTGGTGTATGATCAACGTATGCGAGGGTAAGATCTCGAAAGCCCAGGAGTATGGACTACAATCGTACCAAGTTTAGTTAAAATCCCTTCAGTAGTGTTTGACCCATGCGTGCACATACAGACAGACAGAAAAAAATATTTACTGATTGCATTTTTGGCATCAGTATCGATCACCATTCATTCTCCAATATTAATTTGGAATTTATATTCAATTTATAGAATTGACCTCTCTACAGTTTTATTATAAGTATAGATATTGTTTATTTGTAGGAAATGCTGTATTCTATTTGATTGCCTATTTATTTGAATGGAGTAATATTCAATTAAGCATTTTTATAATTTTGTAATGTTATTAACTTTAAACAGTAAAATTAATTTAAATTTTACTATTGAAATTCTGGTTTCTGAGTAACAACTAACCAGTGTGGGTACAATGATAATTTTTGAAAATAAGAAGAAGACATCATGACATTTATTTTTATCTTAAGCGACAAAAGTACTCATTATTTAACTCTTTCTACAAAAATTTAATTGTTTTTACGTTAAGCCTAATGTGTTTTGCCATATACACAAAAACCGGTGATCTAGAAATAACAAATAAAAAATAATCAATAAAATACCTCTCTTGTAAAATTTCATAAATGTCGCTTACGATGTTCTTCCATAACAGGCTCGATGTAGGCAACTCAAGGAACATGGGTGAGTTTTAGTCAGTAAAAGTCTGACACGCCCTCCCGTTCCGCCCAGAGCTCGACGTCATTTGATGATTTCCCATCCTGAAAAAAAGGTCGGGCATAGTGTTATTGGGTTTTTCTTTCTGAAATTTCTCAGTAGCAGGATGGAGTCTGGATCTGTACCCGGTTGATGGCACTACACTGCCACGCTACGCTGCAGGTGGGTTTACTATTGATACACCTATGCCCAACCCTTCCGGGAAAGAGGGCCTAATGTCATGATTACGTTATGTTATATACAAGAATATTTTAAATTGCGTAGCTAATATCCTCGGAAGCCATGGGTGTCAAAATAAAAAGTGTTTTTTTTTTTGCGGGGTTCATCGAACGCCATTAATTAAGTTTACTCTTTTATTTTTGTGGAAAATATTTACCTAATCAGTTTTCTTCAACTCTTACTTTAAGGTCTCGTTAAGGCCATTGGTCGGTGATGTCTCAAAAACATCAATTTTTTTTTTATTTTATCATATTTCGATAATTATTCTCATTGCATTTGCGGAGTTTAGCTAACTAATTTAAAATAACACTGTATACGTGTGATTATGGTTTTTGTAAAAACAACCTGCAGCTGAAAAACTAATAAATTGTCTAAAGCAAAATTAACCACAAACATACTTTAGCTTTTCCCAGAAAAGCCAGTATCATGCATTTAAACTAAGTACCTTCATACCGGTAACGTACACCAACATAATTCTACATTTTGGGCATTATCAAAACATGCGCATGGCTGAGGCAAGCTTGTATGGTCGGCAAGAAAAGTTGTTTCAGAACACACTTAAAGAAAAGAAATAAAAACAGATTTGTCACAGAAACACGCGCGTACAAAAATATGAGGTCGCATACAAAAAACATGTTTTTCAATAATACACTGATCAAACTCACTTAACACATGTCACTGATTAAAATGATTTCGTAATTGAGACAGACAGACAGACTAGACATGTCCTAAGTGATTTTTTAATATTATTTTTTTGTTTTCATTTAAAACTCTATTAAGGTGTATGCGCACGCCCGCGATTACATGTACTTACTTTATACATCATTAAATGCGCATTACTGTAATTAAGTTCAGTTCAATAAAGCCACTTGGTGAATAAACACACCGGGGGTTTTTTCCACATTACACATAAAAATTCCCGGCACATATTGCACCTCAGCGGTAGGACTCCACACAATAGGTGCAGGCAGGAAATCTGGACCTTAAAAGTCTGAAATATTAAGTTCTTCTCCTTCTTCTGCCGTACTTCCTTATACAGGAAAAGGTCTTTGCTCTGCAGGCCACAAAGGCATTATGATAATATAAATATATCTTAGGACAACCAACACAACGTTATCTGATCCCAAACTAGGCAGAGCCTGTACTATGGCAACGAGACAACTTATAAACATACTTATATATTTCTAAATACATACATATTATAGATAAATTACACCCAGACACAGAACAAATGATTGTGCTCAACACACAAAGATTTGTCCTGGGTGGGAATCGAACCCACGACCTCAGTAGGAATCGGTTTCATTTTGTCAGTTCTACAACATTCATAGCGTTGTTTACGTTACTAAGCAGAATATTTATTTGAACATATGAAATAAATATCTATATATCTTACTAGAATTATTTAACGAATTTATTCGTATTTTAGTTTATTGTTATGTAATTGTCTTTATTATTATTTGATTTTATGAATGCTTGATTAATTTTTATTCGATTATTTAGATACTATTTGTTTTTATCTTAACGGTCTGGATGTATGTTTACTCATTTTTAATTACACTGTACAAGCTGTTTCTGCCTATAATTGAATTTGCATTTAGTGTATGTTATATTGCTGTAATCTAATCTGTGTAATTGTTGAATGTAACATTTGTTGGCGACCCTTAAATAAATAAATAAAGGATTAGCAATAACTTTCAAAATTATTCAGATTTTTAGGGTGCAGGTGCAACTTATGATAAGATTTTGCTTCACAATATTTTTATGTCAAAATGACTTCAGCGTCTTTTTTCCCGACCGTACATCCGCAACTGTGAGTATTATCGTGTGCTCACCTTACCTTAATTTAATACTTGCACATATTTTGGAAATGTTTACTCTGACTTGAATACTAAACTGCAATATTGAGTCTGATGGGATACTATTTCTGTGTTTGGGACAATATTTATGAGCAATGGAGACACGTCGACACATGGATTTCGCTATTTTGAAATTGGAACACATAAATGATAAATGATTTTATTTCTGTAAGTAGGTTTATACAAACACTTTTACACGTCACTCATATTTTTTTTTAAACTAGATGCGGTTGGCATTTCCTATCTGACTACTCTTAGAAGAAAGGCCGAAACAAGCTGAGAGGTCACATTCTCTTTTAAAGTCCAGACATAATCTTGGTCACGTTATATGAAGTCCGTGTAGATTGGTGACTGGAATGGTCTTTTGGGGAAAGAACCACACAGATTGAGTAAACCTGTCCAGTCAGGCACACATTTACCTATCACTAATCGTGTAGCTCAATTCAGAACTTAAGAAGCTCAACGATTTGACGAACAATACCAAAGAAAGGACATTTCGGTAGGCCGCAAAAATTACTCAAAATGCCAGATGATGATTACAACTTACTGATAAAGAAAGAAAAGAAGAAAATAACACCCAAATAGTCATCACATTCACAGTAATTATAACAATATGATAAAATGTTGGTTTTAACATTGTTTTATTCAACCATGACAGAAGAAGACAAGAGCGTAAGCATCAAAGTATTTGTAGTGTACAAAAACGTATTTAGCGATGTTTTTGCTGACCGTACGTTCTCAACTGTAGCATGTATTATCGTGTGCTCACCTTAATTTGATACTTGCTTATATGGTGGAAATGTTTATAGGCACACTTTAATACTAAAGACTTAAAAATAATGTTTTTTTTTTCGGTGAAGTCTAAACATTGTGAGTGGAAAAAAACCAGGTTCATTATTCCACCTGTGGCATGTACAGTGGTTAGTGGCATTTAAGGTAATCAAAAGACTGGTATGTTTTGGTTTTTGGAAATTCGTAAAATAAATTGTTCCACTTAAATTTACAGAAGCAGCTGATCGGTTACGGAAATAGCCCTTCACCCATCGAATGATGAAAAAAAAACATTATTTAACACGTGTTGCAACACAATTTTGTAGCCCTTTTTACGAAAATTACTCCTACAAGCATGATATTTGGCACATAAAAAAATATATGGAAGAAAATTATTAAAAAAATATTAGTATTCTATGCTCCTTGCTCCTGTCACTGAAAACCAGCGCTGGGGCTCTGTCTCGCATAGGGTCACAGCATTATGCTGAGTGATGGCCGTTTTGCATAGATATGACGCATATTATCCCACATCTTATTTTTTTTATTTCTGTATGTTTCTAGTCTTACTGTGCGTCATGTTTGCCGCAAATAAACTTATTTTCTTTCTTTCCTTGCAAAGAATGCTAATATTTTTTTTACAGTAATGCATGAGAAATACTTTAAAGTTGAAAGTAGAACGTCGATTGATCGAAATCGACTACTGGTGAACAATGGTCGTGCCTTCTCCGTGTGAGAAGTGGCCTTTGCCCAGCAGTGGGGCAATGTAGACTAGGATTATAAAGAAAGTTTGAAATATTCGTTTACTCTAATTATGTCTCATAGGACACAGGTAATTTTAAATTGACTAACTAAACTTCGCAGACGGAATGGGTACCGGTTTCTCTATAATAAATTATAATTACTGATGTTTCATTGCGAGGTGAACAACTGTTGTTGGTGGTGAAGTATGAGGTAAAAAGTTGTTTGCTAATGTTTCATCGTGTTTACATATCAAAAAACTATCATCCATTTAAAAATATACATATTTTTAAACTGATATTTCAAATGACTACTAATAACTGTGGTCGATTACCCCACAAAGAATCAGTTTTTTTTCTTTACTTATTGCGTATGTAACCAATAAAGCCAATTTAAAATAACCCTATATAATAAGTATCTACTTGTAGGTGAATACCGTACCGTGTGGTGCCGGACATAAAGAATAACACCACCCCATTTCTTCCCGTGGGTGTCGTATAGGGCGAGTAAGGGGCTTACTTGAGAATGGGCCGCAGCGTTCACTATGCATTTGACCACCGTACTGTGATCGCCAACCCGCCTGCCAAGCGTGGCGATTATGTCAAACCCCCCTAAATTGGGGGACGCTTATGTCCAGCAGTGGACGTCTTTCGGCTGTAATGATGATGATGATGATGATGATGATGATGTAGGTAAATCTTTTTGAGACAGAAACCTTATATTATCTTATCTTATATTATCTGGTATTTAAGCGCCAGAAAACATCATTATTAGCTCTAAATTTATATTGAAAATAGTTAATTAATTATGTTAAGCGACTAAGCATAACATCACGCCGATAGTCCACGAATGATAAGGCAGGGGTGTACCTACTGCCGGGGTCGCGTGATTGTTCGAAAGAGATACCGTGACCCTGGCACATGGGCAACTGATGGAACACGGGTAGGTTTTAGGCAGTAAAAGTCTGACACGCCCTCCCACTCCGCCCATAGCGGGAGAAGTCATTTGATGATTTCCCATCCAGAAAAAAATAAATAAAAAGGGGTGTACCTATACCATATACCTACATTTCTTAATATTTTGTTTAAGTTCCATGTAATAGGGGGTGAGCCTATCCCCCACCAACGAGGCACAAATCCAGACTCGAGGCTCCTACTGTGTAACTTATAACAAAACCCAATAACACTTTTATCGACCTAGGAATCGAACCCAGGACCTCATGCTCAGCAGTAGTGATTGTGACCACTAGACCAAAGAGGCAGTCCATAAGTTAGTAAGCCTTATCTTTATTGTTCAAAATTAACACAAAAAATGAACCAGCCGGAAACATGTATAAATTTAAGACAAAATTATTCTTAATTTGGCCTAACTTCTTGTAATATCTAGACCAATGTTTTAATAAAAAAAGTTTCGGCTCTAATTTGGTTAACAAATCTTAATAATTGCCAGCGAATCTGAATTTCCAAGTGAACTTAAATATTAAATTTTAGGTTTTTTGTAATGGAATAATAATGGACGACGTTTGAAAATATATTACGTTTATTTTATTCATTTACTTTAGCAGAGTTAGGTATTATCTTCTGTTTGATATAACCTAGTTAAAAAGGTGAGCTGAAGTGGTGGCTCACCCAACTAGCAAAAAGTGGTTTTTAAACTATCCTAGAACCATCATTTATCGAGGATTATATGAGGCTTTTATCCGCATATAAGTTGCGAAAAGGGCCCACTTTATAAGTCTACTTTTACCTATAACATATTTATATTAGACCGCTGAAATGCCATATATGCCTATATTGCTCTTATAATTGAATTACGTCAATACAATTACTCCTATAAATCTCACTATAAGTAAATTATAGTAAAAAAATAGATTAATACGCGCCTAGAAATGTTTCTATAAGCTCATATGTTGTGAACAGTCGAAGTGAGTGTATCGCGCATTGTTGTGCTCTGTAAAAATAGTTTTAACATTTTGAGGAAGAGGATTTATACTATTCATGTCAACCATAGTAGAAAAACAAACTTATTGTTGTCAAATTGTTAGTCTTACTTATAGCTTATTCGTAGGGGAACTTGAATTTTCTGTGAAATCTATCATGGTTTCGATAAAAAAATTAAAGCGCCTCTTGGAATTTGCCTTATTTATATTTTAGTATTAATTAATATTTAATAAATATTATGAAGGCAGCTGCCATTTTCTTGGTGAGCATTTCCAAGTGTGACATAGTGCTAAAATAAGTATTTTTAGCATTTCCAAGTGTGACATACTACCAATATAAGTATATTGGTTCTATATTGCGTTATCTCAAAACCGAAGAAGATTCGCCATTGTTACCGACTAGGGTTCCGAATGCCCGATGAAAATCGATTGATATTTATAGATAAGTAAGTTAAAGGAATATTTTAAGGGTTTGTTCTACGTGCTAGGTTAAACATTAGTTTAAACATTGTTTTTATTTAACTTAATTTTATAACAGGTTGCCGACGATTTAAACAAGACTATGCCGACGTTCCTGGATATCAATCGATTTTTAACCAAAAAAGAATTTCCGATCCTTAAAGAACTTAAAATGGCCTCGGAGTGTTACACATTTCTTGCTATCGGAGATATGTCCCGGTAGTCACAGCGTGGTTTCTATTAACACTAGAGATTTACATTTTACTCAGAATCAAGAGCACATCAGATCATTGCTATATCAAGATTGGTTTTGGTGTGAGAACTGTTCTACTTACGCAGTTTATGATCACTTCCCAAGAGACGAATGTAAAATTTTTAACTAGTCAAATCTCATATCTGGGCAATATTACACAAATGTTTATGGATCTTCTACAATAACATAATAGGTACGGGCACAGTCTTCTCTATTTTCTTACAAGCCATGCTGATAAATCTGGCAACGTCGTTGGTAAACCGATCAATAGTGCCCTGGGGGTGAAATACTGATGTGTAGGTTTTCTCTATTGGTATCTACTAATGTTCGTGCGTCTTGAGGCAAAACATTGTTTATTTTCATATTTATTTAAATAAAGAGTTTAAAGTAGCATGAGGAATATTTAAGTCTAAAACCCAGTTTTAATAGAATAACGCAGTTCAAGTTTTTGTTATAATCCGAAAGTTCTTTCTTATTATCGCTTTCAATATCGCTCAAAGATTTGCTACTTTCGTTGTCCGAACCTCTTCCATCTAAAGTAGTACTACAATTATCTTGTCCGGAACCCTCGCTAGAATTCGCGATACGGTCTTCACCAGTTTTTAAAAAATCGGTGCTCACTGTGGTTAACATTTCTTTATATGTTTTTTAATTTTTCTTTTATAAGATCCACTTTTTTTAAACCGCTTCCACTTATTTAAATCCGTTTTCAATATTTTTAGCCAAAAAAATTGTAACTAATCAAAATGGCTGATGTCAAATCCTACAATAGAATTTGCTAAACTATATAAAGCGTGTTTTCGCCTGTACTGGTCGTTACAAGCAAAAGTGGCTTCTTAAGAGTTTTAACAAGGATTCTTTGAGATTTCTTGGACAATAACACTACTGTGGAATGCCTATATAAATATGTCTAGGTTTAAAACGGCACACCATAAATCAATATAGAGAACAATTTATCCTACCGAGTGCTGCATGCTGTGTAATCTTGGTGATTTATTGTTTTTAAAACATGGATATGAAATTAATATAACACTTACTTTTAAGCATATGTAAAATGAAACCATAAATGATTTACAGTAATTTAACTTTAATTTACTTATATTGGCCATAAAATATTAGCTTATATGAGGTTATAAGTAAAAATAACAAGAGTAATTGCTCCTCAGTGCATATATTCCTGGTGCATGCTCCTACAGGAGTATTAGGATTTAAATGGTCCGCAGATGTAATCTTATAGGCGCATATAAGTCCGAGTTACCAGAGTTATTACTCTTGAGTGCAATTACTCTTGTTTCATGCTGTCATAGGAGTCTTGATCCTATGTTTGCCAGGAAATATGATCCCATATACCGATATAAGTACAAATTATAGGATTAAGCATACTTGAGTAAAAACAGCATGTATTTATGCTGTTAAAAGCGCAGTAGCAACCATCAAAACCATCATCGGAGCTTTGTAAGTCCACGTAGCATTATAAAATCGCCATCCAGGATTATTTTGTTAGTTGGGCAGTTTATATGACCGCGTCTTACGAGTTGTAGGTCGTGAATTCGAACCCAGGCAGACATTACACGCGCACCTCAAAGAGATGTCAGTAAAATTGAAGCGGGACCGCTGGGACCGATGCCTTCTGGGGCCGCAAATTTGTTCGAAAGAGTTACCGTGGCCCTGGCATAGGCAACTGAAGGAACACTGGTGGGTTTTAGTCAGTAAAAGTCTGACACGCCCTCTCACTCCGCCCAGAACGGAAGTCATTTGATGATTTCACACCCAGAAAGGGCGGACACTATACTTTCTTCACCACTGCTTTCAAAACGGTAAAGGAAAACATCGTGACGAAAATCTATGAAATGTGACATCCACCAACACATGTTAGGCCTGCGTGATAAATTACGGCCCAATTCCTCGCGCACATATGAGGCCTACCTCCTTCCCAGCAGTGGGAATAAGATAGACTAGTAGAAAACAATGCTGAGCAAGATTTACAGTTTTAAGGTGAATATATGATTTTACTTTTTATTCGGTCATGGAAGAAAAGAAAATACAAAAAAAAAAAATTGCAGACTTCCACCACCAGTCGGTGTCTTTGGGTTAGTAATTTCGTTTTTTTCAACCGACTTCCAAAATAAGGGTTATTTTTTACATTATAGTGAAGACGTACCATTTTTCAAATTGGTTTATAATTAAAGGAGTAGGTATAGAGGTAACAAACGTTTAAAAAATGCAACTGTATCGGGAACCTCCTCCAAGTGAATAACCATCTTCTGAGGATGTTTCTTCCGACAACCAGGCGTAATCGAGGTCAAGACAAATTCACAACCAAAAATAAATAAAAAACGTGTGTCCGATTTTTCTAATGTTTGACAATGTGCCAACCTATAGATGAACATGAATATTTTTTCATTAGATTAAAATACTAAGTAGGGGTTGTTTGTAGGAGGTGAACAAACTTCTGAATTCACCCACACATCTTCAGAAATCTGTTCAAAGGAGTCTAGGCCAGAACTTCATAGTAATGAAAAGCTGCAATTATCATTCTATTTGTTCATTTTTATTAGAAAAAAAGAAAACACAAAAACATTTTGATCACTGTCTGAGACTGTCGACATAAGTAATAAAATTCTGCACAATCAGTGATCGTGCAGAATTTTACTATTTACTAGCTGACCATTTAGATGTTGTCCTGTTTCCTAGAACTCGATAGCAGCGCCACCTACCGGGTCCAATAGTGAATCTAAACCATCCAGGGTGCCACCCAAACACATACAAAAAAATTCATTCAAATCGGTCCAGCCGTTTAGAAGGAGTTCAGTGACATACACACGTACAGTAGAATTATATGTATAAAGATATCGATAGCCATAGAATTGTTTATGTGGTGATTATCAATCACCACATAAACAATTCTATATTCAAATCACAAGAATGGACTAGCAAGACGAGAGGGTAGCAACTTAAATCTATGTATGGACATCCAGGTATACCTCCAGGCACCGGTATACCTGTACCTATTCAGGTATGTTCACTTACACGTGTGTCTCAGTGCATTGTTAACAGTAGGCTTCGTGCCCTTCATTAGATGGACATTGTGCCCGAGGCGGCAGTGCTGTTAAGACTTAACGTGATCATGTAGGTGAATAGGTTGGTGACATTCAAGGGAGCTGTGTATCTTGGAGACCCACTTTGAATTTTAAGGCATACTGGTCATCTTTCTATCTATATATATATAAGATTCAGAGTCCTGAGTGACTGTCTGATATATCAACGCATAGCCTAAACCGCTGGTCCTAGAGACATGAAATTTGGAGAGTGTGTTCTTTGTGAAAAGTAGGTCTCCATTAAGAAAGGGTTTTTTGAAATTTCATCCCTAAGAGGGTGAAATGGGGGTTGAATTTTCTAGGAAACTTTTATTGCCTGGGTCGGATAAGACAAAGCAAGTAGTAAGATTAGACACTGTTTACCTGGATTAACACATAGGGTATTTTGATCCCGGTAGTACGTTCCTGTGGGATATTTTTCGACATCCACGCGGGAGCAGCAGCGGGCAGAAGCTGGTAAAGTATAAAGTAAAGTTTAGTCACTGCAAAAAGACGCAGAGTTGTCCATTGCATGTCTTAGCGTATGCAACAAGACATTTCACAAACGTCATCCAGGAAGCAATCACTTCATTTGGGTATACAAGAGAGATCGTCATGTTGTGATTTTTTCATCTTGTGAGTTAATGTGGAGTTTCTAGTTGCTCTAGTTGCCTTGATTCTTATCAAGCAAAGACTGAAACTGACACGAAGCATTCCACTGTCGTCGGAAAAAAAACAATAAGTTTTTCATGCAGAACATGAAATATTGTTTCAATTTATAATCACATGTTTGAGCCACTTTTAAATTAAAAATAAACTTCTAGAAAAAAAAGCACGTAGGTAAATCCGCATAGTTTTGTTTGTGCAAATGTAGTATTTGATCAAACATATCATATTTTTAAAACAAATACTAGTAAAATTTTGTGTGTATGTTTTAGTTCAGTTGTTATTTCGGATTGGCCCGATTAGTTTTGAGCACGCGTGGAACTTGAGTCATGTGTTTGTATGTCTGAAGTTGTATTAGTCAAGCAAGCATTCGAGTAACAAACACGAAAGTTAATTCGAAGATAGAATTATAAATCGAGGTTTACTAGCGAGCCATGGAGCGCAGTATCCTGGGATTTCCACGTGCAGACCGTATAAAGAACACAACATCCGCTCCAAAACCAAGGACACGGATGTTACCCAAAAACCTGCTCAGCTTAAGTGGGACCGGGCCGGATATGTCTGCACTTCAGATGACAAATGGGCTCAAATAGGACCACTGATTCGATCCCTCTAAACGCACGACACCATCGTGGAAGACAAAGACGAAGATGGCAGGACGAGCTTGACTTCAACCGAAAAGACAGGCCAGCACTAGCAAAAGAAATAATTGTGTGGAAAAGGGAGAGGGAGGCCCCGGCAGTTGGACAAGACAGGCTAGTTAGTTTAGATCATTATCGTGGACCAGAATGTTGGGCCACAAAAGGGATGATTGAAACGCAAAATTGCTCGCAGCTGAACGTATAAATCAAAGCAAAACTCATTTATTCAAACTAGCCCGAGAATCAACACATTTTGAACGTCAAAATTACATAAAACATTCTCCCAAAACGCCCGCTCTTCATTTGGCGTTGAGATTAGAATTCTAAGAGGGATGTGTGGTGTTACGAGAATCAATAGAATAAGAAATGAGTATGTACTCATTTCAGACTTTCTCTTATGTAAGCGAAAATCTGAAAGTGGCACCGATCACTGAAAAGTTGAGTGCAAATCGATTGTTGTGGTATGGGTGTCATGAGTAGAAATGATTAAAATATCATGAGGAAAGTTTTGATTATGAACCTGAATTGCTACAAATGTAGGGGATGGCCGCAGATGCTGCATGAAGCATGTGAAATACCATATGGTTAGAAAGGGGGTGACTACTGAGATGACAACTAATAGAGAAGTATAGAAGAAAAAGTCAAGTTGAGCCGACCCGAAATAAATTGATCTAAGCACGGGAGAGTGTAATCAAAGTCAAGAGTCATTTATTCAAACTAGGCTGAGAGTCAGCACATTTCGAACGTCAAAGTTACATAAGACAGTCCTCCCAAAACGCCCGCCCTTCGAAACTATCTAGTACATTAGCTGGAAAGAAGAAGTGGTGGAACAAACTCCCCAGCACAGCTGTCTGTTAAGTTCTTCTAACTTAACAGACAGCTGTGCTGGGGAGTTTGATTTCTAACCAATTTCTATATAATGATAAAACATGTGTCTTACAAAAGTACACACAAAATGAGAATGATTATTTATTTATTTATTTATTAAAACTTTATGCACAAGTAAAACTACTGTACAAAGGCGGACTTAATGCCTGAGGCATTTTCTACCAGTCAACCTTAGGGTGATGCAGAGAAAAACATGGCAGGTGCAACTTACGGGATAGATAACTCGAAAAGGAAGAATACTAAAAACATAGATACAAATAGATACAAATACATACATATATACATACATATAACGAAAAAAAAAAAAAAAACTTTGTCTAGAGATATAACGATAGGTGGAGAAGAAACCGAATCCAGCAAATCACCGCTGGTATGATTCTGCCAACTTCTTGCGAATATGCTCACGTGCTTTCACTTTAAATGATAACCGACTGGTTGCCATCCTGATGTTCAGAGGGAGCGCATTCCAAAGAAAGACCGCTTGGACAAAGAAAGAAGAGTAAATGAAACCAGAGCGGTGAGAAGGACATCGTAGAAGACGATTGTTGGTGGACCGAAGATTTTTATTATGCGCGGAGCATAAGTACTGAACCTGGGAAGTCAGGTAAGAAGGAGAAGTAGGTTTGTCAAGAATAGAAAACAACATTGATAGAGCCCTCAACTCTCTGCGCTGACGAATGGGTAACCAATTTAAAAGCAACCGGTGGGCGGACACGTGATCATACTTACGAAGATTGAAAACGAATCGAATGCAGTTATTCAGAAGGCGGTCAAGTTTATTGAGGAGATCTGCATTCAGGTCATAGTAACACACATCTCCATAGTCAATTATGGGAAAGATTAAGGACTGTACAAGCAATGCCTTTATGTGTGATGGTAGAACGTTTTTCAACTGATAGAGCGACCGCAACGTACCGGTGACTTTTTTACTTACAGTTGCAACCTGCTTTCGCCAGTCAAGACAAGTGTCGACATGTAAACCAAGATCCTTGACATCGGGGCTAAACGGGATGATGGAGTTGTCGAATATTACGGGAGGCACCACTAAACCATTCAACTTCCTCATACTGTGAAGGCTCCCTACAATGATAGCCTGACACTTGGTAGGGTTAACCGCCACTCCAAACCGATCAGACCAGTTCTTAACCACGCTTAAATCCCGGTTTAGCTCCTCAATCGCATCGGAGATGTTGTCAACACTTGCCTGACAGTAAAGCTGCAAGTCGTCGGCATAAAGATGATACGCAGTCCGAAGCTGGGTGGTGATGAGGTTAATAAAAATAGAGAATAAAATAGGAGATAAAATACCGCCTTGAGGGACGCCAGCTGCAAGATCACGCCAACTCGACGTAGAGTCTCCAGCACGAACAGACTGCTGGCGCCCCTGAAGATAAGAGGCAAACCATTCCAATACCTCCGGAGAGACCATGAGATAGGAAAGGATGGATAATAGGACTTCGTGACTGACGTTATTAAAAGCGTTGGAGAAGTCAACTAACACTAAGACTGTAACTTTAGTGGCTTCCATTCCCCGCCTTATATCTTCAGTCACTTTAAGGAGAGCTGAAACGGTACTGTGCCCAGGCCTGAAACCGGATTGAAATTGACTGATGAGGGAGTTGCGGTGAATAAAATGGGAGAATTGTTTATGGACACTGGCCTCGAGCACTTTAGATAAAAAAGGAAGGATGGAAATTGGGCGGAAGTGACTAGGAAGGGAGGGATTGGGTATCTTAGGTAGGGGACGAACAAGGGCTTGACGCCACAAGGAAGGGAAAACACCGGTGTAAAGGGAAAAGTTTATGACGTGGGAGATTGCAGGAAGGAGTTGATCAAGAGCCGATACAATCATATGGCGGCTGATATCATCGCAACCCACGGCTTTGGATTTAATTGAAAGGATAGTCTTTTTGATCTCTCCTGGGTCGACTGGGGTGAAGATAAAGGGGTTAATATTGGGACGCGTCAGACCAGCAAGGTAGTCGAGTGTTTGACATTTGGTTAGACCATCTAGAGTTGGAACAGTCGAGAAATGGCGATTTAGATCGTCCAAACCAATTGTGTGAGGAAGGTCCGAATGTCGCGATTTTCCGATGCCTAAAGTTCCAAGGAACTTCCAAATATCGGCAGGCGAAGAAGAAGTGATATTATTTAAGATGTGTCGGCGTTTAGCGTTACGTATCATCTGGTTACACCGATTCCTAGCAGCCTTAAAGAAGGCCCAATTGTCCTCCGAGCGATCTTTTTTGAATTTTCGAAACGCCCGGTCCCTCCGTCGCATTGCCATCCGAACTCCTATGTTCATCCAAGGTGCAGGCAAACGCTTTAACTTAATTTTCTTTACGGGAGCATGGACGTCATATAGTTTGACCACCGTATCGTTGAAAAATCTGACTTTTTCGTCAACTGTACCAGCCGCTTCAAGCGGTGACCAGTCAATATTGGACGCATCTTGTTGAAGCTTTTCGGTATTCATACGTGCAAAGGCACGCCGGTACTGGAAAGAAGGTTTAGGTTTAGGAGGTTTAAGGACATAAGATAGGAAAATAAGGTCGTGATGGGAAAAGCCAGGAGCATCGTGTTGCCCATGTGAGGAAACTAGGGAAGGATTAGAGGTGAGGATCAGGTCAAGCCAAGTGTCATCACCAACTATGTTATGATGAGTGGGTTGGAGAGGTAAAACATGCAGACTGGCTGACTCTATTAGATGCAGGAGTTTACGGGACCGAGGGGAATTGTGGGCAAGGAGGTTGGTATTCAAATCCCCCATAACAATGTGATGTGCATACTCCGAACCCAAAGATTCAAGAACCGATTCGAATTCAGTGAAGTAATCAATGGTAGGGGGACAATAGATGACGCCAAGGACAGTTTTAGCTCCTTTGACGCAAACCTCTAAGAAAAGAAACTCTGCGGAATCATTGGGAGAAGAAGAAGCTAGGATTTTAAATGGAAAATTATCACGCAGGTAAATAGCTACGCCACCCCCCCTCCTACCGATACGGTCATTCCGAAGAAGAACGAAACCGGGGAGCGAGTAAGTGGCTGAAGGCAGGTCAGGTTTGAGCCAAGTCTCTGAAATCAGGATGGCGTGAACGTTGTTGTCGGTAAACGTGTCACGCAGTTCGTTGTAGTGACTGGGAATACTTTGAGCATTGAGGTGGCATACATTAAATAGTCGGCTAGAATTCTGGCTGAGATGTTGACGTAAAACAACACCTAAGGTGTCCGTGAGAGAAATAAAACTGTCTTCGCTGGAAGAGGCACTAGATTCGTTGGCAGAATAAAAGGATTCGTTATCTGATGTCATAAATATTAGTAAAAATAAATATAAATAAATATATATTATATAACGCTAAAGAACACTATAAATGACTGGCACGACGTTTGCATCTCTGCACCACCCGCCAGCTCACAAAATCATCTTAATCTAAACACTGGTTAAACTACATAAAAGCGCATATAAAATAGTTTAACTGACATGCGGAACAAAATAGGAAAGCAACATAAAAAAAAATAAAATTAATTAAAAAAAAACAATTAATAAACATATGAAAAAGTCGTGAACGTATCCGATTAAAAAATGGCTTATGATATAATCTGTGGAGATTTTATGTTTTGCATTTGACATTGACATTTGACGTATACACACAAAATTAATTTAAAACATGAGTTGTTGAGGGTAAAATACTATCATTCTCTGAAGCTGAAGTGTTCAACTAAATTGATTGATATTTTGAGGAAGTTACATAACTAAAGATTATATAAATGGAATGTCTAAAAATCAATCTAATAGGAAAAGCATAAAAATATCTCACTACTGGTAAGTAATTCCATAATAACAATAACATGCAATTATTTCCTAGAGAAGTATAAACCACATGATACCATTATTAATCGCTTCTGTTTTGCAGGTTGTCTCCAGTGGCTTTTGGATCATGGATCTTTGGATACTTCACGAGCAGAGGATTTAGCTCATCCATTGAGGACACTTTATGCTTACTTCCATCAAAGGCTTTCAGCACTATAACACCATCCTGAGTCCAACATGATCGCATTCCGAAATGAAGACGAGCCTTTCCAAAGATGGATTGCCTGACTCTTGTCAAGAACTCCTTTACTGAGATGGATGTCCCCTTCAACCGTGTCTTAGCTTTCCAGACTACCGATTTGTCATCGTAGCTGGAAAACCTCACCAGTATGGGCCTGTCACGTTCTTTATTGGCAGCGCCAAGTCTATGACAGACCTTTATGGAGGATGCTGAGAAGCTCTTGAGGGCCAGCTTATTATTGAAAACATCCAGGACGACTGTAGTGCTGTCTTCACCATCAACTTCCGCAACACCTTGCAAAATTAGTGCTTTTCGTCTGTGTCTCGTCTCCAATCCATCAACCAACTTAGCACATTCGCTGATCTGAGTCCGTAGCAACCCAAGCATGCTAAAAATAAGCTCCCTGAAAGTTCGAAACTCCTCAGCCACCCGTGCCACTGTATCCTTGGCAGGTCCGGCACACTGAATTTGAGCTTCCAGTGCTTCCATTTTACGTGTGAAGATCTCTTCAAGGCTCTTTTGTGCAGACAATATATCGGCAAGTTGGGACATGGTGATCCACTAGTGTCAAAGTGAATGTGTAGTGACTATTCAGATGATGAGCTGGCAGGTGGTGTAATTATAATATTTTAGTCACATAAATGTGTCACAAACGTGAGTACCCGTTTAATAGAGGTTATACACTTATGATTAATCAAAATTTTGGCAAATAACTGTGTATTTCTAATTTAAATATAAATTCAAAATCAGAGACACGTCTATCTTTTTTTACACCTACCCGCGAAAAAACAATTATCAATTTTATGGACCCGTGTGTTAATTATAAGTAAGATGACCATACTAGTCCATACCATTGGTGGACCAGTTGTAATGGCCCCCGACTTACGAGTTGCATGCCATTTTTTTTTTTGGATGGGAAATCATCAAATGACTTCTCCCGCTCTAGGCGGAGCGGGAGGGCGTGTCAGACTTTTACTGACTAAAACCCACCCGTGTTTCATCAGTTGCCCATGTGCCAGGGTCACGGTATCTCTTTCGAACAATCACGCGACCCCGGCGGGCATCGGTCCTAGTAGACCCCTACAGTGCTGCTGACATCTCTTTGAGGCGCGCGTGGAACACTACGCGCCGTCGACCCGAGCTTGGTCCTTACCAGGCAGCGAGCTACCCATTGCTCGCCACCCGTACGCTCGCGCCTACGGTGGCCGGGAGTCCGCTATCGACTCCCGACGCCCGGGGCGTCTCCTCCTGCGGCGGCTAGGTATGTGAGGGCGCAGAGACTGCCTCTCCCTCACGCGCCCCGCCTCCTCCTTCGCGAGCATTACTGCTTCGCAGAAGGAGGTGACGGCTTCCCGTTCCCCCTCGCTCCGTACCATGGCTCGCACCAGGCCCGGACGCGAGAGGTCACCGCCGCCGATCGCCTCCACGAGGACACGGCGGTGCTCCGCCCAAGCAGGGTAAACTTCCACCGTATGCTCCACCGTGTCCTCTAGACGATCCTCACAATGGAAACACCCGGGCGTTTCCTCCCGCTTTATCCTGAACAGGAACCCACCGAAGCACCCATGCCCGGTGAGAACCTGCGTCAGGCGGAAGGTGAGGACGCCGTGGCGCCTCTCTATCCACTCCTCAAAGAGGGGACTTACCGCCGCAATTGTGGCGTGCCCAAGTTGCATGCCATGAGTTCGAACCTAGGCAGACGCTTTATTTTGTTTAAATACAATAATTTCATCACCACTGCTCATAAAACGGTGAAGAAAAACACCATAAAAACCGGCATGTCCTAGAACCAAAAATTCAAAGACATGTGACATCTACCAACCCGTACTGGGTCCGTGTGGTAGACTACAGCCCACTCCCTCTCGAAAAAGAGAGGTTTGTGCCCTAGCAGTGGAAAAATTAGGTACATAGCTTGATTATGGACCAGCCTAACCATTGGTTCCGACGGTTCATTTATCTGAGGTTGTCCCTAGAGCATTGTGTAGCTGTTCTTTTAAACATTTATTTAGAGTTCAGAACTGTCAGCCTTTTTGACAAAAAAAAAAAAAGGCTCACAAATGTCCGCACTCGACCTAAATCTACATACGAGCCTGACACCACACGGGATTTTACCGTCACTGTCAATCTTTGAGTTCGCGTTTAACTTGTTTAACCACTTTAACGAAAATGGTTTTCTACACGAAACTGAGTCATTGTAAGAATAGCCGTAGACTCTGTTGATCTTACATAAATATAGTATCACGCCTGTATTCCTCAAAAGATTTAGCGGAGGAGTAAAATCACCGTTTTTACATTCTCTATAGAAATCTCCTGCATGGATTGTGCGTAAGATGATATGGCTAAAAAAACATTTTAATTTTTTGTTAATAGTTTTTATTTTAAGTATATTTTTTTGTGGCTTTAATGTACTTTACAATAACACTTGGCAAGTTATACCCTATCCAACAAAAAACGAATGATCAAAATCGCACTACTCTGTATAAAGTTATGCGTGGTTATACATTATAGTCAATGAGTGAACAATCAATCATCCCCTGTTTTTCGATCCCCTTAGGGTTCGATTTTGTTTTCCAAATTTATATGGGACCACCTTCGGACCTTCCCTTTCCAATAGAAGAATAAGAAGAATTATCACAATCGGACTACTATGTAAAAGCTATGCTTGGTCATACATAAAAAAAAATATACATATCGGATTGAGAACCTCCTCCGTTTTTTTCGTCGGTTGAAAAGAGGGTGACAGCCAATATGTAAAGAAAAGTATGGAAGAAAAAGACATATTACGCCGACCCCAAATAAACTGAGATGAGGGCAGGAGAGTGATCCCTGCTAACTGAAACACGTTTTGTCTCACAAATATTTAGGTTTTTGTTAAACTTTTGCAAACATATTTCTACAATTTATCGTCACTGGTACCGATTCCCTTGTTCACAAACTAAACTAAATTTAAGTTCAGTGCATCCTTTTCTTTGTATTTCATTAAGAAGAGGACAAAAGATTTTTTTTAGTTTAGTCCTGTCAAATTAATCAGCGCCTGTCACTACTCCATACAAGTTTAGACGTGATTAAAAACTTGCCTACTAAAATTACGTCAAATTACGTCAAGCGCTGATTAATTTGACAGGACTAAACTAACATTTATCTTCTGTCCTTTTCTTAATGAAATAGAAAGAAAAAGATGCACTGAACTTAAATTTAGTTTAGTTTGTGAATAAGGGAATCGGCACCACTGTCTCTCAAAATAAACAGAACATAGTGAAAATTACTTCTAAATAATGTTACAACAGCGAGGAATTAGAAGTTGCGACCTTTCGAACTTTCTCAGTATTTATTATGAAGCACGTAAAATATAATATTTACAACTCTAGACGAGAATTTTAATAACTTGTATTATATAGAAGTAGATTGAAGAAAATATATGGTTTTTATTACGATTCCGTAACTAAACACACGGCGGGGCATAAACAGCATAGGGTGCTATTAAATCAAATCAAAATATTTTTATTTCACATAAACCGACATGGGCACTTATAAAACGTCACATGCTAGGTTTGCCGCATGTCGGATGCAATGTGGGCAAAGATCACCACAACATGGGTCCCCGAAAGCGCGATACGACATCGTGGAAGACTCAGGCGTAGATGGCGGGACGAACTCGACGCCTACTTGAGGGATTGGTCCTGTTTGGTTCAGGATAGAGTTGAGTGGAAAAAGGAAAGGGAGGCTTTTGCCCTGCAGTGGGACAATACAGGCTGATAAAAAAAAAACAAGCTAGGTAACATGGTTCCAAATTGTTGATTCCTATGGATAAGAGCCGACAAGAAACTTCACGGTTACTCTTTTACTAAGCGTATGCCACTATCTACCTGTCTATGTCACAGGGCTATTTCATTCAAAAACTAGCTAGTTGAAATTTTACAGAATACGTGTAGTTATAGTTATCAGGGCAAATAATAACAAAAACGGTTAAGTTTTTTTAGTACGAAAAAAAGTGTTTTTTGCATGGCTCCCAAAATTTATAATAAATTACCGAAGATTTGGAGGGAGCTTAATAATTTACAATTGAAAAAACAACTTAAGTCATTTCTAGCCGAGAAAGCGTATATTAATGAATTTCTGACAGAACCATGTATTTTGACCTAGATTTTTTTATTATTATTATTATTTTTATATATGTTAACATATCTCGGGACCCTAGGGTCCCGGTCTTTTGGAAGGCGTACGAGGGGCCGAAGCCAACTCGCAGAGGCCCCTTAGAAAATTTAGATGAAGTGAGGCACCAACCGGCGGTTATCCCTGTATACACTGTGCAAGTGCACCCAAGGACAACCTCCGGTTGGTGTTGGACTATTGCAGGATATGGAAACTAAGATGTTGGACTATGTATTTGGATGGCTAAAATAGACTGGTTACCAAGAACTATGGAAGGCCTATGGCCCCTGCCGCATCAATGTTTTGTAAATACACGGATTAAATGGCAGGGGGTGACTTGCACACTCAATAATGGGCCCCCGGGAAACGTCGCTGGCACATAGTGACGCAACGATAAGGGGGCAACACTTCCTGAGGTGCTTGAGAAGTGGAGAGGTATTCCAAGGCTTTCAGAACAATCCCAGAGCCCGGAAGATGGTCAAGTCCCTACGAGCACTTACTGGAATACTTCCTTTCCCCGAGCACGTTTGCTCTTGCGAATCTCCACTCAAGCCAGCCAATAAAGGCAAGAATGAGGTGGGAGCTCTGAACCTCGTCAGTGTTCACTCCAGCCGGCCAATAAAGGCAAGCCAGAGATGAGGAACAAGAATTCTCCCGGGAGATAGGGTCCGTGGGGTCGCTACTGCCCAACAACTCGCCACAAGCTGCCCTGCGGGTTTATTATTATTATTTTTTTTTCAATATTTATATATATATTTTTTTTGATTTTTATTGTTGACATTCATAATTTCTTACAGTTTGCTAAATTTAAGGTAAATTAATGATATAGACTGGACTACCTAAATGATTAACAATCTGATTATAATTAATATTTGCATATATAATTAATATTGCCATAATATGTGGCAAACATGTCTGAACTTATATTTCTTTTATGTTATCCTGCATGCACGTTGTAATTTCTGTATGTGTACACATGTTTGGGCAAATAAATTTACTTTGACTTTGACTTTGACTTTACGAAACGTTTGGTGTATCTAAATACCAAACGTTCCCTTAGTCGCCTTTTACGACACCCACTGGAAGAAATCGGGTGGTGTTATTCTTTACGTCCGGCACACGGGACACACGGTACCGAAATCTAACTAAGGGCACACTATTACCAGATCAACTTTTTAACTTAATTTACCATGTTCAATGTCTATTTCTGCTATTAATATATCTGCTATATTTTTTCATAAAAACATGCTTTCTCAATAACAACTTGCACAATACGCCATTTCGTATTCGAAAAATGTGATATCTGAAATGTCGTATTCCGCATTTCCGTCCTAGTAACTAATCAATGATCTCCCCTCTCATAGAGAGGAGGCCTTTTTTTTGTGGGTGGGAAATCATCAGATGACCTCTCCCGCTCTGGTTGCAGCGGGAGGGTTCGTTAAACTTTTACTGATTAAAACCCACCCGTGTTCCTTCAGGGAACCTTCCTTACCTATGCCAGGGCCACGATAACTCTTGCGAACAAATTTCGCAATCCTGGTAGGCATCGGTCCTAGCGGACCCCTTCAAAAGAAACTAACTTTTTAATGAAACATAATTGCTTCAATTTTTATTTAGCGATGTCTTAATCAATCCAATTTATTCTCAGCATGAACATTATAAGCCTGAAATAAGAATTATACAGGCTGTTTTCATTTTATTTTCCTTCTTCATTTTAAATTTCGTTTGACTGTATTTTTCCTCCTCACAGATGTGACAGTTATGTTAAATTAATCACACAAGCGACACCAGACGTGTTGTTTTCATTTTTTTTCTTTATACAAAGATGGTAACTGCACTGTTAGAGACACGTGCCGCTAACGTGTCGTCTTCATAAAAAGGAATACGTTATGTTCTCATTAGTAAGAGTTTCCTTATTACACTGAGAGCGTTCTGTTTACCGCGGAGCGTGTGTAAATAAATAGAAAGAGAGGAATAATTTGTATCTAGGTAGGTACCTACATCTGCAATTCATATGGATATTGACCCAGGAAAGCAATGCTAGCTTTAGGAAATTTGGGAAGGTTTTGTTAAGCAGAAAAATTTAAGGAAGGCCAACCATATACATATACAGTATCGGCTGAAAAACATAGAAATTAATACTTCACATTGACACAAGCAACCATTAAAATGACAATTTACTCATACATAAGACTTTCCGTAGCTAACAAATCGCGGATTCACATAACTTTGTTAACTCTATCGTGGAAAAACGCTGCTTTTCCTCTTCATCATTTCAGCCAAAATACGTCCACTGCTGAACATAGGCCTCCCCAAAGGAGGATGCCCAAATCCTTAGGAGTCTTGGCCCCCCAGCCTCGCAAGACAAAACTTGTCTTGATGAAAAAGTACTTAACAAGATATGAAGAACAGTCAGCGTAATCAAAGCTGTCTGGGCTATCCTTAAAAAGATATAGGCTAATAAAGTCTCGGATTCAAAATCGGTATTTTAACATGAACCTATATTTTTATTTGTTAATTAAGGCTCAAAACTGTTTTATATAAATTCAAATGTTATAAATTTGTGCCATTATCCTTGCCAGCGTTACCAGGACAGCAAAAAACTGTCTTCGAAAACTACGCTGACATATGTCACAAACTACGCTGACATACGTCTCGAAATTCGAAACACCATAAAAAATAGAAAATATATAATAGTAAAAAAAATAAAAAAATGTAGTAATATGGTTAACTTGTTTGTAGTATTATGGTGGCGAGATTGCATTCGCGCGCGAATTAACATCGGGTTATTGATATTAATACTATTGTTTGCAATACATACTTTCGCTTAAATCTTGGAACCGACGGCTCGCATGACATTGGTCTCATAGAACTTTTTTATTGTCTTGATGAGTTGAATCGATTGCCATTGGTTTTATTTTGGGACTGGGGCCCGTTTTCGGCATCCTCCTTTGGAGGGCATCGCTATAATCGCGACGCTTGGCTCGCGGGTTGGCGATTGCAGTATGGTGGTAAAATACATAGAGAACGCTGCTGCCCATTCTCTAGTAAGTCCCTTAGTCGCTTTTTACGATCCCAAACTAGAAAAAATGGGGTGATGCTATAATTTACGTTCGGCACCACACAGAAAAGGGCTTCGAACTTTGCTAAGCTTGATACAATTCCTGTTCCATTATTTACAGATACGTATTCTTATTTGGATCTCCCAGAAAGTGTGTGGGTGATAAAAATACTTGACCTGCGAGGTCATTAAGTAACTCACTAATAGTAGGGATGATATTCACTTTTACAGTTGCCCAACATTAATTGCATTATTTACGTTGCTGAGCAGACAAATTCTTCGAACTTATGAAGCAATAGATGAGCAATATTCGACAAAGTTCTTCAGATTGTGATTCACAGTGTGTAACTCGATTAAGGCGCCGGAAATGCATCGTCTATTCCATGTCTAATAGGCCCGTATCCTAGCACGATGCTCAAGTATTTCTCACCGACATTCTGTACCTACTTGAGTCGAAATTCACACTTGAACATCGTTCTACATTGTGCGGGTCAGGGAGCTCAGAAAACTTAATCTTGGACAATGAAATAACAGTGAAAGTGGACATGTTAATAATATAATAGTTCATGAAGCTGTTGCATAATACCTTGTTATGTGCAGTTTCATACACTACTTTATGTACTCTTATACATTGGGTTTGAACTTACTTAATAAAATATATAATCAAATTTAAAAGAGCAAGATTTTTTTTTAATGATTTTAAAATGGCGCACCCCACATATACGTACGTTCCATAGGAAAAACTAAAATGATGGAACTTCCTCGGTGATATTAACTTATTGGATGTACTCTGTCTGTATCGTACTGAGGGAAAAAAATGTTTAATAACATTATTTTGTAAGTATATCAATAAAAACCCCTTTGTAAAGTTTATAATTCGAATATTACGGTATGAGAGTATTTAAAAATAATTACGTACCTTTTTATTATGTACTTTAGTAAAGGTATTACATTTCAACAGTTTATTAATGTTTTACTTCAAGGTATTGTTTACTAATGGAACCAGATTGACTGGCTATAAATAAAAATTACTGTTTATCTTACAATACAATGAATTTATACAACAATTCGTAATCAAAATGAAACACAATGTCATAACAAAAATAAAATCTTTGCGAGGACTAGAGAAAAAGAAATAATTGTTCGTGGAAATTATGTTTGTTATGACTAGCGGCCCGCCCATTGCTCGAGTGCAACGTACTAAAGTGGCGTTTAGACAAAACATGGAGAGATCTAACCTTATCTGAGTTATTCACCTTTCGGTATCAGTTTTCTTAGTTAAGATTAGAACCGCATCAAAACACTTACATATATTGGGTGGTTAAAAAAACTAAGCAGTCACAAAGTTGGTGTTTTTTTGTGGATTGAAAATTATCAAATGATTTCTCCCTATCTGGGTGGAGCGGAATGGCGTGTCAGACTTCTACTGAATTAAACCCACCCGTGTTCCTTCAGTTGCTTATATGCCAGGGCCACGGTAACTCTTTCGAACAAATCTCGCGATCCTGGCAGGCCACACAGTCGGACTAGTGTGGAATAACAAATGTTGGAGAGATTACCCGGATGTCACGGCATTCCTGACAGATCTCAACCGTTGTCCACTGTTCTGTGGACAACGGTTAATATCTCTCTTATTTATTTATAGCAATGCACACTTACTTTTTCAATTCACTTTAAATACTGGCAGAATGAAAAGTGTTTGTTTTTGTTAGCCTTTACTGTGTCCCACTGCTGGGCAAAAGGCCTGCCCTTTTTCCTTCTAAAACTCCCTGTCTTGTGCGTTATCTGGCCATAAAAGTTACCATATAGTAAAAAATTGAATAAACAGTTCCCAGTATGCAGTTATTATAACTCTAATAATTATTATTATGATCATGATCATCAACATACATGTTTATATTAATTCAACTAATAAATACAAATATAATAAATTTGGAAACAACGTATATTTATTATCATAAAGGCTAATAACATAATTAGTTGTTGTTCATTATTATTGCTTTGGCGGATTTTTCAGTTCACTTATATATTTAACTAGCTTTTGCCAGCGGCTTTTCTCGCGCATCATATATGTAAACCTAACTCTTGAATCACTCCGTTTATTGACGAAAACCACATTAAAATCCGTTGCGTAGTTCAGAAGATCTAATCGTATAAATACTAAATTTGACTTTTTGTATACAATGTAAAGATGAAGATAACATAACATCAAGCAACAATATATAATTCTTGACATTCTCTTAATACTTTTTATCAAAACTATTTCAATCATATTATATAAGTTTTTTGCCCTATTAAAGCTCTTATTCTTTCAGGCGAATTTATAGGCCACTTTAAAAAAAAAAACTTAGTACCGTACTAGTACACCGAGAGAAAAGATATTTTCACCCCAAAAATACAAAACTCTTGTGTTGAGTTTTTCCGACGTTAACCTAATATTTCTTCACATTTCCGACGATGTGACCAGCGGAACATCGCTCACGCCATCCCGAAAGATCCCTCATTCGTAAAAAGATACTTTTCCTAGGTATCATTTTCGCACAGATTTCCTGTCGCCAAAACAATATTTCATTAGACACGTTTTTCGGTAAACATTTTGTTACCACCATTCGTCCGGCCGATTTTTCTTCCTCTCTTGAAAATCTCACGTCGCCAGTCGTTGATTGGAGGGCGGAGTGAGCGGTCGTGCGTCGCGTACCCACTACCCAAGTGTGTCGAGACGTCCGAGAAATTCGAATTTCATATCCCGGATTTTAGTTTTCTTGCGTGTGTTTTAAATCATTTGATTTTATTTGAAGTGTTCTTGATTCAAGTTAAAAGTGCAGTGAGTGTTTGTTTCTTTTTTGGACTGGAGTGGAAGTTGACAACCGTCGCTTGTGAGGACGTCAATAGGATGTAATGTAAGTAATTAAACCAACTTTTATTGGTGGCCGAAAGTGGTCGCGTTTATTTTATCTATGTTTCGGCTTTTCGGAATATGTGTGGACTATAATTTTGAATGTTTTAGTAAAATTACGTCTGGATTTATTTCCAGTCGCATTAAAAAAATTGAGTGTTTTAACTCTATTTTTTTTTTAAATCAAGTTGTAAAGAATTAAGGGAAAAAACTTTGAGAGAAAAAGTTTAACCATCCATATTTTACCTACAGTTTATTTAAGACACTTAATTAAAGTTACCGGTATTGTTACTGAAAAAATTATACGAGTAAAATATATTATCAGTTTTAATTCATTGTTTCAGATTTAAATACGGTGTATAAAATAAATGTAATGAAAATAAATTGGGCACTAAGAAAGAGTTAATTTATTATTTTCCTGCAAACAATGAATATTTTGCAAGCCAAATATTTAAATTTTAACCATTTTTTTCCCAAATGGGGCTAACTTTGTTCAATATTTTACTTTCAAATTATGAGTTTTTCAATTTGAGATTTTAATTGGACAAGTAGACCTTAAGCCGCAGAGTTTCAGAAGAAATTTTCGACTAGATAAAATGGAAACAAAATGTCAACGACGACGATTAGTTTTTTAAACTAAATGAATGTGCAGCCAGACACAAGATCAAAGCTGTAATATTTTCTGTTAAAGTCTTTGATCTTTTGAATTTCGATGAGAAACTTTAGTCGTTTTTAATCAACCACTGATACTATGTAAATCAATGTGCGTTTTTGTAATTTTAAACGTGACAGCCTGATCGTGGACGTCTACGTCCAGTAAATAAGTACACGTTACAGCGTTATTTTGATCGGGAATATAAAAGGGTTTTAACTTTTTTACCCGATTTCAAGTAAGAGGAGATTTTCAAATAGTCTGTGTTTTTTTGTATGTATTTTCGGCGATATCGGCGGTCGATTAAAAAAAACGGTATATTTAAATTATGAATGGTAAGTTATGCTTCAAGGGTGGTCTCATATAAATTCTATTGACTTTGCTAGTTTATGGGTTAGCTTCGCTACTAAATATTTGATCCATATTGTGTATCGTGATGATTTATTCATACCTCATGTCGCTACTGTTTACCTAGCCAGAAGTGGTATACGAATTAGTGCGGGGTAGTTACTATAACTAAAAATTTAATCATAAAACTTCTTTGCTAAAAAAAGCAACCGTCTTCCAAAAAAAAAAAAACATTACAGACGTAGTTTTTTTTTTAAAGTAGATTGTTTTTTTTTGGCAAAAAGTTTGATCCACATATTTTGCTTCCATATTTTATTGTGATGCCTCGACTTAGACGTGGACGTTTACAAAATTAATATCATAACTATAGAAATGATCAAAGCACACTATATGAACTGAACTGAACATAATTCGACTTTATAATGGCAAAGTTATTTTAAACGACAACTATAGACATCAAGATCATCGGTTCCGCTTTCGTATAGATTAATAGATAGCTTTACGGAACCCCAAAAAGTTTTATCTATTCCAGTATTTTTCCTTAACACAATCAATCCTAATAAAATAATCATTAGTGTAGTATTAATTGACTGTGCGATCGCCATGAATTTAGTGGGGGACGGCGAAAGAAGAAAAGTTAATTCGCTTTGACTGAAATTACGAAACTGAAGTTCAAGAAGAAATAAAAGAGGGATATCTAGGAATCTTCCGAACTTTCTTCATTCAAAAACACAAGGCGTAATTCAATTCGTTCGGATATCCCTACTCCCGCTGTCGACTTGTTTTGAAGAATCAACTATCTCGAACTGGCTTGGTATCTTCGTTGACGGACCTAGAGTAGACCAATATGGCCGTTACTTTAAGTAATTAGGCAGTTTTGTCCAAAATCGGATTTTTTAGGATAATTAACTGTTTTTGAGAAACCGATTAATTATTTTCCTTGTGGTTTAATTTGTCACATAATATGAAAATTTCAGCAAAGTAGCGATATCAACTTAATTATTTTTTCAGATTAATAACGCGATTTAATTTTTATCCTCAAAGGGACAGTCTGGGGCATTCTGTCATGGCGCCTCGATTGATTTCAGTAACGGTGGAGTTTCTTGTCCATTCATTCCCTCACGAAACTATTGTTTGAACGGGGCAAATATAATCATTTGTGCTAGTTTTTTTTTTGTATTTTTACAGAATTCAAAGAAGCTTCTCAGTTTAGTTGTAGTTTTCTTTTTGTTACCCCAGAACTCTATCATTTATATATAATCCGATTTGAAAAATTAATTTATGGTTTGAAAGGGTATTAGGATACCTAAGGGTTAGGGTGCTTACGGAGTAGATAGTCCTATATAAATTTGGCCAAGTTCTGATTACTGGTTTTTGAATTTACTTCAGTAATACGTATTTTCCCACTTTCCTGTCACTGTTATTTACTTACCAAATGAAGGCGTACGTGTATTTGTATGGGTTTTTGTAACACAACCGAAAAATAAAAAAGTTAATTAAAGATAAACAACTGTCTTTCTAAGCAATCATTTGGAAGTCGGCGGCAAAAATACACTGTTTTTTATGTATGTTCCGCGATATTCCCCGGTAATTGTCAATCGATTTCAAAATATCTTATTTTAATGAAAAGGTTATGCTTTAGGAGTGGTTCCATAAATGTAAGTGTGATTGACTATGCTTTGCTAGTTTTTTGCGTTAGTTTCGATAATATTTATAAAAAACACCACAAAGTGAAAAAATAAGTTTAATTTCGGAAATCAGTGGCAAAAAAATACAGATTCAAAAAACCTCTTCCGAAATTAAAGTTATTTTTATTTCGGAAGACGGTTATATAAGGTGTATCTATTCATACATGAAATATTTTAAGAGGTACACCTGTATTTTGATTAGTAAAAAAGGAGATAAAGGAGTAGGCTCCTTTATCTCCTTTTTTACTAATCAAACTGAACATTGTGAACATTGTAATAGTTGAGTTCTAAACATGGTATAATAAACCAATAAGGAGTCAAAAAGTAGATAAAGGAGATAGGTCTCCTTTATCTACTTTTTGACTCCTTTAGCTACTTTCTGTATTGTTCTGTTATTCTACACTAAGACTTTATCTAGTCTGTTAATTATCCATTCGTGGCTGGTTTATTATACCATGTTTAGAACTCAACTATTACAATGTTCAGATAACTTTGTTACAGTTGACTTCTAAACATGGAACTATGCCCATGGGTGTGAGGTGGAATGTACAGACGCCACCAGGTCAAGCTACCCGAAACTGTCAATTTTTCCCAATGAACCTTGAACCTAATGCTCTAGAAATAAAGTCGAAAATCTATCAAAGAAATCTGACAGATTGTAGTAGCTTGATGTGTTGGCGTCTGTACATGGATCATCAACATCGTCATTTCAGCCATAAGACGTCCACTGCTGAATATAGGCCTCTCCCAATTAGGGGTGTTTGCCATAATCGCCACGCTTGGCAGGCGGGTTGGCGATCGCAGTATGGTAGTAAAATGCATAAAAAACGCAGCTGTCCATTCTCTAGTACATATGTCCCTTAGTCTCCTTCTGTAACACCCACGGGAAGAAATGTAGGTACATGGATCCCATTATTTAATTTTACAACTTATTTGTATATACATGGTAAGCAAATATAAAACCTATTATTTTCTATCATTTGTTAAGTACAGTGTATTGTCATGTTCTTTCTTATCATAGAAGTTGCTAGACGAACTCAAAACAAGCACTATGTTTAATGATGATCACTCCCAATTGACACCAACAGCCGAACATAGCCGACTGATTCACAATAGCCTCCTCAAAACGCAATTTAAATGATTTACATTGATCCTATTTGGGAGTCCATGTGTCGGGGTCGTTATTAGGTCCACACAAACAACCGACTTCGGATTTGTAGCACATACAAATATTTGTAGTGATGCGGGAATCAGACCCGATAATGAGTACACTCGTATGTTGGATATTCGCGTATGTAGGACTGCATATTGCCCGCAGTCGGTTGCGCAGGACATATATACATACACACACACTCGTTACACCTGATAAATGATTATGTTTATGTAAGTAGGTTTGTACGAAAGCGTATACAAGTTAATTATATTTTAAAAACTAGATGAGGTCGTCGTTTCCTATGTGACTACTCTGAGAAATACACGATGTAGATTGATATTGGAAATTTTCTTTTGTGGATCGAACCACACAGATTGAGTGGACCTGTCCAGTTAGTGCACGCGTTTTTCTTCTCAACTCAGAATTAAAAAGCTCAACGATTCGATGAAAAAGCGAAGGACATTACTCAATATTCTACACTATTGATTGAGATTAAAACGAACTAAGCAAATAAAACACCAGAAGACGATGATATGTGAGTCGATGTATTATGGCACATATTATACCCCTTGGTAAGACTGGTTGGCAGACTTTCGGGCTTCAGATGACAGTAAGGACTGTCAAAGACCGATGAATGATAGCTGGGACCAATAGCCGTACTTTTCGAGGCACTGAGGAGTCTTTTTTTTGGATGGGAAGTCATCAAATGACTTCTCCCGCTCTGGGCGGAGCGGGAGGGCGTGTCAGACTTCTACTGACTAAAACCCACCCGTGTTTCATCAGTTGCCCATGTGCCAGGGTCACGGTCTCTCTTTCGAACAATCACGCGACCCCGGCAGGCATCGGTCCTAGCGGACCCCTTCAGCGCTGCTGACATCTCTTTGAGGCGCGCGTGGAACACTACGCGCCGTCGACCCGAGCTTGGTCCTTACCGGGCGGCGAGCTGCCCATTGCTCGCCACCCGCAAGCACACTGAGGGGTCTTAGTATGTAAAGATGGTCACGTCCACAGAAAAACCGCGGCAAACTTAGCTTAACTTGATCAATCGCCTTGTGCGGTGGTTACTACTTTGCCACAAACCCCTAGTATGGGCATTTGGATTTACACTCACAGTACGGTATATATTTAGCCTACATAACAATACTAAAAATAAAATATGTTTACTCTGCAAGAATGATGGTTAAAAATTTGATTGTTAGGAAGTAAGCCGCCCGACCGAATTCGTTATTTTTTTCCAGATACTAATTTTGAATAAAGAGGCTAGATACAGCCTGTATAGACTCGTAATTTTGAATTTAAAAAACCGGCCAAGTGCGAGTCGGACTCGCGCACTGAGGGTTCCGTACAAACCTGTAGGTATCAGTTGATTGAATGTAAGGTAAAAGGCGGTTTAGGATTTATGACGTTTTAAAAAAAACTACTCACTCGATCTCGTTCAAACCAATTTTCGTTGGTAGTTTACATAGTAATGTACATCATATATTTTTTTTAGTTTTATCATTCTCCTTTTTTAGAAGTTACGCACACACTCAAGACAAGGACCCTAATTTTACCACTTTGGAAGTGTCTCTCGCGCAAACTATTCAGTTTAGAAAAAAATTATATTAGAAACCTCATTGCCATTTTTGAAGACCTATTCATAGATACCCCACACGTATGGGTTTGATGAAAAAAAAAAAAATTGAGTTTGTGTTCTATGTATGGGGAACCCCAAAATTTATTGTTTTTTTTCTATTTTAGTGTGAAAATCTTAATGCGGTTTACAGAATATATCCACTTACTAAGTTGGCTGTGACGTACCGACGGACGGACAGACAGACAGACAGACATGACGAATCTATAAGGGTTCCGTTTTATGCCATTTGGCAACGGAACCCTAATAAAGAAACGGTCCAACGCAGTCATCTTGGAAAAAATATTTTTATTTCTTCGAAAGTTGTAGGATAGTAATTTAATATTTAAACTTTTGTGACACTTTCACGAGTAATAAATTTAATGTTCCCAAATAAGTCGGGGAGGCCTGAAATAAATACGTGACTGACGAATAATTTCCATCCAGGGAAGTTCGGGACTAACATTTTATGTTATTTTAGATGGAATAACGTCACGTTGCGTCATTAGGCTAGCTAATAGCCTGTTCAAGCGTCATAATAACAAATCATGAAACAGTACATAATCTAGCGCTAAAATATTTATATATATACAAACATATACATAAATTTACGCTTTTTTCCCATGGGAGTAGGCAAAAAACACGGTAAGTCACCTGCTACGATCTCTACACACTCCTTTTGCTTCGTTTAGGTTCATACAATTGGTCATACAAACCCGCCGGTTGCGAGTACTACGCACCTGACCTTTCTGAAGAACATCGCCATTACTGGTGAAATATGTATATGTTACCGGCTAAACCCGAATTTAGGATGAACTAATATCGCCTAGGCCAAACCAGTTCTCCATTATTATTAACATAATGACTCTACATAATTATGTAGGCTTAGGCGAAACTAGTTCATCCTAAATTCGGGTTTGGTCGGTAACATATACATATTTAATAAAAGAATATAAAGAAAAAGGAAAAGGTCCGTCGGTCGGAAAACTGCCCTATGGATAGCTAAATTCTTTGGCCTAAAAATAAGCCAAACTTTTAATCGCGAAAAGTCTAGCAACCACTAGGCGATGTCCCGATATATTCAATGATCACTTCTTGGCCCTACCCTAGTGAACACTTATAGGGCCATGACCGGCCATTCATAAATGGTCCCTTTATCTAAAATGATTTCTTTACCGAGATAAAACTATTTTAGACCAACTTCTAAAACTAATTTCAATTAAATATAACTACGTAATTGCGCTTCAAGTCATACCATCGATAGATCGTATAAATAAATGACTTCTAGATATAATAAAAATTGATCGTAGAATCTTAGAAATATTTCTCTATCTTTCTTTCATTCAGCTATCTAATGGCGCTCCAAGCCTATGATTGATAAAGAAATCCCTTCTTCAGATTTATACAATATTTTTGGTACCTTAGAAATATTTCCATAAAAATACATTTATATTTAATAAAACAAGAGTTAAAAGACAATTAGCTGGCAGATGTCGTCAAAAACGAGACGAGATAAAAAATCTACATAAATGAAAATTTTGCTTAAATTGGAACATTGTCACGAATATTATTATTTCACTGAAAGAAAAAGCTGTATCTCTGAAAATAATATGAGACCGGATTTTTCGGATCACAGTCAAGGTATAATTACTTTGCGATTTTCAATAAAGATATGTTCTCAATCTGTTGAAATATTAAAAGAGTGAGACAATATGAACAATTATTTAATAACAATGGCAGCCGGATAATACAATTCAATATTCGGAAGTCGTGAAAGATTCGGATGAAAAACGAATAATGTGAAATTATAATTTATGAAATGTCAGGCCTCTTCCTGTGTGTCTATTGTGGGAATGTAATAAATAGGACTTCTGGGGCCTATTATACAAAACGAACAAGTGACAGTTGACAGGCCAACAATTCTCAAATTTTACAACGTTCTTGTTTCGGAAACAGTGGAGCCAAGGGCCCGGTTTAATAAAACATAAAATGTAAACAGCAGATATAAAACGACACATATTACTTCAAATAAATTTCGTTGCGAATTTAATTAAATAACATTTTCCTTGACAGTTTTGAGAGCAGTAGTGATGAATTCACACAACGAAAACCGCCTGTCTGACATATAACTCGTAAATTGCGTTATCACTGGATTACTACTGCTCCCGCAAAAATGAGATGCTAGAAATAATGTTAACTCGATTCTATTCGGTTGCTCCAACCAAAATACCAAGCCTAAGGGAATCAAATATCATAGTCGATCATTCAATTTTATCAAAACAACATACTACTTACCTAGGCGCCCTTATCAGAGCGTAGTAACATCAGATATCACACTTGTAATCCTATAAACCAGATGCGTGTCACCGCTCTGTATCGGTCGACAGAAGGGACGACCCTTTTCACTTGCTAAGCTGTGTTTAAGTATTTGTATAGTACTATCATTGATGGAACGTATAAAAGACTAATGGATTATGTGAAGGGGATCAGCAGTGTGCCTGATAATAGCAAGTTAATGTCACTGCCGCTGTGAATGTCCTTATGATACGAAGGTTATAGACCTTTAATCTGCCATGTCTTTTTTGAACTAGAATAAGAATAGAATGAATCTTTATTTCCTTACAAAATAAGGTACATCCTGCCAGGGTCGCGAGATTTTTTGAAAGAGACACCGTGGCCTTGGCACATGCGCAACTGAAGGAGCACGGGTGGGTTTTAGTCAGTAAAAGTCTGACACGCCCTTCCGCTCAGCCCAAGAGCGGGAGAAGTCATTTGATGATTTCCCACCCAAAAAAAAAGGTACATAAAATAAGTTGTTGGATCATATAATAGGATCCATGTAGATTCTGCCTTATTATAGCATGTAAAGCAGAGGATGATAAAGAGATCATTTAACATAAAAATATAATTTAAGAAATGCTGCACAGAATAATAACACTTATTTGACAGGCCTGTTGGTCTAGTGGTTAGTGACCCTGACTGCTATGCCGGAGGTCGTGGGTTCGATTCCCACCCAGGACAAATGTTTGTGTGATGAGCACGATCATTTGTTCTGTGTCTGGGTGTAATTTATCTATAATGTGTATGTATTTAGAAATATATAAGTATGTTTATCAGTTGTCTAGTACCCATAACACAAGCTCTGCTTAGCTTGGGACTAGATGGCGTTGTGTGATAGTTGTGGAATATTATTATTATTATTATTTATATTGTTAACATTTCTATAAATATTATCTATAAGTCAATAAGTCGTTATTGGGATTGGCTTCTAATGTAACCCGATAGATCAATACCAGTATTTTACACGGAGCAACTAGACGACTTCCACAACCCAGTTACTAGATAATACTATACCTTTTGGTAAGACTGGCTGTCAGATTTTCAGGCTACAGACGACTTGGAACGACTGTTAAATATCCACGCATTATAGCTAGGACCAACGGGTTATTGTCTGCCAGGATCGCGAGATTAGTTCGAAAGAGGTACCGTGGCACTGGCATACGGGCAACTGAAGGAACACCGGTGGGTTTTTGTCAGTAACAGTCTGACATGCCCTTCCACTCCACCGTAGAGCGGGAGACGTCATTTGATGATTTCCGAACCACAAACAAAAAACGGGTTATAGTGCTTTCCCATTCACGGAGAGTTCTTGGTCTTATCACTCATCCTCGGACCATTTGCGCAAGTGTAGGTACAGCTAATCGTTGGAACCGTATGGCTGTTATTACCGCAAACTACACGGAAGTTAAAGTACGACTGTTTTCTGAATTAAATAGTTTTCAAGTTACTATTAGACATCACTAACTGATAGCAGTTTTGAAGGAACTTAGACGGAATAATCTGGAATTGCCATCTAGCAATGAGTGAGCGAGATTAATGTGGTGTTCGTTCTGTGAATGAGATGATTCTAAATGTAATCTATAATAATATTATAAAGCTGAAGAGTTTGTTATTTTGTTTGGTTGAACGCGGTAATCTCAGGAAATACTGGTCCGAATTGAAAATATATTTTTGTGTTGGGTAGCCTATTTACTGAGGAAAGCTATAAGCTATATAACATCACGCTAGAAATAAAAGGAGCGGAACAGCAACGAAAAATGAACGAAACCCGGCCGGCAATTTGATAAGATGGGAAGGAGAGCCGAGGGTAGAAAAAATTGACGCGGATGAAGTCGCGAGCAGAGTCTTGTTTTAGTATAATATCCAATTTCATCCATGACGCGATACCTTTCACAATGGTATCAGTGAAAAAAACTAAGAAAACTTTAACTATTTTGGTATTCAGCTACATCTGGTTAGATTGGAAACCAGCCCCAACATAGTTGGGAAGAGGCTAGGCAGATGATGATGATGACCTTTCACAACTCACCAAGGCACATCATCCTTATATAAATATAGTAGGTATAGAGTGATATATAACTGTAGATGTTCCTACTGGTACACGTGTTACATATTTGCTAGCACACGACGTAAACTCGCCCTGTTTTCCCACGGGTGTTGGCACAAACTACAAACCGTCACGTGTTACGATCCTGACACTGCAATCTTGCTTGACTAGAATAGATTTACTTTAATCTTAGTAGGATAGATTTACTCAGAAACCTTTGTGTTTGTATTCAATTAAATTAGTTATGTGTTTAAAAGGTAGAATGAATACCTCACGAACTATAATAACAGATTTCATTTAAAACAGTGTTCATTATGATCCTTGAACGTTCTTCTTCATCAAACCAAATCTAATTTATTCGTAAATGTAGGTTTAAAATTACAATAGGGTGTTATAAAATATGGTCAGTTCGCTACATAGTAGGTTCCCTACTACGGTTTGGGATGGCGCACTAGCTTAATTTTTCTGACTAACCCGCTCCTTGACAATTCAAAAGTTCCTGTAATTGGTTTAATTGAAATAAATAAGTTTGAGGTTTTTACCTACTGCAAATAAATATAATTATGTATTTTAATATATTATTATAGTTTTTGCCTGTTCCTTGAACATTTGAAATTATTTCAGGGGACGTACTACCGGAATAAAAATTAAACCAATCTGAAATTTTATCCAAATCCGTTAAAAGGCAACGGAAAAACGAGCAGACAGACATACCTAGTTCCTTTTCGAATTTTTAACTGTTAGACACTAGCCGGTCTTGTCTGGATGACACCTGTGTAAGTTACATAGAAAAATACCATCGCACTTTCCATCCGCATTTTCCAAAAAAAAAAAAAACATCACTACAAACCTTGTCCTGACAATTAGGTACAAACACACATAAAAAAAAAAACTTAAGAAATTGATAGAGCCGATCTTAACCTTTTGAATGTCTAAGTTACATAGTTCGACATAAGCAATTGTCTTTCTATTGTGTCTCTAATTACGGTATTCGATGACTTAAATCGATTTTTTTCGTACATGCGGGCGGTTACTGATTTATATAGGTAGATTAGTATTTGTATGGATTATCTACACATGCTATCTTGTTATCGAGGGTAAGGTTCAAGGGGCGTTCACTATTACGTCAATATTTTATAACATTATAACAGATTTATCGCCACCGCAAATGCGCTCGTGGAAAATCCCGCAAATTTATTAATACTACACAATTATTTTTAATTATATAATTTTAAAACAATGTTAGTATTATCTCAATACATAATTAGATCACCAAATATTAACAGAAACCACTTTATACTTTTAACAAAATGATAACTTCAAACCATAGTATAACTAATAAAGACAAAGAATGACAAATTTTTTTTTATTTAATACGTGAAATGAGATATTCCACTTAATGCACTGACTTCAATAGCACTTGACCAATAACCTGAGCACTTCGACTAACCGCACTGAAACAAAGTTTTGTAATGTGCAGTTCGGTGGAACTATCATTTTCAGTCTTCAAACAGCAACTACATAAGTAAGTTTTCAGTGATGAGATGTTAGGTCAAGGCATTATCAAACTGAACATATCGATACAAATCAGCAGAAGTCTGTCTTGTACCGACTAATTCCACACGCATGTTCACCTAGAACAATTAGTAATCTTTTATTTGTATCGCTGTCAGTAAACAAATAATGATAGAGCTTGTCGCGCTTCTTAGCGATTTCAGGAAATAATTGCCTCTTATAAAGGTGTCCAAAAATTCACTCATAGGCTCTATATAAAGAAAGAATTTATTAATAAAGATTTTATTTATTTATTTATAACAAAGGTCGCAACGCTGCTCTTGGTTATGTTCTCATGCTGAATTTTTTCTCTATCTTATCGATATTTACGTCCGGGTATAGATACAGCAGCGCACGCATCTCGTCCGGTGATGTCACTTTAACTTTGTAAAGAGAGCGTGGCAATCACTAACACTAGTATTACCAAAAAATATAAGCAGAGGTTTTAGGGACAACACATTTGATTATGAAGTATTGGGGGAACCCACTAACTGGACACAAATTCAAATCATTCATTTTTTTTTCAAATATGCTTCTGAAAATATCATCATCGTCATCATCAAATTCGAGAGGTTTTCGTTGTGTGGCAAAATCAATGTAATATTCAATAAGTATTTTGGAAAAAAAAACAGCTGTACTTCAGTATATATATAAATTTAGACACCGCAATATTACAATTCTTATAACATATTAATGCAGATGGAGATCAATAAAGTAAAAGATCAATTATACAATATCGACCTGACAACCGAACAAAAAGGTTGCTTCAAAAATGCGCTCGCACGGCATTACCTATAACTAACAGCTTTTACAAAGAGAATCACACAAATTGAATCATTTCAGTGTTGCCAGCACAAGTAGCTGATTACATATAATTCAAAACACGTTTAAATTAAATAAAAAGTTAGTTTACAATAAATTTCGTCAAACACTCCAAATAAGACAACAAAACCCACTATTATAATAGTTGATCGCTGACTGTTCATATTGTGCCGGCAAGTAGTCGTTACCCGCAGTGACTGGAGCTTTCAAAGAGAGAACCCCACGCAGCGAGTCTCACTGTTGTCTTATACGCATACCAGCGAGGCGAGCACGGTCAACTGTATTAGGCTTAAGTCACACATTTTATCACAGTTTGGGAACAAAAACTGTGATAAAATGCGTGACTCAAGCCTAGTTTATCACAGAGACTATGCTCTCCCCGCAGTGTGTAGTCACTCATTGCCATCACACATTCGCTTTTCGTAGCTCGCCATTTCGTCTTTAGCTGCTCGCTCTACTCGCTTTTCATCGGCGGTGGAACGCACGCCTAAGCCAAATCTCCCAAACCGCCACGCGTGGGTACGCAAAACCGTTCTTAATCTAGTCTATACATAATATAATTGCATTTTACGTGATACCTCATAACCGAGGTCGTCTATTGATGGAATATTAATGGCGAGGGTACGCAAGCGTCCGCCATCTTGCTTCTCGTGTTAAATAAGTTTAATTTAAAGTGACAGGTTGGCTAAAGGCTCTCTGTTGTGTGGTTTATGCTGTGACGCACTTCAGATTGCGTTTTTAAAAATATTTCTAAACATCGCGCTTCTATTCCACGAAGGATAAGGCAGAAATGTACGTATAGTACACCTACATTTAGCCAGTTCTGTAAGTCCCATAGGGTGCGAGCCTGTTGCAATCTCTTGAAAAATTCTAGATGAAAAACTCATTAACATTTTGCTCGACCCGGGAATTGAACACCCAGGACTTCATACTAGCAGCACCCCGGCTAAAGGTAGCTACAGAACACCGTGTGGTTTTAGTCAGTAAGAGTCTGATAGACCCCTCCACTCACCTCGAGGACTGAGGATTTCCACAGGATAAAAAAGGACTCCATGCTAGTAGTAGCGCTTGCAACGTTGATCGTGGGTGCCAACACAGGCAGGATCTTTATCTTGCGTAATTTTCTGTCACCACTGCTCTTAAAACGGTGAAGTCAAACATCGTGAGGAAACCGTGGGAATATTATAGGATTATAATGCTTATGCTATATCAACACGAATTCATCATACATCTGATAATAGATTGAATATGGTGTTTTATTGAAGCAGAAATGAATGCACAACTCATTCAAAATATCCTTAATTTAAGGGTTACAGAAGCTGTTTTATAGCTGTTCTGGCTGAAGTCACTATACCTCGACCAGACCACGACCAAACATCCACTGACATAAAAACCTTTTTGAACCGATGAAAAAAAAACGGAGGAGGTTCTCAATTCGACGTGTATATTTTATTTTTTTAATGTTTTTTTTTGTTTTACCCAAGGTGGTCCCACATAAATTTGGAAAATAAAATCGAACCCTAAGGGTCGGAAAACAGGGGATGATTGATTGTTCACTCACTGATTGTAATGTATAACCACGCATAACTTTATACAGAGTAGTCCGATTTTAATAATTCTTTTTTTGTTGGATAGGGTATACCTTGCAAAGTATTATCAGTACATTAAAGTCACAAAAAAATATAAAATAAAAACTTTTTGACAAAAAATTAAACCGCCGAAAAAACTGAAAAGCATAAAATAATAAACCTTAAAATTTTGAGTCGGCGCTGAAACATCAATGAACAAAGATCACTCAAAGCGCCGACTCATAATTGTAAGGTTTATTATTTTATGCTTTTCAGTTTTTTTGGCGGTTTAATATTTTGTCAATTTTTTTTTTAGTTTTGCGTTCCTAACACCTGAACAGTGGAGACACATAATAAACCTACACGTGCAGTGCTGTTAGTACACATTCAAGGCCAGTCCCAACAAGTTATTGCTGTTATTTAAGCTGTTGTTCGCCTTCCATTGCAAGTTCTAAAGCCTTACAAAAGAGTAATGGCCCATTGTAGCGCTCAATGTCTCGAACGCAGCAATTTCTCGCCACTTTAGTGCAATAACTATCTTCCTGGCTGTACCGAATGCCAGCTCCAATGTTTTCTCTTTAAAATAAATACTTCAGATTTATTGTACAAACAAATAACAGGAAATTGATATTTCTTTTGGAGCAAAAAGGCGTGTTATGATTTTCAGCTTTGTATGTATGGTATGTATTTATTTTCATCGGATCCCCCCCAAAGTTTACAAATAAGTTATCGTACCTCCTAAAGGTTCTTAAAAAAATCAGCGTCAGACAGCATCTGTCTGGCATTAATGCTGAAATGAACCTTATTGGTGCAGCCGTGAGGCACACACTGTTGTTGCTATTTATTTTCACTTTGTTATTATATTTTAAGAGAGCAGTGGTGGCCCAGTGGTAACGGCCGCGACTTACGAGTTGTTGGTCGTAGGTTCGAACCCACTGCTCTTAAAACGGTGAAGGAAAACATCGTGAGGAAACCGGCATGTCTTAGATCCACAAATTCGAAGACATGTGACATCCACCAACCCGAACTGGCCTGCGTGGTGGATTATGGCCCACTCTCTCTCACCGAGAGGAGGCCTGTGTCCCAACAGTGGGAACATTATAGGCTGATGAATTTCTGTAACTTTTTTGTTTTCTGACATTCTCCCACCTAAAGATAAAACAGTGTTTTTATCCTTATTCGCGAAAACTCAAAAGGTTCCAAGTTCCAAAATATTTTATCAACCACGTATCGTTTTCCCTCCATTTTAAAGCAAGACAGTTTAGTAAACATTACTTAGTAATCAAACGTGGATTCGGAATTCAAGCGTGAATTTCTTCGAAGTTATATGCGGCGCGCTTATTGGTTGGATTTCGAATCCTCGGGATTAAGATTGGAGTATTTCGAATTTGGAATGAGAGAAACGTTTACTATTGGTTACATGTTTTCGACTTGGGTTTCAAATTCTCGTGTTCGTATAGCCGTTCTGTAAATAATTCGGTATTAATTTCCAACGTGTGTGTTTCTCTATATTTTCAGGTACGGTTTGTTTTATTTAGACGGGAATTGTTTTTGTGTTTTGATGGGATGTATGAAATTATATCCTTACAACGAAATTTAATACAGCCTTAATCTATACATCTGTTGAGCGTGTTATTAATGGGGTCCAGGTAAATGATATGCGAATTTAGTTTTTACTGAATTTGATAAATATTTAATAAAGGTTCACAATAACTTGGTTATAATTAGTACAGTAAATTAGGACGTGGCAGGGCGATGGTATGTAAGCGACTGGCGAGCCCCGCGCGGGCGCTCCTGTATAATATCAAAAATGCAATTCAGCAATCGCATCGCCAGGGTCGCTACACATCTATATCTATATGTAACATACTAGTCTAAAGATTAATAAAATGAAGAGCCTGTTTCTGTAATGGTAAAAACTAACTTTTTACCAAATGCATAATTATGAAACTGTATACGGTATATATAATAAAAAAAATGTGTATAAAATTTTACACCAATTTTTCCAAGACTGTCACTGAGAGATTGTTGATGTTAGAAGGAGTAACATATGCAACATTCTACATTCCGTGGAAATATTTGTGACATCTACGCGGGCAAATCAGCGAGCACGGCTAGTTGCAAATAAAATAAAATGTGAAAGGTTACAAGGAAAACCTATTCAAGAATCTGAGAAAAACAAACAATAGATAAACTGACATTTTCAGGCAGGGAAACCGACAGAAATCTTGTTATAAACCCTCCGCCTATACATGTAAAGAAAAAGAAATAAAACTACAATCAATCCGTTACCATGACAACGATTTTCTTGAATTCTCGAATCAATATGATATGGAAGTAACTCATTCTTTGTGGAAGCTAACCGCGAGATCCTGCGCGCACGGTATTCGTTCGCGAATATATCTTATGGCCGGATTATGTACTTTGCTCGCGTTTCATTTCAATCCTCTTTAATATATGCGCTGTGGCAAGTGGAGCAGAACTCCTGAGTGTTACTTAGATACGTGTGTGTGGTCCTTTTTTTTGGTGTTGGGTTTAAAATTGAAGGTCACATCCTACCAGGGTCGCAAGATTTGTTCGAAAGAGATACCGTGGCCCTGGCATATGAGCAACCACCGCCCGGTAAGGACCAGGCCCGTGTCGATGGCTCGTAGTGTTCAACGCGCGCCTCAAAGAGATGTCAGCAAACTGAAGGGGTCTGCTAGAACCGATGCCTGCCAGGGTCACGAGATTCGCTCGAAAGAGGTACCGTGGCCCCGGCATATGGGCAACGGAAGGAACACGGGTGGGTTTTAGTCAGTAAAAGTCTGACACGCCCTCCCGCTCCACCCTAGAGCGGGAGACGTCATTTGATGAATTTGATTTATTTCCCAACCAGAAAAAACAGGTCACAACGTCACGCTGTATTTGTGAAGAGGATGCGTAGAGTGCTTAGTTTTGCATTACATAGTCGTGGTATGCGTTATTACTAATAATGTACCCACTACTGGGACATATGTCTTCTCTTGGTGAGAAAGAGTGGGCTTAAATTTGCGTCGTGAGCCCAGTACTGATTAGTAGCTGTCACATGTCTTTGAATTTTCGGTTCTAGGACATACCGGTGCTTCTTTCACCGTTTCGGAAGCAGCGGTAATGAAATAATTTGCACAAAGTAAAGCAGCTTTTTGGGTTCGAATCTATAACCTACAACTCGATAAGTCACGGTCATTATGACTGGGACACTACTGCTCTTTAGAAACAAATGAGAAGAGTGTGACTCTGCCTATCCCGCCAAGATCAAAATTTAATATCAACAAGATTTCAATAGCATTTAGATAGATGAATAAATATTATATGTCGTGAGTAAGTATCGTGTGTTTTTATATGAAAGGAATAGAACAATAAACAAAAGGACAATTTCATATGAGTACACATCATAAGACATCTATGTCTATATATATGTAAATACTATATACATTACCCTCAGCAGACGGGTTAAAATGAAATGTTTTTTGTTGGTAAGCGCATAACTTGTGAATGACTGGACCGAATTTGAAGAAATTTGGAAAGGGTATACTTTGATATAACTATATCTCTAGTAAAATACATAGGCGATTTTTATCATATAACTCACACTTTGCCCCGGGACTACATGGGGCAATTTAGTAGTAAATCAAGAGAGTGATAAGTACTATGTGATGACTGCAAGATACTACACAAAACACACACATTGAAATGAAATGAAATGTTTATTTATGTAAGTAGATATTAAAAGACACTTTACACGTCATTATACACTACGTTTCGATCCCGATGACTTTTATTATACAAATTATTTCAATATATATTTCACACAGACAACCCATAAAAACGGGGATAAATAATTCAATTCAATCCAGCATTGTTTTAGAAGTATTTTTGCCGTTGTGGCCGTCCCTATGCAAATTAATGTCAGAATTTCAATGTGAAAAGGACTGGAAAATGCATTTTCGAGAACCGATAAACCGGATTTAACCGGAACGAAGTGCTTTGAAACGTAGTTTGCCGTCATTTCATATTTTATTTTTTGTCACCTTTATTTTGTGTACTTCCCGTACCGATGTAAAGTTATTGTTTTTTATATTTAGTATTCCTTTTAATGATAAATGATAAATTACTTTATTTTTGCAAGTAGGTTTGTACAAACACTTTTACACGTCAATCATATATTTTTTTAAACTAGATGAGGTCGGCATTTCCTATCTGACTACTCTGAGAAGAAAGGCAGAAATAAACACAGAGGTCACAGTCTCTTTTAAAGTCCAGACATAATCTTAATCAGATCATGTGAAGACCATGTGGATTGGTGTCTGAAGTGGTCTTTTAAGGAAAGAACACACAGCTTGAGTGGACCTGTCCAATCAGTGCACGCATTTGTCAGTATTCATGCAGCTCCACTCAGAACTTAAGGAGGTCAATGACTTGACGAACAATACCAAAGAAAGGACATTTGTGTAGGTCGCACAAATTACTCAAACTGCCAGACAATGTAAAAAATTAAATTAGAAGAAAAGGAAACCAAAAAAAAAGAACACCCACTTCGTCTTCACATTTAAAATAATTAAAACAATATAATACTTTAAAAGTAAATATTCATGTCATTGTATAAGTAAAAAAAAATACATTGTAATTATATGTATATATTGACATTGACACTGCCTCCTAAAATACAGGATCTTCCTATTTAAGGAAACAGGGCAAAAATTTTTGTATTTGACTGTATTTAACAAATATGTGTATGCAAACTTGTGTCCAATGTTCTTTACTAATAAATATTATATTATTATTATTTATCGGTTTTGCTAAATTTATTTTTATGCTTAAAGTAATTAAGAAATGTTAGTGAATGTTTTTTGTAATACAGTAAACTGTTTTCGATTAATTTGACGCATAAATATTATTTGGATTAAAAAACGAAGAACTTTAATTAAAAATAATAACGACTAATAGAAAATGAGAAAGAAAAAGACATGTTGCGTCGATCGCAAATAAACTGAGATAGGGGTAGGGGGATGATGAATTCTGAGAGTGTTATTGGGTTTTCCTTCTGGGTTTTTCAGTAGCAGCTCAGAGTCAGGATTTGTGCCTCGTTGACAGCAATAACCCCGCCCCTGTTACATAGGACTTAAACTGAATTGAAGAAATGTGGGTTTAACTCTGCTTAACTTTCCGAGGAAACAGGCGTGAACTTCAGTTATGATTTCTTAATAGCAAAACCTTCAGAACACCTTTTATATTTAAAAGGGCTTCTTTGATTCCTATATTAAAAATACAGTCGATTTTATAACCAAAACTAGCTTCTGCTCGCGACTTCGTCCGCGTGTCAATCGACCCAGGGAGTAAAAAGTTTCACAGAAAATTCAACCCCAACTTCACCGTCTTAGGGATGGCATTTCAAAAAACCCTTTCTTACTAGGATATTTACTCTTCACAAAAAACACACACTCCAAATTTCATGACTCTAGGACCAGCGGATCAGACAGTCAGTCAGGACTTAATTTTTTTAAATATAACCAAAATTAAAAAATGTTCTTCTCGCTTTAAAAGGCAACAAATGTTCCGTTTATCTTTTGATTAAACCCAGTACATCTCAGTGTGGATAATCCCGGGTTTATCCGAAGACACCGTTTTGTGCCGCTAATGTCGTTGTCTTCGCCACAGTAGGCAATATTTCCGTTTGTTAAATTATTCTATTTTCCAAGTTTCACGCGTGGCTTTTGAAGATAAAAACCGTATTTTCTTTGAGTTATTGTGATGGCAGCGTTTTGTTTGAGGGATCAGTCTTGGTACGCGACTGATTTCATTACATTTTGTATGGGTGTTATTTTTTCTATTTTATTTTATTACAAAAAAGTATTATTCTGAATTTTTGCTCGTTTGATGACACTAAGCCTGCCTGGGACAGAAACGTAACTACCGAAATGAAAGTAAGTGTACTATATAAATTCCTACCTATCTCTTCAGGAAAAAACAGGCAAATGTGGTTAAAAATATGGTTGCCTATGACTTTTTGTTAATAATCGGAAAATTTACAAGTAAATATTGAATAACAATTTAGTCATCACAAGCCTATTCAAATAAAAACGAAAATGGTGGTGAATCAGCATTTTATGAATACCAAATCTCACAACAGACCAACAATGACCCTTAAACAATCATTGAAATAAAATAAACTTCCAAAAGTGAGCGAATCCGTAAGCACGAGCTGTTACACAAAATACTTCATTTTATTAGTGACATTGAATTTTATTATAAATCCCGAGCAACCCTAAAAATCAAGGTATTTTCGAAGAAAAATAAGTGTTATCTGTATAAATTACTTTTGTATTGGAAAAGGGCTAAAGAGGGAGAGCTTAACGTCCACTGTATAAAAAGGAACACGAAACAAATTATCATAATATTGAGTCCTTTGAGATAAAAAAGAAAGGTATTTTTTTTTTTTGCGTCCTGAGATACTATAAAACGAGATCCGTTGATGAAATAATACAAAGTACATTTTTTCTGCGTCCCTGGTTGAAATAAGCTGCTTGTTCCATTTCTTCGTTAGTTAGAGTTGAACTTATTTATTTACCTGGAAAGGGTCCACCTTCGACACAATGTGATGGCTGTTGCAGAACTTACCCATAACAAATCCAACTACGTAATCTTTCATCCGAAATAAATTCTTTGATAAATGATGATTTTATTACCGAAAGCCAGTTTGTGCAAACAGTTTTACACGTCAAAGATATTTGACTAAACACTAGATTACATCGGAGTTTCCTATTCGACAACTGTAAAGAAAGGCCAAAACAAGGTCATGCCAGATATCAATGCCAGATATCATATAGATCCGGGGTCGCGTGATTGTTCGAAAGAGATACCGCGACCCCGGCACATGGGCAACTGATGGAACACGGGTGGGTTTTAGTCAGTAAAAGTCTGACACGCCCTCCCGCTCCGCCCAGGGCGGGAGAAGTCAATTTGGTGATTTCCCATCCTAAAAAAAAAAAAAAACATTTAGATTGATGTCAGAAATGGTCTTTTGAGAAAATAATCACTCAAATTGGAGTGGATTACATTCTATCTAGTCTCTGCATCACCCTAAAGGTCTAGTAATAGAAACTGCCTCAGGCAGTAAGTATACCTCTTTACAATTATTTTTCAATTATGCATAATGTTTTAATGAAAAAGAATCACAAAATGATTTGTTCACCAAGGAACCAATCAATAGGATTAAATACGGAGGGCAGTCGCATCCTCCTTGTGATTAACTGAGGGATCCATTTTAAAACGATCCCTCTTTTAGTAATCGTATCAGCGTATTATGCCAATTTTAATTAAATGAACTGAAATGGTGTTTATTTCTACAAAAGAGGCTTTTATGACACTTTTTAATAATTCTTTGGTCTATATACATATATATATAACGCCGGCGTTTTCTAGCTTACTAATCCCTAAGAAGAAAGATCCAAACAAACTCGGAGAACAACCTGCTCTCTATTAAAGATCAAACATTATTTTATTTAGATTTTAGGAGAGGGTGGAGGCCTTGGTAGCGGCTTCGACTTACAAGCTTATAGGTCGTGGGTTCGAACCCAGGCAGGAGCTTTACATTCTGTAATTTCATTACCAATGCTCTCAAAACGGTGAAGGAAAATATTGTAAGGAAACCAGCGTGTCCTTTACACCAGTAATTCGAAGACATCAAGCAACTCGCACTGGGCCAGCGTGGTAGATCACAGCCCTCCCGACGACTGGAGGCCTGTGTCCCAGCAGTTGGTACATTATAAGCTGATTATGGCTGATGTGAGTTTATTACTATGCTGTTCAGAGGGCGTTTATCCAGACATCAGACTTCATAAATCCAGATTCACTAAAGGGTGTCGTACATCTGGCGCGAGGCGCCGCGTAAATCAAATACATCTGACATAATGCCCCGACACCTTATAAATCGTACTTTACTCGTCTTTTATGTCTTGTGAGGGACTATTTATTACGTTATGTCCAAGTTAAAGCTGGTGTTATGTAGTTCTGGATAAATAATAATGTTATGTTTTACTCCATACGTTTTTTTTTCATGAGGAAATATTCACTAAAATAACAATGACTTGGGTAAGTCTTCGGTCAGGCATGGTTGCTAACTAGGTATATAGGGTGGCATCCACGAGCAAACCATGATTCTAAAATCCCTAGTAGCATATACATTTTTCAAAGTTCACAAAAAAAAAAAAAAAATATCGCTGGTTCAAAATTCTGTCTAATTGAGTAGGTACTGTATGCCAAACGATCATAAAGCTTTGATTCAATTTGACAGAATTTTGAATTATGTCGTTATTCTAGAAAACCAGATTATATATCTGCGCAGTGTTGCATACGACCAAATCAAAACCAAATATAAAAAGTAAAAATAAAAATATACATAGTGGCCGTTTGAGTTTAATAAGAAGTTGCAGGTATATTGATCAAAGGATCGTCACGTCGAACCGGGTGCACCGATTTAAAAAAAAACATATTTAAATACCATCGCTAGAAAGTCTTCTATTAAATAAAAAAAACCGCACCCAAATCACGATGCCACAGACAGAGACACATATTAAACCTATATACTCGTAAGCGTCCTGCCAAACCAGAAAACGAAAATATCCCAAAAAAATAGCAACAACAAAACTTCTTAACTACAAAAAATGCCAACCAACAAAACTTTCAGTAACCCAAATCCCAAATAAAGAGTACCTATGCCTCATTACGTACCTAGCTATCCAAGTTATATAGTATGAATCTGTCTTTTCAGCGACTTTCAGCCATCCTTAATACCGTTTTTGCTTCAGAAGAGTATTCTGAGGAAATCTTTTCGCTCATTCGACAATAGCGTGAGTATTTATAAGGACCGGAGGGTCTGTTGACCTCTGAGGGTCCTCGAGAGGGGTTCGTATTATTGGTTACACAAGTATGCATACTGTGGTCTTGCTTTTATGGTTGATGAGTAATCCAATCGTGTTTGGGAATGATTTTTGATGGTTTAGGAAATAGTCAAGAGTTTAGGGGTATGAAATCAGTACCTACTTGTAACTATTGAGTGTGAGTCGGTTTATTAAAAATTGAAACACTGGAACAGCCTTTTGGTTTGCTGGCATCATCATCAATTCAGTCATTTTCTGTCACTACTGAACATAGGCTTCCCCTAAAGGAGGATTAACCATAATCGCCACGCTTGGCATGCGAGTTGGCGATATCGTGGCAAAATGCATAGAGAACGCTGCTATACATTCTCTAGTAAGTCCCTTAGTCGCCTTCCACGACACCCACCGAAAGAATGGGATTGTGCTATTCTTTACGTGCGGCAACACGCGGAACTGCTGGCATTAATGAATAAATATTTATTCGATGATAAAAATTGGTAATTAAAAATATGTGATTCTTAGTAATAATATGAAGCCATTGAATTTCCATAGAAAAAATTGATGAGTTTTTTTTTTCTGAAGCTTTCCATCGGTTATCATTAACTTAGTTAATAGGTCACAAGGAAGTAAAAGATATTTAATTAGAAAAAAAAATGTTGACGATAAATTGATGATGTCATTGCTCATGCAACACAAGAAAATATTTTTTTTTTTGACCGACTGCAAAAAGGTTCTCAAATATTCTGTTTTTGTTTTTTAATGTATGTTTCGCGATATTTAATGGTTTCTAATGCATAGAGTATGCCTCAGGATGGCCTCTATAATTTTCAAAATTTGGCTTTGGTAATTTTTGCGTTAGATTAGGTTAATACGTATTTATCCACTTTGTGGATCTTGATGATGTATTAACACTTCCGGTCAGTATTGTTTACAAAGCAAGTGGTGGAATACGAATTAATTTGAGGGATGTACTGAATAGTAAAAAATAACAACATTTGACAAAAAAAAAACTACTTTCAAAAAACACTAAACAGTGAAAAATAACTGTAGTTTCTAGAGTCGGTAGCAAAAAACTAAAAAAACCGATCCGAAGACTCGGCTTGCGAAGTCAATGTTACTTTTGGTCTGCTAATAATCCCTTCGCTGTTTAAGTGACGATACTTTCAATGTTCTATAACGTTCACGTTCGCTCATTGTTCTTTAACATTGTTGTTTTTTCTAACTTTTAAAAGAGTTATTCTAATACGAGCGCAGCTGCTCTTTTAAAACGAAAAAAATGATGAGCGCTATAAACGTCACCTGCAACAAAGAATTGCAGACTTTAGAGATAAAATTCAAAGTCATTTGTAGCTGAAAATTGAGAGGCACTAATACCCTTTATCCACATCTGCTTATACAAGATTATTTTTAGTATATGCGAAACCTGAATATAGTTTGTTCAGAATCAGTAACTGAATCGATTCCAGTAATTTTTACACCATGTTATATTTTGTACCAAAAATATTTAATTACGCTTCCAAGTCGCGGGCCTTAGTGTTTTGTTTCGATTTTAAAATTATCATGTCTTTCTCGTATTTAAACGTCCATTACACGGAGATGGTACGTACACTAGCTGTTTGTGGTGATCTGCATATGTTTTTGCGTGGACAACCAGGTAACTTATCAAGCTTATAACTTTGTGATTATTAATGATACAGTTTTGAAATTTTTTTCATAGATTCTTTACATAAAAATACTAGACCCGTGTTTCGGGTTTCGCATAAACAAAAATTAATGTTGTATAATAAACATAGTGGTAGTACTTTTCTGAACAAACTTTTTCCATAAGTGTCTAAGTGTGTAAGTATCTTGAAAGAGTTTGCCAAGCTTAATACCACTGAATTAAGTGATCAATGCTTATTGGTCATTTTATTTCAGTAATTTAGTAGGAAATATATTTTGTCTTTGAAACATCATTTTGTTTTTATCAACTTCAAACAATAGCACGTAATAGAGCAATTTATCTATATGTACAACATATAAATACAATTTTGATGTATGTTTGTAATGTCAAAATAAAAGTAACAACACAAAACTATTTTTAAAAGTTTTGTCTGTCTGTTTGTTTCGCCTTATCTCCCAAACGATTATGACAGCACTGGCAGATAGCTGTTGTTATAAGGAGTATCACACACTACTTTTTTTTTGTCTCTCTAGCACGGGGATAGTTTTGGACATCTACGAGGACGAAGACGCATGCAGCAGCTACTCAATAAGTAAGGGGTAAGTGATGAATCCGACGAGAAGTCTGAAATCTTTATTAATTACAGAAACACGTTGAGAATCGATCAATGTCTGCTAGTGTGAGTTTAGTCATTGTTCTTCTGATAGTAAGAAGTCGCTTTTATGAGTAGTCGTCCCAAATAACGTTACAAGGTTTGCACTAGTGAATGGCATCCAAATTAGAGAGAAATCTGAACAATAGTTTAATTTTCAAATTTCTCGGAAACTTCATTTAGTCGTTGGTCCCGGCTGCCATTTGAAGGTCTGGGAAGATCCTTAACAGTCATTACGAGAAGGCCAAAAGTCTGACAAGCAGTCTTACCAAGGGGTATTGTAATATTCATGTCGGAGTCGCTCTACGTAAAACACTAGTAGGTATACAGCTTCATGCGGTTATACTAGAACTCCTACCAAATCAGTTGGAAAAAGCCTGTAAAATTAATTTATTTTGTATTTTCGTAATTACTGTCATAGATATTTTGAATAAATTCAGGGTGCCAAATAACGTAATTAACTTTGCACCATCTAATAGCATCAATACAAAAAAAAACAGCAGTTCTCAATACCAAAACATCAGAAGTATCCTTATCTATCTATCATATCCATATTCATTTACCATTCCTTTCGAATGAAGTACAATCTGGACTGAAACACTTATTATTTTCTCATTCCTTATACAATCTTGAAAGACGGATGGCAAAATAAAATCATGATATCTTTTCCTTCCTATGTTTTTCTTTCCTTACTTTGCCCTCGAATCTCATGACAAATCCTTTTAAAACACGGTTTTTGGTTCGCATCAATTCTTGCAGCGGTTCCTATCGAGGTAATGTCAAGATAATAGAAGCATTAGGAGGGGTAAACGGCCGGATGTGTGCCATTAGAACTTCGATAACTGTCTCTGCGATAGTCGAATCCCATAATTGTCGTTAAGATTCAACTAGGTCGATAGGACGGCGTTTAGGCTTTGCTAAATGATAAGGAATTGGACTACTAAGAAGATTGATAAGGGAAAAATACTCTTAATTGAATTTAGTTAAGGGTTATCTTTTGATGTCTGTTACAATCCTTGTTTATTTTTGCGAAATTGAAGGAAAATAACTTCATCTAAGAATTCGGAAAAATAATTCGTTGGGCCGTTCTTGGGCGTAAAAATAGAATACCCGACTCTTGAATATAGTCTAGATTTAACTATAATATGCAGGAGGGTGTATCAAATCAACATAATTAACATCATTATTGAATTCAACCATTGAGTATTTTTAGACTAGAGTTTGCTAAATCCTAAATTATGAATCCGTAGCAATTTAAATATAACAGTAAAAATATTCATGAACATACTCTATAAAATATTCCAGCATCCAGTAGATGTCAAAGCTTGTTACCGATAGTAAACCACTTCGCACACTATGCGACAGGCGACTACGGGAGCTCGACGATAACATGTTGACCTGTCGTGCACCGTGCGACTAGCCGTTGCGACACGCATCAAGAGCGGTATCGCTGCGATTCTGCAACTTAACGCCAAGCGCGGGTGGATCTTTAAAGAAAATACTCATGAATAATTTTGCGTTCACGATGAATAGTACTAACTCAACTAATTGTGTGGATTGTGGAGTTGTGGAACACTTACATCATCATCATTTCAGCAGAAGACGTCCACTGCTGGACATAGGCCTGCCCCCCAATCTGCACGCGTAGCATGACCGCCATAGAAACGGAATTTGTCGACGAAAGAGAATACAAAATGATTGATTGTATCGTAGAAAAATTGTGTAAAACTGAAAAAAAGAGATGTTTCTATTCTCCAGTCGACAAGAGTACGATGTCAAGTATGATGATTATTTTTCTGATGAGATAGAAACATTTTTACAGAATTATAATACATTAGGAACTTTTTTGTTCTTGGTAGAATAGATATAGAATTGGTCATTTTACGCCGGCTGGAGTGTTTTGCCATAATCGCCACACTAGGCTGGCGGGTTGGCGATTGCAGTATGGTGATAAAATGCATAGAGAACGCTGCTGCCCATTCTCTAGTAAGTCCCTTAGACGCCTATTACGACAACTACGAGAAGAAGTTGGATAGTGCTATTCTTTACGTCCAGTACCACAAGAACCGGGATCCAGGACCACTTACATCACATCTGGAGAAATGATCTTTTTGAGGCCGTGAAATGTTGAAAAGTCTATTCAGGTTCATGGCAAAAATGTAATCAGAAGCAGTGTATATTGGTACGATGGGTCTGTTACACTTTGCAGTTTTCACTGTCACTGTTATTCCGCATCATCCTACTGCTTGGCAAAGGACTCTGACTGGCTGTCAACTCGTTCGACCCAGGGCTTAAATAGACCATTGTTCGTGTGTTTTCTCCAGTTCGTCCCGCCTTCTTGAACGGGTCTGCCACGGGGTTTTCTGGCAATGTTAGCTATTTCGGTTAGGGAAGTCCCTAATTTAATGAAGAATTAAATAATAATGCAAATTGTCGGCCACAACCTGTCGTTTCGGGTTTGTTCGAAAGAATTACCGTGGCCCTGGCACAGGCAACTGAAGGAACACGGGTGTATTTAAGTTAATAAAAGTCTGACATGCCCCGCTCCGCTCAGAGCGGTAGAAGTCACTAATTGATGATTTTTTTTCCCACCCAGACAAAAAAGGCCTGTCGTTCTAGTCGCTGAGCTGTCGCAATGGCATTTCGCATAGTGTGCGCCCTGTCTAAGACCCAACTACGCCCAGTACAAGTTACCTGCGGATGGGGAATGCAGCGAATACCAATGGACTACGAGCTCCGACTACGAGGCGTACCTTTGAATAAATCTCAACTTATTTGAGTTACATAAGGTGTACCATATGGCGCAGTGGTTTTATTGTTACTGGCGCGTGGCGGTTTGATTACCGTGTAGGGGTTTTAGTTTATGGTTGAACTCGTTATTTTTTATTGGATGGCAGTTTTTTATTATTTTATTGTATAATTTTACTGGTTCGACCTTGCTGTTCTAAAGTGTCGGCTTTGCAGTAGGCTGTATAACGCTAGCGGTAATTCTACCACTTTCATTACAAGTTAGTATAAGAAGTAGGTTTCATGCAGTAAAGAATGCGGAAAGCATTTTACCCTGACAACGATGATTTTTGGAAATGTTCTGAACTACAGGGTTTAACTGCACAGCGTTTAAATAATTTTGGTTTTTTATTTTAAACGCATAGTGAATATAATATCTAATTCATAAAATATACGTTACTCATAAAAAAAATTGCTATTTGATCTATCATGGTCTGTGATCATCCGTGTGATGCTGGACGTAAATAATAGCACTATTCCATTTCTTCCCAGCAAATAAGAAGCTTACTAGAGAATGGGCAGCAACGTTCTTTAAGCATTTTACCACCATACTGCGATCGCCAACCCGCCTGCCAAGCATAGCGATTATGGCAAAGACCCCCAAATTGGGAGAGGCATTTGTCCAGCAGTTTAAGAACTCTTTGTTCAGTATCTGAAGTAGGCACATAGGTACTTAGTTAAACATTCATTCCTAGTCTATGTTTCCTCATATGATTTGTATGTGTAATGGCTCCGTCGACTCTATGAAATCTTAGTGGCTATGACCATAAATGTTTATTTATACGCCTAATTGGTACTTTACTGCTGCGCTAATTCAGGAACATTAAGGTGCGCACAGATTGGCGCTGTTTTGTTAATCAATTAATGTTTTAGCAGTTTTGAAATGATATAGATCATTTTGGTGGAATTTCCATACATAAGTATAATAAAATAGTAACGAAGGCAAAACTGACTTTGAATATTTTTGAAAAAAAAAAAAAAGCTAATTGCTACAAGGTGTGGGCAGATAGGTACAAACCAATGAATGCCAAGGGTCTTATGATATTAAAATAATAAGTCTTTATCTATGAAAATGCCGTTCTGCAGTACTGGCCATTTCAAATCAAAATAATTTTTGTTTGTCTAAGAATTCTCATTTCAAATTAATTTTATTTTAAAAACATGGAATTCTTTTTCCAAAAGTAGTCATTTGTTTATTGATTAGTGTTACATTTTCATCGCATTTCAATCTTTTTCGTCATCATGGATACGTTAAAAATTCGAGCAATTATGGAATATGAGTACCGTCGTGGCAGCAACGCGGCACAAGCGGCACGCAACATCAACGACGTTTACGGAGCTAACACTACAAACCAACGCACCACCTGTTATTGGTTTGCTCGCTTCCGTACTGGAAATTTCGACCTGAAAAATGAACCTCGCGGTCGTCCGAAGACTTTGGTCGACAATGACAAATTAAAGGCGATTGTGGAAGCTGATGATACACAATCTATGGCTGAATTAGCAGCAGCTTTCGACGTTAGCTATATTTTTTTTTTGTCATCATCTACCGAGATTTTTCCCAACTATGTTGGGATCGGCTTCCAGCCTGACCGGATTCAACTGCATCAGTATTCTAGATCAAGCGACTACATTTCTGACCTCTACAACATAGTTACCTTTATATAAGGTGTATCTATTCATACACGAAATATTTTAAGAGGTACACCTGTAGGTGGTAAAGAAGCTATAGCAACGAAAAAAAATTTTTTCTAGGGTTTTTTTTTAAATTTAATATTTATAAATTATTTTACGCACATAAGAAATACTGGCTCCTTCTTATTTTTTACGGCCCGAGACACCGCGGCCATGCTCGTGCCGTCCGGTCGTCGCCCTCGCAGCGTCAGGCGGGCCATTCATAGAATTTGGAGTTGGTTTTATGCAAAACGTCTCAAGTAGTTTTAAAATTATAATAATTACGAAAATTCAAAAACGCTTAGATAAAAAAAATATTTTTTTTACTTCTATGGCTTCTTTACCACCTACAGGTGTACCCCTTAAAATATTTCCTGTATGAATAGATACACCTTATATATAATGTTTTCAAAACTTACTAATTGATTTATTGCAAACGCAGCTGTTGTTTCTATACCTATGTATACCGGTGTCTAAAAATATAGATATTGCTTTAAATATTTATAAAAAAGAAGGATAAAAAAAATATTTATCAGGGCTTTATCAAGGTTTTAAAACCATGACGTTCAAAGTCAAATATGATAAGCGTTTCAGACGATAAGCTTTAATTAAATATAAAGAATTACTTATCTTACACAACTGCTTAGACAACACTAATTCCCTCCTATCTCATTGCTATTGTTCCTATTACCAGCGCTGGTCTGTCTCGCATAGGGTCGCAGCATTATGCTGAGTGATGGCTGTTTTGCGTCGAAGTGACGCATGTTTTCACCCAGCATTAAAAAAAAATGTTTTGTTTAGTCTCTTCCCGCGTCATGTTTACCGCAAACAAACGAATTTTATTTTTTTCTTTATGTCAAATAAAATCAATCAAATCGAAACTCACCTTAATAAATCCAAAATATCAACTGCTTAACATTCCATTCGGCTCATAAACTGTCAACTGTACGCCATACAGCTCAGCGTATTGTTATATTTGGCGTAGTGCCAATGATATGTCATTTAGTGCCACCGTGCATTGTGAGCAAAACTAACACTGTTCGAGTGTGGCTGAAATACCTCCTGTTTGCTCAATTTCCTGTAAACTTTTGGAGAATGTAACTACTTTATAACATAACATCACGGTTCTGTTTCTCCGAAGGCTTAGACAGAAGTGTATCTGTAAAAAACCCATAATTCACCGGTTACGGTTTAGTCCCATATTGTAGGGGCAAGGCGATTACCATCCACCGGTCACAAATCCAGACTCTCCGGGCTGGTATTGAGTAATCTCTGAGAAAAAAACCCAATAACACTTTGCCCGACCTGAGGATCGAACCCTGGATCTCATGCTCAGCAGTAGCGCCAGCGATCACTAGACTTTCAAAGCAATAATACAAAAGGACTTATGAGTCACAGTACATTAGTATCTATTATTACGAGACATTCTCGGGGGCCAACGCACATCAACCATGCATATCACTTACGGTCAATCATCATCGAAATACCTCATGAGGAACTAGCATGTCCTAGAACCAACACAATGAAGACATGGTGTGACATGAACCGACCCATCTCCTCTCTGTCCTGGCTCTGTCTGACCAGGTTGATTAAGCTTATAACATGCATATATATATATATATATATTTATATAGTCTATAGCAGTCCACTGCTGTTCATTAGCTTTCCGAAATTGCAGGTCACTGAGTTGAATCCTCGGCCACCAAAGCAACGGTTTATATTCAGCTACTTTGCAAAGTTCGTTAAACTGCTTTGCCTAAGCTGAGTCAGTCTTATCGGTTGTAAATTGAACATAAGTCTCGCCTCCCCAATATCATGTCGTTGATTGTAATCCTGATTCTCTCTTGCCCATGCAGCATGCAGTCTGCACGTAGCATGAGACAATCATATCCTGGGTCCAATGATTACCCGGCTTTTTCAGATTTTTACTATATTAACTCCATGTAGCCTATTTGTCCCACGTGTCTTGGACCAGCTACACAGATTTTTTGTATCGCAGTAGTATTTAATTGAATAGTTAATAGATATAACTATAACTCAATTAAATTGATTTATTATCGACTAAGACCCATGTATTTTTTTCCCGGATATGACAAATCGTTTGGTATTTTCTTAACGATCTATCTGCTTATACGAACTTATATCCGTAGATAAAGAATCGTACAAAAAAAAAAATACGCACAAAATATACGAAACCGTCCAAATTATAATAACACTGTATGACAAAAAAAAATTTTTTTCAATATCATTGATTTAAATAGCTGATTTCTGTCAATTTGGGCCTGCTGAACACGAATATATGAATGAATTTCTTGTAACGCGTACCATTTCAAAGTTATGTTAGATTTTACTTCCACAAATGAAATAAGACAGTGTAAAAGTTTCCAATCAAATATAAACATGTTTAGTCACCTGTATTTTGAATTTAATTACAAAAATAGGAGTACAATATAATTGATAATCGAATAAGTAATACAATTAACGTAATATTATATATGTTACAGAAATTGTGTCATATAGTGTTATCAACAAAATTGTCTCATGATGTAGATACCTAACACGTCACATTTCTTAGTTATCGTATCTTGATTATTTTCATGTACCCTCAATAATAATACGATAATATGTTTGAGCGACCAGTAGGAAGGAAACGCAATTTGGTAGTTTTACTTGGATTTTATTGGTAGTGTTGTAGTCGTGGTGCCACCGAAGCAAAGAGGCGCTTACCTTAACAACGATAAAAAGAAGTTAATACACAATTTTATTAATTGTAAATCTCAGCTTTTGGTGTTTCTCATAACATTTTAAGTGTTTGATGTTTCTAGTATAATTTTGTTTAAAAAATTCCTCAATTTTTTTTAATAGCTATGGATAAAAGTGTGTGTCGTAAATTCATAAACCAGCCAGATAAATTTTGTTATGTTTGTGGGAAATATATTATTAAATCTTAAGGAAGAGTTCCAACTAACAAGGTGTACAATAGTACTGCTATTTTTGTATTTAAATTCAAAATACAGGTGACTAAACATGTTTATATTTGATTTGAAACTTTTACACTGTCTTATTTCATTTGTGGAAGTAAAATGTATCATAACATAGAAATGGTACGTGATACAAGAAATTCATTCATATATTCGTGTTCAGCAGGCCCAAATTCACAGAAATGAGCTATTTAAATCAATGTTATTGAAAAAAAATTTTTTTTGTCACGCAGTGTAATTAATCCTTATTACGTCATGACAGATGTATATATGTGAATAGACCGTAATTATATCTCTCAATATGTGATTAGTTTCATCCGTTAACTATCCATAATTAACTCGTAATCACCGATCGACCCACATCCTCGACGCAGACATCGTTCATTCACCACCTATTTATAATCAAGTTAAACTACAATATGAACTCGTCTATATATAACCCTCATGCTTGACATGTGACGCTCCGTAGTGGACGCACGGTAGATTATAGTTACGACCTCCGACTCCTTTGTAGTTTCTGCCAGGAGTGATCTGACACGCTCGTTGTCGCCTTTCACGAAAAACGTTGACACTTTATTAAGCTATGTTTGGTTAGTCATAGTTTGATTGTGAAGATTTGTGCTGGATTGTGCGGTAGTGAGTGTTTTGATTGAGTTTAGGTCATATCAGTCAGTCAGTTCACTGAAATTTTCGAAGTCACTGCTACACAGGACGAAAGTTCCAACACCTGGTTGGCAATGTAATCGAAAATCGAAATCAAATCTCGAAATATAGCTGGCAGTCACGCTAGATCTCGTTATCTCGAGTCCAATTTCGCGAATCAATCTCGCTGTAAGACAATCTTGTTCTTGAATCTTCTCTCGATATATAGAAAAGTAGTATTTTGGTCTTCCTATCCCAAGATATCAGAGACTCAATAAATTACTGAATTCAGAGAATAATATTCTTTTGGTAGATCTTGTTTAATTAGTGTATCAAACCTAGGATCTATGTCATCACCAAAACATCTTTAGCCTCATTAATCATTTCTGTACCAATAAGAGCAACTGCCCACGCGACAAGGAAAGGTCAAAGCTCAGTCAAGTACATATTTTATTACGACTGTTAAGTAATCACATTCAAATGATCTGTTAACATGACATCAAAGGGATAAATCTTTTGAAACGAAGCCGTAAAATTGTTAACGAGACTAGAAGAAAATTCCAAACAAATGAAGTGATTATTTCAATTAAACGAAAGGATGATTCAACTAGAACGGGGTCCGAGATAAATATATGATATTGCTCCATTTAAAAAAAAATCTTTTTCCTACTGTGGTATAGTAATTCTATTCTAGGTGCATCGTTATCACATTTAATTTTAAAGGGTAACTAACGGTTGAGTTACTTGTCCATTCTTCTCCATACGAATGTACTTTTTAGGGTTCCGTTGCCAAATGGCAAAAAACGGAACCCTTATAGATTCGTCATGTCTGTCTGTCTGTCCGTCCGTATGTCACAGCCACTTTTTTCCGAAACTATAAGAGCTATGCTGTTGATTGCATTGCATTAAGATTTTTACACTAAAATAGAAAAAAAAAAAACAATAAATTTTGGGGTTCCCCATACATAGAACTGAAACTCAAAAACCTTTTTTTTCATCAAACCCATACGTGTGGGGTATCTATGAATAGGTCTTCAAAAATGGTTATGAGGTTTCTAATATCATTTTTTTCTAAACTGAATAGTTTGCGCGAGAGACACTTCCAAAGTGGTAAAATGTGTCCCCCCCCCCGTAACTTCTAAAATAAGAGAATGATAAAACTAAAAAAAATATATGATGTACATTACTATGTAAACTACCACCGAAAATTAGTTTGAACGAGATCGAGTGAGTAGTTTTTTTTTAAAACGTCATAAATCGTAAACCGCAATTTACCTTACATTCAAACAACTGAAATATAAAAATTAAAAAAAACATTTATTTTTAAACCGAGAATACCTATAGGTTTGTACGGAACCCTCGGTGCGCGAGTCCGACTCGCAATTGGCCGGTTTTTTTTGGAATGGGCGACTACAATCAATTTATATTTAAATGTTAATGTTGACGTGCAAAAGTGCCTTTTATATACCTATTTATCTATTTAAAACACACTTACAACTATAATCACAAGCTTAACTAATACAACAGTTATAATAGCATATAATGATTGGATTTATAAGTAACTGTATTATTGTGAACAACCAAGAGTAATCTTACAAAATGCGGCCTGTTTGAATTCGCTCAGAGTACAATTGAAGCAGTCAATCTGTTGTGACACCATATTATGTGCAGGTACGTAGGGCGCGCGTCAGCGGCGTGTTGTAGCAGGTTGGTGCGAGCGGGTGACACCCACAGCAGCAGCGGCCGCGTCCGTCGCCTCACGAACCAATTTCTTAAAATAAATGCTTTGACTTTGATCACATAATGATGATTAACGTTATCATCTTCCAATCATCATCTGACCATCTCATCTGCGTAGCATTTTCCTGACTACCTCGATGTTGGCTTCCAGGGTAACTGAAGCTGACCAATATTCAACATGGAGCGAGTATTATCCACTTACCCTCATCCATTACTTAATTTGGGTCGGTGCATCACATTTTCTTCCATGTGGATCCATTGTCATCATCCAACTCAGTACTCATACCCTTTCCAGGATATCATCTGTCACAGAGTCTGTTCCCTGTGATATGAATAAGCTCCTAGATATAGCAGCATTATGCATCCATATCACGTTCGTGCCTTGAATTGGTTTGCCTACGGTCAGCATAAATCATCCTCATAAATCCCTAATTTATTTCTGTGTGCCGAAGAATTTAAATTTAAAGGAGAGCAGTTGGCTGTCCGTACCATTTACATTATAATCTAACTTGGCTATTTAGTCAGAATTTTTAGAATTCTACTTTAATATAATATTATAAATGTGAAAGTTTAGATATTTGTTACGCAATCACGCAAAAATGGCCGAACGGATTTGGATGAAATTTGCCACATGGATAGACCACGGCCTGGGTTAGAACATAAGATACTTTTCATTCCAGTAGTACGTATCCACAGGATAGTTTCCTACCTCCTCAGAGTACAGCCGCAAATAAAAACAAATTATTTTTTAAATGTCAGACATGCTTACAAACTTCAAGAACAACGTGCCATGACTGATTGCATATTGTCCTGATCAATAGTTGTTTTTAAATTCAAAACTGATCAGGTTTCACCAATTAATCATGTAAAACCTCAATTTAGCTTACTGTGATTTATTGAACAAAATCACAGCAACCAATAAAAAGGTAATTAAAAAATATGGTTCCAGAGAACAGATATGAATTTCATGAATGCAATCGTGGATACATAAGTATTTAAGTGCTTAGGCAAACTGAGAGCCAGTTCGTCTAGTCGCTGAACTGTCTTTTGCGTTTGCGACTAGTTGTTACGACAGACGTCATTTAGGGCTATTTTTTTTAGTATTCAAGAGTCTCTCACTACCTTTCCCTGGCGCACGTGGCACACGCCCAGCATATGACAGTCAGATGCACTTCACCTTTTCATCATAAGCACGGACCTATCTTGCACGTGCACCATTTTTTTTTTATCTCGAGGTGGAAATCCTCATGGATGTCCTCCGCCCGGGGGTCTGTCAGACTTTTAGTGACTAAAACCACCCCGGTGTTCCCACGTCTACATCGGGGACCACGGGAACCAATATGTCTTTCGCGATCCTCGCCTGGTGCCAGCCCGCTTTTGCAGGCCTCCTCACGTTAGGTGTTAAACTTCCCCCCGTACATCACAGAGAGGCGCGCGTGGAACACTACGCGCCACCATCTCGGGTCCTAAGGTATAGGGGCAACGGATGTTTGCGCGTGCACTATGCACCTGGTCGCTGCGACAAGTAACTAGAATGTGCGACTCTGCTACTCCACGCGAAGTGTGACGAGCTTTGAACAAATTATGTGAAATATGTCGGCTGCAGCCTGTCCTTGTGTGTAAGCCTCGAACAGTCGCATTTACATGTTCTCTAGTATGCGCCATGTCTGGTCTTACATTTCTTTTGTTAAGCCCATGTGCTTAATTGCTCGATGAGTCAAGAGGCTTATAAAAGTGAAACCTAAATGCTTTTGCAAAAACTACTTTGAAAATCATTTTCATATTGTTTGTTAAAGCGCCGCAAACCTTATTTCGTTTGTCTTTGTTTTCATTTACATTTTTATTTACTTTCTATAACTTTTTTTTATCTGCCCACGCGTCTGTAAAGTCTTTATCTTCAAAGTTATAGGTGACTGGGCAGTTACCGACCAGTTTTCAATTTGTTTATAATCGTCAAAGTCTAAAATTATTCATAGAATTTTTGATATCTACTTGAACAAGTTTTTGGTAATAGATTTGAAAAAGGTTTCTAGTCGGCTTGTTTTTTTTTTGTGTGTGTTACAAGTTATAACAGCATCGAAAAAACACCTTAAGTTACGAGGTCGGACTATCCTGTCAATTTCTTTATAAATTAAGGCCTCCAGCGAGGGCCATAAAACTGATAAACTAAGCAACATCACGCTTAGGGCACCTTGACTTAGGGCATAGTTAGTGGTGGGCAGTAAGAGACAGACTAGATCGGATTATGATTTTTTATGGCCGAATTTCAGCTTTAGGCTTAGCGGCCCGGGCTAGCTCGAGCAAGGGCTGGGGCCGCGAGTTGGCTTGATGTAAATGTGCCATTATTAATATTTGTTTATTCGAAAAACAAGTATAAATTATGCCCGCTTGTCTATGTGGACATAGTCCGTCTCATTAGAATAAACGTATCCGTCAGAATGGCGGGTGTATGACTTCCAAAAAAATCAAAAATAAACTATATAAATGTACGTAAAATGTACGTTTTTGTACTAAAATAAGTATAAATGTACGTACCTGTATGCGTAGCAAACATCATTTTAAAGTACGCCGCCATCCTGATGTCAGGTTGGCGGGTGCATTTTAATTCTATTAACTTTTTTCAAATTTGACTATAGGAATTAAATGTACGTCAATTGTGCATATAGGAACACTATTTGAAACCTTCTTAAATGTTATACTAGCTCTGATATTGTAAAACGCACGTGAGCCGCCACCCTGACGCCAGAATGGCGGGTTGATTCTAAACCAATCAAACTATTTTGATCAACCAAATAACAAATAAATGTACGTCTTATGTTCTTGTCAGATAGTAAAACAAAAGTCGATTAAATAATTCACAGCATGATTTAATCAATTTTATAAAATTTGACTATAAAGAATACAGTGGACAATCAACATTTCTGCACTTCTATTTAATCCTGGCTTCAGATCATCATAGCACATCCACATACCATCACCCCTATCCTATATGAATGCGCTTTATAGTTCCCTATTGCATCTTAATTAGAAATTAAGCTTGGAGGTACATATTCAAGCATTCTGTAATACAGGGCGTCCCACGGATATGCCACATGGAGGGAAAGTACTTTGAATACTGTAGATGGATGATTTTACTGAAAGAAGACATTATTTGAATTTAAAAAAACAATTTAAACTGCATTTATAGATATTTAAATAATTGCATGGTTGAACCGGGAATCGAACCCATTACACGAGAAAAATAATCACCCTGTAGTTTTATCATACCAATCGAAAGGCTTCATCATAAGGATTATTTTTTGCTGAATAACATAGTGTCACAAATAAAAGGAAGACCATGAATTTTAACATTTGATGTGAAATTTTGTTCAGAAAAATGAAAAACTGACATTGCCGTAAGGACATACAACTAACATTATCATAAGTATATCTCAATGAACACTTTCATGCCTGGATCGGGACAAATGGACAAATAAGATGGCCGCCGAGATCCCCAGATCTAACCCCGTTACATTTTTTATGGGGTTATGTAAAAAATTTAGTTTACAAGAACCAGTATGAAAGTGTCCACGAGCTACAAGCAGAACTATGACGTATTATTCTAAATATCCACCACAACTAGATCAAAAAATCGACAGGGAGCGAAATAATCAAAAGAGTGCGACTTTGTATTCAACAGGAAGGGACTCATTTTGAGCATTTGATAAATTGATTAATTTTGTATTCAGAATCAGAATCAGTACAAAAAAAAAAAAATGGCACACTATGTTATTCAGCAAAAAATAATCCTTATGATGAAGCCTTTCGATTGGTATGATTGGTGACTATGAATGATAGGCTGAGAAATGATGTGATAAGAGAACGGTGTGGTTTAAAAGAAGATGTAGTAACAAAAATTGAAAAAAGTATGCTTAGACGGTTTGGTCATGTCGAGAGGATGAATGAAGGACGGCTCACAAAAGGTATTTACAAGGTAGATGTGAGTGGAAACACCGGGACCGACGTCCGAGGAGGACATAATATAGTGACCTTATTGGTGATGTTCTTTAGAAAGGTCAGGTGCGTAGTACTCGCAACCGGCGTGTGTGTATGACCAATTGTATGTACCTAAACGAGGCAAAAGGAGTGTGTAGAGATCGTAGCAGGTGGCGTTCCGTGGTTTCTGCCTACCTCCATGGGAAAAAGGCGTGATTGTATGTATATAGGAGTGCTTGAATATGTACCTCCAAGCTTAATTTCTAATTATGATGCAATAGGGAACTATAAAGCGCATTCATATAGGATAGGGGTGATGGTATGTGGATGTGCTATGATGATCTGAAGCCAGGATTAAATAGAAGTGCAGAAATGTTGATTGTCCACTGTATTCTTTATAGTCAAATGTTATAAAATTGATTAAATCATGCTGTGAATTATTTAATCGACTTTTGTTTTACTATCTGACAAGAACATAAGACGTACATTTATTTGTTATTTGGTTGATCAAAATAGTTTGATTGGTTTAGAATCAACCCGCCATTCTGGCGTCAGGGTGGCAGCTCACGTGCGTTTTACAATATCAGAGCTAGTATAACATTTAAGAAGGTTTCAAATAGTGTTCCTATATGCACAATTGACGTACATTTAATTCCTATAGTCAAATTTGAAAAAAGTTAATAGAATTAAAATGCACCCGCCAACCTGACATCAGGATGGCGGCGTACTTTAAAATGATGTTTGCTACGCATACAGGCACGTACATTTATACTTATTTTAGTACAAAAACGTACATTTTACGTACATTTATATAGGTTATTTTTGATTTTTTTGGAAGTCATACACCCGCCATTCTGACGGATACGAATAAACTGCTATATTTGGTCAGGTCTAGTTTTTTTTTGGATTTTGAACCTTGTTCTGATTGAAGTAAAGTTCTTACTAAATCGACAAGTTTGTCAAATCAGTTTTCGAATGTTGAACGTGTAACTTTTATGATTTAGAAGTTTGAAATCCGAAAATAGATCTTCTGTCTAAGCCTGGGTCGTGAAGATATATTTTGTTTTGTAATAAGTTTCTAGTTTCAAGTAATTTGTTCTAGTAGCCCGGGGTTTGGATTTATGCCCGGGTGATGGCAATATGCTAGCCTCCTATTACATAAGACTTAAAATGTAACTGACGAAATGTGGGTATTACTATAGGTATATCTATATCCCAACCCTTCGCGGAATACAATGATTTCATATCGTTCGATTCCCTCCCAGGACAAATCTTGTGTGATGTGTGATGAGCACAATCATTTGTTCTGTGTCTGGGTGTAATTTATCTATAATATGTATGTATTTAGAAATATTTAAGTATATTTATCAGTTGTCTGGTTGCCATAGTACAGGCTCTGCCTAGTTTGGGATCAGATAACGTTGTGTTGGTTGTCCTAAGATATTTCCTTTATTTAAATTTTTACAACATATAAATTACATTTTTAAATATTAAAATAACAAAAATCATAAAAACATTTAAAAATATAAAAAATAGTAGCCCACCGGTATCGGGAATAGGATCCAAGCTACCGGTGGTCAGGGCCGCTGAGAAAGGAACCTTCTCACTATACGTGCCGTATCCAGTAATACCGCCTTCTGGATCAAGCGCTTGATCCAGCTGCCTAACGAGAGCCTCTTTAGGTGTTGGTCGAGGCTCTTGGCTATTATGCCATTGGCCGTCACGACTATCGGCACAATGACTGCTGTATCCACATCCCACATCTCGACAACCTCGCGAGCCAAGTCAAGATATTTGATCTGCTTATCTTGTTCGGCTTTCACGAGGTTCTCGTCATGCGGGACTGCTATATCAACAATCATTGTGCGACGCTCTGATCGATCTATCACCACTATGTCCGGCTTATTAGCGACAATAGTCCTATCAGTGATGATAGATCGATCCCAATACAATGTGATATTTCCATTTTGGAGAACTGGGTCGGGCACATACTTATAGTACGGTACTTCTGATTCCACAAGACTGTATTTTAGAGCAAGTTGCTGGTGGATAATCCTGGCTACAAGGTTGTGTCTATGCAAGTAGTCTCCGTTAGCCAGACGAGAACAACCAGAAATAATGTGTCGGATTGACTCCCCCGGACGGTGGCATGCCCGACAGATGTCAACCGTGCCATCCTTCACAATATATTTCCGGTAGTTGTTTGTCATCATAACTTCGTCCATAATTGCAAAGACAAAACCTTCGGTTTCTCCAAATAGATCTCCGAATCGTAACCAGGATACGGACGCTAAGAGGTCTACATCGGGTCCATGTAGGACCCGGTAAAAGCGTCCGTGGAGCTCCTTGCTTTGCCATACCTCCCTGCGGTCATTAGTATCTAATACTTTAGGTTTGCGCCAGTTCTCGTTAGCCAAGGAGAGCGGGGTGAAGCCCTTGTCCACTGAGACCATATCTCGGTGCATCCCCACATCGGCTTCAAGGAAGTATTCCCTGAGACTGCATATCTCACGGTTGTGCAGGGTCTTGGCATTTAAAAAACCTCGACCTCCGCACTTCCGCGGGATATACAGTCTCATCACCGAAGACCGTGGGTGATGCATCCGATTTACGGTCAGCAGTGTGCGGACCCGTCTATCCAGGGCGTCCAGCTCCGTCTGAGTCCATTTGAGTATGCCGAAAGAGTACATCAAAACTGGCATAACCCAACCGTTGAAGGCGCGCACCTTGTTTCCGCCTGATAAAAGACTATTTAGAACTTTATTCAGGCGGCCAAAGAAGCGCTCCCTCAACGATTGTTTCATGTCAGCAGTGTCGATGCCTAACGCTTCCGACATACCCAAATACTTGTATGTTTCGATTGAGGAGAGGGATCTTAGGTGTATGGAATCCGTGAGTTGGGTTCCCACGGATTCCACAATCTCCCCTCGCTTCACATGCATGACTGCAGATTTGTCCACACCAAATTCCATCCTGATGGCGCTACTGAAGGTTTCAGTTACTTTCAGTAGCTCCATCAGTTGCAGATTGTTGTGGGCAAAGAGTTTTAGGTCATCCATGTAGAGGAGGTGAGATATAACCTGACCACCTCTCCTCAATCGATAGCCTATACCTGAATCCTCCAGCAGTGTGCTAAGAGGATTCATGGCTAGGCAGAACCAAAGTGGACTCAAACTATCGCCCTGGAATATACCTCGCTCAATCCTTATCGGTTCGCTATTCCTCTGGATTTGTCGACATCCTGGATAGCGAAGGACCGTCCTCCACTGCCCCATACATGACATCAGGAAGGTGCACAGCGTTGTATCTACTTTGTACAACTCTAACACCCTCCTGAGCCATGTGTGTGGTACCGAGTCATAGGCCTTCTTATAGTCTATCCAGCATGTCGACAGATTCCTTCGGGAACGACGAGCCTGTTGACTAATGGTCATATCGATTAGGAGCAGCTCCTTAGTACCGCGGGACCCGTTCCTACATCCATTTTGAGAGACAGACAAGATAGAGTTTGTGTCAATATGATTGTAAATTTTAGCTCTCAAAATGGATGTAAGAATTTTATAGACCGTCGGTAGACAAGTGATCGGTCTATAATTTTTGGGTTCCGCGGTGCTACCTGATTTATGGAGCAGGTGGGTTATCCCTGTTGTTAAGAACTGGGGCAACGACCCTGACTCTAAGGCTGACTGGAACTGAGATGCCAAGCGAGCGTGCGACTTTTGGATCCACTTGATCCAAAAGTTGTGCAGTCCGTCCGGCCCTGGAGATTTCCAGTTTGGCAACGGACGGACTGCACAAGCGACATCTTGGGGGCTGATGGTAATTGCCCCCATTTCTGGTATTTGTCCGCACGCTCGCTCGATCTGCCTAGTCCAGTCACCTTCGGTGTGATTGACAGGCACCGACCAGATGTTTCGCCAGAACGAAGACATGGCGTCATCATCCGGAAGGGGCATGTCAGCCACCCCTTGGTCCGGTCGCTCCCAAGCTCTGTAAACCCACCTTTCATCGCTTTGGAATGTGCGATTCTGAGTGTACCGCTCCACCCTCCGCCGATACCGACGAATACGGTTTGCCCATGCACAGATCTTCTGCTTCAGGAAGTCGATGCGCTCTGTGACGCGGGGCAAATAATCTCGGGGACTAACATCAGTCCCGGAGAACGCCCGCTTCACAAAGCGCATCACTCGAGGGCGAGTATTGCCCTCCCTGAAGCAGATTAGCTTACCGATGAGTGCTCTAGCCTCACCGATACGACACTCAATCCTGCACTGCCAAGCTGGTACGGCTGGTTTTGGTCGTGTAGCTCTGTCACTGTTAGGAAACTTAACATGAGCTACACGACAAGCCGCTACAGCCGCGCAGTACAAGATCGAGTGGGTATCAACCAGGTCTTTGCTGCCGTCAAAATATGTTGACAGCTGTGAGTCTAGAGCACACACCAGCGCCTTGTTTTTCTTATGCATGGGCAAACGAGGTAAACGTGGTCTATGTTCAGGCGGAGTAGAGCGATACTCCCTGAAAGCATCCTCCAAAGCGCTCCTCAATCGTGCATTGCATTGGGTACTCACGGATATAGCCCCGTCATCATCCTCTCCACCAACACAGTTGGGTCGCGGTGAAACACTGGGTAAATTTTGCAGTTGCACCGCGACCAGTGGCGAAGCAGGCGTAACATGGCTATTCCGTGATTCGAGGCAAAGTCGATCAAGCACGGCGGCATCCAGCATATGATTACGCTGGATGACCCGTGCCTGATCCGATAATCGTTGCGACGACACGTTGACACCTGGTTCAAGCACCTGAAACAGAGAGAGCATCCGACCACGGTACGCAGTCAAGTTAGTTCCCCCCTCTGTAGCCCCATAGTATGCGCGCATGACATTTTCGTTGACCGCTTGTGTCCACTTCATGCGCTGCACACTTCCACCGGTAGCGGGGACCCTATCAGAAGCCGGTGGGCCTCGGAGTCCCAAGCTGGCCGGTGGTCGGCCTCGTCCGCGCCGACGTACTGGTGGTGGTGTCGTCGGCGGCGAGAAGTATTCGTCGCTCGAGCTCGACGCAACTGCAGAGGCCGGTGTCACTGGACTCACGTCTGGAGCAGGATCCGGCAACTGCGAGGCGGAGCTGAGCGACGAACCCGAAGATGTTAGGCGTGTGTTATGTAGAAAACGTGCCCGACTTCGCGTCAGCATCTCACAATTTCTCGTGTTATTTAATTTTTTCTTATATCCTGGTATAATGTTATCATTATAGCACCAATATCAGGTACTTCCTTGGTGTTGTAGAAACTTATAATAAAACATTTTTCCATGATTGGTGTTAAAAATTCTAGAAAAAATACACGGAGAAAAAATTAAGATATTTATTATTATTGTTATTATATTTCGCACTTTTTACGACCCGTATCGACTGTCAAAGTTGCATGAATGACAGCCGGGACCAACGGAGTATCGTGCTTTGCGGGGCACTGAACGATATATAGTGTTGTAAAGTGGTCGTCAATGGACCAACAGAACCAAGCGTAGTTTAAACTAATTGATTGACCCATGCGGCTGTTGTTCGTTATACATTTACTAGACCAACAAGGCAGTGGGCGTATTATTTTGACTATCTATTTATACTAGTGATCGCCCATTGGTTGAAATTCGACCATACTTCATTTGAATAGAAATAGAAAAATAAAATGTTTGTATTTGACATTCAGTAACACTATAGACAAATAATATCAAAGACAAATATTCTCGATATGATCATAGATTTAAAAAATGAAATAGGTTATATATCTATACTTAAAATTAATTTATTACCTATGGTTATACTTGACATTCAGTAAGACTATAGACGCAATATATTAAAGACAGATATTCTCGGTTGGACCACACATTTGGACCATAAACAAAATAATATCTATGCATGTGTGTATTAAATACACGGTAATGAATAGTAGTGTGTGTAACGTGTTATTTATTGAAAATAATGTATATTTACGCATAAATTAAAAAAAATATTAGCATTCGTCACTTTTTCTCTGTATAAACTATAAGTGTGCGAAATTTCATACTCCTCCGTCCGCTCAATTTTCGTAAAAAGGGATCCAAAGTTTTCGCTTCACGTATTAATATATAGATATTTGTTTAGGATCTCCAACAAAGGATACACATATACATTATAAATCACAGTCATAAAGGTTTCTTTTACGTGTGCTCCTTACAGAAAATCACAGCATGCACATAAGTATAGCTAGGTAAACATGATAAAAATAAAATGTGATACTAATATCACGCACTTTTTTTTTCTCACTAATGAGAAAAAAAAAGAGTCAGAGAGTGCGTGGAGTCCCTCCGCACGGAAGAAGTGAAACTTCGTAATGTGGAAATGAAAATAGGAAGGGGTAGAAATTGATTTTTAGTGAAATCATATTGTTTATTTAACACAAACTTTATAAACATTGCTTACAATTTACAATTGAACGCAACAGTGCTTTCATACCCCCTCCATGGTAGCGTTAAACGTTTAACGCAACCTTGTTGGAAGCCGCATTAGAAGTTTCACTTCAAAAAAAGGAAATGATTGCCAGGTCAAGATTGAGCATTCATGTTAGGAGTTCACTATCAGTCGTTTGTGTCCCACAGCATAGCAATGACCTCCTTTTCCTCTTTCCACGTATCCTTAAATGCAGTTTGTGGCCTATCTTTAAGAATAAGAATGGATGTATCAATTCATGTTTAAGATAGAGTGATGACTTGGTGAAGGCCCCTGGAATAGGCTGCTGGATGCGAGAAGCACAGAATAAGTTGAAGTGGCGGTGCTTGGGGGAGGCCTATGTCCAGCAGTGGACGTCTTTCGGTGGAAATGTTGATGATGATGATTATATTTTTTTTCGGTCGTGAATCATATTTTATAATAGCAACATACGACCTGACACTGATTTGCAATTTGCAAAAAACGTAAGAAAATTAAAATGTAGCGGGATACCCTTTTTTTGTTGGTGGGAAATTATCAAATGACATCTCCCACTCTGGGCGGAGCGGGAGGGCGTGTCAGACTTTTACTGAGTAAATCCCACCCGAGTTCCTTCAGTTGTCTATATGCCAGGTAACAACGTTTCGCCTTTAGAAGGCTTAAGTCGAAAGTACCTACCTAATAGTTCTTTTACAATGGTATTACATAATGAAATAAGATTTTATTCTCTCGTGTACCTTTAAAACTAATTACTTAGAAATGTTGTTTTGCTCGTTCTATCTTTTATCTCATTAGCAGGCGATTAGTTTGATTGTTCCTTTATTTTTAAACCGTAGTCTACTTTTAAACTTGCTATTTTATTGTCTACTTTGCTTTTTACTAAAGGACGGTTTGCGTAATCATCAAATAACACTTAATGAAAAAAAAAAGCATGGAGTGCTTTTTGGGGTATTTTTTATTGATATCAAGCAACCCACGCTTTTTAGGGTTCCGTTGCCAAATGGCAAAAAATGGAACCCTTATAGATTCGTCATGTCTGTCTGTCTGTCTGTCTGTCCGTCCGTCCGTATGTCACAGCCCCTTTTTTCCGAAACTATAAGAGCTATGCTGTTGAAACTTGGTAAGTAGATGTATTCTGTAAACCGCATTAAGATTTTCATACTAAAATAGAAAAAAAACAATAAATTTTGGGGTTCCCCATACATAGAACTGAAACTCAAAATTGTTTTTTTTCATCAAACCCATACGTGTGGGGTATCTATGAATAGGTCTTCAAAAATGGTAATGAGGTTTCTATTATCATTTTTTTCTAAACTGAATAGTTTGCGCGAGAGATACTTCCAAAGTGCTAAAATGTGTGTCCCCCCCCGTAACTTCTAAAATAAGAGAATGATAAAACTAAAAAAAATATATGATGTACATTACCATGTAAACTACCACCGAAAATTGGTTTGAACGAGATCGAGTGAGTAGTTTTTTTAAAACGTCACAAATCGTAAACCGCAATTTACCTTACATTCAATCAACTGAAATATAAAATTAAAAAAAAAACATTTATTTTTAAACCGAGAATACCTACAGGTTTGTACGGAACCCTCGGTGCGCGAGTCCGACTCGCACTTGGCCGGTTTTTTTAGCTAGCTACAAAAGTGTGTTTTTTCGTTTTTATTTCTATCCTGGGGATCCTGGCCAGGATAATGTTACAATTTTTCAAATTATTATATTGTCATCGGTTCTTGATAAATGTGCAAAGGTTCAAATTAATCCGATTTTTTGAAGCGGGTGATAATCACGTTCACACATTCCGTTACATACATACTACATACGAGTAAATACCAAGCTTATAAAAGCATGTTAATTTTGACGTTTTGACAATATTTGCTGCACATGCTAAACCGAATTTCTTATTCTTCAGATATTTGAAAACCAGCCCCAAAGCAAGTATTTATTCAGCAGTAGTAGAAATAGCGCCACTGCTTAGTTTTTAGACTTGGGTTCGATTTGTAGGTCCGGTAAAGTGTTTTTTCGAGTTTCCATCTGGAATTTCTCCATAGTAAACCGGAGTCTGCAATTGTGCCCAGTTGATGGCAATAGGCACGCCCTCTACAACGTGGAACAACCCGTCAAACGTCCTTATGAACCCCCGGGGGTTCATAAGAAAAAATGCCCGTTTTTTTTTTGAAATTTTTTGATTAATTAAATCGTTAATTTTAATCAACCAAAGTTAATTTTAGGCAAAAAGAATTCTTATGATCCAACGGGTGCACACGCGACATTTGGGGCACTATTTTTTTTTTTCTCATCAGGGACTTTTGACATAATTGGCGAAATTACAGGTATAACTCTACCTAACTCTTCATGGAAACAAGGCGTTATGTAATGTTACTTAATATATTCGAGTTTTAAAAGAATGCAAAGTCGTTATGTTAACTCTTTAGATAAGACATTGCCAAGCGGCTGGTCGACTCTTCACGTGACCAGAGGGCTGGCGACTTTTTTGGGCAAAGAATCAGCATGCAAGTTTCTTGTTGACAACGATGCAGACGAGTTTTTTGATGCTTCATGATTATTACATACATGTACATATTTTTTTCTTTGTATTTAAACTTAGATTTTAAATTTTGTAAATATTTTAAGATATTATAAATATATATATTTTTTTGTGTACTCTTGAAAGATTGCAAGTGCCTATCAGCAATGAGGTAGCAGGGCTCACTAAATACAGATAGTGCAGGTATAGTCACTCAAATGAGGTTATTTATATCCAGGTCAATCCACCTTGGTCATGTAACACTGACCACTTTTCTGAAACTCGAAAAAACAAAAGGCAAGTTAGTAGTTCGAACTGTAAGTTCACTTGTCTCATTCTGTTAGTAAGTGATCTTCGATTGTTTATGAGTGCATACGTTTTTTGTTGTTTGATTTCTTTTCCTTTTATTATTGGAAGACGTGATTTCTGTTTTACGAAGCCTGAAAGTGTTTGTTAATTTGTTTCTTCTCTGAAATGAGGAATTGATGGCGTAAGCTGATAAGTGCATAAGCTGACATCAGACGCTTACCTTTATGCTCCGAAACGCCGAAACGAAAAATTAATTAATCATTAAACCATCCAACTAAATTGCATTTCAGCAGTCGGCATTTTCAGCGCCGTTTTGAATCATCGGCAAATGAAATGAAATAAGCAGATTTTGATTTCTTATCTTTTTTTAGCCTTTAAACATGGAATTCAACCCAAATGAACATTCATTAGAGTTGAAAGAGAATGTTTCTACTGTGTAGTGACGCCAGAAATTGAATAGATATTTCAAAGGACAATCGCACTGTATAATTGTTGCTATCGGTATGTATTGTGGTTTATATGAACAGCATAATTTACATATGCAAATCAACATGCTTTGAACAGATTACACGGTCGATGCAGTGAGAAACAGTCTTACACTACACAGAAATATATATCCATATTTAAAATATTTACTCATTATTCTTCCCGTGGGTAAAAGGCGACTAAAGGACTTACTAGAGAATGGGCAGCAGCGTTCTCTATGTATTTTACCACCTTACTGCGATCGCCAACCCGCCTGCCAAGCGTGGCGATTATGGCAAAGCCCCCCAAATTGGGGGAGGCCTAAGTCCAGCAGTGGACGTCTTACGGCTGAAATGATGATGATGACTCATTATTCTAAGGACAGAGAGCACACAGACACCAACATAAACTAACGTCTTTTTCCCATGTATGTAGAAACAACAGTGCGCTTCCTGCCCTTGGTGATGATGTTCAGAAAGGTCAGGTTCGTAAACTCGCAACCAGCGTTATGTGCATGCCAGTTGCGAGTGACCAGATGCATGAACCTAAGCGAGGCAAAAAGAGAATGTAAGGATCGCAGCGGGTGGCTTTTATTAGTTTCTGCCTACCCCCATTGGAAAAAGGCGTGAGTTTATTTTTATATGTACTTTGTACATTAATTATTTTGAGAATACTTGTGTTATTTAAAACTAGGCTTTATATTTAATCTAATTAAGATCACAATTAAGGTTCCGAATTATTTTAAGATTTAGTTAGTAAGCCTCTTCAAAAATTCCTCAATTTAGTTTTGTTGTTGTTAAAGCGTTTCAATATTAAATAGGTGCTTGTACACTAGTTCTGGAGGGCCCTTGTCTCGTCTTAACTATAGAAACGTTATTTAATCAGTTTTAGTTTAGGTACCGTTGTCTTAAGGCACGTGATTCGAGCCTTGGAGACTGGAAAGTCTACCTCCCTTCTCATCGTTCCACACTAGTTAATTTTGTTGAAACCAAAGCCTTATTTAACTAACAGCGACAATGCGGTAACGTACATTTGGTCGACGTTTATGCGGATTTAAAAATATCACGTGAGGATTTTTGATTATAATATTCATTTCGATCCAGCCCGTATTTTGCTGCTTTCTACCAACGATACTTAAAGACGAGGTCCGAACCCCACAGGGGGAGGCCTTAGCGAGTAGTCGCTCTAGTTTTTAGTTTTTGAGCCCTGGCTGGAGGCCCTAATTTATTGAAGTAGCCACAAGTGTATTCCGGTTAAGTAGCTGACAACCTCATAGGTTCACCTGCGAGACTTCATACCAATAAAAAAAAATCGTTTTAATTTCAGCCCATAGACGACTGGATATGGTCCTTTCTCAAAAGGCGTGTGGGATTCTCATAAATACCGCTTGGCAAGCGGGTTGGCGATCGCAGTATGGTGGTAGATTCGTATGGAGAAGAATGGGCAAGAACTCCACGTTATTCTTTATAAATATTTTTCAAATATTAATACACATTATTTAGGAATAGATAATAATTTTTAAAACAGTATGATGCAACGTAAAATATACAGTAACACCTAGAATGCGTAAATTGTGAAACACAGAGATCAAATGTCTGAGATGAGGTTAATGGAACTTGACAGTTGACGTCATTACATGGGAGAGTGGAGTGTCAGTGTGTTTATGGTTTCAGACTTTGTTTTAAAGGAAATAATTTTAGAACAGAAAAAATTGGTACCTACACATAATGTAGGATCGACTTCTAAAAGGTATTGCGAAGACCCCAAGGCAGACAGATCATGAAGATGTTTTATAATCATTATTGTATTAGATTGTAAAGAAATAAACGAGATTTTAAGCGAAGACAGCCCAATTTTATAATTAAACATGTAAACATTAAACCATTGTTATTCTTTAAAATTTGCCAGCTTTTGCCAGCCGTTTCGCCCGCGTATTATGCATTTATATACATTTAAACTATCCCCTGAATCACTCTGTCTATTGATGAAAATTGCATTAAAATCCATTGCGAAGTTTAAAAGGTCTCAGCGTAGAGATGCGAGAAGCGAGTTTTATACTCGATCAAAAGTAATTTACACAAACTAGGCAACCAAGAAGAAGTTGTGACTGATCATCATCATAAGTTCAGCCGAAAGATGACTGCCGGATTGGGAGGAGGAGGGGTTGCTATAATCGCCAGCTCCACGCTTGGCAAGTAGGTTGGCGACCGCAGTATGATGATAAAATGCATCGAAAACGCTGCTGCCCATTCTGTAGTCCCTTTTTTTTTGGATGGGAAATCATCAAATGACTTCTACCGCTCTGGGCGGAGCGGGAGGGCGTGTAAGACTTTTAATGACTAAAACCCACCCGTGTTCCTTCAGTTGCCCATGAGCCAGGGTCACGGTATCTCTTTCGAACAATCACGCGACCCCGGCAGTAGTCTCTTAGTTGCCTCTTACGATACCCACAGGAAGAAATGGAATAGAGCTATTTATTACTTCCAGAACCCTCTCAAAATTTATTTGGGCTTCTAAAGATGTACAACCTTTTAATAATGGAGACTGTTTTTAAATTTTAAGACTTTTCTCACAGTTGCTCTCAATCACCAAGGTAATTTACTCCGATCAAACTGCACTCTAACCACGTAACGTACTACAGATCAGAAGAATCGCAAATAAATTGATTTGATTTGAAGAGTTTTAAAACATATTTCTAACTAGCTTTTGCCAGCGGCTTCGCCCGGGTGGAGGTTGGAAATTATCCCGCGGGAACATACTAGCGGAATAAAAAGTACCCTATGTGTTATTCCAAGTTATAACCTATCTGTGTGCCAAATTTCATTTAAATCGGGTTTTTGCGTGAAAGAGGAACAAACATCCATACATACAAACTTTCGCGTTTATAATATTAGTAGGATCTATTGCTTCATATTTTCGAAAAATGGGTCTGCCTAGCAACGTAAATAACGTAATGTATGTTGTTGAACTGAGCGATTCCTACTGATAGTGTATTACGTAATACCCCTCTGTAGTAGAAGAACTGTGACCAATCCTGATCTACATCACAGTTGGTCACAGTTACTTGGTTATTTAGTTTTTAAATGACAGAAAAATAGAAATTGTTAGATGTTCACAAAAAGAAGCGCAATATATGTAGGTACGTAAGTGTTTGATCATATTTTCAGGAAATAAAAATAGAAATTACTTGTGGTAAAATAAATACAAACCTTACTTAATTAATTTGCTGGTTTTTGTTCCATATGATGTTATGTTAGTACAACTGAAAGGTAATATTATTAAACTCATCCAAAATCATCGTATCTTTTGTTTGAAAGAAGACTTACAATAATAATTTCAGCATTATTCATGTTATGAACAAAAGACGAGTACTCTCTTTATGTAAAAACTCTTACATACGACGCAATACCTACTTGAAGTACTCATAAAACTCAAGACATAAAGCAATAGCTACTTAAACCACGAGCGAACAAAGTCGATTATTATTCGACAGTAAAGTTTTTCATAACCTGTATGAAAACTTGCTGGAGTAAGATTCCTCTTTAAATATTATTATCATGTTCTGACGAACTCTAATATCTATGAAAAAGATCTTAAAAGTATAAAAGATCCCTACTTGAGCTACCCGCAGTTTTCTTTTCAAATTTAAGATTTTTATTAAGTTGAAAAAATTCTTAGTTGAAAAAATCTATTACATCTTCAAGAATAACGTGTATTTTCTTCGAGAGTATTTTTTTAATCTGTGTTGAATTTAATAGTAGATGGATATGACGTTAAAATAATTCAGCAAAATGTCTACTCCGTTTTCGAATACGCGCCACAAGAACTTTAAATAATTATACAATTTCTTGCCAACAAAAGTTTATCCGGTTCTGTTTGGCACTTACTTAACTGAATAATAAGTATGTTATAAAGACATCTATAGATGTAAGAGAATGTAGGTGTCGAATATGTAATTGAAAATGCGATGAGGGCGAAAACCGAGATTGACTCGAGCGGCGAAATCTCACTACTAAATAGTAAATTTTATTGCGCCTTATTGTGCGAGCTGTATTCTGGTGGATCATGGAATCATCTGATAAGACAATGTTGCGGTTTAAAAGAAGATGTAGTGACAAAACAATGGAAAGAGTATGCTTAGATGGTTTGGTCTTGGTGAGAGGATGGACTGGAAAAATGGTGTAACTGTGAAAGAATGAAATAATAGAATCATGTTAGAATAATTATAATGATTCTTATTGGGGTTTATTAATGCTCAGTTATTGGAATTTAGCAATATGCATAATTAAATTCCGAACTGAAATTTTAGAACCACTTGTCCTTGGATGATTGAAAGGCCACTAATATTATTTACGGTGTGAGCAATCGTCCTTATCCTGCCGTTATCCCAATTTATTTGGAGTCGTCGCAGTGTGGGCAATGTAGATGTGAATGAAAACATCCGGAACGAGCTCCTTTGAAAGACATTGTATATTGATCTTATTGTATACTGACTTTGTTGGTGATATTCTTCAGAATGGTCAGATGCGTAGTGCTTGCAACTGGCGTCCGTGTATGATGTTTCAACGAAAATGATGTCGAAGGACGTATGCAAGGATCGTAGCAGGTCGCATTCTATAGTTTTTCACAGAGAGTAAAATCAACAAAAATTTGTTAACGAATGTTGGTTTTGTCAAAAAAGGAAACGGTTATAGTCCTCCAGACCGTATTTCGGCCACGGCGGCCAACCTCAACGGAGACTAGCCATCGGCGCGGGAGATATTATAGTGCTCAAGTGTGCGCAGACACAGGAGCACTCACTCTTCCCTCACTCTCATAGTCCGACGGGACTGCAATCCGACACGACCGGAGAGAGATCAGGCGTAAGACCAACGGCTTAACGTGCTTTCCGAGGCACGGGGGTATCACACCACCAACTTCCAAACTCCGGGCTGTTACTAAGAAATTCCTAATGGAAAAACCTAGTAACACTTTGTCCGACCCAGGAATCGAACCCAAGACCCCACACTCAGCAGTCGCGCTTGCGACCACAAGACCACGAGGCAACAGGAAACAGTATAAAGGGAGTGGATGGGAGTAAATTCATTATTGCTAACACGTGTCGTCTGGTTTCAAAGATAGGGATTAATGAGTATGGAATAACACTGTCCAAATACAGAGCGTTTTTTGACAGCTGAATGTCCAATACTGGTCAAAATACCGGATATTCATGATCCATAAAATATGACTTCAAAGATATAAGGGATAAGGTGTAAAGTTCACTAAACCTCTAAATGGGAAGGGACGGTCGTTTAACCAGACAGCTGTTGTGTCTAGTGGACAACCGCCCGACGATTAATGTCGGGACTAGGTAAATATGATAGTTGCTCGGCTGTTTGGGCGATCCAGGATTTTGCGTGAAATCGTAGTTTGAATGTGACGATGGAGGTACATACGTGACAGAAGCGTTTTGTTAGAAAGCCGAAGTTTAAAAGAATATGCGTACGAACTGGGAAACAAACAACGCATCAAAAGAAATGTCTACAGACCTTGAGGGAACTAGGAATAGGAACAGCCATAACAATAGCAAACACACGATAATATGTAAAAGTTTATGGTGACATAAAGTTACATATTTTACGAGGAAACCCCTTTATGAAGGAAATAATGACTAGGTTGAATAAAAATATTTGTGACAGTTGTGTATAGAGACAAATTGGTGTTTTGTAGGTAGGTTTTATTTAACGAGTTCATTGTTGATCTAGTGGTAACAAGCTACTGTTAAGTATGAGGTCATGTGTTCGATTGCTTAGTGGGGCTTCAGGCAAAGTGTTCTAGGTGTTTCCATTTAGAGTGTCTCAGTTGCAGCCCGGGGTCTAGATTTCTGCCCGGTTAAGTTCGCCCCTCTTACACGGGACTTCGAGATTGGTGTACTATAGGTATCTCTCTGCCCTCTGTTATGTTATGTTATTCATGAATTCTTTGTTAATAATTAAACGGCTTTTTCGGCTGTTTTCGTCAGTAATAAAGTGGCGGAGCATATGAGTTGTGGCGTTATAGACGATAGGTATGGAATACCTATGCTACGTTAAAATTGTACCTTTTTTAGGGTTCCGTTGCCAAATGGCAAAAAACGGAACCCTTATAGATTCGTCATGTCTGTCTGTCTGTCTGTCTGTCTGTCTGTCTGTCTGTCCGTCCGTCCGTATGTCACAGCCATTTTATTCCGAAACTATAAGAGCTATGCTGTTGAAACTTGGTAAGTAGATGTATTTATTCTGTGAACCGCATTAAGATTTTCACACTAAAATAGAAAAAAAACAATACATTTTGGGGTTCCCCATACATAGAACTGAAACTCAAAAATGTTTTTTTTTCATCAAACCCATACGTGTGGGGTATTTATGAATAGGTCTTCAAAAATGGTAATGAGGTTTCTATTATCATTTTTTTCTAAACTGAATAGTTTGCGCGAGAGACACTTCCAAAGTGGTAAAATGTGTCCCCCCCCCCGTAACTTCTAAAATAAGAGAATGACAAAACTAAAAAAAATATATGATGTACACTACTATGTAAACTACCACCGAAAATTAGTTTGAACGAGATCGAGTGAGTAGTTTTTTTTTAAAACGTCATAAATCGTAAACCGCAATTTACCTTACATTCAATCAACTGAAATATAAAAATTAAAAAAAATATATATTTTTAAACCGAAAATACCTACAGGTTTGTACGGAACCCTCGGTGCGCGAGTCCGACTCGCACTTGGCCAGTTTTTTCTTGCAAACATTCTTGAATAACAAATATTTTCAACATACGTATGGTAATTTAATGGTTTGATTGGGAAGGTATGACGAATTAATTTTGGGTTAATTAATATGCAGTTATGAAAAATTGTTACTGTGTATATTTTAACCTCAAAATACATTTAAGAACTTTATCCTTGATTTTTATAACCTTGATTGCTTGACCTAGGCAATTTTTCATTGTTAAATCTTAGTTTATGGAACTTTGTTATTACCTAGTTACTTGCAGTTCATACACTACTTTACTCTTAGACATGGGGATTCCATCTACTAGATAAAAGACCAAACATAAATATTTAGAAATAGTTTTGTAATGTGTGTAAAAAAACATTGTAGTTACCTTCGGTATTGGTATTTCTTTTTTATAAAAATGGAAGAAAAAGTGTAATAGTGTGTGTGTGTGTGATTCTATTTTTAAATTTCAGTATATTGGTTTTTATTATGTCACTATAAACTCATTATTAAGTTTACAATTCGAATATTACGATACGATACGAGAGTAGATATTTTTTCCTTTTTGGCACAAAATTATTACACGAAAGAAACATTTAATTTCCTTTCAAAAATAAATCAAGAAATTAGCAGAACAACTAACCACCATCCCAGATGTTAAAACCTTGTCTTCAGTTGTAAAATTGGGAGAAAATACGTGATTGGATTTCAGAAAAAAACATTAAAAACGTTTCCTGAGTTTTTTTCACGTCTGTGACTAAACCAAAACGTACCAGATCTCATTTGTATTCAAAAAGTATTTTCCTTGTGAATCTAACATTAAATCATCATGGAGCTATTTTGTGTTTACTACCAGGGCTGTCCAAATGTAGTGAATGAAACAAATATTTTAAAGTTAATTGTTTTTTTTTTTTTAAACAATAATCACAACAATGACTTGTAGCTAAGTAATAACACCCACACGAGTTGATCGATCAAGTAAAGCTACATTTGCTGCAGTTGATGACCATCGGATCTTTACATACAAAACCCCTCCGTGCCTTGGAAAGCACGTTAAGCCGTTGATCCCGGCTGTCAGTCATTACAGGTCGTCAGAAGTCCGAAAGTCTGACAACCAGTCTTACTAAGCTGTGTAACATGCTACCCAGTAATTTTTGTGGAACTCAGATAGGCAATCACTTCATGCAAAATAAAGTTTTTTTTTTGGATGGGAAATCATCAAAACTCTTTCGAACGAATCTCGCGACCCTGGCAGAAAATAATTTTGCTGCATTCGGTTAGACCCCAACATAGTGGTCAAAAGGCTTGGCAAATGATGAATCACTACATTGACAAAATTTTAGTGCAGTGCTTTTTTCATTGATGTGTGAGTCTAATTTGAGAAAATCTACTTATCTCCGGATTTGTCAAGTCAGAATGTCAATATCGTTTTTTTTAATTTATCGACTCGTTATACTAAGTCTACGTTTTCTCATTTAGATGGTTTCAATCTTTTAACCTACAACACTACAATCACACAACTTCTAAATTTTGGTTGACACATGACATTATCCGAAATCAAGTTCCATCATCATCATTATCCATAGCCCGACTTCACCTACTGATAACCCTTTCTTTTCTTGTAACAATCCCCACGTTCCTGTGCCAGCCAAATCAAGTTGGGCATATTATTATCCAGATTTCCATTCAGACAGCCCTATTCCGATCAAAATTGAGGCGTATATCAATAAGCCGTATCGTCAATACCTCTGTCGGTACTTATTTACATTCGTCACAGAGTCTTATGGTACAAATACCACGAGATTTAGTGTCCTGATGGAAAATATAAATAATGTTGACAAAAAGAATATCGTGGAATCTATTATTTACATTGTTTTCAATCTCTTTGTCAATGAGGCAAGTCTTTTGGGAATTGATGTTCGGGAGAATTTCAGTTTTTATTTGTGTTGGGTATTATTAAGATTTTTCGGCAAAATAGCGAATGTTTAATTTAAGTTTTTTTTTTGTTGTTTAAATAATGGTTATTATTATTGTACATTATTGAAATAATCTTAAGGTTCTCAGAAATACGCGCGACGCGACGACGCAATGTGTTCAATGAAACAATTTCGAATAAAACTTCATGATTCATTCTTTCACGTAGCGCTTGTCTGTAGGAGCCTTCATAATAACATTTTGGTACAACTAGCTCACAGGTTTACAAAGACACTTCATATGTTATATACGTCTATAATTTTAGCATATAATAAAACCTACTAACTTAATTTACCTAGCCTAGCCTTTTCACTTAACTATGCCCTTGAATTAACAGTTTGAATGATATTTATTATGAGGTAGATGGACCCTGCGACCAACCACGCGCAAGCCGAGCGAGCACACCGAGCGGTGCCGCTGCAGCGGCCGACGAACGCTACATCCATAGGCTGGGCTATTAACTATACGGCTAATTAAGTTAGTTGGCAACAACAAAAACTGTCTCAAATTAATGTTATTTGTATTTATGCTGTTGGTGTACTTATTGTATAAATACAATTATATAGATAAGTACTGCAATGAGTTGCAATCCTATGAATTGTCGATCTATTTAATCGCTTGAAGTTGTAGATTCAATACAGTCAGAGAACCTTAAAGTTTGCTGACCATGAACATGGGGAAACTTCTTTGTCCAGCCAAAATTGTCTATAATAATAAATACAGGGTGCAAATGTACTGGTCAATACTTACTCATTCCTTATTTCTGAAAGGTAAATAGTACTAGGAGAGCAAGCTAAGAAAAAACCATTTTTATAATATTTCAACTTTTTTACTAACATCAATGTATTTTTCATAAACCTACAGGTCCATTCAATTAAAAAAAAAGAAAACAAACAATAAGAGAGGTTGAAACAAAGCGAGGACCGTGCCGACACATATGATATCCGGAGAGCCAACACAAATAATCATGTAACGAGATAAAATTTCACATTTAATATCTACGGCACGTTGATAACGTTGTTTCAACAAAAAAGATAAAACAACGCTTTATTTACCTTTCTCAGAATTCCACGTATTAGTTTTCGTGTTCGGATTAATATGTATGATTATACTGAATGATAATAAAGCCTTTGATAATAATTGTTATATTGTATGTACTCGTTTGTTTAGCTATAGTTTTAAACCTCGCAGGCAACGAATTTTTTTTTCAATGTGTAATGATATTTATGCAGAGGTTTGTGGTTATGTAATACTAATAGGCTGGCTCTTGTGATTCAGAAATTCCTATTACAAGAGCCAGGGCTTCAATGATGTCTGTAACCTGAAGTGAACAATAAATAACTTATAACTTAAAATAACACCCGCACCGTGCTGGTGTTATAAGTAAGGGTTAACTTGAAAAGTCAAGTTAACCTACGCTTTGAGCGGTTGATTCGTAGATGTGTAATCATCTTACTTACCAAGACTTACTCCGTGCCCCGGATAGTGCGTTAAACTGTTGATTCCAGCTGTCGTTTGTGGATCTTCGACAGACGTTACGGGTCATCTGAAGCCCCAAAGTCTGACAACCAGTTTTACCATTGGGTATCGTTTTACCCAGTAACTGAGTTGTAGAGGTCAAATAGGCAGTCGCTCCATGTAAAGTACTGGTGTCCAGATGTTTCCGATATTGATCTAATGATGTTAGTTTTCTTTTTTTCAAACACAAGTGAAATCTCAATGGTTGAGATTAGATATTCAAATTAACAAAAGACCGTCAAAATCGGACGTCTCTCTCCTAGGAGTGGGTGTTAATGGCTGCAATCTTTTGTGAACTAAATGGAATGTAGCTACATTTCATTTAGTTCATAAAAGATTGCAGCCAAAAGAAATTGTCTTGGTTAACAGCTGTTAACCAAGACAATTTCTTTTGCAAAATTGTTAGTTGTTCCAATATAATATTTATAATAATTCTTATAAAGCAAGAAAATATTTAAATTTATACTTCGCCATTTGTAAATCGAAATACATCTGAATTATTTTGAAGGATGTTGCTAAACCATTGCTTCATATGTATGTTTGAAAAATTGTGTTCCCAATAACGTATATAACGCAAAGAATGTGGTTGAACTCTCAAAATGAAAGCCATTCTCTTTTCTCTTGCAGAGCAAAGGTCTCTCGTTCGAGGGACTTTTGCCCTGCAACTAAAACAAGATACTATTATATAATAACGAAGTTCCAAAATTCTATGTTCATGTTATGATAGCGTAGAAATTGTAATTTGTGCGACTATTTTGAGCATACGTGCTTAATCTGGCATGAAATATTACTCTGCTTATTTTTAAACTATTAAAATATTTTTACTAGTAGCCGAATGTTTTAATATTTTAACTAGTTTAACCCGCTGTTTTATCACGAACCTACATGTTTATATGAAGAACGTTAATGTTTTATTAATATTATTGCAAATTCTAACTTGTTATACATTATTTTTAGTTACGTCGATCTGAGAAGCAATTCTACTAATTCATAGAGCAACACGGACCACCGGCGGACCGGAGGGGAGACGCCATAGCGATTTTTCCCGATACAAAACTGTCTGTCATTTTTTGCGGGGGGAAATCTGCTCTACCCACACTTTCTCAAATTCTCACACAAAAATAATCGTCTGTTACTACGAAACCCACACATAAAAATTAAAACATACACTAATAATTTCACACACACATAGATACATTATGTGTCGTTACAGTACAATGAGATGACGCAACTACACTGACAAGTTGCTTACAGCCGTGGTTGCAACTACTGTCGATACGCACTATCGATAAATTCAAGAACTCGGTTGGGAATATTACGTTTAAAAAGTGATACAAAGATAGATATTCTAATAAAGATTGACTTTATTTATTATGTACTACAATAATTATCATTTAACAAATAAAATTAAGGTTTACGTCATTTTAAAAACTAGTTACAATTGTATCTATCACTGGTTTTTAAAGTGGACTATTTCGTGTGGGAATCCAGGTTAGTCTATTATTACAAAATTTCTTCCATGTAACCCTTAAATTTGGATCTTTAGTAAACCTGCAATAAATAAATTAAAAAAAGATTGTGTGGTTTTTATGAAACCACGATAAAAGTGAAACTTTTTTCACATTATAGACATTTAACTAAAAATTTTCGGAATATATGCAATAGCTTAATAAAAAGACTTAATTTAATGTTCATACGAAATAAGTTAAATAATAAATTCAAGCACTCAAAATTGAAATAAATCCATAAACAACAACATGCACCAGCGAGCGCCTTTCACTTTATCCCTAATTCGCGGCCGACCGTCACGCGACATGCAACACACAGACGAAAAAGTGTGAGGGGAAGTCAAAGTTTCACTTTAAAAAAAAAATGGTTGAAGTTCACACGTAAGTAGTAAGTAATTTTAATGAAACGTGTTAACTCGTAAGTTTTGTAATATTTTTAATTTATACAACTATGTATATTAATATACAGCTTACATTATAATATTTTAAATAAATCAGAAAACTTATTCTCAAAAATGTCTCTGTATGAATATAGACTCCTTTGCCAAATTTATCGATAACTATCAACTAACAAACCAGTAACAACACTATCGCTCGGTGACAGCGTCTACTCGGAAACAAAGTCGGATCAGTCGCTCGACCGATCCGCATATTGTATGAGGGCGAGCGGCCTGTGTTGGTAAACAAATCCGAAACAACACGACCGATAAATATTGTAATTTTTAAGTATTATGGAAGTAAATGGGAATAATGTGATTAAATATTAGTTACATATGAAAGGTAAGGCCATCTTATTGTAAATTTGACATGGCAGATCTCTTTTTGCAGCAAAATACAGAACAATTCGTCATTTTTGTAGGACATCAATTTTGTCGCGCAACTAGATTTAGTCTACTGAGCAGTGCGGCTGCAACTAGTTTTATTATACGCATAGGACCACGTGGACTTGTACTTTGACAGAGGGGAACGCCTGCGTATGGCTACTCCCCTCTGGTCCGTGTTGCTCTATGTACTAATTTTATGAACACATTTTTGACAAGTTTTGGCATTTGATTGTCGCCGACATGAGGATACGACTAAAGTGGAGTCATTTTAATAGGTAACATTTGACGTATGTCAGTTCATATGAAAACTAATCGTAAAATTACTCGTATCGGTCATTATTAAGTACAATAAATATGTAATCGTAATTGAAAAAAGTTAAGCAATTGTGCAGTTATAACAAAAAGAAAAAAAATATATTTTATGCCCACTGTTACAAGCTTACGTTGTTGAATTTTGATGAAATGCCAAATATTACCTATTAAAATGACTCCACAATAGATTGGAACGTTTTTTAATTATGAGAATTGGCAAAGCTCTACTCCAAAGTGCGCTATATTTTTTTGCGTTGCCGTATCTTTTAAATATTATTTACTTACCGATTTTTTGCTGTATAAACAAAAACTTATTCATACTTTTATCATGCAAACAAGTCTGGAGTTGACAATTTTTAACTACGAAATAAAATGCCAACTTTCCAGTGTTGAAAACTATACTCACTGACAAAGTTTGCTGATTATACAAAAATTTACTAACTCAGAATGAAATAGGAATAAACTAAAAATATTGTTGGGTTTGCTGTTGAGAGTTATTTTATACTAATATTATAAAGCTGAAGAGTTTGTTTGTTTGTTTAATTGAACGCGCTAATCTCAGGAACTACTGATCCGAATTGAAAAATTCTTTTTGTGTTGAGTAGGCTATTTATCGAGGGAGGCTATAGGCTATAATAATAATAATAATAATAATAATAAAACATTTATTTTCAGGTAACAAAGACCCATAGACAAATACCTTACAAACTAACATACATAAGTATTATACAAAAACATGTGTTAATAATAGTACTATAAACTATGTTAGTAGCACTTCACTATTAAGTTAGCTTGTCCGTGAGCTGTCCTGTGGCACTTGTCCGCGGAAGCGACGGAACACCACGTCCTGTGGCCAAAAGTCTTCGTCCATGACGACGGGCAGATAGCAATTCGGTACACGCACCACAAACGCCTTGAAGTTGACGTTGCGGTGTGACTCCAGTAACTGTACCCTCGGCATGTACTTCGTCTTCTGGCGTACGTACTCCACAATGTCTTCCGCCTTAGTGGTGTAGTGTAGGCGGGAAATGTACACGGGAGTGTTCGGCTTAGCAGCGCGCAAGCTGACATCGGATTTTGCAGTAGCTTTCCCGCAGCGATTCTTGTTGGTTCGCGAATGGTGCTTCCTCCTTTGCACCGTCACGAAACCCTCTTCATCAGGCTTACGTTTCATAGTTCGATCGCCTGGGACACTCGCAGTGACGCAGGGTTTCGTCAGAGCTGCAGACACTGGCAGCGAGACGTGGCGAGGAGTTCGGACAGCGCTGCGTAGAGGAGCGGTGCTGACGGGCGCGGGGCTGCGAGGCACGTGAGCAGGGCGTTTTGCAAGCTCAGCAAACGACGGATGCGCTGGCGACGAAACTGCTGACGCGGAATTTGACGGCGATACATCGCCGCCGGCTCCGCGACACATGTTTAAGTTAGACACATCGACTGATGACCTAGATACCGCCACACTATTGCGCAACTCAATAGTGCGCAATATAACATCACGCTACAACTAAGAGGAGCGGAGCAGTAATGAAAAATGTTGCAAAAACGGGGAAAATGTATTCCTTTTGAGAGTTTCCGTTGCGTGCGCTGCGTAAATGGTTAAAGTAACGCAAAAATCATGTATGACGGAATCGTTCCTTTTAAAAAGTTGTAAAAAAAAGTCCGCGAGAGCATATGTCTATCTTTTAAGGTTGACTCACTATAACTCAAAAGAAGCGAGCAGCAACGAAAAATGGACGAAAACTAGAAGGCAAATCGATGCGACGGGAAGGGTCAGGGGAGCAAAATGCGGTGGGCGCTGAAGAAGCTGGACCGGGAGCTTCTCCTGGAAGCCTCGATCGTGCAGGCCTGGGTGTCACCACCGGACAGGCCTGCTGACACCAACGACGAGGCCGAGTGGTTCCGGGAGGCCATGTCCGAAATCTGTGACGTGGCTATGCCCCGAGTCCAGCCAGGACGGGCTTGGCGCCAGGTGTACTGATGGTCGCCGCAGCTGACAGCGTTGCGCGAAGCGTGCGTTGCGGCACGTCGCCGGTACACCAGGCACCGCAGGCTCCGTATCCGACCTCCGGATACGGAAGCCATTCAGGCGGAGCTATATGAGGGGTACAGAGCGGCGAAGACCGCCCTCCAAGAGGAGATCCTGCGGGCCAGAGGACTGGCCCGCAAGGAGTCGCTGGAGACTTTGAACAGGGACCCATGGGGACGGCCTTACAAGGCCGTCCGGGAGAAACTCCGCCCATGGGCTCCCCCGCTGACACAGAGTCTCCGGCCCCAACTCGTGGAGGGCGTAGTGAGCGCTCTGTTCCCTTCGCGAGGGGAACATAGTCCCCCACCCATGGCTCCGCCTACTGCGGTGCCCGATGCTGGGGACCACATCACCGATGACGACGACAACGCTCCAGAGGTGACCGGGGGGGTTCCGACGTTTGGCTCCCAGATTGGAGCGGGCTGGGGCTGCCTTAAAGCGGCTCCTGCCCAATCTGGGGGGTCCAAACGCCTCCTGCCGGAGGCTCTACACGGGGGTCGTGCGGTCCATGGCCCTCTACGGGGCACCGGTGTGGGCTCCCTCATTGAGGCTGCGCCCAGCGCGCCGGTTGAGTGCGGCCCAGAGGGTCATGGCCATTCGGTTAATCCGAGGATACCGCACGATCTCGTGCGAGGCGGCGAGCCTCCTTGCCGGAGTGCCGCCATGGGATCTGGAGGCAAAGGTCCTCGCGCACATGTGGGAGTGGCGCGAGGAGGCTAAACGCCGCGCCGGGGCGAAACTCCGCTGCCGCGACAAATCGCGGCTCGGCGGACAGAGCTCCGGTGTGATCTCATGGCGACATGGCGGGTACGATTGTCGCAACCCAGCGCAGGGCACGCCACAATTGCGGCGGTAAGTCCCCTCTTTGAGGAGTGGATAGAGAGGCGTCACGGCATCCTCACCTTCCACCTGACGCAGGTTCTCACCGGGCATGGGTGCTTCGGTGGGTTCCTGTTCAGGATAAAGCGGGAGGATACGTCCGGGTGTTTCCATTGCGAGGATCGTCTGGAGGACACGGTGGAGCATACGGTGGAAGTGTGCCCTGCCTGGGCGGAGCACCGCCGTGTCGTGGAGGCGATTGGCGGCGGCGACCTCTCGCGTCCGGCCCTGGTGCGAGCCATGGTACGGAGCGAGAGGGAATGGGAAGCCGTCACCTCCTTCTGCGAAGCAGTAATGCTCGCGAAGGAGGAGGCGGGGCGCGTGAGGGAGTGGCAGTCTCTGCGCCCTCACGTCCCTAGCCGCCGCAGGAGGAGACGCCCCGGGCGTCGGGAGTCGATTGCGGACTCCCGGCCACCGTAGGCGCGAGCTTGCGGGTGGCGAGCAGTGGGTAGCTCGCCGCCCGGTAAGGACCAAGCTTGGGTCGACGGCGCGCAGTGTTCCACGCGCGCCTCAAAGAGGTGTCAGCAGCAGTGTAGGGGTCTACTAGGACCGATGCCTGCCGGGGTCGCGTGATTGTTCGAAAGAGATACCGTGACCCTGGCACATGGGCAACTGATGGAACACGGGTGGGTTTTAGTCAGTAAAAGTCTGACACGCCCTGAAGTCATTTGATGATTTCCCATCCTGAAAAAAAAAAAAAAAAAAAAAAAAATGGGAGCAAAAATTTGACGCGGACGAAGTCGCGGGCAGAAGCTAGTTTTATATATTTAAAGTAGCTATTTTTGGATTACACAAATTAATACAAATATAGTGCACTATGAAAACAGTGACAGGTACACCGATGAACTGGTGAACGCCGCAGGAATCCGCTGGATGCCTATGTCCAGCTGTGGACGTCTTTAGGCTGATACAATGATGATGATGATCCTAACAGTGGCTGTACACGTATATGTCCTGTTTGAGGTACTGTAGGCGTGATTTTACTTCGTACGAAAATCATTGAATATTAGTTTCTGATACAAATCCCCAAAGATAGCGTCAGAGTCATAAATCTATTTCTTCTTCTTCTTCTGCTTAGCTTTTTTCTCAACTATATTCGGGTCAGCTTTCAGTCTAACCGGATACAATTGAATACCAGTATTTTACATGGAGCGACTGCCCATGTGACCTCCACAACCCAGTTACTGCATAATACGATATCCCTTGATAGAACTGGTTGCGCGGCAAGGCGGACAGAGTCCGGTGTGATCTCATGGTGACATGGTGGGTACGATTGTCGCTACCCAGCGCTAAGCACGCCACAATTTCGGCGGTAAGTCCCCTCTTTGAGGAGTGGATAGAGAGGCGCCGCGGCATCCTCACCTTCCGCCTGACGCAGGTTCTCATCGGGCATAGGTGCTTTGTTGCTGCCTGATGCCTGCCAGGGTCACAAGATTCGTTCGAAAGAGTTACCGTGGCCCTGGCATATGGGTAACTGAAGGAACACGGGTGGGTTTTAGTCAGTAAAAGTCTGACACGCCCGCTCCGCCCAGAGCTGAGAAGTCATTTGCTGATTTCCCATCCAAAAAAAAAACACAGCTAGAAAGCTTTCTTAAAAAAAAAAAACAAAATCGCACTCAAATCAGTTCACCCGTTTAAGAGCTATGGTGCCACAAACAGACACATAGTCATATAGACACACATAGCAGTCAATCTTATAACACCCCCTCTTCTTGCGTCGGGGGGTTAAAAACCTTGCGAAACAGGGTCGGTCGCTAGTAATGGCATATACAGCATGTTCATTTTAAAATGGAGTGTAGCCGCATCCCCCGTAGTGGTAGTAACTCAATTTGTGTGTAACTCAATGAAGATGGCAGTCTCATTGCTAATAATGGTATTACTACACAATATGCTCCGCTGTGCACTGTAATTACGTAGGGGACACTTTTATTCTATTTGCAGTTAGTTTATTTTTAATTATTTGCGATATTTTTGCAGTAAAGCAGATTTGCTGTTCCGTGGGTGTCGCGATGTTAAATGAAAACGGTTTTTAAATTGAAAATACTTGTTTTGCACATCATATTTATTTAGTTTTAATACTTTAATGGTATGGGTCTGTTCCCCATAGGAATCAACAAATTGGAACCGTTCACTTAGCTTTTGACGGGTCATAATTGCCCATGTTGGTTAATGTCAAATAAAATATTTTATTTCTGATTATGTATTGTGTATAAAAGTGGAAGTAATTATTTTTTCAATCTCATTAAAAAGAAATACTGACAAAATTATCACTCTATAAAACACTTGTTTCTTTCCACTCCTCAACAAACGAGGCGAAAACCTCTTAACATTTAACAAAATAAGTCACATTGGACTTTAATAATCAGTCAATTATTTTCAATTTCTTTGACGTCAAGTAACAATACGTCCTTTGATTTGTAATAAAGTCCTTTGACAAGTCCTTTGTCTACAATACAAAAGGAATGTCAGAAAGTGGAAACTTTTACGTGCGAATTGTACGCTTATAATTTAGCTGTTACAGTGAACTTTACACAGTTACGGACATGCATGTTTGTGCATGCATTATTTGTTTAGTATCTCAAAAAAGGATACACATATATATTACTAGCGTCTGTCCGCGACTTCGTCTGCGTAAATGTCGGTTATCACAGACGCCAACGAAGTCGCGGAATGAAAAGTAGCGTATGTCCTTCCTTGGGGCTCAAATTTACCCCGTACCGAATTTTATCAAAATCGGTTCAGAGGTTTACTCATAAAAGCGTAACAGACAGAAAGAGTTACTTTCGCATTTACGTATAATTTTATAAGAATAGTTATTTCACAGTAATCAAAAGATTATTTTACATGTGCTCTTTCAACTACAGGAGATCACAGCATGCACGTATAATTAGATGTAAACACTATAAAAATAAATGATGAAAATAAATTAATAAATTACAGATAAAAAAAAAATAGATTCTTAACATGTCAAGACTGAGCATTCTTGTAAACAGGATAAAAAATAAAAAAGAAGAAAATAAATTTAAATCTGAGTAAAATGAAATATAAAACGATTAAATTAAACTGTCAAGATTGAGCACATTAATAAAATAAAATTGGTCAGCATAATAATTATTTCATACTAGCTTTTGCCAGCAGCTACGCCTGCGTGGAGGTCGGAAAATATTTCACGGGAACGTACTACTGGGATAAAAAGTGTATGTGTTTAATCCAGGTTGTAACTAACTGTGTTCCAAATTTCATCCAAATCCATTCAGTATTTTTTGCGTGAAAGAGTAACAAACATCCATACATCCATACTCACAAACTTTCGCATTTATAATATTTGTAGGATAGGATAGGAAGTAAGAAGTAGGATTACATGCAATTGTGACCAACCAATTGATGTCCAATAAGGCTCGACTGGCTGTTCACAATGGTGTACTGGTGCCTACGCTTATGTATGGGAGTGAATGTTGGGTGTGGCAAAAGAAGCATGAAAGTAGAATAAATGCTGTGGAAATGCGTTCCTTGCGAAGCATGTGTGGTGTGACTATGAATGATAGGCTGAGGAATGATGTGATAAGAGAACGGTGTGGTTTAAAAGAAGATGTAGTGACAAAAATTGAAAAAAGTATGCTTAGATGGTTTGGTCATATTGAGAGGATGAATGAAGGACGACTCACAAAAGGTATTTACAAGGCAGATGTGAGTGGAAACACCGGGAGGGGACGCCCTAGGAGGACGTATAGTGACCTTATTGGTGATGTTCTTCAGAAAGGTCAGGTGCGTAGTACTCGCAACCGGCGTGTGTGTATGACCAATTGTATGAACCTTAAAGAGGCAAAAGGAGTGTGTAGAGATCGTAGCAGGTGGCGTTCCGTGGTTTCTGCCTACCCCCATGGGAAAAAGGCGTGATTGTGTGTATGTATGTATGTAAGAAGTAGGATTTGTTGACGTCAATTCAAAGTTTTATTTGTTGAGGTTCACTGCAAAAGTGGGCTTATAATTTCGATGAGGAATCGTGGCTGCTGCTGAGGACCAATTTTCTGATTAATTCCTTTATTAACTGCAATGATGGAAGATATATAGTTGATAGTACACACATCAAGCTACACATTTCCAGTTTAAGTTGACCTCTCAATATACGGAAATCCCATACAGTGTGACATTAGTTTATACTAGAAACGTATAGCTTGATGAGTAGCCCTGCGTACAAAGGGGTTGCGTGGTCGATTCTTTTATATTTTACGTACCCAAAGATCGAAAGTTCGTGAAGATTTGCGTTCGGTTTTAGCTATTATGAGAGTGCCTTCTTTACAATTCTAGTTTCGCTAATATGTGAAAGCTATGCATGGATATACGAGTAGTTGCGAACTCATAAATGTAGACGTGCCCTTATAAAGATAAAACACAGCAGTAGACAACATTACACATGTATGCATAGTTTCGTGAATGTAGAGTGAAACAAAGTAAAACAGCTCCTGCTCCTATTGTAGTATAGTTCGTTCTCGCGTGAACGTATTTGTGAAAAGCTGAGATAGTAACTCATGTGTAGAGTGACACCATTTTCAGATAATTTTGTACTAACGTTTTAATTGAATGTTCTTTGTAGTTAATTGCTGTGGTTCTATACATACATAAACTAACGCCTTCTTCTAATGGGGGCAGGCAGAGACTACAAAACGCCATCTGCTACAATTCTTACATACTCTTTATGCTTCATTTACGTTAATGCACTCTAATTGCATAATTACGATTGTATGTTAATTAGAGTGCCGAATCAGAATCTGAATCATTATTCAGATTGTGATCTATCAGTGTGTGTCTGACACTATCAGTGTGTAAGAATTTTGAATATTTGAACATATCTATAATGTTGTTATACAGTCAAAATGAAAGTCATTATATACTGCAAGTATGTTACGCAATTACCCCGAATTTTAGAAATAATAACCCAACCCAATATCTCTTTGCCTGACCTGCTTCAGCAGAACTCAATCACTAGACCAACGAAGCAGGGGGGGAAGGGTCAGTGCGCAAATAAATAAAATAAATAAATAAAAAGAGTTTATTTCTCACCAGCATAGTAACAACAATTACATATTAAACGAACTTAATACTAATGTTGTATACAATAAACAACAATAATCCAGCAGCATTTGTGGTGGTAAAAAGAGGTTTGCTTATGTAGACTCTATCTTCTGAACTAGGCGAGGCCTGTATCTCAGAAGATAGCATTCAGCTGACAATTTCATTATTTTGTAACCTAAAAAATATTGTGTGCTACTGTTTTAAATGATTAATAATGTATATATATTTTTATTAAAAATAAAATTCAAGTAGTGAATAAAAGTATGTGTGTATGGGGGATGTGTGTGTGTGCGTGTATGTGGGTGTGTGCGTGTATGTGGGTGTGGGCGTGTATGTGTGTGTGTGTGTCTTTTAATAAAATGTTTAATATGTTTGTGGAGATAAAAGATATTCTGTTGTTAGGTAGTCCAATTGTAATAACCATCCTTTTACTAAAACCCTGGCATCATGCTTGCTTAAATGTAATATATTAAGTTTTTTATTTATTTTGTTATAAAGTATAGTGCTTGTTATATAATACTGTCTTCTCGCAAATGCTGTGTGATGAAATATTTGCATATAAATAATTTCATTACGTAATAGGCATGGGCGTTTTTAGTTTTGAACGCAAACTGATATTTATCCGATTTCAGATTTCAAAATCGATTTCAAAATCCGTTTTTAGAAATCTGATTTCCATAGCGCCAAGCCTCGCCAATTCGCTTGCGTACTTAGATTTCGTTGGAATCAGATAGAGATGGCGCGGTTTTCCTTCATGCTTTACTATAATCTCGAAAATGTAGTCTTTAAATACTTAGCAGTAAAGATGATATTGACCGCATTATAATGTCCGTTATATTTGCGAGAACCGAAATCTAAATCACAAAATTTGTGCTATCTTTTTACTCCGCTAAGTTACGTTTAGTCAGAAAGAGAGAAAGCGAATTTCTAACAAAATCCAAACGCAAACTAGCCAGTTTGCGTTTGGATTTCGTCTGCTGATGAGATCCAGTGATTTTATTGTCAATTCGTTTGATGGTAGATCGTTAGCGTTTGGTTCGGCTAGGTAGATTTTTGAAATCCAATCTTCAAGTTTGAGAAATCGATACGAATCGATTTTTGTATGAAATCGGATTTTGAATTCAATTGGATTTTGAATTCGTTTTGAATATCGGACCCATGCCTATTACGTAACATCACCCTACCGTCCCCGAATGGTTAGGCAGGGGTGAACCTAAAATACAAACACATTTCACCAGTTATATGTAAATCATATGTATTAGAAGGAGAACTCCGAGGGGTCGAGGAAGGGGAGCAATAATTTCATCAAGTATCACAAAAGTTCCACGCAACCTATTTGTCTCGTCTTGTGTAACATATTCGTCTAATGTCCTAAGTCTCATCCAAGAAACGCTAATACATTAACCGTTGATAAATGTCTAGGATTTAGTAAATAGTTATACTAAGTGTCTTAAATCAATGGCTGACGTGTTACAACGGAAACTACTTACCTTCATTGATCCTTACTGTAAACAGAGTGACCGGGACATCAACAAGATACTTGTTTTCATGGATTCTATAGTTGATTAATATTCTGAATCCTCCTGCGTTGTCATTTTTCGGTAAAATTTGTCGAATTATTACAAAAAAAAATTGGTGACGTAGGTATAGCATTTTTTTTAACCGACCAAAAAACGCTATACTGCGTCTAGAACCATGTGCTGAATTCATGGTTACAGTTTGAACGTCAATGTCCCTTGTATTCTTTTTAGGGCAGATTTTACCAACGTCAGATATCTTTTATCCTGGGAATTAAATCGACGTTTGACAGTTTTAGTACGAATAAACTGTCAAAAATTCAAAATTTATTCTCTGGATATGACTTATTCTAGGTATAAAAGTTTGGTGAAATTCGCCCTTAGGGTGGGAAATCACTGAATGACGTCAGACTGAACACGTCACGACATGACGTGATGTCGACGGCCTGACGTCATCTGACGTCGTGTGTCAGACATTTACTGACTAAAGCCTACCCGTGTTCTTTCAGTTGCCACGGTAACTCTTTCAAACAAATCCGTAATCGTGGCAGACGCCAATGGCCCCACCACCACGTATATTACTATATTAAACGTACGATACCTATTATTGGGAGTTGATTAATATTCAGCTCACTAAGATAACCTCAATAAGATGTAATCGTAAACCACAAATGGTAGCAGAGATATTGTAATTTAATCACAATTTAACAATGATTGTAATTAATCTTTGAAGCCTGTTAAGTTGAGTCTATCTTTGGGTACCGCTATTAATGTAAGGAACATTAATTAATTAATTGCTATAGTTTAAATCATTACTGCGATATAAATTGTTTAACCATCAGTAGGTAGGCTGCGCGTTATCCACCAGTTAGTCTGTTAGTCAATCTGACACAATTTTTTACGTTAAGAATTGAGATAAACAGTTGTATAGCTTTAAAAATGATGAATTATTAAATAAATTGGCAATATTTACCCGCGTGTCGTATTGTTACTGAAAACGAATGAATTAAACAAAAACACAAAAATACATATTAAAAAAAAAAAAACATTTTTTTCGTCATTCCAACTTTGTTCAAAACTTTAAATGACACTGGCATACACATTAAGGCAACTAAACTACTGTTATGTTTTAGTTTTTGGAAGTTCGCAAAAATATCTATGTTCTATGAAATATGATAAAAACAGCTGATCAATTACAGGCATGATGGGCCTGCGCCCAAAGTATGCTGTTTCATTCGTTTTCGATATCGATACTCAACATTTGGGTAAAGGATTGATAACTAATTTAATTTGACGCTGAATACTTAAACCTTCCCTGAAAATATGCATTTAACTAAAAAAACCGTCAAACATACGTAAAGGTCCAATACAGAACCTGATTTTAAGTCGATTGAAAAAAAAAACAAACACTATTTATTTTGAGGAAGTCCCAAAATTTCCCAGAATCATGGCGCCTCTACGCTTGAAACGGTTTGCGCTGTCATTGTCACTCATTACACTCGCAGACTCGTTCTGTCGGACTTTTGAAGTCCCGTCTCTATTATCTCCATCATGCTGTTCCACTGAAAATGTCATAATTTCACTTAATATTTTGTTGTCACGTTCTCTGTATTTTGTTATTATATTACAAATCTATTGGTAATGCCAAAATTGAGCAGAAAGAGATTAAAATTTTTGCAGCAAATAAATCTGCCTGTATTGTTCTTACATATAATTTAAATGGTTCTGGAGTCGCGTGCTGGAAGACGTAAGTACAGGGAAGGCCTTCCACATGATGGGTTTTTGATCTGATGAAGGCAGCCAAAATCCACTGGATGCCAGAAGTATAGCATTGGACGGCTTTCGGCTGAAAATATGAATGATGTATCCAATATTTTGTAGAATTATTTTGATTTAATAGAGTGTAAAACTGCACCAGTTTTTCGCCCGTTGTTCTTCATAAGAACCTACTTCACTTTAGAATGTTCCACTAACTTCATCTTTTTGACTAACCGACGTTCTGACAATTCAAAAGTGCTTGTGGTTGGTTTAGTTGAAATACATGCTTTGAGTTTGTGTTTGATTATTCCTTGGAAATAGTTTTTCATAATACCGTTCTGAGCTTTCCCAAAGAAGATTTATGTACCTGTAGGAACTTTTTATTCTCATAAGTTATTGAAATAACATTGGGGAAAACTTTCTCCCAACTAAAAATAATGTTCTTTCTACAACAAACAAACTTTTCTTGTTTCATGATTTATTTTTAGCTTTGCAAAAGAAACAAACCCTGTGCCTCGATGAAAAGATAAACCTGTCAGCAAGGTTGGTATTGAAGGAAAGGCTAAAGTCTCTTTTTCAGCATTAATGAACGTTTGAATGCAATTCAGAATTATTGTTAGAGTCTCATCAGACTCTAACATTAATTCTGAATTGCAATGTATAGGTACGTATGCATCTTGCATATGTACGTTGAGGAAAAATTGGCGCTAAGACCGTACGAATTATATTCTACATCATTTTATGTAGTCCCGAACAGTAGCAGAATAAAATGGCATAGAATACAATGTTGCTAACATTAAAAAATATTACCACGTTAGGAGGGAATTTGATTTATACTGTCTTACCCCAGAGCCGGTCTTACCAACATATTCCAACTCCTTTACTTTAAATTTCACCAGTATACTCTTCCAGTTTTATCTAGGTCAACTTCCAATTTAATATGATTTTGCGTTTGAACTAAATCAACCGCAAAATATTCCCTAAGGCAATATTCTATAAGTTTTCCTATACCATAAGTTTCAACTTGACAGCAACTTAAAATGCGCAAGCTTGAACTGAGTGAACTTAACTATCGAAGTTCAGCGCGGTATAGGAAGCGATCAAAAAAGTTCTATGAATATATATGAGGGTGAGTTTAAAGAACATGTCTTGGGAAACTGTTTACCCCGTTGGGAAATATGTGAGCCGAAGATTGAAGAAGCTGGGTTTATGAATAAATGGAAAACTAAATTGCTGTGAGAGTTTTAAAAGCAATTACGGTGGCTATTGTCAAGAGGGTATATTGGATTCTTCTGTAGGTACAATGATAATAAATGATGCATCAGCTTACGCAGGCATTTTTATGGGTTTGTATTTTCGCAAACTTTTGGGAGTTAGTCTATCAGGTTTTTTATTATTTAGGTAGCGAAAGGAATGATTGATTGATGGGATCTACTGGCTTTTTTGTTATTAGTTTCTGTCTCACATTCGAAATGAAATTTTTATGTAAGTAGATCTTTTAAGACACTTTTAAACGTCAATATTATGTTGGTCAATATTTTAAAACTAGATGACGACGGCATTTCCTAGCGGACAGGTTCCTGAAAGGAAATACTGAAACAAACTCAATGGTCATGATCTCTTTTAAAGCCCAAATATTATTTTATTAGGATTTTATGTGAGTCGGATAATGCACGTCCATGTTTCGAAAAGCTTTTTAAAGGAAAAGACCTGGTTGATGGTAATAGACTTACCCCTATTACATGGGACTTAAACATAACAGGCGAAATGTGGGTGTACTATAGGTACACTTCTGCCCAACCTTTTGGGGTAGCAAGGTTATGTTATGTCATATCATATCATCATATTCATATATTTGCGTTCCACAAGGTAAAACCGGTGTTAACAAAAAGCTTAAAGCTAAGAGCCGTTGTAGACCCTGTTAGGGCACAGCAAAAGGTATTGTTAGGTATGTACAATTATTACTTATTTCTAAAAATTAAATAAAATAAAAAAAAACAAAATCTTAGTAAATAAAACACAATCATCACTTCAGCCAATCTCCCTCAATTTGGGATGGGATGGAATGGGTTTTGCCATAATCGCCACGTAAGGCAGGCAGGTTGCCGGGGTCGCGTGATTGTTCGAAAGAGATACCGTGACCCTGGCACATGGGCAATTGATGGAACACGGGTGGGTTTTAGTCAGTAAAAGTCTGACACGCCCTCCCGCTCCACCCAGAGCGGGAGAAGTCATTTGATGATTTCCCTACCTGAAAAAAAAAAAAAAAGGCAGGCAGGTTGGCGATCGCAGTATGATGATAAAATGCATAGAGAACGCTGCTAACCATTCTCTTGTAAGTCCCTTAATCGTCTCTTACGACACCCACGGAAAGAAATAGGGTGGTGCTATTCTTTACGTCAGACACCACTGGAACAGCGAGCGTTAATTTAATATTTTACTACTTACCATCACAATGTTGATCCTGTTTGCGAATTTCCTAAGTGTGTGACGTCATGTGTTTGTCCCACGATGTTGACTCTGTCTGTATTTTAAGATAGATTAATTTATATGGCTGTTTAAGAGGTTGTGGCGTATTGAAAAGCACTTCACTATAATTACTATTTTAAGAAGTGCAGTTAATACTAAGAAAGAGGTTAAAAGAGGTTTTGCATTTAAGTTTTCTAGTGCGGAAGCTATTTTAGAGGTATGAGGAACGATCGAACTAAGGTGGCGGCGGGTGCTGATTTTGTAGTGAGACATCATAAAGAATAAGACAATCATGTCAGTAAATATGTCTGAAGTTTAGTGAGAAATGTATGAATTTTGCTTAACATGTCTAACTTATTCCTGAAATACAGTCAGGGAAAAAAATCTGTTAATTGACAAAATTATAGGTTGACGTAGATACGTCAACCTATAATTTTGCTAAAACCATTTCATACGACTGTCAAATAATTTAAGTTGGCAGTCAATTCGATAAATAATTAATTTCCTTGATTTTAACTAATTGGCAGGTGGCTTGGTTTTTTGGTACGATAAAGTGCTCCTTTTATATGGCACTTAAATATAACTTGCGAAACGTGGGTGTGATATACGTACACCCCTGCCTAGCCCTTTGAGAAACAGCTACAAACGAAATGCTATGTATATAAAATAGCATTTGACGTAAGGGACTTCTAAAAGTGTTATTAAAAATATGCTAAGACATAAGATTTCTTTTTCTAACTGTAGTGAAACCAAGCCAAAAGGTAGTAATAAATGAAAAAAAAAAACAATATGCACTTGGATAACTGCGTTCATAGTGACGAGCAGACAGACACAGATGTTGTATTTATATGTAAGGAAGATGCATAAAGCTAAGCACACATTATAGCGCCGCGGTGGGACGCACCGCATTGTACGCCAGAGCTCATTAGGAACCGCGGTGGGACGCACCGCAACGCAGTAATTGTTTCAGACGGGTTCCTATTTGGAATTCGATTTTGAACTGTTTCCAGTGCAATTAAACTCGCGCTTTATATGACGTATGAGCCATCGCACACTACCTGCATCGCAACGCAAAACAATATCCGCAAAAATAAGCCTGACGAGCGCTCTACTAGTGCATTGCACTGCGGCTCGGTGTCGTTCACATGTATAGTGTACGATGCATAAGCACAATAAGCCTATAATATCCCCACCAATGGTAAATAGGCCGCCTCTCTCGCGAGAGAGAGTGGCCCATAATCCACCACGAGTGTGGATTGGCAGATGTTACATATCTTTGCATTTTCTAGGACATGCCGGTATCCTCATGATGTATTTTTGCACCATTTTGTGATCAGTGGCGATGAAATAAACAAAACTGAAACGCCAGTCTGAGTTTGAACCTAACAATTACTTATAGTTCGTACCGTGTGGTGCCGGACGTAAAGAATAACACCACCCTATTTCTTCCCGTGGGTGTCGTAGAAGGCGACTAAGGGACTTACTAGAGAATGGGCAGCAGCGTTCTCTATGCATTTCACCACCAAACTGAATAGCAAAAAATAATAAATCTTAAAATTTTGATTTGACGGTTTGAGTGATTTTGTTCATTGATTTTTCAGCGCCAGCTCAAAATTTTTAGGTTTAATATTTTCTGCTTTTAGTTTTTTCGGCGGTTTAATTTAATAATTATACTGCCGGGCATTGGTGGCCCAGTGTGTTGTGTGTTGTTAAAAAGTTTTTATTTTATTATTTTTTGCGGCTTTAATGTACTAAATATCTGGATGCCCGAGCTTTGCTCGGTATTTAATTTTTTTTTTATGGTAAATTGTGTTTTTTAGAAATAATATTTAAAAACAAATTACATTTTCTTATTTTTCTTCCAATAAAACAAAAAAACATAAATTTATGTTTAAGTTTATTATCAATAAAGTTGATTATTGAAAACACTTAAAAAACGACATTTTCTAAAAAGGAATCCTAGCTAGATCGATTTATCGCCCCCGAAACCCCCTGTATACTAAATTTCATGGAAATCGTTGGAGCCGTTTCCGATTCAGATTATATATATATATACATACAAGAATTGCTCGTTTAAAGGTATAAGATAATAGTTGACAAGGTATACCCTATCCAATAAAAAAGTATTATCGAAATCGGACTACTCTGTATAAAGTTATGCGTGGTTATACATTATAATCAGTGAGTGAACAATCAATCATCCCCTGTTTTCCGACCTTTAGGGTTCGATTTTGTTTTTCAAATTTTTATGGAACCATTTTCGGAGTATATCCTTTCCAATAAAAGAAGAGTAATCACAATTGGATTACTATGTAAAAAGTTATTCGTGGTCATACATAAAAAAAAAACAAAAAAAATATATATATACGCGTCGAATTGAGAACCTCCTCCGTTTGTTTCGACAGTTGAAAATACGTTGCGTTGTGGCACCACAATGTGCACCAGCCCTAGAACAACACAACTTCATTGCATTATCATCTCAACAAACTAGTACGTTAAACAACCAACTCCTCGCATGTCTAATTTCACTTAACCTTCTAGAAACTCCTTAATTATCTTCCACAGAGCACTTCCTTGTTCCCGACAAGGCGGCCTATTGGTATAAGTTTCTTACCAAGTCCCTAACGAAGTCTGGAGAGTACCAAAATATATGTAGCTGTAGATGATATATATGCTCATCAATCTATCACATTAGAAGTTAGATAGTTTTAACATCATCAATCGAAGTTCGTAGAAACTTTTTGGGGAAACTTTTACTATTAATATCGTAGTTTTGGACGTTTTGATGTTATACATATAGTAAAAGAGGCAAAATAAAAAAGTATGTAAGTTTCGTTTGGTTTATCACGGTCATAGTTAAAATAGGGACAAATATAGGCTAACGCATACTTGTCCCCGTCAAATTTAAGGAAACCTTAGGAATTCTTCTGGCAATTGGTCTAATTCGGCAAAGAGTGTGGCGATTCTTTCGGTTGCCTCTCTATCTTCGGCTTTGAACTCGGATTTTAGTAAAAGTTTATATCACGCGTCGGTTTTTTTTTTGGGTACAGTTCAGATTGAATGTAAACTTTTTAACACGGAGATTTTATAAAAAGCCTGAACATATAGGCTTACAAAAAAGGGTCGGGGAAATTTGGACAGCAAATCTAGGCCTTTGTAGGTTTCCAAACCATTAAGGCTTGTAAGTTGGTAACCTAATTGCACTAAGTTGAGTTGTTTTAGAGAATATGAAAACACTTTTGATGGTAAAAAGTGTTTGATAAGTAGGTAAAAGAAAACTCAGCCATCCCTAAAAAATATGGGCAAAGAGAAACATCATTTGAAAATACGAGCTTTAAAATAGAAAAGTAAAGTCGAATTGTGATACTTATTTTACTATGTTTATTTTCGTTTTTTGAATTTAAATTTTGAAGTAAAGAACATATATTGTAATCGCAAGAGTTTGATTTTGTATTTGAAGCAACATAGTACACTGACAATAATAAGTATCAGACTGTCTATGACGTAGCTATCGTAGTATCTGTCACAAGGCATAAAGTTTTATAATTAACCTTTTTATAGACATGCGTCATATTTTAAAGAATAAACCCACGTTCTCATGGACGTAATAAAATCGCCTCGGGAATATTTCGCACCGAGTACGCGAGTGGTGTTTTTTTTGCAATGCTGGGACTCAGTCACACTGCACTCTGTTGGATTATCAATGCTCGGTTCAATACACAGAGTTGATTATCCAATGCGACATAAAATACGAACGCGATATTTAACAACCATAGTTTCTTTAAAAAAATTGGGATAATTTGGAAATCACCAAATACTTACTCCACTCTGGGCGGAGCGGATGGCTGTGTCATACTTTTACTGACTAAAATCCACCCGTGTTCTTTCAGTTGCCTATGCCAGGCCCACGGTAAGTCTTTCGAACGATTCCGCAACTCTGGCAGGTTTACGTCCGTGCTCACGTGAGCTTATTGCACTTTGATATACGTATAACTAACTGTCACAAGCACGCAATCCCGCACAGAACTAAAATTGAAACAGGTACCTACTGTCCAAAACCTACAAACAGGAATATTCCCGAAACTCATAAATGTCCGCTGAGATTGAAAACTGTGCGAACTATGTTCAAATTGCTCGGGTAGTGGGTAGCGTCCCAAATGTAGGGCACCCGTGTTACCTCCAAATTGCTCAAATGCCTAAGTGAAAGTACCTAGTTTTAAAGTTGTTAAGTGCAAACTTACTGTGTTAACAAATTGTTGCGGTATATAAATTGTAATGTTATAGATAATCTGTCTTGGTTTGTCTTAAGGAATTTTGATTGTTATTCTAACTAATATTATAAATTCGAAAAAGAATTCGTTTGTTACGCTTTCACGCTTAAACCTCTGATTCGATTTAAATAATATTTAGCTTATGGGTAGACCATAAAATGGAGAAGTACATAGGCTACTTTTCATCCTGAATTGCAGACGTAGCCGCAGGCAACAGCTAATACTTCATAACCCAAAAAGGCTGGTGAATCACAGCTACCGTATATGGTCGTCATAGCGACACATTTTTAACAAGTACTATCTAACTCTGAAAGCTTTTCAGGCATTGACACGCTTTATAAATTCCTCGCATTAGAAATAAATAGAAAGTTGTTTGTTTTCCAAAACACACGCCAACATTACAAAAAAATCCCAGCGGTGCGTAGCTAATGGGAAAAACGTAAATATTTTATTACCATTTGGACGTGAAATTAGAACGTTTAAATACGTTCAGAAAAAACGAGTTGATGCGAAAACAGTCGGGGATTTTTGCGAAGCAGAATTTGAGCGATTTATATGAGGAAAAATTACAGATTTAAAAAGTTCCCACCTCTGGACACCTACCAATGTTTATTTACGGATTTTTATTACCATTTTAATTTAATTCAACAGACAGCGACTCGTGTTAGTAAAAGATATAATGTAGGTGTGGATATTTTCTGTCTACGGAATTTAAGATTTCAGTACTCGTATCAACTATAATGTTATCGCAAATATTGTATTCACATGTTTTTTTAAACGACTAGCTTATAAAGATCATGGCAAAAAAAATAGAAAACAATTGATTGCTGAAATTAAAAAAAAAAAAAAAAACTCCGAAGCAATATGACAAGAAGACGATGCGCCTTGACTTTTAAATAGCTTATATAAAGAAGAAAGAATATTCACGGTAAATATGACGGAAATTAAGACTGAACACAACAAAAATATAAAAAACCGGCCAAGTGCAAGTCGGACTCGCGCACCGACGGTTCCGTACAAACCTGTAGGTATTCTCGGTTTATGCATGAAGGTTTATGTTTATGAAAATAAATGTGTTTTTTTAATTTTTATATTTTAACTGATTGAATGAACGGTAAATTGTGGTTTACGATTTACGACGTTTTAAAAAAAAACTACTTAATCGATCTCGTTCAAAACAATTTTCGGTGGTAGTTTATATGGTTATGTACATCATATATATATTTTTTTACCACTTTGGAAGTGTCTTTCGCGCAAACTATTCAGATTAGAAAAAAATGATATTAGAAACCTCAATACCATTTTTGAAGACCTATTCATAGTGGGTACATGAGTGGGATTGATGAAAAAAAAATTTTTGAGTTTCAGTTCTATGTATGGGGAACCCTAAAATTTATTGTTTTTTTTCTATTTTAGTATAAAAATCTTAATGCGGTTCACAGAATACATTACAACAGTACTTGTTTCAACAGCATAGCTCTTATAGTTTCGGAAAAAAGTGGCTGTGACATACGGACGGACAGACAGACAGACAGACAGACAGACATACAGACAGACAGACATGACGAATCTATAAGGGTTCCGTTTTTTGCCATTTGGCAACGGAACCCTAAAAGGCAACAACATATTAAATATCGCCCGTATTTTATAATGTTACAGAAAATAATACGCTAATAGTCCAGTGCGAATTCAATGGAAATTGAGTTATAACTACATTTACTTAAGGAAATATTCCCATTCAAAAGGAAAACTTCTTCATCTTCATTAATACCAGCATATATACCTACCTAAAGTCATGAAATACAAAGAATTTACATTAGAAACGTAAATAATGGATGACACATTTCTTTCACGTACGATGCTATTAATAAAATTATACGTATTTCTTTATTTCTAGAAATTGCGATTACTGTGGTCTAGTCAAGGACAAATACAAGCAAGATTTGGACTGAGTATTATTTCAGTTACACGATTCTCAGCTCTAAGGATCCGTGCATAAAGTAACAGGATCGGTTGGAATGTAATACAATTCATAATAATATCTTATGACGTCACTCAATATTTTATTGGAAAATAGTTATTGTATTTTACATTTAATAATATTTTTGCTCGTGCTTGTACAAATGGGTTGTCCAGTTCTGCATTTGGTTAGATTAAAGCCGACCCTAACATACCTCATGCCATCTGTTGGGACAGGTTAGCTCAAAGCTGCAATGGCTCTTTCTTCAAAAGGCGCTTCCAGATATTGCCCGGCCTCATATATCATTATAATAATATTATGGTTGGACGTCAAAAGAGACTATGACCTCTGTGTTTGTTTCAGCATTTCATATCAGGGTGCTTACTCTCGAATATAATTCCAATAGATCGACATTGGAATTGTCAGTCAAACGTCAGGGATTGGTTGGACTCACTGAGTCTAGCCAATCCCTGATGTTTAACTCAACCAACTGACGTTTGACTAATGTCGATCTATTGGAATTATATTCGATAGTAAGCACCCAGGTCAGCTAAAAAATGCCGGCGCATTCTAGTTTTAAAATTATTGACGTGTAAAAGAGTTTCATAAGATCTACTTACATAAATACGCAGATTGATTTTGTTCGCACAAACGAGAAATAATGAAGGAAAATATGTAGTAAGTATATTAGCAGTTCTGGCACATTCTGGGTCCGGCTACTTGGAAAACATTCTTGAGCTATTTTCGTCTTTCTAGCAGAAAAGTTATTAAAACTAAATACGACAAAAAGACGTGCCACTACGCATCTAGAGGAGAATAATTTACGTTACAAAACTTTTCCAATATGTCCTGGTCACAAAATAGCTAGAGTTTCAAACTCTACTCATTTTGTGTTATTGATATCCCTACTTAAATAAAACAATGAGAATATTGGCAAACTTTGTTTTAGTACTTATAGTTTGTTCCTGTATTGATACCGTTTACTGTAGGACACCATTTACTTTATAAATAAAGCTGAAGAGTGTTTTTGTGAACGCGTTAATCTCTGTAAATATCAGTTGGATTAGAAATAATCTTTTTGCAATGATAACCCAATTCTTGAGAAAAGTTATATTGTAACTAACCCAGCAAAAATAAAAAAAAACCGACCAAGTGTAAGTCCGACTCGCACACAAAGGGTAAAGAAACACGTTTCTTTTTCTGAGGGCAAACTTAAGTTTGTCGTTGGAAATCTGTTGCCCCATACATCGAAATAGCTCGTGGTTGGTTTGCCAAGTGCAAATAAATTTATAATCGCAAGAAGCTAATTAATTTTTGACATAACTACAATTTTAGGTTTTTTTTTTAAATTTTACTTAAATTCTGCTACATGGAACATAAAATGCATTATCTTTAGATCGTGTTGATTTAGAAGTATTATTTTATTCACTGCTCCAAGGGGTAGCAGACTTGAGAATTTGATTGCTAAAAACCTCGACGCGTTAATGACAAAATAAGTCTGGACAGACAGACAGATAACGAAATGATCCTATAAGGGTTCTAATTTTGCCAACTGTGGTATGAAACCCTAAAAATCATAAAGAATGCAAAGCAAAAACCTAATAATAACGCGGACGAGCGTACGAGCAACTCAGTAGGTCGAACGAGTTTTATAAAAATATAGCTCATATTTAAGTATATTGTGTATCTTAGAACTTCCACATGAATAAAGTTAACTAAGTGAATAAAGCTAGTAAATAACAAGAGACTGCTGCTTCGTTTCATTTTAAAATGTGAAGTTTTTTGCTAAAGGATGCGAGGTTTTCTTAGTGGCAATTGAAAATCAGTCGCTCGGAAACTCGTCTATCCAAACACGCCGTTAGGACTTGAATACTTGATTGAACAAAGACTGAAGAGAATGAGGAGCTATCGTTTTTTATCAGTTTTCTGTAGGTTTGTTTTATCTTGTCTGACTACAATAAAGACTAGGTAGTGCCTTTGTTTTAAATGTGATAATTTACTGCTATTACATAAATCTTAAAACTTATGTTACTTAACTTATTTACAATGATTAATTAATGTTGCGTTTAGTACTTAATGTATTAATTAGGAAACCTCATTGGGTTATAAAACAATGTACCTTTAATACCTGTTTCACCTTTTTAATATGTATTATTATACAAAGAAATTATTTGACTTGATTCGATCGGCTTTTAAGACATTCAGGAAATTTAAATACTCACAGCTGCATTTGGTTGAAGTTTTACGTATTCGGTATTAAAAATATATACATCTATCTATACTTATAATAAAACTGTAGACAGGTCAATTCTGTACATTGAAAATATATTCAAAATTACAAATACAAAATACAATACAAAATAGTTTATTTCTTTAACAAATACATGGCACTGAAATTGTGATTGGAGCCTCCTTTTAAGCTTATAAAGCCTGTAGTAGAAGGCTCCGCTCTTCCATAACAAAAGAAATAATTAATACAAAAACATTTATCTAGAAAAAACATTTATCTAGAAAAAACATTTATCTAGAAAATTAATATTGGAGAATGAATGGTGATCGATACTAATGCCAAAAATGCAATCAGTAAATTTTTTGTCTGTCTGTCTGTCTGTCTGTATGTGCACATACAGACAGACAGACAGACAGAATGTGTCAAAAACTACAGAAGGGATTTTAACCAAACTTGGTACGATTGTAGTCCATACTCTTGGGCAGGTTATAGGTTATATAACATAACGCTAACACATAGGAGCCGAACAGTGACAATAAATTTGAAGCAAGTCGGATGAAAATGCGCTTTCGAGCTAAAAAAATTAACCTGGATTAACACATAGGCTACTTTTTATCCTGGTAGTACGTTCACGCGGGATATTTTCCGACCTCCACGCGGGCGAAGCCGCTGGCAAAAGCTAGTATATTCATAAATCTTCATTGAAATATTTTCCTATACCTGTAATATTATTACGAAAACACATAATATAAACTCGCAAACCCATAATCGAAAGACCTGAAAATAGCAGCCATAATTTTCTATAACACTCCATATTTCTCCAGCTGAACAAACCTCTTACGTGGCGCGCAAACTACATGATACAAAAACTAAACCATTTTTCGTTCGTGTGAATTTGGTTTCCAGCTTCCCGCGAGAAGAATGTGTTTCCGAGATAAAATGTACTTCAGATTCCTCTCACAGGGAAGTGTAAACTCCATGCTATGATTTTCGAAGCGTGAAGGTAAGAAAACAAATCAGTTTCAGACCTTTTCTCGTGTCTACGACGTAGTTATTGAGTCTGTGGGAAACCTGACTTATCTGCTTTTGAAAATATTAGGAAAATGCAAAGGAATCATGATTTTACATGGATGTGAAATCAATATTTATAAGAATCTGTTGAACTGAAAAAGATTACTGATAAAAGGATTACTAAAACTGAATAAATACTGAAATTTTTACATGAAAAAACAACCATCGTAATGACGTTTCAATCTTGGCTTAACTAAATGCACAAAGATAGCAGCAAAATAACAAAACAGTACATTAAAATTCTGTTTACATTTAAAACATGTCTACGTCTTTAGAATACAAATTAAGGAGAGATATATTCTCAAAATTCCGAACATAGACGATAAAACCATCATAAACAATTAAACAATTTCACTCGCACGTGATCTTAAGAATTATCTACAAATAAATTGTCACGTTTGTTACAACCCACGACAACTGAAACAAAAGGTGAACATTTATAACCATCATGAATATAAATTTACATTAATAGGATGAGTGTCTTCTTAGATTCTTCTCAATAGAAAACGGCAAATTGTAACCGCGAACTTAAATTCAGATTTAAACCACAATGCTTAGAGAAATAAATTAATAGAATCTCTTTGAACCTATTGAATTCAAAGTCTTTAGGTATTGTTCAAAACCAACCGCCAATTTACTCGTACGCCTTATCGTTAAAGTGAAATATTTATATTATCAAGAAACCCAAAAATAAATTTAAGCCTTATTTATTTACGATTATTACTTGAAAACACGGTGGCTATAGCATTTTAATATCAATGTATAATGTGATATATTTCATTACATTTCCTAACATGTCTCATTCAATGGGAGAAAAGAATATCACATTCCCAATAGCGGCGTTTCATCGTTGAATTGTATGGTAATAAAGTAAAAGAAAACGCACATTAAATAATAATTTTAATTTCGGAGTAGGCTATAACTTACGTGTTTGTACTGAAACATACATTATTCAAGGAAAAAGGTATAAATATCAAAAATGTAATTTAAGCCTTTATTGCCCTTTAAAGGGAAAATGGCACTCCAAAGGTGATATAATGCCGATAATAATGCGATAATCCTAATCATGAGAAAATTGCAGGCCCTTATATTAACGTCACATTTCCGTTGAAGCGTAGCGGATGGGAATAACACGATCTTTCTTCCCAGCGATGGGAAACAATTTATTTCTGGAGGTGGTGCGTTGACAGATTGCGAGCAATTTAGCTATATGGGCGTCAGTTACTTGGCGACCATAAGACGTATTGCTTGTATAAGATTTACGATGAAGTTTATCATTGTCTTGAATTATGGACAAGTGTTATTGTCAATTTGACGAAAATAGTTTTAAAAATAATGAGAAAAACGAATGGCATTAGAGTTGCCCCAATTACATAGGACTTAAACATAACTAGTAAAATGTGGGTGTATTTTAAGTATACCTCCGCTTATTCCTTTGGGGAATACTGCCGTCATATTTTGTTATATGACTATAAGAAAACTGTAATATCTTTTCAGCATCGTTCAAGTGTAAAAGGCCTGATATAGCTCACAGTATATTGGTACTAAGCTACACTGAATCAGTGTAGGGGTCTACTAGGACCGATGCCTGCCGGGGTCGCGTGATTGTTCGAAAGAGATACCGTGACCCTGGCACATGGGCAACTGAGGGAACACGGGTGGGTTTTAGTCAGTAAAAGTCTGACACGCCCTCCCGCTCCGCCCAGAGCGGGAGAAGTCATTTGATGATTTCCCATCCTGAAAAAAAAAAAAAAAAAAAAAAAAAAAAAAAGCTACACTGAATATTGCTTTTATATTGCTCGCTTGTCAAACAGATTTCAGCTAAGAGTACCAAAGTAGTCATCTTCCACACACGCAGGAATATGAAAAATTCATGACAAAGTCTTTGAAAGGACTGTCTCCTGACCTATATGAGGATCTATCACAATGCAATACCTTTACTCTAAGAAAGGATTATCGGAGTTCTGACTACTTTACTACTAAATATTGTGCCAAAAGGTTTCACTTACTTTACATACATACATAAACTCACCTTGTTGCCATGGGGGTAGGCAGAACCTTTATAACGCCACCTGCTAAGATCCTTACATACTTCCACTAATTCAATCTATATATATGTACATATATAAGAAATTCAAAGTCCTGAGTGACTGACTGACTGATATATCAACGCACAGCCTAAACCGCTGGTCGTGGAGACGTGAAATTTGGAGGGTGTGTTCTTTGTGAGGAGTAGGTATCCACTAAGAAAGGGTTTTTTTTTTGGTATTCCATTTCTAAGAGTGTGAAATGGGGGGTTGAAATGGTGATTTTTTTGACATTCACGCGGGCGAAGCCGCTGGCAGAAGCTAGAAGCATATATTTTAAATTATGATCGACGTAAAATTTTACGCTAGAGGGTCTAGAAAGGCTGAATTGGATGGTGCCATTTTGCGAGTTGATGTCCCTGCCCCACTGTATAGGCAAAGATTAATTAATGGTCTTCGTCCTGCCTTTTTTTAAATTTATTTATGGTTGTTGTAGCACGTTTAGCTTTCTGTAAATCTTTATCAACCATCATCTCAGTATTGTAAGTAGACATTGTAGGTACAATAAACCATACATCCCTAAATCTGGAAATACGAAAACCGCTCCTTCTATTTAAAAAGCCAAACAAAGTCAACAATAAAAAATCTTCGTTCTAAATGTGAAATTGTCACCAAGGACTCGTGACTGGCTGATTGTACCTCTATAGGCCTTGTATATCGTACTACAGTCTCTTGCAAAGCGTGATATCAATTTCCTTTAACAAATACTTTGTTTCCTCTTTATCGAACACACCCACAAGAATGGAGCTGGTAGCAGTAGAATTTATTTTTCTTTGGAAAACATTTAAACGATCCTCATGCAAACTTGTTGTCCCTTTTATCATAACCACTTTTTCTAAAATTAATGAGCATTTATTAACTTTTATGTCCCTTATTTTGCAACATAAGATGCACTTTTATAAATATTTCAGTCTCTTTTTTATTGTCTGGCTTTTCCTCATTGTTGGTAGCAGTATCTACGCTAAACTCCGACCAAACGGATTAGGTCAGATTGGAACTATGACTAACCGCTACATCCAAAAAGTATTTTTAGAACCCCAAAGAATATTTTGAAATTCCCAAACTGGGGCGTATTCATTGTACATATTAAAATGTTCAATGCTGGTTTTAGAAAAAAAATGGGAATTACTCGACATTCGATTACGAGCCTTTTTCTTTTACCTATACCTTTCTAGGTGTTGTGAAGTTCTGTTGCTATTTTGCATTGCAAAGAAAAAGTGACTATATAGTAACACCAATCTAGGACTGAACTTCCTGAAATACTAATTCGGGTTTTCATAAAAACAGAACTGCACCTACAGGCACAGTGTATTGAATACTGCAGGTTTTCTTTTAAATAACCTAACATCTTAACTAATATTATAAATGTGACAGTAAGTTAGTGTGTTTGTTGCGCTTTTGTATGTATAGATGGTCACCCATCCACGGGCCAACAGTGGCAAGCGAAGCTTAACCTGATCGAACGACCCGTGCGACTGTTATTACTTAGCCATAAGCCCCTCTAGCCTGCCTGGGCCTTATATACGAGTATAAATAAACACAGAGTGATAGTAAACACCTGGCAGACTACACCGGTGTCAATGACTCGAGATATCCCATTCATTCACGAAGTTTTATGGCGCCATTAAGATAATGGAGAAGTTTCAGTGTGCTATAGAGGTGTCGATCGTGAACGATAAGTCCTGAAAGTATTATCATTTTCATTGTGATAGTTTATGTCTGATGTCGGATAATTTTTAGGGTTCCGTATCCAAAACGTGTCAATGGGATCCTATTGGTAAGGATTCGCTGTCCGTCCGTCTGTCACAGGACTGTATCTTTTGAAACGTAGTATGTAGACACTTGAAATCATCACAGACTATGACTACTATGACCGCTATAACAGAAAATAAATTAAAATACAGAGTATGTATTACTATGGCCGTTATAACTGCATAAAACAAAAATAAATATTTAAGAGGTTTTTTTTTTGGTTAAATATTGAGCGGTGAAGAAAAAAAGGTTTAATTGACACAGAAACACCTGAATAAAAAAGATTATTTGCCCAAATAATAACGAAAAACACATAGATCTATTCTCACGAGCCCAGAATATAAATTGTCGGCAGCTGCACGACATGAATGAGACAAGAAGGCCTCCACTCTGCGTGATGCTGTACTATAGGACCCAGTAACACAGCGCAGGTTAAGGGTGGTAGGGAACCCTTCCTTTGTGAGTCTGATTCGAACCTTGCCAGGTTTTGTTTTTGTAATTGAGCTGAATACCTTTTGTTTTTTTTTATTTTTATTTTTTTTTTCAGGATGGGAAATCATCAAATGACTTCTCCCGCTCTGGGCGGAGCGGGAGGGCGTGTCAGACTTTTACTGACTAATACCCACCCGTGTTCCATCAGTTGCCCATGTGCCAGGATCACGGTATCCCTTTCGAACAATCACGCGACCCCGGCGGGCATCGGTCCTAGTAGACCCCTACACTGCTGCTGACATCTCTTTGAGGCGCGCGTGGAACACTGCGCGCCGTCGACCCGAGCTTGGTCCTTACCGGGCGGCGAGCTACCCATTGCTCGCCACCCGCAAGCTCGCGCCTACGGTGGCCGGGAGTCCGCAATCGACTCCCGACGCAGCTGAATACCTTAATTTTGGATGTATCTTGATTACACAAAATATGAAGTATGCTTGTTTTGTAGATATTGCAAAAATGGTGAGAGAACTATTATGTTCTTTCCAAAATAATTGAAGTGATGACAGCTGCAGTTAAAGTTTTTGATAAGCTTTTGATATTACAAAACTAGGTTTTCATTTAGATCAAGTTTTTTTTTTTTTTGTAAATATTCTGTATTGTAAGTTTAAACCAACCAGCCAGTTATTTAATTAAGAACCTGTCGTGATTTCATTGATTTAGTTTGTAAAAAGTGTGTGTTAAAAACCATAGCTAGATCGCGAATTTTAATACAACAGGTAAGGTTTGTTCCTCTTCAAAATAAAAATGCAATATGTACTCTTTTACAGCTCTTGATGTTATATCTGCTTGCAGTGCTAATCAGTCACGAACTACGAAATCCTCATGTATCCACAATGAAATATAAAGTTTCAATGCTGGCAAGCGGCAGTGCCAGTAAAGAGGTCGTGGGGCTTTCGGGACCGGGACCGCGGTCCTAGATTCCACTTATTAATATAATAAATATTTTTAGTAGTATTTTGGGACCACAAGTAAAATAAACAAAGTTATGTCTTGGAAAAGTACGGTGAACCAAAAATTTTTAAGTTATACAAATAAAATTATTTTTATAAACGATATAATATTTATTTTATTTCAACAATGGCAGCATTCTATAAGAATTAAACCTAAAAAAGAATACTATTAAAAAAAAGTAATCTTGAGTGTTTAAATCACCTATCGTCCTAAATCACCTATCGTCCCTCTAATCACCCACCGAAACGAAACAATAAACTTTTAAAAAACTTCACTATTGTACTGATATATGTCAGCAGCGCTCATAATCATTACAATTACATATTTAATATCATTACTATTTTTGTAAATTAAATATAATCAACAGACATTAAAAAAAATGCTATCTTAATGGAGTTCCCTCTATCTGGCAGAAACTTGATGATCCGAATTTTATTTGGCATAACACACTTGGCATAATATTCTTTAAACGATATATGTAAGGCATAAAAAATGTTTAACATAATCATTGTTTGGCCGAATGTGTATATGTCCGACTTTACGCTGGCATACTTTTAAGAAGGCAGAATTTTATTTCGCATAATTACCTTTGGCAGACTTAAAATTTCGCATAACTTCGTTAAGCATAACATTTATTTAGAGCGACGATTATTTGACATAATTTCACTTGGCATACTATGAAGATGGCAGAATTTCATTTTGAATAATTTTTTTAGGCATATTGTCATTTGTATAATATTGCATTTTGACCTTAAATTAAAATTAAAATAGTGTCTCGAAAAGTCAATATATGTTGTGCTACAAAAGTTATTGACAGAAACGAATCGCTGCAGAACCGACTCCATGTAGTCTTTTCTGCCCTACCCCTAGAGTGTAATTTAAACCCGCGTAGGCGCGGATGGGCGAGGCGGCCCGCGAGTTGAGGAGCAGGTGATTTTGACGCGCGCCATCGCAGCTGAGGCTGGCCGGCATTGCCGGCATTGCCGGCCAGCAAGCCGAAGCCGCGGTGGTGAGCGTAAAACCATCTGCGACGATGAGCTCGCGTGGGACCGCCGGAGCCTCGCAGCGCCGGAGCCGTGACAGAAAGCATGCATGCTGCATGTTGCATGCTCGCCTGCATGTTGCATGCTCGCCTGCATGCTGCATGCTTGCTTGCATGCTTCATGCTTGCTTGCATGCTGCATGCATGGTGTATGCTTGTTTGCATGTCTGAATGCAGCGTGCTACCTATGATTTTTCTGTAATGTAATATATGAGTGTTTCAATTATTATGGATATGAAATGTATGCCAAAAGATGATTCTAACTGTAACATTTCTGAGATATGATAGTTCTGCCTTTTAATGAGTATCGATATTAAATTATGCCAAGAGACGATTCTGAATGCGAACTTTCTGCGATATGATGGTTCTCCCTTTTGATTACTATGGATATAAAATTTATGCCTAAAGATGATTCTGACTTATAAAATTATGCGTTGTGAATGTATGATAAATGAGTGTATGCCAAACGATTTTCTGCGAAATGAAGTTTATGCTTTCCGCTGTTATGCAAAATAATATTATGACGAAAAGAATTCTGCCATAAAGGGTGGACCCATCTTAATGTACTAGCTGACCCAGCGAACTTTGTACTGCCTTTTTTTTTCTGGATGGGAAATCATCAAATGACTTATTCCGCTCTGGGTGGAGCGGGAGGGCGTGTCAGACTTTTACTGACTAAAACCCACCCGTGTTCCTTCAGTTGCCCATGTGCCAGGGTCACGGTATCTCTTTTGAACAATCACGCGACCCCGGCAGGCATCGGTCCTAGCGGACCCCTTCAGTGCTGCCGACATCTCTTTGAGGCGCGCGTGGAACAATACGTGCCGTCAACCCGAGCTTGGTCCTTACCGGGCGGCGAGCTACCCATTGCTCGCCACCCGCAAGCTCGCGCCAGGTGGCCAGGAGTCCGCTATCGACTCCCGACGCCGGGGGCGTCTCCTCTTGCGGCGGCTAGGGACGTGAGGGCGCAGAGACTACCACTCCCTCACCCGCCCCGCCTCCTTCTTTGCGAGCATTACTGCTTCGCAGAAGGAGGTGACGGCTTCCCATGCCCTCTTGCTTCGTACCATGGCTCGCACCAGGGCCGGACGCGAGAGGTCGCCGCCACCGATCGCATCCACGAGGACACGGCGGTGCTCCGCCCAGGCAGGGCACACCTCCACCGTATGCTCCACCGTGTCCTCTAGAAGATCCTCACAATGGAAACACCGGGGCGTATCCTCCCGCTTTACCCTGAACAGGAACCCACCGAAGCACCCATGCCCGGTGAGAACCTGCGTCAGGCGGAAGGTGAGGACGCCGTAGCGTCTCTCTATCCACTCCTCAAAGAGGAGACTTACCACCTCAATTGTGGCGTGCGCAGCGCTGGGTTGCGACAATCGTACCCGCCATGTCGCCATGAGATCCTGCCGGAGCTCTGTCCGCCGTGCCACGATTTGTCGCTACAGCGGAGTTTCGCCCCGGCGTTTCGCCTCCTCGCGCCACTCCCACATGTGCGCGAGGGCCTTTGCCTCCAGATCCCATGGCGGCACTCCGGAAAGGAGGCTCGCCGCCTCGCACGAGGTCGTGCGGTATCCTCGGATTAACCGGATGGCCATGACCCTCCGGGCTGCACTCAACCGGCGCGCTGGGCACATCCTCAATGAGGGCGTCCACACCGGTGCCCCGTAAACTTTGGACTGCCTTAGAGTCAATAAATGATGTGTTAACTTATTAGGCTTCTTGCAAGTTCTGACAACCTGGTACTTCAAATTCAAATTAATTTTATTAAACTTTCACATAGCTTACAGACATACAAGTAACATGCCATATGAGATTCTAAGCAGCAGAAGACTTAATTTAGATTTAACAGCTGGTCCCAAACTAGGCACAGCTTGTATCTTGGTGACCCAAACAATACACTGAGTTAATAATTTAATAAGTTTAAAAACTGCGAAGGTATAAAACATTTTCTAGCTAATCCATACCCGCCCATGTTTGGTAAGCTCCTACTAAGTTATGACAACCTGGTACTTCAAAGGCATAACGCGTTTTTTAGCTGAGACACAAAATGTATAAGAAAATGTTTTATTTTTCTCGTAATTTTTGTTGTTCACTGTACTTTAACTTCATTTTTCTTGTGGTCCCAAAATACTACTGCAAAATAATTATTATATTTTAGGTGGAATCCGGGACCGCGGTCCCGATCCTAAAAGCCCCACGACCCAAAGAATTATTCAGTTTAAGTATGGCTAGCCTACGAATTTACTTGCCTTTTTTTTTCACCGATTAAAATATAAAATTGTAATTATAATGTTATTGAGCTAATCGTTTTTAGGGTGTGACTCAGTCTGTCTGTCCATCTGTCTGTCACAGCTGGATATCTAAAGAACGACTTATGCTATCTACTTGAAAACTGGAATAGTTTTAGATGACGTTTGCTCAACTATTTTGTAATGAGGAAGAAATACAAATATGCATATTTTATTATTGCAACAGGCTTTGAACGGGGATCTTTAAAATTAGTGAGGGTTCGTCCCTTACCATGAGGTGGCTCATCTACTTGTTTATCCCCCAGCTCCATGTTTTTTGACTATAAAAGTTTATTTGGGGTCGGCGTAATATGTCTTATCTTCCATAATTAACCGACGAAAAAAACGGAGGAGGTACTCAATTCGACGCGTATATTTATATATTTTTTTTATGTACGACCACGCATAACTTTTTACATAGTTGTCCGATTGTAATAATTCTTTTTTATTGGAAAGGGTATACTCCGAAAGTGGTTCCATATAAATTTGGAAAACAAAATCGAACGCTAAGAATCGAAAAACAAGGGATGTTTGATTGTTCACTCACTGATTGTAATGTTTAACTACGCATAACTTTATACAGAGTAGCCCTATTTAGATAATTCTTTTTTTATTGGATAGGGTATACTTTGCCAAGTATTATTAGTACATTAAAGCCACAAAAAATGTTAAAATAAAAACTTTTTAACCAAAAATAAACCGCCGAAAAAACTGAAAAGCAAAAAATAATAAACCTTAAAATCTTAAAACCTTAAAAAACTGAAAAGCAAAAAATAAACCTTATTTTTTGCTTTTCAGTTTTTTCGGCGGTTTAATTTTTTTTCTCTATTAGTCGCTATCACTAATTCCCTAGTCAACCACATTCTAGTCATATCATATTTCACCAAATAATAGACCGTGACCTTACCATCTCTTGAGTTCAGATCGTAAAATAAAGCCCATCATGGCCCTACTTACATCGCTATATATCGGGGATAAATTAGTTCAGCAATAAAATGTCTTTAAAAGATATATGGAAATGTCTTCGGGCAGTTTCCTGAAGTAAGCCCATTCAAGGATATTCGGCACTCCATTATCATTATTGAGAACACTTTTATTAGCTATTTGAAGAGGGTCCATTTTTAGAGTCCATTTCGGTTAAGAAAGCTGTAAAGAATTTGTTGAGGTAATTGAAAGTAGGAGAAAGAGCGATTCGTGTGAATATTTTTGAAAATGTACGCCTATATTAAAACAATTCGTGTTACCTGTCTTGATTCATTTGTTTCTAATTATTATCTGAATTTGTTTCAATCTCTCTTCTTACAGTAGTCAATCAGGAAACATTGAACTCGTCTAGTTTTAAACCGTGATTTAATTTTGACGGATAAAAAAATATTTTTTAAATCAATTTAAAGAAATGGATTTCCTCGTTGGTCTTGTGGTCGTAAATGCATCTGCAGAGCATGAGTTCCTGAGTTCAATTCATAGGTCGGGACGAGTGTTCTTGGGTTTCCTATCTGCACTTTTTAGTAGCAGCCTGGAGTCTGGATTTGTGCTTGGTTGATGGCATTAGGCGTGCCCTCTACTACCATGGAACTTAAACATCATTGGCGAAATGTAAGATACCTCTCAATCAGAGGAGGACTGCGGTCTTACGGCTGAAATATTGATAATGATGGTTATGCTTTAAATGCACGTTTTTGTTTATGAGCCATTTATTTTCATTTAATTACCCTCTACCCAATTGAGTAGGTAAATATATCGTCTTTTAAATTACTTTGGTATTTATCTCGCTAAATAATATCTCTGAAGAAATCTTTGCTAATAATACAATGATCTACAATGTTAATGAGACAACACCTGAGGGTTATAATCCAGACGATTATGGTAACTTAAAACAATCAAAACAAGTCAGTTCAGCAACCTCTATATATTTAGTTGTTTTAAGATATTTTACTTTAAATAACTGAGACAAACATGATAATATTACAGTGAAAGGGTATCCGAACGTTACATCGTCTATACGTCATTGTTATTGAACGTCGCGTTGATGCAACGTATGTATTTGTTTAGGTTCTCACGGCTACATATCAAGCTATACGAAACCAGTTTTAGCTGACCTCGCTCTGTATACGCTTTTCGCACAATGAGAAGTCAGCTTATACTGGAAATATATAGCTTGATTATGGAAAATAAGACTAATGTCATCATGTCGGAAAAGCCACTTACGTGTTGGCACGTTTCGACTTCTCCATAATGGTATTAGAATAACATTATCTTGCGTAAAGGCATACATTTAGAGATGTACGATACAGTAATGTGTTCCATACATCTTCATGTGCTGTTCATTGAAATTGAGTGGGTCATAGCTTATAGGGGAGAAACCCCACTGCCCCATTTGTCTTGTGGTCACAAGTGCGACTGCTGAGCGTAGGGTCCTGGGTTCGATTCCCAGGTCAGGCAAAAAGTGTTACTGGGTTTTTCCATTGCGAATATCTTAGTAACAACCCGGAGTTTGGAAGTTATTGGTGTGATACCCCTGTGCCTCGGAAAGCACGTTAAGCCATTGGTCCTGCGCCTGATCTCACTCCGGTAATGTCGGATTGCCATACCATCAGACTTTAAGAGTGAGACAAGAGTGATTGCCCCTGTGTTTGCGCACATACTTATGCATTATAATATTTCCCGCACCGATGGCTAGTCTCCGTTTGAGATTAGCCGCCATGGCTGAAATACGGTCTGGAGTACAATTATCTGGTGAGAATCTATTATACGAAATGGGTAACATTGAAAACCACCTTGTTGGTGGTATACACTCTAAATATTCTAAAGGAAATTCAAAACTGTGTTAATTTTCAGACACCAACATACATGAAATTGTGTTGTAAAAGTTTGAGCGACATAAAGTTATTAATGAGAAAACTTTCAGGATGGAATCATAACTTTTCGATAACGAACTGAATCCAATAAAAAATCCTCGCATGATAAAATAGAAATATGCTTTTTTCTGCGGCATAATTTGGAAATGACGTCAATTTCGATCAACTATCAATAAAATTACAACAAGTGAGGGACTCATGACTACTCGTATTAAAAAACTAAGCTGTTAGCTACGCTTACTGCGACCAGCTCGTGGGTTGGTGACCGTCCATTGCATATCGAGTCCTACCTTTAGATTCGACTGTCATTCGTAGTCGAGGTATCCAGCAAACTGGATTCTGTAGGTAAGATTGGCTAATGCTAGATAGGATCATGTAAAATACTGATATGCAGCTGTATCCGGTTAGACTAGAAGCTGTCCTCGTCATAGTCCAAGTAGAAGGCCAATCTTCAAAACTTAGTACCACACTTTTGAAATTGCGATAACTTTAGATGTACACAAAATCTATTTTTGAAACAAAAAGGATCCCAAAAATAACTATACCTTTAAACGAGCAATTCTTGTATATATATATATAATTTGAATCTCGGAAACGGCTCCAACGATTTTCATGAAATTTAGCATACAGGGGGTTTCGGGGGCGATAAATCGATCTAGCTAGGATTCGTTTTTATAAATATAGCCTAGTATATTATATAGCCTTCTTTTAAAGAATGACGGAAACAATTAGAGAAAATACTTTATAGAGAAAATACTCCTTTTCAAATAGCTGAATTACTGTTGACTTTTAAGTTTCAGTTTTTATTTTCACATTTATTTGTTGGTACATGAATTTTATCCCAAAAGCCTACGAAAGGTGTCTACGACAGATTAACTTTACTTATTACCTGAAAAATGTGCAAGTATCATGACTTTTCTGAAACAAGGCATCAGAATGCGTCCATTAGTATATTATTTATAAATTTACTAGCTGACCGTACAGACGTTATCCTGTTTCCTAGAACTCGATAGCAGTGCCACCTGCTGGGTCCAATAGTGAATCTAAACCATACAGGTAGCCACCCAAACGCATACAAAAAAAATCATTCAAATCGGTCCAGCCGTTTAGGAGTTCAGTGACATACACACGTTCAGTAGAATTATATGTATAAAGATATAATTATTTAAGTTGGAACAACGGTAGGATAATGACGGTCACGATTATACTAATAACCAGATCAATAAGACAGAGCTTCTGTATCTAACTACCTTTTTTTTTTCTCTCTGGATGGGAAATCATCAAATGACTTCTCCCGCTCTGGGCGGAGCGGGAGGGCGTGTCAGACTTTTACTGACTAAAACCCACCCGTGTTCCTTCAGTTGCCCATCTAACTACCTTAGTTTTAAAAGTAGAACCCATTAATCCCAATTTCACTGTAAATCTAATCTTCGTATTAATTTATAGTGTCGACAATATCAAAGCGAGTGCTCCATGCATATCGATATCTTGCGCCGATATCAAAGTACTAACAGGCCTCTTACCTTCAGTCAGTTGAGAACTTGTGTGTATGCTAATATTCAAGGAAGTTTGTATAGTCGACATCATAAATGCCTTATCATCTTCGAATTACATTTGCACGGCATAAAACTATTTATAGAACCAAAAATTCTAAGACATGTGACATCAACCAAACCGCACTGGGCTCGCGTGGTGGATTACGGCCCACTCACTTTCGAAGAGAGGAGGCTCCTAGCAGTGGGAACAGTATAGGCTGATTATATAGGTCACTAAAACGTACTTTTGAATGTCAATAACACGGCACGACATGACTCTTGCTCCTTGAATGAGAGTAGTTATTCCCCGTAGTTTTTGGGTCACTGAATTCAAATTCGGCCTCGGAATTGCTCCATCACATCACATTTTTTAGATATCCTAAGAAATTCAACGCCATTTGAAAGAACAATGCTTATACTTTAAAGCATTGTGTGTCTTTTTTCGATAGCTAAATTTGTCGCGATGCTGTATAACCGTGAAAACACGCTAAAATCGTGTTTTTGCACATTTAGGTTAGGATATCTAAAAAATGTGATGTGATGGAGCAATTCCAAGGCCGAATTTGAATTCAGTGATCCTCATTCAAGGAGCAAGAGTCACTTCGTGCTGTGTAATTTACAAAAAAAGAAATAGAACTAATTCTAGGTATTCCTTCCAAAAGATAATATCCCACGGAGAAGGATGAAAGGAATTAAAGTATGTATAATAAAAGGTTTCTCGAATCCGTATCCGAAAGATCCAAATGTTTTGACAATAGCTCACAGAATAAGCAATGAGCCGGACATATTAACCGTAGCATTGATGACCGTTACACTGGGTAGACGTGTTCTTGAGTGGAGGTCGGGATTCGGCAAATGTAAAGAAGGATGCCATAAGGTTAGGTGTAGCGACGATTTGGGGGCTGGTAGCCGCTAGATGACGTGCAATACGAGAGGCCAATGCTCTGATGGCCTCTCGTATTGCACGCCATCCTTCCAACCTGTCAATTTGCCTGTGTGGAATACTTTTTTTGGAAATGCTGTCAAAAGTGGCAATGCAATAACAAGGTTTACTATACGATGAAGCTACGATGTCATTATGTAATGCGTTATAGTGGCTATTGCTTTAATGTTACATGGAGATGTCATGTTGGATCTAACACTATGTATTAAGTGTGTGGGTTTGTGTTCAATGTTAGATGTGCTAAGAAAAGTAATTTTTGCAGCGTGTTGTGGTTGCAAATCAGAGTGTATTCTTTTGTTTTTGGGTTATTTTGGGAGGTCTGAAATAGGATTTTGTTTATTTATTCGGGATTTCAGACACACAGATTTTACTAAAGATATTTTTGGTTCATGAAACTGCTATTTGTACGAAAAATACTTCCATTTGTGCTCAACCACATAAAAAAAAAACACGACTTAAGAATCTGTAAATATGCCAATGATACTTTCATTTTTAATGCTTTTAATAAGAACAAAAGCACGTCCAATTATTTAAAGTAAGTCCACGGATAAAACTGAAATGAAAGAACCAAGATTGTTGTCTTCAAAAAAATCCTCCAACCTTACAATATTTAAGCTCAACCAACCCGGAAAGAAATAACAAAAGATACCTACGCCAAAATAAACAGCAAAGATCCTCTTAAAAATATATTGAAATAATAAACAAGAAAAAATTGCCCGAAAATGTCGCTCAAGGAAAGGCCTTGGACAAACAGAAAACAAACGTCAGAAAATCGCCACTATGTTATAATAACTTGGGATGAACTGCCAATACGTCGAAAAAAGCAAAGTTATTATATTATGTTGACGTCGGTCCTACGAAACACACAGGTAAGGGTTCGCACAGATTGACGCGATTATCGCACGGTTGACGAGCTTATCGCGAGTCGCGTCAGAACTCGAGTGTCGAGGAAATTAATGGAATGATTGAAATGTGGTGTTGGTACTACAAATTTGGTTTGGACGAAGGTCGCTTTTTAATTTCTCGCATATAATGTGTAGTAGATTTGTACGGAGAATTATTATTGGTCATGAAAAATTGTCAATAAATATGCGAGTATAATAGATGTGTACCTATAATTATTATACAAACACGTAAATAATAATTTCTTAAGCGACATTAGCCCACAAATTCAAATAAAGTCTTCGTAATCTTATTGATTTTTGAAAATATTTTAAAAAGGAGAACTTCCGGCCTACTAAAGTTGTCTAATCATCTCTTTCATTACGTTAAAAGTCTTCTGAAAGAAAACCCGTACAAAAATCGGGAAGCAATTAATTTAGGAACCTCCAAAAAGTCAACGTCATAACTTAATTAGTTTCGCCTCGCGACAATCTGACGTCGCCCTAACAGAACAACATTTCCTTCCTGTCAAAAATGGGAACGACCCCACTCCGAAAACAGAGCTCTCCAGCCCACGGTAAATATAAACACTTCGCTTTTCTGGCCTTTGGCGGACTTGAAAAGACACTCGAGACTAAAATAATTAAATATTTTCACTTATTTTCTTTGTTTCTATACACCATTGTTAGATAGTGTGTTTGAGTTTTTAAAAATACTTCGCGTTTTTGTCCCTTTTCACTTTGGCGCGTTGAAAGAGTGGTTGTGTGATTGTCCGAAAAGTACTGGAAAGTCTCTGAAGATTTTTCTCGAAAACACGTTCCGAATAATTTATTATTTAGATAAAATACGAGAAGTAGTTCTAGGAAAACGCGTGAAAAAAGAAATGTTGTTTAACCTTGAAATGTGAGTGGATGAATTGGGGATGTAATCTCTTTAATTAGGGAATTGTGTTCTTTGTGTACCGTAGGCCGTGGAGTGACTAATTCGGTGTTACAGCGAGGAGTACAAAACATTTAATGAAGGTTAGGTGTGGAAGGCTACGAAAAAGACTTGTGGTTTAGCGGCTTAAAGTTACTTATTGCATTTCTAACTTTATCTCAATTTGGGTAAAGTTCTTAATACAATAATGACAACTTTGTACCGGACTAAGTTGTTCATTTTGTAAAAAGAACTGCATTAAAACTTTGAATGAAGTTGATCATAAAATTGAATTAAGAACACAATACATGTAGACATACGTGTTGGGTTCTAAATTAAAAAACTGCTTTGGTGTTGGACTCTGGTTTAAATAAAAACCTTTTTTTTTGTAATAAGGGCCTCTGTTATTTTGCAGGACAAAAAATATAGAAAAAACTTGATGTCTCTTCCCACTTACTTAGTCGCAGGTGATAAAATGGCGGGAACATTTAAGTAAGCTTGACTGATTGGTGAGATCAGGCATCCACATAATTTCTTCTTCTTACTTGTAATGTGTTCCTAAATTACCCCTATAAAACTGTCGTTGCTCCTAATTAAGTTAATATTCAGTGTTAAGGCCGGCTTTCCCCTGAAAACCTGAAATACTTCTTCAGAAGCTGACAAATCTCTATGTAGCACATTTGAAAAAAAGTTTCCGGCTTTATGAACACTGAGGTTTCCTGGTCATACGATTATCGAATCCATGTCGAAGTATATGCTATTGCTAGATTGTGAAAAATAAAAACACCTATTGTAGCACTTACCTTTGAAATCTTAACAGATTCTGATAAAGGTATTCTTGTCATGACACCACATCATCAACCTATGACCTTATCTCTAAATAGTATAAAGTACCTACAATCTTTTTTGCATATTTTTGTATCATCGCGTTTATTTTCACTATTATTTAGAGAATTTCTTCCGGAAGGTATTTAATAATAAAATAATAATAACGTTTATTTTCTCCACTACATAATGATAAATAAGCACAATCCATAATAGTGGTAACAAATATACATTGATGTTGTGGAGATTGGACCCTGTACTAGGAATACCTGTGTTACAGACCGAGCGGATCGCTAGTTTTTAATATAATGTTTCTTAGTCCATCCGCATAAACACACGCAAAATCCTTTACATAGCTTTAAACAAAGTCGCTTCCCGCTTTCTGTACGCTTAGATCTTAAATTACGCAACGGATTTTAATGCGGTTTTGATCAAAAGACAATGTGATTCAAGAGGAAGGATTATACGCATAATATGCAGGCGAAACCGCTGGCAAAAGCTAGTTAGCAGTATACCAATATTTAAAAACTACTTCAGTAAAGAACTCACCTAAAATGTAATATTCAATTAAAACTACAATGCTTCGACAGTGCAAACTTAAGTACTAAGCCAATTGCCAATTGGTTTAAGAAATCCAGTCCATTTTTGTTTGGTCTAATACTCTAAGCCCAACGGCTTAAATGTCTCGCCGGGAGCTCAAGTCAATAACCGACTTACCGGAGTTAGTTTGAACGGGAAATACGGTTTAATACGGTTTTTACGACTTTATACGGTTTCTTAGCAAATCAATATTTAATTTTATATGCTGAAATTGCATTAAATTCCGTACTCAAAGGGTGTCTACGGGCCCCTCCCTATACCTAAAATTCCGCTGTCTGGTCCGTTGGATTGTTTCCCCTTCTTGTTATACCGGATGACATTTTTTAACGCCTTGAAAAAAAAGTAATAGGTGAACGCAGTAGAAACCTTTGGCATAGAAATTATATTATTTTTATTTTTGAATAACATGTAATAAAATTGATCTAGAAATAAATACTAAACAGTTAAAGTAAAATTTTCATACTAGAACAACAAAAACAGAAATTTGGAAAAATGAAATCAATTAAAATCAATAGAAACTCAAATCATACGCACCTTACTCAATGCGCGGTATGTATCAATAATTTCGTAGCGTAGTCCTACCCTTTGAAGCCGGCCGATAGGCGGACTCATTGATCTTTCGCAGGCGCACGAGCCGCACACGCATCCCGTTCGCCCGCGTCCCGCGCTCCTTCAGTCACCTGCGATGAACCTGAAGGTCTTCCTGCCTTCTATTCTAGTTACACAACACACCATATGAAGGTCGAGACGGTAAAAAATGTCATCCGGTATAATTGGACATATTACAAATTTATATTCAGAGACTGTTTTCTATATCATGTAAATATGTATGAATAAATATGTTACCATAACTAAAAATCATTATAGTTTTAAGAATATTTCGTCATCACCACGGCTTTGTAGAACAAGTCATGAAAGTTTTGAAGCTCACTCATAACTAATAACTCCGTAGAACAGGGAGCATTGGTTTTGGAACGTTGTATTAATGCTAGTTGCGTGGTAGTCTGCTTGCGATTGGGCACGCCACAATTGCGGCGGTAAGTCCCCTCTTTGAGGAGTGGATAGAGAGGCGCCACGGCGTCTTTACCTTTCGCCTGACGCAGGTTCTCATCGGGCATGGGTGCTTCGGTGGGTTCCTGTTCAGGATAAAGCGGGAGGAAACGCTCGGGTGTTTCCATTGCGAGGATCGTCTGGAGGACACGGTGAAGCATATGATGGAGGTGTGCCGTGCCTGGGCGGAGCACCACCGTGTCCTCGCGGAGGCGATCGGAGCCGGCGACCGGCCCTGGTGGGAGCCATGGTACGGAGTGAGAGGACATGGGAAGCCATCATCTTCTTCTACGAAGTAGTAATACTCGCGTAGGAGGAGGCGGAGCGTGTGAGGAAGTGGCAGTCTCAGCGCCCCACGTCCCTAGCCACCGTAGGAGGAGACGCCCCGGGCATCCGGAGTCGATAACGGACTCCCGGCCACCGTTGACCCGAGCCTGATCCTTACCGGACGGTGAGCTACCCATTGCTCGCCACCCGCAAGCTCACACTGAGGGGTCTTCGTATGTAAAGATGGTCACGTCCACAGACTAGGACCGATGCCTGCCAGAGTTGCGAGATTGTTTGAAAGAGATACCGTGACCCTGGCACATGGGCAACTGAAGGAACACGGGTGGGCTTTAGTCAGTAAAGTCTGACACGCCCACGCTCCACTCAGAGCGGGAGAAGTTATTTGATGATTTTCCATCAAAAAAAAAAGTCTGCTTGCGATGCAGGATTTTTCGTGACGTCAGTGTGATGCGTAGTTTGCATGTGGCACTACAATAGTAAGTAACTTATTTTCTTTTAATCGAAACCCACACTTTCTTACCTTTCTATACGAATCTATATATTACCTATTATAGGAGTAGCATATGTACCTATCTACAAAGTACCTACAATCGAACCCTTTAAATCTTCGTCACTAAACATTGCAGTTCTCGTAATCGCTATATTTACACCATGTTTTCAAACATTATGGAAGCCATCTTTCAACCAAGGTTCACACTATCGACTGATAAACAAACCTCTTATTTCATTTTGTCCCTACTAACCGAAATTGGCTATGATCATGGCTCTTTCGATCAAGTAGTTTTTTTTGTTGGTTTAATCATAAAAACTTGGAACTTTGCACTATCATACTGACTTGTAATAGGTACTCAATAGTGAAAATAAACATGAGTACCTATTTGCTTCTTATTTTTAGGAATTTCCCACCGGTTAATACAAAATTTCATCAAAATGTTCATCCTCTTGGTTATATGAAGCATCCTCGTAAGGGGTTCCTTGAGAGGATGCATATTCAAAAAGCCTTTTGTAAGGGAATTGTTCATCATTATCATATCAGCTTTAAGACATCCACTGCTGGACATAGGCCTCCCCCAATTTGGAGGGCATATCCCATAATCGCCACGCTTGGCGAGTTTTCGATCGCAGTATAGTGGTAAAATGCAAAGAGAACATTGCTGCCCGTTCTCTTGTAAGTTCCTTAGACGACTTGATGACACCCACGGGGAAAAATGGGAAAATGCAAAATTATACGGATCTTACTAAGATCCAGAGGTTTAAGCTGTACGTCGTCTGTCAGTGAGTGAATGAAAGAATAAATTTAAGATTTTATTCAATAAATACACACTAAATTTCCACACTAAAAACACAAGTACCGACTTTCGTACTTTAAGTATTTTTAACATGGAAATATACATAAATAGAATACTCTTTATTAAATACAGCATATAAAATATAGATATATAAATGTATTTTTTTCCTTTGGTGACACAATAAACATTGTGATCGTTAAAGCGATATATTTAAGAAATTACTTCTTATCTCGGATCAAGCCACCTCACAGCGAATAATCGTTATGATTACGAATTTTATCTTAATCAATTTGATCACACAGACATAAAACATAAAATGGACAGAGACTACAAAAAGTCGATTAACAAGTCTCGAAGAAAGACTTCTCTTTTTCATAACGTTAATGTCAATAAAGAAAGAAAGAATAACATTTATTTGGACACAGCCCAAAACCGGGCTTAGCTCAATAAAACCCCGCTTATCCCAAAAACTACAAAAAATCCTCACATTTAGGGCAGTTCCAACCCCTTTACTATATACTGGAGATATATTTACCATACTGCGGCGCGAATGTGGCCGGTCTCGTTTATTACTCGTCACTTTACAGCCCGTTAGTACCCGACGCCCGAGATAGTACTGCTCTTTTATACGATACGTGAAATAACACGGTTTTTATATGACACAAATAGGGACAGTTTCATATATCCAGCCACTGCAATAACAGGTAAATGGCTTGAGGGGCTCGTGGCTATGTGATAAGAACCGCACGGCTCAATCAAGCTAGCCATGCCGTAGTTGGTCCGTGGATGGGTGACCACCACTTCCGTAGCAAGACCCGTCTGTGCCTCGGAAATGACTGAGCCGTTGGTCCCGGCTGTCATTTGTAAAGGTGTCTTCACACAGCGGGCAGGGCGCGGCGGGACGTGACGGCGATGCGCCGCCTTCATACAAAACCGTCGCGCCACGCCGCGTCGCGCCGAGCTCTCTGTGTGAAGGCGTCCGTAATATCTAGTACATTACAACTACTCAGCGTCGCGTCGCCGTCACGTCACGCCGTGCCCCGCCCGCTGTGTGAAGACACCTTAAATCTTGAGCAGTTGTTATGGGTTCTTAAAGGGCTAAAAGAAAACATAGTAATCAAGATAAAGATAGTAAGTAAGATAGTAGTCTAATAACCAGTCTTAATAAAGGGTATCGTGTGACTCAGTAACTGGGTTGTGGAGGTTAGATAGACAGTTAGTAAGTTGCTTCTTGTGGAATGCTAGTATTGAGCAGCATCCGGTCAGATTAAAAGTCGACCCCAACACAATTAGGAAAAAGATAGTCAGTTTAACTGTAATTACAATAAATCAGACTCTTTGGTCGGATGTCGCTTAGAATCAGCGCTTCGGCTCTGTTTCGTGTATGTACAACCGTGAACAATAGCGGTGGATCACTGTTTATCCTTATGTCTTAAGCTACAGAGGTCGATGTCAATGTCCACGATGGTGCATGTACGGTCAGTACCCTGCATTATCTGACCTCTCTTTCTCATTTCTTTTATGCAGGAGGGGTCAGGTAATGCAGGGCACTGACTGTACACGTGGCAATGTGATAAGAACCGCACGGCTCAATAAAGCTAGCCATGCCGTAGTTGGACCGTGGATGGGTGACCACCATTTCCATAGCAATACCCGTCTGTGCCTCGGAAATGACTGAACCGTTGGTCCCGGCTGTCATTTGTAAAGGTGTCTTCATACAACGGGCGGGGCGCGGCGGGACGTGACGGCGATGCGCCGCCTTCATACAAAACCGTCGCGCCGAGCTCTCTGTGTGAAGGCGTCCGTAATATCTAGTACATTACAACTACTCAGCGTCGCGTCGCCATCACGTCACGCCGCCGCGCCGCGCCCCCTCTGTGAAGACTCCTTAAATCTTGAACAGTTGTTATGGGTTCTTAAAGGGCTAAAAGAAAACATAGTAATCAAGATAAAGATAGTAAGTAAGATAGTAGTCTAATAACCAGTCTTAATAAAGGGTATCGTGTGACTCAGTAACGGGGTTGTGGAGGTTAGATAGACAGTTAGTAAGTTGCTTCTTGTGGAATACTAGTATTCAGCAGCATCCGGTCAGATTAAAAGTCGACCCCAACACAATTAGGAAAAAGATAGTCAGTTTAACTGTAATTACAATAAATCAGACTCTTTGGTCGGACGTCACTTAGAATCAGCGCTTCGGCTCTGTTTCGTGTATGTACAACCGTGAATAATAGCGGTGGATCACTGTTCATCCTTATGTCTTAAACTACAGAGGTCGATCCCAATGTCCACGATGGTACATGTACAGTCAGTGCCCTGCATTATCTGACCCCTTTTCCTCATTTATTTTATGCAGGAGGGGTCAGGTAATGCAAGGCACTGACTGTACACGTCGGTGGTTGCACAATTGCATAATAAAAAGCTTACCACTACGATATTTGTCATGTTATTACTGATATGCGATCGACTGTACCTCATTAATAAGCAAAGCAACAATAAAATGGAAGACTCTTTACTGCTTTGGTGGGGTACTGTTACGCGAATTACAATAATTTATTAAATAAAAAAATAAAGTATTTCTTCACAAAAACTATATAATTTTTATTATTTATTTCTGTATCTGTACTCACGTACAGATACAGAAATAAACTTTGATGTCTATATCAAAGTGGGCTCTATCAGAATACCAGCGCTGCGACACTTATTTTTAAATGTCGCAGCAACATGTCGGGATAGTGGCCTTTTGGCCTCGTACAGGACTCTCTGATTTTATTTTTATTTTACTTTTGTTATGTTAATATGAGTGTGTTTAGTTTTGTTTGGATGTCACAAACAAAACTCTTGAGCTTAACACAATAAATGTTTTCTCTTTCTTTCTCTATGTTACGTACTGTTTATTGTATAAATAATATATTTTTGTATATTCTATGTGTGTAATGGCCGATTGTGCGGATGTGACACACATATTTAATTGTTTTCTTATAATGTACTTTTTGCTTTACGATAAGTTATTTTTACTGTCTTTTCTTTTTCTTAGAAAAGCTTAAAGATAGCAAAGCTCAGTCCTTATCCAAATATTTTTGGATTCGCCAAGTGCCCTTATTTTTGTAACCCGACCTTGGTGCCTTAAGAGCTCGTGTTGAAGGACTTAATAACGAAAGCGGACTCTTAAACAAAAATACCGCTTGTTATACAAATGTATAATTTATGACTTATCCACATCATCTTAGAAGCAATTCTTCTTTGTTATTGAACAGTAAATCAAAGTTATAGTAGTAAACTATCAATGATTTATGGGTAATAATCCAGTTTTATAAACTCGATACTTTGTTGGAGAAAACTATCACTAACTTTATTTAAAGCTCATTTGCTTAAGTCAACTGTCTGTTGTGATTCTGAAATAGTACTTAGCCTTTCACGCAATAGTTTGTGGATACCCGGGCAAGTTCTAAGGTGACTTTTTTACTGACTCGGAGCCTGAGTTTATCATGGACGTTACTGACATCAGTGACAGAAAACATCGTGAGGAAACCTGGACTACAAAAAGTTTACCTGGAAACAATATTTATTTATTTATATATGCTTTATTGTACACCAGAAAATACATTTCAACAAAAAACATTTAACAATAAAAACATACAATGGGCGGCCTTATAGCTTTCTGCGATCTCTTCCAGGCAACCTTGGAATGGAGAGTGATTGCGTAGACATAAAAATGGGGTTGTCACTGGTGCAAAATACAATTTACTTTAATAAATACATATAATAATCATATATATCACTAGCTTCTGCCCGCGACTTCGTCCGCGTCAATTTTTTGCTCCCCTGACCCTTCCCGTCGCATCGAATTTCCTGCCAGTTTTCATCTATTTTTCGTTGTTGCCCCGCTCTTTTTAATTGTAGCGTAATATTATGAAGTTTATATGCCTTCTCAATAAATAGGCTACTCAATACAAAAAGATTTTTTCAATTCGGACCAGTAGTTCCTGAGATTACCGCGTTCAACCAAACAAACAAACTCTTCAGCTTTATAATATTAATAAGTATAATAAGTATATAAGTATAGATAGATATAAGATAAACACAAACTATTTGTTCATGAAGACGTTGGGAACGCTCCAGCCTCGACTCTCGTGCACGTAACTCAGAGGTTCTCAGATTTTGTTGTGCAAGGCGTTGCGAACGTTCGACACTCGACTCTCGTGCGCGTACCTGAGAGTTTCTCTGATTTTGTTCAGCAAGGCGTTGTGAACGTTCAGGTGAAGATTCTCCCATACGACGTATTCTTGCTGCCCGTGCTTGAGAACTATGTTTAGAAAGTTGAGACCTGGCTCTCTTAGGCATTTTCAAATGTTTAAGAAAATGTTAATAGCGTGTAATAGTCTAGCTCTGAAAATAACTGTTGTTTAGCCCTGAAAAGAACTGTTGGTTAGCCCTGAAAAGAACTGTTGGTTAGCCCTGAAAGGAACTTTTGTTTAGCTCTGAGAAGAACTTTTGCGTAGGTGTAGTTTTAAGAACGAAATCTAAAAAAAATCGCACGAAAATTATTAGACTTCGCGCACGACCGCTGCGTAGGGAGCCGACCTCGCGACTGAGCCGCGCGGGTACCTTACTCATAGATCTAAACTCCCCTCCCGCACGCGCACCCCCGCCTTGGTGACGCCCACTTCGCAACGGGCCGTGCAGCAGAAATCGTAATATTTTAATTTCGCCATAACTTCAAAACCAAACGTCCAATTTTAATCATTTAAAGACCAAATATTATCTCCATAAACTGTTCTTAGTGATGAAATCATTTATTTTGATAAGGATTAATAGCATGAGTAAAATAAACGCGTTTAAATGTAGTCCAAAAAAAATTCAAGATTTTTAAATAAAAAAATGGTTGCTGTGCCTCACTCGACATAGATGGGTATAGTGTGTCGCGGACTTTTTTGTAGATATTTATAAGATCTACAATTAATTAGAACATTTTATGGTTCTATCTTTTATAGTTTAGGCAACGTACGCAAAATAAGTAACTTTTCTGGTTGATTTTTTACACCTTGTGTCCGAAAAACCCAAATATCTTACGGAACCCTATTTTTTTCCAAAATAAAATATAGCCTATGTTACTCGTGGATAATGTAGCTTTCGAATGGTGAAAGAATTTTTAAAATCGGTCCAGTAGTTTTTGAGTCTATTTAGTACAAACAAACAAACATACAAACAAAGTTTTCCTCTTTATAATATTAGTGTAGATGTAGATGTATAATAGATACTCACACTCACTCCCTTAGTTGTAATGCTGCATAGTATTTAGATAAGTGTTTTTGTACAACTGAAGGCAATAAAAATCTTTTTTTTTTTTATATACATACATAAGTACTGATAAAAACAAGATGAAAAACAAGTACAGATAATAACAGCTACGTGAACAAAATCACAACAACAAATAATGCTCCTTCACGAGTTTCTTAAATATAGATAAAGATTGACAAGACAATATTGAAAATAACACAAAAATATATTATGTGCAAGTGTTTAAAAGAAAAAAAGGTATAGGAATTTGTCCGCATCGCTGTCAGTGAGGAAAGTGCCCAAAAGGCTGGCAGCGTTGCCACGTTGGATGGCAATGCAATCAGCGTGCCATCCAACGTGGCAGCGCTTTGACTTAATAATAGGCCAGCCTTCTGGTCACGTGAAGAGTCGTCCAACCGTTGGCAATGCACCGAAGTACTCGATGAGCACGCGGACCCCATGGCCCTAGTTTTTCAACACCAAATTGTGGGGTTACTCAATAAAAACACTTTAGTCACACTCACTTATCACTTTAATCAACTTTCTTGTAACACGGTTAGCGACAGACTGACTGTCAGAGCTAACGCGCTACCCCGGCCACCAACAAAAGTGGGGACCGGATGTAGCGCGCCACCTCTCTTGGTAAAACAGTATTATTAATTTATATCTCAAATACAGTCAGAAACAATTCTACAATTCTACAAAATATTATTATTAACATTACGTAATTTACAGGGTTTAATTGATGCATAACTTTAAATGTAAAATCAATGTTTACCAAAACGGATATTAAACACACCACAAGTAACGCCATCTAGTGTTTAAGATGACAGTCATATCTAACGGAAATTGACTGTCATCATACCAAAAACAATAATTAATACATTTCTAAAATCAATAGCCTATCTTATTATTACTACATTCTAACATTCGGCCATCCGCAAAAATACGCGTCCTCGCGTATATAGGCATATATATTAACAAGACTTACAAGCATACGGGTAATATTCGAACACCTCAATCAACTATAACAATTACAACTGTAATGAAACGAAAAATGTTTACAAGTGGTACAAGTCGCTACTACCTTGAAACCACCATGTTCGGTTTACTAGTGGTATAAGTCGCTACTACCTTAAAACCACTAGGGCGGTACAAGTCGCTACTACCTTGAAACCACCTTCATGTTTGGTTTACTAGTGGTACAAGTCGCTACTACCTTGAAACCACTAGGGCGGTACAAGTCGCTACTACCTTGAAACCACCACGACAATTTTTAGGTTGAGTTTGCCAGCGTACCTCAGCCTATCTAGAATCAATTTTAAAACAATTCACCAAAACACATTAAGTATAATCTCACAATCTTGCCACTAACATTGGGGCTTTATTTAATTAACCTAGTCATCCTCTTCATTGGCCGAAGAGGAACTCGAATCGGTTCTGTTATAGTGGGCCCAAGCTTTCATTTTATCTACAGCAATGACGGCGGAATATTTCCGATTGCCCTTTTGGGTAATCGGAGTGTCCTCAATTTGATACCTGTCATTGCCTAAAACCTCAACTACTTTGTAGGGACCCCGATATTTTGGAATTAGTTTTCTACTCTGCCCTGTAGCGCCAATTTCACGCTCAACACTGACTAAGTCACCTACGCGGAACTCGACAGGCTTAGCAGACTTTTTGTCATAGTATGTTTTCTGCTTCTCTTGATAAGCGGTGATGTATTCAGTAGCCTCATCTCGTATTTCTTTAATTTTATCTTCTGAATATGGTTCACCGTTATCAATAGAAGCTTTAACCCTACCTTCCGTCAGTCCGGTTAAGTTAGTACCAAAAAGAACTTGGGCTGGTGTCTTGCCTATGCCTTTGTTAAATGTGTTATTTAGGCCCAACTGTATCTCGGGTACTTTAACATCCCATTTTCTTTCGTCTAAACCCACACACTTCGCGGTCAGGGCCTCTAGTAAGGTACGATTGTATCGTTCGACTTGACCGTTGGCGCGTGGGGTTGCTACCGCGTTTAAAACGTGCTTTATACCTAACTTTTCCAGAAAACCGGTAAATTTACTACTTGTGAAACAAGAGCCCCGGTCGGATATAATCCTTTTTGGTAGGCCAAATATACTAAAATAATCTTGCATTTTTTCGACAACTATTGAAGACTTAGTACTGCGAACCGGTTTTAAAACGATGAATTTTGTGTACGCATCTATAATGACGAGCAAATGAGTGTTCCCCTTTGAACTTTTGACAAAAGGCCCAACGTGATCTATGTGAACAGTAACAAACGGTTTATCATCTTTTGGAATAGTATGTAATGGTGGCCTCTTTTTTGATGAAGACTTTGAGTAAGAACATTCAAGGCATGATTCTACATACTTTTTCACAAAACGCCTCATTTTAGCGAACCAATAAGTTTCTCTGACTTTACTCAAAGTCTTATCAAATGCAAAATGGCCCAAGTCATCATGGCACTGTTTAAGTATTTGCCAGCGTACGCCCTTAGGCACTACCCATCTTTCACCCTCAGCAGTTTTCCTATATAATTTACTATTACGTATAATATAATTATTTTTAACATCAACGATATCATCTGCTTGGGGGTCATTTAGAATTGATATTTTTCTTTGGATCTCCGAGTCTGCCAGTTGAACGGTACTCAACCAGTCTGACTCACCAATTGCCATTACCAAACGATCACTACAGTCACTATCAGCTTGTATGTCGTTAGGCGGTGGATTCCGACTCAACGCATCTACGTGGGCCATTGAAGCTCCAGGCTTATAATCAACACTAAAATTGAACTCTTGCATAGCGATCCACCACCTAGCGACGCGGGGAATTAAATCTCGTTTGAGGAAGGTTGCTCTTAATGAATTGCAGTCGGTAATAACTTTAAACTCTATGCCAATAAGATATACGCGGAACCGTTGAAGCGATGCAATAACAGCGAGAGTTTCGAGTTCATATGCCGTCATATGCTGTTCCTCAGACGTAGTTTGTCGGCTAAAATATGCCACAGGTCTTAACATATTTTTGCTGTCCCGCTGCATAAGCATACCGGCTATTCCTATTTTACACGCGTCTGTATGCAATTCCGTTAACGCATTAGTGTCATATAACGCTAAAACAGGCTTTTTCATTAATTCTGATTTTAAGTCATAAAAGGCTTGGCTTTGTTCTGGGCCCCAAACCCACACGGCTGTTTTCTTTAAAAGCATTGTAAGTGGCTTAGCTATCATTGCGAAATTTTTAACGAAACGACGAAAGAAACTACATAATCCTATAAATTGCCGAACAGTATGTTGGTTAATAGGTTGCGGAAAGTCTCTAAGTGATTCAATTTTTCGTGTTCCCGGTCGAATACCCTCTGCACTTAATTCAAAACCTAGATAATCTACAGTTTTTTAAAGAAACAACACTTAGACAGTTTAAGAGTTAAGTTAGCTTGTTTGATCAAACCCAATACTTTTTCTAAACGGTCAAAGCCCTCGTCAAGCGTTACGGAAGGCACAATTATATCGTCCATATAAGCAGATGCAATTCTCTTAGCATTGACATTTTGTTCCCCTTGCGACGGGAAACCTCGGTTATTATTTAGAACTAAATGTATTGTACGCATAAAAGTAGATGGTGCATTTGCCAAACCAAATGGCATCCTATTAAACTCATATTGGCCTTCCGGTGTAACAAACGAAGTTTTATGACGATCGGTTTCAGCAATTGAAATTTGATAATAGCCGGACGCGAGGTCCAGAGTAGTATAAAAGCTATAACCCGCAAGGTCGTCGAGTTGGTCATCTATTCTAGGCAACGGGTAATTTTCTTTAATGGTTTTACGGTTCAAGGCTCTAAAATCAATGCATAATCGAGTCTCACCTGTCTTCTTTTTAACGAGTACTATAGGACTCGCATAGCAGGAGGTTGATGGACGAATAATACCGCACTCGAGTAACTCCTGTATCATTTCTCGTACTTTGGTTCGTTCAGTAATCGGAAGTCTGTAGGGTCTGTACACTACAGGTTCATCATCTTTCAAGTTTGTCGACATTTCTGTAAGCTCGGTTTTCCCTAACTCTCTTAAACTAAACGCGAAACATTCTCTATATTTATTTAATAATTCCAAAAGTTGTTTCAGTTTATCCTTATTAAGATCCGTATCGTTACTGATATCGTCTTCCGTTATCGGCCGTAAAGATTCACTAAGCTCTACTCTAGACACATTAGCTATATTATTTGTTAAATCTTCCTCTTCTGCTTTTAAACCCCTAGCTATTACGACATCTTTTTTTAAAAGAAAGGGTTGGTTGGACTTGCCTTTAATTAACCCAACTCCTATTCCATCTACAAAAGAGAATAGCCCTTGCACCAGATAATGTTCGCACCCTAACTGATAGCGATTATTCCCAGGAACGTACACATCCCCATTATAACCCGGTTCGGTATGAATGTGTACAGGAGTCAATCCATCTATTATAGTATCTATTGTACAAAAAAGTTTGATTTTATTGAAAACTGATTCACCACCACTAGTAGAAAACCGTAAGTTGGCACTATCTTTCTCTACAAATATATGAGGTTGTTCGGTATACGTTTGTCCTACAATAAGAGGTATCCGCATTACCTCGTTTGGTACAATAAGAATTTCAACTGTTGCTACTACCCCATCAAGTGCAACAGTTGCTATAAATTTCCCTAAGGGTCTAACTACGGCCTCACCAAAACCTTTAAGTACGGGCAAATCCTGACTAGGAACCCAATCAGCAGATATATCTTTGGCGCAATCTAAACTCATCATGGTTGCAGAACTACCAAAATCGATAAAACAATTAATAGGATGCTTGTTAACCAATCCTTGCTTATAATATTTAGTGGAGTCACGGTCTGAACTGACTACACACATTATGGTTTTTACTGGTTTGCCATCTGTTGAAGCGGACGTTATGAGTAGATTGCATCTCTCTACGGTATGACCAAATTTAAGACAACGTGTGCACTTTACCGAAGGCTTAGTGCATTGTGACTTATAGTGTCCTTCTTGTAAACAATTATAACATTTAACCACACGACTTTTATTGTCCTCTTTGTCGGTGCTGTCCGTTTTATTGTTGAATGTCCTAGTTTTCTTTCTATCATTCGGATGAAAGTTACTTTTAACTGCTTTTAAATAAGGTAAAACCTGATCCGGAGTGTCAAAACGAGCGGCTTCAGCTCCTAATCTGACACTACGGTCGTCAATCCCGTGAACAATGCAATCCACAGCGCGATTACCTTCGATACTACATCGGTTTAGTAACACCACTTTCTCATAAAAGTATTCTTCTAGAGAATCGTTAAATTTAGCACGTTTGGATAACATCGTTTGAAGTAAGCTACCATAATTCTCATTACTAGGGAACGCTAACCTCAGTTTCTGCTGCCATTCAACCCAACTAAATAAAACAGTTGGCAAACCCTCATACCATTTCTGTGCCATGCCTTTTAATTTTTGGAGAGCAAAATGAGCAGTTTGTTGGTCTGACCATTTATATATTAAAGCACATTCGTTGACTTTATGCATCCATATATCAATCGTCTGTTGCTTGCGTTCCGGGTCAAATTCAGGTATTGTGTTATGATTTGATAATTTATCTAAACTGTTGTTCCTACTGTTTGCGGTTTGCAATGCTTGGACAAGCTGCGAGACTGAAACTGCATCATTCGCGGCAGACACAGAATAAGTTAGTTTAGACTCACCGCGCTCTCCAGCGTGCCGGTTTGGCGATCGGCGACTGCATTTACGACTGTTCTGGTTGCGACTGCGTCGGCTGCGACAGCGTTGACTGCGATCCTGTCGGCGTTGGTCGTGTTGACTGCGACTGTCCCGGCTGCGACTGCGACTGCGACTGCGACTGCGTCGGCTGCGACTGCGACTGCGTCTGACTCGGCTGCGACTGCGACGGCTGTAACTACGATGGCTGCGACTGCGTTGGCTGCGACTGCGTCGGCTGCGACTGCGACTGTGACTGCGACTGCGTCTGACTCGGCTGCGACTGCGACGGCTGCGACTGCGACGGCCGCGACTGCGATGGCTGCGATTGCGACTGTGTCGGTTGCGACTGCGACTGCGGCGCCTGCGACTGGGTCGGCTACGACTGTGACGGATGCAACCACGTGTGTATGCAAGCCCACTTGGCAGCAATGGAGAACTAGGCCCATTGCTGCAGCTATCTTCATGATTGCGTCGTATCTTATGGTTAAGCGTTTGCCGCTCTATAACTTCAGGATTTCGTGTTTGCTCAGCAGACGGCGTCCGCAAGCATCGTTCACCGTACATACTCATCTTTTAGCTGATTCAATTCAGAACGACCTAACTTATTTATGTAGGCCTGAATATAATCGGCTGGTATAACCAACCAAAAAAAAAACCCACTTCTGAAATGTGGGGTTACTCAATAAAAACACTTTAGTCACACTCACTTATCACTTTAATCAACTTTCTTGTAACACGGTTAGCGACAGACTGACTGTCAGAGCTAACGCGCTACCCCGGCCACCAACAAAAGTGGGGACCGGATGTAGCGCGCCACCTCTCTTGGTAAAACAGTATTATTAATTTATATCTCAAATACAGTCAGAAACAATTCTACAATTCTACAAAATATTATTATTAACATTACGTAATTTACAGGGTTTAATTGATGCATAACTTTAAATGTAAAATCAATGTTTACCAAAACGGATATTAAACACACCACAAGTAACGCCATCTAGTGTTTAAGATGACAGTCATATCTAACGGAAATTGACTGTCATCATACCAAAAACAATAATTAATACATTTCTAAAATCAATAGCCTATCTTATTATTACTACATTCTAACAAAATAGCTCAGACACATAGCTCCTAACCTGGACTTATAGTTAACGTAAACCAAAAGCTACGATCTACGATATATTGAGCAAGCGTGGGAAACAATACTTGTACCTTCTCTTTATGGAAGAAGCCTTACCCCTGCAGTACCTGCCAGGATCGAAAGAGTTACTGTAGCCCTGGCATATAGGCAACTGAAAGAACACGGGTGGGTTTTAGTCAGTAAAAGTCTGACACGCCCTCTCGCTCCGCCCAGAACGGGAGACATCATTTAATGATTTCCCTCCCACAAAAAAAAACCCTGCAGTGGAACAGTCAGCCCATTTCAGCACAATTGGGAATCTAAAAGAGTATATCCCAGCAAAACGAAAAATGCACAAAAATTTCAACTCTCGGCACCCGGCAGAGCGTTAAAAATCTAATGAGCGTAAAATCACGCTGCGATATTTTGACGTTCGTGCGAAAGTAGGCCAATAGACTGATATTATTATTAATGTTGAGTAGTAAATTAAAGAGTAAGTTATGTAGACTATATATCAGTGATTTATGAGCCATTTATACCACTTCTACAAAGTTATACGTAGAGAGTTCTTTTGTAATACTCTCAGTATTACAAAAGAACTCTCTACGTATAACTTTGAGTAGTGCTCATTTATTATCTGCTTGAGTTCATTTACTATTTATATTCCTGAAAGGTTTGTTACAATATTTCAGTGGTTTTATAAGATTAAGCTTGTTCAGAAATAAGAAAAAAAAAAAACGATATTTAAATGTGTTAAGAAACTTCCGCAATGATTTTGCCTTGAATGAATTGAGTTCTCCTAAAAACTGTGTGTAGTTACTTAGATGAGAACATGGAGGTGTGAGGGACGTGATGTAAAGTTGACTTGACCTCCGTAGAAACGAGAGGATACTCCGACTAGGCAGGTATCATGTCTGGTGGGCAACTGCCCGACGACTGATGTCGTTGGATAATATATGTATGCTAGTTGCGCAGTAAACTTTACTTGCGAGATGCAGGATTTAGCTTGACGCCAATGTGATAGTGTAATAGTAGTAGTTTGCATATGGCGGTGTAAATGCTACTACAAGGTTTCCAGAGAACTTTAAAGAATAATAGGTCCGACTGATACGTACTTATAATAATAGATTACCTTTTTAACATTTATTTTTTAAAACAGATTACATTTTTTTTTTAGTTTTAACCAATATTGTGTTTTTTAAAACGAAAAGTAGCAGTGTTGGCCCAGAGGTAACAGCCCAGATTACGTGTCGTAAGTTCGAACCCAGGCCAGATTCATTACTTTGCACAATTTATCTCATCACTAGCTTTTGCCAGCTGCTTCGCCCACGTGGAAGATAAAAATTATCCCCCGGAAATTTACAGCTGCGGTAAAAAGTATCCTATATATTAATCAAGGCGATTACATATATGTGAAATCCGTTCGGCCCTTTTTGCGTAATTGAGTAATAAACATCCAAACATATTAACATCTACATTTATGTTATTACTTTCAACTGGCGCGGTCGCCGGATGACTAACATCTGCTTCACTTTATTCTCCCTGGCTTGTTTGTGTCTAAGTTGTGTAGCAGTTTCTAATGATAATTGCATTATCTCGTCTATTTGTTGTGTTAAACATCTGTTATTGCAAATAAAGTGGTACATATTTCCTGCCAGGGTCGCAAGATTGTTCAAACGAGATACTGTAGCCCTGGCATATGGGTAACTGAAAGAACACGGGTAGGTTTCAGTTAGTAAAAATCTAACACGCGCCCTCCCGTCATATGATGACAGCCCATACAAAAAAAGTGGTACATATTTTTGTCAATTAATAAGCAAGGTAAAATTAGAGGCCAATTAGTAAGAATGATTTAGGTTTTCTAACAACAACTTATTATCTTAATCCAAATTTTGTTATTATTGTAATTAAATACTCTAAGGATTAAGAAGATTTAAAACCATAATCTCAAATCATATAATTTAAAATCAAATCATAAATAATTTATACCCACAGCTCATACCTCTAATCAGGATAATCCTGCTGTAAGGTACATGACCTAATAAATATTAATAACACAAATTTAACAGAACACGCACGCAATTAGTGAAGTTTAACTAGAATCCATTAAAATTACTGCTCCTAGAACATTAATTGAAGAACACTTAGCTAAGTAACTATGTACTCATACATAAATGTAACCACTAAAAAGATTAGTGTGAAAAGGTTCGCGATAACTCTCTTAATAGTTATGACAGGCTTGTACCTACATCAAAAAATATTATATTTGTTTTACGTCATTACTTTATACTACATCCTCGGTCTCCCCCCGTTGGTCTCGTGGTCGCAAGCGCGACTGCTGAGCGTGGGGTCCTGGCTTCAATTCCCGGGTGGGGCAAAGTGTTCTGGGTTTTTCCATTAGGAATTTCTTAGTAACAGCCCGGAGTTTGGAAGTTGGCTGTGTGATACCCCCGTGCCTCGGAAAGCACGTTAAACCGTTGGTCCTAATGCCTTCAACACCCTGCCCTGGAGTTGCATTAGGGAGGCACTCCGGTATCACCGGATGCCAACCTACCTCTGTCGCGTGGTCGAGGCCTATCTGACGGATAGGGCCGTCATCTACCCCGGTCACGAGGGGGAATAGAACCGGCGAGAGATGTCGTGCGGTGTCCCACAGGGATCGGTCCTGGGGCCGCATCTGTGGGACATCGGTTACGACTGGGTGCTGCGCGCCGACTTCCCTAGCGGCGTCAGCGTAGTTTGCTACGCTGACGACACGCTGGTCCTTGCGCAGGGGAGGTCGTACGAGGCGGCGGCCGAACTGATGACACGCGGGGTTGCGACAATCGTCGATAGGATCCGGCAATTGGGCCTCGAGGTGGATTTGCACAAGTCCGAGGCCATGGGTTTTCATGGTCCTCGGAACGCGCCACCTGCGGGTTCCCAACTTACGGTAGGAGGGGTTCACATCGGCGTCGAGTCGACGATGAAGTACCTGGGACTTGTCCTTGACAGCGGGTGGAACTTCGTTGAGCATTTCCGACGTTTGGCTACCAGACTGGAGCGGGCTGGGGCTGCATTAAAGCGGCTCCTGCCCAATCTGGGGGGTCCAAACGCCTCCTGCCGGAGGCTCTACACGGGGATCGTGCGGTCCATGGCCCTCTACGGGGCACCGGTGTGGGCGCCCTCACTGAGGCTGCGCCCAGCGCGCCGGTTGTTTGCGGCCCAGAGGGTCATGGTCATCCGGTTAATCCGGGGATACCGCACGGTCTCGTGCGAGGCGGCGAGCCTCCTTGCCGGAGTGCCACCATGGGATCTGGAGGCAAAGGTCCTCGCGCACATGTGGGAGTGGCGCGAGGAGGCGAAAGGCCGGGGCGAAACTCCGCTGCCGCGACAAATCGCGGCACGGCGGACCGAGCTCCGGTGTCATCTCATGGCGACATGGCGGGTACGATTGTCGCAACCCAGTGCTGGGCACGCCACAATTGCGGCGGTAAGTCCCCTCTTTGAGGAGTGGATAGAGAGGCGTCACGGCGTCCTCACCTTCCGCCTGACGCAGGTTCTCACCGGGCATGGGTGCTTCGGTGGGTTCCTGTTCAGGATAAAGCGGGAGGATACGTCCGGGTGTTTCCATTGCGAGGATCGTCTGGAGGACACGGTGGAGCATACGGTGGAGGTGTGCCCTGCCTGGGCGGAGCACTGCCGTGTCCTCGTGGAGGCCATCGGCGGCGGCGACCTCTCGCGTCCGGCCCTGGTGCGAGCCATGGTACGGAGCGAGAGGGAATGGGAAGCCGTCACCTCCTTCTGCGAAGCAGTAATGCTCGCAAAGGAGGAGGCGGGGCGCGTGAGGGAGTGGCAGTCTCTGCGCCCTCACGTCCCTAGCCGCCGCAGGAGGAGACGCCCCGGGCGTCGGGAGTCAATAGCGGACTCCCGACCACCGTAGGCACGAGCTTGCGGGTGGCGAGCAATGGGTAGCTCGCCGCCCGGTAAGGACCAAGCTCGGGTCGACGGCGCGCAGTGTTCCACGCGCGCCTCAAAGAGATGTCAGCAGCAGTGTAGGGGTCTACTAGGACCGATGCCTGCCGGGGTCGCGTGATAGTTCGAAAGAGATACCGTGACCCTGGCACATGGGCAACTGATGGAACACGGGTGGGTTTTAGTCAGTAAAAGTCTGACACGCCCTCCCGCTCCGCCCAGAGCGGGAGAAGTCATTTGATGATTTACCATCCTGAAAAAAAAAAAAAAAACCGTTGGTCCTACGCCAGATCTCTCTCCGGTCGTGTCGGATTGCCGTCCCATCGGACTATGAGAGTGAGGGAAGAGTGAGTGCTCCTGTGTCTAAGCATACACTTGAGTACTATAATATCTCCCGCGAAATACGGTTTTGAGGACTATATGTATATATATATACCACATCCTTATTACCATTTTAACATGCCAAAAACCCTGCCAGGGTCACGTGATTGGTCGAAAGAGACTGGAAGAAGCCGGAAAGTCTGACAACCAGTCTTACCAAGAGGTTCCGTCTTACCCAGTAACTGTGTTGTGGATTTGAGATAGGCATACGCTCCATGTAATATACTGGTATTCAGCTGTACCGATTAGACAGGAAGCTGACCCTAAAGTACTTGGAAAAGTCTTGGCAGACGACGCAAACGATGATTATGAGAAGCGATGTCATATCTATACTTATATAATATTATAAAGCTGAAGAGTTTGTTTGTTTGAACGCGGTAATCTCAGGAATTACTGGTCCGAATTGAAAAAATCTTTTTGTGTTGGGTAGCCTATTTATCGAGAAAGCCTATAAGCTACGGTTGTAAGCTAATAACGTCACGCTATAACCAAGAGGAGCGGAGCAGTAATGAAAAATGTTGCGAAAACGAGGAAAATCGCACGGGTAGGTGATTCGACGCGACGGGAACAGTCGGGGAAACAAAAAATTTAACGTGGACTAAGTCGCGAGCAGGAGCTAGTTACTGTATACAGCGTTAATTCATAAGTGAGACAAATGCTGTTCATTATCAGTATCGTCTTTCCCCAACCACGATGTGGCTAATTGGCTTCCAGTCTAACCGGCTGCACTGAATACCAGTACATGGAGCGATTGCATATCTGAAAACACTTGGAACTTATTGACTTGCTAGTGTTACTTCCAAAAATACGCGTTGTTTATTGTGGGTAACAGGAAAGCAAGTAGCGCAATAATTATGCTAAATTATTTCTCCATGTGGTGTTATAGGAAGCAAGGTTTTCTGAATACAGTTTTTGACTAATCTCAACACACTGAGTTCACTTATAAGATTGTGAACAACGTTTTTTGGTAGATAGACATCATTATTCATTTCAGGCAAAATACGTCCACTGCTGGAGATAGGGCAGGCTCCCAATGGGGATTTGTCATAATCGCTACGCGTGGCAGCCGGGTTGGCGATCGCAATATAGTGGTAAAATAGATGGCATAGAGAACGCTGCTACCCATTCTCTAGTAAGTCCCTTAGTCGCCTTTTACGACACCCACGGGAAGAAAATGAATGATACTATTCTTTACGTCCGCCACCACACAGAACGTGGATAGATATATAAGAGTGGAAACGCCGGACAGCTGTAGAGGACGCCCTAGAAGGATATATTGGTGATGTTCCTCAGAAAAGTTAGATGCGTGGCACTTGCAACTGGCGCGAGTGTATGGCCTGATGTATGAACGTGAACGAAGCAAAAAAAGTATGGAAGTAACACGTGGCGTTCTGTAATTCCGCCTACCTCCATGGAAAAGGGCGTGATTTAATATATATGTATGTATCTACATAATTGGTAAAAAACAAGATTATTCTAGGTCACCGCTACCACTTCGTTCAGAGTGGGACTTTTGTGACTACCTTCAATTTTGTTAAGGTGGTGTAAACTTTGAACCAGTGTGATGTTTCACAAAGTAAGTTATCGAACCTAAAGTAATGAACAAGAGAATATGCCCACAGCTTCTCTCCGTATTAAACTAAGATTTAGCTGACATTTTCTGTTAATAATGATCGTTGGCTAAAGTTAAGTTTATTAAGAATTTAGTGGTTTACCGCTACGGCGCCTTCATGTATACTACAACTTAGGCAAAGAGTGTGCTTTACATTTATAAAGTACACTCTTTGCCTAAGTTGTAGTGTTAGTTGTTTTAGATGGCGATCCATTTTTATCTGATACTAGATTCTGCCCGCGACTTCGTCCGCGTCAAATTTTTGCTCCCCTGACCCTTCCCGTCGCATCGATTTGACTGCTAGTTTTCGTCCATTTTTCGTTGTTGCTCGCTCCTTTTGAGTTATAGTGAGTCAACCTTAAAAGATAGACATATGCTCTCGCGGACTTTCTTTTAGAACTTTTTAAAAGGAACAGTTCCGTCATACATGATTTTTGCGTTACTTTAACCGTTTACGCAGCGCATGCAACGGAAACTCTCAAAAGGAATAAATTTTCCCCGTTTTTGCAACATTTTTCATTACTGCTCCGCTCCTCTTAGTTGTAGCGTGATGTTATATAGCCTATAGCCTCCCTCGATAAATAGGCTATCCAACACAAAAATATTTTTTCAATTCAGACCAGTAGTTCCTGAGATTAGCGCGTTCAATCAAACAAACAAACAAACTCTTCAGCTTTATAATATTTAATAATTAATAATAATTAATAATTAATTAATCAATAATTAACTTTACCAAAATATGTAAATGTAACTTTACCAAAATAAATATCAGATAATTTATTTTGGTCTATGGCCATCATAGTTAAAAAAGATGTAGGTACCAATACTCTTTTAAACATTCATTTTTAGTAAATTATAATGATGTAATGATATTATTTACAATTCATCTTTTTAAATTTCAAGATATTTAAAAACGTATTTACTTAAAATTTAGGAATAGATTACATGCCTTTAATTTCACATAAGTAATTATTACCTAGGTACTTATGTCAAATTTTCACAGATTTATTTTCTTTTCAACCGACGAAAAAAAACGGAGGTTATCAATTCGACGCGTACATTTTTTTTTTTTTAATTTCCCTTTTCTATAGAATCAATATTATTTATCTATTCCTTTACTCAAAGTTCTTGTTTTTCTTTTTCAGATCTTCGCAAGAAAGTCCGGTAAGTTGGAGCACAGGCGCTACCATTCTCCTACAAAACAAACTTCGCTTTGTCATTGAAATCACATAACGTCGGAACCACAAAGATTACAGTTTTTTTAGGAAAATTAATTTCCAAAAGTTTGTTCAAACTTTATCGAAGGACGTCGGGATATTTCGGTTCAAAAATTGGCTTAGCGCGAGTCGGACTGCCGCACTATGGGTTCCGTAAGAATTTAAATTCCTCCAATTTATGATTAAAACGGTGATAAACACGTCCATTAATCAACTAAGCCTATTGCAATTCACTGATGGATCTCCCATGCTGCGCCACAATACCTTGTCTTCTGCCTCCCGCATATACTCTGTCCCAGCTACTTCCTTAAGGTCATCGGTCCATCCAGCTGGAGGGCGTCCCACCCTACGTTTGCCGATACGCGGTCTTCGCTCCAGGACTCGTCTGCTCCAACGGCCATCGGTCCTTTAACAAACATGAAAGTGGCAAGAATGTCATTTTAGCTTGCTTACTCTACTAGCTATGTTGGTAAGTCCAGTTTTATTTCGGACTGCTTTTGCCCGCGGCTTCGCTCGCGTGGATGTCGGAAATTAATGCAGGCGGACGTACTACCGCGGTAAGAATGTTTTAATCCAGGTTATATAGGTAATAGCTGTTACCCGCGACTTCGTCCGCGTGGTATTTAATAAAAAGTTTTTCATTCTTTTTTTTTTCGTGAGATCCTATTTTTTTTCTAAAATAAAAGTAACCTAAGTTACTCCTTGTTACATCAGCTATCTGCCAGTGAAAGGCCCGTCAAAATCGGTTCAGCCATTTCAGAGATTAGCCGGAACAAACAGACAGACAGACAGACAAAATTTGTAAAAAAATATTGTTTTGGTATATGTACCGTGTATACATCCATATGCACTTAGTAAAAAGTGGTTATCTTAATATTACAAACAGACACTCCAATCTTATTTATTTGTCTAGATGACCGTTTCGACACCATATGTCGGGCAGGACGCACTGGTTGAAGGCGATGACACGTGATCTTTGAAAATTTAACTACCTACTTACTACCTTTAAAATAAATAAATTTAAATTTAGGGAAGTACGATAGAAAAGAAGTTCTGAAAGCTATATCAAAACATTTGACGATTGGTAATCAAGACGTCGGTAAAAGTTTCCTGTGTTAAACTTGACTATTTTGAAAGTTGGGTGGCTAGATGTTGTCACTGAGACATAAGATCATAGTTTTTCTGTGTCATTTCTTCAGTTATACTTATATCTCCTCACTATACTATCTTTATCTCTTAGGGTTAAAATAAAACACCCCTCTCACAGAAGGGTGGCGAAGACAAACCGAATGGGATTAGTAATAGCATCCAGTTTTTATCCTGCGGTTACGAATCCCAATAGGGTCAATAATAATTCAGGTCTTTCAAACATTTCCTATTCGCAGCCAAACTCAATCTAAAGTCAACGTTATCGCATATCAAATATCCTTTGCTGGTCTTTGTCGGGACAAACTTTGAAAACTCGGGGCCAACCATCAATAGAATCGAATGTATGAATAATGAATGATTTTGTTCCACTCAGGTTTTTGTAGGGCAGAAGATACACATCAGACTTTTGTAGGGCCCAGGTCTTTTGTTGATGCGATCGTGGAATCTACTCTGTTGGAGCCTTTATTTAATTATTTTTCAAGTTTTGTAGAAATTTTGAGGTGTATGATTCTCTCGGCGAGTGTCTTGTCTACACCTTGTGAGCGTCACTACAGGAGTCCTCTCTTTGATAGGTTTTGTCGGTTCAACAAACAAGTACTTACCTGTGCAGTGTGAACAGTCAGCGATCAATTATTCATATACTATGTTTCTTTTACTTACCTACGATACCGACCATCTTTTGTACGTGTCTTGAGCGAAACAGTCGCGGTAAGTAAGGTGGCGTAGGAGATAAATGATTGCATATTAATTTGTCTACTAAATGGGTATAACTAACTAACTTCACCTTTTTTTTTTTTTATCGTGTGGAAATCCTCATGGATGTCCTCCACCCCGGGGTGAGTGGAGGGGTCTGTCAGACTCTTACTGACTAAAACCACACGGTGTTCTGCAGCTACCTATAGCCGGGGTGCTGGAGTGCTTGCGCATTTCGTCACGCTCCCCCGGCTAGGTGTTGGCCCGCATGAATACATGCGGCCCCCGTCACCCTAAGGCATAGCCGCCTAGGTGAAGTTAGTTATTCTCTAAATAAGTCTGGCCTTGTCGCCAGATCAGCTCATAAACGAGCTCTGTTTGAGTCCAAAACAAGCCGCTCAATCTCGAAATATGAAACTAAGCATAAGCACAATATTGTTATATTCGCAGGATTGCCGGCAAAACACATGAAGTCAGAAACTACAAAATGCCACTTGCTACAAGCCTTACACACTCATTTTACTTCATCGAGGTTCATACATCTAACACGTCGGTTGCGCGTACTACGCACCTGACCTTTTTGGAGAACATCACCAATAAGCTCATAAAAAAGTCGTTCATATTCTATCTCCCGTGTACGCACGCCCCTATAAAACATAACGTTTCGTTATGCAAATTTATTCAATAGATCGGAACAATTTCCTCGTGATTCCCTTATTTTTATGACGTCAGTATCAATTTGTTGAGATCTAAGGCGACGTCAATGTTTAACACTGCACGTTCTTGTGTACGTGGTTTTCATATTTATAAAAAGGTTATTGTATTTTTTCCCGTGCGTATTTGAGGGCGGCCAGACTGACAAGAAACGGAATCCATCGTATCTGACTCGGCTGGGCAGCGTTCGGGAAGCTACGCAATATCTTCTCGTCCCACATACCGTAGCATCTCAAGATGAAAGTCTTTGTCTAGTGAATGTTGCTAGTGATGACCAATGGCAATAAAACGTGGTCGCGAAGGCTGAAAGTCACCAAATGGGTATTGGAGAGGGCAGTGCTTGGAGTTTACCTACGCGATTGAATCAGAAATGAAGAGATCCGTAATCGAACCAAACTTATCGCCATGCCGATAGCACATAGCCCGAAGAATTGCCAACCTTAACATTAGAAGTGCGGGCGTCCCAAATTTGACCCATTTCGATGTTCTTCCTGCTCTAATTAATATTTTACTATGCAGACTTTTCATGAAATATGCTGATTATTATATTTATTATTCATACTAGATTTCAACGACGTAATTGCAATATACATTTTTTTTTAATCCAAATTTACAACAGTCGGTATGTTTAGCGCTTCTAGTGTTAAGTGGCAGTAGCCGATGGGGCCGTAAGGTTCTGGAATGGCGACCGCTTATTGGTAGATGTAGCATTGGAAGGGCTCCCACAAAATGGATCGATGACCCATGAAGGCCCTGAATTTGAGAAGCACATCACCCGTCGTAGTGGCGGTGCTTGGGGGAGGCCTTTGTCTACCAGTGGATATCTTTTGGCTGAAATGATAACGATAATGATGATGATGATGAATATTGACAAGCAATCAGTCAAGCTATCTTCATGTTTGTAAAAGATTTTTTAGTATAGGTAGCTCTTGACTGCTTCGTTGGTCTTTAAAGTCGCAAGCGGTACTGCTAAGCATGAGGATTCGATTCATCGGTTGGACTAATTATCATTGGGTTCTTCGATCAAGATTTTCTCTATATCAACCAGAGTCGGTATTTATGCCCGGCTGATAGCAAAAGTCCTTCCCACTATTTCATGGGAATTATTTATATAACTGGCGAAATATTGGTGAAGGTACTAACACATCTGTCTAACCCTTTGGCGATTACAGGCGTTATGTTGTTTTATATTTTTCCCTACTGAAGACTCCGGGGTGATCACGAGTTGTATTATGATAGGGTTTTAGTAGGGTCGGAAAAGACCCGAGCTGCATTATGCTCGAGCGTGCTCAAACACACGACAAACAGAATCATGTTTTGAACGCTATTCTGAAATCTAGTTCAGTTGTTATTTAATACTAGGTATAATTAGCCTATGTTTAGCAGTGGACTAAGATATTGGTTGAGTTGATTGATTGACTGGCCTGTTAGTCTAGTGGTTAGTGACCCTGACTGCTAAGACTGAGGTCGTGGGTTCGATTCCCACCCAGGACAAATGTTTGTGTGATGGGCACGATCATTTGTTCTGTGTCTGGGTGTAAGTTATCTATACTATGTATGTATTTAGAAATATATAAGTGTGTTTATCAGTTGTCCGGTTGCCATAGTACAGGCTCTGCCTAGTTTGGGATCAAATAACAGTGTGTTGGTTGTCCTAAGATATTTATTTATATTTATAATCAGCCTATAATGTTCCCACTGCTGGGACACAAGGTTCGTCTCGCTGAGAGGGAGTGGGCTGTAATCTACCATGCGGGCCCAGCGCGAGTTGGTAGATGTCACATGTTCTAGGACTTGCCCGCCGGCTTGACCGGTTTCCACACGATGTTTTCCTTCACTGCTTTGAGAGCAGCGGTGGTGAAATTATTTACTTAAAGTAAAGCTGCCTAGGTTTTTCTGAAGACCTACAACTCCTAAGTCGCGGCTTTTACCACTGGGCCACCACTGCTCTCGTTTTATTCTGATTACTTATTAATATTTATTGAAATGAAAAACATTAATTTCAATTAATATTCATCGCAATTCTTTCTGCGTACCTACCCTTAGTAGTGTAAAGACCTTTCGACAATTTCCATTCGAGTAGATTAGAAAATGGGGCAGATCAATATTACACTCAATTTTGACCATTGGCGAGTGAAAAGTTCAATATTTTTCACGCCCACTTAATCAAGAATTTTGCACAGATAAAACGTTAGGGAATTTGCCGCCACGTTCTGATTAGCAACACGAAATTAAAACAAAACGACACACACCGGTACATATTCGAAGATAAAACTTATCAGATGTTGGCAATCTGCCGACAAAGAATATTGCTTCGGCAATAAGCTAGCGAAAAATATTCAGTGGGATTGTGAAGGCAGGTACCGATTCTGGAAAAATATGAATTTCAAATGTTTATTGTGGAACAAAATTGGCTGGTTCTCAGAATTATCAGTGGATTTATACTTTGATTAAACGTTTTGTTGAATTTTCAAAGTAATACCTACAATGAAAATTTCTCTCTCTCTCTTTTCTGCCTGTGTGAGTGCTATTGGAGACGTATTTTTAAGGTTCCTTATCAAAATGGTAAAAAGGAACCCTTATGGAGTGACTCAGTCTGTCTGTCACAGCTGAATAACTCAAGAAAAATGCTACTGACTTGACATTTGGAATTGTCTAAGATGACGTTTACCGAATTATTTTACAAATGACAAAAGAATAAAAATAATAGCAATTTTTTTTTTTGCAACAGGTATTGAACGGGGTTCTTAAAAATTCGAAGTGGGGCTACTAGGGCTTGCGGGGTAACATTTGAAAGAACTCTATTTAAACACTTTCAAGCATTTTTCTTTTTTCTTGTAAGCTGCATAGAATGAAAAAACAAAATAATAATACCGCCCTCTCTTATCTCCGAAGTTTGCATAAAGAAAAATCTGAAATTATTTTGTGATAGAAATTTATGTAATTTATTGGAAAAATAAAATGATGACTTTAAATTGCACACTTTTTCAAAAATCTTCAACAAAAATGACAATAGTTCCAATATCGGTTAAGAGATGACGCTGACCTAAAACTGTAATACTGTATGCAATAGAATTATACTATTCAATATTTATATATGATGGTAAAGGAAATTAACCTCTAAGTCCCTGAGATACCACATTTGGTATAGACACAATCGTTTTTTAATTGTGTCTGTAATTACGGTAATTGACTGGTTAAGAAAATACGTTCATTTGCGGCATACATGACGCAAAGAAAGACAAAAACATACAAATAACATGCGTCACATCCACGCAAAACGGCCATCACTCTGCGTAATGTTGTGATCCTATGCGAGACAGAGCCGCAGCGCTGGTTGGCTGGTGGTACGGAACCCTCGGTGCGCGAGTTCGACTTGCTCTTGTCTGGTTTTTGTTGTTTTTACAAATATCAACATAACGGAACCATTTCTTCTAGAATGTGTAAAGATATGAGTACTAGGCTATATTATAATCCAGGATTTGTCGTTACGTTCCGTTTTTATTGATATGTCAAAAGCGTTTGACTGTGTAAAGTATGATATTTTGCTTGCTAAATTAGAAAGTATAGGTATAAGAGGCATAGCACTTAAATTAATTGAGAACTATCTAAATAATACAATGCAGGGCACTGTTATTGAGGTATATAATGAACGTACAAAAATTGTAGACGTAGTAAAATCTAAATTCGACTCTGTAATACTGGGTGTACCGCTAGGCAGTATATTGGGGCCCCCATTGTTCTTATTGTATATTAATGAGCTTCCAAATATAATTAACCATCTTTGTGTAATGTATGCTGATGACGCAACTATATTTATTTCAAATGAATATTCTAATAATCTTATTTTTGAAAGTGAAATAAATAGAACATTATTAACTGTAACTGATTGGTTGCAGTCAATAAATTTAAAAGTAAATGCCTCAAAAACCAAACTTATTCAGTTCAGAAATTATAAAAGTAAACTTACTACGTTGAATGTAACCATGTCTGATACAGTCATTGAAGAAGTAAAAGACACAAATTTCTTAGGAGTGATAATAGATCAACATTTAAACTGGAAGGCACATATTGAAAAGATTAATAAAAAAATATCCAGTGCCTGCTACGCATTGTCAGTCCTGGCAGAAACCACGAATCCATGTGTTACTAAAAATGCTTATTTTGGAAATGTATACCCTCTGTTAAGTTATGGTGTCATATATTGGGGAAACTCAACAAACGTACAATCCACATTCATTCTCCAGAAGAAATGTCTTAAGACAATATACAATATGTACAGTACCGACTCATTAAGAGATGTCTTCAGAACGGAGGGATTCTTGACACTGACTGGTATCTATATACTTGAATTATGTTTATTTGTAAAAAACAATATGCAATACTTCAATTTTAAATCAAATTCTAAAAAAAATATTAGATCACAATATAAATATGACATTAATTTACCAGTTATTAATAATATGATGTTTTATAAAAGTACTTATGTGACTCCTATTCGTGTTTACAATCAGTTACCACCAACGATTAAGCAATTAAATGTAAATATGTTTAAAAATAAATTGAAAAAGATGTTAATTGAAAATGTATTTTATAATCTACGTGAGTTTTTTGATAAAAAAATAATATTTGTAAGAAATTATAATAGGTTCCTTAAAAAAATAATGCATGTCCGATTTGGGTAGACTGTTGAAACTAAAAATGTAATGTTTATTAATAAGAACTTAATGTACACAGTTATGCAATAAATATATCTTTATCTTTATCTTTATCTTACCATATAATATGATGATCAATTCACAACGGGACGATCTGTTTGTATCTTAAAACTTACACTTATCGTTCGATGTCGTCGTTATCATTATACAGGGACAAATTAATTTAGCTGGCCACAATTTACCCGCATGTCGGGTAACAATATCGAATTAGGTATGTTTGTAAGTATGTGAGCACCATGTATCTATCATATAGTTAATTTATCTCTAATTGCATCATTTTCAATTCTTTTACCTGTTGTTGTATGGTAATTTTATTTTAGGTGCATCATCTTCACATATAATGTACATAAATATTATATACAAATATTGAAAAACATTTTAATCGAGTAACGAGTTTTTTGCCCATTCTTCTTCATACGAATCTACCTTTTGGAAGGGGTTACTAGAATCAATTATATTTTCATGTAACTTTTGACGTTCTAAAGTGCCTTTTTGGGCCTATTTGAAATAAATGCTTTGACTTTGAAACCAATAGAAGGAAAAATACATACTGGTACAGAATATTGAAAATAACGAATCCGATACAAAAGCTGCCCTTTTCACCTTTGCCATGTGACACAAAGCTCACGTTCACACGCACGTCAGAATAATGCGGCGGGATTTTACCTCGTACCCGGTTTTTAACTGTCAGTGTAGACCCGAAAATTCAGACTGTAATAGAAGAGTGCATCTAGTGAGCGAAATCAAAACGCGGCGGGAAAAATTTTCCGTAAGTCTTTTAGGTAGGTAATCGTTTTATTCTGATGACTATTACCAAAAGATCATGTTGTGCTGACCGCAAATTAATTAGGATAAAGTCAGGAAAATTATAATTTCATACCTTAGAAATGAAATCATAAGTCTGCGAGTATTTTTTTTTCTATTTTCAAACAAGGTGTTAGAAAACTTTTTTACAAAAAAAGAAGTCGGTTGTTTTTTTTTTTTTTTGTAATAAAGTTTTTATTTAAATTTTTAGTTTTGTTATCTACCCCACACTAATTCCAAACAAACAATGCATATTTATGCGATAGCCGAAATCGCGGTTGATTTGCCGTCATTTTTTAAAGACTTCCGGTGTCTGTCTCCGGAACTCATCATCAGATCTATATGAAATTTATATGGGATCTTTTCGAAATAAACCCCTTTCGAACAAAAAAGAATTTTGCAAATCTGTTTACATATGACGGAGTTATGGCCTAACATACATAAAAAAAAATATAAACAACCGAATTGTTAACCTCCTCCTTTTTGAAGTCGGTTAAAAAAACCGCTAAGTACGAGTCGGACTCGCACATGAAGGGATCCGTACCATCGAACAATGTATAACACTAAATATTTCTTTTATGGAATCCCGAAAATTTATTAACTTATGAATATAGAAAATTCTGATGAATGATCATCCTTTGTTTCATATCAGATGCTTCATTTTTGCAAATTCTTTCATTCGGCATCTTTCACTCGAAGAAAAACAAATCAAAAGTGATAAATTAACTTATTATAGTAAACCGATCGAACGATGTTGGATTTTAACATTAGTCATCTTTTATTCACGGTCCGGCCAAAAAAGTAAATAGGTAAATAATCGTTAATTTTCTATGATTTGTCTTGTGAACGTTGAATGAAAAAATAACATTCATTCTAGTAATCCGTTTACTTGATTGAAACGTCTGATGTCAGCTTTGTCCCAATTTATTTGGGTCCACGCATTGATATTAGAAAGCGGTAGATACGATATCAAACATAGAACGCGGTCCTTTGAAAAAAAAAAATAGATGTTTTGACTAATAAATTGTAAACGGTAATTCTGTATAGCACGAAAATATTGATAATCAGCTTTTGCGCGCGATATCGTCCGCGTAAATGTCGCGAACGCAAACGAAGTTGCGAAAAAAAGTGTCCTATATCCTTTCTTAGGGCTTAAACTTTCCCCGCACCAAATTTCTTCAAAATCGGTTCAGTTTGTTTAGTCGTGAAAGCATAACAGACAGAGATACTTTCGCATTTATACTATTAGTAGATAGTATAGAAATCTGTATATACTTCTTCTTTAAACTCAGCTTTATTAGAAGATAGTATTTAGTTAGATCTCTAAATACTATCTTCTAATAAAGCTGAATTTATAATCATCTTCTAATAAATCTGATTAGCTTCGTCGGTCCTATTTGAGACATTATTTTTGCATTTGGTAGCCCAATTCTAGAGAAAGGTCGTTTAACGTCACGCTATAGTCCCTAGGAGCCGACCAAAGAAATAATGTTACAGAACACTGAGAGAAGATGAAGTAACAGAGCACAGATATTATAATATATACTAAACTTAGTACTTACATTTACTTATTAATATTATAAATGCGAAAGTAACTCTGTCTGTTTATTACGCTTTCACTGCTAGATAATAAACCGCTGAACCGATTTTAATGAAATTTAGTACGGAGTAAGTTTGAACCCCAAGAAGGACATAGGCCTATTTATATTCAGCGACTTTGTCTACGTCCACGATAATCTACATTTAAGCGAACGAAATCGCGGGCAAAAGCTTTTAATCAATATGTTTATGCAAAACAGCGCCCAATTCAATAATAAATTGTTGAGCTATATTCTATAGTTTTCAGTTATTTACAGTAAAAATTTACGACTTTATATAAGTTAAAACATAACAAAACAGGTAAAAAAAATCACTGTGCAGAACTTGACCAAAGGAGATTGCCACGGAGCAGGTCCCTTTTGTAGTATCGTGTGCCTGATTCAAAAAATAAAGTAAAAATATGATTGATTTTTTTGTGTACAGGGTATGTTTTATACAATTTCTTTCATCCTGGGAATAAAGTTAATTAATAGTTAAACATTACGTTGACATCCGTTTGATTCAATGTAGTCTGTGGTTTGATTGATATAAAAAAATGTTGCCTGGTATCAAAGAAATAACTAACGAAAATGACGTCTTTTAATCAATTGAGTAATCGATTTCAAAATAAAACGATAATTAAACAATAGAAAACAATTATTGTTAATTATATATAACCTATTGGCAGTACATCTCAACATTAAGATTAAAATCTCAACATTTGACAACTTCCACGCTACTGTGGTATCCTTTTTGTATTCACAACGATGAGGTAGAATCATGTTACCCCTGTCCTTTTTAGACGTATGTATTATTGTATCTGAAATGAACAAAGATAGGCGTACCCGCCAAATATGAGTCTATGTAAAGTATTCTTGATGACGAAAACTATTGGAAACCTATACACTGCTCATAGCCGGTGCAAGTAGAAGCGATGGAACGATGACAAGAACAGGTTCAGAGATTCTTGGACGATATATTTTATGAAGAATAAATGGTTTGTTCAAGTTTTGATTTCTTTTATTTCCTTTGGTACTTAGACATGAACTACTTACATATTAATAATGTTAATTATTTTATGAAAGTCCAGTGCTGAAGCTGTTAACTAGATATACATTTTTTATCATATTTAAACTTCATTATTCTACACCATCTATGAGTACTTATCTACTTTTTATTGTGTTGCTATTTTTTGTACCGACATAAAGTATTAAAGACAATCCCATCCCCATAGTGATGTATAATATAAAGTAGAAGTAGGTACTTAACCTAAATAGAATAAGGAGGAAATGTCAATATCAATTTCTAATTATAACCTAGATTTGTACAACAGAAAAACAACGATATCTCTTGAACCAGGATGAATAAATGAAAAATGGTTTCTGATTAAGAAAATACTATGTTTTTAATTTTATGTAAAATAAAAATCTTCATGGCACAACAATTTTCCACTGGGACCCAACTTCCCCTACAAAACGGGCAATCTCCTTTATAAGGAACCACTCAACAAAATACACCATAAATGACGGAGTTCTGAGGTAACAAAGATAATGAAAAATATACGATTTGAATTGAAAACGGTCTCCTTATATTGAAGTCGTTTAAAAATAAAACTCTAACAATAAAATAATCGTATTTCTGCAGCAATTTTTCTAAAAGCTTTTCAAGAAATGCTACTCCTCTGGTAGCAATTACGCTAGGCTGACACTGATATTTCCTAGTTCTAAAAGTAAATAAAACTGCGTTATTGTCTTAGGAACACAATGCCACAATATCTTGGTCCACCCACGGCTTCCTGAAACATTTCTCTAAGTAATGAAATTTTCTACGAGGCTTGCAAGTGGAGGTAACTGCTTCTCGTAAAGAATAATTCAGTGAAATACTGTTTTCTAAGGTTTTTGTGTGAGAAAGTACGACATCACGTTTTTCCGGCCGTGATTCGTAAGTTTTTGAAAGTCATTTTGGGTAATTAGAAGCCCAAAAGAGTGAGAAACAGTTTTACTAAAGGGTTTTACTCAGTAACTGAGTTGTGGAAGTCAGATAAGCAGTCGTTCTTTGTTTTGAATGACATCTTGCAAGTCCACCTATGAGGTTGTCGGCTGCTTAATCTCACTTGCCTGTGGTTACCTTTTTTAATTAAGAACTCCAGCCAGGACTTAAAACTAGAGCGACTACTCGAGTACTCAGTAAGGGCACCCCCTTTTATTGTGGGGGGGAAATCATCAAATGACGTCTCCCGCTCTGGGCGGAGCGGGAGGGCGTGTCCGAACAAATAGAGTGCATTGCCGTTCTCTTTTTGAAAGTATTCCTTAGGACAGTCTTAACAAATTCTATGTTAAAGCAGAACAATATTTAACACTTGAGGTGTTACATGGTGACGCTGTTTTACGTGCAAAGTAACGTTTATAGATCTCGGCCTAAGCTTCTATACAAGGTGTTCCTTTTGATATCCCATAACTTAGGAGCATTAACGAGACCATGTCAAAGAACCAACAACAACAACAAAAAATATGATTTATTAAATACAATATATACATTTTTTCATACAAATTAATTCGACGTCACGTTTCATTAATACCCACGTTATGGGATATCAATATTAACACGTTATATAAGGAGGCAACTATATCGACGCGTTACCTGTTACCATGGACTCAGTGCATAATTCTCAATCCCACTGCGGTGTAATTTTCGTCGCTTGATAAAATATTATTTCCATGGACTTTTAACACGTAGGCACTTTTCAATGAAACAGCTAATTTTTTTATTGATAACGACGAAACATTTCTACTCTAAATTTTTATTAAGCTGAATTTATGGTTACGTATTGGGTATCCACCCAGTATAATTTCATATGCCATCGACTACGTAATATAACAGAATGAATTACAGTTTTTTAATAAGAGCCTGTACATTTATTGTCCCTTTGGCTAGAGTTCACCCTACATTGGAATCGCCATGAAGATAAGTAAGCACAGCTATCTAAATAGGTAGGTACACACATCAACTCAACATCAGCGTCACAGCCTGTTTGTCTTCGTTCCACATTCGCTCAATAGCGTCGAACTGGAAGTTTTTATCACGTATCATGTGACTATTTATATCCTGGAGGTACCTTAATAGGTAGGGTATTATGAGTAAGTATAAATAATTATTAGGTATATCAGGTGCCTGCCAGGGTTGCGGATTTGTACTAAAAAGTTATTGTGGCCCTGGCACAGGCAACTGAAAGCACACGGGTAGGTTTTAGTCAGTGAAAGTCTGATACGCCCTCCCGTTCCGCCCAGAGCGGAAGACGTCATTTGATGATTTCCCCAACAAAAAAAGAGGTGTAGCCGTAGGATGTGAGGGACTTGGACTCGTTGATATTAGAATGCGTTAGGTACGGTAACGCACTCTAACACCAATATCATTAAATCTGGACTCGAAGCACAACTACATGCAATGAATGTCACACATCTGTGATCACAGCACACAGTTGCATACTTGAAGTTACGAATAGATAAGGACAGAGGTAGGACCCGACACCATCGTACGAGCGCAATCGCGTAAGCTAACGAATGCTTACGATTGTGAACTTTATTAATTATAATAATATCTTACGACAACCAATACACCGTTATCTGATCCAAAACTAGGCAGAGCCTGTACTATGGTAACCAGACAACTGATAAAAATACTTATATATTTCTAAATACATACATATCATAGATAAATTACACCCAGATACAAAACAAATGATTGTGCTCATCACACAAAGATTTGTCCTGGGTGGGAATCGAACCCACGACATCAGTATTAGCAGTCAGGGTCACTAACCACTAGACTAAGAGGCCAGTAAATAAATAATAGGCTGAGGAATTATATTATAAGACAACGGTGCGGTTTGAAAGAAGATGTAGCGACAAAAAATTAAAAGAGTATGCTTGGATGATTTGGTCATGGAGAGGATGAATAAAGGCGACTAACAAAAGGTATTTACAAGGCAGGTGGATTGGACATGCCGTAAAGGGGACGCCTTTCGAGAACATATAGGGACCTTATTAGTGATGTTCTTCAGAAGGGTCAGGTGCGTAGTACTGGTAACCGGCGTGCCTGTATAATCAGATGTATGAATTTAAACGAGGTAAAAGGATGTTAGGATTGCAGCAGGTGACGTTCTATAGTTTCTGCCTACCCTCATGGTAAAAAGGCGTGAGTTTATGTATGAATGTATGTGTGAAATTAAATAAAGTTAATTGCAAAAGTATCGTGTGGTGCCGGACGTAAAGAATAACACCACCCCATTTCTTCCCGTGGGTGTCGTAAAAGGCGACTAAGGGACTTACTAGAGAATAGGCAGCAGCATTCTCTATGCATTTTACCACCATACTGCGATCGCCAACCCGCCTGCCAAGCGTGGCGATTATGGCAAAGCCCCCCGAATTGGGGGAGGCCTAAGTCCAGCAGTGGACGTCTTAGGGCTGAAATGATGAATTGCAAATAATCTTGGATTATTGTAGATATATAAATATAAAATGTTGAAAGATAAAACATCATGACCCTTAACAATATGTTGAGCCCAAAGTAAAGTAATGAAAGAGAAGAGAAGCCCGCAACACGATCAATCATATTGTTATTAATTTCTCGAAATCTGTTACATCCACTCACTGAGGAGATTAATTTCATCTTACAACAGATGGTGACGATTACAGTTTGAAGACTCTTAGTAAAATTGATGTAATACATTTTGAAGTGGAGTGTTATTTATTTTATTGTGTCCCACTGGAAAAAACTAGCAAAGTGAACAATCTGCTAAGAGTAACTTATCAATCAGTACTTGCTTTAGTTTATATATTTTAATCTAGGCTAACTGATTATATATATAGAAAAAAAAAAAAAAAGATTTTTATCGACTTCAAAAAGGAGGATGTTCTCAATTCGTCAGTATGATCGACTTTTGTATGTGTATTTTGCGGTATCTCAGGCAAGTGCGGATTGATATCAAATCTTTTTTTTTTATGGATAGGAGTATGTAGGTAGGCCTCAGGAGCGGTCCCATTTAAATTGTATATAACGGGAAAACTGAAAAAAATATTTAGCCGATTTATCATCACGTACATTATTAGAAAGTAACATGGGCGATAATAATTTAAAAAAAAAAGCTTTTGTTAGGTTAGTGGCCATAAACTGGGATTAGATCCTTAAGCTTTAACTTCTATATCCTTCCCATTGTCCAAAATCCTAAATGGCCTACTACTCATTAATACTCAGACTATTAACCTTCATCTCAATTAATAAGACTCATTAGTTTCTTCAATTCACATAATACCTACATATCGTGCCATCTTCTCTAACAAAAAATAATCCAGCCTTTTCGTCTAACTGACCTTGAAATACCCTTTAACCGAGTATTACAATTTCATTACTTCGAAAGCAGTTTGACTTAATATAATTAGTCACCAGTCGCTCTAACAAAGGATTCACTATTAATTGTCTAACATCTTGCATCTGAAACGTAAATATATATATGTCTCAATTTACACAGACATACAGTAATTTGCAAGAACATTCAATTATATGTACTCTTCAAAGGAATATGAAGTTTGCCATCAAAACGACATTAGTTACGTTTGTGTGGCATTATACGACAGTTTTGTAGTAAATGAAATATAATGTAGGTTTCTTCTAGGTTGTAACAAAGGTATATGGCATAATATGTTTTTAATGTGTGATGAGGGCAATAAAGGGGGAAGTCAGTGCCTTGCTCTGAATATCAAATTCAACTCTATATATAACATCAATATACACCGGTCTTTAGCACTAACTTTAGTCAATACTTCAAGCACTCAAATATATCTAAAAAGGCGAACTTACTACCTTCGACTTTTTCTACTAGACAACCCTTGAGTGATGCAGAGACTAAGAAAACTTTGAGTAATATAACCAATCAACTGACCCAGCCCGATATATCAGAACGCTTGGCACTTATATAATTATATCTCTGGTGATGGGGAAAATGGCTGCACCATATAGATTTATCCCCAGAATAGTTGGAAATACTGTATACGTCATACAGTGACAGAAGCTCCGTATGTCAAATGTCTACTGCATTAGGAGTGCTACACATTTTTCTGGGCGGCAAATCGTAAATTATTTTTACCGCTGCGCTGAATCATGTCCACCGATCAAATATATGGATCGGTGTGACATCCGAGAAGTGCCAATTTGCCGTGCACCGGGTCGGGTTTTCTATTGACTCCAATACGTATATAGCTCCACCTCGTAAACAAGGACAGCGTGAATTTAACGAAATCGTAACACTCGTTTATTCTCCATTGTTTTTACGACGTCTATAAACGTCGGACAGAACGATAATTTTATTCATCCTTAATATCCGTCAGACGTAAAAATGAGACGCAAAAATTGATGGTGTGTCATCCGATACGGACTTTTTTAACGCAAATGATTGTCAGATTATGATGATATTGTTGTAAAAATCGAGCTAACTGCGATATTTTATCGTCCATCATTTGTTTTTTACTTCCCTCGAGTATTTGGATTACAAGACAACAAAACATGAAGAGGCCTCGGCAGACCCTGCTAGAGGTGGTATTGTTAAAACTTTTTGTATTGATATAATCGTGTCGCACACAAAAAAAGGTACAAAGATGGACTTAATTGCCTTAGGCATTGTCCGTGACCAGTCACCAAAGGGTGGTGAAGATATTAGTTGGTAGGTGATTTGGTTGAGAGGAAAAATGATAAAAAATCTAGTAAAATACAATTTAGTCTCATAATAAATTATAAATAAGTTAGGTATTCTAGTACGTGAAATGACTGTAACTTATAAATAAACATATTTACAATAATCCTAATAATATTATAAATGCGAAGTTTGTATGTATGGATGTGTGGATGTTTGTTCCTCTTTCACGCAAAAACTATTGAACGGATTTGGATGAAATTTGGAACGCAGTTAGTTTGTAATCTGGATTAACACATAGGCTACTTTTTATCCCGGTAGTACGTTCTTGCGGGATATTTTCCGACCTCCACGTGGGCGAAGCTGAAGGATTAATGGAAAATAAACCAGGATTGAGTCTAGAACAATAGATTTATTATGAACGACATCACCGTGACAACTTACAAGACAAAAGAAAACAGTATAATCCGAACAAGGGGAGTATGCAAAATGCGCCACCTGGTGGGCAATTAATGCAACTTATGACATCTTAATCTGTTTGGTTTATACTTACTAACACCTGCCCTTAAACTAAACAGTCTTTAAACCAAGATTAGAAACACAACTGAAATGCTTTTCTCTACCCAAAGACTTTGTCAGTACATCAGCTGGCATAAATTCAGTGGATAAGTACTCTAAAATCACAATTTTATCCTTTACAATTTGCCGTACAAAATGATGTCTCACATCTATATGTTTACTTCTACTATGATGTACTTGACTATTACATAGTTTTTGAGCTGACTGACTGTCGTTATACAATGTTACAGTAAAATATTTACCCAAACATTCATTCAAAAAACTTCTAATAAACTTAGCTTCTTTTGCACCTTCACATAAAGCCATATATTCAGCTTCGGTGCTTGAAAGAGCCACGGTTCTCTGTTTACGGCTTTCCCATGATACAGCGGCGTTACCTATTTTAAATACATAGCCCGTATAAGAACGTCGATCTAATTGATTCGATGCCCAATCCGCGTCAACATAGCCTGAAACAGAGTATGTGGATTTTTCATACACTATGTTATAGTCTATAGTACCCTTTAAACATCGCAAAATACGCTTCGCTGCTTTCCAGTGTATATCAGAATGACAATTGTTAAACTGACTTAGTAAACTTGCTGCGTAAGCGATATCTGGTCTCGTACATACTGCTATATACATAATGCATCCCATAAGACTTCTAAACCTTGAATTAGGGTCACTCTGATCGCCTTTTTCATATTTCATACCATTTTCTAATGGTGTATTCACAGGCTTACATTCAGTCATTTTAAATTGCTCCAGAACTTTCTGTATGTAATTTTTCTGATCAAGAATTATTTTATTTTCTTCTTGACTTAAACGCATTCCCAATATATGTGTAGCTCGGCCAAGATCTCTCATTTCAAACATTCTCATTAGCTCTTCCTTCAGCTTCATCTTTTCTGGTGTATCTTTACTGAAAATTAAAATATCGTCCACATAAAGTGCCAAAATTATAAGATTACCTTTGTCATCAGACTTTATGTAAACACATGGTTCGCTGAGAGATTTTCTGAACTGGAGGTCTGTTAGAGCATTATCTATCTTATCGTACCAAGCCTTCGATGCTTGCTTCAGCCCATATATTGCTTTATTCAATTTAAAAACATAGTTTTCCTTCCCTTTCACTTTAAACCCATCTGGCTGTTCCATATACACGGCTTCTTTCAAATCTCCATTAAAAAACGCCGTTTTGACATCCATGTGATCAACGTGCATGTCCAAGTTAACTGCCAGGGCAAGTAAGGTACGTATTGTAGAATATCTTACTACAGGCGAGTAGGTTTCCTTGTAGTCTATTCCATACTTTTGGGTAAAGCTTTTTGCAACAAGGCGAGTTTTATGGCGTAAAAGTTGACCATCAGTTCCCATCTTCTTCTTGAAAACCCATTTACATTTCACCGCTTCCTTTCCCGCAGGTAATGATGTCAAAATCCAAGCCTTATTCTTTTCAAATGACTCATACTCATCTATGATCGCTTTCTTCCAGAGTTCACTTTCAGGTCCAGACAACGCCTCGTCAATAGTCAACGGTTCATCACTGCGGTTCATGATTGTCATGGCCGCTTCATCAGTTGCAGCGTCTTCTAAATCTTCGTACTCACTCGTTGACAAATCTGAAGCCATGTCAGGAGTCCACGTAACATCTGAATTATTATCATCAGGATAAGAATTAGAATCAGATATTTCTATTACTGATACACGTGGTCGTGGTGGTGATTGTAGTTCAGTTTCATCACGCATCATCTCCGTAGTCGCGCTATTACTATTATCACTACTGAAATCTATTTGACAACCATCAGCACTAGTTTCTTGATTAGATTCTAAATCCTTGTACATTTTATCCTCTAAAAATTGAACATCTCTAGACTTAATACATTTAGACGGATTATCTGGATTTGCCAATCGATTACCTTTCGACTCATTACAGTAACCAGTAAAAATGTACCTTTTACTTTTGGCATCTAGTTTCTTGCGTCTTTGATAAGGAATCATAGCATACGCAATACAGCCAAATACTCGTAAGTTAGATAAAGTTGATCTATTTTTCCTCCGGTGTAGTTCCTCTCACTGCCTTGCTCGGTGATTTATTCTTAATAAAGATAGCTGTGTTGACTGCCTCCGCCCAGAACCTCCGATCCATTCCTGCATCCTGTAGCATACAGCGTGCAGACTCCATAATAGTGCGATTGGCCCTGTCCGCAACACCGTTTTGTTGTGGCGAGTAGGGCACGGTTGTCTGGTGCTCGATGCCATGCTGTCTCAGAAATATATGGAATTGTTTATTAACAAATTCACATCCATTATCGGTTCTAAGCTTCTTTATTTTCAAATGAGTTTGATTTTCCACAAAACTCTTAAATGTTTTAAATACTGGCAACACTTCATCTTTTGTTCTAACAAAATAACCGAATGTCATTCTAGTGAAATCATCTATAAATGTCAATAGATATTTGGCACCGCTAAATGAGGAGACTGACATTGGTCCACACAAATCAGAGTGTATAAGACCTAGTCTTTCAGTTGCTCTATTGTGAGACTGTTTTGGGAAAGGTAATCTACTTTGTTTCCCTTCAATGCAAGCTACGCAAGGGGTATACTTATGATCAGTGTAATCAATTCCACTAGCCATACCTTTCTTGAGTAAGTCCATACTTCTCATGTTCAGGTGCCCGAGTCTGCGATGCCATAATTCTTGGGATGACCTCGCCTCGCACAGATTTGCAGCTTCTGCTTCCTGCCCTTCAGACAGAATCTCCCTCATAGGTTGCCCTTTTAGTTCTGTCTGACAAACTGCAGCCAACTGACGTCCATCTGTCGCAGTGTCCAGTTGATAGACACCATTCACCTTCGTAGCACTTGCAACGACTGTCTCACCACAGCCAATTCTGCATGATTCTGTATCAAAGTGCACACTTAACCCCTTCTCTGTCAATTTGTTAACAGAAAGTAGATTAGTAGACAAGTCCGGCACAAAAATAACATCACTAATTTTTGTAGTTTGTTTAGTCCCTTTCAAAAATAATTCTACATCACCATGTCCCTCACTGAATATTTTGTGATTGTTCGCAATTGTAACCAACCTCGGAGTGTCCACAACATAGTTATTGAAAATGTTTTTGTTGTTTGCCATATGACACGTAGCTCCGGAATCAACATACCACGCATTTGAGTTATTGTCCACTGCCAATGCCGTAAGTAATGTCCTGTACGCTGCCAGACTAGACCTCACAATACGATTTCAAATGCGCAGTGGAAGTGTGATTATCGTGGGGCTCTAGAGAAAGAAGTGGCTAGCGAAACTAGTCCGCCGTACGCGGAGCAGACAATATATAAGAGAAAAATTGCAAATAAATTAACTACAATAAAACGAACAAAGGAACTCACCTGATGGGCGACGACCACCTGCTTCTTGGGATTACCTGGATCTATGTATGTAAGTGAGTGTGTATGTATCGTGTAGTGAGGTTCTGAATAAGTATTCTCAGGAACAGGTTACCATTTGCCGCTTCAAGAGGTCTGGCGTCCAGACATGCGGTAAGACCACACCTAACCTTCAAAGTTCTTTAATGTCAAGAAACTAAACCCGTATTCCTTCACCAAATGGGGTTATTTAACACAAAATCATTGGGTCATGACTTATTGTCCGCAAAAACGACCGATTTTCAAGGATTGATTTACAAAAAACTCGCGGAAGCAAAAATCTGTCCGACGCTTTCAAAGACCAAACTAAAAAGGGGGTGACAAGTGTCAAAAATCAAACTTGACAAGTCAGATGTCATTCCGTTCGGGCGGCGCGTTCCGAAGGCGCATAGAGTAACAAAGTGTTCGGTCCGAAACATGTCCCTTTCCACGCTTTTTCACTTTTCTCACTCTTTTTGTCACTTTTGTTTGTCTTTGTTGGACAGTTTTTAGAGAAATGACCGGGTTTTTACAAGTGAAACACTTTAGTTTTGTAGAATTTCTGTTATTTAATTTTGACAACCGGTTTGTCAACAATGCACTTTCTTCACTTTTATCAAAGTCTCTGCGTAAGTTTTCTTGTAAAAGTTTGCTTTTCACGGTTTCACTGCACAGTTTTATGTTCGAGTTTTCCAATGCCATAATTAGTGGGTCATAGTTTGAAGGCAAACCACTCAAAATCAACACTGACAAGAAATCATCGTCCAATGGAGCACCAATATCTCGTAGTTGTTGATCTAAATCACTGATCTTTATGAGATACGCTTCCATATCAGTGAATTGTTCCAATTTCAATCCAAACAATGTTCGTAAAAGTCCAAGTCTTCTACACAGCCCCCGGTCCTCATAAGCATTTTTGAGGTTCTGCCAGGCTGCATGCCCGGTGTTGACATTTCGCACATGCGCGAATGACGACGGCTGGACCATAAGACATATTTTCGCTAGCGCCCTTTGTTGTTTACGCGTATCCTGAACCTTGGGTACACCTGGCGCCGATTCCTCTATGCAGTCCCATAAGTCCTCATGTATTAAGTACATGCGCATCAAGAATTTCCAATTTCCGTAGTTGGAAATGCCATTTAATTTCTCGAAATTCACGGAAATTCCAGAACTTGTAGCCGTTGAACCGGCACCGCCCCTGCTGGCGCCGCTGTCATCACCATTAGGCATTTTTATTTTATAACTTTAACTTTTACACATCAAATACTATTTTTATTTAACTATTTACGCATCCTGGGCACATAACCTGAAGGATTAATGGAAAATAAACCAGGATTGAGTCTAGAACAATAGATTTATTATGAACGACATCACCGTGACAACTTACAAGACAAAAGAAAACAGTATAATCCGAACAAGGGGAGTATGCAAAACGCGCCACCTGGTGGGCAATTAATGCAACTTATGACATCTTAATCTGTTTGGTTTATACTTACTAAAAGCTGGCAAAAGCTAGTTATATATAAAACTAGCTGACCCAGCGAACTTCGTTCCGCCTCAGAATCAATAAAACCCATGTTAGGTGAGCTCCTACCAAGTTATGCCAACCTGGTACTTCGAAGACATAAAGCGTTTTCTAGCTATCACACACCCATGTTAGGTGAGCTCCTATCAAGTTATGACAACCTGGTACTTCGAAGACATTAAGGAACTTTTTTGGATGATTTTTTACACCTTGGGTCCGAAAAACCCAAATATCTTATGGACCCTATTTAAAAAAATATATATATAGCTTATGTTACTTGCAGATAATGTAGCTTTCTAATGGTGAAAGATTTTTTAAAATCGGTTCAGTGGTTATTGAGTTTATCCAGTACAAACAAACAAACAAAAATACAAATTTTTCCTATTTATAATATTAGTATAGAAGTATAAACAAAAATTAATGGAGATAGGTGTTGAGATGACTCTACGCTATTTGTTTGAAAATAACTCAGCAATTTTTTTAATGCACATCGACTGGTGGCCGCCCTGATATCGAGACGAAGCGCATTCCAAAGAAGAATGGCCTGAATATGGTTTTTAAATTTATTTACTCAAAACAGAGGATTGCTATAGTAAGTACTATTTCAACAAACGTGTGGGTGAGCACAGGTTCTCTAGCTAGGTTATGAAAACCTGTGTGAATAAGAATATTTCTGAATATGAAAGGAAAAATTAACAAATACAAAAGTATGAGAAAGACAGAGTAGGAGATGATTTTTAGAAGAACGCAGATTCTAAACGTAAGAGAAACTTAGATACTGGAAGTGAGACAAAATTAATGAAATACTTTCCATCACAGTTTTCCATACAAACAAAACTTGTCACCGTTTTCTCGCACTACGACTCGAATGTCTTGCAGACACTGACGGCTTTGGAGGCAGTCCATGACAGAAGTTTTCCGCAACATAGTCACAGCTCCAAAAATTTTATTTGTAGGTACTTCCATCTCTAGACGTTACCGGCACAGCGATTTCTTGCTCTGAGACCAAAGCTTAGTTGGAAAAGCCGAAGAAACTTTATCCAACTTTAAATACTATTACCGCCTTTGGAGATTGTCTTCACTATTTTGTTTGGTTTAGAAGTTTTGACAGTTGAACAGACGGATAGACAGTTTTGTCGACAACAATGAAGTTGGACAGACAGGAGAAAGTCTTAAATAGTAAATAATTACTTACTGTTTGGAAAACAAGGAGAAAATAGTTCGCTATGTAGGAATACGATTAGGTACGGTGAGCTTGTGAAAACTTTTATCATACTTGGATTTGAATCTTTCTTTAATAAAAATTAAATATTTTCACCTTTACTGTAATTATATTAGCAAATAAAAAACAAATTTAATATGAAAAAGTCCAAAAGTGTTCAACATATTCGGAAAGAAATGTTATGAACACGACAGTTTCAAATACATAAACATTATTTTAACTACTTACTTTCATTGACTGATATCAATATGAACACTATCTGAAAAATAAATGACTAGAATTCAAACAACTGAAAATAAACACTGTCTTTTATCTTAGCCACATTCAAAGTCAAATGAAACATAACAGTTCTGCAAGTTGCACAACAGACATGCAATTAACTTTGCGCTCACAGAATCCATTAGCAACCCAAATATAGCGTTTAGGAGATTATAATGCAATACAAACTTTATGTAAGAACTGAAGTTGGAACACATTCGCTTTGCAGTTTCTAACATAATCATATCCATAGTGAGCTTGTCCACCACAGCTGTCACTTGTACGTCACCGACAGCGAGATGACGAGGTCAAAGTTGCAATATAAATTTACAATGGCCACGTGTCTACTGCACGTCCGTCACTTGAGTGCTGTCATTGCGGCCGCCTAGAGATTTGAGTACTTCGGTGCGACCGTTAGGGCTTAGCCTGAGATAGTGACCGGCCGATGAGCCAGCAATACATAACACGTTAGATCTTGTCCACACACTTCCGGTGCTGTTGCTGTTCGTCAGGTTTTGTTTTATCTGTCAATGATAACATACTGAACCACCGAGTTCAATCGCAGTAGAAATATGATCGCCGTTAACGGAACATCTCGTTCAGATCGAATAATCCCCATTCTTGACGTCCCGGTGACGGTGGCGCGCGGCGGTGGACAAACGGCTTTATGATTAAAGCTTGCATTTATTTGAATACACAAAAAACACTGTAGTAATAAATTCCTACGTAGGTCCGTAACGTGCAGCATTCTTTTAAAAATTGTAATGCACAAAGGCGCAAACCATGTTTAAAAGATTAGCCCGGCAAGATTGAAAATTTTTCTTTACATTGAACTGCTATGTAGACTGACTAGCTTTTGCCCGAAGCTTCGCCCACGTGGAGATTGGGAGGTGTCCCACGGCAACGTAGGATTAAAAAAACAATAAGGAGAAAAAGGTGACAGTTAGATTGACAGAGTTACTTTTGCATGTATAATATTATTTAAATATTGTTAGTGAAAGTTAAAAGTTCATAAATTGATTGAAATACTGAATTGACTTTGAAATTAACGAACCGAAGCAGATCAATGTAGACACACACACATACTCAGTCTTTGTCGTAATTGTAAAGAATATGTCACAGGATTCGCCACAATTATGAAAGATTCTATGGTTTTTGCCATAATTATAGCAAGGATTCCGCAGACTTTGTCACAATTGTGACAGATTCCACAGGCTTTATCGTATTGTGACAAAGATCCCGCACGCTTTGCTATAATTACTAACTAAACATAAACACAGCATTAACACATATTAATGCTATATATTTGTTTAATTGGTAAGCGTTTATATGAATATATATGATAACTAATATTTAACACGATCAAATCAAAATAGATTAGAAACCTATAATAGATCGATCTTATTTCCAAAGGTTGATCTACTTCAAGCTGAGGAAACAAAATTAAAAATGAATGAGTCGTTGGCACGATACTATTCTCGATCTGACATTTGTGGAAATGCTCCTACAAATAGAAAGCTATTGCTTCAAATCGATAGATTCATTTATACAAAATGTCTAAGAGAATAACTTTTCTAAGAGATCATCATCATCATCGTAAAAGGAAGTAGTATCAAAATAGACAAAGTACTTAGTTAGTGTAAAATTATTGAATTACTTGCGTTCGAAAGCGAAGATAAAATAAGGTTGGCTGCTGTTGATCATGACGATGAAATTATTTAAATGTTTCATTTTACAGTACATTTTTTTTTCATGGGTAATCGTCATCATCATTGACTTCTCCCGCTCTGGGTGGAGCGGGAGGGCGTGTCAGACTTTTACTGACTAAACCCCACCCATGTTCCTTCAGTTACCCATATGCCGGGGTCACGGTATCTCGCTATCAATCTCGCGACCCTGCCAGGGCATCGGTCCTAGTAGACCCCTTCACTGCTGCTGACATCTCTTTGAGGCGCGCGTGGAACACTACGCGCCGTCGACCCGTTTTTAAGGAAGGCTTTTAACACACACTTTACAGAATTGTTGAAAGTTGTCGTAGGTAGGGACGTCCCTGAACTGTGTGGTGGACTGTGGAACGGAGGTGGTACCATCGAGAAGCCGTCGACGGTGTGAAATCGAGTGAGTCTACGTTTCTTTCCATTCACCTTTTTATTGTGATAGTGCACGACTAAAGACTCCCCTATGGACACAGACCACATCGAAAGCAATCATCAACACTCGTTCTCATCAGACCTCATCAATTGCTCCTCATCAGACTTGATCAAAATCAAAGACAAGCCTCTTCAGAAAAAAAAAAAAATATATACAAAAGCTTTTCGGTAATAGCCTATAATGTGACGTACAACGCTAGAAGGTTTTTGTCACACGTGGCTAAATTCAGAACAAACGTTGCCATATTGTGAACACACAATCAGAGAATCAATTCACAAATGTTTGCAATAACACCGTCATGTCAGTGCCATTTAGGCGCAAAAATAAACTTGTACTGCTCTATTTATCTTTGCACATGTCATATAATATAAAACTTTGACTAAAACTTTTCTCATAAATCTGGCAAACGTTAATGACTGATTATTTTTAAATGACATTTTTAAGGCCGGCAGTAAATATTAGAATCCCACACAAATCACGAACACAAATTCACAATAAATTAATCTCCCACAAAATTCTACCAGTACTAAAATAGCCCCTTGTTTTTCCCAATTTTAAAGGATTTTCTTGGAAAGTGTATTGCGACCGTTGAATGCACCTGAACCTTGAATAGGTACTTTAAGCTCAGAATAGAATCCCATAATGTGCTCAGGTTGTTGTTAAGAAAACGTCGGGTTTGCTATTAAAAATGTCACAATTTAATTTTCTAATGAATTGATGGCGAAAGGAAAAATTGAGATGATTGGAAGCTGAGATGCGATGGAATGCAAGTTTAATGGTAGTAATTAATATACATGCCACTCAGACACATTGCTAAATTCCACAAAAAAATTGTCGTTGTAAGTGGGCATTCGAATCTGAAGTAGCAAACAAAGAAGAATATAATTTAAACGGCAATAAATTTAATTTAAATACACGTGTAAATATAGCAAAGTATTTTCAGGAAGTTAATTGGGGTGTAATGAAAAAAAAACTGGTTCTCAAATCGAATGATTAATGGTACACATGATTTTTATTAATTTTCACTAACCCTCAGATTCTTTTTTTTTTATAAATGAAAAAAATAAAACACGTAGGTATCTACTTCAAAGATCGTTAATTCCCTTGATGTTCCTTCTTTATCATATCAGATGCTTTCTCAACAATCACAATAGTTGCCACATAGTTCCCACCAGTGATAACAATTGGCATGACACTTGCATCTACAACCCTCAAACTCCTGACTCCGAAAACCTTCAACTTGGAATCGACCACAGAACCCATTGCACAAGTACCACCATAGTTCCACAAACTGATAGACATGCAGTAAACATAACACTTCCAGTAGTCATTAGTTCCATATTCAAAATCACTGCATTTGTCACCGATAGGGTCCAGTATGCTGCCATTCACATCCTTGAAATACGTCGTATTCACAATTGGAAGGAAGTCCTTCAAATATTTGACGAGGTTATCCATATCTTCTTCCTTCGAGAAGAAGCCAGTATCAATCAATGGAGCATCATGAGGTTTTGAAGAGCATAGAGTAACTTTGCCTCTCGATTTTGGGTACAAATCAATTATTTGTGTATAGGCATTTTGCCTTCCCATGAGTTGTTTGTAAGATCGGTCGCAGATTTCATATTGAAAGTCAAAAGGTAGTGCGCAAAATTGGAGCAAAAAATGTAGTCTTTCCTCAACAAAAGTGTTCGTAACATAATCAGGGATCCCAGCACAAGGTTCCAAGGATTTATAACCTACAACAGCCGCTGCTGGATATGTTTGAAAGTTGAAAGGTCCCGGGTCACAATTTTTTTTCGCCCTATGCATAACAGTAACAACTTGTTGATCTTGAAAATTCTCACCTAGAGAGCCTGGTCCTTACCGGGCGGCGAGCTACCCATTGCTCGCCACCCGCAAGCTTGCGCCTACGGTGGCCGGGAGTCCGCTATCGACTCCCGACTCCCGGGGCGTCTCCTCCTGTGGCGACTAAGGACGTGAGGGCGCAGTGACTGCCACTCCCTCACGCGCCCCGCCTCCTCCTTCGCGAGCATGACTGCTTCGCAGAAGGAGGTGACGGCTTCCCATGCCTTCTCGCTCCGTACCATGGCTCGCACCAGGGCCGGACGCGAGAGGTCGCCGCCACCGATCGCCTCCACGAGGACACGGCGGTGCTTCACCTAGGCGGGGCACACTTCCACCGTATGCTCCACCATGTCCTCTAGACGATCCTCACAAATTTTACAGTACATTGACAGCTAAGACAAGCTACGTACCTAGTACTCGCAACCAACGTGTGTGTATGTACAGATGAATGAACGCAAACGAAGCAAACGTAGTATGTTATGATTGTAGCAGGTGGCACGATGGCATTCTGTAATTTTGTCGTGGCACTATTTGAAGAAAATAAATGCTATAATGGTAAACCATAAGTAGTTGAGATACTACTACTCGTATGTTTATGAAAAAAATATGACATGTGACTAAGGACCTATGCTACATACCCCCAATTAAATACAAAGGCAGCATAATTAACAGCTATAATACCCGGTTTAAGAGTAAAAATTTTGAAGTTAAGAACTTGTTAAGTTGTAGGTACTTTAACGTTGCTTAACCCATTGAATGACGTAATTACAGACACAATTAAAAAACCATTGTGTCTCCCGCGGACCCACGTTTTTGGCATGCGAAGAGTTTAAAGCCCGGGAAATTCAAAATTAGTTTTCCTGAAACTCTCAGTGACATACTGCGTAAGACTTAAACGACAAATTTAAGTTGAATATTTGAATAGGAAAAGTATAATCCTAAAGAAGAATTGTTGATTCATTTAGTCCGATAGCAATTCACAATAGAAGAAAAAGTCTGAAAGTAGCTTCAATGACTGAAAATTGTGTGTGAATTGGATGTTACGATATGGGCATGTGAAGCAGAGGATTGAGAAAAATGTAGTGAGGATAGGAAATTAGAGTTGCAATGTATCTACATTGAACATGGTCTTCGAATCGTTTTTTTTGTCTTCCCCTACTCATAAGAGTAGCTCTAATGACTAGGGGCGGACCATAAAAACAATTGATGAACTGTATCTTATCTTATACCTTTAAACGAGCAATTCTTGTATATATATATAATCTGAATCTCGGAAACGGCTCCAACGATTTTCATGAAATTTAGTATACAAGGGGTTTCGGGGGCGATAAATCGATCTAGATAGGATTCATTTTTAGAAAATGTCGTTTTATTCGCGTTTTCAATAATCAACTTTTAAACATAAACTGAAATATATGACTGTTCCTGACATCTATTGGCGACTAATAATACTATTTTTTTTAATTGGGAGCAACTAACTGCTTTAACGACACAACAACACTAAAGCTACTTCAACAGAAGGCGTTGTTAAGTAACACTAAGTCATTGGCTTGACGTGTTTGGTTTGACGTTATGGTCCAGGAGGTAGCGTTGCAAATGAAAAAGTCATAGTAAGCCGGCTGATACTGTCCTCAATGGTTGATCTTATATATTATGACCAATTTTTGAACCAACCGTCAGCTACTCAAGTAGCGGTGGGTGCGGGTGTGGGTGGTTCCGGAAGTAGTAAAAAAAAACAAAAAAAAATTCGTCATAGTACACAGGCTGCAAATTTTTTCATATATAGTTTACGTCATACAGAGCTGAAAAAAAATCGTCAGCTGCATAGTAGAGGGGGGGATTATGCATCAGCCGCTCGCTTGAACTTGTAAAAGAAACACGTAAAATAAAGTTATAGTACGCCGGATGAAATCTTATACCTTTAAACGAGCAATTCTTGTATATATATTTATATATATAATCTGAATCTCGGAAACGGCTCCAACAATTTTCATGAAATTTAGTATACAGGGGGTTTCGGGGGCAATAAATCGATCTAGCTAGGATTCATTTTTTTTAAATGTCGTTTTATTCGTGTTTTCAATGATCAACTTTATCGATAATCAACTCGAACATAAACTTATTATTTTAAACACAATTTACCAAAAAATACCGAGCAAAGCTCACCAGATATTAAAAGATTATATGGCTACAAATAGTATCAAGATGACGGACGACTTATAAAGAAATATGTAAGAAAAGACATGTTGTGCCGATTCTATAGAAATTGGAATAAGGACAAGACACAGATGTTCAAATAACTTTAGTCAGCGATCGGATGAAACTTTATTTCTAAAATGATGTTGTGTTCATGAATTGGTCAGAAATCTGTGTCTAGTCAGCGCTGACTCAGGGGTTAAGGGTTTCACACATGTACGGGTTTATTCCAGCAGTATTTGTTACAAATCAAAATATATTTGTTCACATAAACGTTTATGGGTTAGGAGCTAGGTGCACGGTTCCAATTGGTCGTTTCCTATGCAGAGGAGCCGGCAAGGAATTCCACGGTTACTCTTTTCTAATTGGCTTTGACAATGTTTTTAATTATCAGTTGGTATGAGGACATGCATTTTATCACCATACTGCGATCGTCATCCCGCCTGCCAAGCGTAGCGATTATGGCAACCCACGTAAATTGGGTGAGGCATATGTCCAGCAGTGGACGTTTTTCGTCTAAAATTATGGGAGGATAGTGCCTGTCAACAAATACCAGGTACTTAAGAAAATAGAAAATAGTCTGCAAATCTACAGTCTACAAGGCCTAAAACAACAAAACGAAGCCAAAGCAATTACTACACATATTCGGCTTTCATTCAGCTCGTGCCGTTCATCAAACATCATTTGATCATCCTTGCTCGGGCTGGCCACGCACAATCCGAGCGACGCTGACCGGCTTATTTCCGAACATATCTACATTCATTTATATTCGATTTTGCCAACAAGCTATGTTGAACCATGCCGAGATGAGCCCGTGTGTGACACCCCTAAGATTTCGATAAGCAAACTTCATTTGTTTCACGAAGCAGTAATGTAGCCATCAATATGCTAACTGCAAGTTATTCTGGCATTTAGTGTGAGGTTCCCCGTTCCCCTTACTGTCAAAGAAACACAGTTATGTATAGAACAGTATGTAGATGGCTGCTGCAATTAACTACAACCGCAAGCTGGTATATATTGCGGCCTGTCGAACGTGTCTGGAACAGGAGACCAACAACTAAACTATTTGACAAACAAACAGACATGTTCTCAAATTACTGAGCCATTATGGTTAAAGAAATTTATTTGCTCAATAAGAAATTACAAATATTTCACTTACTTGAGAACAATTTGAAAACAACTTAAAATATTAACAAACTTTGACAGTTAAACTATGCACATATTGCTTTTCATTTTATCAGACCATTTAAGTACATAAATAAAAATTACATAAATGTTTAATTTCGTGCACAAATTACATTAACAAACATAAAAACTTAAAATATTTAGACCCACCCGCAAAAGAAAAAATATGTATTAATTAGGAATAGGAATGCGGTTCCACTACAAGAATTAAGCATACCTATACCCTACACGCTTGCCAGGACAATTCTTGAAATACTTCTCTGTACATAAGCTGTACTTGTAATCTTATAACAATATCTCAGTTATTTATCCGTGAAAAAATTTAGAAAATATGTACTAAGAAAAATTCATCATAAGTTAGTTACAGAAAACCAACCGACTTCCAAAAAAAAAGTAAGTCAAAAATACCTTTGATTTCGGAAGTCCGTGTCTTTGGTTTTCTAATCGATTCATAAATGTCGGAGTTCTCGTCTTCGGAGAGGTAACAAACATAAAATAATAAAACAACTACTATCTCCTACTTTTTTGAAGTCGGTTAGAAACCACTAAACCTTTTCATTCGAACCCCAATATCATCAAATGTCAGCTACACTACATTATATCCTCACTTAGACCTTTGACGCAATTTCCTAGGAAACCTAGCCACTAACAAACCTTTTTCCGACCAAAGACAATTACAAGCTGGTATTGTTAAAGTTCCCCAACAATCCCTAGTGACCATAGTCCTAGTGGCAATACAGCTCTATGAAGGAAAATAAACACTACTAGTTGTACGTGCCCCATCACGATCCTGTGGTTAGGCCGGGCTTTGGAACCGCCTTGAAACGGACAAACATTACCAGAGGTTGGCAACCATTGCCTACTAATACCTACTTAGATCTTCATAACACCACCCCATTTCTTCCCGTGGGTGTCGTAAAAGGCGACTAAGGGACATACTAGAGAATGGGCAGCAGCATTCTCTATGCATTTTACCACGATACTGCGATCGCCAACCCGCCTGCCAAGCGTGGCGATTATGGCAAAGTCCCCCAAATTGGGGGAGGCCTAAGTCCAGCAGTGGACGTCTTACGGCTGAAATGATGATGATGACTTAGGTCTTAGAAAAGAACCGAGAAATTAATATTTTTCCTCGTTGAGTGCGGAATTAATTTCTTGGAGAGGTTCCTTTCTATATATCAACACAAGTAAAGCCTGTTCCATTTCATGTACCAGTGCGCGTAACTTTCGTTTCGTACAGAAATAGAACGAGTATTGTTGTTCAGGATTCCTCATTACAGGATGTTTAGAGAGATTTGATGCCGTTGTTTTTCTACTCTATGAAGTTTTCTTTCATCGTTCTTCACTGATGTTCGAAATAGAAGTACCGACTTAATAAATCGGAAAGTCAAATTGATACCAATTGCATAATCTGCCTATAATGTTCCCACTGCTGGGACATAGGCCTGCTTTTACTTAGAGGGCTAGTGGACTGTAATCCACCACGCGGCCCCAGGTTCGTAGATGTCACAACAAGTCTTAAATTTTAGGTTCTAGGACATGTCGGTTTCTACACGATGTTTTCCTTCACAATTTTGAGAGCGATGGTAATGAAATTATTTAGTCAAAGTAAAATGCCTGTTTGACCCTATGACCTATACATTCGTAAGTTACCACTGTTCCACCACTGAAAGATTGAAAGACAGTAAAAAATATATATTTGAAACACGCACAGGACATACAAAAAAATAAAAAGAACATATAAATTTTTAGCATACAAATAAGAAAATAGTGAAAGATACAACATTAAAAGAGAAATAAAACCTGTGCGAGGCCAAAAAGGCTCCTATTTCAGCACTGCACTCACTAATCACATTTTCGATCTTATGGTTTCCCACAACTGGAACATCAATATCAACTCTATAAGGAAAGTATTGAAGCCCACTTCAGTGAGGTGAGCACGGCTAACTGTGAAAGGCACACACATTACACACGTTACACATTTTGTATCACAGTTTGGGGACGAAATTAATGATAAAATGCGTGACTTACCTATCACAAAGGTCATACTCACAAACGGACTCCGAAATATATTTTCAAATCCTTTTTTCACTCAATTTACGATAATGATTTTATCAATTACATTAGGATTTTCAATCAGTGCAAGTCTGCAAATCTCACAAATATAAATAGCTCCTAATCTAGATAGTCTAAACGTCGTCTAGACATGATTTAGACTTCGCAAGAGCTGGCGATAAACCCTTCATTGTTTTCAGATATTTATGTAGCTTCTTCATTAGTGATAATACTTTCTTTACGATTATGCTTGAGATATTAACTTTTAATGGATACATCGTTAAGTATAGAAGATATTATGTATGTAGTGCTTGTTAAAAGCTGTTGATGTAACAGATGGATTTAATGACTAATAACAAAACCTAGAGCTGGTTAATTAGACGAACTCGTAATTGTGTTAATTAATGGTGAAGTTCTTATTCATTTATTTCGGATAGAATCCATATAAATGTTAGAAACAATTTCATAAAGATCTATGTAAGTACGTACATAATGTTATGAAAATAGAACAAAGTTAAATAAAAAAAAAACAACTTCCCCGTAACTATTTCCAACCAGTGTGCCTGTATGGGACAGTTAAGTCGGGATGCAATCATTTGCAAAATGCTGTTGGTGCTACCGCGGAGTCTTAGAAATAATGACGCCACTGTCTTGGGCATTATAGCCTGGAAACCGTCAACGCGCTTATTTGCGAACATTTGCGACGCACTACAGTACCGCGGCAACCCGAAAAACATTCTTAAAGCATTATTGTACTGAATACGCAGGACATTGCAGGCTCGATGCGTATACAAAAACTCACAGGCCGCTCGAGTAAAAAGATTGGCAATATGCCCTAAAAAGTGTCAACTTCACTTCTGTGGTACATCGAGCGAACCTACGAGCCAGCATATTGCTCCTTACCGCGTCTCTTTAAATATCTGTATCATCCTTTAAGGTGACGTAGCGAGATAAACGTGCTTTTTCTTTTTAGCGTACCTTTCTTACCGTATGACTTCCGAACTTAATCTTTTAGTGTATGTTTTTTGACTATATGATCTAGTATCCTGTAAAAGGAATACACGATACGATGAAATTTTCTCGATACAAAAAAATCGCAAAGTTCTATCTATGATTATGATTTTTTTAGCCTCAAGGTGCGATGCGTATGTATTATTAAACATAGTTTACTTTAAAACATTGATTATAATTCTATCTAAGTTTTTGTAAAACAGTTTTCGTTTTAATAATACTTTTCATTCATAAAAAACGGCGATTCGGTTTGGCACATACGTTATTTTATTCCAAGCGCACACACATTATCGCCATCTCTTCTTTTGCCTATCATAAATAGTGTCATCACTCTCGTTCGTTCATAAATCAGTCGCCCAGTAGGGCTCATCGACGACGAACCTATGTCACTTTTTTACAAATCGGTGCGATCAAAATTACGTTTTTTAAATATTTGTGTTCACAGAAAAAGGTAGTAGTTAAGCATTTTGCTGTAATTATTTAATATAATAAGTGTTGGCTTTCCTAACTTTGTATTTCGTCTGTATATGTGTCTATCTTTCTCTATTACCATTTAGAGACGACCTAAATTATGTATGAAAATAGGAAGAACCATAAACCAAAACTGAACAGTACCTTCAAGGTTAGGAGTGCCTGCACAGGACAATTAATTTATTCATTTTGCAAGAATGAAATACCAATAAGATGATGATAACAATAAATCGAATTCACCACCTTCACTAAAGCATTACAGCAACAATCTATTCTCACTTTGTAAAATAATATTGAGTAAACACCTTATTTCCTAGAGAAGAACGTCTGTTTTATCCCAATAACTTATAATAATCATTCATTTAGAAATAAAATAAAATATTTAATTTGTTTTTAGGTTTGAATTATGTCAACAATATATCTATATGTCAAGTACTGTCACTTCAAATGCAAGAGCACAACGAATGAATGGAGTAGCATTATAATTGTAAAAAAGGTGAGGTTTTACTTGACAGCAGGCCAAAGAAGGGTAATTATTTAAACAGGCTGTGTCAAACGCCGAACTAGTATGTTTTTAACATAACATTGGTATGTAAAAGTGTTTGTACAAACCTACTTACAGAAATAAAATCATTTATCATTTATAGCAGATGTGAAGTTTTATTGAAAATATAAATTTTAATTTCATATATCAATCAAACCAGTTTATTTCGGGCTACAAAGACCCAAATCATAATACCATACAGACTATCATACATACAAATAAAAACCACGTAAACATAATTATTGTACACGAAGTGACGGCGACGTGTTGCGCTGTGTAGTATCGCGTAGCCTTCCGTTGAATCGCCGATACACGACACCCTTCGGCCAAAACTCTTCCTTGAGGAAAGTCTCGATTTGATGAGTTGGAACTCGCACCACGAATGACTTGAAGTTCGTGTTGTGGCACGGTTCCAACTTCTCGACCCTTAAGGTCCAGTTGGACTTAACACGTACAAACTCCACGATCTCCTTAACCTTCGTGGTATAATGTAGACGGGACACATAGAGCTGCGTCGTTAGTGTAGCTGGACGCAGCAGCATATTGAGTCCTGCTAGCGCGGTCTCACACTGGTTCCGACTACGAAGCTTCTCTCTACCTTCACGCCAGGCCTAGGTGTTTCGAACCCTATATGTACCGTGTTTGATACCTAATCATTAGCAGCCTATAACGTTCCCACTGCTGGGACACAGGCCTCCTCTCGGTGAGAGAGAGTGGGACATAATCCACCACGAGGGCCCAGTGCGGGTTGGTAGATGTCACATGTCTTCAATTTTTTGGTTCTAAGACATGCCGGTTTACTCACGATGTTTTCCTTCACAGTTTTGAGAGCAGTGGTGTTGAAATAATTTACACAGAGTAAAGCGCCTGCTCGGGTTCGAACTCGTAAGTAGTAGCCGTTGCCACTGAGCCACCACTGCTTCTCGATATCTAATTGATATCTAATCAAAGGTCTACAAGAGTGCTTTCTGAAAACATATTGGTTATTTATAATTTTTCATTCCTACAAGATTTTAATCAAAATCAAATAATTGGATGATCAAAACAATGGTGTTTTACTCTGTTTTGAATAACACTAAACATACTTCTATAATCTTATGAAGACTGTTTAGCAAATTATTTGTGTACTCCATCTCTGAATTACCCCTAACCCCAAAGTAAATGTAATGAAAAATAAAGTTAATAAAAGAACAAACACACATACGAGTTAATAGGCTGATAAACACATTGCTCTCAGCAGTCGGGTAAAACACCCAAATAAAAAGATGTAATCTAGACATAGTTACAAAATATCGGCAATAATATCGGTTTTGGTTTTCTAACCGCAGTCACACGTAATTACTAAAATATATGTATGTATACGTCAAGTAATTTTGACATTCATCATTTTTTTTTCTTATTTGTTTGTATTATTGTCAAGTATAAATATAGGTAATAAATTAATTTTATAGATATATAACCTATTTCATTTTTTCAATCTATGATCATATCGAGAATATTTGTCTGTAATATTATCTGTCTATAGTGTTACTGAATGTCAAATTTAACCATATTATTTTTTTATATTTATTATTGTATATATATATATATATTCACTTAATAATGTATTTCTATTCACATGAAGGACGGTCGAATTTCGACCAATGGGCGATCACTAGTAATTAATAAATACTTAAATTGTTTATTATATATTTTTAATTATGTTGAGTTAATCAATCTCGTATAACCCAACATCCGTACATAAATATTAGCTAGCTTTTTCCCGCTACTTCGTTTGCGTAAATCTTACGTTACGCGGACGCACGTGAAGTCGCGGAATAAATAGGGTTAATGGGTAACGAATAAGGTTTAGTCGTGAAAGAGTAACAGACAGACAGAATTAGTTTCGTATTTATAATATTACATATAGATAAAGAAGATAATTTCTTGCTGTAAGATAGTTTTATTGCTTATAATTAAATATTTGTATTATTTGTCTACTCCATCGCACGCTATGTGCAAAAATTTCATAGACCGACTAAATTAATGCTACTTTCACGTACTTTTTTCTAAGATGTTTCCGTCTCTACCTTGCTATTGCAGTTTGACAGATGTGCAACAGTGACAGGAATAGTGCTTACAGCAAGGCTATGCTAAGTTAGTAACGTTTTTTATATCGAGAAATTTTCTGTCATTAGTTCAACTTTTGGCCGCTGGTTTTCCTATTCTCTATAAACGGTTTAGATATAAGTTTGTGGTGGCCGGCCACTTTAGGTTGACCCGCCATAAACCACGCCCATCCTACTATCATTCACATTCAAGGTGGGCCCTTAAGTTCTTATGTAGAGTTATATTTTTTTGAATACTACTACGGTATATCATTGAAAACTTGTATACTTAACGAGTGATGTATTGCTGTAAGTTTACAAAGTATCACATAAACCAGTTAATTAATTCCATACAGGTGATTAAATGAAGATGTCAACCCCGTTTTGTAAATAAAATTCTTACTTTAAGTTTTAACTGCATGCAGTTTGAGAAAATTTGGTTAGACCACAAGGTTTGTTGAAGTATCCAATGAAATAGCCATGAAAACTACTAAAATTGGGAATTTTAAATAAAAAAATAAACATTTGATTTTCTCGAATCCCATGAATTTTCGCCCAGGTCTTATGGGGTATTTAATTGATACAATTGGGTCACACCATCGCATCTTGGCAAGAATACATCGATTACAAGTCACCCTGTATACTTTATTAAAAACTTTTGGGACACTATATCCTCGTTATTTGATTTTATTTCTGTGAAAAATCAGGCAAGGATACCACTAGTACTAACTTAAAACCGTTAGTGATGAGAGTATAATTCACACTGAAATGCCGATACGACTAGGCCACAACTATAAACAACATTTAAGTTTCCCCACATCCTTATGTGAACAGTTAAGGGTCATAGAAAAGGGTCATGTCATATCTGCCGCTTAGCGAAATGGTGCACTTTTCCCTAAGGGTCCCCAGGTCCCGACCTTTGTTGATTGAGTATGTACCTACATGCCAAACATGATGGTGATGGGGCTGACCCAGTTATTAAATCGAGTATAGTTTGTAGTCGATTTACGGAACGACAGGGACTAGCCATGGGACTGTTTGTCGTGTAAATGGAAAGTTTTGGGTTATAGTGTCATGTAATGATGCTTCATTATGTGCGGATGTGTAGTGATTTAGTTGGATATATTGGAACTAGTGATAGTTGGATCGTAAAAAATGTACATATATCTGCGGATACGGATTAGAATACAGATATTTGGTGTTAAAATCCACGAATACGGATTCAGATACTGATCTTAACGTTTTTAATCAATCGGTGTCAATACGCGTGAACGATAGTTGACGTCCCTTGACGCTTTGCTTGACAGGACATGTTGCGACTTGCATTGCGCGGGTCTTTCTTATGTTTTGTGTATAGTTTATTGACTATAGTCTGTGTCAGATGTGAAAAAAATAAAAGTCGTTGACACCTGCCTACCAATGTATTCAAATTACCGTTTTGACCGTGCTAGCGATACTTTCTTTACATTTTTTCGTATTGTTTTGAAATATTTGAAAACATTGGAAGGCGGGTGTCAATGACTTTTATTTTTTTCTTATCTGGCACAGACTATAAATATTTTTTTTAAGAAATAAAAATAACTGAATGGGATTTAATAGTTTTTCATGGCTAATCTAAACTCTAATATCCATATAGAACTTAATATATGTATTGAAAATTAATAAAGTAAAAGGTACGAAAAAGATCTACCAAAACAGTAACGGATACGGAACTTTCTTCTCCCTTGGATATCCGCGGATTGGATTTCATACGGATTTGGATATCCAAATCCGTGGATATCCATCACATCATTAATTGGAACGGATTGTTAATTTAAAGCTATGTCCAGACAGCATTTGTTGAAACCTGTGTTCACGTGAATGTAAAAATTCCATTGTGAATGAAAAATTCGTTTGCGAAACTAATCAATTACTTTTATAGTGATTTGAAATAGCAGGGTTCGTTGGAATCGGAAAGTTCTCACCAAATATTTTCGCATTCAATTATTTTACAAAACTTTGACACAGATCGAATTTTAAGGTACTGTGTGAAGAGAATACAGACGCTTCTGCATTCTTGAATTTATCATAAGTCTTCATTAGCTGTTTCTACCGTAATCACAATGTTCGCCTTTTTCAAATTAAAATTGAAACAAAGAATATTTCTAAATATTTCCAAGGTCTGAAACACATAATAATAAGGTTTAATACCTACTTGGCCCGACCAGCAATTCAGGCAAGATTTCATTTGAAGGAAGCCTCCGTAACTTATCCGGCTTCGGTTCAATTATAGAGGGAACGTTTTCAAGTTGTCGTATTAGACGGTGTGTTTGTTTGTTTTTGTCATTTATTTAGGAATATACATATAACAGGCATAAAAATAAATAGGATTGTTAGAAGATTTATCGGGTGGTATGTTGTTCTTTTGTGGTGCCGGACGTAAAGAAAAACACCATCCCATTTCTTCCTGTGGGTGTCGTAAAAAGCGACCAAGTGACTTACCTACTAGAGAATGGGCAGCAGCGTGCTCTATGCATTTTATCACCATACAGCGATAGCCAGCCCGCCTGCCAAGCATGGCGATTTTAGTTAACTCCCCCAAATTGGGGGAGGCATATGTCCAGCAGTGGACATCTGTCCGCTGAAATCATATGGGTCTGGTCAAGTTGATAAGGACGCGATGTCGCTGTCGTCTCACCTGTCGCGTTACTGTCATAAGTGACAGAAGACACTTTCGACAGTATCTATTTATAAAGTCATTTCATGCACTTTTTCTATTTGTCGCAAATTTGTTGCACGCAGAAATTAAATATACAGTTCAAATATAAAGAATTTTCCAGATAAACGGCTCTCTCTCTACGGAATCTTTTTACACTGTAGGTATAGTTTATAGTACTGAATAAAAAGAACTATAAAATAACTTTTTGAGGTACCTACTGGCCGGTTGGTCTGCTGAATCAATTTAACTGATTCACGGAAATTGATGAGGAAACTCAGTGATAATATTATAACGCTACAATTTTCTCTTATATTAAGAGTGCATTAATGATAACAAATAACCCGTGATGACCCAAAGAGATCCAGTCAATAGTCAAATTTTGTATAGTCTATTCAAATCCTATTATCCGTCTAATATTATAAATGTGAATATTTACATGTTTGTTACTCAATTACGCAAAAGCAGCCGAACGGATTTGGATACTTGGCACACCGATAATTTTATAACCTAGAATACTTTTAATAGATAGCACGTTCCTGTGGTATAATTTCAGACAGCCACATGGCCAAAGCCGCTGGCAAAAGCAAGTATTTAATACGTGCTGAGATGAAGGCCTCGCATAGTACTCTAATGCTTTGATTTCAGAGACTAAACTGCTGGTTTGTACCTATAGTTCAGCTTCTAAAGTCAAAGCATCCAAATAAGCACGCTCCACCAAGCGTAAACAGAAATTTTAATCAAAACCTAGCAAAGCCAGAAAAAAGTTAAACCAAAAAATTTCTACCAACTTCTACATTACTTAATTAAAACCACAAAACCGTTTTACCAACTTCAGCAATTAAATCCAAACAAGCGAAAAACAGTACAAGTTTTCTTTTAGAAGTGTAAAGAATGTTAAAAACATTAAAATAAAAAGTATGGAAAGAATTTCTTGACCCTCAGGGAGGTTGCCAGTTGTAAAAGAAATAAAACATCTAGGTTTTATTGAGCAAGACTCTGTGAACTCGTAGATGTGACTTTATTTTAAGAACTTTCCGACTGAAATTAAATGGTGCATGAGTCTCTGGTTTGTTATCTCTGGGTGATATAGATGTGAAGTTATTTTGTGTCTAAAGAACACAAATATTTGACTACTTAGAAGATTCACAGGTCTGTCTGTCATAAGACTCAGTCTCAGTAAGAAACTCTTAGTTTTCATTTCAGATTGTATAGTGTTGACTGAGCAAACATATCTCGTAGTTGACTGACCCGTTTTCTTCGTCTTCAGGCACCTGGAAAAAGGAAGGGGGGGGGGGGGGAAATGCGACAGCTATCAACGATTAACTTGCTCGAGAAACGTTCCAAAGATAGTAGGTCTATTATTAGTTCATCGCTGAATAAACGTATTTTCTTTCTTTTCTTTCTGACTGTTCTTCACACGCCGGCGAAAACTCGTTTGTCGCAGTGTCAAGAGCTATCAAAACGTATACTCGCTCAGTGAAGCTCGTTTGGTGGGCAGAACACTCGCTGACAGATTTACGCTCGTTGCCATTACGTACTTGGTAGGACAGGTGCCTTACGGTGCTGAAAGACTTTTTGTCATCTTATCCGATTATCTTTGATTACCACACTATAGTATATTTATAATTCGGCACGGACAAATAGCTTATTTCGTTAAGGCCTTAAAAGAAAAACCTTTTCAACTTTATAAATAATAAAACACGTAGACATATTGTCCACGGCTAAACCAGGCTTATCACGAAACTAAACAAGTCTGTAGATTTTATTATTACTAGATTAAACCACGGGGCATATAAACCTGGGTCGCTTTAATAGATGGCCTAGCCTTAAATTCGTAATCCGCTGTGTTGCCCAAACTTATATTGAAATCGGTCCTTCGAGCCGGATCCTGTTATCTTTATTTGGAATCAGTCTCAAACAATTTCGAGATAGAATTTAGGAAAGCTGTTAATGTGCGTTTGATAGACAAATATTACAAGTTAAATCGTAGTTGTTGGCAAAGTGGTCGTAATCGCTTCCGCCGAGTATGAGGGGCTTGTCTCCGAAGTCGGACAAAGTGTCATTAGGCTTTCCCATTAGATATTTCTCAGAAAAATCCTGGAGTCTGGAGGTTGGTTGATGGCAATCGATTCACCTCCTATTATATGTATGTGCCTTATAGCATAAATGGTGAAATGTGGGTGTACCTACTATAGGTCCACCGCTGCCTTACCCAAGCAGGGAATACAAGAGTGAACTTATGTTGGTACTAGCTTCTTCCGGCATCGAATCGCCTGCCTGTCCGAATACTGCCCATTTGTGACTTTTTTTCTTTTTGCTGGGCTCCTTACGATCGACAGTCTTCCTCGATAAATGGGCTATCCAACTTTAAACGCTCTTTTTTACAATTCGAACCAGTAGTTCCTAATATTAGCGCGTTCACCCAAATAAACTCTTCAGCTTTCAGAAGTCACAACTAAAATAAAACAAATTTTAAAGCACAATCTAATAACTCTGTGTTTACCCCGATTACTAATGAATAGTAATCTATGTTCTATCTTTGTTGGTTAATACACTATTGAGATACATTGCTCAATTAGCACAAACGATCTGGTTTTAATTGTATTAACGTACACAATGTAGCTGCAATTCCGAATAGCGTTCTGTGATTTGAAACCATTGTTCGTTTGAAAATTCTACTTTTCAATATTGAACGTTAGTTTACTTTTTATTCTCGTAAGAATTGGGACGGTACACAGCCATAAAAAAAGACTAAATTATGAAATAGTAAGGTTAAATTCAAAGTATTTATTTCAATTAAAATATTTACACATACTTTTGATTCGTCGAATAGTCGGTCCGTTGGACAGAAAGTTATGTTTGGTTGCCTTTTGCCAAACTTCATCGAAATCGGTACTGTTGAACAGGAGTTGACCCTCTACATACAAACAAATTTTACATCTTTTTATTATTACCCAACTGCGGAGGGTGCTGTGTTTATCAGCCTATGTATGTATGTTTGAAAATAGACGCCATATTGGAAAAAGAAAAAATGAAATTCGAAAAATTATGTCAAGTGGGGTATCATTGTATAGGGTTTTGAAATTATCTTATTATTAGGTTTCTGTAATCATTTTACATTTTGAATGACAAGAGGGTTTATAACATTTTGAAGTTTGTTAGCAACCAGTCTCACAATAAATAAAAAAAAAATCTTATAAAGTGGTTATAAAATTCAAACGATGTTCGTTTAGATGTTAATAAGACGTACTATACGATAGCATAAGAATTTTATAACCACTTTAATACAAGATGTTTTATTAGATTAATTAGATATACAGGGTGATTGGAAGATGGGTGCAAAGCTTTAAGGTGAAGATAGTATAGACAATTTAGAACCATTTAAGCCATAGTTGTCTTAGACGAAGTCTCACCAAATTTTTTTAACCAAATTTTTAAGTTTTTTTTCGGAAATTCTCAAAATTTAATGTAAACTGCATAATTATGGCCAAATTGAATGATAAATGAATTAATTTTTATTTACTTAATTAAAGTAATGTGTAAGCAACCAAGCAAAACATGTTTTAGGCTTCTGTGTCATTAGACATTTTTTTTACAGATATTTAAAGCTCAGAAAAAATAAAAAAATTGTTATATACGTCTTTTAAACCTTATTTAAAAAAAAAAACGGGGTGTGCTTTTTTTGTTCAAACCTTTTTGAAGACATGCTTGATAATCGTTCTTTCTTTTGAGGTATCATTTATGCGGATATCTTACAAATTATTGAAATTAGGACCTACAAACCAATTCGAGGGAGAAATTTTAAATTTTAGGCAGTCTAACAAAACACAAAATTTTTGCTTAAAAGAATACTTTATGTGCTCGAAATGATAATATTGTTCAATTCTAAGAATTTTTGGCACATGCAGGAACCAACTGAGGGGAACCCATTCAGGGGATTCTCTAAACAATGGCCACCAAGCGCGGTGCGACGGCATTTCCAGGTAGAACGCCCAATGAATAGCAAAAAGTGATAAGAGAGAAATCAATCTTGTGGACGGATGAAAGTACATTTTCAAGGGAAGGTATTACAAACTTTCAAAACATCCATGAATGGGCCGACGCAGACAACAATCCACATTTTAAGAAGCAGGTGTCATTTCAGATGAAATTCTCTGTGAATGTATGGGCTGGAATAATTGGCAGAACATTGATTGGGCCCCACTTTTTGCCTGATCCATTGAATGGCGAAAATTATTTGCAATTTCTGCAAATTGATTTACCACTGCTGGTAGAGGAATCAGGTGTCCCGATCTTCGAAAGAGACCGAACAGTCATCTTTAAGCAAGACGGCTGTCCAGCGCATTGGACTTTAAATGTAAGGGAACACCTCAACAATTGCTTTCCTGATAGCTGGATCGGCAGGGATGGACCCATCCCTTGGCCCGCTTGCTCCCCAGATCTGACCCCGTTGGACTTTTTCGTGTGGGGCCGGGCCAAGGAACTGGTGTATAAGAACATAGAAATAAACACTAGAGAAGAATTGATACAAAGAATAAATTCAGCGTTTGAGACAATGAAGCAGGAGATGATGTTGAAAATAATGACTACAGAAGTTAGAAGACGGGGCCGTGCTTGTATTAGGAATCACGGTCGTCATTTTGAACATGAAAAATAAATAATTTGAATTCAAATGTTGTTTTAATTAGTCTGCCTAAAATAAAAAATTTCTCCCTCAAATTGGTTGGCCTACAAACCAAACTAATTTCAATCATTTGTAAGATATCCGCATAAATGATACCTCAAAAGAAAGAACGATTATCAAGCATGTCTTCAAAAAGGTTTGAACAAAAAAAGCACCCTCCGTTTTTTTTTTAATAAGGTTTAAAAGACGTATTGTACAAATTTTTTATTTTTTCTGAGCTTTAAATGTCTGTAAAAAAATGTCTAATGACACAGAAGCCTAAAACATGTTTTGCTTGATTGCTTACACATTACTTTAATTAAATAAATAAAAAATGAATTCATTTATCATAAAATTTGGCCATAATTATGCAATTTACATTAAATTTTGAGAATTTCCGAAAAAAAATTAAAAATTTGGTTAAAAATATTTGGTAAGACTTCGTCTAAGACAACCATGGCTTAAATGGTTCTAAATTGTCTGTACTATCTTCGCCTTAAAGCTTTGCACCCATCTTCCAATCACCCTGTATTAACTAAAAAGTGTAAAATAAAATAGTAGTAGTAATAATTTATACAGTAAAAAAATACGACTACGTATAAAGTGAACTTTAAAAAATATGCATACATGAAAATCTTATTTCAAGAAGTTGATTATTAAACTTAACACTATAAGCAATCTCATGCAGTCGGAGCATTTTTTTAAATGTAACAATAAAGATCTTCACTGCCTCCCTCCTCCTTATTCTCTTAAAATAGTTTTATCTTGTTTCTATCTATTTTAAAGTTTATATGTAGTCGAATTTTTTATTTTATTTTTATTACTATTATAAAACATAACCTGTATTACAGTGTAAATACAACACCAGTGTATGTGTGTTCGAAAGAGACACCGTGGCACATGGGCAACTGAAGGAAGATGGGTGAGTTTTAGTCAGTAAAAGTCTGACATGCCCTCCCGCTCCGCCCAGAGCGGGAGAAGTCATTTGATGATTTCCCATCCAAAAAATAACCAGTGTATGTTGTGTTTTTAGATTGTGCTAAATAAATATATTTTTTTACCATGATGTAGGTACCTACCTACGTACGGTAGCGTCCTGTTTTACAGTCATATAAATATCTAGTTTGTGTTTTGCCGTTATCTACCACACCGTAATCTCTATTCAAATTCTTTTACAAACACTGGGTCACTTTGAATATGCAAATCATTATTTTGATTTGACAATAATATACGTGCAAATTGTGCAAATTTACCCTTGCACAGGGTGTCAAGCACCTGAAACATTGTTTCTCGTTGTGTCCCAAATTTGCATATAAATTAACACAATTTGGAACGAAAATGTACCACTGCAAATTCCGCAATGTGCATACAATGTTTTACTGTGTACTACGTTTTAAGTTTATAAAAACGACTTGGCAAGGTTTTGTGCTGCAGATAACTAAGTGCCAAGGAAGTAGTTACCTCGGTGTCTACTTCTACAGGGAATTATGCCCAGACTGTAGAAAAACGTATTTTTTCATTCGCGGCGTCTGCGTCGCCATGTGGATTGCGATGGGTGAGGTATACGATGGAACGAGCCATCCCAGATGGTTTGTTCACTCTTGCTTTGACGGCTGAAAGGGTTACATTAGCAGCCTAGAACGTTCCCACTGCTGGGAAACAGGCCTCCTCTCGGGGAGAGGGAGTGGGCCATAATCCACCACGGGTTGCGGGTTGGCAGATGTCACAAGTCTTCGAATATTTAACCGGCATGTCTTAGAACTAAATATTCGAAGACTTGTGACATCTACCAACCCGCACTGGTCCGCGTGGTGGATTATGGCCCACTCCCTCTCCCTAAGACATGCCGGTTGATACCGTGACCCTGGCACATGGGCAACTGATGGAACACGGGTGGGTTTTAGTCAGTAAAAGTCTGACACGCCCTCCCGCTCCGCCCAGAGCGGGAGAAGTCATTTGATGATTTCCCATCCTGAAAAAAAAAAAAAAGACATGCCGGTTTCCTCACGATGTTTTCCTTTACAGTTTTGAGAGCAGTGGTGATGAAATAATTTACACAAAGTATAGCGCCTGCTTGGGTTCAAACTCACGACCTACTACTCGTAAGTCGCGGTCGTTATCACTGAGCCACCACTGCTCTCCTGGGTCACCTCTGCTGCTGGCAGGTTATATAGGTTTAATTGCTTATTAAGCCTATATAAGCCTATATGGTTTAGCAATTTCTCCAGCAAGCCCTAAAAATATGGTGTTAATTAAGATAACGAATGTTTTACTTAGCACCAATCTAATTTTTAGTCTGAGCACATTTTCTATTTTGTTCTGCCCACGTTTCGGCCTCTGTATAAATGAATATTTTATCCAGTGCGATACCTCTTTTTCGCGGTCATTTTCATTCAATATAAGTTGGCATGTCTTCCAATAGTTGGACACACTCCAGCATTTCCAAATTTAGAAATACTCCCCGAATCAGAGAGGAGAGAAAATGTACTTGCATTTCAACGTTAAAATGTCCATTATTTGACAATTTATTTATTGGAACACGAAGTTTCCTTTGAACGGCGCTTCTTTAAAATGCATCGTAAATAGCTGACAATTTTCCGTGTCGTGTTTCACGACGCCATTTTTTTTTTTTCATGAATTTGTCCCGCGCTCGCCTCTCAACGGAGTGCGAAGGCGTTCGTTCATTCAGCCTTCGATAAAAGAAGTAAAAGTCTCTATTCTCACAATAGTGCTTGTATTGAATACTAATAAGTTCTTTTTGAAGAGTTATTTTTATACCCATGAACATTTTATTCCTAAGAGCAGTGGTGAGCAAAGGCGAATGAAAAGGGACTATATTATAAGTCAGCCAAAATACAAAGTGATTCTTTTCAAAATACAATCTGAATCGTTTATGAATTCAATAGGTGCCTTCTTACTTTATATTACACAGCCACTTCGGCCAAGCTTGCAATTATGCTAATATAACTGTTCACTTTTAGAGAACAAGAGCTGTTCAGCAAGGTAAAGGTTTAATGAAATTCTTAGGTTTTATTGAAATAACCCGGCTCGTTTCTGTAAACGTACTATTGCATCTTTTAGGTAAAGTATTACAATAGTATTTCTGCTTAGTTGGAGATGATAAAGACAGAATGGGCAGAAATAATATTATTATTTATAATAGTAATAATGCTGAAGAGCTTGTTTGTTTGTTGAAACGCGCTAATCTTTGGAATTACTAGTGAGTAGTTTTTGAACAATTCTTTTTGTATTTGATAACTCCATTTTTGAGTGACTAGGAAAACCAGGAAATAGCGCAGGCAGGCGATGCGATGCAACAGGGTGGGTTGGGACAAGAAATTACATGGAGACGAAGTTGTGGGTAGAATCTATCAGGTAATAATATTATATTATGTCAGGCCATTTGTCCCACCGCTAAGCAAAGATTTCTTCTACCACTGCTTTCAATCTTTCACAAAATAGTTTAGCATACACTAGCACTTTTCCCGCGACTTCATACGAGTAAAATGTATAGGTCATGTTACTCCGAAATAATGTAGTTTTCCATAGGTGAAGAGTTTTAAAATCGTTTTAGTATTTCTTGAGGATAAACATTACAAAGAATTTTACAATCAAATATTTCCTCTTTATAATATCAATGTAGATGTTTTTTAATACACAGGGATGAAAATAAGCTAAAGTCGACTATCCACTGCTTCATAGGATATACACAGAGAGGGTTGCTGCATTTGCTTTGCAATGCAATTGTTTGCCAGCCGTGCGTTCGTGTGTATCGTGACCGTGGGTCGCAGACGACGCCCACGTTTTCATATAAAACGAATCTCAGGCGTGGGCTGCTGTAAAGCGGCGCCCACCCTTTAAGTTTATATAATCTTATTAAGGGATTACTTCATAAAAAAAAACTCGTTCAATGGGATTAAATCAACCCTGTAAGGGTTGGGATGTCTAGTTTAAAAAAAATATAATGATTACCTCGTTGGTCTAGTTGTCGCAAACGCTAATTCTGAGCATGAACTCCTGGTTTCGATTCCCAGATCAGGTATAGTATTCTGCCAGGGTCGCGAGATCCGTTCGAAAGAGTTACCGTGGTCCTGGCATATAGGCAACTGAAGGAACAAGGGTGGGTTTTAGTCAGTAAAATGTGACCTCCGCCGCAGACGTCAATTGATATGTATAGTTTTTTTTTTAATTGGGACATTTATTTGTTCATGTTTGTACGCTTCTTGGCAAAACACAGAGAATATAACTAAACATATTGTAACATCTCACAAACCGTGTAACTACGTGTGTTTACAAATAAAAGCTTTCTTATTCTTATGATTTCCGACGCACAAAAAAAAGTTATAGTGTTACTGGGTCTTTCTTTTTGGGATTTCTCCGTGGCAACCCGGGCTTTGGATTTGGGCCCAACTGTGGTAACAGACTCGTCCTCTCTATGTATTATATGGAGCTTAAAAATAATCGGCGAAATGTGGGTGTACTACAACTACACTTCTGCGTAACCTTTTGGAAAATATAATATAAATATAATTATATTTTAGGAAAACCAACACACCGTTATCTGATCCCAAACTAAGCGGAGCCTGTACTATGGCAACCAGACAACTAATAAATATACTTATATATTTCTAAATACATACATATTACAGATAAATTACACCCAGACACAGAACAAATAATTATGCTTATCACACAAAGATTTTTCCTGGGTGGGAATCGAACCCACGACCTCAGTCTTAGCAGTCAGGGTCACTAACCACTAGACTAACAGGTCAGTCAAGGAAAAACAGACGTAATGTTATATTTCTTTACGAATATAGATTGTGAATTTGTGTGACGTATAATACGTGTTATTTTGTCGTCTGTAATACTTGTAACGATCGCGAATCATATTTTGTTAGTTATACAACCTCACACTGATCTGAATATTACAAAAAAATAAAAGAATATCGCGAGTTACTTTAGCTGCCCCTCCTTAAAATATCCAATTTTAGTCTTAAAACCTGATGATATTCGAATTACCGAAGTAAGAAGCACCCAAAACCTCTTCAGAAGTCGTCGCCCTCAGTCACCCGCCCTGAATAGGTGCTCGAGACTCCAAACTCGGTCGCAGCACAGGTATAAAGACGTATCTGTATCAAGGTAGGTTCTTACCCGATATCCGTGAAGCACCTCTTTGCATCGGTAGTCGGTACGCTGGCGTTGTAGAGCTGATGCAAAGTATGGAGGGTTGGGAGGTTCTGGGGAGGTAAATTAAGACGAGTTTTGCTGATTTTCAATTCGATTGCAGTTTTATGCTTGGGAACCCATTTATGGGTAGGTATATTGTTTAGGATTCTTCACAGACGCAATGCAATTTTTGTAGATCAATTTTGATGCTGTTTTGATAAAATTGTTCTGCGAGAGTCGCGAAAGCTTTTCAAAATCACTTGCTTCAAAACAGAGCCATATAGGGTTCTGTGTAGTAGTGATTTATTTAAACTATCCTAGCTAGCTTTCTAGCCGAGTAATGAAAATAGTTGTGTTTACACGAAGCTAGAGTTAACAAACAGCTTACTAACACTAACTTACTGTAGCTTCCAAAACTATCCTCGTGTATCCCGGGCGAAAATGTTATAAAACTGAAGTCTTACATGCCCCAATAAACTTTCCATAAGCAACCAACGACAGATATTTCAATAGAAAACTGGTTGGGCACCTTAAGTGACCCAAATTGACTTGTTAATACTTATTTTTGTTATACCTAATTATTAGGTCATTTCTTTAGCAATAATTAATTCGTTTCAAATGGTTTCTATATGTTAGTATCTGTGGCTATTTGGTTCGCGCGCCTTTCGGATCGCGCGTTGGGTTTCGCTGAACCTGGCGACACTAGCGCCATAGTTTGGCTACCGCTCCCCGAGCGCCGACCAATGAGAACCCGCCAGTCTTCTTTTTTTCGAAAACTCCGTCGGTGCTTTCTTGTAATTTTGAGGAAAAGTTGGTTTTTCACCGTGATGGACAGGTAAAGTTTTGAAAAAACTTGTTATAAATACCCAACAGTGATCTGTTTCGTGAAAGTGCTTCACGGTGTGAGCTGCTGACATTTGCTGGTGAGGTAAAATTTGTTTGTTTGGAAGTGTGTGTGTAAGTGATAATCTCTGGAACTACCAGTCAGATTGTTGAATTTGATAGCCTATGTCTCGAGGAAAGTTATTTAACTAAGAAGACGAGTAGAACGAAAAATCATTAGTCAGAAATAACGTTAAGAGAAAACTAAGAAATGTCGTGGGTGGACGATGCAATGCTATAGTATTGATTTAAATTAAATAAAACAAGGCAAGCAGGCAAAGTCGAGGGCAGAAGATAGTTGTTAAGTACTAAGACGTAAATAACTAACAACTCCATTATGCCTTGGACGTGGGCGACGAAAAGGTCAGCGTAAGAAAACTACTAATAAAGAAGTCAAATCCTTTTTGTACAGAAAATGAAATAAATTGACATATGCTGGGAATAATGTCATATTTTTTTAGACCGCTGATGAGTTGACCCTTATTGCCTCCTTATTATATAAAGGTCATCATCTGCCTAGCCTTTTCCCAACTATGTTGGCGTCAGCTTCTAGTCTTAGTACACAAGGTGGCACCGACACGGCGGCGAAGGTGAACGACCGAGCGTAGTTACAAGTACCTATCAGCTGTTCGATCGGTCAAAATTCTAAGAAGTTTGAAGTACCTACGGCGCACCGTTACTGACCTATTCCTATTGTCGATATCATATTACAAAATAAGTAGGGTGTCCACAGTTTACTGATTTAAGGTCGGATAAATATATTAAAAAAAAATATTGAAACAATAGTTGAAATGTGTTCTATTACTGATACTGAACCACCAAAAAAAAATGCGCACTGGTTAAAAAAATCCTGTATAAAGGTTAGACCTAAAAATGTTACACGACTATCTTATAGTCTTCGCTATTTATGAGCGTGACTCTTAGTGTCATTGTAATTAGACGCAAGTTTTAGCACACGTGTTCTTGAAATATAATAACTACAGAAAATGTTGTCACGGTTATATTACGACCCAGTGGCCTAATTGTGAAACATACTTCTGACAACAACTTTCGCTTTGACATGACAGCATCTATATCGTTACTTGTTTTGACATTAATTATTGTTTACATTATAGTTGTGGTATCTACTCCACACAAAATTCACAATCTAAGTAATTAACATTGCCAAGAAGTTTTTATTATTATTAAGACACCATCAATAAGTGGTAATTCGTAATTTCGAAGCAAACTCTATAACATAAGCAAATTTATATGGGACCACTCGATAAGTTTACCATTTTAACCTGAAGAAGAATTTTTCAAAAACAAACATACAAAATACATTTGAATTGAATACCTTCTCCTTTTACGACGGAAAAGAAGCCGTCACCTCCTTCTGCGAAGCAGTAATTCTCGCGAAGGATGAGGTGGAGCGCGTGAGGGAGAGGCAGTCCGTGCCACCTCAAGCCCCTAGCAGTTTGACTAAACTAGATGCCGACACATACTTAGAAATAAACTAGGAAAATGATGATGATGTTGCATCGTGACGATTACCATACTTCTAGCTTGGCATGATTGGTAAAACTCCAATTTATAAAGTGAAAAATGTACCCTGGGGATTACGGTAGCACGTAGGCAGTGGTCACGTACCGCTGTGCACAGCGAGGCTGTAAGGGAAACAACTTTGTTTGCTTCGGGACGTTCACGTTTAACTGGACAACCCAGGGGCTTGGTTGGAATGCTAAAGATAGACACCGTCTGGTTTTAATAAATACATTTTATTTATATTTAGAACTAGCTTCTACCCGCGACTTCGTGTACGTCAAATTTTTGCTCCCCCGACCCTTCCCGTCGCATCGATTTGCCTGCTAGTTTTCGTCCATTTTTCGTTGCTGCTCGCTCCTTTTGAGTTATAGTGAGTCAACCTTAAAAGATAGACATATGCACTCGCGGACTTTTTTTTAGAACTTTTTAAAAGGAACAATGCCGTAATACATTATTTTTGCGTTACTTTAACCGTTTACGCAGCGCACGCAACGGGAACTCTCAAAAGGAATAAATTTTCCCCGTTTTTGCAAACATTTTTCATTACTGCTCCGTTCCTCTTACTTATAGCGTGATGTTATATAACCTATAGCCTTCCTTAATAAATAGGCTACCCAATACAAAAATTATTTTTCAATTCGGACCAGTAGTTCCTGAGATTAGCGCGTTCAATCAAACAAACAAACAAACTCTTCAGCTTTATAATATTATATAGTATAGATAAATAATATATAGTATAGATAATAGATATGATTTTACTCTAAAACTTCTTGCACTGAAAAAATGTCCCACGCGATGCCGTGGGATGTCGCTGGCGACAAAGATGAATTGGGAAACGTGATATGTTTGAGAATGTGCCACACACTTATTTGTTTGGTTTCTGTTAAAAAAGAAGAACTTTAAACGTTCTAGACTTTACCAGAATACAATATCAATACCTTCATCTAAATACCCCGGCATCGATACCTACTTCATTGAATATTCATTAGAACTACCGGCATGCTCCGGATGTATGTCCGGGTAGGCTTTTTATTCCTTACATTTTTGGAGAATCGGATTTCCGGCCCACCACTAAGCTAATATCCTACACTAGCTTTGGCCCGTGACTTCGTTCGCGTTAAATTTCTTGTACCCCCAACCCTTCCCGTCGGTCGCGTCGAATCGCCTACCCGTGCGATTTTCCCCGTTTTTGCAACATTTTTAATTACTGCTCCGCTACTCTTGATTGTAACGTGATTTTATATAGCCTATAGCCTTTCTCGATAAATAGGCTATCCAAAACAAAAAGAATTTTTCAATTCGGACCAGTGGTTCCTGAGATTAGCTTGTTCAATCAATCAAACAAACAAACAAATAAACTCTTCAGCTTTATAATATTAAGTATAGAAGTATAGATAACTGGTGTTTTGTGAAACAGTTATTTTTTTAGGAGTGATGGGCAACCCGCATAAACCTAAGAATTGTTATGAATTAATTTTTACATAGATTGCAGTTTTTTTTGTCTACTGAGTAGAAAAACCTGGTGAGATGTTATTTTTTATTTGATCATTTTTTTTACTCTATCTAGGTACTTATTACAAGGTTACAAGACACCCAGAATGATTTATTTCCTCTTTTTATAAAATGTATTTACCTACTTACAAAATATATAAACATCATTAACGCACAATCTTTTTCGTTGTATTAGATCTCGCATGTTTCTAAATTAAAGGAAAACAGGGCAATATTTATTTAGCGTGATTTATTAATATTCTATATGCGTGAAACTATGTGCGTAGTACTTATAATACATACATTTTTCCTTGCTTTATCAGTCTTTTTATCATATTGAAATACATCCCATTTGTAAAGCAAACAATACCAAAACTGACTTTCAAACAATTAAACAAAGTGTTAAAAAAAATTGGGGTTGGTTTGATTAAATTTATTTTCCTACAAAACCGGGGAATTTTCCGGAGGAATTTTCCACTGAATTTCACAACCCATTTAATTATATTATGAGTTGAAGCCAAGAGGAAAATTATCTTGAAATATTTTTTCGTTTCCGGGAAATTAATCTTGCACTTGGTAGGTATATTCGCTTCTTGAAGAGTTGTGCCACTTCTTCTTCCCAGCTAAAGCACTAGGAAGTGGTGAAGGGTTGGCATTTTGGGGGACTGTCTTATGTAATTGTGTCGTTCGAAAAGTGCTGAACCTCAGCCTAATTTGAATAAATGACTTTTGATTTTGATTTTGAGTACGGGAACATAAGTATGCTTCTATGTATATTCTTAAAAACACTGTTTCTTATACGATTTACACTATTGTTATATAGAAAATATCACGCTTGTACTTTTCGGAGGGTGGGCAGAGCTAGAGAGTAACTTTAGTCACTTACGTGTAAGTATTCCTAATATGGAAACAGTCCAGGCTCTGGCCAGTAATTCCTTATGGGAAAACCCAAAAACACCAGCTTATCTGGGATTCGGACAGGACCCCACGCTCAGGAGTCACCGGTGTCCCATTTCGACCACTTAACAATACGAAGTAGTTTGTATTATCAGCTTCCGACCTCTAAACGAACGAGGCAGTTTTAAATATCCGGTATCCCCTTAGTGTCATCGGCACGGGGTCGTATAATACCACCATTTTGTCCACAGCTGTCACCAACAATAAATCTTACATTAATATTATTATTTTCAAGGCCTCGTATAATACCAATTATTTTTCGACAATGCGACAAGCGATCCAATTGATGACCACGTCAACTAGCTAATAAGGAGACTTCAAACTAAATCAACTTCTTTTGTCCAGATAATAAGGATGAAATTTTAATGAAGGGCCGATTTTACCCTCGTCTCCGTAATAGACAATGAATTGATTGATGGTCAAAGCTAATTGAGTGAAGGTAAATTTGTTCAATGTGTACAGATTGTTTTTTTTGTATCTAGGGTCACTTATAGGTCAAAGGAATGACTGACTGAGTGCATAATCCTAATAATATTATAAATATGAAGTTTATGAGTATGGATGTTTGTTACTCTTTCACGCAAAAACGACTGATCGGATTTCGATGAAAGACACACATATATGTACTTTATAATCTGGAATAATACAAGGAGTACTATTTATTCCGGTAGTAAATACCCGCGGGATAATTTCCGCCCTCCACGCGGGTGAAGCCTCTGACAAAAGCTAATATATCATATAATAACGGGTCTATAAAGAGTCACGTGATGCGTACCATCGCCTGATTAGTTTTATCTATCTCGCTCCTACAAAAAAGCAAAGAAACGGAATTATGATTTCCATTAAATTGCCATTTTTGGTTGTTTCTAGCGCGTGATATGTCATCTCGTGTGTCTTATGTTATATTTTTGAGTGGTTGGAACACTTTATTAAAAATATATTTAATAAAATGTGTGTGTCAGCTCTCACGACTGGAGTTTATTCCCTACGAAGACTTATAAAATACTAGCTTTTACCAGCGCCTTCGCCCGCGTGGAGGTCAGAAATTATCCCGCGGAAACATACTACCGGGATAAAAAAGTAGCCTATGTCCTTTCTCAGGCTCTAAACTATCTGTGTACCAAATTTCATTTAAATCGGTTCAGTAGTTTTAGCAGGAAAGCGAGACAGACAGACGGACAGACAGAGTTACTTTTGCATTTATAATATTATAGTGTGGATAGTGTGGATATGGATTAGTAAACATAACGCATAACGGAACGAAACGCATAATGTAACTTAAAGCATAACGTAACGTAACGGAGAAAGTTTGTATATTTTCATACCCAATACATTTTCATACCCCGGGCTTATATTAATGAAAATCGATACTAAAAGAGATTCGATTCTCCAAAAAAAAAAACGATCCGAACAAATAATTTAAAAGAAATGTAAAATAAATACAGGTTAATACAGGGTAAATTATAATGTGTAATTATGAATTAAGTTCACTACTCAACTCGACACTTCCTTCTTGTTGCTTCCTTCTAATCAAACTTGATAATTATAATCAAATTAATTAATAACAAGAGCCGTTGGGTTCAAAAGACTTACTATTACTTGACTCAAATTATTTTACTTAAGCGTTGATAATCACATAGGTAGACACGATTAGATATAATTAACTAATTATCTAGCTCCAATTATATACTAAACCAAATGTATGTAAATTACAGAGTATCGTTCACGAACGCATGGATTGAATTTAATTGAACTACGTTTGATAGAATTCCTAGCTCCGTGGTATGTGGTTATATCGAATTGATGACTGTTTAATTGAATGACTGGAAACTGGACAATAGATTTAGAATAAAATGGAATACTCTTAATAATCAGTAAAAGCCTGACACGCCCTCCCGCTCCGCCCTAGAGCAGAAGACGTCATTTGATGATTTGCCATCCACAAAAAATAAAAAAAGGGGTGACACAATGGGCAGTCTTATCGCTCAAGGAGATCTCTTAAAGAGAGTCTTTTGGATTAATTAAGGCAGACACAATACTGCCGGTGGCGTACCATTTGCATCTACTAAAGCACATAGCCAGACTGTCTAACGGCTGGACATGACAAAGTTGCACGTTTTCCAACTTCCGGGCATTTGAATCGAACCAGTCTGTTTTTTAAAGGCTTTTAAATGGTCGTACGGTCATATGACAGCAACATGATGGGCAGTTTGTCGGCCCCAAAACGACGTTAAAAATCCTAACACTTATCATTATTTTGATAGCCTAAAGCCATCATCATTTTGAGTTTATAAAGCTGCATCAATATTCCCGGAGACTGTAGAAGTGGTAGAATGTATTTCTGATTATGTTTGTGCCATAACTTTTACATTCAATCTCTAATTTGTATGGTTTACGTTATGAAGAAAATAAATGTACGAGTAAGTACATTTATGTTATGGTTCCATAAATGAGCGAGTAAGCTGCGTGTATCGTATTACATATATTCATGTTTAAATGTAAAAGCTGGGTCTTTGCAATGAGACACCTACAGCACTCTACTGCTTCCTTTCTGCTCCTGCTCATATTTACACAATTACATACAAATACAAAACGGGCTTCTTCTTCCCACGTGGCGTTCTATAGTTTCTGTTTACCCGAGACAGAAAATATAGTACGCCATTTGTTACGATCCTTATATGTATACTCTTTTTGATTTATTTATGTTCATACATACCTACTCGTTGCAAGTAAAACGCACATGACATTTCAAAACGTTACCAATAATGTCAAACAACTGTAATCAGTTACTCCACATAGCAACAAGTTTGAATGTAAACGCGGCAGCAAAAAAGTGTGCCAATAAAGGTGTCAATCAAATCACTGCACGACAGACGTATGCAGATGCAGGATTGTAACTGTGCAGTGCTATCAATGTACTACCTACCTACTGGAATGTTGGAAAGTAGGTCATGTGTTGTAAACTTTAAAGTTAAACAGTTTTATTGAAAATAATAATAATTATGATCTAGATAATATACTGAAACCTAGAAAATAATTAGTTAGGTCCTGAGTACTCCTGCCAGGGTCGCGGATTTATTGTAAACTGTGGCCCTGGCACAGGCAACTGAAGGAACACGGGTGGATTTTAGTCAGTAAAAGTTTGACACGTCCTTCCGCTTCGCCCACAGCGGGAGACGTCATTTGATGATTTCCCAACAGGTAAAAAAAAAAGGTACTGGCATTTAAAATATAAAATCGTGGGCCACGTGAAATTTATATCAACATTAGCCGCTCATATTTGTATATTAATTGCTATTTACATATTTGCTCAGGTTTCATTACGCCCTAAGATAATATTTATTTTTAGATTTCATGCTTCTCAATAGATTTAACTCATTCCTTGCCTCATTTTTACACGGTTTTTTACCTGATAACTTGCTACACTCCAACTGTTCAATACGTTTGGTATTCGATTTTTGTATTCCAAACCATAGTGCATTTTGCTAGTCAAGCCCTTTTATTTGATATCCATATTGACAGGGTGGGGAAAGAATATGTAATCCGCCATTTTGCGGTGGCGGCCATATTGGATTTGTATCACGTACTATACTGTTGTAGTAAGTATTTACCTTTTCATTTGATTCCTATATTGGCGGGTTGGGAATAAAATATGTATTCCCCCTTATTGGCACCGGCCATCTTGTATTTAGATACTGAATATTTAAAATTGTATTGCCATTGGTATTAAAGATGTGTACCTCAGATCAATTTGGTTACTGAGAAGGGGTTAAATTTCAGTGACTATACAACAACGGGGCAAGCTAAATAAAACCGTTTAAAAATCGACGGGTTGTTTGGTTTTCGGGCTTTAGGCGACCCCAATTATTTTTTTTTGTGGGTGGGAAATCGTCAAATGTTGGGTGACCCCTGACGTTCAAATACATGAATGACAGCCGGAACAAACAGATAAACGTGTGTGCCGAGGCACGGGGGGTCTATTGACTGACCGCGGCAAGCGTATTTTAATCTGATCTGTTGCTACTTTTACTTCTTGAAAATGCGACTGCTAATAACAGATATTCTCCATCTACAAACATTAGAAGAATGTGACTAATATCATCATCTTATACTACATTTGTAAATAAATCTGTTTACACGAGGCAAACTGACATACTTTTCTCCATACAAAACTAGCCAAACAATAATTTCCGCATACACGCAGCGCAATATGATTACAGATGGCCATACTGGCTGAATCACTGGCTCAATTGTACACGTGCTCCGTGCATGTTCTGATTGTCTGAAACAAACGTATAACTAGATGCATACAAACTGCCGGCAAATATTGTGGGAATGTTGTGAGAGAGTTCTAGATAGCGTCTGCGTAATGTAATGATGTAACTAGAAAGTATGTCAATATGGAATTCGAAATGTCTGTGGAATTTTGGTGTTTTACTCTGAATGTATTATTTAACCCGGCTAAAGTGATGAAAGATGTTTTCTGGTACATTCTTTTACTAAGCTTTGCATTGTAATCATTTATTTGAAAGAGTATTTCATAGTAAACGACCACTGGCCACTGGTTGAATGGACTGTTAGTCTAATGGTTAGTGTCCCTGACTGCTAAGACTGAGGTCGTGGGTTCGATTACCACTCAGGATAAATCTTTGTGTGATGAGAATAATCATTTGTTCTGTATCTGGGTGTTATTTATTTATAATATGTATGTATTTAGAAATGTATAAGTATATTTATCAGTTGTCTGGTTACCATAGTACAGGCTGGGCCTAGTTTGAGATCAGATAGCAGTGTGTTGGTTATCCTAACATATTATTATTATTATTTCTTTTTTATATGTTAACATATCTCGGGACCCTAGGATAGCGGTCTTTTGGAAGGCGTGCGAGGGGCCGAAGCCAACTCGCAGAGGCCCCTTAGAAAATTTAGATGACGTGAGGCACTAACCGACGATTATCCCCGTATGCACTGTGCAAGTGCACCCAAGGACAACCCCCGGTTGGTGTTGGACTATTGCAAGATATGGAAACCAAGATGTTGGACTATGTATTTGGATGGCTGAAATGGACTTTTTACCAAGAACTATGGAAGGCCTATGGCCCCTGCCGCATCAATGTTTTATATAAACATGGATTAAATGGCAGGGGGTGACTTGCACACTCAATAATGGGCCCCCGGAAACCGTCGCTGGCACATAGTGACGCAGTGACAAGGGGGCAACACTGCCTGAGGTGCTTGAGAAGTGGAGAGGTATTCCACGGCTTTCAGAACAATCCCAGAGCCCGGAAGATGGTCAAGATACCTACGAGCACTTACTGGAATACTTCCTTTCCCCGAGCACGTTTGCTCTTGCGAATCTCTACTCGAGCCAGCCAATAATGGCAAGAATGAGGTGGGAGCTCTGAACCTCTTCAGTATTCACTCTAGCCGGCCAATAAAGGCAAGCCAGAGACGAGGAACAAGAATTCTCCCGCGAGATAGGGTCCGTGGGGTCGCTACTGCCCAACAGCACGCCACATGCTACCCTGCGGGTTTATTATTATTATTATTATTAATTGGAACCGTGCTAATTGGAACCGTGCTTCTGATGTACCATAAAATATTTTGAAGTAACTTTTGCCACTTCGTCCGCGTAAATGTTGGTTATCGTGAACACAAACGAAATCGCGGAAAACTAGCCTATGTCTTTTCTTGGGGTTCAAACTTCCTCATACCAAATTTCATCGAAATCGGTTCAGTGGTTTAGCCGTGAAAGCGTAACAGACAGACAGTTGCTTTCGCATTTATAATATTACTATAGATACATTTGAATCAGAGTAAACTCTAATTTGTTTTACAAATACTTCATAAAGATCTTCCAAGCCATTGGTTTGCATTCCACTCAAACTCAATGAATTTATTTTAATTAAACCAATTACAGTCACTTTTGAATTATCAAACAGCCAGTCAGTCAAAAAGATGAAGGCCATACCAAAGCGTAAAAGATTCCTATGAAGAAGAAAGGGTAAGACACTCCACTGACGCTATATTAATTAAAATAATTATATACGTACTAGCTTTTGCCCGCAGCTTCGCTCGCGTTAAAAAAAAAAGACAACCAATATAGAATATAGACAAACATATTTCTTGAAAACTATCCTTTGTTACTTCTAATACCTCCAAGAATACGTGTACAAAGTTTAATGACGATCGGTTAAGTAGTTTTCGCGTGAAAGCGTAATAAACAAACTTACATTCACATTATAATATTAGATATATTATGATAATACGTATATTCTTTCTTAAATAATACGACTACTTCGTTGGTCTAGTAGTCGCTAGCGCTACTGCTGAGCGTGAAGCCCTGGGTTCGATTCCCAGGTTGAATGTGGATAGTACATCTATGACCAAGCAGTTTAGCATATTTCATCATCATCATCATCATTTCAGCCGAATGATAATTTGGAGGGGGGGTGGGGGTTGCCGTTATCTTCATGTTTGGCAGGCGGGTTGGTGATCGCAGTTTGCTGGTAAAATTCATAGGGAACGCTGCTGCCCATTCTCTAGTAAGTCCTTTAGTGTCCTTTTACGACACCCACGGGCAGAAATGTGATGGTGCTATTATTTGCGTCCATTACTAATGGTACCACGTTGTGTGATAGTTGTGGAATATTATTATTATTATTTTTATATATATGTTAACATAATCTCGGGATTCTGGAATCGCGGTCTTTTGGAAGGCTTACGAGGGGCCGAAGCCAACTCGCAGAGGCCCCTTAGACAATTTTAAATGATGAGGGGGCACCAACCGACGATTATCCCTGTATGCACTATGCAAGTGCACCCAAGGACAATTCCCGGTTGGAGCAGAACTATTACAGAATATGGATACAAAGCAAATTTGGCTATGGGTTTGGATGGCTATAGTGGATTGGTAACCGCAACTATGGAAGGACTATGGCCCCTGCCTGATCAATGTTTTGTATACACGGATAAAAAGGCAGGGGGTGACTTGCACCCTCAATAATGGGCCCCCGGAAAACGTCGCTAGCACATAGTGACGTAGCGACAAGGGGGCAACACTTCCGGAGGTGTTGAGAAGTGGAGAGGTATTCCACGGCTTTCAGAACAATCCCAGAGCCCGGGAGATGGTCATGTCCCTACGAGCACTTACTGGAATACTTCCTTTCCCCGAGCACGTTTGCTCTTGCGAATCTCCACTCAAGCCAGCCAATAAAGGCAAGAATGAGGTGGGAGCTCTGAACCTCTTCAGTGTTCACTCCAGCCGGCCAATAAAGGCAAGCTAGAGATGAGGAACAAGAATTCTCCCGGGAGATAGGGTCCGTGGGGTCGCTACTGCCCAACAGCACGCCACATGCTGCCCTGCGGGTTATTATTGTTATTATATTGAACATGTATATGTATGTTTATGAATGTACAATTATATTGTTTGAAGTTCCCCTTATATTTTTAAAGATTACTTAACATTCATGTAGCCCGTGGGTTGCCAGATATATTAATGTAAGTATTAATATAAATATATTAATATGTACCCGTGTATAAAAACAGAAAGAAAAGACAAGTATTTGTGAAACTATGGTACATATTTAGCTAATCTGAACATGTTTGCACTAGAAACGTGTTCAGGACAATAATGGAATAACTGGTGCATTTGTAAGACACAAATTCCTGTCTTGGGTCGCCAGTCTGACGTAGTATTCTACCTAGATAATTGTTCATTTGGGCCGAACTGGCGGCCCAAATAAGAAAAGTAGTTTAACATTTTATTGTGAAGTATATTTTTGTGTATGGATGTGGATGGCTATTAGGAGTAGGGAAAGACCAAAGAAACAATGGGTAGAATTTGAGAAAGAAAATATAGAAGTAAGAGAGTGACTACCGAGATGACGACTTATAGAGAAGCATGGAAGAAAACGATATGTTGCGCCATCCTAAAATATAATTTGGAGAAGAGCAAGAGAATGCTGATGTTATCTACGATAGGAAAATGAAGCTTATACTACCTGCTTAAACTTACAAATATTTTCTTTGTTACAGGTTGAAAACTTCTAACCATCAGCCACAAGTATTGGAGTCCCTAAGGGTCATATGTGGGATCCAACCTCTCTGCTCAGTCGACTCAAAATTTGGCGTGATAATAACTAAACGAGTAAGTTTTAATCAAACCAATTATGTTTTATTTTACTAGTGAGTCGTCTCTGCTTCGCACGGTGCTGACGAAAATCTAGATTTTATTGTAAACATGTTTTTTATATCAATTTAAAATTCACATAAGCCATTCTGTATAAATTCTCTAAAATTAATAAGGTAAAAAGAGCACATCAAAATCCTAGTAAAGAAGAACATTGCAGTCAGTGAGGCACATAAAAAAGGACTTTATTTTATAATATAAATAGAAATAAAATTATAGATACAGATTTAGAAGGTTTTAAAGAACTATTAAAAAATCTTTTGAAGTTATTTACAGATTTAATAAAATTACACATTCTAACCATTTTCATTGCAATATTTTCTTCAAGGAATTTTAATATTTTTCGCTCAAGTGGATTTATTTTTAATTTTGGTCCGCTCTCAGTCACCACTTCATTGAATAATGTTTAATTTTAACATCGAAAATGTTTTTTTTAATTTATATTGTATAATATTAAATTTCAAGTTTTCTAACTTTGTTCTAACTTGATTTATACAACACCTACAGTGAATTGGTAACTAGTTACTTAATTAAGTCACATTTGACTTTTGGACTTTAAATTAGCACGAGGGCGGAGGGTAGGTGACTTTTTGTTTTTTATTCACCTTCAGAGAACTTTTGAAGCTACCACCTAGGCAATCAGCCTGAGTTTTGCGGAATATGTAAATACACAAACCCTTGCGTCATTCTCATGGGGGTAGGCAGAAATTATAGAACACCACCTGTTCCTATACTTACATATTCCTTTTGCTTCGTTATCGATCCTTCAACTGGTCTTACTCGCACCGATAGTGACCTTATTGATGATGTTCCTCCATTATCAATAAGGTCACTATCGGTCTAATTACAAAACAAGGCTTTCTTAAGGCATGATTTAAACCATGGAGCCGGTGTCTGAAAAAAATACCTAACAAAAATCGATATGCTGTTCGAATTTTAAACTTTTGGTGTTCCTTTAGTTTTCGATATCGCTACCCAATACGTGGGTAAATTATTACCAGCTAATTTAATCTTAATTACGTATATACGATTAAGATAGGACATTTAGATAGGAGCTTTTATTACAAACCCTGCCCGCGACTTCGTCCGCGTGACAATCGACCCAGAGAACAAAAAGTTTCACAGAAAATTCAATCCCCATTTCACCCTCTTACGGTTGGAATTAAAAAAAAACCCTTTCTAAGTGGATACCCACTCTTCACAAAAAACACACCCTCAAAATGTCATGTCTCTAGGACCAGTGGTTTAGGCTGTGCGTTGATATATCTGTCAGTCAGTCAGTCACTCAGGACTTTGAATAAGGTGTATCTATTCATACACGAAATATTTTAAGAGGTACACCTGTAGGTGGTAAAGAAGCTACAGTAACGAAAAAGAAAATTTTCTAAATGTTATTTTTTCAAAATTTAATATTTATAAATTATTTGACGCACATAAGAAATACTGGCTCCTTCTTATTTTTTACGGCCCAAGACACCGCGGCCATGCTCGTGCCGTTTGGTCACCGCACTCGCAGCGTCAGGCGGGCCATTCATAGAATTTGGAGTAAAGGTTGTATGCAAAACGTCTCGAGCAGTTTTAAAATTATAATAATTACGAAAATTCAAAACGTAGATAGAAAATCTCTTTTGCTTCTATAGCTTCTTTACCACCTACAGGTGTACCTCTTAAAATATTTCGTGTATGAATAGATACACCTTATATAAGAAAAGTGTGAGATTCATACGGAAAAGGGTTTAGTATGATGGCCCTCCCACTTGACACCTGCTGATGACTTAATCGCCAACCTTGTTTATACAGTATTACACAACTGAATGGATATCGCGTAGGTATATACTGTACCCACTCACTCGGAAAAGGTCCTCACTCATCACCTCTAATATTAATAGACCATTGACATTTTCGAGCGAGAGCGTTACATTGAACAACAAAAATAATTTCATCTATGGATATTAAAAATATCTTAAGTGTCAAAAAGCTACTTTTGAACTCCGTCCCGAGTTTTTCAAAGTTAGGTGAGGTGTGAAAATGTCATGATACGGAGGTTTATTAAACTCCAACACATTATACGATATGCCATACACTCTATATTCTGATCTTCATTAGTGTTGAAATGTATTCACGTGGAAAACTGGTAATAGACTATTAATAAACGGTTATCAGTTTCCTATGTGAATACAGGGTAGTGGTTTGAACCCAGGTAGGCGTTTTACGTTATGTAAATAATTTCATCACCATCACTCTCAAAACGAAGAAGTAAAATATCTCGAGATAACCGGTAAAAATTCGAAGACGTGTGACATCTACCATCATGCATTGGGCTCGCGTGGTAGATTACAGCTCACTCCATAAGAGAGGTCAGCTATGTCCCAATAGCTCGCCGCCTGGTAAGGACCAAGCTCGGGTCGAGCGACGGCGCGTAGTATTCCACGCGCGCCTCAAAGAGATGTCAGCAGCACTGAAGGGGTCTGCTAGGACCGATGCCTGCCAGGGTCGCGAGATTGTTCGAAAGAGATACCGTGACCATGGCAAATGGGCAACTGAAGGAACACGGGTGGGTTTTAGTCAGTAAAAGTCTGACACGCCTTCCCACTCCACCCAGAGCGGTAAATCAAAATCAAATCAAAATCAAAAGTCATTTATTCAAACTAGGCTGAGAGTCAGCACTTTTTGGACGTCAAAGTTACAAAAGACAGTCCCCCCAAAACGCCCGCCCTTCGACACTTCCTAGTGCTTTCGCTGGGAAGAAGAAGTGGCGGAACAAACTCCCCAGCAGCACAGCTGTCTGTTAAGTTAGAAGAACTTGATTCTATACAATATTGTGTAAGTAATTAATATTATAAAACAAAACATACATTATTCGCCATATGTCAGCTAGCACACGCCAATATACCAACAAAAAAAATTGAAAAGTAAAGTCAAGCTGAAATAATAAAACAAAAACGTAAACAGAACTTAAAAACTAAATAAAGCCTCCAGGCATAAAGGGCGTGCCCGCTTACATGTTCAACGATGCAAAATGCTCCATATACATACATTGATGCATATAGCTAAGTTGACGTTACAATAGTTAAACTAGCACCTCCGGAGTAGAATAAAATAACAGTTAATACAAATAACAATAACAAAAACCATGGTCAGCAAGACGACCAGTCACCACAAGCAGCACCCGTTCACGAGCATAACGCAAAGGTCAGCCATTACCCCCCTCGCCATATTTGAGGGAAGGTGGTAACCCGACCCCCGACGCTACCGCAAGCAGTGACATCTAAGGGAGTATGACGTACTTGCTGCCGGTTGGTCAGGCAAGAATATTATGAACAGCTGACGAGGTCGCTAGCTAACTACATGTTGCAATACAACTCATTTAAAATCATTGTAATGAGTAGATTATGTCCATAATAAATTAAAAGAAAATAGAAATAAATTAACAAAATCTGTTAAATAAAAAAATAAATAAAAAACAATTATATGAACTACCCATATAAACTGTCGGTAGGAAAGCTAATTCTGGATTGAAAGAACATAAACATTGTCTTGAGTTAATCACAGCGACCAACTATTCTTATCGTTTAAATAGTCGTTGATAGAATAATATGCCTTTGAACAAAGGTTGGATTTTACTTTAGCTTTAAACTCATTAAACTGCATATCTAGTAAAGCAGAGGGAAGCTTGTTATAAAAGGTAATACCAAGACCAACAAAAGAATTATGAACCTTATGAAGCCGGTGAAAGGGAGCACGTCATCATCATCATCATCATTTCAGCCGAAAGACGTCCACTGCTGGACATAGGCCTCGCCCAAGCACCGCCACTTCGACCTGTTCTGTGCCTCCCGCATCCAACGCATTCCTGCGGCCTTCACCAGGTCATCGGTCCATCTTGTGGGAGGCCTTCCAACGCTCCGTTTTCCAGTACGCGGTCGCCACTCCAGAACCTTCCGGCCCCATCGGCCATCCGTTCTGCGAGGGAGCACGTAGTTTGTCCTTATTTCTAGTATTAATATTATGAATATCACTGTTTTTAGTGTACAGGTGTATATTTTGCCTAATATAATAAGATGTTGGCGAAGATGAATTGTGATGCTGTTTTTTTTTCGTTTATATGTATGTATGTATTTATGTATTAGTATTTATACTTGTATTTTATAGTTGTTTCCGATATATCTATCCCATTTGTTGCACCTGCCATGTTTTATCTCTGCACCACCCTAAGGTTGACTGGTAGAAAATGCCTCAGGCATTAAGTCCGCCTTTGTACAGTATTTTTTTTACTTGTGCATAAAGTTTTAATAAATAAATAATAAATAAATAAGAATACCAATATCTTTAAACAAATCTCTCAGAGAAACTCTAGCACCTAGTTGGTAAATCGCTCGAACAGCTCGTTTTTGAAGAACAAAAATATTTTGAATGTCCGCGGCTTTGCCCCACAGCAGAATGCCGTAGGACATTATGCTATGAAAATAACTAAAATAGACTAATCGAGCTGTATCAACGTCCGTGTACTGCTTAACTTTCCTTGCTGCGTAGGCGGCCGAACTGAGCCTTCCCGCTAGGCTTGATATATGTGATCCCCACTGAAGTTTGGCGTCTACTGTTATGCTCAGAAAAACTGCCGAGTGTACAGTTTCAAGCACCTCATTATCTAAAACGACATTGGGTCCCAGATTCCTAACATTCGGTAAGGCGAACTTTATACATTTCGTTTTCTTAGCATTGAGAACTAGGTTATTTGTGGTAAACCATTCCGTTCCAGAAGTCATATGATGACTTCCCTTCCAAAAAAAAAGCTATGTCCCAACAGTGAGAACAGTATAGGCTGATTATGACAAATCCGCTATCCGATTCTGAAAATTATTTTACTTATGGGAAGTAACAGTATTGCCGAGTGTCATACGGATATATTTCATGGTAAAACAAGAAATTTCACGAAGACCAAATCGAGGGCGCTTAAAAATACGACTGATCCTTGTTGAAAGTAAACATCATGACCGAGCCTCGACTTTATAAACTTTGAACTGTCTGGTCTGAAGAAAATAATGTTATCAATAAAATTAACGAGGGCGCATTTGGTAGGTGGCAACATCGTTAAAAGCTGTCAAATCATTCGCTGCTGCAAACTGAAAAATGAAATGTTTTTCGTTGATGCGCATTACATGAGAACGACTAGAACCATTTGTAATTGTAATAAAATTTTGTAATAGTCCGAATAATGGTTTTACACTGTATTATATACATGTTGCATACTGTAGTATCTTTGACGAACTGCTACAGGTGAACGCCATCAAGTCGTAACTGTCATTTTATGGTATATTTACTCCTGCACTGCGATGTTATGGCAAATGATAGGTATTTTACTGCATAGTGCTCCTTGATAACTTTTTCACGGCTCTGTTAGTATTCATTGAAATAAGGTGAGTAAGTACCCTTACTACTTAAAGAGGTGTTCTTCCCATCAACATGAACAATTTACTATAGGACCAACCACGAATTTGCAAAAAATTACCTTTAATGAACCTTCTTATGCAAACTCTTAACATGTGGCCTGTCCATCTCCATTTATGTTGGTTTATTTTGGTAAGCACATCAATAACTTTTGTCTTTTCTTTAATTCGACATGAGAGGTTAGGAAAATAATACTCTACTAAATAAAACGAAGTATTTAAGATAAACATAATGGGCAGGGAGCTAGCCTAAGACTTTGGAATTCTAAATTCAAATTCAGTTAATTTATTGCAGAACATAGAAATAAATACATTTTGAGATGTTAAGTAAATGCGCAGTTGTCCTACCAATTAAGGCATGCAAAATATTATTTGTAGACACGAGACAATTTAATACATTTAAAAACAATTTAAAAGACTGGTTACTTATATCAAAGAAAAATCTAAATTATACAATTCAATATATCGAAATTGACAACAATAATATAGCATCATAAAAAAAGTAAAAATGGTGAGGTCTAAATTATTGGTAAAATGTCAAATAAATTTACGGTTGTAATATAATTTCGTCAAACATAATATGTATAACATGTACCTATAATAATATCACATTCGTCAGAAAAACATGTTAAATTAACAATATGGTAAGCAGATAACAAATCGGACTCAGAAAACATTCACCTCAATCCCATTAGACATCATGACAATTTCTTATACTCATTTAACGTGTAATATGCCTTATTTATCAGAAAGTTGTGTAATTCATTTTTTAAGGGTTCCGTTGCCAATGGCAAAAAACGGAACCCTTATAGATTCGTCATGTCTGTCTGTCTGTCTGTCTGTCTGTCCGTGTATGTCACAGCCATTTTTTTCCGAAACTATAAGAGCTATGTTGTTGAAACTTGGTAAGTAGATGTATTCTGTAAACCGCATTAAGATATTTACACAAAAATAGAAAAAAAACAATAAATTTTGGGGTTCCCCATACATAGAACTGAAACTCAAAAAAATTTTTTTCATCGTACCCATACGTGTGGGGTATTTATGGATAGGTCTTTAAAAATGAGGTTTCTAATATCATTTTTTTCTAAACTGTATAGTTTGCGCGAGAGACACTCCCAAAGTGGTAAAATGTGTGTCCCCCCCCCTGTAACTTCTAAAATAAGAGAATGATAAAACTAAAAAAAATATATGATGTACATTGCTATATAAACTTCCAACGAAAATGAGTTTGAACAAGATCTATTAAGTAGTTTTTTTTTTATACGTCATAAATCGTAAACCGCAAATTACCTTTCATTCAATCAACTCAAATATAAAAATTAAAAAAATAGGATTTAATTTCATAAACACAAGCCTTATGCATAAACCGTGAATACCTACAGGTTTGTACGGAACCCTCGGTGCGCGAGTCCGACTCGCACTTGGCCGGTTTTTAAATGTATGATCATCTATTTAGTGTTTCTAGCAAAAACATGTAGTTAGTTACCCTTCTCCAATCATGGGAATTGAACCCAATAACCTCAAGCTTACCCACGCTTGCACCCACAACTTCAAAACAACATCTTATACCAGTAATTAAGATAATATTAGAAACTATTAATACACATTATTATTTGTTACCTCAAACCATATGTGGTGAGGTTTCCAGTGAAACTAATTCCAACTTAGTACAAGTTCCTATGGATGTTGTTAGTAGGTAGTTCTGTACCTGAGATGAAACGGAATACTACTAGCATATTAATTTAAATTCTAGTTGCTGCCCAAGGCTTCGCCCCTGTGAAAGTCGGAAATTATCCAACAGGAACATGTTACCGTGACAAAAGCATATGTTACTCTTTGAGCAGTGGTGGTCCAGTGGCATAAGGCTCAACTTACGAGTCATAGGTCGTGGGTTCGAACCCAAGCAGGCGCATTACTTTGTGTAAATAATTTCATCACCGCTGCTCTCAAAACGGTGAAGGAAAACATCGTGAGCAAACCAGCATGTCCTAGAACCAAAAAATGGAAGACATGTGACGTCTACCAACCCTCACTGGGCCCGCGTGGTAGATTATGGCCCACTCCAAGTAACTGAGAGAAGGCCTGTGTCCCAAAAAACTTTTTAACAAAAAATTAAACCGCCGAAAAACTGAAAAGCATAAAATAATAAACCTTAAAATTATGAGTCGGTGCTTTGAGTGATCCTTGTTCATTGATTTTTCAGCGTCGACTCATAATTTTAAGGTTTATTATTTTATGCTTTTCAGTTTTTCGGCGGTTTAATTTTTTGTTAAAAAGTTTTTATTTTATATTTTTTGTGGCTTTAATGTACTAATAATACTTGGCAAGGTATACCCTATCCAACACAAAAAGAATTATCAAAATCGGACTACTCTGTATAAAGTTATGCGTGTTTATACATTACAATCAGTGAGTGAACAATCAATCATCCCCTGTTTTCCAACCCTTAGGGTTCGATTTTGTTTTCAAAATTTATATGGAACCATCTTGGGAGTATACCCTTTCCAATAGAAGAAGAATTGTCACAATCGGACCACTATGTAAAAAGTTATGCGTGGTCATACATAAAAAAAAAAATATACGCGTCGAATTGATAACCTCCTCCGTTTTTTTCGTCGGTTGAAAATGGGACCGGTATAGACTGATTATGTAGTCCTGGTAACATCAGGTAGCTACCAGTTAAAGTCCCGGGAGAGATATGGAGATTAGCCGGGACAGACATGTTTTTTTTATTTTTTTTGTACCGTCGTCATACAAATACTTTCAGAACTTTCAGACATTTAGTGTTATTTATGTGTATGTATTTGCAGATTTCGAAGATTGAAGCGCTTTTTTATGGGTTCCATTTTATTCAAATAACGTCCCGGCTGTTATTTGTGGATCACTGACACGGTCGTCAGAAGCCAGAAATTCTGACAACCAGTTTTACCAAGGGGTACCGTATTACCCAGTATCTGCGTTGTGGACGTTATATAGGTAGGTAGACACTCGATGTGAAATGGTATTCAGCTACATTGGTTTTGACTGGAAGCTGCCCATAACATAGTCGGGAAAAAGGCTAGGCAGATGATGCTTTCAAATAAATAACAGTCAGTCCTTAATTTCTTTTCAACCGTCGGAAAAAAACGGAGGAGGTTATCAATTCGACGCGTATATTTTATTTTTATTTTTTTATGTATGACCACGCATAACTTTTTACATAGTAGTCCGATTGTGATCATTCTTTTTTTATTGGAAAGGATATACTCCCAAGGTAGACCCATATAAATTTGGAAAACAAAATCGAACGCTAAGGGTCGGAAAACAGGGGATGATGGATTGTTCACTCACTGATTGTAATGTATAACCACGCATAACTTCATACAAAGTAGTCCGATTTTGATAATTCTTTTTTTATTGGATAGGGTATACCTTGCCAAGTATTATGAGTCCATTAAAGCCACAAAAATATAAAATAAATACTTTTTAACAAAAAATTAAACCGCCGAAAAAACTGAAAAGCAAAAAATAATAAACCTTAAAACTTTGAGTCGGCCCTGAAAAATCAATGAACAAAGATCACTCAAAGCGCCGACTCATAATTTTAAGGTTTATTATTTTTTGCTTTTCAGTTTTTTGCGGCGGTTTAATTTTTTGTTAAAAAGTTTTTTTGAGAATTATTTTGGGATCAAATTAACTTTGGAAGAAACAATTTTTTTCCTTATATCTTACCCGATATTATAATTTGACACATGATTACTTTTCAGCGACTGTATATTTATGAACATAATTTAATATACTAGTATATAGGTACCAAAAACCCAAAAGTAATAAAAAACCGGCCAAGTGCGAGTCGGACTTGCGCACCGAGGGTTCCGTACAAACCTGTAGGTATTCTCGGTTTAAGCATAATGTTTATGTTTATGAAATCAAATGTTTTAATTTTTTCATTTTTATATTTGAGTTGATTGAATGAAAGGTAAATTGCGGTTTACGATTTATGACGTATTAAAAAAAAACACTACTAACTAGATCTCGTTCAAACTAATTATCGGTGAAAGTTTACATGGTTATATGTACATCATATATTTTTTTTAGTTTTATTTATTCTCTTATTTTAGAAGTTACGGGGGGGGGGGGGGACATACATTTTACCACTTTGGAAGTGTCTCTCGCGCAAACTATTCAGTTTAGAAAAAAATTATATTAGAAACCTCAATACCATTTTTGAAGACCTATCCATAGATGTAGGTACTATCCATACACGTATGGGATTGATGAAAAATGTTTTTTTGAGTTTCAGTTCTAAGTATGGGGAAACCTAAAATGTATTGTTTTTTTTCTATTTTAGTGTGAAAATCTTAATGCGGTTCACAAAATAAATGATAAATGATTTTATTTCTGTAAGTAGGTTTGTACAAACACTTTTACATGTCAATGATATTTTTTTAAACTAGATGAGTTCGACGTTTCCTAACTGACTACTCTGAGAAGAAAGGCCGAAACAAACTCAGAGGTCACAGTCTCTTTTAAAGTCCAGACATAATCTTGTTCACATCATGTGAAGACCATGTGGATTGGTGTCTAAAGTGGTCTTTTGAAGAAAGAACCACACAGATTGAGTGGACCTGTCCAGTCAGTGCAAGCATTTGTCACTAATCGTTTAGCTCAACTCGGAACATAAGGAGCCCAACGCTTTGACGAACAGTACCAAAGAAAGGACATTTGGGTAGGCCACATAATTACTCAAACTGCCAGATCATGATTACTGAGAAAGAAAGAAAACAAAATTAAAAAAAGACCCACATAGTCTTCACATTCACAATAATTAAAACAATACGATACTTTACAAAGTAAATATTCATGTCATTGTATATATAAAAAATGATCAATGTCAATGCGTATATATAAAAAAGAAACGGACATAAGTTTGTTGGTCAGATCATTTGATGACCATGTAGATCGGTGTCTGAAATGGTCTTTTGATGAAAGAACCACACAGATATTGAGTGGACCTGCCCAGTCAGTGCACACATTTGTCGATAATCGTACAACTCAACACGAAACTTAAGGAGCTCAACGATTCGACGAACAATACCAAAGAAAGAACATTTGGGTAGGCCACATAAATTACTCAAACTGCCAGATCATGAGAACGAAAGAAAACAAAACTAAAAAAATAAATAAAAAAAGACCCACATGGTCTTCACATTCACAATAATTAAAACAATACGATACTTTACAAAGTAAATATTCATGTCATTGTATATATAAAAAATTATCAATGTCAATGTGTATATAAAAAAAAAGAAACGGACATAATTTTGTTGGTCAGATCATTTGATGACCATGTAGATCGGTGTCTGAAATGGTCTTTTGATGGAAGAACCACACAGATATTGCCACTAACTACTCAAACCGCCAGACCATAATCAAAAGAGAAACAATGACCCACATAGTCCTCAAATTCTCAATAATCAAAGTAATATTCATACAATTAATATTCATGTCATGTGAAATAATAAAAAAAAGAGTAAAAATAGCAAAATAATAATAATAAAAAAACAACATTCAGTGTAGATTTATTGGAGCAGCTCAATCCCAGGCCGTTTTATCCTCAATATAGTCTTTAACAGTATAGTAGGGTTTCTGACATAAAATACGCTTTATAAAAGATTTGAATTTATTTAGGCTTAGTTCTTGAATGAGGCTAGGAAGTTTATGATAAAAACTAATACATTGGCATCTAAACGAGCCACCTATTTTCTTGAGCCTGGTCTAAGGAACAACAAATTTTTGCTTGTTTCTAGTATTGACATAATGGATATCACTGTATCTTTTAAAGAGATTAATATTTTTATGTGCATACAGCAGATGCTACAAGAAGAATACATCTACTTACCAAGTTTCAACAGCATAGCTCTTATAGTTTCGGACAAAAGTGGCTGTGACATACGGACGGACAGACAAACATGACGAATTTATAAGGGTTCCGTTTTTTGCCACTTGACAACGGAACCCTAAAACATAAAATCACGCCTGTTTTTTCTGAAGGTTCACGCAGAGCTGACCCTTAGGAGACCGACAATTCGCCAGTTATTTTTAAGCCGCATATAATAAGAGGTGAGTTTATTGCCATCAATCGGGTACAAATTCAGACTCCGGGCTATAACCGAGAAATTTCTGATGGAAAAATTCAAGAAAACTTTGAAACCAAAACCAATATAAAATCGAATTAGTATTGAAAGTTTAAATATATTGCTAATCACCAACATATGCAACAGGGGTCACAAAATATCAGCAATATAAAACGTTTATTTTTGTATAACTATGTATCTCTTTTAAGACACTTTAATTTGGCAATATTTTGCTGGCGAATATTTTTAAATGAGATGCCACCGATGTTTCCTGGCTGACTGATCCCTGACAAAAATTACTGAAACAAACTCACAGGTCTCTTTTAAAGTCTTAATACTACTTTGACACGATTTAATGTGAGATTGATAATGCAGAGCTATGACTGATAGGACATTTTGAAGAAAGAGTCAGTGTAGCTTTGGGTTGACCTGTCTGACGACATGCATGCATAAGTCATTGTGTAACTAGATATGACTGGAAGACAAAAACTTTACGACAGCCGGCCCGCCCTGTGTACTGAAAGAGGTACAATACATAAAATGTGGGGTATTTCTTTTCTTTTATTCTGAAACACATCAATTGACTCTGAACGCAACTTTTACCCTCGCGGGTTAAACAGTGATATGTATTTTTATTTTGTACTAGCTTTTGCCAGCGGCTTCGCCCGCGTGGAGGTCGGAAATTATCCCGCGGGAACATACTACCGGGATAAAAAGTAGCCTATGTCCTTTCTCAGGCTCTAAAGTATCTGTGTACCAAATTTCATTAAAATCGGTTCAGTAGTTTTAGCAGGAAAGCGAGACAGACAGACAGACAGACAGAGTTACTTTTGCATTTATAATGTTAGTTTAGATTTAGATTTATTAACATCCACAATAGTAATGCAAAACAACATAGATCTGAATTCTTCCACAGTCAAACCAACTAGTTGGCTAAGATCACAATTGAATGATTTTACCTATATTACAAAGAAGAAAGAAGATAGTATGAACATACGTAGTATGTTTATACTATCTGGCGGCTGGGGGGCCTTCTGTCTCTACCTACTCCTATCCGAAAAAGTCGTGACTAATATTTTACATGTAGCGATTATATTAGCTCCATAGCCCAGTTACTGGGTTATAAGATACCCTTTGGTAAGACTGGTTGTCAGACTTTCGGGCTTCTGTCAAATATCCACAAATTATAGCCGAGACCAACGGCTAATCCGAGGCACGGAGAAATCTTCGCATGTAACGATGGTACCTGATTGATTGACCATGCGACTGTTATTATGTAGCCCCAAGCTTCCCAAAATCATTACTATAAAATAATCATAGCCTAAGTCAAAATAAAAACGATAACCTAAGTGCGTTACATAAATTCTATTCCCTCGATCCTATCGGTCGAGTTCTACCCACCTTTGTGTCCGATTGAGTAGATACATCACCCCGATAAACTAGTAGATAAAATCTCAATTACCTACGTGATACCGGGTGGTTATTGAAATTGCAATCAACGATATGATAACGATTTGTTTCCTTGAATCTTTGTTTTGTTAGCAACCTAACCTTTGTTTTTGAACGGAAAAGTGAGGATTCAGCCAAGGATAAAGAGGGTCAAATGAATTGAGCTGGCTATAACTTTACCCATGCGTTGTGTATCAATATGGAAAACGAATGGAAAAATAAACATTTTCTATGATCATAAGCTCATCATCATCGAAGCTCAATGCCCGCCCCGTATTAGATCAGCTGATTTAGTAATTTTTCGTGGAATATATATAACATTAACAAAACAGACAGAATAGTAATAAAAACTTTTTACAAAAATATAACAACGGACTTCCTAAAAAAAAAACACTACAAAGTGAAACATAACTTTAATTTCGGAAGTCGGTGTCTTAGGATTTGTTAGAATCTCTTTTAACTTTTTAGTTATGGTAGATACCCCGCACTAATCTAATCGCGTTATTCGTTCATTTGTCGCACAAATACATAATGCAAATTTAAGACTTATGTGGTTTTCACATGGATCCCATTGTCCAAATGGAACCAAATTAAAATGGGACCTAACGGGAAGCACCAGCTTTCAAAAAAAAAAACATCAAAATCGGTTCACCCAGTCAAAACTTATGAGGTAACACACATAAAAAATACAGTCGAATTGATAAACTCCTACTTTTTTTGAAGTCGGTTAAAAAGAAAAAGAAAGAAAAAAATAATAATTTAATACTAGCTTTTGCCAGCGGCTTCGCCCGCGTGAAGGTCAGAAATTATCCCGCGGAAACATACTACCGGGATAAAAAGTAGCCTATGTTCTTTCTCAGGCTCTAAACTATCTGTGTACCAAATTTCATTTAAATCAGTTCGGTAGTTTTAGCAGGAAAGCGAGACAGACAGACAGACAGACAGACAGACCGAATTACTTTTGCATTTATAATATTATAGTATGGAAGTATGGAAGTATGGATAAGTATGGAAGTATGGATAAGTATGGAAGTATGGATAATAACACAACGAAAAAGAAAGCTGGCGGAAAACATGCAACACTTCCACGCAAAACGGCCATCGCTCAGCATAATGCTGCAATCCTATGCGAGACAGAGCCCCAGTGGTACTAGTGAAAGGCAAGAAATGCAAGTAAAGAATCAGTTACTAAAGCGCTGTCTAAAACTTATGGGTTCAATGCGGTACCTTTTTTCCAAACGCTCTAAAATTAAAACGGGAGTCAATTAGAACAAAAACCAACCAACAGTTGGCCAGCTTGGTATGTCTGCGGGAAAGCTAAAGTAATATGCGAGTCTATTGCTATTTACCTACAAACTATTAGTAGTGTATAACAAGTATATTACCTATCTCTCGGTTTCTTTAGCATATCTACAACAAAAAACTGTTCCGGACCGTATAAATTAGTTACTTTATGCGCCTACGTTTCTAAACGTGTAACAGAATGACATCTGACTTGTCAGTTTGATTTTGACACTTGACACTTCTCTTGAATTTGGCGCTTGAAAAGGTCCGTCGCGTTCTGGGACCCCGCGACGCGTTTGTTGAAATTAATCCTTTTAAATCGATCCGTTTGTGACAATTAGTCGTGATCCAATTGCTTTGATTGTAAGTAACCCCAATTTGGTGTAATAACACGGGTTGAGTTTTGGATATATCTTGTTGAAATAGTTTGAAGGTTAAGCAAGGTGACGCTATTGGAAACCGAATGCTGTGATTGCCTCCAGCCTCATTGTTGCGGCTTGTACCAGGAAAACCCATTTACAATGTCACTACACGATACATATACACTCACTTACATACATAACTCCAGGTAGGCACCAGAGCAGGTGTTCTTCTACCACAGGTAAGTACTTTTGTTCGTATATTGTACCTATTGCTTTGAATTGTACTTGTATTGTCTGCTCCGCGTACGGCGGACTAGTTTCGCTAGCCACTTCTTGTCTCCTGGACGCCACCATCATAACTTCCACTGCGCTATTGAAATGCTAATGTAGGGGGTCTAGCCTGGCAGCGAACAGAAACTATGTATGAAATTATGAGTGGTGGTAAAAAATATGCAATCATTCGCCTTGGCATGAAATACACTTAATAAATGGCTTATAATAAATTCTCACACGATAATAAACTGTAAGAAACAAGACACAGAGCCGGAAATGGCCAAAGTGGCTATGAATATACAAAATATAAGAGCACTATTTTGGTAAAGCTGAAATATATTAATGTCCAAGCTGTTATCCATACTAATATTATAAATGGGAAAGTGTGTTTGTCCGTCTTTTACGGCAAAACGGAGCGACGACTTGACGTGATTTTTTAAGTGGAGATAGTTGAAGAGATGGAGAGGGACAAAGTCTACTTTTTTTTCTTTTTTGGTGGCTGGGGTGAACTTAGAAAAGCCGTGCTTTTCCCATGGACAATTGTATGTAGCATGTTCGCGTGTGTCCAATGCCCAGAATCTTTACATTCTATCCTCAAATGGAAAGACATATATAATATCGTCTACAGTAGCGTATTAAAATAACATTCTGTTCCGAGTTCTCTTCTGTGTCCTTAATCAGGAAAGGGGACCGTATTACCCCGAATTTAACGCGAACGAAGCCGCGGGCAAAACCTAGTAGTCCATAAAAATGTTTCACGATGAATATTTTTGACCTTGAATAGCACATTTGTACATTTATACTGTAAGCCCACATCCCCATGGACGTATAACACGAAAGGTTGAAAATTCAGTACGCAAAAAAAAAACCGCCGCGATTTTATTACGTTCGTGTTTTTCAGTACAGCACGGAGAGAGGATGCCTGGCGCCCAAGAGTGAGAACATTATACGACTATGAAAAATAAAATACAGGTGTATTTTACCGGGGTATACTACCGAGAATGCTATATGCTGCATGCGGGAAGCACAAAACCGATCGAACTGGTGGAGCTTGGAAAGGCCTATATCCAGCAGTGGACATCTTTTGGCAGAAATGATAATGATACTACCGAGCACAAAACTAAATAAATAATAATATATTAATATTAACACCTTAGGACAACCAACACAACGTTGTCTGATCCCAAACTAGGCAGAGCCTGTACTATGGCAACGAGACAACTGATAAACATACTTATATATTTCTAAATACATACATATTATAGATAAATTATACCCAGACACAGAACAAATGATTGTGCTCATCACGCAAACATTTGTCCTGGGTGAGAATCGAACCCACGATCTTCGGCATAGCAGTCAGGGTCACTAACCACTAGACCAACAGGCCTGTCAAAGCCTGTCAATCAAACAAACAAACAAACTCTTCAGCTTTACCATATTAGTATAGATTATACAACTGAATGGATATCGCGTAGGTATATACTGTACCCACTCACTTGAAAAAGGTCCTCACTCATCACCCTTAATATTAATAGACCATTGACATCCTGGGTGGGAATCGAACCCACGACCTCAGTCTTTGCAGTTAGGGTCACTAACCACTAGACTAACAGGCCAGTAAACAACAGATAAATAGTCGGTAGCTGTACGTCGTGACTCTGACAAAAAGGCTTACACTCAGCTTGATGCTGTACTATGGGAGCATTAGACCCATAGCACAGAGCTCATTAGAAGAGCTAGTTGTATGTAAAAACAAATGAACAGACACCTTCAATTCATTCTACGACATCTTTATTTATTTCCTGTATAACAATAACGCAAAAACAAAGAGACTACACATCATTTCAGCCATACGACGTCCACTACTGGACATAGGCGGCCACCAATTTGGGGGTGGGGGGGGGGTGTATATCATAATCGCCACGCTTGGCAGGCGGGTTGGCGATAGCAGTATGGTGGTAAAATGCCCGACATCACACGGATGGCCAAGAGATTACACATAGAAACTTTATTTGTATGCGACTATATATGAATAATATTGGCATAACAAAATTACTCGCGAGTTTCCCGAACAAATCTGTGGCGAGACGGGACTGACCTATGTAAACTATGAAAACGGGTCAACGATGCCTTTACTCAGTGGTTTAGTAAAATGACCCGTTTTTGCCGGGTTTATCTAGTTTTATCTTTAGTTTTAGGACCTAGCACCAGCAAGAATTACTTACACTTTATAAAATTCACTATCTTTATAGTCGCTGTCAGATTTTGTTCTTGTAGAACGTATTCATATATTTATATTCTTTTTAGTTTCAGTAGTAACAAGGTTGTTGACATAGATATTCTTTACAAAAAACCGATCTGAATCTGAATTGAGTTTTTATCAGCATTTCTCACGAGCTCTGTGGCATTTTGAAGTGACAACTTCTTTTGCCACATTTAGTGATTTTTGGGAAGAGCAAAACTTAGGTATTGGTTTCCCTCACCGACATGCTAATATGATCACGCCACTGGCATGCTAATGTGACGTGTTGTTTTGATCCAAAGTTTTAAGTTTTCACGTCTGTCCCAATGTCTGCAATTTTTTTTTTGAGTTTACTTCTATGAATCGATTTTCATATATAATAAGCACAGGGCTGCCGTGATTCTTTAAAAGGCAACCTTCTGACAACTCTGATTCGCGAAAGCGGGCTCCATTTTGTTTTTTTGATTAATTTGACAGGACTAAACTAAAATTTTTCTTTTGTCCTCTTCTTAATGAAATGTAAAGAAAAAGATGCACTGAACTTAAATTTAGTTTAGTTTGTGAAAAAGGGAATCGGTACCAATGGCGAACAAAATAAGACAGGCCTTGTCACTTTTCATAGTGGTTTTGTAAATTCCATTTTCAGCCACCAAGCCGGTTAAGTAAGTTCGCATTAAAAGTTCTGATGATTTTATCACAATCACGTCAGCACTACTCTGTGTAAAAAAATTTAATGAGTAAAAACAGATTTTTACTCATAAATTTTTTTTACACCGATAAGTACCTATTTAGAATATTACATTATGGGGCTGGCCCCCTATTACATTATTATATAGTCCTCCAGACCGTATTTTGGCCACGGCGGCCAATCTCAACGGAAACTAGCCATCGGAGCGAGAGATATTATAGTGCTCAAGTGTATGCGCAGACACAGGAGCACTCACTCTTCCCTCACTCTCATAGTCCAATGGGACGGCAATCCGACACGATCGGAGAGAGATCAGGCGTAGGACCAACGGCTTAACGTGCTTTCCGAGGCACGGGCGTATCACACGGCCAACTTTCAAACTCCGGGCTGTTACTAAGAAATTCCTAATGAAAAAACCCAATAGCACTTTGCCCGACCTGGGAATTGAACCCCACGCTCAGCAGTCGCGCTTTCAACCACGAGACCAACGGGGCAGTCAACACACATACACATGTTACATTAATACATGGGCCTTAAACATAACTGGTGAAATGTCGGTATACTATAGGTACATTTTTACCCAACTTTTCGGGAAAACAAGGTCAAAGGTCAAGGTCTTAAGGTTGTCACTGACTGACGTTACGAGGCGTAATGCGAGCATGTCGTGTATTTCGAACTCTCTGCTCCACTGCTACCACTCGCAGTTAAGATGTCGAACGACAAAGTTCTGTTGAGATTTGTATTCAATTATTGTTAAATCTCAACAAAAAAATATAAACGTGATTTCATTCAAACATCCTTAAAAACTGAAACGGCTTCCATAAATACGGCACTTCTCTATATTTGTCCATGAGATACTGAGGTTTCTTCTAGTTCCACTCCATCTTTATAAAAATAAATAAACAAAAGGCCCGAAGACCCTAGAATCGACGCAGTACTTACTGAAGCCTGTAACTCTTAAAGGGACTCGATGAGCAACGAGCGGCTCGTAGCTCGCTGGTTTCTCCGCACTAACTGCAGGAATACTTGCTTTGTAACATGTTACATTACACCCCGTAATGCCGGTCAGCAACTTAGTACCCATCTTATTAATTTGTTAGACGTTAGAATTTTAGTAACACTAGGGCTAGCACGGCCTCTGTGATGGGCTCATGAGTCTGATGAGGCTGATGAGTCATGCATTTTATCACGGTTTTTTCACCCAAACTGTGATAAAAATATATGATTCAAGCCTATCATATCGGGTCGCGTGATTGTTAGAAAGAGATACCGTGACCCAGGCACATGGGCAACTGATGGAACACGGGTGGGTTTTAGTCAGTAAAAGTCTGACACACCCTCCCGCTCCGCCCAGAGTGGGAGAAGTTATTTGATGATTTCCAATCCTGAAAAAAAAAAAGCCTATCACAGTAGGACTTCTCGCCTCGCTGGTACAACGATCCTAGGATCACATTTTAGAATATTGGCAGACACATTCTACCTGTACACGGAGAACATAGTGCTAAAATCAAGCTGTCCTCTACTAACACCTAGCTTAATCTAGCCACAGACTAATAGCTCAACAGGGCTTTGCACTCTAGACGTCTGGTTCAGCAGAGATCGCTTTAAGCTGCAGTCAGACACGTATTACTTAGATTTAGCGATTAACGTGTTGCCAACAATTGTGTGGTAATCTAGGGTTGAGAGATTTAACTGAATTTTGATCTAAGACAGTAGAACTCTTCAATTCCGAGAAGGCGTTGGCAAGTATGTCCAAAGTCTCATGTAATTTGGGGTGAGTCTATTGCCAAATAAAACGGGGACAAATTCAAACTCCGGGTTGCTACTGAGGTTTGCGTATTGGAAAGTAGCAACCCCACACCCTCTTCCAACCAGCTTTCACGACTTGACAAAACATGAAGATTCTTTTATTATAATATCACGCAGTTTAAGATATAGATCTGGTGAAAAATGTCTTTTAATGCACGCTACAATCTGGCCGTACTACCCTTTTTTGCATGAATATGCGTTGCGTTGCAGACCGATGCGCCCGTAATTTGCGTTGATAAACAGAATTGTTCAAATATTTGCTCATTAAGTTTTTGAAATTAATTAGGAAGGTATCGACACTAATAACCCATCACAGATTTTATGGCTTAATTGACATACATTCACAAATAATTAATTTCTGTTATTTCATACAATATTCACGTTCAATACCGTTGTATTATTTGAATAATGATTTTGGTAAACATCAGTTTTATTACAGGTACTGGTGGTAAAGTAAGAAGCATATATTGATATTTGAATCAGTACAGGCAAATTGCTGGAAATATCATGTTTGTCATATTTATTCAGGGTATCATTAAACATAATAATTACCGAAAGTTAAGGCAACTCTTAGTTGAAAGTATCCATTACAAGAGCGATTCGTCTGCGGATTCCTAGGTTGATGTTTTTCTAAGGATTCCTACATTAGCTAAGATGTTCTCATTATTTGTAGGTTTTACTCAAAAACAATCTTTCCATCAAGTATTTTATAGCTCATCTTTTGCCTAGTCTTTCTCTACATAGGGGTTGGCTTCCAGTGTAATCAGATGCAGTTGAATTTTACATTGAACGACTGCCTAAATGACTTCTACAACCCCATTACGATACCCAATGACTGTATTAGTAATACTAATTGTCAGATTTTCGGGCTTCTGATGACCCGTAATGACTGGCAAAGACGAATGACAGCTGGGGTCAACGGTTTAACGTGCTTTCCGAGGCACGGGGGTCTTGGTATTTAAAAAAAGTCACTTATCCACGGACCAACCGCTGCAGGCGTAGCTTGATCTGTTCGATTGAACCTTGCGGCAATTATTACTGAACCGAAAGCCCCTCTATAGCTCTTGACGAAATTTCGTAATATAACTTGATAGGATTAGTGAGGTGTGAGGAAGAGGGTGAGAGTTCACTAAATCATCATTATATAGTAAAGCGAGGATGGACCGCCCAGATGGGTTTTGTGTCTGGTGGGATCCTGCCCAACGATTAGTGTCGGGACGTTGTATAATATGCTAGTTGTTTTTCACATGTGGTGATGTAGTTACCGCCACAGAATTACCAAGGACAAGAAAACCACTCTTGTTATCGCATGCTAGCTGAAATATTTGAAATATCAACATCACTCTCTTTATTTATCATTATGAATGAGGGGTTTTTTTTTGGATGGGAAATCATCAAATGGCTTCTCCCGCTCTGGGCGGAGCGGGAGGGCATGTCAGACTTTTACTGACTAAAACCCACCCGTGTTCCTTCAGTTGCCCATGTGCCAGGGTCACGGTATCTCTTTCGAACAATCTCGTGATCCTGGCAGATGAATGAGGGGTCGGCGCAACATATCGATTTCTCCCTTACATCTCTAATAGACGTAATCTCAGTAGTCACACTCTTTCGAGCCATATCATCTTTCAAATAGTCTATCGTGTCTTTGGTCGTCTACTACTATTATATCCATTGACATACCTTAAAGTGTTCTCACAATATGTTCTTCATTCATCCGCATCAGTGAAACAAATTAAAAAACGAACACCCGCCAGAGACATTACACAAGCTGAAGAGTTTCTTTGTTTCAACGTGTCACAGAAATTTCCAGACGTGTTTGTTTTGTTTTTTGAAAGTCCAGTTTTTATGGAAGGCCTTACGCTATGACCCTTACAGAAAACACAGTAGATCAAGGAAACAAGAAATTTCGCGTAAGAAGTTGGGTGTAAAATAAAGATATATATACCCTTCTTAAGAATCATAAGTTGGCAGGTATAAACTGTACTTCAATAATGGCAAAGATATGGTCCTTAAATCTACAGCACCCGGTCAACATTACAAAGTTATTAAACAGCTGTCTCCAGAAACTTGAAGTCCTTAGTTAGCAACAGCTTTACCTAATCGATCGGTTTTTCATCTAGCTCCCAAACTTCATCCATTTGTGTACCTATATCTACATATACAGTATATTGGCAAAGTGGTAACATCTGCCCCGCATTTAGTATTCGTCTGGATTCGACACATCGCACTTAGGTACAGTCAGGGACAAAATTATGTATCGATACCCTTGTGAATTTCAACCTCGATTTTCTCTTCATCTTCTGCCAAGCCATTTTCTAATATTGGGGTTGGCTTCTAGTTAGATTGGATGCATCTGACCTCCACAGCTCAGCTAATGGGTAAAACGATAACCCTTTGGTAGGGCTCATTGGACTAGTTACAATTTCCACCCATATCGATTGAAATTATAACGTGTTGTGTACGTTGTGATATTGTATAGAATCAAGTTTAAGTAACTGAACAGACAGCTGTGCTGCTGGGGAGTTTGTTGCGCCACTTCTTCTTGCAAGTTAAAGCACTAGGAAGTGGTGAAAGGCGGGCTATTTAGAGGACTGTCTTATGTTATTTTGATGTTTGAAAAATGCCGACTGACACCCTAGTTTGATTCTGTTGACATGAAAGTGAGCTTGTATAATTTCAAACATGACGATATTATCGTGGACGTCCGGAATCCCAATCATCATCATCATCATTTCAGCCGTAAGACGTCCACTGCTGGACTTAGGCCTCCCCCAATTTGGGGGGCTTTGCCATAATCGCCACGCTTGGCAGGCGGGTTGGCGATCGCAGTATGGTGGTAAAATGCATAGAGAACGCTGCTGCCCATTCTCTAGTAAGTCCCTTAGTCGCCTTTTACGACACCCACAGGAAGAAATGGGGTGGTGTTATTCTTTACGTCCGGCACCACACGGTACCCAATAACACTGGGAAATAAAATGCATGGAAATCACAATATCGTGCCCGTATTGCTTTTTCTATTCATGACCTGGACATCAACAACATATCAAAAAGAAATTATAAAAGCTCACTTTCATGTCAACTTTCCGTTCAGAATCAAGAACAGTTCCTTTAGTTAATATATACGTTTATCCCTGACTGTACCTATACCGTCTTTATGTATGCGCATAACTGAGGCCACGTACCCCAAGAAAAGCAAAGTAACGTAAGTACTTAATAAGTTAATACTTAAAAGAGAGAGGGAAAGTTGTCAGTCTAGATGAGCTAAGTTTCAAAAGTGTAAAGTATGGAGCTCAATTTTTAAAAGATCTGGTTGTAAATTCGTACGGGATTAGGAAACTTAAAGTTCATTTTTAAGGATGCTTGACTAAGTGCTGTGTCTTATGATATCTTTTTACTGTGAGCAGCATAGGGTCGATAACCGTGGCGATTTGTCAGAGCGGTTTCGGGGGATTACTGTACGTGATTAAAAAAATAATTAAAGTTCATTTAAATGATAAATTATTTTATTTTTGTGAGTAGGTTTGTACAAACAATTTAACACGTCAACCATATTATTTAAAACTAGATAAGGTCGGTGTTTCTTGCCTACTCTGAGAAGAAAAGCCGAAACATACTTAGAGGTCACAGTCTCTTTTAAAGTGCAAACATAGTCTTTGACACATCAAGTGAAAAGTGACTGATATGGTCTTTTGAGGAAATAACCACACAGATTATACATCCACACAGAGTGGACATGTCCAGACAGTGCACGCATTTGTTACTAATCGTGCAGCTAGCGTCAGAACTTAAGAAGCTCAACGATTCGACGAGCAATACCAAAGAAAAGATATTTGAAAAAGCCGCATGAGATGCTCAAACTACCAGATCTTGATTACAGTTTTATTCGGACAACAGTGACCCATATGTTGTTAGTATTACAAAACAACTTATATTATAATCTAAATCGTACTGAACTGCTTACTGCTAGTATAAAGTAGGTGAGTAGTTAAATTCATGCACACACTATACAAAAAACGATCAGACAAAAAAAAATTTACGTATCAGAGCAACCTTCGCACAAAGTTCCTAATATTTTTAGTGTTGCAGTCCGCCTCGGCTCTCAGAATATATGTAGCTATGACTACCTCGCACTCTGTTCAGTAACGTTGACGACGTTATTTTTTGCTTGCTATGCCCTGAAAGCCACCTGTGGTCTAAGTTATAGATCTGTTTTGTTTCTTTTCGAGGAACTTTATCTTTTTATATGCACGTGTTTTCGTGACAAATAAACTTTTTTTCTTTTCTTTCTTTCTTTTATCGAACAATAGATTGAAAGAGCTTCTGGCCAGTATGATGAAGAAATATCTGACAGGTCATTGATTGAATTGCTGTGACACGGTTGTCATGGTTTAGGCAAGTAATGCGGAGGAATGAGGAAAACGTAGTGAGAAAGGGTTTGAATGGGGATGGCTATAGGTATGAGTATGGAAAGACCAATTAAATTATGGATGGAATGTGTGAAACATCATATAGCTCGAATATGCTACTGACATGACAATGAGGCTAAGTACTAAGATGGTTACTACTCTAAGTACGACTAACAGACAAGTATGGAAGAAGCCATATTGCGCTTGAATCTTGGGTAAACAGCAATATGGGCAAGAGAATGATAATTTTCGCCTTAGATAAGAATACTAGCTCCTGCCCGCGAGTTCGTTTGCGTGAAATTGTTCCCCCAGCGTCCGCCTGCGCTATTACACTTTGCATTCTTTTCGACTGTTTTCGTTCTACTCGGGTACTAAGTGTCAAATAGTGATGTTAAATCGCCTATAACCTTCCTCAAGAATTATGCAATCAAATGCAAAAAGAAATTGTAATCCGGCTGATGCAGAGATTCCTTCCTACAAACAAAATTACAAACTTTACCTCTTTATACTAGTGTAGATTTAGATGCTTATCTACATTTAAACTATTACATTATTAATGTTCGCTTGAACATTATCAATCCCTCAGTTCAATCTACACAATACAAATCTGCAAATAATGCGATGCAATCCTGCAAATAAATGGACAGTAAGATTAATTTTATATTGTGATAGCGATTTTGCAATCTGCTCCACCATTGATATGTATTCATCTCATCAAGTGATGGAAAGGGCTATAAATAACTGGAGCAACCGGCTAGGCAATTAAAAACAACATGGTACGCAATAATCAGGTTAAATAAATCAGCTTTCATTATTCGGGAGCAATAATACGAAAATAATTGCTGTAATTAGTGTTTATTGTGATGGATTGTAAGTGACGTATGATTGTAATGGTTTTGTGATTTTTCTGTATTGATAGAAATAATTTTAATATTTCCAGAAACCTTGGAAGATTTTATTTTAATGTTATACTTATTTGTCACAGGTTCAATGTTTAGATCTTATCTTATCTGTCTCCTCTTACCCAACGATGTTGGGTTTAGTTACCAGTCTAACCGGATGAAGCTGAATTTCGCAGCAGCATAAAGCGACGGCCTGTTTGACCTCTTAGGTATAACTGGCTGTCGAACTTTCTGACTTCCGACTACCCGTAACAATGGTCTAAGATCCACAAATGGTAGCCAAGATCAACGGCTTAGCATCTTTTACGAGGCACGGGGTCTCAATATGTCAAATTGGTCACCAATCCACGGACCGTTATATACCGTAGTCACAAGCCTCTATTCAATTATTATTCAATTTATTCAATCTACTATACTACTATTCTATTTATTCAATTTATCTATCTGAAGAGAATATTCAAAACCGACGTGACAGCTAGGTTTAATAATTGTGGAACATCATTATAATGTGACTATTGACAAATTAACAATGCTCATTTTCCGATTAATGCTGTTATATAATACCATTGAAGCCGGGCTGCGAATGACAATAGCGTACATTGGAACGCGCACTTACACTACCCTCCCACATGTCCACAACCAACGTATATGTATATGTATATACATAGGGACCTATTACGTTATACATTCAGTCATACACCCACGTACGTTCACATTTAACAAAACGGGTTCAACATAATTATATAGCAAATATATATCCACATTCAATACACGAAAGATTTGATTCAAAGAATCTATAATCCTTAAAGAGGCAGGCAGTACACTTATATTTCATCGAGTATGTTACAAGCCCTTAAAAGAATAGAGAGCGTGCTTATGCGGCTATTCCTACCATATTTACATCTACACTAATATTATGAAAAGGTAAGATTTGATTGTTTGTAATAGAAAAACTCAATACGGAGTAACATGAGGTATTAATTTCACGCAGATGACGTTTCGGGCAAGGTCCAAGTAGTATTATATGAGTAAAGTTTGTTTTTTTGTTTGGATGTTTTTATGTTTGTTAGTCAATCACTTCAAAGGGCTCTACGGATTTGGTTTAAATTTTGCTCACAGATAATTTGTTATAACCTTGATTAATACATTCAATATTTTATCCCGGTAGTGCGATGTCATGAGACTATTTTATTTCTAAACGACCCTTAACGTTAAGAAATTATTCAATAATTTTCATAAAAATGCTAGTAGTAACACAAAACGTCCTTCCTATACTCGCACCGAATTCTGTGACACCTATACTTGCGCACGGTCTCACAGGCCGAAAATTCAGAACACAAAATAATATTTTCAGAAACTAGGGAACATCTTCAGTAAGTTGAAGCCAATTAATTGATAAAAAATCACTAACTTATTGCGTAACAGTCTCTTTCAGTTTCTAAAATTATAAAATTTTCGGCAGAATTCCCAAAATGTTAGCAAAAATATATGTTTTCTTCTAAAAACCCAAATCAAATTTATAAATCTAAAAGAGATCCTCATGACGAACATTATATACAACATTTCTCAGGAAGACGTATTATTATTTTAGCTCAGTCCAAATTGTCCCGTTTTTATTTATACTCTCGTCGGTCTCACCGAGCAATTTTCACCAATTACGGTCACACGTGCTACTCACACGAACACACTTTGCACCCTAGAATAAACATAGCAACGAATCAGGCAGCTTACAATAATTACAAGATACAAGCATCAATGCAAAAAAAAATAGAATGCCGGTCTCACAGACCAATGCGCGAGTAGGTATAGAAAGGTTAACAGTATCTAATAATCAAATGCAGTTTGAGTTTTCAGTTATAACAATCTCAACCTAAAATGTAAACAACTAAAGATGCATCCAAAATTCCTGCCGTTAAGACAGATGGTGAAATAGTTCTTGGACATGGATAACCCTTGAGAGAAGTAACGAAGTTTGTCAATTACCGAGGCCCTGTAGCCGTCAAGTTTGATGGCGTTTGTAAGATTAATGATGCTGATGTAGCATCGGATGTTACAGATGTGCCATGACTTCCTTATGCTGATGTATATGATGTTAATGGATTGCATGAGAATATTGTGAAGGTTAATGTTGATATTTAAATTACTTTCACAGTAATTTTACTTACTTACGACAATCCAAGTACTAACCCACATCAAAAGAAAATCAGAGGTATCTTATCAATGAAAGAACTGTAGTATTGGTCTGATTGTGAAAATGCTTCATTTTGAAATGATACGTTGTCTTGTTGCAAATGCTCATAGTTTTTGACAGAGTCAAGTTTATTTAGTATTCAGCTCAGTACAGTGATGTAGCTTTCACTTAACTTTATTGTAACTGAAAATCCTTTCACTATGTAATGAAAATCAATTGATCTGCGGAGCTTTTTCCCAACTATGTTGGAGTCAGCTAGCTAAATCCTTTTACTACCCAAAATCATAAATAAAATTATTGGTTTTTCGATTCCATAACTTTTCATTAATCAATTTAATAAAAAAAAACATCTTACTAAAACAAGATTTTTATTGACTTGGAAGGGGAAGCCTTGATGAACAATTTAATAATGGAAACATCCTCCAAAACAGGAAGGTGGAGGAAACAATATAATTTCCGACAAACATTCTTGACCGAAGAATAATGGATCTGTGCAATATTCGCTAGAACTGGATCATGCAAATTTTATAGAACTTCACATTTCGCTGGCAGCATCATCAGTAACCCAAGCTCTACTGAAAGAAAATATTCCATCAGAGAAAAACATTGTGAGTCTAAATTATGCAAGACAGTATGTCTGGCATCTGCCTTGTACTCATCTAAGTCTTCAAGCTTCGTTCAACTAGTTAAAGTACAAGCATTATGTATTTTTTTTTTCAAGACGAAAAACATTTTGAAAATAAAACAGTTTGAAGAAACTCGTTTCTTTCAGTCTCTCGTAGAACATCCTGAGATTTCTTAAAATTGTTTCTCATAAAGAGTCGTGCAGTACATTTGTACAAACGTAACGTTGTTTTAAGCAATGACTCTGGGGAAATATCTATACTATTCGGTCTGAAACTGAAGTAAAATTAATCAGAAGAGATAAAAGCCTTAGGAAATACAATTTGTCTCTAAATTGCCTGTTTACCATTACATTCCAACAAGAAGCTAGCAGATACTTTACAGTCGAAGATTATCATTAATGCGATCTGTATTACGACATACGTCTATTGTTTTGAGTCGTCGCTGGTACGGTTCGTAGAATTTATTCAAATATATCGGCTGATGAATATGCAATCTTCTATATTCTTCTATATTCATTTGCAAATATAATATAAGTTGAAATAGAAAAACGAGATACCATCTTTTCTATTTATGATACTTAAACCAAGAAATCACTTGGAGATTTCTTCGTTATTATATTCTTCGATAACTTATTGCGGGAAAATCTCGATCAAAAACATAGCAGAAAAATATAGCAGCACAAATAATCGAACTCCGCATACCCATCAATCCCACATTATTGACTTATCCAGAACACGCGATCATCCTGTCCTTCAAACGTAATCCTAGTTTGCATATATTTTTGTGCCCACCATACCGACAGCGGTAAGCCGCTTCAACTGTAATAACAAGAAGATAAATCATGATGGGAATACGTCGCTGTAAGCGCTGCTTTGCCAATCTAATCCAGCCCGATCATCGATCAAACAATGAAGGATTATCGAAACTTTATTGCGAATTGCCACGAGTTGGTAGTGACGGCGGGTAGGGAAATAAAGTAAAATACATTTTGATGATAATTCATGGATACTACTAATACATTGAAGCCTTCATGGCCCTCGATTTTAGGTTTCTGAAGTTTATAGCCTATTACCTAAAGATTATGGAAATTGTTCACTGTTCTTATATCGGTACTTTGCATTATGTTCTCTTAAACCTTTATATTAGCCGTTAGCCGTTTAATCTCTAATAAGGGTTCACCCATTGTTATCTTTAAATACTCTAGAGTTGAAATAAATCTTACATTGAACAGATTTCTTATATGATCTTCCAGAAATATAACACTATTATCATAAAAATGTATCTTTCTCGATTTCAGAAACGATAAAGCTATGAACTTTATGATTAGTTTCGTTCTATCAAGAACGGTACTAGCTACAAGTCCAACAGGTGAATCGCTCATTCACTGAAGTTTACCGGTTAGGCCACATATACACGGCTATTTCCATAACAGTACAATTAACTAACATGGTTCTGTATAAACCAGTCCATATTTAAACTCTTTGATGTCGGGATTCTACTTCGAGATTTTGAAAGTTTTGATTCATTACTGTTTAGTGTGAATTTGTTTGTTTGTAAAGGTGTTTCTTTAAGATTTATGATACGATCGCACATGGTTATGAATGAAATAGACATTTTTGTAGCGTGTGTAGTGAATGGTGGTTTTAGTAAAGTTTTTGTAGTAACTTTCTATTTCATATGAGTAAATATAGTGTAGTGATTATTTAGATTTTCTTAATCAGTTATGATTTGAACGCCATTAATGCAAAACATGACAATAACTCTATCGAACTTTTTTGTAACATCTTGCATTTATGTGAATACTCATGTTTTAGCAAACTAAATATCAAGTATTGTACTTATAACCGTCTCCTCTGTATTAAATCTATTGGATATATTTATTTGGATACTCTTAACAATGTTATTGTTAGAGCTTTGTTAATATTTTACATAGTACAAAACATTTTGACCTTTTCGCTGCCCAGGGCTGACATGGCCTATTTTAAAAAATCTACTTCGTCATGGATAAATGTTACGGTATGTTTTCACCTTTGACCCTCGTCTATGTTCGGACACAATCCTTGCCTTGGGCTTTAAATCCCTTCATAGCTAACAAAGAGCCCTTTACTCTTAACGAGAACATGGAATCATCTGTATACATATCATTAACAGAGACATGGTTTTTTCATTAACATCGTGGTATTTGTTGAAAATAGAAAGATTAAATTAATAGGGTTTTTTAAGTTCCAATAACATTTTTTCTAAACCGAATGCCCAGAGGCTTTGCTATTTATTAGTTCTTTGCTACAAACTTGTATCTAATTATGCTGTTTAAGAACTTCTCGTTGTTTTTTTTTTTTTGTAAACTCTGTTAAAATGTTCATATAAGAGAAAAATAAATAAACATGAATTTTAATTGTGAAATATTATATTATTATTCTGAAAGCAGTGGTGGCCTAGTGATAACGGTGGCGATTAATGAGTTGTTGTACGATTTACGGTCGTAGGTACGATTCAATTATTTCATCGCTACTGCTCTCAAAAGGGTGAAGGAAAACAGTTTGAGGAAACCGGGATGTCCTCGAACAAAAAAATCGAAGAAATGTGACATCTTCCAACCCAACCCGCATTGGGTTCGCGTGGTAGATTTGAGCCCACTTCGTTTCACAGAGGTCTGTGTCCGAACAGTGGGAACATTATGGGTTCATAACGCATGATTATGCTTATGCTTTTTTTTTTCAGGGATCGGACAGTAGTCTTCTGGCTATTACACTAAATATTATTAGGTTACGGACCTGATAGATGTTGACCTGACCCAATATTTCTTTCTGAAAACTTTTCTATGGCCATAAACAAAACAAATAATAATTACGGATATTCATCGTTTGAGTCGTGAGTTTAGTTATTCCATAGACAAAAGGACGTTCAGTTTTCCCGAATATGATAATTTTTTGGGAGTTTATTTTTTATTTTCATTAAAATATCGAACTATTTATATCCTATCGGTCCTGCCTTTCTCAAGTGATGCGCTTACTAACAAACAACACTTAATTTTTACTTAAATAGTTTACTAAATAAACCTATGGCTTTTTTAATGTGATTTTTTGCATAAACCTTAACATAAAGATTTATTCCATGTTTTCGCCTCTTAAAACTAACTCGAAGCACATCAAACAAGCTATAACAAGACCTGTAACAATAACATCACGCAAACTATTTCTAAGCGTTTCTGCCACTAAAACTTGCGTAACGACTACAATGGTTTGCGTTGCCTTACCTAATCTCTAAGGCTTAACAATAACATGCGTGTAACGAGGATTCAGAAACCACGTTACCTGATCTTTAATGGCTTTGATTTTAATTAATTTACTAGCTTCTGCTCGCGTCTTCATTCGCATGAATTTTTTGTTTCGCCTAGACATCGCATCGCCTATCCACGCCTTTTCTTCGTTTCTCAGCATTCTTTCTTTTTTTATATATTTTTGCGCAGTTCCTAAGAGTCCTAGCGTGATGCTATAGCCGTCCTTAACAATTATATTAGTATCGACTATTCTTTTATAAGTGATATGATTCCTGACTCCCAAAACGTTGAAGGAAGACATCTTGAGGAAACTAGCATGTTCTAGAACTAAACAATCAAAGACATGTGTCGTCCATCAACCTCGTCAGTATAGTGTTTTACTGCCTACTCCCTTTTATACAGGTCTGTGTCCCAGCAACAGGAAATGTGTTGGCTGATTATGCTTAAAATATCTGGTTGACCGAGCTTTGCTCGGTATTTTTCAAGTTGAATATCGATAAAGTTGGTCATTGAAAACACGAACAAAACGATATTTTATAAACATGAATCCTAGCTAGATCGATTTATTGCCCCCGAAACCCCCTGTATACTAAATTTCATGAAGATCGTTGGAGCCGTTTCCGAGATTCAGATTATATATATACATATATACAAGAATTGCTCGTTTAAAGATATAAGATATGACATGACATTTTTACCAATACGAGTAGGTAACTATTTTTTCATGCGGAAATTATTTCCGTTGGGATTTTATGTGTCAATGGAATGATATATTAAAATAATGTTGTTAACATTGGCATCCCTTGAGTATACCGTAATTAACGTTCCTACAACTGCACCTGTTTAAGTGTTCACTTCACCCTATAGGTTTTTATTGAATTTTTTTAATAAACATGTTTTATAATTACGCATACATACATACCGGGTGTAAGGGACAGCCCTCCACAAACTGTCAGAGTGCATTCAGCTCCTTATTTTGAATCATATTCCACCGGATTTTTTCTCCGGACTTTTTTTAAACGTTTTTTTTCAGCTTTTTCAGTTTTATGTCAATGTAAAATTACATTATCTGAAAGCAGCACTCCATTTATGTAAACAATACGGCTAAAATCAAAAAAGGGGCAATGGATGTTGAAATAATCTAACGAACGACGCGTAAAATCAGTTGTTCACTTCCCGTCTAACTACAGAGTTCATTGAACTCTTCGTCGGCGATTGCACAAAGGCGGCTTTCCGAATTGATCCGAGATACATTGCGTGTGAGACAGTAAAACAAATCAGGTTTATTGGATTCCCATAACTGTCCTGAAATAATTTCTTGTACTGGTCATCTTAGTATGATATACTGAATCCAACCCATCAGTTTGTGTCCCTTACACTCAGTATATACACTCACGCCTTTTTCCCAGGGGGTACACAAAAACTACGGAACGTCACCTGTTACGATCCTTACATACTGCTGTTGCCTCGTTTATGTTCATACATCTGATCATACTGACACGCCGATTACCAGTACTACGCACTTGACCTTTCTGAAGAACATCACCAATAAGGGCACTATATGTCCTCCTATGGCATTTCCATATGCGTTTATACACCGTGTCATTTTAGACGTCTTACAAATGATGTCCACTCAATGTATCCGACATTCGCGCACATGTGGGAGTGGCGCGAGGAGGCGAAACGCCGGGGCGAAACTCCGCTGCCGCGACAAATCGCGGCTCGGCGGACAGAGCTCCGGTGTGATCTCATGGCGACATGGCGGGTACGATTGTCGCAACCCAGTGCTGGGCACGCCACAATTGCGGCGGTAAGTCCCCTCTTTGAGGAGTGGATAGAGAGGCGTCACGGCGTCCTCACCTTCCGCCTGACGCAGGTTCTCACCGGGCATGGGTGCTTCGGTGGGTTCCTGTTCAGGATAAAGCGGGAGGATACGTCCGGGTGTTTCCATTGCGAGGATCGTCTGGAGGACACGGTGGAGCATACGGTGGAGGTGTGCCCTGCCTGGGCGGAGCACCGCCGTGTCCTCGTGGAGGCGATCGGCGGCTGCGACCTCTCGCGTCCGGCCCTGGTGCGAGCCATGGTACGGAGCGAGAGGGAATGGGAAGCCGTCACCTTCTTCTGCGAAGCAGTAATGCTCGCGAAGGAGGAGGCGGGGCGCGTGAGGGAGTGGCAGTCTCTGCGCCCTCACGTCCCTAGCCGCCGCAGGAGGAGACGCCCCGGGCGTCGGGAGTCAATAGCGGACTCCCGGCCACCGTAGGCGCGAGCTTGCGGGTGGCGAGCAATGGGTAGCTTGCCGCCCGGTAAGGACCAGGCTCGGGTCGACGGCGCGCAGTGTTCCACGCGCGCCTCAAAGAGATGTCAGCAGCGGTGTAGGGGTCTACTAGGACCGATGCCTGCCGGGGTCGCGTGATTGTTCGAAAGAGATACCGTGACCCTGGCACATGGGCAACTGATGGAACACGGGTGGGTTTTAGTCAGTAAAAGTCTGACACGCCCTCCCGCTCCGCCCAGAGCGGGAGAAGTCATTTGATGATTTCCCATCCTGAAAAAAAGAAAAAAAAAAATGTATCCGACATAAAATACCTCTAGGCATGATTAAAAAATTGTTACCAATAATTAAGATAATACTTACTAAGAAAAATAAATAATGCATTAGAATTATGAAACATCCTTTTAATAATGTTCACGTATCATACGCTAGAGAACATACCTAACCTACCCAGTGCACGAATCGACTAGATCATTCCATCTCCATTTTCCATGAGACAAAATATCAAATTTCAAACTTTGTCATGCGTCATCATAATGAATTACATTTCTAGTTATTCAAATGTTCATTTTTTTCTTATGGATGTGTAGTAGTCATTTGTTACATGAAGTGGGCTGCCGTTGTAAGACGATTAAAATGTCATGGTGTATAATTCTATAAATTTAATTAATATAATAAAGTACACCTCTGCCTAATCCCTCGGGAATACAAGCGTCCTGTTATATTACGTTTCATCAGGTTCTCACGTTTTTAGTTAAAACCTCTACGGAATTTTAATATCCCGTAGTTTGTTTTCATTAACTAAAATTCTAGTCTGGATTTAAATGCCTTTATCAATTTGTTACTTAATTGCCGTCTGTCCTCAGTTTTCTTCAGAACAATGGTAAATTGTAAATTACTTCAATTTTTTATTAAATTTGTCCCTTAATTTCTTACTGTTGTAGTGTAAATTCCAGCAAAAGTTTTGAATTTGATAGTTACGAAGGTAAAGAAAAGAAATAAATAAATAGTAGATACCATTTATGTGCACAGATCTTGAAACACGAAATACAAGTAAAAACCGGTCAAGTGTAAGTCGGACTCACACCAATGAGTCCCATACTACTGTACAATATTTAATACTACATATAAGAAAAAACCGGCCAAGTGCGAGTCGGACTCGCGCACCGAGGGTTCCGTACAAACCTGTAGGTATCCTCGGTTTATGTATAAGGTTTATGCTTATGAAATTAAATGTTTTTTCTTTTAATTTTTATATTTGAGTTGATTGAATGAAAGGTAAATTGCGGTGTACGATTTATGACGTATTAAAAAAAAACTACTTACTGGATCTCGTTCAAACCAATTTTCGGTGGAAGTTTATATGGTTATGTACATCATATATTTTTTTGAGTTTTATCATTCTGTTATTTTAGAAGTTACGGGGGGACACACATTTTACCACTTTGGAAGCGTCTCTCGCGCAAACTATTAAGTTTAGAAAAAAATGATAATAAAAACATCAATACCATTTTTGAAGACCTATTCATAGATACCCCACACGTATGGGTTTGATGAAAAAATTTTTTTTGAGTTTTAGTTCTAAGTATGGGGAATTTTCTATTTTAGTGTTAAAATCTTGATGTGGTTCACAGAATACATCTACTTACCAAGTTTCACCAGCGTAGCTCTTATAGTTTCGGAGAAAAGTGGCTGTGACATACGGACGGACAGACAGACAGACAGATAGACAGACAGACATGACGAATCTATAAGGGTTCCGTTTTTTGCCATTTGGCAACGGAACCCTAAAAACGCATTTCTTATATGTATTAAATAAAGGGAAAATATTAATTAATGGTTCCCTTTAACCCATTGAATGCCGCTAATTACAGACACAATTAAAAACCATTGTGTCTATATCAAATGTGGTATCTCAGGGACTTAGAGGTTAATTTTTTACTTTATTAAAAAAAAATTGTTATAGCGCCAATCAAAGTACACATTCTATCATGTATTTCAACTGTTTATCTATTACAGTTTATGAGATACAGACCGCTGACGGACAGAAGGTCAGCTAAGAATGAGACAGAGGATGTAAATATTACCCTTCAGTTTTATGCCTTTGTCCCATGTTACTAGGGTTCACCCAAGATATTGTTTTCTGCAATTCTTGCCTGTCAATCGTCATGCATTGACTTCTTTCACTCTCAAATCTTTCCTCACACAATCTTTTTTGGTCTGTCTCTACTTGCGTAGTTGATTCATTAATAAATCGATACACATGCATATAATCTACAGGTTCTTAGATCTCTTCTAGAAACCCGTAGCTGGAGGCCGCAGTGATTGTGGCCCTGAAAATGCAGCAGCAGGATTCAAAATTGCGTGTTAAAAACTCTCTCTAAGAAAATAAACCAACTTACTTTCATAAATAACATTTTTAGTATTCGTCGGTAAGTAAATGGCAGACGCTATGTGATGACCAAAAACCTGGAAAACCGTAACATCTTAACCAACATTTGCAATTTGCAGTCGCTTTTTACTTTTCAAAACAGGACCCAATAAGCAACATACCAACCTTTGAATAGGAAACAGTTTTTTGGCAATTGCAATTTTCGCTTCAGGAAACTGCAAACAGTTTATTTTCAGCTTTCCTACATACAATGACCGCAGCATTCGAGAATTTGCAGATTTTCATTGCAATTACAATTTTTTGTCTGATGTAAAACTGGGTTAGTAACGTGATTATTTTAGCTGTAATAGCTAAAACGAACGGAAGACTTTTTAACCGACGAAAAAAAAAACGGAGAAGGTTTCTCAATTCGACCGAACATTTTTTTTAATCCTAATACTTTTTGTTATTACATGGAGCGACTTCCCATCTGACTTCCACAATAGAAAAATTCTATCCACACATTATAGGGCAATGGCCGGATCCTGGATGGACCGTGCACCGTCAGGGGCTGAATAAAAATATCTGTGTGTAAATTCTATATGAAGTCGTTCATACACAATCGTGGTTTTGTCCGGGCCGGGGAGGGAGCCACAGTGTTTACCTTGTTTGTGCCATGGACCTTTACTGGGTAACGAGATACACTTTAGTACGACTGGATGACAAACTTTTGGGTTGTTAACTACCCGTAACGACTGACAAATGTTTACGAATGATAGCGGTGACCTACGGCTTAGCGTACTTTCTAAGGCAGGAAATAGTCTCATGTAATAGATCACCACCCATCCACAAACCGTTTTACGACGCATCACCAAATGCGTCTAGTATTAATTAGAGACGAGTCCAAGCTCCAACGATAAATTGAATACAATATTTAAAGTAAGATGGTGCAAGCTGTGGTTGCCTATAATTTAATGTGCATTTAGTGTATGTTATATTGCCGTAATCTAATCTGTGTAATTGTTGAATGTAACATTTTTTGGCGATCCTTAAATAAATAAATAGATTTACCGTATAAGTCTGTTGTTCAATATAGTTACTTTACTACGTCAATAGTCGCTTCTATACTATCGCCGTGCCTCACGGCATCTTCGATTATCCCTCGCACATCATGCATGATGTGTATACGAACACAGTTCTCGATTGGAGCCGACTTCCCTTGTGTGTAAGGAGATACATCAACAACAAACTTCCCTTCTGTTATGTTTGGCCGAAACCCGAGACCGTAGGCAAATACGGGCGATAGCAGTGAATAAATAACTGTATTATGAGAGGCTGTGTAATTGGTTGGCGGAATTGTATTTATTCTTCAACCTTATCTTAATGTTTCTTCTTGAAGGAACCGTATCGACTTAGAGCTGAAAAACAATAAAGTTTTGGAAGTTCTGAAGATTTTTCTGGACTAATAAAGTTACAGTTTCATTACTTTAGTCTTACTTGTAAATGGTCTCAGCTGAATAGTAGATTTTCTCAGTTTCATAGATTCGTAAATTTTATCTTGCATTTGGCCTTAGGAGGTAGACAAAATGAACATGAACCTGATAATGTGCTGTGAAAGCTTAAAGCTCAATTTAATAAATAAAATAACACTACCGATAATCCTTTAAATTCGTTTAAAGTTGATTTTTAAAAGATTGTTGTAAGCGTTAAGAGCTGCCATTGTGTCGCCCTATGTAAAACTTCTACATTTAAGTTTGTAATTTGTATAGTGTATATTACAAAGAGTATTGTGTTATATTGTATTCTATTGAATAGAATTATTGGAAAATAAACGGTTACACATTACAATGTTATGGTATTGAATATTAAAACTAAAATGGGAGTATAAAATATATAACCAACCACATTTTCCACATAAAATAAAAAGTTAAACAAACGCGAACAGCTTGCGATATAAATTACATTCAATAGAAAGTATGATTTAATATAAAAATAAAACTAAACTGAAACTTTTGCAAGTAAAAATAATAAGAGATAGAAGATACAAAAAAATATTTTTAATAGAAATTATGATTCATATGTACTTAATTCTGCTATAATTTTCCTGAAGAAAACAGCAAAGAACTTGATATCCCGGAAAATCTTATTGTTATAAAGATTGTGAAAAACTCCACACTATGGCAATCAATCTTTCAGCAGAGAGCTTTCTGAACAATCGCAAAGTTTTAAGTGGTGAACTTGATTTTATGCCAGAACATGATAAAGCAATTAAAGACTATTATTTTCCCAAGCATACTCTAAGGTAAAGCTTTATTTTCTTTCATTATGCAAAAACAAATTGCCCAATTCGCCATCAGCAAAAGGACAAGCATAATACAGATTTGCATCCCTTATTTAACCAGTTTTGGTGGCAGAATTTTCCAAAGCACTTTCTTAATCCTCACTTTTACTACATAAGGAACTCTTTTGTAAAGTTGCATGCTTGGTGCATTATGGCCCACTCACTCTCACCGAGAGGAAGCCTGTTTCCCAACAGTGGGAACGTTATAGGCTGCTGATGATAATGACGAATGCATGAATGAATTTATAAATAGTAAAAGAAGATTAACTTATAGGCACGAAAGTAAATTATGAAACAATTAAGTCAGAAAAAATAAAGGTTATTTCGTTAAGCCTCTTTGTAGTCTCTAAAGCCTTGATACGCTTACTACCTGTCTGCTTACCCTTTCATCGTCATCAAGTACTTTCGAACCATCTGCAAAAACATCAGGAACCCTTCCTTACACAAACAAACAGATCCGAACCCAATTAGCAACGTCAACATACCTTTGAAAAACATTGTCAATTAACACATGCTATTTTAAACCTTATGAGCACAAAATACAGTCTAATCTTGCACTAAAGTCTCGACCTAAGTTCGGGGACGTCAAACTAATTTGGAACTTACTACTTTGTCTATAAAATCTAATTCTGAAGTGACTAATTTATAATTTGCTATTGTAATTTGAGCCCTATTTTGCGAAAATTAGGTTGTTTTTGTGAACAGTGAATCTGAAATTCTGGCTCTATGTCAATTAGGCTCTTGGTATCTGAAAACAGAATTAACTTGATTCAAATTTTCATATGCATGATTTTTGGATACGAGTATTGTTTAATGTAATTTTTTCAACATTGTTGTTAATTTTTGAAAAAAATAGAATTTAAAAAGTCAAAGAAACATGGCATGAATATAGAGAGCTAAAAAACAAGCAGATAAGGTGAAACTTTGGAATAAAAATAGAAAGCGAGACCAATTAATATTAAGAGAAAGGAAGTAGAATTTAAAGATAATTTCGACGAAACCACGTACAAGGTAGATAAGACAACAATAAACTTCTTGAAGTATTTCATCATTCATTGTTCTTCTGCTCTTACCTCAGTATATTTGGTGACAGCGCAACATGTCTTTTTTTTACATACTTCTCTATAAGTCTTCTCGGTAGTCACACTCTTTCTAACCATATCAACTTTCACACAGTCTATCCATTGTTTCTTTGCTCGTCCCCTACTATTAAGGACATCGAAGTTTATCCTCAAAACTTTCCTGATGGCATTTTCCCCATTGCCCATACCATGACAATGAATTCCAAAAAACTTTCATTCGTTAAGTATTTATTGACTAGAACTTCTCAAATTAGTTTTTTCTGTACTGCTAGATATAAGAAATACTGTTTATTATTTAATACAAAATTTTATTTCTGTAAGTAGGTTGTGTACAAACACTTTCATACGTAAATCTTATTTTTAAATCTGGATGAGATCGGCGTTTGCTATCTGAGTACTCTGAGATTTTTTTCCAAAACGTGCTTACATTTTATATTGCTGACAAAATCTTGCTCAACACATGTGAAGTACATGTAGATTGGTGTCTGTAATGGTTCTTTGGGGAAAGAACTACACCACTGGCGTAGACCTATGCCTTCAGTGTATGCATTTGTCAGTAATTATCAATAACTTTGAAATTTATAAGTTTATCACTTTTAAATTTTAAAAACATTAAAAAAATATGCAAAAACATTCTGCAAAGCTTCCGTTAACAGGCGCGACATGACTCTCGTAGAACAATTTCTATAAAAACTTCAAGGAAATTGTTCTACAAGAGCCGTGTCACGACTATCTAAATAAGCCGTTAATGGTTTTCATCAATCCTATTTTTTTAATATGTTATAGATTTTTTTTTGTCGTGGAAATATCATGATCTCTCTAAACTTTTCTGTGTGTATTTCTCAAGTAGGTGTCATGTCTCCAAAACAAAGAAAGTAATATATAACTTTTCATGGGTACTCAGAGGGATTAGAAACAAAATCACATCATTTCCCCTGGGTGTCGTGAGTGACGACTAAGTGATTGCATCAGGTGTTACGGTGCCGACATCTATGGAGTAATATGATTATTTCCTTCCCACTTCCAGGTAATGGGAAACCGGAAAATTCAAGAGTTGAAGCTGGTAATGGATGGTAGGTGGTTCCGAATTGGCTTTTACATAAGGGTATAGTCATTTTGTGATTTTTAGTTCTGTATCTTAAGTTCGTCCAAACAAGTACGAAACTGCATCAGTTGGTATCATAAAATAAATCGTCAGAAATAACCTTTTTGAACTGGTGTTTAGATAGTACCATTTTTTCAAACTCTATGAATGAAATTTACTCAAAAAGTGAAGGAAAGCTTGAAAAGAACCATTTCCTATTGATACAACGTTTAAAGTACCTGCCCTTATGCCGTGTTCAAATCTTAATATACCTACTTCCCACATATATTATAATACCCTCCTTACCATATCTGGTGACAACGACTCAGACGTTTGTTTTGTAAACTCCTTGATGATAGCATCAGTCATAGTAAACTTCTGATAAACAGCAGTAGTGAGGATACAGTACTTGCTTGTAGGTCTGTAAGAACCTTTCAAAGCTTGGGCAGCTTCTATCTTGTTGACTGGCTTAAAGTTTTTTCCACAACAAGAAAATTTTCCTCACGGGGGCCACCACATAATGACCGGAATGTCATGAAAATGATGGCGAAAAACACTCTCAGGGGAAACACACTGACTTTATTTCATTTAAAACCTTTCAGTGACGTCATTCGAAGGTAAATTGCGGACGCCATATGGCGTTCACCACAGTCTTAGGAGAACATAGCTTTAGAATTGAAGTAGGTGGGAGTTGAGACGAAGATTGGAGGTAATAAACATAATGAAAGCACGTTAACACGAAAAAATTTAATTAATTTACCTGCTGCATTCCATCAATACGAGTAACACAGCCCAACGTGAATCTTGCACCTTAAACCTCACCTATACCTCATCTAAAAAATGTGATGTGATTGAGCAATTCTGAGGCCAAATTCGAATTCAGTGACCCAAAATCTACGGGGAATGACTACTCTCATTCAAGGTGCAAGAGTCACGTTGGGCTGTGTAATAAAGCAAAAGTAAACACAACTTGTTAGAATTTTATCATCGAGACTACTATTTGGGTTCGCCAGGCAATTAATATGCCCTATACTTATTGGTTTTGAGGAAGACACAAAAATGCAAAACGTTCAATAAAATATTCGGAATTCTCTGAATTTATGTAAGGATACAACTTGAAATTGAATCGTGAGTCCTCGTTATGTGGGTGAATGAATGAATTATATGTTTATTTGTAAGAATATAGGTAGCTGACATTTGAAGGACGTTCTCCTTCAAATGTCAGCTATACAATAAGTTACCCTCACGCATAAGAAACCTACACTCATTCAATGCATTCAGAACTCAGCTTAGCCAATATCTAATCGCAAACCACCGGACATTACTAAACAAATGAATGCGTTGGATGGGTCGAGTTTCGTGTAGTTTTTAATTCGTTTTAGTGACGGATGTGGTCGAACCTAATATTAGTATTAATTTAAGTAATAGTTATTGTTCTCAAGTAAGCGAAATGTTATGTTTTTATTGAGAACTAGCTTCTGCCCGCGACTTCGTCTGCGTAAATGTCGTTTATCGCGGACGCAGACAAAGTCACGGAATAAAAAGTAGCCTATGTCCTTTCTCAGGCTCTGAACTATCTGTGTACCAAATTTCATTTAAATCGGTTCCGTAGTTTTAGCAGGAAAGCGAGACAGACAGACAGAGTTACTTTTGCATTTATAATATTATATTATAAATATTATAAAATTATAAATTATAAATATTATAAATTATAATTATAATATAATTAGTGTGGATAAAGTTTCTTTATCTGAAGATGGGTTTCACTATAATCGGCATTTCAGCCGTGTGAATATTTAGATTTTACATCTTGGTGTTTTGTGATATAAGTGTTATAACCTTTTAAGCCTAATACATACAAATAAATACTAACGCTGCTTTCTTACGAAGATATCTAGAAACTATAGAAAGCCATGAGCCATCCTTAGATACTTCTTTATTTCCGTAGGTGTTGGGACCTTATGGATATAACCTTTAGATTTGTTGCCCATTTTCCATTTTGTTAAGTACTTGGTACTTGTTTATAGGCTTATAATGTTCTCTGGTACCGTGTGGTGCCGGACGTAAAGAATAACACCACCCCATTTCTTCCCGTGGGTGTCGTAAAAGGCGACTAAGAGACTTACTAGAGAATGGGCAGCAGCGTTCTCTATGCATTTTACCACCATACTGCGATCACCAACCCGCCTGCCAAGCGTGGCGATTAAGGCAAAGCCCCCCAAATTGGGGGAGGCCTAAGTCCAGCAGTGGATGTCTTACGGCTGAAATGATGATGATGAATGTTCTCCCATACCTATTAACACCGTAATATGAAAACATTGCAGCAAAAGCTAATTATTTTTAAAACAGAGACCGTGGAGTGCCAGCTCTTCTCCATAGGAAATTACAATTTGCAACCGTACACGTAGCTTTTGACATTTCATAAGTACCCATCTACATTTATGTGAAATAAAATTAAACCACCGAAAAAACTGAAAAGCAAAAAATAATAAACCTTAAAATTATAAGTCGGCGCTTTGAGTGATCTTTGTTCATTGATTTTTCAGCGCCGACTCAAAATTTTAAGGTTTATTATTTTTTGCTTTTCAGTTTTTTCGGCGGTTTAATTTTTTGTTAAAAAGTTTTTATTTTATAATTTTTTGTGGCTATAATGTACTAATAATACTTGGCAAGGTATACGCTATCCAATAAAAAAATAATTATCAAAATAGGACTACTCTGTATAAAGTTATGCGTAGTTAAACATTACAATCAGTGAGTGAACAATCAAACATCCCCTGTTTTTCGACACTTAGGGTTCGATTTTGTTTTCCAAATTTATATGGGACCACCTTCGGTGTATACTCTTTCCAATAAAAAAAGAATTATCACAATCAGACGACTATGTAAAAAGCTATGCGTGGTCATACATAAAAAAAAAAAAACATAAAAAAAAATATACGCGTCGAATTGAGAACCTCCTCCGTTTTTTTTCGTCAGTTGATAAACTGATTTTTATTTCAAGTTTAAACCTCGATTTTTGCTAGTAAATCCTCAAACTTTCGTAGTTTTGGAAATCTGATCAGTGAAAAACATGTTTTTCAATATTGTCTTGTTTAACAGGAACAAAATTTCCGCTGACATTTTGTTTAATTACGGCTCATTTACCAAAGAAGATTTACGACGTAATTAGCCTGACCTTTGATAATTTAACGAAGTGGATTGCCTGTGATGGACAGGGGCATGACCGACTAAAATTAGTAAAGCTTGTTGTGTTTCCGTTTTTTCCATTCGAAATTCAAAGGTTGTGTTCATATTTTTCATAATTGGGTACTTTTTATTCGTTTTGGCTAATTGTGTCAGAATACGTGACGTAGTTGGGAAAAATTAAAATTTTATTTGTAGTAGGTATATTGTGGGAGAATGGCAATTTATCTACCGTTGATGGATGAAATCCGACACGAAAAAATAAGAGTAAGTATGTGTCGGGTAATAAATTTGTTAATAAATTGAATAGCAATTTAAATCGTCCGTATATTCGAAACAAGACTGTTTAGTCCCGTTTAAAGTAGTTTTGGAACGCGCCATTGAACGGAATGACATCTGACTTGTCAGTTTGATTTTGACACTTGACACTTTTTCTTGGTTTTTGGTGGGAAAAAAGGGAACACGTCGCCGCTTGAGTCTCGCGATCTTTTTGTAAAGTAATCCCTTACCCCGGTCGTTTTGGTGACAATAGGTCATGACCCAGTTGTGTGTTAATAACCCCTATCTTGGTGAAATAATACGGGCTGAATTTGGATATTTCTTGACATTGAAGAACTTTGGAGGTTAAGTGATTTGAAGACCGCATGCTGTGATTGCCTCCAGCCTTGTTGCAGCGGATTGTAACCTGAAGAATACTCGTAACGTCACAACACGATACATATACACTCACTTACATACATAACTCCAGGTAACCCCAGAAGCAGTGTCCTTCAACCACCAGGTAAGTTCTTTTGTTGTATTGTAGGTGAGTCATTTGTTAATTGTATTGCGTCTTCACTTGAATTGTACTTGTATTGTCTGCTCCGCGTACGGCGGACTAGTTTCGCTAGCCACTTCTTGTCTCTAGAGCCCCACGATTATCACACTTCCACTGCGCACTTGAAATCGTATTGTGAGGTCTAGTCTGGCAGCGTACAAAGACTGTAACATCTATCTAATATATAAAATTCTCGTGTCGCAGTATTTGGTACCAAACTCCTCCGAAACAGCTGGACCGGTTTTTATGAAATTTTGTGTGGATATCGGGTAGGTCTGAGAATCGGCCAACATCTATTTTTCATACCCCTAAATGATAAGGGTGACCCACCTCTAAATATTTCTTTTTAATTTTTTTGACAATTTTTTTTCTTATTTTATTATTATTTGACATAGAAAAATACATACAACTCTAAATTTTCACTCTTTTTTCCCCGGCAATAGTTGTTTTGCCGGGTAAAAAAGAGTGAAAATTTTGAGTTATGCTAGTTTTGCTATACCTATATCACGGTAAATGGACGGAGTAGTGGTCAGAGGGGTAGTTGTGTAACACGCTATCAGTAGGTTTTGTTTGTATTTTAACAGTTCAACAAACTTAATTGCGTTATTAACGTTGTTGAACAGATTATTTTTTAAACATATGACGCAATGGATTAAAATTAACCTTAAAAATTGTTTAGATTCTGATTGACAGTGCCTTACGCAATTAAGGTGCAGGTTTTTTTATAGTACTGGATATAAAGAATAGCACCATCCCATTCCTTCCCGTGGGTGTCGTAAGGGAATGGGCAACCGCGTTCTCTATGTATTTTACCATCATACTGCGATTGCCATCCCGCCTGCCAAGCGTGGCGATTATGATAACTAGTACGTAAAATATACTTCGTCGTTATAGAAAAACAGACTAGTAGACACCTGTGACGTAGGTACTGATACGAAAAGCCTTTTAATTCGATTTTAGTAATAAGACCCGGGATAAAAATAACAAATTACGCACAATGTTCAGTACAGACCTGCGTGGGAAGATAAACCAATACGTACCGTGTTTTTCTTTAATTCCCAGATAGAAAATGAAATAACGAAACTACAATAGCTACGGTAAATTGTATTAAACCTAACCATTATGTTTAAATTATGTTTTATAAACAGATGGGGATTAGATAAAATTTGTAACATCCGCCTACTCATGCAATTTGTACGCTGAAATTATTTCTCCCGAATACATGGAAGAGGAGAATTAGAGTTTGTATCAAGACAAATATTTATACACCGAGTTTTGAGATAATCTCTGTTTCCTGTAAATTCAATTTTGAAAATAAATAGGTAGACTCCTGCTTCTGCGCTTTCTGTGTCACAACTAACACGTGGTAAGAAAATTCTCAAATTAGAAACGGTTTCGTGCGGTATTACTAACTGTTTATTATAATATTAATATGAAAGAATGCACGGGGCTGAAAATCACAGGATATTTTTTCTCTGAAGAGGACCTTGTTCATTACAATACATTTTAATTTCCTCCAATACGATAATTAAATTATAATTGCAAAATCGACAAAATTTAAACGTGCTGTTTCGTCGAAATTTTAAGTATTTATTTGCCAGAGTAAATGAAAAGGTAGGAATTAAACATATTCTCCATCATCATGTTCATCATTTTCTTGTCATTATACCAATTTATTTGTGGTCGTTGCAACATGTCTTATTCTTCTCTATTAGTCGTCATCTCAGTAGTCACCCCTTTACAGTCATATCATCTTTCACACAATCCATTTTTCGTTTCTTTGGTCTTCCTCTACTCTTCTTTAGCCATCTCTTCTGTCTCTATTATTGTTATAATTTCACCAGTCCACTAGTCCACCAATCGAATGTGTCGTTTTAAGTTTCTACATTTAATATGTTCTAATAATTGTATCAATAAGATCTGAATGTACCATGTTTAAAGCAAATAAATATATTCTATTCCATTCTATTCATTCACATGAATAATAAATACATCAACAAATCCTACAATTAATGTTAAAAGAAACATAGTTGTTCATTTAACATTCAGATGATTCTCAAACTATACTAGGCACAGTGATTCCACTCTCAAAAGATAACTCTAAGGCCAATCCAACTTTTCCCTCGTTTCTCACATTTTTGTACGCATATTTATGGGAAAACTTTGTCGTATATCCCCCGGGGCGTCCGAAAAAACATTCTTTTATAGTTACTGGTGACAGGCTTCATGATTTTGTCATAAATCAGTCTCGTTTCAGCTGAAAAAAAAGTAAAACCCTTTTCTAAGTGCTTCGTCTTGTCTGAGAATTGAAGATATAAGTCTACTCCCTAGACTTCGTCCGGGCCTATTACCGGGACTTCGGAAACAGGTTTCTTTTCCGTTTTTTTTATCGTGATCTGATTGCCTATTGGAATAGCCTTTTACATGTTGGTTATTTGTTTCAAAAACATGAGCAGATAAATCTATTTTATCCTTTTTTCTTTCGTTTCAATGTCAATTAAATGACTACGGTCAAGTAAGTAAGTAAGGCTCATCGTCCACGATGCTATTCAAAAATAAAGTATTACATTTGGAACGTAGTTCCTTATGGCGCGTTGCGAAAGGGGGCTAGACGGAATTAAGAGAAAAAGTTGTAACGACACTTTTTAACCGACTTAAAAAAAAGAAGGAGATTTCTCAATTCGACTGTATATATTTTGTTTTGGAACGTAGTTTTTGGAACGAAGAGAGAGAGAGAGAGAAGGAAAGAGAGAGAGAAGGAGAGAGAGAATGAATACTGGAAAGGAACTTCGTTCCATCCGGGTGTCCCTTGACAACTCTCAAGTTTTTTTTTTTCTAAATCGTTTATGATAGTTAGGGTCATGAATTGAGTTGGTAACGCGTTTACTGCTAGTAGCATCATGGATAATGCATAGCCTTTGCAGTTACGGATAAGAAGGATCGTAATAAAGAAAATTGTAGGACGAAGCCTGTAAGATCGAGATACCGTGACCCTGGCATATGGGTAACTGAAGGAACACGGGTGGGGCTTAGTCAGTAAAAGTTAGACACACCCTCTCGGTCCGCCAAGATGACTTCTCCCTCGAGAAGTCATTTGATGATTTCCCATCCAGAAAAGAAAAAAAAAGCATGTAACATTTTTGTCGTCTCCCAATAAAAAATAAGGTAGGTATATGTATTTATATTTGCTAATAACCTGTCTGACCTACTGCTGGGTATAACCCTTTCTAAACTCGTCCAAGAACACTTATCTCGCGCCACCTTAAAACAGCCCTCGCGGAGCGCGTACCAATCTACTCTCCACCTCTTTCTTGGTCGATCTGCTGGGGCACCACCATTTGTGTTTAGGCTTTCATTGTGTGGACACTTTTGCCCATTGGTCATCGTGCATGTGACTAATATGACCCACCCAATCTCAGCCTGGTATATGTATTTAAACATTAACCTATGTTTATTATGTTCGATAAGCTAGTTCAACTACTAACAGATTTATCCATCAAACTCAAATTAAAGTACACTTCAAACCACTCAAATGCGAAAAGGAAAATTAAAAGCATGTCTCAGAACAGACACTCAACTTCCCATCTATTCCAACCAGTAATAACAAACAACATTTTTACTAAGAAAACGACTTGTTTCATCACTGAACTATTTCAGTTACTGACACTTTGATATGTAGGATCGTAAATAAATCGTTTTCATATAATAAATATGTAAGTTAAAGATACTAACTAAAAGTCAACGTGTATATCTGGGTCGGATTCTTATGTAGCGAGTCATTTGATGTAAAAATATATGTGCTATGGCGTCCCAATGGGTAAGTGTATGGCGTCAGAGGTAGCTTAAGATGCATCCACGTCGGAGTAAATTTTTGTAGAGCAGCGCTTACATGTGATGGTGGGATCACAGCGGATCGTCCTTATCAGGCAATAATGTTGCCACTGCTGTGACTTGGGAGTCCTCTCTGTCAGAGGGTCATATGTACTCCACCGCACAGGCCCAGTGTATGTTGGTAGATTTTACATGTCTTCGAATTTTTAGTTATAGATCATGCCGGTTTTCGTCACGATGTTTCCCTTCACCGTTTTGAAAGCAGTCGTGTTAAAAGAATTTACATAATGTAAAGCACCTGTCTGGGATTGAAACTAAGACCCACCACTAGAGCAGTGGTGGGTCGTAATTTACCATGGAAAACAAAAAGTTAGAAAAAAGCTGCAAAAGATATGATTAATAATATGTCTTCATATTTGCACGTCACATCATGTGGCAAACATGTCAGTACTTTCGAATGTTTTGATCATCTTGCATGCATGTCTTTCTGTATGTATGACACATGATTAAGCAAATAAATATTATCTTATCTTAAAGTAACCTACTGGTTGTAAAAGGTTGCTAGCAAAAAGTTCCTTCAGAGTGGAAGCATATACAGACACAGAAAACTGTAAATGACACAGTAATGTCATCTGCAAAAGGGGTTGAGAATATTGGTATATGTTGTCATTTACACAGATTTTTTTTGTGACTTCATTCGTCACTTCACTTCGTCTTTGACATTGACGAATTTGATTTTTTTATACATATACATATCACTCGATGTTAATAGAGAAGTATGGAAGAAAAAGACAAGTTGGGCCGACTCCAAATAATATAGGATCCGAGCAGGAGAATGGTGATATCACTAAATGTTAACCCATTGCTTTTCATATGACGTGACAGTCGACTTGCAAGTTCTTGAACAGATAATTATGCGATTAAAGAATGCACAAAAAACATTTAAATAGTAAATATATTAATATAACAATAAAACAAGCGTCAAAATTGAAAGAAAAATCTGTAAAATGTTTTACACAATTTTTAAATGTGTCTCACCTCACTTATTTTAAAACTTCCTGCTACACGAAAAGTCATAAATAAATCAAAATCACATAATATTGATCTTGGCATTTCTACCTCGACTTGATAATACCCTCGCGCCAAGTCATAATGCATGTTAGCGGGCCATTAGTCTAGTTTAGGAGATGAGGAAATATACTGGTTTTCAGACATTATGAGATTAATCTTCAAAATGTCTTTCTTCGTGGTGCGAAGAGTTATTATGTTCTGAATTTGTGTATCTTGTTTATGATGCTACTGTATAATATCTCATTGATTTGTAGTGGGTTTGGAAATATATTTTGTTGATACTCTCCATTTTAGAACATTGTAAGTAAATACAGTAACTAAGTAAGTAGATAGATATTACTTATAGAAGACAGAAGAAGAAGCAACAACTTCATAAAGTATTGGTATTAACTACAGATCTCGATGAATAAGGCTCCCGCAGACAAGCGCGACGACGGCGACCGACGGTGCGACGTGATTCTGGTAGAGCAATTTTCATGAAGTTATTTAAAAAATCTACTAGAGTCGTTTCGCGCCTGTTTGTGGGACTCTTTCATATACTTGTCTCAATATTGTAACAAAATGAAAATGTTATTTAAATAAGAATATACGTATCTTTTTACATTACCATATAAACTTCTACCGAAAATTGGTTTGAACGAGATCTGGTAAGTAGTTTTTTTTAATACGTCATAAATCGTAAACCGCAATTTACCTTTCATTCAATCAACTCAAATATAAAAAAAAAACATTTAATTTCATAAACATAAACCTTAAGCATAAACCCTGAATACCTACAGGTTTGTACGGAACCCTCGGTGCAAGAGTCCAACTCGCACTTGGCCGGTTTTTTTTTCTGTTTCCGTGCTTGGTGTGGCAGAATTTACTAGAAACATTTAAAACTGAATAGAACATTCTATTCAATTGAAAAAAAAAAATGTAGCACACATACGCTACGTATTTTTTAATGTGACAATAATAATATCGTTGACATCCAAATTTCCTAATAATTTCCACGAAATACATATAAGTTCAGAAATTTAAAGCTTCTTCATAATATTTCCATATATTTTAGTTCCCTGTATTATCGGAATGTCACCGCCCGGTGACGGTGGAAATACACGAAAGTATAATGTTGGAAATTAAAAAAAAAACACACACAATCTATTTGAAAACATCGGCAAATTAAATTCAACAGAATCTATCGCAGCTGAAACGACTGAACGCGACGTTCGTTGTCACATTAAATCAGTTACATGTCTGTGTATTTCCTTGTTTACCACTCTGGGGTTATGTCTCGAATGTCCATTGAGACACCTGCCACACGTGCAAAGAATTGTTAGCTATTTATAGGAAGGAGCCATACGGGCATCATCTTCTTACTAAAAATAAATATATGAATTATAAATAACGGCTATGTGATCTTAGATTCTCTCGTAAACTTTATTTTTAGAGAATCTAATCCAGCAGAACAATTGAGTTCAATTGAGGGTATTGAACTAAGAATAAATAGACGTTTATAAGTGCTCATTAAGGAATGAGTTCAAAGACCTGTAAATGCTTACATTAGACCCCTTATTATAGAAGATAAAAAAACAGTACATTAGATAAAGAACGCGTTGACTTTGGAGTCATTAGAATGTTACTTAATGAAATAATTAAGTATCAAAAACAAAAATGCAAGATCGAGTCACTTTTAATAGAATCAGCACTTTTTTGATCACCGTTCACAAAAGCGATCATTTAAACGGACGGCACGGCACGGCGCGGCACGTCGATAGCTTCATGCAAAAAAATGCAATTCCCGTAAACTGCAAGCTACGAGTACGTCAGCACTTTGGAATTTCATACGATTTTATATTTTGCGGTCTAGAAAATGGGTGGAACGTGTTCTTTGTTCCTTTTCGTATTTCACGTCCTATGCTCGTCAAGTGAATTGGCAGATTTTAAAAGTAGTTAAAAGTTTGGACTTAATTTGGATGTATTATTTACCAGACATCATTTTTATTTTAAAATTCACACTTCATTCAATTTAATATCACCATACCGCCACTATCAATAGGTAATTTCACGGCATGATATTATTATATTAATGTGATTAAAGCAAACCCCCAAAATTAGGGGAGGCATATGTCCAGCAGTGGACGTCTTTCGGTTGAAATGATGATGATGATATTATACAATATTAATGCTACCAAAGAATTCTTAGCACTTACAATCTATTTTTTGGCAACACTTCCAAAACCACTCAACAAAAACCATGCGAAAAATAATATTCACAAAGCTATTTCCGGTACCAAAAAGTATACAATGAACCAGATATAAAAATACTTCAATACAAAAATAATTATAATTCACATATTTAGAATAGTGATCAGCAAAACCGTTAACACATAAACAACGACAACCAATTCTCTAAATAGCCTCATGAGTGGGTGCGATAAACAAATGAAGTTCGCCAATAGATTTGAAACAACTTGGAATAGCCATTTTGATAAACATACACCGTTTATTATCCTCTTAAACGGTATAGTATGCTGTACTCGCATATAGTTGGTAGAGGACTGCCTTGGTCTAGTGGTCACAAGCGCTACTGCTTAGCATGAGGACTTGGGTTCGATTCCCAGATAAGGAGTTAGTGGGTTTTTTTCTGTTGAACAAATAATTACAACCTTTCAAGTTGGACATCATCACTGAATTGACTTTCATAAACATTGAAGACCGTTTGTCTGATTCTAATGCAAACATTGTTATTACACAACAAATCTTGACTTATGTAGTACATACACGTATATATATCAATTAGAAACGAAGTAAACGAAAATCTCGTCTTTACTTTACCTCTGATTCCATAAAATAACATCATATAAACTTTATTCTGAAATAACATAATATACTTGAGCATTAAAAGACAACTTAGAATACACAAAAGCCCAATGTTTTGAATATTAAAGCATTTTGATTATGCGCATATGTTCTACTTGGGATTATAACTTTATTATGTAACAAAGCTCGAAATTTCCGAACTTTGTTCTCTTTTATTGGATACTGGTAACCTGGCAACGTTTTTAAGGATACTGCTTGAAATTTTTCCTTACAATTCTTTATATTTTTCTGTTCTCTGAAACAATTCCTCGACTTACTAAGAAAAGAGTACACCATAAAAATAAAAAATCCATGTGCAGAAGTTTTCAGAAATCAATTGTGACTTCTGCTATGAAAGTTATAAAATCAAATGCAAAAAAAAGAAATCTGGTACTATTTAACATATTTTCACTCAATTTAATTCAATTTTACCACCAACATAGACAATTTTCGTGATAAAATCAGCCCCAACACACAAAGATGAGTTAAGATTCATAAAAACAAATAATGAGCCTGTCAAAATAAGAGAGTCGTAAATAAGTTTTACGGCTGCCCACGTCACGGTAAATGACTCAAGTAAATTTACAACTAAATTATTTAGGATATAAAATGCAAGTAGGTATGAAGATAAATATTTATATGAAGAAATAAAAACTGAGTGCCCGATTCAAATGAAATGCTTTTTCGCTATCATGGTAGAGCGTAAATAAATATTGCTGTTTTTTCTTGTCTATCATATAAGTAGGAATCTTCAGATTCAAAATGAGACAAATTACTTGGTTTCTCTTTACTCTTTTGATAAACATGGAGATAAAGAAGGAGACAATAAAACTTGTACAGCTTTAATGTTAACCGATAACGATACAGATTAACATAAATATTCAAACAGTTAATCCCTAAGACTCTCAAGAGACCGCATAAGCTGACATAAACTCAAAGAAATAAAACCCAGTTACGATACTAATTCAAAAAGTCTAAATTGTCCAACGAACGGTCAAAGACTCCAGAAAGTATTTCTTATCGACATTAAATGGAATAAATCTGATAGATACTAGAATAAATTAACTCAGAAAATACAGTTGAATTTTTACCAAAGATACTTGTAATCTGATTGCTTCAATTGATTTGGTAGATCTGAAGATTGCCTTCGGTAGCAAGATCGGAAAGATATTAGTTATCTTGGGAGTTTGGCGACTGTTAAGGGTTGTGAAAATCGCTAAATGATAAAAGTTTGAAAATTCGTAAAGATAACGATGCTGATGCAAGTTATTTGGTGACTCGTTAGAACTTGGGATCGTGATGCGGGTGTACTAAAAGTACACCTCTGCCTAACCCTTCGGGGAAAACAAGGCGTGATGTTATGTGTGTTATGTTTCGTTAGAGCAGATAATGAATGAATAAACGACACTAATTATAAACAAAAATATAAAACTATTAGGCATATTTAGTTATAAAATAAGGCTGCAGATAATGCTAATGATGATAATGTGTGTAAGTAAGTACAAGGGCATAGAATATAAGATTTCCATCTTACTCAAGTTGTAAAAGGCAAGAAAGAAAAGGGTTATAACGCCATTTATGAGAGGTCCATAAAACGCTATAAAACCCTAAGTAGTGGAAATATAAGGGATTTTATGTAATACTTATTCAGAATGATAAGTGGTTGTGAGAGTCTTTCTTGGCCATATTATCCTGGTGATACTTTAGTACATTTGTTAGTTGAGGATGTTACTAGGTAAGCCTATACGTCTATTTATCCAAAAGTTTCTCATAATTACAAAATATTATGTATGTGTATACTGATATATGCTGCGAATTTTTTTTAAGTTAATATATCAGTTTAACTATTCTGAATGTTTTATTCTCAGTAAGTATAACTATTTAAAAAACATGTCTGAGACCATAAACTACAAATGCGACAATAAACTACAAAGTTTTTAATAAAATTCCGATCCCCAATTCAGAAACTAATGAAAAAAAAAAATGAAACCAAAAACTGGCTGTGCAATGATTCTGAACGGGTTCCGTTTTTAAGCCGAATCGGTGAATAATTTAATCATTCGCTTGTCTAGTTCCGTTTAAAATACAGGCACTTTTTCGAGGAAAATTGAAATATTCAGTAGCTTTGAAATAGAATTCTGGGCTATTAAATATAACCGTGCTAAATGCAAGTAGACCAGCAAGAGCAGTGAAGTCATTTACAAATGATCCGGGACATTAAACAAGCTATAAACATAATGCAACGCAGTGCGAACACTCAATATAAATTCCTTCACTCCATATTGCTGTGGTGCATGGAAATCTTTATGAATATCAGATATAACGACGGCCATCACGTCGCCGCTTCATGTCCATTTAAAGCTTCCAGAATTTACTTTAAATTTTATTGCTCGTAAATGCAAAATTTTTACTTTACGGAGAGGCGTAAGCTACGGTAATTTTGTGTTTGCCTTCATTGATTAATGTTGTCAAGAAAATCGATAATCTGTTCTGTGAAGCGTGATTATAGCAATATTTATTTTTATCTGCTCATTGTTAGGTTTTTTTATGTGGGTGGGAAAATCATCAAATGACGTCTCCCGCTCTAGGGTGGAGTGGGAGGGCGTGGGCGACTTTTACTGACTAAAACCCACCCGTGTTGCCCATATGCCAGGGCCACGGTAACTCTTTCGACATTGTTAGGCTCATAAATGGATGTGAATTAATAGTTGGTTGCAAATTGTTTATTTACACCCTTTAAATTGTGTGGTAAATTGAATTTAGTGGCAGCCTCGACACTGCTGTTTTTATTCGCGATATCATGTTTCCTTGATTACGTACGGTCACCAATAGACATTAGTAACCAGGTTTGTCAGATATAGTTGAAGTTTAGTAAGAAACCAATGGATTGTTTTGAACAAAATTTTTGTAATTTTATTTAATTAATAGAAACTATATTGTTTATTTATTGAAACATATTTTATATGAATATCAATAATTATATGATATAATGATCTTGTATTGCAATAATCGACATTTATAACTGCATTGCCAAAAGTATAATTATTTAGGCATGAAACGCTGTCATTCAATGTTCCTCAACCATGCGGAAAGAGGTCTGCTATGAGCTTATCGACTGCAAAACTGAGCTTTCGAGCCATATTATATGCACAGATATGGATTACCTTAATATAATAAAATAGTAAGATAGTATTTTTGTCCGTATGTTTTCCTAGGTGTGTTCCGGTTAGGTGGCAAAAACCGCTCAAAGACAAATCATTTATTTCAAATAGGCACATGAAAGGCACATTATATATGACAGTAAACATTCCAAATAGGTAGAATAGATTCTAGTTTCCCCTTTCAAAACATAGTTCCTATGGAGAAAATGAGCAAGAATCTCTCCCGATACTCTTTTAAAATGTTTTAATTTTATAAATAATGTATATTAAAACATTGTTCTATAGAGTAATTATATGTCAAGACGACGCACATAGAATGAAATTACTTTACCACAATAGGTACGGGTGAACGGGTTTAAATGAAATTTGCCATACAGATAGTTTAGAACCCGTACGTTCCCGTGGAATATTTTCCGACATCCACGCGGGTGAAGCCACGGGCAAAAGCTAATATAATATCTCTTTACAAATGTCGTTATTATAAATAAATAATAGTTGAAAAAAAAAAAAACTAAAAAACACGCTTTCATAGAACATCAACATCACGCTCCTTTCCATTGTTTACTTTTTTCAGTTTGGTGTTCTATGGAAGCGCGTTTTTTAGTTTTTTTTTTTCAACTATTATTTATTTTCTATTTTTTATGGTGTTTCGAATTTTAAGACGTATGTCAGCGTAGTTTTTGAAGACAGCTTGTTTGCTATCCTGGTAACCCCGGCAGGGACAATGGCACAAATGTATAAAATTTATTATATTATCATCGGTCTTTGATTAGTAAGCCAAACGAGTTAATCCGACGTTTTAAAGAGGGTCAAAATCATGTTCAACATTTCCGTTACATACTAACATACGTAAGAAGCAAATAAAACCGTGTTAAAAACATTATATTTTTCCTTGAGAAAGCGCTTATCATACACACCCAAATCTTCAACTAGCTTCTAATGAAACAGATTATATTTTGTTTATTGTACCCATCAGCTTTGATCTCCCCGCCCGCTCATTTGTCTTTCACAGTATTCCGCGTTACTCTTTCGACATGTCGAGAACATCTGTGATTATTGTCTAGAGTATTTATGAAGTTGAAAAATGCGACGCATGTGTGGCGTGACTGTGAATGATAGGCTGAGGAATGATGTGATAAGACAACGGTGCGGTTTAAAAAAAAAAAAAAAGACGTGGTGACAAAAATTGAAAAGAGTACACTTAGATGGTTTGGTTATATTGAGAGGATGAATGAAGGGCGGCTAACCAAGGCGGCCATGACTGGATATGCTGAAATGGTACGCTCAAGGACAATATATAGTGACCTTATTGCTGATATTCTTCAGAAGGCTCAGGACCAGATGTATAAGTTCAAAAGGAACAAAAGAAGTATGTAAGGATCGTAGAAGCTAGCGTTCTGTAGTTTCTGCTGTCCCTTATGGGTAAAAGACTTGAGTTTATGTATGTACTAGCTTTTGCCAGCGGCTTCGCCCGCGTCGAGGTCAGAATTATCCCGCGGGAACGTACTACCGGGATAAAAAGTAGCCTATGTGTTAATCCTGGTAATAAACTAACTGTATTTCAAATTTCATTCAAATCCGTTCAGTAATTTTTGCATGAAAGAGTAACAAACATCCACACATCCATACATACAAACTTTCGCATTTATAATGTTAGTAGGAAGTAGGATGTATGTTGAAATATATAATATCACCTGTAATCTCGAAGGGTTAAGCAGAGAAGAACCTATAGTATACCCAGAGCTCGCCAGTAATGTTTAAATCCCATGGAGTATGGGGGGAGCCTATTGCCATCAACTAGGTACAAATGTAGACTCCGAGCTGCTTCTGAAAAATTCCAGTTTAAAAAACCCAAAAACACTTTGCCTAGTCTGAGAATCGAACATATGACCTCACGCTTAACAGTAGCAATTGCAATCATTAAACCAACGAGGCAGACACTCTAGTCAGTGAATATTTTAACTTTACTAGTTAAAGTGTCAGGAACATTAGGTTCTTAAAGAAAATCTAGGTAGGTAACGTTGTTAGTAATTGTTCTACGTTTTCTAGTCTCTGCTCATAAACGTTTCATATTACTTGTTACGACAGCAAGTAGCTTCAAGCTATCTTTGGGTTCGTACTTGATATTCAGTGAATATCTTAAAAGAAACGCGTTCATATTTTAGTGACAGATGATGAGTCGTGATGTTATTAAAAAAACTAAAATTATTCTTTGTACCACAACCACAACTAGACGACACGTGGTCGGGCGCTAATTTGAAAGAAAATTGAAATTCGTTCATTCACACTGACCATATTTGGCCGTCTAGATCAAATGTATGGGCAATACCAACCACACCAAGGCCACGTCAAAGCCACAACGCAACCATATCGGAGATACAACAATCTGCCTGGCTACAAACACAAGCCATAACGTTCTTGCGTAGTGCAAGAACGTTATGGCTTGTGTTTGTAGCCAGACAGATTGCAACTACTAACGATATCGCGATCACTTCGAAAATTTGTAGTTACCAAAACGCAACTGCAAGAAGCCGAGAACAGAGAGTAGTGTTGCTCCAGTGGTAGCATCTGCAAATTACAAGTTAGAGGTTTTAAATTCCAACCACCGCACTTTTCTATGAGTAAAGAAAAACATATTGAAGAAACCAGCATGTCCTAGAACCAAAAATTTAAAGACATTGTGATATCTACCAAACCGCACTGGGAGAGCGTGGTGGATGGCAGCTCATTCCCTCTTAAGGCTGTGTCCTAGCAATGGGATCAATATAGGCTGATTGTGAATTGCAAGAATCTTCAGAGACACCCACCACCATCACTGCTTGCCAACTTTTTGGCATTGCGATCGATGTGGTGTGGCTGTGGACACAGCTTCATTATGTGGTTTCCCCCGGCCCGATAAGATGGTTCGAATCCAAGTCGAAAGAATGAACTCTTTTTGAAATATTGTTTAGATTATTCGTAAGAAATTCAATGCTGTTGCGGTGTAACATTTTAAAACTTGCGGGGCTAACACATAATGACGCTGTGTGTACGAGTGATATATAGGAATAGGCTCAAACACTCATTTGACACATTTTCAAAGTCTACATATTTTAATAGTCCATTTAAATTGCTTCATAAATAATGTTACTCAAAACACCCAGAACATGATTAATATTCGTAAACATATTTAGTTTAGTAACTAATAAAACGAATTAATGGGTTGTTACTAAATCAACAAATGGGAACACGATTCGAGGCTGTAATTTTATATTATCTACATAATATTGTTGTACGTATTAGGAGCTAAACATAGTAACATTTAAAAGAAAATTAAATTTTTTTTTAGCTAGTAAAGCATATTATGATGTTAATGAATTTTTAAATGAATCATGTTTAAATTGACATGCCCTTTTTTTTTAAAAAAAATATTGAATGTTAAATATACTTATCTATAATTGTAATAATGTTTTTGATAATGATGTTTCCATTGAATATTTTGGACCTACGTTGACATAATTATGTTTCATTTTTGACATTAATATTGAAAAATTTGTATTTAACTCCTAACTATTTCTAATTAATTATGTAATCATTCAGTTAAATTCAATTTATTTACTTATGTCAGTGTTGTCCATTTTCATAAAAGTTGCTATTAGTTTTAATTTTTAATAATTTAATTTATTTAATTTGCTTGATTAATATTTGCACACCATGACAATATGGTAAACATGTTGCACAACTCTATGTACGTATAACACCATGCATGCATTTTCGTTTAGTAATTGTATGTAAACACGTGTTTGAGCAAATAAAGTTATCTGAATCTGATCTGCTGCTGAGCAAAGTCCTTTTCTCGATCACAGAGGGACAGAGTAATGTACTATGTGTTTGGACTATTTCTCATGGCGGTTTAGCTTTACCGTCAAGCATAATACAATGTGCACATCTGGAATTGATGAAGTCACACTGATGAATTAAAGGAGGTTTTTATTAATAACAGCGGTACATTGAATAACAGGAGCATGTGGCTAAGTAATATTAGCGGCACAGGTCGGTCGATTAAGATACGATATACTTGCCGCGACTGGTCCGTGGATGGGTGACCAACTTTATATGCCAAGACCCTTCGTGCCCCGGAAAGCACGTTCAGCTGTTGGGTCCGGCTATCATTCACGGATCTTTGATAGTTACGGCTCGTCAGAGGCCCGAAAGTCTGACAACCAGTTTTACCACAGGGTACTGTGTTACCCTGTAACTGGGTTATGGAAGATGGGCGGTCGCTCCATGTAAAATATAGGTATTCAGCTCTCTTCGACTAGACTGGAAGCAGTTCAACATAATTGAAAAAAGGCAATTCAGATGATGATGATTCATCATCATCTTTTACGACACCCACGGGAAGAAATGATGATGATTGAATAAAAGTAAAAACAAAAGAGCGAGACACGTTTGCTAAGCAAAGGCAGACTCACCAGACTGGCTAGCAAGATAATACGTCAAAGAAAGAATTAACTATGTGGTAGTGACCACAGAGTGGACAATATTGTTGTTATGTCAGAGCGGCTAGCTAGATAGCATGTCAAATAAAGAGCTAGCTATGTGGCAGTGACCAATAGTGAACAATATTAAAGGAAAACAAAGCTACATCTTTACAAGTATTTAATCTTACACATATTTGTATTATCATATATCACATCAGTATAAAAACAAGGTGACATCACACGACGAAGACAAAACGGTTTATGTTATTGGCTTAATATAAACTGTTATGTCACCCCCAGTATTCAAATAATTCACGTCTTGTACATTTATAACCACTCTGATCTCACAGTGGACAGATTGCTCCAACAAGATATTTAGTCATTCCCAATGGTGAAGCGTACAAACATATGTCATATCTTTTTGTTATTACTTTCGCCATCTTGTGCCGGCACAGACCTTGGGCTCATACTTAAGATTCTGGGAATTTCTTTGAAATAAAACAAATGATTCTGCTAACGTTTTTTACTGAGATGTGATGAATGGTTTTGACGGAAAAAGGTATGTTTGATCCTTGAGTGTTCATGATAGAAAAAGAAAAAAATATGGTGGATTATGTAAGAATAAGTTGAACGATATTTCATGTAACTCGAAATAGTACGATGAACCCATAACAAGATACTAATGATTTATTATTATGTAATCTACCTTAGCAAGACATTGACTTAAATTACAGAAAAAAATATGAAAGTAGGCACCACCTATTATCGAATTATCTACACAAATAAAGAGAAAAGATAATCCATTACAAACTATTTTACAAGCAGTAAAATAGTTTGTAATGAATAAATTCAAAAACTACTGAACCAATTTAAACAGTTCTTCGCATTTGGACAACTAAACTATTCTGGAGTAACATGAGTTATACATTTCACGCGGACGAAGTACTAGTGAGTAAGTAATAAAAAAGAAAATATTTTGTCAACATTGAAGTTATTCCAACAAGATTCAAAACTAAAGGAAAACAATATTACTGTCATATCAATCATTTTGTTTGCCACCTCAACCAAAGCCGTTCGGTATAATGACTTTAGCAAGAGTTGGTTTTGGCTGACACTCAAAATTTCTAAAAAAGTTGAAATGAGATTTGAAGTGAGTACCTGCTTCGGCAAGATTATAATTATAGTTTTGGCTGAAATCGGAACTAGAAGTATAACAAGCAGAACTAAGTACTAATGTTCAAGAGTTAGATGAAGTCCTAGGAACTCTACAAAATTCAATCAAAGACTTTGAGACACCAAATAAACTTAAGGTACATAGTATAAAATAAAGTCACTTCCCGCATTTTTTAGATCTTTTAAACTACGCAACGGATTTTAATGAGGTTTTTAGCAGTAGACAGAGTGATTCAAGAGGGAGCTATATGTATTAGTGTGTATGTTTGCTATAATACGCGAGTGAATCCGCCGGCAAAAGCTAGTAAGTTTAAAAAAAGAAGACGTATGTCGATTTAGAAATTTTATTCTAATATTTGTATCACCTAAGGGAGCATTCAAGTAATACGTAACGCAATTTGGGGGGAAGGGGGGGGGGGGTCTTGCAAAACGTTACGGTGCGTTACAAGGGCGGGAGGGAGAGTATTTAAACAACGCGTTACGTAACATTTTTTTTATTTTAATAAAAAAGCTAGAGAATTAGAATCTTTCAAATTCCAAATATTATACTTTGTTCAACATAATTGTGACTTTAATGGTCACTTAAATGTTACGTAACGTTTAGGGAGGGGAAGGGGGGTGCAGAAAAACGTTACGGTGCGTTACATGGGGGGAGGAACGTTTAGGGGGGGAGGGAGGGCCTAAAATCTTCAAAAATTGCGTTACGTAATACTTGAACGCTCCCTAAGTAACGTAAAACAAATTTTAATTAATAGCTATTAATGAAGACTATAAAAAATGTAATGCACTGTTTAAGTCAAATAAACTTTAGCTATATTATCGTATGGAATCTTTTAGCCTCTTCCTAGGAGTCTTCGAACCGAATGCAAGATATTTTGCTAGATATTAACATACAGAAATCCCAACATTTTCCTGTTACACTACATAAGCCCTTCAAACAATCCTGCCTCTGGCATCTGAAAATACTCCTCAAATGTTTCATAATTGACTTAATATGAATTCATAGAATTGTTTGTGAAGGAGATCAAAAATAAAGATCACAAATCTGATGTGATGTCGGAAGCAGGGGTATCATTACCCGACAAAACAGAATAACAATCAAACGAAACGATTCTCAAATTGTAAATTATGTGGTATGAAACAACAAGAATGAAATGGGTTGTTAGCAGAATGCGGAGAGAAAACCTTTTGGCAACGGAGAAAGTTTGAAAAAGTAATATTTTTTCATGTTTTTACGCAATCCCACAGGAATAGACGAGAAAGAACATTAATAATAATACTTAATTATTCCAACTCATGAACTTTGGTCCATGTATATCTCAGTATATTGTTACAATGGATTGTTGTTCTCGAGAAAACTTTATGTCTACAAATAGGACACCTTTGTGTAACCCTTTGGGCAATATATTTAATACAATATGTTCTCTCACACGTAATGGCACTAGACAAAAAGAATATATTGTACTTATAGGGACCGTTCCAACCCAATAATCTAGACGAAAAAGTAGAAAGACACATTCAGAGCAATGGGTTTATTGATAATATTATATTGGCACAAGATTATGACAGTATAAGTGGGTTTCGAATTATTATGTACTAGGTTTTGCCCGCAGCTTTGCTCGCGTTAAAAATAACATTTTTTTTTTTCATAAAAGGTATCCTATGTTACTTCTAATACTTTCAAGAATATGTGTACAAAGTTTCATGATGATCGGTTAAATAGTTTTCGCGTAAAAGCGTAACAAACAAACTTACATTCACATTTATGATATTAGTATGATCATCATACTAATCCTAGTCAATTATGATGAAAGTAGTGAATAAACAATACAACTTTATTTCTCTTTGTTCCAGAAACCTTCAAGATATGAAGAACTAAACCAATAATCTTCCAAGATGGGGACAGATGCAACAGAAGACGATTTCATGAGCATATGCCTCAATCTGACTAACGAGGAGGCGTTACTCGGAGGATGCAACTACAGCAGTGAATATGAAAATGGAGAACTACTGGAGAAAGTCGTCTCGAGGGTTGTCCCCATCTTCTTCGGATTTATCGGAATTGTTGGATTAGTTGGCAATGCTTTAGTCGTTCTTGTCGTCGCTGCCAACCCTGGCATGAGATCCACCACCAACCTCCTCATCATTAACTTGGCTGTCGCGGATCTACTCTTCGTTATCTTCTGTGTACCTTTTACTGCTACTGATTATGTCATGCCACGATGGCCTTTCGGGGACTGGTGGTGCAAGGTCGTCCAATACTTTATAGTTGTCACAGCTCATGCCTCAGTCTACACCCTCGTTCTCATGTCTTTAGACAGATTCATGGCTGTAGTACATCCCATAGCTTCCATGTCTATAAGAACAGAAAGGAATGCTTTACGAGCTATAGCCTGTATATGGGTGGTGATATTAACCACAGCTATTCCTGTAGGAATCTGCCACGGAGAACGAGAGTACTCCTACTTTCATAGAAACCACTCATCTTGTGTGTTCCTCGAGGAGCAGGGATATAGCAAGCTGGGTTTCCAGATGTCTTTCTTTTTGTCTTCGTATGTGATTCCGTTAGCTTTGATTAGTGTTTTGTATATGTGTATGCTGACGAGGTTGTGGAAGAGTGCTCCGGGGGGAAGGGTGTCTGCAGAGAGTCGGAGGGGGAGGAAGAAGGTCACACGGATGGTTGTGGTCGTCGTTGTGGTGTTTGCTGTCTGCTGGTGCCCAATACAGGTGAGCTATTATAACTTTCTAATTTACTTTCTACTGCTATGAGTTTTTTTTTTTTTACTGTAAGAATCTTTCTGTATTTTGTTATGGTCTTAATGAGTGTGTAAGTTTGATATAATGAAGGTAACGGTTCAAAATTACGGATATACAGATAAATATTCAAGAGTGTAGGAAAATAATTGGTATGTAACTCCAGAACGTAAATAATTATGATCCGATACTTTTAATTTCGTTCTCAGTCTTTTATCTTCAACATAATCTATTTTTTCCGCAATTAGTTCAGAAAAACGAGCCATGTCTATCTACACTTTATTAGTTCCTTTTTCTTTATTAAGAAAAACGTTTTATTTACTGAAGCATCAATCTTCCCCTCCGTAATTTAAGATAATTGCCAATTAAACGGGTTCTTCAAAATGATAATTATCCTAAATAGAAACGAATCGTTTTCTGAAAGCGTCTTATAGAAATAGGCTATTACGAATGGGTTCCTTTTAATCGGCTTGTTGGAAAGACTCTTTTCATTGGTAGTCTATAATATATTATATTATCATTCAAAAGACCCCAGGGATCGGTTGTGTATCTATTGAAATATGATAGTATGATAGTCTACGATCCAATTTCACAAAGAAACTGAACGAGATCGGCACATGTGAACCACATTAAAGAGCTTTCATTGTCAATATTTCACAACAACAGAATGTAGAATAGAATATTTCTTTATTCGAATAACCAAGACTCAACAAGATTGTTAGTAAAACTAACGACTATGTTAGTAAGCAGAGGCTATAAGCAAAACAAGGAAAACAATACAAGAAATGAATAAAAGTTGGTCACCCTTGCGACATCCCATGAGAAACGGCACAACAGTGACCCACAATAATGACACTGACACTTCTTGAACGCTGTTCAAAAGTGTTGATTGCGTTCAGTTTTTCTGGAGAAATCCAGACTAAGTCTACTTTAAAAATTTGACTTCCATCATCAAATAACGTGTCAGACTTTTATTCACTAAAACCCACCCGTGTTACTTCAGTTGCCTATATGTCAGGGCCACAGTAACTCTTTCGAACAATTCCGTGACCCTGACAGGCATCGGTCCCAGCGGACCCCTTCAAATATGTTTATCCTGAAAAAGAAAACTGGAACACCTTGTTAAAAAGTATCAGTTTCATGTAGATAAGCTTTTAGTACAAGTAATAAAATCCGTCTAATAAAATGACTCGAATAAGGAATGCCTATAATTAAATTAGGAACTAGTCGTAGTCGAGAATAAATCCTGGCCGGATTTCAGCATCGTTTAGTATAACTAATGGTCTTGTAGTTGGTCTTATTATCGCCTATATATTATATCTCCTTCTCTTGATGACGTAGATATTATGGGTGGGATGAAAAGATTATTTTCTTATAAGTAAATATTATTTGTTTAGTTGTACTGGTTTGAATAATATTGTGTTTTCTGAGTGAACATGAACTCAATAAAAAACGTTTATTATTGTTTTTAGGGTTCCGTACCAAAATGGTAAAAAAACCATTATGGTGCGACTCAGTCTGTCTGTCCGTCTTTGTCACACCTGGATATCTTAAGAACTACTAATGCTATAAATTTGAATAGTCTTAGATTATGTTTGCCCAACTATTTTACAAATAAGAAAGAAATAATAATATATATATATAGGGACTGAACGGGGTTCTTAAAAAATCAAAGTGGCGAGTACTAGGGCATGTGGAGTATCGTATAAAAGAGCGCAATTTTCACATTTTATTTCTGAGCTCTAATATTTTCGACTTATGAATCCCCGAAATTTGCATGGAGACAAATCTGAAGTTATTCTATGTAATAGAAGTTTATGTCAAGATTACAGAAAAATAAACCGATATTTGTAAATAGCACACTTTTTCAGAAATCATCAACGAAATTTACATTAGTTCCACTATAGGTCAAAAGGTGGCACTGACCTTAAACTGCAAGACTATATGCAATAGTATAATGCGATATAATATTTATAAATGATAGTAGAGAACCGTCGGTGCGAGGGACCGACTCGCTCTTGACCGGTTTTTTGAATTTTCTGTTAGTTCATATAGAGATATCCGATTTTGTCCTTAATTTTCTTTTTTACCAAAAAATAGTTTGTTGTAATTCGAGTGCCAAGTAGGTATTCAATATTAGTACCCAGGGAAACAATGAGTGTTGTAACTCAAATATTTATCGATACCTTTCAAAATCAATTAGAAATACGATCAGTATGGTAGGTATTGTGTGGTACCAATAATTTGAGAAGGCATCTAGAGATGTTTATTAAGAATTTATAATTAGAATTATAAATTCTTAATAAACAATTTCCAACGTAACCTGTTCAAATAAATTATAAATTGTAAAATTAAATAAGATGGAAGATATTCAGTTAAAATTTAGAATAGAATAGAATAGAATAGAATTTTTATTTTGCAAATATGGGTAATATACAATAGTTGTTATATTATGACACATCAAAGCTCAGCCATATTTTACCATGCGGCATGCAAACATTTACATTATTTATTATAATTTGTCCTTACATTTTGAAAATAAAAAACAGATCAATTGAGGACTATCATTATCATTACAATTATCATTCAATAGAAAAAGTTATAAATTATAATTAGCAATAAAATTATTATCATTTTCAATACAATTAATAATATTACAAATACAATTATTGTCATTATCAGTACAATTAATATCATTTTAAATACAATTATTATCATTTTAAATACAATTATTATCATTATCAATGCAATTATTATCATTATCAGTACAATTATTATCATTCTCCTTAAGATTATCATTCCGTAGATCAATTATTACGCAAATATATCGTTTTCTCTGTTAGAAACTCAGTTACACTGTAGTAAGCTTTATCTACCAAAAAATTACGTAGTCTACTCTTAAATAGTAGTGTATTTAAAACTTTCCAACCACTCGGTAATTTATTGTAAATAATTGGGGCCATGCAATAAACACTGTTGCGCATCAGAGTGGTTTGACAGGAGACCTGACATAGTTTACTATTGTCACGCCTATTTCTTGGGAATACATCAGCTAGGCGTTGAAAATGACGTGGATTTTGTTTTACAAACAGGGCCACTTCGAAAATATAAATACACGGAAGTGTCAGGATATTATATTGTTTAAAATACGGTTTGCAACTGTCTGTAGTTTTAAGTTTAAACAATGATCGGAGACATCTTTTTTGGGCCTTAAATGCAATATCTTTATCAGTTGAGTTCCCCCAGAAAATGATGCCGTAGCGTACGTGAGATTCAACTATGCCGTAGTAAGCCGTAAGAAGTGTTTTAGTATCTACTATGGAGGATAATCTATATAAGACATACGCAGAAGAACTCAGTTTTTTACACAAAATACCTATATGCGCTTTCCAATTTAAGTTGTAATCAATTTCCAGTCCTAAAAATTTGGTTTCTCCTACTTCATTAATACTGTCACTTTTATAATGTATGTCAAGATTAGTTACGCCAGGAGTACGCTGTCTAAATTGCATTATCTTGGTCTTACTTAAATTTATATTTAAATTATTTTTGTCCAGCCATTTAATTAGTGAGTCAAGAGAATTATTAATGTCACTTTCATATGTAATTGTGTTCCTACAAGGGATCGTTATCGTGCTGTCGTCTGCAAACATAGTTAAAGGTTGTTCAAGGGACATGGGCATGTCATTGACATATAAAATAAACAAAAGCGGCCCAACAACAGTTCCTTGTGGAACACCATATGAGATTTTACGTTCTCCTGATCTTGTTATCTCCTCATGTTTATCAACTACATTAATACGGCTAACTTCGGTTATTTGTGTTCTATTTTCTAAATAAGATTTTATAAGCTCGAGCACGTTACCTCTAATGCCGTACGTTTCTAATTTATAAAGTAATGTATTATAATGGACGTAATCAAACGCCTGCGTCATATCGCATAATATTGCACATATAGGGGATCGTGTATCCATATTTCTAATAATGGTGTACAAAAAGTCATAAATTGCCATATTAATGGTTCTGTGTTGTCTGAATCCTTTCTGTTCGTCACAAAGAATATTATTTTTTTCCACGAAATTATATAATTCTTTGGAGATGTATTTTTCAAATATCTTCGAAACAACCGGTATGAGTGAAATTGGTCTATAATTTTTCATTAACTCCTTATTTTCTTTCTTAAATAAAGGTTTAATTATAGAAGTTTTCAAAGCGTCTGGATATATGCCCGCACAAATACTGAGGTTGAGTATGTGACTTAGATGCCCACATATTTCGGTTGACACTGCCTTCAATACCTTAGTGGCGATTCCATCAAAACCTACACTGCCAGTATTTTTTAGGGACATTATTATTTTATACAAATCCTGTGGTATGCTAGGTGCCATAAACATTGAATTTTGTTTCATGGATGCCATGCATGTTTTCGGCTTACATTCAGCGTCAATTTTTGGATGAATTTTGTCAACGAAAAAATCATTAAAAGCACCAGCGATATCCAGAGGTTTGTATAGAATTTTATTACCAACTTTAAGTTTATTAATTCTTTGTTTAGGGATATTGTACTTTGTTTGATTAATCACTTGCCATGTAGTCTTAGATTTATTTTCTGATTGCTGTATTTTGTAATTATTTTGAGCCTTTTGCGTTAAATTAATAATTTTATTATATAGTCTAGAATAAGTAGTGAATTTCTTTTTGTTTTCGTGATTAGGCTTCAACCTGGATTGCCACAATAGTTCCCTTTTTTTTCTACTGCTTAATTTAATGCCACGTGATAACCATTTTGGTTTATTTATTATATTGATTTTTATTTCTTTAAACGGAAAGCATAAATCGTAAAATAATTTAAATGTGTTAATAAATTCGTTGTAAGCTACGTTGGGATCATCAGTAAGATAGATCTCCGAAAATTTGAGACTATTTATACAATTTTTAAATTTTACCATATTCTCTTGACTGTAATCCCTTCTAGTAATATACCAGGATTTGATACTGCATACATTGGGAACTGGGCATTGAAGCAGCTGTGCTGTATGGTCTGATAATGCAAACTCTAATACATCCGTTTTACAAGTCTTCTTAAAATTATGGGCAAAATTATCGATGCATGTCTTGCTGGCCATTCGAGTGGGTTGTTTAAGAGCAAGTTTTAAGTTGAAACTTAATAGCAGACACTCCAGTGTATTTGAATTATTATTCTGTTTTAAAATATCTATATTAAAATCGCCCGCAATTACAACTTTCTTGGAACGCCTGTCAGATATATCTTTGAGTAAATTTTCCAGTTTAGTAAAACAATCATTTAAATTTCTAGCATTTGGTACTCTATAGATACATATGACTATTAATTTATAATTCATAAGCTCAACAGCGCAGCACTCGAAAACCCCCGGTGATGACATTTTTGATATTTGAGGTATTTCCCTGCATTGGTGACAATTATTTACAATAATACATGCTCCTCCTCTCTTCTTATCCTGTCTACTGTAACATGCAGCCAAACTGTAATTTGGTAAACACAGTTGTTTTTCGTCACCTCTCATGATGAAATGTTCGGTAATACATATTATATCCACATTTATATTTATATCCGATAGTTCATTTAAACACACTGTAAGAGCATTTGATTTATTTATTAAACCTGCAATATTTTGATGTAAAATGTTAATATAATTATTGGAGAAAAAACTGTTCGTTTAGTTCATATTTTGCGTCGAGCGTATTGTTTTCTAAGATTTCCAATTGAAGGTTGAATAGGTCCTCAAAAATAATTCCCATGGTGTAGTCTTTTAAGGCCCCTGACCTTGTGTAGGTGGAATGGTGGAAGCTTAAATTCAAATTAGAGTCTAAAACATTTATGAGTATTCATGCGTAATATTGTCCATATAAAGCATGTTGTTGAACATTTCCAGTCTTGAGTTATATAAAATATTGTAGTTATTATTACATTTGTAGGTTGGCAAAGTAATAATAATGTTGGTGTTTTTTATGCCCTGTAATGCGTTTCTCATACATGTAATTATATCAAAGTAACATTTTGTAGTTTTAAAATCTTCCTCGCCTATCATTATTACACAGAAATCGTTCTTTGTGTAATTTCTGAGTTTTGCCTGTATTTCTCGTAGAAGGTGCATAATACCAACATTTGGTGTTAAGTAGTGACATATTTGATAATTGTCTAAAAAATAATCTTCTGCCAAAGTTAAAATATTCTTGTTTGTTGTATTAGTACTTAATATACATAGGTTATTTTTCAACTTATTTTTGTTTACTAATTTATTTTGCGTTATCACTTGCTCATTCGTAGGCTGTGGCGCCATCTGTGGACTGGAATGTGCAATTATGGTTTTTTGTTCATCATAGATTTTGATTACTTTTTCTTTGGCTGGTGATTCAGAATCAGTTTGTGTTTGTTTACTTATACGTCCTACTTGTTTAGGGTATTTAATCGCCTTTTTTTTAGGTGTGATGGTAGGAGATTGAATTGGACTGGTAACTATTTGTTTGTACAGTGATTTTTTTCGAATCAGAATTTCATTTTCTTTCGTTAGGTTTTCAATGTCAAGGCTTAATGAGTCAATTTCCCCATTTGCCCTACTGAGTTTAATGGTGAGGTCATCGATAGTTTTCTTTAACTGAGTGATTAAGTCGATGTCATCATCATCTGATATGTCTGGCATACTACATATAGTGCCAACTAGTGTGCGATTGACGAGGCTGTCGTCAATGTTGATGTCGGAGTTTGAGTGCGCTCGTGCGCGTCTGACGGTTACGTTATTGATTTCGTCCATAGTGTGTATGTCGTACTTATCTTTTTCACTAGATGTCTATTACACCGTATCAATTGTTTTGACAGTCGATGACACCTTTGATGAATCAGTTACCGAGACAACGAAGTCAAAATATTGCAAAATAACGATTTTTATTTTCACTTCAGTGAGCTTTTATTAGTAGGTACAGTTATTTTACCTATAGTTTTTGGTGTTATTTCTTCGTGAAGTCGATTTAAACACGTTTCATACGCCCGTGTCACTGCTTTTTTCGAGTTTTATACACTGCACATCATCATCATCATCATCAGCCTATACTGTTCCCACTGCTGGGACACAGGCCTCCTCTCGGTGAGAGGGAGTGGGCAATAATCCACCACGCGGGCCCAGTGCGGATTGGTAGATGTCACATGTCTTCGAATTTTTGGTTCTAAGACATGCCGGTTTCCTCACGATGTTTTCCTTCACCGTTTTTGAGCACACTGCACATACTGTATTTATATTATCACTTTATACTTAAGTTTTGCGGAACTAACGCTACTTAGCGTCAATAGTCACTTTCTGCACGCAGTTATACTGGTTATTCACTAATTAATGCACAATTACTATTTATTTACATTTTTCAAATACGGAAGAAAAAAAATACGCTTGACAACTTAAAAGTACCCTCTGATTGATTTATCGAAAGCAATTAAAGTCTTTAATGACCACTTAAAATTAATAAAGAAGAACTAAATGAAATGAGTAATAAGTAGGTTTATTATCAAGAATTTCTTGTAATAGTTAGTCTACAGTTTTATTAATATAATAACGATCTCTATCTACTCGTAAATTTGTAATTTTTTCACGTTATTCGCCGGTGTTCGTAGTTCAATTAGTTTCGTTAAGTTTTCATATGATAATATAACATCACACCTAAGTATATTTCCAGAGGCTTTGGCAGAGGTGTTCCTTCTAGCTTAAACACATTGCGATAATTATATTTAAGTCTCATGAAATAAAAGCGAAATTATTGCCATCAACTGGGCACAAATAATGACTTAGAGCTGTTATTGAGAAATTCTGATATAAAAATTAAAATAGGTAACACTTTGCCCAACCTGGGACTTGAACCTCATTCTCAGCAGTACCGCTTCTTCTCCAGGGCCGCGAGATTCGTTCGAAAGAGTTAACGTGGCCCTGGCATATGGACAACTGAAGGAACACGGGTGGGTTTTAGTCAGTAAAAGTCTGACATGCCCTCCCGCTCCGCCCAGAGCAGGAAAACGCATTTGATGATTTCCCATCCAAAAAAAAGCAGTACCGCTTACGACCCCTAGACTAACTTCGCAGTCATCAAGTATACAGTTTTTGTTGAGATTAAAAAAACTAAGATGAAATATTAGTTTATTGTTAATTTCACGTCTCTTACAAGTTAATAAAACACCTCACATATATATCAAGTTTTACAATTTTACTTCTTTTTGACGTGTAAAAGTTTTTTCAAAACCAATCATTGCGCTAAGATCCTAAGGAATAGAGTATAAAGAAAAAAAAATTGAAAGAAGGCTTAACGAAAACGAAGGAACAACTCGGGCGGGAGATGAAGTGAGTTGAGACATCATGAAATTTTAAGCGGACAAAGTTGCGGGCAGAAGCTAGTAATTTTCGGACGTTGTTTGTGCTTTTGTAAACAATAGGTTTCATATTTTAGATTCCTCTTTGAGTTAGATACAACTTGAAAAGGTCAAAAGTAAGATCACAATATAATTAAAGCTATACTAATCTAATTTTGTGAGACTAACAAAGGTTTCTGTTATCCTACTATCCTACTAATATTATAAATGCGAAAGTTTGTTTGTATGGATGTGTGGAAGTGTGGCTGTTTGTTACTCTTTCACGCAAAAACTACCGAACTGATTTGGATGAAATTTGGAATACAGTTAATTTATAACCTGGGTTAACACATAGGCTACTTTTTCTCGGTATCACGTTCTGGTAGTACGTTCCCGCGGGACATATTCCGACCTCCACGCGGCCGAAGCCGCTGGGAAGAGCTAGTTAGAAATACGAGTATGTCTTTCCTGAAACAACGAAGGGTCATATTTCTTTAGCAACATTAAAAATGGTTAAGACTTAAAGTCCTGCACCCCTACTCCACACTACAACAACCCATAAAGATAATCAAGCGATTAAAAAGGGTAAATGTAGGATTACCCTGAGTGTTGTCACTAACGTTAGCGGCTTTATAATGTTGGAACTAACTTAATTAAAAGGAACAATAGGGTCAAATGCTTCACGCGACAGATGTTTAGGTTAGCAAGGGCCTACTCTAACAAATTTGTCTCAATTTGTATTCCTTTGAAGTTGAATTACAGCTTAGTTTTAGGTATCCGAGGTCAGATGACAGAAACACTTCTAAGAAATTTAAATAAACTTAATAAACTCTTGATAAGTAAACATGGCAGACTTGTCTTTGAAATTAAGGTCTAAGCAATTAAATTGATTGTGATAGATGGCTGACAAAATATTCAAAACTACATTATAAATCAACTACCTATATACCAACCATCTCATCGTCATCATCACCTCAGCTGAAAGATTTCCACTGCTGGACAAATGCCTCCCCCAATTTGGGGGGATTTGCTATAATCGCCACGCTTGGCCGGAAGGTTGGTGGTCGCAATAAATGATGGTAAAATGCATAGAGAACGCTGCTACCTCCCTAGTTAATCTCTTAGTCGCCTTTTACGACACCCACGCGAAGAAATGGTATGGTACCAACCATATAAACGAATATTACTCAGTATATCAGTTGTAAGGTCACATCTGATTTATCTGGAAGCCGTCCGCAACGTTGGATTAAAAGGAAAATGATATAATGATGATATACAGTTACTGTTAATACTGAAAATTAACCAAGAAAACAAGTTTTTCTTTAAGGGGTTTTTTTTCTGGATGGGAAATCATCAAATGACTTCTCCCGCTCTGGGTGGAGCGGGAGGGCATGTCAGACTTTTACTGACTAAAACCCACCCGTGTTCCATCAGTTGCCCATGTGCCAGGGTCACGGTATCTCTTTCGAACAATCACGCGACCCCGGCAGGTTAAGGGGTTACATCTAGTTAACGGCCGAAAAAAAGCGTTTTTGTGTTTCTTTTTTTTTTGGTAAAATGATTGCAGGTTTCAAACTGTTTTTTTTTATAGTAAAGGGTACATTTTTGATTATGTTTCGTAATTTTTTTATTGCAAAAAAATTACAAACGTGTCCGATATATTTCCCGGACCGCTGGGCCTTCCGCGGTGACCACTGTAATTTTTCTACCCATCAACTAAAATCAAAAAAAAAAAATGAATTACGTTTTTTGTATTGTATTATCTAGTCTTTAATCGAAGGATTTTTTTATGCATACTTTTTTATATCAAGGAAAATGAAGTGATTTTTTCACCAAAATCTAGACTTTAACTTAGGATAGCCAAGCATTTTTTGAAAAATTGATAATTTTTCAAATCCTTCGATTAAAAACTAGATAATTCAATACGAAAACGTAATTCATTTGGTTTTTTGATTTCAGATGATCGGTAGAAAAGTAATCACATGTCTTCGAGTTTTTGGTTCTAGAACATGCTGGTTTCCTCACGATGTTTTCCTTCTGCAAATTTCTAGACTTCTGTCTACATCTTTTTTGGGCTTCTGACGACCCGTAAAGACTGTTAAGGATCTATCTATCCAAGAACGTCACCAATAAGGGCATTATATTATGTCCTTTTAGGGCGTCTCCTCCTTTCACTCACTTCTGTAAATTCCTTTGAATTTTAAATCGCCTTTCATTGGTCTTCGCAGTATAACTACACTAATACTGCTATTTGTATATTAAATCAATAATAACATAATTAAATCAAAACTGAATGACAGACGAGAGTACCTAATATCAGTTCTTATAATATTTCGTATTATAAGTATTTTTGGAGAAGTCTTAAGACATTAATACTTCGACTAAGCTTCTTAACGCTATTGAATAAGATTAACCAGTAGCGATTACTTCGTCTTTAAGTATTAAGTACTTATCAGATTTTCTTTTTGGGTTTCATTCATCATATTTTACATTCAAATATTATACAGCTACGTTGTTTATTTATTTAGTAACTGTGGATATCAAAAATTAACCCACGGGAACGTGATACAGGGACAAAAAACTTATGATACTCCTTATGATATCAGCTACATGCCAGTAAAAGTCTCGTAAAAATTAATGTAGCTGTATAAATGCTGTATCCACTGGCTGGAATAGCGCCACCAAAAATCCGCAGAGCAGTGGCAAGCTCATCTCAAAGAGTCAAGATGGTTTCTGACACACGACACCGCACGACAACATCCTCGTGTGACAAAGACTGAAAAGCCGCAACAGCTATTTGAAGTGTGTTCTCACTTCAAATAGCTGTTGCGGCTTGCGGGTGGCGAGCAATGGGTAGCTCGCCGCCCGGTAAGGACCAGGCTCGGGTCGACGGCGCGTAGTGTTCCACGCGCGCCTCAAAGAGATGTCAGCAGCAGTGTAGGGGTCTACTAGGACCGATGCCTGCCGGGGTCGCGTGATTGTTCGAAAGAGATACCGTGACCCTGGCACATGGGCAACTGATGGAACACGGGTGGGTTTTAGTCAGTAAAAGTCTGACACGCCCTCCCGCTCCGCCCAGAGCGGGAGAAGTCATTTGATGATTTCCCATCCTGAAAAAAAAAAGAAGTGTGTTCTCACACTTACTGGCGAATGGTCTAAGGAAAGACTAGACCTGTAGCGACAAGGCGCTTCCTCACCAAACCCATTCGTTCCACTTACTGAAAATCTTGCAACTGAACACAAGTTGCCTTGACTTTCCTGAAAGTCTTTAAATAGACTCGGGACTCAGGTAGGCCAGAGTAAAGAAAACCTGTACAGGTGGAGATTCATAGACGACTCAGCCCTGGAGTGTAAATGTGATGTTGTCCCACAAACGGTGAGGCACTAGATATTTTGTCCAGCATGTCCTGTTGTTTGCACGCCACAGGAGTTGATGGACGCTACTGAAAATGCTAAGCTCGTAGCCAAATTCTGGGCTAACTCTATTTAGATTGCTATCGAAACGCTAAGAGGAAGAAGAATGCAGCTGTTTCAGAGACTAACCGGAATATACCATTAAAAGGACAAATCAATTTAAGATTGTTTTTTGTTACAAGTACCGTATTTATGCTTTCATATGCATTTACACACTTCATTTTTTTATTTTTATACATACATTTCTTTGTGTATGTAGGTATAATGTATAGATGACTTACTTCACAGTATTCTATTTACCAAACAATCACTGCTCCCGTATTCATGTGTATGTGTGTTCCAGCCAGTCACTGCAATATGTGGTCTTGTTCGACGCCAAAGAATTTAATTTAACCATTTTCAACGCTGGGAATTGAAATGTTCTGTGTTTTAGGCGCTTTTACTGACACCAATAACGTGCAAAAAAGTTTGGACATAGACTCTTTGTGTGTATCAACACAAACCAATTTGCCTAGCCATTTCTCAATATTATACAACTCACCTTTACTACCAAATGAATGTGTAAGTCATGGGTCCCTTGGCAAGTCGGTTTGTCGGACTTTTGTGTTTCTTACTACCCGTAATGGCTGTCAACGGTCTACGAACGGTACTCAGGACCAATGGCTTATCGTGCTTTCCAAGGGCCAGAGGAGTCATGAAGAGATACCGTGGCCCTGGCACATGGCAACTGAAGGAACACGGGTGGGTTTTAGTCAGTAAAAGTCTGACACGCTCTTCCGCTCCGCCCAAGAGCGGGAGACGTCATTTGATGATTTCCTACCCACAAAAAAGAGGGGGGAAAAGAGGGGTTATGGATGGTAACATATCCTCGAACCAACCGCGGTATCGAACCATGTGGCTGTTATCATTCATCAAGAGAAATTCCCAACACAAATGACGTACTAAATACGTCTTGGACATAGGTCGTCGCTCCCATAGACGTAAAATTATCGCGGCAATATTTTTTCGTGCACTGGATTTTCATATCTCAGCGCGTCAAAAATCGAACCGTGTATTTTGCTGTTCGATTTTTAACCGTCGGCGTTAAGCAGTGGGTTGAAGAACTTGTGCGCGTGAAAATTCCCTCACGATTTTATTACGAACGTGGGCTTACAGGGTGCATTGTTTTACTGTTATATACGCTCCATAGCAACAATAACAGTAAATAATCTGCATATTTCACGTATAAGCATTGGGTTTCACGTATAAGCGTTTAAATTAAATTGGATAATTAGAAAAGGCAAATAATATTACGTCACAATTTGAATATTCATGTATACCAACGAGTGATTTTAATATTTCTAACGTGGCGATCATGATATAATCATGACGTCCGCGTCTAACAAGGACGTGGAGGGAAATGAAGGAAAGGGAAAGAAAATACGTATATTAACGGTAAACACAACGCTGAGAAAGAATATTAACTCAAAAAAAGTTGCGGGAAAATATACGTTAAATCCTCGCAAAACGATCCCCGTTTTGCGAAGATTCTCTCGCTCAGCATAATACTGCGAACCTATACGAAACAGAGCCCTAGCGCTGATTTTCAGCGACGTCAGGCGTAGAAATAATGACGTCAACCGGTACAGTAGTTCAAAGTAACAAATATGGTTTAAATAAAACATTTTAAATGCACGATTAGATCGAAATGTTAGTGTTGTTCTCAGTAGTCTTAAAACTGTCTTTATATTACATTTCCGTACATTTTACTTCCTTGTGTTATCACGATAACTAGGTTACACAATACCTGTTGGTAAGACTAGTTATCAGACTTTTGCGCTTTTGACTACGACTGTCAAAGATGACAGACGAATGACGTGATAGATAGACGTGAAATGATAAGTCTTTATTTGCTTTAAACATGGTATAAAGTTGTCACAGTTTGTTTGACACTGGTACCAACGGTTTAACGTGCTTTTTAGACCAAGGTCAGAAGGGTCTGTTATTATTTCTGTAATATTGAAATATTTTTTTTTTGAAATTTTACTATTTTTGTTTTTAGTTTTAGTAGTGCCTTCATAATATTATATTTCCATACATTTTAGTTTCCTGTGTTACCGCGATACCATGAAGTAGATGTTAAGTACTCAGCGTGATCATTTGTACCCTGGCTACAAAATAACATCAGCTTTCTGAAATGTGTTCACGTAAATGGCTTTCAGGTTGTGAAAATAATTACAAACCGCCTCATAATCCGCAGCTCGTGGCTTTTTAAATTTAAATACTAGAATTTCATAGAACATTATAGCATTAATATAATAACTTGTTGCACTTTAAAATTCTTGAATTTCATCCAAAATTAAAACTTTAAGGTGGAAGCAGAAATTCAAATTTTCTTAAGTTCAATTTGGGTTAGTTTCAGTTTTATGTTGATTCAGATGTATTTCTTATTCCAAATTATTTAACAAAAAATATTGATTTCACGCTTGATTTTACTATCAACCCCAGATTTTTGGCTGCTAGCATAAAAACCTCTTCAAAGGTATCCCTGATTTTATTTAGATTACTTAAAATATAAGTAGGTAACTTAAAGTTTTGTTTAGTTTAAATATTATAGCTAGGTTTCCACCATAATGATAGGGAAAATTTATTTACTTGATGGCCCATCGGCTTAAACGGAATCAAAATAATGGCCACCGTCAAATTTGGTTGGGTATCGTTGCCATAGGTAAACCTTTACATAACGCTTCTTAGATTACATTATATGGTTAGATTCAGTACGTACAATACGGGGTGGTGTTAATATGTAACTATGGGCTTAAGAAAAAAACTGTGACAGATATGAACGAGTAACAGAGACGATGCCAAAGCCGATTTTCTTCCACATTTATGTACGGGTCCTACGGGTCTAAGTTTCAGACACAAAGTCCGTAATTTCGGCTAAAGGTACGGGAGATTCCAACTTCATATTCCCTATGGACGTGAGATTTGTTCGAGGCTCGACTTAAGAATGAATGACAATACGATTTGGCAGCTGTCTCTGCTCTCGGTATGCTTTTACTCGTCCGACAAAGTTAATTCATTCAATGTAGGGTTCACTCCTAGGTTTCCCATTACTCACGGACGGCTTCGTAATCTCGTTGAAAGACCAAGATCCTAGAGCCCCTGATGACTTATATAAATAAATAAACATCAAGCCTGTATTTCACCATGGGTACACCCACATTTCGCTAGTAATATGTAAGTCGCATTTAGTGGGGCGAGCCTATTGCCATCATACGGGCCCAAATCCAGATTCCGGGTTACTGCTGAGGACTTCGAATTACACATTACCTAACTTCGTAAATTGAACCAGGACTTCGTGCCCAGTGGTAAAGCTTGCGGCCTCTAGATCAACGAAGCAGTCCACATCTGATCTCTTATTTCTATGTTCATAATTGGGTGTGTATTTTTGTTCCTGTACATTTGGAGTATTAATATTCTCTTCTTCTGTTCCAGATAATCCTGCTGGTGAAGGCGCTGGACGCGTACAACATCACGTACTTCACAGTCACCGCACAGATAGTGTCGCATGTGCTCGCGTACATGAACAGCTGCGTCAACCCCGTGCTGTACGCCTTCCTCTCCGAGAACTTCAGGGTCGCGTTTAGAAAGGTGAGAATTAATAATATCTTCTTTAATATCATGAACCTCTTCACAAAGTTCTTAGTCACGTTTAGGAGGGTAAGTATCTTTATCAATATTGTGTAAATCTATAACAATCTTCTCCTAGCCATCGATTGTGTGAGAGGTTATATTCTTACTTTAGACTCTCACAAGAACGGTTGTTCGCATTATAGTGTTGTTCACTTCAGTAGTCTGCAATAGCACCGATTCAACCTTGAATTATGATTGCTGGTATTAAATAATGGATACTGACGATATCGTTATTATACTTCAGTGCCGTATCATCATTTCAGCTGAAAGATTTCCACTGGTGGACATAGGCCACCCCTAATTTGGGTGGTCTGCCATAATCGCCACGCTTGGCAGGTGGATTGGCGATCGCAGTATGGTGGTAAATGCATAAAGAACTCTGCTGCCCATTCTATAGTAAGTCCCTTAGTCGCCTTTTACGACACCCACGTGAAGAGATGGGATGGTGCTATTTTTTACGTCCGTCACCACACGGAGTAGTGCGGTATCAGCTACATTTATTTTTATTATGAAACTTCTGATAAGTCAAGCTGTTTTGCTTTAATAATTGCGCGTTTACAGTTGTATTTATTTATTTGTAAAATACAAGTAGGTAGGTACACACCGATCGCTATCTATAATCTTGTGAAAAAAAAAAACATGCGTTCCATTTTTGAAACACTTGATCAATATCAGCCATCTTGTCAAACTTTTGCGCAAACAGGAACTGGGAACATGATCAATGAATAATTTATTAAGATAGGTAATAATATATATAGCCTTTATATACTTTCTGTTTTCATCGAGCGATCAACTTCGCAACCCATTAAGCACAATCACTTTCTGAATATTAATGGCGTGCGTGGACTGAATAGTGAACGCAGAAAATTATTAAATTAAAATATATTAATAATACGTCGTTTAATCTCCATATTCATTAGTGGCTGGAATGAGTTCTTCTGTACACCTATTAAATCGAAAAGGATTATATATGATATAAGCCTTAGTGTGATATATTTTATATACCTATCATAGTACAGATATCCCAGGAAAAAATTACGCTTTAAAATCATCATCTTTCTACGGAAATATAAATACGTGATTACTAGGTATTTGAAAGATTCGAAACAAATGGAAGTCATTTCTATTTTGTACCATGTTTACAATATTTGAGATTAATTATTCCAGAAATCTTTCAGAACTTTTGAGTGGCAGATGACAAAGTGCCTAAGTAGCTCTGGTCACATTTTGCCATAAACCACACAAAAGTTCTGTTTCTGTCGGGTTACCAACCATCGTCATTTCAACCGACGTCCACTGCTGGAATTAGGCCCCCCCACACATATTGGTTGCCATAATCACCACACTTGGCAGGCGGGTTGGCGATCGCAGTATGGTGGTAAAATGCACAGAGAATAATTCGGTAACAATCTGGTAATTCGCCTCTTACGACAACCACCGGAAGAAATGGGTTGCTGCTATTTTTTACATCGCGAGTTACCTATTGCAGGTAGTAAATTTCATACAAACAGTCATGATGGATGCAATACTATATAACGCTTCGGTAAAAAACTTGCTTTGTAGGGGCTTACTCTGTAGCGTGATGTTCGTGATAATTTGGAAACACTAAGATCCGAAATGCATACGTCTTCTGGTTAAACTGTAGGTGTATATGTCGCAGGGATATGATAAAAACGGGGATTTGGCCATATCCCTAAGGGATTTGATCAAATCACGGAGGATGTTAAAATAATAACACGTTTTTATCATTTCCCTAAGCAAATCTGGTGATTTGACAAATCCCACTAAAGAAATCTAGTGATTTGAGCAAATCCCTAAATTGATTCAGTGCAATGATAATAAAACATGTCCAGTTCTTGTTAACGTCGCGTTCGCACTTGCTTGTCAGTGACCGCGCCCCCTGCTCCACCGCGCACTCATCCGCGCCCCGGCACGCGGTCTTTTTTTTTTCTGGATGGAAAATCGTCAAATGACTTCTCCTGCCCGGGAGGGCATGTCAGACTTACTGACTAAAACCCACCAATGTTCCTTCAATTGCCCATGTGCCAGGGTCACGGTATCTCTTTCGAACAATCACGCGACCCCGGCAGGCATCGGTCCTAGCAGACCCCTACAGTTTTGCTGACATCTCTTTGAGGCGCGCGTGGAACACTACGCGCCGTCGACCCGAGCTTGGTCCTTACCGGGCGGCGAGCTACCCATTGCTCGCCACCCGCAAGCTCGCGCCTACGGTGGCCGGGAGTCCGCAATCGACTCCCGACGCCCGAGGCGTCTCCTCCTGCGGCGGCTAGGAACGTGAGGGCGCTGAAACTGCCACTTCCTCACGCGCCCCGCCTCCTCCTTCGCAAGCATTACTGCTTCGCAGAAGGAGGTGATGGCTTCCCATGCCCTCGCGCTCCGTACCATGGCTCGCACCAGGGCTGGACGCAAGAGGTCGCCGCCGCCGATCGCCTCCACGAGGACACGGCGTTGCTCCACCCAGGCAGGGCACATCTCCATCGTATGCTCCACCGTGTCTTCTAGACGATCCTCATAATGGAGACACCCGGGCGTATCCTCTCGCTTTATCCTGAACAAGAACCCACGGATTTGTCGCGGCAGTTTCGCCCTGGCGTTTCGCCTCCTCGCACCACTCCCACATGTGCGCGAGGACCTTTGCCTCCAGATCCCATGGCGGCATTCCGGCAAAGAGGCTCGCCGCCTCGCACGAGATCGTGCGGTATCGTCGGATTAGCCGGATGGCCATGACCCTCTGGGCCGCACTGAACAGGCGCGCTGGGCGCAGCCTCTATGAGGGCGCCCACACCAGTGCCCCGTAGAGGGCCATGGACCGCACGACCCCCGTGTAGAGCCTCCGGCAGGAGGCGGTTGGACCCTCCAGATTGGGCAGGAGCCGCTTTAAAGCAGCTCTCGCCCGCTCCAGTCTGGGAGCCAAAAGTCGGAAGTGCTCGACGAAGTTCCACCGGCTATCGAGGACAAAACCCAGGTATTTCATCGTCGACTCGACGCCGATGTAAACCCCTCCTACCATGAGTTGGGAACCCGTAGGCGGCGCATTCCGAGGACCATAAAACCCATGGCCTCGGACTTGTGCAGGGCCACCTCAAGTCCCAATTGCCGGATCCTTTCGACGATTGTCGCAACCCCGCGTGTCATTAATTCGGCCGCCGCCTCGTGCGACCTTCTCTGCGCCAGGACCAGCGTGTCGTCAGCGTAGCAAACCACGCTGACGCCGTTAGGGAGGTCGGCGCATTATGTAAGTAATCATACAAAATAAACCTTTAAAATACCACAGAAAAGTTATTTTTGTCATTTCACTGAACCAATTTAGGGATTTCTTCAAATCACTAGATTTCTTTAGTGGGATTTGTCAAATCACCAGATTTGCTTAGGGAAATGATAAAAACGTGTTGTTATTTTAACGTCCTCCGTGATTTGATCAAATCCCTTAGGGATTTGGCCAAATCCCTGTTTTTATCATATCCCTGCGACATATACATTTTTTGGTTACACACTGACCATTATAAGTATTGATCACTTGGCAATAACGCAGTACCTATATCGTTTCAAAACTATACAAAATTCTCTCTACCTCTTGATATGCTACCTTTTGAATATGTTTAATTTAGGTAGCTGAGCTTTTAACATAAAGCACTAATTTTCAGCATCATCTGCTAAGTCTACATGAGGAGATCTCGGGCTTACCCTGAAACATACTGCAGATACAGCATATCTGAAATACGGAGAGCACACTGGGAAAATATCGCTCAATATATTCTGAGCAATGCAAGTATTTTGAGTCTATCCTAGCCTGCTATTTGCTCTCTACGACCTGTAACACAGGTTCAAATTACCACAGTCGCCAGCGATTCATTTTATTATTCATGTAAACATTTCCTACCCAGCCGAAAGATATCCATGAGCACGACCAGCCGAAAATACGGTAGATATGTAGCCAAATAAATAATGTAATATGAGCAAAGAGAGCAAAGTTCAGTGTTGAGGTGAAGCAAGGTCACCGGCTGACACGAGTTTGCTATTGGCGTATAAATATTGATGACGAGGTAGCATGTGGTTATTTGTGAAACGTTACGATTCATAATGTGAGGCGACAGCTTTGTTGTAAGAGAAAAGTGTCTTTAGTTAAACGCTGGGAGAGGAACGGGTTTGGGGTTAATTAATAAACGCCGCAAGGATCAATCGATCAAGTAAAACTACTCTTGATGCGTGACCATTTATACATACCAAGACCCCTCCGTGCCTCGGAAAGCATGTTAAGGCGTTGGTAATTTGTGTATCTCTGACAGTTGTTTCGGGTCGACAATAGCCTTGTCTGACAGTCTGATTCTATTAATATTTCCTTTATTTCAGTATATAAACATATAAATTATATTTTTAAATATTAGAATATAAATAAAAACATTTAAAAATATAAAAAATAGTAGCCCACCGGTATCGGGAACAGGGTCCAAGCTACCGGCGGTCAGGGCTCCAGAGAGAGGAACCTCCTGACGATGCGAGCCGTGTCCAGAAGTACCGCTTTCTGAATCAAGCCCTTGACCCAGCTGCCTAACGAGAGCCTCCTTAGATGTCGGTCGAGGCTCTTGGCTATCAACCCATTGGCTGTGACGACTATCGGCACAATGATCGCTGAATCCACATCCCACATGTCGACAACCTCGCGAGCCAAGTCAAGATACTTGATCTGTTTATCTTTCTCAGCTTTCACGAGGTTCTCGTCATGTGGGACCGTTATGTCAACAATCATTGTGCGCCGCTCTACTCGATCCACCACCACTATATCAGGCTTATTTGCGGTAATAGTCCTGTCAGTGATGATGGATCGATCCCAGTACAATGTGATATTTCCATTTTCGAGAACTGGGTCGGGCACATACCTGTAGTACGGCACTTCCGATTCCACAAGGCTGTATTTAAGAGCAAGTTGCTGATGGATAATCCTGGCTACTAGGTTGTGTCTATGCAAGTATTCTTCGTTAGCTAGACAAGAACACCCGGAGATTATGTGTCTAATTGATTCTCCTGGACGGTGGCATGCCCGACAGATGTCAACCGTGCCGTCTTTCACAATAAATCTCCGGTAATTGTTCGTCATCATAACTTCGTCCATAATTGCACAGACAAAACCTTCGGTTTCCCCAAAGAGGTCACCGAAACGCAGCCAGGCTACGGACGCTAGTGTATCTACATCGGGTCCATGTAGGGCCCGGAAAAAGCGTCCGTGGAGCTCCTTACTCTGCCATACTTCCATGCGTTCATTAGTGTCAAGTATTACAGGTTTGCGCCAGTTCTCGTTAGCCAAGGAGAGCGGGGTGAGGCCCTTGTCAACCGCGACCACATCTCGATGCATCCCCACGTCGGTTTCTAGGAAATATTCCCTGAGACTGCATATCTCGCGATTGTGGAGAGTCTTAGCGTTTAAAAAGCCTCGACCTCCACACTTTCGCGGGATATACAGCCTCATTACCGATGACCGTGGGTGATGCATTCGATATGCAGTCAGCAGCGTACGGACCCTCCTATCCAGGGCGTCGAGTTCGGTTTGAGTCCATTTGAGTATGCCGAAAGAGTACATCAAAACCGGCATGACCCAACCGTTGAAGGCGCGCACCTTGTTTCCGCCTGATAAAAGACTATTAAGTACTTTCTTCAGGCGGCCAAAGAAGCGCTCCCTCAACGATTGCTTCATGTCAGTAACATTGATGCCCAACGCTTCCGACATACCCAAATACTTATAGGTTTCGGATGCGGAGAGGGCTCGGAGGTTTATGGAATCCGAGAGTTGGGTTCCCGCGGATTCCACAATCTCCCCTCGCTTTACATGCATGACCGCACATTTGTCCACACCAAATTCCATCCTGATGGCCCTACTGAAGGTTTCAGTTACTTTCAGTAACTCCATCAGTTGAAAATTGTTGGGGGCAAAGAGTTTAAGGTCATCCATGTAAAGGAGGTGAGATATAACCTGACCACCTCTCCTCAACCGATAGCCTATACCTGAATCCTCAAGCAGTGTGCTCAGAGGATTCAGGGCTAAGCAGAACCAAAGTGGACTCAAACTATCACCCTGAAATATGCCTCGCTCGATCCTTATCGGTTCGCTGTTCCTTTGGATATTTCGACATCCTGGATAGCGAAGGACCGTTCTCCACTGCCCCATACATGAAATCAGGAAGGTGCGCAGAGTTGCATCAATTTTATACAACTCCAGCACCCTCATGAGCCATGTATGTGGCACCGAGTCATAGGCCTTCTTGTAATCTATCCAACATGTCGACAGATCCTTTCGGGAACGACGAACCTGTTGGCTAATGGCCATATCAATGAGGAGCAGCTCCTTAGTACCGCGGGACCCGTTCCTACATCCATTTTGAGAGACAGACATGATGGAGTTAGTGTCTATATGATTGTAAATTTTAGTTCTCAAAATGGATGTAAGAACTTTATAGACCGTCGGTAAACACGTGATCGGCCTATAATTTTTGGGTTCCGCGGTGCTACCTGATTTATGGAGCAGGTGGGTAACTCCTGTTGTAAGAAACTGGGGTAGCGAACCAGACTCCAAAGCAGTCTGGTACTGAGTCGCCAAGCGAGCGTGCGATCCTACAAACCATTTTATCCAGAAGTTGTGCAGCCCGTCCGGCCCTGGAGACTTCCAGTTGGGCAACGGACGAACTGCACGAGCAACATCCTGGGGGCAGATAGTAATAGCCCCCATTTCTGGTATAGGATCGCAGGCTCGCTCGACTTCTCTAGCCCAATCACCTTCGGTGTGACTCACAGGCACCGACCAGATACTGCGCCAAAAAGAACACATGGCATCATTATCCGGCAGATGCGTGTCAGCCACACCTTGGATCGGTCGCTCCCAAGCCCTATAAACCCACCTTTCATCACTCTGGAAGGCGCGATTCTGAGTGTATCGGTCCACTCGCCGCTTATACCTACGAATACGGCTTGCCCATGCATAAACTTTCTGCTTCAGGAAGTCTATGCGCTCTGTGACACGGGACATAAAATCCTGAGGGCTGGTATCAGTCCTTGAGAACGCCCGTCTCACAAAGCGCATCACTCTAGGACGAGTGTTGCCCTCCCTGAAGCAGATTAGTTTGCCGATGAGCGCTCTGGCCCCACTAATACGTCGCTCAACTCTGCACTGCCAGGCTGGTACGGCTGGTTTTGGTCGTGTAGCTCTAGAGTCACTAGCAAATTTGACGTGAGCTACACGACATGCCGCTACAGCCGCGCAGTACAGAATTGCATGAGTATCAGTGAGGTCTTCGCAGTCATCAAAATAGTTTGACAACTGCGAATCCAGAGCCGCCACCAGCGCCCTATTTTTGTTATGCATGGGCAAACGAGGTAAGCGTGGTCTAAGTTCGGGTGATATGGACCGATATTCTCGAATCGCATCCTCCAAAGCACTCCTCAATTCCTCATTGCACTGGGTACTTACGTTTGTAGCCCTGTCATCATTCCCCTCTTCAGCTTGACTTGTCAAGTACTGTGGTGGGACCACAGCAGTCTGCAACGGGGGTGCGATGACATGGCTACTCTGCATTTCATTTCGAAGGCGATCAAGTACAGTGTCATCCAACATATGGTTACGCTGGATGACCCGCACCTGATCCGATAGTCGTTGGGTTGAGACGTTGACAGCTGGCTCAAGCACCTGAAAAAGAGAGAGCATCCGGACACGGTACGCGGTCAGATTGTTTCCCCCGTCTGTAGCCCCATAGTATGAGCGCATGACATTCTCATTGATGGATTTTGTCCATCTCATGCGCTGCACACTTCCGCCGGGAGCTGGGACCCTATCAGAGGCCGGTGGGCCTCGAGGTCCTAAGCCGTCCGGCGGCCGGCGTCCTCTCCGTCGACGAGCAGGTGGTGGCGTCGTGGGCGGAGAGAAGTACTCGTCGCTCGAGCTCGACGCAACAGCCACGGCCGGTGTTGTCACAGCGCCCGCAGTGGGGCTGGGTACCGGCGGCGGCGAGGCGGAGCTGAGCGAGGAGTCCGGTGGTGGAAGGCGTGCATTACGTGCTGCGGCATATTAATATTAATATTATTAATATTATTAATATGAAATTTTGTTTGTTACTTTACTTAATCATGCTAAAACGACCGGATTTGGATGAAATTTGGCACACAGATGGTCTAGGTACCCGTGAGATATCTTCTAACATCCACGCGGATGAAGCCGCGAGAAAAGCCTCATCATCAGCCCATAATGTTCCCACTGCTGGGATACAGGCCTCCTCTCGGTGAGAGGGAGTGGGCCATAATCCACCACGCGGGCCCAGTGCGGGTTGATAGATGTCTTCGATTTTTTGGTTCTAAGACATGCCGGTTTCCTTACGATGTTTCCACCGTTTTGAGAGCAGTGGCGATAAAATAATTTACACAAAGTAATGTGCCTGCTTGGGTTTGAACTCACGACCTGCTACTCGTAAGTCGCGGCCATTAACACTGGGCCACCACTGCTCTCCGAGAAAAGTCTAATGTCTAATAATTATATTGATAAGTGGGCACTAATCGGAGCTTTAAGTCCCCAAGAACCTTTCAGGCCTAAAACATTCGCCAGAATTTTCGTCAAAAATCCGAAAATACCTGGAACAAAATAATTCCTTGATTTAATTAAAAAATCTCCCTCGCAAAGCTTTTATCTCCAGGCGCCAGGATTATTACCCAAATATCTAGGTGAGATAAAATGTTACTATATTATCTTAGGGGTGCCACACCTCTTAATCGGGTCGGCATGACTTGGCACAGTCGGGCAGTAAAATGCTGTGGAACTAGCTAAAATAGACCAAACACACTGTTTCAACATACTCCTATGTTAACTGTCTTATCTTTCTAACAGCATATGCTGCCGAGTTTAGCCGCCCGCAATAGATGCTATATGAGCTCCTCATTGTAATTTCACGTCTAGCGTACTTCCTAGGAAAACAATCTGATAAACAAAATTTCGTTGTTCTCAAGTCAGTTAGACTGGACATTGGCAACTTCCAAAATCATTTAAATCGAAAACAACGTAATTTCATGACACAGAAATTACAATATTTTGTTTCTTCCAATCGGCACTAGCCGAATAAAAGCCGAGTAATAAATAGCTATTGACAGTCAGATGTTGAGATTAGTCGCTCCATGGATATTGGTTTTTAGCTGCATCTAGTTAGACTAGAAGCTGATTACAAAAAGGCTAGGTAGATGAGGAATAGCTATTAATAGTGCCGTGTTTTATTATAATTTAGATACATGTGTGATAAATTATAGTGGCAAAGATTGTGGGAAAGTTGGGAAGCCTTTACATAAAAATAATTTAAGGGGACAACCTAGGAAGAAATATAGTGACCTTATAGGTTATGTTCTTCAGAAGGGTTAGGTGCGTAGTACTGGTAACCAGCGTGCTTGTATGACTAGATGTATGAACTTAATCGAGGCAAACGGAATATGTAAGGATCGTAGTAGGTAGCGTTTTGTAATTTCTGCTTACTCCCATGGGAAAAAGGCGTGAGTTTACGCATGTAATTGTTTCGAGTCGGCTTTTTTGTGCAACAAATATTACCGAATCGAATGCCGACCCGAACAAGTGTGTATGTAGCACCCCTTATAATTTTTCTTGGCAAGACTTATTCTATCAGAAGCGGGATGACGTACACCTGGCGCTTAAACGTTTATGGGAACCACAAAATTTTCATTTTCTTTTGTTAAATCTACGTATTGATAAAGTTCAGGTTACCTACTCAAAATCCGATGTTATAAAACGGCACAATGCCTTTCTATTAGATGACACGTGGAAGTAGGATGTCATGTTTAAATTATTAGGCGAAAAGTAACAACTAACAATGCTTAGTAATATAGTACCTATAACAAAGAATTGATAAAATCCGAAGGACAAAATCTGTTTTGGCTTTTATGTTCCACAGCCTTTTTTTTATATTATGTGTCTTTTCGCCGTTATCAATAATATATTTCCATGTTAAGAAAAAGTAAGAAAGAAAATTCGTTTATTCTGCATAAACAAAACGCACATTATGAAAAATTAAATTAAATACAATAGATACAAAAATGCTCACATACAAGGTAGCCAAAAGCCCCATATACAAGTACAAAAAGTTTATCAATATGGTCGATTACTTGTTGATGACAGGGCTAGGAACCAAATACAATACAAATAGATCTGCATTACGGCACTGGCAATCATATAATAACAAACAAAAATTAGAGAAAAGATAGTTATTAGCTACTCTAACTTGAACGTAAATAATGTTCGACGATAAAGACTTATTGCAAGTGAAGAATTCGAACGAATTAAATCCCATTCATCTTTAAGAACTGCAATATACCGAAAGTGCTTTGTTGGCCTAGTGGTTGCAAGCACTTCGGAGAGCATGAGGTCCTGGATTAGGTTCTCAGGTCGGTAAATGTGTTGTTACTTTCAGTCAGAGATTTCTCAGTAGCAGCCCAGAATCTCGGCTGTGCAATTTCAAAACCTAGAAAACTTTAAAAAAAAATGTGTTGAGAAGCACAATATAAGGTGTATCTATTCATACACGAAATATTTTAAGAGGTACACCTGTAGGTGGTAAAGAATCTACAGCAACGAAAAAAAATTTTTTGCAAATGTATTTTTTTAAAAATTATATATTTATAAATTATTTGACGCACTTAAGAAATACTGGCTCCTTCTTATTTTTTACGTCCCGAGACACCACGGCCATGCTCGTGCCGTCCGGTCCCCGCCCTCGCAGCGTCAGGCAGGCCATTCATAGAATTGGGAGTAAAGGTTAATGCAAAACGTCTCAAGCAATTTTAAAATTATAATAATTACGAAAATTCAAAAACGCTTAGATAAAAAAAATATTTTTGCTTTTATAGCTTCTTTACCACCTACAGGTGTACCTCTTAAAATATTTCGTGTATGAATAGATACACCTTATATAATGGAAAATATCTATGTAGCAAGTCAAATATGTAAAAACTCACTTTTTTGACAAATTTCAGTTGCTAGGTTTTTTTTTTTTTTTTTTTTTTTTTTTTTTCAGGATGGGAAATCATCAAATGACTTCTCCCGCTCTGGGCGGAGCGGGAGGGCGTGTCAGACTTTTACTGACTAAAACCCACCCGTGTTCCATCAGTTGCCCATGTGCCAGGGTCACGGTATCTCTTTCGAACAATCACGCGACCCCGGCAGGCATCGATCCTAGTAGACCCCTACACTGCTGCTGACATCTCTTTGAGGCGCACGTGGAACACTGCGCGCCGTCGCACTATGGAAAATATAGGTCGGTATCGGATCAAAAATCTGTAACTTCATGAATTTTTGTTGTATCGTGATGAAATTTGGCACAAATATGCAGCAAGGTTCGGAGATTCGAACGATGTGTAGTTTATAGGGTTTTCTTGTATATCTATGTATGTTTTTTTGCATAGAATGAAAAAAATGGGAAAAAATCACGAAAAAAATAGTTAAAAATTTATTTCAAGTGGAATACAAGTTTATAATGACTAAAAAGATTAAACCATGGTTAATTACAACAAGCAAAGTAAACAAAATATATATATATGAAAAAAAAAATACTAAATTAAAATCATATTACTAATAGGTACATCCTATACTCTGGCTTCAGGAAATGATTTAGCTAGGTACAAATATAAGTAATAACTAAATATAAATATTATTTTTAACTTATACCACTTCAGGATCAGGGTCAGTAAATGGGGGTTCACTTTCAGGTGCCACGTTTAAAAGACTTAGTGCCTCTTCTTCAAGTTCTTTCACATTTCTTACGTACGGTTTTCTCAAACTTGTTATATATGGATCTGACGTGTATAAAAGCGTTTTAAAGACATCTTCATTTGTAGCAGATCGGGAACATTTTCTGGCATGATGAAGTCGTATGTTTCTGTAGTCTTTGTTGCGAGACTCTTGTGCGTCTTCCGATAGCTGTCCAATAGGAAGCACCGCAAAATGTTTGATAACGTTTTGCCCGTGTATGAGTATTTTATGAACGGAGGATGGCATATAATACCAATCGTAATTACTTACATAGATTCTTGCAGTTTCTATTGCATATTCCCCAAATTTTTCAGGGTCGATCATCATTCCAGAAGAAAGAACTTGCAAGATAATGTATAGGCGTTTAATCAATGCCTCATCTACACCTGTTATTTCCGATGAGCAAGTGCTATTATAGAAGAATCTTCGTGCGGTATTGCCATCGTTCGTATTCCCGCTAACTTGCCGAGGTTTGTCGACGATTAATCCCAACTCCTCCCTGAAACGTTTTTGAACAACTTCTTTCTTTTCTTTTTTTAATCTCTTATTTTCCTCAGTTGAAGCAGACCAAGTCTTAAACGAAAGATTATAGGAAATATGCAATATCATTTCCATGCAGCGAATCCAGGCGTGTAAGGTGGACCATCCGTATTGGTAGGCGTTTTCGTTTTCGGGTCTGGCAGTTACTTTCGATAGGTCATTCATTAGCCGTGGAGTAGCCCCACATATCGTGCATGTGGAACCAGATGGAGTATCTGTAAGGACCTGAGCCACCTTTCCATCGATCATCGTTAGAAATAGTTCATGCTTCACATTTACTACAACACCATCTTTGTTTATAAGTGATGCTTGTGCAGCCCTAATTTGTTTTTTAATATCATCAACAACTGCCTTGGTTTTTTCTGGAGTTTCCTTACAAAACTCAATAGAAATGGGTCTGCAAAAACGGACAGATGAAGGTACCGGATTTTACCAAACAACGGATCCCGATTGCACATCAACTAATCTGATGGGGACTAATGAAGTGATGAACAAATTGGCATCTGAAATTGTTTCTGACTCTTCTGCAAGTATTTGCTTGTATTGGCTTTGACCAGATGAACCATCACATCCCCATTTAGAATAAAGGATCAATGTTCTATGTTGTTTTTGGAAAACAGAATCGATTTTTAAAATTCTAGCAGCAGTATGATCCAATAAATCTTGTATATTAATCACTTTAGCATAAGTATTCGTGATTTCGATTGTAGAAGATGGTGGATAACAGGATCTTTTTATTTCTTGTATTTTGTAGTAAGGCGGGAATATACAACACTTTCGTTCGTTGGTTAAGTTTTTCAGGTACATATATTGTGCTTTTGTTAGATCTAAATCTATAAAAGCACTCAATGCTTCCGTATCGGAAAGAATCTTCATCTGGTCTAAGTCGTTCCACTTACTTGAGATATCTAATTTCTTTTGAGTGTCAGCGGTTCTTAATTCTTCGACAAGATGAGCTTCTGTGTACTCACGTAAAGCCCGTAGTCCCTGCAGATAGGCGTTTTTTATATGCTCGAAGCCATAGTCTTGGAGTAGAAGAGTGTTTTTCCTCTTCTTGGTAGATTCTGAGGAGTCTCCATAAGCCACGCATGCTCGTCCTCGTTGGCCAGATGTTGATGGCGTAGAATATTGTTCAGAATCCGGTAAATTTAACGAATACCTTGAGTCCAACCAAGTACAATACTTCTGTAAAAATGTTTCTTTTTTCCGAGATGCCAGGGCCCAGCGTTTGTTGAAAATAGGAAGAATGTGCCTTTGTATGTCACTAATTATAAAACACAAGTTGTTTTCAGAAACATTCAGCTTTTCCACTAAAACTTTGGATAATGATTCCATGGTCTTGCCGCCCTCTATATAGGGGATTATGAAGTCTCGTTTGGTACAGCTGAAGGAAGACATTTTTAACCGACTTCAAAAAAAGGAGGAGGTTATCAATTCGTCTGTATTTTTTTTTTTTTTATTTTTTTTTTTTATGTTTGTTACCTCATTACTTGTGACTGGGTGAACCGATTTTGATGATTTTTTTTTTATTTGAAAGCTGGTGCTTCCCGAATGGTCCCATTTTAATTTGGTTCCATTCGGACAATGGGGTCCATGTGAAAACCATATAAGTCTTAAATTTCCATTAAGTATTTGCGCGACAAATGAACGAATACCGTATGTTTGTTACCTCATAACTTTTGACTGGGTGAACCGATTTTGATGATTCTTTTTTTATTTGAAAGCTGGTGCTTTCCGAATAGTCTCATTTTAATTTGGTTCTATTTGGACAATGGGGTCCATGTGAAAACCATATAAGTCTTAAATTTTCATTACGTATTTGCGCGACAAATGAACGAATAACGCGATTAGATTAGTGCGGAGTATCTACCACAACTAAAAAGTCAAAAAATAAAAACTTTTTACAAAAAAAACAACCGACTTCCTTAAAAAAACACTACAAAGTCAAAAATAACTTTAATTTCGGAAGTCGGTGGCAAAAACCTTAAATACAGAGCCTAAGACACCGACTTTCGAAATTAAAGTTATTTTTGACTTTGTAGTGTTTTTTTAAGGAAGTCGGTTGTTTTTTTTGTAAAAAGTTTTTAACACTTCACAATCTGCAGAAATAATAGGCGTAGATGAGATTTGCTTCACTTGAAGTTACACTGATGTAGATGGTTCGAATAGTTTTTGCTTCCCTTTAAATACTCATTTTACAATATCGAATTGGTACCTACATCATTAGTATCTTGTAATTTCCCACGCAAACCGAGTGCAAATTTGATAAGGTCCCTTTGTTATCACGAAATAATGAAGAAAATATCCAAAAAGTTCTATATTGTTCATGTGAATGGTGTCAGTGGTAAACCGCAAAAGATACTAATTTTCGGGTTCTGACTTTTATCAGTTTTTTTCTCATATCTTCTAAAACCGCAAATATCCGCAGCTGATTTTTTTTGCATTCTATTTATGAATAGTTAGACTACTAGTCGACGCAAAAAGTAGCGCTTGGGCAAACGTGGGTAATACTGAAAACCTTCGACGAAAAAACATACAAGTGAAAAAAAAGGTATGTCACTTTTTAAGTAATTACTGAAATATTTTTCTTTACTTTTAAAATCATTAAGCTGTATCGCAAAAAGCATAAAATAACCTTTCTAAAAATGTATAATACTGCATCAAGCCTGTACCAAGTATTTTTTTCGCAATATGGTATTGAAACATGTATACGCAAAGACTTGAGTTTGGCACTTCTGTTTTCTATGTATTTCTATCTAAGAAAAAAAAAAAATTTCGCGTATTAAGAAAAAAAATCGTAATGAATATTATAATTTGACTATTAGAAAACCTAAAAGAATAGCCATATTAGCCAAATTATGATATTCGTAAAAAGCATTTTTGATATGCGCTTGTTCTACCATTTTCCATAGTGCGTCGACCCGAGCCTGGTCCTTACCGGGCGGCGAGCCACCCATTGCTCGCCACCCGCAAGCTCGCGCCTACGGTAGTTGCTAGGTTTTGAGATTGCACAGCCGATCTGCAATTGTTGTCTATAGGTGCCTACACAGATAGGAAATTAAAGTGTTCTATAGATACACTTCTGCCTAAACCATAGTGGATTATAGGCGAGATGCTACGTCATGTATAATACTTACTACAATCGTCCCGAATCCCCCACAAGAAACTCACGGTAGCCCGCGACACCGGAGCCCCACTAAGAATCCTTTACTTTTATTGCTACATTCTCAGATAATTTCCTCGCAGCATGAGAAGAGATATCCGATAACATAAATAGCCCTTTCATCCTTTATCCGATACAACCACGAAATAAAAACAACGCAGAAGTCCCATTTCACCCTAATAATATTCTCAGAGATTATTAGCAGTTCGAACCAAGGTAGGCGTTATACTTTGTGTAAATAATTTTATCATCACTGCTCTCAAATCGGTGAAGGAAACCGGCATGTCCTAGAACCAAAAATTCGAAGACATGTGACATCTACCAACCCGCACTGGGCCCGTGTGATAAATTACCGCCCACTCCCTCTCGCCGAGAGGAGGCCTGTGTCCCAGCAGTGGGAACAATATAGGCTGGTTATGATGATGATATTCTCACAGAAAACTAAAAATGAAACGCTTAGTTCTGTAATAGTAGAGCCCTCACCTACCCATAATAATTTAGGCACCTAAATCTGCCTTTGGACAACTACTATACCGTTGTAGAGGCTTGTGGCTAACAGCCACACGGGTCGATCGATCAAGTTAAGCTACATCTGCCGCGGTTGGGCCACGGGTGGGTGGCCAACATAATTTATCAAGACCTAAAAGTAAACACGTTGAGCCGTTTGGTTCCGGCTGTGTTATACGTGGATTTTTGCCCGTAGTTACGAGTCGTCTGAATCCCAAAAATCTGACAACCAGTCTTACCAAAGGGTATTATTTTGCCCCGTAACTGCGTTGTATAGTTCAGAACGGCTCAATCTATTCATGTAAAAAACTCACTTCAGTTTTTTTTACTAAATGCCTATGAAAAAAACTTTTTACAAAAAAAAAACAACCGACTTCCTTAAAAAAAAAAATACAAAGTCAAAAATAACTTTAATTTCGAAAGTCGGTGTCTTAGGCTCTGTATTTAAGGTTTTTGCCACCGACTTCCGAAATTAAAGTTATTTTTGACTTTGTAGTTTTTTTTTAAGGAAGTCGGTTGTTTTTTTTTTTGTAAAATGTTTTAATTTTTTAATTTTTTAGTTGTGGTAGATACTCCGCACTAATCTAATCGCGTTATTCGTTCATTTGTCGCGCAAATACGTAATGCAAATGTAAGACTTATATGGTTTTCACATGGACCCCATTGTTCAAATGGAACCAAATTAAAATGCGACCATTCGGGAAGTACCAGCTATCAAACAAAAAAAGAATCATCAAAATCGGTTCACCCAGTCAAAAGTTATGAGGTAACAAACATATGGTATTCGTTCATTTGTCGCGCAAATACTTAATGCAAATTTAAGACTTATATGGTTTTCACATGGACCCCATTGTTCGAATGGAACCAAATTAAAATGAGACCATTCGGGAAGCACCAACTTTCAAATAAAAAAAGAATCATTAAAATCGGTTCACCCAGTAAAACAGGTAACAAATATATTAAAAAAAAATACAGTCATATTGATAACCTCCTCCTTTTTTTGAAGTCGGTTAAAAATACACAGAACTTAGAACGAAAAACATATTTTGTGTCTCTCTGTTCGTTCTGGATAATAATTCGAAACGGTTAGACTGATTTTTACGGGACTTTTAATGGCAGATAGGTGGTGTTATTCGGATAAACTTAGATAATTTTGGAAAAAAAATAGAATTATGCGAAATAAATGAAGACCCATGATTTTCCGACTTCTGTGAAAGCGAAGCCGTGGGTAGAAGCTAGTTTAAAATAAATAAGTATTGCAACATTGTTTTACTGTAGTTAATATATGTAGGCATTTGCATTTGATCCAACTGATTTATGGGTCAAATCCATTTCATTCATCGTCCGAAACAGGCCTTCTTTCATCCCTACCCTTTCTCTAACCGTAATTTGATTGGTCGTTAGCCATAAAACCCTCTGGGTATCGCAATATTCCTTTCACGTCTTCAATTGCACCAGTTTTCTGTCGTGGTTCCAAAAGGCTCTTTTATCTTTATTATTTTAACAGAAGAACATTTAGGGAAATTATAGCCATTTGGGGCTGAATGCTATGGTTTTTACATTGGTGTTTATGGTGGCTTTTGTCCTCTTCTTAGATCTCAGAGAAAAAAGAATAAAAGCTTTTCTAATGGGATTAAGGGACATATCTGTTGGGACGAACTTTGCTTTTAAGACAACATTTTCCGTTTGTTATGGTATTATCTATTATTTGAATCGGTTGAAACAATTTTCATTGACTTTCAAAATACAAAACTCATGTATTCGAATTATTCTGAGAGTCAGCACTTTTCAAACGTTAAAATTATATAAGACAGTCCCCCAAAAAGCCCTTCAGCACTTCCTAGTGCTTTTTTTGTGGGAGGGAAATCATTAAATGACGTCTCCCACTCTAGGCGGACCGGGCATGTCAGACTTTTACTGACTAAAACCCACCCGTGTTCCTTCAGTTGCCTATATGCCAGGCCATTCTTAGTGTTTTAGTTGCGATGAAGATGTGGAGCAACAAAATCACCAGCAGCACAGCTGACTTTTCAAAGAATAATTGCAATAGCATGACCCCATTTCTTCCCGTGGGTGTCGTAAAAGGCGACTAAGGGATTTACTAAAGAATGGGCAGCAGCATTCTTTATGCAGTTTACCACCATACCTACTGCGATCGCCAACCCGCTTGCCAAGCGTGGCGATTATGGCAAAGCCCTCCAATATGGGGGTGGCTTATGTCCAGCAGTGGGCGTCTTTTGGCTGAAATGATGATGATGAATTGCAATGGGTTATAATTTTGTGTCTTATTTTATGACGTCTGATGTAAAATAGTTACCCTTGCTCTAAAACCACTTTTTGAATTTTGAATATGTTTAACCTTAAAGTAGAAACTAATGGATGGGTCCCCAAATGGATCTAAACGTCATTACTCGAAAATCACAAACTATAAACTGACTTATAGGTATAATAGGATAAGGAAAATAACATGTAACATATTTTATCATTTATTTATAGTTTTTTATTTTATTTTATTTATTTGGGAAAAACAAACAATTGTACAATAACTGTAACAATAAAATATGGGAAAACGAATGGGTAAATGTACAATCCACAACGTTTCCACAGATTACTTGTGTACATTATTAATTAGGTAAGTAAGTACAATTACACTTAAATACCTACTATCTTAATTTAATATTTAGCTTAGGTACTAATTAATTCCAATATGTTTTTAACTCATTCGCACAAACTATCAAAAATGCTTTTTTTGAATTTGATTTGAGACAGGTGGAAGATATCCAAATGATTAAAGTTATTATTATAAATTTTTACTAGTCGACGGAGTGGAGCTCGCTCACCGGCATTTGTTCGGCTAGTAGTCGTTGCAAAAAGTGGGTAAGCACTTATTAAGTAAGTATTAAGTATATTATAGTAAACTAAAACTTACACAAAGTAGTGGTCAGCAATGTGCCCTATATTGCTGACCACAAATAATACGTCCGTATTCGATGCTGACCCCGATCAAATAGCTCAAATGCAACCCTGTGTCCTCAACCGTCATCTCAGAACGTCCTTTTTCAACACTTGGCAACACAAGTGTTATATAATAAAAAAATGTCCCAATGATCGACTTAGACAATGTTACAATTTAATATATTATTTTAAATCTTAAGGCGTCCTTATTCCTACCAGGGTTGTGAGATTTGTTCGAAAGAGATACCCTGATCCTGGCATATAGGCAACTGAAGGAACATGGGTGGGTTTTAGTCAGTAAAGGTCTGATACGCCCTCCCGCTCTGCCCAATAGCGGAAGACGTCATTTGATGATTTCCCACCTACAAAAAAGGCGTCCATATTCAAGCCAGAAATAGAATATATTTGAATTATGACAGTTTTCTAAGTCTAAATAATAAAATATACGCTACTATCTCCCCTCTTTAATACCCTGAGCATGTTACTGTAACTTTCAAGGTTTTATTCATTTCATTCCCCGGAAAACAGTTTCGTAAATAATGTTATTTCCAGAAAATAAAGCCGATTACAGAACAAATAAATAAAAGTTTATTGGGAATTCTTAGGTAGCCCAAAATAATGGTTAAATGTGTTTCTTCGAATAACTTTCCGAAGGGAAAGGTATTTATTAATGTTCAATGAACATTGAGAGATCGTCTAATAAATCGTAAACAGGACTTTGTTTTTATTTTAAGTTTGACATTAACGCTACCCACACATTTTACTGTAAGACTAGCTTCTGCCCGCGACTTCGTCCGCGTTAAATTTCTTGTTCCCCCGACCCTTCCCGTCGCGTCTAAGCGGCTACCCGTGCTATTTTCCCCGTTTTTGCAACATTTTTCATTACTGCTCCGGTCTTCTTGGTTGTAGCGTAATTTTATATAGCCTATAGCCTTTCTCGATAGATAGGCTATCCAACACAAAAATATTTGTTCAATTCGGGCCAGTAGTTCCTGAGATTAGCGCGTTCAATCAAACAAACAAACCAACTCTTCAGCTTTAGTATAGATAATATTAGCATAGATTTACTTTTCTGAATAATAATTTAGCCGTTAGTGCTAACTGGCATTTGTGGAACTTTGACAGTCGATACGGGTTATCAATAGGCAGAAAATCTGACAACCATATTACCCAGTAACCTGGAAGAGAACAGACAGTGGCTCCATTTAAAAGACTGGTACACAGTGGCGTCCAGGTAGACTGAAGGCGACTCCAACATAGTTGAGAAAAGGCTAGGTAGATGACAATCTTCTTTCTAAATATAATGATTCGAGTCGCTACTTTTCTTTATCACTGACTTCAAAAAGGGGGAAGTTCTTAATTTGTCTGAATGTTCTTTTTTGTGCGAAAAATGGCGAGTAATTAGGCGTAGGTCTCTCACCAGGCTTGTTGGATATTCTTTTTGCGTCTTAGTTAAATCGTTTTTTTATATATTTAGGTTTGCTTTTGACCGCTAGATGTTTACCGATGATGTAGTCAACCGTGTTACATACTCGCTTATCAAGTACCTACATTTTCACTGAAGACTTGAAGACTCCCAGAGGAGTAATTCCATTAATCACTATCAGTAGGAACGTCTTTCATTTCGACAATTCAACGATATTCATTGCGTTATTTACGTTGCTAAGCAGACAACGCTTACGAACACATGAAGTAATGGATTATTTTCAATATCTATTAAAATGATTCTGATTGATAGTGTATTACGAAACCATCAAAATTAATAGCGGCGAAATACGTCCACTGCTGAACATAGGCCTCCCCAATTTGGGGACATTTGCCATAATTATATTATATGAAATATAATATTATTATCATCATCATCATCATCATCATTTCAGCCGTAAGACGTCCACTGCTGGACTTAGGCCTCCCCCAATTTGGGGGGCTTTGCCATAATCGCCACGCTTGGAAGGCGGGTTGGCGATCGCAGTATGGTGATAAAATGCATAGAGAACGTTACTGCCCATTCTCTAGTAAGTCCCTTAATCGCCTTTTACGACACCCACGGGAAGAAATGGGGTGGTGTGGATTCTTATATTATTATAATATTATTATATTATATAATAATTATATTATTATTTTTTAATTTTATTATTGTTTTTTTTTTTGTAGCAATTTTATATTGTGCGTTTTGTTTGTGCATAATAAACAATTTTTCTTACTTTTTCTTTCTTTCTTTCGTTATAATCGCTAAGCTTGTCAGGCGGGTTGGCGATAGCAGTATGGTTGTAAAATGTATGGAGAAGTAAGTCCCTTAGTTGCCTTTTATGACACTCACGGGGAGAAAAGGCATGGTGCTATTATTTACGTAATAGTAATACACTGCTAAGCCACATTGTGAAGCATAACTAAAAACTCTATGCACGCTCATTAGCACCAAAATATCCCTCCACAATATTAAAGACTTGAATATGAGCGTGAATTAATTCAACCGCTTTCCGTCACAACTTGTTTCCACGCTTCGTGTGTTAAGTAAGCTAGCATGCAAGCTGTGACCCAATTCATCTCGTATGTCCTTACTGGTAAAGAGCTTAGTGTGTCACTATAAAAGGGGAGGACGTCACATCTCTAAAACTTCACACATTTCCTAAAGAAACGCTTCGGGTAAGGTCACCCATTTTAGCGGTTTTTACCGGGTTTTGCGATGAAATGCTGGTGGCCAGTCGATTTTATCTTAGTAATAGTCATGTAAAAACTAGAAGAGTCGGACGATAATTAGTAGTGTCGAAAGATTGTTGTCCTACTGTCTAAGTGCTCGTGGATTGTATTGGAAATAGAGATGTATCAATACACTTTCTGAAGTTTGGTCTGTGAAACTCTGTCTTTACACCAGCTGCTGTAGAAGACCACAAAACTACATCTATCAGCTGATTGGTACGGTTATGTGGTCTTTTTAACTTCAGCAACAGGCTTAATCATAGGCTAGAATATTGCTGTAGTTAGCATTGTATTCCAACACATATTCATTATAGCTGAAGTCAAAAACTGCATTGACTCAAATATTCAAACTCTTCATCCAACTAAAACAGTCACATTTTTCTACTTGCAGATTAATCAAGAAAGAGAAGGAAGAAAATTAGAGCTGTTGAAATTATTTTGAACTAAAAGTTCCCATAAGGTATTAGACAACACCTCAAAAATGCTACTTACCCCTGGTTTTCAGAACCCACATTAGTAAGACTGCTTTTAGTTCTCATGTTTGTCATTGTGATTGGGTGACCGGAATAACAGCAACCAACCACAACTGACCATGAGATTTAAAATTTCAAATTGGCGTTCTAGAACCAGGGGTTAATAACATGCTAAACTTTTAACACGATGGTACTTTGGTAAAATAGTTTAACAGCTCTAATTTTCCGTCTCTTTCTTATATTATCTGCAAGACAAATATACCTAGATTTTTGTCGTAGTTCAGTTGGTACGCAACAAAAAGAGTGGTAATGTAGTAGAACGTGTTACTAAGAAACTAATCACGGTTTTTCTTGTATGTCCGTTTTCCTTATTAGAGGCAATTACTTGTGTTTATTACGCTCGAATGGCGAAAGGAAATACAGCGAGAAAACTCACAGTACAGGCTGTAATCAACGTTTACTTTCTATGTGTATACATATGTATAGACCCGTTATTGATTTGGATATCTAACAGTGACCCTTAAAAATCAACTCCATAGATGGCTCGCTAGACCGAATTTACTTTACCGAAGAACAATAAAGTTGGCCTGCAGTGTTGTATGTATACGTATAGGAGGACTTAGGTCTCTCTTTGCAAATATGGCGTTTCTCAATAATTGCTTCGTGTCTCTATTCTTCATATACCTGTCCCTAGGTTCTAAAGCCATTTATTTTTCAAATACTGTTTTCCTGAAAATTTATTTACTCTCAATTTTTTCACCAAACTACACAAAGTATGGTAGAATGAGTGTTATATCACAAGGATATATGTACCACAACACTTTAATTCATAAACTTGAGTTTTCTTTCTTTCTTGACTTTTATTTCGTCTGGTGTAAATCTATATACAAGCAGACATGCAAATAAATCAAAAGTATGTTGATTATGTGAAAATAATAGCTTTTTTTAAATGAATATGAAAGTATGTTCGGTTTTTTCAGTCTGTCTATTTATTCCGGTTAATTTCCGAAACGACTGGACCAATTGTGACGGGAATTTTACTGGAAAATAGCTGATATTATATCTTATACCTTTAAACGAGCAATTCTTGTATATTATATATGTCGGAGAGAGATTATACATGTGCGCAGGGATAGACAGGATGTCCTCGTTTATGGTCGACGGATAGTAATAATAAATGCACCAATAGATTAAGAATACTTTTTATAAACGTAATGTTCGTTTCTTGATGGCGGCTCAAATAAAAAAGTGACTCGCGCCCGTTGACCGCTTCCCGAGTGCCGTTTTCTGTGACAGACGCCAATCTCAACTGACAGCCATGAATGGTGGCCAGCATCATCATTGATGGCACCTCTATGCCTCGCCGACATATATATATAATCTGAATCTCGGAAACGGCTCCAACGATTTTCATGAAATTTAGTATACAGGAGGTTTCGGAGGCGATAAATCGATCTAGCTAGGATTCTTTTTTTATAAAAGGTCGTTTTATTCGTGTTCTCAATGATCAACTTTATCGATAATCAAATTGAACATAAAATTTTTATTTTAAACATAATTTACCAAAAAATACCAAGCAAAGCTCGGTCATCCAGATATTAAGGAATAATACACGCTAGCAGATTCCCGTGCGATAATTTTTGATTTCCGAACCCGCGAACACAGCTAGTTGAAAATCAAATTCCAAATAGGCACTGTGGTCACCAATCCGTATACTAAACATTGTTTTAATGACAATGGTTCCCAAGGGCATTAATTCCAGTTGTGGAATTTAACGAGCTGTTAAATTTATTACCGCTTAGCGTTTCACTCGTTACATTGAAAAGTTATGGGCAAAGGGGTAATTATTTAAAACACTACCTGTAAGAATGGCTTTCATTTTGACAGCCATTCTTACATTCATGCAGAACAAAAACATTCATTGCATTATTTACACTTTATTATATTTTCATATTTTTAGAACACATGAAGAAATGGGTAAGTAATATCCATCAAAATTATTAATTTTGTTGTAATAGTGTGTTACGTAATTAGGGGACAAATAAACCTGATGTAGAATATAAAGAAGTGGGTATTTCCTTTATTCATTTTCTTAATTGTAGTGGAGGGTTAAAAATTTCCACGCACAATTTTTTTTTTCGAAAGTGAAACGATGGTTGTTATTTTACGCATCGAAGTCACTACCCACCTTATAAGGTTTGAACATTCAATTCTGGCTCATTGAAGCACATTGGCATCGCGTCGAGTCTTCTCGTCGTGTATTCCGCAGAGCCTAAAGACGAAAGTCTTCAATCAGTGCGTCCTGCCTGTTATGACCTACGGAGCTGAAACGTGGACACTCACGATACGGCTGGTCCATAAATTCAAAGTTGCTCAGCGAGCTATGGAACGAGCTATGCTTGGAGTATCTCTGTGAGGGACAGAATCCGGAATGAAGTAATCCGGCAGAGAACGAAAGTTATCGACATAGCTCACAGAATTAGCAAGCTGAAATGGCAATGGGCCGGCCACATTAGCCGTAGAACCGATGACCGTTGGGGTAGACGTGTTCTTGAGTGGAGACCGCGAATCGTCAAACGTAAGGTAGGACGCCCTCAGGCTAGATGGAGCGACGATCTTCGCAGGGTGACTGGTAGCAGCTGGATGAGAGTTGCCGAGAATCGAGCTGAATGGCGTGCAATTGGGGAGGCCTATGTCCAGTAGTGGACTGCTATGGACTGATGATGATGATGATGAAATTTAGCATTGAGCTACTCAATATTTCGACTTGACAAAATTCTTCATTCTCTTTTGGTTATCGCAATTTACGGGGCAGGATGTCTCCTTTTTTATTTTAAAAGCTTTAATTTAATTTCATTAACATGTCTTGGAATTTTGCAACCAATATTTCACCTAATTTGACTGAATTTGGCACAAACGTTTGGGTCTCGTGGCAATGCACGAAAATTTCTTTTTTTTATTCAAAAATACTTTGATTTTCACATATCTTTAACCCCATTCATTCTTTAGCCCCATTCATTTTTTTTTCTGAATTTTCCCCCATTTTAAACATATCATCTTTCACTCCGTAAATCCATTGTTTCTTCGGTCTTCCTCTTAAAAACCGCAAACATATTATGACGTGTCTAATGTAGCGTTATCAGCCTATAATGTTCCCACTGCTGGGACACAGGCCTCTTCTCTGTGAGAGGGGGTGGGCCGTAACCCACCACGTTGGCCCAGTGCGGTTGCTAGATGACACACACGTCCACTTTTTAGGGTTCCGTTGCCAAATGGCAAAAACGGAACCCTTGTAGATTCGTCATGTCTGTCTGTCTGTCCGTCTGTCTGTCTGTCTGTCTGTCCGTCCGTATGTCACAGCCAGTTTTCTCCGAAACTATAAGAGCTATGCTGTTGAAACTTGGTAAATAGATGTATTCTATAAACCGCATTAAGATTTTTACACTAAAATGGAAAAAGAAATATAAATTTTGGGGTTCCCCATACTTAGAAATGAAACTCAAAAAAAATTTTTTCGTCGTACCCATACGTGTGGGGTATCTATGAATAGGTCTTCAAAAATGGTATTGAGGTTTCTAGTATAATTTACTGAATAGTTTGCGCGAGAGACACTTCCAAATTGGTAAAATGTGTCACCCCCCCCCCCCTAAACTTCTAAAATAAGAGAATGATAAATCTAAAAAAAATATATGATATACATAACCATATAAACTTCCACCGAAAATTGGTTTGAACGAGATCCGGTAAGTAGTTTTTTTTAATACGTCATAAATCGTAAACCGCAATTTACCTTTAATTCAATCAACTCAAATATAAAAATTTAAAAAAAAATATTTCATAAACATAAACCTTATGCATAAACCGAGGATACCTTCAGGTTTGTACGGAACCCTCGGTGCGCGAGTCCGACTCGCACTTAGCCGGTTTTTTTTTTGTTTTTTGGGCAAGTCTGCACAACATTTTCAGGCCGTTTTGAGGGCAGTGGTGATGAAATAATTTACACAAAGTACAGCGCCCGTCTTGGATCGAACCTACGACCTACTACTCGTAAGTCGCAGCCGTTACCACTGGGCCACCACTGCTTTGTCTTATCTTTTAAGTATCTATTAAATAAAAGGTCAAAATCCAAACAATAGAATAGGCATTTATTTCATAGGTGTCGTGATGCATTAAACCTCTGCCATATTTCAGCAGTCGGCAAGCAAACAAATGAACATTCACATAAGTTTAACAAAAGCCATATTAAGAGTTTTATTTTTCTGAGGAAACCTCGCCACTTTTGTTGTACAGACGCCAGCACATCGAACTATCTGAAACTGTCAAATTTAGCCAATCGATCTTGAACCTAACACTTAAGCAATATAGTTGAAAACTTTTTAAAGAATTTTAACAGATTTTAGTAGCTTTTGTGTCTGTACATTCCAATAGATATCCACTATAAATCTCCCTGAAAAGTAATATTTTGCGAGAAAATACGACTGCTTTCAAATAAATCGAAAACAATCAACCACTTTTTTAAACCGACATCTTTATCGCTTCGAAATCGTTCGATCAATAGAGGTTAAGTAAAGGTTATCGCGGCTAGCCGACAGATGGGTGACCGATCGCATTTGATATCATACTTTGATTGAGTGTTATTTGACTTGACAGGCGTAAGGGTTGGCAATTTGTTTATTGAATGTGAATGTGTGTGTTTGTGAATGTGAGGGATCATTGACCTTTATTGGTATGAAGTTATCGACACAGCTCACAGAATTAGCAAATTAAAGTAGCAATGGGCCGGCCATATTAGCCGTTGATTAAATCAATTCCTGTTGGGATAGACGTGTTCTTGAGTGGAGACCGTAACGTAGGACGTCTTCTGGCTAGGTGGAGCGATGATCTTCGCAAGGTCAAAATCATCTTAATCTGTGATGTCAAAGAAATTCACTATGAACGAATCATGAACATTGCTCAATGGCATGTCGTAATCATTGATCGATTTTTCTTCATATGAAAAGTGGACTATGGCTCAGCATTTATTGATAGGCTATTCAGATGTAAACATACAATGTATGACATCTTACTCAAACTCACTCACTCATTGACTCATCTCTCAGGTCTCTTACTCATCTCTTTTGATGACAATTCGGTAACAGTATAAATAGCGAATATTCTATTTTAGCACTCAAAACAATACCATCATCATTATTTAGGTAAATGGCCTAGATGGTGTTTCTTATACTGAAGTTGGCTTCCAGTCTAATCGGATGCAGCTAAATATCAGTATTTTACATGGAGCGAGTGCCTATGTGACCTCCCCAAGGCAGTTACTCGGTAATACATTTACGCAGCAATACAATCATCCCGTTTATTTCTTGTGAATGTCGTAAATGGTGACTTAGGGACTTACTAGAGAATGGGCAGCAGCGTTCCCAATGCATTTTACCACCATACTGCGATCGCCAATCCGCCTGCCAAGCGTGGCCATTATGGTTAAGCTCCCATATTGGGGGAAGTCTATACCCAGCAGTAGACGTCTTACGGATAAAATGATGGTTACGATAGAGTGGCTATCAGACTTTTGGGCTTCTGACGACTCGAACAACAACTACATCATTTTACTAACTCATATAAAAAAGAAGCAAATAACTTTAAATCCAGTTAAATGATAAATGATTTTATTTCTGTAAGTAGGTTTGTACAAACACTTTTACATGTCAATAATATTTTTTTTAAACTAGATGAGTTCGGCGTTTCCTAACTGACTACTCTGAGAAGAAAGGCCGAAACAAACTCAGAGGTCACAGTCTCTTTTAAAGTCCAGACATAATCTTGTTCACATCATGTGAAGATCGTGTAGATTGGTGACTGAAATGGTCTTTTGAAGAAAGAACCACACAGATTGAGTGGACCTGTCCAGTCAGTGCACGCATTTGTCGATAATCATACAACTCAACTCGGAACTTAAGGAGTTCAACGATTCAACGAACAATACCAAAGAAAGGACATTTGGGTAGGCCGCAAAAACTACTCAAACTGCCAGACCATAATCAAAAGTGAAACAATGACCCACATAGTTCTCAAATTCTCAAAATCAAAGTAATATTCATACAATTAATATTCATGTCATGTGAAATAACAAAAAAAGAGTAATAATAGCAAAATAATAATAATAAAAAAACAACATTCAGTGTAGATTTATTGGAGCAGCTCAATCCCAGGCCGTTTTATCCTCAATATAGTCTTTAACAGTATAATAGGCTTTCTGACATAATTTACGCTTTATAAAAGATTTGAATTTATTTATGCTTAGTTCTTGAATGAGGCTAGGAATTTTATTATAAAAACGAATACATTGGCATCTAAACGAGCCACCTATTTTCTTGAGCCTGGTCTTAGGAACAACAAAGTTTTGTTTGTTTCTAGTATTTTAAAACGAACAGTTTATAATTTATTTTACAATATACAAACAATTACAAGAAATATTCCTCGGATGCCGATCACTCATCTCCCGAAGATTAAAGGGAAAAATTGGATTTAATTCGATCTACCATTCTGGCAGGTTGCCAGTTGCCAGTGTTAGTTCATATCGCGAGTTGTTGAATGCCAGTTAAATTGGCACCGTTTATGTTAAGTGCCAACAGCGGGTAGTTCTGAGTTTTATGAACTTTTTGTGGAGTTTTGATTGATAATTTAATTATTGAGTAGTTATCATAACATCACGTGTGGTATCGAACGTAAAACATAGCATCACCCAATTTCCTCCTATGGGTGTCATAAAAGGCGACTAAGGGACTTACTAGAGAATGGGCAGCAGCGTTCTCTATACATTTACCACCGTACTGCGATCGCCAATGGACCTGTCAATCGTAGCGATTATGGCAAAGTCACGTAAATTGGCCTATGTCCAGCAGTGGACGTCTTAGGGCTGAAATGATGATGAATGATGAAGATCACGTTTAGCTATCTGTAGTACCCACATATCGCAAGTTATGTTTAATTTCCATGTAATAGGGGGTGAGTCTATCGCAAATAACTAGAAAAATATTAGATAGAAAAGCCCAATAACACTCCGTCCGGGACTCCAACCCCGGACTACTCTACACCACCACCACCACCCACCACCACCACCCACCACCTCTCTCTCTCTCTACTCTGTAATAGCGCTTGCGATCATCAATGGAAAAGTATTTCTTGAACCTAGTAGTCGTAGAAGGCGACTAAGGGACTTGCTACAGATTGGGCAGCAGCGTACTCTATGCATCTTACAACCATGCGATCGCCAACCCGTTTGCCAAGCGCGGTGATTATGGCAAGCCCCCTTTTGGGGGGCTTATGTCCAGCAGTGGACATCTTTCAGCTAAAGTGATGATTGGAATGCGTACTTTAGATTGTACTTAAAGCAATAAAACAAAATGTTGGTTGTTATCTGTAATTTTGTTTTGTTGGAAGAAATAAATTAAAATTATAAATTCGTTCCAGATTTGAGAACTAAATTACACGAAATATTAATAATAAGTACGTTGAGAATAATAATCTGTCCTCGAGAAACTAAATTGAGAAAAATTACTAACTCCAATAAATATTTCAAAATGTCGAAATTTTCATCAACTTCGTCTGTTGACTACAAAGTACGTAGCCTTTCTTAATATAGAAACATCCTGTATTCTTAGTATATTAAAAGCCTTGTTTGAACATTCCTCCAAATATTATAACAGCGTAAGAAAACTCCGAGAAATTCTACTCAAAAGAAATATTTACTCGCTCAATCAAACGAAATGAGAAAAGTGGGGAGACAGCCATTTTGTACCGAATATACATAGTAAGTATATAACCATTATATACTGACATAAATTTGTGTGTTTGACTTCTTGAAGCACATAGGTACATTAAAGATACATAACTTTGTGGAAATTAAAATCTTTTCATATTTCTTTCAACCATTGTTGGATTCCGATTTTAAAAAGCCACAAATACTTACCTATGTCTTTAATACGTACGCACATAGGCAAAAACTACAGAATGCCATATAGGCTCACATACCTAATCATTTTGCTTCGTTTACGTTCATACATCTGGTCTGCATGTCCTGGAACTCTAGAACAAGTGACATTTACCACCCCGCATAGGGCCCGCGTGGTCAATTATGACCCACTTCCTCTTATAGAGGAGGCTTGTGAGCATTTTAAGCTGATTGCAATAATCTTACCATGAAAGGTCAGTTTATACTGGGCATATTACATATATATATGTAGTTTGATAGTAGTTCCTTTACAAAGAGCGCTATCAATAAAAGGTTCCAGGCTTATTGCAATAACGTGTACCAGATGATTTTAGCCATTGATATCCCACTACTGGGTGAAATCCTCAGTACTGTCTTTCCACGTCTCTCTAGCCAGAGCTGCCAAAGACCAATCTTTATTAAAAGAGTCCGGCTCATCCTGCCATCTCTGTCTGGGTCTTAAGCGGGGCCCACTGGGTCGTAAAGTTTTTCCCATTGATCGTCTGACATACGGCAGATGTGCCCAGCCCAATTCCATTTCAGCGTGGCAGCTTCTTGGAGTATGAAGGTGAAATATTTATACTTAGGTAAAATTATCTCCAGAATATTTTCAAAGGACCAAGTAACCATTACTCATTGTTAGTAACATTCGGTTTTTTTTTTAATGCAAACGGCCAATGTCAACAAAAATCTATAATAGTTCGATGGAATTTCGAGGAGAAAAGTTTTCGCCAGATCAAAGCGTGGGATGAAAATTGGAACTTCGGAATGACTACTTTACAATTCCATTCCAATATAATGTTTGTATTAAGTACATATGTGTTTGTATTTCCAGTTTCTTGCGAAGGTTTCCGGGTTTTATACGTATATTAAAGCGTGGGCACACGATATTGGACATTAAAGTTATTAACATTTATTAGTAGGAACTTCGGTATTAGTTTTACTTTAAAGATCGACATACATAAACTTGATAAATTACTTCCTTTCCTTTTTAGGGTTCCGTTGCCAAATGGCAAAAAACGGAACCCTTATAGATTCGTCATGTCTGTCTGTCTGTCTGTCCGTCTGTCTGTCTGTCTGTCCGTCTGTATGTCACAGCCACTTTTCTCCGAAAGTATAAGAGCTATGCTATTGAAACTTGGTAAGTAGATGTAATCTGTGAACCACATTAAGATTTTTACACTAAAATATAAAAAAAAACAATAAATTTTGGGGTTCCCCATACAAAGAACTGAAACTCATAATTTTTTTTTCATCAAACCCAGACGTGTGGGGTATTTATGAATAGGTCTTCAAAAATGGTATTGAGGTTTCTAATATCATTTTTTTCTAAACTGAACAGTTTGCGCGAGAGACACTTCCAAAGTGGTAAAATGTGTCCCCCCCCCCCCCCCGTAACTTCTAAAATAACAGAATGATAAATCTAAAAAAAATATATGATGTACATAACTATATAAACCTCCACCGAAAATTGGTTTGAACGAGATCCAGTAAGCAGTTTTTTTTTAATACGTCATAAACCGTAAACCGCAATTTACCTTTAATTCAATCAACTCAAATGTAAAAAAAAAAAAAAAAACATTTAATTTCATAAACATAAACCTTATGCATAAACCGAGGACACCTACAGGTTTGTACGGAACCCTCGGTGCGCGAGTCTGACTCGCACTTGGCCGGTTTTTTTGTTTAGTGTAAAATGAAAACGACATTATGATATTTGTTCACAACCGTTCACAGGTAGGTATACAGACACAGGTCTCCTCTTAGTGCGAGGGAGTGGGCCGTAATTCACCACACGGACTCAATGCGGACAAGTGGATGTCAGTTGTAATATGTTATCCAATTTTCGGTTTCTGGACATGCCGTTTCCCTCAACAACGCTATTGCATATTCTAATTTATAAAAGACGGTAGCAAATCGAGAATGTATTTTTATACGAACAAGCGTAAACAATCATTGCTATGAATAAAAAAATGAACATCGCTAATGGTAGAACTGAGTTCATTGGACAAGAAACGACGGTTGTAGAAAGAATTCAGTTGAATGGAACTGACATTTCACAAAGAATAGTTTTCTTATAGCTATGCAACTTGAAGAGACAGAATTGATTTGGTTGAAAATAGGAATGAAAAGGAAGGATTCGTTTGTAGGATAAATATTCATTTAGACTTATATCTTTTTTTTTTGCTGACACACCCTGGCAACAGTCATACCTACCTATCACCTCAAACTCAAGGTAACATTTTAAGCTAGCTTTTGCCCGGGGCTTCATCTGCGTAGAGGTCGGAATTTAACCTAGCGAAATGTACTACCGCAATATAAAGTATTCAAAACCTACCTTTGTTTAGGCGTAAAAAGGTGACATATAGACAGAGTAAATTTTAAATTTAAAATAATTGTATAAATGGATATGGATAAACCATTTTTTCAGGGATGACATAAGAATGGTACCAATTAATTGTTCTAATTTTATCATTTGATTATAAAGTTGGAATTGGAAAAACAGGAAATGAGCATGTCTTTCAAAGTAAATGAAACTTTCGCCGTAAGCGTATTCGTGCACGAGAGAGCTCGAGCCAATTGATATGCATGGATATTAATGAATGGGGTTGCGAAGCGAACAACTGAACTTCCAAAAAAAATTTTTCTTCGCGCTATGCACTACAGGTGTTACAAAAATTATCTTCCGTATAACCAATTGCTCAGTAAATACGGGCTTCTGACACTCAGCTCTAGACGTAAACAATTAGAAGTAATAACACTGTATAACCTTGTTAACGGCAATTTTGATTGTATTCATTTGAACAATGTATTGTGCTATGCAGTCCCCAGAACTGTTCATAGACGGCAGGTGCGTGCTGGCAAACTATTTGCATTAGGTACCTGCCGATCTAACACTGGTGTACGATCACCAATTCGGCGAATGGCTGCAACCTACAATGAAGCATTCGAACACATAGACATATTTACATTGTCTTTGAAAAGGTTTCGTAGTCTTTTATACGAGACACTTAAACTTTTAGACTAGTTTTTATTTTAATTTTTAATTTTTTTACTTTCTTTTCTTTAAAATTGTTTTCTTTTTCATTACTTTTATAATATTAGTGTAACTGTCATGCATGTACAGTTCACCTCCTAGTGAGTTTAAAGTTTTAATTATTATTGGTAATCTGTGAACAGCGCTGTGGGTTACATTATTATTTATGTAACTTGTGTTTTCCTTTATGTAATATTGCATAATGTAACTGTTTGTTGTTCCTAATTAATAAAAAATAAAAAAAAATAAAAACTTGTAATGATATCAAACAAAATTTTGGCATTGTCTTAGAACTTTTTTGAATTTCAGAGCAGAAGATAAAAGTAATAAAACCCTGTAATGCTATGATTAATGTATGTTAATATAATTTAATTCCATATTGGTTTAGCTCGCTCAATGTTTAGTATGAGATCCTAAGTCCGATTCCCAGGTCAGCCACAGTCTTATTCGGTTTTTCTATCTGAAGTAGCAGCTCGTAGTCTAGATCTGTGCCTTGTTGGTGGCAATACACTCGACTTCTATTACATGGGACTTAAACATAACTGACAAAATGTGGGTGTTGCTAAAGCTAAAATATGTGATTTGTGTGTGTTCATTTACTTATTCGTCCTTCTAGTGTTTTGTCTCAGCCTAAAACCTGTTAGTCGTTGCCGAGATTTCCATTTATACGAGGAAATTAATGTCCTGTCATCTAAACAATGCAGCCATGCTCTCGTGAGGGATTGCTCCAATTTATTGCACTCAACAGGCAATTAAATTGTTTAGCGTTAATGGACCTTAAAAGCATTTTCATCTAATGAAACGAGAAAATAATTGTGTGTTTCGTTTAACTCCAAATGATGACAAATGCTGTTCCTCAAAGTAAATCTCTGAGTTTGTTAACTTAGAGCTCCCAACAGCAAAATGAAAAACGACTTCAATATTTCACTTTCACCCGTATAGACTTCCGACGTTATTAAATAAATCACCATTTGTTCGCAGGTAATGTACTGCCCGCCCCCCTACAATGACGGGATGTCGGGTCGCCCCCAGCCCACCAAAACTACCCGAACGGGCAACGGAAACTCCTGTCACGACATCGTCTGAGACTCAGTGAAGAACAGGGCACGTTACCACACCAAGGACCAAGCCACGGTAGTGTGAACATGCCTTTATATCTCGAGAAATGGACTTTAAATAGTGTATCTCCGATGTAAATATTATTGTTAGATCTAATAGATGTATACCTTATACTGTTACGTAGAAGAATGTATTACTTCTTATTGTATAGAACTGTAATATCATATTTTTTATAGTAGTTCCTTTTCAAGTTTTTTGATGTCTCTGACACACTTCTATATTCCGAGCCCCAATATAGAAGTGAGTATGATTAATCGAAAAATAATGTAAATATTAAGATTTTGTTTACTATTTTATGATGTCTAAAAGTTTATGTAATATAAATTTTAGTAAAACTAAAATGTACGAATTAGATATTAAAATTAATAGTTTAAACATCGAATTATACGATAGATATAAATGTAAATAAAATTTTAAAACTTTTCGTAATTAACAAGTTACATTGTACACGTTGTAATCTTTGACTGTAAATTACATCAAATTATAAAATTATTATAGAACATTAAACTTTGTAACTAATAAAATGAATAGTAAAAATTAGTTTGAAATTACAGAATGTTATAACTGTATATAAATATCTAAGTCATAATTACATAAATGTTATGTTGTATTAATTTTAAGTGGATTTATGTAAAACGCTTTAAAGTAAGTTATTATCAAATAAATGTTTTGATAAAATCGGAGTTTATTCTGGTCCTGGTAATCCTATTTAGATCTAAATATCATCTTCTTTAAATGTATAATTGTAATAAACAGATTATTATCAATGTCTGCGGTATAGTCTAAAAATAACATCAAAGAGAGGAAATTTGGTTAATTTAAAGAAATTGTTGTGAAAGTAATTTTAAGATTCTTGAACGAGATATCTAAGCTTACGAATTATACGAAGTATTTATAGTCTTCAGTGGGAGAAGGTGTAGGTGTTGTAAAAGGAGACAAGGCAATAATCCTCATGATTTCAACCAATTTGATTCATTATCTTATCTATTTCTATGGTAGTTAACCAAGATTATTATGAAGGGTGGGCCCAAGTAGAACAGAACTGGTGCCCTGAGACAATGAGGTGGGGTCGTGACAGACCATGTAGGAGATGGCGAGACGAGCTCAATAGGTTCCGTCAATTCTTGAAAGAGGTCGCGTGAGCTCGGGAAAGATGGGAGGAGTGGAGAGAGGCTTTAGCCCAGGAGTGGGACAGCGGAAGTTAGTAATAAAGATGAAGGAGCCCAAGTTTTGCAATGGAACTGATATAACTTTACATAAACTCATACCTTTTCCCATGGAGGTACAAAAAGTGTAGAACGCCACTTGCTTGGTTTTGCTACGTTTACGTTCATGCATCTCGTCACCCACACACGCAGATAACGAGTAGGTACTACGCACCTGACTTTTCTGAAGAACATCTAAATAACGTAAGTACGTATATATGTTACCGGCCAAACCCGATTTCAGGACAAACTAGTTTTGCCTAGGCTAAACTAGTTCTTCCTATACGCGATAGGATTGACCAGTATAGCCTAGTTCAAACTAATTTTTCCTAAGCCCGATAGGATAAACTAGTTTAGGCTAGTCCAAACTAATTTTTCCTAAGCTCGATAGGATAGACCAGTTTAAGCTAGGCCAAACTAGTTGATCCTGATATAAATACGCATACTCTAGGATAAGCTGGTATGGCCCAGTCTAAACATATGTATAGTAAATCTAGAAAGTCAAAATAAATCGATAAGCTGAATAAAATACTCCGTAATTGGGAAAATAATAATTTTTATTAAAACCATAATGATTCGTCGTTAAAAGTTATGGATAATTGGTAACTCATACTATAACAAATAATAAGTGTTTTTTTTTTTAATAGAAGCAATAATCATATGTCAATTATTAAAATTGTCTACGTCTTTACCATAATGTTTAGACTGGGCCATACCAGTTCATCCTAGAGTGTACATATTTATATCAGGATCAACTAGTTTGGCCTAGCCTAAACTGATCTCTCCTATCGGGCTTAGGAAAAAATAGTTTGAACTAGCCTAAACTAGTTCATCCTATCGGGCTTAGGACAACTTAGTTTGGACTAGGCTATACTAGTTAATCCTATCGCGTATAGGAAGAACTAGCCTAGGCAAATTAGTTTGTCTTGAAATCGGGTTTGGCCGGTAACATATACAACATTAGTTTTTGTTTATGCGAAACCCGAAACACGGGTCTAGTATTTTTATGTAAAGAATCTATGAAAAAAATTTCAAAACTGTATCATTAATAATCACAAAGTTATAAGCTTGTTACGGTACCTGATTGTCCTCGCAAAAACATATGCAGCCTACCGGAGGGCACCCACGCCAGCCGCGCGCGCGGCTCTCACTCTCACTCATTGATAATAATTTGCCACAGTGATTGTTTATGTATTAGTTGGTGATAAACATTTTCCATCACGCTTGCTGGCTTTGGACTGTCGTAATGGTCAAGTGTAGGTAGATATTATTATGTAATTTATTCGTAAATGCAGTAGTAAGTGGTAAAGTGTAATCAATGCCATTTGTTGCACCTTATGTCAACAACTTAAAGTTCAAAATGGATGAAAATTGTTAAACATCGCATTACTGATGTTGCGTCCTGAAATAGTTTCTCTATGCGCACGCAACGCGTAACGGAATGACATCTGACTTGTCAAGTTTGATTTTGACGTTTGACACTTTCTCTTGATTTGGTGCTTGAAAAGGGATGGCGGGTCCTCGTGGCGTCTCGACCCCTTTTGTTAAATTAATCCCTTAGAACGGGTCGTTTTGTGGACAATCTGTCATGACCCATAGTTTGGATTGTTAATAACCCCTAATTTGGCGTAATAACACGGGTTTTGGACATATTTTCGATAAATAGTTTGAAGGTTAAGCAAAGTGTGACGCTGTTGGGAACGAGTGATTTGAAGACCGCATGCTGTGATTGCCTCCAAGCCTTGTTGAAGCGGATTCTAACCTGAAGAATACTCGTAACGTCACAACACAATACATATACACTCACTTACATACATATCTCCAGGTTGGCACCAGAGCAGTGTCCTTCAACCACCAGGTAAGTGCTTTTGTTGTATTGTAAGTGTTTGATTTGATTGTCTGCTCCGCGTACGGCGGACAGTACGCTAGCCACTTCTTGTCTCTAGAGCCCCAAGGTTATCACACTTCCACTGCGCATTTAAAACCTTATGTGGGCCTAGTCTGGCAGCGTATATTTTGGTAGCAGAAGCGCGGTTATAAGACATATAACCACCAAATTGGTAATTTACAGTAGGCTAATTACTTGGCAGTCTCTATAAGGGAAGTAGTAATACGCTGTAAACATTTGATAACTATAATTAATTGTTATTTGAAATAATTTGTTGGAATTTATTGAGTCGAGTAACTCATATTGACGGGGTCAACCAGGTTTGCATATTCTAACAGAGTTGGTTAGATTGAGCTATGTTATAACCTCTTGTTGTTGTTATTTGACCTCTGTCTTGTATTGAATGTCAGGAAGACATTAAAATGTTGAGTTTGTACCATTGATATGGTTATTTGTGAATATTAATATTTGAAATTGGCATTTTTGAGTATTACCATTGTTTTGAGTTGGAATAAGGGTTCATTATTGTTGTACCATTGACACAGTGGTTTGTGAACTTGACCACACAGCTGCGGTGGTTCGCTTCAGCTGCAGCAACCGCTGAGCGCCAGGATCTTGAGGGGATCACTCTTGCTCGGTTCGAGCAGTTGAACTTGAGACTCGGCAACGTTGATGCTCTGCTCACCCGCTACAACCAGTACATTTGTGAAGTGGATTTGGAAGTGCTGGATCAGGCAGCACGTGACAAGGTCCTTGCTGACTACGACCAGATCTTGGACCTGGGGGATGTCATTGGTCAACGTGCTCGGGAAATATTGGAGAGCCGGACACCTGTCCAGGTCAAACCGGAGACCTCGGTTGTTTCAGGTCCCGGACTATTGAGTAGACTGCCTACTTTGGAACTGCCACATTTTGACGGTCGTCTGGACCACTGGTTAAGTTTCCAAAACCTGTTTGAAAGTTTGGTTGATGCACGCTCGGACCTCAGACCCGCCCAAAAGTTGGCCTATTTGTTGTCTGTCCTGGAAGGTGAGGCCCGAGCCTTGGTGCAGCATCTGTCTTTGACTGACTCAGCCTACCCTACCGCTGTGGAACTACTCACCCGGCGGTACCAAAATAAACGTTGTTTGGCTGACGTTCATATTGGATTGATTTTGGGGTTACCGGTCATTACTGGATTGTCAGCATTGCGTACTGACCTGTTGAACCCGTTGGTGGCAGCGACCAACGCTTTAAAGCAATTGGACTTGCCGGTGGACCAATGGTCTTACTTTTTGGTACATGTTGTGCTGCAACGGCTTCCTGCCGATTTGAGGGCTCGTTTCGAGCAAAAGTATGGTGGGGATAGTGTCACACATCTCCCCCCATTTGATGACCTCGTCCAATTTTTGGAGGATGAGTGTCGGTTTGTGGACAACTCTGGCGTTGCCACTGAGTCATGCCAGCCGTCTTCCCGGCCACCAGACCAGGGACGGACTAGGGCTCGCGGGCCTGTTGATGGTCGTCCCGCCGCTCGTTTTGCTGGCACCCAGAGTCGTCCTGGTTGTGAGTTTTGTAGGGACACGGGGCATGGCATGGCAACTTGCGCGGCCTTTTTGAAATTGCACGTGAGTGCCCGCCGCCGAATTGCCAATGCACGCCGCATGTGCTTCTCTTGTTTGGGGGCTCACTTCCATCGGGACTGCCCCAACCCCCGCCCTTGTAGAATTTGTGGGGGGTCCCATTTGGACATATTGTGCGCTAACGCGAACCACGCTGGCAGACCAGCCTCTGATGAAGGTTCGCGTACGGGGGGGTACCATGGAGTTGGTCACCGGGCTTCTGCCTTGCCGGTTCAGAACCGGGGAGAGGCCCGCAATTTTGAGCGCCGCACTCCACCCCCCGCGCAAGTTGATCGGGAGCCGCGCGACCGCCATTTGGTCTCCCCGCGTAAAGGCGATTACGCAGTTGTTGCTAGGCAGCGCTGGCCAGACCAGCACCGCCTTCCCTCCCCTCCTTTGGCGGAACGTCCCCGGTTGGAGTCACGCCCCCTGCCATTCAGGCATCCGGTGGGATATGCCCTTCCAGCGATGGCGCGTGGCTCGGGACACCGCGCGTACGAGGAATTTGAATTGCATCCTCGTCGGGAAAGACTTGGGTCTGGGTGTGGCGATCGGTCGCCGCCCAGGCATTGTTAGGACATTGGCGCCTGCCCCGCTAAGGTACCCCTCAGATCGACACGGTTTTGTTGCCAACGGCATCGGTCGGGTCTGGGGGCCCACGGGGGACTCTATTGTGGTCCGTGTCATTTTGGACATGGGAGCCCAGGGTTGCCTTTTGTCTATTGTTTTGTTGTTTGTTTGTATTGTTTTGGGCAAAATTGTTTTCTTCAGCGCCTTTGGACTGCGGGACTTGGCTGGGACGAGCCAATTCGGGAAACCCTGTTGGAAGATTGGCTCCAATTTGTATCCGCACTCCCTGCAGTCAACGAGGTCGTGTTACCCCGCGCTATCCTCCCCCCTGGGAGCTACACTGCTACCCTTGTTTGTGATGCGTCTTCGCACGGTAATGCAGTTATTGTTTGTCTGCGCACCGTCTGCGCAACAGGCCAGGTGAATTTGTCACTGGTCTTGGCCAAGAGCAAGGTGGCCCCCTCCGGACGGCACTGACCATCCCTAAGTTGAATTGTCAGGGGCGGCGCGTCTTGTGCGTCTATTGAACCACGTTGCTCACACTTTGGGTGGAACTGTGGACATTCGGGTTTCTTACGCCTGGACGGACAGTCAAATTGTTTTGTGTTGGTTGAAGACGTCCGTCCACTATTTGGAGGTCTTTGTTGCGTACCGAGTGTCCCAGATTCAAAATTTTGATACGCCTTTGATTTGGAAGCACGTGCCTGGAGATTTGAACCCAGGCGCCGTGGCCTCACGCGGGTGCATGGCACCCCGCTTGTTTGCTTACCCCCTATGGTGGGGACCAGACTGGCTGACTCATCCCGAGGATGATTGGCCTCGATCGCCAGTCTTGATGTCGGGTCCTTTGCCCGGGATCAAGGTGCTCACTGTTGGAACGAAGGACCCTGATTTTTTGTTGAGTCGATAAAGCTCCCTCGACAAATTGTTGAATTGTTGTTTTTTTTTGTTGTTGAATTGTTGGTGACTGATCGTCACATTATGAACTCGCATGCCGGTTGCAATGCGCTGTTGGCCATTCTGCAGCGAGAGTTTTGGATATTGTCGGGAGCCGTTATTAAGTTGAACCCCTTTTTGGACGATACGGGTCTTTTGTTGTTTGGTTGTTGACGGTTGAGGCACTTAGCCTTCCTTATGGGGTCCGTGACCCCCTTTTGTTGCCTAAGGAGGGCCATTTGGTTGTTGTTATTGTTGTTTGGTTGTTTTGTTGTTTGTTGTTGTTTTGACCCGCCAGCCTGCCCCCATTGGGGGGGTATTTTGAGGCCGCGGTGAAAGCGGCACAGGGACTCTGGCGCAGATTGTTGGGAGACACCGCTCTCACCTTTAAGGAGTTAGCTACGGTATTTTGCCGTTTTGAAGCTGTATTGAACTCGCGTCCATTGTGCCCGCTGTCTTCGGACCCGAACGTCTTGGAGGCCCTGACCCCGGGCTATTTTTTGATTTGACAGCCACTTGTCGCCCTGCCGGAGCACCCTTTTGTCGATGTGAGCCAAAATTGGCTATCGCGGTTTCAGTTGGTGCAGCAGCTCGCTCAGAGTTTTTGGAAGCGTTGGAGCTTGGAGTATTTGCACATCCTCCAGCAGCGCGTCAGGTGGACTGATAAAACGCAACCTTGTCGGGATTGCCAAGTGATTAGCGGACGGGAAGGCCCGTCCGGGGGGGGGTAGATGTTGCGTCCTGAAATAGTTTCTCTATGCGCACGCAACGCGTAACGGAATGACATCTGACTTGTCAAGTTTGATTTTGACGTTTGACACTTTCTCTTGATTTGGTGCTTGAAAAGGGATGGCGGGTCCTCGTGGCGTCTCGACCCCTTTTGTTAAATTAATCCTTTAGAACGGGTCGTTTTGTGGACAATCTGTCATGACCCATAGTTTGGATTGTTAATAACCCCTAATTTGGCGTAATAACACGGGTTTTGGACATATTTTCGATAAATAGTTTGAAGGTTAAGCAAAGTGTGACGCTGTTGGGAACGAGTGATTTGAAGACCGCATGCTGTGATTGCCTCCAAGCCTTGTTGAAGCGGATTCTAACCTGAAGAATACTCGTAACGTCACAACACAATACATATACACTCACTTACATACATATCTCCAGGTTGGCACCAGAGCAGTGTCCTTCAACCACCAGGTAAGTGCTTTTGTTGTATTGTAAGTGTTTGATTTGATTGTCTGCTCCGCGTACGGCGGACAGTACGCTAGCCACTTCTTGTCTCTAGAGCCCCAAGGTTATCACACTTCCACTGCGCATTTAAAACCTTATGTGGGCCTAGTCTGGCAGCGTACAACTGAACCACAGCAGGCTGTAAAAAATTATAAATTTGTACCCTTGACTATCTTTGCGTGTTTAAAAATGTTAATCATCACTATCTACAATAATTGGCGTAATCACTATTTACAAACCGATACAACTGTTCGAAACTTTCTTGTATGCACTGCCATGCCAGGGAAATGTTATCACCACAAACAGCTAGTTTACGTACCATCTCCGTATAATGGACGTTTGAGTACGAGAAAGACATGATAATTTTAAAATCTAAACACTAGCCCCGGGGCCTCGGCGTCCGCGCGCTCGCGATCCCGTATTGTTGCGTGACGTGACTGATACGTGCACATCTGTCCGTAGCATTCGGGCGACTGAAAGAAGGGGGGGCGGGGCGCCGTCGCGCGGTCCCGCGCCTACGCCGCCGCGCCGCCGTACGCGTCCGTTATGAACTTTCGTGACCCCTGTGTGCAAACAGATGATTGCGGATACCAACTTTTAAGCGTAATTAAATATTTTTGGTACAAAATATAACATGGTGTAAAAATTATTGGAATCGATTCAGTTACTGATTCTGAACAAACTATATTCAGGTTTCGCATATACTAAAAATAATGTTGTATATGTAATAGGAACTACCAATCGGCCACGCCTTTTCCGAACTATGTATGGGTTGGTTTTCACTCTAAACGGATGCAGCTGAAAACTATTATTTCAAGTGGAGCGACTACCTATCTGACCTCCATAAATAAGTTAGTGTGAACATGATACCCTAATTGTCAGACTTTTGGAATTTTGACTAGCTGCAATGACTCAAAGATCTGCTACTGATAGCCAGGACAAACGGCTGAGCTTGATTGCTGATGCACGGAGGGGATACATGTCTAATGTAATGGATGATCAACCAACCACGAACCAGCCGTGGCAAGCGTAGTTTAACCTTCAGTCGACCCTTTTTTTTTTGGGAAATCGTCCAATGACGTCTCCCGCTCTAGGGTGGAGCGGAAGGGCATGTCAGACCTCTACTGACTAAAACCCATCCGTGTTCCTTCAGTTGCCCATATGCCAGGGCCACGGTAACTCTTTCGAACAAATCTCGCGACCCTGGCAGGCATCCGTCCTAGCAGACCCCTTCAGTATTGCTGATATATCTTTGAGCACCTCAAAGATATATCAGCAATACTGAAGGGATCCGGCAATTGAGACTCACTCAGTCGACCCCTGCGGCCGTTTTATGTGACGACATATCTATATTAATATGATAAAGCTGAACAGTTTGTTTGTTTGGTTGAACGCGATAATCTCAAGAACTGCTTGTTGGAATTGAAAAATTCTTTTAGTGTTCGGTAGCCTATGTAACGAGGAGAGCTATAGGTTATATAACATCACGCTAGGACCGTTAGGAGCCGAGCGAAAAGAAAAAAAGTCACGAATATGTAGACCTCCCATGGGCAGGTGATTCGATGCAACAGGGTGGGTTGGGGGAGCAAAAATTTTTACGCGGACGAAATCGCGGATAGAAGCTAGTAGCCTATAACCAGCGGACGATTAATACGCTTGCTGCAAAATTTCATTTTTTTAAATAATCATACATTGTTTAGAAGTTATGACGTAACAGCTGAACATATACATGTTTGTATATAAGGTGTATCTATTCATACACGAAATATTTTAAGAGGTACACCTGTAGGTGTAAAGAAGCTATAGCAACGAAAACAAAATGTTTGTAAGGGTTTTTTTTTTAAATTGAATATTTATAAATTATTTAACGCACATAAGAAATATTGGCTCCTTCTTATTTTTTACGGCCCGTGACACCGCGGCCATGCTCGTGCCGTCCGGTCGTCACCCTCGCAGCGTCAGGAGGGCCATTCATAGAATTTGGAGTAAAGGTTTTATGCAAAACGTCTCAAGTAGTTTTAAAATTATAATAATTACGAAAATTCAAAAACGCTTAGATAAAAAAAAATCTTTTTGCTTCTATAGCTTCTTTACCACCTACAGGTGTACCCCTTAAAATATTTCGTGTATGAATAGATACACTTTATATATGTCACCGTCATATTGTAAATACTGTTAGATAGGTAACAATCTATCTAGCAAGATTTTAATCTATCAAAAAATTGTGAACTGCGAAAACCATTTATAATCTAATGCATTATTTTTCATTAGACTAAAATATGATAAATCGAAGTGAAACTGTCGAATTGTGAAATGGCATGCGACAAAATGCACCTCGCGCGCTGATTGGTTGAACGTCATTTGTCAACTTGTTTGTTGTCGAATGTAAACAAACAGTGTTTTGGTGATTGTTAATTGATTCCGTGTTGAAAATAACTCAAAGCTTTATGATATGATATTGTTGTGGAAGTAAAATGAATCTGTGATTAACCAAAGAAATGCAGTTTGAATGATAAATAAGTTAGTGTTAGTCACCAAACGCTTTAGCTTTAGTTACATATATTTTTCGTGTTTTTCTCTCATTTGATAATATTCACCATGTCGGATATTGAGCCAGTCCATCAACAATAATCAGAAATATCAGTTACTAGCTTCTGCCTGCGACTTCGTCCGCGTCAAATTTTTGCTCCCCTGACCCTTCCCGTCGCATCGATTTGCCTGCTAGTTTTCGTCCACTTTTCGTTGCTCGCTCCTTTTGAGTTATAGTGAGTCAACCTTAAAAGATAGACACATGCTCTTGCGGACTTTTTTATAGAACTTTTTAAAAGAAACAATTCCGTCATACATGATTTTTGCGTTACTTTAACCGTTTACGCAGCGCACGCAACGGAAACTCTCAAAAGGAATAAATTTTCCCCGTTTTTACAACATTTTTCCTTACTGCTCCGCTCCTCTTAGTTGTAGCGTGATGTTATATAGCCTATAGTCTCCCTCGATAAATAGACTACCCAACACAAAAAGAATTTTTCAATTCGGACCAGTAGTTCCTGAGATTAGAGCGTTCAATCAAACACACAAACAAACAAACAAACAAACAAACAAACTCTTCAGCTTTATAATATTATATTATATAATATATATATATAGTATAGATTGTTAATCAGGATGAATTCACCACAGAGTTACAAAACTATTACTGTGGGATTATTCATTAGTATTATTGGAGAAGCGTTCGTCGGCCGCTGCTCGCTGCTAGTCCGTTCTCTATAAAATCACATTTATCTCAGCGTGTTAGGAAAAGTGAAATTTATTTTTAAAACAATTTTCTAAATAATCATGAAATGGACCCACATCACTTCACTTATTACTGATTACTAGGTTCATCAACTTCAATCTCCAGTAGTAGGTACTTATACGAGTGTTTCTTTTTACACGCTTTATATTAGCTTCACTTGTATGTTTGTTTGTTTGTAACCGACTCCTTATAGCGCGATTTTGACCCACTTTAAACGACCAGATTTCATTCAAACTTTGCACACCTGTCAAAGACCGATGACAATGCAATAATTTCATAAATTTGTGCCATTATCCTTGCCAGGGTTACCAGGACAGAAAAAACTATCTTCGAAAACTACGCTAACATACGTCACAAACTACGCTGACATACGTCACAAACTACGCTGACATACGTCTCAAAATTCGAAACACCCTAAAAATAGAAAATAAATAATAGTACTAAAAACACGCTTCCATAGAAAACCAAACTAAAAAGTAGGAAATAATGGAAAAAAAGCGTGGGGTGCTTTTTAAGGTATTTTTTTTATTGATATCAAGCACCCACGCTTTTTTCCATTTTTTTTTAAAACTATTATTTTAATCCCATTTCTTCCCGTGGGTATTGGAAGAGGCGACTAAGGGACTTATAGAAAATGCCAGCGGCTTCGCCCGCGTGGAGGTCGGAAATTATCCCGCGGGAACATACTACCGGGATAAAAAGTAGCCTATGTCCTTTCTCAGGCTCTAAAATATCTGTGTACCAATTTTCATTGAAATCGGTTCAGTAGTTTTAGCAGGAAAGCGAGACGGACAGACAGACAGAGTTACTTTTGCATTTATAATATTAGTGTGGATAGTGTGGATTAGTGTGGATAGTGTGGATGTGGATGGGCAGCAACGTTCACCAAGCGTGACGAACGGCAAACCACCCCAAATTGGCCTCAGTCCAGCACCGGACGACTTTCGGCTGAAATAATAATAATAATGATGATAATAATAATTATTATTATTTTTACATGTCTCGGGACCCTAGGGTCCCGGTCTTTTGGAAGACGTACAAGGGGCCGGAGCCAACTCGCAGAGGCCCCTTAGAAAATTCGTATCGATGGGGCCAGGGTACTCATCGGCAAACTATACTGCTTCAGAGAGGGCAATACATGACCACGAGTGATGCCCTTTGTAAGGCGGGCATTCTCGGGGACTGGAATCAGTCCTCCAGAATACATGTCCCGTATCACAGAGCGCATCGACTTCCTGAAGCAGAAAGTCTGTGCATGGGCAAACCGTATTCGGCGGTATAAACGGCGGGTTGACCGATACAAGTATGTTCCAGAGCGATGAGTAGGAGGCAGACAAAATGTGACGGACGTGTACTGCCCGGATGATGTCACCACGAGTGCATTCTGGCGCAACATTTGGTCAGTGCCCGTCTGTCACGTAGAGGCTGGCTGGATGCAAGATGTCGAGCGAGTATGAAACAATACCAGAAATGGAGCCGGTGCAAATTACGCCAATAGACGTAGCCTCGTAGAATTGGAAATCACCGGGACCGGACGGACTGCACAACTTCTGGTTAAAATGGCTCACCAGTTCACACAGTCGCCTGGCATCTCATTTCCAGTTATCCTTAGAGTCTGGGTTGCTACCGCAGTTTCTAACAACAGGCGTTACCCACCTGCTCTATAAGTCAGGTAGTACCGCGGAACGTAAGAATTATAGACCAATCACATGTTTGTCGACGGTTTATAAATTTCTTACATCCATTTTGAGAGCGAAAATTTGTTCGCATATTGATAATAACTCCATTATGTCTGCGTCTCAAAATGGACGTAGGAACGGGTCCCGTGGTACTAAGCAGCTACTCCTCATCGACATCTCTCTCTCGATCATCGACCCTTTCCTCATCCGAAAATATAAGTATTTGGGTATGTCGGAAGCGTTAGGCATTAACGATGCTGACATGAAGCAATCGTTGAAGGAGCGCTTCTTTGGTCGCCTGAAGAATGTATTAATTAGTCTTCTTTCAGGCGGAAACAAAGTGCGCGCCTTCAACGGTTGGGTCATGCCGGTTTTGATGTACTCTTTCGGCATACTCAAATGGACTCAAACAGAACTCGACGCCCTGGATAGGAGGGTCCGTACAATACTGACCGCAAACCGGATGCATCACCCACGATCATCGGTGATGAGACTGTAAGTGCGGGGGTCGAGGCTTTATAATTGCAAAGACCCTCCACAACCGCGAGGTGTGCAGTCTCAGGGAGTATTTTCTAAAAGCCGAAGTGGGTATGCACCGTGATGTGGTCGCAGTGGACAAGGAGCTCACCCCGCTTTCCATAGCTAAAGAGAACCGGCGCAAACCTGTAGTACTTACTACCGATGACCGCAAGGAAGTATGGCGAAACAAGGAGCTTCACGGGCGCTTCTACCCAGTGTAGATTTCTTAGCATCCGTATCCTAGCTACGTTTTGGTAACCTATTCGGGGAAACTGAAGGTTTCGTCTGTGCAATCATGGACGAAGTTATCTTGACGAATAACTACCGGAGACATATTATGAAGGACGGGACGGTTGACGTGTGTCGGGCATGTCACTATCCAGGTGAGTCCATCAGACATATTATCTCTGGTTGTTATCGTCTGGCTAACGGCGAATACTTGCACAGGCCAAGCTAACCAAGTAGCCAGGATTATTCACCAGCAACTTGCTTTGCAATACAAACTAGTGGATTCTGAGGTACCGTATTATAAATATGTGCCCGACCCAGTTCTCGAAAATGACCATGTCACGTCGTACTGGGATCGGTCTATCATTACTGACAGGACTATTGTCACCAATAAGCCTGATATAGTGGTGATAGACCGGTTAGCGCGCCGCACAATGATAGTCGATGTTACCATTCCGCATGACGGCAACCTCGTGAAAGCTGAGAAAGAGAAACAGATTAAATATCTCAACTTAGCACACGAGGTTGTTGACATGTGGAATGTTGACTCGGCTGTCATTGTGCCGATTGTTGTGTCAGCCAATGGGCTGATGGCCGATACCCACGACCAACACCTGTCGAGGCTATCGTGAGGCGGTTGGATCAAGAGACTGATTCAGAAGGCAGTACTCCTTGACACGGCTCGTATCGTGAGGAGGTTCCTGTCTCTGGAGCCCTAACCACCGGTAGCTTGGACCCTGCTCCCGATACCGGAGGTCCACTATTTTTTATATTTTTAAATGTTTTTTGTTGTAAATTTATTTTTCTAAAAATATTTAAAAATGTAACTAATAATATGTAGATAAAGAAATAATAAATCATGTTTATGATAATTAATGAGACTATGTCAACGAATCAATTGGCATAAATGAATATATTGTTTTTCGTTGAAATTTTTCATACAATTTAATTCGATGTCACGATTGTTTATGTAATGTTTTACGTGATGACGCCAGTATTACTTAATTTTAAATTTGAATGATTGGTTTGAATAAAAAATATTTAGTCGTACTTATCAATGAAATTTACACCTGTATTCAAGAAACAGATCATTAAAAAAAATATATATAATATAATGTCGCTTGACTCCTTGACATAATTTTTTTAACGGTACTTATCAATGAAATAAAAAACTTTTACAAAAAAAAAACAACCAACTTCCTTAATAAAAAACACTACAAAGTGAAAAATAACTTTAATTTCGGAAGTCGGTGGCAAAAAAACCTTAAATACAGATCCTAAGAACCGACTTCCGAAATTAAAGTTATTTTTCACTTTGCAGTGTTTTTTTTAAGGAAGTTGGTTGTTTTTTTTTGTAAAAGTTTTTTAGTTCATTGATAAGTACCGTTAAAAAAAATACAGTCGAATTGATAACCTCCTCCTTTTTTGAAGTCGGTTAAAAATAAAATAAAGAAGATAAAAGGTTTATTGCAGAAACTTGTACAACTTTTACAGTAAATCTTTCATAGGGACCTCCTTCTCCGAGTTATCAATTCGAGTGTATTTTTTTTTGTTTGTTACCTCATAACTTTTGACTGGGTGAACCGATTTTGATGATTCTTTTTTATTTGAAAGCTGGTGCTTTCCGAATGTTTCCCTTTTTAATATTGTTCCATCCGGACAATGAGATCCATGTGAAAACCATATAAGTCTTAAATTTGCATTAAGCATTTGCGGCGATAAATGAACGAATAAAGCGATTAGTTTAGTGCGGAGTATCTACCATAACTAAAAAGTTAAAAATAAAATGTTTTAAGTAAACGGTATACCTATGCTTATGGTCTCGCTCTCTAATGACATGTTCTCATTAATTAGTTAAGGAATATCAATGGGAACACGTTATATACATCATTATCAATCTCATATTTAACACTAAAAGTCGCTTCGTTGTTTTTCATTGCTATACCCGCAAGATCAAACGCGAAATGTTCGAGTTCTCAATGTTTAAGTAACGAAAATGGTGACTAATGACTAATTACTACAGTTCTCACTTCAAGCAATTACTGAACTATGGAATAAAAATCATTACTTGACTAATTACTTTTACTGGAGTAATTACTTTGTGTTGATTATTAATAGGACTATTAAGGCTACCGTTATAGAAATGGATGAGGAGGACTATAAACGATGAATTTTTGAGACGGGCAAGCAGGAGGTTTTTGGAGTTTACTCCTTAGGAATCGATTTTCATTTATTTTTTAATGAAAATCAAGGTAGCCGGGTATGAAAATTTGTCCATTACGTTATGCGTTATGTTGTGTTTAATTATCTATATATTTTGCAATCGATCGTAAGGAGGAAGCTCCAGTCTTTCGTCGGAGCTAACACACAATTTTTTCTTCTAGTTTTTATTGTAACTTGTTGTAAAGGTTAGCCTGTGAAAAGTGTTTTTCGATTTTCTAACTGTTTAAGTACTCAAAAATTCACAAGCTCCGATGGAGTGTATTGATCCACACAAGAAAAAGGATATATTGTCATTCAACTTTCTTTTTTTTTAATTACTACTTAATTTTTACTTAATTTTCTACTTAATTTTTAGTAAGAGCAGTCTTAGGTTCAAATTCAGACTGGAGCTCACACAATGCTCTCAAACCGCGCACCAATGCTCACAAACCGGCGAAGGGAAACATCATGAGGAAGCTGGCATGACCTAGAACCAAAACTTCGAAGACATGTGACATCTACCAACCCGCACTGGGCCCACGTGGTAGATTACACCTCACTCACAGCAGCAGTGTCAACGTTGAAAGCTGATTATGAAAAGTGTTTGTACAAACCTACTTACAGAAATAAAATCATTTATAAAATAAAAATAAAATAAAATACGTTTAATTCAGGCTATTAAAAGTCCATATTTCGTTAGTATTACATAATCTTAAAAACTATGTTAGTCGTGAGATCAATAATACTCGTGTGAAAAATAAATTAAAATTAAATTGAACTACATTAAATTGAAATGAATTAAATTGCAATAAATTAAAATTGAAATGAATTAAAAATTAAATTGTTATAAGTAAAAATTTAATTTAAACGAGTTAAAATTAAATTAAGAATAAATTAAATTAAATTGAAATAAATTAATATTAGATTGAAAAAATAAATAAAAATAAAAGTTGTAAATTAGCTAAAATAAAAAGATTAAATTACAATATAATATCAGGTCACATGCAGCCTGATGAGTCTTTTCACCGCTGGCGATGCTGGTCTGTCTGCAAACATCCTTAGGATACCGTTGCTACCTCCTCGAATTTGGCGTATTAGTGAGGGTGACTTTTTGCGCATTATAGCGTAAAAGTCATCTACCCTCGCGTCGGCAAACATACCCGAGGCACTGCAAAATCGAGGTAGTCGCAACAGAATCCTAAAGACGTTGTTATACTGTACTCTGAGAGCATTGTAGGCTCGCTGCGTGTAGTTGGTCCATAGGGCACTTGTGTAGAAACTTTGGCAGTAGGCTCTGAACAAAGTTATCTTTACTTGTGTTGTACACCTCGCAAACCTATGAACCAACATGTTAGCACGCACCGACAATGCTCTCCGCTCTCTCTCAATATCTGCGTCATCATGCAGGGTTTCGGTCACAACATGCCCTAGATACCTAAACTGCGAGACCCGACTCAAAGATACCCCGTTGAGGTACACTGGTGGTATATGTTCTGGTTGTTTATTATTACCTCTGATGAGCATATACTCACTTTTTCCAACATTGTACTTCAAGCCATGCTCCGCAGCATAGGCCTCACAGATACTACCTCACAGATTTATGCACTGAATGTAATACGAGTACAATTGTTTCAAAATCTGTGAATGCCCATCTTTTCTCAAAAAGTGACGGACAGTCTGTTAAGGACATTTTCGTGTAGGTACATTGGTAAAGGTCTGCACTTACCTTTCCATCTCAAAATTTCACTCAGTATAAATGGTTGCTAATATGGAAATGTTTCACCCTGTTTCTGTCCAGTGTTATTATTACAACAATTTAGATCGAAAACTGTGGTAACAACAGACTAATTAAGTCTTCTCTATGCTCGAAATTGAAGCGGGTGACGATGAGTGTTGTGAAGATTCGTATTTCTCGGGCGCGTGCGACGTCGCGTCGGTATGATTTACCTACTCAATCCGACGCCGGTGCCTTGAGGGTAGTTCACGACTCAAGTGTCGACAATCGCACGTGCTCGTTCAGTTTTTTTTTGTTGTTTACTTTTTGGTCTCGTGGGCTTTTCAATAAGAAAATAGTTTTGCTTGTGATATAGGGCATGTTATTCCAATATTATCAGTTTTAGTGACTAGGCCAAGTGCTTGCGCGTGTGTGGTATAAATAACACGATGTGACAGTTTGTGTGAAACTAGACGATTTGGCTGAAGGTCACCCAAAGGGCGATGGAGAGGGCTATGCTTGGAGTTTCCCTACGCGATCGAATCAGAAATGAAGAGATCCATAGGAGAACCAAGGTAACCGACATAGCCCGAAGAATTGCTAAACTGAAGTGGCAGTGGGCAGGGCACATTGCTCGCAGAACAGATGGCCGGTGGGGCCGAAAGGTTTTGCGTACCGGAAGACGTAGAGTTGGAATTCCTCCAACAAGATGAACCAATGACCTTGTAAAGGCCGCAGGAATCCGCTGGATGCGGGAAGCACAAAACCGGTCGAAGTGGCGGAGCTTGGGGGAGGCCTATGTCCAGCAGTGAACGTCTTTCGGCTGAAATGATGATGATGGTGAGACGATTTACTGATGCTTTGTCTGACCACGACACGATGGAAGTGAAAACTTACGACTAGCTCCGAGTATACGCGATTCAGCGTCATCTCCCAACTGCAGCTGAGTATACTCGACTCAGCGCTACCGACTTGAGGGGTGTCAAAACTCAGTTTTGTTAACTATTTAAAAAAACAGTGCACTTATAGATTTTTTTTCTTCTAAAATTAAACAGAGAAACTTTAGTGATGGTTAGGATAAAAGAATACCCACCATAATGTTTGTATTAAATATTGTTGATATTGTCAACCCCGTGTTTACTGCCTACCTTGTACAAATATGCAAATCATAGTCACAGTCGCTATCACGAGCAACTTTTGGCGCTTTTACCAGTCAGTAAACTGATATTATTAGTCTTGAAAATTAATTTTATAATTTTTGAAGGGCAAAACATAGCTGCCAACTAAAATTAAACAAAACTATTCATATTTTTACATGGAAAGTAGTACTGATTTCAATTTTTTTTCCATTTTTTGAGAACAGCAAGAACGCGGCAAACATAACCTGCCATCACTCAGGTGGCTGTTATCATTTAGGTACGAGCCCCGTAAAACATACATTAAAAAGCAATACGATTGTCGTTGCCCCGGTACCCAGGGTTACGTCGAGTTGAAAGCTGTCAAATTCGTTTTGTCTGAAATCAATTGTGTCCGTTTAGCGTCGCAAATCAATCGAATCAGTTTTGTTGCAAACAATATTCGTCCACAAGAGTGCAGCCTTAAGTTTGAGATGACAGTGATACTCTCTACAAGAGAGAGAAATCCTGGAAGAGACTGTCAAAAAACATATACCTACCGCACGCACTACAGAGAAAGCTTTGTCCAATAAAGATTTATGTAGTAATAAATTAGAGGGTGGTAAAATACGACCTTATTTTACTACCGGACAATTTATTACCATTAATGGCTCAGTCGGAAGTACTTAGTTTTCACGGCTTTATGTAGGTAGATACTGAAGTAGGCATAGTTTCGACTTTTTATTACTTCTACCTTGATAAGGTATGTTTTCACAGAGGTCGCAGGTTTTTCCCAAAGCTGACGAAGAAGTAACTATTATCAATTCTCAAAGTATCAGAAGATAGTGTAAGCGAACCCTCTTCAAATAAATTTATCCAGTTACCTGCTCCTGCCCGCGACTTCGCCCACTCTAAATTTCTTGCTCCTCCGATCCTTCCCGTCGCATCAAATCGCTTGACCCTGCAAGATCTTCGTATACGTAACTTTTATTCTTCCTCTCCTCGGCTCCTAGCGTGATATTATATATTTTATAGCCTTTCTCGATAAATGGGCTACCCAACACTAAAATAATTTTAAATTTGAACCAGCAGTTCCTGAGATTTGCGTGTCCAACCAAACATACTCTTTAGCTGTATAATATTAGTATAGATTGTGGAATTAAAACTTAATGTTTTTACGTAACATCTTAAAGGTTATTTAATATTTTGTATGTATAATGTTTATGATTAATTATTTGAATAACATGTGCAAACTATTATAGTAACTTCAAAGTATACAATAAAGACACTGGAGGACTAGAGAAATATTTTTAACACAGGAAGCGACTGGCTCTTACGGCGGTCTCCAAAAAAGTTCCCTCATCCACACTAATCCACACTATTATATAATGATATATATATATATATATATATATATATAATATTATAAATGCTAATGTAACTCCGTCTGTCTGTCTGTCTGTCTCGCTTTCCTGCTAAAACTGAACCGATTGAAATGTTTGGTACACAGATAGTTTAGAGCCTGAGAAAGGACATAGGCTTTTTATTTCGTAACTTTGTCTGCGTCCGCGATACTGGACATTAACGCAGACGAAGTCGCGGGCAGAAGCTAGTAGTCTATAAACAAAGATTGCAATGCTGCTCTTGTGTATGTTCTCATGCTGAATTTTGACGCACCTTATCGATATATACGTACGGCTCGGGATTACTACAGCACAAGCACGTCGTCTGCTGGCCACCATGCCGCTCCGCTGATGTCACTCATAACTTTGCAAAAAGAGCGCGGCAATCGACAACAAACGGGACACTTACAGCTAAAACAAACAGATCAACGAAGTGCATTAGTCTTAAACTTGATAGTTTCCACTTATAAAATATAGAGAAAAAATCTGTACTTTCTAAGGACATTCACACAACATGAAGTGGTAAAGTTACGTTTTAACCACTTCATGGTTGACAACATGCTAGTTAGGAACGAATCTATACCGTACTGTTTACAAAGCTTGATATTATTGAAGCATAAGCTTGCACGAACAATGTACGAATTCTGCCTATAATTGGTTGACAAATGGCATGCGTAAAGGTAGTCAAATAGCCAAACACGGCATAAAGATAGACTTAAGCTGCCACCAATAAAACTAAAATTATTTAAGAAAAATATATACTACATGTCGATTATTCATCATCATCATTTCAGGTGAAAGACGTCCACTGCTGGACATAGGCCTCCCCCAAGCACCTCCACTTCGACCTGTTCTGTGTTTCTCGCATCCAACGTATTCCTGCGGCCTTCACCAGGTCATCGATCGATGTCGATTATTATTTACAATCATTTACTAAACAGTTTTCAAGACTACCTCTGAAAATGTAAATAAAAATATCTTCAAATTACTGCTGCTTGAAAGATATTAGACCATTAATGACTAGACTAGACAGAAGACAAATCAGCAGAATCTGTTATTTGTAATTTAGAATAATGAACATCGCTGATTGTAATTGACATTCGCAAGCCAGGTTACAACGTATTCCTGCAGCAGGATATGCTGAAACATACACGTAATTACTGTTGTTACAGTTGCGTTATACCATATTCTACTAAATAAATATTTTTGATTAGATTTGATTTGGATTGGTGGATATGTGATGAATATCTGACTGAATATTGACTGGTCTGTTATTCTAGTGGTTAGTGATCCTAACTGCGAAGACGGAGATCGTGGGTTCGATTCCCCACCCAGGACAAATCTTTGTGTTCTGTGTCTGGGAGTAATTTATCTATAATGTGTATGTATTTAGAAATATATAAGTATGTTTATCAGTTGTCTGGTTACCATAGTACAGGCTCTGCCTAGTTTGGGATCAGATATCGGTGTGGTGGTTGTCCTAAGATATTTATTTTTATTTATTTTTTTTCAGTGACCCAAAAGCTACGGGGAATGACTACTCTCATTCAAGGAGCAAGAGTCACTTCGTGCTGTGTAATCTAACATAGGTGACCCAAATACTACATACCTACAAGGTTCACTGAAAGTTCCATTTATCGGAACAGAGCTTGCAAGTCAAAGATGGTATTGAAGCCTTTGAGAGCATCCCTTTCTTAGAAATTGAGGAGACATGTCCGGCAGCCTTTCTTTATCTATGTATTGACCCAGATGTTACTGAAACTATTTTACCCAATTATCGTGATTTTGGATATAATATTGTAACCGACGTGTGCATACTAATTGTATGAACCTAAGCGAGGCAAAAGGAGTGTGTAGAGATCGTAGCGGGTGGCGTTCCGTGGTTTCTGCCTACCCCCATGGGAAAAAGGCGTGATTGTATGTATGGATATTGTTGTCAATAGCCTTACGTAAGTGAATGTCCATAAGCACATCATTAACAGTTCGCAAGACGCAGCGTCTTTATTACGAGACACATGCCCATAGATAAAGTATCGTTATTTGATTTTTACATTGCTTGTGCAGTCACTTAGTGACATATTTAGTTAGTAGTTAATGAGCAATGTATTTACGGCAAAAATGAAACAGTCGCTGTGTTTTTTGAAAGAAAAATAATAAGGCCAGAAATATTACACTTTTTTAATGATTTTAAAGACGAATGTAGTTAAATATTTCTACATAAGGTAAGTGATTCCATGATTTACAAAGTTTTTGTTTTGGCTTCGGTTTTAACAAGAAACCACTTAAAAACACGGTATTCTTACAATTTATCAAGATCAGGGTCGAAAGCTTGCTAGTTCGCGGAGACGGGCGTTTGCCTATGAAAATGTCATTTTGAGCTTGTCGCGCGGACGTAGACACTTTTTGACACTTCTGTGTTAAGAAATCTTGAATACAATATACAATCTAACACTGATATATACATTTTATGTAGCTTCGAGGATATAAAAAACAGAAAGAGCTCTTTGGGCATTAACACTAGAAGTGCGGGCGTCCCAAATTTGACCCATTTCGATGTTCTTGCTGCTCTAATTAATATTTTATTATGCTTATAATCGTAACTTTTTATGACTTTTCATGAAATATGATGATTATTATTTATACGAGATTTCAACCACGTAAATGCAATATACATTTTTTTTTATCCAAATTTACCTCAAAGCGCGGCTGGGTCAATTTTGACCCAGCCATGGATGTCTGATTTTAACTTTATCTTTCTTCTAAGTTAATCTATATATCGTTGATTGGTGTCAATGTAGGTACTAAACATTAGGTGTGGGCAGGGGGTGGTGTGACATTGGAATCCCTGCGTTAGTAACCGGGCGGTGCGCGGTGGCGAGAGCGTAACGTGTGTTTTATTTCTGTCGCATCACACTTACGTAATTTTTGCTCACTATGGCTAAACGTGGTCTAAGATCTGCTGAAATCGAGTATCAATCATGGCCATCTGCTGCTCATCCTTGAAGCGAACCACGCGCTTGCTTAGTATGTGTGTGATCCAGTCTGTGAGTAGCTGTTCTAATCCATGTCTGGAGAGGGCGCTGCTGATGCTGGAGAAGTTTATTTTGTCGAAGGTTTCTTTGATGTCTATGAAGGTACCCAGGCAGGTCCCTTTCTGATGAATCACTTCCTCTATCTAGCTAACTACCAGATGAAGTGCCTAAGCGGCGGAGCTACCCGAGCTGTAAGCGTGTTGGTCACCGTGCAACGGTAGCGTTTTCAGAGCGCTGTCCCTCAGCTCCCTGTCGCACAGCCTTCCCAGGTTTAATTTTACCTTTAGTAATTGTGATTGTGATTTCTATTTTAAAACAAAGTACACCAAAAATATGTGTAATTCGTAATAAAAACATTCTATCGTAATTACAAGTTTTTTATTTGTGTACACTTCACATTACTGTAGCAAAAAATAAAATGGCCAAAATTGACCCATCCGCGCTTCTAGGGGTGTCGGTCTGTTCAGCGCTTCTAGTGTTAAACAAATCGTTCTCATGGCTGTCAGTGAGCAGTGTTCATAAGGCTGACAGCATAGCCACGTTGGATGACAATGCTGATTCTTTGATCAAATATAGTCCAGCCCTAGACCAACCCCAAAACAACCACCTGGCGATGACCCAAAATACTCGATGAGCACTCGGACCCCCACGGCCTTAATACAATATTTCAACCCCCAATGGCTCCAATATATACCTAACTCCCAACAAAATTACTGAAACACCTAAATCAAACTTAAAATTTGAACCCTATATTGAACCATGTCCTAACAATACAAACTGCAAAGCTGTCGAACACTGGCAGCGGGATCGTGCGAACGGTTCGGGCGCGGGGCTGCGAGGCACGCGTAATGGATTCACATTAATCATTACGGACCTACTCAACAATTATACTAAAATGAAATAATCGTGAGCCAATTATGTTATTAAGTGATCGTTATCGGCACGTCACATTAAATGTTAAAACATTTTCTTTTGTTTTATCGTCACCGTGAAATCGCAGAAAATGTACATTGACTTCCGTATACACGCGATGCAAAGTCAGGGAAAATAATTGTTTATCAAACTGTTACACTACACGTCGACTTGCCGTGTTATGGCCGTTTCATAAAACTGTCAAGATTGAGAGTTGTGTTTGTTTATATATGTTTTAAAAATTAAGTTTTCAGTCGATTTCGTAAACAAGATTTTTTTCTAACATTTCGTTTATGCATAGAAATGCCAAACAGTCAACTTCGACAAAAATCCTGCTCTATCCTTTATTTCGCGAGTTCACGTTCAGTAAGGAAATTTTGGAGAACCATAAAGCCTAGTATTGAAATGGTAACCAGCTTAATTTCTGCTCATACCTTGCAAATATTGCCCAAAATGGTCAGAGGGAGAACACAGTTGAATATTTAAGTTTGTTTGTATGTTTGATTATATCTGTATGTATTATGTTCCTCAATATCTTACAAAGAGCTGACCCTAAATAAATTGAGTAAAGGGCAGGAGGATACTGAATATCTTATCAAGAACAAACAATTGTAGGCTTACATTACATTAGTGATAAGCCAAGAAAATAAGGAAATTTTACAAATAATACATGTCCAGCCACGATTTAAAGGTCGTCAGTCTATCTAGATTGGATCTTCCCATTCTCCACTTGCCGATTCACTCAAGGACTCGTCTGCTCCATCGGTAATCGGTTCTTCTAAAAGCATGACCAACCTACTGTCACTTCAGCTTGCTTGCTCTTAAAGCTATATTGATAGGTACGATATTTTCACCTAATTCCATAGAATGAGACAAGTGGTGGCCTAGTAGTATCGGCTTGGACTTGTTGAAAGTCGGGAGTTGGAATTATTATTTACTAGCTTCTGCCCGCGACTTCGTCCGCGTTAAATTTCTTGTTTCCCCGACCCTTCCCGTCGCGTCGAATCGCCTACCCGTGCGATTTTCACCGTTTTTGCGACATTTTTCATTACTGCTCCGCTCCTCTTAGTTGTAGCGTGATGTCATATAGCTTATAACTTTCCTCGATAAATAGGCTACCCAACACAAAAATATTTTTTAATTCGGATCAGTAGTTCCTGAGATTAGCGCGTTCAATCAAACAAACAAACAAAATCTTCAGCTTTATGATATTACTAGCTTCTGCCCGCGACTTCATCCGCGTCAAATTTTTGCTCCCCTGACCCTTCCCGTTGCGTCGATTTCCCTGCTAGTTTTCGTCCACTTTTCGTTGCTGCTCGCTCCTTTTGAGTTATATTGAGTCAACCTTAAAAGATAGACATATGCTCTCGCGGACTTTTTTTTAGAACTTTTTAAAAGGAACAATTCTGTCATACATGATTTTTGCGTTACTTTAACCGTTTACGCAGCGCACGCAACGGAAACTCTCAAAAGGAATAAATTTTCCCCGTTTTTGCAAAATTTATCATTACTGCTCCGCTCCTCTTAGTTGTAGCGTGATGTTATATAACCTATAAATAAAACCCCCCTCCCTCGATAAATAGGTAGCCTAAGCCAACACAAAAAGAATTTTTCAATTCGGACCAGTAGTTCCTGAGATTAGCGCGTTCAATCAAACAAACATACAAACAAACAAACTCTTCAGCTTTATAATATTAGTATAGATTAGTATAGATAAGTATAGATTTGTTCAAATAATTTCATCATCAGTGCTCTAAAAGCATTGATCGAAAACATCGCGAGGAAACCCGGATATCCTAGAACCAAAAACCGTAGACATGTGACATCTATCAACCCCGCACTGGGCCCGCGTGGTTGATTCTAGCCGACTCCCTCTCGAAGACAGGAGGCCTGGATCCCAGCAGTGAGAACTATAGGCTGGTTATGCAGTATACCATTGAATGATCTCTATATTCTTCAAGCATATACCTAATAAACAAGTTATCCCCATAGTCAAATCGCAATAAAACCATAATTTGTAGCCTCAGACAAATTATTCAAGATAAGGCATGTATTACACAGCTCCGGTGTATAAAATAGCGAAGTTCTAAGCAATCGCGTGCCTGATATAACGCGATAAGTTAGGAAATGAAGTAACGCTCTATAGTAATAAGTTCTTGATTTTACATGCTATTATGTAATTTATTCTGACTTTTTTTCCGCTTGTGTGCAATTTATTTTGTGGTCGACACGTTTTTCATGCAATGGTTTTTTTAATTACAAGTTTCGCCTTGTATTTAAAAACACCTCGATTCGAGCAAAAAGTTCACCGTCCACTGCGACGTAGGATGTGTAGAGAGGTTTGTAAAAAAAAAATATGAAAAAGAAGTGGGGTGCTTTTTGAGATATTTTTGAATTGAAATCAAGCACCTCACGTTTTTTTTTCGTTAATTTCTGCACTTTAGTTTGGTTTTGTAAGCTGGTTTTTCATTTGCTGCGAAAGCGAATTTTTAATTTTTTTAATTATTTTTTTTTTGCTATTTCGGTTATTCTGCCCAGTATAATGGCAATAATTGATGAAATTATTGTATTGTCATCGCTCCTTGATAAGTGTGCAAAGTTTCAAATTAGTCCGACGTTTTGAAGGGGATGAAAATCACGTTCAGAGATTTCGTTACATAGATACACACCAAACGAATAAAAAAATGTTAAAAAAACATTTCATTTTAGCAAAAAGTTTACCGTCCACTGCAACGTAAGACGCACGGAGAGGTTTGTCTTTCTGCTCTCCGGATGCATAGTTTATTTGTTTGACAGCCACGTATCCGTGCTTAGCGTGGGCATGATTTCGCCTAAACTTTTATACAAAGCGAAGCTAAAGCGTATAGCTTTGTCGTGGGCTGATGTGGAGCGGCGCCTTAAAACTATTGGCGGAGAAAATGAAATGTCATATTCAAAGTAGGCCATTTCAAATTCGTCAGAAGTCAAGACCCCTTAAACACCTGCTTTTTATCTCTACAAGTGCTAACACTTACACAAAAGTGCTTATAAAATATGAAACAATATATCGTATAAATGGGTGGAACGCTTTACAAAAAAAAAACCGGCCAAGTGCGAGTCGGACTCGCGCACCGAGGGTTTCGTACAAACCTGTAGATATCCTCGGTTTATGTATAAGGTTTATGCTTATGAAATTAAATGTTTTTTTTTTTTAATTTTTATGTTTGAGTTGATTGAATGAAAGGTAATTTGCGGTTTACGATTTATGACGTATTAAAAAAAAACTACTTACTGGATCTCGTTCAAACCAATTTTCGGTGGAAGTTTACATGGTTATAAACATCATATATTTTTTTGAGTTTTATCGTTCTCTTATTTTAGAAGTTACGGGGGGGGGGGACACACATTTTACCACTTTGGAAGCGTCTCTCGCGCAAACTATTCAGTTTAGAAAAAAAATATGTTAGAAACCTCAATACCATTTTTGAAGACCTATTCATAGATATCCCACACGTATGGGTTTGATGAAAAAAAAATTTTTGAGTTTCAGTTCTAAGTATGAGGAACCCCAAAATTTTTTTTTTTCTATTTTAGTGTAAAAATCTTGATGCGGTTCACAGAATACATCTACTTACTAAGTTTCAACAGCGTAGCTCTTATAGTTTCGGAGAAAAGTGGCTGTGACATACGGACGGACAGACAGACAGACAGACAGACGACAGACAGACATTACGAATCTATAAGGGTTCCGTTTTTTGCCATTTGGCAACGGAACCCTAAAAATCTGGCCTCTTTGTCACTTCTCAATGATGTAGAGGGTGTCAATATCTACAGAGGCTGAAAACGTCTAGATACTATATAACAAAGCGTTTTCTCACAAAATTCCGTCTCAAGCAAATCACTGGGCTGAAATAAGTATAATTTTTATTATATAGGTGCTAAAGTAAGTCAGATAGCTAGAATTGAAGAGCCGTATCTCAAATTGAAACACGAGTACTATCAGTATTTAGTCATAAATAAGCCGATTTTATATTTCTCCTGTATCTTGACGGTCTATAAAACATATATGGAAGGTCTTAACGTACCACGTACTACTAACGTAGTAAACTAAGTATTCTAATAATAATACCAGGAATATTTAGTAGAATTTTGTACTAAATATTGATGTAATCCATCATCCTACACATTGAGTATTTCAAAAGATAATAATTTTACCATTCCGTTGCAATTCAGTGTATAAGGCTACCATGAATAATTCAAACTATGATCATGAACAGAGTTTGAGTTTGGTTGTACGGATCATTCTTCACGAATCTATTACCAATGAATCACTGAACTATAAACGAATCACGAATTCACAAATCTATTAGGTACGAACTTTATAAGCGTTTTACTACAAATTCCAGAATTGTGCCTACAAAATGGGCTTATTTACTACTAAAAATGAGTAGTACTCACGTTTAAATATGAGACATGGCTCCTCAATCCATACGATCACCTCTAACGGCCAAGAAATTATTTTGGTCAGGTCATGTGAGGTGGTCTTTTGTAGAAAGAACTGTACAGATTTCAGTAGACCAGTGCTCAATTTCTTTGATTCTACAGTCAATCGGTCATCGCACGCATTACGTGTCTATAACATCAAACTAATTCGATTAGGTTTTCTTTTTGTGGGTGGAAAATCAAATGACGCCTTCCGCTCTGGGCGGAGCGGGAGGGCGTGTCAGACTTTTACTGACTAAAACCCACCCGTGTTCCTTCAGTTGCCCATATGCCAGGGCCACGGTAACTTTTTCGAACAAATCTCGCGACCCATCGGCATCGGTCCTCGGGGGTCCGCGATCAATATATGCTGACATCTCTTTGAGGCGCGCATGGAACACAACGCGCCGTCGGCCGGGGAATTCGATTAGGTCTAAGTGTTGGTTCAGACCTACACTATTACAAATTAATGAAGTGTCCAAATTCCCGACCGATGGGGTCTAGGCACCAATTTTCAGCTCCGTTTACTAAAACGGGCACTCGACCGTTTTTCTATCTCTATTTCGACTATATTAGCGGGATAATGGCAAGTCATTGATGAGCAGACAACCTTTACAGTATCTAGCTCGGTCCTTAGTCATTCCAAGTAACGAGTGCAATACTGTAATGGTGGTCTGCAAATACAGCCTTATATAGTTCTAGCTTTTTTTGCCAGCGGATTCACCCGCGTGGTGGTCGGAAATCCCGCGGGAACAACTACTAGAGTAAAAAGTATCTTGTGTGTTTATCCAGGCTATACACTATCTATCTGCTGAATTTCATCCAAATCAGCTCAGTCGTTTTTGGATGAAAGAGTAACAAACATCCCCACAAATTTTCACATATTAACATTAGTAGGACAGGCTGGCAATAAAATATCTTTAATGGCATTCGAAGAGTTTTAAAATAAGCTGTCAAATGCATTAGAAACAAAGTTTTTGGTTTAAAAACACAGAGGATCATGGCAGGCGCGTGGCTGTGAACAGGAAACCGTGAAATAAACGGAATGTTTACGAAAGTTGAACAACAAATGTGTTTTATTATTAGAGAGTACCTGGGTACAGGGTCTAAAGGCTCCCACAAACAGGCGCGACGTGACTGTCGTAGAACATTTTCTATGTAAATTTCATGGAAATTGTTCAACATGAGTCCCCTCGCACCTATATGAAGAAGCTTTAAGGCTCCTATCGTACAGCGCAATCAGAGAGGCCTAAGAATAAGAATGCTATAAATTAGTGATGATGATAAACGGTTTTGCATTCTGTTGTTACGTCACCCTATTTGTTTTTTTCTTCACCGCCCCCAGACGGTAAATAGACGTGAAATTTCAATTAAATTGAAAGGTGAGAAGACGCCTGAGCATCGAGCGAGCAACATGTCAAGATGATTAATTGACTTTTGTAACACGAGTCTAAAAATCAATTAGTTTCGCTTCATTCGTTCAGAAAAATAACATTATTTTCTTATATCAAGGAAGGTAATATTTTGTTAGGAAATTAACTTCTTAATTTGGATATACAGCCCGTGACCGAAGGTTCATTGAAAAAAAAAATTGTAGGTGAAGAGAGGTTAAAAAATAATTATTTTGTGCTGTTGCCTAACGCGTAAAACATTTTGTTTGTACAAGCATACATAATACAGGATAGCAGAGGTTTCGATACGCAAACTGTAACCATGAACTAAGCACATGATCCTAGACTCCTTTGAGAAAAGAAAATCATGGGTTTTCAAAAACATTTTTAATACGCTTTTCTTAGCTTCATACGTATGTTAGTATGTTACGAAAACTTTGAACATGATTTTGACCCCTTTCAAAACGCCGGATTAACTCGATATTTAATATACTTGTCAAGAACTAATGACAATTGAATAATTTTATAAAGTTGTGCCATTATCCTTGCCGAGGTTACCAGGATAGAAAAAAATCTGTCTTCGTAAACTACGCTGACATACGTCACAAACTACGCTGATATACGACTCAAAATTCGAAACACCCTAAAACATGTAAAACAAATAATAGTTTAGCGTTAGTTTATTTTGACAGTTGAGAAAAAAAAATGTTTCATAGAAAAGTGTAGTACTAGTATCAACGCGGTTTAAAAGTTTGGAACAGCAAATATATTTTTCACCCCACCATCTCGGAAAGAGTATTTTTAATCTTCAATATCTGAGTGGAAAAGCCGTGTTTATCCACTAGAGGATAAAGTAAATTGAATTTAGAACATCGTGTGCACTAAGTTTGTGAATTCAAAACTATTAGTTAGCAATGATTTATTTATTTCATGGATTACATATTTAAATTAATAAAGGAAAAAAATACAACCTGAGCTACCCGGTAATCCATTTTCCCAGAGACGGTGGGATGAGCCGCTCTGCAGAGTAATACAAGACAATTTACTCAACACGTCTGCTACTACTGCGGAGCGTGCACGTCTGCTGGCTGTGGGTAAGTGGGAATCGGGTTTATGGCTTCATGCACTACCGTCGTCGAATATCGGCACCTTGTTCGACGACACTACTTTCCGCCTCGCTGTTTCCCTACGTTTGGGAGCTCCGTGTTGTTCTCCTCATCGCTGTCACTGTGGCGAAGTTGTCACCAGTCTAGGACACCACGGCCTGTCTTGCAGCCAAAGTGCGGGTCGATTAGCGCGGCACGCAAACATAAATGACATCATCCGACGAGCTCTTGTCACCGTCGGCGTTCCAGCTGTATTAGAACCCAATGGCTTGGCTCGCGACGATGGCAAGAGACCGGACGGTATGTCCTTATTTCCATGGAAGGTGGGTAGGCCTTTAGTGTGGGATGCAACGTGCGTCGATACTCTTGCGCCATCCCATCTTCCTGGCACGGCGTGCTGTGCTGGAGCCGCTGCTGCGGCTGCGGAAAACCTCAAGCGGCGTAAGTATAATAACCTTGTTGGTAATTATATTTTTGAGCCGTTTGGGGTTGAAACGCTTGGGCCGTGGGGTCCGAGTGCTCTTAGCCTATTTAAGGATATTTCGAAACGGCTGGTGGACACTTCCCGTGACCCAAGAGCTGGTTTTTACCTTGGCCAGAGGCTAAGCATTGCCATACAACGTGGTAATGCCGCCAGTCTCTTGGGTACTTTACCAGGCGACAGCGATGCGGATGACTTTTCGACGCAATTTTTTTTTAATTTGTAAATAGTTTTAGTTAGTTTAGGTTGTATTTTTTTCCTTTAAAAACTATTTAAATCTATTTACTTCTATCTCCATGGTACCGAATTTATCATTCAACCTTTTTCTAATTTGTAAAACTTAGACTCGGAACCTTCTTGATATACTTTTGTTTTAATTTGCTTTGCGCGCACCATTTTACTTTTCATGTCACCAACATTACAGTACCTAACAAAAATATTACACTCGACTTAAGTAACTGTAGTAACGTTACTTTCAATTTTTCTTAATTATACCTAAGTATCATTTGAAATAATTTAAAGATTATTCTGTAATACTTACCTATCATAATGTAAAGTAAAGTAAAAAAAAAATAATGTAGTACATAATAAATGTTAATACCTAAACTGAAATAAAAGTATCTTGTGATTGAAATGCTTTTTTTTGCATATTTAGTCATTTCCTCGCTGAGGTGGGATGAAAAGTTACGTGTTGCACTCGAGTGCAAAGATTTTTTACCTCGTGCTCTTTTGATTCCCTCGCTAACGCTCAGGATTCTAATTTTTGAATCACTCGCTGCACTCGTGATTCAATTTTAGAATCCTTCGCTTGCTCGGTCATCAAAATTGAGCACGCGGTTAAAAAGCAACTTTGCACTCTTGTATAACAAATAACTATTTCATCCGGGCATCTCGGAAAGAGTATTTTTGCCCTTCGATATCTGAGTGCAAAAGCCGTTTTTATCCGCTAGGGGATAAAGTAAATTGAATTTAGAACATCGTGTGCACTAAGTTTGTAAATTCAAAACATCATTAAACCTATTTACTTCTACCTCCATGGTGCCGAATTTATCATACAACCTTTTTGTAATTTGTTAAAAACTCAGACTCGGAACCTTATTGGTGTACTTTTTTTAATTTACTTTGCGCGCCCCATTTTCTTTTCACGTCACTAACAAAAATATTACACTCTGCTTAGGCAGCTGTAGCAACTTTACTTTCAATTTTTCTTAATTATACCTAAGTATTATTTGAAATAATTTAAAGATAATTCTGTAATACTTACCTATCATAATGTAGTACCTAATAAATGTTAATACCTAAAGTGAAATAAAAGTATCTTGTGATTGTAAATGCTTTTTTTGCATTTAGTCATTTCCTCGCTGAGTTGGGATGAAAAGTTACGTGTTGCACTCGAGTGCAAAGATTTTTCACCTCGTGCTCTTTTGATTCCCTCGCTAATGCTCAGGATTCTAATTTTTGAATCACTCGCTGCGCTCGTGATTCAATTTTAGAATCCTTTGCTTGCTCGGTCATCAGAATTGAGCACGCGGTTAAAAAGCAACTTTGCACTCTTGTATAACAAATAACTATTTTGTTACCGACGAAAAACTTCAAGGTTGGTACAAAATCATGAACGGAATCTATGGTAAGAGCTTACACGTAAGCTTTTTTTTTGTGGGTGGGAAATCGTCAAATACCATCTCCCGCTCCGGGCAGAATGGGAGGGCGTGTCAGACTTTTACTGACTAAAACCCACCCGTGTTCCTTCAGTTGCCTATATGCCAGGGTCACGATAACTCTTCGAACAGATCTCGCGACCCTGGCAGGTAGGAGCAATTTGGAGTCTGTATTTGTGCCCGGTTGTATTCAGTAGGCTCGCCCCCTGTTACAAGCGACTTAAACATACCTGGCAAAATCATCATTTCTGCCGAAACACTGCTGAACATAGGCCTCCCCCAATTTGGGGGTTTTACCATAATCGCCACGCTTGGTAGGTGGGTTGGCGATCACAGTACGGTGGTAAAATGCATAGAGAACGCTGCTGTCCATACTCTAGTAAGTCCCTTAGTCGCCTCTTACCATACCCACGGGAAGAAATGGCATGGTGCTTTTATTTACTTCCGGCACCACATTGAACAACTGGCAAAATGTTGATGCACTACAGGTTCACCGCTACCTAAACCTACAGAGATTACAAGTGTTACGTTATGTTTATGTTAGGGACGACCCTATGGATGTTAGCGGTAATAAATCCAAACTTCGGGCTGCTGCGAAGATGTGTCTAAGAAAACCCAACTACGTTCTGCCCGACTTGACTATCGTGGCGAATGGCGACGCGACGCGACGTGTGACTACAGACTTCGTACAGACTTCGTTCTTACAAGAATATCTAGGTATATTTTGCTGAAACATAAAACTGTACTTTGACACGAGTTTGAGATTTCCAATTATTTATTTCTTCTTTTGTGTAAAAAGATCCCAAATCATTTCATTTACTCTGGACATCTTGGCACTATAATATTTTGTTCCACGAATCAAAGTAAAAGCGTTTCCATTTTCAAATGATTAACTAGAAATATTTTGACAATCTAAGACTAGACACTTGATGTCACCTAAAAATTATTCTGTAACTCTGTCTGATAAGGTATTATTTACTACTTTATTTTTCTTTCTGCTCTAATGTTTTTTCAAGAAGATTTTTCTAACCAAAATTACCAATCTTTCTCAGAGTAAAAGTGTATAGATAAGTTCGTCTGTATCGCTTGACTGGGTTCCTAAAGCAGATACCTACCTAGTTTTTGAATTCTCTTCAGTTGATTTCAACAGAATGATAATGCTTTTCGTTAGTGAAATGATGACTTACTTCTTTAGAACGTTTGAGAGATAATATTATAAGGCAAGTGCTACTGAATTTTTTGTCACAACTAGCTTCTACCCGCGGCTTTGCCCGCGTGGATGTTGAAAATTCACCATTTCAACCTCCCTTTTCACCCTCTTAGGGGTGGAATTTAAAAAAAAACCTTTCTTAGTGGATACCCACTCTTCACAAAGAACACACCCTTCAAACATGTCTCTAGGACCAGCGGTTTAGGCTTTTAAGCTTTTAACTTAGGACTTTGAATTTTAAATTAGATCAACATGCCGGCGACGACGTGAAAAGATGCCCTCCTATAGAAAAATATCACCCTTCTCTCCACTAGTCCAATGCTTACTTAAGGCTGCATAGTCGGTAGGCTCGTAATCCTTTCCTATCCTATGGGCACGTCTTCTCTACCATTACAGCGCCCCCTGGTCTACTTCTTGATATGCAATGGCCCATGTAGCACCATGAAATATGAGGCTTGAAAGGCTAGTGCAAATCTTGGGGTTCATTCGATTAATCAAGTCTGGTCAACCCACGCTGGGATCGGTGCAATTCATTACACTATGAACAATTATACTCTCTTGGATGTATGATATATTGTTATCTTTTTTGATTATTCAAACTACGCAAAGTTTTGATGGAATGTTTTGACGGCTGAAATACCAACATAAGAATCGAATAGTAGTTTTTTTAACTAGCACTTCGTCCGTTTGAAATTCATAGCTCATGTTACTCCATAATAATGAAGTTCTCCATAGGTGAAAGAATTTTTAAAACCGGTTAAGTAATTTTTGAGTTTATCTATTACAATCAGATTCTTTCGCTTTCCAATGTAAGTGTAGACAAAGTCCATAGGGTATTAGTGTTAGCGACCTGACGCGCGACTCCCTATCTGAACTCAATTCAGTTACTCGGCAATACGACCCCCGTTGGTAACATCAGTTGTCTGACTTTCGGGTTTCTGACAACCCGTAATGACTGTCAATGATCTACTTATGACAGCCAGGACCAACAGCTTAACGTGCTTTCCGAGGCACGGGGGGGAGGTCTTCCTATGTATAGATGGTCACCTAACTAACACTGTCTATCCTATTAGTAGTAGTATTGTCGCCATACATTTCCCACAAGATAATTACCCAGCTACAGGCTCAGCACGAGACCCGAAGAGAACCGTTCTGTCGACGGAAGAGTATACAAAAATTAGGTTTCCATGTAGACAGTAGAAAGTTTTATGCTGTCTTAAGCGTGACTACAAAATCAATTGTGAAGAGAAGTTTCTTCTGTACCCTAGACAATTGTCAACAACGTTAAGCACGACGTACAATTTTCCTCTAATTTCGACAGTTTGGGATATAAATCTTTCTTCCGAAATAATCTACATTAAAACGAGACTAGACAAAGATTTGTTAGTTGTTTTTTGGCGATGCTTTGTTGCTTCTATGATTGGATAGGCTAAAATTAACATGTTATTTTCAATTCGCCAACATTATTTTAGTTTTCAAATAGAAAATTTGAGTGATAATGGGGAAAAAATACTACAGAGAACCTTCAAGCTCCCGGAAAGTAGTAAGTTTTTTTTTTCGGTATGGGAAATCATCAAATTACTTCTCCCGCTCTGGGCGGAGCGGGAGGGCGTGTCAGACTTTTACTGACTAAAACCCACCCGTGTTCCATAAGTTGCCCATGTGCCAGGGTCACGGTCTCTCTTTCGAACAATCACGCGACCCCGGCAGACATCGGTCCTAGTAGACCCCTACACTGCTGCTGACATCTCTTTGAGGCGCGCGTAGAACACTACGCGCCGTCGACCCGAGCTTGGTCCTTACCAGGCGGCTAGCTACCCATTGCTCGCCACCCGCAAGCTCACGCCTACGGTGTCCGGGAGTCCGCTATCGACTCCCGACGCCCGGGGCGTCTCCTCCTGCGGCGGCTAGGGACGTGAGGGTGCAGTAACTGCCACTCCCTCACGCGCCCCGCCTCCTCCTTCGCGAGCATTACCGCTTCGCAGAAGGAGGTGACGGCTTCCCATGCCCTCTCGCTCCATACCATGGCCCGCACCAGGGCAGGACGCGAGAGGTCGCCGCCGCCGATCGCCTCCACGAGGACACGGCGGTGCTCCGCCCAGGCGGGGCACACTTCCACCGTATGCTCCACCGTGTCCTCTAGACGATCCCCACAATGGAAACACCCGGGCATATCCTCTCGCTTTATCCTGAACAGGAACCCACCGAAGCACCCACCATGCATTATACAAAATAATTAAATTTAAATTACATAACAGAACTGGTGCCCTGGGACAATGAGCTGGATAGGCTTAGACAAAACTGGAAAGAGGACGCGAGAGTTCGCGATAGTTGGGAGAAGTGGAGGCCTTTGCCCAGAAGTGAGGAAGGTCAAGCTAGCAAGAAAAAAAAAACATAAATACCTAGGACAATAATTAACAATATACCTAGTAAAACACTTACTTTTTGTGTGAGGCATTCAAAATATTATAATTATGGTAGTGGATATTACTCAATGCACAAAAATGTGTTTTAAAACTTGTTAGCACCAGCTTTAAAACAAGAACTAAGACAAAACTATCAAATAAACCTAATGCATTTTGTTATTGAGAAACATTCGTTTCACTTTCCTTCATATTATTTTTATTCGAATCCAATTACTCAGTTTTGTATAATTTTAATATTTAATTCCAAAGATTTTGTTTTTTTTTTGTTATTTAGTTATTGCAATTAATTTTTATTCGAATCCAATTACTCAGTTTTGTATCACTTTATATTTTAATTTTTAGTTAATATGATTTTGATTTATTTTTTATTTAACATTTAGAAAATAAATAATAATGGGGTATGATTTAAGCTGTCGCCAATTTAACTAGTTTTGTGTTTCTTAAATAATAGGGTTTGCCCGCAAAATAGTAGATTTGTCACCAAAATGTAGTCACCAAACAATATAAAATCAATTCCACAATAAATTACCTACAATCATGGAGATATGGGGTTAAGTTCCAAATAAATGTTTTTGTATGTATTATAATAGGTTTGTCCTAATAGTATTTAAGCAAACTAATTTAAAGAGATCACCAATAAATCATATATTATGTCCCTAGAAAATTTCATGAAGTTCAAAAAATTTAGGGTTGTCGTCATCATCCTTTCAACCAAGAGAGTCTACTAATTAACTGGCCATGTGCCTCCCCCAAGGGTCTTAATTTCCACAGGTAGTATAAATATATTTATATTAAATTTCTAGCAGAATAGTAAATAAAACACTGAATTGAAGTCAAAATAATCAATATTTATTGTTGAAAATAATAATCACTGAATAATCAGCGCTGGTTTGGCTTTTGAAGGGCGCGCCGGAAAGCGCGCCAATTTGTCTCTGCCCCCTTTGAACATATTTTCATTAAAATTATAAACTGATGTATTAAATTGGTAACGAATTCATTATTTTAATAACTGAATGAAATAAAATTAAACTACTGTATTGGTGACAAAATAACAAATAAAAAGGAGTCGCAGTCAGGGATCGATTAATCGATTTGTTTGGTGACAGATCTACTATTCTGAGCACAAAGCTATTATTTAAGTAATAAAACTATTATTATAAGAACGAAGTTTATATTCATGTAAAGCACTACAATTTTTTTGGTAATCCATCTCATATTTTACACATTATATTAACAATAATTTGATCATTCATACCTGGGAACACTCTCTGTTTATCTGAAAACGAAAATATTTCGTGGCGATAGATCTACTTATTAGGTGATACAACTTGATGACAAATATAAATTTTGGTGACAAAAAATATAGTCCCCATAATAATGTACCTAACAATACCTTTTGCTGTGCCCTAACAGGGTCTACAACGGCTCTTAGCTTTAAGCTTTTTGTTAACAACTGTTTTACCTTGTGGAACGCAAATATATGAATATGAATAATAAAATAAGTATGAATATTTGTTTGAGACCTAAAATAAAAATAAAATACTATAAAATTGGGTAATAATACACATTGCTAGCGACTAACACCGTTGCTATGGAAAAGTCACTGTCTACCAAGAAACCCGAATCTAGGGGTGACCTCGTATTCGGGAAGAAGAGATTTTGAGAAGTGTGGACAAGCGATTTCTATTCTGCAGTACGATAGAAATAGAATGCGTCATGCTAAGCCTGTAATCCTATCGTTTTCCAATCATGTAATCACATCAATCATACAATTTCTAATTTTCCATGATGATCAATGTATTACCGTCTGGAATTTTTGACTGTCTGCCAATTGTAAAAATATAGTTCAATTCCGAATTCCGAAACTAGTTTGAGTATTCGATTGTCTTGCAATAATACCTATGCAAAGTATAGCCACTTATTTGAGACTAGCTGAGGCTCGTGGTTCCACCAGCTTACGTCTCGATCCCATGGAAAATATTGGTATATAAAGTATCAAATAGCCTACTCCAGGTCATGGTCTAACCATGCCAAATTTCATCCAAATACGTTTACCGGTTTTAACATCCCAATACGTTTACCCGTTTTAACGTGAAAGAGCAACAAACTAAATTTTAATAAGAATTTAGATTTGCATTTATTTTAGTACGTATCTATACTTCATATTATAAAGCTGAAGGGTTTGTTTGTTTCTTTGTTTGATTGAACGCGCTAATCTCAAGAGTTCCTGATTCAAATTGAAAAATTATTTTTGTGTTGAGTAGCCTATTTATCGAGAAAGGCTATAGGCTATATATCATCACGCTACAGTCAAAAGGAGCGGAACATCAATGAATAATGTTGCAAAAACGAGGAAAATTTATTCCTTTTGAGAGTTTCCGTTGCATGCGCTGCGTAAACGGTTAAAGTAACGTAAAAATTATGTATAAAGGAATTGTTCCTCTTAAAAGGTTCTAAAAAAAAGTCCGCAAGAGCATATGTTTATCTTTTAAGGTTGACTCACTATAACTCAAAAGGAGCGGAGCAGCAACGAAAAATGGACGAAAATTAGCAGGCAAATTCGATGCGACGGGAAGGGTCGAGGGAGCAAAAATTTGACGCGGACGAAGTCGCGGGCAGAAGCTAGTTTTTAATAATTATGAGCGATTAGTTTACTGGCAAAATTGTGTTGGATTTAGTCTGTTAGTTGGATTTAATCTGTAGTTCAGTAGCAGCCCCGAGTCTAGGTGTGTGCCCTGTTTATGGCAATATCATCGCCCCCTTATACATAAAATTTGATCATAATTACTATAGGTACACCTCTGCCTTCATCGATGCGTGAATGCGCGATATTATGTGTGTTTTGTCATTATGACCATAACGAAATTATCTAACAATATTTTTGCAAAATATCGTATTGTTAATTAGTTTATGTTTTTATCGTGGTGGATGGACCTCAGTCAGAATACTAGTGCTGTGACATTTTGACGTCCCATTGGTTAATTGATTTTCGAACGCATGAATATTTGGGTGGCGTTTTTTTGACATGGGAACTACGCATCACATTGACGACACGCAAAATCTTGCATCCCGCTAGCAGAGTTTACGGCGCAACTAGCATGCATACGAAGACATCAATCCTCGGCACCCACGGGGAGAAATGGGAGATGGAGATGAAAGATCAAATAAAAAAATTAAAATTAAATTACCTTTAGGAACACACACCTAGGTACTGTTACGGCCTGAAGCTCTATAACAGACTTTTTTCGGAAATTAGCCAATTATTCAAAGAAATTGTTTTACGAATTGTATTACATGCCTATAACATACCCTTTGTCCCCTTATATTTTTTGCAATTTACAGATAAACCAGGAAAGTTGAAGATTTTTTCGATAAATATTTATAGTACGTTAAATAGGTAATAGGTAGAACGGGCTGGTGTCCGCAACTCCACGTCTGAGCGCGTATTTTGCGTACGGGTGGGAAATTGGTTATTCGATCCACCCCAGCTCCTCGAGAAAGGCCAGCAACCCCTTGATGTTGCTGACTATCTCGCGTAGGGTACCTGGGTTACCAAAGTACTTGGCCCTGTGTGTGGCGATCGCCGGGCAGTTTAAAAGCACGTGCGCTGCTGTTTCGTCGTCCTCAATGCAGCACCTGCACAGCGGACTGTCTGTAGCTCCTATGACAAATAGATGTTTATTAAACGACCCATGACCACTTATTGCTGCTGTAACCATACGCAGCTGTCGTTTGTCTAGCTGGAGAACCTGTTTTGTGAGGCGGGCATCGATGGTAGGAAGTGCTTCCTTGGCCTGCCGGCACTCACTTTGGTCCACCTGTTGACAACAATCATAGATAGATTCACGCGTTGGCCAGAGGCGTATCCGATAAAAGAAATAACTGCAGAAGTAGTAGCCAAAACGTTATATGACGGTTGGATTAGTCGTTATGGCTGTCCAGTAAAGCTCACAAGTGATCAGGGAAGACAATTTGAAAGTAATTTATTTAAAGAGCTAATGTTGTTAATGGGAATTCAAAAAACGCGTACCACTCCTTATCATCCTCAATGCAATGGAGCGGTAGAACGATGGCATAGATCATTAAAATCTGCGTTAAAAGCACGTTTAGATAGCAAAAGCTGGGTAGACGAGTTGGCAACGGTAATGTTAGGTTTACGCACAACTATTAGGTCTGACACAGGCGTAACCGCAGCTCAAATGTTGTATGGTAGCAATATTAGGTTACCAGGTGACTTTTACGACGCCAGTAATGTGAAATCATACGATGATAACAGTTTTGTAAAAAAATTAAAGGACGTGATAGATGGAATAAAACCGTCCTGTAGGGAAACCAAGTCACCCCACAAGATTTTTGTACACAAAGATTTATGCACTAGCGATTATGTATTCATTAGAAATGACGCAGTACGGAAACCATTACAATCTCCGTATGATGGACCATACCGTGTCATCAGCAGAAATGATAAAGTATACCTTGTACAGTTACCAGACAGACAAACTAATGTATCTATAGACCGTTTAAAACCAGCATATATATTGATAGAAAATGAATCGCCATCGGAGAATTATGATAAACAGATAACGGATAAAACTGACATTAGGAAAGATACAAAACCGAAAAAAGTAACTTTTCAAACAAGCAAACCCAGTAGCGAAACATATACAACGCGAACTGGTCGAGTAAGCAAAAGACCATTAAAATATCGTTAAATTAGCAGTGTCTAAATTGAGGTCAAATACTCGTACATTGAATATAATTTAAAATATATTTGCCAGTACATCTAAGACACTAGTCGACAACCTTACACATTTTAGTACAACTAGATTATTGTGAAAATGGGTTCCAATCAGACAAAGGAAAATGTGATTGTTAACGAGAACTTCACAAACGTAGCACAGGTGGACGCAAAATTAAATATTATTGGTATCATAATGATAGTAACGATAACGCTATTAGCCATAGTTTTAATCTACACAGGAAAACGAAGGTGCATTAAAGGTGTACGGAAATGGTTAAAGAAAGAAATGGTGGCCAGCTCAATAGCCTTACCCACTATAAAGGTGGAACCTGTGCAACCACCACAAATATCACCAAATCCCAAAGTTGTCTATTAAGATAATCGGCTCAGAAAACATCCAACGTCCATTCAAGTCAAGTTATGCGAAGTACATATGTGTAATTTTAAAATAGATTAATGTGTCTAATAGTGTAAGTAAAAACGCAAGTGTGAATGTTTTTTTTATTATTTGGCGTCATCATGACGAATACTGTGGACTCTCAGGGGTGCCAGTTTATTTTTGCAGAGTAGTTCGTCATGGTGACTACCCTTAAATTGGTAATAAGGTTATATTGTTGTTAGCATTAAATATTTTTTTATTGTGTATTCATGTTGTTTTAACAATATGTTAATTGTATTTTCATGCTAGAAATAAGTGACAAGATTTTTGTAATAAACGGACATACACTGCTGATACCCTTTTGTAATCGTAGCGTGATGATAAAACTTAAAACTTTCATTACAGTAGTCACAACATTGTTTAAAGTGTACATTGTAAGTTGCGCAAAGGCGCACAGATATCAGATTACGACATAGTTTATAGAACCTAAATGATGTATAAGCAAATTCTTTGTAACTTGTAGTACTGTTAGTCAGAAATGTGTTTGGTGATGTTATTTTGTTACATATTCGATTTTAGAATGATGATAGTATTTTGTAAAAAAAAAAAAATTGTTTTTTTTTTTAAAAAAAGGGAAGAGTAGTGTTGTGGGCGCTGACGCTTCATTTTGTATTCGAGTTAAATGCGCAGTGCCCGGCGACCGACAGTTCGCCCGCAGACACCATAGCCTATAGACGCGCTTACGATCTTAATACTAAATTCCTTATGTAAATCCTTTCGTAAAGTAAAGTACATATTCCAATCTAATCCGCATTTGATTTCTCTCCGTACACACACACCTAAAGACTATATACACGCACCCACAAAACACCCATAGCTTAAAGTGTAGATCCCTGGTACGTTTTCTTACCAGAGAGCGTAGGAACCCGAAGGGGAGTGGCGCGATGGGTTCTGGTCCCACCGGTGTCATGCTCGATCCCCTTCTGGCAATTTCATCGGTGGCGTCGTTACCTAGCGAACCGCTGTGTCCTTTTATCCACTGAATGGTTATATTATTGAGACTACCCACCTGGTTGAGGCGCTGGTGGCACTCGTATATTAGCCCAGAGTCAATCGAGTGACTGTCCAGCGCTTGCAGAATAGCCATACTATCTGAGAGTATGCGAATCGAGTGGTCTTTAACTGCCCAGGCCATGATGGCTGAGGCGGCAAGAGTGATCAAAATGCATTCCGCCTGGAACACTGTGTTGTGGACTCCCAACGGTGTGGCTATATGTATGTTGAAGTCTTGCGAGAAGACTCCAGCACCTGTGCTACTGTCTGTTTTTGATCCGTCCGTGAAGATGTGCAGCTCAGTTGGGCGCAAACCCTCACACTGATCTTCGTAAAGCTGAATTCTGTATTTTTTATCAAAAATGATTGGGCACCCGGTCAATGATAGCCTTGGTAATGGGGAACTCATTGTTGAGTTCCTTAAGCAGCGCGGTGTGTTGTGTGTCTCTCTTCTTCCATAGGTTAGTTGCGTTCAGACGCGCTGCCGCCATCGTGGCTTCCTGCTGTATGAACAGGTGGAGCGGTGGTAGGCCTAGCATGGCTTCCATGGCTGCAGTTGGAGTAGTCCTCATGCAGCCCGTGACCGCCATGCAGGCTAGTCTTTGCATGCGTTGCAATTTGTTGAAGGCCTTTAAGAAGCTTGGTGCGGGGCCACCAGACCACGGCCCCGTAGGTGATCATGGGTCGGATCACTGCGGTGTACAGCCAAATTATGATTTTGGGGGATAGGCCCCACTTCTTACCTATCATTTTCCTGCACTGCCAAAATGTGATGCAGGCCCTGTTTAGTTTGCTGTCTAAATGACTACTCCAGTTTAACTTACTGTCAAGAATGACCCCGAGGTACTTGACTTCGTTGGCCAGCTGAAGTTCTGTATTGAACAATTTCGGTAGGCGGAAGGGGCCTAAAGCTCGCTTATGGGTGAACATAACTAGCTCAGTTTTAGTGGGGTTCACTGAGAGGTCATATTCACTGCACCATCTCTCTACGATACGTAGTGCATTTTGGGTGAGGTTAAAGATCGTGCCGCGCCGTGCCCTCATCTCAGGAGTAGGCAGTGACTTGTCGCTACCGGCCGTGGTCGAGTCGATGGTCGGCAGCGAGGAGTCCTGGGACACGGTGGTAACCTTCTGCGAAACAGTCTGTCGCAGAAGGAGGCTGTGGAAAGCGAGCAGGAGATCTCTTTCGCTCACCCAGCCCGCAGCAGGCGCACCGGGCGTTGGTGGAGGGTAGATAATGCCCTCTTCCGGCCCCCCTAAATGGGTCCAGGAGCAATGGATCTGGGGTCTTCTTGGCAATGGATCTGGGGTCATCCATCGCCCCCTATTTCTTAAGACCCGGGATGGCGGCGCGTTGTGTTCCACGCGCGCCTCTGTGATGTACGGGGGGAAGTTTAGCATCTCACTCCCCCCCTAACGTGAGGAGGCCCGCAGAGGCGGGCTGGCACCAGTCGGGGATTGCGGAAGACGCATTAGTTCCCGTGGTCTCCGACGTAGGTGTGGGACGGAACACCGCACAGTGGAACGAATGTATGGGAGCGGTTGGACGTAGACATGTCCGAAAAATAAGAGTAAAATTATGACAAACTAATGATGCCATCTTATTCGATTACTTAATGCCTTCATAAATTGTAGTGATGAATTTCTTCATAACTCCCATATTTCGGGAGTAATTTGAGAAAATGTGAAATTTTACTATGAAAATGAGTGTATCGAGCTCTCTCCCTCCTGATTCCGGGCTTGTTTCAAGTAGCGGTCTCTAATATCGTAATGCTATTACTAAGAGCTATATTTAATACTAAGACACATAGTGCGCCAAATGTGCACTTTCTGGGATAAAAGGAAATGAAAATTTAAAAAAAAAAACGTTTTTTCCTCATTTGTATTTACTTTAAACCGCAGACAGACTTATTAAGAGGTCTATAAATATATTATATATATACAGAAATATATATTAACAAAAATATTCACAAGAACTGATGAGAGTATGACTTTTAAGTAAGTTGATAATAAATTACCTAGTTTCATTAAAAGTACAATAAATAATTAAGATGTAAGCTCTAATTTACTAAGTTACACATTTTAAAACAATAACATCATTTAATTATCTTCGTCATCATCATCATCATCAATTAATTCAAATTCAGAATCGATGTCCGCTAAATCATTTATGTTAACAAATTCGATATCACTTTTCTCAGAATCCGTAAGCTCATAAAATTCCTTAAAAGAAGATTTTTTTACAAACTTATTTCCTTTTGGACGGATACTTGTAACAAGTGGATCAGAAGACAGTAAAAGATTGTGCATAATATCTTCATTGCATGAGATACTGCTATGCTTTCGAGAATGCCCCTCTCTATATTTTCTAAAATCTTTATTTCTAGCCTCAGATGAAAACCTTCGGATAGAAAACCAATGGGCACAATTGACATGTTCTGAACTATGTCTGGCCCATGCATTAAAATTTTATGAAGTGAAGAAGGCATATAATACCATGGGTATAACTCCACGTAAAGCTTAGCAGTATCAAAGCAGAACTCTCGGAATTTAGTTACGTTGATCTTCTCTCCTGATGAAATACACTGCAAGATCACACAGATTTTTCTTAAAAGCATAGCATCTATTCCGGTCAGTTCAGCAGATTTAGTGTAGTTTTCAAAAAATCTCCTTGCCGAGTTGCCATTGTTGGTGGATCCACTGCCTTGTTTCACAACATCGAGAAGTAAGCCCGTTTCTCTTCTTACAGCCTCTTGAACTCTTTTCTTCCTGTCATCAACTTGCCTTTTTGCTATATCACCCCTTACTTGCCATGATTTTATGTCTAATTTGTAGGAAATGTGTAATAAGCATTCCATTGAGCGAATCCAAGCGTGAAGGGTGCTTAAGCTATATTTATACATGTCCTCGTTTGCGTGTTTATCTTTGATTAACTCTAAATTATTCATTTCTTTAGGACAAGCCTTGCATATGTCACACACTGAAGCTGCTGTATTGGATATAATGGAATGAATTTTACCATCAATCATTGTCAACAGCAGTTGGTGTTTGACACTAATTCCATCAGTGATGGTGGATGGAGTTAAGGCTTCAATCTCTGCTTCGATTTCAGCCATCTCTCTCTGCACATTTTCTTTGGTTTCCTTTATAAACTTAAACAATATTGGCCGGCAAAATGAAGTGGAAGATGGTCGCTCGTTTTCCCAAATTGTTACACCTTTTGAGACGAGCCGCAGTGGTACAAGACTAATCATAAAATTACTAGCAAGATCGATTTGCTCATCTTCACTCGTCCTTTGATGATAAATGCTTTGGCTAGATGATCCGTCAAAACCCCATTTGCTGGTCAATACGAGCTGTTGATTGGGATCAACAGGGGTTTCTAACGACCTAATAAGTCTTCTTGAGGTTAAATCCATCAAGGCTTGTAATTTGATTTTTGCAGAGCTCTCTGTAACTGTGAGATCTTCTTTGGCCGGATAGCACTTAATTTTTTCTTTAACCAACATGTAGTAACTCGGGTATTGAAGAGCTCCTTCTTGAGTGTTGAAATCCCGAAGAGTGTTATAGCGCCATTTCGATAAGTTCATCGATACATAAAGAGCCAATGCCTTCAAAGGGGATATTTCCCGTACCTGAATTGATTTACCTTCAATGAAGGCTTTGATTTTTGAGGCCTCTTCTGGATTCTCCGTCAAGTATTTCATAACATAAGCTGTATCGCTTTGTCCTGCCTTTTGAAGCGCCCTTTCGGCCGAAAACATAATTTCAGCGCTGCTACTGCTGCATGAAAGACTATCTTCAGTGCGTCTTCTTTTTTGCCGGTTACTAAGGTCCTCAAAAGATTTACGAGGACTAGGATGTGTACAAGTTGAAGCATCAGATTTAGCAGGAGAAATTATGGGCTCGATGACGTCACTTATATTTTCTGTAGAAGGTTCCATATTTTCATTCTGTAATTCCGGCCATTGAATTGCAGCCTGTAGCCAAATCTCATGTTTCTTCCGAAACTTATCTGTGCTTCTTCCAGACTGTGTCCATTTTGCATAAATGCGGTAGCAAAATCGACGACACCAGTCTTTTAAACTTGTTTCAGCACTTTCACATAACTGAACACAACTGTTATCTTTTAAAACACTGAACAAATAGTTAAAGTCGCGTAAATCTTTATGTGCGCGTGCGCATAAAGCAACGTGAATATCAAGATTTGTATTAAAATTTGGAAAATACATTGCGAGATTAGCTTGGATACAACGAGGTGTAAATCAACACTGATTTTAAAGTTACTAATAGTGACCTATTTATATAAAATCCAGGTATCCCAGGTATCCTTTGTTAAATATTGCAAGGTAATTAGTTATTGTGATAATTAGTAAATGATGCATGCTAAATTAGTGTATTAAGAGCCATTTAGTAATTAAATAATAGCAATGTTCTTATCAGTAATCATTAGTGCATCAGTTTTATATGTAAACCTTAAGTCCCTAATTATATATCCTAATTAGCTTATATCTTCTCTAATTGGCTGCTCAGAAATGTTATTGTAATAAGGTAAACCTTTAGAAAAACGGTTTTAATCAACAAAATAAACAAAAAATAAAAAAATTGTGTTATAAAATAAACATCACTCTTTATCCCAGAAAGTGCACATTTGGCGCACTATGTGTCTTAGTATTAAATATAGCTCTTAGTATTAGCATTATGATATTAGAGACCGCTACTTGAAACAAGCCCGGAATCAGGAGGGAGAGAGCTCGATACACTCATTTTCATAGTAAAATTTCACATTTTCTCAAATTACTCCCGAAATATGGGAGTTATGAAGAAATTCATCACCACAAGTTATGAAGGCATTAAGTAATCGAATAAGATGGCATCATTAGTTTGGCATAATTTTACTCTTTTTTTTCGGACATGTCTACGTCCAACCGCTCCCATACATTCGTTCCACTGTGCACCGGGGTGATTTTAGTCAGTAGGAGTCTGATAGACCCCTCCGCCCACCCCAGGGCGGAGGACATCCATGAAGATTTCCACCTCGATATATAAAAAAAAGGTTAAAGATCGTGCTCGTCACCTTCCCTGAGACAAGGATGGCGTGGTCGTCCGCATAACCTATTGTGTAGTAGTGGTTGGCATTGAGTCTGGCGATTAATTCGTTAATCACCAAATTTCATAGAAGGGGTGACAGCACCCCTCCTTGGGGGCAGCCTCTGGCAATCGTGGCCAGCTGCTGCTCATCCTATAGGCGAACCACGCGTTTGCTTAACATATATTTTGTGATCCAGTCTACGATTACCTGTTCAACTCCATATCTGAAGAGGGCGCTGCTGATGCTGGAGAAGTTTGTTTTGTCGAAGACTCCTTCAAAATCTATCAAAGTGCCCAGGCAGGTCCCTTTCTGATGAATCGCTTCCTCTATCTGGCTAACTACCAGATGAAGCGCCGATTCTGTAGAGTAACCCGAGCTGTATGCATGTTGTTTACCGTGCAACAGTAGGGTTTTGAGAGCGCCGTCCCTCAGCTCCCTGTCGCACAGCCTTTCCAGGTTCTTTAGAAGGAAAGAGGTCAGGCTGATTGGTCTGTGGGATTTGGCGTTTGTGTAGTCGCCCTTACCTGGTTTAGGGATGAATATTACTTTGGGAACATATCTAAAGGCCAGGCACGCTCTCATTAAATGCATCAGTCTTGCTGCGATGAAGGTTCTACCCCACTATAGTAGGCGGGGAAGTACTGTTGTAGTACGTTTTAGGCCGCCTCTGTACATTTGTGTGCTTAAAGTATTAAATAAATAAATAAAATTACAACTTCTTCCTTCAGCTTGTCAACCTTATCTCTTGTGTACTCTTTGTCTTCTCTTCTATCGCTAAATTAACTTAAAAGCTCGAATGTAAAATAAAAATATTACCAACCTCAAAAGCGTAAGGTTGACTTTTGCATATAACCTCTACAGGACGATTGCGTGCCATAAAACCAAACAATAAAATCAAGTATGAATCCCTTATCCAATGAACCCACAGGTGAAGCTAACAGCGAAACATATCTGGTTTCCGAGCGGAACACAATAAAAATAATCCAATAAGTCTATGAGGGTAGTTCCAACGCAAAGTTTTTTAATATCCGACTTCCATCGAGGTTGAGTAGTAAACTTACGCAGGATTTGCTATTACCTTCATAAGAAAACTGGAACCAATAAAATAGTTGTTTGGATTCATTGATTAAATAAAGAGTTCGAACGTATCTAGGCCATGTTATTCTGGTCTGGAGTGGTGGTGTGGTGTTCTGGTTCTGGGAACCTGAAACTGGTATTCTATCAGCGACAATGTGTTGGAAAAGTCAAAGAATTATGGGATTATTTTTAATCTTTTGGATTTTTTACTAACTACGGCATCTCCCGTGTGGCCGTTGAAAATTATCCCATAAGAACCTAAAACCGGGATAAATAATTATTATTCTATCATCCAAATACGTTCATCCGTTAAAGCGTGAAAAAATATTTTTATATTATCATCATTCATTTAATATTCCTTAGCGTCACGATGTACTACGTTTTTCTACATATTAGCTAAGTTAATTTATAGCTTCAAATTTTGATAACTTTTAAATATGTATAAATGTATTAAATATATATATTTTTAAATTCCGGCAATCTCTTAAAAAAAAAACAAATAAGTTTCTCATTCGTACCAAAAGCGTATAGCTTACAGCGCTTCTAGAGCCTGTTCGCACAGAATTGACACTGACAGGGAGGTGCTATTGGAAAACATTTGTTTAATTGTTTTGTGACATGTATGTATATATGTGACACAAGATGGACCGATGACCTGGTGAAGGCCGCAGGAATACGTTGGATGGGAGAGGCAAGGAACAGGTTGAGGTGTATGGCGGTGCTTGGGGGAGGCCTATGTCCAGCAGTGGACGTCTTTCGGCTAAAATGATGATGATGATGATGATGATGATGTATCAAAAAACAAGATGGCGGTTGATGAAGATGGCGGACCGATTTTAGTCACGTTCCAAAAAATACTTGTACGGCTAGATGAAAGTCGTTTTATAGCAATACGAAACGAAGTTTTTTTTTTATAACGACGAGATTAGATAGCCAATGCATTTGCCTTGCATTCTGTAGGCCCTCTGTTTTAGGGGCTTCGTTTCATACTGTGGGTTGTGTAGAACAGACAGTGAGTCGCTGCTTGTAAAATACTAGTGTTCAGATGCATTCGGTAAGTCTGGAAGCCAACCTAACATAATTGAGAAAAGGCTGAGCAGATGATGTTTTTTCAGACAGGTACCTGTATCCTGCTTCCGATAGAACAGAATTTCTCTGTTACTGAAAATTTTCTCTAATCAGGAAATCTTAAGTACCTAAGCGTATTTTATTAGATGACCGAAATAACAACAATCAATCATAGCAGTTGACTTAAGCGACCAGCAAGCAATTTTAATTAACGATTTGTCAAATCTTAATTTGACAAATCGTTAATTAAAATTGCTTGCTGGTTTGTTTGTTTCTAATATCTCCCAAATTAGTCAAAGTGAGATACTATGGTGTGTATTTGCAGAAAGCAATAAGTCCGGCCATTGTATGTTTTTCGTGTTAAATGTTTTTTTTTGGGTTTATGTATTTTCTAGTGTACAATAAATCATCCTAAGACTCCGTCCCTAAGATGACCCACTGATCCCTGACTTAGTTTAGGAATCAGTTTTAGTGTCTTATGTAAAACAAATACTGAATCTGTACAGTGTCGTTTGACACACTGGTAGACCATAAACTAGGTTAGGTAGGACAAAAGATACGTTTCGTAATTCTTCTACTACTACTGATTCATATTTAATGGCACGCTCATCATTACTTTATGTAAATTTTTTCATTTAATCCACTGCCAATCCAATGTCACTGACAAATGCCACATTTATTGGATATTCACTAAACTACTGTACTGTTCCATTATGAGGTCGCAATGTTTTTAACCGACTTCAAAAAAAGGAGGAGGTTATCAATTCGACTGTATTTTTTTATGTTTGTTACCTCAGAACTTTTGACTGGGTGAACCGATTTTGATGATTCTTTTTTTATTTGAAAGCTGGTGCTTTCCGAATGGTCGCATTTTGATTTGGTTCCATTCGGACAATGGGGTCCATGTGAAAACTATATAAGTCTTAAATTTGCATTAAGTCATAGAGTTATAATGGATAGAGAAGCTATCGTAAGCAAAATTTTTGCTCCATTTTAGAAAGAATTAAAACTAAAGTTCGCTGCAGCGTTAAAACATTAGTTATGTCGTCTAACCAAACTATTAAAACATGCAGCGCTAGATCGCTTACAGAGTACAGTTTTCTCGCGACCAAAAAGTCGTAAGCGCCGTGTATTTCATGGCGCTTACGCGTTTTGTCCAACGTAGTATGACAACATGATGCCTCTACAGATTATACACCGCAAAAGAGATACAGCTACGATACCGCTTTTGTACCTACAAAACTTCATTAGAGTAAATTCACACTCTATTTCAAAATTTATAACTGTGAATTAAATAAAAATAGTAAAGTACAAAACTAAAAGACAATGATTTGATAAACGTTTATTTATATTCAATTACGTCTACAAAAGTCTAAAATAAAATAAATTAAACTCGGAACCTCAGTGAGGCTTCCATACTTAAATGACAAACTTTGCGGTTGAAAAAAAAGGTAGTAATTAATGAATATCTCAGTTTCCTTCAAATAGGATAAGTTTTGTCAGTTTCTGTCTTTTTAAACACTGTAAATAAAACGATAAAATTACCGATGAAAACTGACACCTGATGATTCGCTGACATTTCTTGGTGTATTTTTGCAGTATCGAAATATGCACGTCGTCTATTTATGTAGATATTTTCTGAAATTTGTCAAACATTCGTTGATATTATAATTATACTAAAAAGAAAGAAAGTAAAATAATTATTAAAAAATATCAATCTGGTACATACCTAATACATCTGTAATACACAAAGAGCCTGTCAGGGTGTGGGAGTTGTCTTCTCCGAGCGAATGATGAAATGTGTGAAAGAATATGTTTGTGTGAGTCCTAGGATTTTATGGCTGAGAGCGAAGGTGGGCCTAAACCCTATCTTTATGCTGTGCGTCTATGCACCCGATATGGGAAGCTCACCGTCGGAGAGGGATGTATTTTGGAATAGCATAAGGGATCTAGTGAATGAATGTAGAGCAAACGAGAAGATTGTTATGCTAGGTGACTTTAATGGTTGGGTTGGTGTGAAGAGGAATGGGTATAAAAAAGTATTAGGTGCATTTGGGGATGACAGAGTGAATGAGAATGGAATGAGTCTGCTAGAGATATGTATAGAGAAGAATTTGTCAGTTATGAACACTATGTTTAATCATAGAAAAGTTCATAGGTATACGTGGGAAAGGCAAGACAGTAGAAGTATGATTGACTTTGTGATTGTGGATGAAAGATTAAAGAGTAAAGTGACAGATACTAGAGCATATCGGGGTGTTAACGTAGGGACAGATCATTATCTGGTGATGTGTCGGATGGATGGTCTGTTCAGACATTGGCGTCACCGAGTTCGAGTTCCTGTGACTGCACTTGAAAGAATAAAAGTAGAAAGACTGCAAGATGTGAAAGTGAAAGAGGAATACAAGCAGGAAGTAAAGGTGAAGACGGATAAAATATTTGATGATACGAATGATTATAGTATGGAGGAAGTATGGGATATTATGAAAAATAGTATGGTGCAAGTAGCCACAAAAGTATGTGGTGTAGCACGGAGAAAAAATGGTAATAGAATGAGTGATTCTTGGGTAGATGGTGATGTTAAAGAGGTTGTGCGGAAGAAGAAAGAGGCCTGGCTTAATGTGTTAGCCTATAATGCTCAAAATAGGGTGAATCAGGCAGCGAATGTGACGGATGGTTTGGAAAGAGTGAAAAGGAAATACTCCGAAATGAAAGTGAGTGTGAAAGAGATGGTAAAAATGAAAAAAGCATGAAAGGCAAGAAAAGTATAACAGGAAGTTCTCTGATAACTTCAGGGCCAATGTTAAGCTGTTTTGGAAACAAGTAAGATTGGCTCGCGGAGTGACAGGAACATCGAGTATGAATGTTATAAGAGCAGAAGATGGATGTTTACTAAATGAAGAATGTAAGGTCTTGGAACGCTGGAAGGGATACTTTGAAAGTTTATTCAGTTGTCAGGACAGTGTGCAAGAAGTGGGCAACTGGGCAGATGCCAGTTTAGAAGACCCTAACTTAGAAGTAGATGAAGATAATGAAATAGAAATAGAAGAGATAGTACGAGCGCTGAAAGGTATGAAAGTTGGGAAAGCTGCAGGATATGACAGAGTGTCTGCTGAAATGCTGAAGAGCGGTGACGGGGTGGTAGCAAGCCTGTTGTGCCGGATCTTTAATATGTGTTGGAGATATGGCCGTGTACCGGATGATTGGTGTAAGGCTGTAATCGTACCACTATATAAGGGAAAAGGCTCACAGCAGGAGTGTAAAAACTATCGCGGCATTAGTCTTTTGAGTGTTGTCGGCAAACTGTATGCGAAGGTTTTGATAAATAGAGTGATAGGAGTGACCGGTGAGAAAATATGGGATGTGCAGGCAGGATTTAGAGAGGGGATGGGCTGTATGGATCAGATCTCCCTAAGGTGCATAGCCGAAAAGCATCTGGCAAAGCACAAGAAAGTCTACTGCGCTTTCGTTGACTTGGAGAAGGCCTATGACAGTGTGTGCAGAGAAAAACTGTGGTCAACACTATCCATGTACGGTGTGGATTGGCGCTTGGTACGGGCACTGAAATCTTTATACAAGGATTCCAGTGCTTGTGTTAGGATAAATGGGGCATACACGAACTGGTTTTGCATCTCGAGGGGTGTTAGGCAGGGCTGTGTAGCGTCACCGTGGCTATTCAACTTGTACATGGATAGTTGTCTGACAGATTTGAAAGAGGGTGAGTGTGGATTGACTATGAGTGAGTTGCCTGTCAAATGCCTTCTATACGCAGACGATCAAGTTCTACTTGCATCGTCAGCAGAACAGTTGCAAGACATGGTGACTGTAATGGATGAAGCATTTAAGATGAAAGGGATGAATATAAATGTGAATAAGACGAAGGTCATGGTGTTTGAAAGAGAAGAGAACGTATCGGTGTGTGATGTGAAAATAAATGATAAGAATGTGGAGCAAGTAAGTGAGTTCGTATATTTGGGGAGTTTGTTTACAAGGGATGGAAAGATTGATAAAGATGTGGAAAGAAGAGTGAATGCGGGAAATAAAGTAAATGGTGCTCTACATGCAATTGTGACCAACCAACTGATGTCCAATAAGGCTCGACTGGCTGTTCACAATGGTGTACTGGTGCCTACGCTTATGTATGGGAGTGAATGTTGGGTGTGGCAAAAGAAGCATGAAAGTAGAATAAATGCTGTGGAAATGCGTTCCTTGCGAAGCATGTGTGGTGTGACTATGAATGATAGGCTGAGAAATGATGTGATAAGAGAACGGTGTGGTTTAAAAGAAGATATAGTGACAAAAATTGAAAAAAGTATGCTTAGATGGTTTGGTCATGTTGAGAGGATGAATGAAGGACGACTCACAAAAGGTATTTACAAGGCAGATGTGAGTGGAAACACCGGGAGGGGACGCCCTAGGAGGACATATAGTGACCTTATTGGTGATGTTCTTCAGAAAGGTCAGGTGCGTAGTACTCGCAACCGGCGTGTGTGTATGACCAATTGTATGAACCTTAAAGAGGCAAAAGGAGTGTGTAGAGATCGTAGCAGGTGGCGTTCCGTGGTTTCTGCCTACCCCCATGGGAAAAAGGCGTGATTGTATGTATCAATCTGGTTATAAAACAATTAAAACACTTTTTAAAAACACCACGTGAAGTCTAGGTTCAGACGTATAATTTTACCTACAACCGGTTTTGTAATGGGACATCTGCATGTTTTAGTCTATGATTATATATGGCGTTGCATTTAAATGAAGATTTATCTTTTATCTTGTGGTATTTATTCACTTGAAGAACAAATTATTTTACTTACTTGCTTTCTCAATAGTTATTTACGTCCAGGTTCCCACTTTAATTCGAATTATCGTACTTTAATCTATTATGAGCGCTGCTTCGTACACGCCCACGCTCCATGAATGTCAAAGTCGCACTAAAGTAAGGTGTACGGATTGCAGTACAGTTCATTCGAACAGAGCGAGTGTTCGGATCGCGAAATCTAGTGCGTAGTACATATATATCGATGCATTAAGTATTTGTGCGACAGATGAACGAATAACGCGATTAGATTAGTGCGGAGTATCTACCATAACTAAAAAGTTAAAAATAAAAACTTTTTACAAAAAAAAAACAACCAATATGCTTAAAAAAAAACACTACAGAGTCAAAAATAACTTTAATTTCGGAAGTTGGTGGCAATAAACCTTAAATACAGATCCTAAGACACCTACTTTCGAAATTAAAGTTATTTTTGACTTTGTAGTGTTGTTTTTAAGGAAGTCGGTTGTTTTTTTTGTAAAAAGTTTTTTTGTATCTATCTTCACTGGAGCGTCGTCGGTGGTTTAGAATCTTAGGCACGTATTACAGAACGTCACTCAATACTCACGCATTACTTTAAACTAGAGTCAAGCCATTTTACTGGTTGAAACTAGTTTTAAGTAAAGCTTGATTATTGAGTGATGTTTGTTACGGGACTTAAGCACTACGCAGTGCCAAATAATGAGGTCGCGCTGATGGTATTTTTTTTATTTAGTAATATATTACATTATATGTATATATTTTTAATGATATGTATTTATTTTTGTAACTGCCCGTGACATCCTATTGGGCCCTATGAGCGCTGCGACACTTTTTTAAATTTCACAGCATCATGTTGATATAGCCGCCTTTTGGCATTTTACAAGACTTTCTGTTTTTTTTTCACATTCAAGAAGTTTGGTTTGACTTAGTTTTTTTTTTTTAATGATCATGTGTTTAGTTTAGTATGTGATCTCCCTGTGCGAGTCACAATAAATACGTTTTCTTTCTTTCCATCTTTCACCCCGGTATTACGTTCTCGAATTTCCAACCTCCACGCGGATGAAGACGAGAGCAACTGCTATTAAAAATCTGTGATGCCAATTCTAGTTGAGCCAATTCGGTTTTACCTCCTTAGATTTACTCAAGATAAGACAACTTTCTCAATATCACGCATGATCTTCGGCAGTACTCTATTAAAGTTTGGAACAGTGTTAATTAACGAATGCTAATTCTGACTAATGTAACTTAACCATTTTTTGCCCAGTTAGTAAAGGGTATAATTGTGGGTCGAGTGGTCTTCCAAAACTATGCTTTACGGTCCATTGTTTCAACACCCTTGTCAACAATTAGCTAAGTCATGTTCACAAGCACAATTAGCTAAATTAAATAATTATTGCTCTGCCTATTTTGTAGCTCTAGTTGTTGCTAGTGCGTCTGGCATGTGGATGCTAAGATGGATTTCTCAACGATCAGGTATCGTTTCATTGGAATTTTTCAATTTGTGAGTACCAGGGCAGAGTTTAGATTTGAAGTTGGTTACTAACAATGAAGAAGAAGAGAGCAAGAACAAATTTGTGTATGCTCATAAACAAGTAAAAAAAAGTACTAATCTAAAAACAGCTATATTAGCTTACCATGAATATGTGGAATCTATATTACGTTATGGACTTATAATATGGGGTAACAGTACCGACCAGAATAGAACACTCGTTACTCAAAAAAAAATGCATTAGGACTTTACACGGACTTCATCCTGAGGAATCATGTCAGCCAATATGTAAGAAACTTGGCTTATTACCGCTACCTTGTCTGTACATTAATGAAATAGCAGACATGCAACCTAGGGCTTATTATGGACCCAGAACTGCATTTTGAGGCCCATGTAACCAATGTCCTCCGAAATTGTTTTTATAGGTTAAAAGTCTTATATGGAATAAGGAAATACCTGAGCATACCACTCCGGAAACAACTTGTTGATAGTCTCATTCTGTCAAAGTTAAATTACTGTGATACAGTGTATGGACCATGCCTGCTTTCAAAAACGGAGCGTGTGATCCAACGCATTCAAAATGCCTGTGTTCGCTTCTGTGTCAATGTTCCGCGAAGAAGTCATGTTACTCCATATACTAATGAACTAAAATTATTAAAAATGGCTGCCAGGAGGAAGCTTCATTTGGCCAACTTGTTGTTTGGCATTGTTACTTCTCATAAACCACACTATCTTTATGAAAAGCTGACCTGGAAGCAAAACCATTTGAGGTATGGTCTTCGTTCCATGGTAGGCCCTCTGTCAGTCCCAATGCATAGAACTACAGCTTTCAGGGGGTGTTTCAAGTTTGCAGCCACTCGCTGTTGGAATGATCTCCCACCTCCAATGCGACTCCTGAAAACATTACAATCTTTCAAATTTCAACACAAAAAGTTACTTATGCTTAAGCAAATATCACTGAGTTCCTAACAATAAACTCATACCTCAGGTATCATGGCCCGCAGGCTGTGGTTTGGCATCATCTTTGGCGTGGGCTGCGTGGCTTGGCATTTCGCTCATCTGAAAGTGGAGCTGTCTGTCTAACTTCTTCTTTTATCCCTTGTTCCTGTTAATTTTACATATACAATTTTATACAACAAACATTTACATGAATCCTAATTTATTTAATTAACTATCCATTTTAATTTGTTTTTTAATAATAATATTCGTTTATTTTGAATCATATGACTTATCTATAATTAAGTATCTGATGCATGATTTCTGCCTAACTAATTCTACTATATTTTACTTACCATCTTGTTACCGAACTGTATTCGATCTCATAGTTTTAATTCACCGAGTCTGTGATCCACACCATCCCACACTTTCATACACACTTTTTCTACCATCAGTAACACTAAACAATTTCCTAAGATAGTATAGCACAGCATTCTCCGATCAATATTATTAATTACGTAATGCCTGTTAAGCGTCGCCATGATGTTTTTTTTATTATTATGTAACCCATAGACTTTTTTTTTTTTTTTTTTGGTTCTTTTCGTCCCTCTTTGGGACAGGCAAAGGGAGCTGAGGTAACCCATAGACTAAACAAATATTATGCATGACTAACCCATAGACTAAACAAATATTATGCATGACTTTGTCAAGAATGGCACAGATAAATAAAATCCGGCGGCGCGTGCGTCGTATTGCTGTCTTAACGGAATGTTGCCACTTTTTAATATTGTGTTATTTTATTATTTAAATTTTAGTATTTGTACTTTTTTTACTCATTGTTTGCTTTTTAATACTGTGTTTTTTTATTATTTAATTTTTAGTATTTGTACTTGTTTTTACTCATTGTTTGCTTTAATACTGTGTTTTTATTATTTAAATTTTAATATTTGTACTTCTTCTACTCATGATTTGCTGCACCGTTCGACGTCACACGTCGGCGCCGGCTGTCGCTGAAAACCAGCGCTGGGGCTCTGTCACGCATAGAGTCGTAGTATTATGCTGAGCGATGGCCGTTTTGCGTGGATGTGACGCATATTTTCCCCAGCTTTTTTATATTTTTGTAGTGTCTCAATTTTTTTTTTTGCGTCATATTTACCGCAAATAAACGTATTTTCTTTCTTTCTTTCTTTCTTTCAAATATGCATGTTTGTATGGAAACATAAGGAATTATTTAAAATAGCAAACGATGTAAATCCTCACGGGCTCATGCTTAACAATGCTCCCAGGCTTGCTAAGTACCTGCCAGGGTCGCGAGATTGTTCAGACGAGATACTGTGGCCCTGGCATATGGGTAACTGGAGGAACACGGGTGGGTTTTAGTCAGTAAAAGTCTGACCCTCCCGCTCCGCCCAGAGCGGATCATTTGATGATTACCCATACAAAAAAAAAAGGCTTGCTAAGTACAATAAAAGGTGCTTAACTATGTGTGTACGAATCTATAACAAATTACCTTGTTAAACTCGAGATATGCTTTTAACCTTTTGACCGCCAGAGTCATGTATAGATGACAAACCAAAACGTGCCCAGCACGCCACGGTCACGATACTGTGACAGACTTTTACACGTAAATAAAACGCATAAAACAACATTGTTTTTTTTATTTCCTGTGCTAATTATGTTCCTTGACTCATCCTAATTTATATTAGTTGAGCTTCTTTCTTTATTTTTCATCCATATTAACATAAGATGGCAAAAACTAACACCAATTATAAAGTTCGAAAAATATAGTGCCCTCAGCACCACAGTCATCATATCATGACACGTAGAGATGTAGCTAGCAATCAATTTAACAAGAATATCGACTTCAACGGTAACCTACGTTATATTTAATTTCTTTAAGTTTTTCAACAATAAATAAATAAAACTTCTGGTATTGAATTTGAGTGACTCAGGAATCATGAAAATTATGTAAATATTATTAAAATACTGAACTATTTGCTCATTAAATGTCGGTGTCAGTTGATTATCGATAAATTATAATGGGTGTAATGCCCATCTCCACCATATACTGTCATATTGTCTGTGCCTCGAGCGCCAGAGTCATCTAATCGTGACAATCCTGTGACGTCACATGTGGTCGATTTGTAAATAGAGCTGTTCCTTTACTTGTATCAGTAGTTTGTTCTCATTACTTTATTATTCTGAACGACTTTTTTTTTGTGGGTGGGAAATCGATGACGTCACACGCTCTGGGTGGAGCGGAAGGGCGTGTCAGACTTTTACTGACTAAAGCCCACCCGAGTTCCTTCCGTGCTTATGCCAGGGCCACGGTAACTCTTTCGAACAATTTCGCTACCTCGGCAGGATTCTGAACGACTTAAAATCTCATATTAATTTTCTGGGTATTGATATTTCACCAAAAGAACGAATTTGTTTTATTTATTAATCACTTTATTTTAAGTTAACACTGGTTTTACAATATTATTTTATTTGCAAACGAATTATGGTTCTTCATCTTGGAAGCTTCTTACATAGACAACTTATACCTATATCTTTTTTTTTTTTTTAATTCCAGAGACGTCAAAGACATTGGTTTTTTTATCCCTAACACCTTCTCCAATTTTTTTTTTTAATTTTTTTTTTTTATTATTATGAATCTTTTTTTAAAAAAAATACAAACTTATACACTTTTACTTCAGACACCATCAAAATTTTTAAATATTAACTTATTTTTACTTCTCTGTAACAGACCTCAATAATTTTACTTTACAATTTTTCCACAATGAAACTTAAACTTATCTTTATATAATGATTTTGTAAACATATCAGCAATCTGTAAATTAGTAGGACAATACTTTATTGTGCTGTTTTTCATATCCATCTGGGATGTTCATAAAGATGTCTTCTATTAGTTCACCATATAAAAATGCTGTTTTTACATCAAAAGTAATCATTTCATATTCCTTTGAAGCTGCAATTGCTATCAATGATTTTAATGCTGATTGACTTACTACTGGACTGTATATTTCTTGATAGTCAATGCCTTGTTGCTCAAAACCTCTCACTACAAGTCTTGCTTTGTATGTACCATTTTCTTTTATACAAAATACCCATTTATTTGACAGTATCTTGTATCCCTTTGCCTTTTCTAAATCAACTATTTCCCATGTATTGTTACTTTCCAGTGATTCCTTCTCCGAATTTATAGCCTTCTCCCAATTCTTCTTTTCAGCAGACTTCATGGCTTCTTCATAGGTAAGTAATACATAATCTTGCAGGTAAGCTGGATTTCTCCGTTGTCTTCTAGTATTTGTAGTTTCTATCTCTTCAGTGTTATTTTCTACATTTTCATTAATTTCAACTTCTTCTACTATTTCTGGGTCAAGTTCCCAGACCTTGTCTTCTTCTTCATTACTTTGTAGTTCCAACTCCTCTATCTCATAGTAGATGTCATAATTTTCTTCTTCTCGATTTATTTCTTCTTCATTAGTACCTGGTATTATTTCCCTTATCACCAATATTCTTATTTCTTCTTCTTTTCCCTCATTATTCTTATTATCATTAAGTATGACAATATCCCTTGCTATTTCAATTTTTCCTTCTTCTTCATTCCATAGTCTATATCCATTATTAGTATAACCAATCATTATTAACTTTTTACTTCTTGGGTCTAGTTTCTTTATATTTGTATGTAGTTGTTTAGCATATACTTTTGAACCAAACTTGTGTATGTTAGATATATTAGGTCTTTTACCATGCCACATTTCATAAGGTGTTTTATTTTCCAAAGATTCACTTGGTAGTCTATTTATAATATAAGTAGCACAGAATATAGCTTCACCCCACATTTCTTTATTTAATTCTGAATCGAATAATAATGCTCTGGTTTTATCTAATAATGTCCGATTTAATCTTTCTGCCTTACCATTTAGCTGAGGTGTGTATGGTATTGTATAATCTAGTTTTATTCCCTTTTCTGTGCACCATTTTCTAAAGTCATTACTTGTGTATTCACCACCATTGTCACATCGTATGATAGACACCTTTTCTGTTCTCTCTCTTTCTGTTTCTTCTATGTAATGTCTTAAATTTTCTTTCACTTCATTTTTATGCTTCAGCAGGTATATCTTTGTAAAATGAGTGTAGTCATCCATGACTGTTAAGACATAACTATAACCATCATATGTTTTATTTTCAAATGGCCCACATACATCTGTATGTATTAATTGTAATGGTCTACTGGCTCTGTTTCTTACTGTTTTAAATGGAAGTCTTGTTTGTTTTGCTTGTGTACAGATCTCACATGTATCTAATGTTTTTAAACCTTGTATTTTTATTCCATCTGCCACATCTGGTAATATTTCTAGTATTTTCTTCCCTGGATGTCCTAGTCTTTGATGCCATTCTAAGGCAGTGCCAGTTTCTTTCATTAACATTGTCTTTTCTTCTGTGTTTTTCCCATCTAAATTAATTTTATATAAGCCATTTTCCTTTTTTCCTGTCAATAGTAACTCTGACTCCTTATATATTTTTACAGTATCTTTAGTAAACACAACAGTTCCTTGATTATTAGTGACAGCATTCACTGACAACAAGTTCTGTGATAAGTCCGGAACGAACAGGGTATTATTTAAATTACATTTTTCACCTTTGACTTTTCCAATTCCCTTTACTTTTATCATTTCCTCATTGGCAGTCAAGACCGATGATTGCTTATTTTCATAATTTGTCAATATGTCGATACTGTTGGTCATATGTGCAGTGCACCCCGAGTCTACTATGAATTCTTTATTTTGTGTACCCTGTTTTTCAAACTTTGTAAAAAATGCTTTTTCTGTTTTTTCCTTATCTGTTTCTTCTTTTTCTTTCTTGTTCTTATATTTGAAAAAACAATTTTCTTCTTTATGATTTGTTTTCTTACAAAATAAACATTGTTTATTCTTTAACTTACAGTCTTTTTCTTCATGGTTATTCTTTTTGCAAATACTACAAGCTTTACAGTCTTTCTTCATGTGCCCTGTTTTATTGCCTTTAAAGCATTTTATTGCACTTGAAGCATTTTTCTTTGTAGCCTGAAATGCCAATTGTTTTTCTGTTTCACTGGTTTTTAAAAGTCGGTTTTCCTCACTTAATATTCTGTTTGTTAAGTTAGTCAGGATTTTCTTATCATCTGCCATTGATTCCCAAGCAGTGATGAAATAGTTTAGGTTACTTGGCAAACAGGATAATATTTTTGACATAACCATTTCTTCATTAATTTTTTCACCCAACTGATTTAGTCTAAACTGTAGATTTTCTATGTCAGTTATTAATTCTGTAAGTGATCGACCTTCTTGTAGCTTATATGTGAAAAACTCTTGTAATAGTGATGCCTTGTTTCTTTGTTCTGAGCCTTCAAATATTTCACATAACTTATTGTACATTTCTAGGGCATTTTTACACTTTAAAATGTGTCCTTTTAATTTTCTGTCTATACTGTTTATTATAATTCGTTGCACCTGGGCATCTTTTGTTAAGAATGCATCAGATTTCGTGTCTTCTTCTTTGACATCTGACGAAATTGCTGTAGTCAGATTTGCTGCCTTTATGTGGATGTTAAACTCGAATTTCCATAGCAAAAATGTCTCCCCATCCTTCAGTTTTTCAATCTGAGCATCTGCTTTGTCCATTTTTCTTGATTTTAGATTTCCTTTGTCTTAGTATTGGCTTGACCAAGCCACCGGTTTTTATTCGTTCTTTTACGGCGTCTCTGGGCCCATAACCTTTTCTGGGTATTAATATTTCACTAAAAGAACGAATTTGTTTTATTTATTAATCACTTTATTTTAAGTTAACACTGGTTTTACAATATTATTTTATTTGCAAACGAATTATGGTTCTTCATCTTGGAAGCTTCTTACATAGACAACTTATATATCTTTTTTTTTTTTTTTTAATTCCAGAGACGTCAAAGACATTGGTTTTTTTTATCCCTAACAATTAAAATATTCGTTTACCATGTCAATACATTTTGTGAGATCAGTATATCAGTCATCGGATTATACATCCTTGTTTAACGATACTATTGTGTTTGAAGTAATTTGTTTTAAATAAAACTACATAGTAAAGTTCAGATTTTGTAATTAAAAAGAGAATAAAATTCATGTAAACCTTTTCAATCCACCATAAGCTTGGCTGGCGTGTCATAAAATAAACACGGACCCGATTGAGGTTTATTTGAATTAAGTTTCATTTGTTTCCAAAGATAACATTGTCCCTTTCTTCGTATTTATTATAATATTTGTACTTACAAATCTTGAGTATAAAAACTTCGTTTAATGATTAAAACACAAATTCATTTAATGATTTAAATTTGCTTTCGCCTATTTTCGTCGTATTCTGATAATTATACAGTAATGATATCTACAGTAAATGGTATTTATTTCAGCTGAGATACCATCAGTACCTATGTGGCGGTAGGTTAAGGCATTATTACTGGTTGTTCTTTCAAATAAACTTAAATCTATATAAATAAAAATGAATGTTGCGAAGCGCATAACTCGAGAAGGGCTCGACCGATTCGGCAATTCTTTTTTTGTATGTGCCTTAAGGCCTTCGGAAGGTTTTAATAATTATAAAAAAAAATGCGTGGACAATAATAAAAACAATAATTTTCTTTATCACATAAAAAAATATACATACGATGCGACGAGATGGGTTGGGGGAGCAATAAATATAACGCGGACGAAGTCGCGGGCAGAAGCAGGTTGAATTAAATAAAAATGCTGCTGCTGTATATAAAAAGCGAAACCATTAAAATAAAATAACTCTTAATATTTTAATATTATTCATAAATATCGGATGCGCACCTGACTGCTATGCCGGAGGTCGTGGGTTCGATTCCCACCCAGGACAAATGTTTGTGTGATGAGCACGATCATTTGTTCTGTGTTTGGGTGTAATTTATCTATAATATGTATGTATTTAGAAATATATAAGTATGTTTATCAGTTGTCTAGTACCCATAACACAAGCTCTGCTTAGCTTGGGACTAGATGGCGTTGTGTGATAGTTGTGGAATATTATTATTATTATTATTAAGAAAAGCCGTGCCAGCCACGCCGGTGTCATCATACGGTGACAAGAAAGTACGTCATGACTGAACATAGTGCTGTAATGGTATTGCCTTGCTTTTATCGACTTATGTTTTGAATTGTGCATTTAACGCCGAAATTGTGACACATATCGTATAATTTCTGTCATAAAAGTCAAAGCGGGATGAAATAAAACTCCTTTATTATATATTTCCTGTATAATAACCTTTTTTTTAAAATATACTATATGTTAAAAAATAAATGGTTAGTGCTTTATCGATATAATTTCGAACTTACTACTATTTTGTAGGTATTAAAGGACGAATTTATAGCTTGGCGCTAAGGGCACGATTTTGTTTTTTTGTCGTGGCGCTCAAAAGGTTAAGAATAAATTGTATGTATGGTTAAATGATAACAACTTCTACAGTATAAAGCAATTCCTAAAGCGAAAATAGTGTTGTAATATTATAACCCATCAAAAACATAAATGTGAAATGAGAGCCAAGTTCAATATTATGATATATATATGCTTTGGTTGTTGACTTCAACGACAAAAGAAGTGAGATCTAAATGGGTGCCAAGTTCAATGGTTAGTCCTGACTTGGCTAGTTCTCATATACGAATTATTATGTTCGATGGCTAGTTTCTATCAGCAAGCCAAATTTTCGGAATAATAAAAAAAGAACCGACAAGTAACAGGTTTAAAACTGGCGAAGGCTATAATATAATTCGTATATGAAAACTAGCCAAGTCAGGACTAACCATTGAACTTGGCACCCATTTAGATCTCACTTCTTTTGTCGTTGAAGTCAACAACCAAAGCATATATATATCATAATATTGAACTTGACTCTCATTTCACATTTATGTTTTTGATGGGATATCATTACTTTTTGTACATAAATTATTAGTAGGTACTTATTTATAACAAAATTAATACCAAATGGTTTTTGTTATAAGTGTTCCTAATAGAATCAATTAAGTGAAAAATTATAATAAAATGATAAAAATTTACCAGTTTCTGATTTATTCCTTGGTATTCACTTAATTACCTATCTGCATGCCAAATTTGAACTTTCTAGATCACCTGGAACTGGGTTAGAGTTTTGATCTATAGGTCAGTCAGTGGTAAAAATGACGATTTTTGGACGTTAATATCTAAATAACCGTTTGAAATATGTTTATGAAATTTGGAGCACATATGTATCTTGCAAGTTTCACTATATGAGTCAAATTTAACACATTTATGTGAAACAGTTTTTGAGTTATGAGGGAGTCAAAAGTGGCTCCAAATGGTTCGTGTAATATTATTACATACACACGGTGCTGCTCGCCAGTTCTGTTACTTGAACTTGGCTTGACACGCTGCCGCGTGTCTAGATAATAATTATGGTTAGGAAATTGTTACTACAATTATAATTTTGAATATTTGCATGCTAGGTATGTTTAATTTTGGCAAAACATGTCTGCTCTATTTTTTTACTATAAGACCTATTTATACCATGTTTTACGCAAATAAATAAATAAATGAATAAAGAAGTCTTTTTCTCCATGGCTTTTGCCCATGAGGAAACAGTCCAAGGCAACTTTTTTGTGTTATTTTTTTTTACCCTTAATTCTATTATCCACACTATAATATTATAAATGCAAAAGTAACTCTGTCTGTCTGTCTGTCTGTTTCGCTTTCCTGCTAAAACTACCGAACCGATTTAAATGAAATTTGGTACACAGATAGTTTAGAGCCTGAGAAAGGACATAGGCTACTTTTTATTCCGTGACTTTGTCTGCGTCCGCGATAACCGACATTTACGCAGACGAAGTCACGGGCAGAAGCTAGTATTTTATAATTATAATATATTTTCTAGTAGTATAACTTTCTAATGCTCTTATTAAGGCTCTTATTTTCATAGGTGGTGTTTCTTTGTATCAGCTTTTAGACTTGTTTTAGGTACATTTACGGGGCCAAAGCCAAGTAGGTAAATGCAGCGAGTGGTCTATAATTTTATGGTGAGAGTGCTCTTTCGTGTAATTTCATTTTCCTAACGATTCTACATGTTTTTACGGTAGCTGTTTTGTGCAGATTGATGTGTTTATGGTTATGTGTTGTGATATTATTATGATTATTTATGTTAACATATCTCGGGACCCTGGGATCAAGGTCCTTGGGAAGGCGTACGAGGGACCGATGCCCAGTCTTCTTAGGAAATTTGGCTGAAGTGAGGCATTGGTGCGACGATTATCCCTGTATGCACTATCCAAGTGCACCCAAAGACAACCTCCAGTTGGTGTTGGACTATTAGGATAATGGAAACAAAGATGTTGGGATATATGTTTGGATGGCTAAAATGGACTGGTCACCAAGAAATATGGAAAGACTATGGAAACCGTCGGTAGCACATAGTGACGTAGCGACAAGGGGGCAACACTTCCTGAATTGTTTGAGGAGTGGAAGCGAATGCCACGGCTTTCAAAACAAACCTAGAGCCCCGAATTATGGTCCAGATCCCTACGAGCACTTACTGAAATACGTCCTTTCCCCGAGCACGTTTTCCCTTGCGAATCTCCACTCGAGCCGGCCAATAAAGGCAAGACTGAGGTGGGAGTTCTGAACCTCGTCAGTGTTCACTCCAGTAGATCAATAGAGGCAAGCTAGAGATGAGGAAAAATAACTCTCCCAGGAGATAGGGTCAGTGGGGTCGGTACTACCTAACAGCTTGCCACATGCTGTCCTACGGTTCATTACTGGCTGACACCGCCCGATAAGGACCAGGCTCAGGTCGACGGCGCGTTGTGTTCCACGTGCGCCTCACAGAGATGTCAGCATCAACTGAAGGGTGGACTACTTCAGTTGTTGCTGACGTTGCGTGCCAGGGTTGCGCGATGTGTTCGAAAGAGTTATCATGGCCCTGGCATAAAGGCAGCTGAAGGAACACGGGTGGGTTTTACTGAGTAAAAGTCTCACACGACGTCATTTGATGATTTCCCACCCCCCAAAAAAAAAGGAAAGTCTGACACCCATTAAATCTGGTTTTACTACACACCTTTGGTTAACCCTTTGAATAATTAAATCATGATTATAATATGCATACATTAATTTTGGTAATTATAACAGTAAGGAGGTTCTACCTCCAGTCACATTGAATGCGTCTAACCAAAACACCACTATATTAATTACAATTTCTGAGCGTGTTTGTAGTCATGGGATTTGAGGTAAGTTCTCATTAATCATCAGAACTGACACAAATGTCAAGAGGTGATTACTTTGGTTAATTCGACCTTTTGGTAAGGGTTCAACCCGCCGACAGATGTCACTAACAAATCTCTAGCTTTGAGGGTAAATGAAATATTTTTTAATGAAGGTTTCATTATGACTTACATAACACAACAAATATACAAACTTTCTCCACCGATACAGTGATACTTTGCCTTAAGCACACAGTGAGGTATTATGTGGATAGAAATACTCCAGTCTATACCTGTTTCTTAGACCTAAGCCGGGCTTTTGACTTGGTTTGTTATGATGTCCTGTGGAAGAAGTTACGCGATGCCAATGTGCCTAAGGAGTTATGTTCTATCCTGGAGTATTGGTACAATAGGCAGATTAACCATGTAAAATGGAACGGGGGCTCTCGGACCCATATACGTTGAGATGCGGGGTAAGACAGGGGGGTATATCTTCTCCGCTTCTATTCAACTTGTACGTAAATAATCTGATAGATGGACTCAGCAGGAAGCCTGTCGGATGCCATGTTGATGGAGTTAGTATAAATAACATCAGTTATGCTGATGACATGGTACTGCTGGCTCCATCTATCAGAGCTCTCAGAGAACTGCTCCAAATGTGTGAGATGTATGCTGCCAGCCACGGCTCGCAGTATAATGTGAAAAAGAGTGAGTTTTTGGTTTTTGCTCCTAGATGCAGAATAATGGATGTATGGTACCTCCTGTATTACTGTGTAAGACTGACCTTCGAAGAGTCCGTGAATTTAATTATCTGGGGCATATAGTCTCGGACTCTTTGAATGACGAAGCTGACATGGATAGGGAACGCAGAGCGTTGACGGACAGGGCTAATATGCTGGCCCGCAGGTTTGCCCGCTGTACAAGAGAGGTGAAAATTTTACTATTCAAATCCTATTGTCAGACATTCTACTCCAGCAGCCTGTGGACAGCATATACGCAAAGGGCTCTCAGCGCTTTGCGCGTCCAATATAATAACGCATTCCGGATGCTGCTGAGACTCCCTGCATTTTGTAGCGCGTCCGCCATGTTCATGGAGGCACGCACAGACGATTTCGCGGCAATCCTACGCAAAAAAGCGGCGTCTTTGCTGCACAGAGTGCGTAGGAGTAACAACAGCATCCTGAGTGTGATTGCGGACAGGTATGACTGTCCGTTTTGTTTAAATTTTATGCGTTTATGTGTGAACTAACATAGTTTTAAGCACTTGTTAACAAAATGGATCATGTTGTCTGAATTAATTAATAAATAAATAAAATTAAGGGGCCCCCATACAGGTGCGACGCGACTCTCGTAGAACAACTTCTATGTAAACTGAATGAAAATTGTTTTACAATCGAAAATTAAATCTCGTCACACCTGTCTGAAGAAACCTTAACATGTGAAAACAATCGAATACCTATACTAATTACATATGTTTGCCATTCAAAAATGAAACAATGAAACACTTTATTCACAGTCCTAACGTAAGATAGGATAATTTTTCATTTTCCCAAAACGTAAGTGTACACAGATGGTATGCAAGATGTTACATAGCGTTAAATCAATGATGTTTTGCCTCAACGGCGCACAAATATAAATAGGTTAACATCAAAAATATATGTTGTCCACTAATCAATGCATCATTAACATTAAAAGATAGAACATTTAAATTAAATTATAGTATAATTAAATAATAGATTCTGCAGCAACTATCTAACGCATTCATCCTTTGTGAATTAATTACTAAACTTCCATCCCTTTCTCTCTTCGCAATTTCCATTCAAAAATGAACAGTTGCATCCCTTTTAGATCATGGGAACGAACAGTGGAGCGTTAAAACAGAGTTTTAATTGCGTCCATTCAGAGATCGTAAATCAAAATAGAGCTCACAGCTCCACTCAGCAGCATTAATTATATTAAACCTAATGAATATACTTGGAGATTCATCCTTTCTCCATTATTAAAGCTTAGAAAAAACCTGAAGAGCTTTTGCAGAGTCTCCGAAGTAATAATTGATGATGCTTCAAGATATGGCTGCTAATGAACTTAAATCTTATTATAAAAGGGGTTTTATAAGTCTTTAGTTGGCTTTGTGTGACTTGGGCTTTTCAAAAGATAGCTGACAGCTCTTTTTAGAAAGGTTGAAATGATTTCGTGGTCAGAAAGAAGTCACCTGGGATTTTATTGCGAATTCTAGTGATTTTGAAACATTATTCATTGTGTTAATGCCGATATTTTTATCTTTATATTCTATCTGCTTATCCTGAACATTACTGATTTCGGTAAAGGAAAACAGCGTGAGAAAACCTAGATTAAGTCTGAAATCACCAAACCATCTTGAGTAAATAAGTGTAGTGATCAATGTTCGTGTCTTCTCACCTCAAAGAGATGTCAGCAGAATTGAAGGGGTCTGCTAGGACTGATGCCTGCCAGGGTAGTGAGATTTGTTCGAAAGAGTTGCCGTGGCCCTGGCATATAGGCAACTGAAGGAACACGGGTAGGTTTTAGTCAGTAAAAGTCTGACACAAGACCGGGAGACGTCTATACGTCGATATGATGATTTTCCACCCACAAAAAAAAGGTTTTTCTTTATCTCCATATCTATTGAACCAAAATAGAAAGCTAGCCTATTGAAACGGTCACCGACCGACAATTAACGCGAGAATTTTTGGCATTTTCGAATTAGACCCGTTTCATTTCTTCTGAATGGACCATTGCCATTTGGTCCGTTGTTCTGAATAATAGAGAACACTATAAGTACAGATACCATTCGGAGTGGAGAAGCCGATTATGAGTCGTTTTCCGGCAGAGGCATAATTAAACACATAACGTGCGATCCGAGGACCGTTGGGCCAGTTGTGATGTCTTTTGTATTAGGATAGATTACTAGATACATAGAATACTCTCATTATGATCACAATATACGAATTACATATATAAATGTAATAATAATAGATAATTTGTTTATTTATCATGACTGTTCCGTCCCGTTTGACTGTTTACTCTATGCGCCTACGTTTCTAAACGTACCTAACGGAGTGACATCTGACACTTGTCAATTTGACGTTGACACTCTTGGGTTTTGATCTGGGGAAGAAATCGGTCCAATTTGCTGGTGCGACCCTGTTGTAAATTAATCCTTGTAAATCGATCCGTTTGTGGCAATTTGCCGTGATCCAATTGTTTGTTTGAGTAATCAACCCCCCTTTGACGTAATAATACGGGTTTAGTTTGTTGAAATTGAAGAACCTTGAAGTGTCAGTGACCGCGTGTTGGAGACCGCATGTTGGAGAGAATCTCTGGCCTATTGCAGCGGCCTGGTGTCCTAAATACCACTTACAACGTCACTATACAATACAATATACACTCACTTACATACATAAATCCAGGTAGGCTCCAGAGCAGGTGTTCTTCTAACATGAGGGGAGTCTTTTGATTATTGTGTTGTTCTGCTCCGCGCACGGCGGACAGTTCGCTCCCCACTTGTCTCCAGGGCCCCACCATCATAACTTCCACAGCGCTATTTGAATCCCATGGTGAGGCTCTGGCCTGGCGTTGAACAATGACAGCATTATAAATAGTTACACCATTCACCACCATTTCATTTGTATTCTAGTGAATACAACTGAAATGGTAGTGAGGTGCTGCATTCCCAGCTAGGTTATAGAATAACCTGTATAAGGGAGTACAGTACTAGTCCCCATTGGGAATTATAATTAGATTGTATACAGTTTGTGACTTGACACTAGTCTTTTACTATAATTTTTTTAACTGTAGACTTAATAGGGTCAGCATCGGGCTGTGCTATCGCTTTGAGCGATAGTTTAAAACAATATTTGAATGGACTTAAAGCTAGAAGGAGACACAATGCTGCATGTAGTCTGTGTTATACATATACGGCTCCGTGTAGTTCCGAACATAAAGAATAGTATCATTCCATTTCTTGAAGTGGAGTAAAAGGTGACTAAGGGAGTCTAGAGAATCAGTAGCAGCGTTCTCTTTGCATTTAACCATCATACTGCGATCGCCAATCCACCAATCAGCCAAGCATGGCGATCCCCCCAAAGTGGGGAGGCCTATATCCAGTAGTGGCCGTTTTTCAGCTGAAATGATGTTGATAATGATGATATATAAAAGAGTAATGAAATCAAAACTGTTTTCGTTAATGGTCCTTAATGGTCTGGGGTATAGTTAATGGTCGTTGAAATAAAGTCTAGTAATATTAATTGAATGGACTGTGTCTGGTCTGTGTCTATATTTTGGACCTACGTTGACATAATTATGTTTCATTTTTGACATTAATATTGAAAAATTTGTATTTAACTCCTAACTATTTCTAATTAATTATGTAATCATTCAGTTAAATTCAATTTATTTACTTAAGTCAGTGCTGTCCATTTTCATTAAAGTTGCTATTATTTTTAATTTGTAATTATTTAATTTATTTAATTTGCTTAATTAATATTTGCACAATATGGTAAACATGTTGCACAACTCTATGTACGTATAACACCATGCATGCATTTTCGTTTAGTAATCATATGTAAACACGTGTTTGAGCAAATAAAGTTATCTGAATCTGAATCTAATGTTTTAGACAGAAGGCAAGTCATGATGGACTAGACGGGACGTATTGATTCACTTGAAAAGAGAAAAGTGCGGGTTGGAAATTAATAATCCAATGTGACCTTTTCAAATTCTTATCGGCATTGTTTTGGTACATGTATCATCAGATGTAAAAACAAGCAGTCTGTAGTTTCTGCCTACCTCCATAGGATGAAAGCGTGAGTTTACATAAACTAGCAAACTAATGAAGGTATAATATATTCATTTTGATAACCTCTGTTTTGCAATGAGAGATTTGATCGCGGGAAAACCAAATTTTACTGAATGACAACTTAGTGCAAACATGCAATAAAGAACAGTCAAGAGAGCAATGCTAGATAGTTAATCAGAGGCAGGAATATACAAACATTTAAATCAGTAGGTAAGCAATACTTTGTGTAATCTACTAGTGAGAATACATGAGTACTAAAAGCGGAACGCACAATTTCACGGAAGCAAGGACTACGCAAATACGCTGTGTTGTCAACAACTTTAGACTCTTAATTCCTACTTAAAATTGTCGTATCTTCTACAAAGGTCTTAAAATTTCAACAACAGCGAAAACTTCAATAACAAGACACAAAGCCGTAGCAACACTCTGGAGCGATCTGTCAAAATCACAAAGACTTTGTTAAGTAATAATCTATGTTATAAGCTGTACTTCTGTTCCACTCAAAATTTCGCCTTTCGGTTAACGTCAAAACTTCGCGACGAAGTTATCAATAATAAACTTCCTAAAGGGGTATCGGGTTAATCATTTCGTTAGGATTTATCAAAGGTAATTTGCGATTAAATTCCTTATGTTTAATTAAAACAATGTCGTCGCTCTTGAGAATCCAATAATCTTAAGTTAACATAATATAAAACAAGGTCGTATTTCGTGTTTGAACGTTTAGATCTTTTATACAGTGCAACGGATTTGAATGCTGCTTTCATTAATAGGCAGAGTGATTCAAGAGGATGGTTTATATGTATAATACGCGGGGTAGCCACTGGCTAAATCTTGTCTTACATTTGTTCTGTGTCTGGGTGTAGTTTATCTATAGCATGTATGTATTTAGGAATATATAAGTACATTTATCAGTTGTCTGGTTGCCATAGTACAGGCTCTGCCTAGTTTGGGATCAGATAAGGGATCAGATAACAGTGTGTTGGTTGTCCAAAGATATTTATTTATTATTTATTTATTTTATAGTATAAAACAAAGTCGCTTCCCACGTCTGTACACTTAGATCTTTTAAACTGTGTAACGGAATTTATTACCGTATTCATTAACAGACAGAGGAAAATGTATATGTATAATACGCGGGCACGGGGCAAAGCCACTGGCAAAAGCCTGTTTTATTTAAATTGTTTTTGATCTTTGCTAAGCCTTGATTATTTTCTGGGAACACTGAAAATGTTAAGTTCAATTTAGTATAGGACGCTATTTAGATAGGCACTTACCTAATTATTTTCAACGTGTATTTATTATTTATGTCCCAGTCCACTCAGAAAGTATTTGTTTTTTTGTATGAGAGACTGGCCAGTTATAAACTATTATACAAATAATGATTATTTATAAGTAAAAATAGGTACGTTCTAATTTCAAAATTTCCCACCACATTTTTTGCGAGCTAATTAAATTATCGTGTCTCATTGGAAAATGGATTTGCGCCGTGAACATTTTCACGCTATGATTTTTTACGATTTCAAGTGTCGCCTGAAACCGGACAAATCATACGATAGACTTCAAATTGCATTCATGAGTGAAGGCCTTTCCAATGAAACTGTGTATTGTTGGTATAACGAATTCAAACGTGGTCGACTAACTTTGGGGGATGAAGAAAGAAGTGGTCGCCCTTTGACGGCCGTTACGGAGGAAAACGTGCAAAGCAGTGAAAATGTTATTCCAAGACAATAGGCAAATTACGTATCAGGAGATTCTATACATACTGATAGATTGGATCGGGATTTGGGGATATTCGCGTGAGTAGGATAGTTTCACACTGGGTGCCGCACAACCTCACCGAAGCTGAGAAGCAGGCCCGGGTGGAATGGTGCCGTGATATGATAAAATTTAAAGCAGGCTCATCTCAGCGTGTTTACGACATTATTACAGGTCCTGGATTTATCAATACGATCCAGAAACGAAGCGCCAGTCGACGGTTTGGGTGTTGCAAAACGAATCAACGCCTACCAAAGTGAAGCGATCTAGAAACGGGGGGAATATTTTGATCGCGAGCTTTTTCAATTTGACTGGCTACTTGGTGTCAATCCCTTTATGAAACCAAAAAAGCATCAACGCCGAATGGTATACTACCAAATGCTTGGCAGAAGTTTTCTATGTTGTGAGCAACAAGCGACCAAACACAGGGCTCCGCGGGCTACTGCTCCACCACGACAACGAGGGACTTTTTGTACAGAACGCCAATCAAACTTCTGGGTAACCCTCCTTACAGCCCTGACCCAGCACCGTGTGACTTTTTTTTATTCCCAAAAATTAAAAATCAGCTCAAAGGACAATTTTCGCCGCCGGAAGATGCGCTGTCGGCGTTCGAGCAGGCTGTAAACGATGTGTCTGCGGAGGACTGGAAAAAGTGTTTCAAAAACTGGTTCAGATGCATGAAACTTTGCATAGAGCCTCTATGCAAAGTTTCATGCGTCTGAACCAGTTTATGAAACACTTTTTCCGGTGGAGAGTAATTTGAAAATATTTAATAAAAAAATATTTACCTATAGAACAATTCTTTTTATTTTCGCAAAACTGTCTGAGTGTTCCACGCAGGCGCGGTTGCAGCCTATGATTTCGGGGGGGGTTCACCATGAGTACTGAAGAATATTTTTAGGAAGGTACATCTACTCGTTGGTCTAGTAGTCGAAAGCGCTACTGATGAGCATGAGGTCCCGGGTTCGATTCTCAGGTCGGGAGTATTATTGGGTTTTTCAAGCAAATCGTTCAGAGCCTCGACAGCATGGTTAACTTGGGGGGGGGGGGGGGGAGCATGACCCCTAGGACCCCCTCTCTCGGACGGCGCCTGGTTCCACGTAAGTTAATAAGGACTGCCTCGTTTTTCTAGTAGACGTAACCGCTACTGTAGAGCATGAGATCCTGGGTTCGATTTCCTTTTCGGATAAAGTCATCATCATCAGCAGCCTATAATGTTCCCACTACTGAGACACAGGCCTCCTCTCGTCGGGTAAAGTGTTATTGGGTCTTTCTATCTGGGGTTTCTCAGTAGCAGCCCGGATTCTGGGTTCGTAGCCTGTTGATGACAATAAGTTCGCCCTCTTTTAGAAGGGATTTAGACATGGTGAAATGTTGCTGTACTGTAGGTACACCTTTGCCCAACCCCTCGGAGAAACAAGGCATGATGTTATATTATGTGATGTGTTTTGAAGACCTTCATCAAAAAATGTAACCAGAAAATTTAATTGTATGTATGTGGAAATGTAAGGTGAGTTGGATCGTAACACGGTATAAGGAATGACAACACTAAGACGCGATTGAAGGGAGAATGAATGCGTGGACGACGAATGGATGATTGTGCGCGCGGTGTATCTTACGTTAAATATATATTTAAAAAACTATAGCCTTCGCTGTCCCACTGCTCAGAAAGCCTTTTATCAAGGAAATTGGTCAGGCATCCTTTTCGCAGGTCGTCTCGCCACTTCTTCGCTTTTAATTATAGAGTGTATTTCGTACGATTTAATTCGAGTCAAATATATAAATTGGCTGTTTACATTGTCTTCGGTCCTGCAAATCAGAGGCTCGATCGGTATTCCAAAACAAAAAACCAAGTACACAATGCGTCTCATGAGTGTGGATTTAATGACAAGAAAAAACCTATTCAAGCTGAATAGTTTTTTCTTGTCATTATGTCGCAATGAGTTCAGGATGTAGAACATCATGCGTTAATTTTTTTGTGGATTCTGTTAATCAGTTCCTCGTTGCCCGAACCGATGTGCGTTGCCGTCTGCTTCTAAACTTGATCTTTGGTGTGTTGAATTTTACTATAGACAACCACGTGAGAACAAATTTCGTAATTTTATGAAAATTTACAGTCTGATCTCAGTCTCAACCAGTCAAAAAAATCACCAGTTTCCATACATTTTGGACAAGTTTTTGACATTTGATTGTCACCGAGATGACATTGTGGCTAGATTTTGAACGTCTTTTATTACTAGAATTATCCCTCTGAACGCAGTCTCTATCTGTCAAAAATATTTCGAATTTCCATACGTTTGTGACACTTGATTGTCACCGAGTTGAGACTGCGACTAGATTCTGATTTTCAGTTAGGAGAATTGGCTTTCTAATATGCGAACTAAGAGTGGGGCTTACTTAACCAATTAAGTAACAGCCTCTTAAGTTAGGAACTTCACCTAAAGCCACGAAATTAGTTTGCAATTCCATCTCCCTTTAAATCCTAGCTATTGTGTAACTCTTGGCCTTGTCCCTTTATTAACACTGACCCGTGGCCAGTGGGCCATAATAGGCATCCGGCCATTACAAATAAATGGTTAACTAGGGCTCGCGCAGGAAATTGAAGGACAGAACTAACGAAAGAAAATAGTTTCGTGGAACTAGATAAGTTGTGTAGTTAGTTAATAGTTTTATTCTGCGTATATGTTACTTTTTATTGGGCCTTGTGGATTTAGCAAGATATATGGCGGCAACTTTATCAGCGTGGGAAGATATTTATATGTAAAAAAATCGGTAAGGCGCATGTCGGCACCACGTACGTGATGGGTTCTTCAGTTAGAATGAATGGACAACTAGAATCAATTCTATTTTCATGTAACAGTTGACGTTCAAAAGTGCCTTTTTTGGGCCTAATTGAAATAAATGTTTTGACTTTGACTTTGAATGAATTTAAACCAAAAACAAACTTAATATTGCAGTTGAAAAACATGTGCTCTTATACATCGTTGTATGTACGTCATGGGCAATTTTCTAACTGTAATTGTAACTTTATACTCCCAATAAAATTTATTCTTATGTGATAAAACTACAAATTAAGAATTTTCGTACGTTTTCTTGTGCTTGTTCTTTATCTTATTTTAGGTCAACGTGTTAGGTAGCCTACAGGTTTTCATTTATTTAAAGAATGTCGTATATATGGAGTATTTTCTTATTGCGTTGACATTTTAAAGCTTGAGCGCTCCAAGTGACATACGTATTTTTATATTAGTTTAAACTTGATACCTCCACGTGTTTCTGAGAAAAAGGATCCTCAGAGAGTCACTGACTGCCAGACAGACAAACGGATTTCGAAGAGAACCTATAAGGTTTCTGATTTACCTTTTAGGTACTGTTAAGCCTGGAAATATAACAAAGTCAGTTTTTTTTACCTATATCATTTTCTATGGTTCAAGTACTGATAAATCACTGTTAAGTATAATTAATTGTATTTAATTTTTTACTTACTATGAGGACGTTTTTAATCGTTTTATTTATTTACTAGCTTTTGCCAGCGGCTTCGCCCGAGTGGAGGTCGGAAATTATCCCGCGGGAACATACTACCGGGATAAAAAGTAGCCTATGTCCCTTTTCAGGCTCTAAACTATCTGTGTACCAAATTTCATTTAAATCGGTTCAGTAGTTTTAGCAGGAAAGCGAGACAGACAGACAGAGTTACTTTTGCATTTATAATATTAGTGTGGATTCACTCCAAACATACAAAGTCCTTACAGGCTAGACCCAACGCGATAATTTTATTTGCTCAGGCACTTAACAAGCTTAAAGTTTAACTTTTATTTGGATGAAAACAAGGCTTTAAAAACACCGATAAAAATGGTTTAAAAGATTATTACCAAGCTGCAAAGGCTTAAAAAATAAATAATGCAATTCAGTATGACGAGAAAATATTATTTGAGTACCAAAATGATCGTCGTAGTTGTTGGTCTTATTATAAATATTTAGCGTATAAAAATAGTTTTGCTTCATTGGTTTAGTGATCGCAAGAGCTACTGATGAGCATGCCTCGAGTCTGGCTCGATTCCCAGGTTGGGCAAACCGTGGTTGGGCTTTACCATCTAGAATTACTCAATAGCAGTTCGGAGTCCGGATCCCTACTGCATTGGACTTAATTATAACTTATAAAATGTGGGTGTACGTTTTACGTACACCTCTGCCTAACCCTTCAAGGATTAGTGGCGCGCTGTTATTTTATGTAATGTCATATAATATTTAACAAAACTTAATTACATAACTTTTTTCAATAACTCTTCAGGCACTAAACGCAGGACATTGTATATCGCTAAATTTTTCGTGTAGTAAGGAGTATTGGTACATATTACAAGCCATAGTAATATAGAGTATATTATCAAATAGCCAAATAAAAAACTTATTCAAAAATGTTGCACAAGAATAAAATTATAAAACAATTGTACAACAGACAAGTAAGTATTTTTCGTCGCATTTATATTCTCAAAGGTTTGTGTGTAAACGGTTATATTTTATGCAATGATAATAAAAATGGAATTCTATCGACTGAGCTCTGCAATTATCTTTTGATTTAATTCATAATTTCAGCCGAAACACGTCTACTGCTGGACATAGACCTCCCCCAATTTGGGGGGGGGGGGGGGGCTTGCCATAATCGCCACGCTTAACAGGCGGGTTGGCGATCGCAGTATGGTGGTAAAAATAATAAACCTTAAAATTATGAGTCGGCGCTTTGAGTGATCTTTGTTCATTGATTTTTCAGCGCCGACTCAAAATTTTAAGGTTTATTATTTTATGCTTTTCAGTTTTTTTCGGCGGTTTAATTTTTTGTCAAAAAGTTTTTTTTTTTTTTGTGACTTTAATGTACTCATAATACTTGGCAAGGTATATCCTATCCAACAAAAAAAGAATGATCAAAATCGGACTACTCTGTATAAAGTTATGCGTGGTTGTACATTACAATCAGTGAGTGAACAATCAATCAGCCCCTGTTTTCCGACCCTTAGGGTTTGATTTTGTTTTCCAAATTTATATGGGACCACCTTGGGAGTATACCCTTTCAAAAAAAAAAAGAATTATCACAATCGCACGACTATGTAAAATGTTATGCGAGGTCACACAAAAAAAAAAAACAAAAAAAAAAATATACGCGTCGAATTGAGAACCTCCTCCGTTTTTTTTTCGTCGGTTGAAAATGCATGGAAAATACTGCTGCTCATTCTCTAGTAAGTCTCTTAGTCGCCATCTACAACGCCCACGGGACGCCACGGGTTAGATTGGGATGGTGATATTCTTTACGTACGGCACCACGACGAACATTAATTTAATGAAAACTACAAAATTATTTCATTTATTTTGAAGGTGGAACTAACATGAACAATTGGAAACAAACGGATACGCAAATGTCAAATAACTAAACATTTACGTCGTGCCACACTTTAAACCACTAGCACTTTAATTAGATACAGGAATATCCTAGAATTCCAGTATAATTATATTTAGAAGCACAAGACACTTTAGTCAAAGCTGCCGTCAAAACTTCTGGACACACACCCACACATATGCTCTCGTGATAGAAAATGTCGTCAGTACAATACACAGGATGGAAAATTTAGAAGCCACTCAGAGAAACAGTGCGATGAAAACTTGAATATATTGTCATCCACAACCTGCCATTACCCACTGCTGGCATAGACCTAAAAAATAACGCTCATAATTTATACTATCAATTGATGCTATGAAATATAAAAGTTTTAGTTTTCTGAGCAGTTTGACCTTGAACCAGCCCAAGACTTTTTGAATTCGGCTGATGTGAATCTTAAATATAAAACAAACAAAATTTCCAACAGAATGGGTTAAATAAGGTTGGAACTGTAACGCTATGCTCAGTCGAGCCGAGTTGATCGCAGTATTTATGCTAGGGCATCCAAACTAAAGGAGTTAGGTTAGATAAGAACCGTGACCAACCGCGCGCGAGCTGAGCGAGCCGAGCGGTGTTCCAGAAACGCAGCAGCAACCAGAGAGCGTTACATTCATGTAGCCGCAGTTACTTGGCTATGTAGTGCCGCGGCCGTGGCCGCCGAGCTCCAGATCCTTTCTATTGTTTCCTTATATTGTGAATAATTTGGGTTTGGTTAGGTTAGAACTGTGACCAGCGAAATATTTTTTTTAATTCAAAAGTAAACAATCATAGTTTTAAATAAGAACAAATATACTTCAGATAACCTACGTACCTGAATATTCCTAAGGTTTTATTCCGGAATTTTAATTAATCGGTACTTTAAATAATCGGAATTTGTAGTTTTGATGTTTCGAATTATCATTAAGCCAGACTTATTGTTATTCGATCTATTGAAACTCGGTATTTCGAGAATAGTAATTATAAACGTTTAGAATATTGAATTTTTGGTACTATTAAAATAGGATGAATAATAAATCGGAGTTGTCATTTTACGAATTTTGAACTATTCGGAATTATGAAAATCGGTTTAAAATTTGATTTGTGTTTGACAGGATAAAGTTTTTAGTATTTATGTAGTGTATCCGTTCAATAATAATATTTTAAGATAAGAATAACGGAAAGATTTTTGGTTCGATGAAATACATGCCTTTTTTACCACCTTGAAGAATACAACAGTCGCAACAGGAATAGAGCACACAGTAGCATAGAAGAAATGTAGATATCTTTTAATTTGATCAATGAAGTTTTATTTTTATTCTATTAGTAGAATAAAAGTCAAACTTAATCGAAAAACGGTTAGCCGTTTTTTTCTCATCCTGTACATGAGAGCACCCGTCTGTTTCTCACCCACACTTACCCACATACACATACACACACACGCGTGCGCCACACGTACTTCGGATGCAGTTCCAGATCATTAGAGCAATTAAAGTTTAGAACTAATATTGCTTCAGAGTGGTATCCGGCACTGAAAGTTAACTACGTAGTTTAGATAGAACGGAACCGTTTTAGTCCGTTTTCTGGAAATTCATGAAGCTGTTTGGATATGACGGTTAGAACGGTTCTTTTGTTTATTTTATCTGTTGTGAACAGACGCTAGCACGTACAGTCAGTGCCCTGCATTACTTGACCCCTCGTCCTCATTTCTTTTGTATAGGAGGGGTCAGGTAATGCAGGGCACTGACTGTACTAGCTCTTTATCTCTTCTAAAATTTAAATAATAACCTGTCATAAAACAAAACATAGAGAAATGATCGGGGTATATATACATTACTAGCTTTTGCCAGCGGCTTCACCCGCGTGGAGGTCGGAAAATATCCCGTGGGAACATACTACCGGGATATAAAGTAGCCTATGTCCTTTCTCAGGCTCTAAACTATTTGTGTACCAAATTTCATTGAAATCGGTTCAGTAGTTTTAGCAGGAAAGCGAGACAGATAGACAGAGTTACTTTTGCATTTATAATATTACTAGCTTTTGCCAGCGGCTTCGCCCGCGCGGAGGTCGGAAATTATCCCGCGGGAACATACTACCGGGATAAAAAGTATCCTATGTCCTCAGGCTCTCAGGTCCTCAGGCTCTAAACTATTTGTGTACCAAATTTCATTGAAATCGGTTCAGTAGTTTTAGCAGGAAAGCGAGACAGATAGACAGAGTTACTTTTGCATTTATAATATTATATAGTAAATATAGTAATATAGTATATATAGTATAATAGTATATATAGTATATAGTATGGATAGTATGGAAGGTATGGAAGTATGGATATTGTTAAAAATATTTGGACTAACAGCATTAACCAGAGAGAAAACAGGAATACGCTAGTATGAAATTTGCCTCGGAAAGCACGCCGTTAAGCCGGCTATTATTCGTGGAAATTTGACATTCATTACGGGTCGGGAGAAGCTCGAAAGTTTGACAACCAGTTTCACCAAGGAGTATTGCATTACCTAGGAACTACGCTGGGGACGTCAGATAGGCAATCGCTCAATATATAATACTACATCAGCTGCATCTGGTTAGACTGGAAGCCGCCCCAACATAGTTGGGAATGGACTAGGCAGATGCTTATTATATTATTGATGATATTAGAATAGAATGAATTCCAATTACCACGTGACCACGTTTCAGGATTGTGTTGTCGAAAAACTAATGAAATATAAAGAAATACATTAAATAATAGAAAACTAAAACATCATTTGACGAAGGATAATGGTCGTAAAAACCGGCCAAGTGCGAGTCGGACTCGCGCACCGAGGGTTCCGTACAAACCTGTAGGTATCCTCGGTTTATGCATAAGATTTATGTTTATGAGATTAAATGAGATTTTTTTTTTAAATTTTATATTTGAGTTGATTGAATTAAAGGTAAATTGTGGTTTACGATTTATGACGTATAAAAAAAAAAAACTACTTACTGGATCTCGTTCAAACTAATTTTCAGTGAACGTTTATATGGTTATGTACATCATATATTTTTTTAGTTTTATCATTCTCTTATTTTAGAAGTTACGGGAAGTTACGGACACACATTTTACCACTTTGGAAGTGTCTCTCGCGCAAACTATTCAGTTTAGAAAAAAATTAAATTAGAAACCTCAATACCATTTTTGAAGACCTATCCATAGATGTACTATCCATACACGTATGGGTTTGAAGAAAAATTTTTTTTGAGTTTCAGTTCTAAGTATGGGGAATCCCAAAATTTATTGTTTTTTTTTTCTATTTTAGTGTGAAAATCTAAATGCGGTTCACAGAATACATCTACTTACCAAATTTCAACAACATAACTCTTATAGTTTCGGAGAAAAGTGGCTGTGATATACACGGACGGACAGACAGACAGACAGCCATGACGAGTCTATAAGGGTTCCGTTTTTTGCCATTTGGCAACGGAACCCTAAAAATGAGAACAGATATGATCTTAGCACAGACCATTTTTTTATGAACTGTAGTGGCAACATACAGCCTGGCGCTGAACTGGAAATTGTATAAAAAACGTAAGTATTTGAATTGCACTCGCTAGCGTGGCGTTTCCCTTTAATAAATATTGGTCACGAAGACAGTTACAAAGTTGTTGACATTCTATATAGAACACAGGCGCGTTTAACTGGAGCCAACTTAGTGGCTAAAATGTCTAGACACTAGTAGAACTGTAATCGTCCAGAAACTTTATAAGTACGTACAATATAAATGCAGCCACCCAGGTTTAGAACAAATTGAAGTTTAAAAGTAATTAGGTCGCTGGTACTTTCCTAACAGCATAGTTGACTTTTCAGCAATTAATGCTACTGTTAATGAGGGAATTGCCGAACTAATGAGCTTGATTAGCGGATAGATGCAATGCAAATACTTACAATTGCCAATGCATTTAATACTATTGCCAATACATTTAATAATTATTTTATTGATAAAATACATCCAACAATTAACGCGGGAACTAACTCAACGACATTAATTCTTAGTAGAGCACAATCTATGTTTATGGCTCCGTCTACGCCCTATGACATTAAATATTATTATGAAGTTAAAAAACACGAACAGCGTTGGCTACGATGGTATTGCTACAAAAATATTGAAAGCAGTTGCATTTGAAATATGTACTCATTTGTGTTTCATTATTAACCTTTGCATAAGTGCAGGTATATTTCCTGATGCATTAAAGAAGTCCATTGTAAAACCACTATATAAAAAAGATAATCACGAATTAATGATAAATTACAGACCAATCGCGCTTATACCAGTTATGTCTAAGGTGTTTGAAAAATATATATATGGTGAAATTAATACCTATTTAGAAAAGTATAATATATTAACCTCTTAGTCCCTGAGATACCACATATGGTATGTAAACAATCACTTTTTTAATTGTGTCTATAATTACGGTAGTTGACCGGTTAAGTGACGAACAAAAGGGATTTCAAAAAAATAAAACTATAAATTTGGCTAATTATGAGTTTTTTGCATAATGTCAAGCTAAATGTAGATAGGAGAACACCAGTCTGTGCCATATTCTGCGACATGACACAGGCCTTTGAGTGTGTCCATTATAATTCCCTGGCAGAGAAATTTGAAGCCTATGGTATTGGAGGCAATGTTTTAGAATTAATTAAATCGTATCTTCATAACCGTAAACAAGTTACAGAAATTAGTAAAATAAATAAAAAATACTAAACGTGAAGAACCTTCAAGATCAGAGGAACGTGAAGTTATATACGGAGTACCTCAAGGCAGTGTATTGGGACCTCCGTTGTTTACTTTGTATGTAAATGACCTGCTTAAAGTAACTGAACATCCGATGACACTTTTTGCTGACGATTGCACTTTGACAATAGCTTGTAATCACATAAACACATACAAACTTGACATTAATAATTCAATAATATTTATTATAAATTGGTTAAATGATAATAATTTAAAAATTAATTTAAAAAAGACTAACATAATGCACTTTAGACAACGTACACAAACAATTAACAATCCTAATATTCAATTTAATCATATAAATATCAATGAAGCTGACACAAAAAAAATCTGGGACTAATAATAGATTCTAAATTGAATTGGAAACCTCAAATAGAGGCTCTTAGTAAAAAATTGAGTCGTGCAGCCTTCGCTCTGAAACAGCTTGCTGGTGGTTCTCAACATAGATGCGCTAGTTACTGCTTATAATGGATTAGCCGAATCAATTCTTAGATATGGAGTCATCTTCTGGGGGAATAGCACGGACATTGAAATAGCGTTTCGGGCACAGAAAAGATGCATTAAATCGATGTTTAGACTGCAAACAACGGACAGCTGTAAATCTTATTTTATAGAGCGTAAGATATCGACATTACCTTCAATATCAAAATCAAAAGTCATTTATTCAAACTAGGCTGAGAGTCAGCACTTTTTGAACGTCAAAGTTACAAAAGACAGTCCCCCAAAACGCCCGCCCTTCGACACTTCCTAGTGCTTTAGCTGGGAAGAAGAAGTGGCGGAACAAACTCCCCAGCAGCCAAGGGTGGATCCAGCTTTAGTGTCGGGGGGGGGGGGGGGTCACATAGTCGTGGTCAAGTCACAAGAAGTTATATTTTTTTTTTAATCATAAATAAAACTAAAAAGTAGGTATTTTATTAATGTATGTATAGTCTGGCAAAAACGTATAGAAACGGCAACTAAAAGAGCATTGACCAACTGCTATGGGACTTTGGCCACTTATAAACAAACAGTTCAGCTAATAATATAAGATTGATTTAAGGGGACCGTCTACATTAGAGGGTCAAAAAAATCGTTTTTTTTTTTTACTTTATTCGAAAGTATATCGTTTATAAAATATCCTCCCAAAATTTCAAGACAAAATTTGCACGGGAAGTGGTCGAAATAGAGCGCACGCTTTGAGCGCTCCAGACGCTACGGGCATAGCGTCAGGTAATAAGCATCTGTAACGGTCGGAAAAGGAGGGGATCCTAGTAGCGGGGATTATTACTGGTGACTATTGGGCCAGTTTGCCGCAAAATTACTTTTATGAAAGATGAAAGTCAGCAGAAGAGTCAACAACGCCACAGTCGACGTCTTCAGCAGCCCGCAGCAAAAGTGGCAAAACTACACCAGATAGACAGAAATGAATTGTTTAAAGAAGAGGAAGGTCTTTTATATAGAGCAGGCATAGCAGATTGATAAAAAAATCAAGGTGAGTGAAAGTTAAAACAGTTTTATCAACTACTTTTTACGTACGAAAACTTTAAACGCGTTTTTCTCGAAAGCACTTTTTTCAAATTGGCGTGCACGATTACTCAAAAACTTCTAAAGCGATCAACTTGATTTTTTTTTTTTAAATTAAGCTTATTTAATTACCTTCTAGATGAAATTATTGCAAAAAAAAGTTATCAACAAAAAAAGACGAAATTTTTTCCCAAAATTTTTTTTTTTTTGCTTAAACAACTTTTTTTTTATTAATTTAAAAAAAAGTATATATATTTTTAGTCCATCTAATAAAAACTACTCATAGCTTATACTCATTATATGCTTGTACTCATTAGCTTTAAAAAAACTTTTTATTTAAGTTTTAAGATAATTCTACGAGCCGCTATCCTGCACGCCGTGAAGATAGAATTTTGAAAGGCATCGGCATATGAGGATTATTAACACATGTTCAAATAAATGAAATGGAATAAAAAAAATGTTTTTGTATACCTTTACATATGCTAAATATACGGTAAAAAATTCAAACACATTTATCAGCTAGTTTTGTTTAAAAAAAATCACGAAAAAGTGCTTGATTTTGACCGTCTAATGTAGACGGTCCCTTTAATAGATCTTATCAGTACTTCTCAGTAACAAGACGTATATATATATGTTTTTTTTATAATATGATTATATGAAAACTGCGATAAATACAGTGGAGAGATTACCCTACACTTTAAATCGATATGAATTTATTGTTTATGCAGTTTTTTTTTGGCAACACTGAAGTCAAATTCAAAGCCAAAGACTTGGTCACATCATAAAAAATACCAAAAAACAACAGATATTTTACAGTGCTTATTCTAAATATCTGATTTTTGAACTTATACAAAGTTCAAAAATCAGAAATTTACTAAAATAGAATTAAGATTATTGGTAAATTACATTTTTGTATAGCAGCGTGTTTAAAAATGGCCAAGTCTGGACAATTTCCCTTTGTTTGGGAGTTCGCCACTGTTCTTTTCGATGCGTTCGTTCCAGAATAATGCGTTTGCCATCATACAAAATATTAATTTATAATAAATTGATTAAATATTGAAGGTAATTACATAAAATCTATATTGTGACAAAAAAATATATCCTTATTTAAAACCATTACCAATGTTTAACAATTTTAAATAGTGGTCCACGGTGGACCCAGCCCGGGGGGGGTCATGACCCCCGTGACCCACCCCCTGGATCCGCCCTTGCCAGCAGCACAGCTGTCTGTTAAGTTAGAAGAACTTGATTCTATACAATATTGTGCAAGTAATTAATATTATAACACAAAACATACATTATTCGCCATATGTCAGCTAGCACACGCCAATATACCAACAAAAACATTGAAAACTAAAGTCAAGCTGAAATAATAAAACAAAAACGTAAACAGAACTTAAAAACTAAATAAAACCTCCAGGCATAAAGGGCGTGCCCGCTTACATGTTCAACAATGCAAAATGATCCATATACATACATTGATGCATATAGCTAAGTTGAAGTTACAATAGTTAAACTAGCACCTCCGGAGTAGAATAAAATAACAGTTAATACAAATAACAATAACAAAAACCATGGTCAGCAAACATAATTCCTGGAAACAACAATGTTTATAAAATACAATCCTCATTTATTCCAGCGTTTGTCTGATGTTGATCCTAGGAATAGACGTGATAATTTCAAACTCTGTGCTCACGGCGCTAAAACAACTGTTATGCTTAAGGGTATCTTTCATTTTTAATAAAATGCGCAAATCGTGGAAAACGTTAAATATTTCTGGTCCAAAAAGTAAATTAAAGAAAATACTAACTGAAAGAGCGTATTATAGTGTATCGGAATTTATAAAAGAGGACAATTTTCTTCGTTTTTGAGATGACAGTGTTGTATTTTGGACATTTTTTTTAACTATTGTATTTTTTTGGAATATTTGTAATTTTATTGACATTTTATTTTATTTCATATTTTATTGACCAACTAATTTAATCACTACTTTGACATTGAATTGTAACAAAAATATTAGGTATTTTTATTGAATAATGATGAAATGTAATTTTGATGAATATTATAACGGTTTATGCACCATCTCTTCCTACCAATTTGTACGCCACGTGTCTGATCCTTTATGTATCTCCTTATTATCTTGCATGCAATGTATGTACACCATGTTTAAACAAATAAATATACTTACTTACTTACTTGCGAATTGGCAAGCGTAGCGTAGAATGGCTCAAGCTTAGTTGACTATGGGTTCAACTGTTTATGGAAAACGTAGAACGGGTTTTGGGGATACAACTTGGATGTAGTTTGTTTATTATATACTCAAAGATCGTACAGTGCTCTCCGCGTTCAATATAACAATGCGTTTAGGATACTGGTGGGGTTGCCCCGTTTCTGAAGCGCGTCATGTCCTTACCCAGGTCATGGTCTATCTGTATGCCAGAATTCATTCAATTCCTTCAGCGGTTTAAGCGTAAAAGCGTAACAAAAAATCAAAGTTACTTTCGCATTTGTAGTATTAGTTTTGGGGGAGAATTTTTATTTTGTCAGATTATGGGAGGTTTGCCAACTGACCTGCAAAATCCAATAACATAGACATATAAATGTGCAGAGTTTCGACAGGTTATTTGACTGTTTAGCTTCCGGCTATCCGTAACAAACGGTTGATAAATACATATAATATGTAAGAGCCAACTCTAACATTGTTTCTGACAAGTACTTATGTTGTTGTATAAAGAAGCACCTGTTGCCCGCAATTTTTTCATCTATACAAGACCGGACTGTAGCGACTTTTTCTGCGACCCGAGATAAAACGTAGCCTATGCCCTTACTCAGGTTTTGATCTATTTGTGTGCCAAAATTCACCTAATTCCGTTCTGCCGTTTTAGTTTGAAAGTATAGCAAAACAACTTACTCTTGCATTTTAAATATTATTAGTTAAGAATAACTCTTCGACAATCATTTAATATAATTCATTTTTAAATAACAGCATAACTATTTAGTTACATATTTATCACACGGTTCTGTATGTATAAAATTAATAATTAACCACTTAAGTTGATTAGATTAATACATACATTCTAGCACTAAATTCTCCTTTCGGATACATCTGAGCATTGAAAATCTTGGTGTAATCTGACCGTGACAAACCGGAAGGTAACCTTTGCTTGAATTTGGAAATCAGCAATTCGTCGCAAATAGTAGGTACAAACAGTTATTGCTCCTGAGGGAGGCATTTTCATCCTCTTGAAAGGTTAAAATACTCAAAAATTACAAAAATCAAGAGAATTGTTATTGTATTAAGATGAGACAGAACCCAAACGTAATAAATTAAATTTTCATAAGAATGGCATACCAGACATCATTGACGCGAAGGTAAGGCCTCGGATACTTTGATATATGTACATATTTATCGTTCCCTCGTTACAGGGCCTTGTACATTTTTTTGGGAGCACTTTATATTCTACGACGGTTATACTGGTTTAAGGTAAATAAGACTACTTGTAGAGTGGTGTACCTAGCGGTATCGGCCCAATTGTAGGTCGTGGGTTTAAACCTAAGCAGGCACTTAACTCTGTGTTAATAATTATATCACCACTGCTGTCGAAATAGTGACGGAAAACATCGTGAGCAAACCGGCCGCGGCCCTGGCATATGGGCAACTGAAGGAACACGGGTGGGTTTTAGTCAGTAAAAATCTGACCCCCCTCCCGCTTCGCTCAGAGCGGGTAACATCATTTGATGATTTTCCACCCACAAAAAAAGCAAACCTAAATAAGCCAGAACCAAAAAATTAAAGACAAATGTGACTTCCAAAACTCACAATGGGCCCGCGTTTTAGATTATAACAAGAGCCCACTCCCCCTTATACATAGGAAACTATTGCTGTAGCAAATGATTTTGAATTTTCTTCGCTTTGCCAAAGCTGTTAACATCACTTCAACCCAAGTGACCGCTATGTGTGGGCGGTAGAATTTTCGTTCAAAAAATCTTTTGTTTGAGTTTTTCGATATGTCAGTTTTTTTTCCTTTCTAATCCACACATAGTAGTAGAGTTCAATTTTTACAAGCACATAAAATATTAGTACCTGTCATTCTTCAGGGGTAAAAAGGGTAGGGTACTGTTCGCTGCCAGGCTAGACCCCCTACAATAGCATTTCAATAGCGCAGTGGAAGTTATGATGGTGGGGTCCAGGAGACAAGAAGTGGCTAGCGAAACTAGTCCGCCGTACGCGGAGCAGACAATACAAGTACAATTCAAAGCAATAGGTACAATATACGAACAAAAGAACTTACCTGTGGTAGAAGAACACCTGCTCTGGTGCCTACCTGGAGTTATGTATGTAAGTGAGTGTATATGTATCGTGTAGTGACATTTTAAATGGGTTTTCCAGGTTACCATCCGCTGCAATAAGGCTGGAGGCAATCACAGCATGCGGTTCCAATAAGCGTCTCTTTGCTTAACCTTCAAACTATTTTAACAAGATATATCCAAAACTCAACCCGTGTTATTACACCAAATTGGGGTTATTTACAATCAAAGCAATTGAATCACGACTAATTGTCACAAGCGGATCGATTTAAAAGGATTAATTTCAACAAACGCGTCGCGGGGTCCCAAAAACGGCGACGGACCTTCAAGCGCCCAATCAAGAGGAGTGTCAAGTGTCAAAGTCAAACTGACAAGTCAGATGTCATTCTGTTACACGTTTAGAAACGTAGGCGCATAAAGTAACTAATTTATACGGTCCGGAACAGGTACATAAACGAATCTAGAGTATTCCCTTTGTAAATAAAAAAGCGTCAGTTCCACTAAAACAAAATAACATTTACTAGGGATTTAAACCAGGTCTTCTAGCGCAAAGATTTATATCTAGAATGGCAAGGGTTTTAAGATGTCTGCTGAATAATCCCTAGATTTGCTCGCTACCTTGTATTTGTAACAAAGGTACGATTGAATAAGGTTGAGCTTTATTACCATCGTTGAACTGTTCTATGTAAGGTTTTGTGATTATTGCTTTTCACCAAAACTTATTCCTTTTGTTAGGCATCTGATTGTAATATCGACCGAGCACTTATCGCAAGCGACATTTTGCGATTTAAATTCCGATTTCTATCGTAAACGATAGGTGTAACTTTAAGTATTGTTTACGATAATACACAACACAATACATACAGTGCACAGCACAACACAGCAAAGCGCTGCATTACATCGTAACATATAACAAAATACCACGGGTATTTTGTTATATGTTACGATAAATGCTATTATACGATAAGTTAGCAATCAGGGTTTGATTTTTATATGTTACGATACAAACTATGACAAGATAAGTTAGCAATCAGGGGTTGATATTTATTCCTTAATTCTAGCAAAATTATGGGTTTTTCTTATTTTTCTTTCAACGGTACACTTTTACTGCTTGGGCTCAGGTGTCTACATTTATTGCGCTGTCGGTCGTCAAATCGTAAAGGGTGCAGGTGAACAGACAATTGGAACACTCTAGCAGATGGGACATAGTCTGGTCTGGAGCATCGGGCTTGCACTGGATGTTGGATGAATTGATAATATCCCACTTTGCCAGATTACCTATGATTACAGCTGTCTCCTTGGGTACGCAATTCTGGATGGAATTGCTAAGAAGATATTTTTCCTGAATAAAATATAATACACTATCCAAATACAAAATAATTTGTTCGTCACAATTAGCACAAAGATTTCATTTAAACGTGTTTGGAGCCTTCTTTTAAGCAAACAATGCCCGTATTAGGAGAATCCGCTCTTCGATTTCATAACCATTACCATTGTATGATCCGTTTGAGGATTCATGTCAGAACATCATTTGGACATCCAATATGGTTTCAACTGACGCACAGCAAAGCAACCCCCAATTCAATTTTGTGTATCCCAAAGTCCGCGTATGTTTTGCTAAAATAGTTCCTACATGGCAAGTGGTTATGACGTAACGTATTTTAATTGGCTAAACCTTTGGATTCATGTAGTCAAACATAACTAGTAGACAAACGAAATTACTGGTTTCGTCGAGCTTGTAACGGTCAAAGTTTAATAATGATTCTTGTTATATTAAATTGCTTTGATATTACAATATTTAGGATACCAATATGTGTCTACTAGTTTTTTAGAGAATTTGTAAAGTTTCTAACTTCAATTCCCGCCTGAGCCCGGTCTAAAATCTAACGTGATACAAACTCTAACCACTAATGAGTACCCAAAATGTCACCGTTCTATATTAAGCGCAATATTAAATAGTAGTGACATTATTCATTATAATTTACAATTATTCGTAATATTTTTGATCTAGCAGTATACTAAACTAGACTGGCCTGTTAGTCTATTGGTTACTGACCCTGATTGCTAAGACGGAGGTCGTGGGTTCTATTCCCATCCAGGACAAATTTTTGTGTGATAAGCACAACTATTTGTTCTGTGTCCGGGTGTAATTTATCTATACATCTTCTATACATATACAAATAAATAAAATTGGAGTGTCTGTTTTTAATATTCAGATAACCACTTTTTACTAAGTGTATATGGATGTATACACGGTACATATTATTATTTTTATTTATTATCAAGTTACATAGACTCATTAAATTAAATATTAATACAGACTCAGTCACATTAACTAATCAAATATAAATACAAATTAAAATAGAAATTATTCGAACAAAATTAACAAAACAGACAAATAGGTACACAACAGACTTATTGCAGTGTTGCCACATTACCTGCGCTCAATGTGTAACCCACAGCAGTGGTTAATGTAGGCGCAATCGACCCTTTCCGCGAGCGCGGCCAACATGCTGTTGGAGCTCCCCCGCACTCGCCGAACCAACGAGGTGCCCCTCTTTCGCATCGTTGCATAAAAGCAGTCAACGCGCGCCTCCGCAAACATTGTCGAGGCGCTGCAGTAACGGGGGAGACCCAACAACATCCTGAACGCATTGTTAAACTGGACACGAAGGGCACTGTACGACCTTTGCGTGTAGTTTGACCATAAGCTGCAGGTGTAAAATGTAGTGCAGTAGGCTCTAAAAAGAGTAATTTTTACTTCTGCTGAGCACCGTGCGAACCTACGGATCAGCATATTCGCTCTGATCGACAGCGCCCTTCGCTCCCGTTCAACATCTGCATCATCTTTCAAGTCGGTAGTAACTAAGTGGCCTAAGTATTTAAAAGTATCCACTCTTTCTAAGGGTATACCATTAAGCTTTATAGCTGGCATTTCGATAACCTTTTTCTGTCCGCCCTGAAAGACCATACAGTGACTCTTTTTCACGTTATACAACAGACCGTGGTCAGTTGCATAACGCTCACAGGTACTCATCAGCTTTCTGAGTCCGCAGACCGAGGCACTCAGCAGCACCATATCGTCCGCGTAGCTGATGTTATTAAAACAGACGCCATCTATATAACAACCGATATGTTGCTCGCTGAGTGCCTCGATCAACCCATTAATGTAAAGATTGAAAATAGAAGGAGAGCTTAAACCCCCCTGCCTCACCCCACATTCCAACCTATACGGGTCCGACAATGTGCCAGCCCACTTGACATAGTTCACCTGGTTCCCGTACCAGTACTTAAAGATGGTGATAAGTTCGTTCGGTATATGAGCTGTTTTCATTTTATCCCACAGGATATCATAACAGACCAGGTCGAAGGCCTTGGAAAGGTCAAGGAAGCAGGCGTACACAGATGTATTCCTCTTAGTGTAATATTTGACAGCACTCTTCAGACACAATATCGCAGTTTCCGTGGACAGTCCCGGTCGAAATCCGAACTGGTTATCGTGCAATTTTAAGTAAGTGTTTAATTGTGTATTCAGAATGCTGTCAAACACCTTCGCACATATTGTTGCCAAGGAGATAGGTCTGTAATTAGACATGTCTGATAAATCTCCCGCCTTATTTTTTACCACCGGTACTACGATAGTCCTCATCATGTCGTCAGGAAGGTATGAGTGTGATATGCAAAAGTTGTACAACATGGCCAGCACTCTGCACATATGAGGCCCAGCGTGCTGCACATGTTCCACACTCAATCCATCATGGCCGGGTGATTTGCCTTTTGAAATAGATTTTACTGCCATTGATACATCTCTGGCCGTAATCCTGGTATCAACACATTCCCCACTCATCCCACCCCCACTCCGTGACGAAGAAAATGGTCCCAACGGTGACCTAATAGTAAAATTATTTTTAAATTTATCAGCAATGCCTTTTAAATCATTAGAACCGTCAACAGTCACTGGAAGACCCGGCCGAGCCCCCACACAGTTGGTATTTTTCCAAAAACCACTGAAATCTTTCGCGCTATGCTTAGCAGCGAGCACGTCCATTTTCAGTTGATCTTGATGGTTTTGACACCATTTTACACGCGATTTAAATATTTTTCTGCTCTCGCACATCTTAGTGTACATATCACCAGTGGTAGGACTACCACATAATAGCCATTCCCGAAAACTCGCCCGGGCCACCCCATGACTGTCGCTAACATGTTTATTCCAACCAACAATGATTTTAGCTCTACGTTTATTCTGCTTACGCCCGCCTCCCCCACCTCCCAAAGATGCCTGAGATAATGCAAGCACAATGTCGGAGTAAAGCTTATCGATAACTAAGCTGTGAGTAGGGTCATTACAATACCGGCCGCTACACTCTTGAAACTCAGTAGGAAAATCAATAAGTCTAAGACGTTTATGACTTTCAATTCTATATTGTGTAATAAGGTCATTGGTTTTTTCCCCCCACATAATTCCATTATTAGACACACTGGGAACAATTCTAACTGGAGTCAAACACTCCAATTTACATTCACATATAACGGGAAAATGATCTGACCACAATACGTCATAATTAACATAAACATTACACACTGAAACAGCCGCGGACTGCGACACAACACAATGGTCTAACCAACGCTTAGACCCACACGCTTGATCTATATAAGTGAATGTATCAGAATTTAAACCTAACTCACTTACGTCCATAAGCACCCATTTGAACTCATCACATAAAATAATCAATTCATTAAAAAATAATTCTCCGGGATGAGCATTAAAATCCCCTAAGACAAAAATAGGTTCGTTTTCATAATCATTACTAATAGCACTTACAGTTCCCATACAGTCAGTAAACATCGTCAGGTTCTCCGATTTGTTTGTTGGCATGTAGACACACACTACTATAAACGGACTAGCGGCCGTATTAATGCGTATAGCACACACTCGCGGATTATCGCAATTTATCACAGTGACACTAGGAAACACACGGGTATTCCATAGAAGCGCGGTACCGCCGTACGGCCTGCCACGCAGTAGACCCGCCGTCGTGTCCACAGCTGATGTCCCCTTGCAGCTAAATCTGCTGTCTATGCTATTTAAATACGCCAATTCTTCCGGAAGTAGCCAGGTTTCTTGCAGTGCTATCAAAACACACTCGTCGCACAACTGTCGAATATCGCTCACGGCACTCTTCACGTTTTTGCAATTGTAACTGGCAAACTTATAGGTCGTATTATCCATGGTTAGAAGGTAATGGACCGATGTTAGCGGATTCTCCGTCCACTTTTCGATGTCTATAATGTACGAAGCGTCTAAAGATAATTCCTTCAGGCCATATTGTTTCGTCTAAATACATAGATACATTCGACTCGGATACAAAGAACTTGTAGGCTTTGTGATCTAAAACTTTTTTTGTATTTACCTTTTCTAAGAACACCGTCTCGTGTGTTTTCGTTTTTATGTAATCAACAATGTCAGACTCTAATGTATCTTTATGCACATTCGTTATAAAAATAGGTATTTTTCTAACAGCAGCTTTGAAAGATGATATAGTCACTTCTGCTTTACCTCTTTCCCCCAAATACCTATACTTTTGCTTCTTTTTATTCCTGTTGACTGTTTGCCAAGGATTATCTTCTATTTCGTTGTTTATTTGTTCGTTAGACATAAGTTGTTGACAAACATTATTTTGAGCCATACTATTATTCTCCTGCATTCGTTGTTTAGGAATACTTTTGCCAGCGATAGGTGACTGTATGACTTGCACTTTCTTGACATTCTCGCAGCTGATCGTTTGCGTCGGTACAACCGGGACTACCGGGACAGCCTCCGGCACTACCGGGAGATTAGGGGTCCGCGGTGACTCATGTATGTGAATAGTTTGAGTTACCGGTTTACACACCATCGGTTCAGCTTGGCAGTTATCAGTAACCGTCTTAGCTGAGGTGGCGACTGCGGTAGATGACTGTTTGAAGTCCTGCTCATTAGAAGAATAATCTTGGCTCAATGTCATTCCTACAGGGCCACTTTCCATGTTCCAGGAACCCCTTCTCATGTTTACATACCCGGTTGGAGTTGTAAATGGAGGAAGTGATGCGTGCTTTAAATTATGTATATCTGCTCGTAAGTCCTCAAATTGTTTTAGTGTGACACAAGAATTCTTAATATTTTCAATCTCAGAGTTTAATCTTGTCAAGTCTTTTAACAGTTTTGTACAATCGAGATGATCGAATAAAATTGGGGGTAGTTTTTCGAGCACTCTCGCCACAAACACTGGAATTAGATCAGGATCAGTGCTTTTAAAAACACCTATGATGTCATCTAGGTCTCTTTCTTCTTTCCCCTTCCTTTTTCTTATAATCTTCCGTTGATCCGTCGGCAGGGATTCAAATAATAACGACTTTGATTTACATATTTCACTACTCGTGAACGAGGACACACAAATTCTTTTTAACGTTTCTTCGTCAATTACTGATATTTTATTTTGCACATAAGCCAATAGTTCGTCAATGACGATATTACAGACGTTACATTTTAACACTTGCGACATTGTTTACAAAGTGCGTCGTCGCACTCAGCGCGGCGGCGCACAGAACAAAACACAACCGATATTGACCCCGGCGCGCGAGTGACTGAATATTATACCAAAACAATTTTTTTTACAATTATTGTCTGTCTGTTTGTTCCGGCTAATCTCTGAAATGGCTGGGCCAATTTTGACAGGACTTTCACTGGCAGATAGCTGATGTAACAAGGAGTAACTTAGGCTACTTTTATTTTAGAAAAGTACCTACGTTAATTTCCGACACCCACGCGGGCGAAGCCGCGGGAAAAAGTTAGTCTATAATATGTACATATGTATTTAGAAATATATGAGTATATTTATCAGTTGTTTGGTTACCGTAGTATAGACTCTACCTAGTTTGGGATCAGATAACGGTGTGATGGTTGTCTTAAATATTATTTTATTATAATTAAATATTTCCACACGATAATTATGTAATAGTAGAATGTAAATGAGTTATTATAGTTTTAAGATATTGTAATTTAAATTTCTTTATTTGCCACAACGTGGTTTACGTTTGTTCTTCTCTAGTTCGTTCACTCAAAGGTATGATTTCACAGTTATATTTTGTCTGTTAGTATTTGGAAACAATCGTATCGCAACAGTCTCGTGAACTCTAAACCTCCTTTTGCTAAATAGCTCGCTTGTTTGCGAACAATGTTACCTTAATTTTGGCTCTACTCACAAATTGTTAGACATTTAATTGAATAAGTCAAATATTTTTTTGCTCAAATTAATTATGTTTTCGTCGAGTTTCGTGTTACTCTCATAACATCATTTGCGTGGGGCATTGTTGAGTCGGGCTAACTTAAGATTTAATTTATATTTTCGTTAGGAGAAATTTGTATTGCTTACATGAGCTTGCTCAAGTAAATAATTGTACAGAAGTTATTAATAATCAGCTTTTGTACAATTATTTATTTATTTATTTATTTATCTTCATTTCACGCACACTGCTCATTTTTTTTTTAGTATTACTTAAACTATTAATTAATCCACAAACAAACAAATTAGGAACAATCATTAACAGGTAAAAGTAAATCTGTGTATAAATAAGTTTAATAAATAAGTATAATATTCCCTAAGTTGTATTGTATTCAATACAACTGTACGCGCTGTTGTGAACATCCCTGATGTGCTACAGAAACTTGGCAGCGATGGCAGCATTCTTTAAAACATTATTGAATTGCGCAAGCGTCTTTTGCACCCGATATGATGCATGAGGCATATCGGGTGCAAAAGACGCTTAAAGCTGAGAGTAAGGCTTACTGTCCAAAAGCGGGCGGAAACGCCCGGGTGTTTCTATTGTGAGGATCGTCTGGAGGACACGGTGGAGCATACGGTGGAGGTGTGCCCTGTCTGGGCAGAGCTCCGCCGTGTCCTCGTGGAGGCGATCGGCGGCGGCGACCTCTCGCGTCCGGCCCTGGTGCGAGCCATGGTACGGAGCGAGAGGGCATGGGAAGCCGTCACCTCCTTCTGCGAAGCAGTAATGCTCGCGAAGGAGGAGGCGGGGCGCGTGAGGGAGTGGCAGTCACTGCGCCCTCTCGTCCCTAGCCGCCGCAGGAGGAGACGCCCCGGGCGTCGGGAGTCGATAGCGGACTCCCGGCCACCGTAGGCGCGAGCTTGCGGGTGGCGAGCAATGGGTAGCTCGCCGCCCGGTAAGGACCAAGCTCGGGTCGATGGCGCGTAGTGTTCCACGCGCGCCTCAAAGAGATGTCAGCAGCAGTGTAGGGGTCTACTAGGACCGATGCCTGCCGGGGTCGCGTGATTGTTCGAAAGAGATACCGTGACCCTGGCACATGGGCAACTGATGGAACACGGGTGGGTTTTAGTCAGTAAAAGTCTGACACGCCCTCCCGCTCCGCCCAGAGCGGGAGAAGTCATTTGATGATTTCCAATCCTGAAAAAAACAAAAAAAAATGGCTGACTGTCCACGGTCGCGTCATTTGACGAATGCACGCAACCTACAGATGATGATATGCGTATTTTGCATATTTGTTATGTCCACGCTACCTACATGCCATCGTCAATCACGCTAAAAAAACTTCTCAGTTTTCTTTTAAGTAGCATTGCAAAAACACGTCTTTTCGTTGGGAAAATGTCAAGTGATGATGATGATGTGATTATAGCATACAATTTTATTAGAAGACGACGAAACAGGCGAAGAATGTACTGGATTCATCCATACATCGAAAGAAATATAAATTGTGGATTGTTTGTTGCTGCCAGAGAGTTATCAGAAGATGATTCTGTATTTCAATAATTTTACCGAATGACTAAAATTATGTGTTTGCGTCTCGCGAGTCAGTCGAGTAGTGACATGCGCACCGCATTACGATGACATGCTGCCGCGCGCACCGCATGACGAACGCAAGACGAGAGGCGGACGCGACGTTGCCACTTATTTCTATGCAAGATGCAAGCAATCGTCAATTTCCGATAGCGTGCGTATGACGTGCAGTTTACGTGGATAGTAAGCTTTACTTAAACATCTGGTCATTGTGATATTTTTTTTGTTTGTGATGAGATGAAACAGAAGTTTTTGTTTTCCGATAACCGACATAAAATGTCTTCACGAATCAAGTGCCATGCATGTGTCATTCATGATTACTGTTTGCGCACCGACCCCACAACCTTGAATGTTTTTTGCTAAATGATACTTAGTTTAATGTACAGAATGCGTAGATAACGTTACGTGATGAGGGTTTTTCACCTCATCTTATTTCCTGTTTTTACATTTACTGGAATAACTATTATCTCTTGAAGAGAAACGACTTAAGCTTTTACTAAACCTTACATTGCTGTTCCGCATTTTTCTCAAGAGCTTTTGGCACATTTCCAGGGCATCATTGAACTGCTCCATTGAACTGAACTGTCCAGTACTGGACATAATTACTAATACTGCCGACGGAGGTGCAATAACAACTAATAAATTCTTCATCTATTTCGTCCATTTTCTCTAGTTATACTTTTATCTTCAACTAGCTTCTGCCCGCGACTTCGTCAGCGTCAAATTTTTGCTTTGCATTTTTCATTGCTGCTCCACTCCTTTTAATTGTAACGTAATGTTGTATAACTTATAACCTTCCTCAATAAATAGGCTACCCAACACAAAAATATTTTTTCAATTCGGACCAGTAGTTCCCGAGATTAGTGCGTTAACAAAACTCTTCAGCTTTATAATATTATAGTATAGATGGTTGAGTATGAATGTTGATAGCTATAAGAGTAGAGGGAAACCAAAGAAACGATGGATGGACTTTGTGAATTATGATATGGATAGAAAGGGGGTGACTGCGGAGACGGCGACTGATAGAGAGGTGTGGAAGAAAAAAGCATGTTGCGCTGACCCCAAAAAAATTGGGATAATGGCATGATAATGATGATACTTTTATCTTTTTGATTTATTATCAATTGCGCGTATAATATAATTATATCTGGGAGTTTATATTCATGGATGGGTTTTAACACATGTGCCTTATGGACTCAACTAGGTCGTGTACTGTTCTGTAGGCAAGGTTGTGTATTTATATAATCAAAATGACGATCATGACGTACATATATCGGTAGATGGCCGTATGACGGTAATGTACGTCCATAAAACATGTCTAGAAAAGCAATGTACCTACCACGACATGGGGATATCAAAATAAAGAACATTAGAAGTCGATAAAATTAAAACAAACAGAAGTTTGTAATAGAAGAAATGAAAGAACCAAAAACTTGACAGCCACTAAAATTTTCTAAATAAGATCATTTTTCAAGCAGTTTGATGCAGTTGCTGGCATCAAAACTCAAACTGAACAGACATAACCGCACGAACTTCAATTTTTATAGCATTCAAGCTGAGCTTAAGAATACTTTCTACGATTTTAACGAAATTAGGACCTAAGCAAGCTAAAATGTCAAGGTCCTAATTTCGTTAAAATCGTAGAAAGTATTATTTTCCGTCGTAAGTTTCTAATCTACATTAATATCTTCATATACCAGGTAGGTATACTTAACTATATAAAACACGTGAAGCAAAAACTTTGTATCCCATTTTACGAATTTACCGGACAGAGAGGGGTATAAAATATATTTTAATTTAATAATTTGTAAGAAATACCACACGTTTTAAATGAAGTATGGTCAAATGAGACATTTGGGCCATTGGACCATTATTAAATAGTAAATAAAATAAGACCGCATGAAATACCTACCATTCAATAGCAGTGACAAATTTTCTGCAGATGAATAATCTGCATTTGTCATATTTCCATTTCATTTCTTTAATAATTCTTGAAGTCTTTATTATTTTAGTAAAACAAACAACTAGGTCAACCTATTATGCTGAAATTCAGGATAAAGTGTTAAGGCTCCCGTTGACAGGCGTGACAAGACAGTGCGACGTGACTTTATACGAACATTTTTATTGAATCAACTGACGCCTGTCTGCGGGAGCATACATAAAATTAGGTATTCCACTAACAGCACTGATTTGAACAGCACTTACCCGAACCGCACTTGAGACCTTCCACTAACAGCACTGAAACAAAATTTTGTAACGTGCGGTTCGGTGGAACAATTTATCGTTATTGTATTAAGTGTCCGAACCGCACCTGATGGCTGATTACAGTTATTAGTGATGGTACGAATTTATTATTCGTTCAGGATATTACAAACATATCGATTTGGCAACTGTGCGTGGAAGGTTTTTGAATGCGGTTGAATACTAACGTATGCAATTTGTTAAACGTTGGATTCAAATACTTAAATGTTGTCTGGGAATGGGGAATGGGGAGGACAACTGTTGAAACGGCCTGTCGTAGCTAGGAACTGCTGGCGTGAGGTGGTATATTTCTTTTTTGTGACAAATACTCGTTGTTATATTCGTAAATACACCGAAATGTAGTCCATCATTTTCCAAAATACCGTAAGATTAGTAGACAGTGACTTAAAGCAAATCGTAATTTTTTTTTTTTTCAATTTAACAGAGTTCGATGTTACTTCTGAAATATTATGAAGTGACCATTACGAGGAAATAGTAACGTTAACGAATTTAAGTTCTGGTAGTTTCCATTTCAAATACGTGATTGATTTAAAATAGTTTATTGAAAAAAACTTTTTAACAAAAAATTAAACCGCCGAAAAACTGAAAAGCATAAAATAATAAACCTTTAAATTATGAGTCGGCGCTTTGAGTGTTCCTTGTTCATTGATTTTTCAGCGTCGACTCAAAATTTTAAGGTTTATTATTTTATGCTTTTCAGTTTTTCGGCGGTTTAATTTTTTGTTAAAAAGTTTTTATTTTATGATTTTTTGTGGCTTTAATGTACTAATAATACTTGGCAAGGTATACCCTATCCAACAATAAAAGAATTATCAAAATCGGACTACTCTGTACAAAGTTATGCGTGTTTATACGTTACAATCAGTGAGTGAACAATCAATCATCCCCTGTTTTCCAACCCTTAGGGTTCGATTTTGTTTTCCAAATTTATATGAGACCACCTTGGGAGTAAACCCTTTCCAATAGATGAAGAATTGTCACAATCGGACCACTATGTAACAAGTTATGCGTGTTTATACGTTACAATCAGTGAGTGAACAATCAATCATCCCCTCTTTTCCAACCCTTAGGGTTCGATTTTGTTTTCCAAATTTATATGAGACCACCTTGGGAGTATACCCTTTCCAATAGAAGAATTGTCACAATCGGACCACTATGTAAAAAGTTATGCGTGATCATATACAAAAAAAATAAAAAAAAAATATACGCGTCGAATTGAGAACCTCCTCCGTTTTTTTTTCGTCGGTGGATAAAATGTAGTCATTTCTAAACACTAAATATTTCGAATGGACAAACTGTAAATTTTTTTCGTGTAAAATTAGCTTTAACCGACCTTCCCCATTAAAAGAAGAAAAAGATATAAAGCAACCGATATACATAAGGAAATATTTCAATGATATTTAAATATGTAACGCCGTGAGCACACTGAGGCCGAACAAAGAGTTTTTACTTAGAACGTATATTTTAATCAACTGATGGACCACATTACTTCACTTTCTTTTTTAAATGGGACAAGGCATCGATATATATGTACAGGCAACCACACATCAGACTATACTCTATACATAACTATAACTACAACGCGCACTATAGTCTTAGAAAGAAACTACACCTGGTGTGATTGGTGGAGTCTTCAATGTATATACATTGAAGACTATATACATCTAAAACTGGCCAATAGTTGCACATGAATGCATGTGTGTGTATGTGGCATAATATTATACGTCCGCAGTCGCTCCGAGTTTTACCGATCGTTCACGATTTTAACCGAAGTTCACTCACCACATCGTTTGGTTACGTCATCCGTCAGTCAGTCGTCGAATTTTGTGGTGTATTGCTGTGTGTAGTGGAAATTTAATTTTTAATGAAATAATAATGGCGCCTCCCTTGACGGCAGTCGAGCGCGCGCGCATTATAGCGCTTAGATCAAGTGGATGCCGGGATCGCAGATATTTGTTGGCAGACGGGAATAACGGTGAGTAATATTTTTTGTAATTATATTTTGTAAATTGTGTTTTTCTATAGAGTTTTCGAGATAACAGAAGGGATTGGTAGGTCCTGTAGGTATATTCTTTGTGTTCTTTCATAATGTGTCCGCTGTTCTAAGTAGAGTTAATCGTGAAAGCGTAAATTCAGAATTATACTTAAGTAAACAAAATTCGATGAACTATTGTTTTTGATACCATTTAGTCGTGAAATATTCTAAACAATAGTTAAACCAGAAGCTAGTGATTAGATTGTAAAGTAAATTCCAGAGCAACGGTATAATTTTCAACTATTTTACATAGTTAAAAGAACCGCGAACTATTTTACGTATGTCGTCGTAGTTCATCCACCGATTAGTAAACGAGTAGGTCACATCGACTGTTGTTTATCTATCAATGAACGGATCAAGTGATCAATAAATTTTACCTACCTAGTTCACCTAATTGCGAATATAATTGAATGCCCTTCATATTTTTTCCGGGCTTAGGACTGGTAGGCTGTAAGATAAATAATATCTTTCGTCATGTCATCGACTCATCGTAAACAAAATTTAAAAAATATCTATTCTCCAAAGAAATAGAAATAGTGTATTTAGTGTTCTATTGCACTCCCTGCGTTCCGAATTGCGACAAAAGCGATAATATCGCGAATCCGACCAACGCGGAACGTCACAATTATTACTCAATAGCCCTTATATTTTGCAACAATAAATTTGGTCGGATTCGCGAAATAATCACTTTTATCGCAAATCTAAACCGCGCCACTGTAATATAGTCTATTTTGACTTCGACGCTTTGCTAAATCGTTCATGAATAAATTGGTTTATCTGTGAGACTATATAACCACTTGACTGCGCATACAGTGCCCCGACGCTCGAAAACTTTTAGTAGGTATTTTGTCGCTTATGTATAGGCTACGGTTTCTAGTAACTAATTTAGTCGTGTCCAAGTGTTAGACCTGTGTGTCCGCTAAATAAATACCATTTTTATAACTTTTTCTGCAATTATAACGCAGCAAAATGTCCAAGAAATCTAGTTATAAAACGGATGGCATAACTTTTCTTCGGAAAGGAAACAGTACGAAAATTATTTTTGATTTAATCAGATTATGATCCACCGCAGGGGTCTATTTAAAATGGTGACTGGGTAAACAAGCACACTATTGACTCGCAAGTTGATCTCTTTTGGAAAAGTCTCGTTCTTTTATGAGACAATTCTAATGCTTCTATCCCTTACTTTCCCTTTGTATTTTTATCGTAAAAATTTGTGCTGTTGTCTTTAATAGCTGAGAGTCAATATCTAAAATAAAAATAAAAAAAATTATTCAATTCACATACTGCCATCTATTGCCTCAGAGTAGTTGTAGCAGGTAAATAGGTGCTGTTGATTAAATATAATTTCCTTGCTGGATTTTAACAGTGTGATAAATACTCAATTAAAATTTAGTATTTATCATCATCACAATTTTAAAATCTATTTTATCGATATCGAATATTTTTCTTTAATGAAGTAGAGCAGCCCTAACGAAAACCATACCTACGCAACTGACCTTGAACTGACCAATTGTAGCCCTCTATTGCGAATACCGATGTCACGGTAATGATATCTATGCAGTAGTTTGACTCGGCCCTATCCTTGAAATAACTACCTACAGCACGCGCTGTACGTAAACACGCGGTAGACGCGGTAGGGCTGCCCGCATAAAGTATTTTAACTTAATCTACCTACTTGAGTTACTTTGATTGTAAATATTAGGCAAAATTAAGGCAGCAAAGTTAGGTTTGTTTTTTGAATCATTTCGACAGATCAGTTGCAGCCATTCAATGCGTCTGGAAAAAAAAAGAATTCCTTTTAAAACTTCTGTCGCCGAAGGTTACCGAACTCCGATCCTTACATACTTCAACACTTAGGTACCTACCTACCATTAATACTCTCATAATCATTTCATTATAGATTTCTTATAATTCAATATGAATATAATCGCATGCGTTATCAGATAAAAGAAATCAGAGGATTGTTAACATAATCTCAGGATTCTGGAATCCTGGTCTTTTGGAAGGCTTACGAGGGGCCGAAGCCAACTCGCAGAGGCCCCTTAGATAATTTTAAATGATGAGGGGGCACCAACCGACGATTATCCCTGTATGCACTATGCAAGTGCACCCAAGGACAATTCCCGGTTGGAGCAGAACTATTACAGAATATGGATACAAAGCAAATTAGGCTATGGGTTTGGATGGCTATAGTGGATTGGTAACCGCAACTATGGAAGGACTATGGCCCCTGCCTGATCAATGTTTTGTATACACGGATAAAAAGGCAGGGGGTGACTTGCACACTCAATAATGGGCCCCCGGAAAACGTCGCTAGCACATAGTGACGTAGCGACAAGGGGGCAACACTTCCTGAGGTGCTTGAGAAGTGGAGAGGTATTCCAAGGCTTTCAGAACAATCCCAGAGCCCGGAAGATGCTCATGTCCCTACGAGCACTTACTGGAATACTTCCTTTCCCCGAGCACGTTTGCTCTTGCGAATCTCCACTCAAGCCAGCCAATAAAGGCAAGAATGAGGTGGGAGCTCTGAACCTCGTCAGTGTTCACTCCAGCCGGCCAATAAAGGCAAGCCAGAGATGAGGAACAAGAATAACACTTAGGTACCTACCTACCATTAATACTCTCATAATCATTTCATTATAGATTTCTTATAATTCAATATGAATATAATCGCATGCGTTATCAGATAAAAGAAATCAGAGGATTGTTAACATAATCTCGGGATTCTGGAATCCCGGTCTTTTGGAAGGCTTACGAGGGGCCGAAGCCAACTCGCAGAGGCCCCTTAGATAATTTTAAATGATGAGGGGGCACCAACCGACGATTATCCCTGTATGCACTATGCAAGTGCACCCAAGGACAATTCCCGGTTGGAGCAGAACTATTACAGAATATGGATACAAAGCAAATTAGGCTATGGGTTTGGATGGCTATAGTCGATTGGTAACCGCAACTATGGAAGGATGTTATTGTTAAGTTCTACTAATACGATATCCAAAACAAAAACAAGTCTAGGTCAAAGTGTATACAAAATTGTTTACAGTACTTACACTTCATGTAAGTAAATTTTGCGGGTATGCTCAATGGAGACTATTAAAAATGAAATATGAAGGTAGGTAGGTGATAATCTTTAATTAATTCATTGGTGAGTTGTTTCTTAGTTTGAGATTCTATTACACACTGTAATCTAAATTATCTGTAATGTAAATTATGTCAACTTTTATTTATTTTTAATTACGATACGATCTTTCCTATACCGATTCAAGTCCTGCGATCAAGATCGTGTATCGATTCAATTATTACGATCCAAAAGATCGATTCAAATTAAAAGATCGGGCACCCCTGGCTAGGAAACTGGGTACCTTCTACTTCTACGACCGTAGGTAGGTCACTCGTGTGTCACTTTTTCACTCTATCCACTAATAATCCAGGTATTTTACTTGCTGGAAAAAGTGAGATACTTATAAAAATAAAAAATTAATGTACTAGTAGATATATAAAAAAAATCTAGTCTAACCTTTCGGAGTATCCAGGTAATTTAAAAAAATGTATCTCTGGGTGCGTTATTAAAGAATTCAAGCAACCATAAGTAAGTCTTGCACTGATTACACTATGTGACAAATTTTTTTTCAATAACATTGATTTAAATAGCTGATTTCTGTCAATTTAGGCCTGCTGAACACGAATATATGAATGAATGTCTTGTAACACGTACCATTTCAAAGTTATGATAAATTTTACTTCCATAAATGAAATAAGACAGTGTAAAAGTTTCAAACCAAATATAAACACGTTTAATCACCTGTATTTTGAATTTAAAAACAAAAATAGTAGTACTATTTTACACCTTGTTAGTTGGAACTCCTCCTTGTGATATATAATAATATATTTCCCACAAACATAACAAAATTTATCTGGATGATTTATGAATCAGCTATTTAAATCAATGTTATTGAAAAATTTTTTTTTGTCACGCAGTGTTATCATCAAATATTCACAAATCTAACACTAACTGCTTACAACAAAACAATCACACCGCCCGCCGTCCGTTTGTCAAAGCGGTGCGTACGCGACTATGAATGTACTCGGAGTGTACCAGACTCGAGGCGCGTAGGTATGACTCGTGTTCCGAGCGTTTGTATGAAGATAGACTACTGTATAGATATCATTACCGTGCCGATGTCCTTGCTTGATTTACCAACTTACAAACACTGCAACTGACACCTTTATCGCAACTGTTCTAAGTTGAAATTTGAATACGTTACAAATAAGTGTTAATTTTGTATTCAGATATTAGCAAAATTTTATTGCGATTACTGTAACTCTTCACACTACCAAATAGAGTTGACATTGCAGTGATGTAGGTGTAAGTAGGTTTGTTTGTATAGTTGGTAACCGTGTTGCAGCCGCGCATTCTTTCTCGTGCCCCGGTCCGCAGTAGTAAGTCATGTTCTTAGAAGAAATATCGGCCTATAGACTCTCTAGCTAGTGGTTATATTTTCTATGGTGGGCTGTAAAATAGTCTAACAGTTGACGCCAAATAATCAGTTTATAAAAACCGTTCGTTCATTCAACGACTACTCCTAGGACCAAGTTTAATTCGGTTTACCACGCTATCCTGTTGCCTGTTTGTGTGTAAATAAATAATGAAATCATTATAAGTTAGCTATTATTTTAGAGAATTATATAAGTCTTAATTAATACACCTTAGCCTGTAGTATGTCTATGAGTAATAATGTGCAAATAAACTATAGCAATTTGTTTCGTTCCAGAAAAAAACCGTGTATTTCTGGCTTCGGCGGTGGGAAGAAAGTGGAAGCTTAGTAGCTCACCACCGCCAACTCTACGCCAGAGCCACGACAGCGGCAGAGGATGCAGCTATTTTCGCTGCACACTCTGCCGATCCTTTTTTGAGCACACGTGTAACCTCAACTTCGTATAACGTAAGTCCATGTGTAGCTTGACACACACATATATATATATATATATTTTTTTTTTTTTGTTGGGAAATCATCAATTGATTTCTCCCGCTCTGGGCGGAGCGGAAGGGCGTGTCAGACTTGTACTGACTAAAACTCACGCGTGTTCCTTCAGTTACCTATATGCCAGAGCCACGGTATCTCTTTCGAATAAATCACGCGACAAAAAAATTGCAATATTGTAACCCAAGGTAGAAAAGCCAAAATTGTTTTGGGCGTGCGCTGCGAAAACTATTAATGATCGAACAAAATAATACAGGTTCATAGGTCTTATTAACTTCTACAATAAAGACTGCGAGACAACATATCCATCCAGGTATCCAGGTAGTTAAGTCACAACAACAGCTTTTGTGTTCTAAAATTTAATTACAATGCAGGTAGGAACAAAGGTTGGTTCCATTCGCGTCACGGTTGAACCCTTATCCAAATAAATTATTTCATCACCAGGACAATTTATTTCTAAGCAAATTCCATTTTACTTCATTCAAATCCGATATTTAGTTTAGAAGTTATCACGAGTGTAAGTTCGAGCGTTCTCTGTAATACCGCGTCTTGGGATGTCTCTATCATTACGATGATGATTTCCCAACCAGAAAAAAAAATATTGCAATTTTCTTACGGATCCCAATTTTTTTTAAGCCTATCTTTAAGCTTATCTTTCGTAAAAATGTAGCTATCTACTGGTGTTCAGGTTTTTTTTTAATCTGTTCAGTAGTCTCGGAGCCTATTCGTAACAAACAATACGGTAAATCTAATCTTTATAAAGATAATATTAAGTTTAGATTGTTACCTAATAGACATGTTGCACTCGCTAAACACGGTTTTACGCGCGCCACGCGGGCGACTCAGTTAATGTTATTACTTACTATTAGATAAGTCTTCAATACTTTACAACCCACCTCAATAAAAATGGAAGTTTGCAATTCGACACATTGTTTAAAAATTCTCGTGTCACAGTTTTCGTTGCCATACTCCTCCGAAACGGCTTGACCGATTTTGATGAAATTTTTTGTGCTTATCCGGTATCTATGAGAATCGGCCAAAATCTATTTTTCATCCCCCTAAATGTTAGGGGTAGTCCACCCCTAAATTTATTTTTTTATTTTTTATACATAATTTTTAATTTCTATTTTTTATGATACCACATACAAAAATACATACAATCCTCAATTTTCACCCTTCTACGATCAACCCTTATTTTTTAATAGCCATTTTAGTAATTTAATCATTTTTCCTCTCCGGTCGAAAACTGATCAATCGTATTATTTATATGGCAAAACAACGTTTGCCGGGTCAGCTAGTTTGTGTATATATTTTAAAGAATAATCTTTCACCGCCGTTTTTAAGGTAAGACATTTAAATAAACCTTTTTACAGGCCGTTCAAACGATTTTGACTTCTATTGTATTGTGTTTATGGTAAGACAAATGGCAGCTGCAGTAGACAGATGATATTGTAACCACTTTTATTGCTATTAATGTCACGCTTATACCTAGGGAATAGAAGTCAAAATCGGTTGAAAGGACTGTAGAAAAAGGTTTATTTAAATGTCTTATTTCCAATGGAGTATAGTTAAGTTGGCCCGCACAATATGTCATAATAAAGAATCTTATAAGTATTGAAATTGTCAAAATTTTCTTTTGATGTAAAACATCTGTAGGCGAGGGGTAAACCTAAACTTTGGCGTGGCGAGCGTGGTGACGCACAGTGGGCCCATACTGAAAATTAGTGGACTTAGGCAACAAAGTTCCAATATCGATGCGATTTTTTTATGTGATAATTTACATATAATTAAGATGTTATTTTTGATTATACCATATTTATTTCCTTTCGTAAAGTATGCTTTATAAATATTATCTTTACAAACTAATTTCGATGTTTCACATCTGCCAGGCGTCCCGCGACGACTCACTTTTTTTTGTTTTAGGTTTCAATGGAAACCGTCAGAAGGCGCCTTAAGGAAGCCGGAAAGAAATGCTGCCGCCCTGCCAAGAAGATTATTATGACCCAGGCGCATAAGGAGGCAAGAGTAAGTTTTTGCCTAGAGTATTATAATTTTGACTGGCAAACAATATCGTCATTTTTGTAGACGAAAAAAGCTTCCGGTCAGATATGGACGGAAGAAAAATATTATGGCGCAATAGCAATGAACGCTATGTGGAGGTGAATACTTTGCCAAATCGGGCAAGTGGAAGAATATCTCTCAATTTTTGGGGATGGATGAGCGCAATGGGACCGGGTGAACTAGTGGAGGTTAGCGGGCGCATGACTGGGGATCAGTACGTCGAAATTTTACGCGACGTGATGATCCCCACTGTGCGCCTGCACTACCCAGAGGGCATTATTTACTTGTGCCAAGACAACTGCCGCGTACACACCTGCAGAGTGGTACAGGAGTGGTTGGCGGCGCAAAATGATTTGATCTGCCTGCCATGGCCTGCTAAGAGCCCCGACTTAAACCCAATCGAGAATTTATGGGGTCTCATGGTTCTCAATTAGGATGCCTCAGAAATCCGCAACAACGAAAATTTGCGGCGAGAAGCCTATACTACATGGGAGCAATTTAGAGGCACGGACACCTGCTTCAATATGGTGGCCGGCATGAAAGACAGGCTGGACGCTGTATTGGATGCGCAAGGTGGTCCGACCAAATATTAACCCATTAACGCCGAGGGGATCAGAATTTTTACTAACTTTGCAACGTGTATATTTATTATGTTATCGAACTAAAAAAAATATGCAGTATCTTTATTCCTACACAAAATTGATGCTCTTTCGGAATCTGAGCTCAAAATTTTGATTAGACACCGAGAAAATGAAATACGGCTGATTAAAACGTGAAAAACGGGAAAATTTTCAAAAAAAAATCCTTTTTTTTTTTGTCACAATGACAACACAAAGGTATCATGGCACTCGAACATTAAGAGGATTTTTTTTTTTTCAGAAAATTTCATCTACGCATTTTTTTAAATGGCGGCGAGAATGAAAAATCTTAATCTATCGTTTTCTTAAAAACTATAAACTCTAGAAAAAATAAAAATTGAAAAAAAATGTCTTTAAATTAGTCAAAGAACACTCAATTTTTTTTAGAATTTTTGGAGACAATTTTTGATGTTCGAAAAATTTAAAAAAATCAAATTTTTCAAAAATACCTGAAAAAAAAAAAAAAAAATGGGAGTGTTCTTTGACTAATTTAAAGACATTTTTCTTCAAAAATGTTTTTTCTAAGGTTTATAGTTTTTAAGAAAACGATAGATTAAGATTTTTCATTCTCGCCGCCATTTTGAAAACATGGGTCGATGAAATTTTCTGAGAAAAATTCCTCTTAATGTTCGAGTGCCATGATCATCTCTGATCATAGTAAAAAGTTGATACCTTTGCTGTATCATAGTGAAAAAAAATGCTATAATTTTTTTTTTTTAAAATTTTCCCGTTTTTCACGTTTTAATCGGCCGTATTTTTTTTCTCGGTGTCTAATCGAAATTTTGAGCTTAGATTCTAAAAGAGCATCAAATTTCACGTAGGAATAGAGATATTGCATTATTTTTTTGGTCCGATAACATAATAAATAAACACGTTGCAAAGTTAGTAAAAATTCTGATCACCTCTGCGTTAATGGGTTAAATAGGTATCTGCATTTAAATGTTTATATTGTTAATTATGTATATGTTTTTTTTTTCATTTATATAAAACAATCTTTTCATAACAGAAATGTTAATTAATTATATTAATTTATATTTGTATTATTATTACAATGTTATCGTTTCTATTAGAGTTTAATTTTGTATGTAACTTTTTTATTTCATCATACTAAGAGTGAGTTGCACCAAGAGCTCCGATATAGTTATCGTCAGATAATTTTGACAGACATTTTGATGGTGACAACTGTGACAAGTGACAAGTTATCTGATTTACCCAATTACACAATTCTCTTAATAACTTTAAACCAGTGGTCCGATTAACATGATTCCAACTGGAACTCACGTTTTATACGTATTGCTACCCTTTAAAACAAAATTATCCGAAAATGTTCATAAACAAAAAATCATATTTTCAAGTTTAAATACGTAAGTATACGACTATCCTTACTTTATTTAACAAAATGTTTGTAGGTGAATTACTTTCAAACTTTTTACACGCTTTATATTAGCTTCACTTGTATGTTTGTTTGTTTGTAACCGACTCCTTATAGCGCGATTTTGACCCACTTTAAACGACCAGATTTCATTCAAACTTTGCACACCTGTCAAAGACCGATTACAATGCAATAATTTCATAAATTTGTGCCATTATCCTAGCCAGGGTTACCAGGACAGAAAAAAACGGTTTTTGAAAACTCCGCTGACATACGTCTCAAAATTCGAAACACCCTAAAAAATAGAAAATTAATAATAGTTAAAACCAAAAAATAAAAAAAAAACTAAAAAAACACGCTTCCATAGAAAACCAGACTAAAAAGTTGAAAATAATGGAAAAAAACGTGGGGTGCCCAATAAAATAAATAAAAAATACTTTAAAAAGCACCCCACGCTTTTTCCATTATTTTCAACTTTTTAGTCTGGTTTTCTATGGAAGCGTGTTTTTTAGTTTTTTTTTAATTCGAATATGACATTTAATGACAAAACTAAGTTAAACTAATTAGAAACAGATTAGTATACAATTAATAAAATCTGTCATCAAACTAATAATCATTAAAAAGGAATTCAATTTCACACTAGTAGTGTAGAATTGGGGGTTCTGCATCACTTGCTCGCTGCGCTCGACAAGTGATGCAGAATCCCCAATTATATTTACGGTCAACGATACAATTTGCAATGCAGATTGAATATTGTATTTCATTGTACCGCGCGTTGTCGAACTGGAACTAGCTGTGGAACAACATTATCTAAACAACAATATCAAGTTCGATCGCTGAGCATCGTTACATCGAAACGACGTGATGCGCATCTTGTACTAATGATTGTCGGCCTCATACAGCGTATCGCGCACTCCTACCTGTACGAAGTGTGACGACTGTTCATATTAAACAGATTGAACTATGGTTGTATAGTCGCTTATTTGATTAATCGAAATGAATGACGATAGTGTGGCGAACATTCATAGGTAGAACAATGCAGTGCGACTGAATTATCAGTTTGTCAATTTAATTGTACTAGACGACAGACAGTAATGATTGATTCTGCTGAGTTTTATCTAAATCAATGCATACGTACGACTGTTTTATCTGTTTATCGTGTGTTTATTATTGAAGTATCTATGGAACATTACCTACTTAATACAGTAAATTATATTATTAGTATTCTCTTTCACTTTTGATAATTTTATAAAAGAATTTAAAAATAGTGAAAAACAAAACCCAGACCGAAACAAATACTTATTTGTTCCGTGCGGGAATTGAACCCGCGACACTCGACGAGTACTTGTGATGAGTAGAGTTCTTAACCTATGCGCCAAACGTGTCGTCAGAGGTTAGATAAAATACTGGACCACCATCCACACAAAACACGAATACGTTATTTTGAATAACATTTTTATTTGGAAGTAATTACTGAACAATTATAATTATACAAGCGATGATTGGGTATTTTAAATGTAATGCACTTAATTGTAGCTGACAACGTATGAATACGTTATTATAAGAGAAAGGATTTTCCCCGTTTCTTCGTTCGCCTGGAAGTCGTACATACTAATTAAACTTTAATAAGCTTCAAACGATAAAACGAAATTCTCGTAAACAAGTTCTGTTTAACCTTTTAATTTCGTAAAATATAATTACACTTTTAGGGATTTCTAATAAAATATTTTGGAGTTCAATTTATATTAGTCATACTCATTGTTAATATGAAAGACCCGCTATGGGTGGTCTCTAGAATTTCATAACGGAGGGACCCATTTGAATGCAAGTACATACGATTACCTTATAAAAATTTCGTCTCAGTTTTCAGCGACAGCGCGGCGCCATCTAATACATTCTCCTAAAATGGTAAGTTAGGGCAACGTTACAATTGAGTATGAATGATGAATAAGAAATAAGTAATTATGAATCTTATGCGTAGTACGCATGGGGATTAAAATTGTATGTCAATATTTACGTCTAATTTTAAATAAACTATAACTAACAACCATTCCTTATGTGTGTATACCGTTTTACAATTGATGGTTATAAAATCAGTGTCATCTAGAGATAATCTCCCACAATCTTTTTAGCAGTGCGTTCTGCAGTGCTCCGTATAACTTAACATCGTTACGTTTAACAATTAAAAACTGTAAGTATGTACGTATCACTTTAACTATTTTTCTATTATCAGCGTGTGTGTTTGTGTTTGTCTGAGTGTTTTTATTAGTAAGTTGAGAGGTTGCTGTTGAGAGTGAGTATACGACTTCGATTCCCTTGCAGAAAAAATAGCTTGGCGTGACAGGAATCTAATTTAAAGTATTATGAATGGACTGGATGATAATATTTGAAACTAAATGGTTAAATGTTCGTAAGTAAACCTGTTTTACAAATGTTATATTTTTTGTTTTGTTTTCAGGTTTCCCAATCCATTTGACTCCGACGCTGAAGTGATCCCTATATCGCAAAAGAAGAAGCCAATTAAGCCTAAACCTAAAGCAAAAGGAAAAAGTAAAAAACCACTCCAAGAACAGCTGGATGGTAGTGGGTCTGAATCAGAGGTTGACCCTCCGATTGCATCTACTTCAGCGTCTATATCGGCTAAAAAGAAACGAAAACGCTGCATCTTCCCAGATTCCGAGGTAAGTTGAGATAAAATTGTGATTTAGTTATTATATTTGACAGTCCGGTTGACCCAATGGCTGAGCGGTTGGCTGCTGTGTTGCTTATTGCGGGTTCGATTCCCAAACGGCACAAATATTTGTGTGGTCTACAAACAGTTGTTCCAGGTCCGGCTGTTTAAATGTTTATAAACGGATTCGCGACACAGGAAAAATTCTAAATGTGGGGAGAGAGAAAAACATGTTTAGTAGTTAGTGGTGTTAAGATAGTTACTGATAATTATAAAATCCTGGGTTTCGATTCTCAGATTGACCAAGTGTAGATAATTGTGTCAACTTTGAATAATTTTATAAGTAAGTAGTACCTAGCAGCATTGAGTCTAACTATTCGAAAAATACAGGTGTGATATTTATATGTTGTTTTAAATGAAAGTTAACGTTTATTTAATAATTCATGATTTGGTAGTAGATTTGTACTGTTTACAATTTCTAAGGTGTAAAAGATTTCATTCGAATGTTTGAGACCGACATAAATCGATGAAGATTATGGAAGCCTCAAGATATTGTTGTATTACTATTGTGATGATATATAATAATACCAGAGGGCTGGTGATCATTATGAATCAGCAGATTATAATGATGATATAATAATGAATTATTTTTTCTTTGTTTCCAGGATGAAGAGCAACGCGAACCGATTCGGGCGTCGAAACTGAAGAACTACCTAACGCGTCGAGTCGGTTCTGGTTATACCATGCAAAGCAACCCCACAAAGTGCGGAGAATATTATGTTGAGGTCCGCATATCAAATAGTCAGGAGTTAGAGGGCGTAACAACCACCGACCGTTGGAAACATTCACTGGTTTGTTTCAAAACAGCGGTAAATGACGTAAGCCCAACTTGGAAGGCGGTAACTCAGTTGGTTGCAACAGTTAAAGAGGATTACGCCTCTATCCAACCAATTCTGTACCCCCAAAACCTTTTTTAATCCTCTTATTATTTTGTTTTTTTTTTTCGTAAAGTTTAACTCATTACTTAACTTTTATTAAATTGTTTAACTTTATACATAATTAATATTTTAGTATTAAACTTGGTTTAAGCCTTTATAATATTGGGCATAATATACATAGGTACTTTAGTATGCTCTTAATTTTATTTTTTTATTTGAGTAGGTGTCTACTAACCATATCACTTATATTTTTGCATTGTTCTCTTACAGAGTCTACTTAGTAGATCAAAACAAAAATCTAAATAAAAATCTAAAATTGAAAACAATACAATATAAAATTTATAAAAATATTATTCTCATTAATACAATTTTACTACGAAAATAGAAATAAAGCTTTTTTAAAATAATTTAAAATGGTTTTCTGTCAAACTTGTAATATTAAGGTTCATAATTATTCTTTCTTTTTTAATCCTCTTATTATTTTGTTTTATTTTCGTAAAGTTTAACTCATTACTTAACTTTTATTAAATTGTGTAACTTTATACATAACTAATATTTTAGTATTATACTTGGTTTAAGCCTTTATAATATTGGGCACAATATACATAGGTACTTTAGTATGCTCTTCATTTATTTTTTTATTTGAGTATGTGTCTACTAACCATGTCACTTAAATTTTTGTATTGTTCTCTTACAGAGTCTACTTAGTAGATCAAAACAAAAACCTAAATAAAAATCTAAAATTGAAAACAATACAATATAAAATTTATAAAATATTATTCTCATTAATACAATTTTACTACGAAAATAGAAATAAAGCATTTTTAAAATTATTTAAAATGGTTTTCTGTCAAACTTGTAATATTAACGTTCATAATTATTCTTCTCACAAAAAAACCAACATTCATAAATCTAATAACCTCATAAAAACTCAATTTGAAAATGTCTGTATAATAGCTTGTGCTTTTAAAAACAAAATAATCAGTTACAAAATAAATCCTCAAAGTTTTACTATTACACCTGAAAAGTTCTTAACTGAAACTTCAGACACATGTTGCTATCTAATTAAAGAATTATTAAAACAACACGTTTCTTTGAAAGTCAATTTCGAACTATTTATTTTGTACACGCTACCTAAAAATGATGAAATTAGTCTTAAATCTTTTAACACAAGATATGTAATTATCCTTCAAAGCACAGATATAATATCCATTTATCATGCATTTGCAGAAAAAATCTTAAATAAATGTTCCGAGTTCGAACTAAGTGAGTCAGGCTGGACAATTGAATCGATAAGTCATTTAGAAATTAATTTAGTTAAATACAGTCCTTTGAGAGCAGGTTCTTATTTAGAATTACCTAAACGAATTCAAAATACGAAATCATGCCTAAACATAGTCAATAAAGATAATCATTGTTTTCTTTGGAGCATTATAGCATATTTGTACCCAGCAAAAAATAACCCCAATAGAGTTACATCATATTGTCATTATTCTAAAGTGTTAAACATTACAAACATGACATTTCCACCCAGTTTAGACGATATAAAATTATTTGAAGACTTAAATCCAAACATAAGTGTTAATGTTTATGGTTTGGAACAGAATTATTATGTAACCGGGCCTTTATATAAAACTTTAAAGAGAAAACTTTATCATGTAAATTTGCTTTATTTCAATAACAACGGTAAAAGTCATTTTTGCTTGATTAAATGTTTTAGTAAGCTTGTACACAGACAACTTACAAAACATAAGTCTAAGATATATTTATGTGATGAATGTTTTTTGTATTTTGATTCACCAGAAAAACTATGTAATCATAGCTGTGCAAGAGTTCAAACTATACTTCCAGAAGAAAACTCAAAACTTTGTTTTTCAAATTTGAATAGAACTCAAAGAGTTCCAATTGTTATCTACGGTGATTTTGAAAGTCTATTACATGAGTATTCAGACAAAAATAAATCCACATGTATAGAAAATATACAAGTCCATACGGCAAGTTGTTATGGATATTACATTTTTTGTCAGTCTAAACCTGAATTAAATGAGTTTAGATCATATAGGGGGCCAGACTGCTCGAAAAAGTTCGTTAAATCTATTAGTCAGGATGTAATAAGACTTCATAGACTAATTTCAGAGATAAAACCCATGATAATTAGCAACGATCAACAAATGTCTTTAAACAACGCTAAACAATGTCACTTATGTAAAAAATCATTTTCTGATACTGACCTTGTTGTCGCTGATCATGATCATTTCACAGGAATGTATAGAGGACCAGCACACAATACATGTAATTTAAATGCAAAATCTTGTCCATTCATACCGATAATATTTCATAATCTGTCTGGTTATGATTGTCATTTGTTTATAAAAGAACTTTCAGCTCTTTGCGGTCGTATAAATCTTATTCCCAGAAACAAAGAAAAATATATTTCTTTCACAAAATTCGTCCCGATTGATAAAACAAATGTAGCTCAGTTAAAATTTATCGATTCTTTTAATTTTTTAAGTTCAAGTCTAGATAATTTAATAAAAACGATGAAAACGGAAGATTTTCAAAACTTGCGAAAGTTTTTTAATGATGATTATTTGTTTAATTTAGTTTGCAAGAAGGGTGTATACTGTTATGATTTCATAGATTCATGGGATCGTTATAAAGATACGAAATTGCCTGATTCATCGAAATTTTATAATAAACTGACATCTCAATCTATTTCGGATGAAGATTATAATCATGCATTAAAAGTCTGGAATGCATTTGATATTTCTAATTTAGGGGAGTACACAGACTTATATTTGAAATGCGATGTCCTACTTTTATGTGACGTTTTTGAAAAGTTTAGAACAATGAGTTTAAAGTATTATAACCTTGATCCTTGTTATTATGTATCGTCTCCCTCGCTGAGTTGGGATGCAATGTTATTATATACTAAAATTAATTTAGACTTAATTTCAGATATTGATATGTACCAAATGTTAGAACAAGGTATAAGGGGGGGCCTTGCCCAGTGTTCTTTAAGATATGCGAAGGCAAATAATAAATATCTTCCAAATTATAACAATAAGGAACCTGACAGCTATTTAATTTATCTTGATTGTGTAAATTTATATGGTCATGCCATGATGCAACCGCTTCCTACTCGAAACTTTAGGTTCTTAAATGAAGATGAAATAAATAATTTTAATGTAATGTATATTTTAAATGACAGTGATACAGGATTTATTTTAGAAGTTGACTTATGTTATCCTTATAAAATTCACGATTCTCATTCAGATTTACCATTTGCCGTTGAAAAATTCGCTCCACCAGGTAGTAAAAATGTTAAACTAATTGCTAATCTGTATGATAAACATAAATATATCATTCACTATGTTCATCTAAAAGAATGTATACAAAATGGTCTTACTTTGCTAAAGATATATAGAATACTAGCATTTGAACAAACTTCATTTTTGGCTCCATACATCTTGTTGAATACTGCTCTTAGACAGACAGCGGTTTCCGATTTTGAAAGAGACTTTTTTAAAAAACAAAACAACTCTATTTTTGGAAAAACTATCGAAAACAAAAGAAAACAAGTCGATGTAAAACTGGTTAATGTATGGAAAGATATTCATAATAAAACTAACAAAACTTGCGGGGCTGAAAAATATGTGAGTGCACCAAATTTCAAAAGTTTATCTGTGTTTTCTGATACTTTAGTAGCAATCCAGTTACAACAAACGAAAATTGTTCTTGATAAACCAATTTATATTGGTTTTTCAATATTGGAATTGGCTAAGAGTCATTTGTATCGTTTTCATTACTCAGTGATGAAACGTTTATACGATAATAATATTCAACTTTGTTATACTGACACTGATAGCCTTTTGTATTTACTGTATACAGAAGATTTCTATGAGGACATGAAAAATAATATAAAATACTTTGATACGAGCAACTTCGAAAATGGAAATCAATTTAATATACCTAAAGTAAATTGTAAAATACCAGGTTTTTTTAAGGATGAAATGGGTGGTGATTTAATATCCGAGTTTGTAGGTTTAAGAGCGAAATTGTATTGTATAGACTCTCTAAGTTCTTCAATTATCAAAGCAAAAGGTATAAAAAAATCAGCTGTGAAAAAACTCGATATTAAGAAATATAAACGAGCTTTATGGTACAATGAATGCCTAAGAGATGACATGTGTATTATAAAGTCGAAGAATCATAAGATTTTTACTCAGAAGATTAATAAGCTGGTTCTAAGTAGGAATGATGATAAGCGACAAATCATGGAAGATGGTTGTAAAACTTTGCCATGGGGGCATCATAAAACAGTGTTTTAATTAATTGCTGTATAAGATGACAATGCATTAATTTAAGGTGTCTATTTAAGTAAAAATAAATAAAGTTAAATGTATTGGAATATTATAATACAAAATAAATGATTTGTAATCAAATAAATGTGTTTAAATGTGATATTCTTTACCTACTTCCTATTTAAACAAATGAAACTCCAGAATAGGTGATAGTTATAACATTTATTTAATTTTAACAGAAATGTAATGCTTAAAATTATTTTACAACATAATGATTTAATAGAACATTTACAGTCGATTATACATGTTTAAAAAATAATAAAATAAAAACAATCATATCTCGAAACAGTAATAAAACAATAGTAACAAAATATAATTAATTATATTTAAGTAAGATTATTTTATTGCTTCTAACACTATATGAGTCTCATTGTTACTCGAAATAAAGAATTTTAAATACAGATAATTTATTTCGTTTGTTTAATCTTACATACTTCTTTATTACATTTTTAAATATTTTTATAAAAGAAAATACAATTTATAATTATTATTTTGTTTATTTATTTTTACATACTTATTTATTACATTTTAAATATAATAATTATATTACATACGGTATAATAATTACGGACTTATTAACTCAAGTATACTTTTTTTAGTACAAACTATAACTATTTAAATTTAATATACTATACCTACTACTTCTTATTTATAATAAGTAGTAAAAAAAACATCATAACATTTATTTAATTTTCACTCAATCATAATATTTATTTAATTTTAACATAAATGTAATCTTTTTAATTGTTTTACATCATATTGATTTTATGGAACATTTACAGTTGACTATACATGTTTAAAAAAATAATATAACAAAAATATCGAAATAATAATATTACAATAAGTAACAAAATAATATAATAATAATTGGCTAATTAACTCAAGTATACATTTTTTGACAGTACAAACTACAAACTAAAACTGCTCAGTGTCACTTAACTTTTTCCCAATTTTTTTAATGAGGATCTCTGCTGCTTCCATCACTTCGTCATAAGGTTCACGCACCACATATTGTACACTTATACATGCATTGTCACTATCACTATAATAGTTTTCATTTTTAGAGCCTTTAAGTTTATGCACTTCTAATTTAATTAGATGACCAGGACCGCTTCCCTCTCGGCGAGCAATGTATGATGTTGGTGATGATCCTAATGGGCATTTTCTTTTTTTTGAAGGCTTTTTAGAAGTGTGTGCTTGATTATTTCCACTGATAAGCTTTTCAATATTAGCACTCTGTTTTAATCCCTCAAAATATGGCTCGTAATTACCCTGGGAGTAAAAAAATGAGCTCATAACAGGATTGTCATTGACAACATCAGAGTTCCACTGTAAAATAAAAAATAAATTAGCATATCAAAAATAATTACAGCATGAGAAAAAAAATGTACCTACTCCTAAATAATATAAAAACATTGAGTACCTCGCGGAATCTAGGTTGTTCCTGTTCTACTGAAATTACATTTTCATTGTCCAAAATGCTGGGGCTGCAGGATGGTGATGGTGCTTGAGACATTATTCTGAAAGAAAAAGAAACTATTTACAAATAAACACTAAACCAATATTTCAATTATTATTTTGTTTAATTGGTTATTTCAAACACTTACCTTTAAGACTGAAAATATTATTTAAATCGCGAACAACAGCGTAAGGTCCTACTTCGATCAGCTACTACAATGAAGTGCAATGTTTAATTACTTTGACATACCTAGAAGATATTCTCCTTTGAGTTATTCATTAGTCACAAATGCAGGTAACACGAGAACATAATCTTTATAACGATGCAGGTTCAAACCTGTTGTTTGAACACTGTGCTCACATATTCATATATAAAGGATAGTAAGTAATGAAAACAAATAATAGACAAGATGAAGTTGATCAAACAACCCATATCCCTGAACGTTAATAATATTAATTTCAAAGACTCAGTTCATCAGATAAGACACAGTGCTTTATTGCCTAATACGATTCGTTGTATAATATGTGGACCTTCAAACTGTGGCAAAACAAACGTTATGATCAGTTTATTGTTACATGAGAATGGTCTCAAATTTCAAAATCTTTATCTTTATTCGAAAACTACGTTCCAACCGAAATATCGTTTCTTATGTGAAGTATTAAGAAAAGTACCTCAGATTAACTTCAATGAATTCAGTGACAATAAAGAAGTCATATCACCCAGTGAAGCTTTACCAAATTCTGTATTTATATTTGATGATGTTGTATGTGAAAAACAAATAAATATCCGTAATTACTTCTCTATGGGTAGACATAAACTAATTGATTGCTTTTACTTATCGCAAACCTACTCAAAAATTCCAAAACAGTTGCTACGTGATAACGCTAATTTTCTTATAATATTTAAACAAGATGATGTAAACTTAAAGCATATCTATGCAGAACATGTCAACTCTGATCTATCATGGAATCAGTTCAAAGATATTTGTAAAACGGTTTGGAGTTATCCATATCAATTTCTTCTTATTAACAAAGAGTCACCATTAAATAATGGAAGGTACAGGCAGAATTTTGATACTTATTTAAAATTTGACTGAAGGTATTTATATATAAGTAAATAACATACAAAAACAAAATTAGTATCGTTTGTTCCTCAGTTGCACTCAGTTGTTACAACATGGAGAAAAATATTAAAAGAGAATTAATGAAGTCTGTAGACTCTATAAAGAATAAAATTAAACAAATGAAGAATCAGGAACATTCAATGAACTTGTCACTCGATAAAATGCTAAAACCTGTCACAGATCCACTTAAAACCCTTATTGATTCTAATATATCTATGGAAAAAATCAAACATTTAGAAAATACAATGCTCACTGATTCTGAAAACAATGAATTGGATAGTATCAATACTAGCTCATCTACAAAGTTTGAAGACTGCTACGATCCTAAACTAAATTCTGCCCAGTCACTTAAAAAGTCTAATAAAATGGAATTACCAGATGATTTAGAAATTTCGTTAGAGGGTCATGATGTCCACGGTATCTATGATGGTGTAAATGTACCGTTTGGAATAAGAAGTATAAACAAAACTTTACTGTTGGGTAATTCAGTGGTAACATTTTTTAAAATTGATAGTTTAAATGACAATGATGAGATTTTAATTAAAGTCGATGACAAGGCCTATAATTTAACTCCTGGTCTGAAAGAACTTTTACTTCGAAGAAAACCTGATTTAAAATTAATTTCGAGTGAAGACAAACTTGTCTATAAGGATATGTTGCATTCTACAAATGCTCATAAGAGAGATTTTAATCCTAATGGACAAATAAGAGGCGATAAAGGAGTAAAATATCGTGAAATTATCAAACCAATGTTTTCCGAAGCGTCAAACGATAATAAACTTGATCACACTAAAATTGGAGGAAACTTACCAACACTAAAAAAATACAAAAACAACACTGACTTTGTATATTGGGATGATCCTAACGAATTAGTTGAGAGATTAAAACTATTAGTTGCTTCAAGAGATGCTGGAAATACAAACCATGACAATGAAATTTTATCGATAGTTGAAGAATTAAAAGAAGCTGACATAATTAAAGAATAAATAGTTATAATAATATGCTTTTCATTCAGTATTATACATGAATTCAAGACAAAAGTACTGAATTCTGAACATGAGCAAAGCTGACGTGGTAAACGAAATCCATAAAAATGCGAGGGTGAACTTTCCGCGAAGACATGTTAATATGAAAGATATAGATGACCTGTGGCAAGCAGACTTAATTGATATGCAATCAATTTCAAAAGAAAATAAAAATTACAGATTTATTCTTACCGTTATAGATACATTTTCGAAATATGCATGGGCCTTTCCTCTGAAAAGTAAAACCAAAGATGATGTATGTAACTCTTTTAAAATTTTACTGGCTACAGGACGTGTTTCGAAAAATCTACAAACGGATAATGGAACAGAATTTTATAATAATAAATTTCAAAAGCTTATGAAATCTAATCATATTAACCATTATTCAACTTTCTCAACAAAAAAGGCCTCAATAGTTGAACGATTTATCAGAACATTGAAATCTAAACTGTATAAGGAATTTAGTTTAAAAGGCAACTATAATTGGGTAGATGGTGCCCTTAATGATGTTATTTATAAATACAATCACACTTACCATCGGACAATTCATGAAATTCCAGCTAATGTGGATGATGTTAACAAAAAACGTATATTAGAAAGGTATTTAAGTTTGGCAAAAAATGAAAGAATAAGAAGCAAGTATAAAGTAGGTGATTATGTACGTATCAGTAAGTACAAAGGAACATTTGAAAAAGGATATACCCCCAACTGGTCAACCGAAATATTTAAAATTCGAAAAATACAAAATACAACTCCTATCACCTATTTAATTGATGATACAATCAGAGGTCAACCTATTTTAGGAGCATTTTATTCACAAGAACTTCAAAAGACAAAACATCCCAATGTATATCTAGTCGAGAAAGTCCTTAGAAGAAAAGGAAACAGGGTTTTAGTAAAATGGTTAGGTTTGTCTTCTGCTGAAAACAGTTGGATTGATAAATCGAATGTATTATAACAAATAATAATAACTTTAGTAACTTTACAACAAAGTCATTGATGAATTCCATATGTACCTATTTATTAAAGTGTTCAATCCAAATTCATTAGTCTTATGATGTGTATTGGAGAGAGTAGTCTTCTCAATTGGCTAATAAACAATTTACCATTTGAAATACACTTACCAGGTTACAATTATTGTGGTCCTGGTACAAAATTAATTAAAAGGCTTTCACGCGGAGATAAAGGTATTAATAAATTAGACGAATATTGTAAAGAACACGACATTGCCTATCTCAAATCATCAAACTTAAAGGATCGTCACAGAGCTGATTTAATTTTGTTAAAAATGGCAAAACAACAAGCAGTTGCCTCCGATGCGAGTGCAAGCGAAAAAATCGCGGCACGCTTAGTAAGCAAGGCAATGTCTACAAAAATAAGGAGTGGTTCTGGCCTAAAAAAAAATAAAAAAAAGTGCTCTCAAAAAGTTCCATCTGGAAAAGGGTTAAAAAATAAATTTAAAAATGTTATCATTAAAACGAAAAGACACATGAAAAAATTAAAACCAAAATGCAAAAAAGTGGCAATAGAATTAGCTATGGCCGCAACCAGAGAATTAGCTAATGATTCATCCATTAAACTTCCTCGTGTTATTCCTATACCAAAAACTGGTGGTTTGTTACCTTTGATTCCTATTTTTGCTGGATTATCAGCGGCGGGAGCCATAGCAGGCGGTGCAGCTGGTATTGCCAAAACCATTAATGAATTTAAGATGGCTAGAAAGCTGTTGGCTGAATCGAAGAGACACAATGAAAAAATGGAAGCTCTCTGCATTGGAAAAGGATTACAACTTAAACCACATAAAAATGGGCTTGGAATTTTTGTATCGAATGAAAAAAACTAAAGTATCGGCTACCCAAACGAGCCTTAACTAACTTTGACATTTTGAAGTATGGGAATAGTATTCCCTATTTTAGAGGAGTCTTTATGAGAGATCAATTACCAAAACGCCCGTTTAAAAAAGAATGTGGAGTTATTAATTTAGACAGTTCTAAAGATCCTGGCTCTCATTGGGTAGCCTATGCAAAATACAATGATTATATTGAGTACTTTGATAGTTATGGAAATCTTAAGCCTCCAAAAGAATTTATAAAATACGTAGGTTCTAAACTCCACTATAATTATGATAATATACAACACGATCATCCTTTCAATTGTGGGCATCTCTGTTTACATTTTTTAAATAATTTTTGGTGTAGTTATCCCTAATAAAATAAACAGAATCTTCTGAAAGAGCCCAGTATACAAGCATGTCTACTACGGTTACCATCTCCGGAAACAAATCTGAATTGGTGTCATACTTTCAACCACCTCTGCATCTATCTGATCAATACGAGTGCGGTTTGTTATATTTTACAGTGTTAAATTCAAGACCAAATGTGTCCATCAATAACAGCTGTCTATCTGTAATCAGAATCGAATGTGATCTTGTACACAGCTCGTACTGCAACGGATTACCAACTCATTTTATTCATGAATTTGTATTTGATACTGCTCCTTGTCATCAGTACAGAGAAATACCACGAAACGTTATTTACTTTCCGGTGAACAAAAATATAATTTCATCTATATCTATTAGGATTGTTGATCAATTTGGTAATTGTATTAACTTCGGTGAAGAATTTAATATTCAACTACACCTTCATTTAAGAAAAATAAAATGATACTATATTATAAAAACGCTCCTGTGAAAATAAAACGTCTTATTCCCTCAATGACCGCTAAAGTGCATAGACGTAAGAAAAAAGTTAAGAAATTGACTGAAGCAAATAAAGATTTTCTAAGAGCCCTAGGTTTTAAAGTATGAATATACTACAGATTACTGAATTACCGCACTTCGATACTTCGATCGAAAGTTATGAAATACATTCATATAATCCCTACAATAACAGCTTTAGAGAAAACGATGAAATCAGAATCCCCATTCATCAGCAAGACACCTACGTGCTACCATCGGCCAGTTCAATTTACATCGAAGGCCAAGCAAAGCTGCTCGGTAAAGATGGGAATCCGATCAAGAAAACTGTTACGTTCACTAATAACCCTGTTATGTCTTTGTTTCAAGACATCAGGTACGAAATGAATGGTATTGAAATAGATCGTATAAAAAATTCTGGGATAACGTCAGCAATAAAATCATACATATCATTAAATGAAGCTGAAAATAAAGTTGCTGAAATATGGGGTTGGAATTTAAGCGGATTCCAAAGTGATGGGCATTTTAGTGTTGTGATACCATTAAATAAGATTTTAGGGTTTGCAGAGGATTACAATAAAATCGTTATAAATTGTAAACACGAACTTATATTGAACAGAACTAACTCTAACTTAAACAGTGTTATTCTTACTGATGATGTTGTTAATTTTCAAATAGATATACAAAGAGTTCAATGGAGGGTGCCACACATAAAAGTGTCAGATCGGGAACGATTAACACTCTTAAAGCATTTGGAAAGAGATAAACCCATTCAGATGGCTTTTAGAAATTGGGATTTATATGAATATCCTTTATTACCTAAAACCACAAAACATTCTTGGTCAGTTAAGACTGCTTCACAATTGGAAAAGCCTAGATATGTAATTTTTTGCTTACAAACTAACAGAAAAAATAGTAGAACTAAGGACAGTTCACTATTCGATCATTGTGACGTGACAAACGTTACGCTCTTCTTAAATTCACAATATTATCCTTATGAGCCTATGGGTTTAAAGTTCCCTGACAACAAATACAGTATAATATACGAAATGTATGTGAAATTTCGTCAGTCTTACTACAACTGTCCAGTAGACCCATTGCTTGACCTAAAGGACTTCAAAGAAAAAGCTCCCCTTTTTATCTTGGACTGCTCAAGGCAAAACGATAGTCTAAAATCAGGTCCAGTGGATGTACGAATAGAAATTGAATGTTCAACGCCAATACCAGATAAAACAACTGCATATTGTTTGATTATAAACGATCGACTAGTGGAATACAAACCTCTCAGCAACACTGTACGAAGGCTGTCATGATTGCTATTGTAGATATTCAAGGTTTTCGGACAGATACAGGTGAATTTATGATAAAAGAAATCGCTATTTTGTCTAATAAAAAAATTCAATGGTTTTTAATTAAGCCACCTTTTCCATTTCACAATTTGACGAAATCAGAAAGAAAGCACGTTAGTTGGATTGAACGTAACAGAAAGATATATTGGCGTGAAGGATTTGTACCATATTCCAATTACCAGAGTTATATTGCCGATATTTTAAGTGATAAATGTGTATATGTTAAAGGTTTAGAAAAAGTTGTGTGGTTAAAACATATATTGGAAAACAGTAATAGTAACATATTTAATTTAGAAGACAAAGGTTGTCCTAGTTTGTTAAGTCTGCACAGTCAATATAAACATTCTCAAGATTTGTATAGTTGTGTTTATCATGACTCTGTATGTGCTTTAAAAAATGTATTGTGTTTAAATAAATGGTGCTATGATAATACAATTTTTAAATAAACATTTTCTTGTTTAATTTCTTTACTTAGGTAAAATGTTTCCTATCCCTCCCAATCCCATCAACGTCGTCAAATCGTTATAAGCTGTTGACTGCAGCTAGACAATGCCATTATGCATTTATCTGTAAAACAAAGCATGTGTCAAAATAAATACAAACCTCGATATGACATGTATAATACTTTTAAAATGCGTGAGTTTTCATTTAATTATTACTGGGCGACAGCTGATTCAAAGAAAAGATTAGTTATGGAAATGGCCGACGCTGGATTCTTTTACTGTGGCGATAGTATAAATGATAAAGCAGCATGTTTCTCATGTGGAGGTGTTATAGAAGATTGGGAGATTTATGACGATCCTTGGATGCAACATGCAATACGTTTTCCTCAATGTTTTTATTTAAACGCTGTTAAAGGAAAAGAGTATATATTGAAAACGCATCGTAAATTATAAATCGAGCACAGCGGATGCGTCAAAACCTCAGGTCGGCGATATAGCGCAAAAAGATTTCATTGGTTATTTATCGAAATATAATTGGGGGTTCTGCATCACTTGTCGAGCGCAGCGAGCAAGTGATGCAGAACCCCCAATTCTACACTACTCACACTCAAAAAAAACCGGCCAAGTGCGAGTTGGACTCGCGCTCGTCGGGTTCCGTACCATTATCTATAAAAACATTTAAAAAAATCACGTTTGTTGTGTGGGAGCCCCCTTCAATATTTGTTTCATTCTGTTTTTAGGTATTTGTTGTTATAGCGGCAACAGAAATACATCTTTGAAAAAGTCAACTATCATGGTTCATGAGATACAGCGTGATGATAGACGGACAGACAGATAGACAGTCGGACAGCGGAGTCTTAGTAAAACAATGTGTAATGATGACACTGACCATAAAATTAACCGCCCAAAGTTGAGCGATTAAAGTTATCGTTATTTGTGACGTCATTTAAACAATTGTTTGTTTGTTTTTGCTTAAAGGTCAGCTCACACCGAGACGCGACGCAACGCGACGCTGCGCGCACACTTTTACGTTGCACCATGCAGCGCTGCGCATTCTGAATTCTTAAATGAAATGTGTATCTTTTCGTGTAGAAAATAAAGTTATATTTTGAGTCTCTCTTTAAAATAGTGCGCGCAGCATCGCTTCGCGCCGCGTCTCGGTGTTAGCTGACCCTAAGTGTCCACCCATAAATTACGTGCCACAAATTTCATTATTTTTTACCCCTCCTATCTTCCTTGTCACAACTGGTAATATAATCATATATTATTTTGACAACCCGTTAGGGCCTGACTACACTTATTCGTATGCGTTACGATTGCTCCGCCACTTTATTCAAACAGAAAAAAAAACGCCAAAAAATCTGTCGAAATTTGTCAAAATCGAGGGGCATAAACCAAAAAATTGTGAAAGTAGAAATAAAGAATTTATAAGGGTTTTAAGTTGGCCGCGCGAACGTAACGTATAGAATTGTGCGGCCATGTAGATCTCAGCAACTACTTGGGTTAGAGATCTAATTCTTTTTGTCAATTGAAAACTGAATTTGTCAAAAAAAATCGAAAAATAAATTAAGCGCTCTTAACTCCACAACGTAAACGTGGCTGCGCAGTCGAAACGTTACTTTTATCGCTGATATCTCATTATCTATAATGGCTAGGACTTCAGTGTGAACATCCATTAATACAGCTATTAACCTCATTAGGAGGACGTATCGTTTCCCCTTAGAACAGTTTTCAACGCGTGTAATCTGAAGTATGATATTCTCTCATACAATGATCGAGCAGGGTAACCATAATTTAGATCTGATTTCAGAATATCTCTAGCTGAAGATTAGCAATTATATTGGAAAACATCTAGCTCAATCAGCAAAATCTATTACAATATTATTAAATTACTAGCTTCTGCTCGCGACTTCGTCCGCGTCAAATTTTTGCTCCCCTGACCCTTCCCGTCGCATCGATTTGCCTGCTAGTTTTCGTTCATTTTTCGTTGCTGCTCGCTCCTTTTGAGTTATAGTGAGTCAACCTTAAAAGATAGACATATGCTCTCGCGGACTTTTTTTTAGAACTTTTTAAAAGAAACAATTCCGTCGTACATAATTTTTGCGTTACTTTAACCGTTTACGCAGCGCACGCAACGGAAACTCTCAAAAGGAATAAATTTTCCCCGTTTTTGCAACATTTTTCATTACTGCTCCGCTCCTCTTAGTTGTAGCGTGATGTTATATAGCCTATAGCCTCCCTCGATAAATAGGCTACTCAACACAAAAAGAATTTTTCAATTCGGACCAGTAGTTCCTGAGATCAGCGCGTTCAATCAAACAAACAAACAAACAAACAAACTCTTCAGCTTTATAATATTAGTATAGATTATTTTTAAAAAACTTGTATATTTCAATACTTACAATTAGATTGCATGTTTAATCATCATAGCTTGCAAAATTTTGCACCGTGTATATTTTTTTTTTTTAACTTTTTATTTTTGTTTGTAAAATTATTCACTAAGTCAGATAAGGTGAGTTATTACGATATAATTTAAATGTTGGTAAAATAGAAATGTGGCTACTTAATGAATATTAGTTTAAGTTTTCGTAAGCTGCAGAATTGTTATGTGGAAGTGATATCGCAAAATTACGCAAGCTCTGATGATTTAACATATCAAATTATTGTAATATACAAGTTTTGTTTAATTTAGTAATGATATATTTTGCTGATTGAGCTAGATGTTGACCAATATAATTGCTGATATTCAGCTAGAGATACTCCGAAATCAGATCTAAATTATGGTTACCCTGCTCGAACATTGTATGAGAGAATATCATACTTCAGATTACACGCGTTGAAAACTGTTCTAAGGGGAAACGATACGTCCTCCTAATGAGGTTAATAGCTGTATTAATGGATGTTCACACCGAAGTCCTAGCCATTATAGATAATGATTGAGATCTACATGGCCGCACATTCCTATACGTTATGTTCGCGCGGCCAACTTAAAACCCTTATAAATTCTTTATTTCTACTTTCACAAATTTTTGGTTTATGCCCCTCGATTTTGACAAATTCCGACAAATCTTTTGGCGAAGTTTCCTTCTGTTTGGATAATCTGGCGGAGCAATCGTAACACACACCAATTATTTAGCTCAATTCTTACGCTCCCATGTAGTTATAAAGGCCGATATTGTTGCGTATTTGTGAGGTAAAGTTTGGGCTCTTTTAGGTCATGGCATATTCTTAAGTTTAGTCTAGAACACTATAATAGGCAGCTTACTTAATCTTAAGTTTATTCTAGAACACTATAGGCGGTTCACTCAATGTCTGACACTGGTGCCGATTCCCTTATTCACAAACTAAACTAAATTTAAGTTCAGTGCATCTTTTTCTTTCTATTTCATTAAGGAAAGGACAGAAGATACATTTTGGTTTAGTCCTGTCAAATTAATCAGCGCTTGACGTAAATTGACGTAATTTTAGTAGGCAAGTTTTTAATCACGTCTAAACTTGTATGGAGTAGTGACAGGCGCTGATTAATTTGACAGGACTAAACCAAAATTTTTCTTTTGTCCTCTTCTTAATGAAATACAAAGAAAGAGATGCACTGAACTTAAATTTAGTTTAGTTTGTGAACAAGGGAATCGGTACCATTGTGTGTGAACATTTAGACTTTCGGTGTCGCAAGGTGTGGGTATTTGTTGAGTTTATGAGTGCATACACGCCCTGTGCTGGTCACTGAGTGCACGGTGTAGTGTCGTAGCCTTAACTTAGCTTTAGATGTCGAACTCCGATTCTACGGCACTAGTAAATAATGCACTTCATTCACCCGGGTTTCCGTAGGATCCTAACCTATGTGTTAATCCAGGTCATGGTCTATTTATGAGCTGAGTTTCACCACTGTAATTCGTATAACCATCCATTCTCACAAACTTTCACAATAAATAGTAGCACAGTGTTACAATCGATAAGTAGTATTTTAGTATCGTAACTATTTTATTTTTTAAATAAAGGTATTCAGGTATTTTCAACCACTGTTTCTCAAACGCTTATCCTTCCATTTGCTTGATTTGGGAAAGACGCCAAACATGTCGTTCGTTGATGTTGTGTCATAATAAACTAGCTTCCTCCATGTCTGCCCCTAGGCTCAACTAACTACCTATCTAACTATCTCCATATTTTTCATCACAATTGACCAGCGGTTTGGCCGTGAAGGTGTTACAGACAAAGTTACTTTCGCATTCATAATATTAGTATGGCTAATTCTTCTATAAAAGTGATAAAGCTAATATAATAATTAAAACTGTTAATTGAAATTATATAATTCTCATTGTTATATTCTTAAAAAAAAATCTTTTTCTATTATTGGTAATAATTTAAGTTAGGGCCGTCACCCACTGGCGGCGTGGCACGATAAGGGATTTCAGTAAGCACAAATGATTTGAGATCTTATTTTATAATGGTCAGCGTTCACAATTCGGGATGTCACGACATACCAGAACGTGCCGTGCAGTGAGTGCCAGTGCCAGTGAGTTCCGAGCCTTTTAAAGCCCAGGCAAATTATAATAATCTAGGGAAAAGCTTACTGTTGTTTGGCGGCAGCATTTCATTTTGCGTGGCAGCCATTCGTTTTGGTAACGGTATAATTAATCTGTTACAAAAACCATTAAAAATAAAAGCGTGTAGTCTGAAGAGGCTCTCCTTGGGCAGCTGGATCAAGGGCTTGATTCAGAAAGCGGTACTTCTGGACACGGCTCATATTATTAGGAGGTTCCTCTCTCTGGAGCCCGGATCGCCAGTAGCTTGGGCCCTGTTCCCGATACCGGTGGGCTACTATTTTTTTATATTTTTAAATGTTTTGTTTTATACTAATACCTATTTAAAAATGTAATTTATATGTAATTTTTAATGGAATAAAAATAAAGCGTGTAAAAGATAAATATTACCTACTTTTTTGTAATCTACTGTATAGGTTGGTTTTAAAAAAAATGTTGTAAGAATATTTTAATTTAGAGTTAGTATTTTTTCAAGTTTTCTATTATATTAATGTTTAAAAATAAAAATATCAAGATTATTATACCGCGTTTTATTTTGATATTTCTCCCGCGGCTTCACACATTCCCGTTTCGGCATATCTTTTTACTTAAAAAAAAATTACCGTCCTCATTTGGAAATGTCCCGCCAAGATATTTTGATATGGGGGGGGGGCATATTAAAATATGATAGTTAGTTTGTTTTCGCCTCTGCGTGAACTGAAAGCGTAACAAATAAACAAACTCACTTTCGCATTTTATGCGGACCACGTGTTATTAGGAATGCAATCCGGACCGTTTTACTCGACTTCCAAATCCGGATTTTAAAATTGAATCCGGATTTTTAATAAGACATTGTAATTCGGGGGCTACATTATCACGCGTATATTCGTGTCGAAGTGTATCAAAATCAAAAGTAATTTATTCAAACTAGGCTGAGAGTCAGCACTTTTTGAACGTCAATGCAGTCCCCCAAAACGCCCGTCCTTCACCACTTCCTAGTGCTAGCTTGTTTGTTTGGTTGAACGCGGTAATCTTAGAAACTACTACTGGTTAGAAATGAAAAATTATTTTGATGTTGGGTAGCCCATTTATCGAGAAAGGCTATATAACATCACGCTACAACCAAAGGACGCAGTAATGAAAAATATTGCAAAAACGGGGAAAATGTATTCCTCTTGAGAGCTTCCGTTGCATGCTTTGCGGAAACGGTTAAAGTTACGCAACAATCATTTACGACGGAATTGTTGTTCTTAAAAACTTCTTAAAGTCCTCGCACGGCCAAGCGATCCGATTCGACGGGGTTCTTGGGAGCGGGAGCAAGAAATTTTACGCGAACGAAGTCGAGGGCAGAAGTTAGTTAACTAATATGGATAGATTTATTTATTTTCATGAAAAAATCATACAATCCGGATAATCCGGAAAGACAAAAAATCCGGATTTTAAAACAGAACGGAATTGCATTCCCTACTTGTTACATGTAAAATTTCAAAGAATGATATATTCTCATTTATTAAATACTAGCTTTTGCCTGCGACTTCGTCCGCGTAAATGTTGGATATCGCGGACACAGATGAAGTCGCGGAATAAAAGTAGCCTATGTCCTTTCTTGGGGTTCAAACTTGTCCGTATAAAATTTCATCAAATCGGTTCAGTGAATTAGTCGTGAAAGCGTAACAGACTAGACAGAGTTACTTTATAATTTAATATTACGTTAATATAAGTAGGTATAGAGTATAGATTTAGAAATAATAATATATCGAACGAAGTAACGATAACAATAGATTAGAATTTTATTTGAATATTCGTAACCTTTGAAATCGTATCTTATTACTAGCACAATAAGGTTGAACTTGCAAGTAAAAGCAAATTTCAGTAGGTATGGGTAATTCCGTTACTAAGTTCAACCTTATATAGTAATAAGATCGTTTCAAGGACGAAACGTTTAATCTCAGAGACGGTGGCGGACTGACAAGAGACTTTTTGTAGGTATAATTAATTGGCTAAACTTCACACACCTTCATGATGGGTTAAGTATTCACATATTTTTCAAAACTTCAAGCCGATAGTGTTATGAGTTTTCAGCATTAATTTTCGTAAAAATACTTAGAAGAACAATCAACTCAGCCTATCGCAGTCCCCTGCTTGACTTAGGCGCTTCAGATTGCGCCACAGCACCCTGTCCTCCGCTTTCCGCATCCAGTCTGTCCCAGAAAACTTTTAAGGTGTCAGTCCATCTAGCTGGATGGCGTCCAACACTACGCTTGCCGATACGCAGTCTCCATTGTAGGACTCGTCTGCTCCTCCAGACATCAGTCCTTCGACAAACATGGCCAGCCCACTGCCACTTCAGCTTACTTATTGTGCGGGCTATGTCGGTAAAGCCGGTTATTTTCAGATAACTTCAGTATATAACTTCATTCAGAAGAGCAGAGATCGCACGAAAACAGGTAACTGCTAGCCCGCCAGTAGGTGACAAAACCCGTAAAAGGTAACGAAATCCTGCTTGAAATTAAAAAAAAATGTCATCCGATTATACCTACCTGTCTTCTTACCAATATTCATCGAGAGCGTGAAATTTCGCTAATTTGATTAGCGAAATTTCACGCTCTCGCATCGTGCCTAACTACCTGTTTAAATGTAATATGAGTAGGTAATACCTACTTAATACTTACGGGTAATTTTTCAACAAATTTGTAAAAATGAAGGATTAAGTAAAAGATCATTTAAATTAAGAAAAGGATTATAAGCTGTCATTGGTATTTTAGACACGCGCGGGTCGCTTGTTTTATTATCATGCTATTCAAGTTTTCCCCCGCGTCGCTATTTCATATCGCATAAGTATCTAATTCTACACTACGATACGCATACGCACACACCTTCACGTACGCACACACTCTCACGTACGCACACACCCTCATGTACGCACTGCAACACGAAACATTACGAGCAGGAACTGACAAAAAGCTATATATCTCTTTCGCACGATTCTCGCTGTTGTTGCTCATAAAGCGTTCAAGGTCAACATGGGTAGTCTGATGTGTGGTTGTCTGTAATACGCACTAGATTTGCGATCCGAACACTCGCTCTGTTCGAATGAACTGTACTGCAATCCGTACACCTTACTTTAGTGCGACTTTGACATTCATGGAGCGTGGGCGTGTACGAAGCAGCGCTCATAATAGATTAAAGTACGATAATTCGAATTAAAGTGGGAACCTGGACGTAAATAACTATTGAGAAAGCAAGTAAGTAAAATAATTTGTTGTTCAAGTGAATAAATACCACAAGATAAAAGATAAATCTTCATTTAAATGCAACGCCATATATAATCATAGACTAAAACATGCAGATGTCCCATTACAAAACCGGTTGTAGGTAAAATTATACGTCTGAACCTAGACTTCACGTGGTGTTTTTAAAAAGTGTTTTAATTGTTTTATAACCAGATTGATATTTTTTAATAATTATTTTACTTTCTTTCTTTTTAGTATAATTATAATATCAACGAATGTTTGACAAATTTCAGAAAATATGACGACGTGCGTATTTCGATACTGCAAAAATACATCAAAAAATCTCAGCGAATCATCAGGTGTCAGTTTTCATCGGTAATTTTATCGTTTTATTTACAGTGTTTAAAAAGACAGAAACTGACAAAACTTATCCTATTTGAAGGAAACTGAGATATTCATTAATTACTACCTTTTTTTTCAACCGCAAAGTTTGTCATTTAAGTATGGAAGCCTCCGAGTTTAATTTATTTTATTTTAGACTTTTGTAGACGTAATTGAATATAAATAAACGTTAATCAAATCATTGTCTTTTAGTTTTGTACTTTACTATTTTTATTTAATTCACAGTTATAAATTTTGAAATAGAGTGTGAATTTACTTTAATGAAGTTTTGTAGGTACAAAAGCGGTATCGTAGCTGTATCTCTTTTGCGGTGTATAATCTGTAGAGGCATCATGTTGTCATACTACGTTGGACAAAACGCGTAAGCGCCATGAAATACACGGCGCTTACGACTTTTTGGTCGCGAGAAAACTGTACTCTGTAAGCGATCTAGCGCTGCATGTTTTAATAGTTTGGTTAGACGACATAACTAATGTTTTAACGCTGCAGCGAACTTTAGTTTTAATTCTTTCTAAAATGGAGCAAAAATTTTGCTTACGATAGCTTATCTATCCATTATAACTCTATGGGACAAGGGATGTGATACTAAAACTGTTTACCAATGCGTTGGAGGGCGTTTTTATGACGCTGGACTGGACGGAACAGAGCATCAACGTGAACGGTGAGTACATCTCCCTGAATTCGTTTTGCCGATGATATCGTCATAAAAAACGCAAAAAACATGTCAAAAACATAAAGGTGAAAATTTATTAGTGACAATACATGGAGCTGCGCTAATGTGTCACCTTATCACAAAACGAACAATAAGCACGATCCACGACGCTTTGTTCCAATTTGATTTTGCTAACAAATTAGCCAATTGGATTAACATTTCATCGAGCTGAGCTGAGCAGAGATTGTGTTTATCGCAGGATAAGTAACCACATCAGACATTTCAGCGAAGAATAAAAGTAATATAGGTAGGTAAAGTAACATAGGAAGGGATTTTACAGATAAATGCTCACTTGCTGAGAGCCTTGCTTCAGACTCCTTGTCAAGCATTTACAGGAACTTTACAATACATGGAACGGCTTTTTAATTTGAGCTGTTGCTTGTACAATTCATAATAACGATAAATTAAATGAATTGCTCGAGAAAATACTCTCGTGTATGCCTTAATGCTGAGAATTTGATTATGACTTATCATTTTCATTTCGTTTCTACGGTTCTCGGCGTTGGTGTGTTACCAGCGTTGTATAAATGTCAAATATAGTAATGTTCAAATGTCTTTGAAATATTTCTAGGACAGAGGTTGCTTTACAAATTGAAGAAGGATCATTTTCAAATCGCGCTCTCTCTAGGCTTCATGCCGAGCGATGAGACGTCCATTAATGCTGGCTGGTTGGGCACGCCACAATTGCGGCGGTAAGTCCCCTCTTTGAGGAGTGGATAGAGAGGCGTCACGGCGTCCTCACCTTCCGCCTGACGCAGGTTCTCACCGGGCATGGGTGCTTCGGTGGGTTCCTGTTCAGGATAAAGCGGGAGGATACGTCCGGGTGTTTCCATTGCGAGGATCGTCTGGAGGACACGGTGGAGCATACGGTGGAGGTGTGCCCTGCCTGGGCGGAGCACCGCCGTGTCCTCGTGGAGGCGATTGGCGGCGGCGACCTCTCGCGTCCGGCCCTGGTGCGAGCCATGGTACGGAGCGAGAGGGAATGGGAAGCCGTCACCTCCTTCTGCGAAGCAGTAATGCTCGCGAAGGAGGAGGCGGGGCGCGTGAGGGAGTGGCAGTCTCTGCGCCCTCACGTCCCTAGCCGCCGCAGGAGGAGACGCCCCGGGCGTCGGGAGTCAATAGCGGACTCCCGGCCACCGTAGGCGCGAGCTTGCGGGTGGCGAGCAATGGGTAGCTCGCCGCCCGGTAAGGACCAAGCTCGGGTCGACGGCGCGCAGTGTTCCACGCGCGCCTCAAAGAGATGTCAGCAGCAGTGTAGGGGTCTACTAGGACCGATGCCTGCCGGGGTCGCGTGATTGTTCGAAAGAGATACCGTGACCCTGGCACATGGGCAACTGATGGAACACGGGTGGGTTTTAGTCAGTAAAAGTCTGACACGCCCTCCCGCTCCGCCCAGAGCGGGAGAAGTCATTTGATGATTTCCCATCCTGAAAAAAAAAAAAAAAAAAAAAATGCTGGCTGGTTGGCCTGATTTTGTTGCTGACCTACAATAACTTTTATTTGAAAAATTACACACTAAACACATTATTTAAAATAGGAACCATATTATGACAGCGTAGCTTTTGTCTAAGATTTTTTGTGTCAGACGTAAATTTTCTTGTTACACCAGTCATATTTTTCAGTCAGTGACTAGTAATTAAATAGACCAAAATGGAGTCCATAGCCAGTTGCAGCAAAAGTGATATTAGTTACGGATCTAGCAGAAGAGCCGTAACTCTGAACTACAAAAAGAAGAAGTATAGAAAACTGAGGGTGTACAAGAACGGTAACTCTTTCTGTCGGTGCTTGTCACAGCTATGTAAAGGGATGGATAAAGAAGAAAAAATAATTAAGTGCCCATCAAAATCCATAAATAGTGATATAAAAGAAACCTTAAAAAAGCTTAAACATGAAGTGATCACTACCGACGCCCCAATTCCAACAATTTACAAAAATCTATTTCTTAATTTAAGAGATCAGGGTCTGCACATGACTAAAAATTACCCAAGTTTTGATGAAATAAAATCAGGACTGTATAAGCAGAGAAACAAAGCCCACGAAGTATATCGATTATTTGGTAAATATCCAGAAGATGTTCAAGTGAGTAACTTTCAATACAAATTCAACCCTCCGTCACAAAAGTAATGTATACGTAAATGGACAACCTACTTACATTTTCATTTATTTATTTCTAGGTTCCAAACAAATATTTGGACTTTTTATTGGCGGATTACAGAGATGGAAGATCACGGATTCTTTTGTTTGCGACGAATAAAAGCAAGGAAGAACTATCCAAAACTCGTCATATTTTCTGTGACAGGACGTTCAAGTGCGTTCCGAACACATTTATACAAATATACAGCATTCACGGGGACATTGGTAGCTTCGTAAAGCCCTTAGCGTATGCTGTGCTGCTTGACAAGAAAAAGGGTACGTATAGAATACCGTTTTAGTTGCTAAAATCCACAATTCCAGCCATGCAATTAGATCATTTCACAAGTGATTTTGAAGAAGCCGCCGTCAGAGGTTTTCTTGCTGTTTTTCCAAATGCAAGTGCCAAAGGGTGCTTCTTTCACTACAAAAAGGTGTTAAAAAAGAAGAGGAAGGAACTAGGCCTAAATGGGAACAGCCTTCTCAGAAAGCATGTGGGTTTGTGCTCTTTCCTTCCTCTTCTTCCACCCGAAGCCGTAGATGATGCATAGCTGTATCTCATGAGTGAGAATCCAGACGAGGAAAATGTGACGAAATTTAACGACTATATGATCGCACAGTGCACACAAATTGTGATCGGATAAATGGTCTTGTTACGGGATGGCTAACAAGAATAACAACTATCCGGAAACCCATTGTGCAACGCTGAGAAGAACAGTAAATAACAACAGTGGCATAAATTTAGCACAAGTTTTGGGTTTTTGTAAATACAATTGCGAATATTATGTCGATAACAGACAAAAAACCCAAAAATCGAAGTCACGAAAATAGCTGCAAAAAGAAATGAACATATTGAGATGATAATACAGGAATTAAAAAATGGGCAACTTAATTCTTTCTTATTTTTATCCATTGTCAAGTACCAGGGTACACGATTATGACAAACACCGACAGCAAAAGTAAACATTTCGTACCTATATCCTTAATTTCCTGTGCTTCGATAATTTTATAAATGAATAATGATTTTATATCTGTATGTAAAATTTTATGATTGTAAATATTTCCTAATGTAAATTATGCATACATCGCATATGTGTATGAATTGAAATGGTTACCTATTATCTAAAATAAATACTTTTATACATATATTATAATCCCCATTCCTTCCCGTGGGTGTCGTAAAAGGGACTTACTAGAGAATGGGCAGCAGCGTTCTCTATGCATTTTACCACCATACTGCGATCGCCAACCCGCCTGCCAAGCGTGGCGATTATGGCAAAGCCCCCCAAATTGGGGGAGGCCTAAGTCCAGCAGTGGACGTCTTACGGCTGAAATGATGATGATGATGATGATATATTATAAATATGAACCATTTTATTTACTGCATCTGACTTGGGACTCTTGAGTAACTGGGTTGCGGAGATAAGATAGGCAGTCGCTCCAATTCAGCTGCATCCGGTTACACTGGAAGCTGATGATGATATGGGATATTTGAGTAAAAGATATTTCCGTAAAAGACGCTTGCGCAAAAAAGTTTCTGTGAAAGGACATTTGCCCAAATGACTATTGCGCGAAAGACACTTCCCGCGAATTCATTTGCGCTTTTTTTTTACATACACTGGCAGAGTGTGCCGCTTGGGAGGAGCCGCGCCGTGCCCTCATCTCAAGAGTAGGCAGTGACCTGTCGCTGCCGGCTGTGGTCGAGTCAATGGTCGGCAGCGAGGAGTCCTGGGACGCGGTGGTAACATTCTGCGAAACAGTCGTGTCGCAGAAGGAGGCTGCGGAAAGGGAGCGGGAGATCTCTTCCGCTCACCCGGCCCGCAGCAGGTGCACCGGGCGTCGGCGGAGGGCGGATAACGCCCTCTTCCGGCCCCCCTAAATGGGTCCAGGGGCAATGGATCTGGGGACATCCATCGCCCCCTATTTCTTAGGACCCGGGATGGCGGCGCGTTGTGTTCCACGCGCGCCTCTGTGATATACGGGGGGAAGTTTAGCATCTCACTCCCCCCTAACGTGAGGAGGCCCGCAGAGGCGGGCTGGCACCAGTCGGGGATCGCGGAAGACGCATTAGTTCCCGTGGTCCCCGACGTAGGTGTGGGACGGAACACCGGGGTGGTTTTAGTCAGTAGGAGTCTGACAGACCCCTCCGCCCACCCCAGAGCGGAGGACATCCATGAGGATTTCCACCTCGATATCAAAAAAAAAAGGCAGTCGCTCCAATTCAGCTGCATCCGGTTACACTGGAAGCTGATGATGCTTTGGGATATTTGAGTAAAAGACATTTCCGTAAAAGACGCTTACGCAAAAAAGTTTCTGCGAAAGGACATTTGCCCAAATGACTATTGCGCGAAAGACACTTCCCGCGAATTCATTTGCGCTTTTTTTTTTCTGGGTGGGAAATCATCAAATGACTTCTCTCGCTCTGGGCGGAGCGGGAGGGCATGTCAGACTTTTACTGACTAAAACCCACCCGTGTACCTTCAGTTGCCCATGTGCCGGGGCCACGGTATCTCTTTCGAACAATCACGCGACCCCAGCAGTCACGCGACCCCGGCAGAAACTTAAGGACAGTTTCGCGAAAAAGTTGCGTAAGTCAGCATTCACTTATTGCATGCAACAATAAATACTTGATTCTAAAGAGTATATCTTTAGAATCAAGCATTTATTGTTGCATAGTGTCCAGTTTTAGACTCAGCCACTCAGGTTAATGCCCGCTTTCACGAGCAGTAAGTGGCACCTAACAGAAAAACGTAAACCTTAAGAGGACGTACCCGAAATTCTGTAGATTTAACTGATTTTCTTGATTTTACTGACGTGCTTTTACAATTAAAATACGGCATTCTCATAAGTTTTAATGCACAATATGATTTTTATTTGATCATTTCAATTATTATCGAATGAATGAGCTCCTTTTATAATTTTGTCAATAATTTTAATGCAGGATTCAGGTTGTTTTAAAGGACTATTCAATTCTCTTTTTTTTACAAAACAGTCATCGGTTTGAGGTCAATAAATCAAAGTCTAATGATAAATATGTAGCTAATGATCATAATTGAAATAATTAAGTATTATTTAGAAAAACTCGTCTATAAAGTCACATAAATCCGTGAAATTTACAACATTTCGTAAACGGCCTCTTAAGCAGCAGTTACTCAGCGTATAAATACATAGCAGGCGATGACTGAAGATACGACATAGAATTCGCTGATGCGTAATCTTTAAACAGCTCCTACAGGTTTCCTAGCAATATATTTCTAACAATATGTTAATATTGTTCCAACCTGTCACCGAACTTGTATAAAAAACCTATAAAACCGCAGTCAAAAATGTAGATCTCGAAACGTAACTGCCTGTTGAGAACTAAGTGGTAAAACGAGCGAATGTGGACGGTAATGCAAAATCAGAAGTAAAATAACTGTGAATCGGTCGACGGTTTCAGTTTGTGTATAGTTGATTAATAAAAATAACAAAATTATAATTATATTAATTTAACCAAAACTATACACAAAATAAAATAAAGCGTCGAAAAATTCATCCTCATCGCTGTCAACCAGCAATGTACCCAAGAGACTGGGGGCATTACCACGCTATATAGCAATGCTTAGCCGCTGGCCAAAATAAAAACGAGCTTGCGGGTGGCGAGCAATGGGTGGCTCGCCGCCCGGTAAGGACCAGGCTCGGGTCGACGGCGCGCAGTGTTCCACGCGCGCCTCAAAGAGATGTCAGCAGCAGTGTAGGGGTCTACTAGGACCGATGCCTGCCGGGGTCGCGTGATTGTTCGAAAGAGATACCGTGACCCTGGCACATGGGCAACTGATGGAACACGGGTGGGTTTTAGTCAGTAAAAGTCTGACACGCCCTCCCGCTCCGCCCAGAGCGGGAGAAGTCATTTGATGATTTCCCATCCTGAAAAAAAAAAAAAAAAAAAAAAAATGCTATGAGTGATGCATAATTATGTTGCTGTTTTTGTAGGTTTTCAATAAAAAAATTAAATGTACTCGAAAACTTATGATATTACATTTCATTTCATTTCATTTTATTTATTCGTGAAAAATTTACATTGTGTTGAATATACATGCAATTTACATAAAATAATAAGACCTATAAGTTATTCATTAACATTCCAAAAAATTCAAAATATAGTGCCTAACAGTTTCAAGTATAAATAAAGTCGAATCAGTTTTAAAATATCGTACTGCTAGACAATTCAAAAATAATATAATTATGATGTCAAAAAATTTTAAGGTACAATGTCAAAAACAATTTTAAAGTACAATGTCAAAAACAAATTTAAAGTGCAGTGTCAATAACAATTTTAAAGTACATACAATGTCAAAAACAATTTTAAAATAATATAATTATAAAATGTCAATGAGTTTCAAAATAGGATGTCAAACAGTTTTAAATATGATGTCAAGAGATTTTAGATTATAAATGATGTCAAAAGTTTTCTTAATCGGCATTAGAGTGGCATCAGTTCCGATGTCATCAAAGAGTTAAAAAAAGAAGGTTTTTTTTTTTTAAATTGCATCCAAAATTATATTACGGTTGTCGCTTATCATCTAGGTACTCATCGACGCTGTAATAGCCCTTCCTCAATAAATATGTCTTCAATTTGTTTTTAAATAAGTTTGCGCTATATATGCTTTTAAATTCTAAGGGAAGCTTGTTGAATAGAAATACTGATTGGTACCTAGGACTGTGATGAACCACGTTTAGTTTCGGTTGTATTGTGTTAGGCAAGTCTTTCCTACGTGTATTTACTCTAACTTGTCGTTGGTCATCAGTTTCAGATTTGTGCAAGTTCTTAACAAAACTGGTTAGCAGCACCAGTATATAAAGGCAAGGCACTGTCAAAATATTAAGTGTAATGAAATGTTCTCTGCACGAATCCGTCTGTTTTAAGCGAAGCATTGTCCTTAAGGCTCTTTTTTGTATTACAAATGCCGAGTGAATATTGTACTTATAGCTATTGCCCCAAAACTCAATACTGTATCGAAGCTTAGACTCAACCAGGGCAAAGTAAACCATCCTAAGCTGGGCCATGGTCAGTTCTTCCCTCAGGCTTCTAATAGCATAGCATGCTGAGCTAACAGACTTCGTTAAAGACGATGTCTCAACCTTCCAGTTTAATAATGCATCAATGTGGACACCTAGGAATTTCACATAGTCGACTACTTCAACTTTGTTGCCACATGACAAAACCTCGAGACTAGCGTTGTTCCGGACGTTTGACTTGAATAGTACACATTTTGTTTTATTTACATTGAGCTTAAGATTGTTTGTACCAAACCAGTGTTCAAAAGCTTTTAATAAGTGATTAATTTTGAATTCTAAATTATTTAAGTTATTTGCTGACACTATTGCATTAGTATCATCCGCAAAAATAACGAGCCTAGTGTCTGTAAAACGTTTTTTTTATATACTCAATTAAATCATTAAGGAAAAGGATGAAGAAAATTGGACCTAGAACAGATCCCTGAGGGACACCTCGAAATACTGTCATTAATTTGGAGTTCAATATTTTTGTTCTTCATCCACAACCGTCTTTATCTCAACAAATTGACGTCTATTATGCAAATAAGATCGAAATAGCTTCAGAACGTTTTCCCTTATACCATAATGTTCCAACTTGTCGAGCAAAATTTCATGGTCTACCGTGTCGAAGGCTGAACTAAGATCCAAAAATACACCTGCCACCTTACGTTTATCATTAAGGTGGCAAATAACCTCATCGACTAGTGCCTCGACAGCATCGGCCGTTCCCAATGATTTTTGATAGCCAAATTGCTGTCCATTTAAGATGCTATGCATTTGTAAGTGTTTCATAAGTCTATCCTTCATAATCTTTTCAAAAATCTTTGATAGTACAGGTAATAGGGAAATCGGCCTGTAGTTGCCAGGATCCGTTTTTGAACCCTTCTTAAAAATTGGAATTACTCGTGCAATTTTAAACTGATCAGGGAACAGGCCTTCCTCAATACACTTATTATAAAGTGATGCTAGTGGAGATGCCAATATGTCAATATTATCTTTAATTATAGTCAGGGGAATTTCGTCATAGCCTGTGGACGATTTATTGATCATCTTTTTAACTATGTTGAAAATTTCAAAAGGTGTGACTGCCTCAAAACTCATGTTAGAATTTATTCTGCTAACACTTTCAGTCAGATATGTAATTGCCAATTTATGATGACACGCGTTAAGGCGGACATTGTTGTCGAACTTTGTTGAAAAAATGTTAGCCACGTCTACGGCATCATTAATAATTGTGTTGTCTATCTTTAGAATAATTTGGTAATTGTCAAGGTTTTTCGTAGCATTGCGCTGTCGATTGACTATTTTCCAAATCATCCTACTAGAATCTGATGCCATTTCTATTTGTTTTCTGACACTGTTCCTTTTTGCACAACTTAACACTTTCCTATACGTTCTAATATACTTGTTACGAAATTCGACAACCGAATTGTCGCATTTCGTCTTGTCCAATGTGTTTAGAAAACGTTTTACTTTGCTAGCTATTCTAATTCCGTTAGTTATCCATTTGGAACATTTACTTCTTTTAACATTAACTCTCACTTTGTACTTTTTAAAGATAGAAGAGTGTAATTCCCTGAATTTACTGATAAATGTGTTAATACCTGTGTTCCAGTTAGTCTTTAATACATTGTTCCTAAACTCATCTATTTTCTCGTCATTATATTTTCTTTTCCAAAGTCGAAGGTAATTTGTCTTCTTTTTATACTCAACCTTTTCCAAACTTAGTGAACAGAATAGTCCCGCGTGTCCATCTGACAAGCCATTGTGATCCACATTAGTATAGTCTACGAAACTGTCAGGTAGGTTAGTCAAAATATTATCTATGCATGATTCGGAATTATGTCTTTTAAAGGTGGGGGAATTAATTAAATAGCGGAAATTATAGCACGCCAATAACGATAAAAAGGAATTGTGTCTCAAGTCATCTTTTAAGACATTGATATTGAAATCTCCACAAATTACACATAGTTTATTGAGGAAATGCTCTAACAGTTTTTCAAGGCTATCCATGAACTTATCAAAATTACTGTTTGTAGGAGTCCTATAACAGTAAATAACACACAAATTTGTCTCAATATCTTTGACTCCACATACTTCGAAATAATCGGTTTTATATGATTGCTTACACACTTGAAGTTCATCTACGTTTCTATCGTTAAGTGTTACAATCATCGTGCCTCGCCACAATTGCGGCGGTAAGTCCCCTCTTTGAGGAGTGGATAGAGAGGCGCCACGGCGTTCTCACCTTCCGCCTGACGCAGGTTCTCACCGGGCATGGGTGCTTCGGTGGGTTCCTGTTCAGGATAAAGCGGGAGGATACGCCCGGGTGTTTCCATTGTGAGGATCGTCTGGAGGACACGGTGGAGCATACGGTGGAGGTGTGCCCTGCCTGGGCGGAGCACCGCCGTGTCCTCGTGGAGGCGATCGGCGGCGGCGACCTCTCGCGCCCGGCCCTGGTGCGAGCCATGGTACGGAGCGAGAGGGAATGGGAAGCCGTCACCTCCTTCTGCGAAGCAGTAATGCTCGCGAAGGAGGAGGCGGGGCGCGTGAGGGAGTGGCAGGCACTGCGCCCTCACGTCCATAGCCGCCGCAGGAGGAGACGCCCCGGGCGTCGGGAGTCGATTAGCGGACTCCCGGCCACCGTAGGCGCGAGCTTGCGGGCGGCGAGCAATGGGTAGCTCGCTGCCCGGTAAGGACCAGGCTCGGGTCGACGGCGCGTAGTGTTCCACGCGCGCCTCAAAGAGATGTCAGCAGCAGTGAAGGGGTCTACTAGGACCTATGCCTGCCGGGGTCGCGTGATTGTTCGAAAGAGATACCGTGACCCTGGCACATGGGCAACTGATGGAACACGGGTGGGTTTTAGTCAGTAAAAGTCTGACACGCACTCCCGCTCCGCCCAGAGCGGGAGAAGTCATTTGATGATTTCCCATCCTGAAAAAAAAAAAAAAAAAAAAAAAAAAAAAAATCATCGTGCCTCCCCTATTCTTTTTAACTCTCGTGTTATAAGACCCCATTTTGTAATTTATAAAATTAAACTGTTTTGCGAGAGTGTCATTCAGAAAATGTTCAGATATGCATATGAAATCAAGTGTTTTTGATGATTCGCTTATATATATTTCTAGGTCATCCTTTTTATTGTTAATCCCACATAGATTTTGATGGAAAATATTGATATTTGTGTATTGTTTACCATGTTCAGTCTCGAAAAAAATTGAGGGAATCACTGTCATTGTGTTCCTGAATAATAGTATGTATAACGTAGTATTTTAAATTATTAAAAATATTCATCATGCCGTAATAATTAATTGTTCCATTATGCTTAAACATGGAACGATCAAATGTCAAGTCTAGATTGGTGTCAAACAGTATGGCATATTTATGTGTATAAATGTCAAGATATAATAAGTTATTAAAAGTTTCAATTCGTGAGTTAAACATAACAGTAGAAGAGTCATTTTTATAGGTCGGTAGGCATATTATAACATTAGTGTGTTGCACAGTCATTAACCTCTCTCTAATATAAATAGTTAAATCAAGATAGTTGTTAGTTTGTCCAAAATCTTCGTCTCCAATAAAAATGATGCAGTAGTCGTCTCTTGAGTAGTCAGCTAATTTCATAGTGATGTTACTAAACAAATTTTTAATTCCTCTGTTAGGCAGAAGATAGTGACATATTTGTGTCTCTGCAAACGTATTTTCGGCTAGTGACAATACATTATTCACGTTGTTGCTACTTATGATGCATAACTTTGATTTGTTGTGCACTGGTTTGACTCTCTGAGTTATTATGTGTGCAGTCTTATTTGTTGACTCTGCACGTTGTGTTGAAGAGTTTTTGTGTGACATGTTGTTTCCAGTACACGATCTAGTTTGCTCACTTTGGATATCCGTGATTTTGTTTGATTGTTCACATCGAGGGGTAGTTGTAAAAAGTTTTGTTATTTTCGGTGTGTCGGTAGTATCATTTACAGGTGGTGATGTCATCGTGTGTTTGCTATTTGAAGTAGACGTTGTGTTGGTTTTTTTTTTTGCTTGCGTTTCTGGCCAGTTCGTGGTGTACCATTTTTGTTATCCGTGATGCTTAAACTTTTGTAGGTATCTATGACTTTCAAATATTTTTGTAGATCTGATTTTAGTCGAGAATTTTCAGAGTTTAGATTCTCTATTTCTTGGTGCGCTATTAGTAAATCATCAGATAATTTTTTTATTATATCATTCAGGTCAGTTTGACTTGAATTTAAGGATGTGTTAGGTAAACTCAACATAGTCGCATCAAAAAGCGCCGAACTATTTTTAGTGATGTCGTTTAATGAACTAGTACGGTGAATTTTACGGTAAGTAATATTATTACATTCCTCCATTTTTGATTAATATAATGGTCTTATACTATCTGTGGGTAATGGAACGCAATCTCAAAAGACCAGTATTCAAGTTTAGTAAGTTAAGTTTCTGGACGAAGATTTTGCTGTCAAACTAGTGAGCTAATTGGTGATTGGTCGAATGCGTCATCTGTTCTTTGTTTTTGTTGAAAAATTCTGTCTTTGAATTTACAACCGATAATTACGATGTTATTGTTGTTGTTGTGGGGTGGAGAATCGTGTTTTATGGTGTACTGTAGACTTCTTGTGTGGAGTAATTCATAGCCAACCTGATTTTAGGGTGTTTGTACAGATGATGGTCCTTAATCACTGTTGAAGTCACTCTCACCCTGACACCTCCTTATCCACGAAAGTTAGTGATTTAAGATTAGATAACACTGTCACTGTTATAATCACTGATTTCAAGTGTAACTATTGGATTTTAGGGAATGAATTTTAGAAAAATAAATAAATTCCTAATTAGACTATACAACGAGATGTTTACTGTTTGACAGCTGACTCGACTACAACGCAACGCGCCGCGTAAATTTTTTTTAGGTTTTGTAACATTTTTAGGCTACTTTTATTTTAGAAACAATCTTTTATTTTAGAAAAATACCTACGTCAATTTCCGACATCCACGCGGACAAAGCCGCGGGCAAAAGCTAGTAAAACAATATATTTTAATTTCTGATGTCAGACATCCTAGACTGGAGAAAAAAGCTTGGCTGTCATAAATATAATTATAGGATACATGAACAAGGTGGAATTATGCGGTACAAGTCTTAGTTTCTGCCGATTTGTATCGATATGTGTTGTTTGCTAATGCCTTGGAAAAAATACATCCCATCACTAAAACAATATTTAACGTAAGCGTTGCTTATATTGCTCCACCGAACCGCACGTTACAGAATTTTGTTTCAGTGCTGTTAGTGGAAGGTCTCAAGTGCGGTTCGGGCAAGTGCTATTCAAATCAGTGCTGTAAGTGGAATCTATACAAAAATTATAAAGTTGAAGAGTTTGTTTGTTTGACTGAACGCGCTAATCTCAGGAACTACTGGTCCGAATTGAAAAAATATTTTTGTGTTGGGTAGCCTATTTATCTAAAAAGGCTATAGGCTATATAAAATTATGCTACAGCTAAGAGGTGCGGAGCAGTAGTGAAAAATGTTGCAAATACGGGGAAAATCGCACAGGTAGGCGATTCGACGCGACGCGACGGGAAGGGTCGGGGGAACAAGAAAGTGACAGTTGTTGTGGTCAGGGAGTGATTAATCTAAAAGATAGGCTTAACATTTGTGGGAGACTGGTGCCCGAAAAAAATAAAATACCAGTGAAACGGGTCCCCAGGCCCCCAAGATTAACAAGATTAACAAAAAAACCATTGATAATTTGTATGAAAGGTATGTCCATAAATTTTAATGAGGTAATAGCTTCTGCCCGCGACTTCGTCCGTGTTAAACTATTATCTATAATTCTTGAATGTTTTCATTCTTAATCTCAGTTCGATAATTCGGTCAGCTGATAAAATTTTCGTTTTTCCTAATTACGTTAATACTAGTGATCGCCCATTGGTCGAAATTCGACCGTACTTCATTTGAATAGAAATACATTATTAAATGAAAAAATTATAGGTTGGGGAAAAAGTTTCTTCGCATTTTTTAAGAAAATTCAAAACATTTTTTAATCTAGTTTATTTACATTTAACTAAAGTATGTAGGTACCATTTTGTTCGATAACTTTTTGCCATCTTGTAGGTAGGGACATGATCCCATTGCTATAGAAATTTTGGGACTTCTGGTCAAAATACCGCGACAAGTTGTTTTGGCAGTCCTCTCGTGATGTTAACCTGACACTGCCTAAAGAATTCTGAAGAGACCGAAACAGGTGGAAATCTGAAGGTGCGAGGTCAGGACTATACGGCGGATGCATTAACACCTCCCAGCCAAACTCTCTTAATTTTTGTTGGGTGGCTAAAGATGTGTGAGGTCTAGCGTTATCATGATGAAAAACCACACCCCTTCTGTTGATTAATTCCGGCCGCTTTTTCTCAACTTCTTGCTTTAATCTCATCAGTTGTTCGCAGTAGAGTTCAGAATCGATGGTCCTGCCTGGTGGTAACAGCTCATAATGAATAATGCCCTTCCAATCCCACCACACACACAGCATCACCTTGTTGCGAGTTAACCCGGGTTTCGCCACAGTCTGTAAAGCCTGACCGGCCTTTGACCACGACCTTTTTCGCACGTTCTTGTCATACGTGATCCACTTTTCATCACCAGTTATCAGCTTCTTCAAAAATGGTTCGGTTCCATTACGTCGTAATAAAGAATCACAAATGAGTACACGGTTCATTAGGTTTCATTCAGTGAGCTCTTGAGGTACCCAAATGTCGAGCTTTTTTGTGTACCCAGTTTTTTTCAAATGCGCCAAAACTGTTTTGTGGTCAATTTCCAGTTCTTCAGCTACGTCGTAACTACTGGTATGCCGATCTTGCTCCACTTTTTCAAAAATGGCATCCATTTTATCCGTAATAGGGCGACCAGAGCGACGTGCACCTTTGACATCAAAATTTCCGGATTGAAAACGCTTAAACCAAATTTGTGCTACTCTCACAGACACTACACTAGGTCCATAAACATCGCAAATTTTTTTCGCGGCTTACGTTGCATTTTTACCTTTTTTGTAGTAAAATTTTAAAATGTATCGAATTTCTTCATTAGATTCACTCAACTTGACGGTACGAAAAACAAATGAAAATCACACATTTTCCTAATTTGAATTTGGAATTATGTTCTTTAAACTTTAAACTTTCAATGATACCAAAACCAGCCAGATACAAATAGTATAGCCAAAGAGATTTTATTACAAGTTCATACATACTATAATGCGAAAAGACTTTTTCCCCAACCTAATATACATAATAATAAATATAAAAAATAATATGGTTATATTTGACATTCAGTAACACTATAGGCAAATTGTTGACGCTGTACTACTGTGGAGAGGGTTCGCTGGCGGGATGGTGATGGCCAGGACCAGGACGTAGGTGTAATGAATAAAGAATACTTCTTCAGGACTCTCTTCTTTATTTTCTTAATACTTCTTAACTGTTGGATATGGAACAATATGGAATGAATTATCACAGAAATTTGTTGTTTTTATGGAATTTTCCCTATTATTTTTAATTAATTATGACGGTTCCAAATGTCATAATTTTGGTTATAATTATGACATTTGGAACAGTCATAATTAAAAAATCTTCTGTACAATCTAAGACCAGCCTGTACAATCGTGAGGCATACAACCTCTACAGTTCACACACGACACTAAGTTTTGTATGGGAAACTTACTAATGCCATACTTGACACTCTCCATAAAACCACAAAAAATATTTCTTTTATATCTAAACTAAATTCCTATCGTCGCTAATACAAATAATATTAAAGACAAATGTTCTCGATATGATCATAGATTTTAAAAAGGAAATCTATACTTAATATTATAAAGCTGAAGATTTGTTTGTTTGTTTGATTGAACGCGCTAATCTCAAGAACTCCTGGTCCGAATTGAAATTTTTTTTTTGTGTTGGGTAGCGTATTTATCGAGGGAGGCTATAGGCTATATAACATCACGCTACAACTAAGAGGAGCGGAGCAGTAATGAAAAAAGTTGCAAAAACGGGGAAAATTTATTCCTTTTGAGAGTTTCCGTTGCGTGCGCTGCGTAAACGGTTAAAGTAACGCAAAAATCATGTATGACGGAATTGTTCCTTTTAAAAAGTTCTAAAAAAAAGTCCGCGAGAGCATATGTCTATCTTTTAAGGTTGACTCACTATAACTCAAAACGACGTGGACGAAAACTAGCAGGCAAATCGATGCGACGGGAAGGGTCAGGGGAGCAAAAATTTGACGCGGACGAAGTCGCGGGCAGAAGTTAGTAGGTTATATATCTATAAAATTAATTTATTACCTATGGTTATACTTGACATTTAGTAAGACTATAGATACAAAATCAGGCTTACCAACTTAGGGGTTTTCCCAAATTTAGGGGATAAATAAGAGGATTGAGATTTTTTTAGGGGCGTTCCATTTTTAGGGGTCTTAGGGATTTTTTGCCATCTTACATTTCTCATTGTGTTTTTGATTACAATAAAAGTATTAGCGACTTCTAGTACGGTTCCTCGATACTATGAATGCAGAGTGAATGATTAACAAATGTCGCGTAATAAATATAGACAAATATTACTACTGTGTGCCGGTCTATGATTACTGAACATTCGTTGGTTATTTTCATTATACCTAATTTTTTAGGGGATTTTTTTAGTAATTTTAGGCAATTTTAGGGGTAAATATTTCTGGGTGTTGGTAACACTGCACAAAATAATAAAGACAGGTTTGGACCATAAACAAAAGAATACCTATGCATGTGTGTATTAGATACACGGTGATGAACAGTAGTGTGTGTAACGTATTATTTATTGAAAATAATGTATTTTAACGCATAATTTAAAAATATTAGCATTTGTCACTTTTTTTTAATTGTTTCACAATAATTTAAATTCATCCTCAGAGTATAACAAATCTGTTAATAACTAGTATTAAAAAACAAAGTACACAGAGAAAAAGTACTCAAATTATACAAAACTAAAAGTAACTTAAACTTCAAAACCTAACAAAATGAACAAGGTTTATCTTACAAACTTCTGTTTTCAGCTACAGATAAGAAAAGATTAAAACTTTAATATTGTTGTGGGATGTTAGGGTCAGGCTTCTTCAATGAACGATTTTATATTTGTTGAGGTTTTAATGCGTTTATTATAAAGATTTACATGGATTACGTTATGAGTAAAAAAAAATCTGCTGGTGAACCGACTACCATACTTTTTCTTCTGTTCTTAACTAACGAATGAAGGAAATCAAGGAAACGTTCTTGAGCAGTTCTTCAGCGACGACCAATCAGCGCTCTCCATGCGCCGCTCCCGCTCCCTCACTCGTTCCGCCGAGCCTCCGGTCTACTCGATGCTAGTGTCAAGTGTTGTCGAGTTTTTTATAATAGATGGCGCCAGGTGTTGTTGCGTTTTTGATAACAGGTGGCGTTAACATATGCCCCCGGCCTTGGAAGTTCCTGCTTCCAACGAAGTCCCGATGGCGTTGGCATTTTTCAATGGAAAACGGATGATTATTGTGAATCCGTCTTCTCGTTCTCTTCTTGTGGTAACAAAGGACATATTTTTGAGAATGCCCTACGCACCGTCCCGGTCGCCGTTTTGATGTCAGCGACTCGTGACAGGCCATCTTTCCCAGGGAAAGTATGAAGGATTCTTCCCAAGCGCCACTTGAGAGGCGGAAGATTATCCTTCTTGATGAGTACAAGAGTATTAGGTACCAATTCTTCCTTACTTGTCTTCCACTTTGTTCTGGTCTGAAGCTCCGCTATGTACTCCTTCGACCATCTCTGCCAGAACTGCTGTCGCATCTGTTCCACGCGGTCATAACGGGACAGGCGATGTGAAGCTGTAGTCGTCAGGTCCGGGTTGGCGTGTGCGGTGAGCGGTCGGCCAATCAGAAACAGAGAAGGGCTGAGGGGAAGAAGGTCAGTTGGGTCTGTGGACAGTGGGTACATGGGTCGAGAGTTAAGGACGGCCTCGATTTGAGTTAGTATCGTGCTAAACTCTTCGTATGTTAAGTTCGCGTTGCCAATAACACGACGGATGTGATGTTTGCAAGACTTTACTCCTGCCTCCCACAATCCCCCAAAATGCGGTGTATATGGTGGTATGAAATTAAATTTTATATTATCATTAGCTAAAATCTCCATAATATTATCACTATTGTTCTTTAAAAATTGTGTAAGTTCTTTCATTGCCCCAACAACATTGTCTGAAAAAATTTCAGCAGGTTTACCCCGTCGAGACACAAACCGTTTTAGAGCTAATATGTAAGCATTTGTTGTTAAATCAGTAACTAATTCCAAGTGAACTGCACGCGTTGAGAAACAGACGAATAAACAAATATAGCATTTCTCCAGTTTAGCGCCCCTCCCTTTACGGTTCAAAATAAACATGGGTCCTGCATATACCCCGCACCTCATAAACGGATAACCTGGTTCTAACCTTTCTACAGGTAAGTTACCCATTTGAACTGAAACAGTTTTACCTATAATCCGTGTACATGTCACACATGTATGTACAATATTTCTAGCCAGATTGCGGCCTCTGAGTGGCCACCAATTTTCTCGTATACTAGCTAACAGTGATTGGGGACCTGCATGAAGCTGGCGCTTATGCTCATATTGAAATAACAAACGTGTAAAGGTATGCTTACTACACAACAGGATGGGGTGTTTTTTATTATATGAGAAACTTAAAGAATTATCTAACCTACCCCCAACTCTAATAATGTTATTATTGTCAACAAATATGTTAAGAGCAGAAATATTGCGGGTAGGTTTCGAGGTTACATTCCCCTTTGATGAAATATCAATATTAGGAAACGATTGGTTTTGTGACATTTGAGTCAACTTAATAATAGATTTATTTAACTCATCTACTTTAAGCGGGCCGTTTAAACGATTAATCTTTATTTTATTGCGTGCGTTTTCAATGAAACGTAACATGTAAGCAAACACACGCTTCATGCGAGTAAACGACGAGAATCTCTCGAATGGAAATGGTTTGTTATTATTTTGTTGTAGTAAAAGTGTTGTAGTCAATTTAATTTCTGGTAACTCGTTAAAATTTACATTATGACAACTATGGTCATAAGTAAAATCACACAGCCGTTCGTGCAAAAATGCCGGGCCGTGCCACCAAATATCGGCTGTACGCAGCGCGTCTAGCGTGACCCCGCGTGACACTAAGTCAGCTGGGTTAAATTTACTTCCTACATGTAACCATGGTAAACTACCAGTGAGTTCATTAATTTGAGCTACCCTGTTTTGCACAAATGTTTTAAGAGTGTTGGGTGACATTCGTAGCCATCCCAGCACAATTGTGGAATCAGACCAGAAATAAACATTAGTGAAATTAAAACGAAGCGATTTTATAATTTTTGTGTACAACTTTGCACCTAATAATGCCCCACATAATTCTAAACGCGGTATAGTTATCGGTTTGACAGGCGCGACCTTCGACTTAGCGCATAACAGGGCTACGGATACATTGGTATTGTTATCCGAGTACATACGCACATAAGCACAAGCGCCGTAAGCATTTTGAGAGGCATCAGTAAATACGTGCAATTCTATATATTGCATTTTGCTATTTATAACCTGACGTGGTATACGTAATTTACACAAATAGTCGAGAGTGTCAACGAATTTTTGCCAATTAATTAAAATATCATGAGGCACCGGATCGTCCCATCCGATTTTATATGTCCATAATTTCTGTAATAATATTTTTGCAAGTACCTATTACACTAGGCGCTAATAAACCTAACGGATCGTAAACTTGTGAGATTGCCGATAACATAATGCGCTTAGTCACGTGACTCCCGGTTAATTTAAGTTTAGTCGTATAATGTAACTCATCTGTATTTGCGAACCAACCTAAACCTAAAGTTTTACTTTGACAGGATTCGCCTAGAGATAAATTCTTTGACGCATTCAAAGTTGACAAATCGAAGTTGAACAACCATTTTCGTAAACAAAAACAACCCGATTTTAATACAGTAGAAACTTTATTACAAATGTCTAATAAGTAATTCCTTTTCATCATCACAACCCGTTATCAAATCATCTACGTAAAAATCTTTGTAAATGATATTAGCGATGTCATTATCAGTGCATTCCGACGCCAGCTGTTGTAAACATCGCATACTTAGGTATGGCGCGGACGCCGTGCCGTAGGTAGGGTTACCATATCTCAGGATTTGTCCTGAGATCTCAGGATTTTTGGACTCTTCCCAGGATTGCGGCCGGATTTTGCAAATCTCAGGATTTTTAGAATTTTCAATAAAATTCAGCTTACATTTTAAAGATCTCTTTAGTAAAAAGTTAAACAAACTAAAAATAATATTTCTTTGATAATAAGTATTAATTGCAATTAATTGCACAATTAAAATCAATACTTATTTATCCAAGTAGGTACTTAATCAGTTTTATCAGGGTATAAAAACGATAATATTACGACTTTTTTAGATTGTTAAGTACGTTTGAGAGAAAATTTTCAAACTGTAATAAATCTCATGATTTTTCAATGGAAATCAGGCCTTTTCTCCGGACTTTTGATTTGTTCATCTGGTAACCCTAGCCGTAGGTAACTGTGTTAAGCCGGTACACACCGAGCGCATCTAACGGGTTTTCTCTCCATAAAATTAGTTGTAAATGTTGTTGATCGGGTTGAATTAATATTTGTCTGTACATATTTTCGACATCTGCACAGGCAATATATGTGTACTGACGAAATCTTAAAAGAATGGCAACAATATCATTTTGTAAGGACGGGCCAATCAGTTGGATGTCATTTAGCGATTGACCGGAAGTAGTTTTAGCGCTAGCATCAAATACTACTCGTAATTTCGTAGTTGTACTATTTTCTCTAAACACACCGTGATGCGGTAAGAAATAATGTGGAGATGTATAAGTATCAATTTTTGTCATATGACCGAGTTCTAAATATTCACGCATAAAATCTAAATATAATTTTTTGTAACTCGGTGTGCAACGACCTAACTTGCGTTCGAGCGCGAGGAACCGACTCTCGGCTTGTAAGTACGAATCGCCTAGTTGATCAGCTGATTCGCGTAGTGGAATACGCACAGAGAAACGACCATGATTATCACGTGTAGTTGTTTTTATAAATAAATTTTCACAATCATGTTCTTCTTTAGACATATTATCTGTTTTTGAACTTATTTCCTCTAATTCCCAGAATTTAGTTAATTGAATATCTAAGTTGTCGTATGTGTGCGTAAAATTGCATTGAACTCGGTTAATGGATGAACGTTTTGTATCATGTATGACACCAGATATAACCCAACCTAACTTAGTATTTTGTAGGTATGGGCCATTAGTAAGTCGAATTAATCCTTCACTCAAAAGTTCCCAAAATTTATCTGCGCCGATTAATAAATCGATTCTATTAGACATAAGAAATTTAGGATCGGCGTGTGATACATTACTCGGAATCATAAATTTGGCGATATTATTAGTAACGGAAGGTAACGTTACGGTAATGCAAGGTAGGACGAGACAATTTAAATGCGTATTAAAATCGCTATTTTTAGATCGCAATTGCACTTTGCATGATTGTGTAGATTGGGTTACCGAATTACCTACCCCTGCGACTTGTACTGTGGACTGTATCAAACGAATTTTTAATTTATCGCATAATGATTTTGTGATAAACGAATGTTGACTGCCATTATCTAGAATAGCACGAATAGTGTGATACTTGTTATCACGGTCTAAAATGTCTAATAATGCAGTCGAAAGAATAACGGGTTCTTGAAATGTATACCCATTGTCAACTTGTTGACGCGTTGAAGTTGACGCGCTGTGTAGCGCTGTACTGTGTACGCTGCCAGTGTTGCCACTTTAGGGAATTTGTCGCTAGATTTAGGGATTTTTGCAATAGCTCAACGATTTTTTCCTTTGCTATGTCCCTAGATATACATTTGGTGATTTTTAGCGACTTTCTCAAGACGACATAGGCGACGATGACCATTCACCATGATAGTGACTCGTCTGCTTGTTTGCCCCTGGTTGTTTAAAGAAAATTGAGTAAGGTATTTTTAATAAAATTATTGAAAACACTGACCATTCTCAGTACGACCGATCGTCACACGATGGTCGATGGCGTTAAAATATATGTATATATATATTTAGGATAGTAATTGGTGCTCTCTCTCTTGCGTACTGAATTAGTAATTGGATGTCCCTGTCTTCCATAGATAATTAATGAAAGACAGGGGAATTCCCCTACAATAACGATCGTCGCAAGATGGCGTTAAAATCGTGATTCTACAAACAGAAGAACTGATTTTTCAGCTGCTCCCAAATCATAACCCAAGACGGATTTAAATGCCTTAAGAGCGGAAGGTAGGCTAGCACTTTTTATAACAGAACACTACTATACTAACACTGTTATATCTCAAATTGATCCATCTTACTGAAACTGTAAAAAAATGTTTTCCTGATTATAAAGAAGCCACGAATATCAAAATGCACAGAACGAAGTGTACTGAAGTGATTAAAAATGTTTTGGCTCCCCACTTCATTCAAACGCTAATAAATGACATCGGATCACAAAAGTTTAGCATCTTGCTCGATGAGTCCACCAATCTTAACGTATCCAAATATTTGGGGGTGGTTTTACGATATTTCAGTCCCACAAGAAAAACTTTAGTGTCAAAAAACTGCGAAGAGTCATGAGTAATCATGACTGAATAGGATCTAGGGAATTCTAAAGAAATTTTGACATCCTGAATTCTTATAATCTAGTGAGATTCGATGGTATTTCTAGTGACCTGTCCAAATTGAAGGTGGCAACACTCGCTGCCCGTCGCTTCGGACTCGCGACACGATGTGGACGCCGCCGGCGCATGCGCGTCGTGCGGTCCTGCAGACTTTGACGTGCTGCCGTTATCACAGCATTCACCATGAAGAAGCGAATGGTGTTTCCGATTGCATAGCTTGCAGGCGCCGAACCAGCAATGTGACACTGTATGTCCAGCGCGCAAGCAATTTTTAGAAAGTTTGTTTTCGTCTACGAATAATATTTTGTCCTTCATAGGAAGGTCATTGAACTTACTGCACGAATACAGCGGATGATTCTCTTTGCACATAATACACCTTTGGTAACGTTTTGAATCATTGTTCGAGTTATGTTTTTGTGATGATTTTGACGAATTGTTATTATTATTACGTGTTGCAACGTAACTATGTGAGCTAGCATGCTTTGATTGATTAGATGATAATGATTTCCTTACGGAACCATCGGACGTTTGCTTACCGGAATCATGTGTACCTACCTTTAATAGATTCTAACATGTCCGCCCTGTCGGTAAGAAATGTGATCATATTATCGTTTAGTGTTAATTTTTTATTAGCGTGACTTGGTAATTTAGAAAGTGCACTTTTATGGTTTTCCCACTCTTTCTCAGTAGTTGAGTCCATCTTAGTAACAATAAGGAATATGAGTAAAGTGTCCCATTGATCTGTGGGCTCATCTAGACCTTTAAGAGCACGAATATTTTTGAGTATATTATCTATCAACTTCCGAATATGAAATGCAGATTCTTTGTGCATAGACTGTAATGAGAACAGAGCTTTAACATGGTTTTGAACGAGTAATCTATTATTATTAAATCTATTCTCCAATAAACTCCAGGCTATTGTGTAGTTATCAGCAGTAAACTGCAACGATTTTATTATTTGACTAGCAGTGCCAGTGAGCGCGGACCGCAAATAATGGAATTTTTGAATATCATCAATAGTTTTTGAATTATGAATCAAGGATATGTAGGTATCTCTAAAGTTCTAAACTCTAACCACTGTTCAAATGAACCGTCAAAAGAGGGCAATGAAATGGTGGGTAATTTAATGCTAGAGGTCTTATTGCAGACTTCAACATCGTTATCGATAATTTCTTTACTCTTTAGCGTGCATTTCGCCTTAGATGTGATCTCATAAAATAGATTTTCAAAGGTCTCTCTTTCAATTAATTGTTTTTCTAAGTCTAGTTCAGAATCCTGTAGGTGAAATTCTATATCATCCTGAATGGTTGAGAACTGTTCTAATAGTGACATAATATTATGACAACGATCTTCTAGAGCTATCTTTTGAGATTCTGATATTTCTACGTCTTGTAACGATTGCACATATTTTACGAATACAGTAAACTTTCCTTTCACTACACCCCTTTTCTTAATCAAATCTTTATACTCCTCGAGTGGCATTTTGGGAGATTATAAGAGACAAAAGAAAGTACTTACAGGTTTTAACTTGCTCGACCGAACTCGAAATCACGCCGCTCAATATGGCGGTAGGTAGGTATTTCAAACGCGGGCTCGCGGCACGACTGGGTTACTGGAATTTTGCACAAAAAATACACGATATTAGCCCAAATGATCCTTTAGGATGGGTTTGGATAGGAACACTGAATGGCCTGACCGTTTTATATTCTGCTGGTTGCCGACTTCCACCTTTACTTCTTCTTGAAGCCGTTCCGATCCAGTTCGAAGGTCCAATATGTTGTGGGATGTTAGGGTCAGGCTTCTTCAATGAACGATTTTATATTTGTTGAGGTTTTAATGCGTTTATTATAAAGATTTACATGGATTACGTTATGAGTAAAAAAAAAAATCTGCTGGTGAACCGACTACCATACTTTTTCTTCTGTTCTTAACTAACGAATGAAGGAAATCAAGGAAACGTTCTTGAGCAGTTCTTCAGCGACGACCAATCAGCGCTCTCCATGCGCCGCTCCCGCTCCCTCACTCGTTCCGCCGAGCCTCCGGTCTACTCGATACTAGTGTCAAGTGTTGTCGAGTTTTTTATAATAGATGGCGCCAGGTGTTGTTGCGTTTTTGATAACAGGTGGCGTTAACATACAGACTACGACAGTAGGATAACCTCACCAAATATTTGTATATTAATGCAATAAAATAAAGTAAATCAATAATATCTATTAAGCAAAATAATACATAATCAACAAAAAAACACTCAAATACATTAATTTTGTTTATTACATAATTTTCATATGGGTTTTACAATAAAACTGTTTCGTAAGTACGACAATAGGATAACCTCACGTACAAAATTATCAAGAAAAGCAATAAATTAGAAAATATTTATTTAACATTCTTATTATTAATATTTTGTGTAACCACCCTTGTTCATTATTATGTTAAATATTCTTTCCGGCATTGATTTATAAAGATTTGTAATTACATTTATGGGAATTTTGTTCCAACAGGTTAAAATGGCATTTTTAAGCTCATTCCTATCTTGAAATTGTCTTCCGTCAGCATAAACTTCTCTAGCAAGATAACCCCACAAGTTTTCTATGATATTTAAATCCGGGGAAACTGCTGGCCACTGCAAAACTTTAATGTTCTGAGTTTGAAACCACGACGTAATAAGTCTCGCTGTATGAACTGGTGAATTATCTTGCTGAAAAATCCAGTTGGTCCCTTTCATTACTTGTTGTATCGCAGGTATTTGTTTATTTAAAACATTTATATACTTTTTTGCATTTAGTTTTCCTTCCAAAAATACTATATCTATAACTCCTTTGCTAGTAATTGCTCCCCAAATCATAACACTTCCGACGGAAGCCTGTCTTCGTGACAAAATCACCTCATTTTTTCTTAAATCGTGAAAATAATATTGATAGCCGTCGGGACCGTCCAAATTAAATTTTTTTTCGTCAGTGAAAATAACAATTTTCCATTTATTTGTCCATCCCATGTGAGCATGTGCAAACGCAAGTGGCGCATCACGATGATTTAGGCTAAGAATAGGTTTTCTCTTCAGTTTCTTGCGTTGAATATGGTGTGAAGATTTTATAACTCGTTGTACAGTTCGTATACTTGCCGAAACTCCCACACTTGCTTTAATCTGTCTTGCTGTACTCGCTGAATTCGAAGCTTCTCTCAATATAGCACGTCTCTCTCTCTCTGTTGTAGCTTTCCCTGTACGACCTTTTTGATTTTTTCCATAATTTTCTGGATCTTTTAAATAATTATTGATTACTCTAGGTCTTCGTTTTAGTTTTATTGCAATTTGACGGTTGGAATAATTTTATTTTTTTAATATAACAATTTGGGCTATTTCTTCACTACTCAGTACTTTTCCACGGGGCATTTTGCTGCAATAAAATAAACAGCAACGTACGATGTCTTTCTAAATTGCGCACAATGTATTTTATAAAAGAAACAGAGGTGCACTTTCCTTCCAAGTCGAAATAAAACTGGTTGAAACTGGTGAGGTTATCGTAGTGACGCAGTTGTATGCACTGTTCGCGCGTAACAACAACTACGCAATTACTTACAGTTGATCGGATTTGATAATTATAAACCTCTCTCTAATTAAAGTATTCCTATATACCAGTAATCGTTTTTTGGTATTAAAAATATATTGTATAACACGCGAAAATCAGGTGAGGTTATCCTATTGTCGCAGTCTGTATATATATATATATATACAGCTAAAACTGGAAATAATATAGCTTGACCTATAGGTCAAGGCTGGCTGGGTTGGCTATAGCTGTGTGTAGTATGTGCGTATTCATTGGTTAATTCCAAGAATCCCTAATCGGTGGCGGTGTAAGTTAATTCATCGTACAACGACACCAAAGTTGCGCAGACATCCACTGGATGGCGTTTTTTTTTTTTCTAGATAACCTTTGCATAATATTAACCCGTTGAATGCCGCTAATTACAGACATACTTAATTAAAAACCATTGTGTCTATACCAAATGTGGTATCTCAGGAACTTAGAGGTTAAAGTCGCTTGCTGCGTCTGTACGCTTAGAATCAGATCTTTTAAACTACGCAACGGATTTTAATGCGTTTTTGATCAATAGACAGAGTGATTTAGAGGAAGGTTTAAAAGTAGTTAACATACATATTATAGTAGAGAAAAGCTGAGAAATTCAAACATTTGTAATGTGATGTCGTAACAAACATATTTTTGTGCGCTTAAACCGCAAACGCTGGCCTTACGAGCAAGTACGGCAAACCTTACGAGATAAATCAAATTAATGTACCACGGAATTATATATTTTAACTTTGCAGCATATCATTAAAGTTAATATTTTAGAAGATATCAGAGATTATATAAAATAGACGCAGAGCTGCTAGCGGGCCGTCCGTCCGTCCCGGTTGGTAGCGGTCGGTTAGTGCAGGATTAGTAGGATTGTAATTCATATTACTTTGGCTTCATAGTAAATGCGAATATCATGTGTGTTCGAAGTACTCAAAATAAACCTATCCGTTATATTATTCCCAGTAAGAGACCGCGAAATAAGGCTTAGATGTTTAGATTTTTGGATGGATTTGGATTTTTGGTTATCCTGGATACTTATCATATAGGATACTTTATCCCGGTAGTAGGTTCCTGGGTGATATTTTCTGACAGCTTTACGGGTGAAGACACTGGCCAAAGTACCATTCCTATAAGTATGTTCGATTTGGTGTCTGGTAAATAATTGTCTGTGTAGGTAGAATAGGAGCGTTAAGAAAAACTAGGAAGACTTATATTTAATTCAATCCAGCTCTATGCCGCAGTCTTCTTACTTTGAATAGGTACTATTAGTTTTATTAAGTACATCAAACACACATGATACTCTGATAAAGAATAGAGAAGTAGTATGAAGTAGTACTTAAGAAGTAATATGAATTATAAAGGTACTTAGGTACTCCTAATTATTATAAATTTGAACATTTGTATGATTGGATGTTTGTTTCTCAACCCCGTACCTAACGTTATACCTATACTCTATACAAATAAATAAAATTGGAGAGTCGGTTTTTAATATTAAAATAACCGCTTTTTACTAAGTGTATATGGTTGTATACACGGTGACGGTACATATACCAAAACAACATTTTTTACAATTTTTGTCTGTCTGTCTGTCTGTCTACTGTCTGTCTGCCTGTCTGTTTGTTCCGGCTAATCTCTGAAATGGCTGGACCGATTTTGACGGAACTTTTATTGGCAGGTAGCTATTTAATAAGGAGTAACTTAGGCTACTTATATTTTAGAAAAATTCTTTTATTTTAGGAAAATACCTGCGTTAATTTCCGACACCCACGCGGGCGAAGCCGCGGGCAAATGCTAGTATATATATATGTTACAGTCATAGTGATTAAACAGTTATTATACATAACGACTGGTTATTATATATTATATAATGACTAAATTGTCTAGACAATGTAGTAAATTAATCACTTTATCCGAATATTATTCATAATATCAGGTCAATGTTAGTCAAAGTACTAAATACGGTCCGACTTGCTTCTCTTCCATCTCTTTAAACACACACATATACACACACACACAAAGACAGTGAACTGATTTCTAGAGTAAGGTAACAGAAAGAGAAGTTCGAAAGAAGTTCGTTAGTTAGTTAGAAGTAAGTAAGAGTTATTTTTAACTTTTTAGTTTTGGTATATCTACCCCGCACTCTATTTAAGGGTGCAAAGTTCTCGTCAATAGAAATGAATTAAGTCCAAACACCGAGTAATTGCTGTAAGTCGTTGGGGAGTTCCCTCGACTGTCTTTCGGCTTCATCATCAGAGCAACTTCAGACCTTCATTAAATAGTAGTTTTTTAAGATAATAAATGACAAAAATAATAAATGCACTATAGTCGCCACTACCATTTTCGAAGGCTCCCATCGATTTCTCTGAGATGCCATACTCCGATCCTGGTTTCCTTATCATAGTACCACCCTTGGGATATCTCCTTTCCAACAAAAAAAGAATTATCAAAATCGGTTCATAAACGACGAAGTTATCTGCGAACACACATAAAATATATATATATATATCGCACATCCTCTAAAAACTATCATAACACAAAAAAAAAACAAAAAACTATTCATAAACAAAATTTTACATTCTGCAAATAGCTTGATAAATCCTTTGCTGATTGCAAAAGTAAAAAGCTAAAAATCTGTAACCTGAAAGTCACATTAACATTAGCTTTTTGGAAAAAAAAATCGGCATTTTATCAAAACTTGTTTTCAGCGTGTTACGACAGTTTTTTAGAGGATGTGCGATGTATGTATACAGTCGAATTGTGAAACCTCCTCCGGATTCCACGCTCGACCTCCGCAGCGAACGGACGTGTTGTTACCGCGCTCGCCGCTCTGCCGCCCGCGCCCCCCACCACTCCGCCGCTGTGAAAGTGCTCGTTCAGTGTTGTGTCTGCTGCGCAACGCTCCGCATCGTAGTCGCTCCGGCTACCCAATTGGCAATCGAAAATTTATTTTCGATTGTGAATTGATACAAAAACTGTCTTTTTCAAGACAAATCTGTTTCTTTATTTGGAAACGTCTTAAAACGTAGTGGCCCCTTCTGGGCAAATCCACAGTTTCGTGGTCCTCGGCTGAAACCTCACGGTGTCAACGAAACCGAGTGGGTGCTGACCCAACGCACCCGCCTATCCCCTTCAGGGCTAGGCGTAAGTTTGGACGGGTCCCGGATCGCTGGCCTTGGGGGCTTCCCTCGTCAGTCCCGGTGACAGTTTTCCTTCCACAGCCGCGTACTAGTGCCGCGGGTATTTCTATACCCTCCGCACTAGACTGGTCAGGGTATCTCTATACCCATCCGCACTGACCGGTTAGGGCCCCGTCGCACAATAAGATTGGCGACGGCACACACAGATTAGGGCTCACGCAGTAGGTCACACCTCCCTGTCTATACCCGACAGGGAGTGCTACTCACCCCCGGGCACACCCACCCGGGCATTAGGGCTTGTTAGGTGTTAGGCGCTCCGATGAGCGAGTAGGGTTCCCTTTTCCCAACCATGTTGGGCTCGAAGGTCGCCGAGTGGAGCTCAAAAGAGCGAGAAAGTTTTTTCTCGCTCTGTGAGCTCTTCATGGACGACCCCGAGTTCAAGGGGTTGTTTAAAAGATTGTCCAAGCGCGCCCTGGTTGCCCAAGCGCAGACCATCGCCGCCGACGCTACCTCGACTCCTGAGACTAGTGTCGCTACATTTAGCGACGCACTAGAGTCTCCCCCCGTGCCCAGCTCTCAGGTGCCCATTTCGATGGACACAGAAGAGATCTCCTCTGGCGAGGAGGAAAACCAAGCAGCAGACTCGGTCTCCTCCCCCTCGTCAGACGGAGAAAATTACACGCTAGTTTCCCATGGCAAGGGAAACAAGCGTAAGAAGACCAATTCTAGCGCCGCCCCGGCCGCTAAGTTCGCAGCGATCGACGAATCATCCCCTCCCTCGCGTGCCCCCACCCCGCAGGCTAACGCCGCGTCCATCCCCACCCCTAAAGCGTCAACCTCCGCAAAGGTTGTCGCTCCCCGCGACATTGCCCCCACCCCTCCGGTCAACAAGACCGCAAAAAAGATCCCTCCCCCACCCCCTGTATTCGTACAGGACAAGGCGAAGTGGACGGAGATCTCTAAGTGGTGTGGTGACCAGAGGGTCAACTTCACTAATGCCCGCTCAACCCAGCAGGGCATTAAAGTCCAGACCCCAACGTCACGAGACTTTCGTGACCTGACCAAACTCCTCAGTGCACGTAATGTGTCTTACCACACATACGCCCTGCCTGAGGAGCGTCAAATCCGGGTGGTGATCCGAAGGATCCCCGTAGAGATCGCCACTGACAAGATCAAGGCCGACCTCGAGGCACAAAACGTGCCCGTAGATGAGGTCCATCGAATGCACCGGGCCAGACATGGACCGGCATTCGACATGGTTTTAGTGGTGTGCCCTCCCACCGAGGGTCATCACCCTATCTTCCGAATTAAGGCTGTCTGCAGCCTCACGGGCATCCGTATTGAGAAGCCCCGTAAAACTGGCAACATTGGCCAATGCCATAGGTGCCAGCTTTACGGGCACTCTCAGCACCACTGTTTTGCAACCCCCTGGTGCGTCAAGTGCTTGGGGAATCACGGAACAGCGGATTGCCCCCGTCCCAAAGACCGAGCCCTCTGCACAGAGCCACCCAGCTGTGTTCTCTGTGAAGAGGCCGGCCACCCCGCCAACTACCGGGGCTGCCCCAAAGCCCCTAAGTCCTCCTCCTCGAAACTGGCGAAGCGCGCCAACGCTCGCCAGTTAAGAGAAGCCCCCTCTTCCAAACTTCCAGAGAGGCTGAGTCCCCAGAGACCCAGCCCCTGGAATCACTGGAACCAAGGGAACCACATGCAGGCTTTCCCTGCATTCCCCCGCTGGGATCCCCGCGTTATTAGACCCGCGTCCTAACGCCCCAGCCCCCCCTGCGCCCCCCGTAAAGCCCGCTAAGCCCATGGCCGCTCCCGCCGCCAAAGCCGCACCCCCTGCTCCCCGTCCCGTAGTACCCACTTCAGGAACAACGGTGAACCCCCTTGATGCTTTCAATATCATCTCGGGTACGTTCACAACGTTCTTTTCCCCCAGAGCCCAACGTATGGCCCAGGAGCTAGTCGACGCAGCACGCGCCGGCAACCTGCTCCAAATCCAGGCCATCTACAACGCGTATCCGGAGATTACGCAAGCCCTTGTCTCCCTCTCTACTCAAGCCCCCCATTATGGATAGTCGAGTATTAGCGAGAACCAAACCCCGATCCCTAAAGTTAGGTTTTTTCAATGCCAATGGCATACTCAACCAACGTGATGAGATCGCCACTTTCCTCTGCGACCATCAATTAGACATTCTACTCATTCAAGAGTCCTTCCTTAAACCGAATCATAGCGACCCGAAAATTGCCAACTATCGCTTAGTTCGCAATGACAGGACGCGCTGCCACAGAGGCGGCACCCTCATTTATTATAGGAAGTCCCTGTACTGCATCCCCATGGACCCTCCCCCCCTCTCCCGTTTAGAAGTCTCGATCTGTCGTTTAGGAATGACAGGTCATCAGCCGATCACATTAGTATCGGCCTATCTTCCCCCTCAGTCCTCGACGGAGAATTACCAACTCCTCACGGACGACCTCGACTTACTGCTTGGCTTGAGTGAGTCCGTTATAATAGCGGGCGATCTCAACGCCAAACACCCAGCCTGGAACAGTTCCAGGACGTCGACTAGAGGACGACATCTGTTCGACCTCTGTTCCACCCTCCACTTTGACGTCATCGCCCCGATGACCCCCACCCATTTCCCCCATGATCCCACCCACGTCGCAGACGTTCTCGATATAGCCCTTCTTAAGAATATCAGCCTTAGGCTGGATTCTATAGAGGCTATACCCCAGCTCGACTCCGACCATAGGCCGGTAGTCATGCACCTGGCCCCCCGCTTAGGTTCCCACGATCCCACCATACCCCCCGCCACTAAAGTGATTACAGACTGGAGGAAAGTCAGCGAAAAGCTGAAAGCCACCACGTCCCCTCACTTAGATTCCATTCCGGATCACTTCGACTCAATCGCTGACACAACGGCCGCAATCGACTCATTCACGGAGCACGTACAATTGGTCTTGAACGAATGTTCAAGGGAAGTTCCAGAGTTGGGAGACCAACGCTGGAAACTTTCGGACGATGTACGGGCTCTGCTGAATGAGCAACTTTCCCTGCGACGCGAACAGGGCTCACTTGCGTCACTTACAGCGTGCTGTAAGGACACGCATTGAGGAGCTACGTTCCGCCGGTTGGGAAAAGATGCTGTGCGATTTAGAACCGACCCACCAGGCATTCTGGGAACTTCAGAGGAAACTCAAATCCAAAGAAGTCACCAAAATGCCCCCCCTGATCCGCCCCGATGCGACACTTGCATTCGAGGATGCCGACAAGGCCGAGTGCCTAGCCGACAGCCTCGAGGCACAATGCTCGCCTAGCTCACTGCCAGTAGACCCAGATCACCTCGCTGAGGTCGATGCTGAGGTCGAGCGCAGAGCTTCACTCCCGCCCGTTGAAGACCCAGATGAGCCCTTGCCCCCGTCACACCTGACGAGGTGCACGAGCTCATCAAAGGTCTAAAACCCCGCAAGGCCCCCGGATCAGACGGTATCACCAATAGGGTGTTCCAGCTGTTCCTCGCGCACATGATCATGCTCATGTGTACCATCTTCAATGGTGCCCTGAGCAACAATATTTTCCCACAGGCTTGGAAGGAAGCCACAGTCATTGGCATCCCAAAGCCCGGCAAACCGAAGGCGGAGCCTTCGAGCTACCGCCCCATCAGTTTGCTCAACGTGCTCGTCAAAATCTATGAGAGGCTTATTTATAAGCGTCTCAGAGATTACACCGAGACAAAGGGCCTCATCCCCAACGAGCAGTTTGGTTTTCGAACCCAACACTCGTGTGTCCATCAAGTGCACCGTATCGTCGAACATATAAGCGTTGGTTTTCAACGCGGTATGTTCACGGGTGCAGTTTTCTTCGACATAGCGAAAGCGTTCGACAAGGTCTGGCACAACTGCTTTGTTAGCGACGCGCTCAATAGGATTAAGTAATTTTGTAAAATAAGTTTATTAATCTAAGTTTTTAGTAAGTAGGTACACCACTAGTTAAGAGGCGGGACACGCTGACATGCTAGTCACACTGTGGGCTCCCCGCCAGTCTGCCACCTAACGCGAATCAATGAGCGTCTCCTTTGTTTTTTCTAATCGGTGCGCACACGGCCATCTTGTAATTTCAATAAACTCGATAAACGTGTCGTAAAGTTCATCCGTGTTTTCTGTTGCATCAAACCCATTAGTTCCTGCAGCACCACCCCTAACAAAGTGGTCTTCGACCCCGATCTATAATGATCCACACTCCAGGCGTCAAAACGCGGCGAGCAAAAATGCTGCAGGAGCAACGTGGTATGCAACGGAACGAAGCTGCAGAAAACACTCAAGCTGAGCAACTCGAACCTATAGTGGCGAAACGTTTGTTTGCCGATGTGCCGGGAAGTAGTATAAAGTCAGAACCGCTACCTCATGTCGCGAAAACGCCGGTAAAATCTGTTGCGTCATCCAGCAAATCCACGCGGGAAAGTAAGAAAAAGCTGTTGCAGCTGGAAGCCGCTAAACAAAAGGCTGCTATTCAGATGGCGCTCATTGATCAAAACTTGGATGCCCAATTGGCAGCACTCAACGACGAGGAAGAACAGATTGAATACAGTTCGCTAATTGATGGGAAGGAACTTCCTCGCAGCGACTTGGAGGATTGGGTGATCCATCAAAGCAACCATAAAGAACCCCTACTGGAGCAGCAAGCCCCCGAGAAAGGAATTATAACGGGTGAGCTGCACGCACGAGCACCTTCGCTATGCGCCGAGCACGTGGTCGGCCGGCCGCGCGCCGCAGCGCCCTCGCTGCTGCCGCCGCCCGGCGACTCCGCGTATGTGCTTAACAACGCGGTTCATATGTTGGCAAGTGCTTTGAAAGATATTTCTACTAACTGTGCAAACAACGTGCCTCAAGCCAGTTTACTCAGCCGCATGAGCACACCTAGAGATTTACCTGAATTTTCAGGTGACCAGTTGGATTGGCTTCAATTCAAACAAGCCTATGATGAGTCAACGGCGTTGTGTAAATTCACGCCAAAAGAAAATTTATGGAGGCTTCGAAAATGCCTACGAGGGCAAGCGAAAGATGCAGTCGCCGCATTGTTCATAAGCGCCACGTCGCCTGACAAAGTGATGTCGACATTGGAGCTACGGTTTGGTAACCCCGACTGCATTATTTCAAGAATACTCCAAGATATAAAGAAGCTTCAGCCGCTACAACAGGAATATCATAAAGATATCGTCGCGTTTTCTGTGAAAGTGCAAAATGTAGTGGAAGCAGTACGAGCAGTCGGACGCGAGGAGTATCTACATGGTGTCAATATCGTCTCGATGATTCTGACCAAGCTCCCCGCATTGCTTATCTCCAAGTGGTCTGACTACAGCTACAAAATGATCACCGAAAGAAAGAAACCAAGGTTGGTGATATTATCTGTTTTTTTGTATGAAGAAGCTGTAAAGATTTCCACCACTGCAAGTGTTTTTACTGCTTTTCGAAGTGACCAGCATCTGAAAATTAAGACAACTACATGTACACGCACACAGACCGTGCTACTTCAAGACGAAGAACGTAACGCTAATTGTTTGTTTTGCTGCGCGGCGGTACATAATCTCAGCGACTGCAAGCAATTTAAGAAAGCACTACGTAAAGTACGGTGGCAATATGTGAAGAAACACGGCCTGTGCTACAAGTGTTTAATATCCAAACACGACAGAAAAACGTGTTCAGCTCCTGTGTGCGACAAGGATGGCTGTAATGAAGACCATCATCGTCTCCTGCATTATTCTACGAGTCAACAGCGTGAGCGCAGCAGCGCTAACCACAACAATACGTCAACTACGAGTACTATGCCGTCGGTGGACGTGCAACGAACCGAGCCTACCGCGTCTTCCGAAACGATAACGTACATTAACGCGAGTGACAAATGTGACAATAAAGTTTTATTGAAAGTGTTACCTATTCGAGTGCACGGCCCTAACGGTATCATAAACGCCACCGCGCTACTCGATGACGGATCGAGTGTGTCGCTGATTAGTGCTGGCCTCGCCGAGCGCGTCGGGCTGCGCGGCCAGCGCGAGACGCTGTCGGTGCGCGGAGCGTGGACTAATGACGCGATGGTATGCGAATCTATGGTTGTTAACGTGGACATTACTGGATATAATAATAAGTTATATAACAATATAAGAATGCGTTGTGTTAAAGAATTAAGTTTACCTATTCAAAAGTTATCTGTTATAGATTGCAATAAGTATTCTCACCTAAAAAATATTAAAGATAAATTGTGTACCTCAGATTCAAAACCTGATATATTAATTGGTCAAGATAATTACGACTTAATTGTACCTTTGAAAATAAAGTTAGGTAGTGTAAATGAGCCGTCCGCTACGCTTACCCCCCTAGGTTGGTGTGTACATGGCAAGGTGCGCGTGGCGCAGAGTGGCGCCGTCCGGGCCGCCGCACTCCGCCTGTACTGAGGCCGCCCTGACCATCATGGAGAACGAAGAGGTAAGTGACATTTCATCACATAATAGTCTACTTCAAGAAATCCATGATGAGGTTCGACGTTCGTTTGCATTGGATGCCATGGGTGTGTCCGGTAAGCCGCGCCAGAATGTTGACGATTTGCGCGCCATCGACATATTTAAATGTACCTACATTGTTAAAGAGTCAGGTATGTAAAACATCGTGATTCAGTTGCATCCGGTTAGACTAGATTCCAACCCTAATATGGTTGGAAAGGCTAGACGGATACATTCTTTAATGCATAACTTATTTTACGTCATTATTGTATGATGCTTTTTTTAACCTTTTTAAAAAAGGAGGAGGTTTTTTTTTTTTTGACACGGACTTCTCGTAGTTAGCCCGAAGGCTTTTACTACTTAAACGGGCTTTCCCTGCGGATGACTCTAGACGCGAATCTAAGGCGGAGGCCTTAGATTCGCGTCTATAAGGTGTATCTACGTATATAAGGTGTATCTATTCATACACGAAATATTTTAAGAGGTACACCTGTAGGTGGTAGGTGGTGGACGTCAAATCGTCAAAGCGAAACGAAACAATCGTTTCGCTACGATTGACGATTTGACGTATTTAAAATGAATATTATATGCGTTAAAGTCCCCGGGGTATCCTAAATCCATTTTCTTATTTCTAGAATTATAACTACTGCTCATGAATCAATAAAAAAAACAAAGTATATTAAAAGAAAAATGCATGTAACAATGTTTACGTAAGCATGGGGGGGGTAAGAGCTTTGCTTACTTTTGCTGACAAGGAGGACGGGGGAGTAAAAAATTGTAATAAATGTGCTTACGTAATACTTGAATGGCCCCTGTGACATACGGACGGACAGACAGACAAACATGACGAATGCATAAGGGTTCCATTTTTTGCCATTTGGCTACAGAACCCTAAAAAGCGTATCATCACTAGCGGCACAATGCACGTTCGGGTACGGACGTGTTTGCGCTGCTCGATACGAATATAATATTCGCGTGTCGCGCGGATTTAGCCGTTGCCCGGTTTACGTCGCTATGAGTTCACAATCGCTCATAGCCAACGAGGTCTTGGAATTTATCAATCATGCCATCGATTATACCGGATGACATTTTTTACCGTCTCGACCTTCATATGGTGTGTTATGTAACTAGTATAGAACGCAGGAAGGCCTTCAGATTCATCGTAGGTGACTAAATGAGCGCGGGTCGCGGACGGACGGGGATGCATGTACGGCTCGTGCGCCTGCGAAAGATCAGTGAGGCCGCCTATCGGCCGGCTTCAAAGGGTAAGACCGCGCTACGAAATCATTGATACATGCCACGCATTGAGTAGGGTGCAAATGATTTGAGTTTCGATAGATTTTAATAGATTTTATTTTTTTCCAAATTTCTGTTTCTGTAGTTCTAGTATGAAAATGTTGCTTTAAATGTGTAGTATTTATTGCTAGATCAATTTTATTACATGTTATTAAAAAACATAAAAAATAAAAATTTATATGCCAAAGGCTTCTACTCCGTTCACCTATTACACCCATTTTTTTTTCAAGACGTTATAAAATGTCACCCAGTATAGACGAAGTCAGCATCTTGCAGAGCTGCAAATTCAGCTTCAAAGAGGAGGAGATCAGTAGTGCCAAGCTGCTGCTGTTCCAATCGCTCGGCAAAGTCGAGCAGATGCAGTCCCGCTGCAAGGATGGTGGCCAGAAGTGTGTGCAAGACATCATCACGATGTTGAAAAGCACCGACCCGGACGACGTTCTTGCTTTTGTGGCGAAGGAGCTACATAAGATCGCTATTCATAGACTGTTGGAATCATTTATATTTCAAATTTTATTGCAATATCAATAAAATTTATATATTTACATGCTCGAAAAATAAATTTAAATCTAATATTATAAAAAAAATGTCTTAATTTGTAATCGTATTATAACATTATTTACTTATTGCATAATTTACGTAAATGAAACTGTTTCTGTTCCGATTTGGTTTTTAGCTATAGCTCGCTTTATAGTAACCTATTTATTTATTTTAAAATATTTGTTAATCTTGGTTATGCTCGTCTAGTGGCAACCACAGATCTTTAAATATGTCTTATCTGCGGATAACGCAGTTGACTGCAACATTACCTCTTAAAATTGTGTTAACCTAATGTATTATATATTATGTTGTAGTTGTTTATTATCCCTCAATAAATAAAATAAAATAAGTTGCCCCCAGTCACGTTTGACCACGTCGATGTCACCAGGTTGCTGAAGGACATTGCAACTCTCAAGGCAAGCCTGGCCGAGGTAAAGTCTACATTGGAGGTGTCGAATAACAAACACCATTGGAGAACTACGTGCCGAAGTAGAGTTGTTACGCAACTCTGTTAAGGTAAATAGGGCGCCTGTTGCCTCCAACGTGGGCACACGTCGCGGAGCGAGTAACGCTAGCATCGGCAGTTTCGAGTCGGCGAGCTCCAGTGCGTCACCCGCTGCTGATATTGCGCGCGTTGCAACATGCGCCACCGCCGTCGCTGACTCGACACCGGTAGGACCGTCGCGGACTTGTGTAGGTATTTCGACCCCTAAACGTGCCTACGCTGCTACCGTCGCCACGCACAAACCTGTGTCGCAAACCAGGAAGGGGGATGAAAAGAGCTGCTGTGAACCTGACAACAGGGGTTCGAAGCAGTTAGGCCCGGCTTCAGGCACGTGTGACAAGGATGGCTTTGGCGAGGTGGAGAGGAAGAAGAGGAGGAAGCCTTCCTAGTCGAAACCAGTGCGGAACCGCGGTTGCAGGACCCAACATGCTGTTGCGTCCAGCTACACCGACGACGCAGCTCTATGTGTCTCGTCTACACTACACCACGAAGGTTGAGAAGATCGTGGAGTATGTACGAGTGAAAACGAACTGGACTTTGAGGGTCGAGAAGTTGGAAACGCGCCACAACACGAACTTCAAGTCATTCGTGGTGCGAGTTCCAACTCTTGAAATCGAGACCTTCCTCAAGGCAGAGTTTAAGCCGAAGGGTGTCGTGTATCGGCGTTTCCGCGGAAGGCTACGCGACACCACGCAGCGCAACACGACGCCGTCACGTCGTGTACAATAGTTTTACATTGTTTTTTATTTGTATGTATGTTAGTCTGTAAGGTATTTATGTTATAGGTCTTTGTAGACCGAAATAAATTGATTTGATTTGATTTGATTAAAAAGGTTTAATATTTTTGACACACTGGTGCCCGAAAAAAGGCTTAAAATACCTTACGGGTCCCCAGGACCTCTAAGATTCACGAATGTGGGTAAATATTAATTTAGATTAAAGAAAAAAAAAGACTGATAATATATGAACGATAGGTATGTCTATACTCGTGATGTTCCGGATATCCGTAACCGTATCATATATTTTTTACGATACATCACTAGTCTATACATTTCCATAAAGGCTCACGCAGAATGGCGCGAAGCGAGTCGTGTCATAAATAATGTTCAGTTACAGTTATCAGAATTTATTATTCTGTGAAAGTCACGTCGTGCTGTGGCATCACACCTGTCTACGGCAGCCTTTAGACATTATGCTGAACTTCAGCTTAAGAGGTTAACGTAACTACCTACCCTGTTAACATAGTAAAAAGACTTTAGTAATGATTAAATACATTAAAATGGATATATGAAAAATGCAGTTTATTTATCTGGAGCATACTTGTCATTGTTATGGAAGTGCTTTTATTTCATGCAGTGTAATTATTACTAGTGCCCGCCCTTCTTTTGTATTTGTGGGTGAGAAATCATGAAATGACGTCTCCCGCGCGGAGCGGGAGGGCGTGTCAGACTTTTACAGACTAAAATCCACCCGTGTTCCTTCAGTTGTCTATATGCTAAGGCCACGATAACTCTTTCGAACAAATCTCGCGATCCTGGTAGGCATTGGTCCTGGCGGACCCCTTCAGTCTTGCTGACATCTCTTTGAGGCGCGCTTGGAACACTACGCGCCGTCGACACGGGCCTGATCCTCACCGGGCGGCGAGCTACCCATTGCTCGCCGCCTGTAAGCCCGCGCCTACGGTGGCCGGTAGTCTGCAATCGACTTCCGACGCCCGGGGCGTCTCCTCCTGCGGTGGCCAGGGGCGTGAGGGCGCAGAGACTGCCTCTACCTCACGCGCCCCGCCTCCTCCTTTGCGAGCATTACTGCTTCGGAGAAGGAGGTGACGGCTACCCGTACCCATGCTCTCTCACTCCGTACCATGGCTTGCACCAGGGCCAGACGCGAGAGATTAACGTCACCGATCGCCTCCACGAGGAAACGGTGGTGCTCCGCCCAGGCATGGCACACCTTCACTGTATGCTCCACCGTGTCCTCCAGGCGATCCACGCAATGGACACACCCGAGCGTTTCCTCTCGCCTTATTCGGAACAGGATCCTCCCGAAATAGCCGTGTCCGGTGAGAACCTGCGTATGGCCTAGTGGACGCCGTGAAGCCGAAATTCCACCATAATTCATTAAAAACTTAATTTATTTCTAACGCATTATTGTATGAAATATTCGCTTTCTGCATTTCTTCGCCATATAAACTTTTTACCGTGCCAAATTTCACACTCCTCCGCATCCGCGTATTTTTCTTAAAAGATATACAAAGTTTTTGCTTCACAAGTATACCTATAGTTATGCATAGTCAACCCTTACCCCGTACTGTATTTGTAAACTAAGTCCTAATCGATACCTGGCAGTCATTAGTATCATGTAGTGAATAACAACTTACAATCAAATTAATGAAGATAAAATCGATTACACATAATTAACATCATGTGACAAATTACCAATTATAATACCATAAAATTAGCTGACCCAGCGAACTTCGTATCGCCTCAGATTCAATAAATGTTGTAATAAACCTACCAAGTTTGACATCTTGGTATGCGATGGTGATCTGGTGAGCGTTTTCTAGCTGACACTCATATGTTTGGTTAGCTCCTACCCAGTTATGATAACCTGGTACTTCGAAGGCCTAAAGCGTTTACTAGCTGACACTCCTTTGTTTTGTTAAGCTCCTGCCAAGTTATGATAACCTGGTACGTCGGCGGCATAAAGCGTTTTCTACCTGGCACATACCCAGAGGGTAATTAATTATGTAAAACACTATCCATAGCAATCCCTTTCATTTTGACAGTTCCACAAATTTCATGACGTTGTTTACGTTGCTAAGGACAGGCAATTTTTTCGACCATATGAAAGAAAAGAAAGAAAAATATGAATGACGATGAGCAATAAATAACCTTCTAAATGATTCACATTCTGATTGATAGTGTGTTGCGCAATTAGGGTGAGGTTAGACGACCTTCTACAGAGTTATGACTACCTGTTACTTCGAAGGCATAAAGCGTTTTCTAGATGACTCTTCTTTGTTTAGCAAGCTCCTACCCAATTATGAAAACCTGCTTCTTCAAAGACATAAAGCGTTTTCTAGCTGACATTTTATTTCCTGTTGGTGGATTACCCACCCGTGTTTCTTCAATTGCCTATGGGTCATACTCAGAAAAAGTGTACATTTTAATTTTGTAACTAAACTGATAAGTAACGATACTGAGAGACTCGGTCAAGAAACTGATGTAATAAAGTATACTATACATGGATTGAAAGAAATAAAACAAGTGATTATATTTGGCTTCTCAGACTTATTTAGAATGATTAAAACAAACTTTGTAACAAATCATTTTTTTTATAACTGCTTTTTCCTTATGTGTTGCATCTCCGTATACTGAGCTGATCGACTCGAAAAGAATTTCAAATTCAGAAGCTGTCGATGGCTGCTATCTTCTTTGTCTTTCGGCATTTAACACAGGAGCCATGGTATTTTATTGAAACGCATTTAAGTTTTTTGACTGGTATTACAAACTATTTATTATTGTATTTGCTATTTTGTTTTTAAAGTAAAGGTAAAGACCGAAAACTTAAGCATTTGTGATCACTACACTGATATACCTATAAATAAGTATGTAGGTATATTTCCACCCTCACTACAAAATCATTCGCCCACTTACGTACCCGTGACTATAATTACGTACTCTAAGCTTAACAATTTCTCAGTTTCGTAGCGTAACGCAATATAACGAAAATGAGAATGAAATCTGAGAAATTATAAACTCTAAAAATATTTTTAAGTAAACCACGTGTTTAAAACGCAAGCATTGAGCGTATTCGTTAAAATAATACAAAAAAATAAGAAAAGAAAACAGTAAGTAAACAAAAAATATATTAACTTACCACAATACTAGTCGTTTATCACCCTGAGGATTTTTTTTGTAAATATTCACTTGATACATGTCTTGACTTCACGACTACGGCGAAAACATAGTGGCTATCGCGACAGTGATTTTAACGTAAGTAATATTGATGCCAAAATAGGAAAAAATAGTTTCTACCACTAAATAATTACGTTTATAATTTAATTGCGTGTTACTAACCCTGAGTAACGAAAGTACATAATTTTGGGACAAAATTTGTTTAATTAAATAAAAAAATCTGTGAATGATTTACGAATAAAATTGATCCTACTTAGTTAATTGAGTCATCAAGAATAATATAACCACAGTCTGATTAATAAAGCGATGTATATTCGTAACAACTTATCTCTGAAAATGTGAAATGGTCATTGGGACACTAAAAAAATGTATAGGGAGATTTTTAGCAGTGTTATGATATTCAAAAAAAAATATTCTTTTAATGAAAACTAAAGCTCAAATACTAAAAAACTCTTCGTATTAATAGCGAATATAGCAAAAACGCGGGAAAAAAGAGAAAATATCACAATATAAGATATTTACATAATTATGAAGTAGCGGGACAAGAAAAAATACCAAATGTACACTTTTTCTGAGTATGACCCCTATATGCCAGGGCCACTTCAATTGCCTATATGCTAGAGCCACGGTAACTCCTAATGAAAATAAAATCATCAAAATAGGTTGTTAAATAGTGGAGTGAGGGCTGTGGAGTGAGGATGGACCGATGCCTGCCGGGGTCGCGTGATTGTTCGAAAGAGATACCGTGACCCTGGCACATGGGCAACTGATGGAACACGGGTGGGTTTTAGTCAGTAAAAGTCTGACACGAAGAGCGGGAGAAGTCATTTGATGATTTCCCATCCAGAAAAAAAAAAAAGGGCTGACCACAAATATAAATACAATATAAATATAGGGTTGAATTGGGATCCAGTTTTCGTCGATTAAAAACGAAACGTTGTTCGTTGGTAGGCGGATCACCTTGAACGGCTGGACCGATTTAGCAAATTTTAGTTTTTGATAAAATCCGAATCAATATAAGAAAAAAAAGAATGAAATGCCGGGTAAATATATTTTGAATAGGAATTTTGTATGCATTATTAAAATTTGGACAGGTCAGAGACTGTCAGGTTACCTACATAATCGTAAAATAAGTGCACAGAACATAAAAACAACGTGATTCATTTGATAGTATTGTATATTTATTCCACATTATAAATAAAATCATCAAATTACAAAACAAAATTTAATGCACCATTACGAACTGTGTATTGCATTTACAAGAACAAAACATCCAATGCAATTATATAAGAAATTCAAGATTTCACATCTGTTACTTAAGTAAGTAAAAAGCTGTTGAAATTATTTTAGAATGTAGTACTATATTCTAAAATATTTTCAACAATTTTTTCTGCGAGTGCCACTACCGAGGCATAAATCGCACTACCAATCGTAGTGGGAAAAACACTGGCATCTACCACACGAAGGTGGTTCACTCCCATCACCTTCAACTTGCTGTCCACCACGGACCCCATCGAACAAGTACCTGAACGTCTTCCTGTAACTGCCATCATGCACAAAGCATAGCATCTCCAGTAAGCTCTCGATCCGAACGTATACTTACTACATTTCTCCGGAGCTCTCAAAAACTCCAAACGCAAATCTTTGAAATGTGGAGTCCCTTCAATTTTAATAAAATCTATAATAGAATTGACTACAGTTTCTAAATCTTTACTATTAGAATAGTACCCATTGATGATCTTTGGCTGGTCAAATGGATTTGTGCTGTTAAGTACTATCTCGCCACAAGATTTTGGATTTACGTTAAGTACTACAGTTGTCAACATCTGAGTTTTCTCGGCTAACGATTGGAGTCTATCGCAGATTGAATTTTTAAATCCTAAAATAAATCCACAGTATGATAGAAAGTATTCAGCATCATCAATAATGTAATTCAAGGTCTCATAATCTGGGCAGTGAGAACGTTTATTAAGAGCTGAGTAGCCTACTATTAATGGCGCAGGGAATATATGTGCATTAAATGGCTCGGGATTAGCTGGTCTGTTAGTTCTAAAAACTAAAAATGCTCCTATCACATTTTGCAGGTTCTTTCCTACAGGAAGATCTGATATGACAGTAATGTTCATTTTTTCAAGTTCTCGTTTTGGACCTATACCTGAGAGCAACAGAAGTTGAGGTGACTTGGTAGGTCCAGCACTAACAATTACTTCTTTTCGTGCTTTCACCATGATAGTCTTGCCATTCTTTACAAATTGTACGCCAACAGCATTTTTGTTTTCATCGAAAATTATTTTTGTTGCCAAGCTACTTCTGGTTATCTGTAAGTTTGGATTATCCTTCAAAGGAGGTAAATAGGCACTTGCACCTTCAGTGCGAACCCCTTCAAGTATATTGTAAAGACCTGAAGAGTATCCTAATATTCCAGCACCAATATTGTCTACAACCACGGCTTCACCAGCCTGTTCAAAGCCTTTCAAATAATCATCACAGATTGGACGATTTTCTTTAGTCACCCCAATTGTACCTTTATTGCTGTGGTATTTTCCAAATGCTGATTTTAGGACATAATCAGATTGTAAATTTTCCGTTTTTTTGAAGTATTTGAGCATGTTTTCCCATTTCCACGAAGAATCGTTAGTTGCTTTGTAAAATTTACAGTAGTCTCGAGGATTTCCTCGTCCATATATCATGAAGTTGGTATTTCCTGATCCTCCTAGTACTCTGCCGAGTAGTGACCCACCCGCTTTGAAGCATTTGCCTATACAATTATCACTCTCTGCAGTGTAATTCCAGTCCAAGCGGGAGTTTTTTAAGATAGTCACGAAACCAGGATACTGAAAAAATGAAGGTTATTTTTAATGTATTTTTAAATTACTATTTATTTTATATTGGAACTAGCTTCTGCCCGCGACTTCGTCCGCGTTAAATTTCTTGTTCTCCCGAATTCCCGACCCTTCCCGTCGCGTCAAATCGCCTACCCGTGCGATTTTACCCGTTTTTCAACATTTTTCATTACTTCTCCGCTCCTTTTGGTTGTAGCGTGATATAACTTATAGCCTTCCTCGATAAATAGGCTACCCAACACAAAAATATTTTTTCGATTCGGACCAGTAGTTCCTGAGATTACCGCTTTCAATCAATCAAACAAACAAACTCTTCAGCTTTATAATATTATATATATATGTATATTGAAACAATCCAAGTCCTTACTTCACTCTCCAAACCAGGATTTTCACCAGCTTCTATAATCAGCGTTCTGAAATTTGCTTCAGCTAGCCTGGCAGCGACCACCACACCGGCACTGCCACCTCCAACCAAGATGTAATCATACGTGTCACGATCTAAAAAGAGAAAGCGTTAGTATGATTTAATTACAGACTCATTTTCCTGCTTAAAATCCAAGAGGTAATAATATATTATTATTTGAGGCTTGTGGCTAAGTATAATAGTTGCAAGAATCTCTAAAAGGTTAAGCAGGTTGAGAGAAAAAGAGAAAAACTGCACTAATTTGAAGTGTTTGATTTGGACGTACTTTTCTTCATAAATATATATAATACAGTATTATTTTATATTTTCGAATACTGTTTTACACAATATTAATTCGGGGCTTGTGGCTAAGTAATGACAGTTGCACGGGTCAATCAGTCAGGTTAAGCTAAGCTTGCCGCAGTTGGTCCGTGTATGGGTGTATTGTTGGATAAAGCTAGGCAGATAATATTAGGGACAAGCCCTAACAGATACTTTTTTAGGCAATATGAAAAGTTATGAATCACATAAATTGTTATACTTACCACAGACATTCGTTTCCTTAGGATACAAATAGCCGTTCAGGTTGAGTAATGCTAGAGCACTAAAAACACCCTGAACACTCTTTATCCGAGCTATTTGAGCGGCTGTGTTCATGGCGCGAAGTTGACAACTAAAGCACAATATATTGATTCAACATTATCATAGTCATACAGTTACAACAATAAAACATTTAAAAAACGCACAACATTCTATTTTTCGGTCATGAAATCCACCTCATATACAGAAATTAAGTTGGTCTTGTCATCAGCTAACTATGCGTTTAATATAAAGAATTAATTTTCACTTACGTGTCTCCGTTCGGTGTTTCTTGACTTTCCTTCACTAAACACCGAAAATAAAAACAAAGTCTACATACAAATTATAGTTTTATACGGCTAGTTTAGAATATGTATGCACATGCTAGTTTAAAGATAACCGGTTTTGGCTTGCTCCGAAAATTAATTTATCTACAAATAGCAAATTCTTCTAAAATAGAGCGAAAGAACTTTGACGTTTGATACTATTTAGAAATTACATATTGTTATGATCTTGATGGCTTTAACCGCCTTCAAAAAAAGGAGGAGGTTATCAATTCGACTGTATTTTTTTGTTTGTTACCTCATAACTTTTGACTAGGTGAACCGATTGTGATGATTATTTTTTTATTTGAAAGCTGGTGCTTTCCGAATGGTTGCATTTTAATCTGGTTTCATTCGGCTTATGGGATCCATGTGAAAATCATATAAGTCTTAAATTTGCATTAAGTCATTAAGTATTTGCGGGACAAATGAACGAATAAAAGTTAAAAATAAAAACTTTTCACAAAAAAAATCACAACTGACTTCCTAAAAAACACTACAAAGTGAAAAATAACTTTAATTTCGGAAGTCAGTGGCAAAAAAAATTTCATTACAGATCCTAAGACACCGACTTCCAAAATTAAAGTTATTTTTGACTTTGTAGTGTTTGTTTTAGGAAGTCGGTTGTTATTTTAACATCAAACAATATGAAAGTCTCGGGCCAAAGGCCTTAAAATATTTTACTTAGACCATTTCTTTCTCCAAATTATATTAAATGTTTTGTAATGCCTACTTCGATGTTAATTGTTTATACGATACCGCGACAAAAGTGTTCAATGGACAGGTAAATTGCCTAATTACCCTTATTCTACTTAAAGTATTAGGTTTCGTCCCATCTCATCCCCAGTCCCAACCCGCTCGCTTTTTTTTAACTGACTTTTAGATGCAAGGGTACAGTCTGTCGAAAAAGTTCTACGATGTGGAAAATAAATAATTATCATGGATAAATTTTGTTCTTGATCTTATTCCATATATTTTTTACGAAATATCCTACTTAGATTCCGTGCAAATATGTAGTTATTAATTATGAAATAATTAATACCTAGAAATTTTACACCAAGCTTAAGCCTGCATGTGTCCGAACAAAACAATCCTAAAAGTCAATAACCGCAGTGAGCAAATGTCGGTGGCATCCGTGGATGCTATTGTAATAGCAGATTTTGGTCATTACATAGAGCTTCTTGGTATCTTTCTATTTAATTCATTAATTATGCAGAAACATTTGTTTTAACATCTCTAAAATGAATATCCCTTTCTTTGACATCACGATGCTGCCCCAGTGCATAATAAGTCATTTTATGTATCCGTATGCGTCGGCAACATGTCAGGGGAAGGATCTTCTCGAGAAGTTTCACGAAATTTTGAAATTGTGAAAACAAACGAGGATTATCTCTTTTGTACGCCGGACATATGTACATATTATAAACGCAGTGTAAACAATTCGTATTTGGATGTGTGTTAACATTAACAGGCAAAAAATATTAAGTGCAAAGGATCTGTGCCTTTACACAATGAAACCTATGAGAACAATTAGACCGATGTGTTATTTAATTAAATTAAACATGTATGAGTATGTGCCAAATTTGGAAAATAAAGCTAACAAATTATTTTTGCTGAAATGCAATGAAGACGTGTGTACAAGAAAGCAAGTAGAGGAGCACAAGAAAGGTAATAAATATCTGTTTATTACTTCACCAACGTAGTTGTGCACCTACGTGGAATTATTTTTCGTAAAAATATCTTATCATATTTTGAAACATATTTCCGGATTTAAATTCAGATTCTCTATTGGAATTTAAATCAACAAAAGAAGGAAGGCAAGCATTTCGAATGATGTCAGAATTTCTGAGCTGACAAGAGCGTACGTTGAAGGAACTAGTCATCAATGATTTTTTTTAAAGAACTCAATAAATCAGTCCTTATTTACTGTTTTAAATAAAATATAACATTAATGATTGCACAAACTGTGATTTCATAGAAAAACATCATCATCATTTCAGCCGTACCTAATACGTTCACTGCTGGACATGACCTCCCCCAATTTGGGGGGCTTTGCCATAATCGCCACGCTTGGCGCCTGCCAATCCGCCTGGAGTGGCGATCGCAGTATGGTGGTAAAATGCATAGAGAACGCTGCTGCCCATTCTCTAGTAAGTCCCGTAGTCGCCTCTTACGACACCCACGGGAAGAAATGGGGTGATGCTATTCTTTACGTCCGGCACCACACGGTACCATAGAAGATAGTTTAAATTATTTCATATACAAACTGTGATTTTTTAACAGAAAATCTATAATTGTTATAAAAATTGTGATTAGTGATGACTGAATTAAAATAAATACAAACCATACAAGCACTTTTCTTACCATCAGTACTTTTGCACCTTCTAGCTATACACGTGGGTATATGGACCGGGCGAGTTGGGACTGGGGATGAGATGGGACGAAGCCAAGTATTAGTGCTCAATTCTATGTGATAATTTTAGCCTATTTGTTTATTTATTTGGTACAGCTACCACACACCTTTACATTATTCATGGTTATAAGTTTTTTCACCCATGAAATGTGTTCAAAGACAAGAACCTGCAAACAATTCCATATTATTTTCAAGCAATACATTTTGTTTCGAATATGCTAATAATACCAGTTCTGGAAAATGGGAATGTTTTGAATAGTAGAACATACTTTAATTACATCACATTTTAATTTTGTATTTAAAAGTCAAGTTTTCTTAATACAGATGCAATTTCATACCATTTTTTTTTAGTAACCAATGTATACGCCGATATGTATTTATATTCTTTACTTTTATCCGTATGCAACAATCGTTTCAGCCGCCCTCTCCGCAAGGGCAACTTCAGGAGCAAAGATCGCACCACCTAAGCAGTTAGGCATAACGGTAGCACCAACCACTCGGAGGCTCTTAACTCCTAGTACACGAAACTGGTTGTCCACCACAGAACTCATGGCAGAAGTACCAGTGGTTTGACCTGTCAGTGCAACCAGACACAAAGCATAGCACAGCCAGTATTCCTTTGATCCAAACTCTAACTTAGCACAATCTGCAGTTGCTTTTGGAAATTCTAAATCAAGATCTTGGAAATAAGAGGTATCTTTTATCTTCATGTAGTGTTGAATATATTCTACTGTTGCATTCAAATCAGCTTCATCAGTATAATAGCCATATATAATCTTTGGTTTATCGTTTGGATCAGTGCTATGTAACGACACACTTCCACGAGATTTTGGATTTATATTCAGTAATATAGTCACCAGCATATTCTGTTTATTGTCGGCTGCTGAAAGTAGTCTGTCACAGATTGAGTTTTTGAGTTTTAAAGTAAAAGCACATAATGACAGAAAGTAGGAATAGTTATCAATAACAAAGTTCTGTGTCTCATAATCTGGATATTTACTGGTACTGTTTAGAGATGAGTAGCCTAATATTATTGGTGCAGGAAGTCTATGTTCATAAAATGGAGGAGTATCCAGTTTTCTACTAATTTTAAAATCTAGGAATGTTCCTATAAAACATTGCAGATTCTTACCTACCGAGATATTTGATAGCACATTTATTTTATGAGAGTCTAATTCTTTTTTAGAGCCAATGCCTGACAGCATAAGGAGCTGGGGTGACTTGACGGGTCCAGCGGTAATAATTACTTCTTTTTATGCTTTGACAGTAATAGTTTTGCCTTGCTTTATAAACTCTATGCCAACGGCATTTTTGTTCTTGGCAAAAATAATTTTAGTTGCCAGACTATTTCTTGTGACATGCAATTTTGGGTTATGTTTTAATGGACGCAAGTAAGTATTGGCAGCGTAATTTTTTTTTTTTTCAGGATGGGAAATCATCCAATGTCTTCTCCCGCTCTGGGCGGAGCGGGAGAGCGTGTCAGACTTTTACTGACTAAAACCCACCCGTGTTCCATCAGTTGCCCATGTGCCAGGGTCACGGTATCTCTTTCGAACAATCACGCGACCCCGGCAGGCAACGGTCCTAGTAGAGCCCTACACTGCTGCTGACATCTCTTTGAGGCGCGCGTGGAACACTGCGCGCCGTCGACCCGAGCTTGGTCCTTACCGGGCGGCGAGCTACCCATTGCTCGCCACCCGCAAGCTCGCGCCTACGGTGGCCGGGATGGCAGCGTCATTACGTTTTTCTTTAAGAATGGTGTTATAAGCATTTGGAATATCCTAATCCAATTCCAAAACTCGCTTAGTAGGTATGTTATTTTTTTTGTCTTGCAAGTTTATGAGAAATCTACGTCAGATAACTTAAAAAATTTGGAAAATTTTATAGTTTACTTAAAAGACTATCAGCTCCAGGAATGCCACCTGCTTCTATAACCAAATTTGCTTCCACCAGCCTGGCAGCGACCATCACACCAGAAGTTCCACCGCCAACCACCACGTAATCATACGTGTCTCTATCTGGAAAACAAGGTCTATGTTGTCAAATCCTATCAGACTATGAGAGTGCACCTGTGTGTGTGCACAAGCACTTGTGCACTATACAATTTTGTCGATGGGAAATCTCTGCTGAAATTGGCCCCCATAACGGCATGGAGGATTTTTGTATTATATTACTAACAGCATCGTAATAATAACCTCTCAGTGATGAAAGGCCGAAAGGAGTAAACACTCAGCATTACAAACCTCAAGTCACTACCCAGAAATCCTCTCGGAAAAACCCAAGATTATTTGACAGATCAAAATACAGTTATAAAAGGACTAAAAAACTCTCTAACAATGTAATTTAAACTTAAATTTACAAAACCTGCACTTACCAATTTTACTTTACTTTATTTACTTTATTACTATTACTTTACTTTCACTTACCAATTACGGTATATTTTATTACCACGTTCTATGTACTGAGCTCTAGCAAAATAACTTATCTATACTCCTTCTTCACGTTATATAACCGAACTCTGCTTTAAATAAAATGCAGTTGATTAACTGAGCACAGATAAACATTGATGGAATAATGGAATAATTTAGGACTTGCGTCATTGCAAAGATAAGCTGCGAGTCCGGGAGAATTTTAATTCAAATGTGAAAAACATTTAATGACATTATTCATGGTATGTAATATCAGCCAAATGGCCGCCGCGACTACGCGGTAGGTGGTGTATCCTGGAGGACTAATTTTGGAAGACATTTTCGCATAAATGGCTCAATTTCACGAAGAACATGAATTACGAATACACGTAGTAATTAAGTAATTAATTTGCAGAATAATAGTGTATTTTTCATCGTGGGGCACTTTATAACATTGTAAAATTTGTAAACTTATCACCCATCGTTATTATATAATCATTATCATCATTTCAGCCACTCTTTATGATATAAATTTAACAAAAGGTGAATTTAAAACCGGCCGTATGTATTAAATAATGTGTTATCTTTCTTATCATTCGTCATTTAAAACGGTTAAAAATCTGAAATCCCGTATAAATAATATTTTATCTTAGGACAACCAACACAACGTGATCTGATCCTAAACTAGGCAGAGCCTGTACTATGGCAACCAGACAACTGATAAACATACTTATATACTTCTAAATACATACATATAATAGATAAATGACACCCAGACAGAGAACAAATGATTGTGCTCATCTCACAAAGATTTGTCCGGGTGGGAATCGAACCCACGACCTCAATCTTAGCAGTCAGGGTCACTAACCACTAGACTAACAGGCCAGTCAAAGTCAGTTTTAATTAAAATGTAATATGGAAAAAAAAAATTAAAGAGGTTGATTATTTTAAAAAAAACCTTTACAAAAAAATAACAACAGACTTCCTTAAAAAAACAAAGTCAAAAATAACTTTAATTTCCGAAGTCGGTGGCAAATAAACCTTAAATACAGATACTAAGAAACCGTTTCTATTTTCAACTTCTTAGTTACGGTAGATACCCCGCACTAATCTAATCGCGTTATTCGTTCATTTGTCGCGCAAATACTTAATGCAAATTTAAGACTTACATGGTTTTCACATGGATCCCATCGTCCGAATGGAACCAAATTAAAATGGGACCATTCCAAAAGCACCAGCTTTCAAATAAAAAAAAAACATCAAAATCGGTTCACCCAGTCAAAAGTTACGAAGTAATAAACATAAAGAAAATACAGCGGAATTGATAACCTCCTCCTTTTTTCGAAGTCGGTTAAAAAAACACTACAAAGTCAAAAGTAACTTTAATTTCGAAAGTCGTTGGCAAAAAAACCTTAAATACACTTTCGAAATATAAGTTATTTTTGAATTTGTAGTGTTTTTTTAAAGGAAGTCGGTTGTTATTTTTATGATTTTTTTTTTCATTAATTTTCTTAAAGCACTACTACTTAATGAAGGTCTGAAGTTGCTCTGATGATGAAGCCGAAAGACAGTCGAGGGAACTCCTCAACGACTTACAGCAATTACCCGGTGTTTGGACTTAATTCATTTCTATTGATGGGAACTTTGCACCCATATATATAGTGCGGGGTAGATACCATAAATAAAAAGTTAAAAAATAAAATAAAAAATACAAAAAAAAACGACTTCCTTAAAAACACTACATAGTGAAAAAAGGAAAGGGAGAAAGTAAGGGTTTATGTACGTCCAAGCACTCACTCAAGAGTGTAGGACTCTTGAGTGAGTGCTTGGACGTACCTTCTGTATATAGGAATCTAAATATGTTGTGAAAGAAAGTTCGAATACTTGTGTTACTTTTCATAAACGAATTCAGTATTAAGGCTACTTAATATTCTCATTGTAGTCTCAAAACGTCTTCGTACGTGATACCTCCTGTACTTATTTATTTATGTAAACTATGTGATAGGTGATGAATGAGTACCTTTTTGGTCTAAGCAGAGTATTTTGATTGTTGGCAATTATTTAACTGGATTACTGTCTGTTTAAGATATACACGTGTTAGAACATGGAAACGTATTTTATGAAACTCAAAGAGGATCATTTTGATTGAGATTTATTATGTCAGTCAAAATGATTTATGTTTTCAAATTAATTTTAGCTAGGTCAGATTATGGTGTTCTAATAGATAATCTTAGACAGCAAGAACGCTCTGAGTATTATAGCGACGCACGAGTTTATTTGGTAATTGGCAGGTTTTGAATCGAAAAGTTAAGAAAAAGTAAACTAACTTTATTACTTAAAATACAGAGCGAGTCGACTAATAAGCCGACTTATAAAGTCCGACTTGATGCCGCGTGATGTACCATTAGATTTAGGTAGGTATTCTGGTAAATTTGCTACCAGTGGAAGATGCTTAATTTTCTGGAATCATGACTAAGAAATTATGAACACTCTCGATTAAGCCATCTTTTAGAAAAAAACAAAATCAGTTCAGCAGTTTGGGAGCTACGATTCCACAGACAGAGAAAAATATACACAGATGAACACATTGATCTTACAACACCCCTCCTTTTCCATCGGCGCCTCACTACCAGCAGTAAATATTTATGTTCAAAACATTTAATTTTGCTGTTAAAGTTTTTTACTGCACCCGTGTAAGAATGTCCTTTAGTTTCAGCTTGTACTTAGTCTGTAAAATTTTTACGATGGGACTAGGAATCATGTGCTGTCTAGGAACCATAAAAACATACATTTCTTAGAAAGATCTCTTCGTTGTAGATGGCAAGGGGAAAGGCGGAAGAGTGGGCAGAAGTGACTGGGAAATCCACATATTTTTCAGTTAACTTATGGTCCTTCGGTATATAATAGAACCTGTTTCTACAATCAGGCACAATTCCAGACTTTAGGTTTCTTATTTCTTTCTCATTGAGAATTTATTTATGAGAAAACCAAATAGCAATTTGCACGGCCTAAGGTATTGAAGTTGAGAATCCTCAGGCGTAGCATGTCCGATACACATGTAATTGGAAATATAAAGCGGGTAATCAAGATGAGCTGGAGAAAACACACTTAAGCCTTGGTTCGAAAAAGTTGGAAGTTATCGAGAATGGCTTTGGCTCAGTAGTGGGATGATGCGGACTAAAAGTGACAATAACATTTTATCTCATAACATAACATGGTGTCTTTATTTCCCAGAGAGAAGAGCAGTACTAAACTGTAGAACACCCGTATTTCCACCAACCAGGCACAATTCCAGAATACGGGTAGGCACATGCACAGAATTATTAGATGGAAATTCCAATAAGACTGTCCGACCTAGGAATCGCAACCAGACCAGCACAGCAGTAGCATTCGACCAACGAGACAGTCATATCCATTACGTCAACGCCATGAAACGTTTGTCCCGTATAGTGCATGCAGTCTGTACAATGCAATGTGCTTAATCTCCTTTAACACCGTGAACAACAAATAAAAACACGGATAAACACATATAACTTCATAAAATAAAGTCACTAACACTATTTTACTCTCGCCTCATATTCTTCTAGTTCACATTAACGGCGATGTAGAAAACCATATAAAAGTATTGCAAAGAAGGTTAAAATGAGATATAAGCAAGATCTTAAAGACACTTTTACAAGTCAATATATTTTTAAAACTAGCTGTCTAAACATTTCACAGCTGACTAATCCCTCAGAAGATATGTTGTAGCAAACTAACAGGTCATGGTCTCTCTCTCTTTTAAAGGCAAATCATTATATTGTTAGAACTTTACGAGAGTCTATCAATGCAGAGCCATGTCTGGAAGGGACCTTTTGAAGAAAGAGCAGCTTTGAGCTGACCCTACAGACGGCATGCATGTATCACTTATAGTATTGCTCAACCCTATCTTAGGCAGCTTTGATCGAGATAATCAACATTTGCTTAGTGTGCTGGGGTCAGCTTCCAAGCTAACCGGCTGCATCTGAATACTAGTATTTCACATAGAATGACTTCTTATCTGACCTCCACAACCTAGTTACTGTATTGGGTAACACGACAGTCCACGTCAGACTGATTTTCAGACATAATGGCTTCTGAGTACCCAACTCCACTGATCACCCATCCACGAATTGACTTTAGATGGAAGTGTGCGGCTATTATTACTACTTGACCTGGAGGTCGACATCAGTCTTTTTGATGGAATAATAAAATCCACGTCCAATGAAACTAATTAGACATATTTTTTTATTTTGTCTGTGGAGAATGTCAAACAACAGTCAAAGACATTTTTATATACTAAAATGAGTGAGCGGCCTTTTCATTGCAAGGGCGTATTGTCAATAACACTTAGAACTAAATCTTATTAAGAAACATCCGGAATAAATGTTTTACTTGAATGATTGTGACAATCGCATCAAAATCAATTATGTGTATGATCTAAGCTCTTACTCAGATAGCACTAAGACCAAAATGTTTTATTTCGTTTAAAATAAATACAAATACAGAATAGTACGTCATCGATACGCTAACTGTAACCATGAATACAGTCTATAATTTTGGACTGCGCAGTGTAGAAACTGTTCGATGGTTATCGAAAAAATCTGCTGTTTCATAGAAAATTACAAAAACTACGTGGTCAGAACATTTTTTTAATTTAATATATTAATAATTCAGAATCATGTACTGAATATATTGTGACAGGTTGCACGTCGATGTATGTCACCCTGTATAAATAGTCCATTGAAATGTTACATCAAGGAACTTATACCCGACCCCTGGAATGTGCATTGTCAATTTGACACCATTATAAAAATAAACCTTATGTATATGTCACTAAGTTCTATTACAGACAATCACTTGGTCAAAGAGAAAGTCGGTCCGAGAGAGAAAGCGTTGCGAGAGCCCTGTGTCCCTTTCTTGAAGTAGGGTGCCCATAATGAACGAAATTATAGGATTATTTACGGGTAAAGTCCATTGACGCATTTGCCCAATAAAAAGTGTCCCAACCATTTTTCTTAAAAACGACGTCTGTTAGATTTTTGTCAACAATTAATACTAAACAAAATGGTTATTTGCCCAGCGCGCCAGATATTCCAGCTTATACAATAACACTCGATAGCAGAGATTATGCGTTGCGTTGCGTTTATGTGTGCGTATTAAAGTAAAACGCAGTAGCGTTTTACTTTAATCCATCTTTAAAGCGTAATATTATTTTTTTTAAATCAAATTATTGGTTAAATATATTATATCCTGTTATCTTAGTATCTACCTACATCATATTGCTTGGTCACCCTAATGAAAGGGACAGAGGGCTCTCGCGAAGCTATCTCGCTCGGACCGCGTATTGGCAGCCTGTGCGCATTCCAGGTTGGATTTAAGTTCCTTGTGTTACATAGGCTTTGCATTTTTTAGAGGACGCAATTTTAATTTTGGGATATGTGGGGGGGGGGGGGGGGGTCAACAGAAGCTTAACCTCAAGTTTTTTGGGGTTGCCGCCCTTGTACCCTGGCCGCCATCTTGGAAAAAAGGGTGCATACACATTTTTCGCGATATGTCGAAAACTGAGCATCTTCCAAAAATTGTTAAGACATAATTTGTAGCAAATTGTTTTGCCTACAAATATGTACCAAAATTTCTGGCTGTAAATTTAAAATTAAAGAAGTTATAAGCAAAAAAGTGAGAAAGTTTTATAAAAATTTTCTTTTTTGCTCTATAACTTTTTTTTATACATTTTACAAAAAAAAATACCTCAGACCAATCTTGTAGATGGTCTTTCGAGGAATTTTTTTTTGTAGTTTTTTTTTCTATTTCATTCATTTAAAACACTGTTACAGTGCTCCAAAGTTGACCGGGTTCGTCAGCGCTCATGAGAATCCGGTCAAAACGAAATGTTTCATTTAGTTTTATGATCTTTTTTTTATTGTAAATACTTTAAAAAAAAAATGTTTGTTCAATTCCTACCTACCACTTCACTTATTCATTGCAAACTCTTTTTCCCGTCACCTATGTGGTAGTCTGTAGGCGCGTTTTTTTTTACGTGGTATCCCCAGTAGGTCTACTCCACAGACATCTTGCTTATAAGGTAATTCTTGACATCATAATATTTTCAACTACTAGTACACAGATTATATAAAGAAAAATCATGTATTCGCGCTTTGTTTCGAGTGGATTTTCTGACCTATTTCATACTGTGACTTGTTTATTCTGTAAGCACTCCCACGCAGTCTCAAGGAGATAGAAAATAAATATTGCCTCGTCTATACTTAGATCATTTTGTATCAGATACGTAGCCACCACTGCATTAATGTTATACCGATCAGAAAATATATTTCACAAAGTAATAAAAACTGGCTATGTGTGTGTCGGACCACGCTAAATGAAGAGTTTCGTAGTTGGGTCAGAATTTATCCTAAGAATAAACTTAACTGTGTTGTTGAAACAATGTTCTTCTATTACGTCACGGTCTGTTCTTCCCAGTGCCGGACGTAAAGAATAACACTATCCCATTTCTTTCCGAGGGTGTCATAAAAGGCAACTAAGGGACTTACTAGAGAATGGCAGCTTTCTCTATACATTTTTAACCGACTTCAAAAAAATGAGGAGGTTATCAATTCGACTGTATTTTTAAACGACTTCAAAAAAAGGAGGAGGTTATCAATTCGCCTGTATTTTTTTTAATTTTTTTTTTAATTATTATTAAAAAAAAATTATGTTTGTTACCTCATAAATTTTGACTGGGTGAACCGATTTTGATGATTCTTTTTTTTATTTGAAAGCTGTTGCTTCCCCCGTCCCATTTTAATTTGGTTCCATTTGGACAATGGGGTCCATGTGAAAACCATATAAGTCTTAAATTTGCATTACGTATTTGCGCGACAAATGAACGAATAACGCGGTTAGATTAGTGCGGAGTATCTACCACAACTAAAAAGTTAAAAAATAAAAACTTTTTACACAAAAAATAACTTTAATTTCGGAAGTCGGTGGCAAAAACCTTAAATACAGAGCCTAAGACACCGACTTTCGAAATTAAAGTTATTTTTGACCTTGTAGTTTTTTTTTAAGGAAGTCGGTTGTTGTTTTGTGTAAAAAGTTTTACCACCATACTGCGATCGCCAACCCACCTGCCAGGCGTAGCGTTAATGGCAAGCCCCCTCTCTACTCCCACTGTTAGGCACGACCTATGCCTAGTAGTGGACATCTTTTGAGTGAAATGATTAATAACTTCACGTTCTCCAACTGCAAATGTAATTTTTTAACCCCAATTTTTTTTTTAATGTTGTGAACTATGTATATCAACGTTTTTCAGAAGTTTTCCTTTACTTGTGCTGTGAGATCTTGCTTCTTACCAAACTTCAACGGATCGCCCTTATAAGATTTAATTTATTTGCGAGTTTCAAAATATGTCGCAAAGCAGTTTGTTTTTTATTGCGTTTACTTAAAACCTTCATTTCTTTAGATCTAAAAAAAACAATCTCTATGTATTTGATATTAATTTCAACTTGTTCCACGTGTTCTTGAATAAATGGGTCGTAACAGATAGACAAACGGACATACAACGAAGTGATTCTATAAGTATCACGGTTTCGCTTTTTTTCCTTTTGAGATACCGAACCCAAAACATAAACCCCTTTATTCCTAAACGTTGCTTAAAATTAAGTAATGATTAGCTGCTGTTTAACCATACATTTTTGATTTAGCTACTTTGTTTAAAAATAGATAAGGACGACAGACAGACGTATTCCATAATTACAGTTTCGCTGGTTATTTGATAAGCACAAATTGGATGCATTGAACAGCAATTTATCTACTTTTACACGACTGCGTGACGCAAAGGAGGGTTAGGTATATGTTTATCAGCCTATGTAAGGTTTAATGTCATTGAAGGTATGTATGTTTATTTTTGTCGCTCTACAGGTCAAACGAATGGGCCAATTTTGATGATCCTTACGTCATTCGATTTGTCTCTATGTTGTGAGTGTCACTAAAGATATAACAGTAACCAAAATTCAGTATGGCGACAAGCAGACAAAAAAAAATAGTAAAAAAATCTAATAAACGAACGACGTCGAGTTGGATACCATTGAAATAGTCTTTGAAAATCGTTGAACAGCATCTCCTTAAATGTAAGTTTACCTATTGCCTCCAACCGATTGAGATTGCATAAAGTACAATTTTATTTTTTATAGTCAACCTCTTTAAATGCTTTTTTCCCATATTACATTTTAATTACACAGGCCGACAAAATTAAATAAAAGTCCAGCCAGAGACCAGACCTAACATACCCGAGGGGTTTTGATGCGCTGAATCCGAACCCGTGCTCAGAATGGCTCTTATACGTCTGGTTTTCGAGATATCCTAACCTAAAAGTGCAAAAAACGTGTTTTTTTTACAGTTTTTGAGGTTACGTGACAGAAGGAAATAAATGATTATCAAAAAACGTTTTATAGCAATTGAAAGTACTACCCTTCCCCTTTTAAACCTATTTGGATTTTTGCAAATATCTTTTTTTTTTTCACCAAATAATCGCTATTTAAAATTTTACAGTTTAGCGTATAAACCCAACCACAATAAAAAAAAAAAAGAAAAAATTCTGCCCGAGACCAGACCATGTTGATCTTGTGTTATTGAGGTCGCTGATTCCGATTCCGAGGTCCAATTCAACCTATAAGGTCAGAATTTTTCGTAACCTCAAAAAACTACAAACTACCACCAAACCATAAGCAGGCTGACCCACCTGACCCTGGACAGCAAGTTATTATATTAATAGGGTGAATTGGACCTCGGATTCGGAATCAGCGACCCAAAAAACACAAAATTGACATGGTCTGGTCTCGGGCAGAATTTTTTCTGTCACGTAACCTCAAAAACTGCAAAAAAACTCGTTTTTTGCAGTTTTAGGTTAGGATATCTCAAAACCAGACATATAGGAGCCATTTTGAACACGGATTCGGATTCAGCGCATCAAAATCCTTCGGGTATGTTAGGTCTGGTCTCTGGCTGGATTTTTATTAAATTTTGTCGGCCTGTGTAATTAAAATCCCATCAAAAACATAAATGTGAAATGAGAGCAAAGTTCAATATTATAATATATGCCTTGGTTGTTGACTTCAACGACAAAAGAAGTGAGATCTAAATGGGTGCCAAGTTCTATGGTCAGTCCTGAAATTTATTTATAACTGCATAAAATATAATTTCTTCTTATAACTTAGGATAATATATTGTAGCCAAAGGTATGATTTGGCTAGTACTCATATACGAATTATTATGTTCGATGGCTAGTTTCTACCAGTAAACCAAATTTTCGGAATAATACAATAAGAACCGACAAGTAACAGGCTTAGAACTTGCGAAGGCTATAATATAATTCGTATATGAAAACTAGCCAAGTTAGACCTTTGGCTACAATATATTATCCTAAGTTATAAGAAGAAATTATATTTTATGCAGTTATAAATAAATTTCAGGACTGACCATAGAACTTGGCACCCATTTAGATCTCACTTCTTTTGTCGTTGAAGTCAACAACCAAGGCATATATTATAATATTGAACTTTGCTCTCATTTCACATTTATGTTTTTGATGGGATATCATTACTTTTTGTACATAAATTATTATTAGGTACTTATTTATAACAAAATTAATACCAAATAGTTTTTGTTATAAGTGTTCCTAATAGAATCAATTAGGTAAAAAATTATAATAAAATGATAAAAATTTACCAGTTTCTGATTTATTCCTTTGTATTCACCTAATTACCTATCTGCTTGCCAAATTTGAACTTTCTAGGTCATCTGGAACTGGGTTAGAGTTTTGATCTATAGGTCAGTCAGTGATAAAAATGACGATTTTTGGACGTTAATATCTAAATAACCGTTTGAGATGTGTTTATGAAATTTGGAGCACATATGTATCTTGCCAGGTTCACTATATGAGCCAAATTTGACACTTTTATGTGAAACAGTTTTTGAGTTATGAGGGGGTCAAAAGTGGCTCCAAATGGTTCGTGTAATATTGCACACGGTGCTGCTCGCCAGTTCTGTTACTTGAACTTGGCTTGACACGCTACCGCGTGTCTAGATGTAATATGGAAAAAAAACATTTAAAGAGGTTGACTATTAAAAATAATACTTTATGCAATCTCAATCGGTTGGAGGCAATAGGTAAACTTACATTTAAGGAGATGACGGCTCCCCCTGCTGTGCACGACAGACATGGTTTTTCTACGCATAATTGCATAGAAATCATCTACGTGAGCATCTGCAAACATGCCTGAAGCACTACAGTACCGCGGAAGCCGCACCAGCGTCCTGAAAATGTTATTGTATTGGATGCGGAGTGCATTATAGGCTCGCTTTGTGAACTTGGCCCATAGAACACCCGTGTAGAAATTTTGACAGTAGGCTTTAAATAATTGTTACGAGCTGGGGTTCGGGTTAAATTAATTTAAACCAATATTCCGAAACACACAAACTGTTTAATTGAATAAACACAAATATCGCAACCACAAGAAACGTCACTTGGAATCACTTGTTTCGCTTGTACTGTATCGCTTGATTCGTATTTGATCACTTCCGAAATCGAACTGCTCGTTGGTTTTTTTTTTTTTTTTTGTAGGGCATCTCGTAGTTAATCCTGAAAAGATTCTCACTACTTAAACAGATTGTGTCCCGGCGAGTTCTAAAAAGTTACCTTTTTAGGCCTCCAGCCGGGGCTTATTATACTTAAAAACTAAAGCGAAAGCTCTAAGGGTTACCCCGAGGGGGTACGAACCTCGGCTTAGGCAATCACTGGTGGGGGACAGCAAGGGACTGGCTGGATCTGGGTTAAATTATTTAGGGACTAATTTAAAGCTAACGGCACAGCATCGCGGGCTGGCTCTTGCAAGGGTCGGGAGGGACTGTTAAGTCGGGGTCGCGACGACGGACCTCGGCGGCGAGGTCGGTACGGTTTGTGTTTGTGTGTTTTGCTCACTGTACTGGTCTCTTTTCGACTCTCCTGGAGGAGAGTAGTGGGATCGTCAGGATCGGATAGAACTGCTCGTCGGCCCGACAATCCGCTATTTATATCCCGAGCAGAACATTCGCGAATATTTGACACTGTGCCACAGTTCCAGGTAGCGTAGAAGCTTCGAGACATTATGAGAACCGACTGTTTCCAGTTTAATCCCACTATTCGACAATAGATGGCGCTAGCGTCTACGTACAATTTCCTTTAGTACTTGCTACTTGATAACAGATGGCGTTAGCGTGTTTTGTTTCTAGTAGTTTCAAACACTGCCCCATCCTTAGATGGAATTAGCTTGACGTTTCTAGACTTTTCGAATTACGTACACTGCCCCTTTCTGAGATGGAGTTAGCGTGATATTTCTAGACTTCACGATCTATGTAACATAATGTTAATTTAACCTCTACTGTACACCGAGCGAATCTCTGAGCCAACATATTTCCACGGACCGATAATGCCCTCCGCTCTCTTTCTATATCCTGATCACCTTTACACGTTTCTGTTACAATATGACCAAGGTACTTAAACTGAGCCACCTGTCTTAAGTGAATTCCATTCAGGCACAGAGTAGGAACACTATTTGGTTTTTTGATTTTACCAACAAAAACCATAAACTCGCTCTTGAGTTCATTGTACTTAAGACCATTGGTTGGGCACCTTAAGTGACCCAAATTGACTTGTTAATACTTATTTTTGTTATACCTAAGTATTAGGTCATTTTGTTAGAAATCATTAATTTGTTTCAAATGGTTTCTATATGTTAGTATCTGTGGCTATCTGGTTCGCGCGCCTTTCGATTCGCTAAACCTGGCGACACTAGCGCCATAGTTTTGGTCACCGCGCCCCGAGCGCCGACTAATGAGAACCCCTCCAGTCTTCTTTTACGAGAACGCTGCGACGGTACTTTTTTTTTGTAATTTTGAGGAAAAGTTGGTTTTTCACCGTGATGGAAAGCTAAAGTTTAAAGAGGTTCGTTATAAATACCCAACAGTGATCTGACAATCTGTTTCGTGAAAGCGTTTAGCTGGCGAGGCGTCCCTGAGCTGATCTGCAGGTTAGTGGGCCAATAGTTTTCAGTGCTGACGTCGAAACCATTTATCATTCTTCAGCTCACAGGGTGTTTTCATAGGAATCAATATAATTACTATCAAACCAATAACTTTTCATAATTGAGCTCCCCGCATGTTGTCGGCTATTTACACGCCGCATCACCAACCATGTTGCTCAGCATATGCCTCACAGGCTGTTAACAGTTTCCTCAGTCCACCGATTGGAGGGCTCAACAGCACCATATCATCTGGATAACTTATGTTATTAACACTTATGTCATCTATGCGGCAACCAACGTGCATGCTGCTCAGCTCTTCAATTAGCTGATTTACATATAAGTTGAATAACCTAGGGGATGTTAGGCCACCTTGTCTCATACCCGAGTCTAATTGGTATTCATCTGAATAAACAATTGCCCATTTTACAACATTTTTCTGATTACTGTACCAGTATGAGAAAATGCCTATTATTTCAGGAGAGATACCTACTTCACCTAATTTGTTCTAGAGCCTATCATAGGATACTGGATCAAACGCCTTAGATAGATCCAGGAAACATGCATATATTGGTGTTATTCTTTTGACATAGTAATCAACAGTATGTTTGAGCGCAAAAATGGCACTTTCTGTTGATAATCCTGGTCGAAAACCGAACTGGGCATCCTGTATCTCTATACACTGGCCAAGGCGTTCATCCAGCACCCTATCCAGAACTTTAGCTACAATTGTTGCTAGTGATATGGGTCTGTAGTTTTTTCTATCAGCTATATCTCCGGTATGGTTCTTAACTAGAGGTACTACTACAGTTTTAATGATTTTAGGCATGTGTTTAGTTCATCAGCAACAGATGATCGGGGAATAAGTGGAAGAGTCTGACGAAAATCACCTGACAACAGAATCATGGCCCCACCAAAAATATTTTGGTTGTCACGAAGTTCTTTCAACGTTCTGTCCCGTGCCTCCAGTGACCTCTTATGGACCATTGTGCATTCATCCCAAACAATCAATTTGCATACCTGTAGGATTTTGGCCATTGCGCTATTTTTGGCGATGTTGCACAAATTGGCGTTTCGTTGATTTGCATGTTTAATGGTAATTTCAAGGCAGAATGTGCAATTCGCCCGCCTACTAGCAGAGTCGCAGCTATTCCAGATGAAACCAACGCTAGAGCTACATCATTTCGCGATCTGATCCTCGCTAAAAGCAATGAAATTAAGATCATTTTTCCGGTTCCTCCGGGAGCATTAAGGAAACAAATTCCACCAGATCCACTGTTCACAGCTTCTATCAAAGTGTCGTACACAATTCTTTGTTGTTGATTTAATTGTGGAACAATTGTACGAACTGTTTCGGCCAATGCTTCAATGTCGTACTGTTGTTCTCTTTGCAACTCGTGGTTTAATGCATCGTGCATATGACGATTGGGTGCTGTCATTCCCAAACACGACAATACTTTATTTGCCATCAATAAACACATATATTCAATCATGATCAATGTCTCACTGTAAATGTTTGCAGTCATTTGTAGTGTAGGATTCAAAGTTTGACGGCGCATACGATGCAAAACATCCTCAGACATGTCATCTCTATAACTACTAACCCACAAATCTTTTGGATTCTAGGGGAAACAAGTCGATACGAGAATCGCAAACAATGTACGAATTTGATGCGGCGATGAAGATATTACGGAATCCTTGAGCGTATCATCCCAGTGCAAATCATTCTCGAGTAAATGTAATAGTTGCCTCACGGTAAGTCACACACAGCTGTCCATTAACTGTTCTCAGTTGTTTATATGATGTCGGATCACGAACATTCACCAACAACAACCGGCAAATAATAATATTCATCGTTATTTGGATGTACTGTGTAGATGCGACCCAGAGCATCTGAAGCAAATACATTTGGATGTCCTTCAACTGGTGTTCCTTGTTTTCGACGCTGAAACGATTTCGATGATACATTCCATGTGTAAAAGCGTGACATATCACCATACAACAAAGTGCAATCAAAATCATTAGTTTGACAAACTGTGAAGAAACTTGTTAATGTTGTCGACGGCGGACGTGCCGCTCTGTCTGCCGCGTTCGATTCATTATAATAAACTCGTTGACTATTTTCTAAATGGCCTGCCAAATGGACTACTGTAGGGTGTCTTTCATGGATCGCAAATGAAAACGATACGCCGAATTGCTTCGTTGCTACTTACATAGCGACCCATCTGGTACCGTGATACTTCGTCATTTGCATTGGTTACAGCGAATACGGCCAAATTGCTACCTTTGTTAACATATTCACATATGTAACTACTTTATCGACTCCACAGAGTTACAATATTCCACATTGATGTGAGTCTCAAAAGCTTTGGACAATATTGGCGAGTATGGCACAATCCAACGATTGTCTACATCAACATTTTGTCCTCTTACCTTCACAACTACCGATCGCCCATTATTCCGCCCGCCCGATCGATAATTATAATTTCCCGTTATGGTTTCAGCAATCAGGTCTCTTGAGTATCGCTTGGAACAATTGCCGTCGACCATACAGGGTGACAACGGGGACCGTACCGTGTGGTGCCGGACGCGTACCGTGTGGTGCCGGACGTAAAGAATAACACCACCCCATTTCTTCACGTGGGTGTCGTAAAAGGCGACTAAGGGACTTACTAGAGAATGGGCAGCAGCGTTCTCTGTGCATTTTACCACCATACTGTGATCGCCAACCCGCCTGTCAAGCGTGGCGATTATGGCAAAGCCCTCCAAAATGGGGGAGGCCTAAGTCCAGCAGTGGACGTCTTAAGCCTCCTACAAACCGGCGCGACGCGGCAGCGCGACGCGACACTCGTAGAACAATTTTTATGTGAACTTCATGGAAATTGTTCTACAAGAATCGCGTCGCGCTGTCGCGTCGCGCCGGTCTGAATAAGCCTTTACGGCTGAAACGACGATACAGGGTGAATTGTAGTTGAAAACTCCGCAAGGTCCATGTATCATGTGTTTGGTAACTGCATGCAATTTTGGGTCAACTGTTTCATTAGGAATTTCAGCTGAAATTATGGAATCAATCTCATCTGGGCTTATTTTGTCCACTAACCAAACTTAAATGTGCGCGTGTGGCAGACCACGCTTTTGCAATTCTACAGAGTACATCCAACAACGGACTTGGTCATACATGCGATGCTTTACGAAGAAATTCATGAGAGATTTTCATTTTTGTTTAAAAACTCTGGCAGTGAATACATGTCTATCAACTGGTGTTTGGCTATGTAGCAATTGCCTCTTGATTTTGGACCATTGTGGGTTACAGGTGAATGTAACAAATAAGTCTGGGCGGCCATAATGCCTAACATATGACATAGTGTCCTGAGCATATTCGTGCATGTGGCACGGGCTTCCTATGTAAGTGGCTGGCAAAATTGACATTCTTCCCACTTTATTCACATTGCCATTGGCATTTACAGCATCGCGGAGACGAAGGTATTCCTCTGATCGAAGTTGTCGTTGGTTCAAACAGATGTATGTCAATCGTTCAATTTCTATTTTGACATACATGTCAACTGCAAACTGATGAAAAAGTCGTCGACACGTTTAAATATGATTTACTTCACCTATTGTTGTTTTTATTTAATTCCAAGCATTTTCACATTTATTCATCTTTTAAAACTTTTCTGGACTTACACAAATAATTCAAGACCAAAATTAGCCAAATCTGTCCAGCCGTTCTCGAGTTTTAGTGAGACTAACGAACAGCAATTCATTTTTATATATATTAATGTATTTAGAAGTATACATATAAGTATAGTTATCAGTTGTCTGGTTGCCATAGTACAGGCTCTGCCTAGTTTGGGATCAGATCACGTTGTGTTGGTTGTCCCAAGATAAAATATTATTAATACGGGATTTCAGATTTTAACAGTTTTAAATGACGAATGATAAGAAATATAACATATTATTTAATACATACGACCAGTTTTAAATTCACCTTTTGTTAAATTTATATTATAAAGAGTGGCTGAAATGGTGATAATGATTATATGATACAGATGGGTGATGAGTTTACAAATTTTACAATGTTACAAAGTGCCCCAAGATAAAAAAAAACATTATTATTATGCAAATGAATTACTTAATTACTACGTGTATACGTAACTCACGTTTTTCGTGAAACTGAGCCCTATTGATGCGAAAATGTCTTCCAAAATCAGTCCTCCAGGATACACCACATACAGCGTAGTCGTGGCAGCCATTTAGCTGATATTACATTCCATAGATAATGTCATTGAAGGTGTTTAAAATAAAATTATGATTGTGGCGGTGTCTTTTTAAACCCCGACGCAAAAAGAGGGTCGTTATAAGTTTGACGTGTCTGTCTGTCTGTCTGTCTGTGTGTGTCTGTCTGTCTGTCTGTGGCATCATAGCTCCCGAACGGATGAAGCGATTTCAATAAAAAAAAATGTATTAAAGGTGACTTATGTGCGAGTGTTTTTAGAAATGGTTGATGAAAATCGGTTGAGCCGTTTAAAAGTTGTGGGGGAGAAAATGGGGAAGAGTAACCGAATGTCAGCAAATATACTCGACTGGGGTCTCAAATGAAAGCGCACTGAAAGAGAATATTGATGAATTAATCGAGAGAGTTCTTAGCTTCGTTTTATTCTACATTATAATAAGTATGTACCTATAAAATAAAAAAATAAAATTTAAAAAACCCCCGACACAAAAACCTAATTTTCCTTTAAAAAGTAAAAAATAATAAAAAAACTCAATCTTTCAGTATCTAAGGTATTAATAATTTAAAAAAAAACGTTTTTTTATTATTTTTTACTTTTTAAAGGGAAATTAGGTTTTGTGTCGGGGGTTTTTTAAATTTTTAATTTAATTTTTTTAAATAGGATATTTTATTTAATTTCAAAGTTCGAGCGCTCTTATGAAAAACACTGTATTTTGTTTTAGTACTTGAATTAAAATTCGCCCAGACTCGCAGCTTATCTTTGCAGTGACGCAAGTCTTAAACTATTTCATTATTCCATCAACGTTTATCTATGTTCAATTAATCAATAGCATTTTATTTAAAGCAGAGTTCGGTTATATAAAGTGAAGAAGGAGTATATATAAGTTATTTTGCTAGAGCTCAGTACATGGAACGTGGTAATAAAATATACCGAAATTGGTAAGTGAAAATAAAGTATAACTAGTTTGTTTTTCTAAATTGAGGATCTATTTTGCTCAAACACCAGCCATCTGCAAGGAGGCTACCCAACTAATAAGGAACAGATTAAGCTTATTGTTCTTAATTCAAATTGAATTTTAGAATCGTAGTTAGTTGCCAGTGATGTAGTTGACCAAAAATCGTATTTAGTTAGAAAAATTGTGCTGAACAAATTCATATAAATGTACGTAGAGCCGTCTCACCCCCCGCACTGGACATCATCTACCTAGGCTATTCCCAGCTATGTTGGGGTCGGCTTTCAGTCAAATCAGGTTCAGCTGAACACCAGTATTATAAATAGAGCGACTGTCTATCTGGCCTCCACAACCCAGTTGTTGGGTTGCGATAAACCTTAGTAAAACTGGGTGTCAGATTTTCAGGTTCTTGACGACCCGTAACGACTGTCAAAGATCCACTAATGCGGCTGGGATTAATGGTTTATCGTTCTTTCCGTGGCAAGGAGTAGTCTTTATACGTAAAGATGATCCATCCATCCACGGATCAACCACGGCAATTGAATCGTGCTGTTGTTATTACTTCGCTAGAAACCAAATCTCGCACCGGAGATATCGCTGGCCCCGGGCAATAAAGCGGTTATATCAAAAATCGATTTTTACAAGTAAAATAAATGAAGCTAATTTGTTTATAGTGCAGCGTACAGTGATCCAAAACAGGCGTTCAAAATGTCAAATGAAAGCTAATTTTATTATTAGTTTAACCTTTTAAAAATAATTGTAATGGTATAAATATTTAATGAAATAATTTAAAAAATGTATAATACAAATTAAAGACAATATTGTTTCAATTGCAACATCATTCATGACTTTATAAACACACCGTCCACTGAGATTCAGGACCGTAATGTAAGAATATAATACGACGTATTTTCCGCTTTAGATCTCGAGCATACCAGCCGATTACCACCTTCTTCAGGAAAATTTTATAGCCAAAGCTTAGCTGTGTCATCCACTAATCGCTATTTTAGAATTGTATCAATAATATTGCTGTTACTCTTTGTTCAGAATGTAGTGTAAAGATGTTGACCGGTTTCTTGTGTTATGTTTCATAGAGTAATGCAATAATAAATTTTTAGTCGTAAGAAAATTTTCCATGCAATAAAGCTGTAATTGTTATTTATTCTAAAGATATATAAATTAAAAAAAAAAAAAAAAATTAAAAAAAAAATTACAGTGATAGACTGATACTCAAAGAAGCCAAAGATCAAATAACATTAAAAAGGGCGTAACCGGCGTTTAGCGCTATATTGCCCGGGACCAGCGATATATGAAGACCTAACTAATGAAAATGGTGAAAGGAAGATCACATCGTCACAAACTACTACTATTACACGGTTGAGGGGTAGTTGCGCTGGGCACGCCACAATTGCGGCGGTAAGTCCCCTCTTTGAGGAGTGGATAGAGAGGCGTCACGGCGTCCTCACCTTCCGCCTGACGCAGGTTCTCACCGGGCATGGGTGCTTCGGTGGGTTCCTGTTCAGGATAAAGCGGGTGTTATATCCGTGTGTGATAGTCCGGGTGTTTCCATTGCGAGGATCGTCTGGAGGACACGGTGGAGCATACGGTGGAGGTGTGCCCTGCCTGGGCGGAGCACCGCCGTGTCCTCGTGGAGCCGATCAGCGGTGGCGACCTCTCGCGCCCGGCCCTGGTGCGAGCCATGGTACGGAGCGAGAGGGAAGGGGAAGCCGTCACCTCCTTCTGCGAAGCAGTAATGCTCGCGAAGGAGGAGGCGGGGCGCGTGAGGGAGTGGCAGTCTCTGCGCCCTCACGTCCCTAGCCACCGCAGGAGGAGACGCCCCGGGCGTCGGGAGTCGATTGCGGACTCCCGGCCACCGTAGGCGTGAGCTTGCGGGTGGCGAGCAATGGATAGCTCGCCGCCCGGTAAGGACCAAGCTCGGGTCGACGGCGCGCAGTGTTCCACGCGCGCCTCAAAGAGATGTCAGCAGCAGTGTAGGGGTCTACTAGGACCGATGCCTGCCGGGGTCGCGTGATTGTTAGAAAGAGATACCGTGACCCTGGCACATGGGCAACTGATGGAACACGGGTGGGTTTTAGTCAGTAAAAGTCTGACATGCCCTCCCGCTCCGGAGCGGGAGAAGTCATTTGATGATTTCCCATCCTGAAAAAAAAAAAAAAAAAGGGTAGTTGCGTAATTCACTATCCGTAAGAATCGCTTTCATTTTGAGAGTTCCACAACATTCATGGTGTTGTTTACGTTACTAAACAGACATTTGTGACTGGCCTGTTAGTCTAGTGGTTAGTGACCCTGACTGCTAAGACTGAGGTCGTGGGTTCGATTGCCACCCAGGACAAATCTTTGTGTGATGAGCACAATCTTTTGTTCTGTGTCTGGGTGTAATTTATCTATAATATGTATGTATTTAGAAATATATAAGTATATTTATCAGTTGTCTGGTTACCATAGTACAGGCTCTGCCTAGTTTGGGATCAGATAACAGTGTTGGTCGTCCTGAGATATTTATTATTATTTTTTTTTTTTTTGGAACATAATTATAAAAGATTGGATTTAGAATCATCTTCAAAATGATTCAGATTCTAAATAGGCCGTTACGCAATTAGGGTGCAGGACGGATCGTTGTGACGATTATTGGGAATGCTATATCTAGCTCTGGACAACTTTATTTGAATGATGATGACGATGAACTACAAAGCGATCACCATCTAGCACAATAAATAGGACAAACAGATCTCTAAAATAAATCAAGTTTTTATTCACAGACCCGACCATGCTAGCGAGAACACAAATAGCTACAATCAGACAGCTGCAGGGAGCGTTCAGTGTCATTGCTCTACTAAACATAACAAACGATATTTACCCGAAAGACGCGAACATTTGTGGTAAGTTTAATATTAATATTTTTGTATAACATATGAAGCTCTAATTAAGCACTATGGTAATAGGGAAGTGGAGAGTTGAGCGTTTTGTGATGAATGAGTCTGTTATTTCAAAAGATATGGACAGTTGAGGAGTTCGCTGTCAAAAACCTTTTTGCTTATTTTATTTTCTGTTTTGCTAGTTTTGTAAAACTACGTTTAAATGTCATTGTTAGAGAGTTTCTTAGTCCCTTTATAACTGTGTTTTGATCTGTCAAATAATCTTGGGTTTTTCTGAGACGACTTTTTGGCTTAGTAGCTTGAGGTTTGTGATAGTGCTGACTTTTATCGCATAAATATTCAACACTATGAATTTTAATCTGTTCGTCATCTCACAACGAATGCAGTTATTGTTAAAATGCCGACACTAATATAATACAAAATTCCTCCATACCATCATGGCGGCCACTATCAGCGGAGACAAACCATCGACGAAATACTCGTATTATAGTGTACAAGTATGTGCGCACACACAGGTGCTTTTTCGCTTCCCTCACTCTCATAGTCCAATTAAACGACTTTAGTATTTTAAGCATTATTCACTGACAAAATAACCCTTATTTTTGCAGATGGATATACGTATGATTACGTGGTGGTTGGCGGTGGAACTTCTGGTGTGGTGGTCGCCACCAGGCTAGTGGAAGCAAACTTTTGCGTATTGGTTATAGAAGCAGGTGGCATTCCTGGAGCTGATAGCCTTGTAAGTAAACTGTATAATTTACCAAAATTTTCAAGTTATTTGACATAGATTTCTCATAGACTTGCAAGACAAAAAAATAACGAGTAGGTAACCGAAACCTGTAGTTTAAAAGAATATAATTTACTATTGAAAAAACTCTTGCATTTTTCAGTATCCAGGTTTTGTGCACTACATAAAGAACTCCCGCATCGACTGGAACTATACATCTGAGAGAAACTGCCGAACAGACAGATGCCTCAAGGCTGACGGTGGATCATTCTACGGCAGAGGACTTGGAGGGACAGGAGCCCTCAACTACATGATATATGCACGAGGGAATCGACGAGACTACCAAAAGTACTTCGAAGTTACCGGCGATCCATCTTGGAAATGGGAGAATATGCTCAAATACTTCAAAAAGAGTGAAACATTACGAAACGGAGAAATCCGCAATTCAGAGTATCGACAATTTCACGGCACTGATGGTCCTATTGGTGTGATAAAAGAAGATCGTCCTGTTATTAATGATTACCTAAAAGGCTATGAAGAGGCTGGGGAAAAAGTAGTTGTAGACAATGTTGGTTCCGGAATTGGATTAGGATATTCCAAATGCCTATACACCATTCTTAATGGAAAACGTAATGACGCTGCCAATACTTACTTGCCTCCATTAAAACATAACTCAAAATTGCATGTCACTAGAAATAGTCTGGCAACTAAGATTATTTTTGACGAGAACAAAAATGCCGTTGGCGTAGAGTTTATAAAGAAAGGCAAAACTTTTACTGTCAAAGCAAAAAAAGAAGTAATTATTACCGCTGGACCTGTCAAGTCACCCCAGCTCCTTATGCTATCAGGCATTGGCCCTAAAAAAGAATTGGAATCTCATAACATAAATATGCTATCAAATATCCCGGTAGGTAAGAATCTGCAATGTATTATAGGAACATTCCTAAATTTTAAAATTAGTAGAAAAGCGGATACTCCTCCATTTGATGAACATAGACTTCCTGCACCAATAATATTAGGCTACTCAGCTCTAAACAGTACCAGTTCATATCCAGATTATGAGACACAGAACTTTGTTATTGATAACTATCCCTACTTTCTGTCATTATGTGCATTTACTTTAAAACTCAAAAACTCAATCTGCGACAGATTACTTTCAGCAGCAAACAATAAACAGATGCTGGTGACTATATTACTGAATATAAATCCAAAATCTCGTGGAAGTGTGTCGTTACATAGCACTGATCCAAACGATCAACCAAAGATTATATATGGCTATTATACTGATGAAGCTGATTTGAATGCAACAGTAGAATATATTCAACACTACATAAAGATAAAAGATACCCCTTATTTCCAAGATCTTGGTTTAGAATTTCTAGAAGCAACTGCAGATTGTGCTAAGTTAGAGTTTGGATCAAAGGAATACTGGAGATGCTATGCTTTGTGTCTGGTTGCACTGACAGGTCGAACCACTGGTACTTGTGCCATGGGTTCCGTGGTGGACAACAAGTTTCGTGTACTAGGAGTTAAGAGCCTGCGAGTGGTTGGTGCTACCGTTATGCCTAACTGCTTGGGTGGTGCGATCTTTGCTCCCGAAGTAGCCCTTGCGGAGAGGGCGGCTGAAATAATTGTTGCATACGGCAAAGAGTAAAGAATATAAATATTTGTGTATACTTTGTATACTAAAAGAATGGTATGAAGTAGCATTTGTATTAAGAAAACTTAACTTTTAAATAAAGATTTAAAACCTGATGTAAATAAAGTATGTTCTATTATTCAAAACATATTCACATACAACCCATTTTCCAAAACTGGTATTATAATATTACCAACATCCTGCCTAAAAATACACTCATCTGGCCCTCTGGTTATGTCGATAAAAATATACAACAAGTTACCAGAGTCCATAAGGACAGAAAAAAAGCCATCTATTTACTAATCAATTAAAAAAGCTATTGTTAAGTAAATGTTATTATAGCGTCAACGAATTTTTAAATGATAAATCCCTGAAATTAGTTTAGAAAAGTCCAAAGCATGTATTTCATCTATTTTTAATAACTATTTTAGAAAAAGTTACATTATAAGATAATCAATAGGTCCTCCTCTCTACCTACTGTAATTTCCTTTGCTGTGCCCGACAGGGTCCACAATTGTTTCTAAATAAAATGTTTTACCACCTAAGCATATACATTGTGGAATGCAATAAAGTATTGAGTATTAGCATATTTGAAAAAACTGCATTGCTTGAAAATAATATGGACTTGTTTGCAGGTTCTTGTGTTTGAACACATTTCATAGACGAAAAAACCTATAATCATGAATCAAAATCAAAATCAAAATCAAAAGTCATTTATTCAAACTAGGCTGAGAGTCAGCACTTTTTGAACGTCAAAGTTACAAAAGACAGTCCCCGCAAAACGCCCGCCCTTCGACACTTCCTAGTGCTTTAGCTGGGAAGAAGAAGTGGCGGAACAAACTCCCCAGCAGCACAGCTGTCTGTTAAGTTAGAAGAACTTGATTCTATACAATATCGTGTAAGTAATTAATATTATAAAACAAAACAAAACATACATTATTCGCCATATGTCAGCTAGCACACGCCAATATACGAACAAAACATTGAAAAGTAAACTCAAGCTGAAATAAATAATAAAACAAAATCGTAAACAGAACGTAAAACTTAAATAAAGCCTCCAGGCATAAAGGGCGTGCCCGCTTACATATTCAACGACGCAAAATGATACATATACATACATTGATGCATATTGCTAAGTTGAAGTTACAATAGTTAAACTAGGACCTCCGGAGTAAAAATAAAATAACAGTTAATACAAATAACAATAACAAAAACCATGGTCAGCAAGTCGACCAGTCACCACAAGCAGCACCCGTTCACGAGCATAACGCAAAGGTCAGCCATTACCCCCCTCGCCATATTTGAGGGAAGGTGGTAACCCGACCCCCGACGCTACCGCAAGCAGTGACATCTAAGGGAGCATGACGAACTTGCTGCCGGTTGGTCAGGCTAGAATATTATGAACAGCTGACGAGGTCGCTAGCTAACTACATGTTGCAATATAACTCATTTAAAATCACTGTAATGAGTAGATTATGTCCACAATAAGTGAAATTAAAAGAAAATAAAAAATAATTAACAAAATCAGTTAAATAAAAATAAAATAAAAAAAAACAATTATATGAACTACCCATATAAACTGTCAGTAGGAAAGCTAATTCTGGATTGAAAGAACATAAACATTGTCTTGAGTTAATCACAGCGACCAACTATTCTTATCGTTTAAGTAGTCGTTGATAGAATAGTATGCCTTTGAACAAAGGTTGGATTTTACTTTAGCTTTAAACTCATTAAACTGCAAATCTAGCAAAGCAGAGGGAAGCTTGTTATAAAAGGTAATACCAAGACCAACAAAAGAATTATGAACCTTATGAAGCCAGTGAAAAGGAGCACGTAGTTTGTCCTTATTTCTAGTATTAATGTTATGAATATCACTGTTTTTAGTGTACAAGTGTATGTTTTGCCTAATATATAAGATGTTGGCGAAGATGAATTGTGATGCCACCGTAAGAATACCAATATCTTTAAATAAATCTCTCAGAGAAACTCTAGCACCTAGTTGGTAAATCGCTCGAACAGCTCGTTTTTGAAGAACAAAAATATTTTGAATGTCCGCGGCTTTGCCCCACAGCAGAATGCCGTAGGACATTATGCTATGAAAATAACTAAAATAGACTAATCGAGCTGTATCAACGTCCGTGTACTGTCTAACTTTCCTTACGGCGTAGGCGGCCGAACTGAGCCTTCCCGCTAGGCTTGATATATGTGATCCCCACTGAAGTTTGGCGTCTACTGTTATGCCCAGAAAAACTGCCGAGTGTACAGTATCAAGCACCTGGTTATTTAAAACGACATTGGGTCCCAGATTCCTAACGTTCGGTAAGGCGAACTTTATACATTTCGTTTTCTTAGCATTAAGAACTAGGTTATTTGTGGTAAACCAATCCGTAGCCATTGAGAGCGCACTGTTCACGTCGTCAAAATCTTTTCTATTCCTGTCTACTTTAAAGATAAGTGAGGTGTCATCAGCAAATAGTACAATGTCACAGATATTCTTTAAATAGAATGGTAAGTCATTAATGTACACTAAGAATAAGAATGGACCCAGTATTGAGCCTTGAGGTACACCTAACTGAACTAGTAGCCCGGAAGATTTTACACCATTGACATCTACACATTGGTGCCTATTTTGTAAATAAGAACTTATGACATTGAGAGCTTCGTTTTGAACACCGTAATGACGTAGTTTACGCAAAAGTGTGTCATGGTGAACGCAATCAAAAGCTTTGGAGAGATCACAGAAAACTCCGATAGCATTTTGCGAGTTCTCCCATGCGTTGAATATGTGTTTCAGCAGAGCAACACCCGCATCTGTTGTCGAACGACCTTTTGTAAAGCCATATTGCTCATTATGAAGGAGGCTATTTAAATTAAAATGTCTTAGCAACTGCTTGAGTATTAACTTTTCAAATATTTTACTAAATGCAGGTAAGATAGAAATGGGCCTAAAATTGCCAACGTTATTTTTATTACCTGTTTTAAATAATGGTATGACTTTACTACTCTTCATGAGGTCAGGAAAAGATCCCGAATCAACACATTTATTAAAAGTTACAGCTAGATAGGGGGCTACGATGTCTATTATATTACTTAACAGTTTAATGGAGATGCCCCAGTAATCTCCAGTGTTTTTTGACTTAAGTGTATTAAAAATATTAACCACGTCACGAGGCGTTACATGTTCGAAACTAAATAAGCGACTACATCTGGGCACGGGCTACATCCGGAATAATATAAAGGTGTGTGGTAGCTGTACCAAATAAATAAACAAAAGCAAATAGGCTAAAATTATCACATAGAATTGAGCGCTAAAACACTTTTGTTGCGTTATCGTATAAACAATTAACATCGAAGTAAGCATTACAAAACATTCAATATAATTTGGAGAATGTAATGGTCTTAGAAAAACATCTCAAGAACTTTGACCCGAGACTTTCATATTGTTTGATGTTAATAGCCATCAGGATCATCACAACATTTAATTTCTTAATTGTATCAAATGTCAAAGTTATTTCGATCTATTTTAGAAGAATTTGCTATTTGTAAACAAATTAATCTTTGAAGCTAGCCTTTACATCGATTGCGGACTCCCGGCCACCGTAGGCGCGAGCTTGCGGGTGGCGAGCAATGGGTAGCTCGCCGCCCGGTAAGGACCAAGCTCGGGTCGACGGCGCGCAGTGTTCCACGCGCGCCTCAAAGAGATGTCAGCAGCAGTGTAGGGGTCTACTAGGACCGATGCCTGCCGGGGTCGCGTGATTGTTCGAAAGAGATACCGTGACCCTGGCACATGGGCAACTGATGGAACACGGGTGGGTTTTAGTCAGTAAAAGTCTGACACGCCCTCCCGCTCCACCCAGAGCGGGAGAAGTAATTTGATGATTTCCCATCCTGAAAAAAAAAAAAAAAAGCTAGCCTTTACATAGTCCAAAACCGGTTTTCTTTAAACTAACATGTGCATATATATTCTAAACTATCTGTATAAAACCACCATTTTTATGTAGACTTTATTTTTATTTTCGGTGCATTTTGAAGGAAAGTCAAGAAAAACCAAACGGAGACAAGTAAGTAAAAATTAATTCTTTATATTGTACGCATAGCTAGCTGTTGACGAGACCGACATCATTTTTATCTACGAGTATGAGGTGGGCTTCATGACCGATAAATCGAATGTCCGTTTTTAGGGTTCCGTTGCCAAATGGCAAAAAACGGAACCCTTATAGATTCGTCATGTCTGTCTGTCTGTCTGTCCGTGTATGTCACAGCCATTTTTCTCCGAAACTATAAGAGCTATGTTGTTGAAACTTGGTAAGTAGATGTATTCTGTGAACCGTATTTAGATTTTCACATTAAAATAGAAAAAAAAACAATATATTTTGGGGTTCCCCATACTTAGAACTGAAACTCAAAAAAAAAATTTTCATCAAACCCATATGTGTGGGGTATTTATGAATAGGTGTTCAAAAATGGTATTGAGGTTTCTAATAATACCATTTTTTTTCTAAACTGAATAGTTTGCGCGAGAGACACTTCCAAAGAGGTGAAATGTGTGTCCACCCCGTAACTTCTAAAATAAGAGAATGATAAAACTAAAAAAAAATATATGATGTACATAACTATATAAACTTCCACCGAAAATTGGTTTGAACGAGATCCAGTAAGTAGTTTTTTTTAATTCGTCATAAATCGTAAACCGCAATTTATCTTTAATTCAATCAACTCAAATATTAAAAAAAAACATTTAATGTCATAAACATAAATCTTATGCATAAGCCGAGGATACCTACAGGTTTGTACGGAACCCTCGGTGCGCGAGCCCGACTCGCACTTGGTCGGTTTTTTTAATGTTCTGTTGTTGTAACTGTATGACTTAATTTTGAATGAATACCTATATTTTGCTTTAGTTGTCAACTTCGCGCCATGAACACAGCCGCTCAAATAGCTCAGATAAAGAGTGTTCAGGGCGTTTTTAGTGCTCTGGCATTACTCAACCTGAACCGCTATTTGTATCCTAAAGAAACGAATGTCTGTGGTAAGTATAACAATTTAAATGATTCATAACTTTTCATATTGTCTAAAAAAGTATCTGTGAGGGCTTTTCCCTAATATTATCTGCCTAGCTTTATCCAACAATACACCCATACACGGACCAACCGCGGCAAGCTTAGCTTAACCTGACAGATTGACCCGTGCAACTGTCATTACTTAGCCACAAGCCCCGAATTAAAATTGTGTAAAACAGTGTCCGAAAATATCAAATAATACTACATTAGATATATGAAGAAAAGTACGTCCAAATCAAACACTGTGCAGTTTTTCTCTTTTTCTCTCAACCTGCCTAACCTTTTAGAGATTCTTGCATACTTAGCCACAAACCCCAAACAATATATTATTACCTCTTGGATAAAATTCATGCAGGCTAATTGGTCTGTAATTAAATTACACTAACGCTTTCTCTTTTTAGATCGTGACACGTATACTTACATCTTGGTTGGAGGTTGCAGTGCCACGGCCAGGCTAAATGAAGCAAATTTCAGAACGCTGATTATAGAAGCTGGTGAAAATTCTGGTTTGGAGAGTAAAATAAGGACTTGGATTATTCCAATATAAAATAAAAAGTTAATTAAAAAACACAGTAAAAATTACGTAATTTTTTTTAATATCCTGGTTTCGTGACTTACGTAAAAAACTCCCGCTTGGACTGGAATTACACTGCAGAGCCTGATAATCGTATAGGCAAATGCTTCAAAGCGGGAGGTTCACTAATCGGCAGAGTACTAGGAGGATCAGGAAATACCAACTTCATGATATGTAGACGAGGAAACCCTCGAGATTACTGTAAATTTTCCAAAGCAACCAACGATTCTTCTTGGAAATGGGAAAACATGCTCAAATACTTAAAAAAAAAACTGAAAATTTACAACCTGATTATGTCCTAAAATCTGCATTTGGAAAATACCACAGCAATAAAGGTACAATTGGGGTGACTAAAGAAAATCGTCCAATCTGTGATGATTATTTGAAAGGCTTTGAACAGGCTGGTGAAGCCGTGGTTGTAGACAATATTGGTGCTGGAAATTAGGATACTCTTCAGGTCTTTAAAATATACTTGAAGAGATTCGCACTGAGGGTGCAAGTGCCTATTTACCTCCTTTGAAGGATAATACAAACTTACAGATAACCAGAAGTAGCGTAACAACAAAAATAATTTTCGATGAAAAGAAAAATGCTGTTGGCGTAGAATTTGTAAAGAATGGTAAGACTATCATGGTGAAGCAAGAAAAGAAATAATTGTTAGTGCTGGACCTACCAAGTCACCTCAGCTCCTGTTGCTCTCAGGTATAGGTCCTAAAAAAGAACTGGAGAAGATGAACATAACTGTGATATCAGATCTTCCTGTAGGAAAGAACCTGCAAAATGTGATAGGAGTATTTTTAGTTTTTAGAACTAACAGACCAGCTAATCTTGAGCTATTTAACCCACATAACTTCCCTGCACCACTAATAGTAGGCTATTCAGCTCTTAATATACGTCCTAACTGCCCAGATTATGAGACCTTGAATTTCATTATTGATGATGCTGAATACTTTCTATCATACTGTGGATTTATTATTGGATATAAAAACTCGATCTGCGATATCTGCGATAGACTCCAATCGTTAGCCAAAAAAACTCAGATGTAGTCAACATCTGAGTTTTTTTGGCTAACGACTGGAGTCTATCGCAGATCGAGTTTTTATATACTCTAGTACTTAACATAAATCCAAAATCTAGAGGCGAGATAGTACTTAACAGCACAAATCCTTTTGACCAGCCAAAGGTTATCAATAGATTCTATTCTAATAATGAAGATTTAGAAACCGTAGTTAATTCTATTATAGATTTTGTAAAAATCGAAGGGATTCCACATTTCCAAGATTTGCGTCTAGAGTTTTTGCACTGGAGAAATGTAATAAGTTTACGTTTGGATCGAGAGCTTACTGGAAATGTTATGCTTTGTGCATGATAGTTCCCACAGGAAGGCGTTCAGGTACTTGTTCGATGGGATGGGATGGATAGGGCAAGTTAAAGGTGATGGGAGTGAACCACCTTCGTGTGGTAGATGCCAGTGTTTTTCCCCATACTCGGTAGCTCGATTTATGCCTCGGTAGCGGCACTCGCAGAAAAAGCTGCTAAAATGATTTTAGAAAGTAGTAAGTATCAGATGTGAAATCCTGGATTTCATATATAATTGGATTGGATGTTTTGTTCTTGTAAATATAAAACACAGTTCTTAATAGTGCATATCTGGGTCACTGGGTCTCAGAAGATTTGTGTGACAAAATTGGTATGGAGAGGGAGCGCAGGGCGCTGTCTGTGCCCTGTAACATGCTGGCCCGCAGGTTTGCATGGTGTAATGAGCAAGTCAAAGTGACATTATTTAAGGCATTTTGTCAATTGTTTTAAACCTGCAGCCTGTGGACCAAGTAGGTACACGCAGCGTACATACAGTACTCTGCGAGTACAGTATAATAACGTGTTTAGGGTGCTATTCGGGCTGCCGCGCCTCTGCAGCGCGCAGCGCGTCAGAAATATTTGCGATGCGAAGCGTGGATGGCTTTCAGGCCATCATGCGGAAGCGGAGTGCTTCTCTTATGAAGCGCACGCGTGCCAGCTCGAATAGCGTTTTGAGCGTGTTCGTGGGACGCTAGGAATCGCCTATGTGGCGGTGCTGGATGCGACTATATAGTGCGGGTGGTTGCATCCAGGGCTTGCCATAAATTTGCACTCCTGTGTGGTGTCACTTTTTGATTTTGCTTTTTTTTAAATGTATGTACTCACAATAGTTTTATAAGGTTTTTGTGTTACTTACAACATCATGGACACTGTCTGAAATAAACATCTTAAATTTAAATTAATTTTTGTTTTGTAATTTGTTGATTTTGTTTATAATGTGGAAGATATTTACAATACTATCAAATGAATCACGTTGTTTTTATATTATGTGCACTTATTTTACGATTATGTAGCTGACCCGACAGTCGCTGTCCTGCCAAAATTTTAATAATGCATACAAAATTCTTATTCAAAATACACTTACCCGGCTTTTCTTCAGATTTTATCAAAAACTAATATTTGCAAAATCGGTCCAGCCGTTCTAAAGTGATCCGCTTACCAACGAACAACGTTTCGTTTTTAACAGACGAAAACTGGTTCCCAATTCAACACTATATTTATATTATTTACTAGCTTCTGCCCGCGACTTTGTCCGCGTAAAATTTTTGCTCCACTGACCCTTCCCGTCGCATCGATTTGCCTGCTAGTTTTCGTCCATTTTTCGTTGCTGCTCGCTCTTTCTGAGTTATAGTGAGTCAACCTTAAAAGATAGACATATGCTCTCGCGGACTTTTTTTTAGAACTTTTTAAAAGAAACAATTCCGTCATACATGATTTTTGCGTTACTTTAACCTTTACGCAGCGCACGCAACGGAAACTCTCAAAAGGAATAATTTTTCCCCGTTTTTGCAACATTTTTCATTACTGCTCCTTCTCTCTTAGGTTTAGCGTGATGTTATATAGCCTATAGCCTTTCTCAATAAATAGGCTACTCAACACAAAAATATTTTTTCAATTCGGACCAGTAGTTCCTGAGATTAGCGCGTTCAATCAAACAAACAAACAAACAAACTCTTCAGCTTTATAATATTACTAGCTTTTGCCCGCGACTTCGTCCGCGTCAAATTTTTGCTCCCCTGACCATTCCCGTCGCATCGATTTGGCTGCTAGTGTTGCTGCTCGCTCCTTTTGAGTTATAGTGAGTCAACCTTTAAATATAGACATATGCTCTCCCGGACTTTTTTTTAGAACTTTTTCAAAGGAACAATTCCGTCATACATGATTTTTGAGTTACTTTAACCGTTTACGCAGCGCACGCAACGGAAACTCTCAAAAGGAATAAATTTTCCCCGTTTTTGCAACATTTTTCATTACTGCTCCGCTCCTCTTAGTTGTAGCGTGATGTTATATAACCTATAGCCTCCCTCGATCAATAGGCTACCCAACACAAAAAGAATTTTTTCAATTCGAACCAGTAGTTCCTGAGATCAGAGCGCGTTCAATCAAACAAACAAACAAACAAACTCTTCAGCTTTATAATATTATATAGTATAGATATATAAATATATATATATAAAATATATAAATATACAATAATTATATATAGTAAGATAAGATTTGTGGTCAGACCTCACTCCGCTATTTAAAAACCTATTTTGATGATTCTATTTTCGTTGGATAGGGTTATACCTCGAGGGTGGTCCCATGTCAAAGAAGGCAGGTTATCATGATGGAATCCTGTTAAAATTGAAAGAAACCATCGAAAATTATTGGCACGAATAGTTTTTCTGTTTACATACATAACATCACATATGTACCTACAAAACACAAAAAAAAACTAGCTACAATCAAAGTCGAAGTAGAACAACAAGTCCGTTTAAAGTGCCGAGGCCAGAAATATAAAGCATTGCAAATTCGAGGGAGCAACACAAAGACTATATAACCACTTGACTGCGCATACAGTGCCCCGACGCTCGAAAACTATAAGTATTTTGTCGCCTATGCATAGGCTACGGTTCTAGTAACCATTTTAGTTGTGACCAGTTGTTAGACCCCTGTGCACGCTAAATTAATGCAAATAATATAACTTTATCTGCAATTATAACGCATCAAAATGCCTTCATGTGTGGTGAAGTGGTGTGGGAAACATTCCAAGACTTCTAGTTACAAAAAGCATCGCATAACTTTTCATTCGTAAGTAAACAGTACGAACAATTATTTTGATTTAATCAGATTATGATTCACCGTAGGGGTCTATTTAAAATGGTGGCTGGGTAAACGAGCACACGCTGTTATACTGTTATAAAAATTGGAGCAGCTTAATCCCAAGCTTTTTTGTCTTCAATATAATCTTTTACAGTATAAAAGGCTTTCTGGCACAACTTACGTTTAATGAAAGATTTGAATTTATTGAGACTTAGATCTTGAACATGGCTTGGAAGTTTATAATAAAAGCGTATACATTGACATCTGAATGAGCCACCTATTTTCTTGAGCCTTGTTGAAGGTACAACAAATTTGTGTTTATTCCTAGTATTTATATTATGGATATCACTGAATTTTTTAAACAATTTAATATTCTTATGGGCATATAAAAGATTTTCAAAAATATACTATGAAGGCACAGTCATTACATTAATTTCTTTAAATTTCTCTCTGAGTGAGTGTCTCGGGCTTAATTTATAAATTGATCGAACAGCCCTTTTCTGCAAGACAAAGATAGTCTGAATGTCGGCGGCATTTCCCCACAACAGAATACCGTACGACATTACACTATGAAAGTAGGCAAAATACACTAAACGGGCTGTCTCTATGTCAGTTAAATTCCGAATTTTTCTAACAGCGTATGCAGCGGAGCTTAGCTTTTTCGACAATTTATCTATATGCGGGCCCCACTGAAGCTTAGCATCCAAAGTTAGGCCCAAGAATACAGTGCTATCTTCAGGATTCAGGTCTTCGCCCTTAACCAACACATTCGTTTTCACTTGCCTAACGTGAGGTAGCGTAAACTTAATGCATTTGGTTTTTTTTTCATTAAGAAGCAAATTATTTACATTGAACCAGTGAACTACTTTTGAGATCGCGCTATTAACATCGTCAGTATCCACTTGTTGACGTTTAAGTTTAAACAAAAGTGAAGTATCATCCGCAAACAAAACTATATCATGATTATCTTTTATAAGGTAAGGCAAGTCATTAATATAAATAAGAAACAAAAAAGGACCAAGAATTGAGCCCTGTGGGACTCCCATTGTTACGATAGATCCGGGAGACCTTTTTCCATTGACATCGACACTCTGAATCCTATTACTCAAATATGAAGTAAGAAGATCCGGAGCTCTGTTCCGGATCCCGTAGTGGCGGAGTTTCTTGATTAAAGTTTCATGAAGAACGCAATCGAATGCTTTAGATAAATCACAAAAGATGCCCAAAGCATCGCATTTATCTTTCCATGCATTATAAATATGTCCTAGGAGTTCAACACCGGCATCGGAAGTTGAACGACCCCTTGTAAAACCGAACTGTTTGGTATGTAATAATTTATGTTTATTAAAAAATCGTTGCAACTGGTCTAAAATTAATTTCTTAAAAATTGTACTGAACGTAGGTAGTACTGAAATAGGTCTATAGTTAGTGGGGTCTGATGTACTACCAGATTTAAATAAAGGTATTGTTTTACTATTCTTCATAAGATCACGAAACTCCCCACACTCAATACAATTATTAAATATAAGAGCTAAAGTAGGTGCTACAATGTCAATAATAGACTTGGCGACTTCTACAGAATTACCCCACAGATCTGCAGTCTTTTTTACATTTAAAGTGTGGAAGGTTTTAATTATATCTTTACAAGTAATATGTTCAAAATGAAATTCCAAATCGCAAACATTAACATTTTCAATAAGCAAAGACTCAGCAACAGAAGGTGATGAGTTTAGGGATTTTGTAGTTGAAACAGGAATATCTGAAAAGAAATTTTCAAAAGCCGCAGCCACTTGTGAGTATGATTTTATTATGTTGTCGTTGATAGACAGGCTGTAGTCATTATTTCGTTTACTAGACCTTCCCGTTTCACTCTTAATAATATTCCAAGTCGTTTTAATAACATTACTACTGTTTTTAATCTTAGAACTCAAATAACGCGACTTGGCCATCCAACAGACTTTTTTAAATCATTTCGAATAATTTCTAACATACAAATTAAATTCAGCAGTGTTGACAAAAGCCCTTTCATTGTACAGCTCATAAAGCCGTGTTCTACTTTTATGAATACCAATGGTCGCCCAATCACTGAAAGATACGTTACTGTTAACTGAGATAGTCCGGGGAATAAAAGTCGAATTAAAGTCATTACAATATGTCTTAAAAAACTCATCATATAGATGATTGGGACCACCATTAATAGATAAAAGTGGCAATTTCTGAACTAGTTTGCCTTTAAAGGCTTCTAGGGGAACTGCAGTTTTGGGGTTAACAGTGAGTTCTCTTTTACTCAGTTTTTTATTTTGACATAACAATTTTTTTATATAACAAAGAGCTTTCCATCTGCGTATGTATGATGTTGTACTTATTGGTTTGAATATATAAATAAATATATCAGATACACTAAGAACGAAGATGAACAGATTGCTGAAAATCTTGCAAGATATTTATGAACTTCATGCCGATTTATATAAATTCAAGCCTAATTTAGAACGCCATGGGATCTGGAGGCAAAGGTCCTCGCGCACATGTGGGAGTGGCGCGAGGAGGCGAAACGCCGGGGCGAAACTCCGCTGCCGCGACAAATCGTGGCACGGCGGACAGAGCTCCGGTGTGATCTCATGGCGACATGGCGGGTACGATTGTCGCAACCCAGCGCTGGGCACGCCACTATTGCGGCGGTAAGTCCCCTCTTTGAGGAGTAGATAGAGAGGCGCCACGGCGTCCTCACCTTCCGCCTGACGCAGGTTCTCACCGGGCATGGGTGCTTCGGTGGGTTCCTGTTCAGGATAAAGCGGGAGGATACGTCCGGGTGTTTCCATTGCGAGGATCGTCTGGAGGACACGGTGGAGCATACGGTGGAGGTATGCCCTGCATGGGCGGAGCACCGCCGTGTCCTCGTGGAGGCGATCGGCGGCGGCGACCTCTCGCGTCCGGCCCTGGTGCGAGCCATGGTACGAGAGGGAATGGGAAGCCGTTACCTCCTTCTGCGAAGCAGTGATGCTCGCGAAGGAGGAGGCGGGGCGCGTGAGGGAGTGGCAGTCTCTGCGCCCTCATGCCCCTAGCCGCCGCAGGAGGAGACGCCCCGGGCGTCGGGAGTCAATTGCGGACTCCCGGCCACCGTAGGCGCGAGCTTGCGGGTGGCGAGCAATGGGTGGCTCGCCGCCCGGTAAGGACCAGGCTCGGGTCGACGGCGCGCAGTGTTCCACGCGCGCCTCAAAGAGATGTCAGCAGCAGTGTAGGGGTCTACTAGGACCGATGCCTGCCGGGGTCGCGTGATTGTTCGAAAGAGATACCGTGACCCTGGCACATGGGCAACTGATGGAACACGGGTGGGTTTTAGTCAGTAAAAGTCTGACACGCCCTCCCGCTCCGCCCAGAGCGGGAGAAGTCATTTGATGATTTCCCATCCTGAAAAAAAAAAAAAAAAAAGCCTAATTTAGAATGTTTCAAGCAAAAGATGAATTGACCAGCGTGATTTATCACGGGAAGGCTAATGCTGGTTTTTTTAAAACATTTATTATTTTAATCTCTATAATGTTACAGTTTTATTATATATCCCCTGCCAACAGCAAAGCAGTAGGTTCTCATGGATTTAGTACGAAATTTTACTAGATTAAACATAAACACGAAATCTAAGTTGAAACAAAGTATATATTTTACTTTATATAAGAGAATACAAAGTAGTTACCCACACAACCATAGATTCTAAAGCTACTAGTTAGCAAGTCACTAGATTTTCGGTCTAAAAATACGTACAAAATTAAATAAACGAATACTTAACTGCGTTCGATGATAAAATATGAATGTTTTATATAATACTAGTTTATAATGTTAATTTCCTGAGTTGTATTTATTGACTTAGGTATATTTTTTGGTTTGACCTATAAAAATTATTTATAATGAAATTGTTAATTAATGGAGAAGTTACATAACGATAACTTAACTGGTAATCTATGATTTAAAAGATGGACTGTAGAATAAAAAACTTATCGCCATTTTTCCGGGCCAGGTGGCACCATAATTAAAATAGTTCGGCTTATTCAATTTTAGCATCCAACCAGTTCCATTCTTCCATCGCCATCCATTTCAAACTTCGATTTTGGATACGGTTACGGTATAGCGTTTCCAGCATTCAATATAATAGTTGCTTAAGGTGCAATCAGCTTTTCTGCATGCCAAAATGTCATACCAACACACTTAAGGCAACACTGTCCACTATCTAGAATGTATGCTGGACATTGACCTCTTTCACTCATCAGTACCTGCTCTAAAAGAAGCCGCTTTTGTTATTTAATGGGTGTCTCTAGTCTGATTAAATATCATAAAGATTAAATATTTGAAAAATTTATTAAATAATCCTATCTAATTTAATTTAATTTAACTTATTGTATGTAATTTGATTGATTTATTAATTAATCCAATCTTAATATATTTTTAATTTATGAAACCCATTTTTTTTCTTTTAATAGCATAATTTAATTTTTTCCTATTTGTATTAATTTTGTATAACTTATTTTAATTAATTAATTGTGTGTATTATCTGCGCATAATGTAGTGCATTTGGTGCTTTTCTGTAACTAGTGAGGCACTTAGCGTTAACATTACAATGCCATAATTATAAAGTAACAGTGTACTCACTGTTGAGAAGCCAAAATAAATAAATTAGACTGTCTGAATCGAGCGTTCAGGAAAATTGAGTGTGGTCAGTTTAGATTCTAAAAACTTCTTGGTGCATGCTAGCTACGTCGATCTTCGACTGTTTCGAAAGAACATTGACTGCTTTCAATCGCTGCCTGTTGATGGTGTGAAATTCGCTAGTTATGATCGTTCATATAACAGGAGTTTCGAGTTAAGTAATATCAACCGCACGTGTTGATCAATGAGGATAAGCTGCGCTTTCCAAGGTGGGTCCGTGGATGGGTGACCAACTTCATATCCTAATACCCTTTGGTGCCTCGGATAGTTAGTTTTGGGTTTGATTACTGAATCTTTTGGTAGTAGTTTTGGGGCACAGTCTGACAACCGTCTTAGGCTGACCCCACATTAGGCGTGCGCGATCCTCGGGCGTGTGAGTAGCGCGAGCGCGTCGCGAGCGCGCCGCGTGAGCGTCGCGTTTAGCTGCCCTAGCTGCGCACGCGGCGCTCGAGTCGCGTTCTTACCCCTTCGCCCACTACAATACTCAATACTCAATACTTTATTGCATTTCACAATGTATATGCTTAGGTGGTAAAACATTTTATTTAGAAACAATTGTGGATCCTGTCGGGCACAGCAAAGGAAAATACAGTAGGTAGAGAGGAGGACCTATTGATTATCTTATAATGTAACTTATTCTAAAATAGTAATTAAAAATAGATGAAATACATTCTTTGGACTTTTTTAAACTAATTTCAGGGATTTATCATTTAAAATTTCGTTGTCGCTATAATAACATTTGCTTAACAGCAGCTTTTTTAATTTATTAGTAACTTGTTGTATATTGCTACTGTTTCGGTCAGTCACATGGTGGGCAGTGTTGTGTTGACACACGTTAAAAATAGAGTCACGAGTGAAATTAATATCGAAAGCTTTATCCTAGAAATACAGAATCGTCCTGCGATATGGGACTACAAAGGAGTATAGTGATCGTATTGCAAAAAAAAGGTGTGGGAAGAAATCAGCACTTTATTTATAAAAGACTAGCTTCTGCCCGCGACTTCTTCTGCGTAAATGTCGTTTATCGCGGACGCAGACAAAGTCATGGAATAAAAAGTAGCCTATGTCCTTTCTCAGGCTCTAAACTATCTGAGTACCAAATTTCATTTAAATCGGTTCAGTAGTTTTAGCAGGAAAGCGAGACAGGCAGACAGACAGACAGAGTTACTTTGCATTTATAATATTAGTGTGGATAGTGTGGATTTTGAAACAAAAATTGTTCAAATTGTGACTGACTTGACTGAAGGGGGTTAAACGCCAAGGCGAGCGCCGCGTGCGCGCCGCGAGCGCGCCGCAGGGCAGCTAAACGCGACGCTCACGCGGCGCGATCGCGACACGCTCGCGCTACTCACACGCCCGAGGATCGCACACGCCTAATGTGGGGGAGGCCTATCTACCTATATAGTGTAGATCAGTTAGGCAGTCGGAAAAAGCTAGGCAGAATGAATAACTACTTATATATATCGTAGTTCATCGCTCAAGCATCGCTATCAGTATAGAACGGAGATGGCGACTATGTCTTAAAGCGATCAACATCGCGGGTTCGACGCCGATCGACCGGAGTAGTGAAATGATATGATTGAAATGAACGAAATGAATGAAATGAGCGAAATGAACGAAATGAAATGAAATGTTTATTTCTGTAAGTAGATCTTATAAGACACTTTTACATGTCAACATTTTTTGGTCAATGTTTTTTTTTTTAATCTAGATGTATGGATGCAACTTTGCTTTGATTCAAAATTTCGTATGCTACTTAAATTATAGTTGTATCTTGTGTTTCCAAGATCTTATCTTTATGGCAGTACAGGCTGTAGGGGTGGAAACTTTTATATGGAGAACTCTATGCCAACTCTTGATGTAGTTGCGATGTTGCTGCAGTATTGGACGTTGAAATCCATTTTAAAGCAGTTGTTTGTTTCGTTTTGGTTTTCTGGAAAATGTCATTAATTTTAAAGCCCAATAATGATCAAGCTGCACCGATCAAGCATAGTTTATTCCTCTTCCTGATATAAACCTCCACTGACACTGGTTTGGCGTAAGATGACGCCACACATTACCCGGAGGAATACCCGAATTCATTAAAGCGCGACGTGGATATCGATAATTTTTCAGCCATCATGCGCACGAGATGCGCATCTCTGCTTCGCCGTGTTCGCGCCAGCCCCAACAGTATTCTTAGAGCGTTGGCTGATAGGTGGGACTCTCCGATCTTGGGGCTATGGATACTACTGCACGCAGTCAAGTAGACATTCTCCAGGATCGGCGAGCCCCACACAGCTAAGAATAAATGTTACTAACATTCGTTCATAAGTTTTCACTATTACTAACACTTACGGAAGAAATTCTGAAATAAATGTTGTTTATTTTATTTATTAATAGCAAGTGGACTTCCATAATGAAGACTTCTTAGATGGCCGATGGAGCCGAAAGGTTCTGCAGTGGCGCCCGCCTACCGGAAGACTTAGAGTTTGAAAGCCTCCCAAAAAGTGGACCGATGACTTTGTGAAAGTCGCAAGAATCCGCTGGATCAGGGAAGCACAAAACCGGTGGAAGTGGCAGAGCTTGGGAGAGGCTTATGTCCAGCTTATATAAATCGGTTCACCCGTTTAAGAGCTACGGTGCCACAAACAAACACACATAGCGGTCAAACTTATAACATCCCGCTTTTCTACCATTATGTAATCAAGATTATGTAATGTATTTTTATTACCTAATTTGAGAAATGAAATTTTACTCAAATACTGGGAAATAATTATGTTAGTCTCGTTTTAATTTATCTTTGAGTTAATTTAACCTTTTTACGATTCTCTAAGTGACTAATTTGCAATTTAAATAGTATCTTTATTTACTTAATTCAATGTTTTATGTAACAAACCAACCTAAGAACTGAAATGTATTTATACGTCGGAATGTTATGAACTTTCAAAACTATGTAACACCTCGGTTACATTGTTCTGTAAAATAAATGGACCAGTACTTATGATTCATCTAATATTATAGATTCATGATTCCAACTCCAAAAAACTGCACAAAAACGCGCAAGAAAAATACCTGCTATAGTTTTATATTTTTTAACAGGTAACATTTTTACGTCTATTAAAACCTACTGACAGGAAAATAATCATACAAAACAGAAAATACAATCGTATACCTAAGTAAACTATATTCCATTTGATAATGCCATGTCTAACCCCACTTTTTAAAATTCTCTAACATTTTTAAGAGGGGGCTTATTACATTATCTTTGAAAATACCACTTTCTAGCTAACCACATCGGAACAAGGCGCCAGTCACGTGGCATTTCATGGTATTTCAATAAACTATTTTTATTATGAGGGTTATTAGGTTTGTACATCTAAAATATAGCAGGCAGCAACCCTAGTTGGAATTTGTGCCCAGTTGATGATAATATGCTCACTCCCTTTTTACATGGAACTTAGTCAAAACTGGCGAAATATACAGGTTTACTTTAGGTACACCTCTGCCTAAACCTTCGCAGAATAGAAGCGTGATGTTATGTTCCTGTTTTTTTAATGGCATATTCCACAAACTCCACCCCATGACAGTGAAACAAAACGTAACAAACAATTGCTTTCAAACGGACTTCAATTACTAGAACCAGCGGCATCAGAACTACATCCTAAGTTGGTACGGAGAAATCTAGTTTACAGTTTCCACCTCTACATATTTCAGCCTGTATTGCATTTTTATTCTGGTTGGAAAATCGGGCGTGACAGAGTTTTACTGATTAAAGCCTACCCGTGTTCCTTCAGTTGCCTGTGCCAGGGCCACAGTAACTCTTTCGAATAAATCCGCGACCCTGGAAGAGCCTGTATTGCCTGTAACAAACATGACATCTTGGTAACACAAGTTGGAAATATCATTTAATTTACATACGAAATTGTTGAACAGTGTAAATTTGGATCAAATTTGCTGTCGATTGAGGTCGAACAGTCGATGTTGATCACATCAAAATATATTCCCTATTCCCGTTCGATAGCAACGCTCGATCGACGTGTATTGATATAAGGTCGATCAATCTGCCTTGCCTTTTCCCAACTGCAAATAGTTCAGTGGCTCCATTTCCACTTTGAGAAAACAAAAAGAAGAAAAAAAGGTCTTCGAAAGAAAAAGAGAACATGACCTCTGAGTTTGGCATTTCTTCTCAGGGAACCGTCAGCTAGTTTGTAAAATATAGTATATTTTTTTTTAATATTGACCAAAAATATTAACTTGTGTAAGTGCCTAATCAGATCTACTTGCATAAATTAACAGTTCATTTAATTTCACTTTGCAGCTGCAGAAGCCGCTGAATACAATTTACATGAAGCGATATGCTTAAATCACCTTCACAACCCAGTACGATATTCCTTAGTAAGATTGATAGTCAGATATTCGGGCTTCCAGTGGCGAAGGCACCATATAACACGATTCCTACCGGCTTGCCTTCGGAGATTCGCATTGGTAACTCTATCACTATTAAAAATACAATAGTATGTAAATAGTGGCTACTATTGTCAATAAATATAGTTACACTACGGGTATTTAATTCACCATAACATTCAAACAACAAAAAATGTTATTAATACCTTTGTATTACAACAAAAGAGAAATGTTCTAAATTAACCCGGCGCCAAAACGTCATAATCGGGAACTAAAAATTCATACAACAGCGATCCCGTAATGATGTCACTTTAGGTCACGTGGCACCGCTTGATATGTACGAGAGTAAGCCGCTGTACAACGGGTTATGACAGAGACAGGTATAGAAAAATGCGTCAGCGAGAACGAGATAGAGGAATATTGCATATTTTATTCGTTTTCATCTGTTCAATTTAATTGTATTTAATTCATTAAATTCCTATATTAATTTTAGAATGATAGTAAGTATTCTTTATTGATGAGTCAGTAAGTTAAGGCCGACTTCGCTTCGGCTTCTCTTTTAGAAAAATTTACGCCTCGCCGCTGCGGGCTTCTAACGATTTCAACTATCAAAAAAAAAATACACGATTTATAGCATATCATCACACCATCGATTGGCCACAGTCAATGATGTATCGAAACATTCGATAATCGACGTAGCTAAGCCTGCTCCGATGGTATTATTAAGCTATATATATATATATATATATATACTCACCGCAATAATTTTGGCTAAACGATCGATGTCATCTATCGAGCACAGTGTGTTTTGTTAAAAGACATCAGAATCATAATTGTTTCTAAATTGTATCAAATTCCAAAATTTCGGCGCTCTATTTTAGAAGAATTTGCAATTTGTAGATAAAATAATCTACGAAGCCAGCCTTTATATAGTCCTAAACCGGTTGTAAATATACTATAATGAGAATTTAAATTCTGCACTAGCTGTATAAAACTAACATTTCTTCTGTAGACTTTATTTTAAGTTACGGTGTTCAGTGAAGAAAAGTCAAGACAAACGAAACTGGGACGCGTGAGTGAAACTATTTTTTATTTATTTTTAACTCTTATTTAGTTGATGACGACAACGGCATCATTTCTACTTACAAGGAGGGTTTCATAGGGCGGAAAAACTAGTGAACGTTTTAAGAATGTTCAGTCAAAACTATAAGACTATTTGACTGTTGTTACTTGCCCCGCTGGTTTCGTGGGTGCAAGCGCAACTGCTAATCCTGAGTTCGATTCACAGGTCGTGAAAAGTGTTACTGGGTTTTTCCATTAAGATTTTTTTTTGTGGGTGGGACATCTTCAAATGACGTCTCCCGCTCTGGGCGGAGCGGGAGGGCGTGTCAAAAATTTTCTAACTAAAACCCACCCATGTTTCTTCAGTTGCCTATATGCCAGGGCCACGGTATCTCTTTCGAACAAATCTCGCGACCCTGGTAGGATGAGAGTGCACCTGTGGCTGCGCACATAGTTGCGCACTTATAATATCTCTGCGCTGATGGCTAGTCTGCTAAATATTGGCCGAAACACAGTCTGGAGGACTATTTATGACTGTTAATATTGTTCGATATGATTGTTTTATATTTTAGTCGTATCTTTTTGCAGTTTCTCGCCATGAACACCGCCACTCAAGAAGCTCGGATAAAAAAGCTACAGAGCGTTTTCTACGCCCTGGCGGCACTCAACTTGAACGGCTATTTGTATCCGAAAGAAGCATATATCTGTGGTTTGTATAACAATAATATATTATTTATTATTTCCCATTTTTCATGAAGTAGTTTAGTGTGTAATGATTCAGTATACATCACGAAAATTTAATAAAATCAACTAGCCAAGTCTTCAAACGACTTCAGAAAAGGAGGAGGTTCTTTGTTGACAATATGTATATTTTATTTATGTATGTTCTCCACCATTTGTGGACCCATTTTCAAAACCCATTTTTTGGTGTCTTTGCATCTGCTGGAGGAGCTAGTGGCTTAGTCATAACAGCCGCACGGGTCGATTGATCAGATTAAGCTAAACTTGCCGGGGTTGATCGGTGGATAGGTTAACATCAAATCAAATTAATCTTCCTAGTGCTTTAGCTGGGAAGAAGAAGTAGCTCAACAAACGCCCTAGTAGCACAGCTGCCTGTTTAGCTAAACTTGATTCTATACAAGATTATTTTTAGTATATGCGAAACCTGAATATAGTTTGTTCAGAATCAGTAACTGAATCGATTCCAATAATTTTTACACCATGTTATATTTTGTACCAAAAATATTTAATTACGCTTTCAAGTCGCGGGCCTTAGTGTTTTGTTTCGATTTTAAAATTATCATGTCTTTCTCGTATTCAAACGTCCATTACACGGAGATGGTACGTACACTAGCTGTTTGTGGTGATCTGCATATGTTTTTGCGTGGACAACCAGGTAACTTATCAAGCTTATAACTTTGTGATTATTAATGATACAGTTTTGAAATTTTTTTCATAGATTCTTTAAATAAAAAATACTAGACCCGTGTTTCGGGTTTCGCATAAACAAAAATTAATGTTGTATAGTAGGTAGACAAAGTAATCATCATTACGCGAAACAGACCATTAACATAAATCATTTGCCATAAGCCAGCTAGCCAACCAAATATACCAACAAATAAAATGAAATCTATACTCAAGCAAAAAGACTAAATCAAATGTTAACATAGCGTAATACCAAAATAAAAACTTCCTGGCATAACGGGCATGACAGCTTAATATTTAAGCAACGCTGAGTTATGTTCACATAGCTGTTACGATCCGAGTTGCAACTCGAAGCCACAAATGATAAACTAGGACCATCGACGTAAAATAAATAAAACAGGCAGGTAATAACAATATCAAGATCAAGGTCAGCAAGACGACTAGTCACCACAAGCAGCACCTTTTCACGAGCATAACGCAATGATCAGCCATTACCCCCCTCGCCATATTTGTGGGAACACACACGATGCTACCGCATGTATTGACATCTAAGAGAGCATGACCGCCATGGGATCTGGAGGCAAATGTCCTCGCCCACATGTGGGAGTGGCGCGAGGAGGCGGAATGCCGGGGCGAAACTCCGCTGCCGTGACAAATCGCGGCACGGTGGACAGAGCTCCGGTGTGATCTCATGGCGACATGGTGGGTACGATTGTCGCAACCCAATGCTGGGCACGCAACAATTGCGGCGGTAAGTCCCCTCTTTGAGGAATAGATTGAGAGGCGTCACGGCGTCCTCCCCTTCCGCCTGACGCAAGTTCTCACCGGGCATGGGTGCTTCGGTGGGTTCCTGTTCAGGATAAAGCGGGAGGATACGTCCGTGTGTTTCCATTGCGAGGATCGTCTGGAGGACACGGTGGAGCATACGGTGGAGGTGTGCCCTGCCTGGGCAGAGCACAGCCGTGTCCTCGTGGAGGTGATCAGCGGCGGCGACCTCTCACGTCCAGCCCTGGTGCAAGCCATGGTACGGAGCGAGAAGGAATGGGAAGCCGTCACCTGCTTCTGCGAAGCAGTAATGCTCGCGAAAGAGGAGGCGGGGCGTGTGAGGGAGCGGCAATCTCTGGGCCCTCACGTCCCTAGCCGCCGCAGGAGGAGACGCCCCGGGCGTCGGGAGTCCATAGCGGACTCCCGGCCACCGTAGGCGCGAGCTTGCGGGTGGCAAGCAATGGGTAGCTCGCCGCCCGGTAAGGACCAAGCTCGGGTCGACGCGACGGCGCGTAGTAGACCCCTACACTGCTGCTGACATCTCTTTGAGGCGCGCGTGGTGTTCCACGCGCGCCTCAAAGAGATGTCAGCAGCAGTGTAGGGGTCTACTAGGACCGATGCCTGCCAGGGTCACGTGATTGTTCGAAAGAGATACCGTGACCCTGGCACATGGGCAACTGATGGAACACGGGTGGGTTTTAGTCAGTAAAAGTCTGACACACCCCCCCGCTCCGCCCAGAGCGGGAGAAGTCATTTGATGATTTCCGATCCTGAAAAAAAAAGAGAGCATGACGAACTTACTGCCGGTTGCTCAGACAAGAATTGAATAATTAATTGTCGAGGTGGCTACATTATAAAACCCTTCCGTGCCTCGGAAAGCCCGTTAGTCCCGGCTGTCGTCCGTAGATCTTGGACAGTTGTTACGGATCGTCAGAAGCCCGAAAGTCTGACAACCGGTCGTGCCAAGGAGTATCGTATTACCCAGTAACTGGGTTGTGGAGGTCAGACAAGAAGTCGCTCCATGTAAAATACTGGTACTCAGCTGCATCCGGATAGACTGGAAGCCACTGGAAGTTTATTTTAGTCATTTGCCACCAGTTGTCGAAATTAATATATTTTCTCTATAATCCTGGAGTCAGTTTGAAACCGGATACAACTGAATACCAACGTTTACATCGGCCAACTGCTTGTCTGACCTATAAAACCCATTTACTGGGTGCTACGATACCCCATTTGTAAGACTGGTTGTCAGACTGTCGGGCTTCTGACGACCCGTAACGACTGTTATATTTCCACAAATGACAGGACCAACGGCACCATCACCCATTCACGAATCAATCGCGGCAAGTGTGCCTAATGAGATTGATTCGTGCAACTGATATTGCTTAGCCACAAGCCTCCAAATAATAATTATTAGATGGGATACAATTCATGTAGTACAATTAGTTTGTAATTAAATCATACTAACCTTTCTTTTTTAGATGGTGAGGTGTATGATTACATCTTGGTTGGAGGTGGCAGTGCCGGTGTGGTGGTTGGGGCCAGGCTAGCTGAAGCAAATTTCAGAACGCTGATTATAGAAGCTGGTGGTAATCCTGGTTTGGAGAGTGAGGTAGGAATTTGGATTATTCCAATTTAAACACTAAATGTACTAATAGTGAGAAAGAAATTAACGCTGTACAAATTTGTTTTTAGTATCCTGGTTTGGAGCGTTATGTAAAAAACTCCTACTTGGACTGGAACTACACTGCAATGAGTGATAGTTGCATAGGCGAATGCCGCAAAGCGGGAGGATCATTACTCAGCAAAGTACTAGGAGGATCAGGAAATACCAACTTCATGATATATGGACGAGGAAACCCTCAAGACTACTATAAATTCTGCAAGGCAACTAATGATTCTTCTTGGAACTGGGAAAACATGATCGAATATTTCAAAAAATCTGAAAATTTACACGACGTTAAAGTCCTTAAATCTTCATATGGAAAATATCACAGTAATAAAGGTAAAATTGGGGTGACTAAAGAAAATAGTCCAATCTGTGACGATTATTTGAAAGGCTTTGAACAGGCTGGGAAACCCGTAGTTGTAGACAATATTGGTGCTGGAATATTAGGATACTCTACAGGTCTTTATTATATATTTGAAGGAGTTCGCACTGAGGGCGCAAGTGCCTATTTACCTACTCTAAAGAATAATCGAAACTTACAGATAACGAGAAATAGCTTGGCGACAAAAATAATTATCGATGAGAACAAAAATGCTGTAGGCGTAGAATTTGTTAAGAATGGCAAGACTATCACGGTGAAAGCAAGAAAAGAAATAATTGTTAGTGCTGGACCGACCAAATCAGCGCAACTCATGTTGCTCTCTGGCATAGGTCCTAAAAAAGAACTGGAGAAGATGAACATTAATGTGATATCAGATCTTCCTGTAGGAAAGAATCTGCACAATGTGTTAGGAGTATTATTAGGGTTTAAAACTAACAGACCAGCTAATCCTGAGCCATTTAACGCACATAAGTTCCTTGCACCATTAATAGTAGGTTATTCAGCTCTCAGAAATTGTAGTCGCTACCCACATTATGAAACCTTGAATTATATAATTGACGATGCTGAATACTTTCTATCATACTGTGGATTTATTTTAGGATTCAAAAACTCAATCTGCGATAGACTCCAATCATTAGCTGAAAAACGTCAGATGTTTGTAACGTTATTAAATAATATAAATCCAAAATCTAGTGGCGAGATCGTACTTAACAGTAAAGATCCTTTCGACCAGCCAAAGATTATGTATAGATTCTATTCGAATGCTGATGATTTAGAAACAATTGTTAGTTCTATTATAGATTTTGTAAAAATCGAAGGGACTCCATATTTCCACAGCTTGGGTCTAGAGTTTTTGAGGGCACTGGAGAAATGTAATAAATTTACGTTTGGATCGAGAGCTTACTGGAAATGCTATGCTTTGTGCATGATGGTGCCCACAGGGAGGCGTTCAGGTACTTGTTCGATGGGATCCGTGGTGGACAGCAAGTTGAAGGTGATGGGAGTGAACCACCTGCGTGTGGTTGATGCCAGTGTTTTCCCCAATTCCATTGGGAGTACGAGTTACGCCTCGGTAGTGGCAGTCGCAGAAAAAGCTGCTGAAATGATTTTAGAAAGTTATTAGTCAGAGATAAAATTATTACAAAATCCTGATATTACATCGAAATAAACGTACGCAGTACATGGTTAATTTTTGTAATTGTTTTACAATGTCGTCATGGATGGCTTCACAAACAATTTTTAGAAAAAAAAATGGTGTCTTAAAAATATTTTCATATTAAATGGTAAAACATGTTTTGAAATAGTGCTATTGTTATTGTTTTATATATTTTATTTCGTAATTTGATGTTTATGTTTATAATTTAGAGGAAATACATAAAACTCTCAAAATCAATCACTTGGTTTTTTTTTCTTTGCTCTTATTTACTTTACAATTATGATTGTGTTGCTTGTTGACCCGACAGCCGTTGTCCAAATTTAAATCTTTCATAAAAAAAATCCCGTTGAAATGCACTTTTTCTTTTCCCGGGTTTTATTTTCTTTCTTTCTGTAGAAACCTGATTCGGACTTTAACGCAAAAAAGGGAATAAAAATAATAAATAGTTTAACGAAATAATTACTTGCAAAGTTAGCTAAATCGGTCCAGCTGTTTAAAAGCGGTGAGGTAAGCTCACTACTAAATCATAGATTACCATTAAAGTTATCGATATGTGACTTATCCATTAATTAACATTTTCAGTATTAATGAACATAACGGTCAAACCTAAAAATGTACCTAACTTAACAAATACACCAAAGAAATAAGAAGAAGAATATTATTTATTTTCTAAAAATCCATACTTCCATACTTCCATACATACTTCCATACTATATACTATATATACTATATTATATATTATTAACATTATAAATGCAAAAGTAACTCTGTCTGTCTGTCGGTCTGTCTGTCTGTCAGTCTCTTTCCTGCTAAAACTACTGAACCGATTAAAATGAAATTTGGTACACAGATAGTTTAGAGCCTGGGAAAGGACATCGGCTACTTTTTATCCCAGTAGTACGTTCCCGCGGGATATTTTCCGACCTCCACGTGGGCGAAGCCGCTGGCAAAAGCTAGTAATTTATATTTTGTCATTTGTAAAGTATGATGACTCACTCCATTTCTTCCCACGGGTGTCGTAAGACGCGATTAAGGGAGTTACTAGAAGATGGGCAGCAGCGTTCTCTATGCATTTTACCACCATACTGCGATCGCCAACCCGCCTGCCAAGCGTGGCAATTACGGCAAAGCCCCCCAAATTGGGGGAGGCCTAAGTCCAGCAGTGGACGTCTTACGGCTGAAATGATGACGATGATGATGAATGAGCAATAAGGCCGCCGATTGTGTTACCCTTTTCAGTTTCCACATTTATATCTGTCATGTCTATGAAACACATACATACATATGTACCTACATATTAAAGAGAAATCTATCAGTTGCACTAAGTCGGAAGAGCCAACTACTCCGGTAAATGTCTCTGAATATTAATGAACTATCCAATGCTTCAAATCTATACTATAATGTTATAAAGCTGAAAAGTTTGTTTATTTGTTTGTTTGATTGAACGCGCTAATCTCAGGAACTCCTGGTTTGAATTGAAAAAATATTTTTGTGTTGAGAAGCCTATTTATCGAGAAAGGCTATAAGCTATATAACATCACGCTACAACCAAAAGTAGTGGAGCAGTAATGAAAAATGTTGCAAAAACGGAGAAAATCGCACGAGTTGGCGATTCGACGCGACGGGAAGGGTCGGGGGAACAAGAAATTTAACGCGGACGAAGTCGCGGGCAGAAGCTAGTCTAATATAAAATGTGTCAAGCAGAAGATGGATTGCCTAGCGTGACTGATCAAGAGAATGGCAATAAATAACTAATTTGGCAATTCTTTACTCCCAGTAGCAAATCAATCATGAAGGACACTTGGTCTGATACTTCTACCAGCAAGCAAGTTAATAGATGTTTGGTCTAACATGACGTACCTACAAAATTAAAATGTTCTATTACTTTCATCACATCACTTCAGCTGAAAGATGTCTACTGCTGGTCATAGACCTCCTCCAATATAGGGGGCATTGCCATAATCGCCACGCTTGGCAGGCGGGTTGGCGATCGCAGTATGGTGGTAAATTGCATAGAGAACGCTGCTGCCCATCTTCTAGTAAGTCCCTTAATCGCCTCTTACGACAGCCATGGGAAGAAATGGGGTGAGTCACCTCATGGACATTTCTCATGGATCTATTACTTTACAGATGACAAAATATGAATTATTTTTTAGAAAATTATACTAAATAGTAAAGTTTACAACGTTCATTTTCTTTAGTGTCTTTGTTAACTTAGGTACATTTTTAGGATTGACCTTTATATTCGTTTATACTGAAATTTTTAACTAATGGAAAAGTCACATATCGATAACTTTAATGGTAATCTGTGATTTAGTAAATGGACAGTGGACTATTAAATTGATCGCCATCTTCCCAGGCCGTGTGTCACTATAAATAAAATCATTCGGCTCATTTAATATTTGAATTCCCAACCAATTGTTCCTTTTGAAACTTTGATTTTGTGAGCGGAAACGGAACAGCGTTTCCGTCACTAAATATACACTTGTTTAAGGTGCAATCACACTGTGCTCAATGGATGACATCAACTGTTCTGGCATATTGAGTGTGGTCTGTATAGATTGTAGTAGTTCCATCGATGCGTGCTAGTAAGGCGTTGTGAAGGCCGTAAGAATCCGCTGGTTGTGGGAAGCACAGAACTGGTCGACGTGGGGGCAGGAGCAGGATTTTGTCTAGCAGTGGTCGGCTGAAATTGTGCTGACGATGTCAACCAGCATCCTAATTGCACAACACGCTATTAATCGGAATCTGAAGCTTATGTGCGCAAATTTTTTTTGGTGGTTCAGTATCAATAATAGAACACATTTCAACTATTTTTTCAATACTTTATTTTTATCCGACCTTAAATCAGTAAACTGTGGACACCCTACATATTTCGTATTTTTTTTCCGTTTTTTAATGTTTGTTTGTCTATTTATCTTCGGACCACGATTTTGTATTTCTTGTATAAGCTGTTACTGAATGTTTTAATTTTAATTTAACATGAGTATAACGTAATAATTATGTTGATAGTAAATTTGAATGTTAATAATTTTATTTAATGAGAATAACATAACTAATTTAATGTTCCAATAAGAATTTAAATTTTAACAATTTTATATAATGAAAATGTTTGCATGCCGAATGGTGAAATATGGCAGAACTCTGATGAAAACCTATTAATACCTACTTCTTATGTATAACCCATATTTGCAAATAAATGCTATTCTATTCTATGATATCGATAGTAGAAATAGGTGAATAACCGTGGGGCGTAGGTACTTCAAACTTCTTAGAATTTTAACCGATCGAACAGCTGGTAAGTACTTGTAGCTACGTTTGCTACTAACTAACTTAACTTTAGCTATATGCATCAATGTATGTATATGTATCATTTTGCATCGTTGAATATGTAAGCGGGCACGCCCTTTATGCCTGGAAGCTTTGTTTAGGTTTTACGTTCTGTTTACGAATTTGTTTTATTATTTATTTCAGCTTGAGTTTAGTTTTCAATATTTTGTTCGTATATTGGCATGTGCTAGCTGACATATGGCGAATAATGTATGTTTTATTTTATAATATTAATTACTTACACGATATTGTATAGAATCAAGTTCTTCTAACTTAACAGACAGCTGTGCTGCTGGGGAGTTTGTTCCGCCACTTCTTATTCCCAGCTAAAGCACTAGGAAGTGTCGAAGGGCGGGCGTTTTGGGGGGACTGTCTTTTGTAACTTTGACGTTCAAAAAGTGCTGACTCTCAGCCTAGTTTGAATAAATGACTTTTGATTTTGATTTTGGTCGTTCAACTTCACCGCCGCGCCGGCGCCGCGCGTAAGTTACCATAAAAACCAGTTTCAAAATAAACATCTTTCGTCAACGATAACTTACTTTTTTTGTACTAAGATATATCAAAATAAAAATTGCATAGTTATTATAACTCGTTTAAGTATTATTTGTTAAAATTTGCGCACTAGTTAATAACTTATCCTGTATGTTCAATGTTCGTTTGTTCGTTGTAAGCAAACAATTGTTTGCTTAACAACGTAAACAATTTTATTTAATTTATTTATTTATTTAGGTTAGCCAACAATTGTTAACACAATACATTAAGTATAATTTCGATAATAGTACATTCTTAAGTGCAACAATTAATTATAGGCTAGCACAGCATGCACCATTTATGGTTTTACATATTATTACAAAGACAATAAGGATATTTACAATTAAAATTATGCAACATTTTTTGGTAATTCATGCGTAACAATAATAAAATAACAATGCTATGAATGTTGTGGAACTGTCAAATTGCAAGCGATTCCTACTGATAATGTAATACGCAATTACCCCTGTCGATCGTCAGCTCGAAATCGACAAACGTCAGTTGGTTGAGTTAAACGTCAGGGATTGGCTGGACTCACTGAGTCCAGCCAATCCCTGACGTTTGACTGACAATTCCAATGTCGATCTATTGGAGTTCTATTCGAGAGTAAGCACCCTGGGCGGAGCGGGAGAGCGTGTCAAATTTTTACTGACTAAAACCCATCCGTGTTCCTTCAGTTACCCATATGCCAGGGCCTTATGCCACGGTATTTCGTTTGAACAATCTCGCAATCCTGGCAGATTTAATACTCCATAACAGCGGAACAAAACAAACAACTGCTTTAAAATGGATTTCAATTACGCCATCGCGACTACACCGTGAGTCAGCACAGAGAAATCTAATTTAAAGTTTCCACCCTTGAATATTTCAACCATCTCAGCCTGTATTGCCTGTAACAAACATACCATCTTGGAAACACACGCTGAAACTATAATTTAATTATCATACGAAATTGTGGAGCAAAGTAAAGTTGCAACCACACTTCGGTTAATGTACGTTGAACAGTCAATGTTGATTATCATAGAACTTATTCGCAATTCCCGTTCCATATCAAAAGCGATGCTCGATCGATCGATCAGTCCACCGAGCCTTTTTCCAAATATGTAAGGGGCTGCTTCCAGTATTACTGAAGGCAGCTAAATACCAGTAAGTTACATGGTGCAACTGCTTATCTGTCCTCCACAATCCAGCAACAGGGTAATACTTTGATAAGACTGATTGTCAGATTTTCGGGCTTTTGACGATGCCAAAGACCCACGAATGACAGTCAACCTAACGTGCTTTCTGAGGCACGGATGATATGTAAAGATGATTACCTATCAATGGACCAATCGCAGGAAGCCTTGTTAAACCTGATCTTACGACCAGTGCAGTTCTTACTTAACCATAACGCTGATGAACAGGAAGATCATTACTAGCATATGTCACGCCATCGATTGACGTCGTTTGAAAACAGTCGATGTCGAGCTGACGATCGACAGGGGTAATTGCGTATTACATTATCAGTAGGAATCGCTTTCAATTTGACAGTTCCACAACATTGAGGGCATTGTTATTTTATTATTGTTACGCATGAATTACCAAAAAATGTTGCATAATTTTAATTGTAAATATCCTTATTGTCTTTGTAATAATATGTAAAACCTAATGGTGCATGCTGTGTTAGCCTATAATTAATTGTTGCACTTAAGAATGTATTATTAACGAAATTATATTTAATGTATTGTGTTTCTGCCGGGGTCGCGTGATTGTTCGAAAGAGATACCGTGACCCTGGCACATGGGCAACTGGTGGAACACGGGTGGGTTTTAGTCAGTAAAAGTCTGACACGCCCTCCCGCTCCGACCAGAGCGGGACAAGTCATTTGATGATTTCCCACCCCGAAAAAAAATATATATATGTTAACAATTGTTGGCTAACCTAAATAAATAAATAAATTAAATAAAATTGTTTACGTTGTTAAGCAAACAATTGTTTGCTTACAACGAACGAACGAACATCGAACCGACGAACATTGAACATACAGGATAAGTAAAGTTATTAACCAGTGCGCAAATTTTAACAAATAAAACTTAAACGAGTTATAATAACTATGCAATTTTTATTTTGAAATATGTTAGTACAAAAAAAGTAAGTTATCGTTGACGAAAAATGTTTATTTTGAAACTGGTTTTTATGGTAACTTACGCGCGGCGCCGGCGCGGCGGTGAAGTTGAATGACCGAACGTAGCTACAAGTACCTACCAGCTGTTCGATCGGTTAAAATTCTAAGAACTTTGAAGTACCTACGCCCCACGGTTATTGACCTATTCCTACTATCGATATCATATTACGAAATATGTAGGGTGTCCACAGTTTACTGATTTAAGGTCGGATAAAAATAAAGTTTTGAAAAAATTGTTGAAATGTGTTCTATTATTGATACTGAACCACCAAAAAAAATGTTTGCACTCGTTCCCTCTTTGCCGCACCAAATCATGCGCATAAGAAATAGCTATGAAAATTTAAGAATATTTTGTTTTATAAAATTTAATTTTGTCTTTAGAAAACATGTATTTGAAAAAAATTGTTTTAGAAATCTCAATACCATTTTTGAAGACCTTTTCATAGATAACCCACACGTATGGGTTTGATGAAAAAAAAAAATTTGAGTTTCAGTTCTAAGTATGGGGAACCCCAAAGTTTATTGTTTTTTTTTTCTATTTTAGTGTGAAAATCTTTATGCGGTTCACAGAATACATCTACTTACCAAGTTTCAACAGCATAGCTCTTATTTGCCATTTGGCAACGGAACTCTAAAAATAATTGAATTGTCAGTCAAACGTCAGGGATTGGCTGGACTGAGTCTAGCCAATCCCTGACGTTTAACTCAGCCAACTGACGTTTGACTAATGTCGATCTATTGGAATTACATTCGAGAGTAAGCACCCAGACCGGGAGAAGTCATTTGATGATTTTGGATACAAAAAAAAAATGGCGTATTAAATTCAAATAAACTTGAATATTATATCTTTTTCTTAGTAGCAACCCGGAGTCTGTATTTTTGTCCGGTTGAGGGCAATAGGCTCGCGCCCTATTACATGAGACTTAAACATAGCTGGTGGTACCGTGTGGTGCCGGAGTACCGTGTGGTGCCGGACGTAAAGAATAACACCACCCTATTTCTTCCCGTGGGTGTCGTAAAAGGCGACTAAGGGACTTACTAGAGAATGGGCAGCAGCGTTCTCTATGCATTTTACCACCATACTGCGATCGCCAACCCGCCTGCCAAGCGTGGCGATTATGGCAAAACCCCCAAAATTGGGGGAGGTCTAAGTCCAGCAGTGGACGTCTTGCGGCTGAAATGAAACATAGCTGGTGAAATGTGTGTGTACTATAGGTACACCTCTGCCCAACCCTTTGGGGAAACAAGGCATGATGTTATATGTATATTAAAACAAAGTCTGGGACGCCTGTATATCGCAAAGGGTCTGGCAGTGGTGTACTTATAGTTCAAGCACATTTTGCCAGTTATTTTTGTTCCGTGTAATAAGAAAACGAACCTACTGGCATCAGCCGAGCACAAATCCTGACTCCGGGCTAAGAAATAACACAAATGGAAAAACCCTATAACAGAGTTATGAAAAATCCGCCGCGACCTTTGCTCGAGTCAACCCGCGCCGCTCATCCTGCAGCTTTAATCTCCAAATAATAATCATTATGATCCAGCCCGTCCATGTACCAGCGATGCCCTAGGCCAAGGTGCGTACCCCACAGAGGGTGCCCTTAGCGAGTATTCTCTCTAGTTTTATTGTTTAAAGCTCCGACTAGAGGCCTTAATTGCCACACAGGAGCCACAGACAAGTCCAATTAAGCAGCCGATCACCTCATAGGCATGAGAGATGGCATTTCCAATAAAAAAACAGTATTAAAAAAGTATGATAATAATATTCCTAAAAAAATTTACTCCTTGTTCTGGTTGGGTTAGTTAGAAATGGTTAGTTTAACTGATGACGTAACTAAGGCGCCTCTTGAAATTGTTAGAAAAATAAGAAGGGTTGAACGAGACGAATAATATTGGTATTGGTAAAAGCAATTGTTCACTTAAGGCCAGGTCCCACCGTTTTCACATTTTTTACCGTTTTTAGAATTGCTTTTTGATAGGTAAATTTTTACTTTCAGAATCTGAAAAAAATCTATATTTAAGATACATTCTTTCTCCTTAGCTTGTACGCGTTCAAAACACGATACAATCAAATTTACTCGATAGAAAAAAAAGCCGAACTAACTTCGATTTGCAGTTTTTAACAAGCCAAATTTCATTTTAAAGAAGTACTAATACTCCTATTTTTATATAATTAGTATCAATTTATAGATAATTTATTTTGGAATCGATTGAACCCGATCATTTTTTTAAATTAAATTTCTAAAAAAAAATATCAATTATTCAAGTGATTTTCGATCGGCGCGTCGCTTGCCAGTGTCCTGCGAGACGTTATCGAGGTGAGACCTGTGAACAATTTTTGCGCGCGCGCTTCCTTTCTGCTGCGTAAGTAATAATAAGGGAAAATAAAATAAACTGTAAATAAATATTGTTTTATAGAACTTATAAAGACCATAGTTGGTTAAGCTTTTGTTTTGTGTGTACGGTTCTCATTGTGTAAATGATTGTAAAACTTTAAAAACAATATTTTGTGATTATATTGTGAAAACGGCGACTAAAAAAAACTTTTTACAAAAAAAAAAACACCTGACTTCCTTAAAAAACACTACAAAATCAAAATGAACTTTAATTTCGAAAGTCGGTGTCTTAGTATCTGTATTTAAGGTGTTTTTACCACCGACTTCCGAAATTAAAGTTATTTTTGACTTTGTAGTGTTTTTTAAGGAAGTTGGTTGTTTTTTTTATAAAAAGTTTTTATTTTTATTCGACTTCATAAAAAGGAGGAGGTTATCAATTCGTCTGTATTTTTTTTATGTTTGTTACCTCATAACTTTTGACTGGGTGAACCGATTTTGATGATTCTTTTTTTATTTCAAAGCTGGTGCTTTCCGAATGGTCCCATTTTAATTCGGTTCCATTCGGACAATGGGGTCCATGTGGAAACCATATAAGTCTTAAATTTGCATTAAGTATTTGCGTGACAAATAAACGAATAACGCGATTAGATTAGTGCGGGGTATCTACCATAACTAAAAAGTTAAAAATAAAAACTTTTAACAAAAAAAACAACCGACTTCCTAAAAAACACTACAAAGTCAAAAATAACTTTAATTACAGAAGTCGGCGTCTTATGCTCTGTATTTAAGGTTTTTGCCACCGACTTCCGAAATTAAAGTTATTTTTGACTTTGTAGTGTTTTTTGTCACCAGCTTTCAAATAAAAAAAGAATCATCAAAGTCGGTTCACCCAGTCAAAAGTTATGAGGTAACAAATATAAAAATATTTTGTTTTTAAATACAGTCGAATTGATAACCTCCCATTTCTTTTGAAGTCGGTTAAAAATAAAAATAGGCCCAAGTCACGGAAGGCAAGAAAAATCGCAATAGAAATATGATAAGCAATTTTTTTATTTATTTTATCCTATTGACGCACTGGATTTTCAACTCTCGGCATTGAGCCGAGGGTTGAGAATCCAACTGAGTGCATATCAGCGCGTCGAAAATCAAACAGTTAGTTTTACTGTTCGATTTTAAACTATCGGCGCTAAGCAGTGCGTTGCTATCTGGGTGCCAAATTTCATCCAAATCTGTTCAGTAGTTTTGCGTGACAGAGTAACGTATATCCGTCCGACTGGCATGGCGACTGGCCTGTTAGTCTAGTGGTTAGTGACCCGGACTGCTAAGACTGAGGTCGTGGGTTCGATTCTCACCCAGCACAAATGTTTGTGTGATGAGCACAATCATTTGTTCTGTGCCTAGGTGTAATTTATCTATAATATGTAGGTATTATATTAAGAGCAGAACGGTGAAGGAAAACAACGGAGGAAACCGGCATGTCTTAGAACCAAAAATTCGAAGACGTGACATCTACCAACCCGCACTGGGCCCGCGTGGTGGATTATGGCCCACTCCCTCTCACCGAGAGGAGGCCTGTGTCCCAGCAGTGGGAACATTATAGGCTGATGATGATGATGATGATGTATGTATTTAGAAATATATTAGTATGTTTATCAGTTGTCTGGTTATCATAGTACAGGTTCTGCCTAGTTTGGGATCAGACAACGATTTGTTGGTTGTCCAAAGATATATATTTATTTATATTTATCCATACTTCCATTCATCCATATTAACAAACTGTTGCATTCATAATATAAGTCCAGGTTATAAACTATCTGCGTGCTAAATTTCATCCAAATCCGTTCATTCGTTTTTGCGTGAAAGAGTAACAAATATCCATCCATACATCCATACTCACAAACTGTCGCATTTATAATATTAGTCCAACTATCTGCATGCCAAATTTCATTCAAATCCGTTCAGCAGTTTTTACGTGAAAGAGTAACAAACATCCATCCATACATCCATACTCACAAACTTTCGCATTTATAATATTAGTAGGATACACTAGATACAATTAGCTGCTGTATACAAATGTTCCAACGAGGATTCAATCAAGAACTATGTAAAATAGTTTTAGAGATAAATAAATAAAAATATTTGTTCTTGTATTATATTTTCTTCTGTGGTTTCTAATACTGTGGACATACTGATGTCGCTACTCTATGACCTGTCTGTGCTACGCCCGCGCCGCTCGGACTTTTGGCGCGCTTACGTGTTCGACAAGAAGGACGCGCGGGAGGCGCCCCGCGGATTTCCCCGCACCTCACCCCCTCAAATCTGTATGAGTGTCGAATCACCTAGCCTTAACCTAGAATCGTATTACGGCTAATAACAATTGTTTTTTTTTCAGATTTGTATGATTATTTGATAAGATTGAGGCGAAGTTCTTACATTAGCTAGAAATTAGAAAAGCTTTTTGTGGGTACCTATTGAATAAATAAATCAAAATCCGGTATTTTTTTCTTAGGCGTCCCCGATCATTACAACGAGCTGGCCACTTTTCGGAGCTAGGATGATAGAACTGTTGTTGTCATAAAGTTTCAATAATATGATTGTTATGTAAAACTGTTTGTAGAAGCGTACAAGTTACAGAAATAAAATCATTTGTCAACCAAAATATTGTTACGGAGATGTTACACAGTTTTTTTTTTATAGTATTTATTTTGTGCCGTATCCGGTGTACAAATAGATACATTTTTAGGTTTTCGGTTAGTTTGTCACATAAAACGTTGAATTAAATAAATTAGAATATTGTTTGAACTGCAAATAATAATCAAAAATATAAAATTAAGTGGAAGTGATAATTTGTATTTTCCAGACATTTAAATCAACTTTTAATTTATAAAATCACTTGGTGAGTTATTTTTTTTATTTTTTTATTATTTCTAATATATTGTGGTTCATAAACATAGTTCTTAAGTACTTACTAACACAAATATGAATAATTCAATCATTAAAATATACATTTATAATTTTGATTCCAATATTTGAAAGAGTTTTATACGCATGATTTGGTGCGGCAAAGAGGAGACGAATGCTCAAGGTTATTTGTTCAGGGAACCGCCTTAATTATCTACGATGACGTCATTGAATATCCGCCCATCACCAGTCACCCTCGGTAATGAAAGTGGAGTGAAACACGATCCTGCTACATAATGACTACTTTATTTTTAGAATAGGTGTGAATAGGTGTGTAATGCTCGCGAAGGAGGAGGCGGGGCGCGTGAGGGAGTGGCAGTCTCTGCGCCCTCACGTCCCTAGCCGCCGCAGGAGGAGACGCCCCGGGCGTCGGGAGTCGATTGCGGACTCCCGGCCACCGTAGACGCGAGCTTGCGGGTGGCGAGCAATGGGTAGCTCGCCGCCCGGTAAGGACCAGGCTCGGGTCGACGGCGCGTAGTGTTTCACGCGCGCCTCAAAGAGATGTCAGCAGCAGTGAAGGGGTCTACTAGGACCGATGCCTGCCGGGGTCGCGTGATTGTTCGAAAGAGATACCGTGACCCTGGCACATGGGCAACTGATGGAACACGGGTGGGTTTTAGTCAGTAAAAGTCTGACACGCCCTTCCGCTCCGCCCAGAGCGGGAGAAGTCATTTGATGATTTCCCATCCTGAAAAAAAAAACCCTAATATATTATTACTTACTAGCTGTACCCTGTCACGCTTCGCTGTAGCACATTGTGATTGAATGGTTGAGAAATGAGAAACAAAACAAAGAATACATTTGTTTCTCATGTGACTGCGCCATTACTATTGCGGTTATCAGTGAGTGTTTTCCTCGCTTCCGGCAGATGGCGCGGTCACTGGTACACAGGTGATCGTTAAAAAAACTGTTTTTTTCACGCTCGCGGATATGTGACTGATGCAAAAAAAAAAAAAAACAATGCTTGATGCGGATTGTATATCATGCTAAAATTTCAGCTCGATCGGTGCAGAACTTTTTAAGTTTTTGAAGCGTACATAAACCAGCATAACATTTTTATATATTCAGATTAAATTAAAGAAGAAGAGTTTGTTTATTCTTTCGTTTCTTTAAACACGCTATTCTCTGGCAAATACCAATTGGATTTAAAAATGTTTTAGCATTGATAGCCTAATTAGACCATCAGCCGATAGGGTCGCGGAATTGTTCGAAAAAGTTACCGTGGCCCTGGCAAAGGCAACTGAAGGAACACGGGTGGGTTTTATTCAGTAAAAGTCTGACACGCCCTTCCGCTCCAGCCAGAGCAGGAGACGTCATTTGATGATTGGGAAATCATCAAAAGAAATTTCCCGCTTTGTCCTCCCACATAAAACGATGAGCAAAAAGGATAAAAGTCAAAAACCGAAAAAAAAATAAAAGTGCGGGTAGGCGATGCGAGGCAATGGGGTAGTTCGAGGGAGCAACAAATTTCATGCGCACGAAGGATTGGGCAAATGCTAGTATATTAATATACAACAGAAAGAATATTATTTTTCCTTTTTCTTTCATAATGAGAAGTCGGTAATTACTGGCGGACCTCGCAGAGAATTAATGTTACTTATCAGGAAAATGAGGCAGAATTGGGACGGTGAATGTTTGTATCTGTTATTCATAGTGTTATTATAATATTTGAATAATATTGGTACGTGACGTAGAAAGAATCTAATCGACTTTATTAAACACATACCTACGTAAACTTACGTTTTCTTACGACGGGAGTAGACAGAAACTACAGAATGCTATGGTCCTTCATACTCTTTTGTTTCATTTGCGTTCATATATGTACACCCGCGACTTCGTCCGCGTCAAATTTTGCTCACCTGCTCAAATTTTGCTTCCCGTCGCATCAAATTGCCTGCCAGATTTAATTGCTGCTCCGCTTTTTTTGATTGTAGCGTGATATTATATAGCCTATAGCCTTCCTCAATAAATAGGCTACCCAACTCAAAAAGACTTTTTCAATACGGACCAAGCAGTTCCTGAGATTACCGCGTTCAACCAAACAAACAAACTCTTCAGCTTTATAATATTAAAATAGACTAGCTTCTGCCCGCGACTTCGTCCGCGTTAAATTTCTTGTTCCCCCGACCCTTCCCGTCGCATCGAATCGCCTACCCGTGCGATTTTCCCCATGTTTGCAACATTTATCATTACTGCTCCGCTTCTCTTAGTTATAGCGTGATGTTATATAGCCGCCTTTCTTGATAAATAAGCTACTCAACACAAAAAGATTTTTTCAATTCGGACCAGTCGTTTCTGAGTTTAGCGCGTTCAATCAAACAAACAAACAGAACTTTACTTTTTTCAGAGCTTTATAATATTAGTAAATAGTAAGTATAAATGAAGGCCAATTTTCATAATTATAAACGTTCAATATCTTGTCATTGTTATCTCGATGACAATCAAATGTCAAAGATTTGTCAAAAATGTGGGTAAACTCGAAGTATTTTTGACAGACTGAGGCAACAAGAACATCCACTCTGATCATACACGCGCGCTGTTTGCAAGTACTACGTAACGAACCTTTCTGAAAAATATCACCAGTAAAGTCACTATAATATTTCCTTCCACATCAGCCTTTCCCAAAGTGGGCGATAATGCCCCCTTGTGGGCGCCCAGAAAAAAATGGGGGCGTTGTGTAGACTCTACACAATGCCCCCATTTTTTTTCTGGGTCTCTTACCACCCCCCTTTAGGCCTGCAGCACCCATTTTTTTTTTTTTTTCAAGATGGGAAATCATCAAATGACTTCTCCCGCTCTGGGCGGAGCGGGAGGGCGTGTCAGACTTTTACTGACTAAAACCCACCCGTGTTCCATCAGTTGCCCATGTGCCAGGGTCACGGTATCTCTTTCGAACAATCACGCGACCCCGGCAGGTGCAGCACCCATAAGGGGGCGTTATTGTCCACTTTGAGAAAGGATGTTCTAGAATGTTCCCTCCCGGAGTTTCCACTCATATCTGCCATATGCCAGATAGATGCCTTTCATTCAACCTATCCAAACCTGACCACCAAAATCTACCACATAGACCCTCGTACCACTACCAACACACAACATCAACGCCCCAAGCAACGGTGACGTTGAATTCAGCACATAATTCTAAAAACAGCTGTTCCTAAGGAAAGTGTCAATGTAAGGAAAATATTTTTTTTTTTTTTTTGTAATAACTGAGGGAAAGTTCCTACACAGGAGGGTCCAGAATCATGTTTCTTGAAATTTACACACACATGAACATGGACTTTAGTAAGACCCCGAATTCATTTGAAAACATCCAAGTTGTCGAATGAAATTTAATTTGATAAATTAACTAATTGCTTTCTATTAATTATAATCAACTAGCTTTTGCCAGCGGTTTCGGCCGCGTATTTTACATAAGAACCTTCTTCTTAAATCATTCTGTCATTGATGAAAACCGCATTAAAATTCTTTACGAAGTTTAAAAGATCTAAGCATGCGACACAGGAAGCGACTTTGTTTTTAACCGACTTCAAAAAGGAGGAAGAAAGAAAGGAGTTATTAATTCGGATGTTTTTTTTTTTTTTTTAATTTGTGTTCGGCCATAACTCCGTCATATATAAATGGATTTGCAAAATTCTTTTTTTGATCGAAAGCAATTTATTTCGAAATGGTCCCATACAAATTTCATATAGATCTGATGATGAGTTACTGAGACAGACACCGGAACTCTTTAAAAATGACAGCAAATCAACCGCGATTTCTGCTATCGCATAAATATGCATTGTTTGTTTGGAATTAGTTCAGGTAATACCATAACTAAAAATTAAAAAATAAAAACTTTTTTACAAAACAAAAACAACCGACTTCCTTAAAAACACTACAAAGTGAAAAATAAGTTTAATTTCGGAAGTCGGTGGCATAAACCTTAAATACAAATCCTAAGACACCGACTGCTGAAATGAAGGATTTCACTTTGTAGTGTTTTTAAGGAAGTCGGTTGTTTTTTTTTTTAAGTTTTAATACTTTTAAATATTTGTAATAGTTCCTAGTTTTACTCAAGAATACAGCACTATTTCGAGATGTTTTCAGAGAAAGTTACCAAAAAATCAGACGGAGCAAGTAAAGATTCCATTCGTAAGATGCCTCACAACATCTCCAGCCTACTCTAATCCCCTGGTTTACATAGGCCCCTACAACTGCACCATTTAGCTCAATTCTCGGCAACTCTCATCCAGCCGCTACCAGCCAAGCTGCGAAGATTGTTGCTCCACTTAGCCCGAGGGTGTCCTACCAAACGTTTGGTTATTCACGATATTCACCCAAGAACATGTCTACCATAACGGTCATCGGTTCTGTGGGTAATACGGTCAGCCCACATTGGCATCTGAATTGGTACCAAAGGCATTGTCTTGTGTTAGTACACTACTGCCAAGCAGAAAAAGGTATCTTGCATTTAACATATTACGGATTATTGTAATGAAAGCGATAGCCATGCCAGGAAGCATTATGCTAATATAGCATAATGCTTTCTGGAGGGGCTTGTGGCTATGTAATAACAGCTGTTCAAAATGATCTATCAGTCTTTAACAATGTGTTCAAATTACAGTGTTGCTAGGCTTGGGAGGATAGTGTAGGTCTTGTCATCAAGTACCTACTTCATCATCATTATAATCAGCATAACTATAAAGTGTTACAGGATTTTTCCATTAGGAATTTCTTAGTAACAGCCCAGAGTTTGAAAGATGGCGGTATGATACCCCCGTGCTTCGGAAAGCACGTTAAGCCGTTGGTCCTACGCCTGATCTCTCTCCGGTCGTGTCGGATTGCCATCCCATCGAACTATGAGAGTGAGGGAAGAGTGATTGCTCCTATGTCTGCGCATACACTTGAGCACTATAATATCTCCCGCGCCGATGGCTAGTCTTCGTTGAGATTGGCCGTCGTGGCCGAAATACGATCTGGAGGACTCTAATCAGCCTATATTGTTCCCACTGCTGGGACACAGGCCTCCTCTCGGTGAGAGGGAGTGGGCTGTAATCTACCACGCGGGCCCAGTGAGAGTTGTTAGATGTTTCACATGTTTTCGAGTATTTGGTTCTAGGACATGTCGGATTCCTCACGATGTTTTGAGAGTAGCGGTGATAAAATTATTTACACAAAGTAAAGCGCCAGCCCGGGTTCGAACCTGCGACTTACAACTCGTAAGTCGGGGCCAATACCACTGGGCCACCACTGCTCTCAAGTACCTACCTACTTAACAATAGAAAATTGTGTACAACGTTCTCACATTTATCATTAAAAAGGGAAAGTTTAGTATTATGTAGACAAGTAAAACAAGTTACTTCCAAATAAGCTAGAACATGGCGATAGTTCTATGATACCTAGTCAATCATCCGTAAATATTCCGGTTTTGCAGACAATACAGATATGCAAGAAATGTAAGGTGAAAATTTAATTTCGGGTGTTTTGTATACAAGGTGACAACATTATAATGTCATAGCAGTGTGCTTTTTTTTAAATAAGGTGGCTAACAATAAACTTCTGATTGACGGATGGACAGGGGAAGCGTAATAATAGGGTCGCGTTGGTTGGGTACGTAACCATAACTGGAGATACCGTGGCCCTGGCATATGGGTAACTGAATGAACAAGGGTGGGTTTTAGTCAGTAAAAGTCTGACACGCCCTCGCGCTCCGCTCAGAGCGGGAGAAGTCATATGATGATTTCCCATCCAAAAAAAAAACCAATAACCGAGAAGAATGTAGTCAGTCCCCAGCATTTTTGTAGCACTGAAAAATATAAGATCTTAATAATACATCCTGTACCCTATGACAGTGAAACTAAGGCACCACCATTATTTAAATTACTTATTTATTTTCAGCCGGTGACGTAAGAAGAGAACTATGATTAAAACTATTCGAATTACAAAAGTATTTTGAGCTCAAAACATTTTAACACAGCATTGATAAAAGACATATTTTGTGCCGGTATAGTATGGTACTTTGAAGGTCTAGATCGAGTGCCAATGATTCCAGAAGAATATTTGCATAGAAAGTGGTAACAAGTAAGTGATAAGTTTATCATTGTATCTATAGTCATCTAAGGTCCTATGTAGACGGCGTGGTCTTTACATTACGGCGTACAACTTGAGCCGTTGAAAAATATGTCTGACAACAAGCTTCCATATAAAGTGATCGATATAATACTGACGACCGTGCCTTCACACGGCAAATATACCGTAGTTTTTCACGGCAAGGAAGACTTGTGTATACACAAAAAATTAAACCGCCGAAAAAACTGACAAGCAAAAAATAATAAAACTTAAAATTATGATTCGGCGCTTAGAGTGATTTGTAGTTTTTTTTTTTTTTTTTTGTGGCTTTAATGCACTAATAATACTTGACAAGGTATACGCTATCCAATAAAAAAAGAATTATCAAAATAAGACTACTCTCTAAAAAGTTATGCGTAGTTAACATTACAATCAGTGAGTGAACAATCAAACATCCCCTGTTTTTTGACCCTTAGGGTTGATTTTGTTTTTCAAATTTATATGGGACCACTTTCGGAGTATACCCTTTCCAATAAAATAAGAATTATCACAATAGGACGACTATGTAAAAAGTTATGCGTGGTCATACATAAAAAAAAAATACGCGTTGAATTGAGAACCTCCTCCGTTTTTTTTCGTCGGTTAAAAAGGTGTACATATGCCTCTAGAGTTCAACAATATAGAGTGTTGTGCAAGCAAATTTTCTTTCAAAAATGTTTACACTCTAACCGACCAAAACTATCCAACAACTTGAATGAATACTGGTACCCTTCCCTTGTTCACAAACTAAACTAAATTTAAGTTCAGTGCATCTTTTTCTTTGTATTTCATTAAGAAGAGGACAAAAGAATTTTTTTAGTTTAGTCCTGTCAAATTAATCAGCGCCTGTCACTACTCCATACAAGTTTAGACGTGATTAAAAACTTGCCTACTAAAATTACGTCAATTTACGTCAAGCGCTGATTAATTTGACAGGACTAAACTAAAATTTATCTCCTGTCCTTTCCTTAATGAAATAGAAAGAAAAAGATGCACTGAACTTAAATTTATTTGAATTTGTGAATAAAGGAATCGGCACCATTGTCTAGCTTAGAGCCTAACGTACCCCAAGTATTTTAGCATAAATATAGTTCTTCAAAATAGTACGGTCTATTTAGGCTAGTATCATCAATTCGAAGACATGTGATAACTAACATTGTGGTGTATTACAACCCACTCCCTCTTAATGAGAGGAGGCCTAGCTGAGCCACAGCAATAAGACGATTGTATTATTTGATTATTTATTTAATTCAAATAATCTCCATATAAGTTACAAAATCAGGGTACAACAAAAATCATAAGTTATTTTTTTATTCTGCAAGTAGGTTTGTACAGACACTTTTACACGTCAATCATGTTTTTAAAACTAGACGAAGTCGGCGTTTCCTATCTGACTACTCTGATAAAGAAAGGCCGAAACAAACTCAGAGGTCACAGTCTCTTAAAGTCCAGACATAATCTTGGTCTGCTCATGTGAATACCATGTGGATTGGTGTCTGAAATGGTCTTTTGAGGAAAGAACCACACAGATTAAGTGGACCTGTGCAATCAGTGCACGAATTTATCAGAAATCATGTAACTCAACTCAGAACTTAAGGACCTCATCGATTTAACGAAGTTATTAGTGTGTTAGTAATAAAACTACCTAAAATTATGTTAGTATTGTTAGTACTTTTACCTTACTGATATCCATGGCTGTCCTTATCTAATGATTTCGGAAATTATATAAAACGGGCAGCTATAGCATTTGGAATGATGTTGTTGCTTTGTAGAGGGTGCAGCAAGGAGTTTGCTTTCTTGCGCATGATGTCTTGAAAGCCATCCGTGCGCGCTTCAGCAAACATAACAGATGCGTTGCCCCAATAGCGTTCTAAACTGTCATTACCGTTATTACTGTCGCAATCCATCCAATATTTGCAGAAGATGGGCGGGTCCTAGTTATTAATTAACTTGCTGTATCTATCTGTCTGTGTTAATCTCCATTAGTAAATCCAGGACACAGTTACAAATTCTTTAGAATGTTCATTTCTATCTACCTGTCACAATGATCTATTACAAGTCTATTTTATAAAAAATTGCTTAGCTGAGTTTTCAATGTCTCCTTTTACGTTGATATTGACAGGTTTAGGTGATTGATGAGCCGATATCTTCTATATTATTTATTCCCAAGGATTTCTTAAGAATTTTTGTTACTAACAAACTGATGAGAGGTTTTCAAAGACATATTTTTATTTATCTTAACAAAGGTGGTCTTTCGATCAATAAAAACTTGTCGCTAACCCCGTGTTTTAATATAAATGAAAATCGAGCCAAATACTCAAACTACACGATTATTTGGCCTTCACTTGATAGGGAAACCAATAGTTTGCCTTTGTTAATGCCTTTGGCATTTAGTCCCCCTCTATACATTTATGTTTAAAGTATTAAATAATTAACTTAACTTTACATCTTTAAATTGTATGGAAACCAAGAGGGCACCCTCTGTCAGCGCGCCGACGCATTAGAGTCCGTAGAACAAAAATTAACGCAATGATCGCGTATTCGTGTAACGATCACTTATATAAAGAAAGGACTGTATAGAACGTGTAAGCCTTACATAGATCTGCCAGGGTCACGAGATTGATCTTAAGGCGCATAGGTTTCTCGTTAACCTTGAGCATATGGGCGGAGCTAAGCTCAATACTCCCGCACACACGTAACGAGCGGCGGCGGCGCGCTACACTAAAAAGATTACCAAAGAATATGCAAAGGCGGACGAAGTTCGGTATTTATGCCTACGACTCTAGAAGGTATGGTGCTCTAAGGCTGATAATTTTATATAAGTATAGACGCAAATATTTTTATGTTTATAATGGACATATTTTTTTAAACATGTAGGTATGTGATTGATTAAAGTAAGATAAGAAAATATATTTACTTTGCTCGAACATATGACTATGTAATAACAGCCGCACGGATCGATCGACCAGGTTAAGCTACGCCTGCCGCGGTCGGTTCGTGGATGGGTGACTATCTGTAGTACATGACATACTTAGTTAACTCTCGACGGAATGATTTAATCAATTTTTTATTAACATATTTTATATGAGTGCCTATAGTTATGCGAATAAAAAAATAATTTATTCTAAAGAAAATGTTGCTGTGTGTGAGTCACTTCTAAAGTTTTCAAGAACCGCACATGGTAAATTTTGAAAAAGTTTGATAGATAGGCATATTTCACAAAATTGTACTTACAACCTAATAGCTAGTGCTATCATTAAGATAAGAGCGCTTCTGCTTTCAATAAGTTGGCAGGGACACCGCCGCACAAACTATCGAATATTCCCAGTCGCCCCCGCGGGGATTGCCACCGGAGGCAAATGGGAATAAAAATTCCCAATCGCCACCGCTGGTGACTGGAACTCATTGCCCCCACTTCAGTTTCGCTGTACATTGCTTATTCCATCGTAGAGAATAAAAGGATGAGGCAACTTATCCTAAACCTGCCTCTTATCTACACTAATATTATAAAGACGAAAAATTTGTAATTTTGTTTGTTTGTTTGTAATGGATAAACTCAAAAACTACTGGACGGATTTTAAAAATTCTTTCACCATTAGAAAGCTACATTATCTGCGAGTAACGTAGGCTATTTTTTTTTTATTAATGTCTTCTAAGTACTAGGTTGTCATAACTTGGTAAGAGCTCACCTAACATGGGTGTGTGGTAGCTAGAAAACGCTTTATGTCTTCGAAGTACCAGGTTGTCATAACTTGGTAAGAGCTCACCTAACATGGGTGTGTGGTAGCTAGAAAACTCTTTATTTCTTGGAAGTACTAGGTTGTCATAAATTGGTAGGAGCTCACCCAACATGGGTGTGTGGTAGCTAGAAAACGCTTTATGTCTTCGAAGTACCAGGTTGTCATAACTTGGTAAGAGCTCACCAAACATGGGTGTGTGGTAGCTAGAAAACGCTTTATGTCTTCGAAGTACCAGGCTGGCATAACTTGGTAGGAGCTCACCTAACATGGGTGTGTGGCAGCTAGAAAACGCTTTATGTCTTGGAAGTACTAGGTTGGCATAATTTGCAGCCTTGTTTATAATACGTATTTATTAAAAAAATATTATTATGTATTTTTAATTTAATTACTGTCTTTAAGAGTCTGATTATCTGTGATACAATATATCAGTTCAAATGTTTAATTTTAACAAGTTTATTCATATCGAAATCAAAATTAAAAAAAAATCAATGCATTTTGTCTTTTTTTTAGAGATAAAGGCAGGCTTAGGATAAGTTGCCCCATCCTTTTATTCTCTACGATGGAGAAAGCAATGTACAGCGAAAGTGAAGTGGGGGCAATGAGTTCCCAGTCACCACCGGTGGCGACTGTGAATTTTTATTCCCATTTGCCTCCGGTGGCAATCCCCGCGGGGGCGACTGGGAATATTCGCAAACTATGACCACGAATTCAACATTTATGTGTCTAGACCACGTGGAGTAGAAATTTTTCGTCGGTTATCATAAAAAAATACTGTTTCTTGGATAAATGCATAGGTACCTAATCAATCAGACTATATGGAATAGAAATTTTTTTAGTACCCGATTATTTTCAACGTAGGTGTTTCAGAATCATGTACTGAATTTTTAACAATTTGCGCGTGGAAGTCCCTGCCATTAAAATTTCCAACATAGGTGTTTCAGAATCATGTACTGAATCTTTAACAATTTGCGCGTGGAAGTCCCTGCCATTAAAGTTTTCAACGTAGGTGTTTCAAAATCATGTACTGAATCTTTAACAAAATGTGCGTGGATGTCCCTGCCATTAAAATTTTCGTAGGTGTTTCAGAATCATGTCTTTAACAGTTGCGCGTGGATGTCCCTGCCATTAAAATTTTCAACGTAGGTGTTTCAGAATCATGTACTGAATCTTTAACAGTTTTACATGGATGTCCCTGCCATTAAAATTTTCGTAGGTGTTTCAGAATCATGTACTGAATATTTAACAGTTGCGCGTGGATGTCCCTGCCATGAATCATGTACTGAATCTTTAACAGTTTGCGCGTGGATGTTCCTGCCATTAAAATTTTCAACATAGATGATTCAGAATCATGTACTGAATCTTTAACAGTTTGCGCGTGGATGTTCCTGCCATTAAAATTTTCAACATAGATGATTCAGAATCATGTACTGAATCTTTAACAGTTTTACATGGATGTCCCTGCCATTACAATTTTCGTAGGTGTTTCAGAATCATGTACTGAATATTTAACAGTTGCGCGTGGATGTCCCTGCCATGAATCATGTATTGAATCTTTAACAGTTTGCGCGTGGATGTTCCTGCCATTAAAATTTTCAACATAGATGATTCAGAATCATGTACTGAATCTTTAACAGTTCGCGCGTGGATGTCCCTGCCATTAAAATTTTCAACGTAGGTGTTTCAGAATCATGTACTGAATCTTTAGCAGTTTGCGAGTGGATGTCCCTACCATTAAAATTTTCAACGTAGGTGTTTCAGAATGATATGCTGAATCTTTAACAGTTTTGCGTGGATGTCCCTGCCATTAAAATGTTCAACGTAGGTGTTTCAGAATCATGTACTGAATCTTTAGCAGTTAGTGCGTGGATGTCCCACAACATACGCATCTGCGACATAACGCTACTCATAAACTAAATGGTCACCCATCCAAAGGCTGACCTTGAGAGGTGTAGCTTAACCTAGCAAACTTGCGACACAAGGCAAAACAAAAACTAAATGTCACCCATCCAAGGGCTGACCTTGAGAAGTGTAGCTGAACTTAGCGAAACTAAGACACAAGGCAAAACAAAAAACTTTTTCCGCCTCTCTCACTCTGGTAGAGTAAATGGTAATTAGAAAAAGACAAGGAGTTTAACAGATTTGTTAGTTCGGCGAACTAACTCTTATGCCAAAACTCTACGTGTCCCATAAAAAATAAATACGCATCAAATAGTCAACAATAAATAAAGCGCCTACGCGCGCAATCGAATGAAGCTATCTGGAGCGAGCTAGTCTATGAACGCATAGTAACGCACACTAATACATAAAGTTCGTAAATATTTGCACTAACACATACGTATGTGCATAGTCGGTCGATAGCCGGAGCGGAGCAGCGAGCGACACAGCCCTCCCGTCTGAATGCTAATGCACGACTGCAGACCGCGCCCGCGCAAAGCCCCTATACCCTTGACAGCTTAAAGTGGGGGTATTTCTTTGCAAAATTTTGATTAATTTACAGCTTGGCAAAAAAGAGTCTGGAAAAAATGAGGGCGCCTGCTTAGCAGGTATGGCCACCCTGTATACTAGGACTAAAAGTGATAAGATACTTGTTGTTTTAATCCACAAACACGAGATCCCGGAAATTCTCATCAGTCAAGATTTCAAGACTTGATAGGCACACAGTCTTTTACTTTCATTGTATTTAGTTTATCTAAGAGTGCCATCATAATAACATAATGCAAACTTATTCAGTTTAAAAATTAATTAAATTACACTCAGGGATTGCCGATTGAACCCGATACACAAGACATAATGTTCAGCAATCGCATTTGCGGCCACCATCTAGGGTATTCACAACCATTCGATGGTTGGTATGCCTGTATCAAATTTGACATGAATGATACTGAACGAATCCTGTTAATGCTGACAGTTTATAGTCGACAAGAAGGCGACTTACAGCTGCTTACTGTCGGAAACTAATCGGAAGTCAGAGAGTACCTATAGCATGTCGCATTCGAAAGGTACGGGCAATATCGAATAAACTTGAACAGTTGACTAATGAAGGCGTCAGGTATGTCTATGCGGGGTACATAACATTATCACTATTCACATGACAGTGAAAATGAAATAACACGCTAAAGTTTAGATTTTATTTAAAAAGAAAAACGTGACGTAACATCATTCTTGTATTCCTTTTCGGTGCTATGATAGATTTTATCCATTAACACTGATGTGTAAGTTTTACATTTCTTATTTATGAAACTAGTGTAAAAATCTTTCTTACACGTTTACGGCTCCCATTACAACCCGTCTCCTCAAACTATAGGTAATATATTACGTAGAATAGGCACCTGAAAAATAATAAATATAAATTATACTTTTTTACTGTGGTATGCGATAAAAGCATTAAAAAAAAATACTTGGCTGTTTCGTTAAAGTGTTGAACTTTTTGTCTAATTGCATACATCGCAATCGTCTAATTCTTTCTCCCACCAACTGTTTTGGCGTTCCTCCAGGTGTAGAAAAAATCCTTAATTGTTTTCTCCTTTATTAACAATTTCTCTAATTGTACTGTGAGATTTACCTTGAAAAAATATAAAGACAATCATATTAATTCCATGTAGGTACATTTTTCAATTTCAAGTATCAAACATCAAGAATAAACGTACACGCGATTTGTCAAACTAGAAAACATAACCTCAATAATCTATTAGTAAATAAAACAATAAAATGGCTTGAAACTTATAATACCGATAAAACTTAGTATTAGAAAGGAAAAACAATGACTGCCATTGAATAAAAGATAAATTTCTTGGATAAATACCTGTCGTGTCGGCAGTTCTTTCGTAAACATTGTCAATCGGAGACGAAATTTGTTCCGCTTCAGATTCCGCCAAATTTCTTACGAAAACTTAGTATATCACAGCTCACAACACTACTCCTTATGGTTTTATTCATTTTTTATATGTTCAAAAGCATTAATAATTGATAGATAATTAGAAATAAGTAAAATACAACTGGGAACATAACACAATGACAGATTAGCTACTTGTTGATGATAAACAAAGCAGTGCTGCCACCAAAAAAATATTTTAGTTCCAATGGTTACCACGACAGACTCTTTTTTGCCAACCTATACAATATTTTATTGTGGAATCCTAGTACAGACGCCAACACATCAAGCTACTACAATCTGTCAGATTTCTTTGATAGATTTTCGACTTTATTTCTAGAGCATTAGGTTCAAGGTTCATTGGGAAAAATTGACAGTTTCGGGTAGCTTGACCTGGTGGCGTCTGTACCTATAACCGTTTATTTTTCTATGTAAAAATATTTTCAAATAACAAAGCTGTTTAGAAGGAGTAGGAAATATAAGGCAAAAAATGGGGTTTTCATAAATATTTTTTTACAGCAAAGGTTTTAAACCTACGAAAAAAGTACTCTTGACAAAATTATGTACATGAATCTATAGCAAAAATACGTTTTTTTCAAATTTTCAAACCAAGCCGTTAATGAGAAGATTGGTTCAGAAAGTGACCGTTTTACGGCACTAAACCGAACCAAGGCCCTTAAGAGACACCGTGACCCTGGCACATGGGCAACTGAAGGAACACGGGTGGGTTTTAGTCAGTAAAAGTCTGACACGCCCTCCCGCACCGCCCAGAGTGGGAGACGTCATTTGATGATTTCCCATCCACAGAAAAAAAGCCTTACATAGAGAGTAAGCCTTAATACAGACAATGCCTTTTAACATAAAAGTGAATTTGTTGTTTGAGGCAGTATGGATTGTAGCAGGTTCTGTAGTTTCTCCCTACCCCCATGGGGAAAAGGCGTGATATTATGTATGTATGTATGAATTTGATGTTTGTAGAATCTTCAACCATGAATGCTGCAGCAGTGATAGCGATGCTGAAGAGGAACCAAGCGGCACTGTTCATACTTTTACTGTTGGAACTGACTGGATACAAGTATCCACCACCAGCCTTGCTGAAAAGTAAGACATCTTAAAGTATTATTTACAAAACTTCGTTTTATTACAACGAACACTTATTTATTTTTACCTTGGATATCCCTGAAAACACAAGATAGCCACCGCCATTTTGTATCATTTGTAGATTCGTTTACAACTTTACTATCATGAAACCTTTTCATTGGAACAAAACAAAACAAATCAATTTAATGCAAAAATAAAACAAAGTATGGAAAAGAGCTCTATTCCCAACATTGTCATTGTTAACTGATCCAACAACTTTCAAGCTATTTGACTTCCTAGATGGTGACGGTTTCGATTACATCATAATCGGGGGTGGAACTGCCGGCAGCGTGATAGCCACCAGATTGGCTCAGCAGAAGTACAACGTACTCCTCATCGAAGCTGGTCAGGATGCTCCCTTTGAAAGTGTTGTGAGTGCATTTGTAAAATTCCTTTCTTACTTTAGTAGTACTAAAGTGTGGAACCGTTATTAAACTTTACTGTTATAACCCATTCGCTGTACCGGGCTCTATCTACGCGAAAATGTTCATTACACTGGTCAACAAAAAAATAACTTTTGTAAGCCCATGAAATAAGTTGAACTGATGTTAACAGAGCATTACAAAGCATTCACAGTGATACTATTTTTACGTCTTGCTTAGCTCCGGTTTTTTGTGGATATCAATATAAAGACTTAGCACCCAGTTAAAAAAATATTAACATTAATAAATTTTAATAACTTTAAAAGTGTACAGTTGAACCACTTTTTCTTTTATAATTGAGATCTACAGCTTCTCTTCTTAACGTCCAACAATAATCTGCTAGCAAAGACTCCACTTTCCTTGATATCGCCGCTCCATGCCCGCTATTTCCTAGTGGAAACGCTCACCATGCTCATCGCTACCGTCTCCCATATTTTGAGGTAAAACATCTAAATGTGAGTACAAAATATGTATTTTGAGGGATATTTTACAGCCAATCGCTTGCAAGGCTTCAATCATATCTTTTTAGAACTTTTTATAGTTTTGAGCTCTCACATTTCTGATGAAATTAGTAAAAACTTGTATCATAGATTCCCAAGCGTTACTCTCTTTTTAGGGTTTCGTTGCCAAATGGCAAAAAACGGAACCCTTATAGATTCGTCATGTCTGTCTGTCTGTCCGTCCGTATGTCACAGTCACTTTTTTCTGAAACTTTAAGAGCTATGCTGTTGAAACTTGGTAAATAGGTGTATTCTGCGAACCGCATTAAGATTTTCACACTAAAATAGAAAAAAAAACCATACATTTTGGGGTTCCTCATACTTAGAACTGAAACACAAAAAAAATTTTTTCATCAAACACATACGTGTGGGGTATCGATGGATAGGTCTCCAAAAATGGTTTCTGAAACTTTTTTTTTCTTAACTTAATAGTTTGCGCGAGATACACTTCCAAATTGGTCAAATGTGTGTACCCCCCCCCCCCGTAACTTCTAAAATAAGAGAATGATAAAACGAAAAAAAATGTATGATGTACATAACCATGTAAACTTCCACTAAAAATTGGTTTGAATGAGATCTGGTAAGTATTTTTTTTAATACCTCATAAATCGTAAATCGCAATTTACCTTTCATTCAATCAGCTCAATTACAAAAAAAAAAAAAATATTTCATAAACATAAACCTTATGCATAAACCGAGAATACCTACCGGTTTGTACGGAACCCTCGGTGCGCGAGTCCGACTCGCACTTGGCCGGTTTTTTTATTTAATTTACTATTAAATATATCGTCCTTAATCAACCCTCGTATTTGAGGTCCAATAAAAATCCCTTCCTTTAGTTTTGCATCTGAAATTTTTGCGAACTTTTCTTTAAGGTATTGAAAACATCTGTCTCGCGGTTAAGTGACAAAGGAGTACATTTTTATTCTTCCCTTTCGTAGTAAAATGACCGCATAACAATAATTGTCTGGATTACTTGAACAACAACGAGGCATAATATTGATGAAATACTTAGATACGTATCGATATAAATGAAAACAAATATACAAAATTCAATAAAAACAGGTCAAATTCACTTAATACACAATTCTCACCATTTGTTAGCTACAGATGTAACAATATACACTTTCAACCAATGTGCTCTGTAAATTTGTTTTTTTATATCGCACTCATTAGGAGATAGTCCATTGAACAAGCAAGAACATGTTTGTGGTCGCACGCGGCGAATACAAGTTTCAACGTGCACACCAAGAGCATATTATCTCAAAAATTCGAGCTAAGCCAGCTGCGAAACGTATATAGTTGATGGGTAGTTGCTACGTACTTTTTGATATTACAAGTCATTAACATTGGCAAAAAACTTTGTTGACCAGTGTTATTGGCAATATAAATTGATTGTAGACATTGTTATGATAAAACTACTCAACAGCCATTACGCATATTGAGGGAACGAATTAGAATACTTTATTTTTATTTTTATTAATAGCCTTATATATAACTTTATTAATATTATATTTATTATATTTATATTTTATATTATAAATGCAAAAGTAACTCTGTCTGTCTGTCTGTCTCGCTTTCCTGCTAAAACTACTGAACCCATTTAAATGTAATTCGGTACACAGATAGTTTAAAGCCTGAGAAAGGACATAGGCTACTTTTTATCCCGGTAGTATGTTCCCGCGGGATAATTTCTGACCTCCACGCGGGCGAAGCCGCTGGCAAAAGCTAGTAACTTTATATTTTCTATTTTCCTTTTTCGTAACCGTTTCAATAATAATTATAAACAACATTATGAGACAATTAGTAAAAAAATGTGTTTCAAACAAGGTTACCTCATTTTTTCAGTATCCTGGTTTGGTGACTTATCTCAAGCATTCTCAGGCGGATTGGAATTATACATCAGAAGATGACAAGTACAGCTATCAATGCCAGGCCTCAAAGAACATGCACCTCAGCCAAGGTCAGATGCTTGGAGGAACTAGCGCGTTGAACTACATGCTCTACTCTAGAGGAAATCCTCAGAACTTTGAGGACTGGTACTGTATCACGAAAGACCCGAACTGGAAATGGAAGAACGTTCTACCATACTTTATTAAATCGGAAGCTATTTACGACACTGCCATCATGAATTCTTCTCTTAAGTATTTCTTTGGTAACAAAGGGTACATCGGAGTAACCAGAGATAAAAACCCATTTACTGCTCAATACTTACAAGGCTTTGAGCAAATAGGTAAAGATATGATCGATGATATAGACGGCAATAGAATCGGATATTCTCGAGGACTAGGTACGGTGTATGATGAAAAGAGGCAAGATGCTGGATCTCAGTATTTACAACATGTCACTGAAAGTCAGTATTTAGCAGTAGCAAAAGGCACTTTAGCTACCAAAATAATATTCAATGAACACAGAAATGCTGTAGGTGTCGAAGTTATCACAGATGAGGAAAAGAAGATAGTAATAAATGCAAGACGTGAGATTATCATATCTGCTGGTGCTATAAAATCACCACAGCTTCTGATGCTATCAGGCTTAGGTCCAAGAAAAGATCTAGAAAAACTCAATATTTCATGTATCTGTGACTTGCCTGTTGGAAAAAATCTTCAAGATCATATCGCTGCTTTAATTCCCCATAAAACAAACAAGAAAATAAGACGAGGAGACAGAGTCGACCCCGGTGAATTTCCCGCAGGACTATTTATAGGATATGGAGCATTAAATGAATCACATGAAAATCACCACTCGAAGCATCCAGACTACCAAGCTACGGGCCTCATAATGAACGATATGAAATTCGTTTTGCAATTCTGTGCATCCACTTTCAACTTCCCAAATGCTACTTGCAATAAGCTTTCTGATGAAGCCAATGGCAACCAAGTACTGATAACTTTGTTAAGTAATTTGTACGCTCACTCCCGTGGTCAAGTTCAACTACGGAGTACTGATCCCAAGGATCCTCCAAAAGTATTCTTGGACAGCTTCTCAAATGACCGTGATTTGGATGATATTATCAACTACATATACCATTATTTAGAAGTTGAAGATTCTGAAGCTTTCAAAAGTCTAGGAGCAACGATGATAGATCTGACAAAACCAAGGTGTGATGTTTTTGAAAAGGGAAGCCGGGAGTACTGGCGATGCTATACACTATGTATGATGGTTAGTCTAGGACACTACAGCGGGACCTGTGCAATGGGGTCTGTAGTAGATAGTAGACTACGAGTTCACGGTGTGAAGAAGCTGAGAGTAGCAGATGCAAGTATTATGCCAACCCATGTAACTGGTAATATTTGCGCTACAGTAGTTATGATAGGAGAAAAAGCTGCTGATATTATAATACAAGACGCTGGAGCGTACAATGATGTTGAACATGAGAAAATTAGCATTGATCAAATTAAAAATATGCCATGATTATTGTTTGATACATGATGTTCATTTAAATGTTAGTTTGATTGATTTATTCTAATAAAACGATGTAAAATATGTTACAATTATAATTTTTTTATAACATCTGCCACTTGACAATAGCCATAGCTCTGGCTAACAGTTATTTTTTTTTAAATCCAGTGTACATTTATTTTATCTGTTCCTAGTATCTGATGATACTGGGAACAGATAAAATAAATGTACACTGGTTGCGAAAATAACTCCCCGTATGCTAACAAACCTTTACTCTGAAAAACAAATATTTTATGTATTCCTGCATGGAATAGAAATGAGAACCTTAGTTGGACGTACAATTCACAAGTCATGCCTTGCCATGCATTCACGAGCCAATTAAAAAGTTTGACATGAAAACATGTTATTTTAAACCATTGTTCCCGTCAGACTGTCCAAAGGATTGTCCGATACGAGTCCAACAATATACTGACGTTAAATTTTAGTTGTTTCCCAAGTACCCATTTTTCTTCGAAGCCATTATGGACTTGTAGTTTCTGCTTGTAAAATATGCCTTTCAACGGATTGGGAGCAGTGTAAATGTGATAATTCGGTAGTGATAATGCCAATAAATTTATCAAATACTAACAATTTTTTATTGATAGTATAAATTCCAAGTATCATGTGGTGGCAAACGAATAAGTAGGATGGTAACAGATTTAGAACCTTGATTAGTCTTCACCATTAGCAATAGGACGCAATACAATCTAAATTCGATTTATTTGTTCGTTTCTTATCTAGAAGAATTTCTTTTAAACCCTTGAATATAAGTCACAACACTGTTGAAATAAAGCTCATATAGGCAGCAGGATGAGCTAAGAAGAGCATATATCATGCGAAGGCTTTGCTGGGATCAAGTGCTTTGGATTTATCAAAGTTTGTCCTAGTTTTTAGTGGGGTGACAGTGACAGCGGGTATTGTAACTCTGTTAATCATGGATTTCTTGAATGTATTGCCTGATTCTATTACTTAGGTAGTGGTCAAATTTGTAATTGCTGTAAGAATTAACATCAAAATGAAATTAATAGACTGCGAAAAGAAAAGCAATGTCATTACTAGATCGTATAACACAGTTTTAAATTCCTAGGATTACTGTAGAGGTTGTCTACACAAGGCGACCTTATATTAAATAGTCTGGATAGAAAATAATCATATTCAAACCGTCAATTGTCATTTAGAACAAGATTTCAAATTCAATTGTCATTTGGAACAAGATTTAATTTTTAGGGTTCCGTTGCCAAATGGCAAAAAATGGAACCCTTATAGATTCGTCATGTCTGTCTGTCTGTCCGTCCGTATGTCACAGCTACTTTTTTCCGAAACTATAAGAGCTATGCTGTTGAAAAACTATACATTTTGGGGTTCCCCATACTTAGAACTAAAACTCAAAAAAATTTTTTTCATCAAACCCATACGTTTGGGTATCTATGAATCGGTCTTTAAAAATGGTATTAAGGTTTCTAATATCATTTTTTTCTAAACTGAATAGTTTGCGCGAGAGACACTTCCAAAGTGGTGAAATGTGTGTCCCCCCCGTAACTTCTAAAATAAGAGAATGATGAAACTAAAAAAAACATCATATGATGTACATAACCATGTAAACTTCCACAGAAAATTGGTTTGAACGAGATCTAGTGAGTAGTATTTTTTTTTAATACGTCATAAATCGTAAACCGTAATTTACATTTCCTTCAATCAACTCAAATATGAAAAAAAAAACATTTAATTTCATAAACATAAACCTTATGCATAAACCGAGAATACCTACAGGTTTGTACCTCGGTGCGCGAGTCTGACTCGCACTTGGCCGGTTTTTTAAAGTAAAGGTTTTTGTTTCGAAAGGAAAGGACATGCACTGTAGGCGCAACACTGTTAACACAAAAGTGTTGAATAAACGAAATTATCATCTGCCTAGCCCGTTCCCAACAATGTTGGAGTCGGCTTTCAGTCTAACCAGATGCAGCTGAGTAACAGCATTTTACATGAAGCGACTGCTTGTCTGACCCCCACAACCCAGTTACTGGGTAATACGAAACTTTCGGGCTTCTGACGACCCGTAACGATTATCTAAGATCTACGAAAGACAGCCGGGACCAACGGCTTAACGTGCTTTCCGAGGCACAGAAGGGTCTCGGTATGTTAAGATGGTAACCCATCCACGGACCAACCGCGGCAAGCGTAGCTTAACCTGAACGATCGACACGAGCGGCTGGTATAACTTAGCCACAAGCCCTTCCTTGTTGAATAAACGTAGTATCGATATTAAATCATACAACAAAGTGTTTCATTGCTTGATCCCGGTACACAAAAACTTCAGACCCTTACAGTACCTACTAAACATTTCTAAGACAGGGTAGTTGGTTTTCGTTTCAATATTCGTAATTACCGTGAAAATGTACATAAATTAACTGTTTTAAACCGGTTTGGACAGCTGACGCTCCTTTCAACAAGTTTACGTGGTCACAGATAAACTTTTCCCAAACGTAATTCTTTTTTTATTTCTTCGTACATCGGTACCCTGCATTACCTGACCCCTCCTACACAGAAGAAATGAGGAAGAGGGGTCGGGTAATGCAGGGCACCGACTGTACTATCGTCTTGTTTTTGTTAGAATTTGTATTTGTGAATTTTTTATTTTCTAACTAGAGCATCGATATTTTTTGTAAATTTTATCATTTTATGCATATTTTACTTCTTTATCCAGTTGCTCAAAGATATTGCTTTTTGGACTATTTTCTTTTTTGCAACAGCTATAACTAACGCGCCGTTCAGACTCGGAGTCCATCAAACCGCGATGTGCAAAGCGGAGAGGAGAGGAGATGCTCAACAGCTAGCAGGGTATCTCCACCGAAGCTGTGCGGTGATGCGTACTGACTAGACCGAAGAAGAGATGTGTACCAGCTAGAGCGAGCAGGCGGAATTTGCGACACGAGGGAACTTACATCTCTTGCTGTTCATTGCTGCACGCCGTAGTCAGCTCGCGAGACACAGCTCTCATATCTGTTTTATTCGCAGTATGAGACTTCTCTCTCTCTCTCTCTATCTCTCTCTCTCTCTGATATGTAAATAACGAAATTCTATCGATTGTTTCAAACACATTTCCACTCTTCTTGTCTCATCTCCCTTTTTTGGTAGAGTCTTGGCCTCAGATGAGGAGGGTACGGGGTTTTGTTAGAAATTAAATTAAATGATAAATGATTTTATTTCTGTAAGTGGGCTTGTACAAACACTTTTACATGTCAATTATATTTTTTAGGGTTCCGTTGCCAAATGGCAAAAAACGGAACCCTTATAGATTCGTCATGTCTGTCTGTCTGTCTGTCTGTCCGTCCGTATGTCACAGCCACTTTTCTCCAAAACTACAAGAGCTATGCTGTTGAAACTTGGTAAGTAGATGTATTCTGTGAACCGCATTAAGATTTTCATACAAAAATAGAAAAAAAACAATAAATCGTGGGGTTCCCCATACATAGAACTGAAACTCAAAAATGGTTTTTTTCATCTAACCCATACGTGTGGGGTATTTATGAATAGGTCTTCAAAAATGGTATTGAGGTTTCTAATATCATTTTTTTCTAAACTGAATAGTTTGCGCGAGAGACACTTCCAAAGTGGTAAAATGTGTGCCCCCCCCCCCCGTAACTTCTAAAATAAGAGAATGATAAAACTAAAAAAAATGTATGATGTACATTACCATGTAAACTACCACCGAAAATTGGTTTGAACGAAATCGAGTAAGTCGTTTTTTTTTAAAACGTCATAAATCGTAAACCGCAATTTACCTTTCATTTAATCAACTGAAATATAAAAATTAAAAAAAACATTTATTTTCATAAACATGAACCTTCTGCATAAACCGAGAATACCTACAGGTTTGTACGGAACCCTTTGTGCGCGAGTCCGACTCGCACTTGGCCGGTTTTTAAACTAGATGAGTTCGGCGTTTCCTAACTGACTACTCTGAGAAGAAAGGCCGAAACAAACTCAGAGGTCACAGTCTCTTTTAAAGTCCAGACATAAACTTGTTCACATCATGTGAAGATCATGTAGATTGATGACTGAAATGGTCTTTTGAAGAAAGAACCACACAGATTGAGTGGACCTGTCCAGTCAGTGCAAGCATTTGTCACTAATCATTTAGCTCAACTCGGAACATAAGGAGCCCAACGCTTTGACGAACAGTACCAAAGAAAGGACATTTGGGTAGGCCACATAAATTACTCAAACTGCCAGATCATGATTACTAAGAACGAAAGAAAACAAAATTAAAAAAAAGACCCACATGCTCTTCACATTCACAATAATTAAAACAATACGATACTTTACAAAGTAAATATTCATGTCATTGTATATATAAAAAAAATATCAATGTCAATGTGTATATAAAAAAAAGAAACGGATATAATTTTGTTGGTCAGATCATTTGATGACCATGTAGATCGGTGTCTGAAATGGTCTTTGGATGAAAGAACCACACAGATATTGCCACTAACTACTCAAACTGCCAGACCATAATCAAAAGAGAAACATAGTCCTCAAATTCTCAGTATTCAAAGTAATATTCATACAATTAATATTCATGTCATGTGAAATAATAAAAAAAGAGTAAAAATAGCAAAACAATAATAATAATAAAAAAAACAACATTCAGTGTAGATTTATTGGAGCAGCTCAATCCCAGGCCGTTTTATCCTCAATATAGTCTTTAACAGTATAATAGGCTTTCTGACATAATTTACGCTTTATAAAAGATTTGAATTTATTGAGGCTTAGTTCTTGAATGAGGCTAGGAAGTTTATTATAAAAACGAATACATTGGCATCTAAACGAGCCACCTATTTTCTTGAGCCTGGTCTTAGGAACAACAAATTTTTGTTTGTTTCTAGTATTGACATTATGGATATCACTCTATCTTTTAAAAAGATTAATATTTTTATGTGCATACAGCAGATTTTCATAAATATACTGAGAAGGCACAGTCATTATATTAATCTCTTTATATTTGTCTCTGAGGGAGCATCTGGGACTTAATTTATAAATCGAATGAATTGGCCTTTTTTGTAAAACATAAATTGTGTGAATATTGGCGGCATTTCCCCACAGCAGAATACCGTACGACATCACGCTATGAAAATAACCAAAGGAAACTAAACGGGCTGTCTCTAAATCAGTTAAATCACGAATTTTTCTAACAGCGTATGCTGCAGAGCTAAGCTATTTTGACAATTTATCTATATGGGGGCCCCATTGAAGCTTGGCATCCAGGGTTATGCCTAAGAATACTGTGGTATCTTCGGGTTTCAACACTTCACCGTTTATGAGGACACTAGTTTCTACTTGTCTAACATGAGGTATCGTAAACTTAATACATTTAGATTTTTTCTCGTTAAGAAGTAGGTTATTAACATTAAACCAGTTAACTACGTTAGCAAGGGCTCTATTTACATTGTCAGTAACCAGCTGCTGACGTCTGAGTTTGAATAAAAGTGAAGTGTCATCTGCAAACAACACTATATCATGTTTATTCTTTATGAGGTAAGGCAAGTCATTTATATAAATAAGAAATAAAAATTGGCCTAAAATTGAGCCCTGGGGGACCCCCATTCTAACTTTAGATCCAGGTGATCTTTTTCCGTTGACGTCAACTCTCTGAATCCTATCACTCAGGTATGAAGTAAGAAGATCCAGAGAGGCGTTCTAGATTCCGTAGTGGTGAAGTTTCCTGATCAATGTTTCATGAAGAACACAATCGAATGCCTTGGACAAATCGCAAAAAATACCCAAAGCATCGCATTTGTCCTCCCACGCATTATGTATATGACCTAAAAGTTCAACTCCGGCATCGGTAGTTGAACGACCCTTTGTGAAACCAAACTGTTTGTTGTGTAATAAGTTATGTTTATTAAAAAATCGTTGCAATTGATTTAGAATAAGTTTTTCAAAAATTTTACTGAAAGTAGGTAGCACTGAAATTGGTCTATAGTTAGTAGCTTCTGATGTGCTACCCGATTTAAACAACGGTATTATTTTACTGTTTTTCATAAGATCAGGAAACTCGCCACGGTCAATACAATTATTAAAAAAAATTGGTTGCCTGTAAAGTCGGTATACGGGCGAAAGTTTTACGTGACAACGACTTTGAGTGGTAAAATAATTTTATGTCTGTCTCTCTCGCTCTTAGGCGGGCTAACCATGCCCGAGTGGAAGGGACGCGTGCCTCTCACTCGCTCTCATTGTGAGCGCATAACATGAGCGGAGCGTAACGCAGTTTCTTGAAGTGTCACCCGGCAAACCAATTTATAAGACGTTGTCACGTCAATAACAGCTAAAGTTGGTGCTACAATGTTTATGATCGACTTAGCAGTATCCACAGAATTACCCCATAAATCGACGGTCTTTTTTACATTCAAAGAGTGAAAAGTTTTAACGATATCGTTACAGGTTACATATTGGAAATGAAATTCATTATCACAAACAGAAACGTTTTCTTTAAGTAGAGACTCTGCAGCAGTGGGTGATGAGTTCAAAGATTTGGTAGTAGATACTGGAATCTCTGCAAATAAATTTTCAAAGGCTGCGGCGACTTGAGAATCTGATTTAATTATATTGTCCTCAATAGCTAGACTGTAGTCACTACTTCGGTTGCATGACCTTCCTGTTTCGCTATTAATGATAGTCCAAGTCGTTTTAATTACATTACTGCTATTTTTAATTTTTAAACTCAAATAACGTGACTTGGCTATGCTACAAACTTTTTTAAATAATTTTGAATAATTTTTGACACACAAATTAAATTCAGCAGTGTTTATACAAGTCCGTTCATCATATAATTCATAAAGTCGTTTTCTACTTTTATGTATACCAGAGGTGGCCCAATCACTAAAAGAAGCATTAATACTAATCGAAAAAGTCTTTGGAATAAATATGTTATCAAATTGTGTGCAATATATTTAAAAAAAATCATTATATTGTCCATTAGGGTCATCATTTGGCAACACAAGTGGTAGATTATTCGAAAGTTTAGTTTTAAACATTTCCAAGCGATTGACAGTTTTTGGGTTAACAGTGATATCTTTTTTAGTTTTTTTTTATGTTTAAATGATAAATGATTTTATTTCTGTAAGTAGGTTTGTACAAACACTTTTACATGTCAATGATATTTTTTTTAAACTAGATGAGTTCGGCGTTTCCTAACTGACTACTCTGAGAAGAAAGGCCGAAACAAACTCAGAGGTCACAGTCTCTTTTAAAGTCCAGACATAATCTTGTTCACATCATGTGAAGATCATGTAGATTGGTGACTGAAATGGTCTTTTGAAGAAAGAACCACAGAGATTGAGTGGACCTGCCCAGTCAGTGCAAGCATTTGTCACTAATCGTTTAGCTCAACTCGGAAGATAAGGAGCCCAACGCTATGACGAACAGTACCAAAGAAAGGACAAGGACAAGAACGAAAGAAAACAAAATTAAAAAAAGACCCACATAGTCTTCACATTCACAATAATTAAAAAATACGATACTTTACAAAGTAAATATTCATGTCATTGTATATATAAAAATTATCAATGTCAATGTGTATATAAAAAAAAAAGAAACGTATATAATTTTGTTGGTCAAATCATTTGATGACCATGTAGATCGGTGTCTGAAATGGTCTTTTGAAGAAAGAACCACACAGATTGAGTGGACCTGTCCAGTCAGTGCAAGCATTTGTCACTAATCGTTTAACTCAACTCGGAAAATAAGGAGCCCAACGCTTTGACGAACAGTACCAAAGAAAGGACATTTGGGTAGGCCACATAAATTACTCAAACTGCCAGATCGTGATTACTGAGAACGAAAGAAAAAAAAGATTTAAAAAAAGACCCACATAGTCTTCACATTCACAATAATTAAAACAATACAATACTTTACAAAGTAAATATTCATGTCATTGTATATATATAAAATTATCAATGTCAATGTGTATATATAAAAAAAAAAAGAAACGGATATAATTTTGTTGGTCAGATCATTTGATGACCATGTATTTCGGTGTCTGAAATGGTCTTTTGATGAAAGAACCACACAGATATTGCCACTAACTACTCAAACTGCCAGACCATAGTCAAAAGTGACACAGTAACCCACATGGTCCTCAAATTCTCAATAATCAAAGTAATATTCATACAATTAATATTCATGTCATGTGAAATAATAAAAAAAAGAGTAAAAATAGCAAAATAATAATAATAAAACAACATTCAGTGTAGATTTATTGGAGCAGTTCAATCCCAGGCCGTTTTATCCTCAATATAGTCTTTAACAGTATAATAGGCTTTCTGACATAATTTACGCTTTATAAAAGATTTGAATTTATTGAGGCTTAGTTCTTGAATGAGGCTAGGAAGTTTATTATAAAAACGAATACATTGGCATCTAAACGAGCCACCTATTTTCTTGAGCCTGGTCTTAGGAACAACAAATTTTTGTTTGTTTCTAGTATTAACATTATGGATATCACTGTATCTTTTAAAGAGATTAATATTTTTATGTGCATACAGCAGATTTTCATAAATATACTGAGAAGGCACAGTCATTATATTAATCTCTTTATATTTGTCTCTGAGGGAGTATCTGGGACTTAATTTATAAACTTCGTCTTTACATTTGGAATAGTGATCAATTGACCACAATGATCTGAGTCTAATAAATTAATAATTTCTTTGTGGATTGCTTTAACATCTGTATAAATGTTATCTAAGCATGTGGCACTATTGGGAGTTATTCTAGTTGGCTTCAAGAATTGGTTAGCAAGATTGTATGACTGAAACAAACTAATAATTTTAGTACTGAACCCAGAAGTTTCTAACAAGTTAACATTAAAATCACCGCAAGTGATGATAAAATTATTTGAATTAGAAATTTTGTGCAACACTTCATCCATTACCTTTTCAAAACAATCATACAATCCTGAAGGAGGTCTGTACACACTTAATACAATGAACTGCTCCAATTCAATACAGGCTATTTCAATTGTCCGCTCAACAGAGAGGCTCACAATATCCTTACGGTCTTTAAATTTGAGCTGGTTATTTACTAAAATTAGTGAGCCACCATGTATAGCTTTTTCTCTGCTGAACGAACTACCAACCTGGTGGTTACTAAAATTGAATATGAACTGGTGGCTTTTAAGCCATTGTTCTGTTATACAAAAAATATCTATATTGTTACAGTTCAGGAAAAATTCTACTTCTAAATCTTTGTTCAAAAACCCTTGAATATTTTGATGCACCAGGTTTATACGATTTAATTCTTTTACACTTACATTTGATTTCTTATTTGCCATACTAACATTGTTGCTAGAGGTTGCCTCTATTGTCTTAATTTCTAATTTAAATGGAAATCAATATCTACAAGTGCTGCCAAATTATTGGCAGTACAGTTTAAAATGTCATTGCATTGCTCAAAAGAAGCAAGTTGTTTAGCCAAATTCTTGGCTGTAATAGAAACAAAGTATGCTAGCGATGCTGCTATCTGTCTTCTATGATAGTTTGAGAGATAGAACATTACATTATTATGTCTATCTTTTGTCAAATATAAATTATTACCAACATAATTGCTGGTATCCAATAAGTGAAATAAATTATTATGAAATGTCAAATTATGCAATGTCATATTAATTTCAAATCTTAACCTATTTTCTTCCTGTGGCAAACTGTTACTATAAGGGAATGTAAACAATACAATTCTTCTCAACTTAAGATTACAAAATTAATTACATTGTCACTCATGACAATCTGATTCACTATCTTACTTACATAAGGCCCCGCTCGCCAGTACTTCGGTCTAAACGGCACATATCACTTCTTTCGGTCACTCACACCCCACCTTTTGCAGAACGTGGTTAAACTTTTGCGAAGACGGATATTGTAACAAATTACTTTTGTCATTTTATCATAACGTCGGGGTTATGTGCAACGAAGCTTTTGTCCTCAGCGTGTAGAGAGAGAGCTCTTAGTCACTCGGGAACTTTAAGTAATAAAGAATCATATTTTAAAGGAAAATGTTTCACCATTCGTGCAGAAAAACTTACTGTGTTTGCAAGTTTGATATTTATGACTGGCCAACATTAGTTTCATTTCTCACCCGGCTAACCCCTAGAAAGACATATACTGATCATATTGGTGATGTTCTGCAGAAAGGTCAAGTTCATAGTACTTGCAACCGGCGTGCATGACCGGAGAAAAGATCGTGACAGAGGCAAAAGGAGTATGTGAGCATCAGTGCGGGTGGCTTTCTGTCAGCCGGGCGTCGAAAGCCGCTTAACGATCTCCGGCCACCAAAAGGAGATGCCGGTGGTGTGCGGTAAATTCAATCGAAGATATTTTTGTAACAATGTATCTTAATATGTTTCATCTGTTTATAACTACTTCTACCGTAGAACGGGGCTATTTGGATTTTCGGGGGTTATTTGGAACGAAGTAATTGTAAGATTCACATAAATTCTACCAAAACATCAAATACATCTTTTTTTTTAATTTCTGATAACACTTTGACTTATTTTTAATATATAGATTTAATTTTGACGTTATCGTGACACGCGTCTTCGAATTGTGATCTCCGTACGAAAAATTGTAAAAAGTCAACTTTTTGAAGCCGTCCAACTTTCATCTAGTAAGGATAAAGTTTATTGATTTTGTGCAAAACAAGGTTGATTATTTATCATTGAAGTTACTGGGATTACGTGTGAGTAAGGGATATTTCATTTCCCTTTTGTTTAGAAGTTAATTTTGCAATTTTACCAAAAGGGGCTATTTGATACGGTATTTCGGGTTATTTGGAACACTGTCTCAAATAGCCCCAAATTGCTTTTATTAAAATCTAAATTAGTTACTATATTTCTTTTTAGGTTCTTTGTTCAAACACCATGATACGTGTATATAAAAGACGTTATGGAAATTGGCGAAAAAGAACACATTTTTACCATATGGCTCATATGGTCCGGAAGGGTTCTCTATTGTGACCTAACTTTTTTATCCATAATCTAAAGAGCCATAATTTTTTTTGCCCTAATTATCATTTGTACGAATGATAACTTGCCCGAACTAAATGTCACATAATATCACATGCCATAAAATTGAAATCCCTAAATACAACATGCACTGACTCCGTTTGTCATAAATATTACTATCAATAAGAGTCAAAAGACTTAAAACTGTTTTCCATAAAAGGTATAAGTTCTAAATTCAAATTATTTTATGTTTATTTATCCTAATTATATTTTTAAAACAAATGTGTATTACGGAGTTCATTAAGAATTTCATTATTTTATCAAATCCAACTGATACAATACATAATTAGTAAATATGCAAAAGCATTATGGCATTTATCAAGGCCTGGCATGGCGCTGCATGTATTATCACTCAATAAATATATCACTCAATAAAACAGGTGATTGTGAACATGTGGTTTTATTTCCCTCTAAGAAACATGCAAACAAGCATACACCATGCATGCAGCATGCATGCAAGCAAGCAACATGCAATCGAGCATGCAAGCAAGCATGCATCATGTAGCATGCAAGCAAGCATGCAGCATGCAAGCGAGCATGCATGTAAGCAGGCAAGCAGCATGCAATCGAGCATGCTAGCAAGCATGCAGTATGCAAGCGAGCATGCATCATGCAGCAGGCATGGTTTCTGTCACGGCTCCGGCACTGCGGGGCTTAGGCGGTCCCACGCAACCTTATCGTCGCAGACGGTTTAACGATCACCACCGCAGCTTCGTCTTGCTGGCCGGCTCCGCCGGCCAGCCTCAGCAGCAGCGGCGAGCGTTACAACCACCTGCTCCTCAGCTTGCGGGCCGCCTCGCCCCTCCGCGCCTACGCGATTTTAAATTACACTCTAGGGGTAGGGCAGACAAGACTACGTGGAGTCGGATTTACAGCGATTCGTTTCTGTCACTAAAACCTAACTTGTAGCAATTTTTTACTACTAACGATTTTATTAAAAATGAACATTCGGCATAATACACTTTATATAATACAATACTTAGGACATATGACTTTATAACATGCAAAATTAGGAGACTTAATGATTACCTATAGTATTTGATATTATGACAGAATAGTTTTAGAAGCAAAGATAATTATGTAAAACAAAATTTCGACTTTTTGAATATTATGGTTACTGCCGTTTATAGCTAACGTGTTATGGATAATGATTTTCGGACAAACAATTTTAGGAGAAGAAAGGGAGTACCGTTCGGAAGACTTGGAAAATGCAATACATGAAGTGCGTTCGGGAACACTCTCCGTTGGAATGGCGGCAAAAAAATATGAAGTTCCGAAAAGTACCGTTTTACGGCGATATAGGAATAAAAATACAAGCCAGGATTCAGCCGGACATCCTACACTTTTGTAGCACAACATATTGAATTTTTAAGACAATATATGTAACTGTTAAATATATTGTAATTTAATATAATGTATAATGTAATATGCCTAAGTAGTACTAACGAAGCAAGACTGTTCTTTTTTTTTCTATGATTATGGTGTATATGACTAATGACGGTGATGTAATTTCATGATGTTTTATGCATGCACTAGAAATATTTGCACGACTGATAAGTCGAATATAGTGAAACACAAATTATTTAACCATGTTACTATGTAAATACCTATATTCTGGCAAATAAATTTATTTCATTTCATTTCATTTTAATTTAGGGTTAAAATTGAATTTTAAAAAGTTTGTCTGAATACTATTATGCTAATAGTCATTATACCGAGTAAAATTATGCCAAAACAAATTAGCCTTCAAGATCATTATGCCAAAATAGGTATGCCAAAGTAAATTAGGAAGAAGAAGATTATGCGAAAAATAGGGATCCCGTTTGATAAGTTTTGTTTTAATAAATTTTTGTTAAAAATTTTATCGCGAAGTGCGAGATATTTTAGTTGATAAGTTTTATTTGCTAAATTTGAAACGAAAGATTGATATATTTTTAAGAAGAATATATTATTTTTGTTACTATTAATTATTTTTGTGATGTTGATTATTTCTGCCAAAAGCAAATAAAAGTTAATTTGAAAAAAAAATTATTCTTCACCAAAATTTATAAGTATGTGTGGATATTCGACTTAATAATGGATAGTTGTTCAATCTTAACCGTTCGAAATGTCGCCGTGACTGATCAATTTGGTATTTACTTTTAAATTCAGCTAATTCCTACACAGAATCCTTTAGATTCCAAATAACCCCATCGCAGGCTTATTTGAGACACCCCACAAAGAAATTTATAAATTGGACTGTATTGAACCTACTTGTTTGTTATCTTCATTAAAATGTAGATCAAGGTATGTAAATGAAGCTCTTTTACACTTCATTTAATTTGAATTTCCCGCGCATAACTGGCAAGACATACTTTAAAGCATTATCTGTGGTGGCAGCACTTTTGACTCTATGTTTACTATGAAAATCTATCACTTAAAAGATTCTCGCTGGTTTTGTACAATTACAGCGTTAGCAAGGTTTTTATTAGAAATAATTTCAATTACTATTGTGAAAGAATTAATATTTGAAGCAATAGCTTTTAATGTTGTTTCTCTTTACAGGTTAGTAAATAACAGCTATTTGTATCATGTAAAAATAAGTTGTATTTGCAAATATGGTTTCTGATGTTCATAAAAAAATAAATTCCTCTTTACAGAGCAACAACCTTAGTTTTGTTTCAATAAACAACATATTACAAAACAACATTATTTATAGCTGTTGTAAACTATGGAAAAGCTTAAATTTGAATTTGTTGTGAAACCGGCTGAAGATCCGAAGACTAATGTGATCTGCATAACCTCAATTATGGACGCCGATGGAAATGTGTTTTTGATTCCTGAACAATTACAACCAATAAAACTGCATACTGAGTTAATTAAAACTCAAACTTTTCAAAAAGTAAGGGCAACACTGCAAAAAAGACACGAAGAAAGACGAGTATGGATTTCATTATCAGCAGAATTGCGTGATACATATACGGATGAAGATGGAAATATGCAGTTCAAGGGATATTTACTGGAGGAAAGTACACCTAAAACACAACAGGTTTTAACGAATGAAATTTCAACAGAAACTCTTACAAAAATCTTAGAAAGTTTCGCTGAATCGAAAAAAGAATCGAAGCAGTCTAATTTAAAGAAGTTATCAGAAAAATTTGTAATAGAAAAATTCACAAAAAAAACATCAAGTGTAACACAGTGGATGGATATCTTCGAAGCTGAATGTAAACGTATAGGTATAAATGATGATATTGAAAAGATACAAGTATTTCGCTTATTTATAGAGGATTCTTGTCAAGATTGGTATAATTCTATGCTTATAAAATACACAATCAATTTCGAATGGTGTAATTGGAAAAAAAAAATGTGCAACATATGTGGACAAAGGCTGGTCACCAATAAGGTATGCTTTTTTGTTTAAATACAGGCAGGGTACGTTACTGGAATATGCTTTAAAGAAAGAAAGGCTTTTGTTAGAGGTAAATAAATTACTGGATAAACGTACTTTAATTGATTTAATTGTAATTGGGTTACCTAATTTCATAGCAGATGAAATTGACAGAAATACATTGAAAGATACTGAGGATTTATTTAGTAGTATCCGGGGCCTAGAACATTTAATGGACAATAAGACAATGGGGAAAAAAATAATAGATTGGGAAAGTAAGACAAAAGGAAAAAAATTAAAAGGTAGACCATGCAGAATCTGTGAAAAAGAAAAGAAAGGGACTCGGTATCATTCGGAATCTGTATGTTGGTTTAAAAAAAAGGATGATGATCCCTCTAAAAAACAGCCAATTAGAAGTGTTAATAATTCTGAATTACGATTCAGGATCCTGAATCGTAAATCCCGAACGTTTCTATGGAATCATTTATTATTAACTTGGTTTTGATTAATGGTGGAATAATTAGTTTTTTGGATCTATTTGATTTAAACTCATTTCTAATTCAGAATTATTAACACTTCTAATTGGCTGTTTTTTAGAGGGATCATCATCCTTTTTTTTAAACCAACATACAGATTCCGAATGATACCGAGTCCCTTTCTTTTATTTTTCACAGATTCTGCATGGTCTACCTTTTAATTTTTTTCCTTTTGTCTTACTTTCCCAATCTATTATTTTTTTCCCATTGTCTTATTGTCCATTAAATGTTCTAGGCCCCGGATACTACTAAATAAATCCTCAGTATCTTTCAATGTATTTCTGTCAATTTCATCTGCTATGAAATTAGGTAACCCAATTACAATTAAATCAATTAAAGTACGTTTATCCAGTAATTTATTTACCTCTAACAAAAGCCTTTCTTTCTTTAAAGCATATTCCAGTAACGTACCCTGCCTGTATTTAAATAAAAAAGCATACCTTATTGGTGACCAGCCTTTGTCCACATATGTTGCACAATTTTTTTTTTCCAATTACACCATTCGGAATTGATTGTGTATTTTATAAGCATAGAATTATACCAATCTTGACAAGAATCCTCTATAAATAAGCGAAATACTTGTATCTTTTCAATATCATCATTTATACCTATACGTTTACATTCAGCTTCGAAGATATCCATCCACTGTGTTACACTTGATGTTTTTTTTGTGAATTTTTCTATTACAAATTTTTCTGATAACTTCTTTAAATTAGACTGCTTCGATTCTGTTTTCGATTCAGCGAAACTTTCTAAGATTTTTGTAAGAGTTTCTGTTGAAATTTCATTCGTTAAAACCTGTTGTGTTTTAGGTGTACTTTCCTCCAGTAAATATCCCTTGAACTGCATATTTCCATCTTCATCCGTATATGTATCACGCAATTCTGCTGATAATGAAATCCATACTCGTCTTTCTTCGTGTCTTTTTTGCAGTGTTGCCCTTACTTTTTGAAAAGTTTGAGTTTTAATTAACTCAGTATGCAGTTTTATTGGTTGTAATTGTTCAGGAATCAAAAACACATTTCCATCGGCGTCCATAATTGAGGTTATGCAGATCACATTAGTCTTCGGATCTTCAGCCGGTTTCACAACAAATTCAAATTTAAGCTTTTCCATAGTTTACAACAGCTATAAATAATGTTGTTTTGTAATATGTTGTTTATTGAAACAAAACTAAGGTTGTTGCTCTGTAAAGAGGAATTTATTTTTTTATGAACATCAGAAACCATATTTGCAAATACAACTTATTTTTACATGATACAAATAGCTGTTATTTACTAACCTGTAAAGAGAAACAACATTAAAAGCTATTGCTTCAAATATTAATTCTTTCACAATAGTAATTGAAATTATTTCTAATAAAAACCTCGCTAACGCTGTAATTGTACAAAACCAGCGAGAATCTTTTAAGTGATAGATTTTCATAGTAAACATAGAGTCAAAAGTGCTGCCACCACAGATAATGCTTTAAAGTAAATTAAGCGCGGGAAATTCAAATTAAATGAAGTGTAAAAGAGCTTCATTTACATCTCCCTCCCCCAGGTATACAATACTCCTCTGGTACTGGTATCAGTTTTGTAATGTGAAACAAGTTTGACTCTAACTTTTTGTATCCTGTATCTATTTTATAAATTGAGTTAGATATTTTTTCTAATATTTTATAAGGTCCAATTTTTAATTCATCTAGTTTTTTTTCTATTTAATCGGTTACCATTTTCCACATATACAAAGTCTCCTACATTTAATTGCTTATTTATTCTGTTTTTATCAAATTGTTGTTTATTGTAATTGTGTGAATGTATAGTTCTTTTCAAAGCTATTTTCCTATCTCTTAATAATTCATTTTGTGTTTTATGTTCTTTCAACTCATCTGGTAAGATATCAATAACTTTTCCTTCCATTAAATAAGTTGGGGAAAATCCTGTCACTGAGTGTTCGGTTTCATTATATCTCTGGGTGCATTTATGAGCGATAGTTGTCCAAGATATTTTATCATTTTTTTCATTAATTGTACATCTTATCTTGTTTACTAATGTTTGATTTAACCGTTCATTTAATCCATTTGAGAAAGGTGCATTTACTGCAGTGAAGATAATAGGTATGTTTTCTTTTCTTAAAAAGCTTTTAAATTCTTTTGAATTTATGCCCGGGTATTGGTCTGATAAAACCATTCCAATTTTATTTTCAGGAACAACTTTTTTTATGAGTTTAATAAAATCATCTGCGTTTTGGGTTTTTGATGTCAATATGTAGGCATATCTGGTGAAATGGTCTACAAGAAGATATAAAATAAATTCCTCTTTGCAGAGCAACAACCTTAGTTTTGTTTCAATAAACAACATATTATAGGTATATTAAATTCAAAAAAAAATTAAGCGTTCTCATAACGTAAACGGTTAAAAAACTGAAAGCCAATTTTCAACAAAAACTATACCAATTCGCCCCGTTCAACGGTATGTTTAATGCATGCCGTGGCAGCCTTTAATTACGGCTACGCTATATTATGTCGAATATAAGTGCTTTATAACATGTATTTTAGTGTAAGCTTTGTTGGTTGTCCTTAAATAAATAAATAAATTTGGGGCAGTGTCGACACTCACGCAGTTAGGCTCCAAGAGGTGGCACGCAGTATGCGCGCCTTGATGGGTGGATATGCGGTCATAGGATAGGCCGAACTTGGTAATGCAGCGCGCTAGGCATGGCGGGTTATTGACAAACGGTGGTCTGGCGAATGTACAAGCTTCTCTCAGGGCCCCAACACATGGTACTAGGAGAAATAGTGGGGTTTTAATCGGAAGAATTCGTTATAACCCTCAGTTCATCCCAGATGGACCCTCCGTCTCCATCCATGAGGATATCCCCACGGAAAATAAATAAATTAAAGGTGGCTTGGGGTGCTTCGACAGGAAACCTCCTCGTGTGCCCGTGGGTTGGAGTTCCCTTATGGATACGTCCGGGGGGAAGGCCAATCTCCGGGACGGTGCACCCTGGGGTGCGGGCAAAGACTCCCCATTGGGTACTTTGTGCCGAAGGGGAGTTTTTGCCCGTATGCGAATGTCCTTTCGGAGGAACGCTTCACCGTGTGTCCCTCTGAGCTCTAAGCAGAGGCGCACAGCGGTGGAGTTAGAGCGGGCTCGGTGTGCACTAACCTGCCGCCGGGCAGGCAAGAAGAAGTCTCCTCCTTCTGCCACCGTTAGTCTCGTAGCCCTGAAGATTGTCACGGTCATGTCTCTGACTTTTGACGGGGGTCGAGGGTCTTGGCTTAATCGCCCGGGCCGCGAGGTAGAAAACCTCTATAAAAAATCACCCAAACCTTCAAGCGGCGACGCACCGTGACAGCTTGACTAATGGGTAGCTGAATTAGTCACTAGTGCAAACCACTGAATTTTGTGTCTAGAAAGTTTTTACTCGTGGGAACTGAAATGGAAAAATATTTAAAAAAACAACAAAACAAAGAGGTGGAAAGTAGCGATGCGGGGTTGGAGTCCGACGCCGCGTCGAGCGCGAAGGGCTCGCGTACGAGTCCGGAGCGAGGAGTGGCGGGCACTTCTGGAGGGAACCGTGAGTTCTCACTTCAACCGCCCTAAATCAGGGGCAGGTTAGGAGTCCTCCTCCGACGGCGGGCTGAGCTCGGCCCACCGGAAAATATCACGGCGCGGTGGGCTCTAAGAGCGGGGCACGGGAAGAGGGCTCCCCACCAAGGAGGCTGACGAGCTGAGCCGAGCAGGCTCAGCTGAGCCGACTCAAGGAGGAGAGAGACTCACCACGGAGGGGTACCCCTCTGGAGGGACCAGTACCCTCTCAGAGTCCTCCGGTGGCGAGTCGGATGCTGCGAGCGGCTCCGAAGAAATGGGCAAGTTCGCGGAGGTCGTGGCTGCGGCCATCAAGGCGGCGACCCTAAAAAGGCTCCAGACCTCGAAAGACAAGGCCATATCCGCAGCCACGAAAGCCATCGTGGTGGTAGCGAAGGCTTTTCACTCTGGGCCTCCAGTGGTGGATGGGGTGGTAGAACTGCGGGCGGAGGTCGCCCGTGTGACTAACGCCATGGAGCTCCTCCAAAAGGAGAATGCGGAGCTCCGTGCGGACCTGGTCGGACTCCGAGGAGCCGGCCCCCAGGTGGCATCGCAGGGGGGAGCGTGGCATGGGCAGGGCGTGCCCCTGCCTGCCGAGGACCAGGGGCTAACCCTGATGCGGCAGGGGCTCACCGCTTTCCAGAGTAGGTTTTCTGCTCTGGAGGCCGTTGTCCTGCGCCCCCCGCTAGCGGCAAGCTGGCCAGTTTCGGGCTGGCCTCAGGTGGTCATGGGCCAGCCAAAGGCCGCTTCAGCCCAGCCGAAGGCAGCTTCGGGCCAGTCGAAGGCTGTCTCGAGCCAGCCGAAGGCGGCCTCGTTTGCGGCTACTGCAGCTGCTGCGGCTGCCCCAGCCAAAGGGTCGGGGCAGACCAAAGGCCGGCCAAAGAAGGCACCCGCAAGGGCCCCAGCACCGGTGGTTAAGGGCCGCCAATGCCATCCCCGCCTGCTAAATCTCCCCCTGCCAACGCCGAATGGCAAGTGGTTGGGGAGAAGAAGAAGGCAAGCAAAGCTGCAAGGGCGGCCAGAAATAAAAAGAGGCAGAAGCGGCACAAAAAGAGCAGCGTCGCGGCTAGGCTCCGCGCCCCGAATTCCGCAGCTGTAGTGATTACACTACAACCGGAAGCGGTGAAAAAGGGCGTGTCCTACCGCAACGTGCTCTCTAAAGTGAAGGCAGCGGTGAACCTGCAGGAGCTTGGCATCTCCAACGGGCTCCGGGGTAAAGTTACTTTGACTGGGGCCCGGATGCTGGAGGTCCCAGGTGCGGCTAGTGGCCCGACCGCTGACGCTCTGGCTCTGGGCGTCGTTAGACGCAGAGGAGGCCCGGGTGTCCAGGCCCATCAAGTGCGCTGACATGCGCATCCTGGGCCTGGACGATTGCGTTACGGAGGCGGAGATGGTAGCTGCCATCGCTAGGGCGGGGGGTTGTTCTGCCGAGCAAGTGAGGGCAGGCACCATCCGCCCTGACAATGCGGGGTTGCGAACCGTCACGGTGCCGTACTTTGTCCCGCCCAGGGATGACTGGGTGGAGGACCTGAGCGGCTCAGTGACCCTCATTTTGTCGGCCGCCGCCGGGATCCCAACCCTCGAAGCTATCAAGAGGGGAAGAGGTTGCGTAGCAGCACGGTTCGGGGAGATTGTAGTGGTGGGCTATACTTCTCTCCGAGCCGAACTCTCGCCGAGTTCCACAAGTCCCTTGCGGAGTTGTGAGTCGTCATCGTCGGGTTCCGTCCCCTCCCCGTGCTCGTACTCGGGGACTTCAACGCCAAGAATTTGGCTTGGGGTTCCCGGTATACGGACGTGCGGGGCAGGATGGTGGAGGACTGGGCTCTGGAGACAGGCCTGGTCGTCCTAAACCGGGGTTCTGTACCTACGTGTGTACGGATGCGGGGTGACTCAGTGGTGGACATTTCGTTCGCCAGCCCCGTTCTGTCACCGCAGGTCATTGATAGGCGCGTCATAGAAGGGGTGGAGACGTATTCCGACCACCGGTACATCCGGTTTGACGTCTCCGCGCCAGACCCAGCTCCCAGCAGCGCCCAGAACCCAGCACTAAGCACGCCACAATTGCGGCGGCAAGTCCCCTCTTTGAGTAGTGGATAGAGAGGCACCATGGCGTCCTCACCTTCCGCCTGTTTTTTTTTTTTTTTTTTCAGGATGGGAAATCATCAAATGACTTCTCCCGCTCTGGGCGGAGCAGGAGGGCGTGTCAGACTTTTACTGACTAAAACCCACCCGTGTTCCATCAGTTGCCCATGTGCCAGGGTCACGGTATCTCTTTCGAACAATCACGCGACCCCGGCAGGCATCGGTCCTATTAGACCCCTACGCTGCTGCTGACATCTCTTTGAGGCGCGCGTGGAACACTGCGCGCCGTCGACCCGAGCTTGGTCCTTACCGGGCGGCGAGCTACCCATTGCTCGCCACCCGCTCACCTTCCGCCTGACGCACGTTCTCACCGGGCATGGGTGCTTCGGTGGGTTCCAATATTTACATGTAAAGATAACTCGCGAACAGTAGTGGCCCAGTGGTAATGGCCGCGACTTACGACTAGCAGGTCGCGAGTTTGAACCCAAATAGGCGCTTTACTTTGTGCAATTTTTCATCACCACTGCTCTCAAAACGGTGAAGGAAAACATCATGAGGAAACCGTCATATCTTAAAACCAAAAATTCGAGGACACGTGACATCTACCAACCCGCACTGGGCCCGCGTGGTGGATTATGGCCCAATCCCTCTTATCAAGGGAGGCCTATGTCCCATTAACGGGGGATGTGAGAACATTATAGTCACCTAAATAAACATTTACGCTCCTTTGATAGTTGACAATTAAGCATAGTCCCTTAACCTGTTCAGGCTGGATTTCAACAGAAATACAGGACGCGATCAGCACATTTATACCACATTCACAAGCTGTCAGTGTCATCCTTGTTATGGAATATGCCTACTGACACTTCTCTTAAACGTTTACATATGCTGATCGCGGTGTATCTATTTACTTATCAAAGTACACAGAATACGGAGTCACACAGTCAGCAATTACAGGTTAATCAGGAACTCTATAAATAGGCGATATATCTAATGAAAATAAAACTAAACGCGTTTTGTTTCATTGCTGAAAGTGGCACTCAAAGATATCAAAATAATTCCTAACAGTCACCTTTACATGAAGTACAAAATCTCCAACTAATGAAAAGTCCAGCCACGAAAAAGGAACACAAACCTAGCATTTAATTTGCATTTCAAAAGAGCTCTAATAGTTCACCTTGTAGGTACGCCGAAAGACGGAATCTATTCAAAGTAGCCGACAGCGGTGAGGAGGGTTCGACCCCAGCTGAGAAGAACAAGGCACAGGTAAATAACTTAACCTGGCTTTTTATCTGTAATGTGCGTAGGAGCAAAGCTGAGCTGTAAAGCAATGAAGATCTAAGCCACAAAAAAGGTAAGCAGTGTAGCGGAATAAGCAGGATGGCTGAAAAAGTACATGGCTTGTAAGGAAGCTATTCAATACAAGGAGTACGTTCTTTAGTCCATTTTAATAGACAGCCTATAAAGACGTCGGGCTAGGTTTTCAGATTAAAAATAAACATTAAAATAAAAAAAAAACAGTAAGAAAATAATGAAGAAATGGTTAATGGTAAAAATAACAAAAAAAAATTGGAATTAACTAATAAAATCCTATATCTGAAAAGCATATTTACAGCACATATAACATTCTGTTTATATGTATGTTACTTTAGATACCTTTATCGTAATGAGGAATCCAAGAACTAAGACCGACATCCTCAATTTAAACGTATATTTTTTTTTTGTTCCTTTCCACATACCTATAACCCATCACACTACAAAATAAGAGTAAACATGTATCTTCCGGGCTCGTTCCATTGTAAATCTCATCCATCTCTATCCTAAAAGTCGAGATCGAGTTCAAGAGCAGGTAATTTTTGCTATAAAAAGGGTCCAGTAGTGGTATATTAAAATTTAAGCTTGCAATTTTACCAGTACATTCTAACTAGGTAATGAACAAGAGAAGTTAAAGAATGTCATGCCATATCACCCTTTCTTCGAAGTTCTTTGACTCCAGTCGTAATATCACTTCATTTACTTAAAAGCGAGCCAGATTGAGGTTCTGTTCAATTCGGATGTTTGTAATAAAATATTTTATTGTTACTTCTGCAACTTTTGTAAAAATTTTAGGAGTTCGTAACTGAAGAATTAACAATCTCTTTGGAAAGGGTTGTTTGGTAAGGAAGGCAGAACATTAAATGTTAGAAAAGGACATTAAATATTTGTAAACAGTTCGGCGCAGTACCGCCGCTACATGGAATATGTTCCGTAGACCAGTTAAGAAGCTTAAAACGGAACGTAAAGTGAATATGCTGTTCATGAATATTTCGGGCGTTCTGAATTAGAAAATGTGGCTTTTGTGGCTAAATTTATCATTTTCATTTAGAAGTTGACGTTATATATGGCTTTATAAATTAAATACAATATTAAAAACCGAAAAGGTTTCACCCTGAAACCATTAGTAGTGTAGAATTGGGGGTTCTGCATCACTTGCTCGCTGCGCTCGACAAGTGATGCAGAATCCCCAATTATATTTACGGTCAACGATACAATTTGCAATGCAGATTGAATATTGTATTTCATTGTACCGCGCGTTGTCGAACTGGAACTAGCTGTGGAACAACATTATCTAAACAACAATATCAAGTTCGATCGCTGAGCATCGTTACATCGAAACGACGTGATGCGCATCTTGTACTAATGATTGTCGGCCTCATACAGCGTATCGCGCACTCCTACCTGTACGAAGTGTGACGACTGTTCATATTAAACAGATTGAACTATGGTTGTTGAATGACGATAGTGTGGCGAACATTCATAGGTAGAACAATGCAGTGCGACTGAATTATCAGTTTGTCAATTTAATTGTACTAGACGATAGACAGTAATGATTGATTCTGCTGAGTTTTATCTAAATCAATGCATACGTACGACTGTTTTATCTGTTTATCGTGTGTTTATTATTGAAGTATCTATGGAACATTACCTACTTAATACAGTAAATTATATTATTAGTATTCTCTTTCACTTTTGATAATTTTATAAAAGAATTTAAAAATAGTGAAAAACAAAACCCAGACCGAAACAAATACTTATTTGTTCCGTGCGGGAATTGAACCCGCGACACTCGACGAGTACTTGTGATGAGTAGAGTTCTTAACCTATGCGCCAAACGTGTCGTCAGAGGTTAGATAAAATACTGGACCACCATCCACACAAAACACGAATACGTTATTTTGAATAACATTTTTATTTGGAAGTAATTACTGAACAATTATAATTATACAAGCGATGATTGGGTATTTTAAATGTAATGCACTTAATTGTAGCTGACAACGTATGAATACGTTATTATAAGAGAAAGGATTTTCCCCGTTTCTTCGTTCGCCTGGAAGTCGTACATACTAAATAAACTTTAATAAGCTTCAAACGATAAAACGAAATTCTCGTAAACAGGTTCTGTTTAACCTTTTAATTTCGTAAAATATAATTACACTTTTAGGGATTTCTAATAAAATATTTTGGAGTTCAATTTATATTAGTCATACTCATTGTTAATATGAAAGACCCGCTATGGGTGGTCTCTAGAATTTCATAACGGAGGGACCCATTTGAATGCAAGTACATACGATTACCTTATAAAAATTTCGTCTCAGTTTTCAGCGACAGCGCGGCGCCATCTAATACATTCTCCTAAAATGGTAAGTTAGGGCAACGTTACAATTGAGTATGAATGATGAATAAGAAATAAGTAATTATGAATCTTATGCGTAGTACGCATGGGGATTAAAATTGTATGTCAATATTTACGTCTAATTTTAAATAAACTATAACTAACAACCATTCCTTATGTGTGTATACCGTTTTACAATTGATGGTTATAAAATCAGTGTCATCTAGAGATAATCTCCCACAATATTTTTAGCAGTGCGTTCTGCAGTGCTCCGTATAACTTAACATCGTTACGTTTAACAATTAAAAACTGTAAGTATGTACGTATCACTTTAACTATTTTTCTATTATCAGCGTGTGTGTTTGTGTTTGTCTGAGTGTTTTTATTAGTAAGTTGAGAGGTTGCTGTTGAGAGTGAGTATACGACTTCGATTCCCTTGCAGAAAAAATAGCTTGGCGTGACAGGAATCTAATTTAAAGTATTATGAATGGACTGGATGATAATATTTGAAACTAAATGGTTAAATGTTCGTAAGTAAACCTGTTTTACAAATGTTATATTTTTTGTTTTGTTTTCAGGTTTCCCAATCCATTTGACTCCGACGCTGAAGTGATCCCTATATCGCAAAAGAAGAAGCCAATTAAGCCTAAACCTAAAGCAAAAGGAAAAAGTAAAAAACCACTCCAAGAACAGCTGGATGGTAGTGGGTCTGAATCAGAGGTTGACCCTCCGATTGCATCTACTTCAGCGTCTATATCGGCTAAAAAGAAACGAAAACGCTGCATCTTCCCAGATTCCGAGGTAAGTTGAGATAAAATTGTGATTTAGTTATTATATTTGACAGTCCGGTTGACCCAATGGCTGAGCGGTTGGCTGCTGTGTTGCTTATTGCGGGTTCGATTCCCAAACGGCACAAATATTTGTGTGGTCTACAAACAGTTGTTCCAGGTCCGGCTGTTTAAATGTTTATAAACGGATTCGCGACACAGGAAAAATTCTAAATGTGGGGAGAGAGAAAAACATGTTTAGTAGTTAGTGGTGTTAAGATAGTTACTGATAATTATAAAATCCTGGGTTTCGATTCTCAGATTGACCAAGTGTAGATAATTGTGTCAACTTTGAATAATTTTATAAGTAAGTAGTACCTAGCAGCATTGAGTCTAACTATTCGAAAAATACAGGTGTGATATTTATATGTTGTTTTAAATGAAAGTTAACGTTTATTTAATAATTCATGATTTGGTAGTAGATTTGTACTGTTTACAATTTCTAAGGTGTAAAAGATTTCATTCGAATGTTTGAGACCGACATAAATCGATGAAGATTATGGAAGCCTCAAGATATTGTTGTATTACTATTGTGATGATATATAATAATACCAGAGGGCTGGTGATCATTATGAATCAGCAGATTATAATGATGATATAATAATGAATTATTTTTTCTTTGTTTCCAGGATGAAGAGCAACGCGAACCGATTCGGGCGTCGAAACTGAAGAACTACCTAACGCGTCGAGTCGGTTCTGGTTATACCATGCAAAGCAACCCCACAAAGTGCGGAGAATATTATGTTGAGGTCCGCATATCAAATAGTCAGGAGTTAGAGGGCGTAACAACCACCGACCGTTGGAAACATTCACTGGTTTGTTTCAAAACAGCGGTAAATGACGTAAGCCCAACTTGGAAGGCGGTAACTCAGTTGGTTGCAACAGTTAAAGAGGATTACGCCTCTATCCAACCAATTCTGTACCCCCAAAACCTTTTTTAATCCTCTTATTATTTTGTTTTTTTTTTTCGTAAAGTTTAACTCATTACTTAACTTTTATTAAATTGTTTAACTTTATACATAATTAATATTTTAGTATTAAACTTGGTTTAAGCCTTTATAATATTGGGCATAATATACATAGGTACTTTAGTATGCTCTTAATTTTATTTTTTTATTTGAGTAGGTGTCTACTAACCATATCACTTATATTTTTGCATTGTTCTCTTACAGAGTCTACTTAGTAGATCAAAACAAAAATCTAAATAAAAATCTAAAATTGAAAACAATACAATATAAAATTTATAAAAATATTATTCTCATTAATACAATTTTACTACGAAAATAGAAATAAAGCTTTTTTAAAATAATTTAAAATGGTTTTCTGTCAAACTTGTAATATTAAGGTTCATAATTATTCTTTCTTTTTTAATCCTCTTATTATTTTGTTTTATTTTCGTAAAGTTTAACTCATTACTTAACTTTTATTAAATTGTGTAACTTTATACATAACTAATATTTTAGTATTAAACTTGGTTTAAGCCTTTATAATATTGGGCACAATATACATAGGTACTTTAGTATGCTCTTCATTTATTTTTTTATTTGAGTATGTGTCTACTAACCATGTCACTTAAATTTTTGTATTGTTCTCTTACAGAGTCTACTTAGTAGATCAAAACAAAAACCTAAATAAAAATCTAAAATTGAAAACAATACAATATAAAATTTATAAAATATTATTCTCATTAATACAATTTTACTACGAAAATAGAAATAAAGCATTTTTAAAATTATTTAAAATGGTTTTCTGTCAAACTTGTAATATTAACGTTCATAATTATTCTTCTCACAAAAAAACCAACATTCATAAATCTAATAACCTCATAAAAACTCAATTTGAAAATGTCTGTATAATAGCTTGTGCTTTTAAAAACAAAATAATCAGTTACAAAATAAATCCTCAAAGTTTTACTATTACACCTGAAAAGTTCTTAACTGAAACTTCAGACACATGTTGCTATCTAATTAAAGAATTATTAAAACAACACGTTTCTTTGAAAGTCAATTTCGAACTATTTATTTTGTACACGCTACCTAAAAATGATGAAATTAGTCTTAAATCTTTTAACACAAGATATGTAATTATCCTTCAAAGCACAGATATAATATCCATTTATCATGCATTTGCAGAAAAAATCTTAAATAAATGTTCCGAGTTCGAACTAAGTGAGTCAGGCTGGACAATTGAATCGATAAGTCATTTAGAAATTAATTTAGTTAAATACAGTCCTTTGAGAGCAGGTTCTTATTTAGAATTACCTAAACGAATTCAAAATACGAAATCATGCCTAAACATAGTCAATAAAGATAATCATTGTTTTCTTTGGAGCATTATAGCATATTTGTACCCAGCAAAAAATAACCCCAATAGAGTTACATCATATTGTCATTATTCTAAAGTGTTAAACATTACAAACATGACATTTCCACCCAGTTTAGACGATATAAAATTATTTGAAGACTTAAATCCAAACATAAGTGTTAATGTTTATGGTTTGGAACAGAATTATTATGTAACCGGGCCTTTATATAAAACTTTAAAGAGAAAACTTTATCATGTAAATTTGCTTTATTTCAATAACAACGGTAAAAGTCATTTTTGCTTGATTAAATGTTTTAGTAAGCTTGTACACAGACAACTTACAAAACATAAGTCTAAGATATATTTATGTGATGAATGTTTTTTGTATTTTGATTCACCAGAAAAACTATGTAATCATAGCTGTGCAAGAGTTCAAACTATACTTCCAGAAGAAAACTCAAAACTTTGTTTTTCAAATTTGAATAGAACTCAAAGAGTTCCAATTGTTATCTACGGTGATTTTGAAAGTCTATTACATGAGTATTCAGACAAAAATAAATCCACATGTATAGAAAATATACAAGTCCATACGGCAAGTTGTTATGGATATTACATTTTTTGTCAGTCTAAACCTGAATTAAATGAGTTTAGATCATATAGGGGGCCAGACTGCTCGAAAAAGTTCGTTAAATCTATTAGTCAGGATGTAATAAGACTTCATAGACTAATTTCAGAGATAAAACCCATGATAATTAGCAACGATCAACAAATGTCTTTAAACAACGCTAAACAATGTCACTTATGTAAAAAATCATTTTCTGATACTGACCTTGTTGTCGCTGATCATGATCATTTCACAGGAATGTATAGAGGACCAGCACACAATACATGTAATTTAAATGCAAAATCTTGTCCATTCATACCGATAATATTTCATAATCTGTCTGGTTATGATTGTCATTTGTTTATAAAAGAACTTTCAGCTCTTTGCGGTCGTATAAATCTTATTCCCAGAAACAAAGAAAAATATATTTCTTTCACAAAATTCGTCCCGATTGATAAAACAAATGTAGCTCAGTTAAAATTTATCGATTCTTTTAATTTTTTAAGTTCAAGTCTAGATAATTTAATAAAAACGATGAAAACGGAAGATTTTCAAAACTTGCGAAAGTTTTTTAATGATGATTATTTGTTTAATTTAGTTTGCAAGAAGGGTGTATACTGTTATGATTTCATAGATTCATGGGATCGTTATAAAGATACGAAATTGCCTGATTCATCGAAATTTTATAATAAACTGACATCTCAATCTATTTCGGATGAAGATTATAATCATGCATTAAAAGTCTGGAATGCATTTGATATTTCTAATTTAGGGGAGTACACAGACTTATATTTGAAATGCGATGTCCTACTTTTATGTGACGTTTTTGAAAAGTTTAGAACAATGAGTTTAAAGTATTATAACCTTGATCCTTGTTATTATGTATCGTCTCCCTCGCTGAGTTGGGATGCAATGTTATTATATACTAAAATTAATTTAGACTTAATTTCAGATATTGATATGTACCAAATGTTAGAACAAGGTATAAGGGGGGGCCTTGCCCAGTGTTCTTTAAGATATGCGAAGGCAAATAATAAATATCTTCCAAATTATAACAATAAGGAACCTGACAGCTATTTAATTTATCTTGATTGTGTAAATTTATATGGTCATGCCATGATGCAACCGCTTCCTACTCGAAACTTTAGGTTCTTAAATGAAGATGAAATAAATAATTTTAATGTAATGTATATTTTAAATGACAGTGATACAGGATTTATTTTAGAAGTTGACTTATGTTATCCTTATAAAATTCACGATTCTCATTCAGATTTACCATTTGCCGTTGAAAAATTCGCTCCACCAGGTAGTAAAAATGTTAAACTAATTGCTAATCTGTATGATAAACATAAATATATCATTCACTATGTTCATCTAAAAGAATGTATACAAAATGGTCTTACTTTGCTAAAGATATATAGAATACTAGCATTTGAACAAACTTCATTTTTGGCTCCATACATCTTGTTGAATACTGCTCTTAGACAGACAGCGGTTTCCGATTTTGAAAGAGACTTTTTTAAAAAACAAAACAACTCTATTTTTGGAAAAACTATCGAAAACAAAAGAAAACAAGTCGATGTAAAACTGGTTAATGTATGGAAAGATATTCATAATAAAACTAACAAAACTTGCGGGGCTGAAAAATATGTGAGTGCACCAAATTTCAAAAGTTTATCTGTGTTTTCTGATACTTTAGTAGCAATCCAGTTACAACAAACGAAAATTGTTCTTGATAAACCAATTTATATTGGTTTTTCAATATTGGAATTGGCTAAGAGTCATTTGTATCGTTTTCATTACTCAGTGATGAAACGTTTATACGATAATAATATTCAACTTTGTTATACTGACACTGATAGCCTTTTGTATTTACTGTATACAGAAGATTTCTATGAGGACATGAAAAATAATATAAAATACTTTGATACGAGCAACTTCGAAAATGGAAATCAATTTAATATACCTAAAGTAAATTGTAAAATACCAGGTTTTTTTAAGGATGAAATGGGTGGTGATTTAATATCCGAGTTTGTAGGTTTAAGAGCGAAATTGTATTGTATAGACTCTCTAAGTTCTTCAATTATCAAAGCAAAATGTATAAAAAAATCAGCTGTGAAAAAACTCGATATTAAGAAATATAAACGAGCTTTATGGTACAATGAATGCCTAAGAGATGACATGTGTATTATAAAGTCGAAGAATCATAAGATTTTTACTCAGAAGATTAATAAGCTGGTTCTAAGTAGGAATGATGATAAGCGACAAATCATGGAAGATGGTTGTAAAACTTTGCCATGGGGGCATCATAAAACAGTGTTTTAATTAATTGCTGTATAAGATGACAATGCATTAATTTAAGGTGTCTATTTAAGTAAAAATAAATAAAGTTAAATGTATTGGAATATTATAATACAAAATAAATGATTTGTAATCAAATAAATGTGTTTAAATGTGATATTCTTTACCTACTTCCTATTTAAACAAATGAAACTCCAGAATAGGTGATAGTTATAACATTTATTTAATTTTAACAGAAATGTAATGCTTAAAATTATTTTACAACATAATGATTTAATAGAACATTTACAGTCGATTATACATGTTTAAAAAATAATAAAATAAAAACAATCATATCTCGAAACAGTAATAAAACAATAGTAACAAAATATAATTAATTATATTTAAGTAAGATTATTTTATTGCTTCTAACACTATATGAGTCTCATTGTTACTCGAAATAAAGAATTTTAAATACAGATAATTTATTTCGTTTGTTTAATCTTACATACTTCTTTATTACATTTTTAAATATTTTTATAAAAGAAAATACAATTTATAATTATTATTTTGTTTATTTATTTTTACATACTTATTTATTACATTTTAAATATAATAATTATATTACATACGGTATAATAATTACGGACTTATTAACTCAAGTATACTTTTTTTTAGTACAAACTATAACTATTTAAATTTAATATACTATACCTACTACTTCTTATTTATAATAAGTAGTAAAAAAAACATCATAACATTTATTTAATTTTCACTCAATCATAATATTTATTTAATTTTAACATAAATGTAATCTTTTTAATTGTTTTACATCATATTGATTTTATGGAACATTTACAGTTGACTATACATGTTTAAAAAAATAATATAACAAAAATATCGAAATAATAATATTACAATAAGTAACAAAATAATATAATAATAATTGGCTAATTAACTCAAGTATACATTTTTTGACAGTACAAACTACAAACTAAAACTGCTCAGTGTCACTTAACTTTTTCCCAATTTTTTTAATGAGGATCTCTGCTGCTTCCATCACTTCGTCATAAGGTTCACGCACCACATATTGTACACTTATACATGCATTGTCACTATCACTATAATAGTTTTCATTTTTAGAGACTTTAAGTTTATGCACTTCTAATTTAATTAGATGACCAGGACCGCTTCCCTCTCGGCGAGCAATGTATGATGTTGGTGATGATCCTAATGGGCATTTTCTTTTTTTTGAAGGCTTTTTAGAAGTGTGTGCTTGATTATTTCCACTGATAAGCTTTTCAATATTAGCACTCTGTTTTAATCCCTCAAAATATGGCTCGTAATTACCCTGGGAGTAAAAAAATGAGCTCATAACAGGATTGTCATTGACAACATCAGAGTTCCACTGTAAAATAAAAAATAAATTAGCATATCAAAAATAATTACAGCATGAGAAAAAAAATGTACCTACTCCTAAATAATATAAAAACATTGAGTACCTCGCGGAATCTAGGTTGTTCCTGTTCTACTGAAATTACATTTTCATTGTCCAAAATGCTGGGGCTGCAGGATGGTGATGGTGCTTGAGACATTATTCTGAAAGAAAAAGAAACTATTTACAAATAAACACTAAACCAATATTTCAATTATTATTTTGTTTAATTGGTTATTTCAAACACTTACCTTTAAGACTGAAAATATTATTTAAATCGCGAACAACAGCGTAAGGTCCTACTTCGATCAGCTACTACAATGAAGTGCAATGTTTAATTACTTTGACATACCTAGAAGATATTCTCCTTTGAGTTATTCATTAGTCACAAATGCAGGTAACACGAGAACATAATCTTTATAACGATGCAGGTTCAAACCTGTTGTTTGAACACTGTGCTCACATATTCATATATAAAGGATAGTAAGTAATGAAAACAAATAATAGACAAGATGAAGTTGATCAAACAACCCATATCCCTGAACGTTAATAATATTAATTTCAAAGACTCAGTTCATCAGATAAGACACAGTGCTTTATTGCCTAATACGATTCGTTGTATAATATGTGGACCTTCAAACTGTGGCAAAACAAACGTTATGATCAGTTTATTGTTACATGAGAATGGTCTCAAATTTCAAAATCTTTATCTTTATTCGAAAACTACGTTCCAACCGAAATATCGTTTCTTATGTGAAGTATTAAGAAAAGTACCTCAGATTAACTTCAATGAATTCAGTGACAATAAAGAAGTCATATCACCCAGTGAAGCTTTACCAAATTCTGTATTTATATTTGATGATGTTGTATGTGAAAAACAAATAAATATCCGTAATTACTTCTCTATGGGTAGACATAAACTAATTGATTGCTTTTACTTATCGCAAACCTACTCAAAAATTCCAAAACAGTTGCTACGTGATAACGCTAATTTTCTTATAATATTTAAACAAGATGATGTAAACTTAAAGCATATCTATGCAGAACATGTCAACTCTGATCTATCATGGAATCAGTTCAAAGATATTTGTAAAATGGTTTGGAGTTATCCATATCAATTTCTTCTTATTAACAAAGAGTCACCATTAAATAATGGAAGGTACAGGCAGAATTTTGATACTTATTTAAAATTTGACTGAAGGTATTTATATATAAGTAAATAACATACAAAAACAAAATTAGTATCGTTTGTTCCTCAGTTGCACTCAGTTGTTACAACATGGAGAAAAATATTAAAAGAGAATTAATGAAGTCTGTAGACTCTATAAAGAATAAAATTAAACAAATGAAGAATCAGGAACATTCAATGAACTTGTCACTCGATAAAATGCTAAAACCTGTCACAGATCCACTTAAAACCCTTATTGATTCTAATATATCTATGGAAAAAATCAAACATTTAGAAAATACAATGCTCACTGATTCTGAAAACAATGAATTGGATAGTATCAATACTAGCTCATCTACAAAGTTTGAAGACTGCTACGATCCTAAACTAAATTCTGCCCAGTCACTTAAAAAGTCTAATAAAATGGAATTACCAGATGATTTAGAAATTTCGTTAGAGGGTCATGATGTCCACGGTATCTATGATGGTGTAAATGTACCGTTTGGAATAAGAAGTATAAACAAAACTTTACTGTTGGGTAATTCTGTGGTAACATTTTTTAAAATTGATAGTTTAAATGACAATGATGAGATTTTAATTAAAGTCGATGACAAGGCCTATAATTTAACTCCTGGTCTGAAAGAACTTTTACTTCGAAGAAAACCTGATTTAAAATTAATTTCGAGTGAAGACAAACTTGTCTATAAGGATATGTTGCATTCTACAAATGCTCATAAGAGAGATTTTAATCCTAATGGACAAATAAGAGGCGATAAAGGAGTAAAATATCGTGAAATTATCAAACCAATGTTTTCCGAAGCGTCAAACGATAATAAACTTGATCACACTAAAATTGGAGGAAACTTACCAACACTAAAAAAATACAAAAACAACACTGACTTTGTATATTGGGATGATCCTAACGAATTAGTTGAGAGATTAAAACTATTAGTTGCTTCAAGAGATGCTGGAAATACAAACCATGACAATGAAATTTTATCGATAGTTGAAGAATTAAAAGAAGCTGACATAATTAAAGAATAAATAGTTATAATAATATGCTTTTCATTCAGTATTATACATGAATTCAAGACAAAAGTACTGAATTCTGAACATGAGCAAAGCTGACGTGGTAAACGAAATCCATAAAAATGCGAGGGTGAACTTTCCGCGAAGACATGTTAATATGAAAGATATAGATGACCTGTGGCAAGCAGACTTAATTGATATGCAATCAATTTCAAAAGAAAATAAAAATTACAGATTTATTCTTACCGTTATAGATACATTTTCGAAATATGCATGGGCCTTTCCTCTGAAAAGTAAAACCAAAGATGATGTATGTAACTCTTTTAAAATTTTACTGGCTACAGGACGTGTTTCGAAAAATCTACAAACGGATAATGGAACAGAATTTTATAATAATAAATTTCAAAAGCTTATGAAATCTAATCATATTAACCATTATTCAACTTTCTCAACAAAAAAGGCCTCAATAGTTGAACGATTTATCAGAACATTGAAATCTAAACTGTATAAGGAATTTAGTTTAAAAGGCAACTATAATTGGGTAGATGGTGCCCTTAATGATGTTATTTATAAATACAATCACACTTACCATCGGACAATTCATGAAATTCCAGCTAATGTGGATGATGTTAACAAAAAACGTATATTAGAAAGGTATTTAAGTTTGGCAAAAAATGAAAGAATAAGAAGCAAGTATAAAGTAGGTGATTATGTACGTATCAGTAAGTACAAAGGAACATTTGAAAAAGGATATACCCCCAACTGGTCAACCGAAATATTTAAAATTCGAAAAATACAAAATACAACTCCTATCACCTATTTAATTGATGATACAATCAGAGGTCAACCTATTTTAGGAGCATTTTATTCACAAGAACTTCAAAAGACAAAACATCCCAATGTATATCTAGTCGAGAAAGTCCTTAGAAGAAAAGGAAACAGGGTTTTAGTAAAATGGTTAGGTTTGTCTTCTGCTGAAAACAGTTGGATTGATAAATCGAATGTATTATAACAAATAATAATAACTTTAGTAACTTTACAACAAAGTCATTGATGAATTCCATATGTACCTATTTATTAAAGTGTTCAATCCAAATTCATTAGTCTTATGATGTGTATTGGAGAGAGTAGTCTTCTCAATTGGCTAATAAACAATTTACCATTTGAAATACACTTACCAGGTTACAATTATTGTGGTCCTGGTACAAAATTAATTAAAAGGCTTTCACGCGGAGATAAAGGTATTAATAAATTAGACGAATATTGTAAAGAACACGACATTGCCTATCTCAAATCATCAAACTTAAAGGATCGTCACAGAGCTGATTTAATTTTGTTAAAAATGGCAAAACAACAAGCAGTTGCCTCCGATGCGAGTGCAAGCGAAAAAATCGCGGCACGCTTAGTAAGCAAGGCAATGTCTACAAAAATTAGGAGTGGTTCTGGCCTAAAAAAAAATAAAAAAAAGTGCTCTCAAAAAGTTCCATCTGGAAAAGGGTTAAAAAATAAATTTAAAAATGTTATCATTAAAACGAAAAGACACATGAAAAAATTAAAACCAAAATGCAAAAAAGTGGCAATAGAATTAGCTATGGCCGCAACCAGAGAATTAGCTAATGATTCATCCATTAAACTTCCTCGTGTTATTCCTATACCAAAAACTGGTGGTTTGTTACCTTTGATTCCTATTTTTGCTGGATTATCAGCGGCGGGAGCCATAGCAGGCGGTGCAGCTGGTATTGCCAAAACCATTAATGAATTTAAGATGGCTAGAAAGCTGTTGGCTGAATCGAAGAGACACAATGAAAAAATGGAAGCTCTCTGCATTGGAAAAGGATTACAACTTAAACCACATAAAAATGGGCTTGGAATTTTTGTATCGAATGAAAAAAACTAAAGTATCGGCTACCCAAACGAGCCTTAACTAACTTTGACATTTTGAAGTATGGGAATAGTATTCCCTATTTTAGAGGAGTCTTTATGAGAGATCAATTACCAAAACGCCCGTTTAAAAAAGAATGTGGAGTTATTAATTTAGACAGTTCTAAAGATCCTGGCTCTCATTGGGTAGCCTATGCAAAATACAATGATTATATTGAGTACTTTGATAGTTATGGAAATCTTAAGCCTCCAAAAGAATTTATAAAATACGTAGGTTCTAAACTCCACTATAATTATGATAATATACAACACGATCATCCTTTCAATTGTGGGCATCTCTGTTTACATTTTTTAAATAATTTTTGGTGTAGTTATCCCTAATAAAATAAACAGAATCTTCTGAAAGAGCCCAGTATACAAGCATGTCTACTACGGTTACCATCTCCGGAAACAAATCTGAATTGGTGTCATACTTTCAACCACCTCTGCATCTATCTGATCAATACGAGTGCGGTTTGTTATATTTTACAGTGTTAAATTCAAGACCAAATGTGTCCATCAATAACAGCTGTCTATCTGTAATCAGAATCGAATGTGATCTTGTACACAGCTCGTACTGCAACGGATTACCAACTCATTTTATTCATGAATTTGTATTTGATACTGCTCCTTGTCATCAGTACAGAGAAATACCACGAAACGTTATTTACTTTCCGGTGAACAAAAATATAATTTCATCTATATCTATTAGGATTGTTGATCAATTTGGTAATTGTATTAACTTCGGTGAAGAATTTAATATTCAACTACACCTTCATTTAAGAAAAATAAAATGATACTATATTATAAAAACGCTCCTGTGAAAATAAAACGTCTTATTCCCTCAATGACCGCTAAAGTGCATAGACGTAAGAAAAAAGTTAAGAAATTGACTGAAGCAAATAAAGATTTTCTAAGAGCCCTAGGTTTTAAAGTATGAATATACTACAGATTACTGAATTACCGCACTTCGATACTTCGATCGAAAGTTATGAAATACATTCATATAATCCCTACAATAACAGCTTTAGAGAAAACGATGAAATCAGAATCCCCATTCATCAGCAAGACACCTACGTGCTACCATCGGCCAGTTCAATTTACATCGAAGGCCAAGCAAAGCTGCTCGGTAAAGATGGGAATCCGATCAAGAAAACTGTTACGTTCACTAATAACCCTGTTATGTCTTTGTTTCAAGACATCAGGTACGAAATGAATGGTATTGAAATAGATCGTATAAAAAATTCTGGGATAACGTCAGCAATAAAATCATACATATCATTAAATGAAGCTGAAAATAAAGTTGCTGAAATATGGGGTTGGAATTTAAGCGGATTCCAAAGTGATGGGCATTTTAGTGTTGTGATACCATTAAATAAGATTTTAGGGTTTGCAGAGGATTACAATAAAATCGTTATAAATTGTAAACACGAACGTATATTGAACAGAACTAACTCTAACTTAAACAGTGTTATTCTTACTGATGATGTTGTTAATTTTCAAATAGATATACAAAGAGTTCAATGGAGGGTGCCACACATAAAAGTGTCAGATCGGGAACGATTAACACTCTTAAAGCATTTGGAAAGAGATAAACCCATTCAGATGGCTTTTAGAAATTGGGATTTATATGAATATCCTTTATTACCTAAAACCACAAAACATTCTTGGTCAGTTAAGACTGCTTCACAATTGGAAAAGCCTAGATATGTAATTTTTTGCTTACAAACTAACAGAAAAAATAGTAGAACTAAGGACAGTTCACTATTCGATCATTGTGACGTGACAAACGTTACGCTCTTCTTAAATTCACAATATTATCCTTATGAGCCTATGGGTTTAAAGTTCCCTGACAACAAATACAGTATAATATACGAAATGTATGTGAAATTTCGTCAGTCTTACTACAACTGTCCAGTAGACCCATTGCTTGACCTAAAGGACTTCAAAGAAAAAGCTCCCCTTTTTATCTTGGACTGCTCAAGGCAAAACGATAGTCTAAAATCAGGTCCAGTGGATGTACGAATAGAAATTGAATGTTCAACGCCAATACCAGATAAAACAACTGCATATTGTTTGATTATAAACGATCGACTAGTGGAATACAAACCTCTCAGCAACACTGTACGAAGGCTGTCATGATTGCTATTGTAGATATTCAAGGTTTTCGGACAGATACAGGTGAATTTATGATAAAAGAAATCGCTATTTTGTCTAATAAAAAAATTCAATGGTTTTTAATTAAGCCACCTTTTCCATTTCACAATTTGACGAAATCAGAAAGAAAGCACGTTAGTTGGATTGAACGTAACAGAAAGATATATTGGCGTGAAGGATTTGTACCATATTCCAATTACCAGAGTTATATTGCCGATATTTTAAGTGATAAATGTGTATATGTTAAAGGTTTAGAAAAAGTTGTGTGGTTAAAACATATATTGGAAAACAGTAATAGTAACATATTTAATTTAGAAGACAAAGGTTGTCCTAGTTTGTTAAGTCTGCACAGTCAATATAAACATTCTCAAGATTTGTATAGTTGTGTTTATCATGACTCTGTATGTGCTTTAAAAAATGTATTGTGTTTAAATAAATGGTGCTATGATAATACAATTTTTAAATAAACATTTTCTTGTTTAATTTCTTTACTTAGGTAAAATGTTTCCTATCCCTCCCAATCCCATCAACGTCGTCAAATCGTTATAAGCTGTTGACTGCAGCTAGACAATGTCATTATGCATTTATCTGTAAAACAAAGCATGTGTCAAAATAAATACAAACCTCGATATGACATGTATAATACTTTTAAAATGCGTGAGTTTTCATTTAATTATTACTGGGCGACAGCTGATTCAAAGAAAAGATTAGTTATGGAAATGGCCGACGCTGGATTCTTTTACTGTGGCGATAGTATAAATGATAAAGCAGCATGTTTCTCATGTGGAGGTGTTATAGAAGATTGGGAGATTTATGACGATCCTTGGATGCAACATGCAATACGTTTTCCTCAATGTTTTTATTTAAACGCTGTTAAAGGAAAAGAGTATATATTGAAAACGCATCGTAAATTATAAATCGAGCACAGCGGATGCGTCAAAACCTCAGGTCGGCGATATAGCGCAAAAAGATTTCATTGGTTATTTATCGAAATATAATTGGGGGTTCTGCATCACTTGTCGAGCGCAGCGAGCAAGTGATGCAGAACCCCCAATTCTACACTACTACCATTCCACTTCTAAATGTTACGCAAAACCCACACAAGTGGAAATCTTCCATACTTATGTATGCCTGGGACATTCATTAAATTCAGGTTCGGTATGAAAATACGCGGCAGTTAATACCATTATACGTACATTCATAAAAACCTTCAAATTGTAACCACTCACGCTCTAAACGCCATAACTTACTCCTGACTGCATTCGAATTTCAACCTACAGCTTCAAAGTTTAATCTTGTATTCCCTTGTCACTGACAAAGAGTTAGGGAATAAGTTAAGACAAGTAGAGACAACAAAACAATTAACGTTTCAGTAAGTCCCTTGTTTACATGAATCACGGAACAGAAATACAAACCGTTGGGGACCTATGAACTTGTGCAAACATAGAGAAGGAATTTATATTGTAACAGAGACATTTTTGTAGACGGTAGTATGGTTCCGTTCCTTTTGGTTACGGAATCCTAAAAAAGATTTAAAATGACACTGGCAGGGAAGCCAAAAGACACTAAAATACTGCTGACAGAAATGTATGGATAGAAAAAACGAATGGTACTCCACAATCAATTGAATTTGGGTAAGGAGGGATGAATATTTGCCAAGCAACACTTGGCATCGGGGAGTCTGTAATTAAGTTACGATCGAATAAATTTCGTCTTGGCAAGTCTCGTGTTCTTCTACCACAATATCGTTTTACATTATCTGAATGGTTGCATAAAGATTCTCACAATATTTATCAAAATTATTTAATTACTACTTAAGCATACATTACAATATAGATGTACCTATTTCTATATAGTGGGGCTTATGGGTTAGTAATAATTATAATAGTTATACTGGTTGATAGATCAGGTTAATCTACGCTTCCCGTGGTTGGCCCGTGGATGATGACTGCCTCGTTGGTCTAGTGGTCGCAAGCGCTACTGCTGAGCATGAGGTCCTGGGTTCAATTCTCAGGTCGGGCAAAGTGTTATTGGGTTTTTCCATCAAGAATTTCTCAGTAGCAGCCTGGAGTCTGAATTTGTGCCCGGTAAATGGTAATTGGCTCGCCCCCTATTACATGGGACTTAAACATAACTGGTAAAATATGGGTGTACTGAAGGTACACCTCTGCCTAAACCTTCGAGAAAACAAGGTGTGATGTTATGTTATGGTTATGATCATAATATTTCAACAATTATTAATTTCATTCTACATTTGGTCTTTGCACATTAATTTATACAACATAATCGATGGATTCTCTTCGACGAAAGTCAATAATCGATACTCAATATCATAATTCATGACTTTTTTTTATGTGGGAAATCATTAAATGACGTCTCCCGCTCTTCGTGTCACACTTTAACTGACTAAAACCCACCCGTGTTCCTTCAGTTGCCTGTGCCAGGTCCACGGTAACTCTTTCTAACATATCCGCAACCCTGGCAGGCATAGGTCGACGCCAGGCCAGGCCCCGACCATAGGATTTTAATTATTATGAGGAAGCGTGATAATCGTGGGCCCTGGGTCAAGAAGTGGCGAGCGAACTGTCCGCCGTGCGCGGAGCAGAACAATATAATATTCAAATAACTCACCTGATGGTAGAAGAACACCTGCTCTGGAGCCTACCTGAATTTATGTATGTAAGTGAGTGTATATTGTATTGTGTAGTGACGTTATGAGTATTCTCCAGGATACCAGCCGCTGCAATCCGTCCTGCTACCAGGACATGCGGTCTCCAACACGCATTTTCCAATAGCGTCACTGTCACTTCAAAGTATCAAAATCAAAATCAAAAGTCATTTATTCAAACTAGGCTGAGAGTCAGCACTTTTTGAACGTCAAAGTTACAAAAGACAGTCCCCCCAAAACGCCCGCCCTTCGTATTTCCAACAAACAAACTGAACCCGTATTATCTCGTCAAACGGGGTTGGTTACGCACAAAAACAATTGGATCACGACAAATTGCCACAAACGGATCGATTTAAAGGGATTAATTTACAACAGTCGCGGAAGCAAAAACTATCCGACGCTTTCAAAGCCCATACCAAAAAAAAAAGTGTCAAACTGACAATGACAGATGTCACTCCGTTTCACGTCACAGAGTAACCAATTTAAACGGGACGGAACCGACCCCTTCAATATTTCTGACATCTCTTTGAGGCGCGCCTGGAACACTACGCGCCGTCGACCCGAGCCTGGTCCTTACCGAGCGGCAAGCTATCTATTGCTCGCCACCTGCAAGCCCGCGCCTGCGGTGGCCGAGAGTCCGCAATTGACTCCCGATGCCCGGGGCGTCACCTCCTGATATGATTCATGACTTTAATTTAAAAAAAAAACGAAACTATTAAGGCGGAGGCTCAAGTTTTGTCATATATCATTCGAGGCGAGTTTTGTTACAAAACGGCAATATACCGCTAGCTTCGAACATTCACTAACTAAAGTGTGCTCTATGTTAGATTCAGAAAGGTGGACGTGAAGATTCTATGTGCATTTACTTTGGAAAAGTATATTTTCATTTTTAGAAAAGTACGTTATGCTTGCGACAACGCGTCTACTGCAATGAGTTGTTCGTAAATATGCGCTCACAATGCTCGTATGAAGCGGCTTTGCTCACTTCACTGATAATTGTAACGCGTTTCAAAGGATTTCATGAAAAAGCCGACAGTCAAGTGAAGTGTCGGGCGTTCCCGTAAAGCGGCTCGGCTCGCTGCACTGGCTACTGTAACACGTTACAAAAACTCGATACGTTACAGACAAACGTTGCAAGCTAGTCTCCGCCTTAACAAGGAACTCGTCCCTTATCCCTAGTTGTGCTGTGGTTAAAATTGAAACGTCGCCATTTTGTTTTTTAATTACATGTACTAAACAAGTAATGATACATATATATAAATAATTTCAAAAATGTTCCAGGGCCATAAAGACAGCGAAAAAAAAAAATTGTTAATTATTTAACAAATAAAACATAACATATAAGTAGTTATTGTAAAATCCTGTTAAGCAGGAGACTCCGCTCTTCCATAAGTTAAATAAGTATATTTCACTTGTCTTCTTTACATAGTATAAAACAGTCGATTCCCGCGTCTGTTCGCTTAAATCTTTAAAACTACGCAACGAATTTTAATGCGGTTTTCATCAGTAGTCAAAGTGATTCAAGAGGAAGGTTGATATGTATAGGTATTACGCGGGCAAAGCCACTGGGAAAAGCTAGTTTTTATATAAATGTCGGTGAAAGAAATAATAATAAATAAAAAAGAGAAAATTAAAGTGTGTATATACAAACATAGTATACAACATACCTTTGCGCCACAACACGAATTTCAAGTCATTCGTGGTGCGAGTTCCAACTCTTCAAATCGAGACCTACCTCAAGGCAGAGTTTTGGCCGAAGGGTGTCGTGTATCGGCGATTCCGCGGAAGGCTACGCGACACCACGCAGCGCAACACGACGCCGTCACTTCGTGTACAATAGTTTTAAATTATTTTTTTTATTTGTATGTATGTTAGTCTGTAAGGTATTTATGTTATGGGTCTTTGTAGCCCGAAATAAATTGATTTGATTTGATTTACATACTCCACTCGACCTTCATTGGTAAATAGACAGCTATAACTATTAGCTATATTTAAAAGCAAGCAACATCTTCAGAAGCTCTATGAAATTATTTATTTATGTTTTCGATCAATAAAAGTTTTTACTTATCAGGAATTATTAAAAAACACAATGTTTTTACTAGATATATGCAATTTCATACATGTTTTTATCTAAACTCATGCATTTTATCAGAAGCACAATAAATTAAATTAAATCGTAAATATAGCGCCCTAGTACAAAAGTCGACCGCAACGCTGTCTTCACCACAAAAAACACTAAAATAATTCAAAATTGCACTTTAGTAGAGAAAAGTTATAAATTATTTTGTTAGGTTAGTGTTTTTTTTTTCACGTTCATAATATTGTTTGTCCATATGAAATGGTATCATTTGATTTCAAAATAAGAACTTCACGTCCATAATCTAAACACGCGGCTTCTTTTTTCAAAAAGTAACAAAACATGGAATTAGCGTGTACGTTATATATTATAATGTTACGGAGTTTATTGCTGTTTTAAAACTTCGAGCTGTTATTCTTAATATTATTCATGGCTAATTTTACCATCTAAAAGAGAATTTACCTTCGTATAACACCTTATAAGTAATCCGAACACGTCCGGTTCAGACGAAACTTTGAGGGGAAACTCGACCTCCTGAAGATCCTTCAGTTGACTTACTTAGGATGATTAGTTGCTGATACACCATTATTTTATCTTCATGCCTTTTTTATTTTGTGGCGTGAGATGAGTTTTAAGTAGTTGTTCACTCAGGGCGAGTGCTGATGTATGTTTACCGAATGGTGGGTGTTATTTACGCAGGAAAATGTTTAACTATTTCATGTTCCACATTTTATAGAAGGTGAAATTTTGAAATGAGAGAAAAGTGGGTAAATTGGTCCTGGTAACCGGTGGTGGGTGGTGGGTGGTGGGTAGCTTCATTTGAAGATGAATCTTATTTACCAGAAAACTCACTAGTGAGTATGAAAAATCTTTGTGCGTCAAAAGTACAATCATTTTTCTTTATATTCTGAATGAGTCACCTCCAGAAGTCAAAAGCTCCGTATCCAAATCACCAAACAAACTGCCGAAAACGCGTTCAGCATTGACATACACTTAACTACTCGAACGATATTGACACCTAATCAAAGTTACAGAATGACTGAGCTCAAGCCAAACTGTAAGTCGAGTTTGAAGCTACGAAGTTGGGCTAACTTGATCATGTCACCAATGAGGATATATGTTAAGGATCCCAACTGATTGGGCCAATTGAAGGAAGAGGGGACTTTCAGTGCGGCTTAAGACAGTTAGTGTTGTGTGTGTGTATGTGTGTGTGTGTTGTTGTTAGAAAATAAAGTGTTAATAGAAACTCTAGTTCTAGGATGCTCTTCACGATTTATCTTAAGTGTTTTTTTTTGCATGGCATCTCGCAGATTAACCTAGGAAGATGTCGGCTCCAGTCGGGAATCGCGGAAGTTGCATTAGATCCCGTAGTGCCTAACGCAAACGTGGGATGGAATACCGGGGTGGTTTTAGTCAGTAAGAGTCTGACAGACACCTCCGCCCACCCCAGGGCGGAGAACATCCAGGAGGATTTCCACCTTAAGATCAAAATAAAAAGAAAGAATTCGGCTGCTTAATCGGGCTTGCCTATAGGTGCCACAAAAATGTAATGGTTCCATCCCGGGTATGAAAATTTTAAAACTTAGCGACTACAAGCTAATGCTAAATGATTTCTCTCACTCTAGGGTGGACCGATAGGGCGTGTCAGACTTTTACTGACTAAAACCCACCCGTGTTCCTTCAGTTGCCCATATGCGTGGGCCACAGTATCTCTTTCAAACAAATCTCGCGACTCTGGCAGGATTTATCGTTTTATCTAAATCACGGTACGTTTTTGATTTGTGTTGAAGAAGGCTATGCATTCTGACAATAAACTTCACAGAACGATCAAATCACGTAATTCACTCTTTTCGCCGATATATCTAAGGTAGCTTCAGTACATAACTATAAACATACACCCTCCATTAGCAAGTCTACTCATACTACTCATACATAATCAAACGGACTTGAACCTTTAGTGATTGATGTTAAGTTTATCATTCAGAGGTTTTCCTCAGGATCTCAAGCTGAAGTATAGCAATCTTTTGATGACGGGGTCAGTCGAGAAACAAGATATGTACCTATGTTGGATGTTAATTCGGAAAGCACCATACTTTAAAAAAATAAATTGAATATTAATGCAGCATTCAGTGAATGAGAAAGTATGTGAGGGAGACGGAGACAACAGAGATGGCGAGCGAGTATAATAAAAGTGTTAAAGAGTTTTCAAGAAGTGAAGGTTATTTATTTCGGTCATCCAAATCCCCTTACGTGTATGCAGTCAGAGCTTGTCAAAATGATAAGTTGTTAGACTCAAATATTTTGCTTCTATTTGAGTAATGTATTCAACATTATAACTTTATCTATGATTGTTGATGTGTTAAAAATATCAATACTGTGTAGATCATATTATTATGGAACTAGGCAGGGCGGAAAAGACAACACCACTTTGTTATTTTTAGTATCAGACTTTTTACAATGAAGTTTTTTGAACGTCTTTATTACACAAGACAGTTCCTCAAAACGCCTACTCTTCATCACTGGTGTTTAAGGCTCCTGGGGTTCCGCAGATCACACGCTACGCTGTTCAACGCGATACTGGTAGAAAAAAAAAAACTTAAACCCGGCTACTGAAAATCACGCTCTGAAAAGTATGAAATAGGGAAATATTCTAATATTCCACTTCACCCTAAAGCTTATGATTCAATTCAATTTATTCACTGACAACTTACAAGGTGATTAAAATAATATTACATAAAAAAAACACCTATAATTCAATTAACCCCAGGTGACCCAGTGGTCATTTAAAAAAAACCTCATCTAATTCAATAATTTTATTCAGTGTCAACGCACTAAAATTGGACGTAGCTATGCAAAAAGGATCCAATCCACAACTTGGTCAAAAATGAGTTAAGTGCACCAAACTGATCCAAATTATACATACTACGAGTCAGTAAAAACGACCCAGCTAAAAATAGCTTTATTTTTCGTGTACTTTAATTTTTAAAACCAATGGTATGGCGCTTCTTATTTTTTTTTTTTCAGTATAAACTATTTAAACTTTCTGGTTCTTAACTAGTATTTGTACTAGAATATGTTAATATACCATTACTAATAAAAAACGTGTTAGTATTCCACAGACAATTTTTTTTAAGTAATGAAAAAATACCTCTTGAACTTAAAATTAAAACGTCAATAACTCAAAATTAACTGAATGTGGATTGGATCCTTTTTGCATAACTACGTCCAATTAAGAACGGAAACTACATACTACTGTTCGAATGTTGCTCATTTGTTAAAATATGATTAGCAGTTAAGAAGTTGTGAGGGAAGATGGACATACGCATATACACACCATTTGTTCCCGTGGGTGTCGTAAAAGGCAACGAAGGGAGTTTTAAGAGAATGGGCAGCAACGTTCTCTATGCATCTTACCACCATATTGCGATCACCAACCTGCCTGCCAAGCGTGGTGATTATGGCAAACTGCCCCAAATGTGGGCAACGTCAAGCAGTGGATGCTGAAACAAACTTCTCAGCAAAACATCAATCTGTTATGATGAGTATCTTAACGATTTTAAAACTTCAAAAACTAATTCGCTGAAGGCTTTAGAAAACCACAATAAATAAATAAGTATTAAGTGCTTCAAGAGATTCATTTCCAGTTTAGACACATGTGGTCGCAGATGGTATGAATGTAATTTCAGGAGTCTAATTGAAAGCTAAGAGAAGAAAACATACTTTAGACTTCTCGAGATAAGAACAAAGAAATTGTACACTTAGTGTTAATAAATTCGTATCTAATTTACATTCGAAATGAACTGAACAATTTATTCAATTTAAGTAACATCGTCGAACAAATTCACTGTATCTTTATCTTTGGGCCTAGCTCACTTGCAAAATTACGTTATCTACACATTCAATTCTACGCTTTATGAATTTGAGATAAAGTACAGTTTATTATAATCCCTACAAGAAACTTTTAATAAATAGTGAAAAACTTAATGTCCCACAAAATTGTTTAATGTCACATAAAAGAAGCTTTTTCATTTACAAGTTTTTGATTTTATAGATCTTCTTTTGTTATTGCAAAATGGTTCTTTTCTTATAGAAAATAAAGCTGTATATTTATTTCTTGAGTTAGCTGGGCATTTTAATACTTTTTAAGAAAGGCGATAAAACAGGCAGTTTAAATTGTTTCAATTTTAAGTTAAAGTAAGTATGTACTGAAGTTTTTATATCTAGCTCTGTACATTAATGGGTCTGTACATTAAAGTTTTTTCGCACTAAAATGAAAGAAACTGGCATAGGGTAAAGGAAAACATCGTGAGTGTGTAGAAGTTTGTGGGTGTAGATTTGAAAAACTTACCAACGAACTCCCGTCCACTGCCTCGCGCACCTCATGGGCTCGGCGTCGTGTCCAGTCGCCCTAAATCCAGCTAAAACTTCACTGCACATGTATTTCCACAGGTGTTGGTTTTTATTTCTCGTATCTTGTGGGGGTTGTAGCACGAAAATCACAGAAGGACCATTTCTTATTAGAAAAAAGTTTTTAGCGCGCGGGGCACGTTGTTTTACGAGTTGAGCCGCATAGTTCAAGTGAAAAAGCACGCGGAAGAGCGGCGCCACTGTCGCCCTTCGTACACCAATCGGATTGCACCAGCGAATAGGCGATAAGCAAGCCGACAAGTTAATCAAATCAGACCCTTATTACTACACACAAAGGCTTGAGTACTAGTTGTGGGGTAAAAAACTATTCAAATTCCTAAAACTCAATGCCAAATACCTATCTTATAGAGAACGGTACGTAACAGTGAGGAATTCGGTATATCCTAGAACCAAAAAATCGAAGACATGTGACATCTTCCAACTCGCACTGGGTCCGCGTGGTGGATTACAGCTCACTCCTTCTCATCAAGAGGAGCACTGTGTCCCAGTAGTTCGCGGCACTTAATATTTTGTCCAGCATGTTCTGCTGTTTGCACGCTACAGGAGTTGATGGACGCTTCTGAGCCAAATTCTGGGCTGACTATATTTAGATTACTGTCGACACGCTAAGAAGAAAATAGTTTGGGGAAAAAAGCGTGGGGTGCCTGACATCAATAAAAAAATACCTTAAAAAGCATCCCACGCTTTTTTTTCCATTATTTTCTAATTTTTAGTTTGGTTTTCTATGGAAGCGTGTTTTTTAGTTTTTTTAAACTGTTATTTATTTTCTATTTTTTAGGGTGTTTCGAATTTTGAGACATATGTCAGCGTAGTTTGTGACGTATGTCAGCGTAGTTTTCGAAGACAGTTTTTTGCTGTCCTGGTAACCTTGGCAAGGATGATGGCACAAATTTATGAAATTATAGTATTGTCATCGGTCCTCGATAAGTTTACAGTGTTTAAATGAAATCTGGTCGTTTAAAGTGAGTCAAAATCGCGTTATAAGGAGTCGGTTACAAACAAACATACAACCATACAAGTGAAGCTAATATAAAGCGTGTAATAAAAAGAAGGAACATTATAGGCAGATTGTATACTGTGGACCCACTGTTGGATTCTCAATGTTCGGTTCAACTCTGACACATGAAAATCGAATGCACGTCAGAATTCTGCCACAATATTTTGACGTCCAACTGAATGTGATCTAACTGCTACAGATTGCTCAAGGTTACCTTCGACTAAGCGCCTGACTTCATTCGCATGGAATCGGCAGCCGAAGAATTCGCTAGCACACGCCCCAGATTATCGGTATCCGATACAGCTAAGCTTAAATGTCCCAGATGGTTGAACACTAGTCGTCGGCTAGAATTCGTCGAATAAGATCTCAAGATCAAGTAGATAATAGTATTTACTTGAAATTAATTATGCCCTTACTTGTGCAGTAGATCTACATAAAAAATAACTACGTTTGAAACCTGGCATAATAATTTTGGAGGATATCACAAGAGAATCCATAGTTTCGTTTGAAGAAATTGTCTGCTTAACAATGTAGAAAGCGTAGTAAATGTTGTAAAGTAGACGCACGCAGTCGCGTGCCACATCCCATTATATGCGGCAATCTCTCCGCCTGAGTATAGCTCGAGCCTGAGTTTTCATCATCATCTGCCTAACATTTAATTCATCTGACCTCCACAATCCAATTATTAGGAAATACAATACCCCTTGGTAAAACTAGTTGTCAGTCATTCCGGCTTCTAGAGTGTCCGTAACGCCTGTCAATGAATCCGTAAAAGACATTTCCGAGGCATGAAGAGGTTTTGGGTTTTGGTATATAAAGCTGGTCACCTATCTACGAACCACCTGTGGAAAGCGAAGCTTAACCTGATCGATCGACTCGTTCGGATATTACTACTTAACCACTAGCCCCTCAATTCTTACCACATACAAAAGTTAACACATACCGACATTTATACAAGTTTCAATCACTGCTAAAGAAGTAAGCCGGACTACAATTTACTTCAACCCGTCTATTATTGCCACTGGTCTTCCATTACCCGTTATGACAAACAACTGGTGTCCACAATAGACGGTCCGGCTGCTCCTAGGACTTAATGGCAATAACTTCTAAGGGATTACAGGCCTAGACTGTGATACTGTTTATTAGGACAGAATAACGTCTTGAAGTCTTGTGACCACACGATATAGACTATAAATTCTGCCCGCGACTTCGTCCGCGTGTCAATCGACGCAGAGAATGAAAAGTTTCACAGAGAATTCATCCCCTATTTCACCCTCTTAGGGATGGAATTTCAAAAAAACCCTTTCTTAGTGGATATCTACTATTTGCAAGAACACACTCTCCAAATTTCATGTCTCTACGACCAGCGGTTTAGGCTGTGCGTCGATATATCAGTCAGTCAGTCAGGACTTTGAATTTTATATATATAGATATATTGTGACATAGCTTCTGAAACACTCAGACGAAAATATTAGACACAGATTCAGGACGACTTGTTAGAACAAGATAATTCTAGACAAGTACCTATTAAGACGGATTGATTACAATCATGTTCTTCAGTTTGTACAGGTCTTGTTTGTTAGTACTTCGTCTGGGTATAGAATTACAATTTCGTAGACTTAATAGATTCTGAAGTGGGTTCCCTCTATCTGGCAGAAACTTGATGCTCAGAATTTTATTTGGCATAACACACTTGGCATAATCTTCTTTAAACGAATATTTGTAAGGCATAAAAAATGTTTAGGATAATCATTGTTTGGCCGAATGTTTGTATGTCCGACTTTACGTTGGCATACTTTTAAGATAGCAGATTTTTATTAAGCATAATTACCTTTGGCAGACTTAAAATTTCGCATAATTTCGTTTAGCATAACATTTATTTAGAGCGACGATTATTTGGTAGAATTTCACTTGGCATACTATGAAGATGGCAGAATTTCATTTAGAATAATTTCGTTAGGCATATTGTCATTTCTATAAAATTGAATTTTAACCTTAATTTAAAATTAAAATAGTGTCACAAAAAGTCAATATATGTTGTGCTACAAAAGTTATTGATAGAAACGAATCGCTGCAGAACCGACTCCACGTAGTCTTGTCTGCCCAACCCCTAGAGTGTAATTTAACCCGCGTAGGCGCGGAGGGGCGAGGCGTGGGACCACCGGAGCGTCGCAGCGCCGGAGCCGTGACAGAAAGCATGCATGCTGCATGTTGCACTCTCGCCTGCATGCTGTGAGCTTGCTTGCATACTGCATGTTGCATGCTCGCCTGCATGCTGTGAGCTTGCTTGCATGCTGCATGCTTGCTTGCATACTGCATGCTTGCTTGCATGCTGTATGCTTGCTTGTATGCTGCATCCTTACTTTCATGCTGCATGCATGGTGTATGCTTGTCTGCATGCAGCGTGCTAATTAATTGATAGTTTAAAATACTTCAACGCGAAGTGCCAATGTTTTCATTTATTGTCACAATGTTCTGTCCAAATTATACACTACTTTTGTTTATATTTTAAATGAGATTTGTATGCTTAGATGTTTGTTACTCAATCACGGTAAAAAGGCTAAACTGATTTGAATGAAATTCGCTACACAGGAAATTTACAAACTTGGATTAACAGCTAGGATACTTTTCATCTTGGTAGTACGTTAACGTGGTATAGTTCTCGACTTCCCCGCGGGCAAAGCCGCTGATAAAAGCTAGAAATTAATAATAATTATTACAGTATGGCGCTTAATTAGGCATGTAGGACGAAAAGCTTCGTATTGATCGGTCTGCTCCGTAGCTATTTAACTGGTACCTTAGGAAGGGTTCAGTCTAATAATCCTACAATTCCCGTGAAATCTTCAGAAATAAATTAAGCTTATCGAATATTTCAGACATAAAGGATTTCCAGAAGTACTCAGAAGTCCTAAACTAAATTTGAATCCTGAGTGTGGCGAGGGATTCAAAGGCACAAGATGCAAAAAACTTTGTTCTCGTGTGACACACATAACTTATCACTTCAGCAGCGAGAACACTTTAGGAGATAAAATAATAAACAGGAGTAGATTGAAATAAATATTTATTTTGAATCAAAATAATTAACATTGTAGATGATCGCCTCGTCTGTGATTAATCTTAAAAATAAGATAGCAACACCGTCTCCGAAAAACTGCTTGCGCCCTTTGTAAGTCTCCATTCATTGAAGACATGGTATGCTTTCAGATATTTCTCGGCAGACTACTTAGGTAGGAAACTTAATTCTGCATTAATAACTTGTTGTTTTAAATCTTCCGGTGTTAAAATACTGTTCTCGTCGCTAGTTTCACTCATATTTTACGATTATTTTAATATTTTTTAACTTATTCAACTCTTTACGCCACCTACAAAATTTTATTCCCGCTCTTTTATTTAAGTTAAGGCGTGTTCGGAAATAGTACCCATGATATTTTATTATTCAAAATATTTACATAATATTATTGAAACTAGAAATAAATATTTACAGGTTAAATATCAGTTTTATTTGCAGTAAATACTTATTTTCGTTTAAATACAACAATAAGTTAAAAATTCAATAAATTGCATTAAAAGACATAATTATCTTTTTGCAAAATTTCTTTAGTTAGTACAAATTTCCGAACGCGTTTGTCTTTGAGGTGGAATTCAAAATCGGAACTTCGAAAGGGCTGGTCTTTGTCTCTCTCTCTTTATAATGGCGGGAAGGAGATAGAGTGTAAATGTTTCGAATTTATGATTAACCCTAGACTGAATAAGATATTCGCGGCTTTCTGAAAACAAAAATTAAAAAGTTACTTTGTCTCACTCAGTGAGCAAAATCGTATTTTGCTCACTGATTTCAGGTAGCAAAACCTACATGTTTGAGCTACTGAAGTGAAAAATAATTTAAATCGCTACGAAAATTGAAATAATATAACTCCAAAATAAAAAATATATGGAGTGCGCAGTGAAAAGTATTGATGATGTATGTGTTGATGTGTGTGTATGTGTTAATGATGTATTGATAATGTGTAGCTTTATATTATTATAAATAATAATATAAAGCTGACGAGTTTGTTTGTTTGCTTAGTTGAACGCGGTAAACCAATGAAACAAACACCTTAGCTTCATAATGTAAGTATTTAGTATAGATTTATCATAGTATTTAGTATAGGTACACAACAGCTTCTGTTTTTAATAGAGCATTAGGTATGTTTACACTGTCGGCAATTACAGGTTAATCAGGAACTTTATAAATAGTTGATAACATTTAATAAGAATATAACTAAATGCGTTTTGGTTTATTGGTGAAAGTGGCACTCAAAGATATCAAAATAATTCCTAACAGTCACCTTTTCTTTACCTGACGTACAAATCTCTAACTAATGAAAAGTCCTGCCACGAAAAAGAACACAAACCTAGCATTTAATTTGAATTTCAAAAGAGGTTCTAATAGTTCTCGTTGTAAGTACGCTGAAAGACGGAATTGATTCAAAGTAGCCGACAGCGGTGAGGAGGTTTTGACCTCAACTGAGAAGAACAAGGCACAGGCAGATAACACAGGCCGACAATTTTTTAACCAGAAACCAGACTATATTTTTTCGAAGGTTTTTAATACGCTGAATTCAAATCTGGCCTCAGAATTGCTCTATCACGTCAGGTTTCTGAGATATCCTAACCGAAAATTTTAAAAAGTACCGTTTTTGCCCGATTTTGAGGTTATGTAGACTCACAAATTACTTTTTCTAAAAAAAATAAAAGTTACGATATTAAAGAACAAGTTTTGCCGTTGAGTTTGATCAAATATTTTTAATTTTCATATACCTGAAAATTTTCAGGTATATGAAAATTCATAAACATGAAAACTTCAAAATGCGATATCTCAGTGAAAAAAAAAAATATTCACGAATTATTTTTTCTTTAAAAAATAAAGGCAACCATATTACAGAACAAGCCTTCCTTTTTCAAATGCCGTTGAGTTTGCGCAAATATTTTTAATTTTCATATACCTGAAAATTTTCAGGTATATGAAAATTCATAAACATGAAAACTTCAAAATGTGATATCTCAGTGAAAATAAAAATATTTGAGCGCATCGAAAACCTTCGGAAATGTATAGTCTAGTTTCTGGTTACGAAGTTTGGTTAAATTTTGTTGGCCTGTGTAATTTAAGCTGGCTTTTATAGAGCTAAAGAAATCCTATGTCTAAACATAATTGATGGCTGGAAAGCATATTAACAGTCACAATAACAAGATTTCAGCACATTTAAAATGCTGTCTATATTCATACGTATCCTTTTTTGACAAAGGTAACATCTTTATGTATCTTTAACACATCGAATGCCGTAAGTTAAAAATTAGATTAGATTAGATACACAATAATGTTAAATGGATCGTGAAGACTAGAATCATCACGCTAACTCCATCTCAGAAAGGGGCAGTGTACGTAAATCGAAAAGTCTAGAAACGTTAAGCTAATTCCACCGAAGGATGGGGCAGTGTTCGAAACTACTAGAAACGACACGCTAATTCCATCTGTTATCAAGTAACAAGTACTACAGGAAATTGTACGTAGACGCTACCGCCATCTATTGTCGAATAGTGGGCTTAAACAGGAAACATTCGGTTCTCATAATGTCTCGAAGCTTCTACGCTACCTGGAATTGTGGCACAGTGTCGAATGTTCGCGAATGTTGTAACGTTGTGTGAATATCCACATATTCAATTAATTCATAATCAACGTTAATTCTTAACTTATAAAAACACTAGCTGACCCAGCGAACTTCGTACCGCCTCAGAATCAATAAAAGCCATGTTAGGTGAGCTCCTACCAAGTTATGCCAACCTGGTACTTCGATATTAATAAGGAACCATTTTGGATGATTTTTAAACCTTGTGTCCGAAAATCCCAAATATCTTACGGACCCTTATTTAAAAAAAAAAATAAAATATAGCTTATGTTACTTGCAGATAATGTAGCTTTCTAATGGTGAAAGAATTTTTAAAATCGGTCCAGCAGTTATTGAATTTATCCATTACAAACAAACAAAAATACAAACTTTTCCTCTTTATAATATTAGTATAGATTATCGTAATATCGTCAATGGAATGCAAGGAATGTCTACACATTCTTTTTGGTGTTGAAGCAGTGCGACGTGATGTTCTGCGTGACGTCATAACATTGTGTCATTTGTGGGTATCAGTAAACCGTCTTTAATCGTGTAGTGACGAAAAGTCATGTTAGGCGGGTAGTTCTGAATCAGACACTTCCTTTTGGTGTCGTAGTTGGACGAATGTTCTCGACATTGACCGAAGTAAAGCGCGCACGAGTATAAATATGCTCGTACAGGAGACGATAGCTCACTTATATTACTAAAACTTTCTGGTTACACGTTCGCAAAATAGTTTCTCACTGTATTAGATTCTTGCGACAATACCCCGTGTCCAGACTATTATTTTTATTAAGTTTGTACTGACTTAAGTTCTATTAATCAAATATATTTCACAAGTGAAATGTTTATCCCCGTGAAGGGTAAGTTTGCCAAACCAAACCAAACAATTATTATAACTGCCAGCTCATGTTTTATTTTCTTTACTGAGTAGGTACCTACAGACATAATTTATTTTGTGTTCTTATTTTTTATTGTCTGTTGGTTTCATTCTTCTTAAGCCTCGAGTGTGTCACACGCTCGCAGGGCCAATCGATGATTTATGTGTTAACGCTTCTCGCTAATTTAACTAGGTGTACTTACCATGTAAACTCCGCTCTGATGAGGACCAATACTCACAAACGTCTTAGCGCTTTACGTCCTAGGCTTTCGCTTACGCTGCGAGGTCATCATCAGAGAGTTGCAGAGGACATTTATTTACCGCTGGACGTTGATTCCAGGGAACAAGATTGGGATTAAAATTACCCTCATCGACGTTCGTTGAGTTCAGCTGACTCACCCTTGCCGAACGTTCGAGACCTGCGCACACGTCACCTGGCGGCACCCACCTGCGCGCCTTACCATCTCGTCTCTGCGGCCTCTTCCACCTCGGGGTCAACTCCTCGGCGTCGCGTCGCTCCAGCTGCGCGATAAGCCAGGGCAGTACATAGTGCGCCTACTTCCACGGAGCATTAAATTACCAAGTGACGGCCTTGTAATTCCACGACCCGTAATAAATTTTATTGTTGTAAGCGTTGGTGAGATTTTCATTTTATTTTAAATACATACGTTACAATGTTCTGCTCAGGATATAAATAGTGGATTGTCAGGCCGATGGGCAGTTCAATTTCGGAAGTGATCCAAAACGAATCAAGCGATACAGTACAAGCGAAACAAGTGATTCCAAATGACGTTTCTTGTGGTTGCGATATTTGTGTTTATTCAATTAAACAGTTTGTGTGTTTCGGAATATTGGTTTAAATTAATTTATCCCGAGCCCCAGCTCGTAACATTTGGAGTCAGAAGTGGAATAAATTATGCCGGTTTTACCGAAGGAGTATACGGAAGGTATCCGTACCAGAAGTCAGCGCCAGCAGGAGGTGGATCAGAGGCGATTTGAAGGATCTTCTAGACAGACACCTGGGGGTAATCAGCCGACGACGGAGTCAGTTTCCGAAACGTCTGGTGTTCCTACAGCATCACCAGCCATGGATCTTTCTGATCTAATGGCGATGCTGCAGGAGCAGGCCCACTGACAGGAAGAACAGGCCCGCCGACAGGAAGAAGAGGCCCGCTGCCTACAGGAACAGCTGCACAAGACAAAGAGGAACAAGCTCGCCGACAGGAAGAACAGGCCTGCCGCCTACAGGAACAGCTGCAGCAGGATAAAGAGGAACAAACTCGCCGACAGGAAGAACAGACCCGCCGACTGCAAGAACAGCTTCAGCGTGATAAAGAGGAGCAGGTTCTCCTTTTGAAAGATCTACACGCGACATTTGGCAAGGACATCAAAGCCATGAAGGAGACTGTTCAGGTACATGAAAATCGTATCTCCAAGGCCGAAGTCCATATCGCTGATATAAGAAAAGCGGCTGGAGTTCTGAAAGCTGGAGACCGGACTACGGCTTCGATAGTTGCTGCACCTTCCGTGCGCGGATTTAAAGTACCACCCTTCGACGGAATATCTTCCTGGTCGGCATACAAAATTCAATTTGAAGCTGTCATGGAAGTAAATGGGTGGACAACGAGCCAGGCCATGACCGCGCTTACTTTGGCCCTTCGTGACCAGGCCTTAACTGTGTTAGAGGCTCTCGGCAAAAATGGTACCTACGAGCAGCTGGTTGAGGCGTTAGAATTCAGATACGGTGACGCACACCTAGAACACGTGTTTCGCGCCCAGTTGAGGGATTGTGTGCAGCGCAGTGGTGAAAATCTGCAGCAGTGGGCCCTGGAAATTGAAAAGTTGGTCCGAAAAGCGTATCGCTCTGCGCCTGCACTCATCGAAGGGACTCTGACTCAAGCATTTATAGATGGCATACGGGACCTGGAAGTGAGGGCTTTTTTTTTTCTCAGGATGGGAAATCATCAAATGACTTCTCCCGCTCTGGGCGGAGCGGGAGGGCGTGTCAGACTTTTACTGACTAAAACCCACCCGTGTTCCATCAGTTGCCCATGTGCCAGGGTCACGGTATCTCTTTCGAACAATCACGCGACCCCGGCAGGCATCGGTCCTAGTAGACCCCTACACTGCTGCTGACATCTCTTTGAGGCGCGCGTGGAACACTGCGCGCCGTCGACCCGAGCCTGGTCCTTACCAGGCGGCGAGCCACCCATTGCTCGCCACCCGCAAGCTCGCGCCTACGGTGGCCGGGAGTCCGCAATTGACTCCCGACGCCCAGGGCGTCTCCTCCTGCGGCGGCTAGGGGCATGAGGGCGCAGAGACTGCCATTCCCTCACGCGCCCCGCCTCCTCCTTCGCGAGCATCACTGCTTCGCAGAAGGAGGTGACGGCTTCCCATTCCCTCTCGCTCCGTACCATGGCTCGCACCAGGGCCGGACGCGAGAGGTCGCCGCCGCCGATCGCCTCCACGAGGACACGGCGGTGCTCCGCCCAGGCAGGGCATACCTCCACCGTATGCTCCACCGTGTCCTCCAGACGATCCTCGCAATGGAAACACCCGGACGTATCCTCCCGCTTTATCCTGAACAGGAACCCACCGAAGCACCCATGCCCGGTGAGAACCTGCGTCAGGCGGAAGGTGAGGACGCCGTGGCGCCTCTCTATCCACTCCTAAAGAGGGGACTTACCGCCGCAATAGTGGCGTGCCCAGGAAGTGAGGGCTGCTGTGAGACTTGGGCACCGTGAGAAGCTGAAGGACGCCCTGGCCCACGCGTTAGAGTTGGAGGCAGTCAGGCATGATCATCGAGCCCATTGCTTCAGAGAGGTTGTGGAGTCACCTGTTCGTGACCGCATTAGGTACAGCCCTAGATGTTACACTTGTGGAGAAAAGGGCCACCTCCGGTCAAATTGCCCGAAGCAAAACACTGCTAGCGAATACCACATCCAGGTTAGAAGGGTGTCCGATATCACAGCGCAACAGCAAGAGAAATTAGTAAGCGATAACAGTACGGGGCGAGTATTGGCTGGTGTTAATAGAGCCCCAAGGATTTCGATGTCACAGGCCAATGACGGCATATCCCGTGGTAACGCGGACGCTTTATTAAGAAGACCTTCTCCTGAACAGTACAAACATTGTGTTGACAGGAAGCTAAGGAAGTAGCTCCTGATAGGGTGCTAAGAACGGACCATTGTGACAAATGGGAGGACTCTCTACGGCGTGCCCAGCAGCGTGATACAGATATCAGGCCAATTCTCGAGTGGATTAAAGCTGATGCTCCCAAACCGAAATGGTGTGATGTTGCAGCGATGATTACCACCACAAAGAATTATGTGCACAGTGGGAGAGCTTGATGCTCCAGGATGGGGTCTTGTGCCGTAAAAAGGAAAATGGTCGAGGAGATAGCTGTCACCTGCAAATGGTCGTCCCGAAAGCAAAGGTACCAGATGTTCATAGCGGTTGTTCAGGAGGACATAGGGGTGTAAAAAGGACTCTATTGAAGATCAGAGAACGGTTCTACTGGATCCACTGTCGAGAGGTTGTTGAGGATTGGTGTCGCAAATGCACCAGTTGTGCGGCGGTAAAAGGGTATGCAAACTGCGTCTAAAATTGTTCATGTGAATGGATTGAATGATGCTCGGGACAAGCATGTCTAAGGAGGGGGCAGTGTTACATAGATCGTGAAGTCTAGAAACATCATGCTAACTCCATCTCAGAAAGGGGCAGTGTACGTAAATCGAAAAGTCTAGAAACGTCAAGCTAATTCCATCGAAGGATGAGGCAGTGTTCGAAACTACTAGAAACGACACGCTAACGCCATCTATTGTCGAATAGTGGGCTTAAACAGGAAACATTGGGTTCTCATAATGTCTCGAAGCTTCTACGCTACCTGGAACTGTGGCACATGTGCACGCCACAATTGCGGCGGTAAGTCCCCTTTTTGAGGAGTGGATAGAGAGGCGGCACGACGTCCTCACCTTCCACCTGACGCAGGTTTTCACCGGGCATGGGTGCTTCGGTGGGTTCCTGTTCAGGATAAAGCGGGAGGATACGCCCGGGTTTTTCCATTGTGAGGATCGTCTAGAGGACACGGTGAAGCATACGGTGGAAGTTTGCCCTGCCTGGGCGGAGCACCGCCGTGTCCTCGTGGAGGCGATTGGCGGCGGCGACCTCTCGCGTCCGGCCCTGGTGCGAGCCATGGTACGGAGCGAGAGAGAATGGGAAGCCGTTAACTCCTTCTGCGAAGCAGTAATGCTCGCAAAGGAGGAGGCGGGGCGCGTGAGGGAGTGGCAGTCTCTGCGCCCTCACGTCCCTAGCTGCCGCAGGAGGAGACGCCCCGGGCGTCGGGAGTCCATAGCGGACTCCCGGCCACCGTAGGCGCGAGCTTGCGGGTGGCGAGCAATGGGTAGCTCGCCGCCCGGTAAGGACCAAGCTCAGGTCGACGGCGCGTAGTGTTCCACGCGCGCCTCACAGAGATGTCAGCAAAACTGAAGGGGTCTGCTAGGACCGATGCCTGCTGGGGTCGCGTGATTGTTCGAAAGAAATACCGTGACCCTGGCACATGGGCACTGAAGGAACACGGGTGGGTTTTAGTCAGTAAAAGTCTGACATGCCCTCCCGCTCCGCCCAGAGCGGGAGAAGTCATTTGATGATTTCCCAACCAAAAAAAAAAAATCGACGGGTTGCACTCCGGGAGTGCCGGCAGAAGTGAAAACTTGAATATTAACGTTGTGCATTTTCGATATTTTGGAATGGTTAGGGAATAATTTTGCACGAATTGCTTTAATTATCTATATATTAATACGTGAAGCGAAAACTTTGGATCCCTTTTTACGAAAATTGGGTGGACGGAGGAATAGGTATGAAATTTTGCGCGCTTATAGTTTATACAGAGAAGAAGTGACGAATGCTAATATTTTTTTTAAAATTTTGCGTAAAAATACATTATTTTCAATAAATATTATTATTATTTTTATATATGTTAACATATCTCGGGACCCTAGGGTCCCGGTCTTTTGGAAGGCGTACGAGGGGCCGAAGCCAACTCGCATAGGCCCCTTAGAAAATTTAGATGAAGTGAGGCACTAACCGGCGGTTATCCCTGTATACACTGTGCAAGTGCACCCAAGGACAACCTCCGGTTGGTGTTGGACTATTGCAGGATATGGAAACTAAGGTGTTGGACTATTATTTGGATGGCTAAAATAGACTGGTTACCAAGAACTATGGAAGGCCTATGGCCCCTGCCGCATCAATGTTTTGTAAATACACGGATTAAATGGCAGGGGGTGACTTGCACACTCAATAATGGGCCCCCGGGAAACGTCGCTGGCACATAGTGACGCAGCGATAAGGGGGCAACACTTCCTGAGGTGCTTGAGAAGTGGAGAGGTATTCCAAGGCTTTCAGAACAATCCCAGAGCCCGGAAGATGGTTAAGTCCCTACGAGCACTTACTGGAATACTTCCTTTCCCCGAGCACGTTTGCTCTTGCGAATCTCCACTCAAGCCAGCCAATAAAGGCAAGAATGAGGTGGGAGCTCTGAACCTCGTCAGTGTTCACTCCAGCCGGCCAATAAAGGCAAGCCAGAGATGAGGAACAAGAATTCTCCCGGGAGATAGGGTCCGTGGGGTCGCTACTGCCCAACAGCACGCCACATGCTGCCCTTGGGGTTTATTATTATTATTATTAATACTTTGTGTCTATAGCCTCGACTGTCTACGGTCTATAGTCTTACTGAATGTCAAGTAAAACCATAGGTAATAAATTAATTTTATAGGTATATAACCTATTTCATTTTAAAAATCTATGATCATATCGAGAATATTTGTCTTTAATATTATTTGTATTAGCGACGATAGGAATTTGGTTTAGATATAAAAGAAATATTTTTTGTGGTTTTATGGGGAGTGTCAAGTATGGCATTAGTAAGTTTCCCATACAAAACTTAGTGTCGTGTGCAAACTGTAGAGGTTGTATGCCTCACGATTGTACAGGCTGGTTATAATTATGACATTTTGAACTGTCATAATTATATAAAAATAGTAGGGAAAATTCTCAGTTGTCACCATCCATGGATGCGCGTGACACGCTGTAACATAAACACACACGAACATTCGCGCAAGCGTCCTGTGCCGCCTAAACGAAACAGCAGGCGCAGGCATACATTTTTGCCGCGCCGTAGAAAGAGAGGGGGATACTTCCTCTCCTACGCCGCGCCAGCTGTCTACTCTCCGTCCGTCTTACGAATTTTCGATCAGGGTCACGTGTCCTGACGCGAGTTTAACATTTTTTACCCATTACAAAAAAAGTGCACAAGGCCGCTAAAGAAGTTTTCACTTCAAAAAAACTGTGGCACAGTGTCGAATGTTCGCGAATGTTCTGCTCGGGATATAAATAGCGGATTGTCGGGCCGACGGCCAGTTCGATTTTGGAACGAATCAAGCGATACAATACAAGCGAAACAAGTGATTCCAAGTGACGTTTCTTGTGGTTGCAATATTTGTGTTTATTCAATAAAACAGTTTGTGTGTTTCGGAATATTGGTTTAAATTAATTTATCCCGAACCCCAGCTCGTAACAATAGAAAGACAACTGCTTAAGTCGAACTGTGTAACTTAAGACATTCAAAAGGTTAAAAGGAATGGAAGAACTGAGACCGATTTCTTCAATTTAAGCGCACCCTGCCAGGGTCACGAGACCTGCCAGGGTCGCGAGATTTTTTCGAAAGAGTTAACATGGCCCTGACATATAGGCAACTGAAGGAACACGGGTAGGTTTTAGTCAGTAAAAGTCTGACACGCCCTTCCACTCCACACAGAGCGGCAGACGTAATTTGATGATTTACCACCCAAAAAAAGCGTATAAAATGACACCAATGTCGGTATTCCCTTCCACATTGTATTCCACATATTACCCATCAGCTTTCAAAGCAAGAGTGAATTTGCATCTTCTGGGCTAGCTTGTTCCATCGTAAACCTTATCCATTGCTTTCCATCAGGCAAGATTGAGGTCAAGAATAGACCCATTTGGCAATAAAAAGGTCTATAGGTTAAGAGGAAGTGTTTAACTGAATCTGCTTTCAATATAAACGCTGCATCTTTAATAATAAAGTATCGAGCGAAATTCAAGAGGCTCGTCCTGAACTGGAACAACATTCTGCCGATAGTCTACCAGAAAATCAGGAACTAAACACGGTTGGTATTTTATACCAACTGTACTCCAGAAATAAGTTTACTGTGTGTAAAGTTCATTTCAATCGACGATGTTCCAAAAGTTAATAAAACTCTTCGAAGAGACTCTCATTTTGACGAACAAGGCTTCTGGCATTATACCTGTAGTGGTATGTAATTCAAAACGTAAATACAAGAAATCAAACATTCTTTGCAATTCAAAATGTCACAAAAGCTCATCTTGCAAGAATAAATATTTCTAAACTTAATTACTTTAATTGCGGCAGGCCCAGACGGAGATGGCGGGATGAGCTGGACTCTTTTAATAAAGACTGGGCCTTGGCAGCTCTGGACAGAGAGACGTGGAAAGAGAGTAGGGAGGCCTTCGCCCAGCAGTGGGACAGCAACGGCTAATAATAATAATAATTAATTACTTTCTTGCATAGTCCTTAGTTATTAGAAATTTCAGTAGATTTTTCTCAGTTTACTAATTTTTAAACTATTGTTCTTAAGTTATATTTGTATCAAAATAAAAGTAGGTAACTACTGATGTCATTACATTTTTAACTGTTTATTTTTAACTACTGTGTACAATAATTTATTTTTTGTTAACTTTTCATGAAAATTATGTAAGTTTAATTTCATTTAATAAACAAAAACACTACAGTTCACCTTTTTATTACTATTCCCAAGATAGGGTGGTAATTATTCATAATGGCCAGGAAAAGTGATTAATCATGCTGTTTTAATCACATTGCCCAACTGAGTCGGGCATTATGAATACAGACCGGCCATTATTAATAGTGCCCGGACTTATCATTGCCTGTAACATTTATACAAGAATTGCTCGTTTAAAGATATAAGATGAATATTTCGGCCGTTCTGAATTAGAAAGCCTGGCTTTCGTGGCTATATTTATCATTTTCATTTAGAAGTTGACGTTATATATGGCTTTATAAATTAAATACAATATTAAAAACCGAAAAGGTTTCACCCTGAAACCATTCCACTTCTAAATGTTACGCAAAACCCACACAAGTGGTAATCTTCCATACTTATTTATGCCTGGAGCATTCATTAAATTCAGGATCGGTATGAAAATACACGGCAGTTAACACCATTATACGTACATTCATAAAAACCTTCAAATTGTAACCGTTCACACTCCAAGCGCCATAACTTACTCCTGACTGCAATCGAATTTCAACCTACAGCTTCAAAGTTTAATGTTGTATTCCCTTGTCACTGACAATGAGTTAGGGAGTAAGTTAGGACAAGTAGAGACAACAAAACAATTAACGTTTCAGTAAGTCCCTTGTTTACATGAATCACGGAACGGAAATACAAACCGTTGGGGACCTATGAACTTGTGCAAACATAGAGAAGAAATTTATATTGTAACAGAGACATTTTTGCTGACGGTAGTAATATGGTCCCGTTTTTTTTGGTTAAATGACACTGGCAGGGAAGCCAAAAAACACTAAAATACAGCTGACAGAAATGTATGGATAGAAAAAACGAATGGTACTCCAAAATCAATTGAATTTGGGTAAGGAGGGATGAGTATTTGCCAAGCAACACTTGGCATCGAGGAGTCTATAATTAAGTTACGATCGAATAAATTTCGTCTTGGCAAGTCTCGTGTTCTTCTACCACAATATCGTTTAACATTATCTGATAATGGTTGCATAAAGGTTTCTCACAATATTTATCAAAATTATCTCATTAGTACAGCATTCATAACAATACAGATGTACCTATTTCTATATAGAGGGGCTTATGGGTAAGTAATAATTATCATTGTTATACTGGTTGATAGATCAGGTTAATCTACGCTTCCCGTGGTTGGCCCGTGGATGGGCCCATCTTTACATAGCGGATGGCCGGCCTCGTTGGTCTAGTGGTCGCAAGCGCTACTGCTGAGTATGAGGTTCTGGGTTCGATTCCCAGGGCGGGCAAAGTGTAATTGGGTTTTTCCGTCAAGAATTTCTCAGTAGCAGCTCGGAGTCTGGATTTGTGCCCGGTAGGTGGCAATAGGCTCGCCCCCTATTACATGGGACTTAAACATAACAGGCGAAATGTGGGTGTACTGTAGGTACACCTCTGCCTCACCGTTCGAGGAAACAAGGCGTGATGTTATGTTTTGGTTATGTTCATAATATCTAAACAATTATTAATTTTATTCTAAATTTGATCTTTGCACAATAATTTATACAACATAATCGATAAATTCTCTTCGACGACAGTCGATAAACGATAGTCAATATATTTAATATATCATTCATGACTTTTTTGTGTGAGAATTCATCCAATGACGTCTCCCGCTCTTCGTGTCACACTTTAACTGACTAAAACCCACCCTGTTCCTTTAGTTGCCTGTGCCAGGTCCACGGTAACTCTTTCTAACATATCCGTAACCCTGGCAGGCATAGGTCCTAATCGACCCCTTAAATACTTCTGACATCTCTTTGAGGCGCATCTGGAACACAACGCACCGTCGATTCGAGCCTGGTCCTTACTGAGCGGCGAGCTAGCCATTGCTCGCCGTCAGCAAGTCCGCGCTTACGCTGGACGGGAGTCCGCAATTGACTCCCGATGCCCGGGGCGTCACCTCCTGATATGATTCATGACTTTAATATAATAAAACAAAACTATTAAGGCGGATGCTCAATTTTTGTCATATGTCATTCGAGGCAAGTTTTGTTACAAAACGGCGATACACTCCACGTAGCGAACGCTCGCTTCGAGGATATGGCTCAAGGGCGCTCTTGTTACACAATGACTTTAAACTCCACGTGGCGAGCGTTCGCTTCGAGCAGTCACATGACCCAGGTGTGCTCTATTTTATTTAGAATAGCGGACGTGGAGATTGTGTGTGCATTTACTTTGGAAAAGTATATTTTCATTTTTAGAAAAGTGTGCAAACCGGGATACGTTATCCTTGTGACGACGCGTCAACTGCACTGACTTGTCCGTTAACATGCGCTTACAATGCTCGCATCAAGCGGCTTCGTTCACTTCACTGACAATTGTAACCTTTGAAACGTGGATTTCATGAAACAGCCGACAGTCAAGTAAAGTGTTGGGAGCTCCCATAAACCGACTCGCATCGCTGCATTAACTACTGTAACACGTTACAAATACTTGATACATTACAAACTAACGTTGCAAACTAGGGGGCCTTAACAATGAACTCGTCCCTTATCACTAGTTGGTGCAGTATACAAATTACGGTAGAATGATTTTTGGCACGTCGTCGTTAAATTTAGAACGCCGCCATCTTGTTTTTTCATTACACTGTTTAATTAAACAATTTAAAAAAATGGTCTAGGGCCAAAATTTCAGCGAAATAAATGATGGTTTATAATTTTAACAAGTAAAACATAACAGCAATAGCCTTTAGCAGGAAAACAAGTAAAATCTACTTTTTTCAACATAAGGGAGAGCCCTTATGTCAAATAAATATATTTTACTTGTTTTATGTAAAATGTTGGTGAAAGAAATAAAAATATGTTGAAAAAGAGAAAATTAAAGTGTGTTCATAAAATAAATAATATACTTAATATACAAGATACCTTTACCTATTCCTCCCGACCTTCATTGGTGAATAGACCGTTATAGGTATTAGCAATATTTAAATACCAGCAATGTCTTCAGGAGCTATATAAATTACTTCATTTATTTGTTCGATTGGTAACCGTTTTTAGCACCGCAAACATGAACTTTCTTCTTTTATAGTAGTTACTAACAGGCATTATTAAAATGCGATTATTTTAATACCTTGATATGTCACTTATCTAAACTCATGCAGTTTTATCAAAACCACAATAAATTATTAATATTGTAAATATAGCGTCTAATTCCAAAACTTGACAACGACGCTATATTTATCTTCACCTAAGAAAATACGAAAATAATTGAAAATTCGCGGTTTAAGAGTCAGATGAACATATCTACATTTTCACAATTTTAAAGCTAAAATTCTGTAAAAATTTACCCTTTCAAGCTTTACCAGCTTTTTATAGGAGATAATTTCTTTAGTCAATTGTATCTTTTAAAAAAACTGGTAACACTTGAAGAGGTGAATTTGCACAGAGTTTTAGCTCTTCTGTGAAATTGAGACAATGTAGATAGGTTCAATCTGACTCTTACACCGTGAATCGCACTTTAAAGTGAAAAAGTTATTATTTATTTTGTCAGGTTAGTGTTTTCTTTTTACTTCACGTGGATAATATTGACTGCCAATATCAGTTATAATTAGATTTCAAAATAATAAACTTACGTCGATAATCTAAACACTTTTTCTAAAAAGTAATAAAGCATGGAATTAGCATGTACGAAATACATTATAATGTTACGGAGTTTATTGCTGTTTTAAAACTTGGAGTTGTTGTTCTTAATATTATTCATGACTGATTTCACCATCTAAAGGAGAATTTACCTTCGTATAACACCTGTACGCTGCCAGACTAGGCCCACATAAGGTTTTAATTATTATGTGGAAGCGTGCTAATCGTGGGGCTCTAGAGACAAGAGTGGCTAGCGTACTGTCCGCCGTACGCGGAGCAGACAATATATAAGAGAACAACTCACCTACCATACAACAAAACAACTTACCTCATGGTTGAAGGGCACTGCTCTGCTGCCAACCTGGAGTTGTGTATGTAAGTGAGTGTATATGTATCGTGTAGTAACGTGTAAGTGGGTTTTCCAGACACCAGGCCGCTGCAACTGGTCAGAGATTCACTCCAACATGCGGTTCAAACACTTAACCTCCAAACTATTTCAATGTCAAGAAACTAAACCCGTATTATTTCACCAAGATAGGGGTTATTAACACACACAACTGGATCACGACTAATTGTCCACAACCGGATCCATTTACAAGGGATTAATTTCAACAAAAGGCCGCGAGACCCAAGCGACGGCGTGCTTCTTTGGTCCCACCGGATGCCAAGAGAAAGTGTCAAACGTCAAAACTGTCAAGTCAGATGTCACTTCGTTACACGCGCATTCCGTTAGGCGCACAGATAATAAACGGTACGCAACATCTATCCCCCCCGGACGGGCCTTCCCGTCCGCTAATCACTTGGCAATCCCGACAAGGTTGCGTTTTATCAGTCCACCTGACGCGCTGCTGGAGGATGTGCAAATACTCCAAGCTCCAACGCTTGCAAAACTCTGAGGGAGCTGCTGCACCAACTGAAACCGCGATAGCCAATTTTGGCTCACATCGACAAAAGGGTGCTCCGGCAGGGCGACAAGTGGCTGTCAAATCAAAAAATGGCCCGAGGTCAGGGCCTCCAAGACGTTCAGGTCCGAAGACAGCGGGCACAATGGACGCGAGTTCAATACAGCTTCAAAACGGCAAAATACCGTAGCTAACTCCTTAAAGGTGAGAACGGTGTCTCCCAGCAATCTGCGCCAGAGTCCCTGTGCCGCTTTCACCGCGGCCTCAAAAATACCCCCCCAATGGGGGCAGGCTGGCGGATCAAAACAGTAACAAACAACAAAACAACCAAACAACAACAATCAAACAACAACAACAACCAACTGGCCCTCCTGAGGCAACAAAAGGGGGTGACGGGCCCCATAAGGAAGGCTAGCGTGCCTCAACCGTCAACAACCAAACAACAAAAGACCCGTATCGTCCAAAAAGGGGTTCAACTTAATAACGGCTCCCGACAATATCCAAAACTCTCGCTGCAGAATGGCCAACAGCGCATTGCAACCGGCATGCGAGTTCATAATGTGACGATCAGTCACCAACAATTCAACAACAAACAAACAACAATTCAACAATTTGTCGAGGGAGCTAAATCGATTCAACAAAAAATCAGGGTCCTTCGTTCCAACAGCGAGCACCTTGAGCCCGGGCAAAGGACCCGACATCAAGACTGGCGATCGAGGCCAATCATCCTCGGGATGAGTCAGCCAGTCTGGTCCCCACCATAGCGGGTAAGCAAACAAGCGGGGTGCCATGCACCCGCGTGAGGCCACGGCGCCTGGATTCAAATCTCCAGGCACGTGCCTCCAAATCAAAGGCGTTTCAAATTTTGAATCTGGGACACTCGGTACGCAACAAAGATCTCCAAAGAGTGGACGGACGTCTTCAACCAACACAAAACAATTTGACTGTTCGTCCAGGCGTAAGAAACCCGAATGTCCACAGTTCCACCCAAAGTGTGAGCAACGTGGTTCAATAGACGCACAAGACGCGCCGCCCCTGACAATTCAACTTAGGGATGGTCAGTGCCGTCCGGATGGGGGCCACCTTGCTCTTGGCCAAGACCAGTGACAAATTCACCTGGCCTGTTGCGCAGACGGTGCGCAGACAAACAACAGCTGCATAACCGTGCGAAGACGCATCACAAACAAGGGTAGCAGTGTAGCTCCCAGGGGGGAGGATAGCGCGGGGTAACACGACCTCGTTGACTGCAGTGAGTGCGGATACAAATTGGAGCCAATCTTCCAACAGGTTTTCCCGAATTGGCTCGTCCCAGCCAAGTCCCGCAGTCCAAAGGCGCTCAAGAAAACAATTTTGCCCAAAACAATACAAACAAACAACAAAACAATAGACAAAAGGCAACCCTGGGCTCCCATGTCCAAAATGACACGGACCACAACAGAGTCCCCCGTGGGCCCCCAGACCCGACCGATGCCGTTGGCAACAAAACCGTGTCGATCTGAGGGGTACCTTAGCGGGGCAGGCGCCAATGTCCTAACAATGCCTGGGCGGCGACCGATCGCCGCACCCAGGCTCAAGTCTTTCCCGACGAGGATGGAATTCAAATTCCTCGTACGCGCGGTGTCCCGAGCCACGCGCCATCGCTGGAAGGGCATATCCCACCGGATGCCTGAATGGCGGGGGGCGTGACTCCAACCGGGGACGTTCCGCCAATGGAGGGGAGGGAAGGCGATGCTGGTCTGGCCAGCGCTGCCCAGCAACAACTGCGTAATCACCTTTACGCGGGGAGACCAAATGGCGGTCGCGCGGCTCCCGTTCAACTTGCGCGGGGGGTGGAGTGCGGCGCTCAAAATTGCAGGCCTCTCCCCGGTTCTGAACCGGCGAGGCAGAAGCCCGGTGACCAACTCCATGGTACCCCCCCGTACGCGAACCTTCATCAGAGGCTGGTCTGCCAGCGTGGTTCGCGTTAGCGCACAATATGTCCAAATGGGACCCCCTACAAATTCTACAAGGGCGGGGGTTGGGGCAGTCCCTATGGAAGTGAGCCCCCAAACAAGAGAAGCACATGCGGCGTGCTTTGGCAATTCGGCGGCGGGCACTCATGTGCAACTTCAAAAAGGCCGCGCAAGTTGCCATGCCATGCCCCGTGTCCCTACAAAACTCACAACCAGGACGACTCTGGGTGCCAGCAAAACGAGCGGCGGGGCGACCATCAACAGCCCGCGAGCCCTAGTCCGTCCCTGGTCTCGTGGCCGGGAAGACGGCTGGCATGACTCAGTGGCAACGCCAGAGTTGTCCACAAACCGACACTCATCCTCCAAAAATTGGACGAGGTCATCAAATGGGGGGAGATGTGTGACACTATCCCCACCATACTTTTGCTCGAAACGAGCCCTCAAATCGGCAGGAAGCCGTTGCAGCACAACGTGCACCAAAAGGTAAGACCAATGGTCCACCGGCAAGTCCAATTGCTTTAAAGCGTTGGTCGCTGCCACCAACGGGTTCAACAGGTCAGTACGCAATGCTGACAAACTAGTAATGACCGGTAACCCCAAAATCAATCCAATATGAACGTCAGCCAAACAACGTTTATTTTGGTACCGCCGGGTGAGTAGTTCCACAGCGGTAGGGTAGGCTGAGTCAGTCAAAGACAGATGCTGCACCAAGGCTCGGGCCTCACCTTCCAGGACGGACAACAAATAGGCCAACTTTTGGGCGGGTCTGAGGTCCGAGCGTGCATCAACCAAACTTTCAAACAGGTTTTGGAAACTTAACCAGTGGTCCAGACGACCGTCAAAATGTGGCAGTTCCAAAGTAGGCAGTCTACTCAATAGTCCGGGACCTGAAACAACCGAGGTCTCCGGTTTGACCTGGACAGGTGTCCGGCTCTCCAATATTTCCCGAGCACGTTGACCAATGACATCCCCCAGGTCCAAGATCTGGTCGTAGTCAGCAAGGACCTTGTCACGTGCTGCCTGATCCAGCACTTCCAAATCCACTTCACAAATGTACTGGTTGTAGCGGGTGAGCAGAGCATCAACGTTGCCGAGTCTCAAGTTCAACTGCTCGAACCGAGCAAGAGTGATCCCCTCAAGATCCTGGCGCTCAGCGGTCGCTGCAGCTGAAGCGAACCACCGCAGCTGCGCGGTCAATCCACCGATTGCCTCCCTCACCGCTTTGTATGCCATTGCACAAACAATACAATTCAATATACCAAACAAAATAATTAAGTAACAAAGTTCAAACAATATATTACAAAATAACTACAATCAAACTACCAAACTGACTAATCAGCAACTCAAGAAATAACATTAAATTGGTTTCAATTCAATTCAACAATAAACTTTTATTTTAATTCAAACCCAATATCAACGTTCAAAATTCTATTTCACAATTCAATTCAAATATTCAAATTCCAATCCAATTCCAAATGTTAAGTTCACAAACCACTTTGTTAATGGTACAACAATAATAATCCTTTATTCCAACTCAAAACAATGGTAATACTCAAAAATGCCAATAATTTTTCAAATATTAATTTTCACAAATAACCATATCAATGGTACAAACTCAATATTTTAATGTCTTCCTGACATTCAATACAACAGAGGTCAAATAACAACAACAAGAGGTTATAGCATAGCTCAATCTAACCAACTCTGAAGCATATATGCAAACCTGGTTGACCCCCGGCAATATGAGTTACTCGACTCAATAAATTCCAAATTATTTCAAACAAACAATTAATTACCGATAACAAATATTTACAGCGAATTACTACTTCCCTTATAGAGACTGCCAAGTAATTAGCCTACTGTAAAATTACCAATTTGGTGGTTTTGTAGGTTAAAACCACGCCTCTGCATACCAAAATGTACGCTGCCAGACTAGGCCCACATAAGGTTTTAATTATTATGTGGAAGCGTGCTAATCGTGGGGCTCTAGAGACAAGAGTGGCTAGCGTACTGTCCGCCGTACGCGGAGCAGACAATATATAAGAGAACAACTCACCTACCATACAACAAAACAACTTACCTCATGGTTGAAGGGCACTGCTCTGCTGCCAACCTGGAGTTGTGTATGTAAGTGAGTGTATATGTATCGTGTAGTAACGTGTAAGTGGGTTTTCCAGACACCAGGCCGCTGCAACTGGTCAGAGATTCACTCCAACATGCGGTTCAAACACTTAACCTCCAAACTATTTCAATGTCAAGAAACTAAACCCGTATTATTTCACCAAGATAGGGGTTATTAACACACACAACTGGATCACGACTAATTGTCCACAACCGGATCCATTTACAAGGGATTAATTTCAACAAAAGGCCGCGAGACCCAAGCGACGGCGTGCTTCTTTGGTCCCACCGGATGCCAAGAGAAAGTGTCAAACGTCAAAACTGTCAAGTCAGATGTCACTTCGTTACACGCGCATTCCGTTAGGCGCACAGATAATAAACGGTACGCAACAACACCTTATAAGTAATCCGAACACGTCCGGTTTAGACGAAACTTTGGGGGGAACTCGACCTCCTGAAGATCCTTCAGTTGACTTACTTAGGATGATTAGTTGCTGATACACCATTATTTTATCTTCATGCCCTTTTTATTTTGTGGCGTGAGATGAGTTTTAAGTAGTTGTTTACTTTAGCCATGAGTATTGATTTATGTTAACCGAATGGTGGGTGTTATTTTCTCGGGAAAATGTTTAACTATTTCATGTTCCACATTTTATAGAAGGTGACATTTTGAAATGTGAGAAAAGTGGGCAAATGGGCCATTAGCTTCATTTGGAGATAGATCTCAAATTTTATTTACCAGAAAACTCACCAGTGAGTATGAAAAATCCTTGTGAGTCGAAATGCTATTAATTTTTCTTTATATTCCGAATGAGTCACCTCCAGAAGTCAAAAGCCTCGTATCTAAATCCCCAAACAAACTGCCGAAATCGCGTTCAGCATTGACATTGGCATGGCGTTTTGTTTATTAACTGCTCGAAGTAACATTGACACTTAATCAAAGTTACAGAATGACTGAGCCCAAGCAAAACTCTAAGTCGAGTTTGAAGCTACGAAGTTGGGCTAACTTGATCATGTCACCAATGAGGCTATATGTTAAAGATCCCAACTGATTGGGACCAATTGAAGGAAGAGGGGACTTTCAATTAGTGTTGTGTGTGTGTGTGTGTGTGTTGTTGTTGTTAGAAACTAAAGTGTCAATAGAAACTATAGTTCTAGGATGCTCGTTTGCGTTGTGTCTTTAGTGTCTTTTTTTTTGTATGGCATCTCGCAGATTAACCTAGGAAGATGTCGGCTCCAGTCGGGGATCGTGGAAGTCGCATTAGATCCCGTGGCCTCCAACGCAAACGTGGAACGTAACACCGGGGTGGTTTTAGTCAGTAAGAGTCTGACAGACTCCTCCACCCACCCTAGGGCGGAGAACATCCACGAGGATTTCCACCTCGAGATAAAAAAAAAGAAAAATGTCGGCTGCTTAACCAGGCTTGCATATGGGTGCCTCAATAAATTAAGTTAAAACTTATTAACTTAGCGACTACAAGCTAAGGGCACATTCTGTGGGCGTCGGAGCTTAGGCCATCGGCATCGGGAGAGGGCAGCAAGGTACAGGCTGGATAGGATTAATGGGCTTACATTTGTAAGTCATTATTTATTTACCAAGCAAGGTATACTAATAATAGATACCGTTTTGATCTTGTCCGCATTTGTTAGATCATGGAAATTAAAAAGCTGTAATTATTTATGTGGTAAATGTAATTGTTAGGTTGATTACAAATCTGCAATTTTCAATTTCATTGTATTTCGTGGATACTCCCACACCATCAGAAGGTAAGATAAGCAGTCTCTCCAGGTAAAGTACTGGTATCGATTTTCAAATAGAGTAAAATCCTGGTTTCGTAGACGTCTTCGACCTCATTCATGTAGTTCCATAAATTTTGAGACGAAAATTATCGGCATTTTGTCTGAATCACGGTCTGTTGTTGATTTGTGTTGAAGAAGGCTATCCATTCTGACCATTAACTTCTCAGAACGATCAAATCACGTAATACACTCTTTTCACGGACATAGCTTTTTTTGTGTGTGGGAAATCATCAAATGACTTCTCCCGCTCTAGGGTGGAGCGGAAGGACGTATCAGACTTTTACTGACTAAAACCCACCCGTGTTCCTTCAGTTGCCCATGTGCCAGGGTCACGGTATCTCTTTCGAACAAATCTCGCGACCCTGGCAGGATTGATCGTTTTATCTGAATCACGGTGTGTTTTTGATTTGTGTTGAAGAAGGCTATCCATTCCGACCATAAACTTCACACAACGATCAAATCACATAATTCACTCTTTTCACTGACATAGCTAAGGTAGCTTTAATACAAAACTATGGGCATACACTCTCCATTAGAAAGTCTACTTATACTACTCATAAATAATCAAACGGACTTGAGCCTTCAGTGATTGATGTTGTGTTTATCATTCAGGGGTTTTCCTCAGGATTTCAAGCTGAAGTATAGCAATCTTTTGATGACGGGGTCATTAGTCTAGAAACAGGATATGTATGTTAGATGTTAATTTGGAACGCATCATAATTTTAAGAAATAAATTGAATAATTAATGCAGCGTTGAGTTAATAAGCAAATATCATGTGTGAAGGAAGAAAACAAAGATGGTGAGCGAGTATAATAAAAGTGTAAAAGAGTTTTCAAGAAGTGAAGATTATTTATTTGGGTCATCCAAATCCCCTTACGTGTATGAAATCAGAATATTTTGTTAAACTTAGTTATGGACACAGATAGTGTATTATTTAAAATGGTGCGTTCTATTTGCTGACGACATATCGATAGTGTTTAGATGCACTGAAAACACCGGAACTTTGACCATCATCGAAAATACCTATAAACTACTTAAATTATGGCTAGAGAAACACAGTCTACAAATAAATACAAACAAAAGTAATCTGTTACAATTTAGGAAATACCAACGAAAACCGTTAAGCTTAAACAATCTTAGTAATAAATTAAATATCCCAGAAAAAGACGATCTAACGTTTCTTGATTTAACATTGGACAGTAACCTAACGTGGAAAAAGCATATCGAAAACCTAAAGACTAAACTATCAAAATTTATATACGCATTAAGTAAATTAAAAAGCAACACAAATTATGAGACCGCGCTTTCAACATACTATGCCTATGCTTATGCATGGTTTAACTATGGCATAATATTGTGGGGTGAAAGTACTGACTTCAACGATATTTTCATCATGCTGTAAGTGTATTTACTGTGTACGTGTGTATAAAGGGGTGATGAGTCATGTAAGTAAAACCACTGTTTCGGCGAGCGCTAGTACATACACGACTGAAATGTATAATTATTTATTCCGCTAATATAATATTTTTCCTACATGCAAATTAGCTGAAGGGGCGCCACATTATTTCCCCCTTAAAAAAAAAAATATAATTACATTTAGATTTCTTAAGTACACCTAAATACCAGTACAGTTGTTATTATCATTAAAGTACACAAAAATAATAATAGGTTAACAATGAAAAACAATATATAAAAAAAATAATCTTGAATAAAAAGAGAAAAAATTATTAATATATAAATCACTTGCACTAAACCTTTTCACTTTAGTCTATTAGTACTTGAGTTCTCTGGGACTCTCTTCACATGCCTTGCGTGCCTTGAGCTCCATTCGGATGATGGCTGCAGCTGCAGCGCATGGATACCGTTGGGAGTGGAGTCACTTGAGATTGTCTGCCCTCCATATGCCGATACACATTTTTGTAGAATTTACTTCTGCACTTTTTGTAAAGGCAGAACGCTAATATCGCGACGGCTATGATGAAAACGCCGCCCATGGTTACTTCAGTGATAGACACGCTGGAGCCGCCAGACCCATTGGAGGCGGCAGTTTGAGCCACAACGATTTCTTCCTTTGATCTACAGCTTCCCATGATTTTAAATTGGTGATATTTTTTGATGTTGTTGTATAACGTGTGTTATTACTTCTGAAGTTTGTTGGATTGTGTTTGGACAGTTTGTTTCATTTTAATTTGGAATTTCTCTATTGCTGATGTTACGGAATTGCGAATCGTACCACCGGACGTATGACGCGGCCTGAACGTGTCGTGTTCGGCGCGGTCTTGCTATTTTCCGCTGGCTCTGCACTCTTGTGTTCGTTCATGTCTCTATTGGTACTTTTTATATGTGCTAAAGGTTCATTTACCTTATCTTCTATTAAAATGTAGGCTGGTTTTAGTCTGTCCACCGATACTACAGATGTTTTCCTTGGCATTTGGATTCTGAAATGCTTATCTTGCTTCTCTAAGACTTTGTATGGACCTTCATATGACGGGGTCAGAGGTTTCTTAACAGCATCCGTTCTGACGTATACGTATTCACAATCTTTCATGTCTGGGTGAATAAATGGTTTGTGGGTTGTGGTGTGGTGGTTGTTGTTAAACGGGCTTAGCTTTGCCATTGTCTTTTGGAGAGTCTGTGTATAGGTTTCTGGTGATGTAACTTGCGTTTTCGGCTCGATATGCGTATGTCCATCTGATCCCTCATAACTTCTAAACTGCTAATCAACTTTAACAAATGAGCAACATTCGAATAGTATTTAGTTTTTGTGTTCTTAATTTTAGTACGTTGACATTGAATAATATTATTGGATTAGATGTGAGGTTTTTTATGGGTCACCTGGGGTTAACTGTATTATAGGTGTTTTTATTATGTAGTATTATTTCAAACACAAACGTAAATTATCAATTAATAAATCGAATTGAATCATAAGCTTTAGGACGAATGGGCACGCCACAATTGCGGCGGTAAGTCCCCTCTTTGAGGAGTGGATAGAGAGGCGCCACGGCGTCCTCACCTTCCGCCTGACGCAAGTTCTCACCGGGCATGGGTGCTTCGGTGGGTTCCTGTTCAGAATAAAGCGGAAGGATATGCCCGGGTGTTTCCATTGCGAGGATCGTCTGGAGGACACAGTGGAGCAAAAGGTGGAGGTGTGCCCTGCCTGGGCGGAGCACCGCCGTGTCCACTGGTACACTTCTTGCCGTGGGTGTCGTAAAAGGCAACGACAGGAGTTTCAAGAGAATGGGCATTGGGCAGTAACATTCTCTATGCATTTAACCACTAGATTTCGGTCGTCAACCTGCCTGCCAAGCGTGGTGATTATGGCAAATCGCCCCAAATGGGGGGGGGGGAGCAACGTCCAGCAGTGGACGTTAAAATGTTGATGATGACATAAACACCGCAACAAACTTCTCAGCAAAACATCTGTCTGTCAAGATGAGTTTCTTAACGATTTAGAAACTTCTAAAATTAGTTTGGCTTAAGAAAACCACACTAAATAAATAAATAATAAGTATTTCAAGAGATTTATTTGCAATTTATACACATGTGGTCGCAGATGGGATGAATGTAATTTCAGGAGTCTAATTGAAAGCTAAGAGAAGAGAACATACTTCAGACTTCTCGAGATAAGAACAAAGAAATTGTACACTTAGTGTTAATAAATTCGTATCTAATTTACATTCGAAATGAACTGAACAATTTATTCAATTTAAGTAATATCGTCATTCACTGTATCTTTATCTTGGGCTTAGCTCACTTACAAAATTAACGTTATCTACACATTCAATTCTACACTTTATGTCTTTGAGATAAAGTACAGTTTATTATAATCCCTACAGCAAACTTTTAATAAATAGAGAAAAACTTAATGACCCACAAAATTGTTTAATGTCACATAAAAGAAGCTTTTTCATTTACAAGTTTTTGATTTTATAGATCTTCTTTTGATATTGTAAAATGGTTCTTCTCTCAAATGAGATAGGGCTGTTTATTTATTTCTGGAGTTAACTTTGCATTAATACTTTATAAGAAAGGCGATAAAACAGGCAGTTGAAATTGTTTCAATTTTAAGTTAAAGAAAGTATGTACCATAGTTTTTATATCTAGCTCTGTAGATTAATGGGTCTCATAACATTACGCTGGCATTCAATATATTGAATTATGAAACCGCACTCAGCTCGCATTTTTAACCGACGAAAAAAAAACGGAGGAGGTTCTCAATTCGACGCGTATATATACAACATTAGTTTTTGTTTATGCGAAACCCGCAACACGGGTCTAGTATTTTTATGTAAAGAATCTATGAAAAAAATTTCAAAACTGTATCATTAATAATCACAAAGTTATAAGCTTGTTACGGTACCTGATTGTCCTCGCAAAAACATATGCAGCCTACCGGCGGAGGGCACCCACGCCAGCCGCGCGCGCGGCTCTCACTCTCACTCATTGATAATAATTTGCCACTGGCGACTCTCAGGAACGGGACTCCAGTTGGTACAGCTCGATGGTCTCGTAAGGTCTGGCCTGGCCTTGTTCAGTTTCGATTTGTTGTGACTGGGTGGGCCCGCTGTGTGGTATGCTGTACCGCTGTTGTGTTGGTTGCGTGTGTGGTGTGCAGATCGTTGGTTGCTGCACAGGTGGCGCAGTTTTCCTTCTTGCTGCAATGGTGGCTCGAAGTTTATTGAATACCTGTGGACCGAAATAAATTAGAACACATGCTAAACTTATAATAACAAGTGAAGTACTGATGCTAGTGATGTATGTATGAGACTCTAATTGTTTCCAAATCGTGTTATCTAGCTGAGTTTGTAAATTTATTTCGGATGTGGCTAAATGGTCGAAAACTCCTTTTGACTTGTCTAAAACTAATTCTTCTTTGGATATATCTTTTATATTTGATGGTAGGATCTGCGTATTAAGGGAGAAGTTCGTTGTTTTAAAATAAGAAGCTAGTACTGTTATAGTTGTTTTTCTTCTTGCAGCAAGTATGTTGTTAAGTGTTTTAATGATACAATTCTCGGAGATATGTAGAACTCCGACATCTTGAATCGTAATTTCTTTTCTTTGACCGTCACACACAATTGATATGGCAACCGGTTTTGTTGTAATGAAGAGCCAAGTATTTGGCATGTATAATTGCTTCCATACAACATCAGTCGATATTTTGTAGGTCTTTGACGTGCATTGAGTATGGGTGTAGTTCTCTGTTCTAAAGAGTTGTTCAACTATGCAATTTTTATTTAATTGCATGTTCTTGACAGCTACAGGATAGCAGACAAACTCTGTATTACTATGAAGACAGTCTTTAAATTCTTCTTGATTTAGTTCAAAGTAACGCTCGTTGTTGTAATCGAAACCCATGAATGACTGCTGAATAGTTAAGCACTCGTATGATCCATCTGTTTTTCTCTCTGGAATTGGCGTTACGTGTATCAGAGTGTATTTTGTTATATCGTGTATTGGGAAGTAAGCGTACACTCTTATGTGCGTAGTATTTACATTCATCTCAGTATGTATTATTTGACTCTGAATAATTTTTAAATTTGATGGTAGTTTTTGATTAGCCGTTTTTATTATGTTGCTGATGTGTTTTGGTGTTAGTATACTGTATATAGTTGCTTTTTGTGTATAAATTTCCAGTAATCCTTTATAGTAGTCCATAATTTCATTTATAAAATTGTTTGCTAACTCGTAGGTTTGCATTACTTGTATCTTGATGTGATTTTTGTCAATCGATTTATACCAAACATTGTGGGTATTCATGAACGATATTGCTTCATTTAGTTTTGCTTGGAATTTCTCTAACTTTTTCTGGATTTGTTCTTCAGTTTGGTTTACACCTGCGATGGTAGATATCATTATCTTTGTTTGATGATTAGCAGCGTCTATAAGCTTCTGCTGATTGTTATTTAATGTATCTATGTCCCTGTATACTTCATCATTAACTCCGAACACCGATGTTAAAAGTTGTCCCAAAAAACCTCGTTTCTTCCTATTTTTCTTTATCTCTGTTAGGTATTCCTTTGTTGTCTCAAATTTCGTTTTTTCTTCGTTTAAATGGTGATAAAATTCGTTGCAATGCGTTTCATCTATGATGTATTGAGTGTCCTTGCAAAGTTGTTGAAATTGTGTTGTTATTTTTTCGATCTTTTTCTGGTCTAGTTCCAGGCTTCCTCTCTCGTAATCCGTTTCTATTCTGAACGTTCCTCGATTAATGGTTGTGGTTCCTATGTCTTCTACATATAGTCCTGGTTTTAAACTTTTTAATGTGTATGTGGGCGTAGTCGACACGGTGCCAATTAATAGAATAATTATTGTATGTACTAGTAAACCCTTAATCCAGCTTTTCGGTGATCGTATACCTTTTTTGTTTATTGTGGTTGTTGATATGTTACATTGCGTAGACGTTTGCCTATCTGTACTCGTTGTTCCAATTTCTTTGTTTTCGTTCACAGGTAGCGGGATCAACGTGTGAATTGACCTTTTAAGACAAGCGCCTGTTGATTTTTTAAGAGTTACTACTCTAACTACACCATCTTCTCCTGGGTGAACTTCCGTGATTTTTGCTAATGGCCATTTGCTTGGATTTATATTGTCTTCTTTTATTAGTACTAAAGTTCCAATTTTAGCATTTTCATGTGCTTGTTTCCATTTGTATCTTTGCTGAAGTTGATGTAGATAATCTTTTGTCCAACTGTTCCAAAAATCTTTCTTCATCTTTTGAATCTGTTTCCATCTGTTTACTAGGTCAGTATTAATGTTTTCGATCGGATCTGGTATTCCTACTGCTTCTCGTCCAATAAGAAAATGGCTTGGAGTTAATATTGTGTTGTCGTTAATATTTTCGGTTTGCGCACACAATGGTCTTGAATTCAAGCATGCTTCAATTTGGTGGAGAAAGGTTGTCATTTCCTCGTATGTCAGTGTCGAATCCCCGATTACTCGACGTAAATGATGTTTCACTGACTTTACGCCAGCTTCCCAGATGCCCCCAAAATGTGGTGATGATGGAGGAATAAAATGCCACTGTGTTCCTATATTTGTTACTGCATGTTGAAATTGCGGCGATTGCGTGATTTGTAATATTTCTTGATGTAAGAAATTGGCTGCTCCAACGAAGTTTGTTGCATTGTCACTGTACATGTGTGATACGTGACCTCTTCGTGCCATGAATCTGCGTAGCGCCGCGATAAATGTTTCTGTTGTTAAATCTCCCACCAATTCTAGGTGTATTGCTTTTGTTGCTAAACATACAAAAACAGCAATGTATGATTTATAAGACTTGTGGCCTCTCCCTTTCATAGTTCTTGTTTGTATTGGTCCCGCATAATCCACTCCAGTATAACTGAATGGGTAGGATTGCGTTACTCGTGCTTTTGGTAGTATTCCCATTTTCTGGGAGTTTGTGTCTGCTTTGTATCGCATGCACCTCACACATTTGTTAATTAAGCTCTTCACTTTCCTTTTCCCGCTAATGATCCAGTATGTTTGTCGTAAATAAGCCAAAGTCAATTTGTTGCCACCATGCAACGTTTTTAAATGTGCGTCTTGTATAATTAATGACGTTACATGATGGTAATATGGTATAAGTATAGGATGTTTTTGATTGTACGGCAAATCAGAGTTTTGTAATCTGCCTCCAACTCTTAGTAGTCCATCCTTGTCTATAAATGGATCTAAAGTGGATAATGATTTATTTTTCTTCAAGGGTTGTCCACTTTGTATGGTTTTTAATTCATCTTTGAATTCCTGCTGTTGTATTTTCAGAAGTATTCGTTTTGTTGTTACGTTTAGTTCATTACAAGTGATTGGTTTATTTGTTGTTTGTTTGTTTGCAAATCTGTAGCAGTAAGACAACACCCTTAACATTTTATCTAAACTGGAAAATCTATTCCAGAGATCACTCTTCTCAATCTCAGCTGTAGTTGTGTGACACAATTTGATTTCTTGGTTCGGCTGCGGCATATGTTTCGTGATAGGGATCTGATTGGTTTTTAACCAATGTGGACCGTTCCACCATAAGGAATAGTTAACCATTTTTTCCGGCTCAAGACCTCTTGAAATGATATCAGCCGGGTTATCGGCAGAAATAACATGGTTCCATTCTGCGTTTGGTAAGAGTTGTTTAATTTGTGACACCCTATTGGCTACGAACGTTTGCCACCGTTCAGGCTCTCCTCTTATCCAGCCTAAGGTGATCATAGAATCCGTCCAACAAGATATCGTAATATTCTTGCAGTTAAGCGCTTCCTTTACTTTTTCCATTAACCCAGCTAGTAGTAGTGCAGCGCACAACTCAAGTCGAGGTAGAGTAGTTTTCTGTTTCTTTGGCGCCACTTTGGATTTTGCTTGTAATAATGTAATGTAGTAGATGTTATTTATTTTTACACGGCTATATACCACCGCTCCGTACGCTTTTTCGGAAGCGTCGCTGAAACCATATAGCTCAATCTCTGTGCTGTCTGTTATGTAACACCATCGTGATACTTTAATTTCTTCTATACTTTTAAGATGTTTTTGTAATTCAACCCATTTTTTCTGGAGTATGTCATCAACAGGTTGGTCCCATCCAATGTCGTTTGTCCAGAGTTCTTGTATGAGCAGCTTCATTTTAATTATAATTGGTGCTAACCAGCCCAGGGGATCGAATATTTTCGCAACTTCCGACATAATAAATCTTTTCGTTGGATTTTTATTTTCCGATATAGTTATTTGGAAATAAAAACTGTCTTCCCGTGGTGACCATATTATGCCCAATGATTTCCTGGACTCGTCTAACGGTAGTTTGAGCAGTTGATCGTCTTTGTCTTCTACTGGTATATTTTCCAGTAGCTCCGTACTATTTGACGACCATTTTCGAAGTTTAAAACCGCCCTTGTTTAACATTGATATTAATTGGCGCTGTAATTCTTTTGCTGCACTTTTCTGGGAATCTCCGGATAGAATATCATCCACGTAGAAATCTTGTAATGTAGCTTTACTCGCGATTGGGTAATTGTTTTGTTCGTCTATCGCAAGTTGTTGCAATGTTCGTACCGCAAGATAGGGGGCACTAGTTGTACCGTAAGTTACCGTTTTAAGTTCATATTCACTAATTGCGTGTTTGGGTGAAAATCTCCATAGTATCCTTTGATGTGCGAAGTCTAATTCATTAATTTTTATAAAACGGTACATTTTCATAATATCTGCCATAAAGGCAAACTATGTTTTCGCCACCGTAGAAGTATAGTGGATAAGTCTTGTTGTAATCGTGGTCCTTTATACATATTGTCATTAAGACTCATTTTTGTGCTGCTTTTACTGCTCGCATCAAAAACTACGCGTAATTTTGTAGTCAGCGAATCTTCCTTAATTACTGCCTGATGTGGTATGTAGTATTTTCCCGAGTTGTAGTTCGTTGTATCTACTTTTCTCATATGACCCATATGTAAGTATTCATTCATGAAGTCAATGTATTGTTGTCGTAAATTTTCATTTTTTGCGAACTGTCGTTCTAGTTGTAGTAGTCGTGCAGCGGCTTTTCTGCGTGATTCACCGTTTAAGTTTAAGTTCAAGTTTGAATCCTTTAAAGGAAGTCGTACCGTATAGGTTCCGTCTGGGTTTCTTATTGTTGTTTCTTTATAGTAGTTTTCACAGGTCTGGTCGTCTTGTGTAAGTTTGTAGTTTTGTGGAATTTCTTCTAGTTCCCAAAATTTGGTAAGTTGTCGTACATCTTCGGTGCAAGCCACCATACTCAGTATTTTTACTCCATTCTTCGTTTCATTGGGATAAAATCCGGATAAAATCCACCCTAACTCTGTGTTCTGAGCGATAATTCCGTCCCTTAGTCTTTCGAAACCCTGTAGTAATATTCTGCTATATTCTTGGGCACCTAATATTATGTCAATTGGGCCCTTTTTATAATAAGTTGGGTCTGCTATAAGTGCGTTATCCAAAATTTTTTCTTGTAATTGTTGTAAATCATTCCTTGGTAATGAACTTGTTAGTTTTGGTAGAACTATTAGCGTTACTGGCAGTTTGTAATCGCTAGAGTGTCTTGGTTGTAGAGTAATGTTGATTGTGTAGTTTGACGTTTTTGGTTTTTCATCTCCGATACCTTTTATTTCGACTTGGATTTTTTGTCGTGGGTAAGACAACAATTGTGCTACTTCTTCAGTGCAAAATGACGCTTCTGATCCCTGATCGCATAATACTCTCAGCAACTGTGGCATCCCATCAAACGAGGTAGTTCTTACTATGGCAGTAGCTAGTAAAGTTGTATTTTTAGCGTCAGTGTTAGTAGCAGATAAGTTCGATGTCGCTATATTTTGTGTCTTCTCTGTACCTGTATTTTTTGGTATATATTTTTTAGCGTTGTCATTGTTTTGAAACGGCCTAGATTGATGCAATAATGCGTTGTGTCCCTTATGTTGACAAATTTCACATTGTTTATAAACCGCACTGACACATTGTTTCTGGTCATCGTGATTTAAGCAACGTTTGCACATTCTTTTTTGCACGACGGCCTTGTATCGATCGTTGACGCATAACGCCTTGAAACTAGGGCAGTGATGAATAATATGATCATTCTTTTGACAAAACCAACAACGTTTATATTTTTCTGTTGTTTGTTTATCCCGTGACATTTGTCTGTTAGTATATGATGTAGATCCGTCAAAAGATTTAAGGCAATTGAAACGGTTTTCCATGAATTTCATCATCTCGTCAAAGGATTGTATTTTATTTCGGTTTTGCAGTTGATCTTCATACTTCGTATTTGTTTCGTCATCCCATTTTCTACTGACTATTCTTATCAATAGAGGGCCCCAAGACGATGTGTCTAAGCGTTGATTTTTTAGTGCCTCAAGACATTCATTTATAGTGTCATGCATATCTCGTAATTGTGCTGCATTTGGTCGTTGCATTTTAGGTAAATCTATTAATTTGTCAATAAACTTAGTAGCAATCATGCGCTCGTCTTCATATCTCTGCGTCAGCAACTTCCAAGCAGTTTCATAATTTATTTCGCTTATGGTTAAATGACGTATTAATCTTGCTGCGTCGCCTTTTACGTGTGTTTTTAGGTACTGCATTTTTTCTGTTGAAGAAATTGATTTATCTTCGTGAATTATTTTTCTGAATAAGTCTTGGAATGTATTCCAAGAGTCATAGTCCCCCGTGAATATGGGAATACTTATTCGTGGAAGTTTCCCTGAGGATTTAGTCGTAATCACTTTTTCGTCTGAGATTTGAAAGATTCTTTCTTCCAATAACTCCGTAGTAATATCGTAATCTTTCAGAGTGTTTTCGAAACAATTGTCTCTGAAGTAGCTGTTGTCCAGTGTACTTTCGGCCATTAGTAGTCCGATGTGAGTTTCTTCGATTTCTAGCCATTGTTTTTGTAAAGTTTGTAGTAGTGTTTGTAAATGCCATATAGGCTTGTTTTGTGTAACGGATTCCTTAGCCTGAGTTATTTTCTTAGCTATCTGCGACATTCGGAATAGCTGTATAAACAGTTTTCGGCTACTGACTCCGTCCTTATCTTCATCTTCGTCTAATAATCGTGGTTCATAGACACTTTGCACATGTTGTAGCCTTTCTTCGCACTCTTGAAGGTACTTTATCCCTTCGTCGTAACATTTTCTAATGTTGCCAAAGTAGTTTGTAGTAATATATTTATGAGTTGATAACACCTCCTGTTCCTGTAGTCTTAAGTGGTTTCCTTGAACTCGCTGAAAAACTTGGTCTAAGGTTTTCTTTCTTTCGTTGATGTATTTTTCTGTTTTTCTTGTGGGCGAGTCCTTTTTTATGTTTGTTAATACCCTTTTGATCTCGTTGTAATCCGCTTCCTGGCTCCTGATTAATTCGTTAACTTCCTGTATCTCCATAGTGCTCTTCTTTCTTCTTCCCTGATGCCCTACCCTACTCTAATAGTTAAGTCAGTACTAGTGGTATCTGCGCTCTTGTTATATCCGTGCGACTTCTCAATCAGCTGGTGAGACCCGCTTGTGGGAGGCCAGTGACCGATCCGCAACGAGAGGCTTTCCGACAGAATACCCTAGTACAATGTACTTCAGATTACTGAAAACTGATGCTTTGTTGAGTTCACCAGCCCTCAGTTCTCCGAAGTGTCAGTCTGTCAACGTATATCCCTACAGTGGGCAAGGGGACCGCGTGATTCAAATGCTCGAAGGACCAAAATGTACGTCCACCCTTAACAAACGTCACGTAAGGCCGCAATACTGTCAAGGGTGTGACGGTACATGAAAATATATGATAAGTTAAAGGAACCTACGAAGACCTACAAGCCTAACAGTCCCTACGACCCTAAGCCCTATAAGCCCTACAGCCCTAACCTACCATATACCTAGTGTGTGATAAATAAATATATAAATAAGTTCAGGATGTCTGCACCATGCGACCTAAGGTTACAGACGGATAGTAGACAGGAACACCAGGTTCGGGAAGGGTACACTCACTGCCAGTCCCGCAGACTCACGAGACTGATCAGAGATGGCTAAAGGTGTCTTGGCCACAGTGAGGGGTAATGAGACAAGAATATAAAATTAAAATCCCATTTATTTACAAAATGTTCTGCTTATATACTACTTATTTCTAAACACACACTATTATACGAAGTCTATGTGTCCTATGCGTGTAAGATGCAACCAAATCATTCTTTTAACTGGGCCGCGCGTCAGCCAGGCCGGGTGCTGAGTCAATGTCCAAAGGTAACATTGAACAGCCACAGTGATTGTTTATGTATTAGTTGGTGATAAACATTTTCCATCACGCTTGCAGGCTTTGGACTGTCGTAATGGTCAAGTGTAGGTAGATATTTTTATGTAATTCATTCGTAAATGCAGTAGTAAGTGGTAAAATGTAATCAATGCCATTTGTTGCACCTTATGTCAACAACTTAAAGTTCAAAATGGATGAAAATTGTTAAACATCGCATTACTGAACCACAGCAGGCTGTAAACAAATAATAAATTTGTACCCTTGACTATCTTTGCGTGTTTAAAAATGTTAATCATCACTATCTACAATAATTGGCGTAATCACTATTTACAAACTGAAGCAACTGTTCGAAACTTTCTTGTATGCACTGACATGCCAGGGAAATGTTATCACCACAAACAGCTAGTTTACGTACCATCTCCGTATAATGGACGTTTGAGTACGAGAAAGACATGATAATTTTAAAATCTAAACACTAGCCCCGGGGCCTCGGCGTGCGCGCGCTCGCGATCCCGTATTGTTGCGTGACGTGACTGATACGTGCACATCAGTCCGTAGCATTCGGGCGACTGGAGGAAGGGGGGGCGCCGTCGTGCGGTCCCGCGCCTACGCCGCCGCGCCGTACGCGGCTGTTATGAACTTTCGTGACCCCTGTGTGCAAACAGATGATTGTGGATACCAACTTTTAAGCGTAATTAAATATTTTTGGTACAAAATATAACATGGTGTAAAAATTATTGGAATCGATTCAGTTACTGATTCTGAACAAACTATATTCAGGTTTCGCATATACTAAAAATAATGTTGACGTACGGAGCCCTTATTGAGCAAGTGTTAGATCATGTAGGTGTTAAGCTTAGGTGCGATGTAAATAATAAAGTGTAAGATGAATATGATGAGTTCTGTAAAGATGGAGATACTAATATATATATTTTTTTTATGTATGACCACGTATAACTTTTTACATAGTTGTCCGATTGTGATAATTCTTTTTTTATTGGAAAGGGTTACTCCGAAGGTGGTCTCATATAATTAAGAAAAAAAATAGAAAGCAAAAAAGGGTCGGAAAACTGGGAGTTATTGAATGTTCATTCAAAGTATAAAATCAAAAGTTTTTAACAAAAAAATAAACCGCCTGAAAAACTGAAAAGCAAAAAATAATAAACCTTAAAGTTTTCAGTCGGCGCTGAAAAATCAATGAAAAAAGATCACTCAAAGCGCTGACTCCAAATTTTAAGGTTTATAATTTTTTTGCTTTTCAGTGTTTTCGGCGGTTTAATTTTTAGTTAAAAAGTTTTTTCACACTAAAATGAAAAAAAAACTGGCATATGGTAAAGGAAAACATCGTGAGGAATTCGGTATATCCTAGAAGCAAAAAATCGAAGACATGTGACATCTTCCAACTCGCACTGGGTCCGCGTGGTGGATTACAGCTCACTCCTTCTCATCAAGAGGAGCCCTGTGGCCCAACAGTTCGCGGCACTTAATATTTTGTCCAGCTGTTTGCACGCTACAGGAGTTGATGGACGCTTCTGAGCCAAATTCTGGGCTGACTATATTTACCTTACTGTCGACACGCTAAGAAGAAAATAGTTTGGGGAAAAAAGCGTGGGGAGCCTGACATCAATAAAAAATACCTTAAAAAGCACCCTACGCCTTTTTTACATTATTTTCTACTTTTTAGTTTGGTTTTCTATGGAAGCGTGTTTTTTAGTTTTTTTAAATTGTTATTTATATTTTCTATTTTTTAGGGTGTTTCGTATGTCAGCGTAGTTTGTGACGTATGTCAGCGTAGTTTTCGAAGACAGTTTTTTTGCTCCCCTGGTAACCTTGGCAAGGATAATGGCACAAATTTATGAAATTATAGTATTGTCATCGGTCCTCGATAAGTCTACAGAGTTTAAATGAAATCTGGTCGTTTAAAGTGAGTCAAAATCACGCTATAAGGAGTCGGTTACAAACAAACATACAAACATACAAGTGAAGCTAAATAAAGCGTGTAATAAAAAGAAGGAACATTATAGGCAGATTGTATACTATTGATCCACTGCTGGATTCTCAATGTTCGGTTCAACTCTGACACATGAAAATCGAATGCACGACAGAATTCTGCCACAATATTTTGACGTCCAATTGAATGTGATCTAACTGCTACAGATTGCTCAAGGTTACCTTCGACTAAGCGCCTGACTTCATTCACATTTAATCGGCAGTCAAGGAATGCGCTAGCACTTGCTCCAGATTATCGGTATCCGATACGGCTAAGCTTAAATGTCCCAGATGGTTGAACACTAGTTGTCAGCTAGAATTCGTCGAGTATGATCTCAAGATCAAGTAGATAATAGTATTTATATGAAATTCGTTATGTTCTTACTTGTGCAGTCGATCTACAAAAAACCGGCAAAGTAAGTAAGTAATTAAGTAAGTAATAAATTTATTGACATAAATGTTAACACAAATGTGAATCCCCGGTCCCTAAACTAGTGTTAACTGTATTATAGGGACCAGTATCTTCGCCTATCCAAGTCTCAGTGTCAGCTAGGTACTATAACAACATTTTTTTTAAACTAGGATTATATTAAACATTAAACATTTGGTGAAGCATGTATGTTTGTGTGGTGTGTGGGTGGGTGTTTAGTGTGAATGTGAAGTTATAAATATATAATTACCCATTAGAGATAAGGTTTTCTATTTCATCATAATACCAGAGCCAGACTGTCAATTTGGTTTTAAATTTGCGAACACTATAGGTTTTGCAGACCTTGTTATTTTTTAGAAATTTGTTATATAATTTAGGGGCTAGAACATCAATATGACGTCTTTTAAAGACAGTTCTAACACGCGGTATTGGGCAGCGATCTTCACGTTTTGATGTAATAGGTAGCGCAGGTACGGATATTTTATGGTATCTTGTCAACATTTCGAGCACAAAGAGTCACGAGAAAGGGCGAGTCGCACTCGCGCTCGAAGGGTTCCGTACCATTATCTATAAAAACGGCAAAAAAATCACGTTTTTTGTTTGGGAGCCCGCTTAAATATTTATTTTATTCCGTTTTTAGTATTTGTTGTTATAGCGGCAATAGAAATAAATCATCTGTGAAAATTTCAACTGTTTATCACGGCTCGTGAGATACAGCGTGGTGACAAATGGGCGGACAGCGGAGTCTTAGTAATAGGGTCCCGTTTTATCCTTTGGGTACGGAACCCTAAAAATTAACCATATTTTAAACCTGGCATAAGATACAATTTAAAAATAGACACGTAAAAAGTAACGAGTGAACGTTACAAAACTTAACACACAAACACAATCAGAACCATTTTGAAGGATATCGCTAACCCATTGCTTGATACGTTCAAAGAAATTATCTGATCAGCAGTGTAAATAACGCAATAAAAAAAAACAATTATTTCAGGAATAGCAACCCATATTACAAAAATGAAGTTAAAATGTGACAATCATCATCATCATCATCATCATTTCAGCCGTAAGACGTCCACTGCTGGACTTAGGCTTAAATGTGACAATGCTATGCAGAAAATAATGAAAAAAAATGCAATGAATGTTGTTTAACTCTCAAAATGAAACCTATTCCTACTCTATATGTGTTACGTTATTAACACGCTGGCCAAACTGAGAGAATTGCGGCATGGAATTGGGGCCGGAATTCGCTCGCACTGATTGATCTCTATAAGATTGGATGGAGGTATCCAAACTAGTACAATTTGTTGCGATACTGTTTATCCTTAAAATAATAGTCACATTCAGTCGTTTGCCGTATCCCACCACATGAGGCAATCTCCTCGCCTCAGTATAGCCAGAGCTGGGAGTCTTCATCATCATCTGCCTAGCCTTTTCCAAATATGTTTGCGACTGCTTCCAGACTTTGTGAACGCAGCTTAATACTGGTATTTTACATAGAGTCATGAACCTATATGACCCTCTACAACCATGTTATTGGGTAATATGATACCCCTTGGCTATAGACTGGCTGTCAGACTTTCGGTGTCAAGCTACCAGTAATGAGCTTAATTTAACAAATTCCTATTGTGAACTATATTTTCGTGATCGATTGTCGTACATTTCTTCATCAATCCACAATATCCACACTATATAATTTATAATATAATATGAATATATAATTATAATATTTAATATACATAATATTATTATATTATCCACACTAATCCACACTATTATCCACACTAATATTATAAATGCAAAAGTAACTCTGTCTGTCTGTATCGTTTTCCTGCTAAAAGTACTGAACCGATTTAAATGAAATTTGGTACACGGAGGTTTAGAGCCTGAGAAAGGACATAGGCTTTTTATCCCGGTAGTATGTTCCCGCGGGATAATTTCCGACCTCCACGCGGGCGAAGCCGCTGGCAAAAGCTAGTCTGGCATATAAATATAAAACAATTCTTCGCACATACAAATCTGCCTAACCGTTTCTCCTATTTTGGGGATGGCTTCCGTCTAACCGAATGCAACGGAGTACCAGTATTACATAGAAAAACTGCCTATATGACCTCTACAACCATGTTACTGGGTAATACGATACCTTTTGTTTAGACTGGGTGTCAGATTTTCTAGCGTCTGACTATTCGTAATATGTTCAGACAGAAAATTTCAATGAATGATAGCCGGGTCCACGGTTTAATGTGCTTCCGAGGCACGGAGGGGTTTCAATATGTTAAGATAGCGTCACCCATCCATGGCCCTTAACTTGCTTAATAGATCCGAGCGGCTATTACTAATTTGCAACGAGCCCCTAAACTCCTTACACATACCAAAATGTATAAAAGTTTCAAGCACTGTTAAAGAACTAAGCCGGACTACAATTTATTTCATCCTATCTAATATCACCACTAGTCTTCCATTATCTGTTATGACAAACAACTGGTGTCCACAATAGACGGTCCGGCTGCTCCTAGGACTTAATGGCAATAACTTCTAGGGGATTACAGGCCTAGACTGTGATACTGTTTATTAAGACAGATTAACTTGTAGATCCTTGTGAACACACGATATAGACTATATATTGTGACATAGCTTTTGAAACTCTCAGACGAAATATTAGACACAGATTCAGGACGAATTGTTAGAACAAGATAATTCTAGACGAGTACCCATTAAGAGGGATTGATTACAATCATGTTCTTCAGTATGTACAGGTCTTGTTTGTTAGTACTTCGTCTGGGTATAGAATTACAATTTCGTTGACTTACTAGATTCTGAGTTAACTATTTTGTGGGATATATACCTACACACAACATTATTTTGACATTCGCCGGTTTCATATTAGGCGATTACGATAACTTCACAATATCGAGAGACTGGTAGTTTCATACATTTTCTAACAAATACTTTCACATTGTGAAACAATCAGTCCTATTATATCGTGTCGTCATCGCCTTATGATAAAACGGCCATTCACTATCCATATCCATACTTCCATATCCATACTTTATACTTTATATACTTTATATACTTTATTACTTTATTACTTTATACTTTATACTTTATTACTTTATTACTTTATTACTTTATTACTTTATTACTTTATTACTTTATTACTTTATTTACTTTATTACTTTATTTACTTTATCCACACTAATATTATAAATGCAAAAGTAACTCTGTCTGTCTGTCTGTCTGTCTGTCTCGCTTTCTTGCTAAAACAACTGAACCGATTTAAATGAAATTTGGTACACAGATAGTTTAGAGCCTGAAAAAGGACATAGGCTACTTTTTATCCCAGCAGTATGTTCCCGCGGGATAATTTCTGACCTCCACGTAGGCGAAGCCGCTGGCAAAAGCTAGTCATCTATAAATGGTTGCATTTTACGTAGAAGTATGCTTAAGGCACACCCATTTCTTCCCGAAGGTGTCGTAAAAGGCGACTAAGGGACTTACTAGAGAATGGGCAGCAGCGTTCTCTATGCATTTTACCACCATACTGCGATCGCCAACCCGCCTGCCAAGCATGGAGATTATGACAAATCCTCTCCCTTTGAGGGAGGCCTATGTCCAGTCCTGGATATTTTACGGCTGAAATGATGACGCTTAATCCTATTAAAAGATATCGTCGCCCGAATACACTATTTGATCGACAAACAGGAACTCTATCGCACGACAGTTGATTTGATGATTAGGACAGCGCCTTAGGACTTCGGGTATAGGCAACACGGTATAACGAAAAACAAAGAAACAAACGAGAAGTCTTTGTAGTACGGCATTCGTAATGTTGCGTAGCTCGCTACAATAATAACTACATAACATTCCAACACCCACGGGATATATCCACACGAACGATCCCAGAACTTCTTTGTCCAAAGGCATTTAAAATAGCTCTTCAATGAAGGTCCAGGAGTATAGTAATAAACAAAGCCGAATGAGTTTTGAAAGTCGACAGGCGTTACAAATGAGATGAAACTTTTGAGCAGCCCACATGATTGGCTGCCCAGCGTTTTGGGCTTTATGAGTTTTTACAGGGTCGGACTAATGTATTGCCTGAAAGGAAAAATAAGAACTGCTATTTGTCCGGAGTTATCAGCCTGGTGAAAACTCCTATACCACGCGTCTCTTTAAAGTTTTTTAAATTAGTGATGATGAAAATAATTATTTTAACCCTTTATATTTTCTGTTACATTTTTACTTTTACTTTAGAAGTAACTTTTTTTGTAAAATCATTACAAAAGAGTAATTTCTAAAGTGGAGGTGACAATCTATATTACATTTGTTTGTTTGTTTGATTGAACGCGCTAATCTCAGGAACTTCTGGTCCGAAATGAAAAAATCTTTTTGTGTTGGGTAGCCTATTTATCGAGAAAGGCTATAAGCTATATAACATCACGCTATAACTAAGAGGAACGGAGCAATAGTGAAAAATATTGCAAAAACGGGGAAAATCGCACGGGAAGGCGATTCGTTGCGACTGGAAGGGTCGGGGGAACGTGAAATTTAACGCGGCGAAGTCGCGGGCAGAAGCTAGTTTCAGATACGCAGTCGCCTCATTTAAAATACTGGTATACAGCTGCATCCGGTTAGACTGGAAGTTGACCCCAATATAGTTGGGAAAAGGCTACGCAGATGACTGAAGATACAAATGTTAATAATGGCGAAAGATGTTCCAATAAAAAAACAGAGACCTCCCTCCTTTTTTATGTGATAGCCTACATTCAAATACAAACATGCGCACATGCATCTTATATAAAGACACTAGCTTCTGCCCGCGACTTCGTCCGCGTCAAATATTTGCTCCCGTGATCCTTCCCGTCGCATCGCAGCCTGCCAGTTTTCGTCCATTTTTTTGTTGCTGCTCGGCTCCTTTTGGTCATAGCGTGATATTATATAGCCTATAGCCTTCCTCAATAAATAGGCTACTCGATTCAAAAAGAATTTTTCAATTAGAACCAGTAGTTCCTGAGATTAGCGCGTTCCACCCCCCATTTTAGGGAAGTGGGGGGTTTGAAAGAGACAAAAAGTATGCCTATGTCACTCTCCATCCCTTCAACTATCTCCACTTAAAAAATCACGTCAAATCGTCGCTCCGTTTTGCCGTGAAAGACGGACAAACAGACACACACACTTTCCCATTTATAATATTAGTATGGATTATACAAATAGTCGGCAGTTATACATTGAGAATGTGACAACACAGCTGTCACTCAGCGGGGCGAGCACAGCCTCTGTGACAGACTTGAGTTATGGTTTTTGTTCCCAAACTGTGATAAAAATATATGACTCGGGTCTATCACAGAAGGCCGTACTCGCCCCGCAGCACGATGCTGTACCCGCTATGAGGGGTCACAAAACAGCGCTGTTCTCATTGGTCACCCGTAAATTACATACATAATATAAGCCACGTTTAAAGATTTGTACCTACAATAATAAAAAGGTTTTATAATCCATAATAAATTCAAAAGGTCTGTAAATTGAATATATTTTTATACTGGGTTCAATACGTCCCTGGTGAATTGAAAGCCATTTTCGATGGAAATCCTTTATATCCGAAATATTCGATAAGCTTAATTTATTTCTGAATATTTCACGGGAATTGTGGGATTACTAGACTGGACCTTTCCTAAGGTACCAGTTAAATGGCTACGGAGCAGACCGTTTTTTTTTTTTGGATGGTTAATCATCAAATTACTTCTCCCGCTCTTGGGCGGAGCGGGAGGGCGTGTCAGACTTTTACTGACTAAAACCCACCCGTGTCCCTTCAGTTGCCCATGTGCCAGGGTCACGGTGTCTCTTTCGAACAATCTCGCGACCCTGGCAGGGAGCAGACCGATCAATACGAAGATTTTGGGTCCTACAGGCCTAGTCAAGGGCCACCCTGTAATAAATATTATTAATTTCTAGCTTTTGCCAGCGGCTTCGCCCGCGTAGAAGTCGAGAACTACACCACGATAACGTACTACCAGAATAAAAAGTATCTTATTTGTTAATCCAGGTTGTAAATTATCTGTGTATCCAATTTCATTCAAATCAATTTAGCCGTTAATACGGTGATTGAGTAACAAACATCTAACCATACAAATTTTCTCATCACTACATAGTATAAAACAAAGTCGCTTCCCTCTGTCTGTCCCTATGTATGCTTAGATCTTTAAAACTTCGCAACGGATTTTGATGCGGTTTTTTTAACAGATAGAGTGATTCAAGAGGAAGGTTTGTACGTATAATACGCGAGCAAAGCCGCTGGCAAAAGCTAGTTTAAAATATAAATAAAGTAGTATATAATTTGGACACGGTATTGTGCCAATAAATGAAAACATTGGCACCACGCGTTGAAGTATTTTAAACTATCAAATAAATCTTTATATCGAAATTAAAAATAAGATGTTTTCAAACGAGTTTTATATTCATGATAGTCCAAATATAGGCTTTGCCCATCAGCGAACTAGATATGGTAGTAAAGAAAGTTAGAGCCTTCGTTATTTGAGAACCTTCCATTTAAAAAGTAAATGGTTACTTAACACCCAATATAAACGAAACAGTACTTATTACTTACAAAATGGTGATTTTGCCGGAAGCGCGGGAACTTTTTCGTTCATAATTCTTTTGCAACAGGAAAATGTTATAAATCATGTCTGAGTTAAATATCATCTTAATAACACACCTGGGGCTTCGAAAGGACTGTCAATTTTCCTCTTGGAAAAATATTTGAGTAAAAGCTGGAGGTCACGGGGACAGGCATTTGGCCGGCAATGCTGTCTGTAACTATTATTTTTTTAATGTCTTATACTTTTGTTTTTCATGTATTATTTAAGTATGTATTAGATATTTTATTTTAAGATAGCTAAACAATTGTATTGTTGTTATACATTTATATAAATTTTATTTAGTTTTCTTGTCGGACGTCTATCAGTAAAAAAAAACTTGTATTGTCAAACACGATATGAAATTGTATCCTACTTTCCTTTGCAAACTCCTTATACTATTTCCTTAAACACATCTAATATACAAACTGACGACGTCCACAATGTAAATCTAAGAAGCAGATACCCCACAATTCTCCACGTTACTCATATTCCCCAACGTTCTTTTAAAATCCCTGGACAACCATAACATACCACTACCCAGGGTAGAGCTTAATAAATAGACTCAATAAATTAAGCCAACTTAAAGCTGCAACAAGATTACGAAGTCCAGATAAATGGAGACAAAAATGGACGGATTAGACGTCTCAGCGACCAAGCTGGGAATCCACGAGGCCGTAATAAAACCATTTTGTTTTCTTGGTTGTTTTTTAAGAAACGCGATCGCACGAGACGAAAATTTTGTGTAGGTTACGTAAACTAATATTATAAAGATAAATGATTTGATTTTTCGTATGCATAAATACTTAAACATTTTAAAAATACTTTCACGTATAGCTAAATTGTCAGCAAGCAATATGTGTTGCATTTTATCGAATAAAAAAATATTTAAATCGACGAAAATTGCAACAATGTATCCCAAAAATCACACAGGCCCACAAAAAAAAAGTACCCTGCGCGAACGACCAGACCACCTGAACTTTATGTTTTCGGGGTCGCTGAGTCCGAATATGGTGCCAGAATAGCAAAGTTGGTTCGTGTTTTTTCAGAAATCAGCAATAATAGGGTGAGGTGTCCAACAGTGAACCATGAAAAAGTTGCACATTCAAAGCTGAAGTGTTTCTAAACATATTAAAGATTTTTTTTTACTAAAGTACTTCTCATGTATCTGACTTCAATTTAGTATATTAATTTTAGACCCAAACGTAACAGGATAGGATATATTTAATTTTTTTTTAAAGATGGGAAATGGCTCACTGAGTCCACCTCGTGGGACACTCTGAACCGGGGGCTAGGTCAACAGTGAACCAACGTGTACACAGTGAACCATCCTAACATGTACACAGTGAACCATCCTATTAATGCTACAAAACTAAAGGTAAAGCAATAAAACGTCTTGTTTAAGTTACCAAATAATCAACTTTATTAAACCTAAATATTTTTAACAATGTGTTTAAAATATTTATTGTTATAAAAAAATTAACAAATATCTTAGGATCACAGAGATCAGTTGCTCAGTCGACTTTGTACTAATCAATCTTAATAATTACAATTGTTATTCTTACGAAAGAAAAACTTAAATACAAAACACAAACAACAAAAATTCAAAAGAAAAAGCATCTAAAAATCAAAAAGGGAAGTTCAAAAGAGATGTTAGTTGGAAGTTTGAATGTTGCTGTTCGGCGACTGCTGCCGGACACCTTGGGGTTCGGTAATATATATTTTATATCGTTTTTTGTAACCATTGCAATTCACATTTTGTGAGCCTATAGAGCCAGAGCTCTATAGGCTCACAAAATGTGTGATAAAATTTGCTTTTTAATTTTAATTACGAAACGGAATAGTCATATTCAGCTTCAGTAGAATCATCAAGAATCTTCGCAACATAATAGCATTTTATCTTTTTTTTCTCTGATTCAATCAAAATAATTACAAAATTATCCGCTTTGGGTTTGCTACGCAGTGGTGGAAAGTCTTCAGATAAAATAACTTCATCATCTGCACTGTCACTGACCAAAGATAGAAAGAGATAGAAAGTGCCTTCGGAATTAGAATCTTCATCAATAATTGGAGTTTCTTTTTTCTTTGCCTTCTTTTCTTTAAATAAATTACTCTTTACTTTCTTAGCTTTTACTTCAACTTTTTTTTTCGCCATGCTATTATGTCTTTCTCAGGAGTGTCGGTGGCTATCATACTCCGGCCTAAAGGTCTGCTTCTTTTGGTAGTCTTTCAATGGCAGCCTAAACGTTTTTGGAGAAACAAAACTTTCCACTGCTCTCGAAGTGGAAGCTTGCTGTTCATTTTTATTGTATTTGGATGCCAGATCATTCCATATTTGTTGTGATGGTCAGTCTTGTAAAATTGAAGGAGATGGGGTCTTAGGAGGTGAACGGTTTTCATTTATTTCATATTCTGTATCTGTTTCATCTCTTCCTGGAACGGGTCTATCCATCACAGTGCTTGGTAGAAAATCCTCTTCTGTGAAAACTGATTCGTCGTATGGATAAATTCCACATTTCCTAAATGCGTTGGTGATATTTATTGGAGTCATGGCTTTTAAATAGGCCTCGCCTGTGCATTGAGCTACATGGTAGATATTGAGAGTCTGCCCAGGGTTCCGGAGTATCCATGAATCGACGGCAGAGTTATAAAAAGTTTTAAATGGACCATTTAACCCCACATCTAATGGTTGTAATCTTACGGTAGTATGAGGAGGCAGTGTCAACACTGTAACACCAGCAGTTTTAGCAATGTTCAATGCTTCTAATGACAAATGACTTTCGTGGTTGTCCAGAATCAAAAGAGCTGGATTTTCTTTTGAGGCGGAAGTATGTTGTATGAAGTGTTTCATAACATCTACGAAGATGTCTGCATTCATCCATCCAGATGAAGCAGCCAAGCCAAGAGTCCCAGGAGGAGCGCCATGGAGCATATGCGATTGAAACTTCTTTCTTGGAAAGACCATTGCTGGGGGCAAAGCATGACCGGTGGCGGAAACAATGCAGCAAGTTGTCACTAAAACACCTCTTTCTCCACTCGTAACTTTGGATACGTTACTCCCCTTAAGAGCTAGGACTTTTTGTGGGCGTTGTACTGTCGTGGTTGAGGTTTCATCCAAATTATAGACACAGGTTCCGTTACCGAAGTTAGGAGACCGTTGCATAGCTTCTCTTAAGTTTTTAATAAATGTTTGAACATTATATTTGTTGAATGCCGAGGCTCGTGCCAAGCTGCACGGTTCAGGTTTCTTGAGACTTAAATCCGGGTGTTTTTTTTTTTTAATGACCTTAACCACTCCTTTCCAGCAATATGTTTCTCTTCCCATGAAGAAGGAACTTTTATTTTATTAATAAATGCCATTTGGTAAGCTAGTCTTGTAGTGTATCTTTAGCAGTAAGCCCATAAAATTTTAGCGAACAATCTATAAGGTATTCTTTGAATTCTATTTCCTGGTTACGTGTAAAAACAGCATTTACTTCATAATTGGGTACTAAATTTGTGGTTTTGTCGGACTTAAATTTTTCTACGTATCTCCGTACAGTTGGGTAGGGTAATCCGCATTCTTTTGCTGCTTTACGAATTGATTGTCCATTTTTTACAAGCATGATAGCCTGCAACATTTCTTCTTTTGTATGACCTCCAATTTTCCTTTGCGCTGTTTTAATTCGCCCCATGCTGAAACAATAACATTACCTATTAAACAATGTAATGTTTCAACTTAATATAAATTATGTATAAAATTCAAAACCTACCCACATAAAGCAGCAATACAGAGGTGGTACACAGTGAACCGGTTCACTGTTCACTCTACGTTCGTGGTTCACTGTGTACTACACCCACCATTCAATATTTAAGGTTATGTTAAAAAAAAACAAAAAGAGTTACAGTAGTAATTTCAGTTTTATACGATACCCCAATAAACACTATAATAAGTATAATAAATGTCACACAGAAAAACTACACATAACAGAAGTAATAAGAAAAGATAGTACTAACGTTTTATTTTGTTTTGTCGCCGAAAAGTATAATGCGGTCCGCCACACGGGCGTCTTTGGCGTTAGCTCGCTCGCGACTGGGGAGCGGGCGGCGCGGTTACAACTAAGTACTTTCGTGTCCACGACACGGTTTGGCAACGTCGCGTTTACAAAGTAAGGAGGGTGGCTCAATGTGTACCACTGGTTCACTGTGGACATCTCACCCTACCGAAAATTTTTGTTTTTCGTTTAATACGTTTTATGTTGTTAAAAAAATGCGAAATTCCAATGTGCAATGAAATAAGTTACGCCAATTGATTTCATATTTTCTCAAAAAAAAGTACCTTTGACTAAGTGATTCCGTCAAAAGTGGTTTTGACTGGTTGTATCAGTACTATCAGTTAAAACTCTTAAAAAGTTGGAACCCAAGGAAGTCGACTGAAATTATTGTTTAGTCAATGCTATAGACATTATTTTAAATGACAAATATTGGTATCATCAGTCCTCTTATTTATTTCAGTTGACATTAAACATTTTATTTTATTTGAATATTATTAACATTAAAATTGCTTTTTTTGTTCCTAGTTTTAGTGAGTTGACATTTAATAATATTACTCTATGAGATGTGAGATTTTTATGTTATTTTTAATGTTTATAATGACTTCTGAAGTTTTTTTTTCCTTTTTTTATTGTTATGTTATTATGTAACTAGCTTTTGCCAGCGGCTTCGCCCGCGTGGAAGTCGGAAACTATCCCGCGGGAAAATACTACCGGGATAAACAGTAGCCTATGTCCTTTCTCAGGCTCTAAACTATCTGTGTACCAAATTTCATTTAAATCGGTTCAGTAGTTTTAGCAGGAAAGCGAGACAGACAGACAGACAGACCGACAGACAGACAGAGTTACTTTTGCATTTATAATATTAGTGTGGATATATAATATATATATTCTTATGGATCAGGCGGTCATTTGACGTTTTTAAAAGAAAAGCAAAACTACCTAGAACTATTTATTTAAAATTAACGTAATAAAAACTAGATCACAACAACGTGAAACGGTTAGACATCGAAATAATTAGAATCTACAGTTCCTAGTACACGTCCGTCGCTTCCGAGCTCTCGAGCAAGTGCCGAGGTGCCTGTGCGCCCCGCTCACGCTGTGTCGCCCCTTCCACTCGGCGCGCGGCGCGTCACCTTGGTCACGTGGTCTTCCTTCTGTCAAACTTGACAAATCCTCTAATACGGCCTCTCCTGACAGCTGAACGACCTCGTCAGCTTGGCTTCTTCGCAAAGACTGCTTATTTGTCTGGTCCTTGCTTGCTTGATCCACAATGGTGGGCTCGTCACCTGAAACATAACAAAGCCAAGACCAGTACAAAGTAATTTGAAAGTTGGAACTTTCAGCTACCCATTGCAATGATATGCAATCGTTTTCTTCAGCTTTTACACCATTATAGACAGCAGCTGTAGATTGTATCACCAATGAAAGAGTTCCGGACCTCAATCATTACCGAAACAAACACAACATCGCCTGATAAATATGATCAGGTTTCCAGAGGAACTCTCACAAACAGCCACATTCGAGGCAAACAGATTACCATAATGTGAACTGTCGACGCTGTAACACAACAAACTACCACAATATCGAAGTAAACAGATATCCTTAGTGTCGGGGTATTACTAACCAAATTGCCATAATGTCGAGGCAGACGGATAGCCATAATGTCGAGGCTATAACAAACCAAACTGCCATAATGTCGAGGCAGACGGATAGCCCTAGGGTCGAGGCTATAACCAACCTAACTGCTATCAGGTCATGCTCTTATCGGAGAGGTGGTAGCGCATGCACGACCCCACAGGGACCGTGCATCCAGGAGTCCAGCTTCCCAGTACCTCGGGAACCCCTGTCAACAAACATAAAACTGCCGACAGCAAATGTACGTGGCCGTCGACGAAGTTCACACACATATACGTCATGTCACAGCAGACCTTCAACAAGTAACTCAGATGCTCTAACGCGAATCGGAAGTACCACATGTAAATCCACTAGAGTGCCACCTCGTAATAAATCCCTTTACGATCGGTCAACTTTACAGAGTTGCACGCGGTAATTTTTTTTGTACTTTACACCGATTAATTTACATAGTGCCAAAAAAATTGAAATGCGCAAACAATTGCTAAGGTCTCAAGTTCATTATGGTATCGAGACAGCACCCTTTGCGGATCTGTTAAAATAGTCAACGACACGCGTTCATTTAAACTCGTGGTATCACATTAAATCTTACTACAACAAATAACACTGGCGTCGGAATGAAGCTCAGTGGTCAAATTAGGATCGAAAATTGCTAAAACAGGTGATTCCGTTAGGCTTTTAATTACATAAGTACGGACTAAGTCTTGTTCCGCGCTTATTTGAAAGGCTCACCTTTCCTGAGCAACTTAGCAATACAAACGGTTTGTGAGGCATAGCCTGCAATGTACTGTACCTACGAAAATAGCCTGCCAATCCCAAAACCTGACGAACCACTCTTACATTAGATGGTTTCGGAAACTTAACCAAACCCTTACTCGAGCTCGGCCGTACCTGACCATGCTCAATAAGTCTGCCAAAGTATTCGAGTTCAGTATCCAAAACCGTAAATTTATGTTTCGGTTTACCGATCAAATCAAAAGTCATTTATTCAAACTAAGCTGAGAATCAGCAATTTTTGAACGTCAACATTACATGAGACAGTTTCCAAATACGCCTGCCCTTCACATTCTCTAAGCTTTAGCTAAAAACCATAAGTGACATACAATTTCGAAAATCTAGCGCCAGTTAGCGTTTATAATTCCTCATTTAAAACGGCTGATAAACGACTGAGGTGTCATTCTGTAAACGAATGTGCATGATACCGTTTGTACAGTAGTAGTAGCAGTACCTGTCATCAGGTTATCTGCAAGCTCATCAATTATTTTCATTAGCCGCTTCCTAACCTAACCTACTAGTATTTAATCAATCAGTGAACGTGTGGCGGCTTCTACGATGCCACATGTGAACTACGTATCACACTGACGTCACGTAAAACCCTGCATCGCTCAAGCAAAGTTCACCCCGGGACTAGCATAAATACAACGTTACGGTAGCAATCATGGGGCAGTAACCCACTAGACAGGACGTGTTCTGTCTATGAAAGATGAAGAACTTCTCACCACGTTCCTCATACTTCATAAACACAAATCAGACTTAATTCCAAACAAGGACGTTGTCGACTTAAGTAAGTCGTTGCATACCTCGCACGTGAGTAAATGAAATTCCATTTCTATTTAGAAAATCAGTACCTATAATGACCGTGTTCATAATTCAAAACAACAAAACAACACGAAAGTTAATTTCGAGCGTAACTTCGGGAAACCTGTCAAAGTAGTACGGTAAGATGTTTCTACTTCCTGACTACCTCATCATCATCTGCCTAACCTTTTCCCAACCATGTTAAGGTCGGCTTCCAGTCTAACCGTATGTAGCTGAATACCAGTATTTTACATAAAACGACAGCCTATCTGACCTCCACAACCTAGTCACCGGGTAACACGATACCCCTTGGTGAGACTGGTTGTCAGACTTTCAGGCTTCTGACGACCCGTAACGACTGTCTAAGATCCACAAATGACAGCCGGGACCAACGGCTTAACGTGCTTTCCGAGGCACAGAAGGGTTTTGATATGTAAAGATGGTCACCCATCCACGGACCAACCGCGGCAAGCATAGCTTGACTTGATCGATCGATCCGTGCGGCTGTTATTACTAAGCCACAAGGACTCCTGCCTGACTACCTATCGCACGCATAACTCGAAATTATGTCGTTCGAATGCACTGCAAATGCTCCGTGACATTTTAAAATGTCAAAAAGCACCATCCCAATTACTGTAGTCGTTAATCGTTTCGTTTCAACTAAATTACATTTTCGTGACAAAAATTATTGTACTTGCTATGTGGCCCAATCCTCCATTATGACCTATTTTTCTTTACAAGTTTACGATTTAGGTGATCTGGTTGATTGCACTGCCGCCTGTACTAGAACCATTTGCACGATTACTACCTAGTTGGTTTTCTGATTGAATACATCTACGACACATTTGCGTCCGGCCAAAACGTTTTTTTTTTATGAAAACACTGAACTATCTTTCAAATCAACATTGCCACCGTGTTCGCATACTTGTACTAGATTCATTTATACGAAATCTACTGCGTAGACGAACCTACGTACATTTCACGTTTACCGACAAAAAGCTGTCTAAGCAATCGGGCCCTAATTTGTCATTAGTACTAGCTGCATGAATATCGGTATCAGTAACACCACGCGTAACATTAACCGGGATCAGCTCTGATCATCCAAATTGTTACTAAGAACGCCTAGCATATGCTGCAAATGTCGGGTAGTTACCGTTTTATGACGTCGAACAAAATGTTCGAAAAATCTAACTAAAGTGGGCACAATGTTTTAAATTCCCGCTAGAAATTAGATCAGCTACGTTAGTTGCTAACCCACTCGTTTAGCCATGTAGCCTTACGTTACTTTTTACGCAATGAGCGATTCATTCTAAAAACTCGCGGTCAACCCTCCGATGCTTATCCGTACACCGTAATTTATTGAACGCACATGATCTACCTCACTACACCGCACATCAAAACTACGCATGGACGGATCAAAGTTAGATTTAAAACCATGGATAGATTTTACCGGTATAGACTCCTCTTACGAACAGCTCAACGGTTATGCGCAATAAAGTAGTTACGAGAATTAAGATTAGGTGAATTTTCACGCGGTGGGTACTCGTGACCCGCCATTATTACAACAGTAGACACTACACCACGTAAAATAATTTATTACTTGCGACGATAACCTTAACCACACACATTTTAGGAAAGGTAACACGTGTTGGTTTGCTTAAAAATGCGTACGAACTATAAACGAATGAAATAATTAACACGCAGTGCAACACTTTCAAATGCACACAACCTTAATCTCAACGCGACTAAAACACTTAACACGTGTTTCCATGTTACTTTAAAACGGAACACTAATAACAGCAAAAATAGATGGCGAACGATCAAAGTCGCGTGTATGTCTATCCCACGACTGATCTTATGGATCAGGCGGTCATTTGACGTTTTTAAAAGAAAAGCAAAACTACCTAGAACTATTTATTTAAAATTAACGTAATAAAAACTAGATCACAACAACGTGAAACGGTTAGACATCGAAATAATTAGAATCTACAGTTCCTAGTACACGTCCGTCGCTTCCGAGCTCTCGAGCAAGTGCCGAGGTGCCTGTGCGCCCCGCTCACGCTGTGTCGCCCCTTCCACTCGGCGCGCGGCGCGTCACCTTGGTCACGTGGTCTTCCTTCTGTCAAACTTGACAAATCCTCTAATAATATATATATATATATAGTAATATAGTAATATAGTATATATAGTATATAGTATATATAGTATATATAGTATAGTATAGTATATAGTATGGAGTATGGAAGTATGGATAAACTCATTATTTTAGTAAAAATTTATAAAGGGTGGCAAGGTCATCAATGCGCAACCGGCGAAATATTTCTACGCTAGTCTAGAATTATGTCCTGAATTCATGGTTACAGTTTGTACATCAGTGTTACAACATTGTTACGTTAAGTTGAACAATATTTATACAAGCTGGCGTCCTTTCCCGTAATTTCTAATACATACAACTAGCCTAAGAATCAAGTAGGTACCTACTACACATTTTTCAAATTAAAGGAATGACAGTGATGCAAAATCAGAAGTAAAAGCTGCGAAAGAACACTTTTTAAACATCACAAAGGACAATATAGCCCCTAAAACCGTTCGCTTTTGACAAACCCAATATCAAAAGAAACTGTGGTTTTATGTTGAACTGTCAAAGTGTAAACCATGTTAAATCTTTTTCCATCCGAGCTTAGAAATCATAATGTAAGAAATAAAAATACGGCTATAGTACAGACACATCGAGCTACTACAATTTGTGAAATTTCTTTAATAGATTTTCAACTTTATCGCTAAGCATTAGGTCAAAAGTTGATAGGGAGAATTTGACAGTTGCCTTTATATGCTGGAGTCTGTACATACTGTCAAAATTTCAAATGTCTACCTATAACAGGACATAAGATACTGCCTTGTGACTGACGGACGAACGAACGGACAGTGGAGCCTTCATAGTAGGGTCGTGTTAGCACCCTTTGGATACGGAACCTTAAAAAGCGACGACGCCATATCATTCATATTAAATTCTAAGGCAGACCCAGGAATGCCGTAATTACGTACTTAATCACAGCAGTGGACACCTTAACGAGCGCTTTCATTCAAGTAAAGCTAGTTACTCACAAGTTAATGTTGCTGAGTTATCTTAACGAAGGGTTATTGTGGAAATGCATGCTAGTAGAACTGGCTTTAGAGACTTAAATAGATGTATGGGTAGTTCGCAGCATTGGCGTGTTCTGGCTTGTTAGGCCAGTATAGTTTTGCCAGGGTCGCGAGATTTGTCCGAAACAGATACCGTGGACCTAGCACATGGGCAACTGAAGAAACATGGGTGGGTTTTAAAAGTCTGACAGCTTCCTCTCCGCCCAAGAGAGGGAAACGTCATTTGATAATTTCCCACCAACAAAAAAGAAAGGCTGGTATAGTTACAGGCAAATAATGGCACGAGACATTGGATGACTACTTTCCTGAAATGCATGTGGTTTTATTTAAGCAACTGTGACCACATAGAAAGCATTAGGTGTGACGCTCACGCTACTTCAGCATAATCAACCTTCAACGTTCCCACTGTTGGGACACAGGCCCCTCTCTGTGAGACAGTGGGCCCTATTTTGCGCACAGATATGGTGATGCGAACTTATAAGCTTAAAATGCTTACAGAGCTAAGATTCTAATGTATCAGCACTTCATTGCATCATCGACAATTAAATATGTTGCAGTCAAAACTCTTAACCAGTCAAAAGTATCATTAACTAGCAAAATCAGTCAAAAGTATTTTTGACCGTATGCGTTAGTCAATAATACGTTTGACTAAAATAACAGTTAAAAGTACTTTTGCCCAATAGAGCTGGTTAAAAGTACCTTTGACTAAGTGATTCCGTCAAAAGTGGTTTTGACTGGTTGTATCAGTACTATCAGTTAAAACTCTTAAAAAGTCGGAACCCAAGGAAGTCGACTGAAATTATTGTTTAGTCAAAGCTATAGACATTATTTTAAATGACAAATATTGGTATCATCAGTCCTCTTATTTATTTCAGTTGACATTAAACATTTTATTTTATTTGAATATTATTAACATTAAAATTGCTTTTTTTGTTCCTAGTTTTAGTGAGTTGACATTTAATAATATTACTCTATGAGATGTGAGATTTTTATGTTATTTTTAATGTTTATAATGACTTCTGAAGTTTTTTTTCCTTTTTTTATTGTTATGTTATTATGTAACTAGCTTTTGCCAGCGGCTTCGCCCGCGTGGAAGTCGGAAACTATCCCGCGGGAAAATACTACCGGGATAAACAGTAGCCTATGTCCTTTCTCAGGCTCTAAACTATCTGTGTACCACATGTCATTTAAATCGGTTCAGTAGTTTTAGCAGGACAGTGAGACAGACAGACAGACAGACCGACAGACATACAGAGTTACTTTTGCATTTATAATATTAGTGTGGATATTATTATATAATTATATAGTATGGAAGTGTGGATGGTGAGAATGCTTTTGCCAGCGGCTTCGCCCACGTGGAGGTCGGAAATTATCCCGCGGGAACATACTACCGGGATAAAACGTAGCCTATGTCCTTTCTCAGGCTCTGAACTATGTGTGTACCAAATTCCATTTAAATCGGTTCAGCAGTTTTAGCAGGAAAGCGAGACAGACAGACAGACAGACCGACAGACAGATAGAGTTACTTTTGCATTTATAATATTATATATTAGTGTGGAAGTGTGGATAGTGTGGATTGTGTGGATTAGTGTGGATTTCAAACACAATGAAAATTGTTCATGAATAAATCAAATTGAAAAAAAAAAATTAACACCCAGGTGAACGGAGCCCCGCTGGGCGGGGCTCCTATTTCTGAGTGGTTTAAAAAAAAATAACCACGAAGGGGATGGCGGGATCTGAAAGATCCCCTTCGTGGTTATTTCTAACCTAACCTCTCCGAGTCGGAGTGCCCTAAGTCACGAGCTCGCTTAATAGTGCTTTTGACTGATGCTTTATTGCAGTTAAAACTATTTTTGACGAAGAGCGTCAGTCAAAAGTACTTTTAACCGCAAATTTGCAGTCAAAAGTACTAATAACCAATAATTTTAAGTCAAAACTATTTTTGACCTACCTGTTCAGTCAAAAGTACTTTTGACTGATTTTGCTAGTCAATAGTAGTTTTTACTGGTTAAGAGTTTTGACTGCAACATATACACGACATCGTGAGGAAAGTAACATGTCCTAGAACGAAAAATTTGAAGACATGTGACATCCGTCAACCTGCACTGAGCCCGCGTGGTGGATAACAGCCCACTTCTTCACGCTGAGAGGAAGACTGTGTCCCAGTCATCATTTCAGCCGTAAGACGTCCACTGCTGGACCCAATTTGGGGTCTTTGCCATAATCGCCACGCTTGGCAGGTGGGTTAGCGATCGCAGCATGGTGGTAAAATGCTTAGAGAAGGCTGCTGCCCATTCTCTAGTAAGTCCCTTTGTCGCCTTTTACGACACCCACGGGAAGAAATGGGGTGGTGTTATTCTTTCCGTCCGGCACCACACGGTACACCACGGTGTCCCAGTAGTAGGAACAATATATGCTGATTATGAATAAAATACCCGACATATAATGAAACATTAGAGTTGGATACAGAACCGCAATAACAATAAAACCTCTTTAGCTTAGTTAAGACCGGTTTGTTATTCTACAGAGGCTTATGTAAGATGTCAGATGTGCAGTTTCAGCTCAGATAGATATACACTGCGATGGCCTACAAAAAGTTTTTAAAATGAAATAGTAAATAAAATGGAATAACTGTATTTATTGACAGTTTGTCTTATATTAGGATCATGCGCGGGAATAAATGAAAATGATAAATTGTTACTTATTACTTGTTTGGAGATTTTAATGTTTTCTCGTTGGCAGTCAAAGTCTTGATTTAAAAAACAAAAAAAAATATACGCGTCGAATTGAGAACCTCCTTCGTTTTTTTTCGTCGGTTCATAAACATAACAGCAGTAGAGATGTACACCAACATTCGCCAGTTAGTTTCATTCCCATGTAATAGGGGGTCAGTATTGTTTAATGAGTAGTGATGAATAAAAAAAGACACAATAGACTTTGCTTGTCCCGGGAAGCGAACCAAGAAACGTATGCTTAGCAGTAGCACTTGTGACTTAGACCAACGATGAACTCTGAATTTATGCCCGGTTAATGGCAACGATCCAAGTATAGCACCTGCCCATTTCTTCCCATGGGTGTCGTAAAAGGCGGCTAAGGGACTCAACAGAGATTGGGTAGCAGCGTTCTTTACAAATTTTTCTACCATACTGCGATCGGAAACCTGCCTGCCAAACGTGGCGATTATGACACAGCCCCAAAATTGTGGAAGGTCTTTTTTCAGCATTGGGTGTCTTTCGGCTGAAATAATGAATGACAAAGGTCAGGCTTATTACAAGGTTAACGTTGCTGGCGAAATGTGGGTAGAGATACCTGCCCTTTCAGGGATTAATGACGTGATATTGTAGACAAAATAGTAACAGGATTATTTATTATTTTCAAAAATGTAACTGGGTCTCTAAAACCGAATGAATAAACCCAAACACTGGACATGACGTAAGTCACAAAGGGTTTTATTACTAAAACAAAAGATGTTGCACGAATAATTAATCAAGGTTTTACTGAGAATTATAAAATATAATTTTATTTTAGCTTTGATTTTTTAGGGTTCCTTACCCCTGCTTTAATAAAAAAATTGATGAGGGACGGTACTAAAACAAAATACAATAGATTCCTAATGTATTTTATTTTGTTTAAAAAACAAAACAGTTCAGAATAAAAATTCTATCTATGAGCGGATTGAAAACTATTCCAATACGAAAGGTATCGATTAATTATTCGAATCACCTGCTCCCGCATACCATTAACTGTGCAAAACGGATTCCTTCGTGTAAAATCGATTGCCGACTCCATTTGTGCGGATTGCTTGAATTTATATGGGTGGATTCCTACGGCGCGTGAAATCACGAGCTCGAGACGATACGACAGCAGTATTCATAACCATTTGACAGGTTGTCACATCGAAAAATACACATTTCCAATTGTTAGTTTGCCTTGCCCCCGACCTGTAGCAAGAATGGCGGCCGTCTTTTTGATTCAAATAGACAACATTTTCAACATTACAACAGCCTTTAAAAGACCAAGCCTGGGCTCTTGTGATATGATAACATTATTGAACGGTTGTGAATGGTTATGCTGAAGTGATATCAAATCAAATCAAATCAAATTATTTCGGGCTACAAAGACCCATATCATAAATACCTTACAGACTAACATACATACAAATAAAAACAATGTAAACATAAAACTATTGCACACGAAGTGATGGCGTCGTGTCGCGTAGTATTCCGCGGAATCGCCGATACACTACATCCTTCGGCCAAAACTCTTCCTTCCCGAGGAAGGTCTCGATTTGAAGAGTTGGAACTCGCACCACGAAAGACTTGAAGTTCGTGTTGTGGCGCGGTTCCAACTTCTCGACCCTCAAGGTCCAGTTGGTTTTTACTCGTACATACTCCACAATCTCCTCAACCCCCTGTTGGTCTCCTTGTGCCTGCTATATGCAGGCACGAGGTGTGAGACAACTCGTGACGTGTGCTCACGTGCACGAACGGGTCGACGGGCCATGTCAAATATCTACATAACTTTATGCAGAGTGGCAAATAACGAGTATGTACATAATTTCATGCACCGTGGGACCCATTATATTTTAAAGACTATTCAATGCTTACACACTTATATAGGTACCTACTTAATTTAAAAAGTGGTTCAATATAATAAAAAAACTATTGTTAAAAATAAAAACAAAAGGATTACCCATATCTCATATAGATTCGAATTTTCTCCTATTGTACTAGTTAAAAAAATGTATTTGGACCGGGGGATCTCGTTGGAAGTGCCTCACGTTTTTCTACTCCGAATATAACGTCATTTACTCTGTCTTTAAAATATTGAAACTTTATTTTTACTTCACTATTAGCTACAGCACCCTCGCCAATTATGAAAACGACACCCACGATGAAACTTTCAAAAAATTTCCCAACCGCCATCTTTTATTTTCATTTTGACCTCACTATTGAATTGAGCACCCTCGAAACCATCAAAACTATCTTTCTGTCTTTTTCTATTAATTATAATAAAAAGTCGAATGGGACCTATCGCTTTTTGTTAAGTAACGATTTCTACTTACTGCAAGCTACGATAAAGAAATTCATTCCAAAATAAAATACTCTTTACAGTTTGCATATATTGTACTGATAAAATAACTTGTATAAATTGTTCGTATTTGAACAATGTTAAAATAATATCGTTCGTAAACCGAATAGGTACTTTCAATTCTATTACAATTGTATTAGGTATACCTCTCGAAGACTATCAATTCCATTATATTTGTATTAGGTATAGTCGGTTAAAACAAACGTGAATCCTATGTAAATTGTAGTTAAGCATTGTAATTACAGGTAAATAAGCCAGTTAGCATTCATCGTCGCTGAAATTGAAACTCTGAATAAGCGCCTCAGTAAATTAATTTAGTCTCAAATACATGAATATCCACTAAACATAATTATATAGCTCAGCTAGTAATGCTGTCTCTGTACATTTCAGAGGATTGATTGAATACAGTCACGTGACGAATTACGTTTAGTACTTAATTTAGTTAATAAATTTATGAACAGATCTGGTCATACTCGCACGCCAGTACTACATACCTGACCTTTCTGAAAAACATCATGAATAAGGTATGCATGTCCTTCTTGGGCGTCCTCTCTCGGCATTGCTACATCAACCTCAAATATACCTTTTGTTAAGCTAAGCGTCCACAGGTCGGAAACGTACGCATCGGACGCATCTCATTTAACGGATCGTAGTATTCTTTGTATGGAAAGTCACACAAGTGCGTCCACTGATCCGCATTGTACGGATCGCACATCGGCAATGCCGACACCAATGCTCCGAGAGGCAACTTTTGCGATGCGTGCCGATGACGTCATACGGAATGCCGATCAGTGAACGCGCCCCGCGCGCTCGCTCCGCGTCGTTGGCGTTGTATTCTGTCTTAATAAATGTGGTTTAGGATGTCAACCAGAAAATTGAATTTAGGTTGAGACATACGAAAATATTGGAAAAACTTGATGTCATCATTAAACAGATCAGGAAATAGTGCGTGGTATACTCCATGTTCCGATCTCTTCTTGAATATGTCATGTATCCAGATATTATGTTTTCTTTTTTTAGATGTTCTTGCATTTTCTTCCTCTTCTGCTAACAAACAAGCAATAATGACAAATTGTTCTTCTTCGCTTTCCTCGATTCTCACAAACACACGTACGATCACTAAGAAAATCCGAATGAAACTGCCATCGGCAATCCGATTGCTGGTACTTGCGTCGGCAATCCGATCGCTGCCGATACACTGGACGCAGTAAGAAAAAATAATGCGGTTGATGCGATGCGTCCGATGCGTACGATACCGACCAGTGGACGCTTAGCTTTAATCACCGTTTACTCATACTCTAAATCAAAATCAAAAGTCATTTATTCAAACTAGGCTGAGAGTCAGCACTTTTTGAACGTCAAAGTTACAAAAGACAGTCCCCCCAAAACGCCCGCCCTTCGACACTTCCTAGTGCTTTAGCTGGGAAGAAGAAGTGGCGGAACAAACTCCCCAGCAGCACAGCTGTCTGTTAAGTTAGAAAAACTTGATTCTATACAATTGTAAGGAGGTAACATTAAGAGACACAAAACATTAAATTAAATGATTTGCCATATGTCAGCTAGCCAACGCAATATTCCAAGAATAAAATGAAATCTGTACTCAAGCAAAATCAAAAAATATTTTTATAAAGGAAATAAAAGTACAAAAATAAAAGCCTCCTGGCATAAACGGCGTGACAGCTTACATATGCAATGCTGAATCACGTTCACATAGCTGTTACGACCCGAGTTACAAGTCGAGGCCACAAAATGATAAACTAGGACCATCGGCGTAAAAACTAATAAACAGGTAGGTAATTAACAACAATACCAACATCAAGGTTAGCAAGACGACCAGTCACCACAAGCAGCACCCGTTCACGAGCATAATGCAAAGATCAGCCATTCCCCCCTCGCCTTATTTGAGGGAAGGGGGTAACCCGACCCCTGACGCTACCGCAAGCATTGACATCTAAGGGAGCATGACGAACTTGCTGCCGGTTGCTCAGGCAAGAATTGAATGACAACTTGTCGAGGTCAACATTTTATGCAATACTAATGATTATATATGTATAGAACATGTCAAAACCAATAAATACACAAAAAAAATGACTAACACAGTCAAAAATAATTATAATAATATAATAACAATGATATTACAGCTATATAACCTATCACTAGGTACGCTAGTACTGGAGAAAGAACACAAACATTGTCTTTAGTTAATCACAGCGACCAACTAGTTTTGTCATTTAAATAGTCGTTGATGGAATAGTATGCCTTTAGACAAAGGTTAGATTTTACTTGAGCTTTAAACTCATTAAAAGGTTATTCTAGTAAAGAAGGTGGTAGCTTGTTGTAAAATGTTATACCAAGCCCAACAAATGAGTTGTGCACCTTATGAAGCCGGTGAAAGGGAACACGTAGTTTGTCCTTATTTCTAGTGTTAACAGTGTGAAAATCACTGTTTTTAGCATGTAAGTGTAAATTTTGCCTAGTATATAAGATCTTGGCTAAGATGAATTGTGATGCTACCGTAAGAATACCAATATCTTTAAAAAAGTCCCTTAGAGAAACTCTGGCACCTAGCTGGTAAATTGCTCGAACAGCTCGTTTCTGAAGGACAAAATACTCTAAAAATGACATAACCATCTTGAGAATCAGGCTATACCTAATCATTAAATGCCGATTTCAGTAGCTCATTTGAGTGAGCAGTGTACTCGAGGGTCTGTTAATTTTTTATTTAATCCACGTTAACACAAAACCGATAAAATTACATAGGAATGAGCGTTCATCTGCTTCTTTTATTTCATTTTCACTTACAATTTCATTGTTACGTTTATTCTTCAAACGTTTAAATTCGAGCGAAAGCAAAAATGAAGAAAAAGTACGCCGCTTAATATCGGTTTATGAATTCCTCTTTGTATTGTCGTTCCAAGAGATCTGCATGTATTTTTATATTTTATACTGCATACTGCTCTCGTTGCTGAGATATAGACCTCTTCTGTGAGTGAGAGTGGGTCATAATCCACGACACAAGCCCAGTACGGGTTGGTGGATGTCACATGTCCTCGAATTTCTGGTTCTAAGATAATGCTGGTTCCCTTACGATAATTTCCTTTACCGTTTTGAGGGCAGATAATAAAATCACTTATAACACACACAATTTACTTATTTTTTACTGCCACAAAAATGTCATTCATTTATAAAATAAATGTTTTTATTTCTATATTGTTTTCTTTCATTCACTTTAATTGACCATGATTTCAATGCAATTGTTGCTTGTCAATGAAGGCCTAGACAAGTGACAATCGCTTTTAGACCGTTTCATGTTTTTATTGCACAATTACTTCCAAAAGGATTAGCTTTTAACGCAAGAGTAAACAGACATCTTTTGGGCACGCTCGTTGTTAATGATTGCCTTCAATGTGATCTGTGTCCATAGGGGAGTCTTTAGTCGTGCACTATCACGTAAAAAGGGGAATGGAAAGAAAGGTAGACTCACTCGATTTCACACCGTCGACGGCTTCTCGATGGTACAACCTCTGTTCCACAGTCCACCACACAGTTCAGGGACGTCCCTTTTAACACACACTTCACAGAATTGTTGAAAGTTGTCGTAGGTAGGGACGTCCCTACTAAATCCCACACAAATCACGAACACAAATTCACAATAAATTAACCTCCCACAAAATTCTACCAGTACTAAAATAGCCCCTTGTTTTTCCCAATTTTAAAGGATTTTCTTGGAAAGTGTATTGCGACCGTTGAATGCACCTGAACCTTGAATAGGTACTTTAAGCTCAGAATAGAATCCCATAATGTGCTCAGGTTGTTGTTAAGAAAACGTCGGGTTTGCTATTAAAAATATCACAATTTAATTTTCTAATGAATTGATGGCGAAAGGAAAAATTGAGATGATTGTAAGCTGAGATGCGATGGAATGCAAGTTTAATGGTAGTAATTAATATGTAACATGCCACTCAGACACACGATGCTGAATTCCACAAGAAATTTGTCGTTGTAAGTGGGCATTCGAATCTGAAGTAGCAAACAAAGAAGAATATAATTTAAACGGGAATAAATTTAATTTAAATACACGTGTAAATATAGCAAATTATTTTCAGGAAGTTAATTGGGGTGTAATGAAAAAAAAAACTGGTTCTCAAATCGAATGATTTATGGTACACATGATTTTTATTCATTTTCACTAACCCTCAGGTTCTTTTTTTTTATAAATGAAAAAAAAAAACACGTAGGTATCTACTTCAAAGATCGTTAATTTCCTTGATGTTCCTTCTTTATCATATCAGATGCTTTCTCAGCAATCACAATAGTTGCCACATAGTTCCCACCAGTGATAACAATTGGCATGACACTTGCATCTACAACCCTCAAACTCCTGACTCCGAAAACCTTCAACTTAGAATCGACCACAGAACCCATTGCACAAGTACCACCATAGTTCCACAAACTGATAGACATGCAGTAAACATAACACTTCCAGTAATCATCAGTTCCATATTCAAAATCACTGCATTTGTCACCGATAGGGTCCAGTATGCTGCCATTCACATCCTTGAAATACGTCGTATTCACAATTGGAAGAAAGTCCTTCAAATATTTGACGAGGTTATCTATATCTTCTTCCTTCGAGAAGAAGCCAGTATCAATCAATGGAGCATCATGAGGATTTGAGGAGCTTAGAGTAACTTTGCCTCTCGATTTTGGGTACAAATTAATTATTTGTGTATAGGCATTTTGCCTTCCCATGAGTTGTTTGTAAGATCGGTCGCAGATTTCATATTGAAAGTCAAAAGGTAGTGCGCAAAACTGGAGCAAAAAATGTAGTCTTTCCTCAACAAAAGTGTTCGTAACATAATCAGGGATCCCAGCACAAGGTTCCAAGGATTTATAACCTACAACAGATGCTGCTGGGTATGTTTGAAAGTTGAAAGGTCCCGGGTCACAAATTTTTTTCGCCCTATGCATAACAGTAACAACTTGTTGATCTTGAAAATTCTCACCTACTGCTAAGTCAGCGATAACAGTGATATTCAATTCTTCTAAATGTTTTTTTGGACCTATACCTGACAACATAAGTAATTGAGGCGAGTTTATGACTCCAGCAGACAGTATAACTTCTTTATAAGCTCCTAAAAAGATCTCCTTTTTCCCACCAATACTTGCTTTTATACCGATAGCCCTCTTGTGTTTATCCAAAACAATCTTAGTTACTATTGTGTTTTTGGATACATAGAGATTCGGATATTTTTTGGCTGGTACCAAATAACCGTATGCAGTGCTTTGTCTGTAACCTTCAGCTATTGTAAACAGTCCTCGAGTATATCCCATAGAATGCTTACCACTCAGATCTTGAACTATCTCATTTCCCATATCTTCGAATGCTTCCAGATAATCCTTGATGTTTGTGCTATTGTCTTGTGCGATTCCTATATTTCCTGCTCCTCCTTTGTCACCAAAATCCGGTGGAGTACCTCCAAAACCTCGACAACTGCCTGTGGCACAGTTGGAAATTTTTGGACCTTGGAGTCTTTCACTTCGCTTGAAGTATGGAAGTAGGTGTTTATATTCCCAGGAAGAGTCGTTGGCTGCGGTAGCCCATTGATGGTAATCGTTTACAATTCCTCTAAATCCGAGCATAAAATTGATAGCGCTTGTTCCTCCAAGAACTTTTCCGACAGGCACGGCCATCGACGGGTTTCGATGGCATCTTCCAGTGAATTTGTCAGGAACGGCCCTATAATTCCAGTCAAGTCCAGAGTTTGATAAATACACTAGAGCTCCAGATAACTGAAATATTATTAATAAAATGTAATATTCTTCTCCAATAGCCAAGCCATTACATAAATACAGCATTATGATTGATAGCTATGGAACTTACAAATGTTTCAAATGGTTGATCATCGCCAGCTTCCAACAACAGTACAGTGTAGTTTGCAGCAGCCAGTCTGTTTGCCAGCACACATCCAGCAGTTCCTCCACCGACTATTAAGAAGTCGAACTTGTCACCATCTAATTAGGAAAAAAAAAAACAAAAACGTTACTTCGGTTAAATTTGTAAGTTATGTTTTACAAATATGTACTTAAATGAAGGAGTCCGCTAGGGCCGAGGCCTGTCAGGGTCACGGATTTGTTCGAAAGAGTTACCATGGCCCTGGCACAGGCAACTGAAGAAACACGTGTGGGCTATAAGTCAGTAAATGTCTGATACGCACTCCCGCTCCGCCCAGAGCGGGAGAACTCATTTGATGATGGCCCACCCAAAAATTGTGTGTACTTTAAGATCCAATTACACGATGCAAGTTCCATATCTGTGATATACCGACGATAATATTTAAGCAATAAATAGCTAGTAACGCCTAGACGCTGTTTAGATGATACATGGTATATTGTTGCTTCAACTTACGGTATGCCACGAGCACAGTATTCGCACCTTGGTAATCAGGCCTTATAGTCCTTAAAAGTACAAATGGCAAACAATATTTTTTTCTATATAGGAAATCAGCATTTGACGTCGTCCACTCTGGATGGAGCGGAAGGGCGTTTCAGACTGATACTGACTTAAACCCGCCAGTGTTCCTTCACTTGTCTGTGCCAGGGCTAGGGAAAAAAATATTGTCTGTGAGTGCCATACATAAGCAGTTAAATTAGCGTCAACAGTTCGAAAATAGTTACTATGGTACTCTTGGCCTAGTTGTATCTATTTTCAGCATGAAAAGGTCACTGGTTGTTCCAAATCCTCTTATCATACAAATAGATCAGGTTGGTTAAGTTATTATCCGTTATGTTGCCGATGTTTAATGGCTTATATGAGCACTGGTTCGAATGTAGGAACACATAATTGGTGCTTAATTCAAGTGCAAATAGTGGCATTAAAAAAGTGTCAACTGTCAACGCGGCGGTTTCTGCAGCTAACGACGCGTTTGTAAGGGAACCGCTTCGAAATAGGCATGATAATGATACATTTATTGGAGTAAAATCAACATACTATGTTGAAAATGTATTGTTATTAACATACCAAATACTAACCTTTCAATTTAGCTTGTTTTTGAAACAAATAGTTGATAAGCATCAACGGCACCAGCATATGGAAGGTATCCTGGGCCTTCGCGATGTCGGCTAGCGCGGACGCTGAGTCCGTAGGAGTTGAACACTGTGGAACTTAAATATAAAAAAATATTTCTAATTTAATTTTCCTCCGCGATAAATTTTTAACATAGTTATAGACGGAATGGTGCGTATTCCTCAAAACATATAGTAAGAGTCACTATATTTTAACGGATATAAAATTGTGAATGTGTTGGCTAAGATTATGTACCTACTCTTGGTAAATGATTGAATATTAGGTAAACTTTACTTCCACCGAAAATAAACAGAGTTACTGACAGAGTTTCTAGAGTAAGCAAGCAAAAGTGGCAGTGGACGGGCCATATTTGTCGAAGGACTGTTAGGTGGTGGAGTAGACGAGCCCTGGAGTGGCGACCACGTATCGGCAAGCGTACCTAGTGCAGGACGTCTCCAGGCTAAATGGACCGACTGAATACAGAATGCGAAGGACAGAGTGTTGTGTGGTTGTCTGGGAGAGCCCATACCAGCAGTGGACTTCGACAGGCTGAGTTGAGACATCAATTAAAGTTACTAGAACTACAAATATAATATTTTATGAAGATTAAGAACACTGCAATTATTATCTTAAAGTTGAACTTAAATGAAATAAAACAATATTTAGATGTGGGCTTTGCTGCATCAGTAAACCAAGGATATAACATACAGTAAATAAAATAGAATGATATAATAATAATTACCATGACATGTCATTTTAAATATTTCTTGCTTTCGTGATTTCGTAGTTTAAATTTACTTGAGGACACGTAATAACTTTCTTAAACCACCATTCGTTAAAATTTACGACAATGGTCTAGTCTGGAACACAACTTGTTGAAAATAATTTTTGTCTAATTCATTTATATGTGACTTCATTTGGATATAAAAGAAACTGATAGTAAACCCGCTTCCACTGTGTATGTTTATAAAGGAGGTTTTTATTTTAATTATATTTAACGGCACAGGATGGGCTTAATCAAAAGTGGTCATTCTATTGGGAATTCAACAGCCTGCATATCAGGGGCCAGATTATAGCACTGGTATAATCTGGCCCGTGATATCTGTCGTAACACGTTCATGACGAACTGCTATAATAGCAGTTCGTCATGAACGTGTTACGACAGCGGCTTCCCTGACATCCGAAGACAGCCGCCATGCAACCATCGATGCGACGCTCTGCTGAAGTGACAGTAAAAGCCAATGTCCTTCTTATAAAGATCAGCGTGAGACTAGCTGTTTTGTATTCTCTGATGATCTTTGATGGTTATTAATAACCTCACAACAAAATTCGTCGGCGAGATGAGCTACACCGTTTTATTTTATTACAAAAGAACAAAAACATTACGGGTGACGAGCTTTCGTTAGTGTGCGCATCAATCACTACTTTAAGTATGTTTCTTTGACAAAAATCTCAAACCGAGATCTACGTTGCTGGAGCAAGTATGCCAAAATACAAGTGACAAAGTCAAATTAAATTACTAAATAATCGTAAAGCATTAAAGAATATTAAATCCCATCAAAAACATAAATGTGAAATGAGAGCCAAGTTCAATATTATGACATATGCCTTGGTTGTTGACTTCAACGACAAAAGAAGTGAGATCTAAACGGGTGCCAAGTTCAATGGTCAGTCCTGAAATTTATTTACAACTACATAAAATATCATTTCTTCTTGTAACTTAGGATAATATATTGTAGCCTAAGGTCTGACTTGGCTAGTTCTCATATACGAATTATTATGTTCGATGGCTAGTTTCTACTATTAAGCCAAATTTTCGGAATAATAAAATAAGAACCGGCAAGTAACAGGATTAGAACTTGCGAACTTGCTATAATTCGTATATGTTATTACACACGGTGCTGCTCGCCAGTTCCGTTACTTGAACTTGGCTTGAAACGCTACCGCGTGTCTAGATATACACTAAATATGAAAATCTTTTGGAACCTTACGAACCGTGGCTTTAAAGAGCGTCCGTGGAATTATTGGGCTGTTTGCTGACAATTTGACTAACATACCTGTTCTTACATAAAGCACTGAATGACTGCTTAGATCTTCTATCTCTTGTAGAAACCTACAAGAAGCTAAACTAACCGTGATGATATTAATTTCACAGAATTGATACAGAATGTTTATGTAATACTAGGCAGTTTCTAAGCAGTCGTTGCAGAATCAATACGGAACATACAAAGTAGGTAAAAGACAAATATTCTGAAAATAATATGTTCGTCATTAGAGTTGTTCCTCCACCTCGTAGTAAGTACTTAGTTTATGTTTATGAGGTTTTTTATTATATTGTAGAAAGACTAACACTGCAGTAAAAAATATGAACTAAATTATATCCTAACTTAAATAAAACTATTTACAAGTTAAAACATAGCGTCGAAAGAATAAATAAGTAGTAAGTACTTGTATGCCTTTTTTATTTTGACAAATCTTTGCAAGACATTATAAAAGATGCTCAAAAAGACCTTGACCTACTTAATGAATGGTTGAAATATAACTTGTTGACTATTAACACTGCAAAAACATCATTTATGATTTTCTCCGCAAAAAATAAACCACTAATGGAGTTCTCACCGCTTACGATCAACGGAGAAATAGTCAAAAGATCTACACACGAAAAATATCTCGGACTGTGGGTAGATGAAAAACTTACTTGGAAACTGCACATCAATCACGTCAAAACAAAATTAATGTCACTATTAGGGGCGTTACGAAAAGTCACTAACTGTATCCCGAAAAAAGTACGACTAATTATATATAACTCCCTAGTAAAATCAAACCTTGAATATCTAATTGAGGTATGGGGATCAGCTGCTAAATCTAACCTAAACCCACTACAAAGACTACAAAACAAAATTATTAAAGTACTATTCCATTATAACTACCTATATCCTACAAAGAACTTATATACAAAAACTAACCTACTAAATCTCACACAACTTTACAAATATTACACCTGCATTCTTATTAAAAAAATCACTACGAATTCCGTACAATCTAATATACAAATACATAAAAAAACAACAACATACAACACAAGAAGTAAACACAAGTTTCAACTAATGACTACACGAGCACGGACTAATTACGGTAGAAAGACAATATTGTTTGAGGGAGCACAAATATTCAATAATTTACCGGAAGAGTTAAAAAAGTGTGATAATATAAACATTTTTTAAAAAAAACTTAAGAAACATGTATGTACAGACGCCACCAGGTCAAGCTACCCTAAACTGTCAATTTTTCCCAATGAACCTTGAACCTAATGCGAAATAAAGTCGAAAATCTATCAAAGAAATCTGACAGATTGTAGTAGCTTGATGTGTTGGCGTCTGTACACTATAATGTCACCGGAGGTAAATATGTATAATTAATTAGATGTAAGCACTTTTGAATCTCATTTTAAGTGAACTGTTATTTAAGTTCTTATGAGAAATAAATTCTTTAAACCTATGTTCACTTTTGACTTTGCTACGATATTTTTATATATCCTGGTCAATTAAACCAAAAGATTTACTATTTTTATATGACCACGCGAGGCAAAGAATGCTTATGTGTTTATCGTGCTTGTTCCATTGTAGCGACCAAACGCGTACGCCTATTGAATTGGATATTTCTTACGTCAAAAAAGTTGTCTTAATCTTGTGAGTTTCACAAAGACTTGACAGTCATCAAAATGTCTATATACTTATAATAAAACTGGAGAGAGGTCAATTCTGTACATTGAATATACATTAAAAATTAATATTGGAGGATGAATGGTGATCGATACTGATGCCAAAAATGCAATCAGTAAATTTTTTGTCTGTCTGTCTGTCTGTCTGTCTGTATGTGCACGCATGGGTCAAAAACTACTGAAGGGATTTTAACCAAACTTGGTACGATTGAAGTCCATACTCCTGGGCAGGTTATAGGTTATATAACATAACGCTACTAACACATAGGAGCTGAGCAGTGATGATAAATTTGAAGCAAGTCGGATGAAAATGCGCTTTCGAGCTTTTATCCTCGCATCTTCGCATACGTTGATCATACACCAAAAGTGTGTATTACAAAGATGATGATCTTCAAAAAACCTACAAAAAAGTCATCAATAGTATATATCTATCTTTTATAAAATAGCCACAATAACGTATTTAATCGTTAGGCATTTCTTCAAAGTGTATTAAATTAAATCTATACTATACATATAATAAGTCTGTAGACGAGGAGTACCTATATTTTAGTTTTCGTTTCATCGCAATCGCTTCGCTCTATCAAAAGTTATATTAATTTATTTATTTTCACTATTACGTAATGTAACAACACGTAGAGACATCTACTGACCCAAAATGATACTAACGTAAAATCAAGTAGGTTTGCGAGATTATTGTTTTGACCTAATTATTTTTGCACACTTTACGTTATTCATATCTTTTACAAATAAGGAGTAATCGTTTCGTCTTTTTGCAATGATTTCGGGGGTTGTTTCGCCAATGTATTGCGGATATGTATGCAAAAATAGAAACGGAACGTTTAGTTTACATGCGCACTTTTCAACGTCGTTTACACGCTACAGAATACGAGCATTTGCGGGACGCGATGCAAACAGATAATAACGATGAAAACTTGAGGCAATTGGTTAACTTGACATCCTGTTTTACAGGCGCGGTCCGCGATACATGCACGAAAAAACACAAGATGCTTTTTGCTACGTCCGTAAATACGGCCGCTCGGACCTTTTCATAACGTTCACAACAAATCCAAAGTGGACCGAGATTTGTCAGGAACTTCTCTCAGGACAGGCGTCATATGATAGGCATGACATAATTATTGCAAGGGTTTTTCATTTGAAGCTGAAAGTAATGATTAATATCCTTACCAAAGAGAAACTATTCGGCCCAGCTCTTTGTTTTATGTACAGCGTCGAGTGGCAAAAGCGTGGTTTATTTCACTCGCACATCCTCCTATGATTGGAAAACAACATTCGTCCTGACGCTGTTGACAATGTCATAAGCGCTGAATTTCCAGACCAAAATGAAGATCCAAATTTGTATGCCATCATTAAGACGCCCAACGAGTATATTTTCAATCTGAAAATGTCTCAATCCGAGACAAACCACCTTAATGGCATTCTTTCACCCCTGCCAAACAGATAATTACGCCAAAAATATTTTATATAACGAAGTTCCATCTTATTACATGTACAAGCAGCAAGTTGTTTTTAGCCGTAAAAGACGTGGAACTGCTGTGGAAGGCGAGTCAGGCGTTTTCAAGGAACACGTGATTGGACGAATGTACACTGTGCACACAAATAATCCAGAGTTTTATTATTTACGTCTCCTTCTGCACGTGGTGCGGGGGCCTACCTCCTTTACGGAGCTCCGTAAAGTAGATGATATTGAATATCCCACATAGGTACCAGCTGCTTGCCGCGCACGTCATTTATAAAATGCAGATGAACATAGGGATGATGCTTTAGCCAAGGCATGCGTCAGCAATAGTCCTTATCGGTTGCGTCATTTGTTTGCCATCTTACTGACCTTTTGTGGATTAGTGGATGCTGGGCAGTTGTGGCAAAAATACCAAGATAAGTATGCTTAAGATTTTTTGAGGCATCAACGGCAAAACAGTTTAGAAATATCAGACCAAGTCCGTGAAATCTGTAATAATAGATCGTTATTGGCTATTCAAGACATAGTTATAAGTATAGGAGGAAACCCGCTTACTCAATACGGCCTGCCTTCACCGACAGCCGATGGGAAACGTATAAACAGGGAGTACGCTTCAGCGATTAGTTACGATCCCGTAGAATTGGTAGAAACTCTGCAAACTGGTTACTCAAATTTGACACCGGAACAGCGTCAAATATTTGATCGAGTGTGCTACAGTGTGGATCATACTTTGCGAGAAATCTTGTTTTTAAACGCGCCCGGTGGAACGGGTAAACCTTTCTTACCAAAGTTATTATGGCTCGAATAAGGAGCCAAAATAAAATTGCTCTTGCTGTCGCCTCCTCAGGTATAGCAGCCACATTGTTGCCCTGAGGAAAAACCGCACATCTCGATATGATCATAGATTTTAAAAATGAAATAGGTAGGTTATATGTCAATAAAATTAATTTATTACCTATGGTTATACTTGACATTCAGTAAGACTAAAGACAAAAAATCAGGCTTACCAACTTAGGAGTTTTCTCAAATTTAAAGGATGTAAATAAGAGGATGGGATTGGGATTTTTTAGAGGCGTTCCATTTTTAGGGGTATTCTTAGGGATTTTGCCATCTTACATTTCTCATTGTGTTTTTGATTACAAAAAAAGTATTAGCGACTTCTAGTTCAGTTCCTCGATACTAAGAATGCAGAGTGAATGATTAACAAATGTCGCATAATAAATATAGACAAATATTACTACTGTATCGGTCTATGATTACTGAAAATTCGTTGGTTATTTTCAGTATATTTTTTTAGGGGGTTTTTTAGTAACTGTGGCAATTTTAGGGTTTTTTAACTTAAGCTTTAGGGGTAAATATTTCTGGGTGTTGGTAACACTGCACAAAATATTAAAGACAGATTTGGACCATAAACAAAAGAATATTTGTGCATGTGAGTATTAGATACACGGTAATGAATAGTAGTGTGTGTAACGTGTTATTTATTAAAAATAATGTATTTTAACGCATAATTTAAAAAAATATTAGCATTCGTCACTTCTTCTCTATATAAACTATCAGTGTGCGAAATTTCATTCTCCACCGTCCGCCCAATTTTCGTAAAAAGGGATCCAAAGTTTTCGCTTCACGTATTAATATATAGATAATTCAAGGTCACCCTAATGATTTTTGAAAGTTTTCTACACTTAGTGTTTAGTTACAGCCAGTTTCCAACAGTTAATGAAGGCTTCATTCCTATTTTGAAAATTATGTCTCTTATGGTGAGGATGGACATTGGTCCAGAAGCTCATGCGTTCGCCACCAAACGAGATAATGCCCGGATTAATCGTTCAGAAATCCGAACTTCTAACGCCTCAAAGGAAGCCCTAACTGCTCTTTTAGAAGAAAGAAATACGGAAAATGCTTTTTTGAAGTAGAGGAAGGCCCAATGTATGGAGCAGGAATCGTGGATTGAAGAAATGTAAGTAAAAATGTCATTTTATGGTTGATACCGGGCGTAATTTTACCCCAAACTTTAAACGCGTTTTTCTCGAAACTGCATTGTTCAAAGTTTGGCATGATTTATCAAGTTCTGCTCAACCGATTTACTTGAAATTTGGTGTGAGTGTTCTCAATACATGTCTCTATTGCACTAACTATTATTATAACAAAATGTTTTTTTAATATTTTTAAAAATTCAGAAAAGTACAAAAAAATAGAAAAAAAATTTCATTTTTTCGGAGAGCCGTAATTTAGCAAAAAAAAGTCTACTTTTTCTTAGATAGCAGCATTTATCTAAATTAATAATCGTTTTTTATTTCAGATCATTATAAAGCTTGCTATCGTGACAAGTTTAGCGCGCCATTTTTTTTGTACCCCCCACTTCAACATCATCATCGTCATCATTTCAGGCGTAAGACGTCCACTGCTGGAATTAGCCCTCCCCCAATTTGGGGGGCTTTGCCATAATCGCCACGCTTGGCAGGCGAGTTGGCGATCGCAGTATGATGGTAAAATGCATAGAGAACGCTGCTGCCCATTCACTAGTAAGTCCCTTCGTCCCCTTTTACGACACCCACGGGAAGAAATGGGATATAGATTCCATATTTTTTTTAATTTCACTTTTTACGCAGTCGAAATTTAAAATTTATTAATTTGCGTATATAAGTATGTATAGTATAAAGTAATGTAATTTAATACAATTAACGCAACTCAGGACACAAACATAGAGATTACTACTAAAGAATGTTGTAAGAACCATTTTTATTTCCTGTTGTGTTTTTGGTGTAAGGGAGGAATGAAGATGAAGCAAATGAAATTCCCTTGTAGGCTTGATGAATTGGGTCATAGAAGTTATTTACGCAATGTAACAGGACAATTGACAACAGTGTCAACCTTTTCTTTTTGTGGGTGAGAAATCATCAAATGACGTCTCCCGAGAACGGAGCGGAAGGGTGTTTCAAACTTATACTGATTAAAACGCACCCGTGTTCCTTCAGTTGCCTTTATGTCAGTGACACGGTAACTCTTTCGAACAAATCTGGCGACCCTAGTGGAACAGTGTCAGCCTGTGGTAGGTGATGATAGAAAGAAGGAAAGAAAAAAAAAATTATTATAAAATATAATTTAATTATAAAGACACAATTTTATACAGATTCACAAAGTTTAGTAGTATTCAGCAATATTGTGGTCGGTACAAATTCACATACAATTTATTTATTTAAACTTCTCGCACTCAAAAATGTATCCTCTACCAGTCAACCAAGGGTGGTGAAGAGATTAAATGGCAGGTGCTTTGGTTGCGAGGAACAGTGAAATACTATTAAAACTACAATAATCAAATTTAATTGTTCAAAAAGAGTTCAAAATAAAATAATTAAAACTCTGTTCCATTATCACTATCTCACTCCTACAAAGACGGTTTACGAAAAAACGGGACTACTAAATATTAGACAGCTATACATTTACTTCACTTGCATTCTTGTTAAAAACATAACCACTAACTCAATACAAACCAACATACAGCTAAAAAAAAAACAATGTCATATAACCTGAGAAACAGATACAAAAACAAACTTGAAGTTATCAGCGTACGCACTAATTACGGTAAAAAAACCATACTGTCCGAAGGAGCACAGCTGTTTAATGATTTGCCGGACGACATAAAAGAATGCGATAACATAAACACATTTAAAACTAAGCTTAAGAAACATGTATGTAAATTGTAACTTCTAACACTCTAGAGAAAACTGTATTGTACTGTATTACCATATTACTTTGTATCTCATTATAAGTGGACTGTAAGTTCTTATGGGAAATAAATTCTTTAAACCGAATTGTAAATAATAAGGGAATAGTAGTATATAAATAGACCAAAACTAATAATACACATACACACATACATATTTACTATAATATATACTATAACAAATAAATATAATGCTTATAATATATAAAAATATAAATATATCAATATATATATATATACACAGATTAAACTGAGACAGGAGATGAGACTACTCTACACTATTTGTTTCAAAAATAACTCTGTAATTTCCGCTTAAATGCATACCGACAGGTGGCCGTTCTGATATCGAGAGGGAGCGCATTCCAAAGAAGAATGGACTGAATATGAAAGGACGAATGATATGAAAGGACGAATATAATTGAAAATTAGTATCAGATTTATTATCAAAGCGAAAGATTTCTGGTATTTACAAATAGTTTTTAGATAAACTGTACACCCAAGGGTTCATAGTAAATAAATAAGTATATATTACAACCCTGGCTTCAAAACTGGTTTAACCATCAGTCATCCTTAAATTTTACGAACCTTAATGTTTCTCTACACAATTTACAGTAATGAAACGTTAAGATTTAATATATATTTTATTTTCGTTGATGTTCTTTCTTTATCATATGTGACGCTTTCTCAGCAATCACAATAGTTGCCACATAGTTCCCACCAGTGATAACAATTGGCATGACACTTGCATCTACAACCCTCAAACTCCTGACTCCGAAAACCTTCAACTTAGAATCGACTACGGAACCCATTGCACAAGTACCACCATAGTTCCACATACTAGAAGACATGCAGTAGACATAACACTTCCAGTAATCATCAGATCCATATTCAAAATCACTGCATTTATCACCGATAGGGTCCACTATGCTGCCATTCACATCCTTGAAATACGTCGTATTTATAATTGGAAGAAAGTCCTTCAAATATTTGACGAGGTTATCCATATCTTCTTCCTTCGAGAAGAAACCAGTATCAATCAATGGAGCATCATGAGGGTTTGAAGAGTTTAGGATAATTTTGCCTCTCGATTTTGGGTACAAATTAATTATTTGTGTATAGGTGATTTGCCTTCCCATAAGTTGTTTGTAAGATCGATCGCATATTTCATTTTGAAAGTCGAAAGGTAGTGAGCAATACTGCAGCAAAAAATATAGTCTTTCCTCAATAAAAGAGTACGTAGCATAATCAGGGATCCCAGCACAAGGTTCCAAGGATTTATAACCTACAACAGACGCTGCTGGGTATGTTTGAAAATTGAAAGGTCCCGGGTCACAAACTTTTTTCGCCCTATGCATAACAGTAACGACTTGTTGATCTTGAAAATTCTCACCTACTGGTAAGTCAGCGATAACAGTGATATTCAATTCTTCTAAATGTTTTTTTGGGCCTATACCTGACAGCATAAGTAATTGAGGGGAGTTTATGACTCCTGCAGACAGTATAACTTCTTTATTAGCTCCTAAAAAGATCTCCTTTTTCCCACCAATACTTGCTTTTATACCAATAGCCCTCTTTTGTTTATCCAAAACAATCTTAGTTACTATTGTGTTTTTGGACACATAGAGATTTGGATATTTTTTGGCTGGTACCAAATAACCGTATGCAGTGCTTTGTCTGTAACCTTCAGCTATTGTTAACAGTCCTCGAGTGTATCCCATAGAATGCTTACCACTCAGATCTTGAACTATTTCATTTCCCATATCTTCGAATGCTTCTAGATAATCCTTGATATTTGTGCTATTGTCTTGTGCGATTCCTATATTTCCTGCTCCTCCTTTGTCACCAAAATCCGGTGGAGTACCTCCAACCCCTCGACAACTGCCTGTGGCACAGTTGGAAATTTTTGGAGCTTGGAGTCTTTCACTTCGCTTGAAGTATGGAAGTAGGTGTTTATATTCCCAGGAAGAGTCGTTGGCTGCGGTGGCCCATTGATGGTAATCATTAATAATTCCTCTAAACCCGAGCATAAAGTTGATAGCGCTCGTTCCTCCGAGAACTTTACCGACAGGCACGGCTATCGATGGGTTTCGATGGCATCTTCCAGTGAATTTGTCAGGAACGGCCCTATAATTCCAGTCAAGTCCAGAGTTCGGTAAATATACTAGGGCTCCTGGTAACTGAAATATTATTCAGAAAATGTAATATTCTCATCCAACAGCCAAGCCATTACATAAGTACAGCATTATGATTGAAAGCTATCGAACTTACAAATGATTCAAATGGTTGATCATCACCAGCTTCCAACAACAGTACAGTATAGTTTGCAGCAGCCAGTCTGTTTGCCAGCACACATCCAGCAGTTCCTCCTCCGACTATTAAGAAGTCGAACTTGTCACCGTCTAATTAGGAAAAAAAAAACAAAAACGTTACTTAGGTTGTAAGTTATATTATACATACATATATGTACTTAAGGGGTCAAGTCCATGTAAAATGATCAAAAAATCGTGTTTTTTTTTTCTTTCGATAATCTGAAAATATAGTATGTTGAGCGTGTACGACGACAGGAAAAAGAAAAATCTCGAATATTGACGAACCTATAGCTAATATAATGGAGCGGGCCGGAGTGCGTATTGTAAAGTAGCGAGCCAGGTAATCGGAGAGTTTCAGGCAAAAGGTTCCCGTCCATCAAAATAATTTAAAATATTTAAATTTTAAATTGTTTGTCACGTGTCCATGTGGTGATAAAATAATAAATTCAGGACCTTTTATCAACAACTGATTTTAAATAAATCGGTAAGTACCGAAAACTGGTCATTTGCCTGTGCTAAAACTTTAAATGCGATTATCTCGAAACCGTATTTTTAAAAACTGCTCGTATTGTACTCAAAAAGTCATCAACCGATTTGTCTGAAATTTGGTTAGGCCTTTCTCTACATTATTATTGGAAAGAGAAACCTAAAATTTCCAATACAATACTTTTTTGGAGTCAGAAATGTCAAAAAATAGCCCAAAATTCTGGCTTTTTTTTTTCAAAGGCTTTTTTATTGAATTTTATACGTTTTTTTATAACTTTAGAGGTTTATCCTTTCCGTTAATATGTCCCAAAAAGAAAACACTTTATTTTTTTGATTCAGATCAATGATTGATGAGTGATAAATAGAGCAGTTTGGGACCTCGCGTCGGAGGCAGTAGACAAAAAAATATCCTGAGCCGCCATTTTGAAAGGAAAAAAAATACTTTTGTACTCTGGAAAGGTTCAATAAAAAAATTTTGAAGTTTAAAAACAATAAAACTATTTTATCACCTTAAATATTAAAAAAAAATGACCGATTTTGAGGCTTTTACATGGAATTCCCCCCTTAAATGAAGGGTTCCGTTAGAGCCGATGCCTGTCAGGCTCGCGGCATTGTTCGAAAGAGTTACCGTGGTGACTGAAGAAACACGGGTGGGCTTTAGTCTGAAAAAGTCTGACATGCACTCCCGCTCCGCCCAGAGCGGGAGAACTCATTCGATGATTGCCCATCCAAAAAAAGGTGTGTACTTTAAGATCCAAATACACGATGCAAGTTCCATGCCTATAGTATACCGACAATATTTTTGAAGCAATATATAATTAGCAACACGTAGACACTGTTTAGATGATGCACTGTTTAATGTTGCTTCAACTCACGGTATGCCACGAGCACAGTATTCACACCTTGTGAATTGGCCTTATTCCTTAAAAGTGCAAATGGCAACCAATATTTTTCAGAAATCAGCAAATGATGTCAACCACTCTGTGCGGAGCGTGTCAGACTGTTACTGACTAAAACCCACCGTGTTCCTTCAGTTGCCTGTACCAGGGACACAGAAAAAAATAGTGTCTGACAGTGCCATACATAAGTAGTTAAATTAGGGTTTGAAAATAGTTACTATGGTCTTGCCCGAGTTGAATCTATTCTTAGCATGAAAAGGTCACTAATTATTTAAAATCGTTTCAAGATGCAAATAGACCAGGTCGGTTAAGTTACCATTATGTTGCCGATGTTTAACGACTTGTATGAGCACTGGCTTGGATGTAGGAACAAATAATTGGTGCACAATTCCACTGCGAATTGTAGGACGTCACTATAAGGAAGTGGCAGATTAACTGTCAACGCGGCGGTTTCTGCAGTTAATAACGAAATCGCGAAACGAATCGCTACGAAATAGGCATGATAATTTTACATTTATTGGAATACAATCAACATACCATGTTAACAATGAATTTTTATTAAAATGCCAATAACCGACCTTTCAATTTAGCTTGTTTTTGAAACAAATAGTTGATAAGCATCAACGGCACCAGCATATGGAAGGTATCCTGGGTCTTCGCGATGTCGGCTAGCGCGGACGCTGAGTCCGTAGGAGTTGAACACTCTGGAACTTAAATATCAAAAATTATTTTAATTTTAATTTTCCTCATCGGAAGGTTTTTTGTAGTATCCATATTAATAGACAGAATAGTGCGTAGTTCCAAAAATATATCGAGAAGAGTCACTCTATTTTTATGGATACAAAATTTAGAATTTCTGACTAAGATTATGGACCTACTCTTGCAAAATTATTGAATGTTTCTTAAACTTTACTACCACCGATCTACTAGGACCGACTGAATAAAGAAGGCAAAAGATAGGCTGTTGTGTCGCATCCTAGGAGAACCCCACGCCCAGCAGTGGACTGCGACAGGCTGAGTTGTGACATCGATTAAAGTTATTAGAACTACAAATATTTTATAAAGATTAAAGACACTGCAAGTATTATCAATTAAATATAATGAAACAATATTTCCTTGTGGCCTTTGCTGCAAATATATTAGCTGAGGATATATAACATCGTCATCATCATCATCATCATCATCATTTCAGCCGTAAAACGTCCACTGCTGGACTTAGGCCTCCTCCAATTTGGGGGGCTTTGCCATAATCGCCACGCTTGGCAGGCGGGTTGGCGATCGCAGTATGGTGGTAAAATGCATAGAGGACGCTGCTGCCCATTCTCTAGTAAGTCACTTAGTCGCATTTTACGACACCCACGGGAAGAAATGGGGTGGTGTTATTCTTTACGTCCGGCACCACACGGTACAAAACATACAGTATATATCATACAGTAAATAACATACAGTAAAGAAAATAAAATGATATTATAATAATAATTACCGTGACATGTCATTTTAATTATTTCTTGCTTTCGTGATTTTGAAGTTTTTACTCGAAGACACGTTACAAGTTTCCTAAACCACCATTCGTTAAAATTTACGATAATGGTCTAGTCTGGAACACAACTTGTTGATGATGATAAGTTGTCTAATTCTTTTATATGTATTTTAATTTGGATATAAAAGAAACTGATAGTAAAACCGCTTCTACTGTGCATGCTTATAAAGGAGGTTTTCTTTCTTTTATAACTTGCAATACATGTATGTATGTTTCTTTGGGTGGAATCTTCCAACTCAAATTTGAAGCAGATATCTTCAACCGATTGAGCCGAAATTTTGTATACATTTAGATGACAATGCATGGCTGTGTGACGTAATTCTAAATCTAACATGGCAGAACACCCAAGACGGTTGACTAGTTATTTGTAATGCACTCCTACAATATGATTATCAAATGAAAGGGCTTTCTAAGAACAACTCTCTAAGTTCATTTTTTTACGCAGTCGGTTTAAAATGTATAAATTGACGTATCTGAGTGTAGCACCTTAATCCAACAAATCACGCAACACAGGACACACAAAACATAAGATTACTACTAAAGAATGTAATAAGATGCATTTTTATTTATTGTTGTGTTTTTGGGGCAGTGATGGAATGAATAGGATGATAAAACTGAAATTCATATTGTTTAATTGGGTCATTGAAATTATTAATGCAATATTAACATGACAACAGTGTTAGTGTGTGTTTAAAGAATATTATTTTATTTGGGAGACGCACAAGAAATCCAAAAAATAAACAAGGAAAAGTTACATTCAAAACTAACAAAATTTACGTAAAGACAACCATCTGGTAATATCAAAGTCATCATGATCTTGCAGACTTAATACGTCCACTGCTGGAAATGGCCTCCTTCAATTTGGGGGGCTTTGCTATAATCGCCACGCTAGGCGGGTGGGTTGGCGATCGCAATATGGTGGCTGCCCATTCTCTAGTAAGTCCCTTAGTCGGCTCTTATAACACCTAGGGGAAGAAATGAGGTGATGCTGTTCTTTACGTCAGACACTACACGAATTACCACATTGAAAGTAATGATGCTGAATTACTCCGACAAATTGCAGTAAATAATGAAATCAATAGCATGGAAATTTATAATTAAAGCGGAAATATATTAAAAATCATAAAAAGTGCTATAGATTTAAAGTTCATATTTGCTTGTGGGAATTCTGGGTAATAGAAATACGTGGTTTCTTTATGCTGATTTATTTGCAACTAACTTTAAACGATAGTTTCTTATTGATATGAAGGCGACGCATACATGCATTCATACTCACTTAACACTTTCACACCATACATACGATTCTATCTCAACAAAAACTTTTTACAAAAAAAATAACAATCGACTTCCTAAAAAAAAAAAATACAAAGTGAAAAATAACTTTAATTTTGGAAGTCGGTGTCTTAGGATCTATAATTAAGGTTATTAAGGCTTTTTTTTGCCACCGACATCCGAAATTTAAGTTATTTTTCACTTTGTAGTGTTTTTTTTTTTAGGAAGTCCGTTGTTATTTTTTTGTAAAAAGTTTTTATTTTTACCTTTTCAGTTATGGTAAACACCCGCACTAATCTAACCGCCTCCAAGAAGTTTACCGACAGGCACAGCCATGGCTGGGTGTCGATGGCATTTTCCAGTGAACTCATCTGGAACGGTGGTAATTCCAGTTTAGTACAGATTGCGGTAAGTATACTACAGTTCCTGGTAACTGAAATATTTTAAAAAGTAATAAAATAAACTTTATCAAGCACCTGCTGAAACAGATCTATAACTTTTTAAACGTCAGTACTGGAATGGAGCATCATTTCCAGCTTCTAACATCAGTACAGTATAGTTTGCAGTAGCAAATCTGTTTGCTAGCACACATCCAGCAGTTCCTCCTCGGACTATTAGGAAGTCGAATCCGTCATCATCTGATAAATAAAGAAAAATTGTAATTAGGGAGCTTTGTAGTTCTTTCATTAAAACAACGACAACCTTTCTCGAGGCTCGCGTGTGAATTTAAGGTAGTTTTACAAAATTAGCACTACAAATCCCATGGATCTATCATCATTCATGCGTGATTTTGCACTTTTAGGCAACTCCAATAGCATACAAATGGGTAATCCCGTACAAAATTTGGCATACAATTTTACGATAACGCAAAATGCGAGTATATTGTGTATCACGTTTAGGAGCATGTCAACGTAATAAAAATTTGTTCACATAAATCAAACGGTTTTGCGTTACAAGTCGACACAACGAGTTATGATACTGTCTGCTATTTATTACAGTTGTGATGTAATATTATGCCGCTTTTTGTAGTCACGAGCAAACGTGTATGCTACACAGGGGAATTTAATGTAATGGTATGTACAGACGCCAGCACTTGAAGCTACTAGAATCTGTAAAATTTCTTTAATAGGGTTTTCAACTTTAACGCTCAGTACATATTAGGTTCAGGATTTTTTGGATAATTTGACAGTTTCGGGTACCTTGATGTGCTCGCGTCGGTACATGTAACCTTTATATCGTACCCAGTAACTGGGTAATGGAGGTTAAATAGGCAGTCATCATGCTGAAAGACGATCTCTACTGGACACATGCGTACCCCATGCACCGCCAATTTTACTGGTGAATTTTTTGGGCAGGTGCGTTGGCGATCCTAGTATGGTGATAAAATGCATAGAGAGCGCTGCTGCTCATTCTCTAGCAACTCCTTTAGTCGAGTTTTATGACAGCCACTGGAAGAAATAAGAGGATGGCAGGTTTAGTATCTTAGTATTATTATCAAGTTTTTTTGCATCCTAAGGATTAGAAGTCGGTTTGTTTTGTCTTGAACCTTGGTACATTTTAAGGTATTGAAAAGAATCACATCTATAAGCATCACCATCGATCGATGCAGCATGCTTGGGAAATATTTATTTATCTATAAGTTTGTAACCAGGCTCTTCAATAATGAGCACACTATTCAAGTTTATTCAAGTTATAATCACATTTACAAGAGTTTTTAACGTTGGGTGTAGTTTGCAAAATAATTTCGTGTGATGCCGGACGTAATTGTTCTCGTGGGGGTTGTAAGAGGCCACCAAGCTTACTAGGGAACGGGCAGCAGCTTTCTCTATGCATTTTACCACCATACTAGCCACTATGGCAAATCCCCTCAAATTGCGGGAGACCTATGTCCGACATTGGACGTCTTTTGACTGAAACGATGATGAGGATATAATTACCGTGACATTTCATTCTCCCTTATTTCATGCAATTATATCAAGATTTAGTTTGACACTTTTTTTTCCTTTTACAGAAGGTTGACATTGAAGGTTCATTCGAGGCTACGTCACCTCAACCGGCATTAGTAAAAAAGACTGGATATTGTCTTGACTGGAACACACCACGCTTAATTATAATTTGGTAAGACGCACAAGCACCTAATTCGCGTATGCATGTGTTTCAAATAATTTCAGATATTTAATCTGTCTTCTTAATTCTTGAAGCAGTTCAGTGTTGGAACCATTACAGCGCTATTAGTAAGTCTATTACATGCAAGAATTTTTTCAAAGGCTTTTTCATTGATTCATTGAATTTGATGTTGCTCTAGTTAATTTATAGTTTAGTTTTATTTAGATGAAAAAAAACTACTGATAGTAAAACTGCTTTTTTATATGTATTATAGGCTGTTTTTATTTAATTAGAAAGGAACAAATTCATAATATTGTATCTCACTTAAAAACCTATGTGGGTACGAAACGTGAAGAGATAAGAACACAGTTCCAATAGGTAATTTCCTTTAAAATTAATATTAAGTTATAAAATTAAATAATTCGCTCTTACAATATTTTTGACTATTATTATTACATTCATTATTAAAAGCTTGTATGTAATTGCGCATGACCTGGAATTTTGCAAAACAATATTTCACCCACTTCGACTGAAGCTATGGGGCCGAAATTTGGCACACACGCTTGGTTCTCATGACAATGCACGATAAAAGCTTTTTCAACCGACGAAAAAAAACGGAGGAGGTTCTCAATTCGACGCGTATATATTTTTTTTTTTTTTATGTATGACCACGCATAAATTTTTACATAGTGGTCCGATTGTGACGATTCTTCTTCTATTGGAAAGGGTATACTCCCAAGGTGGTCCCATATAAATTTGGAAAACAAAATCGAACCCTAAGGGTCGGAAAACAGGGGATGATTGATTGTTCACTCACTGATTGTAATGTATAAACACGCATAACTTTATACAGAGTAGTCCGATTTTGATAATTCTTTTTGTGTTGGATAGGGTATACCTTGTCAAGTATTATTAGTACATTAAAGCCACAAAAAATATAAAATAAAAACTTTTTAACAAAAAATTAAACCGCCGATTTATTATTTTATGCTTTTCAGTTTTTCGGCGGTTTAATTTTTTGTTAAAAAGTTTTTTAAATTACCTATTAAAAAATAAGTAAGTAAATACTTATTGTGTTAGTAACACAAAGTTGCTTGTAAGAAACAAATGTTAGTTATAACATGACGATACATTAAGAGCAGTGGTGGCCCAGTGGTAACGGCCGGGACTTACGAGTTGTTGGTCGTAGATTCGAACCCAAGCAGGCGCATTACTTTGTGTAAATTATTTCATCACCACTGCTCTTAAAACGGTGAAGGAAAGCATGTGAGGAAACGGCATGTCTTAGATCCACAAATTCGAAAACATGTGACATCCACCAACCCGCACTGGGCCCGCGTGATGGATTATGGCCCGCTCCCTCTCACCGAGAGGAAGCCTGAGTCCCAGCAGTGGGAACATTATAGGCTGATGATGATGATGATACATTAAAGAAATTAAATTAGTAGAAACACCTTTTTTGGGTGGGTAATCATCAAATGACGTCTCTCGCTCTGGGTGGAGTGGAAGGGCGTGTCAGACTTTTACTGACTAAAACTCACCCGTTTTCTTCCAGTTGCCCATATGCCAGGGCCACGGTATCTCTTTCGATTAAATCTCGCCACCCTGGCAGAACAGAAACACCCTATATTTTTCGTTCTTCTTGTCGTGCGTCAATATATTTTTATCGATGCCGAAATTTGCATAGAAAACTGCAATAGTAATCCAAGAAAGTGAGTTTATTTTTGGTCCAATAAAAAAAAGAGTATTTAAATTATGTTTAGAGATATAAAGAAAGGTAGTTTCAGGAAGCATTTGACATATGCTTATCAAATATAAATTTAATAATACTAGCCTATTACTGTCCTACAGCACGTTAAAGGCCTCATATAATATGGAGAAGGCTCTAGTATTTATTACCATGCTTGTTCAAGACGGGTTGGCTATTTCAAACACGTACACGTGACAATTAGAGGTAGCTTCGTGATGTTTTTTCTATCGAGAAACTCTATATATTTCGCGTTTCTGGTCCAAAAAAGTTTGGAAATATCATTTAGTTACTCTTACTTTTTTTATTTTATAAGTAAATTTTAACAATTTCAATAAAAAAATATATTTAATCGGAGTTACGCAGTTTTGATTTATACCTTTTAAATAGCAGACCCGACAGACATTGTCCTGTCTGCAGTAGAATTAAAATAAGCTGATTATTATAAAAAGAATATACAATATACAAGCATCCTAATAATTACGTAACATATTACCAATCAGTATAATTTTGAGGGAAACTGCTGATCCATTGCTACATTGATTTAAAAAAATTGTCTGCTTACCAACGTTAATAACGCAATGAATGTTACTGAACTATCAAGCTTAAATCCATTTCCACCTTATTGGTCAAGGTCATTATATTTTTGAGCTGTTTGGGGTTCCGAGTGCTCTTGGTTTATTTAAGCAAATCTCTAAACGGCTAGTTGACACTTCCCATGACCCAAGGGCTGGTTGTCACCTTGGCCAGAGGCTAATCATTGCCATGCAAAGTGGTAATACCACCAGTCTCTTGGGTACATTATCAGTAGAGAGAAATGCAGATGAATTTTTCGACGCTATATTTTAATTTGTAAATAGGTTTAGTTAATTATGGCTATATTTTTATAAATATTTACATAATTATGTAACATACTAGCTTTTGCCCGCGACTTCGCTCGCGTTAAATTCGGGGTTCCCACGGTTTCCCTTTCCTGATCTAGAAGACAGAAGAGAACTTGGAACAGAATGTTATTTTAATACGCTACTGTAGACGATATTATAAGTCTTTCCATTTGGGAATAGAATGTAATGATTCTGGGCATTGGACACACGCGAACATGCTACATACAATTGTCCATGGGAAAAGCACGGCTTTTCTAAGTTCTCCCCAGCCATCAAAAAAAGGAAATTAAAAGTAGCCTATGTTACTCTCCATCCCTTCAACTATCTCCACTTAAAAAATAACGTCAAATCATCGTTCCATTTTGCCGTGAAAGACGGACAAACAGACACACACACTTTCCAATTTATAATATTGGTATAGATTCATGAAATAAAGAAGTAAAAAAGTTCCAATTCCAAAGTTCCAATTATTAGTACCTACGTTACGCAATTATCCCGCATGGACACTAGAAAAGACTGCTAGCCATTTCCATTTACACACACAACATTATTTCTGAGATTACTTACTTTGCTATTTTTGGTTTTCAATGTGAAAATTTCATAATAACCGGCCTTGTGGATAAAACCGCTGAGTGAAAGACCTTAACCCTACTAAAACGACCCCAGTGATCACCATTTGCACATAGTAGGGGGCACTGATACCTCTCAAAAGACGGATTTACAACCCCGTCTATCTAATGCCATTTTTTTTTTGTGTGAAATCATCAATTGACGTCTCCCGCTCTGGACAGAGCAGGAGGGCGTGTCAGACTTTGACTGACTAAAACCCACCCGTGTTTCTTCAGTTGCCGATATGCCAGGGCCATCGTAACTCTTTCGAACAAGTTTCGTGACTTTAGCAGCTCTATCTAACGCCTGTGTGCAAATCCCTGGAAAATTTCTAGATCGCTACATCATATTTTGATTTTGTTTGACAGTACTGTTACAAGTTTAAGAAAAACAAGTTTCAGAGACTAATTTCGTATAAAAAAATGGAGATAAATTGAATAAAATTACAAAATAAACAATGCAGAGTTAGTTAAGCACCTAAGCAGCGGTATGTAACATATACTGTTAAAATAATTTTAATTTACACACGTCATGTTTTCTAATTAAAAGTTAAGATAAGCTTGACAAATGCGTCAGCCGTGCAAATTAAATTAAACTGTGTTGGTTTATTTATCCGCCAATGGTATTATCTGCTTAACCTTCTGATACTCGCGCCGAATTTTGTGACACCTATGCCTATCCACGGTCTCACAGAGAGGAAGTTCGGACTAAAAAATACTAAATTAGATACCTACATTTAATTTTTACTTACTTTTTTTATTTCATAATTCATTTTAATTGTGTTTACACCTAATATGTGTATGTGCATCCTGTGGTCTCCTATAATTGAAGGAGCACACGTAAAAGAAACCTTTTTATGACTTTGATTTATAATGTACTAGCTTTTGCCAGCAGGTTCGCCTACATATTATATATGTGTATAAACCTTCCCCTTGAATCACTCTCTCTAATAATGAAAACCGTATTAAAGTCCGTTGTGTAGTTTAAATGATTTAAGCGTACAAACATAAAATGAGACTTTATTTTATACTATGTAAAGATATGTTGTATATACTTGTTTGGAGATCCTAAATTAATAAACAAGTAAAAGACGGAACGAAGTGTCATCATTTCAGCACAGTACAAAATGTACTTTGCTGAAATAAAAATAAACCTAACAGTCTATATTCGCGTCGGTCTCACAAACTTATTGTCAGCAAATACGGCCACGCGTGCTCCTCGCATGAACGCACTTTGCGCCCTAAAATAAACATAGCAGCAAATCAGACAGCTCACTGCAAATACAAGATGTCCAGCATCCGTGAAATTTAAAAAAAATACCCCGAAGGAGTATATAGGTATTATCATTTACTTAGATTCGCTTTGTATTCTTTGGATGCTATAAATGGCATGTAATTAAGTAATTAGTCCGATATTACACTCTGGAAGAAAATCTGTTAATACGTGTTTCTAAGATGTTTTCAAAACATTTGACCTGGTATCGTATGATACTCGTCTAGATAGAGAAATGGTATCAGTTAAAAATTAGACCGGTATCAGTGTAAGGTGGGCGGCCTTGTTAACGGATGTGGGGGTGAGGTAAGGTGGCCTGATCTTCCCACGGCTCTTTAATCTGTACACAAAACTGTTGATTTTCGAGCACAACAACACCTATCAGGGTTATTATGTAGTCGGTGTATGCCTAAAAATATTAGATAAGCTGATGTGGTGTTGCTCAGCCCTTCAATTAACACAATGATAAGCTTGCCTTGTGGGAGGAACGTGCAAGCTTATGGGTTCAATGTCAAGAAAATTGCAGTACTAATCTTTATGGCGGTCTCTAAAACTTATCTGATTGTACCTCAGTTTAAACTTTGCAGAAGTTCCATAGGAAGTTACTTCCCACAAGTATCTGGGCCAGTGGGTTTCCCGAGATTTGAAAGATAGTCTGAATATAGAACGCAAGCGCAAGGCGTTGCCTGTCCGCTACAAAATGTTAGCTCGCTGATTTGCTAAATGCACGACTGAAGTGGAAATTATATACATGCAGTGAACCAAAACGTTGATAGGGTTGCCGCGCTACTGAAATGCTCACGGCATATTCACAAAGACGAGAAAATCCTGATCCTCAATCATGTGTTTCAATTATTTTTTTAAGCGTAATAAACAAAATGGTATTTCATATTTGGTTTCTTTTCTCTAATAAATATAGCGTGTGTTTATTCTCCGGTAGAGGTGAGTACTAACACTAGTTTCCAAGTCGTTTGTTTACCAAAAGGACGCTATGAGTCTGAAATAAAATATTCTATTTATTTATATGTTGTTTGATTGTTATCATATCATCAAAATACATAATTTCATATGTATACCGTACTAACTTCTGCCCGCGCCCTCGTTCGCGCGAAGTTTCCCCTTATAACATAAAAACATATACTAGGGCACTTTGCAATATTGTAGCTTCAATGGGAAGCTACAGTGATTGAATTTTTGAAATAGGATCGGTAGTTCGGAAGATTACCACCTAGACACAATCTCACAATTTGTATCTGTAAAGCTGAAGAGTTTGTTTGTTTGTTTGGTTGATTGAACGCGGTAATCTGAGGAATTACTGGTCCGAATTGAAAAAATCTTTTTATATCGGATAGCCTATTTATCGAGAAAGGCTATAGTCTATATAAGATCACGCTAAAACTAAGAGGAGCGGAGCAGTAATCAAAAATTTTGCAAATACGGGGAAAATCGCACAGGTAGGCGATTCCACGCGACGGGAAGGGTCGGGGGAACAAGAAATAACGCGGACGAAGTCGCGGGCAGAAGCTAGTCTCTTTATAATATTAGTATGAGAGCAGTGGTGGCCCAGTGGTAACGGTTTGTAAGTCGTGGGCTCGAACCCAAGCAAATACTTTACTTTGTGTAAATTATTTCATCACCACTGTTCTCAAAACGGTGAAGGGAAACATTCTGTGGAAACTGACATATCCTAGAACCGCGTGATGAATTACGGCCAGTTCCTTTCTAAGGGGGTGGAGGCCCGTGTCCCAGCGGTGGGACAATATAGGCTAATTGTAATATTTTCATGTTTACATAAGAAGGCTTAGAATAAAAATACCGACTTTGGTTTGCAGACTGCAGTCCAAATCACTACACTATAGTATAGTGTATAAAATAGTCACTTCCCTCTGTCTGTCCCTATGTATGCTTAGATCTTTAAAACTATGCAACGGATTTTGATGCGTTTTTTTTTTTAACAGATAGATTAATTCAAGAGGAAGGTTTATACGTATAATCGCAGACAAAGCTGACGGCAAAAGCTAGTAATAAATATAACCTGCATCGTTCATCTATAGAATCATCGTTAATAAACATGGCTATCTGTAGAATCCGCTATAATCTGTAGCAGGAGGCTTTTCTTATAGGAGTCACGGGCTCACCGTCACATCCAAGTCCTAATCCACTTTCACCCTTCACCTTCAACTTCCCGCCGTTCGTGGTGTCTGACAGTGACAGTTGACATTAGTGACAACTACCTGACTACAGCTGCAGATGGATAATTTGGGCTGCAGCCAATATCGGAACTTATGGCGCCATCTTGACTTTTTAACACAACTCAATGTTACCAACAACGCCTTTTTATCCATTTCATAAAATTGACAAAAGCCTGTAGCACTTTATTTGCATATATGAGACAGTACTGTTTAGATATTTTCTAAATATAAAATATCTGGATGACCGACGAGCTTTGCTCGGTATTTTTTGGTAAATTGTGTTTAAAATAATAAATTTATGTTCAAGTTGATTATCGATAAAGTTGGTCATTGAAAACACGAATAAAACGACATTTTATAAAAATGAATCCTAGCTAGATCGATTTATTGCCCCCGTAACCCCCTGTATACTAAATTTTATCAAAATCGTTAGCCGTTTCCGAGATTCAGATTATATATATATATATATATATATATATACAAGAATTGCTCGTATAAAGATATAAGATATACACTTTCAAGGCATTAAGTCAAGAAGGTGATTTATTCAGCCAAACCTACTTCCTTCATATAGCAACATAGAAATATTAGACTATCAATATACTGCAAAGGGTTTATATCCTTGTCCCTGATTTATGAACATCAGCTTCAAACCCTAGTCGTTTCTCTCCAACAATCTTTGACCGTAATATTCATGTACTTCCAGATGTTTTTGGGTTCGACCCTCGATATCATGAGCAGTTTTGGAGTGTTGATAGGCACGGCACACATAATTTGTCCTCCCATTTTGCTTTTAGGGTGACACTCTGGTACTTTATTACTCTTTCATAAATTATGTCACACAGATTGTGAATTTGATTTTAAGGATATTGTGTACGTACACTTATTATTGTTAAAAGATTCTAAAACAACAGTAAGATGTCTTCGTAACATAGATTTCAGCTGAAAAACAGCGTCAGGAAATATTTGTATGGGAATTATACTGAACTCTCTATATGTCTACTTGGCGCAGCCATGAAGTCCACAATATGTATATGTTTTTTGGTCACTTTTTATCTCTTTCTTTCTTGTAGGGATTTTATCAAACCAAAAAGCGCAGTGATGTTATAAAAGCTGTGATTGTATTGTCAAATTATTGACGCTATGATAGTACCTATAAGTTTTTGTTTTTTTACTAAATCACTACTGTTTATGTTCCAATGAAATCGGATAACAAAACGTATGAATAAAGCATTTTTTACAACAAAATACAAAATAATATTAAAAAAAAAATCAATCGATTCGAAAATGATTGGAAAAATTTTATAACAAAAAAGACGTGTATTTTTAATTAATTTTGTCAAAAACCAAACGTGAGTATCCTAATATACTTGCGAGGCGACTACGGCCTCTGTGATAGGCTTCTTATTTTTTTTTCTTCTTTTGGTTGGGAAATCTTCAAATGACGTCTTTCGCTCTGGGTGGAGCGGAAAGGCGTGTCAGACTTTTACTGACTAAAACCGACCCGTGTTCCTTTAGTTGCCTATGCCAGGGCCACGGTAATTCATTCGAACAATTCCGTGACCCTGGCAGCTCTGTGATAGGTTTGAGACACGCATTTAATTACAGTTTTTTTCCCAAACTGTGATAAAAATATGCGACTCGAGTCTATCATAGTAGGCCCGTGCACGCCCACACTCACACCCACGTGTATAGTATAAAGTTAAAGGGCATCCCCATATAAGCTAATTGTTTTTTTAATATGTAATGGTAATCACTGTACGGTAGTACAAAACCTTTCATGTGTTGTGGGCGCTGACGCTTCATTTTGTATTCGAGTTAAATGCGCAGTGCCCGGCGACCGACAGTTCACCCGCAGACACCATAGCCTATAGACGCGCTTACGATCTTAATACCAAATTACTTATGTAAATCCTTTCGTAAAGTAAAGTACATATTCCAATCTAATCCGCATTTGATTTCTCTCCGTACACACACACCTAAAGACAATATACACGCACCCACAAAATTGGTGACCCCGACGTGATCAAAAGTGTCGTAATAAAAGTGTGACGTGACCTTAAAGTGTGTACGTCGAGAGAACGGGCAACTCAACTCGCGTCTATACGGTTATACTTTCGTCCATATCCATCCGTTCCGTGAACAAAAATGGAAGCAAAACTGTCCACTGATGAATTTGTCCTCTCACCCGTCTCCAAAACTGACAAGATCGAAGATTTTTGGCCAAGGGCACCGGAATTATGGTTCGTCAAAGCAGAGGCGATCATAAATCCGCAGAAAATGTCCGACGATTCCAAGTATCGGATTTTATTATCAAAACTGAACCTGGAAGTCACCGAACAAGTCGCGGATATCCTACTAGATCCGCCGAAAGAAAAGAAATATGAGGCTTTGAAAGAAAATCTTATTTCGGTCTACAAGGAGTCAGCAGAACGTCAAATCAAGAAGTTGATTGGAGAAATGGAGCTAGGCGATCAACAGCCATCGCACCTCCTACGAAAAATGCGAGACCTGGCCAGAGGAAAAGTTACCGACGGAAAAATCATTTACCACCATCGGTACGTGGCGTTTTGGCAGTGACGGACGAGGAAGACATGGAGAAATTGGCGTCGATCGCAGACAAGGTCGCTGAGACTATCACCCCGATTCACACAGTTTCAAGCGTTAAGGAAAAACCAGGACAATCGGACAAAGATAATTTAGTGATAGCAGAAATAAATAAACTAAGCAACAGATTAAGCAAGATCGAGAACAGTTCCAGAGGTCGCTCAAGAAGTTATGGGTCAAGAAGATTTCGATCCAGATCAAGTTCCAGGTCAAGAAATGTGAGAGCACCTGACGAAGACACTAACTGGTTGTGTAAATACCACTTCAAGTTCCGCAACAAGGCGAATAAGTGTGTTCAACCGTGCAACTGGAAGAAGAAAGACGCCAAGCCATCGGAAAACTAGAGTCGGTGCAGTCAGCGACGGGAGGCTGTGACCGCGCGCACGTCAATCACCGTCTATGTGTCCGGGACAGGAATTCAGGTTTGAACTTTTTAGTGGATAGTGGCGCAAATGTGTCTGTTCTACCTCGCAAGGCCGTATTTAAAAGTGCTAACGCAAATAGGTCTAATATTAAGTTGTACGCTGCGAACGGTACCGAGATTACTACGTACGGTACACATATTTTAGAACTAGACTTAAATCTTAGAAGAGCGTTCCGTTGGTTATTTACGATAGCGGACGTACAGCAACCAATATTAGGTGCTTACTTCTTAGCTAATCATAAGTTGTTAATTGACTTGAACGGACGAAGGCTAGTCGATGAGGTTACTAATTTAAGCACGAGAGGAAATCTCTCTAGTTCGACTGAGCCCACTGTAAAAACCATTGTTGATAATTGCCACTATTACGAGTTATTGAGTAAGTTTCCAGATCTAACTAAGCCTGTTTCATATAAGGAGACACCTAAACATGGCGTTTGTCATCACATAGAGACAACAGGTACTCCAGTGTACGCGCGAGCCAGACAGCTTCCACCGGACAGGTATGTTAAAGCCAAAAATGAATTTAGCGTTATGCAAGAGCTTGGGATCTGTAGGCCGAGCCATAGCGCTTGAACAAGTCCCCTGCACGAAGTACCCAAGAAGGACGGTAATATTAGGCCATGTGGAGATTATAGGCGTTTAAATGCGATCACTAAACCAGATCGCTACCCCGTGCCCCGTTTTCATGATTTTACGTACATTTTGGCAAATAAGAAGATTTTTTCTAAATTAGATATAAATCGAGCATACAATTGTATACCTGTCGCGGAAAATGACATTGAAAAAACTGCTGTGATAACACCTTTTGGTTCATATGAATTCATGCGCGTGGCTTTCGGATTACGCAATGCGGCACAAACTTTTCAGCGTTTCATGCATCATAATGTTTTACAAGGTTTAGATTTTTTATTTAATTATATTGATGACGTAATAATTGCGTCAGACAATGAAACGCAGCATAAACAGCACTTAGAAAAAGTTTTTGAACGATTCAATGAATATGGTATAACTATTAATTTCTCTAAATGCAGTTTTGGTAAACAAAAATTAGAATTTTTAGGATACTTCATATCCGTAGAGGGAATTAGACCCCTAGAAGATAAGGTTCAAGCTATTTTAGATTTCCCCAAACCACAAACTATTGAGGAGCTAAGAAGGTTTTTGGGAATGTTGAATTTTTATAGAGCAAGTATTCCTCACTCAGCTGATCACCAAACAGAGTTAAACAAGTACTTAGGAAATTCTAGGCGTAAAGATAAAACTAAAATTAACTGGACAGAAGACGCCGAACGCAATTTCGAACAATGCAAAGAAGACCTTAGAAATGTAGTTTTGCTATCGTATCCAATGACAGATACTCCTTTGGCATTGATGACCGATGCGTCAGACACTTGTGTAGGTGCAGTTTTACAACAAAACGTTAATAACGAGTGGAAACCATTGGGTTATTATTCTAAAAAGTTGACAGATGCTCAAATTAAATATAGCACTTATGATAGAGAACTATTAGGAATTTATTTGGCTATAATTCACTTTCGTAATATGGTTGAAGGTCAAGAGTTGATTATATTTACAGATCATAAGCCCTTAACTTTTGCATTTAATAAAACAGGTACGAATAGGGAAACGTCACGTCGAGCTAGACAAATTATGTTCATTAGCGAATTTAGTACAGACATAAGGCACATTGAAGGGAACGATAACATAGTTGCAGATGCTTTATCTAGAGTATCAACTATATCGTGTCCCACGATGCTCGATTTCTCAGAACTTGCAGCTGCGCAGGAAACGGACCTCGAGCTTGCAAAAATGCAAAGCGATTCAAATGACAATAACAACGTGTTGTTGAAACGTGTTATTCTAATTGGAACGGATAAGTACGTAGTGTGCGAAATGTCATCCGATACCGCACGTCCGTACCTGACTGGAAAATTCCGACGTTTAGCCTTCGATTCGATACATAATTTGAGCCATCCAGGTATTAAGAGAAGTAGGAATATTTTTGGCCAAACATGAATAAGGATGTCGGTAATTGGGCAAAAACTTGCATTAGATGTCAAAAAGCGAAAATTCAAAAACATACTAGTTCAGATTTAGGAACGTTTGAGAGTAGTAAGCGTTTTGAACATATTCATATAGACATTGTAGGACCTTTACCAACGTCACCTGAAGGATTTAGATATTGTTTAACAATCATAGATAGGATTCACGCGTTGGCCAGAGGCGTTTCCGATAAAAGAAATAACTGCAGAAGTAGTAGCCAAAACGTTATATAACGGTTGGATCAGTCGTTATGGCTGTCCAGTAAAGCTCACAAGTGATCAGGGAAGACAATTTGAAAGTAATTTATTTAAAGAGCTAATGTTGTTAATGGGAATTCAAAAAACGCGTACCACTCCTTATCATCCTCAATGCAATGGAGCGGTAGAACGATGGCATAGATCATTAAAATCTGCGTTAAAAGCTCGTTTAGATAGCAAAAGCTAGGTAGACGAATTGGCAACGGTAATGTTAGGGTTACGCACAACTATTAGGTCTGACACAGGCGTAACTGCAGCTCAAATGTTGTATGGTAGCAATATTAGGTTACCAGGTGACTTTTACGACGCCAGTAATGTGAAATCCTACGATGATAACAGTTTTGTAAAAAAATTAAAGGACGTGATAGATGGAATAAAGCCGTCCGGTAGGGAAAACAAGTCACCCCACAAGATTTTTGTACACAAAGATTTATGCACTAGCGATTATGTATTCATTAGGAATGACGCAGTACGGAAACCATTACAATCTCCGTATGATGGACCATATCGCGTCATCAGCAGAAATGATAAAGTATACCGTATACAGTTGCCAGACAGACAAACTAATGTATCTATAGACCGTTTAAAACCAGCATATGTATTGACAGACAATGAATCGCCATCGGAGAATTATGATAAACAGATAACGGATAAAACTGACATTTTATAAAAACTTTTTACAAAAAAAACAACCGACTTCCTTAAAAAAAACACTACAAAGTCAAAAATAACTTTAATTTCGAAAGTCGGTGTCTTAGGCTCTGTATTTAAGGTGTTTGCCACCGACTTCCGAAATTAAAGTTATTTTTGACTTTGTAGTGTTTTTTTTAAGGAAGTCGGTTGTTTTTTTTGTAAAAAGTTTTTATTTTTTGACTTTTTAGTTGTGGTAGATAATCCGCACTAATCTAATCGCGATATTCGTTCATTTGTCGCGCAAATACGTAATGAAAATTTAAGACTTATATGGTTTTCACATGGACTCCATTGTTCGAATGAAACCAAATTAAAATGGGACCATTCGGAAAGCACCAGCTTTCAAATAAAAAAAGAATCATCAAAATCGGTTCACCCAGTCAAAAGTTATGAGGTAACAAACATAAAAAAAAAAATTTAAAAAAAAAAAAAAAAATACAGTCGAATTGATAACCTCCTCCTTTTTTTGAAGTCGGTTAAAAAGATACAAAACCGAAAAAAGTAACTTTTCAAACAAGCAAACCCAGTAGCGAAACATATACAACGCGAACTGGTCGAGTAAGCAAAATACCATTAAAATATCGTTAAATTAGCAGTGTCTAAATTGAGGTCGAATACATTGAATATAATTTAAAATATATTTGCCAGTACATCTAAGACACTAGTCGACAACCTTACACATTTGAGTACAACTAGATTATTGTGAAAATGGGTTCCAATCAGACAAAGGAAAATGTGATTGTTAACGAGAACTTCACAAACGTAGCACAGGTGGACGCAAAATTAAATATTATTGGTATCATAATGATAGTAACGATAACGCTATTAGCCATAGTTATAATCTACACAGGAAAACGAAGGTGCATTAAAGGTGTACGGAAATGGTTAAAGAAAGAAATGGTGGCCAGCTCAATAGCCTTACCCACTATAAAGGTGGAACCTGTGCAACCACCACAAATATCACCAAATCCCAAAGTTGTCTATTAAGATAATCGGCTCAGAAAACATCCAACGTCCATTCAAGTCAAGTTATGCGAAGTACATATGTGTAATTTTAAAATAGATTAATGTGTCTAATAGTGTAAATAAAAACGCAAGTGGAATGTGTTTTTTTTTTATTTGGCGTCATCATGACGAATACTGTGGACTCTCAGGGGTGCCAATTTATTTTTGCAGAGTAGTTCGTCATGGTGACTACCCTTAAATTGATAGTAATAAGGTTATATTGTTGTTAGCATTAGATATTTTTTTTACTGTGTATTCATGTTGTTTTAACAATATGTTAACTGTATTTTCATGTTAGAAATAAGTGAAAAGATATTTTATAATAAAAAGACATACACTGCTGATACCCTTTTGTAATCGTAGCGTGATGATAAAACTTAAAACTTTCATAACAGTAGTCACAACATTGTTTAAAGTGAACATTGTAAGTTGCGCAAAGGCGCACAGATATCAGTTTACGACATAGTTTATAGAACCTAAATGATGTATAAGCAAATTCTTTGTAACTGGTAGTACTGTTAGTCATAAATGTGTTTGGTGGTGTTATTTTGTTACATATTCGATTTTAGAATGATGATAGTATTTTGTAAAAAAAACTTTTGTTTTTTTTTTAAAAAAAGGGAGGAGTTGTGTTGTGGGCGCTGACGCTTCATTTTGTATTCGAGTTAAATGCGCAGTGCCCAGCGACCGACAGTTCGCCCGCAGACACCATAGCCTATAGACGCGCTTACGATCTTAATACCAAATTACTTATGTAAATCCTTTCGTAAAGTAAAGTACATATTCCAATCTAATCCGCATTTGATTTCTCTCCATACACACACACCTAAAGACAATATACACGCACCCACAAAACATGTTTGACTCGCACTTGGCCGATTCTTCTTTAAACTATAGGTAGGTAGGTACTAACGTAATATGTATGAAATTTGAGTCTTTAATAGATATGTGCTGGATGGATAATCTTTTGTATAATTTTACATACATATTTACGATTAGACTCAATTTCCTGTATTAATGCATGTACATATAAATGTACTAATAACCATTAAACGAACTTTTTGCGTACAAATGTTTAGTAATGTAATGAACCAGGGTCATTAGTCTAGTTAGCTAATTACCTTAATTTTAATTGTAAAACGGAAAACACTAAGTGTTTCTGAAAAGTTCTTAATTCAGAATTTATGCTGCGATAAGTTTTGTAACCATTTTTATCTTTTAAATGTTTTTGTTTTTCAAAATTTTGCTTTTAATTAATCGGTTTCAATGTATGTACTGCGCCACAGCGGTTTAAAAAAATATACTGAACACTGCATAGCGCCTTATAGGGTATCAGGACACTAGCGCTTACATAAAACATTTCAGAGAAAGACACTTGCACGAAACCCACTTGCACGGCATGACATTTGTGCGATTGGACTTTTGTCCGAAAGACACTTACGCGAATTCACTTACACCGAAGGACAGTGGCGCGAAAAAGTTGCGAAAATTAGATATCTTCCTAACATCACGCCTATATTCTTTCAAAGGTTAGAGCAGGGTGTACAGTACACCAATAATTCCATTGGTTCTTATTTGCACGAAATATTGCATCTTTGACTTTTAGAATTTTAAATTAATAGGATACTTTGTTATTTATTAGGGTAAAATGTCGAGCTATCAGACCATTAAATTGAGATTTAATTTATTTTCTAAAAAGATCTCATAACGAATCTTTAAAAAAAGCAATATATCATTTTACTATTAAACAGATTTTATAGACAATCATAAGAGCATATATTTTACATTCATGTATTTAATCCTTCAAGCTGTAATGTTATTGACTCCCTCACATCCTCTGGATTTTAATGAGAAATAATTGTCGATTAAAATTAACACTCATTATTTTCCAACACTTTATTTCACAAAAAAAAAAATATGTTTATCGATGCATATTATGTAAAATTATATCCGAAGCTTGCTCAGCAATCATCATTGTAGGAGCGTATGTTCCCGCTGTAGTTATAACAGGAATGACACTCGCGTCCACAACACGTAATCTCTTCACTCCGATGACGTTCAGCTCACCATCAACTACAGAACCCATGGCACAGGTGCCTACAGCATGGTTACTGGGATTTATCATATACAAAGCATAACATTTCCAATATTCTCTACTTCTAAATTCGTGCTCCCCACATTTCTTACTCAATGGATCTAGAAACTCTGCTCCTATATTTTTGAAAACCTTAGTATCACCTACTTTTATATAATCTTCTAAATAATCGACAAGGTCTTCTAAATCAGCTTCATTAGACAAAAACCCAGCATCAATGATCGGTTTGTCTTTATGGTTTGAACTACACAAGGTGACAGTTCCTCGTGATTTTGGATTTGTGTTTTTAATATAAGAATATAACAGCTGTTGTCCTTTAGAAAGTTGGTAAATTCTGTTAACAATGCTGTCTCTATACTGATGGTAGAAAGCATTATCTAGAAGAGCCTGTTTGGCAGCTATGTTGCTAAGGAGGAAGTAGCCAGATGCTACGTAATCAGGGTATTGGCAAGACTCATTTAATGCTACGTACCCAGTTATTGATGGGAACGGATATTTACGACGGTCTACTACAGGAGTCGGTCCACATGCTTTTCCTAATGTATGAAGAATGACTACTCCAATATGGTCGTGGTAGTTTTTACCTACTGGTAAATCAGATATAACTTTAATGCCATACCTTTCTAGATGTTTTTTGGGACCAATTCCGGATAACATGAGTAGTTTAGGTGTATTAATTACTCCTGCTGATATTATTACTTCTTTTCTAGCTTTGAAAGTAACAATTTTGTTATTTTTTAGAGCTTTTACTCCAATAGCATTATTTTTAGAATCAAAAAGAATTTTAGTCACTTCTGTGTGTTTAAGAAGATCTAAATAAGGAGTTTTATCACCAGCCTTTAAAAATGCAGTAGCACTGCTTTCCCTCCGATCACTTACAGTGTATTGTGTCTTCGTAAATCCGAGGGTCTCGTTACTGTTCAGATCAAGGACAATTGGTCTTCCTAACTCTTTGAAAGCTACAAGATATTTATCAATTTCTGTCCGATTTTCTCTTGTCACAATCAACGGACCATTTGTACCGTGATACCTTCTATAAGGTGAGTTTAAGATCTCTGGGCTTTCAAGTTTTTCTGTTCTTTTAAAGTATTTTAATGTATTTTTAAAAGACCAGTCTGGATTTTTTGATGCTGCTACCCAAGATTCATAGTCTCGCTCATTCCCTCTATCGTATATCATTATATTTATGCTGCTGGTTCCTCCAAACACTTTGCCAGCATGCAGCACAAAGTTGCCATCTTTACCATATTGTTTGAAGCGGTCGCTTGTAGTTGTAAAGTTGTAGTCTACTTGTGACAATTTTGTGTATAATTCGAGGCCGGGAAACTGTAAGCATTGAAAACACATTATTATTAGATTTTTGGATTAATGCAAGGTAAAAGATCTTTCAGTCTAGCCTATGTTATAAATACTTGCGACCTACAATAGCTTACTAAGAAATATAGGTTTAATTCTCTTCTGCTTTGGAAAAACGGTGCAAGTTATGTTATGTTAACAATACAGGGACAAATTAATTTAACTGCCATTAGCCACGTGTTGGTTATCGATATCTAAAACTAAAGGAAAGAAAGAAGACAAATATATATATATATATATATATTTCATCATTTAATCGATCACCTGTTTCCGTAATTTTGGAACATAGACGTTTTTTACGAATTTCCAAAAACAAAAACATAACAGTCGTTTGGATGCCTTAATTTGCAGTCAGTGTTATTTATGGTTTTGAACAAAATAGGAGTGACACATTTTTTTTCAACCGAATAAAAATAACGGAGCAGGTTCTCAATTCGACACGTTATTTTTTATTATTAGTTACTTTTCGATATCCTTACACAACACGTGGCTAAAACATTGGCAGCAAATTTTATTTGGTCCTTTATAAATTTATAAACGTATTACTCACCTCACATTCTACAGCAGGATAGTCACCGGCTTCTATGAGAAGAACCTTAGCAGTTCTGTTTTGCGCTATTCTACTAGCTACTATAGCGCCTGCTGAACCTGCTCCAACAACTATGTAGTCATATTCATGTTCTAGATTTAAACAAAATAATTTAACCATCATTTCAATTATTTATTTACACTAAACATACAACATCCTTACAGGCTAGACCCAATGCGACATTGTAGCACACTTAAAAAATAAACAGTTTCACTATTTCAAGTACCATAGCAAATTTTATAGGTAGCCATACTATCAAATTCACCCAAAGTGCAACAGAATATGTCGACGTCATCAGCAATGAGGTTGAGAGTGCGGAGTGCGCTCGTCATAACTTTGACTACCATGTTGGTGTATTGCGCGCAAGTGTTTGTACTAAGTGGGTCGGGGTTCGGGGTTCTCAATTCTCCGGATTGAGTAAAGTGTGTTTGAGATGTCCAATGTGGTGCCTGCATTTCTTCTTTTGGGTGTCATAAGTGGCGACTAAGGGGCTTACTAGAAAATGGGCAGCAGCGTTCTTTATGAATTTTACCACAATTCTGCGATCGTCAACCCGCCTGCCAAGCGTGGTGATTATGGCAAAACCCACCAAATTGGGGGAGGCCTATGTCCAGCAGTGGACGTCTTTCGGGTGAAATGATGATGATGATAATGATGGTGTTTGAGATTGTTCATAACTCGAGATTCTCACTTATTCGTGCAGTGACTTTTACGATGTAGTAAAAAATACGCTCATAAAAAAACTTTAAAAAAAAATAACCAACTTCCTTAAAAAGAAACAATACAAAGTGAAAAATAACTTTAATTTCGAAAGTCGGTGTCTTAGGATCTGTATTTAAGATTTTTTTTTGGCACCGACTTCCGAAATTAAAGTTATTTTTCACTTTGTAGTGTTTTTTTTTAAGGAAGTCGGTTGTTTGTCGCCGCAAATACTTAATGCAAATTTAAGACTTATATGGTTTTCGCATGGATCCCACTGTCCGAATGGAACCAAATTAAAATGGGACCATTCGGAAACCACCAGCTTTCAAATAAAAAAAGAATCATCAAAATCGGTTCACCCAGTCAAAAGTTATGAGGTAACGCACATAAAAAAAAAAAATTAAAAAAATACAGACGAATTGATAACCTCCTCCTTTTTTTGAAGTCGGTTAAAAATAAGAAGACTTATAAACTAACCTGGCATATCACATTCTGGCAACCATAGGTAATTAGTGATTTGTAAGGTCATGAAGATGTTCAGAGCATTCTGGGTACCTCTAATGTAAGTCACAGCTGATGCTGCGTCAGTTACAGACTCCATCACTCTGCAATTTAAAACATTTATTTTTATTTCATTACCTTTTACAACAGATTGCTAAAAATCATTTAATAAAACACTTTTCCAGTTTTTTTCAAAACCAACTTATTTGTTACTACTAGCAAGGACTGTCATATTAATTTTATTCTTTGATAAATAATACAATTTGGGTTAAATTTGTTTCCACAGAGGAAAAGGACCAAATACACGAAAGTATTCAACCAAATCAGGGAATCAACTCGGTCATGGCTTCCGTTTCTTTTTTATAATTACTGTCAAAACGTCACTCGAACGGAACGAAGGTAATTCCATCATTATTCACTTGATTAACTTTCCCCTGAAAAAATATTTGCCGCTCCGAACAATACGTGACTCCGAATTGCCCTATTTTATGGGGAATAAAGAATAACACTCGGAGTAAAATCCGGTTTCGAAATTTTTCAGAATAGCTCCATTTTTTATGGCTTTCTATAATGTGTATATATGACTTCATGGGTATTTCAAATTTTGGAACGAAGCCCTTAATGGCACTGTAGGTACACACTTGGTGAATGAAGACAATACCGAAAAAAGTGTATTATTTTGTACATAACACGTGTCATAACGCTACAGTATGTGTCCTTGTGTGCTTAGAAGCGTACGGTACGTAGATTTTTATAATATATAAATAAAAAATATAATTTCTCATTCCAGTTTTTTTGTTTTTGAAACTTTTTTAATTTACTTCTATATGCCTGTTAATGAACACTATACGAGTTTGTATGTAGATCTCCGGAGCAACCAGCCAAATTTAGATAAATAAAAAGAGAAAGCTTTTGATTGAATATCACGTTACGATCCCAAGCAGCTGAGTAATAAGAAAAAATATGTGAAAGAACAACTAAGCATAAACGAAGTAATATCGCGAGTAGGGGATGCGATGCTATACGATATTATATTAAATTTCAATTTTCTACCTATAACGGTTCATGAGATATTTCCCGCTGACAGGCAAAAGGCCAGATGTGCCCTGCCAGGGTCGCGAGATTTGTTCGAAAGAGCTACCGTGGCCCTGGCATATGGGCAACTGAAGGAACACGGGTGGGTTTTAGTCAGTAAAACGCTTGAGACGGGAGACGTCATTTGATGATTTCCCGGGAACCCACAAAAAAAAGGCCAGCAGTGCTATTCTGTAACCATCTCACCGGGTGAAGTGAGCGCGTGGAGTGAGCTATCAGTGTCATTCCACCTGATGCTAGGGATGACCAACTATCATATTTACAATCATAATCGAGATTTAGATACCTAATGTTCTTATGCTAATTCTATTGGTTATTTTTATAAGAATTTCAAAGCTAGCATAGTGCCTAAACAATAAATACTACTGTTTCGGGAAGTTTTTCAAATGAAATAGCGAAACAGAAATTCAGACAAACGCATTGTTGTTTTTTTTCTATTTTTTCCTCGACTAGCCCTTTATTGCCTGACGCACAAGTGCATTAATTGTTCATGCGTTGAATATAGTAAGACATACCTATGTACATGTATAAGATTGCTACAACAGAAAATGCGAATCGACATTGTCAGTTATTATGAACCCACTGTAAACTGATTAAAATGAAATACGTTAATGCAATCACATGGCCTAATCGCGATGTGTCTTGGAGAAGCGATTGTAGATCGACTTGAGTAAGTGTACGGCCCGAGTGAAAAAGCGTCGAGCGGGGCGTTCAGTGTTGCGTGCAAGCGGCGAAAGAGTGTTCTCTGAGTGGCCTCAGTGCACGCTAGTCCACGCTCAGCGTTCGTGTAAGCCGCTAGCCGGTCACATTTTTCATCATGGCGTCGGGGTCGTACGATATTATTGATATTTATTTAGAAGAAAATGTGTGGTCAAAATACTTCATTTTGTAGTTTTACTGCTAATGCTCCACCCTTTATGTTTAATTGTTCTATTTTTATATAGGGCATGTGATGTTGACCATAATTCTGGTTTAAGTGGAATTTCGATAATAATGTCTTCGAACCACATGGCGCGCACGCTCTCGTCACCGCTAAAAACACAAACTGGTTTGAACTTGCACGCGACGCCACACTCGACGCTCCACTCACCGCAAACAAGAACGCTCCTCCGCCCGCGCCGCTCGGCCACACTCAGGACACTCGCGAGTGTTTACATGTGTTTAACATGAACGCTGCACGCCCCGCCCCGCTGAATGCTCGAGTCGAGCGTGCACTCAGGCCGTACACTAAGGCGCTCCACCCACTGCACCGCGCCCCGTCGCGTAGCGCAGGATGGCAGGTTTTACCATTGTATGCAGGTATCTCAATTTATATAGAAATCACGCCTAGCACAACACACTGCCGACGCGGAAATTCGCGGGAAGGCGCCCCGTGCGTTATACGTCGCTCCGCGCACCGCGGCGGGACGCATCTTCAGTGGGTGAACCGCCTTAAGATTGTGCAACGTTCTTCGGCGTTGTTACTAACACAAAAAAAAAGATGAAAGAACCTGGCCGTGCCTGGCTGACGGAGCATAGAATTCAATCTCACACATACTATGTGGGAACCCACATCTAGGCACTGTCATATTCACATTGACATTTGTTTTTTTTATTATGTAGGTATCGTCACGTATGCGCACTAAGAACATTAGGAAAATGGAATACTAACGTCCAAAATGTGCAGACTAACATTTTATTGTAGATAAACATATACCTACTTACTTACTTACGTCGTTGTTATCAATAAAAAGAATATTCATCAAATGGTCACCATCTTGAAAATATTATGTTAAAATTCAACAGTTCAAAACGGTCACCCGCGTGCTCGCGAGGTGAAGTGATGTTACCATTACAACGGCATTGCGAGGATCGCGTGATCAAGCCGCGCATGCGCGCTAGACAATGTCATCAATAGGTGTAAACTTTTTTTTTTTGTTCGCCTCGTGCAGACGCCATTGCGTATTCGGTTTAGAGAATAATTAGTACGCAGGGATTTATTTAAATTCTTGTAGATATGTAGGTACCTATCTAAATACAAGAGTTTTTATACATGTATAATGTCAGTTTAGTACCTACACTTTGATGTCAACAATTAATCCGCTTTTTAGGGTTCCGTTGCCAAATGGCAAAAAACGGAACCCATTAAATAGATTCGTCATGTCTGTCTGTCTGTCTGCTATATTTTGCGCGAGAGACGCTTCCAAAGTGGTAAAATCTGTGCCCCTCCCCCCTGTAACTTCTAAAGTAAGAGAATGATAAAACTAAAAAAAATATATGATGTACCATGTAAACTTCCACCGAAAATTAGTTTGAACGAGATCTAGTAAGTAGTTTTTTTTTAATACTTACGTCATAAATCGTAAACCGCAATTTACCTTTCATTCAATCAACTCAAATATAAAAATTAAAAAAAAAAATAATTTTATAAACGTAAACCTTATGCATAAACCGAGAATACCTACAGGTTTGTACGGAACCCTCGGTGCGCGAGTCCGACTCGAACTTGGCCGGTTTTTTTAAACTATTTACCTACTTACTGCTCATTTAACCTTTATCGCGTGGTGACACCTGCACGCTAAGAATATGCAATACCAAGAAGTAACGTACAGCTACCTACTACGAAGAATCTCGTAGTCTGAGCATTGATTGGTAAGGTAACGATGATGAGATTTAAAATATGATGTGCATGTGTACACTCATCATCATCAGCCATCATTCTCATCAAACTCATTGTCTATAATAATAGAATATTTATCAAATCATCATCTGGATACCTACTAGGTATGTCAAAATTCAACGCTTCAAGTGACTATCGCGTAGCGCGCCTCTGCGCGTGTTCACTTCACCGAGAGTACATGCGATGATGCGACGAGAATCGCGTGAAGTGCTCACGCCGCGCAAGCGCACTAGGCCACTAGTTCATCAATGTCATACATTTTTTTTATCTTTGTTTTGATGACCATGTGCTTGTACATATTTAGAGTTCAGACAAAATTATTAGGTACTCATTTATTTCAATGTTTGTAGGTAACCTATTTGGTTGCAAACAATAAAAAAGAATATTCATCGAATCGTCATCATCTTGATAATAATGTCAAAATTCAATAGTTCAAAACGGTCACCCGCGTGCTTGCGAGGTGAAGTGATGTTACCATGCCAACGACATTGCGAGCATCGCGTGATCAAGCCGCACATGCGCGTGATATATGTAATTATTATATGTAATTATTATGTGTCTAATATTGAATTATGGAATTAGTAAATGATTTTTATTATAAACTTATTTTTGTATAAGTCAAACACTGATTTGACTCAAGCTGTCAGTTTTTGAATCATATTTGTTGTTAACGGGTATAAAAGGCCGGAGCCACAGTGAAACTGTCAGTTGCTTGGCAGATGTTCAGTTGGCTAGTTCTAGTGCTGTTGTTGTGTGGAAGGATCGACCCGAGGTCACGTAAGTTAAGTAATTGATATTATATCGTAATTATTGCCTATTATGACATTGTTGTTGTACTGTTTATAGTGTTGCCAATATTGCAAATGTTTTAAATCCTATAAATGGAATATTCATATTCTTTTCCTAGATATTATTGTTATATTTTGATTATATTGATATTATTCTGAGTTCTCTTGGACAATGGTCCAAGAGATAGAATTAATGTATTTAAGATAAAGATAATGTATGGCAATGTAAGAAATGTGTTGATATAATACTTCAATACTGTTTCCATGGAGTTTCTTGTCCTTCTTCTCCATGAAGACCTAGTTTTGGAACGGACGACTAGCTTTCTGATTAATTGCTGACAAGCCTAATTGAAATAAAGGTCTAGTCTTGTCTTTCTGTGCTTTACTTATTGAAACCCTTCCCTATACATAATTAGTACATATATATACACTTATAGTTATATACTGCTTAATATAACATCAGAAGTGGCGATTGTTCCCTGTCCTTTTAAAACTGCTTACTAATGAATTTTATTTTCTTATTTTCATGCTCGATGATGGGGCCATCAACGGTCTATTGGAAACCATTCGTTGGCGGATCGCTGACTACACTTGCACCTTGACATCTGAGCTGCGGTGCTGCAAGTTGCTGTATGAGGTTTGAAACTGCGAAACCTCGACTTATTGTAATAATATCACGAAGTTTTCAGGAAATAAGTAGTAAATGAAATCGTTGAAATCCTTAGAGGCCCTTCTACATTAAAACGAAATACAAAGGGATAAAATGATTAAATTAAGGGATTAAGTATTGCCAATCACTTTTACATCATTTTTCAATAGATAATCAAGTACCAATGGGTTATTGTGGATGGAAACATACTAACTACTTAATAGTCATTGTACCTTTGTTTCTTTCAAGTATTATAAGAGGATACAATTTTGAAAAAAAAGCGGAAGTAGTATGATGCAGGTGTTCACAGAAATGAAACTTCACGATGTCAGATGTTTAGAAAGTATTTATTTGCACAGAAAGAGGTACCGGTTACAAATGTTAAAGTTTAAAAAAAAGAACCTAGCCACTTTTTAAGGAGATCGGTTGTTGTTTTTTGAAAAGGGATTTCTATTTTTAACTTTTTAGCTATGGTATGTATCTCCTATATCACTGCTGGCCACGTGAATAGCAGTGACAGGACTATTAGAATATTATCATGATAAACAAAGTGGATTAAATTCGTATTATCGAAGCTAATGCAAAAACTACCAAAGCAAAGTCAATGAAATTCAAATAAGACTACCAATTAAAAAAAAAAGAATCATCAAAATCGTTCACCCAGCCAAAAATTATGAGGTAAAAAACATAAAAAATACAGTTGAATTGAGAACCTCTTTTTTGAAGTTGGTTGAAAAAATAGTAAAGTGAACCCGTTTTTCGTAAAGTTTTAATGATGATACACGTACTAACAACAAGAAATCGTTACATTAAGCCCGTAATACACACTTGGCTGGCCACGTATTTTATTATTTACCGTAGCATTAGAAAAGTTTAAGGAGAAACCGTTCTTCTTCTTAGTGTGTCGATAACAATTTAAATATAGTCAGCCCAGAATTTGGCTGAGAAACCGTTGATTAGGTTACAAATAAATCGGGAGTGCCGAGCGATATATCGTCAGGGTTTGGAGTTCTCATTTTATTGGGATAAACAAGAAGTATTAACAGTTACAGCGTTATAATACAATATTAATTACACGATATAAAAAGAAACACAATAAAAAGGTAACAGATGGTAAAGTAGGTTAAAACAATACAGTTCGACGAGCAAAAGGTTACAGTTCGTATAGAGGCCTAAGCGACCCAAATACAAAGTGTATCTTTCGCTATTTAGCTAGTCAATACAGCTATGTGAATATACAGCAGCGCTGTACCAGGTAAACCGACAGTTTTGTCGGGAGCAGAGGCTCTGTAATGAGTCTAATCCGAAGATAGACTGACTTGCTCACTGAGTGCCAGCTCTTTTATAGGACAATGTCTCGCCTTAATATCCACGACAACTCTGTTCGATGGCGCGCGGAAGTACGCCACGTGTTTACTTAATACAAAACGCTAAAGTATGCTTAATCTAATTAGACTTACATTATTAAGTAATCAAATATTACAAGAATAATTGTCATAAATAAACAACGGTGAATTTAGCAACGCCAATCATTTTAAAATTAAAGTAACAAGTCATTTGTTGTTTTGAACAAAAGTATCGGTTACAATTATCGAAATAAGTAGCCAAAAATCAATTAGTGCGTACACCAAGTACTCAATAAATTATGCTCTGATTTATAAGACAATATCTGATAGAAACATCACCTAAATGAATGATAATAAAAACAATTCATAACAAATTATGCTGACTACCCACAATTTGTAATAGTTAACAAACTCCGACATAAGATATATTTTAAGTGTTAATTCTTCACAGCTTGTTCATTATTAGCTTTGAAACATGTCACGGACGGTGTATGCCCAAGGTTGTTCTAGCATTTTGAAATCAATCGATTAACGGAGTAAATATGAAAAAATATTTGAGATGGTAGTAAACGCAGAATTCATAGATCAGATAACACTTTGTTTAATTATAAAAGTGATTATGTAGATCTCAGTACTTAATGCAATTTTAGTTTCATTTCTTTTGAGGGTTAGGTATATTATTTTAAGATATTTAGAATTAGCTTGTGAGGTTTTTATTATAGGGACATACTCACAGGGATGAGACCTGAGACAAAACCTTATTTAGGTTTGGTTAAACTGAAATAACCGGATTTATAAAACAACACAAATAAAAGAAAAATAAACTACACAATTCGAGGTGAATTTAATTGTGAAATAAATGAAAATTAACCGCTGGAGTCTTAGGCCTGGTGTTAGGAGACTCACGTGCAGCGGGTGAGACCATAACATCACTTGGGTCATAGACCAATGAAAACTATATAAATGTTCCTCTTATCGCTTTTGACACTTGTACTTCGAGATGATGTACAGTTCGGCATGGTCGTAAAAAGTTATTTTCAAATTATAAGCATTTTTGTCCATTTCAGTTGTACTGAACGTTCAAACGATATATTGACAAAGATTAGATTTATTATGATTTATTGGATAATTATTTTGGAAGATTAAGAAAAAGGTATTGTGAATACTGATGAAATAACATGATGTAACAATCGTAATGGGCATTTACCATTATTATTTTTTTTGTAGTTATGGTCTGATCCTTTATATCTTCAGTTCTCAAATTATTTCCTTTATCAAGCTCACCTCATTAAGCTACGATACTGAGCAGATTATTACATAGAAAATTAAATTAAATTGGATTAGAGCGATTACCGATAAAGCAACCCAAATCTTTTATTTTCAATGGCCTGACCATTTTATGAAAAATAAATAAAATAAAAACAACAAAAAATAATGATGCTGTTAGTGTCACACTATTGATTCGGTTTGACATATTAAGATGATAGCTGAATGTCATTCTGTGCTAATAGACGTTACAAACATTTACAAACTGTTGAGTCGGTGAAGCTGTACGAATATAGTTTGGTTGACTGTACAAGTACTATAAAAACGATGTTATTTGAGAGATATTTAAATGCCATTCAAATGTTCATGGTAATTTAAAATTACTTGTTTAGGTTCTGATGTTTATAAATTGTTTCGGAGATAATTTTAACGAAGAAAACAACACATAGTTAGTAGTAGTTTAACGTCCTGAAAATTCAATTTATACTTCGGTATGATCCTCCATTTTTTTCTTCAATCGGTCTTTGGTTGCTGGAGACCGTGGTCACTGGACCCGTTTAAGCGGACAGTCAGGCTCCGTTGACTCTGTGAGAAAGTAGCTAACACCACCTACTGAAATTAATTTGAGGATGTGGCTTCTTTTACTTGGATTAATTCTTTATTTTTTTCAAAGTAGTGAGCATCACATAATACAGAAAATAAATTTCTCAAGATTAACCTCTGTGAAATAATTGTTTTTACTTTGGTTTGTTAAGTATTAGTTACAGTTATTACTTCCAAAGTGAAGTGGAAATGTTGTGGTCGGAGTGGCCATGTCAAAAATTTGTGGAAATGTTAATAGTAAATGATTATTGAATACGGTTTTCGGTAATATTGTCAGATTGACCGAGCGATGAATTATTCGAATCATTTTCATGATCATTGGCTACTGTTTTGATACAACGGTTAATTTTTCATCTCAATAGTTAAAAGTTAATCAGTAGGAATGGCTTTTTCAATTATTTCTGAAATAATTGTTTTGTAAACTAAGTTATACCGATAAACGATTCATTATTTGTCAAAATTGTTAAAGTATTTAACCTGTTTCTATTACATTAAGGAGGTAAAGAAAAAAAAAAACAAAAGGTTTCGGTACATAGATAGATAAGTTTTATTACGCTTAGAGAACCTGAAATGAGAATCAAACGAAAAGTAAAAAAAAAAAGTAAAGATTCGCTAGGCGATCGTTTACTTGGTGCTTGTCTATCTCACCAGCAGTGGGTGAATAGGACTTGCATGACGAAGTAACCGATACAATTTGTTTCCGCTGGTCGGTCATTTGCTTGGTGCAAGTCTATACCACTAGCAGCGGGTGGAGGGGACTTAGCACGTCTAGGCACTTGGCAAAACAAAAGGAGAAAAAACAAAAGAAAAAAAAAAGAGAAAAGTTTTAGAAAACAAGGTATCTAATGTACTTCGAGAGCGAAGTACTTGTCAGTATGGCCGTGATATATGTAATTATTATATGTAATTATTATGTGTCTAATATTGAATTATGGAATTAGTAAATGATTTTTATTATAAACTTATTTTTGTATAAGTCAAACACTGATTTGACTCAAGCCGTCAGTTTTTGAATCATATTTGTTGTTAACGGGTATAAAAGGCCGGAGCCACAGTGAAACTGTCACATATTCTACGCTCGACGCCCGCCTTGGAAGGTCGTTACGCTGCCGCTCCGCTGCGCGTATCCCCTCCACCGCTCGCCGCTCGCTCGCCCGTCAGTTGTGCTCCGTGCGCCACGCTGCGTAGTCGCCCCGACTACTCTCCGCTATTTTGCGATTTAAATTTATTTAAATCGCAAAATTCGGATTCCTGTTTCTTTATCAGACTCAGTCAAAAACGTGTGTTGTGTTGTGGCCCCTTCAGGGCAAATCCACAGTTTCGTGGTCACTCGGTGGATACCTTAACGGTGCCAACGAAGCCGAGTGGGTGCAGACCCAACGCACCCGTCTATCCCCTTCAGGGCTAGACGAAAGTTGGACGGGTCCCGGATCGCTGGCCTTGGGGGCTTCCCTCGTCAGCCCCGGTGACAGTCTTCCCTCCACAGCCGCGTACTAGTGCCGCGGGTATATCTATACCCCCCGCACTAGACTGGTCGGGTACCTTCAGTACCCATCGCATGACCGGTTAGGAACCCGTTCGCACAATAAGATTGGCGACGGGAGTCACTCTTAGGGCTCACCAGGATCACCTCCCTGTCTATACCCGACAGGGAGTGTAACACTCACCCCCGGCATCCCACCGGGGATTAGGCTACGTAGGAGTAGGGTTTTTGATCAGGATCACTCTCATGAGTGATTAGGTCCCCCCCCACCCCTTAGTTTTTCTCCCCGGGAAACATGGTTAAACCCATATCTCCCGAGGAGAGGGAAGCCCTCTCGGAGGCCTTCTTCGAGCTCGTGGATGATGACCGAGAGTTCGTCATCTCTTTTAAGAAACGCTGGAAGGCGAACAGGGAGAGGAAGGCCAGAGCCAACAAGCTAGTCACTGTTTTCAGTGACGCACTTGAGACTCCGGCTATCCCCTCCCCCATCGCCCCAGTAGACGATCTTCCGGTGTCCATGGACACGGAAGATCATCCCGATACCGCCTCAACCGCTCCCCAGGCTGACTCAAACCCCTCCTCGTCCTCGGACACGGAGGCGTATGAGTTAGTCTCCCATACAAAGGGCAAAGGGAGCAAGAGGAAGAAGAGTAAGGACAGCAGCTCAGCCCCAGCCGCTAAAATCATAGCGGCTGAGGACTCCGCTCCTCCGTCCCGCGCCCCCACCCCGCTGGCGACATCCGCCAACGCGTCCGACCCCCTCCCCGATACGCAGGCGACCCCCGCCACCGCGACCGCGTCCATCCCCCCCACGCCGCCGGCGACCGCCGCCACCGCGTCCCCCTCCCGTCCCTCGCCTTCAACCTCCGCGAAGGTTGCCGCGCCCCGCGCTAACGGTAGCGCCCCGACCGCTAACTCTGGCTCAACCACCGCCAGGAAACTCCCTCCACCGCCCCCTGTATTTATACAGGACAAGGCCAAGTGGACGGAGGTGTCCAAATGGTGCGTTGACCAGAGGGTCAACTATACCAGTGCCCGTGCCACTCAGCAGGGCATTAAGGTATCGGTCCCGACCTCGACCGATTATCGCGAGCTGACCAGGCTCCTCTCTGCCAGGAACGTGTCCTTCCACACGTATTCCTTGCCGAGGAGCGACTGACCAGGGTGGTGATCCGCAGAATCCCCTGCGAAATCGCCACCAGCGAAGTCAAAGCAGACCTCGAAAGGCAGAACGTGCCTGTCTTAGAGGTCCACCGTATGCACAGAGGCAGACAAGGCATGGCCTTTGATATGGTCCTGGTGGTGTGCCCTCCCACGGAGGGTCACCACCCCATATTCAAGGTCAGGGCAGTCTGCAATCTGTCTGGACTCAAAATAGAAAAGCCCCGCAAGTCAGGCATCGTTGGCCAGTGCCACAGATGCCAACTTTACGGGCACTCAGCGTACAATTGCTACGCTACTCCCAGGTGCGTCAAGTGCCTGGGAGATCATGGTACAGCCGACTGTACCCGGCCTAAAGACCGCACCCTCTGCACCGAGCCACCCAGTTGCGTGCTCTGTAAAGAGTCCGGTCACCCGGCAAACTACCGGGGCTGCCCGAAAGCCCCCAAGTCATCTTCCCCTAAATTGGCGCAACGTTTTGACGCTCGCCAGACTAGGGAATCCCCCTCGGCCAAACTCCCCGCGAGACTGGCCCCACAGCGTCCTTCCCAATGGCCTCTCTTGAGCTCCCAGAAGGAATTTCCCGCACTGGCCTCCTCTAGGCCAAAGCCCGCCCCCATCCCTCCCTTAGTGGACCCGCGTACCCGCGCCCCCGCGCCCCTTACGCCCCCCGGTTTTCCCGCGACCGCTCCCCCCGCCCGCGCCGCGGCCCCTCCCACTGCCCCTATGGCAGGACCAGCCCCGGCTCAGAGGAAAGGTCAGGCTCCCCTTGATGCGTTTAACGTAATCACTGGGACCTTTAACACCTATAGCACGTTCCTCACCCCGCGTGCCCAACAGATGGCCCAGGAACTAGTCGCCGCCGGCGGTAACTTGTTCCGCATTCAATCAATCTATGCTGCGTATCCCGAGATCACGCAAGCAATTCACCGCATGAACTCCCAACGCCCCTATTATGGATAGTCGAGGAGTATTAACTAGACTTAAACCCCGTTCCCTAAAATTAGGCTTCTTCAATGCCAATGGCATTCACGGCCAACGTGATGAGATCGCCACGTTCCTCCGCGACCATCACGTAGACATTTTACTCATACAAGAGTCGTTCTTAAAGCCTCATCATCGCGACCCGAAAATTGCAAACTATCGTTTAGTTCGCAACGACAGGTCACGTTGTCACAGAGGCGGCACCCTCATATACTATAGGAAGTCCCTGTACTGCATACCTATGGATCCCCCCCAACTCTCCCGATTAGAAGTTTCGGCCTGTCGGTTAGCACTGACAGGTCACCAGCCGATCACTATTGTGTCGGCTTACCTTCCTCCCACACATGAGTCAGAGGACCCTCAACTCCTCGCTAACGACCTTTCCGATCTCTTCGGCATGAGTGACTCCGTTATCATAGCGGGCGATCTCAACGCCAAACATCCCGCCTGGAATAGCACCAGGACCTCGACTAGAGGTAGGCAACTTTTCAACCTCTGTTCTACCATGATCTTCGATGTCATCGCCCCGATGACTCCCACTCACTTCCCCTTCGATGTCGATCAGCTACCCGACGTTCTTGACATAGCGCTCCTTAAGAATATCAACTTAAGGTTGGATTCTATAGAGACTATTCACGAACTCGATTCTGACCATCGACCAGTAGTCATGAACCTGGCCCCCCGATTAGGTATTCGCGACCCCTCCCAACCCCCCGCCACTAAAGTGATCACTGACTGGAAGAAAGTAAGCGAACGCTTACAATCTAACACGTCACATCACTTAGACTCTATCCCAGATCAGTTTGACTCTGTCGCCGCCACAACGGCCGCGATCGACTCTCTCACGGAACACGTACAATCGATCGTGAGCGAAAGCTCACGGGAGGTTCCAGATACGGGTGACCGTAAATGGAAACTCCCCGACGATGTACGTGATCTGCTGACAGAGAAGAACGCGGCCGTTCGTGCTTACAGCATCTTTCCCTGTGATGCTAACAAAGCTCACATGCGTTACTTACAGCGTGCTGTAAGGACACGTGTGACTGAGCTGCGTGACGCTAACTGGGACAAGATGGTGAGCGAACTAGAGCCGACTCATCTCGCCTTCTGGGAACTTCAGAGGAAACTGAAATCCTCTGAGTTTTCCACTATGCCCCCCCTGACCCGCCCCGATGCGACCATTGCATTCGAGGATATCGACAGGGCTGAATGCCTAGCCGATAGCCTCGAAGCCCAATGCACACCCAGTTCGCAGCCAGTAGACCAAGCGTTTGTCGATAAGGTAAACGCGGAAGTCGAACGCAAAGCCTCACTCCCGCCCGTTGAAGACCCTGATGATCCCCTGCCCCCTGTCACACCTGACGAGGTGCACGAGATCATCAAGGGTCTGAAATCTCGTAAAGCCCCCGGATCAGACGGCATCACCAACAGAGTGATCAAGCTGTTCCCCGCTCACTTGATTATGCTCATGTGTACCATCTTCAATGGTGCCTTGAGTAATAATATTTTCCCCCAAGCGTGGAAGGAAGCCACCGTCATTGGCATCCCTAAGCCCGGTAAGCCCAAAACCGAGCCCACGAGCTACCGCCCCATCAGTTTGCTCAAAGTCCTCGGCAAAATCTATGAGAGACTTATTTATAAGCGACTCAGGGATTATGCCGAAACCAAGGGCCTCATCCCCAACGAGCAGTTCGGTTTTCGAACCCAACACTCGTGTGTCCATCAGGTACACCGCATCGTCGAACATATCAATGCTGGTTTTCAGCGTGGTATGTTCACGGGCGCTGTATACTTCGATATAGCGAAAGCGTTCGACAAAGTCTGGCACAACGGCTTATTATATAAGCTGTACCAACTCGGAGTGCCAGACCGTCTCGTGCTCATCTTACGAGACTTTCTTGCGAACCGTACCTTTCGCTATCGCATCGAAGGGGCACTTTCCTCCCCTCACCCGATCCGTGCAGGAGTCCCTCAAGGCTCTGTACTAGCCCCCCTCATTTTCACGCTGTTCACTAGCGATATCCCCAGAAGCAAGAAGGCAAGGTTAGCTCTGTTCGCAGACGACACTGCCATCTTCTTCTCGGGATTTAGTGACACAGCGCTGGTTCGCTACCTCCAAACCGCAGTCGACGAGCTCGGCGATTGGTTCAGGAAGTGGCGAATCGAGGTCAACCCCGATAAAAGTCAGGCGGTCTTTTACACCCGACCGCGACGTAATCACCCCCCTCCCCGACCCATCTCAATGTTCGGCAAGCAGATCCCTTGGGCGAAGCAAGCCAAATATCTAGGTGTCATCCTCGACGAACACCTCACCTTTTCCGAGCACATAAAGCAGGCTCGCTCGCGGGCCGCTTTCGCTCTCAGTAGGCTCCATTGCGTCCTGAACAAGCGGAGTAAATTGTCTCTTCTGTGTAAGAAGCGGCTTTACACCGCTTGTATCAGGCCGATTATGACATACGCAAGCCCAGTCTGGGCACATGCCAAGCCCCGATTCATCCATAGGATGCAGACTCTCCAGAACCGTTTTCTCCGTCAAGCCACAGGCTCGCCTTGGTTTGTTCGGAATATCAATCTTCATTTAGACATGAAACTCCCGACTATCCATCAATTCACGAAACGCGCTTCGAAGCGTTTCTTCGATAGGGCCGTAGCCCACCGCAACCCTCTGGTAGTGGCGGCAGCTACTTACACCCCCTCCCGTATTAGCAAAGTCCGCCGCTCGCGGCACGTTCTTACCGATCCTGATGATCCCACTACTCTCCTCCAGGAGAGTCGAAAAGAGACCAGTACAGCTAGACCAGCACACAGACACAAACCGTACCGACCTCGCCGCCGAGGTCCGTCGTCGCGACCCCGACTTAACAGTCCCTCCCGACCCTTGCAAGAGCCAGCCCGCGATGCTGCGCCGTTAGCTTTAAATTAGTCCCTAAATAATTTAACCCAGATCCAGCCAGTCCCTTGCTGTCCCCCTACCAGTGATTGCCTAAGCCGAGGTTCGTACCCCCCTCGGGGTAACCCTTAGAGCTTTCGCTTTAGTTTTAAGTATAATAAGCCCCGGCTGGAGGCCTAAAAAGGTAACTTTTTAGAACTCGCCGGGCTACCATCCGTTTAAGTAGTAAGAATCTTTTTAGGATTAACTACGAGATGCCAGTCAAAAAAAAAAAAAAAAAAAAAAAAAAAATGAAACTGTCAGTTGCTTGGCAGATGTTCAGTTGGCTAGTTCTAGTGCTGTTGTTGTGTGGAAGGATCGACCAGAGGTCACGTAAGTTAAGTAATTGATATTATATCGTAATTATTGCCTATTATGACATTGTTGTTGTACTGTTTATAGTGTTGCCAATATTGCAAATGTTTTAAATCCTATAAATGGAATATTCATATTCTTTTCCTAGATATTATTGTTATATTTTGATTATATTGATATTATTCTGAGTTCTCTTGGACGATGGTCCAAGAGATAGAATTAATGTATTTAAGATAATGATAATGTATGGCAATGTAAGAAATGTGTTGATATAATACTTCAATACTGTTTCCATGGAGTTTCTTGTCCTTCTTCTCCATGAAGACCTAGTTTTGGAACGGACGACTAGCTTTCTGATTAATTGCTGACAAGCCTAATTGAAATAAAGGTCTAGTCTTGTCTTTCTGTGCTTTACTTATTGAAATCCTTCCCTATACATAATTAGTACATATATATACACTTATAGTTATATACTGCTTAATATAACACGCGCTAGACGCTGTCATCAATAGGTATCTACTTTTTTTTTATCAATTGTGCAGAAGCCATTTCGTAATCGGATTGAGAATAATTAGTACGCAAGTATTCGAAACATTCATATAAATGCATGTACTCCTACTTAATAATCGTATTATTAATAAAAGAATATTCATCAAATCATCATCATCTATATACCTACCTACTATGTCAAAAATCAACGTTTCAAATGAAACTCGCGTAGCGCGCCCGCGTGATATCACTTCACCTTGACTGAATGTGACGAGAATGGCGTGAACTGTTCACGCCGTGCAAGCGTGTCTCATACGGTGAGCACCGATTGAGTAACGGTTGAAGCGGGGTGACAGACGCGCTTGCGCGTTAAGAGCTGTCATTGTGAGTTTTTTTTTTTTAATTTTTAGCCTTTCAAGTCATTGCTAAAGGCAATGACGTATTCGCAGTTAGAGCCAATGAAGTATATTTTAATGTCAATTCCAACCATTGTTGAACTTTTCAAAATTATAAATTATATTTTCAACAAATGAATATTAGGTACTTACTTGAGAGGTATGAGATCGAGCATTCGGTGAATCGAGAGGCTTGTAGCTAAATAAAAACAGCCGCACAGTCCGACCGATCCGACTAAGCTACGCTTGCCTCGGTTGGTCCGTCTATGGGTGACCATCTTTACATACCAAGATCTCGAAGGTCGAAACTCTGACAACCAGTCTTACCAAGGGGGTAACATATTACCAAATAACTGGGTTGTCGGAGTCGGATGGACAGTCATTGCATGTAAAATACCAGTGCATTCAGCTGCAGCCCGTTAAGACTGGAAGCCGACCCCAAAACAGTTGGACAAAGGCAGGCAGATGATGAGGTGAGATCGAGAAACTTAATTAAATTGTGCAAAGCAAGTATTCAGTGATTGATGATATGTTCATTTACATTATGTACATAATATATGTAAATAGTATATAAGTTTTTTTAAACAGCCTATCATCTAGATAAACCACAGTTCCAAGTTACAAAACCTTATAACAACAATACACAAAATATTTAGACATATAAATAATCTAGTTCGCAAGTTGATATTTGTTTTTAAAAAGTTACGCCATATTGCTGACCCAAAAATAATTAGACAAGTTTACTTTGCTCTATGTCAATCGATATTAACTTTCTGCATTACCACATGGGGTGGAGCGGGTAAAACATTGTTATTAACTATCGAGAGAGCTCAGAGAGCGATACTCAAAGTGTCTACTTTCCGCCCTTTCCTTTTCCCTACTAACCTACTATACAAATCTTGTGAAGTATTAACAGTTCGACAGCTATTTATAGTGGGCATTGTATTAAAACAACACGCAGCTCTACCCTACAGCACTGAATTTACTAACAAAAGACGTAAAGATATAGTCTGACCACAAAACAGAACAAAACATGCTTTTATATCCAAATTGTATGTGTACCTCGGCCCCCTCCTCTATAATAAATTAAACTCTATAGCAGAAATTTATTCACTGAACTACACAAATTGTAAGAGAACTCTCAATGATGCTCTCCGAAGTATGTCTTACGAAGAAACAGAGAATTTATTAACTGTGCTAAAGTAAGTATTCACCTATACGTACGTTATGTACGTTAAGTATTTAATTCTATTAAACTTTAGAAACTAAGATATAAACTACTTAACATTTATATAATAATTTGACTACTCTCAACTTTTGATTATTTATTTATTTTATAAGACTATTTAGCCTCTTCTTGCCTGAAACACAGGATTGCCTAGTTCAGGGACGTAAATCTTAGAATATAATTTACATATAAGCAAAATTGTACATATTTTTAAGCCTTTTATTTTTGAATAAATATTATGTTATGTTATGTAGTTATGGGTGCTGTTGAGACACAAATTGCTTATCTCCCTTGCTAACAAGATTTCAACATTATTCATGTATTTATTTTCGTTTATTTTTGTACTGTAAGGTACACCTCTGCCCAGCCCTTCGGGGAAACAAGGCGTGATGTTATGTTTTTGTGTTTTTTTATTTCATAGTATGTCGAAATAAACATTGTATGTAATTACAATAATTATTTTAAGCCGATAGAACTTTGTATGTTTTGGTTGCTATAGCCTAATTAAATCTGTTTTCATGTATACCGTTTTACACAATGCATCTGTTTCTCATTCCAATTGCAGATGTGCTGCAAGAAATTTCGTGAAGAAATGCGTTTCTGACTGAATTTCTGTTTCGCTTTTTCTTTTTAAAAACTTCCCGAAACATTAGTAATGTTAAGATAGTTTACTAGCTTTGAAATACGCATAAAATGATCAATAGAATAAGCATAAAAAATATTATCAAAATCTCGATTATGATTGTAAATGTTATGTTTGGTCAATCACTAACAGCACTGGGATGACACTGACAGCTCACTCCACGCACCTTTTCACGGTGAGATTTTTACAGAATCGACATGCAGATGTGCGAACGGGCGGATGGATGGACGGACGTACGAGACAGACGGACGCGGACGGTCGGACGGATGCATGGGCGAATAAATTGACGGAGTGCAGAAACTTAGTAATATAATAGAGTCCCGTTGCCAACCTTTTGGGTACGGAACCCTAAAAATTCAATGATGATAATGAAATAATTAGGTACCACCATTAATTCAATTAAGATTTATAAAATGAATACTTACCAGATCAATAAACGTGCCCCCTTTCAGTTACACGTGTAATGAAAAACGGAGACTCAACGTTCAGATTATATACGCTCGGTGCACTACAAATAAATAAGTTTAACCTAAAAATTAGAATAAAAGTAAAAGATAAGTTTTAAAATAACATTATACATTTCTAGCCTAATCATTTATTTTTAAAATAACATGAAAGTAACCTCATCAAAATGCACTCATTTTGTAACTGGTTCTGGCCGGCCTTGTTCGAGTTTCTAGGATATTTTCCCAAAGTTTTGTTTTTAAATCGTTTTTCTTTGACTTTGGCTGTTTATAAGCATTAGTTTCATAATCATTAAAATCAGCCTATAATGTTCCGTCTTGACCCTATGGTGCCGGACGTAAAGAATAGCATCACCCCATTTCTTCCTGTGGGTCTCGTAAAAGGCGACTGGAGGACTTATTAGAGAACGGGCAGCAACGTTCCCTATGTATTTTACCACCATACTGCGAACGCCAACCCGCCTGCCAAGCTTGTCGATTGTGGCAAAGCCGCCCGAATTGGGGAAGGCCTATGTCCAGCAGTGGACGTCTTACGGCTGAAATGATGATGATAATGTTCCCACTACTGATATACAGGCCTCCTCTCTTCGAGAGAGAGTGTACTATAATCTACTACGCGGGCCCATATCCACATATCTTCGATTTTTGTTTCTAGGACTTGCTAGTAAAATAAAGTAAAGTAAATTTATTTCTCAAAAAACTTAATAATATTTCACAAAATACAGTGTGGTAGTAACATTTCTAATAAATGGATGTAGCTACTGCAACCGAACTAGGCAAAGCCTGTTTTTCGGTTTCCAGTACCCTTCCCTCGATATTTTAACAATAAAATGCCAACAGAGCAAACGGGTTGGTCGTATTTCTAATTAATTTGGAATAACTTATAACTAACTTAAATGATCCTTTTAATATTACCTATAGAATAATAAATAAGTGTTATATATGTGAATGAAGTGTTTGTGTGTGAGGATGTGTACGAGATTTATGTGGAGATTAAGTAGGTGCATGTGTGTGTTAGTGTGTGAGGGTGAGTGTGGGTGATTTAATCTAAGATTATTTTAACTATTTAAAATCTAAACCTCTTATTACAACGTTTAATAATAACTCCGTTTCTTCATAACTGAGTTGTTGCAAATATTCACTTACAACTTCTTTATATTAAATTTAGTAAGAGAGTAGATATTTAACGCATTATCAATTTTGCTATAAAGAAACGGACTAAGAAATTCAATAAATCTTTCGCTAAATTTGGTTTTGCAAGTGGTCCGTTCCATACTTATATTTTTATTTCGATGTTTTTGCACGAGTGGGTCATATGGAAGTTTTAAATGTTGTTTTAGAATAATGTTGAGGATGAAGAGTTGTCTTACAGTCAGAACTCCACAAATCTGATACAGAGAAACAATAGAAAAAGGATAGGTTTTAAAATACAAACCTTTAGTATTGCGCGCGCTTTTCTTCACCGTTTTGATTGCAGTGATGACGATATTATTAATCCCATCAAAAACATAAATGTGAAATGAGAGCCAAGTTCAATATATGCCTTTTTTTTTTTTTTTTTTTCAGGATGGGAAATCATCAAATGACTTCTCCCGCTCTGGGCGGAGCAGGAGGGCGTGTCAGACTTTTACTGACTAAAACCCACCCGTGTTCCATCAGTTGCCCATGTGCCAGGGTCACGGTATCTCCTTCGAACAATCACGCGACCCCGGCAGGCATCGGTCCTAGTAGACCCCTACACTGCTGCTGACATCTCTTTGAGGCGCGCGTGGAACACTGCGCGCCGTCGACCCGAGCCTGGTCCTTACCGGGCGGCGAGCTACCCATTGCTCGCCACCCGCAAGCTCGCGCCTACGGTGGCCGGGAGTCCGCTATTGACTCCCGACGCCCGGGGCGTCTCCTCCTGCGGCGGCTAGGGACGTGAGGGCGCAGAGACTGCCACTCCCTCACGCGCCCCGCCTCCTCCTTCGCGAGCATTACTGCTTCGCAGAAGGAGGTGACGGCTTCCCATTCCCTCTCGCTCCGTACCATGGCTCGCACCAGGGCCGGACGCGAGAGGTTGCCGCCGCCGATCGCCTCCACGAGGACACGGCGGTGCTCCGCCCAGGCAGGGCACACCTCCACCGTATGCTCCACCGTGTCCTCCAGACGATCCTCGCAATGGAAACACCCAGACGTATCCTCCCGCTTTATCCTGAACAGGAACCCACCGAAGCACCCATGCCCGGTGAGAACCTGCGTCAGGCGGAAGGTGAGGACGCCGTGACGCTTCTCTATCCACTCCTCAAAGAGGGGACTTACCGCCGCAATGGTGGCGTGCCCAGCACTGGGTTGCGACAATCGTACCCGCCATGTCGCCATATATGCCTTGGTTGTTGACTTCAACGACAAAAGAAGTGAGATCTGAATGGGTGCCAAGTGCAATGGTCAGTCCTGAAATTTATTTGTAACTACATAAAATATAATTTCTTCTTATAACTTAGGATAATATATTGTAGCCTAAGCTCTGACTTGGCTAGTTCTCATATACGAATTATTATGTTCGATGGCTAGTTTCTACCATCAAGCCAAATTTTCGGAATAATAAAATAAGAACCGACAAGTAACAGGTTTAGAACTTGCGAAAGCTATAATATAATTCGTATATAAAAACTAGCCAATTCAGACCTTAGGCTACAATATATTATCCTAAGTTATAAGAAGAAATGATATTTTATGTAGTTACAAATAAATTTCAGGACTGACCATTGCACTTGGCACCCATTTAGATCTCACTTCTTTAGCCAATTCAGACCTTAGGCTACAATATATTATCCTAAGCTATAAAAAGAAATGATATTTTATGTAGTTACAAATAAATTTCAGCACTGACCATTGCACTTGGCACACATTTAGATCTCACTTCTTTTGTCGTTGAAGTCAACAACCAAGGCATATATTGAACTTGGCTCTCATTTCACATTTATGTTTTTGATGGGATATCATTACTTTTTGTACATAAATTATTAGTAGGTACTTATTCATAACAAAATTAATACCAAATGGTTTTTGTAATAAGTGTTCCTAATAGAAACAATTAAGTGAAAAATTATAATAAAATGATAAACATTTACCAGTTTCTGATTTATTCCTTGGTATTCACTTAATTACCTATCTGCATGCCAAATTTGAACTTTCTAGATCATCTGGAACTGGGTTAGCGTTTTGATCTATAGGTCAGTCAGTGATAAAAATGACGATTTTTGGACGTTAATATATAAATAACCGTTTAAGATGTGTTTATGAAATTTGGAGCACATATGTATCTTGCAAGTTTCAATATATGAGCCAAATTTGACACGTTTATGTGAAACAGTTTTCGAGTTATGAGGAGGTCAAAAGTGGCTCCAAATGGTTCGTGTAATATTACACACGGTGCTGCTCGCCAGTTCTGTTACTTGAACTTGGCTTGACACGCTACCGCGTGTCTAGATATAAAGTAAAACGCCTGCCTGGGTTCGAACTGTGATTTGTAGGACATCTCGTAGTTAATCTGAAAAGATTCTTACTACTTAAACAGATTGTGGCCCGGCGAGTTCTAAAAAGTTACCTTTTAGGCCTCCAGCCGGGGCTTATTATACTTAAAAACTAAAGCGAAAGCTCTAAGGGTTACCCCGAGGGGGGTACGAACCTCGGCTTAGGCAATCACTGGTAGGGGGACAGCAAGGGACTGGCTGGATCTGGGTTAAATTATTTAGGGACTAATTTAAAGCTAACGGCGCAGCATCGCGGGCTGGCTCTTGCAAGGGTCGGGAGGGACTGTTAAGTCGGGGTCGCGACGACGGACCTCGGTGGCGAGGTCGGTACGATTTGTGTTTGTGTGCTGGTCTAGCTGTACTGGTCTCTTTTCGGCTCTCCTGGAGGAGAGTAGTGGGATCATCAGGATCGGTAAGAACGTGCCGCGAGCGGCGGACTTTACTGATACTGATGTAAGTAGCTGCCGCCACAACCAGAGGGTTGCGGTGGGCTACGGCCCTATCGAAGAAACGCTTCGAAGCGCGTTTCATGTATTGATGGATAGTCGGGAGTTTCATATCTAAATGAAGATTGATATTCCGAACAAACCAAGGCGCGCCTGTGGCTTGATGAAGAAAACGGTTCTGGAGAGTCTGCATCCTATGGATGAATCGGGGTTTAGCATGTGCCCAGACTGGGCTTGCGTATGTCATAATCGGCCTGATACAAGCGGTGTAAAGCCGCTTCTTACACAGAAGAGACATTTTACTCCGCTTGTTCAGGACGCAATGGAGCCTACCGAGAGCGAAAGCGGCCCGCGAGCGAGCCTGCTTTATGTGCTCAGAAAAGGTGAGGTGTTCGTCGAGGATGACACCTAGATATTTGGCTTGCTTCGCCCAAGGGATCTGCTTGCCGAACATTGAGATGGGTCGGGGAGGGGGGTGATTACTTCACGGTCGGGTGTAATAGACCGCCTGACTTTTATCGGGATTGACCTCGATTCGCCACTTCCTGAACCATTCGCCGAGCTCGTCGACTGCGGTTTGGAGGTAGCGAACCAGCGCTGTGTCACTAAATCCCGAGAAGAAGATGGCAGTGTCGTCTGCGAACAGAGCTAACCTTGCCATATTACTTCTGGGGATATCGCTAGTGAACAGCGTGAAAATGAGGGGGGCTAGTACAGAGCCTTGAGGGACTCCTGCACGGATTGGGTGAGGGGAGGAAAGTACCCCTTCGATGCGATAGCGAAAGGTACGGTTCGCAAGAAAGTCTCGTAAGATGAGCACGAGACGGTCTGGCACTCCGAGTTGGTACAGCTTATATAATAAGCCGTTGTGCCAGACTTTGTCGAACGCTTTCGCTATATCGAAGTATACAGCACCCGTGAACATACCACGCTGAAAACCAGCATTGATATGTTCAACGATACGGTGTACCTGATAGACACACGAGTGTTGGGTTCGAAAACCAAACTGCTCGTTGGGGATGAGGCCCTTGGTTTCGGCATAATCTCTGAGTCGCTTATAAATAAGTCTCTCATAGATTTTGCCGAGAACTTTGAGCAAACTAATGGGGCGGTAACTCGTGGGCTCGGTTTTGGGCTTACCGGGCTTAGGGATGCCAATGACGGTGGCTTCCTTCCACGCTTGGGGGAAAATGTTATTACTCAAGGCACCATTGAAGATGGTACACATGAGCATAATCAGGTGAGCGGGAAACAGCTTGATCACTCTGTTGGTGATGCCGTCTGATCCGGGGGCTTTGCGAGATTTCAGACCCTTGATGATCTCGTGCACCTCGTCAGGTGTGACAGGGGGCAGGGGATCATCAGGGTCTTCAACGGGCGGGAGTGCGGCTTTGCGTTCGACTTCCGCGTTTACCTTATTGACAATCGCTTGGTCTACTGGCTGCGAACTGGGTGTGCATTGGGCTTCGAGGCTATCGGCTAGGCATTCAGCCCTGTCGATATCCTCGAATGCAATGGTCGCATCGGGGCGGCTTTCCACTATGCGCAGGGGGGGCATAGTGGAAAACTCAGAGGATTTCAGTTTCCTCTGAAGTTCCCAGAATGCGATATGAGTCGGCTCTAGTTCGCTCACCATCTTGTCCCAGTTAGCGACACGCAGCTCAGGCACACGTGTCCTTACAGCACGCTGTAAGTAACGCATGTGAGCTTTGTTAGCATCACAGGGAAAGTTGCTGTAGGCACGAACGGCCGCGTTCTACTCTGTCAGCAGATCACGTACATCGTCGGGGAGTTTCCATTTACGGTCATCCGTATCTGGAACCTCCCGTGAACTTTCGTTCACGATCGATTGTACGTGCTCTGTGAGAGAGTCGATCGCGGCCGTTGTGTCGGCGACAGAGTCGAACTGATCTGGGATAGAGTCTAAGTGATGTGACGTGTTAGATTGTAAGCGTTCGCTTACTTTCTTCCAGTCAGTGATCACTTTAGTGGCGGGGGGTTGAGAGGGGTCGCGAATACCTAATCGGGGGGCCAGGTTCATGACTACTGGTCGATGATCAGAGTCGAGTTCGTGAATAGCCTCTATAGAATCCAACCTTAAGTTGATATTCTTAAGGAGTGCTATATCAAGAACGTCGGGTAACTGATCGGTGTCGAAGGGGAAGTGAGTGGGGTCTCCCACTCACTTCCCCTTCGACACCGATCGGGACGATGACATCAAAGTTCATGGTGGAACAGAGGTTGAAAAGTTGCCTACCTCTAGTCGAGGTCCTGGTGCTATTCCAGGCAGGATGTTTGGCGTTGAGATCGCCCGCTATGATAACGGAGTTTTCGGGTCGCGTTGGTGAGGCTTTAGGAACGACTCTTGTATGAGTAAAATGTCTACGTGATGGTCGCGGAGGAACGTGGCGATCTCATCACGTTGGCCGTGAATGCCATTGGCATTGAAGAAGCCTAACTTTAGGGAACGGGGTTTTAGTTTAGATACTATTCCACGACTATCCATAATGGGGGCGTTGGGAGTTCATGACATGGATTGCTTGCGTGATCTCGGGATACGCAGCATAGATCGATTGAATGCGGAACAAGTTACCGCCGGCGGCAACTAGTTCCTGGGCCATCTGTTGGGCACGCGGGGTGAGGAACGTGCTGTAGGTGTTATAAGTCCCGGTGATTACGTTAAACGCATCAAGGGGAGTCAACCCCAGTACTGAGGAAAGGTCATTCCTCAGTACTGGGGTTGGTCCTGCCATAGGGGCAGTGGGGGGGGCCGCGGCGCGGGCGGGGGGTGCGTTCGCGGGAAAACCGGGGGGCGTAAGGGGCGCGGGGGTGCGGGTACGCGGGTCCATTACAGGAGGGATGGGAGCGGGCTTTGGCCTGGAGGAAGCCAGTGCGGGAAACTCCTTCTGGGAACTCAACAGAGGCCATTGGACGCTGTGGGGCCAGTCTCACAGGGAGTTTGGCCGAGGGGGATTCCCTTTTCTGGCGAGCGTCGAAACGCTGCGCCAGTTTAGGGGAAGATGATTAGGGGGCTTTCGAGCAGCCCCGGTAATTTGCCACATGACCGGACTCTTTGCAGAGCACACAACTGGGTAGCTCTGTGCAAAGGGTGCGTTCTTTAGGCCGGGTACAGTCGGCTGTACCGTGATCTCCCAGGCACTTGACGCACCTGGGAGTGGCGAAGCAATTATAAGCGGAGTGCCCGTACAGTTGGCATCTATGGCACTGGCCAATGATGCCCGACTTACGGGGCTTCTCAATGATAAGGCCGGACAGATCACAGACTGCCTTGACCTTGAAAATGGGGTGGTGACCCTCCGTGGGAGGGCACACCACCAGGACCATATCAAAGGCAATGCCTTGCCTGGATCTGTGCATCCTGTGGACCTCTAGGACAGGCACGTTCTGCCTTTCGAGGTCTGCCTTTATATCGCTGGTGGCGATTTTGCAGGGGATCCTGCGAATCACCACCCTGGTCAGTCGCTCCTCGGGCAAGGAATACGTGTGGAAGGACACGTTCCTTGCTGAGAGGAGCCTGGTCAGTTCGCGATAATCGCCTGACGTGGGGACCGATACTTTAATGCCGTGCTGGGTGGCACGGGCACTAGTATAGTTGACCCTCTGGTCAACGCACCATTTGGACACCTCCGTCCACTTGGCCTTATCCTGTATAAATACAGGAGGCGGTGGAGGGAGTTTCCTGGCGGTGGTTGAGCCAGAGGGTGCGGACGGGGCGCTACCGTTAGCGCGGGGCGCGGCAACCTTCGCGGAGGTTGAGGGCGAGGGACGGGAGGGGGACGCGGTGGCGGCGATCGCCGGCAGCGTGGAGGGGATGGACGCGGTCGCGGTGGCGGGGGTTGCCTCCGTATCGGGGTGGGGGTTGGACGCGTTGGCGGAGGTCGCCTGCGGGGTGGGGGCGCGGGACGGGGGAGCAGAGTCCTCAGCCGCTATGATTTTAGCGGCTGGGGCTGAGCTGCTGTCCTTGCTCTTTTTTCGCTTGCTCCCTTTGCCCTTTGAGCGGGAGACTAACTCATACACCTCCGTGTCCGAGGACGAGGAGGGGTTTGAGTCAGCCTGGGGAGCGACTGGAGCGGAATCGGTGAGATCTTCCGTGTCCATGGACACCGGAAGATCGTCTACTGGGGCGATTGAGGAGGGGATAGCCGGAGACTCAAGTGCATCGCTGAAAATAGCGATTAACTTGTTGGCTCTGGCTTTCCTCTCCCTGTTCGCCTTCCATCGCTTTTTGAAAGAGACGATGAACTCCTGGTCATCATCAACTAATTCAAAAAAGGCCTCAGAGAGGGCTTGTCTTTCCTCAGGAGACATGGGGGTGTCCATGTTTCCCGGGGAGGTAAAAACTAAGGGGTGGGGGTGACCTAATCACTCATGAGAGTGATCCTGACCAAAAACCCTACTCCTAAGTAGCCTAATCCCCGGTGGGTTGCCGGGGGTGAGTGTTACACTCCCTGTCGGGTATAGACAGGGAGGTGTGCCTAGGTGAGCCCTAAGAGTGAATCCCGTCGCCAATCTTATTGTGCGAACGGGTTCCTAACCGGTCATGCGATGGGTACTGAGGGTACCCGACCAGTCTAGTGCGGGGGGTATAGAGATACCCGCGGCACTAGTACGCGGCTGTGAAGGGAAGACTGTCACCAGGGCTGACGAGGGAAGCCCCCAAGGCCAGCGATCTGGGACCCGTCCAACTTTCGCCTAGCCCTGAAGGGGATAGACGGGTGCGTTGGGTCTGCACCCACTCGGCTTCGTTGGCACCGTTAAGGTATCCACCGAGTGACCACGAAACTGTGGATTTGCCCTGAAGGGGCCGCAACACAACACACGTTTTTGACGATTCTGACGAATCAGAAATACCACTGTATTGCGAACAAGACAGTAACGTTTTTAGACTGAATCTGACGAAAGAAACAGGAAGTCCGAATTTTGCGATTTAAATAAATTTTAATCGCAAAATAGCGGAGAGTAGTCGGGGCGACTACGCAGCGTGGCGCACGGAGCACAAGTGACGGGCGATCGAGCGGCGGGCGGTGGAGGGGATACGCGCAGCGGAGCAGCAGCGTAACGTCCTTCCAGGGCGAGCGTCGAGCGTAGAATGATGATGGGTTGGGTTCGAACTCGCAACCCTGCAACTTATATAAAGTGTTAAAAAATTAACTGCAAGAATTTAGTCCACTTAGTCGACATCGAAAAACGAACAAATATTTTTTTTTATTATTTTTTTTGAACATTTTAGTATTTTCACATAAATAAAACAATTTATTCAAATATTTTTTTGCGCGCTGTACGCAGGGCTGCGCTTGCGGCTTTGGTCGCCATCGTACCGCGCGCGAGCGACTCGCTAACGGTTTCCCCGCCGCCCGCTACTCTTCCCGCAGCTCTCGCTACCCATTCCCGATCCGTTTAGTCGTCCGATATCCGTCGCGCGATACAGGTGTGATTCCCTGTGTCATTTACGGCAAATACGTGCGTTCGCGAAGTTTCGCGAATACTTTTAATAATGCCATTTACGTATTCCAATCGAGAGTACTTAGATATGGTATTGTGCTACATTATGACTGGTGAAAGTTTAGCTGCGGCACGTAACCGTTACCGTGAACTGTATGGTGAGCAACGACGAGTGCCTGCTGTCCAAACAATCCTAGGAGTCTACCAGCGCTTATTAGACTATGGTCAGTTTCGTCCTCATCAAGCAGATGCCGGTAGGCCACGGCTCTCCGGTGACATTGAAGATCGAGTGCTGGCCTACTTCATCGACAATCCACATGCGAGCACACGTGACGCAGGTCGGGACCTAGGAATAAGTCATGTTACTGCGTGGAATGTTCTGCGTGAAGAAGGTAACATCCATACCACTTTTTAAGAGTACAGGAACTGATTACCGCAGATTACGAGCCAAGGTTAAGGTTTTGTAGGTGGTTGGTGGAAGAACCTCGTAAAATTCTATGGACAGATGAGTCGACTTTTAGTAGAGTGGGGTTATTTAATATCCATAATGCTCACGGGTGGTCGTACGAAAACCCGCGAGCTGTGGTCCCTGACCATTTTCAACATCGATTCTCAGTAAACGTATGGGCTGGAATCATAGGGCAGACGGTACTCCGACCCGTTTTCCTGGAACGCCTTAATGGCGAAACATATCTGCACCTGCTCGAGTCTGTGCAAGAGATGCTGGAAGACGTTTCTCTTGCTGAAACAAGGGACCACTTCTTCCAGCATGATGGAGCGCCCGCACACTACCACCGAGAAGCCCGTGCGTATTTAGATGCTACCTAGCCTAACCACTGGATAGGCCGTGCTGGACCTATTGCATGGCCGTCTCGGTCGCCCGACCTTACACCTCTGGATTTTTATCTTTGGGGTCGAGTGAAAGACTTAGTGTATGGACATAGTGGCAACAACATTCGAAACGTGGACGAATTAAAAACTCGCATAATTAGTGCATTTGATTTAATTAAAAGTGACAGAGACACATTAATCGCAGTGCAAGGAAACGTAATACGTCATGCTAACTTATGCATTAGACAAAACGGTGAACACTTCCAGCACCTTTTGTAAATAAGGTAAAAATTAAGACCTCTTGTAATTAGTTAAATTATTGTAAATAGGTTGATTCAAATTTTTTAAACATACCAGGTTATCGAGCTAACTTAATTTAAACAGTTAAAATATGCTTTTTGAAAGTAGTTCGATAATTTGCCAGTCCAAAGTCTGAGAAATGTGATGGGAAAATTAGAATCAGCTGTTTACGAATTTGCGCCGTCGAGTCGTGTCGAAGGGGTGAACGACTCACGCGTGCGGCGGGGCGGCCGCGGTGTCGTAGGCCGCCGGCGCCCGGTGCGCATGCGGCGTACAGTGCGCATATTCAATAATTTTGTGCGAAGTGAAAATATTGCAAATCTCTGAAACGGGTTGTTATTTTGAAATCTTTTTTCGCCAATATGTTTTATTCGTAATTCTAAACAAGTTCTTACTTTTCTTGCAGTTAATTTTTTAACATCTTATATATCGGGGCCATTACCATTGGGCCACTACTGATCCACTGTATTGGCGTTAACTTGTAACCAGCAAAAGTCAATTAAAAACGATTCCGAAATCAATGTATTTTTTACTAATTCTACTTCTAAAAAACATGACCTGATGGTCCAGTGCTTAAGAACTCACCTCTCATGTACGAGTTTGTGGGTTCAAATCACGGCAAGTATGTAGTTCCTATGGATATATGTGTACATTCTAAGCTTTCTTGGGCCTTACTGACATCGTTCAAGAAAATATCGTAAGCTAATCTGTACTTATGATATCAGCAAGCGTGGTGATCTTGCCTACTCTATATCAGAAGAGGCCGTTTCCTTGAATTGGATTTCAGCTTAAAGATGTCCGCTGTTGGATAAAAGCCTCCCAAGCACCACCACATCGGTCGGTCTGTGTTTCTCGCATCCAGCCTACGGCCTTCGGGTCATCCATCCATCTTTTGTGACGCCTTCCAACGTTACGTCTACAGGTGCGCGGACGCCACTCCAGAACCTGTCGGCACCCATGGGCTATCTATTCTGTTCTACAATCTACGATGGTGCCGAAACTCAGATCACACAAACAAGGGAGATGTGCTAAGGCGACTCGGCCCGTGCGAACGCATCTGGCCAAAATTTGGCTTGTTGTTAGTTTCCGTCCGCCAGTCGAAAGTCACCACGCGCTCGCGTCACTTCTCCTAATTTTTTACAAAATGCCTACTTGTACATTCGTTGTTTGCAAAAATACTAGCAGCAAAGTGAACTACGTAAAAGATGGAATCTCATTTCACATGTAATTATTACAATATTAATGTTTTTCTTCTTTAAATTAAAAAAATATAAATTAAGTACTGTAAGAACGTGATGGAAAGATAAGTGATTTATTCGTTTTGAACAAAATTCATTGCTTGCTTATTACAAACCGATAAATGAATCTGTTCATTCGACTGCGCGATGTATTCGTATTTTTAACGATACTCACAATACGATGACAGTCATGTGCCGCGAGGTACGGCCGCTGCCGGCTTCCGTGAAATAGAGACGTAGTAGTGTCGATTAAAAATTCTTAGTAAGTAGTAGCACGATGCATGGTCAGCTATTAGTACTACCCATTTACTTAATAATGTAGTAGAGTTAATACTATTATTGACTTTATTTAATTCTGTCCCTTCCACTGCCAGCCTCCGTACTACAGCAGATGAGAATTTCGACAATGTTTGACCCCTGTCGTTGTACAGCAGTTGGTTCTGTGGTCACACTGTTTTGCGATTATCTATGAATCTATCATACACTAACATTTAACATAGTTCCTGAGATTTGTACGTTCAACCAAACAACCTCTTCTGTTTAGAGATAGTATAGTATTTAGATTTGACTACAATTAAAAGAATTATAGTGAGTCAACCTTAAAAGATAGACATATGCTCTCGCGGACTTTTTTATGGAACTTTTTAAGAGGAACAATTCCGTCATACAGGAGTGTTGCGTTACTATATGCTATTGATTGTTGTTCTTGCAGTGACTTAGTATTTTTTATATTGTAGTTATCCAAAGGATTTTCATCAAGATAAGACGGAGGTATACCACAGTTAATTTAGAGATCGTGTAAAGTTTTCCATAGCTAAGCTAATGTAGGTTTGTAAGTTTAAATAGGTACGGCCAACCCTTACAGTTTGATAGTGCAATTTTTTTAAAGCTAAATAAAAAAAATAGTTATTGTTTTATTATTTGCGTTAGTTTAATTAAATGATGATAATAACAATATTAAAAACACCCTTCATCGATATCGATACTGAGCAAGTCTGGTCTAAATACTCTATTGTTTGAGTGTGTGTTAGTGTAGTACACGTGGTTATTTTAGTGTGCGAACTAATAGCAAGTGCACGTTTGAATGCTTGTGTGCATTGTAACCATTGAATTATGCCTGTAGGGGTGGTAAGTCATAGGAGTATCTGGCGACATATGGTTTCGAAACAAATCCTGCGGCATGCCATATCTCCTTTGTTTGTGTGATCTGAGTGCCGAAAGTAAGTATGTGGAAGTAGACCCTACTTCCGCATAATAACAATAAATCCCACGTGAAAAATAGCAAAGGTTCACAGCTGACATTATTTTAATTTGATCATCATCTTCCTGCCTATGTTACGGATCACGCTAGCATTTCTCACACGAACCATCTTTTCTGTGTCCATCCTCTCCCTCGTCATCCATCATTTTAGCTAAAAGATGTCCACTGCTGGTCATAGGTCTCCCCAAATTTGGGGGTAGATTTACCATAATCGCCACACTTGGCAGGTAGGTTGGCGATCTCAGTCTTGTGGTAAAATGCATAGAGAACGCTGTTGCCCGTTCTCTAGTAAGTCCCTAAAGGTCATGGCACATTATACTGGCACCGCAACGGCACGGCTCCAAACCAGGAATTAACTTGTCATTCAACTTTGAGCATTAAATCGTGTGTAGTATAATATATTTCATAATGTCAATATGAAAAGCCAACGGCGGGCAGTCAGCGCGCTTGCCGCTACCATACAACTCGACGCGCAGCTCGCGTGCTGCTAGCGAGTGGACCATGTGTTTACAGCGTGCCGACCGCATGCTTACTACGCGCCGACTCCGAGTCGGCAGCGAAACGTGAGTAAAGAAAAACTAATAGTTGTTAGAATTAAATTGTAAAATTAATGTAATTTGCGTTTAAATGTTTAAAATCGTGTTTAATTTCGATAGATATAGTGATAAATAATAAGGATTAATGTTTGTGAGTTATTTCGTTGCAAAGTCAATGAAATATCAATAAATCAGTACCAGCTGTCATCCAACGGACGGATTTGAAATCACCACCTAACCCGGGGAGTATTTCTTTTAATTTAAGCTTAGTCAACTAAAATCTTATTAGATCCCATTGCACCTTTTGCCCTTTAACGTTCATACTACTTATCACAGTGATCTATGTCGTAAATAACCCTTTATTTCTCCATAATGTGTTTGACATTAAGTTCATGCACTAATTAGGATAAAATCACCTAAACAACGTTGAAGACCCCATAGAAATCACTGTTCCATATTACTAGACATACTTTTTATGTTCAATTCCAAAATTAAAACCACTATAATAAATTAATGTTAGGAACTGAATTGAACAATATAGTAGTAGGACCTACCCCCAACCATTTTTTATTTTTGCACATTTAGTTAAAAAAACATTTTTTTAGTCTTTTCACTTTTTACTGTTGTTAATAATTATTATCTCATTTTCATTCATAATTGAGATTTCACTCTTTTATTAGTATTATTCTTTTATTTTATCTCTTTAAAATTTGAACTCCCATCATTTACTATCTACTTCTCACCCCTCTCTCTTATTCCTTTCACACACTTAGCTTTCTCTTCTCTCATTCCAGGGTGCCTCTAGGGTTGATCTGTCAATATGTTGACCCGTAGAGCTGCATCCTTAGAGGAAAAACTGAGGGCTACGTTAAAGGAATTAGATTCTAGTAAAAAGCAATGCAATCAGCTGATACAGGAAAGGGAAGACAGCGAGGTCGAAATAGAGTTAATTAATAAAAAGAACACTGACCTTAAGAATCAGTTGGCTGAACTACATGTACAGCATATGGACATACTTGACCAGCATCAACACCTTCGTGAACTAGTGTCAAATTACCAGCATTGTAGTGACACCTACGAACTGGCTTTGAGACGGATATCAGAACTGGAACTGGAACTAAGCAGGGCCCACAACACAGTAACCCATTTGGAAACTCTCAAAGCCGGTGAAGAGTCTGCGATCACCAGCAGTCTCTATGATGAGTTGGTTGGTATCAGGTCCAAACCTACATGTGTTGAGCCAATTGTAACAATAGATTTAACTGATGATACCATTTCTAAAAACGAATTGTTTACTAGCCACAATAAGTTAAAAAAATATATTAAAATTAATAGATTAATTAGAAAGTATCAGAAAACATTGAAATGCCAAAAAGTAAATAAATTAAACACAAAACTTAGGCAAAAAAATCTAAATTTAATACAAGAATTGAAGAAGTGTTATAGTGATTTGAAATTATGTACTACTTTGTATGATACGGACACTCAGCACCTTCGGGATGAATTGTTTGTTAGGGAATTTGCACTAAAGGATATCTTTAGTAAATATGAGGCTACTCAACAAGACCTGAGTAAGCGCATGCAGGAAGCCTGTGAGTTGGCAGACCTGGTCAAGTGCAATGCAGAGAGGTATGAGTCTCTGACAAATAACCTCTGTTTTAGCTGCACTTGCTCCGCTGCACCTCAGCCTCAACTTGATACACCAACACCCTCAGCAACTCAGCCAGTAAATAGCCGTATTTCTGATGATAATAGCCATATTAACACAACCTATATTTTTTCTGACAAATTTGGTCAAGGTTATGGTAGCATATTTAATCAGTGTTCACAACAGTATGTAATTAATAATTGTTCACCTGGTGCCAGTATTAGCCAATTATTAAGTAAAATTAAATTGTCAAAAATAAACCCTGGTTCTACAGTAATATTATTATATGGGGATAGTTTAAATGTTAGAAAAAAAGAAATAATTCAATGTGTCCATTTGATGTTACATCTCAATGAGACCAATCACTGTAAATTTATTTTCTGTGCCTTTCCTTATTCTCAATACTTGTCTGAGGAGCAAAACAGGCACATTTATAATTTAAATATGTTAATTTATAATAGGACTAGTTGTCACAGTGACGCTATTTTATATTTTGATTGTAATCAATTTATTACTGATTACAAATTAACAAATTATACTACGTATTTGCCACCTAGGTGTAGGAGACAAATTGCTAATCTTTTAGCATACAATTTACACCGTGACACTGGTACTTGTAGGGTACCAGCGATTACTGTTAGTAGTGGTTCTAGCACCACTTTTGATACACCTAGTAGTTTAAACTATTAGGTGCGACAACAGGTAAGCCGCATATGTTGAATGTTGTTCATCAAAATATGCAGGGTTTGTCCGGCAAAGAACTAGAGTTAAGTTTATTTATAGAAAACCATGATGTTCAGGTATTATGTTTGACTGAACACTGGTTGAAAGAACATGAAATAGTGTTTATGAATGATGATTTTTTTACTGTGCAAAGTGCATTTGTGAGAAAAAGTGCTATACGCGGTGGATCATTAGTTCTTGTTTCAAACAAGTTGAAATGTAAACAACGTTTAGATTTAGTTAATCTTTCCATCGAGCGCACTATTGAGTTGTCTTGTGTTGAACTAGAGCGTTACGTCATAATATGCGTTTATCGTCCACCCTCTGGTGATTTTATTCGTTTCGAGTCGGTCATGGAGGACTCGCTCAACAAATTAAAATCAATTAATAAATGTATAATTTTATGTGGAGATTTTAATATTAATATTTTAGATGTTACTCCATTAAGTATTAGACTGCTCAATCTGTTTAAGTCATTTAATTTAATAAACTTGTTTTTCGAACCTACTAGGATCACGGCATCGTCTTCGACTTGTCTTGATAATATATTTAGTGATTGTGATGCCAATAATAAGTTAGTGTTAAGTGACTTAACGTCTGACCACTGTGGATTATTAGCCAGCTTCACTTTGCCATTACTAAAAAAGCCGCATAAAATAGAATGTAGGCCCTATACAGTTAGTCGTTGCAACAAATTTAAAAATAATATTGCTCATAGGATTACTCCATCTATAGTAGAACACGAGACTCCTAATGAAATCTATGGAGCCCTTTTTGATATTGTGCAAAAAGAATACCAATCTACTTTCAAGACCAAAACTATTGACATTAATAGCACCTCTGTTAGCTTCAACCAATGGGCTACTCCAGGTATTTATAAAAGTAGAGCGAGACTATACGAGTTATATGGTTTAAAAAAATATATATTTGATACTCCTTTTCTAGAGTATATCAGAAATTATTCAAAGTTATTTAAAAAAATCTGTGCTTTCGCTAAATCTAAATTTTTAAGCGATCAAATTAAAAATTCAAACAATAAAATAAAAACCACTTGGAAAATCATTAACAATGAAACGGGTAAATCGGTTAAACAGGAAAAACAACTGGAGATTATGATTAACAACAAATTCTGTGCCTCCGGTGAAAACTGATACAACTTCAAAATGACTATTTTTCAGTAAAGCGATTTAAAGTTTTATTTATTTTCTATTTTATTTAAAAAGATTATTATCAATAATTTTACAGAGCACTTAATGTTAAATACAAGTTGCATCGTTTTCCTTTAAAATTACAGGATTTTGTAATATTTCGTTAGAAAATTAGGAAAATATTGAGGAAAAACTGTCAACTATATCAATGTGCACCGACATTACGTCTGTGTAAACTAATGTATGTTAAGTAATATCAACTTACACCACACATGCAGTTCTCGTGAAGACTGATATCATAATATATGTTTTAGTATATACACTGATAATATTGATGCAAGAAAAATGTTGTTGAACAAATCTACTATAACTTTATGTTAGAAATCCGTCTAGAACTTTAAAGTTTACCCAATATAATATTTATTGAGATATATCACTTATCACGATGTAATTTTTTGTGTATAATGCTACAAGTAAACTTATATATTCAACATCATCGTGTAAAGTGATATTTGTAACCAATTTTATTTAAAGGGCTTAGTATTAAAAATAAAACACACATATTTAAGATACAAAATATAATTATCTGAATAAATTGAGTTAAACAAAAAGTAAAAAAAAACTTAAATTTCTAAAAAAAAAAAACAACTAAAATGCTTCTTTTCTTAATTAGCACAACAGTATTTAATCAATAACCTTAAATTGTTGTACATTTTTAAAGGATAACTTTTAAATATTACTGAAATGGAATTTAACTGAAACATAGTCTCAATCTACGTTTTTAATAAAGTAACGCCACTTTTATGAATTTATATTTTTAACAATCTTACAAATTAAATGAGATCACGTTTCAATATCACAATATCAGTCTAAGTAAAAATCAACATGCATTAGAAAATCTTTTATAAAACTTAATGTTTTATCAAAATTGTACCTACTCATCCGTTATTAAAACCAATGAATGTTGAGCAGGATAACGTAGTCGTTCATAATTTGAATATAATGTTAGAAACACGTTCTAATGAAACTGACATGTTTCATGATATGGCAATAAGAAGTAAGTATAATAATTATAATAAAAGTTTATAAAAGAGTAGGATACAGATAATTTTCAGTCGTCTTCACTGGAATATAAATCGGGATCAATATTTCTGATATCAGCCTTAGTCTTCAAGTTCTGATAAAACTCATGACATCTACTATCAACATATGGTAGTATTGACAATAGATCATTCTTTTTTTCAATTGAAATAAAAGATGGGCCACTGCATTGAATTAAATGATCTACTAATACTTCCGATGTATACATTTTACCCCTCTTAGCAAATGATATGACTTTGAAATTATCTGCTCTCATGTCAGTCTTGTATTTCAGAGATGGGAATTGGTCTTTCTCATATTTAAAAACTTTCACATCGGCCCAAACAAATTTTTCGTTTTCTTCATTAATTTTTTTGATAGTGAAATAACGTTTTGCAAATTCGTTATAATCGTAAAAATTAGATTCTGTCATCTCAACTACGGTAAATTTTCCAGGTTTTCCTAATGTTCTTATTAATTGCGCCCAATCTCTTGGATGATGTATGTTCATAGTCGTTCGTTTTTTAGCTCTCTCGATTGCAGAATGGTCACTATCTACTTCCATTCTTGTATGGCCTGGTATCAAGAATTTGTGTTCTATGGATGTAATATAAGGCAGGTCATGAACAGCAAGTAGCATCATTGTAGCCACCATGGAGTTTTTATTCTGTCCAGCGCAAGTGTCAGAGTAAAGGATAATTTTTACAATACCGGGATATTTAGTGGGAACTTGATTTTTAAAAAAATCGAATATACATGAGGCGATTTGATTGGCTCCTCGTCCGGACACACTTTCGTCCCACATATAGCAAAAAGCATTATTACTTGCACAGTCATGGATGGTAAGATTGTATGTCCATAACTGTCTTTTATAAAAGACCAGACCCGTCTTCAGGTATGGTGTTGGTAGACATTGTTGCAAGTCAAATGTAAGCGTTAAAGTGTCGGGCGATTCTTTAGAATATATTTTGTCACTTTCTTTCTGGTCATACGCATAAGCGGCTGCAGCTTGATGTTCCTTCAATTGACATTGAATGTGAAGTTTGTCATCGGTTGATGCCGTTTCTATTGCTTTATTTAACTTATCACATTTCTGACATGTATCCACTGATGGTTGCTTAAACGATAAATTCAATGATTTGAAAATCTGACTGTAAACAGTTTTACTTATAGGTTCCGTTGTTGTTAGCTGTTGTTTATATAGGTCATACATTTTGGTTAAGGTCAAATCGGAACTCAGAAATTTTTTATTAGTTTTGCTGCGACCATAGTGGCTTTCATACGCAGGAAATAATAAAATATGCTGTTTTGCAAGATCCAGTCGCTCATCATTAACTTTTTTATAACTCGCTGCCCGCCCTTTTTCACTTGGAACTATTATACCGTATTTAATTTTCTTTTCACAAATTGTCTGGACAAACCTGTTGCTTTCATCAAAAGTAACTAAAAAACATTTTTTGCAAATGTCGTATCGATCATTAACATGAATAATCATATACTTATTAGTGTGTTGTCTTGTCTTTTTTGGTTCAATTTTAGAAGTACGCTTTTTACCTATTATTATGCAATTACTAATATATTGTGCCCTTTTGTCGTAACAACCGAGTGACCAATATTCATTAAAAACTATCTGTAACACTCCCTTTGGAATTTTGTCTCTACATTTTAATCTACAATCTGGTAAATCTTTGAGTTCTTTTGGTCTTTTAACTTTCCCACTTTTAGTGACATAAGCTTGCCCTTGGTTGCGTAAGATAGTCCTTTCACTTCTTTCACTTCTTCGTTCTAAGTTAGCACACCTGATCTTTCTTTTACGTCCTTCTCTAGAAATGTTCTTATCATCCCAAAATATAAAGGATGGCCCTGGATTTTGGTTAGATTCCTCAGAGGATTGATGTACTACAACGTTATCATTATTTTCTTCAGGCACATTAGTTTCGGCTGTAGAATCAGAATTACTAGATTCATCGGATGCATCAATAAGCGTTGGAGGCTGAGTCGACCTTAATAAAGCGCGATGTTTTAGTAACTTGTTCTTCTTACGATAATTGGTACTAGTATCAATACTATCACTTTCATCAGTATCGGGAATATAATCATCACTGCTCGACGAACCAAAATCACCATCATTTAAAGATTGCACATCGTCAATAATTACTTGGTTCAATACTACATTATTCTGAGAAGTCAAACTACGTACAGGAAGCTCGCTATGACACATAATTTCCTCATTATTATCAGCCTGAAATGGTGATTTAGGGCTAAGGTGTTCGATGTCCTTATTTAACATATTTAGCATGCGTTTTGTACGGTCTGAAAATCTCTGTAACAATAAAAATACCTACGTTCTATAAAAAAGTAACGATCAGACAATATATATATATATATATATATACAAATCCTATTTATTTTTTATTTTTTTAGTTTTTTTTTATAATAGATACACTCAGTAAAGTTATTATAACGCAATGTGTAAAATGATATAACTAGAACGGTAGTTTAGTGTATGATGATATTTATTATTATAAAAAACTATTTACAATAACAACTTAGCATTCGTGTAAAATGATACATGTAATACGTACGTTGTGAGCCATAGCGATCCGCTGCGTAGGCGCGTGCGTGCTCCCCGTCTAAAAACTTTATCGCCACTGACCCCGCACGGCTCGCATATCCCCCGTAATGCCGCCCCCTGTGCCCGCGCAATCCCCCGCGGTAGAAGAAGTATCACTATACACATTTTTTATGAGTACTATTTACGTGTATATAATAATATAACTTCACATGTATCATTTGAAACAAACAATTTTTTACTTTTATCTTTGTGTTAACTGATATGTCTGAAGTTGTACCAGTAAATTACGCACAATGTCTTCGTGTAAAAAAATATAACTGAGTTAATATCATTAATCACATTTATTAAACATAAAATTTACAAATGTATTGGAATATAACTTAAGACATATTTTTTTACACGGAGCACTATCTAATTTTTTAATATATTTAACGATTTATGTGGAGTTAAATTATTTTACACGTCATTAACAATTAATACATAATTTTTTAGGCCTACTTGTATCACACTATCTCTGGAAATATGACTTGTATCAAAATGTCAATTAGACAGAAATGTAGAGAATTTTTTTCTGATACAAGTGCATTTTAAAGCTCCAATTTGATACAACTTGAGTTATATCAGTTTTCACCGGAGGCACAGAATTGGTTAATAAAGCTGCCGATGTAGCTGAGGCATTTAATGAGTTTTTTGCCAACATACCTATAACTACGACTTGCTCCTTAAATTCGTCCCCGTCTAAAGCTGAAAACCTTTTGCATAATAGTGTGCCCAGATGTAGTCGCTTATTTAGTTTCGAACATGTAACGCCTCGTGACGTGGTTAATATTTTTAATACACTTAAGTCAAAAAACACTGGAGATTATTGGGGCATCTCCATTAAACTGTTAAGTAATATAATAAACATCGTAGCCCCCTATCTAGCTGTAACTTTTAATAAATGTGTTGATTCGGGATCTTTTCCTGACCTCATGAAGAGTAGTAAAGTCATACCATTATTTAAAACAGGTAATAAAAATAACGTTGGCAATTTTAGGCCCATTTCTATCTTACCTGCATTTAGTAAAATATTTGAAAAGTTAATACTCAAGCAGTTGCTAAGACATTTTAATTTAAATAGCCTCCTTCATAATGAGCAATATGGCTTTACAAAAGGTCGTTCGACAACAGATGCGGGTGTTGCTCTGCTGAAACACATATTCAACGCATGGGAGAACTCGCAAAATGCTATCGGAGTTTTCTGTGATCTCTCCAAAGCTTTTGATTGCGTTCACCATGACACACTTTTGCGTAAACTACGTCATTACGGTGTTCAAAACGAAGCTCTCAATGTCATAAGTTCTTATTTACAAAATAGGCACCAATGTGTAGATGTCAATGGTGTAAAATCTTCCGGGCTACTAGTTCAGTTAGGTGTACCTCAAGGCTCAATACTGGGTCCATTCTTATTCTTAGTGTACATTAATGACTTACCATTCTATTTAAAGAATATCTGTGACATTGTACTATTTGCTGATGACACCTCACTTATCTTTAAAGTAGACAGGAATAGAAAAGATTTTGACGACGTGAACAGTGCGCTCTCAATGGCTACGGATTGGTTTACCACAAATAACCTAGTTCTTAATGCTAAGAAAACGAAATGTATAAAGTTCGCCTTACCGAATGTTAGGAATCTGGGACCCAATGTCGTTTTAAATAATCAGGTGCTTGATACTGTACACTCGGCAGTTTTTCTGGGCATAACAGTAGACGCCAAACTTCAGTGGGGATCACATATATCAAGCCTAGCGGGAAGGCTCAGTTCGGCCGCCTACGCCGTAAGGAAAGTTAGACAGTACACGGACGTTGATACAGCTCGATTAGTCTATTTTAGTTATTTTCATAGCATAATGTCCTACGGCATTCTGCTGTGGGGCAAAGCCGCGGACATTCAAAATATTTTTGTTCTTCAAAAACGAGCTGTTCGAGCGATTTACCAACTAGGTGCTAGAGTTTCTCTGAGAGATTTATTTAAAGATATTGGTATTCTTACGGTGGCATCACAATTCATCTTCGCCAACATCTTATATATTAGGCAAAACATACACTTGTACACTAAAAACAGTGATATTCATAACATTAATACTAGAAATAAGGACAAACTACGTGCTCCTTTTCACCGGCTTCATAAGGTTCATAATTCTTTTGTTGGTCTTGGTATTACCTTTTATAACAAGCTTCCCTCTGCTTTGCTAGATTTGCAGTTTAATGAGTTTAAAGCTAAAGTAAAATCCAACCTTTGTTCAAAGGCATACTATTCTATCAACGACTACTTAAACGATAAGAATAGTTGGTCGCTGTGATTAACTCAAGACAATGTTTATGTTCTTTCAATCCAGAATTAGCTTTCCTACTGACAGTTTATATGGGTAGTTCATATAATTGTTTTTTTTTTATTTTATTTTTATTTAACTGATTTTGTTAATTATTTTTTATTTTCTTTTAATTTCACTTATTGTGGACATAATCTACTCATTACAGTGATTTTAAATGAGTTGTATTGCAACATGTAGTTAGCTAGCGACCTCGTCAGCTGTTAATAATATTCTAGCCTGACCAACCGGCAGCAAGTTCGTCATGCTCCCTTAGATGTCACTGCTTGCGGTAGCGTCGGGGGTCGGGTTACCACCTTCCCTCAAATATGGCGAGGGGGGTAATGGCTGACCTTTGCGTTATGCTCGTGAACGGGTGCTGCTTGTGGTGACTGGTCGACTTGCTGACCATGGTTTTTGTTATTGTTATTTGTATTAACTGTTATGTTATTTTATTTTTACTCCGGAGGTCCTAGTTTAACTATTGTAACTTCAACTTAGCAATATGCATCAATGTATGTATATGTATCATTTTGCGTCGTTGAATATGTAAGCGGGCACGCCCTTTATGCCTGGAGGCTTTATTTAAGTTTTACGTTCTGTTTACGATTTTGTTTTATTATTTATTTCAGCTTGAGTTTACTTTTCAATGTTTTGTTCGTATATTGGCGTGTGCTAGCTGACATATGGCGAATAATGTATGTTTTGTTTTGTTTTATAATATTAATTACTTACACGATATTGTATAGAATCAAGTTCTTCTAACTTAACAGACAGCTGTGCTGCTGGGGAGTTTGTTCCGCCACTTCTTCTTCCCAGCTAAAGCACTAGGAAGTGTCGAAGGGCGGGCGTTTTGGGGGGACTGTCTTTTGTAACTTTGACGTTCAAAAAGTGCTGACTCTCAGCCTAGTTTGAATAAATGACTTTTGATTGATTTGATTGATTTGATAGAGGAAGTACGAAGATGCCATATAACAATTGTGTTCAACAGTGACAGCAAGCTTGCGTCTCGCAGCCAGCGCGCGGCCTGCGAGCTTACACCTCGCGACCAGCGCGCGGACTGCGAGATTGCACCTCGAGGCCGACGCGTAGTTAGCGCGCTGGCAGCTAGCTGTAGCCTAAATTCGAGGAGACGCCGTGCTGTAGCTGTGCAGTTGCGGTGCCGGTATAATGTGCTATAACCTTTACTCGCCTTTTACGACACCCACGGGATGACATTGGTTGGTGCTATTCTTTACGTCCGGCACCATACAGACAATTCTGTGCCTCCGGTGAAAACTGATATAACTCAAGTTGTATCAAATTGGAGTTTTAAAATGCACTTGTATCAGAAAAAAATTCTCTACATTTCTGTCTAATTGACATTTTGATACAAGTCATATTTCCAGAGATAGTGTGATACAAGTAGGCCTAAAAAATTATGTATTAATTGTTAATGACGTGTAAAATAATTTAACTCCACATAAATCGTTAAATATATTAAAAATTAGATAGTGCTCCGTGTAAAAAAATATGTCTTAAGTTATATTCCAATACATTTGTAAATTTTATGTTTAATAAATGTGATTAATGATATTAACTCAGTTATATTTTTTTACACGAAGACATTGTGCGTAATTTACTGGTACAACTTCAGACATATCAGTTAACACAAAGATAAAAGTAAAAAATTGTTTGTTTCAAATGATACATGTGAAGTTATATTATTATATACACTTAAATAGTACTCAAAATAGGGCATAAAAATGTGTATAGTGATATTTCTTCTATTGTTTATATTTTGGGATGATAAGAACATTTCTAGAGAAGGACGTAATAGAAAGATCCTGGTGTGCTAACTTAGAACGAAGAAGTGAAAGAACTATCGTACGCAACCAAAGCAAGCTTATGTCACAAAAAGTGGGAAAGTTAAAAGACCAAAAATACTCAAAGATTTACCAGATTGTAGATAAAAATGTAGAGACAAGATTCCAAAGAGAGTGTTACAGATAGTTTTTAATGAATATTGTTCACTCGGTTGTTACGACAAAAGGGCACAATATATTAGTAAATGCATAATAATAGGTAAAAAGCGTACTTCTAAAATTGAACCAAAAAAGACAAGAGAACACACTAATAAGTATATGATTATTAATTTTAATGTTCGATACGACATTTGTAAAAAATGTTTTGTAGTTAATTTCGATGAAAGGAATAGGTTTGTCCAGACAATTTAAATACGGTAGAAAATTGAATTAATAGAAAATTAAATATGGTATAATAGTTCCAAGTGAAAAAGGGCGGGCAGCGAGTTATAATAAGTTAATGATGAGCGACTAGATCTTGCAAAACAGCTAATTTTATTATTTTCTGCGTATGAAAGCCACTATGGTCGCAACAAAACTAATAAAAAATTCTGAGTTCTGATTTGACCTTAACCAAAATATTAACAACAGCTAACAACAACGGAACCTATAAGTAAAATGTTTACAGTCAGATTTTCAACCGTACCGTGTGGTGCCGTGTGGTGCCGGACGTAAAGAATAGCATCACCCCATTTCTTCCCGTGGGTGTCGTGAGAGGCGACTACGGGACTTACTGGAGAATGGGCAGCAGCGTTCTCTGTGCATTTTACTACGATACTGCGATCGCCAATCCGCCTGCCAGGCGTGGCGATTATGGCAAAGCCCCCCAAATTGGGGGAGGTCATGTCCAGCAGTGGACGTATTACGACTGAAATGATGATGATGATGAGATTTTCAAATCATTGAATCTATTGTATAAGCAACCATCAGTGGTTACATGTCAGAAATGTGATAAGTTAAATAAAGCAATAGAAACGGCATCAACCGATGACAAACTTCACATTAAATGTCAATTGGAGGAACATCAAGCTGCAGCCGCTTATGCGTATGACCAGAAAGAAAATGACAAAATATATTCTAAAGAATCGCCCGACACCTTAACGCTTACATTTGACTTGCAACAATGTCTACCAACGCCATACCTGAAGACGGGTTTGGGCTTTTATAAAAGACAGTTATGGACATACAATCTTACCATCCACGACTGTGCAAGTAATAATGTTTTTTGTTATATGTGGGACGAAAGTGTGTCCGGACGAGGAGCCAATCAAATCGCCTCATGTATATTCGTTTTTTTTTTTTTTATCAAGTTCCCACTTAATATCCCGGTATTATAAAAATTATCCTTTACTCTGACACTTGCGCTGGATAGAATAAAAACTCCATGGCGGCTACAATGATGCTACTTGTTGTTCATGACCTGCCTTATATCACATCCATAAAGCGCAAATTCTTGGTACCGGGCCATACAATAATGGAAGTAAATAGTGACCATTCTGCAATCGAGAGAGCTAAAAAACGAATGACTATGAACAACCATCATCCAAGAGATTGGGCGCAATTAATTCGAACATTAGGAAAACCTGGAAAAAATTACCGTAGTTGAGATAACAGAATCTAATTTTTTACGATTATAACGAATTTGCAAAACAATATTTGTTTTTTGTTCTTTTTTTTAAAAAAAAAAACGAGAAATATGTTTGAGCCGATGCGATGTATGTTTTTAAATATGAGAAAGACCAATTCCCGTCTCCAAAATATAAGACTGACATGAGAGCAGATAATTTCAAAGTCATATCATTTGCTAAGAGGGGTAAAATGTATATACGTACATCGGGAGTATTAGTAGATCATTTAATTCAATGCATTGGCCCATCTTTTATTTCAATCGAAAAGAAGAACGATCTGTTGTCAATATTACGATATGTTGATAGTAGATGTCATGAGTTTTATCAGAACTTGAAGACTAAAGCTGATGTGAGAAATATTGATCCCGATTTATATTCCAGTGAGGACGACTGAAAATTATCTGTATCCTACTTTTTTATCATTATTTTTAAATTATGAATGACTACCACATCCTGCTCAACATTCAATAGTTTTAATAACGGATGGGTAGGTACAATTTTGGTAAAACGTTAAGTTTTATAAAAGATTTTCTAATGCATGTCGATTTTTACTTAGACTGATATTGGGATATTGAGACGTGATATTATTTAATTTGTAAGATTGTTAAAAATATAAATTCATAAAAGTGGCGTTACTTTATTAAAAACGTTGATTGAGACTGAGTTTCAGTTCAATTCTATTTCAGTAATATTTAAATGTTTTACTTTAAAAATGTACAAAAATTTAAGGTCATTGATTAAACACTGTTGTGCTAATTAAGAAAAGAAGCATTTTAGTTGTTTTTTTTTAAGAAATTTAAGTTTTTTTTACATTTGTATGGCTCAATTTATTCAGATAATTATATTTTGTATCTTAAATATGTGCGTTTTATTTTTAATACCAAGAGTTTTAAACAAAATTGGTTACAAATATCACTTAACACGAAGATGTTGAATATATAAGTTTACTTGTAGCATTATACACAAAAAATAACATCGTGATAAGTGATATATCTCAATAAATACTAAATTAGGTAAACATTAAAGTTCTAGACTGATTTCTAACATAAAGTTATATTAGATTTGTTCAACAACATTTTTCTTGCATCAATATTATCAGTGTATATACTAAAACATATTTTATGATATCAGTCTTCACGAGAACTGCATGTGTGGTGTAAGTTGATATTACTAAACATACATTAGTTTACACAGACGTAATGTCGGTGCACAATGATGTAGTTGACAGTTTTTCCTCAATATTTTCCTAATTTTCTAATGAAATGTTACAAAATCTTGTAATTTTAAAGAAAAACGATGCAACTTGTATTTAACATTAAGTGTTCAGTAAAATTATTAATACTAATCTTTATAAATAAAATAGAAAATAAATAAAACTTTAAATCGCTTTACTGAAAAGTAGTAATTTTGAAGTTGTATCAGTTTTCACCGGAGGCACAGAATTTGTCTGTCAACTTATTTATTCATAATTCATGTTTTTCATATGCCACTTTCAAACTACTATTACTTTTACATTCTTTCTGTCACTTGTGCCACTTTCAAATTTCGCCTAACATATTCTAACATGTCTGGTCATATTTTAGTAATCAGATATTAATGTACCTACCAGCTGTGCCCAAGGCTCGGATCGCATTAAAACTTTTAAAATGTATTACGCTACATTTAACAATCTCTTTGATATTTCTAGTTTACTCAAAAAGCTTACCAGGCAGACTATTATTTTTAAGTAAGGTATTCTTAATCCTGGAAAATTAATGAATACTTCGCTTTTTCAATTAAATAAGAAGGTAGTTGAGAACAATTGCTCTTTGTAGCTTGGACAGTGAGTAATAATAAATTACTTTAAAACAGGGTACATTAAATTATTTACAGTAAGCAGAGAAATAAATGAAGCCTTTTATCGCGATGAGCTATTGTCGTTTGAGCCAATATTAAAGAAAAGTAATAAGGGACACGCCTGTGTACACCTAAAAGCTGAGACAGAAACAAGTTCTCGTTCACTCACAATTCATTTGAAGAAATAACAGCGTTTTACGAAGGCCTATGAAAATATGTTCGGTAGTTACAACAAATATAATTTTTATTTTTTGTCTAAAAGTTTGTTACGGCTAATCGCAATCGAAACGGCTGGACCGATTTTAACGGGACTTTCAGTGGCAGATAGCTGATTTTATAAGGAGTAACATAGTTACTTTCATTTAGGAAAACAATAATGGTTACACACAATTATATGAATAAAAGTTCCAACATACACGCGGGCGAAGTTAGCATGAAATGTTATAAAGGGCGAGCTATTTGCTAGCAACTCGACACATATCTGGAATTCAGGCTGATGTGTTGTAAGATTTTTTACAATAGATAGATACTACCTCGTGGGTCTGGCGGTCGCAAGCGCTACTGCAAGTGCTAATAAATACCTTTAGAACGAAGCCAAAGAGCCGGTGTACTGTATTCAGCTGTGATTGGAAACATTTGATTGAATATCCTTTTTTTTTAGATAGATAGGAAATCATCAAATGACTTCTCCCGCTCTGGGTGGAGCGGGAGGGCGTGTCAGGCTTTTACTGACTAAAACCCACCCGTGTTCCATCAGTTGCCCATGTGCCAGGGTCACGGTATCTCTTTCGAACAATCACGCGACCCCGGCAGGCATCGGTTTTAGTAGACCCCTTCACTGCTGCTGACATCTCTTTGAGGCGCGCGTGGAACACTACGCGCCGTCGACCCGAGCTTGGTCCTTACTGGGCGGCGAGCTAACCATTGCTCGCCGCCCGCAAGCTCGCGCCTACGGTGGCTGGGAGTCCGCTATCGACTCCCGACGCCCGGGGCGTCTCCTCCTGCGGCCGCTAGGGACGTGAGGGCACAGAGACTGCCACTCCCTCACGCGCCCCGCCTCCTCATTCGCGAGCATTACTGCTTCGCAGAAGAAGGTGACGGCTTCCCATGCCCTCTCGCTCCGTACCATGGCTCGCACCAGGGCTGGACGCGGGAGGTCGCCGCCGCCGATCGCCTCCACGAGGACACGGCGATGCTCCGCCCAGGTGATTGAATATCCTAATCCCACGTTTACACCCTTAAACAATTTGTCATGATTAGTTTTTTAGAACAAGCCTTGTGAAATACTTCTTAAATATTTCTGAAGTACCACCTTATACCTGTACCTATATTTTTGGCAAATATATATGAATCTAAAATCTGAATCTAAAAACATGTAGTATAATAAACATGACATGTATGTTGATTCAGACATGTATTTGAAACTGAATTTTTTTATTGTTTAATAATTTTATTAAAATTATTTGAAATGTAAACGATAAACGAAACAAGGTAGACACAACATATAGATTTATTTTTTAAATCCAACTTTCTAAAAAACACTGCAAACAGAAAACTTACGCTTTATATTAACATTTTATTTTTCACCTTTTAGTTGTGGTATCTACCCTCACACAAAAACATCTACCTTTTCTCAATGCACCAAGCAGAACTTGATCCAAACATAGGACCACTTAACAAACAAATGAAGAATTTTTCGAATCTGTTTATTAATGACAGAATTTTGAGGTAGCTATTTATATTTTATCTTATCTTATACCTTTAAACGAGCAATTCTTGTATATATATATATATAATCTGAAACGGCTCCAACGATTTTCATGAAATTTAGTATACAGGGGTTTTCGGGGGCGACAAATCGATCTAGCTAGGATTCATTTTTATAAAATGTCGTTTTATTCGTGTTTTCAATGACCAACTTTATCGATAATCAACTTGAACATAAACGTATTATTTTAAACACAATTTACCAAAAAATACCGAGCAAAGCTCGGTCATCCAGATATTAATTACAACTGAATTGAGAACCTCCTTCTTTTATTGAAGTCAGTTAAAATGTATGTTTTATTTTATGGCTTGGTGTAAACGGGGGTTACAACTCCTGAATAGACTTTCATGTTTCAATTATATTGCAGAACCCTCCACGAAAGCTTCCTTTCAACGGAACATTTTTGTCCCACGTAAAATAGAGTGAAACATAAATTCACTTTCACAAAGTGATAACCTCCCAGAGATTCCTTGGTCTCTCCTACATTGTATGAGGAAACATGTCCGCAAATTGAAAACCGCATTCTCGTGCTGAGACTGTAAATTGGAATGAACAGTCTCTAAATCTGGGTTAGAACCTGAAGATAGATGAAATAGGAAATAGTTGCCATATGGGACCGCCGAATCTTGAAGGAGGATTCTTGGCAAAGAGTCAAGAGTTTGCGGGTTCGAGGGTATAAAGAAATGTAATTAGAAATAGCTGAGGAGATATTTTTCAAGCCTGAATGAAAATAAAGTGTTTTTAATAAGACATTTTACATTCCATTCACGAACGACTATTTGGCCAAAAATATTAATATCTTCAGACTTAAAATAATAAATGTAAATGTATTTACAAAGAGTTGTTAGAATCATAGGGCATCACCAAATTCATCCACATCGCTGTCAACAGGAAAATTGCCCAAAAAGCTGGCATCTTTGCGACGTTGTATGGCAATATTGATTCAATGGCCGAAATAGAACATCTCCTTATTTGCCTTCGTCTTCGTCTATCTTTGTATTTACTTACCTAATGTTTTAATTTAAGGGGTATATATATCAGACTACGAATAAACAAAAAGCTTCTAAGTGAAACCGAAATCAAATCCTTAAACGCTTAAAAAACTGTATTAAAATTTCTAAGTTACTACAAAAGTGTAAACCATGGTTTCAATAAAATGAAGAGCAAATCTGACTTTAAAATACAGTCATTTAAAAAGAGGTTCTTTACTCTTTGTGTTAGTAAGCCAGTAAAGAAGCTCCAAGACTCCGAGCCTATGAATAAAAGATGGCTGTGCACACATTAGCTCTGAACGTAATTGAAAGCTGTTTTATAGAAGCCTCTCTTGAAGAAACTGCGTATAGACATCTTCTGGTAATATAAGGCTATGTAAATTATGTGAGTTAGTCAGTTTATGTTTTATTTAGTTGGGGTATTTGTAGTGTTTTGAACGGGATTCCTAAAAACTCCTCGATAAAATCACGCTATTGTTTAAACCGCTACTCGTACATTGTTCATCCAACTATCTGCCACACATTAATGGGATTGAATTATAAATGAATTTATTTCTGTTAGCAGGTTTGTACAAACACTTTGACACGTCAATCATATTTGTTTGTATGTTTTTTTTTTTAACTTGATAAGGTCGGCGTTTCCTAACTATTCTGAGAAGAAATAATGAAACAAACTCAGAGGCCACAGTCTCTTTGAAACTCCAGACATAATCCTAGAGATCTCAGATCATAATATGAAGATCATATAGTTATCAAAAGTTATTTCTTCAAAAGAGCATTTCAGACTGATGTCTGAAGTGCTCTTTTGAAGAAATAACGCTAAACGAAATAACGCCTAGCCTTAGCCGCGGCGGAGAGTGTCAAGACCACCTGCTCCGCAGCTCGCGGGCCTCCTCGCCCCTCCACGCCTACGTGGAATTAAATTACACTCTAGCGGTTGAGCACACAAGACTACGGGCAGTCGGTTTTACAGCGATTCGTTTCTGTCCCTAAATTTTGTAACACAACATATTGAATTTTAAGACAATACTTTAACTTTAATTTAGGGTTAAAAATTGAATTTTAAAAACTATGCCTAAATACTTTTCTGCGAATAGTCATTATACATACTAACATTATGCGAATTAAAATTAAGCCAAAACAAATTAGCCTTCAAGAACATTATGCCAACATAAACTGTATGCCAAAAAAAAATGTGGCAAAATATTATTATGGCGAAACAAATTATGCAAAAATAGGTATGCACAAGTACGTTACATACATAGCTACGACACAGTTTATAACTTTTGTAGCTATCATAGTTTCTATTGTAATGTATGTCAATATGTTTTTGTTCCTAAATAAACTTATTATTTATTACATTAGTAAAGAGATAATTCTGCAAAAAGAAGGGATCCCGATATTTTTACATCTGCGCGACCGTGGACTCGTCTGACTTTGACGCCAGCAGTTAACGATTTCGTATTTTTTCTGTCTGTTTGTGCGACGACACACACAGACAGGTCTCTTACTGGTTTTTTTAACGATTTATTAGCCTGTTGTAATAAAAAAAAACTTGACATCATGTGAATTGGGCTATACTTTAAAGCTTCAAATAAACTCTAAATTTATATTATTTATTAACTTTGTTGTACTCACCTGGCTGCCTCGTTGGTCTAGTGGTAGCAAGCGCTACTGCTGAACATGAGGTCTTGGGTTCGATTCCCAGGTCGGGCATAGTGTTATTGGGTTTTTCCATCTGGAATTTCTCTGTAGCAGCCCGGAGTCTGGATTGGTACCCGGTGGATGGCAATAGGCTCGCTCCCTATTACATGGGACTTAAACATAACAGGCGAAATGTGGATGTACTGTAGGTACGCCGCTGCCTAACCCTTCGGGGAAACAAGGCGTGATGTTATGTTTGTTGTACTCATTCACTTTTTCAAGGTAGGATTTGGGTGTAAAGTTCACTCAACCTATATAGAAAGGGGACGACCTTCCGACCTGCCGTGTCTGGTGGGTAACTGCCCAACGATTGATGTTGGGACCTCGTATATATGCTGGTGGTAAGTAGTAACCTCTGCTTGCGCGATGCAGAATTTAACGTGACGCCAGTGTGATGCGTAGTTCGCATGTGGCCGCTACAACTTCATAAACAATTAATTTCTGCCCACTTGATCAAATCAGCCTATCGCAGTCCACTGCTGGACATAGGCCTCTCCCATGCTGCGCCACAACACCCTGTCATCCGCTTTTCGCATCCAGTCTGTCCCAGCCACTTTTTTGAAGTCGTCGGTCCATCTAGCTGCCCATTTAGTCTACGCCAAATATCTTGTATAAGCATAAAAATATCTGATTTTTAATAAATGTGTTGATCTGGGATCTTTTCCTGACCTCATGAAGAGCAGTAAAGTCATACCATTATTTAAAACAGGTAATAAAAATAACGTTGGCAATTTTAGGCCCATTTCTATCTTACCTGCATTTAGTAAAATATTTGAAAAGTTAAGACTCAAGCAGTTGCTAAGACATTTTAATTTAAATAGCCTCCTTCATAATGAGCAATATGGCTTTACAAAAGGTCGTTCGACAACAGATGCGGGTGTTGCTCTGCTGAAACATATTTTCAACGCATGGGAGAACTCGCAAAATGCTATCGGAGTTTTCTGTGATCTCTCCAAAGCTTTTGATTGCGTTCACCATGACACACTTTTGCGTAAACTACGTCATTACGGTGTTCAAAACGAAGCTCTCAGTGTCATAAGTTCTTATTTGCAAAATAGGCACCAATGTGTAGATGTCAATGGTGTAAAATCATCCGGGCTACTAGTTCAGTTAGGTGTACCTCAAGGATCAATACTGGGTCCATTCTTATTCTTAGTGTATATTAATGACTTACCATTTTATTTAAAGAATATCTGTGACATTGTACTATTTGCTGATGATACCTCACTCATCTTTAAAGTAGACAGAAATAGACAAGATTTTGACGACGTAAATAGTGCGCTCTCAATGGCTACGGAATGGTTTACCACAACTAACCTAGTTCTCAATGCTAAGAAAACGAAATGTATAAAGTTCGCCTTACCGAATGTTAGGAATCTGGGACCCAATGTCGTTTTAGATAATGAGGTGCTTGAAACTGTACACTCGGTGGTTTTTCTGGGCATAACAGTAGACGCCAAACTTCAGTGGGGATCACATATATCAAGCCTAGCGGGAAGGCTCAGTTCGGCCGCCTACGCAGTAAGGAAAGTTAGACAGTATACGGACGTTGATACAGCTCGATTAGTCTATTTTAGTTATTTTCATAGCATAATGTCCTACGGCATTCTGCTGTGGGGCAAAGCCGCGGACATTCAAAATATTTTTGTTCTTCAAAAACGAGCTGTTCGAGCGATTTACCAACTAGGTGCTAGAGTTTCTCTGAGAGATTTGTTTAAAGATATTGGTATTCTTACGGTGGCATCACAATTCATCTTCGCCAACATCTTATATATTAGGCAAAATATACACCTGTGCACTAAAAACAGTGATATTCATAATATTAATACTAGAAATAAGGACAAACTACGTGCTCCCTTTCACCGGCTTCATAAGGTTCATAATTCTTTTGTTGGTCTTGGTATTACCTTTTATAACAAGCTTCCCTCTGCTTTACTAGATTTGCAGTTTAATGAGTTTAAAGCTAAAGTAAAATCCAACCTTTGTTCAAAGGCATATTATTCTATCAACGACTACTTAAACGATAAGAATAGTTGGTCGCTGTGATTAACTCAAGACAAACTCAAGACAATGTTTATGTTCTTTCAATCCAGAATTAGCTTTCCTACTGACAGTTTATATGGGTAGTTCATATAATTGTTTTTTATTAATTTTTTTATTTAACAGATTTTGTTAATTTATTTATTTATTTTTATTTTCTTTTAATTTCATTTATTGTGGACATAATCTACTCATTACAATGATTTTAAATGAGTTGTATTGCAACATGTAGTAGCTAGCGACCTCGTCAGCTGTTCATAATATTCTTGCCTGACCAACCGGCAGCAAGTTCGTCATGCTCCCTTAGATGTCACTGCTTGCGGTAGCGTCGGGGGTCGGGTTACCACCTTCCCTCAAATATGGCGAGGGGGGTAATGGCTGACCTTTGCGTTATGCTCGTGAACGGGTGCTGCTTGTGGTGACTGGTCGTCTTGCTGACCATGGTTATTGTTATTTGTATTAACTGTTATTTTATTCTACTCCGGAGGTCCTAGTTTAACTATTGTAACTTCAACTTAGCTATATGCATCAATGTATGTATATGGATCATTTTGCATCGTTGAACATGTAAGCGGGCACGCCCTTTATGCCTGGAGGCTTTATTTAGTTTTTAAGTTTTGTTTACGTTTTTGTTTTATTATTTCAGCTTGACTTTAGTTTTCAATTTTTTTGTTGGTATATTGGCGTGTGCTAGCTGACATATGGCGAATAATGTATGTTTTGTTTTATAATATTAATAACTTACACAATATTGTATAGAATCAAGTTCTTCTAACTTAACAGACAGCTGTGCTGCTGGGGAGTTTGTTCCGCCACTTCTTTTTCCCAGCTACAGCACTAGGAAGTGTCGAAGGGTGGGCGTTTTGGGGGGACTGTCTTTTGTAACTTTGACGTTCAAAAAGTGCTGACTCTCAGCCTAGTTTGAATAAATGACTTTTGATTTTGATTTTGATTTTTGATTTTGATTTTGATTGACTGAGCTTTGCTCGGTATTTTTTGGTATCGATAAAGTTGGTCAATGAAAACACGAATATAACGACATTTTATAAAAATGAATCCTAGCTAGATCGATTTATCGCCCCCGAAACCCTTTGTATACTAAATTTCATGAAAATCGTTGGAGCCGTTTCCGAGATTCAGATTATATATATATATATACAAGAATTGCTCGTTTAAAGATATAAGATATATCTTACGACATTTGGCATTACTACGTGCTTCACACAGCTTTACGTTAGATGAATTTTCAGAGTTCCAAAGAATATCCGCAAAAAAAAAATTGCCTTTTTATCATATTAGAGTGGATACATTATAACTAAGTCATTCTAGAGCAGAATACACCTCAAAAAGCCTTGAAAAAAATGCGAAAGGAAATCGCTTAGCAAGTTTTAGAAAAGTTAAATTTAAGCCCAAGAGGGCACAAAGAAAAATAATAAGTGTAAATAAGTTAGTTGCTTTTATTCACATTTATTATGCAACAGCTTTTAGCTTGTTGTGGGCGTTAAGTTATTAAAGACCTCTTCCTACCTTCTTAAGATTTATTACTTTACTTTGTTTTATTTATGTAAAGTATCCTCATTTGCATGCCTTTTCTCAACTACTTTTGGTTCGGTGTCTAGTCTGACCAAACGCAGTTAGTATACTAATATTTTACACGGAGAAATTCATGATTTTGTTTGTGGAGGTAGGTTTGTACACTTTTACAGGTCAATGGTATTTTTTAAACTAAATGAGGTCGACGTTTCCTATCTGACTGCTCTGAGAAGAAAGGCTGAAACATACTCTACAGATTGTATTAAAGTCTTTCATAATCTTGGTAAGATCATGTACATTGGTGTTTGAAATAGTGTTTTGAGGAAAGAACCACACAGATTGAGTGGACCTGTCCAGTCAGTGCATGCATTTGTCACTAATCGTGCAGCTCAACTCTGAAGTTAAAAGAGCTCAACAATTCGACGAACACTATCCAAGAAAAGACATGTGGGTAGGCCGCATAAATACTGAAATTGCCAGATCATGATCACAGAGAAGAAAAAAAAAAACAAATAAAAAAGAACAAAAACATTACTCACACATTCTTCATATTCACAATAAATAATTATGTATATCAATAGAATGAAACAAACAAAGACAACAAAACAAAGCAAACAACACACACAAATTAAATATTTATGGGCAGATGCCCGTCATCTTCCGAATCAGCCATATTTCCAATAAGTGGTAATGTGGGTAGGAGCAAACAATTAATCACTCAAGTCAGGATTAAAACTTATTTAATTGTACAAATGTCTATTTAACAGAATTACACTTAAATCGAATCACTACTACAAGGGAAATCTCTTAATTAATATCTTCTAATTATTTCTTAAACGAAAAGGGTCCAGATTACGCGGAACAAAAGCGATTCGTCGGATACGTGGTGCGCTTGCCGTTGACGTTCGGAAACAAGTCCCGTTCAACATGGCCGCGCTGACCATCGACTCAACGCTCCGCCAGACTGACAGTTGTCAATCTCGTTCCGACGTATCTTTAATAGATGGCGCTAGCAATGCTCCGTCATATTCATGTCCATGTAAATATATAAAAGCGACTTACTTAAAGTGACATCCACTACTCAGTTACTAGGTAATACGATAATCAGAAGCCCAGAAGTTTCTCATGATAAATCTGATTGGTGGCCTACTGACTACACGTAACGCCTGTCCATAATCTAGGAATAACCAACATTATAAACAATAACAAAGTAAAAATAAACAACAAGGAAGAATGTTACTACGCAGCCAATAACATTTATCCCGTAATTTGTAAATCCCTTTCTATCTTCATATACCCCCAAAATACAAGAATATCCCCTAAGCCCATGAGAATCGAATTAATTATTTAGAATAAACAGCAAAACTACTGGAACTGGGAACAATAGTAATAAATTGTTTGCTCAAACAGTGGCTGAATACATAATTAATTCAAAATATACTACACCTCAACTGTGTTTAGATAGCCGAGAGAAAACTGTGGTTTGGGATTGGAACACAATGAGAGTAAAGACGCTTTTTCGGAATACCCAGTTCCATTAACTTGATTTTTTAGTAAAAGCGATAATGTACGCAAACTGGCGTTAAGCCGACGTAAATGACATGACACACTCAGAAACTTTTTATTTTATAATTTGAGATTCGTTTCTGAACAATAGATACTGCGACACGACTGTTGGCTGTTTTGAGAAGCGGACGTTGTAAACATCGTACAATCTACGTATATACTAAAATATCAAAGCTAAAAAGTTCGTTTTATGTATGTGTGTCAATGGACTAATGGCTGCACGGCACGTCGAATTTATAAAATTAACTGACCGACCCTGACTTTATACGAGAACTAAGGTCCTGGCGAAAAAAATCATAAATAACTAAGCAAAAAATAAATATAAAGTGATATTGGGGGTCAACCACAACCAACCCGCCTTTGCTACGCGCTCAGTGTGCCCACCTCCTTACTACCGCTGCGCCTCTGATGACAATACTCCACAGACTGCTTGGAGCTCGTTTATAAATGTGTCGCGACGTATCTTACCTCAGATTCGAGACATTTGCGCCTAATGAAAGTACGCTGAAATTACTTGCAGTGCAAACACTCTGGGTGTTTGTATGAAATCAAATCAAAAATATTTATTTGCTAGAATATGGTATATAAGGTGTTACAGTAATTTAGTTTCAACATATCCTGCCATGACCCTGGCGTGCAAATGTCAAATACAATCAGCGATGTCAATTATTCTACCTTACAAATTACAAATTAAAGATTCTATTGATTTATCTTCTAAATAGTCCTTAATAGTATAATATTTTTTGTACAGCAATAGTTTGAATAGTAATTAGGGTTCCGTTGCCAAATGGCAAAAAACGAAACCCTTATAGATTCGTCATGTCTGTCTGTCTGTCTGTCTGTCTGTCCGTCCGTCCGTATGTCCACTTTTTTCCGAAACTATAAGAGCTATGCTGTTGAAACTTGGTAAGTAGATGTATTCTGTGAACCGCATTAAGATTTTCACACTAAAATAGAAAAAAAACAATAAATTTTGGGGTTCCCCATACATAGAACTGAAACTCAAAAATGTTTTTTTTTTCATCAAACCCATACGTGTGGGGTATCTATGAATAGGTCTTTAAAAATGGTAATGAGGTTTCTAATATCATTTTTTTCTAAACTGAATAGTTTGCACGAGAGACACTTCCAAAGTGGTAAAATGTGTGCCCCCCCCCCCCCGTAACTTCTAAAATAAGAGAATGATAAAACTAAAAAAAATATATGATGTACATTACCATGTAAACTACCACCGAAAATTGGTTTGAACGAGATCGAGTGAGTAGTTTTTTTTAAAACGTCATAAATCGTAAACCGCAATTTACCTTACATTCAATCAACTGAAATATAAAAATAAAAATAAAAAACATTTATTTTTAAACCGAGAATACCTGCAGGTTTGTACGGAACCCTCGGTGCGTGAGTCCAACTTGCACTTGGCCGGTTTTTTTTTAAACAATGTCAGGGGTATGTCTTGGAAACTATTTGGTAAACGATTGTAAATAATAATCGACATGCAGTATACATTATTTTTAAATAATTGTACCTACTGCAAGTAATTTAGTTGAGATACTATTAATTCATTGAGGGGTAGAGAGAAGTAGATTAGAGAGTAGAGTTTCAAGGGTTGATCGATCACGTTAAGCTAGGCTTGTAGCCGGCTGGTCCGTGGATGGGAGACCTTTTTAATATACCAAATGAACCCTCCGTGCCTCGGAAAGCACGTTTTGCCGTTTTATATTTTTTTTTCTTTTTCACGTTTTCTCAGTTAGAATAAAATAGAAACTCTTATTTCAGACCGGCAGGAGGACAGTAACAATGTTACTTATCTTCTAGTGTTAGAACGGTTATATGAAATTAAAATTCAGCATGGAGCTGCGGCCACCTCCGCAACCCGAATCACGAATACTGTTGGTGCAAACTCGAACAGTAAAACTAAAAAAAAAAATACAACCGACTTCCTTAAAAAAACACTACAACAAAGTAAAAAATAACTTTAATTTCGAAAGTCGGTGTCTTAGGATCTGTATTTATGGTTTTTTGCTACCGACTTCCGAAATTAAAGTTTATTTTAGTTTATTATTTTTCACTTTGTAGAGTTTTTTTTAAGGAAGTCGGTTGTTATTTTTTTAACTTTTAGTTATGGTATGTACCCCGCACTAATCTAATCGCGTTTTTCGTCCATTTGTTGCGCACATACTTAATGCAAATGTAAGATTTATATGGTTTTCACATTGATCCCATTGTCAGAATGGAACCAAATTAAAATGAACTACACGAGAAGCACCAGCTTTCAAATAAAAAAGAATCATCAAAATTGGTTCACCCGGTCACAAGTTATGAGCTAACATAAAAAAAATACAGTAGAGTTGAGAACCTCCTCCTTTTTTGAAGTCGGTTAAAAAAAACTGTTCTAAGTTCTTTGTAAGCTCTGAGATACACTCTATTAGATTCTCAATCCTCGGATTAACACCTAGAGTTGAAAATTCAGCGCGCGAAATTACGTCCGCGTGAATGTCGACTAATTTAGGGTATTGCTATCTTATTTTCTCTTTTAAAACTAGAAAAAGACGGATGTCAATGAAAGCGGAATTTCCCAGAAAATATCCTGAACACGTCTGAAGCCTTGTGCAGACTAGCGCGACGCGACGGTCGGCCCCGTGTGAAGTGTCGCGCGCGTTTTCATAGAAATTGTTCTACAGATATAAATCGACGATTCGCGCGCGACCGTCACGTTGCGCTAGTCTGCAGGAACCTTAACACGGTGAAGTTCGCACGCGTCATCAGGGATGCACATCGTCCCAGTAACTCAAATATGCTCTGGCATGTATTGTGACCGCATGGGGAATTCAATTTTGTATAAAACAGCAGATTTTTGTCTTGGAAAACGACGAAATATTTTTACTCCTGCTAGCGTAAAAATTTTTCGTCAGCTATCAAAATATCTCTATCTAGAATCTCTAGCTGAATTCATTGTTTTAGTTTGCGCTTTGATATCCCTGTCACCCTATATTTAGGAGCGCAATGTGGAAATTATTATAGGTCCGATAAAATTTATGCATAAAGTAATTTAACAACAAAATTGTTTACTACCTAAATATTCAATTCACCTAATCTTCCTACATAACTCGATGTTTTTATCATTTTTATACGCATAACATATTTCCCGAGTTCCAGAAGTAAAAACATTATTGATTACTTTTCAAAGCCAGCTTACACAATGAATAAGGAAATGGGAGCAAAAGTAACTTGTGGAGTGTGTGCGTCACAATACGTTTCCGCCCTTCTTGTTCAGGACTCAACGTTGAATGGAATAAGGACAATATGTTTAGATGTTAATCACAATCTTTGGGTTGTTTTGACAATGGTTTGGGAGTAGAATTTCCTTATTTAGGTTTTGTGTAAATGTGAATTTTGTGACTATAGCTGACCAGGAACCTAAATTAAGCAAAAGGAGAAGGTAGGGCAACTTCTTCGTAACCTTTTGACCGCCAGGGACTATGGGCAATCAAAAAGTGCTCATATCTATACTAATATTATAAAGGTGTCGAGTTTATTCGTTTATTTGGTTGAACGCGGTAATCTCAGGAACTACTGGTTTGAATTGAAAAAGTATTTTTGTGTTGGGTAGCCTATTAACGGAGAAAGGCTATAGGCTATATAACATCACGCTACAATTAAAAGGAGCGGAGCAGCAACGAAAAATGGACGAAAACTGGCAGGCAATTCGATACGATGGAAGGGTCAGCGGAGCAAAAAATTGACGCGGACGAAGTCGCAGGCAGGCAAGCTAGTTTATTATATTATTACACAAAGATATGTAACAATTAGCCACTCTATACTGGGAAAAGATCACAATGTAAGAACGAATGAAGAAGGAATTTATCGCTTGGCGTAGAGAAAACAAATTTTCGTTATTGACGTGGTGGTCACGAAGTTAAACTCATGAAAAAAGGCTAGAGTTATATAACGTAGTCCGGTCCAAAGTACCCTATGAAGTTATAAACAACCCCTGTTCAGCTTAAGTTCTTACGTAATTTCTAACTAAAGGCCACATTTATCATCATCATTACAGGCGAAAGATGTCCACTGCTGGACATATGCTTCTCCCAAGCACCGCCACTTCAACCGGTTCTGGGCTTCTCGCTCCAGCTTGTGGGAGGCATTCCAACGCTGGAAGTTGTAACACATTCATCTGTAAGGTTTTATCTGTATAACAATAATTCATTTTATTTCAGACAAATTCCATATTCAAACTGATATAAAAAAAAACCACATACATAATTATATCAGAGAAAATAGAATAGAAGAAAGTTTTCTACAGTCTTTAGCATGCCGATTACAAAATCACATCAACACAACACCACAGTAACATTTTCTCTACAATTTGCTTATATTTTCATCAGGCACTGTAATCTGCAGTCCTTTTTCTGTACAAATTCATTTAGTATCCGGATTTGGTAGTGCAGACTGGGTTTTAACAATGACAAATGATAGTGTGGATACGGAAGTGTATTGATAGCGTATTCATAGTGATTTGTTACAGCAATAGTTAAAGAAATAGCTTTTTAATACGTCGAACTGACGAGTGACGTGTTCATGCTACTTCGTTTAAACCAAAGTCAGATTAATTATTTGCATATCAAATTCACTTCCAACATTTTTATTCTTTTGCTAGCTATTGGCAGCGGCTTCGGCAACGGGGAGCTCGGAAATAATCTGAGAACGTACTGGAATAAGAGGTAGGCACAGTTCGAATCCGCACCGTTTGTTTACGTGATAACAGTTAGTCATAACTGTAACCTTTTCTTTTTTTTTTTGATCTCTAGGTGGAAATCCTCATGGATGTCCTCTGCCCTGGGATGGGCGGAGGGGTCTGTCAGACTCTTACTGACTAAAACCACCCCGGTGTTCCGTCCCACACCTACGTCGGGGACCACGGGAACCAATATGTCTTCCGCGATCCCCGACTGGTCCATTGCGGCACTCCTCACGTTCGGGGGGAGTGAGGTGTTAAACTCCCCCCCTCTATACATCACAGAGAGGCGCGCGTGGAACACTACGCGCCACCATCTCGGGTCCTAAGGAATAGGGGGCGACGGATCTGGGGAAATCCGTCGCCCCCTATTCCGCGGACCCATTTAGGGGGCTGGAAGAGGGCATTGTCCGCCCTCCGCCGACGCCCGGTGCGCCTGCTGCGGGCTGGGTGAGCGGAAGATATCTCCCGCTCCCTTTCCGCAGCCTCCATCTGCGACAAGACTGTTTCGCAGAAGGATACCACCGCGTCTTAGGACTCCTCGCTACCGACCATGGACTCAACCACGGCCGGCAGCGATAGGTCACACTCAATGAGAGCGGTGGATGTACCTGAGGGAGCTAGCCAGCCTCCGGTACCTCGAAAGCATTACTGGCTTGAATGAAAACATTCGATATTGTTCTTGTGACGCCGCTCTCACGCGGTGGAGAAAATTATTGCGACACCATTTAGTATCAGGGAGCCCAGACAGTGAAAAGGCATTTTCATATTTACAAAATTTATATGGGACCACCTTGGGAGTATACCCTTTCCAATAGAAGAAGAATTGTCACAATCGGACCACTATGTAAAAAGTTATGCGTGGTCATAAATAAAAAAAAAAATAAAAAAATATACGCGTCGAATTGAGAACCTCCTCCGTTTTTTTTCGTCGGTTGAAAATGACGTTACATTATAAAGAAAACGTCTTATATCGAATGGTCATCGTGTTTGCCACAAATGTTGGGTTAGGTTTCTACGACATCAGGAAGCAGAATCTGATAATTAAAAAAGTAAAAATGGTGCCCGTACAGTTGGATGCTGTGTACACATTCTAACAGTCATTTGGTACCTAGGTTATGCAAAACACCAAGAAAAACGTCCCAAGCCACCAAGCGAAGAGAGAAAACATTTTTGTAAAGTCCGACAGCTCCGATGAGGAGTCAGTTTCTGACGAGCTTTAATTAACTACATCTTACTTCGCACACATGTTCATACGTTAAAATATGTTTGGTCTTGTTTTACTCGGCTAGTACTACACACTACAATAAAAACCATTCGTGTACACCAGTGCCCAGTTTAGGACATGGTTCTTTACGATTCTCGACATTTGACATATTCTGGTTTGTTAATCGTTTAAATCAAGATATTATTAAATTGTTTTTCTTCACTATTTAACTATCATCTGCCCACGACTTCATCCACGTGAAATTTGTTTGTTCAAATCAACCAAATCAAATCAACCTCTGAAACTATCAGTCGGCTGATAGCTTCAGAGGATAGCGCATTCAAACAAACAAATAAACTATTTGGCTTTATTATATGTAAAAATACGTTAATACAGTCAGGTCAGGCCTAAATCTAGTGTTTAACCTGTCCTTACTAATTAGGTACCACATTTTTACCCACATAAAAAATCTTATATTCTCAAACTGCGAAGTTGTCACACCATTTCAATTAAACGCTTATTAACTTCAAATCCCAATTATCCTATCTTCCTCGTACAGTGAACATTAAAAAACCCTTCTCACGGAACAATTACTCGGACTTTTTAAGCCGGCATTTAAAAGTTGGAAAACGCTTACTCGGCTTAAAATAACTCATTGGAGCAATTTTGCTAATTACGTTGAGGTTAAAACCAAAAGGCTTATGGCTTATGGCTTATGTTGCAGCAAACATGTTTCTATGTTGTAAGTGTTCTTTTTTCTTTTTGTCTGTGTTTGTTATCCTGTCTGTATCCTTTTAGAATGTATTTATTTATATTGTCTGAATATGAGTCATGTGACTTGAATTAAACTAATTTTTTTTTTTTTTATCTTGCAATTTTTGACTTCAGTGACTTTAGAGATTTTGTCGATACTTCACATCAACATCGTCATTTTATAGCTGTGTGCTGATTTGGTTTCTGAACGGCGATTCAATGAACTTTTAGTAGTATACAGGGCATACATCTATACTAATATTATAAAGCTGAAGAGTTTGTTTGTTTGTTTGTTTGTTTGTTTGTTTGATTGAATGCGCTGATCTCAGGAACTACTGGTCCGAATTGAAAAATTCTTTTTGTGTTGAGTAGCCTATTTATCGAGGGAGGCTATAGGCTATATAACATCACGCTACAACTAAGAGGAGCGGAGCAGTAATGAAAAAGGTTGCAAAAACGGGGAAAATTTATTCCTTTTGAGAGTTTCCGTTGCGTGCGCTGCGTAAACGGTTAAAGTAACGCAAAAATGATGTATGACGGAATTGTTTCTTTTAAAAAGTTCTAAAAAAAATTCCGCGAGAGCATATGTCTATCTTTTAAGGTTGACTCACTATAACTCAAAAGGAGCGAGCAGCAACGAAAAATGGACGAAAACTAGCAGGCAAATCGATGCGTCGGGAAGGGTCAGGGGAGCAAAAATTTGACGCGGACGAAGTCGCGGGCAGAAGCTAGTGTCAAAATAATTACTTTTAAGTTGATTTAAGGGCTGACTGCAATAAATTCAGGAAGTAAGGTCTAGTCAAAATATAAAAATGAAATTTCTTTCAAACTACTTAAGATATTTTCATGACTTTTTTATACAAACAGATTATGCTGCATGCTGTTTCGTTCAGATTTGTAGGGAATATTTATTTTTATTGAAAAAAGTATGAATATTTAAAAGAAAACACAGAAAGAATTATTGATAACTAGCTTCTGCCCGCGACTTCGTCCGCGTTAAATTTATTGTTCCCCCGACCCTTCCCGTCGCGCCGAATCGCCCACCCGTGCGATTTTCCCCGTTTTTGCAACATTTTTCATTATTGCTCCGCTTTTCTTAGTTGTAGCGTGATTTTATATAACCTATAGCCTTCCTCGATAAATAGGCTACCCAACACAAAAATAGTTTTTCAATTCGGACCAGTAGTTCCTGAGATTAGCGCGTTCAATCAAACGAAGAAACAAACTATTCAGCTTTATAATATTAAGTATAGATATATAGAATAGATATATAGTATAGATTACATAATCTGTTTGTATAAAAAAAAATCATGAAAACATCTTAAGTAGTTTGAAAGAAAGGAGATGTCCGCTTTTTGTATGGACGTTGGTTTTTTATTCCAAGAAAAATCTAACCAGCATCAAACTCGGCTCAAATAAATACGACAAAAATATGGAACTCAGAACTACTGAAATAATATTTTTAAACCCCTCCATTTAAACCCATCATAAAATAATAATTGATGTTATTTGTAGTTGGCAACCCTCATAAAACCTCAGCCACTCTGTGAAAATGTCATATTTGACAGATAATTATTCAGTTGTCACTGGCGTTAGCCCATTCGTTGCCACCAACGCACCATTTGCGTTGATCGAGATAACTACTACGTCATGCCACCAACGCACCATATGCGTTGAGTGTACTTTAGTTACGGAACTCGAGTAACGGAACTCTGGTAACTGGATGAATTGATTCAAATCTTATCGAGATGAATGGATTGACAAAAAAATTGATTTCTAAAAATTTTTTTTTTTTCATTTCTCCATTTACAATGTAAATATTGTAACGTATGGGAGTATTTAAAATAAAATGAAAATCTCACCAACGCTTACAACAATAAATTTATTTCGGATCGTGGAATTACAAGGCCGTCACTTGGTAATTTTATTGCTCCGTGGAAGTGGGCCCACTATGTACTGCCCTGGCTTATCGCGTAGCTGGAGCGACGCGACGCCGAGGAGTTGACCCCGAGGTGGAAGAGGCTGCAGAGACGAGATGGTAAGGCGCGCAGGTGGGTGCCGCCAGGTGACGTGTGCGCAGGTCTCGAACGTTCGGTAAGGGTGAGTCAGCTACTTCATACCTGGGACTTGTCCTCGACAGCCGGTGGAACTTCGTCGAGCACTTCCGACGTTTGGCTCCCAGACTGGAGCGGGCTGGGGCTGCCTTAAAGCGGCTCCTGCCCAATCTGGGGGGTCCAAACGCCTCCTGCCGGAGGCTCTAAACGGGGGTCGTGCGGTCCATGGCCCTCTACGGGGCACCGGTGTGGGCGCCCTCATTGAGGCTGCGCCCAGCGCGCCGGTTGAGTGCGGCCCAGAGGGTCATGGCCATCCGGTTAATCCGGGGATACCACACGGTCTCCTGCGAGGTGGCGAGCCTCCTTGCCGGAGTGCCGCCATGGGATCTGGAGGCAAAGGTCCTCGCCCACATGTGGGAGTGGCGCGAGGAGGCGAAACGCCGGGGCGAAACTCCGCTGCCGCGACAAATCGCAGCTCGGCGGACAGAGCTCCGGTGTGATCTCATGGCGACATGGCGGGTACGATTGTCGCAACCCAGTGCTGGGCACGCCACAATTGCGGCGGTAAGTCCCCTCTTTGAGGAGTGGATAGAGAGGCGCCACGGCGTCCTCACCTTCCGCCTGACGCAGGTTCTCACCGGGCATGGGTACTTCGGTGGGTTCCTGTTCAGGATAAAGCGGGAGGATACGTCCGGGTGTTTCCATTGCGAGGATCGTCTGGAGGACACGGTGGAACATACGGTGGAGGTGTGCCCTGCCTGGGCGGAGCACCGCCGTGTCCTCGTGGAGGCGATCGGCGGCGGCGACCTCTCGCGTCCAGCCTTGGTGCGAGCCATGGTACGGAGCGAGAGGGAATGGGAAGCCGTCACCTCCTTCTGCGAAGCAGTAATGCTCGCGAAGGAGGAGGCGGGGCGCGTGAGGGAGTGGCAGTCTCTGCGCCCTCACGTCCCTAGCCGCCGCAGGAGGAGACGCCCCGGGCGTCGGAAGTCGATTGCGGACTCCCGGCCACCGTAGGCGCGAGCTTGCGGGTGGCGAGCAATGGGTAGCTCACCGCCCGGTAAGGACCAAGCTCGGGTCGAGGGCGCTCAGTGCTAAAAAAAAAAGGGTGAGTCAGCTGAACTCAACGAACGTCGATGAGGGTAATTTAAAACCCAATCTTGGAATCAACGTCCAGCGGTAAATAATTGTCCTCTGCAACCCCTCTCTGATGATGACCTCGCAGCGTACGCGAAAGCCTAGGACATAAGGCGCTAAGGCGTTTGTGAGTATTGGTCCTCATCAGAGCGGAGTTTACATGGTAAGTACACGTAGTTGAATTAGCGAGAAGCGTTAACACATAAAACAACGATTGGCCCTGCGAGCGTGTGACACACTCGAGGCTTAAAAAGAATAAAACCAACAGACAATAAAAATATGAACACAAAATAAATTATGTCTGTAGGTACCTACTCAGTAAAGAAAATAAAACATGAGCTGGCAGTTATAACAATTGTTTGGTTTGGTTTGGCAAACTTACCCTTCACGGGGATAAACACTTCACTTGTGAAATATATTTGATTATTAAAACTTAAGTCAGTACAAACTTAATAAAAATTAAAGTCTGGACACGGGTAATGTCGCAAGAATCTAATACAGAGAGAAACTATTTTGCGAACGTGTAATCAGGAAGTTTTAGTAATAAAAGTAAGCTATCGCGTCCTGTACGAGCATATTTATACTCGTGCGCGCTTTACTTCGGTTAATGTCGAGAACATTCGTCCGACTACGACACCAATAGGAAGTTTCTGATTCAGAACTACCCGTCTAGCATGACTTTTCGCCACTACACGATTAAAGACTGTTTACTGATACCCACAATGACATTCCTTTTATGACGTCACGCAGAACATCACGTCGTACTGCTCCAACACCAAAAAAAATGTGTAGGCATTCCTTGCAATCCATTGACGATATTACGATAGTGTTTTTATAAGTTAAGAATTAACGTTGATTACCTTATGAATTAATTGAATATGTGGATATTCACACAACGTTACAATATAATCAATTTTATGGAAATCAATAAAGATACCTTAATAAACGATATCTCATCAGTAATATCAGGGATTTTTTTAGTTCAGGGAATTCGTTAATAACAAATTACCATATAAAAAGTATTCGGTATAAAACAAAACATTGATTTTCTTAATGATTTTGCATTAAAAAGTTTAGAAAATAGATAATATAGCTTATATTCCCAATAGAAAACACAAATGTTGATTTTCTATGGTAAAATCGATTTAAAAAATCGATTGTTTTGGCCCGTTAAAACGATTAATTGAGGTCAGATCGCCATCCCTACCGACTCCATGCGTCTTTCATCCGACTGATCCGTCACAGTATCGTTCGTTCGTTCGTATTGACAGTATTGACACTCACTGCCAGTAATGACAGTTGTCCTGTGTCAATTTTGACAAGTTTACTTTTTTTGGGTGTGTTCATTTTATTATTCTGGATAATTAAAAAGGTTTGTTCGTTTTAGAAGTAAATTCCCACGAAAATAAAAAAATGATTTTTCTCAAAATTGGAGGTCTTTAAAAATGTATGATATACAGACTGTAAGGGTGAACACCGTTGTCACTTAACCCATGGGTAATTTGACTTAAATATAAAATAACAGAGCGAGTTAAAAAAAAAAATATTTTCCTAAAAAGGTTTAGAACGGATTTTATCCCAGACCGCCCGCAAATTCATGGATATGCGCATCAGTGACGTAATCACTACAACGATCGCCGGCCGTCCCGTCCACACAACACATAAATACACATTACCTGTGATGTAACTTTCCCATCATACTTATCTTGGCTTAGGACAGCCACAAATACCTACCTTTGGTATTGCGTGACGAGTCTAAATGTAAATTTGATTCGAAATGGCTTTGGATTCTAAATGATTTGAAAACATTTTGTTTTTAATAAACCAAACCATTGGGTAGGTACTTTTAGCGTATTTAAAAAGTTAATCACAATTTTATGTACAGTTTAATTAAAAATTAAATTAAATTTACACTGACTGAATAAAATATCAACACTTACCGACCTACATTAACCTCAACACGTGTTCAAAATGGGGTCCGTCCAACATTCTGTTGTTATCGAGGTTATTGATAAGCCACTGCGAAAATACCATCCGTGGTATGCGATCGTTATCATTTAGTTCTTGGACCGGCTGAAATGATATGGATGTTGACGATCGATGAGGAGAGTATTGTCCATAGTGTCCAGTGGGAAACATTGAAAATTGAACCGCCGCCGCCGCCACAGTGAACTGGCCGTAGGTACGTTGCGCGCCGCCAACATCGTTTCACGGTTTGGCACAGGTTGTCCAGGGAACAATTCTGCGTACATCCTACGCGCCCCGTTCAGATTATTACCCGCAATGGCGTAAAGCCGAGCCATTTCGGTTCACTGTTCATTTGTGTAAGACATTGTAACACACTCAATTCACGCGCGAGAAATGAGCGACGGACGCTAAGACGCGGCGTTACGTGCGATCGCTAGCGAGCCTGCCAGCTGACTGACTGCGGGGTCGCGACCCGTGTCGGCGTCGCGTCTTGCAACGCGGTGTGGTTCCCGAAGTTTGTTGCCCTCGCGCATAGGGTGAAATATTCTTGTGGAAAAATGCAGATTTTCTTTAAAAAAAAAAAAGTTGTTTTTTTTCATTGATTTTACGTTCTATTAACGAAACCAAATCACTGGTTTCAAGGCCGTTATCCTTGAAACCAGTGATTTGGTTTCGTTACACTAACACCCAGTAGTTAGAACGACTACTTTTAGGGATATCTATCAAAATATATTTAACTTACTCTGGTTGGAATTATTAAATAATAAAAAACCATTTCTGGACATGTCCTTTCGTTTTTATATTTTGAAGTAGACCTTACTTCCTGAATTTATTTCAGATAGTATTTACCTAAAATACTAAAATATTCACTGATAGAATTGACGTGTATGCGGTTTAGTTTCACATACATTTTTTGCGTAACTAATGTGCAGTATTCTAAAGAGTAGCAACAGATTTAAAAGTCACGAAAATAATATTTCTGCCCCTTAAACGTAAAATAAGTAGTCAAGTGTTCAAATTCGCACTCGAAGGGTTCCCGACCGTGCAATATTGATCACAGCAAATTTTTATTATGTGTTATTATAGCGACTATTCTAATTGTTTGCCTATTACAGTTAAAAAAATATGGTTTACAGGTAGGGTTGCCACCCGTACTTTATAATAAAATATTGTACGTCATTTCACATAATTGTACTCTATACTTTATGAGAACAATAAAGTACACGGAAATACTTTATTTTGCAAGATTTGATTTCTTTGGGATTTTGAAAAGTTTATTGTTACTAAAGTACTTTTTCATTTAACGAAATTTATTGGACATAAACTGCAAAAAGCAATAAAAAATGTGTTTCTAAATATAATACTTAATAATGAAAAATAAATAGTACTTTATTTCTATACTATGTACTTTTTTTTCTTAAAAATAATAACCAATGTACTTTAATTACAAAAAAAGGTGGCAACCCTACACACAGGATACCCTGTGACAGATGAAAAGACGGATGGATAGCGGAGCCTTAGTAAAAGGGAGCGCTTGACACCATTTGGGTACGAAATCCTAAAAAATAAATCACGAATACAATAGAAACAAAGAAATTTCTTTTAGATCCATATTATTGTCAAAAAGCTATTTGTTAAAGACAAATTAATAGGTTTGTTGACTTCTAATGTAACAATGGTGAGAAAAGAATAAGTTTTTGAAAAGGTAATAAATTATATTCCATTTAAACACAAAAACAGTCAATCGTTTATTTTGGGAGATATGAGTAATCAGTACGAACGACCTAATGTATTTACCACTAGCTTTTGTCAGCGGCTTCGCCCACGTTGAGGTCGGCAATTGCCCCGCGGGAACATACTACCGGGATAAAAAGTAACCTATGTCCTTTCTCAGACTCTAAACTATCAGCGTACCGAATTTCATTTAAATCGGTTCAGTAGTTTTAGCAGGAAAGTGAGACAGACAGACAGAGTTACTTTTGCATTTATAATATTATATATAGTGTGGATGTGGATTATCTTCAATGGGCAGTAATTAGCTGAAAAATAAATTATGTCTGTAGGTACCTACTCAGTAAAGAAAATAAAACATGAGCTGGCAGTTATAATAATTGTTTGGTTTGGTTTGGCAAACTTACCCTTCACGGGGATAAACACTTCACTTGTGAAATATATTTGATTATTAAAACTTAAGTCAGTACAAACTTAATAAAAATTAAAGTCTGGACACGGGTAATGTCGCAAGAATCTAATACAGAGAGAAACTATTTTGCGAACGTGTAATCAGGAAGTTTTAGTAATAAAAGTAAGCTATCGCGTCCTGTACGAGCATATTTATACTCGTGCGCGCTTTACTTCGGTTAATGTCGAGAACATTCGTCCGACTACGACACCAATAGGAAGTTTCTGATTCAGAACTACCCGTCTAGCATGACTTTTCGCCACTACACGATTAAAGACTGTTTACTGATACCCACAATGACATTCCTTTTATGACGTCACGCAGAACATCACGTCGTACTGCTCCAACACCAAAAAAAATGTGTAGGCATTCCTTGCAATCCATTGACGATATTACGATAGTGTTTTTATAAGTTAAGAATTAACGTTGATTACCTTATGAATTAATTGAATATGTGGATATTCACACAACGTTACAATATAATCAATTTTATGGAAATCAATAAAGATACCTTAATAAACGATATCTCATCAGTAATATCAGGGATTTTTTTAGTTCAGGGAATTCGTTAATAACAAATTACCATATAAAAAGTATTCGGTATAAAACAAAACATTGATTTTCTTAATGATTTTGCATTAAAAAGTTTAGAAAATAGATAATATAGCTTATATTCCCAATAGAAAACACAAATGTTGATTTTCTATGGTAAAATCGATTTAAAAAATCGATTGTTTTGGCCCGTTAAAACGATTAATTGAGGTCAGATCGCCATCCCTACCGACTCCATGCGTCTTTCATCCGACTGATCCGTCACAGTATCGTTCGTTCGTTCGTATTGACAGTATTGACACTCACTGCCAGTAATGACAGTTGTCCTGTGTCAATTTTGACAAGTTTACTTTTTTTGGGTGTGTTCATTTTATTATTCTGGATAATTTAAAAGGTTTGTTCGTTTTAGAAGTAAATTCCCACGAAAATAAAAAAATGATTTTTCTCAAAATTGGAGGTCTTTAAAAATGTATGATATACAGACTGTAAGGGTGAACACCGTTGTCACTTAACCCATGGGTAATTTGACTTAAATATAAAATAACAGAGCGAGTTAAAAAAAAAAAAATATTTTCCTAAAAAGGTTTAGAACGGATTTTATCCCAGACCGCCCGCAAATTCATGGATATGCGCATCAGTGACGTAATCACTACAACGATCGCCGGCCGTCCCGTCCACACAACACATAAATACACATTACCTGTGATGTAACTTTCCCATCATACTTATCTTGGCTTAGGACAGCCACAAATACCTACCTTTGGTATTGCGTGACGAGTCTAAATGTAAATTTGATTCGAAATGGCTTTGGATTCTAAATGATTTGAAAACATTTTGTTTTTAATAAACCAAACCATTGGGTAGGTACTTTTAGCGTATTTAAAAAGTTAATCACAATTTTATGTACAGTTTAATTAAAAATTAAATTAAATTTACACTGACTGAATAAAATATCAACACTTACCGACCTACATTAACCTCAACACGTGTTCAAAATGGGGTCCGTCCAACATTCTGTTGTTATCGAGGTTATTGATAAGCCACTGCGAAAATACCATCCGTGGTATGCGATCGTTATCATTTAGTTCTTGGACCGGCTGAAATGATATGGATGTTGACGATCGATGAGGAGAGTATTGTCCATAGTGTCCAGTGGGAAACATTGAAAATTGAACCGCCGCCGCCGCCACAGTGAACTGGCCGTAGGTACGTTGCGCGCCGCCAACATCGTTTCACGGTTTGGCACAGGTTGTCCAGGGAACAATTCTGCGTACATTCTACGCGCCCCGTTCAGATTATTACCCGCAATGGCGTAAAGCCGAGCCATTTCGGTTCACTGTTCATTTGTGTAAGACATTGTAACACACTCAATTCACGCGCGAGAAATGAGCGACGGACGCTAAGACGCGGCGTTACGTGCGATCGCTAGCGAGCCTGCCAGCTGACTGACTGCGGGGTCGCGACCCGTGTCGGCGTCGCGTCTTGCAACGCGGTGTGGTTCCCGAAGTTTGTTGCCCTCGCGCATAGGGTGAAATATTCTTGTGGAAAAATGCAGATTTTCTTTAAAAAAAAAAAAGTTGTTTTTTTTTCATTGATTTTACGTTCTATTAACGAAATCAAATCACTGGTTTCAAGGCCGTTATCCTTGAAACCAGTGATTTGGTTTCGTTACACTAACACCCAGTAGTTAGAACGACTACTTTTAGGGATATCTATCAAAATATATTTAACTTACTCTGGTTGGAATTATTAAATAATAAAAAACCATTTCTGGACATGTCCTTTCGTTTTTATATTTTGAAGTAGACCTTACTTCCTGAATTTATTTCAGATAGTATTTACCTAAAATACTAAAATATTCACTGATAGAATTGACGTGTATGCGGTTTAGTTTCACATACATTTTTTGCGTAACTAATGTGCAGTATTCTAAAGAGTAGCAACAGATTTAAAAGTCACGAAAATAATATTTCTGCCCCTTAAACGTAAAATAAGTAGTCAAGTGTTCAAATTCGCACTCGAAGGGTTCCCGACCGTGCAATATTGATCACAGCAAATTTTTATTATGTGTTATTATAGCGACTATTCTAATTGTTTGCCTATTACAGTTAAAAAAATATGGTTTACAGGTAGGGTTGCCACCCGTACTTTATAATAAAATATTGTACGTCATTTCACATAATTGTACTCTATACTTTATGAGAACAATAAAGTACACGGAAATACTTTATTTTGCAAGATTTGATTTCTTTGGGATTTTGAAAAGTTTATTGTTACTAAAGTACTTTTTCATTTAACGAAATTTATTGGACATAAACTGCAAAAAGCAATAAAAAATGTGTTTCTAAATATAATACTTAATAATGAAAAATAAATAGTACTTTATTTCTATACTATGTACTTTTTTTTCTTAAAAATAATAACCAATGTACTTTAATTACAAAAAAAGGTGGCAACCCTACACACAGGATACCCTGTGACAGATGAAAAGACGGATGGATAGCGGAGCCTTAGTAAAAGGGAGCGCTTGACACCATTTGGGTACGAAATCCTAAAAAACAAATCACGAATACAATAGAAACAAAGAAATTTCTTTTAGATCCATATTATTGTCAAAAAGCTATTTGTTAAAGACAAATTAATAGGTTTGTTGACTTCTAATGTAACAATGGTGAGAAAAGAATAAGTTTTTGAAAAGGTAATAAATTATATTCCATTTAAACACAAAAACAGTCAATCGTTTATTTTGGGAGATATGAGTAATCAGTACGAACGACCTAATGTATTTACCACTAGCTTTTGTCAGCGGCTTCGCCCACGTTGAGGTCGGCAATTGCCCCGCGGGAACATACTACCGGGATAAAAAGTAACCTATGTCCTTTCTCAGACTCTAAACTATCAGCGTACCGAATTTCATTTAAATCGGTTCAGTAGTTTTAGCAGGAAAGTGAGACAGACAGACAGAGTTACTTTTGCATTTATAATATTATATATAGTGTGGATGTGGATTATCTTCAATGGGCAGTAATTAGCTGAATATCATCTTAATCTTGATTGAACACTTCCTTTGGTTTTATCGCCCTAAAAGGGAAATATACCAACTTTCGTGTCGATACTTACCTATCTTATCTCCACAGAAAATAGTTACCACACTTATTTCAGTCGTAACCTTTGATAATCGTTCGTAGATTTATAATCAACTAATTTATCATCGTTTTCTAATAAAACACTACTAAAACAACATTATTTAGAATTCTAAATTGCTTTGCTAATGCAAAGAAATTAAGAGTCACACTTCAATATGATATTTTAACGAAAAACTTATCACTAAAATGAAATGATGTGTGAAAGAAAACAAAGGGCCATTCCTCCAAAATCAGTTGTTTTATTTACTCACGTATTTATTAGTTATGCTTGATTCAAATACATCTCAAAAATGGCTTAAAAACTTTATTATCTTCCTTGATCATATCCGAAACCTTTTCACCAATCATGATTGCAGCTCCCAACGTCCCACCAGCTGTTGGGTACGGCATTACACTGGCATCAGCTACCCTCAGCTTCCTCACTCCATAGACCCTCAACCGGGCATCCACCACAGACCCCATGGCACAGGTACTACTGTAATGATGCTCAGAAGTCGTCATACACTGGGCGTAACATTTCCAATACTCTCTGCTTCCTTGTTCTAAACTTTGACAGCTGGATAGCTTAGGATCTTGGAATACTCCTCCAATCTCCTTAAACTGACTTGTGTCTAGAATCTTTACAAAATCTTCTAAGATTCTAGCAGTGTCTTCCAAATCTTCTTTCTCGGCGTAATAGTTCGTAAAAATGTAAGGATCATCCATGAAGTTGTTACTTTTCAAAAGAATCTTTCCTCTTGACTTATACAGTTGTTTGTTTATTACAGAAAACATCATCTCTGAGTTAACATTTGTCCCTATCATGCCATTACATATTGGGTCACTTAAGGCGTAAGTGAAAGTGCAGTAGTTCATAAGATATTGTGGGAATGATACAAAATTAATCGTGTGATAATCAGGGTATGGATTAGACTCATTTAAAGATACGAAACCAACTAACACAGCGGCTGGATACGTATACGGATTCCAAGGTCTGTATGGATAAACTAATTTCGTCATGTTGAAAAGCATGATAGTTGCCAAATGATCTTGAAGATTCTTTCCAACTGGCAGATCAGAGATCGTAGCAATCTTGTGGCTATACAAGTGGTTTCTTGGTCCGACTCCTGACAACATTAGAAGTTGAGGGGAATTTACTACACCAGCGGACACTATGACTTCCTTCCTAGATTTGATGACAATATACCTTTTATCGTCAGTGTACGCTTCTACACCAACAGCGTTTTTAAATCCATCAAAGATTATCTTTTTCACCATAGTACTTTTTAAGACTTTGAGATTTGGATGGTCTTTGATAGGAACCAAGTAAGAATAGGCTGTGCTTTGGCGTTTGCCATCACCTATGGTAAGGAGAGCGTCAGTATAACCTAAGGAATTGTTCCCATTTACGCTCTCAACTATTTCGTTTCCCAACTCCTCGAAGGCTCTGAAGTATTTATGTCTCATTTCAAATTTAGAGGTAGTTAATGCAATTTTCCCATTTTTTCCAAAGAATTTACCATGGGGAGAGTTACTGATGGTCGAATCATCAAGTTTTTGAGACTTTTTGAGGTAAGGTAAGACATTTTCCCATCTCCAAGTGGTATCATTAACTATTTCTGCCCATTTGTTGTAATCATATCGGTTTCCTGAAGTATATAGAAGGTAGCTGTTGGAACTGCTACCACCAAGAAGTCTTCCTATTGACATATCGTCTTTTAATGGTTTTCGACATTTTTTTCTGATGCCATCTTCTTCCGTTGTATAGTTCCAGGCACCTCCGGTTTGTTTGAGATACAGCATCAAAGCTGGTAGCTGAAAATATGAGTATATATTGATAGTGCTCAATGACGACAGATTCTCTTTGAATTATTCCTATAATTTTATGGACTGAAAAAATATTGTACAGAGAAAAACCGTATATTTAGGGTAACATGTGAAATACCAATAATACCAGTGTATTCAGGTGGATTTGGTAATACTGGAAGCTGTCCTCGACAAGCTAGGGAAAAGGCTAGGCAGAAGAGGTGTAAGTAAATAATGTTATAAGTCTTAACTGGTTTCTCAGCTATGTTACTTAATAATACTAATCACTTCCTTTCTAAGGCTAAAAATGCTCTAATCCGTAATAGTTTTCTTTGAACAAAGCTAATCGACACCAGAGGGGCAATTCTCGTAGTTTTAAGAACGTAAGACGCACGGTCTAATCACAGTCCTATTCTGTCAAAAATACCTCGGGTTTATAAACATTTTTGACAAGTTTTTGACATTCGATTGTTGTCGAGATGACACTGCGAATAAATTTTATATGTTTTAATTACGAGTTTTGGCCTTCAGATACTTTATATTAGAGTAGTATTTTAGTCCTATTATTTAATTAGTTCACAATTGATGTTACTAACATCAGCTTCAAGACTAGGGTCCCCGCCGGCTTCGATGAGTAGAACTGTTGTCTTGTTATCTTCCACTAGTCGGTTAGCGATGACACATCCTGTTGTTCCGGCTCCGACTATAATGTAATCATATGTCGCTCCATCTAAAAATAATAAACAATGTTTTAAAAAGGACTGCGCTGATCTTAAAAATCTTTAGATGCCTCAATAACTGGTCATAAAAAAAAACACAGTATTTCGTCATAATAAGTGACAATTGATAAAATGGTAAGGTACAGACGCCAACACATCAAGCTACTACAATCTGTCAGATTTCTTTGATAGATTTTCGACTTTATTTCTAGAGCATTAGGTTCAAGGTTCATTGGGAAAAATTGACAGTTTCGGGTAGCTTGACCTGATGGCGTCTGTACCTTTCTTCGTCAATGCTGTTATTTCACTAATATTAACCTCTAAGTCCCTGAGATACCACATTTGGTATAGACACAATGGTTTTTAATTGTGTTTGTAATTACGGTATTCAATGGGTTAAGCCAATCACTCTTACACATTACTCTTACTCTATACATTTTAAACCGCACAATGAATGTGACGATCAACTCATTTAGCAGATTTATTCCGAAAGGTCCTATGTATGTACCTTCTTTATTCATGTTTAACTTAGATATAACACAAAAAATAACAATATTTCGATATGCCAGCATTGTATTTGTGCCCATGCAAAATAGGAATAGACCACTAGTTTTATTATAATTTACAAAATTCCTCCAATATTTTTAATTAAAAATTTTACATCAATATATAACTAGGTACCCATTTTGCATTTTGGTGTTTAACGGTAAACACAATAGTATCAGCGATATAAATAAAGTTTTAAAACTAGCAAAGTATTTTGTGTGAAACGAGTATTTCCGATATGAACATTGTTCTAATTTTTGTTTGAATATATCTCAGATTATATAAAACAGTTTACGGGGTGACTTGTGATTTGACGTTTGCCTTCCAGGAATTGAAAGCGTCACCATTTTGCAACAATTAAACACCCCAAAAAGCCTATGGCAAAATTTATGTGATTCGACAAAACCACATTATTTTTATTTTTGAAAACTTCCCAGAATTCGTAACTAAAAAAATACTTTTCTATCTATACGAGGCTTATCATATGTCCCCAAACATAAAAGCGATTAGACCGAGAATCATGTTAAAAATTTAAAAGCGAATTTATTTAGCTCTGCAACCTGAACATGGGTGCATAACATGTGATAGATTCCTGAGAGATTAGGAAGAAGTTAATTGGCATAAACGAATTAATTAATGTAATTACCACTCAATTTTGAATATTTCAACAGCTTGCAAATACGACTTTAGCCAGAATGATCGTCTGTTCATAAGCATTTATGAATGTTTATATTTTTTTTTTGTGCCTCAATTGATAGCCGATCAAATGAAGATGTTTTCCTCGTAATTTTTACGCTTAACCAGTCAATTACCGTAATTACAGACACAATTAAAAAACCATTGTGTCGATACCAAATGTGGTATCTCAGGGACTTAGAGGTTAATCTTAAATATTTTTTTAAGGTGTGTAAGATTTTTTTACGTAGATGTTTTTTTTATTGGTTATATTGTTTGTGTGTTGTTTGTTAAAATTTCATATTCAAAATTGAGCAAGGAATCCTATTCAATTTGAGAGTTTAGAGAAAAGTGATATTTGTACAAATGAGTTGCACTAACACGTTCTGGAAGGCATACGACCAATTACTAGTCAGCCCGTATAGACACAGTACAGTATGATATTAAATATATATGTTACAGTTTAAATCATCAGTGCATATCGACCTACCTCTTTCGGAAATATAGTCGTGACGTTATGCTTCGCACACACACGATGTAAGATCAAAGGCGACTTACCAAGGACACACGTCTGCTCCGGATACTGAAACGTTGTCAACTGCAATGCCGTCAGCACTTTAAGAGCGCCCTGTATAGCTGACACTTTCCCCGTTGCTGACGTGGCGTTTATAATCATGGCTGAAAGATGGGATAGTTCATAAATGCTTAATTGATTAACACTTCTTTTTTTAAACTATATATTGAACTAACTTCTGCGCGCGACTTCGTCCGCGTCAAATTTTTGCTCCCGTGTCCCTTCCCGGCGCATCGAATTGCCTGGCAATTTTCGTACATTTTTCGTTGCTGCTCCGCTCTTTTTGATTGTATCGTGATGTTATTAGCTTATAGCCTTTCTCAATAAACAAGCTACCTAACACAAAAAGATTTTTTAATTTGGACCAGTAGTTCCTGAGATTAGCACGTTCAACCAAACAAACAAACTCTTCAGCTTTATATTATTATTAAATATTATATAGTATAGATTTTCTTTTTTGTTAAACTTTATATTGAGACTAATTACTTAAGTCTCGATAATGACCATATGTGTTAGCACCTACACAAATTTGAAAATTAAAACGATTTCTTTAATGTATAAGAAGCAACATTTTATTTACTTACTTCTATGTGCCTGTGTATTCGATAAGCCTCTTCCAATTAAAGTGGGTACCAGTTTTAGACTTAGCTCCAGTATTTTTCTGCTATTCACGCTTCATTGCCTATCTTCCTTCATTGTCATAATTATCATTGTCTAGAAAAGAACTGTATGAAAATAAGAATAAACTGGTTTCTTTTGTACAGTTCATTTAACTAACTAAGGTTCAGACTATACCTGGGCTGGTAATACGGATTCCTTATCTTGCTATATGAAACTTGATATGCAGAAGTTCATTATCAATTTCATTAAACTATATTTTTTGTCATCGTATAAATAAAACTCCGGAAGAGAATGCCCTAGGAGAACATATAGTGACCTTATTGGTGATGTTCTTCAGAAGGGTCAGGTGCGTGGCACTAGTAACCGGCATGCGTGTATGATCAGATGTATGAACTTAAACGAGGCAAAAGAAGAATGTAAGGATCGTTGCAGGTGGCCTGTAGTTTCTGCCTACCGCCATGGGAAAAAAGTGATTTTATGTATTGCAACGTTGTACGTTATTTTATACTAGTGATTAATATTCTCATATCTTCAAAACATCTGAATCAAGGTTGGAAGCAGATAAAACTAATATTTATTAACATTTTCTATATACATTCAACATAACAACAGTTCACGCTTTGCAACTGATATACGTCTATTCGTGAATATTAATATTGTCTCGAGCTTCGCGCACGAACCGGTTGTTGGTGAGTGTCTTCCCTCTCCTCCACAACATATGGCTAACGCCGGCGAGCTACCGGCGGCGGTCAAGGAACAATCTCGAGTGATTGATTTGGCACTACGGAGCTGCTGAGTGGCCGTGTGTTTGAAACTATCCAAGCACTAGCTACTGTTCGCAACAGCCAACATTTTAAACCTCTTTTTTACAAAATCAATATTTTATAAATTTTTACGTGTCTACGTCTTTTTCAAATTAAATTCAGTGTAACCCCAATCGGGGTTCTTTCGTACCGGAAGGAACACTTATTACCGCCACTGCAAGGGTTGTGGCCGGACAACCTGAGAGCTGCCCTATCCACTGCTGGACGTCCTACCCATATACCTGGCTGACACCGGTCACCTTCGACTTGGGAACTACCAAGATATTGGTTTTCTTTAGGCGGGCTAGAATTGAATACGCGCTCGTTATCCAGAACTGGCGTGAGTTCTGGATATTGAGCGCGTATCCTTCTGCTGGGGTTAACTATATTTTAGAATTGTTTAATTTGTTTTAGTTTGCTAAATATATTATGTAATTACCTTCGTTTTGAGTTATGATTTTTTTAAATCGTCCTGCCCTAGCAGGCACGTTACAGTATGTATGTATAAATAAAACTTCACATACCATCATCACAGACCTTTAATTCATTAAGTTAGTACATAAATCTTGATTTACGAGACTTTAACCAACGCCTGCCCGTAATTTTCACCGTTAATCACATTCACAAAGACATCCACAACACTAGTAAATCCTTCAGTAACATCTTCCTTCGCCTTCAACTGCCCACTCCTAATCCATTCCGCCAACTGGGCGAAAGCTTCAGGCCATCGATTCTGCCATCGATAAACTAGAAAACCTTCAACTCTGAGTTGTCTTATCATTATAACCGGCTGTACAAAGTTTGTTTCGAACTTTTCGGAAGGTCTTTTATTTTGATCATTTATAGTCCCAGAAATAGCTACTCTCCCGTGTATTTTCATGAGACTCATGATGGTATAGGTTACGTTTCCACCAACATTATCAAAAAAGCAGTCAATCCCATTTGGAGCAGCTTTCGGTATTTCTTGAAGGAAATCTACGGTGTTATAGTTAAAAGCAAAATCGAAACCAAGTTCATTTTTCAACCAGTCTGCCTTTTCATCGCTGCCCGTAAATCCCAATGCCTTACAACCTTTGATCTTCACTATCTGCCCAACGATGGACCCGATGGCGCCAGCTGCTACCGAGATTGCCACTACTTCACCTGGTTCAGGTTTAAGAATTTCAACGACGCCAAAGTAAGCAGTCGCACCTGGTATGCCAACGGCGCCCAAACCCAAAGATATAGGTAAATCTTTCAAATCTGGTAGTTTATAGGCACCGAAGTCTACGATGGAAAAGTCAACATTCTTTACTTTTACGTTGGGGTTAATTATGCTGTAATCACACCAACCTTTATGTGATACTACGCGGGTGCCAACAGGGTAGTTTTTGTCTTTCGACTCTATAACTTTTCCGATCTGGTAACCAAATTGGTCGTAAGGTAGTTTATGTCTGTAGCCAATTGAACGTTGGTAGATATCCACACTGAGCCACTCCGTCTGGACCAGGATATGCTTATCAGGTAGCTCAGGCAGTGCGTATTGCATACGTACGAAGTCGGTTCTCTGCGGAACTTCTTCAAAGCGTTTGACTGTGACATATTTTTGTGCATTGACTATCATGGTTGTTGCTTCTACTGAAAACCAGCAATAGTTACCTTGAATAGATTAAAGACTTAGAATGAATTTATGATTGCGTGACTAACCTATTTTATTTTTCGGTAGATTACTCGGAGTTCATAAAAATAGATGAAGATATTTAAACTTATTTATGAGGCCCAATAGCCTTACCAAACGCAGCGCAGCAGCGTGCCATTCCATTTAACATGTAAGCCTACAATTGTATTTTTAAATCAAATTATTTATTCATTTCTACTTACTTTCTCGATAGCGCGATTGTATGACTCGGATAGTTGCACTTTCTTCACCCGTACTGTAAACGACTGGTTCTTATACAATTCTTAAATTGGTTCTGTTCATTAATGTAAGCACATAACGGTATTACTACCCAGCCCTGCGGTTTTACTTGTACCTATTGCAGAATTTAATTGATACCTACTTTATGTTGAAGGAAAATATAAAATAACGATAGCTTACATTTTCAATTGTAATCAATCCACAAGACTTTTACGGCCTGAATTGCAACTCGAGGCCACAAACGATTAACTAGGACCAACGAAGTAAAATAAATAAACAGGTAGGTAATTATTAATAATATCAGCAAAATCGTGATCAGCGGGACGACCAGTCACCACAAGCAGCACCCATTCACGAGCATAACGCAAAGATCAGCTATTACCCTCCTCGCCATATTTGAGGGAATGAGGCAACCTGACCTCTAAAGCTACCGTGAGTAGTGATATTTAAGGGGCATGACAAACTTCCTGCCGGTTGCTCAGGCAAGAATAGAATGGTCAATTGTTGAGGTCACTAGCTAACCACATTATGCAATAAATCTCATGTTAAAAACACTATAATGAGTGTAACTAATGAATTCAAGTCCATTACTCATCAAATTATATTTTTTAAAGGACCTAAACAGTCAAAACAAAAGAATATATGAACCCATATATGCTGTCATTAGGTACGCTAATGGAGAATGAAACTAAACATTGTCTCCAGTTTATCACTGCGACCAAATAATCTTATCATTTCAATAATCATTGATGGAATAGTATGCCTTTTTTGTGGTTGGGAAATCATAAAAACCGCTCTCGCTGTGGGCGAAACGGGAGGGCGTGTCAGATTTTAATGAGTAAAACCCACCCGTGTTCCATCAGTTGCCTGTATGCCAGAGCCACGGTAACTCTTTCAAACAAATCTCGTGACCCTGGCAGGCATAGATCCTCTAAAGTTTTGCTGACATCTCTTTGAGGCGCGCGTGGAACACTAAGCGGCGTCGGCACGGGCCTGGTCATTACTGGGCAATGAGCTAACCGTTAATCGCCGCCCACAAGCCTGCGCCTACGGTGGCCGGGAGTCCGCAATGGACTCCCGACGCCCTCAGCGACTCCTCTCGTGGCAGCCAGGGGCGTGAGGATGCACAGACTGCCTCACTCCCTCACGCGCTTCCCCTCCTCCTTCGCTAGCATTACTGCTTTGCAGAAGAAGGTGACGGCTTCCCATGCCCTCTCGCTCCGTACCATGGCCTGCACCAGGGCCGGACGCAAGAGGCCGCCTCCATGGAATAGTTTTTCTTTAAACCAAGGTTAGATTTTACTAGACCTTAATATGCATTAAAAGGTAATTCTAGTAAAGAAAGTAGTAGTTTGTTGTAAAATGTTATACCAAGCCCAACAAATGAGTTATTCACCTTATGAAGCCAGTGGAAGGGAGGACGTAGTTTGTCCTTAATTGTAGTGTTAACGGTGTGAATATCACTGTTTTTGGTGTATATTTTGCCTAATTTATACGATGCTGGGGAAGATGAATAAATTGTGATGCTGCCCGCCGTAAAATTACCAATATTTAAAAAAAAGTCCCTCAGGGAAACTCTGGGATCTAGCTGGTGTTCGCTGCCAGACTAGACCGCCTTAAGGGTTTTAATTATTATGTGGAAGCGTGCTAACCGTGGGGCTCTGGAGACAAGAGTGGCGAGCGAAACTAGTCCGCCGTGCGTGGAGCCAAACTACAATATGCAAAAGACTCACCTCATATAGGAGAACACCTGCTCCTTGAGGTTACCTGGATTTATGTATGTAAGTGAGTGTATATGTATCGTGTTGTGACGTTACGAGTATTCTTCAGGTTAGAATCCGCTGCAATAAGGCTGGAGGCAATCACAGCATGCGGTTTTCAAATCACTCGTTCCCAATAGCGTTACTTGCACTTAACCTTCAAGGTTCTTCAATGTCAAGTAATATCTAAATTCAACCCGTATTAATTCACCAAGATCCTATCTAATCCCTAATAACCCCTAGGTTATTAACACAAAGAACTGGGTCATGACCTATTGTCACCAAAACGACCGGGGTAAGGGATTACTTTACAAAAGATCGCGAAATACAACCGGCGACGTGTTCCCTTTTTTCCCACCAAATTCAAGAGGAAACGTCAAGCGTCAAAATCAAACTGTCAAGTCAGATGTCATTCCGTTCGGGCGGCGCGTTCCGAAGGCTCATAGAGTAACAAAGTGTTCGGTCCGAAACAGCTGGTAAATTGCTACAACAGCTCATTTTTGAAAGACAAAAATATTAAGAACTAGCTGACCCAGCGAACTTCGTACCTCTTCAGAATCAATAAATGTTATGTTAACTTATCAGATCCCACCAACACAAAGCAAAGAGCACCAAGTACCATATACCCATGTTAGACCAAGTTATGACTATGATACTTTGAAGGCATAAAGCGTTTTCTAGCTACCACACACCCATGATAGGTGAGCTCCTACCAAATTATGCCAACCTAGTACTTCCAAGACATAAAGCGTTTTCTAGCCACCACACACCCATGTTAGGTGAGCTCCCACCAAGTTATGCCAGCGTTTTCTAGCTATCACACACCCATGTTAGTTGAGCTCCTACCAAGTTATGCCAACCTGGTACTTCGAAGACATAAAGCGTTAGGCGACTTTGTATTCTTAATTAAGTGTTCTTAAATTTTCTAATTTTCCGCGCAATTTTTTAATTTTTTTCTTTCATAAGAATATTCTCCTGACAATAAAAAACACAACAAAAAAAAAGTGAAATCGGTCCAGCCGTTCACGCGTGATGGCGTGAACAAGTGAAATAGGGATTCATTTTTAGATATATATATAGATTTCAGCGGCAGCGGCGTAATAAAATTTGCCCAACAGCAGAATACCGTAGGACATAATGCTATGAAAATAAATAAACCAACCGAGCTGTATCAACGTCATTGTATTGTGTTATTTTTCTGACGGTGTATGCAGCTGCACTGAGACTCGCCGTTAGGTTTGATATATGTTGAGTCCACTGAAGTTTGGAATCTACTACAAATTATGCCCAGAAAAACTGCCGAGACTACAGTTTCAAGCACCTCTTTATCTAAGACGATGTTGGGACGTAGGTTTCTAAAATTTGGTAAAGCGAACTTTACATATTTCGTTTTCTTGGCACATTGTTCAGCCAAACAAACACACAAACAAACTCAATTATGACTGTAGCTGTTACTGTATTGTACTGGACCTACTCTTAAATAATTGACCATTATGTTAACTTAATAGTTTGATAAAAGATTTGTTGATAAGAAATAATTATTTTGTAGCTACCTAGGTATTGTCTAGGACCTTTGTTAAAACCGTGGACCTTGGACCTTTAACAAAGGTCTATAATGATTGTGTAAAGTAATAGTTAAGAGTAGTTTGTATTTTTTCAAGCTACAGATGGCGCTAGTGGTTGCACGAACTTTATACAGGGTGGGCCATTTAAAGTGAAAGCATCGGGCAACCCAATAACTTTTGACAGAATTGTCAGATCAACTAATGACCATACCGCGTTGGAAGCATCATTCCAAGACAATTTTATCATGAAACAGTACATACCAAAAGAACGCTCTGAAATTGTTCAGCTTTACATTCAAAATAACTATCGAAAAACGGCGATTTTGACTGGCCCCCGAGGTCACCCGATTTGACGCCACCAGACTTTTTTTGTGGGGATATTTGAAATTCAAGGTATACGCTGATAAGCTAAGGACCATAGCTCAATTCTAAGACAACATACAACGTGAAATCGCCGCCGTATCGACCGATACATTGGCCAAAACGATGGAAAACGCCGAAAAAAGGGCACATTTTGTACTCAAGGCCAAAGGTGGCCGTTTACGCGATATCATTTTCAAAAAATAGCTGTAACATATCTCCTTGAACCAAAATAAATGATAATCGAAATCAAAATAAATATTAATGTTTATTTCATATATATTTTTTTTCAGAAACAAATGCTTCCACTTTAAATGGCCCACCCTGTACATACATCTGTTATAAGTATTAATGTGAATTAAAGTATATTTGTTTTGTATACTTATTAAATCAATATTGTTTATATTAAAAAGATCATTCATATTTACTCATAAGTCCTAATGTATTTTAGTAAGTCCAATGATTATATGTAATATTTACTTTGTTCTGATTGGTCGCTTAGCCGGCTTAGTGTTCCTCGTTTGCTTGATTTGCTTGGACAGAGTCAAGTCAAGCTTGGAGAGAATATTTCGAGGACCTGAACTGTAAGCCCAACGGATCCGTGCTTCTTTTGTTATATTAATATTTATTTAATAAGTGATAGTTAAATATCTGATTATGTTGGAAAAGTGAATAAACATTATAAATACTAAAATTGAGGAATATGATTTCTTCACAGGTTAGAATTTCAAATTAGCATAATATTTACATGTGAATTGCTTGAACTGCTTTGAACTGCACATACAAAAAAACTTTTTACAAAAAAAAAAACAGCCGACTTCCTTAAAAAACACTACAAAGTCAAAAATAACTTTAATTGCGAAAGTACACCGACTTTCGCAATTAAAGTTAGTTTTGACTTTGAAGTGTTTTATTTAGAGAAGCTTTCGAATAAAAAAGAATCATCAAAATCGGTTCACCCAGTCAAAAGTTATGAGGTAACAAACATTAAAAAAACCACAGTCGAATTGATAACCTCTTCCTTTTTTTGAAGTCGGTTAAAAAACTTTTTAACAAAAAATTAAACCGCCGAAAACCTGAAAAGCAAAAAAATAATAAACCTTTCAGTCATTTTGAGTCGGCGCTTTTAGTGATCTTTGTTCATTGATTGTTTGGCGCCGACTCACTCTTTCGACTCAATTTTTTGTTAAAAAGTTTTTTTTTATAATTTTAGATGGTTAATATATCTATTATATATCTACTATTTACTACATGCTTGCAAAATCTGACTATTCTGTAAGAAGTTATGCAATCAATGAGTGAACAATGAATCATCCCCTGTTTTCTACCCTTAGGGTTGGAATTTTATTTCCAAATGATATGCTCAGCTCAAACATGGACTACCTTTGGGATATACCCTTTCCAATAAAAAAAAGAATTATCAAAATCGGTCTACTCTGTAAAAAGTTTTTGTGGCCATACATAAAAAAAATACGCGTCGAATTAAGAACCTCCTCCGTTTTTTTTTTTTTTAATAATGAACGCCATCTGTTGAGAAACTTACATACTCATTTTGCTTCTACGTTCTTACATCTATAAATAGTCTCGTGGTAGTATTCTAGGAAAATCGTATGAAGTAAAAACTTTAACAACGTTAGTAAATCTGTGAGCACCATTTATCTATGACTAGCTTCTGCCGACGACTTCATCTGCGTCAATTTTTTTTCCCCTGACTTGTCTTGGCTGACTTGTCTTGACTTTAGTGTCTTAAACCCACCCGTGTTCCTTCAGTTGCCCATATTCCAGGGCCACGGTATCTCTTTCGAACAAATCTCGAGACAGAAACGCTACTGGTAAGCATAAGATTCTGGTTTCGATTCCAAGGTCGGGTTTTTCCATCTGAAATTTCTCAATAGCAGCCCAGAATTTGGATTTTGCGCCAGGTGAATCGTAATAGGCTTGCACCCTGTTACCTGTATGGGACTTAACATAATTGGCGACTAGTGGGCGTAGAATAAGTTACACCTCTACCTAAATCCCTTAACCTAAATCCCCCAGGCTTTATGTCATGTTATAGAAACACTTCAATAAACCACAACAATCTTAGCGTCCCTATCTTGTATTACAAAGTGAATATCAAATATACTTTACGGTTTACCCGATCAGTGCTACTGTCCATCATTTGCATTTAATAACACTATCGTAAACCGACGAGATCTAGAATACGTACAGCTATCGTAAAATTGTATTGGATCATGAAACAAAGTATTCAACGCTTAGTATTGATGGCTTGTGCTGCTATATTGCTTTTAGTAGTGAAACGGAAAGGCGACTAGTAAGAGAAAATGTTGCTAGCTTAACATGATGTCAGTCACTGACATCATGTTAAGCTGTATTAAACAATATTTTCTCTTACTAGTCGCCTTTATTTAAGAACTAGCTTTTGCCAGCGGCTTCGCCCGCGTGGAGGTCGGAAATTATCCCGCGGGAACATACTGCCGGGATAAATAGTAGCTTATGTCCTTTCTCAGGCTCTAAACTATCTGTGTACCAAATTTCATTTAAATCTGTTCAGTAGTTTTAGCAGGAAAGCGAGACAGACAGACAGACAGACCGACAGACAGACAGAGTTACTTTTGCATTTATATATTATTATTATTATTATTATATTATTATTATTACTAGCTTTTGCCAGCGGCTTCGCCCGCGTGGAGGTCGGAAATTATCCCGCGGGAACATACTACCGGGATAAAAAGTAGCCTATGTTCTTTCTCAGGCTCTAAACTATATGTGTACCAAATTTCATTTAAATCGGTTCAGTAGTTTTAGCAGGAAAGCGAGACAGACAGACAGACAGACAGACAGACAGACAGACCGACAGACAGACAGACAGAGTTACTTTCGCATTTAAAATATTAGTGTGGATGTGGATAATAAGTAATAAGTATAAGTAAATAAGTAATAAGTAAATAAGTAAAGTAAATAAGTAAGTAAGTATGGAAGTATGGATAATATAATAATATAAATAATATATAAGTATATAATATATATATAATATAAGCGTGGATAAGGGGGTTTACTTGCTGAACCCGAAATTCGTAGTTTCAGCCAAAGTTATTAGGGGTTAATTCGGGGTTGAAACTAAGAATGAATGACACTACGTCTACTCAGTCGTTCACACTCCCGACGGCGACGTGTTGTTGTTGGCCAGAATATTAAATATGTCACTTGTTTTGACAGATCAACTACTTTCGGATGGGCTCTTACGTATCGGTATCTTCGTTGACAGACTGAGAGAGAAGATCCCGTGAGTTTACTAATAAATTCGCTGCCAGACTGGACAGTTCCACTCAAATCTATGTGGTTTGAGGAAAGCTCAAAAGACCATCTCAGACATTAACCTGCTTATGATATGAACCAAGATTATGTGTGGATTTAAAAAAGAGGTTAGTAATTTTATCTGTCTTTTTTCTCAGAGTAGATGGATAAGGAACATCGAACTCACCTAGTATTAAAATATAATTTAAGCTCTTTGGCCAAAGAATTAGCAATGTCATCCAGAAATGTGCCCAGAAGACGAAGAATAACCTCTTCTGGGTACGTTTCTGAATGACAACGATGTGGAATAATCCGCATCGCAGTACTCATACTTCAACGCCGAAGTGTCGTTTTGTTTTTGTATTTATTTGTATAGATAGTTAGCAATTTAATTGGGACCTAGTTTTAATATTTCATTTTGATGTGTAAAAGCTAGGGCCATCAGCCGGACAAAGATTCAGACTCCGGACTGCCACTGAGAAATTCTCGATGGAAAAACACAATAAAACTGTGCCCGACCTAGCAAACGACCTCAATTTATCAGACTTTCTAAATGCCACGATACCGATTAAAAATGCTACTAAGTATTTTAGATACTTCAGTGAATACCAAAAAGTTAAGCTCTTAGTAAAATACAGTCATTTACTTTTGGTGTAACGCGAAATAAGCTTATCCAAAGCCTTCAGATGTAATGAAACAAACGTTTTTGAACAGATATGCTTCAAGAAATAATATTGAGCGAATAAAAGGTTAAGAAAATTGGGAGAATTTTCCTTAAGAACAGTTTATTTTACATCTTTCCTGTTTTTTCGTTTACACATTTGTGGATACACTAATGATGCTATTAACACTTAAGTACCTACGACTATAATAAACTCACGTAAAAGAAGGTAGATACGATAATGGAATGCCTCGCTGGTCTAGTAGAAGAAACGTGAGTACTGAGGTTTGATTGCCGGGTTGGAAAAAGCTTGGTGATCGAGAAAGAGAGATTTCTGGCAAGTTAATTACAATATTACCAACACCTAACATTAACAAACATGTTGGACATGGTTGCCATTTGCCAGATGACAAATGGGCTAAGAGATCCAATGATTGGGTTCCACTAAACGCACGACGTCATCGCGGTAGGCAGAGACGAAGATAGCGGGATGAGCTTGACTTCTACCGATAGGACAGGCCTTGCTAGTGGCAAAATACATAATTCTGTGGAAAAAGAAGAGGGAGGCCTTTGCCCTGCAGTGAGATAATACAGGTTAGTTAGATTAAATTAACGAACGTGTGAAGTATATTATGTAATATATATTAACGAAATAGTGAACTAAAACAACGGTGAAGGAAAAAATCGTGAGAAAACCGGCATGTAGAATTAATTAAAATTAGAACCAAATATTCGAAGACATGTGACATCTACCAACCCGCACTGGGCCCGCGTGGTGGATTATGGCCCACTCCCTCTCACCGAGAGGAGGCCTGTGTCCCAGAACAAAATAGTGACCTTACTGGCGATTTTCTCCAGAAAGGTCAGGTGCGTAGTACTCGCAACCGGCGTGTGCGTGTCATACGCACGAAAATGTATTCAACACGTACTCCTATAAGGACCTACATATGTGCATATTTGTAAGGACCGTAGCAGGTGACATACTGTAGTTTCTGCTTACCTTATAATGTATAATGGAAGGCGTTGGTCGATGTTTCTACCACCCTGTATATCATTCGTTTGTAATTTTTTCATTTATTTGTAAGTCAGCCTGTTATTATACAAAGTCAGAATTGACGTACAGTAATAAAATACAAAAAAAAATGATTTTATAATTTTTCGTTTGTCTGCCTGTTTTCTCCCTGGCAGATAGCTGATGTCATAAGGCGAAATGTGTGATACCCTACTTTTTGTCCCGATAGCACGTTGGCGAAAGATAATTTCTTACGTCCCCGCAGGCAAAGTCGCGGGACGCTAGTTAGGGATTATAAGTTAGAATTAGATTATCGACTTGATAGCCTCATTTTCCGCAATTTTCCGGCCGACCGCAAATATTATTCGATCACATCCGAATCCGATCACATACACATCCGTAGTTCGTAAATTAAAATCACAATTGTATACCAAAATAAAATATACAGTTAAAAAGCTGAAATAAATGAGTTTTTTTTTAAATTAATTTTGAGGGTACATGTTAGTTATGTTCGTTCTGGGTACTACAGTACCCCTTGGCGCTCTACAGGACTTTACATAGTATCAAACAAAGTTGCATTTCGAATTTGTACGCTCAGACCTTATAACCAACGCAACGGATTTAAATGCGATTTTCATTAAAAGACAGAGTGAGTCAAGAGGAAGGTTTATAGCAAAAGCTAGTAAGTTATAAGAGGGAAATAAGTTGTCCAAATAAGATATTCGGACAATAATAAAAATAATATATTCCGAGTATAGAGTGGCTGAGTTACATCTAGACAGGCAGGCATGGTGAAATTATACTAAAATATTCCGTTTTTGTTATTTGGCTACAAAACCCTAGGAACTTCTACTTCAAGAAACACCCTTAAACATAACGAAGATATAATTGTAACGCCTTAAAACCTAATTGCTATTACAATAGACTCGCGCAGAATATGCGCAGGGAAAGTGCAGCTAACACTTTTAGTCAGAAGACAGCGACGTCACATCCGCTTTTTGCCAGCAGCTTTTAGTAGCACTAAATGTTTTCAGTGGTGATGGTGAAAAATGAGAATTTTTAAAGCTGAATCTTTTATTCTTATGGCCGTTTTGTAGCACTTTTGGTTTGTGCACATGCAATAACCGAAATGAAGTGTGCAAAGTAATTGAGTTTAAAAATAATTAATCAGATCTCGATACAGTACCTACTTTGATTGATTTTAATTTATGTGGTAAATGATTTAAATTCTTTAAATAGTTCTGTACACTTTTTGTACAAATGTAATACTTTTGAAAAAAAAAATCTGTAAAAAAATACTTTTGTTGTAGGAAACGTTGTCTTTCGTTTTTGTATTTCAGTTTCTGAAATCTGAAATTTAAGTTATTTTCATTTTGTAGTGTTTTTTTTTTGGAAGCCAGTTGTTTTAACCGGTTTAATTTGCCGGCCCTCTTTGATATTTTTTGGTCAAATTTAGTCAATTAACTTTAACCCCCCTTCCTGTTGTCAGATTGATCTGGATTTTAGTACACACCGTTGATTCCAATGACAATACAATTTCATATATTCAGTATCATTGTAAATCCAAGATCACCGACGCCACCGAATGACGAATTACATATTTTATCCCCATCTCGCCGCAATGCAAGCTCAATTAAAACTGGAAATGTATAGCTTTTTTTTTTCAGGATGGCAAATCATCAAATGACTTCTCCCGCTCTGGGCGGAGCGGGAGGGCGTGTCAGACTTTTACTGACTAAAACCCACCCGTGTTCCATCAGTTGCCCATGTGCCAGGGTCACGGTATCTCTTTCGAACAATCACGCGACCCCGGCAGGCATCGGTCCTAGTAGACCCCTTCACTGGAAATGTATAGCTTTAGCCGTGTGTACAATAAATGAAGTGACCTTTGTCTCCCTGTGGGTCGGTAACAATCATGTATGATCAAACGATTTGGTGTACGTGCAACTAACTTGCAAAAACATTATTAACAAGCAATCGAGTGACGTAGTTGGTTAAGTTCTTCAGAAAAGTTAGATGCGTAGCACTCGTAACCACACCATAAGTAAGAACGTAAACGAAGTAAAAGAGTATGTAAGATTCGTAGCACATGGTGTTCTGTATTTTCTGCCTACGCCAATGGGAAGAAAGCGTTAGTTTATGTATCTGTACTATAATATTATAAAATTGAAGAGTTTGTTTGTTTGGTTGAACGCAGTAATCTCAGGAACTACTGCCCCCCTAGCCAAGTTACAACCGTTTTATGTCGAATTCCGTTCTCCAATCGGTAATGCCTCGGTGTCAGCAATTGTAGTAAACGATAAACTGGTAGCCATGTTGACGCGCCTGAGTCGGCAGCTCCTTCTACTTATATTTCATTCTATCATTTTGAACGATGTGAACTTGGCTACGAATTTTCTATTCGTTTGTTCTAACGTGACTTAACGTTGAGATGATTTCATTACCATACATTTTATTAGTTTTCGACTAGCGTTAACGTTTGCAGATTATCAACTTGGCTAGGGGTGCTGGTCCGAACTGAAAAACTCTTTTTGTATTGGGTAGCCTATTTAAGAAAGGAAACTGGCAGGCAATGCGATTCGACGGGAAGGGTCAGGGGAGCAAAAATTTGACGTGGTCAAAGTCGCGGGCAGAAGCTAGTGTATAATAAAACTGAGCCTGAGTCATATCTCGTTCTAATATTGATGAACGAATGTCAAAACATGCTATAACAATTGTAACTACCCACAAACAAGAAGGTACTCGTAAACAAGACCCAATCTATTTTATACCTCGTAAAGTTTGCCAACAATGTCTGTTAGGCAATTTAAGAAATTGTTCGGTGAACATAAAGTAACTAAGTAAGGAATTAATTGTGTTTATATCTCTTACTGGTTGGATATAGCAGCTGGAGTGTAGATGGTACAAGATGGGGCTTAACAGAATTAAATTGTAGACCCATATTGTTAATTGATAGAAATAGGTACTATATACAGGAAAATTGTATAACCAGAGCGCAATTTTTTGGTGGTTCAGTATCAGTAATAGAACACATTACAATTATTTTTTCAATACTTTTTCTTAATTTTTATCCAACCTTAAATCAGTAAAACGTGTTGACCTTACATACCTAGTTCGTAATACGGTAGTATCGACAATACTGCTCGGCACTACGTGACTCACGCGGTGGTGTTGCAGCGACAGTCTGCGCACGCATGTGCTGTCGAGACGTCGTGTCTAAAGTTTTCCCGTGCAGCGCCGCACAAGCGTTGCGCCGAATGTATCGTAACCTGTAGGTCGCGATGTCAGTCTACCCCAACCATGTATTGTATGAGATGGTGCGAGTGTACTTATTAAGTGGTTAAAATTTACGAGCTGGGCGCAGGATGTATTCGAGGGAGAGTGGACCTCGTATGCGAGCTTATAGGATCCATAGCCCCGTCATCCCTAATGGAAAGACCATTTTAGCAGCCACATTCAATTTCCACGAAACGGCACGTCGCTTCGGTGTAAGCCAGCACGTAATAAGATCAAATACAACAGTTAAAATACAGTGATTCGTGACATGTGGGGGTAAGCAATTCGTTTTAATAACATTTTTAAACGATTAGGTTATTTTTGATTGAACATTACTGTAATCTTAATTTAACTGATCATAATGATTTATTTTCTGTATTTAATGGTCCTAAGCCATCGGTCACTAATAAAGAACGAGATACACAATCCCAAGCAAAAGTTCTCTTAAAACTGTCACCAAATTGTGTTATTGTAATGCTAGTTGAAATAAATAAACATTCATGTAAATTCAACTTTAACCGCAGTTAAGTTAAAGTTTATTTCACAAAGCTATGTATGTACAAAAAGCAATAATTTTTTACGACCTACACGCACTGGTCAACACACATCAAAATAAATTTAACCTAAGCCGCATGTCTTAAAGTTAGAATTAAAAAGTGCCAATAAATAACAATACAGTTATACGATCCAGGCTCTCCGCTAGGACAAGGAATAAGTGGAGTCGAACTGTCCAATATTTTTTCTTTATATGTACTGTAATAATTTGTGTTATTTAAAAAAATTGTGTATATATGTAAAATGATTACCTGAATGTAAATGTTTTGGATAGGGTACCAAATTTATTTATTAATGAAACTAATATATCGTAGCCATAATCATTTATTCATTCTTCATCTTCTTTTTTTTTTGTTATAATAAACTAATAAACTTACAGGTAACGTTGCAAATAGCGGTCAAATATTTAGCTGTTTGCTTTTTGATTATGTATGGAAATATGAAATATCGCTATCTAGTGAATTCGAATATTAATTATGAATTGCCATTTTTTTATAACATTGAATTTGATGTCGTACTTCTAACCGTTTTAGGTATAAAAAAGGAATTTGGAAAGCTTCCAAATACTTTTTTTTACACCTAAAAGTAAAGATTCGGTGTTTTTTTTTACTTCTCCCGCTCTGGGCGGAGCGGGAAGGCGTGTCAGACTTTTACTGACTAAAACCCACCCGTGTTCCATCAGTTGCCCATGGGCCAGGGTCACGGTATCTCTTTCGAACAATCACGCGACCCCGGCAGGCATCGGTCCTAGTAGACCCCTTCACTGCTGCTGACATCTCTTTGAGGCGCGCGTGGAACACTGCGCGCCGTCGACCCGAGCTTGGTCCTTACCGGGCGGCGAGCTACCCATTGCTCGCCACCCGCAAGCTCGCGCCTACGGTGGCCGGGAGTCCGCTATGGACTCCCGACGCCCGGGGCGTCTCCTCCTGCGGCGGCTAGGGACGTGAGGGCGCAGTGACTGCCACTCCCTCACACGCCCCGTCTCCTCCTTCGCGAGCATTACTGCTTCGCAGAAGGAGGTGACGGCTTCCCATTCCCTCTCGCTCCGTACCATGGCTCGCACCAGGGCCGGACGCGAGATGTCGCCGCCGCCGATCGCCTCCACGAGGACACGGCGGTGCTCCACCCAGGCAGGGCACACCTCCACCGTATGCTCCACCGTGTCCTCCAGACGATCCTCACAATGGAAACACCCGGGCGTATCCTCCCGCTTTATTCTGAACAGGAACCCACCGAAGCACCCATGCCCGGTGAGAACCTGCGTCAGGCGGAAGGTGAGGACGCCGTCCTCAAAGAGGGGACTTACCGCCGCAATTGTGGCGTGCCCTAAGATTCGGTAATATTGCAAATATTGCAAAATTAATCAAAATAGCGAAATATTTGACAGATATTTGCGAAGTTGCCCACTTTCTGAATTAACGCGTTAAATTCCTTCAAAAATTATTAAAGCCTTCTGATGCCTCTCGTAGTTGCAATCCTTCCTTCCTTTAAATCCAAAAATATTATTGAATAACATTTTTTATTTAATGAGAGAGCTTTGCTGTTTCTATCAATATTATATTAATATTTTATAGATTTAATTTTAACTAAGCGCATGTAATAAAATTAAAGACGTGAGTTATTATTTAGCTTTCCTCGAGATCTAGTGAGATGTGGAAAATGGATATCAGTTTTAGCACGTCAAAGATCCGAAGAATTCTCCAAGCCGACCCAAAGAATCGTTGTGTGGTCGAAGGATTGCAACTACGAGAGGCATCAGAAGGCTTTAATAATTTTTGAAGGAATTTAAGAGCGTTAATTCAGAAAGTGGGCAACTTCGCAAATATCTGTCAAATATTTCGCTATTTTGATTAATTTTGCAATATTATTGTATGGTAATAAGAAATATGGCTACCTAGTGACCAAAAATATTAAATTCAATAATAATATCGCAAATATGTATGTGTATAATTAGTTTATAACCTATTTTTGTACTAGTGTTTCTCTATTATTTATAATAGAATAGAATAGAATAGAATAGAACATTTTTATTTCAGACCGGAGTCCATAGGGTTAGTAACAATTTTTCTTAACGTCTAGTGTTAGTAGGTTACAGACAGAAACAAATATACAATTACAATTCAGCATGGAGCCGCATCCATCTCTGCAGCATCGGGGAATCCCACCGATCTGCGAATACACTGAGAATACTGTTGGTGCTGCCGCGAACACGAGTCATCAGGGATGCACACCTGTTTCTAATAATGGCGGCAAAACCATCAATATTATTATCTGCAAACATCCCTGACGCACTACTACGCCACGGCAGCCGCAGCAGCACTCTCAGTGCATTGTTATATTGAACGCGTAGGTTGAATGCTGTATGTCCGCTGAGTGAAGTTGACCCACAGGCTGCATGCCGCAGCCGCTGCTGCATTGTTATAGATTTTTAATTATTGTTCCTCTCAACCATAGCACCTGCCATGTAATCTCTTCACCACCCTTGGTTGACTGGTAAAGAATGCCTAAGGTATTAATTCCGCCTTTGCACCTTTTTTTGTGTGCGAGAAGTTTAAATAAATAAATAAATATCGTAACACCGAATCTTTAGTTTTAGGTGTAAAAAAAGTATTTGGAAGCTTTCCAAATTCCTTTTTTATACCTAAAACGGTTAGAAGTACGACATCAAATTCAATGTTATAATAAATTGCAATTCATAATTAATATTCGAATTCACTAGATAGCGATATTTCATATTTCCATACATAATCAAAAAGCAAACAGCTAAATATTTGACCGCTATTTGCAACGTTACCTGTAAGTTTATTAGTTTATTATAACAAAAAAAAAAGAAGATGAAGAATGAATAAATGATTATGGCTACGATATATTAGTTTCATTAATAAATAAATTTGGTACCCTATCCAAAAACATTTACATTCAGGTAATCATTTTACATATATACACAATTTTTTTAAATAACACAAATTATTACAGTACATATAAAGAAAAAATATTGGACAGTTCGACTCCACTTATTCCTTGTCCTAGCGGAGAGCCTGGATCGTATAACTGTATTATTATTTATTGGCATTTTTTAATTCTAACTTTAAGACATGCGGCTTAGGTTAAATTTATTTTGATGTGTGTTGACCAGTGCGTGTAGGTCGTAAAAAAATATTGCTTTTTGTACATAGCTTTGTGAAATAAACTTTAAGCACTGCGGTTAAAGTTGAATTTACATGAATGTTTATTTATTTCAACTAGCATTACAATAACACAATTTGGTGACAGTTTTAAGAGAACTTTTGCTTGGGATTGTGTATCTAGTTCTTTATTAGTGACCGATGGCTTAGGACCATTAAATACAGAAAATAAATCATTATGATCAGTTAAATTAAGATTACAGTAATGTTCAATCAAAAATAACCTAAACGTTTAAAAATGTTATTAAAACGAATTGCTTACCCCCACATGTCACGAATCACTGTATTTTAACTGTTGTATTTGATCTTATTGCGTGTTGGCTCACACCGAAGCGACGTGCCGTTTCGTGGAAATCGAATGTGGCTGCTAAAATGGCCTTTCCACTAGGGATGTCGGGGCTACGGATCCCATGAGCTCGCATACGAGGTCGTCTCTCCCTCGCATACATCCTGCGCCCTGCTCGTAAATTTTAACCACTTAATAAGTACACTCGCACCATCTCATACAATACACGGTTGGGGTAGACCGACATCGCGACCTACAAGTTACGATACATTCGGCGCAACGCTTGTGCGGCGCTGCACGGGAAAACTTTAGACACGACGTCTCGACAGCACATGCGTGCGCAGACTGTCGCTGCAACACCACCGCGTGAGTCACGTAGTGCCGAGCAGTATTGTCGATAATACCGTATTACGAACTAGGTATGTAAGGTCAACACGTTTTACTGATTTAAGGTTGGATAAAAATTAAGAAAAAGTATTGAAGAAATAATTGTAATACAGTATCAACTAGTACGGGGGGTATTGTGACTGTTACTGACGGCTTTATATGTATATTGTAATGTGAACAGTATCTTAAGCTAATAAATTGTGCACAAATAAATAAATAAATAAATAAATTGTAATGTGTTCTATTACTGATACTGAACCACCAAAAAATTGCGCTCTGGTTATACAATTTTCCTGTATACAACATTAATTTTTGTTTATGCGAAACCCGAAACACGGGTCTAGTATTTTTATATAAAGAATCTATGAAAAAAAATTTAAAACTGTATCATTAATAATCACAAAGTTATAAGCTTGATAAGTTACCTGGTTGTCCACGCAAAAACATATGCAGATCACCACAAACAGCTAGTGTACGTACCATCTCCGTGTAATGGACGTTTGAATACGAGAAAGACATGATAATTTTAAAATCGAAACAAAACACTGAAAAACCAAAAATATTTAATTACGCTTCCAAGTCGCGGGGACTTGGAAGCGTAATTAAATATTTTTGGTACAAAATATAACATGGTGTAAAAATTATTGGAATCGATTCAGTTACTGATTCTGAACAAACCATATTCAGGTTTCGCATATACTAAAAATAATCTTGTATAATACCTATTTCTATCAATTAACAACATGGGTCTACAATTTAATTCTGTTAAGCCATCTTGTACCATTTACACTCCAGCTGCTATATTCAACCAGTAAAATATATAAACACAATTAATTCCTTACTTAGTTACTTTATGTTCAGCGAACAATTTCTTAAACCGCCTAACAGACATTGTTGGCAAACTTTACGAGGTATAAAATAGATTGGGTCTTGTTTACGAGTACCTTCTTGTTTGTGGGTAGTTACAATTGTTATAGCATGTTTTGACATTCGTTCATCAATATTAGAACGAGATATGACTCATTTTAGTGTGTGTGTGCTTTGAATTTATGAAGGCTCAGTTTTATTATACACTAGCTTCTGCCCGCGACTTTGGCCGCGTCAAATTTTTGCTCCCCTGACCCTTCCCGCTGCCTCGCATTGCCTGACAGTTTTCTTTCTCAAATAGGCTACCACAAAAATAGTTTTTCAATGCGGACCAGTAGTTCCTGAGATTACCGTGTTCAACCAAACAAACAAACTCTTCAATTTTATAATATTGTAGTATAGATACATAAAATAACGCTTTTTCCCATTGGCGTAGATAGAAAGTACAGAACACCATATGCTACGATCCTTTCCTTACATGGTCTTTTTCTTCGTTTACATTCTTACGTATGGTGTGATTACGAGTGCCACGCATCTAACTTTTCTGAAGAACATAACCGACTATATCACTCGATTGGTTGTTCAAATCTTTGCAAGATTTGCACACCAAATCGTTTGTTCTAACTAAATACAAAAACGAAAGACACCGATTCCTGAAATTAAAGTAATTTTTTACTTTTTTTTTTTAAAGGCCATGATTGTCCATTGATGTGTAAAAGTATTAGATGTGATTTATCACATAAATTACAATCAATCAAGGTGGGTACTATTTCGAGATCCGATTTGTTAAATGCAATTACTCAACACACTCAATTTCGGTTATTGCATGTGCACAAACCAAAAGTGCTACAAAAACGGACATAAGAATAAAAGAAAAATTTCTCAAACTTTTAAAATTCTCATTTTTCACCATCACCACTGAAAACGTTTAGTGCTACTAAAAGCCTCAGACAAAAAGTGTGTGACGTGGCTGGCTTCCAACTAAAAATTTTAGCTGCACTTGCTTTGGGGATATTTTGCGCGAGTCTATTGTAGGTAATAGCAATTAGGTTTAAAGGCGTTACAATTGTGTCTTCGTGATGTTTAAGGGTGTTTCTTGAAATAGAAGCTCTTAGAGTATTGTAGCAATATGGCAAAAACGGAACATTTTTATATAATTTCGCTAAGTATGTCTGTCTAGATGTAACTCAGCCACTATACTCGGAATATATTATCTATACAGCATGTAACAAAAACCCTGTCCGATCCTTAAGGGTATTATTCGGCATCGTACTGCGTACATTATTACGTAACCAATTAATGGATTTGAGATTATTATTTTTCCCTTGTGAATATAATTAAATAAAAATAAAAACGAATTAAACTGATCGCTCGACAAAGTTCACGTGTTACTACGTACAGTTTTGTGCCAAAGAAGCCGCCAGAGCGAGGCGGTTTGTATGATCCTTTGTCATGAACCTGCTTTGTCGCGTGCCGCCAAACAAACTTATAACGAAAGAAAATTACGCTACGTCATACCTTATGCCTACGCGTGGGTATCAGCTGATATTGTTTTGTAGGCATAGTGATCCGGAGACCTAATCATGTTTATCAAGAAACAAATAATTGAATTAAATGTAGCCCTGATAAGGGCTTTTTAGTATGATGTCCTTTGGGCAATGTATCTACCGACTGCAGGTTTCAGTTCTCTTGTTGTTGCATACTTCGGCGATCGTGCTCCACATGTCCACCACCAACACTGATACACATTCGACACCTTTTCACTAAATTTGCACGTACTCTTTGCAGCGCATTTGTGTCCGATTTAAGTGAGTCGAAAGCTGCCACAATTCGAGCTCTGACTTCGATTTCCGAATCGCACTCGCTTTTATAAACAATTTGTTTAACATGACCCCACAATTAAAAATCCAGTGGAATGGCTGATTGGACTAAGACATTGTTTGCGAAACGATAGCGGCACGTGATACGTACAGACGTCCGATCAAAAGCTATCTACACGAAAGACTGGCCATTGGCCAATAAGCAGAGCGCCGGTAGGCAACCAGTCGGCAACATCAAAGAGTCGAACGAGTGCCTACAACGCGGTACTGTAGGGCGGTGGATCTTTGAAATAAAAATAGGTAAAAATAACAAGATTTTGCCGGCGGGTGGAGTGTTGTTAACTTATGAAAATTTGCCATATTCACTGTTATATTTCGCATGGATTATAAAAATAAAAAAATCAATTACCTTTTGTTTTTTTTAAGATACATTTATATAGCATTTTTTCTAGTACGTATGTTGAACGAGGATTACGCCTTTATTGGATCGGACAGGGTTTTTGTTACATATTGTATATTAATACGTGAAGCGGAAACTTTAGATCCCTTTTTACGAAAATTGAGCGGACGGAGGAGTATGAAATTTCGCACACTTATAGTTTATACAGAGAAGAACGAATGCTAATATTTTTTTTAGAATTATGCGTAAAAATACATTATTTTCAATAAATAACACATTACACACACTACTATTCATTACCGTGTATTTAATACACACATGCATAGATATTCTTTTGTTTATGTTCCAAATCTGTGGTCCAATCGAGAATATCTGTCTTTAATATTTTGGTCTATAGTCTTACTGTATGTTAAGTATAACCATAGGTAATAAATTAATTTTATAGATATATAACCTACTTCATTTTTAAAATCTATGATCATATCGAGAATATTTGTCTTTAATATTATTTGTCTATAGTGTTACTGAATGTCAAATATAACCATATTATTTTTTTATATTTATTAATATATATATTTTTTTTTTTATTTAATAATGTATTTCTATTCAAATGAAGTACGGTCGAATTTCGACCAATGGGCGATCACTAGTTTTTATTATTGTCCGAATATCTTTTTTGGACAACTTATTTTCCCTCTTATAACTTATTAGCTTTTGCTATAAACCTTCCTCTTGACTCTGTCTAGAAAACTGTAATGAAAACCGCATTAAAATCCGTTGCGTAGTTTAGAAGGTCTAAGCGTACAAATACGAAATGCGACTTTGATACTATGTAAAGATAATCTAATTCTAACTTAAAATCCCTAACTAGTGTCCCGCGACTTTGCCTGCGGGGATGTTAGAAGTTATTCCACTCCAACGTGCTATCGGGACAAAAAGTAGCGTAATTACTTATTCTCCTCATAATATCAGCTATCTGCCAGTTTCGAAAGAGTTACCGTGGCCTTAGCATATGGGCAACTGTAGAATACGGGTGGGTTTTAGTCAGTAAAAGTCTGACACCCCCGCTTCACGCAGAGCGGGAGACGTCATTAGATGATTTCGCAGCCACAAAAAAAAGCTATCTGCCAATGAACAAACACACAGACAACATTATTTTTAAATCGTTTTTTTTTTTTTGTTAAATGTACTTTCATAATTACGAATTACCTGTGCTGTTATTTTCACATTACAAACGGACACTTCAATTTGATTTATTTGTATAGATGTACAGATAAAGTTATTTTTGCTGACATATCCCTGATCCTGGGAAAAACCTTCGCTTATGCTTTCAAATTAAAATGATTCATCTTTTGACCGTACGCGTATTCCCTGAAATGTGAGCTGTTTGTGATATTACCAGAGAGTATTTTATTAATGTACGTCAATTCTGACTTTGTATAATAACAGGCTGACTTACAAAAAAATGAAATGAAATACGTACTGATATTTCATATAACATCACGCGTAAGTTCCCCAAAAGAAGTAGTCAGAAGTATACGGGGTGGTAGAAACACGCCTTCCATGATACATCATAAGGTAGGCAGAAACTACAATATGCCACCTGCTACGATCCTTACATACATATTCTTTATTACTTTAGCTTCTGCCCGCGACTTCGTCCGCGTTAAATTTCTTGTTACCCCGAACCTTCCCGTCGTCGCGTCGAATCGCCTACCCGTGCGATTTTCCCCATTTTTGCAACATTTTTCAATATTGCTCCACTTTTCTTGATTGTAGTGTAATGTTATATAGCCTATATAACCTTTCTCGATAAAGGGGCTACTCGACACAAAAAGAATTTTTCGATTCGAACTAGTAGTTCCTGAGAATAGCGCGTTCAATCAAACAAACTCTTCAGCTTTATAATATTATATTAGGGTAGATATATGTCTATATAAGTATATAAAAATCAATGCCACTTTTCGTTGTAATTGAACTCCTCCTAAACGGTTGGACCGATTTGAATGATTTTTTTCGTATGCGTTTGGGTGGCACCCTGGATGGTTTAGATTCACTATTGGACCCGGTAGGTGGCGCTGCTATCGAGTTCTAGGAAACAGGACAACGTCTGTACGGTCAGCTAGTATAATATAATATATAGTAATATAGTATAGATTCATTATTCCTTACATACATATTCATGCGTATGACACGCACACGCGAGTACTATGCACCTGACCTTTCTGGAGAAAATCACCAATAAGGTCACTATTTTATTAATCTAATCTAACTAGCCCGTATTTTCCCATAGCAGGGAAAAGGCTTCCATCTCCCTTGTCCACAGAATTCTGTCTTTTGCCACTAGCAAGGCCTGTCCTATCGGTAGGACGCACGTTCGTCCCGCTGTCTTCGTCTCGGCCTGCCGCGACGATATCGTCCGTTCACCGTGTGCGCTAACTACCCCCTTTTTTATCTCGAGGTGGAAATCTTCACGGATGTCCTTCGCCCTGGGGTGAGCGAAGGAGTCTGTCAGACTCTTACTAACTAAAACCACCCCGGTGTTCCGTCCCACACATAAGTCGAGGACCATGGGATCTAATGCGTCTTTCGCGATCCCTGATTCGTGCCGGCCCACCTCTGCGGGTGCGCGTGGATCTGTTGCGTAGAGGGTCCTAAGGAATGGGGGCAACGGATGTAGCGCTAACTACCCTATACTATAACCAAAATGACCAAATGTGATAATTGCAATAAAGGCATAACCAGCAGATCACCAGGACTAGAACGCAGGTCATGTGCTAAGACTGGTGATGCTAAAAAGCTTGCTCCGGTCTTACCGCGAAACAGCTATCTGCACTTCGTAATGCGGACAGTCTGGACTGGATATGTGAAGAATATAACCACAAATCGCCTAACAGAAAATCATGCTTCTTTGTTTCGAACGAGGAAGAAGAAGAAGTGTGAAAGACATGTCCAACATTATGTTAGTGTCAGGTAATAAAAGCCATATTGTCATTAATATCCAGAAATCCAGTCTCTTTTTCTCGATCACATACTTTACCCAACTCGGGAATCAAACCTCAGTAGTACGGCACTTCTACTAGACAACCGTAGCATTCCATTATCGTATCTACCTTCTTTTAAGTGAGAATATAATACTCGTACTTAAATGCTAATAGCATCATTACAGTATCCACAAATGTGTAAACGAAAGAACAGGAAAAATGTAAAATAAACTGTTCTTAAGGAAAATTCTCCCATTTTTCTTAACCGTTTATTCGCTCAGTATTATTTCTTGAAGCATATCTGTTCAAAAACGTTTGTTTTTTTACATCTGAAGGCTTTGGATAAGCTTATTATTTCGCGTTACACCAAAAGTAAATGACTGTATTTTATTATGAGCTTAACTTTTTATTATTTTCTGAAGTATCTAAAATACTTTGTAGCATTTTTAATCGGTAAAGTGGCATTTAGAAAGTCTGATAAATTGAGGTCGTTTGCTAGTCGGGCACAGTTTTATTGTGTTTTTCCATTGAGAATTTCTCAGTGGCAATTCGGAGTATGAATCTTTGTCCGGCTGATGGACCTGGCTTTTACACATCAAAATGAAATATTAAAACTAGGTACTAAATTAAATTGCTAACTATCTATACAAATAAATACAAAAACAAAACGACACTTCGGCGTTGAAGTATGAGTACTGCGATACGGATTATTCCGCATCGTTATAGAACCAGAAGAGGTTATTCTTCGTCTTCTGGGCAAGTTTCTGAATGACATTGCTAATTATTTGGCCAAAGAGCTTAAATTATATTTTAATACTAGATGAGTTCCGTGTTCCTTATCCAACTACTCTGAGAAAAAGAAAAATAAAATTACTAACCTCTTTTTTAAATCCACACATAATCTTAGTTCATATGATAAGCAGGTTAGTGTCTGAGATGGTCTTTTGAGCTTTTCACAAACCACACAGAATTGAGTGGAACTCTCCAGTCAGTGCACGAATTTTTCAGTAATCATGTAGCTTAACTTTGGAGGTCTTCTCTCGAAATCTGTCAACGATGAAACCGATACGTATGAGCCCGTACTAAAGTAATTGAACCGAAAAACAAGTGACAAATTTAATATTCTGGCCGAGTAATAATATGATTGCTGCTCTTTTTTACTGTCCTTTCCAAAATCATTGGATAAGAACAGTCATAGGCATAAGTTAGGTATAGGTACTTACAATGTTTAACATAATTTTACGTCCAATTTTTGTCATTAACGGACTTTTTTATAATTTTCATATTTTATAGCTTCTGTCCGCGACTTCGTCCGCTTTAAATTTCTTGTTCCCCCACCCAAAGACTATTCTGAATGCCCCGACCCTTCCCGTCGCGTCGAATCGCCTACCCGTGCTATTTTCCCCGTTTTTGCAACATTTTTCATTACTGCTCCACTCTTCTTGGTTGTAGCGTGATGTTATATAACCTATAGCCTTCCTCGTTAAATAGACTACCTAACACAAAAATATTTTTTCAATTCGTACCAGTAGTTCCTGAGATTACCGCGTTCAATCAAAAAAACAAACTCTTCAGCTTTATAATATTATGTATAGATAGTAAGTATTTATGTAGGTACGATATGGAGATTTCTTTGAAATAAATTAATGAATAAAATTCGTCGGGAGTATGAACGACTGAGAAATCGTTATGTCATTGATTATTTGTTTGATCCCGGAACCCCTACTAACTTTGGCTGAAACTACGAATTTCATTTTCAAGAAGTAGACCCTCTGATTTAAAATGATGTTAAGCTGTATAAATAACATTCTCTCTTCCCAATCACCTTTCCGTTTCACCACTAAAAGCAATATAGCAGCACAAGCCATCAATACTAAGCGTTGAATACTTTGTTTCATGATCCAATACAATTTTACGATAGCTGTACGTATTTTAGATTTCGTCGGTTTACGATAGTGTTATTAAATGCAAATGATGGACAGTAGCACTGATCGGGTAAACCGTAAAGTATATTTGATATTTACTTTGTAATACAAGTTAAAGACGCTAAGATTGTTGGGGTTTATTGAAGTGTTTCCATAACATGACATCAAGCCTGAAGGCATAATCCCCAAGGCTTAGGTAGAGGTGTACCTTATCCTACGCCCACAAGTCGCCAATTATGTTAAGTCCCATACAGGTAACAGGGTGCAAGCCTATTACGATTCACCTGGCGCAAAATCCAAATTCTGGGCTGCTACTGAGAAATTTCAGATGGAAAATCCCGACCTTGGCATCGAAACAAGAATCTTATGCTTACTAGTAAAGTTTCTGCTAGGGTCGCGAGATTTGTTCGAAAAAGATACCGTGGCCCTGGAATATGGGCAACTGAAGGAACACGGGTTGGTTTTAGGCACTAAAAGTCTGACACGCCCTCCCACTCCGCCCAAGAGCGGGAGAAATCATTTGATGATTTCCCACCCACATAAAAAAAACCAGTAGCATTTGCGACCACTACATCAACACTAGCTGACACATTACCAATGATTTAATTTAATGTTCTGAGTCTCGTAGTGTTAATTACTTTGCATACCTACCCATATTGTGAAGAATCAAGTTTATCTAACTGAACAAACAGCTGTGTTGCTGAGGATTTTCTTGCGCCACTTCTTCTACCCAGGTACTAGGAAGTGACGAAGGCTGGGCGCGTTGAGGAACTGTCTTATGCAATTTTGATGTTTGAAAAGTGCTAATGCATAGTTTTAATAAATGACTTTTTAATTTAACTAGTGATCGCCCATTGGTCGAAATTTGACCGTACTTCATTTGAATAGAAATACATTATTAAACGAAAAAATATAGATAATAATAAATATAAAATAATAATATGGTTATATTTGACATTCAGTAACACTATAGAGAAATTGTTGACGCTGTACTACTGTGGAGAGGGTTCGCTGGCGGGATGGTGATGGCCAGGATCAGGACGTAGGTGTAATGAGTAAAGAATACTTCTTCAGGACTCTCTTTTTTATTTTCTTAATACTTCTTAATTGCTGGATATGGAACAACAGGGAATGAATTATCACAGAAATTTGTTCTATTTTTATAGAATTTTCCCTATTAATTTTAATTAATTATGACGGTTCCAAATGTCATAATTATAACCAGCCTGTACAATCGTGAGGCATACAACCTCTACAGTTTGCACACGACACTAAGTTTTGTATGGGAAACTAACTAATGCCATACTTGACACTCCCCATAAAACCACAAAAAATATTTCTTATAAATCTAAACTAAATTCCTATCGTCACTAATACAAATAATATTAAAGACAAATATTCTCGATATGATCATAGATTTTATAAATGAAATAGGTTATATATCTATAAAATTAATTTATTACCTATGGTTATACTTGACATTCAGTAAGACTATAGACACAAAATCAGGCTTACCAACTTCGGGGTTTTCCCAAATTTAGGGGGTAAATAAGAGGATTGAGATTTTTTAGGGGAGTTCCATTTTTAGGGGTATTCTTAGGGATTTTTTGCCATCTTACATTTCTCACTGTGTTTTTGATTACAATAAAAGTATTAGCGACTTCTAGTACGGTTCCTCGATACTAAGAATGCAGAGTGAATGATTAACAAATGTCGCGTAATAAATATAGACAAATATTACTACTGTGTGCCGGTCTATGACTACTGAACATTCGTTGGTTATTTTCATTATAATTTTTTTGCGGATTTTTTTAGTAATTGTGGCAATTTTAGGGGTTTTTAAATTAAGCTTTAAGGGTAAATATTTGGGTGGCGGTACGAAGGCTTAATGCCAAGAATACCGCCCCAGGACCCGACGGCTTGCCTGGCAAAGCATGGGTCCTGGCCTTAGAGGCTCTCGGGCCTCGACTCAGGGGGCTCCTTAGCGCATGCTTGGAGAGGGGCCAGTTCCCACTTCGTTGGAAGACGGGGAAACTGGTCCTCATTAAGAAGCCTGGGCGCCCAGCGGACTCTCCGTCCGCTTACCGGCCCATCGTGCTGCTCGACGAGGTGGGCAAGCTCTTTGAAAGAGTGATTGCAGACCGCCTCGTCGGGTGGCTGGTGCGAGTGGGGCCGGACTTGTCGGACGGCCAGTACGGCTTCCGCAAGGGGCGCTCAACGGTGGACGCCATCATGCGCGTGCGAGCCCTCACGACGGGGGATGCAGTGGCCCGGGGTGGGGTCGTCTTGGCGGTGTCTCTTGACATCGCCAATGCCTTCAACACCCTACCCTGGAGTTGCATTAGGGAGGCACTCCGGTATCACCGGATGCCGACCTACCTCTGTCGCGTGGTCGAGGCCTATCTGACGGATAGGGCCGTTATCTACCCCGGTCACCAGGGGGAGTGGAACCGGCGAGAGATGTCGTGCGGTGTCCCACAGGGATCGGTCCTGGGGCCGCATCTGTGGGACATCGGTTACGACTGGGTGCTGCGCGCCGACCTCCCTAGCGGCGTCAGTGTAGTGTGCTACGCTGACGACACGCTGGTCCTTGCGCAGGGGAGGTCGTACGAGGCGGCGGCCGAATTAATGACACGCGGGGTTGCGACAATCGTCGATAGGATCCGGCAATTGGGACTCGAGGTGGCATTGCACAAGTCCGAGGCCATGGGTTTTCATGGTCCTCGGAACGCGCCACCTGCGGGTTCCCAACTTACGGTAGGAGGGGTTCACATCGGCGTCGAGTCGACGATGAAGTACCTGGGACTTGTCCTCGACAGCCGGTGGAACTTCGTTGAGCATTTCCGACGTTTGGCTCCCAGACTGGAGCGGGCTGGGGCTGCATTAAAGCGGCTCCTGCCCAATCTGGGGGGTCCAAACGCCTCCTGCCGGAGGCTCTACACGGGGATCGTGCGGTCCATGGCCCTCTACGGGGCACCGGTGTGGGCACCCTCACTGAGGCTGCGCCCAGCGCGCCGGTTGTTTGCGGCCCAGAGGGTCATGGCCATCCGGTTAATCCGGGGATACCGCACGGTCTCGTGCGAGGCGGCGAGTCTCCTTGCCGGAGTGCCGCCATGGGATCTGGAGGCAAAGGTCCTCGCGCACATGTGGGAGTGGCGCGAGGAGGCGAAACGCCGGGGCGAAACTCCGCTGCCGCGACAAATCGCGGCACGGCGGACAGAGCTCCGGTGTGATCTCATGGCGACATGGCGGGTACGATTGTCGCAACCCAGTGCTGGGCACGCCACAATTGCGGCGGTAAGTCCCCTCTTTGAGGAGTGGATAGAGAGGCGCCACGGCGTCCTCACCTTCCGCCTGACGCAGGTTCTCACCGGGCATGGGTGCTTCGGTGGGTTCCTGTTCAGGATAAAGCGGGAGGATACGTCCGGGTGTTTCCATTGCGAGGATCGTCTGGAGGACACGGTGGAGCATACGGTGGAGGTGTGCCCTGCCTGGGCGGAGCACCGCCGTGTCCTCGTGGAGGCGATCGGCGGCGGCGACCTCTCGCGTCCGGCCCTGGTGCGAGCCATGGTACGGAGCGAGAGGGAATGGGAAGCCGTCACCTCCTTCTGCGAAGCAGTAATGCTCGCGAAGGAGGAGGCGGGGCGCGTGAGGGAGTGGCAGTCTCTGCGCCCTCACGCCCCTAGCCGCCGCAGGAGGAGACGCCCCGGGCGTCGGGAGTCGATTGCGGACTCCCGGCCACCGTAGGCGCGAGCTTGCGGGTGGCGAGCAATGGGTAGCTCGCCACCCGGTAAGGACCAGGCTCGGGTCGATGGCGCGCAGTGTTCCACGCGCGCCTCAAAGAGATGTCAGCAGCAGTGTAGGGGTCTACTAGGACCGATGCCTGCCGGGGTCGCGTGATTGTTCGAAAGAGATACCGTGACCCTGGCACATGGGCAACTGATGGAACACGGGTGGGTTTTAGTCAGTAAAAGACACGCCCTCCCGCTCCGCCCAGAGCGGGAGAAGTCATTTGATGATTTCCCATCCTGAAAAAAAAAAAAAAAAAAAAAAAAAGGGTAAATATTTCTGGGTGTTGGTAACACTGCACAAAATAATAAAGACAGATTTGGAACATAAACAAAAGAATATCTATGCATGTGTGTATTAGATACACGGTAATGAACAGTAGTGTGTGTAACGTGTTATTTATTGAAAATAATGTATTTTAACGCATAATTTAAAAAAATATTAGCATTCGTCACTTCTTCTCTGTATAAACTATAAGTGTGCGAAATTTCATACTCCTCCGTCCGCCCAATTTTCGTAAAAAGGGATCCAAAGTTTTCGCTTCACGTATTAATATATAGATTTACTTGGTAGTCAGTTAGAAAGGTAAATTACTGCTGTTACAGCCCACTCCCTCTTGAAGAGAGGTAGCACAACATTGGGAACATTACAGGCTAATTATGCCAACTTTTCTTGAACTGGAGATTAAACTCACCTCTAGACCAGTGAGGAAAATAGATAATCCGTTCTTGTCGTCCTCTTTTTATAATACTTACTAACTTCTGCCCGCGACTTCGTTCGCGTCAAATTTTTGCTCCCCTGACCCTTCCCGTCGCACCGATTTGCCTGCTAGTTTTCGTTCATTTTTCGTTGCTGCTCGCTCCTTTTGAGTTATAGTGAGTGTACGCTGCCAGGCTAGACCTCACAATACGATTTCAAGTGCGCAGTGGAAGTGTGATAATCGTGGGGCTCTAGAGACAAGAAGTGGAAGCGTACTGTCCGCCGTACGCGGAGCAGACAATCAAATCAAACAACTCACCTACAATACAACAAAAGCACTTACCTGGTGGTTGAAGGGCACTGCTTCTGGGGTTACCTGGAGTTCTGTATGTAAGTGAGTGTATATGTATCGTGTCGTGACGTTACGAGTATTCTTCAGGTTAGAATCCGCTGCAACAAGGCTTGGAGACAATCACAGCATGCGGTCTTCAAATCACTCGTTCCCAACAGCGTCACACTTTGCTTAACCTTCAAACTATTTATCGAAAATATGTCCAAAACCCGTGTTATTACGTCAAATTAGGGGTTATTAACAATCCAAACAATGGGTCATGACAGATTGTCCACAAAACGACCGGGGTAAATGATTACTTTACAAAAGAAGTAAGTACAAATTTTAGTAATTGTGGCAATTTTAGGGGTTTTTAAATTAAGCTTTAAGGGTAAATATTTCTGGGTGTTGGTAACACTGCACAAAATAATAAAGACAGATTTGGAACATAAACAAAAGAATATCTATGCATGTGTGTATTAGATACACGATAATGAACAGTAGTGTGTGTAACGTGTTATTTATTGAAAATAATGTATTTTAACGCATAATTTAAAAAAATATTAGCATTCGTCACTTCTTCTCTGTATAAACTATAAGTGTGTGAAATTTCATACTCCTCCGTCCGCCCAATTTTCGTAAAAAGGGATCCAAAGTTTTTGCTTCACGTATTAATATATAGATTTACTTGGTAGTCAGTTAGAAAGGTAAATTACTGCTGTTACAGCCCACTCCCTCTTGAAGAGAGGTAGCACAACATTGGGAACATTACAGGCTAATTATGCCAACTTTTCTTGAACTGGAGATTAAACTCACCTCTAGACCAGTGAGGAAAATAGATAATCCATTCTTGTCGTCCTCTTTTTATAATACTTACTAACTTCTGCCCGCGACTTCGTCCGCGTCAAATTTTTGCTCCCCTGACCCTTCCCGTCGCACCGATTTGCCTGCTAGTTTTCGTTCATTTTTCGTTGCTGCTCGCTCCTTTTGAGTTATAGTGAGTGTACGCTGCCAGGCTAGACCTCACAATACGATTTCAAGTGCGCAGTGGAAGTGTGATAATCGTGGGGCTCTAGAGACAAGAAGTGGAAGCGTACTGTCCGCCGTACGCGGAGCAGACAATCAAATCAAACAACTCACCTACAATACAACAAAAGCACTTACCTGGTGGTTGAAGGGCACTGCTTCTGGGGTTACCTGGAGTTCTGTATGTAAGTGAGTGTATATGTATCGTGTCGTGACGTTACGAGTATTCTTCAGGTTAGAATCCGCTGCAACAAGGCTTGGAGACAATCACAGCATGCGGTCTTCAAATCACTCGTTCCCAACAGCGTCACACTTTGCTTAACCTTCAAACTATTTATCGAAAATATGTCCAAAACCCGTGTTATTACGTCAAATTAGGGGTTATTAACAATCCAAACAATGGGTCATGACAGATTGTCCACAAAACGACCGGGGTAAATGATTACTTTACAAAAGAAGTAAGTACAAATTTTAGTAATTGTGGCAATTTTAGGGGTTTTTAAATTAAGCTTTAAGGGTAAATATTTCTGGGTGTTGGTAACACTGCACAAAATAATAAAGACAGATTTGGAACATAAACAAAAGAATATCTATGCATGTGTGTATTAGATACACGATAATGAACAGTAGTGTGTGTAACGTGTTATTTATTGAAAATAATGTATTTTAACGCATAATTTAAAAAAATATTAGCATTCGTCACTTCTTCTCTGTATAAACTATAAGTGTGTGAAATTTCATACTCCTCCGTCCGCCCAATTTTCGTAAAAAGGGATCCAAAGTTTTTGCTTCACGTATTAATATATAGATTTACTTGGTAGTCAGTTAGAAAGGTAAATTACTGCTGTTACAGCCCACTCCCTCTTGAAGAGAGGTAGCACAACATTGGGAACATTACAGGCTAATTATGCCAACTTTTCTTGAACTGGAGATTAAACTCACCTCTAGACCAGTGAGGAAAATAGATAATCCATTCTTGTCGTCCTCTTTTTATAATACTTACTAACTTCTGCCCGCGACTTCGTCCGCGTCAAATTTTTGCTCCCCTGACCCTTCCCGTCGCACCGATTTGCCTGCTAGTTTTCGTTCATTTTTCGTTGCTGCTCGCTCCTTTTGAGTTATAGTGAGTGTACGCTGCCAGGCTAGACCTCACAATACGATTTCAAGTGCGCAGTGGAAGTGTGATAATCGTGGGGCTCTAGAGACAAGAAGTGGAAGCGTACTGTCCGCCGTACGCGGAGCAGACAATCAAATCAAACAACTCACCTACAATACAACAAAAGCACTTACCTGGTGGTTGAAGGGCACTGCTTCTGGGGTTACCTGGAGTTCTGTATGTAAGTGAGTGTATATGTATCGTGTCGTGACGTTACGAGTATTCTTCAGGTTAGAATCCGCTGCAACAAGGCTTGGAGACAATCACAGCATGCGGTCTTCAAATCACTCGTTCCCAACAGCGTCACACTTTGCTTAACCTTCAAACTATTTATCGAAAATATGTCCAAAACCCGTGTTATTACGTCAAATTAGGGGTTATTAACAATCCAAACAATGGGTCATGACAGATTGTCCACAAAACGACCGGGGTAAATGATTACTTTACAAAAGAAGTAAGTACAAATTTTAGTAATTGTGGCAATTTTAGGGGTTTTTAAATTAAGCTTTAAGGGTAAATATTTCTGGGTGTTGGTAACACTGCACAAAATAATAAAGACAGATTTGGAACATAAACAAAAGAATATCTATGCATGTGTGTATTAGATACACGATAATGAACAGTAGTGTGTGTAACGTGTTATTTATTGAAAATAATGTATTTTAACGCATAATTTAAAAAAATATTAGCATTCGTCACTTCTTCTCTGTATAAACTATAAGTGTGTGAAATTTCATACTCCTCCGTCCGCCCAATTTTCGTAAAAAGGGATCCAAAGTTTTTGCTTCACGTATTAATATATAGATTTACTTGGTAGTCAGTTAGAAAGGTAAATTACTGCTGTTACAGCCCACTCCCTCTTGAAGAGAGGTAGCACAACATTGGGAACATTACAGGCTAATTATGCCAACTTTTCTTGAACTGGAGATTAAACTCACCTCTAGACCAGTGAGGAAAATAGATAATCCATTCTTGTCGTCCTCTTTTTATAATACTTACTAACTTCTGCCCGCGACTTCGTCCGCGTCAAATTTTTGCTCCCCTGACCCTTCCCGTCGCACCGATTTGCCTGCTAGTTTTCGTTCATTTTTCGTTGCTGCTCGCTCCTTTTGAGTTATAGTGAGTGTACGCTGCCAGGCTAGACCTCACAATACGATTTCAAGTGCGCAGTGGAAGTGTGATAATCGTGGGGCTCTAGAGACAAGAAGTGGAAGCGTACTGTCCGCCGTACGCGGAGCAGACAATCAAATCAAACAACTCACCTACAATACAACAAAAGCACTTACCTGGTGGTTGAAGGGCACTGCTTTTGGGGTTACCTGGAGTTCTGTATGTAAGTGAGTGTATATATATCGTGTCGTGACGTTACGAGTATTCTTCAGGTTAGAATCCGCTGCAACAAGGCTTGGAGACAATCACAGCATGCGGTCTTCAAATCACTCGTTCCCAACAGCGTCACACTTTGCTTAACCATCAAACTATTTATCGAAAATATGTCCAAAACCCGTGTTATTACGTCAAATTAGGGGTTATTAACAATCCAAACAATGGCTCATGACAGATTGTCCACAAAACGACCGGGGTAAATGATTACTTTACAAAAGATCGCGAGATTCAAGCGGCGACATGCTTTTCTTGTTAAGCATCAAATTCAAGAGAAGGAAGTGTGTCAACGTCAAATTGACAAGTTAGATGTCACTTCGTTACACGCGCATTCCGTTAGGCGCACAGATAATAAACGGGACAGAACAGTGAGTCAAGCTTAAAAGATAGACATATGCTCTCGCGGACGTTTTTTTAGAACTTTTTAAAAGAAACAATTTTGTCATACATGATTTTTGCGTTACTTTAACCGTTTACGCAGCGCACGCAACGGAAACTCTCAAAAGGAATAAATTTTCCCCGTTTTTGCAACATTTTTCATTACTGCTCCGCTCCTCTTAGTTGTAGCGTGATTTTATATAACTTATAGCCTACTTCGATAAATAGGCTACCGAACACAAAAAGATTTTTTCAATTCGGACCAGCAGTTCCTGAGATTAGCGCGTTCAATCAAACAAACAAACAAACTCTTCAGCTTTATAATATTATATAGTAATATATAGTATAGATTCACATAACTGGAAGCAAAAAAAAAACCCGATTTGAGTACTTAATTACTAACTGTTCCACCTAATATGTGGGGTGGTTATCTGTAAAGTGCATTTCAGAAACCAATCTACGTGGTCTTCACATGGTCTGACCAAGATGCGTACTTCTCAGAGTAGCCAGATAAGAAACGGTGACCGCAACTAGTTTTTATTTTTTAAATAAGACTAGCTTTTGCCTGAGGTTTCGCCCGTGTATTATACATATAAACCATCCTCCCGACACTACTCATCATCATGATCACTATCACTCTGTCTATTGATGAAAACCGCATTAAAATCCGTTGCATAGTTTAAAAGATATATGCGTACATATATGAAATGCAACATTATACTAAGTAAAGATTGACGTGTACCAAATCATTTTTCATTTATAACATCATCAAGTTCCTGTCTCAATGTCACTTAAGTCCGATTGTCACTTAAGTCCGATTTCCTTGCAATACTTACCTGTATAAAGAACCCAGTATTGCAGTATAATTAGCAACAAATTAATCACGGGCCGCATTGTTTGAAGACAATATTGTTACCCGTAATTGATATCGCGAGTAGACGAGCTACATAACTGAAACCGGTAATTTAGTGGACAATTAGTAAAACCAAGTCGGTATAGAAATATCTTCCCAAAACGTTGACTTCGCTAAGAAAAATCTACTTTGCCAATTGTACCTACCTATCTATAGTCGGTGTAGCAATCCTCCTAAATCTTTCAGTTCTCCATATATTTCAACTTTTGCCAATATTTGAATAAATTTCCTTCTGCATTCTTCTTGGTTTGACTCGATTTCATGCCTTTCATTTTCATGACCTGCATGAAGAACTAATAAAAAATTATGACTGTCATCTTAATACTTATACCACGGGTAGGTATTGCAAGGGATGGATTTGGGGAAGCCTTTTTTTTCTGGGTGGGAAATCATCAAATGACGTCTCCCGCTCTGGGTGTAGTGGAAGGGCGTGTCAGACTTTTATTGACTAAAACCCACCCGTGTTTCTTCAGTTACCCATATGCCAGAGCCACGATATCTCTTTAGAACAAATCTCGCGACCCTGGCAGGCATAGTTCCCCTACAGTTTTGCTGACATCTCTTTGAGTGCGCGTGGAACACTACGCGCCGTCGACACGGGCCTGGTCCTTACCGGGCGGCGATCTAATCATTGCTCGCTGCCCGTTGGGGTAGGCGTTTGCTCAGCTGTGCCTGTGGGACAGCATAAGCTAATAAAAAAACGAATTCCATTATTCACTTGTACGAACACAAAGATACTGTTAGTGCTGTCAACAAAATTCTATAGCAAAATGACAACTGCCTTACTTTTACCATCTAACATTAATTTCAAGAGCAATTTGTGGGTTTTAAAAGTTGCCCGTCTGTATCGTACAAAGTCACACAATAGGAGTCCACAGATTGATGTTTAATATTAAGTGAATCTACTAACTCAGCACCATTTATCATCTCAGGAAAGGTAGTATTTGATGTGTATACTTTGAATCCCTTTAATAAGTTTGAATCACTATCGATTTAATAAGATCTAGAAATCCTTTGAACTATCCCGAGTTTTTTACTACTAATAATAATGTAAGAGTTATTTAAATTGGATTTCTAAACTCCGTAGACGCGATGGATGTAAATATCTAAACATGATAAAACAACAAAATACATGAATTTGATGTCTTTTTTTGGGATCATTGACCGCAGTTTGCCTATTTATTAAAACTTTATACACAAGTAAAAAATACTGTACAAAGGCCAGGCCGGCTTGGCCTTTGTACAGTATTTTTAATGCCTGTGGCATTTTCTACCAGTCCACGCAGTTATTGAGAGCACTTGGAAATGATAGTTTAAAATCAGTTTTTTTTTTTTTTTTTTTGTATAAACTTCACAGATGTGAACAACGATATCGAAACAAGATAAAATATTAGAAAACAGTTTTTCTCAACTCATACTAACAAAATTGGCAGCGGTCATTGTCCTCCCAAAAAACATCTAAGTAATGTTTTTTATCGTGTTTAGATACCTATCGCATCTGCGGACTTTACCTAGCCAATTACCACAAATAATAAATGCACAAAGAACTCTGTCTGTATGCCAGGTTCATTTTCATGCCTTAATGGCTAGAGCTCAGAATATGTGATCCTGGTAGTACTTTTCCGTGGCATAATTTTTGATGTCAAAGTGGACATAGGCAGGCACCACCAGTCTATTAGAAAGCTTGTATGAAAAACCATGAAAGGTTATTTTACACATGATTTTTTTTACCAATACCTACAATACTTCTTAATTAGTTTCCCTCCCACAAATAGATCTTCCACACACAACCCATATTAATAAAATCTGAAATATAATAGAATAGAGATGTCTCGAAAAATATATACTATATAACTACTGATGGGTCCTCATCTGTAAACCCGAGTGCCCATCACTCAATGTCTCCAAGTTTGTGTAGTTCATCGAGCTGGTCGCAAATAAAACCCGCTTTGTATCATGTGGATAGGTTGCTAGCTAAAGTATTGCAATAAAGAATTGAGTATTGAGTATTGAGTATTGAGTATTGGTACTGGTTTTGCTCGAGATTTAAAACAGATTTATATAATAATAACTAACAAGTTTACCAGAAAAGACCTGGAGTTACTGATATAGCTTGCAGAGTAAGTAGGCTAAAGTGGCAGTGGGCTGGCCATGTTTGTCGAAAGACTGATAGCCGATGGAGCAGACGAGTCCTGGAGTGGACACCGCGTATCGGCAAGCGTAGTGTGGGACGCCCCACAGCTAGATGGACCGACGACCTCTAAAAGGTGGCTGGGACAGACTGGATGCGGAAGGCGGAGGACAGGATGTTCTGGCACAGCATGGGAGAGGCCTATGTCCAGCAGTGGACTGCGATAGGCTGAGTTGATGGATATAATAACTAACTTCTGCCACCCATTTTTCATTAGACCGTTTTACTCCCACATAAATGTAAACTTAGCTGCAATAAAATTAGACTTCATTTAGAAAAACACTGCCATAAAAATAAAGAAAGGTTTTCTTTTCTGTTTGCAATAGTATTATATCATGGAAGATTTCTTAAAAAAAATAAAAAAAAACTTGGAAGTTGAAGACAAAAGAAAACAAAGTATAGGTACCAGCCCAATCTAAATTTACATTTAAATTTAAATTATAGTCCATTTATATTCTAAAATTCCGCATTATTCCTTAGAATAGAATAAAACATTGCTGCTACCGGTATTTTATATCTTAATGTATATAAATTACACGTCACGTTGTTTGTCCGGGATGGACTCCTAAACTACTTTTAATTATTTGTGTATTATTTGACAGTCACAAGTATCTGTTAGCTCCAAACGATTTGAGCAAAAATTTGACGCGGAAGAAGTCGCGGACAGAAGCTAGTAAACTTATAAAATAACTTTGTATTTATATCCTTTTTCCAACTTTGTTGGGGCTGGCTTCCAATTTTATCGGATTTCGCTGAATAACAGTATTTTACATGAGCGACTGCGTATCTGACCTCCACGAACCACTTACTGGATAACACGACTCCTCGGTAATACTGGTAGTCAGACTTTCGAACTTCGGACTACCAAGATTGTCAAAGATCTATTAATGGCAGCCGTAGACATAATTTAGAGCCTAGAGCCAGGATAATAATAATTTTGGGCCAAATAAGCGAAAATAAGACATATTTTTCTTTGCCTCCTGTTATCAGTAACAAAAGATTAGACAATCTTAGACATATAGACATAATCAAAGCAAGAAAGGTCAATCAATATACTTTGACCAAATTGCCCGTAACTAATGACAGGACAGACTCTTTTATTCGTACATCGTCTACATTAAGCCGATGTTAAGAGACTTTCTTATAAGATGTTAGTAAGTACGTACTGGGTCGTCTAGGTTGGGGCTCCTAAACTTGCGATAAAATATCCTCTTCTAAGGTGGCCTAAAATGTTATTCATTCCTCACTTCTCTTCGATCATCTTCATTTCTTTAGGTCCTAATGATCCTTAACCATTTTTAACCGACTTCAAAAAAGGAGGAGGTTATCAATTCGACTGTATTTTTTTTCCAGGATCAGATCGTATTAACGCATTCTAAATAAAATAAAAAATATAAATAAATAACATTCATGACACACGTACAGACGCCAACGCATAAAGCTACTACAATCTGTTTAATTTCTTTAATAGGTTTTCAACTTTGTCGCTAAAGCATTAGGTTCAAGATTTATTGGGAAAATTTTACTATTTGTAACCTAATTAACATAAAAAACCTGTCAAGAGCGATTCGGACTCCGTACCATCATATGTAAATATTTTATTGCTTAGGGTCGGTTCACATCTGACGGAAGATGCGTCGCGTATCATCGGTCGCGTAACGCCAGAACAGATGGGCACGCCACAATTGCGGCGGTAAGTCCCCTCTTTGAGGAGTGGAGAGAGAGGCGCCACGGCGTCCTCACCTTCCGCCTGACGCAGGTTCTCACCGGGCATGGGTGCTTCGGTGGGTTCCTGTTCAGGATAAAGCGGGAGGATACGTCCGTCCTTGCAATGGAAACACCATTGCAAGGATCGTCTGGAGGACACGGTGGAGCATACGGTGGAGGTGTGCCCTGCCTGGGCGGAGCACCGCCGTGTCCTCGTGGAGGCGATCGGCGGCGGCGACCTCTCGCGTCCGGCCCTGGTGCGAGCCATGGTACGGAGCGAGAGGGAATGGGAAGCCGTCACCTCCTTCTGCGAAGCAGTAATGCTCGCGAAGGAGGAGGCGGGGCGCGTGAGGGAATGGCAGTCTCTGCGCCCTCACGCCCCTAGCCGCCGCAGGAGGAGACGCCCCGGGCGTCGGGAGTCGATTGCGGACTCCCGGCCACCGTAGGCGCGAGCTTGCGGGTGGCGAGCAATGGGTAGCTCGCCGCCCGGTAAGGACCAGGCTCGGGTCGACGGCGCGCAGTGTTCCACGCGCGCCTCAAAGAGATGTCAGCAGCAGTGTAGGGGTCTACTAGGACCGATGCCTGCCGGGGTCGCGTGATTGTTCGAAAGAGATACCGTGACCCTGGCACATGGGCAACTGATGGAACACGGGTGGGTTTTAGTCAGTAAAAGTCTGACACGCCCTCCCGCTCCGCCCAGAGCGGGAGAAGTCATTTGATGATTTCCCATCCTGAAAAAAAAAAAAAAAAAAACGCCAGAACAGACAATTATATGAGAAAACATTCAACCTTTCACACTTAACCGATGATGCGTTAGTGCGTCGAGCGTACAGCGTCTGTTCCGTTTCCGTCAACGCATTGTCGGCTGACGTAAAGAGCGGCACCTCCTCGCCACGCGTATATTCACTGATGCATTCAGACTAGGCATAACATCAGCGGAGATCGTTTGTGTACTGACCGTTCGAAGTTTTCTTGCATTGAAAATGTTTGATACAAAACGATTTATCACGGAAATGCCAAATTACGCCCGACGCATCTTCCGTCAGATATAAAAACACACTATTTGACCGAATAGACGCGACCGATGATACTCTCGACGCATCTTCCGTCAGATGTGAACCGACCCTAAAAGTAACTATTGCAGTTTTAAATCAGTGCCATCTCTTGACTGATAGTGGGATTTATGTGACAAATCTTTCCAGATAGAAAAAACCACTAGATCAAGGAAGTAGTGACCTCTGTTTAACCCTTGGGAGAATACATGCGTAATGTTTTGTGATGTGACAAATAAATTAGGTAAGTACATTTTTGGTCCACTCCATTTCCCACTGTTCTTCTAGCCACACTCTAATGCCTAAATAAACTACCCGAAAAGTCCAACAAGGACGATACGTCATTTTTTTACTCGCGTATAAGAGTCGAGAAAAATAATGTATCTTTCAAGCAAATATTTACTTACGGACAAACATATTTAGTAAAGGAAACTAAGTAAGTATACAATTTATTTAATTTCGTTATTTTTACTGTCGTTTGCCCGCGGCTTCGCTCACGTGGAAGTTGAAAATGATACCACATGAACGTATTGTAATAAAATAGGGTACCCTTGCTCTAAAAAAACTTATTGAATCCATACTAATATTATAAATGCAAAAGTAACTCTGTCTGTCTTTCTGTCTGTCTGTCTCGCTTTCGCGAAAACTACTGAACCGATTTAAATGAAATTTGGTACACAGATAGTTTAGAGCCTGAGAAAGGACATAGGCTACATTTTATCCCATTAGTATGTTCCCGCGGGATAAATTCCGACCTCCACGCGGGCGAAGCCGCTGGCAAAAGGTAGTACTTATGGATGGGTACCCAAATGCATCTAATCGCCATTACTCGATAATCTCAAACTATAAACTGACTTGTAGGTATTACAGGGTAAGGAAAATAACACGTAACACATTGTATCATTTAAAGGTACACCACACACCTCATTTATTTCAAATCGCTACTCTTCTAAAATTGTTTTACAACGTTTTAGGTACCTAATATTTAAGAATATTATAGTAACAAAACTTACGTCCGTCTTCGATGCTGGTCCCGAGCAAAGTACTCTGTGGTCCCGAGCGAATAGACCGAGTGCAACCCCGTGTTCTAAACCGTTGTCTCAGAACCTCGTTATTTCAACACTAGTGTTGCCAGTATTATCCATCAAAAGTCCCAATAATCGACTAAGATCACACATTACAATTATTATATTGTTTTAAAACCTAACAGTATCATACCTAATACCAGGATATAGCTTAATCAGCCTATTAAGTATGTTTCCACAACTAGGACACAAGCGTCCCCTCTCCGAGACGGAGTTGACTGTTGTCTACCGCCCAGGCCCAGCCCGGGTTCGTAGATGTCACATGTCTTCGAATTTTTGGTCCTAGGACATACGGGTTTCCTCCGATGCTTTCTTTCACCGTTTTGAGAACAATGATGATTCAATTTTTGTACAAAGTAAACCACCTGCTTGAGTTCCTAGTTGGTACCCTCGACCTGCAACTCGTAGATACAAATGAGACATCACTGTGCGTATCCACCAGTATATACATCTACGTGATGTGGCAATTAAATAACCGGACTGATGCTGCTGCTGGAAAATAGTGAACGCACTGCGGCAGGTTTGAGCATGTCTTTGCCTGGTGATGCTTCCCCAACCTTGAGATGAAATTGAACGGCTGTGCGACGTTCAGTTTCACCGTAACAGTCCTTACGCTGGCATCCCGTCGAAAAAATACAGTTTTTGAGTGGCAATTAAGATTGGAGTATTGGATTGGCAATAAGGAGGGACGTGAAATGACAGCAGATGATCCGCGCCCTGGACGACCCTCAACATCCAATACGGACGAAAACATCCAGAAAATTGGTGAAATGATCCGGAAAAATCATCATTTGAGTGTGCGAGCTCTTGCTGAATTCTCAGGTATCAACAAAGAAACTGTCCGTCAGATTTTGCATCAATCATTCAAGATTGCACAAAAATGGTACTAAAACTCCTTGTCTGCGAAGGCGTTCTTCGCAAAATACGGCATCACCGTAGTGGAAAACCCACCGCCCGCGCCCGATCTAGCCCCCTGTAACTTTTTATTACCCAACGTCAAATAGGGGCTTAAGGGAACAAGATTCGACAGTGAGGTAAAGCAAATGCTGATGATTCTTTAAGGATCTGAATGGACAATAATTTACATTTAACCTCTAAGTCCCTGAGATACCACATTTGGTATGTATACAATCGTTTTTTAATTGTGTCTGTAAGTACGGTAATTGACCGGTTAAATGACACGAGATGATATGACATGAGATTGGACTGGGTAGTTTGTTTTTCTGTTGTGTTCAACTTCCAATTTTTTACAGTGTGGTTGTGAAAACTTTCTAGTGTACTATTGCGCAGAGATAAAAAATCATATTTATTTTTATGACAATGTTTTTCTGGACATAAACTAATTTAATTAAAGCTTTAAGTTTATGTTTATGAGGGAATAAAACAGTCCATTACAAAATCCAAAGGAGGGCAGAAGCTAGCTATTATACATATATATCTGATTTAAAATTCCAGCAAAACTAGCATTTATACATAAGCTAGCAACCAACCCAACATAGTTGGGAAGAGGCTGGGTAGATGATGATGACTTGCATTTTAAACTTTTGCCGTTTTATTACAAAACGGAAAATCGCGTTTTGTAACAAGACGGCAAAAGTTTTTCGTTTAGTTCTAGCCTAAAGCTCGACACCAGTTTTTGCATTTCCAACTTTATTTCGATTAGGGTTAAGTTCTATTGAACATTTAGAAACATATGGTGTTCTTAATTTAAAAACTAGCTTGGTAGTTTAAATCTGATCTAAAGAAAACCTTAACTCAAAACGAGAGGGTGTATGTTTGAAAATTTTCTTGGAAACAGAACGTTAAAATCTAGATATTGACTTTCTTTTCTCATAACCCTGGAATCTATTATCTTTACCTGTACATTTTCCATTCACTAAATTAGTAAATAAAGGAGAGTGTAAAATTCATTTTATAAAGGAGCGTGATCTTGCATAAATATGTTCGATCAAAACCAAAACGTTGATCCTGCGCAACAAGTATATTTTACAGGACCCATTAGCCAAAATTAGCCAAAACTAGACTGTTCTTTTTTTTATAATAATAACTAATTACGTTAAAGAGTGTACACCTTTAAGGTATATTTTTGAGGAACGAACTATTTATTATTTAAGATCTCATGTAATGTACCAAAAATCACACCAATTAATGAATTTGAATTTGGAATTTGAATTTGAAAACGTAGCCCGAATGCAGAAACAGTGAACTTTAAACATGAAATTTTATTTCGAGACGATGATTATTAAATTAAATGGGATTATAAAGAAGGGCTTGTGGCTAAGTTATACCTACCAGCCGCACGGGTTGATCGTTCAGGTTAAGCTACGCCTGCCTCGGTTGGTCCGTGGATGGGTGGTCTTTACATACCAAGACCCTTCCGTGCCTCGGAAAGCACGTTAAGCCGTTGGTCTCGGCTGTCTTTCGTAGATCTTGAACAGTTGTTACGAGAAGTCCGAAAGTCTCACAACCAGTCTAAGTCTATTTTTAAGGCACAGAAACCACCAATTACTTTAAGCTTTTAATTTATTACGGGAAAATTACAACAGAAAAATTACACGAGATGACGAGAACATTTTGTTGTCATGGACTATATTGACATTACATCTATTGAGGCAAAGGTTTAAAATTATTCTGCCTAATCTATGGCTAACACACCCCCTTAATTTTACAACCTTTGTCTTTTAAAATTTTATATTATACTAGCTTTTGCCAGCGGCTTCGCCCGCGTGTAGGTCGGAAATTATCCCGCGGGAAAATACTTCCGGGATAAAAAAGTAGCCTATGTCCTTTCTCAGGCTCTAAACCATATGTGTACCAAATTTCATTTAAATCGGTTCAGCAGTTTTAGCAGGAAAGCGAGACAGACAGACAGACAGACAGACAGACCGACAGACTGTCAGAGACAGAGTTACTTTCGCATTTATAATATTAGTGTGGATTAGTGTGGATAGTGTGGAAGTGTGGATAGTGTGGAAGTGTGGATTAGTGTGGATAGTGTGGATAGTGTGGATGTGGATGTGGATAGTGTGGATGTGGATGTGGAAGTGTGGAAGTGTGGAAGTGTGGATTAGTGTGGATAGTGTGGATAGTGTGGATAGTGTGGATGTGGATTAGTGTGGAAGTGTGGATGTGGATAGTGTGGATGTGGAAGTGTGGATGTGGATTTTACTATAATAATTTTAATTTTAGAATATTAGTATTTTAGTTTTATATTAGTTTAAGAAAATTAAATAAACTTTATCTTAACAAAAATATTAATTTTATACAAATAAAATTTAAACTTCTTAGTATCAAAAATATTAAATTTATTTTAACAAAATATTTTTAAATTTTTTTAATTTTTCTGATCCTAAACTTTTAGTCATGAAATCAGCTATGTTATCATTAGTATTTATGTAATTAATATTTATCAATCTTTTATTAACAATGTCCTTTAAGAAATAATACTTAATGTCTATATGTTTTGTCCTTTTGGAGTTTTCATAATTCTTTGCTATGCATATAGCACAGGAGTTATCTACTAAAAGTGTATTGTTTTCTCCAGAGCAGTCGAGGTGTTTTGCAACTACTTTTATGTTGAGTAGGTCCTGTGCTGTGACAGCTGCTGCAACATATTCAGCTTCTGCTGTCGATAGTGCCACGCAGGGTTGTTTCTTTGATGACCATGCTACAGGATTATTTCCGTGGAATATGATGCTTCCAGTGACACTCTTTCTATCTGTGCCGTCACTCGCCCAGTCTGCATCCGAATATGCTTTTATGTTATTATTTTTACTTTTGGTGTATATTATTCCTAGTTCTTGAGTAGCTTTTAGGTATCGCAGAATTCTTTTGGCAGCCTTCCAAGCAGTCTCATTAAATTTATCTAGGTATCGACTGAGGTAAGAAACTGAATAAGTATGATCTGGTCTTGATATTGTAGTTAGGTAGAGTAGGCTTCCTATTAGTTGTCTGTATAAGTCTTTCTTTTCACATTCTTCTTTTTCTATTTCAGTATTTATTTTAAAATTTACTTCCATTGGAGTCCTAGTTTCTTTACATTCTTTCATGTTAAATTTGGTAAGTATTTTATCAATTAATTTTGTTTGTTTAATTTTAATTTTGTCTTTGCTTCTTTCTATCTCTATACCCAAGAATGTTTTTGTTTCTCCTAAATCTTTTGCATTGTAATCTTTCTTTAGTGCTTCTATAATTTCTTCACTCTTTTTTCCTATAATCCAGATATCATCTACATAAATTATCATCCAACAATTTTCTTTGTAATACAGGCATGAATCATATTCTGAACGCTTAAATCCCTTTTCTTTTGCAAATTTATTTATTGTATCGTTCCAGCATCTTGGGGATTCAATAAGACCATATAATGCTCTGTTTAATTTTAGTACTTTGTTTGTATTTTCTGGTGTGTATCCTTCAGGTGGCTTGATGTATATTTCGGATTTTACCTCTCCATTCAAGAAAGCTGTAGGAATGTCGAGCTGTCGTATTGGTAAGTCTTCATTTATTGCCTTGGATATCATCAGTCTAATGCTTGACATTCTTGCAACAGGTGAGTACATTTCTGTATTATCTTCAATTTTCTGCTGAAAGCCTTGCACGACTAATCTAGCTTTTTAGTTCCATCATCCTTTTGCTTAAATATCCATTTGGTATCTATTGCTTGTTTCTTTTCAGGTAAGTCTGTTTCTGTCCATGTTCCAAGTTTTATTAAAGTATTTAATTCTTTTTCTATTGCTTGTTTCCATTCTTTATCTTGATACGCTTCTTTGTAACAATTTGGTGCTTCTGCAGATGTGGTTTTATTTATTGCAGTTTAGTTTCATAGTTTTTTAGATATGTAGGTTTTTTAACTGCGCGACCTGATTTTGTTTGAATTGGTATTACCTTTTCTTTGTTTCTTTCTTCTTTTTCTTCTTCTGAGTTTCTTCTGTCATCTTCTGTGTTTGTTTCGTCTTCTTCTGTATTTATTTCGACTTCTTCTATATTTCTATTATCATCTTCTGTATTTATTTTGTCTTCTTCTGTATTTATTTCGTCTTCTTCTGTATTTATTTTGTCTTCTTCTGTATTTATTTCGTCTTCTGTATTTATTTTTTCTGTTATTTTTTGAAAGACAACATCTCTTCTTATTTTAATTTCTTTATTTTCAGGATCCCATAGCCGGTAACCTGTTGGAGCATAGCCGACCATGATGAGTTCTTCACTTCTTTCATCTAACTTCTTCAGTGGCGTTAGACGTTTTGCATAAGTAGTACAACCAAAGGTTTGTATATTTTTAACATTAGGTTTTCTGCTTGTCCATTTCTCTATAGGTATCTTCGTCTGCCCTTCTTTTGGTGTTCTATTTAGAAGGTAAGTTGCTGACCGTACTGCTTCTCCCCATAGGTTCTTATTTAATTTGGATTGAAATAACATGGCTCGCACTTTCTCCATAAGCGTGCGATTAAAACGCTCAGCCTTTCCGTTTTGTTGTGGGCTGTATATGACAGTGTAGCCTAATCTTATTCCTCTTTTTCTGCACCAATCTTTATGTTGGGCTGTTGTATATTCACCACCATTATCACAACGAATCATGCTGACTTTTTCACTTGTGTGGCGTTCTACTTCCTGTATATATTTAGTTAAGTAGGTGAAAACTTCACTTTTATGTGCAATCAGGTAAGTATATGTGAAATCGGTGTAGTCATCAATAAAGTTAAGCACATATCTATCACCATCCCAGGTTGCAGGTGTAACCGGTCCGCACACATCAGTCTGAATGGTATGTATTATTCTGTCAGCTTTGTGTCTTGTGTAGAATGGCAATTTTGTTTGTTTTGCTTTGATACATATATCGCAGCTTCCAGACATTTTATCTATTTGTTCATTAGTTATATTTATTCCTTCAACTGTTTTAATAATATTTTTTAATGTTTCTTTTCCAGGGTGACCATACTTCACATGCCAGTCTTCAGGGGTTTCAGTTTTGCAAGACAGTAAGGCATCTTCAGAATTTGTAGTTAAGTCAATATTGTATAAACCATTTTCATTTTTTGTTCCTTTTAAAATTATATTTTTATTTTTCTTTACAGTAACATTTTCTTTTGTGAATAATACTTCTCCATCTTTTTCAGTAATATAACAGTATAAACACTTTTACATGTCAATGATATTTTTTTAAACTAGATGAGTTCGGCGTTTCCTAACTGACTACTCTGAGAAGGAAGGCCGAAACAAACTCAGAGGTCACAGTCTCTTTTAAAGTCCAGACATAATCTTCTTCACATCATGTGAAGATCACGTAGATTGGTGACTGAAATTGTCTTTTGAATAAAGAACCACACAGATTGAGTGGACTTGTCCAGTCAGTGCAATCATTTGTCACTAATCGTTTAGCTCAACTCGGAACATAAGGAGCCCAACGCTTTGACGAACAGTACCAAAGAAAGGACATTTGGGTAGGCCACATAATTACTCAAACTGCCAGATCATGATTACTGAGAAAGAAAGAAAACAAAATTAAAAAAGACCCACATAGTCTTCACATTCACAATAATTAAAACAATACGATACTTTACAAAGTAAATATTCATGTCATTGTATATATAAAAATTATCAATGTCAGTGTGTATATATAAAAAAAGAAACGGATATAATTTTGTTGGTCAGATCATTTGATGACCATGTAGAGCGGTGTCTGAAATGGTCTTTTGATGAAAGAACCACACAGATATTGAGTGAACCTGTCCAGTCAGTGCACGCATTTGTCGATAATCGTACAACTCAACTCGGCACTTAAGGAGCTCAACGATTCGACGAACAATACCAAAGAAAGGACATTTGGGTAGGCCGCACAAACTACTCAAACTGCCAGACCATAATCAAAAGTGAAACAATGACCCACATAGTTCTCAAATTCTCAATAATCAAAGTAATATTCATACAATTAATATTCATGTCATGTGAAATAATAAAAAAAGAGTAAAAATAGCAAAATAATAATAATAAAAAAAACAACATCCAGTGTAGATTTATTGGAGCAGCTCAATCCCAGGCCGTTTTATCCTCAATATAGTCTTTAACAGTATAATAGGCTTTCTGACATAATTTACGCTTTATAAAAGATTTGAATTTATTTAGGCTTAGTTCTTGAATGAGGCTAGGAATTTTATTATAAAAACGGATACATTAGCATCTAAACGAGCCACCTATTTTCTTGAGCCTGGTCTTAGGAACAACAAAGTTTTGTTTGTTTCTAGTATTGACATTATGGATATCACTGTATCTTTTAAAGAGATTAATATTTTTATGTGCATACAGCAGATTTTCATAAATATACTGAGAAGGCACAGTCATTATATTAATTTCTTTATATTTGTCTCTGAGGCAGAATCTGGGACTTAATTTATAAATCGAACGAATTGCCCTTTTTGTAAAACAAAAATTGTCTGAATATCGGCGGCATTTCCCCACAGCAGAATACCGTACGACATCACGCTATGAAAATAACTAAAGTAAACTAAACGGGCTGTCTCTAAATCAGTTAAATCACGAATTTTTCTAACAGCGTATGCTGCAGAGCTAAGCTTTTTTGTCAATTTATCTATATGGGGGCCCCATTGAAGCTTGGCATCCAGAGTTATGCCTGAGAATACTGTGGTATCTTCGGGTTTCAACACTTCAACCTTTATGAGGACACTAGTTTCTACTTGTCTAACATGAGGTATCGTAAACTTAATACATTTGGTTTTTTTCTCGTTAAGAAGTAGGTTATTAACATTAAACCAGTTAACTACATTAGCAAGGGCCCTATTTACATTGTCAGTAACCAGTTGCTGACGTTTGAGTTTGAATAAAAGTGAAGTGTCGTCTGCAAACAACACTATATCATGTTTATCCTTTATGAGGTAAGGCAAGTCATTTATATAAATAAGAAATAAAACTGGCCTAAAATTGAGCCCTGGGGGACCCCCATTCTAACTATAGATCCAGGTGATCTTTTTCCGGTGACGTCAACTCTCTGAATCCTATCACTTAGGTATGAAGTAAGAAGATCCAGAGAGGCGTTCTGGATTCCGTAGTGGTGAAGTTTCCTGATCAAGGTTTCATGAAGAACACAATCGAATGCCTTGGACAAATCGCATAAAAAATACCCAAAGCATCGCATTTGTCCTCCCATGCATTATATATATGACCTAAAAGTTCAACTCCGGCATCGGTAGTTGAACGACCCTTTGTGAAACCAAACTGTTTGTTGTGTAATAAGTTATGTTTATTAAAAAATCGTTGCAATTGATTTAGAATAAGTTTTTCAAAAATTTTACTGAATGTAGGTAGCACTGAAATTGGTCTATAGTTAGTAGGGTCTGATGTGCTACCCGATTTAAACAACGGTATTATTTTACTGTTTTTCATAAGATCAGGAAACTCACCACGTTCAATACAATTATTAAAAATAACAGCTAAAATTGGTGCTACAATGTTTATGATTGACTTAGCAGTATCCACAGAATTACCCCATAAATCGGCGGTCTTTTTAACATTTAAAGAGTGAAAAGTTTTAATGATATCGTTACAGGTTACATATTGGAAATGAAATTCACTATCACCAACAGGAACGTTTTCTTTAAGTAAAGACTCTGCAGCAGTGGGTGACGAGTTCAAAGATTTCGTAGTAGATACTGGAATCTCTGCAAAGAAATTTTCAAAGGCCGCGGCGTCTAGAGAATCTGTATTAATTATATTGTCCTCAATAGCTAGACTGTAGTCACTACTTCGGTTGTATGACCTTCCTGTTTCGCTGTTAATGATAGTCCAAGTCGTTTTAATTACATTAGTACTATTTTTAATTTTAACCTCAAATAACGTGACTTGGCTATGCTACAAACTTTCTTAAATAATTTAGAATAATTTTTAACATACAAATTAAATTCAGCAGTGTTTATACAAGTCCGTTCATCATATAATTCATAAAGTCGTTTTCTACTTTATGTATGCCAGTGGTGGCCCAATCACTAAAAGAAGCGTTAATACTAACCGAAAAAGTCTTTGGAATGAATATGTTATCAAATTGTGTGCAACACATTTAAAAAAAATCATTATATTGTCCATTAGGGTCATCATTTGGCAACACAAGTGGTAGATTATTCGAAAGTTTAGTTTTAAACATTTCCAAGCGATTAACAGTTTTTGGGTTAACAGTGATATCTTTTTTAGTTTTATTTATGTTTACATTTGGAATAGTGATCAATTGACCACAATGATCTGAATCTAATAAATTAATAATTTCTTTGTGGATTGCTTGAAAATCTGTATAAATGTTATCTAAGCATGTAGCACTAGTGGGAGTTATTCTAGTGGGCTCTAAAAATTGGTTAGCAAGATTGTATGACTAAAACAAACTTATAATTTTAGTACCTAACCCAGAAGTTTCTAACAAGTTAACATTAAAATCACCGCAAGTGATGATAAACTTATTTGAATTAGAAATTTTGTGCAACACTTCATCCATTACCTTTTCAAAACAATCATACAATCCTGAAGGAGGTCTGTACACACTTAATACAATGAACTGCTCCAATTCAATACAGGCTATTTCAACTGTCCGCTCAACAGAGAGGCTTATTTACTAAAATTAGTGAGCCACCATGTATAGCTTTTTCTATGCTTAACGAACTACCAACCTGGTGGTTACTAAAATTGAACATGAACTGGTGGCTTTTAAGCCAATGTTCTGTTATACAAAGAATATCTATATTGTTACAGTTCAGGAAAAATTCTACTTCTAAATCTTTGTTCAAAAACCCTTAAATATTTTGATGCACCAGGTTGATACGATTAAATTCTTTTACACTTTCATTTGATTTATTATTTGCCATACTAACATTTTTGCTAGAGGTTGCCTCTGTTGTCTTACTTTCTAATTTAAATGAGAATTAATGTCAGTAATTGTTGCCAAGTCATTGGCAGAATAGTTTAACATGTCAGTGCATTGCTCAAAAGAAGCAAGTTGTTTAGCCAAATTCTTGGCTGAAATACAAAGAAAATATGCTAGCGACACAGCTGTCTGTCTTTTGTGGAAGTTAGAGAGATAATACATAACAATATTATATTTATCCTTTGTCAAAAACAAATTTTTGCCAACAAAATGATTGGTATCAATTAAATGAAATAGATTATTATTAAATGTCAAATTATTTAATGTATTGTGTGTTGTGTGTGTTTGAATTATGTATTGTCTATTTTCTTCCTGTGGCAAACTTTGACTATATGGAAATGTGAACAACACAATTTTTCTACATTTGTTTAGCTGTGTTGCACGACATCAATGAACATAGAAGTTTTCTGTCGATGGTGCTTATTATAATGCATTGCGCTTTTGCATCCAACTGCATTTCTTCATCATCAGGTTTTGTTGGGCCTTTTTTGACAATGTTGTATAGTACTTCACTCTTGAAGGCTAAATCTATGGTGAATTTCCACATGGGATAAGTCTTTTCGTCCGTAAGACGCTGTATTTGTTTGATGGCGGAGTCCATTTTGTTTTGTAGTTTGTCGTCGTATTCACACGGATTTGCACGCACCGTTTTTGTTACAACTTTTATTTTGTTTTTACTGAACTGGCTAGGCTAGTATTGAACCTAACCACGCTCTGCTACCATTTAATATTTTAAGGCACAGAAACCACCAATTACTTTAAGCTTTTAATTTATTACGGGAAAATTACACCAGAAAAATTACACGAGAAGACGAGAACATTTTGTTGTCATGGACTATATTGACATTACATCTATTGACCTATATTACTATGAAAGAATCATCAAAATGGGCCCACGCGTTTGGTCTCTAAAGTAACACAAAGGAAAAAACATTCTTACATAAGCTAAAACAAAAAAAAAACACAAAACCCACACCGCCCCTAAGACGACCCACTGACCACACACACACATTACCCTTCATTGCGTCGCGCAGTCCAATAAAATGCTCTAATCTAACAGTCGTTTATGTGTAGCCGTTCACTTTCTTCGTAAACCAAGGCTTTATGCACTAGTTCTATAAAGCCCATAACTTCAACGTGTTCGAAAGGTACAAAAACCAAACATGGAATCTTTAACCTTTTGAATAATAGGTCTTTACCTATGAAAATGCCGTTTTGTATGAAAAAAATTAAACGAATTTTTTTCATGTATTTTTTATTTGTACTAATCGAAATAATCAGTTCTTGCAACTTGGAGACCGTCTGCTGTGCAGTATGAGGTCGCGCGTTGTCGTGCAGGAGCAGCGGAGACGAGCGATTGACCAATGCTGGTTGGAGATGTGCCAGCTTCTCCATCATTTAGTTCAGTTCTTCACAGTACACATCTGCAGTAATGCTCACCCCGTTTGGTAAGAAGCTGTGATGAATCACACCGGCGCTAGACCACCAAACAGTGACCATCACTTTTCTAGGGGTAAATTTTCGTTTAGGGCATTGTTTAGGTGCTGAACCAGGATCCAACCAACTTGTTGAGCGCTTGCGGTTATCAAACAGAATCCATTTTCCATCGCAGGTAACAATGCGGTTCAAAATTCCTTCATTTGTGTGTCTGTTGAGCAGTGCAAGGCACGTCTCGACGCGTACTTCGAGCTGGCGATCGTAGGGCACCCATTTGTCAAGCTTTTTTACCTTGCCAATTTGACGCAAATGGACCAATATTGTTTTGACGCTAACGTCGAAAGCTGCTGCTAATTCAGCCGTAGATTGTGTATCATCAGCTTCCACAATCGCCTTTAATTCGTCATTGTCGACCAAAGTCTTCGGACGACCGCGAGGTTCATTTTTCAGGTCGAAATTTCCAGAACGGAAGCGAGCAAACCAATAACAGGTGGTGCGTGGGTTTGTAGTGTTAGCTCCGTAAACGTCGTTGATGTTGCGTGCCGCGTGTGCCGCGTTGCTGCCACGACGGTACTCATATTCCATAATTACTCGAATTTTTAACGTATCCATGATGACGAAAAAGATTGAAATGCGATGAAAATGTAAAACTAATCAATAAACAAATGACTACTTTTGGAAAAAGAATTCCATGTTTTTAAAATAAAATTAATTCGAAATTAGAATTCTTAGACAAACAAAAAATATTTTGATTTGAAATGGCCAGTACTACAGAACGGAAATTTCATAGGTAAAGACCTAATATTATTTTTTCATATTATTATAATTAAATCTTATTGATTTGGGGTGCCGATTGTTTTGTAAACGTGTTATTTAGTTCTTTGAGATTCTGTGCAACCGACTTCTGGTGCTGAAAATACCCGTTCCAGTTAGTAAACAGATGTCGATTGCATACTGGATCAAAAAAAAAAAACCGGAAGTTGCTTATCACGGCACCTCACTTTTAAATGCACATGTCAGTGCAACGTTGCTCGTTTTCTTGTCCCGATCCGTTCTGATTTCCTACACATGGCTGTCATAAACCCATAATTTCAGCAGACGCATAGAAAAAGGCAAAATTCGAGATTCTTTCCCCTTTGCTGACGTCAGCTGTCAACAAATTTCCTTATTTTTTTCGAACAAAAGGGCCAAAATGCCAATAAATCATTACTATCGGCCTATCGACAAATAGGTTCGCGCTGATACGCCATAAAGAGGGTAAGCAGCTGTCACGGTGATAAACGGTGGCGATCTTATTTTTATCACTTTTTTTCCCGAGCTTTTTAGATAAGTGTTTGTGGGATAGTGATGTGGTTTTTTATTATCTTTTGTTTAACTTTGAGTGTCAATCATTTGTGTGTTTTGTCATTAGTGGTTTGAGAATTATACTACTTTTTATTGTGTACACTATACAAAATACACCTAGAATATTTACATAGGGTGTCACAATGGGGGTATTTTCGCTCAAAGCGATCTTTAAAAGACAACATTTGGATAACCTTTATTGTTGGATTAACTTCAATATTAAAGAACTAGATCGAATAAAGTAAAAGTAGGCAAATAAACACACACTGCACATTGCGGGAACATCACAACCGGAACAATAATACTCACTTTAAAAATTATTAACTCGTTTATTTCTTAATAATCAATATTTATTCACTATCCACAGTACAATAAATTCGTTAAGCACACTTAAGAAGCACTCAAGGGTTATGCCCAAACTCGACAAGAGCTGAAATCAGAATGCCAGTCCCCAATCCCACCTAACATCTCCCCATCCATAATATTTTAAACGTTTCTTTCTTTAACATTACTTCCGGTCAAGCACGTATTCAAATGTCGCCCGAAAAACAACTTTTAAATCAAATTAAATACTGCCATTCTTAAAACCCTTACACCCATAATATTTTAAATGTTATTTCCTATTACTTCCGGTCAAGTAAGTGTTCAAATATTACCAGAAAAACAACTTTTAAATCAAATTAAATACTGAAATTCTTAAAAACCTAACATTATTTTATTTTGTAAGTATTTATTAAATGTGTTAACAATAACTTATAAAAAAAAGATGATAATTACAATTACTTATGCTAATTAGAGAAATGGCAGATAATATATTTTGAAAATATCTGGATGGACCTACCTAGGGAATAAATAGTTAAATAAATCATACACAAAAGTCCCGACTTAATGTTACCCAAATCCAACCACCCACGCAAACATTTTAGCTGATTTGGAAGTTTAACGAAAACACTAATAACTTACGTTGCTATTTTTTATTCCTAGGCCCAGTAACTGAATAAGCCATCATTATTCTTTGAAATATTCAATTTTGTAGGATGGTGTATTGCTTGTGGCTATCCTTCCGAGACTAGCTAAATATTATAAAAGTTATATATCTATGTGTGTACGTATGCAGGATAAGTTTTTATCCAGTGCATAAATTGCAACCATGAATTCAGCATATCATTCTAGACACAGCTGTTTCATAGAAAAATGTAATACCTATGGGGTCAAAATGTATGGAACAGCAGATTTTTTTTTTTGTATAACCGACGAAAATTTTCTACGCTGGGGGGTCTAGAATGATATGCTGAATTCATGGTTACAGTTTGAGCACTGAATAAAAACTGATCCTGTATACAATAAGATACCAAGTAATCTCAAGATTTTAAATATGAGATTATTCAAAAATAAACTGCATGAATGGCTGTGTAGTCATAGTTTTAGTAGTGTCAAAGAATTTTTAGATTATTAATGTAAAATATGTTGATAGTCGCCCCGCCACCCGTTTTGCTGGCACCCAGAGTCGTCCTGCTTGTGAATTTTGTAGGGACACCGGGCATGGCATGGCAACTTGCGCGGCCTTTTTGAAATGCACGCCGTCTGTGCTTCTCATGTTTGGGGGCTCACTTCCATCGGGACTGCCCCAACCCCCGCCCTTGTAGAATTTGTAGGGGGTCCCATTTGGACATTTTGTGCGCTAACGCGAACCACGCTGGCAAACCAGCCTCTGATGGAGGTTCGCGCACGGGGGGTTACCATGGAGTTGGTCACTGGGCTTCTGGCTCGCCGGTTCAGAACCGGGGAGAGGCCCGCAATTTTGAGCGCCGCACTCCACCCCGCGCAAGTTGATCGGGAGCCGCGCGACCGCCATTTTGTCTCCCCCCATAAGCGAGCGATTACGCAGCTGCTGCTAGGCAGCGCTGGCTAGACCAGCACCGCCTTCCCTCCCCTCCATTGGCGGAACGTCCCCGGTTGGAGTCACGCCCCCCGCCATTCAGGCATCCGGTGGGATATGCCCTTCCAGCGATGGCGCGTGACTCGGGACACCGCGCGGATGAGGAATTTGACCTCCATCCTCGTCGCGAAAGACTTGAGCCTGGGTGCGGCGCTCAGTCGCCGACCAGGCATTGTTAGGAACTTGGCGCCTGCCCCGCTAAGGTAACCCCTCAGATCGATACGGTTTTGTTGCCAACGGCATCGGTCAGGGTCTGGGGGCCCACGGGGGACTCTGTTGTGGTCCGTGCCATTTTGGACACGGGAGCTCAGGGTTGCCTTTTCTCTATTGTTTGTGTATTGTTTTGGGTGAAATGTTTTCTTCAGCGCCTTTGGACTGCGGAACTTGGTTGCGACGAGCCACTTCGGGAAACCCTGTTGGAAGATTCGCTCCAATTTGTATCCGCACTCCCTGCAGTCAACGAGGTCGAGTTACTCCGCGCTATCCTCTCCCCTGGGAGCTACACTGCTACCCTTCGTGGGTTTTGTGATGCGTCTTCGCACGGTTATGCAGCTGTTGTTTATCTGCGCACCGTCAGCGCGACAGGCCAAGTGAAGTTGTCACTGGCCATGGCCAAGAGCAAGGTGGCCCCCCTCCGGACGGCACTGACCATCCCTAAGTTAGAGTTGTCAGGGGCGGCGCTTCTTGTGCGTCTATTGAACCACGTTGCCCACACTTTGGGTGGAACTGTGGACATTCGGGCTTCTTACGCCTGGACGGACAGTCAAATTGTTTTGTGTTGGTTGAAGACGTCCGTCCACTCTTTGGAGGTCTTTGTCGCGAACCGAGTGTCCCAGATACAAAATTCTGAAACGCCTTTGACTTGGAGGCACGTGCCTGGAGATCTGAACCCAGGTGACGTGGTCTCACGTGGGTGCATGGCACCCCGCCTGACTGCTCACCCCCTATGGTGGGGACCAGACTAGCTGACTCACCCCGAGGATGATTGGCCTCGAACGCCAGTCTTGATGTCGGGTCCTTTGCCCGGGCTCAAGGTGCTCGCTGTTGGAACGAAGGACCCTCCGTTTGACCCTGATTTTTTGTTGAATCGATACAGCTCCCTCGACAAATTGTTGAACGTTACCTCGTGGATCAGGCGTTTTGGTCATAATTCTAGGAATCCCGGGGACAAACGCCTGTCACCGGTTCTCTCTCCTCAAAAGCGACAGGAATCACTCCTCCTTTGGGTCCGCTCCGTGCAGGCTGCACACTTTGAGAAGGAGATTGAAACTTTGAAGTCTGGTAAGGCTAAATTGTCGGGAGCCGTTAGTAAGTTGAACCCCTTTTTGGACGATACGGGTCTTTTGCGTGTTGGGGGACGGTTGATGCACTCTAGCCTTCCTTATGGGGCCCGTCATCCCTTTTTGTTGCCTAAGGAGGGCCATTTGGTTAAATTGTTGGTGACTGATCGTCACATTAAGAACTCGCATGCCGGTTGCAATGCGCTGTTGGCCATTCCGCAGCGAGAGTTTTGGATATTGTCGGCCCGTCGTACTATTCATAGCATCGTCTTCCGTTGTTTGCTGTGCTACCGGACTAAGGCCTCTACTATGCAGCCAATGATGGATGCCGGCTGATCGTGTCAATGAGGCGAGACCCTTTGCAGGCGTCGGAACAGACTTTGCTGGTCCCTTTTCGGTGAAGACGTCTACTCTTTGCAATAGTAAAATTGTTAAGGCTTATTTGTGTGTTTTTCTGCCTGTCAACTAAGGCAGTGCACTTGGAGTTGGTAACCTCCCTTTCGACGGAGGCTTTTGTGGTGACCTTGGATAGATTTGTGTCTCACCGTGGGTTACCTACTTTGATCAGGTCTGATTGCGGTACTAACTACAAGGGTATAAGTAACTATTTCATATATTTACTACTCTTAACTAACTATAAACAATAACTATATTTGAAAGAGGTATACGCCTTTCTTGCTGAGAACCAGGCTGACATTGGTAACAAATTAGCTCGCCGAGGGGTCACTTGGTTGTTTGTCCCGCCAGCCTACCCCCATTGGGTGGATATTTTTGAGGCCGCGGTGAAAACGGCAAAGGGACTCTGGCGCAAATTGTTGGGAGACACCGTTCTCACCTTTGAGGAGTTAGCTACGGTATTTTGCCGCATTGAAGCTGTATTGAACTCGCGTCCATTGTGCCCACTGTCTTCAGACCCGAACGACTTGGAGGCCCTAACCCCGGGCCATTTTTTGATTGGACAGCCACTTGTCGCCCTGCCGGAGTACCCCTTTGTCGATGTGAGCCATAATCGGCTATCGCGGTTTCAGTTGGTGCAACAGCTCGCTCAGAGTTTTTGGAAGCGTTGGAGCTTGGAGTATTTGCACATCCTGCAGCAGCGCGTCAAGTGGACTGATAAAACGCATCCGCCCAAAATTGGAGACCTCGTCCTGATTAAGGATGCCAACCTTAAGCCGTTGTATTGGCGCCGGAGGCGCATTCTCAATTTGGTGGCTGGCACCAACGGGGTTCCTCGTTTTGCAGAAGTTTTGGTGGACGGATCGATCGTGAAGAGAGCGGTCGCAACCTTGTCAAGATTGCCAATTGATTAGCGGACGGGTTGGCCCGTCCGGGGGGGTAGATGTTTCGTCCTGTGACCGCAGACGGACCGACCAACCGACCGTACGACCGTTTGACTTGTTTACTCTGTGCACCTACGCATCATAACGTGTAACGGAGTGACAACTGTCACTTGTCAGTTATGATTTTGACACTTGATTTTGGTCTTTGAAAAATGGATGGTCGTTGTAATTTGCCTTGCGACCCCTGTTTTTATTAATCTTCTTGAATCGATCGTTTTGTGGATAATTTGTCGTGATCCAATTGTCCCTTTGACGAAATAGAACGGGTTTATTTTGGAATTTGATTGAAATAGTTTGAGGTTATAGTGATTCATTGTGAACCGCATGCTGAGAAAATCTTTAGCGTCTTGAGTGGCCTGGTATCCTGGAATACTTACAGCTTCACTACACAATACAATATACACTCATTTACATACATAAATCCAGGTAGGCTCCAGAACCAGTTTTCCTCAACCAGGTGAGTGATTGAATATTTTTATTAATCAGCACCGCGCACGGCGGACAGTTCGCTCCACTCTTGCCCAGGGCCCACCATCACGCTTCCACGTACTTTTTGAATCCTATAGCCGGGGCCTTGGCCTGGCGTTGAACAACGCCCATTATCTATACATCTATGTATACAATACATGCAATACAATACAATACATACAATACAATACAATACATACAATACAAATAAATAAAATTGTAGTGTCTGTTTGTAATTTCAAATTAAGGGGAGGTGATTCGACACTCATACAAATTTGAGGGGGTGAGGTGCGGGGAAATCCGCGGGGCGCCTCCCGCGCGTCCTTCTTGTCAAACACGTTAGCGCGCCAAAAGTCCGGGCTGCGGGCGTAGCACAGACAGGTCATAGTGTAGCGACATCAGTACGTCCACAGTATTAGAAACCACACAAGAAAATATAATAGAAGAGCAAATGTATTTATTTATTTATTTCTAAAACTATTTTACATAGTTCTTAATTGAATCTTTGTTGTAACATTTGTATACAGCAACTAATTATTTCTAGTGTATCCTACTAATATTTTAAATGTGAAAATTTGTGAGTATGGATGTATGGATGGATGTTTGTTACTCTTGCACGTAAAAACTACAGAACGGATTTGGATGCAATTTGACACGCTGATAGTTTATAACCTGGATTAATATCATAAATGTGAAAATTTGTGAGTATGGATGTATGGATGGATGTTTGTTACTCTTTCACGAAAAACTACTGAACAGATTTGGATGAAATTTGGTACCCAGATAGTTTATAACCTGGATTAACACACTGGATCCCTTTTACCCCGGTAGTATGTTGCCGCGGAATAATTTCCGACCTCCATGTGGGGCCCCCATCCTTGTCACAGCTTGTGCAATTTAACATCTAGACATTGAAACAGCAGTTCCGAAATTGGTTTTACTTCCATTTCAAATCCAACATTTGTTTCAATCAAAACAACTACGTAATATAATGTTTCTTATGTTAAAAATAAATTAATTAAAAAGTAAAAAAAAAACTAAAACTTTACAACTTAATTATTAAATCTTCCCATTTTTATCACAGTCCCAATTTTATAAATAGAAGCGTGTTTTAGTGTTAAAAAAATATAATTATGTTCGATATGGAACTATTTTGTCGTAGACAATCTTAATTATCCTTGAAACTATAATGTGTTATATGTCTTATTAGAGTTAATTTATTTTTAACTTTTTAGTTCATTTTATGGTTGGAATGTACATAACGGGGCACTGAGGAAAAAGAAAATTTTAAGCAAAATTTAGTTTTTCGAAAATCTTCTATTTTCTCGATTCTATCTTATATAACACCTAAAAATAAAATGAAAAGCGTCTTGGTAATTTTTGCCTACGACCAACCGTTTGTCGTAAAAACGATGTCGATGGGATCCTTTTATAAAGGCGGCAGGGACTTCGAAAAATTGCACACCATAATCTATCACCTAATCAAGCCTTTGGGACCCAGTGGGATGTGGGAGTAGTAGGGTGGGGTAACACAATGGGACACCTTAAGGACCTTGACCTTGGGGTCGTTAACCTTGAGGTCAAGTCAAAATTTCGAGAGTCAAGATCAGTGATTCTCCAAAGGTCACTGACCTTGAACTCAAGCTCATTGACCTTGAAGTCAAGGTCAAAATTTGGGCTCAAGGCCCTTGAGGTGTCCCAAATTAAGGATACAAGAGCGAGCGAAGCGAGCTCGGGACTTGGGGCGCCCCGAATCGAACAGGTTAGGTTAGGTTCGTGGTTATTTTTTTCAAACCACCCAATTGGTTTTTTTTTTTCAAACCATCCAAATCTGTTCAGTAGTTTTACGTGAAAGATGAGTAACAAACATCCATCCATACATCCATACCCACAAATTTTCGCATTTATGATATTAATCCAAGTTATTAATCCAAGTTTATCTGCGTGCCAAATTGCATCTAAATCCGTTCAGTAGTTTTTACGTGAAAGAGTTACAAGCATCCATCCATCTATCCATACTCACAAATTTTCGCATTTATAATATTAGTAGGACACTAGAAAGAATTAGCTGCTGTATACAAATATTCCAACGAGTATTCAATTAGGCCCACGGAGTGGGGCTCCGTCGACATGAACTCCGAAGTCACATGACCTTGACCACAAATTCGACATTGATCATAAAGGTACTTTGACCTCAAAGTCACTTTCCATGAATTTTGACCTGTTGTGCTCTTGAGAATCGCAAAAATTATCTTTCGAAATTTCATTGACCTTGAGGCCAAGGTCGGAGACCTTGAGAAAATAGCGGATCCTGACTTTCGTAATTTTGACCTTGACCTCAAGGTCAATGACCATGAGGTCAACGTCAGTGACCTTGGGAGAATAGTGGGTCATGCCTTTTGAAAATTTGACCTTGATCTCAAGGTTAACGACCCCAAGGTCAAAGTCAATATCCTTGAGGTGTCCTATGGTGTTCCCCCACCCTACTACTCCCACATTCCACCGGGTCCCGAAGGTTTGATTAGGTGATAGATAATGGTGAAATTTTTCTGGCTTTTTTATGGTTCCGCATCTCAAAAGGAAAAAGCGGTACCCTTATAGGATCACTTTGTTGTCCGTCCGTCTGTCAAGACCCTTTTTCTCAGGAACGCGTGGAGGTATCAAGCTGAAATTTATATCAAATACTCAAGTCTACTGTCCCTTGGAGCTGTCAAAAAAATCAAACTTCTAAGCCAACGTAATCAAAAGATACAGCCGTATATGCCACAAATTTCCGCAAATTTTCGACACTCGTAAGGGAATCAAAACCTGCAGGGTACTTCCCGTGAACTCAGAATCTTGAAATTTGGTACGACGCAACAAGTCTTATAGCAGCAAGTCTTATAGCACAGATAAAGGAAAAATTGCGAAAACCGTAAATTTTTAGTTACATCATATAATAAAAATATTTTTAATAAATAAAAACTTGAGAAGTGTCAAGGGACACCCGGATAGAACGAAGTTCCTTTCCAGGATTCATTATTGTTATTATTTTTTGTTTTGTTTTTTTTTATGTACAAAAAACCTGTACACACTCAACAAAAATATTCTCCCCCTCTCTCTCTCTCTCTGTCTCCCTCCCTCTCTCTCTCTCTCCCTGTCTCGCTCTCTCTCTCCCCCTCTCTCTCTCCCTCTCACTCTTCGTTCCAAAAACTTCGTTCCAAAACAAAATATATACAGCCAAATTCAGAAACCTCCTCCTTTTTTTAAGTCGGTTAAAAAGTGTCGTTACAACTTTTTCTCTTATTTATTTATGTACGCTGCCAGACTAGACCCCTACAATAGCATTTCAATAGCGCAGTGGAAGATATTATGGTGGGGTCCAGGAGACAAGAGTGGCGAGCGAAACTAGTCCGCCGTACGCGGAGCAGACAATATATAAGAGAACAACTCACCTACAATACAACAAAAGAACTTACCTGTTGGTTGAAGGACACTGCTCTGGTGCCAACCTGGAGTTATGTATGTAAGTGAGTGTATATGTATCGTGTTGTGACGTTACGAGTATTCTTCAGGTTAGAATCCGCTGCAATAAGGCTGGAGGCAATCACAGCATGCGGTCTTCAAATCACTCGTTCCCAATAGCGTCACTTTGCTTAACCTTCAAACTATTTAAACAAGATATATCCAAAATTCAACCCGTGTTATTACGTCAAATTGGGGTTATTAACAAAACAATGGGTCATGACATATTGTCCACCTAAGCGACCCGTTCTAAGGGATTAATTTAACAAAAGGGGTCGAGACGCCACGAGGACCCGCCATCCCTTTTCAAGCACAAAATCAAAGAGAAGTGTCAAGTCGTCAAAGTCAAACTGACAAGTCAGATGTCATTCCGTTCGATGGCGCGTTCCGAAACTACTTTAAACGGGACTAAACAATTTATTTATTTATAGTTAATTAACACGGTACAATACCAATTACATTAATTAACATAGAAACATAAAGAAAACAAAATTATACAATTAAAAATCTACTTACTAACATGGAACAGTGGACACCCTAGCATACTGTTTCTCACAGAACATCAGACATACGCACATAATTCTACTCCATTCGTCCGCAAACACATCACATTCAGGGTTGAGCGTCAAGAGGGCATTGAGCATCCTCAATGTACGACATACAGGCGATTCAGCTCTGGAGACTGTTCTGCAAGGTAGTTGCGCGAACAGATTGTGTCGGCGACTTAGGCGGTGGCCGATGTATTTGTCGGGCACAAATAGTCGACAAAAAAGGCCATGGAGCTCAGGGCAGTCGACACGACCGTTAAGGGTCTTACAAGCTACCGTGAGCTGATCAAGGCCTCTTCTTACCTCCAACGAGTTGAAACCCAAAGTCCCTAGGAGATAGTTAGTGGGGTACATGTAAGGGTAGAAATGGAAAATTCTTTTAAAATAATACCTCAGAATAGTTTTCTGCACTTTCTCGAGCATAAGTGTTTGAGCCACGGTATAGGGATGCTAGACACAACTACTAGTCTCCAGTTTACTGCGAACTAGAGTGGTGTACAGTAATTTAATCAAATGTGGGTTGTGAAAATCACGAGCATTTCGCAACACAAATCCTAAGCGTCTGAAGGATTCTCTCGCAAGCGCGGAAATGTGATCTCTGAAAGTCAGACAACGGTCGAAAGTCACTCCCAGGTCCTTTACGTTCGTGACTTGAGTTATTTCTTCGCCACCTAAGCTGTAGACAAAATGGATTGGTCGTAATCCACGACCAAATGTCATGACGTAGCACTTACCCGTGTTAAAGAACAGCTTATTGTCGATGCTCCACTCATAGATTGCGTCAATGTCTCTTTGCAGGAGTTTGCAATCCTCGTCCGTTTTGATGTGAGCGACTAGTTTAAGGTCGTCTGCATATAGCAGGCATTTTGCAAACTTAACCTTATTGACAAGGTCATTGATCATGATTAGGAATAAAAGCGGCCCCAACACGGATCCCTGACTCACGCCAGAGCGAGTATAATAAGGTTTGGATTCGAAGTAGCCATGTCTGACTCGCTCCGCCACTTCTTCTTCCCAGCTACAGCACTAGGAAGTGTCGAAGGGTCGGCGTTTTGGGGGGACTGTCTTTTGTAACTTTGACGTTCAAAAAGTGCTGACTCTCAGCCTAGTTTGAATAAATGACTTTTGATTTTGATTTTGATTTTGACGAATTGTTTGCGATCCCGTAGGTATTTAGAGAAAAAGTTAAGATAACTGGACGAGAATCCCATGGCCCCTAACATTGACAGGAGTATATCGTTGTCGACTTTATCGAACGCTTTCCGAAAGTCAATATAGAGGGCATCGACCTGCCCACCACTGTCTATACCGCTAGATACATAATCTGTATGGATCAGTAGGTTTGTGTTAACGGAGCGACCTGGTCGAAAACCGTGCTGGGCATTCGCAAGTAGGACATTAATCCTCTTGTAGATAAGTGCATGGAGTATGTGCTCAAAAGTCTTGGCAACGGTAGGCAGGATAGCGATGGGTCTGTGCTCTTCTACAGATTTTTTGTCACTCGTTTTAGGGATAGGGATGACTCGCGAGATTTTCCACTGAACAGGATATACGCCGGACTGGAGGGCCAAGTTATAAATATGACAGAGAGGAGCTGCCAAGATATCTTGGCAGCCCTTAAGTATAAAGGCAGGAACATTATCAGGGCCAATGGAGCTACACGATTTGAGTCTGGCTATGCCCTTATTTATATCCTGTAGGGTTAGAAAAGGAAGAGGTATATTCTCTCTCTCATTACTCACAGTTAGGTGTGATGGGTCCTGATATGTCCGTACTCAGGTAATGAAAGGCGTTGTTCTTTAGCAAGCGTATAATGCGAACTGAACTGATACATACTGTGACATCTTATTAATAGTGACTCCTGTATGATAATTTATCAATGTGGGTACTAATACATTACAACTCTCCACACTAAACAATACATATCCGTAGATGAAAATCGTTAAAAACTATAACACAATCGTTTCAAACAACAATCCAATACAATGTAATTAACTCAATACACTTTCACAAAATAATGTAATCCTAAGCTAATAATAAAACATCAGTGACCATCCTTACAATTTACATAATACTATTTACCGGTTCATCTTATTGTTACATACATACTTATTAACGAACACCGTATTATATAATAATTTAACGATTACAATATTTTGGTGGCTTTTTTACACGACATTCCCGTATAGGACGGGTACGAATTAATTCTGGAACATTCTCGGAATTAGGAGCACTTATACATATTTCAGGGCTGGAAACATTAGGGAGAGGAATGGGACTGGCCGCGGATGTGGACGGTAACACATTGTCTGTAGCGGTTCGGTTCGGACTACCACCCCCTACGCTCTGGGGGGCCCGGGACTCAACCTGTGGATGCGGTATCTCTGTGCTGACTATAGCCGGCGTCACCTCCGGCACCTCGGGACACTCTGGTTCTAGAGAACTCCGTTCTGTCATACTGGTTGGACAAATCAAAGAACTACGCGATCGCTGTCTTATCTGGTCAATATGCCTATGTGTTTCTTTCCCGGATTCATCTACAACCCTATAGTCTGTAGCTCCCATTCTTTTTACTATTTTCCCAGGAAGCCATTTTTCATTACCTCTATACTGCCTCATCCATATTTCCTCCCCTAACTGTAAGGATCGTTCTGTACCGGCCCTTTGCTGCCGCTCCTGCACCCTTTTCATTTTCTGTTCTCTGTTGGGTCTTATAGCATCTAATTTGGTACGTAAACTCCTACCTAACATTAGTGTCGCCGGACTTTCTCCGGTAGAACAGTGTTCCGTATTACGGTAATGTAATAGAAAAGTACTCAAAAATGCAAGAATATTTTCTTTTTGTTTTACCGCTTTTTTAATTGTTCTTTTAACTGTGCGCACTGCGTTTTCTGCCGCCCCATTTGAAGCTGGGTGGTATGGGGCAGAAAATACATGTTCTACCCCCTGATTTGTTAAAAAGTCAGATAATTCTTTACTCGTAAATGGGGGGCCATTGTCAGATACTATTTGTCTGGGTAAACCCCATCTAGAAAAGACCTCCGTGAGTTTTTCTATAGTATAACTAGCAGCTGTACTGGGTACAGGAAATACTTCCAACCATTTAGTCCTTGCATCTACCATTACTAAATAGATTTTACCCCAAATAGGACCTAAAAAATCTAAATGTACCCTCTCCCATGGTCTGGAAGGCCAGGGCCACGGTGTCACGGCATGTCGCTGAGGCGAATCTGCCTCCCCCGCGCACACCGCGTACTCCCGACACGTCGCCTCCACCGCCTCGTCGATGCCCGGCCACCAAACATAGTTCCTAGCTGACGCTTTTGTCTTTACAATGCCCATGTGAGGTTCATGTAATTCACGTAATACCCTAGCTCGACATCCTTCCGGAATCACTACACAGTGTCCCCACATGACGCAGCCTAACTCTTCGTAAAGCTCATTACGACGGTTAAAATACGGCTGTAATTCCCGTATTTCATTATCCGTAGGCCACCTATCTCGAATATAACTTATAACTCTGCTTAACATCGGATCCCTTCCTGTCTGTTGCTTAATTACATTATAATCTAGTAGCAACGCATTCTGAGCGAAATGTAAATAAGTTTGCTCAGGTAGTGCGTATGACTCATCGCTACTACTAGGAACAGGTAATCTCGACAGACCGTCCGCACCGTTTTGTTTTGTGTTGACGTATTCTATATCATACGTATAAGCAGATAAAATGATTGCCCAACGCTGCAACCTGCTCGCCGCCATGGTCGGTACGCCGTGCTTGGGACCAAATATGCTTACTAATGGCTTATGATCAGTTCGCAGAGTAAAACGTCGGCCATAAACGTACTGATGTAATTTTTTTAAACAAAATACAATAGCTAACGCTTCGCGATCTATCTGGGAATAATGTTTCTCCGCGCTATTCAATGCGCGTGACACATACACGACCGGTCGGTCCCGGCCGTCGGCGCTCGGCTGTGTGAGTACCCCGCCTATACCCCGCGCACTGGCGTCACATGTCAACACTAACGGCTTATTTGGGTCGTAATGAACCAAAACTTCAGCACCTGTTAATATTTTTTTTTACTTTTAACATTGCTTCTTCACACCGCTTACTCCAATGCCAAATTACCTCTTTTTTTAAAAGATCATAAAGTGGTGACAGTATACTACTCAAATTCTTGACAAATTTTGCATAAAAATTTACTAACCCTAAGAAAGAACGCAACTCGGTAACATCTCTCGGCCTAGGAATTTTTACTATTGCTTCTACCTTGTCCGAATCTACTTTTATACCGTCTTTAGAAATAACATATCCTAAATATTTGACCTCATTTACCATGAATAGACACTTACTTCTTTTGAGCTTCATTCCGTGATTTTGTAACTTTTTTAGCACTCTTTCTAAAGTTTCTAAATGTTCATTTTGTGTTCCTGACGTACTTATGATTACATCATCAAGGAACACTTCCACGCCGGGTATATCATTAAGAAGGTTCGACATAATCCGCTGGAAGATGCCCGGACTTGAGGACAACCCAAACACGAGCCTATTATATTTAAAAAGACCTCGATGTGTGTTAACTACTGTTAAATCTCTAGTGTCATCCAATTCTATCTGGTTATAAGCCTGGGATAGATCAATTTTCGAAAAGAACGTAGCCCCGTTTAAACTCACTAACACATCATCAATCTTCGGAAGCGGATACCTATTGACCGGTAATACAGGATTTAACGTGACTTTATAGTCGGCACAGATACGGAGTCCTCCGTCAGCTTTACGTACCGGTACCAAAGGTGTCGCCCAGTCCGAGCACTCGACGGGCTCGATGATGCCCGCGCGCAGCATTGCATCCAGCTCCGCATCCACTTGACCCTTCAGAGCGTAAGGCAGCGGCCGCGCCCGGCAGTACACGGGAGTCGCCCCCTCCCGCAACTGGAGCGTTGCCTTACCGCCTGTGTACCGTCCCAATCCGCCGCTGAATAATTCTTTATACCTATTTAACAAAACAATGACAGAATCAGATTTTTTATTTAAAATTTGGCCATAATTAATAGTTTGTTGAAATGGGGGTATTTTTATTTCCATTTCACATAACCATTGTCGGCCTAATAACGACGTTGTACCTCCATCGATCACAAATAGTTCTAAGTATTTAATTTTGCCTTTGTACTCAACTTTCGGCCTTATGACACCTAACGGCTTAGTATTACTTCCGTCATAAAACTTTAACACTAAGTTAAATGGTTCAATTGGTCTAGTACTAAAATATTTATCATAGGTTTTTTTACTTATACAAGAAACAGCTGAGCCTGTATCGATCTCCATCTTGATAACATTGTCATCAACCAGTAATGATAAGCTTACCGGGTTATACTCGTTCAAACACAGTTGGTGTAATTCTTCTTCTAGCTCGTCGGAACTAGAATCGCCTCTTGATCCACCCGGCTGCCCTCGCCCCGCAGCTTCGACGTGGTTCACTCCACGCCTCTTCCCTCTTCCTGTGCTCGACTTAGGGTACACGCGCCGCAAATGTCCACTTTGTTTGCATTTACTGCATATAAAATGCTTGTGGCGGCACTCATCAGTGGCATGCCCGCGCCAACCGCACGCCGTGCAGCTCCCGGCGCCTTTGCCCGTTTCCTGTGCCGTGCCCTTCCGACCCCCGCGCAGGTCACGCTCTCGACGTTTTGTAGTCAAAACATGTACGTTTGCTGGTACCTCCGCATTTGCTTTATGCTCCACCACGGCTGCATCTCGCTCCGCCGCTTCCAGTCCACACGCCAACTTAACGGCCCCTGAGTACGTCAGATTGTCCTCTGCGAATAATCTTTGTCGTATGACGTCACTTTTAACACCGCACACCAACTGATCCCGCAGATTCTCCTCCAAATTCCCGCCAAACTCACAAGTTTTCGATAGTTTTTTTATCTCGGTTAGGTATTGAGTTATATTCTCGTCGTCCTTTTGTCTTCTTTGACGAAACCGGAAACGCTCCGCCATGACAGCCGGTTTCGGTTGAAGGTGATTTTTCAACATTGTAACGGCTTTTTCGTAGGTTAACTCCGACGGTTTGCTTGGGCTGCACAACGTGCTCAGTAGCTCGTACGTCTGATCACCAATGCCGGTGATCAAAATCGCCAACCACATGCTCTTGTCTACGTTATTGACTTTAAAATACATCTCCAACCGTTCGACGTACAAAGTCTAATTTCCTGACGTCATATCAAAGTCTCTGATTTTACCAATCTGTCCACTCGCCATTTTATTGTCTTTAACACGTTCACTGCACACAATTTACGAAAGGTAATAATAACAATATACGGTTAATCTCGTCGCCACTGATATGTCCGTACTCAGGTAATGAAAGGCGTTGTTCTTTAGCAAGCGTATAATGCGAAACTGAACTGATACATACTGTGACATCTTATTAATAGTGACTCCTGTATGATAATTTATCAATGTGGGTACTAATACATTACAGGTCCAACCTGGGTGCGTCAGACAGAAAGACGCTAGCAAAGTAGTGGGCGAATGTCTCGGCCGCTTCAACACCAGAACTAGTCTTTCCATTGTGTACAACAGAGACATGCTGCAAGAGCTGTCGTGGATTCATACGTAGATTATTTTCAGTATTCTTGCAGAACAGTCTATAGGCTTCTTGGGTGCTTACTTTTAGGTTCGATTGCAGAGCACTAAACTCCGCATATATTACATCACATCGTGAAAGTATCCATTTATGATGGAGTTTATTTTTACGCTTGACGTCTTTAATCATGCCAGTAGAAAACCAGACTGGATACCGCCTATTACCAGTGTTGAATCTCTTCTTTTTTGGAATAGAAGAGTCAAATAAATTATACAATATTTTGTAAAACTTACCCGAAGTGGAGCGTGCATCATTGCAGTCAAGAACTTCTAGCCATGGAGCACAGCAAATTTTGTCTCTAAGAAGTGCATAGTCTCCTTTAGCAAAGTTCCAATCATGGCTTCGATCAATGTTGCAGGGGTCTAATATTTCATTATCCTTAAGCGCTGCGATTCTTACCACAATTTCTAATGGAGGGTGAAACAAATCGATTGGAACCAGCTCAGTTCCGTCGACATGGTCACAGGTTACTCCGGTACCAACCCGGGCCAACACTACATCTAACTTACTCCCACGCATATTCATCACTTCATTCATCTCTGACAGATCACAAAAGCTTAAGAAATAACAGTAATAATTATTAATATTTACAGATGCACTTTTTAAGTTAAGGTCACCCAAAATCAATATAGTTCCATTCAATTTGGACATGATGCTCTCAACTTTGCAAAACCAGGTCAGGTAATCGTTGTCGGTCGCAGTTGGCTTCATGTAGACAACACAAACCGATATATTAAGACCAGAAATTGAAACCGTGGCCCATAAGTCTTCACCACGGTCCGTTTCGAGCTCATAACGCCTCTTCATGGCTGCAGCAGAGCGCGCAGCAAGCAGTACCCCACCGCCCGGGGTCACGCGGTCCCTGCGTAGAGTTTGCCAATCTCCGCTTGATACTTCTGAGTCCTCTACAGAATCGTCTAAATTTGTTTCTGTTACGGCTATCAAGTCATGTTCAGAAAGCAGCAAATTTGATCTCCAAGTAGGCAGCTTGGTCTTGAGGCCGCGAACATTCTGGTACAGTAAACGTAGTTGAACGTTGCGTTTGGTAGAAGCGGCAGCTGCCAGTACATCAAGCGGTTTACTGGGCATCATCGCTACGTCTACGAAAGTTGCGACGCCAAGGTTTCACGCATATATCCTCTGCCCAGTTTTGAGCTGCCATAACTTGTTCCGCTAGTTTTGAGGGCACCCCTAATTTGAAAGATGCATAGTTGCCACGGGGTTTTAGAGCTTCAACCGTGCAAAGATCAGTACTGCAGAAAGTAATTAAGTGCTCACGTACCTGGGACTCAGTAGTGCCCTGCTTAACATAGAATAGGTGCAGATATCTCCACCTTTCTGAGGCCTCTAAGCTGGTAGCGCCAGGTGCCGCAATCCCCCGCAAAACATTGTCCAGCGAACGACGGGAGCGCCTGTGACGAACTTCTACCCAACCATCTTTATCTTGTCCATTTCTGACCATGGTACCCATTGCAACATCCGTAACAGGAGCCGGAACCGGCACATGGACACGGGGTTCAGGAGCTTGGCGGGCAGATAATGATGTAGCCTGTTCGTCTGAGGAGTGCACATTCGACACACTAAATGATAAATGATAAATGATAAATGATTTTATTTCTGTAAGTAGGTTTGTACAAACACTTTTACAAGTCAATAATATTTTTTTGAGCTAGATGAGGTCGGCGTTTCCTATCTGACTACTCTGAGAAGAAAGGCCGAAACAAACTCAGAGGTCACAGTCTCTTTTAAAGTCCAAACATAATATTGGTAACATTATGTGAAAACTATGTAGGTAGCTGTCTGAAATGGTCTTTAGAGGAAAGAACCAAACAGATTGAGTGGACCTGTCCAGTCAGTGCACGCATTTGTCACTAATCGTGCGGCTCAACTCAGAACTTGAGAAGCTCAACGATCCGACGAACAATACCAAAGAAAGGACATTTGGGTAGGCCGCAAAAATTACTCAACCTGCCAGATCATAATTACAACATACTTGACAAGTAAAGAAAGATAAAATAAAAGAAGAAACATACCCACATAGTCTTCACATTCACAATGATTAAACAATATGATAAAAGTAAATATTCATGTCATTGTATAAATAGAATTTACCAATGTCAATGTGTATATGAAAAATCCGGAAAGGATCTCGGTCTAATCACTTGATGACCATGTTAGTCGCTGTCTGAAATAGTCTTTAGAGGAAATAACCACACAGATTTGAGTGGACCTGTCCAGTCAGTGCACGCATTTGTCAATAATCGTGCAGCTCAACTCGGAACTTAAGGAGCCCAACGATTCGACGAACAATACCAAAGAAAGGACATTTGGGTAGGCCGCACAAATTACTCAAACTGCCAGACCAAAATCGAAAGTAAAATAATGACCCACATAGTCATCAAATTCACAGTAGTTAAAACAATATGTACATATAGTAAATATACATGTGGCTGTAAAAAAGAAAAAAAAAAAATAAAATAAAAAAAATATCAAAATAAAATCAGAATAAAGTAGCAAAATAATATATAAAATCAACATTCAGTGCAGTTATTGGAGCAGCTCAATCCCAAGCAGTTTTATCCTCAATATAGTCTTTGACAGTATAATAGGCTTTTTGACATAGTTTCCGCTTTATAAAAGATTTGAATTTATTTAAACTTAGTTCTTGAATGAGGCTGGGAAGTTTATTATAAAAACGTATACATTGGCATCTAAAGGAGCCACCTATTTTCTTGAGCCTGGTTGTAGGAATAACAAATTTGTTTTTGTTTCTAGTATTAACATTATGGATATCACTGTATCTTTTAAAGAGATTAATATTTTTATGTGCATACAAAAGATTTTCATAAATATACTGAGAAGGCACAGTCATTATATTAATCTCTTTAAATTTATCTCTGAGGGAGTGTCTGGGACTTAATTTATAAATTGAACGAATTGCCCTTTTTTGTAAAACAAAAATTGTCTGAATGTCGGCGGCATTTCCCCACAATAGAATACCGTACGACATCACACTGTGAAAATAACTAAAATAAACTAAACGGGCTGTCTCTAAATCAGTTAAATCACGAATTTTTCTAACAGCGTATGCTGCAGAGCTAAGCTTTTTTGACAATTTTTCTACATGAGGGCCCCACTGAAGCTTGCTATCCAGAGTTATGCCTAGGAATACTGTGGTATCTTCGGGTTTCAACTCTTCATTCTTTATGAGAACACTAGTTTCTACTTGTCTAACATGAGGTATCGTAAACTTAATACATTTCGTTTTTTTCTCGTTTAGAAGTAGATTATTAACATTAAACCAGTTAACTACATTTGCAAGGGCACTATTTACATTGTCAGTAACTAGCTGCTGACGTTTGAGTTTAAATAAAAGTGAAGTGTCGTCGGCAAACAATACTATATCATGTTTATCCTTTATGAGGTAAGGTAAATCATTAATATAAATAAGAAATAAAAATGGGCCTAAAATTGAGCCCTGGGGGACCCCCATTCTAATTACAGATCCAGGTGATCTTTTTCCGTTGACGTCAACTCTCTGAATCCTATCACTTAAGTACGAAGTAAGAAGATCCAGAGAGGCGTTCCGGATTCCGTAGTGGTGAAGTTTCCTGATCAATGTTTCATGAAGAACACAATCAAATGCCTTGGACAAATCGCAAAAAATGCCCAAAGCATCGCACTTCTCCTCCCATGCATTATAAATATGTCCTAAAAGTTCAACTCCGGCATCGGTAGTCGAACGACCCCTTGTAAAACCAAACTGTTTGTTATGTAATAAATTATGTTTATTAAAAAATCGTTGCAATTGATTTAGAATAAGTTTTTCAAAAATTTTACTAAAGGTAGGTAGCACTGAAATAGGTCTATAATTAGTGGGGTCTGATGTACTACCCGATTTAAACAAAGGTATTATTTTACTGTTTTTCATAAGATCAGGAAACTCACCATGGTCAATACAATTATTAAAAATAACAGCTAAAGTAGGTGCTACAATATTTATAATAGACTTAGCAACTTCCACAGAATTACCCCATAGATCGGCGGTCTTTTTAATATTTAACGAGTGAAAGGTTTTAATGATATCTGTAGAGGTGATATATTGGAAATGAAATTCATTATCACATACAGGCACGTTTTCTTTAAGTAAGGACTCTGCGGCAGTCGGTGATGAGTTTAGAGAGTTAGTAATTGATTTGGGAATCTCTGCAAAGAAATTTTCAAAGGCCGCGGCGACTTGAGAATCCGATTTAATTATACTGTTATCAATGACAAGACTGTAATCACTATTTCGATTGCATGACCTTCCCGTTTCGCTATTAATGATATTCCATGTCATTTTAATTACATTACTGCTATTTTTTATTTTTGAACTCAAATAATGTGACTTGGCAATACTACAAACTTTTTTAAATAATTTAGAATAATTCTTAACATACAAATTAAATTCAACAGTGTTTATACATGTCCGTTCATCATACAATTCATAAAGTCGTTTTCTACTTTTATGTATACCAATGGTGGCCCAGTCACTGAAAGATGCGTTACTACTAACCGATAATGTCTTAGGTATGAATGTGTTATCAAATTGTGTGCAATACATTTAAAAAAAATTATTATATTGTTCGTTAGGGTCATCATTAGTGGGCAAAAGTGGTAGTTTACTCGAAAGTTTAGTTTTAAATCTTTCCAAACGATTAGTAGTTTTTGGGTTAACAGTGATATCTTTTTTAGTTACTTTTTTGTTTACATTTTGGATAGTGATCAATTGTCCACAATGGTCTGAGTCTAATAAATTTATAATTTCTTTGTGGATTGGTTTAACATCGGTATAAATATTATCTAAGCAAGTGGCACTAGTGGGAGTTATTCTAGTGGGCTCCAAAAATTGGTTAGCAAGATTGTATGACTGAAACAAACTTATAATTTTAGTGCACAATCCAGATTTTTCTAACAAATTAACATTAAAGTCACCACAAGTGATGATGGACTTATTTGAATTACAGATTTTGTGTAACACTTCATCCATGACCTTTTCAAAACAATCATACAATCCTGAAGGACAATCATACAATCACTCATCTCGCAAGTACTGTGACCGTCCATCGTTCTTCTTTCCGAAATTAGGATCAGTAGGATCGATTACTGTCCTGCTATCGTTCGGTAAAACGATAGGAAGCTGAACGGTTACCGGACATGACTGGAGCTGCCGGGCTTGAAAACTCTTAAGTCGTTTTTCCATATCCTTTCCCTTTGTGCTGAGATGATCCCACTTAGCGTGGGGTACGCTGCCTTCGGGTTTATGAGTGGTTTTGAGAATGACAGCACACTGGTTTTTGATTTCGGATACATCCTGAACCAGGGCGGACAGTATTGCGTCATGCTCGACCTTCCATGCAGACAGTCTAAGGTCATACTCGTTCTTCCCCGCTGTGATCATTTCCTTGAGGTCACTCTTCAACTCACCGCAGGTACAAGGAGAAGGCAGGACCAGGTAGTTAGGTGAGTTATCAATACGCTGCTGCTTGGTCCTAACGGTGACATTCATGTTGGAGTCATCGCAACTGACAGATTAAGCAATATCGGGAACAGATTGTGATTGTGTGGGAACACTAAAAATATCACCAGTACTTGGTTTACAAAAACAATATATAATGCTCAGAATCTTGTTATTATAGTTTCGGTATCTGGAACGTAATTCTCCGCTGAGTGTTGGTAGCACTGCCGATCGCACCGCGAGCACTTTGCGCAACTAGCGCACGCCGTTACCGCTCTTACGCGGCGGTACTTAACCGCGAGTATCCGTTGCGCACGCGTTTGAATCACAATGATAAACACTTTTGAACACCTCTTCTTTTATTCAATTTATTTGCTTTTTGCGCCTTTGAGAGGCTAAACGTTATATGGGTCTGTTAACTGTGCGTTAGTTTAGATTATAGGCACTTGACTGTCCAATACAGGACTAGTAAATCAGTAAATAAATAAATAAACAACTGGAGCAAATTTTGAGATTAACGCATTCGTAGCGCGTTCCGAATTCCGTCTTAATTCCGTCTAGCTCCCTTTCGCAACGCGCCATAAGGAATTCGTTCCAAAAGCTGCGGCTGCGGTACGGAACCCTCGGTGCGAGAGTCCGACTCGCACTATGCCGGTTTTTTCATAGTGCCCCGTTTCGTATCCACTGACCACACAATCACAAAATATTATTTTTCAACTTTTACAAATATTTACACAATGAGAACCACACACACACAACAAAAGCTTAACTAACTATGGTCTCTAAAAGTTCTATCAAGAATATTTATTTACAATTTATTTTGTTTTCTCTTATTATTACTTACGCAACAGAAAGGAAGCGCGCGCGCAAAAATTTGTCACAGGTCTCACCTCGATAACGTCTCGCAGGACACTGGCTAGAGTGGCAAGCGACGCGGCGATCGAAAATCACTTGAATAATCAATATTTTTTTTGAAAAAAAATGATTGGGTACAATCGATTCCAAAATAAACTACCTATAAATTGATATTAATTATAGAAAAATAGGAGTATTAGTACTTCTTTAAAATGAAATTAGGCTTGTTAAAAAACTGCAAATCGAAATTAGTTTGGCTTTTTTTCTATCGAGTAAATTTGATTTTATCGTGTTTTGCGCGGGTACAAGTTATGGAGAAAGAATGTATCTTAAATATATATATTTTTCAGATTCTGAATGTTATAATTTGCCTATCAAAAAGCAATTCTAAAACAGGTGAAAACGGTGACACCCGGCCTTAAGAGCCATTTTACATTTTTGCTCGAATATCTAAGATTTTAGTCGCCTTATTTACCTCTCATCTCATCATTATAAATACTCTGGGATTGACGAACACATGTAAAAAATAGATCAATCTTTTGTTTTGTTACTTTTAGTAGCACATTTACAAAAACTTATTTGTTTACTTCGTAGAAATTAATCTCCCACAACTAGTTTTCTTAAAAATCAGCGCAGGGTCAATTTCAGACTCCTATTTCTATCATTAATATGTAGAAATTTGAGTAAAAATATACACAAAACATCAGACATATAATCTAGTTGTTACATTTAGTAGAAGAATATTGATTTTTAATAAGCTTAATTAGTAAAAAAAAAATAAGTCTTATGGCAATTTTTACGATTTATTCGCAATTTTATCGCGTTTTTTTGGTTTGAATAAAGCATAATTACATTAAAAAATTCATGTCAGTATAAAGTATGCTCTATAACAAATCGAATTCTCAAGTTTTATTCAAATCCGTTTATTTAATTAGACATAATATCGTGTTTGAAATCACTCTAAATTAGAATAAATTATGATGCACAAGCGGGCAGCGTTTAGTACGGTGCAAGCGCCCAACGAGACAGGACCTGTGCCAGTTTTTCCCGCGTCTCAGTTTTCGGGTACTCGTATCGTGAACGCAAAAATATACTACGACTACAACATTTTGCTACTCTTCGCATTTTATTTTTTGTATAAGATAAGAGTTTCGTTTATTATCAATGAAAGAATTATTTTAATAAATTGTAGGAAAAATGTTGACTAAAATAATTTATTTTAACTAAATCTGACTATTTTTAATCGCGATTAGAAAGGTGTGGAATACAACTAGTGGTCGTCCAAAAGCAGTACTGTATTTTTTTTTTCTTTTGCTTATATCTCGAAAATGGCGTGTCCTATCGTAAAAATAATGACATTTTCGACTCCCTTTATAAAACCAACATATAAATCTCAACACGTGGGTAATATATTTTTTATAGAATTCAAACAAAAAATGAAAAATCTAAATATATAAAAGGCAAACCTGACTGACTCATCTATCAATGCACAGCCGAAACTACTAAACGGATTTCGCTGAAATTTGGCATACAGATAGTTGTAATGACGTAATCATCCGCTAAGAAAGGATTTTTGAAAATTCGCCCCCTAAGGGGGTGAAAAAGGGATTAAAATTTTGTATGGAAGTCCGTCATTTTTAGAGCTACAAGCATGAAACTTTGTTTTTAGGTTGACAAATAGAAATAAACAATTTTGTGTCTTAGGGTTATTGAAAACTCAACCCCTAAGGGGGTGAAAAAGGGGTTTGAAAGTTTGTATGGGGAAACAAGATCAGTTAAACTATTTTATTCGAAACTTCCTATCAATAAATGAGTAAACACGTGTGTCAGACTCTTTTAGAATTCAACCCCTAAAAGGTAGAAAAGGGGTGACAAATTCTGAAAATCAACATGGGTATCGTTTTTATGATTTATTGGGTCGCTGATTACGAAAACAACAACTATTTCACAAGAATTGCACAAAAAACATAAAACAAAATAGACAAGAAGATTTATAAAAAAAATTGCACAAAATTACTCCTGAACAAAAATAATATAATTTAAAAATTAAAAAACAATGAATATAAACAACCAAACCAATTTTTTTTTTCAAATGAATTATATGGCAAAATCAAAAGAAATTCTAAGGTGAGAAATACTAACCTATTTTGTATTGATCCTGAATGATCTTCCCTTTGAATTCAAACGAATACAGTTTCCCCTCAAAGTGCTTTGCAATGACCAGAATCACAAGGGCAGACATTAAAATTTGTGGGTATAGACTTGAGAGAAAACTGTTTTTCACACGGGCAATTCTATGTGGCTTGCTCTCGCGTAAGCTTGCCCAGTAGTCTGATAATTTGGCATACAGTAATAGATTAGCAAAAAATGTGGTTTATAAAGAAGTTTTGTAGTTTACTAGCTTTTGGCCGTGACTTCGTCCGTGCAATTCTACTTCCTTTCTTAGCGCTCGCTTACGCTACGTAGTCGCTGGCAAAAGCTAGTTCCATATAAAACACGTCCAGGCTGCCCCCTTACGCGCGCCGTCGTCGTCTCTTAACTAGTTCATTGCGTAACGCACACAAGTACCAAGTTGCGAAGCCAAAAGAAAAAAAAATACCACGTTGAGTCGCGATTGTCAAATTTGATTTTAGTCGTGTCAAAATATTTTTTACATTTAGAGATTATTTCTTGCAAAATAGCGTAACAATTCTCATAGCTAAAAGTAAGGAATTTTAGAGATAGTTTAGTTCGGTGTACAACAGAATCGGCACCAATATGTAATTGTTTGAATTTTTTATTTTTATTGTATACTTTACATAACATATATTTGTAATTTTTTATTAGTCTAGAAATCTTTATTAGACTGACTAAATAAAAGTAAGTATTTTCATAAATCTCTAAATACCGCATTATAATTCTAACGGCTCAAGATTGTTTAGACCGGCTCGACACTCACATTACACTGTTTGTATTGTGCATGTGTGGATAGCTACGCACACATACATAAGATTGCCGTCTTTTATCTAAACTCGAGCATTCTAATTTTGTGAGAGGCCTCTTAACAGCTTTTCCATAAATGCATATGAAAGTATATACGGTATTTATATCAAAAAAAAAATTTTTTTTGTCTGTTTGTCTGTTTGTTCCGGCTAATCTTCGAAACAGCTGGACCGATTTCGACGGGAAATGCACTGGCAGATAGCTGATATTATAAGGAGTAACATAGGCTATAGTAATATATATTTTTTCTGGGTAGTACGTCTCCATGTGATAATTTCCGAACCTCACGCGGGTGAAGCCGCGAGCACAGCTAGTAAAAAATAAACATAAACACAAGTACAAAGTAGCCAAAAGCCCAGTATAAAAGTAACAAAAAAAACGTTTTACAATATTATCCATTGCTTTTCCGCTAATTGTTATATTATAAATAATTATTCAACGGATTCATCAATATATTACACTTTCTGAATTAAGTCACTGTGACAGACGAACAGATAGAAAACAGCCGAGGTCAATGGCACCCTACTGCTAATTAGGGCTCCGTTAGCACCAATTTGTAGGCATTCCTAATTGGGTTCAAAGGTCACGAACGGAATATGAAAATCACTATAGCGAAGGAATCTTCTATACTTTTATTTTAATAGGTACTAAATCCAACCCAACCCTTTTAGCAGTAAAAGGGTTGCAGTAAAATTGGATACACTTTGATTAGTATTTAGAAGAGCGTCAAAAGATTAAGTATTAATATACTTTATGAATTCTTCAAAACTGTTTCAATAATATTGGTAGGTACATTATTAATAAGAAATTGTACAGAGGTTACAAAACATAGCCTTATGATCAATATCAGACGAAAGTGGTTCATCACTTTTTAGGGGTAGAAACCACCGTTTCTACCCCTAAAAAGTGGATTCCTATTTCCTTCTCCAAGATTTAGCAGTTGATGTGGAAAGTCGTTATCGTAGTTGTCGCTCAAATGAGCTCTCATGTTTGTTCGTAAATTGAGAGTTTCAACGAAACTCCATAAGTAAGATGATTTTAAGCATGCCCTGATAACATCGGCGCGTGTTCCTTTTGTTAATACAGGCAGTGTTTTCCGAAAATCACCCGCAAAAACAAAAGTAACACCACCCATAACAGCATCTGAGTTTCTGAGGTCTTTGAGCGTTCGGTTTACTACTTCAACATGAGCTCTATGACTCATGGTACATTCGTCCCAAATAAAGATGTCTATTGTAACGGGTTCCCGAGCGGTCCATTTTTACTTATGGAACATACTGACTGTTGCTCCAATGATACTGTCAGTGGTAGCTTAAAGATGGAGTGTGCTGTTTTCCCATCATTTAATGGAGTTGCGGCAATCCCTAAAGAAGCAACAGCTAGTCCATTTTTCCCGGATTGTCTGACTTTTGCTAATACCAAATTTACGAGGAACGTTTTCCCAGTGCCTCCTGGGGCATCTAGAAAAAAATATTTTACCCCTGTTATTTATAACACTGTCATAATATCATCAAAAGCTTGTCATCTATGGGTAAATGGATAAAACGTTCGCACAAAGCATGTTCTAATGCGGTTCGTGAATGGACGGCGGCATTTTGCGATTTAGTAATTTTATATTATCTTCGAAACTATTTAACCAATTGACATACTGTTTGGGGCAAATCATATCTCTATGATGTTTTTGTGATCATAATAATATTTTTTTCGATACGGTTTAATATTTTGTTGTTTAAAAAATCGTCCAAAAGTAAGTACGTCGAAAAATACTTTTTTTAACACATAAAAGCTACTATATCTGCTAAAATATAAAAGATAGAAATATGGTGTAGGGGATTATTTTGTAGAACTTTTTAAAGCGGACCAGGTCGTCATACATTGTTTTGAATTATATAAAACTGTTAAGGCAGCGCATGCAAATAACTCTGATGTAAGAGCAATTTTTTTCCGCCTGGCTAGACAAAAATTGAGATAGCTCGACTAATATGCATGATATCTTTATAATTTATAGCCTATAGCACACACGAATAATGTAGCTTTCTACCAATGAAACATTTTTTTTAAATTGGTTCATTACTTCTGGAGATTACCCCTGTAGGGACAATGTAAGTACGAATGTTGTGCGTCAGCGGTTTGTAGTATGAAAGAGAAGTGTATATGGGCGATCGCCAGTTACTGCGCGCTGGCCGATTCGAGTGCTCCTATTCGTGCTTGGGATTTTTCGAGAATAAATAAGTATTTTACAGTATTCAAATCGGCGTCTTTATTTGATACATCAGGTCGTAGTAACTCCCGTGGCGAATCCAGTAGGCATAACCAAGGTGCCTACACCCCCTACATACAAACTTACAAAGAAATGTTAGCTCTTTATAATATTAGTATAGATAATTAGATGTGGTCTCGGTTGGTTAAATATATTTTTGACAATGTGCTATTGAGCCGATATCAATACAAAGTATCATCATCAGCAGCCTGTTCCCACTGCTGGGGTACAGGTCTCGGAGTAAGTAGGTCTTCGAATTTTTGGTTCTAAGACATGCCGGTTTTCTCACGACGTTTTCCTTCGCCGTTTTGAGAGCAGTGGAGATGAAATAATTTACACAAAGTATAGCGCCTGCTTGGATTCGAACACAAAGCATGAAGAGAGCGTTTGTGGTTTGGTTATTTAGGAGGTTCTTAGCCAATTCATTGACATGCCCTAGTAGTCTCTTCTAATATCAGGTACAGTTTCTGTTTACTTCTTCCTTTGGGCATCTTTAAGTTTTCGTGGATTTCGGAGTTTTTCACGAACCACTTTCGTCTGATATTGATCGTAAGGCTATGTTTTCTAACCTCTGTACAATTTCTTATTAATAATGTACCTACCAATATTATTGAAACAGTTTTGAAGAATTCATAAAGTATACTAATACGTAATCTTTTGACGCTCTTCTAAATACTAATCAAAGTGTATCCAATTTTACTGCAACCCTTTTACTGCTAAAAGGGTTGGGTTGGATTTAGTACCTATTGCAATACAAGTACAGAAGATTCCTTCGCTATAGTGATTTTCATATTCCGTTCGTGACCTTTGAACCCAATTAGGAATGCCTACAAATTGGTGCTAACGGAGCCCTAATTAGCAGTAGGGTGCCATTGACCTCGGCTGTTTTCTATCTGTTCGTCTGTCACAGTGACTTAATTCAGAAACTGTAATATATTGATGAATCCGTTGAATAATTATTTATAACTAGCTTTTGCCAGCGGCTTCGCCCGCGTGGAGGTCGGAAATTGTCCCGCGGGAACATACTACCGGGATAAAAAGTAGCCTATGTCCTTTCTCAGGCTCTAAACTATCTGTGTACCAAATTTCATTTAAATCGTTTCAGTAGTTTTAGCAGGAAAGCGAGACAGACAGACAGACAGACAGACGGACAGGCAGACAGACCGACAGACAGACAGAGTTACTTTTGCATTTATAATATTAGTATGGAAGTATGGATATAACAATTAGCGGAAAAGCAATGGATAATATTGTAAAACGTTTTTTTTTTTAAAGTTGAACCCTAAGTTTACCCCTAACTCTTAATGGCGCAAGACGAATTATTTAATTTAACCAGAGTTTGCTGTTAACTCCAAGTTATTTAGGGAAACCAGTGCACCTCCAAGTGGGCCGAAGAAAACACAGAGTTTTGGCTCGTAAAACTACTATTTCTGTATTTAGTCAAATCATATTACAACTTATTATACTAAAGCTTGTTTATATACCTAGGTGAAAAACTTATTGGGCACAGTATTTTTTAACATTAATTTTTATGTTCTGAATTTTGTAATCTTATAGCAACAGTATTATTGCTATCCTACTTATAATAATATTTTAGTCAAATTAAATATCGGTCAATATAATTTGAGCTTCATAAATATATTTTTCTGTCTTAGTTTTGTAGGTACTCACTTTTGCTCCTCCTTAAATTCTTAATTAAAATTATAATTACTTAAAAGCTTTAATTGAACTTGACTTGTATGTCCTGGAATTTTGCAATGAATATTTCACCCAATTCGACTGATGCTATCAGGCTGAAATTCACCTGACACTATTCTATATTTGAATTGTTTATTTGAGAAACCCCATAAGTCATCAGACACTAACTTTACAGGAGATGAAAATAACCTTTCAGTGAAAAAAAATTGTATGGCCACAGATGTGTTATGTATTTAGTTTGAATAGCATATATGATACCTATAAAAATTGAGCCTCTTTTCTCATAATATTGTCATTATCATTAAATAAATAGTTCCTGAAAGTTGTTGACTTAAGGGCTTCCTCAAATAAACGAAAAAAAAACAAGACAGGTTTGACACCATAAAGATTTAATCAGACAAGGTTTTATTAAAAAAATTAGACAATATAAATAACTATATCACTTATTTAGTCCATAGCGTCATCTATTTTACGGTCTGTGACTGGCCATTGGTATATTTCTTCATAAAACTCTTGTACTTCTTTATCTTGTGATAAGTAATTTCTTAATTTTTTTAGATCTTCCATTTTCTTTTTGTTAATAGGGATCTTATCCTCTGGATAAGCTTTATTGCTAGGCAAAACCAACCTCTCTTTATTTGCATTCTTAAGTTTAAAATAATGTTCAACCAGACGTCAATAAAGTCCCTTACGACCACTAATCACTTTCATAAGAATGGCGAAAGTAGCAATATTGGCTGATCTTAAATGACACTTTCTGTTCTTTGGGTATGTGTCTGCCAGCGGATTCTATGGCGAACATGTTTTTTTTTTGTAAAATTTTGGCCACCACTTTTTGTACTCTATTATGTCATAGGACGAAGGCAAAGAGACTAGGAAAATGTTTTTCACCGTTGAGCTTAAAATCAATGATGCAACTTCCTTCACTGTGTAGATCCGATCAGTTTGTCTTATTTTTCTTTTCAATACTGCGAAGTCTCAGTCGCAAGGTAAAAACGAATGAGCTCGGATCGGAAAATACTGCTTGATAGTCTTAAACATTCCTAGGGATACTAATGCCGATAAAACCCTTACGACCGTGTGGTTTTTATTTTGTCCACCGCAGCCATCAGTGAACACATGCAAATTCTCAACATTTCCCAAATTTTCTTTCAAATACTGATGAAGAAATGTGCTTACTTCGTTAGGTCCTTTATCTCATTTATTTGAGAAACTCCGTTAGTCACTGACTTAAGGGGTTACTCAACTAAACAAAATATTCAGCCTGTCACAAATTCCTTTAGATTGCATTGACTTGTGGGGTTTCTTTCTGAAATATGTATTTACTGCCATAGAACACAAATCCGCATAAAAGTCATTTTCCCGAAAAATGTGACTTAAGGGGTTTCTCAAATAATTGATTCATTTAAGATTGTGCATATTATTAACCAGTGCCCAAAAAAATAATAACATGATGTTGAAATAAATAAATTTTTTATTCTTTAACAAGATCGGCTGCGAAGTACCTAAGTAACGTGCAACCGGCGGCGTGCGTGTATGAACGTAAATGAAGCTAAAGAAGTAGGTGTTGTGTAGTGAGTGCCTACCTCGACGGGAAAAAAGCCTTGAGTTTATGTATGTATGTAGCAAATATTGAAATTTAAACTTATATTTCCCCAGGACAGACGCGTGCACAGGTAAAACATGTTCATTAATTTCGGATATTTCCACTGATATGAAAAAAACGGAATATTAAATTTCACGCATTCGATATTAACTCCAGGTAGTGCCTTCTAGGAAACTCTACGTTTAGAAAGCAATATTGAATATTTTCTTCTGAGAAAAGTGCTATCGTGTTTTTTGTCTGGAATTTCTCAGTAAAATCCCGATTTGTGATGCCTATCATCATCAATTCATAATATCTGCGGAAAAACATTGCCACTTCGTCCAGATCTGTGCTGCTCGCATCCTGCGGTTGCCTTTTTTATGGGTGGGATATCATCAAATGACGACTCCCGCTCTAGGCGGAGCGGGAGGGTGTATCAGACGTTTACTGACTAAAACCCACCCGTGTTCCTTCAGTTGCCCATATACCAGGGCCACGGTAACTTTTTCGAACAAATCTTGCGACCGTGGCAGGATCCTGCGAATGCCTGCAACCTTCACCAGGGCATCGGTCCACCTTGTGGGAGGCTTTCCAACGCTACGTCTTCCAGTAGGTGGTCGCCACTCCTGAATCTTTCAGCCCCATCGGCCATATATTCTGCCAGCATTGTACTCTGCCCACTGCCACTTAAGTTTAGCAATTTCTTGGGCTATGTCGGGCACCTAATTGGGTCTCTTACGGATCTCCTCATTTCTGATGAGATTACGTAAGGAAACTCCAAGCATAACCGGGGACGAGCCTATTGTCATTAAATCAATGGAGAGGGCCCATTGATTTAATGACGATAGGCTCGTCCCCTGTTATTTGGGACTTAAACATAAGACTAGCAAAATCTGGGTGTACTTGGATAGGTACTGCTCTGCCTAATCCTACCAGATATTCAAGTGTGATGTTTTGTTAACTGAGCCAGTATGTTTAACCCATCAAAAACATAAATGTGAAATGAGAGCCAAGTTCAATATTATGATATTAGTCTTGGTTGTTGACTTCAACGACAAAAGAAGTGAGATCTAAATGGATGCCAAAGTCAAGGGTTAGTCCTGAAATTTATTTATAACTATGTACATAAAATATCATTTCTTCTTATAACTTAGGATAATATATTGTAGCCCAAGGTCTGACTTGGCTAGTTCTCATATACGAATTATTATGTTCGATAGCTAGTTTCTATAAGCAAGCCAAATTTTCGGAATAAGTAATAAAATAAGAACCGACAAGTAACAGGTGTAGAACTTGCGAAGGCTATAATATAATTGGTATATGAAAACTCTACAAGAGAGCTCACTAGTGCCTTTTTTTTGGATGGGAAATCATCAAATGACTTCTCCCGCTCTGGGCGGAGCGGGAGGGCATGTCAGACTTTTACTGACTAAAACCCACCTGTGTTCCTTCACTTGCCCATGTGCCAGGGTCACGGTATCTCTTTCAAACAATCACGCGACCCCGGCAGGCATCGGTCCTAGCAGACCCCTTCAGTTTTGCTGACATCGCTTTGAGGCGCGCGTCGACCCGAGCTTGGTCCTTACCGGGCGGCGAGCTAGCCATTGCTCGCCACCCGCAAGCTCGCGCCTACGGTGGCCGGGAGTCCGCTATGGACTCCCGACGCCCGGGGCATCTCTTCCTGCGGTGGCTAGGGATGTGAGGGTGCAGAGACTGCCACTCCATCACGCGCCCCGCCTCCTCCCTCGCGAGCATTACTGCTTCGCAGAAGGAGGTGTCGGCTTCCCATTCCCTCTCGCTCCGTACCATGGCTCGCACCAGGGCCGTTACTAAATATATAGGAGCCTATGTCGAGAATTGTGATTTGTGGGTAGTAATAGCATATGCTAAGCAAATAGGGAATTGTTCCCTGTGAACATAAATATACATTACTTAATATCTGAAACTTGGTCTTGACTCGTTCTAGTTCGTAAATTAAAACCGTTAAAATCCACATAAAGACCAGCTGTCATAAGCTTTGATTGCTGATTGCTGATTCTTACATTTTTTTTACCTACATATAGTTATTACAGGCACTAAGTACATAAGTGTTCCTAATAGAATCAATTAAGTGAAAAATTATAGTAAAATGATAAAAAATTACCAGTTTCTGATTTATTCCTTTGTATTCACCTAATTACCTATCTGCATGCCAAATTTGAACTTTCTAGGTCATCTGGAACTGGGTTAGAGTTTTGATCTATAGGTCAGTCAGTGATAAAAATGATGATTTCTGGACGTGAATATCTAAATAGAGTGAATATCTAAATAGAGATTGAGATGTGCTTATGAAATTTGGACCACATATGTATCTTGCAAGTTTCAATATATTTGACACGTTTATGTAAAATAGTTTTTGAGTTATGAGGGGGTCAAAAGTGGCTCCAAATGGTTCGTGTAAACACACGGTGCTGCGCGCCAGTTCTGTTATTTGAACTTGGCTTGTCACGCTGCCGCGTGTCTAGATACTCAAACAAAGAATATGCAATCGAATGGAATAGGCAGCTTCCATCGGGAGGCATTGGAATAATTCGTTGGAAGGTAAGTGTTTCACCGACCCGTTATTCTATTATACGACTCATTGTACAATATACGTAATAAAAAGATAATTATTTAAGACGATTACGCAACAAGTTACCTGTTATCTACTGAATTCTCAAGAAAAACAATTTGTTACCAATAAGTTCTCATTCTCAAACTCATTCAGATTTAAGTATACATACTTACCTACTTATAACTATACTAAAATTATTATTATTTTTTATTCAAACTATTGCCTATACTATACGTACTCAGTAAAAGTATTGTAATAATAATATAACCACAAATACATAACTTTTTTTTTTTAAGAAAACCTATGAATTTTGTAGCATAAATCGCAACCTTATAGGTCAGAAATCGAGAGACAACCGGACAGCAAGACGGCGCTCGCGCTTATGAGCGCGGCTGCCACTTTCTCGGATACGTTCGCGTCATCGAGACATCGCTCCCACCCCGCTGCTACGGCGTCACACCGCGTGCCGTGTACCGAAATGCCTGTTATTTAATTATTTATAAATATAATGATCTTATACTTTTGATGTGCGCTAAATATGAAACTAATTATTAATACTAAATCCCCCAGTTAATAACGTAATAAATACGAAAGTCGACTATACTCTAAGTTATAAGTACTAATTCGGAAATATTTGGATAAAAAAAAAATAAGGGTGGTAATCAACTCGTTATATATTCACGTGAAGACCTTAAAATCCACATAAAAACCGGCTGTCATAAGTTTTGATTGCTGATTACTAAGAGAACCAATTATGTGAAAAATTATAATAAAATGATAAAAAATTACCAGTTTCTGATTTATTCCTTTGTATTCACCTAATTACCTATCTGCATGCCAAATTTGAACTTTCTAGGTCATCTGGAACTGGGTTAGAGTTTTGATCTATAGGTCAGACAGTGATAAAAATGATGATTTTTGGACGTTAATATCTAAATAACCGTTTGAGATATGCTTATGAAATTTAGACCACATATGTATCTTGCAAGTCTAAATATATGACCCAAATTTGACATGTCTATGTGAAATAGTTTTTGAGTTATGAGGGGGTCAAAAGTAGCTCCAAATGGTTCGTGTAATATTACACACGGTGCTGCTCGCCAGTTCTGTTACTTGAACTTGGCTTGACACGCTACCGCGTGTCTAGATCTCTGCTTAGAAACATATCTTATTTATTTATTTAACATTTTAAGCACATATATGTACAGAGGCGGACTTAATGCCATAGGCATTTTCTACCAGTCAACCTTTGGGTGATGCAGAGACAAACAGTGGTAGGTGCAATGAAATTGAAGATATTCAAAAATAAACGCATAACCTATTTAAATCATAAACATAATACATATACCTAACTACACTCGAGAGCAATGAATCCGGGTCACTTAAAGAATCCTAAAAATCTCGGAAACTAAAAATGCTAGGTTAATGCAATAAATTGTATTTAATAGACAATGTAATACTCCTTAAATGAAGGTATTAAAACTTCTTAGTTATTGTAAAGTTATATCATAAAAAAATCAAATTTAAAAAAGGGCCACTTTCGAAGATGGAACTACGAAATTACAGCATTTGGTTTTGCTTTTGTTTGTAATCTGTCATTTATGTGGGTACATAAACCATGTTGATAGTGCTCTATATTCATTATTCAAGCTGAAATTATGTCGCTTACGCCTGAAGAATGCACCAGAATACTTACAATGCTGGAAACCGGCCGGAGTCAGCGCGATACAGCCTGGACTGTCGGTGTGTCGCTGTCAACAGTACAAAGAGTTCTCCGACGTTACGAAGAAACTGGTTCTAACCTACGCAGACCAGGAACGGGCAGAACCAGGTGTACCACAGCACGAGAAGACCGATACTTGGTGAACACCATGCTTCGAAATCGCTTTCTCACAGGAACTGAACTCACAAATCAGTTTCGACGCCTCGGAGGAAGTAACCCAAGTGCATGGACAGTAAGACGTCGGCTTGCTGAATCTAACTTAAAACCCCTTAGACCTGCAAACGGCCCTAAACTGGAGCGTGGGCATCGTATTTCAAGACTAAGATATGCCCAGAGCCACGTAAATTGGAGTATTGAAGATTGGTCAAAAGTTATGTTCTCCGACGAATCAAAATTTATGCTCTACAAGCACGATGGAAGACACAGAGTGTATCGAAGACCAGGGGAAAGATTCAAGCAAGCATGCATCGAAGAAAAAGTAGCCTACGGTGGTGGGTCTGTACTTGTGTGGGCCGGAATTTCTTCTGAAAGTCGCACAGAGCTGGTGATCATAGAAAACGGCTCTTTAACTAGCGTAAGATATGTGGAAGAAATCCTCAATGATCACGTTGGTCCATTTATGGTCAATTTAGGTGAGGATGCTATATTTATGCATGACAATGCCCGACCTCATACAGGTAGGATTGTGAATGACTACCTTCAAGAGATGAACATTACTCGTATGGAGTGGCCAGCGCGCAGCCCGGATATCAACCCGATCGAGCATGCTTGGGACGAGCTAGGCAGATGCGTAAAACAACGAAACCCTCCCCCAATCACGCTTCGTGAGCTCAAAATTGCTCTCACAGAGGAATGGGAGAATATTCCCCAAAATCGTATAAGGAACTTGGTGTACAGCATGCCAAACTGCGTAAACGCAGTAATGGAAGCACGAGGAGGCAATACGAAGTATTAAAATTCAAGAAAATCGTAATAAAGTTAAAAAATTTCATGTTTCCTATTTTTGTTTTAAGGAGAGATCAGCAGTTTTTTTCTTTATGTAATTTTGTGTTAATAAAATGTATGGTGACTCATATTTTTTTTACTTTCATTTAAGGAGTATTACATTGTCTATTAAATACAATTTATTGCATTAACCTATCATTTTTAGTTTCCGAGATTTTTAACATTCTTTAAGTGACCCGGATTCATTGCTCTCGAGTGTATATCTGTATATATAAAAATGAATCCCTATTTCCCTTGGTTACGCCATCACGCGTGAACGGCTGGACCGATTTAACTTTTTTTTTTTTTGTTGTCTTTGTTATTGTCAGGAAAAGGTTCTTATGAAAGAAAAAATTTAAAAAATTGCGCGGAAAATTAGAAAATTTAAGAACACTTATTTAAGAATACTTAACAACCATATAATCCATACTATATACTATACTATAATATTATAAATGTAAAAGTAACTCTGTCTGTCTGTCCGTCTGTCTGTCTGTCTGTCTCGCTTTCCTGCTAAAACTACTGAACCGATTTAAATGAAATTTGGTACACAGACATAGGCTACTTTTTATTCCGGTAGTATGTTCCCGCGGGATAATTTCCGACCTCCACGCGGGCGAAGCCGCTGGTATTATAATTATATCTAGACACGCGGCAGCGTGTCAAGCCAAGTTCAAGTAACAGAACTGGCGGGCAGCACCGTGTGTAATATTACACGAACCATTTGGAGCCACTTTTGACCCCCTCATAACTCAAAACCTATTTCACATAAACATATCAAATTTGGCTCATATAGTGAAACTTGCAAGATACATATGTGATCCAAATTTCATAAACATATCTCAAACGGTTATTTAGATATTAACGTCCAAAAATCGTCATTTTTATCACTGACTGATCTATAGATCAAAACTCTAACCCAGTTCCAGATGACCTAGAAAGTTCAAATTTGGCAAGCAGATAGGTAATTAGGTGAATACAAAGGAATAAATCACAAACTGGTAAATTTTTATCATTTTACTATAATTTTTCACTTAACTGATTCTATTAGGAACACTTATAACAAAAACCATTTGGTATTATTTGTTATAAATTTGATATAAATAAGTACCTACTAATAATTCATGTACAAAAAGTAATGATATCCCATCAAAAACATAAATGTGAAATGAGAGCCAAGTTCAATATTATGACATATACCTTGGTTCTTGACTTCAACGACAAAAGAAGTGAGATCTAAATGGGAAGACGATTACGCAACAAGTTCAATGGTCAGTTCTGACTTGGCTAGTTTTCATATACGAATTATATTATAGCCTTCGCAAGTTTTAAACCTGTTACTTGTCGGTTCTTATTTTATTATTCCGAAAATTTGGCTTGCTGGTAGAAACTAGCCATTGAACATAATAATTCGTATATGAGAACTAGCCAAGTCAGAACTGACCATTGAACTTGGCACCCATTTAGATCTCACTTCTTTTGTCGTTGAAGTCAAGAACCAAGGTATATGTCATAATATTGAACTTGGCTCTCATTTCACATTTATGTTTTTGATGGGATATAGATTATTTTTTATATATATAGATACCAATTTGAATTAAATACCTAGTTATCTTTAAGACAGGACAATGCCTGTCGGGTCAGCTAGTATAAATATAAAAACAACATACATACATATACATAAATAATCGAATTTACTAAAAACAAATGAGACAAACAATGACGAAACATTACCGTTGTGATGATACTGCCAACTTCTTGCGAATGTGCTCGCGAACTTTAACTTTGAAGGTGATTCGGTTGGTTGCCATCATATCTTAGTTTGTCGTCTGAGTAATCAGAATCATTGTTTACATTTAATATCGTCGATATTTTCGTTATACAAAGCAAACCTTCAGAGACTGTGATTGTTCATTTTAATAAGTACCCATTTTAAATTTGTATATAAATTTCAATAAAAGCTTACTTATTTTTCAGCTAATACAATAAATGTTATAGTTTGTATGTTTGTTACGCAATCACGCAAAACTGCCGAACGGGTTTGAATGAAATTAAGCACACAGGTGATCGAAAACCTAGATTAACGTACAGTCAGTGCCGGTTTTAGTACTACCACCACCCTGGGCAAGATTTTATACGGCGCCCTATATCTTCTATTGAAATCCATCCGAAAAAAAAGGCAAGAAATATATGAAATAACCTTTATTAAGAAAACTAATAAAATTTTACTTTTTTAGCCTTTCTATCAGCAAACTCTTTTATGAAGACATCAAAGTCTGTTTTGTCGGCAATTTCATTTTCGACTGACAAGTTGCTAAGTTTGTCAACCTAGATGACCTAGATTGAGATATTGTTGAACGCAGATAGGTTTTTATCAGTTTAAGCTTAGAAAAACTCCTTTCTCCGCTAGCCACAGTCAGAGGTATAGTGATCAATATTCGCAATGCCATCCACACATTTGGATATAGCTCTAAGTTGCGATCTTTGATAAAATTTAAAACATAGACAGGAGTAACCACATTCTGATCAAGCAAAAAAGATTTTAAATTTATTAGTTCATCGCACAACATATAACCATCTATTTCTGGTTTAAGAGGACACGGTGGAGGTGTGCTCTGCCTGAGCGGAGCACCGCCGTGTCCTCGTGGAAGCGATCGGCGGCGGCGACCTCTTGCGTCCGGCCCTGGTGCAAGAGGGCATGGGAAGCCTTCACCTCCTTCGGCGAAGCAGTAATCCTCGCGAAGAAGGAGGCGGGGCGCGCGAGGGAGTGGCAGACTCTGCGCTTTCACGTCCCTAGCCGCCGCAGGAGGAGACGCCCCGGGCGTCGGGAGTCGATCACAGACTCCCGGCCACTGTAGGCGCGGGCTTGCGGGCGGCGAGCAATGGGTAGCTCGCCGCCCGGTAAGGACCAGACCCGTGTCGACGGCGCATAGTGTTCCACGCGTGCCTCAAAAAGATGTCAGCAAACTGAAGGGGTCTGCTAGGACCGATGCCTGCCAGGGTCGCGAGATTGTTCAAACGAGATACCAAGGCCCTAGCATATGGGTAACTGAAGGAACACGTGTGGGTTGTAGTCAGTATAAGTCTGACACACCCTCCCGCTCCACCCAGAGCGGGAGAAGTCATTTGATGATTACCATTCCAAAAAAAAAAAACTATGTGAACAACCTCTGAAGTACCCCAAACAAAGCAACTGACTTTACGGACGACTTAGCGGCATCGCATAGTACAAGATTGTAGCTATGACAGTGACACGGTACATAAATAAGTTAGGGATTTAGGTCCAGAATTTTTCTTTGAACCCCAATATTCGCTCTGTTGTCATAACCCTGACCCTTACAATTCTTCAATTCCAGTCCGTTTATTTAAAACATTAATAATAACTTTAGTCAGTTTTTCACCAGTTGACACATTGACAGGTATAAATTCTATGAAATGCTCTTTTATTAATACTCGTATTTTGTCGTCAACTGATGATAAGTCAACAAATCGTATTGTTAGTGAAAGTTGTTCTACATGACTAATGTCCGGGGTGCAGTCAGGTATTAGGAACTGAATAATATTTAGTAATCTATGACACTGCATTTGATTCTAGTAGGTATTGCCATTATAACGATTTTTAGCTAGTTTTAGGGAATTTACTAGTAATAGGACTCGCTCAGTGAAAAAGCGGAAAAAAGGGGCGCCTCCGGCGCCCCTTCAAATCTGGCGCCCTGGGCGGTCGCCCAACCGCGCCCTACCCTAACGCCGCTACTGCGTACAGTAAACCTTTTATCCCGGTAGTTAGTTCCCCAGGGATAATTTCCAACACCCACGCGGGCGAAACCGCTGGCAAAAGCAAGTATTTTATAAATGTAAAAGTTTGTAAGTTTGTTACTCACTCACGCAGAATCAGCTGAACTAATTTAAATGAAATTTGGCACACAGAATATGTCCTACGTTATATGAATATGTCCTGACATAGATTAACACAAAGGATTAGGACTTATTATTCCAGTAAATAAAATCCACACGGAGGAAGCTGCGGGTAAAAGCAAGAATAAAATAATTATATTATTGGTCGTTGAGAACATTAGGTAATATTTAGTACTAGCTTCTGCCCGCGACTTCGTACGCGGATCCTGTTGCTTATGCCAGCGACAACGGGGTCGTCAAAATCGAAGATCTGAAACGTCTGATGTAGAATTCTAAGGCCCGGGGACGGGAAAACAACGGGATGAGCGAGACGATTGGAGTCGTTCCAGATCTTTCATTTTTGTATGTCAATAGGAAATGCCCATCAGACTAAACAACTTTTGCTAAGACGTCATTCCTTAATAAATAATAAAAAATAAAATCATTTTAATTCGGACAACTAAGATCCATAAATTGTTAGTAACAGTTTTCCTTAAAACACTATTGTTAGTAACTTATTCTACAGACATAATAATAAGAAGACCACCCAGCAGCTGGACATAGCAAATGGCCACTAGGGTATAAGTCTTCTGACAAATTGCCTTATTATGGCAGAGGAAGTGTCTGCCACCACAGCCTTTTTTTTTTTTTTTTTTTTCAGGATGGGAAATCATCAAATGACTTCTCCCGCTCTGGGCGGAGCGGGAGGGCGTGTCAGACTTTTACTGACTAAAACCCACCCGTGTTCCATCAGTTGCCCATGTGCCAGGGTCACGGTATCTCTTTCGAACAATCACGCGACCCCGGCAGGCATCGGTCCTAGTAGACCCCTACACTGCTGCTGACATCTCTTTGAGGCGCGCGTGGAACACTGCGCGCCGTCGACCCGAGCTTGGTCCTTACCGGGCGGCGAGCTACCCATTGCTCGCCACCCGCAAGCTCGCGCCTACGGTGGCCGGGAGTCCGCTATCGACTCCCGACGCCCGGGGCGTCTCCTCCTGCGGCGGCTAGGGACGTGAGGGCGCAGAGACTGCCACTCCCTCACGCGCCCCGCCTCCTCCTTCGCGAGCATTACTGCTTCGCAGAAGGAGGTGACGGCTTCCCATTCCCTCTCGCTCCGTACCATGGCTCGTACCAGGGCCGGACGCGAGAGGTCGCCGCCGCCGATCGCTCCCACGAGGACATGGCGGTGCTCCGCCCAGGCAGGGCACACCTCCACCGTATGCTCCACCGTGTCCTCCAGACGATCCTCGCAATGGAAACACCCGGACGTATCCTCCCGCTTTACCACCACAGCTTTCAGGATGCTATTATGACTGCCTCTTATTCTGCTCAGTAGTGAGGCCGTTTTTTTTTCGAATGATGGCATGAAATCCATCAGTATGGTTCAATATGTTATTAAGAGTTTTACTTAAGAGTTCCACAACAGGTGTTCCAGATCTTCAAATTTATTCTCACAGCAGAAAATACTCTTCACGTGGAATATTTTTTGCTATGGCACCATTTTTATATCTCTTATACTTACTTTAGCTGGTCTGTCACGGTCTGCATCAGGTGTTTATTTTCCAAAATAAATTAAATATAGCCTATATGTTCAATATTTTGTTGTGTGCGTGATCGGGACAATGTATGATAATCTCGATCAGCAGTAAGTCGCGCATCACGTTCATCACTCGTTTCGAAAGACCTGTTAGTAGATGTGCGAATTCGCTGAGAACTCAAGCGCAATTCTCTATCAGTGAACGTCTCCAACTCGCGAGACAATGCGTAACGTTCACGATCAGCGGACAGTCGCGCATCATGTTCCGCACTTGTCTCTAGATACCTAGCAGCAGATGTGTAGATACGCTGAGAACTCAAGCGCATTTCTTTATCCGTAAACGTCTCCGACTCGCGAGACAATGCATGACGTTCACGATCAGCGGACAGTCGCGCGTCATATTCTTCACAGGTCTCTAGAGACCTGGATGTAGATGCATAAATACGCTGAGAACGCAAGCGAGCTTCGTGATCCGAAGATGTTTCTACGGAGTGAGTTGCAGCCTGATGTTCTCGAACAGCATCAAGTCTATCCTGACGCTCTTCGGTATATTCTTGGGATCTTATGATCCTCAATCTTTTAGCTCCTTTGGAACGTTGGGAAAGATTTGACCTCTTTCTAGGCATGGTTATAGTTTTATTCTGAAGATACCTGATCAATTAAAATCTAAGTGAACGCAGGGGGAGTTACCGGGTAGGCTATCGTGTTACGAAGATAAATGGAAATGGAAATTAAACACTCAAATAACATAAGCCCGAAGGCATATTTCTTCGATAAAATAAAATAATAAATGGGAGTTTTAGCCAGTAGAGTCAAATTTTCAATGATTCATAGAAATTTTCATCGAAAATCAGTCCTAAACTGTTACCGCCTTCACCGCGTGGAGGTACTCTCAGCTTATGTTATTTTATAATTATACAGTGAAATTAGTAATAGCTTTGATTTCCACATCAGGTGTTCCACATTTACAATCTTTATACGTCAACAGAGAGTGCTCATCAGGCTGAACAACTCTTGCTAAGACGTCATTCCTATATATGTATAGTGTAGCTGGGCTCTTGGAGTTCCACAACAGCTGTTCCAGATCTTCAAATTTTATACGACAACAGAGAGTGCTCATCAGGCTGATTAACTCTAGCTAAGACGTCATTCCTATATATGTTATAGTGTAGCTGGGCTCTTGGAGTTCCACAACAGCTGTTCCAGATCTTCAAATTTTATACGACAGCAGAGAGTGCTCATCAGGCTGATTAACTCTAGCTAAGACGTCATTCCTATATATGTTATAGTGTAGCTGGGCTGTTGGAGTTCCACATCAGGTGTTCCAGATCTTCAAATTTATTCTCTTAGCAGAAAATGCTTATCACGTGAAAAAATTTTTGCTATGGTACCATTTTTGTACATCTTATAGTTTAGCTGGTCTGTTGCGGTTCTGCATCAGGTGTTCAAGTTTCCAAGATAAATTATAGCCTATATGTTGCCCAGACTTAATACCTATACAACAACAAAAAAAACATTCTAATCCGTCTAGTAGTTCCGAAGATTAGCGTGTACAAACAAACAGACAAACAGACAGATTTTTTTTTTGGTTTCGTGCTCTATGACTGTTTCTAAACCCCCCTCAATTATTTTTTTTTAAATATATTCAATGTACAGACACAGTTTTTTTACTGTTTTATTATATGTATAGATATATAGATTTTTGACAACTCGCAGATCATACGCTTACACACCATATCAAAAGCAATTCTCAGTAAATATGTTAGTTATTTCATCATTTTAGATGCTTATCCATCATTGAAGAACCTCTAAAGGCGAGCGAAAAAGGTAGACTACTAGGAATAACCGTGTCTGCCTGACTCAGATAAAACCGCAGAACAAGGTCAGCATAGAAAATTCAGCATCACTCGTTACGTAAATCTATTTAATATTTAGTTCTACCACATAATAAAAAGATGCAGAAGTCTTGGCACGAACTGTCTGAAAATATGCTGTCGATCGTAGTGAGTTCACAGAAAAATATTTAAATGTACCTTATAACTTTGTGCTCAAAAGTGTTGTGTTATTTTGTTGTATTGTGTGCGTGTGTATTTTTTTACAGCGTTTAAAAAAAATGCGTATTGTGATACATCAAATTTACAGTAAAATATATCCATACTAATATTATAAATGTGAAAGTGTGTGTGTCTGTTTGTCCATCTTTCACGGCAAAACGGAGCGACGAATTGACGTGATTTTTTAAGTGGAGATAGTTGAAGGGATAGATATTGACATAGGCTACTTTTTTTTCTTTTTAGGTGGGTGGGCTGAACTTAGAAAAGCCGTGTTTTTCCCATAGAAAATTGTATGTAGCATGTTCGCGTGTGTCCAATGCCCAGAATCTTTACATTCTATCCCCAAATGGAAAGACATATAATATCGTCTAGGGTAACGTATTAAAATAACATTCTGTTCCGAGTTCTCCTCTGTGTTCTAAATCAGGAAAGGGGAACCGGGTTACCCCGAGTGTCCTATGACAGCAAATACAAGACAAAAACAATGACGGCAATAAAATCTTACAATAAGATAAAGAAATAATGTTGTTCAAAATATTTTACTTCCCATAAAATAACCCTGCATGCCCATGCAGGGTTATTTTATGGGAAGTAAGAAACATCAGAAGCTTAATACACGCACGGTTCCATATTGTCGTTTCTTATGGAAAAATCCGACGAGAAACTAACAGGTAACTTTTAAAAATAATTGGCTTTCACTATGTTTTCAAAGCATACCTACTTTTAATAAGAGAACAGTTCAGGTAGATATCAATCAATCAACTCAGCCTATCGCAGTCCACTGCTGGACATAGGCCTCTCCCATGTTGCGCCACAACACTCTGTCCTCCGCCTTTCGCATCCAGTCTACCCCAGCCACTTTCCTAAGGTCGTCGGTCCATCTAGCTGGGGGGCGTCCCACACTACGCTTGCCGATACGCGGTCTCCACTCCAGGACTCGTCTGCTCCACCGGCCATTGGTCCTTCGACAGATATGACCAGCCCACTGCCACTTCAGCTTGCTTACTCTGCGAGCTATGTCGGTAGCTCCAGTTCTTTTCCGGATAACTTCGTTTCTGATTTTATCCTTCAAAGAAACTCCGAGCATAGCCCGCTCCATAGCGCGCTGAGCGACCTTGAATTCGTGGACCAGCCCAACTGTCAGTATCCACGTTTCGGCACCGTATGTCATTACGGGCAGGAAGCACTGGTTGAAGACCTTAGTCTTCAGACATTGCGGGATAGGTGACGAGAAGACTTGACGAAGCTTTCCAAATGCTGCCCAACCCAGCTGGATCCTCCTGTCGGCTTCCTTCTCCAAGTTGGTAGATATGTAAATATGTACATGTAAATGTAATGTAATGTAAATGTAATGTAAATGTAATGTAAATGTAATGTAAATGTAATGTAAATGTAATGTAATGTAATGTAATGTAAAGTAATGTAAATGTAATTTAAGTGTAATGTAATGTAAATGTAATGCAATGTAATGTAAATGAAATGTAATGTAAATATATAAATATGCATGGTAGATATGTAAGTAGGTAGATATGTACTCAACAAAATAGAAAATGGTCAAATCGAAGCATCTTTGAGTCTACGATGAGAAATGCCTGAAGCACGACTTTTAGGTCAAGACGATTTGTAGGTCGTAGAACGATCGTCATTGGAACCTAGCCAGGGGCTTTATCTTGTGTAAATTATTTCATCACCATTACTCGTAAAATGATGAAGGCATCTTGAAGAAACTGGCTTGTTCTAGAACCAAAAGTTTGAAGACAAGTGACATCTATCAACTAGAGATGCGTCGTCGACGTAATTTTCGTTAACGAAACTAGACCGTTCATCATCGTTCATCCACGAGTCGATCAACTAGTTGAATTCTTCGACTAGTTCACTTGATTACGATGCGTTCAATCTAAGACGTATCGTCCGACTACTCCTTCGCATAATTCTAACATTTCAACTAAAACTCACTCTATTACTATTAACCTAATGATCAATTTCGCTTGTATCAACGCCCGAACTTATAATAACCGACTACGTTTAGGCATCGTCGCTGAGTTAGCCGTTTGTAAGAACATTGTGGACTTTTGATTTCAGCCGTCTATGAATCGACTAGTCCACGCTTCAATGATAGACCGTCCACGCGTTGATTCTACGTCGACTGTCGACTTAAACCATTCGTTGATTCGACGCCCATCTCTACTAGCAACCCCCATTCTCACAGAAAGGAAGCCTGTGTCCCAGCAGTAAGAACATTATAGGTTAATTTGCTTATTCTATTAGACTACGAGGCTAAAAAATGGTCTCACATTTGCAAAATTCAAAGTAATATCTTCAAAGAAAACAAAACAAAACAACGAAACCAAATCAAAGAATAAACACCATTTCACAAACAAAACATTATCTGAGATGACTCTGTTTGTGGTCAATGTCATTATGATATATTACAAATTGTTTCGAATGGGTACACTGTTTCAATCTATTCTGTGGTCGTTGAGTTTCAGACTAAAATAAACCAAGAGCCCCGATCCTAAACTTAAGAGACGTATGTTTATTACAAACCGTTCGTACCTCCGATTTATTTTATACTTAGGCAGCTGTTCCACCACCGGCGACTAAGGTGTACGCCTCGTTCGTTTTTAGAATTTTATAGTTCAGTGTCAAGCGGTATTTTCAATAAGAGTTGTGACCATAACCTTTATTTATTTGCAAAATTCATAATAAGCCTTTATTATTCTGCTGGGACACAGGCATGAGAGACTGGGCTGTATCTACCACACGGGGCCAGTGCGGGTTGGTAAATGACACAAGTCTTCGATTTTATGGTTCTAGGATAAGCCGGTTTCCTCACGATGTTTTCCTTCACTAATGAGAGCAGTGGTGATGAAATTATTTACACAAAGTAAAACGCCTAACTGGGTTGGAACCCATTACCTACAAATCGTAAGTCGGGGCCAATACCTTGGCGCATTCACCTTAACAAGAAGCAAGTAGAATTAGCAACTAAACACGAGTTTCCGAGTAACTTTCTAAGTACTCTGTGCTGCGCTGATGCTAAACGCTCTCCTGACCACCAATTCTGACTATGATCTGTTTGTCGATGAATGAAGTACAATTATTCGTGTATGTCTGATGTTTTGTGAGAGGAAGTATGCTAGGGTGGCCTCTATTACCTATATGTTAGTATTTGAAATATTTTTGTATAGGTATCATACCTGTTTCAGCCTCTATTTTAGCTGACGTAATTGGTGTTACCGTTTTAATAAACAACATAATGTATAAGGGGCAGTGTGAGTCAGCGATCAACTATTAACTAGTGATCGCCCATTGGTCGAAATTCGACCGTACTTCACTTGAATAGAAATACATTATTAAATGCAAAAAAAAAAAATATATAATAATAAATATTAAAAAAAAAAATTGTTGACAAATTGTTGACGCTGTACTACTGTAGAGAGGGTTCGCTTGCGGGATGGTGATGGCCAGGACCAAGACGTAGGTGTAATGAGTAAAGAATACTTCTTCAGGACTCTCTTCTTTATTTTCTTAATACTTCTTAACTGCTGGATATGAAATGAATTATCACAGTTTGCTCTGTTTTTATAGAATTTTCCCTATTATTTTTAAATAATTATGACAGTTCAAAATGTCATAATTATAACCAGCCTGTACAATCTATGACCAGCCTGTACAATCGTGAGGCATGCAACCTCTACAATTTGCACACGACACTAAGTTTTGAATGGGAAACTTACTAATGCCATACTTGATACTCCCCATAAAATCACAAAAAATATTTCTTATAAATCTAAACGAAATTCCTATCGTCGCTAATGCAAATAATATTAAAGACAAATATTCTCGATATGATCATAGATTTTAAAAATGAAATAGGTTATTATATCTATAAAATCCGTAAGACTATAGACACAAAATATTAAAGACAGATGTTCTCGATTAGACCACAGATTTGGACCATAAACAAAAGAATATCTATGCATGTGTGTATTGAATACACGGTAATGAATAGTAGTGTGTGTAACGTGTTATTGATTGAAAATAAAGTATTTTTACGCATTATTTTATAAAAATATTAGCATTCGTCACTTCTTCTCTGTATAAACTATAAGTGTGCGAAATTTCATACTCCTCCGTCCGCCCATTTTCGTAAAAAGGGATCCAAAGTTTTCGCTTCACGTATTAATATATAAATATCTCTTTTACCAACACGGGCTTTACAATCTTCTGTACGTTTGTCGAGCGAGAATATCATTGATCGCTAATCGCATCTTCGTCAACGGTGGAATAGGTACCTTATGTTATGTACCTAGTAGATTTTATTTTAGTTTCAGGTACCTGTGAAATTAAATTTTGGGTGGATCATAAAATCTTTATTGGGCAGTGTTAGTAGTGGATTTTACATGTAATGAAATTGGTAGGTAAACATACTGTACCTAATGAGGGATTTACGCTAGGTCGATTTTTGTCGTGCGGTTAGTCACTTACCAAATCGCCCCGTCATTTACACAAGTCAGAAATGTCATTGTCATGCGGCGGGCGATCGCCTGCGTTTCAGCATTTTCACGGTCAATGCTTTGGAACTTGTGAATTGTGCTTTAAATAGTTGATTTTCGCCAAGAGGCAAAAATCGTGCGGCTATGTAAACCAGTATAAGGATTCCTTTCATTAGTTTTGTTTACGTGTTATATGAAAATTAAAACTGACACTGTTTTGACATCAAAATGCATTTTTTAGCTCAAATCGTTGGCATACTTTCATAAAATTATGCTTACTTCCTATAGGGTAGGCAGAAACTAAAGAATGCCACCTACAACAATCCTTACGTATCTAGTTTATAACCTGCATTAAGACAGAGGATACTTTTTTATCCCGATGGTACGTTTCCGTGCGATAATTTCCGACTGACACGCAGGCGAAGCCGCGGGCTAAAGCTAATATTAAATAATAATCTATGCACTTATTTCAATTATTTGTATTTATTCCCAGTTAGGTCTACTGTAATATTTTGATATAGTGATGGATCAACTGTTGTTGTTTGTTATATTTTAAATAATGTGTATTTTATATTTAGAAACTTATTATGTTTAGTAGATATTATGTTTTTTATTGTATTGTTCGTAGTAAGTTAATTTTAAGACCGCAATATCGCATTAGGTGTAAACCCGTAAGGATAGTTGTAAGGGAGATTTTCATAAATTAAAAAAATATACAGATCAGTGCGTTTTGGTAACTTCTTATCATTTAATCTAATTGTCCTTAAGATGTTTATATTTACCGCAATTCAGTGGATTTCCCTTTTTAATAAGGAAAAGGTTTTTAGCGAGTACTCAGGTACTCGCTAAAAACCGCCTTCCAAAAATGAAGTATTTGGATAATTTTTGCTCATCAATTCTTGGAACATCGCGACCTTTATTACTTAAATGTCAAGAGCAATGGTTTCTCAGGTCTTCTATTTATTCCAAAATTTCGCAGAATATACCAACATGTTTAAATAGGTACAGTCGGGTACGAACATTGTAGATAATATTTGTTTTATTACTAAGTTGGTAGATCATCATCTGCCTAGCCTTTTCCCACTTATGTAGGGGTCAGCTTCTAGTCTAACCGGATGCAGCTGAGTACCAGTATTTTACATGGAGCGACTGCCTAACTAGCTAACTAATTAGACAGTTATTACTAAGTAGGTAGATTGGGTACCTAATTGTGTAACACACAAACTGTAGGAATGGCTTTCAGTTTGACAGTTCAACAACATACATTGCGTTATTAACGTTACTGAGCAGATAACATTTTCGAACACATGAAGCAATGTATTAGCAATATTGTTCATGCATCATGATCTTTGCCGTCAGAAATATACAGACTAGATATTATGCATCATATCACTTAGCATAATCAGCCTATATTGTTCCCACTGCTGGGACACAGGCCTCCTCTTGGTGAATACGAGTGGGCCGTAATCTACCACGCGGGCCCAGTACGGTTGACAGATTGGTCACATGTCTTCGAATTATTGATTTTAGGACATGTCAATTTCCTTATAGTTAAGGTTCCGTATCCTTCACAGTTTTGAGAGCAGTAGTATTGAAATAATTTGCACAAACAAAAGCGACTGTCTGGATTCGAACCTACAGTCTACAACTCGTAAATTGCGGCTGTTACCACTAGGCTACCTCTGCTCTAACTTAATTGTAGGTAATCTATACTATATAATATTATAAAGCTGAAGAGTTTGTTTGTTTGTTTGGTTGAACGGGCTAATTTCAGGAATAACTGGTCCGAATTGAAAAAACACTTTTGTGTTGGGTAGCCTATTTATTGAAGAAGGCTATGGGCTATATAACATCATGCTACAATGAATCTTTTCATTGTAGCATGATGTTATATAGCCCCAGCAGAGCAGCAACGGAAAATGGTCGAAAACTGGCAGACAATTCAATGCGACGGGAAGGATCAGGGGAGCGAAAATTTGACGCGGACGAAGTTGCAGGCAGAAGCTACTATATTTAAATTCCATCAAAACTACTTCAGATTTAGCAAAACATCTACACCGCTACATGCGAACGCCGTATCACACCGACGTCGCGCAAAATCCTGAATCGCACAAGCAGAGTTTTCCGCGCAATTAGCATATTTCCAACGTCCCGAAATCAATCATCAGGCAGTTGCCCAGCAGACATGACACCCGAATAGGTCAGAGGATCCTGCCTTTTCTATGGAGATCTTGTGAACTTTATACCCTGTTCCTCACACCTCCAAATTGGGTTGCTTATATCGTCACTGTACCCAAAACGATCCCGTTTGCCACCAAAACTTCTTAGAACTATTTCTCCGAGATGTAATTGGCTGTTTTATTAAACAAACGTTACCTGTATCCACCTGATAATGAAGACTTAAGAAGGCTGTATTGGATCAGGGCTGGTATATTGACTCAGTTGTACCGGTTCTAAGGTTTCCAAGACAAACACGTACTAAGCTCGCTCGTGTAGTTTGAGCCACAGAGTAGACATGCTTCAGAATGCAATGCTTTATACCGCATCAGCATTCAGGAGCTATATGAGAATAGATCATACATAAATTTGACTGCGTCGTTGATCTAGTGGTGAGCAGGGGTGGCCAAGTTTTAACGGCCGCGACTTACGAGTTAACGGTCGTGAGTTCGAACCCAACCAGGCGCTTTACTTTGTGTAAATTATTTCATCACCACTGCTCTCACAACGATGAAGAAAAACATTGTAAGGAAACCAGCATGTCTTAGAACCAAAAAATTGAAGATATGTGACATCTACCAATCTGCACTGGGCCCGCATGGTGGATTATGGCCCACTCTCTCTCACTGAGAGGAGGCCTGTATCCCAGCGCACAGTGCTTGGTCTCAAAACGTGGCCAAAAATATTTTATGTTTCTAATAGCTACCGATGTTTATTTTGAATTAATTAAGGTAATAAATTTATTAAAATAATTACTAAGCAACAAATAAAACCATTTATTATTCACTACTGCTAACATCCAAAGTCCTCACATTTGTTATGTCACTTTCTAGTAACAAATCTAGTACATTAGAGCAGTATGGCTTTTTTTTTCCTTACTAACCTGATATCTCATTCCAGTTAATAGGGTGTCTGAAGTTAAAAGAAGTCTATTTATAATATCTACATTGCATGTCACGCAAGAAAATTTTCTGGAGTAATTTAATCGATATGATCTAATTTGCTTGTTTCGGGCTTCCGCAGCTTCTTCAGATAGTTGGCCTATAGGAAGAATTACATCTTTAATAACTTCGGTTCCATGTCGAAGTATTTTGTGCAAGGTTGAGGACATGGGATGAAAGTCGTATAATGCCACAAACAGTTCGGCAGTTTCTTGACAATATGTTTCAAATGCTTCTATGTTTATTTTAAGCCCGCAACACAATGTGTTTAATATTGTCTTAAATCTATAAATTAAATCTTTATCTACTCCTGTTATAGCTGCTGATACTTCGTATTCTTCGAAAAATCGCCTGCTGATGCTCCCATCATTTGTATTTTCAAAATTAGCTTTGGCAATGTCCACCAAACAAAATAACTGGATCACTTTCATTGTATTTACTTGTAATTTCTTGTTCCATAAATTTATGTTTTTCATCGAAAATTGCCTTGTTTGAGCGTTTCATGCATTCAAAATTTAGGTCAATAACGTTAATAATTGAATGAATGTTGCTGAACAACGAAAGCCGGAATGGCTCTACTGTTAGTGTGCTACGCAGTTGCCCGGCCTCGAGGATTTTATAACGGAAACCACAGATGAAGCTACGTCTCTGTCCAGTATCTACTCATGTACTAAAATAGTGTTCCAGTGATGTGAGAAATAGACACCTGGTTTCTCAGGTACTATTTGCGGGTAGAATGGTCATTGTAATTAGGGTAGCTTTGAGAACATTAGGGTATCGTGCCAGGTGTTTACCTAGGTGAAAAGTTTCTGGAATTCCGGATTAATTTAAACGGAACTTCCCAGTGAAGTTTGTTTTATTTATTTATGTTGAATTCCGGCGTGTTAAGTTCCATATATGTGGTGCTGACCGTAAAGAATAGCGCCATTCCATTTATTTCCGAGGCTGTCGTAAGAAGCGACTAAGGGACTTACTAGAGAATGGGCAGCAGCGTTTTCTAGACATTTTACCACCATACTGCGATAAGTAAGTAAGTACATTGAAACAAGTAATCGCTGCGAGGTGTGGGAACAATTCTAAAGACGAAAATACTGTTTTTAGAATTGTTATACGTTTGTCTGGATTCAGATCGCCGGAAAAACGACTGAAATAATTTGGATAAAATTTGGATAGACCCTATGTGTTTACATAACGTGGATGATTTCGAGATGTGGTATTGGCGGAGGCTACTTCGTACAAAATAGACTGCCAGAGCGAATGAATCCATACTAGAGGAACTCAGCATCACTAAAAGGCTATGTACAATTTGCCTGGACCGTATCCTCAGCTTATTAGGACATATTATGCTTTCATCTAAGCATGGTCCAGAAAGGCTTATGATACTGGGCCAGGTGGATGGAAAACGCGCTCAAGACAGAGCACAGGCAAGATCTTGAGACGTGATCAATAGGCCTATTGGAGGCAACGTCTATCGATTAGTCTACAATGCAAAAGACAGCATAACATGGAGACGCGTCATATGTAGGCCCGATTCTTGCCATTAAGGGAACGACGAAGAAGAGAAAATGTGCTAAAAGGACCCCATTTTTTACTACCGGTAGTACGTTCCTGTGGGATATTTTCCGACACACAACCATAATATTTGTTATAAAATGTTATTTACGAACAAGTAAATAACTTGTTCGTTTGATAATGTTGGGAGGATGAATGAAGGACGTCTTACAAAAGATATTTACAAGGCAGATGTCAGTGGAAACGCTGAGTAGTGACGAATTTGGAGGACTTATAGTGACCTTATTGGTTATGTTCTTCAGAAAAGTCAGGTGCGTAGTACTTGCAACCGGCGTGTGTGTATACTCTGTATAACCAGATATATAACGAAACGAGGCAAAAGGAGTGTGTAGAGATCGTAGCAGGTGGCGTTCCGTAGTTTCTGCCTACCCCCATGGGAAAAAGGCGTGAGTTTTGTATGCATTTTGTATGCATTGACGAACAGGCTGATAGCCTAATTTATCTTTATTATGTTTGTGCTTAAACAGAACTGAGTACCGATTTGTTGCAAGACTCTTAATGAACCTAAAAATGGTCAAAGTCTTTGGCTTGTGTTTAAACACCGCCCAAAAGAGTACCTATTTTACTACCAAAAAAATTCTAAACGGTTACCAAAATGGATAAATGGTCAACAAATAACGTTTCCTAAAATATTATGAAATGAATCCATTTTTTCGTATTATTGACTGCCATAAATATAATAAATGGACGCATTTAAAATACACTTTAGACTAAATATTATATATTGTCACTACTTAGATGTTACCAATTATGTAATACCATGAATTCTAATTAGGTAATTTATGCTAGGCTAAAAAAGCTAACGATCGCTAGAATATTTCCCAAATGCCAATTAATATACTGGGGTTCCCAAACGTACGTCGCTTATTTATTGTTATATGAAATTCACTAAATATACTGGGGTTCCCAAACATGCAGCAGGCAAGCAAGCATGCAGCAGGCCTGCATCATGCAAGCATGCATGCAGCAGGCATGCAGCATGCAAGCATGCATCCAACAGGCATGCAGCATGCAAGCATGCACCCAGCAGGCATGCAGCCTGCAAACAAGCGTGCAGCAAGCATGCAACATGCAGCAGGCATGCTTTCTGTCACGGCTCCAGCGCTGCGGGTCTCCGGCGGTCCCACGCGAGCTTATCATTGCAGATGTGTTTCACGCTCACCACCGCAGCTTCGGCTGGCTGGCCGGCTTCGACGCCCAGCCTCAGCCGCGGTAGCAAGCGTCAAAATCACCTGCTCCTTAGCTCGCGGGCCGCCTCGCCCCTCCGCGCCTACGCGGTTTTAAATTACAATCTAGGGGTAGAGCAGACAAGACTATGTGCAGTCAGTTTTGCAGCGATTCGTTTCTGTCACTAAATTTTGTAGCACAACATATTGAATTTGTTTCGGACCGAACACTTTGTAACTCTATGCGCCTTCGGAACGCGCCGCCCGAACGGAATGACATCTGACTTGACAGTTTGATTTTGACACTTGACACTGCTCTTGGTTTGTGGTGGGAAAAAGGGAACACGTCGCCAGGTTGTATCTCGCGATCTTTTGTAAAGTAATCCCTTACCCCGGTCGTTTTGGTGGACAATAGGTCATGACCCAGTTGTTTGTTAATAACCCCAATTTGACGTAATAACACGGGTTGAATTTTGGATATATCTTGTTTAAATAGTTTGAAGGTTAAGCAAAGTGACGCTATTGGGAACGAGTGATTTGAAGACCGCATGCTGTGATTGCCTCCAGCCTTATTGCAGCGGATTCTAACCTGAAGAATACTCGTAACGTCACAACACGATACAAATACACTCACTTACATACATAACTCCAGGTAACCCCAGAAGCAGTGTCCTTCAACCACCAGGTAAGTTCTTTTGTTGTATTGTAGTTGAGTCATTTGTTAATTGTATTGCGTCTTGCTTTGAATTGTACTTGTATTGTCTGCTCCGCGTGCGGCGGACTAGTTTCGCTAGCCACTCTTGTCTCTAGAGCCCCACGATTATCACACTTCCACTGCGAATTTGAAATCGTATTGTGAGGTCTAGTCTGGCAGCGTACATTCTTGGTATCAGAGCGTGGCTATAAGACATATAACCACCAAATTGGTAATTTACAGTAGGCTAGTTACTTGGCAGTCTCTATAAGGGAAGTAGTAATACGCTGTAAATATTCGTTAACTGTAATTAATTGTTTATTTGAAATACTTTGTTGGAATTTATTGAGTCGAGTAACTCATATTGTTGGGGTCAACCAGGTTTGCATATGCTAACAGAGTTGGTTAGATTGAGCTATGTTATAACCTCTTGTTGTTGTTATTTGACCTCTGTGTCGTATTGAATGTCAGGAAGACATTAAAATATTGAGTTTGTACCATTGATATGGTTGTTTGAGAAAATTAATATTTGAAATTGGCATTTTTGAGTATTACCATTGTTTTGAGTTGGAATAAAGGATTATTATTGTTTTACCATTGACACAGTGGTTTGTGAACTTTACATTTGGAATTGGATTAGAATTTGAATATTTGAATTGAATTGTGAAGTTTATTATTGTTGTACCGTTGACATTGGTTTGAATTAAAATAAAAGTTTATTGTTGAATTGAATTGAAACCAATATTTTGTTATTTCTTGAGTTGCTGACTGGCAGTTTGGTAGTTTGATTGTTTGCTTGTAGTTATTTTGTGATTGATTTCTTGAACTTTGTTATTTGATTATTTAATTATTTGGTTTATTTGAATTGTATTGTTTGTGCAATGGCATACAAATGGAAATATTGCAGTGCCGGACACCTGTCCAGGTCAAGCCGGAGACCTCGGTTGTTTCAGGTCCCGGACTATTGAGTAGATTGCCTACTTTGGAACTGCCACACTTTGACGGTCACTCGGACCACTGGTACGGCTTCCAAAACCTCTTTGCAAGTTTGGTTGATGCACGCTCGGACCTCAGACCCGCCCAAAAGTTGGCCTATTTGTTGTCTGTCCTAGAAGGTGAGGCCCGAGCCTTGGTACAGCATCTGTCGTTGACTGACTCAGCCTACCCTACCGCTGTGGGACTACTCACCCAGCGGTACCAAAATAAACGTTGTTTGGCTGACGTTAATATTGAATTGATTTTGGGGTTACCGGTCATTACTGGATTGTCAGCATTGCGTACTGACCTGTTGAACCCGTTGGTGGTAGCGACCAACGCTTTAAAGCGATTGGACTTGCCGGTGGACCAATGGTCTTACCCTTTGGTGCACGTTGTGCTGCAACGGCTTCCTGCCGATTTGAGGGCTCGTTTCGAGCAAAGGTATGGTGGGGATAGTGTCACACATCTCCCCCCATTTGGTGACCTCGTCCAATTTTTGGAGGATGAGTGTCGGTTTGTGGACAACTCTGGCGTTGCCACTGAGTCATGCCAGCCGTCTTCCCGGCCACGAGACCAAGGACGGACTAGGGCTCGCGGGCCTGTTGATGGTCGCCCCGCCGCTCGTTTTGCTGGCACCCAGAGTCGTCCTGGTTGTGAGTTTTGTAGGGACACGGGGCAAGGCATGGCAACTTGCGCGGCCTTTTTGAAGTTGCACGTGAGTGCCCGCCGCCGAATTGCCAATGCACGCCGCATGTAGTTCTCTTGTTTGGGGGCTCACTTCCATCGGGACTGCCCCAACCCCCGCCCTTGTAGAATTTGTAGGGGGTCCCATTTGGACATATAGTGCGCTAACGCGAACCACGCTGGCAGATCAGCCTCTGATGAAGGTTCGCATACGGCGGGTACCATGGAGTTGGTCACCGGGCTTCTGCCTCGCCGGCTCAGAACCCGGGAGAGGCCCGCAATTTTGAGCGCCGCACTCCACCTCCCGCGCAAGTTGATCGGGAGCCGGGCGACCGCCATTTGGTCTCCCCGCGTAAAGGCGATTACGCAGTTGTTGCTAGGCAGCGCTGGCCAGACCAGCACCGCCTTCCCTCCCCTCCATTGGCGGAACGTCCCCGGTTGGAGTCACGCCCCCCGCCATTCGGGCATCCGGTGGGATATGCCCTTCCAGCGATGGCGCGTGGCTCAGGACACCGCGCGGACGAGGAGTTTGTCCTCCATCCTCGTCGGGAAAGACTTGAGCCTGGGTGCGGCGATCGGTCGCCGCCCAGGCATTGTTAGGACATTGGCGCCTGCCCCGCTAAGGTACCCCTCAGATCGACACGGTTTTGTTGCCAACGGCATCGGTCAGGTCTGGGGGCCCACGGGGGACTCTGTTGTGGTCCGTGCCAGTTTGGACATGGGAGCCCAGGGTTGCCTTTTGTCTATTGTTTTGTTGTTTTGTTTGTATTGTTTTGGGCAAAATTGTTTTCTTGAGCGCCTTTGGACTGCGGGACTTGGCTGGGACGAGCCAATTCGGGAAACCCTGTTGGATGATTGGCTCCAATTTGTATCCGCACTCCCTGCAGTCAACGAGGTCGTGTTACCCCGCGCTATCCTCCCCCCTGGGAGCTACACTGCTACCCTTGTTTGTGATGCGTCTTCGCACGGTTATGCAGCTGTTGTTTGTCTGCGCACCGTTTGCGCGACAGGCCAGGTGAATTTGTCACTGGTCTTGGCCAAGAGCAAGGTGGCCCCCCTCCGGACGGCACTGACCATCCCTAAGTTGAATAGTCAGGGGCGGCGCGTTTTGTGCGTCTATTGAACCACGTTGCTCACACTTTGGGTGGAACTGTGGACATTCGGGCTTCTTACGGCTGGACGGACAGTCAAATTGTTTTGTGTTGGTTGAAGACGTCCGTCCACTCTTTGGAGGTCTTTGTTGCGTACCGAGTGTCCCAGTTTCAAATGCGTTGCAAGATTTGAACCCAGGCGCCGTGGCCTCACGTGGGTGCATGGCACCCCGCTTGTTTGCTTACCCCCTATGGTGGGGACCAGACTGGCTGACTCACCCCGAGGATGATTGGCCTCGATCGCCAGTCTTGATGTCGGGTCCTTTGCCCGGGCTCAAGGTGCTCGCTGTTGGAACGAAGGACCCTGATTTTTTGTTGAGTCAATTTAGCTCCCTCGACAATTTGTTGAATTGTTGTTTGTTGTTGTTGAATTGTTGGTGACTGATCGTCACATTAAGAACTCGCATGCCGGTTGCAATGCGCTGTTGGCCATTCTGCAGCGAGAGTTTTGGATATTGTCGGGAGCCGTTATTAAGTTGAACCCCTTTTTGGACGATACGGCTCTTTTGTTGTTTTGTTGTTGACGGTTGAGTCACTCTAGCCTTCCTTATGGGGTCCGTCACCCCCTTTTGTTGCCTAAGGAGGGCCATTTGGTTAAATTGTTGTTGTTGTTTGGTTGTTTGTTGTTTGTTATTGTTTGACCCACCAGCCTGCCCCCATTGGAGGGGTATTTTGAGGCCGCGGTGAAAGCGGCACAGGGACTCTGGCGCAGATTGTTGGGAGACACCGTTCTCACCTTTAAGGAGTTAGCTACGGTATTTTGCCGCATTGAAGCTGTATTGAACTCGCGTCCATTGTGCCCGCTGTCTTCGGACCCGAACGACTTGGAGGCTCTGACCCCGGGCCATTTTTTTTTTATTTTTTTATTTGACAGCCACTTGTCGCCCTGCCGGAGCACCCTGTTGTCGATGTGAGCCAAAATTGGCTATCGCGGTTTCAGTTGGTGCAGCAGCTCGCTCAGAGTTTTTGGAAGCGTTGGAGCTTGGAGTATTTGCACATCCTCTAGCAGCGCGTCAGGTGGACTGATAAAACGCAACCTTGTCGGGATTGCCAAGTGATTAGCGGACGGGAAGGCCCGTCCGGGGGGGGTAGATGTTTCGGACCGAACACTTTGTAACTCTATGCGCCTTCGGAACGCGCCGCCCGAACGGAATGACATCTGACTTGACAGTTTGATTTTGACACTTGACACTGCTCTTGGTTTTTGGTGGGAAAAAAGGGAAAACGTCGCCGGGTTGTATCTCGCGATCTTTTGTAAAGTAATCCCTTACCCCGGTCGTTTTGGTGGACAATAGGTCATGACCCAGTTGTTTGTTAATAACCCCAATTTGACGTAATAACACGGGTTGAATTTTGGATATATCTTGTTTAAATAGTTTGAAGGTTAAGCAAAGTGACGCTATTGGGAACGAGTGATTTGAAGACCGCATGCTGTGATTGCCTCCAGCCTTATTGCAGCGGATTCTAACCTTAAGAATACTCGTAACGTCACAACACGATACATATACACTCACTTACATACATAACTCCAGGTAACCCCAGAAGCAGTGTCCTTCAACCACCAGGTAAGTTCTTTTGTTGTATTGTAGGTGAGTCATTTGTTAATTGTATTGCGTCTTGCTTTGAATTGTACTTGTATTGTCTGCTCCGCGTACGGCGGACTAGTTTCGTTAGCCACTCTTGTCTCTAGAGCCCCACGATTATCACACTTCCACTGCGAATTTGAAATCGTATTGTGAGGTCTAGTCTGGCAGCGTACAGAATTTATAAGACAATACTTTAACTAAAAAGTATGCCTAAATACTATTATGCTAATAGTCATTATACCTAGTGACATTATACGAATTAAAATTATGCAAAACAAATTAGCCTTCAAGATCATTATGCTAACATAAACCGTATTCTAAAAAATAAATAGTGCGGACTGTGGGGTTAAGAAATAAAGGGAAGCAATTGTAATTTTAGTCTTACATAAAAGTGGTCTGGGATCAAATAATGTATTTTGGATGACATCTTATTATTTTGGAGTAAGATTTTTGGTAGTAATATTAATCTTTGAGTTGGATAGAATTTGGTGACCGTTGATCCATTTTAGGAACCAAAAATAATATTTGTGCAACATTTGCGATTTTTCGGATGTTATTTATTTTGGATCATAATATTATATACTTTAATAAAGTCAATTGATTTTTTTTTGGAGTTGTTTATTTTATTTGGTGCATAGGCTTAGAGTCTTAAAAATATTTTTGGTGACCGTCTAAATTATACCCAAATTCTTTACGCCTTTTCTCCCCAAAAGGAATGGTAAAGGTGTACCTATAGTTCTATGATATTTCGCTCGGTATATTTCAGTCCTATTTTGGGACGAGCCAATTGGAGACAAATCCAGAATTCGGGCTGCTACCGAGGAATTCTGGATGAGCACAGTACAACAAAAGAGTTAACTGGAATATTTTCCGGGAATTTTGAAATTTGTTGTTTAAATTTTGCGTCTATATTTTTTCGATTTTGGGTTCTATTCTTTCAATATGGCCAACCACCTACTAATTGGTAGGTATAATTCGTTCATAGTTATTTTACCTTTGACAACAGCAACCTAACAGTAACCTTATTCAAAATCAAAATCAAAAGTCATTTATTCAAACTAGGCTGAGAGTCAGCACTTTTTGAACGTCAAAGTTACAAAAGACAGTCCCCCCAAAACAACACTTCCTAGTGCTTTCGCTGGGAAGAATAAGTGGCGGAACAAACTCCCCAGCAGCACAGCTGTCTGTTAAGTTAGAAGAACTTGATTCTATACAATATTGTGTAAGTAATTAATATTATAAAACAAAACATACATTATTCGCCATATGTCAGCTAGCACACGCCAATATACCAACAAAAACATTGAAAACTAAAGTCAAGCTGAAATAATAAAACAAAAACGTAAACAGAACTTAAAAACTAAATAAAGCCTCCAGGCATAAAGGGCGTGCCCGCTTACATGTTCAACGATGCAAAATGATCCAAATACATACTGTAATGCATGTAGCTAAGTTGAAGTTACAATAGTTAAACTAGCACCTCCGGAATAAAATAACAGTTAATACAAATAACAATAACAAAAACCATGGTCAGCAAGACGACCAGTCACCACAAGCAGCACCGGTCACGAGCATAACGCAAAGGTCAGCCATTACCCCCCTCACCATATTTGAGGGAAGGTGGTAACCCGACCCCCGACGCTACCGCAAGCAGTGACATCTAAGGGAGCATGACGAACATGCTGCCGGTTGGTCAGGCAAGAATATTATGAACAGCTGACGAGGTCGCTAGCTAACTACATGTTGCAATACAACTCATTTGAAATCATTGTAATGAGTAGATTATTTCCACAATAAATGAAATTAAAAGAAAATAAAAATAAATTAACAAAATCTGTTAAATAAAAAAATAAATAAAAAACAATTATATGAACTACCCACATAAACTGTCAGTAGGAAAGCTAATTCTGGATTGAAAGAACATAAACATTGTCTTGAGTTTGTCTTGAGTTAATCACAGCGACCAACTATTCTTATCGTTTAAGTAGTCGTTGATAGAATAATATGCCTCTGAACAAAGGTTGGATTTTACTTTAGCTTCAAACTCATTAAACTGCAAATCTAGTAAAGCAGAGGGAAGCTTGTTATAATAGGTAATACCAAGACCAACAAAAGAATTATAAATAATAATAATAATATCTTAGGACAACCAACACAACGTTATCTGATCCCAAACTAGGCAGAGCCTGTACTATGGCAACCAGACAACTGATAAACATACTTATATATTTCTAAATACATACATATTATAGATAAATTAACCTTATGAAGCCGGTGAAAGGGAGCACGTAGTTTGTCCTTATTTCTAGTATTAATATTATGAATATCACTGTTTTTAGTGTACAGGTGTATATTTTGCCTAATATATAAGATGTTGGCGAAGATGAATTGTGATGCCACCGTAAGAATACCAATATCTTTAAACAAATCTCTCAGAGAAACTCTAGCACCTAGTTGGTAAATCGCTCGAACAGCTCGTTTTTGAAGAACAAAAATATTTTGAATGTCCGCGGCTTTGCCCCACAGCAGAATGCCGTAGGACATTATGCTATGAAAATAACTAAAATAGACTAATCGAGCTGTATCAACGTCCGTGTACTGTCTAACTTTCCTTACGGCGTAGGTGGCCGAACTGAGCCTTCCCGCTAGGCTTGATATATGTGATCCCCACTGAAGTTTGGCGTCTACTGTTATGCCCAGAAAAACTGCCGAGTGTACAGTTTCAAGCACCTCATTATCTAAAACGACATTGGGTCTCAGATTCCTAACATTCGGTAACGTGAACTTTATACATTTCGTTTTCTTAGCATTGAGAACTAGGTTATTTGTGGTAAACCATTCCGTAGCCATTGAGAGCGCACTATTTACGTCATCAAAATCTTGTCTATTTCTGCCTACTTTAAAGATAAGTGAGGTATCATCAGCAAATATAATAGTACAATGTCACAGATATTCTTTAAATAAAATGGTAAGTCATTAATATACACTAAGAATAAGAATGGACCCAGTATTGAGCCTTGAGGTACACCTAACTGAACTAGTAGCCCGGAAGATTTTACACCATTGACATCTACACATTGGTGCCTATTTTGCAAATAAGAACTTATGACACTGAGAGCTTCGTTTTGAACACCGTAATTACGTAGTTTACGCAAAAGTGTGTCATGGTGAATGCAATCAAAGCTTTGGAGAGATCACAAAAAACTCCGATAGCATTTTGCGAGTTCTCCCATGCGTTGAAAATATGTTTCAGCAGAGCAACACCCGCATCTGTTGTCGAACGACCTTTTGTAAAGCCATATTGCTCATTATGAAGGAGACTATTTAAATTAAAATGTCTTTGCTGCTTGAGTATTAACTTTTCAAATATTTTACTAAATGAAGGTAAGATAGAAATGGGCCTAAAATTGCCAACGTTATTTTTATTACCTGTTTTAAATAATGGTATGACTTTACTACTCTTCATAAGGTCAGGAAAAGATCCTAAATCCACACATTTATTAAAAGTTACAGCTATATAGGGGGCTGCGATATCTATTATATTACTTAACAGTTTAACAGAGATGCTCCAGTAATCACCAGTGTTTTTTGACTTGAGTGTGTTAAAATATTAATCACATCACGAGGCGTTACATGTTCGAAACTAAATAAGCGACTACATCCGGGCACACTACTATGCAAAAGGTTTTCAGCTTTAGACGGGGACGAATTTAAGGAGCAGGTCGTAGTTATAGGTATGTTGGCAAAAAACTTATTAAATGCCTCAGCTATGTCGGCTGCTTTATTAACCAATTTGTTGTTAATCATAATCTCTAGTTGTTTTTCCTGTTTAACCGGTTTACCCGTTTCATTATTAATAATTTTCCAAGTGGTTTTTATTTTATTATTGGATTTTTTTATGGTATCGCTTAAAAAACTTTGATTTAGCTAAAGCGCAGATCTTTTTAAATAATTTTGAATAATTACTGACATACTCTAGACAAGGAGTATCAAATTTGTATTTTTTCAAACCATATAACTCGTATAGTCTTGCTCTACTTTTATAAATTCCTGGAGTAGCCCATTGGTTGAAGCTAACAGAAGTGCTATTAATGTCAATAGTTTTGGTCTTGAAAGTAGATTCGTATTCTTTGTGCGCAATATCAAAAAGGGCTCCATAGATTTCATTAGGATTCTCGCGTTCTACTATAGATGGTGTAATCCTATGAGCTATATTATTTTTAAATTTATTGCAACGACTAGCTGTATAAAGCCTCCATAATATTTTATGCGGCTTTTTAAGTAGTGGCAAAGGGAAGGTGGCTAATAATCCACAGTGGTCAGACGTTAAGTCACTTAAAACTAACTTATTTTTTGGCATCACAATCACTAAATATACTATCGAGACAAGTCGACGAAGAAGCCGTGATTCTAGTTGGTTCAAGGAACAAGTTTATTAAATTAAAAGACCTAAACAGATTGAGCAGTCTAATACTTAATGGAGTAACATCTAAAATATTAATATTAAAATCTCCACATAAAATTATACATTTATTAATTGATTTTAATTTATTGAGTGAATCCTCCATTACCGATTCGAAACGAATAAAATCCCCAGAGGGCGGTTGATAAACGCATATTATGACGTAACGCTCCAATTCAACGCAAGACAACTCAATAACGCGCTCAATGGAAAGATTAACTAGATCTAACCGTTGTTTACATTTCAACTTGTTCGAAACAAGAACTAATGATCCTCCGCGAATAGCACTTTTCCTCACAAATGCACTTTGCACAGTAAAAAAATCATCATTCATAAATACTACTTCATGTTCCTTCAACCAGTGTTCAGTCAAACATAATACATGAACATCATAGTTTTCAATAAATAAACTTAACTCTAGCTCTTTGCCGGACAGACATGTACAACATTCAACACATGCTGCTTACCCGTTGTGGCATCTAACAGTTTAAACTACTAGGTGTATCAAAAGTGGCGTTAGTACCACTACTAACAGTAATTGATGGTACGCTACAGGTACCAGTGTTACGGTGTAAATTATATGCTAAAATATTAGCAATTTGTCTCCTATAACTAGGTGGCAAATACAAAGTATAATTTGTCAGTTTGTAATCAGTAATAAATTGATTACAATCAAAAAATAAAATAGCGTCACTGTGATAACTAGTCCTATTATAAAATTAGCATATTTAAATAATAAATGTGCCTATTTTGTTCATCAGACAAGTATCGTGAATAAAGCAAGGCACAGAAAATGAATTTACAATTGTTGGTCTCATTGAGAAGTAACATCAAATGGACACATTGAATTATTTCTTTTTTCCTAACATTTAAACTATCCCCATTTAATAATATTACAGTTGAACCAGGGTTTATTTTTGACAATTTAATTTTACTTAATAATTGGCTAATACTGGCACCGGGTGAACAATTATTAATTACATATTGTTGTGAACACTGATTAAATATGCTACCATAACCTTGACCAAATTTGTCAGAAAAAATATAAGTTGTGTTAATATGGCTATTATCATCAGTAATACAGATATTTACCGGCTGAGTTGCTGAGGGCGTGGGTGTATCAAGTTGAAGCTGAGGTGCCGTGGAGCAATTGCAGCTAAAAGAGAGGTTATTTTTCAGAGACTCATAACTCTCTGCATTGCACTTGACCAGGTCTGCCAACTCACAGGCTTCCTACATGCGCTTACTCAGGTCTTGTTGAGTAGCCTCATAGTTACTAAAGATATTCTTTAGTGCAAATTCCCTAACAAACAATTCATCCCGAAGGTGTTGAGTGTCAGTATCATACAAAATATTACATAGTTTCAAATCACTATAACACTTCTTCAATTCTTGTATTATTTTTTTTTTTTTGCCTAAGTTTTGTGTTTAATTTATTAACTTTTTGGCATTTCAATGTTTTCTGATATTTTCTAATTAGTCTATTAATTTTAATATATTTTTTTAACTTATTGTGGCTAGTAAACAATATGTTTTTAGAAAAGGTATCATCAGTTAAATCTATTGTTACAATTGGCTCAACACATGTAGGTTTGGACCTGCTACCAACCAACTCATCATAGAGACTGCTGGTGATTGCAGACTTTTCACCGGCTTTGAGAGTTTCCAAATGGGTCATTGTGTTGTGGGCCCTGCTTAATTCTAGTTCCAGTTCTGATATCCGTCTCAAAGCCAGTTCGTAGGTGTCACTACAATGCTGGTAATTTGACACTAGTTCACGAAGGTGTTGATGCTGGTCAAGTATGTCCATATGCTGTACATGTAGTTCAGCCAATTGATTCTTCAGCTCAGTGTTCTTTTTATTAATTAACTCAATTTCGAACTCACTGTCATCCCTTTCCTGTATCAGCTGATTGCACTGCTTTTTACTAGATTCCAATTCCTTTAACGTAGCCCTCAGTTTTTTCTCTAAGGATGCAGCTCTACGGGTCAACATATTGACAGACCAACCCTAGAGGCACCCTGGAATGAGAGAAGAGAAAGCTAAGTGTGTGAAAGGAATAAGAAAGAGGGGTGAGAAGTGGATAGTAAATGACGGTAGTTCAAATTTTAAAGAGATAAAATAAAAGAATAATACTAATAAAAGGGTGAAATCTAAATTCTGAATGAAAAAGAGATAATAATTATAACAACAGTAAAAAGTGAAAAGACTAAAAAAATATTTTTTTACTAAATGTGCAAAAATAAAAAAAATGGTTGGGGGTAGGTATGGTAACGGGAATAAAGTTACGCTAAATCTAAAGTAAAGTAAGTGTGATTGGACTATGTTATAATTATCTCTTAATCTTATTTTCTTTGTTGAAAGCCATAGTATAACACCAAGTTTTAGTAGGTAATTAATTTTGAAGTAAGAATGTACCAACCTACTTAGAGGAAAAGTTTCAATCTTAATTTCTGGGTGAAATTATGGCGATAACTCTTAAAAAATTAAAAGTTTCTTTATTCTTTTTAACAGTTTGAGCCGACACAAATCATTTTGTTTCACTTTGAGAAACATTTGGTGCAAATGTTGCAAGAGTTGTGGCTTTACTTTTTGTGTTTTCTTGTAGTTACAAGAAATAGTTTTCACATAGATCTTCCCTTCATTCAACTTAATCTTAACTAATTGATAAATTCAAAAGTAAATCCACACTAATATTATAAATGCAAAAGTAACTCTGTCTGTCTGTCTGTCTCACTTTCCTGCTAATACTACTCAACCGATTTAAATGAAATTTGGTACACAGATAGTTTAGAGCCTGAGAAAGGTCATAAGGATATACTTTTTATCCCGATAGTATGTTCCCACGGGATAGTTTCCGACCTCCACGCGGGCGACGCCGCTGGCAAAAGCTAGTTTTGAATAAATTTCACGCTAAAACGACTGAACGTATTTGTACGAAATTTGGCACACATATAGACCGTAACCTGGAGAAGGGCATATGCTTTGTCTACATGGACTTTTCATCCTGGATCACAGAGAAAATCACGGGCAACAGCTGGTTACGTATAAATTCACGTACATAATTTGACAAGCCTGTGCTTTGTTTGCAGTGGTTTTGGGTGAATCTCCCCAATGATACTGAATGACAATGAGCACATTTAAATCACGTTCAAGAGCTGTCAAAGTCATCATTGTTGACACTGACAGCTCTTGAACGGAGTTTAGATAACTGTTCTGTGCTAATTGTGTTAGGTTTCATCGGAAAAATTTGCCCTTAGTGCCAGCGCAAACTGTACGTTTAGTGGTTGCAACAAGACGCAGAGCTGTCGTTGAAGTCTGTGGACTAGAAATCGTACAGAAAGCGATCATTCATTGAGTATTTGAGAAAGATAGTCATCTTGTTTAAGCCGTTGGTCCCGGCTGTCTTTCATAGATCTTAGACAGTCGTTACGGGTCGTCAGAAGCCCGAAAGTCTGACAAACAGTGTTACCAAGGAGTATCGTATTACCCAGTAACTGGGTTGTAGAGGTCAGATAGGCAGTCGCTCCATTTAAAATACGGGTACTCAGCTGCATCCGGTAAGACTGGAAGTCGACCCCAACATAGTTGGAAAAGGTTAGGCAGATGACGAGTCATCTTGTTCATCTTGTGAGTGACAAACGCTGACCTGTGGCATATTACTATCGCTGGGTATGAGTGAGCACCGTCTAATCGCTGCAACAATAGCGAGAGCGTTCAGCACCCCTAGCCAAGTTGATAATCTGCAATCGTTAACGGTAGTCGCTCAACGTTAAGTCACGTGGTTAGAACAAACGAACAGAAAATTCGTAGCCAAATTCACATCGTTCAAAATGATAGAATGATTTTTTATCGTTTCTACAATGTTCAACGCTAAATCCTTTGTTATAAGGTGTCGTTTTTCTAAAGACATTGAAGAACGAGCGGCCGACTCAGGCGTTTCAACATGGCTACCAACTTATCGTTTTCTACAATTGCTGACACTGAGGCGTTACCGATTGTAGAACGGTAAACGTTTGTGACTAGGGGGGCTGTTCCCCTAGCCTGTCGTAGCTACTTTGCAACTCGACGTCAAGTCTGCGGATCGTTGTACAAATTACGTAAAAATTGTTGTCGGCAGCCTCTAGTTGTATGTCGCATAGTGTGCGCCATATCTAAGCACGTTTTGATTCAGTTGGTTATCAATAAGTACGTTTTACGGTTGTTCCGTGTGGTGCGGGACCTAAAGAATAGCACCATCCCATTTCTTCCCGGGTAGCAGCTTTCTCTATGCATTTTACCACCATACTGCGATCACCAACCCGTCTGCCAAGCGTGGCGATTATGACAAACACCCCAAATTGGGGGAGACTTATGTCTAGTAGTGGACATCTTTCGGTTGAAATGACGATGGTTATTTCTATAACAGTCGATTTCTGTACTAGAAAATACTAATACACGTCCTACCCTACCCATTACTTTAAAATAAAAAGAACGATAAAGAACCAATTGACGTGAATAAACTCCACGTAAAATATATGGGTAAACTTTTTAACTTGATCGCATTAAACGTTTAGTATTCGGTCCCAGTCTTCGATACGATAACATATGATGCAGATCTGAGACCATAAATTATAGCCTCTATCTTATCTACTAGCTTCTGCCCGCGACTTCGTCCGCGTCAAATTTTTGCTCGCCAGACCCTCTCCGTCGCGTCGCATCGAATTACCTGCCAGTTTTCGTCTATTTTTCGTTGCTGCTCCGCTCCTTTTGATCGTAGCGTAATGTTATATGGCCTTTAGCCTTTCCCAATAAATAAGCTTACCGATTACCGCGTTCAACCAAACAAACAAACTCTTCAGCTTTATAATATTAGGATAGATATAATATAGAGTTCTAGAATTACTTGTATTTTGAGTAAAAAATTGCTGAGGGATTATCGTGCACTGGATTTTCAACTGTCGGTGTTGAAACGAGCGTTGAGATTCCAATAGAGTAAATTTAATTTAATTTAATTTATTTATTTATTCAATTTCGGACAACAATAAAATCCATCTTGTTAGTGAAAAAATAACTTATAACTAATGTTAGTAATACAACACAAATAATATCAGCAACACATAATGAATTAAATTTCCGAGGCAGGTTGCGCAGAGAATGATCAAGCAAGAGAACAGTTACCTAGTTGACCATCCTCTCCACAAAATGCCTCAGAACAGGGAGTAAGGACTCTCCGCCACTATTTTCAGGATACTATTGTTACTGACCCGCGTCCGATGCATCAGTGAAGCAACTTTTTTGCGTATCAGGGCGTGGAACCCGTCAGTTCGGTTTTGCGAAAATATCTCTGATGCACTACAGAAACGGGGCAGTCCCAACAGCATCCTAAAAACATTATTATATTGGACGCGTAAGGCATCTAGCGATCTTTTGGCGTAGCTGACCCATAGACTCCCCACGTATAAACCCTGACAGAAAGCCTTGAATAGGGTAAAGCGCGTCGAAAAAACATAGTACCCGATACTTAACTCTCGGGGCTAGGTAGTGCGTTGCAAATCGGCTGCGCGAAAAAAAAACCCACTGCGATTTAATTACGTTCGAGTGGACGTGAGATCATGACCTTCATCATCATCATCTTCAGCAGCAGCCTATATTATTAAAAAAGTCGTGTTGATGCTAGCATTACTTTATGCATTTCAAATTAAGTTTTATTGCCTTGAAATAATATTGAGTTTTCTTTTGCTCAATCGGCGGTTGCTATGGCAAAAACATAACCTTAGAAAAAATATCCATATTAAAAGTTACTGCAATCAATTTCCGTACCTAGTAAATTATAAACAGACTCCTTTCAGGACTTGCGTCTATTCTGATACATCTTGTATCACAATTTTACTGTGGTGCCGCCCATAATAGTTCCTACTCCCTTCTTGTCTAGTACGGGTCTTCAATAAGTTACAAAATGATCTATTAACAAACATTTACCAGTATTTTCTTCCAATACGACCTCAAAAACAACATTTATTTTTCCCCGCCCACGGAGAACATTGTTCCTGTAACAAGGGTACCTAACAAAAAATACACAAATTCTATCGAACCAACGAGAACATAAAAACTTTTCAAATAAACTTAACCTCTAAATGTTTAAGACTCAATTTCATAAGTCGATAAGGCTCGTTTCGGAGGAAGATTTTTCTAAAGCATTCCATAGGGCCCGTATTCGGGGAACCGTTTTTATTAGTCGACTAGCTGTGCCCGCGGCTTCACCCGCGTGAGATTAGGAAATTATCATATGGAGACGTACTACCCTGACAAAATATATATTACTATAGCATATGTTACTCCTTATAATATCAGCTATCTGCCAGTGCATTTCCCGTCGAAATCGGTCCAGCCGTTTTGAAAATTAGCCGGAACAAACAGACAGACAAACAAAAAAAAAGTTTTTTTTTTTAATGTATTCATGTTTGTGTTTTCATTTATTGAACAGCTGTTAATATGAAATTACAAACAGACACTACAATTTTATTTGTATAGATATTCGTAGTAGTCTGTTTTATACAATACTAGCTTTTGACCGCGGTTTCGCCCGCGTGGATGTCGGAAATTATCGCAAGAGGACGTACTACCGCGGTTAATGTATAAAGAATACATTAATTCATGTTACATAGGTAATTACCCGTGACTTCGTCCGCGTGGTATTTTTAACAAAAAAACGTTTTTCATTCGTTTTTTTCGTGAGATTCCTTTTTTTTCTAAAATAAAAGTACATCAGCTATCTGCCAGTGAAAGTCCCGTCAAAATCGGCCCAGCCATTTCAGAGATTAGCCGGAACAAACAGACAGAGAGACAGACAAAAATTATAAAAAAAAATTGTTTTGGTATATGAACCGTGTACGGTGTATGCATCCATAAACACTTAGTAAGAAGCGGTTATTTTTCATATTATAAACAGACACTCCAATTTTATTTGTCTAGCTAAGGTAAGATTACAGTAACCGCACTGCTTCACATGATCTGACCAAAATTATGTCTGGACGTTAAAACCTACTGTGTCCTCTGAGATTATATCGGCATGTCTTCAATCAATCTTTATTTGTGAACGCAGGTATTACATAAAGGTCTTATGTATGCATTTTAGTCGAGCTCTATGTCCTACCAAGGTAATTGGTGTACAAATATATTATGTTTTTTTTAGTAATAAGTCTGAATTTATACATTACAAAGTCACTTTCGTGTTAACCCGTCAAACGTCTTTATGAGCCCCCGGGGGATCATAAGAAAAAATGCCCGTTTTTTTTTTTGAAATTTTTTGATTAATTAATTCGTTAATTTTAGTCAACCAAAGTTAATTTTAGGCAAAAAGAATTCTTATGATCCAACGGGTGCACACGCGACATTTGGGGCACTATTTTTTTTATTTTTTTTCTCATCAGGGACGTTTGCTTTTTATGACAACCACACAACGCTAGCTGATCCCAAACTAAGCAAAGCCATACTATGGCAACCAGACAACTGATACTTATATATTTCTAAATACATACATAGGTATTATAGACAAATTACACCCAGATAGAAAAATGATTGTGCTCGTCACACAAAGATTTGTCGTGGGTGGGAATCGAACCCACGACCTCAGTCTTAGCAGTCAGGGTCACTAGCCACTAGACTAACAGGTCAGTCAGTATTGTAAGAACAACTTTGTAGTCATCTCGATTATCGCATAATCAGCCTTTAATATTCCCACTGCTGGGACATAGGCCTCTACTCTGTGAGAGGGAGTAAGCCGTAATCCACCAGAGGGGCCCAGTGCGGTTTGATAGATGTCACATGTCTTCATACCTTTTTGGGTCAAGACGGGAAGGATTACGGGAGCAAAAATTTGACGCGGACGAAGTCGCGGGCAGAAGCTAGTCTATATATATAAAAGAAAGCTGTGTTAGTTACACTATTTATAACTCAAGAACGGGTGAACCAATTTGGCTGAAAATTGGTAGGGAGATAGCTTAGAAACAGGAAACGGACATAAGATATACGTACTTTTTTTTTATCCCATTCGACTATTAAGAGGAAAAATTTGATTGTTTGTTTGTATTGAATAGGCTCCGAAACTACTGGTCCGAACTGAAAAATTCTTTTTGGGTTGGGTAGCTTATTTATTGAGGAAGGCTTAAGGTTATATAACATCACGCTAAGATCAAAAGGAGCGGAGCAGCAATGAAAACTGGCATGCAATTCGATGCGACGGGAAGGGTTACGGGAGCAAAAATTTGACGAAGTAAATAAATAAGCAACACTACAAACTGAAAAAATACTTTAACTTCAGAAGTCGGTGTACTTTGTATTTTTTAATTTTATTTCATTGTGTATCCCACAAAAATTTGTATATTTTTACGGACGATGGCAAGAAACCCGACGGTATTACTTACCGAAATTTTCTGTGAACTGTATAAACGAGGCAGTCGCACATTTCATTTCAGTATTAAATAAATAAATAAATGTCTTTGGACAACACATCGTTGTCTGATCCCAAAATCGACAGAGCCTGTACTATGGTAACCAGACAACTGACAAACATACTTATATATTTCTAAATACATACATATTATAGATAAATTACACCCAGACACAGAACAAATGATTGTGCTCATCACACAAACATTTGTCCTGGGTGGGAATCGAACCCACGACCTTAGTCTTACCAGTCAGGGTCACTAACCACTAGACTAACAGGTCAGTCAGTATTGTAAGAAAGGTCTAAAAAACTGGCGATGTAAAATTAGCGGAATTGAAAAAAAAAAACACCGAAATTTGTTGCTTTTTTGTTGCTAATTAGTTGCTAGAATATTAATTTTTTTGCTCCACCCGATCACAAAAAAATCGGCAATAACGCTAACTTTACATTAAGATAGCGTGAAAATCACTGAATGTGGACTGATCGATCAAGCAAATAGGGGTCAATTTGTTGCTAATTTGTTGCTCAAAGATGCTAAGAAGAAAAAATAAAAAAAATAAAAAAATGTTTTTTTTTTTAATTATGCCAATATAAATAATATCCACGCCAGCTTAACTCTCGAATTTTCCGTTAAAAAACTATAGTAAAAATTTGTTCCTCCTCATAGTGCAACTTGTTTTGGCAGAGAGAGTCAGCAACAAAATAAAAACCGGAAGTCAAGAGTAGTTGGAGATCGGTTTACAAAAAAACTGGCCACGCTTGCTTACCTAATGATTTTTCCGTGGAAAAACCATAGTGAAGATTTGTTGCTGCTTATACTGCACCTAGTCTGAGTACACAGGGTCAGCAACAAAATAAAAACCAGGAAGTCAAGACAAGTTGGAGATCGGTTTACAAATAAACCCGCCATGCTAGCTTAACTCTAGACTTTTGCGTGGAAAAACTATAGTAAAAATTTGTTGCTCCCCATAGTGCAGCTTGTTTTAGCAGAGAGACATACATACATACATACAATCACGCCTTTTTCCCATGGGGGTAGGCAGAAACTACTGAACGGCACTAGTTGACTGGCATTATTGCTGAATTGGGCCTTTTTGGCGCAGCCGTGGGGCACACTCTAATACTAGTTTGTCATCGCACCTTACACTTTTATGTTTGAATTGTTTTTTTTTATGTTTTATACTCTTTGTAACCTATATGTTGTGTGTCTTTTAGTCTGTGCTAAATAAATGTATTTTCTTTCTTACTTTCTTTGTATCCACCTGCTACGATCTCTACACACTCCTTTTGCCTCTTTCAGGTTCAGATAGAGTCAGCAACAAAATAAATACCGGAAGTAAAGAGAAGTTGGAGATCGGTTTACAAAAACACCGGCCACGCTAGCTTAATTCTAGACTTTTCCGTGGCAAAACTATAGTAAATATTTTTTGCTCCTCATAATGCAGCTTGTTTAAGCAGAGAGAATCAGCAACAAAATAAATACCGGAGGTCAAGAAAAGTTGGAGATCGGTTTGCAAAAAAACCGGCCACGCTAGCTTAACTCTAGACTATTCCGTTAAAAAACTATAGTAAAAAATTGTTGCTCCTCATAGTGTAATTTGTTTTGGCAGAGAGAGTCAGCAACAAAATAAAAACCGGAAGTCAAGAGTAGTTGGAGTTCGGTTTACAAAAAAACCGGCCACGCTAGCTTAACTAACGATTTTTCCGTGGAAAAACTATAGTGAAGATTTGTTGCTGCTCATGGTGCAGCTTGTTTTAGCAGAAAGTGTCAGCATCAAAATAAATACCGGAAGTAAAGAGAAGTTGGAGATCGGTTTACAAAAACACCGGCCACGCTAGCTTAATTCTAGACTTTTCCGTGGAAAACTATAGTAAAAGTTTGTTGCTCCTCATAGTGCAGCTTGTTTTAGTAGAGAGAGTCAGCAACAAAATAAAAACCGGAAGTCAAGAGAAGTTGGAGATCGGTTTACAAAAAAACCGGCCACGCTAGCTTAACTCTAGACTTTTCCGTGGAAAAACTATAGTAAAAATTTGTTGCTGCTCATACTGGAGCTAGTCTGAGTACACAGGGTCAGCAACAAAATAAAAACCGGAAGTCAAGAGAAGTTGGAGATCGGTTTACAAAAAAACTGGCCAAGCTTGCTTAACTAACGATTTTTCCGTGGAAAAACTATAGCAAAAATTCGTTGCTCCTCAAATAAAAACTGGAAGTCAAGAGAAGTTGGAGATTCCAGTTGGACTCCCAAGTCACGAATGGTATCGATTTTCTGAAGAGTTATGCCGTTTAAGTAATATGCTGAAGGCTAAATCAGCTTTTTCCGTGTAAATGTTATATGATAACACTTAACGGCATTGAGAGTCATCATGTTACTATGACACCACTCATGAATTGCATCCAAGTTCTTCTGTAGCAAAGCAATGTCGGTACCTGATTTAATTTCCTTATATATTTAGTTTTAGATCATCCGCAAACATAGAGCATTATGAGTTCTTATTGGAGTGTATGGTATCGTTCACAAATACTAGGAAAAGAATAGGACCAAGATGAGAACCCTGTGGCACCACAGATGTTGAGTAATAAAGTGGCAGTGAAAAATCGTTAGTTAAGCAAGCTTGGCCAGTTTTTTTGTAAACCGATCTCCAACTTCTCTTGACTACCGGTTTTTATTTTGTTGCTGACCCTGTGTACTCAGACTAGCTCCAGTATGAGCAGCAACAAATTTTTACTATAGTTTTTCCACGGAAACGTCTAGAATTAAGCTAGCGTGGCCGGTTTTTTTTGTTAACCGATCTCCAACTTCTCTTGACTTCCAGTTTTTATTTTGTTGCTGACCCTGTGGACTCGACTAGCTCCAGTATGAGCAGCAACAAATCTTCACTATAGTTTTTCCGCGGAAAAGTCGTTAGTTAAGCTAGCGTGGTCGGTTTTTTTGTAAACCGAACTCCAACTACTCTTGACTTCCGCTTTTTATTTTGTTGCTGACTCTCTCTGCCAGAACAAGTTACACTATGAGGAGCAACAATTCTTTACTATAGTTTTTCCACGGAAAAGTCTAGAATTAAGCTAGCGTGTCCGGTGTTTTTGGAAGCCGATCTCCAACTTCTCTTTACTTCCGGTATTTATTTTGTTGCTGACTCTCTCTGCTAAAACAAGCTGCACCATGAGCAGCAACAAATCTTCACTATAGTTTTTACACGGAAAAATCGTTAGTTAAGCTAACGTGGCCGGTTTTTTTGCAAACCGACCTCCAACTTTTCTTGACTTCCGGTATTTATTTTGTTGCTGACTCTCTCTGCTTAAACAAGCTGCACTATGAGGAGCAACAAATTTTTACTATAGTTTTCCACGGAAAAGTCTAGAATTAAGCTAGCATGGCTCGTGTTTTTGTAAACCGATCTCCAAATTCTCTTTACTTCCGGTATTTATTTTGTTGCTGACTCTCTCTGCTAAAACAAGCTGCACTATGAGGAGCAACAAATTATTGGGTTCCCTCTATCTGGCAGAAACTTGATGCTCCGAATTTTATTTGGCATAACACACTTGGCATAATCTTATTTAAACGAATATTTGTAAGGCATAAAAAATGTTTAACATAATCATTGTTTGGCCGAATGTTTATATGCTCGACTTTACGCTCGCATACTTTTAAGATGGCAGAATTTTATTTCGCATATTTACCTTTGGCAGTCTTAAAATTCCGCATAATTTCGTTTAGCATAACATTTATTTGGAGCAATGATTATTTGGCATAATTTCACTTGGCATACTATGAAGATGGCAGAATTTCATTTAGAATAATTTTGTTAGGCATATTTTCATTTCTATTAAATTGCATTTTAACCTTAAATAAAATGAAATAGTGTCTCAAACAGTCAGTATATGTTGTGCTACAAAAATTATTGGCAGAAACGAATCGCTGCAGAACCGACTCCACGTAGTCTTGTCTGCCCTACCCCTAGAGTGTAATTTAACCCCGCGTAGGCGCGGAGTGGCGAGGCGGCCCGCGAGCTGAGGAGCAGGTGGTTTTGACGGTCGCCGCCACGGCTGAGGCTGGGCGGCGAAGCTGGCCAGCAAGCCGAAGCCGCGGTGGTGAGCGTAAAACCATCTACGACGATGAGCTCGCGTGGGACCGCCGGAGCCCCGCAGCGCCGAAGCCGTGACAGAAACCATGCATGCTGCATGTTGCATGCTCGCCTGCATGCTGTAAGCTTGCTTGCATGCTGCATGCTTGCTTGCATGCTTGCTTGCTGCATGCTTGCTTGCATGCTGCATGCTTGGTTGCTTGCATGCTGTATGCTTGCTTGCATGCTGCATGCTTGTTTGCATGCTGCATGCTTGTTTGCATGCTGCATGCTTCTTCGATATGAAATGTATGCCAAAAGATGATTCTAAGTTTAAAGTTTCTGAGATATGATAGTTCTGCCTTTTAATAACTATCGAAATGAAATTATGCCAAGAGACGATTCTGACTGCGAACTTTCTGCGATATGATGGTTCTACTTTTTAATTATTATGGAATAAAATTTATGCCTAAAGATGATTCTGACTTATAAAATTATGCGTTGTGAATGTATGATAAATGAGTGTATGCCAAACGATTTTCTGCGAAATGAAGTTTATGCCATCCGCTGTTATGCAAAATAATATTATGACGAAAAAAATTCTGCCATAAAGGGTGGACCCCAAATTATTACTATAGTTTTTCCACGGAAAAATCTAGAGTTAAGCTAGCGTGGCCGGTTTTTTTTTGCAAACCGATCTCCAACTTTTCTTGACTTCCGATATTTATTTTTTTGCTGACTGTCTCTGCTAAAACAAGCTGCACTATGAGGAGCAACAAATTTTTACACTAGATTTTCCACGGAAAAGTCTAGAGTTAAGCAAGCGTGGCCAGTTTTTTTGTAAACCGATTTCCAACTTCTCTTAACTTCCAGTTTTAATTTTGTTCCTGACCCTGTGTACTCGACTAGCTCCAGTATGAGCAACAACAAATCTTCACTATAGTTTTTCCGCGGAAAATCGTTAGTTAAGCTAGCGTGGCCGGTTTTTTTGTAAACCGAACTCCAACTACTCTTGACTTCCGTTTTTTGTTTTGTTGCTGACTCTCTCTGCCAGAAAAAGTTACACTATGAGGAGCAACAATTTTTACTATAGTTTTTTAATGGAATAGTCTAGAGTTAAGCTAGCGTGGCCGGTTTTTTTGCAAACCGATCTCCAACTTTTCTTGACTTCAGGTATTTATTTTGCTGCTGACTCTCTCTGCTTAAACAAGCTGCACTATGAGAAGCAACAAATTTTTACTATAGTTTTTCCACGGAAAAGTCTAGAATTAAGCTAGCGTGTCCGGTGTTTTTGTAAACCGATCTCTAACTTCTCTTTACTTCCGGTATTTATTTTGACACTGACTCTTTCTGCTAAAACAAGCTGCACCATGAGCAGCAACAAAACTTCACTATAGTTTTTTCACGGAAAAATCGTTAGTTAAGCTAGCGTGGCCGGTTTTTTTGTAAACCGAACTCCAACTACTCTTGACTTCCGGTTTTTATTTTGTTGCTGACTCTCTCTGCCAAAACAAATTACACTATGAGGAGCAACAATTTTTTACTACAGTTTTTTAACGGAATAGTCTAGAGTTAAGCTAGCGTGGCCGGTTTTTTTGCAAACCGATCTCCAACTTTTCTTGACCTCCGGTATTTATTTTGTTGCTGATTCTCTCTGCTTAAACAAGCTGCACTATGAGGAGCAACAAATATTTACTATAGTTTTTCCACGGAAAAGTCTAGAATTAAGCTAGCGTGGCCGGTGTTTTTGTAAACCGATCTCCAACTTCTCTTTACTTCCGGTATTTATTTTGTTGCTGACTCTCTTTGAACCTGAAAGAGGCAAAAGGAGTGTGTAGAGATCGTAGCAGGTGGAAAGAAAGAAAGAAAAAAGAAAATACATTTATTTAGCACAGACTAAAAGACACACAACATATAGGTTACAAAGAGTATAAAACATAAAAAAAAAAACAGTTCAAACATAAAAGTGTAAGGTGCGATGACAAACTAGTATTAGAGTGTGCCCCATGGCTGCGCCAAAAAGGCCCAATTCAGCAATAATGCCAGACAACTAGTGCCGTTCCGTGGTTTCTGCCTACCCCCATGGGAAAAAGGCGTGATTGTATGTATGTATGTATCTCCAACTTGTCTTGACTTCCTGGTTTTTATTTTGTTGCTGACCCTGTGTACTCAGACTAGCTGCAGTATAAGCAGCAACAAATCTTCACTATGGTTTTTCCACGGAAAAATCATTAGTTAAGCAAGCGTGGATATTATTTATATTGGCATAATTAAAAAAAAAAACTTTTTTTATTTTTTTTATTTTTTCTTCTTAGCATCTTTGAGCAACAAATTAGCAACAAATTGACCCCTATTCGTTTGATCGATCAGTCCACATTCAGTGATTTCCACGCTATCTTAATGTAAAGTTAGCGTTATTGCCGATTTTTTTGTGATCGGGTGGAGCAAAAAAATTAATATTCTAGCAACTAATTAGCAACAAAAAAGCTACAAATTTCGGTGTTTTTTTTATTCAATCACGCTAATTTTACATCGCCAGTTTTTTAGACCTTTGTAAGAACAACTTTGTAGTCATCTCGATTATCGCATAATCAGCCTTTAATATTCCCACTGCTGGGACACAGGCCTCTACTCTGTGAGAGGGAGTAAGCCGTAATCCACCAGACGGGCCCAGTGCGGTTTGATAGATGTCACATGTCTTCATGCCTTTTTGGGTCAAGGATATGCCGGTTTCCTCACGATTATTCCTTTTGCTGTGTTGAAAGCAGTGGTGTTGAAATAGTTTACACAACGTAAAGTACCTGTCAGGGTTCGAACCTAGGTTGAACAAGTTGGAAGCCACGCCCACCACTCCTGTATCTGCCAGGGTCGCGAAATTTGTTTGAAAGAGATACCGTGACCCTGGCATATGGGCAATTAAAGGAACACGGGTGGGTTTTAGTCAGTAAAAGTCTGACACGCCCTTCCACTCCACCCAGAGCGAGAGACGTCTCAAGTGATGATATCCCACCAAGGAAAAAAAACTATCACTGGATCACAACTGCTCGATCTCGATTAATATCAGTTTAAAGCTTGCGGTTATAAGTAAAAACGGCCGCATCTGTCGATCGATCAGGCTTAACTACGCTTGGCGTCATTGATCCGTAGGTGGCTGATCATCTATAGAAACGACGTGACTCGGAACGCACGTTAAGTCATTGATCTCGGCTGCATTCGTAGATCTTAGATTCGTTACGGGTCGTCAGAAGCTCGACAGTCTGACAACCAGTCTTACCAAGGAGTAATACGTGTAACCCAGAAGTGTCTGGCGACTGCCAATCTAGGCAAGCGCTCCATGTATTGTAAATTACTGGTCCTCAGCTGCATCCGGTTAGACTGTAATCCGACTCGAACATAGTTGGGAAAAGGCTACTCAAATTTATTTTGTGAATCATAAAGTACCATTTTACTCGATGCCAAAACTTTTTACATATCGGTTCACCGTGATCCAATAAACAATCATTATTTATGCATGCTAATCAAAGCAAACCCAGCGATTTAATACCTTCGAAGCCGTGTAACTCTGCACTAATTAACTTAACCTACGATTCTGCCTACCGCCTGCCCAATTTGCGGGGAAAGCGTTATTTATTCGAGTGGGTAGTTCCGACCGAATTAAATTTTAATTTGTCGTAAGGAAAATCGCCCGAATTCAGCTCGTGGGGGCGTGCGCCGCATAAACTGTGGACCGCAGTAAACAATGTTTTGTATTGTGGTTGGGTTGGTTCTGAAAGTGTGGCACTATTTTGGATTTATTTTAAACTATGCAGCGTATATCAGAATTGTGCTGACAAATAAGAAATAATAAGCTGTCCTATAAGTACATTTGGGCCGAGTATGTATTGAAGTTTTGTAGACCTGATTATTTTTTTTGTGATTAAAATGTTACTTCCGTGGAAAAAGGTTCAGCTTGATGGTCTGTATCGCACCCTTTAATATGACCACAACTCTAATCTCTACGTAGTATTAAGCAAAGTCGCTTCGCCATAATCGTCACACTAGGCAGGAGGGTTGGTGATCGCAGTATGGTCGTAAAATGCATAGAGAACGCTGCTGCTCGTAAGACTCTCCTTTTTCGACACCGAAAGAAAGAAATGGGTTCTTTACGTCTGGCACCACACAAAATTTTTAAAATTTCGAAAATCAATAAAATGTAACAGCAAAAACGCTGTCCATTGATAAGCGCATCACTTGAGAACGGCTGGGCCGATTTGGAAATTTTTATTTACAAATTTTCATAATAGTCTGAATCAGGTTTCGATTGAAAGAACAAAATAAAAAAAATCTGAAAAGTATTTTGTTAGTTGTTAGTTTGGAAAATAAGTCCTTTTTATGATGAATTACCTATTAAAATTTAGACAAGACAACGTCATTTGTGGCAGTTAGAATACAATACTTAATATTAAAACAAAATCCCGTAACACAACTTATCTAATGGATTTTGGTGTGGAATCTAATTTCTATTTATTATGCCCACATTTATACTCGTGTAATCCTAATGCACTGTGGTTTCCGTTAATCACGTTCAAACGAAACGTACACTACGTTTCGTTTGAACGTGATTAACGGAAACCACTAAATTGTGGTGGCAGAACAACCACGAATTTAATCTGAAGCTAAAACGATGATAATTATTTAATTCTCATTACGATGTTATGTCAGGTACTTCATAAACACCGCCGTGTCCTCGTGGAGGCGATCGGCGGCGGCAACCTCTCGCGTCCGGCCCTAGTGCGAGCCATGGTACGGAGCGAGAGGGAATGGGAAGCCGTCACCTCCTTCTGCGAAGCAGTAATGCTCGCGAAGGAGGAGGCGGGGCGCGTGAGGGAGAGGCAGTCTCTGCGCCCTCACGTCCCTAGCCGCCGCAGGAGGAGGCGCCCCGGGCGTCGGGAGTCGATAGCGGACTCCCGGCCACCGCAGGCGCGAGCTTGCGGGTGGCGAGCAATGGGTAGCTCGCCGCCCGGTAAGGACCAAGCTCGGGTCGACGGCGTGTAGTGTTCCACGCGCGCCAGCAAATTTGAAGGGGTCTGATAGGACCGATGCCTGCCGGGGTCGCGTGATTGTTCGAAAGAGATACCGTGACCCTGGCACATGGGCAACTGATGGAACACGGGTGGGTTTAAGTCAGTAAAAGTCTGACACGCCCTCCCGCTCCGCCCAGAGCGGGAGAAGTCATTTGATGATTTCCCATCCAAAAAAAAGAAAAAGTACTTTATAAAGTAAAATATATCTTCTTCAAAATAAATGCTTAAATAAGCATAGTCGACTCTACTTGGCTAAATAGGTAAGCGTTTCATACGTAACTGAACCCAGCCGTGTCGGACGTACGTAAATAATAGCACCATCCCATTTCTTCCCGTGGGTGTCGTTAAAGGCGACTAAGGGACTTACAAGAGAATGGGCAGCAGCGTTCTCTATGCATTTTACTACCATACTGCGATCACTACTGAGCCTTTAAGATAAGCGATGCACGATGATAGCAGGTAACATAACATCACGCCTGTTTCATCCCGAAGGGATAGGCAGAGGTGACCCATACTTAGTGTTGCAAAGGACTCGAGTCCTCGAGTCGTAATTTTAAAGACTCGACTGAATAATGCAAGACTCAGTACGATTAAAAGGCTCGAAGTCTAGAGTCAAGCACTCGAGTCTTAAAAAGGATGCGAATCTTAAAAAGGATTCGAGTCTTAAAATCAACTCAAGTCTTAAAGAAAAACTCGGAGCACGAAGATGAGACTTGTAGCTCATCATTCGAAAAGACTCGAATAGAAGGTGATAAGTTCAAATTAGTGGTTATAATGTAATTATGCGTACAGAAAAATCTGACGAGTTATTCATAGACTCGAATTCATTTTAAGACTCGAGTCCTTTTCTAAGACTCGAGTCTTTTTTCAGACTCGAGTGGCCGTTAAATGACTCGGGCTCGGCTTGACTCTAGACTCTGAGCCTTTTGATCACACTGAGTTTTGCATAATTCAGTCGAGTCCTTAAAATTACGACTCGATGACTCGAGTACTTTGCAACACTCCATAGTAGATACACCCACATTTCGCCAGATATGTTTAAGTCCCATTACATAAGGGGCAACCCGTTTGCCGTCGACCGGACTCAAATCCAAACTCTGGACTGTTACTAAAAATCCTAATGGAAAAACTTACTAACACTGCCGGACCAGAGAAAAGTAGGTAAATTCGTCCAAAGTATTGGACCCATTTACTACACCAAATAACTATTTATAAAATAGAATAATAAGGGTTGTGTGGGCCTTATGGCTGCCCCTAACAGGTTCTACTTAATATAATGTCATATCTACAATGGCTAAACCAGAAGCCAATGTATCAACTAAAACGCCAACTGAGACCCTGACACGAACAAGCGACGTATAGTCGATCGATCGATTTAAAAAGCCGATGGTAAAATAAACAACTATCCTCGTCGAATTTTTGAAATAAATTACTACAGTGAAGTTGTATTTTTATTTTACCCTAGATAACTAAACTATTTTCATTGTTTCATGGTTACTAAACATACGTCGAACCGACTACGCCAAATAAAATGCATTTTGTGGAAAAAGTATTTATTAATCACAGGAACTTCTGACATTGATATATTCTTTGGATCATTATTAAACAAAAAATAATCAAAACAGTAAATAAGAACTATTCCACACAGCCACAGCATATATCGATGTTCACCCAGAAGTACACGAACACGAGAATCGCGGGAATGTGGGTCGTCGAACGGACGATATTTAGTTATCAAGGGTTAAAATGCTATAGTACACACGGCTACGTCATGCTATATATTTTCAGTTTTAACTGACCTCCAATTGTATAGGCTTTTCGTAAAATGATAAATGATAAATGACTTTATTTTTGCAAGTAGGTTTGTACAAACACTTTTACACGTCAATCATATTTTTTAAAACTAGATGAGGTCGGCGTTTCCTATCTGACTACTCTGAGAAGAAAGGCCGAAACAAACTCAGAGGTCACAGTCTCTTTTAAAGTCCAGACATAATTTGCTTAGATCATGTGAAGACCATGTGGATTGGTGTCTAAAGTGGTCTTTTAAGGAAAGAACCACACAGATTGAGTGGACCTGTCCAATCAGTGCACGCATTTATCAGTAATCATGCAGCTCAACTCAGAACTTAAGGAGGTCAATGATTCGACGAACAATACCAAAGAAAGAACATTTGTGTAGGTCACATAAATTACTCAAACTGCCAGACTGTGATAAAAAATAAATAAGAAGAAAAGGAACCTAGAAAAAAAAAAATACCCACTTAATCTTCACATTTACAATAATTAAAACAATATAATACTTTAAAAGTAAATATTCATGTCATTGTATATGTAAAATTCATCAATGTCAATGTGTATATAAAATCAGGAAATAATCCCGGTCTGATCATTTGAGGACCATGTACATGGGGGTGTCTGAAATGGTCTTTTGAGGAAAGAACCATACAGATTGAGTGGACCTGTCCAGTCAATGCACGCATTTGTCAGTAATCTTTCAGCTCAACTCAGAACATAAGGAGCACAACGATTCGACGAACAATACCGAAGAAAGGACACTTTGGTAGGCCGCATTAAATACTCAAACTGCCAGATTATCATTAAAATGAAATGAGTAAGAGGGATAAATAAAAAAAAAACAAACATCTACATAGTCCTCACATTCAAAATTATTAAAATAATCGTCGTTTCAGCTGTAAGACGTCCACTGCTGGACTTAGGCCTCCCCCAATTTGGGAGGCTTTGCCATAATCGCCACCCTTGGCAGGCGGGTTGGCGATCGCAGTATGGTGGTAAAATGCATAGAGAACTCTGCTGCCCATTCTCTAGTAAGTCCCTTTTTTTTTTTTTTTTTTTTCAGGATGGGAAATCATCAAATGACTTCTCCCGCTCTGGGCGGAGCGGGAGGGCGTGTCAGACTTTTACTGACTAAAACCCACCCGTGTTCCATCAGTTGCCCATGTGCCAGGGTCACGGTATCTCTTTCGAACAATCACGCGACCCCGGCAGGCATCGGTCCTAGTAGACCCCTACACTGCTGCTGACATCTCTTTGAGGCGCACGTGGAACACTGCGCGCCGTCGACCCGAGCCTGGTCCTTACCGGGCGGCGAGCTACCCATTGCTCGCCACCCGCAAGCTCGCGCCTACGGTGGCCGGGAGTCCGCAATCGACTCCCGACGCCCGGGGCGTCTCCTCCTGCGGTCTAGTAAGTCCCTTAGTCGCCTTTTACGACACCCACGTGAAGAAATGGGGTGGTGTTATTCTTTACGTCCGGCACCACACGGTACAAATAATAATAATAGTATACTCCTCAGAGTATATATTCATATCATCGTTAAGCAATAATCAAAATGTCAAAGTGTATATTCCCAATAAATAATTAATAAAAAAGGAAAGTAAATAATAATAGAAAATAAAAAATATCATTCAGTACAATAATAATTTAAAAATAAAATTGGAGCAGCTTAATCCCAAGCTTTTTTGTCCTCAATATAATATTTAACAGTGTAAAAGGCTTTCTGGCACAACTTACGTTTAATGAATGATTTAAATTTATTGAGACTTAGATCTTGAACATGGCTTGGAAGTTTATTATAAAAGCGTATACATTGACATCTGAATGAGCCACCTATTTTCTTGAGCCTTGTTGAAGGTACATACAACAAATTTGTGTTTGTTCCTAGTATTTATACTATGGATATCACTGTATTTTTTAATCAATTTAATATTGTTATGGGCATATAAAAGATTTTCAAAAATATACTGTGAAGGCACAGTCAATACACGTACAATGAGAAGTCAGCTAATACTGGAAAAGCATAGCTTGATTTGTCGCCGTGGGTACCTTTAGTGTGGTAATTTTTATTCAAAATGCTATAGTTTGAGCTAGGGCTGAACGCTAAGTATAAGTGAGACAGATGACGTATGTCAAAGGTTTACGCTTTGGATGGCGTGTAAGGTGTTTAAAAAAACCGGCCAAGTGCGAGTCGGACTCGCGCACCGAGGGTTCCGTACAAACCTGTAGGTATTCTCGGTTTATGCATAAGGTTTATGGTTATGAAAATAAATGTTTTTTTTTTTTATTTCAGCTGACTGAATGAACGGTAAATTGCGGTTTACGATTTATGACGTTTTAAAAAAAAATTACTTGCTCGATCTCGTTCAAACCAATTTTCGGTGTTAGTTTATATGGTAATTTACATCATATATTTTTTTAAGTTTTATCATTCTCTTATTTTAGAAGTTACGGGGGGCGGGGGGACACACATTTTACCACTTTGGAAGCGTCTCTCGCGCAAACTATTCAGTTTAGAAAAAAATGATATTAGAAACCTCAATACCATTTTTGAAGACCTATTCATAGATACCCCACACGTATGGGATTGATGAAAAAAAAAATTTTGAGTTTCAGTTCTATGTATGGGGAACCCCAAAGTTTATTGTTTTTTTTTCTATTTTAGTGTAAAAATCTTGATGCGGTTTACAGAATACATCTACTTACCAAGTTTCAATAGCGTAGCTCTTATAGTTTCGGAGAAAAGTGGCTGTGACATACGGACGGACAGACAGACAGACAGACATGACGAATCTATAAGGGTTCCGTTTTTTGCGATTTGGCAACGGAACCCTAAAAAGTAGAATGACAGGGAGCTTTATCAATGACGTGTATGGACGAGAAGACGTGATTTTTTATCTAACACGTATAGTGGTTTTAATAGTTTATTTAAAGAATAAACCATTTGCTGCTGTCTATTTTACTTTTTCTGTGGCCTCAGCTCTTTTCATTCCCACAGATATATAGAGTTCGCGTAGGGTTTAAAAGGATTAAATACAATACTCAGGGGTAAAGGCGCCCATTGAAAGTAAAGATGCCCCCAGGTGACCGTACACCACACGTTCGTGCTAACTCCACCGAACAAACTGACAATATTACTGACATTATCATACTCGTGATTTATCAACGTGATCCATACGCGGGTTCTTTTTGATTTATGGGTCGCTCGTTCCCGTACGGAATGCTGATGAGCTTCGTCATTTGAAATATTGGCTAGCACTCCATTTGTTTTAGAATTTGATAGTTTTGATACTGTTATTTTGAGTTAGTAAGGTCAGGCTTAGAAAAATTAAGTGCTTTAAATTAAACATGATAGGTATTGAATGGATGTGTTGCTTGATGTACCTATGTACCTGAGTTTTTCAACGCTGTATGTTAGCTCGGAGTTATAGACGAAAAGGATAAATAATATTACGAGCCTTCGACTCCTTCGATATATGAACAGTTCTGGCCTACCTACAACGATGTCGAATTGACTGATGTTATGTGATGAAATTATGATTATTGTCCAGATTTAGGATAAGTAAACAAGCCCCATCAATGAAGACGCTAGTCTGGAAAAGGTATCAATATTAATGGCGAGTACATCTCACACCTTCGCTTCCCGATCACAACTGCATAATGGCAGAAACACTGGAACAGTTAGAACAGATGCTGCACAGGCTAAACGGAGCCTGTCCTGGAACGAAGGCAATGCTCAATGTTCATTTCGCGATGGTCAGTGGAGTAGATAGGTTCTGGAGCGGAAACCGTATATCGGCAAGCGTAGTAGCGTAGTGGAACGCCACCCAGTGACCTTGAAAAGGTGGCTAGGACAGACTGGATGCGGAAGACGCAGCATAGAGCGTTATAGCTCAACCTGGGATTGTAATGGGCTGAGTTCATTGATTTTATATGTAATTTATTATCTTTATTCCATTTTATTAATAATTGTTAATTATTTTTATCACACTTTATTTAAAATTCCTCATCTTAAACAGAGCACCTGCCATCTTCTCTCTTCACCAACCATGGCTAACTGTTAGAAAATGCCTAAGGCATTAAATCGGCATTTATTGTTTGCAAGAAGTTAAAAAAAGAAGATTAGTTGCAATAAAAGTACAAAAACATTATTTTTTCATTGTGTGATTCCGATAATCAATATTCGATTTCAACTATTCAGCCATCGGACAGGTACAGATAATTATCGAACCGCCTCCATTTTCCTCAAGCGGACAGCCGGAAAGATTTCTGCTCCGTCAACCGTGTCCCGATTCCGAACAAAAATACAAAGATTCAGCCGAACTTTGCCGAAACTTCCCGGGATAAGAATATCACGTCTAGCCGAAATCCGATAACAATAGGAAAGGGTTGGACGTTCAGAGATACTTGTTCATTCAAACTAAGATTATATGGGGAAAATATTGGGTGTTTATGGGGCAATGTTACATTTAATGATGCAGTATACTTAGCCACTTTGCTTGTAGGTCAACTGGAGTGTTGGGGGCACGATTTTTTTTTTTCATTTCTTCAGATAAAAGTGGTGAACTTCTGTGGTCAAGAATGCATCTTTTGAAGAGTCACCTTTACTGGGCACTTACTTGCGCAGTCAATGCGAGACGCCAAACGATGGGCGCCGGTATTCACTTTATGCCTGATGGGATTCTCCAATAACAACAAAATGTCATCCCCTATTTAACCCTTATTGTGAATGCATTTTCAAAAATCGTTCCATAGTGCTCAACCATCGTCAGAAAAGGAACTCTTGTGCAAAACATTGTTGCCGGCTCTTTTCTATAGGAAACAACCAATTGGTACCGTGCACATGTTCGAAAGAGATACCGTGGCCCTGGCATATAGGCAACTGAAGGAACACGGGTGGGTTTTTGTCAGTAAAAGTCTGACACGCCCTCCCGCTCCGCCCAGAGCGGGAGTCGTCATTTGATGATTTCCGACCCACAAAAAAAACCGGGCACATAGCCACTGACATTTTATAAGGCCCATGTAGGTATATAATAAAACATTTTGAATTAAAATTGGAATTCAAATGCGCCCCAACATAAAAAACCATACCGCACTACGCTGCACCGCCTCTGATGTGTGAAAGTCCTGAATGTTATCATCTTAAATTCATTACCAAAAGTCCAGATTACTCTGTTGTTACCAGTTCATTTAACATACCAAGACATGATTGATCACCACCTATTCAAGGGGTACACGACTGACTGCCTCCGAATAGTTGCGGACTCTATGTCAACCTATATTATTACATGTAATGTATTGTGAATAGGATGAATGTAGGCCAAAATACACCATAAATACCTTTCATGATTGAAATGAAAGACGTATATTCAGGCTTATTATTTACTAATGTAACTACTTAAGCTAAAATGTTCATATGACTTAAGGCTGTGACTGCAAGGGACAGGTGGAAGCGATTACAGAAGCGGAACGTGTAACGTTGGCACGCGTGGATAGAGCTAGGGTTTCCTAAGAACGCAGTGACTGCCACATAGTGTCCGCAATTATTTACCGTCGAATGACGTTATGGAAGTGTTATTTATTAAAGTAAGTTGGTGTTTCGCAAGAGGGTGCGTTTTGAAACCGTAAAGTCAATCCTCGCTGCTATGATTTTACTATGATCGTCGAAATCAAAGCTTTAGCCCCGCCAACTACCTTGCTATCTAGAAGTATTTATTTACTATTTAGGTGACTAGATGGCAATGGAAAAGGCTATGCTTGGAGATCCGATCCGATATACCCCATCGCATCGAATCACCGGCCCATGCGAGTACTTCGTAATCGTGTCTTTTTTCTTTTAGCTCGGCTCTTAATATTTCAAAGCAGCAGTTTCTTAGATTGCATTAGCGCGTGATAGAATTTATACTAATATTTTTAAGAAGTAAAAGTTTGGCTGTATTTTTTAAGTAAGGGATAATGTCTGATCAATGTGCCCTGCACATTGAAGTTCGGCATTTTATAGGACTATGTCTGATAGCTTGATTCTCTTACGGATTTCTTGATTTTTGACTATGACGCGGCGAGTCGGGGGCCTAAAATCGATCCAAGATGCAGTGCTTGGGAGAAGCCTATGCTCAACAGTGGTTATCGTTATGATGATGATGATGATGATGAGTAATATATAATCTTAGAGAGAAAACTAATAAGACTAGCTAAGTTTAGAAAAAGGAATTATGTTCACTGTACTATGTACGAGACTCCGAACTATTACTAAACAGTTGCAGTGTTTGGTATTGTTACAATACTTTATTATGAACGTCAGACAATGGTCTAATACAAGTGGACAGCCACTTGCCCAGTTACAATTCGCAGCGCAGGTGGCACTCGTGAGAATCTAAAAATAGCGTCTGTAACCGTATCGTGTTGCTGTTTCGGCCAAATAGTAGACCATCGTCACGCTTAAAAGAACAATTACAGAATTTATGTATCATCCTACTAATATAATAAACGCGAAAGTTTGCGAGTATGGATGTTTGTTACTCTTTCATGCAAAAACTATAAAACGGATTTGATGAAATTTGGCACACAGATAGTTTATAACCTGGATTAACACATTGGGTACCTGTTTTATCCCGGTTATACGTTACTGTGGGATAATTTTTGACCTCCACGCTGGCGAAGCCGCTGGCAAAAGCTAGTCTATACATACAAATAAAATGTTTATGTGTAATTTCAAAATGTTTATGTACTAAATGCATCATCATCTGACTAACATTTTCCCAACTACGTTGGGACCGGCTTCCAATCTAACCGGATGCAGCTAAATACCAGTATTTTGCATGGAGCAACTGCCTATTAGACATCCACAACCTAGTTACTGGATAATAATATACCGCTTAAATATCTTGCTCCCTCGACCCCAACCCACCCCACAGCATCGAACCGCCTACGCGTCTGCCCGTGCGAATACTTCGTAATTGTGACTTTTTTTTTTTGAGCCGGGCTCTAATGGTTCATCTTTCCCGATAAATGGGCTACTCAATACTAAAATGATTTTTAAATTCTAACCAGAAGTTCTTCAGGTTAGTTCTTTATGTTCAATCAAACAAACAAACTCTTCAGCTTTATACTAATATACTAGCTTCTGGACGCAACTTCGTTCTTGTCAAATTTTTTGCTCTCCTGACCCATCCCGTCGCATCGAAGCGCCTGCCTGTGTGAAATCGAAATCTTCATTCCTATTCGTGATTTTATTTTCTTTTTGCTTGACTCCTAAGGGTGTTATATAGTTTACAGCCTTCGTCAATAAATTGGTTATCCAACACTAAACGTAGGTCCTGAGATTAGTACGTTCCATACAAACTCTTCAGCTTTATATTATAATATTTAGATTTGATTACCATTAAAAAGTTTTAGTGAGCCAACCTTAATAGCTATCTAACGTATATGTCTATACATATGCTATAACGGACTTTTTTTAGAGCATTTTAAGAGGAACAATTTTTTCACACATAATTGTTGAATAACTTTAACCGTTTACGCAGCGCACGCAACGGAAGCTTACAAAACTAATACATTTTTTTTTTGTAATGTTTTCATTACTGCTCCGCTCCTATTGGTTAATCTTATAAAAATAATAACCTTCCTCAATAAATAGGCTACCCAACACTAAAAGATTTTTTCAATTCGAACCAGTAGTGCCTGAGATTAGCGCGTTGAACCGAACAAACTCTTCAGTTTTATAATATTAGTATGGATAGTTCCAAAATCTCCGTTACTTAGAGAGTGTACATATTGTGTATATTCAGATAGTTTACAGTTTCACCGATAGTGTGTAGCAATGATAAGTTATTGTATATAAAACATGTGGCCAATCTAACTGCTGGTCAAGGTATGTCATTACAATTTGAGCAGTGGGAAGAAGTGCACTAACATGTTCAAGATCGCTTGTGTTTGTTTAACGTCCCTGTTTATTGAGGCTGGTAAGTAACTTAAAGAAATATTTAACTATCTAATTTATTTAACAAAAAAAAGCAACCGACCGGTACGTAAATATTAAATACACATTATCTTAATAATTTTTACTGAAAGGCTTGTGAAGAGCTTGTGGCTAAGTAATACCAGCACGGATTCATCGTGCAGGTTAAGCTACGCTTGTCGTGGTTGGTCCGTGGATGGGTGACCATCTTTATACACCAAGACTTTTCCGTGCCTCGTAAAGCACGTTTTATAAATCTTAGACAGTCGTCACGGGTCGTCAGAAACCCGAAAGTCTGACAACCAGTCTTACCAAGGGGCATCATGAGAATAAAACCACATTCAAAACGTATTCACAAACATTTAAAAAGATTATAAAACTAATAAAAAAGGCTCAGAATAATTACATGATTAATAACGCTCAAAATAAATGCAAAGCGTCATGGCAAATAACACAGTGTGACAAAAAAAAAATTTCAATAACATTGATTTAAATAGCTGATTTCTGTCAATTTGGGCCTGCTGAACACGAATATTATGAATGAATTTCTTGTAACACGTACAATTTCAAAGTTATGATAAATTTTATTTCCACAAATGAAATAAGACAGTGTTAAAGTTTCAAATCAAATATAAACATGTTTAGTCACCTGTATTTTGAATTTAAATACAAAAAATAGTAGTACTATATATGCTTGATAATCGAATAAGTAATGCAGTTAACGTCATATTATATATGTTAGAGAAATTGTGTCACATAGTGTTATCAACAAAATTGCCTCATGATGTAGATATCTAACACGTCACATTTCTTAGTTTTGGTATCTTGATTATTTTTATGTACCCAAAATAATAATATGATCATAGGTTTGAGTGACCAATAGGAAGGAAACGCAATTTGGTAGTTTTACTTGGATTTTATTGGTAGTGTTGTAGTCGTGGTGCCACCGAAGCAGAGGCGCTTACCTTAACAACGATACAAATAAGTTAATACACAATTTTATTAATTGTAAATCTTAACTTTTGGTGTTTCTCATAACATTTTAAGTGTTTGATGTTTCTAATATAATTTTGTTTAAAAATTCCTCAATTTTTTTTTAATAGCCATGGAGAAAGGTGTGTATCGTAAATTCATAAACCATCCAGATAAATTGTGTTATATTTGTGGGAAATATATTATTAAATCTCAAGGAAGAGTTCCAACTAACAAGGTGTACAATAGTACTAAAATTTTGTATTTAAATTCAAAATACATGTGACTAAACATGTTTATATATGATTTGAAACTTTTACACTGCCTTATTTCATTTGTGGAAGTAAAATTTATCATAACTTTGAAATGGTACGTGTTACAAAAAATTCATTCATATATTCGTGTTCAGCAGGCCCAAATTGACAGAAATCAGCTATTTAAATCAATGTTATTGAAAAAACTTTTTTTTGTCACGCAGTGTAATTACTAACACCAAAAATATTAAAGAACCAATTACGAAAATCATTTCAATTCAATCATTTATTGAGCAACTTCAAAGTACGTCTGAAAAATCATCCGACAGAACTGCTCGTTTCAACAGCATCCCATTTCCGAATTCAATGTTTGTCTCCGCTAATACCTGACGATATAACTCAAATAATCAAAAAACTGAATAATACGAAAAGTCACGATATTACCACAGAGGTTCTTGAATTCCTTAGTAATACTATAGCTTCACCTTTATGTCACATTATGAACAGAATTATTGTTTCGGGTATTTTCCCCAATAGTTTAAAAAAACTTATTATAAAACCTATACATAAAATGAATAAAAAGAAAAAATATCCAACTATAGACCTATAGCGTTAATCCCTGTATTATCTAAAATATTTGAGAAGATCATTTACGAATCTTTATACTTATTCTTAAACAAACAAAATATATTATGCAACGAACAAATGGGGTTTAGAAAGGATAGAAATATTCATATGGCATTATACAATTTCTTATGCAATATAATGCCCAGTGTAGATAATAAGACTCCGTTATGTGCTATATACACCAATATGACCAAAGCTTTCAACTACGTACACCATGACGTCCTTCTGGAAAAATTATATATTTACGGTATAAGGGGAAATGTCCTAGACTTAATAAGGTCCTATCTTACTGGACGCACTCAACATACAGAAATGCCTTGAAACCAAATGTGAGCTTAGATATAAATTAGCCGATAGGGAAATCAAATACGGTGTACCACAGGGGAGTGTCTTGGAACCTCCTCTATTTCTCCTATATATAAATGACTTACCACCACAGACACGAAAACCCATGGTACTATTTGCAGATGATAGTACAGCGATAGTTAAGTGTACCAATAAAGAAAACGATGAAGGGGAAATTAATAACACATTAGAAACAATTATACGTTGGCTTGATACAAATAACTTAATAATAAATCTAAAATAGACAAAAAAGGATGTACGTAGTGAAAAGGAAGAGATTTTTAGGGCCCAGAAACGGTGTATTCGATCTATGTTAAACCTTAAATGCACAGACAGCTGTGAACCTGTATTTCGGTTTCTGAAGATATTGACTTTTCCATGTTTATACATATTGGAGGTGACAATTTTTGGACTTTATTTCCGTCAATGGCCAGTTAAAGAACACATAATGGCCCGTTGAGATCCCAATACAATAACTTGCTACATTCGGGTAATTACAAAACAGCAAAAATTCGGGTAATTACATTTAAGGAAAAGTATTATGAAAATGGGACCTGTCATTTATAATAAAATACCTCATCGTTTAAGGACTGTGCTGTAAACATTTTTAAATCTAAGGTAACTGCACTGCTTTTAGGCAAATGTTACTACTCCTTGAAAGACTTTTTAAATGATACGAATTTATGCAAATGATGAATGTTATAGTTAATTGCAAATTTGACCACATAAAACTTACATATGTACATACCTGACTATCATATTACTAATTGACTTCACTTTAATTACTGATTGACTTACATATGTACCTGACTATTATATTACTAACTGACTTCACTGTAATTTATGTTTTGTTGACATTATTTTGTTTGTATTAATATTTTAAATTATTTAATAATTTGCACGCCGTAAGGTAGACTGTAGCCGATCTAATTAATTGATGCACAACATCTTATACCTGTACCTACATTCAAAGCAAATAAAGTACTGATTCTGATTCATCGTATTCCCCAGTAACTGGGTTGTGGAGGACAGATAGGTAGTCGCTCCATGTAAAATGTGCTTTTCGAGACACGGAAGGGTCTTGGTATTTATTTATTTACACCAATAAGTACAACATCTAACAGTAAGTTTTCCAATACGATGTTATACACACTAATTAAACTATCTATATATTATAAAATATACTTAAACATGAAATATAAAATTTAACAATAAACACAGAACCAAGAAAAATAAATAAAAATATATTATTTCAAATTTGAATACCTTCTTCAATGCACCTTTGTGCTCCCGATACAAATTTCGGCAGGCTATCATACACATCTTTTAACGGCATATTATCAAGGTATGTCTTCACATAACAAGACCCCTCCGTGTCTGGATGGATTGGATTGGATTGTCTTATTTACCGCAAATAAACGTATTTTCTTTCTTTTCTTGTATGGGTGACCATCTTTATGGGTGACCATCTTTATGGTCACCCATACAAAATTGCAGCAATCGTCGCTTAACCTGATGGATCGAAGAGTGCGACAGTACACACATTTACTACAAGATCATCAAAATTAGGTTGTCCAAATAAATTCGTATAAATTTTTGAATATTTTATTTGCAGAGTTAGCCATTGGTGTACCTGATTACATTCAGAATAATAAGGTGGTTGGCTGGATCAAGTTGCACAAATCAACCGCTACTTTTAAGGAAGCCTACCTGACTTGTTACTATGAGGGTAAGCCCAAATCTCCAAAGTATTCTGTAACAATCTATGCTTTATCATCTTAAAATGTTCCTACTATTGAGACGTAGGCCTCCTCACAGTGAGAGAGAGTGCGCCGTAATTCACCACGTGAGCTCAGTGCAAATGAGTAGACCTTTTTTTTGGACGGGAAATCATCAAATGACTTCTCGCGCTCTGGGCGGAGCAGGAGGGCGTGTCAGACTTTTACTGACTAAAACCCACCCGTGTTCCTTCAGTTGCCCATGTGCCAGGGTCACGGTATCTTTTTCGAACAATCTCGCGACCCTGGCAGGCATCGGTTCTAACAGACCCCTTCATTGCTGCTGACATCGCTTTGAGGCGCGCGTGAAACACTACGCGCCGTCGACCCGAGCCTGGTCCTTAACGGGCGGCGAGCTAGATGAGTAGACCTAAGTCGTTTATTCAAACTAGGCTCAGAGTCGTGGCACTTTTTGAACGTCAAGATTTCATACGACTATCCTCCAAGACGCCCAACTTTCACCACTTCCTAATGCTTTAGCTGGGAAGAAAAAGTGGTACAATAAACTCCCCAGTAGCACAGCTGTCAGTTAAGACCATTTAGCAAACGAGCCTTCTACCACAAGCTACTTGATCTATGGTGGAAATTCTCAATGTCGTAAGGGACGTTTAAATCCCTGTCCTTTATACGAAATTTGAAATTTCCACCGTACGCGTCGGCATGTCTTCGAATTTTTGGTTCTTGGACATACATGTTTGCTCCCGATGCTTTTCTTAGCAGTTTTGGGAACAGTGGTGATGAAATAATTTACACAAAGTAAAACACCTGTCTTGGGTCATACCTACTGGAGGAGGATGCAGCTTTACGCTAAATTTTAATTGTATAATATGTTAATCTGTACCTTGACTTGGCTCGCGAGGTTGTCAACATGTTGGATGTGGATTCAGCGATCTTTGTGCCGATAGTCGTAACAGCCAATGGTTTGATAGCCAAGAGCCTCAGCCAACATCTGAAGTGGCTCTCGTTGGGCTAATGGAACAAAGGCTTGATGCAGAAAACGATACTTCTGGACACGGCTCGCATTGTTAAGAGGTTTCTCTCTCTATAGCCCTGACCGTCGGTAGCTTGAACTCTGTTCCCGATACCGGTGGACTACAGAAAGTGTGCTAGAAATTAAGTAAAATTGTTACTAACCCTTTGGACTCCTGTCTGAAACAAAAGTTTTCTATTACAGGAGCTATTCTAGCCTCTCCAATCAACGAAGCATTAGCAGCTGTCCTTGATGAAAACAAGAAGATAGTGGATAGTTTATTATGGATAGGAACACATGCTTTGTTCTCGGAAGGAGACTTTATATCCGCAGAAGGTAAGTGCATTGTAGTACTAATGTATGTTACATACATACCATACCACGATACGAGACAGGGGGAAGTACCTACTACTGGACATGGTTCTGGGTTGAATCCCCAGGTTGAGCAATATATTGTTTGAGTTTCCCACTAGAAAATTCTTTGTAGCAGTTAGATCCTTTCAAAATGGTTGAGCGGGCGCCATCGGTAGGGACTGGTAATCTCTTAGGTGCCGCGGCTTATTTTAATTTCTACATTGTTATTTTATTGTTTTAATTGCGAGCACTTTTAATATACACGTATTTGCCATCGTTCTCTCTCAATTGATATATTAAAATAAATTTTTGTAACAAAATTTTTGCCATAAAACAGTGTCCATGGTTTATTGCCCGATCATCTCCATAGGTACCTACTACACTCTGGAACAGTCCTAATAGTCTCATTGTTTTTGTCTGTTTTAGGTGTTCCCATAAGTGACATGCCAATTTCTGTCTCATATGGATTAGAGCCAGATGAGAACTGCGTCATTTTGACTGCCAATAGACAAGCTAAAACCACAAACTGCACTAGACGGCTACCCTTCATGTGTTATAGGAACCGAAGACACCAGCCGGTCAATTTTGAGTGTGGCACCTTTGATAATAGTAAGCATTATTTATTGCTATGTTTATTCTTGTCATCGACGTGATGAATCATTTGACTTATTTTCAAGAAAGGTTGTTTTTGAGGTCAGCAGTCCATCTATCTAGGGAGTACTCTAGGACTAGTCTTCTTCAGCTATCATCAGTTTTGCTCAGCCAGATGTCCTAGCAAAAATATGTTAACATTACGTAAATTTTAATGTGTTTGTTCTTTAAATCCAACTATGCTATAACATTTTGGTTTAAATTTTGCGACAAGCACAATGAGTATAACCCATAATTATAAATCAAGTTTTAAAACTAAGTAAATATTATATGCTAACGAGTATTTTCAATTGATAAACGGTTCGGTTTTACATCATGACTCATTCAATTATTATGGCTCAGTTTAATACTTGTGTTATGTTTTCAGAATATAAGTTGGAACCCCGCACAGGCAGCTGTTACAAGCTGCACGAAGAACGCCAAGATTGGTCGCGTGCGCAAGCGATATGTTCTGCTGAGGGAGGGTACCTAGCCGTTATCAACGATGAAGAAGAGGCCAACATCCTGAAGAAAAAGTCTTCAAGGAGAATACCCAAAATATCCAAGTTTCATGACTGGGAGCCGATGTTCATAGGTCTACGTGACTGGGATAAGAAAGGCACTTGGACTACTGTTCAAGGTATGTTTAAAGGTATGAATGATGGTGTAAAGTTCCTCCATAAAAGAGGGAAGATCATCCGACCTGACGGGTGTAGTGTGCGTAAGCTAGTTGCGCGATAAGCTTGCACGATGCAGAACTTTGCGTGATGTCAATCTGATACGTAGTTCATACATATACGAATATCAATATTTTACATAGAGTCTTACTAACCAAAATTCAGATACTGGGTAACATGAGACCCCTTGACAAGATATGATAATTTGATTATCCATAATTTGAGATGAAAATTTAATTTCAGGTGACAGTCTAAAAAACGTTTACCACACTTGGGGATGGGGCCAACCAGACAACTTGGGTCAGGAGCAGTACTGTGGTTCCTTGTTAAAGACGGGCAAACTGGATGACACCTGGTGCAATGTCAAAGCCATGTTTATGTGCGAAAAAGACCCAACAAACACACGATTCGAACCTCCTGTTGCTATAAACATTACGTACCTCGAGGCGGAGTATTTTACTTTGGACACGGAATCCACTGTTTCTGTTTAATTAAAGTAGTCATGTTATCTTATCAAAATTGTCTTATTTACATTTCTTAAATTCATTTGTTATTTATAACCAAAATACGAATATTGATTGTAACCAACGGTGGTACATGAGTGGTAATAATTTGTTATCGAAGGCTCGCACACATTTGTGGGGGCCGTGCCGCAACGTAGCGCATTTCCAAAATCCTCCTGCAACATTTTCCTAGATTTTGTATTTACCATCGCACATAATAGGCGGGTGAGCCACATCGAATCACAAATGAAGAGATCCGTAGGTGAACCAAGGTAACCTACATAGCCCGAATAATTGACAAACTGAAGCGGCAAAGGGCAGGGCACATTGCTCGTAGAACAGATAGCCGTTAGGGCCGGAAAGTTCTGGAGTGGCGATCGCGTACTGGAAGACGTGGCGTTGGAAGGCCTCATACAAGATAAGCCGATGACCTGGTAAAGGCCGCAGAAATCCGCTCGATGCGAGAAGCACAGAACCGGTCGAAGTGGCGGAGCTTGGGAGAGGCCTATGTCCAGCAGTGGACGTCTTTCGGCTGAAATGATATTAAACGATTATTAATGTTGATGGGTCACATCGCAACCCATTAAAAAATACGACTGACGAGCGATCCGCCAGTGCGTTTTGCCGCTGCCTGGTGCGGCCTGCCTGCGGTGAGCGATGGTTTATATCATGTTCATGCAGATGCACTAAATTAATGCAGGAGGATTTTGGACATACGTTACGATGCCGGGCAGCCTGTCCAAATGAGCGCAGCCTCACTGCACTGGACTGGATCAAAGTGGTGATGCTCGTGGAAGGGACTATGTCCAGCAGTGGACATCTTTCAGCTGAAATTTTGATGATGATGACCTTGAAAATGCTGCTTTTCGTAATTTCAATGTTGTCACTGGCGTGCAGTTGACTGTAACATGGTAGGTAAGTATAGTACCAGTCCAAACTCGTATCTAAATATTAGTAAAAGGGATACAAACTATCATATTGAAAAGGGTTATTGGACATACCCTAAATCAGGCCTGGTATAAAACATATCGGGAGCACTATCGCATTTGAAAACATTTAATTAACTCACAGTCAATGAAAGCATAGAAAATCGGAATAATTGTTAATCAATTGACCTCATTCCGTAGTTCAAAATAATGAGTAATTATTGTTTACCAAATAATTTAGCGTAGATGGTATGTACTAAAATATTTCAATAGCGTAAATAATAAAGCCGCACATATAAAATGAAACAGCTTTGGAAATAAATGTTTGTTACAAAATAATTATGCTCCGGAGTGTAATTAATGAACCAACATATCCTCATTAGGTAAACAGGCTCTGTGGGTGCAATAACGTGGAAATTGTGTGTGAGCTATGGGAAAATATATTATAATAAATAATGAAAATTAAGTTCAAAAACTAAACCGAACCGAACTCATCCAGTTTAAAAAAATATCATAGACATGTAAAAGTGTTTGTACAAACCTACTTACAGAAATAAAATCATTTATCATTTAAAATCTGACTACTGAAAAATTACGCTTTAAAAACTATAACACAAGAAAATACTCTAATCTGAAAGCTTATACTTCAAAGCGTATGACCGCTTACTACTGTTATAGAAGGCATTTTAAACAAATGCTGGTGTACGGGCACCATTGCGCCGCTAAGGACGCGGATAATTAACAAATATTATAAAGATAAAAAATATATTTTATTCTTTCTTTGTTATGCTCTCACGCCAATACTGCATTACGAATTTATATGAAACTAGCTTCTGCCCGTCACTTCGTCCGCGTCAAATTTTTGCTCCCCTGACCCTTCCCGTCGCATCGCATTGCCTGCCAGTTTTCGTCCATTTTTCATTGCTGCTCCGCTCCTTTTAGTTATAGCGTCATGTTATATAGCCTACAGCCTTCCTCAATAAATACGCTACCCAACACAAAAATAATTTTTAAATTCAGACCAGTATTTCCTGAGATTAGCGCGTTCAACCAACCAAACAAACTCTTCAGCTTTAAAATATTAGTATAGATTTGGCACATAAGCGGACAATGACCTGAATTACGATATAAGATTCTTAATATCCCAATATTCCCATACTTTTTTTTCCGACATTGATTTATTCTGTAAACTCCCGGAAGATTTTGAAATTCTTTTCTCATAGCAATCAATGGATTGCACGCCTGACCCTCGTAAATATACAAGTAATTCACTTAGTCATAAAAGTGTAAAATCACTCGTAAGTTTTCTTTGTGCCATTATTTTCTCTTTGTAGCGTGTTAGTAATTATATTCTTGTATGCTGTGAATAGTGCTGTTATTTACATAATTGTTTAGTCTAATTTTCGCCTTGTGCGTTCTCCATTATATTATTATTGTTTGTTGTACCGAATAAAATAGAACACCGACCAAGTGCGAAACGGACTCGCACACAATGGGTACCGCACCACCGTACAATATTTAGCGGTGTAAGAGTCACGTATCTATATTTTCAAATTTTACAGAAGAGCAAAAATTATGTGGAAATCTTCTCCTAACCTCACCTCACCTCTTCAAGTTTTAACAGCTTTAATACATTTGACTGAAAAAAATGATCTCATGAAAAGCTCATGAAGCTTGAAGTGGTGAATTTTCGCAGAATTTTACACTACTGTGGCAACTTCTAAAAACATAACTACGTTTAGTTGCGTTTAGTTTATGATTATATTACGTTTAATTACTCAAATCTTTTAATTGATATAATTAATTAATCCGGACTTCTAAAAATACTAATGTTACATGAAACTGAATGGTTTAGTTGCCTAAATAAGTGGTACAAATTCTATCACAGAACAACAAAAAAAGTATGTTGTACGAATTCTGCCGCTTGCCTTTAAAAAAAAAATTAGACACGTTCATCTGACTCTTACACCGCGATTTAACACTACATAATTATTTAGAAATAATAAACATTTCATGAATGGGACTTTTACTTTTAATTTTACTTTTTACTTTTAATTTTTCACTTTATTTTTCATTATTTGTTGTTACAGTGGCAGTAGAAATACACATTGTGTGAAAGTTTGAACTGCCTACCTATTTATGATATACAGCCCGGTTATAGACTGACGGACGGACGAACAGCGGTGCCTTAGTGGAACCCCCATTTGAATCTTTTGGGTACAGATCACTAAAAAACTCAGTTTGAAACTTCCTTACACTGTTCACAATTTTTATCCTTGCCCACAAGTGCTTCAATCGCGGCCATTTTATCGCATATACGTGACTGAAACCTTTAAACAGACGGGGGTCAAGTTGATCCACTTTGCAAGATTACGTACAGTCAGTGTTTTCTTACATGTCACTTTTTGTAAACAATAAATGACTTTGAAAATAATTTGTCAAGTAGTAGCATTTACTTATAATTTACATTTAAATATCCTAAAGTTCCTTCAACATCCTTAAAAAAATTTGGTGGTTTATCACTAACCTAAGCACTTTGGTCGGGATTCAAAATATATTATTTGAAAATAATTTATTACTTCGTCCAGGTACGCGAATCATGTATTGTGAACTTTGCGATTACGTTTGGATACAACATCATTAAGAAGATCAAATTCATGCTTAGTTTATTACATGATAATTAAACTAAAATACAGTGCTGAGAGGGTGCTAATCTACAGCTTCTTGCAAGTTTTCTTGATATTTGAAACACTGCGGTATGAATGTAGTAGTCAGGAAATTTAATTGTCTAGCAAATCAATTACCAACTTAAATGGTTCGTATAATTATTAAAATAACAACTGTGATTCTTTGACAGTTGTAGAAAATGGCTATAACGTAATTGGCGTAGTGTGTTAATATGCAGTTTACATTAAATTTCCTAGACTGTACTTTAAAAGCTGTTTCGAATTAACCAATTAATAAACATAACCTTGAAGTTGAATTCTTAGAAAGTACGCCATCTTTGTTTATCAATTATGATAAGTTAAGAAGAACAAACTTTACTCTCTACTTTGTGAATTTACTCTTTCAAGCGGATCAGTAAGTTTCATTCCGATTTATTTCCAAGCTGTATGGACAGAAATTGGCTGTATGGGAGAAGCACAGAACCGGTAGAAATGGCGTTACTTGAGGGATCCCTTCGTCCATCAGTGAAAGTTTTTATCTGAAACGTTGCGATGACTTTCTAATGAGTTATGACCACAGTCAAATTACGTACTCCCTAATTTTTTATTCGACAAAAATTATACTGTAAGGTTTTACTTAATACCCCTTGGTATAATCTAATCGCGTTATCTGTATAATTACAAATTCAACCCTTCATTTAAGATTAAATAGTAATTATAAAACAAAGCCAGTTTAATTCCTGCTTGACTTGCAAACACATTTTGGAAGCATCGATTTAAAAAGCCATTTTGTCATAACGCTCGTGTTAGTCAACAGTTGAGGTGGTAGTGTTGTGACACCTAACATCGATAAAATATAACGATTATTATTCTTCATAGAAAACTATGAAATAGCGACCTTCTGAAATTTTTGTTTTATATGAGCCTGAAATGATTTTGTTTACAAATTATATGAAAATCAGTAGGACTGGGTAACAAAGGAGTTGGTTTTCTATCCACTACCCAGTCGGACGACGTCGTCGAGCAGTTGACATGAAATCACAGCTATTTTGTTGGTTTTTCAACTTAAAGATTTTATTGTTCAGCAACGCATAGGTAACCCTGTCGGTTTACCAACACGTCCAATAACGTGTTCAAGCCAATGTATAACCTAAAAAAAAAACAAACAAAAACCAAATTCGAGAACTTGGCGACCAACGGAGTAACAGTTCATATCCGGAACCACGTTTATTCAAAATCCGAATCAATTCCGAGCACGTCTTGACTTGATTCCATATGCTGCAGCAAGTCCAAAAAGTGCTTTAAAAACTTTAGCCGTGCACGAAAAGTAGGAAGTAGCTGGCTTGCTGGCAGATTGCCAGTTACGTACAAGTGGCAAGGCAAGCTGTTTCTATCACTTGATTGTAAACTCATTCGGAATGTTAAGCAACTGTTACTGAATTTCTAACTAAAGTCTTTGTTACTTAGATTAGGTTCGAGTTTTGAAATAAAATTGTATGAGCTTGAAACAATACGAAACTGCTCTTGCTTTTATTATGATTGTCATGCAGGTAACTAGACATTTTTTAGTAGGTTTTTAATGTATCATCAATTACTTATTGTTACATTTTTCAAGAGATCCGTAGGAGAACCAAGATAACCGACATAGCCCGAAAAATTATTAAAGTTAAGTGACGGTGGGCAAGACACATTGCACGCAGAATAGATGGCCGAAGGGCCCGAAATGTTTTGGAGATGTTGTGGTGACCGAGTACCGGAACACGTATAATATTTGGACGGCCTCCTACAAGGTGGACCGATGACCTTCTGAAGACTCCAGGAATCCGATGGATACGGAAGTGTAAACCGGGTGAAGTAGCGAAGCTTAGAAAACGCTTATGGCCCCCCATGGGCGTCTTTCACTTGAAATAATAGTGATGTTGATGAAATGTTTGAAAGCAAGCTTTGTCAATTAATTCTGCTGTATTCTTTTAGAAAGACATGAATTATCTTAAAGGTATGAAATGTGAATAAAAAATAAGTTAAATAAATTTTGGAAAAGTGGAAAACGTCATGCCTAATTATAATTATTTTGCAAATAAAACCCAGCTAAAATTTATCGATACAATACAAGCCCATCCCTACTGCGGACTCGACGGATGAAAAGTTCGCCCGCGACGAGACGTTACCCTAATTATGTCTTCAATCAACGTCACTGTGATCTCGTAAGTCGTGGTCGTACCCGGAATTATTCTATTATATAACAATTAGGTATCTGGACTGTTTTGTTATGATTCAAATACAACTTGAACACAAACCAACGAACGGTATACGCGAGTGAACTTCGTCGATCACTAACAGTATTTTTACACGCTTTATATTAGCTTCACTTTTATGTTTGTTTGTATGTTTGTTTGTAACCGACTCCTTAGAGCGCGATTTTGACCCACTTTAAACGACCAGATTTCATTCAAACTTTGCACACCTGTCAAAGACCGATGACAATGCAATAATTTCATAAATGTACGCCATTATCCTTACCAGGGTTACCAGGACAGCAAAAAACTGTCTTTGAAAACTACGCTGACATACGTCTCAAAATTCGAAACACCTTATAAAATAGAAAATAATTAATAGTTTAAAAAACAAAAAAACACGCTTCCATAGAAAAACAAACTAAAAAGTAGAAAATAATGGGAAAAAAAGCGTGGGGTGCCTGATATCAATAAAAAAATACCTTAAATAGCACCATAGACAAGTGATGCAAAAGGAAGTTATATTATCTAAATAACCGTATAGTACGCGAGCGAAGTCGCATGCTTATAAAACACCTTCACAAAAGGCAGTGGTGACTCGTACTATCCGGGACTCATTTTTACCCAGAAAGAGACTATGACCCCTTTTTAGGGTTCCGTTGCCAAATGGCAAAAAACGGAACCCTTATAGATTCGTCATGTCTGTCTGTCTGTCTGTCTGTCTATCTGTCCGTCCGTATGTCACAGCCACTTTTTTCCGAAACTATAAGAGCTATGCTGTTGAAACTTGGTAAGTAGATGTATTCTGTGAACCGCATTAAGATTTTCACACTAAAATAGAAAAAAAACAATAAATTTTGGGGTTCCCCATACATAGAACTGAAACTCAAAAACTTTTTTTCATCAAACCCATACGTATGGGATATCTATGAATAGGTCTTCAAAAATGGTAATGAGGTTTCTACTATCATTTTTTTCTAAACTGAATAGTTTGCGCGAGAGACACTTCCAAAGTGGTAAAATGTGTCCCCCCCCCCCCCCGTAACTTCTAAAATAAGCGAATGATAAAACTAAAAAAAAATTATGATGTACATTACCATGTAAACTACCACCGAAAATTGGTTTGAACGAGATCGAGTGAGTAGTTTTTTTTTTTAAACATCATAAATCGTAAACCGCAATTTACCTTACATTCAATCAACTGAAATATAAAAATTAAAAATAAAAAACATTTATTTTTAAACCGAGAATACCTATAGGTTTGTACGGAACCCTCGGTGCGCGAGTCCGACTCGCACTTGGCCGGTTTTTTTGGATGTGAAATAATCAAATGACTTTTTCCGCTCTGGCTGGAGCGGGTGGGCGTGTCAGGCTTTTACTGACTAAAACCCACCCGTGTTCCTTCAGTTGCCTGTGCCAGGGTCACGGTGTCTCTTTAGAATAAATCCGCGTCCCTGGCAGAGACTTCAATTTGGACCCTGAATTTGGAAACTTTATTTTTCTTTCTCACAAATTAAAATGTCGACTCTCTCTAGCTTATATTTTTAATATAAATATTTATAAAGTGAAATAATCATTCCAATATCCTATTTGCAGACTAATCAATTTCATGTAATTTCAATAAACAGGTAAGTTTTCTACGCCTAGAATCAAGTGCTCAATAACATGGTAACAGTTCGCGCGTCAATCTTCATTCCACGTATTACGTCTTTTCGCCAGTCAGACAGCAGTTGCATACAAAATACAGATTTTCCGCTGGATCTGGTACGGCTGAAAATAATGATAAAGATAAATATATAGCAACATCCTATCATGGGAGTATGACAGTTAAACATGACTTTCACCATTATGGCCTGTTAACCTAAACTCGCCAAAACAAAATCCATTTATCCCACCCAGTTAAATCATAAACAACTTCCGGTTATTCCGGGACGCCCGGATAATCGCAGCAATTCGGATAAAGGTACATTTTGGTGGTAAATATAATAACCAAACCTATTGGCAATCGTCACGAAATGTTTGGATTAGCTTGATAAGTGCTTGTTGCGAGGTTAACGAGGTCGATATAAAGGTCGTTTCACTCACAGGTGAGTGTTATGTGAAGGGAGATCGTTTTGCGCAGGATTTGCCCAGTTTTGCGATTGCATGACCCGTGTGATGTCAGCTTTATTATATTATGTTTTCAGTGGGTGTAAGTACGCACATTGTGTTATATAACGGTCTCACTGCTGGGACACAGGCCTCGTCAAAGAAATGTCAGCAGAACTGAAGGGGCCAGGACCGATGCCTGCCACGGTCGCGAGATTATTCGAAAGAGACACCGTGACCCTGGCACATGGGCAACTGAAGGAACACGGGTGGGTTTTAGTCAGTAAAAGTCTGACACGCCCTCCCGCTCCGCCCAAGAGCGGGAGACGTCATTTGATGATTTCCCATCCAAAAAAAATAAAGACATAATTATTATTTCTCGACCATTTATTAATATTCAACTTTAACAATGTTTTAATCCTTTATTAAAAACTTTATTAAAAGAACCCAGTTCTTAATAATTGATTTCGAACTAACCTAACTATAAGACCAATAACGAATTTTAATCTTACCATTTTTTTTACGTGATAACTATTTTAAAACTTAGAAGAATATGTTTCTACTTTACAAATGTTCGTTCCACTTTTGTAGTCTGTTTACGCAAAGTAATTGATTTTAATATTATTAAAATCGCTTATCGAATTAATAGCGATTTTAGTATTACGATAGATTTACATTATATTTTGTTAATGATGATTTGCTAAAAACAGGGACGACGAGGTCTTAACAGAAATTGGACAATAAACGGCAATTTATACAAAGGAAAGGGGGCAGAAGACCTTCAATTGATGCGATACACGCCTGGAGCGAATGGAATGCAATTTTCAACAGAAACAAGTGTGTTTCTTCGAGTTGTAAGGAACTAGATGCACTGGCAGCGCGCTCTAAACACAGACAATTCGCGATCTTGGATTTCTCTAGTTCAATGGCGCGAAGAGCAACTTGGTGTTGCCATCCTGCTCACTTTCGAATGAAAGGCAATGTGCAGGAATAGGATAGAAGATCGGATTATAAGATACACCAACTTTATCTACGTTTTGCCAACATAAAAAAGAAAGGAATAACAATACAAAAATTGTAATTGAATCGGTACGGCAGCGCAACCGCTGCGGTGTCTGATTAAAGCACAGAACAAAGATTACGTGGATTAAATGCTCCCAAAAATAGGAGCGATGTGACTCTCGTAGAACAATTTCTATGGAAATTTCATAGAACTTGCTCTTCCAATACAGCGTCGCGCCCGTCTGAAGACGCCTTAAGCACTTTGTTCATGTGTTATTATGTGTGTCATTGTCACTATTATTTCTACACTTTTTACACGACAGTAACTCAAAACATTTTGTAAGAAAGCTTGTTAAAGTATTAAATATAAACAACCTTCCATTTGGGGTTGAATGCCAACAAACGCTTTTCAATAAAAAGCACCTAATTTCGAATACACTGAAAAATATTTATATTTCAACAATATCACATCGTTCACGGCTGTCAACAAAAATGGCGGTTTCGACAAATTCGAGACGCCCCGCGTCACTGCAACTGACGGTTATAGGATAACGCGAACAGATGTGGGTACTTGAGTGTCAAATTCGATATTACGATTTGCTTTTGACAATTTTTCGATAGCATTTTTAAAGTGGCAGCGGGAGGATTTTCATATTTGATGAAATTATCGCTCTTGCAGAGGATCTCCTTCTTGATATCTATTATTTAGCGAGAGTTAGGTATTTGCTTAGTAAGACAACTGAATAATTCTGTCTACAGAAAATATTGAAGCAGCAGGCTCCTTCTTAGTCCGGTAGAATCCTTATTTTTAATCTAAAGATCGTAACACATGCAGAAGGAAATCTATCGATATCATATCGATATAGTTCCTTCTGCCTTACCCATCACTAGCCATTTTGCGCTTCCTTTTGAAAACATGTGTTGACAAATGTGCAAATTGAAATTGAATAATTATTTCTTATCCTACTATCCTATTTTCTTCTCAGGCTTGGAAGTTTGTATGTTGGTCACTTAATCACACAAAAATAGCCTAACGGATTTAGATGAAATTTGGCACACAGATAGGTCATCTTATCCCGGTCATATATTCCCGTAGGATAATTTCCGACCTCCACACGGACGAAGCCGCTGAGAAAACCGCATCTTTAAATGAACGTGTGTAAAATCATTTAGTATTTTTCTCTTCACACAACCAGGAAACACAGCCAACGTGTGTCTGGAAAATGCTTGTACCAAGAATTTTATGAAAAAAGTTCCTAAGTAAGTACTCCAAAGTCCCCGAAACTTAAAAAGAACTCGTGTACCCGTTCTAGAAAGAGAAGTCATAATGACACAAAGGCATGTTCTATGAATGTGATGTGTCAAGTGTTGAGTGTTGAGTGTCGTACACTTTCTTTCCTTTTCGTAACACGCTATCACGTTAGTGAACTACAAACTTCAAGTACTTTGCATGTGAGAGATGAGGGAATAATGACACTTTTCTATTAAGAGGGTTATTGCTCGCGGCGCCTCCCGCACAGAGATCGGAAGTTATTCCACGTTGATAAGACGTGAAAAGGTAACAGATAGATATGTATGGTTATTTGTAGAAAATGATGAATTATTAAACACGCACCAGTAACATAGACAATCTAGACACGCGGAAGCGTGTCAAGCCAAGTTCAAGTAACAGAACTGGCGAGCAGCACCGTGTGTAATATTACACGAACCATTTGGAGCCACTTTTGACCCCCTCATAACTCAAAAATAACTAAAAACTGTTTCACATAAACGAGTCAAATTTGGCTCATATAGTGAAACTTGCGAGATACATATGTATTCCAAATTTCATAAACACACCTCAAACGGTTATTTAGATATTAACGTCCAAAAATCGTCATTTTTATCACTGACTGACCTATAGATCAAAACTCTAACCCAGTTCCAGATGACCCAAAAAGTTCAAATTTGGCATGCAGATAGGTAATTAGGTGACTACAAAGGAATAAATCAGAAACTTGGAAATTTGTATCATTTTGTTATAATTTAGTACAAAAGGTAATGATATCCCATCAAAAACATAAATGTAAAATGAGAGCCAAGTTCAATATTATGATATATGCCTTCAATACTCAATACTTTTATTGCATTCCACATGTGTTCTTAGGTGGTAAACTTATAATTAGATCATATGGACCCTGTCGGGCACAGCAAAATAAGTGAGTTAGGAGAGAGGAAGCATTTGTTAATTATGTAGCCTTACTATGACAACTTCTATAATAATATAAAAATAATGATCAAAGATAAATAATGATTACGGTATTATAATTCTGATAAACATAATATTAAATACAAGATACAAAATATGATTGAGATATGTAATAATAATAAAAATAATAGAATGATGCTTATGATTTAAATATATGTAGTTTAAAGTCGAGTACCTAAGTTATGACTTTATAAGTTTATCACTTAGGTATTCGTTTATTGAGTAGTAGCTTTTCTTTATCAAAAATAGTCTGAGGTTTTTTAGGAATATGTTTATTTTCTCTTCTTTTTTTATTGCTGCAGGTAGTTTATTATATAGTTTAATAGACATTACGTAGGGACTGTTAGAGTGCATTTTTAATCGAGAACTTGGTAAGTTAAGCCTAGATGGGTCTCTGAGTAGATAGCGTGTCTGTATGTCTTCGCGTTATGAATACAGTTCTGGATGCTTCCGGACAAATTTACAAGTTTCTAAAATGTATATACAGGGAAGGGTTAAAATATTATATTTTAGAAAGAAAGGTTTACAACTATCTGTTTGCTCAATGTTTACCAGTATTCTTATTAACTTCTTTTGCAGTGTGAAAAGTGATTGTGCGTCTCGCCATAGCTAAGCCATGCATAAGCATAGGCATAATACGTGGTGAGAGCTGTTTGTAAATTGGTGGTCTTTTTTATTTCACGAAGGGCGTAAGAGAATTTAGAAATTTTTGAGTGAGTTTTTTGTATGTGTGATTTCCAGTTTATATGTGTATCTATAACTAGTCCGAGTAGGGTAAATTCGTTAACGGTTTCTAATTTTGAGTCATTAAAAATAAAATCTAAATTTAAAGGTGCTTTTTGATATGGGTAGAAAGTAATTAATTTGGTTTTGGAATAGTTTATCTCGAGGTTATGTTCATTCATCCAGTTGCATGTTTTTGTAAGTATGGAATTGAGAGTTTCATCGATGTTTTCATTGTTTTGGCACGATACTAATATGGATATATCGTCCGCGAATAAGATACATGGTCCTTCTATGGTCTTAGGTAGGTCATTAATATAAATTAAAAATAAGAGGCACCCTATGACACTTCCTTGAGGAATTGAGGCATTTATGGCTTTACTATGCGATCTGATCTTTTCGATTTCGTTATTTTTATGGTTATAATACTCGATTTCAACTAATTGTTCTCTGTTTTTTAAATAAGATGTCAGCCATTCGTGAGCCTTTCCGCGTATCCCTATTCCGTATAATTTATTTAGCAGTATATCAAATTGTACTTTGTCATAGGCTTTCGTCATGTCTAGTAATATTCCTATTGCGTATTTTTTATTATTAATAATATTAAGGGCTTCTTGGATATACTTATAGACTGCCAAGGTGGTGGAACGGTTTTTTCGAAAGCCGTTCTGGCACTCATCAAATATACTGTATTTTTCGCAAAACGTATAGATGCGGTCACACATGGCTTTTTCAAAGATTTTTGAGGCAGATGGTAATAGAGCTATTGGACGATAGTTGTTTGGATCGGTTTTCGTATTTTTTTTGTGGATTGGTTTTATTACAGATTTTTTTAATAAGTCAGGGAAGACACCTTCGTCAAATGACTGGTTCAGTAGCAGGTAAAACGGCAAGATAAGTTCATCTGCGCATTGTCTTAAGAGCATAGGTGGTATTTCATCAAACCCGTGACTACTTTTGTTTTTTAGGTTTTTAATTATTTTGTTAACTTCCCAAGCGTCTATTGGGCCAAGAAACATCGAGTTCTCTGTAGGATTTAGTACAGAAGTGCTCCCCAGTTTGCTTCTAGATGTATTAGCGCTGTTTTCGCCGATAGACGCAAAGAAATTATTAAAAATATTGGCAATTTGTTTAGGTTCGGATATAAGGTCGTTATCTATTTGTAATTTAATATTATTATGCTCATTTTTATGTTTCTTGTTTGTCCTCTCGTTTATGATTCTCCACATGGTTTTAACCTTATTGTTAGATTTTTTCATTTTATTTACATATTGTATTTTTTTTGATATAGTGACTAGATTTTTTAATATTTTTTCATAATTTTTATAATAATTTGTAGTAATAGGATTTTTTGTTTTAAGTGTGAGTATTTTCAGCAATCTTTTGATTTTACATGAGATCTTGATGCCCGTCGTTAACCAGTATTTTTTTAAATTAGTTTTTAGTTTGACTTTACATATTGGTATACAAATGTTAAGGACATTTATTAATGTATCATGAAATGCTTTGTAATTATCATTTAAATTTTGATTTTTAGGTAGAATTTTTATCCAATCGTGTTCATTTAATTTAGACTTAAACTTTAAAATATTCGTGTTGTTAAATAATCTTTTTTTAACATACCAGGTTGTGTGTGTAGCTAAATGTGGTGATGGTATAGGTATGTGTATAATTGTTCCGCTGTGGTCTGAAAAACCTAGTTCTTCTACTGCTGTGTATATTTTATTTGTGTTAGTGTTTGTAAATATTAAATCTAGACATGTCGATGTAGTTTGTGTAATTCTTGATTGTTGACTTCAACGACAAAAGAAGTGAGATTCAAATGGGTGCCAAATTCAAAGTTAAAGTGTTGGTTGATAGATTCTGGGTTGTTACAGAAATGTGGTAAACTATGCTCTGGCTTTTTTGAAGTGGTTATAGTTGATTTAATATGTTTCCATCATTTCTTTGTATGCTTGATATTATTATTAATATATGTTTTAAAATATGCACACTTCTCACTGTCAAAAGCAGCTCTGACGAGGTATTTAAACTCTTTATAGGATTTAATGTGATGTTCAGATTTCGTTGTTTTAGACTTCAAATGGCACTTGTCACGCAACCTCATCATTTCCTTGACTGTGTCAGTTATCCAGGGATAAGATTTCTCTTTAATTAAGACTTTTTTAAGAGGAGCATGCAAATCAAATAAGGTCAAAATGTATTGATTAAACATTGCAACCATGGAGTTCACATCTTGAAGACTTATAAACATATTATAAGTACCAGAGAGTACTTTCCACAAACAAAATCACAAACTGAAAAACTTTATGTTTTTATAATATACTAGCTTTTGCCAGCGGCTTCGCCCGCTTGCAGGTCGGAAATTATCCTGCGGGAACATACTACCGGGATAAAAAGCCTATGTCCTTTCTCAGGCTCTAAACTATCTGTGTACCACATTTCATTTAAATCAGTTCAGTAGTTTTAGCAGGAAAGCGAGACAGACAGACAGACAGAGTTACTTTTGCATTTATAATATTAGTATGGATAATAAATAATAATAAATAATATAATATATATATATATATATATATATAATATATAGTATGGAAGTATTGATATGCAGATTTGGTAAATATTAGGGCACTATCGAGAGAGGTACAAAAAGATGCAGCTTCAAAAAAATTTTGACACCGACACGAATTAATTTAATTTATCTACAATTTTTGTTTCATAAAATTGTATCATGTGTCACAAAACATATTACACATTGGTTACTTAACTACGCATTATCGTGGAACAGAAATCGTAGACCGTAACATTAATGAATAAAAATAATACGTTTATTTAGTTTCGCCCGCAATGGTTTTTATACTACTTCATAAACCTACATCAGAAGATGTAGCTTTATGAAATGCCTGTATTACAGGTCACCAGGCCTCACTTAGTGGCCTCACACAAAGGCAGGGAACATGTATATTTGTGTATTTGTTTTGCAATTAAAACATATAATAAATAAACGAAAACAAAGTTACAACAAAAGCAGTCAAAGGAAGTGAGGTGAATGTGTAGGTAAATAGTGGAGAATGTGTAGGTTAATGGTAAATATTTGGAAACAAGTATCAGTGTATAAATTATATATAAATTCCCCCATATATAAATTCTTGACGATGTATAGGCACATATTTTTGAGGCTGATTCCCCAGACTGTGGAAAAGTACCAAAGTAACATAATTCAAAAAAGTGATTATCATGGAACCATTAAAACATTACTTGTACTACAAACTCTTGACAATGAGAAGTTTCAACTGGTATTTATGTAAAAGCTGAAAACTTTGAGCTGGACAGTTCGGATGAATAATGAGAATTTTGAAACACTCTGAATTAATTATGAGAAAAGTTACTTCTTGATGTCGTCGTTAAGTTTTCATTATAATTACTTACCACGGTATAATAAAGTTACCAGTACAACGTCTCCGCAGTGTCCTTGAAATCCTACTACGGCTGATCGGTAGATAAACACGCACTAGGGTTGCTAACTTAAGAGTAGAGTTGTAACTGTACTCTTAAGTTTAGCAAACTTAATTATGGGAAAGCATTCTTCATAAAACCTTATGAAGTAGTACTTTGTTGAAGTTAGTGTGTACATCCTGTACAATGAAATGATTTTCAAAAATCAATTCGCTTGTGGTGTAAGATTTATCTGCAAAATCATCTTAACAGACAGCCGTGCTGCTGGGATCTTTGTTGCGCCACTTCTTCCCAGCTAAAGTATTAGGAAGTGGCGACCGGCGGGCGTTTTGAGGACTGTCTCAAACGTTTGACGTTCTTTGTTGTTCATAAACTGGAGACTCTCAACCTAGTTTGAATAATATTTTGATTTGAGTTGATGTTGGCAAAGCCATTACCATATTCTGTTATTTTTTATATTATTTACTTGTTCAGGTTAAAAATAAAATACTTTGTACAGAAAAGTAAAAAAAAAAGTCCGCGATGGCATGTAGGTATACCAGTGCTTTGGTTTATCTACAAACCGGTGAAATATGTCAGACTTGTATGTCACAAAAACATATTTATAATATTTAATCTAGGGTAATCTAAGTAGGTAATAATAAAACCCTATCAAAACATATCTGCTTATCATCGGGACTTTTATGTACCTATCGATCATGTCCATCAGTTTGATGTTTATGGAATAAATAATTTAAATTTCGCGAACATGTTTTTAATCACGGGACGCACGATATCGAAAAAAATTTGACAGATAATCACTACCTACAAAGTATGAAACAAAGCCGCTTCTCTTTGTCTGTCCCTATGTTTGCTTAGATCTTTAAAACTTCGCAACGGATTTTGATACGGTTTTTTTAATAGATAGAGTGATTCAAGAAGAAGGTTTATACGTATGATACGCGGGCGCAGCCGCTGGCAAAAGCTAGTTAAAAAAAAATGATATTGATTGATTGCGTTTGATATTGATGAATTCAAACATTCATACACTGAACAAAACACTCCATGACTTGGTGCCATATTTTAGGTAAATATATTTGCAGGAGCGTCTTAAAAAGACCGCGTCCTAACGATGAATGTTGCGACTGTTAAACACGGATGCATATCGAGATTACAAAGCGCATCGTTTCGACCGATTTATTTAAAAACATAATACTGCTAACTTTAATATACTGTGTCTGTACAGTTGCGAATACCCTCTTTCTCATTAGGTAATGGTTTCTGGGTCGACTTTGTTTACAAGTTTCACAATATAACGGCTTTCAATATAGACTTAAGTTATAACTTGAGGCAAACAATTCCTAAATAATGCGTGCACTTAGAGAACAGCTCCAATCATATCTGTGTGGGTTTTTTCCTCAAAAACCTGACCAAGATTATGTCTAGACTTTAAAAGAGATTGTGTCCTCTAAGTTTGTTTCCGCCTGTCTTCTCAGAGTAGTCAGATAGAAAAAGGCGACCTCATCGCAGTTTTTAAAATAACAAAAAAAAAACCTAAATTCATCAAAACCTATGAAGTGAACTGTATTTTTTAACCGACTTCAAAAAGGAGGAGGTTATCAATTCGGATGTTTACATATATATTTTTTTTAATGTATGTTCTTTTTTTTTGTTCGAAAGGGGTTTATTTCGAAATGGTCCCATATAAATTTCATGTAGATCTGATGATGAGTTCCGGAGACAGACACCGGAACTCTTTAAAAAATGACGGCAAATCAACCGCGATTTCTGCTATCGCATTAATATGCATTGTTTGTTTGGAATTAGTGCGGGGTAGATACCAAAACTAAAAATTTAAAAATAAAAACTTTTTTACAAAAAAAAAAACAACCGACTTCCTTAAAAACACTACAAAGTGAAAAATAACTTTAATTTCGTAAGTCGGTGGCAAAAACCTTAAATACAAATCCTAAGACACCGACTGCCGAAATTAAAGTTATTTTTCACTTTGTAGTGTTTTTAAAGGAAAAAGGTTTTTTATGATAAAGCTTTCATACGACATTTTTTAGTTAAGCTCTAAGTCCCTGAGATACCACATTTGGTATGTAAACAATCGTTTTTAGGGTTCCGTTTTTTGCCATTTGGCAACTTATAGATTCGTCATGTCTGTCTGTCTGTCTGTCTGTCTGTCTGTCCGTCCGTTCATCACAGCCACTTTTCTCCGAAACTATAAGAGCTACGCTGTTGAAACTTGGTAAGTAGATGTATTCTGTGAACCGCATCAAGATTTTTACAATAAAATAGAAAAAAATAATAAATTTTGGGGTTCCCCATACTTACATCTGAAACTCAAATTTTTTTTTTCATCAAACCCATACGTGTGTGGTATTTATGAATAGGTCTTCAAAAATGGTATTGAGGTTTCTATTATCATTTTTTTCTAAACTGAATAGTTTGCGCGAGAGACGCTTCCAAAGTGGTAAAATGTGTGTCCCCCCCGTAACTTCTAAAATAAGAGAATGATAAAACTCAAAAAAATATATGATGTACATAATAATGTAAACTTCCACCGAAAATTGGTTTGAACGAGATCCAGTGAGTAGTTTTTTTTTTAATACGTCATAAATCGTAAACCGCAATTTAACTTTCATTCAATCAAATCAAATTAAAAAATTAAAAAAAGACCATTTAATTTCATAAGCATAAACCTTATGCATAAACCGAGGATACCTGGAGGTTTGTACGGAACCCTCGGTGCGCTAGTCCGACTCGCACATGGCCGGTTTTTTTTTAATTGTGTCTGTAATTACGGTACTTGACCGGTTAAGGTTCCAAATTCCAATTGCATTATGCACCATTGCATCGGTTCAAAATCAATTTCAGTGTATTATTATTGCCCGGCTAGGCTTTAATAACTTGCTTTAGGTTGGGTTTGCATGGCATATAAATATTTTTGAAAAATATTTTATTTCACGCATAATATTTCATACATAAACCTATATGGGGGCTTCTGAACGTCAGGAGCTAAGTGCACGTATCCGGTCGGTAGAAAAGGGAGAAGAGCCGGCGAAATTCTGCGGTTACCCTATTTAAAAATAATTGGCTTTAATTTCGTTTTCATATCACAGTGTTAATATGTATGGGAAAACATTGGAAGCCTGTTAACAAATACCAGGTACTTAAGATAAAATGTGTGAAAACCCAAAAGTTTCCTTAAAACACGCAAATTAAGGCTCGCTTATACAAAACTTGTCAAACATATGTTCACTAAGAGTCTTAGAAAGAATTCAAACAGTTGCTTCATAATGTTGTCTCAACAGATCCCAAAAGTTCTGAAAGTCACTTAACAAAGCTTAGAATGTGTAAATATTGTATGAGATACACAGATGGTGACGAAAAGTACAAGTTATAAGAGTACGATCTACACAACGAAATATACCTAAGTTTTGCTGGCACAGAAACAAGTGAACCTACAAGTAAAAGGCTCCCATTGAGCAAGAATACATTTTACATTTAGTCCCGTTGTTCTCAAAGTATCTTAATTAAACCATGGCGTAAAGACGTAACTAAGAATGGCTTTCATTTTGAGAGTTGAACAACTTCTATTGCGATATAATAAAGCAATGGATTACCAATATAATTCAGAATGATTCAGATTCCGATTAATAGTGTATTACGCAATTAAATGAATCCACACTAATCCACACTAATATTATAAATGCGAAAGTAACTCTGTATGTCTGTCTGTCTCGCTTTCCTGCGAAAACTACTGAACCGATTTAAATGAAATTTGGTACACAGATAGTTTTGAGCCTGAGAAAGGACATAGGCTACTTTTTATCCCGGTAGTATGTTCCCGCGGGATAATTTCCGACCTCCACGCGGGCGAAGCCGCTGGCAAAAGCTAGTAATAAATAAATAAAAGTTTATTTATTTCTCTCACAATGGTTTGCAGCATTTAACAGTTTCGACTATAATAATTCACATTGTGAGAGCTGGGCCTGATGTAGGTTTAAGAAAAACCTGTATTGCAGGTCACCAGACCCCATTTTGTGGCATGATAAAATAGACAAGTAGGTATTATGTTTTTCTTACTAAACTATTACTGGATATAAATACAATTTAAACCAAAGAATAAATAAATAACTAACTAAACCAAGTAAACAATTAAAACAAAAATTATGAAAAAGAACAGAAAATAAAATAACACAACTGAAGCAGTCAAAGTTGTGAACATTATGGTTATGAATGTGTAGATGAATGTTGTTGATGTGTATGTGAATGGAGGTAAATGTGTAGAAGAATGGAGGTGAATGTATAAATGAATGATGTAGAATATGTAGGTGAATGGAGGAGACTGTGTATGTGAATGGATGTTATCTAATATGTAGCTGAAAGGTAGTGAATGTGTTTTATTTAATTGAGTGGAGCAATTTCTTAGTGTCCTCATAGGAAAGAGATTTTAGGAAATCAATTACTTTTTGCTTACAACTGGGTTTTTGTAGAGAATAAATATTGTGACCCTTGTTTATAACATTATAAAGATAATGCCCTAGGTAGCAGAAGAACTTGTGGGACAGACTCACACGAAAGAAAGTAGTACTGCACACAGTACCTTTTCTTCGTTTATCCTTTAATAAATGCGAATCGTAGACTGGCTCCGAATGCTTTTTCAGAACTGTATTTAGAACGAAAATTTGTCTTATTGACAATACATCCCACTTTTTAAATAAATCGACTGTAGTAAATCGAAAGGGAAGACCCGCAGCAACCTTATGTATGGCACATTGAGCTCTTTCCGCCTCTATTAAGTGGGTTATAGCAGCTCCTCCCCAGGAGATGATGCAGTAGTCAATAAGCGACTGACACAAGGCATAGTAGACCATCTTGATAGTTTGACGGTCGGCAACGTGTTTTAAGGTCTTGAATATGTAAATGAGTTTACGTAATCTCGTTACCAGAACATCTATGTGTGGTTTGAAGCTGAGGAATTGATCCAAAGTAACTCCAAGGTATTTAATGGTATCAGCCCTTTGTAGATCAGGACATGCGCAGGGTCGGTTATCTGACCAACACGCCTTTAATGAAAATGAACATGGTGGTAGTACATCCGAACGAAGTGCAAAAGCCACGTATTTAGTTTTTGTGACATTGAGAGTCAGCACATTATTCTGTAGCCAAGCAACAACACCATTAAGCCCCTCCTGAGCCACACCAAAAACACTACCCCAGCTATCACCACTAAAGAAGAGAGCAGTATCATCTGCAAAGATAAAAATTTGACCATTACTAAGGTGAAGCTGACATAGGTCGTTGATATAGATCAAGAAGAGGGTCGGTCCGAGTATACTGCCCTGAGGTACTCCAAATGTCACTATCTCTTCTGTACTTAGCATACCATCAATTCTAACTTGCTGTTTCCTGTTAGATAGGTAGTCCTGGAACAATTTTAGGGGAAGACCTCGTACTCCCATGTTTTCCAATTTGTGCAATAAGTGTGGGACAGAAACGGTGTCGAAGGCTTATGCTAAGTCCAGAAACACCGTCAAGCACTTTCTCTTCTTATCCAAGTTTGTTATGACCGAGTTGACCAACTCATGCACCGCGTCATTGGTAGATTTGCCTTTCCGGAACCCAAACTGGGAAGATGATAGAAGGTTGTTTCCCTCGAGGAACCTAATCAGCCGATTATTCATCAGGTGCTCTAGAACTTTTGAGAGCGTTGGAAGAATAGAAACGGGTCTAAAGTTGTTAACACAGTCCTTGTCACCATCTTTATGTATAGGTTTAATAATAGCTGATTTAAACGCCTGCGGAAATGTCCCTGAAGATAACGCTAGGTTGCAGATGTGGGTAATAGCGGGACATAGAATGTCGGCGTATTTTTTCAGTAACCGCCCCGGGATCTGGTCAACTCCGACAGCACAATAATCTCTCAATCCTTGAACGAGTTGCAGGATCTCAGACTCGTCAGTAGGGAGCATAACCAATGAGTGAAGAGGAGCGGTTCCCATGTGGTTATCAGCTTTTTTCTGTGAGGGAATGGATGAGTGGTAACTTGCTCGGCTAGGTTGCGTCCAACGTTTATTGACCTCGTTGATACTCTTGTCCGGGTTAGCGCTTGAGAGAAGACAGGAGGAGTGAGCCGTTAATCTGTTTTATAACACCCCATAGCTTCTTTTTGTTGCCATTTGCATTCTCAATTTTTTGATTTTCATACATTCGCTTAGCTTTCTTCAGAAGTGAAGTGCAGTAGTTTCTATAGCGCTTGTATGTTGTCTGGAGTATTTCATTATTAGGGTCCCTCTTCAACTTTTTATACAGATTATCCCTGTTGCGCATGCATTTTAAGAGCCCTTTTGTAATCCACGGCTTACTGACTAGTTTCCTTCTAGGTATTTTAACGACTTTGGAGTTATCCTTGATAGCCCTTGACAGACAACTAACTAGCAAGTCAGTTGCTTTATATATATTTACCTCGCTGCAACTTAAAATAGATTGAAAATCTGTATTAAATTACGCATAGTGAAGTGTAGGTTGTAGTAATCAATACGGTGACTAACTTTATTTGTATAATCTAGCTGAGACTTGTGAGCACGGTCAAGGCTAACGGCCACACTCTCGTGATTTAGGAATTAGGGTGTCATAGTTGCCCTAGCACAGGTAACTGAAGGAACACGGGTTGGTTTTAGTCAGTAAAAGTCTGACACGCCCTCCCGCTCCGCCCGGGAAACGTCATTTGATGATATCCCACAAAAAAAAGTGTGTGGTAGTTATCGTTATAAATTTAAATCACCAATGAGTAACCAGGATTGTAATGGCGGCCCAACGCTTAACACGGCAACTCATCACAAACTAGTAAATAAAGGCTCGTGCAGACAAGCGCGACGCAACGGCCGCGTGCGATTCGACAATTTTTATTCGTAGAACTATTTCTATGAAAACGCGGGCGACACTTCACTCAGGGCCCAGGGATAACCTGTCGCACCGCGAGTCCGCGACACAGTCATAGAAATTACTAAAAAAAAAATCGTTTATTTTAATTTACTATACCTTTCGTTTTATGGCTTGGACCAAACTCCTGAAATTGAGAGTCGGTACCTAAAACCTTATTACTTACCCGTAGCAGGTGTTACAAGTATCTGAGGTAATGTTGATAATATTAAGTTTAGGAGAGCATCTTGAATAACATTTGAGTTTAAGGCGCGAAGTGGATTTTTTATGAAAGTTAGTAAATGTGTACCTACTTAATATGATTTATGAATAAAAGGGAGAACTGAAATTGTTTATTTTGTATATAAGATAAAATTAATTTTATACCTTACTAGCTTTTGCTTCGCTCGCGTATTATACACTAGCTTCTGCCCGCGACTTCGTCTGCGTTAAATTTCTTTCTGCCCCGACCCTTCCCGTCGGGTACTCCCTTTCTTCTCCTAAAATTGTTTGTCCGAAAATCATTATCCCTAACACGTTAGCTATAAACGTCAGTAACCATAATGTTCAAAATATCTAAATTTTTTTTTAGATAATTATCTTTATAAAACTATTCTGACATAATATCAAATACCATAATCATTCAATCTCCTAATTTTGCATGTTATAAAGTCACATGTCCTAAGTATTGTATTATATAAAGTGTATTATTCTGAATGTACATTTATAGTAAAATTGTTAGTAATAAAAAAAAATGCAACAAGTTAGGTTTTAGTGACAGAAACGAATCGCTGTAAATCCGACTCCACGTAGTCTTGTCTGCCCTACCCCTAGAGTGTAATTTAGAATCGCGTAGGCGCGGAGGGGCGCGGCGGCCCGCGCCTACCGCGCACGAAGCTGCGGTGGTGATCGTTAGACCATCTGCGACGATACGCTCGCGCGGAACCGCCGGAGCTCCGCAGCGCTGGAGCATTGACAGAAACCATGCCTGCTGCATGATGCATGCTGGCTTGCATGCTTGCTTGCATGCTCGAATGCATGTTGCTTGCGTACATGCATGCATGCTCGATTGCATGCTGCTTGCTTGCATGCATGCTGCTTGCTTGCATGCATGTTAGATGCTTGCTTGCTTGCATGCATGCTGCATGCGTGGTATATGCTTGTTTGCATGCTTCTTAGAGGGAAATAAAACCACATGTTCAAAATCAACTGTTTTATTGAGTCATATTATAATACATGAAGCGCCATACCAGGACTTGACAAAAGCCATAATGCTTTTGCATCTTTACTATTTATGTATTGTATAAGTTGGTTTTGGTAAAATAATGAAGTTCTTAATGAACTTTGTACTACTTTGTTTTTAAAATATAGTAAGGATAAATAAACATGAAATAATTTGAATTTAGGACTTATAACTTTTATTGAAAACAGTTTTAAGTCTTTTGTATATTATTGATTGTAATATTTATGACAAACGGATTTAGGGCATTTTGTACTTAGGGATTTCAATTTTATGGCATGTGATATTATGTGTTATTTAGTTCGGGCAAGTTATCATTCGGACAAATGATGATTAGGACAAAAAAAAATATGTCTCTTTAGATTATGGATAAAAAACTTCGGTCACACAATAGAGAACCTTCCCGTCGCGTCGAATTGCCTACCCGTGCGTTTTTCCCGTTTTTGCAACATTTTTCATTACTGATCCGCTCCTCTTAGTTGTAGCGTGATGTTATATAACCTTCCTCTATAAATAGGCAACCCAACACAAAAATAATTTTTCAATTCGGACCAGCAGTTCCTGAGATTAGCGCGTTCAATCAAAAAAACTCTTCAGCTTTATAATATTAGTATAGATAAAAAATGGTTAAAATGGAATTAAAATCCGTTGCGTAGTTTAAAGATCTCAGCGAACAGACGCAGGAAGAGATTATGTTTATACTACGTAAAGATATGATTTTAAAAAACCGGCCAAGTGCGAGTCGGACTCGCGCACCGAGGGTTCCGTACAAATCTGTAGATATTCACGGTTTATGCATAAGGTTTATGTTTATGAAATAAAATGTTTTTTTTTTATTTTTATATTTGAGTTCATTGAAGGAAAGGTAAATTGCGGCTTACGATTTATGACGTATTAAAAAAAACTACTTATTAGATCTCGTTCAAACCAATTTTAGGTGGAAGTTTACTCAGTAATATACATTATATATTTTTTATAGTTTTATCATTCTCTTATTTTAGAAGTTACGGGGGGGGGACACATTTTACCACTTTTGAAGTGTCTCTCGCGCAAACTATTCAGTTTAGAAAAAAATGATAATAGAAACCTCAATACCATTTTTGAAGACCTATCCATCGTAAAATCCACGTGAGAAAAGCAGTTACTGTTCCTCCTATATTTATCATGGACGAAGAGGATCTGAACAAAATCGTTTAACTTTTAGCACAAGTCTTCTGCTCACTATCTATAATATTTTCTTTTTTCATTATGTTTTTGTTTGTAATTTTTTGCAATACTCTTTACTTAATATTGATGAGAGCATAATTGGTCGTTTGTCATTCGTTATTGCCATGTCTGTGTTTACTTTGTTCTGTGTTTTGTTCGAGCGATGTGCGGTAGTTGAAGTTCGTGTAAAGGAAACGCGCTCGGTGAGGGTGCAACGATTGAGGTACGCATCATATTTATACAATGTGGTTGCTCATGGGTTTGATTGTTATGGGAACGAAAATACGATGTTCAAAATATTATTCAAAAAGTATTTCAATGTTATAGCTATTCTAATAGTTAAAAAAACGTTATTCTCATATATATACATTATAGAATACATGGTTCATTGCCTTTGTTACTTTTTGCACTTTATATTAATGACTTTCCGATGGCAATCAAACATCCTATGACACTGTTCGCGGATGACAGTACAATAACTATACCTTGTAATGAAAGGGATTTTTATAAAGAAGACATAAATATGACATTAACAGAAGCTATAGAATGGCTAGACAATAATAATTTAAAAATAAATTTAAATAAGACCGTAATTATGCATTTTAGCCAGCGCGCATTGACTCTTCCCAATCTTGACATAAAATATAATGACATTACAATTGACACAGTTAGTACAACTAAGTTTCTAGGGCTTACAATAGATCGCCATTTAAATTGGAAGGCGCATGTAGAGAGCCTGACTACGAGACTAAGTAGTTGTGCGTACGCCTTATACAATCTGTCTCGGGCTGTTAACATAGATGTACTACTAACGGCTTATTACCGGTTAACTGAATCCATTCTCAGATACGGTGTTATCTTTTGGGGTAGCTCGGCTAACAAAGAAGTTGCATTTAAAGCACAAAAGAGATGCCTCAGAGCGATGTTTAAGTTAAAAACTACCGATAGTTGTAAGCCCTATTTCATACGCTATAAAATATTGACATTGGCATCTCTTTATATTCTGGAGTCAGTAATATTTGTTAGAAATAATAATCATTTATTTTCGCGAATGGCAGATAAATTTCCCAGAAACAGGCGTGATCAAAGTCAGCTCTGTCTGCATAGTAGTAGGACTGCACTTATGCGCAAAAGTGTTTTTTGCATGGCTCCCAAAATTTATAATAAATTACCGAAGATTTGGAGGGAGCTTAATAATTTACAATTGAAAAAACAACTAAAGTCATTTCTAGCCGAGAAAGCGTATTATAATATTAATGAATTTCTGACGGAACCATGTATTTTGACATAGATTTTTTTATTATTATATTTTTTTTTTTTTGATTTTTATTGTTGACATTCATAATTTCTTACAGTTTGCTAAATTTAAGGTAAATTAATAATATAGACTGGACTACCTAAATGATTAACAATCTGATTATAATTAATATTTGCACGCCATAATATGTGGCAAACATGTCTGAACTTATATTTCTTTTATGTTATCCTGCATGCACGTTGTAATTTCTGTATGTGTACACATGTTTGGGCAAATAAATTTACTTTGACTTTGACTTTGACTTTGACTTTGATAGAACTACAGTGGAATATTATGTTAGGCATTCTGCATACTCATACGACTTACCTAGAATATAAAATCATTACTGTTGCTATAGTTGCACTATCTCGGGACGCACCTATGCGTAGCGCATGTATTTTACATGTTAGCTATCTTGCAACGTATTATTATAACTTTTTAGCAACTTACCCACATTATGTTGCGATAGTAATTTGTTTATTAATTAACCTAAACATCTGTAGTGATTATTCGAAGCTGAAGCTAATTATCTTTATTGTTAATTATCGTGCGTTGGAGTTGTGTCACTCCTCCCTGGGAGTCATTCCGTTGCGGGACCCGATTACTACCATTTATTATAATTCTACCCACGAGTGGCTTGGTTTGTTCGCTGTTTTTTTATCTAATCGTCCTTTTTTGTTATTTTTCTTGTATATACTCTCGGTAGACGAAACCTTTTACAATGAAACCCCGAATCTTAAACGTTTACTATCAGAACTGCCGTGGTCTAAGGACTAAAACTACACAATTCCAACAAAACATTATGTGTAATTATTATGATATAATTATTATAACGGAAACATGGTTACACAGCGGCATTTTTAGTGGGGAATTGAGTGATGATAGATATGACGTGTTTCGTAAAGATCGTGACTTAGGTGCGACTGGCAAATCCTCAGGTGGCGGTGTGATGATACTCTCGCGACACGAGCTGGGTGCGTGGTGCGTTGAGCACGAGCAAAATGCGATAGCTACGGAAATGTTGACCATAGTAATACCGGCTCGCGCGCTGTCGGCGACAGCTGATCTTTACGTAAGCGTTGCTTACGTACCGCCGGATACTCATCGGATACCCTCGGATATCGACTACGTCTTGCAAGGTGTCGAGAAGGCATTTACTCACAGCAATAATATATGTAATTGCTTACTTGTGGGCGATTTCAATCTTCCATGTATAAAATGGAATTTAAGTGGACCGACTTTTTTGAAACAAGGTGCCGTCGAGGTCCAGAACGCTGCCGCGCGCTTAGTTAATGATTTGTCGTTTCGGAATAACACAGTACAATACACTACCCAACCAAAGGGGGCATACTCTTGATCTAGCTTTTTCCAACTTGCCACTTGAAATAACTGAATGTCTATCACCCCTTGTGAAGCCTGACCTACCTCATCCAGTAATTACTATCGAAATATCTGACCTTACAGTTTCTCCGCTCCGTGTGTTGTCCACTCCTAGACATAATTTCCGCAAAGCTGACTTCGAACTATTGAACAGTTATTTTTCTGAACTTGATTGAAGCTCCATTTTAGACAACACATCATCAAATAATGCCGTGGAAACATTCTATAAAATAATTCAGACAGGAGTTGATAAATATGTACCTTTTAATCGAAGGCTAGGATCACGTAAATATCCTGTCTGGTATAGCAACTCTTTAATTAAAATTATTAAAGAAAAAAGCAAGGCACACTCGCGATGGTAACGGTATGGTAACTTATTAGACTATGACGAATTCGCATTATTACGACAAAGAGAGCGACAAGTTCATGAGATTTGTTATAATACATACTTGCAGAAAATGGAAAGTAATTTGAAAAATGATCCAAAAAAGTTTTGGACCTACATAAAAAACATGGGTGGAGGCTCCAATTATCCTAAAATGTTATCTCTCAATAACATCAATTATTCCGAGGGTCGGAAAATCTGTGAAGCTTTCAATGACTTCTTCCACGACGTATTTAGTGAACCCTCTGACTATAGCCTCGTTAATTCATTAACATTGGACGAAGAAGATCACTGTCCTGACACAATTTCCAACTTACAATTCTCTTCGTGAACCGTGGAGAGGTCGTTGAGTGCATTAAGCGTGGATAAGGGCCCTGGATGTGACGGTGTGCCCCCAGTATTTTGGAAGAACTGTGCAAAATCTTTGGCACCTCCAATTAGTACTATTTTTAATATTTCTTTAAAAGAAGGCACCTTCCCAAATGAATGGAAAAAAGCTCTCATTGTTCCAATTCATAAAAAAGGTTCGCGAACAATGATAGGAAATTATAGGGGTATTTCTATACTAAACACAATTGGTAAAGTATTTGAAAAACTTATATACAACGCTATCTATCCATATATTCACAGAGGAATCTCTTGCAAGGAACATGGTTTTTTAAAGAATCGATCGACTGTCTCTAATTTAGCCAGTTTCTCTAATTTCGTTCTTGAGAATACAGATAACGGGGGGCAGGTTGACGTGATCTACACAGATTTCGAAAAAGCTTTTGATCGTGTGGATCACGTCATCTTGCTCAGAAAGCTGTACAGACTAGGTATACGCGGGGATCTTTTACGATGGGTACAGTCATACCTATTTAAACGCTCACAAGCTGTCGTTCTAGGAGGTTGCCGATCCAACTTTATTGAAATCCCTAGCGATGTTCCCCAGGGATCTCATTTGGGACCTCTTTTTTACAACGCATATTTATTTGACATCACTGATTCTTTTGTACACTCTGATCACTTAATGTACGCTGATGATAAAAAAGTATTTTATAAAATAACATCAGCCGATGATTGTAAGGCCCTTCAAGAGGATCTTAATAACTTAAATAATTATTACGCAAAAAACAAGATCACTGTGAAAGTTGCAAAGTGTCAGTGTTTCAGTTACACACGTAAGAGGAACCCGATTGATTACTGATATAATTTTGATGGAATTGTCATAAATAAAGTCCAGATGCTAACCATCTGGACTGAGGATTGGACTGGATTTAGGAGTTATGTTTGACAGTAAATTAATGTTCTCAGATCACATAGACCTTATTAGCACAAAAACTTATAAGAACCTAGGATTTGTTCTTAGATCATGTAAGGTAGATATTTAAAAATATTGGAGCTCTTAAATCGGTATACTTTGCTTATGTGCGCAGCATTTTAGAATATGCGTGCCAAATCTGGTCCCCCCAATACATAATTTATAAGAACCAAATAGAAAAATTCAAAAAAAAATCACTAACCATCTTAACTATCGCCTCCGTCAACCCCCGATGTCTTACGCAGATAGCTGTCGAACCTATGGTCTGCTAACACTCGAGGAGAGACGTAAAGTGATGGACATGTGTTTGCTCTATGATATACTCACTGGGTGCCTTGATTGCCCGGAATTAGTCACGCAAATAACTGTTCCTCAACGACGCACTCGTCACACGCCTATGTTGCGCGTCCCTAAGCACTCCACTAACTATGCCACGAACTGCGTACTGACTCGCATTGCTCGAATTTACAACTCAGAATTCTCTGAAGTTGATTTATTTAACTGTAATAAACTGACATTCAGAAAAAGAATAATCTATACTTATATACTTATATAATATTATAAAGCTGAAGAGTTTGTTTGTTTGTTTGATTGAACGCGCTAATCTCAGGAACTACTGGTCCGAATTGAAAAATTATTTTTGTGTTGGGTAGCTTATTTATCGAGAGAGTCTATAGGCTATATAACATCACGCTACAACTAAGAGAAGCGGAGCAGTAATGAAAAATGTTGCAAAAACGGGGAAAATTTATTCCTTTTGAGAGTTTCCGTTGCGTGCGCTGCGTAAACGGTTAATGTAACGCAAAAATCATGTATGACGAAATTGTTCCTTTTAAAAAGTTCTAAAAAAAAATCCGCAACAGCATATGTCTATCTTTTAAGGTTGACTCACTATAACTCAAAAGGAGCGAGCAGCAACGAAAAATGGACGAAAAATAGCAGGCAAATCGATGCGACGGGAAGGGTCAGGGGAGCAAAAATTTGACGCGGTCGAAGTCGCGGGCAGAAGCTAGTGAAAATCATAAGCGGAGACAAATGACAAGCACCCAATCTTCTTCTTCTTCTACTACTATCTTTTATTATTCAACCATTGTTTAATTTTTTTTTCCAAAATATGATCTAAATTTAACCTTATATAATTTGGTATAGTATTGCATTTTTATTTAGTTGTTTAATTGGAAATATCTGGCATAAGTCCGTTCGCATGTATTAAACATATATCCCAGTTATACAGGGAAACCTATAATTGGCCATAATAACTGTAACACGCATATTTTGTAAGATATTTTATGTATCGCTGTTGGTTACCTAAATAAATAAATAAATACCCCACACGTGTGGGTTTGATGAAAAAAAAATTTTTGAATTTCAGTTCTAAGTATGGGGAACCCCAAATTTTTTTTTTCTATTTTTGTGTGAAAATCTTAATGCGGTTCACAGAATACATCTACTTACCAAATTTCAAAAGCATAGCTCTTATAGTTTCGGAATAAAATGGCTGTGACATACGTCCGTATGTGAATAGCACCATCCTATTTCTTCCCGTGGGTGTCGTATGAGGCGACTAATGGACTTACTAGAGAATGGGCAGCCAGGGTTTTTAATGCATTTTACCACCATACTGCGATCGCCAACCCGCCTGCCAATCGTGGCGATTATAGCAAAACCCCCCAAATTGGGGAGGACTATGTCCAGCAGTGGACGTCTTCCGGCTGAAACGATGATGATGAAATTGACAGAATACGTCAATTTGCGGTGTTAAATAGCCATTTCATACAACATATTCAGACAGTTTAAGCTACTAGTCAGTTTGCTCACTGATAAATTTGACGGATTTTACGTACTTGTAGAATCCTGTTGATTCCGAATTTAAGTTGAATAATATCCCTTCACTGGCTCTTCACCACATCAAGCACGACCGTGCAGACCTGCTTTTCCGTCTCTATTTCCCGCCATTGCTACTGACTGACAGATGACATAAGTGACAGCAACTGCTCCGCTTGTGTGCACAGTGCATGAGATAGTGTTTACATATCTATGGAATAGATACACTACACTACTAATATTAAAAGATGCTTTGTGGTATTTGGTATAGAAATGGCAAAATCAAGTGGGTTTCAAACCAGAAACACGAACAGCTGAATTCGAGACATAGCTGTTTGCATAACTGTTACACCCTGAATTAAGGGTTCACGAAACGATCAATTGCAATGAAATACAATGTAGTAATATTGTAAATTGTTAAAATTGCATTCGATAGACGATCAATTTGCGCATCAATATATGAATCACGTAAATATTGACAATTGCAATTGGTCGTTTCTAGAACTTCAAGACCCTTAAAGCAAGGAAAAAGGGTTGTTTTTACATCGTTGATATTGTAATTGCTTCATTACTCTGTGGTTAAACGTCACTTGCACCGTTGCACGTCATATAACACCATGGTCTATTTGTGTGGTGTATACTCGTATGTCTCAGTTACATAATTTCGATTTTAATGAATTTTTAATTTGTATTAAAAGTTAATAAGGTCGTCATAAAACTAACATAGCTTACTTAGTTTCTCTTACGAAGAGGTTTTTATTGTTCCATTTACCTTTCCTAACACAATAAAAGGTATAAAATACCCCTATCGCACGCACAATGGTCCACGTGAAGGACTAAGTGCGGAAACCAAACCCTCTTAAGATAAACTCGCCCTAACTTCAACTCAAGAGGAAACGGTCTGGCGCTTGCCGCCCTTTTTTTTTTTTCTTTCAGGATGGGAAATCATCAAATGACTTCTCCCGCTCTGGGCGGAGCGGGAGGGCGGGTCAGACTTTTACTGACTAAAACCCACCCGTGTTCCATCAGTTGCCCATGTGCCAGGGTCACGGTATCTCTTTCGAACAATCACGCGACCCCGGCAGGCATCGGTCCTAGTAGACCCCTACACTGCTGCTGACATCTCTTTGAGGCGCGCGTGGAACACTGCGCGCCGTCGACCCGAGCTTGGTCCTTACCGGGCGGCGAGCTACCCACTGCTCGCCACCCGCAAGCTCGCGCCTACGGTGGCCGGGAGTCCGCTATTGACTCCCGACGCCCGGGGCGTCTCCTCCTGTGGCGGCTAGAGACGTGAGGGCGCAGAGACTGCCACTCCCTCACGCGCCCCGCCTCCTCCTTCGCGAGCATTACTGCTTCGCAGAAGGAGGTGACGGCTTCCCATTCCCTCTCGCTCCGTACCATGGCTCGCACCAGGGCCAGACGCGAGAGGTCGCCGCCGCCGATCGCCTCCACGAGGACACGGCGGTGCTCCGCCCAGGCAGGGCACACCTCCACCGTATGCTCCACCGTGTCCTCCAGACGATCCTCGCAATGGAAACACCCGGACGTATCCTCCCGCTTTATCCTGAACAGGAACCCACCGAAGCACCCATGCCCGGTGAGAACCTGCGTCAGGCGGAAGGTGAGGACGCCGTGGCGCCTCTCTATCCACTCCTCAAAGAGGGGACTTACCGCCACAATTGTGGCGTGCCCAGCGCTTGCCGCCCTTTAAGTCAATGTACTGTGCTTTTTGTATTATTTAAATATTATATATAAGATGTATCTATTCATACACGAAATATTTTAAGAGGTACACCTGTAGATGGTAAAGAAGCTATAGCAAAGAAAAAAATTCTTTTCTAAGCGTTTTTTTTAATTTTTATACATTTTTTGACGCACACAAGAAATACTGGCTCCTTCTTATTTTTTACGGCCCGAGACACCGCGGCCATGCTCATGCCGTCCGGTCGTCGCCCTCGCAAGCGTCAGGCGGGCCATTCATAGAAATTGGAGTAAAGGTTTTATGCAAAACGTCTCAAGTAGTTTTAAAATTATAATAATTACGAAAATTCAAAAACATTTAGATAAAAAAATTCTTTTTGCTTCTATAGCTTCTTTACCACCTACAGGTGTACCCCTTAAAATATTTCGTGTATGAATAGATACACCTTATATATAAAAAATATATTTAATATTACTAAACATAGAGGGTCAACAAACGAAACGATGGGTAGACAACATCAAAAGAATAGCTGGTTCAGAGTGGATTAAGCAGGCAAGAAACAGAGAGAGATGGAAATCTTTAAAGAAGGCTTTTGTCGACAGACACGTGGTTAACTAAGATCGCACCGAACGCCGATATTTTAAGTAAATTATATTAATTTACAAAAACCTTGTAAAACCAACGATAAAGGCTTGTTTTATTTTTTATTATGGCAAAAGGCTAACCTTTTTTTGGACGGGAAATCATCAAATGACTTCTCCCGCTCTAGGGCGGAGCGGGAGGGCGTGTCAGACTTTTACTGACTAAAACCCACCCGTGTTCCTTCAGCTGCCCATATGTCAGGGCCACGGTATCTCGTTTGAACAATCTCGCGACCCTGGCAGGAAAAGGCTTACCTGTTATTTCATGATAAATGATAATTAATTTTATTTCTGTAAGTAGGTTTGCACAAACACTTACACGTCAATTAAATATTTTTAAACTAGATGAGGTCGGAGATGAGACTTAAACTAATTAACTAGATGACACTTAAACATAATTGGCGACACTATAGATACAACCCTGTCAGGCCTTCCATTCACCCTTCGGGGATTACGGACGTCAAGTGTTCATGATAATATGTAAAAGCTACAGGGTTAATGAACTTTTGATTCAGATCGTACTAAGTCTAAATAGTAATAATCATCATTTCAGCCGGAAAACGTCCACTGCTGGTCATAGGCCTCCCGCAAGCTTCACTTCGACCGGTTTTGTGCTTCCCGTATCCAGCGGATTCCTACGGCCTTCACAAGGTCATCCGTCCACTTTGTTGGCGGCCTTCTAGCTCTACGTCTTCCGGTACGCGGTCGCCACTCTAGATCCTTTCGGCCCCATCAGCCATCTGTTCTGCGAGCAATTTGCCCTGCCCACTGCCACTTCAATTTAGCATTCCTGCGGGTTATGTCGGTTCCCCTACGGATCTCTTCATTCCTGATTCGATTGCGTAGGGAAACTGCAAGCATCCATCATCTCCATCGCCCTTTGGGTGACTTTCAGCCTTCTAATAAGGCCCATTGTGAGCCACCACGTTTCAGTGCCATATGTCATCACTGGCAACACACACTGGTCAAAGACTTTCGTCTTGAGACACTGCGGTAAGTGGGACGAGAAGATATTGCGTAGCTTCCCGAAGGCTGCCCAACCGACTAATAATAATAATAAAGCTGAAGAATTTGTTTGTTTTTAATTATATATTTCCAGTTGAATCTAAAAAAAATCTTTCTGCGTTTTATAGACCAATTCTTGAGAAAGGCTATTAATATCACACTATAACCCTAAGAGGCCCAACAAAAAGAAAAGAAGTCGGTAAGAATTCTAAGCGAAAACCAAGTTATAGCGCGGGCAAGCGATGCGATGCGACGGAATGGGTATAAGAAATTTTACGCGGACAAAGTCGCAGGCAGAAGCTAGTTTATAATAAAAACGCTTACATCTTACTGGGGCACTAAGTTCCACAAAATCTTTTGGGAAATCATATAAGAAGATTTTCGCTCTCCGCGTACTGTAATTAGCAAGTTATACAAATTAATTTACAGACTCCTCAGTCTTTGATCTTGAAAGGGATGGGGGGTTGTTTCGCGCAAAGCGTATCGTTCCTGCCACCTGGTATACATGTTCTCTGTAAAGCTCCGCTTACACGGGCAATTTTATAAGCAACTTTTGCCGGCAACAGTTGCCGGCAGCAGTAGAGAAATTACTGGAGTAACCGAGTTCACGAAGACAATCTTCATCAGTCTCTTGCCCTTTTATTTGGATGAGAAATCATCAAATGACGTCTTCCGCTCTTGGGCGAAGCGGGAGGGCGTGTCAGACTTTTAGTGACTAAAACTCACCCGTGTTCCTTCAGTTGCCCATGTGGTCACGGTGTGTCTTTCGAACAATCTCGCGACCCTGGCAGATTTCTTGTCCTTACCCCAATTTATTTCGGGTCGGCGCAACTTGTATCGATTGTTAGTTCCTTAGATCGCTCAGCATGCTGTGGCTCAATAAAAAGATTAAATCTTATCATCACCGTTAAATGTTGCGTATGAGCAGCCTACAATGTTCGCACTGCTGTAACACTGGCCTCCTCTCTGTGAATAAGAGTAGATCGTAATCCACCACGTGGGCCCCTTGCAGTGGGCTTTAATAGATGTCAATTATGTCTTCAAATGTTTGGTTCTGAGACAAGCCGGTTTCGTCGAGATGTTTTCCTTCACCGTTTTGAGAGCAGCGAGGATAAAATTACTGGACTGGACTGGATTTCTGACTGGATTTAAACCTACGACAAACAACTGGCAAGTCGTGGCTTTTGAGTAACCAAAAACAATCCAGTTCCAAGACACCGACTTCCGAAAATAAAGTTACTAAAGTTTTCACTATGCAGTATTTTTTTTTTGAAGTTGGTTGTTTTTTATATAAAGCCTAAGCCTAAATTTATTGAGACACTCACAGACAAGTCCGGTTCTGCCAACCTCCCTGGTTGAATTGATGACAAATACAAAAAAAACAGTAAAGGGACAGGAAACCGCTGTAACATTAAAGTTGGCCACTTAACTACAATTATCAAGAGTTGCGCAATTTTAGTTGCCCGTGTGACCACCACTTAAGAGGTTAAGTGGGCGAAATAGGTTAATGTGATGAAAATGAAGACAAGTGCGTGTCGTCTTTAGACTTGGATTTGTTCGAGAAGAACTTCGTCTTAAAATAGGTGACATTTCTTTGTAAAAGGAATTTGACTTAATTAAATAGCAATTTATTGTGGCACTGAGAATTAAATGAGTTAAACTCGGTTCTTAAATCTTTGAAAATTAAATGTTTAGTACCAAGTCAAGCGTTACTGAGATGAAATGTTTGTGATTAAATATTTTTGTGATTAAGTATTATAAAAGTAATTTATTTGATTGAAATATTAGAATTTTCTTAGAAATGAATATATTTATGCCTCTTGCTCTGTTCTAAAAAATACTAGAAAAATGTCGTGTTGTTTCAACACAAAACACCGTTTAAGTAATTTGAATGATATTTGAAGGATTATTCTCGTAATTAAAAACGTTCAAAATCTAGTCGCAATTATCTCGGCGACAAACAAATGTTAAAATCTTGTCAAAAATGTATGGAAACTCGTGGTATTTTGGTAGATTCAGACTGAGATCAGAATGTGAACGTTCTTAAAATTACGAGAATCGCGCCTCGGAGACGAAAACAAATATTTTAAAAAATATGTGAAAATTTTCAGAAATACGCATCATCGTTTGTTAAGTCTTAAGTTAAAAAGTTTTGCATATTTTTTTTATTCTTTACTAGCTTTTGCCCGCGGCTTTGCCCGCGTGGATGTCGGAAATTAACGCAGGTATTTTTCTAAAATAAAAGAAGCCTAAGTTACTACTTGTTATATCAGCTATCTGCCAGTGAAAGTTACGTCAAAATCGGTCCAGCCATTTAAGAGATTAGCCGGAACAAACAGACAGACAGACAAAAATTGTAAAAAATATTGTTTTGGTATATGTACCGTGTATACAATACATCCATATACACTTAGTAAAAAGTGGTTATCTTAATATTACAAACAGACACTCCAATTTTATTTATTTGTATGTATAGATAGAAGATTTCACTCAATCTCAAAGCAAAAAAGTAGCGATATAGTGTCACGGTATCATTCTAATAAGAAACTTTAACCGTTGAAAGTGGTGGCCCAGTGGGATCAGCCTCGACTTAGGAGTTGTAGATCATGGGTTCGAACCCAGGCAGGCGCTTTACTTTGTGTAAATAATTTCATGACCACTGCTCTCAAAACGGTGAAGGAAAACATCGTGAGGAAACCGGCATGTCCTAGAACCAATAATTCGAAGATATGTGACATCTACCAACCCGCACTGGGCCCGCGTGGTGGATTATAGCCCACTCCCTCTCACCGAGAGGAGGCCTGTGTCCCAGCAGTGGGAACAATATAGGCTGATGATGAACTGTTGTTAACTGTTGCACATAAACATGAAGAGTCATTATGGAGATGAGAAGCGAGAACTGGTTTGGCCTTGGCGAAAATAGTTCATCCTAAAATTGAGTTGAGCCGGTAACACATACAATGAATTTTTAGTTTTATGTATGAAAAAAGTTTATTTATTAAATTAGTTCAACTGATTGTGGGAGAAAATTGCGAAAATTGCCTTCGTTCATTTTGGGTTGCACGGTACAGTGGAAATGTAACTGGGATTTCCTTATGTTTGGGATAAACTTACCGATATTAAGAACTAGCTTTTGCCCGTGGCTTCGCTAGCGTTAAATTCCCACTCCCTCCCCCATTTTAGGGAAGTGGGGGGTTAGAAAGATACAAAAAGTTGCCTATGTCACTCTCCATCCCTTCAACTACCTCCACTTAAAAAATCACGTCAATTCGTCGCTCCGTTTTGCCGTGAAAGACGGACAAACAGACAAACACGCTTACCCATTTATAATATAAAGTATGGATGGTAGAAATGGATTAAGTACACGATTTGGACTTGTAGCTAAGTATTTACAGCCGCATGATTCGATCGACCAGATTAAGCAACAATTGTCGCTGTTGGTATGTGGATGGGTGAATATCTTAACGTACCAAGACCTCTCCGCGCCTCGGAAAACACGTTAAGCCGATGGTCACAACTGTCATTTATGGATCTTTGGCAGTCGTTATGGGTCCTCAGAAGCCACGTCTGACAACCTGTCTTACCAAGGGGTATCGTATTACTCAGTAACTGGGCTTCTGCATCCGGTTAGACTGGAAGCCAACCTCAATATAGGCTAAGCAGTTATAACGATTTTGAACAAACTTTTTTCCAACGCGCTAACTATTAGTTCAATGTACCTAGTTACACATTGAACTAACCGTTTTTTATTACCATGAAGAAGATTAGTCAAGAAAGTACAAGAATACTCTTTTAAATTAAGACACTGAAAGAATGAACATCACGACACAACATAAATATAAGTACGTAAAATCGGCAATAACTGCGGTCAGCAGGGGTACATAATTTATATTCGAGAGACTATTTGAAGTGTATTGACAGCAGATTCGCAGGTGAACTGGGATACCTAGCAATCACTAGATTTCCCAAAAGGTTGCAAAGGTCAGACGATATCCAAGACGCGTAATCCTGCTGTTTATTTATTTAAGTGCACAAAATATATTATTATGTGACCGAGAGCCCTAAGGTGCAATAGTATGAAGTCATCAAACAGCAATCCTATAATTTGTGTAGGTACCTTTTCGGAGTTCTTCAATTTCTTTATTTTTAACCGACTTCAAAAAGGAGGAGGTTATCAATTCGGATGTTTATATTTTTTTTTTTTTTTTTTTTTTATGTATGTTCGGCCATAACTCCGTCATATATAAACAGATTTACAAAATTCTTTTTTTGTTCGAAAGGGGTTTATTTCGAAATGGTCCCATATAAATTTCATATAGATCTGATGATGAGTTCTGGAGACAGACACCGGAACTCTTTAAAAATTGACGGCAAATGAACCGCGATTTCTGCTATCGCATAAATATGCATTGTTTGTTTGGAATTAGTGCAGGGTAGATACCAAAACTAAAAATTTAAAAATAAAAACTTTTTTACAAAAAAAATACAACCGACTTCCTTTAAACACTACAAAGTGACAAATAACTTTAATTTCGGAAGTCGGTGGCAAAAACCTTAAATACAAATCCTAAGACACCGACTGCTGAAATTAAAGTTATTTGTCACTTTGTAGTGTTTAAAGGAAGTCGGTTGTTTTTTTTTTGTAAAAAAGTTTTTTTGCTATACGCTATTTAAAAAATCGCTCTCTCAGTTTACATGACAAATCATCTATCATTAAATCAAATCAAAAGCCATTCTTTTAAACTAGGCTGAGAGTCAAAACTTTTTGAATGTCAAAATTACATAAGACGGTCCCCAAAAACGGTCACCCTCCACGTTTTCACTACTGCCATGAGAGACATGATGAACGTAAGTGGTACTCTGGAAAAGGGCAATGTGCTTTTCAACAGTCCACAGTGGACTGCTGCAAAGCACAATTCCAGCAGTGGACGTTAACGACCTAGTAGCTTCCATAGATGAACTAAGTACCACTCTTTCAAATCAATGACGGTGTAGACAATCCCAAAAATAATAATCGAAATTGTCTAAGAACTCACTCAGACCTACAACAACCAAACCGCATCGTAGCTACAAAATGTGGGTACGCAACGGTTACGTGTACTATAATGAAACTGTTACTTCTTACAGTGACACAGTACAGCGGTATAGTTGCGTTGTTGCTAGCTTTCTTTCTTTCTAGTTGCAACGTGGTTATTTTGAGGCTAAGTGTTTGCAGACAGAATAGTAGATTATTAACCAAGGGGATAAAGCAGTGTCTTCTGTCGCGGGTGAGGATTTAAATCGCGAGCGTAACGAAGGACTCGAGGTTTACTCTCGAGCGTAGCGAGGGTGTTAAAAACTTAAATCACGAGCGAAGCGAGGGATTTAAGACGAGTCCTGAGTGTAGCGAGGGAATCGGGACAAGGACAGGACAGGAGGGAAAGGGGGACAGCTTTATCACCGAGGAAAATACTCTACTTTTCGTACCATTTGCGAAAAAAATAACACAATAGTAATATGAGATAAGCATTTATTAAAAATAATGACAATTAAAAGTAACAGTTAACATTCGAAACATACTTACCTGGCATAGGGGACACCGTGATCACTCAGGCGGTTCCCCCAGGGCGAGGCCTTCCCATTGCACTGCGGTTAGGTTGACCCTTGCGATTATCCCTAATGTGGATAACTCGGATGCGTAATTTTTGATAGTGGGGACTGCGTACACGCCGTCCCCTCTTTTTTACCTGCCGGGGTCGCGTGATTGTTCGAAAGAGATACCGTCACCCTGGCACATGGGCAACTGATGGAACACGGGTGGGTTTTAGTTAGTAAAAGTCTGACACGCCCTCCCGCTCCGCCCAGAGCGAGAGACGTCTCAAGTGATGATATCCCACCAAGGAAAAAAAACTATCACTGGATCACAACTGCTCGATCTCGATTAATATCAGTTTAAAGCTTGTGGTTAAGTAAAAATGGCCGCATCTGTCGATCGATCAGGCTTAAGAAGACAATTGATGATTTCCCATCCTGAAAAAAAAAAACATTCGAATCATTGGTCCAATTAACGTTTATGTATTTGAAGAAAACAAAAACGCGGCAAATTCCTAGACTAATATTTTTTGTCGGAAAAGCAAAGGCAACAAGCTCATACGGCCTCGTCGGGTTTTGTAATTTAATTTGAAATGAATGAAATTCAGTACAATTTCCTTGCCCTGTTTTTAATAGATTAAAAACGACTATTGTTATGTTAGCTTTTTGTGGCATAGAAAGTCACTTTTTTGAGCAAGTGGTACGAAAAGATCATTATGTTCGCGTGGCCTTAATGTGGTTGGTATCGCCCACACGGTTTATTTTAATGGCCAAATGTGGTCATTGTGAATCATCATCATTCATCGTTTCAGCCCAAAGACGTCCATTGCTGGACATAGGCCTCCCCCAATTTGAGGGGGTTTGCCAAAATGGTGCTAAAATGCATAGAGAACGCTGCTGTCATTCTTTATTATCTCCGTTAGTCGTCTCTTACGACACCCACGGGAAGAAATGAGATATCGCTATTCTTTACGTCCATCACCACACGGAAATGTGAATAAAGTATTAATTGCTTGACCTCGTGTTGTCCTTGTAGCGTGGTTATAGTACGTATGTTCGGGCAGTATAATCTACTGTTAAAACTTTTTTAACACCCGGGCTCGTAAAGCTGATGTAATTCCATCGGTTTTAAATATGTAAAGCGGGTCATAAAAACGCGTGTGTTACCAAAGCAAATAGTTAAGTTATAGTCCGATACAAATTCCATAACAGTATTATTTGCCATTTCAAATATGGAACTGATCGCCGCCGCACGACTCCAGCTAGTGAGCAGCGCGCTGTTGCTATTCAAATTTCGAACTAATCGCCGCGCGGCGCCAGTCAGTAGGCAGCGCTAGCGCGCTGTTAAAATGGCGGGAAAGCAACAGTGTGCATTCACAGATTGAGTTTATTTAAAATAAAAAAAAAACGGTTTATTCGGTAATTTAAAAACTTGGCTGCATGCTCTAGCGTCTTTGCCAACATTTTCACGCAGCCACGGCAGAAAATAATCCTCGCGCCATTTTTCTCAAATTTTCTTTTCTTTGTACTTGTATTGTGAATATCTAAAAATGACAACTTTCAATAATGAAGATGAGCAATATATTACTTCAACTCCACCGGATATACTAACAGAAGCGCGAACAACATGCGACAGCTTGCTGCCGTCAATATCCAAGGACAGATACATAACCACGTATGAAAATTTCTTGAAGTGGAAAAACATGAAAAATGCCCTCATTTTCCGAAAATGTCGTTTTGGCGTATTTTAATGAACTAGCTAGTAAATATAAGCCTAGCTCGTTGTGGACAACATATTCTATGCTGAAAATGTTGTAATATTATTGTTGTAATAAATAAATTATATTATATATTATTATTATTATTATTTTGAGTTCTTTATTTTTCTTCCCATTTAAGGGAGTTAAAGACCTTACACACGGGCCGGAACCAAGTGTGTAAAGGGGAAATTTAAATTGAAAAGGTGGATGATAGTGTAGAAGAAGTCAGGAATTTTCGTGTGATGCGACAGGTGTTGAGTATGGTGGCTTTTTGTAGCATGTAAAGTGTGTGAGAAGGCATGTGTAGAGTGTTAAGACTTTGTGTGAGAGCCTTCGGTACTACACCGGTAGATGAGAGTACTATAGGAACGATATGTACTGTTTGTGCTTTCCATTGGGTTTTAATTTCAATGGCGAGGTCCTGGTACTTACTAAGTTTTTCAGATATTGTAGTTTGAATATTGTGCGAGTTAGGTATAGCTATATCTATCAAGTAAACTGTTTTATTTATTTTGTCGTGAACTGTGATATCAGGTCTATTGTAGTGTATAGTTTTGTCTGTAATTATTGTTCGGTCCCAATAGATTATATGATTCCTGTTTTCTAAAATAACTTCAGGTTTGTATTTATAATAGGGAATCATTTCACTTATAAGTTTATATTGGTGTGCTAAGTGTTGGTGTACGATTGCGGCCACTTGGTCATGTCGGTGTTTATAGTCTGTCTGTGCGAGTGATCGACAGGCCCCTGTTATGTGTTGAATGGTCTCAGAGGCACTGTTGCAATGTCGGCATGTGTCAGACGGCTGATTGAGGTCTTTGATGATGTACTTTCTGTAGTTACGGGTTACTATTACTTTATCTTGGATCGCAAGCATGAAACCTTCGGTTTCAGGGAACAATTCACCTCGTTTGAGCCATTCGTTCGACTTAATTTTGTCGACGTGTGGTTGACTCAGGTACGCTCGGTGTCTCCCATGAAGCGCTTTTCCAGACCATGCTGCAATTTTTTGTTGTGTGCTTATAAGATTTTCATTAATTTGAGTGTTTCTATTTTGTAAGTTGAGTGGTGTAAGTTTTTTATCTGCTTCTGTTACATGTTTGTGTAGTGATGAATATTCTGATTTGTTGTGGAAGTACGATCTGAGTGAAAATATTTGTTTGTTGTGTAAGTTGTGTACGTCTATTAATCCTCTTCCTCCTTCTTGGCGTGGTAGCGTTAGTCGCTGTATGCATGATTTAGGATGGTGTTTTCTGTGTATGGTAAGGAGTGTATTGATAGTACGCTGTAGTTTTCTGATATCTGTTTTTGACCATCGTATAATTCCGAAAGAGTATGTAAGAATGGGTATTGCGAATGTGTTGATGGCTTTTATTGTATTTCTGGAGTTAAGGTTGGTTTTAAAGATAAGGTTAAGGCGATGTGTAAATTTTTTGAGTAGTTCTTGTTTTGTCATCTTTTGTTCTATCTGTCGTGACTGTTTGAAACCTAGGTATTTGTAAGTACTGTGTTCATCCATTGGTTCAATAGTTTGACCTGATCCAAGTGTGTAACTATTGTTTTGTGGTTTTCCTTTTACTATTGACAAAATTTTACATTTGTCTACCCCGAATTGCATAATAATATCGTTACAAAAGTCTTGTGTAGTGTCTGCTAAATGAAAGAGTGACGTTTTATCTGCTGCGTACAACTTTATATCATCCATATACATTAGATGTGTCAATGTGAATTGTGTGTTTTCGTTTGTCAATGTGAATCCTGTGTTAGTTTTATCTAGCAGGTGTGATAGTGGATTGAGTGCCATACAAAACCATAAAGGGCTTAGAGCATCACCTTGAAATATACCACGTTTTATGTGGATTGGTTCAGTGGCTAGAATCGTGGAGGCTTGATTTATTTTAAGTACCGTTTGCCAATTTTGCATGGTAGATTCTAAGAAAAATCTGAGTGTGGGATGGATGTTATAAATATTTAGGACGCGTATCAACCAGCTGTGCGGAACTGAATCATAGGCCTTTTGGTAATCGATGAACATGGTATGAATGTCTTTTTTGCTTTTTACTGCGCTGTTCATAGCAATCGCGTCGATAGTGAGTTGTTCTTTACATCCCTGGCTATTCTTACGACAACCTTTTTGTTGTTCTGCAAGAATGTTATGGTTGGTTAAGTGGCCGTATACTATTTCACTTACACAGGCTGTCAAGATTTTATAAAAGGTTTGTAAACAAGTGATTGGTCGATATTTGGCCGGATCTGTTGTGTTATTCATGTCCTTAGGTATCATGTATGTAACTCCATGTGTTATGTATGATGGGAGCAAATGTGGTGACTGAATGAATGTGTTTAGGTATATATGAATGGGTGGATGCTAGTGAATTTCTTATACCAGTAGTTGTGAATATTGTCTGAGCCTGGACATTTCCAGTTGTGTGTGCGTTTGATGACGTCTATGAACGTGTTTAGTGGTATGGATTCAAACTCCATTTCGGGAATTTCTGGTGTTGCTTCCTTAATCCAGTCTGCGTGATTATTATGATATACTGGATTTTCCCAAATATTTGCCCAATATTCTCGTAATACTTCCGGATGAGGTGTCTCGGGGGTTTGGTTCGTGGTGTCTTTATGCTAGCTACGAGATTCCTATAAAATATTTTCTCATTGTTGGTAAATTTTGTGTTTTGTATTTTGCGGTTCGTACATGTGATATATCTTTTAAGTCTACTGGATGCTGCGTTTAATTTATGTTTTAAAGTGTCTAAAAAGTGTACTAACTGTGTGTTTGAATTTTCGTGTTGCGCATGTAGTTGATATTTTCTTTTTATTTCTTCTACTGCAGCTATTAATTTTTGACTTCTGCTACCATTAATAAAATGTGTGAGCCTACCTATGCTTGCTCTTAAATTTTTGATTTTTGTTTCTAATCTAATTTCCCATTTTGGTTTCCTCTGTTTATATGTGCGGCATTCGTTTTGTACTGAGTCTGATATTTTTGCTCCATTACATTTAGCTGCCGTCCATGCTGCACAGTAAATTATTGTCTGTAATTCTATAAATTCGGTTTCCTTACTAATGGACTTTGGGAGAATGATATTATTAATGTAAGTATCTGTGGCAGAGAACTTTCTAGATGTCTTCTGTTTGGGAATGTATGGCCTGTTAGTGGGGTGAGTATCCGAAAACAATTGTTGAGCTTGTTGAAACGTGGCTTCTATTTCTGTGTTGGTTTCTGGGGCAGCATCAGAGTTAGTTTGTGTAGGTCCAAATTGACCAATATCGATGTTGTTAAAGAGATTGTAGTCTTTGCCTGTATTTGTGTGTATGTGAGGTATGGTGTCAATGTCTAGGTTACCATTTAGGACTACATTTGTGGTGACGGTATTCGCATATGTGTCAGAAGTTAGGGAATTTGAATTTTGAGTATTCAGTGTATGAATATATTCTTGAGGTTGTACTAAATCGTTCTGTAGTTGGTTATTCACATTCTCGTTATTTATGTCTTCTAAACTGTGTGTGTTTGTATTTTTATTATTTAATTCAGCAGCTACCTGGTTTTTAATTTCTTCTAATCTGCTGGTGTATATATATTGGTTGTTAATAATGGCTCTTACTTGATCAGATAACCTTTGCTCTGATATATGTGCTAATTCTGGATATGTATTTATGAATTCCTCATGTAACTGTTTTCTGTAGGCTGATTTATTTGTTTCCAATTGTGTGACAGTATAATATATTCGTATGATTTTTTCATTACATTCGTTCGTCCATTTCATGCGCTGCCCACTTTGACTGTTAATGTATGTTTTTGTTTGTGTTGAGTGTTGCTGTATTTGTGTATGAACCATTTGTAACTCTGCTCTTACTTCCTCATAAATCTGATCTATTGTGTCTTGTGATAACAATTTCTTTTGCACTATGGCTCTGACCATGACCAGCGTGGTCACCTATTCTTTGTCGACTTACTTGCATATCCGGATATTTTTCTAGAAACTGAGTGTGAAGCGATGGAAGGTACGCGTTTTTGTCTGTGTCCATATTAGTAAGATGAAGATAAGTGCGTAGGATGAATTTATTCATTTCAATGCTCCATTTCCTACGACTTGTTGCAGTCTTAGCAGTGGGTACAGTTTCGTCGACAAAAATTGTCTCCTGTACAACATCCGCTGACTGTATACTGATTGATGATGATGATGGCGTCGGCTTGACGCGAAAAGATTGTGATGTTGATGGGACAGAAGGAAAAAGAGATGAAGAAGATGACGAAGAGAATTGCGAAGTGTCCTCATCTATCTGAGGCAAACTTGCCTGAAGTAGTTTTTTTGTTTTAGATCGAGTATTCATGTTATTCCCACGAGTAGCTAGGGACTTAAAAAGTCAACCACAGCAGAGCCCTGCGTTCACTGTGGCAAGGGTGAATAAAACTGGAGGTCCCCTATTATCCAGAGTTGGCACACTAATGACTACTGCTCTCCCCTAGCCATGCAGCCCTCGGCATGTGCGACCTTGGCTTGGATTTGATTGTATCTCTCTTAGTCTGGCTCCTCACACTAGGTCTGTCTCGTTAGTAAACTCCAACGAAACAGACCTAGGGCTCATTGGAACACGCAAGCCCCACCGCGACGTCAACGTAGAGATACGGCGGTGGGGTATTATTATTATTATTATAAAGAAAAAATCTAAGGTACTGTCAACAAATGACGTCAAAAAGTTTCTAAAAGATGCTCCAGATAGCCAGTACCTGACAACAAAGGTCAGTTTGCCTCCTTATTTTATGTATTGATCTACCTACTGTACATACTCTTTTACATATTTTTTAACGAGCGTCTGTAAGCTAAGTACCTATACCTTATCTAACACATTTTTATTTCTTTTTCAGGTTGAGTTAATATTTGGTATTAATGGTGCATGTAGACGGCAAGAGCTTCACAATATTACCACAAAAGACATTGAAAATCAAGGCAAAATGCTTTTAGTTAAAATCCCAAACACTAAAACAAAATACCCCGATCTTTCATTATCGACGGCCCATTTTATGACGTGGTCAAAAAATATGAAGCTCTGCGTACGACTAAGGCAAAAAATAATCATTTCTTTCAGAATTACCAAAAATGTAAATGTACTGCGCAACCTATTGGCATAAATAAATTCGGTGCCATGTCAAAGGAAGTCGCCAAGTTTTTAGGATTGCTGGATGCTGATTGTTATACAGGGCACAGTTTCAGAAGAACGTCAGCTACATTACTTGCTGATTCGGGAGCTGATATATTGACTTTAAAGCGGCATGGCGGGTGGCGTTCTAACGCAGTAGCAGAATCTTATGTAGAAGATTCCATCCAAAACAAAGCAAATATAAGTGCCAAAATAACTCAGGCAATAAATTTGGAGCCACAAACGAAGAAGTTTTGCCCTGAGCCGCGCCCCTCTACTTCTACTGATAATTGACTGGCCTGTTAGTCTAGTGGCTAGTGATCCTGACTGCTATGACTGAGGTCGTGGGTTCGATTCCTACCCAGGACAAATCTTTGTGTGATGAGCACAATCATTTGTTCTGTGTCTGGGTGTAATTTATCTATAATATGTATGTATTTAGAAATATACATATAAGTATGTTTATCAGTTGTCTGGTTACCATAGTACAGGCTCTGCCTAGTTTGGGATCAGATAATGTTGTGTTGGTTGTCCTAAGATATTTATTGTTATTATTTATTAATACTTTTTTATTTACAACTAATGACGAATTACAATGCTCTTCTGCCGCCTTTCAAGAAGTTTCGTCGTCTCCAACATTTACCCTAACACAAAACAATGACATTATGAATAGTAATAATAATAATAAAAACATAATTAAAAAACCAACTACAACTACGTATTATTTAAATAATTGTAATTTCACTAACTGTTTCAATAATTAAAAATGAACAAAATATAAAATGATTTTTTTTTCTGTTTCCTCGCAAATGTGTTAAAAAACGTCGTACGATATACGTGCGTATTGGTTATAACATGCTCGGCTCAATTACGCCCTCGCCTTCGGCTCGGGCTGAAATTCCGCCTCGCATGTTATAACCATCATAACGCACTAATATCGTATAGAATATAATAACACAAAATAAAACTGTTCTGTCGACGAAGGGCAAAACAGTTGTGAGTTCTTGTGTGTGTGCTTCCTAAATCATATCGTTGGTCCTACCCAAAGTCTTACCTCACCAGATGGTGACATAGTGATTAACTGGGCAATATACATAGAATGCCGGCTATAATTCACAATGGCTATGCATCTGGTGGCCATTTACCAAATAGCCGGTGAGGACCTGAAATATATGGGAAAATACTTAGGGCGTTCCTTTTAAAACTACTACCTACCTACCTTTCTACCACTTTTTATGTTACTTTTTTGCTAATTTCCCTTATACTGTAGCGCTGTATTCTTTCCAGCTGCATAACTATTGTATGCCTTCTAAACTGTGCTAAATAATTGTGTTTTCTTTCTAAAATTAATTCTTTTATTTATGTTGTTCATTGACGGATGCGAAATCTATTCATCTAAACTAAGAGTAGGTAATAAGTGGTTTTTCAAATCTTCATTTATATCCAAATTAGAACAATTATTCTTTGACAGTTGTAAGAAATGAATAAATCACGAGAAATTAGCGTAATATATCTATTTAATAAATAATAAATTCCTCTGAACTTTCCATGACACTGAAAATAATTTATATGAGGTATTCATTGTACTGTATTAAAACTATTGTCACGGACCTCCCAGTTATACCTAATTTCTGGTACATAAATAAATGTATTTTCTTTATCTCTTATTTTTATCAGGTTAGATCAGACGTTAGTGAAAAGTACGAATCGAGCAACAATAACGAATTCGAATTGTGCGAGAATTGGCTTCCAGATGTGACAATCCGGTATTTTTAATATTATTTACCTTCTAATCTGTGCCAATCTGTCAAAAATACAATCTATTATATACTTATTTTATTGTTTGTATTTATATTGTATTACATTATTGACAAATTTTTATCATTGATTGTCGCTGAGATGACATGGCGACTTGAATTTGAACGTTTTTAAAATATGAGAATGGGCCTTCTGTTGTGACTTTCAGATTCTGACACCCCTTTAGGCAGTCAACCTACTTTCACATCGCAAATTGTTCTATCTATAGTAACACGGTTGTTATAAGCCCTCGAACCATCTCGAAATAATAATATAAATATTTTCTCTCAGTTTTAGAGAGTCTCGCTAGCACAAACACTTTTATTTGAATACATAGTAAAAGGAATAGAGTTTCTTTTCTATCGTTTCGATTTACCTGGAGGCATTCAACAAGTGTCCAATATGAGGGTACCATGTTTCCCTCGAGGCATAAAAACATCAGCAAAAAGGTTTTATTCAAAAATTATTCATGAAAATGCAGGGGTTGAGCTCTATTTTTATGGGTGCAGATAAAAAAATTGCCCGTAAGAGAATTGTTTCCGTTTGCGTGATGGGAAGCAATTTCGTTAGAGAAAATACAAAAGAGTGTTATAGGGATCGGTAGGTAACTATAGGAAATCAGAGTTCTTGCAATGTGGTTTGATCGAGCTTCAAGCAGAAGCATTTGAAACTTAAACATGTAGTACAGAGGTCGGACTGAGTGTGAGGTACTGGGATTTATCACCGGTTTGAGTGAAGTGTTTTTGGGTTTCACACTAAGAATTTCTGATCTATATTCCCACTGCTGGCCAGCGAAGAAACAGGCCTCTTTTCTGTGAGTGGACCATAATCTACCACGCAGGCCCAATGTGGGTTGATAGATGTCACATGTCTTCATCTATTTTTGGTTATTAGACATATCCATTTCCGCACGATGTTTTTCTTTCACAGTTTTGAGAAAGAAAGAAAGAAAGAAAATTTATTTGTCAAACATGCGTTTACATAAACTGACTAATCAGGCATGCAAGGTATTAGATTAATTTGTTGTGAGCGTCCATGTTTTGCCAATAACGGCGTACAAATTTTGTAGGTATAAAAATTACATTTCATTTGCATTAACTTAGTCATTTTAAATTTCATTACAAAATACACAAGAAATAAATAATAATTAATGTCAAGATATTGAGAGAGCAGTGATTATAATATGAAACAGGACTCCTGTCTATGAGAGGTAGTGGACCATAATCCACTACGCGGGCCCGATGTGGGTTGGTGGATGTCACATGTCTACGAATTTCTGGTTCTATGACATACCAATTTCCTCACGATGTTTTCCTTCACCGTTTTGATAGCAGTGGTAATGAAATGAATTTCTCTAAGTGCCTGCCTGGGTTCAAACTCACGAGCTCCTACCATCGTAAGTCGGGACTGATACCACGGATTTAGTGCCTCGTTGATGGCAATACTCCCCTATTACATGGGACTTAAACATCACTAGTAAGATCTAGATGTCATCATTATCATTTCAGCCGTGAGACGTCCACTGCTGGACATAGGCAAAGCAATTGCCCCCAAAAGCCCCCAAAGGCCCCCAATTTGGGGGGGTTTGCCAAAATCGCCACGCTTGGCAGGCGGGTTGGCGATCGTAGTGTGGTGGTAAAATGCATAGAGAACGCTGCTGCCCATTCTCTAGTAAGTCCCTAAGTCGCCTTTTACGACATCCACGGGAAGAAATGGGGTGGTGCTATTCTTTACATCCGTTACGTTCCACACGAAACAGATCTAGGTGTACAATAAAGTAAACACTCTGCCCAACCCTTTCGGGATTATAAACGTGATGTTATAATTAAGCTATTTTTTTATTATCTAAAAAGATATAAAGTTCTATCGTGCACGCACCAATAATAAGCCCGTATATTTCTCGGTGTTGTTAAAATACGATTTCATAGTTATGTATTGAGGAGATGACATTCTGATTTATAAACTGGATATATCTCTCGCCTTGATCACAAATGAATGGGCTTAGGAAATGGTACATACTGCAGGGAATTGAGCTCATTCTATTGATAAATAGGTATTTTGGGAGTCATCATTTTCAACAACTTCCCATTAATTTCCTCTTGGTAAACGCGGTCTACCGATTACTGTTATAATGATCCCATCAAAAACATAAATGTGAAATGAGAGCCAAGTTCAATATGGTCTTGTTTGTTGACTTCAACGACAAAAGAAGTGAGATCTAAATGGGTGCCAAGTTCAATGATCAGTCCTGAAATGTATTTATAACTACATAAAATATCATTTCTTCTTATAACTTAGGATAATATATTGTAGCCCAAGGTCTGACTTGGCTAGTTCTCATATACGAATTATTATGTTCGATAGCTAGTATATGCTATAAGCAAGCCAAATTTTCGGATTAAGTAATAAAATAAGAACCGACAAGTAACAGGTGTAGAACTTGCGAAGGCTATAATATAATTCGTCTATGAAAACTAGCCAAGTCAGACCTTGGGCTACAATATATTATCCTAAGTTATAAGAAGAAATTATATTTTATGTACATAGTTATAAATAAATTTCAGGACTAACCCTTGCCAAAGCACCCATTTAGATCTCACTTCTTTTGTCGTTGAAGTCAACAACCAAGACCAATATCATAATATTGAACTTGGCTCGCATTTCACATTTATGTTTTTGATGGGATATCATTACTTTTTGTACTTAAATTATTAGTAGGTACTTATTTATAACGAAATAAATACCAAATGGTTTTTGTTAAACTACCGTATTTTCCCACGTTTACGGGGTATAATTGTCTTTTTGTGTTATTTTCTATATTTTCTTGTATCTTTGAAATGTTCGAGTGAATTGCCAATTAAGTATCCGGTTTTTTTTACGCGTTTTCTGTTTATACTTAAATTGGTCAAGTCGGGGCGGAATAACGCGCGCAGACGATTGTACTCTACAAGAGAGCTCACTAGTGCCTTTTTTTTGGATGGGAAATCATCAAATGACTTCTCCCGCTCTGGGCGGAGCGGGAGGGCATGTCAGACTTTTACTGACTAAAACCCACCTGTGTTCCTTCACTTGCCCATGTGCCAGGGTCACGGTATCTCTTTCAAACAATCACGCGACCCCGGCAGGCATCGGTCCTAGCAGACCCCTTCAGTTTTGCTGACATCTCTTTGAGGCGCGCGTGGAACACTACGCGCCGTCGACCCGAGCTTGGTCCTTACCGGGCGGCGAGCTACCCATTGCTCGCCACCCGCGAGCTCGCGCCTACGGTGGCCGGGAGTCCGCTATGGACTCCCGACGCCCGGGGCATCTCTTCCTGCGGCGGCTAGGGACGTGAGGGTGCAGAGACTGCCACTCCCTCACGCGCCCCGCCTCCTCCCTCGCGAGCATTACTGCTTCGCAGAAGGAGGTGTCGGCTTCCCATTCCCTCTCGCTCCGTACCATGGCTCGCACCAGGGCCGGACGCGAGAGGTCGCCGCCACCGATCGCCTCCACAAGGACACGGCGGTGCCCCGCCCAGGCAGGGCCAACTTCCACGGTATGCTCCACCGTGTCCTCTAGACGATCCTCACAATGGAAACACCCAGGCGTATCCTCCCGCTTTATCCTGAACAGGAACCCACCGAAGCACCCATGCCCGGTGAGATCCTGCGTCAGGTGGAAGGTGAGGACGCCGTGGCACCTCTCTATCCACTCCACAAAGAGGGGAGTTACCGCCGCAATTGTGGCGTGCCCATCACTAGTGCCTTGATTTGACTTGTATCTAAACTGATAAGATGTTCTTCATCTGCCTTTTACTAAATATATAGGAGCCTATGTCGAGAATTGTGATTTGTGGGTAGTAATAGCACTAACCCGCCGCCCGCCGCTATTGACACCACGAGAAAATCAGGTGTGTCGCAGTCTATGCGGCAGAATAAAATTGGGGAAAACCAGACGAAGGTTGCACTACCGGCCTTGGCTGCGGTCCGTAACTCGTTGCCGAGAACGGGCCAAGTTGATGAAGAGGGTTTCACGAAAGTGGAAAGGAAGAAGAAGAAGCCCTGTTCACGAAACCAGTGTGGAACAGCTCCGAGTGGACCCAACATGCTGCTGCGCCCTGCTGTGCCTACGACGCAGCTGTATATTTCACGTATGCATTACACCACGAAGGTTGAGGAGATCGTGGAGTATGTACGAGTGAAAACGAACTTCACTTTGAGGGTCGAGAAGTTGGAATCGCGCCACAACACGAATTTCAAGTCATTCGTGGTGCGAGTTCCAACTGTACAAATCGAGACCTACCTCAAGGCAGAGTTTTGGCCGAAGGGTGTCGTGTATCGGCGATTCCGCGGAAAGCTACGCGACACCACGCAGCGCAACACGACGCCGTCACTTCGTGTACAATAGTTTTAAATTGTTTTTTATTTGTATGTATGTTAGTCTGTAAGGTATTTATGTTATGGGTCTTTGTAGCCCGAAATAAATTGATTTGATTTGATTTGAAATAGGGAATTGTTCCCTGTGAACATAAATATACATTACTTAATATCTGAAACTTGGTCTTGACTCGTTCTAGTTCGTAAATTAAAACCGTTAAAATCCACATAAAGACCAGCGGTCATAAGCTTTGATTGCTGATTGCTGATTCTTACATTTTTTTTACCTACATACAGTTATTACAGGCACTAAGTACATAAATGCACCTAATAGAATCAATTAAGTGAAAAATTATAGTAAAATGATAAAAAATTACCAGTTTCTGATTTATTCCTTTGTATTCACCTAATTACCTATCTGCATGCCAAATTTGAACTTTCTAGGTCATCTGGAACTGGGTTAGAGTATTGATCTATAGGTCAGTCAGTGATAAAAATGATGATTTCTGGACGTGAATATCTAAATAACCGTTTGAGATGTGCTTATGAAATTTGGACCACATATGTATCTTGCAAGTTTCAATATATATGACACGTTTATGTGAAATAGTTTTTGAGTTATGAGGGGGTCAAAAGTGGCTCCAAATGGTTCGTGTAACACACGGTGCTGCGCGCCAGTTCTGTTATTTGAACTTGGCTTGACACGCTGCCGCGTGTCTAGATACTCAAACAAAGAATATGCAATCGAATGGAATAGGCAGCTTCCATCGGGAGGCATTGGAATAATTCGTTGGAAGGTAAGTGTTTCACCCACCCGTAATTCTATTATACGACTCATTGTACAATATACGTAATAAAAAGATAATTATTTAAGGCGATTACGCAACAAATTACCTGTTATCTACTGAATTCTCAAGAAAAACAATTTGTTACCAATAAGTTCTCATTCTCAAACTCATTCAGATTTAAGTATACATACTTACCTCTTATAACTATTATAACTATACTAAAATTATTATTATTTTTATCCAAACTATTGCCTGTACTATACGTACTCAGTAAAAGTATTGTAATAATAATATAATCACAAATATATAAGTTTTTTTTTTTTTTAAGAAAACCTATGAATTTCGTAGCATAAATCGCAACCTTATAGGTCAGAAATTGAGAGACAACCGGACAGCAAGACGGCGCTCGCGCTTATGAGCGCAGCTGCCACTTTCTCGGACACGTTCGCGTCATCGAGACAACGCTCCCACCCCGCTGCTACGGCGTCACACCGTGTGCCATGTACCGAAATGCCTGTTATTTAATTATTTATAAATATAATGATCTTATACTTTTGATGTGCGCTAACTATTGAAACTAATTATTAATACTAAATCCCCCAGTTAATAACGTAATAAATACGAAAGTCGACTATACTCTAAGTTATAAGTACTAATTCGGAAACATTTGGATAAAAAAAAAATAAGGGTGGTAATCAACTCGTTATATATTCACGTGAAGACCTTAAAATCCACATAAAAACCGGCTGTCATAAGTTTTGATTGCTGATTACTAAGAGAATCAATTACGTGAAAAATTATAATAAAATGATAAAAAATTACCAGTTTCTGATTTATTCCTTTGTATTCACCTAATTACCTATCTGCATGCCAAATTTGAACTTTCTAGGTCATCTGGAACTGGGTTAGAGTTTTGATAAGTTTTGATTTGGTCAGTCAGTGATAAAAATGATGATTTTTGGACGTTAATATCTAAATAACCGTTTGAGATGTGCTTATGAAATTTAGACCACATATGTATCTTGCAAGTTTAAATATATGAGCCAAATTTGACATGTCTATGTGAAATAGTTTTTGAGTTATGAGGGGGTCAAAAGTAGCTCCAAATGGTTCGTGTAATATTACACACGGTGCTGCTCGCCAGTTCTGTTACTTGAACTTGGCTTGACATGCTACCGCGTGTCTAGAATAGTAGTGGGAAGATTGCTGTAATTATAATGTTTCGCAAACAAATTACTCAGAGTATCTTTTTGTTAGGACTTCTATTAAAATGACGAAATTCCACACAAATTTTCAACCTTTATGTAACTTCTTTAGGCGGCGAATTACCAGAAATCCTTTTTTTATTTTTATTTATACATACCGGATGATATTTTTTACCGTCTCGACCTTCATATGGTGTGTTGTGTAACTAGAATAGAAGGCAGGAAGCCCTTTAGATTCAACGCAGGTGACGCGGGTGGATGTGGATACGTGTGCGGCTCGTGCGCCTGCGAAAGATCAATGAGGCCGCCTATCGGCCGGCTTCAAAGGGTAGGACCGCGCTACGAAATCATTGACACATGCCGCGCATTGAGTAGGGTGCGTATGATTTGAGTTTCGATGGGTTTTTTTGTTTCAAATTTCTGTTTTTGTTGTTCTAGTATGAAAATGTTACTTTAAATGTGTAGTATTTATTGCTAGATCAATTTATTACATGTTATTCAAAAATAAAAATAATAAAAGTTTCTAAGCCAAAGGCTTCTACTCTGTTCACCTATTACACCCATTTTTTTTTTTCAAGACGTTAAAGAATGTCACCCGGTATAATCTTAATACAGTTTTATTTTGTTTTGTACTATTAAACCAGAAATGGTTTGTATTGATACTGACATTCGCATAACAGCGAACAGCTGAGGACAGCTGCGGAGGACAAGGTGTTGTGGCGCAGCATGGCGGAGGCCTATGTCAAAGCTTCCGTTTTTTCCTAAAAAGCTTCAAAATAACGACCGCAATTGTAGGTAATCGATTTAGTTTATCTTAGATTTTTTTTCAATCTGCTCCTTTTTTTCTAGAACATACCTCCCCAAAGAAGCAAAACAAAAAAAAAACGACGGGTTGCACTCCGGGAGTGCCGGCAGAAGTGAAAACTTGAATATTAACGTTGTGCATTTTTGATATTTTGGAATGGTTAGGGAATAATTTTGCACGAATTGCTTTAACCAGTCAATTACTGTAATTACAGACACAATTAAAAAACGATTGTGTCTGTACCAAATGTGGTATCTCAGGGACCTAGAGGTTAATTATCAGTATAAAAGAACTATTATTTATGTGGTAGAATACAATATTTATTTATTGCGCTATCGTATACAAACATGACAATTTATATTTCAATATCTGGATGACCGAGCTTTGCTCGGTATTTTTTGGTAAATTGTGTTTAAAATAATAAGTTTATGTTCAAGTTGATTATCGATAAAGTTGGTCATTGAAATACGAATAAAACGACATTATATAAAAATGAATCCTAGCTAGATCGATTTATCGCCCTCGAAACTCCCTGTATACTAAAGTTCATGAAAATCGTTGGAGCCGTTTCCGAGATTCAGATTATATATATATATATACATATATTACAAGAATTGCTCGTCTAAAGATATAAGATTAAAAAGTTTATCTCTCAGAAAAATCACTCTCCGTCCGTCTTACGAATTTTCGATCAGGTCACGTGTCCTGACGCGAGTTTAACATTTTTTACCCATTACCAAAAGTGCACAACGCCGCTAAAGAAGTTTTCACTTCAACAAGATACATTAACCCTTATTTACAAAAACATCCTCCCGTTTGTTTACAAATCGGAGGAATATGGGTCGCGAAGTTTTTCAGCATTACATAAGCCATTAACTTCGTCAGGTTCCCGCTGGGTGCCCTTCAATGGCGCCCGAATAACTCAATCGGACGAATTTAGTTTTATTGTGTGATACGGAGCAGAAAGCACAGGTTTTATTTCAGGAACGTTTGTTTTTTTTTAGCGCGGTTCGTATTTCTTCTGTTATCTTTGGGGGCATACTTCCTATGCACGAACTCCGTATTTTCGGTCAGTGTTAGGGGTTTTTCCAACTTCTTATAAAGATCATTTCGGAGCCGTAATAAGAATGAATAACAAAACGATTTGACGCCCGATGTTTTTGCCCGTCTAAAAATGTTAATGAATCCGTCCTCGCACGGCTACGCTTAGATTGGCTGAAATCCACAACCTTTATGGCCGATTCGTGTCTGAGATATCCAACTATTTATACTTAAAAGAAAACCTTTGAAATATATTTAATAGTCACTTAATTTTTTAAGGTAGAATACGCCTGACAATAATTCAATAGCAATAGCATAACTTTACAACTTACATAACTATTCAAGTGTCGTAGGCGCTTCATACGCAATAGGAGGACTCAACCTTTCGTAGAAAAACGTTTCCGTCGAATTATAACGAGCGTCATGGAAATCTATAATTTTATTTGGCATTAAATATCAAAAATCATATTGGACAGCCGTTACTGTATATCCATTCGCCACTATCTTAGGAAATCAAAGCTTAAGTCATAGTTGACCCCAACACAATCTAGTATGTTCCCACTGCTGGGACACAGGCCGCTTCTTTGAGAGAGGGAGTGAATCATAATCCTCCAGTCGGGTCATAAGTTACCATCCGGGCCCAGTGCAGGTTGGTGATATCCTATCTTTGAATTTTCGGTTCTAGGACATGTCGGTTTCATCACGATGTTTTCCTACTTTATTTTCAGAGCAGCGGTGATAAAATTAATTACACAATGTAAAGCGTCTGCCTGGGTACAAACTCACGACCCACAACTTGTAAGTCGGGGCTGATGGCACTGGGCGACCGCTGCTGTCAATTAACCCTAGATAACTAAACTGATGATGATGATTTGAAATTTTGACATACCAACGTAAAGCCCAAAAGTTCGTTCTGTTATTAATATAATTTGAATTAAATCAGAAACACAATAAAACCTGCTTAGTCGAAAATAAAAAGCTATTTCTAAACAAATTTATTCATCGCCTGTCATCTTTTAATAGCAGGAATTCATTATTTTTACAGTCTGCTCGCGACGGATTAGGGTCGATGAAATCACCCCTATTGTGATATCGATCATTTGTTTATTTTGAGGATAAAAAATTGGGGTTTCGAAGTATTTTTTCATTACTTAGAAAGCTTATTTTCTGAGGTTTTGTACCTCAGAAAATAAGCTTTGCAAAAAGAAAAATTAAAGTTTTCGCATGGAATGAGTTCATTTCATTTAAAATACAATTTGGGACTGACTCGTTGGTCTAGTGGTTTTAAGTGGAACTACTGAGCGCGAGGTCCTGGATTCAACTCCCAGGTCAGGCAGTGTTATTGGGATTTCCAGCAGAAATTCTCAGTAGCTATCCAGTCTCATTTTCTCATTCAGTCTCTTTTATAACAATAGGCACGCTGCTACATGGGACTTAAACATAATTTCGATATTTGTCTTGTCACTTGTGCCCAACCCCTTTTTGGGATAATAGGCGTGATGTTATTTTCTGTTATTCAAAATAATTTTAGCTCTCCAAATGAAGTTAGGTTTAGTTGGAGCTATACCATCATGAAAGACCTCTTTCTTGCGTAGCAGCTCGGTCCGCTACGATATCGTAGCTTGCGTAGGCGTGACGTCATAATAGCTACGTCGTAGCAACAGTCTTCGTTATTGCGAAGACCCGTGTCAAGGCTAGTGCAGACTAGCGCGAAAGTGGCGCGCGATTCCGCGATTTATATCCGTAGAACAATTTCTATGACCGTGTCGCGGCGCGACATGTCGCCCCTGTGTGAAGTGTCGCGCGGGTTTTCATGGAAATTGTCTGCAGTCTGCAGGAGCGTTCAAGATTGTCTCAGACTATTGCAAACCTACTGAATATTTTTTGCCCGTATGTCTTTAAATAACTTGATGACGTGTCAAGATTTTATTCAAAGAGATTTATTTAAAAGAATATTATAATAAACAATAAAATACTGTATTATTTTTGGACATAGCAACGACATTCCTAAATATAAAACCACTCCTGAATATTATCCGGCATGTTATGTTCACATCCCTGGTTTGATCTTTACCCACTATAAATAGCTCCATTATGAAACAATAGCGTGGCGTAACCTTACCCGCTTGCTAAATATACTAATACCAAGGTTAACTATAAAGGGTAATCCTGAAATAGAGTGGAACATGTTCATTCATAAAATAAAATAAATATTTAAGCAAGAATTACAAAGTTAGTGTCCTTAATGCGCTAAAGTACTCTGCGTAGGCATTTTTTCGCGGGCTACCCTTGACCTAACCTCTTTAGGGCTTTTAAAAGGTTTAGAAGCACTTTCGCAACGTCCAAGATGTGTGTCTGCCAAAAGGCTGGCCATCTGAGTTACAATCAAATGGGTCGAAAATTTCCAGGAGTTCAAACCTTGGACCCGTACGCTCAGCTTTGCTACTTGTAATCAAATACTACTGAGGCAAACGTACTGAGGAATGAATTATCTTCTAAATTATATGTTTCTTTAAGTATATTCATCATCTGGCTAGCCTTTTCCGGAGTCGGCTTCCAGTCTAACCGGATGCAGTGAAATACCAGTATTTTACATGGAGTGACTGCCTATCTGACCTCCACAACCCAGTTGCTGGTTAATACGATACCCCTTAGTAAGACTGGTTGTCAGACTTTCGGGCTTCCGACGACCCGTAACAACTGTCAAAGATCCACACATGACCGCCGGGACCAACGGCTTAACGTGCTTTCCGAGGCCCGGAGGGGTCTTGGTATGTAAAGATAGTCAGCCATCCACGCACTCATCGCGGCAAGCTTAGCTTAACCTGATCGATCGTTTCGTTTGGCTGTTATTACTTAGCCACAAGGCTTTAACTTTGTACTGAAATATATTTTTTTATAAATAGCAGCACAGGTACAGTTAGTAGCACATTCTTGAACCGCAAAAACCGCCCGCACAAAACAACAAAAAAGTCTAAAGTCAAAAACGTTTATGGCAAACTAAATGTACAATGTTGGTGTTATGCTATATTAGTACTTATCAACCTTTACTTATCAACTTACCATACTTAGCAACCTTTTACAAGTATTTCAATTATCCTTCGCCTGCCTTTATCATCCTAAATTTGCAGACAACTTCTTCATCTTCTTTTAAATTAGTACAATGAAATTGAGAAATCATAGTTGTGGCAAAATTAAATGTCTATAATAATTAATTAAATCCCCCTTGCACAATCTGCTATACATCAAACTATCCATTTCCAGTTTAATCTGACCTCTCAATATACGGAAATTCCATACAATGTGAGATCAGTTTATACTGGAAATTCATAGCTTTATGTGTACCCGTACGTATTCCTAGACACAGCTCGCATCGTGAGGAGGTTCCTGTCTCTGGAGCCCTAACCACCGATAGCTTGGATCCTCCTTGGATGCTCCCGATACCAGTGGATCAATATTTTATTTTTGAATGTTTATTTGTATGTTTTTTTTTTGTAAAAATATTTTAAAAAATGTAATAAATATGTATAAAATAATTAAACGAAATAATAATTTAACTTATTTTATATTTAACTTATTTCAGCAATACTGATGTCCTCCTTTTCAGGTAGTACAAATCGTAATTCAAATTATATATGAAGTAAGAAAAAAAATTGTTATATACGATATCAGTGTCAAATTGGAAACATGTACGTGCATTTAATAGTACGTTGCCATGGTTTTACGTCACCTTTCCTCTAGTACGTTACCTTTTGCCGTCTCCCTGGCGCCGGATTATCTCAAAGAGCCGCCACTCAGTATTATAAAAGCATCGCTGCACCGAGTTATTGACTCTGTTACGTTATATGCTATACTAGCTGCACCCGCGGCTTCACCCGCGCCAGGTTCGGAAAATATCATACAGGGCAACACAAACAAACAGCTTAGTCTAGTATGTTACTCCTCATAAAATCAGCTATCTGCCAGTGAAAGTCCCGTCAAAATCGGTCCAGTCATTTCGGAGATTAGGCGGAACTAACAGACAGACAAAAATTTTTTTTTTTTTTTTTCTTATTGTACGTACCGTATATACTTCCACATGAATTTAGTGAAAAGCTGTTAATTTGAAATAAGAGGACAAATATACACTTTTACTTATTTGTATTATGTATAGATGTAGAAGTATGGTAGAATCAAATCAAAGTCAAATCTAAAATCATTTATTCATATTAGCCTGAGAACCACCAGAAATAATTCTGTGAGCCTAGAAATATTAGCTCAATCAAAATCAAAAGTAATTTATTCAAATTAGATTGAGAATCAGCACTTATTAAACGTCAAAATTAGTTATGGCAGTCCCCCGCCAAAACGCCCGACTTTTCTCACTACCTAGTGCTTTAGCTGGGAATTAGTGGCGTAACCAACTTCTCAGCAGCACAGGTGACTGTTAGAAGAACTGGATTATACAATGGTACACGTACATGCACAAACTCAACCTTTTTTCCATGATGGTAGGCAGAAACTACTTTAGGTACACCACCTGCTAAAATCCTTACTTACTCCTCAACACTCATAATTAATGAAGGGTGGTTAACAGAAATGGTCAAAAGGTAGATGTGAGTGGAAATGCTAGGAGGACATAAAACATATAGTGACTGTATTGGTGATATTCTTCAGAAAGGCCAGGTGCGTAGTACTCGCAACCAGCGTGCGTGTACAATCAGATGTATGAACGTACACGAGGCATACAATAGTAAGTAATTAAAAATAACGAACCATTTAATTTAATTATATGCCAAATGTCAGCTAGCATACTCCAATATACCAACAAACCAATTGAACTACACTCAAGCTGGACACATAGGCGTAGCCCTCCGTGTGCAGCAGTGGGGCACATGCCCATCTAAACTAAGAACACGTTAGAAACTTAGCTTGCTGTAGGCTAAATCATTCGCCTGCTATACACGTTGTACTGTGTATTGTAGTAAAATACACTGTGTTAAGGGTTAGCAGGGTCTATAATCAAAATCCCGGTCGGTAAGGGTTAAAAATCCTGATTATTTGAAAAAGCCCGGTCTTTACGACACGTCACGACAATTCACACAGTGGTGACCTGTCGCGCTGCGACAAAGTCGCGCCGCGTCGAACAGCCGCGTTGCCGCGATGCCATACAAAATGTACCACAAGCTGATGCTGTGCGACTAGTAGTCGCGCCAGTGTGAAAGGTGTTGCGTCGCGATAAATCGCAGAATGGCGATCCTGCGACCTGACGACCTGACCTGGTGACCTTGCGTCGACTTGCACGCTGGCGTGCTGTTCCAAGCGCCGCGACCATGGTGCGGTGCGACAGGCCCTGCGCGCACGCCGCAAGGCAAGCGCGCACGCAGACGAAGATGATACATGATTATCAGGATTTTAGAAAATCCGGTCTCGAATGAAATCCATTCTAAGCTCTTACGAGTAAAAGCCAGTCAAGACCGGATTTATCCGGTCATGGTGATAACGAAGTTTGCCATAGCGTCTTTCAAAATGTATACCTGCTTAGGTAGCATTTCAATATCGAAAACTAATCTAGGCATAGTACTTACCTACTTATAATAACATAGAAATCGTCAAGTAACTCAATCTCATTAAGGAAGGTTGTTTAAAAAATAAAATAAGTCTGAAGTAAAGGTTAATTAAGCGTATATTTAATTGGAATAATAAATGGTACGCTTATTACAAACTTTATGACTTTTGCAGGTGAAATTAAATTACTTACCTAAGCAGGCTTTTATATTTCGTTCGGTTTTCATTTGTAAACTAAACTGGTCTAAATTTCATTAGGCCCTATTCCTAGTAGGAAAGGTACTGAAATCAGTGAAAATGTAAAACAAAATACGACGTTACCTACTTATTTGCAAGGGTTAGCACGAGTACCTACCTGTCATTCCTGTCTAGATTAAATATGTTTGTTTTAGGTAAATAACACCATGTCTGTAAATCTAATTCCCTGCCTCTTAGTGAAGCGAGTAGAGATGGCAAATAAAAACGGATTGGTGAGTAACGAGTAACGAGTGCACGACGTGACGAGAGTTCTGGCCCGCCAAACGAGCATCGCTGAGCGAGTACTCACTTTCATAGCTCTTGTCGCTGCGACAAACTAGTCTAGAGAGAGAGTTCTCGCCGGCGGTGTTAACAGTCAGCGACCAATCCTACTAATAATTTTTGAAAGTAGGACTTGCTTGTACAATAATGTTCAACCTCCGTGCGGCTGAAGCCGCTAGCAATAGCTATCTATACTTCTATACTAATATCATAAAGCTGAAGATTTTCTTTGTTTGTTTGGTTAAAAGCGCTAATCTCAAGAACTACTGGTCCGAAATGAAAAAAAACATTTTGTGTTGGGTAGCCTATTTATTGAGGAAGGCTATACAACATCACGCTACAGTCAAAAGGAGCGGAGCAGCAACGAATAATGGACGAAAACTGGCAGGCAATTCGATGCGACGGGAAGGGTCACGGGAGCAAAAATTTGACGCGGACGAAGTCGCGGGCAGAAACTAGTTAATTAATATAACTCTTTTACTTACCTACAATCTTTTTTACGTTTCCTAAGCGAGAAGAAATCAGAGATATCTAAAAGAATTAGAGATATCTGTATCTTTACAAAGACACATATGCATTACTTTAAGCAACATACCGAGGTTATACCACGACAGAATAGGAGTATGTTTCGCAACCTCTTATTTCATCCAGCTGGACATAAAGATATTTATAAGGAAAATGTGTTCAATATGTGTATATTAATTTATAATACCTTACCAAACGATTTCAAATTGTTGCAGGGTAATGTTTTTAAAACAAAATTGACAGAGTAGTTACAGAAAAAGTGTTTCTATAGTATTAAGGAATTTTTAGAATTTAAAAATATTTGATTAGAGTATTAATTAATATTTTTTATGAATTATTTTATGACATTTGTATGTAATAATAATGTGTGGAAATAATGTAATAATTATATGATAATTTAGTGGGTGCGTGTATATTGTCTTTAGGTGTGTGTGTGTACGGAGAGAAATCAAATGCGGATTAGATTTGAATTATGTACTTTACTTCACGAAAGGATTTACATTGAGGAATTTGGTATAAAGATCGTAAGCGCGTCTATAGGCTATGGTGTCTGCGGGCGAACTGTCGGTCGCTTGGCACTGCGCATTTAACTCGAATACAAAATGAAGCGTCAGCGCCCACAACACTACTCCTCCCTTTTTTTTAAAAACACAAAAGTTTTTTTACAAAATACTATCATCATTCTAAAATCGAATATGTAACAAAATAACATCACCAAACACATTTCTGACTAACAGTACTACAAGTTACAAAGAATTTGCTTATACATCATTTTGGTTCTATATACTATGTCGTAAGCTGATATCTGTGCGCCTTTGCGCAACTTACAATGTACACTTTAAACAATGTTGTGACTACTGTAATGAAAGTTTTAAGTTTTATCATCACGCTACGATTACAAAAGGGTATCAGCAGTGTATGCCTTTATTTTACAAAAATCTTGTCACTTATTTCTAGCACAAAAATACAATTAGTGTTTTGTTAAAACAACAAGAATACACATTTAAAAAATCTTATGTTAACAACGAAATAATCTTAATACTAACGGTTTAAGGGTAGTCAACATGACGAACTACTCTGCAAAAATAAATTGGCACCCCTGAGAGTCCACAGTATTCGTCATGATGACGCCAAATAAAAAAAAACATTCACACTTGCGTTTTTACTTACATTATTAGACACATTAATCTATTTTAAAATTACACATATCTACTTCGCATAACTTGACTTGAATGGACGTTGGGCGATGATTTCTGAGCCGATTATCTTAAATTAGTTTTACTAAAATGTGTAGACTAGTGTCTAAGATGTCCTGACAAATATATTTTTAATGACATTCGATGTACGAGTATTTGACCTCAATTTAGTTACTGCTAATTTAACGATTTTTTAATGGTCTTTTGCTTACTCGACCAGTTCGCGTTGTATATATTTTGCTACTGGGTTTGCTCGTTTGAAAAGTTACTTTTTTCGGTTTTGTATCTTTCTTAATGTCAGTTTTATCCGTTATCTGTTTATCATAATTCTCCGATGGCGATTCATTTTCTATCAATATATATGCTGGTTTTAAATGGTCTATGGATACATTGGTTTGTCTGTCTGGCAACTGTACACGGTATACTTTATCATTTCTGCTGATGACGCGATATGGTCCATCATACGGAGATTGTAATGGTTTCCGTACTGCGTCATTCCTAATGAATACATAATCGCTAGTGCATAAATCTTTGTGTACAGAAATCTTGTGGGGTGACTTGTTTTCCCTACCGGACGGCTTTATTCCATCTATCACGTCCTTTAATTTTTTTACAAAACTGTTGTCATCGTAGGATTTCACATTACTGGCGTCGTAAAAGTCACCTGGTAACCTAATATTGCTACCATACAACATTTGAGCTCCGGTTACGCCTGTGTCAGACCTAATAGTTGTGCGTAACCCTAACATTACCGTTGCCAATTCGTCTACCCAGCTTTTTCTATCTAAACGAGCTTTTAACGCAGATTTTAATGATCTATGCCATCGTTCTACCGCTCCATTGCATTGAAGATGATAAGGAGTGGTACGCGTTTTTTGAATTCCCATTAACAACATTAGCTCTTTAAATAAATTACTTTCAAATTGTCTTCCCTGATCACTTGTGAGCTTTACTGGACAGCCATAACGACTAATCCAACCGTCATATAACGTTTTGGCTACTACTTCTGCAGTTATTTCTTTTATCGGAAACGCCTCTGGCCAACGCGTGAATCTATCTATGATTGTTAAACAATATCTGAATCCTTCAGGTGACGTTGGTAAAGGTCCTACAATGTCTATATGAATATGTTCAAAACGCTTACTACTCTCAAACGTTCCTAAATCTGAACTAGTATGTTTTGAACTTTCGCTTTTTGACATCTAATGCAAGTTTTTGCCCAATTACCGACATCCTTATTCATGTTTGGCCAAAAATATCTATTACTAACCAATTTCCTACTTGTCTTAATTCCTGGATGGCTCAAATTATGTATCAAATCGAAAGCTAAACGTCGGAATTTTCCAGTCAGGTACGGACGTGCAGTATCGGATGACATTTCGCACACTACGTACTTATCCGTTCCAAATAGAATAACACGTTTCAACAACACGTTGTTATTGTCATTTGAATCGCTTTGCATTTTTGCAAGCTCGACGTCCGTTTCCTGCGCAGCTGCAAGCTCTGAGAAATCGAGCATCGTGGGACACGATATAGTTGATACTCTAGATAAAGCATCTGCAACTATGTTATCGTTCCCTTCAATGTGCCTTATGTCTGTACTAAATTCGCTAATGAACATAATTTGCCTAGCTCGACGTGACGTTTCCCTATTCGTACCTGTTTTATTAAATGCAAAAGTTAAGGGCTTATGACCTGTAAATATAATCAACTCTTGACCTTCAACCATATTACGAAAGTGAATTATAGCCAAATAAATTCCTAATAGTTCTCTATCATAGGTGCTATATTTAATTTGAGCATCTGTCAACTTTTTAGAATAATAACCCAATGGTTTCCACTCGTTATTAACGTTTTGCTGTAATACTGCACCTACACAAGTGTTTGACGCATCGGTCATCAATGCCAAAGGAGTATCTGTCATTGGATACGATAACAAAACTACATTTCTTAGGTCTTCTTTGCATTGTTCGACATTGCGTTCGGCGTCTTCTGTCCAGTTAATTTTAGTTTTATCTTTACGCCTAGAATTTCCTAAGTACTTGTTTAACTCTGTTTGGTGATCAGCTGAGTGAGGAATACTTGCTCTATAAAAATTCAACATTCCCAAAAACCTTCTTAGCTCCTCAATAGTTCGTGGTTTGGGGAAATCTAAAATAGCTTGAACCTTATCTTCTAGGGGTCTAATTCCCTCTACGGATATGAAGTATCCTAAAAAAATCTAATTTTTGTTCACCAAAACTGCATTTAGAGAAATTAATAGTTATACCATATTCATTGAATCGTTCAAAAACTTTTTCTAAGTGTTCTTTATGCTGCGTTTCATTGTCTGACGCAATTATAACGTCATCAATATAATTAAATAAAAAATCTAAACCATGTAAAACATTATGATGCATGAAACGCTGAAAAGTTTGTGCCGCATTGCGTAATCCGAAAGGCATTCGCATGAATTCATATGAACCAAAAGGTGTTATCACAGCAGTTTTTTCAATGTCATTTTCCGCGACAGGTATACAATTTTATGCTCGATTTATATCTAATTTAGAAAAAATCTTCTTATTTGCCAAAATGTACGTAAAATCATGAAGAAGGGGCACGGGGTAGCGATCCGGTTTAGTGATCGCATTTAAACGCCTGTAATCTCCGCATGGCCTAATATTACCGTCCTTCTTGGGTACTACAGCAGGGGACTTGCCCAAGCGCTATGACTCGGCCTACAGATCCCAAGCTCTTGCATAACCCTAAATTCATTTTTGGCTTTTTGATCTGTCGGCTACTTAGTAAAACCACCGTTGCGATTGGATGCTAGTTTATTACTGGGCTACACAACGTAAATGGTGCAGGCACGCACACAAAGGTACTCACACATACACATACACATCACTCCTCCGACACTATTTACAAAAATACAGTTTGACAGTTAATAATTACAATTTTACACCTTATAATTTATCTTACGTCTACAGCTTCGAGTCGGTCTTGTAGGCTGTGGCTCTAAAGAAGGATCGCCGTTATCTTCGGCTACTTCTTGATTATTATGATCGTTGATATCTTCGCTTTGAGCCTCAGCCCACTCATCCTCCTCCTCAATATCATTACCCTCGCCTTCTATAGCCTGCGATTCAATAACGGATGGTAATGTTTGTGGTGCCTGCGCCTCCCCCACGGGTGGGGTGCGCGGGCGCGGCGGCGGTGAGTGCATGGGGCTCATGACAGCAGCACGTGCGCCGCTCATCTCGCTGTTAGCGACGATTGCACCTGTATATTTCCTTATCTGGTCAATATGCCTTCTACAGTTTACATTATAATCCTTAACTAATATTTCGAACATGCGATTACCTATTTTTTTATTATTTTACCTAAAACCCATATTTCTTTCCTAGCTATGTACCATTTTAACCATACTTTGTCACCTATAATTAATGTTCTTTTAATTATGTTACTTTCATTGTTTGTTTCACTATTATGACTATTTTCCAGTAACAAGTCCAGCCTTGTTGCTATTTTTCGGCCAAAAATAAGCTTTGCTGGACATTCGCCCGTTGCACAATGAGGCGTGTTGCGATATTCGTACAAAAATCCTAACAGGTTTTCGTTAATCACATTTTGCTGACTGTTTTCACTAATGGCACATTTTATCATTTTCTTACATGTTTTTACAGAATTTTCGGCCTGTCCGTTACTGGAAGGATGATAAATTGGGGACGTTATATATCGGATACCGTTCATTTCACAGAAATGTTTAAATTCATTCGACTTAATTTTTACATCATTATCCGATACTATGAGTTATGACACCCGGTATACCGAACCTTGAAAACAGTTCTTTTAATTTTGTTATAAGCGCCCGACTTGAAGTACCGCTACTCATATGTAAACACTCCAACCATTTACTATATGAATCCACGACGATCAAATATACATGTTGATTTATAGTCATGTAATCAATGTGCAAGCGTTTCCACGGAGCAGAGTCGCGCGGCCAGGGAGCAGGGGGCGCGCGCGGCGGCGCGGCGCAAGTGCCGGCGCACGTGTGGCACGCGCCCACCCATTCCTCTATGTCCTTATCTATTGATGGCCACCAAAATCGGCTACGAGCTGCACTCTTTGTTTTTACCACACCAAAATGACCCGAATGTAATTCCTGTAATAGCCTATTTCGATACACCGCTGGTATCACAACTCTGTGGCCTCGGAAAATACAACCGTTTTCAACCTCCAAATCCGTTTTGCAGTTAAAATAGGGGTGTATAAGTTTACAATTAATTTTTCGCGGCCAGCCGTTCTGCACGTATTTAATCACTGTTTGTAAAATTTCATCCTTACCAGTTTCTCTTTTTATATCGCTGAATTTTAGAGGGGCGACGTTGGCGTCTAAGAAATTTAGGAAAGATAAAAAAAATTTCACTTGTGGACAGTGACCTTGAGGCGAACGCAAGCGGCCGCTCGAGGCGCGCGCGCTCGTGATCGCGTTGCGCCAGCACCGCGCCTAGGCCGGCCGGCCCCGCGTCTACCGTCAACACCAATTGTGCTGAGGGATCAAAGTGGGCTAGCACTCTTTCTGATGCGAGCTCGACCTTTACGCTATTGAATGCACGTTCGTGATGTTCGCCCCACTCCCATTGCGCTTCTTTTCGCAATAACTCATGCAGCGGATGCAACTTAGCTGATGCATTCGGTATGAAATTACGATAATAGTTTATTAAACCTATGAATCGCCTAACTTCGTTGACATTTGTTGGCCGCGGTGCATTTGTAATAGCTTCCGTTTTTAGGGTTCCGTTGCCAAATGGCAAAAAACGGAACCCTTATAGATTCGTCATGTCTGTCTGTCTGTCTGTCTGTCTGTCCGTCTGTCTGTCTGTCTGTCTGTCCGTCTGTATGTCACAGCCACTTTTCTCCGAAACTATAAGAGCTATGCTGTTGAAACTTGGTAAGTAGATGTATTCTGTGAACCGCATTAAGATTTTTACACTAAAATAGAGAAAAAATAAAAAAATTGGGGTTCCCCATACTTAGAACTGAAAGTCAAAAATTTTTTTTTCATCAAACCCATACGTGTGGGGTATTTATGAATAGGTCTTCAAAAATGGTAATGAGGTTTCTATTATCATTTTTTTCTAAACTGAATAGTTTGCGCGAGAGACACTTCCAAAGTGGTAAAATGTGTGTCCCCCTCCCCGTAACTTCTAAAATAAGAGAATGATAAATCTAAAAAAAATATATGATGTACATAACTATATAAACTTCCAACGAAAATTGGTTTGAACGAGATCCAGTAAGTAGTTTTTTTTTAATACGTTATAAACCGTAAACCGCAATTTACCTTTAATTCAATCTACTCAAACATAAAAATTAAAAAATAATAATTTCATAAACATAAACCTTATGGATAAACCGAGGATACCTACAGGTTTGTACGGAACCCTCGGTGCGCGAGTCCGACTCGCACTTGGCCGGTTTTTTTAGGGCATGTTCGTAATCCATTTTTAGGGTTCCGTTGCCAAATGGCAAAAAACGGAATCCTTATAGATTCGTCATGTCTGTCTGTCTGTCTGTATGTCTGTCTGTCTGTCCGTCCGTATGTCACAGCCACTTTTTTCCGAAACTATAAGAGCTATGCTGTTGAAACTTGGTAAGTAGATGTATTCTGTAAACCGCATTAACATTTTTACACTAAAATAGAAAAACAACAATAAATTTTGGGGTTCCCCATACATAGAACTGAAATTCAAAATAATTTTTTTCATTAAACCCACACGTGTGGGGTATCTATGAATAGGTCTTCAAAAATGGTATTGAGGTTTCTAATATAATTTTTTCCTAAACTGAATAGTTTGTGCGAGAGACACTTCCAAAGTGGTAAAATGTGTGTCGTCGTCCCCCCCCCCCCGTAACTTCTTAAATAAGAGAATGATAAAACTAAAAAAAGTATATGATGTACATTATCATATAAACTACCAGCGAAAATTGTTTTGAACGAGATCGAGTAAGTAGTTTTTTTTTAAAACGTCATAAATCGTAAACCGCAATTTACCGTTCATTCAATCAGCTGAAATATAAAAATTAAAAAAAACACATTTCTTTTCATAAACATAAACCTTATGCATAAACCAAGAATACCTACAGGTTTGTACGGAACCCTCGGTGCGCGAGTCCGACTCGCACTTGGCCGGTTTTTTATCTATAATGTAGCCGAGATAAGTGACACTATTCTGAAGAAAACAACATTTTTCTTTATGTAATTTTAAACCGGCTTCTTTCAATCTATGTAACACTTCGTTTAACCTGCTATAGTGTAATTTTCTAGTTGGCGCAGTTACACAGACGTCATCCAACCATATGCTAACACCTTCTATATCAATCAATAATGATTCCATCGCTCTTTGGAAAATGGCTGGGGCGTTTGCCAAACCATACACAAGTCGCGTATATTTAAAAAAACCTTTTTGTGTACTGATCGCGGTTAGCTCTTGTGACGATTCATCTAGAACAAATTGGTTATAGGCATTACTAAGGTCTATTTTGCTGTAACACTCCCCTCCACCTAAATTGGCAAACACCTCTTCTATCCTAGGCATCGGATATTTATCTATTTCTAGGTCTTTATTTAATGTTATTGAAAAATCACCGGCTATCTTAACCTTCCCGTTTTCTTTCAGCACTGGCACAATAGGGGTTCCGTATTTTGGAAATTTAATCGGCTGTAATATCCCTAAACCAATGAGTCGATCTATCTCCTCTTCCACCTTTTTCTTTAAAGCGAAAGGAACAGAACGTGGCTTAAAAAATTTTGGTTGTGCACCTTCTTTTAAAACAAGTTTCACCTCAAATTTATAGAACCTACCTAGTTCGTCAGTAAACAAGTCGGAGTATTTTGATAAAAGTAGCTGCACTTCTTTCGTATCGGGCTCTGTTTTTGGTTGAGTTTGAATGTTGTTGATATCTGAAGTAAAATATATGCTAAACGTCGACATAAAATCTCGTCCCAGTAACGGTGGACCTCCGTTAGGCAATACAAATATCTTAATGCAATGGGTATTGTTTAAGTACGTAATTTGACCTTCAAAATATCCCAAGGGCGAAATTTTATGGCCATTGTACAGACACATTCTTAGGTTAGATTTTATTAAAATACGATCAGAGAAAAATTTCTTATAAAGTGTTTTGGAAATTACACTTGCCCCTGACCCTGAATCCAACTCCATATCTAATCCTATTGAATCGATCGACACTTTTATTATTATAGGCGCGTTATTAACATACCTTACATTAAATAGCTCACATTCCTCGCAATCCGTTTGGCCCGGAATAATGTCCTCCGTGCTCAAGCAATGTAAACGCGATTCACCCTTTTTAGCACTGCATATTTTCTTTAGATGTCCTTTCACACCACACACTTGGCACTGATAGTTTTTAAAACAACACTTTTCAGCGTCATGGTTTCTGAGACCGCACACTGTACACTGACGAAACTCCTCGGAACTGTTGTTCGAGCTGCGGGTAGCCGCGGCGGGCTCGGCGCGCGCGCGCTGCCCGCGCTGCCCGCTCAGCCGGTACACAGGTTCGTCCTTGATCTGCGTGGCCTTGTCGATTGTCGCCGTGATGTCGCCTACTGCTGCGGCCCCGGATCGAGCCAATCGCGCGTAGGCAGCCTGTTGAGCTACCTCCAACGCCTTTGCAAAAGTGAGTTTGCTGATATCCTCTTCAAACAGCCGGTCACGTTCCCGACACGGTGCAAGCCCGAGGATGAATCGGTCTCGCAGCAGCATATCCAGTGCCACACCAAACTCACAGTTAAGGGCCCACCTTCAAAGTGAATGATAGTAGGATGGGCGTGGTTTATGACGGGTCAACCTAAAGTGGCCGGCCGCCGCAAACTTATATCTGAACCGTTTATAGAGAATAGGAAAACCAGCGGCCAAAAGTTGAACTAATGACAGAAAATGTCTCGAAATAAAAAACCGTTACTAATTTAGCATAGCCTTGCTGTAAGCACTATTCCTGTCACTGTTGCACATCTGTCAAACAACAATAGCAAGGTAGAGACGGAAACATCTTAGAAAAAAGTACGTGAAAGTAGCATAAATTTAGTCGGTCTATGAAATTTTTGCACATAGCGTGCTATGGAGTAGACAAATAATACAAATATTTAATTATAAGCAATAAAACTATCTTACAGCAATAAATTATCTTCTTTATCTATACGTAATATTATAAATGCGAAACTAATTCTGTCTGTCTGTCACGCTTTCACGACTAAACCTTATTCGTTACCCATTAACCCTATTAATTCCGCGACTTCACCTGCGTCCGCGTAACGTAAGATTTACGCAGACGAAGTCGCGGGAAAAAGCTAGCTAATATTTATGTACCGATGTTGGGTAATACGAGATTGTTTAACTCAAAATAATTAAAAATATACAATAAAAAAATTAAGTATTTATATTACTAGTCATCGCCCATTGGTCGAAATTCGACCGTGCTTCATTTGAATAGAAATATATTATTAAGTGAAAAAAAATATATAATAATAAATATAAAGGAGGTAATAATAATAAGTATATAAGGTACTAAGGAGCTGCTCCTCATTGATATGACCATTAGCCAACAAGTTCGTCGTTCCCGAAAGGATATGTCGACATGTTGGATAGACTATGAGAAGGCCTATGACTCGGTGCCACATACATGGCTCATGAGGGTGCTGGAGTTATATAAAGTCGATGCATCTCTTCGCACCTTCCTGATTTCATGTGTGAGGCAGTGGAAGACGGTCCTTCGCTATCCAGGATGTTGAAATATCCAAGGGAACAGCGAACCGATAAGGATCGGGCGAGGCATATTTCAGGGTGATAGTTTGAGTCCGCTTTGGTTCTGCTTAGCCCTGAATCCTCTAAGCACACTGCTGGAGGATTCACGCATAGGCTATCGGATGAGGAGAGGTGGTCAGGTTATATCCCACCTCCTTTACATGGATGACCTAAAACTCTTTGCCCCCAACAATTTTCAACTGATGGAGCTACTGAAAGTAGCTGAAACCTTCAGTAGCGCCATCAGAATGGAATTTGGTGTGGACAAATGTGCGGTCATGCATGTAAAGCGAGGGGAGATTGTGGAATCCGTGGGAACCCAACTCTCGGATTCCATAAACCTCCGAGCCCTCTCCGCAGCCAAAACCTATAAGTATTTGGGTATGTCGGAAGCGTTAGGCATCAATGTTACTGACATGAAGCAATCACCCGTAACACAGGTATTCAATACCTTCTTCGGGCACCAGTTTCTCACAAATGTTATTATATATTTTTAATTAGTTTAAGCACTTTATGTACCAACCTGCAACATTTGTGATGAGAAAATAAATCTAATCGTTGAAGGAGCGCTTCTTTGGCCGCCTGAAGAAAGTTTTTAATAGTCTTCTATCAAGTGGAAACAAGGTGCGCACCTTCAACGGTTGGGTCATGCCGGTTTTGATGTACTCTGTCGACATACTCAAATGGACTCAAACCGAACTCAACGCCCTGGACAGGAGGGTCCGTACGCTGTTGACTGCATATCGAATGCATCACCCACGGTCATCGGTAATGAGACTGTATATCCCGCGAAAGTGTAGATGTCGAGGTTTTTTAAACGCTAAGACTCTCCACAATCGCGAGATATGCAGCCTCAGGGAATATTTCCTAGAAACCGACGTGGGGATGCATCGAGATGTGGTCGCGGTTGACAAGGGCCTTACCTCGCTCTCCATGGCTAACGAGAACTGGCGTAAACCTGTAATACTCGACACTAATGACCGCATGAAGGTATGGCAGAGTAAGGAGCTCCACGGACGCTATTTCCGGGCCTTACATGGATCCGATGTAGATCTACTAGCGTCCGTAGCCTGGCTGCGTTTCAGTCACCTCTTTGGGGAAACCGAAGGTTTTGTCTGTGCAATTATGGACGAAGTTATGATGACGAACAACTACCGGAGATTTATTGTGAAAGATGGCACGGTTGACATCTGTCGGGTATGCCACCGTCAAGGAGAATCAATTAGACACATAATTTCCGGGTGTTCTCGACTAGCTAACGAAGAATACTTGCATAGGCTCAACCTAGTAGCTAGGATTATCCACCAGCAACTTGCTCTGAAATACAGTCTTGTGGAATCAGAGGTGCCGTACTACAGGTATGTGCCCGACCCAGTTCTCGAAAATGGAAATATCACATTGTACTGGGATCGATCCATCATCACTGACAGGACTATTGTTGCAAATAAGCCTGATATAGTGGTGGTGGATCGAGTAGAGCGGCGCACAATGATTGTTGACATAACGGTCCCACATGACGAGAACCTCCTGAAAGCTGAGAAAGATAAACAGATCAAGTATCTTGACTTAGCAGCTCACGAGGTTGTTGACATGTGGGATGTGGATTCAGCGATCATTGTGCCGATAGTCAACGGCTTGATAGCCAAGAGCCTTGACCAACATCTAAGGAGGCTCTCGTTAGGCAGCTGGATCAAGGGCTTGATGAATCAAGCCCTTGACTTGCGCTTTCTGAAGAAAGCGGTACTTCTGGATACGGCTCGTACTGTCAGGAGGTTCCTCTCTCTGGAGCTCTGACCGCCGGTAGCTTGGACCCTGTTCCCGATACCGGTGGGCTACTATTTATTATATTTTTATAATTTTTTTATTTTAATATTTAAAAATATAATTTATATGTTTGTACAATGAAATAAAAGAATATAAAAAATAGTATGGTATTAATATTGAAAATAATGAAAATAATGTATTTTTACGCATAATTAAAAAAAAAATTGCATTCGTCACTTCTTCTCTGTATAAACTATATGTGTGCGAAATTTCATACTCCTCCGTCCACCCAATTTTCGTAAAAAGGGTTCCAAAATTTTCGCTTCACGTATTAATATATAGATTTACAACATGAAATTAAAAATAACGAATTAATCTTCTAGAGGTCTATGAATAAAATATATGATGGTGTTTAAGAGATTAATAACAATTTCATTTCACCGATTACTATACATTTATTTGGTAAATGACAATTACAATATTTTACATAGACTTCGTCCATTACGAAATACTAGTTATGAGTATTTTTTCACCTTATTTTACAAGTTATTTATATTTCCTTCAAGGTCAATTTCGTATGGCAATGTGTATGATAAATGTTAAAATTACTTGACTTATACATACATATTTTAGTAATTACGTGTGACTGCGGTTAGAAAATCAAAACCGATATTATTGCCGATATTTTGTAACTATGTCTAGATTATATCTTTTTATTTGGGTGTTTTACCCGACTGCAGAGGGCAATGTGTTTATCAGCCTATTAACTCGTATGTATGTTTGTTCTTTTATTAATTTTATTTTTCATTACAGTTATTTTGGGGTTAGGGGTAATTTAGAGATGGAGTACACAAATATTTTGCTAAACAGTCTTCATAAGGTTATAGAAGTATGTTTAGTGTTATTCAAAACAGAGTAAAACACCATTGTTTTGATCATCCATAAAATCTTGTAGGAATGAAAAATTATAAATAGCCAATATGTTTTCAGAAAGCACTCTTGTCTACAAGAGTGCTTTGATTAGATATCGAGAAGCAGTGGTGGCTCAGTGGCAACGGCTACTACTTACAAGTTCGAACCCGAGCAGACGCTTTACTCTGTGTAAATTATTTCAACACCACTGCTCTCAAAACTGTGAAGGAAAACATCGTGAGTAAACATGTCTTAGAACTAAAAAATCGAAGACATGTGACATCTACCAACCCGCACTGGGCCCGCGTGGTGGATTATGTCCCACTCTCTCTCACCGAGAGGAGGCCTGTGTCCCAGCAGTGGGAACGTTATAGGCTGCTAATGATTAGTTATCAAACACGGTACATATAGGGTTCGAAACAGCTAGGCTCGGCTTCAGGCCACGTGCCTTGTCAGGATGGCTTCGTGAAGGTAGAGAGGAAGAAGAGGAAGAAGCTTCGTAGTCGGAACTAGTGTGGGACCGCGCTAGCAGGACTCAGTATGCTGCTGCGTCCAGCTACACTAACGACGCAGCTCTATGTGTCCCGTCAACATTACACCACGAAGGTTGAGGAGATCGTGGAGTTTGTACGTGTTAATTCCAACTGGACCTTGAGGGTCGAGAAGTTGGAACCGTGCCACAACACAAACTTCAAGTCATTCGTGGTCCGAGTTCCAACTCATCAAATCGAGACCTTCCTCAAGGAAGAGTTTTGGCCGAAGGGTGTCGTGTATCGGCGATTCCGTGGAAGGCTACGCGATACTACGCAGCGCAACACGTCGCCGTCACTTCGTGTACAATAGTTATGTTTACGTGGTTTTTTTGTATGTATGATACTCTGTATTGTATTATGATTTGGGTTTTTGTAGCCCGAAATAAACTGATTTGATTGATTGATTGATACATGAAATTAAAATTTATATTTTCAATAAAACTTCACATCTGCTATAAATGATAAATGATTTTATTTCTGTAAGTAGGTTTGTACAAACACTTTTACATGCCAATGATATTTTTTTAAACTAGTTTGGTGTTTGACACAGCCTATTTAAATCATTACCCTTCTTTGAGCTGCTGTCAAGTAAAACCTCACCTTTTTTACAATTCTAATGCTACTCCATTCATTCGTTGTGCTGTATTTGAAGTGACAGTACTTCACATATAGAGATATATTGTTGACATACTTCAACCCTAAAAACAAATTATATATTTTATTTTATTTCTAAATGCATGATTATTATAAGTTTTTGGGATAAAACAGACGTTCTTCTCTAGAAAATTAGGTGTTTACTCAATATTACTTTACAAAGTAAGAATAGATTGTTGCTGTAATGCCTTAGTGAAGGTGGTGAATTCGATTTACTGTTATGATCATCTTATTGGTATTTCATTCTTGCAAAATGAATAAATTAATTGCCCTGTGCAGGCACTCCTAACCTTGAAGGTACTGTTCAGTTTTGGTTTATGGTTCTTCCCATTTTCATACATAATTTAGGTCGGTGGTAAATGGCTAAATGGTAATAGAAAAAGAATGTTATATTATTCACAGTCACAAAAATAGACACATATACTTACGAAATACAAAATTATTTGGAAAGCCAACACTTATTATATTAAATCATTACAGCAAAATGCTTAACTACTACCTTTTTCTGTGAACACAAATATTTAAAAAACGTAATTTTAATCGCACCGATTGTAAAAAAGTGACATAGGTTCGTCGTCGATGAGCCCTACTGGGCGACTGATTTATGAACGAACGAGAGTGATGACACTACTTATGATAGGCAAAAGAAGAGATGGCGATAATGTGTGTGCGCTTGGAACAAAATAACGTATGTGCCAAAACGAATCGCCGTTTTTTATGAATGAAAAGTATTATTAAAACGAAAACTCTTTTACAAAAACTTAGATACAATTATAATCAATGTTTTAAAGTAAACTATGTTTAATAATATATTCACATCGCGCGTTGAGGCTAAAAAAATCACAATCATAGATAGAACTTTGCGATTTTTTTGTATCGAGAAAATTTCATCGTATCGTGTATTCCTTTTACAGGATACTAGATCATATAGTCAAAAAACATACACTAAAAGATTAAGTACGGATGCCATACGGTAAGAAAGGTACGCTAAAAAGAAAAAGCACGTTTATCTCGCTACGTCACCTTAACGGCTAATCCTCTTACACGAGCAGCCCAATCTTCGACACTCTCGCCATCAGATCTCCTCGCCTCATAAAACTTCTCTCTATCAGCAAAAATACAACGTCTCGGCGTGAAATGCTTGTCTAATTTTTCTACTAGATCCTCGAACTTTACTTCTTCGAGTACATCCGGGTGGAGTAAGTTCCGTGCAAGGCGGTAGCTGTTATCCGAAAGATGCGTCAGTAACAAGGCACTTTTATTTTCGGTTTTAATACTGTTCAGCTTTATAAACTGTAATAGCCGACCTTTAAATATAGGCCACTCTTGGGCGTCGTGATCGAAACTTGTGAGATTTCCGAATATATTCGACATTATACACGAACTTTTTTTTTCTTTGTAAAACGTGGGTAACTCGTCGCCAGTGATCTGTCGGCTACTTAGTAAAACCACCGTTGCGATTGGATGCTAGTTTATTACTGGGCTACACAACGTAAATGGTGCAGGCACGCACACAAAGGTACTCACACATACACATACACATTACTTTTACATACCTGTCTGGTGGAAGCTATCTGGCTCGCGCGTGCAATGGAGTACCTGTTGTCTCTATGTGATGACAAACGCCATGTTTAAGTGTCTCCTTATATGAAACAGGCTTAGTTAGATCTGGGAACTTACTCAATAACTCGTAATAGTGGCAATTATCAATAATGGTTTTTACAGTGGGCTCAGTCGAACTAGAGAGATTTCCTCTCGTGCTTAAATTAGTAACCTCATCCACTAACCTTCGTCCGTTCAAGTCAATTAACAACTTATGATTAGCTAAGAAGTCAGCACCTAATATTGGTTGCTGTACGTCCGCTTTCGTAAATAACCAACGGAACGCTCTTCTAAGATTTAAGTCTAGTTCTAAAATATGTGTACCGTACGTAGTAATCTCGGTACCGTTCGCAGCGTACAACTTATAATTAGCACTATTTGCGTTAGCACTTTTAAATACGGCCTTGCGAGGTAGAACAGACACATTTGCGCCACTATCCACTAAAAAGTTCAAACCTGAATTCCTGCCCCGGACACATAGACGGTGATTGACGTGCGCGCGGTCACAACCTCCCGTCGCTGACTGCACCGACTCTAGTTTTCCGATGGCTTGGCGTCTTTCTTCTTCCAGTTGCACGGTTGAACACACTTATTCGCCTTGTTGCGGAACTTGAAGTGGTATTTACACAACCAGTTGGGGTCGTCGTCAGGTGCTCTCTCATTTCTAGACCTGGAACTTGATCTGGATCGAAATCTTCTGGACCCGTAACTTCTCGAGCGACCTCTGGAACTGTTCTCGATCTTGCTTAATCTGTCGCTTAGTTTATTTATTTCTGCTATCACTAAATTATCTTTGTCCGATTGTCCTGGTTCTTCCTTAACGCTTGAAACGCTGTGAATCGGGGTGATAGTCTCAGCGACCTTGTCTGCGATCGACGCCAATTTCTCCATGTCTTCCTCATCCGTCACTGTCAAAACGCCACGTACCGATGGTGGTAAATGATTCTTCCACATTACCTTGAGTGTTTCGTCGGTAACTTTTCCTCTGGCCAGGTCTCGCATTTTTCGTTGGAGGTGCGATGGCTGTTGATCGCCTAGCTCCATTTCTCCAATCAACTTCTTGATTTGTCGTTCTGCTGACTCCTTGTAGACCAAAATAAGCTTTTTTTTAAAGCCTCATATTTCTTTTCTTTCGGCGGATCTAGTAGGCCGTATATCCGCGACTTGCTCGGTGACTTCCAGGTTCAGTTTTGATAATAAAATCCGATACTTGGAATCGTCGGACATCTTCTGCGGATTTACGATCGCCTCTGCTTTGACGAACCATAATTCCGGTGCCCTTGGCCAAAAATCTACGATCTTGTCAGTTATGGAGACGGGTGAGAGGACATATTCATCGGTGGACAGTTTTGCTTCCATTTTTGTTCATGGATACGGATGGATATGGACGAAAGTATAACCGTATAGACGCGAGTTGAGTTGCCCGTTCTCTCGACGTACACACTTTAAAAGTCACGTCACACTTTTGTCACGAGACTTTTGATCACGTCGGGGTCACCAATTTAGTGGGTGCGTGTATATTGTCTTTAGGTGTGTGTGTACGGAGAGAAATCAAATGCGGATTAGATTTGAATTATGTACTTTATTTCACGAAAGGATTTACATTGAGGAATTTGGTATAAAGATCGTAAGCGCGTCTATAGGCTATGGTGTCTGCGGGCGAACTGTCGGTCGCCGGGCACTGCGCATTTAACTCGAATACAAAATGAAGCGTCAGCGCCCACAACAATAATAATGTTCTAATAATATAATCTGCATGATAATCAAGTCTGACATTTAAACATAAATAATTTGCACGCTTGCTTGCAGGCAGAATACAATAACTTTAAGGCTGTAAGATCTTCCCGTGTAAATGATGTATGTCTTGCAAATAAATATTTTGAATTTGAATTTGAATTTGAAAATCGTTGATCGAGTCACGTCCTCGTCGATGGTAGGACAGGTGTGCTATACTCGCCAATCGCTAACTGCGCAGCATCATTCTCAGTAAACAATATGTATAAGTATCAGACATACCTTATCTTTAGAAGCCCATTTCAACCACATCCTATAATCAAAATGTCAGTCTTCTCCCCTTATTACATCCTTAATTTCACTAATTATTCTCTTAATTAATTCTAAATTATCTGTCGACCTTTTTCTCCAAAGATTTTCTTTCGTATTTTTTTTTTTTGCCTCAAACAAATTAACATCCAGAGCAGACCTTGGAAAGGTCCTTAAAATGAATGAAGGAAAGAAATTAATTAAACAATATAACATTTAATAGGCGTCTTATTTTCCGGAAAAAAGTCCGGTATAAAATACCAGAAACGATAAAATTTTATAAATAAATTGAACTACGTTGGGCCACAAAAAGGATGAATGAAAGGCAATTGTATGCAGCTGAGATGAAAATATAGGGATGTGTGGTGTTACAATTGTTACAGTGAATACTTACTAGATAGAATAAGAAATTACTACCTACATAAGAGGAAATTCTGCAAATTGCACCGATAGCTGAAAAGTTGTGTAGAAATTAGTTGTCATGGGCCCGTGATACAGAAGAATCAGGAAAACGTCGTGAGGAAAGTTTTGAGTATAAATGGTCGGGATATAAGAGTAGTGAAAGACCAAAGAAACGATGGATGTACTGTGTGAATGAAGATATACAAGGTGTAGTTTTGGATCTGCAAAACATTTTAGGAGGTAATTATGTTAGTGATTCTCGACCCGAATCAACAATAAAATAGGCAGGTATTTTTTTTTTCATTTATTTTAGTTCAACTAACGTGCCACGTTCGTTTCGTAGAAATGTTGGCGGAGCCTCATACAGGCTGTCGTCACTGGTCATTGCATTCACGCACACAGTGACATGAAGCGCGATAAATCGCATTGGGTGATTCTGTTTTGGTTATTAAGAGAGTTATTCTGAAAAACAATAAAATTGAAAAGTCTAAAAATAAAAAGTATTATTGATTTGACTTTGTATCGTATTGTTATATGATTATTTACGAGTCTCAAAACAACCTCCTCAAATGTTTTGGAGGTTCAAAACTGCACCTTGTATACATATATAGGCAGGAGATGACTACCGAAATGACACTAATAGAGAAGTGTGGACAAAAAATACATGCTGCGCCGACCACAATCAAATTAAGATAAAGGCAGGTGAGTGATGAATTAACGGTTCATGTACACACATATAAGCAGACAAGAAGAATAGTTCTTTTTTTTTTTAAACTTACAAAAGTGATACTTATTTCTAAGAAATGCTTTTTGTAGTTTATTTTTTGGAACGAAGTTCCATATGGCGCGTTGCGAAAGGGGGCTAGACGGAAATTAAGAGAAAAAATTGTAACGACACTTTTTAACCGACTTCAAAAAAAGGAGGAGTTTTCTCAATTCGACCGTATATATATTTTGTTGTTTGTATTTGTTTGTATGTTGTTGTTGTTTTTGTTTTGTTGTGACTAGAGAGAGAGAGAGAGAGAGAGAAAGAGAAAGAGAGAGGGAGAGAGAGAGAGAATATTTTTGTTGGAGGGAAGGAACTTCGTTCCATCCGGGTGTCCCTTGACACCTCTCCAGTGTTTTTCTTAAAGGTAGGGGTTAAGTTTTGCGCGGTATTAAACAGATCGGTGAATCTACCTATCGGTTCAGATGATAAATTGAGAGACAGACAGACGGGCACACATTGGGATTTACAAAGATCGCGCACAGCAAACGGAAACATAAATTCAAACGGTTTTTTTTAAATCGAAAATGCAACGATGTAGGATTGGACCCGAAAGCCGCACGACCCAAAATATCGATGTTTTGTCATATCGTAAGACCCGTGGGAAGCAAAGGCGAGCGCTAGTTTTGCTACAACAATAAACATAAAGGTACTACACATAGCCACATTATACTATCAAATTGTGCAGGATGTAATAAATGATAATGTACGTGGTATCTCGTATTTAATTTGCATTGTCGTCCCACATTGTTATATTCAAATAAGGGGAGAGATAGGGTTGGTAGGGATGGGATTTCGGATGTTATCCATATATGTGGATACAGTTTCCGTATGACACTATAGGATACATATATCGTATGATACTTAACAGCTTCCAGTTAATGTTTATTTTTTGTGATCGTTGAATAAAGTGGATAATAAGTTAGATGCCTACCTACACAAAATATTTAGTCAGTTTCTTCAAAGATTGTTTAACAGTTCATGGACATATGGCCTACGTTTCTGTTTAGGTTTTTACTTTATAATAAGTAATGTAAAAACATAATATTAATAAAATATGTAGTAACATTTCGCCAATTAAGTTAAAGTCCCATGTATTAAGGGGCGAGCCTATAGTCAAATTTGCCATCAATTGGGCATAAATCCAGACTCTGGATTACTGAGATTATTTATAACTAGCTTCTGCCGGCGACTTCGTCCGCGTCAATTATTGCTCCCTTGACCCTTCCCGTCGCATCTAATTGCCTGCCAATTCTTGTTCATTTTTCTTTGCTGCTCCGCTCCTTTTAATTGTAGCGTAAAATTATATAGCCTATAGCCTTTCTCAATAAATAGGCTACCCAACACAAAAAAAAATCATTACGGATCAGTAGTTCCTGTGATTACCGCGTTCAACCAAACAAACAAACACTCTTCAGCTTTATAATATTATATAAAGTATAGATTAGTTATGCTAAAATGACGTCTAATTAGAATGTTTGTAGTAGTGCCCCTAATCCACTCCATTTTATTACAAAACTATTTTCCGGACTTGGCTAAAGCCGCAATGGCAATGTTGCCATTTCGGATATCGGATCTACAGCTGGCTTTGCAGCTGGCACATCACTCGAATGAATTCCCTTTGGTTCTTGTTTTGATAGAGGCGTACCACGTCAACATGTAAATGTTTATATGGTACATTTCAACTCTGTTCTGTATATGTATAACTGCTTCCCTATGTAATTTGATTAACAGAGTTATCTGAAAATTAGAAGTTTCTGAGTGGTATACTCTCAGAAACTTCATGAAAATACAGAGTGGCTGGAACATCGACTCGCAATTCAAACCAAATCATCGGCTCAAATGTTCTTATTATTTTAGTTTTTTTTTATCACAAATGTCGTCATTAATGCAATCTGAAAGGAGAATGCTCAAAAGTGGTACCAAAAAGTCTCATGCATCAAGACCAACATTTTGGAGTAATTAGTTTCATATTTTTTTACGACGTTACACATCGGGGATTTAGTTTTTGAACAGGGAATTTATTTTTAAGCTTAAAAGTATGGATATTGTTATACTTCCTATGAATGACGTTCCGTTTCACTTCACGTGATAAATGATTAACATAACCTTGATTTTTGAAAGTGCCATGTTCACTGTAAAAATAATACTCTGCCGATTCCATATTAATTAAAAAAAATAAACTAGAATAGAATATCTATTTAAAAGATTATCATTATTTTATCTGGTTTTATTATGGTTAATTACCCGTTCCCAACGGTTAAAAAAGATATAGAATGCAACAGAATAGATTTATCTGTGCATCTGACATTTTGCGCATGTAGTCTGTAGTCTTTGGTTTGCGCTAGCGAGTAGCGAGTACCGTCTGTGTTTTTGAGATTGAGATTGAATAATTATTGAATTGTTTTGCAAAGTAGAACTTGTTTGGATTTTCTGAACCTTTTTTGTGAGTAATTCATTGTGCAAATATGTGGAGTCGGTCGACCGATTGACATCGTCAGTCACCCGGCAAAACCGGCGATGTATCAAAAGTCCATATTTGATACCCAGAAACCTACCCACATATCATTAGAACAAGAGTCTACTCCAATGATTAACTTGTTACAGTCTTGGATAACTCCTACTCAGGTAAGCAGATCTTATTTTACTCTTTGATATATAGGTACTTATGAATGTCAGGCACCTATTTCCTGACTAATCTTTTAATGAATGTACCAGCTTACAAAACATTATTTTTATAGAATGAATGAAAACATTTTTGGACTCGCACAGGAAATATCCAACAAATAAATAACAAAAAAAAAACGAACCTGTCTGAGGCCAAAAAACGCTTTAATCTTAATCACTTGTAGGTGTAATTTCTTTAAATATGTTACAGAAGATAGATAACGTCATAAAGGGTAAAAGCACACTTTTTCACTCATGGTTTTAATTGCAGATATCTTCAGAATGTGTGCTTTGTACAGAGTGTTTGAGACTGCTTCAAGATCGAGCAAACACGATCAGTGAAGGAAGTTTATCTTTGCCTGCTTTTGGTCATAGAAAATTATGTTGTTCTTGTGGCAATTCTATTCTAAGTGCAACTAGACCATATCCTGTAAGACAAGATCGACTAGAGAGAAACATTTTAGTTAGAAATATTCCGCTCCATTTGGTAAATATTTTTATTTATGTTGCAACATAAAAATGAAACCTAATTATTATCTATTTTGACACAATTACTGCCTGATCATTGTCATGTATTCCTAGTTACATCACATTACAGTAATACTTTTATCAAGTCTATTACCCATTGTGAAATGTTTTGTATTACATGTATAATCATGTTTTTTTATAGATATCAAGATTGGAAAGAGTATGTGCTGCTTGCTGGAGGTCAGCTACAAGAGAAGTTCAACGTCGTGATGTGCACAACTCCAATTGCCCAGGTCTGCCAGATGCTGGACCATGTGGAGATCTCAATATTCCTAAGCCATAATTCACGTTTAGATGGCTCACTATGATTGACAACAACATATTTAAAACGGTTAGCTCTTGAGACCTACCAACTCAAACAGGCTAGATCTTATTATGGGGAACACATCCGTCGGACTGGTATTTATTCAGTTGAGGTGAATAATTCTATTGATGATGATGTACCTTGGATTGTAGGGCTTAATAATTACCTCTTAAGAGGTAGGATTAATTCGAGACATGTCAACAGTCGTACTTATCACATGTATTTATTGATTAGCAGATATGATGCTGTGGCCAACAGCACATTAGAAACCATAGTAGGTTATTGCTGCAGTCGCCTCGTCGGTAAGCGAACAGTGGGCTGCTGTGCTCATGTTATGACGATAGTATAGTATTTGAGCTGGGGACGGTTTATTGACATAACTTCGCCAGCAACGGATTTAGATGATTTTTTTCAGGAGTATGATGTATGAGTTATGTAAGAGTTTTTGACTTTGATCCCTATTAAAAACCCAAATGAACTGGTTTGTTTCATTTTTCTATCACTTACCTATCAATCTGACTGGTCACCCTTATTTATGATAATGTATTATTGGTATTGGTGAGTAGTGGTGGCCCAGTGGTAGCGGCCGCGACTTACGAGTAGTACGTCGTGAGTTCACACCCAAACAGGCATTTTGTGTTAATTATATCATCACCACAGCTCGCAAAATGGTGAACGAAAACAGCATGAGTAAACCGGCATGTATTAGAACCAAAAAACTGAAGCCATGTCACATCTACCAACCCGCACTGGGCCCGCGTGGTGGATTACGGCTCCCTCCCACTAAGAGGAGGCCTGTGTCTCAACAGTGGGAACATTATAGGCTGCTGTTTTTTTATTAGATTTACGACTGCGCAGCCACTGTAGCCAACTTCAGGGCGGCCAAGAAGTTTGGCAAGAATTATACCCCCGTTACCGGCTCACACTGTTGATAATATAAGGGTCGGTCAAATCACAGAGTTTCACATGTACCTGGCTGGAGGCTATAGTTTAGTCTCCACCGGGAAGACTGCTTAAGCAGATAGTGACTTGTATCCAGTAGGTAACTGTGAGACTCATCGTATTAAAGAAAAAACGAGTTTCAGTCACGAGCCCTGTGGCGGGGCTAGACGTTGCTATAACTCGTAATTCTTACTAACTTAGATACGTGGATTACGCTTTTTTTAGAGCAATATTATTCGTCCATGTAAAACGTGTCTAAGTAGATATATAAAACAAGTCGTTGGCAGTGTCGAACAAAACAGACCTAGTTTTTAGGTTATTTTGATTTTACATTATAACTCTGAAACCCGGGTTTATTTTTCAAAAAGAACTTTTGTAGGAGTTAATATGATCAATGTAGTATATAAAAAACAAAGTTTGATTTTGATGCAACATGGTACGGGATTCCATACATCCATGAGCATTGTCCTTTGTTTATGTTTTGTTGACATTATGTAATTGCCAGTGTCATAACGCAGATATATTGTCTATGATCTCAAGCCTTGATATCAACAAGCAATCGACAATATTTTAATAAATTTTCTTTACTTGAATACGGGGCTTTTGGCCACTTTGTATGTGTGCATTTTCGATATCTATCTGATTTTATTTTTCATAATGTGCGTTTAGTTTGTGCAGAATAAACAATTTTTCTTTCTTTCTTTTCTTTCATTTGGACCAAGTTAAGCAAAAGGATCCAATCCACAATTGGTCAAAAATGAGTTTCTAAAACTGCTTCAAACTGATCCAAATTATATATGTATACTACAAGATCAGTAAAAATGATCTAGCTAAAAATAGCTTTATTTTTCATATAAGTACTTTAACTTTAGAACCAATGGTATGACGCTTCTTATTTTTTTTTTTTCAGTTTAAACAATTCAAACTTTCTAGTTCTGAACTAGTATTTCTAACAGAATACGTAAATATACTATTACTAAAGAAAAAACGCGTTAATATTACACTGACAACATTATACTTTTTATGAAATTGAAAAAAAAAACAATCAACTCAGCCTATCGCAGTCCACTGCTGGACATAGGCCTCTCCCATGTTGCGCCACAACACCCTGTCCTCCGCCTTCCGCATCCAGTCTGCCACAGCCACTTTCCTAAGGTCGTCGGTCCATCTAGCTGGGGGGCGTCCCACACTACGCTTGCCGATACGCGGTCTCCACTCCAGGACTCGTCTGCTCCACCGGCTATCGGTCCTTCGACAGATATGGCCAGCCCACTGCCACTTCAGCTTGCTTACTCTGCGAGCTATGTCGGTAAATCCAGTTCTTTTCAGGATTTTATTTAAAACAAATACTAATGAAAAAATACCTCTTGAACTTCCAACGTCAATATCTCAAAAGCAACTGGGTTTAGATTGGATCCTTTTCGCTTAACTACGTCCATTCCGTCCGAATTCTAGGTTGATTTTATAACATTACTAATCATTGATGATTTTTCAAGTAGGTACCATTTATTCATGTTATTCAATTCATTATTTTTGGAAAAAATGGTGAAATTAATAGTTAAAACCTTCAAATAACAGTTTAGTGTAATTACCGTTTAGTGAGTGATTGTATAATAATATAACATCAACAGCGTTTGTTTATACTTTCGTTAGTTACTCTTGGAACAGAGCATACGTTACTGCAATTAAAAGATTATGATTGTATTGTTAAGTTTTACACAATCGTCGAATACAAAAATATTTTTTATTTTTTTTAATAAATATAACAATTTAATTATTTTCCCAAACTGTGCAAGAGGCTGCAGTATCTATAAAAGAAACTAATCAAAGAGGTATAATAAAAAGGAAATTGTTCTTTTTATGGGCTTCCATCGATTCATTCAATTTATATTGTTGTCCTATTAATTTTGTTGTGGTGCGGCTTTCTTGGAGTTTGGTCTTGTCTCTGGCTTCTGTTAACTTAATTAAGTTTCGTTACGTAGTAGCGCGATTTGTGATAAATTTCCTCACAAAAAAAATATTAATTGATAAATTAACTTTTGTATATTAATCCACACTAGAGTAGTAGCAACACCCGCGCCATAATTGTGAAACACAGAATCAATCACAATCTGAATCTTTTCAAAGGATATTGCTAATCCATTGCTTCGTGAGTTCGAAAAAAGAAGTATGCCCAACAACGTAAATAACGCAAAGAATCTTGTTGAACTGTCAAAAATTAGGCCATTTCTACTGTTAGTGAAAGAAAAGAAAGAAAGAAAGAAAAATGTGTTTATTGGGATTATATATCATTAAAATAAAACTTAAAACTATAAAAAAAAGCAAAAAACAAAACAATGATAATAATGCCAAAAGGGCCTCAGCTCAGCATAATGTGTGTATGTAATATTACGGAATACAGTAATTATTTAATATAATTAACACAAGACCACATAATAATCTCGCCCTTATCTAAATTTATTTGAGGTCGGCGTAACAAGTCTTTTTCGTCATCACTTTTTATATGAGTGGTCATATCAGTAGTCACCTCCTGTCTATCCATGTCATAATTCACACAGTACATCCATCGTTTCTTTGGTCTCCCAAAACTCCTATAGCCATCGATAATCACACTCAAAACTTTCTTCACGACTTTTTCCTCATTTCTCCGTATCACGTGACCATACCATGACCACAGATTTCCACACAACTTTTCAACTATCGGTGCCACTTTTAGACTTCTTCTTATGTACTAATTTCTTATTCTGTCCATTCGTGTGACACCACTTCATTAATGCAAGCCCTCATACACCACAATTAGATTATTCAGTTAAAAGAACCTTATACTTCTTTTTTACATGCTTTATATTAGCTTCACTTGTATGTTTGTTTATAACCGACTCTTTATAGCGCGATTTTGACCCACTTTAAACGACCAGATTTCATTCAAACTTTGCACACCTGTCAAAGACCGATGACAATGCAATAATTTCATAAATTTGTGCCACTATCCTAGCCAGGGTTACCAAGACAGTAAAAAAACTGTCTTCGAAAACTACGCTGACATACGTCACAAACTACGCTGACATACGTCTCAAAATTCGAAACAACCTAAAAATAGAAAATAAATAAGAGTTTAAAAAAAAAACTAAAAAACACGCTTCCATAGAAAACCAAACTAAAAAGTAGAAAATAATGGAAAAAAGCGTGGGGTGCCTGATATCAATAAATAATACCTTAAAAAGCACCCCACGCTTTTATTCCATTATTTTCTACTTTTTAACCGACTTCAAAAAAAGGAGGAGGTTATCAATTCAACTGTATTTTTTTTTATGTTTGTTACCTCATAACTCATAACTTTTGACTGGGTGAACCGATTTTGATAATTCTTTTTTTATTTGAAAGCTGGTGCTTTCCGAATGGTCCCATTTTATTGTACTCATTTAATTTGGTTCTATTTGGACAATCGGGTCCATGTGAAAATCATATAAGTCTTAAATTTTCATTACGTATTTGCGCGACAAATGAACGAATAACGCGATTAGATTAGTGCGGAGTATCTACCACAACTAAAAACTTAAAAAATAAAAACTTTTTACAAAAAAAAACAACCGACTTCCTTAAAAAAACACTACAAAGTCAAAAATAACTTTAATTTCGGAAGTCAGTGGCCAAAACCTTAAATACAGAGCCTAAGACACCGACTTTCGAAATTAAAGTTATTTTTGACTTTGTAGTGTTTTTTTTTAAGGAATCGGTTGTTTTTTTTTCTAAAAAGTTTTTTTAGTTTGGTTTTCTATGGAAGCGTGTTTTTTTAGTTTTTTAAACTTTTATTTTAAAGCTGACTATTATTATTAAGAAAATAGTGTTGACCCGAGCATTACTTCACGTATTTAAAATTGATATAAGATTAAATTTTCTTTGGCTCAATCGGTGGTCAGTATAACAAAACACAAAAATGTAAATTAAAAGTTACTGAAATTGATTCTGTAGGCAATTAATAACAAATTACTTTCAAAACTTGTGTTTATTCCCTTACACGTTGTAGAGCCATTGCGAAAACGCAAGACAATCGCAATACCAGTGTCAAATAATGATTATTTTAAGTTTAATTCGTTGATTTGATATATACCGTAGTTTAATTTGCTTTCATTTTATAATAGTATTGTTAAATAAAGGCTATTATTTATTATACAAATATACTCGATCATGGTGTAATGATATGGACATGTGATTCGGTGGAATGAGGAAAACGTCGCGAGGAAAGTTTTGAGTATGAATCGATGGCTATAATAGTAGGAAGAGATAAAGGAAACGATGGATGGACTGTGTGAATAATGAAATGGATAGAAAGGGGATGACTACCAAGATGGTGACGGAAGAAAAATACATGTTGCGCTGACCTCAAACAAATTGGAACAGGGTCGGGAAAATGATGATGAATAATGATACATGGCCTTTTGCTCCATTGAAACTTCGTACTACGTTAAGCTTGCTCACGATCGAAGCGTTACGATCGACTTGCGGCGTGAGGATAAAATATACTGTAGGTTCATGCTAAGATCAACCTACATAAACCAAAATTTAAAAAACCCCCGACACAAAAACCTAATTTCCCTTTAAAAAGTAAAAAATAATAAAAAAAAACTCAATCTTAAAGTACCTAAGTATGTATTAATAATTCAAAAAAAAATACTTCGCGTTGGGGGACCGCTCCAGACCTAACAATTTAATTACAAATAGTCTATTACCTAACTAATTAAGAAAAGAAAACTTTTATAAAATTACTTCACAATATTGCATTTAGGATACGACCGTCAACGTCTGCCCTCGCGGAGCGGTCCCCCAACGCGACGTTTTTTTTTTTGAATTATTAATACATACTTAGGTACTTTAAGATTGAGTTTTTTTTTAATTATTTTTTACTTTTTAAAGGGAAATTAGGTTTTTGTGTCGGGGGTTTTTTAAATTTTTAATTAAATTTTTATCTTATATTTTTTATAGGTACATACTTCTTATAATGTAGAATCAAACGAAGCTAAGAACACTCTCGATTCATTCATCAATATTCTCTTTCAGTGCGCTTTCATTTGAGACCCCAGTCGAGTATATTTGCTGACATTCGGTTACCCTTCCCCACTTTCTCCCCCACAAATTTTAAACGGCTCGACCGATTTTCATCAAACATGTACAATAAAGCATATATAAATAAATAAATAAATAAGTCACCTTTAATACATTTTTTTTTATTTTTGAAATCGCTTCCTCCGTTCTGGAGCTATGATGCCACAGACAGACAAACAGACAGACACTTTAAACTTATAACACCTCCCCTCCCCTCTTTTTGCGTTGGGGGTTAAAAAATTGCCTAACATACCAATATATCTTAACAAAACCCTGCAAGGACTACAGACAATTGATTCCACGTTACATTATGCAAAAGTTTCTTTGTATAAACTACTTTATCCTACAACTCACGTCTTAAGCTTAATGGAGCAACGGAGCTCTAACACGCGCCCACTCGCTTATTCAGATGTGCTGAAAGGCTGAATTTCAGGTAGACAGGATTTTTGGAAATGTTTTGCTGACTTTGTAAGGTCATGCTTGAAAAAGGTCTAGAATTTTCAGAATATGATATACGAAGGTACAAACATCTGGCTTCTAAGATACAGGTACATAAACCTAGTTTAGAAGTCAGGGTTTTTTACTCTAGAACAGGGGTCGGCAACACGCGGCCCGCGGGCAGTGTGCGGCCCGCGAACGTCTTACTTGCGGCCCATGAATGGTTTGTAAATAAGTTAGAAATATCAAAATAAATGCATGAACGAACCGCGATCGACCATTATAGTGTGGATCCAGCCTTAAAAACGCGCTTCGCTTTGCCCGCGAATGAACAAATATTGTTTATTATTCTGAAGTGAGATGGTTAGGTAGGGCTGTAGTATTGAAAAGATTATGATCTCAGAAAAGAAATCAACACTTTCATGAATGAAAAAGGCAAATCTATTCCAGAGCTGACAGATACTCAATGGTTAATAGACCTTGGATTTTTGACAGATGTAACTCATGAATTAAATAAGCTGAATGTAAAAAACTTCAAGGTAAAAAAAACTAATCTCTTATAGGCGCACAGACGTAAAGACGTATAAAAAATATTGCAGAAGAAGAGTTGTATCATTTTCCGAATTGTAAAAATGCCGTCGAGGAAGCTGGAATTAATTTTCATTGCAAAAGTAACAAAATGAAGGACATTTTAATACAACTGCAAACTCAATTCAGCCACAGATTTGGTGATTTTGAAAAAGTTTCAAGCTAAGTGAAGATTTTTGCAAGCCCTTTTTCGTGTGCTATTGAAGTACCGAGTCATTTACAAATGAACGTGACGAATGATTTTGACGAATTGAAAAGGGTAGCTGCGCAGTTCATTACAATTTTTAGTAGCACTTATTTAAGCAAACAAAGTTTTTCAACTGACAATTATAGGAAAAAATAAATATGCTTCTCGTCTCACAAATGAGCATTTGAGAGGAATTCTACGAATCGCAACTACAAGACAGCTAACTACAAGAAATAGCCTCTCAAATGCAACCTCAAACATCACCCTGATTCTTTTATAAAATCAGTTACTTGTCACTTTGTAGTTTTCATTTCTATTTTTCGGTGATTATTTTTCTAGCTATAAAGCCCAAACATTTAAACATAATGTAAGTATGTATTACGTGTACGAATTAAATTCCGTGTTTTAACAATTTTAATAGCATTGTGATTTTTTCTATGGGATATATGTAGGTATATTGGGCCTCTAGGGTTAATATCACAATTCCGGCCCGCCTTTAGTTTAATTTTGCCACCTTGTGGCCCGTGCCTGCGAAAAGGTTGCCGACCGCTGCTCTAGAACTCTTAGCTTAAGCCATTTTTTAAATGTAAACAATGGAAATTAATTTATAGAGAAATAAAAAAATTAGAGATCTGTGCGTTATTCATATTTGAAACTGTTTATTCCTAACTAGCTGCTGCCCGCGGCTTCGCCCGTGTGGTTGTCGAAAATTATCCCATAGGAAGGTGCTACCGGGCTAGAAATAACTTACGTTACTCCTTATATTATAATATCAGCTATATGCCAGTGGAAATCCCGTCAAAAGTGGTCCAGTATTTTGGAGATTAGCTGGAACATACAGACAAAAATATTTAAAAAAATATGTTTGTGATAATAATTATATACTTGCATAATCGGTACAAAAGCATTAAGAACAGCTTTTATTTTGTCATTGCACACAGACACTTATTTTTTTTTTTCAACAAGTCCAATAAAAATAGTGCCTTGTTTAAAGTTTACCAACATTTCTGTTACTGAAATATTTAATAAAAGTCATTCCGTTATAGCTACGTAGTCTATTTTAATTAAATACAAAATTAACCCTTTTGAGTAAACCCAAACCTCCGGTGTCAAGATATTGTATTCTCAGAAAGAAAACTCAAAGTGTACGGACACAAGGTAACTGGGAAATGGCTTAGATTTCATGATGGACAGAAGCCTTAGAGAAAATTATGAGTTGCAGTGTGGTTTTTCTTTTAACTTAAAACTCGTCAGAATGATATATAGCTACAGATATCTTAGTCGACGTAACCGTTGGTGATTCACCTCTCAAAAAGAAAAGAATTTATTGCTATCACAACCTTGAAAAAGACTAGGAAAGAAATTATACCTATACCTATCCAGAGAACGCACATTATACTTTGGAGCACCGCAGAGCAGTGTCCATTACACTCTTCTTTTGCTGTTCTTAATTTATTTAATGACCTGCCCAAAGCCGTAGACTTCCCCATAGCACTCTATGCTGACGAGAATAGCATTACAATATCTTGTAGTAAACCTGAATTATATGAACATGATGTTAATAGCACGGAAAAATGATATATATATATATATTTAATATATTTATGAAAGCCAATTTTAATTATCTATACTTAAATAACAATATAATATACAAACTAACACTTAAATAAATATATTATGTACAATTAAATAAAAGGGAAAAAAAAAAGAAAAGAGCTCACTGGGCATCAAAGAATTCGTCCGCATCGCTGTCGGTAGGAAAAGTGCCCAGAAGGCTGGCAGCGTTGCCACGTCGGATGGCAATGCTGATTCTTTGATCTAAAAATAGGCCAGCCCTCTGGTCACGTGAAGATTCGGCCAACCGCTTGGCGATATCCCGGAATACTCGATGAGCACTCGGACCCCACGGCCCTAGTGTTTCAACCCCAAACGGGTCAAACATATAACTCCCAATAAGGTTGTTATATTTGCGCCGTTTGAGGTTTTCTGCACCTGCAGCAGCCGCCCCAGCACAGCCTGCCGTGCTAGGAAGATGGGATGGCGCGAGGGTGTCGACACAGGTTGCATCCCACACCAAAGGCCTACCCAACTTCCAAGGCAATATGCAATACATGAAATTTGGACCGAAACAGCAGTATCTGATAAGGGTGAATGCCGAATGTAAATTAATTTTGGAAAGTCTATCCGAAATATCGTTAAAATGTTGAATTTTTTCGTCAATGAAAGGTTAAAAACTGTCTTCGAGAATTGGGGAACCTAGGAGGGGCAGTGATTTTTTTTCCAAAAGTTTGATGTCTGGGGCTATTGAATTAAATTTCTGTATAGTTGATTGTCTGTTGGTATTGTCACAAAGGTATAATTCACATTTTGAGTAATTAAGGTCAAGGCCGATGGATTGGAACTGCTGCTTTAGGAATTGAAAATCTTTTAGAACAGTGTCTACGGCACCTCCTAGTGTTCCATCGACTAAATACCACACATTGAATTTTGAGTCTAATTGTTGTATTATGGGATGGATAGGCAAACTGAAAATGACTGGCCCGAGAGGGTCACCTTGTTGACATCCGACTGCCTATTCTATGACGTTGTCTTTATATAATAATTTTGAAGGATGCCTGTAGCACTGCCAAATAAAACGGTAGATTTCAGGCAACTCCTTTTTTACTTCAGCCAACAAAGTGTCCCTGTTAACGGAGTTGAAGGCGTTCTTAACGTCAACCTTAAGGATAACCTCACCTTTCCTGTCATTTAAAAAAACTAGAAAGGGCATGTACGGCAGCTTCGCAGCCCTCTTTTTTTTTTTTTCAGGATGGGAAATCATCAAATGACTTCTCCCGCTCTGTGCGGAGCGGGAGGGCGTGTCAGACTTTTACTGACTAAAACCCACCCGTGTTCCATCAGTTGCCCATGTGCCAGGGTCACGGTATCTCTTTCGAACAATCACGCGACCCCGGCAGCGCAGCCCCCTTTGGATCCAAAGCCGAGCTGTACGGGCTGAACTTGTTGGTCAATTTTTCAGTGTACAGTTTGCAACATATTTTGGCTGCCGTACGCCTATAGGTGCACCCAACGGCAATGGGTCGAATGCCGCCGTCTCTCTTGCGCAGGGCGCATAAGTTAGCCCCGTACAAAACATCGACGACGGCATCACTTACATCGCCGTTGAGCATCAGGTTGATTAAAGACGCAAGCTCCTTCAAAAGTGACTCACCAGCTTCCCCGGAGCCTGAACTCAATAAATCTTTGAAATGCTGAGGAGTCAGGCCATCGAGGCCGCTGGCGGAACCACTTCGGAAGGAGCTCACGGCTGCCATCAACTGGAGAGTAGTAATATTAAACGGAATCCGGGTTGAATCCGAGTCAGGAGAGAAGGGAGAGTCGGGAAAGGTGAGACCATCCGCAGGCGCTGGATGTTTACTCTCCAGGGCTGAAATAGTTTCTGGAGAGTAGGGCGCCACCACATCGCTACTGAACAGCAGCCTGGCCGCTCCCCTGATGTCACCATCATTAATTTTGGATTCTACATATGAACATATGCCTCTCCGTGAAGGCTTATTGAAAACTGGTAATTTTGGATCTAAAATGGGGGTCGAATTGTTGCAGTTATCTTTAATTTGGTTTGTTAATGTTTTTGTAGTTGCCAAACTTTTTTGGACATGCAGAATCCGATAGGGGAACGTAAGTAGTTGCTCCCAGGCGCTATAAGAATTCTCCTGGGTCGCAACGCGGAGACATTGCGCCAAATTTAAAGCAACAGACCGCCTTGCGCCACGGGGAATTCTCTTCAATCTCGGTGTAGAATTTTTTAAATTTGAAAGTGTTTTCCAAAGGGTTTGTTCCGGCTGAATTGGAGCTGTGGCTGGGGGGCACAAGGGTACACTATGAGGTTTGTGAACCTTGCCATAGTGTATCCGTAGCCCCCGTTCACCTTTAAAAAAGCGTGGCTGGGAGCAATGGGGACATCTCACCTGAACAGCGAGCGATGTAGCAGGTTGACTAGCACTGATTCCGGCGTCGCTACAGCCGGCATTTTGCATGAGCACTTACCTATAACTAAAATAACAATTCAGATCAATAAACAATAAAAATAAACATTACACTGATAAAAACACACTAGAAATGATCTGTCGGACACTTCACTTGTCAGCTTGACAGCTACGCCGTAGACGTACGGGCCTAGGGCGCTGGGGCGCGCGTGCCCGGCGCAGCCCTTGCACCGGGGCACGCGTGCCTGGCGCAGCCCTTGCGCCTTGATGTCTGATGCTATATTTTTTTTTACTACGTAGTAGGCATGGAATTAGGAAGTCCTCCTATACCTATTTCAAACTAGAATAATTTATTTCAATTAAAACATTTGCACGCCCTTTTGAAATGTCAAAAATTGGGGTCAGTTTATCGGGAAGTTGAGCGAAGGTCTCCGTGATTTGGTTATTGATTATTTATTAATATTACTGGTATAGATTTAAAAAAAAAAAATTGAAACTCTTATAGAAACCGCGTCAAAATGATTTTAACTATTTAAATAGTAGAAAACTGAAAAACTTGACATCAGCGGACATTCATTCAAAAGCCATTTATGAAATGATTTTTATTTAAGAATTAGTCTTGAAAAAACCCAAATAATGCACTTTGGCCAAACTCAGATTGAAAATGGAGGTTAAATTCTGAAGTAGCAAAGTTCTCACCATCATTTCTAGGTTTGATTATTGATAGGCAGCTTAACTGTAAGGATTACATGTTTGGACTAGAAGAATCCGGCAGTTGCATACCAAACTTCAGTATATAATTCTGACACTATATGAAACCGCCTTAATTATAAAATTAAATGCACATTTATTTTCCAACCTATCAGACACTGGTAAACGTAACAGGCGGAAAGATATGTTACGCGGACGGAGAGCCAAATTGTGGAAAAGCATATTCTGCATAGCCCCGCAAGTTTAAAACAAAATTTCAAAGTCGATTAAAGAGTTAAATTATGATCTATCATATCCTCTCATGTGATCGCTTGCAGTTTTGCACGTTATAATTATTTTTATAATTACATCTACAACGAACACAAAATAAAATCATCAAAGTCCTCTTCCATTACAACTACGATACTCCTACAGAATTACTCTACAAAAACACAAAATTATTTAACCTACAACAATTGTATACTTACCATACATGCATGACTATCCGAAAAATCCTTAAGACCAACATACACACAAACATTTCATTTACACAAAAGACTCACAGATATAATACCCGTAATCAGGATGAACTAAAAATACCAAGAGTGAGAACCCTGTACGGCAGGAAAACTATACAGTATGAGGGGGTTCGGCTATACAATAAATTACCTAAAAATGTACAAGTATACCATCATTGAAAAAATGTCTAAGGAATTATATATTAGACACACAAGCTTAGCTATTATATTTTTGCTTGAACTGTTTTTTTTGCATATTTTTTTTTTATGTTTGTTTGCATTTAAGTAATTGCAATACATAATTCATAAGTGAAACTACGGTGTTCAGTTTCTTCGATGGCTTGAACGTCGCAATGTAAACATAAATCTATTTTTAATTTAGTTAAGTTTCTCTGTAAGTGAACTGTAATGTTCTTTGAGAAATAAATGTCTTTAAACCGAATTATGAACTTGGGTTGTCCCACCACAGGGCAATGGCCTCCCTTAACTCTTTCCAGTTTGCCCTATCTACTGCGTGTGTAGGCCAATCCTTTAAGAAGGAATCCAACTCATATCGCCCTCTCTTTTTAGGGCCTGCCACGTAATCGTTTCCTAAAATTTGGGATCCACTGAGTAGTTTTTGCGTATTGTTGCTCGGACATACGGCAGATGTGGCCAGCACAGTTTCATTTTAGTCCAGAAGATGCGTGGCCAGGGTCCGCTGTTTGTATTTTAGAACGAAGTATATGCACGTTATTTAGTGAAAAAAAAAAACCTTATTTCGTGCATATTGCACTTAATGTTACACAAGTTTTTTTTTGTGTGTGGGTTCAAATGACGTCTCCCAATCTGGGTGGAGCGGAAGGGCGTGTCAGACTTTTACTGACTAAAACCCACCCGTGTTCTTCAGTTGCCTATATGCCAGGGCCACGGTAAATCTTTCGAACAAATCTCGCGACCTTGGTAGGACGTTTCACATGTAGCCTGTGGGTTGTTTACTCTCAAAAATCGTACAGCGGCCTTCGCACCTTTACAAAACAAAACAAAAAAAAAACTAATAAATGAAAGCCACTTCCCGTGTCTATACGCTCAGATCTACGCAACGGATTTTAATGTATTTTTCATCAATAGACAGAGTAATTCAAGAGGAAGGTTTATATACGCAGGTGAAGCCGTTTGCAAAAGCTAGTTAATTATAATAATGTGACAAAAGTTCCGGGTGTTGATGATGCTGTTCTGCTTCTGTAGCGCATCAAGGATGTTTGCTGAAGCTTGCTTCTAGAGCTTGCGGGTGGCGAGCAATGGGTAGCTCGCCGCCCGGTAAGGACCAAGCTCGGGTCGACGGCGCGCAGTGTTCCACGCGCGCCTCAAAAAGATGTCAGCAGCAGTGTAGGGGTCTACTAGGACCGATGCCTGCCGGGGTCGCGTGATTGTGGTTTTAGTCAGTAAAAGTCTGACACGCCCTTCCGCTCCGCCCAGAGCGGGAGAAGTAATTTGATGACTTCCCATCCTGAAAAAAAAAAAAAAAGCTTGCTTCTACGCTACAATCCGAAGAAGAAACACCTCCCTGTTGCGCCTGGTTCAGGTTAGCCCCAACATTATACTGCAGTACATCGCGAGCAGAGTGAACTGAATCGCTGCTACAAACTTTCCATATCGGTTTTGACCTTGTAGCAAGGATATATGACAGTGCATATTGTTTTATTTTTTATTATTATTTATTCATAATCAAGTAACAGTGGACTCATTAAGCACACAATTATAAAAATAATACACATAAAAATTAATTAATTAATACTAAAATTTAAAATTAAATCACCAAATTTTCACCATTATCATTATCATCATTACATATTATAAAATAAAGTTCTTCACTTCCCGCTGTCTGTCTGTAGATCTTTAAAACTACGCAACGGATTTTGATGCGGGTTTTTTTTAATAGATAGAGTGATTCAAGAGGAAGGTTTATATGTATATTATACTAGGTTTATATGCATATTATACTATATAGGTTTATATGTATATTATGTATATTATACATAGTAAAGAAACGCGGATAATTTTAGAGGTTTCTAATGTGATGTCATAAATAAACTAAATTTTTTGCGCTTACATTGCGAACGCTGGCTGAACTCTACGAAATAGATCAAAATAATGTACTACAGTATTGTACACCTTAAAAAGGTCAACAAAAAAGTCCGCGATGGTATATGTCTACCTCTTAAGGATTACCCACAATAACCATTTTTTATCCTTTACTTTTTACGAGAAATATTGGCTTATTTACGAAGCGATTTTAAGCAATACAGCATTAATTCTTATCCAATTAAATACATTAGATACGTTGTGCATTTCATGTTGATTAAAATTGCCCTTTACAGTATATCATTAAAATGAATATTTTAGAAGATATCAGAGATTATAATAAAATAGCTGCAGAGCGGCTAGCAGGCCGTCCCGCGTCCGGCCGGTCCCGGTTGGTAGCGTTCGGGTTGTGCAGGATTAGTAGGATGCACTCGGTGAGAGGGAGTGGGCCGTAATCTACTACGTGGGCCCAGTGCGGGTTAGTAGATGTCACATGTCTTCGAATTTTTGGTTCTAAGACAAGCCGGTTGCCTCACGATGTTATCCTTCACCGTTTTGACAGCAGTGTTGATGAAAATATTTACACAAACGCAAAACGTAAAAAGCGCCTGCCAGGGTTCAAACCCACGACCTACAATTCGTAAGTCGGGGCTGATACCACTGAGCCACCACTGCTCTCACTCAATTGCTCTCTTATTACCTATATAACCTGGATTAATGCATTCGTAATACATTAACCGCAGCAGTACGTCCTCTTGCGATAATTTCCGACATCCACGCGGGTGAAGCCGCGGGCAAAAGCTTGTGGGCTATATAAGATAACGCTAAGACACATAGGAGCCGAGCAGTGACGATAAATTTGAAGCAAGACGGATGAAAATGTGCTTTCGAGCAAAAAAAAATTAACCAGGATTAACACATAGGCTACTTTTTATCCCGGTAGTACGTTCCCGCGGGATATTTTCCGACCTCCACGCGGGCGAAGCCGCTGGCAAAAGCTAGTTAAAAATAAAATAAATAAAAACACATACAATACAATAAATAAAATTTTCTAACCGGCATTGGAACAGCAACATGTCTGCCACATCCATAGCGGATATAAGGGCAGTCTGACCGGTCAGCGATCATTGCCAGGATAGCATTGGGGCTGTCCCGCACCCGGCGCACCAGGGACGCACACCGCTTGCGCATAACAGCGTGGAAACAATCAGTGCGCGCCATCGCGAACATCCCTGATGCACTACACAAATAATAAATAATATTAGGTTTACTAACTTAGTTATTAAGATGATCTTAACATATTTCGAGTCCTCTGTTACTTGTATATGAAATAAAAATAAAATCCTTTTCAGTTGATATTTGATCCACCATGTTAACAAGTATTAACATTACAAATATTGTTTGCTACTCTGCTGACAGATCAAGATTATTCAAATGCCAAACCAGATAATTTTAATGTTGAATATCCTTTGAAAGGAAAAATAAATCTTTCGAGCAGTCTCGAAATAAGATCTCTCATTTATTTTACATCACAGGAATCATTTTCAGCCGTCCAAACCACAACCTTTAACTTGACATACTTTATTGATGTTTTCGGCAACAGTTGTGATTCAATAAAATGGGTTATTACAAATATTTATCTATTCATACTATACCTACAACATACTAAAAATAAATTAAATTGAAGCTTTTACAAATACAATTCCAGTTTTTGTGTGTGTTTGTATTTTGTTTTTTTTTTGTGTTTTTGTTTTTGTTTTTGTTTTTTTGTTTTTCCCAATGCATATAATAATATGAACGTGTAAACACGGTGGCTATAACAAAAAAAAATGTTTTAGGTACCTGTCTGTTCGTTGCGGCTAATCCCTGAAACGCTTTTTTTTTTTTTTTTTTTTTTTTTTTTTTTTTTTTTTTTTTTTTTCAGGATGGGAAATCATCAAATGACTTCTCCCGCTCTGGGCGGAGCGGGAGGGCGTGTCAGACTTTTACTGACTAAAACCCACCCGTGTTCCATCAGTTGCCCATGTGCCAGGGTCACGGTATCTCTTTCGATCCCTGAAACGCTTGAACCGATTTAAACGGGACTTTGACTACCAGATAGCTGATGTAATATGATATAAGGAGTAACTTGGGCTACTTTTTTGTCCCGGTAGCAGATTCCCGTGCGATAATTTCCGATATCTACACGGGCGAAGCCGCGGACATAGCTAGTTCGGTAATATTTTCTGTAGAGGCAATTTAGTCTTATTGAAACGCAAGAACAAAGATTTCTCTGCTTGCTATCATTTTTAAGTAAAGTATTATAGTGATTCTTTGGTTGTAGAAATAATATTGCACAGCAAATATCTTTTTTTTCATTTATGTACTTTGATTGATCATTTTCTTTCTATTTATAACAGCAACTTCGTTATTTTTTTTATATTTACAGAATATTGAATTCATAAAACATATTAAAACCGTTCCCTTATAGGTGTACTTTTTACTGGGTCGTGGGGCTTTCGGCACCGGGACCGCGGTCCCAGATTCCACCTATTAATATAATAAATATTTTTAGTAGTATTTTGGGACCACAAGTAAAATAAACAAAGTTATGTCTCGTGTTATAGTAAAAGTACGGTCAACCAAAAATTTGAAGTTATACAAATAAAATTATTTTTATAAAACGATATAATATTTATTTGATTTCAGTGATGACAGCCTTCTATAAGAATCAAATCTAAAAGAGAAAACTATTTAAAAATAAATAACCTTGAGTGTTTAAATCACCTATCGTCCCCCTAATCACCAGTGGTCAGAGTAGGTAGATTGATTTTACGTACTCGCATCATGAATAGTCATAGAAATCACAACATGAATAAACCTTTTTTCCGGAATTTCATTTTGGTACTTACGGGATTGAATCAAATATTGTGAAAGTAAGGTAATTTTTAAACTAGGTACTATATTAGAAATTTATAGAATGCGATAGATAAACATTTAAAATTGTTTTTTCTTAATGAAGAAGGCCGATCACCTATATACTATTAAAAAGACAGCAAAAGAGTTAAACGTTTCTTATTCATATTGATGTATTGTTTATTCTACACATTACAACATTTGAAATTAATTTCAAAATCCCGGAATCCCGGAGGTATATCCATACTAATATATACGTGCCAGTTCATTGATCCCATTACAGTCTACCTACTCCGACCTCTGCTAATCACCCACCGAAACGTAGCAATAAACTTTTATAAAACTTCACTATCGTAATTAGACACGTCAGCAGCGGACATAATCATTACAATTATTTAATATCATTATTATTTTTGAAAATTAAACATAATCAACTGACATTTAAAAAAAATGCTATCTTATTATACTAGCTGACCCAGCGAACTTTGTACTATCTTAAAGTCAACGAATGATATATTAATTTATTAGGCTCCTACCAAGTTATGACAACCTGGTACTTCGAAGGCATAAAGCATTAAAAAAAACTAATATATACCCGCCCATGTTAGATGAGCTTCTACTGAGTTATGACCACCTGGTACTTCGAAGGCATAAACCGATTTCTAGCTGACACTCCTATATTTGGTAAGCTCCTACTAACTTATGACAACCTGGTACTTCAAAGGCATAACGCGTTTTGTAGCTGACACATAAAATGTAATTGAGAAAATGTTTTTTATTTTCTCTTAATTTTTTTGTTCACTGTATTTTAACTTCATTTTTCTTGTGGTCCCAAAATACTACTGCAAAATAATTATTATATTTTAGGTGGAATCCGGGACCGCAGTCCCGGCCCCGAAAGCCCCACGACCCTTTTTACTACTTTATACTTCAAATCCACAAGTATAACTGTCGTTGCTTTCTGCAGCATAATAAGGCATAATAATAAATAATATTTAATGTAATGTTCCAACTGCTGGGACACAGGACCTCAGTGAAAATGCCGTCCAGTGGGCAGCGTTTTATAAAAAAAGCTAAAATTTTAATAAGATAATGCAATTATAGTATAACTCAGGGATGTTAGGGAGCTCTGTAACCGTAACTGAAACTATCGGATATCCGATATGAAAATTTATCCGTAACCGAATCCGAAATAAAAGTTTCGGATAATATCGGATTTGTTCTTACATTTTTATTTTAGGTAGATCAGATAACACTCAATACATATTTATAATTATTTTTATTTTAAATAGCTGCAATAAAATTACTCACAGACTGATTGTAATTCCTACCAAATGGTGACATATAAATAAAACCATTTTATTAGCTATTTGTATTTTACTTTTGAAACTCCTTAAAATTTAATATCCGTAACCGAAATTATCCGAAACTAACGGATGATCCGAAATAATTTCATATCCGTATCCGTATAATAATCATTCCTACATCCGAAACCAATCCGTATCAGAAATTTCATATCCATAACATCCCTAATCAATAGATAGGTGATTCAAGAGGAAGGTTTATATGTATAAAACGAGGGCGAAGCCGCGAAAACTAGTATCGAATAAAGTAAGTTTGCTCTGTTTGAACAGATAGTTTTGCACTGCATCATCATCTGCCAAAGCCTTTTGCCAACTGTGTTGAGGTTGACTTCCAGTCTTATTGAACGCAGCAGAATACCAGAATTTTACAAGGACCGACTGCCTATCTGACCTCCACATCCTAGTAACTGATTAATATAATACCCCTTGGTAAGACCGGTTGTCAAATTTTCGGGCTTCTACGGTCCAAAAAAAATCCGTAATGACTGTCCAACTGAAAGATACGCCTATGATAGCCTGTTGATCCAGACTTAACGTACTTTCCGAAGTACAGCGGGGTCATGGTTAATTATACGTGTGTGGTTGTGTGTGTGTGTGTGTGTGTGTGTGTGTGTGTGTGTGTGTGTGTGTGTGTGTGAAAGGATTTTTCGAAATTCTACCCCTAAGAGGGTGAAATGGGGGGTTGAATTTTCTATGAAACTTTTTATTCTCTGGGTCGATTGACACACAAATTGGTAAACATACTCTTCAAGTATAATTATGTGACACGTGTATCACAATTTTTCAAAAATCATCCCCTTACTGAGTCAAATAGGACTTCGAAAATCCTACATGGAATGGTAGACGTGCGCATGGCGTACGGGGCAGCCCGGGAAGCGCATTGTCGTCACCGGTGTCCAATCTCAACCAAGGTATCAAGAAGTATCAAATATTTAACTGATATTAATATGAACTAACTATCTTTTGCCCGCGACTTCGTCCGCGTAAATGTCGGTTATCGTGGACGGAGCCGAAATCTCGGAATAAAAATAGGCCTATGTCCTTTCTTGGGGTTCAAACTTTCCCCGTATCGAATTTTATCTTTCGCAATTTTTTTTTTTTTCATAAAAATTACTTATGTTGCTTCTAATACCTCCAAGAATATGTTTACAAAGTTTCATGATGATCGGTTAAGTAATTTTCGCGTAAAAGCGTAACAAACTTAATATGTATTAGTAGGGATATTTGCAAATTATAACAGCCGCACGGGTCGATCGTTCAGGTTAAGCTACGCTTGCCACGGTTGGCCCGTGGATGGGTGACCATCTTTACATAATAAGACCCTTCTGTGCCTCGGAAAGCATGTTAAGCCGTTGGTCCCGGCTGTCTTTCGTAGATCTTAGACCATCGTTACGGGTCGCCGGAAGCCCGAAAGTCTGACAACCAGTCTTACCAAGGGATATCGTATTACCCAGTAGCTGGGTTGTGGAGGTCAGGTAGGCAGTCACTCCATGTAAAATACTGGTACTCAGCTGTATCCGGTAAGACTGGAACCCGAACCCCAACATAGTTGGAAAAAATGATGAAGTAAGTACATGTAAAAAAACGCGTTTGTTTCTGTATTAGATAAAATTGAATAACTACACTAACTATTCTTTAATAGATACCTGTGCAACTTTATAAGTAAAAACTAATTGGGCACATACCTACTATAATACTTTACGTAGTGCGTACATATGTATAAATCTGTACGTTCAGTCAGAGAGCAGTAGTGCGATTTTAATTTTATTTTTTTTTAGGATTAAACTAAAACATAACGACCAAGCCACAATCATCAATGAAATTCTTTTGAGATCGTTCGAAGGAGTTAAAAATATTTATCAATCAGTGGACTCGAGTGATAAATAATGATACATTACCCGGTTTAGTTTCTTAACACATTGAAGCCTCTCGGTCTCTCAACTCACATATGTAGGTATATAAATTTAGAATTGTAAGTCATTGCAATAATTCATAAGTGAAACTACGGTGTTCAGTTTCTTCGATGGCTTGAACGTCGCAATGTAAACATAAACCTATTTTTAATTTAATTAAGTTTCTCTGTAAGTGAACTGTAATGTTCTTTGAGAAATAAATGTCTTTAAACCGAATTGGCACCCAGTTATGTTGCTGCGTAATTTAAACCCGCCAAAATTATGCCATGACACCAGGTTGTGTGACATTTCGGTGTAATATTTTCAATACTGCAACGAAATGTTATCGAGGCAACTATACACGTTGTTCCAGAGAGGAGTGTGTGGTTATTCCGAGGATTCCTCTAACGCCATCGAACTACCCCTTTGAGTTCAAAAGACTGCAGTTTCCCCTCAAAGTCTGCTTTGACAAACAAATCTCAAGGTCAAAACACTTAATTTAACAGGAGTAGACTTAAGGGAGAACTGCTTTTCACACGGTCAGTTATACGTGGCCTGCTCAAGAGTAAGCTCACGGAGCAGCCTGGTGATTCTAGAACCTGAAGTAAAAACAAAAAATATTGTTTACAAAAAAATTCTGCGGTAGGCACAGTATTTCGTAGTAAACAATATACATTTTCTCTTAAATAAATCTTTTCACATACGCTATGAGTTTCATTAAAACTATACTACTCTTATCCCAGAGATTAGTTTAGTTTTACGTTGAACTTCGTCCTATTTGCTTTGTTTGGGATATTGTCAGTTCGTATATTAAATTGAGAGGTAGTGAGAGCTCGTATGTTTGTTTCTGAAAAAAAAAGTCATTTGTATCTTGTAGGCCACGCGGGTAAAGCTGCGGGCAGAAGCTATTCAAAATATACCAATGAACTAAACACAGGCAAAAAAACATCTGTCCTAATTATATTACATGCATAAGTGTCGAATTCATAAGGATGATGATATATATATATCCTAAGGAGCTCTTAAATTTATTCAACCCATCTGGTCTTCATCTCACACACATCTTTAAAGTGGGTGCTCCAGTAATGCTACTACAAAATCTTAATCCGGCCAACTTGTGCAATGGGACCAGGTTGTGTGTGGCCAGAAGCGGTGTACCGCAGATACCAATAATACCGTCGGAGTACCTATTCGAGTTTAAAAGGCCGCAGTCCCCTTATGGTAAATATGTTTAGCAATGACGATTAATAAGTCTCGGAGACAGTCACTGTAAACAGCAAGATATGATCTTAAAGGGGACTGCTTCTCGCACGGCCAGTTTTACGTGGCCTCAAGAGTGAGCTCATCTAGCAGCCTGGTTGTATTAGCACCTGAGGGCAGAACCTCTGAAGTAGTATTTAAAGAGATACTTTAAGTATAGACTAAAAAATAAATCATCTTAAACCCCTGTGAACAGTAAATTAAAGTAAATTCTTCATTTGAATAATTTAGGTAACAATTTTTTTTTTTCGAAATTCCCAGGGAATAAAGAAAATTTATATTTCCGCTTTAAAGTTGCCTTCAAATTTGTCATGCAAGTAGGTAATTTGCCGTTCCGTTATATATTCCGTCACTATTGTTAGGTTTTAGGATTAATTATCCTACAACAATCATTTATCAATCCGAGCGCTGCTCCTTGGATAACACAAAGCAAGTAATGCAATAACACATTGTTTACCTGGATTAATACATAGGATACTTTCAATCCCGATAGTACGTTCCTGTGGGATATTTTTCGACATCCACGCGAGCGAAGCCGCGGGCAGAAGCTAGTCTAAAATAAAAATGTGATAACAATTCCGATATTATCCGAAATATTTATTTCGGATTCGGTAACGGTTACGGATAATTTTTTATATCGGATATCCGATAGTTTCGGTTACGGTTACGGAGCTCCCTAACATCCCTGCTATTGATGAAATCCCCATTCAAATGCGGTTGCGTAGTTTTAAAGACCTTATCGTATAGACGCGGGAAACGACTTTGTTTTAAACTACGTAAAGATTTTCAAATTACTTACCTGAAATTTTAGAGAAACAATAATTACTTAAAAACCATCTCTCGCTCCTGCTAACGTTGATAACTCATTCTAATGCAAGCAAATCGCAAATCGACTTGAAAGTTAAAATACTTAATCCATATCTGACAAAACAGTCCTATGGTATCATATCTTATCGCCATTAAAACCATAATGGCTGCCGTTATAAGTTTCAAAGTAATTCGCGAAGGTATTAAAATGTTTAATCATGGAAGTGACTCACTAATCCCGGGGAAATATCCGAATTTGTCTCAAGTTGGCATTTGGTAAATCTGTTCCAAGTCTTACCAATTTCTGAAAAGCTATAGAAGACTTTTGTTAACATTAAATCTGTCAAATCTCAGTTTAATATCAAAGTGGATTATAACACGAAGTATGTAAACGTAACGTGAATTTAAGTGATGTTACGTTTAACCCATAAATAAAGAAATAGAGGGTCTAAATAGACCATCACCAATCACTCTACGGTAGCATAGAGAAATAAATTAATTTTATTTAAAAAAAAAATGATATTATTTTTTTCTGCAAAAACGTTGTAAGATTAATCAAAAACGTACTTGGTAGAGGAACAACACTAAAATGGGGACCTTTTTAAAATTAATTTTATTGTAATTTTTTGTTGCTTTAGCAGAAATATACATATACGGTCGGTGAAAATGTCAAATGTATACCTATTACGGTTTATGAGAAACAGCCCGCTGACAGACAGACGGACGAACAGACAGTGGACCCTTAGTAATGGGGTTCCGTTGGCACCCTGTAGGTACGGAACCCTAGTTAAAAGTAGTGTATAATAACGCGTATCTAGCTTAAACCATGTGCACCTTTGCAACCTTGCACTTGGTTTAATATTGCTTGACAAGTTTTATTTTGTTGTTATTACAACTGACAACCTGACCTGCCCTGCTAATGATTATAATTATAAATGTAGTTAGTCACTGGTCCTATCGTGATTTCAAAAATGTTGTTTCCATGTCACGAAGATAACTCGCCGTTTATAGCTAGGTACTACAATTAATTCTCTATTAAATTCCAGCTCAGTCGTCATGGAGACGCTATATTATTCTGTCTTATAAGTAGGAAACTGGAATAAAAAGTTTATTGTCTCGTTCCCTCTATAATTTGCTTTCAAACTCTTCTGGACTAATGACTACTATTAATGTCTGAAGGAAAGCTGTAAACTTGATTACAATTATTTCAATATATAGCTATAGGTACGAAGTATGCAATGTGGGGACGATCATAATTGATAATGGCTAACCGTCTATAAGAAAACTTCATCTATTGATACATGTTCCAACGGAATTTGTTAGCAAAATAAATGTTACAACCATTCACAGTAAGTGTCACGACCTCACAAGCAATAATCATCACCATCATATAAATACAAATAAAGTGAAGTGTCTGTTTGTAATTACAAATTAACAGCTTTTCACTAAATGCATATGAAAGTAAATACGGTACTTACACCAAAAAATCTTTTTTTTTTACTTTTGTCTGTCTGTTTGTTCCGGCTAATCTCTGAAATGGCTGGACCGATTTTGACGGGACTTTTATTGGCAGGTAGCCGATGTAATAAGGAGTAACTTAGGCTACTTTTATTCTAGAAAATTATTTTATTTTAGAAAAATACCTGCGTTAATTTCCAACATCCCCGCGGGCAAAAGCTAGTTGAACATAATTTTGAAGATTCCCATAGCCCTTCTGAAATGTGAAATAAGCTTCTATTTCTTTAATTAGAACCATTTTGAATGATTGTAGAAAAAAATAAAGAAGGTAGTTTTCAAAAGACGGCGTAAAATGGAAACTTTCAGAGCAAAAATAACGACACGACGAACTTTAGAATTCTTTCAATGCAATGTGCAGTCCACACATTGCATTTAAAAAATTCTAAAGCTCGGCTTCTCAGTGTAGTATCTTACTGAGGGTAGTCGAAATATTTTCTAGTAAAACGAGTACGCCGGTCTATTTTAGCATTCTTTTCACATGTTTGAATAATTGGAGTTTTTTTCGATATTTGCCTTTTAGAGTTCCGTACCCAAAAGGTTGGCACCCTTTGGGTACGGGACCCTATAACTAAGACTCCACTGACCGTTCATCGATCTGTCCAACTGTCCACCCAGCGCCCAGTCGTCCGTCTGTCTGTCAGCGGGCTATATCTCATGAACCGTAATAGGTAGACAGTTAAAATCTACACAGAGCGAGTATTTTTTTGTGCCGCTGTAATAAATCAATCAATCTATCAGCCTTTTCGCAACTATATTGGGGTCAGCGTCCAGTCTAAATTGATGCAGCCTAATAGTATTTTACATGGAGCGATGGCCTATATGACCAGCACAAACCAGTTACTGGGCAACACGACATCCCTTGGTATGACTGGTTGTCAGACTTTTGGGCTTCATATAAACTATAATTAATTATGGGACTACCCTGAAACGTCCACGAATGACAGCCTAGACCAACGACTTAACATGCTTTCCAAGGCACGGAGAGTTTTCTGTATCTAAAGATAGTCACCAATCAAAGTACCGACAGCGGTAAGCGTTGCCTAACCTGCTTGATCGACCTGTGTGGCGAAAGCCGCTATCATCATCATCATTTCAGCCGAAAGACGTCCACTGCTGGACATAGGCCTCCCCCAAGCATCGCCACTTCGACCTGTCCTGTGCTTCATGCATCCAACGTATTCTTGCGGCCTTCATCGGTCCATCTTGTGGGAGGCGTTCCAACGCTCCGTCTTCCAGTACGCGGTCGCCACTCCAGAACCTTTCACCCCCATCGGCCATCTGTTCTGCAAGCAATGTGCCCTGCCTACTGCCACTTAAGTTTGGCAATTCTTCGGGCTATGTCGGTTACTTTGGTTTTCCTACGGATCTCTTCATTTCTGATTCGATCGCGTAGGGAAACCCCAAGCATAGCCCTCTCCATTGCTCTTTGGGTGACCTTGAGCCTTCTTATGAGGCCCATTGTGAGCGACCACGAAAGCCGCTATAAAAACAAATAAAATAAACTCAAAATAAAATTAAAGGCGGTCCCAAACAAGAAACGATTTTTTTTTAATATAGTGTTGAATATTGTTCGGTGGTACGGAACCCTGCGCCTACGTCCTGAGTCACACACGCTGGGTTCCGTTCCGCCTATTTTTCGTATTTTGAAATGTGTCTGTACCAGAATTTGTGAGCACACTGCGAGCATTAATAAATTAGCACGAAGTTTCTGTCTTAGTAAAAATATAATTTATTGACTCGCACATATTCTTGACGCCAGTTAACGCCACGTAAAGTTGCGTTGCGTAAGAATTAGCACAATCCTTTTTCTTGTGGGCGTCATAAGAGGGGACTTACAAGAGAATGGCCAGCAGCGTTCTCTATGCATTTTACCCGTGATCGCCAACCTGCTTTCCAAAAGTGGCGATTATGGAAAACCCCCAAAGTGGGTCAGGCCTATGTCCAACAATGAACGGCGTTTGGCTGAAATAATAATGAATAATGAGGCAAGGTAGATTTATGTGTATTCCTGAAGGTTGCCTAGGGCTCATCATGTATATTGTATTCAAAATAAGTTCACCCATGCGGCTAAAATGCAAATCATAGAACAACACATCAGCTGCTACAGTCAGCTCCAGTTTTACATATGAAAACTAATTATTATGGAACACAAGCTCTTGAATAGTTCACGTACCTTCTTGTGTAGTATGTGTTAGGTACTCTATTAGAAAGTTTTATCGTAAATTAAGGTCAGGGTCTGTTGGTCTTCTACCCGGCACCCTAATTGCGAAACGCACTATCTATCAGAATCTGAATCGTATTGAAGATTATTTATAAACCATTGCGTCATTTGTTCGAATAAATTGTCGGCTCAGCAACGTAAATAACGCAATGAATGTTGTTTAACTATCAAAATGAAACCAATTCCTACTGATAGCAAGTTGCGCAATACCCCTCTGTTCCCTACAATTTTGAAGACGGCATCCAGTCCAACCAAATGCAGCTAAATACCAGTATTGAGGTCAGATTCTGTTGAAGTTAAAAAATAAGAGCCTGTCTCGTGAAATATTAAAATAATGCATGTCAGGGAGGTAATCAGGATCAGTTCAGGCTTATTATAATGAGTCAGCATTGTTTTCCATCAGTCAGGATATCATGTTGTTGATGACCAGACTCATGGAATGTTATTTATTTATTCATATACATAATTATAGTAATTATATAAGGAGGGAGGGAGGTTAAAAGCTATTTACCATCACACTCAGATCCTTATAACCAGAGCAAAATTAAAAAGCCGGAAGTTCTTTCCGGCTAAGTGTTAACGAAATCAAAGCGCGGCCAGGCGATGGAATGCAACGCCACGGGTCGCAAGCAATGTCACGCGGACGAAGTCACGGGGAGAAGCTAGTGTAAGATAAAGGCGTTATTGAAATCCACCTTTAACAAACTAAAGCAATATCGGCGCTATAATTTGTTTACAGTTAACTGATAAATATGGAACAGGCCACGAATAGTATCAGAGAACTGAGGGGGTTGTAGTGCCCCTTATTTATTTATTTATTTAAAATTCTCGCACACAAAAATGGTACAAAGGCGGACTTAATGCCTTAGGCATTCTCTACCAGTCAACCAAGGGTGGTGAAGAGATTAAATGGCAGGTGCTTTGGTTGAGAGGATCAGTGAAATACTATTAAAACTACAATAATCAAATCTTTATCTTCTTTACATATTATAAAATAAAGTCACTTCGCTGTCTGTCTGTCCCTATGTATGATTATATCTTTAAAAGTACGCAACGGATTTTGATGCAGATTTTTTTAATAGATAGAGTGATTCAAGAGGAAGGTTTATATGTATATAACATGCATAATATAGTAAAGAAACGCTGATAATTTTAGAGGTTTCTAATGTGATGTCATAAATAAACACATTTTTTTGCGCTTACATTGCGAACGCTGGCTGAACCCTACGAAATAGCTCAAAATAATGTACTACAGTATTGTACACCTTAAAAAGTTCTACAAAAAAATCCGCGATGGTATATGTCTAACTCTTAGGGATAACCCATAATAACCATTTTTATCCTTTACTTTTTACGAGAAATAATGGCTTATTTATGAATGCGATTTTAAGCAATACAGCATTAATCCTTATGCAATTAAGTACCTTAAATAAATTGTGCATTTCATGTAGATCAAAATTGCCCTTTACAGCATATCATTAAAATTAATATTTTAGAAGATATCAGAGATTATAATAAAATCGCCGCAGAGCGGCTAGCGGGCCTTCCCGCGTCCGGCCGTCCCGGTTGATAGCGGTCGAATATTGTAATTCATATTAACTTTGGCTTCATAGTAAATGCGAATATCATGTGTGTTCGAAGTACTCTAAATAAACCTAATTGTATTATTCCAAGTAAGAGACCGCGAAATATTGCTTAGATGTTTAGATTTTTGGATGGATTTGGATTTTTGGTTATCCTGGATACTTACCATATACATAGGATACTTTATCCCGGTAGTAGGTTTCCGAGTGATATTTTCCGAAACCTATACGGGCGAAGCCACTGGCAAAAGTACTATTCTTATAACTATGTTTAATTTGGTGTCTGGTAAATAATTGAGTGTCTGTATAAGTAGAATAGGAGCGTTAAGAAAAACCAGTAAGACTTATATTCAATTTAATCCAGCCCTATGTCGCAGTCTTCTTACTCTGAATACTATTAGTTTTATTTTAAGTACATCAAACACACAAGATATGTAAGGATCGTAACAGGTGGCGTTCCGTAGTTTCTGCCTACCCCCATGGGAAAAAGGCGTAATTTTATGTATGTATAACATGGATTCATACATTCTTACCGCGGTAGTACGTCCTCTTGCGATAATTTCCGACATACACGCGGGCGAAGCCGCGGGCAAAAGCTAGTAAGGGAATAGTAGTATATAAATAGACCAAAACTAATAATACACATACACACATACATATTTCCTATAATATATACTATAATAAATAAATATATATGCTTATAATATATAAATATATCAATATATATATATATAGACAGATTAAACTGAGACAAGAGATGAGACTACTCTACACTATTTGTTTCGAAAATAACTCTGCAATTTCCGCTTAAATGCGTACCGACTGGTGGCCGTTCTGATATCGAAAGGGAGCGCATTCCAAAGAAGAATGGACTGAATATGAAAGGACGAATGAACAAAGTCAGAGGTATGAGAAGGACAGGGTAGGAGAAGATTGTTAGAAGAACGCAGATTTTTAACGTGAGAAGAACATAGATATTGGAAGTGAGACACAAGATAAGAAGGAGGAGTAGGAGAGTGGAGAAGGGAGAACCGTAGAGCGTCGTCAAAGCGCGTAAACTTCTTCTTTGGCGAATGGACATCCACTTTAGCTCAGCCCTATAGCTCGACACATGGTCATACTTTCTGAGGTTGAATATGAACCGTATACAATTGTTGAGCAGTCTGTCGAGCTTATCCAGAAAAACCGCATTTAAGTCAAAGTAGCACACGTCACCATAGTCGATCATAGGGAAAATCAAAGTCTGCACAAGCATGGTTTTCGTCTTAGCGGGTAAAAAGTTTCTCAAACGATACAGGGATCGCAGTGTACCGTTGACCCTTTGACTAACACTAGAGACTTGGCGTTGCCAGCTAAGTGTCGTGTCAAGATGCAAACCGAGATCTTTCACAGTCGGGGTAATGGGTATGACGGTACCATCAAAAATTAAAGGAGGAAGAGAACTAAGCGTCACTCTACCCATCATGCGCGAGCTTCCAATTACAATGGCCTGGCACTTAGATGGATTGACTGACACCCCAAAACTATCAGACCACTTTTTTATTGAAGCTAAATCTCGGTTTACATCTGCTATAGCGTCCGACAAACCTTCCACCCGCTCAGCAGTATACAATTGAAGATCATCAGCATAAAGATGATACGAACACCGAAGACAATGAGTTATAAAATTAATGAAGATGGAGAATAATAATGGAGAAAGAATACCGCCTTGTGGAACACCAGCATCCAGATCACGCCAACTCGAGGAGCTCTCATCAACGCGAACCGACTGCTGACGTCCCCGAAGATAAGAAGAGAACCATTCTAGGGCCTCGGACGAAACCATAAGATGAGAGAGGATAGAGAGGAGAATATCGTGACTGACGGCATTAAAGGCATTAGAGAAATCAATTAATACCAAAACGGTAACCTTGGTATCCTCCATTGCTTCTCTAATGTCACCAGTCACTTTAAGGAGAGCGGAGCCTGTACTGTGCCCAGGCCTGAAACCAGACTGAAAAGAGCTAACAAGATTGTTCCGATGAACAAACCCTGAAAACTGTTTATGTACGCAGGCCTCAAGCACTTTAGACAGGAATGGGAGAATAGAAATGGGACGAAAGTGACTAGGTAGGGAGGGATTTGAAATTTTCGGGAGTGGGCGGACATAGGCCATACGCCACAGGGATGGGAATTGTCTGGAATCAAGTGAAAAGTTGATAATGTGGGTAATTGGAGGGAGAAGGCTGTCAAGGATCCAAATGACCATAGTACGACTGATGCCGTCATAGCCCACAGCCTTGGATTTTATAGAAAGGATGATCTTTTTAATTTTGTCCAAGGTGACCGGAGAGAATTTAAATGGTTCTATGATAGGACTAGCTAGACCAGTAATGAAATCGACCGTCTGGGATAAAATTTGGGGATCCAAATGACAAGTGGTTGTGAAGTGACGGTTGATATCATCAAGGCCAATTGTATTGGGAAAATCCACATGCCGTGGTCTACCGATACCAAGAGTACCAAGGAACTTCCAGATATCAGCAGGTGAAGAAGAAGAAATGTTTTCGAGAATATGGCGGCGTTTGGCGTTGCGTATCATCTGATTACACCGATTTCTAGCAGCTTTGAAAAACTTCCGATTTTCATCGCTGCGATCTTTTTTAAATTTACGAAAGGCCCGATCCCTGCGCCTCATCGCCATGCGAACCCCTGTCGTCATCCAAGGAGCAGGAGGGCGCCGAAGTTTGACTTTTTTAACAGGAGCGTGTTTGTCGTAGAGGGCAAGGACCGATCGGTCAAAAATGCACAGTTTTTCATTCACATCTGTCGCCGCTGCCAAGTGTTCCCAACTGAGGTCTGACGCATCCTGACGCAGCTTCTCAACGTCCATACGTGCAAAACACCGCATGTGCAGAACTTTAGGAACAGGTTTAGGCGGTTTTAGGACATAGGAGAGGAAAATGAGGTCATGATGGGAAAATCCAGGAGCGGGACACTGGCCATGAGAGGAAACAAGGGAGGGTCCGGATGTTAGGATTAAATCAAGCCAAGTGTCATTGCCTGAGACATTAAAATGGGTAGGTTGCAGTGAAAGAATATTGAGACTTACGGATTCAATTATGTGAAAGAGTTTACGGGATCGTGGGGAGTGGAGCGAAAGGTCAGTGTTGAAATCGCCCATGATGACGCTATGTGCATACTCTGACCCTACGGATTCAAGCGCCAATTCGAGTTCGAAAAAATAGTCAACGGCGGGTGGACAATAGACAACACCAAGTAGAGCCTTAACGCCTTTAATGTACACTTCCAAAAAGAGGTACTCAGCGGAGGCATGGTATTGTGAGGGAGATGAGGCAATGATTTTGAAAGGGAAATCACTACGAAGATAAATTGCCACTCCACCCCCTCCCCTTCCAATTCTATCATTGCGGATAAAAGTGAAACCTGGGAGGGAGTAGGTAGCGGAGAGAAGATGAGGTTTGAGCCAACCCTCAGAAACCAGAACGGCATGGGTATTGGCATCGGTAAAGGTATCCAACAGATCATTGTAGTGACTTGGGACACTTTGTGCGTTTATATGGCACACATTAAACAAATGGCCTTTCTTTTGGCTGAAACTTCGACGCACAAAGTCACCAAGGGTATCGGGGAGAGAGCTGTAACTTGCATTAGCGGATGAGCTAGAGGAATTTATGGCAGAGTAAAAAGAATCATCATCAGATGACATAAATAACAATTAATATAAATATATAAAATAACTACTAAATATGCAAATAAACTATATCTAGGATTGCTTAAACTTTAGGTGCAACACCAATACCTGTGCACCACCCACCAGCAGCACCGGTACAATAGTACAGGAATCCTTTGGCGCGTGTCTACATACGCATAAACTTACTACGCATATACGTACCAACTAAGGCATCTTGTATTTCATAAGCAGTCAAAGTTATTCAAGCGCCAAAAGACCACTGCAGTACAACAATCAAAATAAAAAAATATAAAAAACAGAAATAAATATCAATTTGGAACAAGAAACAGCATCACAATTAATACGAACAGGCAAAGAACAAAACGAAAAATGACAAAGTGACATGAGCATTAACGGAACGCAATTTCCGAAACGCAACATTATCACGGAAACTTAGATTTTAAGCACGTAACTAAACGGAACGTCAAAACTTAGGCAATTCAACATTGACATTTGACAGATGACAGTGACAACTTGTGACAAAACAAAATAATTATTTATTTATTTATTGCATTCCATATTGTGAGAAGGTGTTACAGAAGGCTTAAAGCTAAGTACAAAATATGGACCCTGTAAGGGCACAACAAAACTACAAAAATAAAATGTAAAAAATCTAGTTATTTAAATTAATATAAAGTGAAGTAAAATTAGGATAAAATAAGGAAATTAAATACAATCATGTCAAGTTAATAATTAAATTGAGTTATGGCAAGTCATTTTACAATACAAAAGAAGATAGATATAATGTCAATCTTAACAATATTTGTGTCAAAAGGAGTTAGTAATTACGTAGGTACCTATATATCTATAAAGTCTTATCTGTCATGAATTCGTCAACTGTGTAATAACATTTCCCTATTAAAAGTAATTTTAGTTTGTTATAGAATGAATTTGTATTCTCGTCTTCTTTTATGTAGTTTGGTAGTTTATTATAAATTGTTGCGATTCTATATTTGGGGCTATTTTTCATTATTTTTAATTTTGGTGTCGGTGTAATCAGCGTGTTTTTGTTTCTTCGGTTATAATTTTGGTTCGCTTCTATGTTTGATCGAAAGTAATATCTGTGTTTTTGCACGAATGTAACTATTTGTAGTATGTAAAGGGAGGGTAACGTTATTATTTTATTTTTTATAAAATGCGGTTTGCAACTTTCCCATGGCTCAATGTTCATAAGGATGCGTATACATTTCTTTTGCATGATGAAAATATCGTTGAAGTCAGTACTTTCACCCCACAATATTATGCCGTAGTTAAACCATGCATAAGCATAGGCATAGTATGTTGAAAGCGCGGTCTCATAATTTGTGTTGATTTTTAATTTACTTAATGCGTATATAAATTTTGATAGTTTAGTCTTTAGGTTTTCGATATGCTTTTTCCACGTTAGGTTACTGTCCAATGTTAAACCAAGAAGCGTTAGATCGTCTTTTTCTGGGATATTTAATTTATTACTAAGATTGTTTAAGCTTAACGTTTTTCGTTGGTATGTCCTAAATTGTAACAGATTACTTTTGTTTGCATTTATTTGTAGATTGTGTTTCTCTAGCCATGATTTAAGTAGTTTATAGGTATTTTCGATGTTGTTCAAAGTTTCGGTGTTTTCAGTGCATCTAAATACTAGCGAAATGTCGTCAGCGAATAGAACGCACTTGGAATTAATTATTTTAGGTAGGTCGTTTATATAAATAATAAATAATATACACCCCAAAACAGTGCCCTGTGGAATGGAGTGGTTAATGATTTTTGTCCGTGATTTTACAGTTTGCAGTTCTTTTGCTTCTTTGTTGTAGTATTCGATTTCAACATATTGCTTCCTATTTTTAAGGTAAGATTTTAGCCATTTGTAGCCGGTACCCCTAATTCCTATACCATATAATTTCTGTAATAAAATGTCATGGGAAACTTTATCATACGCTTTAGTCATGTCTAAGAACAAGCCTATGGCATATTGTTTGTCATTGATGTAGTTATATATTTCTTGAACGTAGGTATATACCGCGAGTGTGGTGGACTTTTCTTGCCGAAAGCCAAACTGATTTATGTCCAAGAGATAGAATTTTTCCAAAAACTTACTAATTCTAGTGGACATTGTTTTTTCGAAAATTTTTGATATAGCTGGTAGAAGGGCTATTGGTCGGTAGGAACAAGGATGCTGTGGATTGCCGCCTTTTTTAAATATTGGTCGTAGTTTAGCTTCTTTTAATTTATCCGGAAAGATACCTTCGTCAAACGATTTATTTATTAATTTGGTTATAGGTGGCGTCAATTCATTTATACATTCTTTAATTAGGAAAGGTGGTATTTCGTCATTTCCGGCACTGTGCTTGTTCTTCATTTTGCGTATTATATTATAAACTTCGCGCTCCGTAGCGGATTGGACGAATAAGGAATTTATTGATGGTGTGAGGACTGGGCAAGTATTCGACGTATTGTTGGGTAGCGGTTCGCCGACCGAAGCAAAATAGTCATTAAATATATTAGTTACCGTTGTTGGTGAACTTGTGATTTTATTGTCATCATAACTCAAGGTAACATTTTTAATGTGGCGCTTGGAATCTGGTTGAAGGTTATTTTTAATAATATTCCACATGGTTTTAGATTTATTTTGTGAGCGCTTCATTTCCTTAATATGATTAAATTTCTTTGATCTTTTTACACATTTTTTCAGGATTTTTTCATACATTTTATAGTGTGTTTTTAGAAGTTGGTTGTTAGTTTTGTCTACAAACATTTTTAGCAATCTTTTGTGCTTACACGATTTTTTTAAACCTACGGTTAAGTAAGGTTTCTTTTTATTATTTTTTATTTTAACGCGTTTTTTAGGTATAGTTTTGTTTAGTAATAATTGCATCTTATTAGCAAAGTCGGTGTATATTTCGTTAACATTTTTATTTTTGCATAATATTTCGTTCCAATCCGTTTGGGTAAGGTTAAGTTTAAATTGTGATATTGATTTTTCATTAAATAACCTTCTCGTCCCGAAGTAAGTAGTATTATGTTGTTCTACTCCTGGTGAATATTGAGAATAGTTGAGGCTCTTGTGGTCAGAAATACCAGTATTGTCAATAGTTATGTTGAGTCCCGAACGATTTGTTTACTCTATGCGCCTACGTTTCTAAACGAGTAACAGAGTGACATCTCTCTTGACAGTTTGACGTTGACACTTGACAGCTTGTCGTTTTGCCGCTAAAATAGCCCCCGTTCGCCTGTTGAAACCCCGCGACGCGTTTTGTTGAAATTAATCCTTAAAATCGATCCGCTTGTGACAATTAGTCGTGATCCAGTTGTTTGATTGTTAATAACCCCTAATTTGACGTTTGATAACACGGGTTTTGGACATATTTTGGATAAATAGTTTGAAGGTCAAACCAAAGTGACGCTATTGTGAATGAGTGATTTGAAGACCGCATGCTGTGACCTCCTCCAGCCTAATTGGAAGCGGAATCTAACCTGAAGAATACTCGTAACGTCACAACACAATACAGATACACTCACTTACATACATATCTCCAGGTTGGCACCAGAACAGTGTCCTTCAACCATGAGGTAAGTGCTTTTGTTTGTATATTGTACCTTGTACTTGTATTGTCTGCTCCGCGTACGGCGGACAGTACGCTAGCCACTTCTTGTCTCTAGAGCCCCACGATTATAACTCTTCCACTGCGCATCGAGATCGTATTGGGAGGCCTAGCCTGGCAGCGTACATTTTTGGTATCAGAGGCGTGGTTCTAACCTATAAAACCACCAAATTGGTAATTTACATTAGGCTAATTACTTGGCAGTCTCTATAAGGGAAGTAGTAATGCGCTGTAAATGTTTGTTAACTGTGATTGCTAGTTTATTTGAAATAATTTGTAAATTTGTTGAGACGGGTAACCTGATGTTGCCAAGGTCAGCCGGGCTAATAAAGTGGATTGGATTGGGCTGTGGTGCAGCCCCTTGTTGTAGCCCCTTTTTGTGTCTGATCTGTGTTGTATTTAATGTCAGGAAGACATTAAAATGTTGAGTTTGTACCATTGATATGGTTATTTGTGAATATTAATATTTGAAATTGGCAATTTTGAGTATTACCATTGTTTTGAATTGGAATACAGGTTTATTATTGTTGTACCTTTGACACAGTGGTTTGTGAACTTAACATTTGGAATTGGATTAGAATTTGAATATTTGAATTGAATATGATATAGAATTTTGAACGTTGATATTGATTTTGAATTAAAATAAAAGTTTATTGTTGAATTGAATTGAAGCAATTTAATGTTATTTCTTGAGTTGCTGATTAGTCAGTTTGGTAGTTTGATTGTAGTTATTTTGTAATATATTGTTTGAGCTTTGTTACCTTTTGCTTGGTTTATTTTATTTGATTGTTTGCGTTGGATTTCCTTGTTATTTATTGATTGAACTTTGTTATTTGATAATTTGATTGTTTTGTTTATTTGAATGGTTTTGTTTGTGCAATGGCATACAGATGGAAATATTGCAGTGCCGGACACCTGTCCAGGTCAAGCCGGAGACCTCGGTTGTTTCAGGTCCCGGACTATTGAGTAGATTGCCTGCTTTGGAACTGCCACACTTGACGGTCGCTGGGACCACTGGTACGGTTTCCACAACCTGTTTGCAAGTTTGGTTGATGCACGCTCGGACCTCAGACCCGCCCTAAAGACTCAGCCTACCCTACCGCTTTGGGACTACTCACCCAGCGGTACCAAATGAACGTTGTTTGGCTGATGTTCATATTGCATTGATTTTGGGGTTACCGGTCATTACTGGATTGTCAACATTGCGTACTGACCTGTTGAGCCCTTGGTGGTAGCGACCAGCGCTTTAAAGCAATTGGACTTGCCGGTGGACCAATGGTCTTACCCTTTGGTGCATATTGTGCTGCGGCTTCTTGCCGATTTGAGGGCTCATTTCGAGCAAAGGTATGGTGGGGATAGTGTTACACATCTCCCCCCATTTGGTGACCTCGTCCAGTTTTTGGAGGATGAGTGTCGGTTTGTGGACAACTCTGGCGTTGCCACTGAGTCATGCCAGCCGTCTTCCCGGCCACGAGACCAGGGACGGACTAGGGCTCGCGGGCCTGTTGATGGTCGCCCCGCCGCTCGTTTTGCTGGCACCCAGAGTCGTCCTGGTTGTGAGTTTGTAGGGACACGGGGCATGGCATGGCAACTTGCGCGGCCTTTTTGAAGTTGCACGTGAGTGCCCGCCGCCGAATTGCCAATGCACGCCGCATGTGCTTCTCTTGTTTGGGGGCTCACTTCCATCGGGACTGCCCCAACCCCCGCCCTTGTAGAATTTGTGGGGGGTCCCATTTGGACATATTGTGCGCTAACGCGAACCACGCTGGCAGACCAGCCTCTGATGAAGGTTCGCGCACGGGGGGGTACCATGGAGTTGGTCACCGGGCTTCTGCCTCGCCGGTTCAGAACCGGGGAGAGGCCTGCAATTTTGAGCGCCGCACTCCACCCCCCGCGCAAGTTGATCGGGAGCCGCGCGACCGCCATTTGGTCTCCCCGCGTAAAGGCGATTACGCAATTGTTGCTAGGCACCGCTGGCCAGACCAGCACCGCCTTCCCTCCCCTCCTTTGGCGGAACGTCCCCGGTTGGAGTCACGCCCCCCGCCATTCAGGCCTCCGGTGGGATATGCCCTTCCAGCGATGGCGCGTGGCTCGGGACACCGCGCGTACGAGGAATTTGAATTGCATCCTCGTCGGGAAAGACTTGGGTCTGGGTGTGGCGATCGGTCGCCGCCCAGGCATTGTTAGGACATTGGCGCCTGCCCTGCTAAGGTACCCCTCAGATCGACACGGTTTTGTTGCCAACGGCATCGGTCGGGTCTGGGGGCCCACGGGGGACTCTGTTGTGGTCCGTGTCATTTTGGACATGGGAGCCCAGGGTATCCTTTTGTCTATTGTTTTGTTGTTTGTTTGTATTGTTTTGGGCAAAATTGTTTTCTTGAGCGCCTTTGGACTGCGGGACTTGGCTGGGACGAGCCAATTCGGGAAAACCTGTTGGAAGATTGGCTCCAATTTGTATCCGCACTCCCTGCAGTCAACGAGGTCGTGTTACCCCGCGCTATCCTCCCCCCTGGGAGCTACACTGCTACCCTTGTTTGTGATGCGTCATCGCACGGTTATGCAGCTGTTGTTTGTCTGCGCACCGTCTGCGCAACAGGCAGGTGAATTTGTCACTGGTCTTGGTCAAGAGCAAGGTGGCCCCCCTCCGGACGGCACTGACCATCCCTAAGTTGAATTGTCAGGGGCGGCGCGTCTTGTGCGTCTATTGAACCACGTTGCTCACACTTTGGGTGGAACTGTGGACATTCGGGCTTCTTACGCCTGGACGGACAGTCAAATTGGTTTGTGTTGGTTGAAGACGTCCGTCCACTCTTTGGAGGTCTTTGTTGCGTACCGAGTGTCGCAGATTCAAAATTTTGATACGCCTTTGATTTGGAGGCACTTGCCTGGAGATTTGAACCCAGGCGCCGTGGCCTCACGTGGGTGCATGGCACCCCGCTTGTTTGCTTGACCCTATGGTGGGGTCCAGACTGGCTGACTCACCCCGAGGATGATTGGCCTCGATCGCCAGTCTTGATGTCGGGTCCTTTGCCCGGGCTCAAGGTGCTCGTTGTTGGAACAAACGACCCTGAGTTTTGTTGAGTCGATATAGCTCCCTCGACAAATTGTTGAATTGTTGGTGACTGATCGTCACATTAAGAACTCGCATGCCGGTTGCAATGCGCTGTTGGCCATTCTGCAGCGAGAGTTTTGGATATTGTCGGGAGCCGTTATTAAGTTGAACCCCTTTTTTGGACGATACGGGTCTTTTGTTGTTTGGTTGTTGACGGTTGAGGCACTCTAGCCTTCCTTATGGGGCCCGTCACCCCCTTTTGTTGCCTAAGGAGGGCCATTTGGTTAAATTGTTGTTGTTGTTGTTGTTGTTTGGTTGTTATTGTTGTTTGGTTGTTTTTGTTGATTGTTGTTGTTTGACCCGCCAGCCTGCCCCCATTGGGGGGGTATTTTTGAGGCCGCGGTGAAAGCGGCACAGGGACTCTGGCGCAGATTGTTGGGAGACACCGTTCTCACCTTTAAGGAGTTAGCTACGGTATTTTGCCGCATTGAAGCTGTGTTGAACTCGCGTCCATTGTGCCCGCTGTCTTCGGACCTGAACGTCTTGGAGGCCCTGACCCCGGGCCATTTTTTGATTTGACAGCCACTTGCCGCCCTGCCGGAGCACCCTTTTGTCGATGTGAGCCAAAATTGGCTATCGCGGTTTCAGTTGGTGCAGCAGCTCGCTCAGAGTTTTGGAAGCGTTGGAGCTTGCGAGTATTTGCACATCCTCCAGCAGCGCGTCAGGTGGACTGATAACGCGCAACCTTGTCGGGATCGCCAAGTGATTAGCGGACGGGAAGGCCCGTCCGGGGGGGGTAGATGTTGAGTCCCGAACGATTTGTTTACTCTATGCGCCTACGTTTCTAAACGAGTAACAGAGTGACATCTCTCTTGACAGTTTGACGTTGACACTTGACAGCTTGTCGTTTTGCCGCTAAAATAGCCCCCGTTCGCCTGTTGAAACCCCGCGACGCGTTTTGTTGAAATTAATCCTTAAAATCGATCCGCTTGTGACAATTAGTCGTGATCCAGTTGTTTGATTGTTAATAACCCCTAATTTGACGTTTGATAACACGGGTTTTGGACATATTTTGGATAAATAGTTTGAAGGTCAAACCAAAGTGACGCTATTGTGAATGAGTGATTTGAAGACCGCATGCTGTGACCTCCTCCAGCCTAATTGGAAGCGGAATCTAACCTGAAGAATACTCGTAACGTCACAACACAATACAGATACACTCACTTACATACATATCTCCAGGTTGGCACCAGAACAGTGTCCTTCAACCATGAGGTAAGTGCTTTTGTTTGTATATTGTACCTTGTACTTGTATTGTCTGCTCCGCGTACGGCGGACAGTACGCTAGCCACTTCTTGTCTCTAGAGCCCCACGATTATAACTCTTCCACTGCGCATCGAGATCGTATTGGGAGGCCTAGCCTGGCAGCGTACAAGTTAATTTGTATTGTCTTTGATTCGTAAATATTAGGTCTATGCAGGATGACGTAGTCAGTGTCTGTCTAGTTGGTTCGTTCACGATTTGGTGTAGGTTGTGTTCTAACATTATGTTTTTTAGGCGTTGATAGTCTTTGTTTTTAGATGATTTGTCAATATCAAAGTCGCCGGTTAGAATTATATGGTTTTTGTTAACTTTGGGTTGTACTTTTTTGAGTATCTCCGTAATAACAGCAAAAAATCTGTCGATATCGCGATCGGGTCTGTAGATATTAATAATAATTGTGTTTTGTGATATTATTTCTATAGCGCAACATTCAATTACACATTCTATTGATAAGTTAGTACAGTCTTCTAGGTGTTCATATTCTATGCCGTTACGTAAGAGGATAGCTACTCCTCCTCCTCGATGGTCACGTCGGTGGTAGGCAGAAGCAATTGTGTACCCGTTTATGTGGATGCTGTCCTTCTGGTTTTCACGTATCCATGTCTCTGTTAGACATATTGTTTGGTAGTTATTTTGTTCTATATAACTCTCGAGTATACTGGGTGTTAGTGTAAACACCGTTATCCTTGAAACCAGTGATTTGGTTTCGTTAATAGAACGTAAAATCAATGAAAAAAAAACAACTTTTTTTTTTAAAGAAAATCTGCATTTTTCCACAAGAATATTTCACCCTATGCGCGAGGGCAACAAACTTCGGGAACCACACCGCGTTGCAAGACGCGACGCCGCGCCGACACGGGTCGCGACCCCGCAGTCAGTCAGCTGGCAGTCTCGCTAGCGATCGCACGTAACGCCGCGTCTTAGCGTCCGTCGCTCATTTCTCGCGCGTGAATTGAGTGTGTTACAATGTCTCACACAAATGAACAGTGCACCGAAATGGTTCGGCTTTACGCCATTGCGGGTAATAATCTGAACGGGGCGCGTAGGATGTACGCAGAATTGTTCCCTGGACAACCTGTGCCAAACCGTGAAACGATGTTCACTGCCAGTTCACTGTGCCGGCGGTTCAATTTTCAATGTTTCCCACTGGACACTATGGACAATAATACTCTCCTCATCGATCGTCAACATCCATATCATTTCAGCCGGTCCAAGAACTAAATGATAACGATCGCATACCACGGATGGTATTTCCGCAGTGGCTTATCAATAACCTCGATAACAACAGAATGTTGGACGGGGAACCCATTTTGAACACGTGTTGAGGTTAATGTAGGTCGGTAAGTGTTGATATTTTATTCAGTCAGTGTAAATTTAATTTAACTTTTAATTAAACTGTACATAAAGTTGTGATTCACTTTTTAAATACGCCAAAAGTACCTACCCAATGGTTTGTTTTATTAAAAACAAAATGTTTTCAAATCATTTATAATCTAAAGTCATTTCGAATCAAATTTACATTTAGACTCGTCACGCAATACCAATTTGTGGCTGTCCTAAGCCAAGATAAGTATGATGGGAAAGTTACATCACAGGTAATGTGTATTTATGTGTTGTGTGGACGGGACGGCTGGCGATCGTTGTAGTGATTACGTCACTGATGCGCATATCCATGAATTTGCGGGCGGTCTGGGATAAAATCCGTTCTAAGCCTTTTTAGGAAAATATTTTTTTAAATTTTTTTAACTCGCTCTGTTATTTTATATTTAAGTCAAATTACCCATGGGTTAAGTGACAACGGTGTTTACCCTTACAGTCTGTATGTGTTTTATTATTAATACTTTGGATGTTTTGGATCAGTATCTTAAAGACGAAAGGGCTCCGGTCTGTCTTGGTCAGCAGTGGGTGATAGGGTGTGTCTCGTTATGTTTGGGTCATCATACTCCTGTATTGGAGCTTTTTTTTCGGTATAGTCAAAAGTAGTATCAGTTTTACTGTTCTGTTGTGTTAAAGATCGTCGTTCTATTTGTTGTCTTCTTCTCTGTAATGATTCCTTATCGAGAAATCCAGATACACACAAGCCTAAACTTTTTAAATATCTCGCGTTTTCTAGGATATATTTAGTCATCTTTTTACTAATTAACTCCACCCGTAGTGGCCGTCTTAATCCATTTCGTCCTATCCGGTTAAGTTCTTCGATATAGCCAGTGAGGTCGACATTCAGTGTATCTTGGAACGCAAATATTACCCTATCTTCGAGGTCTTTTTCTGTTTCGTTATAGTATTCATTTAGGCCGTGAATAACAATTATTTTAGAGATATCATTTGTGGGGGTGTCGTTCATGTTCAGGTGCATATTTTTGTTCTGTAGCTTGGCTATTTCTGTTTTAAGTTTTGTATTTTCTAACTCAAGTTTCTGTATTGTTTCGTTTATGTGAATTATATTGGTATTTATCTTTGTTTGTTCAAGAGAAAGTGGTTCGGTTTTCTGGCTTATTTCTTGTTGCAGTTTTAGTACAGCTATATTAATTTCGGACTGAATTGTGCTTTTGATTTTTGACAAGATGGACTGTTGTTGCGATTCTAACTTCCTATCTAATAGTTGACCAATTTTCTCTAATGTAATCGGCTCTGCCTGTAGGATGATGGGTGATATGGTTGTAGCAGTGTCTTTGTTTTTTGGTGGTGTGTCATAGTTTTCTGTATCTCCCAGTATACTTTGGTCATTTTGTATTTGGTCGTCAATGGACATTATTGTGTCGTCAAGTTTCGGTGGAGATTGTCTCCTAACAGGCGTGTCATCATTTCTAATCTGTCTTGTTGTCGTTTTGCACGATGGGCAGCGCCACGAATTAATTAATTTGCTTTTATTTTCTACATAATACGATGATGTCATGTTGATGCATCGGTAGTGGTAAAGTTTTTGGCAAGTACTACATCTTAGCAACTCTCCGCGAGCTATTGGGTGTTTACATCCAGCACAATTCATTTTTGTGGGTAGATGATCAAAATGTTCTGCGCAGTGTTACTTGAGTTTGTCGTAAATTTTGTACGTTACGTGGTGACTCACCTCAGCAAGCTCGTGCGAGTTGTCGTAGGTCAGGGACACAGTTCGTTCGGTTAATTTTTAAAGATGTTTTCACTTGTAACTTTTTGTTGGGTTATTGCATCACTTTGCACTTTTCACCACTAGTTAGGTTAAGCAAATCTCTGCACTTTGGTATATAGAACAACAGTAAACAGTAACTTTGGACCGAAGTTTTTATTAAAATACTAGGAGCAATTGGTAGCACGTCTTTGTATCTCGACGGCGCGTTCCGTTTTTTTTTATTTTACGAACACAAACATGCGAAAATTATGTGATTATATGTGACTTTGAGGTGAAAATATCAAAGAGCACGCAGGTAGACGTGTAATATAACTATAATAATTACCTGAATTGACGTCCCAAACACAAAAGAATCGAAAAGTTTGATAAACACCGCTAAGTTGTAAACATTTATGTTTTACGCACTCCACTATCAGGCTTGCCTCCAGTTCCAGCAGATGATTCCCCAGTCTTTTTCGGATACTTAACTAACAAGGGATTGAGTTCCTCTAAAGAACAAATCTTGTGCCGTGTTCCATCGGGGGATCTGATGACAATAACCCCGTCCTGAGTCCAGCATGCCGGCTGCATCCCGAAGTGAGCGCGCGCCCTGCTGAATACAGATTGCCTGGTCCTGGTCAAGAACTCCTTTACTGTGACTGTGGAGCCCTTCAATGCAGACTTTGCTTTCCAAACAGTGGATTTCAGTTCAACATTAGAGAACCTTACCAATATTGCTAGTTGTTGGTCCTTTGCTGGATGCTCCAAGTCTATGACATACTTTGATGGAAGATGCAGTGATGTCAGGCAGTGCAAGTTTGTTCTTCAGTACGTCTATTACCAGAGCCTTGCAATCCTCCTTGTCCGCTTCAGCAAACCCAGTGAAGATTAGGGCCTTCCGACGAGATCTGTTCTCCAATCCGTCAACCACTCTAGAACACTCAATGATCTGCTTCCTGAGAAGTCCCAACACACCAAACATAAGTTCACGAAATGAGCGGAACTCTTCAGCAATCTTAGCTACAGTGTCCTTCGCGGGACCAGCACATTGAATCTGTGCCTCCAGGTCGCTCATCTTTTTAAAGAAGCACTCTTCTAGACTCTTCTGGGTTGATTGGATATCATCCAGTTGAGATGACATGGTGAAATGTGTAGAACTTGCAGTGACTATGAAGTACTAGTGAGGACCTGGCAGGTGGTGTAGTATTAAAATCTTATATGTTACATGGACTATTTCACCAATGTAAGTGCTGCTTATTTAGCAGTTTATGCACCAAATACTTAAGTTGTAAGTTAAAAAAATACTTAATAATAATTTTAATTAAAATAGAATTACGAAGTTGTGTCTTAACTTTTTTACACCTACCCCCGAAAAAAAGGGTAAACAAGACCCCAAGCACTCAAAGATATACGATAATAAGGGTTTGAACAAAACCATTTAATAATTTTTGCTACATATGATTTATTTCGTCCTCCTCACTTTTATTTCTTCTGAATTTTATAAACGTGGTACTAATTAGTCTCAGAATAAACTACATGGTATATTCTGCCATAGCAAAACCATACAAAAACCTATTTTTTGGTGTCTGGCACGATTGAGCCCGTGTCAGTATTCACTGATGTTTCTGAGAACAAAACAACTTAAATCTTAAATGCTTAAAGCTGTTTTGTTCTCAGAATAAACGTGTGTTTTGGGGGACCTCATTAAGAACGACATTCAAAATGAATATCAATGATGGCTGCTGTGAACATTTTAAAATGACGATAAAAAAAATGTTCGCAGCAATTTTCTTGGAAATTGATTTTGACCTCACTATTTGAAGGCTTCAGCACCCTCGAAAACCGTAAAAACTATTCTCACTCTGTCTTTTTCTACTGTAAATAATAAAAAGTAGCTTGGAGTGGACATAACGCTACGTGATGATTTCTACAAGTTTTGCTCCTACCGCAATAACTTTTCCAATAAACATACTTTAAGCAGCACAAACATTCTTTAACAATGGCCCATAAACAAGTAAATACCTTACTAATCCTACCAAGATCACGAGATCTGTGCGAAAGAGTTACCGTGGCCCTGGCATATGGGCAACTCAAGGAACACGGGTGGGTTTTAGTCAATAAAGGCCTGATACGGCCTTCCGCTCCACCCTACAGCGGAAAACGTCATTTGCTGATTTCTGCTGAATATATTATACTAGTTTCTGCTCGCGACTTCCTCCGCGTCAAATTTTTGCTCCCCAGGACTCCCAGCCCTTCCGGTCGCATCGAATTGCCTGCCAGTTTTCGACCATTTTTCATTGCAGCTCCGCTCCTTTTGATCGTAGTGTGATGTTATATAGCCTATAGCCTTTCTCAATAAATAAGCTACCCAACACAAAAATATTTTTTCAATTTGGACTAGTATATATATATATATATATGCTTTATTGTACACCAGAAAATACATTACAACAAGGATATTTAACAAAAAAAAAAACATACAATGGGCGGCCTTATCGCTTTCTGCGATCTCTTCCAGGCAACCTTGGTATGGACAGTGATTGCGTGGACATAAAAATGGGGTTGTCACTGGTGTAAAATACAGATACAATTCGATTCGATTCGATTTTTTTTCGATTTAGTAGTTCTTGAGATTAGCGCGTTCAACCAAACAAACAAACTCTTCAGCTTTATAATATTAATAATAAGTATAGATGAAGTTAAAATTGTATTTTTAAGTTCTTCAGTTTACTAACATAGGCTAGGTTCTTACTAATATTCTATGGATCCCTAGTCTGAAATAAAATGTTGAATTTAAAACAAACTTAATTGGATGAATAACCACAAAGCTATCTTTACAGGGTCATTACCTAATACTCTGGTCAATTTATACATACAAAGGTACAATAATTTTCATAGAGCTATGATCTACAATTTTTGTCTGAGCTATTTTTTTTATAAACCTAACCCTTTTGCAAAAAAATGCGAAAAATCCGTTTTGTGACTTGACCTTGAATTTTTTTTTTCAAATACGAGATCGGAGGAGACTTTACATATTATGTAATGGTGCTCTGAACATTCCTACCAATTTTTAGGTCTATGCGAATTATTGTAAAATAACTACTATTTTTTGGTCTTATTTGAACAGAATATAATGTGATAGCTTGCCTATTTCGACGGTTTTCACTACCCAACAGTCTCTCTCTTGAATTCAGATTGGAATTTGAAAACTCAGCCCATTGTCTTTATAGAGACTGTCATTATTAGAGATGTTCCTCATGAGTCACCAGCGTGATCGATAGTTTCACCAATAAGGCATCTCCCACACGTGGCGCAGCCAATGTGAAGTGAGAAACACCATCTTGTATAACAGTTGAAGCTATATATACCTCTGATCTATGCTAAATAACAGTGACCCGACCCGTCTTCGCACGGGTGTTATAGTGTGCGTAACTGATGACTTATAGCTACGGAAAGACTTGCCGCGGCGTGGACGGCACCGAGGCATGCCAACTAGACATGGGTAGTTCGCGAACGATTGAAGGAAATGAAGTACTTCATTTCACAAAATAAACTTATCTTTCCTTCAGTAGTCATTCAAATGTGTCTCTACTTCATTTAGTTCAGTCTTTCTTTCACTCGCACCAACTCAGCATTCGTTTCGCTTTTTCTCGCATGCATGACTCGTACGTGTTCGTGTCACATCGCCGGCCGGTCGGCTGACGTCGGGCTGACGAGCGACGACGGCGCCTTGCTGACTATGTGTGTGTCGCACGTCTAGCTTACACACACATGGCAATACACATGACAATTTGTTTTTTTTTTTAATTAGTTTCATATTTCTTGGTGGACAGTCCTAAGCCTGTATAAAAGAATGAAGGAAAATCGAGATACGTATAAAAGTGAACTAAGTGCAGTGCATCATTCATAGTAATGTATCACACTACGCGAGCTCTATAATCTTTATCTCATTGATTCGTTCAGATTTGCTGAACTAAATGAAGTACTGAACTAAATGAGTGGACTACTTCATTGAGTCAAAAGAGAGATACGTATAAAAGTGAACTAACTGAAGTGCATCATTCATAGTAATGTATCACACTACGCGAGCTCTATATCTCATTGATTCGTTCAGATTTGCTGAACTAAATGAAGTACTGAACTAAATGAGTGGACTACTTCATTGAGTCAAAAGATATACTTCATTCATTTCTTTTCACTGACACGTTTTGCGCATGTCTACGGCCAACTGCCCGTTTATAGCTTATAGACTACAGAAAAGAAGAGACTAGAGATGGTCTATGTGAAATAATAATATTTTGATTTGATTTGAACCCTAGCCCTTTGTAGCCTAAGGTTTATTTTTTTGTTGAATGGGAAAAAAATTAAATGATTTCTCCCGCTTCTCGTGTGAGTCTGTTACTGACTAAAACCCACCCGTGTTCCTTCATTTGCCTATGCCAGGGCCACGGTAGTTCTTTCGAACAAATCCGCGATCCTGGTAGAGGTAGCCTAAGGCCTGAAAATGTTTAAAAAAAACCGGCCAAGTGCGAGTCGGACTCGCGCACCGAGGGTTCCGTACAAACCTGTAGGTTTTTTCGGTGTATTTTTTTTTTTTTAATTTTTATATTTCAGTTGATTGAATGTAAGGTAAATTGCGGTTTACGATTTATGACGTTTTAAAAAAAACTACTCACTCGATCTCGTTCAAACCAATTTTCGGTGGTAGTTTATATGGTAATGTACATCATATATTTTTTTTAGTTTTGTCATTCTCTTATTTTAGAAGTTACGGGGGGGGGACACACATTTTACCACTTTGGAAGTGTCTCTCGCGCGAACTATTCAGTTTAGAAAAAAATGATATTAGAAACCTCATTACGTTTTTTTTCTATTTTAGTGTGAAAATCTTAATGCGGTTCACAGAATACATCTACTTACCAAGTTTCAACAGCATAGCTCTTATAGTTTCGGAATAAAATGGCTGTGACATACACGGACAGACAGACAGAAAGACAGACAGACATGACGAATCTATAAGGGTTCCGTTTTTTGCCATTTGGCAACGGAACCCTAAAAAGGATATAGGCTAATCTTCATCTGGGTATTTGTATAAAATATGGTGAAATACAATACGTAGAAGTAGTCGCGGGCAACATCAGGTCAGTTTATAGTTATGTTTAATTTCTTCTATTTGTTCGTATAGTGATGCCTTCCTGTAGCATTTAAATATAATTAATACAAAATTCTGTGTTAAACCTACTCACAGTAGGTATCGTTTAGCGGCATTGTGTCTGTCGTATGCAGATTGCCTTAGCTATAATACAATAGACGATACAATTTCAATGTACTTGAATATCAATAATCAAAACGATGACGCCCTATTATACAACATCAAAACAATTAGATTATGAGAAGAACTAAACTTACCTTTATTTACATTTACCAGTAATCATTGTCAGTGTTCAGAACACAACAGTACAGTCAGTACTAAAATATGGGCTTCCCAAGTACATACTTATCATTCCTGTGTTTTTTCATAACTGTACATCTCTACTCGGTTAAAGAAATGTTGGAAAAAGTCGAATTAGAGACCTACATAGAAGAATCGATTCCTGACGTCAGCCACCAGAAGTTTAAACTACATTATCACATAACGCCTCCTGTCGGCTGGATGAACGCACCTTACGGATTTGTGTTCTACAAAGATCAATATCACCTGTTCTATCAGTTTAACCCCTACGACACCCAATGGGGACCTATACATTGGGGTCACGTGGCGAGTCCAGACCTGGTTAACTGGAGACTACTTCCCACAGCATTGCGACCTGGACACGAGCAATATATCTCTGGAAGCGCTATTGACAACGATGGAGTCATGGTTCTGTTCTACACAGGACTTGCGGAAAGGGATGATCCCCCTTTCTACAATGAATCACAGAATATGGCATTCAGTACTGACGGTGAAGACTTCCAAAAGTATGACGGCAACCCAGTTGCGTTATATCCTCCTAATGGCAGTTATGAGTTTAGAGACCCTAAAATATGGAAGAACGGTAACTACTGGTACGTGGTCCTTGCCAGTAAGTCTGCGGATTATAGAGGCACGGCTCTGCTGTATAGATCTAGGAACATGACCACGTGGTTTTTTGACAGCGTACTGGCAAAGTCCTGTTGCCCTTTGGATCACATGTGGGAGAGTCCGGACTTCTTCAAAATTAAAAGAAAGTTTATCCTCTTGATTTCTTCAAAAGGTGTCGTGAATCACAGAAATAAGTACAAGAACACGTATCAGACTGGGTACATTATTGGCAACTTTAACTACGACACGTGTAAGTTTAAGCCAGAAATTAGTTTCCATGAAATTGATTACGGTCACGATTTTTACGCCACGCAGACCACTGAGAGAAATGGTAAAAGGTACCTGATCGCATGGTTTGGAATGTGGGAGTCGGCACACCCAGAAGATGCTGAAGGCTGGGTAGGAGCTATGACACTCGTCCGAGAGTTGGATTTAATTGGAAATCGACTTTTAATGAAGCCTGTTGAAGCGATATCGAAATTAAGACTGAAAAATATTATAGAGGGTGAATTAAAGCAAAATACTAGTTTGGAATTTGAAAAGACTGCTGAAATAATCGTTAATGTTATGTTAGATAAGAATATTGAATTGGAAATCGTGGGTGAGTATGGTGGTGACAAAATATCAGTGAGTTGGAATGCGATTAATGGTAAAGTGATGGTTGTCAGGGCAGGGGATCCCCGGCAAGTGAAGTGGGTTCCACGGAATAAAACATCCTGGAGGATCTTCTTGGATGCCAGTTCTCTAGAGTTATTTTGTGGTGAAGGCGAAGTGGTGTTTAGTTCAAGAATTTATCCTAACGGAGACTGGCGAGTGATTAATAGAAGCCGTCAGTCTCTACTTGTTGAAGCCTACACGTTGAATAGGAGTATATTATATTTCTAATTAAAATACACAATACAGACGATTTTTGTAAGTTTACCTACTAAAGATATACACAGAATTACAAATATACATAAACTCATGCCTGTTTCCCAGCGAATTAACCCTCAAGTATTATCTTAATTATAGATCTCGCAGATTTCTAAATAATAGAAAAGCATGGCATTATTAATTTACATACTTACATTAAACAAAAGAAAATAATATATCTTTTGTTATGACACGTAAAATAGTGTTTATAAATGAATACATATACCCTTGCCTACATATCGTTTGCGCTTTCATATCGTTTTTCATTATTATCATAAAGGGCCATAAAGGAGGAATATTGCGCATTGTATTTTGCGTCTTTAGCCTTTTATAGTCACTCAGATCCAGCCCGTCTCTTGCTGCCCTCTACCAGCGACGCCCTAAGCCGAGGTCTGTACGCTATAGGGGATGCCCTTCGTGAGTAGTCGCTTTCGTTTTTAAGTTTTTTAGCCCTAGCTGTAAGCCTTTATTTTATTAAGGAATTCGCAGGCAAACCCGGTTAAGTAGTCACGACCTCTCAAGGTCAACTACGAGATGTCATAAAAAATGCCTTTTATATTTTTCCAGTGACGTCAAGGATGTGTACTTTAAAATAGCCTAGGTCTTTCTCCAATACCCTATATCAGTAATATATATCAGTAACGATCGGTTCTGTGGTTTAGGCATGAAAAGGTAACATAAGGTACTGCCGCCGTTAACCTGGCTTTACCTGTCTACCAACCAGACTTAGAAATAACATTTCCCAAATTTTAAGCATTCGTTCCATATTTATTAAATAAATTCAGTTGAAGTTATCGTTAGACTGAAAATTGACTCGTTTTACTTTATGGAATTGCTTCAATTAGGAATAACTTCGTTTCATGAAATGGTTTTTAACCAGTGCTGCGTAACTATTTTCTACGAGGAATTGAGCTAATGTAGACATAATTATGAAAATCAGTTCATTAGACTAAACGAAGTGGATCCATGTGGAATGATTTCTAATGGAGTATCATCTGATGATGTGTGCAAGACCTACCAGCTTATTGTAGTCTTAATACCCGTAATATGAGATTAAAACACTGAAGAAAAACAAATTTAATTTTACTTAATCATCCTTTCATTCAGAACCAGCAAAAACAGAAATTTGCAATCACAAAAATTATATGAGTACTTTTTTTTTTTGTTTTGAAAAAATAACCCCAAATATCATAAACTATTCAGGAACGCTTCTCCTTAATTTATAAGCTACAACGTCTAGAGCCTGAGGGCTCAGATTCGTTACTTGCCAGCCGCCATCTGGATACACTCTCGTGCTGAACACTACCTCGCCTTCACCACAGAACAGCTCCAGAGAAGAAGCATCCAAGAAGATCCTCCACACTTCGGAGCCCAAAGGAAGCCATTCCACTTGTCTGACATCTCCTTCTCTATCCACCACAACTTTACGAACTTGAGGGTCCCATCGCAGTAAAACTTGACTACCACCATTGCTGCCTTTGATTTCCAACTCAATGTTTTGGTTCAAGTCACCACTCACCAGTAATTCTCCAGTCTTATCAAATTGTATAACAACATTCTGAGCAACCACCCCATCCCATAATGTTTCCTCTCTCAGGCTGTTTATCGCCTCAACTGGTTTCATCAGTATACGATTGCCAACTAAATCAAGTTCTCTAAAGATAGTCATGGCTCCTGACCAGCCGTCCACGTCCTCATCACGACCTTCAAACCATGCGACTAAATACCGGTTTCCATCTTCTTCAATTGTCTGAGCAGCATAGAACTCATGACCAAAATCAAGTTCTTGAAAACCTACTTCAGGCAAGAATTCAAAAGTTTCGTAATTGAAACTTCCGATGATGTAACCTGTTTGGTGAGCATTTACGTATCTGTCACCTTGTTGGGCCATCCCCATGGGAGATATCAGGAGGATGTGTTTTCCTTTGAGCTCGAAGAAGTCAGGACACTCCCACATATAACCCAATTCATCCATGGAATCTCCTAAGACACTTAAAAATTCCCAGCTGATCAGGTTCAAGGATCTATATAGCAATATTATGCCTCTTTCATCTTCTGGATCTTCAGTCTTGCTTCCAATCACTACATACCAGTGGTCACCATGCTGCCATACTTTAGGATCTCGAAAATCTGGGGATCCATTAGGTGCAAATGGCATGACTGGGTTACCTTCGTACTTCTGGAATTCCACCCCATCAACACTGAACGCCAAATATTGAGTTTCATTGTAGGAAGTTTCATCGTCGCTTAGTATGTGGCCCGTGTACATAAGGACCATAGTGTCATCTTTAACGACAGCACTTCCTGAAAAGCACATCTCCTCTTCAGGGACCAAGGCAGTAGGAAGTTGCCTCCAATCCACAAGATTTGGACTCACAACATGGCCCCAGTGCATGGGTCCCCACTGGCTATCGTAGGGATAAAATTGATAGAACAGATGATATTCTCCTTTGTAGTATGAAAGTCCATTAGGGTCGTTCATCCAGCCCACAGGGGGCGCCACGTGGTAGTGTAGTCTATACCTGGGGTTAATTTCCGCCTTCTTCTCTTCAATGTATGCTTCTAATTCTGCTATCGCATCGCTTTGTTTAACCGTCTTTACATAAACAGTGGCGACCAAAGTAAGGAACACCAAGAATAACTTTATAAGAGCCATGACTGATTGAAATATCATCTTATGTAGTAATCGGTTTATATAGGAAGTTTCTAAGCTGATAAGATTTTTCATTTTGATATGATGGTACTAAATCTAAAATGACAATAAACATAAAAGTCATCATGATTCGTGAATCTGAATAATGAGCAATGATTGAAGAAGCAAAGAGGCATTCTATTGGGAACCAGTATTTTATTAGTTAGGATCCAACCTGATTAGGAGAACTGTCATGTTTTTGACAGCTGTGGCAGGCTATTTCAGGCTGTCAAAACATCAGATACACACGGCACTGATTTTAGACAGATGAGATGATTCTGAAGGTAAAAATGACCATGTGCACAGTGTGGTGTGTATATGGTCACTAAGTATTTACAGCCGTTAAGAATGTTCACTTAGGTATAACACAAATCGACCGCTGCAATTACATCGATGCATGCGCCCACATTGTCCCACGTTTCCTGTATCACTTTTAGGTAGTCCATTTCAAATACTTCTTGTTTTCCTTAACCGTATCTGTGGTTGGCTCAAAAATTATCAACATCGATAAATGCTGGTATCAGTGCTCACAAGAATGTATAATCTTATCTCTTTATTGTGTATCTTAAGTCATCGCTTACAGCATCCAATGATTACATAATCCCAACTAGAATAATAAACATGTGAAACTGATTCAGTCTGTTTATTTGATAAGAATACGAGGTGAATAAGGAGATAACTTGATGTCAAATTGGTATCAAAGAAGGATATAACGAGTTTAAATAGATGAATCACTAAGCCGTATTGTGAGATATCCTTCCCGTCATGGAGCATTAAATTTGATATTTTTTATCTCATTCCAATTCTGTGACTTCTTATTTTTTAATATTTACTGTGTTATTGACAATTTATTCTTTCTGACGCAGCATTGTGAAACTTTATTGTTTTTTTTTTTTTTTGTAAAATGAGTTTTGCCTGAAATAAATGTTTTTCTTTTAAATATTTTGTTTTGACTAGGTCATATTTTACGACCCGAAGCTTTTACTACACACACTTGGCCTACGTTCGGCTCGTGTCGATCAGCAAACTTCGTTCGGCATCTACCTTCGGATATGTCCGGTAGGCACGACGTAAGTAAGATAGCAAGCTAGTAACTCTGGCTTCGTAACTAGCTTCATTTCTAGGTTAGTAAGAGCTATACACGAGCGGCATGTTGTCATCGGCAAAGGTAATTGCTACCGTTGAGAGGCATCGACAGCTGCCGGCGCCATGCCATATTCAAAGATCAAAATCAAAATCAAAAGTCATTTATTCAAACTAGGCTGTGAGTCAGCACTTTTTGAACCAAAACGCCCGCCCTTCGACACTTCCTAGTGCTTTAGCTGGGAAGAAGAAGTGGCGGAACAAACTCCCCAGCAGCTGTCTGTTTAGTTAGAAGAACTTGATTCTATACAATATTGTGTAAGTAATTAATATTATAAAACAAAACATACATTATTCACCATATGTCAGCTAGCACACGCCAATATACCACCAACAAAACATTGAAAACTAAACTCAAGCTGAAATAAATAATGAAACAAAATCGTAAACAGAACTTAAAACGTAAATAAAGCCTCCAGGCATAAAGGGCGTGCCCGCTTACATAATCAATGATGCAAAATGATACATATACATACATTGATACATACAGCTAAGTTGAAGTTACAATAGTTAAACAAGGAGTAAAATAAAATAACAGTTAATACAAGTAACAATAACAAAAACCATGGTCAGCACAGCAAGACGACCAGTCACCACAAGCAGCACCCGTTCACGAGCATAACGCAAAGGTCAGCCATTACCCCCCTCGCCATATTTGAGGGAAGGTGGTAACCTGACCCCCGACGCTACCGCAAGCAGTGACATCTAAGGGAGCATGACGAACTTACTGCCGGTTGGTCAGGCAAGAATATTATGAACAGCTGACGAGGTTGCTAGCTAATTACATGTTGCAATACAACTCATTTGAAATCATTGTAATGAGTTGATTATGTCCACAATAATTGAAATTAAAAGAAAATAAAAATAAATTAACAAAGTCAGTTAAATAAAAAAACAATTATATCAACTACCCATATAAACTGTCGGTAGAAAAGCTAATTCTGGATTGAAAGAACATAAATATTGTCTTGAGTTAATCACAGCGACCAACTATTCTTATCGTTCAAGTAGTCGTTGATAGAATAGTATGCCTTTGAACAAAGGTTGGATTTACTTTAGTTTTAAACTCATTAAACTGCAAATCTAGCAAAGCAGAAGGAAGCTCGTTATAAAAGGTAATACCAAGACCAACAAAAGAATTATGAACCTTATGAAGCCAGTGAAAGGGAGCTCGTAGTTTGTCCTTATTTCTAGTATTAATATTACGAAAATCACTGTTTTTAGTGTACAAGTGTATATTTGTCGCTGTCGGCGGGAAAAGTGCCCAGAAGGCTGGCAGCATTGCCACGTTGGATGGCAATGCTGATTCTTTGACCTAAAAATAGACCAGCCCTCTGGTCACATGAAGAGTCAACCAACCGCTTGGCGATGTCCCGGAATACTCGATGAGCACTCGGACCCCACGGCCCTAGTGTTTCAACCCCAAACGGCTCAAAAATATAACTCCCAATAAGGTTGTTATATTTGCGCCGTTTGAGATTTTCTGCACCTGCAGCAGCCGCCCCAGCACAGCCTGCCGTGCTTAGAAGATGGGATGGCGCGAGGGTGTCGACACAGGTAGCATCCCACACCAAAGGCCTACCCAACTTCCAAGGCATTATGGTCATTCCGTCTGGCCTCTTCCCATCGTCGCGTGCCAAGCCATTGGGTTCTAAGACAGCTGGCACCCCGGCGGTGACAAGAGCCCGACGGATGATGTCATTAATGCTGGCATGCCGTGCCAGCCGGCCAGCGCTCTTGCTGCAGGCAAGACCGTGGTGTCCGAGGCGATCAACTGCTTCACCGCACTGACACCGATGCGGAGCCACGCAAGGAGCACCCAGACGCAGACTTGTAGCGAGTCGGAAAGTCGAGTCACCTAGCATAGTGCCTATGTTAGGTGACGGTAGCGCCTGAAGCCATAAGCCCGACTCCCATTCTCCCACAGCCAGCAGGCGGGCACGCTCAGCAGTATTGGTGGACGTATTAATGAGATTATTCCGTACCAACCTGCAGAGCGGCTCATCCCACTGTCTCTGGGAAGACGAGTTCTCGGGCTGAACCGTATCCGGACAAGCCACCTTCCAGGCATTCAGGGCATCGGTCAAGCACGGCACTTCCGAGTGAACCTGAGAAGGAGCTAAGATTTTCGAGATTAACTTTTCAGTGCCGTGGACCGAGGACAAGAACGCCGGTAAGCTTACACTGGAAATTTTGCGGACGCCGAGCCCACCAAAACGAATCGGTAGTGTGGCTTGTAGCCACGAGCGGTCGTCCAAAGCCACATTTAAAATGGATGTTAGGATGCTTTTAATAATTTCATCGACTTTGTCTAAAAGGTGTGGGTGCTTCCATAAAGAGGAAGAGCGGAGATAATACATGAAATTTGGACTGAAACAGCAGAATCTGATAATAGTGAAAGCCGAATGTAAATTAATTTTAGAAAGTCTATCCGAGATATCGTTAAAATTTTGAATTTTTTCGTCAATAAAAGATGAAAAACTGTCTTCGAGAATTGGGGAACCTAGGAGGTGCAGTGAACTTTTTTCCAAAAGTTTGATGTCTGGGGCAATTGAATTGAATTTCTGTATAGTCGATTGTCTGTCGGTATTGTCACAAAGGTATAATTCACATTTTGAGTAATTAAGGTCAAGGCCGATGGAGTAGAACTGCTGCTTTAGGAATTTAAAATCTTTTAGCACAGTGTCTACGTCACCTCCTAGTGTTCCATCATCTAAATACCACACATTAAATTTTGAATTTAGTTGTTGTATTATGGGATGGATAGCCAAACTGAAAATGACTGGCCCGAGAGGATCACCTTGTTGGCATCCGACTGCCGATTCCAAAATGTTGTCTTTATATAATAATTTTGATGGATGCCTATAGCACTGCCACATAAAGCGGTAAATTTCAGGCAATTCCTTTTTTACTTCAGCCAACAAAGTATCCCTGTTTACGGAGTTGAAGGCGTTCTTAACGTCAACCTTGAGGATAGCCTCACCTTTCCTGGCATTTAAAAAACTAGAAAGGGCATGTACGGCAGCTTCGCAGCCCCCTTTGGATCCAAAGCCAAGCTGTAGGGGCTGGAACTTGTTGGTCAATTTTTCACTGTACAATTTGCAGCATATTTTGGCTGCCGTACGCCTATAGGTGCACCCAACGGCAATAGGTCGAATGCCGCCGTCCCTCTTGCGCAGGGCGCATAAGTTAGCCCCGTACAAGACATCGACGACGGCATCACTTACATCGCCGTTGAGCATCAAGTTGATTAAAGCCGCAAGCTCCTTCAAAAGCGATTCACCAGCTTCCCCGGAGCCTGAACTCAATAAATCTTTTAAATGCTGTGGAGTCAGGCCATCGAGGCCGCCGGCGGAACCACTTCGGAAGGAGCTCACGGCTGCCATCAACTGGGGGCTAGTAATATTAAAGGGAATCGGGGTTGAATTCGGGTCGGGATGGAGGGGAGAGTCGGGAAAGGTGAGACCATCCGCAGGCGCTGGATGTTTACTCTTCAGGGCTGAAAGAGTTTCTGAAGAGTAGGGCGCCACCACATCACTACTGAACAACAGCCTGGCCGCTCCCCTGATGTCACCATCATTAATTTTGGATTCTACATACGAACATATGCCTCTTCGTGAAGGCTTATTGAAAACTGGTAATTTTGGATCTAAAATAGGGGTCGAATTGTTGCAGTTATCTTTAATTTGGTTTGTTAATGTTTTTGTAGTTGCCAAACTTTTTTGTGCATGTAGAATCCGATAGGGGAAGGTAAGTAGTTGCTCCCAGGCGCTATAAGAATTCTCCTGGGTCACAAGGCGGAGACATCGCGCCAAACATAGAGCGACAGACCGCCTTGCGCCACGGGGAATTCTCTTCAAGACAGGGGTAGAATTTTTCGAAAGTTTTTTCCAAAGAGTTTGGTCCGGCTGAATTGGAGTTGTGGCTGGGGGGCACAAGGGTACACTATGAGGTTTGTGAACCTTGCCATAGTGTATCCGTAGCCCCCGTTCACCTTTAAAAAAGCGTGGCTGGGAGCAGTGGGGACATCTTACCTGAACATCGAGCGATGTGGCAGGTTGACTGGCGCTGATTCCGTCGCTACAGCCGGCATTTAGCATGAGCACACAATACACTTCCCTAAAACTAAAATATCAATTCAGGACATAAAACAATAAAAATAAATACACTTAAAACTTATAAAAACACACTAGAAATGTTTTGACGGACACTTCACTTGGTGACAGTTCGACAGCAGCGCCGCAGACGCGCGTTCCTAGGGCGCCGCGGCGCGCATCATCGCGCGTGCCGGGCGCAGCCCTTGCGCCTTGATGTCTGTTTCCTGGGAGCCTCGAAAGCAATGGTGCGTCGTTTGACAGGCGTCGGGTACACTTTTTGCAGTACAAATATAAAATATTATTTGGCTATATTTTTTTTGTTGTTAGTAGGCATGGAAATAGGAAGTGCAATATTTTAAACTTGGAGTATTTATTTCAATTACATCATTTACACGCCCTTTTGAACTGTCAAAAATTTGGTCAGTTAATCAGAAAGTTGAACAAAGATCTTCGTGATTTGATTATTGATTATTTAGTCATATTCTAGGTATAGGTCTGATAAAAAATTGGAAACTCTTATAAAAACTGAGTCAAAATGATTTTAACTATTTAAATAGTAAAGAGCTGAAAAACTTGACGTTCCCCGTTCCTGACGTTCCAAATTGTGGCAATGCTGCCAGCCTTCTGGGCACTTTTCCCGCCGACAGCGATGCGGACGAATTCTTTGATGCCCAGTGAGCGCCTCCCATTTTTTTTTTTTTTTTTTACCTTTATTTAATTGTATATACTATATTTATTTTAGTGTTAGTTTGTGGATTATATTTAAGTCAATACAACAATAAATTGTAGAGAAACATCATAATTAAAATAAAACTTAAGTGTATATTTTGCCTAATATGTAAGATGTTGGCGAAGATGAATTGTGATGCCACCGTAAGAATACCAATATCTTTAAACAAATCTCTCAGAGAAACTCTAGCACCTAGTTGGTAAATCGCTCGAACAGCTCGTTTTTGAAGAACAAAAATATTTTGAATGTCCGCGGCTTTGCCCCACAGCAGAATGCCGTAGGACATGATGCTATGAAAATAACTAAAATAGACTAATCGAGCTGTATCAACGTACGTGTACTGTCTAACTTTCCTTACGGCGTAGGCGGCCGAACTGAGCCTTCCCGGTAGGCTTGATATATGTGATCCCCACAGAAGTTTGGCGTCTACTGCTATGCCCAGAAAAACTGCCGAGCTTACAGTTTCAAGCACCTCATTATCTAAAACGACATTGGGTCCCAGATTCCTAACATTCGGTAAAGCGAACTTTATACATTCAGTTTTCTTAACATTAAGAACTAGGTTATTTGTGGTAAACCAATCCGTGGCCATTGAGAGCGCATTATTCACGTCGTCAAAATCTTTTCTATTCCTGTCTACTTTAAAGATAAGTGAGGTATCATCAGCAAATAGTACAATGTCACAGATATTCTTTAAAGAGAATGGTAAGTCATTTATATACACTAAGAATAAGAAAGGATCCAGTATTGAGCCTTGAGGTACACCTAACTGAACTAGTAGCCCGGAAGATTTTACACCATTGATATCTACACATTGGTGCCTATTTTGCAAATAAGAACTTATGACATTGAGAGCTTTGTTTTGACCACTGTAATGACGTAGTTTACGCAAAAGTGTGTCATGGTGAACGCAATCAAAAGCTTTGGAGAGATCACAGAAAACTCCGATAGCATTTTGCGAGTTCTCCCATGCGTTGAAAATGTGTTTCAGCAGAGCAAATCCCGCATCTGTTGTCGAACGACCTTTTGTAAAGCCATATTGCTCATTATGAAGGAGGCTATTTAAATTAAAATGTCTTAGTAACTGCTTGAGTCTTAACTTTTCAAATATTTTACTAAATGCAGGTAAGATAGAAATGGGCCTAAAATGGCCAACGTTATTTTTATTACCTGTTTTAAATAATGGTATGACTTTCCTACTCTTCATGAGGTCAGGAAAAGATCCTGAATCAACACATTTATTAAAAGTTACAGCTAGGGGCTACGATGTCTATTATATTACTTAACAGTTTAATGGAGATGCCCCAGTAATCTCCAGTGTTTTTTTGACTTAAGTGTCTTAAAAATATTAACCACGTTACGAGGCGTTACATGTTCGAAACCATCTGGGCACACTACTATGCAAAAGGTTTTCAGCTTTAGACGGAGACGAATTTAAGGAGCAAGTCGTAGTTATAGGTATGTTGGCAAAAAACTCATTAAATGCCTCAGCTACGTTTCAGCTTTATTAACCAATTTGTTGTTAATCATAATCTCTAGTTGTTTTTCCTGTTTAACCAATTTACCCGTTTCATTGTTAATAATTTTCCAAGTGGTTTTTATTTTATTACTGGATATTTTTATGGAATCGCTTAAAATTTGGATTTAGTACAATTTATGACGTTTTAAAAAAGAACTACTTGATCGATCTCGTTCAAACCAATTTTCAGTGGTAGTTTATATGGTAATTTACATCATATATTTTTTTTAAGTTTTATCATTCTCTTATTTTAGAAGTTACGGGGGGGGGGCACACATTTTACCACTTTGGAAGCGTCTCTCGCGCAAACTATTCAGTTTAGAAAAAAAATGATATTAGAAACCTCAATACCATTTTTGAAGACCTATTCATAGATACCCCACACGTATGGGTTTGATGAAAAAAAAAAATTGAGTTTCAGTTCTATGTATGGGGAACCCCAAAATTTATTGTTTTTTTTTCTATTTTAGTGTAAAAATCTTGATGCGGTTTACAGAATACATCTACTTACCAAGTTTCAACAGCGTAGCTCTTATAGTTTCGGAGAAAAGTGGCTGTGACATACGGACGGACGGACAGACAGACAGACAGACAGACAGACAGACAGACGGACAGACAGACATGACGAATCTATAAGGGTTCCGTTTTTTGCCATTTGGCAACGGAACCCTAACAATCCTTGATGCGAATTATATACCATGTTAAAATTTCAGCTCGATCGGTGCAGAACTTTTTGAGTTTTTGAAGCATACACATACCAACATAACATCCATCCATACTATCCATATCCATATATCCATACGATATACTATATATACTATATTATTATACTATATTATATATTATTATATTATATATTATATATTATTATTATATTATAATACTATAAATGCAAAAGTAACTCTGTCTGTCTGTCTCTCTTTCCTGCTAAAACTACTGAACCGATTTAAATGAAATTTGGTACACAGATAGTTTAGAGCTTGAGAAAGGACATAGGCTACTTTTTATCCCGGTAGTATGTTCCCGCGGGATAATTTCCGACCTCCACGCGGGCGAAGCCGTTGGCAAAAGCTAGTTTTTATACATATATATAGATTTAAATTTTACTAGCATCGTATAAAAAGCACTAGCTTGTACCAAGTCAGGATATAATATAAAAGTTGCCATCTTAGCTCTGAAAAACGAATTTTATGTATCGCCTCGGCATGGGCGTACCCAGGTTCTGGGCCAGGGGGGGGCAAAGCAGATTTTTTATAAGCACTCAGTCAAATAAATAAACATATATTAAAGTAGGTACTTTTTTAATTCTTTAAATATACAATAGCTATTTCAAAAGTAACTTTCAAGGGTCTTTAGCAAAACGGCTTATGACGTCTTTCGTGAAAGAATCGCCCATAGCGTTAGCATATTTTCTACATACACTAAGCATACATCTTCTACAGTTTCTACGGCTAATGTGACCGGTCCATTGCCACTTCAGCTTGCTAATTCTATGAACTATGTCGATGACTTTGGTTCTCTGCCGGATCACTTCATTCCGGATTCTGTCCCTCAGAGATACACAAAGCATAGCTCGTTCCGTAGCTCGCTGAGCGACTTTGAATTTATGGACCAGCCGTACCGTGAGTGTCCACGTTTCGACTCCGTAAGTCATAACAGGCAGGACGCACTGATTGAAAACTTTCGTCTTTAGGCTCTGCGGAATACACGACGAGAAGACTCGACGAAGTTTCCCAAATGCTGCCCAGCCCAGCTGAATTCTTCTGTTAGCCTCGTTCTCAGGGTTGTTCTTCTCAAACTGCAGAGTTTGCCTGAGGTAAACGTATTCTCGAACAACCTTGAGGGCACCGCCATTCACAGCAATCGGTCTCGGAGTTACGTGTTCATTGAACATAACCTGGGTTTGTCCAAGTTCATCTGGAGAACAATGCGTACAGAAGAATAAACTAATTCGGATCAGCCAGTATGACAAAGTCTTCTGCAAAACTCAAGTGTGAAATCTACTCGCCATTGACGTTAATACCGCGTTCTGCCCAGTTTAGCATCTTGAAAACATCCTCCAATGCGTTAAAGAACAATTTTGGGAAAATTACGTCCACTTGTCCCCACCTCGTGTTCAGTTTGCTGGTCCTAAGTTTGCACGGTCATTGCCGCGTTTTCATAAAGTCATCTCAGCACTTGGATGTATCGCCAGTCGACTTGGCGTCGCTGCAAACACTCCGAAGCAGACCAGGTCTCGATAGAGTCAAAAACCTTTTCATAATACACAAATGCAAGACACAGCGCCCGATTATACACTTCGGACTTCTGTATAATTTGCCGCACTGTGTGGATGTGGTATATGGTGCTGTATCCTCCTCGAAACCCGGATGAAACTCGTCGAGTCTCCGCTCTAGACGATTCGTGACGGCTCTTAAAACAACTTATAATTATGTATACATGGCTTAGGAGAGAAATGGGTCTGTAGTTCTTTAAAAAAAATATTTTATCCTCCTTTTTAAAGAAGAGTACGACCACGCTCCTTCACCACGCTTCTGGACTTCTCCCAGAGAACAGGTCAGAATTAAAGCTCCTGAAGCTCTTTAAGGACAACATTTCCTCCCGCTTTCAGGAGCTCAGTCACAATCCCGTCCTCACCAGAAGCTTTTCCACTTTTAAGCTGTTTTAGAGCCGCCTCGATTTCGTTTTGGCTCACTTCTGGCAGGTCTTCTGTGAAGTGGCGGGTTAAGTTGGCTCTTGAATCCTCATTTTCGGGATCAGTTTGAGATGCATGCGATGCGTACAATTGGCCGTAGAAGTTTTCGACTTTCGTAAGGATCTCCGGCTTCGAAACGACGATATGCTCACTAGATTTAGTCAACTTCGTCAGATGGCTTCTCCCAAATGATTGGAGGAACACTTTCGACCCCCGATTTTGCTCAATCGATTTCTCTATAAAGCGTGTATTGAAGCATCGGAAGTCGTGTCGTATCATATCCGTGCTTCTAATATTATTATTGAGTGCCCGTTGTTCTAACAAAGTGACAGGTGGGTTTTCACGTCGTTCCGTAATCAGAGTCTCTTCCGAAAGTTTGTACTTCTTGCACGTACGCCGCATTTTGAAAAATATCAAGCCTTGTTCCCTGAGGATTCTCACCGGTTGTTAGAGGGCCTAGTCGACGTTATTTGTGGTTTCCACGGTAACGAATCTGTTCTCCAGGTCTAGCTGGAACGCTTCAGATCCTATCATAGTTTGGAGCGTATTTGGACGGAGCCTAGACTTGATCAAACGACTTCACTTGAGCTTGAAATTGATATTCAGTGATTTTTTATTGGATAGGTCAGGTCAGGTCGTCAGGGGTGGTCCGATATTTGTTTTTTTTGACTTTGCTTTGATAGATTTGAGTTAGCTTCTATAATGCGTATTTAATCCACTTTGTGTAGCGTGATGATATTCTAATACTTCCTGTCACTGCTATTGACTTGGTCAGTAGTGGTATACGAATGAGTGCAGGGTAGATAAAAAAGGTTATTGCAAAATAAAAATAAAAAACAACCGACTTCCAAAAAAACAGTACAAAGTGAAAAATAACTTTAATTTCGGTAGTCAGTGTCAAAAACTAAAATACAGATCCAAAGATACTGACTTCTGAAATTAACGTTATTTTTGCTTGCAGCTCTGCTAGCGAGTAGGTAGAACTGACGCGTCGCGCGATTTTTTTAAGTTTTATGTTGTATTGCAAATAGCAAAAAGTTATTTTTCTTAATTTTTATCGTCAAAATTAGATAGTTAGTAGGGACATTAGCAAACTCTAGGGGGGGCAGCTGCCCTCCTCTGCCCCCCCCCTGGGTACGCCCATGCGCCTCGGCACAGTATTTGAACGAAGCGTAGCGGCTTTTTTTAAGAATATAATAGATTCTGCCCCCCATAATCAGTCCACAATATTCCCATTACTGGGACACAGGGTTTTGGTGAGAGGAAATGGGCAACAATCCGGTACGCGGATCCAGTGTGGGTTAGTAGATGGCACATGTCTTTGAATTTTAAATTCTAGGACATTGGTTTTCTCACGATGTTTTCCTTTACCGTTTCGAAAGTAGTGATGATGAAATAATGTACACGAAGTAGCGCCTGTCTGGTATACCTCGTACGTCTCGGCCGCTACCTCTGGCCCACCGGTGCTCCACTGATTCTGCCCCTCGCCTGAGCCAAATCTTGCCAAGCTGAACATGTATATAGTATACTAGCTTCTGCCCGCGACTTCGTCCGCTTCAAATTTTTGCTCCCCTGACCCTTCCCGTCGCATCTATTTACCTGCTAGTTTTCGTCCAGTTTTCGTTGCTGCTCGCTCCTTTTGAGTTATAGTGAGTCAACCTTGAAAGATAGACATATGCTCTCGCGGACTTTTTTTAGAACTTTTTAAAAGGAAAAATTCCGTAATACATGATTTTTACGTTACTTTAACCGTTTACGCAGCGCACGCAACGGAAACTCTCAAAAGGAATAAATTGTCCCCGTTTTTGCAACATTTTTCATTACTGCTCCGCTCCTCTTAGTTGTAGCGTGATGTTATATAGCTTAAAGCCTCCCTCGATAAATAGGCTACCCAACATAAAAAGAATTTTTCAATTCGGACCAGTAGTTTCTGAGATTAGCGCGTTCAATGAAACAAACAAATAAACTCTTCAGCTTTATAATATTAGTATAGATGATTGTGTTTATTGAAAACAAGTTTTATGGACGACGTTCTATAGATGTAACAACGATGATACTGGAATTACTAATGCACTCTTACCATCTTAACGCGTTAACTGCCATGGCGAAAATTAGAAAATTTTAAAAAAATTACTTCGTGTAATTTCACTTTAAATAGATTATTCTTTCCGAAAATACACATTTGTCACATTTATTAAATTATATACAGCCTATTTTTAATATAGCTGAAAGAGTAATAAACATAGCCGCCAGGCAGCAAAGACACGTTCAGATTTGGAATGTGTTGTCGGTCATATAGTCCGAAAAGGCCTGAATGGAACAAAAAGTGTCGGACACATTGTCCGACATAACAGTTAACGTGTTAATATTATCCCACAACCAATGTGAAAATGGCATTTATTTGAAAACAACACATGCTCTCCGGACATGTTTGAACAAGATAAACGAGAAGCTTAACGCTCGCGGGCGCATAAAAATGTAAAATACATATCTCGTTGCAACTTGTCATGTGCAGAACGATAGGGATTTATAAAAATAGAAATATTTCGATTTGTCGCGTATTGAGATACGTGATCATGTTTTTAGTAGGTATGTATGGAGCTTCGTTTTCTAACTCGATACAGGAAAGATTCTTTTAATGGTTATTTCGATTGTTTTTGTAATCATCAACATCATCATCATCTTTTCAGCCCAATTACGTCCACTACTGGACACAGGCCTATGTCCAGTAGTGGACGTCATATCGCTGAAATGATGATGATGATGTTGATGGTCGCCACTCTTAGCACCTCCCAAGCGTGGCGATCGCAGTATTGTCCTAAAATGCATAGAGAACGGTGCTGCCCATTCTCTAGTATTCCCTTGAGTCGTCTTATACAACACCAACGAGAAGAAATGGGATGGTACTATTCTTTACGTACGGCACCACATCGAACGTTTTTTTAATGTATCTTTATCACGCTGACTACAAACGGATTGCAAACTACAAATCAAATCAAATCAAATCAAATAATCCTTAAAACCGGCCAAGTGCGAGTCGGACTCGCGCACCGAAGGTTCCGTACAAACCTGTAGGTATTCTCGGTTTATGCATAAGGTTTATGTTTATGAAATTAAGTGTTTTTTTTTTAATTTTTATATTTGAGTTGATTGAATGAAAGGTAAATTGCTGTTTACGATTTATGACGTATTAAAAAAAAAAACACTTACTAGATCTCGTTCAAACCAATTTTCGGTGGAAGTTTACATGGTTATGTACATCATATATTTTTTTTAGTTTTATCATTCTCTTATTTTAGAAGTTACGGGGGGGGGGGGGGTGACACTCATTTTACCACTTTGGAAGTGTCTCTCGCGCAAACCATTCAGTTTAGAAAAAAATGACATTAGAAACCTCAATACGGACCGACCTTGCCGATGAAATCAGTCAATGGAAAGAGTCATGAAATAATGATGAAAGCAAGTTAAGCCGTTGATCCCGGTTATAATTCGCCGTTATGAGTACTCAGCAGCCCCACAAACAGTCTTACGAAGAGGCATCGTATAACCTAACAACTGTGCAGTCCTCTCTGTAAAATACTGGTATTCACCTGCATTTTGTTAAACTACACGCTGAATGTATTATTGTATTATTAAAAATGTATTAATGTTAATTAATTAATTAATTAATGTTCCCATTGCTGGGACACAGGCCTCCACGCCGGCCCAGTGCGGGTTGGTAATGTCACATGTCTCCGAATTTTTGGTTCTAAGACTTGCCGGTTTCCTTACGATGTTTTCCTTCACCGTTTTGAGAGCAGTGGTGATGAAATACGAACTCACGACGTAAAACTTGTAATTCAGAGTCGATACCACTAGGCCACCACTGCTTGAGCGCTAATACCACGATGCTCTGGATCTTTTTGCTCTGATAATGACAACTTACTACGCACAAATCTAAACTCCGGGCGCCTACCCGACTTGGTAATCAAATCCAGTGTACTGTTGTCAGCAGACACCCCCTAGCAATCACTAATACCATTGAGGTAGAAAAATATTAATTAGTACTGTCCTTTTTTTATGGTTGGGAAATCATCAAATGACGTCTCCCGGTCTGGGCGGAGCGGGAGGGCGTGTCAGACTTTTACTGACTAAAACCCACCCGTGTTTCTTCAGTTACCTTAATGCCAGGGCCACGGTAACTCTTTTGAACAGATCTCACGACCCTGGCAGAATACTCAATACTCAATACTTTTATTGCATTCCACATGTTCCACATCTTAGGTGGTAAACTTATGATTAGATCATATGGACCCTGTCGGGCACAGCAAACTAAGTGAGTTAGGAGAGAGGAAGCATTTTGAATCGAACACTACCCTTACCCTTGAATACTACCCTTATTAGGTATTTACATGTTTTCATTAACATGTGGACTCAAACTGTGGTTTTTATTGGTTAAGAAAAAACTTAGTTAACTTTTAGGCACTACATAATATGTCTTCTAAGAATATTATGACGCAAATCAGTTCTGTTATTTTAAAATATTTTTACTACGAGGTGAAGAGGTGAAAGATATTTCAAGATGAAGCGATTAATATCGAAAATATACGTATACCTAAGTATTATAAAAATAAGTTTTATCTAACAGCCTTGGAATCAATCGCCTTATTGACACATTGTTGCGCAAATCAGTCAAATTTATCTGAATATAGATTTAGCCTGCCATTATGTAAGTCTGATATTGCGAAAAATTTTTGGACATTGGACTCCGGACTGGGCCATTTTGAAAAATACTAACTCCTTCCTATAACCTACGGTAAGTTATTGCTTAAAATTAACACCCTTGTATCTTTGTACCAGTATTCTGTATATTTCATATGGTGCCGGAAGATTCCGTGATATCCCGGACATAAAGAATAGCACCACCCCATTTCTTCCCGTGGCGGTCGTCATAGGTGACTAAGTTAGGCCAGAGCAGTAATTCCCAAAGTGGTTCAGGTGGACCCCTAGAAGTCCACGGGAGCTCGACGGGGAGTTTACATTGGTGTGAAAATAAAATCAATTTAGGCACATTATAAACTACAAAAAGGGGTGCAAAAACCAACAGTACATTTTTAAAACTGATCTTCGAGAAAAAAAAGTTTAACCTTTAGAGATAGAGAACGGGCAGTCGCCAACCCGCCTGCCAATCGTGGCGATTATGGCAAATCCCCCCATCTTTCGGCTGAAATGATGTTGATGATGACCTTTACCAATAATGAAGCAAAGATCTCACACTCCCAAATGGAAGTAGCTATCACAGGTACAATTAGCTTACGAATTATTTGCATGCTACATTTGGCAATAAAGATGGTCATCTGGCCATTTGTAAGCAAAACGATACGTTTTTGTTTAGAGGATCGGAGTATTTAAGGTGTACTAATTAAAATGACAGAATGAATTCATTTTCATCATGTACAGACGCCAACACATCAAGCTACTACAATCTGTCAGATTTCTTTGATAGATTTTCGACTTTATTTCTAGAGCATTAGGTTCAAGGTTCTTTGGGAAAAATTGACAGTTTCGGGTAGCTTGACCTGGTGGCGTCTATACTTAACCTTTTCCCAACAATGTTGGGGTCGGCTTCCAGTCTAACCGGATGCAGTGGAATACCGTTTGGGTAAGTCTGACTGTCAGACTTTCAGGTTTCATGAACAGCTTTAATTAATTATCGGACTATCCTGAAAAACTCAACGAACTCAAACTCAAAGTAAATGGGAAAGTGTCTGTTTGTCCGTCTTTCACGGCAAAACGGAGCGAGCGACGAATTGACGTGATTGTTTAAATGGAGATAGTTGAAGGGATGGCGAGTGACAAAGGCTACTTTTTTGTGGGCTGGGGTGAACTTAGAAAAGCCGTGCTTTTCCCATAGACAATTGTTTGAAGCATGTTCGCGTGTGTCCAATGCCCAGAATCTTTACATTCCATCCCCAAATGGAAAGACATATAATATCGTTTACAGTAGCGTATTGAAATAACATTCTGTTCCGAGTTCTCTTCTGTGTTCTAAATCAGGAAAGGGGAACCGTGTTACCCCAAATTTAACGTAGGTCCCTATGGAGAACAACGGGCAAGAAACTCTTTTCGATCAAAAATGTTGTTACAAATATGTAATTGGTGACATCATTTATTTTGAAATTATCAATGTGAGAACAGTGTATAAATACGTGCACATCAAAGTGTCCGCAATTAAAACAAAAATAAGATAACAATTCAGAAATTAAATTAAGCCATAGCAGCTAAGAGATGAACAGTCCCTGCTGATGGCGCCCGTTCACGAACATGACGTAAAGATCAGCACCACTTAGCTCAACCAATTTTAAGGGAACTTAAGGATCCAACACACAAAATGGGGGACAGAAGTTTTTTAATTAACGTGTATAGATATTTAAACTCATTAATGATCAAAATTAACATTTATTTTAAATAAAATAATACTTCAAATATAACCATAACTTTAAAACAAAATAATAATTTACTATCATGAGAATTTTAAAATAGTTATCACGTTGTCTACATCTCTTTTTATCTTCTCTCCTATAGCAGTTATCCTGGAAGCGATTTTTATACAAATTTCTTCTTCTCTGTTAATATGTGTGCATAAATGGTTAAATAAATAATAATAAAATGTTTCGGAGTAATTTACCCCAAAAACCAATCCGCAAAATTAACGTCAAGTTTAAAGTATATGCATAAACTATTCAGGAACGCTTCTCCTTAATTTATAAGCTACAACGTCTAGAGCCTGAGGGCTCAGATTCGTTACTTGCCAGCCTCCATCAGGGTACACTCTCGTGCTGAACACTACCTCGCCTTCGCCGCAGAACAGCTCCAGAGATGAAGCGTCTAAGAAAATTCTCCACACTTCGGAACCCAGAGGAATCCATTCCACTTGTCTGACATCTCCTTCTCTATCCACCACAACTTTACGGACTTGAGGGTCCCATCGCAGTGAAACTTGACCGCCACCATTACTGCCTTTGATTTCCAACTCAATGTTTTGGCTCAAGTCAGCGCTTACCAGTAATTCTCCAGTCTTATCAAATTGTATAGCAACATTCTGAACAACCTCCCCATCCCACACTGTTTCCTCTCTCAGGCTGGTAATCGCCTCAACAGGTTTCATCAGTATACGATTGCCAACTAAATCAAGTTCTCTAAAGATAGTAGTGGCACCAGTCCAGCCGTCAACAGCCTCAGGATATGGTACTTCCCACATTCCGAACCACGCAACTAGATACCTATTTCCATCTTCTTCAGTAGTTTGAGTGGCGTAGAAATCATGACCAAAGTCGAGTTCTTGAAAACTTACTTCGGGCACAAATTCGAAAGTTTCATAATCGAAACTGCCGATGATGTATCCCGTTTGGTGTGTATTCTTGTATCTGTCTCCTTGGGGAGTCATGCCTTGGGGTGACATAAGAAAGATGTATTTTCCTTTAAGTTCGAAGAAGTCAGGACACTCCCACATATAGCCCATTTCAGGCGTAGATTCTCCTAGGACAGTTAAGAATTCCCAGTTGATCATGTCTGAGGATCTATAAAGCAACACTGTCCCTGTTTCATCATCAGTCTTGCTCCCAATCACAACATACCAGTGGTCACCGTGCTGCCATACTTTAGGATCTCGGAAATCTGGGGATCCATTGGGTGCACCTGGTAGAACTGGGTTGCCTTCGTACTTGTGAAATTCCACTCCATCATCACTGAATGCCAAATACTGAGTTTCATGGTAAAAAGGTTCTTCATTCGTTAATTCGCGGCCCGTATACAAAAGGACCAGCTGGTCATCTTTAACGACAGCACCACCTGAGAAGCACTGTTCCTTTTCAGGTACCAAGGCAGTAGGAAGTCGCCTCCAATCCACAAGATTAGAACTCGCAACATGGCCCCAGTGCATGGGTCCCCACTGACTGTCGTAGGGATAAAATTGATGGAACAGATGATATTCTCCTTTGTAGTATGAAAACCCATTAGGATCATTCATCCAGCCCACAGGGGGCGCCACATGGTAGTGTAGTCTATACCTGGGGTTAATTTCTGCCCTTTTCTCTTCAATGTATGCTTCTAATTCTGCTTTCGCATCGCTTTGTTTTATCGTCTTTAGATGAACAGTGGCGACCAAAGTAAGGAACACCAAAAATAACTTTATGAGAGTCATGACTGATTGATATATCGTCTCGTGTGGGAAACTGTTTATATATACTAGTTTTTTGGGGGTGATAAGATATGTCAAGTGTTTTACGTGTGATATAATGATATAACGAACGTCAATGTGTTCGATTTTATCTCGCACCTGTGTTGTTAATGATGTCTGCGTTGATCTGACAGGAAACTGTTGCAACATTGAGCGAAGCTGATGTCAACGAATGGCATAAGATAGCAAGGCGTTTTTATTAATTTTATTATCGTTTCATTGAATTCGTTGTTATAAGTTACACACACTTGAGAGTTTGAAATCGCACAACCCTTGTAATTTGGTTTATTTTATTTTTTTCTTATTATCTAAAGACTTTGAATGTAAATAATTAAGTAAAATGAAAGCATACAAGCTCAGCTTTACAAAGACACAATATTAAAATAATTGACCTTCTCTTAACCAACAAAAACTAACCTTACACCAAATTCTCTAAATTCACCCGTTTGCATACGATAGATGGCGCTGACACGTAAAATTTAAGTTTAAAAATAATTAAACACAATTATGAACTTTGAATCCTCCAATAAAGTTAAACTGAATACTTAATGTATATAATAACACAAAATTGAAATAAATAATATTTATTTGCATAAAACATGGTATATAAATGTTAAAGATAACATATAGAGCATACATGTTTAACTTATATCATGCAAGTATTATTGGTTACATTTAAATATGTTTTCCATTCGTAAACTCTTTGATACTATACAAATTTTAGTTTTAACCATTCTCAGATCTAAAATTTTAAAATAACTTGGAATTTTACTATAAATTCGAACACACGTGGCTAAACAGCTTTTACTATATTAGGTCTTTACCTATGAAATTGCCGTTCTGCAGTACTGGCCCTTTCAAATCAAAATAATTTTTGTTTGTCTAAGAATTCTAATTTCAAATTAATTTTATTTTAAAAACATGGAATTCTTTTTCCAAAAGTAGTCATTTGTTTATTGATTAATTTTACATTTTCATCGCATTTCAATCTTTTTCGTCATCATGGATACGTTAAAAATTCGAGTAATTATGGAATATGAGTACCGTCGTGGCAGCAACGCAGCACAAGCGGCACGCAACATCAACGACGTTTACGGAGCTAACACTACAAACCAACGCATCACCTGTTATTGGTTTGCTCGCTTCCGTTCTGGAAATTTCGACCTGAAAAATGAACCTCGCGGTCGTCCGAAGACTTTGGTTGACAATGACGAATTAAAGGCGATTGTGGAAGCTGATGATACACAATCTACGGCTGAATTAGCAGCAGTTTTCGACGTTAGCGTCAAAACAATATTGGTCCATTTGCGTCAAATTGGCAAGAGAGAAAACTCAATGATCGCTAGCGCGAAGTATGCGTCGAGACGTGCCTTGCACTGCTCAACAGACACACAAATGAAGGAATTTTGAACCGCATTGTTACCTGCGATGAAAAATGGATTCTGTTTGATAACCGCAAGCGCTCAGCAAGTTGGTTGGATCCTGGTTCAGCACCTAAACAATGCCCTAAACGAAAACTTACCCCTAGAAAAGTGATGGTCACTGTTTGGTGGTCTAGCACCGGTGTGATTCATCACAGCTTCTTACCAAACGGGGTGATCATTACTGCAGATGTGTACTGTGAAGAACTGAACTCAATGATGGAGAAGCTGGCACATCTCCAACCAGCATTGGTCAATCGCTCGTCTCCGCTGCTCCTGCACGACAACGCGTGACCTCATACTGCACAGCAGACGGTCTCCAAGTTGCATGAACTGGGGTTGGAAGCTCTCCGTCATCCGCCCTACTCACCAGACCTTGCGCCTACAGACTACTACTTTTTCCAGAATTTGGATAACTTCTTGGCGGGAAAAAAATTCAATACCCGAGAGGCAGTACAAAATGCCTTTGCAGAATTTGTTGCCTCCCGTCCAGCAGATTTTTTTAAGAAGGGCATCAATAAACTGCCACTGCGTTGGCTTTGCCATTGATTGCATGGGTGATTATTTCGATCAATACAAATAAAAAACCGGCCAAGTGCGAGTTGGACTCGCGCACCGAGGGTTCCGTACAAACCTGTAGGTATCCTCGGTTTATGTATAAGGTTTATGCTTATGAAATTAACGGTTTTTTAAATTTTTATATTGAAGTTGATCGAATGAAAGGTAAATTGCAGTTTACGATTTATGACGTATTAAAAAAAACTACTTACTGGATCTCGTTCAAACCAATTTTCGGTGGAAGTTTACATGGTTATGTACATCATATATTTTTTTGAGTTTTATCATTCTCTTATTTTAGAAGTTACGGGGGGGGGGACACACATTTTACCACTTTGGAAGCGTCTCTCGCGCAAACTATTCAGTTTAGAAAAAAATGATATTAGAAACCTCAATACCATTTTTGAAGACCTATTCATAGATACCCCACACGTATGGGTTTGATGAAAAAAAACATTTTTGAGTTTCAGTTCTATGTATGGGGAACCCCAAAATTTATTGTTTTTTTTTTCTATTTTAGTGTAAAAGTCTTGATGCGGTTCACAGAATACATCTACTTACCAAGTTTCAACAACGTAGCTCTTATAGTTTCGGAGAAAAGTGGCTGTGACATACGGACGGACAGACAGACAGACAGACAGACGGACAAACAGACATGACGAATCTATAAGGGTTCCGTTTTTTGCCATTTGGCAACGGAACCCTAAAAATACATGAAAAAAATTAGTTTAATTTTTTTCATACAAAACGGCATTATCATAGGTTAAGACCTATTATACGTATAGCTAGTCTCGGTAAGTCACTTAGTGCAAGCCTGTGAGGATCTCGCCGGTTTCGAGGACATACGTCATCTGCTTTATTAAATAGGTATTTATGCTTCTTAAGGGGCACAGCTAGTGTGACAGCCTAATAAAAGGCATTTTTTGGGAATTAAGAAAAAAAAACTAGTGAATCAATCGTTTTAAAATTTTGAGGGCATATTTATACATGTTTTAAAAATACACAGTAAAATTTTAGCGAAATCGATTTTTTGAAAATTTCACACTAGGTGTGTCCCTTAACAAACATGCAGATATAGAAAAAAAAACCGGCCAAGTGCGAGTCGGACTCGCGCACCGAGGGTTCCGTACAAACCTGTGGGTATTCACGGTTTATGCATAAGGGTTGTGTTTATGAAATTAAATCCTATTTTTTTAATTTTTATATTTGAGTTGATTGAATGAAAGGTAAATTGCGGTTTACGATTTATGACGTATAAAAAAAAACTACTTACTAGATCTTGTTCAAACCAATTTTCGTTGGAAGTTTATATAGCAATGTACATCATATATTTTTTTTAGTTTTATCATTCTCTTATTTTAGAAGTTACAGGGGGGGGGGACACACATTTTACCACTTTGGGAGTGTCTCTCGCGCAAACTATACAGTTTAGAAAAAAATGATATTAGAAACCTCAATATCATTTTTAAAGACCTATCCATAGATACCCCACACGTATGGGTACGATGAAAAATTTTTTTTTGAGTTTTAGTTCTATGTATGGGGAACCCCAAAATTCATTGTTTTTTTTCTATTTTTGTGTAAAAATCTTAATGCGGTTTACAGAATACATCTACTTACCAAGTTTCAACAACATAGCTCTTATAGTTTCGGAAAAAAATGGCTGTGACATACACGGACAGACAGACAGACAGACAGACAGACAGACAGACAGACATGACGAATCTATAAGGGTTCCGTTTTTTGCCATTTGGCAACGGAACCCTAAAAAAGTAGCGGAAATAAACCAATTTCTTTAAATATTGGCCTACAAGATTCATCAAGTTCAATCCCATATATTACACGAATACACTTTTTTTGAGCAACAAAAACTCTAGTCCTATCGGTACTATTACTCCACATTATGAACTCATTGCATATTGGAAATCAAGTCTTTGTTAGAGCTTATTGAACTTAATTATCACATTTTGACTCAGTTTTTTTTAAATATCACCATTGTGTCACAGTAACGATTGTCAAAAATATTTTGGTATACTGATTTCTAAAATTTCCTACAAATAGTTCCGGTTTTTTCCGTCCGTCCGTTCCAAATGATCCGTTGCCAAATGGCAAAAAACGGAACCCTTATAGATTCGTCATGTCTGTCTGTCCGTCTGTCTGTCTGTCTGTCTGTCCGTCCGTATGTCACAGCCACTTTTCTCCGAAACTATAAGAGCTACGCTGTTGAAACTTGGTAAGTAGATGTATTCTGTAAACCGCATCAAGATTTTTACACTAAAATAGAAAAAAAACAATAAATTTTGGGGTTCCCCATACATAGAACTGAAACTCAAAATGTTTTTTTTTTTTTCATCAAACCCATACGTGTGGGATATCTATGAATAGGTCTTCAAAAATGGTATTGAGGTTTTCTAAACTGAATAGTTTGCGCGAGAGACGCTCCCAAAGTGGTAAAATGGGTCCCCCCCCCCCCCCCCGTAACTTCTAAAATAAGAGAATGATAAAACTTAAAAAAATATATGATGTAAATTACCATATAAACTACCACCGAAAATTGGTTTGAACGAGATCGAGCAAGTAGTTTTTTTTTAAAACGTCATAAATCGTAAACCGCAATTTACCGTTCATTCAATCAGCTGACATATAAAAATTAAAAAAAAACATTTATTTTCATAACCATAAACCTTATGCATAAACCGAGAATACCTACAGGTTTGTACGGAACCCTCGGTGCGCGAGTCCGACTCGCACTTGGCCGGTTTGTTTTATTTGAAACTGTTCGACTACAACGCCACCTTTCGGTGGTCCAATAATACCAACTTCGATTATGACCATCTTATAATCAGTGTTGTCAGATCAGATAACATATTATTATTATAAAATTAGGGTAAGATCTAGTGACCATTCAATAAATCATAATACATAACACGGTCGCACTCCACACGATAATTTCAACGCATATGTATCTAATATCGTCTGACCAAGCACGACGACCCGATCGAGATTTTTTTGTAACTTTCTCATTATGAATTTCCTGGAGAATATCACGATGGTTCCAACACACTTCTTGTTTATAATTTGCCAGGTAGTTTTGGATTTATTTACTGACGTCTTTATTTGTAACAATTGTGCTTTCTGCGTTCAATTTATGGTTGAGAAAATGCTATTTAAGAATTACTCAAATCTATTTAAAATAAATAGATTTGAGTAATTCTTAAATAGCATTTTTTTCGATGATGCCACAATGATTGTCGTTTCTTCTAACTGCATTTTTAGGGGAATTAATTTTTAAAACTGTTATTTAAACAATACAGAAGTTATAATGATTAGTTGAAAAATTTAATGGGCAGCCATTTAATTTTTCGGCGGTTGGGTCATTGTCAAATTTTGCGCAGATTTGGCTTAAAATTATAAACTTGTAAAAAAATAAAAATACTTAAACATGACTTTTCTTCGTTTCACTGTCTGTTAAAACTAATGAACTTTGTGTGTTACAGTCGGCCGCGATGTTTCACCAGTGATTTATGATTTATTCCAGATTTTGCGAGTTAGGGTGTAAAAAAATACAACTCTGTTATCATAACGTTTTAATTTTTATTATAAAATTAAACAAATCAGTCCCAAATATTTTGGCATTAATGTTAATTACAGTCTTTTATCTTATTATCACATGCAGAATCACAATTTTTTTTTTTAAGTTTATTCATTTTTATTCCAAACAACTCTGTTACTTCTAGAATTTTAGTAGACATTAAATTCTACCTAATTACTCTAAATATTCATATAATAACTGCTAACTATAACATATAAACGTATACATATCTAACAAATTAACGTATTTGTATAGTACCAAATTATATTAAATATCTTTTCATAAAAATCTAAAGTATGTCCTTTAATCTTTGGGACAGAAAAGTAACAGAGTTGTAGCACGGTAACATAGTTGTTCTTTTTTGTATCTTACTTGACTAAATTGCACTCGGTTGAGCTTAAGATTTTAATAACAAAAAAAAAGTTGCATCAATATTAATAACAATGAACTTTATGACTGGTATTTATCAATCTACAATTAACTTGATGAAAATAAAAAACAAATATTCTAGAAAGAGTAACTGGAAAATGAAAGTTGTTTATTTCTCAAATATGTCTAAAGCAGTATCAAAATGGTATTATATTCTTTTACCTTTACAAACGATTTTAGGTTCTGGAACAATAACAAGTAAATTATCAAAAGGCACATAAGACAAATCAGACTCAACTAATTTAAATTTTGTTGCAGTATGATCGATTGACTTAAAAAACATAATTTTAACCTCGCCATCTTCTTCTAACTCCGATACGGCCTTTCCCAGATATACGTAGTCCTGTTTTAAGCTGGAAATTTTAACTAAGACACAAATACCTTGTTTTATTTTATTAACATGAATATTTTCCTTCTCGATCAAATCATCGTCAGTTTGCTTTGAGGTGCCGGGTTTTTCTGCCAGAAGAGTGCTAGTTGGTTTTTCTTTTAAGGATATAAAAGGGGCATCGTCATCATCGGAGTCTGAGCTGTAGACAATGTTATAAAAGCCTTTTGCTCCCTTTTGACAAATGTTGCCAATATCGGACAGAAAATTGTTGTCGCACGTGGAAGAAGTTGATTTTTCCACTGCAGTTTTTAATGGAACGTATTGCTTGGGATTCATGCAAGAACAAAAGCCACGTTGACAAAAACAACTCAAATTTCTATAATTTAGAACTCCAGTCTCTTCAGTGAAAACTTGATGGACTTTCATGATACCTATTAATGGTACGATATGCTCCGTGATCTGAGTGGAACTCTGTTCAATATCCTCATTAGTTATCAGATGTAGTCGCACTTTACTAACATCTTTCAAAGCAAGATAGAAATTAGTAGCATCAGAAATGTCACGACCACGTGCAATAAGTTGGTCAGCGGTACGTTTTAAAAAAACCCGCCAATCCCATCTGCTGCACCCATGCCGTGTCCCGCTTCAAAAAAATTCCATGTAACTTTAATAAACTTGTACTCAGAGAATATTTTTGTGCATATCAGATAAAAGTTCTGTTTCTGGCGGTATTGTGTGGCTGGGCCGTCTGAGAATACATGCAGGATATTAACTTCCGGAAATTTGGCATGAATTGAAGTAAATATGGGATGGAGGTGAGCCCAGATTGCAGCTGGGTTGTGTGAAAGGTTTTGAGATACTGTACAAAACGATGATACCTCTATCTTATTATCTGAACCACGGCTATAGATCACTCCAGTATGCAAGGATACTTGATTACGGGAGCCTCCAAAATGATGAGATTGTACCTCTTCAAAACATTTACAACTATAATTTTTGCTAAAGTCAATATGTAGCGCAATTTCATTTATGGCCAAGTCATCAATGCATTTTCTATAGTTTCTGTACTGTGTTTCATGTAATATACCTGCCTTTTAAATTCGTTTAGTGTAATTTCAAACTTATCTATCAAAGCCTTACCTGTACTCTCTATCTCCTCTTTGATGATTTTTGTAACTTTGATTTTCTTTCCTGACTTTTCTATCACTTCAATTTTAGTTAACCATTCAGGATATTTTACTATTATCTCTTCTTTTGATGTATCGTAAATAGTTGTTTTCGATTGACATATAGAACAGATTCCTGTCATACATGCTAGTGAATCGGGATCGCATACTTGGCTTACAATAATCTTGTTAAGATCTGAGGTTGCTAGGTATTGGATATTAGTGTGAATTCGACACACAAACATGTTCCTCTTGCAGCAACAGTTGGAAGCAAAGCATAAAAGGGTCTGTATCGTGTAAAAGTTTTGTAACTGCATCTCAAGGTAGGATTTTCACGTTTAAAAGATAGATAAATGTTCTTCATATTATCGAGTAAGTAGCGCTTTTGCATTTTATTTTTCTTTAGAGAAACGGTTTCCTTTTTACCAGCAGTCGCTCTTGATATGTCGTCACGTTCAAAAAATTCCTTAATTTTGGTACTTAAAACCTTTTTCTTAAGCAGAGGCTGTTTTTTTCGAACATAACCTTGGTTCACAGCTACGCATTCTTGAATGATTTGCGTTTTTTGTCTAGAACATTTAACAGCCTTCTCTTCAAATATCTTCTGAATAGCACATTTCTCTTTTCGATTTTTGACATCTTCGTAGCGTTTTTTAATAGCATTTGATAAGATCGCATATTTCTGTTGATTTACTCGACTACCTTCTTCAATTTTAGATCTCTTCCGTTTTTCTCCATTGTATCTTTTTTTATACTTTTCGTATCTCTTATTTGTTGCTTCTAATTGTTCCTTTAATTTTATGTTATCTCTAAATAACTTCGATCTGTTTCTTTTCACTTCCTTTCTGCCGCGAGAAGATACTGATGTGACGGAGCTAGGAGTATCTTCACAGAAAGTAGACAACTGGAGCGTAGACAAACGACGATGAGCATTTGGAATAGCTTGATCTTGACCTGAAGGGGCTGGACTATTTAAACGACAAGGTGATGACTCTGGGGTGTGCATAACAATACAGAGTGCTCTGACCTTATCTTTCCGTCTAGCATTTGCAGATCGCCATTTATTTTTAATAGGTCGATGTTCACGTGCTGTCAAATCTCGTACTAATATTTTGTTTGCATGGTATCTCTCTCGATCTTTTCTTTTAGAGTCTGCTTCCTTTTCGGGATTATTTTTGCGTCGTTCTCGGTATCGTCGCTGCTTCTCGGCAGGCGTCAGAGGCATCTCGAAATCGCAAAGAAACAGTATCCTGTAACAATGTTTTTATGTTTATTAAAATATACGACTCGTTTTATTTATACTAATCAAGCATATAAATTACTTAGGAAAAATCGTTTATCAAAAAAAAAACGTTTTGATACATAAGATTAAAGTAAAAATTTTAAACATACTGGCATATTCAAGTCTGTTACTTTCTTAACAACTCTGTTACCACGCGCTGGTAACAGAATTGCATAGTAACAGAGTAGTAAATTTTACATTCCATAACTCACAAATCATAAAATAAAGCGTAAAGTACACAATTTCTTTCTTATTTAGAATATATACCTCTTTGATAACATACTGAACTTAAAATAATGAAAAAATACGCTGATTTACTTACGTAATATGTTTTTATATTTATTAAAATATACGTACTCGTTTTATTTATACTAATCAAGCATATAAATTACTTAGGAAAAATCGTTTATCAAAAAAAAAAACGTTTTGATACATAAGATTAAAGTAAAAATTTTAAACATATTGGCATATTCAAGTCTGTTACTTTCTTAACAACTCTGTTACCACGCGCTGGTAACAGAATTGCATAGTAACAGAGTAGTAAATTTTACATTCCATAACTCACAAATCATAAAATAAAGCGTAAAATACACTATTTCTTTCATATTTAGAATATATACCTCTTTGATAACATACTGAACTTAAAATAATGAAAAAATACGCTGATTTACTTACGTAATATGTTTTTATATTTATTAAAATATACGTACTCGTTTTATTTATACTAATCAAGCATATAAATTACTTAGGAAAAATCGTTTATCAAAAAAAAAAACGTTTTGATACATAAGATTAAAGTAAAAATTTTAAACATATTGGCATATTCAAGTCTGTTACTTTCTTAACAACTCTGTTACCACGCGCTGGTAACAGAATTGCATAGTAACAGAGTAGTAAATTTTACATTCCATAACTCACAAATCATAAAATAAAGCGTAAAGTACACTATTTCTTTCATATTTAGAATATATACCTCTTTGATAACATACTGAACTTAAAATAATGAAAAAATACGCTGATTTACTTACGTAACAAAGTGGATGCACAATAAAAACACGCAGCCTTTTTACGGATAATTAAAAAAAAAAATATTTAGCTTTCGTCACTTCTTCTCTGTGTAAACTATAAGTGTTCCGTCTTGTTCGAATTGAAAATATACATAAAAAAACATGAGGAAAAATGTTTTGGCAACATTTTTCTACCAGCTAAAACCTGTCAAAACAACACTAAATAACAATATAATGAAGTCACAGACAAATAATAATAAATCAAAACTTACTCAAACAATACTTATTTAACGTAACAAAAAAAGATCAATCTCTGTCTAAAACAGAATTGAACACCCACATACTGGTAGCTAAGAGTAGGCCGAAACTATGCTGTAATAATAACCACAATGTATTGTTATCTGCAGAAAACTCATTTCATAATAACTGCAGTCTATTTCATTATTTGAAATCAAATGGAAATGAAAAACTCCTCGATGGACTGGATACCAAATTAAAAAATTATGCTATGGAAGATTACTGTATGATGTATCATACTCCTTGAGCAAGAAGATTTCAAGAAAACTAATGACGATTATCATAATTTTAATAAATAAAACTTCTTGATATTTGCACATAATATCATGTCGCAAACATGTCTGTACCTTCAAATGTTTTGATCATCTCTTGCATGCATGTCTTTCTGTATGTAAGACACATGTTTAAGCAAATAAATATTATCTTATCTTATCTGCGTTGTCACTACTTGCATCCTTACCTGCACGCGTAGCATGACCACTATAGAAAGAACTTTGTCTATTCTTGATAGAGTAGAGATAGAATTGTGATTGTGTTTGTGTGTGTTGTATTTGTGAATTGTGATTGTGAGAATTGTGAGTTGTGTTTGTGGATCGTCTTGTTGTGTTTGTGAGTTGTTGTTGTTGTGTGTTGCGTAGCCGCCTGCATGAAACGGTACAAATCTTTCTAATCTTTAATTTTGTCTTTAATCTTTCTACAATCTGTAATTTTGTCTATTCTGCCGTCGACAAAACCCATTTCTACGGTGGTCATGCTACGCATGCAGGAGTTGTAAAAGTTTAACTGTTTTTAGGATTTTTAGTCACTTGCGTACCGAGGGTCAACGTAATAACATCTCTACTAGAAGCTTATTTTTATTTATTTATTTGGCTTCTCAACAATGAGTACACTGTTATTTGAAACTTTTAATATTTCTGACTGATTGACTGCTCTGTTTTCAGTAATACTATCGTTTACATTATGATTGAAAGTAAGTCATACTAAGCGGGTGCTACTCTGTCTCAGATTTCCTTACCAAAACTAGGCTACACTTCTCCATGCCTCGAAAAATACGTTAAACCATTGTTTCCGGCTGTTATGTGTAAGTATTTACAGTCGTTACGGGCAGTCGGACGCCCGAAAGTCGGAATACCAGTTTTACCAACGGGAATATCATGTCACCCAGTTACTGGGTTTTAGAAGAAAAATATACAGTCCTGCCATGTAAAGTATAGGTATGCAGCTACGTCCGGTTAGACCATACACTGACCCTAACACAGTCGAGTAAAAGCTAGGTAGATAATGACAACTAACTAGGCGAAAATCCAAACTCCAGACGCCTACTCGACTTGGTAATAAAATTCATTGTACTGTTTTCAGCAGACGCTCCCTAACAATCACTATACTAATGAGGCAGTATATTATTAATTAGGACTAACCTTATTATTTGTATGCTTTCATTAACATGTAGGCTCAAACTGTGCTTTTTTGCGGTTAAGGAAAAACGTAATTAAATTTTTAGGCAACAAATCTGTTATGTTATTTCAAAATATTTTGACTACGAGGTGAAGAGGTGAAACATATTTCAAGATGAAGCTATAAGTATTGAAAATATATGTATACCTAAGTATTATAAAATATGTTTTATCTAACAGCTTTGGACTTAAACGACGCCTTACTGACACATTGATGCGCAAATCTGTACTTCTATACTGTAGGCGACGCATATTAATTTTGTTATGAATTAAATTAGCAATAAGATTTTAGCTAGTAACTAGTTGTAAGATACTTTATTCATGAACATGTAACGCCATCTATCGGATTTTTTATAAATAAATAATCATAAAGTCGTTGGTGGGTAGCTACTTTATATAAGCAAGTTTTATACACCCGCAGTTAGCAGGTAAAAAAAAAGTCAGTGTGTGCCCGCCGCGTTGAATCCTTTTAGCTCGCACCAACTCCTTTTCCCTTTCTCTACCATAAATAACGAGTTTTCTTTACCCTATCACCTACATATACTATAATATTATAAAGCTGAAGAGTTTGTTTGTTTGATGGATTGAACGCGCTAATCTCAGGAACTACTGGTCCGAATTGAAAAAATATTTTTGGGATGGGTAGCCTAATTATCGAGGAAAGCTATAGGCTATATATAACACCACGCCATTTCTAAGAGGAGCGGAGCAGTAATGAAAAATGTTGAAATACGAGGAAAATCGCACGGGTAGGCGATTCGACGCGACGGCAAGGTTCGGGGGAACAAGAAATTTAACGCGGACGAAGTCGCGGGCAGAAGCTGGTCTGTGAAATATATCGGAATATAGACATCGCCTGTCATTATGTCCGTCTGATATTGCGATCCAATAGTCAAGATCAGATACCTGGCTGGGCTAGTTGACAAACACGAATTCCTTCCTATAATTTACGGAGCTTTATTAGTTAAAGTTAAGACTCTTGTACCAATACCAATAATGAAGCGAGGCAGGGGTGATGCCTTTTATCTTTTCTGTGACCTCGCTCTCCCAAAAGGAAGTAGTTATCACAGGTACAATTAGCCTACGAATGATTTAAATGCTACATTTGGTATTTAAGAAGCTACCATTTGTAAACAAAACGATACGTTTTTGTTTATAGGATCGGAGCATTCTTTGATACTTTGTATGTAAGTTGTAATTAAAATGACTGAATGAATTCATCTTCATCATCAACATCTACTTAATCTTTTACCAACTATGTTGGGTTCGGCTTCCAGTCTAACCGTATGCAGCGAAATACCAGTATTTTATGAAAATTCGAAGAAAAGTATGAGGAACAGCAGTTTTTTAATTAACGTATGTAGATAAATAAACTCAGTGCTGATCAAAATTAACATTTATTTTAAATAAAATAATACTTCAAATATAACCATAACCATAAAACAAAATAATAATTTACTATCATGAGAATTTTACAATAATTATAACAAAATATTACGGAATAATTTACCCCAAGAACCAGTCCACAAAACTAACAGAAACTTTAAAGTATATTTATAAATTATTCAGGAACGCTTCTCCTTAATTTATAAGCTACAACATTTAGAGCCTGAGGGCTCAGATTCGTTACTTGCCAGCCTCCATCAGGAAACACTCTCGTGCTGAACACTACCTCGCCTTCGCCGCAGAACAGCTCCAGAGATGAAGCATCCAAGAAGATCCTCTACACTTCGGAACCCAAAGGAAGCCATTCCACTTGTCTGACATCTCCTTCTCTATCCACCACAACTTTACGGACTTGAGGGTCCCATCGCAGTGAAACTTGACCGCCACCATTGCTGCCTTTGATTTCCAACTCAATGTTTTGGTTCAAGTCACCGCTCACCAGTAATTCCCCAGTCTTATCAAATTGTATAATAACATTCTCTGCAACCTCTCCATTCCACACTGTTTCCTCTCTCAGGCTGGTTATTGCCTCAACAGGTTTCATCAATATACGATTGCCAACTAAATCAAGTTCTCTAAAGATGGTTGTGGCTCCTGCCCAGCCGTCGACAGCCTCAGGATATGGGACATCCCACATTCTGAACCACGCAATCAGATACCTATTTCCATCTTCTTCAGTAGTTTGAGTGGCGTAGAAATCATGACCAAAGTCGAGTTCTTGAAAACTTACTTCGGGCACAAATTCGAAAGTTTCATAATTGAAACTGCCGATGATATATCCTGTTTGATGTGTATTCTTGTATCTGTCTCCTTGGGGAGTCATGCCTTGAGGTGACATAAGAAAGATGTATTTTCCTTTAAGCTCGAAGAAGTCAGGACACTCCCACATATAGCCCATTTCAGGCGTAGATTCTCCTAGGACAGTTAAGAATTCCCAGCTGATCATGTCTGAGGATCTGTAAAGCAACACTGTGCCTGTTTCATCCTCAGTCTTGCTCCCAATCACAACATACCAGTGGTCACCGTGCTGCCATACTTTAGGATCTCGGAAATCTGGGGATCCGCTGGGTGCACTTGGTATAACTGGGTTACCTTCGTACTTATAGAATTCCACCCCATCGTCGCTGAATGCCAAATACTGAGTTTCGTTGTAGAAAGGTTCTTCGTTCGTTAATTCGTGGCCCGTATACATAAGGACCAGCGTGTCATCTTTAACGACAGCACTACCTGAGAAGCACTGTTCCTTTTCAGGCAACAAAGCAGTAGGAAGTAGCCTCCAATCCACAAGATTTGGGCTCACAACATGGCCCCAGTGCAAGGGTCCCCACTGGCTGTCGTACGGATAAAATTGATAGAACAGATGATATTCTCCTTTGTAGTATGAAAAACCATTTGGGTCGTTCATCCAGCCCACAGGGGGCGCTACGTGGTAGTGTAGTCTATACCTGGGGTTAATTTCTGCCTTCTTCTCTTCAATGTATGCTTCTAATTCCGCTTTCGCATCGCTTTGTTTAATCGTCTTTAGATGAACAGTGGCGACCAAAGTCAGGAACACCAAAAATAACTTTATGAGAGTCATGACTGATTGATATATCGTCTCGTGTGGGAAACTGTTTATATATACTAGTTTTTTTGGGGCTGATAAGATATGTCAAGTGTTTAACGTGTCATATAATGATATAACGAACGTCAATGTGTTCGATTTTATCTCGCACTTGTGTCGTTAATGATGTCTGCGTTGGTCGGACAGGAAACTGTTGCAAGTTTGAGCGAAGCAGATGTCAATGAATGACATAAGATAACAAGGCGTTTTTATTAATTTTATTATCATTTCATTGAATTCGTTGTTGTAAGTTACACACACTTGAGAGCTTGAAATCGCACACCCCTTGTAATTTGGTTTATTTTAATTTTTTCTTAGTATCTAAAGAATTTGAGTGTAAATAATTAAGTAAAATGAAAGCATACAAGCTTAGCTTTACAAAGACACAAAATTAAAATAATTAGAAGAATAGAATAGAATAAAATTTTATTGTCTCCAGTATTACAGCTAGTAGTAAGTACACACATACACAAAACTATAATACTGGAAGCAAAAGGTTTAAACTTCAACATTATGCTTAGGTCCCCCTTGCAGTTTTCTAAGCGCTGGTTTTCAGCTTAAACCCTTGGCTCCTGTTTACAAAAAATAAATTAAATTGAGTAACAGCGGATAATAATAAAAAAAAAATAACGCGAAGAAAAGGTAAGGTAGGCATAAAATAATAGCGAGTAATAATAAAAAAATATAAGCTAAATGTAAATTACAAGATGATCATACATTAATAATAAATTGAATTAGGAAAATAAACAGTTTGTGGCGACTGGCTTTTCTAATAATACAATAATAAGAAACAGAAAAAGAAAAGAAATAATTAAATATTTGGAAAAATTACTGAACGACTATGGGCATATTTCAGAGTAATTTGCTGTTATTTTTTTGAAATTCGAAGACTTATAGTTTACACTTTTGTTTGAAACTTATTGCGTTTTTAATGCTTCGAAAGGGGGGTGGTGGATATTGTTCCAAATCTTTGATGCTGCATATTTGAAACTGCCCTTATACCCTTTAGTTTTGTGTCTCGGTGTCAGTAGGGTTCCATTCACCTTTGATCTGGTATATAAGCTGTGTGCGTCCTTACACCAAGATAATTTATTATACAGGTATGGCGGGCTTTTACTTGCAATAATCCTGTGTGTGAAACACAACAAATGTAGATTGCGTCGCGATTCCATGTTATGTTGTCCCTTGTCAGTTATAATAGGGGAGATGTGCGATCTTCTTGGGACTTTATAACAGAAGCGTATGCATGCATTCTGGACCCTCTGTATGCATTGTTTGGTCTTTTGAAAGAGCCTGGGTCCATACACTACGTCACAATAGTTGAATGGTGAAAGTACGAGCAGGTCTGATAGGATTTTCCTAATTTCTTCGGAGAGGTACTCGCGGATTCCATAGAGAACCTTCAACCTATAAAAGGTATTCTTAATCCGGCCATTAATTTGCTCTGCAAATCTGAGCTCCTCGTCCATAACCAGCCCCAGATTTTTTGCAACTTTCACCCTCTCCAAAAGTTCTCCATTAACTATGAATGGCTTATATAAATTGTCAGCCACTTTAATTTGGTGTTTGGTGCCCAATATCATGCATTTTGATTTAGATGCGTTAAGCACAAGCGTATTTTTTTGAGACCAGTCGAGGATTTGCTCAATGTCGTTCGATACATTATCTATAGCCTGACTGGTTTCAGTTGGCTTAAATGATTTATAGATTTGGGTGTCGTCCGCATACAGGTGAACCTTACAGTGCTTGAGAATACGTGGTAGATCGGCTGTAAAAATAATAAATAAAATGGGACTTAAAATAGAGCCCTGTGGGACACCTCTTTCGACGAGCATCCTTTTCGATTTGGTGATATTTCCTTTGTCATCATCAGTAACGACTTGCTGTTGTCGGTTTGTAAGGAAAGATCTGAACCATTCGCAGCTTTCCATCGAAATTCCGTAATGAATAAGTTTGGCCAGTAGTAGTTCTCGGTTAATACAATCGAACGCTCTCGAAAAATCCAACATCACAAGCATTGAGGAGTAACCAATATCTGACTCAGACAATATATCATCGGTAACATGTGCCAGAGTCGTTGCTGTACCATGACCTGGACGGAAACCCGATTGGTATTGGGGTAGAATGGAATTGGCCTCTAGAAATACTATGAGTTGCTTTTCAACGACCCTCTCGATAACCTTTGAAAGAACGGGGAGGATACTTATTGGTCGCAAGTCTTTAAGTTCATTGATATTTTTGTCTGTATTTTTGTCAGGAAATAATTTTGATTCTATGGATTTATTTATAATATCAGTAATTGCGTGGAGTGTGGTAGGCAGGGTAAGCTGGATCATATCAATATTTATGAGGTCATGTCCGTAAGCCTTGGTTTTTATCCTATTTAAAATTTCGATCACGTCCTGTTCTGTTGCCTTTTTGAGGTCCTTTTGGTTTTGGCTACTAACCTAATTGACCTTCCCTTAACTTACAAAAACTAACCTTACACCAAATTCTCTAAATTCACCTTTTGCATACGATAGATGACGCTGACACGTAAAATTAAAGTTCAAAATAATTAAACTCAACTATGAACTGTGAATCCTCCAACAAAGTGAAACTGAACACATAATATATATAAAAATTAAAAATAGAAATAAATAATATTTATTTGCATAAAACATGTGTTAAAAATAAAATATAGAGCATACATGTTTAACTTATATCATAGCATGCAAATATTATTTTAGGTTACATTTAAAAATGTTTCCCGTCCGTAAATTCTTTGATACTATACAAATTTTTGTTTTTAACCATTCAAGTAGTTTTTTTTAAACAATCTCAGATCTAAAGTTTTAAAATCACTTGGAATTTTACTATAAACTTGAACACACATGGCTTAACAGCTTTTACTATATTTAGCTAGTCTCGGTAGTAACTAAAAAACAAAAAAAAAACAATAAACAACAATATGCATACTTCATAGATGTAGAGAGAACACTGAATAACAATATAATAAAGTCGCAGGCAAATAATAATAAGTCAAAACGTACTCAGAAAATATTTAACGTAACAAAAAATATCAGTCTCTATCTAAAACAGAACTGAACAGCCACATGGCTAAGAGTTTGCCGAAAATATGTATAATAAGCAGTAATAATAACCACAATGTATTATTATCTGCAGAGAAGGCATTTAATAATAACTGCAGTCTATTTCATTATTTGAAATCAAATGGAAATAAACAACTCCTGGATGGACTGGATACCAAATTAAAAAATTATGCTATGGAAGATTGCTGTATGCTGTATCATACTCCTTGAGCAAGAAGATTTCAAGAAAACTAATGACGATTATCATAATGTATTGTCTTTCACTTAAGAAGCATACTTCAAGATTTAAGAAACAACATAAATATTTGTTTGCCCACATACTATAAGTATCCCTTTGACGCTACTTTATTCAACTGTCGAGTAGAAACATTCAATCATTTTTAATACTTGGATATAACGTCGCACGTACATGCACAAGCACACCTTTTAGACAGTAACCGTAATCTGAAATATGATGGCAGCATGTTTAATATCTCAAAGACTATCAATAACCTTGGCTTACGTACGATATTTAACGATTTATGGAAATCATTTGTAGAAATTACTCAAAATTACACTGACATGCAAAAAAAATGTATCGACATATGAAGGAAAGAGAGTTGGCAAAAATTTTAAAAATGTCATCAACAGGTGTCTTTGACACGGGTGTCTTTTGGCTTTGCCAATGAACTTGTTACTCATAGGATTGTTTGAGTTTGTATTTATAGAATAACTTAGGTATGCTCAAAATTTCAACGAATGAACGAATTATTATTTAACTTCTTAAGTTTTGGTATTTTAAGAGAATGTTTTATTTAATAATATATCTTGATATTTGCACGTCACATCATTTGGCAAACATGTCTGTAGCTTCAAATGTTTTGATGATCTTGCATGCATGTCTTTCTGTATGTATGACACATGTTTAAACAAATAAATATTATCTTATCTTATCTGCTGTGTCACTACTTGCATCCTTACCCGGAGCAGGGTAATAAGTTTTATTTATTTATTTTATTTATTTAGCAGTATTCTATCTTCATACAAACGCTCGGAACGCAAATCATACCTACGCGCCTCGAGTCTGGTACACTCCAAGTACATTCGCAGTCGCGTACGCACCGCTTTGACAAAACGGACTTTTATACTATATTGTGCTGTTTCTGGTTGCTTGAATTCTTCAATAACGCACCCAGAGATATTTTTTTTTATTTACCTGGAAACATAATACTTAATGATATCTATATATTAATACGTGAAGCGAAAACTTTGGATCCCTTTTTACGAAAATTGGGCGGACGGAGGAGTATCAAATTTCGCACACTTATAGTTTATACAGAGGAAAAGTGACGAATGCTAATATTTTTTTTAAATTATGAGTTAAAATACATTATTTTCAATAAATAAAACGTTACACACACTACTGTTCATTAACGTGTATCTAATACACACATGCACAGAAATTCTTTTGTTTATGGTCCAAATCTGTCTTTATTATTTTGTGCAGTGTTACCTACACCCAGAAATATTTACCCCTAAAGGTTAAAATATCACATTGTACTGGGATCGATCCATCATCTTCTTTTAAGTTAAAAACCCCTAAACATGCCACAATTACTAAAAAAATCCGCTAAAAATTATAATGAAAATAACCAACGAATGTTCAGTAATCATAGACCCGGCACACAGTAGTAATATTTGTCTATATTTATTACGCGCCATTTGTTAATCATTCACTCTGCATTCTTAGTATCGAGGAACCGTACTAGAAGTCGCTAATACTTTTATTGTTATCAAAAACACAATGAGAAATGTAAGATGGCAAAAAATCCCTAAGAATACCCCTAAAAATGAAACGCCCCTAAAAAATCTCAATCCTCTTATTTACCCCCTAAATTTGGAAAACCCCTAAGTTGGTAAGCCTGAGTCTTACTGAATGTCAAGTATAACCATAGGTAATAAATTAATTTTATGGATATAAATAACCTATTTCATTTTTAAAATCTATGATCATATCGAGAATATTTGTCTTTCATATTATTTGTATTAGCGACGATAGGAATTTAGTTTAGATATTAGAAGAAATATTTTTTGTGGTTTTATGGAGAGTGTCAAGTATGGCATTAGTAAGTTTCCCATACAAAACTTAGTGTCGTGTGCAAACTGTAGAGGTTATATGCCTCACGATTGTACAAGCTGGTCATAGATTGTACAGGCTGGTTATAATTATGACATTTGGAACCGTCATAATTAATCTATACTAATATTATAAAGCTGAAGAGTTTGTTTGTTTGTATGTTTGTTTGATTGAACGCGCTAATCTAAGGAACTGCTGATCGGAATTGAAAGATTTTTTTTGTGTTGGGTAGCCCATTTATTGAGAAAGGCTATAGGCTATATAACATCACGCTACGGTCAAAAGGAGTTGAGCAGCAAACGAAAAATGGACGAAAACTGGCAGGCAATTCGACGCAACGGGAAGGGGAGCGAAAATTTGACGCGGACGAAGTCGCGGGCAGAAGCTATTAAAAATAATAGGGAAAATTCTATAAAAACAGAGCTTTCTGTGATAATTCATTCCATATTGTTCCATATCCAGCAGTTAAGAAGTATTAAGAAAATAAAAAGAGAGTCCTGAAGAAGTATTCTTTACTCATTACACCTACGTCCTGGTCCTGGCCATCACCATCCCGCCAGCGAACCCTCTCCACAGTAGTACAGCGTCAACAATTTGTCTACAGTGTTACTGAATGTCAAATATAACCATATTATTTTTTTATATTTATTATTATCTATATTTTTTCATTTAATAATGTATTTCTATTCAAATGAAGTACGGTCGAATTTCGACCAATGGGCGATCACTAGTATATTTTTAATAAGTAGATATTTCGCTTTTTCCACCAAGTAAAATCCATTCATCATTCCATCTGGAATTTCTCAGTAGCAGCCCGGAGTCTGGATTTGCGCCCGGTTGATGGCAATAGGGTCGCCCCCTATTACATGGGACTAAAACATAACAGGCGAAATGTGGATGTACAATAGGTACACCTCTACCCAACCCTTCGGGGAAACAAGGCGTGATGTTATGTGTGTAAAATACCTGGATTATTAAATAAATAAGTGGATAGGGTGAAAAAAGTGACACATGAGTGACATACCTACGCTCGTAGTAGTAGCAGGTAGTTTCCTAGCCTGGGACGCCCGATCTTTTGATTTTAATCGATCTTTTAGATCGTTAATAATTGATTCGATACCCAATCTTGATCGCAGGATTTAAATCGGTCTAAAAAAAAATCGTATCGTAATTACAAATTAATAAAAGTTGACATAATTTACAAAAATAATTAAATATCCTATTTCATTCACAACTAATTTCATATTTTTTTAAATAAAAATATAATATATACAATCAAAGAAACTCAAGTAGGTAGATGAAGTTAAAATAATTATTGCGGGCCGCAGCCCTACGTGGCCATGTTTACGTCTCGCGCATGCTGTAGGTAGTTATTTCAAGGATAGGGCCGAGTCAAAATACTGTTAGATATTATTACCGTGCCCGGAGGTAAAAAAATCGAACGGTTTTATGGATTTTTATCATGACTTATGCAAGCGCAGTCTTTGCACACGCTAAACCCCGATTCATCCATAGGTTGCAGACCCTTCAGAACCGTTTTCTCCGTCAAGCCACAGCGCACCTTGGTTTGTTCGGAATATCAATCTCCACTTATATCTCAAGCTCCCGATTTTCCATCAGTTCATGAAACGCGCTTCGAAACGTTTCTTCGATAGGGCTGCATCACACCACCATCAGACAAGAAACGTGCCTTCATTGCTCAAAAACGTTGTATCAGGGCTATAATTAACTTAAAAGAAACTGACTCCTGTAAGCCATTTTTTAAAAAGATGAACGCTTTAACATTGCCATGTGTATAAATATTCGAGGCAGCAGTATTTGTCAAAAATAATATTGGTATGTATAATTACTACACACGTATACGGCGTAAAGACAAATTTCGCACAGTAGCGAGCAAGACGCATCTAATGCATGAAAGTATCTTTTGCACAGCTTCATCTATCTTTAATAATATTCCGGGGCCTATTAGAATAATTACTGTTCGCTGCCAGACTAGACCCCTACAATAGCATTTCAATAGCGTAGTGGAAGATATTATGGTGGGGTCCAGGAGACAAAGAAGTGGCTAGCGAAACTAGTCCGCCGTACGCGGAGCAGACAATACAAGTACAATTCAAGTGAAGACGCAATACAATTAACAAATGACTCACCTCATGGTTGAAGGAAACTGCTTCTGGGGCCTACCTGGATTTATGTATGTAAGTGAGTGTATATTGTATTGTGTTGTGACATTGTAAGTATTCTTCAGGTTACAATCCGCTGCAATAAGGCTGGAAGCAATCACAGCATGCGGTCTTCAAATCACTCGTTCCCAATAGCGACACTTTCACTTGACCTTCAAACTATTTCAACAAGATATATCCAAAACCCGTGTTATTTTACCAAATTGGGGTTATTTACAATCCAAACAATGGGTCATGACTTATTGTCCACCAAAACGACCGGTTCTCAAGGATTAATTTACAAAAGATCGCGAGATTCAAGCGGCGACATGCTTTCCTTGTTCAAGCCAAAATCCAAGAGAAGTGTCAAGTGTCAAAATCAAACTGACAAGTCAGATGTCATTCCTGTGGCGCGTTCCGAAGGCGCATAGAGTAACTAATCGGTACCGAACATCTACCCCCCCCCCGGACGGGCCTTCCCGTCCGCTAATCACTTGGCAATCCCGACAAGGTTGCGTTTTATCAGTCCACCTGACGCGCTGCTGGAGGATGTGCAAATACTCCAAGCTCCAACGCTTCCAAAACTCTTAGCGAGCTGCTGCACCAACTGAAACCGCGATAGCCAATTTTGGCTCACATCAACAAAAGGGTGCTCCGGCAGGGCGACAAGTGGCTGTCAAATCAAAAAATGGCCCGGGGTCAGGGCCTCCAAGACGTTTAGGTCCGAAAACAGCGGGCACAATGGACGCGAGTTCAATACAGCTTCAAAACGGCAAAATACCGTAGCTAACTCCTTAAAGGTGAGAACGGTGTCTCCCAACAATCTGCGCCAGAGTCCCTGTGCCGCTTTCACCGCGGCCTCAAAAATACCCCCCCAATGGGGGCAGGCTGGCGGGAATTACATAGCACTACTATATGAAGATCGCTGATGTTACATCCGCGCCGACCTTATTAATCTCTATAATCGCTGATGCACCTATGACATCAGTCGATTTCGCAAGTTGTTGTTTGTTCAATAAATTGTAAGAATGATTATTCTAATATCCTACTTCGAACTAGAATCATCATTCATAGGTTTAATTTTGTAATATTAAATCAGTAATTAAATTTATTTAGAATCATTTCGGTTTTTTTTCGATCCTCCGATCGCAGCAAACGTAATTGGCGCAGTCGGTAGGATACCCGCGAGAGATATCGGGACTCTATCTCACATCGATAATCGCGTCGCGAGTCACTCGGGTGGCTATCAAGCACCAATTCGGGTATCCTGAACCTACGGACCTGCTGCAGACCAGAAGGAGAATCCAGCCATCGATTCACAGAGAGGAAGCAGAAATGAGATACCTGTAAGTACACTTGAATCATTCTCGTGTTGCACCCCTTTGAATCTTAACCCTCAAGATTTACCATCCAAGGGCCTCTAGTGCGCGGGAGCCTAAATCACGACAGGCTCGCCAACGTATAGTAGATATAAATAGAGATATAACTTTAGATAAATTAGAATTAATCAATATGACTCAAAATGACCCAGATACCATTTTCAAGGCTCTTCGCCTTGTTCCAGAGTTTGACGGCAACCCAAATATCCTTACGCGTTTCATTAGAATTTGTGATTCGTTAGCTGCGCATTATTTGAGTAATACACCCGGCAGCGAATTTTCCAACTTATGTTTACTAAACGGTATACTTAATAAGATAACTGGGACCGCGGCATGTACTATTAACGCAAATGGAATACCTGAGAGCTGGCTAGGCATTCGAACTGCCTTGATTAATAACTTTTCGGATCAACGTGATGAAACCGCATTGTACAACGACCTCTCTCTAACCACTCAGGGTAATAAAACGCCACAAGAATTCTATGATCATTGCCAAACGTTGTTTAGTACGATCATGACATACGTGACTTTACATGAGACTGTACCAACGACTATAGCAGCGAAACGCGACTTGTATAAAAAGGTTACCATGCAGGCATATGTTCGAGGGTTAAAAGAACCCTTAGGATCCCGTATACGTTGCATGCGCCCACCAACGATAGAAAAGGCGCTTGAGTTCGTTCAAGAAGAGCTCAATGTAATGTACTTGCAACAACGTGAGACCGCAAAAACCCAAGCTCCTTCTAAAGTCACTCATCCCACTCTAACACCTGTAGCGTTCACCCCACGACCTCATAACTTCCCAACATCAGTACCCAATTGGCCATCACCCGTGGGACAACGTCCAGCGGGACCTGCACCTCAGCCTTTTAAATTCCCTGCACCAGCACAATACCAATATCGTATGCCAACGAACACACAAAGAGTGTTCAGTGCGGCACCTCCTAACTACAACCACCATAGTAACACATTTAGATTACCACCCCGAAATAACATACCTCAAGGGGTTCTCTATTGTGTGACCTAACTTTTTTATTCATAATCTAAAGAGCCATAATTTTTTTTGTCCTAATCATCATTTGTCCGAATGATAACTTGCCCGAACTAAATGTCACATAATATCACATGCCATAAAATTGAAATCCCTAAATACAATATACCCTAAATCCGTTTGTCATAAATATTACTATCAATAATATACAAAAGACTTAAAACTGTTTTCCATAAAAGTTATAAGTTCTAAATTCAAATTATTTTATGTTTATTTATCCTAATCATATTTTTAAAACAAATATGTATTAAGGAGTTCATTAAGAATTTCATTATTTTATCATGTTTAGGACCTAACTAAAGGTTTGCTAATGAAACTAAAGCGGACTGTATACACTTATATTCTGATTCTAAAGGTTAAGCAGTAAATGTTGAAAGGAACTTTGAATGACTATGCGCGCGAGTCGTTGACCGAGTTCGGTGCTGGAGTGCGGGTGCGGGCGGCCGGTCAGCCCGCTGCCGCGGTGTCGTCCCTCGCCGCGCCACGCCCTCCGCGCGTCCCCTGGCCCGGACTATGATTCACGCCTTGTGTGCGTGAACATCCTCCCCGGGTTGAAACATTATCTCATCGATTGCAATTTCTAATTTTGCCGGGACTTGTAATGAACTGCAACGATTCTTACAAGATTCAAATATTTCATATGAAGTTGCACAAAAGGGCATTGAATTTAATTTTGCCCCTCCATACTCTCCACATTTCAACGGCATTGCTGAAGCTGCCGTTCGTTCTACTAAACACCACTTGAAAAGACTATTACAGCTAACACATTTCACATATGAGGAAATGGTTACGTGTTTGACTCAAATCGAAGCTGTTCTTAATTCACGTCCCCTCACACCACTTTCCTCTGATCCACTAGATTTGACAGTCCTCACTCCTTCACATTTTCTAATCGGACGATCACTCATGGCTGTTCCACATCCACAGGTTACTGACATACACATTAGCCGTTTGGAGCGATATCACAGAGTGGAACACATAAAGCAGCATTTTTGGAAGCGGTTCCATTTAGAGTATATTTCTCTGCTCCAGAAAAAGATAAAATGGACGTCATCTACAGGACAACTGGCAGAGGGAACGTTAGTTCTCATCAAGGAGAGAGGACTGTCAAATCTAGTGGATCAGAGGAAAGTGGTGTGAGGGGACGTGAATTAAGAACAGCTTCGATTTGAGTCAAACACGTAACCATTTCCTCATATGTGAAATGTGTTAGCTGTAATAGTCTTTTCAAGTGGTGTTTAGTAGAACGAACGGCAGCATCTTCAAAAGCGCCGTGTCACTACAGCTACATTCAATCGCGGTCAAGTTTGGAGTTGGAGGCGTCTAGAATAAGCGAGGAGAGGACGTCTAAAAGTTCCCGAGGTCTTCACGTGGACGGTGGTCAAGTCTCGACTACTTTGGTCGAACCCGCCGAGACATCTAATTGCTTCGTGGGAATCAACACAGTCCGCCTTGTGGATAAAGATAAGCATATTTGTGTATCGTTCCAAATTCCTTCCTTCTAAAATTCCAGTTAGAATTCAAAATTCAAAAATCTTCGTTGCAACCCTTTTCAGTTCAGTTTCAAAGAGTCACCAAATAATTATTTTCATTGTTTTATAGTGTTCACATTTGTTCAAACTTGCATAAAACCGGTTTCTTATTATTGTATCGGCTGGCACTTTCTTTGTTAGCGAGCGAGCTTCAAGGTCACGCGCCTATTCATTGCAAAAAAACATCTGTTTGCTGTTAATTAGTCATTATATCTGTTTGCTTGACATTATCGTTTTTAACTAGCACCTTATCTATTGTTTTTCTTCTTACTTAAATCCAGTTTCTTATAATGGCTAATGAGGAACTATTAATACGAAAACGCAGTGCTATGAAAGCTAAGCTTACGAATTTCTGCAATTATATAAACGTGCTAATGAGTTGCGAATCAATATCTAGCTTGCAGCGCATTGAGCTGGAGGGTCGTCTTAGTCAATTTGATGCCCTATATGATGAATTTGATCATTTGCAGTTGGAGATCGAGGTGCTCTCGGACAAGCCAGACGAGGCGTATGGGGAACGTACCAAGTTCGAGGAGCGGTACCACGCAGTGGCAGCTCAGGCACGCAGTTTGCTCATCAGCGCTGATGCCGGCAATGACGGCGGGTCTGTAGCGGGCTCAGCAGACAAAAACACAGGTGCATCGTTCCGTCAAAATTTTGTACGCTTACCTAAAATTGACTTACCTCATTTCGATGGTAGCTATCAATGTTGGCTAGAGTATAGAGATACTTATCTTTCTCTAATACATAGTAGTAGTGCAATCGATGAGATAAGCAAATTCCATTACTTACGTGCATCGCTCAAGGGAGATGCTCAACAAATTATAAAAAATATAGATTTCAAAGGTGAGCATTATCAATTAGCTTGGGAAATTCTATGTGAGCGATATGATAATAGTAGGCTTTTAGTAAATAATCACGTGCAGGCATTGTTCAATATCCCAGCAGTATTTAAAGAGTCGTGTGTAGCATTACGTCAATTTATTGATAATATAAATAAACAAATTAGGGCTTTGAAATCACTGAACGAGCCCACTGATCAGTGGAGTACACTGGTGGTGATTATGATGAGTAGTCGACTCGACAAAATTACTAAAAGAGACTGGGAAGAATACAGCAACACTTTACCGAAGTCTCCAACGTTGTCAGAATTTTGTTCCTTTATTAGTAGAAGGGCAGATTTGTTAGAGACAGTTGAGCATAGTGAGTCGGCAAAGGAAAAGGCAGACAGCAGCACTAATAGTCACATAGTAGATGTACAGAACACTAACAAAAGCAATAATTTAATAAAATCCAAAAATAATAATAAAAAGATTACAAAAGATTCTAAATGTCCGTTGTGCAAAAAGGACCATTTTATGTTTGTATGTAATGAATTCCGTAAGTTGCCAGTGGAAAATCGTTTGGTAAAGGTGAAGGAACTTAATGTATGTTTCAACTGTCTACGACCAGGACATTCAAGTAAGCATTGTAAATTGTCCCACTGCAAATACTGTAATCGCAGACACAACACTCTTTTACATGTAGATCAGTCAGACTTGAAATTAAATGTACAAGACCCAATGCCTAGCGTTGCTTTGCCTACTTTATTTACTGACGTTTCTGGTGGTGCACAATTCCAAAAGGGCACGTCTGAAAACGTTGTTTTGTCGAGTAACACTGCAGACTGTACTACCCGTTCTGTTGTACTCTCCACAGCTCTGGTGACAGTGGTGAACAACCAAGGTGAGAAGTTCGACGCCAGGATCCTGCTTGATAACGGTAGCACCGCCAACTTCATCACTGAAACACTGTGTCACAAGCTGGGATTGCCTAGACGTAACGTTAACTCCACAGTAACAGGTATAAACAAGCAAATATCCAATAGCACACAGTCTTGTAGGCTTACAATTCAAGCTCGGAATGGTGGCTACAGCGAAACTATTATTTGTATTATATTGCCAGAAATTACTAGGATATTGCCGTCTTCAGCCGTAGATATAGGCAACATCAAGATTCCAGCAGACATACAATTAGCTGATCCATCCTTCCATATTCCTTCTGTGATTGACATTCTTGTTGGCGTGGAAGTATTTTGGAATATCGTGGGTTCCTCATCTATAAATCTTGGTAGGAATCAACCCAAACTTCACGCAACAAAACTCGGATGGATAGTTTCAGGACCTGTTCCATTGCGTTCATTCTCCAATAACCAGTCACACTATTGCAACGTGTCTATGGATGAATTAAATAATAACCTCAACAGGTTTTGGGAAATTGATTCCGTACCATCCAAACATGCTTTGTCACAGGAGGAACGTGCGTGTGAAGAAAGTTTTCGTCATAATACTACTCGGGATGAACAGGGCCGTTTTGTTGTGACTATTCCTTTAAAGGATAATCCTAACATTTTAGGTGAGTCATATGAGATGGCTAAACGTCGATTTCTATCACTGGAGCGTCGTTTCCTGCGCGATCCAAGTTTCAAGGAGCATTATGTTGCCTTCATGCAAGAGTACGAGCGTCTAGGACACATGACAGAAAATAAAACGTCTAGGAAGCCTCATTCAGGTAACAATGTTGAGTATTTCTTGCCTCATCATGGGGTCGTCAAAGAATCCAGTTTGACAACAAAACTACGGGCAGTCTTCGATGCCTCAGCGACCACCACGTCGGGCGTGTCATTCAATCAAATCCAGATGGTTGGCCCGACTATCCAAGAAGATCTACTATCAATCCTATTAAGATTTCGACAATACAAATATGTCATCTCTGGAGACATAGCTAGGATGTATCGTGCCGTTGCTGTTACACCTTCACAACGTGCTTTACAGCAAATCATTTTCAGGACAGATCCTAAGTTACCGTTAAAGACGGACAGTCTTAATACCGTCACCTATGGCACCGCTTCCGCTCCGTACTTAGCAACAAAGTGCTTAGTTAGCTTGGCTAATGCCGCCACCAGTACAACCGTCAAGTCTTCAATTGAACGTGACTTCTACGTTGATGATTACCTGTCAGGAGGAAATACAGTTTCAGACGTAGTAGAAATGGTCAAAGAGGTTATATCTGTCTTAGCATCAGCGAATTTTCATATACGAAAATGGCAATCTAATAATTCATCAATTTTAGATCAGGTTTGTAAGAGCTCAGCAGTTTTGGATTGTCTAAAATTGTCTGAAGACAAGAACGCAGCATCAAAAACATTAGGTTTACGTTGGATGTGCGAGGCAGATTATTTATCGTTTTCTATATGTATTGATGCTGAGAAACAGGTGTCTAAACGCCAAGTTTTGTCAGTCATTAGTCAAATATTCGACCCATTAGGCTTGGTTGGTCCATGTGTAGTCGAGGCGAAAATCGTTATGCAAAAATTGTGGTTAGCCAAGTGTGACTGGGATGAACGGGTTCCAGAGTCTATTTATAATTTTTGGTGCAATTTTGTTAACACTCTTCCATGTTTAAATAATCTAAGGATTCCAAGATGGGTTGTATGTGACAACGCTATATCGCATGAAATTCATGTCTTTACAGATGCCTCTGAGAGAGCTTTCGGCTGTTGCGTGTATCTACGATCTCTGGACAGGCAAGGTACAGTTAAGGTTCAACTTCTTGCTTCAAAAAATCGTGTAGCTCCAATAAAGCCCACTACCATTCCTCGTCTTGAGCTCTGTGGGGCGTTGTTAGGTACAAGATTGTGTGTTAAGATTCAGAATTCTATTACTTTACCTGTAACAAGATGCCGGTTTTGGTGCGATTCAACAATTGTGTTGAGTTGGCTAGCTGTTTCCCCGAGTCTATTAAAACCTTTCGTGCGTAATCGAGTTAATGAGATACAGGAGAGCACTGCAGGTCATTCGTGGAGTTACGTGCCGTCTAGAGACAATCCGGCAGATCTTGTTTCTCGTGGGTTGAAAGCTGACCTTATCAGCGAGTGTTCCTTATGGTGGTCAGGCCCACAATTTTTATTAAATGATGAAAAGGACTGGCCAACTATGCATAATAAATCTGTGAAACGGGATCTGCCAGAGGTCATTTCATCTAATTTCACAGACCACTCGTTTCTCACAAATTCAAAAAATTAAGTACATTCCTCTAACATAAATACATCATTTATTCATACACTACTTCATAAATATTCAAATCTAAATCATTTACAAAGGGTGGTGGCCTACATACTTAGATTCGTTTATAATTTAAAAAATAAACCCAAGTTACAGAATGCACTAACAAATCAAGAACTTCAAGACTCTTTGCATTTCATTTTACGTCAAGCTCAAATGGAGATGTTTCCTAAGGAATATGTTATTCTTATAGCTAGCAAGACTTTGCCTCGTAAAAATAGACTTATTTCCTTAAGTCCCTTTGTTGACAAAGATGGTCTCATCCGTGTAGGCGGGAGACTTGATAATTCTCCTTATGACTATAATATCAAGCATCCAGTTTTACTATGTTCTAAACATCATGTCACTAAAATTATCTTTAATAAATATCATACAGATTTGTTACACGCTGGCCCTCAGTTATTGATTGCAAATATACGACAAATGTATTGGCCTCTAGGCGGCAGAAACCTCTCAAAATTTATTGTGAAACACTGCATTAAATGTTTTAAATACAAATGTCAAAATGTTCAACCAATCATGGGACAATTGCCTTCTAATAGAACTCTTTTGGAGTTCCCATTTTTGAACTGCAGTGTCGACTATGCCGGGCCAATATTGATAGCAGATCGAAAGGGGCGAGGGTGTAAGTTAGTGAAGGCGTATCTATGCATTTTTGTTTGTCTGCTGAGCCCGCTACAGACCCGGCTCATTGCCGGCATCAGCGCTGATGAGCAAACTGCGTGCCTGAGCTGCCACTGCGTGGTACCGCTCCTCGAACAATCTAGCAGAATCCGGCTCGAAGGACCAAATGTTAAGGACCTAACTAAAGGTTTGCTAATGAAACTAAAGCGGACTGTATACACTTATATTCTGATTCTAAAGGTTAAGCAGTAAATGTTGAAAGGAACTTTGAATGACTATGCGCGCGAGTCGTTGACCGAGTTCAGTGCTGGAGTGCGGGTGCGGGCGGCCGGTCAGCCCGCTGCCGCGGTGTCGTCCCTCGCCGCGCCACGCCCTCCGCGCGTCCCCTGGCCCGGACTATGATTCACGCCTTGTGTGCGTGAACAATCAAATCCAACTGATACCAATACATAAATAGTAAAGATGCAAAAGCATTATGGCATTTATCAAGGCCTGGCATGGCGCTGCATGTATTATCACTCAATAAATATATCACTCAATAAAACTGGTAATTGTGAACATGTGATTTTATTTCCCTTTATGAAACATGCAAACAAGCATACACCATGCATGCAGCATGCATGCTACCAAGCAACATGCAATCGAGCATGCAAGCCAGCATGCATCATGTAGCATGCAAGCAAGCATGCAGCATGCAAGCGAGCATGCATGCAAGCAGGCAAGCAGCATGCAATCGAGCATGCAAGCATGCAAGCAAGCATGCAGTATGCAAGCGAGCATGCATCATGCAGCAGGCATGGTTTCTGTCACGGCTCCGGCACTGCGGGGCTTAGGCGGTCCCACGCGAGCTTATCGTCGCAGACGGTTTAACGATCACCGCCGCAGCTGAGGCTGGCCGGCAAAGCCGGCCAGCAAGACGAAGCTGCGGTGAGACAACCACCTGCTCCTCAGCTCACGGGCCGCCTCGCCCCTCCGCGCCTACGCGATTTTAAATTACACTCTAGGGGTAGGGCAGACAAGACTACGTGGAGTCGGATTTACAGCGATTCGTTTCTGTCACTAAAACCTAACTTGTAGCAATTTTATACAATAACGATTTTATTATAAATGAACATTCGGCAAAATACACTTTATATAATACAATACTTAGGACATATGTCTTTATAACATGCAAAATAAGAAGATTTAATTATTATAGTATTTGATATTATGACAGAATAGTTTTAGAAGCAAAGATAATTATGTAAATCAAAATTTCGACTTTTTGAATATTATGGTTATTGCCGTTTATAGCTAACGTGTTATGGATAATGATTTTCGGACAAACAATTTTAGGAGAAGAAAGGGAGTACCACCTCAAGGCCCTCAGCCGATGAGTGGTGTTCAACGTTTTACTCCCAGACCTCTACCCCCAATAAACGCACCAGCAGTCCATGATTGGAACAAGTTTGGAAATCCACCACCCTCAAATTATTTTAAATCCCGAGAAATGAATATGAACGAGTGCATGACATATGACGACTCATATTACAACTATTATAACGAACCGGAGTACAATTACTATACTGATTACAACAACAGTGACATTGACCCGAGTCTAGCCGCTGACTCGACTTATTATAATGTGTCAACGGATGCCCAGGTATTTGATGAATCGCAAGCGGGTATAATTAACCATGCTCAGCAGGATTTTCTGGAGGCTTCGATGTCACAAAAACCAAAATAGAATTAAACCTTCAGACACAGAGGCAACTTCCCTATATACAAATTAGAGACCCACCATTAAAACTTTTAATAGACACGGGTGCCAACCAATCTTTCATTAGCCCTGAAGTTGTCGAAAAATATTTCTCTGAGTATCCTTTGAATTTCGATCCTTTTGAGATAACCAACATACACGCAACAAGCAGGAACGACTATTCCATAACCTTGCCATGTTTTGCGGAGTTTAACGACGCTAACAGCATGAAGTTGTTCATTTATCGGTTTCATAATTATTTCGACGGCCTCATTGGTTTAGATCTATTAAATAAATGGGAAGCTCGCATAGATTTAAAAGAAAATACACTAGTAACCCGATCTGCGGTAAACCCTATTGTAATGTATAACTCGTGCAACATAAACTTATACGAAGATATTATACCAGCTGGGAGCACTAAGATTGTTCGTATCCCTATTGAGGTGCCAGAGGGCGACGCTTTTATTCGGGAACAAACTCTTTGCAATTGCATAATTCATGAATGTATTACCACCGTAAATAATAATCGTGGCTACGTAGAAATCGAAAACCCGACACCAAATGACGTAATATTTTCACTCGATCGCCCAGCGCACGCGGAATTATTTAATATTGAGTGCAGTAGTACTCAACAAATATTGACCCGCGCTCAGGAAGTAGTATCGCGTTTGAGAACTGATCACCTAAACCCGGAAGAGAAGGCTAACCTAATAGCTCTTTGTTCTCGTTACTCGGATGTTTTTTACATTGAAGGTGAGGGACTAACTTTCACAAATAAAATAAAGCATCGAATAAGAACTACCGATGATGTTCCAGTGCACGCTAAAAGCTACCGGTATCCATTCATACACCGCCAAGAAGTTAGGGACCAAATAACTAAAATGCTCGATCAAGGTATCATTCGACCATCAGAATCTGCATGGAGCTCACCTATTTGGGTAGTTCCAAAAAAAATAGATACCTCAGGAAAGCAAAAATGGCGTCTCGTAGTAGATTTTCGTAAGTTAAACGAAAAGACACTAGACGATAAGTACACTATACCTAACATCAATGACGTTCTCGACAAATTAGGTAAATGCCACTATTTTACGACCTTGGATTTGGCAAGTGGATTCTACCAGGTAGAGAGGCACCCACAGGATGTAGAAAAGACCGCATTCAATGTAGAGCACGGCCATTTTGAATTTCTAAGAATGCCGATGGGACTAAAAAATTCTCCGTCCACGTTTCAACGTGTGATGGACAATGTCCTTAGAGGACTCCAAAACGAGATATGTCTCGTATATTTAGATGACATCATCGTTTTCAGTACATCCCTTCAGGAACATATCATTAACCTCGAAAAAGTATTCCAGAAACTTCGAGAATCCAACTTCAAAATCCAAATGGACAAGTCGGAATTCCTTAAACTTGAAACTGCTTACTTAGGCCATGTCATCAGTAAGGATGGCATCAAGCCAAATCCCGATAAAATATCTGCAATTAAGAAATATCCTATTCCAAAAACACCGAAAGAAATCAAACAATTTCTGGGCCTCCTAGGTTATTATCGAAAATTTATTCCTGACTTTGCCCGAACTACAAAACCACTTACGCAATGCTTGAAAAAAGGACGCAAAATCACCCTTGACCCCGAATATGTGAATTGTTTCGAAAGATGCAAGACTCTCCTGACTAATGACCCCATCCTGCAGTACCCGGACTTCAATAAAGAATTTAACTTGACGACAGACGCTTCTAATGTAGCCATCGGCGCTGTTCTATCCCAAGGACCCATAAATTCGGACAAGCCCATCTGTTACGCATCCCGAACTTTAAATGAAAGCGAGATGAACTACAGTACTATAGAGAAGGAGTTGCTTGCTATAGTTTGGGCTACGAAATATTTCAGACCCTACCTATTTGGACGTAAATTTAAAATTTTCACTGACCACAAACCGTTGCAATGGATGATGAACATGAAAGAACCAAATTCTCGACTGACAAGATGGAGACTTAGACTTAGTGAATACGACTTCTCAGTTATTTATAAAAAAGGGAAATCCAATACAAATGCTGACGCCCTTTCTCGCATTGAAATTCACACCAAAGAAGCCATGTCCTTAATATAGGAAATCGATGAACTCAACTCCTTAATGGGTAATCCATCAGAAACCATCCCTGGCAAACCAAACTCCTCGACTGAAACAGTACATACAAGCGCTGAAAATCCCATCCTAGAAATTCCCATAACTGACGAGCCATTAAATAAGTTTAACAGACAGATATGTTTAACTATTGTAAATGACGTGAAGAAACGACCTGTAGTTACCAGGCCATTTGACACCCATACGCGTATAAGTATCCAGCTATCCCAATCTAACCTAGAGGAAGATGTGATCTGTGCCGTAAAAGAATACGTTAACCCCAAGGTTAAGACAGCTATTTTAGTTAATCCACCTCTAGCCATGTACTCAATTATACCAATCATACAGGAAAAATTCAAAAGTTCATCCTTAAATCTCGTTTTAGCTAAATGTGAATTAGAAAATGTCAAAGATTACCTTCGACAACAGGAGATAATACGACACCATCATGACGGTAAAACTAACCATCGTGGAATTACCGAGTGTCATTTAGCCTTATCTCGTAAATACTACTGGCCAAAAATGAAAGACCAGATAACCAAATTTATAAACGAATGTACGATTTGCGGTCAATCCAAGTACGATAGAAACCCGATTAGACCTCAGTTTAACATCGTACCACCAGCTACCAAGCCGTTTGAGACAATCCACATGGACCTATTTACTGTACAGGGTGAAAAATATGTAACATTTATCGATGTATTTACAAAGTACGGTCAAGCTTATCACTTACGTGACGGAACCGCTATTAGCATACTACAAGCCCTTTTGCAGTACTGCACCCACCATGGCGCCCCTATAACTATTATTACAGACAATGGGACTGAGTTTACAAACCAATTGTTCATGGAATTTACGAGGCTTCATGGGATCAACCATCATAGAATACTAGCTCACTCTCCTAACGATAACGGAAATATCGAACGATTCCACTCAACTCTTTTAGAACATCTTAGACTTCTTAAGCTACAGTAGAAAGACGAACCAATAATTAATCTTGTACCCTATGCTTTAATAGCTTATAATAGCTCAATACATAGTTTCACGAGATGTCGCCCCTTTGACCTACTGACTGGTCATTTTGACCCCCGAGACTGTAAAGACATTGACCTTACACAGCATTTATTACAACAGTACACGCAAGTCCATAGAGATAAAATGAAACATGTTTATGACATCATCAACTCGTCATCACTTGCTAATCGTACCGCGATAGTTGAGAAACGAAATGAAAACCGTGAACCCGAGATAGAATACGTACCCCAACAGCAAATATTTATAACAAACCCCCTTGCTAGTCGACAAAAGACTGCCCCACGATATACACAGGACACAGTTTTGGCAGACCTGCCGATTCATATTTATACTTCAAAAAAACGTGGCCCCATAGCGAAATCAAGACTCAAGCGTGTACCTAAATCAGCAAAATTGTTACAGGATCCTACTGATAGCAATTCTCCCAATGACGCGACCTCAGGAGATAAGACTCGAAAGCCTCGATGACGGACCCGGGCTTCTACCCTTTAAACTTGGACAAATGAAAATTACGACTCACCATCATACTTTCATCCAGTACGTACAACTAAGCAATATAGAAAACAATGTTCAATCCCTACAAACCCAACTAACGATCTGTCAAAAGCAAATGACTAATGACACCTACGCGTTATACGAAATTCAATTGGAATATCTTGCTAGCAAACTTGGCAATGTCCTAAAACAATTACGATCTTTAGAACCCAACAGAGCCAAAAGAGGTCTTGTAGACGGACTAGGTTCAATAATAAAAAGCCTAACCGGGAACCTAGATCACGAGGATGCGGTAAGGTATAATCAGGCAATTCAAATCTTAGAACGTAATCAAAACAAATTAGTGACCGAATTCAATGATCATATAAGTATAAGTAAAGAGTGGATGTCTAAATATAATAACGTAATTACACAAATAGTAGAAAACCAGAATAAAATCAACACTACCTTAGAGACTATATTACAAAGTAATGCACTAAGAGAAAATAATTTAATAAAATATGCTCATTTTGCCCAACTACTAGAAATTATAAGCGATAATGTAGAAGATTTAACTCAGGAACTAATTAGGATAGAAAATAGTTTAGCTTTTGTTCGTGCGAGTAGTACACACCACTCTATGATAGACGTAGAAATACTACAGTCAATGGTACAAAAACTTAAGACTATTTACGCCGAAGAGCAAATTTTAGATCTAGAACTTAGAGATTATTATGACATTATAAAACCGGGATCATATTATGTAGACAACCAGATAGTATTCGTATTTAAATTTCCAATCTTTTCTAAAAATAGTTATGATTTTTATAAACTCTCCGTGGTACCTAATAAACACGCACAAGCTCTTATTCCACCCTTTCCTTTCCTTGCAACTAACGAGATGTTACATGCGTACATAGAGGCTGAATGCCCGAAGTTGAAAGACTGGTACCTCTGTGAGAACGATATTATTCACCAGACTCGCAACAAAGCTGACTGCGTCCAGGAGTTAATCACCAACCAAGCCCTACAAGACTCCTGCAAGTTTACCACAGTCACCTTGATGAGAGAAGCCATGGAGAAACTCGACGACCAACATTACGTCCTCTCCTTTCCTCAAGAAACGAAGGTACAGTTAACCTGCAACCAGAAAGACTACACATCGCTTCAGGGTAGTTACCTTGCTACGATTCCTATTGGATGTTATCTGAAATCCGAAGAGTTCACCATTGCAAACGTTTACGATGAAATTAATGGCCAACCCTTGAAGTTAATGAAAATACCCTACGACGCTGAGAAACAGGCCACCACAGCCACCCACGTCAATCTGAACTCTATTAATCTACAAGGACTACACAGCATCCAGGACCAAATTATGATCCAGAATCCTGTTCAACTTGAGAACGTGCAGACCAACGCACTTTATCACACTACAATCCCATTCTATGGAATACTATTGAGTGCAAGCGTACTCTTTATCATCGCAATGACCCGGCGCTTCCTATGCAAATGTACTAACACTATGAAAAAGAAGCAGCAACCACCAGCTGCAACCCTGGAAAATAAGGAAACTCCTGACGAACTTCCGGCAACATTTTCACTCAACGTGCTAAAATAGTCGCCGTTCTAAGAGGGGAGGAATTACATAGCACTACTATATGAAGATCGCTGATGTTACATCCGCGCCGACCTTATTAATCTCTATAATCGCTGATGCACCTATGACATCAGTCGATTTCGCAAGTTGTTGTTTGTTCAATAAATTGTAAGAATGATTATTCTAATATCCTACTTCGAACTAGAATCATCATTCATAGGTTTAATTTTGTAATATTAAATCAGTAATTAAATTTATTTAGAATCATTTCGGTTTTTTTTCGATCCTCCGATCACAGCAAACGTAATTCGGGTCAAAACAATAACAAACAACAACAACAACCAAACAACAACAACAACAATCAAACAACAAAAGCAATTCAACCAAATGGCCCTCCTTAGGCAACAAAAGGGGGTGACGGGCCCCATAAGGAAGGCTAGAGTGCCTCAACCGTCAACAACCAAACAACAAAAGACCCGTATCGTCCAAAAGGGGTTCAACTTACTAACGGCTCCCGACAATATCCAAAACTCTCGCTGCAGAATGGCCAACAGCGCACTGCAACCGGCATGCGAGTTCTTAATGTGACGATCAGTCACCAACAATTCAACAATTTGTCGAGGAGCTGCATCGACTCAAAAAAATCAGGGTCAAACTCAAGGTGCTCGCTGTTGGAACAAAGGACCCTCGTCCTTTGTTCCAACAGCGAGCACCTTGAGTCCGGGCAAAGGACCCGACATCCTCCAAATCAAAGACGTTTCAAAATTTTGAATCTGGGACACTCGGTACGCAACAAAGACCTCCAAAGAGTGGACGGACGTCTTCAACCAACACAAAACAATTTGACTGTCCGTCCAGGCGTAAGAAGTCCGAATGTCCACAGTTCCACCCAAAGTGTGAGCAACGTGGTTCAATAGACGCACAAGACGCGCCGCCCCTGACAATTCAACTTAGGGATGGTCAGTGCCGTCCGGAGGGGAGCCACCTTGCTCTTGGCCAAGACCAGTGACAAATTCACCTGGCCTGTCGCGCAGACGGTGCGCGGACAAACAACAGCTGCATAACCGTGCGAAGACGCATCACAAACAAGGGTAGCAGTGTAGCTCCCAGGGGGGAGGATAGCGCGGGGTAACACGACCTCGTTGACTGCAGGGAGTGCGGATACAAATTGGAGCCAATCTTCCAACAGGGTTTCCCGAAATGGCTCGTCCCACCCAAGTCCCGCAGTCCAAAGGCGCTCAAGAAAACAATTTTGCCCAAAACAATACAAACAAAATAACAAAACAATAGACAAAAGGCAACCCTGGGTTCCCGTGTCCAAAATGGCACGGAGCACAACAGAGTCCCCCGTGGGCCCCCAGACCCGACCGATGCCGTTGGCAACAAAACCGTGTCGATCTGAGGGGTACCTTAGCGGGGCAGGCGCCAATGTCCTAACAATGCCTGGGCGGCGACCGATCGCCGCACACCCAGGCTCCGCACCCAAGCTCAAGTCCCTCGCGACGAGGATGGAGGCCAAACTCCTCGTCCGCGCGGTGTCCCGAGCCACGCGCCATCGCTGGATGGGCATATCCCACTGGAGGCCTGAATGGCGGGGGGCGTGACTCCAACCGGGGACGTTCCGCCAAAGGAGGGGAGGGAAGGCGGTGCTGGTCTGGCCAGCGGTGCCTAGCAACAATTGCGTAATCGCCTTTACGTGGGGTGACCAAATGGCGGTCGCGCGGCTCCCGATCAACTTGCGCGGGGGGTGGAGTGCGGCTGCACGGTTCTGAACCGGCGAGGCAGAAGCCCGGTGACCAACTCCATGGTACCCCCCCCGTACGCGAACCTTCATCAGAGGCTGGTCTGCCAGCGTGGTTCGCGTTAGCGCACAAAATGTCCAAATGGGACCCCCTACAAATTCTACAAGGGCGGGGGTTGGGGCAGTCCCGATGGAAGTGAGCCCCCAAACAAGAGAAGCACATGCGGCGTGCATTGGCAATTCGGCGGCGGGCACTCACGTGCAATTTCAAAAAGGCCGCGCAAGTTGCCATGCCATGCCCCGTGTCCCTACAAAACTCACAACCAGGACGACTCTGGGTGCCAGCAAAACGAGCGGCGGGGCGACCATCAACAGGCCCGCGAGCCCTAGTCCGTCCCTGGTCTCGTGGCCGGGAAGACGGCTGGCATGACTCAGTGGCAACGCCAAAGTTGTCCACAAACCGACACTCATCCTCCAAAAATTGGACGAGGTCACCAAATGGGGGGAGATGTGTGACACTATCCCCACCATACTTTTGCTCGAAACGAGCCCTAAAATCGGCAGGAAGCCGTTGCAGCACAACATGTACCAAAAAGTAAGACCAATGGTCCACCGGCAACTCCAATTGCTTTAAAGCGTTGGTCGCTGCCACCAACGGGTTCAACAGGTCAGTACGCAATGCTGACAAACTAGTAATGACTGGTAACCCCAAAATCAATTCAATATGAACGTCAGCCAAACAACGTTTATTTTGGTACCGCCGGGTGAGTAGCTCCACAGCGGTAGGGTAGGCTGAGTCAGTCAACGACAGCTGCTGTACCAAGGCTCGGGCCTCACCTTCTAGGACAGACAACAAATAGGCCAATTTTTGGGCGGGTCTGAGGTCCGAGCGTGCATCAACCAAACTTTCAAACAGGGTTTGGAAACCTAACCAGTGGTCCAGACGACCGTCAAAGTGTGGCAGTTCCAAAGTAGGCAGTCTACTCAATAGTCCGGGACCTGAAATAACCGAGGTCTCCTGCTTGACCTGGACAGGTGTCCGGCTCTCCAATATTTCCCGAGCACGTTGACCAATGACATCCCCCAGGTCCAAGATCTGGTCATAGTCAGCAAGGACCTTGTCACGTGCTGCCTGATCCAGTACTTCCAGAGCCACATCACAAATGTACTCGTTATAGCGGGTAAGCAGAGCATCAGCGTTGCCGAGTCTCACATTCAACTGCTCGAACCGAGCCAGAGTGACCGCTTCGAGATCCTGGCGCTCAGCAGTCGCTGCAGCTGAAGTGAACCACCGTAGCTGTGTGGTCAATCCACTGATTGCCTCTCTCACCGCTTTGTGTGCCATTGCACAAACAATACAATTCAAATAAACCAAGCAAAAGATAATTAAGTAACAAAGTTCAAACAATCAATTACAAAATAACTCTTGTAGTTATTTTGTAATTGATTGTTTGAATCAATCAAACTACCAAACTGGTAGACCACAACTCAAGAAATAACAAAATACTAGCTTCAATTCAATTCAACAACAAACTTTTATTTTAATTCAAAACCAATATCAACGTTCAACATTCAACTTCAAATTCAATTCAAATATTCAAATTCTAATCCAATTCCAAATGTTAAGTTCATAAACCACTGTGTGGTACAACAATAATGAACCTTTATTCCAATTTAAAACAATGGTAATACTCAAAAATGCCAATCTCAAATATTAATTTTCTCAAACAACCATATCAATGGTACAAACTCAATATTTTAATGTCTTCCTGACATTCAATACAACAGAGGTCAGACACAAAAAGGGGCTACAACAAGGGGCTGCAACACAGCCCAATTCAATCCACTTTATTAGCTGGCTGACCTTGGCAACATCAGGTTACCTGTCTCAATAAATTTAACAAATTATTTCAAATAACAATTAATTACCGTTAACAAACATTTACAGCGAATTACTACTTCCCTTATAGAGACTGCCAAGTAATTAGCCTACTGTAAATTACCAATTTGGTGGTTATATGTCTTATAGCCACGCTCTGATACCAGGTATGTACGCTTCCAGACTAGACCCCTACAATAGCATTTCAATAGCGCAGTGGAAGATATTATGGTGGGGTCCAGGAGACAAGAAGTGGCTAGCGAAACTAGTCCGCCGTACGCGGAGCAGACAATACAAGTACAATTCAAGTGAAGACGCAATGCAATTAACAAATGACTCACCTCATGGTTGAAGGAAACTGCTTCTGGGGCCTACCTGGATTTATGTATGTAAGTGAGTGTATATTGTATTTTGTTGTGACATTGTAAGTATTCTTCAGGTTACAATCCACTGCAATAAGGCTGGAGGCAATCACAGCATGCGGTCTTCAAATCACTCGTTCCCAATAGCGACACTTTCACTTGACCTTCAAACTATTTCAACAAGATATATCCAAAACCCGTGTTATTTTACCAAATTGGGGTTATTTACAATCCAAACAATGGGTCATGACTTATTGTCTACCAAAACGACCGGTTCTCAAGGATTAATTTACAAAAGATCGCGAGATTCAAGCGGCGACATGCTTTTCTTGTTCAAGCCAAAATCCAAGAGAAGTGTCAAGTGTCCAAATCAAACTGACAAGTCAGATGTCATTCCTGTGGCGCGTTCCGAAGGCGCATAGAGTAACTAATCGGTACCGAACAATTACGGAAATGGAAAAATTTAAAAAGAATCTCCATGATCTATTAGTAAACAACTGTTATTACTCTGTAAAAGACTTCCTATACGACAAATCTCTGGTCCAATATAGCCCCCCTCAGTCATGATGCTTTCAGTTTAGTTTTTATCTTTTTGACTCTTTATGTAATTTTTTTATTGTTAAATCTTGAATTTGTAAAAATAATGTAAATAATATTGCATGTAACTATTGTAACTATTGTATGCCCTAAGGGCGGGACGTAGCTGATCTCAACTTAATTATTTTAAGACCTGTGTTATACACCTACCTATGATCCCCAATAAAGGTTAAATTGAAATTGAAACACCGCAACCCTCTGGTTATCGCGGCAGCTAGTTATACCCCCTTCTGTATTAGTAAAGTTCGCCGTCCGCGACACGTTCTCTCCAATCCTGATGATCCCACTACTCTCCTCCAGGAGAGTCGAAAAGAAACCAGTACAGTTCGAAAGACACACAGACACAAACCGTACCGACCTCATCACCGAGGTCCGTCGTCGCGACCCCGACTTGATAGTCCCTCCCGACCCTTCCAAGAGCCAGTCCCTTGCTGCCCCCCAAACTAACCCTTAGCGCTTTCGCTTTACTATTTAAGTATAATAAGCCCCTGCTGGAGCCCTGCCACTATCCGTTTAAGTAGTAAGAACGTTTACAGGTTAACTACGAGATGACCTACAAAAAAAAAAATGGATTTTTAGTCACTTGCATACCGAGCGTCAACGTAATAATATCTCTACTGGAAGCTTATTTTTTTTAAATCGTTTATTCGTGGATATTATACATAGACAGTTAACACAGTTTTATTTATTTATTTTGCTTCTCAACAATGAGTTCACTGTTATTTGATACTTTTAATATTACTTACTGATTGACTGCATTGATTTCAGTAATACTATCCTTCACATTATGATTGAAAGTATGACATGCTAAGCGAGTGCTACTCAGTCTCAGATTTCCTTACCAAAACTAGCCTAGACTTCTCCATGCCTCGAAAAATACGTTAAGCCATTGTTTCCGGTAGTCATGTCGTATTTACAGTTGTTACGGGCAGTCGGACGCCCGAAAGTCTGAATACCAGTTTTACCAACGGGTTATCATGTCACCCAGTTACTGGGTTATAGAGGAAAAATAAACAGTCCTGCCATGTAAACTATAGGTATGCAGCTGCGTCCCGTTAGACCATACGCTGACCCTAACACAGTCGGGTAAAGACTAGGTAGATCCTGCCGGGGTCGCGTGATTGTTCGAAAGAGATACCGTGACCCTGGCACATGGGCAACTGAAGGAACACGGGTGGGTTTTAGTCAGTAAAAGTCTGACATGCCCTCCCGCTCCGCCCAGAGCGGGAGAAGTCATTTGATGATTTCCCATCCTGAAAAAAAAAAAACTGCGTAGATAATGACAACTAATTAGGCGAAAGTCCAAACTCCAGACGCCTACTCGACTTGGTAATAAAATTCATTGTACTGTTTTCAGCAGACGCTCCCTAGCAATCACTATACTAATGAGGCAGTATATTATTAATTAGGACTTACCTTATTATTTGTATGCTTTCATGAACATGTAGGCTCAAACTGTGCTAGGTTAAGGAAAAACTTAATACAATTTTAGGCACAATATTTATGTCTTCTAAGAATACTATGACGCAAATCTGTTCTGTTGTTTTAAAATATTTTTACTACGAGGTGAAGAGGTGAAAGATATTTCAAGATGAAGCGATAAGTATTGAAAAAAATATATGTATACCTAAGTATTAAAAAAATATGTTTTATCTAACAACCTTGGACTTAAACAACGCCTTACTGACACATTGATGCGCAAATCAGTGAAATATATCGGACTATAGATATCGCCTGCCATTACGTCCGTCTGATATTGTGAAACGATTTTCAAGATCAGATCACGGCTAGGCTTTTTTTGAAAAATACTTACTTCTTCCTATAACACTGGTCAACAAAAAAACACTTTTTGTAAGTAACATGAAATGTTTTGTCTAATTATGTTTAGAACAAGAATAAGGACAATAGAAATAACATTAAAATGTATCAAATACGAATAGTTTTTTTGAAATTTGATTTCAAATTTCACTTTTATATTTGAGCGGTGATTGCCGAGAAAATTAAAAGCCACATTAATTAAGGCTGCTTTTTCTAAATCACTAAGCTTTTTTGAATATTTCATTTTCATCAATTGCCTGATTTGAGGACCTAAAAAGATTTTCAAAAAAGTTAAGTTGCTAATGGCGTCAAATTTCTTCGCTGAGTTTCAAAACTTATATCGCCACAATTGTAACAAAACTTGTCAGGGTCATTTTTACACTTTCTTGACACTATTTAAGAATCATTTCATTCGAAAAACAGAAAATACAACTACGCTTTTCAAATAATAAATACTTTGAATGGGAAAACAAAACTTAAAACGATTAAATTAATCTTTTATTTTCGGATAGTAGCTGTAACACAAAAACGAGACCTGATCCAATCAATATAAATATGGTGTTAGAATGAGGGAAGGTAGGTTATTCAAAATTAGTAAACACCTTTCTTGTTACAAAATTTTGTTGACCAGTGTAATTTACGGAGCTTTATTATTAAAGTTAAGACTCTTGTACCAGTACCAATAATGAAGCAAGGAAGGGGTGAGGTCTTTTATCTGTTCTGTGACCTCACCCTCCCAATAGGAAGTAGCTATCACAGGTATATTAGCCTACGAATTATATAAACGCTACATTTGGCAATAAGGAAGCTACCATTTGTAAGCAAAACGATACGTTTTTCTTTATAGGATCGGAGCATTATTTGATACATTGTATGTAAGTTGTAATTAAAATGACTGAATGAATTCATCTTCATCATCAACATCTACCTAATCTTTTCCCAACTAGGTTGAGTTCAGCTTCCAGTCTAACCGGATGCAGCGGAATACCAAAATTTTATGAAAATTCGAAGAAAAGTATGAGGAACAGCAGTTTTTTTTAATTGACATACATATTTAAACTCAGTACTGATCAAAATCAACATTTATTTAAAATATAATAATACTTCAAATATAACCATAACCTTAAAACAAAATAATAATTTACTATCATGAGAATTGTACAATAATTATCACAAAACGTTACGGAGTAATTTACCCCAAGAACCAGTCCACAAAATTAACATCAAGTTTAAGGTATATGCATAAACTATTCAGGAACGCTTCTCCTTAATTTATAAGCTACAACGTCTAGAGCCTGAGGGCTCAGATTTGTTACTTGCCAGCCTCCATCAGGATACACTCTCGTGCTGAACACTACTTCGCCTTCGCCGCAGAACAGCTCCAGAGATGAAGCATCTAAGAAGATCCTCCACACTTCGGAACCCAAAGGAAGCCATTCCACTTGTCTGACATCTCCTTCTCTATCCACCACAACTTTACGGACTTGAGGGTCCCAGCGTAGTGAAACTTGACCGCCACCATTGCTGCCTTTGATTTCCAACTCAATGTTTTGGCTCAAGTCACCGCTCACAAGTAATTCTCCAGTCTTATCAAATTGTATAACAACATTCTCTGCAACTTCTCCATCCCACACTATTTCCTCTCTCAGGCTGGTTATTGTCTCAACCGGTTTCATCAATATACGATTGCCAACTAAATCAAGTTCTCTAAAGATGGTTGTGGCTCCTGCCCAGCCGTCAACCGCCTCAGGATATGGGACATCCCACATTCCGAACCACGCAATCAGATACCTATTTCCATCTTCTTCAGTAGTTTGAGCGGCGTAGAAATCATGACCAAAGTCGATTTCTTGAAAACTTACTTCGGGCACAAATTCGAAAGTTTCATAATTGAAACTGCCGATGATGTATCCTGTTTGGAATGTATTCTTGTATCTGTCTCCTTGGGGAGTCATGCCTTGGGGTGACATCAGGAGGATATGTTTTCCTTTAAGCTCAAAGAAGTCAGGACACTCCCACATATAACCCATTTCAGGCGTAGATTCTCCTAGGACAGTTAAGAATTCCCAGCTGATCATGTCTGAGGATCTGTACAGCAACACTGTGCCTGTTTCATCCTCAGTCTTGCTCCCAATCACAACATACCAGTGGTCACCGTGCTGCCATACTTTAGGATCTCGGAAATCCGGGGATCCGCTGGGTGCACTTGGTATAACTGGGTTACCTTCGTACTTGTAGAATTCCACCCCATCGTCGCTGAATGCCAAATACTGAGTTTCGTTGTAGAAAGGTTCTTCGTTAGTCAATTTGTGGCCCGTATACATAAGGACCAGCGTGTCATCTTTAACGACAGCACTACCTGAGAAGCACTGTTCCTTTTCAGGCAACAAAGCAGTAGGAAGTTGCCTCCAATCCACAAGATTTGGGCTCACAACATGGCCCCAGTGCATGGGTCCCCACTGGCTGTCGTACGGATAAAATTGATAGAACAGATGATATTCTCCTTTGTAGTATGAAAAACCATTTGGGTCGTTCATCCAGCCCACAGGGGGCGCCACGTGGTAGTGTAGTCTATACCTGGGGTTAATTTCTGCCTTCTTCTCTTCAATGTATGCTTCTAATTCTGCTTTCGCATCGCTTTGTTTAATCGTCTTTAGATGAACAGTGGCGACCAAAGTAAGGAACACCAAGAATATCTTTATAAGAGTCATGACTGATTGATATATCGTCTTGTGTGGTAATCTGTTTATATACTAGTTTTTTGGGGGCGATAAGATATTATATCAAGTGTTTTGTTTGTGATATGGTGGTATAACGCACGTCAATGTCTTCGGTTTTATCTTGCCCCTGTGACGTTAATGATGTCTGCGTTGGTCTGAGAAGAATCTGTTGCAACTTTGTGCGAATCTGATGTCAATGAATGGCATAACATAACAAGACGTTGTTATTAATATTATTATCTTTTCATTGAGTTCGTAGTTCTAAGTTATATTTATAATACAAACAAAAATATGACACTAGTGAGTAAAGAGCAAGATAAAAATTGACGAGGATCGTAATCGAGGAGGATTGTATTTAAGATATCGCAGAGATAAGATGGAATACTTCTTCTTCCAAGTTAAAGCACTAGGAAGTGGTGTAAGGCAGGCGTTTTGGGGGACTGTCTTATGTTATTTTGGACGTTCATTAAGTGCTGAACCCCAGCTTAGTTTGAATGAATTACTTTTGATTTTAAGGATTTACCAAATATCCCTATGTTGTTGATTATTCTATAGATGCGGTATTTATATTATGTGCTCAACGACTCAGCTGTCAATGGCCAATAAGATGATACTACCAACGCTTTTGCAATACAAAGTAGTAAATTTTGGGTGTGGCAGAACAGACATAAAATTAGAATTAAGCATGAAAGTAGACTAAGGCGCGACACGACTCTACTACAACGATTTCTATAGAAAGTTTTAGAAATTGTTCTACCGGAATCTCGACGCACCGTAACGTCACGGTTTTCTGTGGGAGCCTTCACCAAATGCTTTAGAAATGCGTTCCTTGCCAGTAAGTACGTGTGGTGTAGCTATAAATGATGTTTGACGGCGACGACGAAATGAAAACGACGGTTAAAAATAATAGTTTAAAAAATACTAAAAAACACGCTTCCATAGAAAACCAAACTAAAAAGTAGAAAACTGCTTTTTAAGGTATTTTTTTTTTTTTGATATCAGGCACCCCGCGCTTTTTTTCCATTATTTTCTACTTTTTAGTTTGGTTTTCTATGGAAGCGTATTTTTTAGTTTTTTTAAACTATTATTTATTTTCCAGTTTTAGGGTGTTTCGAATTTTGAGACATACACTGCCTACGGAAAGATTCCGGACAAGATGAAAATTGATTAAAACAAGTATTAAAAGTAATAAATAATAAATAAATAATAAATAAAATTGTTTATTAATAAAAAGGGGCACATTTACAGTAAATACGTTAAACAATTAGAAATAGAGCAGATTTGCTAATTTGCCTGAACTAGGTAGAACCTGCGTTTCAGGCTACAAATACACAAATTCTTAATGTAATAAATTAACAATGTGTAGTAATAACTAAAATTAAAATTTAGGTAACAAAAGTAAAATAGCGTGTTAGCGGTTTTATTTGCAGACAACTAGTAAATTTTCTGTCTGTACATAATCTATGGTTAGTAAATATTTAAGTATATTTTTTTTACAGCTGTAGTAATTTAATTTATAGATACTTAGTTTTCTATTTAATCTATTGTACAGAAATGGGCCTAAAAATGTATAGAATCTTTCTACAAAGACATGTTTTGAGGTCTCATGTTATACATACTATATCATTCCGTCTCTTGTTAGTATTGTCAGCAGTGTAGGTAAGCATGGTGTGCTGTTTTAATACCAGTTGCATAATGAAAAGCTGCCGAACAGTCAGCACGTTGCAGGTTTTATAAAGTAGATCTTTGGGAAAAAAGAAGGGATGGAAGTTTGCTACCTTCAAAATTGCTCTCTGAGCTCTTTCAAGAGGAAGCAAATTAGTTTTTGGTGCACCGCCCCAAGAAGTTATACAGTATTGAATAATAGATTGACATAGGGCCAAATAAACTTGTGTGATTATTTTTTTGTCTGCTAATGTTCTTAATTTCTTAAAAACATATATCAGTTTGCGCACTCTTTTACTAAGGCTTTCGATATGTATTTTAAAAGAAAGTGTTTTGCCCATTATAACCCCCAGGTATTTAATGTTGCTCGTTTTGATAATAGAAGGACAATTACATGTGCTGACTGCACAGTTTCCGCATTTATGGGCATATAGATGAGGGTTAGTAATGTTAGGTTGAGGTTTTCGCATGGAGAAGTGAATATATTTTGTCTTGTCGGCATTTAATGTTAATAAATTTCTTTGAAGCCAATTAGTCACAGAATTTAATCCTAATTGAGCGATTTCGAACAGTTCGCCTCTGCTTTTTGCGGTAAATATTAACGCCGTGTCGTCGGCATATGATATTATTTTACCGTCTTTAATATTTAGATTACACAAGTCATTAATATAAATCAGGAATAGTGTGGGGCCCAGAATACTCCCCTGGGGTACACCGAAACTAGTATTTTTCTGTTAATTACTCATAATATTGTCTATTTTAACACATTGGTACCGGTCGTCTAAATAGTCAGTAAAAAGTTTCAGCGGCGTTCCTCTTATTCCGATGGTTTCTAATTTTTTCAGAAGAAGAGAAACAGATACCGTGTCGAACGCCTTGGCTACATCGAGAAAGACCCCCAGGGTCTGGTGTCCTTTGCCAAGTTCTCGTGAGATATAATCAGTCAAGCTATGCACCGCATCGGCAGTCGATAATTTTGCTCTAAAACCAAATTACGCAGGGGAAAAGATGTTGTTTTTTTCTAGATAATTAACTAGTCTAGTGTTTATAATTTTCTCTAGTATTTTTGAAATCGACGGTAGTATGGATATTGGCCTATAATTATTAACTACATCTTTACTTCCGGATTTAAAGACAGGGATTACAACTGCCTTTTTTAGGCATCTCGGGAAAATTCCTTCGGAAAGGCAGATTCGAAAAATATGCGTTAGGGGAGGTATCAAAATATGCTTAAAGAGTTTAAGAATCTTATTGCTTATATTATCCCATCCAGCTGCACAATCATCCTTTAGCCCGGAAATTATTCGGGATATTTCATCTTCATCAATGTCCAACAGAGCAAAAGATTTTGAGTAACGGCTATTGATTGATTTTTGGACAGAGGATTGGTCGCAATATTGTGGAATCTGCTCGGCAAGAGTTTTCCCAACATTTATAAAAAAGTTATTTACCGTGTTAGCTGTAATGAGTGGTGATGAATTTGCAAGTAGTAAACTCGAACTTGACTCGCGCTGTTTAGACATATTGGTGATATTTTTAATACTTTTCCAAAGTTGTTTGCTATTTTTATCTGCTCTATTTAATTGTTTTTTATCGTAATCAGTTTTTACATTCTTTAGGAGATTATTGTAAAAATTCCTGTATCTTTTATAAGTAGTTTGAATTGTAACATTATCAGGGTATCTCTTAGTTATCTGATGAAGTTTATATCTGTGTCTTATACAGCGAATTAATCCAGAAGTAATCCAGGGTTTAATATTATAAAGTTTCTTATTTACTGTAGAAACTGTCGTGTTATGTAATATTGCTTGTTGGACCTGTTTTATTAAGTACGATAAAGCCAAATTAGCGTCAGCAGTATTGTAAACTAGGCTAAAGTCTATGTTGCATAAATCACATTCGAGTTTGTTTGTGTTTAATTTGCTAATAGTCGGAGGACGATTTAGCTTAGGCAGCGATAAATTTACTGTTAGTAGAACTGCGTGATGGTCAGTAATTGTTGAGTTAGTAACAAGCGTAATATATGAAAGGCTAGTTTTGATCATCATATGATCTAAGCAGGAACCGCTCTGATGTGTAGGCAATGTGTGAGCGGGAAGAAAACCATGGTATGAACAGATATTAAGATAATCCTGGATCCCTCCATCGCAGTTTTCAGAACCAATATTTATGTTTAAATCACCCGTTAGTATAACATTCTTAAATGAACTGAGTGCTTGGAGAATCTGGTTTAAGGATCTGTTAAAAGAATCTAAGTTTCTAGCGGAAGGGGACCTATACATTGCGATTACCGCTGTGCTTGTACCAATTTTGATGACTAAACAATTGCTCATACACTCTTGTAGACTACATTCCTCGACTGTGACCTTTAATGATTCCTTAGCAAATATTACGATACCGTCATTTTGATTATGGTTTACTGCGGTATGTAATACGTTGTACCCCGGTAATACTGGAATATTATCGTAGCGGTTAGCTAGCCAACACTCGGTAAGTACCATTATATCACAGTCAAAGTTAAGTCTGTGAAGAAAAATGTTAAAGTTATTCATGTTTTTAAAAATACTACGAATATTTTGAGTTAGTACAGTTAGTGAATTTTGATAGTCGGAAAGATATTTTATGCAGTCCTCAACGTCGCATGTCTTTGATACTGTTAAAAATGTATTATCAATATCTGTAATTAATTTATCATCCATATTTAACTATAAATAATAATAAAAATTAAGTCAAAAAAAAAATATAATCAAGAATGCGACGCTCTTAGGCGCCTTCATAATTTATCGAATTAATATACCTGTATTCGGCAGCTTTTTTGGCCGGACAATCTGTGTCTCCCGTTTTGTGGTTGGCTAGTTTTTTAAAACGAGAACATGTAGCACGGGTTTAGGCATTTAGGCGGGTTGGCCTTCTTTGCACAGTCTTGTGTTGAGTGCCCTTCTTCACCGGAATGTCCACAGGTGGGAACAGTTAATTTGCAACTCTTGGCTGCGTGACCGTACTGGTGGCAGTTGTAACATCTAGTTACCAGAGTGAAGTCTCGTACCGGGCAGGACGTCCAATTTATAAATAGTCTATCCTGTGTGATGAGGGCCTTACGAACTACGGCTGGAACTTCTATAATAAAGTTGCAATTCTCCGCATCTTTCCTGCCAGACTTGTGACTCAGTTTTATCGAGGACAGAAACATATCTTGGGACATAGTCGGCAGTTTTTCAGACAAGTTCTGTTCAAAAATACATTTAAAAACCTCATTTTCAGCCATTGAAGTGGGCACACCTATGACTATAATGCGTGGTTTGCGTTTTTGAGGATCGTCTACGGTAAGGCCTGACGAAGCGAGTTGGACTGTTTGCCTTAGCTTATCCAGGTCATCTTTGGTCTCAGTGCTGATTATCAGGCCTCCTTTTCCTATTTTGCGCACGCCTCGAACTTTAAGTTTCATTTCTCCGGGACTTATAATTTTCTGGACCATGTTTTTGGTTTCATCACTGGTCAGCGAGTTATCACAGGGATAAATCGCCACGGAGCTAAAATTATTGGGGCGAACAAAGCTGTTGGACCTCTTCTTCACCATATCGGCAAAGGATGCAGTAGCCGCACCTTGTTTCGAACAGGACTCTTGAATTGTCCGGTTCATCTCGGTTAGGCAGTCAGACATGTCTCGAGCTTCGGCCATTGTTTTTAGAGTGGCATGGTTCTGTATGGCTTTTTGCTCAAGCGACTGGTATTGAACAGCCATTTGCGAAGCTCCATGGCCAATTTTGCGGCAGAGACTGCTAATTTTTAACTTCTGCTCAGAGTTTAATTTTCCTTCAGAAGTAATAGCACATACCTCATTGAGGCACTGCTCAATAGATCCCATCCAGGACTGGATCTCCGGAGTGGACACTACTTCGATACCCTCATCTTGGTCCTTTCTTGTTTGTCGCGGCGGTGTCGGTGCCGGGGCCGGTACCGGGGTCGGTACCGGGATCGGGGTTGGTGTCGGTGGAGGGCTGCGACGTATCATCGCGCTCCGATTAAAGGGGCTGCCTTCCATAAACCAGAAAAGATTGAAAAATAATCCAGTCAGTTCATTATATTAACTTGTCACTTAAAATGTTTTCTGTATAACACGCTAATACACTAAAACTAGGTCACTATTTATGCGAACGTTAATTTATTTAATGATTAAAATGCATTGATGTGCACGTCCGTATGCATTGAATGCTTACTTCTTTTCAATATAATATAAATCAAGTTTAAATAAGTTTTATTTTAAAAATATTAAAATATAAAATTCTACGATTAAAACCATCCACATTTTTTATCTCTTTCATTTTATACTGCTACACTTTCTTTTTATTCTCTGACCGCCACTAATTTTTTTACTACCAGCGGCATTCTTTCTATAAGTTTTTCTAATACACTTTTTGGTATATTATTCCAAGACGTTTGAAAAGCCTTCCAAAGATCATCCGAAGAAGCGGGATTCAATTTTCTAACTTGCCGATCCAGTTCATCCCACAATAATTCTATTGGATTTAGATCGGGAGATTGTGGGGGCCATTTCATTATTTCTAACTCACCACTATCTTCTTTATTTTTTAAATAGTTCATACAAAGCTTAGATGTGTGCTTTGGGTCATTATCTTACTGAAACACATACCCACGGCTAATTAGTCGCATCCCAGAAGGGTTAGCATGCGTTTTTAATGTGTAATGGTAACCATTTCTGTTGAGAGTTCCTTTAATTTTGTAGAGAGTTCCTTTAATTCTGTAGAGATCCCCTACTCTGGCATATGAAAAACACTGCCACACCATCACAGAGCCACCTCCATGTTTAACAGTTGGAGTTATAGCATCGGGGTGCATTTTTTCTGAAGGTCCGCGACGAACATAAATTTTCTTGCTTTTGCCCAAACATTTCGAATTTGGACTCATCAGTCCACAGGACTTGTTTCCAGCTTTCTACTGTCCAATCTTTATGTACAAGGGGCAAGGGCCCATTCTAGTCTTTTTCCTGTTTCTGCGTCGCAAGAGTGGTTTCTTTGTAGAAATTCTCCCATTTAAGCCAGTTTTTTGTAAGCGTTCCTTTACTACACTTACTGATATTTGTTTATCGTGACTTTCATTGAGCCGCATTTGAATTTCTGGTGCTGTAAGCTTCCTATTCATTTTAGACATGATGGTTAGGGACTTATCCTCTGCTTTAGAAGATATACGGGGCCTCCCACTGCGTTTTCTGTCTTGATTTGAACCAGTTTTTTCGAAACGAGTGATGGCATCTCCGACAGTAGAACGTGGTATATTTATTTTTTTCTGAATATAACTTACAGTAAGACCTTCATTGTGAAGAGCAACAATAGACGCACGTTGTTCTATACTTGTATTAGGATGCCTTCCCATTATCTTAAATAAATTAATAAAAAATATTTTGACTACAAGACTGCTGGAAGTAATGCGACAAAACATGAAAATTTACTTACCTTCAAAGTAATATAATTATGTGGAAATAATAAAATCACTGCTAGAAATCAAAAAACGCAAAAAATAGTAGAAATTTTAAAAGAAATAGAAAAAATAATAATTTATATATGTTCACTTCGTTGCATGCCAGATACGTACGGCTGATGATTTTATTTTATTTTTCACAAACAGTGTGCGGGGACAGGGAGGAAAGTCAAAGACACGATCCTACACACTTTGTAAACTAACATAGCATTTTTGTTATAGATCAAGTTAATGTGCTTATGTATCATATTTCAGTTAAAAAGTAAACAAGAAGCTTGTCCGGAAACTTTCCGTCGGCAGTGTATGTCAGCGTAGTTTGTGACGTATGTCAGCGTAGTTTTCGAAGACAGTTTTTTGCTGTCCTGGTAACCCTGGCAAGGATAATGGCACACATTTATGAAATTATTGCATTGTAATCGGTCTTTGACAGGTGTGCAAAGTTTGAATGAAATCTGGTCGTTTAAAGTGGGTCAAAATCGCGCTATAAGGAGTCGGTTACAAACATACAAACATACAAGTGAAGCTAATATAAAGCGTGTAAAAACACAAAGTGATGATTATTGAAAAGAGTATGCCTGGATAATTGTGTGAAAAACGTCATAATGGGTGATTAAGCAAAGGCAATCATGACGAATGTGCAATTGACGGTTGGGGAGAGTGGGGGATTTGGAGACGCCCTAGAAGGCCTTCCGGCTACGAAGGCCTTATTGGGAATACCCTTTAAATAGGTCACGGGAATGTAACTTGCAGCGTTCTGTATTTTCTCCCTACCCCTGTGAAAAAAGTGATGCGGTTTGTTAATAAAAAGTAAAATAATACTTATCGGTATATACCTATGTATGTATTTAAGATATTATTTTAATACATTGTAAAAGTAAAATAATACTACTTATCGGTATATACCTATATGTATGTATTTAAGATATTATTTTCCTTATCGGCTTTTGCTTATCTATTTTATTGAACTGAAACATTTTTGTACCTTTTGCTCCGAAAACATGTATACTATCGGAATTTACAAATCTAACAGGCATGTTACTATTGGAAATACTTTATTTCTCCAAGGTTGAGTTGCTGTTATCGTAGTTAATATCAAGCAAGGAACTTTCCTGACCCCCCCTCGCCCCTCAACTCATTTCAACTGATAACAGCTTATATTACTTATTAACACGTTAACTGCCGTGTCGGACTATGTGTCCGACACTTTTTGTTTCATTCAGGCCTTGGGGGACTATATGACCGACAATAAATACAAAATCTGAACATGTCGTTGCTGCCTGGCGGCCTTTTTTTTTGGAATAAATAATGTATTTATGGAATAAATAGTCTATTTAAAGGGAAATAACACTAAGTACATTTTTTATTTTAGCCATTGCAGTTAACGTGTTAATAACACTATGATTCTCTCTCCCCAATTTTGGGCTTACACAAACTAACCCTGCCAAAATGTTGTGCTCAGACCGCGCCTGCATGTACTGGCACACCTAGTACATACCAACCGTCACACTTGTTAACTGCATATTCGGCCTATAATGTTCAAACTGCTTCACACAGGTGTCTTCTGTGAGAGGGAGTGGGCCATAATTTACCACGCGGGCCCAGTACGGGCTGATAGATGTCACATGTCTTAAATTTTTTTGGTTCCAACACATGGTGGTTTCCGTACGATGTTTTTCTTCCGCGTTTTGAGAGCAGATATGATTGGATTCATTACACAAAGTAAAGTACTTGCCTGGGTCCAAAGTCCGAACCCAGGATCTACAGCTACTCACACACACACACACACACACACACACACACACACACAAACACACACACATACACACACACACACACACACACACACACACACGCGCGCGCGCGCACGCACGCACGCACGCACACCCACACATACACAAAACTGTTTATGAGAATATTATTTTAATTTAGTACTTTATTTTATTTACTTAGCTTTAAGGTTATGATAAAAAAAAACATTTTGTAATATTTAGTATGTCACTAATATTGGCTTGTGACATTGCTGCGGAGGGATACTGATCTCTAAGATACAGGGACCCGCCTAGTTTAGAGATCAGGGATTTAATGTATTGCGCATAGCATAAGCCATTTAGTTATAATACCACTGTATTAGTATGTAGGCTTTCTTAAATAAATTAATTTAAAAAAATAAAAATAAACAGCTTGTAAGTCGAGGCCGATGCCACTGTCCTGCTCACTACCGTAGATTAAGCCGCCGCCACCAATGAGTGTAGTAATACGCGAGGGAACTACTTTAACACCGTTACACCACGACTGTATTCCAGGAAGGTTTATGCAGAGGTGTATACAATGTGAAACATAATTCACGCAAGACCTTATTCATCCCAATTAGAGTATTGAGTTAAAAGCCTAATACAATAACCAAAATTTTTTTTTAAAGCTAACACGGAGTCGGCAAGAGTGTGGGGTTCTTAAATCGAACAGAGGTTTCGCGTGTAGGTAGTACTCAGTAAGTGTACTCATATACTCAAACCCTTGAGCGCACTACTTCGTCATAGACGAGAAAAAAAATCCAGAAATTTGAAAAAAGGTGTTATTTGTTGTGCAAGTTGTCGACAACATTTGTGTTTTTCTTGTTTTTATGATAAATATAAACCAGATTTGTGTATTGTTGATGATGAATGATTAAAAGGAATTGTTTATAACGAGTTATTAAATTTTAATAACAAAAAAGTTTTTTTTTCTTCAAACTTCAGGATCTTTTTTCTCGGCAATGACGAAGTAGTGCGCTCTAGGGTTTGAGTATATGAATACTCAATGAGTACACGCGGAACCTTCGTTCGATTTAAGGACCCCACACTCATGCCGTCTCCTTGTAAGTTGTTTTAAAGAAAAACCTGTTGTCCTAGCATGAGGCACAAGACGTCCGTACAAGTGAATAAGAGCTCATGAATAAGGTGTTACAGCGCCGCTTTTGCTTAGCTCTGACTCAGCAATCACATTTCTTAATACAAATTATACACAGGGAAAACCTGAAATGACAAACTAATAAAAAATAAATGAAAATTTACATTTATTGGTTAAAGAAACGTAAAGTCATTGACACTGAACTATAAATAAAAATTAATATTTTATAATTTAATGAATTGAAAATACAATGTAAACACATGTAGCTGACTAAGTAAACAGAAATAAACTGATAAATTGTACTTACCTACCTCCATCAAAAATATATATCACAAACATTCATAATTAGTTCCAATTATCAAAAATAGTTGAAACATTAAGGTATCGACCGTTCTTCCTATTTTTATAAGTGTGCATCAATGGAAGCGAATGGTCTTCAATATCATATTGCTTTAGAACACTATAAACATAAGATAGCTGTACGTTTCGCAAATAAAATAAGGGTATTTACATAAAACAGGCGGTTTCCAGTACCGATTAGCAGGTTGTGTTGGGCAAAATTTAGTTTGATTGATGATTGATGACTAATGATTAAATTATTTAATCATGACTAACGACTAATGACTAAAAAATTCAATCGCGGGGTGATGATTGATGATTGGTTAGTTTTAGTCATTAGTCATGACTAAATTTCACATGACTAATTTTATGTTTGCTAAAAATATAAACTAAAAGATGCTTGTTTGGACAACAAAATAAAACACAGTTTTTACATCAGAATCAGTTTTTATTTTTAAAGAATTGTGAATTATTCTAATCAAGTTTAAAATAATTTAAATTACTTTTCATTACAACTCGTTTTCAAACTGCTCATCAGATTTCGGTAGACTGGTCATTGTTGCGTGTGAAAACATTATTTCTGCAGGTCCCGAAGACGGCATTGGAGTATTGTATTTCAAAATAATTTTTATGATTAATAGGTAGCGATGTAATAGACTTACATTTCTACTTTTTTTCAGAAAAAAATTGGTCATGAGAATATCAGCTTTTCTCCTCGGAGTAGTAGGTAGAGTCATTATTTTCACTACCGGAGTCTGAATTGAAGTAAAAAAAAGTCGTCTTCTTTTTGTTGTGTGCTTGTTTTGTTTTAACTGTCGGATTGCATTTCATCAGTGTCTTGACTAATTTCTAAGCAAATTGCTGCTTTGAACAAATGGGTACATTTTTTGTGTTCGGTGGGATTTAAACATGCAAACTATTTATTTTGAAATCTTGATTTCGGCCGCCCCGCGTAATTCCACAGCTCGTTACATTTGTTCATCACTTGATTGTGTACAGTTCCTAATATAGTTATTTCATTTTGCAATAAACTTTGCACATCCGTACTTGCACGTAAGCATTTAGTGTATGCACACAGTATTTAAAATGATCCGGTAATAATAACAATAGCGCATCATCTTGGTTCTGATCCTTTGGGGACAATGGATTAACATCTACAAACATTATGTCAATGTATTCAATATTACTTTAAGTTGATCAGATAAATAAAATAAAAAAATACATTTTTTGGTTTAGTCATCAATCATCAATCATAAATAATGATTGAATGACTAATGGTTGATTTATTTAGTTTTGATTGTGATTAACTGGTTTAGTCATGATTAAATCAATCATGACTAAATCAATCATGACTAAATTAGTCAAGACTAATCAATTGATTGAAAATATTAGTTGATTGACCCAACACTCTTGATGTACAGAAATATACTTTTTAAATGTTTTACCCGTTTCTATGTGTGTAACGTAAGCTAGGGCTATTTTCCCCACACACATTGGTAATCACTTCTCTCACGGAACCCCCGTCTTTATGAAAGCACCCTTAGATAATGAGAAAGAGTTTATAAACACGTAAGTACAATAATTTTCTCAAATGAAACAGTTATTGAATTGACAGAATAATGAACATTTTATACAGGAACACTTCTCTTCAACTCGTATGCTACAACGCTTATGGTTTGAGTGCCCGAATTGGTAACAAGCCATGTACCACTAGGATATACTCTGGAACTGAACACTATTTCACCTTCACCACAGAACACCTCTATCGAACTAGAATCCAAGAAGATTCTCAAGGATTGTGAAGAGACGGGAATCCATTCTCCTTGTCTAATTTCTGACACAGTCGAATTAATCCTGTCTAACGAAATTTTTTTTGTAGCCGCATCCCACCCCAAAGTAACCAGCTGAGTATCATCAGCACCACGAATGTTCAAACTAAGATCTTGGGTCAAATTAAAACTAACAATTAATTCGCCTGTTTTGTTAAGTGCTGCAATATTTTGATTTGTGGCCAAGGTTGCATTAAAAACAGCTGATCCTCTTAGACTGGTGATTGCTTCAACAGGTTTCATCAAGATGCGGTCTCCTCTTAACGTCAACTCTCTGATGATGGTCATGGATCCTGCCCAGCCATCAGCACGCTCCGGGAAGGCACCATCCCACGATCCCATCCATGCGATTAGATACCTCTTTCCGTCTTTCTCCATTGTCTGGGTTGCGTAAAAGTCGTGTCCATAGTCAATTTCTTGGAATGGTACTGTCTGCACGAACCCGCCTGTTGTGTAATTGAAGCTTCCAATAATGTATCCTGTCTGATGCTGGTTATGGTACCTGTCTCCAGCTGTCTTGTTAGCTTCAGGTATACCTTGAGGGGACATAAGCAGAACATACGACCCGTTTAACTCGAAGAAGTCCGGACACTCCCACATGTAACCCAGATCACCGTTCGATTCAGCCACTACGCTCAGAAATTCCCAGTATGCCATGTCCAATGACCTGTACAGCAGTACTCTGCCCCTTTTATCTGCAGTCTGGCTGCCCATGACGACATAGTAGTCGTTCCCATGTTTCCAAACTTTAGGGTCTCGGAAATCTGGAGAGCTATCAGGCGAAAACGATATAACTGGATTATTCTTTTTGTATTTGTTGAAAATAACACCGTCGTTGCTGAACGCTAAGTACTGCGTCTCGTTGGCGTATGAAGAATTAATTTGTACGTGAGCAGTGTACATCAGAACTAATGTACCGTCTACTTCAATTGCGCTGCCAGAGAAAATCAGTTCCGTATCCGGTAGCAGTGCAACTGGTTCTTGCGTCCACGTCACTAGATCCTTGCTTACCACGTGTCCCCAGTGAACACTCCCCGTTGATGTGTCGTAAGGGAAAAACTGATAAAACAGCTGATAATTGTCTTTGAAGAAAGAAAATCCATTGGGATCGTTCATCCAGCCGACAGGGGGAGCTACATGGTAGAGCAATCTGTACCTGCTATTGATGCTGGCTTTGGTGTTGTTAATGTATGTTTCCACTGCAGTCTTGGCAAGAATTTCAGCATCTGTTTGTTTCAGGTCACACGCTAGAGTAGCCCCGAACAAACTGAGCAGCACCACGTATAACTGTAGCACTTCCATGGTTGATAGAATAGACATGTCCTTGTGTGGTGGCCTACGTTTATATACCGGTAATTATAAGTACTGATTGCATCTCGAGTGCAACATGTAGAGTGTATTGTTTTTGAATTACATATGAGTATATGATCGTGCATCGTTTTTTTGTTACTCAACAGTTTTTTAACCTAGGCGTATCTTTGACAGATTTGTCATACATGACTACCTTGTTAGTGTAGCGGTTGCAAGCGCTATTGCTAAGCACGTAATCCTGGGTTTGATTCCAGGGTTGGGCACAGTGTGTTAGGTTTTTCCACTAGGAGTTTTTCAGTAGCAGCTCAGACTCTGGAATTGTGACCGGTAAAAAATAACTAGCTAAATGTGTGTATACCAAAGGTTGGTCTCTGCTTGATCCTTTGGGAAATACGTGATGTTAATGTTTGACAAAAATATACAGTGTAACACTGACACGTTTTGTAGATAAATGTTTGGTGCCCAATTATTAAGCCTGAACCTGTCTGGGCTGAAACAATATAAATCATCGAAGAAGGCTTCAAGTACCTACATAATGCTGAAGCCGGAGAGACGCTGGAGCGGCGGCGATGCAGCGTATGCGCGATGTTCATTCCTATAATATACAATCAGGCACCGGTGAGGCTCCGGCGCCATGTACCCGAAAGAAAAACCCGAAGAGCACCATGCAAATACTCCTATATATTCCTTCAGACCTTATTTCAGCCATGGCGCGGGAAATATTCACAAGGGAGGGTTTCACAAGGGAGGGTTTCATAAGTGTGTGCGTTGACACAGGGGCACTCGCTCTTCCTTCACTCTCATAATCGGATAGGGCGGCAATCCGACTCGACTAGAGAGAGACCAGGCGCAGGACCAACGGCTTAACGTGCTTTCCGAGGCACGGGGGTATCACACCGCCAACTTCCTAACTCCGGGCTGTTACTAAGAAATTCCTAATGGATAAACCCAATAGGTAACACTTTTTGCCCGACCTCACTCCTACTCATGCATAAAAGGAACCTGCTTCTACTAGAGTTAACTAATTCACTTAAAAACGATCAACCGGGTAATTCAAAAAACCTCATGTGTAATTAAAAAAAAAATCTATAAAAAACTTAGAAAAAAACAACTGCAATAATTCAAAAGTAGGTTAAAAAGGCCGTAGGAGTTTAAGACCCAGGATAGAAATTAGTAACAGTTCGAAAAATTACGATTTTGCCATATGTAAATGGGTTCAAGAGTGGCGACTATAGACAATAACGTAAAATAACCAGGAAAAATAAGATGATATGGTTAGGTAATGCGGTTTAAAAGAAGATGTAGTGACAAAAAATTTATTGAGTGTGCTTAGATTATTATTATTTATTTATTTTTTATAAAATACACGTTCCTTAGACTTAAACAAAGCACACAATTAGACCTCTGGGGTCTGTCTTCGCATGCCATGTCCTGAGATTTGATCAACGTGCTCTTGTAATGTTCTTTCAGATTACGCTTTACGTTTTTACTGTTCATTGAGTCTCTAATGTCTACAGGTATTTTTAGGGTTCCGTTGCTAAATGGCAAAAAACGGAACCCTTATAGATTCGTCATGTCTGTCTGTCTGTCTGTCTGTCTGTCTGTCTGTCTGTCTGTCTGTCTGTCTGTCTGTCCGTCCGTCCGTATGTCACAGCCACTTTTTTCCGAAACTATAAGAGCTATCTTGTTGAACCTTGGTAAGTAGATGTATTCTGTGAACCGCCTTAAGATTTTCACACTAAAATAGAAAAAAAAACAATAAATTTTGGGGTTCCCCATACATAGAACTGAAACTCAAAAATGTTTTTTTTCATCAAACCCATACGTGTGGGGTATCTATGAATAGGTCTTCAAAAATGGTAATGAGGTTTCTATTATTATTTTTTTCTAAACTGAATAGTTTGCGCGAGAGACACTTCCAAAGTGGTAAAATGTGTGTCCCCTCCCCCCCGTAACTTCTAAAATAAGAGAATGATAAAACTAAAAAAAATATATGATGTACATTACCATATAAACTACCACCGAAAATTGGTTTGAACGAGATCGGGTGAGTAGTTATTTTTTTAAACGTCATAAATCGTAAACCGCAATTTACCTTACATTCAATCAACTGAAATATAAAAATTAAAAAAAAAAAATATTTTTAAGCCGTGAATACCTACAGGTTTGTACGGAACCCTCGGTGCGCGAGTCCGACTCGCACTTGGCCGGTTTTTTTTGAGTAAATTGGGTATGGTGAAAGAAGCGTACTCCTACCATAAAAGTTAGTCTTGCGTGGCCCTTGAAATGACTTTAATTTAGCCTGTCATGTATGTGAATCATATTTAACGGTAATTTGGATGCCACTGTAATCAAAACGTTCTATAAGGAACAGATACTCAGTGCGCGCTAGAACAGTTAATACTTTGCAAAGTTTAAATAACCCTATTTAATTGTCTAGATATTAATTTTTTACCTAGTTTGGTACTACCATTTTCAGCAAACGTGTTTGCAAATTATGAATGGTGGTTTATGGTTTGGTTAAGAATAAATACGACTAACAAAAGGTATTTATGAGTGAACACGCCGGGAAAGGACGCCCTAGGAGGACGTATGTAATTGTAGTGAACTTATTGCAGATCTTCTATTGAAAGGTCAGGTACGTAGTACACGTAACGGGCGTTCGTGTATGAAAGTAAACAAAGCAGAGGAGTATATAAGAATCGTAGCAGATGGCATTCTGTAATTCCTGTCTTTCCCCATAGGAAGAAGACACGAAAAAAACTATAACTTTAATGGAATAAAATTCATATGTGCAAAGTTTGTCACTCAGACACAATGAAATAAAACTGTCTTCATGTTGCAAAGCCACTCTTGTAATACAAAATAACAAACAGTAACTGCATTTATATTAAAGCGAATATCATAACTGACATAAGCAGAACGTCGAATGGATGGCGTTATATGATGCGATTCAGGCTCATTTAAAACATTCGGTCCGCCTACTGAAATTATCTCGCACATCCAAAATTGTAGGAAAAAAGATTTTGTTATGAATTCGTTCACTTTATAGACCAGACTCTCGAAAATTTTAAATGCTAAAAAAACATAAATAAAATAAAAATATTCTATTTTCAGGCAACAAGGCCCATAGGGTGATAGTATTACATCTTACTTAAAAACTATATTAGTTACATGCAGGAGAAAAAAACAATCACAGAAAGGTTCAACAAGGTTTGTTGCCAACATGTAGCTTGGTAAACTTTCCCAATGTAGGCCCATCCAGCCTCTCTGCAAACACCCCCAGAATGCTGTTGCTGCTTCCCCTCACACGAAATATAAAACAAACATAAAACACGCTTGAGGCAGTCGGTTCGAGGATTGGTGACCATCCAATACATGCAAGCACGACCAACTGTTGTTGGTCCCGCTACTCAAAAACCCAAAAGTTTGACCACCAGTCTCACCGAGGGAAATAATGTTACCCAGTAAATGGGTTCGGGAGGAAGGGAAGTTCGGAAATTTTTACTCCCCTGACCTTTCCCGTCGCATCGAATTGCCTGCCGCCAGTTTTCGACCATTTTTCTTTTCTGCTCCGCTCCTTTTGATTGTAGCGTGATGTTATACAGCTTATAGCCTTCCTCAATAAATAGGCTATCCAAAACAAAAATATTTTTTTCAATTCGGACCAGTAGTTCTTGAGATTAGCGCGTTCAACCAAACAAACAAACTTCAGCTTTATAATATTATAGTATATAGTATAAATAGTATATAGTATAGATTCAGATGCATCCAGTTAGACTGGAAGCCGGGAAAAGACTAGGCAGATGAAGATGAGATGGAAGTCGCGTGCAAAAACTATTCAATATTCAAAATAAACAGCAACATGTCTGCTTTTCATCCTACGATCCTACTCATAATATAACAAATGTGAAAGTTTGGGTGTTTAGATGTTTGGATGTTTGTAACTCAATCACGCAAAAATCGACTAAACGGATTCGAATGAAATTTGGCACACAAATTAAATTAAAATTAAATTAAAATTTATTGAAACAAAAACTCAATTTACAAAAACACTGTGTTCGATAACAACTGCATTAGTATAAACTGTGTCGCAGTCATTAACGCCCACCTCCACATAGTAGGGGCAAATACAAAATACAAAATAGACAAGTAAAAATGAAAAAGTTAAAATAATGGAAATTAAAACGTAAAATTAAAATTAAAATAAATTAGAACTTAAAATTAAAACATAACAATATTTTCCCTGAGTAATTCTCTGTGAGTTTGAATGGATGTGTGTGTGTGTGTGTGTGTGTGTGTGTGTGTGTGTGTGTGTGTGTGTGTGTGTGTGAGCGTGTGTGATGTGTGTGTGTGTTTGCGCATACCAGACATTGGGGTAATTGGAAAGTGAGCTTAAATTTTTACATATTTTTCTAGTTCTTCATAAGAAAGTGTATGAAGCCATTCATCCGTCACCACCCGACATTCCCGCAAGGTCAGCGGATATATGTTGAGGTGTTTATTTATTCTATTATACAAAGTGGAACTAATAAAGTGATATTGCCGCCAAGCAACCTGAACTCTGGCAGATTCAACCTGGCAGACTCTGTCAGTTCTGCGTTTTTGGGTAGCGACAACGGGATCGAACGGGAGGTCTGAGTGTTTACGTAGCTCTACGGCCAGAAGAAATGTGTGTCTAACTGTTGGTAAGTCGCAAAGAGTGTACAGTTCAGTAGTTGGGAATCGAACTGGTTTATGAGTCATGACTTTTAACACTGCCCTTTGAGCTCTTTCCAGACGGAGCATTAGACACTTTCCAGCCCCACCCCAGGCGGCAATACAGTATTTTAGGATGGAGTGTGCCAGAGCGAAGTATACTGTTCGTAGCGTGGCAAAATCAGCAGATGATCGCAGATTTTTAAAAACAAATATTAATTTTCTGACCCTGGGAACCAGAGCCTCAATTTGCTCCCTCCATGTCAGCGTACTATCTATTATAACACCCAAGTATTTAATACTATGGGTACGTGCAATCTGAACACAACCACTGCAATGAGTCGATATTATTCCGCATTTATGTGCCGTCAGAGAATAGGGAGAAGAAGGTTGAGAGGCTTTACTTGCAGCAAATGTAATAAACTTGGTTTTTTCTAAATTGAGGGTTAGCAGGTTTTCATTGAGCCATTTCATTACAATAAGCAGAGTCGACTCTGCATATGAGCGGGTTTCCAACCAATCCTTACCATGAATGAGCATGACGGTATCATCCGCATAGGTTACAATTTTTGAGTTATTTAAATGCAGATTACATAGGTCGTTTATGTAAATAAGAAACAGGGTAGGTCCAAGGACACTACCCTGTGGGACTCCGTAGGTTAAAAACGTTTGTCTGCTAACGTGATTCCCTATCTTGACAGTTTGGGACCGCTCACTCAGGTAACTCTTGAAAATGTCCAGACACACTCCTCTAACACCAATTCGTTCCAACTTTTCTAGCAAGAGGGGAACAGAGACAATGTCAAAAGCTTTTGAGAGGTCTAAGAAAATTGCTATGGTTTTGAGTTTATTCTTTATATTTTTTGCTATAGTTCCAGTTACTTCTAAAACTGCATCTTCTGTGCTTCTACCTGATCGAAAACCGTATTGGTTCGCTGAAATGATATTCTGTGAGTTTAGGTAATTGAGTAGTCGACTGTTTATAATTTTTCTAAAATTTTGGACAAAATTGTAAGAACCGAGATAGGTCTATAGTTATTGACACTGCCCCTGTCCCCACTCTTGTATATGGGATATACCAGTGCTCTTTTAAAGACAGCCGGGAACACACCTGATGTGAGTACAAGGTTAAATATGTGCGCAATAATAGGTATTAAAGTGTCGCGGGCAGCCCTAATCAAGGCAGCAGAAATGCCATCCCAACCCACGGCGCAATTGACCTTGAGTCCTAGGATGATGCGTTCAATCTCTTCACAATCTGTTGAAAGAATGGCCATGGAGTTAGGACAGGCGTTGTTGTCAGAGGCGTGCGTATGGTGGTCATTCTTTATTTTTGAGGCTAGGGTCTTCCCCACATTCACAAAGAAGTCATTTACAGTATCTACTGAATCAGAAGGATCTGGAGTGACGGATAAAAGTTCAGTAGCAGAAGATTTATTATTTTGAAGATTAGATAACGATTTAATGAGATTCCAAGTAGCCCTAGGATTCCTACGATGTCTCTCGAACTCGTCCCGTTCATATTCCCGTTTAATTTTTTTCAGTAAATTATTACAGAAGTTTCTGTACCGCTTAAATGTCAGTTGTAGTATAGCATTGTTTGGATCACGTTTTGATTTAAGGCAAAGATTATCCCTGTTTCGTATGCACCTCAAAAGCCCAGGTGTGATCCAGGGTTTTGTAATCCTTTTTTTACTCGGGATAGTGCGAGTGATAGAGTTGTTATTGACCACTGTAGAAACAATATCAACAAGTTTAGTAGCAGCCGTATTTGCATCATAACAATTCATTACTGTAGAAAAGTCTAGATTTTTTATAACTGCAACGCATGCATCCACGTCTACTCGCCGCGATAATGATGGGGTTTTAATTATATCAAATGTTAATTTGCAAAATACAATCACAGGAGCATGGTCAGTTATAGTAGCGTCAAGGACTAAGGTTATAGCAGGTTTGTTTGATTTGATAACTGCGTGGTCTAGACAGGCGCTGTTACGAGTGGGAAACAAATGTGCAGGAAGCATTGCATGTGACGCTATTGTGTTTAGATACGTGTCAGAATTTATATCATTAGAATTTTGGGAGATATTTATATTGATATCACCAATTAGAACAATAGTTTTAAATGACATTAACGAGCATAAAGTTGCATTCAGACATTCTATAAAGTTCTCAGTATTACGGAACGATGGAGATCGGTATATTGCCATAAGGGCTATTTCTGTACCGAATTTTAAAAGCAAGCAATTCGCATCCATAAATATCGGTTTTTCGACAGTAACTCGTAGGTTTTGCCTAACATACACAACAATACCGTCGTTTTGGTTCGCGTTATCAGACTGGAATGCTTCGAATCCCGGTATAGAAGGAATGTAAGGGCATTTCCGCAACCAACACTCTGACAGAACAATAGCATCGAAATTAACCTTAATTCTGTTTAGTAGGATTAAGAGATTATTAAAATTAGTACTATTGCCTATACTTCTGACATTCAAGTGAAATATATTAAGACTGTTTACAACATTATTTAAGTAAGCATCACATTGTTCTGGAGAACACTGATAGGATGCCGAGATCGCTAGTTGTTCCAGTTCGTGCGTAATTTGGGTATTTTCAATCATTTTGTAATTTCAAGGGGGTAACAAATTTGTCGCATTAACACTCCAGTGAGGGCTTGGAGCAGCCAACATATTCGGTACGAGTTGTAACACGTTAGTTTTGAGTTTAGGCTATAGTGGGAGATTGTGAGAGGGACAAGATGTATACATACTGGGTGTAAGGGACAGCCCTCCACAAACTGATGGGGTGGATTCAGTATATCATACTAAGATGACCAGTACAAGAAATTATTTCAGGACTGTTATGGAAATACAATAAACCTGATTTGTTTTATTTTTTCACACGCAATGCATCTCGGATCAATTCGGAAAGTCGCCTTTGTGCAATCGCCGACGACGAGTTCGATGAACTCTATAGTTAGAAAGGAAGTGAACAGCTGATTTTACGCGTCGTTCGTTAGAGTATTTCAACATAAATGGAGTGCTGCTTTCAGAGAATGTAATTTTACATTGAAATAAAACTCAAACACCGTAATTTTTTTTTAAATCCTGAAAAAAAATCCGTTGGAATTATAAATAGCTGTTAGAATATTTTTTTTTTTTTTTTTTTTTTTTTTTGCTAGCCTGCACTGTCCCACTCCTGGGCAAAGGCCTCCCTCCACTTCTTCCAATTATCGCGAAGCCGCGCGTCCTGCTGCCAGTTTGGATGGAACCTATCCAGCTCGTCCCGCCATCTCCTACGTGGTCTGCCGCGACCCCGCCTCACTGTCTCAGGACACCAGCTCTGTGTTACTTGGGCCCACAGTTTGGCTGGCATGCGGCAAACATGTCCTGTTTAGAATATAGCTATCGGATTTAAGTGACATTACATACATTACATACCTGTGTTAGAATATAGCTATCGGATTTAAGTGACATTCTGAAGCATCATGTAGAAGTTGAAATGTTGCACTCAGTTATAAAAAAATGGATTTGGAAGGAGCCCGACCGAATATAAGTGTACCCTAAGATAACTACTAATAGAGATGTGTCGAAGAATCCAGGAACAAGATTGACCTATCCAAGGGACTCTTGTATTTATCAACAATAACTAATATGCATAGTTCCGTCTAACATGGCCCTCTCCCCGAATTGTGAAAACAGTAAAGTGTCACAGATGGTGCACTCATGTCCCGAAATTTGAAACTTATGTCACTCAAGTTACTTGGAACAATACATCACGAAATATAATACATCACGGAAAAACGTCTATGTTTGCCATATTTGTTAATTAATATATCTGTTAGATACTGCTTATTTTTATTACTCTTCACATACTGAGTACAGTCATTTTAATCTAGGTACATCTTCCACATTTAACGTAAACAAAATAGGGTAAAACATTTTTGAAGAGTAACTATGGAGTTTCATGCTCATTCTTACCCAACCGTAACGACATTCTGGAAGGGGCGCCTACAATCAATTGTATTTTTGGAATTATTTTTTTTGTTGCAGTTTCCTGTTGAATTAAACTTGTTGCAAGCAACTTTTTATTGTAAGTAATAGAAAGAGACAGAGAGAGAGTGAGTTAGTTTTCGTGGTTTTCGAAGGTGCTAGAGCCAAAAATGAGGTCAAAAGCAAATTCCAAGACGGTGCCGTCGAAAACCTTCAAATTTTTCGTCATGGGTGTAGTTTTCTGGGGTTTTTGTTAATCTTGACGAATCAAAGTGCTTTTCAATGGCATAATCGTGAAAAATAATTTCACATCACAAATACAAAATTGATTACAAAAAATTTCCAAACTGAGTGTGATATATGTAATTATTATATGTAATTATTATGTGTCTAATATTGAATTATGGAATTAGTAAATGATTTTTATTATAAACTTATTTTTGTAAAAGTCAAACACTGATTTGACTCAAGCTGTCAGTTTTGAATCATACTTGTTTGTTAACGGGTATAAAAGGCCGGAGCCACAGTGAAACAGTCAGTTACTTGGCAGATGTTCAGTTGGCTAGTTCTAGTGCTGTCGTTGTGTGGAAGGATCGTCCAGAGGTCACGTAAGTTAAGTAATCGATATTATATCCTAATTATTGCCTATTATGACAATGTTGTTGTACTGTTTATGGTGTTGCCAATATTGCTAATGTTTTAAATCCTATAAATGGAATATTCATATTCTTTTCCTAGATATTATTGTTATATTTTGATTATATTGATATTATTCTGAGTTCTCTTGGACAATGTTCCAAGGGATAGAATTAATGTATTTAAGATAGTGATAATGTATGGCAATGTAAGAAATAATACTGTTTCCATGGAGTTTCTTGTCCTTCTTCTCCATGAAGACCTAGTTTTGGAACGGACGACTAGCTGCCTGATTAATTGCTGACAAGCCTAATTGAAATAAATGTCTATTCTTTTCTTTCTGTGCTTTACTTATTGAAACCCTTTCCTATACACAGTAAATAAGCCGTTACCATTCTGACATTCAAAGCTTGATAATTAGTACATACATATATATACACTTATAGTTATATACTGCTTAATATAACAAGTGCATCAGTCTGGTATTTACTGGACACTTGGCCTACCCAAACTGTTATTGGATTTTAATACGTGACGGGAATTTTCCAGTGCAGCTGCCAGGAGTCCAGAACCTCGTTTATTGAATAGGAAGAGGCTCGCTCGCTATTATATGGGATCTTATCTTATATGATGTTTGTCTACAAAAAACTCATATTTTTATCTCTGGGCCCAAACTAAAACAAGTACTTACAGTAATAAAATTTAATTTTTTACGGGCTACCTTACGCTTCCTCCTTCACCTGCACTGGGACTGTGTGCCTCTCACAGAGAGGAGTGAACCCCAGCAGTAGTGTGAATATTAAAGGTTCATTCTAATGTAACGGCTCACCCTTTATGCCTGGATACTTTTATTTAAAGGGAGGGCATGTGGCTAAGTTACAACAGCCGCACGGGTCAATCGTTCAGGTTAAGCTACGCTTGCCGCGGTTGCTCCGTGGATGGGTGACCATCTTTACATACCAAGACCCTTCCGTGCCTCGGAAAGCACGTTAAGCCGTTGGTCCCGGCTGTCTTTCGTAGATCTTAGACAGTCGGAAGCCCGAAAATCTGACAACCAGTCTTACCAAGAGGTATCGTATTAACCAGCAACTGGGTTTGGAGGTCAGATAGGCAGTCGCTCCATGTAAAATACTGGTACTCAGCTGCATCCGGTTAGACTGGAAGCCGACCCCAACATAGTTGGGAAAAGGCAGGCAGATGATGACGTATATTTAGAGATAAAGTTCCGTTTACTTTTTAGTTTCTATTTTTACTTCTGCTTGCGTATAACTGTCGTTGTTTTTATTTCGTAGTTTTTTTTTTAATTACTTTCTATAAGATTGTATAGAATCAAGTTTCTGAAACCGAACAGACAGCTGTGCTACTGGGGAGTTTATTGCGATATTTCTTCTTCCCGTTTATGTGGAAGTGGTGAAGGCTGGATGTTTTGGGGGACAGTCATGTCATTTTAGCGTTCGAAAAGAGCTTATTTGCAGCCTAGTTTGAATAGATGACTTTTGGTATAAATAAAATGAATATCAAATGCCGTTAATAGCCGATGGCTCTGATATGCATGAGTCATAGCCGATGGGTGGACCAATATCAGCCACTCCAGATATTTCCATCGGTCAATACAAAGAATGATTCAACGATACTTTAGATAACTGCTTGTTTCGAGGGGAAACACTGATATACGTAATTTAACTATCAACCAATATACATATGTCACTATCAACCCTTACTGGTTTCGCTTTGCTTTAAAATATCAGTGTACAAAAAGTATTAAAAGTTCCTCATTATCTGAATCATTGTGAAAACCATTTGTCATCTAGCTGTCTCAAAATTCTTATACATATTCTGCATCCGCAATATTTGTTTCCAAAACTGTAAACAGATGTGTGTATGTGTATTTCGGAATATAATAATATCTTAAAATTCTACGCATAGAATTCAGTTTGCACTGCAATTTAACAAGTTTTTTTGGCATTTCAGTAGTAGTAAACATTTCAAAACCTGTGCCAGGCGACGAATCATCATCATCATCATCATCTGATCTCGGAATCACCCACTGCTGGGAATAAGCCTCCCCCTTTTTCCGACATACATCTCGGTTACGAGCGTCTTTCATCCACGCGTTTCCCGCGACCTTGACGATATCGTCAACCCAACGCGCTTTTGGACGGCCAGGTGACGAATACATTGTTTTAAATGTTGTAGTAATTTTAACAATTTACCTATAACTTTATATCAGTGTTGCCCAATGTGGCTCATTATAGCAGTCGGCTACAATTAGTAATTAAAAACCGACTATAGAGTTTGTGTAGTAAAGATTGGCCACTGCTCTACGTGTCGCAGTTCGATTCCTTCACGGAAAAACTGTTTCATGTTGTCCCGGTGTCTGACAGTCTATCAAACTTGTGACCTATGACAAAGGACAAATATTGAATGAGGAGAATCGTCTTTATGCCTATCGAGAATATCTGCATAAGTTAGAAGACATGTGAAATGGCTATTGTAATCTTCTCAACGATCTAAATGAATCGCACATCACATGTAGTTGTCTCCGTTAGTTTTAATCATGATCTGGCAGTCTGAATAATGTATGTCCTTAACTTCCTTTATTTCGTTCGTCGAATTCTTGTGCTTCTTAAATTCTGAGTTCATCTGTACGATTACTGACAAATACGTGCACTGATTGGACAGATCCACTCAATATGTGTGGTTCTTTCCTAAAAGGACCATTTTAGACACCAATCTACATTATCTGACCAAGATTATATGTGGAATTTAAAAGCGACCTCTGTGTTTAATTCGGACTTACAGATAAGAAACGTCTTATCTAGTCTTAAAAATATTATTGTCGTGTAAAAATGTTTGTACAAACCTACTTACAGAAATATAACTTCATTGACAGTCATCACCGGATCGATATCTTAGATACTGCATTCAGTTTTAGCAAGTGACGCCCTACTTACCGAATTGAAAGATATTTCACGTCAAACAAGAAAAATACCTTGAATTTCAATGTCAACTATTTACCATTGAAACTGTTTGGATCTTATCAGCATTATTTGTATGATAGCCAAAATGATAGCAGCAATCACGTTTGATAGTATATACGCGTGTATGTCAAGTACCCAGATACTGTTTGTCGTCACTAGATTTGCTCAATATTAGGTACTTATGTAACAAATACATATTATGTGTGTTTTGTTTTAGATAGAATCCTATTTTGATCGATTTCTGGCTTTGATCCACTGCGATATTTTTTTTTTTTTTTTTTTTTATAAAATGGTGGAATGACCACTCACGTTAAGCTCACTTCACGTACATCCTCATGGAATGATTTTTAATTAATAGACCGGCTGGCCAGTTCATAATTAGTAAGCATTTTGATTTTGAGAAGAATAATAATATTATTATAATTGGCCCATAATGTTGCCACTGCTGAAACACAGGCCTTCTCTCGGTGATAGGGAGTGGGCCGTAATCCACCATGAGGGCCCAGTGCGAGTTGCAAGATGCCACATGTCTTCGAATATTTGGTTCTAGGACATGCCCGTTTCTTCACGATTTTTTCCTTCACCGTTTTGAGAGCAGTGGTGACGAAATAATGTGGGTTTGAACCTATGACCAATAACTCGTAAGTCATAGCAGTTCCCACTGGGCTAACAATGCTCTATAATAATTTAAAGCAGAATTTATTACATTTCAAATCAAAGGCAACGTATAACGAATAACCTTTCCGAGGCCCACTGTATAAAGTGATGAAAAACCACTTGGCGTCTGCTTCCACCTAACAGATTAGCTCTGAACATAATTAATTACTATAAAATTAACGTAGCGAGTATAATTGCGAGGCTCTGTAATTTGGGTTCTTCCCAACTCCGCCCTAAACTCAGAATGATTTCCCTGTATTCATGAGGGAATTGTGGAAGAGAAAATTGGAAGGAAGTGTATAATAAATTGAAGAGTAAAAAGGCAAATATATCACTGTCGTATGACAATGACATATTTGTCTCATATATTTTGCTACTAGCTTATGGCAGCGGCTTCGCCTACTTGTTGGTGGCAAATTATCCCACGGGACTACCGGGATAAAAAAGTATCCTATGTGTTTATCCAGGTAGTGTGCCAAATTTTATCCCAATCCATTCGGCCGTTTTTGCGTGATTGAGTAACAAATATCGAAACATCCAAACTTTCACATGTATTACATTTAATTATATTAGTAGGATTTATCAGGACGGGGTTGTCTTGATCCTACTCTATGAAAGGAGACGGCAAGTCTTATTTCTTCGATACATCACTAAGACCAGTTATCTCGAGCCATGAACGCACTGACAGGAGGCTTGCTTAACGCTTAGACCCTATTGCCTTGTTTTTTTACTTCGAAATACGCTAGGCGACAAGCGAAGGCGCCGCAAGCGCGCCGTGCTGCTGGTTGAGAAAATTCTACAACGTTCTATGCACTCGCAAGTGATTCACTACGCAAAAGGCTTCAAACAAGCCCCCTGTCAATGCATTCGGGGCCTTTTAGGGTCCAATTCTTTCTCTACTCCATGGTCCACTAACACTCTAGCTGGGGCTCCTATCAAACCCTAATGTTTTAAAAGGTTCTAGCAAAATTTAACCCTCTACATGGTGCTTTATAATTACTTTTTGGTTTTTACATTCATAAATGTACTTTTCATCCCACCATCTCGGAAAGAGTATTTTTAATCTTCAATATCTGAGTGGAAAAGCCGTTTTTATTCTCTAGAGGATAAAGTAAATTGAATTTAGAACATCGTGTGCACTATCACAAACTTAGTACACACGATGTTCTAAATTCAATTTACTTTATCCTCTAGAGAATAAAAACGGATTTTCCACTCAGATATTGAAGATCAAAAATACTCTTTCCTCGCTGAGGTGAAATGAAAAGTTACGTGTTGCACTCGAGTGCAAAGATTTTTCACCTCGTGCTCTTTTGATTCCCTCGCTAACGCTCAGGATTCTAATTTTGAATCACTCGCTGCGCTCGTGATTCAATTTTAGAATCCTTCGCTTGCTCGGTCATCAAAATTGAGCACGCGGCTAAAAAGCAACTTTGCACTCTTGTATAACAAATAACTATAATGAGATGGAAACTCCCAAACTAGGACTGGGCCTGTATTTGGGGACTAGTGATTCATCTATGATATGAATTGCAATTGCAACTCCACTTGGCTATCTCATCACCATCAGCCTATACGAACCATTTTGCTGGCCATAGGGGTCTCTCCGATTCTCGGCAACTGCCATTCAGTTGCTTCTATCAGCCCCCCTATATGGCTATTGATATTTATTTAAGTTTCGTTTAAATAAGAAGTTAATCCAACATAACAGATGGCCGATGAGGTTGAATGGTTCTGGAGCGGCGACTGAATACCGGGAGACGTAGCGTTGGTAGGTTAACCGAGAAAACTGCAAGAATCCACTGGATGCGGAAAGCACAAAATCAGTTGAAGTATCGATGCTTGGAAAACGCTTATGGAATTTCTATTAGCTGAAGTGATTAAGAACTTAATTATTGTACACACCCGGATATTTTTATAATGTACTAACGATTAACTTAATAAAAAATAGGTATCATTAAAATTATCTGCTAATATTTTTTCTCGTAAACAATAGATAACATTGACGTATTTATTGACATTGATATTTACGGAAAAAACTTCGTCACCTTCTGACCCGAAAATGAATGTTTGAAAAATATGTGTTACCTACTTACGCATATCTACTCTATATTTGTAGTACGGTGTGCAACGTGACCTCTACGGTTACAACCTATTTTTTTTTTCTAATTAATTGAGTCAAAAAAATAAAAAATCAAAATCAAAAGTCATTTATTCAAACTAGGCTGAGAGTCAGCACTTTTTGAACGTCAAAGTTACAAATAACAGTCCCCCCAAAACGCCCGCCCTTCACCACTTCCTAGTACTTTAGCTGGAAAGAAGAAGGGGCGCAACAAACTCCCCAGCAGCAAAGCTGACTGGTCATCAAGTTTATTCTTAATAAAATATTTTGGATTTTAACGTTAAGGTTTGCCTCTAATTTAATTTCATGATCGGCGGCCTGTAGCGCTTTGTCACTGCTAAGACATCTTTCATTGTTTTACGTGGCAAGCATCGATGTAGCGGCTGTAACTATGATTTTTGTCCTCCTTGCGTAGAAATATTCCGTCGGTTTAAAAAATCTGCTGTTTCCTTAAAAAGTGCAATACCTACATGCTCAAAATTTATAAAAAGGTTTTTTTTTTGTACTCGTGTACTGAACCCTTGGTGATCAGTTGCACGTCACTCTCTACCACCGTGCATATTTATTTCTTACTTAATGTCTCATTGATTAAATATAATTTATTGGTCGCTCTTTCTCCAGTCTTTGAGCACGACATGGGGCAATCACGTATAAGGATCTCACCATGCATCAATGTATTTACACAATTGTATTTAATGTATTTACAGGGTTGTATATACTGGGTGTAAGGGACAGCCCGCCACAAACTGGCAGAGTGCATTCAGCTCTTTATTTTGAATCATATTCCACCGGAATTTTTCTCAGGATTTCTTTTTTCGTTTAAGCTTTTTCAGTTTTATTTCAATGTAAAATTACATTCCCTGAAAGCAGCACTACATTTATGTAAACAATACGGCTAAAATCAAAAAAGCAGCAATGGATGTTGAAATACTCTAACGAACGACGCGTAAAATCAGCTGTTCACTTCCCGTCTAAATACAGAGTTCATCGAACTCGTCGTCGGCGATTCCACAAAGGCGAGGCGTGAGGAAATAAAACAAATCAGGTTTATTGTATTCCCATAACGGTCCTGAAATAATTTCTTGTACTGGTCATCTTAGTATGATATAGGGGAAGTACGTCCAAAATGACATACGGTTTTGTTTTTTAATCATATATTTTTAATTAACATAGTTACAATCACTGTTTAGGTTGAATAATCATCTTTGGTTCATAAGTTTTAACCTACATAAACTCATAATTGAATAGGACCCATATAAAAAATATAATTTAAATTAATCGAAGCCTCTAAGAAAATTCATTTTGTCCATATAGTACGGACAAAATGACATAAATAATGAAAACGAAAATTATGGAGTACATATTTCAGAAAATATTAAATATGAGCCCAAAGAGAACAATTGTTGCACCGTAGCCAGCACTTGTTGGGCTTGGAACGGGAAAAGTGGTCGTTACAGTAAACGCATGCGCATCATCATCACCGTTCGACACAGCTGGAAATCTTCTACATTCAAGTCCTCAGCGTAATGAGTCTTCTGTACTTGGGTTCACCTTTTTTCTGACTGCTTTTAAGGATCATTATCGTAGTTCGGTTCAACATTTAAAACCTCATCATTGAATAAAGGTATGTCGTTTTGCCCCGAACGTAAGTATGTCGTTTTGCCCCACAGGTTATCTAAACACTAATTAAGTCATAATTACTATAAACACGAGATTTATAAATAAATACTTTTAAGTAATGCAGCATAATGCTACACTTTTTGAATTTACTACAAAAGATGTAATAGTAACCACGAGAAACTGATCAAAAACAGGACTAAATCAATAAAAATAAAAAACTTTTATGCGCACAAAACGCTTTCCTGCAAGTAACTTCGGCGTGACCAAGTGAATGACGGTATAAAATTAACAGGTATTCCACCATGGCCGGCGTCACATAATGATATGCCAACTGCAGGATTATAGCCCGCCAATTTCGAAAAAAGCCCGGTGTGTCATTTTGTCCGTATATGTCATTTTGGCCGTACTTCCCCTATTGAATCCACCCCATCAGTCTGCGGAGGGCTGTCCCTTACAGTCTGTATAATTATCTTCTTAAGTATCCTGATTGATGAAAAATAAAAATATTAATTGACTGGTTGCAAGAAAATCAGCATACCTATTAGATATGTCTGTTTAGTCATACAGTTCCGTGTGTTGCCAGAAGTAAAGAATGGCACCATCTCATTTCTTCCCATGGGTGTCGTAAGAAGCGACAAAGGGACTTACAGTTTAGAGAATGGGAAGCAGCGTTTACTGGGGGAAACATACTGAAATGATGACCAATAGAGAAGTGTGGAAGAAAAATACATGTTGCGCCGACCCCAAATAAATTGGAATAAGGGCAGGAGAATGATGAAGACTGAGAAGGCATATGTTCAGTAGTGGGCGTATTTTTGCTAAAAATGAAAAAAAAATGAAAAAATCGAAATGATGATGAGGGTGCAGCTCGGTAAATACAACTTTGTGAAAAAAGGATCCAGTTGGATTGGTCGTTCCAGAAGTTGCAGGCGGCTGGCCATGTTTGTCGAAGGAGCGATGGCCGGTGGAGTAGACGAGTCCGCGAATATACAAGCATAGTGTGGAACGATCTCCCTCTAGACGATACGACGTCCTTAAAATGGTGGACCTCCGCCTTTCACATCCAATCTGTCCCACAGATTGGAAGTGGAAGGCGGAGGTCAGTATTGTCGCACAACAGTATGTCGAACAGTGGTCTGCAATAGGCGGAGTTGTTTTTTTAATACGATTGTGTCTGAGCTTTACTTGAGAGATCTTAAATAAAATTTCTATTTAATTAGAGGTAATTTATTATTTCAGTTTTTTTTTATTTCTGGTAGTGACTTTGAACCCAAGCAGGCGCATTACTTTGTGTAAACTATTTCATCACCACTTCTCTCAAAACGATGAAGGAAAACATCGTGAATAAACCAGATTGTCTTAAAACCAAAAATTCTAAGACATGTGACATCTACCAATCCGCACTGGGCCCTTGTGGTGGATTATCCCTCTCACCGAGAGGAGTAACAAATTCTAGACAATTGTGTGAAGGTGCTTTTTCATTCCAATCCAGCCCGTCTCGTGCTGCCTTCTACTAACGATGCTCTAAGCCGAGGTCCGCACCCCACAGCGGGTGGCCTTAGCGAATAGTCGCTCTAGTTTTAAGTTTTTTAAGTCCTGATTGGAGACCGTAATTTATTAAGGTAACCAGCAAGTCCTGTTAAGCAGCCGATAACCTCATAGGTTGACCTGCGAGCTGCCATCGCCAAAAAATAAGGTTCTTTTTCAGTAGATATTCTTACCGTTGACAGCGGTTGACCCTACATCCAATCATGATGTCCAAAAACGAATGGACTCCAATTTAGTAAGACTAAGAAATAGTGCCTACTACTATTCTTCATTCATAATTTGGTACATTCCAAAAGAAGTTTTACATGTAAACTTGTCTTTAGAAAGAAATTGAATCATCCTATTAGGTTTTAATTAGGTATTATAGCACCATTTCTTCTGAATATTATAGGGTCAAAGAACAAACACGTGTACATAATACTAATTAATTTATTACACATTCATAATTATTACACAACTTTTCAGACACAACTGTTTAACAATCAGGTCTTATCGCGCAAGGCTAAGGTTGACCTCTTCTCCACTGGAATCAGGTCACGGCGAATATCAAGAAAATGATTGTAAACATTTGCAAATTATTCTAAATATATCACAGGCTTATCAATACTTAGTATTAAATGCACAGCCGAAAGTTACGCGGCATTCGAGTCTTCCTGCTTAAGATACCCTTGACTGGTCATAGATACGCGTAGCCTCGACCAAAGGTCTTCCGGATGTGACCCATAGGTCACGTGCGGAGATACATATTCGTTACCGTTTGGCATCACCGGCCCAACTGGCGGAAAGTGGCACCTGACATCTGCAGCACAGTGGTTTTTAGACGCGTCACTGATTTTTGAGTAAACGTTTAAAAATCGAATGTGTCTCTGATTGATTTCACTGGCACTTCAAACAGAAACACAGCTTTGTTTTGTGGAATAGTAAGACATGGCTGTAGCATTTTCCCGTTCAAGCCATTTTAAGTGGCTCTGGTACCTCTTCTTCATACATTCTGTAGACCGCTTTGGCCAGGATCTTTCTTACGTATATCATCCACTAATACTCGTTAGTATTGAGGACACATCTTTTATCAACGAATAAAATCAGTAGTTATTATCAGGTTACTGAACTAGTTAAAACCAGTTTCCCCTTCAAAATCGTATAGTAAATGTATAATCACTCATATACGTGTGCAGAGAGGTTATCACTTCATCGTTTAGTAGCCTAGGAGCATCGATAGCCCAAAGGTAGTCCAAATGGTTGAATTTTTCGTCAGGAACCAGGAACATCTCAGGTTTTGAAGGCAGCTTATTATAAAGTTCCTGAACATCCTTCTCACTTGACAACAAGTCATTTTTAGACCAGAATAACTTGATAGGTACAGTTACCTTACTCAGATCGTACTCGGGAGGTGAGCCAGCTCCATAGATCCTCCAATTGTTCAAATATCCATAATCAAACTGCTCGAATTTACCAGAAAGGATTTCTTGCGAGAAGTGAACTGCTGTCTTCCATGATGTTCCTGTACCCAAATGTGCCAGGAAGACTGGCAAGAGGGTCTTATTGAACTGCCTCTCGTTAAAGCCGCACAAATAGAATACTATGTTCTTGCAAATTAAGGAATCCATATTTTCTCCGTTACACGTGCTCGAAATCTTACCCAGCGCTGAATTTTTTGGAATGAATTCATAAGTTCCTTGTAACTCATCTATGTATGCTAGGTTGCTAGCAATTGGTGCCATAGACTTCAATGGCGACTTCATATCTGATAGAAATACGACGGGAGCCAACGCAAATCCAGCTGACAGTATATCGTTATATTCTGGCTTCAACGTCAGCATGGCGAAGAGAATAGTTGTCCCCATTGAATGACCAATGTAGGTAATCTTAGTATCAACACCTTTAGTTTCCAAAATGTAGTCTATGACCGCAGGAACATCATACAAAGCTACTTCGTGCCAAGAGAAATCCCAATAAGCGTGTGAATTCGTTTTGAACCAAACATGATCTTTGGAATACCTGTTTCCTCTTATGTTGGACATCCAAACGTCATAGCCAGCATCAGCCAAGACATAGGCAAGACCTTTGCCAGGACCATTCATGATCCAATCAGCAGAGCTGGCAAATAAGCCATGTTGGAGGAGAACCGTCTTCGTTGGCACTTCCCTGCCATGTTTGGAGCGAGGAATCCTGTGTAAGTTGAGAACGTAGCCTTGAGATATCACGGTGTGTGTCTCACATATGTATCCATTTCTTGTAATTATTCCAGGCACTGATAGAAGAACGTCAGGATTTTCCAGCAACGAAAACGCGTCAATGCCAGGTTTGTAAGACGATGGATCCACGAGCTTTCTTCCACTCTCCTGAATATCGTCCACATAATTGTTGAGATTGTTCTTGATCACCTGCTGCTGTTCTTCAACATAGTTTTCGACGGAATCCTTCATGTTGACGGCATCGTTGTAGATGGTCTTCACATTATCACTTTGTTCTTTAAAAAAGGTCTTGAACGATGGAACAATGGACCACGTTTCTGGTGCAACCGTGGTTACACTTAGAACCAGAAGAATTAAGACGCGCATTCTGATGAGGTTTAGTTCAGACTGCGCGCAAGACGGAGTAGCTTCGATAATATACTAGGAGTACGCGAATGACCCCGGAGATGAGGTTAACACGTCACACGATAACATTTAATTGTACGTTATTAAAAAATACCCGTGTCACTTTATCTACAATTGGACATTCCACACAAACTGTTATTGCAAAATGAGTTTAATTACAAAAAGTTTTAAAAGCGTATTCAGATAAATAATAAGAGCGATTCGTCACCACTTCGGGTAGAGATACAAGCGATATCTTCTAGCTTCTTCGTTGAACTTTGTTTCAATGCATGATTTTGTATAAAAACCTACTGCTTACTCGGTTTATTCTTGCACAAGTGATTTATTGAAGCATTCCAGTAATATTCATAGGTTTACAAATATATGTGGGAGGTGCCTCAATGGGCGTACGCACCATCACCTTTAGACAAGATATTCTATAAAAGGCTGATATTGAGAAGAAATGTTGATGGATTTTGTCGGGCCGCTTTTTTGTTTTGTAACATGGGCTAGGATTTTTTAAGTGAGATATTTATAGTGTGGCTATGGCAATTTGGTGGGAAAATACTACTTATGGAAAAATTATGGTCAATCTGTTAGAAAGAAAAATAAAAAATAGGCATATTGGGGATTGAGATCTAGCCAATAGTCAAATAGAAAATAAAATTTTAAGTACACAAGATATATTTTCGAAATAAAAAGGATTAAAAAAAATGTTTGTTTTATTTATTTAAAAACTTTACAGTCGATAACCATTTTTTTAATGAATGTCAAAAAACTTTATAAACAAAATTAGTCCTATTCAAATTGCTGACTTACTTTTGTGTTTTTCATTTTCACATTTTTTTCATGATCAATTAATTTTGTTCTAAAAGCCTGTTCTAAACGTCTACATTACGTAAACTATACTTATGTCTCTTTCAACTAAAATATATGCAAGAACATGGCTTTTCTGGGACTAGGCATGTGTAACATTAAGACCAGTCCGGCTGGTGAAGCGCAGGTACGAAGAAACTGGAAATCATTTCAGGAAATCTTGAAAAACCTTGTAATGGCAGACCCAGGTGCATTAGACCCGAAAAGACCGCTAAATAGTATCCAAAGTGTTGAAAAATTGCCACTTCAATGCAGTTGAAGTCCAGCAACGGCTTCTTTAGACCGAAGAGACTACATTAGTATCAGTACAGTGAGAAGGAGACTTGTTGAAGCAAACCTGAAGCCCCAAAGGCCTCAAATTCGGAAGCGGACATCGACTAGCAAGACTGGACTATGCCCGTGAATAGATACAGTAGAATTAATAATAGATAATAATAATAAAATGTTTATTTGCACAGACAAGAAACATATATAAGTACACAAGGATTAATGGAATATTGTACAATTAATTCACATTAAAGGGCAAACTGATGCCTCCTAAACTAGGCCAAAGGCCTGTGCTTTAGGAGACAAAGTTCCTCCAGGTATAATGTCATACAATTTGTATTATCGTGCAAGTACTTATAGATATCAAAAATATAAAAAAATAAACAAACAACGCCTTAATTTAAATACAGTAATTAGTTTTAGAGACAGTTAAGAGAGAACTGTAATAAGATTCTCGGTTTCGTCATATGTTAACTTCTGCAACCAATCTGTAAGTTTGATTTTTACTTCATGTTCAGTCAGGGGGTATATGGGTATAAATAAATAAATAAATAAAATCATTTTATTTCGGACAACTGAAATCCATAAATTGTTAGTAACAAATTTCCTTAAAACACTATTGTTAGTAACTTAATCTAAAAACAAATGAATGAGAAGACCACCCAGCAATTAGACATAACGATATGTGCACTAGGGTATAAATTTGTTAATTTTATTATAAAGTCTAGTGATAGTTGCCGCATATTATTGGCTGGCAAACTTTGAACGGCATTGGACTATATCGCACACAGGAGAACCTTTGCGTTTTTTCAGCTTAGCATGGTCTAGATGTAAGGAAGAGTGTTTGCGCAGCACGGCGCGAAGCACAAAAAGCTGTCTCACAGTCAGTAATTAAGAAGAAGGCAAGAGTTTTATTCACTGATGAGTCTCGTTTCTCACTATCCACTTCTGATGGAAGGCGAAAAGTGAATAGGTGACCTAGAGAGCAATACATTGAAACTTGCTTCACAGAAAGAGTTCAATATGGTGGAAGCTCTGCACAAGTATGGGATGGCATCTTTTCGGAAGGTCGCACAGAGCTATTGGCCATAGAATATGGTTCCCTAACAGAGGAAAGTTATGCTCAAGGGTTCCGTAACGAGTGTGCAGGGCCATATTTAGTAAATATGGGTGATAGATCGATACTCATGCAGGATAACGACCGACCACACACCGCTCGAGTCACACAAGAATACATTCACGACGTTGGTATGAACTTGATGACTTGGCCATCAAGAAGTCCTGATCTCAACCCAATAAAGCACACCTGAGATGAGCTCGGAAGGCTGGTCAGAAGCTGCAGACTACTTCCTATCACCTAGGGCCCTAAAACAAGCCCCTAAAAAAGGGCCCCGATCGAAGAATAGGTGAATATTCCCCAAAACCGCCATCGAAACCTCGTCTTCAGTATGCCAAACCTGTCCGAAGCGGTAATCAGAGCCCGAGGAAGCCATACCAGTTATCAAAATGTAAATAAGGTGTACAACATTATAAATGTTTGAGTTTTTTGCCAGTACCTATGTTCAAAATGGCTATCTTTTAGTTTATATGTTTTTTGAGTCAATAACTATAATTTTAAAGAAAGTTGATGGAATTTGCTATAAAATCTTTTTTATTTCAAAATTTTGACTTCTATCGTCTAGGGATAAACGTAATTTTAAAAGTGTGGTCTTAAGTTTTGAAGGCCAGTGTATTTCAAGCCTATCAATGTTCTTATCACATTGTATCGTATGGGGATTACGGATACACTTGTGAATATAAACAGCGTGACTTCCACGCATTGTACCCTAGACATCACGCTGTAGGTAATCCCTGACATGTGTTATTATTATTCACCAGCTGTGCCCCACGGTTTCACCCGCATATGTCTCGATCCCGTGAGAATATCGGGATAAAAAGTATTATATGTGGAAATCCAGATCATGAACTACTCATGAGCCAATTTTCCGTTCAGCCGTTTTAGCGTGACAGCATCACAAACAAAAAAAAAACAAATCTTTTCTCTTTATAAATGAAAAAAGCAGAAATTCAAATCAAATTAACCGAATTTGTTTATTCTGTAAACATTCGTTTAGACAGTTTTGTGTTGTCTTACTGGAGGGTATGGTAAAGACATTAGGCACTCTCCTTCCACTAATCCACACTATCCACACTTCCACACTAATCCACATCCACACTTCCACACTATCCACATCCACACTTAATATTATAATATATTATATATTATAATTATAATTATAATTTATATTTATAATTTATAATATTTATAATAATATTATAAATGCGAAAGTAACTCTGTCTGTCGGTCTGTCTGTCTGTCTGTCTGTCTGTCTCGCTTTCCTGCTAAAACTACTGAACCGATTTAAATAAAATTTGGTACACAGATAGTTTAGAGCCTGAGAAAAGACATAGGCTACTTTTTATCGCGGTAGTATGTTCCCGCGGGATAATTTCCGACCTCCACGCGGGCGAAGCCGCTGGCAAAAGCTAGTTACTCATAGAGCAGTGTGAAAACTGCAATTAAAATAAAGGAGACAGGGTTTCTCTTAAGAGCCAAGCTTAAATCATCGAGTCATTTTTAAATTTCAATCTTTATTGAGACAAAGACATAGTGGATGCGCTTAAATAGCCCGCGAAATTTAAAACTCCTTCCTTTTTTTTGCTATTTGCAGGTCAACGTCAGGTTGTATCTTGAACAAAAAAATAATTTGCAACCGTAACACGTAGGTCATCATCATCATCATCATTTCAGCCGTAAGACGTCCACTGCTGGACTTAGGCCTCCCCCAATTTGGGGGGCTTTGCCATAATCGCCACGCTTGGCAGGCGGGTTGGCGATCGCAGTATGGTGGTAAAATGCATAGAGAACGCTGCTGCCCATTCTCTAGTAAGTCCCTTAGTCGCCTTCTACGACACCCACGGGAAGAAATGGGGTGGTGTTATTCTTTACGTCCGGCACCACACGGTACACGTAGGTATTTACAGAATAATATTCAGATATACAGACTTTCAAGATTAAACTGAATGACTATATCATTACAAGGTCTGGAATTAAATTTCCAGTATATTACAAAGTACTCTGTGAATTAAATCGACGTACAGCCTGACCTGCAAATTCCAAAAAACAAAAGAAAATTTGAATTACCCAGACGCATCTAAGGACATAAAACAAAACTGACTTTAAAAGCGAGTTGTGAATTTTTGTACTAAGAACTTTATTGTAGCCGGAAAATATGTAGTTCGTTTGATTTGGCTCAATGATATAAGCCGCAGGGATAATTGCGTAACTCGTTAGAATAGATTCCATTTTGACAGTTCAACAACATCCATTACGTTACTTACGTTATTGAACAGAGAATTGTTTCGAACATGAGAAGCAATGGATAGTATCCTACAAAATGATTCAAGTTGTGATAGGTAGTGAATCTGAAGATGAACCTTCTTTCCTGTAGGTTTCTACTTAAGTAGTGTTAATGGTCCATCTATCTGTTTTTGTATTCGGTGTGTTTTAAGGTAAACTTATTTTAATGCAGCTTGCTGCCAGTAAGGACGTTCACTGGGGCATGCTTATGCATACTAATGCTCGGATCCTATAAACAAAAACGAATGGTTTTGCTTACCAATGATAGTATATTTTATTGCCAAACTACCGACGTTACCTGTCATCATCATCATCATCAACATTTCAGCCGAAAGACGTCCACTGCTGGACATAGGCCTCACCCATGCACCGCAAATTTGAGCGCAACATTTTTTTTTAGGGCTTTGCTATGATAGCCGCTTTTTCCACGCGCGCCTCAAAGAGATGTCAGCAAAACTGAAGGGGCTGCTAGGACCGATGCCTGCCGGGGTCGCGTGATTGTTCGAAAGAGATACCGTGACCCTGGCACATGGGCAATTGAAGGAACACGGGTGGGTTTTAGTCAGTAAAAGTCTGACATGCCCTCCCGCTCCGCACAGAGCGGGAGAAGTCATTTGATGATTTCCCATCCAAAAAAAAAAAAGGCGGGTTGACGATCGCAGTATGGTGATAAAATGCATAGAGAACGCCGCCGCTGCCCATTCTATAGTAAGTCCCTTAGTCGTCTTTTACAACATTCATGGGATGAAATAGGATGGTGCTATTTTTTACGTCTGTCACCGCACGGAACACCTATGATAGCTACTTCCAATGCTATGCTAATTAGGTGTTGCATAGTTATTGGTAAAGATACGAGAGTGTAAATTTTAACCAACAACTATCCCTAAATTAGTAGGCATATCGGCCATAGATAGTCATCTAGAACTATTTAGGTAAGTAGATATTTAATTTTATTTTATTTCTTCAGGATAACAAACAATTGCGCAATAATGCTTAATATTAAGGTACAGGTATTGACAAAACACTTAAGCAATAACGCAACCAGCATCGTTATCCACATATTAATTAAACTTAAAAAAAAACAGTTTGAACAAGATCCAAGAAAACTTAGCAAACAAATTGTGTATTGTGTCAAACTAGATGTGAGAAGATAAGAACTGAAACTATGTGTTATTTAAAAAGGATTTTTATGAATACATTTTTTAAACTGTGCGAATGATAATGCAAATAAGTCAATATCAGCAAAATTATCGTTGTAACTTTTCATTATACGACGTAAAGGAGCTCGTTCTCCTGCGTTGGTTCTGCACCGCTTAGGCGCAAAAAGACTGTGAGAATAGGTATCACGAATGCGCTGCGAACGACTAGGTATGCGAAGGTAAATTTGATTTATTAGACTGTTACAATCAAATGTATTGTGACAAATCTTGTATAGGAACGATTGATCATGATACGATCTCCTTGTTTTAAGAGTTGACAGGGAAAATTTATCTATAAGAGTATCATATGATGACCACTTCTTAAATAGTTTATAGTTAAGATATCTAAGGTATTTACGTTGCACTGATTCCAATTGGTCACTATATTTATTGTAGAAGGGGTTCCAAACACAAGTGGCATATTCCAGTTGAGATCTAACAAGTGCTTTGTACAGTAATAAGAATGTAGATGGTTTCTTAAATGAGTTACAGGTCCGCCTTACAAAGCCGAATAGTTAAAAACCCTTGGCTGTGATGTGATCAACGTGTGCATCAAAGTGTAACTTTGAGTCAAAGAGTACACCTAAGTTTTAATTAGGGAAACTTTATCCAGTAGAGTGTTACAGAGTGAGTATGTGAATTGAACGGTATTAGTTTTTTTGGTAAAAGTAATATACTTACATTTGGATAGACTTAGATGTAGTTTATTGGTCAAACAATAGGTAGAAAATCGATCAAGGTCCTGTTGTAATTTAACACAGTCTTCAACGGATCTTATTTTACTAAATACTTTAAGATTGTCAGCATATAGGAGGAAACTGCAATTTTTAAAACATGTATTTATATCATTTGTGAATAGGATAAAAAGTAGTGGACCCAATATCGACCCCTGCGGAACACCAGATGTCACGTTGATCACATCTGAAGAGAATCCATTAACCACAACCTTTTGAGTTCTATTTTTTACATAAGATGAGAACTAACGAAGCAAACTCCCATGGATACCATTGAATTCGATTTTTTGTAAAAGCATGGTATGGTCCACCTTGTCAAAAGCCTTGCAGAAATCCGTGTAGATTGCGTCAACTTGCAGTTGATGGTCCATATTTTCAAACAAAAAGTTCGAATACAAAACTAAATTACTAACTGTGGAGCGATTTTTAACAAAGCCATGCTGTTCGGGGATGATATTATTTTGTAAGATGGGATAAATTGCATTATGAACTAATCGCTCCAAGACTTTTGACATGGTAGACAATAATGATATTGGACGATAGTTGGTAACATAATTTTTTGCGCCACCTTTGTACACAGGCGTAATATTTGCAATTTTCCACGATTGTGGCACAGTACCTTCCCTCAGACGCCGGTTAAATAGATAAAATAAAGGCACACTTATTGATTCAGCTGTGTGTTTTAAAAAGAAAGGAGGAATACAGTCAGGTCCAAAGCCCTTAGTTATGTCCAGACATTTAAGTGCTTTAACTATCTTGTCCTTAGAAAAAGACAAATTGGATATACTTCTTCGTTGTTTAACGAAGACGCAGAATATGTATTGTCGTTGCTAACATTGTTATCTGCCGGCTCATACACAGAACTAAAAAACCTTGAGAATAATTTGCATACATTCACAGGTCCGTTACCTACATCATTTTTATATAACATCGTATTTGGTATGCCTGTATTACCTTTTTTACTTTTTATAAACGACCAAAAACTCTTTAAATCTTTACGCAAGCCAGTTTCTATTGAATTTATATATCCATTAAAACATTCAGCAGATAGCAACTTAAATCTCTTTCTGTATAAGGAGAACTGCTCATAGTCCACACAGTTTTTATATTTTTTCCATTTAATCCAGGCCTTTTCTTTATTCCTAGAAATATGGATTAGTGGGCGTGAGAACCAAATCCGGTATTCGTTGAATTTAACTGGTCGCATTGGTACATGAGTCTTGATAATTTCATAAATAATTTCATAAAAATTTTCGGTAACAGTATCCAGTGATATTTTGTCAAGGACGGAACTCCAGTCGACTAAGTTAATGTCGTTATTAATGGCAGAGTAATCGGCTTCTACAAAACGATATCTAGGCGCGGAGCAACAAGCCATGGGCCTATGCATTAATTTAAACGAGATAACAGTAACAAAAGGCGGATGAAAAGTATCTACAGGTACAAGGGAAATGGGGGCCGGCACACACACACATACGTGGCTAGAAATTAACAGATCCAAAGTACGGCCCATGTGGTTTTTTAAACAGTTGTATTGCTTACAGTTTATAGTTGATAAGAAATTAATTAGCAAGATTTCCATTGAGGTACTGTCATTTCGTACGCACGGCATAAGTGCACATGCGTTATGTACAAGCCATTCAATCTGTGGCAAGTTAAAGTCTCCAAAAATATACGTGTTACCAATAGAAGGTCGAGAGAGTCGAAGGACGAGATTTCTTTCTCAAGTAAATTAAATAGCGATTGGTACGTTGTTAGTGTTTGATTATGTGGAACATATACGCCACACACGATGTGAAATTCATTAACAGTCTTAGAGTAAAACTTTAAAAGTACGTAATCAATATTCGATGGCATTCTGTCATAACAACCGTCATGACAAAGCATCGCCGTAAACTTATGGCGCATTACATTTAAACCGCGACGCACCGCAATCAAAACACCTCCACCGTCAGATTTACCAGATAACACGCGATTTCTGTCACAACGATAAACAATGTAAGATACATTGTTTATCGTTGTGACAGAAATCGGGTCAATAAATTCATCATCACCAATTTCAGGTATCAACCATGTCTCAGACAGAACAATGACATCGTGTGAGTCCGCCAGAATATTATTGAATATAGTATTTAATTTGGTTCTTAAACCTCGACAGTTTTGGTAATAAATTGAAATATCACTAGTCATTGTGCCGGGTAAATATGTTGATAAGAGTTACTAGAAGAAAAGAAAACAAGTGACCAATCAGAACCAGCACATTACGAAATCTATAGATTGTTTTTATAATTATTAATGATAATTTTAGATTTAAATGACCAGAGACGCTATAAAAGTTAAGTTTATACCTAATATAATATTTTTTATATGTATCATTTCGGTGTATTAGTAATTTTATAAACAAATATTTAAGATTTAATACAAAACCAAAAATTAAAATTAATTTGGCGGTGGACGTAAAAATAAACAAAAGATGAATAGTCGCATACCTTGTCGGTTCACAGAGTAATGTTGGATTCAGAGCCTGCAGGCAGAACTTTTTATGTATTTCACAGAACATATTAAAATTTGCATCACTTTTTTTTTTCAGGATGGGAAATCATCAAATGACTTCTCCCGCTCTGTCAGACTTTTACTGACTAAAACCCACCCGTGTTCCATCAGTTGCCCATGTGCCAGGGTCACGGTATCTCTTTCGAACAATCACGCGACCCCGGCAGGCATCGGTCCTAGTAGAGCCCTACAAATTTGCATCACTTACGATAACTTCACTGATATTTATGTAAACAAAATACACACTAAATAAAACGTAATTAGTTTCCCGAAACAATGGGTACAAGTTTTGAAAAGTCCTTTTCCGAGCGAATGGCGATGGCAGCAGTGGTGATGTTAGATATGTATCCTTACGAACCAATCAGTTATGTTTAAAACGCTATGCCAGAAATAATGGTTTCAATTTGGTACAAGTTATTATTTTGATATGTGGATACCTTTTGTTAAGGCTATCACAAGCACTGTACTGACATATATATCATCTTTGAAGAAGGAAGTATTTTATCCTATTATAGGTATTATAGACCATACATTTATTTTCCCTGAGGGAATTGAACCTTCGACACGTTCTTAGCGCAGTAGCTTACCGCACCACCGCTGCCGCTGTACCAAAATATTGTCAGCAAAATATACACATTGCAGCGACATACAATGATATTTGTACAGTCACGAACATTAACACCTTACACTGTACAACGTCACACAATAATGTGTGTACAGTCATGAGAACAAACATCTTACACTTTACAACGTCATACAACAATGTTTGTACAGTCACGAGAACAAACATCTTACACTTTATAACGTACTCATACAATAATTTTTGTACAGTCACGAGAACAAACAACTTACACTTTGCAACGTCACACAATAATGTTGGTACAGTCACGAACTTTATCACCTTACACTTTACAACGTCACACAATAATACTTGTACAGTCACGAACATTATCACCTTACACTTTACAACGTCACACAATAATACTTGTACAGCTACGAACATTAACACCTAACACTTTACAACGTCACACAATAATGTTTGTACAATCACGAGAACAAACACCTTACACTTTACAACGTCACACAATAATTGTTTGTACAGTCACGAAAATACGCAAGAATCAAAGAGAATTTCTCCTAAAGTATTGATAAACATTTTACTGTGTTAATGACATACATAGTTGTATCGAATCATAACATCACGCCGTTATTCTCCAAAAGGTTCGACATAGGACCTATAGTACACCAACACATCGCCAGTTATATTTAAGTCCCATGTAACAGGGGGTGAGCTTATTGCCATCAACTGGGCACAAATCTTAGACTCTGGGATGCTATTGAAAATTCCAGATGGAAAAAAAACAAACACCACACTGCTCTACTTGGGACCTTATGATCAACAGTAGCGTTTTCCTCCACTAGACCAACAAGGTATTTCTAGTATAAATAATATACTCGCTTCTGCCCGCGACTTCGTCCGCTTGAAATTATGTGCCACCGCGTTGGAGCCCATTGCCCGCCTGCGCTATTACTCCATTTTCACTTAGCGTGCTTTCTGACATTTTTTTTTACTTGGCTTCTCGTGGTCGCAGCATGATGTTCACATGGTTTTAACTTTCCACAAGAGTTGAGCTATGAAAAATGATTTTGTCAAATCCGACTGGTAATTCCCGAGATTACTCTCTACATACATGTCATCATCATCAGCAGCCTATAATGTTCCCACTGCTGGGACACAGGCCTCCTCTTGGGGAAAGGGCGTGGGCCATAATCCACCACGTGGGGCCCAGTGCAGGTTGGTAGATGTCACATGTCTTCGTTCTTCCTCACGATATTTTCCTTCACCGGTTTGAGGGCAGTGGTGATGAAATAATTTACACAAAGTAAAGCGCCTGGTTGGGTTCGAACTCACGACCTACTCGTAAGTCGTGGCCGTTACCACTGGTCACCTCTACATACAAACTAACAAACAAATTTTACGTCTTTCCGGTTTGACGTAGTTAAATAGACGTTTACACTTACATAAAAATACTACGGCGTAATTATATCGCACCACTGGATTTTCAAATTTTGATGTTGAACTGAACGTTGAGAATTCAACGGAGTGCATCTCGGCGCGTCGAAAAAACATGGTGTTCAGTTTTCAATTCTTGTCGGTAAGCTGTGCGTGGACGATCAAGTGCGCGAAAAAATATTATACAAACATCATCGGATCACGGACTTAATAATATCCGGCCGCGATATAATTACTCCCGCGTGACCGTCAACTAAGGGCTAAGGGTATCTCACTATGTCAGCAAACTGAAGGGGTCCGCTAGGATCGATGCTTGCCAGGGTCGCAAGATTTTTTCGAAAGTGATACCGTGGATAATGATAAAAGGTAAATGAAGGAACACGGGTGGGGTTTAGTCAGTGAAAGTCTGATACGCCCGTCCGCTCCACCCAAGAGCGGGATGATGATTTTCCTGGTTGGAAAATCTTTTTCTGGTTGGAAAATCATCACATGACGTCTCCCGCTCTGGGCCGAGCGGGGAGGGCGTGTCAGACTTTTACTGACTAAAACCCACCCGTGTTCCTTCAGTCGCCTATATGCCAGGGTTACGGTATCTTTTTCTAACGAATCTCGCGACCCCATCAGTAACAAGGCCCTTACTGTATAGCTTTATAAACTCGTGCCCGCACCTCCGTATCCATAGAGTTTATTATGTAAACGCATCGATTCCGCTCACACCCCTACTAACGCGTCATAATTATTCACGACAAGTCTCACAAGATAACAAATTACGAACACATGTTGTTATTCTTCGTTTCTCGTTATTAGCAATAAATAGAACATTCACACCAACTCTGTTATAATTACTTTTATTAATATTAATGCCGGATATAATTAATGTTTACTCCGCTCGTTGTTGTCAGCTTATATAAATTAACTGATTTTAATTAAAAATTGCCTCGTTTGTGTGTTGCAAGCTCTACTGCTGAACATGAGGTCCTGGGTTCGATTCCTAGATCAGGCAAAGTGTTATTTTGTTTTTCCATCTGGAATTTCTGAACCATCGAAATGTGGTTTTTTCCCATACCTACATAGTCAGCCTATAATTTTCCCATTACTGGGAAACCGGCGTCCTCTCTTTGAATCAGACTGGGCTATAATCCACCACGCAAGGTCAATGCAGGTTGGCAGATGTCACATGTCTTAGAATTTTCGATTCTAAGACATACAGGTTTCTTGACGATGTTTTCCTTTACCGTTTTGAGAGCAGAGGTGAGCAATTATTTACGTAATCAGCTTATATTGTTCCCACTGCTGGGGCACAGGTTTCCTCTCTGTGAGAGGGAATGGGCCGTAATCTACCACGCGGGCCCAGGGTGGGTTCGTAGATGTCACATGTCTTCGAATTTTTGGGTCTATGACATACCGGTTTCCTCACGATGTTTTCTTTCACCGATTTGAGAGCAATTGTGATATTATTTACACGAAGTAAAGCGCCTGCCTGGGTTTGAACCCACGACCTAGTCGGGGCTGATATCGTTGCACCACCACTAGTAATTATTTAGACAAATTAAAGCGCCTATTGTGGTTCGAACAAATCACCCATAGCTCGTAAGTCGGGGCCGTTACCACAAAGCCACCACTGCTGTAGTCTTCGGGTTGTAACTGACAAAAATACATAACTCTCCCGACTGAATTTCTGCCACGGTAGCCAATTTTAACAGAAATTAGCCAAGAGCAAGAGATATTTTAGAGCAACAGTAGGTTTTTACGCAAACACAGGTGCACTCCCAGACCTCTTTGCTCATTCCTCATTGCTTCCAACATGACCTGCACGTGTAGCATGACTACCATACAAAATATGTTCCGTTGACAGAAGAATAGGTACACAAAATTACAGATTGTAGAAATACATATAGGACGATACAATCGTCTTAAGCATGACGATGTTAAAACTGAAGAGATTAAATGTTTATATTCTTCAGTCGGCAAAAGTCTACGATGTCACGCATGACGGCTATTTTTTTCTACTTTTGATACTTGGCGGTAAAAACATTTTTACAGAATTATAATCATTGAAATCGTCATTACAACCCTTTTCATTTAATCCCAAAAAAAATCTATAACTACATCACTAGCTACCTCCCTTTTGCAATGGAAAGAATAACTATCTTTGTCTTCATAGAAATGCGAGTCTACGAGAAGAGAGGTCAAAATAGATAGAAAGAAATTTATATGTTCATGGTAGAATGGAGATAGAATTGACCATGATACGCCTGCAGGGAGAGATCAGGCGCAGGACCAACGGCATGGCTACTGACAAATTCGTAAAGGAAACATCCAGTGCATTATTTTTGCAACGTATAACTCCTGTAATTGAACCAAGGGCAAGAACAGAAATACTCAAGTATGACTGGCAGCCATAATTAATGATTAACGAACAGTAAAGACGCGTAACGATTAAAGGTACTGCCTACTCATCCTTAGATCTGTTGTGGAAAATTGGTGGTTATTATTGTTGTGGAAAATTCACGATAAAGTACATCACATATACTTCCGTGGATTTAACACTTGAACTAATTGAAATGGAACAGTACCATTAATTAAGATGCGGTTCGCTCTTGGAATACGAAAACGACCATAAATTTCGGATGTGTTAATTTGCAATTAATTGCGCGTATAATTCGGAAGATTTAGTGGCTGACTAAGATTTTACCCCTCAGTAGAACCCACATAGGTACTATAAAGATGTATTTGTTTGTTTGTAAGTAAGGAGAATCTTCTGTCAAACAAAAATACATCTAGAGTACGTACAACTGTCAAATCGTTTTCGAATTTGTTCGGAGCCAGAACTAAGAATGATTGATTCATTCTTAGTTCTGGCTCCGAACAAATTTTGTCCGTAAGTGATCATGATATTCAGCCTATCTTGTTCCCACTGCTGGGACACACCCCTCGGTGAGAGGGAGTGGGCCGTAATCTACCACGCGGGCTCAGTGCGGGCTGGTAGATGTCACATGCCTTCAAATTCATGGTTCTAGGACATGCCAGTTTCCTCATGATGTTTTCCTTCACCGTTAGTGATACGGAGTTGGAAAGCTCCAAATTTTTGGAACTGATCCAAAAATTCTTTCATCAATGGAAAGCTACAGTATTGCCAAAGTTGAATTGACTATCTAAGGAAACATTTATGTTAAACTACCTTTTGCCCGCGCTTCGCCCGCGTGGAAGTCGGAAATTAACGCAGGTATTTTCTAAAATAAAATATTTTTCCTAAAATGAAAGTAGCCTAACTTACTCCTTATTACATCAGCTACCTGCCAATAAAAGTCCCGTCAAAATCCGTCCAGCTATTTCAGAGATTAGCCGAAACAAACAGACAGACGGACAGACAGACAAAAGTTAAAAAAAATGATTTTTGGTGTAAGTAGGTACCGTATTTACTTTCATATGCATTTAGTGAAAAGCTGTTAATTTGAAATTACAAACAGATACTTCAGTTTTATTTATTTGTATAGATAAAGAATTTTGTACATCTTGTATGTACCGTGTGGTGCCGGACGTAAAGAATAACACCACCCCATTTCTTCCCGTGGGTGTCGTAAAAGGCGACTAAGGGACTTACTAGAGAATGGGCAGCAGCGTTCTCTATGCATTTTACCACCATACTGCGATCGCCAACCCGCCTGCCAAGCGTGGCGATTATGGCAAAGCCCCCCAAATTGGGGGAGGCCTAAGTCCAGCAGTGGACGTCTTACGGCTGAAATGATGATGATGATGACATCTTGTATGTGCATGAATAAGGGTAGAATTTAGTGTTATTGGATGGCTCGTGGCCGGTCAGGTAAAGCGTTTGCGGCAGTTGATCCGTGAATGGGTAACCATCATTACATGCCGACACTCTTTCGTGTCCCGGATAGCACCGGTCCCGGCTGTCATTCATAAATCTTTGAAAGCCGTTACGGGTCGTCAGATGGCCGAAAGTCTAACAACCAGTCATACCAAGGGATTTTATGGTACCCAGTAACTGAATTGTGGAGATCAGATAAGCTGTCGCTCCACGTAAAATTATCGTATTCAGCTGCATCCGGTCAGACTGGAAGCCAACCCCAACATAGTTGGGAACAATATAGGCTGATGATTTAATGGGTGGTCTACTAACTTATTTTCACAGCGTAATTTTCTCTGTTGTAATTATCTCTACTATTAATATACTAATTCTAGGAACAAACTCAGTGGTCTCGAACGTCATAGAGCGAGATCGGTAGAATTGCCAGTTAAAAACGGTATATTTGTACCCAAAATCGGTAAATGACATTTCCATGTGTACTGTGAAATCGTAGAATATTCGTTATATTTCAGTATTTCGGTAGAACAGAACCCATATCGGTAGAAATACCGAAAAATCGGTAGGTTCGAGACCACTGGAACAAAGTAATAACTCATCTCGATGGTCCCTATTAACAATGTCGGTTATGCATTTTTACCAATATTCACTTTTTTACATAAATAGAGTCACAATAAAAAGATCTATCGTACGTATTTTTTTTTATAAATCAATAGCTTTTGCCAGCGGCTTCGCCCGCGTGGTGGTCGTAAAATATCCCACGGGAACGTACTACCGGGATAAAAAGTACCCTATGTGTTAATCCAGCTTATAAACTAACTGTGTTCCAAATTTCATCCAAATCCGTTCAGTAGTTTTTGCGTGAAAGAGTAACAAACATCTATACATCCATACTCACAAACTTTCTAGTAGGATGATATTTAAGCCAGTTTTAAAGATAATGTTGTCGGTTGTATTAACCTTGTCCGCGCAACAGTAGGAGTAGTAAAACAAACTTTGAAAACTGCTCTACTGAACAGTAGTCTTTTGCAGAACCGACATTTTTAATAGGGACATCGATCTGTCTTTCGTAGTTTATGTTCTCACATTAATTGTATCTTTAACAATTCATAAATTGGTTTTAATACTGTGCCCAATGGAACTGATCCTAGAATAGGTATGTACGTACGGTTGTTGTTCATTTATTTGTTTCCAAGAATAATTTTATCAGTTTACCTACTTCATATTGATAATATAATTAAATGCCTTTGCATGAATATTTATACCTAAATCTGTGTACAACTGGAAACGGGACTTTCCCAAAAACAAAATTATTATCGTCTGTTGTTTTATCAGAGGGGGTACCTAAATTTCGTAACACAATAATAGGTTGAAAAGGCTTTTATTTTGACAATTCAATAACATTAATTGCTTATTCATGGTTTTTAGCAGACCAATTTTCGAGTTAGTAAATGACCTACAAGGTAAGAACCTAAGGTTCACCGTAATGGGGTTGGTTATAGTGTGCTTTAAATGGATTCTTAATTTATTCTACACTTTCCTGTTAACAGCACCGTACCTACCTTTCCAATTCGTCTTTCCGATTTCTTTTATATTTTGGGAATGACAAATTGCAGGTCAACCTATGAGGTTGTCGGCTGATTAACCAGTCTTGCCGTGCCTACCTTAATAAATTAAGGCCCCCACTCCCCCAGCCAGGGCTTAAAAACTTTAAACTAGAATGACTATACGCTAAGGGCACCCCCTGTGGGGTACTGACTTCGGCTTAGGGCATCACTGCAAGGGACGGGCTGGATCGGAATAATCGTCTTTCCGAACAGAAATCCTATACTTAAATATTTAAAGGGTTGTTTTAAATTATTAAAGTTAATTTATAACCAGCCTGTACCACATAAGGTCGTCTTCAGCAGAAAATATTTACAGTACCTACCGTTCTACCGTCAGTTTAGTGAAGTGAAATGCGATACGATGAGCCAAAAAAATCAAAAGAAGAAAACTCCTTAATTGTAATGGTCATCGTTACAGTACAGATCTTGATGGGTTAACAATTCAAACTGATCTGAAGGTTAAAACAACCGTGTATGACCGTCTGTCATGTCACCGTCTGTGGTAGCCATTCAGGACGCGGGCGCTTTGAAAGTGACTGTGTAAACGCAGAGACATCGCCGCACAAACTAAAACCATAAACTCACCACATGAGTCTAGACCCTCTAGCGTAGATTTTTTCGATGGCTAAACCTATGCGACGAAAAGGTATCCATACCTTAATGCGAATATATATTTTTTTACCGACGATCAGCAGTTTTATTCACCGTTTATGGGAGTTCAGAATCATGCACTAAGCCACCGATAAATGGCGATAAATCTATACTTTTATATTATAAAGCTGAAGAGTTTGTTTGTTTGTTTGTTTGTTTGATTGAACGCGCTAATCTCAGGAACTACTGGTCCGAATAAAAAAATTCTTTTTGTCTTGGGTAGCATATTTATCGAGGAAGGCTATAGGGTATATAACATCACGCTACAACTAAGAGGAGCGGAGCAGTAATGAAAAATGTTACAAAAACGGGAAAAATGTATTCCTTTTGAGAGTTTCCGTTGCGTGCGCTGCGTAAACGGTTGTAACGCAAAAATCATGTACGACAGAATTGTTCCTTTTAAAAAGTTCTAAAAAAAAGTCCGCGAGAGCATATGTCTATCTTTTAAGGTTGACTCACTATAACTCAAAAGGAGCGAGCAGCAACGAGCAGGCAAATCGATGCGACGGGAAGGGTCAGGGGAGCAAAAATTTGACGCGGACGAAGTCGCGGGCAAAAGCTAGTATTATAATATAACAGTTAGGTACCTAACTCTATGAACCTAACTTCCGATCTCGTCTACCGATTAGCTAATCAATATCGAGGAACTGTTAATTATAAATGAGTAAACATGTACTGTTTATAAACAAAAACGGTTTACTATTACACGATGCCGTGTAGAGGGCAATCATTACGACGACGGGTCAGTCATATCTTGACATTTCACTTACACGCGGGGTTGGCAGAGCTCCGGACAAAGTCCATTTTAATAGTAAGTACAGTCATCCTCGTACATGCTTGAGTGCGGTCGACAAAAGCTCAGCTAACTTTTATTTCACTAAGGTCGAAAATATCTATCAGGTTGGTCTTAAGCAGGGTGCGTTATGGTTGCCCGCGAGATTCAAGTTTATTATATCCCATTAAATGAAAAACGAATGTAATGGGATTTAATTAACTTATAGGATGGTATTGATGATTTTAATGATTATAAGTCTGTATAGCCATACTTATTACGATCGTGAAACATGTTGGATGGCAGGCTGACCAAACGTCTAGTACGTTTAGACAGGAACGACCTGCGTCTGATGACGGGGACACGGCCCGCTAAGTAAACACGTTTACACCATAGGCATAACGGACAGTTTCTATGCAGGGCTTGCATGGAGGCTGAGGAAATCGTTGCGCAAGTACCTACTCTTCGAATACACAGTCGTCGCCCAGATTAGAACAGAAACCCTCGGGGCACCCAGATTTTACACGGACGTTCTCAACAGACCAGGAGATATAGTCAATTTCTGGAGGGAAGTAGGCTGGTTGGAATTACCCCCAACGGCTGCCATGGCCCACGCACAATGGTCCACTTTAAAGACGAAGTGCAGAAACTAAACGTTCAACATAGAGTATAGAACTTGAAACTCCTCCCCTTAAAGGGGAATCCGTTGAAGTTTCAGGTTGTTTGATGAACAAAATATAATTCGCGACCGTTACAAGTACCCATCTATGTGTTTACAAAATTATAATCATTAAAATAATCACTACAACAGTCTGGTTCATATATTTAACCCTATTTAACGACTATTTAGAAATATCAATCAGTAGAGTTCGGTATATGAACTTAGAGGCCACAATCGCCTGAACCTACAATCTACATAATACGTATTACTTACTATATATTGTTATTAGTTTAATTATGTGTATTAATGATGTACCTACCTATATCTGCGGAAATAAATTCCCGTGCAAGTAAAGATACAATATTCAAGCTATTGAGTGGGTACCTAAGTAGTTAGAAATCAAGATTGTTTTTATATTGGGTCATTCCGAAGTTTACACAACGGGTTTCCCCAATATAGGGTCAGCATTTTAAAGGTTGAATAGATAATATTAAAAAAAAGTTTTTATCAGAAACTATTTAAGGGGCACACCTAGTGTGACAGCCTAAAAAAGGCATTTTTTGGATTAAAAAAAAAAACTAGTGAATCAATCGTTTTAAAATTTTGAGGGTATCTATATTTATACATGTTTTAAGAATACACAGTAAAAATTTTGTAATAAAATATTAAATATTTTTGAAATGACACGCAATACCCGGCGGTGCCAAAAAAAAAGGTCCTCCACTGCTGGAGTGATTGCAGTCTTCTCCGTTGATAAAACCAAAAAAAAAAATCTCGTTAAATTAAAACATATTGTCTGTACGATGACCCTCGGGCGAATAAAAGAATCAAAAATTGACAAAATGGCGACATGTTGAAATAAAAAATTAAATTTTACCCAAAATTTTGGTCGTTTTTGGCCTGCCAAAATTCGATTTTTGATCAGATCATAAAACTGGAGGGTCATCGTATGGAGAACTATATTGAGAAGATGCAAAAACAATTTGATAGCGATCGGATCATTTGTCTCCGAGTAATCACTCCAGCAAATTCGAAAAATGCTATTTCGAGAAAAACGCGTTTAAAGATAAAATGATCGTTTTCACTGTTATAAATGGATTAAAATCATACTTATAGCTAATCTGCTATCCAAGGCCCATATAATTCACCTTCCTCTTTCTCAAAAAGTGCTTGATGAGCTGAAGAAGCGAAATCGATTTTTTGAAAATTTTACACTAGGTGTGCCCCTTAAAACGTATCTTTTGTAATTTTATAAGCATACCGGATGTTATCCGGCTGTCACTTAAAACTGACAAAGCCAAACAAAGTCCGGATTTTTGTAACTCTAGCCAAAAAATAGATATATATGAGCAGTGAGGAAAACAAAGATAGTACATTACGATATTAATGCGTTATGATGGTTATAACATGCGAGGCGGAATTTCAGCCCGAGCCGAAGGCGAGGGCGTAATTGAGCCGAGCATGTTATAATCAATACGCACGTATATCGTACGACGTTTTTTAACACATGTGCGAGTAAACAGAAAAAAAAACATTATTTTAAATAAACTCAATCTGTGAATGCACACTGTTGCTTTCCCGCCATTTTAACAGCGCGCTAGCGCTGCCTACTGACTGGCGCCGCGCGGCGATTAGTTCGAAAGAATAGCAACAGCGCGCTGCTCACTAGCTGGAATCGTGAGGCGGCGATCAGTTCCATATTTGAAATGGCAAATAATACTGTTATGGAATTTGTATGGACTATAACTTAACTATTTGCTTTGGTAACACACGCGTTTTTTATGACCCGCTTTACATATTTAAAACCGGTGGAAATACATCAGCTTTACGAGCAAGGGTGTTAAAAATGATTTTTCATCCCACCATCTCGGAAAGAGTATTTTTAATCTTCAATATCTGAGTGGAAAATTCAATTTACTTTATCCTCTAGAGAATAAAAGCGGCTTTTCCACTCAGATATTAAAGATTAAAAATACTCTTGCCGAGATGGTGGGATGAAAATAACTATTATTTCTCTAAGTAGGTTGGCACAAACACTTTTACACGTCAATCATATTTTTAAAACTATACAACATTAATTTTTGTTTATGGGAAACCCGAAACACGGGTCTAGTATTTTTATGTAAAGAATCTATGAAAAAAAATTCAAAACTGTATCATTAATAATCACAAAGTTATAAGCTTGATAAGTTACCTGGTTGTCCACGCAAAAACATATGCAGATCACCACAAACAGCTAGTGTACGTACCATCTCCGTGTAATGGACGTTTGAATACGAGAAAGACATGATAATTTTAAAATCGAAACAAAACACTAAGGCCCGCCGCGACTTGGAAGCGTAATTAAATATTTTTGGTAAAAAATATAACATGGTGTAAAAATTATTGGAATCGATTCAGTTACTGATTCTGAACAAACTATATTCAGGTTTCGCATATACTAAAAATAATCTTGTATAAGGTCGGCGTTTTCTATCTGACTACTCCGAGAAGAAACAAGATCAGAGGTTAAAATCTCTTTTAAAGTCCACACACAATCTTGGACAGATAATGTTAAGACTTTGCAGATTGGAGTCTGAAATGTTCTTTTGAGAAAAGAACCATACACAGATTGAGTGGAGCTGTCCAGTCAAGGCATACTAGACTACTACCCCATTAAATCATTACAAGTCGGGAACTATGGACCATTATTGGGATATTTTCCGCGAGGTCGATAGGACCATTAGTGAGTAGTACGAATAGTCCAAACTGGCAATAGGTGAATATTTTTCATGTTCTTTTCAACACGAAAAATATTTTACTATTTAACCTATTGCCAGTTTATTTTGTACATTTTTTTCTCTTTCTTTCTTTTTTAGGGTTCCGTTGCCACATGGCAAAAAACGGAACCCTTATAGATTCGTCATGTCTGTCTGTTTGTCTGTCCGTTCGTATGTCACAGCCACTTTTCCCCGAAACTATAAGAGCTATGCTGTTGAAACTTGGTAAGTAGATGTATTCTGTAAACCGCATTAAGATTTTCACACTAAAATAGAAAAAAAACAATACATTTTGGGGTTCTCCATACTTAGAACCGAAACTCAAAAAAAAAAAATCAAACCCATACGTCTAGGGTATCTATGAATAGGTATTCAAAAATGGTATTGAGGTTTCTAATGTAATTTTTTTTCTAAACTGAATAGTTTGCGCGAGAGATACTTCCAAAGTGGTAAAATGAAAAAAAAAACAAACATCAGTGGTAAAATGTGTCCCCCCCCCCCCGTAACTTCTAAAATAAGAGAATGATAAAACTTAAAAAAATATATGATGTAGGTACCTACATCATATACTTCCACCGAAAATTGGTTTGAACGAGATCCAGTAAGTAGTTTTTTTTTTTAATACGTCATAAATCGTAAACCACAATTTACCTTTAATTCAATCAACTCAAATATAAAAATTAAAAAAAAAAACATTTAATTTCATAAACATAAACCTTATGCATAAACCGAGGATACCTACAGGTTTGTACGGAACCCTCGGTGCCGCGAGTCCGACTCGCACTTGGCCGGTTTTTTTTTTACTTGTATTGTAACTACCTTTTTCAAGCATCGTTATTGCCTTTTCACAAAAGGTAGAGCCGAAATGGCCTTCAAACCAGAAGGCAGCAATACTACTAATAAGTAGGTATGTTTTTAGGTTTAGCCTTCAGAGGGCCTAAAAAGGCCACATTAAGCAATTCATATTCTGAATTCCCAGCAATTCATTAGCAATTCCTGTAATTTACGTGAAATGATGACACATATTAGCACAATCATACTCAATTCAGTCCAGAATGAACTGTCATTATGGGTTGTCAATTTGTGACCATATGCCATTTTACGATTTATAATATGATTCTTATTATCCTATTATGATTCTGCCAAAGTGGCCTTTTTAGACTCGCTGGGGTTTAGTTTGAATCTGAATTCATTCGGTTCCGTGTAGATGTTGGTTCCATGTGGAGCCGGACATGAAGAATAGCACTATTCTATTTCTTCTCATGGGTGTCGTAAAAGGTGACCAAGGGACTTACTAGGGAATGGGCAACAGCGTTCTCCATGCATTTAATGGCTGTAACCATTCTGCGATCGCCAACCCGCCTGCCAAGCCTGGCGATTATAGCAAACCCCTGTTTTGAGGGAGGCCTGTGTCCAGCAGTGGACATCTTTCGGCTGATATGATGATGATGAATCTATTCGGGTAGGGAGCTCGAATACCGCATGAGATAAAGTAATGAAAGACATATCAGACACGTCCCTGTTTAGGAATGTAGGTGCTTAAGTAAGTACTAGTATAAGTCACCATGATAGGTCTGAAGGTAAATTACGTGCACTAATAATGTTAAGTGCAATCAGTGAGTCGCTAGTTCGTTTGAACTAGATACCACTTGATGATATAGTAATTTTATTCTAGGTGCATCATCAATACATACAAATAAATAAAACTGAAGTGTCTGTTTGTAATTTCAAATTAACAGCTTTTCACTAAATGCATATGAAAGTAAATACGGTACTTACACCAAAAAAACTTTTTCCGTCTTTCTGTCTATTTGTTCCGGCTAATCTCTGAAATGGCTGGACCGATTTTGACGGGACTTTTATTGGCAGGTAGCTGATGTAATAAGGAGTAACTTGGCTACTTTTATTTTAGAAAACATTTTTTATTTTAAAAATATACCTACGTTAATTTCCGATATCCACGCGGGCGAAGCCGCGGGCAAAAGCTAGTCTTCACATATAATTAATGTATAGATATAAAATATTCTTACCATTAATGTGTTTCTTGCCCATTCCTCTCCATAGGAAACTATCTGTTGGAAAGAGAAGGGCGACTAACATAAAATTTAATTCAATATTCTTACTAATTTTGACGTTAAAGTGCCTCATAATTTCATAAGTGTCTATTTAAAATAAATGATTTGACATAGGTAGGTATACAAGAATGATGTAATTGCTTATTCACACAGAATTTTCCGACTGTGGAAAGTGAGCTACAAACGAGGAGCGTGGCATAAAAGGTTGGAAAGTGCATAAGTACATACCTATACTTACATGTAGGTATATACTCAGCAGTGGCCTTGTTCTATCCCATGCTGATAAGAGGAACCTATGACACAGGCCGCCTCTCTATGAGAGAAATCCACCACGCGGGCCCAGTGCGGGTTGGTAGATGTCACATTCGAATTTCTGGTTCTAGGACATGCCGGTTTCCTACCTGCCTGAGTTCAAACCTTACCACATACATGATGAAAACTCCTAAGTCGCGGCCGTTACCACTAAGCAACCAGGCGCGGTCCGAGAGGGGGGTCCTAGGGGTCATGACCCCCCCCCAAAGTCATCCATGCTGTCGAGACTCTGAACGATTTGCCTGAAAAACCCAATAATACTCCCGACCTGAGAATCGAACCCGGGACCTCATGCTCATCAGTAGCGCTTTCGACTACCAGACCAACGAGTAGATGTATCTTCCTGAAAATATACTTCAGTACTCATGGTGACCCCCTCCCCCCCCAAAATCATAGGCTGCGACCGCGCCTGTAAGCAACCGCTGCTGACCTATTTAGATATAGATAAACTTGAGTGAGTTTAAGATGTAATTTCGTAGATCGTAGGATCTACGAAATTACATCTTAAATCAAAAATAGCCAAAAACTTGACTGGTTGTAGAACCAGTCAAGTTTTTGGCTATTTTTTGGATGGGAAATCATCAAATGACTTCTCCTGCTCTCGGCGGAGCGGAGGAGCATGTCAGACTTTTACTGACTAAAACCTACCCGTGTTCCTTCAGTTGCCCATGTGCAAGGGTCACGGTATCTCTTTCGAACAATGTCGCGACCCTGGCAGGCATCGGTCCTATCAGACCCCTTCAGTTTTGCTGACATCTCTTTGAGGCGCGCGTGGAACACTACGCGCCGTCGACCCGAGCTTGGTCCTTACCGGGCGGCGAGCCACCCATTGCTCGCCGCCCGCAAGCTCGCGCCTACGGTGGCCGGGAGTCCAGGTTTTTGGCTTGAGTAGTAAGCCTAAAGACCTAGTGAAAGTCGCCAGATCCCGCTGTATGCGAGAAGCCATGGATTGGTCGTTGTGACGATACTAAGGGAAGACATGTCCAGCAGTGAACGTGTTTCGGCTGACTAATTAAGACAATGGTAAGCGCAGTGATGGCCAATCCTGGTCAGAAGATAGCTTACTAGCCCGTAACTGTTGTGTAACAAAACGCAGTCTAACTTCAGTTCTAGCTTATAAGCTTTGAGGCAGTTTTTGCATTTCCAAGTTTATTTTAATTCGGGTAAAGTTCTTAATGCAGAATAACCGAATAACGGTCTAAGTTGATAGTGTTGTAAAACGAACGGAATTTCTATACATTTTGGTTTATTAATTCAAAAACTAATATTTTGTAATTAGGGGGGGGGGTAAAAGTCTAAACCAAATAAAACGAACCGCCTAAGGAGATAAAATACGTTTATTTCTTAAAATTTGTCAATAAACCATACGCTGTCGTTACAACCGATATCCTTTACATCTCTTGTATGCATGTTCTTATCTTAGTCAATATACACAACAATATGTACGTTCGCTACATACAATCACAAAACAGAAATGTGGAAAAGGTTTCCATACCGACTCACGAAGACAGGGTTAGATGAGACAACGTCTAAATGTGTATCTGGTCTAGTGGCAGCAAGCACAGTTGCTGAAAATGAGATTACAAGTGAATTTACATAATAAAAAGTTATATTAGAGTAGCTGTTATTTTGAATAATCAAAGACATGGTTCCAAGCCTAAAATGGGACATTCAAGGCTAAATAAACAATGTTCATGTATGGTGGGTAGTTTGAAGATAAACTGATAGTTGAAGAGTCTACGTTTTACTATCGCGTATTTATACAAACAACCTTTCCCACGCCTATATTTCGCTCATACATTGTTTAGACAAGAAATAGTATAGCATTAAATGCCTTATATATATATGCCTTATATACTCTACGTTACATCTAAAGTCGCCAGGACTTGATCGGTTTATACTGGCACTTGAGGCTAGGCGTAGTGTCAATCCACATTGAAGAGCTGATATCGATTCCGATAAAGTTTACGGAGAATTAATAGTCATGACACAGAGATATCGGTATTTTTCAATTTATTTTTAGAGTATCGGAATGATAGTAGGTCTTCCTTGTGAATTGAGGCTTAATATGGTACTCTTACACTGGGTAAGCGACTAACTACTCGATAATCATCAAATTCATTTCGTTCGCGTTTATCTATCAAAGAAATGCCAGCAGAACTTAAAAAAGCAAAAATGTTAAACAAAAACGATTCAACTACAAGAAAAGTACCATATAAGGCGTGGCCTACATGTCAGTGATATTCTTCCGCCGATGGGCGCAGTTTGAAACCGCAGTTTACAATGACATGCATCATTACGACAAGCCTCAAGCAGAAAATGGTTGTTCTAGACATTTACCACATTTGGATAGAGAATCGGATCATATTATAATTGTTTATTAAATTTTAATGTAGTATATTAATTACTTAATTATGTAGCATCATATTTTTGATGGTAAATAGGGTTGAAAAACACGTACATTTTATTAGAAGTAGATAGTAGTACATTTACTAATGATATTGTAATTTATAGACATCCATCCAAATACGTAAATATCTAAAATAATATCATTAAATCAAGTTTCTATACATGTTTTTACAGTAACCCCTATCATTTTGAATGTTGCCCATTGCCATTTATCGGCGCCGAGCGAAAAATAATAATTTATACTTTACTCCAACTTTTTTTAAATTTGTTTAATGCCATCTAGTAGAAGGAATGGCGTGTCGTTTTACTAAAATGTAAAATAATCGAAGATCGATAAATATTATATCGAAATTATATCGTCAGATTTATCGACTTTTCGCAGAATAGTCGATATTGTAGTCTATTAGTCAGAGTTAAAAAATAAAATTGAAATCGTAAATGTTTCGACTCGACCGACAAACCGGTCAGTTTTTATCGAATTTCGATATGATAACATTAAAAGGGTACGTAAGACAAAATACAAATTTGTTCCATAAGAAAGCCTCTTGCTAAACTATTACAATCCACGTGTATACGCATATTTAAATGCTAAATTATAACTAACTGTAGAATTTTTGCGGTTTTTACACTATCTATATAATAATAATAATAATAACATATTACAAACTACTAGTGAATATTACTTTACATAAGTATTCAATTACTATATTATTATTTATTTATAATAATTATGTTTATACACCTAAACCGAGGGAGAAATTATTAAATTTATTAAAGAGAAAAACAAAAGAAACTTGTTCACTCTAAGCTAAATCACAAGTATATAGTAGGTACTTTTGCCGGCTTAAAGAAAATGTCTTTAGTTTTATATATTTTTAAATGTTTGCGATACACCTATAATACGAAGTATGTATACCTATATATATTTTGAAGTGTAGATAAATGATTAAGCGATACAGTCGACAGTTCCTTTGTATATTATATGCATTATGTGCATGTACATAAATAACGTTAGGTAAATCATAGCAACTCGTCCTAATATGTTTTTTTTATTTACTTTAGAGCGGTGCAACGAACCTGGTTTCCAATATTTTACATTTGAAAACTACTGAAACAATTTTCATGTAGGTATATATAGCTACCTATATATTATTGTTTTATTCTACTTACTGTTTTATTTTTTTTTTCTTCTAAATAATCGCGACAGGATGTTACTTGTAATACTTTATCATAGACGAGTAAATATATAGTTTTAAGTGCCTTCAAGATACACTAGAAAGGGCTTTGAATTAACCAATCTATCATATTAAAATTGATTTTCAATTAACTTCAAAACGTGTATATTTTTCCTATACAAAATTTATTTTAATATAATTCTTTTAACTAATAATTAGCCGGCCGTTGCACCCGCGTTTAAATTCGCTATGATTATTTTATTACAAACTTTCGTTATAATCGCACTATGTCCTTTGTAAGATCGCACAGAGCTTCAAGTATTGAATTTTAATATTGTGTTGGATTTACTTCATACTCTGCACGTTCCTGCTGAGGAAAAACATCGTGAAGGTATATATGTATATGGTTTTCATAGATTTTTTTTACACTAACGCTCAGTATACCCACAGTTATTTCGGGATAAGACAAAGATTCGTAACAAATGGAGTGACAGACAAGAGACTGGTGCTACCAACATCATTCTGTTCTGACAGACGCATCTTCCATCTGCCACACGTCTAAAATGCTAATATGAGCACTCCATTCACTATCTTCTCTGTACTACATATTGTATTCGTCGATATAACCGAATGTAATAGTGCGTTCTATACCCAATCGACAAAAATGTACCTACATTGTTTATACATTTTATTTCTACGAGTTGGACTCGCAGAATACGCAGTAAATTTTCTTATAATAACCCTGAACTGTATATCGATTTGTGAAAAGAGCCTGGGGAACGTTAAGGGAGACTTCGTCCTTGGAGTGCCATATTTCAGGTGTTTACGTTTTTTTTTTTTGTTAAGGAAACGAGTAAAGCTTTTTGAGTGCGGTTTTTTTCTTGCTTTTATTCATGATATACAGAACGTTAAAAATTTTTTTTATGAAAAATAAAACCCAAAATGCAGCTACGCGAAAACAAGTTCTCAAATCGCGGGAAGTAAACGGCTGACATCACTGCCCCCTCTTTGTTGATCTGAAACACAAATTCAAAGCATATTATCAATAAGTGACCCTTTGGCCATGGAATGACGGATCGTTTTTTCGATAGATACATTTTTGCATTTATTATTTATCTTTTTATGCAAAAAAAAAGCGCGAAAATACGATCTTTTTTTTAAATTGCCGCCATTTTTCTAAATTTGTACTAAACGAAAAACCCATCCGTCATTCCATGGCCAAAGGGTCACACAATGATAATATGCTTTGAATTTGTGTTTCAGATCAACAAAGAGGGGGCAGTGATGTCAGCCGTTTACCTCCCGCGATTTGAGGACTTGTTTTCGCGGAGCTGCAACGGCCGCCATTTTGGTTTTTTTTTCTCAAAATATATTTTTTTAGCTTTCTATATATCATGAATAAAAGCAAGAAAAAAACCGCACTCAAAAAGCTTTACTCGTTTCCTTTAAAAAAAATAAAACGTAAACACCTGAAATATGGCACTCCAAGGACGAAGTCTCCCTTAATTGATGTAAAATAAGATATGACAAATGACAGCCCAACGACAATGATTATTCCATTCTCTACGATTCTGTGTACGGTTATATAATTTTGAGTGATGAATCGTTTGACAAAAATTGCCGGCCCCAAGCTAGATACAAGTAATATTTATACATACATTTAAATATTTCATCAACTTTTACTACAATCATTGCACTCACCTCAGATATAAATGCCAGCCTCAGAAATATTCTGTTTTAATCTCGAGATTCTAGGCTTTACAATGTTAACCTTTGCATATTTGGTGTTCTAAAAGTTAATATAGTCAGTGTACATTTTTATATAATATTTAATTTACGAATATTAATTTCTATAGACCCTAAGTTTTTACACACACATTTCTTTACATAATACATATATTTAAGCATGGCAATACTTGAATATTTTCGAAGCTGGCAACCCAGTACTGCGTGCGTAATATACAAAAGAAGAACTCAAGATAAAGGTCGTTACACACGACAAGTATGCTCGACAATACGAGAGGTATTCGAGCTCAGTCGAGTGAATGAAGCCTCTGTGTTTGTCTGTTTGTGAAGATTGACCTCCGAAATTACTGAGCCTAATCTTATATTTCGAGTTCAATCGCCTGATTCGACAAAGTTACAGATAAGATATTGATTTTACAATTTTAGAAAGTCTTGTTAGAAGGCTCTTACAGTTGTCCACGTATCCAACTGAATATGTCCTCCCTGGTCAAGCAGTAGCTAGTAGCATCCGCTTATAACCCAGGTTCAAACCCGCTTAGTACAAATATCGCTTAGATATTTGCTATAATACGCAATCTGTGTACACTACCCGGTCCACAGGGCACGTATGAAGCGTATATATATTAAATATATAGTCAAAATCATATCTTTAAACGGCGAAACGTTACCATCGTTACCTCACTCCTTATTCCTTCACCTTAAAGCTCGTTCGCGTCTTACTGAACAAAAGTTTATAACTTAAAGAGTAGAACTTAACACTCGACACTAATACTAGGCTGTCTTGTTCAACAACTCAATTGTTCATAGTTCCGTATCACTATTATTGCTACGATATCCTGTGCGTCGACCAATGAGGGGAAGCAAGCTGAGAAACTCCTACCGAGCGATTAATTCAGTTCCAATGTCATCGAAGAAGTGTGTATTTCTTAACCTCGAAGCTTATTCTTGGACTGTTTATTAAAACATATGAAAGCAAACAGAAACTTCTAGTTTAACTGTCATTTATTACGAATCACGGATCTCGAAGACCAATTACACATCATCGTACAATATTGCACCAGAGTTCTACAATCAAATGAAAAACTACAGGATCAGCGCAGCCGGCTCACGTGGAGCCACCAAGTGCCGCGGGGGCGCGGGGGCGCCTCATGGGTCGACGCACGCGCCGCGGGGCGCGGGGCGCGGGGCGCGGGGCGCGGGTAGGGCGCGCGGCGCGTCAGTGCGCGGCGCGGCGAGGCGCGGGCCGCACGCGCGCGGCCTGGGAGCCGCGTCAATACGCGCGCCGGTCTTCCAGCTCCGACATCTGTTAGCAATAACATACTTGTCACTACGTTTCTTTCAAATTCACTGAAGAGTTTTCAGCATGGATGATAGAAAAAAATAAGGTCAATATCAAACTGTGAGTTCCAAGCTATTGAACAAATGCAAGGATCCCAATCTACAAGACATACCACTAAGACTTATATAAACCTAAAGGTGCGAACCTGACTGGAGTCGTTTACGAGCCAAAAGTCGACGTGGATCGATCCCGATCCGGTTGCACCTTTAGATCTGGTTAGCTATCAAACCAAGGTCACGTGCCCTTCTCTCTTATAGTTGGCAGACAGAACTAGAATTATTAGTTAACACCTGATAACGCAAAGTTTGTTTATTTCGCCTATAACTTGTAGCAAAGTTCACGTTACAAGTAGTAGTAGTCTTTTGAATTTTTTGGGCGTAATGGCCACAACTATGCTCATGCGTGTCGCTGTCGGAGATGACGAGCTCGCCGCCCACCGGCCCAGTGTGTACACTAGCTATGTGAGTGTGCGTGTGGCTGTAAGTAAGGCATACGCACGTTGGAGTGGCGCGCGCGCTTGTGCGGCGGGTGCGCCACGTGCGCGTCGCTGTCGGAGATGACGAGCTCGCCGCCCACCGGCCCAGTGTGTACACTAGCTATGTGAGTGTGCGTGTGGCTGTAAGTAAGGCATACGCACGTTGGAGTGGCGCGCGCGCTTGTGCGGCGGGTGCGCCACGTGCGCGTCGCTGTCGGAGATGACGAGCTCGCCGCCCACCGGCCCAGTGTGTACACTAGCTATGTGAGTGTGCGTGTGGCTGTAAGTAAGGCATACGCACGTTGGAGTGGCGCGCGCGCTTGTGCGGCGGGTGCGCCACGTGCGCGTCGCTGTCGGAGATGACGAGCTCGCCGCCCACCGGCCCAGTGTGTACACTAGCTATGTGAGTGTGCGTGTGGCTGTAAGTAAGGCATACGCACGTTGGAGTGGCGCGCGCGCTTGTGCGGCGGGTGCGCCACGTGCGCGTCGCTGTCGGAGATGACGAGCTCGCCGCCCACCGGCCCAGTGTGTACACTAGCTATGTGAGTGTGCGTGTGGCTGTAAGTAAGGCATACGCACGTTGGAGTGGCGCGCGCGCTTGTGCGGCGGGTGCGCCACGTGCGCGTCGCTGTCGGAGATGACGAGCTCGCCGCCCACCGGCCCAGTGTGTACACTAGCTATGTGAGTGTGCGTGTGGCTGTAAGTAAGGCATACGCACGTTGGAGTGGCGCGCGCGCTTGTGCGGCGGGTGCGCCACGTGCGCGTCGCTGTCGGAGATGACGAGCTCGCCGCCCACCGGCCCAGTGTGTACACTAGCTATGTGAGTGTGCGTGTGGCTGTAAGTAAGGCATACGCACGTTGGAGTGGCGCGCGCGCTTGTGCGGCGGGTGCGCCACGTGCGCGTCGCTGTCGGAGATGACGAGCTCGCCGCCCACCGGCCCAGTGTGTACACTAGCTATGTGAGTGTGCGTGTGGCTGTAAGTAAGGCATACGCACGTTGGAGTGGCGCGCGCGCTTGTGCGGCGGGTGCGCCACGTGCGCGTCGCTGTCGGAGATGACGAGCTCGCCGCCCACCGGCCCAGTGTGTACACTAGCTATGTGAGTGTGCGTGTGGCTGTAAGTAAGGCATACGCACGTTGGAGTGGCGCGCGCGCTTGTGCGGCGGGTGCGCCACGTGCGCGTCGCTGTCGGAGATGACGAGCTCGCCGCCCACCGGCCCAGTGTGTACACTAGCTATGTGAGTGTGCGTGTGGCTGTAAGTAAGGCATACGCACGTTGGAGTGGCGCGCGCGCTTGTGCGGCGGGTGCGCCACGTGCGCGTCGCTGTCGGAGATGACGAGCTCGCCGCCCACCGGCCCAGTGTGTACACTAGCTATGTGAGTGTGCGTGTGGCTGTAAGTAAGGCATACGCACGTTGGAGTGGCGCGCGCGCTTGTGCGGCGGGTGCGCCACGTGCGCGTCGCTGTCGGAGATGACGAGCTCGCCGCCCACCGGCCCAGTGTGTACACTAGCTATGTGAGTGTGCGTGTGGCTGTAAGTAAGGCATACGCACGTTGGAGTGGCGCGCGCGCTTGTGCGGCGGGTGCGCCACGTGCGCGTCGCTGTCGGAGATGACGAGCTCGCCGCCCACCGGCCCAGTGTGTACACTAGCTATGTGAGTGTGCGTGTGGCTGTAAGTAAGGCATACGCACGTTGGAGTGGCGCGCGCGCTTGTGCGGCGGGTGCGCCACGTGCGCGTCGCTGTCGGAGATGACGAGCTCGCCGCCCACCGGCCCAGTGTGTACACTAGCTATGTGAGTGTGCGTGTGGCTGTAAGTAAGGCATACGCACGTTGGAGTGGCGCGCGCGCTTGTGCGGCGGGTGCGCCACGTGCGCGTCGCTGTCGGAGATGACGAGCTCGCCGCCCACCGGCCCAGTGTGTACACTAGCTATGTGAGTGTGCGTGTGGCTGTAAGTAAGGCATACGCACGTTGGAGTGGCGCGCGCGCTTGTGCGGCGGGTGCGCCACGTGCGCGTCGCTGTCGGAGATGACGAGCTCGCCGCCCACCGGCCCAGTGTGTACACTAGCTATGTGAGTGTGCGTGTGGCTGTAAGTAAGGCATACGCACGTTGGAGTGGCGCGCGCGCTTGTGCGGCGGGTACGCCACGTGCGCGTCGCTGTCGGAGATGACGAGCTCGCCGCCCACCGGCCCAGTGTGTACACTAGCTATGTGAGTGTGCGTGTGGCTGTAAGTAAGGCATACGCACGTTGGAGTGGCGCGCGCGCTTGTGCGGCGGGTGCGCCACGTGCGCGTCGCTGTCGGAGATGACGAGCTCGCCGCCCACCGGCCCAGTGTGTACACTAGCTATGTGAGTGTGCGTGTGGCTGTAAGTAAGGCATACGCACGTTGGAGTGGCGCGCGCGCTTGTGCGGCGGGTGCGCCACGTGCGCGTCGCTGTCGGAGATGACGAGCTCGCCGCCCACCGGCCCAGTGTGTACACTAGCTATGTGAGTGTGCGTGTGGCTGTAAGTAAGGCATACGCACGTTGGAGTGGCGCGCGCGCTTGGGCGGCGGGTGCGCCACGTGCGCGTCGCTGTCGGAGATGACGAGCTCGCCGCCCACCGGCCCAGTGTGTACACTAGCTATGTGAGTGTGCGTGTGGCTGTAAGTAAGGCATACGCACGTTGGAGTGGCGCGCGCGCTTGTGCGGCGGGTGCGCCACGTGCGCGTCGCTGTCGGAGATGACGAGCTCGCCGCCCACCGGCCCAGTGTGTACACTAGCTATGTGAGTGTGCGTGTGGCTGTAAGTAAGGCATACGCACGTTGGAGTGGCGCGCGCGCTTGTGCGGCGGGTGCGCCACGTGCGCGTCGCTGTCGGAGATGACGAGCTCGCCGCCCACCGGCCCAGTGTGTACACTAGCTATGTGAGTGTGCGTGTGGCTGTAAGTAAGGCATACGCACGTTGGAGTGGCGCGCGCGCTTGTGCGGCGGGTGCGCCACGTGCGCGTCGCTGTCGGAGATGACGAGCTCGCCGCCCACCGGCCCAGTGTGTACACTAGCTATGTGAGTGTGCGTGTGGCTGTAAGTAAGGCATACGCACGTTGGAGTGGCGCGCGCGCTTGTGCGGCGGGTGCGCCACGTGCGCGTCGCTGTCGGAGATGACGAGCTCGCCGCCCACCGGCCCAGTGTGTACACTAGCTATGTGAGTGTGCGTGTGGCTGTAAGTAAGGCATACGCACGTTGGAGTGGCGCGCGCGCTTGTGCGGCGGGTGCGCCACGTGCGCGTCGCTGTCGGAGATGACGAGCTCGCCGCCCACCGGCCCAGTGTGTACACTAGCTATGTGAGTGTGCGTGTGGCTGTAAGTAAGGCATACGCACGTTGGAGTGGCGCGCGCGCTTGTGCGGCGGGTGCGCCACGTGCGCGTCGCTGTCGGAGATGACGAGCTCGCCGCCCACCGCACCCAGCTCCTCGCCGCCGCCGTAGCCGCCGCTGGAACAACGCAACGACATCATTCATAACATAATATTTATACCACCGGACAAAGCTAAACTGGAAGTCGTTTTCGTGGTTTTCGAAGGTGCTGAATTTAATAGTGACGTTAAAATAAAAATCTAATATAGGTATTAAAAAATGGTCATGGTTATCGTTTCCAGTTTTCGAGAGTGCTTTAGGGTAGATTTTTCAATCCTCAGATAAAAGTACCAATAGCTACCTAAAGAATAAAGTTATTAGACTCTTTATTCGTCTGATAAGTGGTCGCCAGTTTTTCAATCGTTATTATATTTACGAATAACTATCCTACCGAATATCACATCTGTGAATACGCTAATTTCAGGGAGGTGAAACAAATATACAGAATAAACCAATGTTAGAACGGGACGGACTATTTCATTGTTTACTGTCAATGTTATAAAAAAATCTGCGGCAGCCAGATGTCCCATTTTTTACGTTGAGAGGTTGCTTTTTTTTTGGTTGTGTGGTATTTTTATTTGTAATTCCGTGATTTCTTATTGTATTAAAATAATCATGGAAAGCAAAACTGAATCCCACACTTTAAAGTGTTCGACACTCGGTCTTACAATTCTTTCTTTTCGTTCATATTCTTTCTTTATTTTCATATATTTATTAATTATGACTTCATCCTCACTTGCCATTTCGCCAATACTATCGCAAACATCCATTTTCATTAAGTACACTTTTAAAAACGAAAACTAACCTCAAGTTTGGTCACGCCAACGTCGTTTATCAATGGAACAAGCGGTTATCAGGCCGTCAAAGAGCCAAATAGATTTATTCCTCCGTTAAGGGAATTATTCGACCAATAAAGCCTATTTGACGATTGAACAACACAGTTTTTTACTATCTATTGAATAAACCCTATCCGTCTGTTTATCTGAGGATTGAAAAATCGGCCCTTAGTCGAGTGACTGTCTGTCGTTTTATAAATTTAAACAGTGCTTACTATCGGGATAGTGACGTTAAATTAAAATCCAATATAGCGGTTGCGAATATTATAAAATTTTTCGTCATGGGTATCGTTTTCATGGTTTTCGAGGGTGCATCGGCTTAAGCACTTGTGAAGGATTATCAGATCAAAATAAACATTCAAAATTATGACAGCTTCTCAAATCTTATACTTGACTAGCTTATGCCTACGGCTTCGCCCGCGTGCATGTCGAAAAATATCCCACAGGAACGTACTACCGGGATTAAGAGTAGAGAGTAGAGTTGTTGTTCCTATTAATATAAAATACCCTTTGTATTAATCCAGGACAAAAAATCATGGAAATAGCGTCCAAATTCTATGAAGCATTGTATTCAGATACCTCACCGCCACCGACCAACAGAGGGTATAGTCTTCCAGATTCCATTCCTTTAATAAGTGACTATGAAGTGCACAGGGCACTACTATGCGCTACAACAGATGTCCTGGAGAGGATGAAATCACTACCGAAGCATTAAAACTTGGCTCTCCCACATTATTGCCCCACCTTACCAACCTATTTAACACAATACTGACATCACAAAAAGTACCTAAATCAATGTGCCATTCAAATATAGTTCTTCTGCATAAAAAAGGTGATAAAAGTGATATCAGCAATTACCGCGCAGTAAGTCTAACATCTCATATTTATAAAGCTTTTATTAAGGTGATACACAATCGCTTAGACGAGAAACTGGACAAACATCAACCACCAGAACAAGCCGGATTTCACCCAAGTTTTTTCTACAACCGACCACCTTCAAACACTAAACCAGACCCTTGAAAAATATACAGAATTTAATAAACCATTGTATCTGGATTTCGTTGATTACACGAAGGCATTCGATAGTATTAAGCACTCAGTCATATTCACATCCCTAGAACTCCAAAAAATTGAAGTACAACACATTGATCTTTTAAAAAGCATTTACAACATTAGTTTCGCAAAAATTAAATTAAATAATGGTGGACCCTCATTTAAAATAAAAAAAGGTGTTAAACAGGGTGACCCGCTCTCTCCCAAATTATTTACAAGCACACTTGAGGAGATATTTAAGTCACTGGCAGCCTCATGGAACACCAAGGGCATTGACGTCGGCAAAAGGCGGCTGACAAACCTCCGTTTTGCCGATGACATAGTCCTTTTTGCCGCCACAGCCCAAGAACTCCAGACCATGCTCCAAGAGCTGAGCACGGCTAGCTTCAGGGTGGGACTTGAGATGAATCGGTCTAAAACTCAAATTATGACTAACAGTGTTCGGTACCGTTTATTATCTGTGCGCCTAACGGAATGCGCGTGTAACAGAGTGAGAACTGACTTGTCAATTTGACGTTGACACTTGACAGCTCTCTTGATTTGCCGCTAAAATAGGTCGGTCGCCTGTTGAAACCCCGCGACGCGTTTGTTGAAATTAATCCCTTTAAATCGATCCGTTTGTGACAATTAGTCGTGATCCAATTGTATTAATTAACCGGTCGTTTTGTGGACAATCTGTCATGACCCGATGGTTGAGTGTGACGCTATTGTGAACGAGTGATTTGAAGACCGCATGCTGTGATTGTCTCCAGCCGGGTTGAAGCGGAATCTAACCTGAAGAATACTCGTAACGTCACAACACAATACACATACACTCACTTACATACATATCTCCAGGTTGGCACCAGAGCAGTGTCCTTCAACCATGAGGTAAGTGCTTTTGTTTGTATATTGTACCTTGTACTTGTATTGTCTGCTCCGCGTACGGCGGACAGTACGCTAGCCACTTCTTGTCTCTAGAGCCCCACGATTATAACTCTTCCACTGCGCACTTGAGATCGTATTGGGAGGCCTAGCCTGGCAGCGTACATTTTGGTATTCAGAGCGCGGTTATAAGACATAACCACCAAATTGGTAATTTACAGTAGGCTAATTACTTGGCAGTCTCTATAAGGGAAGTAGTAATTCGCTGTAAATGTTTGTTAATGGTAATTAATTGGTATTTGAAATAATTTGTTTAAATTTATTGAGACCTAACCTGATGTTGCCAAGGTCAGCCGGGCTAATAAAGTGGATTGGATTGGGCTGTGGTGCAGCCCCTTGTTGTAGCTCCTTTTTGAGTCTGATCTGTGTTGTATTGAATGTCAGGAAGACATTAAAATATTGAGTTTTGTACCATCAATATGGTAGTTTTGTTGAAATTTGCATTTTTGAGTATTACCATTGTTTTAAATTGGAATAAAGGTTCATTATTGTTGTACCATTAACAAAGTGGTTTGTGAAATTAACATATTGAGCGTTGACATTGTCTGAATTAAAATAAGGTTCATTGGATTGGAACTTGATAGAATTTGAATATTTGAATTGAATTGTGAAGTTGAATGTTGAACGTTGATATTGGTTTAGAATTAAAATAAAAGTTTAATTGAATTGAAACCAGAATTTTGTTATTTCTTGAGTTGCTGATTAGTCAGTTTGGTAGTTTGATTGTAGTTATTTTGTAATATATTGTTTGAACTTTGTTACTTAATTACCTTTTGCTTGGTTTATTTTATTTGATTGTTTGCGTTGGATTTCCTTGTTATTTATTGTTTGAACTTTGTTACTTAATTATTTTGTTTGGTATATTGAAATGTATTGTTTGTGCAATGGCATACAAAGCGGTGAGAGAGGCAATCAGTGGATTGACCACACAGCTGCGGTGGTTCGCTTCAGCTGCAGCGACCGCTGAGCGCCAGGATCTTGAGGGGATCACTCTTGCTCGGTTCGAGCAGTTGAACTTGAGACTCGGCAACGTTGATGCTCTGCTCACCCGCTACAACCAGTACATTTGTGAAGTGGATTTGGAAGTGCTGGACCAAGCAGCACGTGACAAGGTCCTTGCTGACTACGACCAGATCTTGGACCTGGGGGATGTCATTGGTCAACGTGCTCGGGAAATATTGGAGAGCCGGACACCTGTCCAGGTCAAACCGGAGACCTCGGTTGTTTCAGGTCCCGGACTATTGAGTAGACTGCCTACCTTGGAACTGCCACACTTTAACGGTCGCTTAGACCAGTGGTTAAGTTTCCAAAACCTGTTTGAAAGTTTGGTTGATGCACGCTCGGACCTCAGACCCGCCCAAAAGTTGGCCTATTTGTTGTCCGTCCTGGAAGGTGAGGCCCGAGCCTTGGTGCAGCATCTGTCTTTGACTGACTCAGCCTACCCTACCGCTGTGGAACTACTCACCCGGCGGTACCAAAATAAACGTTGTTTGGCTGACGTTCACATTGAATTGATTTTGGGGTTACCGGTCATTACTGGATTGTCAGCATTGCGTACTGACCTGTTGAAAAGCGTTGGTCGCTGCCACCAACGGGTTCACCGTTGGTGGCAGCGACCAACGCTTTAAAGCAATTGGACTTGCCGGTGGACCAATGGTCTTACCTTTTGGTGCACGTTGTGCTGCAACGGCTTCCTGCCGATTTGAGGGCTCGTTTCGAGCAAAAGTATGGTGGGGATAGTGTCACACATCTCCCCCCATTTGATGACCTCGTCCAATTTTTGGAGGATGAGTGTCGGTTTGTGGACAACTCTGGCGTTGCCACTGAGTCATGCCAGCCGTCTTCCCGGCCACGAGACCAGGGACGGATTAGGGCTCGCGGGCCTGTTGATGGTCGCCCCGCCGCTCGTTTTGCTGGCACCCAGAGTCGTCCTGGTTGTGAGTTTTGTAGGGACACGGGGCATGGCATGGCAACTTGCGCGGCCTTTTTGAAGTTGCACGTGAGTGCCCGCCGCCGAATTGCCAATGCACGCCGCCTGTGCTTCTCTTGTTTGGGGGCTCACTTCCATCGGGACTGCCCCAACCCCCGCCCTTGTAGAATTTGTGGGGGGTCCCATTTGGACATATTGTGCGCTAACGCGAACCACGCTGGCAGACCAGCCTCTGATGAAGGTTCGCGTACGGGGGGGTACCATGGAGTTGGTCACCGGGCTTCTGCCTCGCCGGTTCAGAACCGGGGAGAGGCCCGCAATTTTGAGCGCCGCACTCCACCCCCCGCGCAAGTTGATCGGGAGCCGCGCGACCGCCATTTGGTCTCCCCGCGTAAAGGCGATTACGCAGTTGTTGCTAGGCAGCGCTGGCCAGACCAGCACCGCCTTCCCTCCCCTCCATTGGCGGAACGTCCCCGGTTGGAGTCACGCCCCCCGCCATTCGGGCATCCGGTGGGATATGCCCTTCCAGCGATGGCGCGTGGCTCGGGACACCGCGCGGACGAGGAGTTTGAACTCCATCCTCGTCGGGAAAGACTTGGGTCTGGGTGTGGCGATCGGTCGCCGCCCAGGCATTGTTAGGACATTGGCGCCTGCCCCGCTAAGGTACCCCTCAGATTGACACGGTTTTGTTGCCAACGGCATCGGTCAGGTCTGGGGGCCCACGGGGGACTCTGTTGTGGTCCGTGTCATTTTGGACATGGGAGCCCAGGGTTGCCTTTTGTCTATTGTTTTGTTGTTTGTTTGTATTGTTTTGGGCAAAATTGTTTTCTTGAGCGCCTTTGGACTGCGGGACTTGGCTGGGACGAGCCAATTCGGGAAAACCTGTTGGAAGATTGGCTCCAATTTGTATCCGCACTCCCTGCAGTCAACGAGGTCGTGTTACCCCGCGCTATCCTCCCCCCTGGGAGCTACACTGCTACCCTTGTTTGTGATGCGTCATCGCACGGTTATGCAGCTGTTGTTTGTCTGCGCACCGTCTGCGAAACAGGCCAGGTGAATTTGTCACTGGTCTTGGTCAAGAGCAAGGTGGCCCCCCTCCGGACGGCACTGACCATCCCTAAGTTGAATTGTCAGGGGCGGCGCGTCTTGTGCGTCTATTGAACCACGTTGCTCACACTTTGGGTGGAACTGTGGACATTCGGGCTTCTTACGCCTGGACGGACAGTCAAATTGGTTTGTGTTGGTTGAAGACGTCCGTCCACTCTTTGGAGGTCTTTGTTGCGTACCGAGTGTCCCAGTTTCAAAATTTTGATACGCCTTTGATTTGGAGGCACTTGCCTGGAGATTTGAACCCAGGCGCCGTGGCCTCACGTGGGTGCATGGCACCCCGCTTGTTTGCTTACCCCCTATGGTGGGGACCAGACTGGCTGACTCATCCCGAGGATGATTGGCCTCGATCGCCAGTCTTGATGTCGGGTCCTTTGCCCGGGCTCAAGGTGCTCGCTGTTGGAACAAAGGACCCTGAGTTTGTTGAGTCGATTTGGCTCCCTCGACAAATTGTTGAATTGTTTTTCTGTTGTTGAATTGTTGGTGACTGATCGTCACATTAAGAACTCGCATGCCGGTTGCAATGCGCTGTTGGCCATTCTGCAGCGAGAGTTTTGGATATTGTCGGGAGCCGTTAGTAAGTTGAACCCCTTTTGGTCGATACGGGTCTTTTGTTGTTTGGTTGTTGACGGTTGAGTCACTCTAGCCTTCCTTATGGGGTCCGTCACTCCCTTTTGTTGCCTAAGGAGGGCCATTAAATTGTTGTTTGGTTGTTTGTTGTTTGTTATTGTTTGACCCGCCAGCCTGCCCCCATTGGGGGGGTATTTTGAGGCCGCGGTGAAGGCGGTTAGGGACTCTGGCGCAGATTGTTGGGAGACACCGTTCCCACCTTTAAGGAGTTAGCTACGGTATTTTGCCGCATTGAAGCTGTGTTGAACTCGCGTCCATTGTGCCCGCTGTCTTCGGACCCGAACGTCTTGGAGGCCCTGACCCCGGGCCATTTTTTGATTTGACAGCCACTTGCCGCCCTGCCGGAGCACCCTTTTGTCGATGTGAGCCAAAATTGGCTATCGCGGTTTCAGTTGGTGCAGCAGCTCGCTCAGAGTTTTTGGAAGCGTTGGAGCTTGGAGTATTTGCACATCCTCCAGCAGCGCGTCAGGTGGACTGATAAAACGCAGCCTTGTCGGGATTGCCAAGTGATTAGCGGACGGGAAGGCCCGTCCGGGGGGGGTAGATGTTCGGTACCGTTTATTATCTGTGCGCCTAACGGAATGCGCGTGTAACAGAGTGAGAACTGACTTGTCAATTTGACGTTGACACTTGACAGCTCTCTTGATTTGCCGCTAAAATAGGTCGGTCGCCTGTTGAAACCCCGCGACGCGTTTGTTGAAATTAATCCCTTTAAATCGATCCGTTTGTGACAATTAGTCGTGATCCAATTGTATTAATTAACCGGTCGTTTTGTGGACAATCTGTCATGACCCGATGGTTGAGTGTGACGCTATTGTGAACGAGTGATTTGAAGACCGCATGCTGTGATTGTCTCCAGCCGGGTTGAAGCGGAATCTAACCTGAAGAATACTCGTAACGTCACAACACAATACACATACACTCACTTACATACATATCTCCAGGTTGGCACCAGAGCAGTGTCCTTCAACCATGAGGTAAGTGCTTTTGTTTGTATATTGTACCTTGTACTTGTATTGTCTGCTCCGCGTACGGCGGACAGTACGCTAGCCACTTCTTGTCTCTAGAGCCCCACGATTATAACTCTTCCACTGCGCACTTGAGATCGTATTGGGAGGCCTAGCCTGGCAGCGTACAAACAGTACTAAGCGTAGAGTTGAAGTGGATGGACAGAAGATACTTACAATATGTCGATGAGTATGTCTACCTGGGCCAGTTAGTTTCTTTCGAAAACAGGCAAGAAAGAGAAATAAACCGCCGAATCGAAAACGCCTGGAAAAGCTACTGGTCCATGAAGACGCTAATGAAGGGTGATCTACCGATCTCCCTGAAGCGCAATCTCATCGACATGTGTATCCTGCCCATCTTAACCTATGGTGCTCAGACCTGGTCGCTCACCGAGTCTCAAAAGTTCCGCCTTGGAGTTTGTCAAAGAGCGATGGAACGCAGTATTCTGGGTGTAAAAAGACAAGACAGAATTCGGAACACCAAGCTGCGTTTCAAAACGGGTATAACCGACGTAGGCAAAAAGGCTGCCAGGCTCAAATGGGATTGGGCGGGCCACATTAGCCGTATGACCGCTGGGCAAAGGTTTGCACACAATGGGTGCCTGAAGATGGACGACGCCACCGCGGTCGGCCCAGAAAGCGGTGGCGAGATGACCTAGATGCGTACCGCGACGACTGGTTTGAGGTGGCGCGGGACAAGAGTTCCTGGAAGAAATTGGGGGAGGCCTTTGCCCAGCAGTGGGACAGTATAGGCTAAACAAAAAGAAATTAATCCAGGTAAACAATGTTTTATTGCACTGCTTGTTTTGGTATCCGTCAGAATCGCGGGTGTATGACTTCCAAATAGATAAAAAATAAACGATATAACGTTTTTGTACTAAAATAAGTATAAATGTACGGTTTTGTATTAAAATAAGTACGCGTAGCAAACATCGTTTTTAAAGTAAGCCGCCATCGTGATGTCAGGTTGGCGGGTGCATTTTAATTCAATTAACTTTTTTCAAATTTTACTGTACGAATAAAATGTACGTCAATTGTACATATAGGAATACTTTTTAAAAACTTCTTAAATGTTATACAAGCTCCGAGATATTGTAAAACGCACGTGAGTCACCACCCTGCGGCCCTGACGCCAGAATGGCGGGTTGATTCTAAACCAATCAAACTATTTTGATCAACCAAATAACAAATAAATGTACGTCTTATGTTCTTGTCAGATAGTAAAATAAAACTCGATTAAATAATTCATAGCATGATTAATAAATTTTATATTATTATATATTTGACCATAGAGATTACAATGGGCAATCAACATTTCTAGACTTCTATTTAATCTTGGCTTCAAATCATCACAGCACATCCATATACCATCACCCCTATAATGAATCCGCTTTACAGTGCCCAATTGCATCATAACTAGAAATTAAGCCTGGAGGTACATATTCACGAACTCCACAACATCATACTTTTTAGGGTTCCGTTGCCAAATGGCAAAAAACGGAACCCTTATAGATTCGTTATGTCTGTCTGTCCGTCTGTATGTCACAGCCACTTTTTTCCGAAACTATAAGAGCTATGCTGTTGAAACTTGGTAAGTAGATGTATTCTGTGAATCGCATTAAGATTTTTTTTTTCTAAACTGAATAGTTTGCGCGAGGGACATACATGTGTCCGTCCCCCCCCCGTAACTTCTTAAATAAGAGAATGATAAAACTAAAAAAAATATATTTACTATTTATTTATTTAAACTTCTCGCACACAAAAAGATACAAAGGCGGACTTAAACATTACCATGTAAACTTCCACCGAAAACCAAAAATCTAATTCCACGTATTTTTTTTTTAATACGTCATGAGTCGTAAACCGCAATTTACCTTTCATTCAATCAACTCAAATATAAAAATTTAAAAAATAAAATAATTTCATAAACATAAACCTTATGCATAAACCGTGAATGCCTACAGGTTTGTACGGAACCCTCGGTGCGCGAGTCTGACTCGCACTTGGCCGGCTTTGAATAAAGTCAATAGTCATTTATCTGAATGGACAATATTCCGTTAGAAATAACATTCAACAGCAATAATACTTGTTATAGGAGTCCTAGACAGACAACCAGAAGTGGATAATAAATCCTGCGAGGCGGCGACCCTCCTTGCTGGAGTGCCGCCATGGGATCTGGAGGCAAAGGTCCTCGCGCACATGTGGGAGTGGCGCGAGGAGGTGAAACGCCGGGGCGAAACTCCGCTGCCGCGACAAAACGCGGCACGGCGGACAGAGCTCCGGTGTGATCTCATGGCGACATGGCGGGTACGATTGTCGCAACCCAGCGCTGGGCACACCACAATTGCGACGGTAAGTCCCCTCTTTGAGGAGTGGATAGAGAGGCGCCACGGCGTCCTCACCTTCCGCCTAACGCAGGTCCTCACCGGGCATGGGTGCTTTGGGGGGTTCCTGTTCAGGATAAACCGGGAGGAAACACCCGGGTGTTTCCATTTCGAGGTTCGTCTGGAGGACACGGTGGAGCATACGGTGGAGGTGTGCCCTGCCTGGGCGGAGCACCGCCGTGTCCTCGTGGAGGCGATCGGCGGCGGCGACCTCTCGCGTCCGGCCCTGGTGCGAGCCATGGTACGGAGCGAGAGGGAATGGGAAGCCGTCACCTCGTTCTGCGAAGCAGTAATGCTCGCGAAGGAGGAGGCGGGGCGCGTGGGGGAGTGGCAGTCTCTACGCCCTCACGTCCCTTGCCACCGCAGGGGGAGACCCGGGCGTCGGGGGTCAATCGCGGACTCCCGGCCACCGTAGGCGCGAGCTTGCGGGCTGCGAGCAATGGTTAGCTCGCCGCCCGGTAAGGACCAAACCCGTGGCGACGGCGCGTAGTGTTCCACGCGCGCCTCTAAGAGTAGTCAGCAGTACTGAAGGGGTCTGCCAAGACCGACGCCTGCCAGGGTCGCGAGATCAGTTTGAAAGAGGTACCGTGGCCCTGGCATATGGGCAACACGGGTGGATTTAAGTCAGTAAAAGTCGGACACGCCCTTCCGCTACACCCAGAGCGGGAGACGTCATTTGATGATTTCCCATCCACAAAAACATAAATTAAAAAAGTGGATATTAAACAATTAATATTGCTTACAACGAAATACTATGCCTACCGCAGTATTTCTTTCTAGACAATATTTTTTATTTTTCCTTCAGGTGGCGTATTAGATTAACACTGTCTCCCTGTCACATTCTATAAGATTCACATGGTTGTTGGTCCTTCCTAGGCTAGGTAACAGTTATTAAGAAATCTCGTTTATTTACAATTCACAGTTATATTATTTTACTGAAAGTCAAGAATAATCTGTAAGAAAACATCAGTCAGAATCACAAAACAGATGTTGTGCGTTTAGGTAGTATTTATGCAAGAACTTAAGACGTTCATGAATTCACTAAAAACTAAAAGTTTCGCAAACAAAGGGAAATCACTACTAAAGACTGCGAATGTCAACCTCAGAACTAGCTGTTTCTCATACAGACAACTATACGTCAGTTGCTCCCAAGTCCTGAATCTCTTCATATTTTGGCTGCTGAGATCAAAACTACAAACTTATTCACTCTACAAGTTAGTTTTTATAAAATATGACTGTATTTTAGTAAATTGTGGTGTCTGATGAATTCCTGTTGAAGGAAGACGCGGGCAAACGATTGTCTCCAATAAAATGTAGTAACATCAAGCATGTACTTGGTATAGGAATAATGGTATTTAGCTGGATCCAGGTAGTGGAAGCAGACCCAACAATGTTTGGAAACAGTTAGATCTAGCTAGGTCGATACTGAGTTTCATGGCGCCTGGAGTGAATCGGTTTCCACGCTGCGATCGTTGCAATACCTAATGAGCACTTCAATACCAGAAGTCATTTATTCAATTAGGCTGATTACTGATTTACTTTTCATAATTTCATAAGACAGTCTCCGCGGCACGCCGTCCTTCACCACTTCCCAGTGCTTTAGCTGGAAAAAAGTGGCGCAACAAATTCCCCAGCAGCACAGCTGTATCTTCAGTTCTAAAAACTTAATTATATACAATAATACGTATGCCAAGCAATTAACATTACTAAACACTTTAATAATTTGTCAATGTCAGCTAGCCATGCCTATATACCAACAAATACAATTAAAAATATAGTCAAGCAAAACATGAACCCATAATGAGACTTACCCGTAGTAAGGCGAGTGCTGGTGTATGACGACGCTGGCGGGGACCTCTTCCTCCTGGATGGACACCAGGTTACCGCCGGTCGTACCCACCACGTACTTCTCTGGAAACATAACGTCACAACGTTAGTTTAGTTCATATAGCTTCTGCCCGCGACTTCGCCCGCGTAAAATTTTTGCGCCCTTCCCTTCCCTCCCTTCCCGTCGCATCGAACTGCCTACCAGTTTTCGTCCATTCTTCGTTGCTGCTCCGCTCCTTTTGATCGTAGCGTGATGTAATATAACCTATAGCCTTCCTCAATAATAAGGCTACTCAACACAAAAATGATTTTTCATTTCTGACCAGTAGTTACTGAGATTACAGCGTTCAACCAAACAAACAAACTCTTCAGCTTTATAATATTAGTATAGATAAGACGTATGTTTCTTCAACGTTTTATGTATCAGACTCGAGGTTTGTACGAAAACATGTAATATCTCTGACTTTAGAGAATGAGCAGCAGCGTTCTCTGCTCGTTTTACCACCATACTGCGATCGGCAATCCGTCTGCCAAGCTTGGCGATTATGGCGAACCCCCCAAACTGGAGGAGGCTTGTGTCCTACAGAGGACGTCTCTCGGTTTAGGCGATCGCAGTATGGTGGTTAAATGCATAGAGAACGCTGCTGCACATTCTCTAGTAAGTCCCTTAGTCGCCTTTTACGACACCCACGGGAAGAAATAGGATGGTGCTATGGGTTGACAATGATGCCGCTGGCCTACCTTCCCTCTCGCCGCCGGCTCCGTTGGTGACGACGGTGATCTGATGTCCGGCCATCACCAGCGCGCCGCCCGCAGAGCTGTACGCCAGCCCGTGACCTGTGCACAAATATATGTATTATTTACCAATCGTAATGAAATTCAATGTTTTCATTTCATAATAGCTCCAGTCCGGGATTTCGTCCACGTGAAATTTCTTGCTCCCTCGACCAACAACGCGCTCGTCAGTGTAATTATTGATAGAGGGCGTTGTTGGTAAACATTAGTGGAACTGTATTGGCGGCGTACAAAATGGCGGTGTTAGTTCTGATTTTCGCCAAGCGCCAAAAAGCTCCTTGCGTAGTTGTAATAAAATAGTGTGTAATTAATAAATTGTAACAGATGAGCGTATCAATTTATTACCCATGTTTGCAAAATAATTAAATGGTTTCACTTTGAGCCACAGATACTTGGGTATTCGTGCTGCTGTCACCTCGTTTGACGCATATAGGGGGGCAGTGACCAATTCGACGAGCAACCTATACCATTGACTCAAAGACCCTAATGTGAGCATCTTTTCCCATATTGACTTAACGCATCGACCGTTTTCGGCGTTAAGATGTTCCTTAGATTGATGAAGAGTCAATCGGAGCGCTACACGCGGTCTCTGGGTTAAGTCGAGATGGTTAAAAGAAACTCACACTAGGGTCACAGTAACACCCTAAGTTCATATTTGTCGCCGGGCATAACATCTCGCAGGTCAACCGATGAGGTTATCAGCTGAACCGGACTTGCGGCTACCTTAATAAATTAAGGCTAGGGCTTAAAAACTTAAAACTAGAGCGACTACCTCGTGTAGGGGTCTACTAGGACCGATGCCTGCCAGGGTCGCGTGATTGTTCGAAAGAGATACCGTGACCCTGGCACATGGGCAACTGATGGAACACGGGTGGGTTTTAGTCAGTAAAAGTCTGACACGCCCTCCCGCTCCGCCCAGAGCGGGAAAAGTCATTTGATGATTTCCCATCCTGAAAAGAAAAAAAAAAAAAAAAAAAAAAAAAAAAAAAAAAAAAAAAAAAAAAAAAGGGCATCGCTGGAAGAAGGCAGCAAGGGATAGGCCGGATCGGAATGAATCCTGCCACCCTGTATTTTCTTGATAACTATTACTGTACTTACCAGGAGAGCCGGGAGCACTCTGGCTGACCCCGCTGCGCTGCGGGAACAGATACTGCGTCGACTGGCTGTTATTGCTGCTCAGCCGCTGCTGGCTCGACTGGAAACACGTTCATTATGTTACTGAATTTGTCTATTGCTACGAAAACATTTTCAAAATCCAGTTCTAAGTGGTAGATTTATGTATCTATATTGATAGTAAGCCGTTTCGTTCATCTTCATCCCCTATTCTAAAGAAAAGCGATACGAATGAGGACCCTGTTTGGCTGACACTATAATCTGTTCCAAAAGTACAGATCTGATAAAAGTGTAAATAAATCCACTTCAGGTTAAATTCTTAAGCAATCACTCAGTGAACCTTGGTAACCCATTCAAATGTATTTTTAGAAGGTTTCAAACTCACAGCTTTTTCTAACAATTATTGAATAACTTTATTAAGTTGTAATTGAAAAATCATATCGGAAATTGAGGTTATGAAATTAATCTCAATCGTGAAATGGACCATCACGCTACGGGCCCGCAGCAACATTATAGGCTTATTAGGCATGCTGTTTATATGCTGCTGTCAAATGAAAATCATCTTTGAAGTGTTTAAAAACGAGTCTTCCATGCCTAAGTACTCAAATAGTCAAAACAAAGCATTTTTGTAAATGATACTTTAAATTGCCATACAGAGTACGTATGTTTCTTGATATATTTTTTTTCTACATTTTCATCAGATAATTTTGGAACATACCATAGGTACATAAATTGCGACGTTTAACTGAGCAGGCAACAAGATAATTTATTTACTTTATTGATTTATTTCAGACATAGTTTTAGTCCATAGTTTCACACCATACAATTAAATTGGACCGATTTAAGTAAAAATTTTCCAACCCATAACCTTGACAATTTCGAGTTTTTTTATGACCTATGTACCGTTATACCGAGTTATAAGGTATATTTTGACATATCTAAGACTTATAAGTAGAGATCGGATATTTAAATGCATATTCACCTAAAGTTGAAATGTTGGCTTATATGGAATGCCCGTTTTTACCGTGTTTTATATGTTGTTTTAACTAACACATACCACCTTACCCACATATGTATTTACATCTGGGGTTAAACATTAATTGTAAACAAATATGATGATCAGTGGTCGGAGTAGGTAGATTGATTTTACGTACTCGCATCATAAATAGTCATAGAAAGCACAACATGGATAAGCCTTTTCTCCGGGATTTATTTTTGGTACGTACGGGATTTAATCAAATATTGTGAAATTAAGGGTTTTTAAACTAGGTACTACATTAGAAATTTATAAAATGCGATAAATAAACATTTAAAATGTTTTTTTTTTGCTGTAGAAGGCCGAAAAAAACAGCAAAAGGGTTAAACGTTTCTTTATTCTACACATTACAACATTTGAAATTAATTTCAAAATCCCGGAATCCCGGAGGCATATCCATACTAATATATACGTGCCAGATCATTGATCCCATTTCAATCTACCTACTCCGACCTCTGATGATGATCCAAGAAACCCGGCTCCGATCACTGCTCGTAAGGTTTGTGTGGTTTGGGAGATTTTTTTCTTAAACCAGTCCAATGATGTAGTGTCCTCACCTCTCTGGCGAGCGGAGGGTCGTGGTCCTCCGGCGGGAACAGGTCGGGCGTGGGCTCGCGCGAGAGCTCCTCGGGCGTCACCAGCCCCGACACGCCCACCTGCGACGGAGACGTCGGCGCGCTCCTGCAAGCGGCCAGGCTCTTAGCATTACCTCCTTCTTATAGCGGGCTGTATCGAGGCGCCTACTGGCGCAGGGATGGGTAGCAAACCCGTGGGACAATTTTAGGTCAAAAGGAAACATAGTCGTTTCAAAAATCGTGCTTGAAAGCCTTCATTAGACGCATAGGCTTGGTGTGTCAATTAATGTAGTGTTTATACCAGTACTGTTCTTTTTTCTTCTAAGTAATGGACCAGTGACTCAAACACGTCATAAATTGGATCTAAGAATTTTGTTATTATATGGAAATACTTATTAGTCACGCTGCCAATATGTGCTTTGTTTTTTATAGGACCTAGAAAAGTTGATCTTCCGCTAACACGCCCAATTCAGCCTGGTCATGTTAAAGAAATCAATTCCTAGTTCATGACTCATTACTGAACGAATCAGCGAGCTAATTGCGTAACACCAACAGTGGGATTCACTTTGATAGTTCATCAACATTCATTGCGTTATTTACATTGGTAAGCAAACAAATTTTGCGAACATATGCTACAATGGATTACTAATATCCTACTAAATGATTTAGATTCTGAATGATACTGTGTTACGCCATTAGATTGCTGATTTGAAGTATTTTGTAAATCATTTTGTGCTTACCACTATTATGGGAAATCGTCAGTTCAAGTCAAAAGGGGGAGTCAGGGAAAAAATTTACAATACAACAAACTTCAAATCTGATCAGCCAAGAAGAAAAAGATAAGCTTACACCAGAATGCGCCTCGACACAACGCTGATTTCAGAAACATCTTTTACTCATTAACAATTCCGGCCGTTACCTCTCTGTAGACCCCACATTTAGGGCAATATTCGTGATTGATTTAAAACGTCTGTTTCTGCTTAAAACTAAGCTCGATCCTGTTCGGAAATGGTTATGGTTTTTTCTTGACTTTCGATCTGGCAACAACTTTACTCGCAAAGCACCTGCCGAGAGAGGAAACTAATATACTAGTTCCTTTAAATCTAACTAATTATCTGGCCTGAGAAAGAGAGGATCAAAATTGTTGGTCATCTTACCACTGACCTGGGAAGTGGACTGTTGAAATTTTTACAAAGTAAATTGTCTATTAGAGCCAAAGATAAAATGCCTTTTACTTTTGGATTGGGGCAGCGATACCAGCGCTTATAACCTGAATAGATTCCACCACAATGAGAAATCAAAAGACATTCTTAGTGCTTCCAACAGCCAGGTTAATCCGAACTAGAACCACAGTTATTCCCATTCAACTCAGCCTGTCGCAGTCCACTGCTGGGCATAGGCCTCTCCAATGCTGAGCCACAAGACCCTGTCTTCCGCGCTTCGCAGTCTGTCCCAGTCACCTTATTGAGGTTGTCGGTCCATCGCGCTGGGGGGCGTCCCACACTACGCTTGTTGATTGATACGCGGTCTTCACTGCAGGACTCGTCGGCTCCTTCGACCGTTTGTACTTCGACAGACATCTTCTTCTCGCTCCAGCTTGCTTACTCTGCAAGCTATGTCGGTAACTCCTGTTCTTTTCCGGATAATTTCACACACAAAAAACACAGGATCAAATGTTAAAGTCAATCTATTGTTTCCAAATGTTCTAGTGAAAAATGTAGAAGAGATTTTTTAGCGTAGCACAGCCGGCACATTAAATGAGAACACGTCGCTTCAGAATTCTTCTTCTCTCTGAAAATCGAAACCGTCTCTACCCAAACGTTGGAACCTATCGTACCTGGAGGAGAGTCCAAAGGGCGCACGGAACTGCACGCCGCGGGGACGTCGCGGGCGGAAGGCCAGCTCGATGAGCTTGCCCTCGCTCTGAGGGTCGATGCGCCAGAAGCTTCCTTTGCCTGGCTCCTCCTGGCTGCGGGGGACTTTGATGAAGTATCTGGAAGTTGAGGAGTTGGTGCGTGAGTAATGGAGAATTCGATTATGAAATTAATATAGCAGGTGAGGTTTCAAAAGACCATCTTGGTCTGCCTTCTATTTACACAGATCTACTTAAGGTGCCTGAAGTATTTTTCTAGATTATTAAAAACTTTTTTGTTTTAGATTACTTAGCCTTGTTTGACCACACGCGGTCATTAAAAGCTTTGCAAAACATCTGTCACCCCTTGTCTGCAGAATTTGTAGTTGGTGTAAACTTTCCAGAGGTTGTTTGTTATGTACATACCTATATGTAAGTCATTATCTACCTAGCTTTTTCCCAACTATGTACGGGTCGGCTTAAATTCAATATAATCAATATTTTACTTGGAGCGACTACCTATCTGAACTCCACAACCCAGTTACTGCATAATACGATAGCCCTAGGTAAGGTTGTTCCGGTTGTACTGGTTGTCAGACTGTCAAAGATCTGCAAATAACAGCTGGGACCAACAGCTTAACGTACTTTTCGAGGCAAATCCTTCTGTATCACATTCTTTTTTTAACTAGACTCACCTATTGAGCGACAAATTGTGACGAATAGAGTTCTGCCAGCCCTTGTCAGCGGTGCGGTAGTAGGGGTAATGCTTGGTGATGTAGCTGTAGATGCCGCTGAGCGTGAGCTGCTTGTCGGGCGCGGAGGCCACGGCCTGCACGATGAGCTGCGCGTAGCTGTACGGAGGCTTGGCATCGTCACGCGGCTCCCGGGCGTCGCGGGACTCGCGCACGTCGCGCGTACTGCCGTAACCTGAGTCCGAGTTCGATGCCTGGAACAGTTTCTAAATGTTATCAATATTTACATGTCAATGGAAACAATCGTATTTTTATTTAAGTAGCGGATGAGTAAAAATGTATAGCTATACTAAGAGCATGAATCAATATGGTATTTACCTAAATAGAATCACTAACGTTATCAACTTATCTGACTATTTCATTTAATTTTAATCATTACATTTGAGGCTAAGTCTAGCTTGGAGAAATTGAAGTGATGGCTAATATATTTTATTTTTGTTATCATACAGCCTGATATGGGGGGATAATAACTGAGTTCAGCATAAACTCAATTAATAATTTATCTGAGACTAAAGCTTGAGTTACCTACGACTGCGATGGTCGCTACATAACGGTCGCAGTGAAAATGATTGATTTATGGCAAACAGAGCCGAAGTCGACTATTCTGCTAATGTCTAGTGAAAATTATGGCAGCGGGATTTGATTTTGTGATAGCAAAAAAAAAAACGGTATTTATTTAACGGAAAACACACCAAGTTAGTTTCATAAATAGTGTTTCACTGACGTTATTCGATGGTAAATTGTAGACGCTATGTGGCGGTTAGTGGAAACCGTAACCGAGATTCTTCATTACGAGTTTTTCTTTTTTTGGTAGGATGCCATTATTAATTCCAGCTCACAGTAGCGGTGGGTCTGGACGCTCCCCAGAAAACAATACATACATACATACAATCACGCCTTTTTCCCTGGGGGTAGGCAGAAACCACGGAACGCCACCTGCTACGATCTCTACACACTCCTTTTGCCTCGTTTAGGTTCATACAATTGGTCATACACACACGCCGGTTGCGAGTACTACGCACCTGACCTTTCAGAAGAACATCACCAATAAGGTCACTATATGTCCCCAGAAAACAATTAACCATTTTTTGTGCTTATGGTCATCAAGAGCCTTGTAGTGGGCCACGAGTCCGAGGTCAGCGTGTCTTCGGCCTAAACGTTCCAAAAGTAATGTAGGTAAACTCACAGCAGTTCCATTAGAGTTGGGCCGCGCGTGGTCTGCGAGGGCTGCATAGTGCGCGACGAGGCCGAGGTCGGCGTGTCTTCGGCCGGAGGAGCCGGCGCCACGCGGCGACGTTGGACAGCTGTTCGCTGCGCTTATTGTGCCTGAAATATTGTACGTAAAGATTAAGTAGGTCATCTTGGATATTGATCGATCGTCCTGGACATGTAGCAAATAGTATAATATTTATTGAAGGCGATCCGCACGATGTTTCTTTATTTGTGGGCAAATCGACAATTTCAGAATTCATATGAGAGAAGTTTATAACAGGCAAAATAAAAGGTGATGATTATAAGAAAGGATCAACATGGAAAGGGTAGGAGTAAATATATACAGAGGAAATTCAAATAAAATTTTAAAAAATACAGACAAAATGCTATTTCTAGGCATGTTTATGCTGAATTTGCGCAGTTACTTCCACTTCAAGTACGTACTTTTTAAGGACGGGAAAGTATGACCCATTAGAAAAAAAAAATAAACACCCCATAAAGCCTCGGCGAAAATTCATTGGATTCGAGAAACGCAATTTTATTTTATTTTTAAAATTTTCCAAAATTCGTTACTAAATATTACCCTTCTCACGTCCTGAAAGGAATATATCAAATTACTAGTCACCCTGTAGATACCCCTTAAATTTTTCATCAAACTGTCAAACGATGGTATTACCTGTAGGCGAAGGCGCCGGGCTACGTCCGTCGCTGTCAGTGGGGATGGTGATGCGGAGAGGCGGCATCTGAGCGGAGCTGCCCCCAGCCCCGCCCCCGCTCTCCTCCACCAGCGACTGGAACTCCAGCCGAATGTTCGTCGAAGGGAAGCGCAGTGTGCATCTGGAAAGTGAAGGAAGAATTACTGTAGTCATTTTATTGTAATTATATGAAAATACGTACAGAAAGACTGTGTCATGAAGGAAACATATTTATAATAGTCAACAAATACATTATCCAGATTTAAGATCTGTTTTCCGAGCGGTAAGTACACGAAAACAAGGTTCCAAAACAATAATAATTTTTCAAAGTACCATTATTCGTCGTAACTTGGACATCTGCCGAGCAAAACGCATTAAAAGAATTTAAATACGACTATTAAAATAGAGGTTTAAGCAATCAATATTTGGCGCCCAGCACGGGATCTGGTAGGCCCAGTCGGGCGCCAACATTGTCATGTCGACATCCACATAATTGACTAACTAATGACCTATAACTATATTTAAATCAATATAGGACAGTTAAGACAGTACGGCGTATCGCTCATTGGCACCCGCAGTGCAGTAAATTCAATAATTGGACAGACGCTTGTGACGTTGTTACTAATGAACTGTTGCTATGGCGACGCTCTGAATGCACTTTAAGCTCAACGCTAGGGGAGTTTGTTATGTCTGGTGTACAGACGCTTTTAATTAGCACTGAAATTGTGAAAGCATAGCTATGATAGAGGTTGCAGACAATATTTGTTTTGACAATAAACTTAACCCCTCACATTTTAATCTAACTTTGGCATACGCCAACAATATGTAGCTATGTTTAAACAATATTAGTTCATATTCTGAACAAAAAGACTATAAGTAGTGCTCATTACAATATGAAGCGCCTGTTATTGTAGACAATAATGGCCAGTTTCCATGACCAAGTTTCAAGCAATTTCAGAATAACACGCCTACTCTTCACATCTACCTACACGAGAATACTCCCACACGTACAGACTACTATTCAGAATCCTGATCAATGCATCCGCTTACAACTCGTACCTGAATGTAGTACGGAGAAATGTCGACATGTCTGTTCACTCCAACTCGTTTGTACTATGAATTCAGCACTGCATCGTACTACAAATTCGCCGTCACATTTCCACCTCGTAGCCTATTTTAGATAGCTCTCAACTCCACGTTTAGAACCTTGGGCACATGCATAATTAAGGTGCACAAATGTTTGAAGCGTCGCAAATAGAAATAGACTGACCGAAATTCCGCTCTACGATGCTGCCTTTAAAGATCCAGTTTAGAATAGACCAATTTAGGGGTGGAAAATGAAAAGGTCCACTCATTAATTCATGCAACATTGTGCTTTATTGGGCTGTTTTGCCCGAAATATTTTTAACTATGATCGAGAGCTTAAATATATTTTAACAAACGAAAAAGGATCTTATCTTTTAAGTTAGAACACAATACAATAATCAGACAGTTTTTAACACTAACCCTTGCTTATTTAGAGAGAAGTTTTCAAGGTAAAAAAAACTACTTTATTAGCGTTATTTACGCGTATCTTGCGTGGAGGCTCCACCAGGTAAATAGAATTTAAAACCTAGTGTAAATACTGCGTCCATTATGGGAACTCGGCGTGTTAACTGGGGCATCCATCCACGTTTCAGACCCCATATAAATAAATCTACCGCCATTAACATCCACTGCAGCCATAACGCCTACTACCGTTCCCATACTCGGCATTCTCGCATCCGAAAGCGCGCTATATTGTGCGTGTCGCGAATAGCTTCCAGGCTCCGTTATTAAAATATTTTTATTCATGAATGCTTCGTTTTTTAAAATAGGATTTCTTGAAGCTACATGTACGGCATTCTACTTACATTCTTCATTGATTTTTCTCGAGTACTTGATTTTTTTGCAACTAGAATCTTCTATTGCATGTTTACTGAACCAGATAACATTTGAATGATCTTTTTCCACGAGAAGAGGTAAATGAAGGCATAACTTATAGTGCATCCACATTTTGCAAGTTACTTTTAAGAACTGTTTTACCTTATATCAAACCCACAATTGTCCCCTTTATAGGGAGAATCGTCATGGCCGACACACGCGTGTCTCTAACTTCTGACCAAGTTTATAGGACCTCACGTTGGAGCACTAACTAGGTCATAAAACCGATATGGATGATAAAATAACTTTTTATGTTGAACAGTTGTTGCGTGGAGACAATAAAAATACCAGACTCAAGTTATGCGACTCATTATTTTGGATGGATATGGTATTTTTGAAGTAGTAAGGTTTTATCATTATTTTAGTGGTCTGGTTCTGAGTAAGACAGTCTACTCTTTCAGTGGGTCAGAGTTTCTTTAAAAGGCATTTAGGCATACGATTGCGTCAGATACTTCGTAATCAGCCTAATGTATTCCCATTGCTGGGACACAAGCCTACTCTCTGTGAAAGGGAGTCCGTGGTAATCTACCACGCGGACCCAGTGCGGGTTGTTAGATATCATATGTCTTCGAATCGGTTTTAGGACATGCTGGTTTCCTCACGATGTTTTTCTTCACCGTTTTGAGAGTAGTGCTGATGAAGTAAATTTACACAAAGTAAAGCGCCTGTCAGAGTTTGAACCTACGACCTACAACTCGAAAGACGCGACCGAATCCACTGGGCCACCAATGCTCTCGCTGTAGGTATAGGTCTGCAATATTCACTGGAGAAGAATCGGCCAGTTCATCAATATACACTTGAACTGACTCTTAGTGTTGTTGTTTGGGTTGTTCTAGAGTTTATTCTTCTTGCATGCTAAACTTGCCACGTAATATACTCTGGTGCATACTCCTCGCATTCAAAATTCTTAATTAAGCTATGAAAACAGTCATTGTACTGCTAACTTATTTACCTACGGACTGTAATGTCCAATCTACATTGCACGGAGACAAATAACATTCACATAGCTCCCTAATTTCTAATTCCCCACAACTCCAATTCCAGCAACGTTTCTGAATATACATACAGCGAACTACATCGCAATTCCTTGGCGCTATTTCATATTAATTTAATTCAAAACCTACATTCTGTGCTGTATTAATTTCCTAGAACTTACGTAGCTTGGTATACCTCGATCTTTTATTAAGTTCAGTCGTGTTCGTCGTTATTGCAAGAGAGGTTGGACGGTTTCCATTTAACTTGTACTGAGCGAGATAGACAGTTGCAACCTCTACTGTGAGATTGAACTGATTAAGAGAAATGGTTCGAGCGAAATTGGTGGTCTATTTTATAGCGTTTGACGTCGATCTATGTAGTAGGTAGGATAGTCTTAGCCGGCCCGTAGGGGAAGTCTAGTACCTGAATGATTTTAGATTCTTCGCTCTTAGAAACTAGTGAACAGGATTAATTATGACAAAGGACGCTCTGGACCAAGTGACTCAATTTACCGTGCCCATATTTGCCAGTTCTCTTTATGTTCTAATTATTATATTGGATGAAAATTCAGGGTCTCAAAAATATCCAATCCAAAACAGTGGTTTATAAACTCAGCTCCAACCTACCATAAATTCTAAATAAACTTTCATTTGTAGATTATTCATACAGTTATTTATTCTGTGCTGTACACAAACAACATGTACAACTAAATCTAAATGTATTCGAAGCATAACAATCCGTGACCCCGCGCTAAAGTTGATCGCTAAACAAAACAAATATACACCACCACTTCGTTACGTCATGGATTCACGGCTGTACGGTACGTATGCATCCGACGTTACGTGGGAAAAGTTATTGAATTCATTTATTCGAAATAACGAACGTGTATTCTGAATTCTTTTGTACGAAATAACGAACGTGGATTCTAGTTTTTTGTTTTGATTCTAACTAAAACTCTTCAATATCTATTTTCGCCAGGTACAGCTCGACACTTTATTCAAAAGGATAGACATGCACAGTTTATTTATATTTTATGAGAGCCATCCAATCAATAGTTTTTCTTTTTAGTGCGTTCGAAAATATACCTTTTTGTAAACAAACATAACTGTGTTGAAAACACTGCCATCTGTTATGTGTTTTCTTCAAGTTTTGGTATATAGGCAAGAGATGGCGCTACTACACACGTTTGAAACATTTTACATATTTTTGTCTATCTATTTATGAGGTAGTTACCAAAACACTACGGTTTTAATTCAAACAAAAATCTAGAACTCTTTACATCATCACAATTTTCTTTCATCACACTACCAGCATCGCTCGTAGTGAGAATGTAACAAGGAAAACTGTCTGTTTATATTGCATCCATTCATTGATGTTTTGATAAGGCTTTAATGATCATTCGATTGGGTAGAGGTCATTGGTTTTTTATTGTACTATGGTCACTACTCACTACTTAGGGGGCAGAGTACAAATCTATGTCTGGTAGTATAATTTGATTAAACTGATGTATATTTAGAATGATTTGTCAGTTTAGTTGTTTTTTTTAATTTTATTTTAACTAGCCTGTATTTTCCCATTTCAGGGCAAAGGCCTCCACGTTTTCCACGCAATTCTTTTGCTAGTACTGGCCAGTCTAAGAGTCAAGCTCGTCTAGGGCTGTGCGTCTAGTGGAACCCAATCGTTTGTTCTTTTATCTGTTTTCTTCTGACATGGCAGAAATGTCGGGCCTCGTTCTACTTAAGCTGAGCTAAGTTGATACGGTAAAACGTATTTATCTAAACGTAGCAAGCAGGCCTAATTACACTAAATTCATGGCCCTTGCATTTAATTGTCTATGAATCAAACCATGCATCAACGGCTTCCTTATTTGAAAACAACGCAATGGTAACATTTGGAAACCTTATTAATTATATGACCTAAAATTCTAAATTCAAATTTAAGTTACAGGAAAAACTATAGAGGATAAAGCGTGTCCAACATTGGCGATTGTATGCAAGCCAATGTAGCCAATGTCTACGACAAGTGACGTCATTGCGTAAATAGACAGGTTTGCAGCAAAACAAAATATTTACTTCATTGGAATATGCAACTAGCCTTGTATAACACGTTACTGATAAACACTGTGTTTCTCATGTTTTTGGCTGGCGATGTAAACAAACATTTATAAAAATGGGTTTATTCCTGTCCAGTTGTAACCACAGGTTGATCGTCTAACTGGCCACATGCCCAAACTGATAACCAGTCTTAGTAATGGATATCGCACATCACACGATGGGAGCTAGAAGACATTCGTGGTGGCAGGCCTTCCTAGACCAATTCCTAGACTAATTGAAAGTAGTGTGATGACTTAGAAGCGTCCATGATAAATCCGTCAGAAGAGGCAACGCGGAGGTGTGGTGAAGCGGGAGCCCTTTGCCTGAAATAGTAGGATGAAATAAGAAAAGAATTTACCAACACAGGCAGTTAGATACCAGGTGCTTATGAGGCACTAGGAAAGCAAAAAACCTACGTACCTATTGCTGAGTTCTAAATCCCTTAAACAGAACAAACTAAATACTATTAATTCAGGCGTTGTTTTCAGTTACGTAAAACATTTTAAAAGAATATTCATTAAAAATATAAGCACATTTCCAAGTAGCGAGTCCTGTTTACTGCCAACAAAGTGCAGCGCCCCATTTCTGTATTTACAGGCGCCGTAACGTCGTTCCGTAGATAAACACTACGTATCGATTTTATAGCAACCCCCCTGGCAGCGCGCAACGTGCAGGGTGCATGCTCCTCGCTTCGGCGAAATGCCTCGCAGCAATTTCATTTGGATTGGAATGAAAATTATTGGAATAACCGATTCTTTGAACAAAAAGAGGCGATGTGTTTTTAATGCTTCTGTGAAAATTTAATGAAAAACGGTCGTAATCGTTGTAGAGTCGACCGAATTAGGTCAGAGCCCGATTAATGTTTAACTTTCCGTGACTTTACAAATCAATTCGTGTATCAAGTCTTCAACAAATCTACTTCGGTCAACAGCCAATAATATGTAAAAGTATTCTTATATTAAACCGGATAAAAAAACAAATCCGTCCAATCACAGCAGCTGATAGGATATCCCCGAACATAAACATATGAACAAACAATAAAAGTATCGACATATGAATTTGCGGCGCTTATCAAGCTGATATACAAACTGTTATCAGCCAATGACAACAGTGTGTACTTTTTGGCGTTACAATGATGTAAACACTGGCTAAAAAGGTGTAGAGGGGAGGTGTACTCAACCAATTTGTAGGGGGAGATGAATAAGGATGGCGCTTGTTATAAAAGGCGCTGAGGAGGGAAACACTTAGCTTCTAGTAGTTTCCGTTCGCTGTCTACCTGTTTTTCACGCAGCGTGTTCGTTTTTTCTGCTGACTAAGAAAGGAGAATAGCATAATACGGTGTGCTTCATTAACCTAAAAGTCCTCGAAGTCTAGGCTGTACAGTTAATATGATGTGAAGTCCAAAAAAACTTTGGCTTTTATGAGTCCGAAACTCCGAATAGGGATATGACTATCATTTGGCCTGACCAAATTTCAAAGTGTATAACAAGTACATATTCAAAAAATATGCTTCTGTTTTCAAAGAATACCAAAGACTGATGCACACTGAACAAAAAGCTCTTTGGCACCGTAATTTTTGTGGATGAACTACTAAAGACAATGACATATATGCTCCCAAAACTCTACATTCCTATATAGGTAGTTTAGACTATACTAAAATTTTGTCAAAATTGATGACATAATCAGAGCCAAGAAGACATAGGGAGGTATGAACACAACATGCCCATACGAATCCTTATCACACAGATACAAAGCGTTACTGATACCGTTGTCAACTCCTTATCAGTACAATAACATTGGCGCCGTCGTAACCAAGAGCGAGTACAATTTGCTAATATTGTTTTATTCAATGAATTATGTGTTGTATAAATAGAGTTGGAAGATATGTAGAATTTATTTCAATAACACTAGAAATAGCGCTATTTCTAAAGTTAGAGTAAGAGCAAATGATATCAATGCTGAAGGTACTCCATCTTCATTAAAAAGCTGCATTCACTGCAACGGTTGGCAGACAACAATCTGGAGGAGGTGGGTGCATCGATTTGACTTGTCTTGACCCTAAAAGCCGTTCGGGCTTCAGATAAACATATACCTCCCTTTATAATAACGGTTCGCCAATTTTGAGGGGACGTAACAATCATAGCCAGGCCAGCAAGTGTACTTATTAGTTCCGGCTTAGTTGAGAAAAGGGACAATTTCACTAAATTAAATTACTGTGTTAGAGATTCAATTAAAATTGTTAAGAGGGGATAGAGAGAGATCATTTCAATTGCGGAGATTATTATTATAAGCATGTGCTATGGCATAAGTTGAATAAGTTTCGATTCACAACCATACTGCGTAATCAACTCATGATTAGGAACCGTTTCATTCCAAAATAATACGACTATCTCAAAACATGCACGCGTATAAAACCTTAACACTCATAAAAACAAATGAGTCTCACGAAAGAAATTACAACATACTAAAATAAATAAGAACCAACCACCCAATCAACTGTTAAATACTCTCATCTATAAATGGAAAACAATCTTACCCGACAAAACAGAAACAACAAACAAACAAAAGCCGGTAATGTGTTTGTCGCAGCGGCCGCCGGCAGCTCGCAAGAAATCAATAGTCACACGCTTGTTTACAAGTCCGTAAGAACCCACGCACATGTGCGATTATTGCTGCGACCAAATTGCCGCAGCCGTAATTAGACACGCTATAGTTATTTTAAGGGTAACTGTTGTATCATGAGGTTTTAGAGTTTTGGCTGGAGGTGGTTGTAAAGGTAATAGAGGTTTAAATATACTATGGAGTGGACATGTGTCTCTCCATGTGTATTTTTACTTCACCGTCTTTCTAAGTCACAAGATCTATTTCAAATTGAAGTTACTGATGAATATACTTAGGAACCTATATATACTGTTATGAACGGTATATATTCGAACCCACGACAGAATTAAAGTTTTTATAACCACAGACATAACGTCATAACTACTACCCACTTCTTCATCAACAAACAATATCAAATCTAGATATGAAAGCCCCAAAATCTATGCATAAACATATTTAGAACCACCTACGTATCTTGAAATATCACGAAGTTATACATTGTATAACAAGACCGTCTCTGTCAGGATTCCCGACGATTCAACAATATACCTTTGTTCTACGTCATATTGTAAGGAGCGGATCGGAGCTCAGCGAATCTTGTGCGAGCAAATTTTTTGGGCGAGAATATTGCAGACTTGGCAGGAACAGCTTCTTACATGCTTTGATGGGATGAAGAACCATGTTAGAAATGTTTTCTTCTATCTGTGAATCTCATCCTCATCCTAGTAATGTCTACGGTTTAATTCATTGAACAAAAACAAATAACACAGCATGTCCAACACAAACTACAACCATATAAAATAAATTGCCGTAAAACGCAATGCAGCAGTAACTACTAACACATTACGTTATAACACAACAATCCGGCCGCTACAGGCGAAACTGCTTAACCTATTTCCCTTGACTGACTTCCAACGGCAGCTGCTTCTGACACTACCGTCGTGTAGTTGGAACAACTTATCTTCTGCCAACCATCAGTTGTGACATAAATAGGGCCAAACTTATCCGAACGCCGCATGCCACCAGCATCCCCTGTCATCGCCAACAAGTTGCCAAACGTTTATAATAAGCACAGTCGCTCAAAATTGAAGGAGTTCGCAGTCGGAACACGTTCGCAACCAACAGGTCAACATATTACATAACATGAGTAAGTTAAACTCTATCCTCGACTAGATAAGGTAAAATTTTGCATGGACTGGCAACAGACAAAGTATCGATCGCCAATTTCCAAGCATAACAGGCGTCCTTCACCCCGTGCCCTTTCAGTATAAACCGGCTGAATTACAAAACAGTGTTCGAAGTAAGGAATTGAGACGTGCTGGTTACAATATTATTATGTTGGGTTATAGAATATATTTTTCGTCGTTCAGTCAAATGTCTGGCGAAAATAGACGGGGTGTTTTGGGAGGCAGTCTGAGTCAAACGAACTGCCGGAGTTGTTAACATGTCCGTCAATATTTCGATGTATTGTAGGAAATGATTTGGGTCACAACAGAAAAGAAAACGTTTTGTTTCTTTGTGAACCGGACAGGTGAGCAGGTGAATAAGCAAACGGTAACCAATATTTAATACACGAACAGTTTTTGTCGTACTCGCTTTATATTTAGCTTCTGCACGTATTTCGAAATATCAACCCCACTGACCAATCGCGTTATTCGCAAGCTCCTGTCTTACATGAACTTTTCCATCAACAAATATTGTTTATCTTCCGTATATATAATTAACTAACAAGTAGGTACGGTATCCAAGGAACGCGGTACATACAAGTCGTGTTGACATTAATCCTCATGTTGCTGGGGGAATTGGGACAGGAGACGTGTATTTTCCTCATCTGCTCTGTAATAAAGTAAGGATAACCTTCAACGTTTTGCAGATTCATCATGATTGTGTGTTCTAATTGATATGTCGTATGCTATAAAGATTCTATATTCTTGGTATTCAATAATAATTAATAGCCAAATGTCTATGTTCTGAACATTGTGGTATATCAAAATTTCGAGACTATTTTGCAGTCCGTTATCCAACCACATTACCTTCATTAATCAGGAGAAAGGAGTATTATTAGTAGCCGATTCCTCTTGCAAGTAAAATAGAATCAATCCATAATCAGGCTATAATGTTCCCACGGCTAAGATTCAGGCCTCCTCTCTTCGAGAGAGAGTCGGCTATTGGCGATTGGAAATGGCACATTCTTCGAATTTTTGGTTCTAGGACATGCCCATGTCCAAATTGACTAAGAACGAGTAATTACTGCCAGTTTCGGAGTAGGTAGTAGTTGTACCGCGTCACACTACACATAATTGCACTTCTCTGATATAGTTTGACAGCCGTTATTCAGTTTTAATCAACTCACTACCAGGATCATGGCATAGTAAGTTCATCATATGAATACCCCATAATTAACAGCGACACGGACAAAGTCATGGTTCTCCCCATCTCCTAACACTAAAGTTTATGTCACTACCCATAGGAAAAAGGGTGCGGGGTTGCAAACCCAAACAATCTGAGTCACACGAATACCAACTTATGCAAATTTTGGGGTAGAATGACAACGTGAGGGGAAAGCTCTGACAAATGAGGTGTTATTTTTTGCGCCTGAGTGGCTGTAATGTCGGGGTATATTTAATTTTGAAATAGACAAATGCGGTTGGATGTGTCTTGGCACAAAAGGGCAGTGTCTGTCCCGTTGGTATTTATTAAAAATATGGTGTTACGTGCTAGCAGTATATTATTACCACATTCAGGCCATAAATTAGACTTGGAAAATAAAAGAGAACACTTGAGTATAGACTAGGTATATTAAATCCCTCAAGTCTGGCTAGTATTTTCCAAAGTATGTTGGGGCCGGCTTCCAGTCTTTTTTTCATGGAGCGACTATTTATCTGATTACTGGGGAATATGATACCCTTTAGTAAGACTAACCGGCAGATTTTTTGGTCTTTTGACAACCCGTACCCGTCGTATAACTTCATTACATCCCTCTACATAGCTTTAAATTATATCAACGATAATAAAGGTTCTCGTTCGTTTATATTTTCCAGATAAAGCAATAACGTTTCTATGGCAACTTGGAAATTGTTCAGAGCAAAATAAAAACAGGATTAAAGGAAAGTTTAGACAAACAACGAGAACGAAATGTAGCAATTACGTATTGTGTCGCAATTTCGAGACTCGGAAACTTTCTTGTTATGTCTGAGGGTAACCGAGTTTATTAGTTTATAAGACTTCACCTGTTTTGAAGTTTCTTGCATTCTCAGAGAAGACTTAGAGGTTACTTACCTCGAGAATGTAAAATAATATTTATGGCTCGCCTTTCTCGAATACACTTGTGTAAGGATACTTCTTAACTCAAACCTAGAAGGAAATTGTTACTTCTGTAATATAATTGTTTTCTATATTTTCTCTTTGTATCTATTAACTTAGCCCAACAAGCGATAAAAGCCCAATACTGCCAATTTCTTATAGGTAGGTACTTGCCAAAGTTTACCAATATCGGAGCGAGAACGTGTGGCTTCCGGCTTCATATTGGCACTACCGGCTGAATAAGGCTTTAGGATACATTGGCAATTTCACACGTGACCGAAACGTCTACCTTTGTAGCTTGCAAGAATCATCGTCGAGATTTCGGTATGCGTCAAAAATATTATACGATTGTCCCCCAGTTTGTTCACACCGTATTACTTTTATTAGGGAAATGTTTCCTCATAATATTTTGCTTCGCCGGGCTCTCATAGAATACTTAATTAAGCGTGTAACATGTATTAGGAGCACGTGCGTGTGGGCAGTACGCCCTCAAAGAGAAGTGAAATAAGCTCCCAACAGAGTAAAACTTCCACGAAAGCGAAGAGAGGTCATTACTGGGAAATACTTTTATTATAAGTTAAGCTTAGCTTCGTAGAACGAAAGATATAATATTGAAACTGGCTGAGAGCTTTAACAAAACTCACCCCTTACAGTTTTATTTCTATCAAGGTATAATCAGTGGAGCGTCTAATTCCGAACAGAGTAAGTATTCAGTCATACCCCGGTGGGCAACGGCGTAAAGATGAGGGGATTAGCAGAAATGGGTCAGAGGTAGGCATAGGTCGCATTATGCACCCCTGGTGGTGGAGTGGTCCACTTGCCAACATAACCAAGAGGGCCTTATATTTCGCTACACCGATCAATCTTTGCAGGGATTATGCTCTTGTAATCAGACTTGGTAGACGGTTTGATGATCAATGTTCCATTATTCCGAAGGTTGATATTCTTCAGCGACCTTATTAGTTCTGTTGGCACGGCAATATTCTAGGAATTGTCTTTATTCTTTACGTAGGCAAAAGAAAATCTCATTCTATCATGACGAGGCATTTATCCATTCAATAAACAATGTAGTCTAGATTGAGGAAAAAAATTATTCCAGACAAAAACTTGTCTGAATGGATGTCTACTGCCTAGCAAGCTATTTAAGATTTCTTTTCTTCCTATTTTTTATAGAGCTAAGACTAACTGAAGATTGTACCGTTCCGTTTTACTCTATTAATATAATATGTCAGTTCAAAACCTAGCATAAACCAGGAGGACTGTTAGGTTGTTGCTGATCGCCTTAACATGGTTTTTGTAGAATCAGGATGCCTAATGGTCTTAAATCCAGGTTACCCTTGTGGAGGCAACATAGGGCTGCCCGTGTTCTCCATACAAACATACTCTGGATACTACATACGTTTGCCGACTACTAGCATCACCTGCCTTAAAAACCACCAACATACCTGCAACAAACAAAAAACGCATACATTAACAATTGACCTGGGTTAAAACACAGCACCCTACTCAAGTAACCTACAAACGAAATAATTTGCGACTACACGCCACGCCGGTTGGCAACAGGAAGCCAGGGGGTAAATGAGGTGCGCGGGGGGATGGTGACGTCAGCGCGGTCGTCGCCCTCCAAGGTCACGCCTCCCAAAGGCGCCACCCTCAGCCAGACTGCGTTACCCACGCGGCCTGGTACCGGGATTATTTTGCTGAGTTTATGTTTAGTAGCACACGTTGTCCGCTGAATATTTGATGAGCTAAAAGTATGGAGGATGTGTTCAGTGGTTAAATAAAATAGACAGGTAGGTATTAGAATTTTGTGGATTTATAAAACTTATGGCAGATATCGGAAAGTCGAAAGATTTGGCACATTTATAGGCAACAACATTTTTCGTCGAATTCAAGGTCGCATCTAAATTAGCCATGCCGAAAAAAAAGGAAGAAAAATCTCCACATTTTAAAAGCAAAAACCGGTCCCTATTTAGGAACCCTGTGAAAAATCACTCCCATCTCCGAAAATTACATCAGGCCCGCTCCATTAATCGAATTGACATTATCGTATCGATTCCCGAACCAGGCCATCACGTTTTTGCCGAATAAAGAACCTGTTACTGGAGAAATTTATAGTTTTCCGATGTAAATGTCGTTCAATCGGAATTTGGCCCTGAAACGCACGCACTTGAAAATATATCGACTGACGACAAATTCGGAACACGCAACGATACATTTTTAATAACTGTTAGTAGGTATCAGTATATTTTAAGAGTACAACATTATAATGTATTATTAATTACTGTGGATGTATTACCTATAATACATACGAGTGTTGACCAACCCTTTGGGGAAACAACGCGTTATGTTTATGTACTTCTTGGAGTAACTGGACTGTCTTGTGGGTCTAGCGGTCGATATTGCTGAGCAGGAGGTCCTGGTTTTGATTCCCAGGTTGGGCTATGTGTTATTGGGTTTTTTCTGTCTGCAGTAGCAGCCCGGAGTCTACATTAGTGAGCGGTTGATGGCAATAGACTCGCCCTCTATTACATGGGATCTAAACATATTCGGCAAAATGTGAGTATACTATAAGCATACCTCTGCCCAATCATTGAACGAATCAACAAAAAGAAATTGCTTACAGAGACACTCATTTTAAAGTAAATCTTCAGATCTATCACGCCTTAAGGAGACGATTCTCAGCCACACGGATCGATCTTCGAGGCTAAGCAACACTTCTAAATATTCTTCTCTTAGAAATATCTGTTCAGCTCCATTTTCAACTAAGACCCAACAACATAGCAATTCTATCGCTTCCTCGATCGCCAATGACCATAAACCCCATTTGGATCTGCAGACATTCCACAAACAACATAAACATAATCATGATGAACTGCCTCCGCTATCAGACGCAACCTTACTTAGTTGCTTAGTGTGCATTCCTCGTAGGTACGGGTAGAAGCTGTGTATGTGTGCGTTAGATCTGAACCGTTTGTAGCTTTGGATTGCCGCAATGTGTAATGCTTTCTTGTGAGGGTTGCCATTTGTGTATCCTATTTCATAATATTTTCGATATTTTTGGACGTATTTGGAACTTTAATATACTTTAAACTTTATTTTAAACAGAAATTGCTTTAAGGCAGATAACAGCAAAGTAAATACTTAAAACAAATCTATACTAATACTATACTAATATTATAAAGCTGAAGAGTTTGTTTGTTTGTTTGATTGATTGATTGAACGCGCTAATCTCAGGAACTACTGGTCCGAATTGAAAAATTATTTTTGTGTTGGGTAGCCTATTTATCGAGGGAGGCTATAGGCTATATAACATCACGCTACAACTAAGAGGAGCGGAGTAGTAATGAAAAATGTTGCAAAAACGGGGAAAATTTATTCCTTTTGACAGTTTCCGTTGCGTGCGCTGCGTAAACGGTTAAAGTAACGCAAAAATCATGTACGACGGAATTGTTCCTTTTAAAAAGTTCTAAAAAAAAAGTCCGCGAGAGCATATGTCTATCTTTTAAGGTTGACTCACTATAACTCAAAAGGAGCGAGCAGCAACGAAAAATGGACGAAAACTAGCAGGCAAATCGATGCGACGGGAAGGGTCAGGGGAGCAAACATTTGACGCGGACGAAGTCGCGGGCAGAAGCTAGTAATTTATAAAATTAAAAAGGAATACTTATCTTCTTTTCACCACCGTCCAGCGAAAATGCGAAAACAAGCCAATCTCATCCAAATTAGCATTTTAAATAACAGTCGCGAAAAATATATAAAAACCCGCCACAGCCCTACGTTCTATTTACATAGCCAACGTGTTTGTCCATCGCCCTCCCTTAGCCGTATAAATTGAATCCTGTTTGTCCTGCCACTGCAAACACTTCATTTGTAACTCTAATGCTATTTGCTTAGAGCTGACTTTTGTAGGATAGTTGGCTAAGGCTTGCCTGGGACTCTGGGTGTTATTCAAGTTTATGGATTTGTGAGCACTGAGATCTGTACAGGATGTGATGCTACAGCTAGTATTGCACATCGTTTTAAAATTGATATTGAAATATCTGTAATAAGTTACTTGCATTGATGAAGGCGAAACATTCAATACAGAGTCAGTCTTCTCCGAAATATCTTTGGAATTTGAATAAAAATTATTTTCTGGTCTCAATACAAAACGAAAGGATTTCAAATAGGGCTATTTACAAGACCTGTCACGACCCCAATCTTGTTTGATGGTAAGCAAAGCGAAAACGTGGCATAAGATGAATCACTTTTATCTAGTAGATGAATATTCATATTTGTAGTGTTCAGACAACGAATTTAGATTTGCAATACTTACTCCATTGCTGAGCACGACTTTGGATTTGTCAAGATGGGAGAAGTTCTAAGCCTAATGCGTTTTAGTTTGAGTCTTATCGTGTCTAAGGCAAATGAATCTGACTTCAACGATTGAAGTCAAGATAGTACCTACTTATGCTTACTGTAGTTCAAGTAACCAAACATTTAATACACTGGGAGATCTGAGTTCATTAACTGGCTTTAGTCAAAGACAGAATTGGAAGTGAAGTTTATCCCCAGCTGCTATTCAAACTACTGCTAGAACTTAAGTTTGTTACATGAAGTCGGTTTGGGATATATAATTGTCTAGTTCCTCTAAGGATTCGCAAACTTTGATTTCTGTGACAGGACAAACGCCGCTTAGATCCTTGTGAGACAGAAGTTACAAAGGTTTAACTGACCTTATATTTTTGAAAACTGTTATTATTAACTTGCACTCTAATTGCGTAACACATTATTCATCAGAATTTGAATCATTTTGAAGCTTATTGCTAATCCATTTTTACTTAGTTCGAAAAAGATATTGGTGCCGATTCTGTTGTACACGAACTAAACTAACTAAACTATCTCTAATATTCCTTACTTTTGGCTATGAGAATTGTAACGCTATTCTGCAAGAAAAAATCTCTAAATTTAAAAAATATTTTGACACGACTAAAATCGAATTTGACAATCGCAAATCAACGTGGTATTTTTTTTTTCTTTTGGCTTCGCAACGTAGTACTTGTGTGCACTACGCAATGAATTTTTTGAGAGACGAAAGCGCGCGCAAGGTGGCAGCCTGGACGTGTGTTACATGGAATTTTTCACTTTTTGTTTGAAAAATAAAAAAAAATATTACCTACGTGTTGAGATTAATATGTGACGGGGTCAACAAAGGGGGTCGAAAATTTCATTATTTTTGCGATAGGACACGCCATTTTCGAGATATAAGCAAAAGAAAAGGAAAAAAATACAGTGCTGTTTTGACTGACCACTAGTTTAATTCCACACCTTTTTAATCGCGATTAAAAATAGTCAGATTTAGTTAAAATAAATTATTTTAGTCAAAATTTTTGGTGAGATCCGGCAAACTCAGAATAGCAAAATTGTCATTTTCACTAAACTAATAACTCAGTGCAATCTTAGTACTGTCAAACTAAAATATACTTAAGTTGTGTCACTTTAGTCTATTTCAGAATAGGAAATCGTCATTTGACAGGAATAAACCAAATTTTAGTGATTTTTAGTTTAGTTTAGAGAATTTTGTAACAACAGAATCGGCACCATTGTTTAGCAACGTAAACAACACCATAAATGTTGTGGAACTGTCAAGATGAAAGCTATTCCTGATTGTAGGTATTACGCATTTACCCTTCTAATAAGGATAACAAATATGTTATAATATTTTGCTCCAAGAAGGCTTGAAAGAACTACGATGGACATTTTAGAAAAGTTCTTAGAAAATTTCCCTTGACTTAGAATAGGATGTATTCCATCCTCATCTAGGTCAAGGGAAAACTTCTAAGCATAGCAGTGAGATGCAGGATGACGGTAACCAGTAAAGTAGAAAATAAAAATAATGTTTACCTAGATACTGACACTAATTTTCAGTCAAATAAATTACTTACACACATTTCGTACGTCATACTTATTTGCGAAATTGAACCATAGGTTGCCGACTTGAGAGCGTAAACAATGCTATGATGATGACGTCATTACCGTGCCCACGTCACCTTACGTGTTAATATGAGTCAATGATTAGTTAAAACCTTATACATATGGATGAGTCTTGGAACGCGATTAATAATACATTCCCGCCTAGAAGCTTCCGATTTTCGAACACCATGGAAGTTGTCAATATTCTGGTTGATTGGAAACCGATTACTGATTACAATATCGATGAAGGATAAGGATCGAATTAATTGACTGAAGAAGCTATCAAAGTAGATGAATTACTGATATTTAAAGTTACAAACGTTTCTGATTTTGAATACAAAAGCAGTAATGTCATAAAGCACTAAATTAAAGACAGCATTTATTAACACAACCGCATTTCTCTAACACTTGGCTGTGAAACACACAACAGCCCCCTTGCTTTCAATACCTAGAGAAAAATCCGCCATCTTGCAAACAAGAATCTCAAAGGCTAGCAACATCCAATTAAGTCCATGTCAGTGCTACAGACGTCCAAGTGGGAAAAGCTTTCATTGCTTCAATTCGCATCGTTCCGAACTTTGAACCTAGTGAAGGGAACGTTATTGATTGCGAAATAGGAACCGAGTACCGACATATCTACCGTTCTGTTAGACTTATCAGGTTGTCGAAGCAACGTGTAAAAGGGGACTTTTATAGTTTCGACATGTCCATATGCACGTAGGCGCCGAAATTTTGTAATTGTCAGACATTTTTCCAGACTTTACGTTCCACGTTCTTTTTTAGGCGGTAACAGAAATAGCGTAGAAGCCTTGTATTTTTAAGCCTCTTACGTCCGTTCTGATTAATGGAAAAAGTTCCGAAACCTAGTGCTCCCCCAGGGAGGAACAAGCCTCATTACGTGAAGACTGTGAACCCTGGTTGTGATATTTGCGAGCCTTTCTAATGAAAAGGATGGTATTATGAACGTATTGTTTTATTTTATTAAGAAAACTGGCGGTCGCTAATTATATTTACTTCTTATTTTACTAATATGCTTCCTATGAGGTCTTAACGATGAGATTATACGAGACTATACCCTCGGTAATAATACTATAGCTTTCAGCGGTGAGGCGTAAACTTTTCTAAAAGAGAAGCCGAAGCGAAGTCGGCCTTAACTTACTGACTCATCAATAACGAATACTTACTATCATTCTAAAATTAATATAGGAATGTAATGAATTAAATACAATTAAATTGAACAGCTGAAAACGAATAAAATATGCAATATTCCTCTATCTCGTTCTCGCTGACGCATTTTTAGGGTTCCGTTGCCAAATGGCAAAAAACGGAACCCTTATAGATTCGTCATGTCTGTCTGTCCGTCTGTCTGTCTGTCTGTCTGTCTGTCTGTCTGTCTGTCTGTCTGTCTGTCTGTCTGTCTGTCTGTCTGTCTGTCCGTCCGTCCGTATGTCACAGTCACTTTTCTCCGAAACTATAAGAGCTACGCTGTTGAAACTTGGTAAGTAGATGTATTCTGTGAACCGCATCAAGATTTTTACACTAAAAATATATGATGTAAATTACCATATAAACTACCACCGAAAATTGGTTTGAACGAGATCGAGCAAGTAGTGTTTTTTTTAAAACGTCATAAATCGTAAACCGCAATTTACCGTTCATTCAATCAGCTGAAATATAAAAAAAAAAAAACATTTGTTTTCATAACCATAAACCTTATGCATAAACCGAGAATACCTACAGGTTTGTACGGAACCCTCGGTGCGCGAGTCCGACTCGCACTTGGCCGGTTTTCTATACCTGTCTCTGTCATAACCCGTTGTACAGCGGCTTGCTCTCGTACATATCAAGCGGTGCCACGTGACCTAAAGTGACATAATTACGGGATCGCTGTTGTATGAATTTTTAGTTCCCGATTATGACGTTTTGGCGCCGGGTTAATTTAGAACATTTCTCTTTTGTTGTAATACAAAGCTATAAATAACCTTTTTTGTTGTTTGAATGTTATGGTGAATTAAATACCCGTAGTGTAACTATATTTATTGACAATAGTAGCCACTATTTACATACTATTGTATTTTTAATAGTGATAGAGTTACCAATGCGAATCCCCGAAGGCAAGCCGGTAAGAATCGTGTTATATGGTGCTTTCGCCACTTATAGCTTTAGCATAATTTGAAATGTCTTTTTTAAAATGTTGGATACTTACATCTTCAAAACAGTTGGTCTTTTCGTGGAGTGAATGAATACTACCCTAACATTATTATGAAGCTTTTCATTTAAGTTCAACCCTGAAGTTTTCAAAAGAAAAATATTTCTTCCCTGAGTCTGCGTTTGCATTAAAAAACTGATATCAGTTTTATTTGAAAGAAAATTTCAAGGAAATAATAACAGGAGGAAGCAGCTGCAAAACTATTTTCTAGCTATCACGTTCACGAAAAGCAAGAGGAATGTGAAATTATATTTTTCTTTCTCGTTTCTAGGTAGTAAAGAGGAGCTTTTGCCAGATTGAAATATATCTTGCGATTGCATGACAGTGTTTTAAAAATTTGCACTTTTATATAAAGATTGGACCGAAATATTATGTTCAGTGATAAAATTTTCAAAAGAAAAATATTTCTTCCCTGAGTCTGCGTTTGCATTAAAAAACTGATATCAGTTTTATTTGAAAGAAAATTTCAAGGAAATAATAACAGGAGGAAGCAGCTGCAAAACTATTTTCTAGCTATCACGTTCACGAAAAGCAAGAGGAATGTGAAATTATATTTTTCTTTCTCGTTTCTAGGTAGTAAAGAGGAGCTTTTGCCAGATTGAAATATATCTTGCGATTGCATGACAGTGTTTTAAAAATTTGCACTTTTATATAAAGATTGGACCGAAATATTATGTTCAGTGATAAAATATGATACCTACCTTAATATTGAATATTAACAACTAAGAAAATTTTGCAAGCATTTCTTTGGCCCATGAAAACATTAAACGTTTAGAGAGTGATATTTTCAGCTTTGATGAATGGAAACACAACTCATTGAACAAAATTAGTGCATGACAAAACGCCGCCACAGTAATTTGAGAAAATCTATCGAGCTAATCTGACGCATCTAGTCATTGGCACGCTAACTCTGCTCACCCCGAAATGGCGAAGCAGCGTGCAACTATTTACAAAACAAAGTTTATTTCAGTACTGGACAGAATTAAACCTTGTAATATTCCGAAAATAGAGAGCATTTGCGTAGACATCAAACGTAAACAATGACGCGGTGTGACGAGTAATATTTGCATACATACTGTGGAACTATCCAATCAAGAGGCTCTTGATTGGACGGTGGCTAACAGATCGATCGGTCTGCGCAGCCTAGTAACGTTGGTCAAGGGAAAAGCTGCTGGATTTTCAGGTCATAGGTCTTTTTGTAAAGGGGCTTGTGGCTAATTGTAAGAAATAACAGCCGCACGGGTTAAGGTACGCTTGCCGCGGATGGTCCGTGGATGGGTGACCATCCTTTCATACCAAGACCCTTCCGTGCTTCGGAAAGCACGCTAAGCCAGTCCCAGCTGTCATTTGTAGATCTTTGACAGTCGTTAACGGTCGTCAGAAGTCTGAAAGTTTGACGAAGGGGGTATCATATTAGGAACCCATTTACTGGGTTGTGGAGGTCAGATAGGCAGTCCCTTCATGTAGAATCATCATCATCATCATTTCAGCCGTAAGACGTCCACTGCTGGACTTAGGCCTCCCCCAATTTGGGGGGCTTTGCCATAATCGCCACGCTTGGCAGGCGGGTTGGCGATCAAGATTCTCTAGTAATCATCATGTACAATACTGATACTCAACTGTATCCGGTAAGAAGGGAAGCTGACCCCAACTTACTTCGGAAAAGGCTAGGCAGATGATGATGAGGTCTAATAAGTAAACCAATATGACTGGAATGACTAGAAACTAAAATCAAATCACAGCTGACGGACGACGCTACAGTCACGGTAATGATATCTATACAGTAGTCTATCTTCATACAAATGCTCGGAACACAAGTCATACCTACGCGCCTCGAGTCTGGTACACTCCAAGTACATTCGTAGTCGCGTACTCACCGCTTTGACAAACGGACGGCGGGTGGTGTGATTGTTTTGTTGTAAGCAGTTAGTGTTCGATTTGTGAATATTTGATGATAATCAGTGCAGGACTTACTTAAAATGGCAAACAGAACTTATAAACTATATTGTGCTGTTTATGGTTGCTTGAATTCTTCGATAACGCACCCACAGATACATTTTTTAAATTACCTGGAAACTACGAAAGGTTATACTAGATTTTTTTTATAAATCTACTAGTACGATTTTTTTTTATAAGTATGTATTTCGCTTTTTCCAGCTAGTAAAATACCTGGATTATTAAATAAGTAAGTGGATAGAGTGAAAAAGTGACACACGAGTGACCTACCTACGCTCGTAGAAGTAGAAGGTAATTTTCTAGCCTGGGGTGCCCGATCTTTTGATTTGAATCGATCTTTTGGATCGTAATAATTGAATCGATACACGATCTTGATCGCAGGATTTGAATCGGTCTAGCAAAGATCGTATCGTAATTAAAAATAAATAAAAGTTGACATAATTTACATTACAGATAATTTAGATTACAGTGCGTTATAGAATATCAAACTAAGAAACAACTCAGCAATAAATTAACGAAAGATTATCACCTACCACCTACCTTCATATTTCATTTTTAATAGTCTCCATTGAGCAGTGCCCCAAATTTTACTTTCATGAAGTGTACTGTAAACAATTTTGTATACACTTTGACCCAGACTTGTTTTTGTTTTGGATATCGTATTAGTAGAACTTAACAATAACAATCCTCCGATTTCTTTCATCTGATAAGGCATGCGATTATATTAATATTGAATTAAAAGAAATCTCATAATGAAATGATTATGAGAGTATTAATGGTAGGTAGCTACCTAGGTGTTGAAGTATGTAAGGATCGGAGTTCGGTAACCTTCGGCGACAGAAGTTTTAAAGGATTTTTTTTTTCCAGACGCATTGAATGGCTGCAACTGATCTGTCGAAATGATTTAAAAAACAAACCTTACTTTGCTGCCTTAATTTTGCCTAATATTTAGAATAACTCAAATAGGTAGATGAAGTTAAAATACTTTATGCGGGCAGCCCTACCGCGTCTACCGCGTGTTTACGTACCGCGCGTGCTGTAGGTAGTTATTTCAAGGATAGGGCCGAGTCAAACTACTGTATAGATATCATTACCGTGCTACAGTCATCCAACTATGCATCCCTAGATGCCCACCATGTGACATGTCTGCATACCGAAATTGTGAGTTGAGCCAATGACCTCTGAAGAAATTCTAGAAGACAATCGGGCCGAGTTTGTTTGTATATCATGTTACTTTGTCCACTTTACGGGAGTTAGAACCACCATTAAATCTTGCGACAAGCATTTGTTTTACAGATTTGGTTACAGCGCCATCTGTTTCGATGTTTATGAAGCTTATCGATTGTTATTACGAGTATTGGATCGTTTACCATGAATGGTTGTTCGATACCGTTTCGATTTTATCTGTAGATTCCGATGGGCTTGAGTTATGAATAAATTGACTGACAGTTTCCATAAATAGTGAAGTTCCTTCCTGCTTTACTTCACAAAGAAGTAATATTGATTCAGCCGCATCTGGCTCGGGAGCCTACTCCAACTTTCTAGGAATAAATAAAGGATGCTGATGAAAAATTCCGTAGTAGGTACTTTCGCGAAAGCAGGCAGTATTTCCACATCGAAATGACAGTTGCCGCCATGGCCTGAATACCCACTCACGCCAACAGACACCAGGCATCCACAAAAGTTGTCCAACAATTTGCACACAATACGAAAACCGCACGACCCATACCATTGACGTATGAATGGACGGATGGCTGACCAAAAAAATACTACAAGAGTATTCTATATCCTATTTATATGAATGACGTCAGGGAGTGAGTCAGTTGGCGGCACGTGGGGCCCATGTCCTGCCGCAAGGACCTTGGCGCATAATAGCGCTACATTACATTCAATCATTATATCGATGCTCCGAAAATGTCCTAGCCTAACAGTATCTCATCTCGTCTGAAACTTGTTTGCTTAAAGCTTCTTACTTGATGAAGGCAGCGGTTTCGTTCACACGACTCGGAATGTACGGTCTATTTCTGCGTTTCGTCATTCTCTAAGATGTGAGTGTGCGCTATTATGGCAATCCTAAGAAATAAAGACCCAACAATGTTAATAGCCCGTTTGTTATTGTTGGAAGGAAGAAGTTCTGAAGAACTTGATTTCGATTCATAGTCAAATGTTGATGAACCAGACCGGGTGCCAACACAAAAGTATTAAATTACAATAACCATTACAAGTAATTCAAACTTCTTTATTCTGTAACCGTACACGCGCACCCCATAAAGTCGTCAACCGGCTTCCATTAAAGGCCAAAAAGGCACAAAAAACCCAAAGTGTCCGCCAAAAGGCTGAGCAAACTCCGCCGACAGTCATATGCTCCCAGACAGACTAAGATTGATAATAGGATCTGTTGCTAACCGAGATACACTCAGACCAAAAACAGCTTTAACACCTTCATGATAAAATAGCAAGTCCTTGTGTGCTCTTGCACGTGTATTTCATCAGATCAGGTCGATCGTCAAAGTAATTTCGACTGTGAGACAAGACATTTGAGGTTTAATTTCGATCTGGCATCGCCTTGCTCCACTTTGCCTGGGCATGCGACTTGATTGTACGTCAACGCCGCGGGACTCGTTACAAACATTATGTTAAATGTTTGTGTAAATAACGCGCAAATAGTTAGGCACTGTGTCATATTGATTTCACTATATCACCATCTAATAAGGTGACTAGGCGTCACATCAATGAGCACCTATCTACAAGAAGAATTAACATAATTAAAACCAATGGGAAAACAAAACCCATGAAATTAAGAACTTGAAGATTCCTAACATTTCCCAAAAAAATGTATCAACAAAAACCACGAAACCGAGATAAAAATTGCAAAGCACGCCTGCGACCTGAGAACATCAACGTCCAAAAATGTGGGCCATAAAACTATTCTTCAAAACACAGCATATCTGGAAGATCTTTTGGAAGCAGACCATTTCGAATAGCACAGAAATGTGTACTTCAAACGAGAGGACATAAACATAAAAACACATTGTTTAACCCCATGCAGACATTAGACAGGCAATAAAGACACCGCGTGGCGTCATGTCGTCTCCGGGGAGCAGTGACCTCCGTCGCGAAAGCCATGGTGGATAAAGAATGCGTAAGTCCATGCTGTTTCGTAGCCTGGCTTGTGAAGGCTTTAGTTTTTTATGTGAAAGGTAACAACTCGTCAACTACACCTAATTGTTTGCTAACTTAACTACAGCACGTAATACTGCAGTAGTTTAAACACAGCTATAAGCTGTTAGTCATTATTTTTCAAGAATTGTATGTTTAGTCGTCTAAAGAAAATAAGTTGATGACCTAAATATGATGTTATCATGTAATGACGCCATTTTTTTATAAGCTATAAAGTTATAGGACTCATAAAGATAAATGTATAAGCGGTAATAGCGGCCCGCTAGCAATTTTGTAATCGTTAAATGAAAACGCCAGAATTTCGCCAAAAACATTCAGAGGTCTTCATGGACTTCCCGAAATCAGTCCTGAAGTGAATCCCGATAAGAGTATCTTTATTAATATGTTATTGAAGAAAATATTTACTCATTTCAATATGATTTCGTTGGATTACATTGAAAAGCTATACAAATAACCATCATAACATAAATAACTCGTCAAGGGCAACAACGGAAGGACTCTTTTCAACTCGGACCCCATCTGCCGTAACGATCTCTTTCAACCACTCAATATCTTCTTCAAACCAGATCTCGGTGTCAGAACTAGACACAAATCATACAAAACGTACACAAATGTCAATCTCGAGACATCCTTTTGTAGCGGACCCTTGGTAAACAAATCATACGGGACTGAGACAAAAATAGGTCGTCGTCGCGCAACGCAAGCCGTCACACAGACGGTACGTATTTTTGGATGTGCACGGTTGCCAGTTACACTAGATACAGCAAGAATATTTGATACGTACGTACAATTGCAGTGACAGGTGATTTTTGTTTGAATGTTTTCGGGGCCAAAATTAGGGGCTGCGTTTCATATTCAAACAATGCTATCGACAATTGTGCTGAGGTTGGAACCAAAATGAGCATGTTTCCTTTTTGAGGGTTTGTGTTGAACTGGTTTATTTGGAGATGTGATTTCTGGCTTGATGCTTGATGATTCGACGTGTGTAAAATACATTATATTATTATCAGTGATATTGTCCGGAATGGTGTGTGAATTAATATTTAAGTTCATTTAACGATTCTCACTGCTCAACAGAAAACCATATTTACTACTGAATGAGAAAGTCTTCTAAAACTTAACAAAACCACCGTGAATTGAATATAGCTTCAATTAAGAAAAAAACTTTCATTTCAAAACTGTATAATACAATTTTCGCGTCGTCTAAAAACATTTCATGGCGCTAAATAGCTAGTATTTCATCTACATAACCGTTGAAAGGCGCATTAGTATTCAGCCTAGATCGTGTACAGCCGCTGAAAACGTAAATAAATACAGGCGATACTGTGCCGTTGCATTTGTCTCGCATGCAATCGTTATGGCGATGGTTTTGTCATAGATCAACGGAGAAATTGAAAAGTTTGCAGAGGGAAATTGGATGAACAAAAGCCACTTTTTGGCAAGGCTAATCCTTTAATCAGGTTTATTATATATATTGTTATTCAGCACGAGATCAACACATTATCCCAATCGTGTGTTTTTTTTTAACCCCGTCTCCCCTGTTCCAACCTCACGTAATCAAAGATCGAGCCCTAGGCAACATTAGCATTTCTACAAGACTTATTAATGCAACTGAACAGGAAGAGTGTAAAACTGGGAAAAATTTACTAAAACCACTGTGAACAAAATTTTATAAACCACGCCGTAAAACCCAAAATACCATATCGATTTAATAATCAATGGCTTAAACAACAAACCAAAGCCAGTGCCATTAACAACTGGAATTATCACATAAAAACGTTTGACCTTGCGTAATTTCCACCTGTTTAAGTCATCGACCGTACGTTACTTCTCAGAGCCTAGGAAAGAATTTTAATCAATTCCTGGGGCCATTAAAACAGCATCCACGAGTGAACGTCCTTAAAAGGTAAGTCCTAACGCATTCTGAACAGTTACACCCACGAGGAGCTACAACCTTAGACAACGAAATATGCTGTAACGAAAATTTCAGCAGTCACATTTTGGAGATCGTTTGTTTAAGATCCTGGATAGGAATGGACTGGCAAATAGAAACAGCCTTGTATGAAATCATAGGCCAAAATGTAACACCCAGCCCAAAGATCCCCTTTATAACATCTCAAAGAATATTCAAACTATCTGCGAGCTGCCTCGTCTTTGGCTGTCAAAACATGGCGTGTATTCGGCGTCTACCGTTTCATTGTTCTATAAATCGGTCACGTTACGTTTCCTTTCTCATTGTGCACCATATTATTTAGTTTATTGTTTCTACAGAGCCGTTTGAAATTAAATATGTACGATTAATTATATTTCTTGTGTGATGTTTTTGAGATCCAATCGAGTAAGACCAATTTTTTGCGAAAATATTTAGCCATCATTCAATTTGCCTTTTTCTTCAATACTTCTCTATTGGTCGTCATCTCGGTAGTCATTCTCTTTCTAGCCATATTATCTTTCACAGTCTATCCAATGCGTTTTTGCGATAATAATTATTGATGTGTCAGAATTAGGGATAGCCCTACTGGACACCTCATGGCGAATACGAGAGGGGAAAATTAAGTTTTTGCAATCTGCATATATAGAAGATCGAGGGCCATTTTTCACATTATCTTAATAGATTTCATCTACCAGGCAAGTTACTTATGTTATTAGTTCTATGAACCGAATATTAAATTACGCATATAAGTGACCAAACTTATGATGTGTACAAAATACTTATGCACATATTAGTCAATGATATTTATACGAAATGTACTATTGTTGACTAAGTAGGTAGGATAAAATTAGATACAAGACTTATATCTGGTACCTCAATTTGTCGCAGCTCGAATTTAAACACGGAATAATTAAGATAATGAAATAGAAGAAGAATTAGTAGGTACTAGTAAATTTTGCGGTACACTTTGGCGACTATTAAATATATGCCAGACAAATTAAAGCTTTTTATAAATGCTTTATAAATAACTGCATTCTTGATCAGCCAGTTAATTTCTTCAAACTCTGCATATAGTGTGCCAAGGAATGGGTTTGAGGTAAGACTCCATCAGCACGCTAACAAGTCACTAGCTGTTAAAGATGAGGAAATTGGCGTAAATAATAATGTAGCTGCAAAGTTAACAACTCTATTAGCCATTTTCTACTACACCCACGGACAGAGTTGGGCTGATAATAGCGGGGAACCATAACAATAAAATCCAATATACAGCGGATAATATTCACAAACCAACACAACTATACCAGTAGACAATACGTATAGATGAAACTGATACGGCCTTTCACCTACTTTACAATACAAATACTTTGAAATACTTCCGAACCATTAAAAGGTAATTAGATATTGATCCTGGAAACGGTTTTAATCGGAACCATGATAAACATAATCCAGTGGAGAATCACAACAGGTCTATTGTGGGGTTTCTTTCCCTTAGAAAGTGAGAAGTAGGTACTTCAAATAGTGGTGCTCTAGATTATGACGTCATTGATTTAACATTGTATCACGCCTGTATTTTGCCAACGGCTTAGACAATGCAAAGGATAGGTAGGGCAAATCTTTTTAGTGATGAAAACAACAAAGTAATTAATAAAATACTAGTAGTAGTAGTGATAAAATATGATGATATAAGCAGCCCATTTCACCGAGTGTAATCTTCTAAACAGAAACGTTTTTCAGTCAAACAAAACCCAGTAGAAAATAACACAAACATCATCATTTTCCTTCCCTTATCACAATTTATTTGAGGCCGGCGCAACATGAATTTTTCTTCCATACTGTTTTCTGTATTAGTCGTCATCTCGGTAGTCACAAAACTCTTAAGACAAACACCATGAGGAAACCGGCATGTCCTAAAACCAAAAATTCAAAGACATGTGAACTAACAACCCGTACTGGGCCGGTGTGGATTAGGGCCCACTTCTTCTCACCGAGATGAGGCCAGAGTCCCAGCAGTGGGAACGTTATAGGCTGATTATGCGGAAGTCACTCCCTTTCTAACCATAAAATAAAAAATTACAAGCATAAATCTGTAACACAGAATCAGTACGAGATCGCCCTGTTATCAACGAACACAAATACCGTATTGTTTATCAACGCAGATTAGGCGCCGTTAGATCTAGGTTGAGATAAAGTCGACGTGCCACTGCCAACGTGGCCAAGATTTGTTGGGCTGCAGTCAAGAAGCTAATACGTGTAATTTCTTTAGTAACTAGTACAGGTAGATAGGCTAATTTTGTCTAATACTTCTTTAATAGCAAAGGGTTTAGTAACCTAAAAACTAAGGAGGAAAGTACAAACAACAAGGCCAAAAGTGATGATATAGAACTTGAGATAGTTTTAAGGATTTAGGCCCCGGCACTTTCCTGTACGATAAAATGTTGGGATCACACAACATGCCCCTTTCTATATGGTTTCAAAAATTGCAGTATGAAACTGTCATAAATGGTCTGAAAACTTTACAGTGAAATATTGCACTGATCGTCTCCATGAGAACGGGACGGTACCTTAGACTCCAAAAGCAAACATAATGAAAAAATATAATATCATACGCATGCTAAAAAAAATCGAATATTTTTCCTGGAACTGGATCCTGTTCAATACTTCATATTAAACCAGACATTACTTGTCAAATAAAACCACAAGTCCCATGAACCTGTCTGCTACAACATCCAAGATTATAGAGGACCTATGTATTTTCTCCCACCTCGTTATCTGTCCTTTCTAAGACGAATCTACTCAATTAACTTCTTCGGAAGCGTCACCATGGCAATTAATTTCCGCAAACTTTCCGTCTGGTTTAATACATAATGCCATTAGGAACTTCTCGAGGTCAAAACCACTGCATTAAGTTGAATGGTAAAAGCTTTTTCATGTTTTCTCTTTTGTTGAAGCACGCACGTTGAAGAAGGCAAAGGAAAGTGAATTTGGACAAATCTTGAATGAGTGACTAAGCCCTTGAAATGATTAGATTGTAACTCAATCTAAGACCTAGATAAGATGTCTTCAGCAAAATCTGAAGGTTCACTATCATTTTATATTTCGCAAAACAGGAATTCTGCAGTCACACATGGACTTTTTTTAGGGTTCCGTTGCCAAATGGCAAAAAAACGGAACCCTTATAGATTCGTCATGTCTGTCTGTCTGTCTGTCTGTCCGTCCGTCCGTATGTCACAGCCACTTTTTTCCGAAACTATAAGAGCTCTGCTGTTGAAACTTGGTAAGTATGATAGATGCATTCTGTGAACCGCATTAAGATTTTCACACTAAAATAGAAAAAAAACTATACATTTTGGGGTTCCCCATACATAGAACTAAAACTAAAAAATGGTTTTTTTCATCAAACCCATACGTGTGGGGTATCTATGAATAGGTCTTCAAAAATGGTGATGAGGTTTCTATTATCATTTTTTTCTAAACTCAATAGTTTGCGCGAGAGATACTTCCAAAGTGGTAAAATGTGTGTCCCCCCCCCCCCGTAACTTCTTAAATAATAGAATGATAAAACTAAAAAAAAATATATGATGTACATTACCATGTAAACTACCACCGAAAATTGGTTTGAACGAGATCGAGTGAGTAGTTTTTTTTAAAACGTCATAAATCGTAAACCGCAATTTACCTTACAATTCAATCAACTGAAATATAAAATAAAAAAAAAACATTTATTTTTAAACCGAGAATACCTACAGGTTTGTACGGAACCCTCGGTGCGCGAGTCCGACTCGCACTTGGCCGTTTTTTTTTTTAACCTGGATACTAAAGCACTTTACAATTTAACAACGAGAGTTTTACACAAATTCTAGGACAAAATCGCAACAAATGCTTTCACATACATTTCGCCAGAGAGTTTTCAAAACCTTTTTCCTCATCGTGCAGTAAAAGCATAGATTCACGCTAACGTCCCTAGCCAGTTGCTACGCGGGATTCACCAGACCGGTAGAATGTCGCCGTCTATTTGCTCGTGTATGAGCAAATACGAACGGCTGTAAGTATTCGAGTTTGTGGGTATAAAATAACGGCTAATATCATAAACTGTTTGTTTGTGGAACGCCGTACGAGAAGAAATAAGCTTGCTCTTGTTCTTAAAATTGAAGTGTAGATATCCGGAATCCAATTAAACTTACACTTTCGCTTTGCACTTTGTGTTAATATAGCAGAAAGATAACGGTCTCAAAACCATAAACCTTTCATCCAATATTCCTATTGTTATTCTAAATTGATTGCTGAAAAATACCTAAGAGCGAAAATGTCTTTTGTATCGGGGTTCAGTTTTTGGTATAGTTAAATCAAATTCCTACAAATCTGCATTCCTTTCTGTAACTCCAGTACAAATGGGAACATCGCACTCTAATCGTATCAGCACTGGACCACTGGATGCACTAGACCGGTAGAATGTTGCAGTATGCGCATGCGCGCTAGACAGTGCGTGGGCGCAAGGATCAGTGCATCCAGGAATACTTGTGCACGATTTAGAAATTGAAACTATTTGAATAATGCAGAACAAAAACGTTTATTACTTTTTAACGGGTGTATAGATTGATGAAGTTTTATTGTAGAAAACAGTATATTGGATTACGCTAAATAAAGTAAAAGAGAAAACAACAATTCTCCTGTCAATATGCGTGTTGAAACATCAAGAAGACACTGCAAGCCTTGCAAAAACAGAAGCCAACATCTGGGCTGAACGGTTTAAAAAATAATTGTAACAACTTAACTTTAAAGCAAAGTAAATATTAGTCACACTACAATACTAAATCTGCGTAGTTCGCAGTTTATTTTATATAAACACTGTCCAACGTAAATAAACCCTAGCTCGTTCAAATGGGACCTGGTAAAGAGACTGGCGTTATCTAAATTGCCCCTTGACAATAACCCAGTTAAAGTTGAGTCTATTATCTGTACTACCCTCTAAAATGTTGAGTAGAAACTAAGACAAGAGACCTAAATGGAGTAGGGGACAGCCTTGGTTAAGGGTGTCGCCTGTCAATTGACGTTTAAATAATATGCCAAGGAAAAAACATGACAAAATATTTTTTTTTTAATTATTGTGGCGGATTATTTATGAAACCTTGAGAACCCTTAACATTCAAGTATGTCACAGTGTCATACGCGTTAGAATTTTAAAATAGTACGCCTAGATGAAAAGTTGAATTAGCAACAAAAAAATTTCACAAAATTCTTTTAGATTTGATATCAACCTTTACCACAAGGCAATAAAAGCTTGTTGATAAGATAACACCTTCAAAACAGATGAGTGTCGACCCTACTTTATCATTATCACGGTAGTAACAAACAATACATATCGTAATCATAACATTTGTAATGTGACAATCATTTTGTTGAGGAGACTAAGTTTAAAACGTGGGGGAGCGAGACAAAAGATTTTGACAAAGCAAGGCCAGAAATATACTGTGATAATCTACATGTTTCTTTGAGTTCTTTGAAAATTCTAGGATGGGCAGACGTCCAAATATATGTCAACACTGGAGATCATGTGATGATTTCATCGAAGTAAACAAACAAACTTTACAATCTGTAATAATTCCTTATATCTTGGCCCTGGCTGAAAGGATCATGATAACTGATCATAGGAAGACCTGTCAAAGCAATGGGATATCCTGGTAAGGTATCAAACCTATGACGGATATTTCAGTCTTTCATGACCATTTGATAGAACCCTCTGAGTGAAGCAACTAGAGCGAAAGCACGACTGGTACTGGTACGCGGACGGCAGATAGACGAGGATAATATAACGTGTGGAGAAAGAAGATAAAACGTGTGCGTGCGAGCGAGATATCATTATTAATAAAAACAGTCCAGCCAATAACGCCGCTTATTGTTTATTTATTTACACACATCGATCGCGTGATTTCGAGTGTCGAAACGTGTTGAATGTTGATGCTCACAACTTTACTCATACTCATCATTGTCCAACTATTTTGGGGCCAGCTTCCAAATATAGCTGATAGTAATTAACGCTAGTTTATCTAAGATTTAATGAAGACTGACAGATATCATTAGGCAGTGTTGCTGCGTCAGTTTCATTCATCTATTAAGGAGACCCATAACACGCGAAGCAATGCGTGGAAAAAAAAAGAATTCCGATAGAAAGTAGGTAGAAGATAAACAGTATTAGTTCGGGATACTCCTAAAGACTAATGGGTAGTTATAACTCTAGAGTTACCATCACGACAAGAGTTGAGTCTCCTTATAGCATCCGTACATTCTCCTGTTCTATTTCTAACATTAGCAAGATAACATGTCCATACGATAAGAACGTATGTATGTATTACAACCGTCGCGGCACATACGGTCAGACAAGCGTAAACCATTATCTATGACGTCCGCTAGGTCGCCAAACCTGTATTTAATGATAAATAGTACACAACAGACTGCTACATTAACAGCAACTTTATCATTAATCAAATAAAGATTAATATTGTACAACAACGTGTCGAGTCAACCTTTAAAAGTTATGCGACTCGAAGCGATTAGCAATCAAAACAAATAGAATTTTAAAAGGTATGGAAATAAATACAATGACATAATGCGCTGTACCTGACATGGCGCTGTACATGGCGAATGATACGATTTGTAAAGGAAAATGGCTATTTTGATACTGTACGTTTCTCGTGAATAATGAGTTTTGGAACTAGAAACGGAAAGAACAAATCAATGGTACCTTTTTCAACCATTGCATCGGTTATATCATAAGGTAATCTGACATATTTAATAAAGTCACTTATAGGCAGGATGTGCCCACATGCCACTTCCCTAGCTCGTCCCTACCGTTCATCCAATTTGGTCAATGAAACCTTAAAAGTTCCTGTTATTAGGAACCTAAGCCGTTCCACGCAGCGCAATCAAATCCGTTAAATCAACCTGATTGCGATAAAAGATACATTTGGAAAAGGACTCCTTTTAACTGTTTTGGTCGACCTTCATTAGTCACTCCCTGATGCCTGGTCATACTCCAGTTTCTTATAAGACTTGACGAGTTAGTAACATTAATAACCCCGCTTTCCTGGGTCGAACAAAATGTTCTCCTTAGCCTCGACTAGTATTTACTCGTAGATCCTGTTTGTTGTTTATACATATGTCAGTGCGACAGTTTCCCCTCCAGCTCGATATTATCTATTGCTCACAAACCAAACTTTTTCCCTCCCCCTCCCACTTCATGTCAATGAGGTTGACTGGTCGTTTGGCGCGTAAAGATCCCACTTGTTTACCAATACAAGCCGTGTGTTATTGCGCAACGGAACGTTGGCACTGCACCGCCGCGCCTGCGTGGCCTAGCGAATATACGGGAAGAGACTTCGTTTAGGCGCGCTTTGGTAACTGTTGCGGTCGGGAAAAGTTAACTAAAAGGAAACTTCTATAGCTTTTGGAATGTCGGCAGCCTCGCTTTGAAGAATATGATGTTTAGGCTGGTTTAAATTTGAAACTGTGAAGAAGACTATTGAACTTTAAATACACATTACATTCTTAATACATGTTTACCTAAAAATACCACTCCCTTGAGATTCAGACAAAATAGTTGGAAAAAATATTCAAAAGTCATCGACATACTTCAAAATAATTACTAAACAGAAAGGTTTTTTGTTATTCAAATCCAACCGACAATTAAGTTGCCAGTGGAAAAACTAGCGATTGATAAATATTGATCAAGTCATCGCGTACACGTGTGATAACTTAAACGATTAAGTAGGTAATCCGAAGCTATTTCTGTATAATATTCTAATTGTATATTCATAACAAAAACGTGATATTATCGAATTGTCTGTTTTTGTTCTTTGCGCTGACTTACTACTTTGATATATTTTAGGAATTCATGAGTTAATTTAGCTAAGAACTTTATTGAAACGCTTTCGTTCACTGAAATATGACTATCTTCATTATTATAAGTTTCAAAGGTTATTTATTTATAGTCTGCTGCTTTGGGTACAGTTTTTTTTTTCCCCTATGAAGGTTTACTGGCTATGGAACGAGTATCAATTCAATCGAAATTTCCTGTTAATTCCATATTGCCACCAAAATTTACAACCAAATTCTTTATTTAATTTTATAATCATCTCCTATCAGAGTCGTACTGAACTGTGCAACTACAGTTTGACGTCATTCACCCATCACCTCGAATTATCAATGAAATAATTAAAGAGTTTATTGATATCAATATGGCAACAATGAACCGGTATAAATTGGTAACACAAACACTAAGAGGAGTGTGTAGACGGTACTGTATACGCGTGATTTGGTGCCGTGTGTTACATAGCGACGTAGATTGATGCAATTGAAGAATATTCATTGTAATCAATATTCGCCCTTTGCATTTTCGATGTACTCGTCGTAAGTAAATGGATAATCTTGATTGTGATGGCATTACTTTCTCACGACCGCTTTTTTAAGGTCTTCTCTCGAGTATAATTCTCAGAGCTAATGTTATCATCGGCTTCTACCAGATAATCATATTCTACCCTGTCTGGACTTGCGCACGATTCGTGATGAGGGCGCCAGAATACAGCTCCGGAAATGCCATACCAAGTAAACACGAAGTAAGTAAGAAGCAGAATGGAAGAATGTTATTACTGCCTAGCTCCATCCCACTCTCTCTGATAGCAACTTAACTACTCAATAGTACCAATCAGCCACGCTGCAAAGTGCATGCCGTCAAAACAAACAACCGCGGCGCGCACGCTCGCCACACTAACCCGTGTTGGTTGCGTAAGCGCACACACAAACACAATTCGTCACGCCGAGATGTAAACACGTGTACAAGGATACATTTGTTTAGTAGCACGGTTGTTGTTAAGAGGTAACATGGACATTGAATGGTGTCAATGTCGGGATGAAGACAGTTCCGATTGTGGAGCGGTGATGCAAAGATCAGATAGGGATCTGTGCCGTTTGTGTGACCTAATTGAGAAATTCTCTTAACAGGAGATAAGTGGATTTTAAGGTAGAACGGTTGAAACGCAACAGCGTTTATACTTTGACATAAATTCAAAACATATACACGCTAAAAGACGTCGACGCCTGAACTAAGGCAGCTTCCCCAAAGATTGCCACAAAGGTCTTCGTTTCACTTGACAATGGTCTCCTAACGTTGCGTATTTGATCTAGCAGTGGATATTTTTCGACTGTAATGATAAAGATAATCCAGGACAAAACAAGACTGAGTCATTGAATGAGCCTATAGAGCAGTTACCCAGGGATAGCCAAGACCTCATTTGCCGAGGCTAGCAGCTACGTCAATGAATTCCAGACAATCTCAGACAATATAGCTAACAAATCAGGCCCACTTTAATTGAACTGTGACGTAATAACGAGAAACAGGCTAATAGATGTATCGAAGTAAACAATACGTAATGTAGGCGAGTCTCCACAAATGTATTTGTATTAAATCATGATAATAAATGGAGTTGTCATAATAATCTATTAATATTAATTAGTTTGGTACTTAGGGGATGAACCTATGACCTATTTCGTGTGATGGATAGTAATGAAACGAGGTGATTTAGTGCGCTAGTCTCCTAATTTAGTTCTCGGTAATTATGGCAGAAGTTAGCTTGTGAATCCATACTTTCCAAGTGGTCAGTGCCCAGAGCGAGATATAGCCAAAGTATAGACGAGCCAAATGTGACAATCAGATGGGACAGGCGACTATGGCAGCAGGTTTCTAAAGATCTGAAATGGCATCCTAAATCCGGATGAAAAGCGAAATACTCTCAAAGTTGGAACCCTGACAAAGTACCTACAGTTATCTAAGTATTAATTGTAGTAGTGGGAGTTTTGCACACACATTTAAATCAACTTCGAAATATTGGATGAAAAGTTACCATTTATGAAAAAGAGCAGGTACTCAAGCATATGGTATACATGTTCCATTCATCTATACTGTAGAGTACCTGTGTAGCATTGAAATCTAGAGCCTATAGTATATCTAGTTAGAGATCTCGAGCGACCTAGTTCGTTATACTATCAATACAAGCGAGCAAAACATTCAGACGCGTAGAACGACATTAGCTAACATAGCCGTGTGCGAAGTGCGAATACAAAGATCTTAACAATATGTGGGTAGTTTTCCATTATGGGTGAAGGAACGGAAAATAAACAAAGGAATACTGAGAGGGAATTATTCTGTTCATATTTAAACTGACAGAAGACTAGCAGTATAATGCAGGACATACTAGACGACCAGTCTGTTAGGACAAGCTTTTAGAGCAACATTAATTATGTCATCTCTAGCCAAGCCATAATGGTCCAACCAAAAGTGTCACTCAAACCATTATTTCGACTTATAAAAACACTAGATTCTGCCCGCGACTTATCCGCGTCAAATTTTTGCTCCCCCGACCCATCCCGTCGCTTTGTGATATTAGTATAGTTTTGATCTATAAAGTATACCATAGCCAGTCAAGCAATTTTTTGTCCGTTCAACAATTTAATTTAATTGAATGTTTTAATTTCAACAATAAACTGCAAGAATATTTCCTTCGCAATACCGACCTGCATAGTGACCACGCAGCATATAGGTGCAGCAAATCATGATAAACCTATAAATAACCCAAAAGAGGAAAAATACCGACGAAAACAACTGAATGATTCACTTGATATGAATGTGTACCTCGTAGTCTCGTAGTGCTTTCACTTTTTATCCACCTGCCGCCATACACCACCTTTTCCTGTTACACTTTCAACGCTCAAATTAAATTTATTGAAAGTTCACGGAACTAATGTGATCGAAAAATTCAGGCCGGTATTCTTCAGTCAAAACTACGTGAAAAAAATCATGAGAATTTCGATGTAGAGGAAAAAGAGATCAGTTGGTTATTTTGATCAAAGACAAGGTCGTAGAAGGTCGTTGTTAACCGCTAATTAAGTATTGATAAACAGACCGCAAATATAACGAAAAATCGTTCGTTATTTTTGTGGTCTGGAAGCTTACAAAGCGGATGTATTCTGCTACTCATTCCTATGGAGTAAATCCTGCCCATGTGTTAAAATTAAAAGCAATCTCCGGAGTGGCGACGTTTCTATTTCGTTCGACACACGCTAGGCAGGCTATATCCCTCTACATCTTGATATGTTTTCAAACGAGAGAAAAAATATCCTTTCCAACAACACGCTTAGTGAAAGAGACAAGAAATTCTCAGCCAGGAACACGAAAAAAAGCCAAGTCTAAGTTCAAGGCAACTTCCAAAGTCCTACTTTCCCATAGCATGAGATCACCGGTTCTCGTGTAATAAACTCGGCTCTGATAGCCATGTGCATTACGCCCAAGGCTGAACACCACATGTGACATACATACTGAATGCAACTGTACATGTTGATGCCTAGTAAACAACATTTTGTGGTTGCGATTGTGATTGATGGGTTTTCTTGATCTGTGGATTGTGTCGAGAGATCTTGTATGTTGGATTGTGTGTGTATTTGGTGAAGTTTTCGGGAAAAATGTGCATACAAATGGGAAGAAGGGCGCGGTGTTGTAAAATTCACAAGTACTGGTGGGATTTGTTCGGGAAAGCTCAGGTTGAGGGAAAGGGTAGGTTTAAGATTAATAGAATAATTAGACAAATAGGACGACCCATGAGTTGAATAAAGAGTCCTGTGTGAAATGACATTGTGGCTGTATTGTGTTTTTGAAAAAAGCATTGCATTATATTAGTCAAGTGAAGAAAATAAAAATTTTGAAAGCCTAGGAATCCTATCCTCCATATTAATTCCTAAAAGTATCTGAGGAGTCCAAAGCCCTAAGGGATGATAATAGCTAAATATCACGCTTTTATGAGCGGTTGGTCTTGACCCAGGACAAAAATAGACTAGGAAAACGGGTTACTCTAACTCGAATAGATTACGAATAGGGCGATAAAATTATAATTTTACATTAGACCCACTGTAAGTACTTGGTTAAGTAGTAATTTGGAATTTAAGTTGTACTTAATGACAATGTGAGACCACGTTGGACATTACATTACCGCATTCATAAGAGAGTTCTTTGAAGAGACAGGTATACGAGATGGCATCTCATTCTCATCATCATCATCATTTCAGCCGAAAGATGTCCACTGCTGGACATAGGCCTCCCCCAAGCACCGCCACTTCGACCGGTTCTGTGCTTCTCGCATACAACGGATTCCTGCGGCCTTCACCAGGTAATCGGTCTACCTTGTGGGAGGCCTTCCAACGCTACGTCTTCCAGTACGCGGTCGCCACTCCAGAACCTTCCGACCCCTTCGGCCATCTGTTCTGCGAGCAATGTGCCCTGCCCAAACTTAAGTGGCATCTCATTCTACCTTGTCCGAAATAAACAGAACTCTTTCCAACCAATTAAAAATTACTTTTGAAAATGGCTATGATTTTAGGTCTATGTCAAATCCATCTTTTGACTGAACCACAACCCGAAATCACCGAATGCTGGGGCTGGGGCATAAGCGTCTCTTTTTCTTGTGCAAATAACCATGTGTCTATGCCAGCCTCGTCCAGGTTCTACCCGCGGTAGCAACAATGTCGTCCGATAATTATTACGAATGCAAAAATGAAAGGAAAAGTACCGCGGTGACACACTGCAGTGCAAGCGGACGCAATAAACGAGGGCTAAAAAAGCGTCATCAAAAAAGAATTCTATACTAGGACATTCAACTATCTCCGAAAACTGAATCACATGCGAGTGAATGACGTCACCACGCATCATGGACACAACAACGGTATATCAACATCGATGTTTAGTTTACCGCTTAGTCACCGTTACGAGGAATATTATGAACAGGTAGCACCCTTATTGGTTTAGCATATATGGAACATTTGGGCAAGTCAAACACCAGAAATAATGCAAAATCTGTTTTGGTTACAGTTTACCTGTTAGCCTCAACCAAATTGATATTGATCGAGAATAAATGGAAGCCGGTTGTTTACCAAATAAATCAATGACGTCATTTACTGCTGAACAGCTAGACATTTAAATGGATTCCTTATCTCTCTCTCTCTGTCTCACAGTGGTAGGTAGGTACAGAAGGGGTATAAAAAAAAAGAGTGTAGTTTTAAAAAGGGTTAAAAACGCCCTAACATTTCACCCTGTTGCACCGGTCATGCTTCAAAACGTAGGGAACTTTAAAAATTGATTCTTTAGTAGGAAACGTCCGAAATACAAGTCAATAATACAGGTACTAGGTTTGGCCAGCAGCTTCGCCCGCGTGGAGATCGGACATTATCCTGCGGGAACGTACTACCGGGATAAAAAGTACCCTATGTGTTATCCAGATTACAAACTATCTGTGTGCCAAATTTTGTCTAAATCTGCTGAGCCGTTTTGGATGATTGAGTAACAAACAGAAAAACTTTCTATTTTATAATATTATTAGGATTAACATCACGGAATGAATCAGGCTGCCAGGTGCCTATCACGTTTCAAGTAACAACTCAATTGGCTAATGCCCATAGTGCTATGTTGGCGATGGCCTAACCCGTTACTGTATATACTTGTGTAACATACCCTTACTTTGTAAACACACTGTAATCAGTTAATGACTCATTAAATGTCAGTTTACCCCTTCAACTGTGTTACTAACAGGTATGTGCTAGAAACTTCAGAACACCACCTGCTGCAATCCTTATTTTTTGCTTTGTTTACATACATTTGGTCAATATTGATTTTTTCTAGAACATAATTTTAAATTAAGTAATTAATATTCATGATATCTTAGGTTTTTTTTCTATTATTAGTTACTGGGACCCTAGAGAAGATTTGCCACAGAAAAGAAGACTATCTTATTTAAGGGTACTGGTGAGCATAAGGTCCTGAGTATGTTTCCCAAGTTTAGCAGAGTCAGAGAGTTTTCTTCCATATGGAATTTCTCTGTAGCAGCTTAATGTCTGGGTGCAGACCCGGTTGATGGTAACAGGCCCACCCCTATTATGGACCCCATGGGACTTAAATATAACTAGCGAAAAGTCAGTGAACTATGGGTACACCTCTGCCCATGGTATGTGAGGCCTCGCCCGAAATGTTTTTTTTTTTTGCTCAGCGGTCAATTTCATTGTGAACTTCCATTTACAGATATGTACAAATATAAATCAATGCGTTTGTAAATCCTATCTAATTGACTGCTCTCTAAGTACTATGATATGTTTACACCTAATTAGCAAGATAAATAGATAATAACATGTGATAAGTTATTAAGTTGAATGACCCTCAATAGCAAAACATTGCATTAAAACTAACCTGTTTACTTCATTAAGATAATTAGTTAGTTACTTAGTAGGTCAAAATGTTAGTCTGACCTTATGTGAGACTATAATCATGAAGGTAAGTAATTAAAAGTATTTGGAATAAAAAAAAACACATTGTAAGTGAAATGTTGGTGTACTATATGTAGTACACCTAGCCCTTCGGGGACTACATGTGGTGTTATGTTTGTTAGCAAAATGGAAAATAGTACAATTCTAAACCTTAAAATAAGCACTTATAATACTAAACTTGAGGGCCTCAACTTGGTAGACCGACCCAAATATATTTATGATGCTTAAATGATTAGTATGGTTGGTTCATGCAATGCAAGCTTATTTAGTTGCATCAGAACTGTAATCATGGCTAGACCTAATTTAATTTCGAACATAAATCATTTCAGGTTGCATCTCAATGAATACTGATTTGGTTAAGATATTGTTAATGACAGAATTGTTAGTACTCTGTGTTTTTCTAAACAGCTTACATACGAAAGTGTACATACTGATTTATTCATAATCATTTTATCCTGACTATTCTAAGTTAGCAAGCACACCATAGGGTTCCTAACGGAGGAATGGCATGGGAACACTTTTGCCTTCCAATTTGCTTTACACTACAAAGTAGAAACATATGAATTTTAACCTTCAATTACATCATTGAATATTGAAATCTCATCACCTCTTGTGTAATGTTGTCATAACAACAATTATAATTATTAAATAATAATAAGTAATCTCTATAAGTTAGTTTATGCTAATAACAATGGAAGCTCCTGAAGCATTTAATCACATTGTTGCATACTTCCCTTTATTATTTTCCTTCCTCACACTGATTGTACTTTTGGAGACCTAGGATGATATTAGCAACATAATTCCAAATAATTCATATTATTTTTGCAAATGAATCTGTAAGTACCTGTATTTTTCTAATTTATTGGCGTGACTTCGTCCACGTGAAATTTCTTGTTCTCTCGAACTCATCCCGTTCCCGTACCTCGCCGCCCCATGCTATTAATTCGTTTTCAGTTAGCGTTCTTTTGGCTCGGATCCTTAGGATCGTAGCGTAATATTAAGTAGACTATAACCTTCCTCATGAATTGGGCTATCAAATGCAAAAAGATTTATTCATATCCGCCTAGTTGTTTCAGAGATTAACGCATTCAAACAAACAAACAAACTCTTCAGCTTTGTTATATGTATAGATTAATATATAGATCAGGGGTTCCCAACTTTTTTTTGTCTACTGCCCACTTTAAGAATAAATTATTTTTTAACGCCTCCCTTTTTGACTTGTCGGTGTCTAAGAGTCTTCCTAGCTAGGTAGATGAAATTATAAATCGAACCCAAAGCCCTACACAATGCCCCCTTTTTTTTTCTGGGTCTCTTAGCGCCCCCCTTTAGGCCTGCAGCGCCCACAAGGGGGCGTTATCGCCCACGTTGGGAAAGACTGATATAGATAGTTAAAGAAGATTTATGTTTGGCAGACCTACAGAAAGATTCAGGTTCTTCCATTCTAACTTTGATTTCAGAAATTATGATACGATAATTAGGACTTACAAACCAAACAATATATTTTGCTTAGGAATTCTTTCATCAAGCAATTATCAATAAGAAGACAAGTGGTGCCACCTATTGTGTTGATTAAGAGGTAGAAGATCATTATGTTCATAAAAACTTTTTAACAAAAAATTAAACCGCCGAAAAACTGAAAAGCATAAAATAATAAATCTTAAAATTATGAGTCGGCGCTGAAAAATCAATGAACAAGGATCACTCAAAGCGCGACTCATAATTTTAAGATTTATTATTTTATGCTTTTCAGTTTTTCGGCGGTTTAATTTTTTGTTAAAAAGTTTTTATTTTATATTTTTTTTGGCTTTATTGTACATACTTGGCAAGATATACCGTATCCAACACAAAAAGAATTATCAAAATCGGACTACTCTGTATAAAGTTATGCGTGTTTATACATTACAATCAGTGAGAGAACAATCAATCATCCCCTGTTTTCCGACATTTAGGGTTCGATTTTGTTTTCCAAATTTATATGGGACCACCTTGGGAGTATACCCTTTCCAATAAAATAAGAATTGTCACAATCGGACCACTATGTAAAAAGTTATGCGTGGTCATACATTAAAAAAAAAAAAAAAAATATACGCGTCGAATTGAGAACCTCCTCCGTTTTTTTTCGTCGGTTGAAAATTGGTCATCAATCTACAAGTTCACCTCTGCACTTGTAGATTTCCATTTCCTCACATTGTTTCTATGTGTATTAGTTCCACTAATTGAGTTATTTGCAATGCTTTTATCAATAAGGAATAGAGTAATTGCAAATGGTGGTAATACATATGGAAGCAATTACAACAATTCTAAAATCTATTAGTATCAATAAATAAAAACAAAAAGTTGTTTGTTAGTAAACGCATCAGTTGTGAATGGCTGAACCGATTTGGTTGTTTTATGTTTTAAAAAATATGTACTAGTCTGAATAGGTCTACATGCAAAAAAAGTGGAACCATTTCAAGCTAAACAGAGTTTTACGTATAGGATTTTAGTATCAACTATTGAAATTTGGAACGGACAATGTCTGTTGGGCCACCTAGTAGGAAATAGAATTGTATTGTGCACTAAATACAGTGTATTTCCATTTTTAATTTGTGGCTAGATTAGAAAACCTACACTTTTTTTTTAAATATCTGTAGTACCATTATTTCACTTTGTATTAAATGCCATGTTAGAGACATGGTCTTTACAACAAAGTAACAATTGAATATATATAACAAAGCATGCTTTTTGAATCAATGCCAATTCAAAATAAGAATAAAAAATCTGCTTCTGACAAGAACTCAATTTAATTATAGCTAATCAATATTTATTTAGTGTATAAATAGAAATGAACACAAAGATGACCTTGGATGTTCATATTCGTAAAACTAGATAGACATTAATTTTGCATGTTGAACATGTTCAAAGCGTTTGAGATGCAGGTTAGGCAGAGAAAGAAAAAGAAGGGTAATCAGTCCTGCCGGGGTCGCGTGATTGTTCGAAAGAGATACCATGGCCCCCGGCACATGGGCAACTGAAAGAACACGGGTGGGTTTTAATCAGTAAAAGTCTGACACGCCCTCCCGCTCCGCCCAGAGCGGGAGAAGTCATTTGATGATTTCCCATCCAGAAAAAAAAGGGTAATCAGTAGCTCCATACTTAGATTAGCACACCAACTTCTAATCCTTATGGGATTATAGGTGTGATGCTGTTATAATTATAAAAATTAAAATATTGCTTAATGAGAATTTGAGAAGAGATATTCAAATGCATACGCCGCTACCACATGCATGCAGTGACGAATATGATGCAAGTGAGAGACTGTATGAATAATAACATTTTATAAGGTTTTTAAGTCAACAACATACAATATAAGTAAGTTGTTTTGATTGTTTAGAGGCTATTATTTTATTTTAAGATTTATGTTTACTGTAATTCAGCTAAATTTGCAGTAATGTAGAATTTGCAGATTCTGTATTTTGTTAGACTCACAAAATTATGTTCAAGTAACGAACAATGACTTGCGAAATCTTACTGAATCAACAATAACATTTCTATGTATTGCATCATACAATCAGCATACAACTGTCTTGGATGTATCTTATCTGTAATATATTGCTAAAATTAACTAGTAACAAGTGATAATCATTATCAAACTATTCATTAAGCTTGGACATTGATCGTAAAAATTGCAAGATTTTGTTTTTGTTTACCACTTCTAGATAAGGCTTAGTGAATATTTGCAAGAATATTGTTGATGTTATTTTCCTATAATCAGTTAGCTCTGGTGACTAATTAAAATTCTGTGAATTTTGTAAGAAAAGAAATTATATTATGATGCATACAGGACATATTATAACAAATGGGCATGCAAAACAAACTACAAAAAAATGGATATGTGTTTTCATGACATTAAATTTATAGCAATGCCAGACATGTCCAAGTGGCCAGGTGTAAGTCTGTATTTGTTCATTTTAAGACTAGGAATATGATTTACATAAGCCATATGTGTCAACAAAGATTATGAACACTACCTTTTTTTTAAACAAAAATACAACAGGTGGGTTGAACATAAACAATATGATTTGTTTACAAACAAAAGCTAGTGAGTGCACGTAAATGTATGTTGTGATAGCCGGCGGCGCCGCATGCGGACTCACCTCTTGGGCAGCAGCATAGCGGCGGAGCCCTTGCGCTGGAACACGCCGTCCACCAGCACGCCATTCTTGCTGTTGCACGTCAGGTAGAACTCCGGGTGGTCGTAGAACAGTTCGAGATGTCTCCGCGATATAAAACTCGAGTGTCCCATGTTAACATCCACTTGGCCTCTACTAGAGTTCCGGCCGATCACGACACGTTTCTGCCGGATGAGGTACTCGAAGTCGCGGCCGTCGAGCCTCGCGATCGCGATGGGGGCTGGCTCCTGGGCCCACTGCACCTTGGAAGGCGACGGGGGCGCCGACTTCAGCGAGAGCAGCGCCCACGCGTCGCTCTCCGAGCTTCGCGTAAACTGAGCCTGGGCCATGGCAGGCGCGCGCGGACCGATATCACCAACGCTGTCCACACGCGGGGCGCGGACGCCTTGCACGAGGGCACATCACAATACCGCCGCGAGAACCGCCGCCGCCGCGTCGCGACCCGGATATCCGGAACCTGCCGAACCCGTGCCTTTACAATTTGAGGTTACTGACGGGACGCACATGCGCAAAGTTTCTACTTGTGCGGTAAACAAGAATTATATAAACCACCACACCACCACGTGATAATAATGTATACATATACCTAGTCCGGAAGAGCGGATCGATACTATAAAGTACGGATATGACTTATATGAACGAAATATTAACCTTTTGGTTGTTGCACAACTGAATTTTCGCAATTGGACCGAAATTAGACACTAAAGTAAACACGAGGCGAGAACAAAAATAACCAAAAACGTCAGTTCGGCATACGCAGTTTACAAGTTCGCCGCGCCATCTATGCAACATAGCAACAAATTGTAAATAAAAAGTTCCGTTCCACGTATTACGCGGACGCGGAAGAAGCACATTTTTAAGAAATTTACAAAATAGTTTACGTTCTTATTACTTTTGAAACTTTACTGAAAACTACTAACAATTTTCAGAAACGTCTAAGCCTCTGTGCGTTAATATTAAGTAACTTTGATTTATTTTAAGAGTCGGGATGTGTTTCCAGGTGACCGACAAGTAGAACGGAATTATATCAATAGTGATACGCAACAGAACACACGGGACATCAATTGTTTAAATATCGATTGTTTAACGGCAAAGCGTGTGAAAGAAAAAAGAAATAATAATAATTGGATCTTTAATAATAGAATTTAAATATCGTACTGAACTATTAAAACTCCATTCAAGACAGTTATTAAGGATCTTAATTGAGTTGGGTCGTTATTTCATGTTAAATATCTTGAATATAGTTTCCACAACATTTATGACTGTTCGATATGACTTATTTTTCGACAAGTAGAACTTAACAAAATAACTTTGATTAAAACTATATCACGGACATTAATTTTTTTTAGAACTTAACGTTCAAAAATAATAATCGATTAGTTTGTCTATGAAACTTTCGGACAACACTACAGGAAAATACGCTGACGTCATCGACTCTCTGTAGTCTATTCACTTTGTTGACATTAATATTTGAGTTTGTATCGCAAATTTTGTAAAGTGTTTTTTTTTTAACTGAGCGATGAAAACGATAACTTACAATTAGAAGCAGTAATTAGGCGTGCATTTATTGTTGCAGTCGATTCCCATATCAATCACAGAAATAAAGGTGAGTTTTAATTCAAGATTACCGCGAAATTTAAATTTTTATCTAATCTTATAATCTGCCACACGAATTTTCTCGTGTAGATAAATCATCGTATTTTTTAAATAGTTTGTCCAACTATCCCCTTTCGCTTCACTCCGACTGAAATTTTATTCATTGAACAACCGAATAGTTCCCACACTTTTTTATTCGTTGTTATTTAGAAAACTGGTCAAAAAATATTTCTAATACAATTATAATTCCACGTCGCACTCATAGTTTTGGCAATGGACTTTATTCCTATAATACCTTATGTGTACTTACATGAATTAAAATACTTTTCGACCTACCTCTGATTGATTAAGCTTGGAATATTGCCAAAGTAGTTGTGTATTTCTCATTGTTGACTTCATGTATTCTCTTCGAACATTGCTGTGCCCGTAGCATGTTAATAGCGCTTATTCTCAGAAATTCGTAGACATGATACATAGACAGACAGAACAGTTAGAATGATAAAGGCATTAAGTAGAAGGTTTAGTGTCCTGCAATGCCCGCTTCTTCTTCTGAGCATGTTAATGTCCATTTGATTGCTATCAGTTAGCCCAGAATTTGGCTACGAGCTTAGCGCTTTCAGTAGCGTCCATCAACTCATGTAGCATGCAAACAACAGGACATGCTGGACAAGATATCAAGTGCCCCCCGATGGTTTGTGGAAAACCGGAAAACTAGCTGTTCATACTTTTGTTCCAGTCTTATCAAGGGGTGTTGTGTTACTGGGTTGTGAACTTCAGTTAGGCTATAAAATACTGATATTCAACTACATCTAGTAGCCAAGTAGTAGTCTGGAAGCTAACCCCAACATAGGAAAAGGTAAGGCTGGTGAGGACTTGTGATTCAAAATAGTAAAGTAGTGTAATGTTGGATAACTCTTTTATTTTATTGCTGGTATTATAGCGAATCTGTCATCCTGTTGTTGTCACTGGCATGATAATGGAATAAAAAAAGTATTTATTTTGCTACCTGACCATTACAACTGACACAGATATGTGGACTTGGCCCTCATCTACGCTAGGAATGAATGAAAATTGCCTCGGCAATCAGCATACATCACGTTTTGAAAGCAGTACTGATAAAATTAAATGGCCAGTGTTAGCCTGGGTTGATACACATGAACTACAATTCAAAGTCGGGGCGGATAACTCTGGGCCACCCCTGCTCTTTGCCAGGGTCGCGAGATTGTTCGAAAGAGATACCGTGACCCTGGCACATGGGCAACTGAAGGAACACGGGTGGGTTTTAGTCAATAAAAGTTTGACACGCCCTCCCGCTCCGCCCACAGCGGGAGAAGTCATTTGATGATTTCCCATCCAGAAAATAAAAACCACTGCTCTTAATAAGATACCTGGATTGTACAACTTGCTTTTAGTTTGTTGTGCACATGATGTGTTCAAAGTGTTTAGTAAAGTTTGACAAGGGCTATGCTTTATCTATTTTCTGGCTTTCACTGTACAGTATTGGTCTCTTGTAGCCCATGTGGGTTCATTTAAAAGGATCATAATGGATCATCTCATATCTGGTCATCCTAAGCAAGTATTGTTTTATCAACACATACATGCTGATCAATACATATTGCAATTGAATTCCCAGATATGACAAACACTCCAAACTGGAACCAACCACATACTATCCCAATCAATATTACAACATTTTAATGTTTTTTTAATTGAGGAGGTGTGGAACAAAATGTGTCATTTACGTATTTTGCTCAATAAGGTTTTTTTTTTAATCGGCTCAAAATGTTAAATTAAGACATATAAGTGGTAAATAAAAAAACATAAAAATTGCTTAGATCAACTTGAATATTTATTTTCTCAATTTATTCAAAAAGATAAAAACTGTAAATGACACCTTTTGTTCCACACCTCCTCAATTGTATATCACAGGCAAGGAAGGAAATTCCAGAAATCAAACAATAATTCAGTGTACGAAAAATCTTTATTTGGCAAATATTTGATTATGACTAGGCGCATATCACAGACGGGTAGCAATTACATAGAAAATACAATAAAAGAAGTGACAGTTGCAGTAGTTAATACAACACTGTCTAGCTAGAACATTGCAATTTCACTGACCTGTGACTTCATACTCAACCTTGTTGTTCTTCAGATATGTATTTTTGGCTATTTTGTTCCATTTTTTGGTATTGTTCATAAGTTTTTAAAATTTCTAGTTTTGTATATGTATATGTTTAGGGTATCAATAAAAATTGGCCCATAGGTGTAGCTAAGGATTGTGTCTAGTGGGGGGGGGGGGGGGGGAAGCGGCATAACTAACTCTACAAGGCGTAACCCTTACATCTTAAACCATTTATAGAGGCCCTAAAGTAAAAAATTAAGCCACTGGTCTATAATGTCATGAATTTTGCCAAGGCCAAGCCATACATTTCGAACAAGATGAACTTTTTAACAGTGAAAGCGTTATTTAAGTCTTGGAAATCAAAAAAAAAAGAAATTGGTGGAATTCATTTATTTTCGAAGGGAGCTTTAATTCTGTTAATTCTAGCAGTAATATTTTACTGAACTAAAATCCGTAAGTAAGCTCTAGGTTTCGATAACTAGCCAGTTATTAACGAAATCGACGTTTTTAGGTATTAATAAAATCCAAACTATAAAAAGCTAAACAAATAAAACCTAGTGTGTTTTATAAGACCGCTCACGACATCTTATTCTGAGAATTTGATCTCTCTAACGTTATCCAGGCCTAAGCTGGGCATGGCTCAATTCCTCCCACCCCACTCCCTTCTAGTTACGCCCATTACAATAACTGAAAACGATAGATACAATATTTACACTCAACATATAAAATGCATGTTTCTACCTTGTTTTTATTGCGGGGTAATCATACATTTCACACCTCCTTCCATAGACCAGGTTGATTGTAGAAATATACTTTCTTAATTTTCCTCTCTCAACACATTCAAATAATACGAACTTGGTAAACCGGACTGATCTAATTCTTATTGGTTTGAGAAACATTCTAGAAAATTACTCTCTTTACCTTTGAAAGACATATGTAACTGTGATAAACGATGATTATTCATAGTTGCACAACATGCATATACAATAGAAGTATTAGTTTTTTGATATACAAACTTAACACCAGTGCTGCCACTAAATAACTAGAAAATAAAGGGTGCATTTATGTGTTTTCAATACTGGCAACTTGTGTATTAATACAATATTTTAAAAAATAGTATCAAAATACAACTCTCTACTAATCATCCAACTGCGTCAAGCTAGCAACTCCTCTATTGATCCAATGCTGTTCCTTTAAAGTTGTCTCCAGCGTGATGTACATGACAAAGTTGCTGGAGTGTCCTGTGGTTGCTAGCACCCCCTTCCTCTCACTAGTCTTGTAGATAGGACAGAAGTAGCATGGAGGGGGCTTGAACTCTGCTATGAGAGCCGGTTTGAACCAAATTATAGGGATCGTATCGAAAAGAATTTTCGGGTAGGATTCATCCATTAGCATCGATTCACGGTTCCATCTTGCGCCTTCAAGGTATAGGCCCTGTGGGAAGATGCGTGTTAGTATTTTGTAAGTTTTTTTTTTCGCTTCATATCTCGAGGGTTGCAAAACTACTGGCGTTGTTATTGTGAGCTTATGTATTGAGCGATTATACGCAGTTACGCTGTTGTTCGGTGAGAAAATATAAAACCGTGTAAATCAATAGTTACGTGACACGCATGCATCCAAACTTCCAAAGCGTCACTTTATTCGTGCCATTAAGCGCTCCTTTACCACAAAGCACGGAATCGCCGCATCGACATCGTCTAGAAGGGCAGTACTAATCATTTGTGGCGCCGAAAGTGCGTTGAGCGCACTACATCTATCAAGGCCGCCGTTCAAAGCCGTCAGTTTAAATACGATCAACTGTGGGCTATGGCACCTTTAGTTTCTGCGAGCAACTTTACCCATGAGTACTGTTCTTAAATAATATCTCTCTTACTAAACATCTGTTTGCCGCTATTTAATATTAAAGTAATACAAAAGTAGTAAACTCAACTATTTGTCCATTTTTTTCAGTAATTGAGAGGATATCTCATTCATATTGTTATTTTACTTATGGGTAAAGTTGCTCATGAATAGTAAAGATGCCATAGTTGACATTACGTTATCTGTGTCAAAGTGTGGAGTGAATGGTGCAGTCCTTCGTTTGTATGGAAACTGTTGACAATGCTGCCTCTAGCAGCAGCCGCCGAGGCGTGTCCGTGCTCTGTGTGCATTACCCAATCGATAAACTTCCATGCATATTCCAAAAGACATACCCATATAAATACGCTGTGTTCGTGATCCTCTTTATCCATTTCGAATGGTTGCTGCATGCGATTTAAATAAATGACACGTAAAGTATAAAACACAGAAAACCCTGAAGAAGTTGATCTGAGATCATTGAAAATCTTGTTTCGCAAGTTTCCATGTGCAATTTTCCTGTTGTTTTACTTACTAGGCAGGTACATAAGATATTACACAAAAACACACATTGGTTTCTAAATAGCCAACTCATTAAAATCTGTCATCAAATCTTATGCCAACATGATTCGGTTTTTGCATCTTACAAGGGGAGTGTCAAACTTGGGAATCACAGATTCCCATCACATTTATATATATTGTAGGGCAGGGTCCCCTTAATAAATATATAAAGCGGCAAGACGCCATTCGTTTTTATTATTGAGAAATTTCAACTCAAAGTTCTATATGTAACTTAAGTAGAAGGAACCTTTTTACCGGTTGCAGCAATGGTTCCGTGGCGTAGTGGTAACGCTCTTGCGTACTGAGCGACCGGACGGCTGTTTAAGCTATATATATTGCATCAATTAAATTCACCAAAATTTACAGCGATGATCCAGTATGCTTGGTTTGCCTCCAAGTTGATTGATGAAAGGAAAATATTTATGAATGTAAACCAATTGTTCTTCTCTATAAATAATTTGAAGACAAAATGTAATTGCAACAATATTAGTTTTATAAAATGTGCGGTTTGTGATAAAACTTTATGTTTTAAATGTTTCTATGATGATTATCATCCAAATGAATGTTTAGTTACAAATGATTCTGATGATGATGCAGAGAGTGAATAAGTATAATATTATGATTTTAATTGTAAGTGTGTTATAATATTGTAATTTTCGAATAACAGATTATTTTTGATAATATCGATTACTTTGTTATTATAATTATTACAAATCCTATTTTTATATTTTTTTGTATTTTTTCCTAACTTAAAAATAAAAAAAAATATTTATAGAATTATTAATTATTTATTTTTACATTAAATTATTTATAAATTAAAAAAAAACTCAACCGGGACTTGAACAGCCGTCTGGTCGCTCAGTACGCAAGAGCGTTACCACTTCACCACGGAACCATTGCTGCAACCGGTAAAAAGGTTCCTTCTACTTAAGTTACATATAGAACTTTGAGTTGAAATTTCTCAATAATAAAAACGAATGGCGTCTTGCCGCTTTATATATTTATTGAGGGGACCCTGCCCTACAATATATATAAATGTGATGGGAATCTGTGATTCCCAAGTTTGACACTCCCCTTGTTAGTATGTTGATTTAATAAAGCCTGATTAACACGGTGCAGTTTTGCCTGTAGCATACCATAAACTGACCGCGTACCGCGAGGGCTGGTCTGAGGTGGCGCAGGAAAAGAGTTCCTGAAGGAATTGGGCGGGGCCTTTGCCCAGCTGTGGAACAGTACTGGCTAAACAAAAAAATATATATAAGCCGCAACAATGAAAGTTGCACCGTCTTTGTGTGAAACCAGTGTTTGGGCGACCTTACGATGCTACAATTTTATGATATGCCAGAGGGAAGAAACTTGCGTAAATTAAATGGGCTTTACATGAGATTTGATAGTATATTCAGGATCCGGCTCCTTAAACCCGACATAGCTGATCCAAACATACTTTTTAATTGCCAATTTGGCCTGCTCGTGACCTCGAGCACGCATAATGGAAAGCTATGCATGAGGTCTAAACGTAACCAGATTATGCCTGTTCACCCTTAATTTGAAGGCTGACGGGTTGTAGGTTATTAACTTCATTAATAACAGCTTAAACCAACCTTGCAATACACCCCAAAGTCGGGTTTGTCCTCAGATTCCGACTCCAAATGGGTGATGGTGAACTCGAAGTGGACCTGGTCGATAGGTATCTTATTGTGTCGCGAGTAGTTCTGCAGCACGCCAGTCAGGAACGACTGCGTGAAGTAGAATCCAGAAATCCAAAAGACGATGGGGGGACCCTCGTCAATCCAGTCTTGTAGGAAACTTAGGCTGGGAACGAAATAGTCATATTAATACTAACGAATTGTGGAGTGATGATTTTTTTTGTCGTTGTTTTGCAAATAGTGTTGGTATCAATCATTGTAAGAATATATAAGGAAGGTTCGAGGTACATATATAAGGGTTACTGTATAAACTCAGTCATTATAAGACATGTATTTTGTCTTTCAATTTATTTAGAACTAACTCCTGCACACATATGGCACAGTTAAAGCTGATAGGTATGGAGAAGAAGTGCAAATACATATAGCTAATATTTTCAGATAATAATGTATTAGAAAAACAATTTAAATGAATTATGGTCGAATTTCTTCCATTTCGCGACCACTAGTGTAAATACGTAATTATGGTGACCAATGGATCTCCATAATTCACCTAGATCACCCTGGGTATCTAAAAGTTGCAAAAACGTTTAATAATTAATCAAAAAATTCCGTTCCCCAGAGAACCACCATGTCGGAAAAGGTGCTGGACGAGAAAACGTGGCCGCAGGAAGCTGAAGCAGCCATCAACGATATCCGCAAGCACGTGAAGAGTGCTTGCATATCGCCGAGACTTCACAGCAACAACCAGAGGATCTTTATCAACCTGACTACTCTGGAGAATTCCGACTATTGCATTGAAATGTCAGCTAACGGATTTAGGGTCGTTGGCAGGAAGTACGATGATACTACCTTGTCTAGTATAGAAAACATGAATTATGAGACTCCCTACGCTCTCCTGAACAATATCAGCCAAAAGTACAGGGAGTCCTTCGGAGGGGAGCTCATGAACAAACTCCTGGACCTGGCTGCTCGGAACTCGGAAGGTTGAATGCTCATCAACATGATGTAGTCCTGTGTTGAACGTAGGCCTATCCCAAGCCCCATGACAAAGTTGTTTGCTTAAGCAAAATTGAGGTTATGTTTACGTTTGAAATAAAACTAACTTGCACCTAAGTATCATGTATTGATCTGTATCTGTAATCATTGTATAAATAAGTTCTGTGTGTATTGTTAACGTTAAGTAAGGTTAGTTTTATTTCAATGAGTAACATTCAATTAAATATCAAAAGTATTATAAATAAGAAATCTGAACAAATCAGGGTTAAACGCGTCGATTTCTTAAAGATTTATCGACAACTTTGTCGATTTTTGATTGTTGAATTTTACGGTGGAAATGTGTCAAAATATATCACCTGTCAGTATTCACATGTGCTATAATAAATGTTTATGTAACTAAGAATATATAACTGTGTAGAACTTTAGTATTACTAACGTGTTTCTAGTGGTGGATGCGATCTGAAACTATTAGCATTATAGCGATCATCTCTCTCGGTATTAAAGATTGAATATGTTTGAACTGTGTATGAGTTCTTGCATGTGCAATGTATGTTATCTAAAGTTTTTGGTCAAATTATTTAAGACTGGTGAGCATCGCATACTTGCTAGATTCATGTTAGATCCAGTGTTTTTACCACGAGCTCTGCAAACTGAATGTATACTTGTAATAGTTTGAAGCGCACTTAAATGCATGTCGAGGCGACATGACATATGAAATAGCAAAATAGCACGCGGCAGTGGCTTACAAATTACTCGCTTCCTGTTACGTGCTACCATATAGTTCAGTACGCTGAGCTCCTGAGTATCGTATAGAATCATAAGAAAGATTCTATTCACACATATCTGTCTAGGGACATCTTGTATGAACAATATCATATTGCCCCAAACAATTGTCGATAAATTATTCTAACAATAGATTTATCATCAAGGCCAGTAAGATTATGTATATTACGAGTATACTTATCATAGACTGTGTGTGACTAATGTGAGAATGTACTCTTGATTAACAGTACTTGTGGTATGGCCCAAGGTAATGTTTCCATTGTGTTGAGTGTTTCCTAACATAACGTACGGAACAGAGTACAGTATCTGGCCATAAATGTGGCAAATCGAGTTATAGAAAAACTTCAGAATTGTAAGCGTTGTTTCAAACACTCATGATTATAGTTGTTAATAAAACGGGTTAAAACTACGACCACGTGGGTCGTGCATTGATTACGTATTACGTTAAAAATTAAGTTATAAATGCTATGAAATCATTCACAATTTTTATAAATATCTATCAATGTACCCACATATCTTACAACTTTTTTAGGATTAGACAGACAGAATGTTTTCAGTCTGTCTAATCCTAAAAAGTTGTAAAAACCTTGATAAATTAAATACGCATTATTTATTAAATAAAATATACATTTTAGGAATATGTTGTAGCTGAGAATTAAAATAAAATGTCTGATTAGGTTTTATACAGCCACTGCATATTTTTAGAATGTATATATATTATTTTATATCCTAAATCAGGGAGTAGGTGTAGTCTAGGTCATTTCGTGTGAAGCTTCAGTGCATTCTACGCGTGTGGTTTTAAGTTGTTTTTAACCAAAAAGACGGTTTAAAACCAAATGGTTTAAAAACCGGTTTGCATCTCGTTGGTTAACAATTAAAATTCATTAAATGCTTTGTAATAATGATTGAATTAATTGAAATAATATTGAAAATAATGAGGTTTTAATTAATATTTTGTAAAAAAAAAAAAAAATTGGGTTTCAATGTGATTTCGAATATACAGTAATACTTACAGTTTTTGAGAAAATACCGAAAAGGTAGTTAGTGTGATTTACCTTACAACCGACGCGACGATCTATACCCATGATACTTGTGCGACGGTCTCTATTTAATGTTCGATATGTCAAATTTTGCGCGGGTACTGTACGATGTGGCCGCTTGATGCTTACGTTAAATGTGCAACAGCTTTACACGGCATTTTTTTAAGTACAATCGTCTATAGACTGAGTACAAACATTGTGTACCTCCGTAGTTTGGGTGCATGTTATGGCTGGCTTATAAATATTGTATTTTGATCATTATCTAAATGTAACTAAAAATGTGCTCTCCTTGTCGTACAATACAGTGTTACCATTGGGATATCATTTAGTACACAATTCTGAACCCTCCTTTTTTGGCTGGGATAAAATGACTTCTGCCGCTCTTCGTGTCAGACTTTTACCGACTTAAAACCCATTCGTGTTCATTCGGTTGCCAGTGCCAGGGCCAGGGTAACTCTTTCGAACAAATCGTGACCCTGGCACTATTCTGAACCCTCTTTCGTTGAAATTTTACGACTGTTATAAAAAAATTTGCTGTTCGATACATTTTGACCGCATATGTATTGTACTTTTGTATGTAACTAGATTTTCGTTCATGATAACTGACAAAAACTTTCTACGCTTGAGGTGAATTCATAGTTTACAGTTTGCACGTATGGTATAAATTACTGTTTTAAATCTTATATCTTTAAACGAGCAATTCTTGTATATATATATATATATATAATCTGAATCTCGGAAACGGCTCCAACGATTTTCATGAAATTTAGTATACAGGGGGTTTCGGGGGCGATAAATCGATCTAGCTAGGATTCATTTTTATAAAATGTCGTTTTATTCGTGTTTTCAATGATGAACTTTATCGATAATCAAGTTGATTATTGATAAAGTACACAGTAAGTATCAGTAAACATAAACTTATTACTTTAAACACAATTTACCAAAAAATACCGAGCTAAGCTCGGTCATCCAGATATTTAGTATTATCAGTGTTATTACACATTCCCCACTACATCTATCTGTTGAATTTTAACCAATGCTAAATGTTCAAATCAACTACTAGCTCTCTATTTCATTCTTGATTATATTACTTTTTAACCAATGGTCTAATGTAACACGGCCTAACAATTTAAATTATTTAAAAAAATATGTATATTGAGCCCGACACCATGTCCCCAAACTATCATCTGTTTAGACATAATATACACAATATAGAGTAGTGAACTTGTTTGTGATAGTAAAATAAATTGATATAATATGTATGTTACGAGTTTCATTTATAACGAAACTAGCTGACCCAGCGAACTTCGTACCGCCTCAGAATCAATAAAATGTTGTGTTAACTTATCAGATCCCACCAAAACAAAGCAAAGAGCACCAAGTACCATATACCCTTGTTAGACCAAGTTATGAAAAACTGGTACTTTGAAGGCATAAAGCGTTTTCTAGCTACCACACACCCATGATAGGTGAGCTCCTACCAAATTATGCCAACCTGGTACTACGAACACATAACACGTTTTCTAGCTACCACACACCCATGTTAGGTGAGCTCTTACCAAGTTATGCCAACCTAGTACTTCCAAGACATAAAGCGTTTTCTAGCTACCACACACCCATGCTAGGTGAGCTCCTACCAAGTTATGCCAACCTGGTACTACGAACACATAACACGTTTTCTAGCTACCACACACCCATGTTAGGTGAGCTCTTACCAAGTTATGCCAACCTGGTACTTCGAAGACATAAAGCGTTTTCTAGCTATCAAACACTCATGTTAGGTGACTTTGTATTCTTAAATCGTAAATTTTCTAATTTTCCGCGCAATTTTTTAAATTTTTTCTTTCATAACAACCTTCTCCTGACAATAACAAACACAACAAAAAAAAAGTGAAATCGCTCCAGCCGTTCACGCGTGATGGCGTGACCAAGGGAAATAGGGATTCATTTTTATATATATAGATTTAGACATAATGCTGGAGATGGTATAGAAATGCAGTAGCAGGATTTGTGGACCCAGCCGATGTTTCCAGGGATGTAATAAAATCGCGGCACGAGTTTTTCGTACTGGATCTTTAACGCGCTGCTTAGCGCCATGTTGAAAATAGAACAGTAACGCATACTGTTCGATTTATCGACGCGCTGACATGTACTCTAATAGATTCTCAATGCTCGATTCTACATCTGGAGTCGAAAATCCAGTGCGCGGAAAAATACCGTCCACGATTTGATAACGTCCGTGTGTACGTCGCTTTACTACCAAATCCATACTAATATTATAAATGGGAAAGTGTGTGTGTCTGTTTTTCCGTCTTTCACGGCAAAATGGAGCGACGAATTGACGTGATTTTTTAAGTGGAGATAGTTGAAGGGATGGCAAGTGACATAGGCTATTTTTCTCTTTCCAACCCCCCACTTTCCTAAAATGGGGGGTGGAACGCGCTAATCTCAGGAACTACTGGTTCGAATTGAAAAAATATTTTTGAGTCGGGTTGCCTATTTATTGAGGAAGGCTATAATATATAACATCACGCTACGATCAAAAAAAGGAGCAGAGCAGCATCAAAAAATGGACGAAAACTGACAGGCTGCGATGCGTCGGGAAGGGTCAGGGGAGCAAAAATATAACGCGGACGAAGTCGCGGGCAGAAGCTAGTTCCAAATAAAGCTGCAGATGGTTAAAATTTGGAGAAATAGCAGTTGCGGGTTCACGTACTGATCAAATGATTAGGACCTAAATACTGTTACGAGCTGGGGTTCGGGATAAATTAATTTAAACCAATTTACCAAAACACACAACACAGTTTAATTAAATAAACACAAATATCGCAACTACAAGAAACGTCACTTGGAATCACTTGTTTCGCTTCGCTACTGTATCACTCGAATCGTATTCGGTTACCCCGAGGGGGGTACGAACCTCGGCTTAGGCAATCGCTGATAGGGGGGGCAGCAAGGGACTGGCTGGATCTGAGTTAAATTATTTATGGACTAATTTAAAGCTAACGGCGCAGCATCGCGGGCTGGCTCTTGCAAGGGTCGGGAGGGACTGTTAAGTCGGGGTCGCGACGACGGACCTCGGCGGCGAGGTCGGTACGGTTTGTGTCTGTGTGCTGGTCTAGCTGTACTGGTCTCTTTTCGACTCTCCTGGAGGAGAGTAGTGGGATCATCAGGATCGGTAAGAATGTGCCGCGAGCGGCGGACTTTGCTAATACGGGAGGGGGTGTAAGTAGCTGCCGCCACAACCAGAGGGTTGCGGTGGGCTACGGCCCTATCGAAATAGCGCTTCGAAGCGCGTTTTATGTATTGATGGATAGTCGGGAGTTTCATATCTAAATGAAGATTGATATTCCGAACAAACCAAGGCGAGCCTGTGGCTTGACGGAGAAAGCGGTTCTGGAGAGTCTGCATCCTATGGATGAATCGGGGCTTGGCATGTGCCCAGACTGGGCTTGCGTATGTCATAATCGGCCTGATACAAGCGGTGTAAAGCCGCTTCTTACACAGAAGAGACAATTTACTCCGCTTGTTCAGGACGCAATGGAGCCTACCGAGAGCGAAAGCGGCCCGCGAGCGAGCCTGCTTTATGTGCTCAGAAAAGGTGAGGTGTTCGTCGAGGATGACACCTAGATATTTGGCTTGCTTCGCCCAAGGGATCTGCTTGCCGAACATTGAGATGGGTCGGGGTGGGGGGTGATTACGTCGAGGTCGGGTGTAAAAGACCGCCTGACTTTTATCGGGATTGACTTCGATTCGCCACTTCCTGAACCATTCGCCGAGCTCGTCGACTGCGGTTTGGAGGTAGCGAACCAGCGCTGTGTCACTAAATCCCGAGAAAAAGATGGCAGTGTCGTCTGCGAACAGAGCTAACCTTGCCTTCTTGCTTCTGGGGATATCGCTAGTGAACAGCGTGAAGATGAGGGGAGCTAGTACAGAGCCTTGAGGGACTCCTGCACGAATCGGGTGAGGGGAGGAAAGTGCCCCTTCGATGCGATAGCGAAAGGTGCGGTTCGCAAGAAAGTCTCGTAAGATGAGCACGAGACGGTCTGGCACTCCGAGTTGGTACAGCTTATATAATAAGCCGTTGTGCCAGACTTTGTCGAACGCTTTCGCTATATCGAAGTATACAGCGCCCGTGAACATACCACGCTGAAAACCAGCATTGATATGTTCGACGATACGGTGTACCTGATGGACACACGAGTGTTGGGTTCGAAAACCAAACTGCTCGTTGGGAATGAGGCCCTTGGTTTCGGCATAATCTCTGAGTCGCTTATAAATAAGTCTCTCATAGATTTTGCCGAGAACTTTGAGCAAACTGATGGGGCGATAGCTCGTGGGCTCGGTTTTGGGCTTACCGGGCTTAGGGATGCCAATGACGGTGGCTTCCTTCCACGCTTGGGGGAAAATGTTATTACTCAAGGCACCATTGAAGATGGTACACATGAGCATAATCAGGTGCGCGGGGAACAGCTTGATCACTCTGTTGGTGATGCCGTCTGATCCGGGGGCTTTACGAGATTTCAGACCCTTGATGATCTCGTGCACCTCGTCAGGTGTGACAGGGGGCAGGGGATCATCAGGGTCTTCAACGGGCGGGAGTGAGGCTTTGCGTTCGACTTCCGCGTTTACCTTATCGACAAACGCTTGGTCTACTGGCTGCGAACTGGGTGTGCATTGGGCTTCGAGGCTATCGGCTAGGCATTCAGCCCTGTCGATATCCTCGAATGCAATGGTCGCATCGGGGCGGGTCAGGGGGGGCATAGTGGAAAACTCAGAGGATTTCAGTTTCCTCTGAAGTTCCCAGAAAGCGAGATGAGTTGGCTCTAGTTCGCCCACCATCTTGTCCCAGTTAGCGTCACGCAGCTCAGTCACACGTGTCCTTACACCACGCTGTAAGTAACGCATGTGAGCTTTGTTAGCGTCACAGGGAAAGTTGCTGTAGGCACGAACGGCCGCGTTCTTCTCTGTCAGCAGATCACGTACATCGTCGGGGAGCTTCCATTTACGGTCACCCGTATCTGGAACCTCCCGTGAATTTTCGTTCACGATCGATTGTACGTGCTCCGTGAGAGAGTCGATCGCGGCCGTTGTGTCGGCGACAGAGTCGAACTGATCTGGGATAGAGTCTAAGTGATGTGACGTGTTAGATTGTAAGCGTTCGCTTACTTTCTTCCAGTCAGTGATCACTTTAGTGGCGGGGGGTTGAGAGGGGTCGCGAGTACCTAATCGGGGGGCCAGGTTCATGACTACTGGTCGATGATCAGAGTCGAGTTCGTGAATAGCCTCTATAGAATCCAACCTTAAGTTGATATTCTTAAGGAGTGCTATGTCAAGAACGTCGGGTAACTGATCGGGGTCGAAAGGAAAGTGAGTGGGAGTCATCGGGGCGATGACGTCAAAGTTCATGGTAGAACAGAGGTTGAAAAGTTGCCTACCTCTAGTCGAGGTCCTGGTGCTATTCCAGGCGGGATGTTTGGCGTTGAGATCGCCCGCTATGATAACGGAGTCACTCATGCCGAAAAGTTCGGAGAGGTCATTAGTGAGGAGTTGAGGGTCCTCGGAACCGTCTGGGGGAGGGAAGTAAGCCGACACGATAGTGATTGGCTGGTGGCCTGTCAGTGCTAACCGACAGGCCGAAACTTCTAATCGGGAGAGTTGGGGAGTATCCATAGGTATGCAGTACAGGGACTTCCTATAGTATATGAGGGTGCCGCCTCTGTGACAACGTGACCTGTCGTTGCGAACTAAACGATAGTTTGCAATTTTCGGGTCACGATGATGAGGTTTTAGGAACGACTCTTGAATGAGTAAAATGTCTACGTGATGGTCGCGGAGGAACGTGGCGATCTCATCACGTTGGCCGTGAATGCCGTTGGCATTAAAGAAACCTAGCTTTAGGGAACGGGGTTTTTGTCTAGTTAATATTCCGCGACTATCCATAATGGGGGCGTTGGGAGTTCATGACATGGATTGCTTGCGTGATCTCGGGATACGCAGCATAAATTGACTGGATTCGGAACAAGTTGCCGCCGGCGGCAATTAGTTCCTGGGCCATCTGTTGGGCACGCGGGGAGAGGAACGTGCTATAGGTATTGAAGGTCCCAGTGATAACGTTAAACGCATCAAGGGGAGCCTGACCTTTCCTCTGTACGGGTACTGGTCCTGCCATAGGGGCAGTGGGGGGGGCCGCGGCGCGAGCGGGGGGAGCGGTCGCGGGAAAACCGGGGGGCGTAAGGGGCGCGGGGGCACGGGTACGCGGGTCCACTAATGGAGGGATGGGAGCGGGCTTAGGCCTGGAGGCCAGTGGGGGGAACTCCTTCTGGGAACTCATTAGAGGCCATTGGGAGGGACGCTGAGGGGCCAGTCTCACGGGGAGTTTGGCCGAGGGGGATTCCCTAGTCTGACGAGCGTCGAAACGCTTCGCCAATTTAGGGGAAGATGACTTGGGGGCTTTCGGGCAGCCCCGGTAGTTTGCCGGATGACCGGGCTCTTTGCAGAGCACACAACTAGGTGGCTCGGTGCAAAGAGTGCGGTCTTTAGGCCGGGTACAATCTGCTGTACCGTGGTCTCCCAGGCACTTGACGCACCTGGGAGTAGCGTAGCAGTTGTACGCTGAGTGCCCGTACAGTTGGCATCTGTGGCACTGGCCAATGATGCCTGACTTACGGGGCTTCTCGATTTTAAGGCCTGACAGGTTACAGACAGACCTTACATTGAATATGGGGTGGTGACCCTCTGTGGGAGGGCACACCACCAAGACCATATCAAAGGCGGTACCTTGCCTGGACCGGTGCATTCGATGGACCTCTGTGACAGGCACGTTCTGTCGTTCGAGGTCCGCCTTAATATCGCTGGTGGCGATTTCGCAGGGGATCCTGCGAATCACCACCCTGGTCAGTCGCTCCTCGGGCAAGGAATACGTGTGGAAGGACACGTTCCTGGCAGAGAGGAGCCTGGTCAGATCGCGATAATCGCCTGACGTGGGGACTGATACTTTGATCCCGTGCTGGGTGGCACGGGCGCTAGTATAGTTGACCCTTTGGTCAACACACCATTTGGACACCTCCGTCCACTTGGCCTTGTCCTGTATAAATACAGGGGGCGGTGGAGGGAGTTTCCTGCCGGTGTTTGAGCCAGAGGGTACGGGCTGGGCGCTAGTTTTAGCGCGGGGCGCGGCAACCTTCGCGGAGGTTGAAGGCGAGGGGCGGGAGGGGGACGCGTTGGCGGCGGTCGCCGGCGGCGTGGAGGGGATGGACGCGGTCGCGGTGGCGGGGGTCGCCTGCGTAGCGGGGTGGGGGGGGTTCGCGGTGGCGGAGGTCGCCTGCGGGGTGGGGGCGCGAGACGGAGGAGCGGAGTCCTCAGCCGCTATGATTTTAGCGGCCGGGGCTGAGCTGCTCGCCTTGTTTTTCTTGCGCTTGCTCCCTTTGCCCTTAGTATGGGAGACGAGCTCGTACGTCTCTGCGTCCGAGGACGAAGAGGAGTGCGAGTCCGTCTGGGGAGTGAGCGCGGCAGTATCGGGAGGAGTTGTGGGTACATCCTCCGTGTCCATTTCACACGGTGCATCGGTGGAGGCTGGGGCCTCGAGGGCGTCGCTGAAGTCAGCGATGCCCGGGCTAGGCGGAATTACGAGTTGCTCAGCTCTGTACAACTCGGAGAATTCGGCAGCGAAGTCTTTGTTTTTCTTTATCAATAAAAGAAAAACAGAGACAACCGCTCCGACCTCCGAGTGCTCAATGCTGAGCTGACCCGCTAGTTCAGCCAGGAGCGCCTCGATCCTAGCAAGTCTCTCCGTAGGATCCATGGGTTTATCCATGGCGGAGGGGAGGGGGGACCTAATCACTCATGAGAGTGATCCTGACACCAAAACCCTACTCCTACGTAGCCTAATCCCCGGTGGGATGCCGGGGGTGAGTGTTACACTCCCTGTCGGGTATAGACAGGGAGGTGATCCTGGTGAGCCCTAAGAGTGACTCCCGTCGCCAATCTTATTGTGCGAACGGGTTCCTAACCGGTCATGCGATGGGTACTGAAGGTACCCGACCAGTCTAGTGCGGGGGGTATAGATATACCCGCGGCACTAGTACGCGGCTGTGGAGGGAAGACTGTCACCGGGGCTGACGAGGGAAGCCCCCAAGGCCAGCGATCCGGGACCCGTCCAACTTTCGTCTAGCCCTGAAGGGGATAGACGGGTGCGTTGGGTCTGCACCCACTCGGCTTCGTTGGCACCGTTAAGGTATCCACCGAGTGACCACGAAACTGTGGATTTGCCCTGAAGGGGCCACAACACAACACACGTTTTTGACGATGATTCTGACGAATCAAAATACCACTGTCTTGCGAACAAGACAGTACGGTATTAGACTGAATCCGACCGAGAAACAAGAATTCCGAATTTTGCGATTTAAATAAATTTAAATCGCAAAATAGCGGAGAGTAGTCGGGGCGACTACGCAGCGTGGCGCACGGAGCACAACTGACGGGCGAACGAGCGGCGGGCGGTGGAGGGGATACGCGCAGCGGAGCAGCAGCGTAACGACCTTCCAAGGCGGGCGTCGAGCGTAGAATGACTGCTTGTCGGCCCGACAATCCGCTATTTATATCCCGAGCAGAACATTCTCGAACATTCGACACCGCCACAGTGTAGAAGCTTCTAGTAACTTCCATTGAACTGTTTAATCCCACTATTCGACAATAGATGGCAGTAGCGTCTACGTACAATTTCGTGTAGTACTTGCTACTCAATAACAGATGGCGTTAGCGTGCCATTTCCAGTAGTTTCTAACACTGCCCCGTCCTTAGATGGAATTAGCGTGATGTTTCTAGACTTTTCGATTTACGTCACACTGCCCCTTTCTGAGACGGAGTTAGCATGATGCTTCTAGACTTTACGATCTACGTAACAATACTAATGTATTCTTTATAACGTCATACAGAAATATTTTTTCAGAGGTTCACACTACAAAGAAATTATTCATCGTCACTCTCCTACCTCTATCCCAATTTATTTGGGGTCGGTATCACATGTCATTTTCTTCCAAACTTCTCTAATAGTCGTCATCTCGGTAGTCAAATCAAAAGTCATTTATTCAAACTAGGCTGAAAGTCAGCACTTTTTGAACGTCAAAGTTACATAAGACAGTCCCCCAAAACGCCCGCCCTTCATCACTTCCTAGTGCTTTAGCTTGGAAGAAGTCACCCCTTTCTATCTATATAATAATTCACACAGTCCATTCATCGTTTCTTCGGTCTCCCTATACCCTATAGCCATCAAATCAAATCAAATCAAATTCATTCATCGACATTCATACTCAAAACTTTCCTCACGACATTTTCCTCATTCCTCTGTATCACGTGCCAATACCATGGTAACCGATTTTCACTACGAAGAAGTGATCCGTATTTCTAAGCAAAATATAAAACCTATTTATAAGTAACCTCTAGTGTTGTGGCGCCCACCCGGCGCGCGGCGCCGCCATTTACCCCTACCTCACATTTAGTTCGACACTTTCCAATGAGATGGCGGGGTACTGTTTTGGGCCTAATCGAAGTGATAACATTCTCCGCCGTGGAATGACTCGCGGTTTTATAGTAAACTAGCTTTTGCCAGTGGCTTCGCCCGCGTGGAGGTCGGAAAGCCTATATCCTTTCTCAGGCTCTAAACTATCTGTGCTCCAAATTTCATTTAAATCGGTTCAGGAGTTTTAGCAGGAAAGCGAGACAGACAGACAAACAGAGTTACTTTTGCAGTTATAATATTAGTGTGCATTCATACGTACCTGGCATAGAGGACACCGCGACCATGGAGGCGGTTCTCCGGGGCGAGACCGAACATAAGCACTACGTTTGGCCTGACTCTTGCGAATATCCCTATAGCGATTTATTCGAACGCATATTTTTTGGGAGTGAGGGGCTGCGTTCGCGCTGTCCCTCTTGCTAATTATCGATTAAACAGTTCATTCAATGACTTGAAACGATTCACCTAATTTTCAAAATGCTTCATGCATTTTAATAATCGTGGTAATCGTTTCTTTTTATTTATTAAAGTTTGAAGCATACAATACAGTTAACTCGAGTACAATGTGAACAAGTAGTAGAAAACCCAGGGAAAGCCAGCCCAAATTACGGGACTTGTTCCCATTGACCGAAACGCTGTTTTGTCATTGTTCTTGAAAGTTATCAAATCTCTTCCTATTCATCCTGTATTCTTGTGCCCAGTTTTAGTTAGTGGTATAGATCTTATAGAATCCACTGGATGCGGGAAGCACAAAACCGGTCGAAGTGGCGGAGCTTGGGGGAGGCCTATGTCCAGCAGTGGACGTCTTTCGGCTGAAATGATGATGATGATGATAGATCTAATCGTACAAATAAATATTTTAGGTATGTATACTTATACATTGGTTTGGTGTATTGGGATTTTATTGATTTTACTGGTGAAATTTATTGCTACATTGCTAATAGCAATCTATTGATGTATTTGTTTATATATATGAGTCCAGTAAATTGAATGAAACTAATTTATTTTATAGCACCCTTACATACAGCCGATTTCTGGAACGAAATCATCAATGCGTTTAAGTCAAGTGATGCGATTCGCTGTTACTAATTAATTCAACCAATCACAATAGTTCACGCGAGTTTGACAATTTGTTACTTAGTTTTAGAGTTGATTTTCGATTGAAGAACAGAAAGTTTATTTTAAAACACAGCAAAAGATTCAACACTTACCGGGAAAGCAAATCAGCGACATAAGAGCCCAGCGGCTTCATGGAGGGGTAGGACCTCGCCTTCCAGACGCCCGGCACGATGCCCTTAATGAAGGCATTGTTGCACTCCTCCAGCTCGGCGCTCATGATGGCCAGGCCCTGCGCCGCCAGGTGCACGCCGTGCAGGGTGCGCTTCACCACGGCCAGCAGGCGGTTGTAGCGGATTAGTTCCTGGGTAAAGATGTCACTAGTATTTCAACTAGGCCTTTTTTTGAAGATGCCGCGCTACAACGAGTGTTAGGGTTGTCAACTGAATTTTTCGTAAAATTGAAAGTTAACTATAGCTTAGACCTTCTAATATTAAATTCTCACACCGCGGCATTGCTGACATGTTCTATGTTTTTTGTTACTGAGCCGATTCCTTACAAAATCGATTTCTGATTGTTCTTGCGTTTCCTAAAATCGATTCTGTTTTCGTTTTAGCAAGTTTATTTATTCATAGTGTTAGTAATATTTATTCTAAGCTGTGTGAGGCACACCGATCCTGCGGAATGTCTTCTTGACTGCATGCAGTCGTATTCATGGCCCCAAGATCGGGGAGTCCTACCTATCAGTTAACGCTCTAACACTGCTGTTGGGGCTGGCGCGAACACGGCGTAGCAGAAATGCGCATATCTTGCGTATGATGGCCGAAACGCAACGGCAAACTTGCCGGATGCGCTACAAAAACGCGGAAGCACTATCAACACCTGGAACGTGTTGTAACAAACACACGCACACAGATAACCCTCTTCGCTATCGTTTCGAACGATACTGAGAGCTCCTGTACTTACACACAGATTCACAGCTTCGTGAGAGGAAAACAGTATACCTGCTTGAGCACGGTGTTCATGCTGTTGTAGTAGAGCACGGGGTACTTCTCGGAGACGGCCCACACGTCGTAGAGCGGCGGCAGGCGCTCCATCATGTCGCGCGTCATGTCCACCACGCCGCCGCCCTCGCCGCCCTCCGCGCCGCCGCCCGCGATGATGTTCGTCTGCGTCGTCAGCGTGCCGAACAGCAGCTGAGGGGACAACGCTCTTTATTTCTGCTCAATCATAATAGGAATCACCCTAACGGATGAAAATATCGAAATACTCTGGGACATCGTAACGGAGGCAATAAAAACCGCTGCCCAGGAAACAAGCTGAGTTCTTAAGGTATTAGTCTAAAGTAGGGACTATCCTGAGTTCTTACGGCATAAGTCTAAAATATGGCCTATCCAAAGTGAATTCTTACGGCATTAGTCTAAAGTAGGGACTATTCAAAGTGAATTCTTACGGCATTAGTCTAAAGTAGGGACTATCCAAAGTGAATTCTTACGGCATTAGTCTAAAGTAGGGACTATCCAAAGTGAATTGTTACGGCATTAGTCTAAAGTAGGGACTATCCAAAGTGAGTTCTTACGGCATTAGTCTAAAGTAGGGACTATTCAAAGTGAATTCTTACGGCATTAGTCTAAAGTAGGGACTATCCAAAGTGAAGTCTTACGGCATTATTCGTAAAGTAGGGACTATCCAAAGTGAGTTCTTACGGCATTAGTCTCCTTGTTGTCCTTGGTGATGTCCGCGTTCTCGTGCAGACCGAACACCTCGGGCTTGGCGATCATGGGCAGCGCGCGGATGTGCTCCAGCACCGAGTTGTACTCCATGGACGGCGGCATGCAGTAGTTGCCGCTCGGGGAGAACGAGTACCTGGCGTGGCAAGGGGAAGGATATCACGGTTATTGAAAGGATACAAAGAAGAATTTCGCGGCGAGTAAGTTTTCATACACATGAGCGACACGCGTCAACGGCAGTAACAACTACAGTTGTCGACAACGTGCCGATCGTGTATTTAAGTACCGTACTTAAATTACGAGCGGCATCATCAGCAAATATTTGTCTTCCAAGACTCCCACTTAATCTCGCGCTAGCGCTTTAGTATTTGATGTATTTGACGGTTTTATAAGTTAACTAGCTTCTGCCCGCGACTTCGTCTGCGTTAAATTTCTTGTTCCCCCGACCCTTCCCGTCGCGTCGAATCGCCTACCCGTGCGATTTTCCCCGTTTTTGCATAATTTTTCATTACTGCTCCGCTCCTCTTCCTTGTAGCGTGATGTTATATAGCCTTCCTCGATAAATAGGCTACCCAACACAAAAATAACTTTTCTATTCGGACCAGTACTTCTTGAGATTAGCGCGTTCAATCAAACAAACAAACAAACTCTTCAGCTTTATAATATTAAATATAGTATGTATAGATTTTAGAAATTTTAAAGTATTCTGGCCAGGACATGTCTGCCGCATGCCAGACATACTGAGGGCCCAAATAACACAGAACTGGTGCCCTGAGAGGGGCTGACCACATAAGAGATAGCAGGACGAGCTGGATAGGTTCCATCAAAACAAAAAGGAGGACTCGCGAGTTTGCGAATAATGGAAGGAGTAGAGGCAGGACTTTACCCAGGAGTGGGGCAACGTAGGCTAATAAAAAAAGTTGTCTTACTCAGGCGTAGAAGTGACTTGGTCGTTGTAGAAGATAGAGAGTAAAGACATCAGGAGTCTCCTGTCCTTGTCATCAGTCACTCTCCCTCCGTAGTTGCACTCGCCCGCGAGGTAGTTGAGTGCGTCGAATGGCGTCTCCGCATAGTCCGTCAGGAACATCTGTGGATCAGTTACTTTCATTTATCATTTAATGCACGCAGATGTCAGATGGCAATGACACAGACAATAAGTATCATGCTGAATAGTTTGGGTTAAATAACTACTAAATAATATTTCAGGTTAAAAGTTAGGGTCGAGAGTTCTATAGAGCATACCTACACAACTTTAAGAAAGTGGATCAATAGCTGTGTGATTGATGTAAAAAGATAAAAAAAAAACGACGGGTTACACTCCGGGAGTGCCGGCAGAAGTGAAAACTTGAATATTAACGTTGTGCATTTTTCATATTTTGGAATGGTTAGGGAATAAATAATTTTGCACGAATTGCTTTAATTATCAGTATAAAAGTACTATAATTTATGTGGTTGACTACAATATTTATTTATTGCGCTATCGTACATAAACATGACAATCTAGACACGCGGGAGCGTGTCAAGCCAAGTTCAAGTAACAGAACTGGCGAGCAGCACCGTGTGTAATATTACACGAAACCTTTTGGAGCCACTTTTGACCGCCTCATAACTCAAAAACTATTTCACATAAACGTGTCAAATTTGGCTCATACATTGAGACTTGCGAGATACATATGTGCTCCAAATTTCATAAACACATCTCAAACGGTTATTTAGATATTAACGTCCAAATATCGACATTTTTATCACTGACTGGCCTATAGATCAAAACTCTAACCCAGTTCCAGGTGACCTAGGAAGTTGAAATTTGGCATGCAGATAGGTAATTAGGTGAATACATAGGAATAAATCAGAAACTGGAATTTTTTTATAATTTTGCTATAATTTTTCACTTAATTGATTCTATTAGGAACACTTGTAATAAAAACCATTTGGTATTAATTTTGTTATAAATAAGTACCTACTAATAATTTATGTACAAAAAGTAATGATATCCCACCCAAAACATAAATGTAAAATGAAAGCCAAGTTCAATATTATGATATATGCCTTAGTTGTTGACTTCAGGGACAAAAGAAGTGAGATCTAAATGGGTGCCAAGTTCAATGGTCAGTCCTGAAATTTATTTATAACTATCATTTCTTCTTATAACTTAGGATAATATATTGTAGCCTAAGGTCTGACTTGGCTAGTTTTCATATACGAATTATATTAATATTATAGCCTACGCAAGTTCTAAACCTGTTACTTGTCGGTTCTTATTTTATTATTCCTAAATTTTGGCTTGCTGGTAGAAACTAGCCATCGAACATAATAATTCGTATATGAGAACTAGCCAAATCAGACCTTAGGCTACAATATACTATCCTAAGTTATAAGAAGAAATGATAGTTATAAATAAATTTCAGGACTGACCATTGAACTTGGCACCCATTTAGATCTCACTTCTTTTGTCCCTGAAGTCAACAACTAAGGCATATATCATAATATTGAACTTGGCTTTCATTTTACATTTATGTTTTGGGTGGGATTTATATTACATTAAAAAGTTTATCTCTCAGAAAAATTACTCTCCGTCCGTCTTACGAATTTTGGATCAGGTCACGTGTCCTGACGCGAGTTTAACATTTTTTACCCATTACAAAAAAGTGCACAACGCCGCTAAAGAAGTTTTCACTTCAAAAACATTTGAATAAATTTGTGAGTTTTTTCCATGATTGAATAGGGCAATATTTTTTTTTTTAGCCTACCCTGTCCCACTGCTCCAAATCCTTCCAGTGATCCTTTTCAGGCCACGTTGATCCGCTCAATCATATTTTAGCCTATCAGCCTTTTTTCCTACGTCTCGGATTCCCGTTTTGGAGCGCAGCGTGGTGTTTCGTATTCTACTAAAATGCTGCACTCCATTGCTCTTTGGCGGAACTTTTGCGATTCAGTGAGCGACTATGTCTGAGCACCGTAGGTTAGGACGGGCAGGGTACACATATCGATGAGTTTTCTCTTTAGGGAAATCGGTAGATAATACACAGTGAATTTTCAAGCGTGTGTGGTGGCCAAATCCAAAACTATAAGAAATAGCGAGACTTACTCAAGGAGTCTCGGGGCAGATTTAGATAAAAAACAAGAACAGTAACAATTTGCATTTCTGTCCTCAAAACACACAGACAAACCGTAATATTTCTTTCCATTCATACATGAAGCTGTATGTTACAGATCTTGCGCTTTGTCCCTGATTTTAAATTCACAAGGATGCTTTTGTTTTATGTGGATACCTAACCTTGAGCTAATAAATGCACATCTGTCCCCCCTCCTTTATGTCCTTTCCAGGATCACACAGAAAAAAAAACTATTTTTGGATTGTCATCTCGCAAGTCAACCTATGAGGTTGTCGGCTGCTTAACCGGACACAGAAAAACCGCATATTTTTTTCTAAAACGTATACCTGCAGCTGCATGATGCAGATCCGGAGGTCGCTCTCGTTGAACTCGTACTGTATGTTCCAGCCCAGCGGGCCGAAGGCGCGGCGCTCCTGCACGATGGCGTGGAAGAAGCACAGCGCGAACAGCAGGCGCCGCCAGTCCTCCGTGCGAGGGCACGAGATGTAGAACTCGGGGTCGCAGATAGGGTCCGAGATGTACGAGCGGAAGATGTTGTTCTTTAGCCCTTTTGGAGCTTCGTTTGTCATTTTTACGCCTGGAAAGAGTGTTTATTTGTCGCACAAATACCAACATAAAAAGGGGAAATGGAGATCTGGATTTGGAGTCCCAGTTACAGTTTCCAGTTTCTGTGCACATTTCCAGTTGGAAATGTTGATAGTTGTATTTAAATAATCACAAATAAAATAAAATCAATAAATAAATAATATAATCTTTTTTTTTTGGCAGCAGGTAATGTGAAAATGGTTCTGCGATCAAATCAGGGCAAAGCATACAGCATAATTAGCTTATATGTTCACACTGCTCGAGAGGGAGTGGGCCATAATCCACCACACGGGCTCAATACGGCTGGGATATACCAGGCAGAAGAAAATAATGCCTATAGCAGTAATTTTAATATTTTTTACTAGTCTTGCTACGTAATTGAATTAAATTGTTGTCAAATGAACAAATTTGATGTTTGTAGCATTAATTTAATAACTAGTGTCTTACTAGAAGGCTTGGTAGGACAATTATTTTCCCAATTCCCGGGAACTATCTTTAATCGAAATGGTTGCAAAAGTCACAAAATACATTTATGTCTTCACGACGCAAACTTTAGAAATGATTCTGAATTATTAAGTACTAGCTTTTGCCCGCAACTTCGTCCGTGTAAATGTCGGTTATTGCGTAAGCAGACGAAGTCGCGGAGTAAAAATAGGCCTATGTCCTTTTTTGGGGTTCACACTTACCCCACACCAAAATTTCACCTTCAGTTGTTAACTCGTGAAAGCGTAACAGGCAGACAGAGTTACGTTCACATTTATAATATTAGTATAGATTACTTAATCATCAGTTCACTCACCATTCTGCAGCACAGTGACCGGAAACGACGTGCTCGGGTAGCTAGTGAGCCAGCAGCGGAAATGTGGGTTCGTGTTCTGTGGGATGATGACCTCCGAACAGATACGCTCCAGCTCGCCCATCCACGACTCCATCACGTGGCAGTTCTGCAGTACCACCCAGCCGCCCGACACGATGGCCTGGTTTATCATGTTCGACGCTATTGGGCCCTGGGGAAAGGTAATTAAGTTAAACAATAACAGCAGCACCATGATCGGCCGGTAATGTTCCTACTGCTCGTACACGGGCATCCTCTCCGTGAGAGGGAGTGGGCCGTAATCTACCACACGGGCCCAGTGCAGGTTGGTAGATATCACATTTCTTCGAGTTTTTGGATCTAGGACATGTTAAATTCCTCACGATGTTTACCTTTAACGTTATGAGAGCCGTGGTGATGAAATAATTTACGTGCGAAAGTGGACTCACTCACCTGTCCCTGCCCCAGCGAAATAGTCTCGAAGCTGACCACCTTCTTCTCCATGGCGTACTTCACCAGGCCGGACATGGGGTCAGATCCTGGAGACAGGATGAAGATAAGCGGCGAACAACAGTTGCTGTCGTTGTAGGACTTGTCCAGGTCGAAGGGGGGCGGCTCTATGTAGGGCCGGCCCAGCTCCTCCACCACGTACGCTTGGACTAGCGGGATGAGCTTGTCAGGCCGGATGCATCTGGGGTGGTAATATAGAGTAAAAGACAGGCTTGTGGATAAATTAGGCTAACCTACGCTTGCCGCAGTTGTGACCGTTTTTACATACCAAGACCCCTCTGAGCCTCGGAAGGCATATCAGTCCGTTAGTTCCGGATTTTTGACAGTTATGGGTTGTCAGAAGCCAAAAAGTCTGACAACCAGTCTTACCGAGGGGTATCATGTTACCCAGTAGCTGGGTTGTGGAGGCCAGGTAGGCAATCGCTTCATGTAAAATACTGGTATTCAGGTGTATTTGGCTAGACTGGACACCAGCCCCAACATAGGAAAAGGCTAGGTAGGGGACTATTACCTAAGTATGATGAGCTTGGCGATGCCCTCCACCTTGTCGAAGGGCGCGGGCACGGCGCTCTCGTGCGGCGCCGACAGGTCGTAGAACGCCTTCCACTCGTCGATGTGCTGCTCGAAGTGCTGGCGGAAGCCTTTCAGCCTGATAACGTGACGATTTAGTGCATTTAACCAGTGTATGAACGTAAATGAGGCAAAAATAGTAAATAGTACGTAAGGATCGTAGCAGGTGGCGTTCTGAAGTTTCTGCGTACCCATATGAGAAGGTATTAGTTTTGTATGTTTGCAAGTGTATTTAGTACAGGCGCGGTCGCAGGCTATGATTTTGGGGGGGGGTCACTATGAGTACTGAAGAATATTTTTAGGAAGGTACATCTACTCGTTGGTCTAGTAGTCGAAAGCACTACTGATGAGCATGAGGTCCCGGGTTCGATTCTCAGGTCGGGAGTATTATTGGGTTTTTCAGGCAAATCGTTCAGAGTCTCGACAGCATGGCTGACTTTGGGGGGGGGGGGTCATGACCCCTAGAACCCCCCCCCCCCTCTCGGACCGCGCCTGAATTAGTATCACTGTTGTAGTAAGAATCACATATATGAATGTGCTCACTAATATATATTTTGTTTATGCTTTATTAGTAAGAACTAAATTCTTAGTAATTAATTACGATCTAGCCAAAAAGGCTAATAAGCAATTTAACTCTAACTTAATATGTTACGTAACAGATTATGTTAAAACTAAGAATAGTGTCCATTTGCACTTTTACACAAGTCCGTAGCACTTTCTTAGAGTCTAATACAATTTTTAAAAACTATGTTCATGTGTTATATGTATAGCACAATATTGTTACTATTATTAATTCACTTTATACACCACACTAATTCAAAAGGTTTAGTTTTTTTTAGCCTTCGCACTAAGTCTGTGTTGTCTAGCAGCTGGATTGCCTCAATATTCACGTGTCGGTGCTCACTAATAATGAAGCTGAAGAGTTTGTATATATGTATGAACCTTTGCTAATCTCTGGAACTGCCAGTCGTATTAGATCTTTTATCGCAAATGATAGTTTACTGAATCATTACGTTGGTACCCCTAGGAGCAGAGCAAAAACAAAAATGTCACAGATAACGTAAGCAAAAACGAAGTATTAGCGCGGATGCGTTGTGGCGGAGTAGTCGAGGAGCAAGAAATTTTATGCGGACGAAGTCACGGACAGAAGCTCCTCTCTGTGGCAGGGAATGGGATCCACCACGCGGCCTCAGTGCGGGTGGGTAATGTGCCATGTCTTCTTTAGGTTCTGACATATGCCGTTTTCCTTACGATGTTTTCCTTCACCGTTTTGAGAGCGGTGGTCATGAAATAACTTACACAATGTAATGCGCGTGACCGGGCTCAAACCTACGACTTGCAACTTGTAAGTCACGGACGTCCCAACTGGGCCTCCACTGCTCATGCTCTGCGCATGAATAGTATCATAATTATATAACACACACATATTATCACAATCATTTATGATTTTCTGTCGAATATATCCAGCGATTGGCCTTTAGCGAGTTATGTGGTTGCTGCAATAAAGTCTTGTATTTTTAACCGACTTCAAAAAATGGAAGAGGTTCTTGATTCGACTATGTTTTTTATGTTTGTTACCTCTGATCTTTTGACTGGGTGAACCGATTTTGATGATTCTTTTTTTATTTGAAAGCTAGTGCTTTCCGTGTGGTCCCATTTCAATTTTATTGACTTTGCTTTCGTAGTTTTTGCGTTAGCTTCGATAATACGAATTTAATCAACTTTGTTTATCGTGATGATATTCTAATAGTCCTGTCACTGCTATTCACCTAGCAAGCAGTAGTATAGCAATCAGTGCGGGGAAGATACCGTAACTAAAAAGTTAAAAAAAAATCTTTTCAAAAAAATAATAACCGACTTCCTTAAAATCACTATAAAGTGAAAAATAACTTTAATTTCGGAAGTCGTTGGCAAAAACTTAAATTTAAATACAGATCCTGAGACACCGACTTCCTAAATTGTTTTTAAGAAAGTCGGTTGTTAATTTTTTTGAAAAATGTTTTTCAATACTAAGACTAAGTATAGTCAACTCAGTGAATTAACAATCAAAAATGTTGTCGAATAGTTAAAAAAGCATGGCATAATGAGGTACTAACTGGCTCAATAAGCTGCAGCGCACGATCTCAGACCAGGACTTGTCGGTGAGCCAGCCGGGCGCGGGGTTCTCGTACGGGTTGTCCAGGGCTATGCCGCCCGTCAGGAGGAACGTCAGCAGATCCTCGTCTAGCACACCCTGGAATCGAACGAACCCGTGATACATTATATCAGTTTATTTTTTAACAGTTTAAAAACGTAGATACTCTTTGTCAAGAATTCGTTCAACCAGTTGAGTATGTCACTTTAGTGTTTTTAGTATTTATTGTACTGATTATTTGCTGCACCGGTCGACGTCATTACGTCAGCGCCGGCTGTCACTGAAAACCAGCGCTGGGGCTGTCTCGCATAGGGTCACAGCATTATGCTGAGCGATGACCGTTTTGGGTGAATGTGACGCATATTTTCTCATATCTTATTTATCAGAGAAATTAGGTCTGGACAAATTGCAAGTCGGAATCATGAATTCTTTACTCTCAAACCCTAATAGTGAAGGAGCTTGTCTTTTGTTTAAACTATTATCATCTTAAGTTAAACTACTGATGTATAACTAGTATAAATAAGATAAATCAGACTGACATATACATGTAGTATAAAAGTCCAAAAAAAAGAAGAATAAAAAAAAAAAATCTTATTTTTTATTCCTGTATGTTTCTGGTCTGTGCGTCATGTTTGCCGCAAATAATAGTATTTTCATCCCACCATCTCGGAGAGTATTTAGTATCACTATAGTAAATTGAATTTAGAACATCGTGTGCACTAAGTTTGTGATAGTGCACACGATGTTCTAAATTCAATTTACTTTATCCTCTAGAGAATAAAAACGGCTTTTCCACTCAGATATTGAAGATTAAAAATACTCTTTCCGAGATGAGGTGGAATGAAAAGTTACGTGTTGCACTCGAGTGCAAAGATTTTTCACCTCGTGCTCTTTTGATTCCCTCGCTAACGCTCAGGATTCTAATTTTGAATCCTTCGCTTGCTCGGTCATCAAAATTGAGCACGCGGTTAAAAAGCAACTTTGCACTCTTGTATAACAAATAACTATTTCTTTCTTTCTTCTTTGTTTCTACCTACATCATCATAACAATTTCAGTGGAATGACCTCCACTACTGGACATATGCCTCCCCTAATTTGGGAGGGTTCGCCAAAATCGCCACGCTTGGCAGGCGGGTTGACGATCTCAGTAAGATGGTTAAATGAATAGAAAATACTGCTGCCCAATCTCAAGTAAGTCCCTCAGTCGACCCTTACGACACCCACGGGAAGAAATGGGGTGGTGCTTCTTTACGTCCGGCACCACCCGGAACATGTTACGGATGTTACCTTAGACCTGAGTATCCCAAGTGTGAGAACGAGAGAGAAGATAAGCTTGTCCTTCTCGAACAGGCTGCGGCACACGTTGTGGTAGATACTCCTCGTGAAGTACGCGTTCAGTCCTTCGATGCGCTCGTCCAAGATGTCGCTCTTAGGAGAGTTGAGTATAGCCTGGTTGTACAGGTTTATGAACCTGCGAACATAGGTAGGAAAGTGAGCTTTATAATTTACACGCTAGCAACATTTTCGTATCACTTAAAGCTATTGATTTTAAGGTGGATGCGCCGAATTAAAATTTTCGTACGACTTTTTTATTTTCGATTTGCAGGCTGTATGTTGAACAAAAAAAGATTCGCTACCGTAGCACGCATGTATTTATGAAATTATAATCATTAAAACCAACAATACAACCCTTTTTTTTTCGTGGTTGGGAAATCATCAAATTACGTCTCCCGCTCTCAATCGTGTCAGACTTTTACTGACTAAAACCCACCCGTGTTCCTTCAGTTGCCCATGTGGTAGGGCTACGGTGTCTCTTTCGAACAAATCTCGCGACCCTGGCAGGGTACAATCCTTTACGTTGTTTTGATGATCCGTTCGAAGCGGAGGGGGTTGGGAGGCCTATGTCCTATTCAGTGAGTGACAAAGCTTGCTGGTTTGTCACTCATTGAATAAGGACATTCTTAGAATTTTATTTTTTTCATAATCAACAGGTTTTGACAAAGAAGTTGTAGCGGCCTTCTTTTAAGTATGGAGATAACTGTAGCAGGCGAAATGTGGGTGTACTGTAAGTACACCTCTGCCCAACCCTTCGGGGAAAACAAGGCGTGATGTTATGTTATGTTATAACTGTAGCAGAAGGTCTCTTATAACTTTATGAGAGTTTGTGTAAGTGTTGGTGAGTAAGTGGGTAAGTCGTTGAGGTGCCTTATCAATAAACAATAAATTATTAAGTCTTAAATGCGGTCATAAATTTTATATTTTAGATTTAGTTCAGAAGACTGCTAGGCTAAGCTTCCTCTTTCCTGCTATGTTGTAAATCAGAAGATTCAGAAGAAGTGAAAATTAAAGTAACAAATATCTTTTTTTTTATTCACTCACCAAACCAAAGAATACTGGTACATCGGATCAATGTTCGCCAGATCCGAGATACAGAAGAACAGAACGGAGCTGTGTTGTGACACGGGCACATACAGCAGCCTGGCCTGGTCTATCTCTGCCTCCGTGATAGTGGCTGCAGCCTGCTTCGCCTCGATCTCTAGCGATAGCACCTTGGAAGATGACAGGATCAAGTTCGCCGACTCGTCTTCTAGAATGTTGCCGGCGGATGATAGCACCTGGTAGATTCAGGGGTCGTTTAAAGTAATTTATAATTATCGTAGATACCGGCTCAATGATTGAAGATAACAGTATAATTATTGAATTAAGTGGTTGAACTGCTGCAGTTGGCTTAACAGAACAGCAAGAAACGGCCTTTCTTGCCGTTCTGTTAATATGTTCACAGCGTTTTTAAGCGCAAGGGAATTCAGATGCGAGTGGTAATGCCGGTAGAGAGAAAGTAAGAAAGAAAAATTGATTATTTTCCACAAAAGGAAGGGAATACCCTGGGAGGTTATACAATGTGGTGGCATCGCGACGAGAAATCGACAGTAAATGAGAACGCTGGCTACACTAATGTATAGGAAAAAATATTTTACAAGTATCAAATACTACCTAACATCGAAATGTGTAATCTCAAAAAAAAAAAACATAATTCTTAAGCAATAAGGGTGAAAAAACTATGTTGCAGAATGAGACCCCAAAATTATTAATGCTCTGTTTTTTCCGACCAATTTTATGCGCTCATCGGAAATCAGTACTATCGTCGATTGAGAGAGTACAACGCCGTGTGAACCCAGGCTAACCTTTCTTTATCAAGGGCCGAAGACAATACAATAATTACAAAAATGTTTTTGTAATTACATTATCCTGGCCAGGATCGCCAGGACAGCAAAAAAAGACAGCTTTTGTCAAGCACCCCACGCTTTTCCCACTATTTTCTACTTTTTAGTTTGGTTTTCTATGAAAGCGTGTTTTTTAAACTACTATTTATTTACTAACTCAAATATGAGTTTACCTCTAAGATCTGATCCTCGATCTCCTTGAGCGTCCTCTTGTTGTGCGCGCCCTCCACGATGAGCTGGTTCTTCTTCAGCTCCAGCTCGGGCCGGTCCTGCGCCACCACGATGCCCAGCAGCTGGTCCTGCAGACCTTGCGGGGTGATCATGAAGTTCAGCAGGGTCACCTAGAAGGCGTTAGTCACGGTGCACATTTAGTTCGTAATCGATCGAGGCCGATCGTGTTAGACTGACACACCAAAGAACAGTGGCGAACTCCCAAACAAATTTTTGTTGACATTTTTTTTTAGCGTCTGCCGATGAAAAATATGTAAAAGTATAAAGATTGAATTGCTGAACAGTTTTGTCTTCAGCTATACTTTTATAGGAAGTCAGGAATTTAAGATATTTCAGCTTGAAGTTTTAGAGGTTATGTCTCGTCAACAACAGACTTATCGAAAAAGATATATAGAAATACCTACTTATTGCTCAAAATATAATTGATAGAAATGCATTTTAAATATAAAATAAACTACGGACTACGTATTCAGAATATTAAGTCCAACCGACGACGTGCGTAGGTCTGCCACATGGTCCACGTAAGTAAGTAGGCAGGTACTTACCTACTTAATTATATGTTCAGAAGAATATTTATTTAATAATCTTAGTCAACTATCTTTAGAGCAGTTAGTTATAGATTAGTATGATTCATTATATGGTAAGGGTAGGTCATTAGTAGGTATAGTAATAAAAACATAGTTTTTTTAAAATATTTATTCCTCATCTTCTCTAACCACAATGTCATCAAGAAAACCTGCGGGTGCTGTGATATAATATGGTTGATGTCTGGCCCATCCTAGATATCATACATATTCTCGAGTTAAGTGCCAATGCCGGGTATCGGCGCATTTTTAATGACACATAATATGTTGCAGTTGACACACATGATGCGTGTAGGCCTTACACGGCTACTCATCGTGATAAACAAATCGATGCACACACAACAAAAACCAAGGTATCAGGCAGAATCGGAATCCAGAGTCACGGAAAAATGTCGTCGTATAGACAAAAAATCTGTATCCTTAGGTAAGAACTAGTCACACAGGGAACCGTAAATCTCAGAGTCCATAAGCAGAAGCAGTCGATGAAGTAGAAAATCACGGAAAATCGATGGAAACAAAATAACGAGACGCACGCAAAGACAACGACAAATTGTCAGTGCCGGCCGATTGACAATTGAAATGTCATGTTTTTAGTATAGTATATAAAGTATTTCGTCGGTATCTAGTAGGGTGACATACGTAGACGCTCGATAATTTCATCAACAATTCTCTCGCAGGTATCCTTTGTACGATCTATGTTTGGATTTACAACTTTAACTTTTTGTCTATGTCTATTCCCTTTAACTTGGATCCTGTTATTTACCCAGCAGTGGGATGGATCAGGCTATCAGTAATATTTTTGTAGTTTGGCCGTTACAATTGTCATGGTATGCTCACGAAAGGAGTAAGGAAAGTGTTGAGTATGAATGTCGATGGCTGTAAGAGTAGAGGGTAACCAAAAAATAATGGATGGACTATATGAATGATGATATGGATAGAAAGGAGGTAACTACTGAGATGACGACTAATAGAGAAGTGGGGAAGAAAAAGAGATTTTGCGCCGATCCCCAATTTAATTGGGATAAGGGCAGGAGAATAATGGCCGTTACAAAATATGTCTTATTCCTATTCACTTAAAGTCCCAAAACGAGACTAGAAGGATCAGTAGAACTGACCTTGACGGCAACTTCGGGCAGGTAGTGTGGGTTCGAGAGTCGCGTGGTGATGTAAAACCGGAAGTTGTGGTTGTACTCCAGGATGTTGTCGCCCAACTTCAGGCAGTCCACGCCACCAGACCTTGAAATACCAAAACAAAAAAATATAAGTTGGAGAATTTCCACAGATTTATGTAATATTTACTATAAACCTGCTTAAGAATATTGCTGACACAATTATAGTGTACAGTCAGCGTCAAAAATATCGGACCGGACAGACTATCCAAAATGATCTCAGCCACTAAGAAAATTAAACTTTATCTCAATTGGATAAAGTTTTTATAATTATGACAGTTGTCGTGTACTGTCTTCATTCTGAACCATTCCTTGTGTCATTGAGTTCATATTTAATTTTCATAGTTGTTTAGATCATTTTGAACAATCTACTCATCCCGATATTATTTACGCTGACTGTACCTAATTGATAAGTGGCTCAAAATATTAATAATTTTAAACTTAAACAAGGAAAACAGGCGTGCTGATAAGTTTTTAAACAACGTCAGCTATGACCTGTAGACGTTCCTCAGCAGCACCGGCTCCAGCAGCGCGTCCAGATGCTCGCGGATGTTCTCCATCATGACGGGCAGGCCCAGCTGGATGGCGTTCTCCAGCACGCGCCCGTAGTTCGGGTCCGTCAGCTTGATCACCTTCAGCTGGTTCTCTCGCTCCATGTTCTTCACCCATTTGTTAGCTTGCTCTGGAAGGATATATATTTATTTGATGACAAGTGTCATAAATTCAAGCAATTAAAAAAGGGCTTGTCTTATGTCCACACATTATGCTAAAGAAGTTGCGGGCACTACTTAGTCATAGTATATCTAAATAAGAAACACACACAAGATGAAAGAGTCCACCTAATGATAGGTATATCTATATGTGCTTTCGTGTCAAGCGAAAACAATTATCCCTTTGTACGAAAATAAAGCGAACGGAAGAGTATGAAATTTAGCACAGTTAAAGTTTATATAGAGAAAGGGTGCGGAATGCTAATATTTTTAATAATAATGCAGTAGAAATATATAAAGTTTTAAATTAATTATGTTAAATTTTCGGGCATTAGGCAACCACTAGTGGTATTTAAAACGTCTTTTAACAGTGATCGCAAAGCATGTAAGTAAGTAAGTAAATTTTATTTGTTTAAACATGGTGTACATACATTGCATGCAAGATAATAAGGAAATACATAAAGGATCAGACATGTTCAGCCGCATATCGTGGCGTACAAATTGGTAGGAAGAGATGGTGCATAAACCGTTATAATATTCATCAAAATTACATTTCTAAATTATTCATTAAAGATACCTAATATTTCTATTACAATTCAATGTCAAAGTAGTGATTAAATTAGTTGGTCAATAAATATGAAATAAAATAAAATGTCACTAAAATTACAAATATTCCAAAAAAAAAAAATACATTGGTTAAAAAATTAATAAAGTCCAAAATACAACATTGTCATCTCAAAAACGGAGAAAATTGTCCTCTTTCATAAATTCCGATACACTATAATACGCTCTTTCAGTTAGTATTTTCTTTAATTTACTTTTTAGAGCAGAAATATTTAACGTTTTCCACGATTTGGGCATTTTATTAAAAATATTCGGAGCCATGCAAAAGATACTCTTATGCATAAGAGTTGTTTTAGCGCCGTGAACACAGTGTTTGAAATTATCACGTCTATTCCTAGGAGCAACATCAGACAAACGCTGGAATAAATGAGAATTGGATTTTATAAACATTATTGTTTCCAGGATATATAATGAAGGTAATGTCAATATCTTACGCTCTATAAAATAAGGTTTACAGCTGTCCATTGTTTGCAATTCAATGTTATTGCTTTCGGCTCGATAGTACAACTTTAGGTATACATACAAACCCGTAGAGGAGACGTTACCTTGCGGGTCGATCATGAGCGCCCACCTCCTTGCCTTCTCCACGATGATGCCGTTCTCGATGGAGTACGAGTCCACCGGCAGCCCGGCGATGTTCCACACGCGGATCACCACCGGCTCGCCCAGCGTCGTGATCAGGGAAAACGATGCCGAACATGGGATTTCTGGACGAAACGTAACATATTAAACTCAAGAAAGCAGTAGCATCGCAAAATGCCTTATTCAGTATTAAATAGAGTTGTGTAATATTGCTTCAGCATCATTTAATTGTCATGTGGAAATCGCATCGTATTCTTTGGAAATGAAAAGCGGACTAACATTGTTTCCAAGAATATTTGATGTTGCGAGCAATAATATTGTGCAACTGATTCTCAACCTTGTTACCAATGTAAACGCGGTATGATAAAACAAAATTCGTATTCAATCGAATATGCAACTCTGGTACGCAAAGGGTCAGTGTGTAAAGTAGATCCTTATCATGGTGAACAGCCAATGTTTATCAATTGTACCTTCTAAAAAGTAAGTTAATATTAAGAAGGAAACAAGGACTCACTCAGGGCCATAGCTCGTCTGTTCCATACTTTTAATATCTCTCGCCGGTAGCTGACCGTGTAGGGGCCCAAGTAGGCGATACATCCGGCCGATAGAAGCACGTCACCTGGATATAAAAAAAATATCCAGTTATTCGAATAAGGCTAAGATCAGCAATCTTTGAACGTCAAATTGACATAAGACCATCTCTAGTGCTTTAACTAGGAAAAAGTGGAGCAACAAACTCTTCAGTTTCTTTACATGTATGACGTATCTATAGTTTTTATATTGTGCTGTCAAAATGAAAGCCACTGTAATCACGAACGTGTTAACTAAGCAACGCTGCACGGTGGTCTGAAAATATTATATTTTTAAAAAGATTATGAGATCTTTTTAATAATATCATAAATCCATTTCTTCATTCACCGCTTCCTCTCGTAATGAGTGACCCTAGTGTATATTACAACCGCTGTGTATTTTAAACTTGTTAAGTTCACATTGCCTCAATAGATGGCGCTGTTCATTTACGTCACATTTATATATCGCGGTGTCAAGAGTCTCCGCCGTTTGGTTGGGTGTCTTGGATCGAGCGTATACAGTATCTCTGGTTTCCCTTCAAAACGTATAAATCTTTCGCCTTTTACTAAAGATTTCCGTGGAGGGGGACACTCAAATGAGTCTATTGTAGAGATGGGCTTAAACGTTAAAAAAAATTATAACACTGCTAAATGCTAATGCTAAAAATAATTAACAGTTAAAATTAACAGTTATTTTTAGCAACTGTTAAATTTAGTCACAGACAGATTTTTAACACCTAATTAATTCTCATTTCCTTCATACTTTTCACAGGCTTAGGACTATCAACTTTTTCTGTAGGTGTATTTAAAATGAGACAGAAACAGAAAATGAAACAGTCAAACAATTGTAATTTTCACTTACAACACTAATTAGCTTACTACCTAGATAACAAACTCGCGTAAACCTTCGTAACGAAAATCAGTCTTTATTTAACACTAGTTAAATATTATAATAGACTATTTCCAAATTCAGCAGTTAGCACTTAGCAGTTAATTAAATTAACACGCTCAACCTTAACATTCTAACTGTGACTGAACACTAAATACAAAATTAGTAGTTGCTAAATAAATTGGTATGTTGAAAACAATTCAATAGAGACGGAAACGGAACACGTGTGTCGTGTGTCCTTTTCTTTGTTGTTGCCGTCGCGTCTGCCTGCGGCCTGCAGTAGTGGGATAAAGCGAGACAAATATATATCCGGCGTCCGTGTTTGGTGCGGATGGGAGCACTGTCCAGCCAGCCAGAACATTATTGTTTTGTTGTGAGTTGTGACTGCTAAATTTAACAGCTATCTCAGAATTTATTTAACAGGTGTTGACACTAAAAAAATTTAGCAGTGCTAATTTAGCAGCTTATTAATTTTAGACCCATCTCTAGTCTATTGCATTTTTGACATACTCTGCTTCGGCAGAGTTTATAATGGTATATGGAGATGGGTCGGTAACTCGGTACGGGTTTTCGTAATACCGAAACTCTTTTTTGGCTCTGTATTAAGAATACTGTTACACAGATAATTGCCATATTAACGCATTTTAATGAATTTATTATATCTGTCAAATAAATATTTTATCCAGACTGGCTACAAAGTAGTTTAGTGATATCTAAAATATTAAAATAAAACTAAACGTAGGCTTATTTACACGTTCATATACCACTCAATCTGTGTGGTTCTTTCTTCAAAAGACCGTTTCAGTCACCAATCTACATGATCTTTACATGATGTGAACAAGATTATGTCTGGACTTTAAAAGAGACTGTGACCTCTGAGTTTGTTTCGGCCTTTCTTTCAGAGTAGTCAGTTAGGAAACGCCGAACTCATCTAGTTTAAAAAAATATCATTGACATGTAAAAGTGTTTGTACAAACCTACTTACAGAAATAAAATCATTTATCATTTATCATAACATACCACCACACTTGTATCCCAGTTCATTTAACTTTTACATAATCTCTTTGTTTAATCAAATTTATATTTATGTACATAGGTATGGTGCCCCTGAACTATGGCTTTGACATAAGTATGGTTTTTCAATAAATGCTTCTATTTACATTATGGATGAATGCCAAATCCCTTTTTTTTCAGGATGGGAAATCATCAAATGACTAGTCCCGCCTTGTGTCAGACTTTTACGGACTAAAACCCACCCGTGTTCCATCAGTTGCCCATGTGCCAGGGTCACGGTATCTCTTTCGAACAATCACGCGACCCCGGCAGGATGCCAAAACCCTTGTTAGTGTTTTAAATCTTAATTCAGTGTTTCGTTTTCGTCTTCGGGCGTCATGTAAATACCTCTTGATATCCTAATTATAGGTAACGAGTGCATAAGGAGGAAATCCTATCTGTCTGTTTACTGTTTACGTATGTAATATCTTACCGATGGATATAACGCGGAAGGTTTCAAGTCACAAATTAATCATTCGGATGTTATGTTTCGATATACATCCATACACTCACGCCTTCTCCCATGGGGGTAGGCAGAAACTACGAAACGCCACCTGCTACGATCTTTATATATTCCTTAACGTTCACAGCCTCATCTCAGTCTCAATTCTTATTTAATTATTTAATCACAAAATCCACAGCCCTTTAACAATTTCACTTAATATAAATAAACCAATATTACAGCCAATTACGGATTTACATTTAATAGCTACACTTTATCAGAAACAAACAGGATGTCATGCTAGCACCTTCTAAGCATGTCTCAGTGTGCAGTATGTGTGGGTGTGTGTGTGAGGAGTTGTGATGGTGGTGGTGTTGTTGTGGTGGTTGGTATGGTGGTTTAATTCTAAAAAGACCCGATCAAAGAATCAGTTCTTTTTAGAACCATTCGTCAATTCGTCGCATACAGAAGTCACCAAAAGTTTCCTAAATACACCTTTTTTGGTGTTAAATAGATCAAGATGAGAGAATTTGTTGTTAAAATTTCTTAATATCCTACCAATGACAGAATTTTGAGCGTAGTTTGTACCACTGTGCGGTATATCGAATAACTGTGTGTGCCTATTCCGTCGAGATGGAGCACTCAATCTTAGAAATAGATCATTTAAAGCTGTACTGTCAATATTCCCACTACAGACATTATAAAGAAAAAGAATGTCGAGAATCATGCGTCTGTTCTCCAATGGTAATATATTATGATGTTTGCATGCTTGCAGATAATCTTTAGACTTAAAACCAGTGCGATACTTAATATATTAAATGAATTTGGATTGTATAGATTCTATTTGCTGTATATAAACTAAGTAGTGAGGGTTCCAGATACTACTGCAGTATTCTAAGATACTGCGTGCTTAAATATAAAAGTAACAATCTTCAAACGTGTTCATATCATCAGTCTTTTGCTGCTTTAGCAGATAAGTATTATTCAGCGTTCTGAAATAATCTAAAAGAGTTAAGTACATTTTCTAAATGATGGTGAAAACTGAAAACCGCATCAAAATCCACTTGATATCAATTTGAAAAGCTGGGAGATAAGAAATTGCTTTTTAAAAGAAACTTCTATACTGTTACTTTAAAAGTTTGATACTGTTTATAGCGGACTCCGACATAGTTGGGAAAGGGCTAGGCAGATGATGACTGTTTATAAATAAATATAGATGTACCGCTTACCAATAATATTGCCCAGCAGCTCCTTCAGCTGCTGGGCCAGGTCGGTCCAGCGCGCCTTCTCCCCGCCCAGCCCTCCGATGAGCTGCTCGGCTCTGGCCAGCTTAGTCGAACACAGGTCTATCTCGTCCTCTAGACCTTTCTTCTTGCGAGTCATCTCTGCAAACTCGTCGTTGAGAGTCTACAAGTAGAGATAAACACAATATAACATCACGCCGGTATTTGGAAAAAGGGTTGAGCAGAGACGTATAGTAACACTGACATTTCGCCAGTCCTCCCCCAATTAAGGGGGGGGGGGGGGGGTTTGCCATAATCGCCATGCTTGACAGGCGAGTTAGCCATCGCAGTATGGTGGTAGAATGCATAGAGAACCTGCCAATCTCTAGTAAGTCCCTTAGTCGCCTCTTACGACACCCACGGGAAGAGATTCAATTCAATTCAATTCATTTATTGCAGAAACATAAAAAGAGAGATGAGAGAGAGAGAGAGATGATGATGATGTGAGATGATGCTATTCTGTACGTTCGGCACCACACATTACAGTCATGTTTTAGTCCGATGTAATAGGGGCCTAATTTAACTGCACACAAATCTGGACTCTGGGCTACTACTCAGAAAAACTCAATAACGAAATAAGAGATAATTTTGAAACAAATAGACATTGCTGTCATATTCCAAAACCTTTCATCAATACAGCCTATCGTAGTCCACTGCTGGACATAGGCCTCTCCGATATTTTTTATTTTTTTTATTTCATAAACAATTTTTATATTGTGTCGAAATTATTACAGTAAAAACTAAAAACATGCATACATAAATTAAAAAAAGAATTAAACAAATGAATTTATATAATGAATGGGACCCACTGTCGTCAAATCAAGAATAAAAGAAAAAATAAAACAATACAATTTAGGTAAATTTACACCGATACAAATGTCAAAAGTAATAATTAATATCATGTCAAAAATAGAAATCAATTATATTGTGTTAAAAATAGAAATAAATTATGTCAAAAATAAAAAGTTAATAATTATAAAAGTTTAGTTATGTGCATCACCGAGAAACTCATCAAGTGAGTAATAGCATTTTTCTATCAAAAATGTCTTTAACTAGTTCCTATTCTGATTTAAATTATAAATGGACTTTAATTGTAAAGGTAATTTATTAAATAATTTAATTGATTGATAGCATGCGGCATGACTATTTTCAAATGCGGTTGTATCTTATATTGTAAGTCCTTACGCCTTGTGGCTTCCCGCTTATTTCTTTCGTCAAGTGTTTCTAAATTATGTAGCTTTTTCAAGAGATATGTGAGCGTATTGCGCTACAACACCCTGTCCTCCGCCTTCCGCATCATGTCTGCCCCTTTGTCATTTATAAATTAGATGGAGTCAATCTCTATCTATTTATAAATGACAAAGATTTTAAAACACTCTTTATTGCAAATCGAATGCAAAGGAAAACTGTGAAAAAATTTTCGGATCCAATTTTTCTCTTCCATTATTTCTCTGTTATAAAGTAATGAGCACCTGTAGCTTGTCGAGAACAGCCTGCAACTGCGCTCTCTTGGCGTTGAGCGTGTTCATCTGCGCCTGCAGTTCCGACTCCGCCTCGAATAGCGCGGCCTTCTTCGGAGCTACAACCTGTAAACAATGGAAAAAACTTTACGACTTAGATCAGTATTATGTCAGTTTTGTATTAAGAACTTCACTTTATCGGAATTAAGTTCGAAATACAAAAACTTACTCGAAGGCTATGCTTAGATTTAAGTAAGATTTCGTTTTGCAATTTGGCAGTTTGTATACTGGTATTACAGGTGTAAAACGCAGCCAGGAGTCAGTTATACTCTGTATTTTTTTGTACCTTCTGCTTATGAAGATACTGTAAATCAAAGTACCAAGTTTTTTTTCTCGAAAACTTAAATACCTTAACAACTCTTGTACCGCTGCTTTGCGCGCTGTCATTTTGCAATGATTTTTCGCACAAAAATTAAAAGTCGTTTCTCAGCAATAATATTTGGTCAATGTTACGTAGTTTTGGTGTACAAAATGCGGTTATGTATTGGATCTTTTTACATTCTGTAGTACTTATTAGTGACGAACAGAAGTTTCCTATAACTATGAGTAAGGAAGTCGACCCACCTTGATGACCCGGTCGTACACATCCATGGCACGCACCCAGCGACACAGCCCCTCGCACGCAGACGACACCTTTGCGATCACCGCCGGGTCGAAGTCGCGGTCTGGGATGAACCTGGTACACAAGTAGACAGTTGTCGGTGCTATAAACTTATAAGAACTACGGCTTCTGCCCGCGACTTCATCCGTATTTTTCATTATATTCCAGACTTTTTTCTTTTTGCTCGGCTCCTACGGTTCCAGATTTTATATAGCAAATAGCCTTCCTCGACAAATGGGCTACCAAATACTAACATAATGTTTCAATTCGAACCAGTAGTTTCTGAGATTAGCGTGTTCAACCAAACAAACTCTTCAGCTTTATAATTAATAGGCTACCCAACACAAAAATAATTTTTCAATTCGGACCAGTAGTTCCTGAGATTAGCGCGTTCAATCAATCAAACAAACAAACTCTTCAGCTGTATAATATTAGTATAGATTAATTAATTATTTTCGTACAGTAATTTGTTTGTAATTAGTATAGATTTTTACGCTTTTAAATTTTCCTTTAAAGATGCCAAGTGTGTTGTGCCAAATAATCGGAACATCATGATTCTGCCAGATAGCAACCTTTTTGTTTTAATTCCCCCGGAAACAGAACTAGGGGGTTTATTGTACACATTTTTTTTTTTTTTGTTAACGTATAGTGTGTCCCACTGCTGGGCAAAAGTCTCTCCTTTTCGTTCCAAACCTGTAACCTATTGTCTTGTGCGTTGTCCGGCCATGTCGGCCCTGCAAACCTTATCACATCATACATCAAAGCTGTTCAGTCCCGTTTATTGCTCTATGCGCCTACGTTTCTAAACGTGTCACAGAGTGAGAACTGTCACTTGTCAAGTTTTGACTTTGACATTTCTCTTGGATTTTGTGCTTGAAAAAGAATGGCGGGTCCTCTTGGCGTCCCGACCCTTTTGTTAAATTAATCCCTTAGAACCGGTCGTTTTGGTGGACAATAAGTCATGAACCAATTGTTTTGTGTTAATAACCCCATTTGGTGAGATAATACGGGTTTAGGATATATCCTTTGTTGAAACTTTGAAGGTTAAGTGAAAGTGACGCTATTGGAAATCGCGTGTTTGAAGACCGCATGTCTGGATGGCAGACCTCTTGGAGCGGAGCGGATTGTAACCTGGAGAAACTCATAACGTCACAACACAATTCAATACACACTCACTTACATGCATAAATCCAGGTAACCCCAAGAAGCAGGTGTTCTTCTACCACCAGGTGAGTTCTTTTGTTCGTTGTATTGTACTTATTGAATTATATTATTATATTGTCCTGCTCCGCGTACGACGGACTAGTTTCGCTCGCCACTCTTGACCCAGGGCCCATCATCACGCTTCCACATAATAATTAAAAACCTTATGGGGGCCTGGCCTGGCAGCGAACATTCTGGCAGCAGAGCGTGGTTCTAACCTACAAAACCACCAAATTGGTAATTTACAGTAGGCTAATTACTTGGCAGTCTCTATAAGGGAAGTAGTAATACGCTGTAAATATTTGATAACTATGATTGCTTGTTTATTTGAAATAATTAGTTTAAAGGACAATGCTCAAGGATGTATGGAATCCCGTACCATGTTGCATCAAAATCAAACTTTGTTTTTTATATACTACATTGATCATATTAACTCCTACAAAAGTTCTTTTTGAAAAATAAACCCGGGTTTCAGAGTTATTTAGTAAAATCAAAATAACCTAAAAACTAGGTCTGTTTTGGTCGACGCTGCCAGCGACTTGTTTTATATCTACTTAGACACGTTATACACGGACGAATATTATTGTTCTAAAAACAGCGTAATACACGTATATAAGTTAGGAAGATTTACGAGTTATAGCAACGTCTAGCCCCACCACAGGGTTCGTGACTGAAACTCGTTTTTCTTTAATACGTTGAGTCTCACAGTTACCTGCTGGATACAAGTCACTATCTGCTTAAGCAGTCTTCCCGGTGGAGACTAAACTATAGCCTCCAGCCAGGCACATGTGACACTCAGTGATTTGACCGACCCTTATATTATCAACAGTGTGAACCGGTAACGTGGGTATAATTCTTGCCAAACTTCTTGGCCGCCCTGAAGTTGGCTACAATGGCTGCGAAGTCGTAAATCTAATAAAAAAACAGCAGCCTATAATGTACCCACTGTTGGGACACAGGCCTCTTAGTGAGAGGGAGCCGTAATCCACCACGCGGGCCCAGAGCGGTTTGGTAGATGTGACATGGCTTCAATTTTTTAGTTCTAAGACGTGCCGGTTTACTCATGATGTTTTCGTTCACCGTTTTGCGAGCTGTGGTGATGACATAATTTACACAAAGTATATCGCCTATTTGGGTTTGAAATCACGACGTACTACTCGTAAGTCGCGGCCGCTACCACTAGGCCGCCGATACCACTGGGCCACAACTACTCACCAATACCAATAATACATTATCATAAATAAGGGTGATCAGTCAGACTGATAGGTAAGTGATAGAAAAATGAAACAAACAAGTTCATTTGGGTTTTTAATAGGGATCAAAGTCAAAAATATTTATTTAACAAAACTGTTACATAAATCATTCATCATACTCCTGAAAAAAATCATCTAAATCCGTTGCTGGCGAAGTTATGTCATTATACCGTCCCCAGCTCTACTATACTATCGTCATTACATGAGCACAGCAGCCCACTGTTCGCTTACCGACGAGGCGACTGCAGCAATAACCTACTATGGTTTCTAATGTGTTGGCCACAGCATCATCTCTGCTAATCAATAAATACATGTGATAAGTACGACTGTTGACATGTCTCGAATTAATCATACCTCTTAAGAGGTAATTATTAAGCCCTAAAATCAAAGGTTCACCTCAACTGAATAAATAGGTACCAGTCCGACGGATGTGTTCCCTATAATAAGATCTAGCCTGCTTGAGTTGGTAGGTCTCAAGAGCTAACATAGTAAGCCATCTTAACGTCAATTATGGCTTAGGAATATTGAGATCTCCACATGGTCCAGCATCTGGCAGACCTGGGCGATTGCAGTTGTACACATTACGACGTTGAACATCTCTTGTAGCTGACCTCCAGCAAGCAGCACATACTCTTTCCAATCTTGATATCTATAAAAATAACATGATTATACATGTAATACAAAACATTTCTCAATGGGTAATAGACTTGATAAAATTATTACTGTAATGTGATGTAACTAGGAATACATGATAATGATCAGGCAGTAATTGTGTCAAAATAGATAATAATTAGGCTTCATTTTAATGTTGCAACATAAATAAAAATATTTACCAAATGGAGCGGAATATTTCTAACTAAAATGTTTCTCTCTTGTCGATCTTGTCTTACAGAGTTACAGGATATGGTCTAGTTGCACGTAGAATAGAATTGCCATAAGAACAACATAATTTTCTATGACCAAAAGCAGGCAAAGATAAACTTCCTTCACTGATTGTGTTTGCTCGATCTTGAAGCAGTCTCAAACACTCTGTACAAAGCACACATTGTGAAGATATCTGCAATTAAAACCATGAGTGAAAAAGTGTACTTTTACCCTTTATGACGTTATCTATCTTCTGTAACATATTCAAAGAAATTACACCTACAAGTGATTAAGATTAAAGCGTTTTTTGGCCTCAAACAGGTTCGTTTTTTTTGTTATTTATTTGTTGGATATTTCCTGTGCGAGTCCAAAAATGGTTTCATTCATTCTATAAAAATAATGTTTTGTAAGCTGGTACATTCATTAAAAGATTAGTCAGGAAATAGGTGCCTGACATTCATAAGTTACATACCTATATATTCAAAGAGTAAAATAAGATCTGCTTACCTGTGTAGGAGTTATCCAAGACTGTAACAAGTTAATCATTGGAGTAGACGCTTGTTCTAATGATATGTGGGTAGGTTTCTGGGTATCAAAAATGGACTATTGATACATCGCCGGTTTTGCCGGGTGACTGACGATGTCAATCGGTCGACCGACTCGACATATTTGCATCATGAATTACTCACAAAAAAAGTTCACAAAATACAAAGAAGTTCTACTTTTCAAAACAATTCAATAATTATTCAATCTCAATCTCAAAAACACAGACGGTACTCGCTACTCGCTAGCGCAAACCAAAGACTACAGACTACATACGCAAAATGTCAGATGCACAGATAAATCTATTCTGTTGCATTCTACATCTTTTTTACCAGTTGGGAACGAGTAATTAACCATAATAAAACCAGATAAAATAATGATAATCTTTTAAATATATATTATATTCTAGTTTTTTTTTTTTTTTAATTAATGTAGAATCGGCAGAGTATTATTTTTACTGTGAACATGGCACTTTCAAAAATCAAGGTTATGTTAATCATTTATCACGTGAAGTGAAACGGAACGTCATTCATAGGAAGTAAAACAATATCCATACTTTTATACTTAAAAATAAATTCCCTGTTCAAAAACTAAATCCCCGACGTGTAACGTCGTAAAAAAATATGAAACTAATTACTCCAAAATTTTGGTCTTGATGCATGAGACTTTTTGGTACCACTTTTGAGCATTCTCCTTTGTTGAGACGAGTAACTCATGTTGCCGGGGTCAACCGGGTTTGTATATGCTAACAGAGTTGGTTAGATTGGGCTATGTTATAACCTCTTGTTGTTGTATTTGACCTCTGTGTTGTATTGAATGTCAGGAAGACATTAAAATATTGAGTTTGTACCATTGACATGGTTGTTTGTGAAAATTAATATTTGAAATTGGCATTTTTGAGAATTACCATTGTTTTAAATTGGAATAAAGGTTTATTATTGTTGTACCATTGACAAAGTGGTTTGTGAATTAACATTTGAATATTTGAATTGAATTTGAAGTAGAATTTTTTGAACGTTGACATTGGTTTTGAATTAAAATAAAAGTTTGTTGTTGAATTGAATTGAAACCAATATTTTGCTATTTCATGAGTTGCTGACTAACAGTTTGGTAGTTTGATTGTTTGCTTGTAGTTATTTTGTAATTGATTGATTGAACCTTGTTATTTGATTATCTTGTTTGGTTTGTTTAAATTGTATTGTTTGTGCAATGGCACACAAAGCGGTGAGAGAGGCAATCAGTGGATTGACCACACAGCTACGGTGGTTCACTTCAGCTGCAGCGACTGCTGAGCGCCAGGATCTCGAAGGGATCACTCTTGCTCGGTTCGAGCAGTTGAACGTGAGACTCGGCAACGTTGATGCTCTGTTTACCCGCTACAACGAGTACATTTGTGATGTGGCTCTGGAAGTGCTGGACCAGGCAGCACGTGACAAGGTCCTTGCTGACTATGACCAGATCTTGGACCTGGGGGATTTTATTGGTCAACGTGCTCGTGAAATATTGCAGAGCCAGACACCAGTCCAGGTCAAGCCGGAGACCTCGGTTGTTTCAGGTCCCGGACTATTGAGTAGACTGCCTACTTTGGAACTGCCACACTTTGACGGTCGCTTGGACCACTGGTTAGGTTTCCAAAACCTGTTTGAAAGTTTGGTTGATGCACGCTCGGACCTCAGACCAGCCCAAAAGTTGGCCTATTTGTTGTCTGTCCTAGAAGGTGAGGCCCGAGCCTTGGTACAGCATCTGTCGTTGACTGATTCAGCCTACCCTACCGCTTTGGAACTACTCACCCGGCGGTACCAAAATAAACGTTGTTTGGCTGACGTTCATATTAAATTGATTTTGGGGTAACCGGTCATTACTAGTTTGTCAGCATTGCGTACTGACCTGTTGAACCCGTTGGTGGCAGCGACCAACGCTTTAAATCGATTGGACTTGCCGGTGGACCATTGGTCTTAACTTTTGGTACATGTTGTGCTGCAACGGCTTCCTGCCGATTTGTGGGCTCGTTTCAAGCTAAAGTATGGTGGGGATAGTGTCACACATCTCCCCCCATTTGGTGACCTCGTCCAATTTTTGGAGGATGTGTGTCGGTTTGTGGACAACTCTAGCGTTGCCACTGAGTCATGCCAGCCGTCTTCCCGGCCACGAGTCCAGGGATGGATTAGGGCTCGCGGGCTTGTTGATGGTCACCCCGCCGCTCGTTTTGCTGGCACCCAGAGTCGTCCTGGTTGTCAGTTTTGTAGGGACACGGGGCATGGCATGGCAACTTGCGCGGCCTTTTTTGAAATTGCACGTGAGTGCCCGCCGCCGAATTGCCAATGCACGCCGCATGTGCTTCTCTTGTTTGGGGGCTCACTTCCATCGGGACTGCCCCAACCCCCGCCCTTGTGGAATTTGTAGGGGGTCCCATTTGGACATATTGTGCGCTAACGCGAACCACGCTGGCAGACCAGCCTCTGATGAAGGTTCGCGTACGGGGGGGTACCATGGAGTTGGTCACCGGGCTTCTGCCTCGCCGGTTCAGAACCGGGGAGAGGCCCGCAATTTTGACCGCCGCACTCCACCCCCCGCGCAAGTTGATCGGGAGCCGCGCGACCGCCATTTGCTCTCCCCGCGTAAAGGCGATTACGCACTTGTTGCTAGGCAGCGCTGGCCAGACCAGCACCGCCTTCCCTCCCCTCCATTGACGGAACGTCCCCGGTTGGAGTCACGCCCCCCGCCATTCAGGCATCCGATGGGATGTGCCCTTCCAGCGATGGCGCGTGGCTCGGGACACCGCGCGTACGAGGAATTTGAACTCCATCCTCGTCGGGAAAGACTTGAGCCTGGGTGCGGCGATCGGTCGCCGCCCAGGCATTGTTAGGACATTGGCGCCTGCCCCGCTAAGGTACCCCCTCAGATCGACACGGTTTTGTTGCCAACGGCATCGGTCAGGGTCTGGGGGCCCACGGGGGACTCTGTTGTGGTCCATACCATTTTGGACACGGGATCCCAGGGTTGCCTTTTGTCTATTGTTCTGTTGTTTTGTTTGTGTATTGTTTTGGGCAAAATTGTTTTCTTGAGCGCCTTTGGACTGCGGAACTTGGTTGGGACGAGCCACTTCGGGAAACCCTGTTGGAAGATTGGCTCCAATTTGTATCCGCACTCCCTGCAGTCAACGAGGTCGTGTTACCCCGCGCTATCCTCCCCCCTGGGAGCTACACTGCTACCCTTGTTTGTGATGCGTCTTCGCACGGTTATGCAGCTGTTGTTTGTCTGCGCACCGTCTGCGCGACCGGCCAGGTGAAGTTGTCACTGGTCTTGGCCAAGAGCAAGGTGGCCCCCCTCCGGACGGCACTGACCATCCCTAAGTTAGAATTGTCAGGGGCGGCGCTTCTTGTGCATCTATTGAACCACGTTGCTCACACTTTGGGTGGAACTGTGGACATTCGGGTTTCTTACACCTGGACGGACAGTCAAATTGTTTTGTGTTGGTTGAAGACGTCCGTCCACTCTTTGGAGGTCTTTGTTGCGAACCGAGTGTCCTAGATTCAAAAGTCTAAAACGCATTTGATTTGGAGGCACGTGCCTGGAGATTTGAACCCAGGCGCCGTGGCCTCACGTGGGTGCATGGCACCCCGCTTGTTTGCTTACCCTGCGATGTGGAGGGAAGGAGGGGTTAAGTAAATACCATGTCGTGTACTTGTCCATGAGTCAACTGGAGGCTGACCACTGAAGACTCCCTTTATTAGTGTAATATATACCTAGTCCGTACGTGACATATAGCATAATATAACTATGGACATAGCTTATCTACCTTAACTTAAACTAAGATCTAAACGTGACGTACGTGACACACCACATCACCCTTCCTAAAGTAAAAAAAAAAAACTTAGTTACTTTGTTTTTTTTTTTCATCTCTTTACATTTTTAAACTTACATTCTAAGTCTTACAGTATAACTTTGTCCTATTTTTATGTATTACATCTATCTTATTTTTATATTTAACTATTACATTTGGTGACTCGTCCTTTACAACTACAAATGGCCCATTATAAATACACTCCAACTTATTGCCTACTTCGTTTTTTACCAAAATCAAGTCACCTTCCTTATAAGTTATAGAATTAAGATTCTTATCATAACAATGTTTCCTTGACAACTTACTTGATACCAAATTTTCTTTTGCATCATTTTGAGCCCTTTGTAACCTGTATTTAAATTCTAAAGGATAATCATCAAAATTATACAAAGGTTCAACACTTTCACCTTGAAGACTACTTGGTAACCTACAAATTTTACCATAAACTAATTCATAAGTCGTATACTTAGTCACAGTATTAACTGTTGTGTTATAAGAAAAACACCAATATGGAATCCAAGAACTCCACGATGATGGATTATTATCTGTTTGTATCCTTAAATAAGCACCTAAAGTTTTATGAACGTTTTCCAAAGACCCTATACTTTCATGATGATATGACGTTGATAAGATTTTATTGATGCCCAAGACATTACATAGCTCTACCATTACTTTTGAAATGAACTCAGAACCCCTATCCGTAGCAATTGTTCCCGGTATCCCATATCTCAACACAAAATTTTCTGCCAACGCTTTTGCTACCTCATTTGCGGATTTATTTTTTAGTGGATAAGCCTCCACAAACTTCGTAAGTTCACATTGAAGAGTTAATATGTAAACATTACCATTTTCGTCCCTATCAAGTGGCCCCACTATATCTAAATAAATCTTTTCAAAAGATGAAGATGCAGTGGTAGTAACCGTCATTGGTTCTTTAGTATGTTTGGAAAACTTTTGTTTTTTACACTTATCACATTGACCAACGTACTCCGCTACATCTTTCTCAATTGACGGCCAATAATAATATTTCTTTACATTATTCACCATCCTGCGTATTCCTGAATGACCACTCGTAGGTAAAATATGAAAATCATTTAAAACAATTCTCTTCTCATCTGCCCCTTCTATTTTCCGTACACCCTTCACTACATATATTCTAAAATCCCCACATATCGAATTACTATTTTCCTTCAAATATTTGGCCATTTTTGTAATAAAATTAACGTTATAACGATTTTTCAAAATAATAACTTCTTTTATGCCCTTTTTAATACAAAAAGTGACTATGTCTCTCGACAACTCGTCTCGCGATGATGCCGATAAAGATTCATAGTTTACGTAAATACTCGAGTTTTCTGGCACATACATTAAATTGCGCGACTTTGAAAATATTTTTTCACCATTAGTGTTACGTAACATCTTCTCCCACTCATTCAAACATATCTCAATGTCATTTCCTTGTTTTTTAAGAACTTCCACGATCCTAGGGTGATCAGTCCTAGATACCACAGGGTCCGTATCACAAACATTTGGTTCTTCCAACTGTTTGTACTGCGCTCTTGTCATTACGGATATAGTTTTTTCACGCATGGTTTTCAAATCTTCACTTGAAATCACTATCCTAGAAAGTGCATCAGCTAATACATTTTCTTTCCCCTTAATATACTCGACCTCAAAGTCATACTCTTCTAAACATAAACGAAACTTAGTTAACCTACTTGATGGATCTGTCATGTTAAACAAGTATAATAGTGGCCGGTGATCCGTTTTTACAACGAACCTCCGTCCATACAAATACGGTCTAAAATATTTAACTGACCATACTATAGCCAATAACTCCTTCTCTATAATAGGATAATTTAACTCACTTTTCCCCAAAGACCTACTAGCGTATGCAACGGGTTTACCGTTCCCATTACACAAAACACTTCCTACCGCATAACCCGAACTATCGGTTTGCAATACAAACGTGTTGTCTTCAGAAAAATTTGGATAATCCAACACTGGTGGATTCATTAACGCTTCCTTAAGCAACAAAAATGACCTCTCACATTCATCGGTCCAACTAAACACTACATCCCTCTTACATAGCTTATCCATAGGCATCACTGTACTAGCAAAATTCGGTATGAATTTCCTATAATAATTTGCAAACGCCACAAACCGCTTTACTTCATCAACTGCCGATGGACGCGGATATTTCTTTATGGCTTCTACCTTTTCAGGATCTGGTGAAATACCTTCCGCTGAAATCACGTGTCCTAAATAAAGTATTTGTTTTTTCATAAATTCACATTTGGATGGATTCAGTTTAAGATTGACCTTTCTCAGGCGAGAAAACACTGACATAAGGTTTCGGTTGTGCTCATCCAAATTCCGCCCGAAAATAATTAAATCATCCAAATATATCAAACATTTGTCATAATTTAATCCTGACATGGCTACAGTCATTAGCCTGCTAAAAGAACTTGGACTTATCTTTAACCCCATTGGTAATCTACACATCTGATATTGCCCTTTATCTGTCGTGAAAGCTGTGTATTTCCTACTACTTTCATCTAAAGCACACTGATAATATGATTGTGATAGATCACAGTGGCTAAAGTAAACCGCACCCGACAATGAATCCAAGATTTCATTAATATTTGGCAAAGGGAATTTATCATCCTGTATCTTTTCATTTAACTGCCTGTAGTCTATTACTACACGCCATTTTTTCTCCCCATTACGATCTGCCTTCTTGGGTACAACCAAAACAGGACTAGACCACTCACTAACCGCCTCCTCAATAATATTACTATTCAGCATCTCCTGCACTTGCCTATCAACCTCCTTTTTCTGCACATAAGGTATTCTATACTGTTTCCTGTAAACTGGAGTAACATTATCTTTCAAACGTATTGACTGCGCATATACATTCGTGACATCCAATTTATCTCCCGGAATATAAAAAATATCTGGATATTTTGCACATATTTGCTCAACTGACAACCGTTCCTCGGCATTCAAATAATCAAGATTAAGCAAAGAAAATATTTTCTTAACACGTTCAACACTTACTTCTGTTTCCGCAAAACTACAACAATTAAAATCACTTAACGGATAGACTTCTACATCGGACATACCACACACAACTTCCTCCGTGGTTGTGTTTAAAATCCTAATGGGCATCATCCCATTCTTAGGTCTAGCTACTACATTTGCTAAGAAAACCCCTTCGCGCAACTCCTTCCTAAACACTACACAATCTTCTGCTCTATTAACGGGCAAATACTTAACCATTTCACAACGCGGAGAAATAGTTAAAGAATAATTATAGGATTTAAGTGGCATCGAAACCGTCTGCTGCTCACGGTTCTTTAGAGATAACCTGTTCCCCGAAAAGTCTATAATACCACTATACGTCTGCAAGAAATCCTGGCCTAATATGCCAACTGACCTACATGGCAAATCATTGAATATATAAAACTTATGCACGAACGAACATTGTCCGTATTCCAACGTCAAATATACATAACCTATAGCCCGTAAACTACCCCCTACACCATTAATCACTAATTCTTCCTTAACTACTTTACAGCACAAAGCATTATTCCTCAAGAAATCACTTTTTATTGCCGATATCGACGCACCCGTATCGACTAACCATTCCGAATCCACATTATTTGCTAGAAAATTCACCCAGTTAACACTATTGCAAGCTAAAATATGCTTAGCCTCGAAAAAACTGCGTTTCATCCAATCGTCCGCCTTCGCTACTTCGCGACATCGACACTGCACTTGAGTCAGCATCGCCCCGCACGTGCTCTAGACACGCTACGCGCTGTCGACCTTGCTGAGTCCGCCGTCCACGATGAGTACTATTGCTACGACCGCGCATTCCACTACTATACCTTACGTTTCCATTTTGGTACGTACGCCCAACAGCTGTTTTTTGCTGCGCGTATCCATTACCTACAGCGTGCCGCCTATAGTTATTTCCACGACCCCTATTTCCCGTAGAAAAACTACCACCCGCGGACCACCGCTGGAACGCCATGACTTGACCCGACGAAGCACAATTTTCGTCTTCCGCTACCCTGATAGCATCTTTCAAACAAGTCAAGTTCCGTGCCGTAATAATTGTACCAAGACGCTGATTACGAAGTCCGTCAGCAAACTTTTTAACCGCATACTTCTCATTTAAAGGCCGCAAAATTTTATAAGCTTCCGAATTTTCCCCGGCTTGAGAAATAGTCAAATCTACCATTAACTTCTCTATCTCTGCCCCGAAATCCGTGACCGACCTATCATTTTGCCTAGCGCGAGCAAATTTGGCTTGCACCGCAACGTCTGACTTAACCGTCAACAAATGCTTCTTCATGTCCGTCAAAAGACTGTCTACAGTCGTATAAGTAGAGGACAATCGCATCTTAGCCCCCTGGGTAAGTCGTGTAGTTAGCACGAATCTAATTAAATGAGCACTATCAGCCGCTTCTAACATAGAGCTGTATAAATCTATGGCATCAATCAAATCTTGGGTTACCTGCTCATCCCCATTCATTTTCGGGAGTAAGCTAACCCCCGTTTTCAATGAAAACCTTTCCAACGCCATCTCTGTATCGGTTCCGGTACCGTTTTCAAACTTAATAGTGTCTACATACAAATTTTCTATTTTACTCACTAGCTGTGCCAATTCCTCCGAAAACTTGCTACACTTAGAAACTACACACTTAAATTTACAATACAGGGCTTTTACCTCGCTTATCTTTCCATCAAAATTTTTGCCTTTCCGCCTACTGGGACCTAACTTGACAATTGATTCCCTCAATAACTTAAGCTGTACAAACAGTGACGTTAACTCCACTCCCATTTAAAATTAATGTCTCTAACTGATAGATGACCGAAAATACTCGTCACTACACTTAAGTTCAAATCACATCACTTACTCCTCTTGTCGCTCCGCCAGCTCCCGGTCAGGCCATCTGCACAGCTCGCTGCACCTCACGCTGATTGATCTTCTCTTCGATCCAATTCTGATGACACCTCCTGTACAGCCGGACTGCCACGCCAATGATGACAATCGCCAAACACACGGCGATAAACAACAGCATCGCGTTGATGGTGGATATCTGCTCTTGTGTTACTGTCGCGGTATTTGAACCACCCGCTGCTGTCTGGGCTATAATAACCTCTTCCTTGGATGACGTGCCCCCCATGGCCTGTGACTATCCAACTGTCGAGAAACTGACTGAAGCCGACTGAAGTGACTCCGACGAGATCCCGGTCGGGCAACTATAACGCCGTCCAGTCGATTGGCAGGGTCGCCATGCGATGTGGAGGGAAGGAGGGGTTAAGTAAATACCATGTCGTGTACTTGTCCATGAGTCAACTGGAGGCTGACCACTCAAGACTCCCTTTATTAGTGTAATATATACCTAGTCCGTACGTGACATATAGCATAATATAACTATGGACATAGCTTATCTACCTTAACTTAAACTAAGATCTAAACGTGACGTACGTGACACACCACAACCCCCTATGGTGGGGACCAGACTGGCTGACTCATCCCGAGGATGATTGGCCTCGATCGCCAGTCTTGATGTCGGGTCCTTTGCCCGGGCTCAAGGTGCTCGCTGTTGGAACAAAGGACCCTAAGTTTTGTTGAGTCGATACAGCTCCTCGACAAATTTTTGAATTGTTGGTGACTGATCGTCACAGTGAGAACTCGCATGCCGGTTGCAATGCGCTGTTGGCCATTCTGCAGCGAGAGTTTTGGATATTGTCGGGAGCCGTTGGTAATTTGAACCCCTTTTGGACGACACGGGTCTTTTGTTGTTTGGTTGTTGACGGTTGAAGCACTCTAGCCTTCCTTATGGGGCCCGTCACCCCCTTTTGTTGCCTAAGGAGGGCCATTTGGTTAAATTGTTGTTGTTTCGTTGTTGTTGTTTGGTTGTTGTCGTTGTTTGGTTGTTTGTTGTTTGTTATTGTTTTGATTCGCCAGCCTGCCCCCATTGGGGGGGTATTTTTGTGGCCGCGGTGAAAGCGGCACAGGGACTCTGGCGCAGATTGATGGGAGACACCGTTCTCACCTTTAAGGAGTTAGCTACGGTATTTTGCCGTTTTGAAGCTGTATTGAACTCGCGTCCATTGTGCCCGCTGTCTTCGGACCTGAACGTCTTGGAGGCCCTGACCCCGGGCCATTTTTTAATTTGACAGCCACTTGTCACCCTGCTGGAGCACCCTTTTGTCGATGTGAGCCAAAATTGGCTATCGCGGTTCCAGTTGGTGCAGCAGCTCGCTCAGAGTTTTTGGAAGGGTTGGAGCTAGGAGTATTTGCACATCCTCCAGCAGCGCGTCAGGTGGACTGATAAAACGCAACCTTGTTGGGATTGCCAAGTGATTAGCGGGCGGGAAGGCCCGTCCGGGGGGGGGGGGGGTAGATGTTCAGTCCCGTTTATTACTCTATGCGCCTACGTTTCTAAACGTGTCACAGAGTGAGAACTGTCACTTGTCAAGTTTTGACTTTGACATTTCTCTTGGATTTTGTGCTTGAAAAAGAATGGCGGGTCATCTTGGCGTCCCGACTCTTTTGTTAAATTAATCCCTTAGAACCGGTCGTTTTGGTGGACAATAAGTCATGAACCAATTGTTTTGTGTTAATAACCCCATTTGGTGAGATAATACGGGTTTAGGATATATCCTTTGTTGAAACTTTGAAGGTTAAGTGAAAGTGACGCTATTGGAAATCGCGTGTTTGAAGACCGCATGTCTGGATGGCAGACCTCTTGGAGCGGAGCGGATTGTAACCTGGAGAAACTCATAACGTCACAACACAATACAATACACACTCACTTACATACATAAATCCAGGTAACCCCAAGAAGCAGGTGTTCTTCTACCACCAGGTGAGTTCTTTTGTTCGTTGTATTGTACTTATTGAATTATATTATTATATTGTCCTGCTCCGCGTACGGCGGACTAGTTTCGCTCGCCACTCTTGACCCAGGGCCCATCATCACGCTTCCACATAATAATTAAAAACCTTATGGGGGCCTGGCCTGGCAGTGAACAAAAGCCTTTATCAGTATGAAGATACCAGCGTTACTATGCAGCACATCTTACTTGTCTCTAATTTTCTTTATAGTCGCTGGAGGTATGTTATCCTTGTCGTAGTTCTTTAGGCTCTCGAGGAACTTCATGTCACCCAGCATTTTCTGCGACGGGCCCCAATAGTCCTCGAAAGCTTTACCTGTCAAAGTAAACAAACATTTTTATCTCAAAAGTCTACTTTTATAGTTGTTCATGGTGTACACAACAATGAGTGTTCCAACTATCTGTCAAACAAGCATCAGGCACTAATTGTCTGGCATTTTGATGAACTGGGCCTATCTAACGCAGCTGTAAAGTACACAGTATTTTTTTCAATTAAGTTTTCTCTTTATTTTTTAGTTTTGATGTTTATAATCCGAATTTAACGATATTACTGTAGATAAATGTATTTAAAGCATTCGCATGCGTGTATGACAAGCTGTATGAAAGTAAACGAAGCAAATGGAGATTGTAAGCACGTAAGTTTCTGCCAACTGCGATTGTAAGAGGCGCGAGTTTATGTACCTATGTATTAGGTGGTTGCATTAATTACCGCTGTTCATATATAGATGTGGGTAACAATTTTTAGACTGAACCATAATTACTGTGACTTGTACATTTTTGAAGCTTGAAGGTTTTTAATAAAATCCAATTGATAGCCGGCATTTATATATTCATTAAGTGCTATTCAGCGTACAGTGAAAAATGGATGGCGATAAGTTGGTTTTCCGATGTGTACTTTTGCATTATTTCGATTTGAAAAAAAGTGCGGCTGAAGCTCACTGATTACTCGTGGAAACTTATGGGGAATCCGCTCCATCCGAAACAGTATGCAGAGATTGGTTAGGAAGGTTTAAAAGCGGTGATTGTGATGTTTATGACAAAGAACGGCCAGGCTAACCGAAGTTTGAAGATGAGGAATTAAAATCGTTATTGGACGATAATCCCGCCCAATCGCTTAAAGAATTAGCTCAACAACTTGGAGTCGATAAATCAACTGTATCGCGACGTTTTCATGCCATTGGGAAGATACAAAAAGAAGGAAAATGGCTGCCACACCGATTGGCCGACAGTGCTATTGCAAATCGGCTAAACATCTGCATTTTATTACTTGCTAAGCACAGGAAAGAAGAGTTTCTTATGGCATATCGTGACTGGAGATGAAAAATGGATTTATTTCGAGAATCCAAAACGAAAAAATCATGGGTTGATCCTGGCCAACCGACAACATCGACTCCAAAGCGGAACGAACATCCACGCTACTAAGACAATGCTCTGTATTTGGTGGGATATGGAAGGAGTTGTCTATTACGAGTTGTTAAAGGCGAGTGAAACAATCACTGCTGAGCGTTATGAACAACAGTTGGAAAATTTGTACAAAAATTTGATGAAAAATAGACCATCAATTGCATCGAATCGACGAAAAGTGATTTTCTTCATGATAACGCTCGGCCTCATGTTGCTTTGAAGGACAAACAAAAACTGATGGATTTTGAATGGGAAATCCTCCCCCACCCAGCGTATTCTCCAGGCGTAGCTCCAGCAGATTATCATCTGTTTCGGTCGATACAGCATGATTATCTGATGTCTTCTATACAGGCATTTCAAAAATTATGAAGAAGCCCAAAAATGGATTGCTGATTGTATTGCCTCAAAGGATAGAGTTTTCTTTCGCCGCGGAATTAAAATGTTGCCAAAAAAGTGGGAGAAGGTTGTAGCTGCCAAAGGCGCATATTTTGATTAAAATCTTTACAATTTTTATCATAGAAGTAAACGTTTATAAAACATGAAAAAACAGCGACTTTTAATGCAACCACCCAATATTAAAACGCCAAACAAACCAGTAGGATCAATCTTCCGGTCCCCCTTGATTCCCTTCATAACACACACAGCCTCCATTACAAGCTTGACTCCGGCCGGCGGGTTCTTCATAGACTTCACGAGAGTAATGTCCGCGGGCTTCAGCGTGTTCAACGCATTAAGCGCTGCCTCCAGCGCCGGCACCGCTTCAGCCAGATCCGACTCACAGTCATCTTTGATCGCTTGAGCTGCAGCAGCCGCTTCGTTGGCGAGGGCCTCGTCTGCGCCTACTATCTGTGGATGAATGGAGTAGGAGATGTTTGTGAATGATTGTAGTTTCGTTTTAATTTCAATTCGATACCTCCACGCGTTCCCGAGATAAAAAGGCCTTGACAGACAGACGGACGGATGGACGGACGGGCAACAAAGTGATCCTACAAGGGTTCTGTTTTAACTATGAAAATATATCAAATGAATGAAATAAATGAACGAAAATAACTCTGCTCATTCCGCTTAAATGCAAACCGAATGATGGTCGTCCAGATATCAAGAGGGAGCGAATTGCAAAAGAAGAATGGACTGAATATGAAAGAAAGAATGAACTAAGTCAGAAGTATGACCAGAGCAGAAGAAAATTGTTAGAAGAACGCAGATTCTTAGTCTGAGAAGAGCATATAGACCGGGAGCTGGTGACAGGTGACGTTCCACGATTTTGTCGTGCATGCCTTTTTAAGGCTTGATAACTAACCCTAAAATATCAATGATAGTCGGGGTTTTAGCCCCCCCGCGCGTCCTCTTCATAAGGAAAAGCGCTTTTCTTTGTGTAGCGGATTTTCGTGTTTTTCCATGATAGTAAACTGCATGCCATTGTAGTATACGGAAATTTTAACAAATTAAAGCTGTAATAATTGATGGCATGCACATGATGATCATAAGATTCTGAAAACCTGAACAAAATTAGAGGGCAATTCCGTGTTTTGAAATTGCATGCCGATATAAAGAATGAAAGTTTTTGTAATAAACACACTCTGGAAAAATTGGCATGCACCCCTCGTATGACCAACGGTGGTAAATTTCCGGATAACTCTGTAATATTTGGACACAGATTTGCCGTGATTCCAAACTGCATGCCATTGAAAGGATACTTAATTTGTATCATTAATTAATAGTAGGAAAATTGACATGCACACCAGGATGTTGCAAAATAGAGGCATGCATGATGAAAGTTGCAAAAAACACTGTGTAAATTTAGGTGACTTGTTTTTGCATGCCGTTTTGCATTTCGTGAATTTACATTATTTTAAGTTACGAATGTAAATGGCATGCATGTAGCTACAGCCCAACATACAAAAATTGTGAAAAAATTTAATAAACATCAATTTCTCAATTGAAAAAATAAATCTGAAAAATGCCGTGACTTCTTCCTGCATGCCGCTTTGTATTTTGTTAGTAGATACTATTTTAAGCTGAAATGCGAAATGACATGCATGTAGCTTCATGAAAATTGTTTAAATAAACAAAAAAAGAAGGTCCGATTTTATAATTTGATTTTTTTTAAATTTTTTTTTTGAAAAATGAAAGTACAAAATTATTAGCAGCATCATTATTTTAAACATTTAGTATTATTAATTATCGTTATCATCAATGGCTTCATCATCATCATCGACATTATCATTATCCTCATCGCGGCTATGTAAAGACTCTTCTTCCGTAGTGTAGCCAATATCGGATTGGCAATCGTCATCATTTGATTCTTCATCATCAAAGTTTGAGAAAAGAACTGTACAGTAATTAAATTTCTAGTAGAATAATGACCTCGAATGTTAAAAGATAAAGGCATGATTAGAAAAAAATAAGTACCTTCAATAATTTCCTGTACATTAGGAGGAACGTCATCCCCCTCGAACCACCGGAAGGAATAGCTGTTATTTTCCAGTTTCCAACCGAATTCTTTTACATTCAAAGAACCGTTGGGCAGTGGGTAAAAAGAATTTTTGCCCAAAGTACGCTGCTCGAAGAAGTTGTTGTTGTTGGAGTTCACGTTTACACGGTGGTAGCAAGAAAGCATCGAAATTCATCAACTTTTGCTTACACTCGTCTGTTGGCTCGATTTTGTTTGCTACGTTTGCGTAAATATTCGTAGACGAGCATAATACTTAATGTTTAAAATAATGATGCTGCTAATAATTTTGTACTTTCATTTTCAAAAAAAAAATTAAAAAATCAAATTATAAAATTGGACCTTCTTTTTTTGTTCAGCATCATCTACATTACAGCATTTCCTGAGGCCATTTTTCGCTGTTGCGTACATTTTGCAGACAAAGTCCTCCAGCGTGGCAAATGCACGTTTGTAATCGTCACTATTTGGGCTTTGCAATGCGACGAAAGCTTGTTGGAATTCTTCATTGGCAGAATACAGTTCCCACGGTTTTCTTTTTCCCTTGCTGTAAAAACGCAGGGTTGAAGTCGCACCCTGTTAAGGCATGGAAAGTCTACCGGAGGGTAGTAGCGACCCCCCGTGCTAGTCGACGTATAATAGGCCACGTTTAGACTAGAGCCCGGGAGATTCGAATAGTTTGAATTGATTTTTTTTTACAATTTTTCATCAAGGAATTGAAACAATGAAACAATGAAATAATGTAAATTAATGAAATACAAAACGGCATGCAAAAATAAGTCACCTAAATTTGAGCAGTGTTTTTTGCAACATTTATTATTATTTATAATACGATGGGCTTATTCAACACGAATGCCATTTGAATTAGATAATTATTTTGTTATAAAATTAATATTCATTTTTATTAGGAGTAATTTGGAATCACGGAAAATCTGTGTTCAAATTTTACAGAGTTATCCGGAAATTTACCACCGTTGGTCATACGAGGGGTGCATGCCAATTTTTCCAGAGTGTGTTTATTACAAAAACTTCCATTCTTTACATCGGCATGCAATTTCAAAACACGGAATTGCCCTCTAATTTTGTTCAGGTTTTCAGCATCCTATGATCATCTTGGGCCGCTGCGGAGTGCATGCCATCAATTATTACAGCTTTAATTTGTTAAAACTTCCGTATACTACAATGGCATGCAGTTTACTATCACGGAAAAACACGAAAATCCGCTACACAAAGAAAAGCGCTTTTCCTTATGAAGAGGACGCGCGGGGGGGCTAAAACCCCGACTATCATTGATATTTTAGGGTTAGTTATCAAGCCTTAAAAAGGCATGCACAACAAAATCGTGGAACGTCACCTGTCACCAGCTCCCGGTCTAATAGATATTGGAAGTGAGATACAAGCTAAGAAGGAGCAGTAGGAGAGTTGGGAAGGGAGAAAAATATAGTCAAAGCACGAAAACTTCTTCTTTGGCGAATGGACATCCTTTTGACCTCAGACCAACTCGAGGACCGACCGAAGTCGACTTATGGTCATTTTTTTCAGATTGCATATGAACCGGATACAATTACTGAGCAGGCTGTCTAGTCCTATACTTGCCCTGCAAATTATTAGGCTAGTCCACTTACCTCTTTCTGCTTCTCAACCACGACAGTATCCTGTTCGATCTTGATCATAAGTTTTTCGGTCTTGTCTGAGGTTTCCACAAGTTGGGGCTGCAGGTCCCTCAAGTTCTGCTGCATCACGGACACCTGGCCCGCTGCGAAGTCCAGCTGTTCTAGACCCGTCTCGTATCTGGAGAGGTTGGTCATAAACCAAGGATGTATTACTTGTAGGGGTAAAGAGAAGTGTACAGGATACACATTTTCCGCCAGCTATATTATTAGTTGCCAATAACCGGGCAAATATGGAGACTAAATAAAAAAACATTTTTTTTTTCGATTTGCGGGGTAAGTGCGTAACACAGTTACAGTAGCAATGGCTTTCGTTTTTACAGTTCAACAACATTGTTCATTGCGTTATTTATGTTCTTTAATAGACATTTTTTTGAACATATAAATCAATGGATTAGCAATATTTTTCAAAGTTTCATATTGTGATTGATAGTTTGTTATGCAATTTGGGTGATGTATTTTACACCGAAGCTTCACATTCAGCAATTAACGACCACGAGACCAACGTGGTACTATTAACTACTGGGTAGATATGTGCTATTTAATTGATAAATAAGTAAATATTCACGGTATTATGAGACGTAGATATGCGTTAACAATTTATAAAAACTTAAAAAACAAGATCACGCCCGATTTATCCAGAACGGTTAGGCAGATGAATGATAAATGATTTTATTTCTGTAAGTAGGTTTGTACAAACACTTTTCCACATTAATTAAATATTTTTTAACCTCTAAGTCCCTGAGATACAACATTTGGTATAGACACAATGGTTTTTAATTGTGTCTGTAATTACGGTATTCAATGGGTTGAACTAGATGAGTTCGGCGTTTCCTAACTGACTACTCTGAAAGAAAGGCCGAAACAAACTCAGAGGTCACAGTCTCTTTTAAAGTCCAGACATAATCTTGTTCACATTATGTGAAGATCATGTAGATTGGTGACTGAAATGGTCTTTTGAAGAATGAACCACACAGATTGAGTGGACCTGTACAGTCAGTGCAAGCATATGTCACTAATCGTTTAGCTCAACTCGTAGGTAAGCTTAGAGGTAAGCTTTAATACCTACACTCACATTTCGTAATGTTTCAACATGCCTAGCCTTCTCATATGTTTCAACCACATTTAGTTATGTTTACCTTAATAAAAAAACGATCCTAACGATTTTATGAAATGAGACTAAGTTCGTGTTACTGTAAATACGTCAACATATAATATCTACTGAGTATTAACTAGATATTTTTGATTTTTACCTCATCCTAGCATTGGTGATCTGATTCACTTTCAGAGAGTACAGCGACATGAAGGCTTTGATCAACTCCAGGTAACTTGTTGGCGTCACGTACACCATTCTCTTCTGTTCTTTATAGAATCTGGAATATACATGATGTTGAGTGTGTTTGGACGTCCTGTGACTTCATTCTTCTTCACTTAGGCCTCCCCCACATTAGGCGTGCGCGATCCTCGGGCGTGTGAGTAGCGCGAGCGCCGCGCGCGCGTGGCGAGCGCGCCGCGTGAGCGTCGCGTTTAGCTGCCCTGCGGCGCGCTCGCGGCGCGCACGCGGCGCTCGAATCGCGTTCTTACCCCTTCGCCCGCTACAATACTCAATACTCAATACTTTATTGCATTCCACACTGTATATGCTTAGGTGGTAAAACATTTTATTTAGAAACAATTGTGGACCCTGTCGGGCACAGCAAAGGAAAATACAGTAGGTAGAGAAGAGGACCTATTGATTATCTTATAATGTAACTTATTCTAAAATAGTAATTAAAAATAGAAGAAATACATGCTTTGGACTTTTCTAAACTAATTTCAGGGATTTATCATTTAAAAATTAGTTGTCGCTATAATAACATTTGCTTAACAGCAGCTTTTTTAATTTATAGTAAATAGATGGCTTTTTTCTGTCCTTATGGATTCTGGTAACTTGTTGTATATTGCTACTGTTTCGGTCAGTCACATGGTGGGCAGTGTTGTGTTGACACACGTTAAAAATAGAGTCACGAGTAAAATTAATATCGAAAGCTTTATCCTAGAAATACAGAATCGTCCTGCGATATGGGACATGACTACAAAGGAGTATAGTGATCGTATTGCAAAAAAAAGGTGTGGGAAGAAATCAGCACTTTATTTATAAAAGACTAGCTTCTGCCCGCGACTTCTTCTGCGTAAATGTCGTTTATCGCGGACGCAGACAAAGTCACGGAATAAAAAGTAGCCTATGTCCTTTCTCAGGCTCTAAACTATCTGAGTACCAAATTTCATTTAAATCGGTTCAGTAGTTTTAGCAGGAAAGCGAGACAGGCAGACAGACAGACAGAGTTACTTTGCATTTATAATATTAGTGTGGATAGTGTGGATTTTGAAACAAAAATTGTCCAAATTGTGACTGACTTGACTGAACGGGGTTAAACGCCAAGGCGAGCGCCGCAGGGCAGCTAAACGCGACGCTCACGCGGCGCGCTCGCGACACGCTCGCGACGCGCGCGCGGCGCTCGCGCTACTCACACGCCCGAGGATCGCGCACGCCTAAGTGTACGGCCTGAGTGCACGCTCGACGCGAGCGTCCAGCGGGGCGGGGCGTGCAGCGGTCATGCATGCATGCAAACACTCGCGAGTGTCCTGAGTGTGGCCGAGCGGCGCGGGCGGAGGAGCGTTCTTGTTTGCGGTGAGTGGAGCGTCAAGCGTGGCGTCGCGTGCAAGTTCAAACCAGTTTGTGTTTTTAGCGGTGACGAGAGCGTGCGCGCCATGTGGTTCGAAGACATTATTATCGAAATTCCACTTAAACCAGAATTATGGTCAACATCACATGCCCTATATAAAAATTAAACATAAAGGGTGGAGCATTAGCAGTAAAACTACAAAATGAAGTATTTTGACCACACATTTTCTTCTAAATAAATATCAATAATATCGTACGGCCCCGACGCCATGATGCAAAAAGGTGACCGGCTTACACGAACGCTGAGCGTGGACTAGCGTGAACTGAGGCCACTCAGAGAACGCTCTTTCGCCACTTGCACGCAACACTGAACGCCCCGCTCGACGCTTTTTCACTCGGGCCGTACACTAATGTGGGGTCAGCCTTAGGATACAGCCTGCCGGGGTCGCGTGATTGTTCGAAAGAGATACCGTGACCCTGGCACATGGGCAACTGATGGAACACGGGTGGGTTTTAGTCAGTAAAAGTCTGACACGCCCTCCCGCTCCGCCCAGAGCGGGAGAAGTCATTTGATGATTTCCCATCCTGAAAAAAAAAAAAAAAAAAAAAAAAGCCTTATTAAATATTATGATCTCTATGCAACACTTGTTGTATAGTGTTGCATAGAGATCATAATATTTAATTTTGTAAACTCGTGCCAAAATACAAAATCTGTTGTGCATTTAGGAAAAATAACGTTATCACGTATACAGACACGAAAAATGACTTTAAAAATAATATCCTACTTTGTCCCACTACTGAGCAAAGGCATCCCCCAAATTCCTCCAGGCATATTTTTCTAGGGCCACTGTACTCCAATGCTTGCAGTACGCGTCTAGATAGTCTCGCCACCACTTCTCGGGCCAGCCTCAGCAGCGCCGTCCATCCTCAGGCACCCACTGTGTGGAGACTATTGCCCAGCGGTCGCTGTGCATGCAGATGGTGTGACCCACCCAGTCCCATTTAAGCCTGGCAGCCTATTGGCCTACGTCAAGGATTCCCTATACGGAGCGAGACATGATGTTTCGTATTCTGTCGGTTCGTTTAATTCATAAAATGCTGCGCTCCCTCGGTAGGTCATCCTTCATTCATCTTCATGGACCAGTAGCTTTTCTAGGCATTTTCAATGCGACGATCGACTTTTTTTTTTGTCCAAGTAGATGCACTCATCAACATATTATATTTCCTGCCCTGATGAACAATATGTGAAGAAGACATGGCACCTGTCGCTGAGCTGCACGACGGTCATGTGGAACAGCTGGCACATGTCGACGCAGGCGAGGCGCAGCTCGTCGTCCACGTCCTCCATGCGGAAGATGAACATGTGCGCCACGCGCTAGTTAACAATATGTACAGAAGACATGGCACCTGTCGCTGAGCTGCACGACGGTCATGTGGAACAGCTGGCACATGTCGACGCAGGCGAGGCGCAGCTCGTCGTCCACGTCCTCCATGCGGAAGATGAACATGTGCGCCACGCGCTAGTTAACAATATGTACAGAAGACATGGCACCTGTCGCTGAGCTGCACGACGGTCATGTGGAACAGCTGGCACATGTCGACGCAGGCGAGGCGCAGCTCGTCGTCCACGTCCTCCATGCGGAAGATGAACATGTGCGCCACGCGCTAGTTAACAATATGTACAGAAGACATGGCACCTGTCGCTGAGCTGCACGACGGTCATGTGGAACAGCTGGCACATGTCGACGCAGGCGAGGCGCAGCTCGTCGTCCACGTCCTCCATGCGGAAGATGAACATGTGCGCCACGCGCTAGTTAACAATATGTACAGAAGACATGGCACCTGTCGCTGAGCTGCACGACGGTCATGTGGAACAGCTGGCACATGTCGACGCAGGCGAGGCGCAGCTCGTCGTCCACGTCCTCCATGCGGAAGATGAACATGTGCGCCACGCGCTAGTTAACAATATGTACAGAAGACATGGCACCTGTCGCTGAGCTGCACGACGGTCATGTGGAACAGCTGGCACATGTCGACGCAGGCGAGGCGCAGCTCGTCGTCCACGTCCTCCATGCGGAAGATGAACATGTGCGCCACGCGCTAGTTAACAATATGTACAGAAGACATGGCACCTGTCGCTGAGCTGCACGACGGTCATGTGGAACAGCTGGCACATGTCGACGCAGGCGAGGCGCAGCTCGTCGTCCACGTCCTCCATGCGGAAGATGAACATGTGCGCCACGCGCTAGTTAACAATATGTACAGAAGACATGGCACCTGTCGCTGAGCTGCACGACGGTCATGTGGAACAGCTGGCACATGTCGACGCAGGCGAGGCGCAGCTCGTCGTCCACGTCCTCCATGCGGAAGATGAACATGTGCGCCACGCGCTAGTTAACAATATGTACAGAAGACATGGCACCTGTCGCTGAGCTGCACGACGGTCATGTGGAACAGCTGGCACATGTCGACGCAGGCGAGGCGCAGCTCGTCGTCCACGTCCTCCATGCGGAAGATGAACATGTGCGCCACGCGCTAGTTAACAATATGTACAGAAGACATGGCACCTGTCGCTGAGCTGCACGACGGTCATGTGGAACAGCTGGCACATGTCGACGCAGGCGAGGCGCAGCTCGTCGTCCACGTCCTCCATGCGGAAGATGAACATGTGCGCCACGCGCTAGTTAACAATATGTACAGAAGACATGGCACCTGTCGCTGAGCTGCACGACGGTCATGTGGAACAGCTGGCACATGTCGACGCAGGCGAGGCGCAGCTCGTCGTCCACGTCCTCCATGCGGAAGATGAACATGTGCGCCACGCGCTAGTTAACAATATGTACAGAAGACATGGCACCTGTCGCTGAGCTGCACGACGGTCATGTGGAACAGCTGGCACATGTCGACGCAGGCGAGGCGCAGCTCGTCGTCCACGTCCTCCATGCGGAAGATGAACATGTGCGCCACGCGCTAGTTAACAATATGTACAGAAGACATGGCACCTGTCGCTGAGCTGCACGACGGTCATGTGGAACAGCTGGCACATGTCGACGCAGGCGAGGCGCAGCTCGTCGTCCACGTCCTCCATGCGGAAGATGAACATGTGCGCCACGCGCTCCAGCGCCTCGCTCGGCCACGCCGTGAACCTGCAGCGACACACCACGCGTCACTTTGTGGTACAGTCACACAGAGATAAAATAGCAGGTTACTATACTCCATTTATTATAGTTTAGAAAAAATTGTCTCGTATTAACAACAGTGTAAATCATTTTATTACAAAGTTAAGTGATACCTTACTTTTTAGATATATTCAAGACTACTGAATACTATACAGGGTAAGTTTTTAACTAGTGCGCAAATTTTAACAAAGTAAACTTAAAAGAGTTATATTAACCATGCAATTTTAATTTTGATATATCTTAATACAAAAAAAAATTAAGTTATCGATAACGAAAGCTGTTTATTTTGAAACTGGTTCTTATGGTAACGTGCGCGCGGCGCCGGCGCGTCAGCGAAGGTAAACGACCAAGCGTAGCTACAAGTACATACCAGCTATTCGATCGGTCAAAATTCTAAGAAATTCAAAGTACCTACCAGAAACTATTTTGAGGGATGATTTTTAGGTATGGCTACTTTCGATAATTATATTTTAATACGTTTTCTATAATCAAGTGGTAAAAGGCGGGTCCACTTGACGTGTTTTGACTCAGTAGGTACTTGGCTGGTAGGTATCAGCTGTTCGGTAGGTCAAAATTCTAAGAAGTTCGAAGTACCTACACCGGCACGCGGTTACTGACCTATTCCTATTGTCGATATCATATTACGAAATATGTAGGGTGTCCACAGTTTAATGATTTAAGGTCAAATAAAAATCAAAAAAAGCACTGAAAAAGATAGTTGAAATATGTTCTGTTACTGATACTGAACCACCAAAAAATGGATGGGACATCTTTACATACCCTCCGTGTCTCAGAAAGCACGTTAAACCGTTGGTCGTCAGAATCCAGAACTTCTGACAAGCAGTCTTATCAAGCGGTATCGTAGTACACAGCAACTGGGTCATAGAGGTCAAATAAGCAGTCGCTTCATGTAAATACAGGTATTCAGCTGCATCCGGTTAGAATGGAAGCCGATGTCGACATAGTTGGGAAAAGTCTGGGCAGATGATGACTAAAACGGATGAGTCTGAAACTTGAACTAAACAATTGCGATGTAATTTCTATTATTTGTTACGTATCTATCTTATGTCTTACCAATCAATAGTGGCGCAATTGATGAGCGAGGGAAACATGCGCAGGCGGTTCCGGAAGGAATCTCCGATGGGCGACATGGCCAACACGATGCGGAGACTCGCCTTCACTCGCTCCACGTAGAAACCAAACATGGCTAGCGGAGTGGTCTCGATTTTTTTGCCCTGTGACAAACAGTTGTCAGAATATTATTACTGGATTTGTTGTTAGGATTTTCGCAGAACGCATATTCAAGGTTGCAAAAATCGTTATGTGAAGTCATTTCAAAATGGTTTTTACAAGGCAAGCTGTATTGAAATAGGGATTAACCTTTTGAGCGCCACGACAAAAAAGCAAAATCGTGCCCTCAGCGCCGAGCTATAAATTCATGCTTAAATACCTACAAAATAGTAGTGAGTTCGAAATTATATCGATAAAGCACTAACCATTTATTGTTTAACATATAATATGTTTTAATAAAAGGTTACTATACCGGAAATCTATCTATACTTATAATAAAACTGTAGAGAGGTCAATTCTTTACATTGAATATACGTTCAAAAGTAATATTGGAGGATGATTGGTGATCGATACTGATGCCAAAAATGCAATCAGTAAATTTTTTGTCTGTCTGTCTGTCTGTCTGTCTGTATGTGCACGCATGGGTCAAAAACTACTGAAGGGATTTTAACCAAACTTGGTACGATTGTAGTCCATACTCCTGGGCAGGTTATAGGCTATATAACATAACGCTTAGACACATAGGAGCTGAGCAGTGACGATACCCGCGGGATATTGTCCGACCTCACGCGGGCGAAGCCGCTGGCAAAAGTTAGTATATAATAAACGAGTTTTATTTCAACCCACTTTGTCTTTTATGACAGAAATGATACGCTATGTGTCACAGTTTCGACGTTAAATCCACAATTCAAAACAACAGTCGATAAAAGTAAGTCAATACCATCACAGCACTATGTTCACGCGTGATTGTTCGAAAGAGATACCGCGACCCTGGCACATGGGCAACTGATGGAACACGGGTGGGTTTTAGTCAGTAAAAGTCTGACACGCCCTCCCGCTCCGCCCAGAGCGGGAGAAGTCATTTGATGATTTCCCATCCTAAAAAAAAAAAAAAAAAAAAAAACACTATGTTCAGTCACGAAGTACTTTCTTGTCATCTCATGATGACACTGGCGTAGCTGGCACGTCTTTTCTTAATTTGCCCGCCTCTGCACTAGAGGTGCGCATCCGATATTTATGAATAATATCGAAATAATAAGAGTTATTTTATTTTAATGGGTTCGCTTTTTATGTACAGTAGCATCATTTTTATTTAATACAACTTGCTTCTGCCCGCAACTTCGTCCGCGTCAAATTTATTGCTCCCCGACCCATCCCGTAACATCGTATGTATATACTTTTTTATGTGAAAAAGAAAAGTAATGTTTTCACTATTGTACTTACACGCATTTTTTAGCAACATTCATTTTTATTTATATAGATTTAAGTTTCTCTGAAAAAACAACCAGTAATAATGCCTTAATGTACAGCCACGTAGGTATTGATGATATCTCAACTGAAATAAATACCATTTACTGTAGATTTGTAATCATCAGAATACGACAAAAATAGGCGAAAGCAAATTTAAACCATCAAATGAACTTGTGTTTTAGTAAACGAAGTTTTTATACTCAAGATTTGTAAGTGCAAATATAATAGTAAACACGAAGGGACAATATTATCCTTGGAAACAAATGAAACTTAGTTCAAATAAACCTCAGTCGGATCCGTGTTTATTTTATGACACGCCAGCTGAGCTTATGGCTGTTTGAAATGGTTTAAATGAATTTTATTCTCTTTTTAATTACAAAATCTGAACTTCACTTTGTAGTTTTATTTGAAACAAATTACTTATAACACAATAGTATCGTTCAACACGCCCTTCCGCTCCACCCAGAGCGTGAGAAGTCATTTGATGATTTCCCACCCACAAAAAAAGTCGTTCAGAATAATGAATTAATTAGAACAAACTACTGATACAAGTTAAGGAACAGCTCTATTTACAAATCGACCACATGTGATGTCATAGGATTGTCACGATTAGATAACTCTGGCGCTCCAGGCACAGACAGTATGACAGTGTGGTGGAGATGGGCATCACACTCATTATGATTTATCGATAATCAACTGACACAGACATTTAATCAGACATCATATTTAATAATTTTCATGATTCCTGAATCATTCAACTTCAATATCAAATGTTTTATTTATTTATTGTAGGAAAATTGAAAGAAATGAAATATAACGTAGGTTACCGTCGAAGTCGATATTCTTGTTTTATTGATTGCTAGCTACATCACTACGTGTCATGATATGATGACTGTGGCGCTGAGGGCACTAAGTTTTTCGAATTTTATAATTGGTGTTAGTTTTTGCAATCTTATGTTAATATGGATGAAATATAAAGAAAGAAGCTCAGCAAATATAATTAGGATGAGTCAAGGAACATAATTAGCAAAGGAAATAAAAAAACAATGTTGTTTTATGAGTTTTATTTACGTTTAAAAGTCTGTCACGGTATCGTGACCGTGGCGTGCTGGGCACGTTTTGGTTTGTCATCTATACATGACTCTGGCGGTCAAAAGGTTAAAGCATCCTCCATTTGGCCCTGACCTTGCACAGATGAGGCTTAGTAGGAACATTATAGGTAAGAACATTATATGTTGATGTAACATGATTCTGTATACCCTGAAAGATTTGGCAGAGGTATATCACATGTCGCCAGTTACTGCGATAACGGTCAACGAAGTATTGCCACTCACCGTCTCCCGCACCGCAGTCTGCATCTTGTCGAGGATCTCCACCTTCTCGTCCATGCCGTACAGGTTGGGGATGTCGCCCGTGTTCAGCAGCATGTTGATATCTTCCACCATGGCTTCGTACATTATCTGGGAAATTATTTTTGTGAACGAGTAACCTTTGGCCTCTGCAATCCCGATAAATAAAAGTTAAATCTCATGAAGGACGTAATGATAAATGATTTTGTTTCTGTAAGTTGGTTTATACACAATAATAATGTTTAAAAAACTAGTTCAGATTGTTGTTTTTATCTTAACTTAGTAGTCTGAGCAGTATCACCGAAATAAACTCAGAAGTCACAGTCTCTTTTAAAGTCCAGACATAATCTTGATCAAAGGATGTGAGGACCATACAGATTATTGTCTATAATGGTATTTTCAGTCCAGTTCGTACATCGTCGTTCGTTCAATAATCGTGTAGCTCATTTCAGCTGTTATTTGATCAATTAAATCAATATTAAATGTTCACTGCGCATTTGGTGATGTCCAATCAAAATCAGATTTCTTTCTCATTTTTGAAAATCATGCAATATCAGAAACGCAGCAAATGCGTTGCTATTTCAAGCTAAAGTATAAGATAAGGTATGACTCATTTGCATGTACGTGTCCATACGCTCCAGATCGAATAAAACAACACACTTTGGCGAAATTATACTTACACGAATGTTCGGAGTTTCAGCGTTTTTCTGTATCGTCATTTTTTTATTCAAGAATATTCGTGTGTATATGCCCACAAAACTCGTAATAAATATAAAAGAGCTACTTAATTCCACCGGTTGTTTCTAGCAGAATGTTAAACGTCAAAAATGTATGGTTACACAGTCGCTATTAATACTACATAATGTCTATAAATGTTCCGTATTCCCCGAAGAGTTAGGCAAAGGTGTACCTGTATATTCTGTAAATTTCGCCAGTTATGTTGAAGTCCCATGTAAAAGGGGGAAAAACAATTACAAAAAATAACCTCCAAAATAAACCCCCTTAGCTCTATCTTATTGTGTCCTCGTCGCATATATACAGAATTCCACTGTTACTTGTTGAAGGTCTGTACCTGGTTGTCAGCGAAGAGGAAGACGAGAGGCTTCCCAATGATCCCGGCCTTCATCAACAACCTCCTGATGTCGTCGCGCCATTCGTTCATGCCGTACACTCGGGATATTTCTATCTGTAAGCAATAGATTAGTAAATGCTTGTTTCCTCTGTTTACTTTATTTCTTTGCAGAAATCTAAGATTTGCGGACAATACCAATATAGTTACGTTGAACGAGGAAGAGATGGCGGATCTGCTGGAAATAAAGAAGTAGAGAGCACTAAACTTAGACTTAAGATCAAGCATGCCAAGATAATAGTGATTGTGGTAAATCATGCTCATCTGCTTCATAGTTCAAATCTACTCGACGGCTATGAGCAAGTCAGTGAGTTCGTGTATCTTGGGATTTAGGTCACGAAGGAGGGTAGCCTTTTTTTTCTGGATGGGAAATCTTCAAATGACTTCTCCCGCTCTGGGTGGAGCGGAAGGGCGTGTCAGACTTTTACTGACTAAAACCCACCCGTGTTCCTTCAGTTGCCCATGTGCCAGGGTCACGGTGTCTCTTTCGAACAATCTCACGACCCCGGCAAGCATCGGTGCTAGCAGACCCCTTCAGTTTTGCTGACATCTCTTTGAGGCGCGCGTGGAACACTGCGCGCCGTCGACCCGAGCTTGGTCCTTACCGGGTGGCGAGCTAAGGAGGGTAGCCTTTAGGAAATCCGCCGTGACTGCACTTCTGGACATACCTGCAATGTATGGCTAAAAGTCCAATGGCCAGTCTCGGGAAAATTTGTAAGAGTCATGGCATCCGTCGGAATACCAAAATACGACTGATCCGTGCTCTAGATTTTCCATATATCCATCCACCTATTTTAAGACGTGGAAACGGCTTTAAAAGCCACGAAAACAGTAAGATCGATGGTTTCGAGATATGGTGTTGGCGGAAGCTACTTCTTATACCATGAACCGCCATGAGAACGAATGAACCCATACTAAAGGGACTAAAGGGGTGGATCGAATAACCGATTTCCCACCCGTACGCAAAATACGCGCTCAGACGTGGAGTTGCGGACACCAGCCCGTTCTACCTATTACCTAAAGGGACTCAACATCACCTATCGTCTATAGGGATCGTGCCCTCAGCTCTTTCGGACATACTATGCGTTCAGCTAAGCATGGTCTGGAATGGCTAATGATACTGGGGCGGCTGGAAGGAAAACTCGCTCAAGGCAGGGGACAGGCCACATGGTTGGACGCGATCAAGAGGGCTGTTGGAGGCAGCATAGCAAGCAATATCACCAAAGTGGTCATAAGGTTTGAAGTACAAAAATTAACTGGTTAACCTAGGCCAAAAGTTAGAACATGTTCTGGTATAAGGGCCTTATCACACTAGCGGTTTACGAGCGTCTTCAGAGCGGAGCGGGCGCACAGCGACTACGTCGCGATCACGTCGCGGCTACAGAGCGAAGACGCCGCGGGTGCATGGCAATTGCGCAACGTTTTTGACACCTGTTTGCAGCTGGTTTATGACGTAAAATACACTCAGTAACGGTTTTATCCGCGGCGATCTCGTTGTGCGTCCGCGACGTCTTCGCGGCACATGCGTAGCGTATTTGTTGCGCGTTCGCGACGTATTCGCTGCGCACTCGCTCCGCTTTAAAAACGCTCGTGAACCGCTAGTGTGATAACGCCCTAAGAAGATATGAGAAAACAGATCTTACCTGTACGACGTTCATCTCCAGGATGCTGGCAGCTAACTTGACGGCACTGCTCCTGCCACTGCCACCCACACCGACCAGAAGTAGGTTACCTGAAATAAAGCATAACATAGATACCATGCCAGTATTACTCAGATCTAAGGTGTTTCATATTAATAGATCCAGATTTCACCAGTTACGTTTAAGGCCTGTGTAACAGAGGGAACGGCTCTGCCGCTCGTGCCAGATGGCCGTCCCTTCACACTAAGAGAGTAAAACAACAGAGGGTGTACCTGAATTTGCGCACACACATACATGTGCACTATAATATATCTTCATTGTGATAGGCCGCCGTCACCGACATTCGGTTGGGGTATTATAATAACCCCACCCCATAATATAATACCCCAACCGAATTTCGGCTTCCCAAATTGCTATTAATCACACACAAATCTAGATTTCGGGCCGTTACTGTGAAATCTTGATGCAATAATCCTACATTATGCCCGACCTGGGAATCGAACCTATTATCACGTTCAGCCGTCAAGCTTGCAACCAAGACGAACAAGCACAAGGAGGAAAACGAATGTGAATAAAATGTTTTTGTTTTTGCGTATAGGAATCTTAGTAACAAGGAATACTGACCGTTATCCTGCAGCAATACTCTCGTGCACCTAGAAATATGGTCGAGCGCATATCTGAACATGACCAGAGACATCGGCGATGAGGACACCACGTTGTACTCCTCGAGGTAGTACTCCATTTTGTCCGCCATATTCTCCAAGCTCATCACCTGGCCAGCAAAGAATACTTGTAAGTACATCAAGTACATTATTAGATCATCATCATCATCATCATCATTTCAGCCGAAAGACGTCCACTGCTGGACATAGGTCTCCTCCAAGCTCCACCACCTCGACCGGTTTTGTGCTTCCCGCATCCAGCGGATCCCTGCGGCCTTCACATTATTAGATTAGTGAGAGAGAAAAAAACGGAGCTATGCATGACAGATAGCATCTCTTTTCGCAACTGAATCGTGGTATCTATACCATTTTTATTATTGTTCCGCTCCATCGCTTTTTATCGAGTATTGAGCCTCGGTTATACACCAATTCTGAGTGCCGTAGGGCTCTAGGGCTCCGTCAATGAGCTTGCGCTTTAGACATAGGAAGGTCACCCCTCAGTAGCGCCTACATGAAACACTAGCATCTCCAAGCATTTTCGACTCGAAGCTCCGAAGCTCCTTGTCCTGTCTTTTGTGAAAGTTAACTAACTGGTCCATCGACCTCGACCCTATTTTTAGTGGCATTGTTCACGACTTTGATCTATGTCCGATTAATCGTCAGCCCAACCTCAAGGCTTGCAGCAATTCAGTTGTTGAAGCATTTATTGTAGTTGAACTACCGTTTTACGAAAAAGAACGATACCGTCTGCAGGACGAAGTTTTTCATCACCGATTAGAATGCCCTTCGTTTCCCATGCGTCTGTTAGTTAATTAAATACTTTCTCGAGGGTGCTGGTAAATTATTTGGAAGAGAGCACCCTGTTTTTTCTTAATTTAAATAGATTAAATGTTAGTGATTACGGAAACGAGTAGCTCACCTGATCATAAATCTTAGGGTCAGCATCAGGCTCCATATAGTTCCCAAAGAATATGTTACAAGCGTGTTTGTTGCCGCACTTCTCATCCTCAGGAATGAAGCCCATCTCTCTGAGGACGGCATCCATGTGGACCCGGAAATTGTTGTACACCGCTTTGTATACGACGTCGTACAATTTCTGTCTAAAGTGCAAGAATATATGATTAACGAAAGGTTTCTAAAAAGCTGATAAACTAAAAACACTTGCTAACGGACTATCAAGCTAAGATGAAATAGAAATGGTTTAGAGCGGATTTTTCCATTGAAATTGAAGGAGATTGGCGCTTTTGAACCGGGTTAATAAGCTGTCAATGTCCATAACAGTTTTGGCACCGAAACCTCTTGAACGCGGTTCAAACCGCGTCGAGCTGAACAGTTTCACTGGTTAGATTCGCCATTATTTTGTGTACACGAATAAAAAAATCTTCTTTATGACTGGATTTGGGAAGATGTTGTTATTTCAATCAGTCAACCATAGCAGTTACCTTGTGTATGTCTTTATTACTAACTAGCTTCCTCCCGCGACTTTGCCCTGGCGAAAGTGTTAAGACACCATAAAATAATAATAAAACAGACCCATTTTTATAAAACTTTCCTGTATTTATTATTTTTTAAGCCCATCATTTTAATAAACCCCTTTATTTACATGTTTTTTTTTTTAAGTTAAAGGGAATTTTTAACTTCAAAACTGGTTTAACAGTCGCTAATAAAAATAATCAATATATCTAAACATCAAGTAATGTTTATGAATAAGCCCCAAAATGGTCAATCTTACCGATCAGTATCATCCACCAGCCGGTCGTAGAACACTCTGTACGCCTCGTGGATCCACAGGATGACCAGCTTGTTGAGGTCCTTCATGTGGGTGGAAGGCACCAGCAGGACTCCTTTGATGACCCTGGCGAAGTCGCGCAGGTTGAACAGGTAGTGGCACTTGCTGGGTGTCGGGAGGAACTGCAGGGTCACGGCCTTGTATACCTCCATTGTCGCGGCTACTACGGCCTATGAGGAAGGTTTGAGGAATCACATGATCAGGAAATGCCTTATAGCATTAAGCCCAACTTTGTGTGGTTATTTTACTTGAACATACGGCTACATAGCAAGCTATACATTTCCAGTTTGAGCTAACCTCGCATTGTATGCTTTTTTATTTTTGTTGTAGGCTTTTCGCATAACGAGAAGTCAGTTTATACTGGAAATGTACTTGATTTGTCGCCGTGCAGTCATTAATTTTAAATAAATCAATTATTGGCATAATTTTGTTCACTGAAGCCACGTTTTCCTTGTAAAATATGTTTGTGTTGTTAGAAACATGTTGTTAGCAGCATTGCTTGCAGTTTGTGTGGAAAACATATTCCTTTGTGCAACATCTTGTACAGAGTTCTGTTTGAGTACTATAAATCGGGTCTTAACTTTATCAAGTCGGTGAATAAGCAAAGATTTCGTTTTTTTTTTTTGCATTGAAAAAAAAATCCACCACAATAAATAACTTCGCAGCTCCAAATGATTTAAATGTCAAGTTTTATCGTGTTAGCCAAACTGCAATTATACTTATTTTTTTGGATTATCACCTGCTGTCTCACTGCTGGGCAAGAGCCTCGCCAAGTCTTTCCAGGTAACCACGCCAACTCCTTTGGCCGGCCCTGGCACCGTTCAATTCCAGGCACATTGTTTGGACACTGTCGCCCACCGTGCATGAGGGTCATGGGGCTCGTCCGATCCTCAATTATACTTATAGCATAAAAATTGATTTCTTCTTATTAGCCGTCTTTGAATATAGAGCTAGTACCTATTCAGCCACATCCGGTTAGACTGGAAGCCGACCAAAACACAGTTGGGAAACCTAAGCAGATACAAAAACTCACATACCTTGGCCTGCCTCTGTAGCGCTTCAATGAATCCCTTAGCGAAGTGCCAGTCCATGATAGTGCCGAAGATCTTGTTGAGCGTGTTATCTTCGAAGGAGTCCACCGTGATGACCAGCATGTGCCGCGTCAGGCGGGATGAGATCAGGTTGGAGCCACCACCAGGTGGCAGCATCGCTGACACGAATAGCTGAGCAGAAAATGTCGATGATGTCGTGACTTTAATAGAGACTGACTTCTGAGGTTGATTCCATGTTTCTTCTCAGTGTAGTTAGATAAAAGTTAGGTTCGTCCTCACATAATAATAATATGTAGTTTTAAAAAATATTATTGGCGTGTAACGATGTTTGTAAATAACTGTTTCTTTAAGGTTTCGGGGAAAGGAAAACCATCGCAGCATCTTTTATGGGCAACGAAAATAATAACCGCGTCGAGGTGTTCCATTGTTGTTTTCGTGCAAATTATTTTGTCATCTTAGAATGCTGTAAAACAAAGCCGATGTCAACTATTCTGCCTGTCTCGCCTACCTTAAAGTAGGTGAATATAGATAGTGCAATCCATGAAGACGTGCCCCACTCTTTGACAATTGTACTGAGAGCGGTTAAAAACAAAGGAAAGGGGCGCAGAGGAGCGCGTCATCGTGGATTGAACTATCTATACCAGTTTCATATTTGATACTAGCAGAATAGTTGACAAAGGATCAGTTGCAAATCAGAAAGAAAAGAATCAATTATTTTCAATTGTTTGTCAAACATTACCGTCAGATATTATTTTATGATGCCAGTGAGATGTTTTGAAATGTGGGCGATACTGATTGGGTCATAGCTCTCGCGCGCATTTGTTCCGTTGTTGCTGCGCCTGATAAATCCCCGTTCATGTCAAATTACCGTCACATCGGGCAATCAGAGTGAAGGAATGTAGAGTATACGTGAGTTTTCGCACTACAAAAACTTCTGCGTACGTGGTTAGTCATCGTTAAGGTTGGCCGCGGTGGCCAAACATGTAATAGTAATACTCACGACATCCACGACCTCCTGGCGCACCATGTCCTTCAGGTCATACCAGTGTCCGTGGCCGATCCACTGCCGCAGCAGCTCCAGCGGCGGCTGCGCTCCGTAGTTTTCCTTCTGCGGCATGCTCAGGTCGTCCACGAACAGTACGCACTACGAAATAAAGACTCTCAATCTATTTTTGCCACATCCGCACGGGAGAGAACATCGCGGCGATAGACTAGCAGTCAATGGAAAAAAAAAAGACTTTCAGCACTTTTCGAACGTCAAAATTATAAGACAGTCATCCAAAACGGCCGCCGTTCACCACTTCTTAGTTCTTTAGCTGAGACAAAGAACCCCTATTGAATGCTAGACGACAGACAATGACGAAAATGTGAGGGATGAGATAGACTCCAAGCAAGAATACTGGCCCACATTAGCAGATGCCCTGTAGTAGGTCATGATGTATAGGCTAGCGGACAGATTCTTTACTCACTAGTATAAAGATTAATTTTGCCAATAAATATTTAGATTACACGCCATAAGTAAACAAACTACAAAAGAGTCACGTATTCTTCCTTCTATTCATATTAGTAAGTGTGTAGCAATAAGGCTTGCATACCTTTTTGCCCATTGAAGGTCCGAAAACACCTTTACGTCTTCTGTCCACTTTAGACATTATGATGTCCTGTGTCTGAAACAAAATACAAGTTTTTTATTATTAACTAGCTTTTGATAGCGACTTCACTTCCATCCCACATAGGTAGACCATGCATTGTTCCGCGGCAAGTGAGTCATAACCTATGTCAATGTTACAAAATGTGTTAACGGAGCAACTGCGTCAAAAGTGGTATACTAACAAACACACTTTCACGTTTCTAATATTGGTACTTGGCTGTTTATATTCAAAAGAAAAAGCATAGGTCGACTTCACTTCCATCCCACATAGACCATGCATTTTTCCGCGCAAAGTGAGTCATAACCTATGTCAATGTTAAAAATCGTGTTAGCGGAGCAACTGCGTCAAAGGTGGTATACCAACAAACACACTTTCACGTTTCTAATATTGGTACTTGGCTGTTTATATTCAAAAGAAAAAGCATAGGTCGACTTCACTTCCATCCTACATAGACCATGCATTTTTCCGCGCAAAGTGAGTCATAACCTATGTCAATGTTAAAAATCGTGTTAACGAAGCAACTGCGTCAAAAGTGGTATACCAACAAACACACTTTCACATTTCTAATATTGGTACTTGGCTGTTTATATTCAAAAGAAAAAGCATAGGTTTTATATAATTGGGTAATACTATCCAAATATAATGTTCACTCGACGACAAACCTACGCAACCCAACCACCAATCAATTTATCAACAACCCAACAATATCAATCTTGAGCGAACACTCATCGATGAGCTTATATCGTACTCGCGGAGTAATCGTAATGTAAGTTTGAACGATTTTTACTAAAAATAAATACTTATATAATCTCACAACTTCTTCCCACGGGGTTTGGCAGTAACTATAAAACGCCACCTGCTATATCCTCACATACGCCTTTTGAAAGTATTCTTTCCCCAAGTATTATTTATTTCATTTTAAGACTTTTTTTCATACCTATTAACGGGCTTTCTGTTTTGATTTAAACCATAATGCTATAGGACACTTGGCAAAATTAGTTTAATCAACATCAAATAACAGTAAATACCAATCACCTGATTAGCGGTTGTCCTGGCGGAGAAGTTGATGGTGTTGGTGATGTACTTCTCCTTGGGCAGCGAAAGCAGGAAGTCCAGCACCATGGACGACTTGCCGGTGCCCGTGGGGCCCACGATGAGGATCGGGATGTGCGCACGCACCATCTTGCGCACGAAGAAGCGCAAGCACGCGTTCTCGTTCGTCAGGATTGTCAGGTCGTTCACCTGTGGTTTGGATTTAGACATCCCAACATTCAAATATTTATTTAATAGTAATACGGTTATACCGGTACACTGATGAATTACATATACATATATGTATATACTTATAATATTAGGTCTTTACCTGTGGAATTGCCGTTCTGCAGTACTGGCCACTTCAAATCAAAATAATTTTTGTTTGTCTAAGAATTCTAATTTCAAATTAATTTTATTTTAAAAACATGGAATTCTTTTTCCAAAAGTAGTCATTTGTTGTTTGTTTGTGTCAAGTGTTACATTTTCTTCGCATTTCAATCTTTTTCGTCATCATGGATACGTTAAAAATTCGAGTAATTATGGAATATGAGTACCGTCGTGGCAGCAACGCGGCACAAGCGGCACGCAACATCAACGACGTTTACGGAGCTAACACTACAAATTCGTTCTGGAAATTTCGGCCTGAAAAATGAACCTCGCGGTCGTCCGAAGACTTTGGTCGACAATGACGAATTAAAGGCGATTGTGGAAGCTGATGATACACAATCTACGGCTGAATTAGCAGCAGCTTTCGACGTTAGCGTCAAAACAATATTGGTTCATTTGCGTCAAATTGGCAAGGTAAAAAAGCTTGACAAATGGGTGCCCCACGAACTCAATGATCGCCAGCGCGAAGTACGCGTCGAGACGTGCCTTGCACTGCTCAACAGACACACAAATGAAGGAATTTTGAACCGCATTGTTACCTGCGACGAAAAATGGATTCTGTTTGATAACCGCAAGCGCTCAGCAAGTTGGTTGGATCCTGGTTCAGCACCTAAACAATGCCCTAAACGAAAACTTACCCCTAGAAAAGTGATGGTCACTGTTTGGTGGTCTAGCGCCGGTGTGATTCATCACAGCTTCTTACCAAACGGGGTGAGCATTACTGCAGATGTGTACTGTGAAGAACTGAACTCAATGATGGAGAAGCTGGCACATCTCCAACCAGCATTGGTCAATCGCTCGTCTCCGCTGCTCCTGCACGACATCGCGCGACCTCATACTGCACAGCAGACGGTCTCCAAGTTGCAAGAACTGGGTTTGGAAGCTCTCCGTCATCCGCCCTACTCACCAGACCTTGCGCCTACAGACTACTACTTTTTCCAGAATTTGGATAACTTCTTGGCGGGAACAAAATTCAATACCCGAGAGGCAGTACAAAATGCCTTTGAAGAATTTGTTGCCTCCCGTCCAGCTGATTTTTTTAAGAAGGGCATCAATAAACTGCCACTGCGTTGGCAAAGATGCATTGATTGCATGGGTGATTATTTCGATTAATACAAATAAAGCATAGGTACATGAAAAAAATTCGTTTAATTGTTTTCATACAAAACGGCATTTTCATAGGTAAAGACCTATTATTTAAAATTCAAATGACTACCTACCTATAGTTTTCTTATTATGCTGAAGGACAAATATAAGATAATATTAATTATATGTACAAGTATATAAAAACAGAGATAAAAGAATCACAGGGCATCGGAAAACTCGTCCGCATCGCTGTCAATGGGAAAAGTTCCCAAAAGGCTGGCAGCATTGCCACGTTGTATGGCAACGCTGATTCTTTGAATATTGCGACTGAGCCCCAAACTACACAGTCAGTCTGTATCTTGGCGCAAACATATTTTACTTGCCGAATACATTGGAACTCAAAAGGGAAAGGAATCAAATCCATTAATTCTAGAGAGGCTATGTCAAGTAATGGCTATAAGCCGATTACGTCACCTTGGCATTAGCAGGCAGAGGACCTCTCTTCTCCAGTTCCATCCATGGCCATTTGTCTAGGCCCTCAGATGATCCAGGTGACGTTGTTCCTCTAGTCGTATAGGTAGCCGAAGACGGTATGCTAGTCCAGGAGCAGCAGTGTATAGTCAGTATGACTATGATACATATTGTTACGTAGATAGTAAAGTCTAGAAACATCACGCTAACTCCATCTCAGGAGGGAGCAGATTACGTAGATCGAAAAGTCTAGAAACGACAAGCTAATTCCATCTAAGGATGGGGCAGTGTTCGAAACTACTAGAAACGACACGCTAACGCCAGCTGTTATCAAGTAGCAATTGTATGAATATTACTTTGATTATTGAGAATTTGAGGACTATGTGGGTCATTGTTTCACTTTTGATTATGATCTGGCAGTTTGAGTAGTTAGTGGCAATATCTGTGTGGTTCTTTCTTCAAAAGACCATTTCAGACACCGATCTACATGGTCATCAAATGATCTGACCAACAAAATTATATCCGTTTCTTTTTTTTTTTAATATTGACATTGATAATTTTTTATATATACAATGACATGAATATTTACTTTGTAAAGTATCGTATTGTTTTAATTATTGTGAATGTGAAGACTATGTGGGTCTTTTTTTAATTTTGTTTTCTTTCGTTCTCAGTAATCACGATCTGGCAGTTTGAGTAATTTATGTGGCCTACCCAAATGTCCTTTCTTTGGTACTGTTCGTCAAAGCGTTGGGCTCCTTATTTTCCGAGTTGAGCTAAACAATTAGTGACAAATGCTTGCACTGACTGGACAGGTCCACTCAATCTGTGTGGTTCTTTCTTCAAAAGACCATTTCAGACACCGATCTACATGGTCATCAAATGATCTGACCAACAAAATTATATCCGTTTCTTTTTTTTTATATATATACACATTGACATTGATAATTTTTTATATATACAATGACATGAATATTTACTTTGTAAAGTATCGTATTTTTTAATCATTGTGAATGTGAAGACAATGTGGGTCTTTTTTTAAATTTTGTTTTCTTTCGTTCTTAGTAATCATGATCTGGCAGTTTGAGTAATTTATGTGGCCTACCCAAATGTCCTTTCTTTGGTACTGTTCGTCAAAGCGTTGGGCTCCTTATCTTCCGAGTTGAGCTAGACGATTAGTGACAAATGCTTGCACTGACTGGACAGGTCCACTCAATCTGTGTGGTTCTTTCTTCAAAAGACCATTTCAGTCCCCAATCTACATGATCTTCACATGATGTGAACAAGATTATGTCTGGACTTTAAAGGAGACTGTGACCTCTGAGTTTGTTTCGGCCTTTCTTCTCAGAGTAGTCAGTTAGGAAACGCCGAACTCATCTAGTTTAAAAAAATATCATTGACATGTAAAAGTGTTTGTACAAACCTAGTTACAGAAATAAAATCATTTATCATTTAGCAAGTACTACACGAAATTGTACGTAGACGCTACCGCCATCTGTTGCCGAATAGTGGGACTAAACAGCAAACAGTTGTTTGTGGAAGTTCCTGGAAGCTTCTACACTACTTGTGAACTGTGGCTTAGTGTCGAATGTTCGCGGAAGCGATCGAATACGAGTCAAGCGATATAGTACAAGTGAAACAAGTGATGTTTGACGTTTTGATTTGATTGCGATATTTGTGTTTATTCAATTAAACAGTTTGTGTGTTTCGGTAATATTGGTTATAATTAATTTATTCCAAACCCCAGCTCGTAACAATACCTTGGCATTAGCAGGCAGAGGAACTTCCTTCTCCAACTCCATCCAGGAGATCCAGGTGCCATTGTTCCTCTTGTCATATAGGTAGTCGAAGCAGGTGTCTTTGTCAGGGAACAGCTGGTTTTTAGCAAGCTTGAAGGACTTGGGCTTCGGATAGTGAGCGTTGTTGCCGTCGAGCAGCTTGCGTAGGAACGAGTCCATGATCTTGCGGCTTTCGCCTGAATCAAGTGATGGTTTGAAAAGATATAAAAACTTTTTACAAAAAAATAACAACCGACTTCCTTAAAAAAAACACTACAAAGTAAAAAATAACTTTAATTTCGAAAGTCGGTGTCTTAGGATCTGTATTTAAGGTTTTTTGCCACTGACTTCCGAAATTAAAGTAATTTTTTACTTTGTAGTGTTTTTTTAAGGAAGTCTTTTGTTATTTTATTGTAAAAAGTTTTTATTTTTAACTTTTTCGTTATGGTAGATACCCCGCACTATTCTAATCGCGTTATTCATTCATTGGTCACGCAAATACTTAATGCAAACTTAAGACATATGGTTTTCACATGGACCTCATTGCCCGAATGGAACCAAATTAATAAATTATAAATGGGACTATTCGGGAAGCACCAGCTTTCAAATAAAAAAAGAATATTCAAAATCGGTTCACCCAGTTAAAAGTTATGAGGTAATAAACATAAAAAAAAATACAGTCGAATTGATAACCTCCTCCTTTTTTTGAAGTAGGTTAAAAATGAAACAATTAATATTTGTGAAGTTGTATGATATAAAATTAAAAGTTACAGACGCCAGCATATCAAAGTACCCGAAACTGGCAAATTTTTCCAATCAATTTTGAACCTTATACTATAGCGTTAAAGTTGAAACCTATTAAATAAATTAGACAGATTGTAGTAGCTACAAGTGCTGGCGTCTGTACATTTAGATATTTTGATAACACGAGACCAGGCATTAAGTCCGACTTTGTACAGTATTTTTTACTTGTGCATAAAGTTTTAATAAATAAATAAATAATCCGACGTAATACAAAGTGTCTAAAATATGTTGTACTAGCTTCTGCCCGCGACTTCATCCGCGTTAAATTTCTTGCTCCCCCGACCCTACCCGTCGCGTCGAATCGCCTACCCGTGCGATTTTCCCCATTTGCAACATTTTTCATTACTGCTCCAGCGGAGCAGTAAGAGGAGCGCCTCTGGGTTGTAGCGTGATGTTATATAGCCTTTCTCGATAAATAGGCTACCCAACACAAAAATAATTTTTCGTTTCGGACCAGTAGTTCCTGCGATTAGCGCGTTCAATCAATCAAACAAACAAACAAACTCTTCAGCTTTATAATATGTATTAGTATAGATTCTGTTCCATACATTATAAAAATTCGCCTCATAAACGTTCCGTTGCTCAATCGAATCAGCAAAAAGTATTATGAATATGTGATGGTGTTATCTTCCATATTTGAAGCGTGAGCCTTAGTGATAGTGTTACATATACAAGATTATTTTTAGTATATGCGAAACCTGAATATAGTTTGTTCAGAATCAGTAACTGAATCAATTCCAATAATTTTTACACCATGTTATATTTTGTACCAAAAATATTTAATTACGCTTCCAAGTCGCGGGCCTTAGTTTTTTGTTTCGATTTTAAAATTATCATGTCTTTCTCGTATTCAAACGTCCATTACGCGGAGATGGTACGTACACTAGCTGTTTGTGGTGATCTGCATATGTTTTTGCGTGGACAACCAGGTAACTTATCAAGCTTATAACTTTGTGATTATTAATGATACAGTTTTGAAATATTTTTCATAGATTCTTTACATAAAAATACTAGACCCGTGTTTCGGGTTTCGCATAAACTAAAATTAATGTTGTATGTGTGGTACCGTCGATGCTGGCGGCGAGGCCCCACAGCAGAGCGAACACGAAGCTGCACTGCAGCCACACCGTGCTGAACTGGGACTCGCCGTCCAGCAGCACCGTGAACAGGCGCGTGAACGACTGCACCATACAACAGAACAAAGAAATCCAGTTTAAAAAAAAAAGAACAAAAAGAAAGACATTGCAGATTATTCACTTAACTCTTCGTATGCCGTGAACGTGGATCCATGCGAGACACAATGATTTTTAATTGTGTCTGTGTTAACAGACACAATAGTAGAACTAGCTTTCCCCGCGGTTTCTGCGAGCAGTTCGGATATTAGATCACGGGATCGCATTCGGGATCAAAAAGTATCCTATCTCCCTAACCCACGGAATTGTACACTTCTGTGCCAAATTCCATCGAAACTTGTTCAGCGGTTTAGACGTCTTAAAAAGGTAACAGACAGACTGACAGTTACAAAAATCTGTGCCAGCAACTCGCTAAGGTATAAATGTTTCTACGTTTAGTTTCTAGTTTACTGGTTTCATCAAGAGACGTTGAGATTGAGATGTTGAAATCACTCACGTAGAACTGATGTATCTCGCCAACCCTGACAAAGGTGGTGCACTTGTGGTTTATGAAGTCGATGATGGGCTGCACCAGCCACTCGATGAGCTCCTGGATCAGCTCGAACTGCTCCGGGATCAGCTTGCGAGTCAGGTACACGTTGTACGACGTGAGGAATGCGCGCCAGCCTGCGTTTGTAAAATAATCATTTGATTTTTAGGAGGGACTCGAGGTAGAATAGATTCAAACAGGTAAAGTTGTTCAGAAATAACTTAAATTTTTGTCGTGAAAAATCGCTGTTTAGTGGTAGCGCGCAATGTAATGCACGTAAAACATTGTGCTAATGGGTATATGCATAGACCCCGTAACAGTATTTAGAATTATATAAGTTAAATAGTTAATTCGACATTTCTCGAGGAAAAAGGAAAAGAAAGTGTACTTTTCTTAAATTCCTAATATAAAATCGTCGTTTAATATGTCTTAAAAATATTTCGACCTCACCTTCAGCACCCTCGAAAACCATGACAACTATCTCACTCTCTCTATCTCTTTCGTAACGCTTTTACATAACTTTTCTACAAATTTTACTCCTAGCACAAGCTGTGTTAAAGAACTTCGTTTATAGTACATTACGATATTAGTGCGTTATAACCAATACGCACGTATATCGTACGACGTTTTTTAACACATTTGCGAGGAAACAGAAAAAAAAAACATTTTCCATTTCAAGAAATTTTCATACGTGGTTATGTATCTGTCCTTGGATATTGACGGCAGCAAGCTGTCGCATGCGGTTCGCGCTTCTGTTAGTATATCTGGTGGAGTTGAAGTAATATATTGCTCATCTTCATTATTGAAAGTTGTCATTTTTAGATATTCACAATACAAGTACAAAGAAAAGAAAATTTGAGAAAAATTGCGCGAGGATTATTTTCTGCCGTGGCTGCGTGAAAATGTTGGCAAAGACGCTAGAACATGCAGCCAAGTTTTTAAATTACCGAATAAACTGTTTATTTTTATTTTAAATAAGCTCAATCTGTGAATGCACACTGTTGCTTTCCCGCCATTTTAACAGCGCGCCAGCGCTGCCTACTGACTGGCGCCGCGCGGCGATTAGTTCGAAATTTGAATAGCAACAGCGCGCTGCTCACTAGCTGGAGTCGTGAGGCGGCGATCAGTTCCATATTTGAAATGACAAATAATACTGTTATGGAATTTGTATGGACTATAACTTAACTATTTGCTTTGGTAACACACGCGTTTTTTATGACTCGCTTTACATATTTAAAACCGGTGGAATTACATCAGCTTTACGAGCAAGGGTGTTAAAAAAATATTACAATGACGGGGAGCATTAGTGGCGAATTCGTTATATTCAAATCATAGTGGTAGTGTTTGGGGAAGGCCCATATCCAGCAGTGGACACTTATCGGCTGACATGGTGATGATGATATTGATTCGTATTAAAAGGCTAGATGTTCGCGTAGTCAGTAGCCCAACCATCCCGCTGAGTAGCTAATGTACCAGTTCAAAAGAAAAAAGCTGCATACCTAACATCTCCGGCTCCATGTAGATCATACCGCAGCGCGACACGGTAGCCGGCGACGCAAACTCCAAGTCCGCAGCCTCGTAGATCAAATTCATTTTGTTCGTCATCTGCACAACAAGAACATAATTTGGAAGGATGAAATTGAGATAGAATTAGATTTTGTGGAAGAAAATTAAAGTAGATAGTTTTCAGCAGGAATGTCGCTGCGATTTATATAGAACCGTTTCTTCTTTTTCAATTTTCCATCACCTTCTTTTCTAAACAGGAGGCCAATTCTCGTAATTAAAAACGTTCAAAATCTAGTCTCAGCGACAATCAAATGTCAAAAACCTTGTCAAAAATTTATGAAAACTCGAGGTATTTTTGACAGAGTGAGACTGAGATTTGACTGTGAACGTTCTTAAAATTACGAGAGTAACCCTTCATATGTAAACGAGGATTGAAATCAGTGCATTGATGTCAGCCATTTAATGGTGAATGGCAATTATATGTCTTATCACTACGAAGTTGTGAAGTATGTTATTCTTGTATTGTATATCCAGCTTAAAGAGTGATCTCGACCGCAGGCGAGACCACATGAAGAGTAAGCCAGCCTCGAACATAAAATAATATTAACAAAATAGTATGCTGCCGTTTTAATACTGTTCACGTATATTCGCTGCCAAGATAGGCTTCATTAGCTACATAAAACCGCAGGCAAGTAGCCCATAGCCGTTAAAAACAGGAATTATAGTTCATTGTCGAAATCGGCAAGGGAATATAGCTGGGTTTTGCAACTCTACGTCCAAGAGGGTATTTTTCATACCATGTAATATGCCTACACATTATCTGAGTGGCGTCATCGCAGTTTCTTCGGTTTTTACAGTGGGTCTCATAAATGTTGTGGTGTTGTCAATCATGCTGACCTGAATGATCTCTCCGCTCATGAGACACAGCTTCTTGTTGTCATCGAGAACAGTGTTCATGTTCTCGATCCACACGGCGTCTACGGGTCCATCGAAGATGATCCACTTCCGATCTCGAGTGATCGACATCGCGTACTCTCGGAACGCTATCGCTAACACACCGTCTGACCTGAAATTATTTTAGGTGAAGTTTTTGTACGCACGGCCCCACATCAAGCTAAACATTTCCAGTATAAGCTGACATCTCATTGAACGAAAAGCCTATACAATGCGAGGTCAGCTAAAACTGGAAATGTATAGCTTGAGATATAGCCGTGTGTACCTAAATACTAGTTAACTTCAAATTCAAACTTATTTAGCTAACACAAAGCTCTTAAAGATCAAATAGTGGTAATACATAGTATGAAATTCTCACTAACAGAAAATTTATACCGATTAAGCAGTGGGATCCAAACTAGACAGCCTATATCAGGGTGACCCAAACACAAAGGTAAATCTGCTTGCGCAGCGTTGTGTTGTGATTTTTATGTGTCACAAGCAGATTTACAGTTGTTAGTAAAAAATCATACGGTCTTTTAATAAGTCAAACGTTCTTTGGGTCACCCTGCGCAGTAAAATCAACAAAACATACTTCATAGGATGTGACTATTGTTTATTTTACGCCACGAGCTATTCCTGTATACTTCATACCAACACCGATCATAAAAATCACAAAACCTGTCACCGGTTTGCTACCAAAAAACTCTTAAGAAATAAGCAGTACCCTTGTGCATAATTTTATGTTTCTGAACAGTACAGTAGGTATCCTTTACTTGCCGGCGTAGCATGACCAACTCTATCTCTATTCTACCAAGAACAAAAAAAAATGTATTTTAATTCTGTAAAAATGTTTCTATCTCATCAGAAAAATTGCCATCATACTTGACATCGTATTCTTGTCGATTGATGAATAGAAACATCTCTTCTTTTCAGTTTTACACAATTTTTCTACGATACAATCTATCATTTTGTCTTCTCTTCCGTCGACAAATTCCGTTTCTATGGCGTTCATGCTACGCGTGCTGTTGTGTGCAGATAGACATAAATAATAAATAAACAAACAGTACCACTCGTGCGAGGCCGGGTCGAAGCAGCCATAGAGCTGCCCCATGGTGATGGCCTTGGGGTTGATGATGCGGTAGATGGCGCCGAACTCCTTGTGGCGCGGCGGCGGCTTGGTGAGCTGCAGCGCGCGCAGTGCGTCGCCCAGCGCCTGGTAGGCCTGCGTCTTGCCGCCCATCGGCTGCCCCACGATCATGAACCCGTGCCGCACCAGCATCATCTCGTACACCTGCGCACACCGAGATTGGACACGGCTTTATTGATATCATTGGCTTGCTTGGGGAGAATGTAGGACTAACTTATGAGAATATTAACCAGACTCAACTGAACCCTTGCCACATTACTCGATGCAAATAAAAAATGCGTCGTCTAAAATGTAACGTACGTAGAAGTTGAAGAATTAATGCCGAAACAAACTTTTTAACACCCTTGCTCGTAAAGCTGATGTAATTCCACCGGTTTTAAATATGTAAAGCGAGTCATAAAAAACGCGTGTGTTACCAAAGCAATTAGTTAAGTTATAGTCCATACAAATTCCATAACAGTATTATTTGCCATTTCAAATATGGAACTGATCGCCGCCGCACGACTCCAGCTATTGAGCAGCGCGCTGTTGCTATTCAAATTTCGAACTAATCGCCGCGCGGCGCCAGTCAGTAGGCAGCGCTAGCGCGCTGTTAAAAGGCGGGAAAGCAACAGTGTGCATTCACAGATTGATTTTATTTAAAATAAAAAATAAAACAGTTTATTCGGTAATTTAAAAACTTGGCTGCATACTCTAGCGTCTTTGCCAACATTTTCACGCAGCCACGGCAGAAAATAATTCTCGCGCCATTTTTCTCAAATTTTCTTTTCTTTGTACTTGTATTTTGAATATCTTTTTTTTCTGTTTCCTCGAAAATGTGTTAAAAAACGTCGTACAATATACGTGCGTATTGGTTATAACATGCTCGGCTCAATTACGCCCTTGCCTTCGACTCGGGCTGAAATTCCGCCTCGCATGTTATAACCATCATAACGCACTAATATCGTAATGTACTATTACTTAAAAATTTCAGGTACATTACTTCTGGCAATTAATATGAATTATTTGTAGTAAAGGATCAATTGAAATTATTATTTTCATATCATTCTCTGAAGATAATAGTCATTCTTGATTAGCCAATATTCACAGGCTTTAAAATAAAGGCGACATTGAGCAATAGTGGCCCAGTGGGAACGGCCGCGACTTACGAGTTGTAGGTCGTAGGTTCGAACCCAAGCAGACGCTTTACTTTGTGTAAATTATTTCATCGCCACTACTTTCATAACGGTGAAGGGAATCATCGTGCGCAGAAAATCATGCGCATGTCCTAGAACCAATAACTCAAAGATGTGCCATTTACCAACCCGTATTGGGCCAGCGTGGTGGTATACAGCCCACTTCCTCTCACAGAAAGGAGGCTTGTCTGTTCTCCCAGAAGTGGGAATATTATAGCAGATTATCCAATAAGACAAAATAAGCAATTTTAATTTAACTCAAATCTTTACTTGAATTTATTATAAAACTTATAGTGTTAGTGTGTGTGTGTGTGTATTGTACTTAACACAAGTCTGGAATCACTTTCGTGGAGTCTAAAAATAATATTAAGAGTGACCTGTATGATCTTCTCGAGGTACCACTCGGTAGCCTGCAGGTTCCTCTTCTCCAGGTCGCGCAGCACGCAGCGCGTGAGCTCGGCGCGGTCGGGCTGCGGGATCTCCACGCCCGGGAACAGGTCCGAGTAGATACCCGCGAACAGCGGCACGTCCTGCGGCAGGGGGAGGTTAAATGATAAATGATTTTATTTCTACAAGTGACCTTTTACACGTCAATCATATTTTTAAAACGAAATGAGGTCGGCCTTTCCTATCTGACTAGAACTACCTAGACTGTGAGAAGAAAGGCCGAAACAAATGTGCTGTCGAGCGCACATTGCAGGTAAGTTGCTTAACAAAAGTCACACATACTGCTACGGCATACAGGCGCAGTCCGTGTGAAATTTTTACCACTGAAGTGTATCTTTTTTCCCCAAGGACTTCAAACTACATTAAGGTAGAAACTGTCAAAATAGTATTTAAGCAATTAATATGCCTTGACGTTTTATGATTTGCGACATGTGACATCAACCTAAGGGTGATTTAGATTGGGCACGCCACAATTGCGGCGGTAAGTCCCCTCTTTGAGGAGTGGATAGAGAGGCGTCACGGCGTCCTCACCTTCCGCCTGACGCAGGTTCTCACCGGGCATGGGTGCTTCGGTGGGTTCCTGTTCAGGATAAAGCGGGAGGATACGTCCGGGTGTTTCCATTGCGAGGATCGTCTGGAGGACACGGTGGAGCATACGGTGGAGGTGTGCCCTGCCTGGGCGGAGCACCGCCGTGTCCTCGTGGAGGCGATCGGCGGCGGCGACCTCTCGCGTCCGGCCCTGGTGCGAGCCATGGTACGGAGCGAGAGGGAATGGGAAGCCGTCACCTCCTTCTGCGAAGCAGTAATGCTCGCGAAGGAGGAGGCGGGGCGCGTGAGGGAGTGGCAGTCTCTGCGCCCTCACGCCCCTAGCCGCCGCAGGAGGAGACGCCCCGGGCGTCGGGAGTCGATTGCGGACTCCCGGCCACCGTAGGCGCGAGCTTGCGGGTGGCGAGCAATGGGTAGCTCGCCGCCCGGTAAGGACCAAGCTCGGGTCGACGGCGCGTAGTGTTCCACGCGCGCCTCAAAGAGATGTCAGCAGCAGTGTAGGGGTCTACTAGGACCGATGCCTGCCGGGGTCGCGTGATTGTTCGAAAGAGATATCGTGACCCTGGCACATGGGGAACTGATGGAACACGGGTGGGTTTTAGTCAGTAAAAGTCTGACACGCCCTCCCGCTCCGCCCAGAGCGGGAGAAGTCATTTGATGATTTCCCATCCTGAAAAAAAAAGGGTGGTTTAGATTAATTTGTCAATATTATTGAAGTCAATTACAAAATATCGCTCTGTAGCGCACTCAAATATTGATTATTAACATTAATTACACTGGTCAACAAAAAACCAACTTTTGTAAGCCCATGAAATAAATTGAACTGATTTTAAAATAGCATTAAAAAGCATTCACAGTGATACTATTTTTACGTCTTGGTTAGCTCGGGTTTTTTTTTTGATATCAATATAAAGACTTAGCACCCAGTAAAAAATTTTTTACAGGAATAAATTTTAATAATTTCAAAAGTGTACAGTTGAACTACTTTTTCTTTTATAATTGAGATCTACAGCTTCTTTTCCTAACGTCCAACTATCTGCTAGCAAAGTAAGACTCCACTTTCTTTGATATCGCCGTTCCACGCCCGCTATTTCCTAGTGGAAACGCTCACCATGCTCATCGCTAACGACTCCCATATTTTGAGGTAAAAAATCTAAATGTGAGTTCAAAATATGTATTTAGAGGGACATTTTACAGCCAATATAATGCAGCATGCAAGGCTTCAATCATATCTTTCAGAAGTTTTTTTATAGTTTTGAGCTCTCACATTTCTGATGAAATTAGTAAAAACTTGTATCATAAATTTCCAAGCCTTACTCTCTTTTTAGGGTTCCGTTGCCAAATGGCAAAAAACGGAACCCTTATAGATTCGTCATGTCTGTCTGTCTGTCTGTCCGTCCGTCCGTATGTCACAGCCACTTTTCTCCAAAACTACAAGAGCTATGCTGTTGAAACTTGGTAAGTAGATGTATTCTGTGAACCGCATTAAGATTTTCATACAAAAATAGAAAAAAAAAACAATAAATCGTGGGGTTCCCCATACATAGAACTGAAACTCAAAATTGGTTTTTTTCATCAAAAAAAAAAAAAAAAAAAAAAAAAAAACAAAACCCATACGTGTGGGGTATCTATGAATAGGTCTTCAAAAATGGTATTGAGGTTTCTAATATCATTTTTTTCTAAACTGAATAGTTTTCGCGAGAGACACTTCCAAACTGGTAAAATGTGTGTCCCCCCCCCCCGTAACTTCTAAAATAAGAGAATGATAAAACTAAAAAAAATGTATGATTTACATTACCATGTAAACTACCACCGAAAATTGGTTTGAACGAAATCCAGTAAGTCGTTTTTTTTAAAACGTCATAAATCGTAAACCGCAATTTACCTTTCATTTAATCAACAGAAATATAAAAATTAAAAAAAACATTTATTTTCATAAACATGAACCTTCTGCATAAACCGAGAATACCTACAGGTTTGTACGGAACCCTTTGTGCGCGAGTCCGACTCGCACTTGGCCAGTTTTTTTATTTAATTGACTATTAAATGTATTGTCCTTAATCAACCCTCGTATGTGAGGTCCAATAAAAATTCCTACCTATAATTTTGCATCTGAATTTTTTTATGAACTTTTCTTTTCGTTTTTGAAAAGCATCTCTTTCGCGGTTCAGAGAAATAGGAGTTAATTTTTCATTCTTCTCTTTCGTAGTAAAATTACCGTACACGTAACAGTAATTGTCTGGATTACTTAAACAACAACGAGGCATTATATTGATGAAATACTTTGATACAAATCGATATAAATGAAAACAAATATACAAAATTCAATTAAAACAGGAAAAATCTACTTAATACACAATTCTGACCATTTGTTAGCTACAGATATAACAATATACATGTTCAATCAAAGTGCTCTGTTAGTTTGTATTTGTATATCACACTCATTAGGAGATAGTCCATTCAACAAGCAAGAAAATGTTTGTGGTCGCGCGCAGCGAATACAAATTTCAACGTGCACACCATGAGCATAATCTCAAAAATTCGAGCTAAGCCAGCTGCGAAACGTATATGGTTGATGAGTAGTTGCTGCGTACTTCATGATATTACAAGTCATTATCATTGGGCAAAAACCTTGTTGACCAGTGTTATTAATATCGTAAACTGAATGTTTTTCTTGAACTAAAATAAAATATTTAGTGTAACGACAGTAATTATTGCAATCATAATGAATATTTTATTGCACTGCAGAGCGATCTTTCGTAATTCCATTTACTTGATAAATTACATACTGATATTCAACTGCAGTTAGACTGAAAGCTGAACCTAACATAGTTAGGTTAAAGCTAGACAGATAATGTGAGTGGACAAATTAACCCAATCAGCCATTTTCTGAATAACATAATTGCTACTGAGAATGGAATTTCTCAGTAGCAAAACAGATAGAAAACCCCAATAAAACGTTGACCGACCTGGGAATCGAACCCAGGATCTCGAGTGCAAGTTACGAACTTTCTGAATACACCTTTTTAAAAAGCCTAGTCGGAACAGTGAACTTCAAATTTAACGAATAGGTTATTTATTTACCTGAGACAAGAACTTCGGCATATTGACATCAATGATGGCCCTCAACACGAGTTGAGCCTCGTCCTTCTCAGGGTAGTTCTTCTTGAGAGCCCCCGAAGCCAACAGTACGGACTTGACGGCGCGCATGCCGTAATCGTAGTGGTTCTGAGACGACAGCTGTTCCGAGCAGAGCTTGTATGCTTGCACTATTTTGCGGGCGAGGCTGCGAAAGGGGAAATGTTTTTTTTTGTATTGGTAGAGTTGGCATCGAGATAGAATTTCTTTATTAGTTAGTTAGCCGCTACTGTCGAGGGATCACTGTTATTTGTTACTAGCTTCTGCCCGTGACTTCGTCGGCGTTAAATTATTACTCCCCTGACCCTTCCCCTCGCATCGAATTGCCTGCCAATTTTCGTCCATTTTTCGTTGCTACTCCGCTCTTTTGATCGTAGCATGATGTTATGTAGCCTATAGCCTTCCTCAATAAATAGGTGACCCAACACAAAAAGAATTTTTCAATCCAATTCAGACCAGAAGTTCCTGAGATTAGCGCGTTCAACCAAACAAACAAACTCTTCAACTTTATAATATTAAGGCGCTGTACCTAGTCAAAATAGGCTTCACAAAACAGTTTTTTAGCCAAATGTATACATTTTAGAGCAGCAAAAAAAAAATATTTTAATCTTGATCATATTTATGGGTGGACCATTGTGTTCAAAACACGTTTTCAGTAAATTTTCTCGATAGAAAAAAATCATAAAATAACCATTAAAATTGAATTTCAAACAATTGTAACTGTATTACATATGAACAAATCTTGATAAAATTAATAACATTGGTGTAACATATAATATTAAGGGGAGCTATTGTTTTTATTTATCGATTAAAATAAGATAATTATAGGGATTGATTTAGAAATAACTCTAAAGAGTCGAACGAAACATTGCGCCATCGCGGCGTCTTTTCGTTCTCTTTCATTTCTATGCAAAGCGACAGTGACCGCTGAGGCGCGCTGCTAGATGGACCTGTGTCATTTTGTTCCGCTCTCGTGTGATTGACATTATAAAAAATGGGCAGCAAAAAATATACGGAGTGCAATAAAGAGATCATATTCGAAGAAAAAAAAACACATGATGGATGTTGTAAAGTAAGTACGTACCTTTTTGTGCACACATTATTGTGTTTGTATAGTTTTATCTATAGATGCGTAATTTTGACCGCTTTAGTAATAGTACGATTGGTCAAGTGGTCTCGTGCATTGGGAAAATTGTACGTCACAGCATCTTATCTCGTGTTCAAATCCCAGAAAAACTTTCTTACTTTTGTTGATTTTTCTTATTTAAAATAATCATTTTTTAAATGATTATTTAATTGTTATTCATTTTCTTTTTTGAAATTTTCAGTAATTATTATTTTTGTTGTTTTTCTTATTTTTTAAACAATTACAATGCATTTTTTTTTCTTTATAGTAAAAAGAATCGGTCGGCGAGCAAGCAAATGAACCATCGGAGAAAGCTTTTACACGGTGTTACAGAATATTTTAGTAACTAGTAATGCGAAAAGAGGTCATCATACAACAACTTTTACTATGGCTCTATCTGCGTGCTAAATTTCATCCAAATCTGTTCAGTAGTTATTGCGTAAACGAGTGACAAATATCCATCTATACATCCATACCCACAAACATTCGCAATTATAATATTAGTCCAGGTTATAAACTATCTGCGTGCTAAATCTCATCCAAATCTGGTGAGTAGCTTTTGCGTAAAAGAGTGACAAACATCCATCCGTACATCCATACTCACAAACTATCGCATTTATAATGTTAGTCCAGGTTATAAACTATCTGCGTGCTAAATTTCATCCAAATCTGTTCAGTCGTTTTTGCGTAAAAGAGTGACAAATATCCATCTATACATCCATACCCACAAACATTCGCAATTATAATATTAGTCCAGGTTATAAACTATCTGCGTGCTAAATCTCATCCAAATCTGGTGAGTAGCTTTTGCGTAAAAGAGTGACAAACATCCATCCGTACATCCATACTCACAAACTATCGCATTTATAATGTTAGTCCAGGTTATAAACTATCTGCGTGCTAAATTTCATCCAAATCTGTTCAGTCGTTTTTGCGTAAAAGAGTGACAAACATCCATACATACATCCATACTCACAAACATTCGCATTTATAATATTAGTCTAGGTTATAAACTATCTGCGTGCTAAATTTCATCCAAATCTGTTCAGTAGTTTTTGCGTAAAAGAGTGACAAACATCCATCCATACATCCATACTCACAAACTATCGCATTTATAATGTTAGTCCCGGTTATAAACTATCTGCGTGCTAAATTTCATCCAAATGCGTACAGTAGTTTTTGCGTGACAGAGTAACAAACATCCATCCATAAATCCATACTCACGAACTTTCGCATTTACATATAATATTAGTAGGATACACTAGATAGAATTAGTTGCTGTATACAAATGTTCCAACGAGGATTCAATCAATAACTATGTAAAATAGTTTTAGAAATAAATAAATAAATATATTCGTTCTTGTTTTATCTTTTCTTCTGTGGTTTCTAATATTGTGGACATACTGATGTCGCTACACTAGGACCTGTCTGTGCTACGCTCGCCGCCGCCGCCGCGCCGCCCGAACTTTTGGCGCACTAACGTATTCGACAAGAAGGACGCGCGGGAGGCGCCCCGCGGATTTCCCCGCACCTCACCCCCTCAAATCTGTATGAGTGTTGAATCACCTCGTCTTAAGTATAGATTATAATGCGCAAAGGCCTCCCCCAAATTCTTCCACGTATCCTTTCCCTGAGACAGCGAAGTGGCTTCACTATGCTACGATGGGGCGATAAAATATCAAGTGTGAACTGTTATCAGAAAAAAAGATAAAAACAAAATCTTCACCATGCAAATTATTCCCCGAATTTTCTTTTTGTACTACCCAGCCAAACGAATATACTTGTGGTGACTCTGTTACGCATATCAGAGGTTACCATGCAACCTGCAACCCAACACATGTTTTTTCGCAGAATCCTTTATTTTCAAAGAAGGATGAGGAACTGTTCACCCGTTCTTCATACTCCTTCATATATACTCACGGTCCAGCTTGTACGAATCCGTTGGAGTAGAGCGTGATCTCGCCGATCATGGCGTAGTCGGGCACCATCATGGCCACCGTCCTGAACAAAACCTTCAGGTTGTCTGGTAGCTCCGTACGACCGGCGTACCTATTAAATAGAAGTAGAAATTTACTAAAATGACAGTAAATGCTTACTTTGATCAAGTTGTCAAGTACGCTCGCTCAGAAGATAAAATACAGGTAAACCAGAAAAGGTTTGCGCTTCCTCAATGTTTGTGTTTCCGAATTAGTACGAACGTCGCGCTACAGATCATCCCCCACAAAGGCAAAAGTTTTAAGTTTTGTAATCCTGCGCTTTGAATTAGTGCACCCATCATTTCTGGTTTGTGTAAAGATTTCTCTGTGCTGGCTTACTTTCTCCCATACCAGATGGTATCCACTAATTTTGTAGCCATGGCCATGGCATACCATGCATGGTAATTTTAAATAAGATAGCGAATCTCCAAGGATAAAAGATGATTATAGAAACCTGTTCTTTTTCTGGGATATCTATGCTTACCATATGATACAAATTTCGTGTATGTGCAGATAGTTTGACAAACTTAATATTTACTTCGAGCAGGAGATTCTCCGGCTCACGGTAGTGCGTGCTAGGTAGCACAGATGTTACAGTAGTAACATTAATATGACAAAATGCTTGGAAAAGACCATCTTGCGGATGTTCTCCTACATGTGGTCAGAACAAATTAAATCAAGAGCCTCGGCTCTCGATTGAATGTAGCTGAGCTTGTAGTATTTTATTTTCAAAATGTGCTAACACTTACCGAGAAATGTATGCAACCTTACCCAGGATTCATAGTAATAAACACGGAGCAGCTAGGGTTGAGGCTGATCTCTGTGCCCTCAAACACGAAGCGCTTCTCGCGGCGCAGGATGGCGAGCTGGATGGACAGGATCTGCTGCGCCACCACGGACAGGACCTCCAGTTCTATGCGGTTGAATTCGTCGAAGCAAGCCCATGCACCAGATTGGGCTAAGCCCTGAGGAACGCACGTGGTAAGTATAAGGTATCGGATTATGGTTTTTCGGAAGAATTTATTTTAAATGTTTTAAGGTTTTTAGATTTTTCAGAGTAAGAATAGAGCTCCAAACAGTGTTTATTACATTTACAATGATATTTCAAAACCTGCGATGCCATAAAAATGAACAAAAATTTACGAGGATTTACCTTAAAGAATTTGCCCAGAGCTTTATAATCGAGGCCATCTGAACAGTTGAACACGACGCACTTCTTGGCGACGGCCTTGGCTAGATCCTTGGTGGTCTCCGTCTTGCCCGTGCCGGCTGGGCCCTCTGGCGCGCCGCCCAGGTTCAGCTTCAGCGCACTCATGAGGGTCCTGGGCAGTTAAAATTATAATAATGAATTAAAAAAATTATATTTTTTATATCAATAAAGAATTTTTATTATTTATTTACATGGATATCTAGCTGAACCGGCAAACGTTGTTTTGCCGGGTGAAAAAGAGTGAAAATTTATAGATGTATGTATTTTTCAATGCCAAATCATAATAATAGACTCATAGATATTTCGATTTGCTATTCATTTGATATTTTTTGAAGTACCTAGTAACTATTGGTAAGCCTAAGCTCTCCTCCCATACCCAGTAATAGTACACAGTTCTTTTGAAAATAATTAGTAAGTACTAACACAATACATCAATTTTATTTGACGTATTACAGCCATTCAACAAAACTTTCAAAACGTATGAAAAAAAAAAACGCAAATAAAATAATGTCAAGAGTTGATAGTGACTTTGCTTAGCTATTAATTTCCATTACTTTGCATGTGTAATCTGAAAACAGAAGCTGTTGCGGGCTTAGTGGAGATGGTTTTGGTAACTCTAGTAAAAATATAATTCGAGTTGCTCACAGTGACAGAATAGTAAAATCAAGTCTTATTTTCGAAGTTGATTTTCAACACTTCATTAGTTTTCGGATGTTTTGCGTTGATGACATGTCCCTCACCTATAGCAGCGGTCAGTGAGCGGCGTGGCGACGAGGCGTCCAGAGTTCCCGAGGTACTCGAACCCGTAGTCCACGTCCGTCGTTATCATGGAGCAGACCATCTTCTCTCCGCGCCAGTAGTACCGCAGCTGTGAGATCCAGTTGAAGTCCGTGATCTCGACCACGTTGCGTTCTAGTAGCTCTTCTTGGATCGATCGACCTGGACCAATTCAAGTTTCGAGTGAATACTGTAAATAGGTCCATTTTTAGTGAGGCTTCAGATCTCCATGTAGGAACTACAGTCTAGTATTATATCTTCTTTAGTTTTTAAATTATTTCCTTTATCAATTCAGGACACATATCTAGTTTGGGGATCACTGTACATTGCAATGTATGATGTCAAAGTCAAAGTCAAAGTCAAAGTATCTTTATTGTGGGCATATGTAAGTTACAGGTCTTAACAATATATTAAAGTATCAATATGTCCTGCCTTATAGGCATACAATAATTATGTAGGTAGATATGGCATAAAAAAATTGGAATTATTATAGATGGTAAGTTATTATAAATGTAAAAGTACAGTGCAACTATCACATGGTCAATACTAATGCATGTCAAATACGGTGAATCTAATACATGGTCAATATTTATATATGTCAAAATACAGTGGAACTAATAAATGGTCAACAATTCAGGAAACCTTGGATCGTGTAGAATGCTTTATCAATTAAAAATGTTCGTAATTTATTTTTAAATATTGAAAGTTCCTTAGTGTCTAGAATGCTAATAGGTATTTTGTTGTATATTTTTGATGCAATGCCAAAGAAGCTTTTGTTAAATAGAGCCGTTTTATGTGGCACATTAGAAATTTTTAACATATGCCTTTTCGATTTAAGTTTATCAAATAGATTTTCATTTGTTTTTATAAATACAGCTACTTCATAAATGTAAATTGCAGGGAAGGTTAAACAAACAAGCATCTAAACATTTTGAAGCTAAGGCACTGAGCAGACTATCGTACAGAAAATTTTATTTAATTATTTTATAAAATAGACAAAAACAGCATACAATTTTGACCTATGTGGAGTGGATCTCAACCTATTTTTTTTAAAAGCTTTAACATAAAAAAAAATATATTTTATCATTTTTAATTGTCAGCCAGTCAGTATCACATTTGAATCCAGTCTGACATGTAAAGAATCTGGCCGAATGTCAGTCGAGCGCAATGAGCGACTCCATAGTGATCAGGCATTAGGTTTCCTTGTATTAAATTGACCAATAATCTACAAGCTATTGTGAACCTTATCTCACAAACACAAGGTATACATTACCGTGCACGTCGAGCACGATGAGAGCCTCAATAGTGATACGGTTGCCGGGCTTCAGGTCTCCTTGTACCAAGTAAACGAGGCCGGTGATCTGTTGTGTGCTGCGTTCTATCAGTTCGGGCAGCGTTTGTGTTTCTATTGCTTCTATGGACTGGGGAGAATTATGAGTTATTAACACGTTATTAAGATGGAAAATCAAATGACAGTTTAGACCGGTAACTCTTGCCTTTGTCACCGAATTCTTGCAATGAAAGTGAGAATAGTTGAGGTATCGACGACGGCCGTCCCCTCGAAACAAGGCACCAAAAATATGTCTCATGGATCAAGATGGATTTTTGAGACGGGGCAGGTAACGTAACCTTTGCAGCTACATTTGTAACACACCTGTAGTACAGCTGAGTTTATATTTTGTGTGATGCCAATCTATACGGTTTCGTAAAGGAATTGAAAAACTGTTTTAGAACAACTGAGATCAGAACTACTAGCGAAGCCACAAAACGCAAAAACGTTCACCTAGTATATTGCCCTGTCTCAAAAATGCACTCTGTGGGCCTATGTCTACCAGTGGAGGTTTTAAAGATAACGCTGGTGCTCTTAGCTACCTCAAGTGTGAACTCGACGCAGGAGCCGGACTGCACGATCTGTCCGGGCCAGATGAGCACCCACTGCTCGCGGCGGCTGCTGGGGTACGACGTGATGGCCTCGTTGAAGATAATGCTGGTGCTCTTAGCTACCTCAAGTGTGAACTCGACGCAGGAGCCGGACTGCACGATCTGTCCGGGCCAGATGAGCACCCACTGCTCGCGGCGGCTGCTGGGGTACGACGTGATGGCCTCGTTGAAGATAATGCTGGTGCTCTTAGCTACCTCAAGTGTGAACTCGACGCAGGAGCCGGACTGCACGATCTGTCCGGGCCAGATGAGCACCCACTGCTCGCGGCGGCTGCTGGGGTACGACGTGATGGCCTCGTTGAAGATAATGCTGGTGCTCTTAGCTACCTCAAGTGTGAACTCGACGCAGGAGCCGGACTGCACGATCTGTCCGGGCCAGATGAGCACCCACTGCTCGCGGCGGCTGCTGGGGTACGACGTGATGGCCTCGTTGAAGATAATGCTGGTGCTCTTAGCTACCTCAAGTGTGAACTCGACGCAGGAGCCGGACTGCACGATCTGTCCGGGCCAGATGAGCACCCACTGCTCGCGGCGGCTGCTGGGGTACGACGTGATGGCCTCGTTGAAGATAATGCTGGTGCTCTTAGCTACCTCAAGTGTGAACTCGACGCAGGAGCCGGACTGCACGATCTGTCCGGGCCAGATGAGCACCCACTGCTCGCGGCGGCTGCTGGGGTACGACGTGATGGCCTCGTTGAAGATAATGCTGGTGCTCTTAGCTACCTCAAGTGTGAACTCGACGCAGGAGCCGGACTGCACGATCTGTCCGGGCCAGATGAGCACCCACTGCTCGCGGCGGCTGCTGGGGTACGACGTGATGGCCTCGTTGAAGATAATGCTGGTGCTCTTAGCTACCTCAAGTGTGAACTCGACGCAGGAGCCGGACTGCACGATCTGTCCGGGCCAGATGAGCACCCACTGCTCGCGGCGGCTGCTGGGGTACGACGTGATGGCCTCGTTGAAGATAATGCTGGTGCTCTTAGCTACCTCAAGTGTGAACTCGACGCAGGAGCCGGACTGCACGATCTGTCCGGGCCAGATGAGCACCCACTGCTCGCGGCGGCTGCTGGGGTACGACGTGATGGCCTCGTTGAAGATAATGCTGGTGCTCTTAGCTACCTCAAGTGTGAACTCGACGCAGGAGCCGGACTGCACGATCTGTCCGGGCCAGATGAGCACCCACTGCTCGCGGCGGCTGCTGGGGTACGACGTGATGGCCTCGTTGAAGATAATGCTGGTGCTCTTAGCTACCTCAAGTGTGAACTCGACGCAGGAGCCGGACTGCACGATCTGTCCGGGCCAGATGAGCACCCACTGCTCGCGGCGGCTGCTGGGGTACGACGTGATGGCCTCGTTGAAGATAATGCTGGTGCTCTTAGCTACCTCAAGTGTGAACTCGACGCAGGAGCCGGACTGCACGATCTGTCCGGGCCAGATGAGCACCCACTGCTCGCGGCGGCTGCTGGGGTACGACGTGATGGCCTCGTTGAAGATAATGCTGGTGCTCTTAGCTACCTCAAGTGTGAACTCGACGCAGGAGCCGGACTGCACGATCTGTCCGGGCCAGATGAGCACCCACTGCTCGCGGCGGCTGCTGGGGTACGACGTGATGGCCTCGTTGAAGATAATGCTGGTGCTCTTAGCTACCTCAAGTGTGAACTCGACGCAGGAGCCGGACTGCACGATCTGTCCGGGCCAGATGAGCACCCACTGCTCGCGGCGGCTGGTTGGGTACGACGTGATGGCCTCGTTGGCCACGTCGCGCAGGCTCAGCACCATCTGGTTCTCCAGCTGCTGCAGCCAGCGCTCCACCATGCCCTGGAGACGTTGGTGAGGTTAGCTTTCGTTTTTAATTCTTTGTACAGTCAAGTCTTTTATTCGTCAGTTTTCAAATTCTTTCCATTTTCAAGTCAAGATACATAGTAGCTGTTGAAGCTACGGATCTAAGCAGACTCTTAGGCCTAAAAAACTACATTAAATTACGTAATAGAATCCATTTTTTTTTGGTCGGCTAGCTACAAAAGCGGATTTTTTGCTCATATATATGGATAATGGTACAGAGTTATGAAATTATTGTATTATCATCGGTGCTTGTTAAGTGGGCAAACTTTTGAATAAATCCGATGTTTTGAAGGGGGTAAATATCACGTTCAAAGATTCCATTACAAACCAAGCTAATAAAATCCTGCTAAAAATATCAAGTACGCTACACCTTTGACCAAGAATGTAATTGACATTAACCTCAAACCTTTTTAGGGCCTGGTCAGTTGATAATGAACTATAACTGTTACTTTAGCCCACATCATCCTACTGATGAGCAAATGTCTCTCCCTATTAACTATTTCGACTAGATATTATCAATCAAATCCTTTACACCTACCAAAACCATGTTTTTATTTCTATTCCACAATTTCCTTCACCTCCAACCTTTTGAGCTGTATAACATTTAAGAATTAAAGACGCCTAAAGTCTGAAGCCTATGTTTACCTTGGCATCAGCTGGCTGTATCGTGGACGAGAGCTTGACGACCTCGCCTTCAGACGACGCCATGCCGACGATCTCTTTGTTGTGGTTGAACTCCAGCGTGTAGATGCCCTCGAAGCACTTCTTGAGGTGAGGCTGCACGCGCATCGGGTCCTTGGTCTCCGAGAGGATTTCGAGCAGCTCATCGTTTGATAAGAAGAAGAATCTGAATAAAATAAACGTCTTTATTGTTATGAAAAGCCAGAACAAAGATATTTTGATATAAGTCTGTCAAACGAATTATGGGTCTTATGGAGAAAAGCTAACAAGAAACTCCACTCCAGATAAAGTGTATTGAGGATGACATCATCTGCTTAGCCTATTCACAACTTTCTTGAAGTCGGCTTCCAGCATAACCAGATGCTGCTGAATATCTACATTTTATGATATAATATCTGGATGACCGGTATTTTTTGGTAAATTGTGTTTAAAATAATAAGTTTATGTTCAAGTTGATTATCGATAAAGTTGCTCATTAAAAACACGAATAAAACGACATTTTATAAAAATGAATCCTAGCTAGATCGATTTATCGCCCCCGAACCCCCTGTATACTAAATTTCATGAAAATCGTTGGAGCCGTTTCTGAGATTCAGATTATATATATATATATACAAGAATTGCTCGTTTAAAGATAAGAGATATTATATGGAGCGACTTCCTATCTGAACTCCACAACCCAGTTACTGGGTAACACGAAAAACCTTGGTAAGTGTTTAGACCAAAAATCGAAAACGAAGACATTTTTATTTTTTATTATGAATTTTATTTTGTTTATTTTCTTTCTTGATAAAAATAAGCCTCTAACCTGGGGAAGAACAGCCTCTTCTTCTCCAAGTAATCGTTCAGTCCTCGCTGGATATCTTCCAGCAGCGCGTTGTTGTACTTGAGCGACTTGAGCAGGCCGCCGTAGTTCGTAGCCTCGAGCACCATGGGATCCTTGGTCGTGGCCAACATGATGGCCCTCCACTCCTTGTCCACGTCGCGGAAGTTCCGCGCTTCCGTGGGCATTTGGCGCATGATATCCTCGGATGAGAAGATGGGTTCCAGGTACATCCAGGTGGCTTGGCACTACGGCAAGGCAGGGTTGAAATGCTAATGATTCGTTTGCTAAATGTGCTTGCTCATTTGAATTAAGAATCTGAGATTATTATCCAGTTTTGGAACAACAAACTCAATGACATGCATGGCAAAGTTCAAATTATATTGCAATCATATTTAGAATAAAGACTCCTAGTCTTTTATTACAAATTGTCACTCAAAAAACAATTTAGAACATAGTGCTTACGTAGATTAAATGGTGATGGGATATAAATTAACTGAGATTATGAAAACAAACTGTATATATTGCTTTTGTTATTAATTTACTGACTAGTTATATCCTTGACCGTTAGATCATGGGAAAATTGCGGAAAATGTGGTTTTTCGAGTAAATTGTCATTTCACCTACCTACCGCAAGTAAAACTATACATATAAGTCTACAATCTCACCGTTAGCCACTGGTCCAGTATATCCTGCATGCTGATGAGCTTCTCCTCCCAGCCGACCATGTCAGCCTCGAAGGCCTTCACGTACGGAGAACCGCGCATGGTCTGCGATTTGAGGATGTGGTCGTCCAGGAGTTGCTGTATGTCATCCAGACCAGTCAGGATACCCACGCCGGTGTCCCTGGGTTATGGAGAATGGATTTGTTTAAAATGAGTTAAATTTGGTTTACTTTGTAAAGGTGCATAGGCATACACATGTATGCACACTCGCATGTTAGCTTTTAAGAATTCATTTGTAATTGTACCAACACTTTGTGCTTCATTTCGGCAACATTAGTTAGTTTTTTTTTTCTGGTATTACTGTGCGTCATGTTTGCCGCAAATAAACTTATTTTCGTACCACTTGCTCAAAAAACTGACATTCAATGCCACAAAAAGCTAACATAACAATAGTCATTTTTAATCTGTTAAAAACAGGGAAAGAAATTTGTACTGAATTTCATTCATCCTCTAGGGGGAGATTGTCATTTAAATTTGGAATACTTACCGAAATTTATACTGAACTACATCTGTGTTTACACCATTGAGTTTGTATATAAAGCATTATACATCTTTTTGAAAAAGGAATACGCATTTATTATGCAGTTATGATTATTAAATAAAATTACGAAAACCGACGAGGCCGTATGAGCTTGATGCCTTTGCTTTTCCGACAAAAAAATATTAGTCTAGGAATTTGCCGCGTTTTTGTTTTCTTCATTTGAAGAAAACAAAAACGCGGCAAATTCCTAGACTAATATTTTTAAAGGAAAATAAACTTAACGTGTATGTATTTACATACACGTTAAGTTTATTTTACTTTTGTCATTATTTTTAATAAATGCTTATCTCATATTATTATTGTGTTAATTTTTTCGCAAATGGTACGAAAAGTAGGGTATTTTCCTCGGTGATAAAGCTGTCTGTCTTGGGTGAACTTAAATCCCTCGCTACACTCAGGACTCGTCTTAAATCCCTCGCTTCGCTCGTGATTTAAGTTTTTAAACACCCTCGCTACGCTCGGGAGTAAACCTCGAGTCCTTCGTTACGCTCGCGATTTAAATCGTCACCCGCGACAGAAGACACTGCTTTATCCCCTTGGTTAGTAATCTACTATTTCTTTCTATATTTCTTTCTTTCTTATTAGGATTACTTGAAGTTTTTTAATTGTGAAATCCTGATTATGAAACCCCAATAGAGTGGGTGATAGTGTTAAGCTGGGTTTAAATCTTACAACCATACAACCAGAACAAGATAAATTTTTGCTTGATATAGTAATTGCATTAATGTATGGATAGGTGAAATAATTGAAAATGTTCATGTACTGTGTGGTGGGACTCAGGTATTCCTAGGGCAGACACCAGCCTCTCACAAACCAGCGTCACACAGTTTTTAAGCTTTTATGCCATGGTGAAAAGAAATTACATTATTTGAATTTTAATTCTTGCTGTTTACTTTTCACTTTGAAGTGTTTTTTTTTTCCAAATTTAATTTAACAAAAAATCTCGAAATCAATCCACAATTGCCTAAGATAACACAAAACAAAAATAAAAAACAGTAGAATTCAGAATTTCTTTTTATAAGTCGGTTAAAAATAGTTACCTATACGGCACGATCTCGAACTTGACGCCGACCCACTCCTCCTTCATCTTGTTGAGCGCCCTCTCCAGCCCGTACTCCTTGGAGGCGTACTGCTCGATCTCCTCCAGCTGCGACGCGAACACATGCACGCCCTGCTCCACCATGTCGGCCAGCGTGGTCTCCGGGTTGTGGACCACTTCGGCGCCGATCAACTCGCTGATCTTTGCCCAGTGACGGTCGCGCATACCCTGAATGAGAGGTAACGTTTTTGTTATGCGAGTCTGAAATACTTTGCCTTTTTTATTTGAATGAAACCAATTAGATACTTTAGAATTGTCGAGGAATCGGTCAGTCCTCATGCTCATGAACTTAGCGCGTGCAATGTAGGTACACACAACCTTTCCGCATCCCGCGTGCGTGCGTCATCCGCATGCGTGAGTCCAAACATAAAAATCTATTCGGCCGTTTTTGCGTGATTGAGTAACAAAGGTACAAACTTTCAAAAAAAAAAAATCCATGAAATTTCTTCCCTGTTCTTCTCCATAGGTACCGCACCGTACGCATTGGAATGGGCGACTAACTTCATCTCGCTGACTCACCGCCCCTTGACAATTCAAAATTGCCTGTAATTGGTATATTTAAAAAAATGGTTTGAGTTAGCTTACCTTGTTGCAGATGGCGCAGAGCACGGGCATGAGCACCTTGAACTTCTCCAGCTTGTTGCGCACCATGTCGGCGATGCGCTTGGCGCCCGGGTACTCGTACAGCTGCTTGCCCAGCTTGTACAGCAGCTTCCACCACGCCTCCACGTCCTCCGCGATCTGCTCCGCGTTCAGCCCTAGGAAGGGGCCGTGGTACCTGACAGACATCAGCATAGTGTACATTCCACACCAATTTTAACTGCATTTACTATGCTCTGGCACTAAATTATATAATCCTATGTTTAAGAGGGCGCAGCAACCTAAAATAATAACCACGTTTCACCCGCGCTATCAAAAACGAAGAACACAAACCCCATCCCCTTCCCGCCAGCAGAAACTTTTCGCCCTGCGTTTATCTTACTATTTCAATCTTCTTTACTAGGTAAGTATACACAAAAACCTATTCAATGATCGTAAGTATTCGTTAAACATACGGTATTTTTCGGATTTCAGCAACGTAATCCCCTTAAAATGTTTTTAAGGGGATTACGTTGCTGAAATCTGAACATAAGTATTATTAAATTTTATTGAAAATCTTGTAAACCAATGAATTTGTAAGACCTTGCATCTTGCCAAAATTCATGATTTTGTTACCAACTGTCAAAAATGCGAAATGAAATTCTAAGTTAGGCTCAATTTTGTACAGCTCTAAGGGACCGTAAATCTAAGTATATGATATTAATTTCGACCTGATAAAGGCTCGGATTCCAGACCATAAGGGTCAGACAGGTTCTGGGGGCGCATCTGTGGCACATCGGATACGACTGGGTGCTGCGCGCCGACCTCCCTAATGACGTCAGCGTGAGTTGCTACGCTGACGACACGCTAATAGTCCTGGCGCAGGGGAGGTCGTACGAGGCGGCGGCCGAGTTAATGACACGCTGGTCCTGGCGCAGGGGAGGTCGTACGAGGCGGCGGCCGAGTTAATGACACGCTAGCCCTGGCGCAGGGGAGGTCATACGAGGCGGCGGCCGAGTTAATGACACGCTAGTCCTGGCGCAGGGGAGGTCGTACGAGGCGGCGGCCGAGTTAATGACACGCTGGTCCTGGCGCAGGGGAGGTCATACGAGGCGGCGGCCGAGTTAATGACACGCTAGTCCTGGCGCAGGGGAGGTCGTACGAGGCGGCGGCCGAGTTAATGACACGCTGGTCCTGGCGCAGGGGAGGTCGTACGAGGCGGCGGCCGAGTTAATGACACGCTAGCCCTGGCGCAGGGGAGGTCATACGAGGCGGCGGCCGAGTTAATGACACGCTAGTCCTGGCGCAGGGGAGGTCGTACCAGGCGGCGGCCGAGTTAATGACACGCTGGTCCTGGCGCAGGGGAGGTCGTACGAGGCGGCGGCCGAGTTAATGACACGCTGGTCCTGGCGCAGGGGAGGTCGTACGAGGCGGCGGCCGAGTTAATGACACGCTGGTCCTGGCGCAGGGGAGGTCATACGAGGCGGCGGCCGAGTTAATGACACGCTAGTCCTGGCGCAGGGGAGGTCATACGAGGCGGCGGCCGAGTTAATGACACGCTAGTCCTGGCGCAGGGGAGGTCGTACGAGGCGGCGGCCGAGTTAATGACACGCTGGTCCTGGCGCAGGGGAGGTCGTACGAGGCGGCGGCCGAGTTAATGACACGCTAGTCCTGGCGCAGGGGAGGTCGTAGGAGGCGGCGGCCGAGTTAATGACACGCTAGTCCTGGCGCAGGGGAGGTCGTACGAGGCGGCGGCCGAGTTAATGACACGCTGGTCCTGGCGCAGGGGAGGTCGTATGAGGCGGCGGCCGAGTTAATGACACGCTAGCCCTGGCGCAGGGGAGGTCGTACGAGGCGGCGGCCGAGTTAATGACACGCTAGCCCTGGCGCAGGGGAGGTCGTACGAGGCGGCGGCCGAGTTAATGACACGCTGGTCCTGGCGCAGGGGAGGTCGTACGAGGCGTCGGCCGAGTTAACATAACATAACATAACATAATATTTATTCAAAAATAAAAGGCTTAAAAATATGTACAGTTTTGCTTATATGTAAATTATATTCTAAGATTTACGTGCCTGAACTAGGCAATCCTGTGTTTCAGGCAAGAAGAGGCTTAATAGTCTTATAAAATAAATAAATAATCAAAAGTTGAGAGTAGTCAAATTATTATATAAATGTTAAGTAGTTTATATCTTAGTTTTTAAAGTTTAATAGAATTAAATACCTAACGTACGTAAGTGAATAATTACTTTAGCACAGTTAATAAATTCTCTGTTTCTTCGTAAGACATACTTTGGAGAGCATCATTGAGAGTTCTCTTACAATTTGTGTAGTTCAGTGAATAAATTTGTGCTCTAGAGTTTAATCTATTATAGAGGAGGGGGCCGAGGTACATATAAAATTTGGACATAAAAGCATGTTTTGTTCTGTTTAGTGGACAGACTATATCTTTACGTCTTTTATTCGTAAATTCAGCGCTGTAGGGTAGAGCTGCGTGTTGTTTTAATACAATGCCCATTATAAATAGCTGTCGAACTGTTAATACTTCACAAGATTTGTATAGTAGGTTAGTAGGGAAAAGGAAAGGGCGGAAAGTAGACACTTTGAGTATCGCTCTCTGAGCTCTCTCGATAGTTAATAACAATGTTTTACCCGCTCCACCCCATGTGGTAATACAGTAAGTTAATATCGATTGACATAGAGCAAAGTAAACTTGTCTAATTATTTTTGGGTCAGCAATATGGCGTAACTTTTTAAAAACAAATATCAACTTGCGAATTCTGCTATTTAAAGTTTCAATATGTTTTTTGAACGAAAGTGTTTCATCCATTATAACACCAAGGTATTTTGTTGTATTTGCCATTTTGATGACAGGACAAACACATTGGTTATCTGTAGGCATAGCGCAATAATGAGCATATATTGTCGGGGTAGGGCAAGTTGATGTTTGCTTACGCATCGAAAACTTAATGTAATTCGTTTTGTCTGCATTAAGTGTGAGTGAATTATATTGAAGCCATTTATTAACAACATTAAATCCGTGTTGCGCAAATTTGTAGACATTGTTTTCTGAGTCAGCTGAGAATAGTAGGGCAGTATCGTCAGCATAAGAAACAATTTGGCCGTGCTCTAAGTTTAGATTACAAAGATCGTTTATGTAAATCAAAAAAAGTGTAGGACCCAAATACTTCCTTGGGGAATTCCGAAGGACGTGTTTTTTTTATCATTACTGAGAACATTACCAATCCTTACTCATTGGGTACGGTTTTCTAGGTAGCTCTTAAATAGTTTCAGCTGGGTCCCTCTAATACCTATGGCTTCAAGCTTGCGCAACAGAACAGAAATAGAAACCGTGTCAAAAGCTTTCGCGAGGTCCAGGAAGATTCCTACTGCATGGTTACCATTATCAAGTTCTTTTGATAAATAGTCAGTCAGATGGTGTACGGCATCGTCTGTTGACATTTTTGGCCTAAATCCAAACTGCCGTTTCGATAAAATTAATTTATCCTCCAAGTATTTGTATAGCCTTTTATTAATAATTCTTTCTAATATTTTAGACATAGAAGGCAGTAAGGAAATAGGTCTATAATTTGTTATTTGTTCTTTGTTGCCCGATTTATAAACAGGGACAACAACAGCCTTTTTTAGGCAGTCAGGAAAAATACCTGTAGATAAACATTTTTGGAAGATATATGTAAGATGTGGTATCAAAATGTGCCTGAACTGTTTAATAATCTTATTTGGTATGTTATCCCAGCCTACTGCAGAGTCGTCTTTCAAACTCATAATTATCGTCTCTACCTCAGCCTCGTCAGTGTCTAACAACGCAAAGGATGATAAAATAGTGCTACATTGAAATGGTGTGCTTGTAAGATATTGTGATTGGCCCCGAACTTTTTCAGCTAAACACTTCCCAACATTCACAAAGAAATTATTTGCAATGTTGGCAGATGTTAACTGTGATGAGTGTGCTTGTAATAAACCTGAAGATGACTGATTTCGTTTTGAGCTGTACGTTACACTTTTAATAATATTCCAGATTTTTTTGCTATTCGTACCAGCCACAGCAGCAGCGCAGTTAATGACACGCTAGCCCTGGCGCAGGGGAGGTCGTACGATGCGGCGGCCGAGTTAATGACACGCTGGTCCTGGCGCAGGGGTGGTTGTACGAGGCGGCGGCCGAGTTAATGACACGCTGGTCTTGGCACAGGGGAGGTCGTACGAGGCGGCGGCCGAGTTAATGACACGCTGGCCCTGGCGCAGGGGAGGTCGTACGAGGCGGTGGCCGAGTTAATGACACGCTGGTCCTGGCGCAGGGGAGGTCGTACGAGGCGGCGGCCGAGTTAATGACACGCTGGTCCTGGCGCAGGGGAGGTCGTACGAGGCGGCGGCCGAGTTAATGACACGCTAGCCCTGGCGCAGGGGAGGTCGTACGAGGCGGCGGCCGAGTTAATGACACGCTAGCCCTGGCGCAGGGGAGGTCGTACGATGCGGCGGCCGAGTTAATGACACGCTGGTCCTGGCGCAGGGGAGGTCGTACGATGCGGCGGCCGAGTTAATGACACGCTGGTCCTGGCGCAGGGGAGGTCGTATGAGGCGGCGGCCGAGTTAATGACACGCTAGCCCTGGCGCAGGGGAGGTCGTACGAGGCGGCGGCCGAGTTAATGACACGCTAGCCCTGGCGCAGGGGAGGTCGTACGAGGCGGCGGCCGAGTTAATGACACGCTAGCCCTGGCGCAGGGGAGGTCGAACGAGGCGGCGGCCGAGTTAATGACACGCGGGGTTGCGACAGTCATCGAAAGGATCCGGCAATTGGGACTCGAGGTGGCCCTGCACAAGTCCGAGACCCTGGGTTTTCATGGTCCTCGGAACGCGCTACCTTCGGGTTCCCAACTCACGGTGGGAGGGGTTCACATGGGATCTGGAGGCAAAGGTCCTCGCACAAATGTGGGAGTGGCGCGAGGAGGCGAAACGTCGGGGCAAAACCCCGCTGCCGCGAGAAATTACGGCACGGCGGACAGAGCTCCGGCAGGATCTCATGGCGACATGGCGGATACGATTGCCGCAACCCAGTGCTGGGCACGCCGTTATTGTGGCGATAAGTCCCCTCTTTGAGGAGTGGATAGAGAGGCGCCACGGCGTCCTCACCTTCTGCCTAACATAGCCCCTCACCGGGCATGTTTGCGTCGAGAGGTTGCTGTTCTGCATAAGGCGGGAGGAAACGCTCGGGTGTTTCCATTGCGAGGATCGCCCTAAGGATACGGTGGAGCATACGGTGGAGGTATGCCCTGCCTGGGCGGAGCACTGCCTTGTCCTGCTGGAGGCGATCAGCGGCGGCGACCTCTCGCGTCCGGCCCTGGTGCGGGCCATGGTACGGAGCGAGAGGGCATGGGAAACCGTCACCTCCTTCTGCGAAGCAGTAATGCTCGCGAAGTAGGAGGCGGGGCGCGTGAGGGAAAGGCAATCTCTGCGCCCTCACGCCCCTAGCCGCCGCAGGAGACGCCCCGGGCGTCGGAAGTCGATTGCGGATTCCCGGCCACCGTAGGCGCGAGCTTGCAGGCGGCGAGCCTTGGGTAGCTCACCGCCCGGTAAGGACCAGGTCCGTGTTGACGGCGCATTGCGTTCCGCGCTCGCCTCAAAGAGATGTCAGCAGTACTGAAGGGGTATGCTTGGACCGATGCCTGCCAAGGTCGCGAGATTGTTCAAACGAGATACCGTGGCCCTGTCATATGGGTAACTGAAGGAACACGGGTGGGTTTTATTCAGTAAAATCTGACACGCCCTCCCGCTCCGCTCAGAGTGGGAGAAGGCATGTGATGATTTCCCATCAAAAAAAAAAAAACAAAACAAAAGGGTCAGACAGGTCGACAACGAAGTGATTCTGTAATGGTTCGATTATTCCTTTTGAGACACGAAACCTTTAAAAGCGATAGCACTTCCATCTAAGTAGTATACTACATATTCATGATACTAAATCATGGGATCATGATAAAAATCAATTTTTTATTATATTAATAACTAAAATATTATTATATTAGTCAAAATTTGAGGTACTCCGTGATGTTTCTTTATCAAGTTTTTTTTTTGTGTTTCTATTCCACATAAAGTTTTGAACTATTATGTAAACTCATATGATTTATTTTATACCTTACTCCTATTCTATTTAATAAAAAAATCGAATAAGATATAATTAATTATAAAGTTATATTATAATAATCTGGTTAATACCTGCTCCTAATACCCCTTTTTATGACTAAAAATATTGAGATAAATCACATCCTCAGGACATGCTACACTTGTTGAAGGGTGCCAGAATCGACTGTAGACCATACAAGACGGCATATGGTCTTAAAAAAAATATTTACAAATATTTTCATTAAAACTACCTACCTGACCTCCCACCCTTTACTAATGTGGTGGCATGTCAATACATCGAAATGTCTGTGGTATGATATTCATAAACCTCATGAAAAAAAAATCTCATGACGGCAGACCGTATCAAGATCCATTGTCAAGTTTAACAACATTTTGTAATACTTTAAATATTTATATAATAATGTGTAGACAGCTCACCACGTCTCATATCCAGCGTAGAAGTCGTAAGAAGTATGCCACAGCTTGTGGAAGGGCTCTATGCCAGCCAGCATGGTCTGCAGACTGTAGTACACTGACACCTCTTGGTCTAGCAACGTCTCCTCGTTGATAATGGCGTCGGCCTCGTGTTTGTCTTCCTGTCGATGAAAGAAACAAAAATGTTTTTTAGGCACGAGTAACTAACTAGGAGGTCTCAATTTGGAGAATATTATAACTGAATTTTAGGTTTAAAAAACGCAATTTACTTGACATTTTGACAATTCAACAACATCGATTTTATTGAATTATTTATTGAAAAGCACAGAAAATGCTGCAAATGGACGGTTTGGGCAATCAAAGAAATTTATTGTTTACCTAAGCAGACACTAAGGTTATTCCGTGTGGTGACGAACCGTTCCCGTGGGTTTCGTAGAGGCGACTAAGACACTTACTAGAGAATGGGCAGCAGCGTTCTCTATGCATTTTACCACCATACTGCGACCGCCAACCTGCTTTCCAAGCGTGGCGATTATGGCAATCCCCACGATATTGGGGGTGGGCTATGTCCAGTAATGGACGTCTTTCGGCTGATGATGATGATGATGATGATGATAATATACTAAAAGACCTCACGCAATACGCCAAGGCCGCATAACCAGCTGAACCAGCCGTTCGACTAGTTGCGGTCAACTTGTGTGCGTGTACAGACGCCACCAGGTCAAGCTACCCGAAACTGTCAATTTTTCCCAATGAACTTTGAACCTAATGTTCTAGAAATAAAGTCGAAAATCTATCAAAGAAATCTGACAGATTTTAGTAGCTTGATGTGTTGGCGTCTGTACTTTAGTATGAACGTTCCCATCTTGTTCAGAACTTCAAAGACAAAGACCGCGTAGTGCGCGAGCTCGCTTAATGCTACATTAACACAAGTCAAATTACCAGCTGCCAGGGTCACGCGATTTATTCGAAAGAGTTACCGTGGCCCTGGCATATAGGCAACTGAAGAAACACGGGTGGGTTTTAGTCAGTAAAAGTCTGTCACACCCTCCCGCTCCGCCCAGCAATTCAGAAATTAAAATAAGCCATGGCAGTCGCGAGATTGTTCGAGTCGCGAAATTGTTCGAAAGAGATACCGTGACCGTGGCACATGGACAACTGAAGGAACACGGGTGGGTTTTAGTCAGTAAAAGTCTGACACGTCCTCCCGCTCCGCCCAGAGTGGGAGACGTCAGTTGATGATTCCCCACCCACAAAAGTGTCAAATTACCAACAAACTCCTAAATATCGCATCCACTCTCTCCACCACATCCTTCAGTAGATCAAGGTTGAGCAGCGGCGGGTCAAACCTCCGGAACAGCTCCAGTTCCTTCTCATGCTTCTTCAAATTATCCTCAAAGATCGCCTTCCTGCTCCTCAGCTTATCTTCCGCCATATTCTTCTTGGTATTGAGGGTTTTTAAAGTCAGGTCTATGGTTTCTTCCATGTCTAGTGGCCAGAGGAACACTCGGGTGTTTAAGTTTACGTCTTCAACTGGAATTTGAAAATGGAATCTTATATCTTTAAACGAGCAATTCTTGTATATATATATTTATAATCTGAATCTCGGAAACGGCTCCAACGATTTTCATTAAATTTAGTATACGGGGGGTTTCGAGAGCGATAAATTGATCTAGCTAGGATTCATTTGTATTAAATGTCGTTTTATTCGGGTTTTCAATGACCAACTTTATCGATAATCAACTTGAACATAAACTTAAAAAATACCGAGCAAAGCTCGGTCATCCAGATATTCTAATTAAATATGCTTTAGTTATCACATGAGCCAGTTCAGACTGGGAGAAGAGCAACATTGATCTTCGATCAAAAATATACTAGATTCAAGATTGGCAACTTGAAAACGGCCCCAAAAACAGGGCAACTTGGCTTTATGTTGTGCAAATACATACAATACTAATGTTTTTTAAACCCAAAAGCTTAGGTTTTCAGTTCTATTTTTTAATAACTTATTTCAAAATTAATTTACTTTCAAGTTTCAAGCGAATTTGTTTTACCTTATTCCCGATGGCAGACAGTCCTTAAAATGTACATATCGCAAGCATCACTCAACTGTATGTTCGAGTATTATGTTATGGTAGATTATAAAGTAATAAAATATAAATATGTCATGCAATCCTTACGTAAAGTATGTCATTTAAATCCAGGCAGTAAAATTATACTGAACTACATTATAACCTGCTGATCAATAATGTGACTTGAATTTGGAATATCGATCAAATATTCGTTTGAAAACTTTTAATTAAAAAGAAATACAATTACAATGACTTTTTATGAACTCGCAGGAGGTGAAAAAAGGTATGAGAAGCGTGATTTAATATAATTCCCGTGGCTTAAGACTCTGCCGTATCCACTTGGTGAAGATGGTGAATAATCAGTAGCGGCATCTCAACGCCACATGCTACCACCACGCCTCACACTGGCGTGAGACGTCACGCAAAATCCTGCATCGTGCTAGCAGATTTTAGCATGCAACGAGCAAATATACAGCATTCCGATCGCAACCGTCGGGCAATAGCCCACCAGAGATGACTCCAATCTGGTCGGAGGTACTGGTGACCCCGACGTGAATAAATATACTATTTATATCTATTTAACTCACAGTGTAGATGCGCATGGTCCATCAGGAACAGCACATGCTCGGCAGTGGTGCGCGCCTTCTCCCGCAGGTCGAACATGGCGCTGTCCCGACAGTCCAGGATGTAGTTGATCAGTTCCACCAGCTGGGCCGTGGTCTCCGGACTCTCGGAGGCCCGAGCTGCCATCTCCTCGTAGATGTTGCAAATACTGGACAAAAGAGCAAGGTTAAAGAGAAATATAACTGTAGAACGTATGGTCTTACCTGTTATTCCAAACTGGATATGACAAATTAGCTTTTACCCAAGTAGAGTTCGGAAATTATTGCATATGAACATACTTTATCAAAAGTACACACCATGTCGATATAATGTGCCATTTTTTTATATGTATTTAAAACTTGCTTCTATCGAGACTACGCCCGCGTGAAATTCCTTGTTCCACCGACCTACCCCGTCGCATAGCATCGCCTGCCTGCGCTGATACTTAATTTTTGTTTAGTTCTTTCTTGCTTTTTTTCTTCTTCTTAGGCTCCTAAGAGTCCAAACGTCATATTAATATAGCCTATAGCCATCCTCAGGAATAGGGTCATCTAAAAAAAACCGACTAGTAATTATAGAGATTGGCGCGTTCAAACAAACTCTTCAGCTTTAATATTAGTTCTACCTTCTGCCCGTGACTTCGTTCGCAAGGTTTCTTGTTTTCGCAAACTACGCCGTAGCAGTGCGTCGCTTTGTCGCGCTATTGTTTCGTTTACCTTAATATTACTTTTTTGCAACTGCCCTGACCTCGCCCATTACTCGAGCAGCTGACACTCAGATATACACATAACATCACGCATTGGTTCTCCGAAGGGTTAGGCAGAGTTGTACCTATAGTACACCCACATTTTGCCAGTATATCTAAGTCCCATGTAATAGGGGGCGTTTCGTGTGGTGCCGGACGTAAATAGTACCACCCCATTTCTCCCCGTGGATGTCGTAAGAGGCGAGTAAGGGACTTACTAGACAATAGGGAGCAGCGTTCTCTATGTATTTTACCACCGTACTTTGATCGCCCACCTGCCTGCCAAGCGTGGCGATTATGGCAAATCCCACAAACTCGGAGAGACCTATGTCCAGCAGGGGACGTGTTTCGGCAGAAATGATGATGACGATGACTGAATAAACTTACCTTCTGTTCCACTTCCTGTTGACGGCTACGAAGTGGTCCACGATGTGTTGGCGCAGGCCGCTGACGATTTCCCACAGAGTGTCGTTGATGGGCCCGCAGTCCAACATGATCATGTTCAGGGGTATGTCTCGACGGAGGAAGGCGATCTCGTCGCGAAGCTTCTCGTACATGTATATGCGGTTGGAGAAGTCCTGGTGTCGAGGGAAGTTTAGTTGAGGTAGACTGGCTGATTGGTTCAGTGATTGAAGTGAATGTCGAGAGTCAGGCAAGTTCACGGTGCTGCTATTCTATATGCTCTTTAGCAGCCTTGTGATTTTTGTTATAAGATACGGTTATGCGAGCAATTGATTACGCAATGCTTATTATTCTTATTAAATTATGATGTGTCGGAAACATAACAAGGTATATCGGGCCATCTTTTACTGTATAAAAACTGCCAAGAATTGCGCAATTATAGTTTCTCGGTTGACCCACTCACCATTAATTATTACTATTGAGATGAAGATTTTATTCCTTTTTAAGGTTCCGTACATAGGGCCAAAAAAAACCAAATGAACCAGCGTCCGCTGTTCGTCCGTCCGTCTATCTTTTAGTTGCTGTATATAGGTGTAATGGGTAAAATGTTAAAATGCTCATAGTGTGTATTTCTATTGCCGCTATAACAACAAATAATATAAACTAAAGAATTGAAGGGAATACACATACAAGAAACGTATTTATAAAAAGATTGTACTCAATATTGTTCGGTGGTGCGGAAACCTTCGTGTGCGAATCCGACTCGCACTTGGCCCGATATTTAGACTATATAAAACAATAGACTATAGCAACAAACAAAACAACAAGGTACTCCGAGCATTGCATTTGTTCCAAAAGAGTCAGGGAATCGAATACGCGCGGATATGTACCTCGGTTATTAATGTACAAATGCGTCTCACGAACAGGTAAACCAGAAAAGTCGCGCTTCCGCAATCTTTGTGTTTCCGAATTAGAATGTACGACGCGCCACAGAGTAACCCCATATGGAGGCAGTACTTCAATTGTTTATACTGCAGCGCTTTGCTAACTAGTAGTGGTGAATCTATTATTGCGCGTTTGTATGGAATTTTCTCTCCGTCGTCGGGTTACTCCTCCGGTCTCAGATTGTCATTTGTCATTCGAAATTTCTGTTAATCACAGAGCAGTTAATCTACAATTCGTTGTCATGGTAACACAAAATAGGACAGACTGATGATTGCGTCCGAAATGCATCCATCTTTTCCTACGCTGATGATACTGCCCTAATATTCCACGGAGACTCCTGGGAACTCGTGTTCCAGCATGCGCAATCCGGCCTTAACCTTGTCACCAACTGGTTGGCTCTAAACTTGCTTACCTTAAATGTTGACAAATCGAAATACTTAGCCTTTTCCTTCACTGCCGCTGGGAAACCTCCTTCATCTCCCTTTTCCTTGATTGCCCACTCCTGTGTTTCATCTCACTACACAAAGTGTAATTGCCCCAGCCTTTCTCGCATCAATTGTGTAAAATATCTCGGTGTACAAATTGACGATTGCCTGTCATTCTCTACACACTTAAATACACTCTCCTCGCGACTGCGCAGGTTGATCTACATTTTTAAGTCCTTACGTCACATTGCGGACACTACAGTGCTAAGACTTGTATATCTCGCCCTCTGCCAATCGCTTTTACAATATTGCATAATTACTTGGGGTGGATCAGCAAAAACACACATGCTGAAATTGGAACGTGCTCAAAGGGCAATCCTAAAGGTTGGATGGCGGTTACCTTACCGCTTTCCTACCGTCGATCTTTATAGAACATGTACGGTTCTCTCCGTTCGCAAATTATTCATCCTTAACCTTGTTCTGACCGCGCACTCTCTAACTCCTTTCGCTCCGAACAAATTTGGCTCCCAACGACGTAAACATATAGTCTGCCCTTCCATCCGCACATATTGTCGTTCGGCCCAGCGTAGTTTCCCTTTCCTCAGTAGCTACGTTTATAATAAGGTTAATAAAATTCTTAATATATACCCTATGTGCAGATCAAAATGTAAAAGGACTGTTACGAAATGGCTGCTTGAATTGGACTATGCACAGACTGAAAATATACTAAATATTCTAAAATAATCTTGCTTTCACATTAATCTCATATCGCGTTACGCCTTGTTATCACACACAGACCCACACACTCTCGGGCAGTGAGGACATACTGCACTCGCGGACACACAACACTCTACAAAGACACACATAGCACATCTGTTTTTGCTTTTTATATTAATCCTCTTCCTCTCAGTACTTATTGCTTTTAAAAATGTTGTTGTACGTAAGTGTTATTTTATTATTTTAATTTTAAGGGTGGAAGCCTGGAGATCTGTAATACAGGTCCCGAACCCAGTACAGACTCCAGCTCTCACAAAGGTCTAAATTAGCTAGTAACTAAGAACCATGTACCAAATCTGTACCTTTATTGAGAGAAATAAAATATATTGTATATTGTATATTGATTATGTGAATGATGCTATGGTTAGAAAGGGGGTGACTACCGAATTGACGACTAATAGACAAGTAGATATATTAGAAAAAGACAAAAGAAAATATGTTGCGCCGACCCCAAATAAATTGGGATGAGGGCAAGAGAATAATAATGGTGATGATGATGGTAATACAAATTAGGACAATAATTCAATGGTTGTAACCATAGAGCAACACGGACCACCGGCGGACCGGAGGGGAGACGCCATAGCGTTTTTTCCCGATACAAAACTGTCTGTCATTTTTTGCGGGGGGAAATCTGCTCTACCCACACTTTCTCAAATTCTCACACAAAAATAATCGTCTGTTGCTACGAAACTCACACATAAAAATTAAAGCATACACTAACAATTTCATACACACATAGATACATTATGTGTCGTTACAGTACAATGAGATGACGCAACTACATTGACAAGTTGCTTACAGCCGTGGTTGCAACTACTGTCGATACGCATTATCGATAAATTCAAGAACTCGGTTTAAAAAGTGATACAAAGATAGATATTATAATAAAGATTGACTTTATTTTTTTTATCGGAATATTAGGTTTAAAAAGAAATACAAAGATAGATATTATAATAAAGATTGACTTTATTTATTATGTACTACAATAATTATCATTTAACAAATAAAATTAAGGTTTACGTCATTTTAAAAACGAGTGGATGTGTATCTATCACCTTAGAGCATTTATATATACCATGCACGTTATATAAAACTAATTGAATGCGCGGCCGCCGCCATTATATATCGTATTGTGTCGAAAATAAGTTCTCTCCAAAAATGGTTAATTGTGCAGTTTCTAGCTGTAAAAATCGATCTGCTACTACAAATCTGCGAAACCATGGTGTTTCTTATCACATGAAAGTAAATGTTATGCGCCAATGTAGTTTTATTGAAGTACATTGTCGAAATCAACTTTATACCATTACGATAGAAAAATATAGTGGTACGTGAGTAGTATAAACGCAGCACAGGGGCATGGTTTGCATAGTGCTGCGACAATGTAAGTGAATGATAGGTAAAATAAAAGGTTTTTTCAATGATTTAAGCAGTATATTCAGTAATGAGTATGAATATACTCATTACTGAATATAATCAGGAATAGTGAGAGTGGCACTAATGGCATCATGAGATGATAGTCTGTCATTTGGTAGACTGAATGATTTTTGATGACTCTGGAAAATTAGGTTTAAAACTATTAATTTTTCAAGTTGAGAAATCTAAACTTCATTTCACCACTATAACTAATGTGAACTACATCAGCATGCGTAGCATGACCACCGTAGAAAGGGGTTTTGTCGACGGACGATTAGACAAAGTGACGTTTCGGATACACAGTACGACAGCAGCAAAGTAGAAAAAGTCAACTGCACTTTTGACGTGAAACATCTATAAGCGAGGGTGAGCGTGGCCACGCACAGTGGCCAATGCGATTTTTTTTGATGTGATAATTAACATATTAACATATAATTAATACGTTATTTTTGATTATACCATATTTATTTCCTTTCGTAAAGCATGCTTTATAAATATTACCTTTACAAAATATATTTTTTTTGTTTTGCTTTGTGTCGCAGGTTCGCTAGGTTCAGCTACACTTCTCAAGGTTAACCCTTGGATGGGTGACCAATTAATTAATGTGTGGCGTTTTGTCGCAGGTTCGCTGGGTTAAGCTGTACTTCGCAAGGTCAGCCTTTGGATGGGTGACCATTTACTTTATGTGTGGCGTTTTGTCGCAGGTTCGCAAGGTTAAGCTGCATTTCACAAGGTCAGCCTTTGGATGGGTGACCATTTAGTTTGTGTGGCAAAATCTGTTCACCCAGTCGAAAGTTATGAGGTAACAAAACTTAAAAAATACAGTCGAATTGAGAACCTCCTCCTTTTTTTGAAGTCGGTTAAATATAATTCTGAGTCGAATCATGTCGAAGAGTAAATTTTATAAAAAGTGCAGTTGACTCTTTCTACTTTGCTGCCGTCGTACTGTGTACCCGAAACGTTACTTTATCTATTCTTCCGTCGATAAAACCCTTTTCTACGGTGGTCATGCTACGCGTGCAGGTCGGCTGTTTTACCTTTTCCGTGATATAAAAAAAAACTTACGGGACAAATACAGTGTGGTGTTAGAGTTGGTTTGGTGCCCTCGACTAATCTCCTCCTATTGTTCGACAACACATGAAAGTCAGAGGTCTTGAAATGTTTTGAGCAAATGACACTATTTCTTGTGGGACTCCAGGTTAGTCTATTATTACAAAATTTCTTCCATATATCCCTTAAATTTGGATCTTTAGGAAACCTTCAATAAACAAATTAAAAACTATTATGTTTGAAGTTCACAATAAGTAATTTTAATAAAATGTGTTAACTCGTACGTTTTATAATATTTTTAATTTAACGCTTTTTTTATACAACTATGTATATTAATATACAGCTTACAATATAATATTTTAAATAAATCAGAAAACTTAATCTCAAAAATGTCTCTGTATGGATATAGACTCCTTTGCCAAATTTATCGATAACTATCTACTAACATACCAGTAACAACACTATCGCTCGGTGACAGCGTATTCTCGGAAATAGACTCGGATCAGTCGCTCGACCGATCCGCATATTGTATGAGGGCGAGCGGCCTGTGTTGGTAAACAAATCCGAAACAACACGACCGATGATTTTGTAATTTTTAAGTTTTATAGAAGTATATAGGAATAATGTGATTAAAACTTACTTACATATGAAAGGTAACGCCATCTTTTTGTAAATTTGACGTGGCAGATCTCTTTTTGCAGCAAAATACAGAACAATTCGGCATTTTTGTAGGATGTCAATTTTGTCGCGCAACTAGATTTAGTCTACCGAGCAGTGCGGCTGCAACTAGTTTTATTATACGCATAGGACCGCGTGGACTTGTACTTTGACAGAGGGGAACGCCTGCGTATGGCTACTCCCCTCTGGTCCGTGTTGCTCTATGGTTGTAACAACTATATAAGGTGTATCTATTCATACACGATTTTTTTTAAGAGATACACCTGTAGGTAGTAAAGAAGCTATAGAAGCGAAAATATTTTTTTTATCTAAGCGTTTATGAATTTTCGTAATTATTATAATTTTAAAACTGCTTGAGACGTTTTCCATAAAACCTTTACTCCAAATTCTATGAATAGCCCGCCTGACGCTGCTAGGGCGGCGACCGGACGGCACGAGCATGGCCGCGGTGTCTCGGGCCGTAAAAACTAAGACGGAGCCAGTATTTCTTATGTGCGTCAAATAATTTACAAATATTATATTTTGAAAAAAATAGAAATTTTTTTTTCGTTGTTCTAGCTTCTTTACCACCTACACGTGTACCTCTTAAAATATTTCGTGTATGAATAGATACACCTTATATACACAGTGACAGGAACTTCGACGTCCAACCTGTTAGTGTTACCAAGGATTCAATACATGATTCTGAACCCCACCGCGTTTAAATTTGCTGTCGGTAATTTAAAAAAAAAAATGCTGTTCCATAAATTTTGCTCGAATAGCTATTGCACTTTTGTAGGAAACCCTGTATAAGATCTCATTACGGATTAGACGCGCGTACGTATTACACGAAAGATAAACGATTAATCCCGAAGCGCATTCTTTTATTTGGAGATCTGTTTAGGCCGACAAAGATCCAAGTTACCTTCAAATATGGCGGCGGTTCTGACGTCATAAACATCAGCAGGTCCTGCTTGGCTTCTCCGTTGAGGATGTAGAAGTAGTCCGTATAGCTGCTGAGGAAGCTGCGAGGTCCTGGCTTGTTGACGGACACGTGGCGCAGTGTCTCCTGGATGGCGTCTATCATGTATCGCTCTTCTGCGTGCACCGGTATCAGGTACGGGTGCGGACGGCTTGACGCTAGTCACACAGGGAAACATGGTAATGGAGTACTGAAAGTGCCAAGCTCGTAGCCAAATTCTGAGCTGACTATATTTAGATTGCAATCGACATGCTAAGAAGAAGATGGAGTATTTGACCAATACTATCAAAAATTTCAAACCCATGGAATCTGTTCGTATTTTACACGGTTTCATTTAAAAAAAAACGGATTATAAACAAGAGTAACCGAAAGCAAATCCGACCAAAACAAAGTAATCAAACACTTGAAAAATAAATAAAATCGGTGGATATATGAATAAGTTAACCTTTGGATTCCTAAAAAAGCGGTGAATGATGGCACAGTTCAGACGTTACAAAATGACGGAACCTCTTTCCTAGGAGACTAAAACCGTATACGCTTTAGAAGTTATTATTCTATCCTTGTCACGCAAAACCGTAGTTCCAATAGAATGATAGTCGGAATGATGCAGTTATTAGTAGTTTATCATTTCAGCAGAAAAACGTCCACTGCTGGACATATGTCTCACTCAAGCACCGCCACGTTGACCAATTCTGTGTTTTTCGCATTCAGCGGGTTCCTGCAACCGTCACCAGATCCGACGACCTGGAACTCCCACAAGGTGGACTGATGACATATTCCGGTACACAGTCGCCACTCCAGAACCTTTCAGCCCCATCGGCCATCAGTTCTGCAAGCAATGTGCCCGCCCACTGCCAGCCAAGATTGCTACTCAAGTATTAATAAAACATTATCAACTGGTCAAAAAAGGGTGGGAGTGGTCTCATAGCAGTTACATTATATTAGAACATTTTTTTTTACATCATAAAAAAAAACCGGCCAAGTGCGAGTCGGACTCGCGCACCGAGGGTTCCGTACAAACCTGTAGGTATTTTCGGTTTAAAAATATATATATTTTTTAATTTTTATATTTCAGTTGATTGAATGTAAGGTAAATTGCGGTTTACGATTTATGACGTTTTAAAAAAAAACTACTCACTCGATCTCGTTCAAACCAATTTTCGTTGGTAGTTTACATGGTAATGTACATCATATATTTTTGTTAGTTTTGTCATTCTCTTATTTTAGAAGTTACGGGGGGGGGACACATTTTACCACTTTGGAAGTGTCTCTCGCGCAAACTATTCAGTTTAGAAAAAAAGATAATAGAAACCTCATTACCATTTTTGAAGACCTATTCATAGATACCCCACACGTATGGGTTTGATGAAAAAAAAACATTTTTGAGTTTCAGTTCTATGTATGGGGAACCCCAAAATTTATTGTTTTTTTTCTATTTTAGTGTGAAAATCTTAATGCGGTTCACAGAATACACCTACTTACCAAGTTTCAACAGCATAGCTCTTATAGTTTCGGAATAAAATGGCTGTGACATACGGATGGACAGACAGACAGACAGACAGACATGGCGAATCTATAAGGGTTCCGTTTTTTGCCATTTGGCAACGGAACCCTAACAAATGATCTTATCAACGAATACTACTTACTCGGATACATAATCTTATCGATAGCAGGCAGCATCTTGGACACGTTGATGATGGACTGGAAGCACTTGACGACGAACGTCTTCAGGTTGTCCAGGTCTGGGTCGAACGTGATGTTGTTGGTGCCGGGGTGTGCGATCACCTTGATGCGGAGTAGCGGCTTCTTGATGAACAGGTAGTCGCGGTACGGACCCTCGTAGCTGTTACCTTCCTGGAAGGCATTCAAAACTAAAAATAGTGTCTATTATCTCAATACTGTACACGCGGCTACACATCAAGCTATACATTTCCAGTTTTAGCTGACCTCGCTTTGTATAGGCTTTTCGTACAGTGAGAAGTCAGCTTATACTGGAAATGTATAGCTTGAGTTGTGGCCGTGCGTACGTATCAATGAATATCCAAATGACACATTTTGAATTACATATTTTATAAAATAACTAGCTGCGCCCCGCGTTGGCACCAGCTTAAGTCTGGATATAGTTGGAACATCGGGATAGAAAGTATCCTATGTCCTAATCCAAGTCATGGTCTACCTATGCGCAAAATTTCATCCAAATCTATTTAGCTGTTAGCACGAACGCGTAACAAAATCAAAATCAAAAGTCATTTATTCAAACTAGGCTGAGAGTCAGCACTTTTTGAACGTCAAAGTTACAAAAGACAGTCCCCCCAAAACGCCCGCCCTTCGACACTTCCTAGTGCTTTAGCTGGGAAGAAGAAGTGGCGGAACAAACTCCCCAACAGCACAGCTGTCTGTTAAGTTAGAAGAACTATAATATAAGAAACTACTACACCACAATTTATCGAACCTACGAAGCAAAATCCTTAAAAATGATTCAGATTCTGTTTGATATTGTGTTACGTATAAATTGGGGTGCAGGACTCCTGACTGATACTGAGAGAAATCTAAAAAAAATAGCTAATCCAGAAACCAATGGTCAGCAGTCGCGCCAGAAATTCTTAGGATACACAATATACTTCATATTTAATTTTAAGACATTTTAGCACATCATTTTTTAATTGACAAATTTCATTCTATCTACAGCAGTGTAATATTTTAGGGAGAGCAATCACTTACAAAGTAATAATTCAGATGTTTAGCAAAATGGACGACGCTCCTCTCGACGAGGTTTCGAACTTGGCTCGACATCAGCGCACGGATACACCTGTAACATAGGTTTTTGATCGTGATTTGTTTTTGTTCATCACGTAATGAAAATTCCAGAAATCGTCACGTTACAAAGAAGCATTATGCTATGCGACGAGATAGAGAGAGAAAGAGATAGTTTTCATGGTTTTCAAGGGTGCTAAAGCCCATAGCGAAGTCAAAATGAAAATCCAATATAGCCGATTTTTTTTTTATTCCCCTTCTATTCCTAGTTTAGTTTGGGCGCCACGAATAAAGAAAGGTGTTTCGGCAGGACTTTCGAATAAAGTTTGCAAGTGTTAAAGAAAGAGCGTTAACAAAAAATACTTTTCTGCCTTACTTCTCTTTTGAACTGCATTCACATGATGGCCATAGCTTTTTATAAAGGTTACACTCGTACATAAATAAATATTTTTTTACCAGTATAGCCCCACGGTAGGTCTAAAGGGCTCTTTTATAGAGAAGGCATGTATGATAGGCAAAGTATGTAAGGACATGATATTATGCGGATAGCACACGCCTACGGTACGGTACACACACGCACGCGGGCGCAAATTCGTATGATACGAAAAAAGCCCTAAAACTTACCGAAATAAAGAAACATAAACGCAAACATGGATCCTTGTGTTAAGAAATGTCGAAAGCCAAAATTCAAGTGCAAAACAAACACTTCTTAAGATGTGACTAACCTAAAGAAATTCTCCACTTTGAAGGTGGACTCGCTCCTCTTCTTGGCCACGTAGATGGCCCAGTGATGCCTCATCTTGATCATGGTGTCTGCCACGTCGATCAGCCAGTTCTCCTCGAGCTCTTTCTTGGTGGCCGCGGACAGTTTGATCACGTTGTCGGAGAAATCGGTCGTGTATTGTGGAAAGGGTACCTCAGCTTGCATTTTTTCCATATCCACTATGTACATGTTTTGGTATCTGAAAGAATAATGAATAATGTTGCCGAACGTACGGAATAGCATCATCGCATTTCTTACCGTGGGTGTCGAAAGAGATGACTGAAGGACGTACTAGAGAATGGGCAGTAGCGTCCTCTATGCATTTTGCCACTATACTGCGATCGCCAATCCGCCTGCGTGGTTATTACGGTAAACCGTCCCGAATTGGGAGAAGTGTATGTCCAGCAGTGGACGTCTTACGGCTGAAATGAGGATGATCTGTAAGAATATTTTTAGATTCTAGGTCAACGAGAAGTACCCTACAGGTTGTGATTTATTTGTAAGTACAAGAAAGAGTCGCATAAATGGTATTTTTTATTGCGATTATATTTTGAAAGTTAGATTTTTTTTAACGATTTATGTGACCGTAGACCTACGAATTTATTATTTATATCAACTTCATACCTCCACGCGCTCTTGAGAAAAAGAGCCCTGACAGATAGACGGCCGACGATGAAGTGCTCTTATAAGGGTTTCCTTTTAGGGTTCCGTATCAAAATGGTAAAAAGAAACCCTTATGTTGAGACTCAGTCTGTCTGTCCGTCTGTCTGTCACAGCTGAATATCTCAAGAACTAATAATGCTATCAACTTGATATATGAAATAGTTTTAAATAACATTTACCAAACTGTTTTGCAAATAAGAAAGAGATAAAAATGTGTATGTTTTTTTTGCGACACTAACTAATCGTGTGTCTTAAAAATTAGACGTGGGGCTACTAGGGCATGGGGGAACAGCGCTATTTGCACATTTTTAAACATTTTTTTGGCTGCATTGTATTCGACATTTGAGGAAAAATTTAAAAAAATACGTGCCTTCCTTATCTCCGAAGTTTGCATAGAGAAAAACCTGAAATTATACTACGTGATAGCAGTTTATGGTTTATGTGGGGGCGGATGAAATTTGACGCAGACGTAGTCGCGGGCAGGAGCTAGTATAAAAATATATTTATACATATATGATGGTACAGAACTCTCGATGCGCGAATCCGACTGGCTCTTGGCCGATTTTTTTTTTTTAAACATGGAGCATAAACATTTTTTTGCGCTAAATTGTTTCAGTGCAGTACCTCTCCTGCCACATCCTCCGGAGCTCCAACATGACGGGGTTCCCGAGGTAGTAGCGGTGGAACAGCGCCTCCTTCGCCTTGAGGAAGGGCGCGTGCCACGGCACCGGCGCCCGCACCACGTGCGCCGGCCACAGCGCCGGCACGAACGGGACGCGCAGTCGGCGCTGCTCCGCCGGGTCGTGGATTATATACACTAGTATGCATCTGGGGAGATCAGAACATTGGTGTAAGGTAAGTAGCCACAAAAACGATATCTGTTTCAGTAGACCTAACAGCACGAACGCAAGAAGATAACGTAAAGTTCATTCGAACGATTTTCGAATGGCAATTTACTAATTTCGCACAAGATATTGATTTAGTTCTGCTCTCAAAACACGGTAAAGGAACACGTCGTGAGGAAAACGGCAGCCGCCAACCCGCACTGAGCCCACGTGGTGAATTATAGCCCACTCCCTCTTAGGCGGCCCCTAAACGATCAATTAAATTGTGCAATATTACGAATTGTGCCATATTATTGACCGTATAGGGATAATATTGAAGATTGCGCAATGATTGAATGAAAGTTTGAGCATGTTTAATTTTTATTGCACCATATTTTTCCATTGCATCGTGTAGGGTCAGTATTGCGCAATATTTTTAGTATGTGTTTTGTCTTGAACGACGAGTACACGGGAATTTCTGGCGGGAAATCAGACGCGTCGCTTGGGATTTGTTATATTTTTTCCAAAAACTGAATTGTGATGAATTTTACGGCAGAAAGTGGTATATTTTTGTGTTGTAAACTGTATTAATACTATTCTCCGACTGAACACGAAAACATTGTGCAATTCGTATTATTTTGCAATATAATTGATCGTTTGGATTCAAAGCGTCTCTCAATCTTATTGTACAATAAAATGTATTGTACAATGTTAGGCGGCCCCTAGACCTACAATAACATTGTACAATACATTTTATTGTACAATAAGATTGAGAGGCGCTTTGAATCCAAACGAACAATTATATTGCACAATAATACGAACTGCGCAATGTTTCGTGTTCAGTCGGAGAATAGTATTAATACAGTTTACAACAGAAAACTACACCACTTTTTGCCGTAAAATTCATCACAATTCAGTTTTTGGAAAAATATAACAAAATCCCAAGCGACGCGTCTGATTTCCCGCCAGAAATTTCCGTGTACTCCTCATTCAAAACAAAACACATACTAAAAATATTGCGCAATACTGACCCTACACGATGCAATGGAAAAATATGGTGCAATAAAAATTAAACATGCTCAAACTTTCATTCAATCATTGCGCAATCTTCAATATCAACCCTATACGGTCAATAATATTGCACAATTCGTAATATTGCACAATTTAATTGATCGTTTAGGGGCCGCCTTATTGTAGGTCTAGGGGCCACCTTACAGAGAACGTGATTCAGCATTGCATATGTAAGCCCTTTATGCCAGGAGGCTTTTATTTTGGTACTTATATTTACATTATATAAATATTTTTTTGCTTTTGCTTGAGTATAGATTTCATTTTATTTCTTGGAATATTGGCTAGCTGACATATGGCAAATCATTTAATTTAATGTTTTGTGTCTCTTAATGTTACCCACTTACAATTGTATAGAATCAAGTTCTTCTAACTTAACAGACAGCTGTGCTGCTGGGGAGTTTGTTCCACCGCTTCTTCTTCCCAGCTAAAGCACTAGAAAGTGTCGACGGGCGGGCGTTTTGGGGGAACGGTATTATGTAACTTTGACGTTCAAATCAATTTTGAGATAGGAGGCTTGGGTCCCAGCAGTTGGAACATTAAAGGCTGATTTTGCATTTATTTAGTTTAAAGATTTTATACATATTTATGGTTGATACTTATTGTGCTTGTCGCATATAAAATTAAAATAAAATGCATAAGGATAATTGATTTTATATTTAAAAATTCAGTCGGATAGAACATGTTTGCGCTAGTGCGTTTGTGCTGAGCTTACGGGTTGCACCTAACTAAAGAGGTAAGTACAGAACGTGGCCGTGGAATTTTGCATAATGAGTTATAGAAAGAAATGCCCTATATGTATTATTGAAAGAGACGACGCAAAATTCAAATTGTTCTCACGGGTGTGAAGCGAAAATGGTCAAAGTTTTCATCGTGAGAGTCGTTTTTTTGGTTTTTGAGGGTGCTGAAGCCGATATTGAAATCCAAATAAAGTTTGAATATTTCAAAGATAGAGTAAACGATGTAACATTCGGAGTTGAAAAGAAAGCGTAAGGCACTTCTTTCCTCCGACGCCAGATTTTTTTTAAACTCAGGTGCCGCTTCGATAATCTGGTGGTTGCAAACATATCTGCCAAGTGTGAGGTCCCAGATTCATGAGTCAGGAAGAGTGTTATTGATTCATCCCTTTAAAAAATAATATTACCATACCAGTGCCATGTTTTACCTGACGTCATTCAAAAGGGAGTACAGTTAAAATGCAAGGCAGTTAGTTAAAGATAAATGTATAAGGAAGCACCTCTTCATAGCCATCACGAAGAACTCCCTGATGTCCGCCTCGCTCTGGCGCACGTTGGCCTGCCACGTCAGAATCAGCATGCGCTTCTTGATGTGCGCTGTTTGCTTGTCGACGGCTAGCCGAGCGCGCCTGTATAGCTCTATTGGGAAGTCAGGAAGCTGATGTCCTGATAATGACTGGAAAAGAGAAAAAAATATATATTCTTAATTATATTACCTTTCGGCCGCGGCATCGCCTGCGCGGAGTCGGAATATGATCCCCACGATTACCACCGAAATAAAAACGGCTGAACTGATTTGGATGAAATTTGGCACGCATGGCAGCCGTTTTTGCGTGAGTAGCAAACAACCAAACTTTCAGTTTTATATTTTTAGTTATAGTTACACAATAGACATCAGATCGGTCGCCCTGGTTTTCATCACATTTGAGAATAATTGCCGCAGAACTGAAACTTTATAAACGTTGAAATAATTTAACTGTCTTATAGAGAGATGGGTCCTATAGTCTATCCGCGTTAAGAAAATAGTGACCCCCTTTCTATCCATACCATCATTCACACCGTCCATCCATCGTTTCTTTAGTTACCGCCTACTCTTATGGGCAGCAACATTCATACTCAAAACTCACGACCTTTTTTAAATAAGTTAAGTATTTATCCTAAACTTGAAATCTAAGCAATCGGGTTTAAAAATATTTTGGTAATTGGTGTGTATTCTATTTTTGATCGTACAACAAAAAGCCGCGTTGCCCTTATTTTTAGTGTTGCAAAGGACTCGAGTCTTTGAGTCTTAATTTTAGAGACTCGGCTCAATTAGTCTTAAAAATTATGACTCGAGGACTCGAGTCCTTTGCAACACTACTTATTTTCCCGAACGATATTGTGATGCTAACCCTACAGAATATTCTTTATGTAAGGACCTTAGCAAAGAATCAAGATGTCATCGACATAATATTCTGTTGAGCTGTGGTTGATTTTGAAAAAAATGTCACCTATAGAATTTGTTTTGGTATTGACAAGCAGTGAAACCATTTAATTTTTTACGTGTACTACAACTAGGGCTTCCATTACGTTATTACGGACACATTTTAAAGTATTTTCAATTCCGTAACTGAAGATGTCAATTCCGTACTTACGTAATTATTGGCATCATAAATCAATCAAAATTGGCAACCAATAAAAAAGTTTTATACGTACCAGTTATAATGTGGCAGCACTATACGATATAATTACATCGAAACTATACAAACAGGGGATTCCCTGCAGTTTATTTTATTGTTTGTCAAATCTTGCAAAAAATGGTTCTAAGACGTACATAATAGAGTTCAAACACTTGGCGAGTCGGTAGGGCCGGAGCGAAAAGTCCCTACGACCACGGGGAACTACTATGCTCTTCACTTTCTTATTTAAAATGAAAGTGTAGTTTCATTGCTCAATTGTCGGTTGTTCAGTTCACAGCGCTAGACTCTCGACACTGTTGACACTTGATCAGATTACTTAATTAAAAGTTGGTGGTAAATGCGCGCAAATATTAACAATTTGTAGCAGTTGTATCTTTATCGATACTGTTACAGAGTACAACCTGCCGCTGTGTATGGCATTTGTGGACTACGAGAAAGCCTTCGACTCTATCGAAATATGGGCAGTTCTGGCCTCTCTGCAACGATGTCGAATTGACTGGCGCTACATCGAAGTGTTGAGATGCTTGTATGACGCTGCCACGATGACTGTCCAGATCCAGGATTTAAAAAAATAACCCTATACAACTGCTGAGAGGGGTGAGACAGGGGGATGTAATATCCCCGAAACTGTTTACCAACGCATTGGAGGACGTTTTCAAAACGCTGGACTGGACTGGACAGGGTATCAACGTGAACGGCGAGTACATCTCACACCTTCGCTTTGCCGATGATATCGCCATAATGGCGGACACGCTGGAACAGTTGGACCAGATGCTGCAGAGCCTGAATGGAGTCTCCCGGCGGGTTTGCCTCGGCATGAATTTGGACAAAACGAAAGTCATGTTCAACTCGCATGTCTTGCCGAGTCCAGTCCGCATCGAGGGTTCGCTTCTCGAAGTTGTGAAGGATTATGTCTACTTAGGCCAAGTCCTCCAGCTCGGTAGACACAGCTTCGAAAAGGAAGCCGACAGAAGAATCCAGTTAGATTGGGCAGCATTTGGAAAACTTCGTCAAGTCTTCTCGTCACCTATCCCGCAATGCCTGAAGACTAAGGTCTTCAACCAGTGCGTCCTGCCCGTAATGACATACAGTGCCGAAACGTGGACACTGATAGTTGGGCTGGTCGACAAATTCAAGGTCGCTCAGCGCGCTATGGAGCGGGCTATGCTCGGAGTCTCTTTGAAGGAAAAAATCAGAAACGAAATTATCCGGCAAAGAACGGGAGTTACCGACATAGCTCGCAGAGTAAGCAAGCTGAAGTGGCAGTGGGCTGGCCATGTCTGTCGAAGGACCGATGGCCGGTGGAGCAGACGAGTCCTGGAGTGGGGACCGCGTATCGGCAAGCGTAGTGTGAGACGCCCCCCAGCTAGATGGACCGACGACCTTAGGAAAGTGGCTGTGGCAGACTGGATGCGGAAGGCGGAGGACGGTGTTGGGGCGCAACATGGGAGAGGCCTATGTCCAGCAGTGGACTGCGATAGGCTGAGTTGATTGATTTATTGATTGTATCTTTATCGTGGGTAACTTAATGTGTGGATGATCTTGTCATTTTCAAGAAGAATGATTATATTCGGGACGAAATTTTTTTTTTTTTCTTTTTGGATGGGAAATCATCAAATGACTTCTCCCGCTCTGGGCGGAGCGGGAGGGCGTGTCAGACTTTTACTGACTAAAACCCACCCGTGTTCCATCAGTTGCCCATGTGCCAGGGTCACGGTATCTCTTTCGAACAATCACGCGACCCCGGCAGGCATCGGTCCTAGTAGACCCCTTCACTGCTGCTGACATCTCTTTGAGGCGCGCGTGGAACACTACGCGCCGTCGACCCGAGCTCGGTCCTTACCGGGCGGCGAGCTACCCATTGCTCGTCACCCGCAAGCTCGCGCCTACGGTGGCCGGGAGTCCGCAATCGACTCCCGACGCCCGGGGCGTCTCCTCCTGCGGCGGCTAGGGACTTGAGGGCGCAGAGACTGCCACTCCCTCACGCGCCCCGCCTCCTTCTTTGCGAGCATTACTGCTTCGCAGAACGTAAGTTCTTGAATAAATACTTATTTTTTTGTTTAAATATTGTGTTCATTTTGATAATTCCTTGAATTTGAGATAGTAAAAGATAAGTAATTGTAAAAATTGTAGATACTCTATCTACAAATATATTATTCATAGACGATTTTAAAAAAAATAGGAAAAATTACGTAATTACGGAATTTGAGAAAAAAGTTGCGTAATTAGTTACGTAATTGACATTTCCGTAATTTTGGAAGCTCTAACTACAACAGTGGCTCCAAACATACAAATATCCTTACGCTAGACCCAATAAATAAATAAAAATATATTTTGATGATGATGATGTATTTGACAGGCTAATACTTACCCTGCCAGGGTCGCGATATTTATTCGAAAGAGTTACCTTGGCCCTGGCATATACGCAACTGAAGGAACACGTGTAGGTTAAATACACAAAAAAAAAGGCTAATACTCACCACACTCAAATAATAGTCAATTCTCTTCAAGCATTCCGGGGCGATGTATCGATAATGCTCCTCCTCGGTGACAGCTAGCATCTCTTTCTTCTGCTGATCCGGGTCTCGCGGCGCCTCGAACTCTAACCTCGCTAAACGCCTGGAAAAAAAACAAATAAATCGTAATGACACAAACATCTGTGTAGCCCTGCCTCCTTTTTAGGGTTCCGTTGCCAAATGGCAAAAAACTGAACCCTTATGGATTTGTCATGTCTGTCTGTCTGTCCGTCTGTATGTCACAGCCACTTTTTTCCGAAATTATAAGAGCTATGCTGTTGAAACTTGGTAAGTAGATGTATTCTGTGAATCGCATTAAGATTTTCACACAAAAAATGAAAAAAAAAACAATACATTTTGGGTTTCCCCGTACTCAGAACTGAAACTCAAAATTTTTTTTTCATCAAACCCATACTATGGATAGGTCTTCAAAAATGGTATTGAGGTTTCTAATATCATTTTTTTTTTCTAAACTGAATATTTTACGCGAGAGACACTTCCAAATTGGTAAAATGTGTCCCCCCCCCCACCCCGTAACTTCTAAAATAAGAGAATGATAAAACGATATGTAAGAAAACGGATCTGACTGCATTGATTTTTTTAAAGTGTTGCTTATGTCATTTATCAAGGAAGCTTACCTAATATAACATCATGCTAGTTAGGAGCCGAGCAAAAAAAAAATCACGAATACGAAGTATTCGCACGGGCAGGCGATTCGATCCGACGGGGTGGGTCTGGGTAGCAAGAAATTTGACGCGGACGGAGTCGCGGGCAGCAGCTAGTCCTTCGTAATGATTCCGACTCTGATTGTTTGTGTATAATACAGTCGGGATACTGTTCTATTCTTAAAAGTAACAGTGCCAGTGTAGTGTTGTCACACTGCAGGGCAACGGGTTCTTCTCGTACAAAGAAGGCATTGCTCACCATGCTGACTAAAGACGAAAGGTCCGAGTTGAAAGGAACCTTACTTTTTAAACTCCTCCTGTGCCGCTTTTTCCGCTGCTTCCTTTTCTAGTTTTCTCTTCTCGATCCTCCTCTTTTTAGCGTCTGCTTCGGCGGCTTTCTTCCTATCGTATTCACCGGAAACTAAATCTTCTAGCCTAACCAAACCTGTAAAGGAAATTATTGAACCATCTAATACAAAATATTATATTGAAACTAGCTTTTGCACTGTAGGAAATTATCTCATGAGAACGCTATGGCGCGATAAAAACTGTTCTATGTCCTAATCAAAGTCATGGTCTACCTGTATACCAAATTTTATGGAAACCTGTTCATTGGTTCATTCGTGAAAAGGTGATAGACCAACAGTTTGTTTAGCATTTAGAATATTAATACAAGGCAAAAAAAAGTTTTTTTGTGTGTGAGAGACTGGCCAGTTAAAAACTATTATAAAAATATGGTTATTTATAAGTAAAAATAGGTACGTTCCAATTTCAAAGGAGAATGCTCAAAAGTGGTACCAAAAAGTCTCACGCATCAAGACCAAAATTTTGGAGTAATTCGTTTCATATTTTTTTACGACGTTACACGTCGGGGATTTAGTTTTTGAACAGGGAATTTATTTTTAAGTTTAAAAGTATGGATATTGTTTTACTTCCTATACATGACGTTCCGTTTCACTTCATGTGATAAATGATTAACATAACCTTGATTTTTGTAAGTGCCATGTTCACTGTAAAAATAATACTCTGCCGATTCTACATTAATTTAAAAAAAAAAACTAGTATAGAATATCTATTTAAAAGATTATCATTACTTTTATCTGGTTTTATTATGGTTAAATTATTAGCCGTTCCCAACTGGTAAAAAAGATGTAGAATGCAACAGAATGGATTTGATCTGTTCATCTGACATTTTGCGCATGTACTCTGTAGTCTGTGGTTTGCGCTAGCGAGTAGCGAGTACCGTCTGTGTTTTTGAGAGTTGAGATTGAATAATTATTGAATTGTTTTGAAAAGTAGAACTTTTTTGTATTTTGTGAACTTTTTTTGTGAGTATTTCACTGTGCAAATATGTCAAGAGGGTCGACCGATTGACATCGTTAGTCACCCGGCAAAACCGGCGATGTATCAATAGTTCATTTTTGATACCCAGAAACCTATCCACATATCATTAGAACAAGCGTCTTCTCCAATGATTAACTTGTTACAGTCTTGGATAACTCCTACTCAGGTAAGCAGATCTTATTTTACTCTTTGAATATATAGGTACTTATGAATGTCAGGCACCTATTTCCTGACTAATCTTTTAATGAATGTACCAGCTTACAAAACATTATTTTTATAGAATGAATGAAAACATTTTTGGACTCGCACAGGAAATATCTAACAAATAAATAACAAAAAAAACGAACCTGTTTGAGGCCAAAAAACGCTTTTCTCTTGATTACTTGTAGGTGTAATTTCTTTGAATATGTTACAGAAGATAGATAACGTCATAAAGGGTAAAAGCACACTTTTTCACTCATGGTTTTAATTGCAGATGTCTTCAGAATGTGTGCTTTGTACAGAGTGTTTGAGACTGCTTCAAGTTCGAGCAAACATAATCAGTGAAGGAAGCCATTATCTTTGCCTGCTTTTTGGTCATGGAAAATTATGCTGTTTTTGTGGCAATTCTATTCTACGTGCAACTAGACCATATCCTGTAAGATAAGATCGACAAGAGAGAAACATTTTAGTTAGAAATATTCCGCTCAATACGGTAAATATTTTTATTTATGTTGCAACATAAAAATGAAACCTAATTATTATCTATTTTGACACAATTACTGCCTGATCATTATCATGTATTCCTAGTTACATCACATTACAGTAATATTTTTATCAAGTCTATAACCCATTGTGACATGCTTTGTATTACATGTATAATCATGTTATTTTTATAGATATCAAGATTAGAAAGAGTATGCGCTGCTTGCTGGAGGTCAGCTACAAGAGAAGTTCAACGTCGTGATATGCACAAATCCAATCGCCCAGGTCTGCCAGATGCTGGACCATGTGGAGATCTCAATATTCCTAAGCCATAATTCACGTTTAGATGGCTTACTATGATTGACAACAACATATTTGAAACGGTTAGCTCTTGAGACCTACCAACTCAAACAGGCTAAATCTCATTATGGGAAACACATCCGTCGGACTGGTATTTATTCAGTTGAGGTGAATAATTCTATTGATGATGATGTACCTTTGATTTTAGGGCTTAATAATTACCTCTTAAGAGGTAGGATTAATTCGAGACATGTCAACAGTCGTACTTATCACATGTATTTATTGATTAGCAGAGATGATGCTGTGCCCAACACATTAGAAACCATAGTAGGTTATTGCTGCAGTCGCCTCATCGATAAGCGAACAGTGGGCTGCTGTGCTCATGTAATGACGATAGTATAGTATTTGAGCTGGGGACGGTATAGTGACATAACTTCGCCAGCAACGGATTTAGATAATTTTTTCAGGAGTATGATGAATGATTTATGTAACAGTTTTGTTAAATAATTATTTTTTACTTTGATCCCTATTAAAAACCCAAATGAACTTGTTTGTTTCATTTTTCTATCACTTACCTATCAGTCTGACTGGTCACCCTTATTTATAGTAATGTATTATTGGTATTGGTGAGTAGTGGTGGCCCAGTGGTAGCGGTGGCCCAGTGGTAGCGGCCGCGACTTACGAGTAGTACGTCGTGAGTTCACACCCAAACAGGCGCTAGACTTACGTTGTGTAAATTATGTCATCACCACAGCTCGCAAAACGGTGAACGAAAACATCATAGTAAACTGGCATGTCTTAGAACCAAAAAAATTGAAGCCATGTCACATCTATCAACCCGCACTGGGCCCGCGTGGTGGATTACGGCTCCCTCTCACCAAAAGGAGGCCTGTGTCCCAACAGTGGGAACATTATAGGCTGCTGTTTTTTTATTAGATTTACGACTGCGCAGCCACTGTAGCCAACTTCAGGGCGGCCAAGAAGTTTGGCAAAGAATTATGCCCACGTTACCGGCTCAGTGTTGATAATATAAGGGTTGGTCAAATCACCAAGTGTCACATGTGCCTGGCTGGAGGCTATAGTTTAGTCTCCACCGGGAAGTCTGGTTAAGCAGAAAGTGACTTGTATCCAGTAGGTAACTGTGAAACGCAACGTATTAAAGAAAAACGAGTTTCAGTCACGAACCCTGTGGCGGGGCTAGTGGTTGCTATAACTCGTAATTCTTACTAACTTATATACGTGGATTACGCTGTTTTGAGAGCAATAATATTCGTCCGTGTATAACGTGTCTAAATAGATATATAAAACAAGTCGTTGGAAGGGTCGAACAAACAGACCTAGATTTTAGGTTATTTTGATTTTACAAAATAACTTTGAAATCCGGGTTTATTTTTCAAAAAGAACTTTTGTAGGAGTTAATATGATCAATGTAGTATATAAAAAACAAAGTTTGATTTTGATGCAACATGGTACGGGATTCCATACATCCATGAGCATTGTCCTTTCCCTCCACATTTTTTGCGAGCTAACTAAGTTATCGTGTCTCATTGGTAAATGGATTTGCACCGGAAACATTTTCGCGCTATGATTTTTTACGATTTCAAGTGTCGCTTGAAACTGGATGAATCATACGATAGACTTCAAATTGCATTCATGGATGAAGGCCCTTCCAAGGCAACTGTGTATCGTTGGTATAACGAATTCAAACGTGGTCGACTAACTTTGGGGGATGAAGAAAGAAGTGGTCGCCCTTTGACGGCTGTTACGCAGGAAAACGTGCTAGCAGTGAAAAATTTAATCCAAGACAAAGGCGAATTACGTATAGGAGATTCAACATATACAGCAGATTGGATCGGGAAGCTTTCACGAGATTCTACACGTGCATCTTCGCGTGAGGAGAATAGTTTCACGCTGGGTGCCGCACAACCTCACCGATGCTCAGAAGCAGGCCCGGGTGGAATGGTGCCGTGATATGATAAACAAAGGAGATTGCCACGGAGCAGGTCCCTTTTATGGTATCGTGTGCCTGATTGAAATAATAACGTAAAAATATGATTTATTTTTTTGTGTACAGGGTATTTTTTATACAATTTTTTTCATCCTGGGAATAAAGTTAAAGTTAATTAAAGGTAGAATTCCGTGCATCGCGATCGATCGCGGCCGCGCGCGGCCTACGACTGTCGTCGATCGCTCGCGACAATAGTCAAATTATGAAAATGTATGGCACCGCTGCCGAGGCCCGCGACAGACGCGCGCGGCCGACGAATGTCGTGAGCCGCGCGCGGCTGTTTCTTGAAATTAGTAGATGTTGTTCGTCAGTTGCCTCTAGACGTGTATCTACCAAAGTCAAAATCATGGTCGAAGTGCTAATTGACATCCTTGAAGAAGAAGAGGAGGATAATCTCCATGCCTCATATCATATATGATTGGAGTTTGAGACACAAAATTTATTAATATTTCGTCTTCCTCGACCGAAAAGTTTTCTCCTGCGTTCCTAGACATGTTTGCGTCATGAAATCCACGATGTTACTAAGCGCTAGAACATGATAAGACATGCACGGCCGCGCGCGGCTTATGAAATTCGTCGGCCGCGCGCGTCTGTCGCGGGCCTCGGCAGCGGTGCCATACATTTTCATAATTTGACTATTGTCGCGAGCGATCGACGACAGTCGTAGGCCGCGCGCGGCCGCGATCGATCGCGATGCACGGAATTCTACCTTTATAGTTAAACATTACGTTGACATCCGTTTGATTCAATTTAGTCTGTGGTTTGATTGATATAAAAAAATGTTGCCTGGTATCAAAGAAATAACTAACGAAAATGACGTCTTTTAATCAATTGAGTAATCGATTTCAAAATAAAACGATAATTAAACAATAGAAAACAATTATTGTTAATTATATATAACCTATTGGCAGTACATCTCAACATTAAGATTAAAATCTCAACATTTGACAACTTCCACGCTACTGTGGTATCCTTTTTGTATTCACAACGATGAGGTAGAATCATGTTACCCCTGTCCTTTTTAGACGTATTATTTATTGTATCTGAAATGAACAAAGATAGGCGTACCCGCCAAATATGAGTCTATGTAAAGTATTCTTGATGACGAAAACTATTGGAAACCTATACACTGCTCATAGCCGGTGCAAGTAGAAGCGATGGAACGATGACAAGAACAGGTTCAGGGATTCTTGGACGATATATTTTATGAAGAATAAATGGTTTGTTCAAGTTTTGATTTGTTTTATTTCCTTTGGTACTTAGACATGAACTACTTACATATCAATAACGTTAATTATGAAAGTCCAGTGCTGAAGCTGTTAACTAGTTATACATTTTTTATCATATTTAAACTTCATTATTCTACACCGTCTAAGAGTACGTATCTACTTTTTATTGTGTTGCTATTTTATGTACCGACATAAAGTATTAAAGACAATACTATCCCCATAGTGGTGTATAATATAAAGGTAGTAGAAGTAGAAGGATCAACGCCGAATGGTATACTACCAAATGCTTGGCAGAAGTTTTCTCTGTTGTGAGCAACAAGCGACCAAACACAGGGCTCCACGGGCTACTGCTCCACCACGACAACGCGCCCACGCACACCGCGCTCAAAACGAGGGACTTCTTGGACAGCATGCCGGTCAAACTTCTGGGTCACCCTCCTTACAGCCCTGACCTAGCACCGTGTGACTTCTTTTTATTCCCAAAAAATTAAAAATCAGCTCAAAGACATTCAATTTTCGTCGCCGGAAGATGCGCTGTCAGCGTTCAAGCAGGCTGTAAACGATGTGTCTGCGGCGGACTGGGAAAAGTGTTTCGAAAACTGGTTCAGACGCATGAAACTTTGCATAGAAACTAGTGGAGAGTATTTTGAAAAGATTTAATAAAAAAATATTTACCTATAGAACACTTCTTTTATATTTTCGCAAAACTTTCTGAGTGTCCCTCGTATATATCGGAAGCTTCGTCATCTGCTACCGTGTGCAGCTAATGCCTAGAAACTGTTAAGTTTTGCAAATTTTGTTAAATTTTAATATAACCTAAAAATCAATCAACTCAGAGTTTATTTTTTCTTGCCTGCAACACACATCTACGCCCAGTAAAATGTTCAACCAAAATCAAAATCAAAAGTCATTTATTCAAACTAGGCTGAGAGTCAGCACTTTTTGAACGTGAAAGTTACACAAGACAGTCCCCCCAAAACACCCGCCCTTCACCACTTCCTAGTGCTTTAGCTGGGAAGAAGAAGTGGCGGAACAAACTCCCCAGCAGCACAGCTGTATGTTAAGTTAGAAGAACTTGATTCTATACAATACTGTGTAAGTAATTAATATTATAAAACAAAACATACATTATTCACATATGTCAGCTAGCACACGCCAATATACCACCAACAAAACACTGAAAACTAAACTCAAGCTGAAACAAATAATAAAACAAAATCGTAAACAGAACTTAAACAGTGAAGGATCCACCTCCAGGAGGCCTTCTGTCCCGATATTTATACATATATTACCTTTAAACGAGCAATTCTTGTATATATGTATATTTATAATCTAAATCTCGGAAACGGCTCCAACGATTTTAATGAAATTTAGTATACAGGGGGTTTCGGGGGCGATAAATCGATCTAGCTAGGATTCATTCTTAGAAAATGTTGTTTTATTCGTGTTTTCAATGACCAACTTTATCGATAATCAACTTGAACATAAACTTATTATTTTAAACACAATTTACGAAAAATACCGAGCAAAGCTCGGTCATCCAGATATTATTAATTAACGTACGTAACGTAATCTATTGATTAACTTTTTAAATCTCATACTACACCTTTCTGAAGCTTCCCCTTATTTTTCTTTTCATCTTCGATCGCCTTCAGCCTCTCTTTCTCCCGCGACGCGTAGGGCCTGAGTGGAGGGAACTGCATCTCCCCGCCAGGACCCAGCGGTCCATATAACTGAGGAGGGGTCCTTTTCTTAGGGGGCATGTTGACCAGACGAATTCCTTTGGTAGTGGCCGTGTAACAGTTGCCTGGGAATGGAAGAGTCTGTTGTATATTGATGCAATGGATAGAAGCTTGTGCACTGTATATAAACCGTAGCTAGCTCAAGATATTTTTAATCGGTAATCAAAAAAAAGTTTGAGGTGGCGCGGGACAAGAGTTCCTGGAAGAAATTGGGGGAGGCCTTTGCCCAGCAGTGGGACAGTATAGGCTAAACAAAAAAAAAAACAAAAAAAAACTGCGGTTTCATAGAAAAATTGCAATACCTATGCGGTCAAACCAACAATACCAAAGAAAGGATATTGGCGTAGGCCGCATAAATCACTCAACCTGCCAGATCATAATTATAACTTACTGAGAAAGAAAGAAACAACAAAAAATTACCCACACAGTCTTCACATTCAGTATAATTAAAACCATATAATACTTTACAGATTCATATCATTGTTCATATAAAATTAATCAATGACGTATGTGTATAAAAATCTGGAAATAATCTTTTTATTGTTTATTTGTTGTTTTGTTTGTTTGTTTTTTTTTTTCCTTTAGTAAAACTTGTCTATAATGATGCGTACAATGGCTCCATTAGGTGCTTTCCGTTATTACATGTTGTAACACTTACCAATGGAGTCAGAAGGCCTGACGTGGTCGTAGGTGTCGCGATGTGGAACTCCCTTCGTCCAGGATTTTGCCTGCATCAGCGGTAGATATTCACCGCAATGTTGTTCTCCTTCGCCTGAAATTCAACCATATTACATACACACAAATGCATAACTTTTTGCCATGGAGTTCGGCAGTAACTACCTGATACAATATACTCCTTTAGATGAGACGGTTTTTTATCGCAGAATCAATTTAAAAGGCATTGAGAATACAACAGTCCGTCCCAGCAAGTCTAAGAAATACACCGGAGTTTTAACCCTCGGCGCTTAGCAGTGCGTTCAAAATCTTGTGTGACAAATAATTGCTGTTCTGTCTCTTTATTCCTCCTCTTCTTACTCCTTTATTACTCTAATTCTTTATTAACAGACCTACAATAATAACTGGTTTACATACAGACACAATGTGTGCCAATTTGCATAAAAGATCAGAGCAAAACAGTGGAGCGCAAAGAAGCGAATTTTATACCACTGGATAATAAAGCTTAACATGAGTGGCTCAAGGTGTAAATGAGCTTCGAGGACGGTCCAACTGCGGTTTGATATTTGAACAACTTTGTATTTTATACCGCTAATTACAAAGTAAGTTTTTCTATACCATCATAATTATTATGCAGAATGGTCTACGCGCAGCCTAAAGGGGTAGATAAATAATATTATTACAAAAACATTTTCTATTGTGAACACACTCCAGCTTTTGTTGTTTTGCTCTCCCCTAAGTGGCGTCCAACAAACTCCCCATTTTTTTATTAATAGCAAACGCGTCTATTTAGTTCCACATTTTAGCAACAGATGTCGCTGTGCATTTACGTCACATTTCTATATCGCGGTGTCAAGAGTCACCGCCGTTTGGTTGGGTGTCTTGGATCAAGCTAGTATAGTATCTCTGGTTTCCCTTCAAAACGTATAAATCTTTCGCCTTTTACTAAAGATTTCCGTGGAGGGGGACACTCAAATGAGTCTAATGCATTTTTGAAATACTCTGTAGGCTTGGGCATAGTAGTTCGCGACTGAGATCGCTCAGTTTAGTTCACCGCTCCTTAACGAACTAGTTCGCTCTTCTAGTTCATCCGCTCTTCTAGTTCATCCGCTCTTCTAGTTCATCCGCTCTTCAAGTTCATCCGCTCTTCTAGTTCATCCGCTCCCAGCTCGAATCAAAGAGAGGCAGATCGTTCGCTCCTTCGCTCGTTTAGATTTTGCACGTACTGCATGTGACAAGATTATGGAATGTTCTACTTTTACCTACAATTTTTGGACTCTAAAAACAGCAAAAACCATTGAGTGATAATTCATAAAAAGATCATGATTGTAAAAAATACCAAGGTTTATTGTTGCAATAAATAACTAGTTTAGTGATTACAAAAACCTTTTTGTATTTTGTCCCGTGTATCAGTTCGGTTGACGCCATCTTCGCTCATTCGGTCGCGAACTGATGAACTAACGAACTATGGATCGGGAAATGAGCGAACTAGTTCGCGTAGTTCATCTATGGGAGCGCTCTTACGAACTAGTTCGTTCGTGAACTACACAAGACTAATACTCTGCTTCGGCAGAGTTTATAATTATAATTACCTTAAAAAATAATGTTAAACATAACCTATCCTTAAAATATCTGTAGAGCGAACACTGAGTTTTATGAGTGCGATAAGCGAAAAGTAATCATTAGGTGTAAGCGAAAAAAAAACTCGAAACGAAACTCTTTCGATCTGTGACAAAACAAGTTATGCAACGGAATTTTATATGGATCATGGTCTGAATAAGAATTCTTATTTTATTTATTCATTTTAAAAGATAGATGTATTTAAATAATGTTAAATTATAAAACACATAATGCCTTATAATAAAATATTAGCAAACAATCGTCGCGCGCCGTAAACAGTCCCAATAGATTGTTGATCACAGTCAAAATTAATGTAATTTCAAGAAATGACAATACAGATTGCTAACTTAACTATGATTTAAATGAATGCAGCTGTTCATCTTCTTGGAAGCTTTAACTGACCTTTAATGACGTTCACAGACATGCAAAATATTTTATGTTTTTGTCGGGAATCGCTTGGCAATTATCATATACGCACGGCGACAAATCAAACGATAGATTTCCAGTATAAGTTGACTTCTCATTGTACTAAAAGCCTATACAATGCGAGGTCACATAAAACTTGAAATGAGCTCGATAGATAGCCGTGTGTACCCTGAAAGAATAGGTTGAGGTTTGAGTTTGTGTAGTGCACCCACATTTTAACATGTGATATTGTGGTCCCACGTTATAGGTGGTAAACAGTTAATAGAGTCCGGATTTTTACCCATTTGATATAGCTTTATGTATTTTAAAACAAAACATTTTTAGTTCCAACTCTCGTTCATAGATGTCGCTGTGCATTTACGTCACGTTTCTGTATGGCGGTGTCAAGAGTCTCCGCCGTTTGGTTGGGTGTCTTGGATCGAGCGATTACAGTATCTCTGGTTTCCCTTCAAAACGTATAAATCTTTCGCCTTTTACTAAAGATTTCCGTGGAGGGGGACACTCAAATGAGTCTATTGCATTTTTGAAATACTCTGCTTCGGCAGAGTTTATTATACCTGTATTAATGTAATACATGAATTGTTTCTTGATGTAGAGCTAAGTTCAAGTTATGATCTCTGTGTCAAACTATGAAGTTTTAATTTTAGACAAATATTTTATTAAATGGGTGTGATTATAATTAGTCATGCCTTGTTACAAAATACAAGCAAAGATAAGCAGCGTTGTCAATCAATATTACATTTTCATAGTTTATATAATAATACGTGGAATAGATGTGTAATAATGGCTTTATCCATACTGCAACAAGAATTTAAGCTGTGATCTCAGTGTTAAGAATTTATTTTTACAGCGTCAATAGACTAACAGTAAGAATAAAATATTAACTACGCTAGGAAATTCAACATATTTATAAAAAGCACAACTCGATTAAAATTGGCGATTGAGCTAACTAGAACAAGGACTAACCTTCAGGGTAGATATTCATAACAGCCTTCACAAGCACGCTGTCTTGGTCCATCTCATGATCGTATCCGGCGCGCGGCACCGTCGGCAGGGTGCGTCCAATGGTGACCGGCGGGATGAACCGGGACGGACACGGCTTGGCATTCGGCGGCGGTGCCCGACGCTTCTTCTTGCTGCTACTTTCACCGCTCGCCATTGTATTCTGGGAATGATTGTAAGTATACAAAGTCTATGATAATATTTTCATGTTTTGATGTTCATAACAGATGTCAAAAGTAAAGGTGCCACTTTTTTTTTAGATGGGAAATCATCAAATGACTTCTCCCGCTCTGGGCGGAGCGGGAGGGCGTGTCAGACTTTTACTGACTAAAACACACCCCGGGTGTTCCTTCAGTTGCCCATGTACCAGGGTCTCGGTGTCTCTTTCGAACAATCTCGCGACTCTGGCAGATAAAGGTGCCACTTACACGTATTTTCAACCGACGAAAAAAAACGGAGGAGGTTCTCAATTCGACGCGTATATTTTTTTTTTTTATGTATGATCACGCATAACTTTTTACATAGTGGTCCGATTGTGACAATTCTTCTTCTATTGGAAAGGGTATACTCCCAAGGTGGTCCCATATAAATTTGGAAAACAAAATCGAACCCTAAGGGTTGGAAAACAGGGGATGATTGATTGTTCACTCACTGATTGTAACGTATAAACACGCATAACTTTGTACAGAGTAGTCCGATTTTGAAAATTCTTTTATTGTTGGATAGGGTATACCTTGCCAAGTATTATTAGTACATTAAAGCCACAAAAAATCATAAAATAAAAACTTTTTAACAAAAAATTAAACCGCCGAAAAACTGAAAAGCATAAAATAATAAACCTTAAAATTTTGAGTCGGCGCTGAAAAATCAATGAACAAGGAACACTCAAAGCGCCGACTCATAATTTTAAGGTTTATTATTTTATGCTTTTCAGTTTTTCGGCGGTTTAATTTTTTGTTAAAAAGTTTTTATTTTATGATTTTTACTTAAACAATATAGAAGCGCAAGTTTTCAATAAATTCTGAGTTCGAACCGCTTGTTACTCCAGCAGTTCAACATGATAGGAGTTTTGTGGAATAGGTGTGTTTCTGAGTCCGTCCAGTCTTACCAAGTGGTATCGTGTTACCTAGTAACTGGGTTGTGGAGCTCAGATAGACGACCGCTCCATGTAAAAGCTGTCTCCAATACACTTGGGAAAGGTTAGGCAGAAGATGATGAGGTATTAAGTAAATTGTAGGTAGCCACCAAATGTGCCGCGCATACCTACCTATATGCATGAAGACAAAGCGTAGTCTTTATTGTAGAACTGCTTGCGGATCAAACAGTTCATCATGATTTTATGTTTTTATGAAAAGCAATACTTAAATCACTCCAGAAACTTTACTTTTTAGTATGTTTACACAGCACTTTCGAAACATAACTTTATGCGAATTATCTGGATACAAATATAATTTTCGCGCAGTTTTATCTTATCGCTGCAAAGCTGCAAACTAAATTTGATACAATAGCTTCTTCAATTCAAAATAATAATCTTACCTTTAAACTATTATCACATGTAACACTATAAGTATGATTAAATTAATACTAGATTTTATAATGAAAATAAATTATTAGTTAAAATATTATGTTTCTATCTTTTACAAATATACGTTTCTATGGACGCGTTGCTATAGTAACAACCTTTGACACATATTTTACGTTTGAGTTATGATGTCTTTCAACCAGTATTTTATATGATTGAGTAGAAACCTATTTTCACTGGAATACTTTACCTAGAACAATGGAAGAACATGTTGCACCGATCAAAAAATGCTTCAGAATCGTTTTTTTTTTTTTTAAGTGTGTAGTTTTACAGGGAATTATGTTAATATTTTTATAAGTTCTATATCTTCTACCACACTACAATTATGGTTTAAAAATATTGAAATGTCATTCTTACCAGCTTGGGACTAGAGCAGGATGAGTAGCTTTGAAAATTGGTGCCCACGTTACTTCCCTTCCGTAGTAAACGTACTGGTGTACTTACTGTTTGTTCATAGGACCCTGTAGCCTAATTGCGGAACACACTTTCAATTAATCTCAATTTGAATAATTTTGAAGTATATTTATAATCCACTGCTTCATATGTTTGAACAAGTTGTCTGCTCAGCAACTTAAATGACGCAATCAACGTTGTTGAACTTTCAAAATGAAACCCATTGCTGCTGATAGTGTACCCGGTTGGTCTTTTTAGTGATCATTATTATCTAAGGAATAAAAAATTTGCGGTTCTGCAGCTTTCGTACGGTAAATATGTCAACCACCACATTAATCTGAATTTTCTGACGATTGAGTATTTATTCAACATATACAGGTCATTTATATGCCATGATTGTCTTCGCACAAAAAAAACATTAATGCTGTGTGGACAATTTGGACTAGATTTCTGTTCAAACCATAACACAACCAAAATAAAACAATGTTTATGAATACATTTTATTTTGTAAAATTTCAATAGTTCCATTTCATAATATTTTAAAAATCTTATATAAAACATAAATGCATGATAAAATTCTCTTACAATAATAGTACAAATTGACGTGGATAATACCTACTCTATAGATTATTTTATAATTGCGCATTTTGGAGCAATTTCATTACAAATTCATAATTTTAATACTGCTCTACCTTTATTAATATTGCAGTTTTTTTTTTTTTTTTTATTTAACTCTAATTCTTACAGTATTAAAACATTATAGGGTTTCTCAAGACGTATTGTCCATATTGGGATTGCATGCCTAAAATATAGAGATATATGGTGTCACAGTGGTTAGGTTACTTATGAGTTATATGTTTCAAACCCAAGCAGGCACTTTACTTTGTGTAAATTATTTCATCACCACTGCTCTCAAAACGGTGAAGGGAAACGTCGTGAGGATACCGGCATGTCTTAGTACCAAAATTTCGAAGACATGTGATTTTTTTATCTACCAACCCGCACTGAGCCTGCATGATGGGTTATGGCCGATTCCCTCACACCGAGCAGAGGCCTGTGTCCCAGCAGTGGGAACAATATAGGCTGCCGATGATGCGTAAAATATCGGTTTTAATTTGTAAATTCTGACATTCTAATAAGAATACTTTTGAAATGCATAATTATGTTAGGTTAAAATATAAATTAATTAGTAAAGCAAAATTAATACAATGATATTCATTTACACATATTGATAAACCAGTTTAAATCAAGAAACAGTAGAACGTGAGATCAATTTATCAAATCAAAAAATTCACTCAAATCGTAAAGTCGTATCTTTATACGACTAGTCTAAGCTGGGAAGACATTAGGATAAGGAAGATCTCAAGTCTCATAATATTAACATACAAAATTACCAATTAAAAATAATATATTGTAATCTCTGGAACAGTATCATTAGGAACTTAAAAAAAAACCTCCACTAAAGTGGAATAGAAAAATGTTTCAGATGCAAGATTTAAATTAATAGAACACAGTTAAGTTTAATTTTGGCAAAATTACTGGGATTTATTGTCGATTATATTTTCCAAGAAGTTTGGCACCTGAGTATAAATAGTTTACTAATGTCTGTTCCAAAAATATCTGATAAAATGTAAACAAGCCTCGTTCAGTTTAAATTCATAAACAGTCATTCACTAAAGGGAATTAGTATAACATTCATCTGTATTTAGGTTTCAACCTAATATCTTACCACGTTATCCCAAAATTATTGTTTAAATAACATCATTAAATTAGAATTGAAAAATAATCGACGAAAATTATGGTTTAAAATTAACCTCAATTGTAAAATGATTAACAACTTTTTAGTGATTTAAAATTAGACTTTCGGGTTGAAACAACCCATAGCACTATAGAACAACCTTGAGAAGGAGGCTTACAGAAGAATTCAGCTGGGTTGGGCAGCGTTTGGGAAGCTTCGTCGAGTCTTCTCGTCGCGTATTCCGCAGAGCCTAAAGACGAAAGTCTTCAATCAGTGCGTCCTGCCTGTTATGACCTACGGAGCCGAAACGTGGACACTCGTACGGCTGGTCCATAAATTCAAAGTTGCTCAGCGAGCTTGGAACGAGCTATGCTTGGAAAATCTTTGAGGGACAGAATCCGGAATGAGGTGATCCGGCAGAGAACCAAAGTTATCGACATAGCTCACAGAATTAGCAAGCTGAAGTGGCAACGGGCCGGCCACATTAGCCGTCGAACCGATGACCGTTGGAGTAGACGTGTTCTTGAGTGGAGACCGCGAATCGGCAAACGTAAGGTAGGACGCCCTCAGGCTACGTGGAGCGACGATCTTCGCAGGGTGGCTGGTAGCAGTTGGATGAGAGTTGCCGATAATCGAGCTGAATGGCGTGCAATTGGAGAGGCCTATGTCCAGCAGTGGACTGCTATAGGATGATGATGACAGCACTCAATTAGTAGTGGCTCTACAAATTATGATCTACAGGTAAGTACATATAAAGGTAATATTTTTACGAGCCCATTGGTAATAGCCGGGATTTACGAGTTGTAGGTCGTCATGTTTCATCACCCTGCTCTCAAAACGGTGAAGGAAAACATAGAGAGTAAACTAGCGTATTATAGAAACAAAATATTGAGGCCATGTGACATCTACCAACCCGCACTGTGCCCGTGTGGCATTCGTTTTTCTATTTGTTTACACTATGAGCAGATATTTTTGGAACAAACCACAGATATCTATATTGATTCTACAAAACCTATAAAAAGTACTCTATCTTTATCACAAAATATAAATGCAATGTAGCACCAGTTAATTTCATTAAAACTTACAGTAATTCATTTATAAGAATAATAATTATGTTAAACAATGCAATAGTTTGGTACCATGCGATCACAACCCTAGGATTAGTGATTGAACCGAATTCTGAGATAAGCTGGTGCACTGACCGGACAGGTCCACTCAATTTGTGTGGCTTTTTCCTCAAAAGACCATTTCAAACACCAATGTACATAATCTTCACAAGATCTGATCAAGATTATGTCTGGACTTCAAAAGTGACTGTGACCTCTGAGTTTGTTTCGGCCTTCCTTCAAAGAGTAGTGATTTAGGCAACACCGTCCTCATATAGTTTTCTAAATATAGACCAAAAATATTGACGTGTAAAAAATGTCTTATAAGATCTACTTACAGAAATAAACATTTCATTTCATTTTAGTACTCAGAGAATAATTGGCAAATATATAAGGTATTCCTTTTGATATCCCAGAATTCTAGGATATTAATGAGACCATGTGAAAGAAAGTAAAGTAGGTTATGATAAGTTTTCTTTTGTCTCTTGAATACGGGTGTAAGTTTTTATTGATAAGTACGAGTAAATCATTTTCATTCAAACTAATCATTCTAATTTAAAGCTAATAAAATGCGAAGTTGTCATATTCCACGTAAAGATGTTTTACATAAATAATCGTGACGTCGAATTATTTTGTAAAAATAATAACGAAAAATAAATAAACGAAATATGTATCATGCCATTGGATTCTTTGCCATGGTCTCATTAATACCCTAGAGGTATGGAGTTATGGGATATCAAAACGAACAACTTGTACAACACAGACTGCCGTAAATCTCTCTAAAATCGTTACGAGTACAGTCGTCTATACACGAAATAAACTGCGTTAAGGAAGACGCTCGACTTGAAATTTATTTAAATTTTTACTTCTGAATACAGCCATCTTATAGCACCACTCAAGGCCACTGCCTCTCCGCCTCCTCACCCCTATTCAAATAATTATTAGACCCTTGCCAGCTGAAGGAGCTGTCAGTATCCCCATCATCAGGTTTCCTCTCATTATAGTTGGAAGCCCTGTTGTCTTTGACGAAGGAGCGAGGTCGACCTTCGATCAAGGAGTGGCTGAGACGCGAGGCATCGAAGTGGAAACCTGAGTTCGAAGGTTTTCTGACCTCACGGAGGTATTTCCAGGTGTGGCTGTCTGGACCTTCGTCTGTAGGCTTTGGACTGTACAGCCATTCTGGAATAAGAAAAATAACAGCATAAAATTGATGTTAAAAAAAAACATAGTTTCTATGATAACATAATTATATGGTCTAAGATCTATGTCTACTTCTACAACTACCATTAGTTTTACATAAACTACACGGCCAATATAATATAAAGTAGGATGAAAAAATCTGAATGAATACGTACCTAAATTAAATTTCGGTTTTAAAATAAAAACATTTTCATTTTATTTTTCACTTTTTAACTATGGTATCTTCCTCACACTGAATGCTATGTAAGCAACAGTGACAGGAAGCATTAGTATGTCATCTAGATATACAAAGTGGATTAAAACATACTGTCGACGCTAACGTCAAAAATACCCAAGCAAAGTAAATAAAACAATTATGTGACCATCCAGGCATACCATATCTACAAAAAAAAAATCACAATTGCCGGACAATTCGTGGAACATTAAAACAAACAAAAAAAAAACATGCAGATGAATTGAGAACCTCCTCCTTTTTGAAGTCGGTTAGTTACAATTTGTGCCGTCTGAGCACAAATTGTAACTAACCGTACTGCAGTGCAGAGATCATCACTCACAATAATTTGGGTTAGCAAAAATTTTGTTAGATGTACAATGTATTGTTGATTTTACTAACTACACTTCAGTTACTTAATTGAATACAACCGAGTTTGTCGAATATTGCCTAGTTTTTGCGTATTTATATTGAACACAACGCACAAAACAAATTTAAAAAAAACTAGAGTTTATGAAAAAAATGTAGCGTAGCAACCTACAGATGCATATCGATAGTTTGAGCAGAATATATTTAGATTGAAGTAAGCAAACGCTAACCGCAACCAAATAAAATAAACATTAGCATGCGAACCACAATGAAAAGGAGAGTTTGTTCCACGTACCTCCGTTGGACACATTAGCGATGGCAAAGAGCAAGAAGTCCTTGTCCTTGGCCTGCAGCACCAGCATGTGGCGCAGGATGTTCACCATGGAGCGCTGCGCCAGCGCTTTAGCGCGCATGTAGTACACAGCCACACTGCAAGTATTTTTATATGTTCATTTATATTTACCAACGTTAGTATCCATCAAGACTATGCAGATGGGCATCGATACTGCAGTTTCCCTAGCAAAGATTTGAATTTGTAGAAAACTTGTATAGTAAATACGTTATCCTATAATGCACAAGATAACAATACACATGCTCTGGATACATGATTAAAGCAGAATTTTCAAAATTATGTTTGAATTATTGCTTTGCTAAATATTTTTTAAATTGTAGGAAATTTTTATTTTAAAATTTAATTATTTATAAATTATTCTTAACGCTCTTGCGTTAATAATAATGTATAAGACCAAACACCCCAATTAAAATACTGACTTAAAAGCATACTGTAATGATCTAAACTTATTTTTTAAATCTGTCATTATTTAGAAAATCGTGTAGATCCTAGCATTAAAGTATGCATTTCCAACGGAGTATTGTATCCTTGATATAAGATGATGAATTTTCTTTTACTAAATCGGCGGCAGGTATAAAAAAAACACATAAGTAGTTTTTGGAAAAAATACATGCATCAAAACTTACTGAAATTGATTCAGTAGTCAATTACGAATAAACAACTTTTAGGACTTGCATTTATTCTATTAGACCTTGTATATCCTACGACAGTGTAGTATAGTTATTTTTTTTTTTCAGGATGGGAAATCATCAAATGACTTCTCCCGCTCTGGGCGGAGCGGGAGGGCGTGTCAGACTTTTACTGACTAAAACCCACCCGTGTTCCATCAGTTGCCCATGTGCCAGGGTCACGGTATCTCTTTCGAACGATCACGCGACCCCGGCAGGTGTAGTATATTTACCCCAGGAACAGCATGAGGAACCCGATGACTCCGGGCCGCACGATGAAGGTGAGCACGTCGCGCGCGGCGGGCCGCTCGCGCAGGCGCAGCACGCCCTCGCTCACCACGCCGTACACGAACTCGTAGCCGCGGAACGGGCCGCAGGCGTGCGATGACGTTCTAAAAAAATAAATCATAGAAAACTTAATTATTTCAGAGTACTTAGAAAATCAGACTGCCTCGTTGGTCTAGTGGTAGCAAGCGCTACTGCTGAGCATGAGGTCCTGGGTTTGATTCCCAGGTCGGGCAAAGTGTTATTAAGTTTTTCCATCTGGAATTTCTCAGTAGCAGCCCGGAGTCTGGATTTGTGCCCGGTTGATGGCAATAGGCTCGCCCCCTATTACATGGGACTTAAACATAACTGGCGAAATGTGGGTGTACCATAGGTACACCTCTGCCCAACCCTTCGGGGAAACAAGGCGTGATGTTATGTTATGTTACTTAGAAAATGTCTGTAGTTTATGCCTACCCTCATGGGAAAAAGGCGTGAATTTATGTATGTATGTACTTAAAAAATGGGACCAGACTACCTCGTTGGTCTAATCGCAAGTGCTCCTGAGCATAAAGTTGTAATTATGGGTGTATTAGGTTTTCCGTCTAGAATCTCTGAGTATAAGAACAGAGTAAAACCAGGCTCAATTTGGTCCGGTTGATGGCGATTGGAATCTCTGCCTACTCTTTAGGGAAATGGAGAGGAGATTTTATGAAAAAAAAAGTTAAATAAAACCGTACGAAACCAAAAGGCTCCTGCCTCAAAGTAAAAACAATCTCTAGAAGATGAATCTTATTGTTAGAGTTGCTACAAATTGAAAAATAAGTTCAATTTCGGAAGTCGGTGAGTACTACTACTTACCCTTGATCTGTATTTTAGTTTTTGCGTTTTTGAGTCTATTTCACTTTGTACTTTTTTTGGAAGACGGCTGTTTTTTTTTGTGAAACTTTTTTTTTATTTTTCACAGACATGGACAGGAAGCACAATATTAAAACATCATCAAATATCTTGAGGATGATCTCATACTTCCTCTATTAAATATATAGTATTGAAGCTAACACAAAAAATACCCAAGCAAAGTTAATCAAATTCATGTGTATAATAAATCGATCCATATTACTGTCGGAGATATCGCAGAACACATAGGTCCACATCCTTTTTGAAGTTTGATACAGTGAATTGAAATAATGAATTAAAATAAAATGAATTCTTGCTTGGTAAATGAAAACTAGCCACTCAAAAGACTCACCCTTTGCAAAGGAGATGTTAGAGATTACAAAGAACGTTTTGGGCATTAGGTACATATAAACATTCTATCACATTAGGGATGCGGCGTATATACTGGTACAGGTACATATATACCAGGTATGTGCTTCCCAGTACGCAGCCCGGGTACAGACCGGAATACTGGGTAAATACCTTGAAGGTATGACGTCATACGTATAGGCTAGTACGAAGCGAACCGCTACCACAAGGTATCAACCAGTTCGTGCAGCATCGGTCTGCCGAAACCACCCGAAGCTACCCGACCGCTTACGACAGGACCCGAAGCGTTATTCGTGCTTTAGGAACGTTCGGACGATCTAATTCACTTAGAAAAAAAAATACATATGTCTACGTTCTTAAGGAATATAATTACGTAGTAATATTATTGAATAAAAAAATTACGAATTACATTTTTTATCATATCAAAGAGTTCTTTAAAAATATATTGTGTGTAATAAAGTGATTTTTAACTACGCAGCTACTATAGTTAGTTTAAATAAAATTAATGTTATTTTGCATATAATATTTAGCATTCACTAATAACCATCTTCATATCTCATACTTGAAAAGTCGTACCTACATAATATTGGAGGTATGCCATACTTATCGCATACGTTTACTTATCGAAATCATTACACACCCAAATACTTACAGGTATTTTGAAACCCGGTTTTTGTACCCGGTATTTGGCGATACCCATACCTTGAAGGCCGGGTATGGAGATTGGCAGGTATATCTCATGTCTATATCACATAAACTCCGAATCTCCGATTACCACAACAGAATTGAACCGTTGTCAGAACAGGTATAATAAACTCTGCCGAAGCAGAGTATTTCAAAAATGCTATAGACTCATTTGAGTGTCCCCCTCCACGGAAATCTTTAGTAAAAGGCGAAAGATTTGTACGTTTTGAAGGGAAACCAGAGATACTGAAAGCCCGATCCATGACAGACCCAACCAAACGGCGGAGACTCTTGACACCGCGATTCAGAATCATGACGTCAGCGAATGGCGACATCTATCGGGAACTATTGGATTTAACGCTACTTATTTCAACTTTTTTTTTACCTGACTACAAAGAAAGGTCAAGTTGTTTACGAAGTCATCCCTTTTGATGATTTGAATGTTTACACCTTTCATATTATGTGAATAGGATTTTTCTATAACCAATTAATTATGTTCTTATCACCTCAACAATTTTAGAAACGGTTTGGGCACGCTACGGTGTGAAGAAACCAGACGGAATGACCACAGTGACCTGAAAGGTGGGCAGGTCTCTGGTGTGGAACGCAAAATGTGTCGACACCCTTGCACCATCCCACCTTCCCTGTACGATGGGATGCGCTGGGGCGGCTGCTGCAGGTGCGGAAAACCTCAAACGGCGAAAATATTCCAATCTCATTGGAAGTTACATATTTGAGCCATTTGGGGTTGAAACATTAGGGCCATGGGATCCGAGTGCCCACTTGGTTTTTCGAAACATAGCCAAGCGGTTGGTTGACTCTTCAGGTGATCACAGGGCTGGCCTATTGTTTGGCTAAAGAATCAGCATTGCCATACAACGTGGCAATGCTGCCAGCCTTTTGGGAACTTTTCCCATTGACAGCGATGCAGACGAGTTTTTTGAAGCCCTCTGATTCTTTTCTCTTTGTTTTTATATACTTGTACAAAATATATTCATTTTAGTGTTAGATTGTTTATTGTATTAAAGATTTATAAATTCTGAAAATAAAAAATCCTTAACAATGTTTGAACTTTAAATATTGCTTTTGCCAAAGCTGGCGATCATAGGATAAACTACTGTTTTTGCAATCAATGATAAACTGTAATACAGAATCCTGAAATTTTAGTTTACAAGATAGGACGTATTATAAACCCAGGGTTAAAATTACACTACCGGATATTAAAACCAGGGTTTCATTTCAAAGTACGGCTCCCTGGTACGAGCAGAAAATCCTTGCAAGTATGAAAGTATGTCCTCTACTGGATATGTTGCTCACGTCGCAAGCAGCGCAGGGCCCAGGGTGTTGGCGAGTGGGATGCGCAGAATGGGTTGCCAAGTCCGAGTATTTCCGACGAAGCGCGAATGCGCTTGAACCGAAATCTGTGCTTGTGCTATCCAATCGGGTTGGGCGTTTGTGAATCAAATAAGCTTACTTATACGTAACAAATTAAGGAACGTAACTGCGTTAACGTGCTATAAGTAAACACATATTACATTGCTTAAAATCAAAAAAATAACAAAAACAAGAAAACATTTAGAAACAAAAAATCTGTATAAAATGGATGATATAAAATTAAATGTTTAAGTACGCCTGCTAATTCGAGTTTTTATACTAAATAGCTGATGAAAAAGACCGTCAAAACGCAGAATTGTTTGTTACACGACTTGAGTCCATACAGGCAACATGTATACATAGAAGTCTTTCATCCTAATAAGTACTTTCAAGTAATTTAAAACCTGATTTTCGACCCTGGTATTTTACGTACTCGTACTCGCTTAGAAACCCTGGCGTTAAGTTATGTAAGTATATCTCATCACTAGTTACGCATAGTACATGTAAGTAATTTCATCTCTGAATTACATTCATTTGAATCTTTTATTTATCGTAACTATTCACAATGAATCCATAACAAATGAAACAAAGATTAATTCCAAAGCAACTATAAACTCTGTTATTTCATGGCATCATAATTATTGCTTTTATGTTGTGTAAACATTATTTATAGGATAACATGCTTCTACACTGAATACTAATTTCATATTTAACACAAACGAAGCTATTGTTTACCGTTCAGAGCCTCATATTGCAATATTTTTAATTTTTTACATGTATAATAAACTCTGCCGAAGCAGAGTATTTCAAAAATGCATTAGACTCATTTGAGTGTCCCCCTCCACGGAAATCTTTAGTAAAAGGCGAAAGATTTATACGTTTTGAAGGGAAACCAGAGATACTGTATTCGCGAGATCCATGAGACCCAACCAAACGGCGGAGACTCTTGACACCGCGATACAAAAACGTGACGTAAATGGACAGCGCCATCTATCTCTAACATAGTGAACTCATCCAGTTTAAAAATACAAAGCTTATAACAGGGGGAGATTGTGTTGCCCTTTCTAGGGTGCAGTGTTATGAAGGGTTCTTACAATAGGGAGCGGTTAGGGGTTGGTTATTTTATTACATTGACCTACAATTAAACGCATTTCATAAAAGGAATGAGAAAAGTTTTTGAATGTGGCTGGTTATAAGAGTAGGAGAAGACCAAACAAACGAATGATGGACTGTGTGAATTTTTTTTTTTTTGCTAAATAAAGTATCAAATTAGATGATTACAATCTAGCTTATGAGCTAATAAGTAATTTAAATATAACTTAAACTGCTAAGTAACTATAAAACTAAGAAATCGTCCAATAACGTCTTTCTTATTCACTATAAGTTATAGGGAAGACACTTGATTCACGTGTTCTTTAAAAAAAGTTAGCACTTTCACTACTGTTTCAGTTCACTTGCACTGCACTAAACTAACTCAAAGGGTTTAACCCTTTTTAGTCTTCGCACTAATTCAGTGTTGTCAAGGATTTGGATTGCCTCGACATTCACGTGATGATGAAGTCTGTGTTCATGAGCTTCTGCATATTTTTGTATAACTATGTTTACGACATCCATTTTAAGGTCCCGGTGAACGTCGCTGTTTCTTATGTACCAGGGCGCACTGACTATATCCCTAAGTACTTTGTTTTGAAAGCGTTGTATAATTTGTCGATTACTTTGACTGGTGCAGCCCCACAGCTGTATACCGTAGGTCCATACAGGCTTTAAAACTTGTTTATATATCAACAACTAGCTTCTGCCCGCGACTTCGTCCGCGTCAAATTTTTGCTCCCCTGACCCTTCCCGTCGCATCGATTTGCCTGCTCGCGCCTTTTGAGTTACAGTGAGTCAACCTTAAAAGATAGACATATGCTCTCGCGGACTTTTTTTTAGAACTTTTTAAAAGGAACAATTCCGTCATACATGATTTTTACGTTACTTTAACCGTTTACGCAGCGCACGCAACGGAAACTCTCAGAAGGAATAAATTTTCCCCGTTTTTGCAACATTTTTCATTACTGCTCCGCTCCTTTTAGTTGTAGCGTGATGTTATATAGCCTATAGCCTCCCTCGATAAATAGGCTACCCAACACAAAAAGAATTTTTCAATTCGGACCGGTAGTTCCTGAGATTAGCGCGTTCAATCAAACAAACAAACAAACTCTTCAGCTTTATAATATTAGTATAGATTTATTACGTATTGACAATGGCGACTGTCTACCAAGTAGCCAATACATTTTTTTGTATCGAATATCTAATTCGGTTCTTTTCTTTTTGACATGCTTTTTCCAGCGCAGTTTTGCATCCAGGGTCATGCCAAGATACTTAGCAGTATTCGCGTATGGAATTTGTTGATTATTCATGAATACCGGGATGTATTGTGGCTTTTTATTCGTGAAGTCGATGTGGATAGACTTGCTCTCATTAAGTTTGATACGCCATATTGCAGTCCACTCATAAACTTGATTTACGGACTTTTGAACCTTTTCTACGGCTTCCTCGTGGCTATTTCCAACAGCCATGATAGCGGTGTCGTCAGCAAAGGTTGCAATTACCCCATTTTCTAGCTCAGGAATATCACAGGTGTATAGTAGATACAGGACCGGGCCTAGTACACTTCCTTGAGGTACGCCAGCATTTATTTGCCTAAGATTTGAGTAGGCATTTCCTTGTCTTATTCTAAACAATCTATTTGATATATAGGACTCTATGATATCTGAAAACTGTTGAGGCAGCATTGTTCTTAACTTAAAAATGAGGCCTTCATGCGACACTTTATCGAACGCCTGTGCAACATCAAGGAAAACCGTGGAGCACACCTTCTTCTCCTCTAGTGTCCTTTCAATAATATTAGTGATTCTGTGTACTTGGTCGAGCGTAGAGTGTTGTTCTCGAAATCCGAACTGGTAATCGGGTATAAGATTTGCAGCTTCAATAAGAGGCTTCAATCTCTTGAGAAATAATTTCTCAAATAGTTTTGACAACACTGGTAACAGTGAGATTGGTCTGTAAGATGTGGTTTCATGAGGTGGCTTCCCAGGCTTGGCTATCATGATGACCTCAGCTACTTTCCACATGTCAGGACCGTGTTTCAACCGAAATACAGCATTAATAAGCGTGGTAAGCTTAACTATAGCTTTACATGGGAGATTCTGTAAGACTTCTCCTGTAATAAGGTCGTAAACAGGGGATTTTCTTCGATTAAAATTACACTTAATTTCTCTAGATACATCTTTTGAGGTAACTAATTTAATGGCTGTACTAATTTGTACTCCCTGAATCATCATCTCATCAGTCTGAGCTTCATTTGGTTGGAATATTTGCTCTAAATGCTCAGCGAATCTTAGGGCTTTTTGTTCGTCGGTCACTGCCCATTTTCCATTTACTTCCTTGATAGGAGGAATTTGCACGATCGGTCGTTTTATGTGCTTCGAAGCTTTCCAAAGCGAGTAGCCGGTTTTAGTGTCACTCGTTAATTGGCTAAGGTAGCTGTTTGTTAAGGAGTCATTGTGTTGTTGAATTTCATTCGTAAGGCGCTTGGTGAGGTTGTTCAACAGTCTTTTATCTTGTGGACATCTAGTCTGATGCCACCTGTTTCTTTGTTTGCGCTTTTCGGTTATAAGACACCTAATTCTTGCAGGGTAGGTGGTTGCTTTGACCCGGTGTGATTTTTCCGGTGTATTTCTCCAGGCGGCTTTCTGTATACTAGTTGTAAAATTACTCAGTTCCAATTCCAGCTGTTCCGGAGTTTTCAATGGAACCCTCAATTCTATTGAATTATCCAAATCTATTCTGAAACTCTCCCAGTCTGTGTTAGTATTTGCAAGCGTAGGATTGTTCTCTGTGTGTAGGATTCGATACCATACCGATAAAATTATTGGTGAATGGTCCGAATTCATGTCAAAACATTGATCGATGCTCAAATAATTAGTGGAAATATTTTTAGTTATAAAAAAGTCTATTAGATCTGGAATTTTGCGTGGATCGCTTGGCTCATAGCACTCATTAGTTCCTTTCCTTTAGTTGTAGCGTTGAAGTCACCTAAAATGAATCTTTGTCCGAGTTGCTGTAAGAATCTCACATAATGATCTCTTTTTATATTATATCTCGGAGGCGAGTAAATGGCTGCTACGGTGACTGGATACAGTTTAGATTGAATACAAATCGCCACAGCTTGAATTTCATGACATTCGTACTTAACTTCTTCATGATGGCGGAGATTTTCTTTCACTATAACCGCGCTACCACCCCGGGCAGTATTGTCAGGGTGCAGTGCATGGTACACTTTATAACCTCGGAATTTTATGTATGATTCCTTAGTAAAGTGAGTTTCAGAAATAAGGCATACATCGATGTTTTCAGTGATCAGGATTACTTCCAATTCTTGTTGATGTTTAAGTAATCCGTTTGAGTTCCATGCCATTATTTTTAATGGATCCATTTTTTACGTATGGAAATAGCATTAATAGCGCTATTTTCAAGTTTATTCAAGCGAGCGTTAAATGAGGTCATCAGTTTTATAATTTCGTCCAACTTTCCTTCCATACCTTTATCGGAAGAAACATTCTCACGAATATTTGCAAGTTCAACAGTTTTGGCTGTAACACGCGCAAATGTTTTCTTGTGCGAGTTTTGTGTCACGTAATCATTTTGCATTTGTGAGCTAGTTTGCACTATTTCGTTGATTTTGCGCTGTCTTTTTACCGCCGGTTTCTTCAAAGTTTTGTTCTTTATTTCTTGCATTTCCCGGGCTACTATACATCCCCTATAATTAGCAGGATGTGGTTCTCCACAGTGTACGCATTTAGGCTTTTCGTCTGCCGGCTTTTTGCAGTCAGCAGTCAGATGTTTGCCGGTACATTTGACACATCTAGGTTCTTTAGAACAGTATTTGTGTGTATGTCCGTACGCCTGGCATCTCTTGCATTGAGGTACTAGCCTCGAAGTATGGAGAGGTTGTACTTCTACTTTACAGCCTAATATTGACTTAATGCCATAGATTTTATTTACGTCTTCCTCATTTCTGAATGTCAGCATAAACACGTTCAGAGGCTCCTTATTTTTCCACCTCAATTTGTTGGCTGCATCTTCAATCTGAAAACCTTTATTTTGTAAGTCCTCAATTATTCTCTCAGGATTGCATGTGAAATGAAGGTTTTTCACCATAACTCTTATTGGCCTTTCCTGCTTGTTTTCGTAGGAGTGCCAGAGAAAGTTACTTGCAGTTAATAACTTTGTTATAGCCTTATATGTGTCTTCGTTCGCGGCATTTATTTTAACGCACTTCCCATTCAACATTTTAGTAGTAAATTTATCACCAGACTCAGACTTTGACAATAAGTCAAACAGGGCCTGGTAGTTTTCGACGCCATCTACTACTACAGGCGGAGGTGGTGGAATCTTTTTTATTTTTTCTTTCTCGGTTTGGGTTTGAACAGTCTCGAGGTGTTCAATGTTAGCAGTTTTAGTGGGCGATGTGTTTAATTTTCGTTTTTTCCTGCTCTATTGCCTGATCCACTGCGTTTCCCTGGCTAACTCCTCCTCATCCGTACAGTATTCAGGACACTGTGTTGGACTTTTAACTGGCTCAGCTGGCTTACTGGTGGCAGGTGTACTTTCCTGCGCTTTATGCTGTAAATAGCTCACTTGTTGTTGGAGGCTTTTTATTTGTTTTTCCATATCAGAAATAGCATTACGCAGCTGCTCATTTTCTGCTCTTTCTTCCCTGTAGTATTTCTACAACAGTTGTTCATTTTCTGTTTTTATCTTAATTTTGGTAGTCTCAGCCATGTTATTGGTGAGTTAATAAATTACACTTAATAATTATAATTGGAATGTAGGTCAATTCTTACATGATTGTGTGTGTGATCGCGGCGAGCGCGGCCGAGCCGGCGCGGTTGGTTTGCTGCGTCTGCACTTTGCACTTAAGTAGAGCACGCGAGCGACGCGACTAATCTCAACGAATATCAAAACACAATGTGTGAATGATGATATGGTTAGAAAGGGGGGTGACTGATAAAACGACTAATAGAGAAATAAAGAAGACTAGCTTTTGCCCACGGCTTGACGCTTGCCCGCGTGGATCACGGAATTTTAGTTGCGTTATTTTCCAACCACATGCCTTGATTATAAATTTAATGATGTTTACTTTGAAAATAAAGGACCTTCCACACTCGACTTCGTCCCCCTTTTTAACTCTTCGAGGGCAGAATGATAAAAAAACGCTTAGGTATGTTTTAAATAAACTTTTAATAGTCAGCCTAAGCAAAAAATTTGGGACCTAGCTTCGAAACTGAAGGAGTTTCATACAAACTTCCACCTCCTATTTCACCCCTTTGCGAGGGGAGTTTCCTTAAATTCGTTCTTAGCTGATGTGTCCTACTTACAATCTACCTATGTGTAAATTTCATCATCGTAGGTTCAGTAGATTTTGAGATTTCGTAATTAATCAGTGAGTGAATGAATGTATGAAGCCTCTATCCTAATAAGTTGGTGAATCCAAATAATTACGACAAAATCTAAATAATGATAATGATTAAACTATGTTAATACTATAATAAACTTACGCAAACATAACTATTTGCTTTTGAAAGTAGAGTTGCTTCACCATAGCTTCAATTGTCAAAGTCAATGGTGACAATACGACTTACCTGAAGAACAATGATCCAACACCGAACAGGGTGGTGAAGAGTGACAGCGTGACGAACATGTATAGTACTGTCTGTGTCTGTGCGGCGCGCCATACCTGTAAATATAAGTTAGTTAGTTAGTTAGTTTAATATCGCGGATCGTGGAAACGTTGTGGATTGTACATTTACCCATTTGTTTTCCCATATTTTATTGTAACACATATTGTACAATTGTTTGTTTTTCCCAAATAAATAAAATTAAAAATAAAATCGCTTCATATAGGAGAAAGTTCCATTCTTCCCGTGGGTGTCGTAAGAGCAATGGGCAGTAGCGTTTTCTATGCATTTTACCACCATACTGCGATCGCCAACCCGCCTGCTAAGCGTGGCGATTATGGCAACCCCCCCCCCCCCCAAATTGGGAGAGGCCTATGTCCAGTGGTGGACGTCTTTTGGCTGAAATGATGATGAAGATAGGAGAAACGCTTTACTGTTGAACAGAACGCTGTCATAATTAGAAATAATTTATTTATTTATGGTCTCCATCAAAAATAAATGATTTTATTCCTGCAAATAGATTGGAACACACACACTTTTACACGTCCTTAAACGCAATACATCTTTACATAGTTAAAACAAAGTCGCTTCCCGCGTCTTTACGCTTAGATCAGAAGGAACTACGCAACGGATTGTGATGCGATTTTCATAAAAAGACAGAGTAAGTCAGGAAAAAGGTTTATATGTTCAATACGCCGGCGAAGCCGCTGGCAAAAGCTAGTGTTGCATAAACAATGGTGTACATAATATATGCCATATAAATAATGGGCAAAGTTGCGTAGTACTCACAACCACCGTGCGTGTATAACCAGATGTGTGAACGTAAACGAGGCAAAAGGAGTTTGAGGGACCGTAGCAGGTGGCGTTCTGTAGTTTGTGCCTACCCCCATGGGAAGAAGGCGTGAGTTTATCTACGTATGAATGTAAATAATAGTAACAGTGCACCCTAGAAAGGGCAACACAAATTCCCCTTGTTATAAAGCTTTGTATTTTTAAACTTGATTAGTTCACTACGTTAGCAATAGATGGCGCTGTCTATTTACATCACGTTTCTGAATCCCGGTGTCAAGAGTCTCCGCCGTTTGGTTGGATGTGTCGTAGATCGAGCTCTTGAATTATCACTGGTTTCCCTTCAAAACGTATAAATCTTTCGCCTTTTACTAAAGATTTCCGTGGAGGGGGACACTCAAATGAGTCTTATGCATTTTTGAAATACTCTGCTTCGGCAGAGTTTATAATACCTGTAAATAAATATATTACGGGGCGTGGTCCGTACAGAACGAAACGCCAGCTTGGATTGTGTTGAAAACTATTGTAGTATTCAGTTTCATATGAATTTACATAATGGGCAATATGACGTATTACTACCGTACCGTACCGTACTTATAGGAGACCACAGCATCCCTTATACAATAACGTTAAAAACGAAGCTACCTAAGTTTAAATATTAGACATATAGAAACAATTTTGGGTAACAGTAACTTCATCAGAACGTTATTTCTCGATATTATGTTCTTCCAATGTGTTGCTGCGGAGTTTGAAGCGCCACTTCTTCCCAGCTAAGCATTCCCACTAGAAAGTGTTGAAGGGTGGGCGTTTTGTGGGACAGTTTTATCATATTTTGACGTTTAAGGAGTGCTGAGTCTGTCTAATTTTAATTGTTTGGATATGATTTTAAATAGCCGTGGCTGGTTTAGTTACGCAAGTTGTTTTTTTGTAAGAGATTTTGAGTTACATCACCAGGGATTTCTCAGTAGCAGCACAAAGTCTGGGTTTAGCCCGGTTGATGGCAATACATAGGTTCACCCCTATTACATGGGATTTTCACATAACTGGCGAAATGTAGGTCTACAAACCTTTCGTGGATTACAAGCGTGATGTTATGAGATATTTATTGTTTTTTTTTAACTTGAAAAGTTTACCTTCCTAGCCGGCTGACAGGCCCTCAAGGCGCACTCCTTCTTGATGTAGAAGAGCAGCAGCAGCTTGAGGGTGACAGCCAGCACCAGCAGCGGACAGAACAGCACGCCCAGCCACAGCACGGCCTGGTTGTAGATCAGGGTCAGCGAGTTGTACGCTATGTTGAACTCGGGCGCGCTCTCCGACTTGCTCCAGCTGAACATTGTACAACGTTATGATTTTATTTGTAGGGTTATGATTTCAATAAAACTTATAGAAATACAGTATTTTAACAGTAAACACACGTCTGTAAAATTCCGTAAATCAACAAAATCCGAAAAATTTCTTGTACGGCCTCTTAATTGTAGTTTCTAAAGACAATTATGGATAGTTGGGGGAAAAAACTAGGCAGATTGGTTGGTACTTAGATGGTGGTGCGTGTGTAACTATGTGTGGTGATTATTAATTAGGAGCAGAAAAACAAAAGTTTCAAAGACGTGATGCAACATAAAATCAAAATCGGTAACGATTCAAAATAAGAAAATGCATCCTAGTTCATTGTAAACCATTTTTACGATCAATCGGTTATAGGAGTTAATCTAGTGTTTTTTTCGCCAGTTCGACCGGTTCTATGTTTCCAGCATCCAATGTCAACTTTAATATTTCAAAGCAATAAATAGTCGATTTCTTCATCAATATTCAACAAAAAATATGTACAAAATAATAACAAAAAAACTCACTTATAAATTAAGCCTCTAGTGAACTCAAAGAGTGGCAACACAAGCAAAGATATGGCGGAGTCTAGCAACACCAGCCGGTACGCCTCCTGACCAAACGACGTTTCCCAACACTGGAATAATAATATTACAACATGGAGAAAGCGAAATAAAATATTTGGAAGCTGTTGAGTCACCGCGTGGTGAAATATTTAGGAATAAAGGTTGAGTGTGAGTATGTGCTATAATACTTGTCTGTGAAAGTCGTGAAACGGTGATTACATACAAAAATACGTGGTTTAAGGGACATCGAAGGCAATCGGTACTAGAATCATGTGATCAATTATTGGTAACAGTTTGGCCGTCCAGGTGTAGAAATTCCTCGTTAATCTACATATGAATTTGTGAAGTAAAAACTTTGTACCTCTTTTTACGAAAATTACGCGGAATATTGGCACAGTTAAAGTTTATGTGGAGGAGTCAAATAAGCAATATTTTTATAAAATAATGTATTTCTATTTCGACCGCTAGGCGACCACTAGTAAAAGAAAATCTGCCATTTCATCCGAAAGTGAAATCTACACGGTCAAAATGTATGGAACAGCAGTATTTTTTAATAAACTCGTCTATGCGTTTCGATTAGTGTGTCGCTGTCTTTTACACCCTGTATTGCTGTGAAGCTAGCAAAGTAGATACAAAGCAAATAGCCGTGCGCATTTGGTCTAGTTGAGAAGCTTTTATCATGACTGTTTTACGTTTACCATATACACTGAGTAGTGCAAAACATAAGCTACGGATGCATCGAAACAAAAAACAAACACTTCAAATGCGGACGCGTTTTAATGATCTTAATTATCTTGTTTCCAACTTTGCAGGAAGAGATAGAGTAGCCCACAAAATTGCAGGTCAATGTCCGGCTGTATGTTTATTCGCGACCGTAACAATGTGTGTATTTACAGAATTATAATCATTAAAATCATCAATACAACCTTCATTCCTATTGAATGAATATTTCATGAACAAGTGGCAAACACTGACCTGAAAATTGCAAAAGAATGTGAGAAAATTTGAATTTCTCGGGCTACTTTAGCGCATTACGAGCGTTCACATTTTTCATAGCGTTCTCAGCATAATAATATATATTTTGATGCGACCACTACCATTTTCTCACAACATACCTCATCCGCGTGCTTCTGCGACCAGTAGACAAGGATCAGCATCAGTGTACCGACGTCGAGTAACCACGTCCGCGCCAACGTCACGTACAACGCCGTGCGAGGGTTGTAGAACTCTAACCTGGAAAGTAGAAGGTATCACGTTAGGAAAGAAGATGACGCACAGTAAGAGAGAAGCACAAACAGCAGACGCAGTGGCTGTCAGAGGGATCATTCAACTTCGGGGTTTCACCAAATGGGATCGTTAGTACTAGGGCGCTGGATTTCAGTTCCTCCAATATGCGAACAGATACACATTCGAGCGCGCTACACACGCTTGACCACGCTACATTCACTTGACCACTACATGCCACACGAGCGGACACACAGTGACGCACGCCGTCACCACCACAGACACGCACAGCTCCCAGTGCGGCAGGCCTGTGTGCCAGCCCAGCAGGAGCCACAGGCCGCACTCTATGTACAATATAACACTCACTTGACCACTACATGCCACACGAGTGGACACACAGTGACGCACGCCGTCACCACCACAGACACGCACAGCTCCCAGTGCGGCAGGCCTGTGTGCCAGCCCAGCAGGAGCCACAGGCCGCACTCTATGTACAATATAACACTCACTTGACCACTACATGCCACACGAGCGGACACACAGTGACGCACGCCGTCACCACCACAGACACGCACAGCTCCCAGTGCGGCAGGCCTGTGTGCCAGCCCAGCAGGAGCCACAGGCCGCACTCTATGTACAATATAACACTCACTTGACCACTACATGCCACACGAGTGGACACACAGTGACGCACGCCGTCACCACCACAGACACGCACAGCTCCCAGTGCGGCAGGCCTGTGTGCCAGCCCAGCAGGAGCCACAGGCCGCACTCTATGTACAATATAACACTCACTTGACCACTACATGCCACACGAGCGGACACACAGTGACGCACGCCGTCACCACCACAGACACGCACAGCTCCCAGTGCGGCAGGCCTGTGTGCCAGCCCAGCAGGAGCCACAGGCCGCACTCTATGTACAATATAACACTCACTTGACCACTACATGCCACACGAGTGGACACACAGTGACGCACGCCGTCACCACCACAGACACGCACAGCTCCCAGTGCGGCAGGCCTGTGTGCCAGCCCAGCAGGAGCCACAGGCCGCACTCTATGTACAATATAACACTCACTTGACCACTACATGCCACACGAGCGGACACACAGTGACGCACGCCGTCACCACCACAGACACGCACAGCTCCCAGTGCGGCAGCCCTGTGTGCCAGCCCAGCAGGAGCCACAGGCCGCACTCTATGTACAATATAACACTCACTTGACCACTACATGCCACACGAGCGGACACACAGTGACGCACGCCGTCACCACCACAGACACGCACAGCTCCCAGTGCGGCAGGCCTGTGTGCCAGCCCAGCAGGAGCCACAGGCCGCACTCTATGTACAATATAACACTCACTTGACCACTACATGCCACACGAGCGGACACACAGTGACGCACGCCGTCACCACCACAGACACGCACAGCTCCCAGTGCGGCAGGCCTGTGTGCCAGCCCAGCAGGAGCCACAGGCCGCACTCTATGTACAATATAACACTCACTTGACCACTACATGCCACACGAGCGGACACACAGTGACGCACGCCGTCACCACCACAGACACGCACAGCTCCCAGTGCGGCAGCCCTGTGTGCCAGCCCAGCAGGAGCCACAGGCCGCACTCTATGTACAATATAACACTCACTTGACCACTACATGCCACACGAGCGGACACACAGTGACGCACGCCGTCACCACCACAGACACGCACAGCTCCCAGTGCGGCAGGCCTGTGTGCCAGCCCAGCAGGAGCCACAGGCCGCACTCTATGTACAATATAACACTCACTTGACCACTACATGCCACACGAGCGGACACACAGTGACGCACGCCGTCACCACCACAGACACGCACAGCTCCCAGTGCGGCAGCCCTGTGTGCCAGCCCAGCAGGAGCCACAGGCCGCACTCTATGTACAATATAACACTCACTTGACCACTACATGCCACACGAGCGGACACACAGTGACGCACGCCGTCACCACCACAGACACGCACAGCTCCCAGTGCGGCAGGCCTGTGTGCCAGCCCAGCAGGAGCCACAGGCCGCACTCTATGTACAATATAACACTCACTTGACCACTACATGCCACACGAGCGGACACACAGTGACGCACGCCGTCACCACCACAGACACGCACAGCTCCCAGTGCGGCAGGCCTGTGTGCCAGCCCAGCAGGAGCCACAGGCCGCACTCTATGCCCACTATGAGAGCCAGCACGAATACACTGATGATCACGTTGGTCCCATACTGGGCCACCTTTGTAAGGCAGGATGTAGCGGTGTTTTTACGGTTCTGCTCGCTTAAGAGCTCCTGGAATGAAAGAGACAAGGAAGTATGCAATAGTGACCAAAAAATTGTTCACTGTACAAGGAATTTAATGGTGCCAAGATCACATTTGACTCGTCTTTTACATCCAGAACATCCCAGTGATCTCCCTCAAGTTGTCAGTTCCCTAAAATGTAGAAGAATATATTTTCCAGGTTCACTTTTCTTACCTTAAACTCGTTGTACAGGCTGTTGGCATTAAGTTTGGCTGCTTCCTGCGTCACAACACCGAAGTCCCAGCCACAAAACACCTTGTTTGCGAACACATGGCTCAAACCACCTGATGTCTCTATGAAGTTCAGACGATAGGAGTAAGCAGTCCTGAAAACATCGAAGTGGGGAAGTTATTTATAGAACGACTAGAAGTAGTCTATTAATCGTCGAATGAATAACCATTCGACGAAAATATAGATACCTATCCTGGCTGATAAAAAATGATGTTATTGATGGACAAGATGGAGTGTTCAAACGGCGAGATCTTGACTTTACAAATTTTCACGCAAATATGGGCGGAATCGCTGTTATTAATTATCTATTACTAGCTGATAAAGACTATTTCCTTCTAACAATAAAAATTAATTGAATTTGTAAAAAAAAAACAACTACAACTTAGCTTCATTTTTCTGACTCACCACCACTTGACAGTTCAAAAGTGCCTGTAATTGGTTTATTTCAAATGAATGGTTTGAATTTTAATCAGAATACTCACCGATAACACAGCACTCCAAAGAACATAAGATATAGACAGACCATGGTGAAGAAGTAAGCGAACGCCATATTGTATGTGAGCATCGTTGGCGTATCTAGGGTGCCCTCGTGGTAGTGCCCGTAGAAGAGAAGCGAGTCCGTCAGACCACCCTGGAAACCGAATTTTTGTGTGGTGATAATTTGCAGACTTCGCTATAGACATAGTCACAATTCGCTCTATTTTTGGAGTCGTCAATGTACTGGACTAATCAGCAAGTAGACATCACACACACAACACCAGATTCAACATCTATCTCTGGATTCTGACAATCTTAGCTTCTTTACATGATCGGGGCAACGTATGCGTGCACATGGGCTCTCGAACAAACCTGGATAATTTAGCTTACTGGCTAAACTTAGTGTTGTCAAAAAGCACCTTAAAAATCTATACACAACTTTTAAAATCTTACCATCCCCGTAATAAAATCCAGGGCACTCAACTGAACCTTATCTGCCTTTGCTTCATCATGTAACGCCTGTGGTATGACCACGAAGGCGATGACCAGCGTCGCCAGAAGTAGGTCGATTGCGAACAGCCAACGGAGGAAGTAGAAGTAGGAGCCCACGGCTGAACCGAAATGACCTTCGATCTGACGGATGGGCTCATACCAGAACTCGAAGGAGAAGAGTACGTCGCGGCAGCGGTCTCGTAGCTGGAGCAAAATAATTATTTTCTATGTAACGGGTGGGAATGCCCTTAACAAGGCCGAGCGTCACCTGTTCTTCCCGCCATTGTGATATATTTTTAGCATACACGTAGAACCATACCTGGGAACTATTACCAGAGCCAGAACGTTCTGGCTCTGGTGATATTGAAAGTAAGAGTTTGCCAACCTCAACACAGAGCAAATTGAACAGCATGCATGAGCAAACTGTATGGTGGTAAGCGCTGGCTGCTACTGCACGGAGTGGCATCCATCATTTACCACTAGTACCAACTCACGTATATTTTAATCCATCCAAACATTGTCCCTCTAAAACTTATTTGTATTCAACATATAAGTTTTAGAGGGACAAAGTTTTAGTATTCAAACATAATTTCAGGACATTTCATATACTCTTCCGTCAAAGATTACTTGCAAAATCGTTTTCACATTTTGACAGTTACTCACCCTTTTCCAAGCAAAACCTATTCGATACTTCATCCGCTTCCACATTGAGATCGGTCGTCGCTTGGATCTGAGGCTGACTGATGCAGACAGTTTGGCACGTACGTTCCTCTTCATCGTCAGACCTTGAGGAAGGTCTCTCAGTGCTTCTCTGGAAGGTAAGACACGTTTCTTGTCGGATTGTGGTACAAAGTTCGTACCTTGTGCCACAATGTGATAATCCAATCCGTTCTATTACGAGATTGTTTTTAGGTTTTCTCGATATAAATCCTGCACGTTTGAATGGTTTGAATGGACTACTTAATATTTGAAGGAGGACATAGCAGTTTTATTCCAGATTTAAAAATGTAAAATGTATATTTTTGAAATAATCGTCGAACTTTGGCTAAAATGAAGCGTTGGTCAGAGAGTCGTATAAAAAAAGTCTGGAACAAGTTAAAGACCTACCTCCTCAACTCCTCAGCCTCAGGATCGTTCTCCATCAGTCGTTTATGCTGTTCCATCTCCCGTACGATGATATCTGCCTGTTTGTCAGCAGAATCTGGAGTGTCAGCCTCTGCGGCGTCCACTTCTTCCAATAAAGCATTCTGTTCGGAGTTGTTGCGACGGAGTCTTAAAGTGTCTGGAAAAATTGATGTTTATTTAATATCTTAATCACGGACTACCCTGTCTCTTGACAAACTCCTACCCAGGGTTGCTGAGTAATATTCAGAAGAAATAATTAAACCGTCGAGCTCCTTAAGTCCTTAAGAGCTGCATGATTACTGATAAATGTGTGCACTGATTGGACGGATCTACTCAACATATGTGCTTCCTTGCTCAAAGCACCGTTTCAGACACCAATCCACATGGTCTTCACCACCAAGATTATGCCTGGAGTTTAAAAGAGACTGAAACCTCTACGTTTATTTCGGCCTTTTTTCTCAGAATAGTTAGATAGGAAACGCCGACCTCATCTAGTTTCAAAAATATGATTGACGTGTACAAGTGTTTGTACAAACCAAACCTACTTACACAAATAAAATCATTATAATTAATTCCTAACAATACCGAGTCGTTTCTAGGATAAATGCTGTCAAGTTGCTTCATCAAGACCGCTTGACGTATTAACCTGATAGCAGCTTGTTCCGATGTACGGATAATACACAATTAGCGTTCTTACTGCATATGGTAAATTAATGATTACCTGAGAACACCATTAAGAAAAGCCCCTTTTTTAACGACAAGATTATCTATACTTAATAATATTATAAAGAGGAAAAATTTGTATTTTTGTTTGTTTGTTTGTAATGGATAAACTCAAAAACTGCTGGACCGATTTTAAAAATTCTCTCACCATTAGAAAGCTACATTAATTGCGAGTAACATAGGCTATATTTTATTTTAGAAAAAATAGAGGCCCGTAAGATATTTGGGTTTTTCGGACCCAAGGTGTAAAAGTAAAAAATCATCAAAAAAAAGTTCCTTATTTGGCGTACGCCACCTAAACTATAAAAGAATTCAAAATCGAGGTACCAGGTTATCATAACTTGACAGGAGCTTACCAAACAAAGGAGTGTCAGGTAGAAAACGCTTTATGCCGTCGACGTACCAGGTTATCATAACTTGGTAGGAGCTAACCAAACATATGAGTGTCAGCTAGAAAACGCTTACCAAACCACCACCACCAGGTTGTCAAACATGGTACGTTTATTACAACATTTATTGAATCTGAGGCGATACGAAGTTCGCTGGGTCAGCTAGTATGCAATATAGTTGTTTTTGTCTTTTCATTCAAACCATTCTGCGATATCATTTAACGAAAAGCGATGCAGCCCACATACAGTTCGTCAGTTTTACGTTGTATAGATTACATGACGTCAGTAAAGGTCGAAGTTACCTAATTCAACGACCGCCGGGCCCTTGGCTATGTTAACGGAATAGTTACTATCTGTCAGTGGCGGTACCTTCATATAAGCCCAAAAGCCCGGCATGCCTTACTAAAATGCTCGATAGAGAATCAATATCAAAACCGAACTATTTAAAAGTTCGCGCGCTTAATTCTTATCAAAATAACACAAAGTATCTACCTATGCCACAGTACTACACATCGCGATTGTTCGCGCGCAGAGTTTCGCATTAGCAGCATCTAAATATAGCTATCTCGCTTACACGTACCGGCTTTTGCCTGGCTTTCAAATACTATCTCTGTCACTTTCGCACTTATAGCGATGTGCCGTATAACGAGTTAGAACCTTGTGCGTCTAAAAAAGGATCAGTATGGAAGATTTAAGCCGTGCATGCGTATGAAGTTGCACGCGTATGATGCGTGACCTTGTCATCTTGCCAACTCTGCAGTGTTGCCGTTTTAGCGATGTTGTGAGATCTTGGAGATTTTTAACACTAGAAGCGCGGAACATACCGACTGAGGTCAATTTGGATTTAAAAAATGTATATTGCAATTACGTGGTTGAAGTCTCGTTTATATAATAAATATATTAATCATCATATTTCATGAAAAGTCATAAAAAGTTACGATTATATGCATAATAAAATATTAATTAGAGCAGGAAGAAAATCGAAATGGGTCAAATTTGGGATGCCCGCACTGCTAGTGTTAACGAGTTTGGAGACTTTTTTTAAGATTTAGCAACAATAAAAACTAGCGACTTTTTAAAATAACGAAAATATTCAAGCAATATCTTAAAAATAAAAAATTTGCGACAACTAGCTAGATTTTTCATATACCTGGCGACTTTTTTTGCTTAAATGACAACACTGCAACTCTGAGTAGTTCCCGACACCCGACTGCAACTCACTTCAGTTTGATTTGCTTGAGTGGGAAAAGTTTTGTTATTAAAGTTTTTTGTGTGTTTTCTTAGATTTTCTCAGTGATACAAATTGTTTTGGTGACTTACTTACAACAATGGAGGTAATTGTACCTTGTGAGGATTTAAAATGCGTTCAAGTTTTGATTGGCGAAGATAAGGTAAAATCTTTAAACTTTGCTCAGAAAAAACAGTTAATTTCTTTATTAAAACCGACGCTTAATCTGTGTATTTCTCAGACTAGTAAATCGCATAAACGAAAATTTAATAGATCAATGTATAAAACTAGTTGGATTGTTGGCTGTTCGCACACTCATATTTTTTTCGAGTGAAGATTCCGTTTGGAATAGATCTGGTTATAATGATTTAAATAACATATCTGGTGCCATTAAAATGCACGCAAATTCCCATAAACACCTGTGTGCAATGGTTTCTTTCGGTAATTTTGGTAAACAACGAATTGAGACATCTATATCACGCCAGTTATCTGAGGAAATTTCAAAATATAACACGCGCGTTGATAACAACCGTAGTGTATAAGATAAGTTGATATTGTTTGTCATTTAGCACAACAGGAACTTCCTTTAAGAGGACATGATGAGTCCGAAACTTCATTAAATAAAGGCAATTTTTTGAAACTGGTCTCGTTAATTTCAAAATACGATGTCGTTTTAGAAAAGCATATGCAGTATCAGGGAAGTGACAAACCGGCGCCGAGTTATTTATCTATATCAAACAAGTTTATGAGAAAATTGCGATGATACATACGTAGGTACCTACATACTCAGTCATAAACTGAACTTTCTTGTTTTGAAATCGGTTAAAATTTTATTGGGCTTGCCTTATTTTGAAACCCTAGGCACGCCACTGCTATCTGTGGTACCAATTAGATACACAACGGTAATTACAACTGGTTGTATCTTATCTTATATCTTTAAACGAGCAATTCTCGTATATATGTATATATATAATCTGAATCTCGGAAGCGGCTCCAACGATTTTCATGAAATTTAGTATACAGGGGGTTTCGAGGGCGATAAATCGATCTAGCTAGGATTCATTTTGATAAAACGTAGTTTTATTCGTGTTTTCAATGACCAACTTTATCGATAATTTAACTTGAACATAAACTTATTATTTTAAACACAATTTACCAAAAAATACCGAGCAAAGCTCGGTCAACCAGATATTATATATTAATATGTTACTATATTTTGCCCGCGACGTCCCCCGCGTTGAAGTCGCGTATTTTTTCACATGGATGTAGGCAGGTCATGCTCTACCTGTGTGCAAAAGTTCATAGAAATCCGTTCAGCCATCAAGGCGTGAACGGGTAACAGACAGACAGAGTTACTTTCGCGTTTGTAATATTACTAGCTTCTGCCCACAGCTTCCTCTGCGTGAAATTCGATTCCCGAACCACCGCACTGCGTCGCATCGCCGGCCCGCACGCTTTTTTTTCAATTATTTTCTACGTTTTGGTTTGGTATTTTTGCCAAACTTCTTGGCAGTATATGGTTAGGTATAAATGAGACCAAAGATGTAGTATAGTCTGGTTATAATTATCCAAAGGTGCAACTATATACTAACGACTACGTGATGATAACAGATAGTAGAAACATTTAATAGATATTGAACGTGCGATAAAGAACATAAGATTGCGATGTAGATTGTAGATACAGCACAAAGATATTGTACTGTAACAGTACACCCCCCTTTAAAAGAAAAAAAAAAGTAAATATTATGGTAATAGTGTTTACAATATAAATTTGACCTAGACCTCACTAGTTATTTGCTGATGTATATAAATAATAATGCTATTGTACGCGGTGGAATTTGATGACGCCTGTTGTGGTGTGATTTGCCGACGTCTGTAATTTTGACTCAGCCGTTGCACGAGTGTTTATTATTTTTTCCGTTAAACTCTTCATTCTTCTGTCCAGTGTTTTCATTATGCCATAACGAATAACTTGCTTCCATCAGCGATTTTCATAGACGTACTACTGGCTTTACCTTACGTCCCGATCGTGTAGTGTACGTGTGTGAATGCCTGTCGCAATCCTTTGAATCTGGCACGTAGTTTGATTCGTCATTGATCATGAAAGCTGGTTTCAATCTATCAATTGATATCACTGTCTCTTTATCCCTAATTCTAATGCAAAATGTTTTATCTGTTCTACTAATTACTGGGTAGGGTCCTTCATACGGCGGCGTCAGGGCTTTCTTCATTCTATCACACCGAACAAATACGTGTGAGCATTCTTTGAGTTCGGGATGCACAAATATAGCTTGGTTATGGTTTTTTCTTTTCGGAACTGACGTCATTCGTGTGATGTCCTTTTGAATTTGTTTTACAAATTCTTCGTACGTTGATAACTGTGCTGCTGATGACTCAAAAAATCCTCCAGGGAGTCGTATTGGCGTTCCATATGTCATCTCTGCTGAACTATAACCTGTGTCTTCTCGCAAGCTACTCCGCAACCCGAGTAAAACTGTTGGGATTTCTTTTAACCAATTTTCGTTGGATTCTCTTGTCATTAACGCTACCTTCAAAGTTCTATGAAATCTCTCTATCATTCCATTGGATTGCGGATGATAAGGTGTTGTCCTAATTTTATGTATTCCCAAAAATTGAGAGAGTGACTCAAATATTCTTGATTCAAACTGTCGGCCTTGATCCGTAGTAATGCGCAATGGACATCCAAAACGAGTAATCCATCCTTCGAAAAGTGTCTTGGCTACTGTTTCTGCAGTTATATCTTCTACCGGAAATATTTCGGGCCATGACGTACAACGATCTATGATTGTGATTAAATACCTCTTCCCTTGTGAAATCGGAAGTGGTCCGACGATGTCAATATGTAAATGCTCAAAACGCTGCGCTGTCATAAATGTACCAGGAGGTGATATCGTATGTCGTTGTATTTTTGATTTCTGGCAGGCTATACATGATCTACACCAATTATTGATATCTTTGTTCATATACGGCCATAAATACCTTTGGGTTATCATTTTTCTCGTAGTTCTTTTCCCTGGATGGCTCATACCATGAATGGTATCGAAAATTTGCTTGCGAAAATGCTTTGGCAAGTAGGGGCGGCTTTTCCCAGTAGACGTGTCGCAGGTGATGTTTATTGTGGAACCCGGAAGCGTAATGTTTTTGAATTTTAATCTTTTATTGTCACGTAATTTACTAAGTTCATTATCTGTTGATTGACATTTTTCCAATTCAGCGTAATCGATAGGTGATGGCACGTATATTTCCTCTATTCGAGATAAGGCATCGGCGGTAATATTGTCACGTCCGTTTATGTGTTGGATGTTGGTACTGTACTGTGAAATGAAATCTAACTGCCGGACCCGTCGCGGTGTATCGTTTGATGATGGTTTTTGGGAGAATGCGTATGTCAAAGGTCGGTGATCCGTAAATATTGTAAATTCTCTTCCCTCGATTAATCTGTGAAAATGTTTGACGGCCATGTAAATTCCCAACAGCTCTCTGTCAAACGTAGAATATTTTTGTTGAGTTTCGCTCAATTTTTGTGAAAAAAAAACCTAATGGTTCCCAATTGCGTCCGGATCTTTGCTGTAAAACCCCACCAACGCAAGCAGCACTAGCGTCGGTCATGAGCGCTAGTGATGCGCTGCGGGAAGGATGCGCTGTTAATACCGCGTTTTTCAAGTTTTCCTTGCATTTTTCGTAAGCTTGGTCTGCTTCCGTTGTCCAAGGAACAGGTGAATTATCGTTCTTTTTTGAACCATGTAGAAACTCGTTTAAAACTCTTTGATTCTCCGCTGCGCGTGGAATATTACTTCTGTAGAAATTGACCATGCCCAAAAATCTTCTCAATTCTTGAATCGTTTTCGGTTTGGGAAATTCCATGATTGCTTTGTAATTTTCCTCGGTAGGTTGTATTCCTTGGCTCGTTATATGATAACCTAAGAAATCTATTTCCCTTCTGTGAAATTCGCATTTTTCGAGATTAATGGTTATTCCATTCTCGTGTAAACGTTTGAAAACCGTTTCTAAATGCTGATAATGCAAATCTTCGCTGTCCGAAGCGATGAGACAGTCGTCTACATATATAAATACGAAATTTAAATCTCTAAACAAGGAATCCATGAATCGTTGAAATGTTTGTGCCGCATTGCGTAATCCGAAAGGCATTCTTAAGTACTCAAAAAGTCCGAAAGGTGTGATGATGGCTGTTTTCTCTATATCTTTAACAGGAATACAGTGGTATGCTTTGCGTATATCTATCTTGCTTAGTATCTTCTTATTTTCTAATATGTATGTAAAGTCAGTTAATCTTGGTAGTGGGTATTTGTCCGGTACTGTCGTGCTATTGAGCATTCGATAGTCTCCGCACGGTCTCCATTCGCCATTTTTCTTTTTTACCATATGCAATGGGCTTGCCCATGGGCTATCTGACGGTCGGCAAATTCCGAGTTCTATCATACTTTGAAATTCCTTTTTGGCTATGTCGTATTTTTCTGGAGGTAATGGTCTTGCCCGAGCTGCGACGGGTGGTCCTATAGTGATAATGTGGTGTTCAATCTTATGTTTGGGCGCATTGCGTAGAGAGGACTCTTTCGTGATGTCTTCGTACTTGTTTAAAAGTTGCGCAATACGTGGATTCGTTCCCACTGCGATAGTACGAATTGTTTGTTGTGCCGCTTTTTCTGAAGTTACATGCGTTGTCAGCTCTGTAACTTTGTCGATAAGTTTGCGACCAGCTATGTCGACTAATAGTTTATAGTGCTCTAGAAAATCTGCTCCAATTATTGGTTGTGTAACATCGGCGATTATAAAATTCCATTTATAACATCGTTGTAGTCCTAAATTCAAGGTAAGCGTCTTCTCGCCGTAAGTCCTAATTTCAGTCCCATTTGCAGCGTATAGTGTGTATTGTTCATTTTGTAAAACCGAATATCTCTGTTGCTTGCTAATGACTGAGATATTTGCGCCCGTGTCAATCAAAAACTTCATACCACTTTTTCGGTCGGTAATGGTGAGGCGATTGGATGGGTGGATTGCACAGAGTTTCGCCGTTGTCTGTGCTCTTATTCGTTTCCCTGGTTCCGTACGTAAGTCATTGGTTTCCAACCGCATGGCTTAATGCAGTTCCTTGCATATTTTCCGAATCTTCCGTGGTAGTAACAAAATCGATTTGCTCCTCTATAGTTTGTTCTCGGCCTCATAATCGGGAATTGCTGACGCTCCTTGAAATGATTGTGCGTGTTGGGTCGATAGCCATATTGACCTTGCTGAATTGCGTCAATATCTATCTGTAATTTTGCTAGCTGGGTTAAAATGCATGCTGTATTGTTGTCGTTTGAAGTGTCGTTGCCAACAGCTGATATTTCGGTTACTTTCGAATTCATTATTATTTTGTCTGCAATTAGGCTCAGTTTGTCAATTTCCATGTCTTCCGTAACTGCTAGAACCGCAGTAACTGATGTTGGTAAAAGCCTGAACCATAGTAGTTTAATTGTTTCGTCACTGATTTTTCCTCTCCCGAGGACTCGCATTTGACGTAATAACTGCGAAGGCTTTTGATCACCGAGTTCTGTCTCTGATATTAATTTTTGAAACTGTCGCTGTTCTGTTTCTTCGTAACAATCAATTAAACGTTCCTTGATGTTTTTGTATTTATCTGTAGTCGGTGGCGAAGTGATTAGGTCACTAACCTGTAGTATTTCTTCCTTGGATAACTTTGCTATTACCGTACAGTATTTGTATTCGTCTCCTTGCTTCTGTGGTGCTAATATGGCTTCTAGTTGCGTGAACCATAATCTGGGCTGGTCTTTCCAAAATTCCGGAATGCGGGATAAAACCGAGGTGCCAGCAGCTACTTCAAGTGTTCCTTGCTGATTTATGTTCGCCTTGCACGGTGGTTGCGCCATGTTTCTTGCTGCGTATTCGTTCGTCGGGGTCACCAATTTGCCAAACTTCTTGGCAGTATATGGTTAGGTATAAATGAGACCAAAGATGTAGTATAGTCTGGTTATAATTATCCAAAGGTGCAACTATATACTAACGACTACGTGATGATAACAGATAGTAGAAACATTTAATAGATATTGAACGTGCGATAAAGAACATAAGATTGCGATGTAGATTGTAGATAGGGTAGAGCCACCAAAGAGTGCGCATTTTATAAACTTTTATTTATAAAAAAATCAACTTAAAAATTACACTTTGTACTTATTATTAATTTTAAGCTTTGGTCATTGAAGAATACAATTTTAAACTTTAATCTAAGGTAACCGGTCTCAAATAATTTTAAATAGTCTCAAACATAATACTCGTCCCGTGCGCACTCTTAGGGTGCTCGGTTGCAAAGAGTACGCAGTGACAACCCTTCATACAAGCTAAGAGTACGCAAGAGAGCGAAGTTAAGACATCAACCCTGACAATTATCACAAGTGAAGGGCCCAAATCCCATGTAGTCTGTGCATTCATCATGCCACCAAGCAGTACATCGGCCACATTGGATCCAATCTTCTGGCAGCGGCTCAACGTAGACTTCAAGACAAAGGGGACATCTTATAATTTCTTGACCTGTATTTGTATTCAACAGTTGTGGATTATTTCTAGTAGTTCTGTTTATTTTGTTTCTCTTATCTGCTGCTGTCTTATTTTTATTTCTTTCTGCTTTCTGTTTTTCTTCTTCTAATTGTTTTTTATACGGTGTGCTCGTTAAAATTTCAGATTTCTTCCGTTTCACATTTCTCTTTGACTGATGGGTTGCCTTTGGCAGAGGCCGAATGTCAGAAGGTTTTGTTAATCCTGATGTGGATGGTGTTGGCTCATTAATAGGTATATTTCGACGAAAACCTGATGTGGAAGGTGTTGGCTCATCAGTTAATATATTTTGACGAACACCTGATGTGGACGACGTCGGCTCATCTGCAGACATATTTTGAAAATCATCATGAGTATCATGAACATCATCAGGAAGGTCTGGAGTTTTTTGACTGCGATGTACGAATTCTTCCAAGCCTTCATCAGAGAGTGTACGTAGCAACGATGGAGATAATTGTGCTTCAAGAGCTTGGGTATCAACGGTTTCAGTCGGTTCTTCAATATCTTGAACACCTGATGTTTCCGATGGTCTTGCAATTCCCAAATGCAGGGCATGGCTTTCGACTGTTTCTGCATTTAAATATGGACGATCTGTTACATCTGCTGGCGCAAAATCTTCATCAGTGAACACTTGATCATTAAATGGCCAAATACCACAAGATTCGAATGACTTTTGCGCTCTTTGAATTGAAGCAACCTTTAAATATGCTGTGCCGAATAACCTGGCAACTTGAAATTGCGTAATAGCGCGCCCAGGATTAGAAACTTGCCAGTTGTCGCAAGCAACAGCATAGGCTTTTTTTAGTGGTCCAAAAAATCCTGTATCCAGAGATTGCATGCGATGGCTCGTATGTGGTGCTAAACTTAGGAGAACTACTCCATTTGCACGTGCTAATTCAATTGCAGCCAAACTCAGATGGGACGAATGATTGTCCAAAATTAAAAGAACTGGCGTGTCGTTAGATGATTTCACCATCTCAATAAAGTGCTTTAGCCACAAAACAAATAAATCAGAATTCATATATCCTGAATCAGAAACAAGCAGCAAAGAGTCTTCTGGTGCTCCATCAAGCAGTTCTTGCTTTTGTCGCTTTCTAGGAAATATTAATGCTGGCGGCACAAATGATCCAGTGGCGCCCATACAGCATACAGCAGTTACTGTCTGTCCTCTTTCAGCGGACACTATTTTCCCAACTATTTTCTTCCCCTTGGTGGCATAAACTTTAGGTAGTTTGTTAGGAACCGTTTGTAGACCAGTTTCATCCATATTGAAAATTTGTCTGCCAACGAATTTATATTTATTCATAACCTCCTTTAAATTGTCATAAAACCGCTGTACTTGAACACGGTTAAAGCCAGCAGCACGTGCCAAACTGGTCTTTTCTGGTTGACGAAGACTAAGTTGGTGTTTTGTTGCAAAACCTTCCACCCACTGCTTGCTGGCCTGTTTCTTTTCTCTATTAAATCTATGATCAAGACCATTTTTTTCCGCCAGATCGTACGCAATTCTTCCTAATTCTTTTTTCGTGAGTCCATAGAAACATGCGTCTAATTTTCGGCAATGCTCTGCCAAGCTGTTTTCTAAGTCGGGTCCAAACACGCTCTTGAATCTTCCTAGGGAGTCGGGAACGGTGTCGGCTTTTAGTCTTTTTCTTAATGTTGCTTCCGGAATATTGAATGATTCCGCAACAAACCTTTTGCTTTGACCTCTTGCTATTTTTTCTTTTATTTCTTTTAAGATTTCCTCAGTAAAAACTAATTTTCTGTCAGATTTTCTTTTATATTTTCCCATCTTGTTAGTCCTGTAAAATAAAAATCTGTAAACTCAAGCATGCTGTTTATTTTAGCTTCATACAAGCTAAGAGTACGCATGCGTACTCTTTAGGTGCGTACTCTTAGCTAATACGCATTATTGGGCATGGACCGTTTTATTTTAGAAAGCATGTATAATGGCGACATAACCTCTTATAAGCATCAAAGTTAAAAACACAAATGTCTAGTAAAATAACAGTCGATGGATGCAAATTAATCACAACCCTTACAAATCATTGTTTAAAATGTTGAAAATTAAGATCAAACACCTCAAAAATCTAATTTTAGCTATAAAATTCATAATAAATACCTCAGCGATGCAATTTGTCGTCCTTCACCTTGACATAACCGATGCCACTGACATATGTCAGAGGTGTTGCCATTTTGAGAAAAAATAAACCTACGAAAAGAGCTCTGCGTACTCTTTGGTAGCGCGTACTCTTTGGTGGCTTTACCCTACAGCACAAAGATATTGTACTGTAACAGTATTCTATCAAAGCGTGTTTTTTTTTTGCTAACATGGATTATGGCACAAATTTATGAAATTATTATATTGTCATCGATCCTTGATAAGTGCGCAAATTTTCAAAATTATTCTGATGTCTTGAAGTGGGTGAAAATCACGTTCAAATATTCCGTTACATACATACATATGTACATACCAAGCTAATAAACGGCCAAAATGGGCATATGTCCTTATTCGTAATGATCGAACTGGGAAGGGTGGGGGTGGTGTTGCCGTTTACTTGCGTTCTGATATTCCCTACAAGATTATCAGCACATCACCTTCTTCCTACTCGGGGTCAGCGGAGCATCTATTTTTCGAAATTTCTTTACATCACACTAAAATGCTCCTTGGAGTCGTTTATGGTCCTAACCTCAGTATCGATTACTTTGACTCGTTTGATACGCTTTTAAATGATTTTTGTCCCTCTTATGATCACGTAGTCTTGATGGGCGATTTTAATACTTGTTTACTTGAAAACGACAATCGTACTCACAAACTCAAACCTCTTTTAACCTCCTTTAACCTTAGTATTCTGCCTCTTTCGGCTACTCATCATTTCCCTAATTGCACTCCTTCTCTGTTGGACCTGATGATTGTGTCGAACTCGAATAATGTATCAGTCCACGGACAGCTCACTTCTTGTTTTTCTTACCACGACCTTATCTTTATGTCCTACAGGATTCGTGTCCGTTTCGACCGCGCGGCCACGGCGAAATTTAAAAAAAAAACCACGCCAAGATTTTGTAAAAATTTGTAGAAGTTGATTCCCAAAACCATAAATTTGTCAAAGTTATGGTTAAAAAGTTATAAGGGTTTGAACGAGGCCGCGCCATTGAAACGCGGTGAACCGCGCGGCCACGGAGATCTTTAAAACTAAGCGTTGCAGAGATCTGAAATTCAGGTAAACAACAGATTGAATTTGTAAAAAATTTGTAAAAATATAGAAAAAAATCCTAGGTTTATATTTTGGGAGCTATAAGACTAAAACTCCATGGCCGCGCCATCGAAACGATGAAAAATACGTTGTCGCCGATATCTCGCTGAAAAAGTATCGCAGGGATCTGAAGATTTTTGTAAAACGTAGATTTGAATTTGTCGAAACTTGTAAAAATACTACAAAAAATCCTAGGTTTATGTTTCAGGAGCTGTAAGACTAAAACCTCATGGCCGCGCCATTGAAACGGTCAAAAAACACGTTATCGCCGATATCTCGCTGAAAAAGCATCGTAGGGGTCTGAAGTCTTTTGTAAAACCTAGATTTGAATTTGTCGAAACTTGTAAAAATACTACAAAAAATCCTAGGCTAATATTTCAGGAGCTGTAGTACGGTATCGCGTAGAAATAAGTCGTGATTATTTATCGAAGAAAGTAATTGTAAAGCGAGTTTTTTTGTAAACAACACCAATTAATATGTAAAACTACCGATAATAGGCAAAAAACATGTATTTTCTCGGTATTTATAACTTTCAATACGTTTTGAATATTTCGATAGGGTGACCTGGGTGACCATGGCTTTTTGTTTACAGAAAACTTTCCACCTATCGTTTTGGAAATTGTATCTCAAGGATTCTAAATTAAATTAAAATGAAACGACAAGATACAAAAAACATATTTATATTTCTTTTATAATCATATAAATCACAGATTATTTACTTACCCTAACACATATATTTCTTTCAAACTCACAAATCACAGATTATTTACTTATACTTTCTTTCAAAGTCAGAAATCACAGATTATTTGCTTACACTTACTTACACTACTATATAGGGTGACTGGTAAGCAGTGATCGATACTTAAACACGTGAATTAGCTCATCATTATGAACAACTTTTACTATGGGACCAAACCTGAAATCGCGAAAAAAATATCAGCTGTTCCATACATTTACGATCGCATAACTCGTCAACATGTATGGAACAGCTGATATTTTTTATTTATTTTAAAAAAATAGGAAAAGTATTAAGTGGTAAGAGAAGAGAGTAATTAGTATGAATAAAACCTTGATAAGAAGTATTAATTTGAAATCAAATCCTAAGGCTTACGCCTTCCTTACGCTTTCGAAGTTGTAACAGCAGAACGTAGTTTTCCAAAGATAACAAATGTCCGAAACAGTGCACAAATTAAAGTCCGTAGGAATGTCAAAATTTAAAACACCAACGAGCAATCCGTGCGAATTAACTGAAAGTAAAACGACGACTGATCAACAAAAAAGCCTTTGGCGGGAAGACGGGGTGCAGCGGCCGGGATATCTCTCACATATTGGACTGCTGTGATTGGTTATACAGCCTTCGTCTCCCGCGCTGCACCCGCGTTCTGTTCGCTCCTGTGTACTGTAGTGTGTGTGGCCTTATGGTTAATTCCTTTAGTGCAATTCAATGTTGGAATGCATGAGTTAATTACACGTTACTTATGACATAATACTGTTAATTACAGGGGGTTATTTCTGGCAGAATTTAGTCTTAGACATAAGTAATGTGTTTGATTCCACAATTATTCATCAAATAATGCTATCTTACAGGAATTACGAATGTTGTGCAAAGTTATTTATTATGGTTCTGGCACGTGTACTCAAAATTACAGTATTGTCAAATCAAGCAATGATTTAAGTGAATTTAAAAGAAATAAACATATGATTTTGTATTTTATCCGTTTCATTTTAATTGAATTTAGAATCCTTGAGATACAATTTCTAAAACGATAGGTGGAAAGTTTTCTGTAAACAAAAAGCCATGGTCACCCTATCGAAATATTCAAAACGTATTGAAAGTTATAAATACCGAAAAATACATGTTTTTTGCCTAGTATCGGTAGTTTTACATATTAATAGATGTTGTTTACAAAAAAAAAAAAACTCGCTTTACAATTACTTTCTTCGATAAATAATCACGACTTATTTCTACGCGATACCGTACTACAGCTCCTGAAATATTAGCCTAGGATTTTTTGTAGTATTTTTACAAGTTTCGACAAATTCAAATCTAGGTTTTACAAAAAACTTCAGACCCCTACGATACTTTTTCAGCGAGATATCGGCGATAACGTGTTTTTTGACCGTTTCAATGGCGCGGCCATGAGGTTTTAGTCTTACAGCTCCTGAAACATAAACCTAGGATTTTTTGTAGTATTTTTACAAGTTTCGACAAATTCAAATCTACGTTTTACAAAAAACTTCAGACCCCTGCGATGCTTTTTCAGCGAGATATCGGCGGCAACGTATTTTTCTTCGTTTCGATGGCGCGGCCATGGAGTTTTAGTCTTATAGCTCCCAAAATATAAACCTAGGATTTTTTTCTATATTTTTACAATTTTTTTACAAATTCAATCTGTTATTTACCTGAATTTCAGATCTCTGCAACGCTTAGTTTTAAAGATCTCCGTGGCCGCGCGGTTCGCCGCGTTTCAATGGCGCGGCCACGTTCAAACCCTTATAACTTTTTAACCGTAACTTTGACAAATTTATGGTTTTGGGAATCAACTTCTACAAATTTTTACAAAATCTTGGCATTGTTTTTTTTTTAATTTCGCCGTGGCCGCGCGGTCGAAACGGACACCAGGATTCGCCCTCCCAAACGCAAGCCGAAATATATTTTCCTTCGTAACTACAAGGGTATAGACCGGGAGGCATTACTGCGTGATGCTGATAGCATCGACTGGACGGACGTCTTGGAGGGCTTATGTATAAACGTTATGGTTCACTTGTTTAACAGCACTTTACTCAGTTTATATGACCGTCATGCCCCTATCCGTAGAGTCAAGGTCAAATACGTTCCGGCTCCTTGGCTTACTGCTGACATTAAAGATGCGATGGCTAGCAGGGACAGAGCCAAGAGGTTTAAACGTTGTGCTTCTGAGCGTAACCTGAATGCATATAAGGTGCTGCGTAATCGCTGCAGGCGTTTGTGTAGAGATGCAAAGAGACGCTACTTCCACAATTCTCTTGACAACCGTAACTCCTCGGAAGTCTGGAAGTTTCTTAAAACTGTTGGTATTGGCAAATCTCCAGGCGTTCCTACTGCACAGACGTGTGTGCTCTTAACAAACATTTCTCACATCCTCCTGTTACTTTTGATCCACACGTCAAATCAGCTTCTTTATACAAACTTTCTTGTTTGCCATTGCCTCAGTGTTCTACTTTTGAATTAAAGCCAGTGGATGAAATTGAGGTCAAAAAATCTTTTTGTGCTATCTCCTCTACTGCTGTTGGTAATGATGAACTTTGCTCTAGAATGATTTCTCCTATTCTCCCCTCGCTTCTTCCTGTCCTGACCCACATTTTTAATTTCTCCTTGTTTTCGTGTACTTTTCCTGAAGCCTGGAAACAAGCTCATATCATTCCCTTACCCAAAATTGCGAAGCCAGTCTCACCCACCGACTTTCGTCCTATTTCTATCCTACCGTATCTCTCTAAAGTTCTGGAGCATATTGTTCATCAACATCTTTCTGCCTTTCTATCTTCGAATGATCTACTCTGTCCTCTTCAATCTGGTTTTCGACCTGGTCATAGCACAGTAACGGCTCTTCTGAAGGTTACTGATGACATCCGCTGGGCTATGGATCACAAATCTCTCACTTTACTCGTACTTCTCGACTTTAGTAGTGCATTTAACTCAGTTGATTTCGATATCCTACTAGGGATTCTTAAATCTTTAAATTTCTCATCTTCCGCCATTGGATGGTTTGACTCGTATCTTAGGGGCCGCTCGCAGCGGGTTCGCCTAGACGAGTCGTCTTCTGATTGGTGTTCCCTTACCGCTGGTGTACCTCAGGGTGGCGTTCTCTCTCCCCTTCTTTTCTCTACTTTCATTAACTCTGTCACCCGAATAATCTCTTCCTTCTTCCATCTCTATGCCGACGATCTGCAGCTTTACAGTCACTTCTCAAGGGATGATGCAGAAGCCGCCGTGTCTGCTATGAACACTGACCTGGATTTGACTAGCGAGTGGTCGAGGTCTTTTGGACTGCAAATCAACCCTAGGAAATCCCAGGCCATAGTGATTGGCGGCAGATATATGCGAAATAGGCTTGATGTTGCATCTCTGTCTCCACTCTGTCTGAATGGAGTTCAGATTGAATACGCACATTCTGTTAAAAACCTAGGGGTGATTATGGACTCTTATTTATCGTGGTCTGCCCAAGTTGCTCTAGTCAGTCAGAAAGTACACTACACATTCCATTCTTTGAAATGTCTCCAGAGGTTCTTGCCCTTGAACACCAAAATCTCTCTTGCTCAAACTCTCATTCAGCCCATCATTGATTACGCTGACGCCTGTTATTTAGATGCCACCGAGGAGCTTTTAAATAAACTTGAGCGTTTACAAAATATCTGTATTCGTTTTGTTTTTAATATCACACTATCTTTCCGTATCGACATAGTTGTGTTTGTACTTATTGTTTTAATTACAATTTATTGTTATTTATTTTAGTAGTCTGTATGTATGTATCTATGTATGTATGTTTGTTTGTATGTATGTATCTATGTATTTATGTTTGTTTGTATGTTTATATTCTTATATTATTTGATTAATTGTATTAAGTTAATATTTTTTTTGATTATATGTATTCTAGTTTCTCATACTGTTACACACGCTGTCTACATCTCTGTATCTTCTCTCCTATCGCAGGTGTGCTGGAAGAGATTTCTTTAGAAATAAGCATCACCTTCGTACAAATTTTTGTGTTCTTTTCTTATTGTCTGTTTATATATGTGTGTACATAAACGGTTAAATAAATAAATAAATAAAAGCGTGTTGATAAAAAATATATGGATTACGTAGGGAAAAGTTATGTATAATCTCATTGCTCAAATAACAGGAAAATAGAAATGATCGCCACCTAGATGTGATGACCAGTAATGTTGTAAAAATACATTAGACTATCTAATGCATATTTTCCTTGATTCAAAACATATTTTGGTAGTCTGTGAGGTAAATAATATCGATGGGTTCCAAATGCCTATTATTTTACGAATGCTACTGATGCGCCACCACTCAGCTATTATTAATTAAAAAATAAGTAGGTTTAACGTTGTAATTAGTACTCTACAAAAGTTGTGTTCATTTTTGCTTGCGTTAAAAAAACATTCAACCTCAATTTAACATGTATCTTCAAGTCATAGCCGTCAGTGGGATAAGCAAACAATGCGCCAATTATAATCTTATCTTTTAACTAGTGCCTAAAGTGTCCTAGTGCATTTTCGACCAGCTAACTGTAAGTACCATTTAAGTATCAACTAAAGATTACCTTCCAAAGCCCCCAATATCGATAAAACGCAGACAAGAACGCACAAAAAGTCTATCGTCGGCGTAGACGATAACCTACCCAAATCTTTTGTAATAAAATAAACCAAAATTTCAGAACAGATTAGTTGGAGTTAAGCGCCAAAACTTCTAATCAATGTTTCATAGTATTTAAAAACAAATGGGCATCTTTATGCCCATTTGTTTTTAAATACTATGCATAGCACACTCGCATATTCTTTAATATGCTACCAACATAATAGTTCTAAATGAGAGGCTTGTGGCTAAGTAATAAATAACAGCTATAAGGGTCGATCGCGTTTGGGCCATGGATGTGTGCCCACATACGAAGACCCCTCCGTGCCTTGGAGAGCACGTTATGTCGTTGGTCCCGACTACCATTCGTGGATCTAGAGGCTACGCAGATTATGGCTAGGCTTAAAAAACCGGCCAAGTGCGAGTCGGACTCGCGCACCGAGGGTTCCGTACAAACCTGTAGGTAGCCTCGGTTTATGCATAAGGTTTATGTTTATGAAATTAAATGTTTTTTTTTTATTTTTATATTTGAGTTGACTGAATGAAAGGTAAATTACGGTATACGATTTATGACGTATTAAAAAAAAAACTGTTTACTGGATCTCGTTCAAACCAATTTTCGGTGGAAGTTTATATGCTTATGTACATCATATTTTTTTTTTAGTTTTATCATTCTCTTACTTTAGAAGTTACGGGGGGGGGGGACACATTTTACCACTTTGGAAGTGTCTCTCGCGCAAACTATTCAGTTAAGAAAAAAATTATATTAGAAACCTCAATATCATTTTTGAAGACCTATTCATAGATACCCCACACGTATGGGTTTGATGAAAATTTTTTTTTGAGTTTTAGTTCTAAGTATGGAGAACCCCAAAATGTATTGTTTTTTTTTCTATTTTAGTGTAAAAATCTTAATGCGGTTCACAGAATACATCTACTTACCAAGTTTCAACAACATAGCTCTTATAGTTTCGGAGAAAAGTGGCTGTGACATACGGAAGGAAGGGCAGACAGACAGAACGACATGAAATGACGAATCTATAAGGGTTCCGTTTTTTGCCATTTGGCAACGGAACCCTAAAAATAGGAACCTACCTCTTTTTCTAACAGCACTAAGCTCCAAAACCTCAATATCATGAGCTATCACCGACATGATGATTTTAATTCACTTTAAACACATTAGAACGACGCAACACCTCACTCCGACACCTCACTATGTAAATAAAATACGTATAATAAACCACTAAAAGAATAATATTTTTCAATGTAAACTAGTGTCTATGTATAATGTAGTACAAGGTATAAGGTAAAACTGACTGCACTGTGCTTATTAACTGTATGAAATAGAGCTAATTATTGAGTCCTGGTAGAGGTGCTTGTTCACTGCAGCGTACCGAGCGCATTGTTTCTCAATGTCTCTTGAAGTGTTTGGTCGTCATCTATACGCTTGTTTACGAGATTACAGTATCGGTGTCGACTTTACCGAATGAAATACAAGGAAAACGTCAAAACATCTATTGTTTTTAATAAGGAGGTAAAAACATTGTTTACTAAATAGAATCGGTTCCCTTACTATGCTTGAGTACGTGGATTCAACTTAGTACATTATGTACAGGGATAATTATTTTAAATAGTTCAATTAATGTTTCGACGCCATATTCTAGTTTCTGAATAGTTTTAGTTAAGCGAGGATATAATTTTGTTGTATTTATTATTTAATTATTAGTTGTTACACTAATTAAATTAACTAACGAAAGTATTTGAAGTGACAAATTACTTCGTAAATTGATTGAATTTTTTGTGTAGGATTCTTTATTATATCCCCATGTAAATGCTTCGGTTTTCGTAATTACGTGCAACATGTTACGCTGCAGTTGAGAGCGACGTTTATGATAATTAGCGGTCGTTAGCAATTATCATCGTTTGTAACACATATCTGAGTAATAAACCCTTATTAAAAGATAATTGAGTAAACGCCCATTGTGCTCTGCGGTAACAATGGTAGTTTAAATAACTCTCTCTCTGCTGTCCTTGTTAAAACCAAGCTGTAACTAATTGGGGAAAAATCTATACTTTAATAATAAAAAGCTGAAGAGTTTGTTTGTTTGGTTGGTTGAACGCGCTAATCTCAGGAACTACTGGTCCGAGTTGGAAAATTCTTTTTGTTTTGGATAGCCTATATATTTGAGGAAGGCTATAGGCTATATAAAATCACGCTACAATCAAAAGGAGCGGAGCAGCAACGCAAAATGTTTGAAATCTGGCAGGCAATTCGATGCGACGGGACGGGTCAGGGGAGCAAAAATTTGACGCGGCGAAGTCGGTCGCGGGCAGAAGCTAGTATAGTATACAAGTCGCAAGGTATACTGCTAAATTCAGTGGCAACCACCCAGAGGGGTTATTGTCTCACACTAACAGTAGGAACGGCTTTTAAATGCTTCAGACAGCTGTGCTGCTGTGAAGTTTGTTCCGCCACTTCTTCTTCCCAGCAAAAGCACTAGGAAGTGTTGAAGGGCGGGCGTTTTGGGAGGACTGTGTTGTGTAATTTTGACGTTCGAAAAGTGCTGATCCTCAGCCTAATTTGAATAAATAACTTTTGATTTTGATTTTAAAATTGACAATTCAACAAAATTCACTACGTTGCTGAGATTACAATTTTTTGGAACATAAGAAGCAATCGATTAGCAATTTCCTTCAAAACGATTCAGATTTTGATTTATAATTGCGTTATGCAGTTAGGTTGCAGGGCCTCGCTCTTGCAGGGGCCTCGCGCAACAACCCAAGTAGGGTAGAGTCGACATTTATTGTTAGGTCTTAGTTAAAATAATAAAATCAGTTTAGTATGAAAAGTTAAGTTAATACTAATGTTTTCAAAATTAAGGATTAGAGTTTTCAAAATTAATTGTAACTTCTGTACTTTGACTAAAAGATAAGTTCCAAATTCATTACAATTTGAATCTAGCACGTTGCGCATTAGAAAACAAACATTTACGCGCCGTAACTCCAACACGGGAAATAAGTTTTTTCTGTTTAAAAATTATAAAACCATGTTCGAAGACAAATTCCTCAAACACAGATTAAATAAACTTAGAGGGTTGTATTGATGATTTGAGGTGTAAAGCCACATTTGTTCGATTGTGAATCATATTTTAATCAACATACAACCTGACACTGACCTGCAAATTGCAAAAAAACGAAAGAAAAATTAAATTTCGCGGACAACCCAGCGCTTCCCCCTTATAAGGCTACCACTGTCTGTGTTAGACGTTTATCTATCAAAGGGATCAATTATATTTTGTCTCCATTTCGCTCCTTGCGTGGCTCCGCATCGGTGTCAGTGCGGTGAAGCGGTTGACCGCTTCGGACACCATGGCCTTGCTTGCAGCAAGAGCGCTGGTCGGCTGGCACGGCACGCCAGCATTAATGACATCATCCGTCGGGCTCTTGTCACCGCCGGGGTGCCAGCAGTCTTAGAACGCAATGGCTTGGCACGCGACGATGGGAAGAGGCCAGACGGAATGACCATGCCTTGGAAGTTGGGTAGGCCTTTGGTGTGGGTTGCAACCTGTGTTAACACCCTCGCGCCATACCATCTTCTTAGCACGGCAGGCTGTGCTGGGGCGGCTGCTGCAGGTGCAGAAAACCTCAAACCGCGCAAATATAACAACCTTATTGGGAGTTATATGTTTGAGCTGTTTGGGGTTGAAACACTAGGGCCGTGGGGTCCGAGTGCTCATCGAGTATTCCGGGATATCGCCAAGCGGTTGGCTGAATCTTCACATGACCAGAGGGCTGGCCTATTTTTAGGTCAAAGAATCAGCATTGCCATCCAACGTGGCAACGCTGCCAGCCTTCTGGGCACTTTTCCCACCGACAGCGTTGAGGACAAACTCTTTGATGCCCAGTGAGCTCTTTTCTTTTTTTTCCCTTTATTTAATTGTACATAATATATTTATTTTAGTGTTAGTTTGTATATTGCATTGTTATTAATGGTATTTTAATGAAACAATAAAATCCAACACTACTCATTTGGGTAAGTTAATTTTATTCTAATATTAAAATCACTATAATAACGTCTGTTCTATCGTTCGTCACCAACGCCATCTTTCTACAAAATATCGTACCAACGATTACTTTAAAGTTGTCAAAAGAGGGTGCTAATTTGCGCCGTAGTTTTGGCGGTTGGCGCAACTTGTGCAGAATTTCAGAATTTGGTGTGATATGATACAGTCACGTTTTAACATGGTAACACATATATTTTTATACATTTTATTTCCTTGTGTTTTCGAGTTGCTATGGACGTGCACGATAGTATTGTCACATTATTAATATTACAAAAACATAATACTACTAAACTCATTTAAGATTGTAACATTCATTGGATTCTTAGCTTAGAAATTAAGATGGCTAAAATTAGACAAGTACATGAATTAATGATGATTATTTTATCAGCTGTCTAGGGGTCGTCTTATAATACAAAGCAGTTTACTTACTGTAGGGCAGCTGTCGTGACGGCATGAAATTGACAGCCACCTGCCTAGCTGCGTTGTTCCTCAGCGTTAAGTTACGACGCGCGCTTGGTGGCCTGGTCTCAATCTCAACTTCTTCTATTTCTTCATCCATATTAACAAGCTCCTGCAAAAATTAAAACATAGATAAGGTCATCTTTTTGTCCTAGTTTTTTTTTTTAATTCACTTCCTGTGTTCTACAATAAATAATTCCTAGTCTGTTATGAAATGAAAACTATAAGAAGATTTTGCATGGCAAGTTAACAGTGTTACATAACATATATTTTAGCATTTGTTTCATATTGTGACTTAGTGGTCAGCTTTTTAGAAACAGAAAATTGATTAATGGGCATCTCAATTAATTCTTTCTTTTAATTCCATCCTGACCAATCAACTAATACCCACTGTATATTCATTTAAAATTTAATGGTTGTTTTAGTCACGTAAATTCACAATATGTTTTTTACTTTTAAGATATTGTTAACCACAGAAAAACTTTAGGGGGGCCATTCCCATATTTTAAAGGATGTTCACTAGACTGCATCTCACGTCATCTGCATTATGTCTCATCACTCTCAAAAATACCTCCAATTTGTCTACATTTTGTGTGAAATTTTTGACATTTAGGCAATGGTGGTGAGATAAGATTGCAAATTATAGAAACATTTTTAACTGTTTATTCCCACTGTGCACAAGTTTGTAAACTAATAACAAACCAGCAGTGTTATTTGTTAATCCATTTTATCTTACCCTAAAAAATAAAGGCAAACCAATCAATAGATAAAATTGTGCCATAAGTGATAAGATGATTATCTTTACTGTTTACACATTAATGGATGGATCCTTTATCAGAAAACTTACAAAAGGGCACACTGCAATATTTTTGTTTGTAGTAGATACAGTTTCAATTGTGAGTAGACAGGCAAATGATCTTTTGTTGATGTTTGTGATAAACTCACGATTATGATCGGCTTTACTAAACATATCTTATTTGATTCCACATTCACCGCCTTTATCCACTTCCCATGACCACAAAAAAAAAGAACGACAATAGATGTATGTTTGCTAAAAACTCTATAATCAACCTACATTACACCCAAACAGAACCACTTTGTTTGAATATTGTACGCAAATAATAAGACAATTAAACATGTTAAAAAAACAATTCAAATGTGTATTGTTTATTAAACACATGACTCATGGTGAGGTGTATTGGAACACTAGTTTTAGTTAAATTTACAGGAAACCATGAAACCACAAACATAAAACATACCGGTTGATCCTGCTGTTGATGAATATTATCGCCGCTTGTTGGCTTCTTGCTTCCTATTTATTAAACAAAAAAAAACAAACAAAGATAAATGATTGGAAACAAAAACAAATCTAGAGATCTATTAACAAAATATTTAATATCACTGGCTATGGCTCACATTGAAGAGCAATAAATTAAAAAGTAAAACTTTCACAGAAAATGCTTTTTATGAAAGTAAATACTTTTTTGTGGAAATAAAAAGTTTGTGAGGAAAAGAAAATGAAAAGGAAAACTATGAGCTGTCATCAGCTGTCAGTAAATGTGATTATGTGACATCAGTGACATTAGTACATTATGGATTTAATTGACAGTGGCACTAACAATAGATCAAACAGAGGTGCGTTCATAGTGCGCTCGACGCACCCGAGCGTACTTTTGTATTTAATAATTTTGCAGTCTCACCCAACTTTCAGATTCATTCATACTGTCAATCTTATTTATGTATACGATAACTGCTTTACACCCTGTAGAGGTCACAATCACGAATAAACACCGATGAAAATTCCGTCCAGATTTTTTAAGTGAAATAAATGAATGCACCCCAGCCTCCGGCTGTCATGTCATGTATGTCAATGTCAGTTATTACCGTGATTTTGGAAGAGGAGTGCTTTTCTTTTCGATGCTGTTAAAGTTCATGCATTTCTTTTGAGAATTAGTCGTCATTAGAACGATATTTTGCTTGTTTACTCATAAGTTACATAGACTGCTTGTATTAATCACATAATATAACATACAGAGTGAAATACCTATTGTAGATTGAGAACATTGTGCACGTATACGGTAAGATACGCTATTGGTTTTGTAGTACCTTTTTTGAATAAAAAGTAAAGAGGGTGCTCTTACAAATGTATGACTCATACACTCCTTGCGTTTAGGTTCCTATGGTTTAAATATAGACATGGGTTATTCATTTTACGATAAGTCATAACCGCAAACCCTTTTGTTTCCTTTTAAAGGTCTTTTAACCACTCAGCCGAAATGTACAGTTTTTCTACGTAATCTATTATTTTAACCACTCAGCTAAAATTTAGTTTTTTTAAAGCATTTAAACAAAAAAAAAGTAGCGTTATTTATTGCTATGAAATACAAAAGTAAATTTCAGCCATGTTTTTAACCCCTTACCGCATAGCATACCATATTTGCACACCAAAGTATTCGTCCTAAAATTCAAATTTTATTCAAGTTTGAATGCTGGCAACACTAAAGATCATAGACTAGATGTATACTTTGACGTTTAGTGACGGGGAAATGTTGGCAGCCTTGATAAAAAAAGTTTGAAGTCAGTTTGAACTCGAACGGACACGGAAGGTGAGTAGCTCTGTATTTGAACCCAAATTTCTCGAAATCCTGTGAATATTTAAGGCTTGCATAATTTTATTCGAATAAAACTATCTTATATGAGGCTATAAATTGAAAAAACTACCCCAAATCCATATAGATTGAAAATTTATACTGCAATATTGTTGTGTGCATAACTGGGATCTCATGAAGAGTTGACATAATTGTACGGTTCATATATGGGACCATATGCAGATAGCGGTGAATTTGCTATTGTTCATATATGACACGATATGCAATAATACAAGGTGTAACGGAAATGGGATATCAACCCAGAAGTGAAAGTATCAACCCTCAAAGAGGTGAAGAAGGTGGGTTGATGCCCCTTTTCCTTAACACGTTGTATAAGCGTGGATACAATTTCATAGGCTTCTAAACTTATATTATGTTTTCTACACTTGAATTTCAGCAGCAATAGGTTACGTATTTGTTTGGTTGATTGGAATATTCCAAGCTTTATTTCATCTATGCACCACAAGTCTTTCCTCATCTTCTGCACTTATATTTTCATTCAGCACTTTTGCCTGACAGTCTTACAACAGTTCCTTGGTAGGTACTTTTCCGTCCGCCCAACACATTTTGATTTGAAAACACACTTCTCTGCTAGAAAAGCAGATAGACATCGACCACATCTTTCTACTTGCTACGATCCTGGCACTTACCTAGAGTTCTTTTATCTTTCTATCTCTTTATTTCATGCATGGGAGAAATATTTATTAAGACTTAGGTACCTACCTTTTCTGATTTTTCTATTCATGCTACTTTTGTTCATACGCTTGCTATGTCAACATCCACCCTCATAACAACTCACAAGCTTTAGGTTTGTTTACGTTGCATGGTGTTTGCTTACTATGTTTATTATGCTTCTAACAGATTTCGCTCGTAGCTTGCTGTCGAAAGAAAAATGAGTAACTATCATTCTGAGGATATACCGTCTGGCAGCGAAGACGAAGGTCTTTCTGGCGACGACGATGACGAGTGCCATCCAGAGGAAGATCCGTTGGGATGTTCTGAAATTGAGGAAGAATCTGACAACAGCGACGATGATTCACCTGCTTCATCTGCGCCGGTTCCGTCTACATCGAGATTTGCTAGAAATAATGCCCAAAGATCATCTAAATATAATTGGACACCAGGTACGATGGAGTATAGTGAAGAAGACTGCAGATTTTTGGGGGATATACAACCTACTGACGCACTCAAAGCACTTAAAACACCTATTCAGTTGTTTGAATTTTTTTTCTCAAATGATCTCATAGATATTATTGTTCGCGAGAGTCTTAGATATGCAACTCAGCTGGGCAAAGAATATACAACTACTCAAACAGAAATAAGACAATTTATTGGCATACTAATATATATGTCAGTTGTGCCTTATCCAACTACAAGACACTATTGGAAATCAAGCATGGAATTTGAGACAATCGTGATGACAATGTCGTGCAATAGATTTGAAGAGATCAAAAGATTTCTTCATTTCATGAACAATGATGATATGCTTCAAAGTGATCACCCAGACTTTGACAAATTGCAAAAAATCCGTCCAGTTTTGTCAATGATAAGACAGATGCTACTACAAGTGCCAAAAGAAGAATATTTGGCTGTTGACGAACAAATCGTGCCGACAAAGACTCGCAACAGTAGCCTGAAGCAATATAACCCCAATAAACCTCATAAATGGGGCTACAAAATTCATGTCCTTAGTGGTGTTTCAGGATTTTCTTACGATTTTGATCTTTACGCCGGTAAACAAAGCGATAAAATCCCTGAAAATAATCCAAATTTAGGTACCAGCAGTAATGTGGTTCTACGTCTGACAGAAAGTGTGCCCACACATCTAAATTACAAAATCTTTTTTGACAATTGGTTCACAAGCGTAGAACTTATGGTATACATGCATAATAAAGGAATTTTACCGCTGGGTACTGTTCGGGCTAATAGACTTGGGGGTGCTAAAATTCCTTCTAAGAAAGAACTGTCCCGAAAGGGAAGAGGATCTACCGCAGAACTTCATACCACTGTTGATGACACTACTGTGGCTGTGGTGGCGTGGTTAGATAATAAAGTGGTTCACTTATGTTCAACCTATGTTGGAGTTAATCCAACAGCCGTAGTCAGGCGGTATGACAGGAAAAGAAGAGTGTACCATGAAGTGAGTTGTCCAAAAGCGGTACAGCTTTATAACAGGCACATGGGTGGTGTCGACACCTTGGATTCGATGCTAGGGTACTACAGGATTAAAGTGCGGTCCAAAAAATGGTACCTGAGAGTTTTCTTCCACATGATCGATTTGGTCTGCGTAAACTCATGGCTGCTATGGCGCAGATGCAACGACGAAATCTATATGCCACTCCTAGATTTCAAATTGGCAATAGCTGAAGTTTTAGTCAAAAGAGATGCACAGATTTTCACGCCCAAAACGCGAGGCAGGCCTGCAATCGATAGAATTGAACCACCAGCGAAAAAAAGCAGGCGTAAGATCGAGATGCCTGCAAGAGAAGTCGCTGAAGACGGTGTCCACCATTTTCCAGACTGGACGGCATCAAGACAGAGATGCAGGAATGAATGTGGCGGTCAAACTTTCATTTGGTGTATCAAATGTAAAATGTATTTATGCATAAACAAAAACAGGAATTGTTTTCTGGAGTATCATGCTCCTCCAGATCCAGTTATATTGCAATAAATCCCTTATGACGAGAAACCACATAATCAACCACTGATTGATGTTGTTTCTCGTCATACATCATTATAATTAAGGATAAACTAGTTTGTTTCATATAAATAAAGAGGCTATGATACGACAATTTAATTGTTTTATTTCCCGGAAACTTCAGCGCAGCAAGCTGCACTAACCACCACTGTGCCATACAGGCCATTTTACACCATTAACCATGATTGCATGTCGTCCCATATTTGGTATAAACAATATTATTTAATGTAATGCATAACGTACCATATATGCACATTTTTTATTTCGTTAATAATAATATCAAAGAGGGGGCTATTTTTTTTTTAAATATTTTTTATGGGATCCCTAGACTCAAAACTACAACATATATTTTTTCCACAAAGATGCAAAAGTCCATGCAGTAAGGGGTTAAACATCCAACAGTTATCAAGACAAGGTCAAACTTATTTATGTAGTGAGCAACACAATTGCTTGACTGCACTTTGATTGGCCTCATTGGTATTGTCATTATGATCTCATTGTTCTGAATTAGGATGTATTCATCTAAAAAGAAAGACCTGTGTGTTGAATGGAAAAGATAGTGATAAACAGCCCAAGATATTGAGGCTGTTAATTAGATTAAGTATTAGGATTCTTTCTTTCTCAAAAGAAAATAAATGTAAAAGAGGCAAAAGGAGTACCTATGTAAGGATAGGGTTGCCAGGTCTTAAAACCAAAAACCGGCCAAGTGCGAGTCGGACTCGCGCACCGAGGGTTCCGTACAAACCTGTAGGTATTCTCGGTTTAAAAATATTTTTTTTTTAATTTTTATATTTTAGTTGATTGAATGTAAGGTAAATTGCGGTTTACGATTTATGACGTTTTAAAAAAAAACTACTCACTCGATCTCGTTCAAACCAATTTTCGGTGGCAGTTTACATGGTAATGTACATCATATATTTTTTTTAGTTTTATCATTCTCTTATTTTAGAAGTTACGGGGGGGGGGACACACATTTTACCACTTTGGAAGTGTCTCTCGCGCAAACTATTCAGTTTAGAAAAAAATGTTATTAGAAACCTCATTACCATTTTTGAAGACCTATTCATGGATACCCCACACGTATGGGTTTGATGAAAAAAAACATTTTTCAGTTTCAGTTCTATGTATGGGGAACCCCAAAATTTATTGTTTTTTTTGTACTTTAGTGTGAAAATCTTAATGCGGTTCACAGAATACATCTACTTACCAAGTTTCAACAGCATAGCTCTTATAGTTTCGGAATAAAATGGCTGTGACATACGGACGGACGGACAGACAGACAGACAGACATGACGAATCTATAAGGGTTCCGTTTTTTGCCATTTGGCAACGGAACCCTAAAAAGCCGGACAGACCAGTCAGTTTAGCCGAACATTTGGGTAAAAAGGTCTGACATTTTTAATTATTTAATCTTAAAACAAAATTAAACAAAACATATAACGTTAAAGTAAATAAGTAACATAAACGAATTAATATTTTTGATTGGCAGACATATGCTGTAAAAGTAAATTCCTTTCAAATTGAGTAGTAATAAGACGTGGAGGACAGTGCTAGTTCGTTTGCTTGCGCTAGCGACATAGGCCGTACAGGCCGGACACCGTCTAATTTGGCCGGACACACAACCAAAAAGTCTGACTGTGTCCGGCTTTATCCGGACTCCTGGCAACCCTATGTAAGGATTATAGCAGGTGGCATTTTATAGTTTCTGCCTACCACCATGGTAAGAAGGTGTGAGCTTATGTATATGTATAGGATGTGACTTGAGTTTCCTTTAAGTTTTATCTGCCTTGTATCAATTACAAGAATGGAATTGCATCCACTAAAATGGAAAGATCCTTGGTTTATAAATCAGAGCCACCTCATACTACTCATGTGTACAACTATGGGCCATCAAACTACTTCACCACTCTGAACTTAGTACGAACTGAACATACTAACTCAGTGCTTGCTCAAATTATTCCCACAATATCTTACTAACCAGTGTATCAGAATAAACCTTTATATGTATTGAAAAAAAAAAAATTCCCAAAATTTGCCTATTGATTGCACCTACCTATGTTTGTATCTTCATAACCCAAAGGTAAAATGCCTATAACTTATAGTCCGTCTCACACATTTTTGTGCTTAAAGTAATAAGGAAAATTATCATAATCATGGTTATATACTCTGTACAAGTATTTTATCTGTGGTGTTAACAGCTAAAACATAGGAGTATACATTCAACCATATTCTATTTAAAAAAAATCTTATAGTAGTCCTATGGACAAACAAACACTTTCAAATTGCCATTGTATTACTCATGCATACAAATATTCAAAACCCAGTTCACTAAACATTATTTATTATCCTTCACAGATTCTAAATGCTCAATAGAGCAGAATGGCATCGCCACAGAACATCTCAGTGGACCAGATGAGGATGATCCTGGCCGAAGTCATAGATGCCTTGGAGTCCCCAGATTATGCCTCAAAGCTGGACGAGGCTAAGGAAGCAGCTGGCAATGAGATGCTGAAGATGATGCAGATTGTTTTCCCAATGGTCGTCCAGATTGAAATGGAAACTATTAAACGTCATGGGTTCACTAATTCTAGAGAAGGTACTTGTAGTTTGTTCATTCAATTAAAGGTGCGCTAAGAGAGCTCAACAAATTTAAATTTTCTTATTGTTTTTACAAGTTGCAGGTCAGCGACAGTTGTGTCGGATTTTAATGATAATAATTGTGTAAATACATGTTTGTTACGATTGTGAACCATGATTTGTTCAACATATAACCTTGTACTTCTCACTGAAAAAAAAAAAAACATAGATAAATTTGAACTTCACAGGAGATCCTTACACTTTCAATCAATTACTTTGCACGAAAGCTACCCACACACAAGAGACTGTATAATGGTGGTCAACCATAAAATTATAAATATGTAGTTTAATGTATAAATATGAAATAGCATCAATATTTTTCCCTATGTTGAAAATACAATATTGGTGTTCAATATAAATGAGTCATTTCAGTTTAAGTGAGCTTATGCAATGCCTTTGTTGTTCATGAATTAATTATAATGAATAAAGAAATCTTTATTTCATGTTTACAGGGATAGTGCAATTCACACAGCTGGTCCGCGAGATGGAAACCTTAGACGGCGAAGTAGCGCGCCTGCACACTCAGATCAGAAGCCACTACCTGCCCCCCGTGTCTATCAGCTCTACTGTCGACACCTCTCTGTGAATTGGTGAGGACATTAGTTATTCAAATATTAACGTATTTTACAAAACAGGTTTTTAAAATAAGAACCTACCAGAAATCAAAGTACAGTTATTTTTACAAAATTGACAACTAAGTCCATTGCTTTTTTGCATGTGCACTATGTTCCACAATGCCGAAAGAAGTCCTGCAATTCCCTGGGCACTTTTTGGGAAATATTTTTGCATACATGGGGTTCAGGGGGCCATAAGAGGTCAAGTTTTGAGTTTCGAAAGGTCAGGGGGTGTGGTTACCTACTTAGGGTCACGGTTGACCCTCTTCGCTGAAACTCGGACCATGGAACCCTATTAGTATGTAGAAGACAAATTCCAAGTTTCAACTCTCAAGGTTGACGTTGACCTGAGGTATCTAGTGCCAAACATAGCAATTTTGGCTATAATTGACAATTTCCTAGGGTCAAAAACCACACTTGGAGGTGAAATGTGGTGAATTTCGAATTCGAAATAGAATTATAGGACAGTGAACTACAAGATAGGGTAGGTCTGACCTCTGGGAAATCGTGGGAAGTGCGTTAATTATGTTGTCTAAAATTCCCGAAAAAAACTAAAATTCGATTTGATGATACATTCGTTATTCCAAAAATCCCGGTGAGGGCGCCAATAGTCAGACCTTATTATTTCATGCAAGGGGAGTTAAGAATGCAGAATTTAGTGTTCGGCCTAACTGTTGGTGTTGCTAGAAGCATAATAAGAGCAAAATAAGAAAGGTCTGAAAATTCGAATTTTAGGTTTTTTCGGGAAATTTAGACAACAGAATTAACGCACTTCCCGCCATTTCCCAGAGGTCAGACCTACCCTATCTTGTAGTCCACTGTCCTATAATTCTATTTCAAATTAGAAATTCACCACATTTCACCCCCATGTGTGGTTTTTGACCCTAGGAATTTGTCAATTATAGCCAAAATTGCTTTGTTTGACCCTAGATATCTCAAGACAACATCAATTTAGAGAATTGAAACTTGGAATTTGTCTTCTACATACTAATAGGGTTTTATGTTCTGAGGAGGGTTAACCGTGACCCTAAGTAGGTAACCATACCCCCTGACCTTTCGAAACTCAAAACTTGACCTCTTATGGCCTCCTGCATGGCCCCTGCTTGTATGCAAAAATATTTCCCAAAAAGTGCTTAGGGAATTGTAGGAATTTTTTCGGCATTCCAGAGCATAGTGCTGTGCCAGGGCTATGGTAACTCTTTCGAACAAATCCGCGTCAACTTAACAATAATGACAACTTAGCACCAGACTGGTACTAAGTTGCCATTATTGTATCAAGATGGAAATTAATGACTGTATTATGAAAATGTTATTCAACTAACTTAGGTATAGGGTTATATTGATGATTCGAATAAATATAATTATGTAAATACATATTTTAACGCCACGCCAGATATGATTTTAAACGATCCCGTGCCTTGTGCGTCAAGCCACAGTATTTCAATATATTTTTATCGCGAATTGCTATCGTCAATTCAATAAATGTATGATGCAGTTTTCCCAGATTTTTTATGGTCTACATTACAAATTAGGGTCACAGCACACATGTCAACTCTGAAAGGGATCGTCACCGTAACGCCTTTCGCCTCGCCGTCAAACAGTCGTCAACCTAACGTAAGCAGGGAACCAAAGCGGAACAGCAGCTCCGATACGTCGACTTGGCTGCACCTAGGCGACGCCGCGCTTACGGCTCGCCGACGCGTGTTTCTATTCTGTACAAGGCTAGAACGCAAGGGTCTAAAACTAGTCGCGTATAGATTGGAAATCACTTTTTAATCAAGGTCTTCCAATCCATACAAGACTAGTACGCAAATACTCGTGTATACTTTGTAGTGGCCAAAGTAACTAAAGTGTTCCATAATATACAGTGCCAGTCCGCATGCAAACTAATCCTGTATAGACGAGCGGCCGGCGAGTGCCAGAAACGACATGGTTTGGGGAGGTTAGGTTAGGTTAAAACTGTGACCTCCTATGGAAACGCCTTGATTCTGTTGACGAGCCCTAGCGAAGTGTCTTGTCGAGCGTTGCTACATCCCCTTCATTTTATTCGTCAACCCCACACCTCTTCCGGCCTTTAAATCGATGTCGATACACGAAAACTCGAAAGATAGGATAGAATATTTAAAAAAAAAAACTCAAAAAGGGGGGTTTTGAAACTTTTTTCTCACAGGGGCTCTACACCTCCCCCTTCCCTCCCCCTACCACCCTTTAAATCGAAGCCCAGTAATTAGAAGTCCTACCAAATTCTTATGGTGGCATTATGCCCTTGTATAAATTGGAAAGATGCACGTGCGCGTCTACGTTACAAACTATATACAAGTAGTACGCAAAATTCGTGTATACATTGGAATCACAAATTTAAAAATTGCATTACAAAGTATACGCGAGCACATTCCTACGGTTGCGTTTTGGCCATGTACAGAATGGAAATACGCCTCGCCGACCGCTGATTGACCTGGCTGTCACTTTGAAGTTGCCTTGAAAGGGGCAAGGGTGGACGAGAAGACGCAAGCGCGGCGATGGAGAGGCGTAAGCGCGGGGAAGACGATCCGTAAGCGGAAGACGGTTCGTGAGCTTGTCCAAAGGCGAATCGTTTACGTTACGATTCCGATTAGTGTGCTTTTCAGTAGGGAGTTTCATACAAATAATATTGAACGGCTCGAGTTGATACGGTTACGATCCGTTTGCGAGTTGATATGTGTGCTGTGACCCTTAAGCTGCCTTTTTTACGGCTTCTGGTATATCCGACCTACTACAATACTACTACCCGTAACGTACAGAGTTACATTCACTTGATTGATAAAGTTCAGTTATATGACCTTCAAGTACCTCCCTACCAAATGTTATCGCTATCAGGTTACTAGTTCAGACCAACTATCATTTATATGACTCCGCCACAATTTGACTAATAGTCTTCTTTTCATATATTATTGTATGTGCTTATGAGTGATATACGCTCCATTTTTTGTTCTATGTTTTTTATTTACTGTCTCAAAAATAAGAATACCTACTGTAATTATGTTTTAGGTGACTCGGCGATCACCATGCAGCGGGCGCAATGAGTCACATCAAAAGCACATACGAATAAGACTACACACAAATATTATTTACTATACATTAAAAAGAGACTTATCAACATAAATTGTATTACTAGATTAATTATTTATGCATTTATATTTTTTTAAATAAATTCCATTTAGGTATTATAAAATTTTTATTTTACTCTGAATCATTTATCTATTTTCTTACAAATTAAGTATATTTTTAAATATTTTACTCTCGTACTCTGAATCATTATTACCTACTGTTAATTTTCACTATTTTAAATTATTCTGATCGAGAAACTTACGTTACGACAAATTTAAAACAGTGCTCTTAAAAAATATGTAACTGAAGGCCATTTACAAGTTTCTACTGATAATCACTAAGAATAAAAAAAAAAACAAGAAAAAAGGTCGGTACAAAATACCTATGACATAAATGAGGAAATTAATAAATACGTTTTATGTCCATTAAGCACTTTATGCAATACAAGAAGAATCATTTGATATGAACCTATATCAAACTCAGTTAAGATTAAGAATCGTTGCACGAAAATTTAATCAAGCAAGCAATGTTCAACATTATCAAAATATAATCTACTTGAAATGATGAAAAATGAAAGTTTTTAAAATTTATTGAAGTTAGTAACGTTTTTGCTTCCCTTTTATGTAAAAGTTAGTTGTAGATATCATTGTTTCATGGTCCTCCCTTTTGAATTCATTTCGTGAAGCTCCTGAAGAAGTGGTCGATGTAAATTCCCATCTAGTGCACGTATAAACTCGTAGTACTTTATCATAAACAGTTTTTTTTTTAAATAATCATCAATTATTGCTTCAATTAAAAACAAAAACACTTGCTTTATTACCCCCTTGAATAACTTAAATCGTTTGTCAGAAATTACAACGACATACACATTATTATGCACCTTCAGTTTTTATTTACATAGGAGTTCTGACTCATCGCCCTTAGATCACGTAGGTACGTGCGTAATCTTTCTCTTAAATACCGCGCACTGGATTTTGAACTATCGGTGTACAACCGAGCATTTAGAATCCAATAGAGTACATACCAGCTCATAGAAAAAGATCCGATCCCCCCGTGATATTAAGTATGGACTTAGATGTCGGTTCATTCATTTCGCGTAGATAAAGAACCGTGTGTTGGCGGTTAGCGGACGTAAAGAATAGCACAATCCCATTCCATCCCGCTGGTGTCGAAAAAGGTGACCGAGAGCCTTACTGGAGAATGGGCAGCAGCGTTCTCTATGCATTTGGCCACCATACTGCGATTGCCAACCCGCCTGCCAAGCGTGGCGATTATGGCAAACCCTGCCCCCCTTGGGGTTTGGTCTATGTTCAGCATTGAACGTCTTATAGCTGAAATTATGAGACTAAGATAATAAGCAATAGGTAAATATGCTTTGGTAGTTACTGATAAAAGGACCTCTCATTCAAGACTTGTATGAAATAGTATATTTCATTACAAGTGCGGAAAGGCTGTCATTGCAAAGAGTTCCGACAAATGTCTACCCGAGCCGAGGCGCAGCCGAAGGCGAGGGTTGACAGTCGGAACTAGCCATGAAAATTGCCGGCAATATTGCCAAAGTTGCCAAAACTGCCGGGAATGTTTCCAAACTTGCCGGCAACATTGGGCAAGAAACGTATAAATAGAAAACAAATTTTACTATAATAATTGCTTAGTAGAATAAAATTGCGGTATGCAGGATGGTAGTTGTTATGCTTATCTATAATTTCCAACCTAAAATTTTTGTTTTTACATTTATTTACTTACTGATAAACTAAAGAAAAGAAACAAACTATCCATGATTGTTCATTCGTGATGAAACCATAACTATTTTAGAGATATCGTATTTATTTTTCTTTTACGTTCTTGTAATTTAACTGCACTTGAATATAAGAAAGTATATACATCTATATGTACACATATCTGTATGTATAGAAGGGTCAAACCTTGCAAGACGATTTCATCAGCAACAACAAGTTGATGTTTTTAACCGATTTTAAAAAGGAGGTTTTTTATTTGATATTAATGTATGTATGTATATTATATGTTTGTTTGTTTGCGATTTTCTCAAAAGGTAAAAAAAAAAATCTTTTGATGGCATGATTTGTGCAGTGGTTAAGCGACTAGTGTGGGATACGTAGTATTCAACATTTAAGCTATCGTAAAACAACATAGGTAACAGTGGCGAAAGCACCATATAACACGATTCCTACCGGCTTGCCTTCGGGGATTCGCATTGGTAACTCTATCACTATTAAAAATACAATAGTATGTAAATAGTGGCTACTATTATCAATAAATATAGTTACACTACGAGTATTTAATTCACCATAACATTCAAACAACAAAAAAGGTTATTTATAGCTTTGTATTACAACAAAAGAGAAATGTTCTAAATTAACCCGGCGCCAAAACGTCATAATCGCGAACTAAAAATTCATACAACAGCGATCCCGTAATGATGTCACTTTAGGTCACGTGGCACCGCTTGATATGTACGAGAGCAAGCCGCTGTACAACGGGTTATGACAGAGACAGGTATAGAAAAATGCGTCAGCGAGAACGAGATAGAGGAATATTGCATATTTTATTCGGTTTTCAGCTGTTCAATTTAATTGTATTTAATTCATTACATTCCTATATTCATTTTAGAATGATAGTAAGTATTCTTTATTGATGAGTCAGTAAGTTAAAGCCGACTTCGCATCGGTTTCTCTTTTAGAAAAAATTACACCTCGCCGCTGATAGGTAAGGGTACAAGAAGTCCGCTATGGGATCTGGAGACAAAGGTCCTCGCGCACATGTGGGAGTGGCGCGAGGAGGCGAAACGCCGGGGCGAAACTCCGCTGCCGTGTCAAATCGCGGCACGGCGGACAGAGCTCCGGCAGGAATCTCATGGCGAAATGGCTTGTACGGTTGTCGCAACCCAGCGCTGGGCACGCCACAATTGCGGCGGTAAGTCCCCTCTTTAAGGAGTGGATAGAGAGGCGCCACGGCGTCCTCACCCTCCGCCTGACGCAGGTTCTCACCGGGCATGGGTGCTTCCGGGGGTTCCTGTTCAGGTTAAAGCGGGAGGAAACGCCCAGGTGGTGCATGGGAATCCGTCACCTCCTTCTGCGAAGCAGTAATGCTCGCGAAGGAGGAGGCAGGGCGCGTGAGGGAGTGGCAGTCCCTGCGCCCTCACGTCCCTAGCCGAGCCCGCTCCAAGAGCGGGAGACGTCATGTGATGAATTTCCATCCCAAAAAAAAAATGTCATAGGAACATCAGACAATGGAGCCGATTCTGTTGTCACAAAATTCTCCAAACTAAAAAAAAACTACAAATCTAACTAAAAATCACAAAAATTTGGTTTATTCCGGTCACCTGTCAAACGAAAATTTCCTATTCTGATAAAGACTAAACTGACACAACTTAACTATATTTTAGTATGACAGCACTAAAATTGCACTGAGTTAATATTAGTTTAGTGAAAATGACAATTTTGCTATTCTGAGTTTGCCGGTTTTCACCAAAAATTTTCACTATAACAATTTATTTCAACTAAATCTGACTATTTTTAATCGCGATTAAAAAGGTGTGAAATAAAACTAGTAGTCATGAACTAAAATTTACACCAACGACTCGCCTTCACGTGCAACAACAGTACAGTATTTTTTGTTTTCCTTTTCTTTTGCTTATATCTTGAAAATGGCGTGTCCTATCGCAAAAATAATGAAATGTTCGACCCCTTTATTAAACCCCTGCATATATAACAAAAAGTGAAAAATTCCATATAAAACACGTCCAGGCTGCCCGCTTGCGCGCGCCTTCGTCTCTAAAAAACTTCATTGCGTAGCGCACACAAGTACTACGTTGCGAAGCCAAAAGAAAAAAAAAATACCACGTAGAGTCGCGATTGTCAAATTCGTGTTTAGTCGTGTCAAAATAATTTTTAATTTTAAAGATTTTTTCTTGCAGAATAGCGTTACAATTCTCATAGCCAAAAGTAAGGAATTTTTGAGATAGTTTAGTTCGGTGTTGAACAGAATTGGCACCATTGTCATGGAGAGTACGCGGCAGCAAAACAGTGGCGATTACTATAATCAATATGAATAAATTCACACACTATCATCATAACATTGCGTTCTCACCAGACATACATAAATATGTATAATTTTAGCGCTATCAGACTTCAGGAAATGATTAAAATCGATTTTTTCAAACAGATGAAGTTGACATGTTGAAAATATTTACAAAATAACACTACACAGTTGTGTGATTTATATTTACTTTATTTGGTATCAATACCCTCTTTCATTTTGTATAAAAATTTTAAGTGATATTCTTAAAAAACTATGGGTTCGGCGATCATGAAGTTACCAGTGGCATAATTTAACTTTATCTTCACATATAAGCATGGATAATTTACAAAAATATTATAATTATGAATGAATAATACAGGTTTACTAATAATACGTATAATTACACCATTACATAAAACCTCACGAGCGCACAAACTTTGAAAATGGCATTTGAAAAACCCTTTGTAATCTGGCAACTTTGGCAACATTCCGGCAATATTGCCCAATATTGCCGGCAATATTGGAAACTTTCCTGGTAACTTTCGGAAACATTCGGCAATTTTCATCCCTAGTCGGAACAAGTTGCAATGACGGTTCCGCAGGTGTACTGAACGACTATTTTTAATACAGTTGCGAAAAAATGAAGCAATTTAATAAAATAATAAAAACACAATAAACTCAACTAACTAATCATTTATTTCTTATAAAAGTTATAGTACACATGTACATTGAAATTGGTACAGTTTTTTAAAGTAGGTAACTGGGGAAGTTTTAGGTTGCATATTTACTGTTTGAGACAAACTATTATTAATTTCGTATGATTGTTCATGTATATTTGTCATACAATGGCGTTTGCTAGTTGATGGAATTGGATCTGATGAATTATCATTATCAACGAAGGTCATAGAGCAACACGGACCAGAGGGGAGTAGCCATACGCAGGCGTTCCCCTCTGTCAAAGTACAAGTCCACGCGGTCCTATGCGTACAATAAAACTAGTTGCAGCCGCACTGCTCGGTAGACTAAATCTAGTTGCGCGACAAAATTGACATCCTACAAAAATGCCGAATTGTTCTGTATTTTGCTGCAAAAAGAGATCTGCCACGTCAAATTTACAAAAAGATGGCGTTACCTTTCATAATGTAAGTAATTTTTAATCACATTATTCCTATTTACTTCTATAAAAATTAAAAATTACAAAATCATCGGTCGTGTTGTTTCGGATTTGTTTACCAACATAGGCCGCTCGCCCTCATACAATATGCGGATCGGTCGAGCGACTGATCCGAGTCTATTTCCGAGAATACGCTGTCACCGAGCGATAGTGTTGTTACTGGTTTGTTAGTAGATAGTTATCGATAAATTTGGCAAAGGAGTCTATATCCATACAGAGACATTTTTGAGATTAAGTTTTCTGATTTATTTAAAATATTATATTGTAAGCTGTATTTTAATATACATAGTTGTATAAAAAAAGCGTTAAATTAAAAATATTATAAAACGTACGAGTTAACACATTTTATTAAAATTACTTATTGTGAACTTCAAACATAATATTTTTTAATTTATTTATTGAAGGTTTCCTAAAGATCCAAATTTAAGGGATATATGGAAGAAATTTTGTAATAATAGACTAACGTGGAGTCCCACAAGAAATAGTGTCATTTGCTCAAAACATTTCAAGACCTCTGACTTTCATGTGTTGTCGAACAATAGGAGGAGATTAGTCGAGGGCACCAAACCAACTCTAACACCACACTGTATTTGTCCCGTAAGTTTTTTTTTATATCACGGAAAAGGTAAAACAGCCGACCTGATGTAGTTCACATTAGTTATAGTGGTGAAATGAAGTTTAGATTTCTCAACTTGAAAAATTAATAGTTTTAAACCTAATTTTCCAGAGTCATCAAAAATCATTCAGTCTACCAAATGACAGACTATCATCTCATGATGCCATTAGTGCCACTCTCACTATTCCTGATTATATTCAGTAATGAGTATATTCATACTCATTACTGAATATACTGCTTAAATCATTGAAAAAACCTTTTATTTTACCTATCATTCACTTACATTGTCGCAGCACTATGCAAACCATGCCCCTGTACTGCGTTTATACTACTCACGTACCACTATATTTTTCTATCGTAATGGTATAAAGTTGATTTCGACAATGTACTTCAATAAAACTACATTGGCGCATAACATTTACTTTCATGTGATAAGAAACACCATGGTTTCGCAGATTTGTAGTAGCAGATCGATTTTTACAGCTAGAAACTGCACAATTAACCATTTTTGGAGAGAACTTATTTTCGACACAATACGATATATAATGGCGGCGGCCGCGCATTCAATTAGTTTTATATAACGTGCATGGTATATATAAATGCTCTAAGGTGATAGATACACATCCACTCGTTTTTAAAATGACGTAAACCTTAATTTTATTTGTTAAATGATAATTATTGTAGTACATAATAAATAAAGTCAATCTTTATTATAATATCTATCTTTGTATCACTTTTTAAACCTAATATTCCGATAAAAAAAATAAAGTCAATCTTTATTATAATATCTATCTTTGTATCACTTTTTAAACCGAGTTCTTGAATTTATCGATAATGCGTATCGACAGTAGTTGCAACCACGGCTGTAAGCAACTTGTCAATGTCGTTGCGTCATCTCATTGTACTGTAACGACACATAATGTATCTATGTGTGTATGAAATTGTTAGTGTATGCTTTAATTTTTATGTGTGAGTTTCGTAGCAACAGACGATTATTTTTGTGTGAGAATTTGAGAAAGTGTGGGTAGAGCAGATTTCCCCCCGCAAAAAATGACAGACAGTTTTGTATCGGGAAAAATGGCTATGGCGTCTCCCCTCCGGTCCGCCGGTGGTCCGTGTTGCTCTATGACGAAGGTAGATGGACGAACGTTCTCTTCAACATGTGAAGAAGACGGACTGGACCTTAAATTAATGGATTGTGTGATTTTTTTCCCAGTTTCTAGTTTGTTGTTTAATGAATCACCAATATAGCTTTCTGCAACTTTGTCTGATTTCCAACCTCCTAGTCGCTTTAAGGACGTCAAATTGGCTCCTGAATCTGCCAATAATGTAGCAGAGGTCCTCCTGAAGCTGTGCCCAGTATAATACTCAGCATCCGGCAGACCAAGAAACGTTGCTATTTCTTTTGGCATATTACCAAATTTGTTTATCCCGATTGCTTGAGTAATTTTGAAAAAAACGGTCGGTTTTTCCTTTTTGGGACCGCTGATTCATATATTTTTGCACTATTCTAAGAAAATCTCCTTCAACAACAAAGCTTCTCGGTATCTTATTTTTTGTGTTCGGAATCTTGATTAGTAGCATTTTTCCATGGGCTTCAATATCTTTTAAAGTAATATTGGCTAACTCCTCTCTGCGGCAAGCTCCAACAACGCCAAAAATCAGAGCAACCTACAAAAAAAGGGATTTGATTATTTTTTTTTTAAATAATGTTTTGACTGTATTTTGCGATTTCGTAAACTGAATACTAAAGAAAAATATAAGTACTTATTAATAAATTACCTTTGTGGCTAAATAACGATCATCGGGAGCTTCGTTCAAAAACCTTTCCACTTCATTGGATGTTAATATTTTCGACTTTTTACTTGTAAAACCGTCTGATTGTCGTTTTAAGAAAGCATTTAATTTTGGGTATTCACTTATATCCACGTTGTTCCTTATTTTCAGCATACTTTTTATCATCGAAAATCTCGACCATAACGTAGACGGTTTTAATTTTGCTGAGAGTTCGGAGAAGTATGCCAACATAACATTTTCTGAAAAACTATTTGCTTTTTTCTCTTCTCTCCACGCAATAAATGTCGTATGTAGATATGTAACGACTTTTTGACTTTTCCGGTAAAATGTTCTCCGAAGCATTTTGTGCAATTATACTGAGTTCCGGTGGTGTTAATTCAAAAAAAATAGGGTCGAAATTACTCATTTTGTGCAACAAACAACTAAACTCGCAAAGAAAATTTCTGGAAAATGGCGCCAACCGTATAATATAAGCAGAGTTTTTTTTTTTCACCCATTTTGGTAGGCAAAAGGAACTATCCATACAGCTTAGTCTTCAGTAGATTTTTTTTATTGATATGAAATGAAAATGAAATTTAATGAGATGAAATGAAATGAAACCTAACCTAACTCATTCAATTAAATCATTAAATCTGATATTGAAATAAATTAGTAGCTTCTTTTTAGAAATATACGTATTTGTATGAATCACAAAAACTCTTTAGTAAAAACTTCATGGTTGGTTTTTCTTTTTAATAGACATTATTTTGACAGTTGGGAAAGAGAACGCACGAGTTCGGGAAAGGTAAAAAAAAAGCACTAGTATGTAATAGCCCACATCCCGAACGCTATACGTCCCTGCAATACACCACTTTTTGAGCAACTGTATTAAAAAAGATTTTACCTACTTTAAACGTAACAAGGCGATATTTGGCGTCGCTGGATCTCAATAAATCTCTTGAATATATTAAAGATTCTCAATGTCAAATTAATGTCATTGATAAAGCATAAATAACTTCAGTTTTCAGGTGGTTCCAGTCCTAATGAATCTCTTAAAAATCTCAAAGCAAACAGCAATGAAGCGAAGACATCTAAAGTATCTAGTGTGTGCGTGTGTGCTAGTGTACATATACAATTTCTTTGGTGTTAGTGACTATTTACATGCTAAAAGTTTCGAAGACAATTTCGACTACCCTCTTAATGTGAATACTAGAAGTATTGTGAACGATGTGTTAGCCGGCAAGAAAGTGACAGTGACCCCTATTAATTACTACCCCTACAGCTTTCTAACGAACTCAGGAAAATGTTCCACAACACACATGTTAGATCTGTTCATAGTGGTGAAGTCTGCGATGGATCACTTCGGTCACAGAGACGCCATAAGGAAAACATTCGGACGTGAGAACGTGCCGGGAAGAACTGTCAAAACGTTATTCTTCTTAGGAATAGACAGTAAACCTAAATCAGACCTGCAGAAACAAATAGACAAAGAAATGGCCGAATTCAAGGACATAATTCAGATGGACTTCATCGACAATTACTACAACAACACTATAAAGACGATGATGTCGTTCCGCTGGCTGTACGAGCACTGCTCGACGGCCGACTACTACTTGTTCACCGACGACGACATGTACATATCGGTGAACAACCTGCTCGCCTACATACACGACAGAGAGGCGACGCGCAGGCCTGAGGACACTCTCTCAGCTGCGTCCAAGGACGTCGTACCCACAGCGATTTCTGCTGAGTCAGAGAGCGACTTGTTGTTCACTGGTTATGTCTTCAAGTCAGCTCCACAACGGTTCCAGACGAGCAAATGGAGAGTATCTCTTGACGAATACCAGTGGGACAAGTGGCCTGCTTACGTCACGGCAGGCGCTTACGTCCTGTCAAACAAAGCTATGAAGGTTATGTATGCGGCTAGTTTGTTCGTCAAACACTTTCGGTTCGACGATATCTACTTGGGTATAGTGGCGAAAAAGGTCGGTATCACGCCGAGACATTGTCCCGATTTCCATTTCTACAAGAAAGAGTTTAGTTATGAAGATTATTTAAACGTTATAGCGTCTCATGGTTATGGAGACCAGGAGGAATTGCTCAGAGTATGGAATGAGATGAATAGTAGGGTTTGAAAGTGCAGGCACATTCATTTTAATTATCCTAGATTTAAATCTAAGTTCTACTGTATCCGACTTCTGTACAAGTCATTGTTAAAAGTATAGACGAGATATTGCTCTTAAATGTGCATCAGTCAAGTGTAAAATCTTCTCTTGAGATTACGTCTAACGGAACTCCAGTTTGAAGCGCCCTGCGTCTAGTACCGGCTAAGGGACTTTAGGCTTAGTGTCTGAGTATATCTGAGTATGTTTTAGAACACTTGATAAGTGATAAGTGGGTTCGTTAGGGAGCCTGGACGTAGTGAACTATTGTGATTATAAAATGTAAAGCTTTATTTTTCCATCTGCGATGGTATAATGAGTTTGAATTTCCCAGAGCTTAGAAGGCCTTACACTTGAAGTAGCTAATAATTGATGCTCCTAGATATGTTATAATATAATATATCTCCATGTTTCTCAAAAATGCTCAAACTATAATCCCTGTAACATGCTTGATGTTCGAAGACTGACCACAATCTTGCTATTTACATAAGTACTAATGTTAAAAATATTTCGTCACATATATCTGCTTAAAGGCACGCTGAAGACTTGAGCATTTATAAAAAGTGCAAGTAACAGCATGATAGATAATAAACTTAATTTGTGGATTCTAAAGCGATATCATAAAAAATACAAGCTTAAGAGTGTAGATAACTTTCTACAATCTAAATCGTCTAAATATTTATCCTCTTTAGTTTAAATCAGACGTTGATTGTAATAATGATGGAACGCTTTTAATTTGGTATTCAGTTTTTCGATAGACAGTTTAAGAAAAAACGCTGTCATTATGGTTTATAATCATTTACTTACTTACTTTTAATTATCAGAATATCAACGAAATATTAAACAAAAAACCAAAGCTAAAAGCGTCGTGAGCGAAATCAACTCACATTGGATCATTTTGATCACTATTAGTGAGGATGGGAAATACAATTTTTAATGATTTTGTTTTTTCAAGTTTTTATTTCCTCCAGATATCTTGTATTGACATATTTAAGTGATTTCTGTTTTCGTTTTGGTACACAAAACAAGTTATGTAAATCAAGAGCATTTTTTAAACTCGCTTCAATGCTAACGTGATTTAAATTATCTCGAACCCTGGTTTAGGGTAAAGTAGGTATTGAAAGTAATACACTTTCAGTATGCATTTAGATTGATAGTATTATCTTAGTAAGTTATTAATTTAATCGCGTTGATCGCATCTCATCTAATCGTAGTATTAGTTCGTAGCATGACTAGCAAATTACTCTTAATAATTGTATTATCTGCATTTTTATAAAAATGTGTCATTTCTTAACTATAGCCTAGCAAGGACCTTTTGACGCGTTGTCACCACGCGTCAAAAAATCCTTGCTAGGCTATAATTCACATCGGAACTTCATATTTTTTCTTGTATGTATAACTAGCTTTTGCCAGCGGTTTCGCCCGTGTATTATATACATAAACCTTCCTCTTGAATCACCCTGTCTATTTATGAAAACCGCATTGAAATCCGTTGTGTAGTTTAGAAGATCAAAACGTACAAACAAGAAATGCGAGTTTGTTTTTTACTAAGTAAAGTTAAAGAAGTACACAGTTGTTGATACTTTATTCTCACTACAATCTAGCCTATTAGCTTATAAGTAATTTAAACTCCTATGTTACTATAAAATTAAGGATTCGTCCAATATCATTCTTAGTCATTATGTTAGGGGAGACATTTGATACATGTGTCCAACTGTCAGTCGGGACTAACGTCACCATCGTGTTTTTGCTACGTCATCCTAACGCCAAAAGATCTTTGAAGCAGTGCATGTGTTGTACTTAGTCATATTCATCTTTAAGTTAAGAATCCAGCTATTACCATACCTCTCTCTGAATGCTTGTTTTATAGGTAAATATAGGATTGTATAGACAAGTGTTAGTCTTCATTTTTCCACAGAGTAAAACAAATCTAGTAGGAACTATGGAAATATAGCGCTATCTTTTTTTCGCACTGAAATAATGTTGTCTTACACTTCCCCACAAAACTATACGGCCTCTGACGTGAAATATTTTGAATATTATGTTGGGTGATCAACTGAACTGATAATTCATTAAAATATTGACACAAATCAATACACAGTTTAAATGAAATGATTTAAATACCTAGACGTCTAGAAACTGAAATCTGATCAATTCAAAATTTACCAATAGGTATAAACATTTTTTTATGGTGATACTGTATGTAGTAAATGTTTTATACTTTCTTGAATTCACGAAAGTAGTTGATAAATTCAAAAACAAAATGTACAACTGAATTATGGTATTTATTGTCAGTAGAGAAGTACAAATAATAATATACTCTACTCTAGCATGTTAAGTTTTGTACTTATTATACAGTCCTACCTACTAATGTCCGTTTTCACTAATTAATACACGTAATTAAAACGCCTAAATAATATTACACTGTCGGATTTTTAACTCTCCGCGCTGAGCCGAGCGCTGAATATTTAACAGTGCGCTTTTATTAATACGCATGAGGAAAAGAGTACAATGTCATCAGCGAAGCGGAGGTTTGATAATCTCGTTTCACTGATGACTAATCCCTTGTCTGCCCAGCTTTGTGCCAAAGTTTGGAGAATTCCTCAGGAGTCGCAATAAAAAGCTTAGGAGACAAAGAGCCTCCTTGCTTGACTCCATTTTTTTTGCTAACGACGTCCCAATGTTATTAATTTTAATTGATGCTGTGCTGTTACTGTATCTATTTTCTTCTTAAGTAAATTGTTATAGGTGGATTCTATGTTTTGTTTAATAAGAGCGTTGAAATGTGAATTGTGATTAAGGCTGTCGATAGCCTTTGCATAATCGACGAATGCTAGATATAACGGTGTTTCAATTTCTGTGCACTCTTCAATAAGTTGGTTTAAGGCATGCAGAGGCTTTAAATCCAACCCGTTCATGTGGTTGATGGGAAGGTAGTTGTGAGATGCTGTTGTCAGTAACCATACATTAATACTACCACCACCTTTGCCTCACATTTATATATAGCGTTTGTGAAAGTTATTGATAACCGCATATGACCGATCAACCACTTGAACAGGCATTTCCAGTAAGGACAATTATTTTGATATCAAAACGGTCACAAATTCATTAGATTGTATTTTTTTTTTTGTAAATCAATACGTTTTTATTCTTTTAAGACTCTTTGTAGTTGTTTTTCTGGCTGTGAGTGGATAGCGTGAAATAAACAAAATTGTCATCAATATTTTGCGCTCACTTAGAAACTGTCATTGTTTTAAAGAAGACTTTTAGAAATAAATCAAATGGAATTTAACTGTTGTTATTCATTAACCACTAATTAGTATATGCATAATCTAATGGGACACATGCCTCTTTGTGAGATCAGACCATCTCGATCAGACTAAAATCAAAAGCCAAATATGACATTTCAATTCAATTAACTCATTATTCGGTATTTAAACTTAAATCATATAAAATTCACTTAGCAGGTATCTTATCAAAATTTAAATGATTTCGCTTTTTGCCTTCTTTTCTTGCCGACCTTTTTAAGTCGCTGAGTGTTAATGGGTTTATTTAATAACTAAGTACCTATTACCGTTAAATCCCAATTATCAGGGGTGATAAAGACAACCACTTTATGAATTTTCGGTGTTTAATTCGATTAGATTATCAACCATAGATACTTTTGTGGATGTAGCTTCTTAGCGAACGCGTACAACCACTTCCTGAACTAACAACTCCAAGTACACACGGTATTCATGGCTGAAGTCATCATGTAAAATGTCATCCGAATCTCAAACCAAACAACAATGAAGCGTACACACCTAAAGTGTCTAGTGTGTGCGTGTGTGCTAGTTTACATATACAATGTCTTTGGTGTTAGTGACTATTTACACGCTAAAAGTTTCGAAGAAGAGTTCGACTACCCTCTTCATGTGAATACTAGAAGTATAGTGAACGATGTGTTAGCCGGCAAGAAAGTGACAGTGACCCCTATTAATTACTACCCCTACAGCTTTCTAACGAACTCAGGAAAATGTGTCACAACACACATGTTAGATCTGTTCATAGTGGTGAAGTCTGCGATGGATCACTTCGGACACAGAGACGCCATAAGGAAAACATTCGGACTAGAGAACGTGCCGGGAAGAACTGTCAAAACGTTATTCTTTTTAGGAATAGACAGTAAACCTATATCAGATCTGCAGAAACAAATAGACAAAGAAATGGCCGAATTCAAGGACATAATTCAGATGGACTTCATCGACAACTACTACAACAACACTATAAAGACGATGATGTCGTTCCGCTGGCTGTACGAGCACTGCTCGACGGCCGACTACTACTTGTTCACCGACGACGACATGTACATATCGGTGAACAACCTGCTCGCCTACATACACGACAGAGAGGCGACGCGCAGGCCTGAGGACACTCTGTCAGCTCCGTCTAAGGACGTCTCACCCACAGCGATCACTGTTGAGTCAGAGAGCGACTTATTGTTCACTGGTTATGTTTTCAAGTCAGCTCCACAACGGTTCCAGACGAGCAAATGGAAAGTATCTCTGGACGAATACCAGTGGGACAAGTGGCCTGTCTACGTCACAGCAGGCGCTTACGTCATATCGAACAAAACTATGAAAGTTATGTATGTGGCTAGTTTGTTCGTCAACCACTTTTGGTTCGACGATATCTACTTGGGTATAGTGGCGAAAAAGGTTGGTATTACACCGAGACATTGTCCCGATTTTCATTTTTACAAGAAAGAGTTTAGTTATGAAAGTTATTTAAACGTTATAGCGTCTCATGGTTATGGAAACCAGGAGGAACTGCTCAGAGTATGGAATGAGATGAATACGGATAACTAGAGGATACATTTCTGTAAGTTCAAGGACATATTTAAATAAAACAAATCGAATATTAACAGTTGATTTATTAAAATTATCTTAACAAAGGAAACACAAAAAAATATATATATATCAATACAAATTTTACCCTTGGCTATCACATTCGAAAAAGTTTGATCCTTGCAGATTAACTTCACTTCTTTGAAATTGTCTGTCTTCCAACTATTTCTATAGCGCCATTCCCTCATTGTGTATCACTAAAGATACCTAGTAACAGTAGATAGTAGAATACCTACATAATTAATTAAATAAATAAAATATTGTGTCGTCGGAACATCTAGGTGCAATCAATATTTCACGCACTTCCACTGAAGCTATCGGGCTAAAATTTCGCATACACGTTTAGGGCGAGCGCGCACTGCCATGCGTTTTGTTACCGCATAATTTGTGAAGTATGAAATGTCATAGAAGTTCGCGCACTGCGGTGAAATAAACGCATGCGGTAGAATCATCGCTGCAAATTTGCGGTGATTCTACCGCAATTTTTTTTTGTATCGCATAGTGTTCTAAGAAGAACCGCGCACTGCGGTGAAATAAACGCACTGAGATACGCTCAGTTGCTGTTGGGTTACGACACAGATATGTCGTTACTTGGCGTTTTTCCGGCGACGACGGACCAGCAATTCTTAACAAACTATTATAAGACTAGCTTCTGCCCGCGACTTTTTCAATTCAATTCATTTATTTCTCAGTATATGGTACATTAAGATCTTACATTTAACATTGTTTCACACATACTACCATTGCTGGCGTAGAAATATTAAATAATAAAATAGGTACAGACGCCACCAGGTCAAGCTACCCGAAACTGTCATTTTTTCTCAATGAACCTTGAACCTAATGCTCTAGAAATAAAGTCGAAAATCTATCAAAGAAATCTGACAGATTGTAGTAGCTTGATGTGTTGGCGTCTGTACATGCATTATTTATAATGTAGAAGTATTAATTGTTTAATTAAAAATATATGCCATGTCAAAAATATAAATTATAATGTCAAACACTAAAACTACAATGTCCAAGAATTCATAATAATGTAAAGGTACCTACTATGTCATTAAAACAATATTATATTAAAAAGTATGATTTAAAAATTCATTCACGGAATAAAAACACATGTCTAAGAGAAAATCAAACATTTTACATTTAAACTTATTAATTGGTAACATTCTCAGGGCGGGTGGTAATTTATTATAAATTTTAATTGTCATGCAACTAGCATTTCTACTATATAATTGTAATCTTTGAGCAGGGACGAGTAATTTCCCGGCATTTTTTTTGTTCAGTCTTTCGGAGAATTGTTCATTTAATTGAAATAAAATATCTGGTTGTCCGAGCTTTGCTCGGTATTTTTTGGTAAATTGTGTTTAAAATAATAAGTTTATGTTCAAGTTGATTATCGATAAAGTTGGTCATTGAAAACACGAATAAAACGACATTTTATAAAAATGAATCTTAGCTAGATCGATTTATCGCCCCCGAAACCCCCTGTATACTAAATTTCATGAAAATCGTTGGAGCCGTTTCCGAGATTCAGATTATATATATACAACATTAATTTTTGTTTATGCGAAACCCGAAACACGGGTCTAGTATTTTTATGTAAAGAATCTATGAAAAAAAATTCAAAACTGTATCATTAATAATCACAAAGTTATAAGCCGGTTACGTTACCTGGTAGTCCACGCTAAAACATATGTAGCCTAACGGAGGCCGGCCGGCCGCGCCACCCGGCCGCGTGCGCGCCGTCAGCGTCGTTTTGCGCTCATTGATAATAATTTGCCACAGTGATTGTTTATGTATTAGTTGGTGATGAAAATTTTCCATCACACTTGCAGGCCTTGGACTGTCGTAATGGTCAAGTGTAGGTAGATATTATTATGTACTTTATTCGTAAATGCAGTAGTAAGTGGTAAAATGTAATCAATGCCATTTGTTGCACCTTATGTCAACAACTTAAAGTTCAAAATGGATGAAAATTGTTAAACATCGCATTACTGAACCACAGCAGGCTGTAAACAAATAATACATTTGTACCCTTGACTATCTTTGCGTGTTTAAAAATGTTAATCATCACTATCTACAATAATTGGCGTAATCACTATTCACTCAAACAAACTGAAGCAACTGTTAAAAAAGGGCCCGTCTTTCTCATAAGCACTGACGCACTGCCACACCACCACAAACAGCGAGTGTACGGACGTTTGAGTACGAGAGAGACATGATAATTTTAAAATCTAAACAAAACACTTTAGCCAGGGCTCACGGCGGTCGCGCGCTCGCGATACGTATGCATCGATCGATGGCATTCGGGCGACTGAGGAGCGCCGTCGCCGTCCCGCAGCAGTGCGCACACGCCGCCTAGCCCGCGCTATGACCTGTCGTGAACTCGTGACCCGTGTGCAAACAGATGATTGCGGATACTAACTTTTAAGCGTAATTAAATATTTTTGGGACAAAATATAATATGGTGTAAAAATGATTGGAATCGATTCAGTTATTGATTCTGAACAAACTATATTCAGGTTTCGCATATACTAAAAATAATGTTGTATACAAGAATTGCTCGTTTAAAGGTATAAGATGAGAGTATTTTTTTACAAATAGACAAATTTCAAAAGTATACAAACATGGGAGTGGAAGAATTTTTAAATCCCTAAATAATGGCCTGCAATAGTCCAGATATTCTGATCCACTCATGGCTCTAATACATTTTTTTTTTGCACTATGAATGCCCTTTCCACATCCACTGAATTACCTCATATCACTAGGCCGTAACGCAGTACTGATGAAACATACCCGTGATAGGCATTAAGGACTGTTTTTCTACTGGACACTTAACTTGCGAAGAGCATAAACAAATTTATCAAGTTTACTGCATACTCTTTCTACATGTTCCTTCCAATTCAATTTGTTATCTATTACTATACCTAAAAATAAAGCTGATGATCCTAGTTGTAGAATTTTTTGTCCGCGTTAAATTTCTTGCAGCCCCGACTCCCCTCGTCAGCTTTATGATTTGAATACAGTTAAAAACGCTATAATGAGCCAACCTTAAAAGATAAACATTATGTCATCGTGAATTTTTTTGTAGAATTTTTCAATAGGAACAATTTCGTCATAAATAATTGTTACGTTATTGTAACCGTTTATGCAGCACAGCTCTTAAAAGGAATAACTTTTCTCCGTTTTATGCAACATTTTTCATTGATGCTCCGCTCCTATTGGCCGTAGCGTGATGTTACATAGTCTAAAGCCTTCCTCGATAAATGGGTTACCACCAAACATTAATTATTTTTTCAGTAGTTCTTGAGATTAGTGCGTCAAATAAACAAACTCTTCAGCATTATAATATTAGTATAGATATATATACAGAGAGCGACTCTTGTATTAGTTCATAACGAAATGTGCTGTGGGCTGCACAGTTGTAACTTGAATGACAAAACGTGCGTTTTTTCCACCGCAGTGCGCGGACTCGTGACTGCGTTTATTTTACCGTGCGGTAGAATAAACGCACCGCAAGGCAGTGCGCGCTCGCCCTTAGTTTGGATGACAATACACGATAAGTTGTGTGACGTCATTCTAAATCCAATATGGCGGACCATCCAAGATGGCGGAATAGTTATTTTTAATGCACTGCAATATGGGTACCAAATGAAAAGGCTTGCCGAGAATAATTAGAAAAATATTCTGACATCACTTTTAATCCAATATGGCGGACTTTTGAAGTTTTTTAGGTTTTCCTATAGCATGGGTATTATATGAAAGCGTTCGTTGAGAATAAAAATACAGGTTAAAAATAACTAAAAAGTAAAAAATTAATGAAAAGCAAAACACCTTTTTAAAAAAAAGCTTTTATTTAAATGCTCTAAAAACATAAAATCCTTTAAAATTTTAACTAAGTATCAACTTATAGCCTCATTATCATTATACGGGTAGTTCTACAAACTAAGGAATTTTTGGCGGCTCAGCCAAAATATGATAAAAAAATAGTTAATAACAATTTTTTTTTGGATGGAATACTATTAATTACAATTGTTTCTAGATGGTCACTAAAAATAATTAAGATTTACATTTCTTTTCTGAACAAAATCACTGTTGAAAGTGCCGAATTCTCAGGATCCTGCAGTGTCCCTCGTACAAATTTTAGTTCAAAGTGCGTCGTAATACATTTACTTCTACATTAAGGTCCTAAAAGAATCTCAAATTTATAAGTTTACTATTTTGCCTGGCTAGGTAGAACAATTACTATAATATTTTCTTTAAAAATATTGAATAAATCTTGTTTACATTTTGTCCCCACCATTTTATATCAGTATCCTGTTCGCTGTTGAATTAGCAAATATTCACTAGACTATTTGCCGTGCGCGTTCACCTTTCCACTGAGTCGTTAGTACCTACGAAAGAGACAAAGAATGGCATCTATCTATTCTCACCTAGCACGTTGTTTAGTGAGCCGAGTGCATTCGGTGAGTGAAGTGGTGTCGTAATCAGTGGAGTTCACAGAATCCTGATAAGATTTTTATTTACGAAATAAATAATGAGTATGACTAATTTTAGCGTATTGATATGTAAGATGCTAGCGCATAGGCCTAGTTTAAGTTAATTTTTGTTGAAAGTTATTAATTGATGTGTTTATTTTATTTTTAGACAGAAATTATCAGGAACCTGGCCTCTGGATCCTGAGCAGATCATATTTAAAATATTGTTTCTGTGCAATAATAGTATTTTTTTTACGTAAACATAAACCTACAAATAAATAATTTAATAAATAAATCGAACTTACTCTCGTAATTTGTTTATATACCTACAGTTATTTAGTTTTGGTGTTGGTCTAAGTAAAAGTATTCTTATAATTGTTTCGAAACATCGGATTAAAATTATAAAATAAACAAACATTTAATTGATCTTACAAATATTATATTTGAATATTATATTTTTTTACACAGGAAAAATGGCGCCAAAAAATAAACAGACCAAAGAAGAAATATTAGCGGCTGAAACAGAAAAAAGAAAGCAAAAGTATAACTGCGAAAATCTGGCAAACAAAAATAGTTTCCGAAATGGCGGCTCGTGAAAAAAGGCAAGCTCGTAAAAGTTGGAGGGTATACTCAGACAAATCCTACAAAAAGAAAAGTTTATCTAACCTAGACGGAGTATTTTCTCTAACAAACTGGTTCATCATATTCGTTTTTAACTAACATCATCTGATGAACCTGTAGGTCCTGAGTTCCGTGATCATGAACAACCTCAGCAAATAAATTTTGAGATAAATGTTCCTCAAACATTATCGCCACAGCCAAATCCAAGATTGAAATCAGCACGAGAATATCACCGGATGGGTTTACTAGAATACTCTGCAGGATCACGGCAAATATTTAAAGACGACTACGAAGTGAGGCGGAAAATTAAAGTTAAAAGGCAGATTTTTAAAATTTGTGAAATAAATGATTGTTCGCGATTAATTGAATTTATTATTTTTACTCGTCGCGTATTCCACAGAGCTTAAAGACGAAAGTCTTCAACCAGTGCGTCCTACCTGTTATGACTTACGGAGCCGAAACGTGGACACTCACGGTACGGCTGGTCCATAAATTTAAAGTCGCTCAGCGAGCTATGGAACGAGCTATGCTTGGAGTATCTCTGAGGGACAGAATCCGGAATGAGGTGATCCGGCAGAGAACCAAAGTTGTCGACATAGCTCATAGGATTAGCAAGCTGAAGTGGCAATGGGCCGGCCATATTAGCCGTCGAACCGATGACCGTTGGGGTAAACGTGTTCTTGAGTGGAGACCGCGAATCGGCAAACGTAAGGTAGGACGCCCTCAGGCTAGGTGGAGCGACGATCTTCGCAGGGTGGCTGGTAGCAGCTGGATGAGAGTTGCCGAAAATCGAGCTGAATGGCGTGCAATTGGGGAGGCCTATGTCCAGCAGTGGACTGCTATAGGCTGATGATGATGATGATGATGATGTTTTCCTCAGCTTCATGGTGACAATCTCAGTTTCCTGTGGCTCGATTTTTTTTAAATGGCCATAAATAAAAATATATTAAATATTTTGACTGTTTCCTTTAGGATAAGCTAAAAGACACTGTACTCTGGTTATTAGACTGAATTCCGCCCCCAGAATGTATAAAAATTGCCGGGCCGAAATCAGACTCGAATTCTTCCTTAGTTTGTAGAACTACCCATACACAATTTATATGATCATAAAAGCTTGTCGCGAGGTTTGCGTAAGTACGTATAAGTATTTAATTAAACTGAAACTTAGAGCATCTAAATAAAAGCTTTTTTTAAAAAAAAGGTATTTTTGCTTTTAATTTTTTACACAACTGCCCTAAAAATGGAGTGTTATGTTTTCAAGGTTCATGTTTGTTGTTTCTTTATTCCACCATAGCTTCTAAACAGCTTAACCGATATCAATGTATGTGGTATCTTTAGAAGGCTATTTTTTGTAATTAAACGATTGATTAAGCTTATTAACAATTATCACTTTTTGATAAGGCAGGCGTGTTTTTAAGTTTTTCATATTTTGTGTAGGTACCTACGTAGTTGTAGTCTAATTACCAAGTCTGTAAAAATATTAGGCTTGTGAAGTGCCCTAAATCTCGATCTCATTACAAAAAAAGGAAGACTAAGACCGCGCCCTTCCGCGCGTCCTTTAGGACAGCGGCCATGCGGCTTATCACGTTGCTAATTAGACTAATCATACACTTCCAACTGAAAGCACATTACGTCTATACCATTGCACCTATATGGTAGGATAAAGCTATATATATATTTTAAACTAAATGTTTACTGTACATTGAGCTCATTAACTAATCGAATCAATAGACTCGTCATCATGAATAACAAATACTTAACTAGACTAGTATAAACTTGATACAGTATATTGACCCATCCCATAGACTATCCAAACTCACAGCGTGGCGTCCATTTCCAAACAAATATCATAAGATTCATAAATGTAAGTTGAAATAAAATCGAATATACAGACCGCGTCACTTGAATAGCCTCACCTCATATTTCAGCAATTTATATTTATACAATATATAAATACGTACTTATTTGTCATATTTTGATTATTCGTCTACCGTGTATAACAAAACACGCACGAACCTTTACTAGCGTATCCACGGCGCGCGGCGTACCGCGCGTAAGTCGACACTTGAGTTATCTGTTCCACATGAATAGCCTCAGTTGACTTCCAACTGTTGCTGTTCCTCGCATTTGTTTGTTTTTAATATTCGATGCCAATTCATTGTACTAACAGTGTTCGTTTCATTTCATATAGTTTTTGGAGTATTATCATTATGGGTCGTGGTCGAAAATTAACGGATATCGAAATAGATAAATATTTTTTTATTTTGATGAACAATTGTCTCATCGCGATATTGCGCGTAAAATTGGTCGTAGTGCTAAAGTGATTAATAATTACGTGAAAGATAAGGAAAATTATGGAAAAAATTATAAAGGTCGCACAAAATTGGCTACTTCGTTACGAGAACGCCGATTTATTTTACGTGCAGCATCTAATTCTTCGAAGTCAGTGCGGCAAATGGCAAACGAGGTAAACACCAGTGCTTCATTATCTACAGTGCGACGCATAATAACCTCTTCATCATAGGGGAAGGTTCATACAGTTTTTATATTTCGTCTTATAGAATGCTCTCGGATATCGATATCTATTTTGTTTCATCAAAAATCAATAGTCTTACTATCTGACTCTATATAAAAAAATGAAATATGTGTAAATACACTTGTACGGCTTTCTAAAACACTTTAAAGAAAAAAAGAAAAATGTATGAATGTACCCCACATGCGGGGCACTTTCATACAGGCTATGGGGCAGATTCATACATGTGAAAAAATACACAAGTTGTGCATGAAATATTTATTTATTTATCAATATTGGATTTTCTTTCGAACATAAGGTGTGTTTCTGGATGTGCTTTAGAACTTCAAACAAAAATGCTCGAGTTTATCCAACCACTTCTCGTGGCTACGCCCAAAGAGCCTTCTGGAGCATCTTCTATGAAGTGGTCCCTAAAATGTACTCGTAGGAAGATGAATAAAGGCGGTATGTATGTGTTTCCACTTGCTTGATATAATACCACCAAATGTGACCAGCTCTCCTTTTTCGGCAGACATTATATGACCGACCTGTTTTTGATTCTTTTCAGCAAAAATGTTAGGTGTGCTCAGCACAGATGAGATGCCGATTCAAAATACGATCGGCAGTAAACTTGTATTTCCGGTATATATTGTCCAGGTTCTGGAAGAAAACATTCACTGCCTGAAACCGCATGATCTAGCAGCACTTGTATTTTCAGGTTTATGGAAACTGAAATTTTAAGGCCTTTTCGGAAACTTGCTAGCTCACTATTACTCCAACTTGTAAGATATTTAATCCTATTGGCCTTAGCAAATTCATGTATATTTATTGAAAAGATTCGATTCTGTTTTTGCAAAAACTTGCTGCGATGCCAATTCAGATATGAATACACGAGTTTCGCTACCAAGATCTTTTGTTTTTCGTAATTTTTTGATATGGCTTTGGAGTGTTTGTACAATAACTCTATTTTTGGATGCTGATTTCCGAAGAGAGAGTTTGCTGTCCACAACTTTATCGATAACTTTTAAAATTGCCTCTTCATCCACCGGTCTACTCCTAGTTCCCTTTTTATTGTAATTTCTGACCATAATCGTTCTACAAAACAAAATTATGGTATAACTTAAATTTTACAAACTAAAATAAAATAAAAAATGGAAGACAGAAGTGTACGGGGCAATTCATGCTGTATGAATGTGCCCCGTACACTTCTGTATGAACCTACCCCATCACAAGAAAATTAAATCAAAATATTGCTAGAAAAAAGGCAAGCATATATAAAATTATTCACAGGTTAATTCATAAACTTGACCCTATTATCTTTCAAATAAAATAGAACTGAATAATCCAGAGAGCAGCTTTTATAAAAAAAAAAAATTATAAGTGAGATCATAAAATTACTTACGCCTGGCCGAATCACGTTCAGTGTCACACCTACGCGAGTATCATACCGACTGCTTTCAAACTCCATGAGCAACCACACACATCAGTAAGCTACGCTAACACCCATAAGCCATTCTGTTGATGTGCACCTAACATCAGATATATCTAGTCTATGAAGGTGCCCCTTGTATGAATCTGCCCCACCTACCCCTACATCAATCGGAGAAAAATGAAGAAGAAACCCCGTTTGCGCGAGAGTCATGAAAAGGCCTGATTATCGTTTGCTAGATCACATATGTCCTGGACTGATCAGTGGTATTATGCTGTTTTTACCAACGAAAAAAAGTTTAATTTAGACGGTCCAGATGGATATTCATATTATTTTCACGATTTGAGAAAAGAAGAGAAAATTTTATCACGTCGTCATTGAGGAGGTGGTTCTGTAATGGTCTGGGGTGCGATTTCTTGTCACGGTAACATCAGTATTTATATTATTAAAGAAAAACAAACTTCTAAACTGTGCATAAACCTTCTTGAAGAAAAATTAAAAGAGATTCGTAAAGTTGTTAAAAAAAGAAAGTGGATTTTTCAACAAGACAATGCCCCTTCGCATACTTCACATGAATCAAAAAATTGGTTTAATCAAAATAAAGTTCAAGTTTTAGATTGGCCATCGAACTCTCCGGACTTGAATATTATAGAAAATGTTTGGGGCTATCTATCCCGCCAGTTATTTGCCTATGGACGCCATTTTAATAAAAACGCAGATCTTATACAAGAAATTCATAGAACTTGGAATAATTTTGTCCAAAATTACATTCGCTCGTTATATGATTCTATTCCCAATCGAATTTTTGATGTTATTAAGAGTAATGGAAAATATACAAAGTATTGAAATTATATTAAAATAAATTTTTTCTGATTTTTATTTTACTGAGGCTATTCAAGTGACACACCCAATTTGTTACTTCAGAGTGCAATTTTTATTACTTATTATTAATTGTCTAGTTTATGTAGTAAACTCGTAATAGTAAGCTAGTGTAATTTATTTATAAAATTATTGAAGCAATTGCTCTCATAGAATTGGATTTACAACAAATTTTGGGAGTGAGGCTATTTAAGTGACGCGGTCTTTACATAATCTTCCTCTTGTTTTGCGAGGGCATCAAAGCGAATACAGACACGCTTTCTACTTTATTTTAACGCAGACAATGTAGGTATTACTTTGGCAGTGCATTTCATGAGTTCTGACACCTGTCTTGCACAACAAATATTCCTTATGACTAAGCTTTAGCTGCAGCATCTAACTCCCTGAACACGTAGGTGATTTTCATGATGGCGAGCCATAAATCTTCGTCGCTAATCTCCCGATGGATGGTGAACCGAACTGTCTTGTTGTTGAAGTATATTGATTTCAGTATCACGCCCTCGTCGTTGGGCGTTTTGCAGTCACTCTACGGAGAAAAATTGTGTTTATAAGGAGGCCACACTGAAGGTTTTTAAAATAGGCCAGTAAGAAAATCACCCGATGAAAAATTTATTAAAATTTCGAATTAGGAACTCCTTGGGAATCTGCAGATGTGTAAGGGATTCATACGTCAATTGTCTTTACAAATTGGCGGCAATTTCAAAAGTGTTCGTGCTGCGTCGGAATGGATTTGAGTAAATAAAATTTTCGCTCAATGATGTATTACGACTTTCGTTGCGGTTTTACTCAACAACTTTGTTACGAAAGACTTGATTCGGGGTTTATCTCGATATGTAATAAATCACCCATCCACAAACTGATCGTAGCAAACGTAGCTTAACCTTCGATCAACCCGTACGGTTGTTAATTTTAGCCACGAGCTCCTTATTTTAGGGAAATTAGGACAGGAAACAGAGTCTCGTGTCAACATACTTGGAATTTGGACAATACTAGGGTGATTAGACATGGGCATTTCGGTCGGACAGTCTTTAACGCCACTCTTCAGCTGTATTATCTAGCATGCCTACGGATTGGTCAGCTAAACTATAAGCGTTTTGACAAAACAGACAATTCTCATATGTCTACAATTTAAGCCATAGTCATGAAAATAACTTATTACCTGCGTCTCAGCAAGGCAGACCTGTCCTAGTCTTTCCACCACCTTCGGCGCCGTCACTGAGCTGTGTTCTGGTATCCTCACGAGGATTATGTTACTGTGCTGACCCTCCACGTCCACCGTAAACGACTTCAGGAATAGGCCTGCGATCACTAGAACATCCATCAATTTTGTGAAATTAAATTGGTAGAAATACTTAGATATAGTATTTTTTGTTGGCCTCTTATTTTTTTTATTAAGGAACACCAACAGTATATAGCACCTGTTCAGCATTTGTTTTCAAACATAAGTAAAGGAAAAGATATTGGACAGAAGCTTCGTAAAAACTAAAAACATAGGGAGCTCAGAGGATTTTTGACCGAGCCTAAAATTAGTGGTTATTTCATTGATAATGTGAAAGTATTGTACAAGGTGTAACAGAATAAACGCAATACCTGAAAGTAATTGTCCCTAATTGACTACTGTATCGATTTCAGGAACTTTCAAAATTGTTTTTTTTTTTAATTATGTTTTTTGCAACATCTGCCAAATAACAATACTATTTCAAGGCAATAAGACTCATTTTTAAATGCATAAAGTAGTTGTAGTTAGTAGTTAAGAAAAATGTGTTGACCACACATTTTTCTTAATATTAACTATAATTATTTATTCAGGTAAGTAGGGGAGCGGTCCCCATTATGGGATGGGTTCCCAATATGAGATAGCAGGTTACTCCGGTTTACAAGCACCGCCATCTCTATTACGGGCAGTGAACTCCTTCCATTTGTTGTCCAGCGGCCATATTGAAACGCTCACGCGTCAGTCGCCATTCAGTTAGACGGGAGGTTGGTTCGCGCAAATACTCCGATTACGAGTTTTTTTAATAGTGAAGTTAGAAGTTTACTTTTCTTAAGGTAAGTTTGCTTTTTTGTTATTGTATGTGGTCCTGCAGTGTCTAAAAACATTTGTGTTGAGGTTCATGTGTTGATTCTTGCTAAAATTCAATTAGGTTTTGTTTTAAGACCACGTGTTAGCAAAATACGTAGTTGTCCTAATATGGGATACCTGGGTGTGCCTAATATGAGATATCTAATATTGGGGTACATGTATCCTAATATGGGATAAAATACTAGGTACATGTATTTAATAAAATATCATGGATTATAGTTCATTATCATTAGAGAAAGCGAGGGAAAGGTCTATAATCCACCACGCGTGCCCAGTGCGGATTGATAGATGTCACATGTCTGGGTTTTTTTTTAATGTTTTTATTTTCCTCTCATTGAGGAGGCCGTGTTGGCCGTGCTGATGATGATGATCATTAGAGGTACATAGAGGTATTTACTATACTTGCTAACCGATCAAGTTCTACCCAAAAAAAATTAAGATCCAAATGTGCTATGTGTAATTCTGATAAGATGCTGAAGTGCAGTGCAGTACAATGCAGTAAAAAATAAAGAAATGGGCTACTTAAAGGCCTCTCAATTTTTTAACGTCCCAAAGTCAACTTTGGAGCGTTATTGTAAAAGTGTCAATCCTATAACAGAGCTAACCTCTATGAAAATGGGCCGAAAACCAACTTTTTCAGAGGAAATGGAACGTGAGCTTGCAGAGTAATGCATTACAATGGTGTCAAGGTTCTACGGACTGAGAGCCTCTGACATCCGCTCTTTGGCGTTCCAACTGGCTATAAAGAATGGACTGCCACACCAGTTTAATAGAAGCAAGAATACTGCAGGCCGAAAGTGGATGAGAAACTTTCTAAAAAGAAATCCTCGATTGTCTTTTAGGACACCTCAAGCTACATCTGCTAATAGAGCCAAGGGGTTTTCAAAAGGGAAGGTAGACGAATTTAATGATATTTTGGAGAAAGAGTTGGCAAAAATTAATTTTGATCCAACAAAAATCTACAACGTTGATGAGACTGGCGTGACTGTAGTTCAACATAAAATGGAAAAGGTCTTATGCCTGAAAGGACAGAAACAGGTTGGTGGAATTTCGTCGGCGGAGCGGGGAGCTCTTATAACTCTAGTCACGTGTATGAGCGCGTCGGGGGTCTTCGTTCCACCCTTATTCATTTTCCCCAGAGTTAACATGAAGGAAGAGTTAAAAAATGGTGCTCCACCTGGCTCTCAGTTTGCGTGTCACAAATCTGGCTGGATACAACTCCATATCTTTACACAATGGATTGTTCACTTCATCAACACTGTCCACCCATCTAAAGAGTGTCCAGTTATACTGATCCTAGATGGACACTACTCTCATACAAAAAATATTGATGTCATTGACAAATGTCGGGAAAATGGTGTCATTCTGATATGCCTCCCCCCACATTCGTCTCACCGAATGCAGCCCTTGGATGTATCATTTATGAACCCATTCAAGACGTACTATGCCAAAGAAATCGACTCATGGCTAAAAAATCACCCTGGCCGCGTCGTGACTGCATTCCAAGTTGCAGAATTAGTTGGAAAGGCATACATGAGGGCTGCTACACTGGAAGTCGCCGTCAATGGATTCCGTAAAAGCGGAATATTCCCATTCGACCGCAATCATTTCAGAGACCACGACTTCGCTGTACAGGACGGCAACGATGATGACACTAACATGGATGTGGAAACAGCTCCAGTCCTATCTCCAGTTGCATCGCATACGGGCTCACCGACAATCCTGGCAACTACTAGTGCCGTTTCAGTGCACTCACCATTACCATTTCATTTCGCTGTACAGGACGGCGACAATGATGACACGAATATGGATGTGGAATCAGCTCCAGTCCTATCTCCAATTGGATCGTATATGGCTGTACAGTACGATGAAGCTGAAGACACTGGTATGAATTATGAATCATCTCTAGCTCCAGTCCCATCTCCAATCGCATCTTCTACTGAATCAGCAATGCCCCTAGCGACTACTAGTGCCGTACCTGCGCACTCGCCATTAGCATTTGCTTTAAACATGCGTTCGTCAAATTCCGGTGCTGATACGCCTTCGCTATCAGTTTCGACTCCTTCAGGTGTCTCGACTCTAGCATCGCTCGCCATGACTGCAGTCCAAAGTATAATCTCATCAGGTCCAGGTGCTGAAGCGGCTCCGCTTCCAGTCCTAACCCATAATGAATCAGCTACGGTGCCGTCGACATCAAATGACGAATTACCGGCTCCGCTTCCAGTCCTAGACCATAATGAATCAGCTACGGTGCCGTCGACATCAAATGACGAATTAGTTCATTCTCAAGTCTCGCGCAGTTCAAGGGCTCAAGCCCGACGAAAATTTTCCATAAAACCGGCTGAAATCAGTCCTTTTTCCACAATCCAGCGAAAAACCAAGAAACCTGATCAAGTATCACAGCTCCGAGGAGGAAAGCCTTTATTAGTCACCAGTTCACCATACAAAAATGTATTACAGGAACAACTGAATAAGAAGCAAGAAAAACCAGGAACATCTAAAAGTAAAACGAAAAAGGCGATGATTGCTAAAAAGAAATCTAAGACTGTTCAAAAAACCAAAACCATAAAGAAGAACAAGAAGATTACAAAAAAAAAATGAAAAAAAAGAAGATATCAGTAAAGAAGAAGATATTACAAAGTAGCTCATCTAGTGAGAGTGCCGATGAAGACCCATCACTGATGAGCTCAGATGAAAGCGAATGTAATGAAGACGTTGAATGCATATATTGCCTAACTGAATATTCAAATGACATTGCTGGAGAAAAGTGGATACAGTGCACAAAATGTTTTCGGTGGTGTCACGAGTTGTGTGCTGGTGTAGAACCGCATGTCAATAACTTCAATTGTGATCTTTGCCGAGATTAGTAGAAGATTATATGATTAGTACAATACTACAAGACTGATTGTGTTCGTAATTAATATACCTACCTATATATAAAATTATTTTTTTTTTTACTTGCAGCCTAATTACAACCCACAAAAATAGATAAATAGATTATTAGATAGATAAATAGATAGACAATTTATTATATAAACTATAATAATAATTAATTCAAAATTTAATGTTTTACATTGCCATGCAATTGTATTCTTCTAATTTTCATACATTTGAAACTACAAACAAAAAATTAAAAAATCATTATACATATATTAAAAAAAAAAAAAAATATTGACCAATAATAAACTGTTTCCTAATATGGGAAACCATATACCACAATATGGGATATCCCATTATAGGTGCCATACGCTAGGTGTTTCCTAATATGGGATATCCCACATTGGGAGTATATGGTATCCCATATTAGGAAACAGATTATTATTTGTCAATATATATGATTTTTTAATTTTTTGTTTGTAGTTTCAAGTGTATGAAAATTAGAAGAATACAATTGCATGGCAATATAAAACATTAAATTTTGAATTAATTATCTTGTTTTGAGCAGAACTACATTACAAGTTTCTTTTTTATTAATGTTCAAAAAAAACTATCCCATAATGGGGCCCGCTCCCCTAATTAGTTAGCTATAAAAAATAAGTTTTGGTCATTGCATTATGCTTTACAGTCAATTCTCTAATTGGCGGTGTACGACATCTTGCGTTAATTATGTTACACGTTGAATATTTATCTAAAACAACTATGACTAGAATCATGGAATTCTTTGAATATGCAGCAGGCAATGTGGTATATGATGTAGAAGTAGATCCTTAAACTGTGAGTACTGTGACAAATATAATTAACCAACCTTTAGCCATAATATTGGCTCGTTTGTGGTCCAGCTTGAGCTTGGGCACCACCTCATCTAGCGCTACGATGGCAGCGGCAGCCAACACGCCCGCCTGACGCATCCCTCCGCCGAGCAGCTTGCGCATGCGACGAGCTCTGCAAATCGGACATCATTTGGTGAAAAAAGAACCAATATCTACGGACGGTATAAACAAATGAACGTTGGTGAAATCAAATCTGTGATTTAATTAATAAAACTGCAACCAACTACATCGGGCTGTTTGAAAGTGAGCTCAGCATAAGCTTATTTTGCTTGTTATGTTCTCTGTCTGTGATAGGGAGTGGGCCGTGCAGCGACATCTACACCGCCACATGCGAACTACGCATCACACGGACGGCACGCATCCACAACTTGGAGGCAATGCCGGTAAATAGATGTCATAGGTCTTCGATTTTTTGGTCCTAGGACATGCCGGTTTCCTCGCGATGTATTTATTCCTCCACGGTTTTGACAGCAGTGGTGTTGATATCATTTACACAAAGTGCCTACGTAGAATCGAACCTACGACCTTACAACTCGTAAGTCGCTGTCATTACCACTGCTCTCAGTGAACTTGTTTTGAACTTTTTGCGACCAGTCACACGTATCACAATCACATCACGTAGATAGACGTCTAAGTAATCCCACACGCACCACATGGCCGTCAAACTCAGCCGTGTGGGCGATACCGAACAAATCAAGGCGACGAAACCATCACAGCCGGAGTGACTGCCTATCTGATCTCCACAAACCAGTAACTGGGTAACGCGATACACCTTGACTTTATCAACTGGTTGTCAGACTTTCGACCTTCTGACGACCCGTAACGACGCAACTGTCTAAGATCAAAGAAGAAATTAATGAAGCCGGGAACAACGGCTTAACGTGCTTTCCGAGGTACGAAGGGGTTTTGGTTGTGTAAAGATGGTCAGCAGGCATCCATGGACCAACCGCATCATGTGAAACTTAACCTGATCCGTCGATAAATGTGGCTGTTAACTTAGCCACTAGCCCCTCACTGCCTGTCTAGTATTTTTTTTCTATTATTATTTTTAGCTACCTGAAGACGCAAACGGCCACTACGAAAAAAAATGTAATAAATCTAAATAAAAAATAACAATTAGCAGACAATTCTCCCACAGTATCAGTTTTATAAATAGGTTTTAATCGCAGGTACACATCAAATTAGGTACTTTTATCTTTTCATTAACACTGGCTTAATTGTTTTAATATAAATACTTCCTTTTTTATTATTTGAATGACATTCAAAAATTATATTAGGATTAGGTATGGTAGATAAATAAGTCGGAAACAAATCTGTGACGAATATTGCAACCACGCAGTCACCGAACCGCATCTTATCCGGTTATTCCCGTTCGCCACCGCCAGTATTGCCCCCTCCGGTGGCGACTGGGAATTATTCTAAAAAAATATCCCAGTCGCCACCTCCGGGTGGCAAACGGGAATGTTGGTCAGTAAAAATCCCAGTGGCCACCCCTAATAATAGTTAAAATAAATGCTATATCTTTATATTTTTTTGGAATGATTTTAAAATAATTACCGACGTCACAGAATGTTTAAAGTAAATGAATTGTTTAGTTAGGTACCTTTATGTATCTAGATATATATGCATTGAAATTTAGGCAATAGGTACGGTTCACTATAATATTTTTCCTGAAATAGCCGTAAAATATAATTTTGTATGAAATCAGTTAACACAAAAGGATGCTATTATCACTATAATAAAGCGGTTTGGGAGAAGGCCCGTAAACTTCAAATTACAAAATCAAAAGATGTGAAGAAAATAAGAGAGGTTGCACTAAGTGCAGTTCTACCGTTATTGCCTGCACACGAAATTTCAAACGGCTGGAAGTATATTACTCGCTACAGTACACAAGAGGAGGATTTAAAAAAATTCAGAAAATACTTTGAAGAACAATGGCTGAAGGAAGAATTTATTCCAATTTGGTGTGCTTACGGAGAGCAGCATAGGACCACTAACTTCTTGGAAGCTTGGAATCACAAATTAAACCAAGAAATTGGAAAAAAGAACCCTAATATTATTCATTTATTAAATGTATTGGTTAAAGATTCCGCATATTTCAATGTTTGTGATAACATTAATAAAACCAAAATGACACCTACTACTTAGTGCATACTTTTAATTTTGTTAAAAATATTTTTTTATTAGGGCAGAGTAATACTTTATTTGTTTTGTATATTTTCTAATAATATTTTTTTTCCTATAGAAATGATTGTTGACTTGTTGATGTGATTGTTTAGAATTTGTATAAAACTTGTTGATTTTGGAAATGAAAATGTAGATTTAAGAAGGCGGAGAATTGTTTTTTCAAGTATATTTTAAGAAATATTTTATATTCTATTGAAAGTACCTAATTATCTGTGATTTTGGATTTGTGTTTAAAATAGTTGATTTTGAAAATAAAAATAGTAAAAAATAATGTTTGTTTAATTTTCTACCAATTTATAAATATTGTAACTCTCTCGTTTGATTAACCCTACGTACTTCTATTTTTTTATCAGAAATTTAATAAAATTAACATTCTTTGTCATTCCAAAAAAATATAAAGATATAGCATTTATTTTAACTATTATTAGGGGTGGCCACTGGGATTTTTACTGACCAACATTCCCGTTTGCCACCCGGAGGTGGCGACTGGGATATTTTTTTAGAATAATTCCCAGTCGCCACCGGAGGGGGCAATACTGGCGGTGGCGAACGGGAATAACCGATCTTATCGATAGATAAGTAGGTATGCACCTGTGGATTTCTAGATGACTAATATTATTGTGTAGTTAAGCTGTGTTTGATTGTAATCGCCTTAAAGCAGTCTTTCCCAACGTGGGCGATAACGCCAATATATAAAACACAATATACAAATAATCCGAATTGTACATTCCTATACCAATCGGCTGGTTCTATAATACTTGTTCTTGCTTGTCGAGTACGATTGGGCGTCGAATGAGATAAACGAGTTTATGCACGTTTGTCTTATTCCTGTTGGTGCGTGCTGCTTATGCAATCCTATATAAACGACGTAAATTTATTTTATTTTCATTTGCGGTTTCGCGCATAATATGTAGATAAGCAGTACTTGATTTCAACACTTACGTATTTCTTAAAACAAAACAATGTCGGAAGTAAAAAAAACCGGCCAAGTGCGAGTCGGACTCGCGCACCGAGGGTTCCGTACAAACCTGTAGGTATTTTCGGTTTAAAAATATATATATTTTTTAATTTTTATATTTCAGTTGATTGAATGTAAGGTAAATTGCGGTTTACGATTTATGACGTTTTAAAAAAAAACTACTCACTCGATCTCGTTCAAACCAATTTTCGGTGGTAGTTTACATGGTAATGTACATCATATATTTTTTTTAGTTTTGTCATTCTCTTATTTTAGAAGTTACGGGGGGGGGGACCCACATTTTACCACTTTGGAAGTGTCTCTCGCGCAAACTATTCAGTTTAGAAAAAAATGATATTAGAAACCTCATTACCATTTTTGAAGACCTATTCATAGATACCCCACACGTATGGGTTTGATGAAAAAAAACATTTTTGAGTTTCAGTTCTATGTATGGGGAACCCCAAAATTTATTGTTTTTTTTCTATTTTAGTGTGAAAATCTTAATGCGGTTCTCAGAATACATCTACTTACCAAGTTTCAACAGCATAGCTCTTATAGTTTCGGAATAAAATGGCTGTGACATACGGACGGACGGACAGACAGACAGACAGACAGACAGACTGACAGACAGACAGACATGACGAATCTATAAGGGTTCCGTTTTTTGCCATTTGGCAACGGAACCCTAAAAACCGACCAAGTGCGAGTCGGACTCACGCACCGAGGGTTCCGAACAAACCTGTAGGTATCCTCGGTTTATGCATAAGGTTTATGTTTATGAAATTAAATGTTTTTTTTTTAATTTTTGTATTTGAGTTGATTGAATGAAAGGTAAATTGCGGTTTACCATTTATGACGTATTAAAAAAAAACTACTTGCTTGATCTCGTTCAAACCAATTTTCGTTGGAAGTTTATATGGTTATGTACATCATATATTTTTTTTAGTTTTAAAATTCTCTTATTTTAGAAGTTACGGGGGGGGGGACACACATTTTACCACTTTGGAAGTGTCTCTCGCGCAAACTATTCAGTTTAGAAAAAAATGATATTAGAAACCTCAATACCATTTTTGAAGACCTATTCATAGATACCCCACACGTATGGTTTAGATGAAAAAAAAACATTTTGAGTTTCAGTTCTAAGTATGGGGAACCCCAAAATTTATTGTTTTTTTTCTATTTTATTGTGAACATCTTAATGCGGTTCACAGAATACATCTGCTTACCAAGTTTCAACAGCATAGCTCTTATAGTTTCGGAGAAAAGTGGCTGTGACATACGGACGGACAGACAGACAGACAGACAGACGGACAGACAGACAGACAGACATGACGAATCTATAAGGGTTCCGTTTTTTGCCATTTGGCAACGGAACCCTAAAAAGAAGAGATGGCAATACTCTGCGGAATATATTAAATTCGGATTTATTGAAAATCCCACAAACCCGTCGTCGCCTTTGTGTCTTCTATGTCTAAAAACATTTTCGAACGAAGCAATGAAGCCTTCAAGACTGCAAGATCATTTGAATAAAATGCATCCAGTTATGACAGAAAAGAATGTAGCATATTTTCAAGACCTAGAGAAGAAGCATAATACTCAGCCAAGTGTATCAAAACTATTTTCGGCGGCTGCTAAGCAAGATGACGACGGACTTCGAGCTTCGTACAATATCTCTTTGTTAATTGCTCAAAAAGGCAAACCACACAACATCGGAGAAGAGTTAATTTTGCCAGCAATAAAGGAAGTAAAAACTACTGTGCTTCATAAACCGGCCGCAGATATTATCCGAAAAAATCCTTTGAGTAATAATTCTGTGCAAAGACGAATTGATGAAATGGCTGAAAACATTGAAGAATCATTGTGCAATCATCTGAGGACTAGTCAATTCTCAATTCAGCTCGATGAGTCCACTTTACCAACTAATGAAGCGTTGTTGCTATCTTACGTGAGGTTTATTAAAGATGAGAAAATACGTGAAGAACTATTGTTTGCCAGAAATTTGGAGACAGATACAAAAGGCGAAACCATATTCAATACATTGGAAAAGTTTTGTGAAGAGAAAGAGATTCCTTTGAAAAATATTATATCAGTTGCTACGGATGGCGCTCCGGCTATGACAGGGCGCCATAAAGGCTTCATAGCATACTTAAAGAATAAAATTCCAGACGTCCTTGCTATACATTGCGTTATTCATAGACAACATTTGGTTGCTAGAAACTTAAGCGAACGAATATTTCAATCACTGCAATATGTCATCAAAGCAGTCAATAAAATCCGTAGCAGCTCTTTGAATGATAGATTATTTCATCAGCTTTGTGTTACTAATGACGAAGATTTCAACCGTTTGTTGCTTCATACTGAAGTTCGTTGGCTGTCAAGAGGCAATTGTCCGATTCGATTTTACAACCTGTTTGACTCTATGATAGAGTTCTTGGAAACTAAAGATACAGAACTGCGCAACAAGCTCATAACATTAAAGAATGATATAGCTTACATGACAGACCTGTATAAAATCTTCAACGACATGAACCTCCAGCTGCAAGGCGATTAACTAAATTTAATGAAAACAAAAAATGTCGTAGCTGCTTTCGCAGCCAAACTGCTTCTGCACAAAAAGAATATGGGCAGACGTGAGTTTCACAATTTTCCGAATTTATCAGTATACTGCAGCAACGACGACTTGTTTGCCTACTGCCAACATTTGGAAAACCTCCACATTGACTTCACCGAACGATACCAGGACATTTTAAACTTGGAAATACCAGACTGGGTGTTGGATCCGTTTTCAAATGTCAACACAGCAATGTCACCTCAGCTGGAAGAAGAACTTATAGAATTGACAACAAACGAAGAAATAAAAATCAAGTTCAAAAATGGATATCAAGAATTTTGGCTACAAAAACCGATCCCGCAATTGTACCCTGGATTGTGGTCAATTGTTCAACGATTTTTGATAGCATTCCCATCATCGTCATATTTGTGTGAACGTGGATTTAGTGCTGTGGCAACGCTGCGTACTAAAAAGAGAAATCGTTTGCGTGTTACCGAACGTGGCGACTTGCGGCTGTTTTTGAGTAAATTGGAACCTGATATCAACAAACTTATTGAACAGCATCAGATTCAACCTTCACATTAGTTTTTATATAAGAATTGATTATGTTTGTTTTATTTTCAATAAAAGATACTCTGTCCGAATACTATAAATTTGCGTTTCAATAATCAGTTATAAGTACTTAGCGGTTTTTAAGTATGTTTAAAAAGGGGGGCGTTAAAAAATAATTTATTCTTAAAGTGGGCAGTAGACAAAAAAAGGTTGGGAACCCCTGCCTTAAAGGCTTAGTGGGTTCTTAATTGTCATTACCTATTTCGCGGCTTATTTCTATTTTTACATTAAATATTGTATTTTGGGAATCTCCCAAGTTGATTGTAAAACTTATAATGATAAAGAGAAGATCATCAGTTAGATCCAATTGCTTGGTTTCAAAAATCGTGTTGGTTCGAGTCGCGGGACCCTAGTCAGGAACGAAGTTCTTTACGCTTTTTCTTCAACTCCAAATGTAACGTTGTTAAAACTCATCTTAAAAATATTCAAACTTTATTTTGACCTCACTTTCGGCTTCTGTACCCTCGAAAACCTTGATAACGACACCCATGATGAAAAATATGAAAATTTTCACAGCCCCCGGCTAAATCACGAAATGAAAGTGGTTGAACTATGATATTTGATAGTAATTACTACTGATAGCGTACTACGCAATTACCCCGCCGAGCAGTTGTTCAGCACGCCCTTAGGGCCTTATCACACTAGCGGTTCACGAGCGTCTTCAAAGCGGAGCGATTGCGCAGCGAATACGTCGCGGACGCGTAACGGGTTCGCCACGGATAGAACCGTCACTGAGTGTATTGCACAGACGCCAAACATCGAACTACCCGAAACTGTAAAATTTTGCCAATCAATCTTGAAACTAATACTTGAGCGATAAAGTTGAAAACCTCTTAAAGAAATTTGACAGATTGTAGTAGCTTTATGTCTTTACGTCATAAACTCGTCGCAAACAGGCGTCGAAAATGTTGCCTAACCGCCACGCGCCCGCGGCGTCTTCGCTGTGCTGCCGCGACGTGATCGCGACGTATTAGCTGCGCGCCCGCTCCGCTCTGAAGACGCTCGTAAACCGCTAGTGTGATAAGGCCCTTAGATAGGAATATGATCATGACATCATCACGCATCGGCGTGTTGGGATTACTGTTATAAGTAGTTTTGACATTCGAAAAGTGCTGATTTGTTTGATCATTTTCCTGGTATTACACAAATTAATTTGGGTTAGGCGCAACATGTTTTTTTTATTGCATACTTCCCTAGTAATCGTCTTCTCGGTAATTACCCCTTTTATTTTCCCCCTTACGTAGAAACTATTCAAAACAATACTAACTGGTCAATAAAATGATAAGAGCCGACGAGCGCCGATCCGACAGGAGCCGACAGTCCCTTGCTAAAGCAGACGGAGACACTGTCACAGTCCCGGACCACTCTGCTCGGCTCCTCATTCAGGTATTCACAGGCGTTGAACAGCCTCGCCCCGTCCATGTGGATGGGCAGGTTGTGGCGCTTGCAGATGACTGATAAGTCGTCCAGGAACTTTATAGGTAATGCCTGAAATGTAAACAATTTTATGGAGTTGGTCATGTCGTTTTGTGCTTGATGAGTTGATCTAATGATTGGGTACTGATTCCCCTTATGAGTGTGGAATTAGATGTTTTTGAAGATGTGTATCTTTATGGCGTCAATATAACAAAGGGACATTAAAATTAGGTAGTCACAAGTTTCGCAAGCCTGAACTCTTGCACCACTAAATTAAGTCTGTTAAATTTCGAATAACCCGCAAACAAGAATTCTATTTTAAACAACAACTTCCTACATATACCTATTGAATGCTGTTATTTGGAAAGGTATGCTTTGAGACACCAAAATATCAAATACCGTGCTTAAGGCATGACATGGACTATAATAATTTGATATAAGTTTAATAGATTATCTATCACACAATCTAGATGCAAATTAGTGACTTTATTTGCGTGTACCTAACTACGCAAGACGTAGGACCTAGATCTAGACTATTAGGTCCTATGTCTTGCGTGCGAGATTACGTGTTTAGGTACTCACATATACATATGTGGGTGAATTTGTGCATGTGCTAGATTTGATTGAGATATCAATATACTGAATGCATTATCAAAATGACCGTTGCTTATCAAATATATTGTAGTTATTATTTTAATATTCTAACACTAGCAAGCTAAGGTGCAGCCAATCTATTCATGGGTGCCACTGACCTTACCACCGCAGACGTTGTGGGTATTCTCCACGGAGACGAGCGAGGTGAGGGGGTCGTGGGCCCTGGGCGCCTTAACCGAAGGTTTCTGTTGCCCCCACAAGCATGTTACTAATGGTTCTCTTACATCCAGGATTTACCGGAGAACAGCACAAGGTGAAGCAGACGCAATACTCTCTATCGTCTATTTCTGAATGAGGCAATATGATAGAGGTACCATAGCGTTTGGAACAGAATTCTGAACCGCAATTTCCGTTTCGTAAACGCTTACACTATGCCACAACGACTTAACACGATCCAGACCTAGTTATAAGTAGCTGAAAAGGTGCTGCCAGAACACCACACATCCTTTACTAGAAACTGTTGCTTATGAAACCTCCTTTGTATGTATTTCACATCATGAGCAGTTTAAAAAAACATTTCAAGGCCATGAATAACAATTTAGAGAGCATACTGACCTTCCCGCCGCAGACATTTTGTGTATTCTCAATTGCTACCAAGGAAGTGACAGGTTCATGGACATCAGTCCCTCGGAATCGGCTCTCCAGTTCAGCCAGGTCAAAAGTGCCGTCAGGTTTGTTAGTGATCGTCGAGAGGAGGACGCCGGCCACGTGGGCAGCACCACCTGGGTAATGATTGTTTTGTTACGTAGGAAATTATGGTACCTAAGGTTAAAGAATCAACTTAGCATAAGCATAACCACCCTATAATGTACCCACACTGCAGCGACAAAGGCCTCATTTTGGTAAGGGTCAATTTATACTAGCGCAGAGTCAAAGCGCATCGAAGCGTCAAATTCTTTACAACTAAAGCGAAGCCGCACGAGTGTGCGTTACGCTGTGGAGTTAAGGTTGAATTTGTTATGATCAGTTTTGGATAGACGCTTCGATGCGCTTCGACTCTGCGCTAGTATAAATTGACCCTAAGAAGGAGTGGGCCATATCCACCACACAGGCAGATGTCACATGTCTTCGAATTTTTGGTTCCAGGGCATGCCGGTTTCCTCACGATGTTTACCTTCACCGTTTTGAGAGCAGTGGTGGTGAAATAATTTACTCAAATCGCGAAAAAAATAATCTGCTGTCGTCTTTTTTTTACCATTAAAGTTTCACTGCTGGACCCATTCTATTCTCTTTCCACCACTCTCTGCCCAGAGCCGCCAAGGACCAAGCAGTTCCCATAATAAAAGTTTTTCATACTGATGAGTAGGTAGAATTACCCCCTATGATGATTTTCAATTATTTCACTTGTTTATACTGATTACACCGACCTAGTGATTATCATTATAGGCACGTGTGAGGTTAATAAGTTCTTATCAGTATGATGATACAGCAACATATCAACATTGGGTAAATCCTTGTCTAATATTGCGTCACGTTTTGAACAATTCCGGTGAAGCAATCAATATCATTTACCTTGTTCATATTTGTAGATGTGTGATAGGTTGCCGACGAACGCTTCAGAGCCACGCTTGTTACAATGGACCATTACTGAAACAAACATGATAAATAAGTTAAACAATCATTATCCGCCGATATGAATCATTATATAAGCTTATTTTTTATAGCTCTAGATAGTACAGTGCTTAATGTTGCTATGCTGCGTGTCGCGGGTTCAATTTCTGAGCGGAGCGATGTACAGACGCCATCACATCAACTTACCTCAATCTGTCAAATTTCTTTAATAGATTTTCAACCTTATATCACAATAGTGGAAGGTTAATTTTCGATTGGTAAAATTTGACAGATTGGGGTGGCTTGACCTGCTGGCGTCTGTACCTACATCGCTCCGAGATGTGACGTGTTTTCATGAAAACTATTTTACTAGCGTTTTGGGGGACTGTCTTAAGTAATCTTGCTGATTCCTGCGGCTGATTCAGCAGAATTTGAAAAAATGACCTTGCAAGAAGGTGGACCGATGACCTTGTTAAGGCCGCAGGAATCCGCTGGATGCGGGAAGCACAAAATCGGTCGAACTGGTGGAGCTTGGGGGAGGCCTATGTCCAGCAGTGGACGTCTTTCGGCTGAAATGATAATGATGATGACCTTGCATTTATTTTTGATTGATTTATTTTGTTTATGGGTTCGTTATTAAGTAACAACAGGGTCGATCGTTCAGCTTAACTTACCCTTGCCACGGTCAGTCTGTGGTTGGGTGACCGTTTTTACATACCGAGACGCCGTCGTGTCTCAGAAAGCACGCTAGGCCATTTAAAGGTTGCTTACCATCACGCACCGACTTTTAGGAGCCGAGCAAAAAGGAATTAAGTCAGAAAGAACAAGAACACAAAGCGATAGCCAAATTACAGTGCGGGCGGGCGACGCGCGACTGGTTGGCACTCGGGAACAAGAAATTTCACGCGGGCGAAGTCGCGGGCATCAGCTAGTGTAAAATAGTCTTTAGCTGCACACGGTTATACTAAAAGCCGACCCCAACTGAGTTCGATAAAGGCAGGCGGATGATGATTTGTTTGTTTTTAGGGTTCCGTTGCCAAATGGCAAAAAACGGAACCCTTATGGATTCGTCATGTCTGTCTGTCCGTCCGTATGTCACAGCCACTTTTTTCCGAAACTATTAGAGCTATGCTGTTGAAACTTGGTAAGGTGTATTCTGTGAACCGCATTAAGATTTTCACACAAAAATAGAAATAATAACAATTTATTTTGGGGTTCCCCATACTCAGAACTGAAACTCAATTTTTTTTTCATCAAACCTACTCGTGTATACCCCACACGTGTGGGATTGATGAAAAAAAAAATTGATAGGTCTATGGATAGGTCTTCAAAAATGGTATTGAGGTTTCTAATACATTTTTTTTCTAAACTGAATAGTTTGCGCGGGAGACACTTCCAAAGTGGTCAAATGTGTCCCCCCCCTCCCCCGTAACTTCTAAAATAAGAGAGTGATAAAACTAAAAAAAATATATGATGTACATTACCATGTAAACTTCCACCGAAAACTGGTTTGAACGAGATCTAGTAAGTAGTTTTTTTTTTAATACGTCATAAATCGTAAATCGTAAACCTTTCATTCAATCAACTCAAATATAAAAATTTAAAAAATGAAAACATTTAATTTCATAAACATAAACCTTATGCATAAGCCGTGAATATCTACAGGCTTGTACGGAACCCTCAGGTGCGACTCCGACTCGCACTTGGCCGGTTTTGTGATTATACGTGTTGAAAACTGCGAAGTTATTTGAATAACTTGGCGGAGCAATCGTAACGGAGGGAGTGGGCTAGCCAGAAAGCGGGCCCAGTTCGGGTTAGTTGATGCCATGACTCTGAATTTTTGGTTTGGTCTTGCTGGTTTCCTCACGATGTTATCCTTCACCGTTTTGAGAGCCACGGTGAAGAAATAAGTTACGCAAAGTAGCTAACTTGACTGCATTTGAACCAACGGCGTACAACTCGTAAGTCCCCGACCATAACTACTAGGCAATGACTAATTCTCTATGCTACTAGGCCACCAACGCCCTTAAAAAAGAGAGAGGAGGCCTGTGTCCCAGCAGTGGGAACATTATAGGCTGATTATGTTATGAGAGCCATAGACTGTTATCTTCTGCCTTCATCAGAAGTCAGAGCAGTTGAACAGTAGCGTTTGTTACGAATAAAGGATACCTATAGGATGGATATGTATATGTGCGAGGACCTTGAGTCAGGCGTCACTATGCCAATAAATTATTTAGCAATATTGTTAGTGCGGATTGTCCGGTCGTCAACTGCTAGTCAGCGTACCTAATGGTCAAGCGCGTAAGTTACTCAATTCACAAGACGATTGCAAATGATTGTGGCCATCCCGTCATTTGTCAGTCAACACACGTGCATAATCATCTTGTAGGTAGGTACCACCAGGATGTATCGTGTTTATTCATTGAAGTTTTTGAAGTGAAAACTTCTTTAGCGTTGTTGTCAGGCGTTGTGCACTTTTTTTGTAATGGGTAAAAAATGTTAAACTCGCGTCAGGACACGTGACCTGATGACGGACGGAGAGTGATTTTTCTGAGAGATAAACTTTTAAATTTTCATGTTTGTGTACGATAGTGCAATAAATAAATATTGTATTCTACCACATAAATGCCAGTACTTTTTACTGATAATTAAAGCAATTCGTGCAAAATTATTCCTTAACAATTCCAAAATATCAAAAATGCACAACGCACAGTGTTTTATGAAGACCATTTTTCGGACATTGCTTTTTTATATAAAAAGCTGATAGTTTAAGTTATTTAAATGCAATATTTCGTATCCCCATTTCACTAGTATGTTTAGTTTTTGAGATATAATTTTTTGAAAATCGTCTTTTTTTCAACCGGGTATTTAGAAAAAATATCATATCTCTGAAAATAAATATGATACGCAATTGTGATCTTAGAAACATCGATGGCGTTTTTGATGCTCCATATTTTAGAGTACAAATAAATCTTAGAACTTCGTTAGATTCGGACTTACACGAAGTTTTTCGTTTTTCGTTTTTATTTTTTTTCTCGGTAGTTCCACCGTATTTGGAAAAGTTATTTATACTAAAATTATGCCCTCCATCTTTTCTACATACCACATAAATAACACATCCTAATTGCGTGGAATCTAGAATTTATTCCAAATTAACTGTTTTTGCTAGGGCTGTCGCTTTCTAATCTGAATGTTGATGACTCCATTTTTTTTTAATGGTACGTATTGGTTATTAAAATGTCGACTATTAATCCTAGGAACTTAGTTATATCCAGACTTATAAAAGGTTTTTAGTTTTTTATTTATTTTGTTCTCGATAATTCCGTTGTATTGGAATAAGTTATTTATACTGAAACTACACTTTGCCAGCAACTTCGTTCGCGCATATTTTCATAAAAACTTTAACACCCTTTAAAACTGAATTTTGACGGTAGTTTTGACAAACGAATAACGGTACGATTCTATTGTCACAAAATTCTCTAAACTAAACTAAAAATTACTTAAATTTGGTTTATCCCTGTCAAACAACGATTTTCTATTCTGAAATAGACTAAAAGTGACACAACTAAACTATATTTTAGTTTGATAGCACTAAGATTGCACTGAATTATTAGTTTAGTGAAAATGTCAATTTTGCTATTCTGAGTTTGCAGGTTTTCACCAAAAATTTTGACTTAATAATTTATTTTAACTAAATCTGACTATTTTTAATCGCAATTAAAAAAGTGTCGAATAAAACTAGTGATCATGAACTAAAATTCACACTAAGGCCTCGCCTTCACGGGCAAAGACACTACTGTATTTTTTGTTTTCCTTTTCTTTTGCTTATATCTCGAAAATGGCGTGTCCTATTACAAAAATAATGAAAATTTCGACCCCCTTTAAAATCCCTGCACATTTAAATCTCATCACGTGGGAAATATTTTTTTACAAGTACCACGTTGCGAAGCCAAAAGAAAAAAAAGTTGAGTCGCGATTGTCAAATTCGATTTTAGTCATGTCAAAATAATTTTTATATTTAGAGATTTTTTCTTGCAGAATAGCGTTACAATTCTCATAGCCAAAAGTAAGGAATTTTAGAGATAGTAAGTTCGGTGTACAACAGAATCGGCAATGACAATCATTATTTTGATTTGAATTTGTGCTAAGTTTTAAGTTTATTAACCTAAGAAATAAGATTCCTCCATACGATCTTTAAAAACCCCTAAATTGTTCTTTTGGAGGTAGTTCTGAAAATCAAAAATGACATTAAAATGTAAATATGTGCCCTGCCCACTGCCCGTTAAGTTTGGCGATTCTTATAATTGTGTGGATAACTTTGGTATAAAATAGACATAACTTCAGATCCGGATATGAACTAATATAATATGATCGCGTGACAACCCTAACGACGTAGAATACGGATTGAACTTAAAAATGTTGTGGTTTCTAGATTCCACGCAATTAGGATGTGTTATTTTTGTGGTATGTAGGGAGGATAAAGGGCCTAATTTTAGTATAAATAACTTTTCCAAATACGACGGAATTACCGAGAAAAAAAATAAAAACTGAAAACTGAAAACCTCGTATAAGTCTGAATCTAACGAAGTTGCGAGATTTATTTGTACTCTAAAATATGCAACATAAAAAACGCCTTCGATGTTTTTTAGGTCACAATTGCGTATCATATTTAGTTTCAGAGATATGATTTTTTTTCTAAATACCTGGTTGAAAAAAAGACGATTTTCAAAAAAATATATCTCATAAACTAAACATGCTAGTGAAATGGGGATACGAAATATTGCATTGAAATAACTTAAACTATCAGTTTTTTATATAAAAAAGGAATGTCCGAAAAATCGTCTTCATAAAACACTGTGCAACGTTAATATTCAAGTTTTCACTCCCGGAGTGCATCTTGTCGTTTTTTTTCTGGTAGTTATATTTCTATCGGTAGATTAGTGTAGTGGTTGCTTTCGCGTTAGGGTCGGGGGTGCAATTATGTAACAAAAGAAACTGTCGCTTCCGCCTACGGACACCAGCACCATAAATGCGTAACACACTACCTATCAAAATCTGAGTCTTTTAAATAGTATTGCGTCATAAGACCGAATAATTTGTCTTCTCAACAACTTAACTCTTTCAGTCACGCTTTTACATTAAGAATATTTTGAAACTAAAACTGTCATAAATTCAATAAACCACGAATCGGTCTCTTATTATGATTCAAGCTTGATGATTCAACCGATTGTGGCTAAATGGCACAGACTTTAATAAAATGGAAAAGAGGTGGTTAGTGATACTAAACACCAAGACTGAAAGAGTTAAATAACGCTATGAATTAAACGCGTTGTAGACCTGTCAAAATGAAAGGCATTGCTACTGTTAGTGTTTTACGCAACTACCCCGTCGCCATTTTAATGACGGGACTATTATTTTTTCTTCAGAATTATTGTCCTACAATCTTGACAACCTAATATGTATGTGCCCTTACTCTACCTCAAAATAATTTTTCAAAGACCATTTACAATGTGTTTTCTTAGAAACACTGCGGAAACCAACAGACGACCCGTCGATCCATGTTGCTCTGGTATTTGTCCGTTAGCATTGCTTACTGCATGCACTAACGGGCAGTTTTGTATACCCAGTGCTCAGGAAATAAGAGACCAGCCTACATAGGTAATATTATTTAGGTAGGTTTAGAATAGTTGGATATTAATGTTAAGCAATAACAGCCGCAAGTGTCGGTCGATCAGGTTAAGCTAAGCTTGACTCGGCTGGTCCGTGGATGGGTGACTAGTTTTACCGCCTTATCATTAGAGTTTTGACAGCTGTTGTAGGTAGGGTTGCCAGGCGTCCGGATAAAGCTGGGCCTTCAGGCTTTTTAGTTGCATGTCCGGCTAAATTACATGGTGTCCGGCCTGTCCGGCATTTTGTTAGGCATTTTAAATAATATGATAATTTTTATCTAAAGCGAACTAGCACTGTCCTCCCCGCATTATTAGTACTCAATTTTAAAAGATAATGAGCTTTTAAAGGAGGTGTCTGCCAACTAAAAATATTAAAATGTATTTACTTCATTCGTCTTTTATTTAGTTTTGTTTTAAGATTTAAAAATTTAAGGTGTCCGGCCTTTTTACCCAAATGTCCGGCAATACTGACAAGTTTGTCCGGCTTTTCGGTTTTATGTACTGGCAACCCTTGTTGCAGGTCTTCCAAAGTCTGGCAATCAGTGTTAGCAAAGAGTACCTATCGTATCACCCAGTTACTAGGTTGTGGAGGTCGGATAGGCAGTCGGTCCAAGTGAAATTCTGGCATTCAGCTGCATTCTGTCAGACTGTAATCTAACCCCTACATATTTGGGCACGCCACAATTGCGGCGGTAAGTCCCCTCTTTGAGGAGTGGATAGAGAGGCGTCACGGCTTCCTCACCTTCCGCCTGACGCAGGTTCTCACCGGGCATGGGTGCTTCGGTGGGTTCCTGTTCAGGATAAAGCGGGAGGAAACGTCCGGGTGTTTCCATTGCGAGGATCGTCTGGAGGACACGGTGGAGCATACGGTGGAGGTGTGCCTTGCCTGGGCGGAGCACCGCCGTGTCCTCGTGGAGGCGATCGGCAGCGGCGACCTCTCGCGTCCGGCCCTGGTGCGAGCCATGGTACGGAGCGAGAGGGAATGGGAAGCCGTCACCTCCTTCTGCGAAGCAGTAATGCTCGCGAAGGAGGAGGCGGGGCGCGTGAGGGAGTGGCAGTCTCTGCGCCCTCACGTCCCTAGCCGCCGCAGGAGGAGACGCCCCGGGCGTCGGGAGTCCATAGCGGACTCCCGGCCACCGTAGGCGCGAGCTTGCGGGTGGCGAGCAATGGGTAGCTCGCTGCCCGGTAAGGACCAAGCTCGGGTCGACGGCGCGTAGTGTTCCACGCGCGCCTCAAAGAGATGTGTGGCGACGCATGCGCTGGCTGAAGGGAAACCGTTTAGCTGGACCCCATGTGGATGAGACATTGGCAGAACAAGTTCTTTTTAATTTAGCTCCTGATTCCACATGCCCCCCATTACCTACTTTTTGTTCTCAAAATCATACATTAGAAATAGCTATAACAAAGCAGGAGCTTGACAAGTCTATTAAATCTAATGATACCGCACCGGGTTGCGATAATATTTCCTTTTCTATGATTAAACATCTTCCGGACCTTGCTAAAAATATTTTGTTACAAATTTATAATTTATTTTTTTCTTTAAATTTCGTTCCTCAGCAGTGGCGCCAAGTCCGCATAGTACCAATTCCCAAACCAGGCCGAGATTTGACTTCTGCCACCGCAATAAGACCTATTTCATTAATGTTCTGTTTATGTAAAATCTTTCATTCCATTATCAATAATAGAATTGAGTGGTATTTAGAAAGTAGAGGCTTTTTTGCTGACGAAACTGTAGGTTTCAGGAAAGGGCGCTCATGTTTGGATAACTTAAATTTACTAACCTCACAAATACAAATTGGTTTTTCAAAGAAGCTTATCACGATTGGGTGTTTCCTTGATATTGATAACGCGTACAATAACGTTGACGTCACAACTCTTTTGTTAACCTTGGACCAACTTGGTGTGGGAGCAAAATACTGTAGATATCTATGGGAGTTCCTTAAAGAAAGATATTTAACTATTAATGGCATAGATAATATTGTCACTAGAATTACCAGAACAGGCTGTCGCCATTGCTTTTTAATATTGCGACTATTCATATTTGCAAAGCAATACCTAGAACCGTATCTATCTCACAGTATGCCGATGACTTCGTACTTTATATAACTTCTCATAACTCGGATCAAGCAACCGCTGAGTTACAAAAAGCGTTAGATATTTTATGTAATCAATTTGATACCCTAAATTTAAGTATATCTCCTAATAAGAGCAAAATTTGTATTTTTAACAGGGGCTATAAGAGACTTTCAATTAACTTGTCAATTAGATGTAATACATTGGAGGTTGTCGACACGGTTCGATACCTTGGTTTGTGGTTGGACTGTTCTCTCAGGTGGGGAAAGCATATCAATGAAGTTTGCCAAAAAGTTCTTAAATTCATTAAAATCATTAAAGTGTTAGCCGGTTCAACTTGGGGTGTGCATCCAAAATATTTAAGAAAACTTTATATAGGTATCTCTAATTAGAAGCCGTATTGATTATGGAAACTTTTTTTATGACAACAGTGCAAAAACTCACTTGGAAAAATTGAATAAATTACAGAACCAAGCTATGAGAGTAGTGGGTAGTTTTATTAAAACTACTCCCATTCACGTGATGGAGAGCGAGTTATGTCTACAACCGTTATATCTACGTCGCCGATTCTTGGCTAGCAAATTCTGGCTTAAAACGAAAGCCTTGCAGTCAAACACTTTAGGTATCAACTTACTTTCTGAGCTATCCACATTATGTAAAAATTCTTCATATTGGCAAAACAAAAGAATCCCCCTGTTAACCTTGGTACATGACACACTATTCACTTTAAAAGTTCATTGCAGTAATAAACTGGATATGTTTTCCCAGAATACGTGGGTTAGTATGATAGACTGTAACAATTTTATAAAACACGACGTCACTTTTATGACCAAACCAAAAAGGCAATACAATCCTGTTAACTTAAGAAATTTATTTGTTGATTATATTACTTCCGAATACTCAACTTATTTTAAAATATTTACAGACGGATCTAAAGACGGTGACGGTATAGGGGCCGCCTTTTTCGAGTCGAATGAAAATTTTATGAAGTTTCAAATTAATGCCAGTGTATGTATAATGGATGCGGAACTGATTGCGATCGCAGAAGCTCTGTCGTACGTAGAATCAATCCAACAAAACAATATTGTCATACTTACAGACTCCAGAAGTTCGCTCCAACACTTGGCTCGATGTACCTCGACATTTCGAGGAACACCGATAGCCTACACTATACTGAAACTTATTTTGAAACTACAAACTGATGGGAAAAACATAGTTCTCCAATGGATTCCATCACACATCGGAATAAGAGGCAACGATGTTGTTGATTCACTAGCCAAACAAGCCATAAGTGATGGAATTCCTCTTAGCTTTTCTCCTTACTTCAGTAACTTTATACCTAATACCAAACAGGATTGTTATTCGCTTTGGAAAGAGTACTTCAATAAAAGATCACTAGAAAAAGGAATCTGGTACAAAACGATCCAACCACATCCCTTGAGCTCACCGTGGATAGATAATCAGCTGTTGAATAGATGTGATACTGTTGTCGCACTAAGACTTCGCTCTGGACACATTCCGTGTAATAGATAAGTTCTTATATCTAATGGCAAAATCAATGACGACTAATTGTGACTTTTGTATTAATTCCGTGGATGATGTTTATCACATAAAAATAAATAAATGATAGTAATAATTGCAAACTTTTATTGAGATCGTAACCACCGATAGCAACGGGTTGTTATGTCATACTCGTAAACACTTCAATGTCTCAATGTTTTCAAAATCCGGTTATAACGTAAATTATGGGTACATATCGCAATGGTAATGAGAACAAAGTCATGAGGATAGTTTTGAGTATGAATGTCGATGGCTATAAGAGTAGAGGGAGACCAAAGAAACGATGGATGGACTGTGTGAATGACGTTAAATGAATGGGTGATTACCGAGATGACGACTAATAGACAAGTGTGGAAGAAGAAGAAATGTTGCGCCGTCCCCAAATTAATTGGGATAAAGGCAGAGAATGATAAATGCTCCAAAATACCACTATGAAGTTCATCTCTGTAAGCAGAACGGTGCCTATGTTATTGATCTCAGAAATGACTGAAGTAAAGAGACAAAATTAGGAATTGTAGTCACTTTTTTGTTCAAACTTTGTTCAATGGAGTGATACGTCTTTTTTGTCAATAAGTAGAATAGGTACGGTCAGCAGGAATCGATTAAGTGCACTAGGTTCAGTTTTTTTTTTAAATATATCGAATACCTATAAGCAGCGCTGGATTTAAACTAGCGGCGGCGAATTCTCAGGGGTGGCAAAATTCGGAGGATGAGAAAGAAAAATCTTTCCCTATCGAAAATGCCTTATTATAAAAAAAAAAACGAATTATTAAAAAGATTATAAGACAACTGTTTCCAGAAAGAGGAAGTGAAAATGACAAGCTGATGAATGACATGGATGGAAATGTTCAACCTGTTACGTTGGGACTATTCATTCAGTGTTAATACTTTTTTTGCGGTCGCTGAGGGTGACGGGGCCCGCATGAATTTATGTGGGCCAAGACCTGACCGGGGAAGCGTGACGAAATGTGCAAGCACTTCAGCACCCCGGCTAAAGGTAGCAGCAGAACACCGTGTGATTTTAGTCAGTAGAAGTCTGTCAGAACCCTCCACCCGCCCCAGGGTGAAGGACAACCAAAAGGATTTCCACACAAAAAAAAAGGGTTAATACTTTCAACGTCATTCTTGACAATCTGGATTATGAATTGCGCAAGAGATGTTTAGTTGAGCATAAGAAAACATTCAGGAAAGTTCTCGGTTGTCACTGAATTTTAAAATCGTGACCGATCTAAACGTCAAATCATGTACTTACTGAACGGGTTTACGGAACGGGTACAGATTGCGCGTCATTCTTAATTGAATATTTTAATGTTATAAGTTGTAGACATACATTTCTTGGTATTTTCAATGTTAAGTATGAATTGTTTTTAAATAATATATAGGTACTTATTTACTCTTCGACTTATATTGAGTAAGCAAGTACTTAGGTACCTACCACTAACACCTACCGTAGACTAAGTTAATAATATAAATTCAATTAATCTAGTTAAGTAGGTATCTAATTACTTTTTTTGCTGACCATGTCAAAACTATTAGGTAGGTAATCTACGGTGTCTTTCGGCTTTCTGCATTAAAATAGCGATTTCCGCAAAATAAGGATTTTTTTTCCAGACCAGTTAACGACTAAGGAAATGTGTTATAATTTGCAAGGAAGTTCTTTATATGATAACTTTAATATTTAATCACCTATTGTCATGAAACTTTCAGTGACCACCACGGTGGAGTAACTTGATGCCTTCGTTCAACGGACGCGTGGATAGTCGGGGACACCAGTTTAGAATTATCCATGGATACGGATTTGTCGCGCCATCGCCACTTCTTCTTCCTAGATAAAGCACTAAGAAATGGTGAAGGGCGGATGCTTAGGGAGACTGTCTTATAAAATTTAGACGTTCGAAAAATGCTGAACCTCAGCCTAATTTGAATAAATGGGTTTTGATTTCATCATCATCATTTCATGATGATGATGAAATCAAAACCCATTTATTTTTACATTGATCTCATAACTTCGCTCTATTACTTCATTTTGTTTTGAGTTAGGATCTATGCTTTGATTATTATATTGTATAATATTGCGCTAACAGTTTTGAATCGTAAGGGATATGGTTTTACTCTGTGGTCAAAAACCTATGATATTTTCATAAGAAAACCTAAATCGATCTTCTTCTTTGGGTCGCTAGCACGATGATTATTCCAATTTTTTGGTCCAATACTTGTAAATGGATTAAAGGTAAACATCCTCCATCATAAATTAGGCAGGTGTGATGAGAAACTTCTCGCAAAAATTATGCAATACTTTGATTATTTTTAGCAATACCATCGGCTGTCGTTTTCAATAGGTTTTTATTATTTCTTTTATAGGCCTAAAAACAATGCGTTAATTAGGTTTAGGTATACACTCTTGTAGCATTCTTAGCTTTGCGGGAGTCGAAAAATAATTATTTTTGTAACAGATTATTCATTCCAAATATAAAACTTAATTTTAGGAATTATTTTACTGTCAATAAAATATTATTTTGCCACTCCGCACCCCCAGTGCAACAAAGGCGTAAGAAGAATAAACTAACTTTACAGGAGAGCAAAAAACTGTTTGGTCTGGTAGAAGTATTTAGCATTTGATCTAAATGTCTTTTTGGGTATAATGGCTCAAATTTTCGTCAAATCTTAACGAAAAAAATCAGCATTGTGTATCTTTATCTGGGCTATAAGAAACTGCAATAAAAAAAAAGTGACGTAATCTTACTTACGCCTTTGTCGTTCTGGGGGTGCGACTCTATTTATTAAAAAAGAGTGGTGACATACTTAATTGGGCCAAAGAAATTATCATTCAGCCTAAGAGCACATCACTAATACAAGGATGTAATGTTTGAAAAACACACTCACTTGCTATGAGATTGGCCATGGTGCCCGAAGGCACAAACAAGGCCGACTGCTTCCCCAGCATAGCCGCTATCTTGCTTTCCAGAGCATTCACCGTTGGGTCTTCTCCGTATACGTCGTCACCCAAGGCTGAATTAACCATGGCATGCTTCATAGCCTCAGTGGGCTTTGTCACAGTATCTGATCGCAAATCTACTATGTAGGCCATAGTTAAAACTTTATAAAATATTTATGTAATAATAGCCGCAAAGTAACCTAATAAGTTATCACCCAGTCTGACTGAACGCAGGCAGTCGAATGTCGATACAGTCGATATAACAACGTGTACGTCGTCTCTACATAGGAAACATTTGAGATAAAAATTGAATAATTCTTGTTTCTTTTATCTCCTCTAACTCATATTATCAATATGCTCGCCTTGAACTAAGATAGCTCTGCTACCAAATGGAGCCAATAAAATACTCCATTGTAGTTTGTTTTTATTGTGCGTTTATTATTTATTGGATGATTGGATAGTTGCATACCTTTACCTTATCACACTAATCGTCTTTGTTTCAATTTAAATCTTAAACCCAAGCAATAAGAATAATTATTGCGTAAAATATTAATATCTTGACAAGGTATTAACTTTCTTGATGTTGGTACGACAATTTACGTTCGGATATTTTGAGACTAGTGTTGGGATTTTATCCGGATAAATACTCAAAATGGATAAATACTCGATAAATATCCGTTTTTACTGAGTATTTATCCAAAACAGCGGATAAATACTATTTTATGTTTTCGTAACGTAAGTTTTGTCATTTTACTAACAAAAGGATTAAAATTAATGAAAAATAGACAATGCAGATTGGTATCGTACCTTATTAATCATTTTAACAATTACAAAACGCCAATATTGACAATAATTTCATTCAATTATGAATACAGTTAGTCAATCACTGTCAAAGTTAGATAAAAATATACATTTGTGCATTAATTTTTCACATACATACATGAACTCATGCCTTTCTCCCATGGGGGTAGGCAGAAACTATTTAAGTAACGCTTAAATCATTGTAAAAATAAAAATAAAACTACCTCGTGAAAGTCGAGAAAGATAAACAAATCAAATAACTTGACTTGGCTCGCGAGGTTGTCGACATTGTAGGATATGGATTCAGCTAGCAATGTGCAGTTTTGAGACCAGTGGTGATGTAATTATTTATCACAAGTAAAGCGCCTGCCTGAGTGCGAACCCACGACCTACAAATTGTAAGTCGGGGCTGATACCACCGGGCCACCACTGCTATCGCCAATATGAAAGGCATGTCAGACTTTTACTGACTAAAACCCACCTGTGTTCCTTTAGGTTGCCTATGCCAGGGTACCTCTTTTAAACAGATCTGCAACCCTGGCAGGCATCGGTCCTCGCGGACTCCTCGAGGCGCGCGTGGAACACAATGCGCCGTCGACACGGGCCTGTTCTTTACCGTGGCGAGCAATGGGTGGCTCGCCCCCGCAAGCCCGTGGCCACCGTGGCCGAGAGTCCACAATGAACTCCCGACGCCCGGGGCGTCTCCTCCTACGGTGGCAAGGGACATGAGGGCGCGCAGACTGACTCTCCCTAACGCGCTCCACCTCCTCCTTCGCGAGCCTTACTTCTTCGCAGAAGGAGGTGACAACTTCTTATGCCCTCTCGCTCCATACCATGGCCTACATCAGGGCCGGACGCGAGAGATCGCCGCCGCCAATCGCCTCTACGAGGATACGGCGTTGCACCGCCCAAGCAGGGCAAACCTCCACTCTATGCACCACCGTATCTTCCAGGCGATCTACACAGTGGTAAAATTTACTGAAACCTGCTTTTGGATTTTCTCTAATCCAATGACTCATTATCATTATCTGTCTGTCAATATAACCCATTTTGTGTTGATTTCATACCCTTCAATATTATAAACACTAGAAGTGCATTGCATTTGTTGAACGCTTGTTGAAAGACAGGTTCTTTTATGGGTTCAAAAACAGATACGCATTGATATACCCAATCCCAAAAGTTATCGTCAAGCAAAGCTGCTTGTAGCATTTGACTTGACGATATATTTTTCTTTTGCGTACGCTGAGAGAGCGGCTTTTCTATTTTTCATACTCCTGATCGTAGATATTTGCCATATTTTGTGTAGCATGGCAGGTTTAACTTTTCTCCCGTTACCTTTTGTTTTACGATTTGTTGTAGCTTCGATCGTGGTTTTTGGGTTTAGTTCTTGTGATTTTTTGACTGTCTTATAAATCGATGAACGCTGGCTGCACGCACGGAAAAACATGACTCATTGTCACGTTCCGCTTGAACCGAGCGTGTAAGCGAGAGCGCGAAACAAGCGATAGAGAGGCACGATCGGCCTTAGCGTTCAACTTGTGAAATAATAAGGATATAATAATAATAATATTCCACAACTATCACACAACGCCATCTAGTCCCAAGCTAAGCAGAGCTTGTGTTATGGGTACTAGACAACTGATAAACATACTTATATATTTCTAAATACATACATATTATAGATAAATTACACCCAGACACAGAACAAATGATCGTGCTCATCACACAAACATTTGTCCTGGGTGGGAATCGAACCCACGACCTCCGGCATAGCAGTCAGGGTCACTAACCACTAGACCAACAGGCCTGGCCAGGCCTGTCAAATCTATCTCTCTTCCACTCCATCGGCCAATACATCCGAGTAAAAGAGACTAAGACATTATCACGTAAAATTATCGTCCGTATACCGACTTTACAGACAACCAATTGTTTTTTATTAAAGATTTTATCATATCTGCACAGTTTATAATTTTTTGAAACTACCGCATTTCAGTGCACCATGAGCCAGTAAATTACTAGTGTGTGCTGCGCAGTTTAAAGGCTCAACACCTTTAGCTAATTGAAAAGCCCTTTGCATGTTTATAGCGTTGGCAAACAACAACAACAACAACAAACTTGTCTTCGCCGCATTTTTCTTGATTTTTAGAAGCTCTTCACAGAGATAATCAATTATGTGGCTATTCTCTACACTCTCAACAAAGAAAGATTCTAAATTTGTATCTAAAGACCATGCTCTATTAGAGACGTTTGGGCTTCTGACACAATTACAGCCCTGGCAATTGACATTAGAACTAAATAATGTAATAACGTAGTATTCTGAAAAGCCTAAATCACAAAAAAAGTCATTAACATTTTAAAATAATCATCCGATGCGCAAAAAAGATATTTATCCATCATTTTGAGTATTTATCCGATAAAAATGAGTAAAAACGAGTATTTATCCGTTTCGGATAAAAACTCGAGTATTTATCCTCCGAGTATTTATCCACTGCCCATCACTATTTGAGACTACTGCCGCCGTACTATACAGGATTTTTTTAACCAGTACGCAATTTTTTTTGTTGGTTCTGTATCACTAATAGATCACATTCAAATATTTTTCAATTATTTTTTTTAATTTTTAGCCGACCTTAAATCAGTAAAACGTGAACACCCTACATATTTCGAACCTAATGTGATATCGACAATAGGTCAATAACCGCGAGCCGGCGCGCGGCGTAGGTACAGCTTGGCAAAAAAGAGTCTGGAAAAAATGAGAGCGCCTGCTTAGCAGGTATGGCCACCCTGTATACTAGGACTAAAAGTGATAAGATACTTATTGTTTTAATTCACAAACACGAGATCCCGGAAATTCTTATCAGTCAAGATTTCAAGACTTGATAGGCACACAGGCTTTTACTTTCATTGTATTTAGTAGATTGCGCATTATTTCGCTGGAGTGCCATCATAAAACATAATGAAAACTTATTCAGTTTAAAAATTAATTAAATTACACTCAGGGATCGCCGATTGAACCTGATACACAAGACATAATGTTCAGCAATCGCATTTACGGCCACCATCTAGGGTATTCATAACCATTCGATGGTTGGTATGCCTGTATCAAATTTGACATGAATGATACTGAACGAATCCTGTTAATGCTGACAGTTTAAAGTCGACAAGAAGGCGACTTACAGCTGCTTACTGTCGGAAACTATTCGGAAGTCAGAGAGTACCTATAACATGTCGCATTCGAAAGGTACGGGCAATATCGAGTAAACTTGAACAGTTGACTAATGAAGGCGTCAGGTATGTCTATGTGGGGTACATAACATTATCACTATTCACATGACAATGAAAATGAAATAACACACTAAAATATAGATTTTATTTGAAAAGAAAAACGTGACATAACATCATTCGTGTATTCCTTTTCGGTGCTATGATAGATTTTTTTCCATTAACACTGATGTGTCAGTTTTACATTTCTTATTTATGAAAATATCTAAACAGTGTAAAAATCTTTCTTAGACGTTTACGGCTCCCATTACAATCCGTCTCCTCAAACTATAGGTAATATATTACGTAGAATAGGCACTTGAAAAATAATAAATCTAAATTATACTTTTTTTTACTGTGGTATGCGATAATAGCATTAACAAAAAAAAAATATACTTGCCTGTTTCTTTATAGTGTTGAATTTTTTGTCTAATTGCACACAGATCTAAATTGTCTAATTCTTTCTTCCGCCAACTGTTTTGGTGTTTCTCCAGGTGTAGAAAAAATCCTAAATTTTTTTCACCTTCATTAACAATTTCTATAATTGTACTGTGAGATTTAGCTTGAAAAAAATAAATATAAAGACATTCATGTTAATTCCATATAGGTATATTTTTCAATTTCAAGTATCAAACATCAAAAGTCAACGTACACGCGATTTGTTAAACTAGAAAACATAACCTCTATAATCTATTATTAAATAAAACAATAAAATGGCTTGGAACTTATAATACCGATAAAACTTAGTATTAGAAAGGAAAAACAGTGACTGGCATTGACTAAAAGATAAATTTCTTCGATAAATACCTGTCGTGTCGGCAGTTCTTTCGAAAATATTGTCAATCGGAGACAAAATTTGTTCCCCTTCAGATTACGTCAAAGTTTTTACGAAAACTTGATATATCACAGCTCACTCCTTATTGTTTTATTCATTTTTTAAATGAAAGCATTAATAATTGATTGATAATTAGAAATAAATAAAATACAACTGAGAACACACAACACAATGACAGATTAGCTACTTGTTGATGATAAACAAAGCAGTTTTGTCACCAAAAATATATTTTAGTTTCAATGGTTACCACGATAGACTCTTTTTTGCCAAGCTATACTTCGGATTTCTTAGAATTTTGACCGACTAAACAGCTAATAACTACCAGCCGAGTACCTACTCGTAGCTACGCTCGGTCGTACACCTTCGCCGCCGCCGCGCGCAAGTTACCATAAAAACCAGTTCCAAAATAAACATCTTTCGTTAACGATAATTTAATTTTTTTTGTACTAAGATATAGCAAAATAAAAATTGCATGGTAATTATAACTCGTTTAAGTTTAATTTCTTAAAATTTGCGCACTGGTTAAAAATTTATCCTGTGTACACACTGCGACCAGTGTGAAAAATCTATTACTTCGTTTTCGCTTAACGTTCTTTCTGATTTTTAGGATTCCGTAGGTACCTCAAAAGGAAAAATGGAACTCTTATAGGATCACTTTGTTGTCCGTCCGTCTGTATGTCAAGACCCTTTATCTTGGGAACGCGTGGAGATATCGAGTTGAAATTAAAACGATATACTCAAATCTAAAGTCTCTTGTCGCACTGAAAAAATTAAACTTCTAAGTTAACGTAAAAAAGATACGGCCGTTTATGCCGCAAAAAACGTATATTTTGACACTCAAGGGAATCAAAATGTATAGAGTATTTCCCGTTGATCTAGAACTATGAAAGGAGGTGGGTAAAGTTTAGAACATTTTTCGCCTAACATGGTCATGAAAATTCAAAGTATTTATTGACGTCATGTTATTGTGTTTATGTGAAGTTTAGGTATAGGTTTTTTTTTTTTAACTTTCATTACCAAATAAACCGTTAAGTGCTTTATACCCCAAAACAAACTTTGGCAAGTAATAGCGTCTTCTACTACAAGAATAGGGAAAATCTGAAAACTATACATTTGTAATTAAATCATAAAAAAACAGGGTCGGAACCTTCGGCGGGTGAATCCGAATCGCACTTGTCTGGTTTTTTTTTTGTGCTCAGTCCCTATGGATTGTAGTGCGATGTAAAATAACCTTAACATATACAGGGTTATTTGTAAAACACCGGCAACCTCTCAGGACTATGTTACTAACATCATATCCAACAACGTTTGTTCTATGACTTTTAAAAATTCATCATATTTTAATCCATCACATTTTCATACAAAAATAAAAATATTAAAATTGAATGTCCTAAATGTTACGAAGTCTATGCGAAGCAACTGAAGCAGATAGTACAACTAGCGAGGGGAGCGGGGTAAGGCGGCGGGGACGCTTGAACTTGACCTATTTACGGGCGGCCATCAATCGGTCGTTCACCTTGATGCGCTTGCGTCGCGTCACTACGTGTTCTTGTAATAAAATTCGACAGTGCGGACGTAATAATCTTTACATGATGGCGTATCAATATTCCAATGTCGAGTACACAGAAATGGTGCGAATGCTAGCTAGGTGTGATGACAATATTTCGGAAGCCTCCCGTCAATACGCCATACGATTCCCGAACATACGTGTACCTAGCCGAGAAACAATTCTGGCCGCCACAGAGCGGTCACGAGATCACGGGCACTTCCGGCAAATAAAGGAAATAAACTTTGAAGCGCTGAGTAACACTTCATTAAACATTTTCTGTGCAATAAATCTAGACAGTGACTAAATAAAATAAACCTTAATGCCACTCGTTACGGTTCATGTCTTATGGCAAAATATGAGAAAAAATTAAACGTGAACTATTTTTTTTCTGAGGGTATTTGTAATATTTTCCTTATTATTTGTACTACCATATTGAGGTGATTATGTCTTTGCAAATTGACACGAAAAGTAAACAAACATCAAACAGTAATAATGAGAGTGAGTTCATACACAATGATGCGTACGGCTTACAGCACTAGCTGTCGCGAAACGCAACTATTTGATACTTTGTATGACTTAATATTTTTTCTTAGGCATTCCATAACTGCATAAATTCAATTTTGACTTGCGTAATGCAATTGTTTAAAATAATGGCAATTAATATAATTGCACCCTTTAAGATAATTGTTAGTTTTGTTTGATTTGTTTTCGTTTGTTATCAATATTGCCGCGCCAGAACCTGTTATCGTAACTTTCGTCACATTACGTAGGTAGGTAATTTAAGTACCTACATGCAATTTCATTCTGTAATGTAGCCAGTCCTAAGCCTGGTTAAGTATGAAGGGAGAGTGGATTCAGTCTATCTACGAACAAATACGTTTATCAAGTGCTATACCATTGTAACTTCAGAGAAAATGTGAAAAGTCTTTAGTAGTTTGTTTTTATTACGGTGTCTAGTACGTAGGTACCGTGAAATATCAAGGTTATTTCCATGTCAAGTGTCCGATTGTAGGTATCATTTGGCTTTTGCGTAAAAAAGCGGGAATCGTAGCGTAGCGAGACATCGCGCTGCAGGCGTAGGTAGGTACAGCAAAATACAGAGTTGAAATGTGTTAGATAGGACAACGAAATCTTGAAGATTTGTTTTTGTAAATGTATTATGTTTTGTAAAAAGTCATAGAAAAAATGTCGTTGTTCATGGTGATAGTAATACAGTCCTGCAAGGTTGTCGGTATTTTACAAATAACCCTGTATACAAGGATTTCCTTTTGATTCCTATCCTATAACTCTAGATTATTAATGAGACCATGTCAAAGAATCAACTAACATTTGATTTTTTTCGTTTGGTTTGCGTACAAAATAATTCGACGGCATCATCACAATCACAACCAACCCCCTTTTTTTGGGTTAGAAATCATCACTTGACGTCTCCCGCTTTAGGGTGGAGGGGAAGGGCGTGTCAGAGTTTTACTGACTAAAACCCACCCCTGTTCCTTCAGTTGCCCATATGCCAGGGCCACGGTAACTCTTTCAAACGAATCTCGACACCCTGGCAGGCGTCGGTCCTAGCAGACCCCTTCAGTATTGCTGACATCTCTTTGAGGCGCGCGTGGAACACTACGCGCCGTCAACCCGAGCCTGGTCCTTACCGGGTGGCGAGTTACCCATTGCTCGCCGCCCGCAAGCCCGCGCCTACGGTGGCCGGGAGTACGCTATCAACTCCCGACGCCCGGGGCGTCTCCTCCTGCGGCGACAAGGGGCCACGCGCCCCGCCTCCTACTTTGCGAGCATTACTGCTTCGCAGAAGGAGGTGACGGCTTCCCATGCCCTCTCGTTCCGTACGATGGCATGGCTCGCACCAGGGCCGGACGCAAGAGGTCGCCGCCGCCGATCACCTCCACGAGGACACGGCAGTGTTCCGCCCAGGCATGGCACATCTCCACTGTATGCTCCACCGTGTCCTCCAACCAACACCCTTACGTTAAATATGATATTGGTGCCGATTCTGTTGTACACGAACTAAACTAACTAAACTATCTCTAAAATTCCTTACTTTTGGCTATGAGAATTGTAACGCTATTCTGCAAGGAAAAATCTCTAAATTTAAAAACTATTTTGACACGACTAAAATCGAATTTGACAATCGCGACTCAGCGTGGTATTTTTTTTTCTTTTGGTTTCGCAACGTTTACTTGTGTGTGCATTGCGTAGAATTATTTTTTTGAGAGACGAAGGCGCGTGCTTGGGTGCAGCCTGGACGTGTTTTATATGGAATTATCCACTTTTGTTTGAAAAATATAAAAAAATGTTACCCACGTGTTGAGATTTAAATGTTCCGGGCTATACTAAGGGGGTCGAAAATTTCATTATTTTTGCAATAGGACACGCCATTTTCAAGATATAAGCAAAAGGAAAATAAAAAGTACAGAACTGTTTTTGCACGTGAAGGCGAGGCGTTGCCGTTGTTGAGAATTTTAGTTCATGACCACTAGTTTTATTCCACACATTTTTAATCGGGATTAAAAATAGTCAGATTTAGTTAAAATAAATTATTTTAGTCAACATTTTTGGTGAAAACCGGCAAACTCAGAATAGCAAATTTGTCATTTTCACTAAACTAATAACTCAGTGCAATCTTAGTGCTGTCAAACTAAAATATAGTTAAGTTGTGTCACTTTAGTCTATTTCAGAATAGGAAATCGTCGTTTGACAGGAATAAACCAAATTTTAGTGATTTTTAGTTTAGTTTAGAGAATTTTGTGACAACAGAATCGGCACCAATGTTGCATTATTTACCTTCAAATGGACTGGCGAGCGTGGCGACGCACAGTGGGCCCATACTGAAAGTTATTGGACTTAGGCAACAAAGTTCCAATATCAATGCGATTTTTTTTTTGATGTGATAATTAACATATAATTAATACGTTATTTTTGATTATATCATATTTATTTCCTTGCGTAAAGTATGCTTTATAAATATTATCTTTACAAAATACATACACACTTACGTACCTATATCATAAGCACCAACACAACTGATGAGCTGACACAAATTAAACCACAATGTACTGTACTCTTTCATTATTTTTTATGCCTATTGTTAAGTTAAAGAATGTATGTACCTATTTTAAGTTAAATAATGTAAGTACCTATTGTAAAGTATAATGTAAGTCTACAAAAATGTAAACGGAATGAAGCAAGGGCGGATCCAGCTTTGGTGCCAGGGGGGGGTCACATAGTCGTGGTCAAGTCACAAGAAGTTATAATTGAATTTTTATAATGATACGTAAAAGTAAAAAGTAGGTATTTTATTAATGTATGTATAGTCTCATTTCTTCCCGTGGGTGTCGTAAAAGGCGACTAAGGGACTTACTAGAGAATGGGCAGCAGCGTTCTCTATGCATTTTACCACCATACTGCGATCGCCAACCCGCCTGCGAAGCGTGGCGATTATGGCAAAGCCCCCCAAATTGGGGGAGGCCTAAGTCCAGCAGTGGACGTCTTACGGCTGAAATGATGATGATGATGATGTATAGTCTGGCAAAAATGGGTTGAAACGGCAACTAAAAGGGCATTGATCAACTTCTATGTAGTCCATTGAAATGTTACATGGGCTTTGCATTTTTTAGAGAACGCAATTTTAGTTTTGGGATATGTGGGGGGGTCAGTAGAAGCTTAACCTCAAGTTTGTGGGGTTGCTGCAATTGTCCCCCGGCCGCCATCTTAGAAAAAGGGGTGCATACACATTTTTCGCGGTATTTCGAAAACTATGCATCTTACAAAAAAATTGTCGAGACATAATTTGTAGCAAATTGTTTTTCCTACAAATATGTTTCATAACTTTTTGCCCTAAATTTAAAATTAAAGAAGTTATAAGAGAAGATAGAGAAGGTAGAGTCTGTAGGCGTGTTGTTTTTTTACGTGGTATCCCCAGTAGGTGGTATCCCCCGTGGTACTCCTTGCTTATTAGGTAATTCTTGACATCTTAATATTTTCAACTACTTATTAGCTAGCTACTCTATTCTACTTCTCTTCGATGGTCCAGGCTGTGGCTCAGAATCTAATTACAATGGTACAGACTCTACCTCATAGGTGGCGGGGAAAAGAGTTTGCGATGAATAAGTGGTCGGTAGTAATTTGACAAAAAAAATATATGAATGTATTTACAATAAAAAAGATCATAAAACTAAGTGAAACATTTGTTTTGACCGGATTCTCATGAGCACTGACGAACCCAGTCAACTTTGGAGCGCTGTAACAGCGTTTTAAATGAATGAAATTGAAAAAATTATAGTAAAAAAAATTCTCGAAAGAGCATCTACAAGATTGGTCTGAGGTATTTTTTTTTTTTGTAAAATGTATTAAAAAAAAAGTTATACTTAGAGCAAAAAGAAATTTTTTATAAAAATTTCTCACTTTTTAGCTTATAACTTCTTTAATTTTAAATTTAGGGCAAAAAGTTATAATACATATTTGTAGGCAAAACATTTTACTACAAATTATGTCATGACAACTTTTTTGTAAGACGCATAGTTTTCGAGATATCGCGAAAAATGTGTATGCACCCATTTTTCCAAGATGGCGGCCGGGGGACAAGGGCGGCAACCCCACAAACTTGAGGTTAAGCTTCTATGGACCCCCCCCCCCCCGCTTACATGTCCCAAAAATAAAATTGCGTCCTCTAAGAAATGCAATATTTGGCCCTCAAATTGTAACATTTCAATGGACTAATGGGACTTTGGCCACTTATAAACAAACAGTTCAGCTAATAATATATGATTGATTTAATAGTTCTTATCAGTAAGAATGCCAATATAAACCTAGTTTTATATCAAGATTTATACTTAGATAATTTTTAAAATTTTATTGAAATTGTTTATGCTTTTAATAAAACTTGCTTTAACCAGTCAATTACCGTAATTACAGACACAATTAAAAAACGATTGTGTCTATACCAAATGTGGTATCTCAGGGACTTAGAGGTTAAATGTGCCAGGTTCATCATAAATACAAGGCTGAACTTTGGTCCACGGAAGTGCCGGGGTCATCAAGAAGGGGAGAATCGGAATCCATTTAGAAACAGCCAAAGTAATTGCAATAAAACTTCGAAAACCCCCGACACAAAAACCTAATTTCCCTTTAAAAGTAAAAAATAACTCAATCTTAAAGTACCTAAGAATGTATTAAAAATTCAAAAACAAAAAATACGCCGCGTTTGGGGACCGCTTCAAACCTAACAATTTAATTACTAATAGTCTTATTCCCTAACTAAGCAGTCAACGACGTCTGCACTCGCGGAGCGGTCCCCCAACGCGACGTTATTTTTTTTTACTTTTTTCTTTCCCAACTTTTAAACGGCTCAACCAATTTTCATCAAACATGTCTAAAAACACTCGCAGATAAGTCACCTTTAATACATTTTTTTTTTATTGAAATCGCATCATCCGTTCGGGAGCTATGATGCCACAGACAGACAGACACACAGACACGTCAAACTTATAACACCCCTCTTTTTGCGTCGGGGGTTAAAAACAACACTCACGATGCAAAAAAAAAACGTGAATGAAGTTATCATTCGCTTTGTTTTTTTTTTTTGCACTCGTCATTTTGACAATTAACACAACATTTTTAAAACACTGTTGCCAAATAAAAAAAAAGATAATTGTATATCGATACATATGGAATCGATTACTGTTTTATAAGTTCTTCAGGTATGATGCACTCTTTAATTTATCGTTTTTAAGTCTTTAATCATTTATATCGTATATTAGTATTTTGAATAATATGATTAAATAAAACTGCATTAAATACAGTGGAGAGATTACCCTACACTTTAAATCGATTTGAATGTATTGTTTATGCAGTTTTTTTGGCAACACTGAAGTCAAATTCAAAGCCAAAGACTTGGTCACACCTGCCAGGGTCGCGAGATTCGTTCGAAAGAGTTACCGTGGCCTTGGCATATGGGCAACTGAAGGAACACGGGTAGGTTTTAGTCAGTAAAAGTTTGACACGCCCTCCCGCTCCGCCCAGAGCGGGAGAAGTCATTTGATGATTTCCCATCCAAAAAAAAAGACTTGGTCACATCATCAAAAATACCAAAAAAAAAAAGACTTTTTACAGTGCTTATTCATACAAAGTTATTAGCATCAGATATTTACTAAAATATAATTAAAATTATTGGTAAATTACATTTTTGTATAGCACAGCGTTTAAAATTGGCCAAGTCTGGACAATTCCCTTTGTTTGGGAGTTCGCCACTGTTCTTTTCGATGCGTTCGTTCCCGAATAATGCGTTTGCCATCATACAAAATATTAATTTATAATAAATTGATTAAATATTGAAGGTATTTACACAAAATCTATATTGTGACAAAAAAATATATCCTTACTTAAAACCATTACCTATGTTTAACAATTTTAAATAGTGGTCGACGGTGGACCCAGCCCAGGGGGGGGTCATGACCCCCATGACCCACCCCCTGGATCCGCCCTTGGAATGAAGTAGCCTGGATCTCACAACACAGGGAAACCTAGTGTGAGGTCCAGGAATTCAATTGAATGTAAACTTGTCTAAAGAAATTTATTCTTATTCTTAAAGGTTCTCAAGGTCAGCCTTTGGATGGGTGACCATTTAGCTTTTGTTTTGCTTTGTGTCGCAGGTTGGCTAGGTTCAGCTACACTTCTCAAGGTCAGCCTTTGGATAAGTGACCATTTAGTTTATGTGTGGCGTTTTGTCGCAGGTTTGCTAGGTTAAGCTGCATTTTGCAAGGTCAGCCTTTGGATGGGTGACCATTTAGTTTATGTGTGGCATTTTGGCGCAAGTTCGCTAGGTTAAGCTGCACTTCGCAAGGTCAGCCTTTGGATGAGTGACCATTTAGTTTATATGTGGCGTTTTGTCGCAGGTTCGCTAGGTTAAGCTGCACTTCGCAAGGTCAGCCTTTGGATGGGTGACCATTTAGTTTATGTGTGGCGTTTTGTCGCGGGTTCGCTAGGTTAAGCTGCACTTTGCAAGGTCAGCCTTTGGATGGGTGACCACGTAGTTTTTGTTTTGCCTTGTGTCGCAGGTTCGCTAGATTAAGCTACACTCCCCAAAGTCAGCCTTTAGATGGGAGATTTTTTTTTTCTTTGTACCTTGTAGTTGGCTTGCTAGGTTTAGCTACACTTCTCAAGGTCAGCCCTTGAATGGGTGACCATTTAGTTTTTGTTTTGCCTTTTGTCGCAGATTTGCTAGGTTGAGCTACACTTCTCAAGGTCAGCCTTTGGATGGGTGACCATTTAGTTTATGTGTGGCGTTTTGCGTGGTACAGGGTAGTCCGAATTTAGATAATTAACATATTAAGATATAATTAATATGTCTTTTTTGATTATACCATATTTATTTCCTTTCGTAAAGTACCTATGCTTTATAAATATTAGCTTTACAAAATGATTTAGATGTTTCACATCTGCCAGGCGTCCCGCGACGGCTCACTTTTTTTTTGTTTTTGTCAGCTCCATCGCACCACTGAAGTTCACTACTTACGAACGAATACAAAATATATAGATTAGTAAACATAACATAACTCATAATGTAACGTAACGGAGGAAGTGTGATTTTACTTCCCATACATTTTCAAACCTCGGGCTTATATATGAAAATCGATTCTTAAGGAGTGAACTCCATAAACATATTATTACAGTTTATTCTTTGACACGTTAATAATCTAATACTAATACTTACTAGAGACTATAAGGGATATCTATATTAACACGTTGTATATAATTATGTAAAGGCTATTTAACATCACACCACAACCCATATGTGCCGAGCAATATTTAAATAGCCTTTAAATATTTGTACACACTAGCTATGTCATACTAGTTGTTCCGTAATTATCACACAGGGATGTGCTACTCACACATAACGTAACATCAGCTATCTGCTAATGAAAGTCCCGTCAAAATAGCTCCAGCCGTTCCAGAGATTAGGCGGAACAAACAGACAGACAGAATGAAAACAAAATTTAAAAAAAAATCTTATGTAAGTACCGTATAGTAAAAATAAATAAAATAAATAAATAAATCTATATCTTTTATAGTATGTGGGGTAAGTTCGGTGCAGGGATAAGACTGTACAAATTCATTTCTCGGCTAAATTGATATAACACAAGGATATTTTGAATACACAATATTGTGGTCTGCGTCAGTCTTATCTGCCCCGGTCATCAAAACCAAACAAAATAATAACAACCTAATTATAAATTAAATTCGCACGTTCTTAACCTAATGCCGAACTTACCCCAACATACCTATACTTAGTGTGACTGATTATTTCAGCAATCAGCAGGTACGTACCATATTAGACTTTTTCAATTCATATGTACTTTCACAGTTTACCTTAGATATCAGTGACAACGGTAAAGGCAAAACATTATTCATTCTCCTGCAAGGGCAGGAGAATAAATGAGGAATCGGAACATCGTATCATGAGGAAACGGAAATCGTCAACTCTTCTTGAACAAGCGTGGTGATCAATTCTCATACCTTCTCTTTATGTGAAGACATCTTTGCCTGCAGTGGCACAAGTCGGCCAGTATTTTACATTTTATATAAAAAGCTTCAGGATAGTCAAAGCTTGTTTTTTGTATCTATGTTGTTCCACTACACGGCTTAGCTCTTTCTGTCCCATTTTCTTTCCCGCTATCCTTGAACTTCACCAAGTGTCTTAATACAAAGTGATTGTAAATAAAGTTAATGTTTCACAAATTCAGAATGTCCTCTTGGTATGTGTATCCGAAATATGTGACAGTAAATTTCAGCACAAATTTTGTTTTTCTGAACGCATCCATATTTTGTTCTCTGTTACATTTTTTTGACAGCTGACACTTAGTTTCCACATTCACCATATTATTGGTTATTAGTCTATAATTTTGTATCTGGTTTGTTTAACCGCCAATCAAAACGGAACAGACTTAACGGTCATCATAAGTTTTCTGTAATCGAAATCAAACTTTGACGACAAGAAAGAAGTGTCGGCGACAAGTCGTTAGCTTATTTTAGTTGTTTTTCAATTACAAAAGTGTATTTTACTTTGTTATTTACGGTGAGAACATGGTTAATGCATGTCCATCAATCGGATAATATAAAGTTCAACTTTTTATTTAAGTAAAACATCGAAAATCGTGTTCTTATTTCGGCTAAAATCAACGTGAATCGGGCGTCGACCGGTCCATCCCTCCTACCCGTAACCGTCGCCGCCTGTGCTGTCAGTCGCGCTATCGTCATTTTGTACGTATCAGCGCCGTGCGCGGTCACGGTAAACGCGAGGCAAGAGAGCAACGCCGTGTGTATAGCAATAAGCAGGAACGTGTGTTGTGGTGTGCCGGTCTTAGTGACCGATTAATGTGGTATCTAGTGTCGGTGTTAAGCTGTCGTACGGGCCGCGCGGCGTGATCAGGCGGCGCGATGGTGGACATGGATAGGAACGACCCGGAGCTCCGGTACTTGTCGGTGGATAGGAACAGCTTCAATGACCCGGCCACTCAGGCGGAATGGACGCAGAAGAGACTGGTGTGGGTGCCCCACGAGTCCCAGGGCTTCGTGGCGGCTGGGATCAAGGGGGAACAACGGGGAGATGAGTTGGAGGTAGAGATAGCAGAGTCAGGGAAGCGGATTCTGGTAAACAAGGATGACATTCAGAAGATGAACCCTCCCAAGTTTGACAAAGTTGAGGACATGGCAGAGCTGACCTGTTTGAATGAGGCATCTGTATTGCACAACATCAAGGACAGATACTACTCTGGACTGATTTATGTGAGTATTCAAATTGTACTACTATCTCCTCAGTTAATGTATACAAAAAGTTACCACAATACATAGAAAAACAACTCCAAAGAGGAACAACTGAAATCATTTATTTTATCATAAGTTACTCTGAATTTAAGATTCGTATCTTATCTTCAAGCTCCTTATCATCAATGTAAACCCAAATAAGGTCAAAACGCTGACTAAGAGTTCATTACTCTTGCCAAAAATATGCACTTTAAAACTTTCTTACTAAGAATGGCCCTAAAATTGTTATCTAATTATTAATATTCGAGGCTTGCTTGTAAAATAGTTTTGTTTCAGTTCTTATAACTTATGCAAACTTTTCATTCAGTCTTTATGATAAAACTGCTTCGAACTTTGTCAACAACCAACATAAAAGTTACTAAAGAGTGTTTAGGATGAATTAAGTCTTCTATTCTATTCTATTTTTTATTATGGCAAACAAAGCCGATGTCGACTATTCTGCCAATGTCTAAAGTGAATTGAGATAGCAAGTGTGCGTGCTTAAATAAAAAAATAACGATTATAATCTTCGATGATACAGTTGGGCTTAATGTTGATCTTGTGGGGTTAGTACTGGACTGAAACAAACAAAAAAAATAATAATAAGTAAATTACATAAATAATATAATTGTTAGAACATTAAATATAAATATACCATATCCACATAGATAGGGAAAATAAATCATAATTTTATATTATTGTGGCGGATGAAAATTATCAACGCCAGAAGCAGTTCAGGAGAGGAATAAGTTAGAAGGGAGGGGAAATTAATCGGAAGAGGGATCTTTAATTTAGTGAGACGGTTATACAAATCTAGAGGTGGGACGTTGTTAGAGCATTCAAAAAAGATGTGCTCAAGGGTGCCCTCCGCCAATCCGCACTCGCAGAGAGAAGAGTCGCGAACATGGATTTTGTGTAAAAAGACGGGAGTGCAACAAAAACCTAAGCGGATTCTACATATAACAGAAATGACAGTTTTGGATACTTTTTTGTAACCGGAGAACCATGGTTTTGGTTTGATAGTCGGTTGTACTGCATAGAAAAAGCTGCCTTTCTTCCTGCTTGAAATATTCCACTGCTCCTGCCAGGAACACTGTAGATTTAGTTTTGGAAGGGACAATAGATCGTAACCCTGATGAGTGTTGTATGTGAGGTCTGCCGTTAGAGATGAACAAGCATCTTTAGCCAAGGCGTCAACACATTCGTTACCCTTAATGCCACAATGACTAGGTATCCAAACCAGCTGAACATCTTTTTGATTACTAGCACAGGACATCAAAGACTTTTTGATTTTTAAAATAAGGGAGCTGTGCAGTTTACTTTTAAAGGGATTTTGGGTTAAAGCTTGCAAGCTACTGAGGGAGTCTGTAAATATAACGGCTTTCTGAATATTATGGTGGGATTCAATAAAGAGACTAGCTTCCAATATAGCCACACACTCACCAGTGAATACAGAAGATTCTTTAGGGCATTTGAATTGTAATATAATTTTGGAGCTTTGGAAATAGACCGCAGCGCCAGTGTAATTAAGATCGGAAAGTTTCGAAGCATCCGTAAAAAATAATTGAAAGCCATTCCATCGCTCGCCCACTACCGCATTGAAAGCCGAATTCGCTGACGGGGATTTTTTGGATATGCCTATATCAAAGAAAATTTTTGGGATATAATTTAAAACTTCATAAGAGAAATTGAAAAGGGGTAATCTGGGGAGTTGGACGATCGGGCATACTAAATTTAGGAGTAGCTGATAGGATTGTAGGATTAAGGGGATTTCTTTATTTTTCCAATAATTAGAGCTTCTGCATAAGGCATCTAACTCGTTGAGTCTTCCTATAAGAGGGTGGGAGGATCTAGCTATTAGCCTAGAAACAAAACGGGAGGCGAGATATTGCCGTCTGAGGGCAAGAGGGGGTTCACCACATTCGACTTGCAACGCGTTAACGGGAGAGGACTTCATACAACCTGAGATGATCCGAAGGCATTTGGACTGGACTCTGTCCAGCCCAGCCAAAGCACCCTTGTTACAAGGACCCAGGAGATATGTTCCATAGTCCATAATACTGCGAACTAAAGCATTATATACTAATTTCATGGTGTAGGGGTGGGCGCCCCACCAAACACCTGCTAGGACTTTTAAAATTGAGATAACTCTTTCACATTTCTGGATAAGATAATTTATGTGATGTTTACCAGTTAATTTAGTATCGAGGATAACGCCCAAAAACTTTACTTTACTAGCTATAGGAATGTCGTGGCCTGAAATATTTATATCAATATGAGGGATGAGTCTTTTTCGAGAGAAAATTACTGCCGAACTTTTCGGTGCCGACAGCGACAGCCCATGGCTTAAAAGCCATTGGTTCAAAGAATCCAGAGAGAGGCACAAAGATGACGCACCGTCATCTATGGAAGAATCTGTCACATACAGAACAATGTCATCGGCATATTGTAAAATCTGGCAATTGTTATTTAGGCAGGACCCAATATCAGCCGTATAGAGATTGTAGAGTATGGGACTGAGGACATAACCTTGAGGAAGACCCTTCCATACGACCCTCTCATCAAACTCCTCACCCTGGACTCTCAGAACCAATGAACGGGACAACAGAAGCTCGCATATGCATCGTATCATCTTGGCCGGAAGACTCAGCTGTTGCAGTTTTTGCCTGAGTACGGGAAGAAGTACATTGTCATACGCAGAGGAGATGTCAAGGAATGCGGCAACAACGGATTCGTTTCTAGAAAAGGCTAAGCGGATATCCGTAATTAATATACCAATGCTATCCATTGTACTAAGCCCCTTCCTGAAACCAAATTGGTGATTCGGCAGTAAGTCTCTCGATTCGACTAACCACTCAAGACGATTTTTAATTAAGTGCTCCAGTAATTTGGCTAGGACTGAAGACAAAGCAATTGGCCTAAGGCCATTCGGGTCATCTGCATGTTTTCCTGGTTTCAGTAGAGGAATAATAATCTGTAACTTCCATTGCTCTGGAACCCAACCATGAATATAACAATAATTTAAAATATTTAAAAAGAAGATTTTAGCTTTTTCGCCAGAATGGGTTATGAATGAATATGGTATACCATCAATACCAGGAGCTGAGTCTCGGACATGTTTGAGCACCACATTAAATTCCTCTAGGGTAAATGGTCCATCGAAGGGATCCTCTGTTACAATATGTAGGGGAGCATTTTCACATTCAGATGAAAATGGAACTAAGATGATGCTATTTTGTCAAAAAAAAGTTCAGCAGTTTCCCTAGTAATGGGTGAAGAGATTGATGGGGAACATCCACGTCTAAATCTATTGATATTCTTCCAGACAATTGAGATTGGAGTAGAGGGAGATAAGGAAGTACAAAACTTAATCCAACCTGTACGTTTCTTCTTACGAAGAAAACGTTTCGATCTGGCATTAATCTGTAAATATGCCAACAGATTTTCGGTGCTCATATTCACATTATAACTGTATTCTGCTTCATTCCTATCCCTGATTGCCGAAGTGCATTCTGGATCCCACCATGGGGGAGAAGGCACTTTGTCACGAGCACAGTTTTTCAATGGGAAGCAGGAGTCCGCACTGGAGGTGATGGCTTGAACGAAACCCTCATAACATCTCTTGGCATGGCAGTGACCAGAAGGATTTAATAAACTTGAATTTAAATTTGGAAGTACGTCTATTTTATCCTCCAATAATGAAGAAAATTTAGTCCAATCTGGTTTGGACAGGTTATATTTCAGAAGTGGAGGAGAAGTTTTCTCGAAATAAGTTTTATTAAGCAAAGATATAACAATAGGGTAATGGTCGCTACCATGCGACAAGGTTGTGCATTCCCAATGGGTTGACGCTGCTAGCTCAACCGAACAAAATGTTAAGTCAACACAACTCTTTTGTTGACCGGGAACAGGCCTGCGTGTTGGGCATCCATTATTTAAAATGCATAGATCCAAGTCATCCAGGATATCAACCAGAGCTAAGCCAAAGGTATCACAGCGTTCAGATCCCCATCTGTAATGGTGGCAATTAAAATCGCCCATGACCAGTATAGGACCATGAACATTAGAAAAAATATTTCTTAAAAATGTTAAATGATCATGATGAGGATGTGCGATATAAATGGAAAACACTGTGATACCTTCAACCGTCCCTGCGGCAATACTCATATCTCCTGTGAGTGAAGGTAAAGTAAGAGGTGAAAATGGGACCCGATTGTTGACCAGGAGAGCTGACCCTCCATAGCCATCCGGTCTGTCAGATCTGTATATGTTAAAATGTGGAATACGGAAGCTAAGACTTGGAGTAAGCCAAGTCTCAGCTATGGAACAAGCCAATGGCTTGTACTTATTTAAAAGGAATGTGAGGTCGTGCTTTTTATGCCACACGCTCCTCACATTCCACTGTAGGAAAACTTGGCGGGACGCCATTTCTAATATTTAAAAGAAGAGTTATAAGTTGGTCGGCAACGTTGGACGGTGATTGGGTGTTGGAAGTAGAAATAACAATAGGTAAGAGTTTCATGAGCAGTTCAACTATAGAGGAAGTATTATTATTGGGAGTATCTTTATTGTTGAGAGCGCAGCCATTAGGCTGTGAAAGTTGGGGGGAACTAATAATTTGCTGATGAGCAGCTTTGTCATAAGATGGGGAGAGAGGGGCATGAGACTTGGGCTTTAAGTTTACTGTCTTTCGGTAAGACTGCGAAGACGGGGTTTTAGCAGCGTTGGCATAATTGCGCGAAGCTGTCGGAATTAGTTTGGTAGCTTCAGCATAAGGCATGGATTTTTCAGCCATAATGGTCTTAATGGCTTTCTGTCTACCATGCTCGGGGCATGACCTGCTATCAGCGAAGTGATTACCCGAACACAGGATACAGAAGGCTTCGCCCTCAGAAATGGTGCAACCATCACCTGGGTGATCGTGGCCACATTTACTGCAGCGTGGTTTAGACCTACATATATTAGCCACATGTCCAAATCTACAACATTTGCGACATTGTATGGTGGGATATATATACTGTTCTACAGGAAGGGAAGTGTAACAGCAGAAGATTCTTTTGGGAAGGACTTGTCCATCAAATGTAATCACGCAGGTTTCAGTGGCTTTCCATTCATTTTCCCCGTCTCTCTGAACTTTTCTGTTAATTCTACGAACTTTTAGAATTTGCCCACAACCTGAGGGCACAGACAAATATGTAATAGCCTCTTCTTCTGAAATGTCAGAGGGAATACCAGTTACTACTCCCATCCTTGTGATATTAAATGTAGTTATGGAGGCAGTATAACTGTACTTGGTTAACAGAGTGTTAACCAAGAAAGAATTTGCATCTTGAGGAGAAGCAAACTCTACGGATACGCGGTTTCTACCAACTCTATTAACACCACCACGAACTATGTTCGCAATGTTGTTGTTAATTAGGAATTTTCCGAAATTAACTGGATGTAAGGTGGTGCCTGAGTTAGGTTGGGTTTCTATTCGGGAGACGTGGACGACGTAAGGACCTTTGTCCATCGCTGAATATTTGGAACGACCGATTTGACTCTTCTTTTGTTTGTTTGGTGGGGATGGTGTCAAGATATCTTCGTTACCAGGACGTTTACGGGAAGATCCGTTTAGCTGGGATGGGGATACATCCATCTCTGTTATACTGCATACAACATCCGCAAATTGCGATAAAGGATTCGGGGACAGAGGTAATAAAGGATCTGGAATGTCGGGTGGGTCAGGATCAGGGGGTTTGTTTTTATCCATCTTTAATAAAAACGAGTTTAAAATACGACAATCACAATACAAACCTGTTTACAAACACAAAGACAACACACTTATATGCTAACAAGTCACAAAAATATCAACAATCACTAATAAAACAACTACAAATTCAAAACACACGTGCTAACCAAGAACACTGTGGCGAGAATCCGAATTAAGTCTTACTAAAACTTTACTTAAACCTGGCAAAATAATTTAATACAACATAGGAACAATACTGGTTTAGATAGGGTTGTTACCGTTTAAGTACTTCTATAACATAAAATTTGAATGGAATCAAACAAATGAAACTAAACTAGTAAAAAAAAAGAATACTGATGTAGTTTCTATGCAGAAGGTTCAGAATTATGTACTGAATCAATGTTTACAGCTTGTGGATTGATGTCCCTGCCAGCCTCTATTTCATCAATCCTACTATAATAGGTATCATACATTTGAAAGTTTGTATGTGTGAATTTTTGTTATTCAATAACACTAAAATGACTGAACAGATTTGTAGGAAATTTGGCGATCAGATAGTAATATAACCTGGATTAACATATAGGAATGTTTTCTCCCATTAGTCTGTTCCTGCGGTACAATTTCAGTCTCCCACATGGTCGAAGCCGTTGGCACAAGCTAGTATTATTACTATAAGTTCCATAGTACCCAAGCTACTTTTTATTACTATTAGTTCCATAGTACCCAAGCTACTTTTTAGTACTGTAACTTAAAATATTTACCTAACTACACAACTTTATGACACACAGCTACTTTTACTGGTTTTTAAAAGCCACACTTAACTAACTAACAGAATGACAATAGTTATCTACCTTCCAGTTTCTCTCCACACCATTAAGCACATAATTACATACCAAATAACAAATCCTAATGAGTCTTTTTTTACCAATAACTATATTTCAAGAATGTACGAAGGTTAGCATGAATCATTCTTACATAAATATGAAGTCATACCTTGAACAAACCTTTTTGGTAACACTTGATGAGTTAGTAATGTTTAAAATATTTTACGGTCATATCATTATCTTAGCTGGTGTATGGATTTGTACTCAGCTAATGGCATGTCCCGAGTCCTCATATTACACAGAACTTAGACATAACGAAACAAAGGCGTATGTAAAGATCATAGCAGATGGCATTCTGTAGTTTCCGCCAACCCCCACGGGAAGAGAATAGGGCGTGAGTTTATTTATGTTCTTATCCTCTGCTTGCCTGTAGTGTCTACAGTATTAAATTGATGAAAACTATTTTATAAACAAAACTGTTAAACAAAGTACAGTCAAAGAAAACAATACTACACAAAATTTGTTTTGTACCGAATACACTGTTCAATGCTAAAAAAATGAGGCTGTTTGTTTTAAATACCTAGAACTTTGGAATCAATTCCAGGCTAAATAAGAGCTGTGTAAAAAAAAAAACAAAATGCAATTTATTTTCTACTAGCTGTTTTCTCGGCTTCACCCTCATGGTGTTTGGAAATTATCACACAGGGACATGCTACTCAGACATAAAGTAGCCTATGTTACTCCTTATAACATCAGCTATCTGCCAAGAGCATCAGCTATCAAAATTGGTCTAGGCATTTCAGAGATTAGCCAGAAAAAACAGACAGACAGACGGCCAATTTAAAGAAAATGTAAGTTCCATTATACTTTCATATACATTTAGTGACAAGCTGTTAATTTGAAATTACAAACAGACATGTCAATTTTATTTATTTGTATATATGAGCACATAGCACAATTTCCATTGAATCAATGTACAGGCTAAAGTCCACTGTTTAGATTTCAGCACATAATATTTCCATGTAGCAATTACATATAATTAAATAAATGCAGGACACCATAAGATTAAGTTTATGACTTATTTGTACCCTAAAATTTGTAGTTTAAAGGATAAATGGAAGAAAAACAGTCATGTTATTCTTCATTTTCCTTTAGACAGCTATAATTAGACAGATATTTCAGGTCACCGTTTCAACAAACACAGGATAAATTCCATAAAAATATCTATGATGCCAGTAATGACAATGACATCATCGTCATTACCGTATTTGTGCACAGGAATAGATTACTATTATCAGTTTGTACTCTTATTTATGATATTTTTTTTAACTGATTACGAATATAAACAGTTAGTCATTGATATAAAAATCTACCATTACTTTATGTAATGTGCATTAGTCATAACTTTTAAGGAGAATTTTATTGATATGAAATTATTATGTTATCTTTTGTCAGTGCGTAAAGTAAGTATGCACTTGATGTTAATAGAAGATAGGTAATGTGATTTCCTGTCACTTGAAAAAGTTATAAAAGCTTGTAACATAGAGTTTAATACATAAAATAGGTACATAATTTTGGTTACAGGAAATTGAAGCAAATTATTAAGTTACATAAAGTTTTAATTGATCCAACCATTCCTCACAGCTCACATAATTTTTACCACATAAATTCTATGACTAACATGAAAAAACTACTATTAACTTGATTGACAACCGGTAAAGAGCAGACATATGGTCACCATTCTCTACTACAAAATAATGTTGCCGACCATATGGTCCATCGCTATTCATGAAAGCATGAAGCTTATGACACATTATAGTTCTCCTAATATGTCCAGGTCACACAAACAGGCCTTACATAGTACTTAAATGTTACCAATTTACAAATTCTTATATGGCTGTCAACACTGATTACCCCTTTATGTTGCCACACTTGATATTTGTGAAGACAATTAAATATTTTTTAAGATTTGTCATAATTGTTGTAGAGGATGAATATGCTTGCCTTGGCCCTCTTATTTTACTGTGTTAATTGATTGAATTTCTTTGATTTTTTAAATGAGGTTGTATTTAATTACTTCACCAAGGCAATTTTTTATCATGTACAACTTTTTCTTTGATTTTTATATTTAAAAGCTAGTTTCGTCCGAACCCGCCCTGGTCACAACCCACCACCCCACCTGTGCAATAACTCCATTTCCACTTAGCGGTCTTTCCAATTAATTTTTTTTGCTCAGTTCCTAAGAGTCGGGTCGCGTGATGTTAAATCTAGCCTATGAAGTTAATCAAGAATTGGGCTCGCAAATGCAAAAATATTTTTTCTACTGACATACAAATTTTATTTCTTTATAATAATAGTATAGACACCAGCGTATCTTTCTTCTGTCAAGCTCATTCACATTGTTTCGATACAGCTTAGCCCTAATCACTACAACTATGTAGTGATTAGTGCTAAGCTGTATATCTAAGCTTACATAGGGACAGACTTTGTTGTATACTAATACAACAAAGTCTGTCCCTATGTAAGCTTAGATCTTTAAAACTACGCAACGGATTTTCATCCGGTTTTTTTTATAGATAGAGTGAGTCAAGCGGAAGGTTTATACGTATAATACGCGGGAGAAGCCGCTGGCAAAAGCTAGTTCTAAATAATTATAATTAGTCTCATTCAACGTAAAACACTCTTCAAGTTGCTTAACTTTCATTCTGTGACTAAATCATATAAAACAACCTCTGTCAGTGACTATCAGACAAACTTACTTTACAACATTTCAGTAAAGGTCTCCACGCAATCCATGTCTTCGTGTCGTAACAGCTTGTACTTACGCTTATAAATTCACTTTATTGTCCTCCATATTTAGCTGTCACGTCCACAGCTATCTGATAACAGCTTACTTTTTACAGCACGCGCCCAGCTCTGTAATGACCTCTTTGCATAAATGGTGTAATTAAATACTGTATTGCACAAGCTTTTGCAATAACCTAAAAAAACCTTTTGTGGCTCTGATTTCTTGACACTTGGAATTGATCGATCGCCGCGACATGCCCATTAAGTTTCAATGCAGAATCGCTTCATAGGTGCAGGATATAAAATATCGGAAAGCTAGATTAAATATATTTTTAATTTGTTCAAGGGTTTTTTTTTCAATGTCTCTTTCCCTTGCCAGTTGCGAAGACATCAGTTTAAAAATACGTACCCAACTTTCTAATCCTTTAACACTGGCCGATAAAAAAGTTGAAGCCACGGAGGATACAGCAGCATGAAATGCTTCTCCAATTTAACACGTGGAACGTCTCCAAGCTTATACAACGATGGCTAAACAACAAACGTTCATAACTAACGGAGGGTAAAAGTTAATAGTATTCTCTATCCAAGATTATAATCCCTAAACGATTGGCACAAATAATAAAAACGGAGGAGGGCACCGTTTTAAGAAATGCGTCACTTTTGGTGTAACATATCCAAGATTTAATGAAGTTGGCTAATTAACAGGCGCTCAAAACTAACCCTGAAGCGAAGGATCCCGTAAAGCATCCGTACACTGTACCGTATCGTATTCTCTACCCAAGATTGAAATCCCTAGACGACAGAGAGATACAATAATAGCCGAGGAAAATATGGATATCGTAATATAAAATGGGTCTCCAACTTTTCGTCCAACATTATCAAAGTTTGAATAAAGATGGCTAAACAACAAACACCCTAAACGAACGCCGAAGAAATGGATCCCCCGAAGTTAAACGTAAATTAAGTTTAATTTCGGTATCCTTACCCTCGCAGCTCCACGATTATATCCCCATACAAGACTGGCTCATATTAATACTAGCCGAGGAAGATAGCGTATTAAGGAAATGCGTCTCCAACTGTTCGTGTAACATATCGTAAGGTTGAACAGCATAGTAATCAGCCTATAATGTTCCTACTGCTGAAACAAAAGGTTCCTCTGTGAAAGGTAGTGGGCCATAATCCACCACACGGGCCCAGTGCGTGCGGGTGGATGTCACACATGTCTTTGATTTTTTTTTTTTAAGACATGTCGGTTTCCTCTCGATATTTTCCTTCGCCGTTTTGAGAGCGGTAGTGATGAAATCAGATATACAAAGTGCCTTATTGGGTTCGAACTCACGATCTGTACTACTCGTAAGTTGGGGCTGAAATCACCGCGCCACACTTGGTTGAATAGAGATAGCTAAACATCAAAAGCTCAAAGCTAACGCGAAAAGTAAAAATTCAGCCAAAATCGCTTCCACACCAGAATTTTTAACCTAACAATAACCTCATTATTCCTAGTCTTAAGTACCATTCCGCATGCAACCATAAGTGTCATCAATTAAAGCCGTGTTCGCGATATTAATGGGGCGTGAAATTCTTTGATTTACATAACAAAGGTGCCACCATTCATTGTCAGATGGTGACCGTCAACGATTGTCCGGACGGGTGTTAGTGACAGACTTGGCATGTATCATGCTGTCTTGTGTATGCCTGAAGGCTACATTACAACTTACTGGCATTGTCTGATGGTGATTATCAGTTTTCTAGTTGCAGTCGACGTTCGCCGTTAGGTTTGATCGTCGAATTTCTAGCTCTTTGGGACATCAAGCAAGACGTTTTCATGCTACAGTAACAAACCTCTTGTCTTAACTAATCTGCTGTGCTATCAAAAAATTTACTGCAAATTGTAACGAACCTTTTTGCATCACATGCTGTGGCAAGCAATCGAAATTGTGATACCTTACCCAAAGACTACAAAGTAAGAGGAAGTGTCCATATACTTTCAGAATGATATCCTTGTCACGACGTGTTCAGATATCGTTAGTCTTGTTCTTCTCTAGAGCTAGCACAAGTTGTCGTCACAGTGGTAAAATGGTTACCCAGAAGTCAGCGTACTTGGTAGCGGTAGCGGGCACTAGCACGTCTGAGCCAGGTGTCCCAAGAACTGGTCAAAACATTAAGTAATGCTTGTTGACAAGTTATTTAACTGATCGCCTACGGGGCCATTCTAAACTTATTCCTTTTATTAATAGTCACGATTTGCGTGGGATGATTAACGGTAAATTATCGCCGTTGGGCCTTGAAGTTTGTTTGCCTTATCATTCCTGAGAGTGTCCTTACTGATAATTTACTATACAATATGCATAGTTGCCACTTTTACGAAGCTCCGCGGAGTTGCTGTATTTCTTTCTTCAAACTCAAATTAACACAAATCCTCAAAATAAAACACAAACGCAAGATTTGCTGTCTCGCAAGAGGTCACTGGTTCGCCATGCAAATTTCCTCAAAACCATGGTGGTCCAATGGAGCCATAACTTCCTATTGTGACTCACATTTTTAACAATGGTGGTCTCCATTGGACCACGTTTTTGCTTTTATTATTCATTTTCTTTGCTCCTTAAGGCGTTTGTTGGTTTAATGCCGTTTTTAGGGTTCCGTTGCCAAATGGCAAAAAACGGAACCCTTATAGATTCGTCATGTCTGTCTGTCTGTCTGTCTGTCCGTCCGTCCGTATGTCACAGCCATTTTATTCCGAAACTATAAGAGCTATGGTGTTGAAACTTGGTAAGTAGGTGTATTCTGTGAACCGCATTAAGATTTTCACACTAAAATAGAAAAAAAACAATAAATTTTGGGGTTCCCCATACATAGAACTGAAACTCAAAAATGTTTTTTTTTCATCAAACCCATACGTGTGGGGTATCTATGAATAGGTCTTCAAAAATGGTAATGAGGTTTCTAATATCATTTTTTTCTAAACTGAATAGTTTGCGCGAGAGACACTTCCAAAGTGGTAAAATGTGTGTCCCCCCCCCGTAACTTCTAAAATAAGAGAATGACAAAACTAAAAAAAATATATTATGTACATTACCATGCAAACTACCAACGAAAATTGGTTTGAACGAGATCGAGTGAGTAGTTTTTTTTTAAAACGTCATAAATCGTAAACCGCAATTTACCTTACATTCAATCAACTGAAATATAAAAATTAAAAAATATATATATTTTTAAACCGAAAATACCTACAGGTTTGTACGGAACCCTCGGTGCGCGAGTCCGACTCGCACTTGGCCGGTTTTTTTATACATAGAACAATAATGAGTGAGCGGCGATGTAAGTAAGGCAGATTATTGTCGTTTTTTGGTACCTATGTACTGCAGCTTGAAGTTGTTAAGAGTTTGGACGTATCCTCAATAGCGCCAGTAGTGGAACATCGCTCACTCCTGATACTGATGCACTTGGACACTTCACGTCTTGTCCTTTTTAGGGTTCCGTTGCCAAAAGGCAAAAAACGGAACCCTTATAGATTCGTCATGTCTGTCTGTCTGTCTGTCCGTTCGTATGTCACAGCCATTTTATTCCGAAACTATAAGAGCTATGCTATTGAAACTTGATAAGTAGATGTATTCTGTGAACTGCATTAAGATTTTCACACTAAAATAGAAAAAAAAACAATAAATTTTGGGGTTCCCCATACATAGAACTGAAACTCAAAAATGTTTTTTTTCATCAAACACATACGTGTGGGGTATCTATGAATAGGTCTTCAAAATGGTAATGAGGTTTCTAATATCATTTTTTTCTAAACTGAATAGTTTGCGCGAGAGACACTTCCAAAGTGGTAAAATGTGTGTCCCCCCCCCCGTAACTTCTAAAATAAGAGTATGACAAAACTAAAAAAAATATATGATGTACATTACCATGTAAACTACCACCGAAAATTGGTTTGAACGAGATCGAGTGAGTAGTTTTTTTTTTTAAACGTCATAAATCGTAAACCGCAATTTACCTTACATTCAATCAACTGAAATATAAAATTTTTAAAAATATATGTATTTTCAAACCGAAAATACCTACAGGCTTGTACGGAACCCTCGGTGCGCGAGTCCGACTCGCACTTGGCCGGTTTTTATTGTCTTTCTCGATCTCGATGTTATATCCTTTACTTCTATTAACTGTTAGCCTTTGACTGCCCAACTGTTTGTCAATTAATGTACAGTTCACATGAATACTAAATTATATCGGGGATAACCAGTTTGTGTACATACTACGAGTACTTCACGCAAAAATATTTTCTTGTCTAAAGAGTGTTGACCTCTGCGAATAGGATTAGAGGATTTGTAAGTTCGAGTGTGTATAGTCACGAGATGACGTCACGTCATCACCACCAGGCCAATGCTTTCCTTGAGCATAATATAAACATATTTCTATAATATGCAGATTATTTTGCTTTACATAGCTCACTCTTTGTTCGTTACTTATCAATTTAACAGATGAGTCACGTATCCACAAAAGCGATTGGAAACTTCATCCGATTGTGACAAAACGCTCTTTATTATCTTGCAGAGAAACAAGATTTAATTTCAATTTCTTCATTAGAACGAGCATCATGTACCAGGGCAACATAGGATCCAGTAGATTGTAGCAAGTAACCAAAATGCAACGCTACCGAATTGAGTGGGCAGCTTATACCCTACAAGGGTTAATTCTTAAGCGGCGTTCGAAAGTTGTTCGAGTTAATTCAAACGTTTGGCTAAAGCGTCGTGCTCGAGATGAATGTCAAGGTGAGGCGCGCCGCCGGCCGAAACGGCCGTGGATGTCGTTGACCTGGCGGGGGCGCGAGGGATGAGGGGGGGACGGCCCACGCGAATAATGTACGCTACGTTTGAACCTCCACCAATGGTCTGACATCCTGGTACTTGTGGCAAACTTGACTGTTAGTCCTTTTCACTCTCGTGCGTGTACTTTTTTATGTTTCTTATCAAGTCGCACAAATATTTACGTGCTGTATACAAAAAATATTTATCTTTTCATTTAACGATATCCAGAATAAGAATACTACGTCTTGGTTTCTTTTTTTCGGATCGTTCTTTTTTGCACTGTATTCGAAGATCTCTGAAACAGCAGTAACATACGAGCTTATATGACGAAACTTTTCAAACTTACGTCTATGCAATGTTGCCAGGACTCCAAAGTTGGGATAGCAGTCATGTTCACAGCCGATAACTTGGCCATACGTTATTCTAATTAATTCTTGATCATTGTTATTATAACACGTCCAGTCGTTTAGCTATACGATAGGTTTGCAGCATCGTACCATTACATGCCTCTTCTTCTCCTTAGTCAATAACCTCTTTCTTGGCAGACCAGCTTATGTTGGAAGCTCCATATCCCGCGATTTTTTTTTGTTACATTTCTTGCAGGTTGCAGTTAATTTCATTTGATGAATGACTTTTTCATGAAATAGTCATTCAATCAAATGAAACGTTGAACATAGAGGAATGTATTGATGATTTAAAATTACTATAATTGTGTAAAGCCATATTTGTACCTTGCACTGATCTGCAAATTGGAAAAAACGTAAAAAAAAATGCATTTTGCGGGCTATCCGGAAGCTTTCACTTGAAGTCAAGCTCTTACTTTCTTATACCACTAACTCTCACACACCCTCCATTTCCCTCCATTTCCTCGCTCTCCATTTATGAAAAAGATGTAAACTAAGCTTAGTTGCTCTTAACATTCATAACATCCACATGTCGCTGACCTCGGAGCTACTCGATACTCAATAATAATATGTGATTTGATGGCAATATGCAAAATTCTAATAATAATGTATGTACATAGCCATGGTTGCATGTTTATTTGTAGCTTTGTCTCTTTAATAGCAAATATTCTATTCTATTTTCAAACGAAACCAGGCAAAGTAAATAGAAGAGCCCGCATTTCAAAATAATCAAGGCTTTTAAATTTAAATAAACGAAAACAAACCAAGACATACTTCAACTTTGCCTTAACCAAGATCGAAGTGAGTTCTCGAGTATCATCCCATTCCTGATTAAAAGGGGAAACGTGAATGTATCATTCATATTTCATGACAACGGCCTTTCATGGATAAGTCCGGATTAATCACCACCCGAGTATTATCATAGATATTTCATTATGTGCTCCTACCCTCACCCTGTAACAGCTTTTTCATTAACTGTCAGGTCATTGGCTGTCTGGCATTTTATATGAAGTGTCCTGGCTGGGAGAGAAACATTTGCAACCCTGTAGAATTGTTAATGAAGTGTTTTTGGAAATGGAAACAGAAGATTTTTTGTCTGCTGGAAACAATAGCTTAATTCATATCGTCTGGAAACAATAGCTTAATTCATATCGTCTAAGGGCGAATTATACCAAACTTTTATACGTAGAAAAACTCTTCTTCTGCGGATAAATTTTGCATTCATGTCAGTTTTTCCATACTAGAACTGTCAGACGGCAATTTTATTCCACGGATAAAAGATCTGACTTTGTTACAATGGGCCTTTAGTAAGTCTCATATTCTAAAAATAGCATAAGTAAAGATAAAAAAGACCAAATGCAGGATGTACTTTATTGTAATTCGTACTAATCTTGCACGTCAGTAAAATCGTGTTATGGTATTGATAAGGCAGATTGCTGATAGAGCAAGGTCGTTCGATAGCAACGTGATTAATTCAGCTGATTTTGGTTTTACATAAGCTATCTCTGTGTTGATAACAAATCCAATTACATGGTAGTGAAAATTGCGTTAGCCTTTTATAACAGTTTTATCAGCATAATATGTAGAGCATTAGGGATTCGTGCTCAGTGGTCTGAAACGCACACAAACGTGATGTCGTTACTTACATAGACGTTTAATTAACCCCTATACTAGTTTTTCGACTTCAATCATTCGGACTTTTTTTGTAGATTTTTCTAAGAATGACCGAATGCTTTAGATAATAATATCTCTCTCGTATCCTGTATCTATTAGGCCCAAGTCATTGAATTAGTAAGCAAACATCATATGTATCATCGATTGCCTAGCTTTTTCTAATTTATGTTGGGGTATGTTTCCAGTCTAACCAGATATAGCAAACATCATATCCGGACGAAAAAAATTTTTTTTTACGTTTGCCGAAAACTAAAGTATGAACCAGGCCCCCTTGCGTATAAACTCCAGAATTCGAATCAATAATTCAAGCGTCTCACCCTATCGCAGTTCATTGCTGGACATAGGCCTCTCCCAAGTAGCGCCAGAATCCGCATGTGGCATCTAAAATAGAACATGCAGATTGTCTATAGTCGCTCCGTGAGCCGACACTCGAGCAATCGACACTATCCATCTTATCTACCTCTTATCGCGCCGATATCGCAGGAATTTCATATGAATTGAATTTTCTAATCAATACATATTAACTGGATTTCTTTGAAGTTATAAAATGTTCAGGGTTAATGTTGTGGTTGGAATGAGAACCAGTCGAAAACCTGTCGGGATTCTTTTTAGTTTCAACTAGATAAGAGTCTACCTGAATACTCGACGCTTTAAACTTTTTGGTTTTCGTGTTATTTTATTTCTTATGTCCTCCACAGGAAGCTGTAAAAATATGTACCCAAAATAATTATTTTTCTTTCTTAAGTAAGGAACAAATCTTTTCATTAACTACCGATATGCGAAAAAGGGTTGTAACTTGCATAATTAGCAGAATGCATCAGTTATTGTAGCCGCTTCAATTGCCTTGTGTTCAGATAAGTGCACAAGGAAGGATGAGTAAGAACATAGTAATGCAACTCGTATAACCTACCATTTGATGATAACCGTTACTAGGATATTATGAAAACATAAAAATCAAACGATAATCCTACTTATCCTACTAATCCTACTAATATTATAAATGCGAAAGTTTGTATGTATGGATGTGTGGATGTTTGTTACTCTTTCACGCAGAAACTACTGAACGGATTTGGATGAAATTTGGAACAAAGTTAGTTTATAACCTGGATTAACACATAGGCTACTTTTTATCCCGGTAGTACGTTCCCGCGGGATATTTTCCGACCACCACGCGGGCGAAGGCGCTGGCAAAAGCTAGTTATCTATAACACAGTAATACTGGGTCGTGGGACATCGACATGCCAAGTTATATGATGACGTAAACCAAGAGAAAATGTCAACGTATTCATTTTCAATCAAGATTGAGTTGAAGTGAAACTTGTAGCTCTTGTACTTACGCAAGGTAGCAATTATACTACTTACGTACTTTGTTAAATAATATTATTATAAAATTATTGCAATTACTTACGTCGTTAAGTTGGTAAACCATTTTTTTTTTCGTTACAAGAACTGTTTAGCAAGTAAAATATTTGCGGACGAACGTAATTTCACATTTTACCGTTGACTTTTCATCTAGGCAGCCGCACCCCCAAATAATGCACTAGCAACAGTTAGCACTTAGTCATCCATTAATTTGCCTACCCCTACTTTGAAATCAATCAGCAGTAAAGTCTGAACGAGCCGCACCCTCCTAGACACCCCCAGGGGGTTGCACAGGGTGCAGGGTAGGTGCAGACGGGGTTATGAAACTTTCAGACGACGGATTGTTTGCGCAGGATATGTCCGACATATGGCTCGTAAATTGTAGGGGCTTCCCGACAAAATATTAGGGGCTTTCTTTTTCGGATTGAAAGGGTGAACATTTTGCGGGGAAAATAGAGGTGCTTTAGGGAAGGGAAAAGCTAAAATATTATGCTATCTATGACTTGCGCCTACATACTAAAGCACAATGCTAGTTTCAACTAAGTATTACCAAGTAGCAAAGCTTAATCATTACGCATAGTGTCACCTTATAACCAAGCAATAAATACGTCATTTAACACTTAGAATTCTATGTAGGAAACCTTGGAGGAGCCTCGGCCTCAAACTGACCATCTTGTATTCAGCCCACAGAGCCGATGTTTCTTCCCTATTTGTATTACATCGTACAAGTCATTTTAATATCTCAATAAAAATCACCGATCCATTTTGCGGTCGTCAAAAACATTATGGTTGACGTCTGACGAAGGAAAGTATATTTGTTTTGGCAAGCGAGCAACATGGTAATGTGTTGAAATATAACACTGATGGATTACGCCTTGCCAATGATATTGCAAGGACTGTTTTTATTGCAGTCGGTTTAGTATCGGTTTACGTGCATCTCTGGTCGAGGAGGCTCACTTCTCGATGGATGGGAAAGTCTGAAACGATTAGTGACAGATAAGACTAGATTTCTTGTTGAGATAGAATTGTGATAGAATTATTTTCGGACCAACATGTTGCAGCATAAACACACAAATAAAAAAAAAAAAATCTTAGCAAGCGAACCTTTTTGCTCAGTATCTCCGCTCAGTAACAACTTTATCTGCGCAATGCTTTCAGCTCGTTCAGTTACAAAAATTTCGCTTGCGGCTTTGCACGGCCTCTCTAAAGCTTAGCTTTGGACGCTGATGTATAGGGCTCTCCTGTACTGCACTGCGGATACTGGTGCCGCAATGGCCCAGGTATCTGCATTACCTACCAACTTAACAAGTAATGTGCCATATTCGAATATATACCAACATCAGTTTTTAATTATAAGTAAATTCTAGATCAGCTTTGGAGTCTATTTAAAATAACTTTCTCAATTTTATTATGATTAAATCTTGGATCTCAATATAGTAAACCAGTTTAACTGAATACTAGATTTATGGTTTGTCTTTATCTTATTTACTCTTACTAAGACATAAAAGCCAGAATTTATGAGCTAGATCTTTTGAAAATTTTAATTTTGCAGGTGCTTTATTTTGACGATTTAAAAAGCTCATTTTGCAAACTTCATATTTCGAACTTTTTGGATAATCTTTCAAAAAGGTACTTATAAAATCGTGAAATGTTTGAAGTGGGTAATTTATTGTTATTAACATATTATTATTCAAACGTTATTTGTAAAGCTTAACTTTAAATCGATAGAAACTGGTTTGATTCACAAATCGTTCTCCGTCATCTAATCTTAATTAAAGTTCCGTTGCTGGACAGAGAATACGAAATCATTACTCAGATTTTGCCAGGCCGGCCGGGTCCCAGTCCGTAAATTAGTTTAATCCATATGGATTTCCTTGGAATAATGATGCGGTTTTAGCATTAATGGTTGCATCGTCAAGTATTGATGGACTTTGCACTTGAGAATAAAATAGGAAAGTCTTTTGCAAATCGTTTAGTCTGTGAAGCTAATTATTGAGATTCTAGACAACAATAGTGTGCAGACTACGGGTTACGTGTGCTCAACTCGGCTGATTAATATATCTCAAAGTTTTGCTATCCATGCAGGAGAGAACGCGCGACGATATAGAAAATTTATCTGTTTCTAATAGTCCAGGCGATCTATTTAAAGACGGATGATGCAACCGATGTTTTTACATAGGAGAGGTCTTCGATCTAATGTTATATTTGTACGTTACGAATGACTTATGGTTTGTTTTCTATAAGTTCTTGAGGCATGTGCCAGGAGTACGAATGAATCTGATGATAAACGTAATATTTTGGGTGATTATGCCAATGTTTTGAAGTAATGGGTGGGTTTGGAAGCAATATTATTTTTAGGCGGTGAATCGCTGGAAGTCATTGTTGCTGCAGTGGTGTGCAACTGTGCATCAGCTTGCTTATAACTAAAGTGGTGCTGACGTAGTAACTGGTTTGCTTTACCTACGTGCCTCTCGATTACTATTCTGATTTTTTGTACATCACAATTTACCTATAAAAGTTATTGTAAACCATTGCTATATCCTCAATATGGTATTTTTTTATAATAAGTATCGATTAGTTGCATTAAGAATAAGAATATAAACTGGGCTTTTAACTTAATAATCATTTTGGATTCAGAAATATTTTATGCACGGCGAAAAATCAAGCTATACATTTTCAGTATAAGCTGACCTTTCATTGTACAAAAAATGCATACAATGCGAGCTCCGCTAAAACTGGGAATGTATTGCTTGATATGCAGTCGTGTGTACCTTAGATAAAACCCCGTTATGACAAAATAATCCTGATTCAAAACATCAGTAAAAAAAAAAACATCTACTTGTTTTCAAGTTGACAAGCTGATTTATTTAATAATTCCGATTAAAACTGCAATTATTTTCTCATAACGGGGTATAATCGAAGGTACAACAGTTTTCATGCAAATCTATTCAATTCACCCATTCTTAAACCATCTGCGACCTTCCACTAGTCGTGATCCACGATCGCCAGGCAACACGTGCGTGCAAAATTAATATGGAATAATTGACTATGAATGAAACTCCTTGTTACACTGGAGGAATAATTTCTACCATATCTACTGGTCTATAGTTAGAACATAGTAATTTTTGGTCCAGTCACGTTGGTATGTTATCTGATATGTGCGGAATGCACAATTTCGTGACGAATTGAAATATCCTTACGCAATTTTCGGTACAGGTAAGTTTCATTTATAGCTAGATCAGACAACAAAAAATTTAGAATGCATACCGTACATTTTGGGCCCAGTATAGTTCCTTGCCGAACACCACATTATGTTAAGAAAATGCTCTCCTTGTACGTAAGTTTTATTACTTGACTCGTTGTATTTTATTAAAACTCAGTCAGTCATAACATTACACTAAAATATATTTATTCATAATTAGCATACCTATCATAAAATGTCTCCGTATAACAAGTATGTCAGAAGCTAAAATAAAATCATTGTTTACATAATTAATGTAAAATTGGATCATCACATCACGGTTTCTAGTTCATTGAATCAGTGAGGTTGCTTACATTATAGTTTGGTGTAAAAGCAAACATTTGGAACATTGTTTTCGGTTGATTTAACGTATTCTTTATTTATGCCTGTATGTTGAATCAGGCTAACAGTTTATTCAATATGTTTCATATTGAATGTATTGGATTTGTTAAGCAAAACTAATAACGTGGTCTCAGATTTTCGTGACGTTTTATCCCTATCCCAAATGAAAAACTAAAGATTGAGTTCATAAAAAAACAGATTTTATTCTTCTTCCTTATATACTATATCCTTATCCTTCCGAAACATTGCAGGTGCAATTAAGTAATTGCCAATACATTAGTAACCTTCCGGTCTGCAGTCTTTATTACTTCGAAATGTCTGTCTCTCCATTTGTTTTACAATGTATTAATTTGTTGTGCTTGGTGTCTAGACAGTGCGTCGTAAAAGCTAGACGTTATAGCCTGCCCTAAGCGTTGGGGAACGGTTTTCAGGAAAGCCTTTGCAAATATTGTGGTTGGATGACAAGATAATTGCATTTCTTTGTACTATGGTTTATTGAAGTAAGGATTTCTTTGTTTTATTACTTACCCACTTGAGGAAAAACGAATGGAAGTTTGATCGTCAAAGAATTTCTTAGACATACAATCTATTGTGTTTTCACACTATCGCAGTAATGTAATTATTTAGAAAAGGAAAATATTTTATACTGTTATATTCTAATTAGATACGTTGTTACACTATCTCAAGGAAACCTTTAGTTAAAAGGCTTTATTAAAGTCTCTGAGTGTAATTGAGTTGCCTTGGCACCAATTCCTTTGAATATCGGAAACACTAAAATATCTTGAATTTTCCGACCATAGACCTATGAACAAGTACGCGATAAAAGTTATTCTCGTATTTCTACAATTCAGTGTGTTTTGCCTTGTGTTAATTCTGTAATCGAGCTTGGTATTAACTTGGTTCGTTAACATAAGAATGTTGATTATTTTTATTTGCAATTTTAAAGGTTTTTTATTGAGGTTATGCCCATTTTGGATGTCAATAGTGAATTGATACGCCTATTTAGACGAAAAACTCACTCTCCGTCTGTCTAGCATTACCCCATTTCATATGAAGTGGACTCTACTCATAATTCTTTGCAGACGTGTTTGTTTAAAGTTCATGGATAATAATTGCTACTTGGCTAAGTATATTTTTCTGTAGGTTAACCGATTATGTTTAAAACTTGTTAGACGTAAAAGTTATAAACTCATGTTATATTTGCTCATTTGTGTCGCTTCAAGTAGATACCTATCATCATAATAGAGTAGCAACCCATGTAAAAGGAAAAATAAACCTACATTATTGCTTTAATGGTCTCTTAGTCGAAGCTATAAAATTATCCCTTATTTCATTGGACAGAATTAATTCAACAACATTATTGCTTATAGCTATGTTTGTCTCAATTAGGACACTATGCCAATATGTATAATTGACTTTTAAACAAGGTCTTCACGAAATTTTTAATAAAAAATATGTTTATGAGACATATTTTGGTTTAATATTTAATTTAATTTTTTAGCCTATGTGGATGAACAGGGTCAAGGGAGACCTCTGCTTTCACTGAAGACAAATATATTGACAATAATTATGCGTAAATTCGTACGAATATAGCAAATCTACAAACACAAGTGATGAATGATGTTGATGATACATCAACGCGGGAGGTGCTTTAAACAAACAAAGCACATGCTCATATTAAAGTCTCTTGACCTGTCAACCGTAACCAAACACATCATAATCATATACCTTAACTAACATAAAAATAAGGTTGCAAATCATTCAACAACATATCAGATAATACTCACGCATAATCAGCTCTTGTCTTTGTCCAGGACATCTGTTAATTAAACTCTTTATTGCTTTTTGCGAGCGATCTGACGATCTATTATAAGTGATTGTTATTAGAGCTTCGATCGTAGCGTTTATGCCGTTTATAATATAGTTGTTGTTAATTACGCCTGAATGTGCTCGGGCGCTTTGCAATATGGCGCCATGTCTAGCGATCAATCTAATCGGCGAAATTGATTAAATCCGTAAATTCTATCAATCAATGCTCTTCAAGTATTATTATTCGAACTGTTTAAATCATTCCTATATAACTATTCAAAAACTGCTTGCCTTAGCATACGTTCCTTGCTTTGCCCTTATGGTCTGAATACAACTAAACGTTCTCGATATGGAGTGTTACTTGGGTCAAAGTTCACAATGAAAAGAGTAATGAATTGCCCTTGGCTGCGGGATTAAGGTCAGCTCGTTAGCTCGTTTGATTTAGATCGTCTTAAATCATGCAAGGGCTTAACTACTGTTACTGTTTTGTTCATAACTGTTATATGAAGTGGTTTGAAGCGGAGCATACAGTTATTTTATAAAGGTTCCTTTTTCTTATCTGATTTCTGTTGTATGAGTCGTTTACAACTTCGTAATACATCATTTTGCGAATGTTGTCAAAAACGGTTTCGAAAGCGTTACATTACACTCCTCGTCAGCCTCATTGACTTCAATATTCGTAACTTTGACACGTCCATTCATCATGACCGTAAAAGTTGTCACAAACGTATGTACCGCTGAATTCGTCGAACAAACCATGTCGTGCATATGTGCCACCTTATATGGCAATGTTTTAGCCGCCATATGCCATGCCATGTACCGGGCCGGCCACGACTGGTCATTACACATGGTGCATTGATTAACTGTAAACGGCTTTGGAGCGCAATCAACGATCGCATTGAAAGCAAAGCGCCATTTTTTGTAGGTTCTCAGCTTGATATTGATACCGCGCTTTAAATCGTATTGTGGCATTCTTTTCGTCAATGATACGGTTAATGCTTAATTAAGTTTTGCAGTTTTTAGCTACAGTTTTGAATTTTATATTTTTTGGTCTTGCTTCATAATTAAGGACACGTCTGTACGTAAAACCTCTGAATTATGATTATTGCATTACTGATAGCAATCTAGACAGTTCTCGCCCTTTATGTCTTTTTACCATATTTGAGTATCACTGCCAGATTTATGTTTTAATCAAACGAAATTTACTTGCCAAATAAGGTAAAGTTTCCAACATTTAATTGTATATAATAAAATATGAACAATACGAGAGTTTCACGCAGAATCAGCAACTTGCGTAACCATGTAATGCCTTACATGGCATAAGTCGAGCCGGTATAGGACCTTCAAGAAGTGGGTCGCCGTTAATGCCATCTGGTCAGACAGGACAGGGCGCGATGCAACCACGCTGTGGTGAAATACCACCGTAACGGTACCAGAATACCTCGAGTGAGAGAACTAAGGGCTAATTAACATTCTGACGGTATGCCATTCCGGTTTTGATCCTTTTACGATTCGTTAATTTACTACTATTCGTTTGTACTTTATGTAAGTTAAAGATCTTGCGAGCTTTTATCCGTAATGCAGTGGATATTCCAAATCTTATTATTATGTAGGCGTCCTTGTGAAGGTTCAAGCCTTGCCTTATCTGAAGTTGTTATTACCAACATTGGAAGAACAGATTGCGTTAATCAGTCATGGTATATTTGTATATTTACCGCTTGAATTACATTGTGATAGTTTTGTGCTTCATCTCAGTTATTTTTCACAGCTACCGAACATCACAGTCATCATAATAATTGTGATGGCTAAGGACTAGAAACATTTAGAAAACTGGTAATGGATAGAAGTTAATGGATTACAAATTGTTAGTTGATACTCGTAGAACTCAGAGTCCATTTAAAAAAGATTTACCTGTAAGTTATTGATTAAATTACTAAGAAATTTGTATAGTTTAATGCACCGGTGTAGCACTAAGAATAATAAGCAGCCTTGGTTAATTTGCAAATCGATCCACATATCAATAACATGATGACTCAACGTTACTTGGAAGTGTCGCACGTCATCGACCCAACTGAAGCGTTTGACTGTCTGTAGGCCCTAAGAGGCGAGCTTTAACACATGGGCTAGTTGTCAGTTACTATGTTGTTGTGACCTTCGCTTACTATCCTGTTACCATTCCATACATCATATTATACTTGGTATTGGTCGTTTTGTCCAAAGAGTTTGGTTTCGTGTAATTCTATCATACCTTTAGGATTCGATTCACTTCTTACCTCAATTCTTACGATGTCGTCAGATTCTGAAGCCCACGTTTTATAATAAATCTGGCATTGGCTTTGGTACTTTTGGACATTTCATCTTTGTTGATTGTTATCCTTACAGATTGACTTAAAAGAAGGTTATTTGGAATGTATTATTATGTTCTATTGATTACTCCTTCAATTCCTACATACCACATATTTCATATATCAATATAACACATGCAATATTCACAGGTGGCACTATTCTTCCTATTGTTAATATCTATTGTGTGAAGGTGACATCATGTTACCGCTGGCTCGTCATTGGTTCCCAGCATTGTGCCGTACGTGGTGTACATCCTTATTGCACCGATACTTGCACTTACACTCTCTCTTTTCATATAATACTTACATTAATCACTTAGTTTTATATGAATAACCCTTCCACGTTCGCTGAAGGTATGACTACTCTTATTGAATGATCTTGGCGTGATCTTCTCTCAAATATGTTGGAGCTTGATAACATGGATGCCAGTATAAAATAGAATGGAAATACTATCATCATCCGTCGTCTCCCTCTACGATAGATAAAGGAGGATGATATTACATATTTTGAAACGAAACGATGGTTAGGCTGAATGATGATATGGATAGAAAGGGGATGACGGAGATGACGACGATTAGAGATGTATGGAACAAAAATACATATTGTGCTGACCCCAAATAAATTGGGATAAAGACATGAGAATGATGATGATGACATTAAATTATTTTCTGATGAAAGCACTGTCTGACTATTTGATAAGGCTTTACCACATCGACAGAATAGCTTGGCTAATTCTTCACTCGCTATGCAGCAACTTTAAATTAATATCTAAAGCGATAATAAACTACCTGGAAGGTGTTAGCTACTTATCAAAAAGGTCGTGAGTTCAAAACTGACTGCGTTCAGCTGTGGTGTAATAATACAGTAGTTGAGCATTGAACATTAAAGTGAATGGAGCCGCAGGCTAAACCTATATTAAATAACTTGTGTAACATAAGTTTAATAAATATCTTTGTTTTTTCGCAGGTAAGTTCCCGATTTTAATATACACATGATGTTTCTGGACTAAAAGTTTGATGTGAAGGTAAAGTAGTTAAATATAAAAGATAAAACATATACCAATATAAACAAGAACATTCAGACATCGAAGATATATCCGTAGGAAAATCTAAGGATTGGTCGTGCATCTTAGGTACACACATGACAAAATACGTCCGTGTTAATTGTTAGTTTTCATCATTTATTTCTTGATAGGAGCAGTTATAACGTCTTCTCCACTCTCGTTACAATCGTCTTTCCCTATAAGATCGATATAATATGTCGAGGCGAGCGATCCACAAACCGGTATCGGTACCGTTGGCAGTGGCATTTTGTTTATGGGTCGCGGGTTTGAACCAGAAGGCGGCTTTGGGATGTTTTTAAGAAGTATTACCATCCTGACTTTGAAGTGAAGGTTTTTGTTAAGTGCAATAAGATAAAGGAAGATGCCTTTCACCAACTTTAGCTGCTTGTTACCATTGGGTTCATTTAAAATTCATCAATGCCTTGAAAATGAATTTCTTGTTGTTTGAATCATATTGTCATTGAATATGCATAACAAAGGTAATTGTTTAAAGTTCACACAATTATCAAGTACAATAGAGTTATTTTCGTTCTTTGATGAAAGAAATGCATAATGTACTAGTTGGTCGTCTGGTTGTTATATAATTGACGTTTATCTATGTACAATTATTCAAGCAAAAGTAAAATATTTACTAATTTAAACTCGAGAGTTTAGCCCTAACTCCCAAATTCAATTATGTGTCCTTGTTCTGTTTCTACGGATCTTGGAAGCTTTTGTTGTTTTGCGTTGTGCCATTTCTTGTGTGGTGTTTATGTCTATCTAATCCACAAGTCATTAATGCTGTTTCATTTGCATCATCAGCATCAGTAACCTGAAAGCCAGCTGACCCAAGTTCAACTACAACAAGTTTTCTAAAGCTATTGTTGCCATAATAACCGCTTCGTATAGATTTGACCATTTCAAATAGCAAAACTCCACTTACTAAGCCAGGTAAAGAGCGTGAAGAAAAACTAAGTAAATCCTTCCATTCTCAGTTAATTGAGTATCTCATAATGGTCGTTCCGTTACGTGGTCGCCGGTCATTGTCGTCACTCGCCGAACGAGTCGGGTCCTCTGCTGAGGCTTTTATTTTATTTTATTCTCTTTTCTCAGTCTACTCTGCGCTTTCTTTGTTTATGCTTTTTATGTTTATAATTTTTTAATCTTTGTTGTACCTTTACAGGTTTTTCTTTTGGAAATTTTCCTAGATCCTGTCAGATTTGATTTAGGTATCTATCAGAGCTCTATTATACATATTTATACTTGCTATTGTCATGGGAGATTCATATCTCAATGCAACCTTTGAGCATGCTTAATTAATTTACATAATAACTTTATATCTTAGTTTATTTAATTTTATAGTATTAATACATGCGAATTATGACTAATCAGTAGCTAAGGAAACAAGATTACCTACTGTAGTCCTATCGACTCAATCTATCACGGATTCTCATAGGTTAAGCATATCGTAAGCCATTGCTAGTAAACATCTGACCTCATAATGATGTACTTACAGTGGAAAAATAGGATCTACAGCATCTTGGCATGCGACCATATGGTCAACTAGATTACTTAATTCAGCGCGACCGCCATGATGAATTGTTTGGTCACAGCTGTGCTAGCCCAATAACTACCATACTTCAAGTACCCACCCATTCTGAATTCTAATGTCCTGGCTTACCAAATCACAATCTTGATATCACAGGATTTTCAACTCCACTACAATGGCGATAAGGATTAAACACTGTTTTTGGTGGTGATCTAACTGGAAATGTAGCAAGGTGCGTCAAGGACATCACTTAACGTTTGACTGTGGTTGTTTCAACTTTTTTTTAACCAGTTCGTGTCTTGATTTTAGGGTTGGTGCGGTCGAGATAGAATTTGATACATCATCTATTGAGATGAATAATTTTATACTATAAATAGACAAGAACCACTAGAAAGAATAACGTTAATTTAGAATCCTATTGATTTAGTGGACATATTGTAAGTAATTAAATAATTCCCAATTAAATTAATAATACAAACTATTTTTATGCTTTGTTGAAATCCAAGTAGAGTCAAGTTTTACCTTGCCGTTTGTTATCATCACCATCTCTTTTTTCATAGATCTGTTGTTTTTCACATGTTTAACAAACAATTTTCCTATCAATGGCAGCCCTAGTCTCTCCCGCTCCTCCCGCACTCCTCCGCGTCCTCAGCGGGCGAAGGCCGGCGCACGCGCACCTCTTCGAATTTTGAATGGTACCAACGACAATATGGCAGCCTCGTTACCGGATGTGTCGTACGCTACTAACGATTTGCTAAATTCGAATTTTTCGTTCCATTGTTTTAGTAATTTGGCACAATGTGGAATAAAAGAAATGAGGCTTTAGTGGGAATATAGTGTAATAATCATTTGGATGATAATGTTTCATGTTTTTATCGTTTTGTTATTCTTAAAATAGATCTTGATTGTAATTAATGTTTGGATACGCTTGTTTTTGTAACGGTTATTTTCTGAACTGAGCGATAATGACCAAACTATATTCTTTCTCAAAGAATGCTACAATTTTGTTGCCTTAAATGCTATCCTAGATTGTTCGCCCCGATTACATAATTAACGAATGCAGCTTTAAGATATTGTAACATAACATCACGCCTCATGAATGGTTGGGCAGAGGTGTACTTACCTATAGTACACCCACATTTCGTCAATAATGTTAAAGTTCTATATAATAGAGGGCGAGCCTATTGCCATCAACCGGACACGAATTCAGACTACGGTCTTCTACTGAGAAATTCCAGACAGATAAACCAATAACAACCCGAACTAAGAATTGGGAATCGAATCCAGGACCTCATGCTCAGCAGCAGCGTTAGCGACCTCTAGACCAACGAGGCCAAGACCAATATTAAGTAAATAAACATTAAGGTATTAACGCAATTGTTACATTTTAAAATAATTATTGCCGCTAAAAGGTCAGTGACATACAGAGACATACCGTTGTTATCAGGTCCTAATTGAATAACAACATAGTAGTTATTAATTGTATGGAACACGTTAATTGGTCACATTATTATTGAATCGAGCGTGACGGATAAACTTAATGATTTTGACTAATTATGTACTTGTTTGGGTGCACATAATCAGAATATTAATGACTTCGGATAGCCGGAAAACGTTTCAAATAACTATATTATTGTTGTCGCTGAAATATGATTCCACGTATTTTAAACAACAGGCATACGCATACATTGATTTCTAAATAATAAATATATATAATAATTATTTATTTAGACATTCAGATGATGATTTAAATAATATCACCAGTCTGATCGTAAAGTATTAGATAATATTAAAAGAATATACTAGCTCGAAGATCTAGTTGAACCAGAAATGCAACTTACAAGAGTGGTCACTATAAGAATACCATAACACGAAACAAAATACCGGTCGACTATACAGTTGTTATTGGACTATGTATATGATCTTATTAGCCATAATGTTCTTCGAGATTTACTTACTAGCTGTCTGTTTATATAATTTTACGGCCTTATAAGGATAAAAATAAAGAAAGAGCATGAGATTTTAGATATTTTCTGGGAGTAAATTGAGAATGATTCTGTCTACCGAAAGCAGGGTGCAGTGAAAATGGGCTCTGAGATTTTAGTTAAGGACCAATAAATTGTTTTTTTTAACTGTTTATTTTTTGCTTTTGGTGTGGTACCTACCCCACATAAATTCGTTTACCTTGGCATAATAACTACATATTGAACAGTGACAGGAAATTATTATAACATCCTCAACATACAGTAAATGAAAAAAAAAGCTAACTCAAAAACTACTAAGTAATCGAAATTTGATTAAATTTTCACTCGATTAGTAAACCCTTTCAAACAAAAGAATGTAAAAAAAAATTAATGACGTTGATCTAAGGCAAAATATTTTATTTAAATAACGTATTTGAGAACTTCCTCTTTAAAAATGGAACGCCACCTAAAATCAAGACCATAAACAGAACGAAATAAGTTCTTATAATTAAATTTTTGTGCAGGCAGCCCACCCACTGGGTGTAACATGCTCAGCTTAAGCGCCGCTGGTTCAACGGCCGTGCTGAAATGTGCGAATGTCATTGTGTACGCCCCACATTAGAATAGCAGCATAATTGTTCACTTTTTGCCCATAATTTAATTTTATTGTACCCAAATTCTGAGATTTTTGGGCGTGTCTGATTTTGAAAACAAGACTGGAAATTAAATTAAGGATTTGGGAAGTTCAAATTAATCGTATGTGACTGAAGAAAGTAAGCTTTTGTGTTTGACTTAAAGGATGATTATGATGTTCTGCTCTGCAAGCTAGAATGGGAAATCCAAACTTAAATGAATATTTCTTAATGTAAACCATTTTATGTTACATGGTTTGAAGTGCACCTTCATTAAGACTCTTAAGATCTCGAGTGAACTCCAATCTTATCTCAGTAGACTAGCTCGCGATAAACTCAGAAACTTGACATTGTGCTGCTTTTATCAGAGATTGTCTGATAGCAACTTATAGAGCAACTTTCTAATTTGTAGATTAATTTGAATACAATATAACGCTAGATATGGAATCTTGACATAACTGCGACTAATTTTGTTCATTCAGGTACATACAAATATCAGCTGCGTAGTAGACACAATCTTTTGATAACATTTCGTTTTATCGTAGTTTTGTGTCCGGATGTATTTTTGTCGTGTTTTCTGGAAATTCATTACTTACGCTGGCAACATGTTTTTGATTCATATATTTCTTTAATATCATTATCTGAGTTCTTCTTCGTTTTTTAATAACTTTTCAGTCACCCTGAATTCAATTACAGAGTAAAAAATAAATGTTGGTAATAATTCAATTCTGGGCAATGTTTACAAGAATTACAAAACTCTTTACTTACATTCAAAAGGGGGAACCCCCCCCCCCCCCCCCCGGGTTCGCCTAAAATGATTATGGTATCCAAAAAGGAAGTTCCAAAAGTAAAACCCGATTAAGTACTATGGCGTCATATAGCCTATAAACGATACCTCATTGGTCAAATTATGAAAAACAGCTTAGAAGTTCTGAGGGATCATGAATATATCGATACCGGAAATTTCAATTGTCGTAAAGGACATTTTGCCGAAAATGAGTTATATATATATTTGGAATCAGCGTCGCAAGCTCTATCGATTGGTATATTTAAAAAAATTCTATCTTTAAAAAAAAGCCCCTTACGACCTGGCTTTCCAACAGCTCTATCGCGATTTTTTATACTATTTGGGATGTATCGTAAAAATAATTTTCAATAGGGGAGCGTAAAGTCATGTTTTAATTATTTAAGAGGTCGTAATCCTCATTTTTGCATTAAACTTTTTATACGACATTCTTAACCACATAATAAAGATATAGTCTTAACCCTTACGACCAAATCTATGCTTTGTTTTAACTTACGTAATTAGGGCGTAAAGGACGTTTGCAATGTGTCTGGTATACATACCTTTATGTAATATTAACGTATGGAACCTCCACGCGTGATAACAAAAAGTTTTAAGCTTTTTTTTTTGGATGGGTGAAAACACTTAAAGTTAATTTATTTGAAACTGAATGGAACTGAAGGGCTGATGCTCACAAGAGGTATTGTACCATATACGGCGATCATGGTGACATCAAATTCATATACCTTTCAGTGCCGCTTCAGGCGTACCAAATTTTTTGAATTTTCGATACGTGATTTTTCAAATCTTTGACATGGTCAAACGAAGTTGAGCATCGATTTACTTGTACTGTCGTTAGTTAATAGCCTATTAATGAATTTTTTAATGAGAATAATTAAATACGATATTGATCAAATACTTTTTTTTTACAAAATTGCATAATCAGTCATAATCACGCTGATTAACAAGTGACTAAAAACTGATGTTACTAAGTCCCTCATTTGTTAATCACCGTGACTATGGCGGAGTTATAATGACACGCCCTTCCGCTCCGCCCAGAGCGGGAGACGTCATTTGATGATTTCCCAAACACAAATAAAGACCTCTAACTTATTCATTTCCGTAGGAGTTGCTTTACATATATCACAAGTTGGAGATGAGGTATTTGATAGATGGGAAGTGATTTTGCCATCAGTCATGGTCGTAGGCATCGAGTGCTTAACAGAATGGCCTCCCATAATAGAAGGCTGCAGGTCTTCAATCTCGTTTCCAATCGTAGCCTGTTCTTCAACTATGTTCAACCTGTTTTCGTTTGAAAACTTAAAATATAATGGCAGAACATTGTGAAAGATGGCTCTGGATTCTCCCATATCACTTCTTCGCCATAAACTAAGCGCAGGGGCTCAAACGAACATATAAAAATGCTAGAATCGTCATCCTCTGCCAAAGTTTGCTTATTCAAACTTTGCCCTGAAGCACCATCAAACCCCCACTTGAATATAAGTATACATTCTTTGCCATGCAGTGAAGATTCTACACGAAAAAATATTCCAAGTCCAGCCACAGTTTTGTTCAAAATAGCTTGAAGTTTTACTTTAACCCCTCTTTCCGTGACTTCTGTAGCATCTTTTGGCGGATAGCAGTTCTTCTTCGCTTCAAGGATAGCTGTATAAGAAGGATACAATGGTATTCCTTCTTCTTTTGCACAATATATTAATTTTATATACTGCCACTTCGAAAGCTTCAATGAAGTCAAAATACTTAAAGCTTTATCAGCAGAATATATGGGCATAGTTTTCTATGCCTTTAACAATTCCTTTATCTTTGTAGCTTCTTCGGGATGCTCCGAGACTAGTTTAATGATATCTGCTGCATTCTTATTTTGTGCTTTTTAACCACTTGCATGAGCATGACTTTCAGTTCTGTACGTTAGGAGCTCTTCCACTCTTCTGTAGCGGGCTTAGCTTCACAAATGGTTTTCTTGGACTCACAACTGATGTTGATGTTCCAACACTGCACGTTTCCGGTCCACAGGATGTTGATGCACCCTCATTTATAGCGAAGTCACAACTGGAACATGGTTGCTGTTCTACTAACACCATAGAAGGGGTTATCTTTCCCTCACGACCTCAGGCCATTTTATGTCCTTTTGCAGCTATGTCTCATACTTTTTGATGAATGTACGTCTCGTGCGATTACGCGAGATCCATTTGTTCCTCAATGAGCACACATAAGTCTGACAGAATTGTTTCAATTCGTTCTTTTCATTTTTGACAAATCAACTTTATTCGCAAAAACTGCAAATAACATTTGAGGTTGTTAAAAAAAACTGGTGTTTGCCACAAACAGGAAAATGTCCAAATTGGTAACAAAACCTTCCATCACAATACAATAAAATTATAAATATAACGTAATAGCGCAAAACATTTTGTTTAAAATTTGAATTCCTATTAGAACAATATTTTTACTACTTTTTTAACTAAATATTTGAATAATAAATAAAAAAATATTTTAATTTCACTTGTTTTTACTACATATTGTATGTATTTCTATTCGAAACTTTAGGTTTTTTGTTCCTTTTACCCCCTTAGTCTCTGGTTGAATTGACCTGTACTATCCAATGATAATCAAGATTAGTCCTTTACGACACATCTGACTTTATCATAACCAATTTTTCGTGGCTGTAAAGTACTTCAGTTAATTTTTTTTGGGCTGTAAAGGACTCTCATTTTCGTCAATAATTATGTTTGGTTTATTTTATTACTTTTTATGGATAGAACACGAAAAAATAGTGAGGGTTTCTTTTGACATCATGAATATAGTACTTTGTTTGAAAAAGATATAAGTCAAAAACAATATTTTTTTTTGTTTTTTGGCTCTACTGAAAACTCGTGTTTTGTCCTTTACGACAATTGAAATTTCCGGTATCGATATACACATACACACCGGTCAAATCATAATCATATTCCTACTGTTTGCTTCGCCGTAGTTAGCTGAAAATGAAACATTTAAATTTTCCCCCAACTGCAGTTGTTGCTAAACCAAACCACTCCAGTTCCAATTCATGCAAGGAAATCTGGTGTTCGATTTTGTCATAATAACATGAAATCTTTACCGTACGTGTCGTGGCCACAATAGTAATAATTACTTTTTAACCGCGCCGCCGCCGCAAAGGATTGGGGTCATGGAGCCAGCTATTGTCTTGTAGCTTCTGAGTTATGATCATTGGCCAATGCTTCGATAGTAATGATCGGGATTATTTGTGTTCTGTGGGGACAAATACTCATGTCGGTTAGATAGCTTCTGTTTCAAGTCTTTTAGATACCGTTATCTAAGAAATTCCACCTTTTGTAAACACTAAATTTCAAAGCCATTTAGAGACAAGTTCGACAATCTCGCAAAATTAAGTACAAGACCTTATTTTGCGAGATTTTTACTGCCCTAAATTATGGACCAGCTGGTTGTATGGTTCAATATCTGTTCGTACCAAAAATACTTTACTTAATAGATATCCTTTTAAAGTAGCTCATGGCTCGTTAAACTTGGTCCACGGTCGGAGAAAGTTATCTCGTGTCTTATCATGATTACTTCATATGGTCGTGTTTCGTTCCTCATGTTCGTAAAAACTTAAAAACCAAGTAATTACCTTGTCTCCAAAGTCTTGCAAATCAGCGTAACAGAACTACAAGACAGTAACTACATTAATCCTCCGAGAGAAAACTTAATGCGAATCTCGTCAAACTATGTCGAAGTAAATATTGAGACCTGAAAAGTCCTTATTTTTGCATTGTTTCCCGGAAAAAAAAACTTGATTTCAGTAAATCCTGTACAAATATGTTAATTACCTATGTACATTATTATTGTTTTGACTGTTTTTAGTAACGTGAAAATAATCTATCAGGTAAAGCTGAGTTATTATATGCTAGTATAGTACCTATGCAAAATAACGTTTTCCTTAAATGCTTAGTTGATGCTGGTCAGACGCCAAAAAACTAACAGAATTCATTACCAATCTCAAACACTACGTATAAGAATTACTTTTTCAAAGAATATCAATGCTTTATGATTTTTCTAATGTCTGGTAATACCAAACTAAGATAAATGGATTTGTGTCGAAGTTGACCACAATAGAAGCTGGTTCAAAGCATGACCTTCATTAACTTGACCTAGATATTGGTATATTATGGCTTCATTGATCTGTACGTGAATTTTACTATAAGCTCCACACTTAAATGTCATGTATTTATGAACATCATAAAACTGTTATTCACCTCATAAGATGTTTAAAGTAATGGGTCTCATAAACAGTAACCGATGTTACACATTCAAATTTGGTTATGGAAGTCTATGGGGGTTTGCATTCATGGACGACCCTCCATCTTCGTGAAGTTGAGTTTCAGCGAAGCTAACATTTTCATAGTGTGGCGTTGCGATACTACCCTGGTGTCGCATTGCAGTTGAATATTGCCCATCCAGTTCAGGGTTTCTTCTTAACCTCCTTGTTAGAATATGGTATGGTTTTGGACAACTAACAGTGAATAGTATGCTTTTGGCCGTCCATTGTAATTATGACGATCGAACAGTCTCGGCCTATATATATAAATACTAGCTTTTGCCAGCGGCTTCGCCCGCGTGGAGGTCAGAAAATATCCCGCGGGAACGTACTACCGGGATAAAAGTAGCCTATGTCCTTTCTCAGGCTCTAAACTATCTGTGTACCAAATTTCATTTAAATCGGTTCAGTAGTTTTAGCAGGAAAGCGAGACAGACAGACAGACAGACAGAGTTACTTTTGCATTTATAATATTAGTATGGATTTATTATAAATAATTTATTTTTGATAGTTATACAGCAATACTATAAAAACACACTACACAACCAACAAGTAACTCAACGTAAAGTGTGTTGGCATAATTATGCAAGAGTATTAACATGAGCGTTACTTCCCATAAATTGCTAAAAGCAGTTTCTGTTATCTGCGCAATAGCCAATTTGACATTTATGATCAAAACATCGCAGGTCCTGCCATGTTAGCAACCACTAAAGCTGACTAAGCCGGCACATCAGTCCAACTATGTCTGGACATTCAGGAGACGGAGCCATATCTATTTATTCGACAAGTAGCGACTGGCTGACTGCCAACTGTCTAGAGCTAAGCTTTTAAAGGACCGTCTTGTAGAACTTTCAGTGTTAATAGACGAGGGTTATTTAATTAGATCTATTGTCGCATTTAGTTCTTGCGGTAATTGAGTTTTGTGGCGCCTAAAGAGGAGATAAGGAATTCGAAGCATGGATGGTGTGTAGACAGGAAGCAAGGAGGAGAGCAGAGGATTGTGAAGTTTCATTATAAGAGCATTGGTTATTCCGAATACTGTTGGTCAAGTTGCTTTATAAGAGAGATCCTGGACTTAGTTTTGCGTTTATCCCTAACCATACCACTGATAGTAGCTTTCTAGATTTTCCAAATAAAACCAAAAGAAAAGAAAATACATTTCAATATCGAAATCGATTAACCAATCATCCGCATAAGCGTTCACAGTTTTATAACTTATGGCAACTTGCTATGACCTTTGCTACCTTTAGTGCTGAGTGCAGATCTTGGCGACATATTTAGCGCTGGCAACTCGTGAGTCATGTTAACGGTCGCTCGGCTAGTTTTTACACAACAATCTAATAAAACTAGACAGTAACACATGGCCAGTGAATCATTGGACGTTGAGTTTGAATAGTTTCCGTTTATGTACGGATTTGGGGGCCGGCAAAATAGTTTGGGGAGAGAAGGAGGGAAAATTGACTATCGTGAAGCGAGTTTTATCCCGTTAGCCAATGGGTGATTTGATTAATTTGTGGATCATGGTTTAAGTAGTATGCCAGAAGGAGTTTATTGAATGCTGTGTGCTTATGATAATTGGTTGGTTACTGTTTTCTGCCTCCAGAATTATAACAACTGCTGTTTTTTGGAATATCGTTTTTCATATAGATATTTACGGACTGTGAACCTTTTGATTACAATCGTTTAACACCTAAAATAATGAACAACTGCCGAAATCCTCACTCCTGCAGCTTTATTGCTCATCAAAGAGCCATTGTATTTTCCTCCAGTCAGATCTGGACAATTAACACCTCGATCACACCATACCTGTCTCAGCAGAATACCGTGTTAAAAGACCATATTCTAATGGTTTCTTAATCTCTCAGAATACAAGATTTATTGTACTGTAAGTACAAGTGTTAATGTGAATTGTTAAGTTAATAACAACAAACATGACGGCAATGAACGCTATGTTGCAGATCATCGTTGCAACGTTGCAGGGTTGCTGCGTGTCAAAATATAAATGGTTATTCTGCACATGAAAGTTGATAATGCAGTTCTTTACGCAATAATTACCAATTTGCTATTTAATTTTTCGGAACTTGCTTACGACAAAATTAATTTCTGAAGACAGTGAGTGAACAGTAATTATTACCGCCTGTTTGTAATACATCGGACAAATAATTATGTGCTGCCAGTACTTTTGGTCAATTATCAAGCTATTTTCAGAAATCTTTTGCAATTCACGATATTTTTAACCCAATCTTATACGCGTAACCTTTTGATTCCAATTACAGCTGTCAGTAATGTGAAAATAGTGACATAAACATGATTTCCTGAAAGGTATTACACTTGTCTCGTGAAATTGCGAGTTTAATTGTTGTTGGCAACCCTATTGTCGTTTCGGCGGTCGTTACCTTTCGAACAATGCTGTGCGGTCAACGCACGGTGCGCGGAGCAAACGTCAAAACAAAACTGATTTTACAACTTGCCACGTGGGACCAATTTGAGTGAACTGTTTAATTGCATAGAATTAGGATTCCTAATGTTGTTCACACCAGTATTTTTTTAAGAAAGGAACTAGATGGAGGAAGAAAGGGTATCTGTACATTGAAAATACACATCGATTCTTTCAAAAAGTGCGATGCTGGTTTGTGGACTTTGAACGTAACGATATACTTAGTGGTTATGCTTTAATTTTTTACTTGACCTAGAAGTACATAATACCTTTTTGGATGGATTATTTGAAAAAATTTTGCAATCATTGAATTTAATTTTGTTTAAAATACGCTTCTTCATGCGTCAATTGAACTCATTTCAAAGTAATTCATTGATTATATGCGGGAGCGATAAAAATTCAGTGTTTGGCATAAAAATGCGCTTACGCATTCAAAACATTGAAGTAGTTTGCGTAATTGTTTTTATACAGAATTAATGTATTCAGGTCAATGAGTAAGACTTGCCTAGTTTGGTGATATCATTTTCGAGAAACGATGAGTGATCCCTTGAAAATGTTATTAAACAACAAAAATTTACCTGTACATTTCATGGCATTATTAGTTGACCCGGTTAAAGGAACGTATTGGGAATTTCGGAGTTAGGATCTTGCGTTGATGCCTAAGTTATTGAATTTTATATACATAGCTGTATCACACGGTCTCTATTTAATTAATGTTAAAAGTATCGCAATTTCTTTGCCTGTAGTTTCGTTTACTTGTATTAACAATCTTCTTTCCATCAAAGTTGAACCAGCCCTCATGTTTTAGGTTTTAGAACAATTACCTTAAAGTTAAAACTTCTTGTCCTTAAACACCAAGATCTCCGTTGCTCAAACTCTCATACATCCCATCAGAGACTTTGTGCGTCTGTACTGTATTCTTTTGTTTTTAACTTTAAAATGATGTATGGTCACGTTTCTATCTTTCGCAAGATCCTCAACAACCCTTTTGACTAAACTCTCGGATATTGTGCATCCTTCACAACTCTAAAACAGCATCCTATCTGCGGGAACGCTTTTCATAGGTCTTTTTGATACACCTTGCAGGTCAAATTTTTGTAATCTCCTTAAAACCCCTGTCCACTCAACCGACTTTTACTCCTACTCCTTATATTAATAATACAAAAAAAAGATATTTCCCCAAAATCCTCTGTCGGAACTTAGTAACAGAGGAAATGAAGAATGCCTCGTGACTCACACTGCATATTTAAATTTACAAAATTCGCCGAAGTAGTTTATGAATTCAAATAAGCATGACCATTTTAAGCGAAAATAATAATAAAGTTGGATTTTCCAGTGAATGATTGTGAGTTTCAGTCCGTCCCTGCAACCGTTACGCTGAATTCATTCTTTAGGTGCCGATGGCCGATCCTGGTAGAGCTTTATACGTTACCACTTCTAAAAATATTCTTAGAGCGAAAACAATGAGAGCATTTACAAGATCGATACGGCTTCGATCCTGATTTAATCCGCCAATAATTCCACAACGAGCAGTTTTGTTTCTGTGTATGGTTTTTCGGCTCTTTCGTTTTATCGAATTTTGGCGACGGGTGACAGCTAATTCTAAAATCAGCAGTTTCGTTTCTGTGTATGGTTTTCGGCTCTTTCGTTTTATCGAATTTTGGGCGACGGGTGACAGCTAATTCTGAAATCAGCAGTTTCGTTTCTGTGTATGGTTTTTCGGCTCTTTCGTTTTATCGAATTTTGGGCGACGGGTGACAGTTAATTCTGAAATCTTTTCTACATCTTTTAACGCACTGAGTCCGTGTACATTTTCATTGGTTTTTCAATAATTTTCTGTTGTGTCACCAATTCAATCTTCTACGCATTTGATTAGGTTTTTTTATTGAAAGTATATTATTACGAAGGCTTTATTTTGCCACATATTTTCTCCGTATTATCAGGTAACGCAAATATTTCGCGCGTTAGGTCACCGGGGAAAGGCTTTGTACCTGCGATGAGTCAAGATGGATTCTTGACCCCGATGATACGTTGTTAATTGTTAAGTGAATCACTTCATCTTACTCTGAAGATATATTAAGGGCTTACATGGCATGTCATGTTTATAGTTGTGTATGGTAACGTCTTCTTAACTGATTTGATTGGTTGTTCTTCATCATTAACCATGGGTGTTATGTAATAGTCGTCAAAGTCCATTGCTTCCCAAAACGCAACACCAGGATAGTGAATAAGTAAACATCTTTTTGGCTATGGTTAATTGATTTCAAATTATGAACTTTTGAGCAGAATGTTACCACTGCCACTACATTATAATCATTCCTAGTATGTTGTAAGTGCAAAGTATTTAAACGGATTCCATTCGGTTCGGTTTTCCCATAACATTGTCTAATCAGTTCCCCTCGACAGGCAGTCCGGGCAGTGGTTTTGTAATATCAAGCACCGGTAAAACCCCATTCGATATTTATTTTATCCCCTTACACTGCTGAATGTATAATATCAAAACGTACGTCGAAAATAGAGCTTTTACTGAGATGCGGCAGTGTTTAGTCATCGTGCATCTACACAAGCGTGACTGTTGTTTCCAAACACAAAATCTGCAGTCTTCAAGTGGTTTTCGATATCTGATCTTGATTCATTAACCAGTTCGGTGACTAACTAATAATTAACAGCTCTTTCTTTCAACCGCTTCTGGTTTGCTGTGACTCAAATAGTTGCTTAACTCGTACGATGTGTGTGACGCATTCGTTTCGTGGTTTTTAGAAGGATCCTCCGGCAATTGTCCGAATGAACTGTTTGTTTTAGTTTGTGACGTTCTTGCGGTCAGAACGGTATTATTGGACTTATATCTAGTTTGTCATGGTAACAAGAATTTTGTTGTCAAATGACGCCTCTTATGCTGGGTGTAGTAATGGTTGTTAGAAATAATTTATCGCTCTATGACCTAAGTGGTTGTGCTCTGCTTTATGTCCCGGTCCCTATTAAAGTCTAATAATGCCATTAAGGAACAGATAGTGGTTAGTTTTTGTTCATCGTTAGTAACCTTTTTACGGCCTCATCGTTCTTTACACACAATACACACATTATGGTCATGTTTTTCAACCTCATATCTCTATCCATGACAATAGGTTCTTTGACGTGAGGTCATTCATACATGCTAAGACGTACCGTGTTTGATCGACCAAGTAGTGCAAATCGTGACGGATCTTATCAGGCTAGCTAAATAAGCCATTTTCCTTATTTGTCCCACAAACAATCAGCAGAACTTTATCTGCCATTCCCGGAACAGAACAGCAATCAAATGTTATGAAACTTGTTAACTAATGTAACAAAATATGTAGTAGTAAGTTTGTATGTTATATTTCTGGACCTGTAACTTCTACCTATGACTCAGACAGGCCTAGGCCATAAAACTACATGATGCCAGAATGTTTTCTTTGCGAGTGTCCTGATGAAAACAGTCCCAAATTTTCGTTCTAGTAGACCGGACCATATCCAAAGCATATCCAAGGATCAAAAGCCTTAAATCCTGATGAAATTGCAGGCAAAAACTAGCATGACAAGAATGACCATTCCATCTGATCAGTATGCTAATCTGTCCTATTTCCTTTAATTGATGCTAATGAGATGTAATCCTTCGGAATATTGATGATTTATTGCTTTTGTAAATAACTTTGACTTATCTAAATGCTGTTTTCAGTAATGAATCGTTTTCCGTGTAAAATATTTACATTGCAAGGTGCTCTCTGGTTATGATTCAATAGTTGTCACGTAATCTCCTGTCACAACTTTACCCATTTGCCCATTCAATCACAAAACTTTACAACAAAGATGACAAATGTCATCAACGTGCATACTCGTAACGTCCCGGGTCGTTTACATCCGTAAATAATGAGAATGTTAAGAGCACGCGGGGAATCCCCGCATTCGGAGAAATGAATTGAAATCAAACATAGACGATTGTTGTGTCGTGTATGTGATACGAATTGCCCGAAGCTTTCATACAAAAAAGTTGGTTTTAACAACTAAGACCGGGCGATCGAAAGATATGTGCAAAAAAACCACTTGGTAAATGTGGTGAAGCAGCAAAAAAACGAATGTAAAAACATTCAATAAGATATCGCACCAAAGGAAGATCAACAAGGGCACGCCCTACCGGACCGGTTCGGCGACAGACCGGAAAATTGGCGCGCGACAACGCGACGCCGGCGACAAGACATCGACCTAATTGTATTAGACGGTTGCGATTGTCGTGCGACTGCTATTGGTGATCGCTAATTAGTTGCTGGAAGGTGGAGTGGAGAACGAAATTCTTTCCAATGAAACGTCGAGAGTTGAGGGGGTTTAGCAAGAATAGTTTGGAGATGTCTGATTCTGTTCTGATAGGTTAGATGGTTGGTTATACTTGCATATCTATATTTCCATTGAAAATGAGTACAGTCATCAACTTTACATAAGGTACATTTTGGGAATTTTTTTTTAGCAGTAGGTGACAACCTGACAACCTTATAATTTTACCATAACTGTGAAGAGTCTAATTGAGTGTGTTGTTTACTTTGGCGTTTTTAGATAGTTAGTTAAGCGTCAGACCAGAAATTTGGTGCAAGACACTTAAAAAAATTGAATTACTGTTGGATGCTTATGGGAATCAACATATATGATAGATGCATAAGAACGAGCGAATCTCTGAAGTTGTGGTGAGAATTTTAGCGACAAGCCAGAAAATATGTTGACTGTATAAGAGGAGAATTGGGACATGCAGTCAAACTAAGAATGAATTTCCGTAGTAAGCACAAAAGGTTAAACCGATTAATCACTTGGAAAACCGGAGTGCCTGTAAATGCAAAGATATTCATGCACAATGATTGGCGATTCTTTGTGATCCCATTGAAAAGAAGATATTATTCAACAGCCACGCGCCGCAGCTCAAATAACGATTTAATCAGATTTAATATTAAAGCGGTACAATAAGAAATACCTTGCGTATCAAGAGGGTCCGCGATCGGACCGGTTCGGCGTTAGACCAGAAAATTGGCGCGCGACGCCGCAGCCCGACTCCAGTCTAATTGCATATTTGTTTTTATTTTTGTTGAGGATGACGAGCATGTAGATAACATTATGATGTATCCTACACAGGTAAAAGCCTTATTGATCGGGTTTGTCGAAGAAATTACAAGGGTTGTAGGTAAGCCTACATTTTGGGGAGAAGTTGGATTTTTGAGTGCCTGGCTCTTCGATCAAAAATGTACTAGATTCCCGATGAGTGCTTCAAAAACGGCCGGAAAAATAAGAGCACAAATAATTTTGTGCTCTTATTTGAAATTAGTTTGGTCCAATGATAGCCAACGATAAGACGTCCTAAATGCCGCAGCACGCGTTCAAAAATTGTGTAAATAACCACTGTAGCGCCAAGTTTTTGGAAGGAATATCTTTTTTTCCATAAGTTTAAATCTTTAAGTGTTTTTCATAAAATAAAAACAATCAAATTGTAAATATAAATCATTTAGCAAATACAATATTATGATTGTTTGACCAATGTTTGCAACAACGCACCAACTATTGTAACAAACATTGTCTGTTCTGGAACAGAGAATGCATGAAGTAGTATTGTAATTTTATATTTTATTTTTGTTTGTAGATTTCCAAGCGAGCCATTTCGCTGTGCAGAATGGGTATCTATTGTAGCGAAAGAAAGAGGAGAAGAAATATACAAACCTTATAAAAATTCATATTTGAACTTTAATTTAAATGAAAAAATAATTTGATTTAATACAAATTTAACTTCTAAATTCTAGTACATAAAAGTAGACGCACCCATTTTTTATACGGGTGGATCACATTGATTTAACCCGCACTTAATTAAATAAAATAACTATTATACTATTTTAGTCCTACTACTTTTTTAAATTGATTAAAAATGTTTGCCACCATCAAAACGTACCTTTTCACCTAAAAAATTATATTCTGCAACTCTACGTCTTTCCATACGTACTGTGTTCTGAGCATTGAAATGTAATACCAAGAACTACGTCTAGTTCCAAAATAGAGTAAGCACGAAATTGTCAACACATTGTTTTTAACCATATTGCTTAGACTTTAAGTTTCAGTTTAGAATAAATAATTTTGTACTTATATCAAAATGACTTTTGATTTTTAAGGGACATTTTAAATTTATTGCTCTTTACCTTTCTCCGATGACAAAAGGACTTAAATATGAATATTTTGCAATCGTAATTATGCTTTATGTTTGAGTGTTAAGGATTATAATAAACTGAAGTTGTTATTATTATGAAACGTTTTTCTATATTTCGTAGTAAGAAATATAAATGTGTAAGTGTGTGCAAACGTGGCCACTTGAGCGCCTTATTTTTGTTCCTGATCCTTTATCTAGTGCTATTATTGATCGAAGGCCTGGCTACCGCAAATTATATATAAGTTCTTCAAGATCATTTACGGTAATCTCGGCACATGTTCATGATAAATTTATGTAACTGAATCTACAAACAGCCTACTCTTCACGGACAGTAATTTAACATTATATCTGTCCTGTCTAATCTTCCTACCAGACTAATGTAAGCCATTAATCTATTAATCTGTCTACATTTAATACGAAACCTATATCATTCGTTCACGCACCTCGACCTCCCAATGTCAGACGTGCTGCAATTAATAAAGAAGCCATAGGATACAAATCCAGTTTAATATTGAAATGTCTCTGAATATTTACAACAAAGCGGCAGGTGGTGCTACCCCCCTCGTCCCTGCCTGGTGCAGGTGCATTGCCCCCCGAACTCGGCCCGTCTCGGAGATTATAGGCTTTGTAGAGAAAGTCAATGTTTCAAGAGTTGGTATTATTGAACTTTTGTCCTCTTGTGTCCTTTTAAGAGGGTTTTGTTTAAGAATAAGTTGCTGTTTATTTTACTTATTGTTACTTCAGTTAAGAAATAATCCTTTGTTTGTTTTTATTTTTAGGAGTTCTGTGTGATGTCTTTTGAGTTCAACATTAAATGGTTTTTCTATTACTATAACGAACGCAGTTTGTGTGTTTATGTGTAGTAATTCTTCACTAGTTATATGTACATGTTGTCATTCATTTCCGGGTTTTCGCCTTGTTTGCCGCACCTCTCTATTAATTAAATGAAGTAAGTAGTTAATTAGTTAAGTGAATGGAGTAATAATTTGTCATTCGAGCATCTAGCTGAAATATATGGCCATACTTAGTAATAAATGGTAATGCGTACCATTACCAACCCTTTTAGCAATAGTTAGTAGGCTAACTTGGATATTTCCACATTAATTACTATGATAACAACAAAAGCGTCTACGTTAGTCGTTCTTGGAAATAGTACTATTTCCACTGCTTCTGGTTACATCGATTATATCGTGATTTATTGCGATATAGTAATTTTAAAATTTCGTGGTTGCTGCTATGTATAAAGAGACGCTGAGTTGCCGACCGATTTTGGAGGTGTGAAAGAAGTCGGCAACTGTTTTCACACCTTCCCACAAATCCCTGGTTTTCGTGACGACCTTCTAACAACTAGCAAAGGTCAGCCACATTGTCCATTGAACCATTCGACTAACGAGTTACAAATACGAATGCCACCGTGGGATATGGTCTGACGTCAACACGATCGCGATCACGTCATCCATAATCCAGTCTTGATCCACTACACGTACCTACAATGTTTGTTTGAACACTGACAATGAAGGTTGTAAACAATTTAGTACATAGTTAACTGAAATTCTTATTTCCAATCATATATTTTGTTTTTGCCATCTCATGAAGAAATAGGAACTAGGGACACTGTCTATCAATAACCACTTCTGTACAACAGATCTTTGCCTTTTCCTTGATGATCCTCAAAATCCAAAAACTAGTTTTTTAAATCCAAGTAAAAGAGCTTTTTAGACAACTCGAAACTTTGTAATTTGTGAGTACTGCAGTGGATTCACTTCTTTAAAGTCTAAGCGACGGTTGTGGTGCAGACCAGGGATGTTAAGGAGCTCCGTAACCGAATCCGAAATAAAAGTTTCGGATAATATCGGATTTGTTATTACATTTTTATTTTAGGTAGATTAGATAACAATAAATATATATTTATAATCATTTTTATTTTAAATAGCTGTAATAATTACTCACGGACTGATTGTAATTCCTACCAAATGGTGACATATAAATAAAACCATTTTATTAGCTATTTATATTTTACTTTTGAAATTCCTTAAAAGTTTAATATCCGTAACCGATATTATCCGAAACTAACGGATAATTCGAAATAATTTCATATCCGTATCCGTATCCGGTATAATAATCATTCCTACATCCGTATCCAATCCGTATCCGAAATGTCATATCCATAACATCCCTAGTGCAGACGTAAAAGGAAGTAGCTATAGATGTAGAGACCGTAGATAGATGTGGAATTAGGAAACTTTAACTTAAGGGAATTTTTAAATTCAATGCTATTTAGTTGCAGTATACGTGAGGAAGGTACGTAAAGTAGTACCTATCTATTATTTATCTAAGTGCACTCGGAGCCAAAGGGCAAAGATATGATAATAAACCAGCTGATATCAAAGCAATCTTTCACTATTAATCAGTACTCTACATACTTTGACCTGCTGGCTACTACACGAGGTACAGTATATAACTGACTTGATATCTATTGAAAGCTGTTTAAAAGGACCTGCTAAAATGAACTGATGAATATTGAAGTTGATGACTTGATGATGGGCCATTGTGTAGGCCTGTAAAGCAGCCATGTGTGCGACAGACAGACGCCACCTGCCATTTTGGGAATACTGCTGTAGGCGTAACCTAAAAACATGAGCCTTAACCGTTTTTTACGCCCTTTTGTATAAACCTGGTGAAACCGTTTAAAATATCCTCGTATTGTATGAGGGCCTATTTAGGTCGATATACCCTATGACACAATTTATTAAAAAAGGTGCAAGTAGTTGTGGCTCAGAACTTCGATCTAGTAAAAATGTCATCATCATCATTTCAGCCGTAAAACGTCCACTGCTGGACATGACCTCCCCCAATTTGGGGGGCTTTGCCATAATCGCCACGTTTGGCAGGCGGGTTGGCGATCGCAGTATGGTGGTAAAATGCATAGAGAACGCTGCTGCCCATTCTCTAGTAAGTCCCGTAGTCGCCTCTTACGACACCCACGGGAAGAAATGGGGTGATGCTATTCTTTACGTCCGGCACCACACGGTACGAATAAAATAAGTAAAAATGTGTTAAGCTATTGACTTAATTATTTTAGGGAGTATTTCCCCGGGGGTATTTTGTATAATTATATTAGATGTATTCAAGGTTAATGATTTTTCGATGACAGATTTAAATTGGTGGGTTTATTTAAACTAAAAAATAGGTTTAAATATTATGTCATAATTTTAGATCGCTGGGTCGTAATATAATGATTTTAAAAACTGTTTTGGGCCGGAGGACCTACATATTTTTGTAAATTAGGTCTTTGGGTCTTACGAGGATAATAAGAGTGAAAAACAAGAAGCTATAATTATCGTCGTAATGAAAATATATCGGGATTTTATTACGGAGCATTACATCAGGTCATCCGGGGCGCACAAACAGACCTTGAATCAGGACCGGATGACGGCCCAACGGCCCAAACGATTGATGTACTATTTATTTATGATGCCAACAACTGGGTGAGCCCGTACATACGTCTTTCGCAACTTTTAATGTGTTCAGTGTATGTTTTTGAGACACCATGACACACATGTCAAGATTGGAACATAACCAGAATGTTTAAAGAGACATGCTGAAATTATTTCGGTAAACCTCTCGTTCTATTTTTTTTCTGAGTTTGTAAATTCTCAGAACATCAACATACTACCTAAAAATATTTCTGTATAGTGCTTTGATTTTGTTGTCTTATGATTGCATTGGATTGGATAACCTTTCCATTCACAACGCTTGTAAAAAGTCCACAATCAACCCATCCTTATGTCAACAAAAACAAGAGAGCATCACAAGAACAAAACTTATATCGCAACGGATGCCACGATACGAAACGAGCCTATATCCTGCGCAAGCGCAGTTGAACGACCCCCGCCATTCCTCTGATAATAAACTAATTATCAACGCTAATTGTAATTGTTGAAAAATTGTTTTTATAATAGTGAATAATGCTCAGAGCTCCTTCCTCTGATAAGCCTATTGTTACGTAAAGCTTAGTTACTGATAAGATAGCGGGGTACTGGGAAGTGTATGGTAAATAAATATGGTATTTTAGTTAACCTAGAAATAGAAGATAGATTTTACCTTAGCGACATGAATAATTGGAAAATAAATATTGCTGGCAAGTCTTCAAAGAATTCTTTTTCGATACCATATGACATTACTATAAGAGCGAGGGAACCAAAGAAACGATGGATGGATGGATTGTGGGAATGATGATATGGTTAGAAAGGGGGTGACTACCGAGATTAAGACTAATACAGAAGTGTGGAAGAAAAAGACATGTTGCGCCGCCCCAAGCAAATTGGGATTACGGCAGGATGGGCTTATGATGATGATGATGATGATGATTACAATATTAAAAAATTACATGAATATGAGCTGTGCTTTTATAAAAAAAAATAATCTTAATGCAAGTATCCTTTACACTCTAGTTTGAGACATCTGGGCTCCCAATCAAATCAATAAATAGCGAAGCCTTAGCCTCCAAACAAATTGCTATATCTAATCTCGATCTAGGCTCATTTGAAGCAGTATCTTACGACAAACAATAGCAACTTCGCCTACATGCCTCCTTTATCGGCAGCACTATTTGGGTGATTTATATTAAAAGCTCACTGTTTGTCGTAGAGAGCATAGATTTGCATAACGTTAATAGTGATTAGCCGTCACTCATATAAGGAGCTATGATCAGATTAGATTGATGTCTTTACTTGTTTAGATTTATGGGTGAACTTTGATCTGTAATGGAAATTTATAAAGTTAAAGACGAAAAGGCTGCAATTGATAAAACCGACGAAAGTACTGAATAAGCTCGTTTTCTTCGAGACAATCCTAAATAAGTACCACTCTGTTATGAGATATACCTTAACGAAGAAATCTGTCCCTGCCAAATAAATGGCATTGCAATAGATAATTCAATCAAATATAGTTTACCAATCCTATTCCGGACAATATCTCAAACACTCGAATCTCAGGCGGGCAATTTAATATTGGGTCGCCTAGCGCTACTTTGCTTATAATTCTATAGAGTATGCAATATTTACTCCATCAGTCATCATTTTATTCTTGTAATATGCAGACAGTACCGACCACTTTTATATCAAAACACTTGAATGACCATATAAGGACACGTTCAAGTCACGTACACACGTGATCCAAACGTTTCTCCATAACACGTCTGTTAGCCATGACTCATGCACAGTTTACATATTTAGTCACACGCGTACATGCAAAAGTAAACTAGGATTTTGAAGAATTTGAAGGTGGTAAGGATGATTTTGGCGTGATGCTTGAGGTTATGTGGGCGTTAGATAAGGATTACCGTCGTCACCGTACTAATGCGCTGGTTAATTATATCGTCTTCGGAATTGAAGTTGACTGTCGATTGGTGGAACTTTTGATAGCAGCAGTAGAATTTATGGCGAATTTTAATGTGATGGTGACTGATGAACTACTTTATTTAATGTCCCATTTTACTTTCGCGAAGGACTTGAGTGAAGTTGCAAAACTACCTACTCAGTAATTCATCAACAACACTGCGTTGAAGAATTCAAATACCATCTTAAGCTGTCCGAATGATACCATAATCTCTAAATGGCTAGAGCAATAACCAAGTCTTAATGTTGATTAGACCAACCAATTATAACTTAACATCTCAATACGCCATTCATTATACCAATAAAGGATCCCACTGAATCGTTAATATTTATAATTACTCTGCATTCTAACACACTGACTGCAATGAGTGTAATTATAAGTCTTATACATTCTGGTGCATTGACTGCCTCATTTGGATCATTGATCTTGAGGTCCTAAGTTTTATCGTCCGGTCTTGGTCAGTGTGATTTCGTTTTAATTTCATATGTTAGTAAAACATCCGATGCATTTGAAATTGCATCTTGAGTTCTTGATAAAACGCAGATGAGAACCCATACTAAAATGATAATGTATTATAATTACTAGTGGATCTCATAGCTGATAGCTGTAAAAGCTATAATCATGTCTACATTCTAATAAGAGATAATACCAGCGTAGTAGTTAGCAGTGCAGTAATTAAAGTCGGCCTCGCGCGGCCTTGCCTGCCGTTTGTACAGATGCGCAGGCCCAGGCTATGGTTCGGCGCATGACTCAGGATTGCGAGCGTTGAGATAACGTTATTGGATCAATATTCATTTATTGTAAATTTATCGTTCATTATTTATTTTTGTGATTAAATAGTTTAATTTATATGTGGGATTCATTTATATTGGATCGCTTTTATGACTAACAGTAAATTATTTAAAGGAAGTCCTGTTGTGGCGTCAGCAAAACAGAAAAAAAAATTAACGAGCTTAATTTTTTTGGATTAAATTTGGTATACCATATTTAAATTTTTACTTTTAACAAAAATATTTTTCAATCTGCGTAAATATCTTACACATACATATCACGTTGAACCCTTATTCACCAACCACGATCATGTGTCATGTTTCAGCTTTGTATAGACAACCACAGATCCGTCACCATTTACTACATGCAAAACGCATCCTGGCAATTAACCTGGATAGCACAAGGATGTATCGTCATTACCTTGCATTTCAAGACCTCTTCAGTCATTTAAAACCATTTTAGTTCGTTTTGCATTCGAGACGCGGTTGCTCAATATTAATTAGCGGGGAACCATCAATTTGTACAGTGTCGTCTTCCATTAAAAGTCTTGTACTAGTCTTGATGGTGCTTATTAACTTCGTTGTTGTGGTATCCCAAGGTCATGATCATTTCTTGGTACAATGATCATTATCAGTTAATATATTTTATGAATTTATTACTGTTGTCGCGTATGAGAATTGAATTTATGTAGCTTAGACATGGCTTTGACTGGTAGACTTGAATATTTTTCAATTGTGCGGATGTTGGTCCTTTTGCAGTTGGTTTAAATAGGAGTTCGTGTTACGTAGAGCCTTCGAACTGACTGTGGTTTTTGAAATTACCGCATTTAACCTTGTCTCCAATACTCCTCTATGCGTAGATTGGTTTGAAATCATAGTTGTGTTTTGATTGAAAATATGTGATTGTAATCTAGATTCATGCATTGCAATAACCTCTGTTATCGCTGCAAATCTCTTTCCATCTTTGGATTTAACCATTATACAAAAGAATTTCTTGAACATGCTCGTAAACTGGTCCATAAAATATATTTGCGGCCATTTTCGTTTGCCGAATGTCGATGTGGTGAGTCATATGTTACGTTGTAACTCACCTTCCCATTGTGCGCACGCGGTGATTGCGTTCCTAATGATGACACATCGGAGGTAACGACGGTTTTCGGCAAATTAAGAATGTGGGGTCAAGTCGTGTCGGAAAATGTCGGGTTACTCGTTTTGGGTTTCGCTTGGACGGTTTCTTAACGGTCTTCAGTACATAAGTATTAAACGGTGGCCAAAGTTTAGTACATTTTCTTCCTCATTTTGTAACTGTTTACATTACCACTTATAGCAGCTAACTATGTATCCCAATGGTTTTACTAATTGAAAGACACGTTTGCCGCTGTTTGATTAGTAAATAAGTAACTTGTTTTTTTTCCAACACCTATGCTTTGAAGCAGCATAATAAGCACGCTATAAATCAGCCCAAAAAAACTCTCCCATTCACGCTTACCCAGCTGTCATTTTGTCACTTAGATCTTGTAAAATGTCATTCAGTGGGACTTTTAAAGCCTTAGGCGCATTACCAAAGTATTTATTAGCGTATACCATGTAAGGGTGTCGTTGAACATGGCCAAATAAGGCAGCAGTCTCGTGGAAACTGTGTCGTATTAGTTTTTGTGGTCCTTCGTAATGAGAGGTTGCGACACACCTCACAATTGGATATACACAGCTGGCTAAAAATAAACTACATGTTATTGTGGAAACAGAAAGTTCAGACCAGCCAGATTCGATAGTGATTCAAAAATATACGTTTTCTATTTTGGGCCAGCGAAGAAAACCCATTTAATTTGACCCTGCGCGAAATGTAAGAATGGGGCTTGATCTACTTGTGCCGATCACAAAATTGTAGGTTGTGTGTTGGAGAGACGGACTTATAGTCGCGGAATCCCAACAAGAATTCCGGAGCGAAATAGCTTTTTATATGAGGTCATGGCAAATGCATGTGAGACCGTGGCAGAGCCCTCGGAATTCTTTTAGCCAAATCTCATACCTGACATCATCTGGAAATATTTTATAGTTTTAATATACATATGACTGTATTTGTGAATCTATTTCCAACCCCTGAGAACTCTTGAGCAGATGCTAAATATTTTCTACGCTTTCGCAGAATTCTTTCACACCCAATTAAGGTTGGAATGGAAAATATTCCAATAAACAACCGCTCTCGTTCTGATTAACATAATCGCTGATTATAGTCCCAGAACAGTTAATCTGCGATGTATTGTCATACCACTTTTTACCAAAGATAGGGATCCATAATAGATATACTTATAGCCATCAACCTACTATAGATCCTATAAAAGCCCGGAGAAAAACTCGAAAAATTTATGGTCAAACTGAAGCTAAACTTGGTTGTGACTTAACTCTCCCACAAGCTAAAACTAGCAAAAACTAAGAAGGAACCTGATTCCACAATTTTATTTTTGAAGTTTGTTTTTGAAGGATTAATATACAGAAATGAAGTTATCCGGATAGGAACTGAAGTAACCGATATAGCTTGAAGAGTAAGCAAGCTGAAGTGGCAACGGGCTGGCCGGTTGTTGGTGAAGCAGACGAGTCTTGGAGTGGAGACGGCGTATCAGCAAGCGTAGTGTTGTCCGCCTCCTAGTTAGATGGGCCGGCGAACTTAAGAAGGTGACTGAGACATACTGGATGCGGAGGACAGGGTGTTATAGCGTAGCCTGGGAGAGGCTGTGTCAGTAGATCTTGTTCTTATATTAGACAACGATGATAGAAACATGGATTCATTTTATTACGATGATAAAGGTGTACGGGGAAAAAAATGATGTTTGGAAACGCAACCCCTGAGTATGGTCATAGGCAGGATAATTAAAAAAATGCGAACAAAGCCTTAGACAAGAATAATATCTGAATATTTTTAAACTTTCTATTTTCCAATGACATCAAATAAACATACAGAATAGAATCGAAGGAAAAAACCACCAGTTAATTATTATCGAAAGCACATTGTTTTGCATACAAATGTCATTAATATAGAATTGTAAACAGGTACAGCGTTATCTGTCAAGTTTCCTGTTGTTGAAAACCCGCCTGTTATCTTATGTTAATATATTTTAAATAGTTCACATAGCGACCGCCTTAAGAACGTTTAAGTTTGTATTAGAGACAGAATGTGGTGTTATCTCGGACCTGATAATTAGGTTTGACATTCAGCTTTAAGGTTTTGTAAGACAAGCCAATAGCGTTTTAAAAACCACACTCTGTATAATACTCAATAGGTGTGAATCTTTACTTTTTACGCTATCGCACCATCATCATCACCCTACAACACTCCTCTGCTGGACATAGGCCCCCCAACTGCAGGCTGTTTAACTAGATTCTCGGCAATTCTTGCTCAGCTGCTAACAACCACCCTGCGGAGATCGTCGCTTCACAGTTATAGCCTAGTTTATGTCATAACGTAACACAAACTCCCGTCACATGCCCGGAGGTGGGAGTCGTGGCCGGTTGATGGCTCGCCACTTGAGACTTAAACAGAACTACTGAAATGAGGGTGTAAATAGGTACATCTCTGCCCAAACTTGGGGAAACAAGGCGTGATATTATGTTATGACTCTAATCTTTCCCTGCTAGAACATATTCGGTCTCATTATAAAAAGCAGTTTAACTAAAAACCCAGGTTTAAACCTCATTAAACAATGGTTTAAGTTTAAGTTTTATAACAAAAAAAGGTTTTGCTATAAACCATAGACTAAACCCTTGTTTAACGATAAACCTGGGCGACCCCTGGTTTATCGATGGGTCTAAGTCGCATCTGTCAAGTTTCCACTTTTAGATTATCATTTATTTCGTTGTGTTGTGTTGTTTTTATCCAAAAATGGACATTAACATGGTAGATTTCATTGATAATCAGGATATTGAAGCTATTCAGTCATTAGAAAGGTCACGCCGATTCAACAGAAATCGGGTTCGAGTCAATCAATCCCTTCATTGAGTTATCTGATGAAAATTTCAGGCAAAAGTAGAAAACAAAATTTATACAAAAGTATCGCAAGTCGAAGAAACGCATAAATTTTGTTTTCTTAAAACGCTCGAAAATGTTACGTTTCGTTACACGAACTTAGATGTACTACTACCTAATACATTAGTAATGTGATTAAACCTAAACAAAACTGCAATCGATAAGTAATATTAATGTCCATGCAAAATAACAAAGTCTCAATATTTTGAATGTTCCTTACATAATTAAATCATTGATAATACTATCAAAACGTTTTCTTTTCTTGGGATACGGAACGTTGCAATAGAATGATATCATGACGAACGAGTGATATTTGTGTTAATCTGTGGTTGATATTAAGAGAATGGTTTAAATGACGGAATTAAGAAGACCACGATCTAAAAATGTTTTGTAATACGAACAAGTTTAGACCATGGTTTTACAGATGAGCTTGGACTTGATAGTTTAGGTTTAAACCAAGGCTTATTTAGTTTTTTGTAATAAGACCGATTGGGTTTAGTAATTTATCAAAGCTGGTTCTTCCAAGTTTGTATATAAGGACCACAACGTTATCGTTTTAAAAACAAAGAATAACTAAGTTTACTCATAAAACACATTACTAATCAAATCCAACACAGTAGTCGTTAGGTAAATAAATTATAATTGGATTTATCTTTTCCGTTCTAAGTGTTCCGTTGCTTTATCGTTTTACATTAATGTAACTTTAATTAACATCGTTGTAGGTTTACTAATGCGTTCAGAATGTGGAAGGATTTCGTTTAAAACCCAACAAGTTTGCATATTTTGCCTTCAACATACTTAATATGGTCTATCATTTTTTTTAATGACGACCAAATAAATGTCAAAATACATGGTCCTTTTACTTTATGTTGATGATATCTCCATTTTCCATCAATATCCATTTCATCATCAGCATCTAAGGATTTACAGCCGCGGGTGGACCTTAGATTGGTCAAGAATATTTTTCCAACTCATTTCCGGCTTTGTCTCCAATTTCTCATTCCAACGCCTGACGATGAGGATTTTTGGTTCGAATACTTAACTAAGAGTTTTCGTCTTTTTTGCTATCGACCAAACCTTTTCATGTCTCTCAACGCTCTCGAAAACACGCGCGAAGAAAAAAAAAATTAAAACACCCAAAATCTAACTGGTATAAAAACGTGATCCTAAATCCCATCAACAGTTAAACTACCATAAAACTAATCAGAATTCAGCGCACACAGCAATGTAAATTTATACTACACTTTCATAGAACATGGACAGTTGGACACCAACCGCGATACTTACTCAGAATTGGTCTCATATTTTATAGAATCAGCCGTAACTTATCGATCTATAGATCATCGGGTAGGTCAGGTGTTAACACAAACAACATAATACTCCTGCGCAGTACGCGGGTCACATCGTAAATTGATTGATATAATTGCGTTTATCTTTTTGATAACGTATCTTTGATGTTGCCCGTACCTACAATGTTTGGTATGGTTGGCGAAATTGTGTGCCGAAAATAGTTGGCAGACATTGAACTGGCAGTTAACTAAATAGATTTTGTTTATTTAAGGGCCGATTTTTCCATCCTCAGATAAAAGTACCAATAGCTACCTAAAGAATAAAGTTATTAGACTCTTTATTCGTCTGATAAGTGGTCGTCAGTTTTTCAATCGTTATTTTATTTAGGAATAACTATCTGACCGAATATCACATCTGTGAATACGCTAACTTCAGGGAGGTGAAACAAATACACAGAATAAACCAATGTTAGAACGGGACGGACTATTTCATTGTTTACTGTCAATGTTATAAAAAAATCTGCGGCAGCCAGATGTCCCTTTTTTACGTTGAGAGGTTGTTTTTTTTGGTTGTGTGGTATTTTTATTTGTAATTCCGTGATTTCTTATTGTATTAAAATAATCATGGAAAGCAAAACTGAATCCCACACTTTAAAGTGTTCGACACTCGGTCTTACAATTCTTTCTTTTCGTTCATATTATTTCTTTACTTTCATTCATATACTTATATTTATTAATTATGACTTCATCCATACTTGCCATTTCACCAATACTATCGCAAACATCCATTTTCATTAAGTACACTTTTTAAAAACGAAAACTAACCTCAAGTTTGGTAACGTCAACGTCGTTTATCAATGGAACAAGCGGTTATCTGGCCGTCCAAGGGCCAAATAGATTTATTCCTCCGTTAAGGGAATTATTCGACCAATAAAGCCTATTTGACGATTGAACAACACAGTTTTAAACTATCTATTGAATAAACCCTATCCGTCTGTTTATCTGAGGATTGAAAAATCGGCCCTAAATGTGAAAAAAAAAAGTGCTGACTATTTTTAGTGCTTCTCATCGTTAAGGGCAGAATATTTGTCCGTTCACAAAATAAATTCTTGGTAAAGTTTGCACTGCTCTAAATATGTGGTTGCCAAGCTTGAGTGCTTGAGTCAAAAACGGAGAAAATATCAGAGGAGAATGAAAGAAGCATAGATTGGCAATACGATAAAAGATCGCACAAGAGCAGAAGAAATAAAGTCCATAACCAAGGTGGAAGATATTATTACAATAATGAAAGTAAGCCAAGGATATAGAGATAAACGGGACACAACAAAAGACAAAAACAATAACAGAATGGCAACCACGTGATGGTAAAAGGAAAAGGGGCAGACAAGTAAAAATATGGAATGATGACTTTGCAAATGTTGGAGAGGCTAGCAGTTCATGGAGAGCTACAGATAGAACGGAATGGAAACAGCTGGAAGTGGCCTCCACACAGCGATGCAACGGATGACATCTGTCACAAGACACGCTGATCACAAAACTGGGAAAGCTGATGTGTTAGTTAGTTAGTCATTATATAAATACAGACTTAGTAAAAAAAAAAACATTAAATATAATATCAGCCTGTGATCAAAATGACTTCCATTTTCCATCTTACCTAAAGCTCATTCGTATGCTTGCCCCCTGTCCCCCCGCCTTTTTACATTGGTCATCGATGAAGTTCTGAGAACCCTCGAAAAGGAAACTCAGTTAATCAAACTAGATCAGGACCGCGAAATCTCCCTCCCCCTAGTCTTATCATTTGCGGACGACCTTATTCTCATTACAGATGAGCTAGAAGGACTAGAACGTATCTTATATAAAACCCTTACTTAATAGTGTAGGCCTTCAAATAAACGAAACAAAAACAAAAATTATAATTAGGGACCCCATAAAAACACAGAAAACGACCCACGTGACTCTCAACGGAATAAATATACCAACAGCAGATGAAATCAAATACCTAGGCACTTACATAACGTCCGCATTAAGCAGAAAAAACTCAATTAGAAAACGATGCCAACAGGCCACGAGAAACGCTAAATCATTACTACCATTCATATTTAACTCAAAAATGGACTGGAAACTAGCTACACTTATGTATCGAATGATTATCGTACCTTGTATGATATATGGCTTAAAAGTATCAGCACTCACAAAGGCGAACCGTTCAAGACTGAGAAGATATGAAAGAGTTATCATGAGAGACTTGATCAACCATGCTAGGAACAATCCGAGACTTAAGAAAATGCATCAAATCTTAGACGGTAAAACTACTACACAGGATGTGCTACCTGGCACACATTTTCAGACGCTCTGAACCACACCTGTTACACGCAGCAATGCAGTAGAGGGCCAAATGTAAAAAGGTCGGACGACCTATTTACACATGGAATGACAACCTAAAACAGGACATGAAATACTTCGACAAGGAAATCCAGTTTTGGAGGGACACGGCTGGAGACAGAAATAAAATCAAGAAAGCGGCTAGTGATATCTACAAAAAACCAGAAACTGATAGCAGCGAGAACTCGGAAGACGACCAAGAAAACAACAACACGGAACATAGCGAAGCCTTGACATAGAAAAGAGCCAAGCAAACGGTTAACCCCACCAAAAGATGCATCGGTGAAGCTCGACCTGGATCAACATGCCGGCGACGACGCGAAAAGATGCCCTCCTATAGACAAATATCACCCTTCTCTCGACTAGTCCAATGCTTACTTAAGGCTGCATAGTCGGTAGGCTCGTAATCCTTTCCTATCCTATGGGCACGTCTTCCCTACCATTACAGCGCCCCCCGGTCTACTTCTTGATATGCAATGGCCCATGTAGCACCATGAAATATGAGGCTTCAAAGGCTAGTGCAAATCTGTGTCTTGGGGTTTATTCGATTAATCGAGTCTGGTCAAACCACGCTGTGAGCGGTGCAATTCATTTCATTTCATTTAATTACCTAAAGCTCATTCGTATGCGCATAAGACTGACTAACCAACACTATAAAAGGTTATTTCTCTTCGACTATAAATTCCTCAAAAGATTCTGAAAGTAAACAAGTAACCCTAACAAGTTTAGGAATCAATCAATTCTGTAAATTTTATGATTTCGCCAATTAGCATCAAGTTATAATTCTGTTACTAATTACTTGTTTGCTATGAGATATACACTAGTAGTCTAGTACTATCTACTTGACCCAAATAACTTAATGTTTTAGTATTAAAGTCATTTACACAGATAGTAGGCAGGGCAAGTCTGATTGAATTCTAACTGGCCACTCGTATAGAGTGTTATGTCGACTGTTCGTGTATTAAAATGTCATGGGCACAGGACGATTTTAATTGGCTGCATGATAAATGTAATTTAGAGCTTAGGGTAAGCCTATCGCTGTACATATGGATAATGGGTATTAAGACAGGTTCATTCAATAGAAAATATAGAGGCTATAATTGTGCTCCAGTATGTTGACACACGCACGGATTATGTTCTGATGCATAATAAAGCTAAGCTGAGCAGGGACAACTGTTCTTCCCAAGGTTCAGATCCACATTATACTTAACACCGTTGAACAGTGTACCAATTGGTTAGAATCTGATTCATTAGCACGAAACGTCTTCTCATTTGAGACATGTATACGTCAAAAAGGTTAAAAGGAACTAAAAAGAACACGCATATACATAACACATAACATTCCATGTAACACGAGACACCACAAAAAGTCCAACATAACAAAAGCCAATTTTCTTATAAGAAACAACACAATAGTTTATGCGCGGGCGCAGATGCGCGGATGTTCGCGATTGTTGCGCGTGATTCATTCTTGCGCACTTCTCGTTCTTGCCGCCATTTCTACGGATGCGGATACTTTCATTTTCGTTTGTGTTTTTCCCTGTGATGTTATGACACTGATATGGCTTGTTAGTATTGAAGTTCCATGTTTATGTGGGAAACAGGTAGTGTGTCGGTTGATTCATCATTTCTGGCGAATTGTTGCAGCTAACTTATCTACGTTGCTTGGCGAGTCTCAACGTGTAGAGTTGCCCTCATCAGCTTTTCCTAATCCATCTGACAATGGTATCTCTACATCAACCAACTAAGCCTCTCGCATTCGATTGCTGAACATAGGTCTCTCCCAAGCTGCGCCACAACACTCTGTCCTCCGCCTTCACCATCAGTCCAAGCCTCCTTTTTAAGGTCGTCACTACGCTTGCGGATACGCGGTCTCCAATCTCTTACTCCACCGGTCATAGTTCTCCAAATTAGGATTTGAGTTTTAGCTTTGGTCTTTTTACGGAGCCTTCTCTGCTACTTTTATTCCCGAAGTCTCAGTAATGCCAAAATTATATACGGTCCTGCCAACCAACCAATCCAGACATAAAATTTACTTGGGTCCAAGTAATAACCGCAGCCTGATTGCTATTTACCCAATATCTTACCGGCCTATCATACAGCACACATACTCCACGTCAAATTGAGTTTACGATCCTTTTAATAGCCATATCGAATTGCATTTTCGCCCAAATAATTAGGACCAGTATTAGTTTCCTAGTGACAGCTATAATTGTGGAAATGTTATGGCATTTCGAACCTTATGCGATTGTCAACAAAACGAATAGCCGGTTTGATTAACTTCTCAATTAAGAAGTTCTCGTATTACTAGGAGTTTGAAACTTATGGCCACGATTAATTAAAGCTTGTCGTGCAGAGAACTTTGAAGAAAGTTCATATGAACCCTGTTGATTTTATGTGAATTGAATGTTTGAAGTCTCTCATTTTGAAGTAAAAGTTTTATTGGCGTATCACCATGACATTCGTTGAATGTACATATTTTTGGTTTTTGGTAAACAATTTCGATGAATGATGAGATTTATTAAAATTATATCCCCAAATGCTTTTAATACCATAAAACTACGACTGGTAGGGTACTTAGGGTTCCAAAAATGCTTGAAAACTTAGATTACGAAAACTCTATCCATGGTCTTCTCTCTTCTTAAAACACCGTTGAGTCGGAAACTCTTAACCAACTGTTCTCTTTTCTTTCACAGACGTACTCCGGCCTCTTCTGCGTGGTGGTGAACCCCTACAAGAAGCTGCCTATCTACACGGAGAAGATAATGGAGAGGTATAAGGGTATAAAGCGACATGAAGTACCACCTCACGTCTTCGCCATCACAGATACAGCCTACCGTTCTATGTTACAAGGTGAGTCCGAGTCATATTCTGCTTGTTTTGTCACTTTTCTCTTTGTTCCCTTATAAGTGCCCCAGGTTCAAGTACCACAGCGGTAAGGAGGGTTTTGTTAGGCCTTGGCGTAAAGGTATTTGTTATTTTGTTTAATTGTGCTCTCCGTTTTGCTAAGCTTAAAGCCTTCCACGGAAATGCGCGACGCGACGGTATGACAAGATTCTAGTAGAATAATTTCCATCACGTCTGTGTACGGGAGCCTTAATAGTGAAAGTCTAAGTGGTCTTTGGAAGATGCCTTACTTCTGGAAGCAGATGAGTAACTTCAACCTCATTGACAATAATTCGTCTTCTGCTGTTGTTGCCTTTATTTTTTCCGCCAAGTAATTTCTAAATGAGAATTTGGAATTGTGCCTTTACATGACTTAAGGCTTGGCCCTGTAGTGTAGACGTATGTAAATATTAATGTAAATTATAATTTGAAGAGTTATTTTTTCTAGTTTTGAAACTAAACTTAAAACTAGAATTTTCGACATATTTCAAAAAGTTAAACTATCCGTAATGGAAAAATACAGGTTCTCGCAATAAATAACCTCTCGCCTTGTACGAAATAAAGTGGTATGCGACAGTTGTGCCATAAGTCATTCCGTATCGGCGCCATTACAGAACAATTAGATGAACGGCCCTTATCTTTGGACTCTAGTGAGGGGCCCGGTATCGATACGCGTTTGAGAGAGTTATTTTGAAATATTCTTGCTTTTATTCTCAAAAACCAGTGGAGACTTAGTGGTAGTGGCCCCGACTTACGAGTTGTAGCTCGTGGGTTCAAAGCTAGGCAGGCGCTTTACTTTGTGTAAATTATTTCATCACTAATGTTCTCAAAACGGTGAACGAAAACATCGTGAGAAAACCAGCCAAAAACCAAAAACCAAAACCAAAAGTTCGAAGCGTGTCACATCTATCAGCCAGAAAAGAGGAGGTCTGCGTAACAGCACTGAGAACATTATAGTCTGGTAATATTCATTCTCAGTTGTAACTGTTAAGTCAGTTTAACAAATATCTGTAAGGGCAGTTAAGGTTTTTATTTTTACCCTCCTCTAAAAAATAGAAGCTTCTCAATCAATGACTTCAATCAACTAGCTCGCCTACTTCTTCCAGTTTAAACCATCGGGTTACTAACAAGGTTTTGTACGCCGAACTGATTATTAGGTATTTTACCCGAGGCTGCCTTGTCTTGCTATTGTATTTGTATGCGCAAAATTGCTAAACTAGCTGTCATTTTGCGCTTATAAAGTTACCTAAGCCAAATATGGGAAATTCTTAGTAGCTATTTGTCCCCTCACAGCTGCGGTATAATTTATGTCGTATCGAAAGCTATTACTAAACAATTAGAGCGACCTAGTAAATTATCTTTGTCTAACTGAAGTACTTCGTAAGACTGGTATTGATATTTGTTTTATATTACCTACCTAAGTGTACTCGATTTTGACACTTAAAATTAATACAAAGGACCAGACGCATATTTAGTTCAGCCAATTCTTTCCATGTAGTTTCCAAAATGATTGGATTTTGGTTTCCGTAATAAAATGGGCTAAGTAAAGAGACTATGTGACTTATACCTTATGTGTCCCATCACTACGATACAACAGCACTAATGATCCCTGGTGCGCAGGTAACTGGCAACGCCCACGTCAGAGTTAACGTTTCGTAACTATCAACAGCGACATGGCGACAAAATGACAGAATTAAACGATACAATGCAATGCAAATCTGAGGCAGGAAGTATTGCTGCAGGAAGGAAAATTATTCCTGTAACGAACTCGGCTGTTACTGCGAGTTTGTCTGATTGGAAAATAATACCTGGAAATATCCTAATGTAGAGTACCTACAATTGTTGGTAATATATAGTTCAACCAGATTATAAAAACTCATAACTTTTCATAACAAAAATCTCTTTTGGAATGGGAAGCCGAAAATTGTATCTGCCTACGGTAATTTAATCTACACGCTCTGTGTGGTGCCTGGCGTAAAGAATAACACCACTCCATTTCTTCCCGTGGGTGTCGTAAAAGACGACTAAGGGACTTACTAGAGAATGGGCAGCAGCGTTCTTTAAGCATTTTACCACCATACTGCGATCGCCAACCCGCCTACCAAGCGTGGCGATTATAGGGCAAACCCCCCCATTTATTTGGGAAGGCCTATGTCCAGCAGTGGACGTCCTTCGGCTGAAATGATGATGATGACGGTAATTTAGGATCAGTCACATGTGTGTTACCGGGCTCAACACCCTAGCCACCCAAAATGGATGAAGATGTCCTCATACTCCATTCGGTGGTAGGTGGTACCTGCTACCATATCGTGGTGCCCAGAACTTAACCACCAGTTAATGTCAGATCTAAAACCTCTTCACATAAGCTGAATAGTTCCACAGTTTTTATATGAATTCGACACACATTTTTGTTCAGTTCTACGTGAAAATATCAGCTGTTAGTTTCTTATCAACGACGTAAGAATGTATTTTGTTTATCTTCACGCCTTTTTCACGTACAAAGTAAATTGATAACGGTACAAGAATTAGATTGATTTCAAACTATGTGCTTGTAATCAACACGTGTATCTGCTGGGAATATTATCTTCTCTAATGTTGGCACGAACTACCTTAATGAGGATAGCTCACGATGTGGTGTCACTCAGAAATATGGTAGGGGCTTCGCCTGCCCAGGGTGAGCATTTAAAGCTCCCGCGAACAGGCGCGATGCGATGGTACGGCGCGACACTGGTGGAAGAATTTCTATGAAAACTTCGTGAAATTGATCTACCGAAGTGGCACCTGACTGTGAGGCTCTTTATGTGTCGCCATTAAGTAGTGTAAAATATCTGTAGTTATTATCACCATCCTAGGGTTTTCTTCCCAATATGGGGGTTTACTTCCTGTCTAACCAGATGCAGTAGAATCCTGGTATTCAGATAGGGTCAGGTTTACTTTAGGACCGACTGCCAATCTAGCCTCCACAGTACAGTAACTGGTTAACGCGATACGCCTTAGCAAGGCTGATTGTCATGCTTTCGGGATTCTGAATAAGAGTAAAGACTGACAAGTATGAAGTCTTTACTCAGTCCTTAAAAAGTAATTTAAAGAAACTAAAACCCGAGTGCTGAAAAATCACGCTTTTAAAAACAGTTTGAAACAACACAATATTCTCATCTGAAAGCCGTGGTCGTATACCACTTTACCTTTGTATTGTTTTGATAAGGTACGTTTCTTTTTTAGTTCTCTAGAGAGTGCCATGGTTCATTTAATGTGAAAACACATCGTCTAAAACCACCAGACATCCAAGACGCTTCCATTACGCTACCTCATTTGTCAAATTATGATAAGCAGTTTAAAAGTTATGAGGGCACAGATGAACATACATACATATATACATACAACATACCGGTACAATATAACATACAATCCTAACCCTCCTTTTTGCTGCACCGAAGTCGGGTTAAAATATAATCACATTCGCAGGTCATAGCCTTGTTCATATAATATTCACAGCAACACGAACAGTCTGCCGCTATCTCACCCCCCTACTTCAAAATGTATTTATTCATTATAACAAAGTGCTCGTCCTGAAACTCACTGCTCACAAGCCCCGCGGCTACAACTATTATGTCGGGTAGATTAAAGCTGTCTGGAAAATGTGTACAATTTTCAAGATATAATTAAAGTTCTCTACATGTTTTAAATTTTTGATGAAAGGCTGCGAATCCTCTGTGGTCATTGCACTGTTTTCACAATGCAACCCTTTCTATTTTGTTGACAGACCTAAAATGTTACCATTTGGCGGTTCCCTTGAAAACATGACACTTTTGTTTACCTGATAGAATTAGCAGAAACATAATCACCTGTAATGTTCCCTGCTCTGTGAAATGGGCCGTGATCCACTACGCGGGTCCAGTGCAAGTTGGCAGAGGCCACGTGTCTTCGATATTTTAGCTCTAGTTCATGCCGGTTCCTTCACGATGTTATCTTCTAACATTTTATGAAATTAGAATATTATTACATTTAAATTATAAATTCGAAAGTAACACTGGCTGTATATAACCTTTTCATACTTAAACCGTTGAACGGACTCCGATAAAATTTGGCATGGAGGTAGATGGCATCCTGGGGAAGGACATCGATTTGTTGTCCTGGTAGCACGTTCCCATAGGGAATCCACGCAGGCAGAAGGTAGTTTAATATAAAACAGCAGCACAGAAAAAGAAATCCAAACTATCAGCAGATTTAACTGATATTAAAATGTCTAAAGTCATTTCACGCAATGTCAGCGTTCGTATTTCTTGCTCTACAAATCATATCTCATCTCAAGAGACAATGGCAATCTGCGCGAACTTAGCACCTTGCACTGCCCAGTTCCCATAGTTTGTCTCCATCTGATAGCGTCAGCGGCACATAAGTTGTCGCAGCTGAAATACCTTCCTTATCCGAAATATCATCAACATACGGTCACACCCCGCGAATTTATACCAGTACCTATACACAAGCGTAGTCGTGCAATAGGTGTTTGTTAGAATTGAGTATAGAATATTGGTAGCCACGGCATCTTTCAACATCCTATTTCCAAGCCAAATCCCGGAAAAATCTGAAGAGATTGTGTCATCATAAAATACTAAGAACTAACTACAGTAGTATTGGAAGCTTCTATGATTCTTCTTATATTTGTTTTTAATATCTTATCAAACACTTACGAATCCTGTAATTTCCTAAAAACAAACCAGGCCGTGCAAGAATTCGTGATTTGTCTTTTACTTTAACATCCTGGGAGCTACTCCGCAACGACCGCCTCAGCCATGTTTAATGCGTTTTTAATCTTCTATTCCAGACCGTGAGGACCAGTCAATCCTTTGCACAGGAGAGTCAGGCGCTGGTAAGACAGAAAACACCAAGAAGGTGATACAGTACCTGGCGTATGTCGCCGCCTCCAAACCTAAAGGATCAGGCGCGGTAAGACATTTTACTTTTGAAATACTTCTTTTAAGATGTAGATAATACAGTAATAGAAATATATTTTTTTTTGAGACGGTTGAACCCAAACAGATTCCGGGTTGTATGATGTAGAATTAGGTTTTAGGGCGAATAGATGGTAAAAACTATAATAGGTCCTACGAGAGCAAAAACATTCGTGAATCTGTAGATGTAGTCTGTTCTTGTATTTCATTTGGTTTGAGTGTTTTTTTTTTGTGATAAAAATGAAAGACACGTAGAGCTGATACCAAACCTCACGTCCGTTATTAATTTTATTTGTTTTAGTTACCAGTGTCTTAAAATATCACTTAGGTTCTTATTAAGTAACATTCCAAACACTTTCACAAATTAGTCTTTCATGTCGTAAATGAACACCTAAGTTAGACTCACTTTCCTAGTCGTAACGAGTAAAATAACAATGTTTACTTAGCTAATGCAGTAACTACAGTTTACGTAATTACGTGGTATCCCTTACTCGGGGACTGGCGCATGACGTGAACTTAACTATCACTTAAATAATTGAGTAACTTGAATACTGTGTTTTGAACGTAAGTAGGCTATAGGGGGATGTTTGATTCATGTTTTATTTAGACGTAAATGAGGGAGATTATAGGACTGTTAGAAATACAGAATCAATATCCACTTGTTTATACAATACATTTTTTTTTACATTTGAAAACCAAGAAGGGTTTTGTGTCGTTCGGGTGACTGAACCAATTTCAGTCAGACAAATAAAAAAAATTTGTAAGGTACTATATTGTAAAGTTAAATGTGTGTAATTTAACTTTGTAATTTAACTCCATGTTGTATTATTGTTAAGCTTTCACATGTCTACTGGTTCGACTATCGCGTTCGGGTGAGGAATGGAACCAGTTTCTCGTTATCTGGCTAGCCTCTTTACGTTTTACTGTACAAATAGCTAGAATAAAATGTTAAAGGTACTTTCTCTTCAGTATTTAGTTCGTTACATGTCTTATACTGCAAGATATAAATTCTCTAATTGCAAAAAAAGTATGTATTAATTATCTAGGTCACAATGTTAAGGTGAATGCTCCAACCAGCCCGCGAAATTCAAAATTTCTTGGGTTTTTTGCAATTTGCAGGCCAGTGCTGGGTTGTATGTTGATTAAAGTATTATTCGCGACTGTAAGGCGTATGTAGTTACAGAATTATAATCATCAAAATCACCAATACAACCCTCCAAGTTCATAAAGGCCTAGGAACAAAAAAATAACAGAAAAAGTAATTCCTACAGCTTTATGAACTTAGAGCGTTGTGTTGATGATTTTGATGATTATAATTCTGTAATAATATGTCTTACAGCCGCGAATAATATTTTAATCAACATACAACCTAGCACTGGCTTGCAAATTGCAAAAAAACGTTAGAAAATTTGAATTTCGCGGCTTGGTTGGAGCATTCACCTTAAGTGTTTTTGCTAGATAACAATAATTATTTTGCTAATTAATGCTAATTGTTACATGTTTTTATTACTTAGCATCATGTTCTATCTATATTACAATATAGCACAAAACTTTCACAGCTAGATCTTCGACTGCGTATGTAAAAATGCGTAACTTGTGTGGTTCACTGTACGCTATTATCTTTTACGTTAAGTACCACTTTGACACCTGCATGTGATGGAGGTGGCATGTGTTATTGTGTACAGCACACGGTTGTATGCTATTTCTGTGTGTGATGCTAGAAAAAACAACGACAACTTTGTATGACAAAACATATTTGTATTTAAACAAAAAAAAAAAATCTGGCAGCACTCTTTAAAAACAAATCTTTACCTTCTACAACACACTGATGTATATTTTTTATTTTTCCCTCTTCTTCGTGAACCTGGCAATCGATACGACAACAACAGGGACCGACACCACAGTTGATTATAGTAAGTCAAGGAAAAACAATAAAAACAAAGAATTAAATCGACTAATTGCCTGCCGAATATTGGGGATATCATTTTTGTTGTGGTATATTATTCTCGTTTAATTTGATCAATCAAGTTTTATGTTTCATCATTAAATTCGATCGTAAAAATGTATCTTAAAACAAATTCTTCAGTTTTCTGTTTTTACAAATGACATTGCATAAAATATTTTCCTGTATATCATCCATTGAGGATGGAAAATATAGAAGGAAAATACAGGAAAATATATTTTTTATTTTAGTCATCGTCATTTATTTATCAAAAATATGTAATGTCAAAGAATAATATACCACAACTCGCCTTATTTGGGTGCTTTTTCCAACGGTTGGCATGACACGAGCATGACACATGGTTTTCTATCGTCATTATTCTTTTTTCATGGTGAAAGCATTTTTCTGTACCTATGCTTGAAAGCTGTAAAAATGGTGATGCCTATATTGAAAAATTGAACGAATGAAGCTTGGTTTTTTTTGCATGTGTATCCTATTAATACCTGCGTTTATTATTTTTATTTACTTATGTATGTATATTTATTGATTCTATTAGTGGTAGATTAATAATGCACGAAAGATGACGTGTTGTGGTATTAAAAAATAAAAATACCTTATAGGCCCTTAACCTTATACCTTAACCGTTTTCATTCCGAAAATAAATTTACTATTTTAATGCGATCATTCAAAAGACATCCACAAACATATTTTAATTCTTTCGTGGTTTAATTAGTTTAAGGAACTTAATCGGTCTTATTACAAAAAACTAAATAAGCCTTGGTTTAAACCTAAACTATCAAGTCCAAGCTCATCTGTAAAACCATGGTCTAAACTTGTTCGTATTACAAAACATTTATAAATCGTGGTCTTCTTAATACCGTCATTTAAACCATTATCTTAATATCAACCACAGATTAATACAAATATTACTCGTTCGTCATGATATCATTCTATTGCAACGTTCCGTATCCCAAGAAAAGAAAACGTTTTGATTGTATTATCAATGATTTAATTATGTAAGGAACATTCAAAATATTGAGACTTTGTTATTTTGCATTGACATTAATATTACTTATCGATTGCAGTTTTTTTTAGGTTTAATCACATTACTAATGTATTAGGTAGTAGTACATCTAAGTTCGTGTAACGAAACGTAACATTTTCGCGCGTTTTAAGTAAAAACAAAATTTATACAAAAATATCATAAGTCGAAGAAACGCTTGGTCTACTAAGCGTTTCTTCGACTTGCGATACTTTTGTATACATTTTGTTTTCTACTTTTGCCTGAAATCTTCAACGGATAACTCAATGAGAGGATTGACTCGAACCCGATTTCTGTTGAATTGGCGTGACCTTTCTAATGACTGAATAGCTTCAATATCCTGATTATCAATTAAATCTACCATGTTAATGTCCATTTTTGGATAAAAACAACACAACACAACGAAATAAATGTAACCTAAAAGTGGAAACTTGACAGATACGACTTAGACCCATCGATAAACCAGGGGTCGCCCAGGTTTAACGTTAAACAAGGGTTTAGTCTATGGCTTATCCCAAAACCTTTTTTTGTAATAAAACTTAAACTTAAACCATTGTTTAATGAGGTTTAAACCTGGGTTTTTAGTTAAACTGCTTTTTATAATGAGACCGAATAAGTTCTTGTTTTTATTCTGAAAACACACTAATAAAACCACTTATTTTAATATGATCATAAATTAAATCATGTTGCTTACATAATAATTATTTATGTTTAGAATTCCTAATGTCTTGATTAGAATAAAACCTTAAACCCACACCCTTATTAATAAGAAGCTTTGCTTACGTCATGTACTAAATGTGTGTTCGCAACTTTATTATTCAACTTGCTTTACAATGGACGATTTTCATAGAAAACCGTAAATATACCTCTTTATTGTTCGTCGTAAATAAACTTTGATGAAACCAGTAAAATGTTTAAGTGTTGTATAAAATTTTGCATACATGTGATCATAGTTAAGAGATATTAAACGGTGGATTGTTCGTTTTATCGTTTGTGTTGCTGCAACGTGTCGCACAACACATTCTGTAACAAGATCAACACGTTGCACTTTAGACAAAACACTTGAAATACAACTACGGGGGTGTATTTTCGAGATGTTATTATTTGTTGTGACGTTGCTAACTTGTTGTACCCTACTAACCCTGTATCATTAACCTGTAACGTTTCATTTCACGCTGCTAACTCCTACGTAGACAAATGGACCTACATTCGAGGTAATGGAACGCTAACACCATAGTTTATTAACTTTGCTGCTCGACTACCCACAAAATCAATGCTTGAAAAAGTTTGTCGTGCATAAAAACATAATTTAATGCAACTTTGCGAACGATTCCTTTGCAGAATTTGTTTAAATTTAAAAATAAAGCTGCTTGTGTTTGGCATTTTGAAAATATATATCCTGCTAACAAAAGAACAATCCTTGTTTTGTTTTTGTGATTAAATGCTTTGAGTTCATCACTAAATGCTTGTTTTCATAACTAATATCAACCCGCATGATCCTCGGATTTAGATACCGAATCAGATTAATAAAAATATTTTCTCTTATAGGGTGAACTGGAACAACAGCTGTTACAAGCTAACCCTATTTTAGAAGCCTTCGGTAACGCCAAGACTGTTAAAAACGACAATTCTTCTAGATTTGTAAGTATACACCTAGCTAGCAGCTATTTTCATATAAAAACAGACCAGCCATATAAATATTATAACGTTCTCTTTATGATTACAGGGTAAATTCATTAGAATAAACTTCGACGCGTCAGGTTACATAGCAGGCGCGAACATCGAAACGTACTTACTCGAGAAATCAAGAGCGATCAGACAAGCGAAAGACGAGAGGACATTCCACATATTCTACCAGCTACTAGCCGGTGCGACGACGCAGCAGAGAGCTGAATACATTCTAGAGGACCCCAAGAGTTATCCATTCTTATCAAATGCTGCGTTACCCGTCCCCGGTATTGATGACGCCGCTGAGTTCCAAGCGACCATCAAGTCCATGAACATTATGGGCATGAACAACGAAGATTTCAACTCGATCTTCAGGATAGTGTCCGCCGTACTGCTGTTCGGCTCCATGCAGTTCAAGCAGGAGAGGAACTCTGATCAGGCCACGTTGCCTGATAACACTGTCGCGCAAAAGATCGCACATTTACTTGGTAAGTTACTTTCTTCATGTGCAAAGATGTATGCGCTACGATTGTTGATTTAATGTGCTATCTTTGTGTTCCAGGTCTGTCAGTCACAGAAATGACAAAGGCATATCTCAAGCCCAGAATTAAAGTAGGTCGCGACTTCGTCACGAAAGCACAAACCAAGGAGCAAGTAGAGTTCTCAGTAGAGGCCATTGGTAAGGCTTGCTACGAGCGCTTGTTCAGATGGCTCGTCAACAGGATCAATCGCTCGCTCGACAGAACCAAGAGACAAGGAGCATCCTTCATCGGCATCCTCGATATGGCTGGTTTCGAAATCTTCGAACTCAACTCCTTTGAACAGCTCTGCATCAACTACACCAACGAGAAACTTCAGCAACTCTTCAACCACACGATGTTCATCCTTGAACAGGAAGAGTACCAGCGGGAAGGTATCGAATGGAAGTTCATTGATTTCGGTCTCGATTTACAACCGACCATCGACTTGATCGACAAACCTATGGGTATAATGGCTTTATTAGACGAGGAGTGCTGGTTCCCCAAGGCTACTGATAAGACGTTCGTTGAGAAACTCGTCTCCGCTCACTCCGTCCATCCCAAGTTTATGAAGACTGACTTCCGTGGTGTTGCCGACTTCGCAATCATCCACTACGCTGGCAAAGTAGACTATTCCGCAGAAAAATGGTTAATGAAGAACATGGATCCTCTCAACGAAAATGTCGTCCAGCTCCTGCAGTCGTCTCAGGATCCGTTCGTGTGTCACATCTGGAAGGACGCAGAGATAGTAGGCATGGCGCAACAGGCCATGACCGACACGCAATTCGGCGCAAGAACCCGCAAGGGCATGTTCAGAACAGTCTCTCAGTTATACAAGGAACAGCTGACCAAACTGATGGCAACGCTCAGGAACACAAACCCGAACTTCGTAAGGTGTATCATTCCCAACCATGAGAAGAAGGCTGGAAAGATCGAAGCGCCTCTAGTGCTCGACCAGTTGCGGTGCAACGGTGTACTCGAAGGCATCAGGATCTGCAGACAAGGTTTCCCCAACCGCATTCCCTTCCAGGAGTTCAGACAGCGCTATGAGCTGCTGACTCCGAACATCATTCCGAAAGGTTTCATGGATGGAAAGAAGGCTTGCGAGCAGATGATCGAGGCTCTAGAGTTAGATCATAATCTATACCGCGTCGGTCAGTCCAAGATCTTCTTCCGGGCTGGTGTTCTGGCACATCTTGAGGAGGAACGGGACTACAAGATCACTGACTTGATAGTCAACTTCCAAGCGTTCTGCCGAGGCTACCTTGCTAGGAGAAACTACCAGAAGAGACTGCAACAGCTGAACGCTATCAGGATCATTCAGAGGAATTGTGCTGCGTACCTCAAGTTGAGGAATTGGCAATGGTGGAGGCTGTACATCAAGGTAAGTTGACCACGTTACTTTCGTCCGTGCGGGGTGAGTTTATGAGATGGGACTGCAGGACGAACATCGAAACTATGCTTAATAGGGAAAAGTGGTGCTACATTTTGAATACGACTTTTGGTTCGACCAAGATTTGTGGATCAAAAATTGTTACACTTCTTGTTTTATCCAAAATAGAATTCACGGCTCCTTTTGTCTATTTGTCATAGTTTCAGGTTTCGGCCTGCAGCCCCATTTCGAAAACTCACCTTGTATAGACAAAATATGAGTACTAATTCCTTATGTACTAACAGTTATATAATTATATATGTATGCAGATATTCTTCTATTTAATATTATTTATCTATGCTCATTATATCTGCCTAGCCTTTTCACAACTGCTTTAGGGGCGCCTTCCAGTCTAACCGGATGCAACTAAGTACCAGTAATTTACATGAAGCGACTGCCGATCTGACCTCCACAACCCAGTTACAGAGTAATACGATACCCCTTGGTAAGACTGGTTGCCAGACATTCGGGCTTCTGACGACCCGTAGCGACTGTCCAAGATTTACGAAAGGCAGCCTGGACCAACGACTTAACGTGATTTTCGAGGCTCGGAAGAGTCTTGAATTTACCTGTCCTGTCATATTATAATTTTCTTTCACAACGAAACTACTCTCCCAACAGGGCCTTCTCATGAACGAATTGAATAGTATTTTCGAGAGATGCCAATAGTGATGATTTCATACAAGATACACAATACTGTATGAAACCATATTCATTCCATAATGGTAACACGTGTGCCGCATCACCCTTTACCGTACGTTTCATTTTACGTAACCTACTAGAATCCAGTAGATGCTTTGTTTTGGAAACATTCCAGTTCTATACATTATGAATTTTATACAATTTACAACGATACACGCATCGCTATTGTTAATAAGTTCACCTATTGTTAACTATAAATGTCACACGTCGAGTGTATGTTTGATCTACAAAGCTGTAGTTATATTTATACTTGGTTAAAAGGAACAGAGTGCAGAAACAATACCCAACGCGATTCTTTAGTTGTAGAAAAAAGGTTCTGAATATATCATTGAACCAGTTAACTATAGAAGTACTAGCTGACGCAGCGAACTTCGTACCGCCTCAGAATAAATAAAATTAAATGTTGTGTTAACTTATCAGATCCCACCAACACAAAGCAAAGAGCACCAAGTACCATATACCCATGTTAGACCAAGTTATACCAAGTTATACCAAACTGGTATTTCCAAGACATAAAGCGTTTTCTAGCTATCACACACCCATGTTAGGTGAGCTCCTACCAAGTTATGCCAACCTGGTACTTCGAAGACATAAAGCGTTTTCTAGCTATCAAACACCCATTTTAGGTGACTTTGTATTCTTAAATAAGTGTTCTTAAATTTTCTAATTTTCCGCGCAATTTTTTAATTTTTTTCTTTCAAAGAACCTTCTCCTGACAATAACAAACACAACAAAAAATAAAGTGAAATCGGTCCAGCCGTTCACGCGTGATGGCGTGACGAAGGGAAATAGGGATTCATTTTTATATATATAGATTAGAAAGCACGTTAAGCCGTTGGTTCCGGCTCTTTCCTCTTTGACTGTCGTTATTTGTCGTCAGAAAGTCTGATAACCATTCTTATCAAGACCTGAAAGTCTGACAACCATTTTTATCAAGGGGTATCGTATTAATCAACAGTGGGGTGGTGGATGTCAGATGTCAGATAGGCAATCGCTCCATTTAATATAATGGTATTTAGTTGCATCAGGTTAAACTAAAAGCCGACCCAAACATAGTTAGAAAAAAGGCTAGGCAGATGATGATGACTTCTAGAAGTATTGGGTGGTTCCCCAGTGGTGGTGGTAACGGGTATCATATACATATGTCAGCTGGGTATAGTATTATACTTATCACTACCCATGTACGCTTTCCCTTGGTGTTTGAAAGCCTAATCAATACAAACCTACTGACAAATTTTGTGTTTACTGAATTTATTTATTGATCAACCGATTATTTCAACTGACATGATATTTGACAGTAGATTTGAATTGAATTAGGCCTTCAAAAACTAGAGGCTGAAGCTAAGATGAACGAAAAGAAAACAGGAACCACAGGAATAGACCAAACAGATTATTTTGAGATGAAAGATGTATTTCAAATAATCTGATTGGTCTCTGCTCTCCCGTTTCATCTTCTCTCCGCTTTGCAAACTTAGGCTACGTTCACACGAAAATGGTCCAACGTGCGGTGCGGCGTTATATAGAAATGCATACACATTATCTGTGCAACGTCACATTGCACGCTACACGCTCATCGCGTAAGCGCAGCCTAAGCTATACATATTATGAATATATCTGCTAGTCCTTAATTAGTTGAAGGACACTGAACGAAAAACAATAGACGTTTTATTGTTGAAATTAGAAGGCTGTAAGACCTTTTCTTCAGCGCATGTTTTTTTATTTTATTTTAAAGCTAAGTTCATGTGAGAGCGTGCGTCATGGTGTTTTAAAGTACTGTATGCTTGGTTTCTATAAAACGTTATTTGGCACGCTGTTCCGTAAGCCCAGCTTTATATGGTTTAAGTTTTATTTTTCCAGCCTTTCTTCAAGAGTGAGGGGTCTATTTTTCTTCTGCTTCGTATGTATGTAAAAAATATATTCTTTTTATGTTTTATTTCTTTATACTTTACTATTCAGCAGGTAATAAAAACGACGAGTATATTAAGTAACTCTCTTCCAAAATAGTATTAACAATTTAACTAGGTAAGTGCTAGCAAGTACCTACCTTGCCACGTCACAAACATTCCTAACCGCATTTCCAGGTGAAACCTCTTCTGGAAGTGACGAAGCAAGAAGAGAAGTTGACGCAGAAGGAAGATGAGCTGCGTCAGATCCGCGACCGACTGGACACGCAGGTGAAGCGGTGCCAGGAGTATGAGCAGAAGTTCCAGCAGGCTAACGCCGAGAAGACACAGCTGGCTGAGCAGTTGCAGGTTGGTTGAGGACGTGTTTACCTATTTAATGTTTAAAATAAAAATTGTAATGACACAAATTTGAGTTGGTAATACACTTATATTAATTTTAGAATGTGATTAGGGATACCATGGCTTGTAATTAGAAAGATGTTCAAGCTTAAATCAAATGTTGTTACTGGCACAATAAATAAGCTGGAATTAAATGTACCTATTATCCATTAATTGAGGCTCATGGACCCCCTCCAGGGTCTATGTGAATGGTAGTAATGAAAAATCAATTTCTCATATTTTCAATGGATATTGTTAGAACCATGAAATGTGTGAATTTAAATAGAAACATTATTTCAGACTATCTTTATACTAGAAATAAATTCTGATTATATACTTAATTTTATTTATTCTTGTTTTGACATAACATACCCGCCCGAAGTTTACCTGAAGAGTTGGGCAGAAATAACAAAAATAAACATTTAATTTAATCACACTGTTCCTTCTAGGCTGAACTAGAATTATGTGCTGAGGCTGAAGAGAGTCGCGCCCGCGCTGCTGCCAGGAAGCAAGAGTTAGAGGAACTGCTGCATGACCTGGAGGGCAGGATCGAGGAGGAGGAGGAGCGCTGTAACGCGCTGCAGCAGGAGAAGAAGAGGCTGCAACTTAATATACAGGTGAGAATATAGAAAACAGAATATTGTAGAAATTGACCTTGAAAAAGGGTTGGTGCAAGGTGATGAGATGAGACGATGATGATGAGAATATTAACTGCAGGCATTCCGCTTTTATACAGTAGTCAAAAAAAAAAACAAAGAATAATGAAAGAAAGAAACAATATTTACTTATCACAGTTTAAAAGTATAAGCATCATCATCATTTTAACCAATAGACGTCCACTGCTGGACATAGGCCTATAGCATAAGCATAATCAGCCTATTATGTTCCCACTGCTGGGACACAGGCCTTCTCTCTTCGAGAGGGACTGGGCCATAATCCATCACGCGGGCCCAGTATGTCACATGTCTTCGAATTAATAAAAGAAATCGAATTCGAAATACAAACTAAAATGCACACAACATAAATATTAAAAATACAAATGAAGTGTATTCCATTGTAAAAACAAGCAGGAAGATGTGCCTCACAGCTGGATGTGGCAAGTGGGACCAGTCCAGCAAAATTCCAGATAACTAGTGCCTGTTTACTATTTACATGCAATGACCTTCATGGAGGTCAGTCAAGTCAATAGTCCAGCAAGGTTTAGCATTATCTATAAATTACTATCATTAGATACTGTACTAATTTCACTTCTTTTACGTATCGAAACCTCAGAACGCCATAAAAAGACTTGTGATCTGAGTAATGTGTCTGATTGAGAGTTTTTATAGAAAACTGTGACACATCCAGGTTCCAGATAACTCGACGGAATAAATTTATAGTTTAAAAAAGACTAGAAAAACACGCTTTTATAAATGCACGTAAAAACCAAAAACTTAATCGTGGTCAAAGTTCATTAAAAGACCTTTCTAACAAGTCCAAACACGGCTATGATACGGTATTCCATCATGGAATGCCAGTGCCTATCTTCCGGCTTCATCATCAGACCTTGAAACCTAATTGTGGTCAAAGTTCATTACAAAACTTTTCTAACAAGTCCAAACGCAGCTATGATACGATGTTCCATCATAAAGTTCCAGTTCATATCTTCCAGCTCCATCATCAGATCAGTTCGACAGTACCACATTATTGTATTGTCATCAGAACTACATATAGTTGCCAATTTTCATGACGCTACGATCCTTGGAAGATAGTTAAATTAGTTACCTTAGATTCCATTACATAGTTACATACAGGTGGACCTAAAAAAAGCGTGTTAAAAAATGGGAAGAAATGTGTCACCATTCTATGAAATTCCAATAAACCAATTGCAAATAGCAACACCAACTGACTTAATTTCTTCTTCACAGGACCTAGAAGAACAACTGGAGGAAGAAGAGGCCGCGCGTCAGAAGTTACAGCTGGAGCGCGTACAATGCGACGCCAAGCTCAAGAAGTTGGAGGAAGACCTGGCGCTCAGCGACGACACCAACCAGAAACTCGTTAAGGAGAAGAAGGTACGGACTAAAAGTTATTCCACCTATCCTACCTTATTCGTTAATTATTTGCAACCCGGTCATTAAAGCAATATCCACACTAATATTATAAATGCAAAAGTAACTCTGTCTGTCTCGCTTTCCTGCTAAAACTACTGAACCGATTTAAATGAAATTTGGTACACCGATAGTTTAGAGCCTGAGAAAGGACATAGGCTACTTTTTGTCCCAGTAGTATGTTCCCGCGGGATAATTTCCGACCTCCACGCGGGCGAAGCCGCTGGCAAAAGCTAGTAGTAAATAAAACATGGAACATTTTTAGCTTTTTTCTGGATATTTTTTTGTTTAACTGTAGTAAACAGTTTTGTTTTTGTTTTGTTTAACAGTTTACGTAACACATAAATAGGTTCACAATACAATGTTGTATTTCTATGTTTAAATAATTTTTGAAGACTGAACTTCCCATACAATGCAACCCATGTTTTAATAATTATCATGTTTCAGATCTTGGAGGAACGAGCCAATGATCTGTCCCAAGCTTTGGCTGAAGAAGAGGAGAAAGCAAAGCACCTCGGCAAGCTGAAGACCAAGCAGGAGTCCGCTATCGCAGAGCTCGAGGAGAAACTTCTTAAGGTAAGGACTTCCCGCACACCTTATTGTTACAATGGATGATGTATTGTAGGTTGATGATCAGTGATCGGAGTATAGGTAGATTGAAATGGGATCAATGAACTGCCACGTATATATTAGTATGGGTATGCTTCCGGAATTCCGGGATTTTGAAATTAATTTCAAATGTTGTAATGTGTAGAATAAAGAATACATCAATGTGAATAACAAATGTTTAACCCTTTCGCTGTCTTTTTTATAGTATGTAGGTGATCGGCCTTCCATAGTAAGAAAAAAAAAAAAAAAAATGTTTATCTACCGCATTCTATAAATTTCTAATGTAATGCCTGGTTTAAAAATCCTAACTTTCGCAATATTTGATTCAATCCGGTAAGTACCAAAATGAAATCCCGGAAAAAAGGCTTATCCATGTTGTGATTTCTATGACTATTCATGATGCGAATACATAAAGTCAATCTTCCTACTTCGATCACTGTTGATGATTCAACATCACAGAGTAAGCGAGCGAAAATAAATATTTATGTTGGCTTCAATGAGAAATTTCTACAGTAAACACTATTTGTACTATCAACCTGTTAACTCAAAATCAAAACATTTATTTTAATTAATCTATATACAAGCACTTTGGAAATGTCAAAGAAACACCAATGTATTACTTCAAATACTAGCTATGTCCACGGCTTCGCTGTATTTAGGGAACGAGAAATCATGATGTTTTCGTAAATAATTGGAGTATAAACACTTTTAGGTATAAGACTTACTTTAAACAGAAAAGTCTGTAAAATTCTCATTTTAATATGTAATTTTTTTCGACAGGATCACCAAATGCGTCAAGAGACGGACCGTGCCAAGCGGAAGTTGGAGACTGAACTACAAGATGTGAAGGAACAGCTTGCTGAGAGGAGAGCGCAGCTTGAAGAGTTGCAGATTGTGCTCAGTAAGTGTAGTAAAATTATAACTTACATTGGTAAAAAGTTACAATTCTAAAGTCATATCATTTCCTTCAGACTCTTTGATTCGCTAAGTTGAAATTCCAACTATCAAGGCTAGAATTGTGAAACAGGAATTGTGTAACAGGCTTAAGAAATGAAATACATGGTAAAGTTGTGCGAGCCATAGTTATCATCTTTTCTTTCCTCCTACAGCCAAACGCGAAGAAGAGTTAGCGACAGCGATCAGTCGCGCTGATGAAGAGAGTGCCCTCCGCGCCGCCGCGCAGAAGGCGGCGCGCGAGGCAGAGTCCGCGCTGGCTGACGCGCACGAGGACCTGGACGCCGAGCGGGCCGCGCGGACCAAGGCGGAGAAGCTGAAGAGGGACCTCAACGAGGAGCTGGAGGCGCTGAAGAGCGAGCTGCTGGACTCGCTCGACACTACTGCTGGTGAGTGTGTAGTAGTATAGTATAGTATAGTATAGCGCACGAGGACCTGGACGCCGAGCGGGCCGCGCGGACCAAGGCGGAGAAGCTGAAGAGGGACCTCAACGAGGAGCTGGAGGCGCTGAAGAGCGAGCTGCTGGACTCGCTCGACACTACTGCTGGTGAGTGTGTAGTAGTATAGTATAGTATAGCGCACGAGGACCTGGACCAAGGAACAAGGCGACAAGTAAAGGAAACCTTTCAGGAGTGGAATATTTTGTACCGAAAATTAAAGATGCTGTCAAGAAAATAAAAATACTGTTTTCTTAGGCATGTTTGCGAGGGAAAATCTTGTTTATCAGTAACCAGCTTCTGCCCGCGACTTCGTCCGCGTCAAATTTTTGCTCTCCTGTCCCTTCCCATCGCATCGAATCGCCTGCCAGTTTTCGTCCATTTTTCGTTGCTGCTCCGCTCCTGTAGATCGTAGCGTGATGTTCTATAGCCTTCTTTAATAAATAGGCTACGCAACACAATATATTTTTTTTTTCAATTCGGACACTTACAGTTCCTGAGATTACCGCGTTCAACCAAACAAATTCCTCAGCTTTATAATATTAATATAGATAGAAGGCATAGATCAATTGAACATTCGATTAATATAGATTTTCTCTCACTTTTTATTCTGGGCAATGTTCTCAGAGCTTATCACATGTATATTTCTATCCTAGAATAGTATTTCTTTTATTGGCATATGGTACACCGTAGAAGTATGTTGTTAACATTTTGCTTTAATTTTGACAGCAACAGAAAACACTTAAACAGCATTCTTTTCTATCCTATTTACTTAAAAATACTCATAAAATTATTTTCTCCAACAGCCCAACAAGAGCTTCGAACGAAGCGAGAGCAAGAAGTAGCAGTGCTCAAGCGTAGCCTTGAAGAAGAGGCGGCGTCACACGAGGCCGTGCTGACTGACCAGAGGCACAAGCACTCGCAGGAGTTGCAGCAACTGAACGAACAGCACGAACAGATCAAGAAGGCTAAGGCTGGTGAGTACCATCTACAATTTTATGGTGGCACTTCACTTGGCGAAGTTGAGCATAGTTTTATTAAAAAAAAAAACGTAAGGGGTTGAAGTTCTTTTTGCGACACGCACGCACACTTGTGATAGAAAGAGACAGGTAGAGAAAGTGTGAATGTAACACGCGTTATTAATACAAAGCCATCTAGCATAGGTTTTTAAAAGCTCTAAAAAAGTGGTCACCTTTGATTTTATGATGGCGTCTTTGATTTTCCTTTTGACATCGCTATCGACTTTAGTACCCTCGAAGACCATGAAAACGATACATGATTAAAAGCTTGTTTTTTTGTCGTTACGTAACATTTCCTACGGTTTTCTTTACGTCACGATTGCTAGCAGTTTACTCTTACCCGCAAGCTGACTTATAGAAAGTGGTTCCAAAAGAACTTCGTTTAATTAGGTTCTCTTTTTGGATTCACCAATTAGCGCTTATATTTGGCAAATACACCAAGTGGAGTGACAGCAACATAAAGGTAGACAGACAGGTCGTCAATCGGTCGTCCATCAGATTTGTCAGTTAGTCTGAACTAAGCTTATTGTGTGGCTGTTATCATATTTCTTCATAATTGACCACCTACATTGGCGGGAAACATCGTAATACCCTCCATGTTTTATTAAGGAAAAAATAGGTTCACGACTTTAGGTTTAATCAAACGACCAAGACCTTTTCCGTATAAACGACAAAATGACACTGACAGGTAAAGAAAATTCGAAAAAAATTAAAAATGCGTTTCTAAATCCGAACTATACAAATAATTCAACTGTCAAAAATATATTTTCTAATTGTCATCTACACGAATTAAAATTTTATCTAATATTTTAGTATTTATATTTTATTATACATTATTATGGTCGTATGGCGTGCCTCAAAGAGCGTAAACAGAAGATCGTAAAGTTTGGCTTGTCGAAGGACGATAATTTCGAAGTGGAGAACTCTACGTTTCCGTGCGAGAATGTTACCTCGTTTAGTTCCGCACGGGATTACTGGCAGCACATGTGTAACAATCCCGGGCCAGAGCGCAGGACCCACGACTCCTTGTTACTGTGCAAAGGTATTCAAATCAAATCCAATAAATTGATTTGTGTACACCGGTTTTAGTGTTTTATAAATAGTAGCAGGTGGCGTTCTGTAGTTTCTGCCTGGCAAAAGGCGTGAGTTTTATGTGTATGTATAAATATTGCATGTGTCTGAAATGATCTTTTGAGGTAGAACACAGATTTAAGTGGATCTCTCCAATCACTCCAGTAAGACTTATTCGTAAATAATCATGAAGTTTTAACCTGAAAAATAAAATGGGTGTGTCAGATCCGACCACGGAGCAAATACAAAGAGGAGATGTTGTAATTAGATTTTCCTAAGAAACAACGCGTGACATTTTGCGGGGTGCGGGGTGTTAGATCCGGCCCACTTCTTTATTTTCCATCTACCGGTTAATAGCAAAATTAGGTGCTCGTACCGTCAATTTTGCTTTTGTAGTTATTTATCTATCTCATACTAGATGTCAGTACGTGCAGGAGGCAACAGGGTCGTACTCAGAATTTGCGTACCAGGGAGTACTTTGTTTTTTACTCATCTTAATACGTATTTTTTTTTACGAAAAACAATAATTTTAGAATAAAAATATTTTTGATGCATGACGAAAGAAGATAACCAGTGTGTCTCTTATTTTTAAATGACAAGCATTAAACATAAACATTTATTTTTCAAAACATCTATATTTCACACACAAATAAAAAAAACACATTTTATATACACCTAATTGACATCAACAATAAAACAAAGAAAGCAAAAAGAACACACGAAATGTAGCGGTTAAAAACATTAGACCGGGAAGCACTGTCCGCTGCTCACAGTGCAATATGTAAACATATCCAGTGGCAAAGCAGTGGAGAGACCCACCTATTCGAGAACACGCTTATTATAATGTTGCTACTGGACCTAACACGACCGTATCATCGCATACTGCCAAAGTCTTAAAATTTCAACCAGACGCAAAATGTTCACTTCTCAGAATGTCAACTTCTTAGAATATCCAATCCGCATAATGTCAATTTCTCAAAATGTCGATTTCTCACAATGACAAACTCGTATGAAATAAAAATCACTTTTCACTTTCCATTTATGAGACAGTCGCGGCACATTTGGTAAAATAATTAGAATCCGATTACGACCCTGTTTTTTTATATTTATGTTTGTTGTTCATGGTTGACGATAGATGGCGGCCTGTTGACATAATGATATAAAAACCACGATAAAAACTACAAAAACAATATTTAGGCGATTGAAAGGTTTTTGGGAATTAATTTTGAATAAATTTCAGTACATACAATTATTGAAATATATTAATACTGAGCTTTACGTGCCTAAATAAGTTTAGTACCCATGCCACAAAGTGTCGCCATCTAATGTCGGGTAGAATTATATTTGGAAACACCGAAGTTATGACATTTTTCTAGAAGATTTTTTATAAATTACGTTTAAAATTACTTACCAATGAAATGTGATACCATTCATAGCATCAGAACGTCTATCCGAGTAGTTTTTATAAGATAGAACACAACACTTCATTCTTATTTTTGTCTGGCGCGAATATATTGAACTTTTACTTAGTTGTGCACAGGACGAACGCTAACAATACACTGACTAAGGCCACGCCTACTTGATTACGTCAGGACCAAGTTGAAAATTACAGTGCACAGTTGTTTAGGCCGACTCCTCTTTGTATTTGCTCCGTGGATCCGACGCACGACTGGAGTTAAGTCTTTACGAACGATTATAAACGGAACACAATGCATAATGTAACGTAATGGAGAATTATTGATTTTACTCCCCATAACTTTTCATACCCTGGGCTTACATAGGAAAATCGATTTTAAGAAGTAAACTTCAAAAAAATAACAGAACTATAGTCGACTTACGATCTATTCTATTCTTATAATTTATAAGTGATCAAGTTCAAGTTTGTCGTGTTTTACGAGTGATACTAAAGCTTCACCTTTAAATTCCAGCGCTTGAAAAAGCGAAGCAGTCGCTAGAGGCTGAGAACGCGGACCTGGCTACGGAGCTGAAAAGCGCGAGCGCGGCGCGGGCCGAGGGCGAGAGGCGCCGCAAGCAGGCCGAGGCACAGCTCACCGACCTCGTGGCCAAGCTGCAGGACGTGGAGCGGACCCGGTACTGTACATATAGTCTTTCACAGATATTGTAGAATTTAGTTAAGAACATCGTATTTCCCGGTAATTTGTTAAAAGCAAGTAATAATTGGTAAGTTCTTATTTATAAAACTGTCCTGACTCTTTCGTAGTGGACTTCGAAGGACAATGTCCTAAAACTTGTGCTTTTTTTCTTTGTCCTTCTTTTACTTTCAGACGCGTTTATTTGTATTGCTATTGCTCTGTATAAATAATATGATTTTGATGTAAATAATAATTTAAGTCAGCATAAGTTTTTTAAAGAATGTTCATAATCAGATTATTATGTTATCGATCTACAGTCAACTCGTTCCAGGCATTTTAGCTTAATTATCAAAGTTATTAAAGTATTATTTTAAAATAGGCATATGAAAGGCACTTTTGAACGTCAGCATTCACAATAAAATATATTATTGATTTTAGTATCTGTTATAATACGAAAGGTCGGAGGTGCAAGAGAAATGCATCCGGCTGCAGAGCGAGGCGGAGGCGGCGGCGGCGCAGCTGGAGCAGGCCGAGCTGAAGGCGTCCGCGGCCGTCAAGCACTCCGCCACGCTGGGTGCACAGCTCACTGAGGCACAGGTACTGGCTACTCCTTACTTGAGGGACTGAAGGCGTCGGCCGCCGTCAAGCACTCCGCCACGCTGGGTGCACAGCTCACTGAGGCACAGGTACTGGCTACTCCTTACTTGAGGGACTGAAGGCGTCGGCCGCCGTCAAGCACTCCGCCACGCTGGGTGCACAGCTCACTGAGGCACAGGTACTGGCTACTCCTTACTTGAGGGACTGAAGGCGTCGGCCGCCGTCAAGCACTCCGCCACGCTGGGCGCACAGCTCACTGAGGCACAGGTACTGGCTACTCCTTACTTGAGGGACTGAAGGCGTCGGCCGCCGTCAAGCACTCCGCCACGCTGGGTGCACAGCTCACTGAGGCACAGGTACTGGCTACTCCTTACTTGAGGGACTGAAGGCGTCGGCCGCCGTCAAGCACTCCGCCACGCTGGGCGCACAGCTCACTGAGGCACAGGTACTGGCTACTCCTTACTTGAGGGACTGAAGGCGTCGGCCGCCGTCAAGCACTCCGCCACGCTGGGTGCACAGCTCACTGAGGCACAGGTACTGGCTACTCCTTACTTGAGGGACTGAAGGCGTCGGCCGCCGTCAAGCACTCCGCCACGCTGGGCGCACAGCTCACTGAGGCACAGGTACTGGCTACTCCTTACTTGAGGGACTGAAGGCGTCGGCCGCCGTCAAGCACTCCGCCACGCTGGGCGCACAGCTCACTGAGGCACAGGTACTGGCTACTCCTTACTTGAGGGACTGAAGGCGTCGGCCGCCGTCAAGCACTCCGCCACGCTGGGCGCACAGCTCACTGAGGCACAGGTACTGGCTACTCCTTACTTGAGGGACTGAAGGCGTCGGCCGCCGTCAAGCACTCCGCCACGCTGGGCGCACAGCTCACTGAGGCACAGGTACTGGCTACTCCTTACTTGAGGGACTGAAGGCGTCGGCCGCCGTCAAGCACTCCGCCACGCTGGGCGCACAGCTCACTGAGGCACAGGTACTGGCTACTCCTTACTTGAGGGACTGAAGGCGTCGGCCGCCGTCAAGCACTCCGCCACGCTGGGCGCACAGCTCACTGAGGCACAGGTACTGGCTACTCCTTACTTGAGGGACTGAAGGCGTCGGCCGCCGTCAAGCACTCCGCCACGCTGGGCGCACAGCTCACTGAGGCACAGGTACTGGCTACTCCTTACTTGAGGGACTGAAGGCGTCGGCCGCCGTCAAGCACTCCGCCACGCTGGGCGCACAGCTCACTGAGGCACAGGTACTGGCTACTCCTTACTTGAGGGACTGAAGGCGTCGGCCGCCGTCAAGCACTCCGCCACGCTGGGCGCACAGCTCACTGAGGCACAGGTACTGGCTACTCCTTACTTGAGGGACTGAAGGCGTCGGCCGCCGTCAAGCACTCCGCCACGCTCGGCGCACAGCTCACTGAGGCACAGGTACTGGCTACTCCTTACTTGAGGGACTGAAGGCGTCGGCCGCCGTCAAGCACTCCGCCACGCTGGGTGCACAGCTCACTGAGGCACAGGTACTGGCTACTCCTTACTTGAGGGACTGAAGGCGTCGGCCGCCGTCAAGCACTCCGCCACGCTGGGTGCACAGCTCACTGAGGCACAGGTACTGGCTACTCCTTACTTGAGGGACTGAAGGCGTCGGCCGCCGTCAAGCACTCCGCCACGCTGGGTGCACAGCTCACTGAGGCACAGGTACTGGCTACTCCTTACTTGAGGGACTGAAGGCGTCGGCCGCCGTCAAGCACTCCGCCACGCTGGGTGCACAGCTCACTGAGGCACAGGTACTGGCTACTCCTTACTTGAGGGACTGAAGGCGTCGGCCGCCGTCAAGCACTCCGCCACGCTGGGTGCACAGCTCACTGAGGCACAGGTACTGGCTACTCCTTACTTGAGGGACTGAAGGCGTCGGCCGCCGTCAAGCACTCCGCCACGCTGGGCGCACAGCTCACTGAGGCACAGGTACTGGCTACTCCTTACTTGAGGGACTGAAGGCGTCGGCCGCCGTCAAGCACTCCGCCACGCTCGGCGCACAGCTCACTGAGGCACAGGTACTGGCTACTCCTTACTTGAGGGACTGAAGGCGTCGGCCGCCGTCAAGCACTCCGCCACGCTGGGTGCACAGCTCACTGAGGCACAGGTACTGGCTACTCCTTACTTGAGGGACTGAAGGCGTCGGCCGCCGTCAAGCACTCCGCCACGCTGGGTGCACAGCTCACTGAGGCACAGGTACTGGCTACTCCTTACTTGAGGGACTGAAGGCGTCGGCCGCCGTCAAGCACTCCGCCACGCTGGGTGCACAGCTCACTGAGGCACAGGTACTGGCTACTCCTTACTTGAGGGACTGAAGGCGTCGGCCGCCGTCAAGCACTCCGCCACGCTGGGTGCACAGCTCACTGAGGCACAGGTACTGGCTACTCCTTACTTGAGGGACTGAAGGCGTCGGCCGCCGTCAAGCACTCCGCCACGCTGGGTGCACAGCTCACTGAGGCACAGGTACTGGCTACTCCTTACTTGAGGGACTGAAGGCGTCGGCCGCCGTCAAGCACTCCGCCACGCTGGGTGCACAGCTCACTGAGGCACAGGTACTGGCTACTCCTTACTTGAGGGACTGAAGGCGTCGGCCGCCGTCAAGCACTCCGCCACGCTCGGCGCACAGCTCACTGAGGCACAGGTACTGGTTACTCCTTACTTGAGGGACTGAAGGCGTCGGCCGCCGCCAAGCACTCCGCCACGCTCGGCGCACAGCTCACTGAGGCACAGGTACTGGCTACTCCTTACTTGAGGGACTGACGGGGACGGAGTTTCTTGCCAGCTCTTCTCCATACAAATAAAAAATGTAGAACCGTGGACCTAGCTCCTGACGTTTCATAAAACATCTAATTATTTCAAATATTATAATATTTCACAATATTTGTGAATCTAGCTTGCATATTTTATGTAAAAAAACCTTTAAAAAAAAATAAACAAACCTTAAAAAATTTAAAGGACAATGCTCAAGGATGTATGGAATCCCGTACCATGTTGCATCAAAATCAAACTTTGTTTTTTATATACTACATTGATCATATTAACTCCTACAAAAGTTCTTTTTGAAAAATAAACCCGGGTTTCAGAGTTATTTAGTAAAATCAAAATAACCTAAAAACTAGGTCTGTTTTGGTCGACGCTGCCAACGACTTGTTTTATATCTACTTAGACACGTTATACACGGACGAATATTATTGTTCTAAAAACAGCGTAATACACGTATATAAGTTCGGAAGATTTACGAGTTATAGCAACGTCTAGCCCCACCACAGGGTTCGTGACTGAAACTCGTTTTTCTTTAATACGTTGAGTCTCACAGTTACCTACTGGATACAAGTCACTATCTGCTTAAGCAGTCTTCCCGGTGGAGACTAAACTATAGCCTCCAGCCAGGCACATGTGACACTCAGTGATTTGACCGACCCTTATATTATCAACAGTGTGAACCGGTAACGTGGGTATAATTCTTGCCAAACTTCTTGGCCGCTCTGAAGTTGGCTACAATGGCGCAGTCGTAAATCTAATAAAAAAACAGCAGCCTATAATGTTCCCACTGTTGGGACACAGGCCTCTTAGTGAGAGGGAGCCGTAATCCACCACGCGGGCCCAGTGCGGGTTGGTAGATGTGACATGGCTTCAATTTTTTGGTTCTAAGACGTGCCGGTTTACTCATGATGTTTTCGTTCACTGTTTTGCGAGCTGTGTGATGACATAATTTACACAAAGTATATCGCCTGTTTGGGTTTGAACTCACGACGTACTACTCGTAAGTCGCGGCCGCTACCACTGGGCCGCCGCTACCACTGGGCCACCACTACTCACCAATACCAATAATACATTATCATAAATAAGGGTGATCAGTCAGACTGATAGGTAAGTGATAGAAAAATGAAACAAACAAGTTCATTTGGGTTTTTAATAGGAATCAAAGTCAAAAATATTTATTTAACAAAACTGTTACATAAATCATTCATCATACTCCTGAAAAAAATCATCTAAATCCGTTGCTGGCGAAGTTATGTCATTATACCGTCCCCAGCTCAATTACTATACTATCGTCATTACATGAGCACAGCAGCCCACTGTTCGCTTACCGACGAGGCGACTGCAGCAATAACCTACTATGGTTTCTAATGTGTTGGCCACAGCATTATCTCTGCTAATCAATAAATACATGTGATAAGTACGACTGTTGACATGTCTCGAATTAATCATACCTCTTAAGAGGTAATTATTAAGCCCTAAAATCAAAGGTACATCATCATCAATAGAATTATTCACCTCAACTGAATAAATACCAGTCCGACGGATGTGTTCCCTATAATAAGATCTAGCCTGCTTGAGTTGGTAGGTCTCAAGAGCTAACATAGTAAGCCATCTTAACGTCAATTATGGCTTAGGAATATTGAGATCTCCACATGGTCCAGCATCTGGCAGACCTGGGCGATTGCAGTTGTATACATCACGACGTTGAACATTTCTGTAGCTGACCTCCAGCAAGCAGCACATACTCTTTCCAATCTTGATATCTATAAAAATAACATGATTATACATGTAATACAAAACATTTCACAATGGGTTATAGACTTGATAAAAGTATTACTGTAATGTGATGTAACTAGGAATACATGATAATGATCAGGCAGTAATTGTGTCAAAATAGATAATAATTAGGTTTCATTTTTATGTTGTAACGTAAATAAAAATATTTACCAAATGGAGCGGAATATTTCTAACTAAAATGTTTCTCTCTTGTCGATCTTGTCTTACAGGATATGGTCTAGTTGCACGTAGAATAGAATTGCCACAAGAACAACATAATTTTCCATGACCAAAAGCAGGCAAAGATAAACTTCCTTCACTGATTGTGTTTGCTCGATCTTGAAGCAGTCTCAAACACTCTGTACAAAGCACACATTCTGAAGACATCTGCAATTAAAACCATGAGTGAAAAAGTGTGCTTCTACCCTTTATGACGTTATCTATCTTCTGTAACATATTCAAAGAAATTACATCTACAAGTAATCAAGAGTAAAGCGTTTTTTGGCCTCAAACAGGTTCGTTTTTTTTTTGTTATTTATTTGTTGGATATTTCCTGTGCGAGTCCAAAAATGTTTTCATTCATTCTATAAAAATAATGTTTTGTAAGCTGGTACATTCATAAAAAGATTAGTCAGGAAATAAGTGCCTGACATTCATAAGTACCTATATATTCAAAGAGTAAAATAAGATCTGCTTACCTGAGTAGAAGTTATCCAAGACTGTAACAAGTTAATCATTGGAGTAGACGCTTGTTCTAATGTGTGTAGGTTTCTGGGTATCAAAAATGAACTATTGATACATCGCCGGTTTTGCCGGGTGACTGACGATGTCAATCGGTCGACCAACTCGACATATTTGCACAATGAAATACTCACAAAAAAGTTCACAAAATACAAACAAGTTCTACTTTTCAAAACAATTCAATAATTATTCAATCTCAACTCTCAAAAACACAGACGGTACCTACATACTCGCTACTCGCTAGCGCAAACCACAGACTACAGAGTACATTTCAGTACATGCGCAAAATGTCAGATGCACAGATAACAAATCCATTCTGTTGCATTCTACATCTTTTTTACTAGTTGGGAACGGCTAATTAACCATAACAAAACCAGATAAAATTATGATAATCTTTTAAATAGATATTCTATTCTAGTTTTTTTTTTTTTTAATTAATGTAGAATCAGCAGAGTATTATTTTTACAGTGAACATGGCACTTTCAAAAATCAAGGTTATGTTAATCATTTAACACGTGAAGTGAAACGGAACGTCATTTATAGGAAGTAAAACAATATCCATACTTTTAAACTTAAAAATAAATTCCCTGTTAAAAAACTAAATCCCCGACGTGTAACGTCGTAAAAAATTATGAAACGAATTACTTCAAAATTTGGTCTTGATGCGTGAGACTTTTTGGTACCACTTTTGAGCATTCTCCTTTGTCCATAGAAAAAGAAAAAGGTTGGAAAAAAAAATGTATTACAAAAACGTTGTTTTAAATGAGTTATGGTCGAATTTAAACCACGAGACGACCAGTAGTGTTATGTTAAAATATTTAGGAGAATTAGACTCATTGTCGACAATCAACATAAAGAAAAAGAAAAGAAAGAAAATACGAACATCGAACATCTTGCTTACCTTATATTACCAAGTCCCATAAAACCAAAGGATTAGTGCCCATTCGTTAACCCGACACTTTTCGAACCTACAGACTAGCATACGTTTTCATCTTAATGTTGACAGTTATAATAACAATGTGTTATTACTAACAGGCTTTGCTGGAAGAGGAGACGAAACAGAAGCTGTCTCTACAGACCAAGTTACGCAACATTGAACAGCAACTGGAACAGGCTCGAGACCAGCTCGAGGAGGAAGAGGAAGCCAAGAAGAACTTTGAGAAACAAGTGAGTAGCTTGAAGTGCTAAATGGTTATTACATTTCTTTTGCAAAATGCTTGATCAGGGAAATACTTTACAGAAATTACCAACCCTGTAATGCTGCTACAAACAAACTTTATATTCATAACTAACTTTTGCCAGCGGCTTCGCCCGCGTGAAAGTCGGGAAATATCCTGCGGGAACTTACTTTTGGTGTATGATCAACGTTTGCGAGGATAAGAGCTCGAAAGCGCATTTTCATCCGACTTCCTTCAAATTTATCGTCACTGCTCAACTCCTATGTGTTTTAGCGTTATGTTATATAGCCTATAACCTGCCCAGGAGTATGGACTACAATCGTACCAAGTTTGGTTAAAATCCCTTCAGTAGTTTTTGACCCATGCGTGCACATACAGACAGACAGACAGACAGACAAAAAATTTACTGATTGCATTTTTGGCATCAGTATCGAACACCATTCATCCTCCAATATTAATTTTGAATGTATATTCAATGTACAGAATTGACCTCTCTACAGTTTTATTATAAGTATAGATATAGATGATTCGCTTCTAACCTCATATCAACTTCTCAGGTCATAGCCCTTACCCAGCAAGTTGTAGACGCAAAGAAGAAGGCAGAAGAAGAAGCCGAGAACGCTGCAGCGCTTGAGGAACAGCGCAAGAAGCTCAGCAAGGACGTGGAGGCGCTGCACAGGCAGATCGACGAGCTGCAGCAGGCCAATGACAAGCTGGACAAGAGTGAGTAGTCTATGAAATAACAGTAACTCACTGAGAGTGATAGAAGATAAGATCTAACTAAATTTTCATTCAACAATGACAAAAAAGTTACATACCAAGACCCCTCTGTGACTCAAAAAGCACATTAAGACGTTGGTCTTGGCTTTCAGTTGTTACGGGTCGTCAGAAGCCCGAAGGTTTGATAACCAGCCCTTACCAAGGGGTATCGTGTTACCCAGTAACTGGGTTGTGTAGGTTAGGCTGCATGTAAAATACTGGCATTCAACTGCATCAGATTAGACTGGAAGTCGAACCCAACATAGTTGTGGAAAAAGGCTATGCATATGATGATGAATGACAAAATAGTTGTATCATGCGCTAGTATAGTCGAAAAAAAGTATAGATACATTCCTCAAACGAATGTTAACCAAACGGACTTTCACAAGCAAAAGTTCTGAAATGCCTCAATAATACTATGCTCATTTTTTTTTGTATCGTGGGTCAATAGGCGACAGTACACGAACTATGTAGGAAGTTGCTATTTTCAACTGCCTACATGTGATTTGATAGCAGATCTGTTGATAAAATAACTTTTGTAAATCAAGTGTGACGGTAGAGTGCAAAATGGAAATTAGAGACATTATAATGTTTACGAATAGTTGTTTTTATAAATTGTCGTATGTCTCAGGTAAAAAGAAAGTCCAAGCTGAACTAGAGGACACTAACATTGAGCTGGAGGCGCAGCGAGCTAAGGTCATGGAGCTGGAGAAGAAACAAAAGAGCTTCGACAAGGTATGGTCATGGTCTAATGCTTACCTCAGTAAAATGTACAGGCTTTTAATTTCCCTACATGTGTATATGAAAGTTGAAAAAGTAAAGAATACATACTAACTATAAACATTACCTTCGTTTTGAATAAAAATAATAAATAAACCAGCTTACCCTGCAGTGGGACAACACTGGTCGATTATTTATTTTTTTAAAGAAGAAAGAAATATAGAAATGGAGGAGTTCTCATGTCCTGAAATGTTGAGTAAAGTTTCAATTTCAATAGTAACCTTACTGCCTTATCGGTGTTATTTATTGGGATTGTCTGGAGTATCCAAACAATATTCTATGATATATTTGTACAGTTTTATTCAATGAATGTTGTTACTATCGCAGGTGGTGTCAGAAGAGCGTGCCATCGCCGAGCGCTACGCGGCGGAACGTGACGCGGCCGAGAGAGACGCGAGAGACAAAGAGACGCGCGTACTGTCACTCACAAGGGAGCTCGACACTGCTGCCGAGAAGGTAACGGACTTCTCATAATGAGGAGAGATAGATACAGAATTTCAGACGATGGCAAGATTCCGTCGTACGATTATGGTACGGTGTAATGCGGGACTTCTTGCGTATAAAGGACTATTTATACATCTGGATAATAAGTATAAGCAGAAAGCGAATATTTTTATAAAGTAATACATTAAACTTGAAATTTCCCTAGTCCAATTTCACTAGTTCAAATTGAAATGAATTACGATCGAATTTAGAATACTTGGTGACCACTAGTAATAATAAATAAGTTAGTATAATAATATTATTTTTCATCGATATTTTGTTTCAAAGGTGTTTCGGTTACTTTTTTTTTTTGTTATTCCTGGAGAGTAATAACCACATAAAGTGTACAATTTTACGCGTCAGCGTTAAAACCCACAACCGATTTTTAAATCAAAGCTTTTATCGCTACTCAAGTATCAAGTAAATTCACTGCAAACAGTTTGTAACACGTAACTTCCCCCTTAGGTGGAGGAGCTGGAGCGCACGAAGCGGCTGCTGCAGGCGGAGCTGGACGAGCTGGCCAACACGCAGGGCACGGCCGACAAGAACGTGCACGAGCTGGAGAAGGCCAAGCGCGCGCTCGAGTCGCAGCTGGCCGAGCTCAAGGCGCAGAACGAGGAGATCGAGGACGACCTGCAGCTCACCGAGGACGCCAAGCTGCGCCTCGAGGTCAACATGCAGGCCATGCGCGCGCAGTTCGAGCGCGACCTGCAGGTACGCTCCACATAAACTCACTTCTTAACACCAATTACTGTCTCAATTCACAATTTTCTTCTAACTGTGGTTGGACTGGTCTCCTATTAAACGCATACGTTTAATTGACAACACAGGTTTAAACAACATTTGGTGTCTCTTTGTGTAAACTTCTTTCTCGTGAGTTTTTTAAGAACACAACGAGCAGTTCACCACGTTTGTCATTACTTTAAACGAAATTATGAGTTCTCCAGTAGTAGATTTAAGAGCCACTCTCAATATGTTATCAACAACAGTACCATAGTAATATGTTTTCTGTCGACAGGCCAAGGAGGAGCAAGGCGAGGAGAAACGACGAGGCATCGTGAAACAGCTGCGCGACCTGGAGGCCGAACTGGAGGAGGAACGCAAGCAGCGCGCCGCCGTGCTGGCCATGCGCAAGAAGCTCGACGCAGACCTCAAGGATGCCGAGCAGGCGCTGCATCTGGCCAACAAGGTCAGTACTGCCACCATCGCAGATACAAGCAGCGCGCCGCCGTGCTGGCCATGCGCAAGAAGCTCGACGCAGACCTCAAGGATGCCGAGCAGGCGCTGCATCTGGCCAACAAGGTCAGTACTGCCACCATCGCAGATACAAGCAGCGCGCCGCCGTGCTGGCCATGCGCAAGAAGCTCGACGCAGACCTCAAGGATGCCGAGCAGGCGCTGCATCTGGCCAACAAGGTCAGTACTGCCACCATCGCAGATACAAGCAGCGCGCCGCCGTGCTGGCCATGCGCAAGAAGCTCGACGCAGACCTCAAGGATGCCGAGCAGGCGCTGCATCTGGCCAACAAGGTCAGTACTGCCACCATCGCAGATACAAGCAGCGCGCCGCCGTGCTGGCCATGCGCAAGAAGCTCGACGCAGACCTCAAGGATGCCGAGCAGGCGCTGCATCTGGCCAACAAGGTCAGTACTGCCACCATCGCAGATACAAGCAGCGCGCCGCCGTGCTGGCCATGCGCAAGAAGCTCGACGCAGACCTCAAGGATGCCGAGCAGGCGCTGCATCTGGCCAACAAGGTCAGTACTGCCACCATCGCAGATACAAGCAGCGCGCCGCCGTGCTGGCCATGCGCAAGAAGCTCGACGCAGACCTCAAGGATGCCGAGCAGGCGCTGCATCTGGCCAACAAGGTGAGTACTGCCACCATCGCAGATACAAGCAGCGCGCCGCCGTGCTGGCCATGCGCAAGAAGCTCGACGCAGACCTCAAGGATGCCGAGCAGGCGCTGCATCTGGCCAACAAGGTCAGTACTGCCACCATCGCAGATACAAGCAGCGCGCCGCCGTGCTGGCCATGCGCAAGAAGCTCGACGCAGACCTCAAGGATGCCGAGCAGGCGCTGCATCTGGCCAACAAGGTCAGTACTGCCACCATCGCAGATACAAGCAGCGCGCCGCCGTGCTGGCCATGCGCAAGAAGCTCGACGCAGACCTCAAGGATGCCGAGCAGGCGCTGCATCTGGCCAACAAGGTCAGTACTGCCACCATCGCAGATACAAGCAGCGCGCCGCCGTGCTGGCCATGCGCAAGAAGCTCGACGCAGACCTCAAGGATGCCGAGCAGGCGCTGCATCTGGCCAACAAGGTCAGTACTGCCACCATCGCAGATACAAGCAGCGCGCCGCCGTGCTGGCCATGCGCAAGAAGCTCGACGCAGACCTCAAGGATGCCGAGCAGGCGCTGCATCTGGCCAACAAGGTCAGTACTGCCACCATCGCAGATACAAGCAGCGCGCCGCCGTGCTGGCCATGCGCAAGAAGCTCGACGCAGACCTCAAGGATGCCGAGCAGGCGCTGCATCTGGCCAACAAGGTCAGTACTGCCACCATCGCAGATACAAGCAGCGCGCCGCCGTGCTGGCCATGCGCAAGAAGCTCGACGCAGACCTCAAGGATGCCGAGCAGGCGCTGCATCTGGCCAACAAGGTCAGTACTGCCACCATCGCAGATACAAGCAGCGCGCCGCCGTGCTGGCCATGCGCAAGAAGCTCGACGCAGACCTCAAGGATGCCGAGCAGGCGCTGCATCTGGCCAACAAGGTCAGTACTGCCACCATCGCAGATACAAGCAGCGCGCCGCCGTGCTGGCCATGCGCAAGAAGCTCGACGCAGACCTCAAGGATGCCGAGCAGGCGCTGCATCTGGCCAACAAGGTCAGTACTGCCACCATCGCAGATACAAGCAGCGCGCCGCCGTGCTGACCATGCGCAAGAAGCTCGACGCAGACCTCAAGGATGCCGAGCAGGCGCTGCATCTGGCCAACAAGGTCAGTACTGCCACCATCGCAGATACAAGCAGCGCGCCGCCGTGCTGGCCATGCGCAAGAAGCTCGACGCAGACCTCAAGGATGCCGAGCAGGCGCTGCATCTGGCCAACAAGGTCAGTACTGCCACCATCGCAGATACAAGCAGCGCGCCGCCGTGCTGGCCATGCGCAAGAAGCTCGACGCAGACCTCAAGGATGCCGAGCAGGCGCTGCATCTGGCCAACAAGGTCAGTACTGCCACCATCGCAGATACAAATAGCTGCGCGACCTGGAGGCCGAGCTGGAGGAGGAGGAGCGCAGCCCACAGTTGTGGCGGATCTACATCGCCATGCCTCTATATACTCAATTTTATACCTTGGTCACACAAATCAACTAAGACAAGACCTCCGTTATATCGTCCTGACTGAATTTTCGGTTACGTCATAGATTATCTAACTAAGCAGAATATATTATAGTGTATAAATGTGTGCACAAATACGGGTAAACCTATGTCTGGTAAACGCATACATCCGCCATCGGGAGCCCAAAGATCCGACAGCATTACTACTAATATTAATATTCGAGGTATTAAATTCAAAATGTTTCGTTCCAGGTGAAAGAAGACGCAGCCAAACAGGTCAAGAAACTCCAACAACAGTTGAAGGAAGCCGCACGCGAAGCCGAAGAGGCCCGCGCGGGCAGAGAGGAAGCCGCGGCCGCCGCCAGGGACGCCGAGCGGCGCGGCAAGGCGCTGGAGCAGGAGGCGCTGCAGCATGCCGAGGAGCTGGCGGCCGCCGACCGCGCGCGCCGGCAGGCCGAGGCCGAGAGGGACGACCTGCTCGATGAGCTTAATAATTCGTCTGCCAAGGTAACACGCTCTAGAATACACCCTGATTTACCACCTTATACTCGCATTGGATACACTTTCACAAAATTCCTATCAACCTTCAAATCGCCTTATAAGTAAACTCATACAATTTTAGTTTCAATTTAGGCCATTCCGCACCTTTAAACTGCACGTTTAGCATAATCAACTTATAATATTTCCGCTGCTAAGACACTTCTCTCCTCCTTGGGAGTGGGAGGGAAGAGGGAAAATAGCTTTGCATATCTCTAAATACACCTCTACATAGCCCAAATACACATTTGTAACTCCATTTGGAGTGACGAAAATGAAATAGTTACTTTATCTCAAATAAATATGTCCTTTTATTCTGAATATCTTTGCGTAGCATTATTTCGCAGGAGCTTAAAAACATATACCTTACCAATCCCCAAATATATCTTTACATAACCTACAATGAACACATTTGTAGATTTTACTACCTTTTTTACCTGTAGTTTTTTTAATTTTTTAACCGAATATTGTTTTTAACAGAGTACACTTCTCATCGACGAGAAGAAACGCCTGGAGGCACGGATAGCAGCCCTCGAGGAAGACCTGGACGAGGAGCAGTCCAACAACGAGATCCTCAACGACAGGCTCAGGAAGTCACAGGTATGAATTACAAAAAAAAAGAAAAATACATATATTTATCATCAGAACTTGGTCTAGTTTATAACTTTGCATGATTTGTGTATTTAATCGTACGTCGTAAATAAGAACAGTTTTGCAAAAAATATACTACTTACTTTTTTATTTTATTTTATTGTGTAACAGTCATTGAAGGACCATTTTTTTGAAATAGTCTATTTTTTGTTGCCGGTGTAAAGTTCCATTGTCTGGAATTGAAGATTGAAAAACTGGCAACATATCATCATCATACTCGTGGTGTTATCCCAATTTATTCCGGGACGGCGCAACATGCCTTCTTTTTAGGGTTGCGTTGCCAAATGGCAAAAACCCACCCCTTATAGATTCGTCATGTCTGTCTGTCTGTCTGTCCGTCCGTATGTCACAGCCACTTTTCTCCGAAACTATAAGAGCTATGCTGTTGAAACTTGGTAGGTAGATGTATTCTGTGAACCGCATTAAGATTTTCCACGGAATAAAGAAAACTAGAGGAAGAGCCCCTCACATATCGCGCGCGTGTCAACATTAAGCGCAGATGCGCAACATTTAGCTTATTCGCCGTCAGATACTTGTCGCGATTGGATGTCTCAGAAATACGCGAAATATTACAAATTATGCCTTGTTGTGCGGTTTTGACCTGCAAAAACGAAAGCAGAAAAAAAATGTATCTTGTAGAGGTGTATCGTATCATTGGTAACTGCTAAACTTTGTTAATTTTTAATATAATTGATTTTAATTACAATACCACACGTTATGACTTCAATGCAAACTATAAACAACCTTATATTCATTGAAACAAAGTCTAAATGCACTTGGTCGTCATCTGGACAATCATAAACTAAATTCTAGTAACTTCGACGCTACTCGATTAGGGATGGGACACATCCGTAAAGTAGGTCGGTAACGATCGTTTTGTCTGATTTTAGTAAGGAATCAATAGCTCACATAGCTGGTTAAATAGTAAGACAGTTGATAACATAAGTGTGATATTTGCGTTAGTGCTTTAGTAACAGAAAACAAATCAATAGGTAATTACATAGATTTATTATAGGTAAGGTTATTATACCCATCAGAATCTGTGATTAAGTTATGTCAGACATCCGAAATATTTTTATAAGACGGTCATAATATATTTAATAAAGATTATATCATGGCTCAAATAATGCACCAGTTTATTGGGTCATCAATATTCCAAAACATAAGCTATAACCAATTAGGGGATTTTCCTACGTCTAATCATATTACTGTCTTAATGAAAGTTATCACGGCAAAATATATTAATATTCGACTATCAAAATGGCAAATATTAAATAAATATGTGTTATTTCAAGATTAGATAAGATAAGATAAGTCTTTATTTCCTTTAAACATGGTATAAGGTTGTTACAGTTAGGTATAAATCTAAGTTCCACATGTTTAACTATACAGGATATGTATCAATGGCATGCAAAATAATAATTAATAATTAAATGTCGTTCAACGTCACAGATATAAGGTCAATACAATAATATTATAATTTAACAACTTTATCTTTGCATTATCAATAGTAACAATAGGTCAGAAATTTATAATTTATGGTTAAAAAAATCTTTAATGTCATAAAACATAATTATGTTCTTTCAGCCAATGCAATAATTTATTTCTAAATTAGTTTATATTATATAACAATTTAATTTCCTTTGGAATTTTGTTATAAATGCGTATACACATGACTAGGAAACTTTTTGCATACTTGGCTGATTTAGGAGTATCCTGCAATGCAAGTCTACATGGATCTCTATTTCGAGAGTTCAATTGATAAGCTTTTTTGAACAATCCCTTATTATTATAAACATAACAACAGATCTCGTAAATATAGAGAGAGGGAAGTGGTAATATACTCAGCTTTTTAAAGAACGGTTTACATGACTCGTCAGGACGGATACCAAGGTCAGTAAATATTTTTAGCACCATCTGTTATCGTTTCATTTATCGTTAGCTTCCGTCAGCAGCTTCGCCCGCGTACTTAATTTTATGAAAATAATAATATTACGATAATCAACCTTTTTTGTTATTAAGCATTTGTATGATGTTAACAAATTAGTACATTGCTCACCCGAATAAATTACGTAACAACATCAATATTAATATATCGATATATGTCTACATCTCTAACTTTTTTTTTGTACTCACCACAAGAGATTACAAGTGCATATGAATATGACATCTATTTCAAAGGAGCTAGCGTTCTGAATAGAATGAATTGGTTACAGCGCCATCTAGCGTTGAGTTGCTGAACTCGTTGTAAACTTGTCTATTTAAAATTTTTAGACGAAAAACGTCTTTATTGTTTGTGTCATGTCAAATAATAACAACTTTCATTCGTTGCAATAAGACACAATTTTTGAAAGCAATAAGAAGATGATTTGTAAAAGTTGCGTTTGTAATTTGTAGCCAATCATATCACTGTTTTTTATGTGTGTAATGGAGAATTTGATATGCAAATGTGTGAGTTTGGCGACACTGGTTCCCGTGCTTAGCCAGTGTAGGGGCACTTCTCTGTATTCTTTGTTCTGTGAGATTTTCACACTAAAATAGAAAAAAAGCAATAAATTTTGGGGTTCCCCATACTTAGAACAGGAACTCAAAAATTTTTTTTTCATTATACCCATACGTGTGGGGTATCTATGAATAGGTCTTCAAAAATGGGATTGAGGTTTCTACTATAATTTTTTTCTAAACTGAATAGTTTAGAAAAAAGTTATAATAAAATAATAGTAAAATGTGTCCCCCCCCCGTAACTTCTAAAATAAGGATGATAAATCTAAAAAAAATATATGATGTACATTACCATGTAAACTTCCACCGAAAATTGGTTTGAACGAGATCTAGTTAGTAGTTTTTTTTTTAATACGTCATAAATCGTAAACCGCAACTTACCTTTCATTCAATCAACTCAAACATAAAAATTAAAAAAAAAAACATTTAATTTCATAAACATAAACCTTATGCATAAGCCGAGAATACCTACAGGTTTGTACGGAACCCTCGGTGCGCGAGTCCGACTCGCACTTGGCCGGTTTTTTTTATCCTACACTGGTTACATAAACTGGCTACTTAAACTAACTTCAAAAGAATTATGTATTCGCACAAAACCTTCAAATTTACATTATTTCAATTTTGTTTTGCGGTTTCCATATTTTGAAGCAACTCCATATTTGTTTTTTTTTTGTTCAGAACCAAATCGACCAGTTGACAATGGAGCTAGGAACAGAGAAGTCAGCCACCCAGAAGCTGGAGAGCGGCAAGTTAGTGCTGGAGCGACAGAACAAGGAGCTCAAGGCCAAGCTCGCAGAACTGGAGACTGCTGCACGGACCAAGACCAAGGTACGTTTTCCGTCATAGAATCTGGTTTGTGAAACCGTGACAAATCTCATGGTGGCTTGTGATCCGTTGGCCGAAACAGCAGTCAACAAAATCACTTTTGTGAGTGTTGTCAACTGATTGGATTAATTGAAAATTAAAGCATTCCCACTCACTGGAGCAATTTACCTATAATGTATCGAACCAAGATTCGTATCCATGCTACATATTGTATCACGGGTACTCCGGTCACTGCTATAACGTTCCGTATCAAAGATTTGACAAGATTCGGATTTATGTTACATAATTATTGTCTCATGGGTGCCCCACTCACTAGTACAACATTAAAGATGAGGTGAATGTTTCCGGGGAATGTAATGGTAGAAATTGTATCATTACAGGTTGCACATTGTAATGTTCGGTTATACTAATTCTCGAATCGAAACTGTCGAATGCTCCTGGTTAGATACGCCTTTAGGGCCACAGAAGAAACCAAGTTCTTAGGAATTTCTAAGTTAGACCAATCATTTTAGTAGTTAAGTTTAAATAGCCCGCAGATATGTTTTTCTCGAAATTTTTACTCTAATCTTGAATTGGACAGAATATAGTCTAAGTTCATAAAAACGAATGTGGAATTTTGTATAATTTTCTTAATTGTATGTGACAGGGCTTGATCACCTCCCTGGAGCTGAAGGTGGCGAACCTCGAGGAGCAGCTGGAAGCGGAGTCCCGCGAGCGCCTGGCGCAGCAGAAGGCGTCGCGCAAGCTCGACAAGAAGATGAAGGAGCTGGCGCTGCAGCTGGACGAGGAGAGGAGGCATGCGGACCAGTACAAGGAACAGATCGAGAAGGTATGTCCTCACCACTGCTGGGGAAAATGATCGCAACCGCCTAACAACCTATTACACAGCACCGATATCGAATGTTTAAGCAAAAATTGCATCCGCTATTTTGGATTTTTAAATGAATGTCAGATTTGAAATCACCACCCCAAGGAACTTATACCTGACCCCTGGAATGTGCATTGTCAATTTGACACCATTATAAAAATAAACCTTATGTATATGGTACTAAGTTCTATTACAGATAATCACTTGGTCAAAGAGAAATTCGGTCCGAAGGAGAAATCGTTTCGAGAGCCCTGTGTCCCTTTCTTGATGTAGGGTGCCCATAATGAACGAAATTATAAGATTAATTACGGGTATGGTCCAAAATTTTGACGCATTTGCCCAATAAAAAGTGTCCCAACCATTTTTGAAGTGAAAACTTCTTTAAAGGCGTTGTGCACTTTTTTTGTAATGGGTTAAAAATGTTAAACTCGCGTCAGGACACGTGACCTGATCGAAAATTCGTAAGACGGACGGAGAATATAACATAAATTTTCATGTTTGTGTACAATAGCGCAATAAATAAATATTGTATTCTACCACATAAATGGTAGTACTTTTATAGTGATAATTAAAGTGATTCGTGCAAAATTATTCCCAAACCATTCCAAAATATCAAAAATGCACAACGTTAATATTCAAGTTTTCACTTCTGCCAGCACTCCCGGAATGCAACCCGTCGTCTTTTTCTTAAAAACGACGTCTGTTAGATTTTTACGACAATTGATACTAAACAAAATGGTTATTTGCCCAGCGCGCCAGATATTCCAGGTTATACAATAATACTCGATAGCAGAGTTTATACATTGCGTTGAGTTTATGTTTACTGCGTTTTACTTTAATCCATCTTTAAAGCGTAACTATTTTTTTTTAAATCAAATTATTGGTTAATATAATTATTATATCCTGTTATATTAGTATCTACCTACATCATATTGCTTGGTCACCCTAATTATCCTTTCATTAGGGTGACTAAGCAATATGATGTAGGTAGGGACAGAGGGCTCTCGCGAAGCCATCTCGCTCGGACCGCGTATTGGCAGCCTGTGCGCATTCCAGGTTGGATTTAAGTTCCTTGCACCACCCCCAAAAACTCATTCAAATGTCAAATGTTAATCAAACTTGAAACTAAAAGGAACTAAGGGTCGGTTCACATCTGACGGAAGATGCGTCGCGTATCATCGGTCGCGTAACGCCAGAACAGACAATTATATGAGAAAACATTCAACCTTTCATACTTAACCGATGATGCGTTAGTGCGTCGAGCGTACAGCGTCTGTTCCGTTTCCGTCAACGCATTGTCGGCCGACGTAAAGAGCGGCAACGTTCCGCCACGTGTATTTTGACTGATGCATTCAGACTAGGCGTAATATCAGCGGAGATCGTTTGTGTACAGACCGTTCGAAGTTTTTTTGCATTGAAAATGTTTGATACAGAACAATTTTTCACGGAAATGCAAAATTGCGCCCGACGCATCTTCTGTCAGATATGAAAACACACTATTTGACCGAATAGACGCGACTGATGATACGCTGACGCATCTTCCGTCACATGTGAACCGACCCTAATATCACAATTAAAATGGAAATATGTACTTTTTATGAAAAGTTGGTTTTTTTTTCGGAAATAAGTGCCAACTTTCTTCTTATAATATCTTTCCTTACGCTTTCCCATGTTTACTAAAACAAATATTTAAGAATAATGTTAAAGTAATAAGTAAACAGAAAAAAAAATGTAAATTTTACATTTATTATGCATAATAATAAATATAAAAAATACTTAAACTACTATTTACGGCACCAATTTGCAGAAATTCTTATAATATTACATTGACATGTAAATAATCAATAACACGTCCTGTTTCATTCCAGATGAACGTCCGCGTGAAAGCGCTGAAGCGTCAGCTGGACGAGGTGGAGGAAGAGGTCCAGCGCGAGAAGGTCGGCAAGCGCAAGGCGCAGCGCGAGCTGGAGGACATGCTGGAGACGCACGAGACACTCACGCGCGAGTGCAACAACCTGCGCAACAAGCTCAGGTAACACACACTACTGCCAGCGCGAGCTGCAGGACATGCTGGAGACGCACGAGACACTCACGCGCGAGTGCAACAACCTGCGCAACAAGCTCAGGTAACACACACTACTGCCAGCGCGAGCTGCAGGACATGCTGGAGACGCACGAGACACTCACGCGCGAGTGCAACAACCTGCGCAACAAGCTCAGGTAACACACACTACTGCCAGCGCGAGCTGCAGGACATGCTGGAGACGCACGAGACACTCACGCGCGAGTGCAACAACCTGCGCAACAAGCTCAGGTAACACACACTACTGCCAGCGCGAGCTGCAGGACATGCTGGAGACGCACGAGACACTCACGCGCGAGTGCAACAACCTGCGCAACAAGCTCAGGTAACACACACTACTGCCAGCGCGAGCTGCAGGACATGCTGGAGACGCACGAGACACTCACGCGCGAGTGCAACAACCTGCGCAACAAGCTCAGGTAACACACACTACTGCCAGCGCGAGCTGCAGGACATGCTGGAGACGCACGAGACACTCACGCGCGAGTGCAACAACCTGCGCAACAAGCTCAGGTAACACACACTACTGCCAGCGCGAGCTGCAGGACATGCTGGAGACGCACGAGACACTCACGCGCGAGTGCAACAACCTGCGCAACAAGCTCAGGTAACACACACTACTGCCAGCGCGAGCTGCAGGACATGCTGGAGACGCACGAGACACTCACGCGCGAGTGCAACAACCTGCGCAACAAGCTCAGGTAACACACACTACTGCCAGCGCGAGCTGCAGGACATGCTGGAGACGCACGAGACACTCACGCGCGAGTGCAACAACCTGCGCAACAAGCTCAGGTAACACACACTACTGCCAGCGCGAGCTGCAGGACATGCTGGAGACGCACGAGACACTCACGCGCGAGTGCAACAACCTGCGCAACAAGCTCAGGTAACACACACTACTGCCAGCGCGAGCTGCAGGACATGCTGGAGACGCACGAGACACTCACGCGCGAGTGCAACAACCTGCGCAACAAGCTCAGGTAACACACACTACTGCCAGCGCGAGCTGCAGGACATGCTGGAGACGCACGAGACACTCACGCGCGAGTGCAACAACCTGCGCAACAAGCTCAGGTAACACACACTACTGCCAGCGCGAGCTGCAGGACATGCTGGAGACGCACGAGACACTCACGCGCGAGTGCAACAACCTGCGCAACAAGCTCAGGTAACACACACTACTGCCAGCGCGAGCTGCAGGACATGCTGGAGACGCACGAGACACTCACGCGCGAGTGCAACAACCTGCGCAACAAGCTCAGGTAACACACACTACTGCCAGCGCGAGCTGCAGGACATGCTGGAGACGCACGAGACACTCACGCGCGAGTGCAACAACCTGCGCAACAAGCTCAGGTAACACACACTACTGCCAGCGCGAGCTGCAGGACATGCTGGAGACGCACGAGACACTCACGCGCGAGTGCAACAACCTGCGCAACAAGCTCAGGTAACACACACTACTGCCAGCGCGAGCTGCAGGACATGCTGGAGACGCACGAGACACTCACGCGCGAGTGCAACAACCTGCGCAACAAGCTCAGGTAACACACACTACTGCCAGCGCGAGCTGCAGGACATGCTGGAGACGCACGAGACACTCACGCGCGAGTGCAACAACCTGCGCAACAAGCTCAGGTAACACACACTACTGCCAGCGCGAGCTGCAGGACATGCTGGAGACGCACGAGACACTCACGCGCGAGTGCAACAACCTGCGCAACAAGCTCAGGTAACACACACTACTGCCAGCGCGAGCTGCAGGACATGCTGGAGACGCACGAGACACTCACGCGCGAGTGCAACAACCTGCGCAACAAGCTCAGGTAACACACACTACTGCCAGCGCGAGCTGCAGGACATGCTGGAGACGCACGAGACACTCACGCGCGAGTGCAACAACCTGCGCAACAAGCTCAGGTAACACACACTACTGCCAGCGCGAGCTGCAGGACATGCTGGAGACGCACGAGACACTCACGCGCGAGTGCAACAACCTGCGCAACAAGCTCAGGTAACACACACTACTGCCAGCGCGAGCTGCAGGACATGCTGGAGACGCACGAGACACTCACGCGCGAGTGCAACAACCTGCGCAACAAGCTCAGGTAACACACACTACTGCCAGCGCGAGCTGCAGGACATGCTGGAGACGCACGAGACACTCACGCGCGAGCGCAACAACCTGCGCAACAAGCTCAGGTAACACACACTACTGCCAGCGCGAGCTGCAGGACATGCTGGAGACGCACGAGACACTCACGCGCGAGTGCAACAACCTGCGCAACAAGCTCAGGTAACACACACTACTGCCAGCGCGAGCTGCAGGACATGCTGGAGACGCACGAGACACTCACGCGCGAGTGCAACAACCTGCGCAACAAGCTCAGGTAACACACACTACTGCCAGCGCGAGCTGCAGGACATGCTGGAGACGCACGAGACACTCACGCGCGAGTGCAACAACCTGCGCAACAAGCTCAGGTAACACACACTACTGCCAGCGCGAGCTGCAGGACATGCTGGAGACGCACGAGACACTCACGCGCGAGTGTAACAACCTGCGCAACAAGCTCAGGTAACACACACTACTGCCAGCGCGAGCTGCAGGACATGCTGGAGACGCACGAGACACTCACGCGCGAGTGCAACAACCTGCGCAACAAGCTCAGGTAACACACACTACTGCCAGCGCGAGCTGCAGGACATGCTGGAGACGCACGAGACACTCACGCGCGAGTGCAACAACCTGCGCAACAAGCTCAGGTAACACACACTACTGCCAGCGCGAGCTGCAGGACATGCTGGAGACGCACGAGACACTCACGCGCGAGTGCAACAACCTGCGCAACAAGCTCAGGTAACACACACTACTGCCAGCGCGAGCTGCAGGACATGCTGGAGACGCACGAGACACTCACGCGCGAGTGTAACAACCTGCGCAACAAGCTCAGGTAACACACACTACTGCCAGCGCGAGCTGCAGGACATGCTGGAGACGCACGAGACACTCACGCGCGAGTGCAACAACCTGCGCAACAAGCTCAGGTAACACACACTACTGCCAGCGCGAGCTGCAGGACATGCTGGAGACGCACGAGACACTCACGCGCGAGTGCAACAACCTGCGCAACAAGCTCAGGTAACACACACTACTGCCAGCGCGAGCTGCAGGACATGCTGGAGACGCACGAGACACTCACGCGCGAGTGCAACAACCTGCGCAACAAGCTCAGGTAACACACACTACTGCCAGCGCGAGCTGCAGGACATGCTGGAGACGCACGAGACACTCACGCGCGAGTGTAACAACCTGCGCAACAAGCTCAGGTAACACACACTACTGCCAGCGCGAGCTGCAGGACATGCTGGAGACGCACGAGACACTCACGCGCGAGTGTAACAACCTGCGCAACAAGCTCAGGTAACACACACTACTGCCAGCGCGAGCTGCAGGACATGCTGGAGACGCACGAGACACTCACGCGCGAGTGTAACAACCTGCGCAACAAGCTCAGGTAACACACACTACTGCCAGCGCGAGCTGCAGGACATGCTGGAGACGCACGAGACACTCACGCGCGAGTGTAACAACCTGCGCAACAAGCTCAGGTAACACACACTACTGCCAGGATAGCGGATTTGTCCGAAACAGTTACCGTAGCCCTGACAAAGGCAACTGAAGTCACGGGTGGGTTTTAGTCAGTAAAACTCTGACACGCCCTCCCGCTCCGCCGAGAGCGGTATGACGTCTCCCGCTTAATTTGATGTTTTTACACCCAAAAAATGGTAACACACACTGCGCGAAACTGCGCTACGACAGATGAGAACCAGACTTATGGTGCATTGCGATTTGGTCTCCTGAATCTTGAGTTTTGTCTTCTGAATCTTACGTTATCGTTTTCTAATTCTCTTTTCTTTAACTTATTTCTGTTTTATCATCGTGACTAACACACAATAACCATTTTTGAATCTACTGAACTTTAGCAGAGATTCATCGAACTGATGTTTTATTACTCGTATTTCAGTTTATCACTTGTCCCATGTTGCTCGTGTCTTAAATATAGTTCCAAGCAATCTATAGAACGAATATAAACCACGGGTCTTTGTCAAACATTTGACGACACATAATACGATACAGATAAATTGTTGTATGTTTCCGCTAGGCCGTCGTTTGCCGACGACGAAACGGTTAGCGAGTGGGGGAGTGAGTAAGACGAACAGCGAGCGAGCGACTAGCGTCAGGTAGTAGAGTGGGCTAACTATATCATGCTCGAGATTAACTGTCTGGCTCTAGTTTAACTAGGCTGGTTCTAATGGCTCGAGTTTTAACGGGCTCGCTCAGAATGGAAAGCTAAATACATGTGGAATGGGGCATCCGCTTTATAATATAGAATTCTTAACTGACCGGTCACATGCTTGAAACTCTTCACTCTTTACTGTCATCGACTGAACGAATGGGAATGAAAATCATGGAACGAAAAACTTCATTTCATTATTGTGTTGTTTCATTTGGAATATTTGCAATGCAAAAGACTGAAAGCCACATTATGATTGGTACAATTTTGTCAGTCGTAACACGTTGCTGATATTCCTCCTAACCGGTCTGGTGAGCTAAATGGGGGTACAATGGTGGGCTAAAAAAACATGGATGGATTTGAACCTGCGCAATTTGGGGTCGAAAAGCGTGGGTATACTTGTCGCTTTAAAAATAACTGTTTTTCATGTGTCGTCCGATTTTCTTAGAGAATAATAATCATTTTAGAGTTGAGAATGGTTTTCATATTGAGCATAATTTTTTAACTCTTCTAAATTAACTTTTTAAAATTATATTTAAAAAAGGATTCAGATTATTTTGTATTTGAAAGTTTGTCCGGCACTACACGGAGTGTTAAATAATAGTTTTGGTTGGTTAGTTTTCAACCGTTTTCATTAAAATCATCATTTCAGCTGTAAGAAGTCCACTGCTGGACATGGGCCTCCCCCATTCACCGTCAATTTGACCGGTACATTTTTTGGGGGGATTTGCCATAATAGCCACATCATTAAAATAAATAAATATATTTTTAAGAGTTTAATAACCTAATTTACTGGCAATATAAATTAGAACCACAAGAAGTATAATTCATATGAAACTTTCTCAACTCTTCCCCATACAATTTTAAGACTTAAAAACTAATGTTTCCCCGCGGTCCCCGCAGACGGCAGGGCGGCGGCATCGGTCTGTCGGGCGGCTCGTCGTCGTCGCGCATGAAGCGCACCTCCCTCGCGCCCGGCGCCGGCTCCGGCGACGAGTCCTTCGACGACGTCAACGACACCACCAATAGCGTCGAGTAGCACACACACACACACACACACCGGGACGTCATGACGTCGACGACAACCACGCTTCACGACGTCACTTCACACCTAACGGCATTTTTATAATTGGCTCTTATCTTAACTAAGCAGCCCGATGTATCAATGTAATGTTAAATTCTGTATTCTGTACTTGCAATAAATGTTCGATAAGTCTCTGGTTTAGTGATAGAACGCGCTGCTTAGTTAAACTTAGTTAGTCGTAAGCGCGGCTGTTGTCGACGATCCGTGACGTGCTTGTGAGCGACGACGTCACGAAATGTCCACGCAATCACTACATGTAATAGCAGATGTGAGGTTATGTGTTCTTTTTGGATTTTTAACTAATGTGTCTGTCGTCTAAATGTTTGCGTTTTAAAATCAAAATGGCTCATCGGCTATAGTAGACAAGCGGTGGAAATTCGAAGTCTAACCGTGGACTATTGTGGTGACCTACTCGAAAAATATGTAGCTTAGCTCGAGAGGTAAACCCGAATGTTAGTACCTAATATGCAACACATATTACTAGTATTCACTTTTAATAAATTAAATAATGTCAAATGTGATTAACTTTCTGTTTAGTGACTTTTTGACCTTAGGCTAAGTAGTTATTTTTGAAAATTTATTGTTATTCCTTCTTGTAACTGTTCTTTCTTCAACTTTATCGACGTACTTAATAACTGGAGAATACATTTCTTCATATTACGCTGTTACATGTAGCTATGTTATACTGCAATCGTATTTTTGTACATAAATTCTTTGGCGAGGGATTATGATATAAACCCGTGTTCGCATTAGCTATCACATTTAATTAACCTAAATGTGATGTAAGACATTGTACATTAGTTTTACAAAATTACGATTGTATAGACGTGGCCTAAAGTCAATGTAAATCGAGTTAATGTATGGATATAGCGAACAGCTGAGAACGCATAGGCTTTTGTATCTAAATATACGTTTTCTTTCATTGTATAATAATATATATGTACGTGAAATTTTATTGTCATTATGAAATATTTTGAGTACATATTTTTTTTCGGTTTTAGGTGTATGAATCTGTACGCTATTACGACGATTTATTTTTAAATGCTTGTTAAATTCTAAACACATGATGGGGTAATAAGCGGCCTATGGCGCATAGTGTACGTTCAAGATTTCCTATTGGTGGTGTACACGTTCGTACGTCTAGAACACTACAACAAATAACGCGGGTGCTCAATTTTTACACTAAAATAAATTGCATTTAAACAGTCGAATCTCTGAACAACAATAGCAATTGGTGATAACCCCCCATCCCAGTATTAAACTATACATTCCTAACAATCGAGATTTTCACTTTGCCCAGACAAAGTCGGACGGGTAGATTGTTAAATTACTCATTGGGTGATATTTGTAATGAAATTTTTTTAAAGTATTAATAAAATGTGGCAAAATATTACTTATACTGTTTGATGATTGCATTTAAAACGCGACTGAGTAACCAAGACTGTTGTTGCGATTATTGACTCCTCTCCATTATCAATTGTACCGTTTGCTGAGACCTATCAACCACCCTGCACTGAGCACGCTCAGCTCGAACTGAGCGCAATATGTGTACTTTATAAATTATTTTTACAGCATCTGACTTGATTCACTTAGTTGGCTGAGCGTGCTCGGTTCGCGTCACTTTCATCTATACAATGTAAATATAATCAGTGTAAGCCACTGAGCGCTTAGTTGCCATACAAATTTTAATGATAGTTGATAAGTAAAACATGTGAGCTTTTGATGTGATGGGGTGTGATGGCGCGCGGCCCTAAACACAGGAGACTTACCTTACACTCTGTCGGCTCAGTTTTCGAAAACTAGTATACAAAAATAAAATAACTTTCAATCAGATAATAAGATTTTTTTAAAGCGTATTCCTGCTCGAAATTCTGAGCTGAATCGAGTTGCACACTTTTTTATTACATTTTACACAATGAGCGATGCGCCCTCACATCTCATATTAAGTGTTTAACAATAAAGTCCCTTACCATCTCCGTAACATCTTGAATGTAAATACACCTGGCCAGGTGGTGTCATGTAAATTGTTTACATTAAATACAAAACGGTATTATTTGTGTCTGCAGGCGAGGGTTTGCGCTAGAACGGCTTGCTCTTTAGACTTAGGTAAGACTCGTAGTAATAAATTGTGGCCTTAAGTTTTCTTTAATATCGACTTAATACGTAAAATGGAATGGAATTAGTCTCTTGTAACAGAGGCCGATGTATCGTGCGAGCATTTTTTTAAAATCATTATTTACCAGTCTTCATGACCACTTTTTTATTCATTATTATAGTTTTCCGAATAATAATATAAAATTTAAATGTAAGTAAACATTGAAGCATAAACTTATTTTACATAAATATTATATTTAATTATTAACAATATTGATAATTGTAAAATTGGCCATAGGTTGTAACAAGTTATCAGTTGGCATGCCAATTAAACAATTTTTCATGATTTTTAAATCATTGGTTTTATTTGTAACACCTATCCAACAAATCCTATTTTCCAGAATGAAAAGCTACATACTTATAATAAACCTGTGGGAGATAACCCTTTGGGTTAGTTCACAACGAGACGACGGCACTCAAGTAGCGGTAATATACTATGGCCACGTTTCAATCCCGGCCGCCCAAGTTTCGACTAGTTGGGCGTGACCACTAGAACTCAGCCCGGGATTGTGACGGCCGTGCGGCCTTTCAGTCTCCCGGTTTCCGTTTTTGGTATATCCTATCATAATATACTGAACTGCCCAGTTCAGTATATTCTATCATAATATACTGAACTGCACAGTTCAGTTGCGTCGGACCTTTGATTATATACCTGTCTAGATGAAACATTGGCCGTACCGAACGGCTCAAAAAAAGTCTACTAAATTTGGTAGACTCGCTTCTCACCGACGTCAGTGTCATTTGAATCACTTAAGGGTAACGTGCTCACGAAAAATTATTAATTACGCTGGTTTGTGCTGTCAAACTGTGTCGTATTTATGTGGAAAAGCTATATAATAATACCACGATCAGTTTTCATCGCTAAGTTTTGTTATTTAACCACATTTTTTTAAAGAAATCATGAATTTTTAATTCGGTACTTCGTAGGTTACTTTGATTAGCCGGTGCTGCCAGTTTATTACTAGGGAGATTTGGCGAAAATATGGGAAACATATTACAAATATCATTAAAACTTATGATAATCTGCCGTGAGCCCGTGACCGAATTTCAATCAGGAGAATAATAACCGTAAAACGGGGCTACTTTGAACAAGTTTTGGAGGTTTTTGGATTGTAACTTTTTTTTTACGGCTCGAATTTCACTTTTTTTACGCCAACAGAACAATGTGTCCTTTGGTTATCAGATCTATGGCAAATTTAAAACCTACCACTCCCCTAACTCCCTACTTTTTTTAATTTATTAAATGTCAAAGTAATCCCAGAAGTGGGGTTTCTTTGACAGGGCATCGAAATGCATCTGACGTCAAAGATAGTAAAAGCATGGGTTACTTTGACATCATTTTGACCAAAAAAACTTATTTTATTGAAAACTACATGGATTTAAATGAAAACAAATATTTTTACAATTAAATTATTCTTTATTAACGCAAGTATCACAATATTATTACCGAAGGTACTGTTAATGCCACTTAATCAGTCTCTTAAGTAATAATTAATATAATTGAGAATATCACAACGCTATGACGCGTTCCCCACACCGCCCGCGTGCCTCGCGCAATATTACCCTAGGTCACGCACACTTGCTGAGCACACGTGAAAACCGATTTTGGCGCTCTGTCAAAGTAGCCCCGTTTTGCGGAAATTATTATTTAAAAACTTATGGTATATTTGATCTGAAAATGAGAAATTACGTACATAAAATAAATGAAATCCATGACGCCATGCACGAAATAGTATTGTTGTTAGTTCTTTCTAATATTTGGGTTTTAGATTTCCTACGGATTCCGTAAAAGCAAATTGCTGGAGACATACTGTATTAATTAAATAAAACACTAACACAAAAATGATAATTTTATTTAACCTAATTTGTTTAACATTGATCTTATAATGATTTTAATAATAATATAATATATTTATTTAGGCACATTAAGGTTTTGTAGTACATAAGGGACTTAAAATGTAAGCATTATTACAACGGTACAACGAATTCTTGGGTGAATCGCTACTCTCCTAGCTAGATCACTGAGTAATCTGTATTTAGGAGAGACAGTTTCCACTCCCAGTTTGGGTATCACAAATTATCATGTTAGTAAGCTTTGCAGCTTATAATGTAGAACAAAACACAAAAGGAAAAATCTTCAAATTAAAATTACTAAACATCAAAAACTAAAATTAAATAAAACAATTAGAATTAGGAGTTTTGGTGTGGTCAGTCGAGTGAATGTGTGTATGTGTTAGTGTAGGGGTGGGTGAGTAAGTGTGTAAGGGTGAATGTATGTGTGTGTAAATGAAAAATAGGAAATAGGGTAACTTTCATGTAACTGTCAATAAATACTTTTCAGTCTCGTCGTACGTTTTTTCCAGGAGGAATGCACGTAAGGTGACTTTGCATTTGCTGTGTGGTAAATTATAGATATATAAGGACGCGTTAATTTTATTGTACAAGCAGGGGCCAAGATAGTAGAAAAATCTCTTAGTGAATTTAAACTTAGTTTGTGGAACAGTACAAATAATATCTTTCCTTCGTTTGGTAATAGTAGTAAGAGGAGTTTTTTGATGTTGGAGAAGAACGGTTTGCAGAATGAAATGTTGCCTTACGTTGAGGACACTACAATTTTTGTAAAGTTCTGTGGTTGGAAACAGAATAGGTCTAAATGTTGCAATTTTTAGTATAGCTCTGTGGGACACTTCCAAAGGTTTAAGGGAAGTTTTTGTGATTATCTTACCTTTCTTCCATCATTTATGATGGAAGAAAGTTAAGTTAATCATTTGGACCTGGCATCTCTAAACACGCACACTTTGACAGTTCAATTACAATAAGTACGCGAGCGCTACACTCACACATAATCGCGAAACTGGGGCAGTTTTTGTGCATCGTTTGTTTGCATTACTCTATCTAGGCAGGTATATAATCAAAGCGTCAGACCAAGGAAACAAACGCCCTTACTTAGTTCCAAAAATATTTTGGGGTTCAATCATACACCGAGGTGGTAGCAGCCGGCAGCGAAGTGGCAAGTAATTGCAGTGTGAAATAAGTTTAAACTGTAATAGCTAGTATACATTGTGGCCCATTGTGAGCCACCACGTTTCAGTGCTATAGGTCATCGTTGGAATCTGCTAGATGCGAGAAGCACAGAACCGGTCGAAGTGGCGGTGGTTGGGGGAGGCCTATGTCCAGCAGTGGACGTCTCAGCTGAGATGATGATGATAAAATGTGTCACTGGAGACGCGCGCGGGGCGCGTGACGTTCTGTATAATGTAGACTGTCCTAATCCGTCAGGGCATATCTTAGGGCATGTATGTTTTGTGATACTATTTAATGATCTCATCTCAATGCATATCACGACACCGCCGACAGTACTGGCCTGGCCGCTTCCGGTGTTCCTTTAGTGTGTATGGAGCTTAACCCATATATGCCCACAGGGTCGATAACAACCAAAAATTCCTTCATGACTTCTAAGGGCCGGCGCTCACTGCCGGCATGGCACGGCACGGCATGGCAAAGGATTTTATTACTAATCACGTTATTTTCAATCTTATTTCAATGTTTTTAGAGTTGCCGCGGGATGCTGCGGCATGAGGAGTCATGCCGTTTCATTCCAAAGGTTACCGCGGCGCGCCATTGCATCTCGCGAGGTGTATGGGTCACTTTGTATCGAGGAATTATGATTGCTAAGCTAGTTGAAATAAGGTTGTAACTTGGTCAGTGGTCATTTCGGTTAATGGGGCGCAGTCCGGTCGGTGCGCGGGGATACCACGGTATGCCACCGCACGCCGCGGCATGCCGAAGCACAACACAGTGGGTCGATAACGACCATATATGTGGTCGTTATCGACCCACTGAAAAAAACCTACTTCCCGAACTGAAAACCGCAAATTACAATTATAGCCCTTATTTATAATCATTTATTACCAACATAGTCAAAAATCTTTTTTGGCATATTATGGGTTGAAAGGATTCCGAATTATCCATTTTACCTTGCATATTACGATTACTCTTGTAGTGATTTTCATGACATTTTCAAAATTCTATTGCTGAATTTAGTAGGTAGTTTATAATAGTTTATAGCAAACCAATCACAATCGCGCCCGATGCGAGCGACCCGCGGTTGCTTACCAGTGCCGGATTAGCAGGAGGCAGCAAATGCTTCGGGCCCCGCGCATTGGGGGGCCCCGCGCCTTTGCGAAAAAAGCCCTACAAATCAAAGAAATTGTAAGCCATAAGAAAATAGCAAAATGCATACTTCATTTGATAAGCCTAATTCAACAATTACATGAGTTTATTTTCTTTTAGGAGTGTTTTTATTACTGGACTGTTTACATCGTGTTAAAGTTTCTTAGTTTTTACGTGCTTGCTTTTGTGTTTGGTATTATTTCTGTTTTGCTGATCCCCGTGGACTTATACAAACTCATTACTGATACTCAACTCATTACTCATATTACTGTTTTTGTACAAGATATATATTACGTTCTTTGCATCTCTGTTCACGATAAAATATCAAAGATTTATGATAGTTCAGCATACAGTATTCAGTTTGACAGAATATTGAATTACATCGTTATTCTCGCAAACCAGCGATATGCCATTTTGCAAAAGTTTTGGAGCAACCTAAGTAATCAAAAGTTCCCTCTTTGAGGAGTGGATAGAGAGGCGCCACGGCGTCCTCACCTTCCGCCTGACGCAGGTCCTCAAGGGGCATGGGTGCTTTGGGGGGTTCCTGTTCAGGATAAAGCGGGAGGAAACGCCCGGTTGTTTCCATTGCGAGGATCGTCTGGATGACACGGTGGAACATACGGTGCGTGCCCTGCTTTTTTTATTTGTGGGTGGGAAATCATCATATGACGTTACCCGCGCTTGGGCGAAGCGGGAGGGCGGGCGTGTCAGACTTTTACTGACTAAAACCCATCACCTTCACTTGCCCATGTGCCTGGGTTTTTCTCTTGCTCGCCGCCCGCGCCTGCGGTGGCCGGGAGTCCGCTATCGACTCCCGACGCCCGGGGCGTCTCCTGCGGCGGCTAGGAACGTGAGGGCGCAAAGAATGCTACTCCCTCACGCGCCCCGCCTTCGGCTTTGCGAGCATTACTGCTTCGCAGAAGGAGGTGATGGCTTCCCATGCCCGCTCGCTCCGTACCATGGCTCGCACCATGGCCGGACGCGAGAGGTCGCCTCCGCCGATCGCCTCCATAATGACGCGGCGGTGCTCCGCCCAAGCAGGGCACACCACATGGTGGAGCATACGGTGGAGGCAAGCTACACGCCCTCACGCCCCTAGTCGCCGCAGGAGGAGAAGCCCCAGGCGTCGGGAGTCGATTGCGAACTCCTGGCCACAGCAGGCGTGGGCTTGCGGAAAGGACCAGGCCCGTATCGACAGCGCGTAGTGTTCCACGCACGCCTCAAAGAGATGTCAGCAAACTGAAGGGGTCTGCTAGGACCGATGCCCGCGAAGGGTGCGAGATTAGTTTGAAAGAAGTATTATGGCCCTGGCATATGGGCAACTGAAGGAACAGGGGTGGGTTTTAGACAATAAAAGAATCGTATTTTCCAAATGTCCAAATATTGTTACGCATTTACTTGAGTTTGATGATCATTGATCACAAACTGAAGCGGAGAACGTTCTTTTTCAACATTAAAACTAATAAAAAATGTGTTAAGCAACACAATGGGACAAGAACGTTTGAATGACCTCACTATAAAGAGCATAGAAAATGATTTACTCAGAAATATTGATTTGACGAGTGTTATTTCTAAAGTTGTTTACATTAAATCACGAAAAGCGTTTTTCTAAATATTTTGTTTTATTTATATCCTGTTTAATAGGTAATGCAACTCAAGGGGCCCCATCCTGTCAGGGTCGTGAGATCTGTTCGAAAGAGTTACCGTGGCCCTGGCATATGGGCAACTGAAGGAACACAGGTTGGTTTTAGTCAGAAAATGTCTGACACGCCCTCCCGCTCCACCATAGAGTGGGAGAAACCATTTGTGACACTTCCCTCCCACAAAAAAAAAAGGGCCCCATCACAATTCTGCTACGGGCCTCACGCTGGCTTTATCTGGCACTGTTGCTTACCGCCTCGGTACAGAGATGAATAGCAGTCTCCTGTCTTTTTCCCTCGCCGGACTATTGCATGCGACTAGCATGTCACTGCGCGGTAGTCCCGTAGTCCGCTGCCCGCACGCTTACCGCGTAGACGCGTATGTCGCCATGCGCCTACGTCGTGCCGCTCGCCATTGTTGTTACGCGAAAGACCATTATTATATAGGGTTTTCGTTCCCCAATGTTTATGTGTTTGTGTAAACTATTGTGTTTCTTGTTATTTCCAATAAACATAAAAAACTAGAAGGTGGTTTCCATTCTACGTGTTTCCCTGAGATAACCTCCTTCATATGTGGCGCTCCAACGTTAGTTTTTCGTGTGACAATCGTGCATAGTTGTGACAGTTTTGCAGTGACGAACTAAAATGCCAGTGACCAGGAGTAGAGCGGCTAGTTTGACTCGGAGGGAAGATGCAAACGACGCATTACCCGTCCCCTCGCGACCAAACACGCCGACCGCAGAGCCCGCCATTCAAGATGGCGATAACGCGTTTTCTTCCTCGCCGCGCATCGATGCAAACGCTACGTTCTCCAACGAAAACGCTCTCAAACAGAAGCATTAAGGGAGTTGCTCAACTCGATGTCGCGGGCAAGTGCATCGACTCCGGAATCACTCGCACTGCTAGGCCAAAACACCCTAGCCCGCTGCAAAGCCACGTTCTCCGGGCGACCGAAGGAATCGGTTGAAGCATTTATCGACGCAATAGAGGCCTATAGTGATTGCGCGCAGGTGGCAGATTCAAACATTCTGCGCGGTTTAGCCTACCTATTCAAGGATGAAGCAGCCACGTGGTGGCAAGGAATAAAATACTCCGTGTCATCATGGCGCGAAGCCAAAGAAAACGTGATAAGTGCCTATGGTGATCGCCGGCCGCCTCATCGGATCTACTTAGAAATGTTTGCGACGCCGCAGGGCAATGAAAACACAGATATTTTCGTAGCGCGCATCCGTGCCCTTTTGGCACGTTTACCTCAAGGCGATGTCAAAGAACTCAGACGCTGAGTTCTTTTGCGATGTAAAGGAGTCGGCTCAAATAGACACATGACCTACGGCCTCCTCCACTGCAGAATAAGAAAGAGGTTACGAAGAGAGGATTGCCGCAGTTTCTATGAATTACTCCGCCTCGCACGGAATATCGAGGATTCATTCGACGAGGTAAATACGGCGAGTGAGCGTCGAACACAAACGCCGGCAACATTACCGACGTCCACGCAAACCGCCGCTCGTGATAACGCCCACGCACCCGCGCGCCAAGGGCGGATCCAGCTTTAGTGCCAGGGGGGGGTCACATAGTCGTGGTCAAGTCACAAGAAGTTATAATTTAATTTTCTTCTTCTTCTTCTTCTTGGCGTATCGATAGCAATCTAAATAGAGTTAGCCCAGAATTTGGCTACGAGCTTAGCATTTTCAGTAGCGTCCATCAACTCCTGTGGCGTGCAAACAACAGGACATGCTGGACAAGATATCAAGTGCCTCATCGTTTGTGGGATAGCACCACATTTACACTCCAAGGCTGAGTCATCTATAAATCTCCACCTGTACAGGTTTTCTTTACTGCGGCCTACCTGAGTCCGGAGTCTATTTAAAGACTTCCATGAAAGCCAAGGCAATTCGTGTCCAGTTGCGAGATGTTCGCCTTGTTGCAACAGGTCTAGTCTTTCCTTAGACTGTTCGCCAGTAAGCGGGAGAACACACTTCAGAAAGCTGTTGTGGCTTTTCAGTCTTTGTGACACGAGGATTTTGTCGTGCATAGGGTGTCGTGTGTCAGAAACCATCTTGGCTCTTTCAGTTGAGCTTGCCACTGCTCTGCGGATTTTTGGTGGTGCTATTCCAGGCAATGGATATAGCATTTGCACCGGGGTCGGTTTGAGGCACCCGGTAATGTTCCGGCACGTTTCATTCAGAGCTGTATACACTAACTTTGCATGGGCTGAACGACTCCACACAGCGCAGGTGAATTCACCTGCAGAAAAAGATAGCGCCAGCCCAGTAGTCTGCAAAACGTCAGGCGAAGCACCGCACTCTGACAAGTCGCTGTAGGAGATTGTTGCGAGAGTTCTGCTTGATGTTCTTGCAGTTTTTGTTGAATGTTAAAGACCTATCCAGAGTAACGCCAAAATATTTTGGGGAGTTGCTGTGCTCAATGGGCACCCCACCCCAAACTCTGTTAAGTTTGCGACCCGTTTCTCTGTTGCGAAGATGGAATACGCAAGACTGCGTTTTGCTCGGATTTGGTTTCAGAGAGTTTGCGTGGTAGTATGACGTTAAGTCACTAACAGCTTCTGACAAGTGAACCTCGGCGTTTTCAAAGGTGTTGGCCTGAAAGGTGAGGGCAAGATCGTCTGCATAGAGGAAGTGGAACGTATTTGGTCTCGATGGTTGGTCGTTCGTTTAAATATTAAAGAGGAGCGGTGCCAAGACACTACCTGGCGGTAGGCCGTTTTAAAATTTAATTGAAATATAATAAATTTAATTTTTATATTACATAAAAGTGAAAAGTAGGTATTTTGTTAATGTATGTATAGTCTGGCAAAAACGGGTAGAAACGGCAACTAAAAGGGCATTGACCAACTTCTATGGGACTTTGGCCACTTATAAACAAACAGTTCAGCTAATAATATATGATTGATTTAATAGTTCTTATCAGTAAGAACGCCAATATAAACCTAGTTTTTATATCAAGATTTATATTTAGATAATTTTTAACATTTTATTAAAATTGTTTATGCTTATAAAAAACCTTCCTTTAGATGTGCCAAGTTCATCAGGCTGAACGTTGGTCCATGAAAGTGCCGGGGTCATCAGAGAATCGGAATCCATTTATAAACAGCCAAAGTAATCGCAATAAAACTTACAAAACAGCACTCACGATGCAAAAAAAAAGTGAATGAAGTTATCATTCACTTTGTTTTTTTTTTTGCACTCGTCATTTTGACAATTAACACAACGTTTTTAAAACACTGTGTTGCCAAATATTAAAAAAAAGATAATTGTATCGATACATATGGAATCGATTATTGTTTTATAAGTTCTTCAGGTATAATGCACTCTTCAATTCATCATTTTTAACTCTTTAATTATTTATATCGTATAATATTGTATTTTTTAATTATATGATTAAATGTAACCTGCGTTAAATACAGTGGAGAGATTACCACTTTAAATCGATTTGAATTTATTGTTTATGCAGTTTTTTGGCAACACTGAAGTCATCATAAAAAATACCAAAAAAAAAAGATTTTTTACAATGCTTATTCATACAAAGTTATTAGCATCAGATATTTACTAAAATATAATTAAAATTATTGATCGAAAAGCTGCTATACAAAAATGTAATTTCATTTTTGTAAAGCAGCGTGTTTAAAAATGGCCAAGTTTGGACAATTCCCTTTGTTTGGGAGTTCGTCACTGTTCTTTTCGATGCGTTCGTTCCCGAATAATGCATTTTTATACAAAATATTAATTTATAATAAAATTGATAAAATATTGGTGCCGATTCTGTTGTACACGAACTAAACTAACTAAACTACCTCTAAAATTCCTTACTTTTGGCTATGAGAATTGTAACGCTATTCTGCAAGAAAAAATCTCAAAATTTAAAAATTATTTTGACGCGACTAAAATTGAATTTGACAATCGCGAATCAACGTGGTATTTTTTTTTCTTTTGGCTTCGCAACGTAGTACTTGTGTGCGCTACGCAATGAATTTTTTGAGATATGAAGGCGCGCGCAAGGGGGTAGCCTGGACGTGTTTTATATGGAATTTTTCACTTTTTGTTTGAAAAATATAAAAAAAATATTACCCACGTGTTGAGATTTATATGTATAGGGGTTTAATAAAGGGGGTCGAAAATGTCATTATTTTTGCGATAGGAAACGCCATTTTCGAGATTTAAAGCAAAAGAAAAGGAAAAAATACAGTCCTGTTTTTGCACGTGAAGGCGAGGTGTTAGTTTGAATTTTAGTTCATGACCACTAGTTTTATTCCACACCTTTTTAATCGCGATTAAAAATAGTCAGACTTAGTTAAAATAAATTATTATAGTCAAAATTTTTGGTGAAAACCGGCAAACTCCGAATAGCAAAATTGTCATTTTCACTAAACTAATAACTCAGTGCAATCTTAGTGCTGTAAAACTAAAATATAGTTAAGTTGTGTCACTTTAGTCTATTTTAGAATAGGAAGTCGTCGTTTGACAGGAATAAACCAAATTTTAGTGATTTTTAGTTTAGTTTAGCGAATTTTGTAACAACAGAATCGGCACCATTGAAGGTATTTACATAAAATCGTGGTATTGTGACAAAAAGTATATCCTTACTTAAAACCATTACCTATGTTTAACAATTTTAAATAATGGTCCACGGTGGACCCAGCCCAGGGGGGGGTCATGACCCCCATGACCCACCCCCTGGATCCGCCCTTGCCGCGCGCGGTCTCGTTCCCGTCCGGGCGCCGGCCCAGGCCGCGCCCTCTGCCGCGGCGCAGCATGCGCCCGCTCCGCCCGTGCTCCCCGTGCCTGTTCCAGCGGCGGCGGCGCCGCCCGCACCTCTCCCATCGAAGCACGACACGGCAAAGAGGCCACGGCCGTCTTGCACATACTGCAGACGGTTTGGCCACACCAAAGAACATTGTCGTAAGTTGCAGAATCAAGGTGACAGTGAACAAAGTGAAAGTAGTGATCAAAGTAAAAGTAGTGATCAAAGTTTTTATTCCGTAAAATCTCATTTAGTTGCTAAAAATTTCGCGTCAGACTATATTTGCGACAAAAACAATTTTATTCCACGAGAAAATTTGCGTAAATATTTTAGTAAAACACAAAGTGATGCTATCCCACAATGTGTAACTAAAATTATGTATAATTCTGATAATGTTGCGAATTCGCAGATTTTGAAAAATGTGTGTAGTAGTTTTGATATAAAAAGGGGTAAAACCAATCCACATCAAAATGATTTTATGTGTAATAATTTTAAAAATATAAAGGAGAATGTCCATTAATGTGAGAATGATGTTTTGTGTTACAATTTTAAAAATATAAAGGAGAATGTACATTTTAGTAATAATTATGTTTTGTGTAAGAATTGTAAAAATCAAAAGGAGAATGTCCAGTTTTGTGATAATGATGTTGTGTATAGCGATTTCACAAATGAAAAGGAGAATGACCATTTATGTTTAACCGACATATGTTTGAGTAACGACCGTATGGGACCCTCCATTGGCTGCGATTTACGACCTATTTTTAATATAAAAATTTTGGGTTTCTCCGGCACTGCGTTGATTGATACGGCTGCCAAACATTGTATTGCGGGTCATACGCTATATACTCTCCTTCAACGTCAAGGTCATCCCCTCAACTCTTCAAAACGCGAAGTTAAGCTTGCCGACGGTGTAATCCGTACGATGGATGTACTTACCACCACGTTAGAGGTGTGCTTAGAAACGGTAGTTATTACGATTCCATTCTTAATTTTTCCCGACTCGACTAATAACGAGACGTTATTAGGTATCGATTTTATAATCGCCGCGAGAGTAGTTATTGATTTTTGTAAAGAAGCTTGGTATTTTAGTAAATGCGAAAATGTAAAATATAACTTACGCTTCGAACCTACCTCGCGTGACGTGTCCTGCGCCGCTACAAATATACTTAGGGATGATGAAGGTACTCACCTTAAACCAGCTGAGCGTCAAGCGCTCGCTGGCGTCCTCAACAGGCACACACGCGTCTTTAGAGCAGGGGGAGGTCCAACACCGTATGCGGAACACCGCATTGATACAGGTGAGCATCCTCCAATTGCTGTTCCTCCTTACCGTCTAAACCCTTCGAAGAAAAAGCTGATGAAGGCTGAAATAGGTAAGATGTTACAGGATAACATAATAGAAGAATGTGAATCAGCTTGGTGTTCACCAGCACTAATAGTGCCGAAGTCCAACGGTGGTATCCGCTTCTGCGTTGACTACAGGCGTTTGAATGCAGTCACCAAAGCTGACACATATCCGATGCCACGCATCGACGAGCTACTTCAGAGCACGAAACGGGACTGCTACATGAGTACGCTAGACCTTCGATCTTCATATTGGCAGGTTAAGGTAAGGGAAGCTGATAGAGACAAAACAGCTTTTGTCTGTCCTCTAGGTACTTACCGTTTTAAAAGAATGCCGTTTGGTCTCCGCAACGCGCCAGCTACCTTTCAGCGTCTCATCGATCGTCTTCGATCCTGCTCTGCGTTACAAGATGTAACTTTATTAGCTTATTTAGACGATCTGTTGGTAATATCTCAGGGATACCAACAGCATCTGCAAGACCTCGAGGCAGTTTTTAAACGTCTGGCCGAGTTTAACCTCCATGTGAATAGGGAGAAGTGCGCTTTTGCTCGAGAAAGTGTTAAATATCTCGGCCACGTTATTACACAAAATGGTGTTTCCACCGACCCAGGGAAGGTGAGTGCTGTACTCGAGATGAAGGTACCAGGAAACCTAAAGCACCTGAGAACCTTCTTACAAACTTGTTCGTGGTTCAGAAAATTCATACGTAACTTCTCAAAAGTTGCTGAACCATTGGCACGCCTGACTAGAAAAAGTCAAGTATGGTCTTGGGGCTCAGAACAGATCCAAGCATTTAATGAACTGAAAGGTCTACTGACCACAGCTCCAATACTGGTGCAAGCCGATTTCAGTCGTCCTTTCATTCTGCGTGACGCAAGTAACTACGCCTTGGGCGCAGTTTTATTGCAGGGTGATGGCAATCAGGAAAGGCCAATTGAGTATGCCAGCTGGCTCCTCAATGCAGCAGAACGCAACTACTCCACCACGGAGCGCGAAGCACTCGCTGTAGTTTGGGCGGTGGAGCGTTTTCGGCCTTACCTAGACGGTCAACCAGTTGTGATTGGAAGTGACCATCAGCCTCTACGCCGGTTGCTATCACTTAAATCACCAGCAGGCAGATTAGTTCATTGGGCTCTGAAGCTCCAATCATTTGATATTCAATTTGAATCTACTCCAGGGAAGGCGAATGTCGTAGCAGACACGCTAAGTAGATCCATATGTTCCAGCGATACAAGCGATAGTTGCGGTATTTGCACCGTCATCTGTGATCTTCCCGCAAAGACGCCTAGTCAGCTTCGCCTGGAACAGACTTCAGCCCCTGAAGTTGACAAGAGCACTAAGGAACTAGAAGGACCTGATGATGTTGCATCAAAAATATGGTTAGAAAGGGGTTACCTCATGAATCAAGGAGTCCTGTACCGATTCAATCCTGACTCTGAGAGTGAATCCCCTCAGTTAGTCGTACCTGCTGATCAAGTTGCCGCTATTTCGAAGGAGTTACATGACTCTCAAACAGCTGGCCACCAAGGTATCGATAGAACCTACCAGAAGGTAGCGCAGCTGTATTATTTTACAGGGATGCGGAGAATAATCACCGATTATGTCTTAGCCTGCATCCACTGCCAGCGATATAAGGCCAACAACGCCAAACCCCCAGGCCTACTCCAGACACCTGTCATGAGCCAGCGAAACGAGGTGTTGGCCATGGACCTGTTCGGCCCACTTCCGGAAGGAGACCAGGGGGAGCGGTGGGTGTTTCTCATTGAAGACACTGCTACCCGATGGACAGAGCTCTTTGCTCTAAAAGAAGCGACAGCGGAAGCCTGCGCTCATATCCTCGTCGAGGAATATTTCATGCGATTCGGTCTACCTCGCAGGATTATTTCGGACAACGGTGTCCAGTTCGTTTTCGCAGTGATGCGACAATGTATGTCAATCCTAGACAAGAAACAAAATTTTGTTCCGCTATATCATCCACAAGCTAATCCTGCAGAGCGAAAAAATCGCGACCTTAAAGCTATGCTGGGCCACCTCGTGGCTGATGACCACACCTCATGGCCCAAGAAGTTGCCAGTGATCCATTTCGCCCTCAATAGCGCGAAATGTCGCAAAACAGGTAAGTCACCGGATTATTTGACTTTTGGCAGAGAGATGCGGTCACCCACAGAGGTCGTTCACGACCTTCGTGACATCAAGTTCAAAGAAAACTTTGTCCCACAAGTGACTCCTTACCTTGAAAACTTTTTGCATTCACTGTCAGCTGTTCGAGAACGCGTCGAGATCCAGCAGGACAAGACAAAGCAGTACGTCGACGCTTCACGCCGACCATCTGACGCCTTCAAGGTAGGTGATTTAGTCATGCTTAAATCTCATTTATTGAGCAAAAGGTCAAAAGACCTCACTTCTAAGTTTTTCCCACGCCGAGATGGCTCTTACCAGATCAGTAAGAAGGTAAGTCCAACAACGTACACCATCGCGAGGACAGAAGAACCTAATTTAGATATAGGGAAATATCATTCCGAAGACCGTACACGTTACCGAGGTAGCTACGACTCCTTACCGAATCCCGTTATTCCAAAACGAAATCGCGGACGTCCAGCTAATGCTGTTGCTAATGTACCAGTCCAGGACCGAGGGTGTTGTCCAGGACTGGAGGGGGAGTATATAGCAAACCAATCACGATCGCGCCCGATGCGTGTGACCCGCCGTTGCTTACCACCTCGGTACAGGGACGAATAGCAGTCTCCTGTCTCTTTCCCTCGCCGGACTATTGCATGCGACTAGCATGTCACTGCGCGGTAGTCCGCTGCCCGCACGCTTACCGCGTAGACGCGTATGTCGCCATGCGCCTACGTCGTGCCGCCCGCCATTTTTGTTACGCGAAAGACCATATTATATAGGGTTTTCGTTCCCCAATGTTTATGTGTTTGTGTAAACTATTGTGTTTCTTGTTATTTCCAATAAACATTAAAAACTAGAAGGTGGTTTTCGTTCTACGTGTTTCCCTAAGATAACCTCCCTCATAAGTTGTATTAATTCCCTAAACCCCTAAATAACTTAATACCAACATTTTATATTTCTGCGTATAACGAGGTCATGCAATTTTTTTTGGATGCCTTCCGAATAAGAAAATATTGCTCACGGCACTCACAGCAATAAATTGGCGTTCCGATTACGATATCACGATTATATAACAGTTGAGAACTGTCACAATACGGAACGCTTGTGAGCGCGCTAACAGTGCTCACTCAACGTCAAAACCCATTTAGGCCATATAAAACTTGTATACTAAACAAAAATGTCTTCTTCTTATTTGGTTTGGTGGTGACTGTAGCCAGAAGCAGAATATCTAATCAATCCAAGTTAGATTAAGATATGATGCGACCTAAAACCAAACAGCATAACTGTCATTATTAATAGCGCTCACGGTGATATTAAGTTTATGATATGGTCGGCGTTATCGCAAGATGGCGCCTGTCATGACGTCATCAATGACGATCCACGCGACAGCGATATCGCGTTACCGTCAATTCGGAACGGGTGTTAGCACGCTCAAATCGATGTGAGCGTAATACGGAACGCGGCGTTTATTGTCAATGTCATCAGGGCATTGTCTTCGACTTCAATGTCAAATAAAATAAAGTAAAAGGAATGACAGTTCGCTGATTTCCTATAATCTCCGTGAAATATAAATAAATTCTGCCATCATTATCTACTACAGAATCGTAAGAAGTTTGCCGGTTCACATTCGCCCACAAACTCAAGTTATTAAACGCAAATTAACATTTAAAATGGGCGAAATAGACACATACTTTGATGTTGCCTTATCACTCGTTAAATCCGCTGGAAACCTTATAACTGAACACGTAAATGGCTGCAGGGTCTTCGAGAAAAAGTCCTGCGATATCGACCTTGTTACTGAAATAGATAAAAAGGTGGAGGAGACGCTTATTGGGGGACTATCCAAACAGTTCCCAGATCATAAGTTTATTGGTGAAGAATCAGTCGCCGGTGGAGCCAAGTGCGAGCTGACTGATGCCCCGACGTGGATTATCGACCCAGTTGATGGAACACTTAACTTTGTGCACGGGTTTCCTCATAGCTGCATATCACTGGGTCTTGCGATAAACAAGGAAATGGTCGCCGGTATTATCTACAATCCTATTTTGCAGCAACTGTTCACTGCTAAAAAGGGGAAGGGTGCTTTTTTGAATGACAAAAAAATTCATGTGTCAGATTGTACTGAGCTACTCAATGCTCTAGTTGCATTTGAAGCTGGCACGAGCAGGGATGAGGAGAGGTGTAAAGTTGTGTTTGAGAACTATAAGCGTGTTGTGAGCAAAGGGCACGGGCTACGGGCGTTGGGCTCTGCTGCCTTGAACATGGCGATGGTGGCAATGGGAGGGGCTGATGCTAATTTTGAATTTGGAATCCATGCCTGGGATATTGCTGCTGGAGATATTCTGGTGCGAGAGGCTGGTGGAGTCTGCATAGACCCCAGTGGGAAGCCTCTCGACTTACTATCACGCAGAGTGCTTTGTGCCAGCACTCCTCAGTTGGCTCAGGAGTTAGTTGACACCCTGGTACAGTTTTATCCTGAGAGGGATTAAATTATTTCAACATAAATATGTAATTTGTATGTTTTGTGTATTGATGTTCAGCTTAACTGCCAAAAATATGTGCCTATAATCTGATACTAGGATGAGTTAATTTCATTTAACAACTTAATTAGTGCTACATTTTGTCATTATAAGCTTTTTGATAAATATTAAGTTTACCTATTTGATAGGTAGCCAGTTTATGTTATTTTGGAAATGGTAACACATTAGCTTTGTAACAGTACCTGGCTGTAAGGATGGCACATCAATGTATTGAAATAGTATGTATGTCAGTCACTCATACTTGTGTCCATAAAACTGCAGTCCAGTCATCATGAGAATGCATTCTTGACACCCGTCAGTTTCATACAAATGAATACGGGAATTCTTCCAGTGTGGTGCCGGAGAATTGCAGCACCCTTTTCTTCCCGTGGATGTTGTAAAGGGCGACTAAGAAACTTACTAGAGAGTGGGCAGCAGCATTCTTTATGCATTTAACACCACACTGCGAACGTCAACCCGCCAGCCAAGCATGGCGATTATGGCCAACGCCCCTAAATTGAGGGAGTCCTATGTCCAGCAGTGGACGTCTTTCGGCTAAAATGATGATAATGAATGCGGGAATCGCGAATTTGATCTTTATTAATTACTGGAATTGATATACTGACAGGTGTCAGAAATGCATTCTCTTGACGGCTGGACTGTAGTCCGTACTATAACTGTGTCTCTTCTTCAAAACATTGATATCATAGGTAATTAGGTACTGTACTTATTGTGCCAATTTATTTTAATTTAATTGATCAAATCTTTCCTGTGATTTGTTTTGATTCCCATAGTATGTTATATCCATAAAATCATTGTCAACGTTTGAAAAGTTATCTATCAGTATTGTAATCAGTAGGCAGTCGATCTCTGAATAATGGTATACCATTAATACTGTGTATAGTCCTGTCTTTAATATTGATAAATATGGATTGTTTAATATCTAGCCTAAGGTTAAAGGACATGTTTATTTTATCAAAGTTATGATTATTACATAATCAAGCTGATTATGAACTGCAAACAGCTAGCTACTCTTAGGATTGAGGAATATTTATTTAAAACATTCAATAACTTCCCTGTTAAAACCATAGTGTTCAATTAATTCATCTTTACCTTTCCTTTGCTGCCTTTCTCCTATGGTGTGACAATTTCGGGTACCTTGATATGCTGGCGTCTGTACAATAGAACAAAGGTTTTAGGCAGCATTATATTATGAAATTATAAGAAGTAAATGGAATAAGTAGGCTAGGAATAGACAAATAATATATACCAATGAATTATATAAAGGGAATATAGCCAATATATTGTTAAAATAATTTATTCACAATGTTTAATATAATTAGGAAAATTAAGATTAATTACAAGTACATCTTGTACCTGCTGTGAAATTAAAACAATGTACTTAATTATCAGTTTTGTTTATTTCTCACTGTTTATATTTTATTTAAAGTTCTTGTATTCCATTTAAGGTTAAATCAGTATATTGTAGGAAATATTTAATTATACAGTAAAAATACCAAAGTTATCGTCAAAAATTCTGAAACAGCTTAAAATATGTTATAACTTGATTTGAATTTGGTCACCATTATATGGAAGGAAACCACTTTTCTTATTGTGACAATTTATTAATATTTCAAACTAAAATAAATACATGATTATATAGCTATAGATATTTATTAAATAAAAATAATGTTTATGTTTAAATTCAAACAGTCTTTAGTCGTATTATAAGTTTGTCAGTCATTATCATTATTGTCAATACATAACTAACTTTGTCTTGACGAGATCTGATTCAAAAAAATGTCATATTATGTCATAAGTAAATACCAATGTAAGTCGATGTGATGTAGTATCTAAATAAAATTATATTTGGTACAAGTTTGCTGTCGTCATTTTTAGTCTCATTTGTCCAAAAGTTAGTCAGTCCATTACTTTTGTCAATATCTGGTTTCCATCAGTAGTGCTAATACTGCATCTAACCAAAATACTTTACCTAAAACGTAAAACAGTAAGTATAGTCAACTCGGGGAAGACCGTCTGGCGGATAGGACCGTACATTAAGCAATATTTAGATTTCTATAGAAATATTTTTTCTCGTTGTGTTATAAGTAGCGCCATATGCGAATAGTTTTGTTGCTATACAGAATTATACAGAAGAATACGGTCCTATCAGCCCGACGGTCTTCCCCGAGTTGACTATATCGTTATTTGGTATCAGTCAAAATTATCCTCAGTCCAGTCAATAAAACTTTGTCAAAGTGTGCTTACAGTAAAGTCTTTGTTTTTATTATAGTGAATCGCCATAAGTACTCCATAATGTGCCATTGTTTTATAGATTCCGTTCGTAATTTGTTATTGTAAGAAGTCTAATACGATAACATGTCGAGTCTTCGTCATAGTACAATCAATAGTCAAGTCATTGTTACGTCAGATTGATACATTAGATTAATCGTTAGATACATACATTTGAATCTATCAGTCAATTACGGTCACCGAAAGAGATAACTGAAGAGGATCGTCAGATATAGTGGAAGTTTAGTAAGAAACCGATGGATGTGTTCTAATTTAATTAGGTAATAGAAAACAAACGATTCATTTATCAAAATAAATTTCATTTGAAAACGTAAGTTAGTTTCTTATTAAACTTAAACTATATCCGATGACCCTGGTTAGTGATCTCTTTTGGTGACTGTACATGGACATTTTAATTATAATAAATGTCTATTGTAATGCATCGTTAAGTCTTAGTTAATAGGTAGATACCTATTTAAGTCGTACGTCACTTCAGTAAATTTTCCATTAGTCATTCAATTGTCAACTTTATATGTATGTACGTAGTTAGTCAGTAATAAAGACGGTTTTAGCAAGTCGGTACAGTCGGTGCATTAAGTGGTCCGTCAGTAGATATGGTGCATTTAGTGGTCATTTCTGTCAGTCAACTTTTTCGTCAGTACAGTAGTCGGTAGGTTAGTCAGTGTCGCATATTTTTTAAAACTAAAATGCATTCATAATCAAAGTCAGTTTAAGTCATTTTTTTTTCGAATATGTTATACCGATTTATTATTTTTGTCTTCATTTCAGTCACGAGTTAGTCAACAGTCTGTGTAAGTAAATAGGCATATAGTCAGTCAGTAATTTCAGTCGCGACAACAGTGAAAGTCGTAATTACTCTAGTTTTTTCATCTATGTAAACAAAGTCAACGTTTTAGTCAGTCACTTTCGTTTTGTCTGTCTCATTTAGTCATGTCATAGTAATTCCGTTACTATTCAACAATAGTACGCTTCTACACCTTAGAGGCTAGAAGCAAATTATACAACCTTTCTTTTTTATGATACCTAATAAAATCTGGGATCTTACTCTGGGCAACAATTTACTATGATAGGTACAAAATTTAACTCTATTTCAAAAATATTAGGGAGTCATTATCTCGGCGTGACCGAGTCGACATCATACATTATCATCGATATTTTGAAGCCAACAACCAACCAACCTACCAGCCCAGCCAACCTATTTAGAATTCCAATAATTATCTAACATTATCACGCACTTACAGGACAAAAACAATTCACTACCTAGGTCCTAACAATTAATTTATCTGAGTATTTGGAGTCACGGAGATTTTTTCTACGTCCGGAATGTCAATTTTTCCCAAATCCTGGTCTTCGTCGTCTGAAGCTGTTGAAAGCGATCGGCGTGGGTATTTCCTTCAGAGCGTAGGGGTCTGCTTTCATGGCCGGCATCATGTGCTGTTCCGGTAGATCCACGTTTTCCTCATAGACTGCCCATTGCGATGGACTGTAAGAAATGAGGAATTAATAGGTAAACACAGAATTAACAATATCTATCACAAGAAAACAGTTTCCTTCGTTTGTTTATTATTTTCAAATAAAATCAAGGCCAGAAAAAATCACTTCAATAGGCACTTGACTTAATATGTGGTAAACAAATAAACACTTATGAATAATATTCCTACCTACTTAAACATAAGTGATCTCGGTTTACCCATAAACTACCTACTCTAGTTGAAGACATAAGTGGATGAAGGGGATAAGTCGCAAAATTCTAATTTCGAGAAAATTGAGTTCAAAGTTTCGCATAAACATTTTAGGATATTTCAAAACGCCTTACATTTATCCAAGGGTGTCTGGCGGCGCCAACCAATTAATATTTTTAAGGTTTAAAATTGTTTGTATGCACATAACACCATTATTCATGCATATAACAGCGAACATCTGAAAATGCGACATATCCCTTTCATCCTCTCATGTCTTCAATTTATATTTAAATTGATAAAATGTATGATAACAAAGACAAATGGAAAACAGTGCAAACACTTCTAATATTTATATTTTATCAGCTGCTGTAGTTAGCTACAGTAGCTGATGTAATAGTCTACACCAAAGAGTAAAATAATATACAGGGTCTACACATTACTGTGATGATAGGCATGGGAGGCCAGTCTAAGTAAACCAGTAGCAGGTACTTGACAAAATAGGAACTGGGAAAGGTTAAAGTGCAGGTTTATTTTAAATCATTTATATTTTGAATACTTTCTAGTTTTATTACTTTACAGAATTTCTGCTTGTTGCTTCTATAATTATTTGTGAAGACACAGAATTATAGAAGCAACAAGATTAATATACCTTGGATTTTGTAAAAACTTGTTTTTTTTTAAAGTGTGCTTGTAGTTTCTTGCCCAATCATAGAGATCTACATTTTGGAATGGCCAACTAGCTTCATCTTTCTAACTGACCAACTTTTTGACAAATCAAAAGTGTGTTTGTATTTGATAGATTTCAAAACTTACCTGTTTTCACTAGGTATGACTTGGAAGTCCACTGATGGAGTCTTAGCAGAACTGGAAGGCTTCACCCTGTTTCTATGTCGATTCTCACCCTTTGACTTTACTTCTATGTCATCTAACGACGCCATTTTATCAATGGCGGACCTTTCTTCTATATTGACAGGATTACCAGGGTAGTTAAAGTTTTCTGCAACAACTTCTCTCTTTTCTTCCTTGTTTGTCGGTTTTGGAGTACTTTTGTCATTGTCAGAGTATTTGTGAAGCACGTTCCTAATGTAATAGTATTTGTTTGTCTGTATTGGCATTTCGTCATTACGTCTTGTCGGTCTTTGTAAGTAAGGTTTAGTCGCAGTCTCGTAAACGTAAAATGTCGATAGTTTCATGTTCTTGTTTTCATTGTCATTTGCGTCAAAAGTAGAAAAGTCTTTGCTTACAGTCTCGGCTTTATGTCTTTCAGTCACTTCTTTATCAATAACGTCTTTTACAGTCTCATTTTTGTCAGTCACGTCTTTTACGGTCTTGGTTTTGTCCGTCGTTTCAGTTATTTTCTTTTCAGTACTACTAGCTGCGCCTTTGTAAGTCCCTACGTACCCAAAGGTTACTAGTTTGTATAAGTCAGTTGTGCTTTCAGTTTTAGTCTCAGTTTTTTCAGTCACTGTGCTTCTTTGTGTAACAGTCTCGTCATTAGATCTAGCTGATGATGGGTAGCTGTATTTAGTCGTATGAGTCGGTCGGTTTTGTCTGTAATTGGTCGGTGGGTCGTCTTGTCTATTGTAATAGTAAGGTTTGTTTGGTCTTCTGTAAGTGTCGTCGTAATTCTGGTAGGTCACTTTTACCACATCTCTGTCTGACATGGGTCGTCTGGTAGTATGTCGTCTAGTCGTTTGTCGCCAAGACTCTGTTGGTCTTGGTACGTAGTTTATCAAGTAAGTATATTTGTCAATGTTCTCTGTCACTGTTATCACTGGTCTATTATTGGGTCGGTTATTTGGTCTGTTATATTGAGGTCTTTTATGTGCAACGTTGTTTATGACAACGGACTGCACCTGATGCGTGTCTTCGTCATCTTCATAGTCATATTCGTCATACTTATTCGAAGGTCTACGTCTAGGGTCAATTTTAAAGTCGTCAAATCGTCGGCTTTTGTTTTTGAAGTCAAGTTTGTCATCGATCTGTACGTCACGTCTTGTCACGGTGGGTTTAGTCGTTATGTTAGGTTTAGCAGTCGTGCTAGTCATGTCATTAGTCAAAGTCAGGTTAAGTTCGTCACCGTCTTTTTCTTTTTTTAGTTCAGTCACGTTATGTTTGTCAGTCAGGTTTTCTTTTGTCAAACTTTCAATCGTCATGTTTTTGATATTGGTAGGATTACTGTCGGGTTTCTTTTTGTTAGGTTTTAACGCTCCTTTGGGTGCAGTCTTTTTAGTCGTTGTGGGTTTGGAAGTAGTTGTTGGTCTTTTAATCGGTTTTGGAGAAGTTTCCTCGGACTTTCTTATGTCATTGTCAGATTCTGAGTCTATTTCAATCCACGGTGACAGGTCAAAGTTGTTTAGTAGTCCGTTCTGACAGGATATCCCATCGTTGTCAGGATTATCAGTGGAGAGGAAGACGAAAGGCTGAACTGTTTCAATGCTGTCTAAAGTGCGGCAGAGGATCTGGGCGAAGGAGACCCGACGAATTTGTTGGATTTGTGCTGGCGTGAATGACGACTCAAAGCCTCCGTTTTCATACCTGTAAGTTGTTATAAATAATTAAATAATTTTGTACACAATTAGCAACATTGTGTGTGTATAATGTTTATAAGAGCTAAGAACGTTGGTGATGCATATTATAGTATAATATCTGACGTACCAGAATCGATCTCCTTTCCTGAGGTTGCTGAACTGTTGTGCTATGATGCAGGCAAAGGTTGGTCCCACCAGTCCACCCACTACTGGCCGCTCTGCCATACCCGCCGTGAATAGATCTATGTCATCCACGTGCCTGGAAACATTACAACACAGTATTCTTCCATGAGATGTGTTTTTATCTCGAGTACCTATTATGGGTCTTTATTGCAAAAGTTCGTATGTAGTTGCTACACATACCTGCTGGGAATCTAACAAGAAAAGAGTATGCCTTCACTTTGACGTCAATAAGTGCTCAGCAAGTTGGTGCTCGATCAAAAAGACTTTAAGTATTTTACTGTTATTCTACAACGTATACCAGACCAACCTGTATAGCGCCTTGATCTTCCTCGCAGCTCTAGCCGACATCACCCTCAGCAGATCCTCAAAGTCTACAATAGCTGACAAACCACACGGTTCCCTCCACGACGTATACGGAGGCACTCCATGGTCCCTCCCTCTTTGAATGTTGATAGCTGCCAGGTCCATCCCGAAGTCAAAATGAGGAGTTTGGAAGAGGTGGTTGGTGAGTTCTCCCGAGATGAACTCGTCCCGTTTCTGGATGGGTTGGTTCAGCATGCCGAGGAGCAGACGGTCTACTGCGCCGATAGACCAGATATTGGATGGGTTGGTAAGCTCGTTGTGGAGGGACACGTCTGGAAGAGAAGGTTTAAAAATAAATTAGTTTATGTTATGTATAATCATCTTTCTACGCGATCTTTTAGTAGAGCGGTGGATAAGAGCATGGCTTATGAGAAAAAAATATTTAACTTTTTGAACTACCCAGTATTTGAACCAACCTAAATTAAGAGGTGTTTTATGCCTTTGTGATGAAAATTGTTATTGGATGTGCTAAAGATCTTGTTCTTAGTAATTAATTACTATCGATGGTCCGTTTCAAACAGGCGCGGATTTCGGAGCTTCTCTTTCTTGAAATTATATTTATATCTAATTATTGTAAAGTACTTACTATTACTCATAGGTCGATGGAACCTATCGTAGCGCACCATGGAAGATTGCACGAGGCTATGACCGAACCGAAAGGCAGCGGAGCCGAAGGAGCTTGCTGGACTAGGGTTGATCTTAATATTGTATCCCTTGTAGAAGCCTTTCTTTTGCAGCTCCAGGTCAAAGCGGTGGACTACTTCGGAACCTAGTGATGAAAAGATTTATTAAGCAGATTTTCGAAAAGACTTACTAACTTTACGTGTTGGTGTGTGTATGAGCGCGTTGAGCAAACAAGGCCACAAAAAATGTTTGGGGACGAATCTATCAAAGAATAACCCAGGTAATCATGTAATTGATTGCTTTCCCAAGGCGATGTGAAGTCTGTGTATTTTTTTCTATGATTAGATGAAGCTATTGTGGCTCGTAACTCACCCAGCACAATAGGCAGGAACTCCCTGTAAGTGATATGCTGTATCATGGCTCCCACAATCTTGCGCGTTTCCTGGTAGATCTTCTCATCGCTCCAGTGCGGGTTCAGGTGTGTTAGCTCTTGTGCCATTCTGAAAATAGTTCAAGTAGTATAATGTTATGCAGTCGTTGCCAAAAGAGACCTACGAAACGCCGACCGAATGACTTCAGGCAAGAGTGGAAAACCATGGGGAAAACCTTTGCCCAATCTGCTTAGCTATTCCTCAACTATGTTGAGGTCGGCTTTAAGTCTAACCAAATGCAGCTGATTTATATGAAGCAACGGCCTATATAACCTCCGTAACCCAGTAACTGGGTAATACGGTACCCTTCAGTAAGGTAAGTCTGATTGTCAAACTTTCAGGCTTCTCACGACTGTCAAAAATCTACGTATGACGACCAACTCACATACCAAGACCCCCTCCGTGCCTAGGAAAGCACGGAGGGGGTCTTGGTATGTGAAGATGGTCACCCATCCAAGGACCAACCGTGGCAAGCGTAGCTTAACCTCATAGATTGACCCATGCGGCAGATTTAACTTAGTTACAAGCCTTTAGGACATACAGATTTATCTTAGGCTAATAAATTTGGCAGACGGAATGAAAGGAGATATGATATTTGTCTATAAATCTATCATGAATTGGTCTCAGGTTCGCTGGTACACTAGTGTTAATGACTCCTCACCTGTTATGCTGCCTTAACCACACTATATGAGCTGCCACTAGTCCCGGGTGCTCATTGACCCTGGCGTCTCCTGACTTGAAGCAATCAGTGGACACGGCGCCCTTGCGACAGAGCTCGTCTGTTCGCTGTGGTGGTAAGACTGGACGGCGCTGTTGCATTCTGCCGTATTGGAGCATGCCTGATGGATATAAGAAAATAAATCATGTTGGAGCAAAAAAAAGACAGACAAGCCTCATGAAACTTAATTTCTCCATAGAAAAAGGAATAAAGTTTAAGGAGCAATATATGTACATTGATTGCGTGCCTTTAAAACTTCTGGGTAGAAAATTTACACACACGTGACGTCTTGGACTTGGTCTTGATTGGTCGGAAAAGACAACAGATAAAGATGAATCGAAAAGAATGTGGGACGGGAAACTTTTGCCCGGCAGTGGGGCAGTACAGGTTTAGAAAAACGAATAAACATCAGCACACTCACCATTCCTGAAAAGCCTCAGTTTATCCGACTTGGTAGCTGAACTTCCATATAGAGGAGACCCGTCAATGTACGCCGACACCTGGTTGAGCTGCTCCCGCCAGCCGAGCGCGCAGTCATCACGAGGAGCCGGCGATGAGCGCACGAAGTCCAAGCACCGCACGCCACGGGGGCCGTAGAACGGGTCTGATTCTGGCACCGGGATGGGGAAGCATTCAGGATGCTGTAGAAGAAAGAGTTTGATTTAAAAATTAAGGCCGAAAAATTAGAGGGATTGTTTAACCAATGAAAATTCAGCTTCGAATCTTTTACTTATTTTTCAGTTACTTATTTCGAAGTAATATTTATTTCCGGCGATACAATTGGTCACCGTGTATTCTTAAGAAAAATTAGGAAGACTACTTTCAAATAAATTTGCTACAAACACGTCGGCGACGACATTAAATTAAAAAAACGGTCCAAACGGGTGAACGGTGAACGGGCGGTTACGGAAATTGACTTAATTCTGACTTCTAGTGATCAAAAACAAAAGACTACACTCACCATAAACTCTTTAGGAACGAAGCCCTTCCCTCCATCCTTGCAGCACCTGGGCACTGACCCATTAAACCCTCTAGACTGCGAAGAAGACGTCACATCATGGTCCAAAAACTGCCCCCATTGCATCAGCAGATGCGTCACTCCTATAGTCTCAGCATTCCTGTCTTCATGTATGGTGGAACTGATCTCCCTTGCTGAAGGGAGTTTGGAGCCGAAGATGGACCTCCGCGCAGCTTGAATTCCGTCGGAGTAGGACGGTGAGAGGAAACGTTGGACAGGGGTCATGGTAGCCCCCCAGCGGGGACGGTTGAAGTTATTGCAGGTGCCATCATGGGTGCGGTATCTGGGGATAAATAGCAATTTACTACTACAACCTTAAAAGCAACTAGAATGTTTCTACTTCTCTTTTATTTTTGAATGCTCTACTTTTCGTTATCTTTCAAAAATTTTAGTTTTCGTTTATAACACTTGACGGATGATTTGAAATGGGGGCCAGCATAGCTATTCACAACCATTCGATGCGCTTCCGTACCGAATCGAACATCAATCACAAAATCAAAATCGCAAAAACCCAAAAGTTTTGTTAGCTTAAAACAAATGGCCGACTGCTTGTCAAACAGCTGTTGGCGTCGGCTATTGAATCGAAATGTGTACTTTTCGATACGATAGCTTATCGAGTCGTTGTGAAAAGCTATGCAGAACCGAAACCCCAATAATAACTTCGGTATAATCTAGAAACCAAAAGTTTTTAATGCTTGCCTTTCTTCTCGCTTAACCCACTAGAAGGCTCTATATTTAAGTTAAACGTATTCAGATATTTAAGACTTGCAAGAACCATACCTTTTAGAAGCTGGAGGACACTTTGGCGCTCCCCGCAGAGGACAGTTCTTCATGAGAGGCGACTGCCTCATCATGTTCGCTGTTGGGAACTGCGTCTCCTCCGTGCGACCTTCCAGACCCTCGCCATTGCCACCGCTGTAACAAGTAAGAGATAGCGGTAAGTACTTGGCTGCTATCTTACATGAAATTGGATGACCTTATGTCACATTATGTTGTTCCAATGACCGCTGCAATTCACGGTCAAAAAGGATATTTGTTATCTGTTTAAATATAGATTGATTAGGTAGCAGACAGGACGAAGCTGCATCCTAATGAATCATGATAAGTTTTATCTTAAAATTGTGGAAAATGTATAATGATACTACTATTGTTGGTGAAAAGACTCTTCACAGAAATGCAATCGTTTGCAGCTAATCAATAAGTTTGTATTAATCGATCGTGTATTATTTATTTTATAATTTACTAGCTTCTGCCCGCGACTTTGTCCGCGTCAAATATTTGCTCCCCTGACCCCGTCGCATCGCAGCCTGCCAGTTTTGGTCATTTTTTATTGTTGCTGCTCCGCTCCTTTTGATCGTAGCGTGATGTTATATAGCCTATAGCCTTCCTCAATAAATGGGCTACCCGACTCAAAAATAATTTTTCAATTCGAACCTGTAGTTCCTGAGATTAGCGCGTTCCACCTCTCATTTTAGGGAAGTAGGAGGTTAGAAAGAGACAAAATGTAGCCTATGTCACTTTCCATCCATTCAACTATCTCCACTTAAAAGATCACGTCAATTCGTCGCTCCGTTTTGCCATGAAAGACGAACAAACAGACATACACACTTTCACATTTATAATATTAAGTATGGATTTATTAGCTTTTGCCAGCGGCTTTGTCGGAGTATAAACCTACCTCTTGAATTAATCTGTCAACCGTATTAAAATCCGTTACCTACATAGTTTAGAAGATCGAAGCGTACCTACCTAAGGACGCGGGAAGCGGCTTTGATCAGACTATGATGGGACTATGTAAAGATAAAGATGTTATACGTACGTATTTTGTATCGATCTTGTTTCGTATTTATTTTAGTGTTTATCAGCAGTAACTTGTACGTGGCCTTCAATTTTAAGAACGCATAAGTAACAAGCTTATGTGTTTAAAAAAATATATATTTGATTCCCATGTGGAAAAAATTAAATAAATATAAAACACAACTAGCCTTTAATAATCTTTCCACTGCACAAAATAAAGTGCAACCCAGCCAAGGCCGGCAAGGGGCCGGTCTCACTACTCCAATAATGATTGATAGCCGTGTTTATGTGATAACTACTGCGCTATGTAATACATTACGGTAATAGGCATCGCGTGCTGCGGTGAGATCGCAAACCAATTAATTATATGGCTCGGTGAACCACACGCATTATCGGTTTATATCAATATCTAATGAAACCACCACTGATTAATTACTATGCTATAGGTAATCCTAGTTCAAAATAGGTATATGTGTATATTATTTAAAAAAAAGTAGTAAGAACATGTCTACCGACACATCCTATGAAACAAAGCGTAATGCTATGATAAATATTTTTTTGCACTGAAAAGGAGGACAATGCTTCTTACCTGCCTATTATGAAATCACAATACACTTTCGAATGTTTCAAAATATGATCAAAAATATCTTACAAAATAATAACATCTTTTGATAGATACTAAACTTCACGGTTTCAGAAAAGTAAAGTCTGGCAGTACTGATAGATTTGCAAAGTATTAGATGTAATGAATACGTTTAATGTAATATGGATAAAGTAACAAATGCAATACTAACTATGAGATACGTACGTATGAAAGTCTAAACTACAAACTGCATTAAATTAAAATAATTTCAAATTAATGACGCAGTCAACATGGTTACCTACCTCGATCTACATATAATGCAAATGATTGCAAAGAAATAAAATACATTGCAACACACAACCGGATCCCAAAACGGACTCAAAACGAATCGTGATGAGCAGTAGTTCAACTATCACCTACAAAATGTACCTACTTGCAATTTTGCTATGTTGCAATAAAAACCCGTATGTAGAGGTCAATTATGATCGTCCATAAACAAAGAATCTTTACACCAAGGAATAAAGTCTATAACCGCTTGAAATGTTCCTTATTTATATAAAAAATATGCTGCTACTTTAATAAGAGTCCCAAGGCTCGATATTAACATAATTGTAGACGTTAAATTCAAGGGAAAGTGAATATTTATTATGTAAATGTTTTTTCGAAAATCAATGGACATCTCTCAGGAGAAAGTGATTCAGAAAAGTTTCACGTTTGTTTTGGACGTTATCGGTTTTAAATTGACTTTTTCTCTTGGTTACTATGAAGTCATCCTACGTAAGTATCAAGGGATTTTGTTTGTTGCTTTCACATAAATAAAAAAAGTGTGATGAACTGATGACGCACGTAAAATACGTATAGATTGCAAAATTCTTTGCTCTTGAATTGCGAAAGCAACGTAATATCGGGTTTATTACGAAAGCAACGGGTTCGGGTTTAATAACGATGAAAGAAGAAGCCCTTCTGTCAAGCGTATGTATAATGTTATAAAATCTACGACTCAAATACAGGATAGCATACAGCAAGGAACGCACCTACCTAGCACGTAACATTGTCTCAGTGACTTTTACAATGACCATCAGAAAACATGACAACATCGTAAAATGATACAACTTTTACAAATAGCACCGATTCATAGATATTTTATTTTTATAAAATAAGGGCTTTTTCAACACGGATACAAACCCATTGTATCTTAAACTCTATTTACTCACAACTATACACCTATAATTATACTTTTCATCCCACCATTTCGGAAAGAGAGGAAAAGACGTTTTTATTCTCTAGAGGATAAAGTAAATTGAATTTAGAACATCGTGTACACTATCACAAACTTAGTGCACACGATGTTCTAAATTCAATTTACTTTATCCTCTAGAGAATAAAAACGTCTTTTCCACTCAGATATTGAAGATTAAAAATACTCTTTCCTCGCTGAGGTGGAATGAAAAGTTACATGTTGCACTCGAGTGCAAAGATTTTTCACCTCGTGCTCTTTTGATTCCCTCGCTAACGCTCAGGATTCTAATTTTGAATCACGAGCGCACACTCGCTTGCTCGGTCATCAAAATTGAGCACGCGGTTAAAAAGCAACTTTGCACTCTTGTATAACAAATAACTATTATTTCACTACACTACTATATACCACGAAAATAGAAAAGCGAATCACTGCCTAGACTTCTGAATTAAGCCACAAATTATGCGTTTATTCCTTTCTGATTTAGGATATGTAAAATATTTTTGATATTATATTTTTGTCCAATATATATGTTTGTTCTTAGCACATCCAATCAGCATATGTTGCACATCTTCAATTTTATTACACGTCAATTAGGTGACGCAGCCTTTCGCGTTAAGAAAGCAAACTTTGCCGATCGAAAGTGGCCAGAACGAAGCCTTAGCGCTAAATTAACAGAGAGGTCAATTATAATAACCTACCGATGTTCAAGGACACCACCTAAGGAAGTAAAAACAATGTTAAGGACATGAACCGTAGAAGCAACATGCAACATTACGTGAGGGAAGCGAATGTAAATTTTATATTAATGAAGAGCACTCAAGTGAAGCAGGAAACGATTTCATGCGTTTACTGATAGACGGCATTAAAATTTATTGGATGCACATGAAAAAACAGCATGTAATGTATATATAGCTCAGTTACCGACCGGCTTTAGTAGCTTAGAATGATAGCAGCGGCACAGTAAAGATATCTATACAGTAGTCTATCTTCATACAAACGCTCGGAACGCAAGTCATACCTACGCGCCTCGAGTCTGGTACACTCCGAGTACATACGCAGTCGCGTACGCACCGCTTTGATAAACGGATGGCGGGCGGTGTTATTAATGGTTTTGTTTGTAAGCAGTTAGCGTGTAATAATCAGTGCAAGATGATTACTTAAACAAACAAAAAAAAACAAACTAAAAAAAAAACAATCGTGAAACGTGTTATAAACTATATTTTGCTGTTTCTGGTTGCTTGAATTCTTGTATAATGCACCCAGAGATACATTTTTTAAATTACCCTAGAAACTTCATAGGAAAGAAAAGATTTTTTTTTATATACCTACTAGTACGAATTTTGTTTCTTTTTTAATAGGTAGGTATTTTGCTTTTTACACCAAGTAAAATACCAGGATTATTAAATAAGTAAGTGGATAGGGGAAAAAAGTGACAAACGAGAGTTCTAACTAAGCTCGTAGTAGTAGCAGGTAGTTTCCTAGCCTGGTATGCCCGATCTATTGATTTGAATAGATCATTTCGATCGTAAATCATTGAATCGATAAACTATATTGATCGCAAGATTTGAATCGGTCCAGCAAAGATAGTATCGTAATTAAAAATAAATAAGATTTGATATCATTTACATCTTCCACCCTTATCACTTTTAATAAAAAACGGTCCAAACAATGTTTTTTTTTTTTTAAATACAAATATAATATTTAAAATCATAGAAACTCAAGTAGGTAGATGAAGTCAAAATACTTTTTGCGGGCAGCCCTACCGCGTCTACCGCATGTTTACGTACCGCGCGTGCTGTAGGTAATTATTTCTAGGATAGGGCCGAGTCAAAATACTGTATAAATTATCTTTACTGTGGCAGCGGTTTCACTTTTAATATATTTATTACGTAATTGTTTCGTCGTTTCCAAAGATTCCTTCGTGTTTTATCCAAACACCAGCATCCTAATTGCATAACACATTAACATCAGATTCTGAATCATTATGAAGGAACATTAATCCATTTTCCTTCATATGGTCGAAATTATTTATTGAACTGTCTAAATGAATGCCAGTCCTAATATAATTGTGTTACACAATGACACCGCAGATATCATCATCATTATTTCTCTTTATTCCAATTTAATTGAGGACGGCGCGGCGGCGCAAAATGATTTTGTTTTCCAAAAACTCTTCAAGTGCTTATTGATACAAGTCAAAATCAAAAGTCATTTATTCAAATAAGGCTAAGGATCAGCACTTTCCAAACGTCAAAATTAAATAAGACAGTTCCCTAAAAAGCCCGCCCTTCACCACTTCCTAGTGCTTTAGCTGGGAAGAAGTGGCGCAACAAATGTTGTTTCAGAACCATGTATTATTATTTACTAGCTTTTGCCAGCGGCTTCGCCCGCGTGGAGGTCGGAAATTATCCCGCGGGAACATACTACCGGGATAAAAAGTAGCCTATGTCCTTTCTCAGGCTCTAAAATATCTGTGTAGCAAATTTCATTTAAATCGGTTCAGTAGTTTTAGCAGGAAAGCGAGACAGACAGACAGACAGACAGACCGACAGACAGACAGAGTTACTTTTGCATTTATAATATTAGTATGGAAGTATGGATAGTATGGAAGTATGGAAGTATGGATTACTTAGTATAACTACTTTTCTAAAAACACCTGGTTCAAACACCAGAGAGTATTTATCTTATTCTACTCAACATGTCTCCATTGCTAAATCAAATGCAAACATTAAAATTAACATCTTCATCATAAGACCTATGAGTGCCGCAGTAAAAGTGTGATCTACGCTCTTTAAGACCGGTTTTCTTTGACCAGCAATTATCGTCGAATAAATACTCTTAACGATGGTCAATATTTGACATTTGCATTATGGAAATCTGGTAGCTTGTCCACTTGTTCGCTAGGCATGTAAAAGTTAATCGTTTGCAGTGTCAAGAACATTTATTTAGTGATCTTGAGTATGCAGTTGCTAATTAGCCATAATATTTTAAGTATATCCGGTAGTCTGTCATCTTTTTGTAGTGTTTCAAATTTACATCAGAGGTCCATCTTAGAATTAATCATTGGTCCTCGGTAGAAACTTGATGGGATAGGTACAGGATATTGAAAATTGGCAACCGCAAAGAGTGTCCGAGATGCCTTTGTTCAGTTGTGATTGTAATTGGTAGTAGATGCTGATGATACCAAAGTCGTAGCATTTAATTTTTCAGCGCTCTTGTATTTTTGGCAATTAAATCACTATTTCTGGCCTTTACCTCTGAGTTTTTTTGGTCTTTCTTCTCAGAGTAGTCGGATAGGAAACAGTTTTAAAACATAATTTATTTTTGACGTGTAACAGTTTCTGTTTGAACCTGTTTACGGAAATAACTATGGTGTTTGATAAATAGGTTTGATCTTCCATATTGTCACTTATATCAAGACGAAGATGCTTGTATGTGAAGCATACAAGCATCTTCGTTTTGGTATGAGTGGTGTGTTTATCAATGACAGGCTGAGAAGAGATGTGATTAGGCAGCGGTGTTGTTTAAAAGATGATGTCGTAACAAAAATTGTAAAGAGTATGCTTAGATGGTTTGGTCATGTTGAGAGGATGAATGAAGGGTAGTCACCTTTATAACAAAAGGTATTTATTGGTTTGAGGATATATAGTCTTATCTATATATATATAAAAAGAAAGTTGTGTTAGTTACACTATTTATAACTCAAGAACGGCTGAACCGATTTGGCTAAAAATTGATGGGGAGGTAGCTTAGAACCAGGAGACGGACATAGGATACTTTTTTTTATCCCGTTCGTAGCCAACACGTTTTATGCCTTCGAAGTACCAGGTGGTCATAAATTTCTGCCAGGGTTGTGAGATTTGTTCGAAAGAGTTACCGTGGCCCTGGCATACCAACTGCCAACTAAAGGAACACGGGTGGGTTTTCTATACTAATATTAGAAAGAGGAAAGATTTGATTTTTTGTTTGTATTGAATAGGCTCCGAAACTACTGGTCCGTATTGAAAAAATCTTTTTGTGTTGGGTAGCCTATTTATTGAGGAAGGCTATAGGCTATATAGGCTAACATACAACATATAACATCACGCTACGATCGTAGAGCAGGTGGCGTTTTGTAGTTTCTTTTTACCACATGGGAAGAAGGCCTGAATATATGTATGTAAGTGTGTATGAAAGTAAAGAAAAGTTGTGATATAAAATACCACAGGCTCGTTTCTCAATATGTGATCATATACCTTGATGTGTGACCTCGGGTGAAAGCGAACTCGCTTTCGCTCTCTCACATAATAATTATACATTTGCGTATGTAGGTACGTATGTATACGAATATAGCTTGTTATGAAAGCGAAACGAACGATTGTTTACGTGTTTAATTGATTTATAGGGTTATTTAGTTTATTTTTTTTATTTGCGAGATTTTTGTTTAGAAAGTTTTGTGTTATTTTGCGTTAACTTGGATGTATATTCTAGTAAAGACATAACTGACATAAACATTGGTATTGTTGGAATTAAAAAAAGATGTTGGAATTTCTAATTTCGGCTTTGAGGCTACTTTTCAGTATTAGTCAATCTAAGTGGTCCGTTCTTCAAAATACCATTTCAGACGGTCCTCACATGATCTGAGCAAGATTATGTCTGGACTTTTTAACCCTTGAATTTGTTTCGCCATTTCTTCTCAGGGGTACCTGGTCAGATAGGAAATATCGACTGCATCTGGCTTATTTTTTTTATATGACGTGTAAAAGTGATCACGAATCTTATTTACAGAATAAACAATCCCGTCTGTGCAAAGTGTATTTTATGTTAAGAAAGGCATCTTGGAGCTATTTCCGCCCCTAATGTTAAGGGGTGGAAATGGCCCTTAAATAATATGTTGTCCATAATTGCTCGGTGCTTTCAGCCCCATTTCTGCATGGATGCAACAGTAAAAATATAGATAGACTGCTCTTTATTATGTACACCAATATAAATCAGGGAAAAAGTTTCTTCGCATTTTTTAAGAAAATTCAAAACATTTTTTAATAAAGTTTATTTACATTTAACTAAAGTATGTAGGTACCATTTTGTTCGATAACTTTTTGCCATCTTGTAGGTAGGGACATGATCCCATTGCTATAGAAATTTTGGGACTTCTGGTCAAAATACCGCGACAAGTGGTTTTGGCAGTCCTCTCGTGATGTTAACCTGACACTGCCTAAAGAATTCTGAAGAGACCGAAACAGGTGGAAATCTGAAGGTGCAAGGTCAGGACTATACGGCGGATGCATTAACACCTCCCAGCCAAACTCTCTTAATTTTTGTCGGGTGGCTAAAGATGGGTGAGGTCTAGCGTTATCATGATGAAAAACCACACCCCTTCTGTTGATTAATTCCGGCCGCTTACTCTCAACTTCTTGCTTTAATCTCATCAGTTGTTCGCAGTAGAGTTCAGAATCAATGGTCCTGCCTGGTGGTAACAGCTCATAATGAATGATGCCCTTCCAATCCCACCACACACACAGCATCACCTTGTTGCGAGTTAACCCGGGTTTCGCCACAGTCTGTGAAGCCTGATCGGCCTTTGACCACGACCTTTTTCGCACGTTCTTGTCATACGTGATCCACTTTTCATCACCAGTTATCAGCTTCTTCAAAAATGGTTCGGTTTTATTACGTCGTAATAAAGAATCACAAATGAGTACACGGTTCATTAGGTTTCTTTCAGTGAGCTCGTGAGGTACCCAAATGTCGAGCTTTTTTGTGTACCCAGTTTTTTTCAAATGCGCCAAAACTGTTTTGTGGTCAATTTCCAGTTCTTCAGCTACGTCGTAACTACTGGTATGCCGATCTTGCTCCACTTTTTCAAAAATGGCATCCATTTTATCCGTAATAGGGCGACCAGAGCGACGTGCATCTTTGACATCAAAATTTCCGGATTGAAAACGGTTAAACCAAATTTGTGCTACTCTCACAGACACTACACTAGGTCCATAAACATCGCAATTTTTTTTCGCGGCTTGCGTTGCTTTTTTATCTTTTTTGTAGTAAAATTTTAAAATGTATCGAATTTCTTCATTAGATTCACTCATCTTGACGGTACGAAAAACAAATGAAAATCACACATTTTCCTAATTTGAATTTGGAATTATGTTCTTTAAAATTTAAACTTTCAATGATACCAAAACCAGCCAGATACAAATAGTATAGCCAAAGAGATTTTATTACAAGTTCATACATACTATAATGCGAAAAGACTTTTTCCCCAACCTTATATTTTTAGATAACCTGCAATCAATATCAGCAATGTGCATCATAACCAGCCTATAATGTTCACACTGCTGGGACACAGACCTCCTCCTCTTCGAGCAGGAGTGGGCTACCACGCGGGCCCAGCGGGGGTTGGTATATCACATGACTTTTAATTTTTGTTTCTGGGCATCCTCACGATGTTTTTCTTCACCGTTTTGTGAGTAGTGATGATGAAATTATTTGCCCGTTTATTAAATATACCTTTTTTGCGTCGTACCTATTAACCCGTCAAATGTCCTTATGAGCCCCCGGGGGATCATAAGAAAAAATGCCCGATTTAAAAAAAAAAATTTTGATTAATTAAATCGTTAATTTTAATCAACCAAAGTTAATTTTAGGCAAAAAGAATTTTTATGATCCAACGGGTGCACACGCGACAATTGGAGCATTTTTTTTTCTCATCAGGGACATTTGACGTTTTAAGAGTTGAAGTTTGAGGCTCAAAAGTGTTATGACATATTATGTATGACGTTTTTGTTACACCTTGTGCATACATTTTGAATTTTTAATGATGGCAGTGACATACTAAACTTAGTTTTCGTAATCATTATTTATGATTCAAACGTCTTCATTGTAGGGTCAAAGTTTTGAAATAATTAAGTTTGAGAAGAAAAATGTTCTCTTAATTTGGGGAAAAGTAGACTATAATATATATTACTTTTTTCTTTTCACATAGCTCTGCATAACCCTCAAAGAAAAGTAGAAATTTTATTATAATCTAGGTAGCTTTCCTTATTAAAAAAAAAACTTAACAAAATGTTTTGAAAATAAAAGTGCATTACCAACCTGCATTTTCCGCACCGCTGTCAAGTCCAGTCAGTCAATCCGAGTCAAGTCACGTCATTTTGTCACACTAGTCACTGTCACCGTCACGTCACTCGTCAGTCATTACCATCGTCTTCAGTCATAATAAAAAAAACACCGTCAAAACATTTATCTCGTCTGTGCTTACGTTCGAAAAAAGAATGACTAGAATTTGAATTTGGCGCGCGAGAATGTCAGTGCGCGTGGGGCCGTCATGGCGTCCGCGCGTAACTGTCGAGGGGGGAGGAACGCGCGCGCTCAAATACTACCACTACTACTCGCAAAATGTCGTAATTATAATTTTAAAAGGTGCATGTTGACATTAGCGAGTGCTACGGTACGATAAACATTATTAAACAATTTGAATTGGAACTGATCAATTCGTTTAAGGGGTTCGATGTTCTTCGGATATCGACTTTTTGCAGCAGATACAGAAAATTTGACATTGCAATATCGGGTTATGAAATCGGTAATCGAGATTTCCCGCGTGAATGATCAGTTGGTCATATTGTTTTTTTTAAATCATCATTCCTAATAGTAGACCGACGCTGTTAACAACTGTATTTAATTTTTTGTCTTGATCAGTACCTATAAATTTTATTTTCAGTTCCTGAACATCCGGTGAGTTTCCGGTTTGACTGGAAGCCGACCCTAATATAAATAGTTTGGAAAGACTAAGCATGATGAACATCAATCTTTTTTGTAGCCAAAAGAAGAGACAGATATGATAATATATGTATATGCTTTTGCATATACCTACATACAACGTGGAGGAGGATCGAAAGGCAACGACTGGTTGTTGTGAAAGCCGACATGAAAACCAATAAGTGAAGTGATTGGACAGGAAAATATAAAGAAAGAAAGAAAAGAAAGAAAATACGTTTATTTGCGGTAAATATGACGCAAAAAAAAATGAAACACTACAAAAATATAAAAAAGCTGGGGAAAATACTGCCGCCATAAGGAAAAAGGACGTATCTACAGAAATGTTAAAATGGAGAAAAAAATTGTTTTGTACTTTAAAAAATAAAAAATTCGCTGTTCGAAGGAAAATAACATTAACAATAACCTTTTATTGCAAAAGTGTAGATTACAGTTTGATCTATCGAAATATAGATGGAAATTTTAATTAAATGTATGTTATATAATAAAAAACTAACATTTTCTTTTTCATTGTAGTAAAAAAAATATAACAAAATACGTTATACTGCAATGAAAAGTCGTATCTAACCACATGCGTCCTTTCAACTTAGTAATTAGTAAAATCGATTTTTGTACATATTGATAACGTGTTCCCAGGTCGTAGCTACCTAAATAGAAAAGACGTTTCTAGCCATTTGCTGTTAGTATTACCTAGCTATATCTATGTATATTTAGTTAATTACTTTTCAGAATCACCTTCTTGCTTATCTTATAGCAGATATGTGTTGTTAGAACATATAATATTCATTTAATAAATTTCTATTGAATAAAACACAGTTATTGGAGTCAGACTTGTATTCTTTCAGAAATACAAAAGAAATTGTGTTATCATAAACTTTGTTACAATAAATAAAATGCTTAATAATTACTGAGTTCCAAAGTTTGTATTCATCCTAATTAGTTACAAAACAATATTACAGCTGTGGAAACTATTTACTTATTATCTGGAAAAAAAAAAACTATCAAAAACCTTTCTGGCTTTCTCATTATATTTTGTTATTTTTAATAAAAAAACAATACCTGAGATAGATCAATTTACTATAGAAGGTTGTATTAATTCAAATTAAAAATAATTTTCGTATTAATTCTAATTAAAAAGAAATCATTATCACAGCTTTGGAAACTGCCTACTATTTAATCAGTACAAACCAAAACAGCTATCACAAACCTCTCTAGCTTTCTCAAAATATATATTTTCATTACAAAATAAAAAGAACAATCAAAGTGTGTGTTACTTCATTCTAATTAGGAGTAATTTATCCTAGCTCTGGATGCTAACTGTAAATCAGTTTTCATAAGCTTGAGTAAGATCAACACTATTATTATCAGTAGGGAAATTATACCAAAATATTTTTCTGGTGTCTGGCATTAAATGTGTAAGTTTTGTATGATTGCTGTATGATTTAGTCACAGAAAGTCCAGCGAGTAATCTTGTTCATCATAGAAGCATGTCTTGTAGCGTATGCCATGGGTGCCTCTATGGAACGTTATTTCACACGTGTCACTTAAATAAGCTCGAGGAGAAGAATTCTGTAATTTATATGATGAGGAACAGTCCTCAAACTTGCAAAAATCTTCTACATTCATCACTTTTACGGCAATATTGATTCTAGTGTTGAGAACTGCTTGGTGAAAGAAAGTCTTCAAAACCATAAATGTGTTTCTTCATCTTCATGGATTGCTCCAATTGGTGATGAAATTCGTCAGCGGCCATGTACGTATGACCTACCACTAAATATTTTAATGTTATTGTTTCTAAATTAATCTCGACTGAATTGATAACATAGAGCAAGTAAGAAAATAAAGTCCAGTTTTTGTTCTGGGCTGCACAGTTGTCTAACCAGATGATAACGTGTTTTAAATCTCTATTTGCGAGTAAAAAGCTCTAAAACAGCTTATTATACCATGTACTTTGTGGCCAGCAATTGCTTCGTGCTATATCGCAGCAAACGTTTGAAAAGTACTTTTATTTCCCTTTATCACCTATTGGCACAAAACTTTCGTTGAATACTATTATTCTCGGGCAAAACATTACAATCTTAAATTCATCAATACATGGAAGCATTATTACTTTCTGTAAATCAGCTGCAAAATAGGCAGTATCTGAATTGATATTGGCGTTATTTTGTTTTTCAACATCACTTTTGTATGACTTCCCGACTTCCTGGGCGCAACTGATGGAACAGTGTTTCCAACCGCGTACCCCGCTTCACCCCACACAACTAACAATACTAAGTTGAAAAGGCACTACTGCCACTTGCGTCCAGCAATTTTTGGTAATACTAACATGAAAAGGCACATCTACGCAGAACCGTCTTTTTTGCTTATGAACATGTAGTAATGACTTTTCATTTTATGATTAAATATACATTTTGTAAACAAATAAGACTCTTCTACTTAAATACGCCTTTTCTACTTATTATACGTCAGAAATGTCTTTCCTACTTAGTAAATATTATGACTTATGGCAGATGCGTCTTATTTAGTAGTAAGAATTAGTAGGTTTTAATTAAGTTAACGCCAATATAAAAATACTGGTAGATGCATCTTTTTTTGCTGATTCCGAATATGTATATAACTCAATTTCGAAAAAAAAGTCAGATACGTTTTTTTTCCGTATGACGGCAGAATATGCGTCACATCCACGCAAAACGGCCATCGCTCAGCATAATACTGCGACTAACGCGATACTGCGATAACGTTGTATGAAGCGGCGACAGTGCCAAAAATAAACAAACGTCAAGGCTGACTTCAAATGCTCATTATAAATGGATAAATCAAGATATTCTGGAAGACTGTTTCATCACAAAGCCAAATAATCATCGTTATGATTTCAGCCGAAACAGGTCTACTGCTGGGCACAGGCCTCCCCCGCGCACCGCGATTTGGGGAGGAGGTTTGCCATACTCGCCACGCTTGGCAGGCGGGCTGGCAATCGCAGTATGGTGATAAAATGCATGGCTGGCTGCTGTCCATTCTCCAGTAAGCCCCTTAGTTACCTCTTACGACACCCACGGAAAGAAATGGATAGTGCTATTCTTTACGTACGGCACCACACTGAACCAAATTTTATGCTTTAAGCGTTTTGTGGCTTCCACCAATGGATGGACTGCGAAAGGACTTATTTAAGTTAATCTATGTATATTCTTTGTTTTAACTCCAGGCTACCGATATATTTTACAAGGATAATGGCAATCTGATGAAACGATTCGGAGCTTTACGACCTTGCTTAATAAGTCTGCAAATTATTGCATCTGCCGTTCATCTCACTAAGTGAATGGTCGTGAGTCGATGTCTTGGCACGGCGCCGGTAGATCCGCGTGACATTATGACCTTTTATCTCTGCGGGGCCAAGTGCTAACTATAAGCGGATGTTTTCTTTCACCTTTTGAATCAAGCTATAAATAATGAATGGATGTGTGAGCAGATGAAAGGGATTCTCTCTTAGATCTTGATGCTTTTAAATGGGCGAATATTTTCTTTTAAATCTTTAAAGTTTTACTAGTGTTAGAGGTGTTTGAAGTATTGCCAACACCTAAACAGGTCTGGCACGAGCAACACAGATTATTTGATGGAGAGTCAGATGACAGGGCTTACGATTAGTGTGTAGAATTTTTCAGTTTTCAACGTCACAATGAGGATGACGTATCAACCCTTATGTCAAAACTGAAGAACATCAGGACAAATTTAAATTCAGAAATCATAACGAGAGATGCTACTGTCTCTGCCAGGGTCACGAGATTTGTTCGAAAGAGATACCACAGCCTTGGCATACGGGTAACTGAAGGAACACGGGTGGTCAGTAAAAGTCTGACACGCCCTCTCGCCCTCCCCCCAGAGCAGGAGACGTCATTTGATGATTTCCCACACATAAAAAAAAAAGATGCTACTGTCAAGATTCTGGAATTATTCCTCATTTCCTAGACACGCTAGAAGAAAAATGTTCTGCTTTCAAATCAGGTTGGATATTACTGAACCAAAGTGAACAGACAGTGGACAATTTGGTGTGTGGTGTTTCATACTTGCGACTGTACACCTTAACATTAGTCTTAAAAATAATAATCACTTCAGTCACTTCACTTCAAGCGTCGCTTTCGTTTATATGAAAATTACATAGCGGAATCAAAACTCCCTCTCACAGATAGGAGGTACGTGGTCCAGCAGTGCGAACATTATAGGGCGTTTATGCTATGCTTATGCGATCAAAAAAGTCGCGTATTTGCGTTATTACCTACTCAGGTAATAACGGAAATACGCGTAATCGCGTATTCGCGCGACTGTCTCTTTTGTTTAAGGTTGTCAAATGAGTAAAAAGAAATAGGACGTAAGTATCTAATTAGCTAACTCGCCATATGTTTTTTTTTTTTAAATTAGCCTTTCACATGCGATAAAAGCCTGGAACAAGATCCAGAAAGTCTTTTCTCGCGTTATCTTGAACCAGTTTTCGCGGTACGCGATCAGGGTTATCTCGCCGCCGCTTCCTGGGCCATAATTAGATAATATTTTGTACTTACTAAAAGTGATGCAAGATCTATAAAGATGTTGCTGGACTGGGTGCCCTTCTGTCTGCGCACATAAATGTGCACTATAATATCTCCCGCACCGATGGCTAGTCTATGATGACTTTGGCCGCCATGGCCGAAATACTGCCTGTAGGACTACTATAATACAATGGAAAAACTAAATAGGTATCTCCATAAGGCAATAAGATAATAAAATTTTCTCAAGAGTTACGCTTTTAGGAAGATTCCCATTTATGGAAGAATGCGTCAGTAGCAGATGGTCTTCAAACCAATCGGTTAGACCATAATTTATCACCACTTTCACGATCTCAGACGTCCTTATTTAGCCACAGTCAATAAGGCTATCTACTTTAGTCATAATAGTCACATTACATTGTTTCTCCTCCTACAGAGATGCAATAAAAACTGCTGTAAATGACCTGGATTGAAACATCACGTCGGGTCTATGTAACACAACATTTCTTTTTTTTGTTGTCGTAAATCATTGGATGGCAGTGGCCTGTGACTGCAATGTTACTACACTGCGGTCTGTTGTGGGTTAATGTCAATTATGTGATAGATCAACGGCAATGGCGCTGGTTGATCTACGAGATTTCCATGATTAGTCCGTAGGCGGGGTGTGCGGTCTTTCAATACGTAGGTGTAATCGACTGCACGTCCGTGGTAAAATTTTGACTTTGATCAGGCCTTGCGAGTAGGAAGTTCAATAGAATAGGAAAGTATCGGTTTCTTATCAGAGAAGTACGACGTTGCCCGGAACCAGATTGAATCGCTACAAAATGAGAAGAAAGAGGACAAAAAACGGATTATTGCGCTGTCTGCATAGTAGTAGGACTGCACTTATGCGCAAAAGTGTTTTTTGCATGGCTCCCATAATTTATAATAAATTACCGAAGATTTGGAGGGAGCTTAATAATTTACAATTGAAAAAACAACTAAAGTCATTTCTAGCCGAGAAAGCGTATTATAATATTAATGAATTTCTGACAGAACCATGTATTTTGACATAGATTTTTTTATTTTTTTTTGATTTTTATTGTTGACATTCATAATTTCTTACAGTTTGCTAAATTTAAGGTACATTAATGATATAGACTGGACTACCTAAATGATTAACAATCTGATTATAATTAATATTTGCACGCCATAATATGTGGCAAACATGTCTGAACTTATATTTCTTTTATGTTATCCTGCATGCACGTTGTAATTTCTGTATGTGTACACATGTTTGGGCAAATAAATTTACTTTGACTTTGACTTTGAGGAAAAGGTAGATTTTTTGGAAAGAAAAACCTGTTCAGCAACAATAATTGAAATCCGAAATGTACCAAGACTGATCTCCGACCAGAGTAAATTTGAGGGAAAAGAGGACCTTAGCAATTTTATGTCTAAGTTGGGCAAGACTGTTGATGCTGAGATCAAGGATACTGACATCAAAGACATCTACAGAATAAAGCCACATGAAAAATCGAATAGCACAGGTACTATCATTGCCGAATTTTCTACAGTACTAGGGAAAGAAAAGGTTCTAGTGGCTACAAAAAAATTCAACAAAGACAAAGAATTAAGTGATAAGCTACATACTGAACATCTTAGTTTGAAAGGGGAAAGGAAGCCCATCTATGTGTCTGAGAGTGTCACTAAAAAGACTGCCAGATTATTCTCTCAATCCGTGAATTTGCCAAAAGTAATGGCTACACATGCTGGATTTTTCGTGGAGCAGTTTATCTTCGTCTCGATAATAATGATCGCGTGCAGATCAAATCAGAGCGCGATCTTGCTAGTATTCAAAGTAAACCATAACTTTCAGCATTTTTACCTTTTTATAATTTTGGTTTGTATAATTCTAATTATTTTATTTTATGTTATTAGCTTTAAACGATAATTGTATCACTTTTGAATGTACACTCACCTACAAAAAACAAAAAAATACACACAATTCCATCAATCACTTTAGACCACACCACTACAATAAACACAATCTTAAAATATATGTCCAAACAAATATTAATACACATAAGACAAACAAAACCATCATACCGAGACACTACACACATTTTAAGCAATGGCTAGCATGGACAAGTGTTTCTTATTATTTAAAAAATGGCTGCAGCGTGTGAATCATTACAAACACTACAAGAAGTAGATAACATACAGCTTGCTAAATCGATCACATGCGACTGTACAGAACACTGTACTACTGTACACAACCACACACACACACACACACACACACACACACACTGTACTATAATTTCCCAGAACATTAGAGGCATTTGTTGCAATTTCGACGACTTTTTACTTACATTATCTAGTCTTAAATTTGAAACAGACACCATAATATTAACGGAATGCCAACTAAATTTAAATAAACCTGTTCCTCAACTTGAAAATTACAATTGCTATTATACCACAAATCTTTCAAATAAAAATGATGGAGTCGTCGCGTACGTGAAAAAATCTTTAAAACATAAAGTTACAGAAGTCAAGCTCTTACACGCACCTTGTCTTCATATCGAGGTTCTAAATAACATTGTCTTTGGTGTATATAGATCCCCAGCAAATTTAAGTGCAGATAATTTTATTGACTCTTGACTTACATTTGGAATCACTAAATGTACAAAAAAGAAACATTGTGATCACAGGGGATATTAATATTAACTTGAGACCCAGGGAAACTGAACAATACTACGAACATAAAAATAGAATAAATTACCTAACTATCTTATCGTCTTACGTAATTCTGGCCGGGCATACACTACCCACTAGAGAAATGAATTGTCTCGATCATTTTATGCTAAAAATTAATCCGAAAAAAAACTCTGCATTTATAGCTATCTTACGCACTACCACTACAAACCACTATACCACCTTCCTTTCTTTGGTGAAAATAAAAGACCGAATCGCTCCATATAAGACTAAAACAACTATAGATTTTGACAGTGCTCTCCTATATTTGCAAAATAAAATTTTTGCTGAACTTCTATTTATTGATGATCCAAATGTGGTTATAATCTCTTTAATAGAAAAAAATTGTGAATCTTTGACTGCTAATACACGCACTATTACCATACCAAGCAGTAAACGTTTACTAAAACCCTGGATTACTCAGGGTATTCTGAGATGTATTCGGAATCGTAATGCGTTACAGAAAAAGGCACGAAATGATCCTCACAATGAAATTGCCAAAATGACCTATACGCGGTATAGAAACTATTGCAATAATCTTATAAAAAAGTTAAAAAGAAAATATAATAGGGTACAAATTACTAACGCCATAAAAAATAATAGACTTCTTTGGAAAAATATCACTTATACTAATAAATCACGAACAGAAAACTCAGAATTATTGCAGGTTAAATCATCTCCCACAGAATCCGCTAACTTTATTAACAAATATTTTGCAAGTATAGGCAGAGATCTGGCCCAAAACATAACAACTGATACTAATTTTAGCAAACTCCTTAGTAATACACCATCACACATAAGCTCAATGGTACTTCTAGATACTGATCAACATGAAGTTTGTACCACGCTTATGAATCTACGATCTGACAGAGCCCCCGGATGGGACAATATACCCACTTGCTTCTTAAAACTTGCTAAAAATGAAGTTGTGCCAATTATCACGCATCTTGCCAATCTATGTTTTCAAAAAGGTACGTTCCCTGCCCCATTAAAAAAATCTATTATTACACCTGTGTATAAGGGTGGTGATAAAGACGATGTGAATAATTATCGACCTATTTCCGTCTTAACTGCGATTTCAAAAATTATAGAAAAACTGTTAAATACTCGCCTCTTGCAGTATCTAAATAGATTTGATATTCTGTCCCCTTCTCAATATAGATTTAGGCAAAAAGTCAACTGAAGATGCTGATAGCACTAAGTTCTTTAGTATCCGAACAACTCGATAAAGGAAATAAATGTATGGCTGCCTTTCTGGACCTAAGAAAAGCCTTTGACACCGTCTCTATTCCCATTCTTTTACACAAGCTTGAGGCTATTGAAATTCGTGGAATACCACTGACAATCTTTAGAGATTACCTTTCTGGTAGAACACAAAAAGTGAAAATTGGACAAATTGTTGGTGAGGATGCAGATGTATCATACGGAGTACCACAAGGAAGTCTACTAGGACCTACGCTCTTCCTAATTTACATAAATGACCTCTGTAGCATGAGAATTAATAATGCTAAAGTATTCTCGTACGCAGATGATACAACTGTCGTCTTCTCAGGGAAAACATGGAATGATGGTAAGAACAGTGCAGAAGAAGGACTAGCTCTTGTTGCAACGTGGTTAAAAAAGAATCTGCTTACCCTGAATACAAGTACAACCAACTTCATTTGCTTTAATATTTACAATCAGCTTCAACCAGATAAAGAATTTAATTTAAGAATCCACACGTGCGACATTACTACCGTTAGAACTTGCTGCAATTGCCCTACTATTCAACAAGCTACCCAAGCAAAATATCTGGGAGTGATTTTTGACCAGCGTCTTTCCTGGTATCCTCAACTGGAAAAAGTCATGAGTAGAGTACGAAAACTGATCTGGATATTTAAAAAGCTGAGATATGTTGTACCAAGGACAATAAATGTAAATAAAAATAAAGACAATCAAAGAAATCTATTAAATGAAATTTATGTATCTTTGGTCCAGTCTGTTTTAGTTTATTGCATAACTGTATGGGGTGGAGCAACAAAATCTAGTTTTCTAGAGTTGGAACGCGCTCAAAGAGCGATACTTAAAGTGATATACTTCAAAAAAAGAATATTCTCCACTGAAAAGCTCTACAAATTATGTAATCTGCTGTCAGTGAGAAAATTGTACATCCTTCTTATCATCCTTAAAACGCACCAAGAGACGCCATATGATCCTAAAATACTAGAAAAAAGCACTGCATAGTAAATGTTCCCTTAACTAAAACAGAATTTGCCAGCAGACAGTATCAAAAACGTTCAGCCTTTTTATACAACAAAGTTAATAAACTTATATACATATATGATAAAAAGAAAATTTAATGCAAAAAAGATTTAATAATATGGTTACACAATTTAAATTATGATGATACAGAGTTACTTTTGAAACGGGTGACTTAATAATTTATATATGTAGTGATGCTATTAGCTTATTTAGTCACACCATGTACAATCAAAATCTCCTTCTCTCTCTCACACACACACACACACGCACAAGCACACACACACACACACATACTTAGACAAACCATCACACTCACATCACATACAATCACACTCAAGCATATGTACAAAAGATCGTATTTTCTTTCTTACTTTTTTTTTTTTTTCTCTCTTTTGTTATTTGTATACATATTTAGAATGCAAGGGAAGAGCGGAGCCTTCAACTACAGGTATTTCTATGCCTAAATGGAGACTCCTCGATATGCAATGTAAGCTAAAATGATATGTAATAAACTTATTTTATTTTTTAAATTTTTTATTTTATACTAGCTTTTGCCCGCGGCTTCGCCCGCGTGGATGTCGGAAATTATCGCAGGAGGACGTACTACCGGGGTTAATGTATTGAATGCATTAATCCAGGTTATATAGGTAATAAGAGAGCAGTTGAGTGAGAACAGTGGTGGCTCAGTGGTATCAGCCCCGACTTACGAATTGTAGGTCGTGGGTTCGAACCCAGGCAGTCGCTTTACTTTGTGTAAATATTTTCATCAACACTGCTCTCAAAACGGTAAAGGATAACATCGTGAGGAAACCGGCATGTCCTAGAACCAAAAATTCGAAGACATGTGACATCTACCAACCCGCACTGGGCCCGCGTGGTAGATTACGGCCCACTCCCTCTCACCGAAAGGAGGCCTGTGTCTCAGCAGTGGGAATAATAATAGGCTGATTATATATAGGTAATAAATACTATCGATCATAGGAATTATAGGAATAGTACTTTTGCCAGTGGCTTCGCCCGTATAGTTGTCAGAAAATATCACCTGGGAACCTACTACCGGGATAAAGTATCCTTTATGGTAAGTATCCAGGATAACCAAAAATCCAAATCCATCCAAAAATCTAAACATGTAAGCCATTTTTCGCGGTCTCTTACTTGGAATATTACAATTAGATTTATTTTGAGTACTTCGAACACACATGATATTCGCATTTACTATGAAGCCCAAGTAATATGAATTACAATCCTATTAATCCTGCACTACCCGACCGTTACCAAGCGAGACGGCCGGACGCGGGACGGCCCGCTAGCCGCTCTGCGGCGATTTTATTATAATCTCTGATATCTTCTAAAATATAAATTTTAATGATATACTGTAAAGGGCAATTTTGATCTACATGAAATGCACAATTTATTTAAGGTACTTAATTGGATAAGGATTAATGCTGTATTGCTTAAAATCGCATTCATAAATAAGCCATTATTTCTCGTAAAAAGTAAAGGATAAAAATGGTTATTATGGGTTATCCCTAAGAGTTAGACATATACCATCGCGGACTTTTTTGTAGAACTTTTTAAGGTGTACAATACTGTAGTACATTATTTTGAGCTATTTCGTAGGGTTCAGCCAGCGTTCGCAATGTAAGCGCAAAAAAATGTGTTTATTTATGACATCACATTAGAAACCTCTAAAATTATCAGCGTTTCATTACTATATTATGCATGTTATATACATATAAACCTTTCTCTTGAATCACTCTATCTATTAAAAAAACCTGCATCAAAATCCGTTGCGTAGTTATAAAGATATAAGCATACATAGGGACAGACAGACAGACAGCGAAGTGACTTTATTTTATATAATATTGGGTTGGCCAGAAAGTCTTTATCGTTTTTATAGTTTTATTTTAATATATGTTGTACAATATAACAATGAAGATTAATCGACAATATATGCACCATCATTATCTATTATTTGTCGCCAACGTTCTGGTAGAGAATGGATACCGTCCTTCCAAAATTTCTCGGACTGAGATTCGAATATAATTGCGAGGTTTGATTCGAGGTCTACTCTTTCATCGAATTTTTTGTCCCTTACGAAGTTCCCAAGAGAGCGGAAAGATAATAATCGCTTGGAGCGAGGTCCAGTGAATATGTTGCATGAGGTAAAACTTCCCATCCAAGTTGTACAATTTTAAGCTGTGTCTTTTTTGCAACATGAGGGCGGGCATTATCATGTAACAATATTACTCTTTCAATTTTTGGATTAAATTTTTCTATTTTTTTAGACAGTCTTTTTATTTGTTGTGTGTAGACATCTGTGGTAATCATTGTACTATCAGGAAGAATTTCCCAATGATATATCCCACGAACGCCCCACCATACACTGAGCAGTACCTTTTTCATGTGTATGTCGGTTTTCGGCTCTGGTTTTGGTTTTTCATGACTGTTAACCCATTGTCGCTTTCGGGTATAGTTCACATAAAGGCACCACTTCTCATCCCCAGTAATAATATTGTCCAGACAATGAAAATGACGTTTTCTCGATAAAAGTTGTATACAGCAGTTTACTCTTTGTTGACGATTGGTATCCGACAGATCACGAGGAACCCACTGACCTAACTTAGAAACTTTTCCAATGGTGTGAAGGGCGTTTTCAATGCTTGACTTAAAGCATCCTACCCTTACTGCAAGAGAACGTGTTGTTTCGTATGGACTTGCTTCGATAAGAGAACGCACGAGGTCCAAATATACTTCCGTTGGTCGGCCAGTCCTCAAGTAATCGTCAAGACTGTAATCACCTTTTCGAAACCGTTGGAACCACACTCGACATGCCGACTCAGAGATTATATTAGGTCCGACTGCATGCACTATATTTCGGTATGCTTCGGCTGCATTATGGCCCAACTCAAATTCATAAAGCAGCGCCTGGCGCACATGTAATTCGATTTTCGGCATTTTTGTAGTATGTGTCTAAAGCGATTTCAATCAAACATAACCAAAGTGCAGCTTGCATCGGCCCACTTATATAGCTGTATTCGAAAACTTCTAGAACCTTCGAGATTTTTCTAAACAGTTCACGTAAAATATCGACAAAGACTTTTTGGCCAACCCAATATATATGTAATGATTTGCCCGCGGCTTCGCCCGCGTAATGTCGGAAATTATCGCAAGAGGACGTATTACCGCGGTAAGAATGTAAGTATTAATCCATGTTATACATACATAAAATTACGCCTTTTTCCCATGGGGGTAGGCAGAAACTACGGAACGCCACCTGCTACGATCCTTACATATCTTGTGTGTTTGATGTACTTAAAATAAAACTAATACTATTCAGAGTAAGAAGACTGCGACATAGGGCTGGATTGAATTGAATATAAGTCTTCCTGGTTTTTCTTAACGCTCCTATTCTACCTATATAAACACACAGTTATTTACCAGACACCAAATTAAACATTGTTATAAGAATAGTACTTTGGCCAGTGGCTTTGCCCGTATAGCTGTCGGAAAATATCACCCGGGAAACTACTACCGGGATAAAATATCAATGGTATGCTATATATGTTAAGTATCCAGGATAACCAAAAATCCAAATCCATCCAAAAATCTAAACATCTAAGCCATATTTCGCGGTCTCTTACTTGGAATAATACAATTAGCTTTATTTTGAGTACTTCGAACACACATGATGATATGCATTTACTATGAAGCCCAAGTAATATGAATTACAATCCTACTAATCCTGCACTACCCGTCCGCTACCAAGCGAGATGGCCGGACGCGGAACGGCCCGCTAGCCGCTCTGTGGCTATTTTATTATAATCTCTGATATCTTCCAAAATATTCATTATAATGATATGCTGTAAAAGGCAATTTTGATCTACATGAAATGCACAACATATCTAATGTATTTAATTGGATAAGAATTAATGCTGTATTGCTTAAAATCGCTTCGTAAATAAGCCATTATTTCTCATAAAAATTTAAGGATAAAAAATGGTTATTGTGGGTTATCCCTAAGAGATAGACATATACCATTGCGGACTTTTTTGTAGAACTTTGTAAGGTGTACAATAATGTAGTACATTATTTTGATCTATTTCGTAGGGTTCAGCCAGCGTTCGCAATGTAAGCGCAAAAAAATGAGTTTATTTATGACATCACATTAGAAACCTCTAAAATTATCAGTGTTTCTTTACTATATTATGCATGTTATATACATATAAACCTTCCTGTTGAATCATTCTATATATTAAAATACCCGCATCAAAATCCATTGCGTAGTTTTAAAGATATAAGCATACATAGGGACAGACAGACAGCGAAGTGACTTTATTTTATAATATGTAATGATAATGATATGTAAAGAAGATAAAGAAGTGGAAGTGAGCCGCCCATGTTTGTCGAAGGATCTGCTGGGGTGTTTTTGGCGTCACTTTTCTTCCCAGCTAAAGCACTATGAAGTGGTGAAGGGCGGGCGTTATGGAGGACTGTCTTATATTACTTTGGCGTTCAAAAAGTGCGAATTTTTTTTTTTCGCTTGCTGGCCGCAAATGACGAGCGGACGATTTTTGGAGAGGAGAACGTGTATCGGCAAGCGTAGTGTGGGCCCATTAGCTGGATGGACCGTCCAATAGGGGTGGGATTGATTGGGTGCGGAGGGCAGAAGACAAGGTGTTGGGGCGCAGCCTCGTAGAGGCCTGTATCTAGCATAGGACTGCGTTAGGTTGAGTTATTTTTGTTTAACTTTTAAGTAAATATATTGAAGATGTTGTCATAAATTAATGCAGATTTAGGAAGAGACGGGATGATTAGACAATTGCAAAATTAAAATATAAAATTAACTATAAGTACTAGACATTCTCTTTGGTGTCCGTATTTCATCGCTTTTTAGTGCTAAGTAACAAATAATAATAAAGTGGGTAAGCAAGTTGTAAAAGTTTTAAGTCTCTAAAAGCGAATAGAGAACGAAACCATCAAATTATATTGCTAATAAAATTTTGTTACTTATTGAAATCGCAAAGATGTGGTGAGAGTTTGTGAGAAATCGATAAACTGCAATACGGATTTAGTAATTTTTATCATATTTAGCTAACTGCTTCGACCCAATATGTATGAATAAATTTCCCATGTGCGTCACAATACTCTATCCCCCACCATTCGCATCCAGTCGTTCCCAGCCTCCTTTTGAAATAGGACCTGGATGGTCTCTGGAGAGCGTCCAGGCGTCCTTACTACGCTTGCTAAAAACGCGGTCTCCATTCCAGGGCAATCATTACAAAATTACAAATATCGACCCTAGGATCTCTTTGAAGACAGCTGCGCAGGCCACCACTAACTAGACCAATAATACAAGCCGTTCATAACAGTATATCTTTAAAAAAGTTTTATCTCCACATAAATGCTATTACTATGATAAAAACGTCGAAATGAGGAAAAAAAATCCAATTCTATTGAAAATTGTTTCTGCAAACGAATAAAACATCTATCTTTTTCCAATAACAATAACAGTATTACCGAAGTTTAGTGAGCACAAGGTTAGCAAAAAGTTTAAAAACATAACACCGCACTTCCGCGGTCGGTTAAAAACTGGCCGTTGAGTTGCAACTGACCACTCACTGTGGTTTCGATCTATTTCTTTAATCGTGTTACGTCGATTACGGAACAAGAGTTTTTTATTATTTTAATTCATAATATTTATCTTATAGCTTTAAACGAGCAATTCTTGTATATATATATATATAATCTGAATCTCCGAAATGGCTCCAACGATTTTCATGAAATTTAGTATACAGGGGGTTTCGGGGGCGCTAGCTAGGATACATTTTTATAAAATGTCGTTTTATTCGTGTTTTCAATGACCAACTTTATCGATAATCAACTTGAACATAAACTTATTATTTTAAACACAATTTACCAAAAAATACCGAGCGAAGCTCGGTCATCTAGATATTAATGTCATAATGATTCAATATCAGCTGCAGAGTAATGTTTTTTGTTTTTTTGATTGATAACATCACACAAAAAGATAAAACACTTTAGGTATCCTAGATAGGTTCCTACTGCGTTTGCCAAAGAGCTATAATGCATCCATAATACTCATACCGGCAATGAAGTAAATTGCTGACCGCTGATGTATTTATGAGCAAACGCAATTGCTGAGCATGAGCTCCCGAATTCGATTCCAAAGTGATTTTGGGTTTTGTCATCAGAAATTCCTTAGTAGCAAACCGGAGTCTGGATTTGTGCCCAGTTTGGCAATTAGCTCGCTCCCTATTACATGGACTTAAACATAACTGGCGAAATGTGGGTATACTATAGGTACACCTCTGCCCAACGCTTCGGGGATTAGTAGCGTGAAGTTATGTGTTTGCAAACAAAAGGACAGTAACAAAAAGTAAATTACATGATTTTGTTTAGTAGTTCGAGCTAAAAATATGTGAGGAACTTATGGGAACAAGATTTAAAGCCCAAAAAGTTAAAATAAATAGTTTTATATCCATATACATCATTCAAATCAATTTTCCAAGAAATAGATCTAGAATCTAGAAATGGAAAACGCGTATCAATTTCTTCATTCAACGCAATTTGTGAGAGTCGAGTGAGGGAAACTGGTTTCCGTTATAGCCTCATAGTTGTTAGATGCCTTGGAAATGTTTGCAAAACCTACAGGGTACGTATAACTGATGCCCAACGAGATTTATGTGACATGAAAGGATTTCTGATGATGTCGTGGACAGCCGTTGGTCCTGGCACTAAAACTATGCCTTTATCCAGCCCATAACTGCCAAGAGATACCATGTACTCATTTGATATTTTCCAGACTAAAACCTACCTTTCCAGTTAGGAAACACGGTTCAGCAGCTAGCACCAGTTCTTCCGGACTCCCCATACCTTACAGTTCATTGATATTAATCTTTTTTACCGGGAACTTTTCTATTTAACGAGCGCATAGCAAGGAAGTGTCATGCGATGTGCGCACGCGACTGATACGTAACTGATAAACGCAATTAATATTGTATACCCATCTCTTTTTATGTTTGCAGTTAGAGGGAGATAGGTGCAGTTTTCACTTGATTGCTTTGTCATGTGGGGTTTTGTTTGCTTTCAGTAGTAAATTATTGTTTTTGACGAGGAAGTATACAGTAACACGTCAATATCGTCATGGAAAATTTCAGAGAATAGGCTCATCGTTATGACGACTTTTTCCATAAACTAACTGTGCAATGTTGTTAAAATTAAGCATTTACTCACTAAAGTATTTACTTTAGTGAAATACTTGCATACATACATATGCACATAAACCCACGCCTTGTTCCCATGGGGATAGGCAGAAACTACGGAAAGCTACCTGCTATGATCCTTACATATTTCTTTTGCCTCGTTTAGGTTCATACAATTGATCATTCACACACGCCGGTTGCGAGTACTAGGCACCTGACTTTTCTGAAGAACATCACCAATGAGGTCACTATATGTCCTCCTAGGGCGTCCCCTCCCGGTGTTTCCCGGTGTGAAGACTTCTGGATAAAAATATTAACTTTTTCCCATGGGATGTCAACTTGCATTTCAAAAGAAAACGTAATTGATATCAAAAAACTTACAGGCTGATTCACTCTCATAAAAATGTACCTAAACCAAGTTCATTGGACGGACATAGAGCTCGAATAAAAGGTATACATAAGACTTTCATTGTAATACCTGTGTTCACAAATAAATATTGATTGATTGATCCATTGTGGCCGGTATATAAAGTGAAATTAGGCTTATGTAAGTTATTTTGTAAAAAGACAAAAAATCTTTTTAATAAAAAATTAACCGAAGAAAAACACATAAAAAACAAAAATAAAATAAACCTTTTAAGTCTTGGGTGTGCAATAATGAACTATTCAAGTCACACGTATCGTTATGTACAGACGCCAGCATTACAAACTACTCGAAACTGTCAAATTTTCCCGATCAATCTTGAACCTTATATTATAGCGATAAAGTTGAAAACCCATTAAAGAAATTTGACAGTTTGTACTAGCTAAGTACTGGCGATAGTACAGATACTATTAAAGCACACCATTGATCTTAAACCAATTTATCCCCAGCCTGTCATTATTTTCTCGTGTTCATTTTTTGTCATCACATCCGCAGTGAAAGTTTATTTCAATACACGGAGTTATAACGCGAAAGTTGTGTGATCTCGGCAAATACTCGTATTGTGTTTTATGCTTATATAAGTGTACTTTGGCGACCATCCAATGTGTGGTGGATATTGTTGTGATCGGAGGTAAAGATACGTAAAAGGCCTACGACTCCGGCGCACCCTGGGTAATAAGTGTTGGGTTCTATCAACCTTGCTTATTTATTATGTTTGTAAAGCAGTTACTGATCAAGATATTATGTTAGGTTAGGTTAAAAATGTTTCAGTATAGTTTTGGATCTAGGTAAAGTGGGAAATAGGGAGTGTCCTAACTCAAAATCCGGTTCAGATCAGTATACATATTCATATTTAAGATCAGGAAATTGTACTTATATGACACATCTCGTATTTATTACCAGAAATCATATGATTTATTGATGCTCTTAATTATTTAAGTTCTGATGCACTTATCTGGCAGACCGGTTACCGGGTATTCAGAAGCCTGAAAGTCTGACAACCGGTTAAGTTCGATTGTCAGACATTCGGGCTTCTGGATAAAGATACCGCTGGGTAAGCCCAGACGTATCGTTTTACCCAGTAATTGAGTTGTGGGGGTCAGATAGGCAGTCTCTCCATGAAAAATACTGGTTTTCAGCTGCATCCGTTAGACTGCAAGCTGACCCCAACATAGTGCAGCAAAGATTGTATGACTCAACCGTTAAAAAGTTCCGAAAATTTTGAAGCACTCTTTTAGTTTCACTCCAACGTACCTTAACCAAACAATCGGAAACCAGGAACCAAAATCGGGCGTGAAAAATCGTAAATTATTTTTACATAATCCAGTATTGCATCAGATATACTCATCTGCACGACACCGCGTGTCAAGCGGCAATGTTCTGGGAACTGCACGATATGCTGCGTGACGCAAGAGATGATACTTAAGTACTAACGACTGCATAGCACTGCAGTGATGCTGCAAACATAGTTCTGGTATTTGGTTTATTTTCTTGCTAGAAATTTAGGTACAGAAGTTGCTAGCATTTTTAAAGACGGTTCTGAAAGGCTCTCTGGTTAGTTGTTGTGATTTTTGGTATGTATTACAGGAAGTAATTATTCTAAAATATTTACATCACTCTTATGCTTTTTTTTTTTTTTTTTTTTCAGGATGGGAAATCATCAAATGACTTCTCCCGCTCTGGGCGGAGCGGGAGTGCGTGTCAGACTTTTACTGACTAAAACCCACCCGTGTTCCATCAGTTGCCTATGTGCCAGGGTCACGGTATCTCTTTCGAACAATCACGCGACCCCGGCAGGCATCGGTTCTAGTAGACCCCTACACTGCTGCTGACATCTCTTTGAGGCGCGCGTGGAACACTGCGCGCCGTCGACCCGAGCCTGGTCCTTACCGGGCGGCGAGCTACCCATTGCTCGCCACCCGCAAGCTCGCGCCTACGGTGGCCGGGAGTCCGCAATCGACTCCCGACGCCCGGGGCGTCTCCTCCTGCGGCGGCTAGGGGCGTGAGGGCGCAGAGACTGCCACTCCCTCACGCGCCCCGCCTCCTCCTTCACGAGCATTACTGCTTCGCAGAAGGAGGTGACGGCTTCCCATTCCCTCTCGCTCCGTACCATGGCTCGCACCAGGGCCGGACGCGAGAGGTCGCCGCCGCCGATCGCCTCCACGAGGACACGGCGGTGCTCCGCCCAGGCAGGGCACACCTCCACCGTATGCTCCACCGTGTCCTCCAGACGATCCTCGCAATGGAAACACCCGGACGTATCCTCCCGCTTTATCCTGAACAGGAACCCACCGAAGCACCCATGCCCGGTGAGAACCTGCGTCAGGCGGAAGGTGAGGACGCCGTGACGCCTCTCTATCCACTCCTCAAAGAGGGGACTTACCGCCGCAATTGTGGCGTGCCCAATCACTCTTATGCTAAGTCTTAAATACTGTGAGGAAGGAGATTTGCAGGGCCAACATAGCTAGAGCACGTATAAGACAAGTGGTGGAGGCGGAGAGGTGAATGCTTACACGAGGAAAAAGATAAAAATAAAGAAGAATGCATTTTCCCAACCGTGAAACACAATATTGGCTAACAAAAACAAAAAATGTTAATAAGCAATAATATGTACAAGTATATAATATAAAAAGAAAAGAAATACGTCTGAATTGTTGCCGATAGGAATGCCCAAAAGACTGGCAGCATTGCCGCGTTGTGCTTTATCTTTAGCCATAAAATATGCCAGCCCTCTGGTCACGTGAAGAGTCGACCAACTGCCTGCCAATGACACAACAAAATTCTGCAACCCACTGTCTGTTATGATTAGTTAGCGGAATTGACATCAGCCTATCAAGATTAGACAACAAATTTATAGGTTCTGAAAGAATCTTCGAGGTCATTACGGAACAACTAATAATCCTAATGCTATGCATTTTGAAAATTCAACAAACTCATTCACTATTCAATGAGCATTCTGTTAATTTTGCTCTGTTGCTTCTAAATTACTTGAAGACCACATATTTTTTTAATTGCCCTAAAAATTAGGACACAAAAAAACGTGCACCACCGCGGGTATTGCGTAACAAACTAAAAGTACGAATGACTTTCATTTTGACAGTCCAACAAAATTCACTGCGTTATTCATGTTGTGGAACACATGAAGTTTCCAAACACATGAATCAGTGGATTAGAAATTTCCTGTAAAATCCGTCATATTGTGGTAGCAAGTATGGTTATTAACTTCTCTCTTCTTTCTATGATAACTTGATAAGATACCAATTTCACTGCAATGGGGTTATTACAGGCTAACAACACTAACTTCTACTGATAAGTCATATTCTGATCTACGGTTAAGCAGTTGTACGAACCTTTATATGGTATACCAGTACATTTTATTTACGATCTCCGTGCAAAATGTCACCTAAATCCGCCCAAGTGTAAAGTAATAAGATTCGTTTAATTTGTTATGTCGAACTGCCTCGTTGGTCTCGTGGTCGCAAGCGCGACTGCTGAGTTTGGGGTCCTTGGTTCGATTCCCAGGTTAAAATTCAAAGTGTTACTGGGTTTTTCCATTAGGAATTTCTTAGTAACAGCCCGGAGTTTTGAAGTTGGCGGTGTGATACCCCAGAGCTTTGGAAAGCATTGGTCCTACGCCGGATCTCTCTCCGGTCGTGTCGGATTGCCGTCCCATCGGACTATGAGAGGGAAGAGTGAGTGGGCACTCACTTGTGTCGGAATATATTATAGCGCACACATTTGGGCACTATAATATATCCCGTGCCGATGGCTAGTCTATGTTGAGATTGGCCGCCATGGCCAAAATACGGTCTGGAGGACTATATGTCAAAGTTGAAATACGTAACTATTAGAATTTGATTCTTGTATATAATATATTCTTCTATAAAGTGCTCTTGGGGTATGATTAGATCGTGGTAAGTGATGAAAGTTTCGATAAAATATCATTTGAAATCTCTTCACTTTTTCCACTGGTGTCGGCCCCGCCTTATGTATAAGGGCCTGCCTACAGGCCCTTATTTTGTGTGTTTAATTTCATCACCACTGAAGGAAAACACCGTGAGGGAAAGCATCATGGAACTGAAAAATTCGAAGACATGTGAAATCTGCCAACCCGCACTGGGCCGCTGTGGTACCTGTCTACATGGTACCTGTCATAGAAGGAGTCGACCATAATCCATCCCGGCCTCTGTACCAGCAGCGGGAACATTATACTCACTACAGAGGTTGAGTGACCAATACACCCTGTTCGTAATACCTCAATAAGATTATAAAACATGCATTTTAATGTAAGAAGGAAACACAGTATACTACATGTATGGTCAAGCAACCTACTCACAATGCCAAAAATCTGTAAATATATACCTAAATCCAGAATCGATAATCAATCATTATGTAAATCTTGTCTTGAAGAAAGTTGTAGAGTCAACTTAAACACGCGACAACATTGATTCCAATTAGGGTGAAAACCGAACGGATATGCTTATATATAATACATCCGTATGTCACAGGCGGCTATCTCGAAAACTTGTCTTACACGAGCTTGTCTTGCGAGAAAGTTACTGACGGCGATCGGAAACATAGTGCTATGCCCTTATGTGGTAGACAGGGATGAAGGTAACTTGGTAGATATTGTAGTAACATGTTATGGTATACATGGATTGAATAATTGAAGGCCGATGTATCTACAGGAAATATCCATTTCCAACTTCTGCACGCGATTTCGTCCACGTGAAATTTCTTGTTGTAGCATAAAATAAAACGTAATGACACTTGGCATGCTCGTCGCCGGCGCCCGTAGCACTGCGAAAGAATTTTATTGCCTCCATTCCACTACTTTTTGTCTTGAGTTAGTGTGGCCCAATACTGTATGTAGGTGACAAACTGGGCACGCCATCTTCCCTTGGGCCTCACTCAATGCCAGCGGATGTTTTCTGTCATGGTGGTAGGCCACTACCATCGTCTACCATGAAACAAGAAGAAAAATCATTGATTTGTGAATCAATTTGTATAATAATTTTGCACCGACTTCAAAATCAATACAGATTCCATTACATTATATATCTAACTAAATCCTAATAAGGAACAGAAAGTGGAACTTACAAAGAAATACTAGTTAAAATTAACTGTCTCTATTTATAATTTCATTTCCAAGAACTTAAACATTTTCTTCAGATATATAAATGTGTTTAAATGTTTGATTTCCATTAAAAGCGACATTAAATATAAACGTGTGTAAAGAAAACAATATATTTACTATATAATAGCTACCTCTTAATGGTAGTTTAAGAGCGCACCCAAAGGAGAAAGTCTGCATTCAAACATAATTTGCTCGCGGCAATCAAGTGAGAGTTAGGTTTCAGTAATATTACTTTCTATCTAATTTGTATGTTCCCCAGTAATATAAAGTCACTGCTCCACGTCAGCCCACGGCTAAGCTACGCACGTGTTCTTAGCTTTGCTTTCATCATTATCAACCCAGCCTTTTCGCAACTATCTTGGGATCGGCTTCCAGTCTAACCGGATGCAGCTGATTACCAGTATTTTACATGGAGCGACTGCCTATCTCACCTCCACAACCCAGTTACTGGGTGATACGGTACCCCTTCGTAAGACTGGTTGTCAGACTTTCGAGCTTCTGACGACCCGTAACGATTGTCTAAGATCTACGACAGACAGCCGGGACCATCGGTTTAAACGTGCTTTCCGAGGCACGGTCTTGGTATGTTAAGAAGTATGTCTTGTATGTCAGTTTCGCTTTATAAAATTTATTTTAAGTATCTCTATGTGTTAATTTTAGTATCTCAAAATATAACATTTTCTTTTATTTTGTAAGTCTTTTAAAAATTGTAAACTGTTACCAAATTTTACCTATATTTAAAATTGTAACTTTGTTAGCTTAGTTCTTTACTCTAGAGTGTATTGTGTGGTCTTCTGTAGGTAATGGAGTACAACTAATTAATACCTGATGTTGCCCTTTATTTATGTGTGAAATACATAGTATATGAAAAGGTTACAAGCAGACAGACAGAGTTAGTCGTAAACATTTGGTACGGAACTAGGTATAAGTCCCTTTAATGCTCCTGTAATCAGGCATGACGCGACGTGACTCTCATCTTACAGTTTCTATGAAAACTTAATGGAAATTGTTCTACAAGTGTTTCGTCATGCCTGTCTGAAGACGCCTTTTTTCATTCAAATATTTATATAGTATAGATGCAGGCAGGTTCCACTGCGACCCACGGCCACGCTACGCACAGATGCATATGCCTAACAAACAAATGGACTGCGGAGCTAACGTGGCAGACCTCTCCGTGAATATCCTACGTACCAGTGGACGGTCGACTCAACTATGCACAGTTGCACTTTCGTATTCATTAGATCAGCGATTTTGCTAGGATGAGCGTGCATTTGCATCGTAATAGCGTTTTAATAGACACATCGTCCGTTGATGGATGCATCGTCGGAAGCTTCCTTTGGTTTAAAAACCGTGGCAGACTGATTACTTTTGTCATTATTGAAGATTGCAAGTCATCATGTGAAGGAAGGGTGTCAGTGACATAACGTGAGATGAAGAATTTAATTATGTTATATCTGATTCTTTGAAAGTAGTAGGTAATAGAAGAAATATTTGATTTATTCTACACTAGCTTCTGCCAGCGGCTCTTGAATCACTCTATTTACTAAAAAAACCGCATCTTAATCCGTTGCGTAGTTTTAAGATCTAAGCACACATAGGGACAGACAGAGGGAAGCGACTTTGTTTTTACTATGTAGTGATAACGAAACGTGAAGATGGGTATAAAGGGTTGCCAAAACCTAAAAAAAAAAAAAAAATACTTTTAAATACATCAAGGCTGTAAATGCTGATCTAAAAAAAATTGCAGAGCATTGGAATAGGTTGCATTTGTGATCAGCGCAACCTATTCCAATGAATGAGCCATTTGGACAATATTGATATAATTAGTGTGAAAGCAAGAGAAACATGATATTCATGTTTTTTTTTCAATTAAATGATTATTTGCTGAACTTTTGAAGTAAAGTAAGGTTTACAATTAAAAATAAACAACCGACTACCAAGAAACACTAATATAATAAAATGTAAAATAACTTTGTTTTTAGATGTCGGTTCGGTATCGTAAGTCGTTTTTTGACCAACTTCCGTTATTTGTTTTTTTTTATGACAGAACAGTACAACTGTAAATGACCTCCAATTTCATAATTATAAGAACACTGTCAAATCAGCGGTAAGTTTAATGGAATGAAATAACATAATTACTCCAGTATAAGTTTTTCCTAAATTTTTTGCACAAGTTTTACGAAATCCATCGAAAATTTCATCAGTTCTCCTAATAGCGTAAACCACAACACATTACATAAAGCCTTAAAAAATAATGTCTGTCAATCAATGAAAAGTCTTAAACTGAACACAAAAGACCGTGACAGACCACAATGACTAAAAATATAAACTTAAAACTGACCAGCTTTTCTTGACACTCTACCGTAGCGCTGCTTGTATGTAAAGATGGCAAATCCAGTATTTACGGTGGCCGGGAGACCGCTATTGACTCCCGCGACCCGGGGCGTCTCCTCTTGCGGCGGCTAGGGACGTGAGGGTGCAGAGACTGCCACTCCCTCAAGCGCCGCGCCTCCTCCTTCGCGAGCATTACTGCTTCGCAGAAGGAGGTGATGGCTTCCCATGCCCTCTCGCTCCGTACCATGGCTCGCACCAGGGCCGGACGCGAGAGGTCGCCGCTGCCGATCACCTCCGCGAGGACACGGCGGTGCTCCGCCCAGGCAGGGCACACCTCCATCGTATGCTCCACCGTGTCCTCCAGACGATCCTCGCAATGGAAACACCCGGGCGTTTCCTCCCGCTTTATCCTGAACAGGAACCCACCGAAGCACCCATGCCCGGTGAGAACCTGCGTCAGGCGGAAGGTGAGGACGCCGTGACGCCTCTCTATCCACTCCTCAAAGAGGGGACATACCGCCGCAATTATGGCGTGTTCTCATAGTTAATTCTCTTTTTTCTATATAACTTTTCCAAAGATGACGTAAGTAAGTATAGTCATTAGAAAATATTCAAATGACCTAACTGACTTTGCTGTCGCCAGTTATGATAAAAGATTGGTGTTTTTGTCTCATTGTGAGCCTTACATTTTTTTGTTAGTATGAAACTGTAAATTGGTGCTGGTAAGTCGTAAAAGAAAGTTTGTTTTTTGAGGGAGATGAGGTCAGATGGGCCTTAAGATAGAGGATTCGGCTGACGAAAATGTAAGTGAGGTTTTGTTCATGATACGTTTTTTACATAAATAATCAGTCTATAATGTTTCCACTTCTGAACTGTGTTTCCTCTTCTCTGTGAGAGGAAGTGAGCAGTGTGGATCACTGCATGGTGGATCACGCGAGCCCAGTTCGGGTTGGACATGTCTTCGATTTTCACTTTCTAGGACAAGTCAGTTTTTTCAGGTGTTTTTCTTCACCGTTTTGAAAGCAGTGGTGATGAAATTACATAAATTAAAGCGTCTGTCTGGGTCTAACCTACGCTTGTTAGTTGTGGGTTCTCTGAAATTATGTTTCTATTTTTAATTCAGACACGATGAATCTTCTTTATCAATTATGCAGTGCCTGGCAAGTGTGATTTGAGGCCTATGAAGGTTTTTTTTTATGAAATTGATGTTTATGCTGTATTGCTATATAGGAAAAGAAATAAACAATCTTCAGGAACATCACCGAATTAAAGCACTATAACATTACATAACCACATTAAATCATTTCTCTTTCCAATTTCGTTTCTTTGACACGTCGTTGACGTAATTTCAATCATAAAAAAAAAACTTTGAAAGATTACGAGTGAGTAACGTTAGTATTTTTTTTTCGTCAGTTAGCTTGTACGTCCGCATAAAGGTAAGTCCATTCATTTAGCATTCGATTTTAGAGCAAAAAATATCTGTGCATGCAAAAAAATGGGACAAAAATCTAGGTAGGTACCTATGTTAGATAAGTAGAGAGTAAGAAGACGTTAGTATCGTAACGCCACGTAACTTAGAGTCATCGTCATATTTCATAATTAGCAAATATGTAATGAGCGCTTTCGCTGCTAGAGAAAAGTGTGACCGGCCGTGGCACACCGAGAGCGCAGTATCCGTCGGATGGTTTCTTTATTTTTGACTGGCCTGCTAGTCTAAAGGTTAGTGACCCTGACTGCAAAGACTGAGGTCGTGGGTTCGATTCCCACCCAGGACAAATGTTTGTGTGATGAGCACAATCATTTGTTCTGTGTCTGGGTGTAATTTATCTATAATATGTATGTATTTAGAAATATACAAGATTATTTTTAGTATATGCGAAACCTGAATATAGTTTGTTCAGGATCAGTAACTGAATCGATTCCAATAATTTTTACACCATGTTATATTTTGTACCAAAAATATTTAATTACGCTTCCAAGTCGCGGGCCTTAGTGTTTTGTTTCGATTTTAAAATTATCATGTCTTTCTCGTACTCAAACGTCCATTACACGGAGATGGTACGTACACTAGCTGTTTGTGGTGATCTGCATATGTTTTTGCGTGGACAACCAGGTAACTTATCAAGCTTATAACTTTGTGATTATTAATGATACAGTTTTGAAATTTTTTTCATAGATTCTTTACATAAAAATACGAGACCCGTGTTTCGGGTTTCGCATAAACAAAAATTAATGTTGTATAAGTATATTTATCAGTTGTCTGGTTACCATAGTACAGGCTCTGCCTAGTTTGGGATCAGATAACGGTGTGTTGGTTGTCCTAAGATATTTATTTAGTTATTTTTCTAGACGTTTTTTTTTTACATTTATGTTGTACTGGATTCTGCCCGAGCCATTGTGTGCGTGTACTACAAAATTTGTGAGGTGTTATTTGTGAATTCTACCGTGTGGTGCCGGACGTAAAGAATAGCACCCACCCATTTCTTCCTGAGGGTGTCGTAAGAGGCGACTAAGGGACTGACTAGAGAATGGGCAGCAGCGTTTTCTATGCATTTTACCACCATACTGCGATCGCCAACCCGCCAGGCAAGCGTGGCGAATATGGCAAAGTCCCTAGATTAGTGGAGGCCTATGGCCAGCAGTGGGCGTCTTTCGACTGAAATGCTGATGATGATAACTATAAAATTGTTACAAGTCTGTAGTCCACGCACACAATCCATGTCATTTTTACCCCAATAATAAGTCTTAATGTTAGCTTAGGTAATAAACTATGTGTGTGCCAAATCACATCCGTATCCGTTCAGCCGTTTTTGTGTAATTTACTGAAAAACATGCGAACGCACAAACTTTCAAATATTATTTGGATATTGCATGAGTTTTGCTATAGGTTTGATAGTAGTAGATAGATAGAGTAGTCTATATGCATAGATTTCAATGCAGTAAAGAATTTGTTTTGATGGATTATTTGCAGTAATCCCAATTCATGTTTCTTGATATATTGACACCAAACCTGAATCAGGGACAATTTTCAATATAGATTAGGTCTTTAGAGACATTCTGTTTTGCAATACTCATTATGAAACTCGAATTTTTAAATAAGAATATTTTCCAAAATACCGCACCCGCTATACCACAACCGCAAATGATACAGCGTTTACGTTTACGTTAGTTTCCGTTACCGGCGCGTACCAGTTGCGTAACAATAACGCGTACGTGCGGGGACAGTCACGTTATGATCCATTGGGTAGACGTGAGAGTTATGCTGATATAATAGAAATCTGATTATGAAATATGACTCGATTACTATTATTAGGACCGGTATTGAGTGTTATTTTATTGGCGTGTTAATTTGAAGTGACTAGCTTTTGCCAGCGAACTTCGTCCGCGTAAATGTCGGTTATCTCGGACGCAAACGAAGTCGCGAAATAAAAAAACTTTTTAACAAAAAATTAAACCGCCGAAAAAACTGAAAAGCTTTTCAGTTTTTTCGGCGGTTTAATTTTTTGTTAAAAAGTTTTATTTTATTTTTTTTGTGGTTTGAATGTACTAATAATACTTGGCAAGGTATACCCCATCCAATGAAAAAAGAATTATCACAATCGGACTACCATGTACAAAGTTATGCGTGGTCAAACATAAAAAAAAATATACGTGTCGAATTGATAACCTCTTCCTTTTTTTTCGTCGGTTAAAAAGTAGCCTATGTCCTTTTTCTGGGTTTAAAACTTACCCCGTACCAAATTTCATCAAAATAGGCTCAGTGGTTTAGTCATAAAAGCGTAACAGACAGACAGAGTTACTTTCGTATTTATAATATTAAAGTAATATTAATATACGAATCGTATCAAAAAATAAATTGTTCTGAGTTTTTTAAGTTTTTGTGGTGGACAGACACCAATACACTCGCTTTGTGCTAACTTGATACCGAAGGCCTGCAGAGATTTCCGTAACACACATACTATGACATTAATTGTGAAAGATTAGCCACATCCGTTGCGGTATTTACGTTGTTGAGCGGACGAATTTTTCAAAACAATGAAGCGATGGATGTCAGAAAAGCATTGCGATCTATTATCCTATTTATATGTTTACCTGGTTGGCGAATCATTAACATGTAAAGGACCAGTGGGTTTAATTAAGGATGCCTGCCTAGGTGTAACAATCAATGTGCAGCACAAAATGTTTTATTTTTGCAATCGTTGGAGTCTATAGTTTACAGACAAAAAAGTTTCACGGGTCTAAAAGGTAAAGAAAATGAAAAAAATAAAGAACTCGTCGGGAACTGCAATGAATCGTCAAGGTCTCATGAGCAACTTGGGATGGTGAATGGCGATCTGAGATCGATAAATCGATTATTTGTGGCTTCTCAAACCTAACACGCTAACATCGAAGTCAGTTGTTTACATTGTTTAGCAGTGCTGTAGCAGCAATGGTGGTGACAGTGGTAACGACCTCCGAGTTGTAGGTCGTAAGTTCGAACCCAGACAAGCGCTTAATTTGTCTAAATTATTTCATCACCACAAGGAATATATCGTATGGAAACCGGTATATCTTAAAACCAAAAATCGAAGACGTGTGACATACATATACCAAACCGTACTGGGCTCTCGTGGTGGATAACGGCCCATTCTCTCTCACCAAAAATATGTCTGTGCTCCAACAGGAGGAACAGTAGGCTGTCTATGATGATTATGATGAACAAGTCAACTGTAGAACCATATTTTCAATCAATTATCTTACTTCAGAAACAGAACTGATTTTAGGCACTAAGACAAAAAAAGCCATACTGCTAAACGCGAAAACCTCACTTTTACATAACTACAAATAAATCTATAATTATAATTAATTAAACACATTTAAATACGGTAAAATTAAATATTGATTTAGTAAACAATCTATTTAAAGCTCGATTTTAGTGAACCGATTTTTCATGCTTTGAATAATCGGTTTTCTGATAAATAGATTGCTGCCTCTTTGCTCCCTACACAGGTGTCCACCACTAATATCAGATGGACTGTCAAAGATATTTCTTTGACAACGCATCTGACATAAAATGTTTTTACACTCCTTTACACGCAGTCATTGTCTAAAAAAGGTGGTACTTGATCTTAGAATTATACACAGTCTTGTGTCTATAAAATCCTAACCTTACGTGTGCCATGTCAAATAAACTTAATTATAGGTATACAAAACATATGTATTCCTAGGCAATAAAATTCACGTGATCGACAAAATAACTAGTTCTTAATTTATTGTTTCATAATATAGGTAGGTTACTATGGTAACGAGATGATTATAGATACAACGGAACGTCAAAATCAGGAAATGCATTTATGAGAACAGCAGAAGCAATTAACATACTGTTTATTCAGGTATTTTATCCTTGCCTTAAGCCGGATTAATATAACCATGATAAATAAAACCTTAATTTTTAAAATGTTTGTGTAAAAACTGTTATCCTGCACAAGTCCCCGTACTTGAAAGCTATTTCTGGTCAAGTCCTTTAAGAGTGTAAACTTGTACAGCTAATGTTTAAATAACTTTTGGGGTTAGCTTTCAGTCAAACCGGACGTATCTGAATACCAGTATTAATCATGGAGCGACTGCCTATCTGCCTTCTACAACTCAATTACTGGGTAATACGATGCCCCTGGTAAGACAGGTTGTCAGATTTTCGGGCTTCTGACGACCCGTAACGACAGTGAAAGATCTATGAATGACAGCCGAGACAAGCGGCTTAATGGGATTCCTAGGCACGGAGGGGTATAGTGGTATGTAGATATGGTCACTCATCTATTGACCAACCGCAGCAAGCGGAACTTAACCTGATCGATCGACCGATGTAGCTGGCATTAAAAAAAAATCGTTTATTTATTTATTGAAAACTTTTCTTTAATTTTCTCATTTTCCTTAACTTTTAGACCCGTGAAACTTTTTTCTCTGTAAACTATAGAATACAAAAATTGCAAATATAAAACGATATTTGCTGCACATTGATTTTTACACCTAGGCAGGCACCCTTAGGCCCACTGGTCAAGTCCTGTCATAATCCATAATCTGTCTATACTTATAATAAAACTGTAGAGAGGTCAATTCTGTACGTTAAATATACATTCAAAATTAATATTGGAGGATGAATGGTGATCGATACTGATGCCAAACATGCAATCAGTAAAATTTTCGTCTGGTTGTCTCTAAATCCCTTCAGTAGTTTTTGACCCATGCGTGCATATACAGACAGACGTCTGTATATGCATGCATGGGTCAAAAACTACTGAAGGGATTTTAACCAAACTTGATACGATTGTAGTCCATACTCCTAGGCAGCTTATAGGCTATATAACATAACGCTAAGACACATAGGAGCTGAGCAATGACGATAAATTTGAAGCAAGTTGGATGAAAATGCGCTATCGAGCTCTTATCCTCGCATACGTTGATCATACACCAAAAGTATGTATTACAAAGATGATGGTCTTCAAAAGATCTACGAAAAATAAAGTTTATAACCTGGATTAACACATAGGCTACTTTTTATCCCGGTAGTATGTTCCCGCGGGATATTTTCCGACCTCCACGCGGGCGAAGCCGCTGGTAAAAGCACAAGCTGTCTTCAAAGTCTGACTTAGATACCTTCACAATTGATAAAGTAAAAGTTGTCAAAACTAACTGAAAGTAACTCTCCTATAGGTTCAAACCATATCATGATTTCTTATTCCATTTTCTTGCTACAGGATTTTCTTCCCTACCCATATCAACATACATACCTATATCCCATGGTGATGTTGTAACTTATCAAATATGTTCCCTCGTTAGTATCTAATACTAACGATCTGTTAGTATGTATGCTAGTCATTAGATACGTATTACTCAACTGTATACACATGGGAACTAGTTTTTTAAAATCTTGATAACATAATTGATGGAAAATCGTACGGTTTTTACTTTATTTAGTTTGTGTGATTTTTCCACGCCTTATATGGGAATTAAGAAAATGCAGGTTAAGTCTATTTAGCTTGAAAATATATGGTGCAAATGCTGCTTATTAGCCTGAAGACGGAACATTGTTGAGGTTTTAAGAATGCATATATAACAGATCTAAACAGCCTATATCGTTCCCACTGCTGGGACACAGGCCTCCTCTCGGTGAGAGGGAGTGGGCCATAATCTACCACGCGGGTTCATTGCGGGTAGGTAGATGTCACATGTCTTCTAGTATTTGGCTATAGGACATGCCGGTTTCCTCACGATGTTTTCCTTCACCGTTTTTAGAGTACTGATGAAATTATTTGCACCTGCCTGGGTTCGAACCCAAGACTCACAAGTTGTAAGTCGGGGCTGATACCACTGGGCCACAACTGCTTTCACCACTGCTCCAAAAATGCATAGTTAATCATAAATTTACAACCAGTAACAATGATTAACTTTCTCATAATGTATTATTATAATACTAAAAGCCGAATTCGTACTTGACTCTCTCTCAAAAGCGTCTACATCTTAAAATTAGCATCATATCTCTAGTAACGCTGTCTGTAATGCTCTAGTGATGTGTGATTATGTTGCCAAAAATGAATATGAAATCATGTTAGTAACAACATCTTTTTCACACCACAAACAATTTTGAAGACCGGTCAAAGGCGTAAAGAGTAGAAAAGATATTCACATATGTTTTACAATGATACATGCAGTGCTTGCTATGGCTTGACACATCATAATTTATGCGTTTCCCTCTAAACCAACACCACAATCAAGAATACCCATCTTCGATCAATAAGATTTATCGACATATTCGACGGAACCAACGACAAATATATAATAAATCAAACAACAGAATTCGAACCGCCGCGCCATCGTCCCACACGACGGAAATACCAATAAAATTAAACGGTGAGAATTAGAAAATATTGATTCAATCTGTCGATGACACTTTTCCTATTGTTATTAAAAAGCTTTTTATTGATATAGAAATCGGAAACTCTTGCGCAGCAAAAACGTAACGCATTCAGCCTGTTTAGAAGAGTCTCAGTATTGTTAAGATGCGTACATGTCAGAGAGAGATTAGGGAGAAAGTATCTTTGTTTTAATTCTATGGTCTATGGGAATTCGTGAACAAGTTTGTTTAGAGAATGTTTTGTGTGTAATGTAGGCAAAATTATTGTGCTAACAAGATTGTAGGTTTTTCTTAACCCAAATGGAAAGTGCTGTACTGATGGCGAGTTTGTTGCGCTACTTCATCCGGCTAAAGCACTAGGAAGTGAAGGGCGGCTGTTTTGGGGGAATATTATATGACAATCAAAAAGTGCCTCAGTCGAGTTTGAATAAATGGTTTCGATTTTGAAAATAATTCAATTGTTTGTATGTAGATTCGATCACCAACCTGCCTTTGCCCTTTTTTTCAGTCGAATGTATTTTGAGAACTTTAAAATTTCACTCAAGTAAATTTCTTGAATTTTCCGTAGAGTATTATAATGTCTTTATGTGTTTGAACTCTTCTAGCCTTGGATAATTAGCATAACTACAATCGACAGACTTCATCATCACCTGCCTAGCCTTTTCCCAACTGTGTTGGTGTCAGCTTCTATTCAAACCAGCTGCAGGTGATATTTTACAAGGAGTGACTACCTAACTGACCTCCACAACCTGTTGTCCACACAATACTGGTTGTCAAACTTTCGGGCTTCTGACGACTCGTAACAACTGTCAAAGATACACAAATGACAGCCGGAACCAAACGCATAACGTGCTTTCTGAGGCCCGCAGGGGTCTGTATCAATATCTAATGGATGGTCACCCATTGAAAAACCGACTGCGGCTTTTACTCATGAAGTTTGTAATGCTCTGCGGTTGTATTAATGACTTAAATGATGATAATTATTTAACCCGTTGAATGCTCCATTGCGAGGATCGTCTGGAGGACACGGTGGAGCATACGGTGGAAGTGTGCCCTGCCTGGGCGGAGCACCGCCGTGTCCTCGTGGAGGCGATTGGCGGCGGCGACCTATCGCGTCCGGCCCTGGTGCGAGCCATGGTACGGAGCGAGAGGGAATGGGAAGCCGTCACCTCCTTCTGCGAAGCAGTAATGCTCGCGCAGGAGGAGGCGGGGCGCGTGAGGGAGTGGCAGTCTCTGCGCCCTCACGTCCCTAGCCGCCGCAGGAGGAGACGCCCCGGGCGTCGGGAGTCAATAGCGGACTCCCGGCCACCGTAGGCGCGAGCTTGCGGGTGGCGAGCAGTGGGTAGCTCGCCACCCGGTAAGGACCAAGCTCGGGTCGACGGTGCGCAGTGTTCCACGCGCGCCTCAAAGAGATGTCAGCAGCAGTGTAGGGGTCTACTAGGACCGATGCCTGCCGGGGTCACGTGATTGTTCGAAAGAGATACCGTGACCCTGGCACATGGGTAACTGATGGAATACGGGTGGGTTTTAGTCAGTAAAAGTCTGACACGCCCTCCCGCTCCACCCAGAGCGGGAGAAGTCATTTGATGATTTCCCATCCTGAAAAAAAATAAATAAAAAATCCCGTTGAATGCCACTAATTACAGACACAATTAAAAACCATTGTGTCTATACCAAATGTGGTATCTGAGGGACTAAAGTGGAGACTAGAGGTTAAAGTCATAATTGTCACTGTCGCAAATCATATTTCAATCGACATACAACCTAGCACTGACCTACAAATTGCAAAAAAAAACTCAAACAAGAATTTTCTAGGGTACCCTGCCCTGAGGCTTTCACCTTAACCTTTGACCAACCCATGCGGATGTTATTATATAAAATATTATATAAAACTCTATCGACAGTATTCAAGCTAAACTATTCTGATCTCATTAGTCCCCTGTCTGATTTTAAGACCGTCAAAATCATTCTATCCCTTCACAATATAAGATGTAAATGAATCTCATCAGTGAATGTACATACTGAACGAGTCCTGTTAACTTGAAGTGCATGACATTTGACTTGCTCCACCGGTTTAAATCTAGGTTTACAATCGATTTGATATAAAGATACAGCTGCTTTGTAATAAAAGTTTTCCTGTATTAAAACCAATGTTTCGTAGTGAAGAGAGAAGTAGCATTCAATATTTAACCATTATAAGCCATAAATATGCTCCTGCTGGGTAAAGGTCTCCCTACTCTGTTTCCACTTCTCCTTGTCCAGAGCTGCCAAGACCCAATCACTATTCGAGGAGTCCAGCTCATCCCAAAATCTCCTTCTGGGCCTGCCGCGATGTCGTTTGCCACTAGACCCACTGCCTCATAAGTTTGGCCCATTGATCATCTGATATACGACAAATATGTTCACCCCGATTCCATTTAAGCGTGGCAGCTTTCCGAGTGACAGTAGTTATTTAGTGACGGAGCGGATTGTTGTATTCAAAGTTTATATATCACTGGCAAAGTCCGAACGTCGACCTCTACTGAATTTTCACAGACCATATTGAGAGCCATACGTGAGGATGAGAAGAATACACATTTTTTTTTAATGTTTCCCTCCTTTTTCCCCAAAGGGAAAGGCACAGGTGAACTTACCTATACGGTCAGTACTGTGCATTCTGATCCCTCTTTCAAAGAAGGAGAATCGAAGAGGGGTCGGGTTATGCAGGTCACTGACGGTACCTGCATTTCTTACTAATAACCAAACGTAACTACAACATAACGTCAAGCCTTTTTTCCTCAAAGGGTTTGGCACAGGTGTACCTATAGCAAACCCACAGTTCGCTCGTTAGCAAATTATGTGTTTTCTAATTATTTTCCTTTAAGGCATTCAAGTTTGGATAGAGAGGCGTCACGGCGTCCTCACCTTCCGCCTGACGCAGGTTCTCACCGGGCATGGGTGCTTCGGTGGGTTCCTGTTCAGGATAAAGCGGGAGGATACGTCCGGGTGTTTCCATTGCGAGGATCGTCTGGAAGACACGGTGGAGCATACGGTGGAGGTGTGCCCTGCCTGGGCGGAGCACCGCCGTGTCCTCGTAGAGGCGATCGGCGGCGGCGACCTCTCGCGTCCGGCCCTGGTGCGAGCCATGGTACGGAGCGAGAGGGAATGGGAAGCCGTCACCTCCTTCTGCGAAGCAGTAATGCTCGCGAAGGAGGAGGCGGGGCGCGTGAGGGAGTGGCAGTCTCTGCGCCCTCGCGCCCCTAGCCGCCGCAGGAGGAGACGCCCCGGGCGTCGGGAGTCGATTGCGGACTCCCGGCCACCGTAGGCGCGAGCTTGCGGGTGGCGAGCAATGGGTAGCTCGCCGCCCGGTAAGGACCAGGCTCGGGTCGACGGCGCGCAGTGTTCCACGCGCGCCTCAAAGAGATGTCAGCAGCAGTGTAGGGGTCTACTAGGACCGATGCCTGCCGGGGTCGCGTGATTGTTCGAAAGAGATACCGTGACCCTGGCACATGGGCAACTGATGGAACACGGGTGGGTTTTAGTCAGTAAAAGTCTGACACGCCCTCCCGCTCCGCCCAGAGCGGGAGAAGTCATTTGATGATTTCCCATCCTGAAAAAAAAAAAAAAAAAAAAAAAAAAGGCATTCAAGTTCACGAATCATCATCATAATTACAGCTGAAAGACATCCAGAACTAGACATAGGTCTATCCCAAGACTCGTCTTGTGAAGATCGCAATAATCCGCTCGATGCAAGTACCATAGAACAGCACCATAATAGCATAACACACTATTAATCACAATCTGAATCATTTTGGACGATATTGCTTATCCATTCCTTTATATGTTCGAAACATTTGTCAGCCGAACAACGTAAATAACGCAATGAATGGTCTCAAAATGACAACCTTGTCCACTCTTAGTGTGTTACGCCATTACACCATCGGTTTAATTTTATTCACTAAATCTGTTAGCATTAGGATTTATTTGATTAATAACTTAATTAAAAGTGACAAATACTTAACCTTTGCATCCACAGAGGCATCATAAGACTAGAAAGTTTCAGTATTGATGTCACTGACATTTGCAAGACTAAACATCTATACTAATATTATAAAGTTAAAGAGTTTGTTTGTTTGGTTGAACGCGGTAATCTCAGTAACTGCTGGTCTGAATTGAAAAATTGTTTTCGTGTTGGATAGCCTAATTATTGAGAAAGGCTATAATAGGCGTAATTTTTTTTTTTTTTCGTAAAGAAAGGACTTGCACTTCAGGCGCGGGATTGCTAACACGAAAGCGTTGAGTAAAAGAAATATCGATATTAAATCATACAACAAAGTGTTCCATTGCTCGATCCTGGTATAGAGAGCCCCTCAGACTCTCACGGTATACCTCTGCCCAACCCTTTGGGCAAACATAGCGTGACGTTATGTTGCAGTTATGATTGGTCGTTAGTAAGAGATATCATTTATAAAGACAGCATATAATGTACTCTCTCCATTGTCTCTCCATAACAATGTGCTAGAAAGTAGAGAAATATTTGATAAAAATATCATTAACTAAGGAATTCAATTTATTATTGTGTTTTGTTACGGGTAATAAATTATAATGATAGCTTGTAAGTAATTTAGATTTCTAATAACTACATTATCTTTAATTAAATTTTGTAATTAGATATGATTTGTATGATTATTTTATGTATTTAGACGTTATTTAGTTAAATGCTATTTTATGGAGTTTGATTTTTTACTTGTACAATTTGTCAAAATTTAATTATATTTTAATTTTTCCGAAATCCTGTTTCATTATCATCTGTCTAGCTTTATCGTAAACACAAATTGCTGCTGTCAGCCTTTAGGACACTTTTTCGGTTGACAAATTGCGGAGGAATTGGTTGAGGCCCTAAAATTCTTTCCTTTTTCATATACTTGTACATATTATTAAGACTTATCTAATAAGGCTTAGATTGGAGTGTTTTTAAATCCATTTAATTATTCTGAAAAGAGTTTAATGTGTTTAGTAGAGTACCTCTACTGATTTATAACATAACTCGTCTACGTATTTATTTATCTATAATTTAATACATGAAGCAAAAACTTTGTACCCCTTTTAAGTAAAATTACGTGGACAGAGGACTATGCAATTTGGCACAGTTAAAATTTATATTATATTAATGCATTAAAAATACATGACATTAATAAGAAAAGGCGAATTTTGACCACGAGCGACCACTAGTTAATATCTTCTATTGTAGAAAACCTTAAATTAATTATTTTTCGGACAGAGAACGCCCAGTCTAAACTACTGGGAATAGAAACACGGAAAATTAAATATATCTAGGCATTAAATTAAATATATCTAGTCAGCACATTTTGTACGTCAAAATTACTTAAGACAGTTCCCCAAAAGAAAAAACGTTGCAACAAACTCTCTAGCATGAAATTTTGCACAAGATTTCCTAATATAACAAAAGTGAACAATATGGAAGATTTTTTTTTTTAAATGACAGTTGCATTATAAAATAAAATAAAAACTGAAGGAGGTAAAAGTTTGAAAGAGTATGTCATTATTATCGATTGGAAATCCATTGCGCCCACGGCTTGTCCAACTAAAAGAAATTTCATATATTATTTTAAATCAGACATCTGCTTCTTGCGAATCTAACAAACCCCTTCTACCTATGTACCCATTTGACTACTTACTAACCCAATAATCATACGTCAATTAAACATTATCAGTCAGATTACCAATTCGTCGGAGAGTTCACTGGCCCGACCAGGAACGCATAAAATCGAAAGTGGCCGCGAGAAAGTGGGACCTTGCTCTTGAAAGCGAAAGGTGCTCATAACATATTGTTAGCTTGTTCATCGTAAACAGTAGACTATCATGTTTTATGGGCAGCCAGTAGGCGTAAGTAATTAGATGCTTGAAAAGTGGCTGGTAGATTTAACAAGGGGAACAATGCGGTTTCGGAATGAACACAAACTATTTTGTGTTAAGATTTTACTCATTTGCAGTGTGTTCTGCGGCATTAGCGGTATATAAACACTTGGAGTTTCATATATGTTGATATGGGGTGTATTGGTTATTGCTGTTTACGATATTTAATACAGCTGACTATTTAGAATTGTATGTATATGGACAGTATAATAGTTGAAATTAAACGAATTGTAATCGAATTTTAAAATGGCAATCAGGTTTCTCTTCGAACCTATATCTTGCATTAAAATAGGTACTCGGTAAAAATAAAAAGAAACTCATTCATCAATCAATTCATTGTACGAATAATGACTATGAATTTGTATCTATACTACTTATAATAAAACTGTAGAGAGGTGAATTCTGTACATTGAATATACATTCAAAATTAATATTGGAGGATGAATGGTGATCGATAATGATGTCAAAAATGCAATCAGTAAACTTTTTGTCTGTCTGTCTGTATGTGCACGCATGGATCAAAAAATACTGAAGGGATTTTAACCAAACTTGGTACGGTTGTAGTCCATCCTCCTGGGCAGGTTATAGGTTATATAACATAGCGCTAAGGCACATAGGAGCTGAGCAGTGACGATAAACTTGAAGCAAGTCGTATGAAAATGCGGTTTTGAGCTCTTATCCTCGCATACGTTGATCATACACCAAAAGTATGTATTACAAAGATGATAGTCTTCAAAAGATCTACAAAAACGTCCTCAATAGTATATATGTATCATACTAAATTCGGAACACAGTTAGTTTATAACCTGGATTAACACATAGGGTACTTTTTATCCCGGTAGTATGTTCCCGCGGGATATATTCCGACCTCCACGCGGGCGAAGCCGCTGGCAAAAGCTAGTAGATAATATATTTACTAACATTAATTATAAATCTAAATCAAAATATTTTAATTAACATAAACCTATATGGGCACTTATGAAACGTCACAAGCTAGGTGCACGGTTCCAATTTGTTGATTCCTATGGAGCAGAGCCGACAAAAAACTCCACGGTTACTCTTTTAAAAATAATTGGGTTTTACAAGAAACTTACTAATATACTGGATCTTATGTTGTCCGACATAAAAAAATTGATTTATTAATAAACTGAGATGATCTTTCATATTGTGCAATAAAACTTATAGAAGTATTTTACAAGCAAAATCACATAAATTAGCGAAATCGGTGAAATTTCATGTACGGCCACTTAAGTCTATAACGTGTGTTATAATATAAAACGTCTATAACGTTACGCGTAATATTATAAATCAGGTAGGCGTGTAATATCCGTTACAATAAATTATAACTTATAACGGTTACGTACGTTTATTATTATTAAGTTGTAACTGTATTAAGTTATTTTGTTACAAAACAAATATCTCTTGATGTGTTTGTTAGAAACGGTTTCTTTTTTAAAATAATATACATAACATCACGCCTTGTGTCCCCAAAGGGTTAGGCAGAGGTGTACCTATAGTAAACCCACATTCCACTAGATGTTGTGTTTAAGTCCCATGTAATAGGGGCGAGCCTATTGTATGAATTATTGGCAATGAAATCATTGATCAATATTCACGGAATGGGTGTTTTACATAAATAATCGAGCCGTCGAATTATTTTGTATGATAAATTAAAAGGCAAGCAATCATATACCAGGTGATTCTAAGACATAGTCGCAATAATACCCGAGAGTTATGGGGTATCAAAAAGAACATCTTGTGTATTCGGACAATTTAAGTTGAAGTCAATTTCCTCAACAATCAATTTCCTTGAGTATATGGAGGAACTGCCAACTAATTCATTAAAGCTACCGGATATTAGTTATAGCGGTGTGTGTACATAATGATGTGTATTTAAAGCTAAGCTACACAAGCCGTCCATGCAGAGAGGCGTGGCTTCCTCTCTCCTAGAGACATGAGACAGGTTGTTCCGTTCTGTTCAGTGTACCCTGCGCCTTATTATGCTATGATGAGTGCTTGCTGGTAGCGTGTTCGCGTTAATGTTGGCGCGTTTAGATCTATTTCTTTTATATATATTGTTTTAGGGATAGTAAAATTATGAACAATCGACTCAAATCTTGTCAAATATTCATAATGTCTAACTAATCTATACTGTTATCCTGCTAGGGTCGCGAGATTGTTCAAAAGAGACACCGTGCGTGACCGTAGGCAACTGAAGGAACACGGGTGGGTTTTAGTCAGTAAAAGTCTGACACGCCCTCCCGCTCCGCCCAAGAGCGGGAGAATAGATTTTATGATTTCCCATCCGAAAAAAAAAATCTATACTTTTTATAAAGCTGTTGAGTTTGTTTAATTGGTTGAACGCGCTAATCTCAGAAACTTACTGCTTCAAAATTAAAAAATATTTTAGTGTTGGATTAAACCCATGTTGCCCTTTTAAAAAGAAAGGATATAGGCTATTTAACATCACGCTGCAAACAATAGGAGTGGAACATCAATGCAAAATGTTGCAAAAACGGGGAAAAGTTATTCCTTTCGAGAGCTTCCGTTACGTGCACTGCTGCAACGGAAATTATTCCACGGGAATGTGCAACAGGGACAAAAAACATGTGTTACCCCTTATAACATCAGCCACGTTAATCTGCCAATGAAAGTCTCGTCAAAATCGGTCCAGCCGTTTTGGAGATTAACCGGAACAAATAGATAGACACAAATAAAAAAATGTTTTTTTATGAGTACGGTATATACTTTCACATGTTAACATTCACTTACAGGAACTTCCATTTTATTTATTTGTATAGATACATGATTGTTAATCTGCTACCAAGAGGCGCCAGTATCATCATTTACCTTCACGTGAAGAACCTGAATACTAATTAGTCTAGATTTTAAGCTGGTCACAGACTAAGAATAATCTTTTCTTTACTTGCTTGTTTTGTAAAAAAAAAGTAAATATATTATGCAGTAAGTGCGCCAAAGTAAATAAATAAGTGATTATATAAAGTTGCAAGTAAATAGAATTGTTGTTATGTAATTTAAACTATGTACTGAGCTGTCGGAAGTTCTTGTCAGTAGGTAATCATTATTTTAGATTAGTACAATAATTATTTTATAATTTTTTACAGGCGTTATCCCGGGTTACACGTCTAACTCTTCCGGTGAAAGTTTTATAATAAGCGATTTACATAATAGTTTTATATTATACTAGCTTCTGCCCGCGGCTTCGCCCGCGTGGATGTGGAGGTCCATTCAAATTCTTTTAAAAAGAGATACATCAAGATATAAATAATCATTTGAATTTTTAAAATCATTCCCTGTTTTACCCCAATGGAGGGTGATTTTACAAAAAACTCTGAAGTGTGTCATATTTTATTTCTTAGCAAAAGCCTAAATTTTATTTGTAATATCCTTTCATATTCCCATTCAAACTTTCATCCCCTCTTTAAGATTATTTTGGAGACAAAAAGTAACTTGCATCCTTCCTCAGGGTGCTATCTACCTTTTGCCAAATTTTATCAGGTGACATACAGACGGACAGAGTTACTTTCGAATTAATCATTTTAAGTATAGATTGATTACATTTAAGAGAATAGCTTTTACTGTGGTCAAAATAGTAGTAACAAAGAATCTTTAAACCCAAAAGATAGGTTCAGTTATAGTCGGTATGTGGGGCCGTTTGCCCTGTTTGCATAGGATGCATCCCATGTACGGTCGCTAAAAGGGATAAGTAAGACCAGGGTTGTCGAATATAGTTCCCCGTCCGTACCCTCTGGCTCAACCACCGCCAGGAAACTACCTCCACCGCCTCCTGTATTTATACAGGACAAGGCCAAGCGGACGGAGGTGTCCAAATGGTGCGTTGACCAAAGGGTCAACTATACTAGTGCCCGTGCCACCCAGCACGGAATCAAAGTATCGGTCCCCACGCCAGGCGATTATCGCGAACTGACCAGGCTCCTCTCAGCAAGGAACGTGTCCTTCCACACGTATTCCTTGCCCGAGGAGCGACTGACCAGGATGGTGATGGTGGTCACAGGATCCCCTGCGAAATCGCCACCAGCGATATTAAGGCAGACCTTGAAAGGCAGAACGTGCCTGTCCTAGAGGTCCATAGGATGCACAGATCCAGGCAAGGCATTGCCTTTGATATGGTCCTGGTGGTGTGCCCTCCCACGGAGGGTCACCACCCCATATTTAATGTAAAGTCTGTCTGCGACCTGTCAGGCCTTAAGACTGAGAAGCCCCGTAAGTCGGGCATCATTGGCCAGTGCCATAGATGCCAACTATACGGGCACTCTGCATATAATTGTTATGCTACTCCCAAGTGCGTCAAGTGCCTGGGAGATCACAGTACAGCCGACTGTACCCGGCCTAAAGACCGCACCCTTTGCACCGAGCCACCCAGTTGTGTGCTCTGCAAAGATTCCGGTCATCCGGCAAATTACCGGGGCTGCCCCAAGTCATCTTCCCCTAAATTGGCGCAGCGTTTCGACGCTCGTCAGACTAGGGAATCCCCCTCGGCCAAACTCCCCGCGAGACTGGCCCCTCAACGTCCCTCCCAATGGCCTCTTTTGAGTTCCCAGAAGGAATTTCCCGCACTGGCCTCCTCCAGGCCTAAGCCCGCTCCCATCCCTCCATTAGTCGACCCGCGTACCCGCGCCCCCGCGCCCCTTACGCCCCCCGGTTTTCCCGTGACCACATCCCTCGCCCGCGCCGCGGCCCTCCCCACTGCCCCCATGGCAGGACCAACCCCAGTACTGAGGAAAGGTCAGGCTCCCCTTGATGCGTTTAACGTAATCACCGGGACCTATAACACCTACAGCAAGTTCCTCACCCCGCGTGCCCAACAGATGGCCCAGGAACTAGTTGCCGCCGGCGGTAACTTGTTCCGCATTCAATCGATCTATGCTGCGTATCTCGAGATCACGCAAACAATCCATGTCATGAACTCCCAACGCCCCCATTATGGATAGTCGTGGAATAGTATCTAAACTAAAACCCCGTTCCCTAAAGTTAGGCTTCTTCAATGCCAATGGCATTCACGGCCAACGTGATGAGATCGCCACGTTCCTCCGCGACCATCACGTTGACATTTTACTCATACAAGAGTCGTTCCTAAAGCCTCACCAACGCGACCCGAAAATTGCAAACTATCGTTTAGTTCGCAACGACAGGTCACGTTGTCACAGAGGCGGCACCCTCATATACTATACGAAGACCCTGTACTGCATACCTATGGATCCCCCTCAACTCTCCCGATTAGAAGTTTCGGCTTGTCGGTTAGCACTGACAGGTCACCAGCCGATCACTATTGTTTCGGTTTACCTTCCTCCCCAACATGACTCAGAGGACCCCCAACTCCTCGCTAATGACCTTTCCGAACTCTTCGGCATGAGTGACTCCGTTATCATAGCGGGAGATCTCAACGCCAAACATCCTGCCTGGAATAGCACCAGGACCTCGACTAGAGGCAACTTTTCAACCTCTGTTCTACCATGAACTTTGATGTCATCACCCCGATGACTCCCACTCACTTCCCCTTCGATACCGATCAGTTACCCGACGTTCTTGATATAGCACTCCTTAAGAATATCAACTTAAGGTTGGATTCTATAGAGGCTATTCACGAACTCGACTCTGATCATCGACCAGTAGTCATGAACCTGGCCCCCCAGTTAGGTATTCGCGACCCCTCTCAACCCCCCGCCACTAAAGTGATCACTGACTGGAAGAAAGTAAGCGAACGCTTACAATCTAACACGTCACATCACTTAGACTCTATCTCAGATCAGTTTGACTCTGTCGCCGACACAACGGCCGCGATCGACTCTCTCACAGAGCACGTACAATCGATCGTAAACGAAAGTTCACGGGAGGTTCCAGATACGGATGACCGTAAATGGAAGCTCCCCGACGATGTACGTGATCTGCTGACAGAGAAGAACGCGGCCGTTCGTGCCTACAGCAACTTTCCCTGTGACGCTAACAAAGCTCACATGCGTTACTTACAGCGTGCTGTAAGGACACGTGTGACTGAGCTGCGTGACGCTAACTGGGACAAGATGGTGAGCGAACTAGAGCCGACTCATCTCGCATTCTGGGAACTACAGAGGAAACTGAAATCCCCTGAGTTTTCCACTATGCCCCCCCTGACCCACCCCGATGCGACCATTGCATTCGAGGATATCGACAGGGCTGAATGCCTAGCCGATAGCCTCGAAGCCCAATGCACACCCAGTTCGCAGCCAGTAGACCAAGCGTTTGTCGATAAGGTAAACGCGGAAGTCGAACGCAAAGCCTCACTCCCGCCCGTTGAAGACCCTGATGATCCCCTGCCCCCTGTCACACCTGACGAGGTGCACGAGATCATCAAGGGTCTGAAATCTCGTAAAGCCCCCGGATCAGACGGCATCACCAACAGAGTGATCAAGCTGTTCCCCGCTCACCTGATTATGCTCATGTGTACCATCTTCAATGGTGCCTTGAGTAATAATATTTTTCCCCAAGCGTGGAAGGAAGCCACCGTCATTGGCATCCCTAAGCCCGGTAAGCCCAAAACCGAGCCCACGAGTTACCGCCCCATTAGTTTGTTCAAAGTTCTCGGTAAAATCTATGAGAGACTTATTTATAAGCGACTCAGCTCAGAGATTATGCCGAAACCAAGGGCCTCATCCCCAACGAGCAGTTTGGTTTTCGAACCCAACACTCGTGTGTCCATCAGGTACACCGTATCGTTGAACATATCAATGCTGGTTTTCATGGTATGTTCACGGGCGCTGTATACTTCGATTTAGCGAAAGCGTTCGACAAAGTCTGACACAACGGCTTATTATATAAGCTGTACCAACTCGGAGTGCCAGACCATTTCTTCGATAGGGCCGTAGCCCACCGCAACCCTCTGGTTGTGGCGGCAGCTACTTACACCCCCTCCCGTATCAGTAAAGTCCGCCGCTCGCGGCACGTTCTTACCGATCCTGATGATCCCACTACTCTCCTCCAGGAGAGTCGAAAAGAGACCAGTACAGCTAGACCAGCACACAAACACAAACCGTACCGACCTCGCCGCCGAGGTCCATCGTCGCGACCCCGACTTAACAGTCCCTCCCGACCCTTGCAAGAGCCAGCCCGCGATGCTGTGCCGTTAGCTTTAAATTAGTCCCTAAATAATTTAACCCAGATCCAGCCAGTCCCTTGCTGTCCCCCTATCAGTGATTGCCTAAGCCGAGGTTCGTACCCCCCTCGGGGTAACCCTTAGAGCTTTCGCTTTAGTTTTAAGTATAATAAGCCCCGGCTGGAGGCCTAAAAAGGTAACTTTTTAGAACTCGCCGGGCCACAATCCGTTTAAGTAGTAAGAATCTTTTCAGATTAACTACGAGATGTCCTACAAAAAAAAAAAAAAAAAAAGAGTGCCAGACCGTCTCGTGCTCATCTTACGAGACTTTCTTGCGAACCGTACCTTTCGCTATCGCATCGAAGGGGCACTTTCCTCCCCTCACCCGATCCGTGCAGGAGTCCCTCAAGGCTCTGTACTAGCCCCCCTCATTTTCACGCTGTTCACTAGCGATATCCCCAGAAGTAAGAAGGCAAGGTTAGCTCTGTTCGCAGACGACACTGCCATCTTCTTCTCGGGATTTAATGACACAGCGCTGGTTCGCTACCTCCAAACCGCAGTCGACGAGCTCGGCGAATGGTTCAGGAAGTGGCGAATCGAGGTCAATCCCGATAAAAGTCAGGCGGTCTTTTACACCCGACCGCGACGTAATCACCCCCCTCCCCGACCCATCTCAATGTTCGGCAAGCAGATCCCTTGGGCGAAGCAAGCCAAATATCTAGGTGTCATCCTCGACAAACACCTCACCTTTTCTGAGCACATAAAGCAGGCTCGCTCGCGGGCCGCTTTCGCTCTCGGTAGGCTCCATTGCGTCCTGAACAAGCGGAGTAAAATGTCTCTTCTGTGTAAGAAGCGGCTTTACACCACTTGTATCAGGCTGATTATGACATACGCAAGCCCAGTCTGGGCACATGCCAAACCCCGATTCATCCATAGGATGCAGACTCTCCAAAACCGTTTTCTCCGTCAAACCACAGGCGCGCCTTGGTTTGTCCGGAATATCAATCTTCATTTAGACATGAAACTCCCGACTATCCATCAATACTTGAAATGCGCTTCGAAGCGTTTCTTCGATAGGGCCGTAGCCCACCGCAACCCTCTGGTTGTGGCGGCAGCTACTTACACCCCCTCCCGTATCAGTAAAGTCCGCCGCTCGCGGCACGTTCTTACCGACCCTGATGATCCCACTACTCTCCTCCAGGAGAGTCGAAAAGAGACCAGTACAGCTAGACCAGCACACAAACACAAATCGTACCGACCTCGCCGCCGAGGTCCGTCGTCGCGACCCCGACTTAACAGTCCCTCCCGACCCTTGCAAGAGCCAGCCCGCGATGCTGCGCCGTTAGTTTTAAATTAGTCCCAAAATAATTTTACCCAGATCCAGCCTGTCCCTTGCTGTCCCCCTACCAGTGATTGCCTAAGCCGAGGTTCGTACCCCCCTCGGGGTAACCCTTAGAGCTTTCGCTTTAGTTTTTAAGTATAATAAGCCCCGGCTGGAGGCCTAAAAAGGTAACTTTTTAGAACTCGCCGGGCTACAATCCGTTTAAGTAGTAAGAATCTTTTCAGATTAACTACGAGATGTCCTACAAATAAAAATAAAAATAAACGAATATAGTTGAAATTTAGTAAGAAACCATTGTATGTGTGGTATCGAATTAAATTTAATTAATAGAAAACAAACAGTTAATAAATCGAATTAAAATTCATTAGAAACCACCCATGGGTTTCTTACTCAACCTCAACTATATTTGAGGACTTCGATTACTTATCTATTTTGGTGACTACTTAAGTATCGTGGGTCGTTGAAGTTATTTTATTCATACAACTAGAAATATGCCTACATCCATACTAATATTATAAATGGGAAAATGTGTGTGTCTGTTTATCCGTCTCTCACGGCAAAATGGGGCGACGAAATAACGTGATTTGATAGTTGAAGGGATGGAGAGTTACATACGCTACTTTTTTTTCTTTTTTAGGTGGCTGGGGTGAATTTAGAAAAGCCGTGCTTTTCCCATGGACAATTGTATGTAGCATGTTCGCGAGTGTCCAATGCCCAGAATCTTTACATTCTATCCGCAAATGGAAAGACATAATATCGTCTACAGTAGCGTATTAAAATAACATTTTCAGGAACCTTACTGTCTTTTTTTTTTTTTTTTTTTTTTTAGGATGGGAAATCATCAAATGACTTCTCCCGCTCTGGGCGGAGCGGGAGGGCGTGTCAGACTTTTACTGACTAAAACCCACCCGTGTTCCATCAGTTGCCCATGTGCCAGGGTCACGGTATCTCTTTCGAACAATCACGCGACCCCGGCAACCTTACTGTCTTCAATATCACAACGGTTAATTCTGAATTATTGCAGGGATATTAAAGTAACGTAATTATTTTCTGTTTCACCCAAGACGATAAAAGTAATTAAAAAGTGAAATGAAACTTTACATAATTAGACGTCATAATATAGAAAAATATTTAAGTAAAATAATATTTATATAACTAATTAATGAGAGTGAAATAAAATTAAAAAAATATTGCTCACATAATAATATTATTTGTAATTATAAAATAAACTCGTAATTTAATTTACGTAATGCCTTCTTTTGCTTATAATTTAATTACAGTAGGAAGCGTAGCGCCACGCTTGAAGTTTTTTTTAGCAGATAATTTAAATTAAATTCGTCTTGATAAAGCGTTATTATATTTTGTATGCCTAATTAAAAATTATTAAACATATTATATACAGGGTTACTGGTAATTCAACTTATTCCTTGCAGTACGTCATAGGAGGTTTAAATACAACAAATTAAGCCACCAAATGTTCTACCGAAGTTCAGTACTTTTTGAGTTAGTTAGATTTTAAGGGTTTTTTATGAAACACCTCAGATTAAATCATTTGAAGCCAATTTAAAAACGATTTACGGCGCGAATGTACTGAAATTTGAGTTACTGTCATAGTTGATGGCATTCATCATGTTTGGAGTTGAAGCGCAGATAAAAACTCGGAATAATACGAAACAATAGGTTTAGCGTCTCGCAATTTTACCTGCTCCCCATAAAACTCTTCCCAGTCACACATGCAAAAGTATTGACAATCATACCTTTCCGAATAGCTGATACGACAAGGATATTTCCTGGTAATTTAAATGTTCTCAATTTTTGCGATAAAAGACGATAAGAACACAAATAAATACTCAGGATACAATCAAATAAGCTTGAAAATTATAACTTTTGAAAACAGGTTTTCATTGCTTTTCAAAATATACAATACCCAATCTATATACATCTCTACTTGCCTTTGGCAATATAATAAAAGAGGCTCACATAGATTAACAGCCATGAAGAAATGTATTACTAACAAGCAGTTCAAACACAATGGATTTAACGCGAATCTCACAAAGTTTTCCCATACAAAACACCGGTTTTTGCCGAACCGGTCGCGCCTCGCAATGTCTCCGTGCTTTCTACACAGTCAGCTTTCCAACCTGCGCGCGCGCCTGTCATAACACGTTTTCTATATATAGAAGATGCTGAGATTGTAGATTTACGTGGGTCTATGGAATTTTTGGCGTTAAGTAACTGGAAAGATGTGAGAAGAATTTGAGCGAAATTAAAAGAAACAACGAAACAGAGGTCAAGTGTGAGCTTTTTAATCCGTTTCGTATGATACAAGTTAAGTTACATTTTAGAGAGAGTAGCATAGCCATTTAGTATTTTGCAAATATACATACATACATAAACTACGCCTTTTTCCCATGGGTCAAATTAAATTAAATTATGGGCCAAAATAAATTAGCTGGAAATGCTTTGTCTGTTTTGTCGGTTTCGGGTAGCTTGATGTGCTGGCGTCTGTACATGTTAGTGTTATTAAAAATTTTGAGAATGTGGAACAAAAAAAGGTTTTTTTCAAAAAAAATGTTTTATTACTTTTTATGATCGATACCCAACACATGGTCAAAGTACTGGCAGCTAATTTAACTTCATCCTGTATAGGTTCTGTAGGGCATTATCAAACAAAGACACAAATAGATAGGTAATTACATTTACAAACACAAACTCTTTATCATTCACAGTCATGGCGGAATCGCCAAATTCATTGTCAGTTGTGCAAACTGACATTGATATGAACGTGGTTTGTGAGCGAAAGTAGTGCCCGCTATGGGTTGACAGGTTCTTGTGACAAGACATGGAGCTATAGAGGTTACGAAAAGGCCCACCTGAGTAGGGTTACGATGTCATCATATAGGTGGCCCTATATAGGTGTCATAAGATGTATTGGAGATGTTCAGTGTGATGCCGGACATAACGAATTTCATCATTTTTTTGTGGGTGGGAAATTATCAAATGACGTCTCTCGCTCTTGTGCGGAGCGGGAGGTCGTGTCGGACTTTTACTGACTAAAACCCACCCGTGTTTCTTCAGTTGCCCATGTGCCAGGGCCACGGTGTCTCTTTCGAACAAATCTCGCGACCCAGGCAGGAAGAATATCACTATCCCATTTTTCTCATAAGAGGCGACTAAGAGACTTACTAGAGAATGGGCAGCAGCGTTCTCTATGCATTTTATCACTATACTACGATCACCAATCTGCTTGCCAAGCGTGGTGATAATGGCCACCCCCGTCAAATTGGTGGAGGTCTATGTCCAGCAGTGGACGTTTTTCGGCTGTAATGATGATGATGAATGACTAGAATACAATTAGGAATTTCTAAAATCCATTTGTCAGTGGCCGAATCCCACTTAAGCTGAGCAGCTTTCTGGGTAACATCTGTGACCTTGGTTTTCGCGTAGTATTGTGTTCCTTATATGGTCTGAAATTTGAACCACCAGGATACTGCGCTCCATGGCTCGCTGGCAAAAATTCGAGCTTGAACCTCGAACTATTCCCTATATATGCAAATATTAGAATCATGTTCATAAACACTCGGATATAGAACAACTATCTCTAGGCCATTAATGTGTAGGAATTTAATCAGAAATTCGGAGAGCGGAAGCCGATCACTGCACTCTCCCAAAGGTGTTAATTTTAACTTTTATAATATCAAAAGTCAATCACAAATCCTAGTCATGATAGAATCACTATTTTCAATGTCAGTTACACAAACTGACATTGTGATGTAAACGCGACGTGTATGCCAAAACGTGCACAGTGCAAGTTGTAGGTAGACCTGCTAGTTCATTGCCGCGCATGCGTCGTGTGTGTAATGTGTTTAAGTTATATAACTGAGGTTAAATGTCTCTTGTAAACATGGTTATGTTTCTTTGGAGAATGAGTGAAGTGAGTGCTGGTTGTAATTAATGATTGGTTAGATACAGTTCAGAGGTTATATTGGTGAATGAATGTTAAAAGAAAAGTGATTAGCTACTCTATGATGCGTGAACTATTCAATGTAATATTTATTTAAAGTGAAACTGATTTTCTTTTTAACTGATTAGTCAAAGGCAAAGCTGGACTGGAGAACGGAATTTTATCACAAAATTAAAATGAGTGCAACCTGTTTTGATAAAGAATTTTTAAACAGAAGTGCAATTGTAAAAAAACTATAAGTCTGAGATTTCGATAAAGTTTTTTTTAACTGTTATAATGATCCTTCAGACGTACCAGTTCAAATTTCGGCTATAACGACTAATCTCATCGGAGACTAGCTGTGGGCCTAGACTGGAAACAGGAGATATTATAGTGCACAAATGTATGTGCAGACACAGTTGCACTCAGTCTACAGTCATTCTTCACTCTCATTGTCCTATGGGACGGCAATCCGGCATGTCCGGATTATCCGGATAGAGATCAGGCGCAGAACAACGGATTAACGTGGTTTTCAAGGCACGGGAATCACAGACATCCAAAGGTCAATGCCTATTCCTGGCCCAACCCGAACACGTTTCGAAGGATAATTAAAAAATATATTTTTTTTAAACCGGAATTATCCGTTTAACTTCTATCTCTAACTAAGTCGCCGTCATTATAAGCAATAAATAAGTAATTTAACGTATTATTATCACTGAGAGTTTGACTGTCAGGCAAAGTTTAGGGTTGCTAGTATATTGTCAATTTAATTTCGAGTCGTATATTGAATACGTCTAATCGATTACGGATTAATTAATAATTATAAAAATCAATCCGTGTGCTCAAAGGCGTGCATTGTAATCACACGGCACGCCGTCATAATCATGACGGCCATTTTAGTTTCTGTGAACGTAACTAACTAACTCCAGTTTAAGACAAAACAATTATGTTCATAAACATCTCAAACCAGATATCTTATAGTCCAAACATACATAAACATGGAATGGTAATATCATTGTATTGTCTATGGCTTTGCCGTAATTAGATAAAATTAAATTGTTCAAGACCAATAATCGATTCACGTAATCGATTATATTTTAAAATATGGCAGCATTATTCTATGACAGATGATGAAGTTGACATTTGACACCCAGTAAACAAATAGTTAAAGATATAAAATATAGTTTGTGTTCTTTTGTGAGGTTTTTTATGACAATGGACTCCGATCAATATCACCAGAATGACAATCCTTGCACGAACTTGGATCGTGGCTCCACTTTGAATGACGACCCTAGTGTGAATGTGAAAACTGCTGGCTGCATATGACGACCCTCGCATGCATGTGGACTGCGGGTGTCCCGCTTTTACTAATGATTAATTCGGCGCGAATTCGGACCTGAGTAACTATGCTGTCCCGAACACGTCGCGTGGATTAACCGGCGCAAGCAAGGTTCGCTGTGCGAATTGAATAATGGATATGAGGCACTTACGCTCTCATCAACTCACAAATATATATTGTATAGCAATGGGTTCTTCCACAACAGGTAAGTATTATATTACTCACCTACATTAAACAATACCTTTAGAAAACTATGATAATAACAATAGCCAGTCCTAATGCAAGCTTATAGTGATTTAACTTCACTACACAATATAAAACAAAGTCACTTCCCTCTGTCTGTCCATACGTTTAGATCTTTAAAACTACGCAACGAATTTTAATGGAGTTTTTTTTTAATAGACAGAGTGATTCAAGAGAAAGGTTTATACGTATAATAGGCGGGTGAAGCTGCTGGCAAAAGCTTGTATTAAATAAGTAAAAAAAGGTATGTTTAAATACCTAAATACTTTTACTTTATTGAGAAAGTAACCAAATCTTACAGCTCATCATCATCTGTCTAGCCTTTTCCCAATTATGTTGGGGTCGGCTTCCAGTCTAACCAGGTGCAGCTGAATACCAGTATTTTACATGGAGTGACTGCCTATCTGACCTCCACAACCCAGTTACTAGGTAATACAATACCTCTTGATAAGACTGATCTGAATGAAAGTCTGACAGACTTTCGGGGTTCTGACGACCCGTAACGACTGTCTAAGATCTACAAGAGACAGCCGGGACCAACGGCTTAACATGCTTTCTGAGGCACGGAAGGGTCTTGGTTTGTAAAGATGGTCATATACACGTATATGTACTGACGTGACATCAGCATTATTTCATTACATAGCTTTTGTATTGTTGGGGGAGGGGGGGGATGTTGTTTGGGACAAATGATAAGTATTGATTGATTAATAAATAAAATATATGGTGCGGTGCAAAAGTAAATATATGTAAAGGTAAACATTACAAAATGATATATATGTATATTTAATTTAATATTTAATAATGTAATAATATAATAATTTTAATTAATTACTTAATAGCTACTTAATGCTTGTGTGTGCATCTATGAATGAACATATGAATGTGTGATGTATGTGTAGTGTGGGGTGTGGTGTATTTGTGTATATGTGTATGTATGGGTTCGGGTGTATGAATGGGGTTGTGTGACTTTATTTTATTATTTTATACTTTCTAGAAGTTTTTCAGTATTTCCATAATTTTGAGAGAGAAGGAAGTCATTTATGGTAAGTTTTAGTTTACTTATTGGTAAGTGATGTAGCTGAGTATTTTTACTTATTTTGTTATATAGGTATGGACCCATATAGCACGGTTGTCTTCTGAAGAATTCTGTTTTACATGGTTTCAGGTCAAATACTAGGTCGTTTCTGCGTTTGTTTTTCAGTCTTACCGGGTCATACGTTGAGCCTTTGTGGCATATAAGCAGAACTCTCCTGATATAAAGTTGTCGAACCGTTAATACCATACAATCCTTATATAGCTGCTCCGTTGGATACTGGAAGTTCCTTTTGTGCATTACTTTGAGAACTGCTCGCTGGGATCTTTCTAGGTTTAATATATGGGTTTTGTGTGTACTCCCCCAGACTGTTTAAACTTAGAAGGTGACTATTATTCAAAGGTTAAAATGAGTAAGTAACTTTGAAATGAACACACATACATGAACAGTATAAAATAAGTCAGTGCTTGGGAAAAAATAAAAAATTATAAAAAATTAAAAACTGTTTTATTTCCAAATGGCGACTTATTTTCTCAACTGATAAGTACTAGAAGGTGCTCATAACAGCTTATACTATTATTCCTTACACTATTTGTAAGTGTTCACTGTGGGCCACGGTTGTTCTAGTATGTGGGCATTGTCCTTTGAAACTCCAGGTTGTCACTGCTAAATTCCTTGTTTAAATCTCAATAATAGGTTTTCCCGACACAAAAATCGAACCCAGGACCTCGATCAGCAAACATCAGTCCCTTCTCTTCAGCCATGATAGGTAATAGCTTCCACCTACGATGTCTGAGGTACAAAAGGGCTATAATGTAATTCATGCACAATATGAGACGTTTTTGTTCATACCTTTGGTATCTATATATGTATACCTACTTTGAAACATAATCTTCTTAAGCTTTTAGTTCAAGGTGCAGCCCACGCGAAGTTCAGCTTTATTTTAAGAAGTAAATGCAAAGAGCTCGGGAAAGTTGTAGCCACTGCACATCGCACACCCACTTCTGTAAGTTTGAGTGTTTATCTTACGCCACATCAGCATCGTGATATAAAACAAGCGATTCTGAAGTGTGCATTTGTTTGTCCAGTTTCAAAATTATTGTTATTTTGGTATATTGTATTTTATGGGATAGCCAATGGCTTAGAATAGTGGTGGCCCAGTAGCATCGGAACCAACTTACGAGTTGTAGGTCGTGGGTTCGAATCCAGGTAGGTGCCTTACTTGCCTTACTTTGTGTAAATAAATTCATCACCACTGCTCTCAAAACGGTGAAGAACAACATCGTAAGGAAACCGGCATGTCCTAGAACCAAAAAATTCGAAGACATGTGATATCTACCAATCCGCACTCGGCTCGCGTGGTAGATTATGGCCCACTCCCTCGCACAGAGAGGAGGCCTGTCTCCAAGCAGTGGGAACGGTACAAGCTGATCATGCAATGGTTTAGGTCGTAAGCGCTAATGTGGAGCATGAAGTCCTGGGTTGAATTCACAGATCGAGCCAAGTGTTATTGGGTTTTTGCATCTGGGATTTCTCAGTAGCAGACTAAATTTGGGCCCCGTTAATGGCAATAGATTTAAACATAACTGGTGAAATGAGGGTATACTATAGGTACATCTCTGCGTTAACCTTCGGGGAATTCAGGCGCGATTATGTGTCATTTACCTATATGTATAGTAATCATGGGGTCCGGTTATAAAGACCCTTTTATCGCTTACAAAGGTCCAGACAGGGCTTCTATGGTTTCTGGCTCATCGGCAATAAGGTTTTTCAGATTGCAACGAGATGTTCTGCTTCTCTCTTTAAATCGAATCCTTTCAAGTGAGGTTTTTTTTCTTTGATCTCTTCTAACGAAATATGTATTTTAGACGGGTAATTCTCGATTTCCGCAAGTCCCAAGTTCCCCAAAATGATTTTTCATACTTTCATTCCCAACTTCCCCAACTCATTTCTTGTTAACTCTAAAGCATTTAAAGAAAAACTGGTACTTGCAAACACAAGAACACGCAGCTTCTGTGTAATCTATAAAAAAGACTTCAACGCGTAAGTTACTAACAATAATATTATGCAAATCCAATTCAAATAAACCAACTCTAATTTGTTGTAACACTAATCAATAAGAGAAATACTTCGGCCCGTTACAAATCTAACTAACCGTACTAACGACCTACTTGTCTATTGTTGCTTGTGACTTTATGTAAACAATAGCAGCCGCTGTAGCAATGAATCAAATTTAGATTGGACTTATTGCAACTTTAGAATTGATAGGAAATGTGGATTTGGGGTATCGCATAATGTAAAAAATTGCGACATACAGAGTAAAAAGATATTCAAAGGACATTCAAGAAAACCATCTTCATCTACCTAGCCTTTTTCCACCTATGCTGGGGAGTTTGTTGCGCCACTTCTTCGTCCGTGTCTCATTCAACTTTGACGTTCAAAAAGTGCTGACTCTCAGCCTAGTTTGAATAAATGGCTCTTATTTTATGTTAGGAGCTTCACAACCCAGTTACTGGGTAATACGACAGTCTTAACTGGCTGTTAGACTTTCGGGTTTCTGATAACTCGTAGCGACTGTCAAATATCCACGACTGACAGCTGGGACCTACAGCTTAACGTGCTTTCCAACGCACGGAGGTGTTTTGGTATGTTAAGATTACACCCATCCACGGATGAACCGCGGTAAGCGTAACTTAACTAGACCGATAGACCCTTGCGACTGGTATAATTAAACTACGAGACCATGCCAGTTGTATCTCGCAAGCAGCTAGTTTTACCTAGCAGTCGATTCCGAAGTGACTATGTAGCAACCGAGGATTTGCAAATCGACAAATGATTAACTCCAGAACTGATTCATGACAAATCAATCACCACTGATAAAGATGGGGCAACAGACTTTTGTAATAAAATCAAATAAATGTCGCAAACCATGACCGTTTGTTTTGAAGTAGAATTGAGTCTGCGTAATATTATTTACTCGACAATGACGGAAAAAAGAGATGAAATGAATTTACTAATAGTATGCTACCGTTTGTCAATGTGGTGCCGGATGTAAAGAATATCACCACCCCATTTCTTCCCGTGGGTGTCGTAAGAGGCGATGAAGCGATTTACTAGAGAATAGGCAGCAGCGCTCTCTATGCATTTTACCATGATACTGCGATCGTCAACCCGCTTTCCAAGCGTGGCGATTTAGGCAGACCCCTCCAAATTGGCGGAGGCGTAAGCCTTCTCCAATTTTTTAGTATTGGACGTCTTACGGGTGAAAAGATGATGCTACCGTTGAATATGGCACTCATTCTTGTATTTGACTTTATTCAAATCAATGGGTACACAGTGAAAACGACGAAGAAAAAGAAGCATAGAAAAATAAGCATTTATGCCCTAAACATATATTTTATTTCGGTGTGCATAATTTGTTACTGCCCAGTATTTTCTGGCGGCGTGGTTGCAGCGGCGTCAACTACGTCACCCGCGTGTCTTGCCTCTGCTTTCGACCATCTTCTTTTGACAAGAAGAGCTACTCTCTTCTTGTCACCACCTTATAAATAAGGAATAAACGAATGCGCCCGAGTCACTTTATCTCATTTCAATCCGTTTAGAAATGCAAACATTGCGTTTAATTTGAGAACGTCTTCGTTTACAAAAATCTATAAAGAGAAAAGATTTGATTTTATGTATGTTTGTTTGTAACTCTTTCACGCCAAAACAGTGAAGCGGATTTAAATGAAATTTTGCCTATGGGTAGACCAATACTTGGTTTAGGACATAGGATCATTTTTATCCCGATATACGTACGGGATTGAGACTTATGCGGGTGAAATCGCGAGGCCCGGCTAGTAATATAATAAATAAATAAATAATACCTTAGGACAACCAACACAACGTTATCTGATCCCATACCAGGCAGAGCCTGTACTATGGCAACCAGACAACTGATAAACATACTTATATATTTCTAAATACATACATATTATAGATAAACTACACCCAGACACAGAACAAATGATTGTGCTCATCACACAAATATTTTTCCTGGGTAGGAATCGAACCCAATCGACCTCAGTCTTAGCAGTCAGGGTCACTAACCACTAGACTAACAGGCCTGTCATAATAAAGTTTCCATTAAGATTGTTGGTGGCCTACCAAAGGAACATACTTGAATAGTACTTACTAAGTAAGTAATATCTTTTCAGCGGATGCTTATGTGCTTAACTTAATAAGTATGTTTATGGCCGGACATAGCCTCGCGGTGGAAGCAACAGAATTGCCACATCTATGACTAAGCGGACGTGAGGCATCAATGAGGACCTGTTTGGTGGGCAGGCTGTTCACCATGGTTATAGAGGAAGCTACAGATTACACAAGTCAAGGATCACCGTTATACTTATGTGTTACCCATTATCAAATCGACACCTTCCTCAAGGAAGAGTTTTGGCCGAAGGGTGTCGTGTATCGGCGATTCCGCGGAAGGGTAGGTACGCGTCACCACGCAGCGCAACACGACGCCGTCACTTCGTGTACAATAGTTTTACATTGTTTTTATTAGGGTTCCGTTGCCAAATGGCAAAAAACGGAAGCCTTATAGATTCGTCATGTCTGTCTGTCTGTCTGTCCGTCCGTATGTCACAGCCACTTTTTTCCGAAACTATAAGAGCTATGCCGTTGAAACTTGGTAAGTAGATGTATTCTGTGAACCGCATTAAGATTTTTACACTAAAATAGAAAAAAAAACAATACATTTTGGGGTTCCCCATACATAGAACTGAAACTCAAATTTTTTTTTCATCAAACCCATACGTGTGTGGTATCTATGAATAGGTCTTCAAAAATGGTAATGAGGTTTCTACTATGATTTTTTTCTAAACTGAATAGTTTGCGCGAGAGACACTTCCAAAGTGGTAAAATGTGTCCCTCCCCCGTAATTTCTAAAATAAGAGAATGATTAAACTCAAAAATATATATGATGTACATTACCATGTAAACTACCACCGAAAATTGGTTTGAACGAGATTGAGTGAGTAGTTTATTTTTTTAAACGTCATAAATCGTAAACCGCAATTTACCTTACATTCAATCAACTGAAATATAAAATTAAAAAAAAAAACATTTATTTTTAAACCGAGAATACCTACAGGTTTGTACGGAACCCTCGGTGCGCGAGTCCGACTCGCACTTGGCCGGTTTTTATTTACTATGTGCTTTCTGATTTCCTTTTGGCCATTACTGACATCGGAACAAAGCAAAAAATTGTGAGGAAACCTGGACTTGGAATATAAGTCTGAAACGACAAACCAATCTTAAGCAAGCCTGGTGATCAAAGGTCGTGCCTTCACTATTTATGAAAATTCCTTTGCCCAGCAGTGGGAAATGACGATAGAAATAGCACGAAACAATGAAAAATTGTTTATTCTGCACAAACAAAACGCACATTATAAAAAATGAAATCAAAAAGATACAAAAAAAAATTGTATACGTACATAGAAGCCAAAAGTATTCAAGAGAAAAAAAGGTTAACGACTCTCTCGCTATCTCTCTCTCTCTCTCTCTTTATAGGACTCAGATACAGGACCTTTCCTTGAAAAATCATTATGTATATTCCACAAAAGTGATAAATAACCAGGGTCGTCGGATATTGTTGAAGTTTAGTCAGAAACCGATGAATGGTTCCGATTGACATTTAATTTGATAATTTAACTGTTTCTTCTCTATTAATTAAAATATATTTATCCGATAACCTCCATCGATTTGACCATGCACCTAGCTTCTGACGTTTCAGTGCCCATGTAGGTTTGTATCAAATAAAAATATTTTGATTTGATTTGATTCCATAATAAACTCCAACTACTGTTACTGACCCTGGGTAATTATGTCTATTGGCGACCGTACTACTTGGCATGTCATGTAATCGGGATCCCAAGTTTCGTTAGTAAAGATCACATAAGGTATTATGGTTAAAATATCAGCGAACTAATAAGCTGCATAATGCATAAGTTTAGTTTCTTATCTCAATAAACTATATGACATTTTACACAACTTTGTCCGGTTGTAGAATTGCTTAAAAATATTCTAAATGTTAAGAATTGCGACAGCATGGTCGGATGTAAGCTATCAATGAAGAACGTTTCTAAGGTGACGAGGAATATAAACTGTTTGCGAAATTATAACGTTTACACAAAATGGTGAGAAGTGATTTATTGATTCGACACTGTTGCCAAATAAATTAAAAAAAATATTTGAAAATAATATTGTGTGGAGGTCTGCAAGTTGTTTTTGAATAAAACTAGTTTTGTTAATTGTTGATGTTACTGAAAGTTAAGAAACCGTTAATTGGAGCCATGCACCTGGGTTTTGAAATTGTCTAAAAGCTTTTTGTATATTTTGTAACAAAATAACGGCTTATGAGTCAATTCGCACTAATTAAGTCGCCTGAAACTGGCGAATTAACTTGACTAACTCACTTTTAAATAATATGTTGTTGACTGTTGGCGATTCAGGGCGAATGGACAACGCCTCAAATACGTGTAAGGCAATTTCCATGTCTTAATTTTTTTGCAGTAAACATGGTAAAGAGAAAATTTTTTATTTTTCTTATTAAATAATAGGAACTTGATAAATTATAGAAAATATCAATGCATAATCAACCCACTATAATGATCCCACTGCTGCCTGCTCTCTATGAGAAAGAGTGGGCCGTAATTCACCACGCGGGCCCAGTGTGCGCTGTCAGATGTCACATGCCTTCAATTTTCCGTTCTAGGACATGCCTGTTTCCTCACGATGTTTACCTTCATAGTTTTGAGAGCACTGGTAATGAAATGAATAACTTGAAGCTAATGAAAACCATTTGATCACTCAATTCACTGCATTGGTATGTGTTTTGAGATATCAGAATTCTATTTCTAATTGTATTCTAGTCATACATCATCATCATTTCAGCCGAAAGATGTCCACTGCTGGGCATAGGCCTCCTCCAATTAGGGGGGGGGGGGGGGTGCCAAAATCGCCACGCTTGGTAGGCGGGTTGGCGGTCGCAGTATGATGGTAAAATGCATAGAGAATGCTGCTGCCCATTCTCTAGTAAGTCCCTTAGTCGTCTCTTACGACACTCAGTGGAAGAAATAGGCTGGTGCTATTCTTTACGTCCAACATCATACGGAATATTGTATTCTAGTATTCATCACAATTTACTGCAACTTTCACTAAATCATAACACGAATAAAAACTTCAAATTGAACTACTTTTACGAATGCAATCCTATTGAGCCTTGAAGTTAATTTGCGGAGGTCCGACCATCTTAAATTAATCGAAATTAGATTTATTTGATCTCGTGTGAATTTTGATTACTTGCAACACCACTTAGAAAGGTGTAGCATCCTAAATAGCAAGGCTATTATCGCCTAGGGTTGTATATCATTAACATTTCTCATTAGTAATCACCTTGAGAGTTTGTTTTTGAACAGTATAAGTGTGTGTTTTTTAAATCTGGGAGTCAAAAAATACTATAAAACAACCAATAAAAAGCAGATTATATCGTCATATCCGGTGGATGTTGCAAAAGCGATCAGTGCTGTATTGTATCTCCGTTTATTCTAATGACAATAAACCTAATACAGACGATGGAACTGTTATTTTTTACCTGTAATGCTGCAGAAGAACCCTTCTGCTATGTATTTACTTAAAGAAAACCAAAAGGAAAGAGAGAAAATACTTTTATTCGCGGTAAAAACGATGCAGAGAAAGAATACTAACACAAAAATAATAAGTTGGGGGAAAATATGCGTCACATCCACGGAAAACTTCAAACGTCACTCAGCATAATGCTACGACGCCAATCGTAACAGAACCTCAGCATTTTGGTTCCCGTCCTGTCGCGACGCCGCGGTATTCCGTTGCCCACCTGCACTATTACCTCGTTTACAGTTTTGTTTTCCGACTTCATTTTTATTTTGCTTGGTTCTTACGGATGCGTGATCTTAAATAACCTTCCTCGAAAAATGGACTATCAAATGCATAAAGATTTTTTCAAATCCGACTTACTAGTTCTACAGATTAGCAAGATTAAACAAACAAACAAACTTCAGCTTTATTTTATTGTAATATATACATAGTAAGATATAGTACATACATATATGCTAAATAGCCTTCTTGATAATGAATCCCGAGTTCATTGAGTTAATCAATCCCCTCGGTTCGTGTCTGCCTGTGTATCATTATGTGTTCAGTTATTTTTTTCTTTTTAATATGATTTAGTATTGTATATTATACCATCATTAACTACTGAATGTCTAACACGAATGGCCGTAATAACTCATATCCTTTAGATACTGTAGTTGTATGACAGGTGGGAGGTTAAAGTGTTTTAAGACTTTGTTTTTTAACTAACATTAGATCATAAATATGATTTATAACTTTGTGAATAGACCACCTCATAGACACCATCATAAAATAACGTATCTAAGCGAGTCATCATCATTTCAACCGAAAGGCCACTGTTGGGCATAGCCCTTTTCAAATTTGTGGGGGCTTCCAATAATCGTCACGCTTGGCAGGCGGGTTGGCGATCACAGTATGGTGGTAAAATGGAAAGAGAACGCTGCTGCCCATTCTCTAGTGGGTCCTTTAGGCGCCTTTTATGACACCCACGGGAAGAAATGAGATGGTGCTATTCTTTATGTCCGGTACCACACGAAACATCTAATCGAGTACTAAAAAAATTATACGTTGGTGTAAGTTGAAACTTAACGACAAAGAAGCCACAAACTTCAATCATTACTTAGTTTTGAAATAACCAAATAACTATTATTTTCAAGAGCCTGAACCGAAATCTCTAATAGCAAGCAATCACTATTTAGATTACCAATAACGTGAAGATTGGCAAAAATTACAATTCAGTGGCAAAACATTTCAAAAACCAGAAAATTACTTTTGAAATCTTTGTTAAACACAAATCCAGTTTCGAACACGTTTATGCAAAGTTCACTGCACAGTTTGAAACCGTATCATTTGAGAATGATCAAGAAATTGTATGGATCTGAATGGCGCCTGCGCCTCTGATTGTAATATGGCCGTCTCCGGCTGGGCTGGAGATAATTACGTAAACACTGACTTCCTTGGGATGGAACAACTTTACTTTGTGGATGGGAAGTCATTTATGTTATAATGTATGTTGGACGCCGGATGCATGGTGGTCAAGTCATTATTGTAATTCGATTTTGTATTTGCTCCTGTTATTCTTCTTTAAACGTAACAACATTACGCTTGTATTCCCAGAAAGGTTAGGCAATGGTGTATGTACCTGTTATACATCCACGTTTCTTAAATTGTGTCTCATGTAATAGGATTGACCTAGGATTGAACCGGTTGGTTAAGATAGAGTCGCCAATATTGACGTCAACCGGTCAAACACTAACTTTGAAGTTTCTGAGTAGCAGCCAAAAAAAAAAAAAACACTTTTGTGTCTGAAATTAATTTCGAACAAATTATTATGTGCCCATATTTTCTCTGATTTAAATAAAGTTTTGATTTTACTTAATTATGGAGAGTGAAACACTTTCAAAAGAAACATGAATACTTCATCACAAATAGTAAGGTTTTCAATATTTTTTATCCCAAATATATAATTTATTAAAGAGAGAAAGAGAGAGCAATGCTGATCTCCATTGCTCTTTTCTACTTTTCTCTTTCCTACAACATCAATCAATTAATCACCAATACTTTTCTTTTTCCATCTGCATATATTAGGGTCAGCTTTCAGTCTAACAGGATGGAGCTGAATTCCAGAATCCTGTAACGACGTAATCATTTTTCTTTAGGTTCTATAGGTAGATATATTATGTATACTATTCCATGTATACCAACTAAAACGTAATTAAAGCCCGTATAGGTACACGTTTTAATTTCACACTTAATTTAGTAAATAATTAAAATTCCAACGTATCGCCGTTTCAATTAAGGTTTTATACTCTTCAGTAAATTGCATAACATATTAGGAGTCCCATGGAGGTCCATGCCCTCTTACAAGCCAATGCCCTCTAAATTAGATGGTGCATGGTATTAATTTCTGTAAGTTGGTTCAAAAACATTTTTATACGTCAAAAAAAAAAATGTCTCCGAAGTTGATGAGGTCGGTTTTCCCTATCTTGGTAGGAATACCATTACTCCGAAAGAAAGTCCGAAACTAACTCAGATGTCACACTCCTTACCCTTACTCTTTACCTCCTGACCCTCCATAATTCGGGCCCCAAACTAATCGTATTTAATTGTGATAGCAGGTCCGCAGGTCATATGAGCAATATGCAGATAAGTGATAAGATTCATAAGGACTGAAGCTACCTACTTTGTATATGTGTAACATTTCTAGTGAAGATTGCACACAGCTAGCACTAACTCAACATATTTACCCTTTTCAGTCTTGTGAGATGTTGACATGATGTAAATTAGCAGCTATCTTTAATTGCTGTCTGATTGATTAGTAGTTACTAAATCTCGCAGTTGGTTTTGATGTACTCAATAAACAATTTTGTGATACCCATCACTTATGCGACGAAGATGTAGTGTTTTTTACAGACGTAGGAGAAGGCTGCAAAAAAAGCTTTGTGCCCCACATTTTTATGAATCATTCTGAGTTTTTTTAAACTGAAGTGATTTGTTTTGACTTGGTTTAAATAGTAATGCCTCGAATACTTGCTATTTTTCGGTATTTGGCATAGCTTATTTTTTTTTTTATTATTCGTCGAACACCGAATAATAGCTAGTATTATTCGAAATTTGGCGGATAGTTTTCTAAATTAAACATTTAATGGACAAAGAATACGTTGTAGGTATATAATATTGAAAGCCGGGTGTTCCCCGAAAAAAATAAAATAAAATGATTTCTGTATGAGACAGATTTCTTTAAGTTAATTGTTTTCTTTTTTCATATTCTTAGAAAAAAAAAAAAATGATTACAGTAGCTATTAAATGATTTTATATTCCTTTTTTATGTAGAATAATGTCGGCGACTTCGGATATTCGCGATATCTATAGTTTGGGTTCCCTCTATCTGGCAGAAACTTGATGCTCCGAATTTTAGTTGGCATAACACACTTGGCATAATCTTATTTAAACGAATATTTGTAAGGCATAAAAAATGTTTAGCATAATCATTGTTTGGCCGAATGTTTATATGCTCGACTTTACGCTGGCATACTTTTAAGATGGCAGAATTTTATTTCGCATAATTACCTTTGGCAGATTTAAAATTCCGCATAATTTCGTTTAGCATAACATTTATTTAGAGCAATGATTATTTGGCATAATTTCACTTGGCATACTATGAAGATGGCAGAATTTCATTTAGAATAGTTTTGTTAGGCATATTTTCATTTCTATTAAATTGCATTTTAACCTTAAATAAAATGAAATAGTGTCTCAAAAAGTCAGTATATGTTGTGCTACAAAAATTATTGACAGAAACGAATCGCTGCAGAACCGACTCCACGTAGTCTTGTCTGCCCTACCCCTAGAGTGTAATTTAAGCCCGCGTAGGCGCGGAGTGGCGAGGCGACCCGCGAGCTGAGGAGCAGGTGGTCTTGACGATCGCCGCTGCGGCTGAGGCTGGCCGGCGAAGCCGGCCAGCAACCCGAAGCCGCGGTGGTGAGCGTAAAACCATCTGCGACGATGAGCTCGCGTGGGACTGCCGGAGCCCCGCAGCGCCGAAGCCGTGACAGAAACCATGCATGCTGCATGTTGCATGCTCGCCTGCATGCTGTAAGCTTGCTTGCATGCTGCATGCTTGCTTGCATGCTTGCTTGCTGCATGCATGCTTGCATGCTTGCTTGCTGCATGCTTGCTTGCATGCTTGCTTGCTGCATGCTTGCTTGCAAGCTGCATGCTTGGTTGCTTGCATGCTGTATGCTTGGTTGCTTGCATGCTGGATGCTTGCTTGCATGCTGCATGCTTCTTCGATATGAAATGTATGCCAAAAGATGATTCTAAGTTTAAAGTTTCTGAGATATGATAGTTCTGCCTTTTAATAACTATCGATATGAAATTATGCCAAGAGTGGATTCTGACTGCGAACTTTCTGCGATATGATGGTTTTACTTTTTAATTATTATGGAATAAAATTTATGCCTAAAGATGATTCTGACTTATAAAATTATGCGTTGTGAATGTATGATAAATGAGTGTATGCCAAACGATTTTCTGCGAAATGAAGTTTATGCCATCCGCTGTTATGCAAAATAATATTATGACGAAAAAAATTCTGCCATAAAGGGTGGACCCCTATAGTTTTTACAAATGAAAAGCATTATGTCAGAAAATTCTTCAACAAATCATTGTGATTTGGGAACCCAACACAAAATATTTTCCTATTTTAATGTATCATATTACTAACCTGATCAGTTCTTTCAGCTTGGTGGCAGCTTGCAGGGAAGCGTACCCGTACCGGGAGAACTTGGCAGCTTCTTCTGATGGTGCGTTGAATGCAGCCACGTAGCGAGCTGGACTGGAGTCGTCCAACCACAGACCTGGCAAATTTAAGATATATAATTATAAGGAAGTTGACGACAGTTTAACTTACTTTGGCTGGATAAAATCTTTTATGTTCAATTAAGGCGAAGCAAAATAAAGAGTTATGATTTTCTATCGATATGTACATATGTGCATATGTATTTGTTTAAATCTGTTCTTGCATAAGTTTAAACTGCTTATCATAAAGTGACAAATGAGGTATCGTTGGAAGTGGCATACGACTACGGCTGGGAATATTTTCTTGTTTCATACTTTTATATATTTTTAATGAATAATATTTTCCCGTTGTTCTTTCCTTCTTGTTACAGATAGATCATTCCACGATGACGCACCCCTCTGCGCCCCGTTACTTTATTTTTAACCGCTCTCAGTACAATTGTAAAAGAGTGGGACGCGTCTTCATGAATTGAACTATCTATACTCTCCTCTACTGTTTTATAATGGCTATTTTGTAGTAAGCTAACTAATGATCATAATTATTATATTACGGTACAACAAGTTCCTAATAAACTACCAAAGCAATTTCTAACTCAGAGGTTAATAAAATAAGATGACTGTGTGAAGTAGATCTTTATTCTTAATAACCTTGTTTCCAATCATATTGACTTTCATAATATAGTCTAGTTAACGTCTACTGCAGTAAAAGAGTTTCTCAAGTAAAATAACATAAAAGCTTTAATCGAAATTACCCATTATGATTATCTGTTCTTCCATTGGGACAGCTTCCTATTACATTATATTTTATGTTGAGAAGTGCGCAAGCAGTTTTGATCTTTAACGACAGCTAATACTCACCCATAGAATAAAGCTTAGGTTCCAAAACTGTGTATAATTCATGCATCTTCTGCAAACCATACTCGGCAGCTTCCATTATCTCTTTCTTTTCTCCTATCGTTATATTCCTTCCTTCACCTTCGCCTCCATCCATCTCCAGACCAAGTTCATCATCATAGTAGTCATCATTACTGACTTCATATTTCTCATCATTTTCTTTATCAACAATATTCTTGTTTTCTTTAGTCAAATTATTGGTATCACAATATGTAACTACGATAGTTGAAACGTTCTTAGTTGCGGAAAACGAATGATTGTTACTATGATCTCTTTCTATGATAGTTATATTATGTACTTCTTTAGTCAAGGTACTGTTGAATAAAGGCATCAGATGCTTTAGAATTTCTATGATGTTTGCAGACGTTGTGTTTTTTGTATGAGGATCCTTTGTTAGAATTTCTACATAATTAGTGCTTTCAGTGGTATGGTCTTCAATTGTTTCTATTCGTTTTGTGGTATGTTTATTACTTGTATTATATTTTAGAAAAGTATCAATCTTGTCTTCCAGACCACTCTTTATTTGATTTATTTTTTTAACGTCATTGGTTTTATCTCTAATACTACCTTTCGGAGATGAAACTATAATAGCTTCATTTAGTTTATCAGACGTATCACTTATATTATTTTTAATTCTATTAATTGAAGCTATGATAATATTTATGAGATCTTCTTCTTTTCTACTTATAGTTTCATTTGTAATATTTGCTATTGTACTCAGGAATAGTTTGACCCTTTCTTTGTCTTTCTTATTAGAGTCTTTGTCTGAAGTTTTGTTGTTAATTTTGAAAACATCTTCTATGATTTTTGAGAAAGGACAATTTGGTGTAGTCCCTGTGGAGTTTGTTTTTAATTCTTCGTTACTGACGCTCTCGAGAAGTAGTGATATTACTATGAAGATGTATTTGTACCTGGAAAATAAAGAACACGATATTTATACACTGCTTTTCACTATAAATTGACAAAACATGTTAAAACTACATTGTGACCTATTGAGCCAATTGATTCCGATTTTACTATTGACTCTTGGCCCCTTATGAATAAATAATTTGCAATTGATAAACTCTTTCTTCATACTCCTTGACCTTGTCGTCTTCATGGCATTGAAGTGAGAAGGCAAATAGTGTTTTAGTTATAAGAACTTTATTGATAAGAACATCTTGAAAAAAAAAATATGCAAGCAGCTTGCACGCCACTGTATTGCAATATGGCAATTAATATAATTTTGTTTTGTTCTGCAATTTTAATTACTATGCATACTATTGAATAGAATAGAACTAATTCTCAGTCTAATTTGAATAAATGACTTTTATTTTTATTTCGATGCCTTATTCGTTAAAGCCTCGTCTCTCACGCTGAGAGAGCTGAAGCTGGGGTTATGGGTCTCAATATCACTTTTACTTTATGACTTTTTATTAGTCATTACTGACATCGACAAAAAGTACCGATTGTCAGTCTAATTGGAATAAATAACTTTCGATTGTTTTATTTACCAATCTGAAAATGTTTTGATATAATAGTGTGCAAAAAGTGGACCACAAGGTGAACAGATGACCTTGTGAAGCCTGTAGGAATCTGCTGGATGCAAAACCTGTCGAAGTGGCGGTGTTTGGGGGAGGCCTTTGTCCAGCAGTGGACGTTTTTCAGCTGAAATGATGATGATGAATAGTATGCGTACTTTTTGCTTGTTACAGATATCTGTGTTTGAAGCTTTAAGATATACTAGCTTTTGCCAGCGGCTTCGCCCGCGTGGAGGTCAGAAAACATCCCGCGGGAACGTACTACCGGGATAAAAAGTAGCTTATGTGTTAATTCAGGTTATAAACTAACTGTGCTACAAATTTCATCCAAATCCGTTCAGTAGTTTTCGCGTGAAAGAGGAACAAACATCCATACATCCACACATCCATACATACAAACTTTCGCATTTATAATATTAGTAGGATTCTCAAACATATAACACTTACTCGCTAACTGTCCATCCTGAGACAATCACCTCGTATTACACAAGTTCACATTACGTGCGTGTAGTCATAGGTTACACACGATTGTCCACAGCACATACTTTCGACGAGCGAACGTTCGTCAGAAATGGAAAGTGTGCTTTCTCTGCGACTCGTAGTGTCTACTCGTTATTGTAAACCATCCGTAGGTACGCTAAATGTCAATGTATTTGTATTATTTTGTCACGCTCTTTTATTGGGAAATGCATTTGTAAATTGCAGCGAGTGATGCATCACTGAACATAGTGGATTGATAACTGTGTTATCAAGGTAATGAATGGTTTGGTTTGACAGTTAAGTGGAACATGTCAGGTTTTCTTGATATCAATTTGTAAGACTCCACGATTAACCATAGGGATCCTAGTGAAAGTGACAAAACTGATGTGATATTATCATGAGCATCATGCTTGCGAGTGGAATTATTGACTGTCGTTTGTTTGTATTAGAAATCAAAGGCATAGTTCTATATATGACATTTGAGGTTTCTAAGGGCGAAGATTGAGACCTAATCCAAATGGTTGTCTCTCTTTTATGCATGGCAAGAGATGTCTTAATCACCTGTGAATATTAAATGAGCATGAAAAAATCCAAAAACATTTTAAGTCAGGGATATAATGACCGAAACATTTTAACATACGAAATGCATAATGGAGATCAACATATTAGCAATCGTTGCTTAAAGGAATTCATAATTTAAATAAAAAATCCATTGAATTTTGCGAAGACACATAAACAAATTTGAATTTGAAGCTTTCTCTGTTGGGCAACTAAGGCTAGGCGATTGTTGGGCAAATTTTTGGGGAAGAGGGTCCTGACCACGAGGGTGGGTGACCATCTATTTCGCATCGAACCCCTCCGCGCTTTTGAAAGCGCGTTAAGCTGTTGAACCTGGCTGTTGTTTGTATATTTTTGTTCTATCGCTCTTATAACTGGCTTCCCACTAGGAAGCCAAAAATACTGACAATTAGTATTTCTTACCTGTTTTCCTATCTTATTTTAACACACAAGTAAAATAAAGTTTTAATTATAAACAATCGATGCATTAAACATTTGCTAATTTAAATAAGAATCCATTGAAAATGTCGTAATTTTAATACAAGCCTGGGATGTTTTGCGAAGCTTTCTCGGTTGGGCAACTGAGGCCAGGCCATTGTTGGGCAAATTAATGAACGTTTACTTCATCGTGCAAATTGGGTTGCCAAATATTACTGTTTTGGCATTTAATAAAAAGTCAATTGAATGATTATAAATTCGTTGAGATAATGTTTATTTAGGCAAGCTATGATTTTTTATGTTAGACTTTTTGCGATGATTTGGCGATAAAAAGTAATTGGTACCTAAGAAGCGTATGATTTATGAACGAAATGAGGAGCGATTGAATTGATAGGAGTCGGGGGACTCCTATCAATTCAATCGCTTCTCATTTCGTACGTTCCTTACCACTAGTTTGTAGTATTAAAACGATTTGTTGTACAATATTATTTATTTTAAAGCCCTCTTGCACTAAAAGAGGGATCAATCGGCTAGCTAGAGGTCTAACTCTAAGCTCAGCAGTGGACGTCTTTCTCCTGAAATTATGATTATTATGATAGCGTCAGAATGGAGAAATCTGCTCTACCTATTCCAAATAAAATTCATACGTATTGACGAAAACATCGTGAACTCGTAAATTAACTTCTAATCTCAAATATTTATTGCAATCCATAATAAATACAGGTGGTGACTATTAATAAAAGTAGAGAGAATTATGGACCCTGTCGGGCACAGCGATATTTTATATTCTAAGTAGAATAGGCGAAGAGCGCTTTATTTTTTTTTAATTTTGATAATTTTGTATATTTTTTTTTTTTTAAAGCCTCTCCCACAAGGTGGACCGATGACCTTGTGAAGGCCGCAGGAATGCGCTGGATGCGGGAAGCACAAAACCGGTCGAAGTGGCGGAGCTTAGGGGCCTATGTCCAGCAGTGGACGTCTTTCGGCTGAAGTGATGATGATGATGATGATTATGATTTTTTAAATAATAAACTTGAACTTTGCATTCATTAAATCGTAGTGAGGCCGCAGTTATATGTATTGATCTCTCCTTGTTTCTCCTTGAAAGTGTTCCGTCTGATAAAATATTTCATACGTTTTTTAAGTTTTTCGGGTCTACAAAATAAACTTTTCGGGTGGAAATAAGAACGCCGCCTGGTCTTATTTCCACCCGAAAAGTTAACTTTTATGGGATAAATTCTAAATTCTAACCCAAGTTACAAAAAAAAGAACTTCTACAATCAGCATACATTGATGAAGGAGGGCTCAGATCATGTTAGAAGGACTGACCAAAGGAAAAAGTGGGTTTTTGCCGGTTAAACTGGCACTCCCCAGATTGCGTGAACTAGTGAGGGAATCTGGGCGACCACGAGGATTTCCCACTCCTGTCAAAACGAAAATAACCGGCCAAGTGCGAGTCGGACTCGCGCACCGAGGGTTCCATACAAACCTGTAGGTATTCACGGTTTATGCATAAGGTTTATGTTTATGAAATTAAATGCTTTTTTTAAATTTTTATATTTGAGTTGATTGAATGAAAGGTAAATTGCGTTTTACGATTTATGACGTATTAAAAAAAAACTACTTACTAGATCTAGTTCAGACTAATTTTCGGTGGAAGTTTACATGGTGTACATCATATATTTTTTTTAAGTTTTATCATTTTCTGATTTCAGAAGTTACGGGGGGGGGGGACACACATTTTACCACTTTGGAAGTGTCTCTCACGCAAACTATTCAGTTTAGAAAAAAGTGATATTAGAAACCTCAATACCATTTTTTGAAGACCTATCCATAGATACACCACACGTATGGCTTTGAAGAAAAAAAAAAAGAGTTTCAGTTTTAAGTATGGGAACCCCAAAATTTATTGTTTTTTTTCTATTTTTGTGTGAAAATCTTAATGCGGTTCCCATAATACACCTACTTACCAAGTTTCAACAGCATAGCTCTTATAGTTTTGGAAAAAAGTGGCTGTGACATACGGACGGACAGACAGACAGACAGACAGACAGACATGACGAATCTATAAGGGTTCCGTTTTTGCCATTTGGCTACGGAACCCTAAAAACGTTTTGTTTCGATTAAGACATTATTAAGTGGAACTTTTACAAGCCGATGTTATTATTTTAGGCCTGTTAAAAGTTATCTTCTGATATGCGTGACTACCCTCCTAAGTAAAACTTTGTTCCTATAACATAATCACATCATATCCGTATGTTTGTCATCGATCTACTTTCAAGTGACAAGAGATATATAAGTTACATAAGTTTAAGTTAAGTTTAAGTTCCGTGTCACGGGAAACAGGAAAGTATTGTGCGTGTTGTTTGTTATGTAAAATAAATTGTTTTAAGAGAGAAACTTCAGTTGTCGCATATATTAAGTTTTTTATTATTCTCTTATGGTAAAAGGTATGGACCAGTTTTACATAGGTTCTACGACTGGCGATATTTAAGTGAACGTTGTCACTCCGTGGTCAGTCAGATCGATTACCGACTCCTACCTACCACCGTAGACTAATCTACGGGGTCAAATTATATTAGCTAGCGACACTCCACAGAATTTATGGGTATAGATATCGAAATATGATAAAATAAAAATATTAAAGATCTAATGACTTTTTTTGGGGTCAACAACCTCTGGTAGTGTAATTACTTCAAATCGTCTTCACCTGCCTAGCCTTTGTCTAACAATGTTCTCTCTCTTCGTTCCAAAAAACACACACGGGATTCCGTATCTACACAGTACGACAGTGGTTAGGGGCAGGGCTGTTCTATACCGTCCCTACATTAATGTGTATACGTTCCAAAAATAATATACAGTCGAATTGAGAAACCTCCTCCTTTTTTAAGTCGGTTAAAAAGTGTCGTTACAACTTTTTCTCTTAATTCCGTCTAGCCCCCTTTCGCAACGCGCCATAAGGAACTTCGTTCCAATAATATTTCAATTAACTACAGTACCACCTGGCGTTGATCACTAAAACTAAATTCTGTCTAAATTCATCAAATTAAAGACTAATCCTACAGGCTTATATTTTTTTACACATGATTGCATATCCATAATCAGACTTTATTGTTCCCACTGCTGGGACACAGACCTCCTCCAAAGACCGGCTTAATTGAGTATAACGTGTGCGCGAAAAACTTTGCGAAAACTTGGTCTGCAAGTTGTCATGTACTCGATTATAAGTTTCATGAAACTTTATTTTATTTCATCATCAGCCTATATTGTTCCCACTGCTGGGACACAAGCCTCCTCTCGGTGAGAGGGAGTGGGCCGTAATCCAACACGCAGGTCCAATGCGGGTTGGTGGATGTCATATGTCCTCGGATTTTTGGTTCTAGGACATGCCGGTTTCCTAATCATGTTTCCCTTCCCCGTTTTGAGAGCAGTAGTTATGAAATAATTTACACAAAGTAAAGGGCCTTTTTGGGTTCGATCCTACCACCTGCAATTTGGAAGTCGAGGCTGTTACACCTGGATCACCACTGCTCTCTACGCCTGCTCATGATATATGTATGTATATTCTCACAAAAAAGTGCAAATTGATAAAGAGAAAAAGTCCTCTTTTTATGACGATTATTTGAAACAGACCAAATAATTTATTTTGGGTGTAATTGACTGCAGTGATTGTTGGCAATTTTTGTTTCTTTTGAAGATGGTGGTCAACACCTAACTTTAAGTTTCCTTCACTTTCGTTTCTATGGTGAGATTTTCACAGATTACACCGGCTGTAGTTTATATCAAGAACAGAAATGGACACTAAATCGCATCACGCGAGAAACAACACCGTTTCTGGGAAAATACGTTTCTTTTGAGTTTCTTGTTCTTTTGTGGGGCAAAGTATACGGCGGTGATGACAAATCAATCTGATGGGCGCCACCTTAAGACATTTAAAACTCTAGAGGCATCACAGATGCGTAGCCAGCCAGATGTAGGTGAATACCTGTATTTCACATAGAGTGACTGTCTATCTGCACGCGTAGCATGACCACCGTAGAAATGGGTTTTGTCAAAGATAACACTACTAATCAGAATCTGAATCGTTTTAAAGGGTATTGATAATCCAAGGCTTCACATTTCCGAAGAAATTGTCTGCTCTACAACGTAAATAACGCAATGAATGCTGAACTGAAAAAAATGAAAGCCATTTCTTCTGATAGTGCGTTATGTCCCTCTTCACAAAAAGGTCTTGGTATGAAATGCATGGTTACCCAACCAACACACGAACCTTCGGCGATTGACCTGTGCGACTGTCATGAATTCATGATTAAACCTTTTTTTTTGTGGGTGGGAAATCGTCAAATGACGTCTCCCGCTCTAGGGTGGAGCGGAAGGGCGTGTCAGAATATTTACTGACTAAAACCCACCCGTGTTTCTTCAGTTGCCCATATGCCAGGGCCACGGGATCTCTTTCGAACAAAACTTGCAACCCTGGCAGATGATTAAACCTCAAATACGAACGAACAAATCCGTCGCGACATTATGTTGAGGTACGATAATTTTCACAAACACTGACGTAATTACACTATCACTGCAATAGTTATGACAGCTTAGAGTTACCGATCTATTACTGGTACACGCAGATGCAGGTAGTTAGAAAAAACATCAGCTGCAAGCTGAAATGAAGCTTAACTTCTACGAGATAGAGCGGAAAGCCTTTTGTTGAAGTAGAGATGAATGCTTGACAAATTGCGAGTGTTAGCAGTCATGTTATATGAATGTTATTATAGTTTTTGCTAAACGATTTAATTTGAAGTTATTACGTGTTGATGAATGGGGATTTGGTTTAATTTAATAGGAGCTATTATTTTGATAAGTAATCGGATATAAGCGTATGTAAATAAATAGCAGAACACCTTTTCTATTTTTTTTTATTTTATTTATATGCCGAGATAAAAACGTGAAACAGACTAGCAGGTAAGATGCGAACACTTATTATAATGTATAACAGCTTTACTTAATGGACAACATTGAGGGTAGATCACTATTTTTGCGGCCGTCACTCACTGTTATTATTGACGTTTTTTCAAGGTACCTTCTAATTAATCTTATAATTAAATCGTAACATATTATTATTTTTTGCCATTAGCACTGTTCCAAAATCATGAATAATTTAAAATTAAAGTACAAACCTTAAAACTTCCATAATTCACTGTCCAAATTTAAATTCTGTTCTTAAACCAAAAAATCACAGACAACAACCCCACTCCCGCCAAAATTTGACAACTTGACTGCGACAGATTAAAAATCCTTGTTTTTTTTAAAATTCGCGTTGTGATCCAGGCGCGTGTTGTGATTCAGCCAAGCGCCATTGGACTAGCTGTTACATAACGTCGGGAGGCTGGAATGATTAAAGTACAGTTATAAGACCTCGCATCGAGCGATGATCTCGTCTCACGTCCGCTTGCTCGTTTTGTGGCGAAATGAGCTTTTTTGGCTCGCTCACACCGTTGTGTTACGTTTTTTAAGATTCCGTTAAAATTGCCCTGTTATTGGTATTATGTGGTACTTTGCGGATATTAGCCGAAATCTAAATATTTATGTAGATTTTGGTTTGGAGATTGGTACAAAAACGTACCTAATTTGATGAGTTTTGTGTTGTCTGCGTGCGGTTTCCGCCGTTCATTAATTCCTGTTCGGTTTGTAATAACTGCTGGAACTGCAGAAAATACTTCCAGGTGATGATGTACTCCTGCCAGGGTCACAAGATTTGATCGAAAGAGTTACCGTGACCCTGGAATATAGGCAACTTAAGAAACACGGGTGGGTTTTAGACAGTAAAAGTCTGCCGTTCTCGCCGCTCTATCCAGAGCGGGAGTCGTCATTTGATGATTTCCTACCCACAAAAAAAGAAAAGGTGATGATGTACTCGTAACACTCCTTTTCTAGGCAGCGATGTGGCACCAATCCACCTGCAAAGCAAGGCAAGTGGAAATAGAATCGTGATGTTAAAAGTGTGCAGATTGCAATTCCAGTTTTTGCTCCAATATCGTGACGAGTTGCAGCATTTAGCATAACTGTCCCGATTAGGGGACTTACAAAAAAAAAAGGCAAAAAATTTACCTATACTGCAGCTGCTGCTAACCGTTTACTCATCACCTTTTCTTTTGCTAACATTTTTTTCCGAAAAGGGGACCTGAAGGCATATTGTTAGATGTGGTCAACTGTATTCAGATTTCATATGTGATGTTCAAAACAACCAGTTGCTGTTTGCTGACTCTGTCTTTGTGAAATATGGGTCGTAAACATTTTTTATTAAATGCATACATATAAAAAAGGAGTATTAAAAGTAAATAGTGTCTGTTTGTCAAAATAAAAGCTTTTATCTAAATGCATATGAAAGTACAATACATGCCTAAAGTACAAAAAAAAAATTGTTGGTCCTTCTGTCTGTCTGTATGTACAGACTAATCCCCGAAACAGTTGGACCGATTTTGATTAAATATGGTATGAGGTATACTTTGAACCCTGGGGAACGACATAGGCTTTTAATGACATACCTTTCGGGCGAAGCTGTGACCGGACGCTATAAAACAAGAGAACAAAAAACTATAGGTTCTTGAATCTCAACGGAATCCAAAGATCACCTGGCCAATTTTGTGCGATCAGTAACGTCTGAGTTAAAAAACGTTACTTTAATTGACGCGCCCGTTATGTATTGTTATATGATAGGTACTTTTTTATTCGCAAGAAATCGATAGCCTTTTTTGTGTTTTTCTTGGTGAATCGGTGAAGTCATTTCAGCGAATTGGATGCGAAAGAAAGAAATCTAATAAAGTTTACTAAACGCTGTGTTTATTTTTATTATCTGCTTTTGGGTCCTGTAAGAAACAACTTTGGTTTTGATATGTTTGGTCTACGCTGTTTTGGTTTTTTGGGAAAGACATCTCGCAGGTCAACCTGTGAGGTTGTCAGCTGCTTAAACGGACTTACCTGTGGCTACCTTAATTAAAACTAGAATAGCGAATACTCGCTAGCAAGGGCTTAATCTTAATGATACGCTGTTTTTTTCGTTTCGAGTCCGGCTAAATAAGCACTACTAAAAAGTATTTTGCCATGAAACAAGAGGTAGGATAACTTTTGTATAGACTTTGCATTCATTGTTTGTTTTGAACAAAGTTATCTCCATAAAAGAATGCCTCCTTTCTGCGGAACCTAGCTGTTCTTCTGGTCTGAAATAAAAAGGTAAGGCAAGGTATACAAAAAAAAAAAAAAAAAAAAAAAAAAAAAAAAAAAAAAAAAAAAAAAAAAAAAAAAGGTAAGGTATACAATGGTGCCCACCGTTGGATACCTACATACCTAATGAAAAAAAAAATACCAGGAGGGCATCCAGCGCATCAGTCTGTGGACCAGAACCCATGGTGCTCATCCCCTTCAACCAGCTACGCAGGTGGCTGCACGAATTTACCCACACACAAGCGGAGAGCTAGTGGACCTCGGCCCCAGGCTGCAGGCAGTGCAGGGAAGCTAGGCAGGCTGACCAGACGTCTGCTAAGCCTGGACAGGGATGGTCTGCGTCTGATGAGGAGGACCATCACAGGACACTGCCCACTAAGCAAACACTTTCACACAATAGGCATAACGGACAGCCCCCTGTGCAGGGCCTACATGGAGGCTTAGAAAACCGTTGCACAAATACTTTTTGAATGTACAGGCGTCACCCAGATTAGGACAGATACCCTCGGGACACCCAAATCTTACACGGACGTTCTCAACAGACCAGGAGACATAACCAACTTCTGGAGGGAGGTGGGCTGGTTGGAGTAAACACCGACGGCCACCATGGCCCATGCACAGTGGTCCATTCAAAGGACTAAGTGCGGAAACCAAAACCCTATAACATAGAACATAACTATGAAATATAATAATTACTATAAAGTTTTTGAAAAGCTCATAGCACTTATCCGGGCCGATAATCGAACCTCAGACAAATCTATACTATTTTTAATTATCTATCTATACTTAATATTATAAAGCTGAAGAGTTTGTTTGTTTGTTTGTTTGTTTGTTAGTTTGTTTGTTTGATTGAACGCGCTAATCTCGGGAACTACTGGTCCGAATTGAAAAATTCTTTTTGTGTTGGGTAGCCTATTTATTGAGGGAGGTTATAGGCTATATAACATCACGCTACAACTAAGAGGAGCGGAGCAGTAATAAAAAATGTTGCAAAAACGGGGAAAATTTATTCCTTTTAAGAATTTCCGTTGCATGCGCTGCGTAAACGGTTAAAGTAACGCAAAAATAATGTATGACGGAATTGTTTCTCTTAAAAAGTTCTAAAAAAAAGTCCGCGAGAGCATATGTCTATCTTTTAAGGTTGACTCACTATAACTCAAAAGGAACGAACTCGAGCAGCAACGAAAAATGGCCGAAAACTAGCAGGCAAATCGATGCGACGGGAAGGGTCAGGGGAGCAAAAATTTGACGCGGACGAAGTCGCGGGCAGAAGCTAGTACTATATAATATTATAAAGCTGAAGAGTTTGTTTGTTTGTTTGTTTGTTTGATTGAACGCGCTAATCTCAGGAACTACTGGTCCGAATTGAAAAAAAAAATTTGTGTTGGGTAGCCTATTTATCGAGAAAGGCTATAGGTTATATAACATTACGCTACAACCAAGAGGAGCGAAGCAGTAATGAAAAATGTTGCAAAAACGGGGAAAATCGCACGGGTAGGCGATTCGACGCGACGGCGAATGAAAGGGTCGGGGGAAAAAAAAATTTACGCGGACGAAGTCGCGGGCAGAAGCTAGTATAATATTATTAAGCTGAAGAGTTTGTTTGTTTGATTGAACGCGCTAATCTCAGGAACTACTGGTCAGAATTGAAAAATCTTTTTGTGTTGAGTAGCCTATTTATCGAGAAAGGCTATAGGCTATATAAAATCTCGCTAGAACCAAGAGCAGCGGAGCAGTAATGAAAAATGTTGCCAAAACGGGGAAAATCGCACGGGTAGGCAATTCGACGCGACGGGAAGGGTCGGGGAAACAAGAAATTTAACGCGGACGAAGTCGCGGGCAGAAGCTAGTGCTTACATATTTTAATAAACCTTACAATACGTCTGTATTCGACGAAGGGTTAGGCAGAGGTATACGTATATATGTTTACAGTACAGCTACATTTAATTGACGAGTCAAAGTTTTTGTATAAACCTACTTACAGAAATAAAATCATTTATCATTATTGATTTATTTCATCAGTCATTTTTCAGTTCAGGCGAGATTTCGAATCGACATTTTTTTTAAATCGAAAAACGTCCATAAAACATTTTCCAGATCCAGAAATAAAACCCAGGACATCATGATCAGTCGTACCGCTTGAGAACAATAGATTTCAGTTTATTCACGGAAAACAAGACGAAGGTTCGCATGTTCGCTCGCTCGGTTCGGTGTAATCGAGTCGAAAGCGCCTTAGGCAAATTATTCTATTCTGTGTATGTCACAATCCGGACATGAGCGATTTAGCCCAACGGTTAAAGACCTTTGCTTCAATAACAAGTAAAAAAAACAAAGCTATTGTCACAAATGTTCTGAGAATTTTGGACCAAGATTAGTTTGCGTGTGGAACGGTATCTAATGGTCATTTGGTTGGGACAGTCATTTGTCATACGTATACCTATGATGTCACAGCGGTCAGAAACCTTTAAGTTTTGTGAGAACATCTTGGTTCAAATTTGCCCCGGGGAATACGGAACATTCTGTTTTAGTTTCACAGCGAATGATGTCATATTATAAGGTTGTCACATTTGATTCGACATTATTTATTGAACAGTAAAGCGGAGCAGAAGCAATAACTGCAAATATTAATATTCGGCCCCATTTCTTCCCGTGGGTGTCGTAAGAGGCGACCAAGGGACTTACTAGAGAATGGGCAGCAGCATTCTCTATGCATTTAACCACCATACTGCGATCGCCAACCCGCCTACCAAGCGTGGCGATTATGGCAAAGCCCCCCAAATTGGGGGAGGCCTAAGTTCACCAGTGGACGTCTTACGGCTGAAATGATGATTCGGCATATGCCGATCGGCAAACTTCACTCGGCATATTCCGCTTTCGCTGAATTGGCCTGTTGCAGTCAACTTTTCCACCTGATGCCGAGTGTAGACCCGAACATGTGTGGCCCGCTTAATATTCCCTTTATAGACCTTGGCGCCTTGCCTTTCAGGGTCACTTTCTTAAAATACGTAATTTAGCAATGGGCGCGTTGTATTCCACACACCTCAAAGAGATGTCAGCATTACTGAAGGGGTCCGCTAGGACCGATGTCTGCCAGGGTCGCCAGATTGTTCGAAAGAGTTACCGTGGTCAGTCAGTAAAAGTTTTACAGCCGCGCCACCCAGAGCGGGAGACGTCATTTGATGATGTCCCACCTCTAAAAAAAAGGACTAGGTACATACAATGCTGATGCACTTCATGCTCTTAAAAAATTGATGAACTAGGCCTTGACACTTTCCTAATCAACAAAGGATACAATATACTTTTGATATGTGCACAACGTATGCTATTAACAGCCAAGGTGCGCTTGCGCAAAGTGTATGACAGTACGTGACGTGGGTAAGTAGAGATGACCCTAACCTGCTTAGTTTTGTTGCAAATTGATGACGTAATTCCATGGTGGTCGATTGTCAATTAATTATGACTGGGTTTGTGGGCTACTTGTTTGATGTTTTTTGTTATGTTATTCGGTGCTAAAAAGCAGCGTTGAGTACCTACCACTTATGGTGATGACGTACTCAACGCTGCATGTGAACATCTGAATTACCAGAGCCATTGCAAATATTTTATCACGCCTATTTTTTGGATGGGAAATCATCAAATGACGTCTCCCACTTTGGGTGGAGCGGGAGGGCGTGTCAGCCTTTTACTGACTAAAACACACCCGTGATCCTTCAGTTGCCCATGTGCCAGGGCCACGGTAACTCTTTCGAACAATTTTGCCAACCGGACAGGATTTCATCATGCCTGACAGACAAAGTTGAAATATGAAACGCGTGTTCCTGTTTGTTTTTTAATTTTGTGAGTGCCTTTAATGTGGATGGGTTAAGGTAGACCGCCACATTCAAATTTTGTGACGTTTGTGGCAATTAGCAGGTTACCGTTTTTGTTAGGCTAAATTCATACTCATTTTTTGTGGACTAATTAAATAGAAAGACCTTAGAGCTAGTTTTAGGAAAAATATTCTTTTAACTTACAAATTTCTTCTTTCCGGGATGCTACTAAGGAATTCGTGATGAAAAAAAACCCCGACCCGTGAATCGAGCCCAGGAGCTCAGGCCCAGCTTGTGCGACCATAGATCAACAACAGACAACCAGTTTATACATAAATAATTGTTTATAAGAAGTTCAATGTCTGGTCTAGGTGTGATTTCTCCACTATACGACAATGCTATGAATCATCTAGTACCAATCTGTCTGGATTTTAAAGTTTGGACAAAAAAGGAAATGAATTCGATCAATCAATGGAAGCAACACTTTTTTCTAGATACAATTAATTTTATTTTCAATCTGTAAATCACGTCTCATGATGGCTTCTGGTATACAGTTCTTTTGTAGATTTTATGAATTGGTACTCTGTGGTGCAAAATACAGATTTAATTGCACGTATACACGAGTAATTAATACTGTCATGAAATTTTAATGCGTGCCTACTAATGAGTGTTAAACATGTTAGCAAATAAATAAATAAATAAATAATTAATGGAATTTATTTTATTCCATCATAATATTACACCGGTATCCACCGATAGGCTAGGCAGGAGAGTGCAGTACAGCCTGCACGTTATCATCGTCTGCCTCGCCTCTTACCAATAATGTTAAGGTCGGCTTCCAGTGTCACCAGATGCAGCTGAGTATTAGTATTTTACGTGGAGCGACTGCTTATCTGACGTTCACAATCCAGTTACTGGGTGATATGACATTATTGATGGGTAATCATCAAATGACTTCTCCCGCTCCGAGCAGAGCGGGAGGGCGTGTCAGACTTTTACTGTCTAAAACCCACCCGTGTTCCTTCAGTTGCCCATGTGCCAGGGTCACGGTATCTCTTTCGAACAATCTCGCGACCCCGGCAGGCATCGGTCCTAGCAGACCCCTTCACTGTTGCTGACATCTCTTTAAGGCGCGCGTGGAACACAACGCGCCGTCGACCCGAACGTGGTCCTTACCGGGCGGCGAGCTACCCATTGCTCGCCACCCGCAAGCTCGTGCCGGTGGCCGGGAGTACGCTATCGAGAGGCACCCCATCTGTGCTTCTTAATTTAAGTTTGTATCCCGTCCACTGACCACTCGCGGCAAGCATAGCTTAACGTGATCGATCGAACCGTGCGGTTGATTTTGTTAGACAAAAACTCCCCTTATGTAGTTCAGCCTACAGGTATTAAGTAATTATTGAGCCCAAATTTACTTAGTTATATTTAAGTCCCATGTAATAGGGGCGAGCCTAATTAATTTACTCAATTAGATGTGCTAAAACCAGCACAATATTTTATTAATAAACAACCGGGGTTAATTTTAATGGTAAGTACCTATTGCTTAAATTTTTTTTTGCTTTATCTAATAGGATTTAGTCACACAACTTTTCGTAAGTTTTACTTTAAACGATTGTTTTGTGTCCTATTACTATTTATGATGCCGGGGATATTGGCTGGGTTTGGCGGCGTAACACACAGACAGTAGGAATGGCTTACATTTGACAGTACAACAACATTCATTGCGTTAGTTACGGTGTTGAACACACGAATTTTTTGAACATTTGAAGTAATGGTTTAGTATAACCTTTAAAATGAACCGAATTCTGATTGATAGTACGTTACGCAATTAGGGTGTTGGCTTGAGAGAAATTTAAGTCACTTGAGACTGGAACGAATTTCTTTAGGCTCGTTTTACTCTAGACACAATGGCAGACGAGAGCTAGACTGAAAAAACCGGCCAAGTGCGAGTCGGACTCGTGCACCGAGGGTTCCGTACAAACCTGTAGGTATCCTCGGTTTATGCATAAGGTTTATATTTATGAAATTAAATGTTTTTTTTTTAATTTTTATATTTGGTTTGATTGAATGATAAGTAAATTGCGGCTTACGATTTATGACGTATTAAAAAAAAACTACTTACTGGATCTCGTTCAAACCAATTTTCGGTGGAAGTTTATATGGTTATGTACATCATATATTTTTTTTTAGTTTTATCATTCTTTTATTTTAGAAGTTACGGGGGGGGGACACATTTTACCACTTTGGAAGCGTCTCTCGCGCGAACTATTCAGTATAGAAAAAAATGATATTAGAAACCTCAATACCATTTTTGAAGACCTATTCATAGATATCCCACACGTATGGGTATGATGAAAAATTTTTTTTTAAGATTCAGTTCTCAGTATGGGGAACCCCAAAATTTATTGTTTTTTTTTCTATTTTAGTGTGAAATAATTGATGCGGTTCATAGAATACACCTAATTACCAAGTTTCAACAGCATAGCTCTTATAGTTTCGGAGAAAAGTGGCTGTGACATACGGACGGACAGACAGACAGACAGACAGACAGATAGACGGACAGACAGACATGACGAATCTATAAGGGTTCCGTTTTTTGACATTTGGCAACGGAATCCTAAAAAGGGTAACATTTTGACGGTCACGACAATTTTGCTGCAGTATGGTTCATTTCAACATAATAAGCCTATAATGTTCCCGCCGCTGCGACACAGGCTTATCTGTAAGAGGGAGTGTGGCATAATCCATCACGCGGGCCCAGTGTGGTTTGGTAGATGTCAAACCTTCAAATTATTAGGACATGCCAGTTTCCTCACGATGTTTTTCTTAACCGTTTAGAGAGCAGTGGTGTTGAAATTAAATACTTACACAAATTACCTAAAGTACAGACGCCAACACATCAAGCTACTACAATCTGTCAGATTTCTTTGATAGATTTTCGACTTTATTTCTAGAGCATTAGGTTCAAGGTTCATTGGGAAAAATTGACAGTTTCGGGTAGCTTGACCTGGTGGCGTCTGTACCTGCCTGTGTCACGGCCTACAGCTCGTAAGTTGGAGCCGATATCATAGAGCTATCACTGCTCTCTTTTTTCAACCGACGAAAAAAAACGGAGGAGGTTATCAATTCGACTATTTTTTTATGTATGACCACGCATTTCTTTTTACATAGCAGTCCGATTGTGATAATTCTTTTTTTATTGGAAAGGGTACACTCCCAAGGTGGTCCCATATAAATTTGGAAAACAAAATCGAACCCTAAGGGTCGGAAAACAAGGGATGATTGATTGTTCACTCACTGATTGTAATGTATAACCACGCATAACTTTATACAGAGTAGTCCGATTTTGATTATTCTTTTTTTATTGGATAGGGTATACCTTGCCAAGTATTATAAGTACATTAAAGCCACAAAATAATAAAATAAAAACTTTTTAACAAAAAATTAAACCGCCGAACGGCAGTTTAATTTTTTGTTAAAAAGTTTTTTTATTTAGGTACTTTCAGAAGTTGTTAGTTTATTTCCTTGTATTATTAACTCATTAGTTGATTCGCACGAAATTCGTACGGGCGAATCGCCGCGTTTGAATAATATTGTTTTCTAAATGCGACTCGCACGAAGTGATTTTATTTGTTGGCGAAACGGCAACTCGAGAAATATCGTATTAGGCAATGGCACGATTTAATTTTTATGCAATAAAGTTATGAAAAAAGATCACTGCAAGTAGGTACATGGAATAAAAAGCATAAAATACAGCCTCCAGTCTATTTATGTACTTGACCATACCAGAGAAGCTGGGAATCTTCTGTTTACGGAGATATTGAAAGTCGAAGTTACAACTTTTTTTTTACAAAAACAACTTTTGCAAAATCAGCCTAATAAATGTTCCCACTGTTGGGACAAAGGCCACCTCTACCTCTATCTCTAAGAGGGAGTGGGAAACAAAGCACCACGTGCACAGAATGTGTAGATGACTGTATGTGAATGTTTCAGGTATGTATGTATGTATTCGTTGTATAATATGTAAATGGTACACTACTGACTATCTGCAGTAGGGATTCTCTCTCTTTCTTCCTCCAAAGGTTGTATTTACCAGATCGTTTCTAGTGGTAGGACCGCACCTTGTGTCACCATACGTAAACTTTATGGTGTATGTGCAATGATATTATAAGTAAAAATTTTACTTATAATATCATTGTGTATGTGTATAACAAAACAGTATTCTATCTATCTATGACCGCTTTGTGATGGGACTTTTTAAACTCTATTTGTAATAAAAGATCGTAGAGGTGGCCTCAGTCTAGTTATCGTTGAAGAACTGAAAATCTGGCATTTAGATCAGAGGAGAAATTCTCGTGATTTTACGAACATTCACAGTCTGATCGTAGTCTCAATCTGTCAAAAATACCTCGAGTTTCCATACATTTTTTCCAAGTTTTTGACATTAGACTGTCGCTGAGATGAGACTGCGACAAAATTTTGAACCCATAACAAGAATATGCATTTTGACTCAGTAACAAGAATATACATTAAAATTTTTGTAAAAAAAAAAATACCACTAAATGTTTCTACTTATTAAAAAAAGTCTGTGTTTATGCCAATTTTAAATGTGTTTAATTGGTTAGTAAAATTATAAAAATCTTAATTAAGTGTTTAATACATTAATAAAATTTGTTAAAAAAAAACAACAGATCACAGATATGTGTTGTGACGTTATCAATAAAATGTTGTCGTTGTTATTGACTTAATTAAAATTAAGTCTAAGATTTTCTCTGAATTACATTTTTGTTCGAATTGTTTGATGTACCTATTCGTGTAGCTTCCAGTCTTGACAATATAAATTTTTACTTCAAATAAACAAAACAACAAAAACTTAAAAAATTGAAAAAAATCTCAAAAACTTATTATTCTTTGCAGAAATCAAGAAACTCAATAACATTTTTGCGTTTAGACTTTCAGTCATTTTTTTATTGCGTAGGATTTTAATAAAACCTAAAGTACTTAATTAGAAAAAATATAAAACATGTATTAAAATTTTGATTAAATTTCACAAGGAGGCGGTAATATAGTTTCAGTTGGTACTCTTAAATTTAACATAATCTCTTTTAAAATCTATCTAAAATTATAATGATTTTTATAAGTAACACGAATTGTCGTTCGCGTGCAGCTCAATAGATGCCACTGTACTCAATTACGAATATTCAAAGATTAATTCGAAAATCAGTGTTACGTACAAATATGTATCTTTTCTTAATCGTATTACAAAAATGTATATAAAAATATTTATTATGGACATAAACTCTGTCTTCCGAGATCACTCCTTAGCTTCCAATAATTTCTTCTTATCACATAATCGGCTCCTGAAATTAGAAGAATGTAATAATTTACTATTTCTCATAAGTATTCAAAGATGTTGGTCACTTTGAAATTGAGAATAGTCAATTGTTTGTTAGCTACAAAACACGGAGAGTAAATATTTATACTTAATAGTATTTCTCGCAACAAATAGACCGGGAGCTGGTGACTTGTTTTTGCACAGCTTAAAATAGTATCTAATAACAAAATGCAAAGCGGCATGCAGGAAGAAGTCACGGCATTTTTCAGATTCTTTTTTTTCAATTGAGAAATTGATGTTTATTCAATTTTTTCACAATTTTTGTATGTTGGGCTGTAGCTACATGCATGCCATTTACATTCATGACTTGAAATAATGTAAATTAATGAAATACAAAACGGCATGCAAAAATAAGTCACCTAAATTTGCACAGCGTTTTTTGCAACTTTTATTATTATTTATAATACGATGGGATTATTCAACGCGCATGCCATTTGAATTAGATCATTATTTTGTTATAAAATTAATATTCATTTTTATTGAAATGAAATGAAATGAAATAAATTTATTTGCCAGAATATAGGTATTTACATAGTAACATGGTTAAATAATTTGTGTTTCACTATATTCGACTTATCAGTCGTGCAAATATTTCTAGTGCATGCATAAAACATCATGAAATTACATCACCGTCATTAGTCATATACACCATAATCATAGAAAAAAAAAAGAACAGTCTTGCTTCGTTAGTACTACTTAGGCACATTACATTATACATTATATTATATGAGTAAATTACAATATATTTAACAGTTAAAAAAGTTCATCAATGTAACGATTAGATTTGTAAATAATGTCAATAATTATAATTTAATTAAGAGTTTATAAATTTATTTAGATATACATCATGTCTGTTTAAAATTTAAATAATCATTTATTGAATAAAAACATCTGTCACAAAGCCAATTATTTAGAGTTCTATTAAATTCTAAGTCATTCATTTTTCTTATTTTTTCTGGTAGTTTATTATAAATTTTTACCGCCATGGTGTAGCAGTTTCTGTTACATAATTTTAATCTGCTTCGAGGTACTACTAGAGGTTTTTGTACAATTTTTCTTTTAAATTGGGCCTTATCATCCTGCTCAAATAGTGGAAGGTGGTTTCTGACGAATTTACACATTTCAAAAACGTATAGGGATGGAAATGTAAGTAAACGTTTATTTGTGAAAATTGGTCGGCACGAATCAGTCCACTTGAGACCATAAATTGACCTAATGCATTTTTCTGGGCTATAAAAGCTCTCTGGGCGTCTGTAGAGTTTCCCCACATGATAATCCCATACCTTAATACTGAACATACATGACTGTGGTACACCATTATTGCTGTTTCTTTATTAGTTATTTTTTTTTATTTTACGAAGTGCGTAAATGAATTTATGAATTTTTTTACAAACCAGGTCTATATGAGATTTCCAGTTACAATAACTGTCTATGTTTATTCCTAGAAATTTTATTTCATTTACTTCTTCAATTATGTTATTATTATATTTTATTGGCAAGTCTATTGTATCTTTTTTATTTCTTTTGTTATTATAAGTCAGGTATCTCATGAATTTAGTTTTATCAGTATTTATTTCTAGGTTGTTATCAACTAACCAGTCATGTATACCCTTTAGAGCTTCATTGGTGACGTTAATCGCCTGATCAATTGTTGTTTCTTTAGTTAAAACAGTGGTATCATATGCGAATAATACAGTGTACTGATCCGTTGATTCTGGCAATTCATTTATATATGCTAAGAATAATATTTAATTATTAGGAGTAATTTGGAATCACGGAAAATCTGTGTTTAAATTTACAGAGTTATCCGGAAACTTGCCACCGTTGGTCATACGAGGGTTGCATGCCAATTTTTCCAGAGTGTGTTTATTACAAAAACTTCCATTCTTTATATCGGCATGCAATTTCAAAACACGGAATTGCCCTTTAATTTTGCTCAGGTTTTCAGAATCCTATGATCATCTTGGGCCGCTGCGGAGTGCATGCCATCAATTATTATAGCTTTATTTTTTTTAAACTTCCGTATATTATAATGCCATGCAGTATACTATCACGGAAAAACACGAAAATCCGCTACACAAAGAAAAGCGCTTTTCCTTATGAAGAGGACGCGCGGAGGGGCTAAAACCCCGACTATCATTGATATTTTAGGGTTAGTTATCAAGCCTTAAAAAGGCATGCACGACAAAATCGTGGAACGTTACCTGTCACCAGCTCTCGGTCTAAAAGGACTAAAAGTAACGTCTTTGTATCAGCCACTCTTAATCCATGTCACTTCCTTATTGGTTATTTACCTAAATAAGATATTTTTATTTATTACACTGGATTACTCCAAATGAGGCCAAAGATAGTAAGTGAATCTTGTTAATTTACTAACTGCGCCATCTCATGCCGCCAAGGCAAACCACTGCGTGCTTGAATTACCTACCTACAGCTCACGCCATCTGTTATTAACCAAACAAACCTACGATTCCCTCACCTGAGTCTAGATGTCACTAGTGTGTCCGCCGCACTTCCCGCTCCGTCTTGTCCTGCCGCTTGAGGTCATTGATCGTGGGGACGCCGCCAAACAGCACTTTCGCTGTCATTTGCTGCAAAAATACAAATATTTCTTAATGTCTATTGCGGTTTGATTGATTGAACACCTTTGTTAACTTGCAAATGCAAATGAACTTGGTTCATTTCGTCCGGTAGTTCTAAAGTAGGTAGTTAATTATTTTTGAGTAGGTAAGTTTATTACTGTTGGGGTAGGTGCAACCCCATTTCTATCCTGCAGACGAAGACGGCTTGATTATTATACTAGTTATAGATGTGTTTCTAGTCTGTATAATAAGCTACTGCTGCATTGAATGTGATCTTAATTTTGAATGCTACCTACTGCAAACGATTTATCGTCCAAATGCAGTATGGTCTTTGAAATTCGTGAATTTCAGCACTTTGATGGCTAGATTTTGTACGCTATCCTAAGAAATAACGGATAACTTTATTAACACTAGGTTCAATTTGCCTGGTTACGATGGTTATTACTGTGATCTCTTAAGTTTTTGTCTAAAGTTAGTTAATAACCACAATATGTTTAAATCTCTTTAGCCCGCGTGGAGTTCGAGCATATTTCACGGGAACTTTTTATCGGGATAAAAAGTATCCTATCTGTTAATACTGGTTATGAACTAGATACCTGTGCGCCAAATTTCATACAAATCCGTACAGCCGTTTTGGCCTAATTGAATAATAAATATTCAACCATACAAACTTTCACAATTATAATATTATTGTAGGATTTGCGATGGTCATCATATTTGGCTAGTCCAAACTTAGGCAGTTAAAAAAAAAAAATATATCGTCGTGATATCAACACAATGAAGAAGAAAGTAACTAGCAAAGTAAAGGTATATATATCGTAATATCTTTTTAGTAGAGACTGTCCAACCCCATATTATAATTAAGTATGGTAATTCAATGGAAATGGACATCGGAAAAATTGTGTCCACTCATACAACTAGATAGAGCTGTATGAGTGGACAGAATTTCTCAAGAATCGATGAGGATAGAGGATAAAATAAAAATCGGAAATAAATGGACACTACCAAAGACCATGCGTAATTAAGTGCTGAAGGTATTGGCAGAGTTCCAAGTTACACCTGTCTGCAAAAGCAGTAGCCATTTGGAATTGATGATTCGTTTGAACATTACAGGAAAAATAACCAATGGAATGTAACCTGGGTGACGTGTTGGAAAATGGTTATTGCCAGCTTATAAACACTTCGAATCAAGAGGATTGCTGATAATAGAAAGAAAATGAGAAGTGTCATGTGTTTGTAGTAGTTTCAGAAGCACTTTTCTTTTTAAACCGGTTTTCAGTAATGGTGTTTAGTGGCAGATGCAAGTATTGTAAGATTCATCCAGCTAAGTTCTACCTACTATAGTAAGAATACTTGCCTGGACGAAATCCTTCGTAAGCTGCTTTTTAGAAGAGATTCTTCTTTGTAGAAAAGTTTTCTACCTAACCTTAAATATCATAGTGTCGGAGCACTGCTGTAGTACATACGGAGATACTTAAATGATTAATACATGTATACCTACTAGTATTAGAATGAGGTAAAATTTGACTGTTTAAACGTTTGTATGTAATCTCTAGAACTACCAGTCGGATTAATAAAATCTAATTGGATTTAATAGCCCAATTTTCGAGGCTATAGGCCATATAACTTCATGCGATGACTCAAAGAAGTTGGGCAAGAAGAAAAAGAAGTCTGAAAGAACGCTAAGAGAAGACGAAGTAATCGAGGGCGTACGATGCAATACTATTTATGCTAATATTATAAATGCGACAGTAACTCTGTCTGTCTGTTACGCTTTCACGACTAAACCACTGAACCGATTTTGATGATATTTGGTACTGGGAAGTTTGAACACCAAAAAAGGACAAAGGCTACTTTTCATCCCGCGACTTCGTCTGCGTCCGCGAAAACTGACATTTATGCGGACGATAGATAAAGCTAGTAGGATAATTATTTTATGTTAAAACAAGTGAAATATACCTAGTTCGTCGAAATTAAATTGTTTTTCCTGCCATGCACTTATCACATATTCACAACAACCCATCATTTACTGCCCCAATACAATTCCGGATCCACATTTCGCCAAAAACATTACACATTGCCCAACTGTTGGAAATTGGATCGTGTCGAAACGAACGGCCGCAATTAGGCACGCCATTATCATTTGTGTCCCCCAGAGAAAGGGCTGTTAAGGTGTGTGTATCGATCTCTACCGGACAAAGGCCTGCCCGAATTATTTCGTTTTGTGTTCAAGCAATTAGTGTTTTGGGAATTAGAATTAATAGTTATTTGTGGGTGATGTTGTCTATTTGTGTTTTGGTAGACGCGTGAAGTTCCGGCACCCTAATTGCGTTTCACAATCTGAATCGTTTTGACGGATTATGGCGATCCATTGCTTTATATGTTCGATAAATTTGTTTGCTCAGTAACGGGAATAATGCAATGGATATTGTTGGACTGTCAAAATAAAAGGCATTGCTACTGATAGTGTTTTACATAAATACCCCGCAGGTATTGTATTCCTGGATTCGTATTTTTATGTTTGGTTGGAATAGTAATACAAGGATGACTACAATATATTTATCATGATGGTCAGTGATTGATATTTGGCTTCATCCAGTTAGACTGGAAGTTGACCACAGCATAGTTGGCAAAAGCTTCACAGATGAGATGATGATGATCAATAATCTAAATCTTAAATATTTAGGATATAATTCAGCAATCGTATATGACAGCAAAATTAAAAAGTTTTGAAACTTGATTTGAGCGCAACATCTTCAATTTGGCTAAGTGTAGGAAAAATTCCTAGCATTACAAGATTTCTACGAGACTGTAGATATAATTCCACTATTATAAGTATTTTCACTCGGTCTATTCTTTAAAAAGTTATCGTGAAATCATATATGAAGTGAAGTTGAATTGAGCTGTCATTCCACCTGATGTCAGGGCTGTCAATTTTGACAGCTCACTTCACTTGACTTTTCACTACAAAGATTTTAGAAAACAGACTTATGGCTATTCATGGCCTATCTCTTTAACTTGAAAACCTTGAGATACATTACAAATAATTTTAATAAAATATTATTGTATCTTTATTTTCGCCCCAGAAGCGTCGCCTTAACCGTTATATTTTAAGTGGACGATCAACATTGGGTGCTCCACATTTAATAATTACAATCTTTGGCTACATGGCCATACAATATAGCTGTATGACATGCTATAGTTATGTAGATCGAAGTAATTCGCTTGCGTATGTTAAAATTACGAATCTGGATCATTTCTTTGCCGCCATAAAATGTTTAATGTTTGTAAATTTTTGACCGACTTTCGATATTTTTATGATCGATTAACATTTTTGATTTCTTGTGATAAAAGGGAGGATAAAATATTTCTGTGGTTTTGTTGTTAAGAAATGAAAGTTTTATTTATTTTCTTGTTAATGAGATACTTAATGTGGTGCAGTTGCATTCGCAAACTTAATGGTCAGCAACAAAATGCTGCAAGTTAAATCTAGAAGGGGAAAATTTAGCAAAACCAAGCTAACGAAACGAAAAGGTACAAATGCTTAGAAAAGCCAGCCCTTAACTAAGTTTTAAGAAATTGTAGCTAGAAATCATTTAGATGTAAAAAAAAATAAGTACATTTGAAGTGTCTGTTTGTAATTTCAGTACTTATATCAACATTTTACTAAATTCATTATGAAAGTATATACGGCGCATATACAGTGGTCTGCCAGTCTGCTTTTCCCGTCTTATTTCCAAAACAGCGACATCGATTTTAATGAACTTTGGTATAGGAATACTATATGAGCCATGGGAAAGGACATAGGCTTATAGGTACTATTTTATATCGACATACCATGCAGGCGAAGCCACGGGTGGAAGCCGGTTATCAATAAAACCTGCGAGAAAACGGTCAGGCATAGACAGATTTGTGTGGATCAGAAGAACATTGGTCTAAGATATAGCCTCATTATTAAGTTTTGTATTTGCATTTTTTCTTATTTCATATTGTTCATCTTTAGCTTTTTCTTTACTTCTGATAAAAGTGTACTGAATCTGATTGGATTTCCAAAATGTCCACACAGGCATTTCTGAGGACCTAAAAATACCATTGAAGCCACCTACTGGGCCCTACTTACTTAACACAAAATGTATATATCCCCTCGATTCGAAAATAATAAAAAGATTGATACACCACTGTCTACTTACTTCGACAAGAAATAGCGTGATAATATTTCCTTACACATACGAGTAAGTATGATACAATTGCTCAGTGAGGCGAGCATCCTGCCGCAGACAGACAGAATTCGCAATCCGACCAGACATTCCATACATAATGTATGGAAAATGTAGCGTTTCTTATGTATAGAACTTACTGAGCGGATAATTGAGTTGCTTCATTTATTGTTTTGGTTATAAAGCAAAGGAAACAAGCATTTTAATCAATTCTGATACATAACATAAAATGTTTAAGACAGTGTTTTTTTTTTTAATATTTGCAACATCCTTCCAGCGGCTTTTGAGGATTGCAAGGTCTCTTGGAGGAACAGATGTACGGATTGTGTAAAAATGATTGTTAGTCAATTTGTTTAGTAGCTCTTGCCAGCGGCTTCTCTCGCGTTTTATACATAAACCTCGCTCGTGAATCACTGTGTCTATCGATGAAAACTGCATTAAAATCCGTTGCGTAGTTTTAAAGATCTATGCTTTCAGACGAACCGACTTCATTTTATACTATGTAAAGAAGATGAAAATGGTGAGGCCGCTTATTATAAGCATAGTTTTAGCCTTTTTTATTGGATGGGAATTCATCAAATGACGTCTCTCTTTTACTGACTAAAACCCACCCGTGTTCCTTCAGTTGCCCATGTGCCAGGGTCGCGGTGTGTCTTTCGAACAATCTCGCGACCCTGGCAGATAATTTTAGCCTTAGGATATGGTTAGAGGCTTCTTCGTCTGCAATCCTTTGAGGCCACCGTCAAAAATCAAGATGGTGTCTAGCTACAATGACTATGGCTTGCGAGATACTCGATTAATCGGCTTAGTAGTCGCTTCATACGAATTTTCTCGCTCAAAGCCGGGCGAGTAAATTCGTATGAGGCGACCACTAAGCCCACGAAGATTTTTCCCAAAAATGAATATTTTACCACAAATTAATATTGTAAAGTGTAGATTCGTGCAAATCAAAATACAAGCCGATTCATTATCATCATCTTTAGTGACAACTCTTAAGTTGATGATGAATCAAGCCGTTCTTGTCAGTGTCTAAGTTTCTACCTGAAATGATGGCGATTTCGTATCAAACTTTCATTTAAAACTTAGGGACAATTTCAATGCACGTGTTACCTGAAAGTTTCCATTGCTGGCCACAGTGGGGGGTGCGTAACTCCTCCCCCCGTACCCCTGGCCGGTCCCTCCATGATACAGCGTGTTGTTATTCGCGTCCCGTGTGGTCGCGGTCGCGTACGACGATTTGCAGTTTTGAGACATCCTGTTTGTTCCTGGAATTCGAAAGAGAAGAATTGAGAATGGAATTTAAGATAAAGGAAGATAAAAGAAATGGTTTAAAATGTATACGGGTCGTTCTTCTTTTTTTACCGACAGCGAAACTAAATTTTACTGTTTTTTTTTTGGTTTTTGAACTATCCATAATCGTTGTTTCTGTGTGGGATTAAAAAAAATGCATCTGTGTTTTCATTAGGACTAATTAAAATTATCTTGCCGGCTAATATTTTTTAAAAATGTTTGTTTTAGAAAAAAATAATGTGACAGAGTGGCCATTTTCTGTGGAGACCACATTTCGGCTTACCACTCTGTCAAGGCATTCTATGGGAAAAAGACGTATTAAATAGGCTGGTTAGAGAAAATAAAAATGATATAATATTAATTGAAAAGAAAAATATGGACGTTCATTTGAATCAAATTAAAAACCCGTAATTATCAATACTCCAACGAGATGCCATAGCAAGACGAAGTACAGACCGTTGTCGGTAAAAAAGTAGAACGACCCATACACTACTCCTAAATAATGTGAATTGGCCGCGTAGATCGTGTGATATCACATCTCTAGACTTCTTCTACTCTTCTTCTTCTCTCTAGATTTGTTTGGAGTTATGTAAAGTCCAAAGTCTACATAAATGAGCCGAATACGATTAAGGAATTAGAAGCCAACTTTCCTCGCTTTATTCGCCATATATATAACACTTAAAATTTTGGTACTCATCATAGATAATTGGAACTTTCGATAGGCCCAAGTTACCCGCAGTTAGGGCCGAAATTTGAAAGAAATAATCTTAAAATAATACCTAAATATAACAAAAGGTTCATTTGAATAATAATAAAGATAATCATTACGCTTCTTTGGCCGCCTGAAAAAAGTATTTAATAGTCTTTTATCAGGCGGCAACAAGGTGCGTCCAGTCAACGGTTGGGTCATGCCGGTAATGATGTATTCTTTCGGCATACTCAAATGAACTCAAACGGAACTTGACCCTCTGGATAGGAAGGTCCGTACATTGCTGACGGCAGATCGGATGCATCACCCACGGTCATCAGTGATGAGACTGTACATCCCACGGAAGTGGGGGGGTCGAGGTTTCTTAAACGCTAAAGCCCTCCACAACCTCGAGATCTACAGTCTCAGGGAATATTTCCTTCAAACTGACGTGGGGATGCACCGAGATGTGGTTGCAGTGGACAAGGGCGTCACCCCGCTCTCCTTGGCGAACGAAAACTGGCGCAAACTTGCAGTATTAGATACTAAGGATCGTGAGGAAGTATAGCAAAGCAAAGAGCTTCACGGTCGCTTTTTTCGGGCTCTCCATGGGCCTGATGTAGACTTTTTGGCGTCCGTATCCTGGCTGCGTTTCGGTGACCTCTTTGGGGAAACCAAAGGTTTTGTCTGTGCGATTATGGATGAAGTTATCATGAGGAATAATTATCGGAAATACATTGTTAAGGACGGTACGGTTGACATCTGTCGGGCATGCCACCGTCCCGGTGAATCCATCCGACATATTGTTTCCGGTTGTTCTCGTCTTGCTAACGGCGAGTACTTGCACAGACACAATCTAGTAGTTAGGATCATCCACCAGCAACTTGCTTTGCAATACAACCTTGTGGAATCTGAAGTACCATACTACAGGTATGTGCCCGAGCCAGTTCTCGAGAATGGTCACGCCACATTGTACGGGGATCGATCTATCATTACAGACAGGACTATTGTAGCCAATAAGCTTGATATTGTGGTGATAGATCGACGAGAGCGTCGTGCAATGATTGTTGATATCGCTGTCCCTCATGACGAGAATCTCGTGAAAGTTGAACAAGATAAAAAAATCAAGTATCTTGACTTAACACACGAGGTTGTCGATATGTGGGACGTGGATTCTGCAATCATTGTACCGATAATTGTTACAGTAAATGGGCTAATAGCGAAGAGCCTCGACTAACACCTCAGGAGGCTCTCATTGCGCGGCTGGGTCAAGGGCTTGATTCAGAAAGCAGTACTCCTGGACACGGCACGCATTGTCAGGAGGTTCCTCTCTCTAGAGCCCTGACCACCGGCAGCTTGGACCCTGCTCCCGATGCCGTTGGGCCGGGAACCGATAACTTTTCCGATTTTTTTTTGTTCGAATTTCATTTTACTGAAAACTATTGGCCGACGCCTTTTTTGCAATATTCATTATTTGACATATTTTTAAATCATCGAAGTATCATGTGTCATAGGTATTATTTTACCGAATTATGTTTCGCCGATTTACGAAATAAGTTTTTGCTATTGGCCGAAGCCTCTTTTGAACTTTTTTCATTTGCAAAATGATTTGTTTGCCATCTTTTCACCACAGTGAAACAAAAGTTTAGGGAATATTATTTGGTCACAAATATATAGCCGGTTACTTGGTAGCGTTTTCAATATTAAATTAAATATATGTAGTGTCATAAAAAGTCAATATATTGTGCTACATTTAGTGAGAAACGAATCGCTGTAAAACCGACTTTACGTAGTCTTGTCTGCCCTACCCCTAGAGTGTAATTTAAGCCCGCGCAGGCGCGGAGGGGTAGGGCGGCCCGCGAGCTGAGGAGCAGGTGGTCTGAAGGCCCGCCGCCGCAGCTGAGCTGCGGTGGTGAGCATTAAAACCATCTGCGACGATAAGCTCGCGTGGGGCCGCCCAAACCGCGCAGCACCGGAGCGGTGACAGAAACAATGCTTGCTGCATGTTGCATGCCTGCTTGTATGTTGCATGCTTGTTTGCACGCTGCATGTTTGCTTGCATGCTGCATGCTTGCTTGCTGCTTGCCTGCTGCATGCCTGCTTGCACGCTGCATGCATGGTTGCATGTTGCATGCTTGTAGCAAGTAGCATTGTTTGCATGCTTCTTACTGGGACCCTTTAAAAACACTTTTGTTCATAATATACTGTTTTATTAAGTGCCATGACATTTAAATAAATAATTAATTAAACCAAAGAGTAGGTTAATCTTAACATAGGTATAATGACTGTCAGGAAACATAATACTTCGAACTAATGTTATTTCGGCTAAGTGTAACTTCGGTAAAGAGTTTATCGACCAAATGAAACGTCGGAGTAACGAAAAAAGTCGAATTGATAATACGTCAACTGATACAGTGGCAGACGTGACTTCGATGAAGTAAAAAGAAACGAAACGATAATAGTTGAAAAGTTTTAGGTGAAATGAAATTCGGTCAAATATTTTTCGAACTTATGATAGGTAACCCGTTGGGCCACAATTTTTATATTTTTAAATGTTTTTGTAGGATTTTTGTAAAAATATTTAATAATATACTCAATATGTAAGAAAATAAATAAATGAAAAAGATAATCAGAACAAAAGGTTATTTTTGTTAAATTCTATTAAGTACCTGTAATTGAATCAAATTATAAATGTCACGCTAGGAGACGCTGTGGATAATTAACCACAGGAGCCAAAAACGATTAAAAGCGCACAACAGAATTGCTCATAATCTAATTTCAGGCTTTCCTATTATCTAAAAATATAAACTCCAACTGTAAATCCCAAGAATTTTCTTGAAGCGTATTATTTATTGTGCTCATTACAGTTTATCTCAGCAACATACTCATAAGGTAAGTGTTTCGTAGTAACTCCACGGTTATCTTGAGTGCCGATAACAGTATATGTGAGAAATGTGGGTAGTATTAGGGTAGTACCACTATCTTCGTAAGTTTTGCTAAAAATGTATCCCTGAAGACCGATTGTAGCGCGGGTTTATAAAACCGCTGATCAGACAAACAAAAAACATAAACAAAAACAGGCAAATTCAGAAATAGGTTTATACATACTTATAAAGATTAAATTACAATAAAAAACTATGAATAAAAAAATTAACTTGGTGAAGCCATGCTGGAGTTGGTGTATTTCATTCATTTATTCACTTTATTTTTTATTTATTCACTTTTTTCCATTTATTCATAACGTAGCCATGTCTATAATCCGGTTTGACAGAGGTGTACCTATTGAGTATAACCGGTGAAATGAACAATAGTAGCAATAGTAACGCTAATAACAGTTTGCCTAACGTGGGAATCGAACTCCAGACTTCATACTCAATAGTAGCGCATGCGGCGACTAGACCAATGAGGCAGTAAAGTAATAATAATAAATAATAATAAGCCGTTTATTCCATAACCCTTATTTTATTTCTTTATATTCTGGCTAAAAAGGCAGTAAAGTAACGATATGGTAATTATCGTTAAGGCACTGTCGAAATGTAGGATGCCGTAAAATAAACTTACCCTAGAATAAATAGGTACTTTTTCTTTCTTTGTTAAAACTCTCAGTTGTTTATTGCACATTTAGGCGTATGGTTATAATTATAAGCCAGGAAAAGAAGAGAGTGTTGTCAAATGTTCAAAGAAAGTACTTATTCAAAAATATTTCATAACAATCATTTTATTGTATTATGCTAAAACAGTTGTAAAACAGGGCTCATTACAATATTTTTGTCGCATAGTTTTCCGAGTATTGAGCGTAAATTGTTATGCTAACTAATATTATCAATGCAAAAGTAAGTTTGTTTTTCAGCTTTTGATCCTAGATCGCAGACAAAGTCGCATATGCATATTGTGTAATAAATACGTATACAGGGAATTCAATTAGCAGTCACTGGACTCAGCTAACATCAAACGCAAGCTATTTAGAACCTTATTTGATGTGGTGAACGCTGCGTTACGCTATTGTCAAATACCTAAAAATATGCTTCTGACCGAGCCTTAAATGGTCTACGTTGTAAACATGAATACATAAAAAATTTAGGTCATAAAGTTAAAGCTCATAATTTAGGTTGATCTTTCTTTTACGATCTTTGAAAATTCATGGTAGGTAATTTAGTAATAATATAAGTACTGAAATAAGTATTTACAGGGTCGTTATCTTCTCATTAATAATCTATAATATTATTTATTATTCATACTATCCATACTATACTATATACTATATATACTATATATACTATATATATACTATATTACTATATATTACTATATTTACTATTATTTACTATTAATATTATAAATGCAAAAGTAACTCTGTCTGTCTGTCTGTCGGTCTGTCTGTCTGTCTGTCTGTCTGTCTCGCTTTCCTGCTAAAACTACTGAACCGATTTAAATGAAATTTGGTACACAGATTGTTTAGAGTCTGAGAAAGGACATAGGCTACTTTTTATCCCGGTAGTATGTTCCCGCGGGATAATTTCCGACCTCCACGCGGGCGAAGCCGCTGGCAAAAGCTAGTTTATAATAATATTATAAAGCTGAAGAGTTTGTTTGTTTGTTTGATTGAACGCGCTAATCTCAGGAACTACTGATCCGAATTGAAAAATTATTTTTGTGTTGGGTAGCCTATTTATCGAGGGAGGCTATAGGCTATATAACATCACGCTACAACTAAGAGGAGCGGAGCAGTAATGAAAAATGTTGCAAAAACGGGGAAAAATTATTCCTTTTGAGAGTTTCCGTTGCGTGCGCTGCGTAAACGGTTAAAGTAACGCAAAAATCATGTATGACGGAATTGTTCCTTTTAAAAAGTTCTAAAAAAAAAACCGCGAGAGCATATGTCTATCTTTTAAGGTTGACTCACTATAACTCAAAAGGAGCGAGCAGCAAGGAAAAATGGACGAAAACTAGCAGGCAAATCGATGCGACGGGAAGGGTCAGGGGAGCAAAAATTTGACGCGGACGAAGTCGCGGGCAGAAGCTAGTATAAAATAATATTACTAGATCCCCTATAAAAAATGCCTAGCCTTTTCCCCACTATGGTAGAGTCGGCTTCCAGTCTAGCCGTATCAAGCTGAATACCAGTATTTTACACTAGCTTCCGCCCGCGACTTCGTCCGCGTAAAATTTCTTGTTACCCCGACCCTTCCCGTCGCGTCGCGTCGAATCACCTACCCGTGTGATTTTCCCCGTTTTTGCAACATTTTTCATTTCTACCCCGCTCTCCTTGGTTGTAGCGTGATGTTATATAGCCTTTCTCGATAAATAGGCTACCCAACACGAAAAGAATTTTTCATTTCGGGCTAGTAGTTGTTGAGATTAGCGCGTTCAATCAAACAAACAAACAAACTCTTCAGCTTTATAATATTAGTATAGATAGTATAGATTAGTATAGATGGAGCGTCTGCCTATCTGACCTCCATAACCTAGTTACAATACTGGGTAAAACGATACTACTGGGCAAAACTGGTTTCCAGACTTTTTGGGCTTTCGTCAAAAATCTACGAATGACAGCGTTTTCCAACGGCTTAAGCCTCGTCCCCACTAGGAACATTTGTCGAGCGACATGTGTCCCCGGTGACATCGGGCGATGTCACCCTACATCGCCCCACGTCGCCCGATGTCTTGTCTCCGTCCACATCAGTTCAGTCGAACCTATCATGTCTCCGGAAGAGGTAGTGTTGTACAAAGAACAAAAAAGAAGAGAAGATGGTGGATTAAACAGTACTTGCGAAACAAAACAAGTGTATTTAATGATCTCAGTGTTCTAGACGGCTCATTTCATAATTTTACTCGGATGTCATCAACAGACTTTGAAATACTTTTGTGTAAAATATCCCCATCAATATCTAAACAGAAAACTAGATTCCGTGATCCCGTGGATGCTAAATTTAGACTTGCTGTTACGTTAAGGTACCTAGCAAGTGGTGATTCTTACACGTCCTTATCAAACACTTTTATAAATTTTCAAATACTCATAGGAGCGATATAGTTCAATAAGTCGCAGCACTACGTCGTTCGACTACATTGTCGCAGGTTGCACGCACGTCCACACTCTATCACTACTCTTCATCGACTGTGCGACAAGGAACAGTTTCAACAATGTCGCGGCGATGTCGTCCGACGTCGCCCGACATCGCCCGATGTCACCGGGGACACATGTTGCTCGACAAATGTTCCTAGTGGGGACGAGGCTTTAATGTGCTCTCTGAGTCACGAAAGAGTCTCGATATGGAATAGATAGAGCCGTGCGGCTGTTATTACGTAGCCATGAGCCCCTAGCGTGATGTTAAATCTATACTAATATTATAAAGCTGAAGAGTTTGTTAGTTTGAACGCAGTAATCTCAGGAATTACTGGTCCGAATTGAAAAATCCTTTTTGTGTTGGGTAGCCTATTTATCGAGGAATGCTATAAGTTATATAACATCACGCTACAACCATGAAGAGCGGAGCAGTAATGAAAAATGTTGCAAAAATGGGGAAAATCGCACGGGTAGGCGATTCGACGCGACGGGAAGGGTCAGGGGAACAAGTAATTTAACGTGGACGAAGTCGCGGGCAGCAAATCCTATAACCGTCATCGAGAATTGGGCTATCAAAGGCAAAAACAATTCAAATCCAACAGGTCCTATACCAGAGATTACTCTTACATACAAACTTATTTTTATCTCTTTATAATATAAGTAAAGATGTACCTATGTATACAAAGTCTTCCTTTTGATATCCCATAATTCTAGGGTAGTAATAAATGAGACCATGTCAATGGCATATAATTTATTTTTTATTCGTTTTAATTTTACATAAAACATGTCATGATTGTTTACGAAAAACACCCTTACTTGAAGTATGATAACGTCGGATTTTCATAGCTTTAAATAATAAGTTTGAATGAAAATTATTTACTCGTACTTATAAATGAAACTTACACCCGTATTCAAGAAAAGATGGTTAACCCATTACTGAATGGTGTCAATGGGATACCAATAGGAGCACGTTGTATAAAGGAGTAAAACAGACACCAAGTTAAATCTAGATACAATCAGTATGAGATTGCTTAAACATTGAAGCTTATCCGGAACTGTAACTGTAAGGCTACCCTTAAACATTATGAGATCCCGTTGATCTCAATCCGAATAATAAACGCTTCAAACCAATGATTTCCGGATAATTACGAGATTGAACACAAAACAAATATTGCATCATTTACTTATTATTGCACGGATTTTGTAAAATTAATTGAAGGAAGTGTATTTTGTGTTTCGCAATGGCTTATCAACCGCTTATTATTTTATATTTACACTAGCTTTTGCCAGCGGCTTCGCCCGCGTGCAGGTCGGAAATTATCCCGCGGGAACATACTACCGGGATAAAAAGTAGCTTATGTCCTTCCTCAGGCTCTAAACTATCTGTGTACCAAATTTCATTTAAATCGGTTCAGTAGTTTTAGCAGGAAAGCGAGACAGACATACAGACAGAGTTACTTTTGCATTTATAATATTAATAGTGTGGATGTGGATAACATCACGCCTGGATTGACCGAAGAGTTAGGCAGAGGAGTAAACTATAGTACACCTTCATATCGCCAGTTATTTTTAAGTGCCATGAATAGGGGGCGAGCCTATGTGGAGGTCAGATTTCAGTCTTACCGGATTTAGCTGAATACCAGTATTTTACATGGAGGGACTGCCTGTCTGACCTCCACAATTTTTAGGTGCACCCGTTTAGGCTGGCAGCCGACCCTTACATATCTGGAAAAGGCTAGGCAGATGATAATGATATAGATAGATAGAGATAGATAGATAGAACGTTTATTTGATGCACACAAAAGACGCAACACAACATACAAAGCACGACGAAACAATAATTGATTGGGATAACAAATTAACGAACTGGATACAAAATGCCAATATACAAAGATAAAAAAAGAAAGGAAGACATGAAATAATAATGATAACACTTTGTGACACAGATTAAAATTCAAAAGTAAAATAATGTGCGGTGGAGTAAAAAGTGCGGTGTGCGTCTCAAAGTTGCACCAAATGGGAGTCCAGCTCAGCATGTGTCAGGTAAATATACCGGACGCTGATATTCTGCTGGATCCCTGCAGTGACCTACGGACATCGAGCAGATGCCTCCTAGCCCGATGCGTAGCCCTTTAGGAGCAGTGTATCTATTTGGTGGACATAGAAAATCTATACTAATATACTAATAATACTAATATACTAATCATCATTACATATTATAAAATAAAGTCACTTCGCTGTCTGTCTGTCCCTATGTATGCTTATATCTTTAAAACTACGCAACGGATTTAGTTCCGGGTTTTTTTAATAGATAGAGTGATTCAACAGGAAGGTTTATATGTATATAACATGTATAATATAGTAAAGAAACGCTGATAATTTTAGAGGTTTCTAATGTGATGTCATAAATAAACTCATTTTTTTGCGCTTACATTGCGAACGCTGGCTGAACTCTACGAATTAGATCAAAATAATGTACTACAGTATTGTACACCTTAAAAAGTTCTACAAAAAAGTCCGCGATGGTATATGTCTAACTCTTAGGGATAACCCACAATAACCACTTTTATCCTTTACTTTTTACGAGAAATAATGGCTTATTTATGAATGCGATTTTAAGCAATACAGCATTAATCCTTATCCAATTAAGTACCTTAAATAAATTGTGCATTTCATGTAGATCAAAATTGCCCTTTACAGTATATCATTAAAATGAATATTTTAGAAGATATCAGAGATTATAATAAAATTGCCGCAGAGCGGCTAGCGGGCCGTCCCGCGTCCGGCCATCTCGCTTGGTAGCGGTCGGGTACTGCAGGATTAGTAGGATTGTAATATTGTAATTCATATTACTTTGGCTTCCTATTAAATGCGAATATCATGTGTGTTCGAAGTACTCAAAATAAACCCAATTGTATTATTCCAAGTAAGAGACCGCGAAATATGGCTTAGATGTTTAGATTTTTGGAAGGATTTGGATTTTTGGTTATCCTGGATACTTACCATATACGTTCCCGGGAGATATTTTCCGACAGCTATACGGGCGAAGCCACTGGCCAAAGTACTATTCTTATAACTATGTTTAATTTGGTGTCTGGTAAATAATTGAGTGTTTGTATAGGTAGAATAGGAGCATTAAGAAAAACCAGGAAGACTTATATTCAATTCAATCCAACCCTATGTCGCAGTCTTCTTACTCTGAATACTATTAGTTTTATTTTAAGTACATCAAACACACATGATATGCAGGGCCGGATTTGGGGGAGGGCAACCGGGGCTACAGCCCCGGGGCCTCCACAAGTGAGGGGCCCCCACAATGAGAATATTAAAAAAAAAGAAACATGTTACCACTAACTACTAAGAATGATAAATATTCTTATTATTTAATTATATTGTGGTTAAATATTTAAAAAACAATTTAATCATATTCGTTCACGTCAATCTATCAAACACCAATATATCACACAGCCCTGATAAATGTGTACCAATTTCCATAATTATTCAGTTAAGTACGCCTGTGACTAGGGGTCACAAAACCGGTTTCACCGAAATCGAAAAAAACGGGTTAAACTGTTCTTCGTCATTTTTAGAAACCGGGTTTCAGTTTAGCGAAAACCGAGTTTTCAATTATTTCGGTTTTCTGTTAAAATAATAACTTATTGTCTCATCAATTGTAATTATTATATTGATCACACCATTGGTGCTGTCGTTGCCGAGGTATAGTATCAATTAATTGAAAAGTCTGTGTCTGAGTTTCAACCTTACGACGGACGTACGACGTTCACCGCTTACTCTCTTTGAGGAGTGGCTGGAAAGGCTCCACGGCATCCTCAGATTCCGCCTTACGCAGGTCCACACCGGACACGGGTGCTTCACGAGGTTCTATTCAAGATAGGGTAGCAGGAAACACCCGGGTGTTATCACTGAGTGGATCGCCTGGAGGATACGATGGAGCATATGGTGAAAATGTGCCCTGCCTGGGCGGAGCACCAACGTGTACTCGTGGAGGCGATCGGCGATCTCTCGCGTCCGGCCCTGGTCCAGGTCATGTACAAAGCGAAAGGGCAAGGGCAGCCGTTACCTCCTTCTGCGAGGCAGTAATGCTCGCGAAGGAGGAGGCGAAGCACGTGAGGGAGAAGCAATATATGCGTCCTCACGTCCCTAGCCACCGCAGGAGACGCCCCGGGCGTCGGGAGTCCATTGCGGACTTCCGGCTACCGTCGTAGGCGCGAGCTTGCGGGTGGCGAGCAATGGGTAGCTCGCCACCCGGTAAGGACCAGGCCCGGTCGACGGCGCGTTGTATTCCACACGCGCGACTCTAGAGATGTCAGCATTAATGAAGGGGTCGGCTAGGACCGATGCCTGCCAGCGTTGCGGATTTTTTCGGAAGAGCGGTGACCCTGGCATAGACAACAGAAGAAAGATGTGTGAGTTTTTGTCAGTTAAAGTCTGACACGGCCTTCCCCTCCACCCAGAGCAGGAGACGTCAAGGGATGATTTCCTACCCGAAAAAAAAGGACGTCCACCGCTACTGATACGGGATTTGAACATGATTTAACTGCCATCGTTAGAGCTGGCTCTTTATGAACATGGAGGCTTTTGCAGGTGTACAATAATTTGTTTAAAGTTCCTCCCTTCGAGTGTCGAGGCTAAAAGAATCTTCTCATCAGCCGGTTACCTTTATAACCACTTAAAAGGCCGTGGCACGATGTTTTTTCGATTTTGCTGTTATAAGTGATTTTACAGTTAAAATACTGTATTTCTATGTTCGTTTATCATTTCAATTTTGAACAATCTATGATCATTTCAATTTTGATGAAATTAATGAGCTACGTTTTTATTTTTATAATTTGATTTTGATTAATCGACGTAAACAGACTGTAAAAATACGTCTGAATAATAAAGTACATCAGGCTCCAAATCTCGCTGAATGATAACAATTTAGACATTCTTTAAATTTTACGGTCGAATTACTAAAATAAGAATGGAGTTTATAATATTGTTGCTTTAAGCCAGATGCTTTGTTGATTTTCAGATGATTTTTGTTGTTTTTTTTTTTGGTTTATTCACACAAAAGGAGTTTTGCAATTTATTCTAGTTTCTCTGATTTAGCAATAAAGCTTATTACGACTGTTGACGACAAAAAGACTTAAGAACCATAAAAATAGATTTAAGTTAAAAAAACATGGAAATAATCGAAATAACCGAAAAAGCAGGGAAAACGGTTTTGGGATGCAAAATAAAAATAAAAACGGTTTTCTAATATACCAGCGGTTTTGTGACTCCTACCCGTGACGGAATGGAGTAATGTTTACCAAAAGGCTCAAAGGTTCAGAGTTTGATTCCTCGTCGTACATTTTTTTTTGGTAACGAGTTGGTGCAATTTGTATCGTTGATAGATTTGTATAAAACGGACTATCAAAAAGACCAATCTACAGAACTGTTTTATTATCAGTTACTCCAGAACGAAAGTTACAGAGCTACATTCCCGAACATTGAAATCACACTGCGGATGTATTTGGTTTTGATGGTGTTAATTGCACTGGAGAGCGCTCATTTTCAAAAATAAGAATTGTAAAAATAGACTTCGAACTACGATGAGACAAAACCGCCTATCAAAGCTATCCTTACTAGGGAATGCAGAACCGGTGCTGTTTTAAAGAACCGGGATTTTTGGGACTTTCTGGCTTAAGAACCGGGATTCCCGGTACTATCGATACTTTTGATACTTTAATAAGTCTTTGTAAGAGAGTTGAAAGTATTGAAACGGAGAAAGTAAAAAAAAGTCGAAATGACAGGGCAAAGTAAAAACATTTTAATCAAATCAAATAAAACGTTTTATTTCTTGTTTTATAGACACTAAATCAGTCTTATTTAGTATAATTTTACTGGTAATTACGCATATTATGCCAGCAACATTTTTTAACATTAAATATTTTTTATACCTTTTTAGACATAATATATAACAGAAACATTTATTAAACATCTTTACTTTACCAAACAAATTAACTTGACTCTTATTGCAATTCTGCATAACCAAATTATAATTTAAAACTTACGTAACATCTACAAAAAAAAGGAACTATGGAGTTTTAGCGTAGCATTAATCAGTCTCAATATTTATCGATTAGATAATGTTTACAAACATTTTTTTAAATTTTAACCTTATATAAGGTGTATCTATTCATACACGAAATATTTTAAGAGGTACATCTGTAGGTGGTAAAGAAGCTACAGCAACGCAAAAAAAAATTCCGAGTGTTTTTTTTTAATTTAAATTTTATAAATTATTTGACGCACATAAGAAATACTGGCTCCTTCTTATTTTTTACGGCCCGAGACACCGCGGCCATGCTCGTGCCGTCCGATCGTCGCCCTCGCAGCGTCAGGCGGGCCATTCATAGAATTTGGAGTGAAGGTTTTATGTAAAACGGCTCAAGTAGTTTTAAAATTATAATAATTACGAAAATTCAAAAACGCTTAGATAAAAATTTTCTTTTTGCTTCTATAGCTTTACCACCTACAGGTGTACCCCTTAAAAAATCTCGTGTATGAATAGATACACCTTATATAATAATTCAACAATAGCTAGATGGACCGACGACCTTAGGAAAGTGGCTGGGGTAGACTGGACGCGGAAGGCGGAGGACAGGGTGTTGTGGCGCAACATGGGAGAGGCCTATGTCCAGCAGTGGACTGCGATTCGCTGAGTTGATATTGATTGATTGATATGAATAGTTTGGAACAACTTCAATCGACAAATTCTTTAAATCAACTTGTCTGTAATTATACATTTAAGAAAAAATAAAATAAAAATATAACTTTAAACTTAAATATTTTTGCAAAACTTAAACATAGATATTCATCCTTACAATACTATAAATAAAAATACCCAACCTATAAAATTATAAAAATTTGGAATACTTGCTCAGACCGAATATTACATTGGTCTGATTCTTATAGTTACAATGGGGGCACTCAATAACCTAGGTTAGGTACCTGTTTATTTATTTTTTAGTGTATTTCTCTCCTGCCTATATAATGATCTTAAAAATATAAGAGCGTCCAAACTCTTATCACTTAAACGTGATCTTATTTTATTACAAAGGTACCCAGCTGAAGAAAAAACTCTTTCCGGCTCTACACTTGTCGGTGGAATTGCCGAAAGTACCGAAAGAACCGGGATTTGGTTTTGGAAATTCCGGTTCCTAAAACAACGCAAATTTCCGGGATTTCCCGGTACTTTCGGTCCCGGGATTTCCCAGGACTATTCACTAATCCTTACTAAGCATTGAAAGTGATTTACTTCGGGAGCTGGATTTCAGCGAAATCATCGATGATTTTTCGCCAAAAAAGGCTCGCAAGGTTCCATTCCTTAACGCGATAATTTAGTTTCATATAATTCTTGTACTTTACTAAGACTTTACCATACTCACAAAGGTTTCTTAATAATATTTAATTAGTACCATGTGGCGTCGGACTAAAAGAATAGCACCACCCCATTTCTTCCCGTGGGTGTCGTAAGAGGCGACTAAGGGACTAACTAGAGAATGGGCAGAAGCGTTCTCTATGCATTGCAGACTATCATACTGCGATTGCCAACCCGTGTGGCGATTATGGCAATCCCCCCCCACAAATGACAAGCACCAAAAATAAATGGCCCCTAGTGCCCGGCGGCCCACCTAACCTTGGCTACGGTAGCGGTCAAGGTCACGGTGAGGCAAGGGGTGCTAAGAATCCCCGGAAGAGATCCGGCTACCACAATCACCGACAGCTGGACCTGGCAACATATAACACGCGTACACTTCGGACCGACGAGAAGATCGCCGAACTGGAGGAAGAATTGAGCAGGGTACGATGGGATATAGTAGGGTTATCTGAAGTCCGAAGAGAGGGGGAAGACTCGATAATCCTCAAATCCGGAAACCTGCTCTATTTCCGGGAGGGCGACCAGCAGTCCCAAGATGGTGTCGGGTTTATCGTCCATAAGTCCGTTGTGAGCAACGTGGTGAAGATCGAGAGTGTGTCGATCAGGGTGGCGTACCTTATACTCAGAATATCCGCAAGGTATTCGCTGAAGGTCATACAGGTTTATGCCCCGACCTCGTCACACCCCGACGATGAGGTGGAGACCATGTATGAGGATATTTCCAGAGCCATGCATGGTTCCAAAACTCACTTCACTGTTGTCATAGGGGACTTCAACGCGAAACTGGGCAAGCGAGGCGATGATGAGTTGAGGGTGGGGCAATTTGGAGTTGGACGTCGCAACCACCGGGGTCACCTACTGGCTAGTTTTATGGAGAAGGAAGGCCTCTTTATGATGAATTCCTTTTTCAGAAAACGTGAGCACAGGAAGTGGATTTGGCAGAGCCCTGATGGTGTAACAAAAAACGAGATTGACTTCATTATGTCGACGAAGAAGCAAATATTCAATGATGTCTCAGTGATCAACGCGGTGAAAACCGGGAGTGATCACCACATGGTAAGAGGCACATTGAATATGAATATCAAGCTTGAAAGATCTCGGCTGATGAAGTCAACGCTCCGTCCAGCACCGATCCAACTTCAAAACCCCGAGAGCTTTCAGCTCGAACTCCAAAATCGTTTTGAGTGCCTAGGGAGCTCCGTGGAGGATTTTTACGATGGGTTCGTGGAAACTGTCCATACGGTCGGGTCTAAGTTCTTCAAGACCCGCCGTACTAATAGGAAACAGAAACTCAGATCCAATAGTGTAATTGGCTTCGGCCGTTCTATTTAAAATAAATAAACATTACAGCTAATGGAACAGAGGCGCGGAATGATCCCGCAGTCTTCAAAAGCTGCGCTCGAGTACCGGCAGCTCAATAGACGGATCTCTAAGTCCTTGAAAAGTGACTATCGCCGCTATAACACAGAGCGGATCAAGGACGCGATAGAGCGGAATAAAGGCTCCAAGGTCTTTACTAAGGATCTGTCTATTTGGCCAGCTTACGAAACTGAAGACTGATGATGGCAGGGTCATATCCACCAAACCTGAGCTGTTTAAGGAGATTGAGAGGTTAATACACGTCAACAAGTGACCCCGTTACAAGTCTGGCAAATGACCCAAGAGCTAGGTTGACCCGACACTATACCTAAGACATCCCGGACGTCAGCTTGTACGAGATTCGGATGGCTCTGAAGCAGCTCAAAAACAACAAGGCGCCGGGTGATGACGGAATTACAGCTGAACTCCTGAAGGCCGGCGGGAAACCCGTTCTCAAAGCCCTTCAGAAGCTGTTTGATTCCGTCATACTTGAGGGCAAAACGCCACAGGCATGGAACAGAGGTGAACTTAAGAATTATAGACCCATCTCACTTCTGAGCCATGTCTACAAGCTGTTTTCAAGAGTCATCACGAACCGTCTAGCGCGCAGGTTTAACGACTTCCAGCCTCCCGAACAAGCCGGATTCCGTAAAGGCTTTAGCACCGTAGACCACATACATACGCTGCGGCAGGTTATACAGAAGACCGAAGAGTATAACCTGCCTCTCTGTTTGCGTTTGTGGACTACGAAAAGCCTTCGATTCGGTCGAAACCTGGGCTGTATTGCAATCTCATCAACGGTGCCAGATCGACTATCGGTACATCGAGGTGCTGAAGTGTCTGTACGAAAACGCCACTATGTCAGCCCGACTTCAGGACCAGACCTCGTAATCTATCCTTCTGCAGCGAGGGGTGAGACAGGGAGATGTTATTTCTCCGAAACTATGCACCACTGCACTGGAGGATGTCTTCAAGGTTCTGGACTGGAAAGGGGCTGGCATCAACATCAATGGCGAGTACATCACTCACCTTCGGTTTACCGATGATATAGTTGTCATGGCTGAGACTATGGAGGGCCTCAGTACAATGCTCGATGAACTCAGTAGAGCTTCCGATAGAGTGGGTTTAAAGATGAACATGAACAAGACAAAGGTCATGTCCAATGCTCATGTGATACCCACTCCAGTGAAGATCGGAGGCGCTACACTCGAAGTTGTGGACGAATATGTGTACCTAGGACAGACTGTCCAGTTAGGTAGGTCCAACTTCGAGAAAGAGGTCAATCGTCGAATCCGACTCGGCTGGGCAGCGTTCGGGAAGCTACGCAATATCTTCTCGTCCCACATTCCGCAGTGTCTCAAGACGAAAGTCTTTGACCAGTGTGTGTTGCCAGTGATGACTTATGGAACTGAAACGTGGTCGCTCACAATGGGCCTTATTAGAAGGCTGAAACTCACCCAAAGGGCGATGGAGAGGGCTATGCTTGGAGTTTCAATACGCGATCGAATCAGAAATGAACAGATCCGTAGGAGAACCAAGGTAACCGACATAGCCCGAAGAATTGCTAAACTGAAGTGGCAGTAGGCAGGGTACATTGCTCGCAGAACAGATGGCCGATGGGGCCGAAAGGTTCTGGAGTGGTAACGCGTACCGGAAGACGTAGAGTTGGAAGGCCTCCAACAAGGTGGACCGATGACCTTGTGAAGGCCGCAGGAATCCCCTGGATGCGGGAAGCACAAAACCGGTCGAAGTGGCGGAGCTTGGGAGAGGCATATGTCCAGCAGTGGACGTATTTCGGCTGAAATGATGATGAATGATGAATATTTAATTTGCCTTGTAGGTAATAAATTATTGAAACACTACAATGCAAAAAATTGATCCATCAATTTGGAAAATTATTAGGGGCCTCCAGTCCTTTGTTGCCCCAGGGCCTCCAGACTTGTAAATCCGGCCCTGATGATATGTAAGGATCGTAACAGGTGGCGTTCCGTAGTTTCTGCCTACCCCCATGGGAAACAGGCGTAATTTGATGTATGTATAACATGGATTAATACATTCTTACCGCAGTAGTACGTCCTCTTGCGATAATTTCCGACAACCATGCGGGCGAAGCCGCGGGCAAAAGCTAGTATATAATATTATAAAGCTGAAGAGTTTGTTTGTTTGTTTGATTGAACGCGCTAATCTCAGGAACTACTAGTCCGAATTGAAAAATTCTTTTTGTGTTAGGTAGCCTATTTATCGAGAAAGGTTATAGGCTATATACTATCACGCTACGACTAAGAGAAGCGGAGCAGTAATGAAAAATGTTGCAAAAACGGGGCAAATTTATTCCTTTTGAGAGTTTCCGTTACGTGCGCTGCGTAAACGGTTAAAGTAACGCAAAAATCATGTATGACGGAATTGTTCCTTTTAAAAAGTTCTAAAAAAAAATCCGCGGGAGCATATGTCTATCTTTTAAGGTTGACTCACTATAACTCAAAAGGTGCGAGCAGCAACGAAAAATGGACGAAAACTAGCAGGCAAATCGATGCGACGGGAAGGGTCAGGGGAGCAAAAATTTGACGCGGACGAAGTCGCAGGCAGAAGCTAGTATTAGATAAGATTAGCTAGATCAATCTCCCTCTTCCAGAGAGGAGGTCTGTGTCGCAGCAGTGGAAACTATATGAGCTGAAAATATTTATGCTTAGGAATGCATTGATGAAGACTTTTTGGAATAATCCAAAAGTAAATTATAGACACACATTTTTAGACAGATAAAAACGTTAACAAACATGCATTGATAAAGATTTTCAAGTGCTCCAAAAGTAAATTATGATAGACACATTTTTAGACAAATAAAAACACCAAAGAAACTTGTTTAGACATTAATTAGTCTAGTCTAGACATAAATCAGAGTATCAGGTCACTCGTAAATAATAAATCAATGTTGATTTGATTCGAGTATTTTGGAAGCTTTTAGAGGTGTTAATTGACAGTTGAATAATTAAAATTTATGTCTGCTTTCTGCTCTCATTCGGCATTTGGATATCAGATGTAGAGCGACCCAAAATAGTTTTGTTTAGGCTGTTTAGATTATCTGTTCTTCGTAGTATTAGTCGTTTTCATGCCCTTTTTTTGAATATTGTTGTCTTGAAAGTCCTGTAAAATTAGCGAAAATATTTTTTAAGAATCATCGAAGTCTGTCCCGGAAAAAAAAACGGTCATAACATTAGATGACAGTAATTGCATTTAGTCAGAGTCAATCAGAGATTCGTCAGATTCTCTTAAAAGGTTATATTAGTCTCCAGCTTTTAGCGAAAAACTTGGTAAAGCATAATATCAATCAGAAAATGAATGATAGAATAAACAGCCTTCACCACATTTTCACCATATTTATTTATCTTTACACATTTCAGAATAAATTGAAACCAACTGTCCTATTTAATTCGACCACCATAACTCTCACATTATCACAACCAATTTACATACCGCTTTAACCACGAAGTACAGTCAGGGACAGCGATTTGACCGAACTTATATATTATGTAAAAAAAAAACTCGATCTGAGTTGCAATGTCTTCGCGTGGACAGTGGCTGGGGTAATTAAAAAAAAACCAGACAAACCGAAACTGAGGCGGTACAGTTACTAACTGTAACACGAAACGAACAATTAAATACACGGCGCGAGGCATGAGCGGTAGCGGGTGGTTAATTGGTAATTAATTAAGACATATTTGTCATAATTTTGAAGAATCAAAATTTGAAAAGGTTATTGCAGTAACTCAATGTTATTATTATTATAGAGTGGTTTAATAATACAGGGTTGCAGGGACATCGATCCGCGAGCTGTAACTATTCTAATGATCAAATAAATTTCTTCGCTAGGGATAGCGTAGCAATTTACGAGTGGTTGTAAAAAAATCTCCTGTTTCATAAAAAAGTGTAATGGGGACATACCGACTTGATAGCCTCATTTTCCGCAATTTTCCGGCCGACCGCAAATATTATTCGATCACATCCGAATCCGATCACATACACATCCGTAGTTCGTAAATTAAAATCACAATTGTATACCAAAATCTATACTTAATATTATAAAGCTGAAGAGTTTGTTTGTTTGTTTGTTTGATTGAACGCGCTAATCTCAGGAACTACGTGTCCGAATGGAAAAATTCTTTTTGTGTTGGGTAGCCTATTTATCGTGGGAGGCTATAGGCTATATAACATTACGCTACAACTAAGAGGAGCGGAGCAGTAATGAAAAATGTTGCAAAAACGGGGAAAATTTATTCCTTTTAAGAGTTTCCGTTGCGTGCGCTGCGTAAACGGTTAAAGTAACGCAAAAATAATGTACGACGGAATTGTTCCTCTTAAAAAGTTCTAAAAAAAAGTCCGCGAGAGCATATGTCTATCTTTTAAGGTTGACTCACTATAACTCAAAAGGAGCGAGCAGCAACGAAAAATGGACGAAAACAAGCAGGCAAATCGATGCGACGGGAAGGGTCAGGGGAGCAAAAATTTGACGCGGACGAAGTCGCGGGCAGAAGCTAGTAAAATATACAGTTAAAAAGCTGAAATAAATGAGATTTTTTTTTATTAATTTTGAGGGTAGATGTTAGTTATGTTCGTTCTGGGTACTACAGTACCCCTTGGCGCTCTACAGGATACGTCGTCAAAATGCATGAGCAGCAATTTTTTTTATAGTAATGAACGAAAACTTTCAACGCACAGGGTTTCAGAATTATGTACTGACTCCATTTTATCGATCAAGAGCCGATGTATAATTATAGGTTGATAAGCTTAAGTTACATCGACATTACCTATTTATAAAAGACACGAGACGCATCGTTATATCGAAAAAATATTCAATTTTCTTTTCCCACCGTATTTAAGAGTACCTCCGATCTGGCTGTTTCAGTGCTCATTCTCATAAATATATCAGTATCAGGATGTCGAAAATTCAATAGCCGTCGAACACGAGCGTATTTCAGACATGTTCTCGATTTATTACTAGTATATAAACGCTGGGAAACTATCGTGGGAAGACTGTTCGACGTAAACTATGGTTGTTATACATCTAGTGTCACCGCAGTTTCAGACGTAATTCGTTTAGGAGGGTAACTGAAAGCGGTTTTGGAGGCGTGAATATACTTGAAATTGAAGTTTTAGTTCATAATATGGTTAGGTTTAGGTAACGAAACTTGAGCGGATGTGCTGGATGTAGGCAGCGTAAGGCTGTGTAACTATTACCGTGACCCTGGCACATGGGCAACTGAAGGAACACGGGTGGGTTTTAGTCAGTAAAAGTCTGACACGCCCTCCCGCTCCGCCTAGAGTGGGAGAAGTCATTTGATGATTTCCCATCCAGAAAAAAAAAGGCTGTTTGACTAAACAAATTAAAGTTTTTTTTTTTCACTTTGGTTCCAATGTTTTTTTTTTTTTTGGAAATCGGTTGTTTCTTTTTTTAAGTATTTTTTAGTCCTTATTTTTGGCTATGATACCAACCCATACCAATTCGACATTAAGTGGATGATATACGTATTAGCGAAATAAAAACTACACAAGAAAAAAAAACCTACACATCAATGAAAAACCTCCTCCTTTTTACAGTCGGTTAAAAATAAAGCTTTTCTCCTGTATAACAAACATCTAAATATATTGAACAAATAAAGCGAAAGCAAATCTTGCTCATACCAACTTTTAAACGATCCAAAGCGTCGTCGTGCTATCACGCGTCGTCATATAAACGCGCATAAACGTCAACTTTCAAAGATAGTTTGACAATTCTATTCTAAAAAATATTGACTTACTTTTTTATAACGTAGACCAACCATTACAGCAAGTATTTATCAAAACAAGAGGCTTACGACACACTGACATCGTTATCGGTACCACATCGCGTTGTGACCTGATTCCGATGCATTTTTAAAATTATTATGTCGATCACTGTCGGCTTGTAAAAGTGCATTGGTTCATTGCAATCGGCATGTTGTTTGTGCTCAGATGCAAATCTCAGAGAAATCCGAACTTAATGGTATGTGATGAAGTTATACTGACTAAATAGTGTATTGAGTAGTTTTTTTTTTGTGGTTGGAAAATCATCAAATGACGTCTCCCGCTCCAGGTGGATCGGAAGGGCGTGTCACACTTTTACTGACTAAAGCCTACCCGTGTTCCTTCAGTTGCCTGTGCCAGAGCCACAGTAACTCTTTGGAACAAATCCGCGACCCTGAATTGAATAATGCATTGATCATTCAATGTATTGGAGCTTAAATAAAGTAGTGGTGATTAAATTTTTATTTTTTTACTTCGTTGGTCTAGTGGTTGCAAGAGCTACTATCGAGCATGAGATCCTGGGTTCGATTCCCAGGTCAGGCAAGGTGCTATTGGAGTTTTCCATTTGGAATTTTTTAGTATCAACATGAAGTCGAGATTTATGCCAGGTTTGATGTATAGGTAATTACTGGCAAAATGTGGGTGTGCTATAGGCACACCTCTGCCCAACCCTTCTGTGAATCAAGGCGTGATGTTAAGTTAAAAAAAGAGTTGTAGGTTAATTATAACGAAGCAGAAACATTCACAATATCAACCACGTAATACATAAACTCACGTCTTTTTTTCATGGGGGTAGGCAGAACTACAGAACGATCAAACTTCAGACATCTCGGTTGCGAGTATATACGACGCTTGTGATCTTTCTGAATAACATCACCAATAAGATATACATTTTATTATATGTATATTTATTGATCCAATGAATCAATTATCGTTCTAAGATCGGAAACGGTTCGTGTTGACGGATAGAAGTAACGGAACGGGTTGAATATAGGTTTATTCATTCATTCTATTTCTATTAGTGACGTAATTGTGTAACGTCAATAGATGTGATTGACGTCTCGTGATTTAAACGAAAATAAGTAGTTTAGGTATTCATCTGTTTATTTTATTTTACTATCATATAGATCTGCTATGTCTATAAATTTTGCCAATTAATTAATGATAGGCTAGTTGATTAATATACTTACAAAAGCAATGTCTTGTATTTTGAAAGTTCAACAACATTCATTGCGTTATTTATGTTGTTGAACTGTCGAATTTTTAAAACATATGCCACAATGGATAAGCAATGTCCTTCATAATCCTGCGGATAGTCATTATAAACGTGTTACATAATAAGGGTGCTGGGTCAACCTGGAGGATTCGAATTTTGAATATTTGGAAATATAATGCGTTTTTGACATTAACAGGGACCCTATTTATATACTGGCTTTTTTGACAAATGGCTGTTGTTAGTACCTAGTACCTATGCGTCATTTTAATATCTTAGTAACGGCTAAAGTACCATTTGAATTTTACAATTAGCGTTACCACGTTAGTTAACTCGCTTCCGCTCCTAACTTGTCTACCAGACGTGATGCTCGGGATTTTTTTGGCGTACCGTCAAAATGGATTACCCATTTTCTTTTTGTTGACTGTACCGACATAGAAAAATGCCGTTTTTATGTGAACCTTGTTATAATTCGGATGAGCATTTTTAAAAAGGGGCAAAGTTGTGTTGTTCCTGAAACGGCGTGTTGGCAAGAGTTTTTGCTTCGGACGGAGTAATTAGATTAATGTATGTCTCTTTATGAGAATTTAAATGCCTTTTTCAACATAGAAAATATTGTTGGTATATAGGCAAGATGAATAATTGTGTTATGTGACTAAAAAAACTTTTTATTTTTGCAACCTTTGTGAGTTTTCATGTCGTTGTCTTTGTTAAAACACGGTGCATAATCTGCATACAGTTTTCGGTTACTTTACATACATTACACGAGCAATTGTGGCTTTAAATGTGTAAGCCTCGGTTTCAGCAAACAGCAACAATGTAATCTGCTCATGCTTCGATGCCTCGCGTTTATGCCTCGACAGAAGCATTCATGGAAAATCTCGGTACCTGCTACCAACAAAAAATAACCTTTTTAATCATAACGCACTTGGCAACGGGGCATCACCTTGAAAAAAACCAGTTCTCGAATTTAATATAGAGCGATTATAAAGTTGCAAAATTAAGTTTTTCACGCGAAAATCTTTATATGCACCTTATTTTTAACGTGGCTAGGGCGTGAGTTGGTTTTTTTGTTCGCAAAAATATTTTTGCTCAGACTTGGTGACCATGTAAGGCGGAATTTTACCGCATACCTACTTTTAAATAATATACATAAGTGCATGTATTTATATAAGGCATTTTCGATTGTTGCTCTGATTATTCGACTGGTCAAGTAGTAGGCTTTTGAAGTTGTTTGTGGTTTTCGAAAGCAGAGGAATTCCTTTAAGTAACAAACAGAAACGAATAGCACAATAATCTTTTGATCTGGTCAGTTCGTAAATGCTTGGTGTCTGAAACAAACGTGCATACTACTGAAACTTTGGGTACCTACTTTAGATTTCTTGAAGTTTAAGATTTACCCCTATCATTGATCATTCCCCTGCTCTTATCCCAATTTATTTGTGGTCGGCGCAACATGTCTTTTTCTTCCATACTTCTCTATTAGTCACCTCAGTAGTCACCACCCTTCTAACCATATCATAATTCGCAAAGGCCATCCATCGTTTCTTTGATCTCCCTCTACTCTTATAAGCCATCGACATTCATACTCAAAACTTTCCTCACGACATTTTCCTCATTACTCTGTATCACGTGACCATACCATTTTTTTTTATGGGAAATTATCAAACTTCTTCCGCTCTGGGTGGAGCAGAAGGGCGTGTCAGATTTTTACTGACTAAAACCTACTCGTGTTCCTTCAGTTGCCTATGTTCACGGTAACTCTTCCAAACAAATCCGTGACCCTAGCAGGACGTGACAGCCAATTTCCACATAACTTTTCAGCTATCGTTATAAAGATTTACCCCTATGTAGGTAAATATAAAGAGAAAACAGAAGGTTATTTATTAAAGTAATTATCATTTGATAATTATTGATCGGTTTCTTACTAAACTTCAACTATATACATCAAATCTGCACCCTAATTTCATAACATACTATCAATAACTACTACAATATCATACTACAATTAGTGGTACTCGCAATCGGCGTGTGTGTACGACCAATTGTATGAACCTAAACGAGGCAAAAGGAGTGTGTAGAGATCGTAGCAGGTGGCGTTCCGTGGTTTCTGCCTACCCCCATGGGAAAAAGGCGTGTTTTTGTATGTATATATGTATGTTCTATCAATAAAAATCTGAATCATTTTGATGGAAATTGGTAATCTATTACTTCATATGTTTGAAAAATATGTCTACTCAACAACGCAAACACCGCAATGAATGTTGTTGAACTGTCAAAATTAAAACTATTCTTACTGTTAGTATGTTACTCATTTAACCCTTACGTTACTTATCGGCTTAGATGACCGTACATCTATACTAATATTATAATATAAAGCTGAAGAGTTGATCTGTTTGGTTGAAAGCGGTAATCTCAGGAACGACTGGTCCGAATTGAAAAAATATTTTTGTGTTGGGTAGTCTATTTATTGAGGAAGGGTTATATCACATCACGCTATGATCAAAAGGAGCGGAGCAGCAACGATAAATGGACGAAAACTGGCAGGCAATTCAATGTGACGGGAAGGGTCAGGGGAGCAAAAACTTGACGCGTACGAAGTCGCGGGCAGAAGCTAGTATTAATAAGTAGCTTTTCTAACAACGGAGAGTTGCTAATACGAGCACTCCCAGATAATATAATTGTTTTAATTTATTTAAAAATATTATCGGTATTCAGTTCGAATCAATTGCGGTGTCAAACGTGAATAAGCCGTGCTTTAGCCATTTCATAAAACTTTCAAACAGTGACAGTTCTAATTTGAATATACGGATAATTTAAGTCGGTACTCATTTCATCATTTAATTTCAGCTCTGTGCTTCTCGCATCCAGTGGATTCCTACGGTCTTCACCAGGACATCGGTCCATCTAATGGGAGGCCTTCCAACGCTACGTTTTCCAGTACGCAATCGCCCCTCCAGAACCTTCCGGCCTTATCGGCCGTCTGTTCTGCGAGCAATGCCAGTGCCCAGTGCCACGGTACTCATTTAAAATAGTAATTATTTTTACCTGATTTTACGTTTGGAATCAAATGTGCAACTTTGTTATACTTGCTTATCTTACCAATACCACTGGTCTCTGCAACAACTTTGAATAATTTTATATCCCACTTGACACTTGTCTTAATTAAAATGTCAAACCAGACTAATGTTCCGTTTACACGTTGATTTGCAAGCGATTAGTTTAGTATTTAAATAATGTTTGTATTGAGTTTTTCACTATAATTTAAGCAGTAAATTAAAAGTTATTAAGACTGATTGATTACTAGCGACCCGCTCCTGCTTCGCGCGGATACATGAGTGTGTTAATGTGGCGACATATCAAAATATCGTGATTCGAAAGGTCAGGTGCGTAGTACTCGCAACCGGCCTGCGGACACAGGATCAAAGGGGCAATTCAATAATAAGTTTATTTTCGATCTTCGGTTTTGTGTTTTTGTTTTTTTCCACCGACTTCCGAAATTAATGTTGTTTTCCGCGTTGTAGAGTTGTTTTTTTTTTGTTAAAACTTTTTTAATTGTTTTACTTTTTAGCTATACTGTAGCTGTATTGTTAGCTATATTGTACCTACCACACATTATACAACTGCTTGGTATGTAAATAATAATGACAGGAAGTTATTATAACATAATCAATAAACACTCGGTTGTTTTTTTTTTTTTTTTGTAAGGAAGTTTTTGGCAAATTGAGACAGATAAAATGGTACCGATTTAAAATATGCGGGAATTGCCCTTTTTGTCACAACTGCATGCCGGTTGCGAGTACTAGTATACTGTCAAGTTGTGGCTGGATGTTTTCTGAGGAACGTCACCAATAAGGTACCAATATGTCTTTATAGGCCGGTAGGGATTTTTAATGAGTATGAGGTTAAGTCTCAACCTGTATTAATTTCGGTTTTTCTATGTAAAGTGTTTTTCTAGATATAATTTTGCCCAGTTTATTCGTGTTTAGATAGAAAACGCCTCTTGCCCTATCGGCATCGCCCGGAGTAGTTGTTAATTTCGTTTTATGAAACTGAAAGTATGCTTTCTCTATTCAACCATTATACTGAAGTGCGAGAGAGAAAGAGAGAAAATTATATCTTCTAGCACCAATTAAAACGTAAAAGAACCTTAACTTTTGAGCTATCGTTTTTAATCTTACTTCTCACCAGACGCTCGAGAGCTTTTAATTAACATTGCAAGATACTTGTCTGTTAGTTTGTAACAAAAATTCAAATTTTAACTCATTTTACGTAAATGTATACCGCGCGCTGTGATCTGCGAGGTTAAGCAATGTTGATGCGGTCAGGAGTTGGATCAATGAACTTTGGTCATTATCTTTAATGGAGTATATATCTTAATATGTATCTAGATTATAGTAGACAAGTATAATTAGCCTTTAATGTTCCACTACTGTTGGGACATAGGCCTTTTCTGTGTGTGAGGGAGTGGACGGTATTCCAACATGCGGGCCCACTACGGTTTGGTGGATGTCGAATTTTTGGTTCTAGGACATGCCGGTTTCTCCACGACGTTTGCCTCTTTGAGAGCAGTGGTGAGGCAATTATTTACATAAAAAGAAAGAAAGAAGGAAAGAAAGAAAGAAAGAAAGAAAGAAAGAAAGAAATAAAGAAAGAAAGAAAATACGTTTATTTGCGGCAAACATGACGCACAGTAAGAGTAGAAACATACAGAAGTAAAAAAATTAGATTTGGGAAAATATGCGTCATATCCACGCAAAACGGCCATCACTCAGCATAATGCTGTGACCCTATGCGAGAAAGAGCCCCAGCGCTGGTTTTCAGTGACAGCCGGCGCTGACGTAATGACGTCGATCGGTGCAACAAACAATCAGTACAATAAATATTAAAAACACTTTCTGTTCCGGACCGTTTAAATTAGTTACTCTATGCGCCTTCGGAACGCGCCCGAACGGAATGACATCTGACTTGTCAGTTTGACTTTGACACTTGACACTTCTCTTGGTTTTTGGTGGGAACAAGAGATCACGTCGCCGCTTGTATTCCGCGACCTTTTGTTAAATTAATCCCTTAGAACCGGTCGTTTTGGTAGACAATAAGTCATGACCCATTGTTTTGTGTTAAATAACCCCAATTTGAAATAATACGGGTTGAGTTTTGGATATATCTTGTTGAAATAGTTTGAAGGTTAAGTGAAAGTGACGCTATTGGAAAACGCGTGATTTGAAGACCGCATGTCTGGAAGGCAGACCTCTTGGAGCGGATTGTAACCTGGAGAATACTCATAACGTCACAACACGATACATACACACTCACTTACATACATAGATCCAGGTAACCCCAAGAAGCAGGTGTTCGTCTACCATCAGGTGAGTTCTTTTGTTCGTTGTATTGTAGTTGATTTATTTGTAATTGTACTCTTATATATTGTCTGCTCCGCGTACGGCGAACTAGTTTCGCTCGCCACTCTTGTCTCCAGAGCCCCACGATTATCACGCTTCCATATAATAATTAAAAACCTTATGGGGGCCTGGCCTGGCAGCGAACACTTTCGTTAGATTTAATGAATATATAAAATAAAAAAAATAAAAAGTGGCAACATTCCGTCCCGACTGCAATTTGACGCAGGCGCCGTCAGCTTTCGTAATCTGTGGGAAAACTGACAGACAACCAATTTGACAATGACAGAAGAATCCAATTATGTAGTCTGTGAAGCGCCTGCCTGTTTTGGAATTGGAACCCACCACTTACGAGGCATAAGATGGAGCTGTTACCACTGGGCCATCACTGCTCTCTCTCATCCGCTCTCGGTGGTGACCTCTCGCGTCCGGCCCTGGTGTGAACCATGGTACGGAGCGAGAGGGCATGGGAAGCCGTCACCTCCTTCTGCGAAGTAGTAATGCTCGCGAAGGGGGAGGCGGGGCGTGTGAGGGAGTGGCAGTCTCTGCGCCCTCACGTCCCTAGCCGTCGCAGGAGGAGACGCCCCGGGCATCGAGAGTCGATAGCGGACTCCTGGCCACCGTAGGCGTGAGCTTGCAGGCGGCGAGCAATGGGTAGCTTGCCGCCCGGTAAGCACCAGGCTCGGGTCGACGGCGCGTAGTGTTCCACGCGCGCCTCAAAGAGATGTCAGCAGAACTGAAAGGGTCTGCTAGGACCGATGCCTGCCAGGGACGCGAGATTTATTTGAAAGAGTTACTGTGGCCCTGGTATAGGCAACTGAAAGAACAGAGGTGGGTTTTAATCAGTAAAAGTCTGACACGCCCTTCCACTCCACCTAGAGAAAGAGAAGTCGTTTGATGATTTTCCACCAAAAAAAAAATATGCAATTAAGATCTGGGAGATCTGGGAATCCTATGCAGGATTTCACCACTGACTACGGTGCTGTAAGAACCTTTTGGCGTATAAATGACGTTTTCCGAAGATATTATTATCTTTGCCTTTATTTGGAATAGTGACAGACAGATGGCACACCAAATTCGAAAGTTAAGCAATAAAATCTGGCTAATACATCCACAGATCCTTTTAAAGGCTGGTTTACATTTGCATTTGTTAAATATCGTTAGTTAATTTCTTTGACGTCTATATCTGATATTTCACAATCATAAACTATCACTTGTATGCAGTCGTTTGGACGCAACTTGCTACTTATTAACTGGCTGCTGAACTAAATAACCCTTACGTCATTTTTCATTAGGTTTAACACGCCTACATTCCTCCAAGGCTTCTCAGAGATGTAACTAATAGTACACCCACATTTCCCGAATTATGTTAACTCTTAGGTAATGACAGCAGGCAGAAATACAGACTCCGGGCTACTACTAGGAAAAACCTGATGAAAAACCCCAATAACACTTGGCCCGACCCGAGAATCGAACCCAGGACCTCATGCTCAGTAGAAGCGCTACTAATGAACCAACAAGACTTACAGAATACACTACGCAATACACTTTTGTAATTCTAGAATATGCCCTTCGAGCCCTTGCTCAACGAAAACTCTATTGTTTCATAGAGAAGTGCAATAACACCTACGCGGTCAAAATATATGGAACACCATTTTTTTTCAATGCAACCAATGAAATTAATTAAATTGTCTAGAATCATACGCTGAATATTCATGGTTACAATTAACACTAGTTAAAATTTTAACCTGTATTATATTTAAATTATTACAAGGAGGTGGAACATGAAATCCCATTGGTTTACAAATCCATCAGCACCCACAACATAAAAAACATTGACGACAGAAATAGACATGGTGATATTACTTTCCCAAAAGAAGTCTTTCACAAGGAGCTTTACATATTAATAATGAAAATAATCTTAAAGCGTTCGCACCAAAAATGAAAGAAAAGTCGCCGGCCGCAGCTAGTGCCCACAATAAACAAGAAACAGTGTAGAGCCTCCCGGGATCTGCCGGAGTAATCCCCCGCTTACGGGATTATGAAAAATTCATTTTTCTTAGCATTTAAGCACTTACTTTTTTCTTGTTAATTTGCTGAGAAAGTTGCCATTTTTCAGTGAAATGTGCCATGATTGGTACATGTTTGCTTGATAAAATGCCTAGATTATTTTTAATGAGTTTTTTAGAGAGTTTGCGCTTGTAATCCCCGGGGATTAGGCAGAGATGTATCTAAAGTAGGTACACTCACATTTTGTCAGTTACGTTTATATCCCATGTAATAATTGCGAGAGAGCTATGGAACGGAGTGTTCTGGGTACAAAAACTTGTGAATCCAAGAATCCGTTCCGGCACTAAAATAACTAATGTGGCTCGGAAAGCAGACATGCTTAAATGGAATTGGGCTGGACACATCTCTCATGTGTCAGAAGATCAGTGGGCCAAATTTACGATCCAGTGGATCCTGCTTAGTGGCGAATGACATCACGTGCAGACCCAAACGGGGATGACGGGATGAGCTGGACTTTTTAAATAAAGACTGGTCCTTAGCAGCTCTGGACAAAGAGAGGTGTAAAGAAAGTAGGGCGGCTTTTACCCAGCAGTGCGTCGCACCTGTTTGCGAGCCGTTTGTTGGAGCCTTAAATCGAAAAAGCCAACATGATTTTCAGAAAGCGCAATTTCGAGACAACCACTTTCGTTTATTTAGCAAAACATTAATAAACGATAACACAAGTAACTATTTCAAAACTATTTTGATTGTATCTGTCTGTATACCCAAGTAGACAAAACAACAGGTCAGGACAGATAACTACTAATAACCAGAACATACTAACAAATATCTTAAATGTGCCGGAGCTAGTATATGAATATCTAAATACAATATGGCCGGACTTGATAAAGGATGTCCGCGTTCAAGGATTATTTATGTGGAATAAACGATCGAGTGCTCCACTTAAATATATTACATTGATGATTCAGAATTTAGAAGGGATTTACCGGATTATGTTGTGGAAGCAGTACTGGCTAATTTGCATGTAATTGTCATACAAATGCCTCTTCTGTAGTCAAAAAATAAGGCTTGATCATCGGGCTCATCATATGATTCTAGATAATTGGTTACAGAAGTGATGGTTTCTGGTCAAATGCATACAGCTCTGTGGAAACAGCATCAGGATGAAGTGATTAACGCTTGGATATACTTCATGACAGTTATTGGATGTATCCGGCTCGAAGGACCAGGAAGAAATGTAGGATCACCAACATTTATTTTTGGTCCTTGGAGCCTCCATCTCTTCGTTCCTACACTTACTGATATGATAGCGGAGTGGTTCTATTGGGTAATGAATAAAATCCCCCGCCGTGAGTGTTCGATAAACACTGAGTTATTGAAATATATTCTCACATATTATTTGCACGAGGAGTAAGTCGGTAATGTACGGTTCCGTACAGTTGTGCTTGACATCAACTTAAATATATCTTTAGAAACCACGAGAGATTCTTCCTAATATGGGCATTTGGTTGCTTTTAACGGTTTACGTTTTCTTCTTTGCTCACAAGCCATTTGTGTAGCTCATCCTGTTACAGGAACTATTTAGTTAGAAAGGTCAGTGGTACGTGAATTGGTAGACCGTATCCAAGGGTGTGGCAGCCGTTCCCAATAGAATAAATTCACCTGCGGAGGTTTTATCAATACACCCCTTCTTTTACTTGTAGCGTATTGTTCCTATTAATCAAATAGTCTTTCATTGATTCCATATCTTAGCTAGCTTCGTAACTTTGAGCCAACTTGGGGCCCACAACTCCTAACATTTTTCATTACATCGACAAAACTTTTTAATTTATCAACATTGTACATTTGAACCTAAATTCTCGAATAACACAGACATCGTCAGGTCATTCTTTAGACAGTAATTATAGTGCAGTGGCTAACGGGAGGACCGGACTAGAGGTGACCTAATGCTCTGAATACTTCAAACCGGTATCGGTATCTGGTATTTGATGCCGGGATTATTTGTGCGCTCCACTATCATAAGTAACTTTTGTCGGAGGTTGTTGCACTGGCTTCCGGGGAAATTTGAAGTTTATGTTGAGGATATTTTGTCTGATTTTACCTCGAATAGTTTCATCTAACTTATACGTTGGAGTGTTTGGAAGTTTAGTAATAGATGGAGGTGGATACACTGGGGTAATCAGTTTCTGAATTACCTCAAGTGTTTTGATCAGTTTCTTTTCTGTTTAAGAATAGTAAGTAGTAAATGAGAAAATTATTGGCTAATTATAATTACTATTAGGGAAATAATAATATTATCATCGTCATCATTTCAGACGAAAGACGTCCATTGTTGGACATGGGCCTGCCCCAATTTTGGGTGGTTCGCCATAATCGCCACGCTTGGCTGGCGGATTGGCGATCGCAGTATGGTGGTAAAATGATAACGCTGCTATTCTCAAGTAAATCCCTTACGACAACCACGGGAAGAAATAGTATGATCCTATTCTTTACGTCCGGCAACATGAAATAATATTATCATATTTCTTTATAAATTTAAATCATTTATTGGCTACCAGCCTTTTGGGTACTTTTCCCGTTGACAGCAATACGGAAGAATTTTTTGATGTACTATGATTTTTACCCTCATTTTTTATGAGTGCATAAAAGACTGTTAGTTTACATCTATACTTATAATAAAACTGTAGAGAGGTCAATTTTGTACATTGAATATACATTCAAAATTAATATTGGACGATGAATGGTGATCGATACTGATGCCAAAAATGCAATCAGTAAATTTTTTGTCTGTCTGTCTGTCTGTCTGTATGTGCACGCATGGGTTAAAATCTACTGAAGGGATTTTAACCAAACTTAGTACGATTGAAGTCCATACTCTTTTAGGCAGGTTATAGGCTATATAACATAACGCTAAGACACATAGGAGCTGAGCAGTGACGATACCCGCGGGATATTTTCCGACCTCCACGCGGGCGAAGCCGCTGGCAAAAGCTAGTATTATTTAAATAAACTAAGTTTATCACAGGAACGAATTTTTTTCATGCCGAAATCTCAAGTATTTTAACCTTGCACAGAACTGAAAATCTATTGTTGAAAATTCTGAATGTTTCTGATGTTAGAAAGTTTTAACGCGTAAGCAAGAACAACGAAACTTTGCCCAAAGAGATTTCCTTCACGGAAAATTCGGTGTTTTTTTTCTCGTGATTAAAAATCAATAAGTACTTACCTAAAAACTTGGCACGGGCTTATTTCACCTACCTACTGAAGTTGAAGTAACTTTAAAAACAAGATGAAGGAAATTGAGCATTAGCGTTAGATCAAAAATTAAGTTTGGGAAATTCCGGAAGTGCTTAAAAAACAAAGCAGTTTCAAACGAAATAGAAATCGTAATATCGACAAAAATAAGCAAACGTCTGGGACAAACCGCACACCGTAATACATAAAGAAAACCTAAAACTTATCACCATACAAAGTTAAAGTGACACTATCCATTAATTTCATTTATCACCAATACTGAAAGAATTACGAAAGAAAATTAAAAATAAAAATATTTACTCACAAATTGACAAGCACAAGAGTAAATGTAATACTAGTTAAAAATTGTGTATGTCTGTGCATATATATTGGGTATACGGTGCCAATGAATGATATAACGGTAGCTGACCACATCCGGGTTCGCGTCACATAATAGGGACATCCGTTAATGCTGCTACACATTATGTAGGGAAAACCCGGAATTAACTGGAAAATTGAATAAAAGACAAAAAAAAACCCTAGAACTTTAGAGTTTGCTGATGAAAATCTTACACCTAAAGAATGTTCGTAGTCTGTTAAACCAACGAGAGGATCCAAATTTTGTTTGTTTTGAAACTTTAGGTGTCAAATCCGGTTAATTCCGGATTCAGCACGTGTTACAGCTTAGTTGAAGAAACAAGTTGTTTGAACCCTGGTGCTTGTTTGTGCTTTAGTAACGGAGCTTACACTTTCGATAACTGGTTCATCAGCTTTGCACGTGCTGTCAGAAGTTGATGGAAGATGGAGGGAAATGGGTCATAGTCCGCTGAATACTCCCTGGACTTTAAAAATATCTCATCCTGGACTGCTATTTACAATATCTTTTTTTTGCGTGTCATCATAAGTAACACTACTCGCTGGTTCGATGCCATGGTCGGGCAAAGTGATCTTGGTATTTTCTGTTGGGAATTTTGCAGTAGTAGCCTGGATTCGGAAAATGTGTCTGGTTGTTGCCATTATAGGGCAGAACTTGGAAGGGGGACGTATGGGGATTGACACAAGAAAAGTGTGGCCTGTGCCCATCAGTGGGTGAGGTCAGGACTTTGGATGATGATGAGGGCAGTCGGTTTGCACGCCATTGTATTCACTTCCTTCCTAAATATTTTTGACTAGGATAATTATAGGAAGGATATTTGTTTTTGGTTTAATAAACTCCAGTATGCAAAATGTGATTGGTTCTGCTTATTAATGTCCTATTATCTGGATCAGCATTTATACCAATAACATAAATTGTAACGAATTAACATGAATTAATTATGGTAATGGTCTGTCTATAATACTAAATTATTACTTTTATCTCTCACTACCGCTTTTATAATTCCAATTTCTATGGACTAGAAAATATGTATTATTGGTTCCAATAGTTTCTGATGGAAGTAAACAACTCTTTTTTATGTTAAATTCTTACGCAATCACTCACTGGAAGGAATTAGAAACAAATTCATCTGCCATCATCATTTCAGCAGAAAGACGTCCACTGCTGGACAAAGGCCTCCCCCAATTCGCGAAGGTTTGCCGTAATTACCACGCTTGGCAGGCGGGTTTGGCGATCGCAGTATAATGGTAACATGCATGGAGAACGCTGCTGCCCATTCTCTAGCAATTCCCTTTGTCACCTTTTACGACACCCTTTTAAATAACATTACTGAATTGTAATTGAAAAAACCGGCCAAGTGCGAGTCGGACTCGCGCACCGAGGGTTCCGTACAAACCTGTAGGTATTTTCGGTTTAAAAATATATATATTTTTTAATTTTTATATTTCATATGATTGAATGTAAGGTAAATTGCGGTTTACGATTTATGACATTTAAAAAAAAAACTACTCACTCGATCTCGTTCAAACCAATTTTCGTTGGTAGTTTATATGGTAATGTACATCATATATTTTTTTTAGTTTTGTCATTCTCTTATTTTAGAAGTTACGGGGGGGGGACACACATTTTACCACTTTGGAAGTGTCTCTCGCGCAAACTATTCAGTTTAGAAAAAAATGATAATAGAAACCTCATTACCATTTTTGAAGACCTATTCATAGATACCCCACACGTATGGGTTTGATGAAAAAAAACATTTTTGAGTTTCAGTTCTATGTATGGGGAACCCCAAAATTTATTGTTTTTTTTCTATTTTAGTGTGAAAATCTTAATGCGGTTCACAGAATACACCTAATTACCAAGTTTCAACAGCATAGCTCTTATAGTTTCGGAATAAAATGGCTGTGACATACGGACGGACAGACAGACAGACAGACAGACAGACAGACAGACAGACAGACAGACAGACATGACGAATCTATAAGGGTTCCGTTTTTTGCCATTTGGCAACGGAACCCTAAAAATCATCGACATAGCTTGAAGTTGTAGAATTCACCAGTTGTCAAATGAAAAACAAAAGAAATCTTTAGGTGGTGTAAACGTGAAAGTAAACAAACAATGTGTAGAGATATTAGGAACAGTTGAAGGGGTCCGCTAGTGTCGATGCCTGTCAGAATCGCGGATTTCTTCGAAAGGGTTATCGTGGCTCTGGCACAGGGAACACGGATGGCTTTTAGTCAGTAAAAGTCTGACACGCCCTTCCGCTCCGCCCAGAGCATGAGAAGTCATTTGATGATTTCCCAGTCAGAAATAAATTCGTACGTCACACATAGATGTAGGTACGTCCACTGATCCATTTCTTAGCATTTTCATCATAAAACAAAAAACATACCGTAGAGATATAAAACATGTATCCAATAGACATTTTTCAATATTCAACCATTTTCTGTTATTTAAAAATTGAACTGAAAATTATGTTATTGTTAAACAATGTACTGTATTCAAACATTCGAATTTTATTTGCATGAGCTTTCGTTAATGAAAATTGGATTGCCAACAATTTTTTGTTTAAACAAACTACCGTACATTTTTGTTGCAATTTATATTTCAATAACAAAATTCACCGAAACAAAATTAACGTTCGTGTATTCGCTTCAAAAAATATCACATAATTTTCAGACTATTGGAAAAGATTTGTATTAATCGAATAATCATCCATTTTAACCGACTTAAAAAAGAGAACGTTCTCAATTCGGTTATCATTTATGAACCGATTGGAAAATGCTAAACCAAAAAGACTTCCTAAATTAAAGTTATTTTTCACTTTTTTGTGACACTTTTAGTAACTAACTATTTTCAGACCGTATTTAGTCAGCTAAGCTGTGGTTTGTTTTTAACGTCAGGTTCTTTTCTTGATCGGGAAAATCGTCAGAATTCTTCCTCCTTTTCCGACTTATAATAAACACTTTTGTCCAGATCTCCACAGATAATTGGCACTTCTCCCTTTTTGCACCGCTTGCCTGTCACCTGGACACGTGAGGACTTTGGACCAAACAAAAAAAACCTATATAAATATGCATATTATACCGTATCATTTTTGCCTTCGACCAGCAATCAATAACACCAGAGCTCTTCAAGGAACAGCTAAAATCCTACAACTCTAATTTTCGCTTCAGATATTTAGAACACAGAAGGTCCCAACCATTAAACCGGAACATCCCGAAGTTCGTCGTCTCTTACAGAAAATCTAAACAACTTAATACTACATTCTCTAGGGCGACAGTCTGACAGTGTAAGCGTCTGTATATTTAGCAAATACCCGATATTCTGCTTACTTAGTGAGCTGGTTCGATACTGAATATGGAAGAGAATCGTATGTTTGTTTACGTAAAAAATAGCACCACCCCATTTCTTCCCGTGGGTGTCGTAAAAGGCGACTAAGGGACTTTACTAGAGGATGGGCAGCAGCGTTCTCTATGCATTTTACCACCGTACTGCTTTCGCCAACCCGCCTGCCAAGTATGGCAATTATGTTTTCCATCACCGTTTTGAGGACAGTGGTAATGAAGTAATTTATACAATGTAAACCGCCTGTCTGGATTCGAACCTACAACTCGTATATCACGGCCGTTTCCACTGGGCCACTACTACTTAGATGCTAATTGTGATATATTTGATGGGTAGGTTACTAGGATGTACTTGACGTATTTAGGGCCTTCATTTCATAACCTATGCGAAAGAATATGACAGTATTAATAAACAAATATGGACTTATTTTCGTCTTTATGATTTTAAATGGTGCAAAACATCGGAATTAATAATATGACACTGATTAATGAAAAGTGAGGATACTATGTACAGACACCAGCACTTAAAGCTACTACAATCGTCAAATTTCTTTAAGAGATTTTCAACTTTATCACCAAAGTTGAAAATCTCTTAAAGAGATTCTGTTCTATACATTTTGACCACATATTCCGCGTATTTCTACGAATCAGCAACACATATTTTTGGTAACCGACGGAAAATGTCCGAGCTAGAGTGTCTAGCATCATGTGCTGAACTCATCGTTACAGTTTGCTACGCTTCGATATCCCTGCCACCCTGTATTACACTTGTGTGCACTTGAGGAAAATTGGAAATTTATAATATCTTAGGACAACCAACACACCGTTATCTGATCCCAAACTAGGCAGAGCCTGTACTATGGCAACCAGACAACTGATAAACATACTTATATATTTCTAAATACTTATATATTATAGATAAATTACACTCAGACACAAAAAAATAATTTTGCTCATCACACAAGTTTTGTACTGGGTGGGAATTGAACCAACCACTAGACTAACAGGCCAGTCCAATTATAAGTAAAAACAATTGACTGGCCTGTCCTGGCCAGTCAATTTATGAGTAATCCCTATACACATAAATAACACTACATCCGATAACTTCACTTTAACTTCTCGATCTTCACACAAAAGTAAAAAAAGGAAACATTGAGACAAACATTAACTGTCATGGCCGCTCGGTAATCGTGCCGTCTCGTCTCAACCCTTACAATCTACCCTTGTGGAACATTTACGTAAGCTAAGTGGCGATCACTAGCGCTTACAGATTTTCGCTTTAGATAAATTGCTACTCCAATACTGATTTTATTAAGGAGCTGGTCCAATTGTAAGCGAGAAGCGATATTTTGGCGTGTTATTCTAGTCTTAACAGTTCGTCGAACCGGTCGAAGTGGTTTAGCTTGTGGGAGGTTTATGTCCAGCAGTGAACGTCTTTCTGCTGTAATGATGATGATGATGATGAAAAAATATTATCTGTTTCATAGAAAAGTGTAATTCCTACACGGTCAAAATGTATTGCCGAGCATATTTTTGGCTCGTGTTGTATGTCCATTATGGGGTCCATTTTCAACAGTAGTATGGGCAGAAGCAAAAGGTAGGTATTGTGATGCATCATTTAAGGCAGGTGGGTTTATAGTGGGGACTGTTCGCCCACTGAGTGACATCAGGGAACACTGCACACAGTCGTCACATGCTGCCTCGCACACTTGCACAGTTATGTTTCGGGGTGAACCCTTTACAGTCTCCCCAGAGATGTGGCCTAAAAGGAATTACACAGAGGGGGTTCCGGATCGATCTTTTTAGAGGTAAAGGTACCCCTTTCCATGGGCAGATTGTGAACGGGCACCGGAGTGGTTTTAGTGAAGTCTGAGTGCATTTGAAGTTTGCCACCCGAAAAGAAAAACAAACGTATGGTGACGAATTCTTCTTATTCACTTCAGGATCATTCACCCAGTCTAATGACGTCACCATTCGAATAGTGAGTCCATCAGTCAAATGATGTGATTATAGTGACACGTTCTCTTGAAACAAAATCATAGAACGTTTTATGGGGAAAGCCCAAGTAATAAAGAACTGCATCGGTATAGTTTTTTTATAAGTTTGTTCATCTGTAATTATTCTAATGTGCACTAATTGAACATAATATAGGCTATTGCTATCTTTTTCCTCCTAACAAAATAAGAAAAAGATGGAAAAAAATAAGAAAAAAAAAATCTTCAATTTTCTTCGGCGCAACAACGATGAAAAAAGATCTTTACGCTTAAAATCCCGCCAAATTCAAAGCAGTGGAGATTTCTTTAGTTTGATGATTCTAATACGTCACTTGTCTTTTTCTCTCGCGGTCTGTCATTAAGAGATAACAATACGCTTATTTTAGTTTAGGTGAGGAACAAAAGAGTTAGCACCAACAAGTACTTCGCTGATAATCTTTACTTAGCAATCTCGTAAAGCTATTGTTAATGATGCATAAATCATAGATTTTTAGCTTATCAGTAACACTAGTTTCTGTTTGACCTATTCGCAGAAATGTCAATCAATTAAATATCTAATATCGTTAGTTTATATGTAAACGTTATATTAACGAGCTAGTAGATCAATTTAATTTTGTGTTAATTTATTGCACCAGTACATAGAAAATGGGTTGACATTTAGATTTAAGACTCCGCTTACGCGACGCGACAGCGCGATGCTGCACTAGTGGAACAATTTCTAAGCAAACTTCGAGGATTTTTTCTGCCAGGATCACGACAGCCCGTCGCGTTGCGCCTGTCTGAGGGAGTCCTTAATTGGTTGGCGGCCGGCAAAAGCTTGCATTCCGTTCACCAGCTAATTTCCATGGAATGACATCACTGAAATATTAATAGTTATGATAGTAGGCTGGTGTGTTTCCCTAAGGAGCATGAGGTGTCATGACTTTCATGAGGTCCGTCACTATGGCGTAATGCAGCGGCCACGGCTCTTCCAAGAAACTTACTTACAGAAACTGCATTTAAAAAAAACTTTTTAACAAAAAATTAAACTTTTGCTTTTCAGTTTTTTCGGCGGTTTAATTTATTGTTAAAAAGTTTTTATTTTATAATTTTTTGTCGCTTTAATATACTAATAATATTTGGCAAGGTATATCCTATCCAATGAAAAAGAATGATCAAAATCGGTCTACTCTGTATAAAGTTATGCGTCGTTATACATTATAATCAGTGAGTGAACAATCAATCATTCCCTGTTTTCCAACCCTTTTTTTTTTTTTTTTTTTTTTTTCAGGATGGGAAATCATCAAATGACTTCTCCCGCTCTGGGCGGAGCGGGAGGGCGTGTCAGACTTTTACTGACTAAAACCCACCCGTGTTCCATCAGTTGCCCATGTGCCAGGGTCACGGTATCTCTTTCGAACAATCACGCGACCCCGGCAGGCATCGATCCTAGTAGACCCCTACACTGCTGCTGACATCTCTTTGAGGCGCGCGTGGAACACTGCGCGCCGTCGACCCGAGCTTGGTCCTTACCGGGCGGCGAGCTACCCATTGCTCGCCACCCGCAAGCTCGCGCCTACGGTGGCCGGGAGTCCGCTATTGACTCCCGACGCCCGGGGCGTCTCCTCCTGCGGTGGCTAGGGACGTGAGGGCGCAGAGACTGCCACTCCCTCACGCGCCCCGCCTCCTCCTTCGCGAGCATTACTGCTTCGCAGAAGGAGGTGACGGCTTCCCATTCCCTCTCGCTCCGTACCATGGCTCGCACCAGGGCCGGACGCGAGAGGTCGCCGCCGCCGATCGCCTCCACGAGGACACGGCGGTGCCCCGCCCAGGCAGGGCACACCTCTACCGTATGCTCCACCGTGTCCTCCAGACGATCCTCGCAATGGAAACACCCGGACGTATCCTCCCGCTTTATCCTGAACAGGAACCCACCGAAGCACCCATGCCCGGTGAGAACCTGCGTCAGGCGGAAGGTGAGGACGCCGTGACGCCTCTCTATCCACTCCTCAAAGAGTGGACTTACCGCCGCAATAGTGGCGTGCCCAGCACTGGGTTGCGACAATCGTACCCGCCATGTCGCCATGAGATCACACCGGAGCTCTGTCCGCCGTGCCGCGATTTGTCGCGGCAGCGGAGTTTCGCCCCGGCGTTTCGCCTCCTCGCGCCACTCCCACATGTGCGCGAGGACCTTTGCCTCCAGATCCCATGGCGGCACTCCGGCAAGGAGGCTCGCCGCCTCGCACGAGACCGTGCGGTATCCCCGGATTAACCGGATGGCCATGACCCTCTGGGCCGCAAACAACCGGCGCGCTGGGCGCAGCCTCAATGAGGGCGCCCACACCGGTGCCCCGTAGAGGGCCATGGACCGCACGATCCCCGTGTAGAGCCTCCGGCAGGAGGCGTTTGGACCCCCCAGATTGGGCAGGAGCCGCTTTAATGCAGCCCCAGCCCGCTCCAGTCTGGGAGCCAAACGTCGGAAATGCTCAACGAAGTTCCACCGGCTGTCGAGGACAAGTCCCAGGTACTTCATCGTCGACTCGACGCCGATGTGAACCCCTCCTACCGTAAGTTGGGAACCCGCAGGTGGCGCGTTCCGAGGACCATGAAAACCCATGGCCTCGGACTTGTGCAATGCCACCTCGAGTCCCAATTGCCGGATCCTATCAACGATTGTCGCAACCCCGCGTGTCATTAATTCGGCCGCCGCCTCGTACGACCTCCCCTGCGCAAGGACCAGCGTGTCGTCAGCGTAGCAAACTACGCTGACGCCGCTAGGGAGGTCGGCGCGCAGCACCCAGTCGTAACCGATGTCCCACAGATGCGGCCCCAGGACCGATCCCTGTGGGACACCGCACGACATCTCTCGCCGGTTCCATTCCCCTTCGTGACCGGGGTAGATGACGGCCCTATCCGTCAGATAGGCCTCGACCACGCGACAGAGGTAGGTCGGCATCCGGTGATACCGGAGTGCCTCCCTAATGCAACTCCAGGGTAGGGTGTTGAAGGCATTGGCGATGTCTAGAGACACCGCCAAGACGACCCCACCCCGGGCCACTGCATCCCCCGTCGTGAGGGCTCGCACGCGCATGATGGCGTCCACCGTTGAGCGCCCCTTGCGGAAGCCGTACTGGCCGTCCGACAAGTCCGGCCCCTCCCGCACCAGCCACCCGACGAGGCGGTCTGCAATCACTCTTTCAAAGAGCTTGCCCACCTCGTCAAGTAGCACGATGGGCCGGTAAGCGGACGGAGAGTCCGCTGGGCGCCCAGGCTTCTTAATGAGGACCAGTTTCCCCGTCTTCCAACGAAGTGGGAACTGGCCCCTCTCCAAGCATGCGCTAAGGAGCCCCCTGAGTCGAGGCCCGAGAGCCTCTGAGGCCAGGACCCATGCTTTGCCAGGCAAGCCGTCGGGTCCTGGGGCGGTATTCTTGGCATTAAGCCTTCGTACCGCCACCCTCATCTCTGCCTCGGTCACTTCTGGAACACCGTCGTCGTCGTCAGTGGTGTGGTCCGCATCGGGCACCGCAGTAGGCGGAGCCATGGGTGGGGGACTATGTTCCCCTCGCGAAGGGAACAGAGCGCTCACCACGCCCTCCACGAGTTGGGGCCGGAGACTCTGAGTTAGCGGAGGAGCCCATGGGCGGAGTTTCTCCCGGACGGCCTTGTAGGGCCGTCCCCATGGGTCCCTGTTCAGAGTCTCCAGCGACTCCTTGCGGGCCAGTCCTCTGGCCCGCAGGATCTCCTCTTGGAGGGCGGTCTTCGCCACTCTGTACCCCTCATATAGCTCCGCCTGAATGGCTTCCGTATCCGGAGGTCGGATACGGAGCCTGCGGTGCCTGGTGTACCGGCGTCGTGCCGCAACGCACGCTTCGCGCAACGCTGTCAGCTGCGGCGACCACCAGTACACCTGGCGCCAAGCCCGTCCTGGCTGGACTCGGGGCATAGCCACGTCACAGATCTCGGACATGGCCTCCCGGAACCACTCGGCCTCGTCGTTGGTGTCAGCAGGCCTGTCCGGTGGTGACACCCAGGCCTGCACGATCGAGGCTTCCAGGAGAAGCTCCCGGTCCAGCTTCTTCAGCGCCCACCGCGGACCACTCGGGGTCTGCTGGATCGGCGCGCTCGAGGTCTGGGCGGAGACGTCAAATCGGATGTACCGATGGTCGGAATACGTCTCCACCCCCTCCATGACGCGCCAATCAATAACCTGCGGTGACAGAGCGGGGCTGGCAAACGAAATGTCCACCACTGAGTCGCCCCGCATCCGTACACACGTAGGTACAGAACCCCGGTTTAGGACGACCAGGCCTGTCTCCAGAGCCCAGTCCTCCACCATCCTGCCCCGTGTGTCCGTATACCGGGAACCCCAAGCCAAATTCTTGGCGTTGAAGTCCCCGAGCACGAGCACGGGAAGGGGACGGAACCCGACGACGACGACTCTCAACTCCGCAAGGGAGTTGTGGAACTCGGCGAGAGTTCGGCTCGGGGAGAAGTATACTCCCACCACTACAATCTCCCCGAACCGTGCTGCTACGCAACCCCGTCCCCTCTTGACGGCCTCGAGGGTCGGGGTTCCGGCGGCGGCCGATGAAATGAGGGTCACTGAGCCGCTCAGGTCCTCCACCCAGTCATCCCTGGGCGGGACAAAGTACGGCTCAGCGACCACAGCGATGTTAATCGACCACTGCGCCATGCTCTGGAGTAACAGATCCTGAGCGGAGGCGCAGTGGTTGATATTCGCTTGGAGGAGGCGTAATGGGGTACCTATTATTGGCACTCCATTTCAGCCCCCTCCTGAGCCCCCTGTGAGGGCCCTGCCGTGGTGGTGCCGGCCACGACAGTGGTCGAGGCAGCAGCGGCGACGGCGGTGACGGCGGTGGCGGAGGGCTTGCCCTTGCCCCCGGCCTTGGCGGATGAAGCGCAGGCCTTACTCCCAGCCCGGTGTTCGGCCGGCTTGCCAGCCGCCGCACATGCATAGCAGTGCGGCGTGGCATTGCACGAGCCGGCCTTGTGACCGGACTGACCGCAACGGAAGCAATGACCGCTGCGGTCCACCTCTGAGGTGCATTTCACGTAAACGTGGTGACCAGTCTGGCATCGGAAGCACCTCAGAGGTCTGGTCTCCAGCAGTTTCACCTGCGCCGACACCCAGCCCACCAGGAGCCTTCGGCCCTCCGCGGTTATTTTTTGAGCCGCCGACACGGGGCAGCTGACCGTTATGGTGCTCATCCCCGTGCTGTCAGGACGGATGGTGCCTGCCCTCACTTGATCGGCAGAGCACCCCCCCGTCCTAACAATGGCGGCTACCACTTCAGCCTCCGTCACGCAGTCGTCCAGACCCAGGATGCGCATGTCAGCGCACTTGGTGGGCCTGGACACTCGGGCCTCGTCCGCGTCTAAGCACGCTCTCAGCCTATCGGCCAGAGCGTCAGCAGCCGGACCACTGGCCGCACCGGGGACCTCCAGCATCCGGGCTCCAGTCAAGGTGACCTTCACCCGGAGACCGTTGGAGATGCCGATCTCCTGGAGGTCCACTGCCGCCTTAGCCTTGGAGAGCAGGTCGCGATAGGTCACGCCCTTCTTTTCCGCTTCCGGCTGTAGCGTGACCACTACAGCTGCGGACTTCGGGGCGCGAAGCCTAGCCGCGACGCTGCTCTTTTTTCGCCGCTGCTGCCTCTTTTTGTTTCTGGCCGCCCTTGCAGCCTTGCTTGCCTTCTTCTTCTCCCCAACCACTTGCCATTCGGCGTTGGCAGGGGGAGATTTAGAAGGTGGGGGCGGCCCTCTCACCTCTGTCGCTGGGGTCCTCGCGGGGGCCTGCTTGGGCCGGCCTTTTGTCTGCCCCGACCCTTTGGCTGGGGCAGACGCGGAGGCGGCATACGAAGCCGCCCTCGGCTGGCCCGAGGCTGCCGTCGGCTGGGCCGAGGCTGCCTTCGGCTGGCCCGAGGCCGCCTTCGGATGGCCAGAGGCCGCCTTCGGCTGACCCGAGGCCGCCCTAGGCTGGCCCGAAACTGGCCGGCTTGCCGCCAGCGGGGGGCGCAGGACAATAGCCTCCAGAGCAGAGAACCTACTCTGGAAGGCAGCGAGCTCTCGCTGCACCAGGGCCAGCACCTGGGCCTCGGCAGGCGGGGGCATGCCCTGCCCGTGCCGCGCTTCTCCCTGCGACGCCACCTCGGGGCCGGCTCCTCGGAGCCCAGCCAGGTCCGCGCGGAGCTCCTCGTTCTCCTTTCGGAGGAGCTCCATGGCGGCAGTCACGCGGGCGACCTCCGCCCGCAGTTCTGCGACCCCATCCACCACCGGAGGCCCAGAGCGAAAGGCCTTCGCTGCCGCCACGATGGCTTTCGTGGCAGCAGATATGGCCTTGTCCTTGGATCTCTGCAGCCTCTTTAAGGTCGCCGCCTTGATGGACGTGGCCACGACCTCCGTGAACCTGCCCATCTCCTCGGAGTAGGCGGCAGCATCTGACTCGCCACCGGAGGATTCCGAGGGGGCCCTACTGCTGGTCCCTCCAGAGGGGTGCCCCTCCGTGGCGAGCCTCTTCCCTCCTTGGGTCAGCTCGGCTGAGCCTGCTCGGCTCGGCTCGCCGGCCTCCTTGGTGGGGAGTCCTCGGCCGGCGCCCCCCTCATGGAGCCCACCACGCCGTGATATTTTCCGGCGGGCCGAGCTCAGCCCGCCGTCGGAGGAGGACTCCTGCCCTGCCCCCGATTTAGGGCGCTTCTGTGAGAACTCTCGGTTCCCTCCAGCAGCGCCCGCCACTCCCCGCTCCGAGCTCGCACGCGAGCCCTTCGCACTCGACGCGGCGTCGGACTCCGACCCCGCATCGCTCCCTTCCGCTTGTTTTGTTGTGTGTTTGTTTTTTTTGAAATTTTCCATATTAGATCCCACGAGTATTTTTCATTCATGTCTTAAATTCAGTGGTTCGCACTAGTGACTAATTCAGCTACCCATTAGTCAAGCTGTCAACCTCCCTCACGGTGCGCCGCCGCTTGGAGGTTTGGGGTGATTTTTTATAGAGGTTTTCTACCTCGCGGCCCGGGCGATTAAGCGAAGACCCTCGACCCCCGTCAAAAGTCAGAGACATGACCGTGACGATCTTCGGGGCTACGAGACTAACGGTGGCAGAAGGGGTACATTCCTTCTTGCCTGCCCGGCGGCAGGTTAGTGCACACCGAGCCCGCTCTAACTCCACCGCTGTGCGCCTCTGCTAAGATCAGAGGGACACACGGTGGAGCGTTCCTCCGACAGGACATTCGCATACGGGCAAAACTCCCCTTAGGCACAAAGTACCCATTGGGGAGTATTTGCCCGCACCCCAGGGTGCACCGTCCCGGAGATTGGCCTTCCCCCCGGACGTATCCATAAGGGAACTCCAACCCCCGGGCACACGAGGAGGTTTCCTGTCCAAGCACCCCGTTTTCCAACCCTTAGGGTTCGATTTTTTTGCCAAATTTATATGGGACTATTTTTGGATATATATATTTGGTATACCCTTTCCTAAAAAAAAAGAATTATTACAATCGGACAACTATGTAAAAAGTTATGCGTGGTCATATATAAAAAAAAAAACAAAAAAAAATACACGCGTTGAATTGATAACCTCCTCCGTTTCGTCGGTTAAAAATATGTATGGATATCATCTGCGTTTTCCCAAATATGTTGGAGTCGGGTTTCAGTCTACCCAGATGCAGCTTAATACTAGTATTTTAGATAGAGCGACTGCCCATCTGACTTCCACAACCCAGTAACTAGATACCACGATACCCTTTGGTAAGACTGGTTGACAGACTTTCGGACTTCTGACGAAGCGTAACGAATGTCAAAGGAACAGCTTAACGTGCCTTTCGAGGCACGAAGGGGCATGGTATGTGAAGATGGTCACCCATCCACGGACCAACCGCAGCAAGTGTAGCTTACCCTGATCGTTTTACCGCTGAGGCTGATATTACTTAGCCATAAGCCCCTTTAAACAAGACAAGGGTATCTAAAACAGACTTTCCGCTAATCGCCTATCGCTTGCAGTGTATCTTAGATTGTGTTTTCTATTTTATTTATTCGTAAGCCGCTTGTCCTCTTTACTGAATTAGCATCAATAACAGTAATGGATTAAGTTTATTTAATAGTTAGTTAGTACTACTATTTACCCGACTTCGCGCGAAGCAAAAAGAGAGGGTTATAAGTTTGAACGGTATGTACGTATGTATGTGGGCAAGTATGTTCATCTGTTCTCTCATAATATCTAAACTTCTCATCATCATTTAACAAATGTCAAAATCATTGGAAGCGTCGTGGTCGTCCAAGGCGACACATTCGATTTAATTATGTACCCTCTTTTTTTTTTTTTTTTTTTTTTTTTCAGGATGGGAAATCATCAAATGACTTCTCCCGCTCTGGGCGGAGCGGAAGGGCGTGTCAGACTTTTACTGACTAAAACCCACCCGTGTTCCATCAGTTGCCCATGTGCCAGGGTCACGGTATCTCTTTCGAACAATCACGCGACCCCGGCAGATTATGTACCCTCTAGAGGACATAAAATATCGAACTAGAAAAATATTGTGTGATGCACGGCATCGTTGGGTATCAGATAAAAGGGTTTCATTAGCAAATTTCTAAAATATTTAAACTGTGATCTGAGAGTAATACTCTCAGCTCACAGTCGCGTGATTGTTCGAAAGAGATACCGTGACCCTGGCAACTGATGGACACGGGTGGGTTTTAGTCAGTAAAAGTCTGACACGCCCTCCCGCTCCGCCCAGAGCGGGAGAAGTCATTTGAAGATTTCCCATAAAGAAAAGAAAAAAAATCTCACAGTTTTACTTGTTGATTATAGTTTTTTTTTTGTTATGAACTTTTATTTAAATTATTTTGGGGTAGGTATACATCGCAAAATAATTTCATAAACTTAAACCCGACTACTGATAAATCACGTTCTAATAAGTATGAAACAAGAAAATATTCTCTTATGAGCCGTGTTCGTATGCTTACATAAACAATATGTACATTCTAACAGTAGTTAGCGATCATAAGCTCTACGGCAAGATCATAAGCAAAGTGGCATATGGCCACGGCTTTCAGATGAGAATATTTTCTTGGTTCATACTTTTTAGAGCGTGATATTTCAGTAGAAGTGTTTTAGTTTTTGAACTTATTTATTTGTGCATTTACATTGGATTGATTTTTTCATCATCACTTTTTCAGCCCAGAATCACCACTGCTGGGTATAGAACTCCCCTTTTATCTGTCATACTTCCAAATTCCGTGCATCCTTCATCTTGGTGATTTGGGGACTTTGATGATATTATATCAGAAGACTGGTTTAGGTATAAGAAAATACCAAAGATAAATTTGATTTGACTGTGGGTTCCATAAACATAATCTCTTCAATCGGCAAACGGAAAACTGACTGCAAAATTGAGTCGTATTAGCATTTATGTGATATAAGCCCAGATATTCTAAAAACAATAGAAGCCATCTTGGCATATTCATTTTGAGATAGGTTACAACCTTAACAAGACAATGGTTTGGAAAAACCTTTGAACTTTAAGACAGTAGGTATGAAGCTAAATAAAACAATTTTAAAAAGGCACTAGATAGTCGGCGTGTCTGTAAACCGCGGGTTTACCTCGAGTGCCGAGGTCGCGAGCTGATCAAAATGTAATACCTAAATGTATTCTGTAATGATTGACGTTGGCAAGTAGGTATGACACTTGAGTTCCTCATTTTTCTGTAGTTAGGTATCAATCTGATGTTTATCGATGGAAGTAGCTGCTGCTTGCGGCGTCGCCCGCGTGGATGTCGGAAATTATCCCACATCGCACGTATTACCGGGATAAAAGTAGATCATGTTACTCCCTATAATATCAGCTATCTGTCAGTTAAAGTCTCGTCAAAATCGGACCAGCATTTTCGGCGTTTAGCCAGAATAAACAGATAGAAAGAGAGACCTTTAAAAAATGCTTTTTGGTTATTAATACCGTATTTAATTTCATATGCATTTAGTTAAAAGTTCTTATTTTCGTTGGAAGGTAAGATGATGAGGCACAAGATGGACTGATGACCTGGTTAAGGCCGCAGGAATCTACTGGATGCGAGAAGCACAGAGCCGGTCGAAGTGGTTGTGCTTGGGGAGGCCTATGTCCAGCAGTGGACGTCTTTCGGCTGAAATGATGATGATGATGATCAAGGAAAAGGAGGCACAAACATGCGCATAGGCAAGCAATTAGACAACATCGTTGCGTGCTCTTGTTGTCAAAGGAACGGTTAAAATTAGGTTACAATTGATCGCTAGCCTAACGCATTGTCAACTTGTTTCATGCCGATAATTCATGTCTACTTCTTTCTTCTTCTTCAGTATTTAAGGCAGTTATTAGTTAACACTAATACGATAATGAGACAATTTTTTTCACGGATTTGGAAAATGACAATTTATAGTGATTATGTAACAGTTAATGAACCTCCAATTCCGTGTGGTGCCGGACGTAAAGAATGGCACCATCCTATTTCTTCCCGTGGGTGTCGTAAGAGGCGACTAAGGGACTTACTAGAGAATGGGCAGCAGTATTCTGTATGCACTTTACCACCATACTGCGATCGCCAATCCGTCTGCCAAGCGTGGCGATTATGGGCTATACCATAATCGCCACGCTTGGCGAAATTGGGGGAGGTCATGTCCAGCAGTGGACGTCTTTCGGCTGAAATTATGGATGACTAGCTTTTGCCAGCGGCTTCGCCCGCGTATGTTGGAAATTAACCCGCGGGAACATATTACCGGGATAAAAAGTAGCCTATGTCCTTTACATACATACAATCACGCCTTTTTCCAAATGTCCTTTCTCAGGCTCTAAACTATATGTGTGCCAAATTTCATTTAAATCGGTTCAGTAGTTTTAGCAGGAAAGCGAGACAGACAGACAGACAGACCGACAGACAGACAGACAGACCGACAGACAGACAGAGTTACTTTTGCATTTATAATATTATAGTGTGGATAGTGTGGATGACTGAACCTCCTATTTGAAGTTAGCGCATGTTTTTAATTACGTCTTGTACTTATATACCAAAAATACAGGTACGTAACCGTAAAAATCGGAGTCCCAACAAAACATAAAGACAGATTTATTTCTTTTATCACCGTTGGAATTCCAGTTGGCAAGGCCAGACTTAGCGCTACCTACAAATTAATAATAAACTAATGAGTAACGCTATCAATGTTTAGTCACTTTCTTTGTCAACGAAGGCCGCCGAATGAATCACGGTTCGTTACCTACATCGATTACTCATTAATGCTTTGTAATCACTTGGTCAAAAGGATTTAGCATTAGCATATTACAGTATCAAAAGAAATATATCGGTAGCCCCCTTCATAAACGAATATCAAAACACTAAAGAGTTATCATTAAAGAAACTTGCTTTGACCTAACTGACCTAACTATTGGCTTAAAGCACCCTCAAAAAAAATGAAAACGACGACACCCCTGTTGCAAAAATTGATTATTTGCGCAGTCACCATCTCAAATTTTCCCTTTTGCAAATTTAAGATAGCAACCCTACTATTACCTTCAGCACCCTCGACAACCATGACTACTAACTCACTCTCTCAGTGTCTCATATAAGATATTTAATATATAAATAAATAAATATCTTAGGACAACCAACACACCGTTACCTGATCCCAAACTAGGCAGTCTAGCAACAAGCAACTCAGCCTATCGCAGTCCACTGCTGGACATAGGCCTCTCCCATGTTGCGCCACAACACCCTGTCCTGCGCCTTCCGCATCCAGTCTACCCCAGCCACTTTCCTACCTAGGCAGTCTGTGCTATGGCAACCAGACAACTGATAAATATGCTTATATATTTGTAAATACATCCATATTATAGATAAATTACACCCAGACACAGAACAAATGATTGTGCTCATCACACAAAGATTTGTCCTGGGTGGGAATCGAACCCACGACCTCCGTCTTCGCAGTCAGGATCACTAACCACTAGATTAACAGGCTAGTCGAGTCCAGTATTTATATATTTAGTTAAGTAACGCTTTTTTCATTAGGTGATTTTTTCTACAATTTAACTTCTACTGCAAGTGGCATTATAGAACTTCGTCCCAAATTTCCATCGAAAGCGAGTCTTTTAACTTAATAGACCTTGAGGAAGTTATTCAAAATAAGCTTGCAAAAATCCATCTACTTAAATGCAAATAAAGGACGAGCAAATGGAGAAATACGTCTGAATAGTAGTTTACAACCTAATAAGGTAACTTTTTATGATGGAGTTAACTGTTGACCAAACTCGGTGGTAAGCGTTAACTTTTGCCCATTAGAACGGCAACACTTCGATGGCTTCAGAGTATTTTGCGTGTCAACCAAAGATAAAGTTGGACAGTCTCTTTTAATACAATTTCACAAACATCCTACAACCTTCTGAATCACGGAATGCTCTTGTTGGCATTCCGAGTACGGTCAAGATTTTTTAATACTAAATTTTTACTGTTTCTTATATCGATATTGCACGATATCGAGGTCTGGCGAAGGGAAGGTCCAGCAGTGAAACAAACCAAGAGCTAACAAAAATGAATTAAGTTATGCATTTAATATTGTGCATATAACAATTAGTCTACTTGATTCTGCCTTATGGTGGCCATACACGCTACGAGAAATGGTTACGATCAAACTGTACAGTTTGAACGGTGCAGTTTATCGTAGCTGGCATACAAGCTATACACGCTACGAGAAATCGTTACGATCAGACGGTACAATATGGTGCCGACGCACACGTGTCAGTGATGGCTTCGACGGACGACGTTTTAGCAATTGTTGGATTAATATTCGCCCTGAAGGAAAAAAAGGTGAAGCGGAAAAATCGTAGCATCTGGTGTAAAGAATGGCTAATGAAAAGAAGAGTTCATTCTCATGTCAATTTGTTGGCGGAATTAAAGGTTTTTCCAAAAGACTGGCATAATTTTCTAAGAATGGATCATGATACGTACTTACATCTACTGAATTTGGTAGCACCAATTATCGAGAAGCAAGACACTATTATGAGAAATGCTATTCCACCCCATGACAGGCTTGTAGCTACTTTGAGGTTTTTATCAACAGGAAGAAATTATGAAGATTTGAAATTCTCTAGTATCATTTCATCTCAAGCTTTGGGTCGCATAATACCGGACACCTGTGAAGCAATATATAAGGTTCTCCGCAAAGACTATTTGAAGGTAAGAAATAAAAAACTACTAATTACTTAGAATGTAATGTTTATTAATTTGTACTTATAATGATGGGTTAACATTAAGTAAAATTAGACAAATAAGTAGCCGCTGAATTTTGCATTTGTTGGAACTCTTCTTGTTGAGAAGTTTGCATTATTGGGGTTTGGAGAATTGACTGGGAGCCTGGTTGTGTTTGGAAATCATAATTTGAATTCTGATAAGGTACTGGACTAGGATTGTTTCCAACAGGGCTGGGAGTACTTGAAACGGGGCTGGGAACGTTGTAACCATAATTAGTAAAACGCACACTGGTTGAATCCATCACTTGGTGTGATATAGTCAAATTTTCCATCTCTGCCAGAAATAATGTTTCGTTAATTATTTTTTCGGCCAAAATACGTTGATGTTTTGTGAGGTCTCTCAGCTTAGCTGCGACGTTTGCTCCATAAATATCAAATCGATCATTAGTAATTGCTGGCCTTTTGAAATGGTTTTGAACAGACTGTAAAACTTCAGTAGTTAGGTTTTCATTTGCATTCCTTTTTGGCCGACTCCTATTAAACAACGTGTTTGTAGTTGAACGAGTATCGGGAGTTGACTGTGAAGTTGATTGTGTGGCTGGAGGTGACTGTGGAGTTGACTGTGTGGCTGGAGGTGACTGTGGAGTTGACTGGGCGGCCGGAGATGCTTCACTTTCAATTTCCTGAAACAATTATTTTTTTTACAGTTCCCACGCTCGAAAGAAGAATGGAAGGATGTGGCCAAAGTGTTTGAAAAGAGATGGAATTTTCCGCATTGTCTAGGCGCGATGGATGGAAAGCATATATCAATTTTTCTTCCTAATGGATGTGGCTCAGAATATTTCAACTATAAAAACCATCATAGCATGGTGTTATTGGCAATCGTTGACGGAAATTATCGATTTCTTTTATGTGATTTTGGAACAAATGGAAGAATTTCAGATGGTGGAGTACTCACAAACACTAAGTTTTTTGAAAAACTTGATAATAATCAGTTGTGTATTCCAACCGAAACAGCTGTCGCAAATAGCACTAGAAAGTTGCCTTATGTGTTTGTGGCTGACGATGCGTTTCCACTTAGAACAGATTTAATTAAGCCATTTAGACAAGCAGACTTGACCACAAATAAAACCAGAATTCTAAATTACCGCGTATCACGAGCAAGGCGCATTGTCGAAAATGCGTTTGGGATCTTGGCATCTCGATTTAGAATTTTTCACACAAAAATTAGTATTAATCCGAAGAGAACAGAGTCAGTCGTGATGGCCAGTTGTGCTTTACATAATTATTTAATGAAGACTTCAGAAAGTTCTTACTGTCAACAAGAATGCTTCGACGTAGAAAATGTTGATGAAGGGTCAATAACCCAAGGATATGATACAACGGATTCAGCCATATTTAATTTGCAAAGAAGAAATCTTGGTAATACTTCGATTGCCGCAAAAAAAGTCAGAGAAGAGTACATGGAATATTTTGCAAGCGAAGGCAGCGTTCCGTGGCAAAATAATTTTATATGTTAACTCTTTGAGAATAAAACATTTAATAAAAAAGTTATTTAGTTTTATTTAAATACCTACATGTTAATTCACTCAGGCTAGATTTCACCAACCTCCTAATAAGTTATTAGGGACTTATTCGGCAAATAAACTCCAACTTTCCAAACACAGATTAGGTATATAAAAAGTGGTTTATCACCAGATATAGTTTCCAATAACTTTATTAGGAGGTTGGTAAAATCCCGCCTTAGTATTAATATGTACGTATTTTTTCGAGTCTGCTTCAATGTGAAAGAAGGAAGGATTCATGTAATAATATAAATAACTATGGAGCATTCTCAATATGGCCGGATTTACTTATTATATTCACATAACCATATTAGTGCTAGTCTACTCTGCTGGCACCACAGGGCTAAAAACCATACAAGAAATAAAAAAAATCGTAAGAAAAGCCGACCTTACTGTACTCTGTATAATAACCAGTGATCGGAGTAGGTAGATTGAATTGGGGTCATTCTGCTGGAATTTCCCAATTGGTTGAAAAAAAAAAATCTACCTACTCCGATCACTGATAATAACACGCAAACAACTTACCTCGTTGTCTGTTGATTCGTCGTCCATATTAGAACGTGAACGTCTTGGTTCTTCTTGGTCATCCAAAAACAGCAACATAGAGTAATACCATAGTTTTGGTTTATACACTTCTTGGGTTCCTGCTCCTGATTTCTTCGAATCAGCGATCTTCTTACGCTCTTTTTTGTAAGTAGAGCGAATGTTGTTTATTTTTTTTACAACAGCATCTTTGTCAGCACTAGGGTCTACTGTTTTAAATTTTTCAACCAGCTTAGTATATGCTGCACGTTTTAACTCACGATTGTGATACTCTTTGCCTTTAATATTCCAAAGACAAGGTTCACTGCGATATAAATCAATAAATTCTTCAAGCCATTCGCGATTAGTTTGAGACGCCATGACGCGTGCGCACGTCCACCCGAATTTCGACCGACTACAAAACTGAACACGAAAACGGAACGAGCGCATACACGTTACGATCAGTCGGCACAGTTCGTCCGATTCCGATAAATCAATTGAAATTTTCGTATTGTTCCGTTCGACTGTACAGTCTCAAAAAATCGTGCGAAACTGCACAGTTTCATAACATACATGTAGCGATTTATCGGTACCGTTCGAACTGTACAGTCTGATCGTAACGATTTCTCGTAGCGTGTATGGCCACCATTATACGTTTTTTTTTAATGAATAATAGAATAGTAAATTTACCATCGACAACACTCATTTTGCCATACACTTGCCTGCAAAAATGTTGGCCCACCCCGTGCTCTCCATTTGAGAGACTATATCTTAAAAATCTTAATGAATTTAATTTATATTGTGTGAAAGTAGCTAAAGTACAGTGTATTCGCACATACATTTTATTTTGATAAAATAATTATTCTTGCCAAGTTCGACTTGATTCGACACATGTGCGCATAACTCACTTATGCTCACAAAAAGAATGACTAATTTGTCAGTGAAATTGGAAAAAAGCTTAATTTATTACTTTGATTGATGAAAATTTAACTAGATTTTTTTTACTGAGTATAAAACAGGACATTGTTCCTGGAGCCCCCATGTTTGTATGTTAGAGATTTTCTCAAAAAGTATTGAATCAGTTTGATAATTCTTTTAATAACGTAATCTACATACTTTCAGGAATGTCATAGTAATAGGTCTTTACCTATGAAAATGCCGTTTTGTATGAAAAAAATGAAACGAATTTTTTTCATGTATTTTTTATTTGTATTAATCGAAATAATCACGCATGCAATCAATGCATCTTTGCCAACGCAGTGGCAGGTTATTGATGCTCTTCTTAAAAAAATCAGCTGGACGGGAGGCAACAAATTCTTCAAAGGCATTTTGTGCTGCCTCTCGGGTATTGATTTTTTTTCCCGCCAAGAAGTTATCCAAATTCTGGAAAAAGTAGTAGTCTGTAGGCGCAAGGTCTGGTGAGTAGGGCGGATGACGGAGAGCTTCCAACCCCAGTTCTTGCAACTTGGAGACCGTCTGCTGTGCAGTATGAGGTCGCGCGTTGTCGTGCAGGAGCAGCGGAGACGAGCGATTGACCAATGCTGGTTGGAGATGTGCCAGCTTCTCCATCATTGAGTTCAGTTCTTCACAGTACACATCTGCAGTAATGCTCACCCCGTTTGGTAAGAAGCTGTGATGAATCACACCGGCGCTAGACCACCAAACAGTGACGATCACTTTTCTAGGGGTAACTTTTCGTTTAGGGCATTGTTTAGGTGCTGAACCAGGATCCAACGAACTTGCTGAGCGCTTGTGGTTATCAAACAGAATCTATTTTTCATTGCAGGTAACAATGCGGTTCAAAATTCCTTCATTTGTGTGTCTGTAGAGCAGTGCAAGGCACGTCTCGACGCGTACTTCGCGCTGGCGATCATTGAGTTCGTGGGGCACCCATTTGTCAAGCTTTTTTACCTTGCCAATTTGACGAAAATGGACCAATATTGTTTTGACGCTAACGTCGAAAGCTGCTGCTAATTCAGCCGTAGATTGTGTATCATCAGCTTCCATAATCGCCTTTAATTCGTCATTGTCGACCAAAGTCTTCGGACGACCGCGAGGTTCATTTTTCAGGTCGAAATTTCCAGAACGGAAGCGAGCAAACCAATAACAGGTGGTGCGTTGGCTTATAGTGTTAGCTCCGTAAACGTCGTTGATGTTGCGTGCCGCTTGTGCCGCGTTGCTGCCACGACGGTACTCATATTCCATAATTACTCGAATTTTTAACGTATCCATGATGACAAAAAAGATTGAAATGCGATGAAAATGTAACACTAATCAATAAACAAATGACTACTTTTGGAAAAAGAATTCCATGTTTTTAAAATAAAATTAATTTGAAATTAGAATTCTTAGACAAACAAAAATTATTTTGATTTGAAATGGCCAGTACTGCAGAACGGCAATTTCATAGGTAAAGACCTAATATAAAATATATTAGGTAATTTTTAATAAAATTTATTGAATTATATTGTTTCAAACCAAAGGACATGGAGTCAACCGATTTATTTGCACGTGAGTGTGTTCTTCAAATTTACACGAGCACACAAAAGTTATCCACTTATTTCTCTTTTATTTATCCACCTTTATTCAAAACAGTACAAGTTACAGGAAAAAGCCAGCATCTTACAATTTCCCCAGAACTTTTCCTGCTATTAATCGATGTCAATCTTCATGAGAATTTGACAGTCGATGTATCCACGTTCTTAGGAGAAATTCTGACAATAATAATAATATATATGGTAAAGAAAAACATTGGAAGAAAACCGTTTCTAATATAATGTTGACGTAGGTTCGAACGTGATGATGTATGGGAATTACAAGAAGAAAGATGTTGTATACTTCTGGCTATGTACTTCTCCGTTTCTGGGTAGCTAGAAGCCCAAAAAATTGACAACCAGTTTTATGAAGGGGTAACTTGATACCCCAGTAACTGGGTTTTGTAGGTCAGAGAGGCTGTAACTAAGTGCAAAATACTGATTTTCAGCTGCATCTGGTTGACTGAAACTCGAATCCAACAGAGTTGAGAAAAGGCAGGTTGATTAGAATCGATTTCAATCTCCTACTCTCATATCCACGTTCCAAGAATAAATACCGATAGTAATTCTACTATCCCACTACTAATATTATAAACGTGAAACTTTGTATGTTTATTACTCATAATCACGCAAAAACGGCTACACAAATTAGCGAACCATTTATGAATACTAGTAATCATATAAATGGTCTAGAAAAATATGGGAAGAAAACGTAAGTTAATAAAATCTTGACATTGGTTAAAAACCAATGTCATGATTTTATTAACGTGCTGATGAAATTTTATGTGGAGAAAAAAAAAATGTTTTTATTAGGCTATGTTAAGTCAAGGAAATTAATATTGTTAATCATGTTGACCTCAAAACGGTGAAGGAAAACATCATGAGGAAATGGCCTGTCCTAGGACCAAAAAATCAAAGACATGTGACATCTACCGACCCGCACTAGGCCCTCGTGGTAGATTATGGCCCACTTCCTCTCACCGAGAAGAGGCCTGTGTCCCAGCAGTGGGAACAATATAGGCAGATTATGATGAATTTGATGATATTGACCATCAACTTTAGTTGTCTGTATATTCAAACTACATCTATTATTTTCACACTTACATATATCAAATGACTGTAACACGGTAAATTGACGAAGGATGTCAATTTGCTTAGTATTAATATTTCTGGATGTATCACTCTGTTTACATAAATTATGTTAGAGACAGGTACATATCCAAAACCTTAGGATGAGAACTAATTAATGTCTGCCTCAGAAACTATTTATTACTTGTTTAATACGAAATAAATGTTAATTTATATCTTGAGTTAGACTTGACGCATGACCATAGCATATTTTTTAGGTATCCATCTCCTTACAAAAAAAAATTGAACCTACTGTCGTTTCAGATTATTAGTCGATTGGCACGAATTCGCTCGCCCGAATTGCGGGAATCGTCACGTTTAAATAATATAATATTTTCTAACGGCACCTCGCACGAAGTCATTTATTTATCGGCGAACTGACAGTTCCAGGAAAATGTATGAGGCAATTGGCACAGTTTGAATAACACGTTAAGAAAACATCGAAAAAATATTTAAAAAATACGTCATAATCATTTCAGATGAAAAAAGTCCATTGCTGGAGATAGACCCCCAATTCAGTAGGTAAGCCATAATCGCAAGCCATAATCGCGTTGGCGATAGTAGTATGGTGGCAGAATATATAGAGTACGCTGCTGCTTATTCTCTAGTAAGTCATAGTGGTCATTTACGACACCCACGGGAAGAAATAGAATGGTGCTATTCTTTACGTCCGACATCACTCTGACATAAAATACAAAACGTGCCAATTGCCTTTAATATAATGTCTTTAAACGAATTGTCGATGCGCCCACAAATAAATGATCTTCATGCGAGGCGCCTTTAGAAAATATTTTATTATTAAAAAGTGACGATTCGCCCGATGCTAGCGAATTCGTGCGAATCGACTAATAATAAGCCGTTGTTTCTTTTTTCATTTCCATCTGATGACTGCCACTAATTTAATTAATGTAGGTATTTTTGCGTTTGTAGGGTTTCGTACCCAAAGGGTAAAACGGGAACCCTATTACTAAAACTCCGCTGTCCGTCCGTCTGTCACCAAGCTGTATCTCATGAACCGTGATAGTTAAAGCGTTGACATTTTCACAGAAAATGTATTTCTGTTGCCGCTATATTTTAAACTAGCTGTGCCCGCGGCTTTGCTCACGTGACTGTATTCTTTTGACAATCATTGTATTGGAACGTATAATTTTAAAGAAAATAATCCATTGACAAGTTTCAGGTTTTTTGTCAACAACTAAAACTTGCTAGCACATCTATAGTTTCAACTAGCTGTGCCCGCGGCTTCGCCAGCATAGAGTTAAAAAGTGCGGCAATTATCCCAGGTAAACGTGCTACTAGGACAAAAACCAGCCAAGTGCGAGTCGAACTCGCGCACCGACGGTTTCGTACAAACCTGTAGGTATTCTCGGTGTATGCATAAGGTTTATGTTTATGAAATTATTTTTTTTTTAAATTTTATATTTGAGGTGATTGAATGAAAGGCAAATTGCGGTTTACGATTTATGACGTATTCAAAAAAAAAAAACTACTTACTTACTAGATCTCGTTCAAACCAATTTTTGGTGGAAGTTTACATGTTTATGTACACCATATCGCGCAAACTATTCAGTTTAGAAAAAAAATACATTAAAACCTCGATACCATTTTTGAAGACCTATTCATAGATACCCCACACGGTTTGATGAAAAATTTTTTTTTTGAGTTTCAGTTCTACGTATGAGGAACCCCATTATTTATTGATTTTTTTCTATTTTTGTGTGAAAATCTTAATGCGGTTCACAGAATACATCTACTTACCAAGTTTCAACAGCATAGCTTTTATAGTTTCGGAAAAAAGTGGCTGTGACATACGGACGGACAGACTGAGAGACAGACAGACATGACGAATCTATAAGGGTTCCATTTTTTGCCATTTGGCAACGGAACCCTAAAAGTACCCTGTGTTACTCTTTATAACATTTTGACTGTATGTATAAATATCTAAATAAATAAATATCTTAGGACAACCAACACACCGTTATCTAATCCCAAACTAGGCAGAGCCTGTACTATGGTAACCAGACAACTGATAAACATACTTATATATTTCTAAATACATAAATATCTATATATATAAAAGAAAGTCGTGATAGTTACACTATGTATAACTCAAGAACGGCTAAACCGATTTGGCTGAAAATTGGTGGGGAGGTTACTTAAAACCAGGAGACGGACATAGGATACTTTTTATCTCGTAAGAAGATAAAGCTGAAAAGTTTGTTTGTTTGTTTGGTTGAACGCGGTAATCTCAGGAACTTCTGGTATGAATTGAAAAAGACTTTTTGTGTTGGGTAGCCTTTTACTGAGGAAGGCTATATGATATATAACATCACGCTACGATTAAAAGAAGCGGAGCAGTAACTAAAAATGAACGAAAATTGGCAGGCAATTCGATGCGACGGGAAGGTTCAGGGAAGCAAAACTTTGACGCGGACGAAGTCGCGGGCAGAAGCTAGTTATAGATAAATCACACCACCAGTAAAATGAAATCGCTTTCGCTGCCTGTTCGCTTCGATCTTTTAAACTCCGCAACAGATTGTAATGCAGTTTTCATCAAAAGACAGTGTTTCTAAAGGAAGGTTTAAATGTACACTACTCGGACGAAGCCACTGCCAAAAGCTAGTAATTCTTAAAAGAAATACCTTGTCCTACTTAATCAGGGCAGTAATAAGTACCGTATACGAACAATACAGGAGAAGACATTAGAACTTATAAAGCAAGTACGCGAGCTCGCTTATATCCGGAATAAAGCCGTAATGCTGATCAATAACATGGAGTCGACATCACGGGGATTGCAATACATAAATATCTATATATATAAAAGAAAGTCGTGATAGTTACACTATGTATAACTCAAGAACGGCTAAACCGATTTGGCTGAAAATTGGTGGGGAGGTTACTTAAAACCAGGAGACGGACATAGGATACTTTTTATCTCGTAAGAAGATAAAGCTGAAAAGTTTGTTTGTTTGTTTGGTTGAACGCGGTAATCTCAGGAACTTCTGGTATGAATTGAAAAAGACTTTTTGTGTTGGGTAGCCTTTTACTGAGGAAGGCTATATGATATATAACATCACGCTACGATTAAAAGAAGCGGAGCAGTAACTAAAAATGAACGAAAATTGGCAGGCAATTCGATGCGACGGGAAGGTTCAGGGAAGCAAAACTTTGACGCGGACGAAGTCGCGGGCAGAAGCTAGTTATAGATAAATCACACCCAGACACAGAACAAATGACTGTGCTCATCACACAAAGATTTGTCCTGGGTTGGAATCGAACCCACGACCTCAGTCTTAGCAGTCAGGGTCGCTAACCACTAGACTAACAGGCCAGTCACCAGTATAGAAGATGTGTTGAAGGTATGTATAGAAGACACCTGTATAAGCAAAGAAAATTAGATAATTAATATTATAATTTATCTATCCTTCTATATTGTATCACATTTAGCCAATATGTTGCCAATCCTACGTCCTATATGTTAAACCTCACACAACAAAGTCTGCTTACCGCGTCTCGTCGAGACGCTGTCTTGAAGATGTCTAGCCTAGGCATCGCGAGAGCATCACTAGACCTAGGAGAAAGCTAGGTCTTTGAACCTAGAAAGTACTTGTAAGTTTCTCGAGCGTAGCAAACATTTTGTAGTCATTAACTTGATACGTTGCTCCAAGACTGGATGGAGTATTTAGTTGCACGGGTTTCGCTATTTATCTCTCGTAGACATGACTATACAGGGCGTCCCACGGATATGCCACATGGAGGGAAAGTACCTTGAATATTGTAGGTGGATCATTTTACAGAAAGAAGACATTATTTGCATTTAAAAAAACAATTTAAACTGCATTCATAGATATTTAAATAATTGCATGGTTGAACCGGGAATCGAACCCGTTTCACGAGAAAAATAATCACCCTGTAGTTTTATCATATCGATCGAAAGGCTTCATCATAAGGATTATTTTTTGCTAAATAACATAGTGTCAAAAATAAAAGGAAGACCATGAATTTTAACATTTCTAACACAAAATTAATTAATTTATCAAAAGCTCGAAATGAGTCCCTTCCTGTTGAATACAAAGTCGAACTCTTTTGATTATTTCGCTCCCTAATTCGATTTTTTTATCTTGTTGTGGTGGATATTTTTTATAATCAGCCAGCGGCATTGCGATGAACAAAATAATTTACGCGTCTTTCGGCTCAGGATACGACTCGATTTGTTGCATACAACCTGGACCAGGTACCTATTAATTACGTATCTCTTTATCATTTTATCATGCACTTAAATTATAATAGGGAAATGATGCGTACTTCTCAAGTGGGTACATTTATTAGTAATAGGTACTTATGATAATGTCAGTTGTATGTCCTTACGGCAATGTTAACTTTTCATTTTTCTGAACAAAATTTCACATCAAATGTTAAAATTCATGGCCTTCCTTTTATTTTTGATTCTATATTATTTAGCAAAAAATAATCCTTATGATGAAGCCTTTCGATCGGTATGATAAAACTACAGGGTGATTATTTTTCTCGTGTAACGGGTTCGATTCCCGGTTCAACCATGCAATTATTTAAATGTCTATGAATGCAGTTCAAATCGTTTTTTAAATTGAAATAATGTCTTCTTTCAGTAAAATGTTCCATCTACAATATTCAAGGTACTTTCCCTCCATGTGGCATATCCGTGGGACGCCCTGTATATTTGAAATAATGTCTTCTTTCAGTAAAATGTTCCATCTACAATATTCAAGGTACTTTCCCTCCATGTGGCATATCCGTGGGACGCCCTGTATATATTCCCATACTGATCTAAGTATGGGAATATGCAGAAAATCTGCTCAATCTTCTTTATATCTTTATTTTTACATAGTATCTATATATTAATACGTGAAGCGAAAACTTTGGATCCCTTTTTACGAAAATTGGGCGGACGGAGGAGTATGAAATTTCGCACACTTATAGTTTATACAGAGAAGAAGTGACGAATGCTAATATTTTTTTTTTAAATTATGTGTAAAATACATTATTTTCAATAAATAACACGTTACGCACACTACTGTTCATTACCGTGTATCTAATACACACATGCACAGATATTTTTTTGTTTATGGTCCAAATCTGTCTTTATTATTTTGTGCAGTGTTACCAACACCCAGAAATATTTACCCCTAAAGCTTAACTTAAAAATCCCTAAAATTGCCACAGTTACTAAAAAAATCCGCTAAAAAATTATAGTGAAAATAACCAACGAAGGTTCAGTAATAATATTTGTCTATATAAGGTGTATCTATTCATACACGAAATGTTTTAAGAGGTACACCTGTAGGTGGTAAAGAAGCTACAGCAACGAAAAAATTTTTTTTAAAATGTATTTTTTTCAAAATTTAATATTATAAATTATTTGACGCACATAAGAAATACTGGCTCCTTCTTATTTTTTACGGCCTGAGACACCGCGGCCATGCTCGTGCCGTCCGGTCGCCGCCCTCGCAGCATCATGCGGGCCATTCATAGAATTTGGAGTAAAGGTTTTATGCAAAACGTCTCAAGCTGTTTTAAAATTATAATAATTACGAAAATTCAAAAACGCTTAGATAAACATTTTCTTTTTGCTTCTATAGCTTCTTTACCACCCACACGTGTAGGTACCTCTTAAAATATTTCGTGTATGAATAGATACACCTCATATTTATTACGCGACATTTGTTAATCATTCACTCTGCATTCTTAGTATCGAGGAACCGTACTAGAAGTCGCTAATACTTTTATTGTAATCAAAAACACAATGAGAAATGTAAAATGGCCAAAAATCCCTAAGAATACCCCTAAAAATGGAACGCCCCTAAAAAATCTAAGTTGGTAAGCCTGATTTTGTGTCTATTGTCTTACTGAATGTCAAGTATAACCATAGGTAATAAATTAATTTTATAGATACATAACCTATTTAATTTTTAAAATTTATGATCATATCGAGAATATTTGTCTTTAATATTATTTGTATTAGCGACGATAGGAATTTAGGTTTAGATTTATAAGAAATATTTTTTGTGGTTTTATGGGGAGTGTCAAGTATGGCATTAGTAAGTTTCCCATACAAAACTTAGTGTCGTGTGCAAACTGTAGAGGTTGTATGCCTCACGTTTGTACAGGTTGGTCATAGATTGTACAGGCTGGTTATAATTATGACATTTTGAACTGTCATAATCAATTAAAAATAACAGGGAAAATTCTATCAAAACAGAGCAAATTTCTGTGATAATTCATTCCATATTGTTCCATATCCAGCAGTTAAGAAGTATTAACCTCTAAGACCTCTAACCCTGAGATACCACATTTGGTATAGACATAATGGTTTTTTAATTGTGTCTGTAATTACGGTAATTGACTGGTTAAGAAAATAAAAAAGAGAGTCCTGAAGAAGTATTCTTTACTCATTACACCTACGTCCTGGTCCTGGCCATCACCATCCCGCCAGCGAACCCTCTCAACAGTAGTACAGCGTCAACAATTTGTCTATAGTGTTACTGAATGTCAAATATAACCATATTATTTTTTTATATTTATTATTATTTATATTTTTCATTTAACCAGTCAATTACCGTAATTACAGACACAATTAAAAAACCATTATGTCTATACCAAATGTGGTATCTCAGGGACTTAGAGGTTAATAATGTATTTCTATTCAAATGAAGTATGGTCGAATTTCGACCAATGGGCGATCACTAGTAAAATGAAATCGCTTTCGCTGCCTGTTCGCTTCGATCTTTTAAACTCCGCAACAGATTGTAATGCAGTTTTCATCAAAAGACAGTGTTTCTAAAGGAAGGTTTAAATGTACACTACTCGGACGAAGCCACTGCCAAAAGCTAGTAATTCTTAAAAGAAATACCTTGTCCTACTTAATCAGGGCAGTAATAAGTACCGTATACGAACAATACAGGAGAAGACATTAGAACTTATAAAGCAAGTACGCGAGCTCGCTTATATCCGGAATAAAGCCGTAATGCTGATCAATAACATGGAGTCGACATCACGGGGATTGCCGATAAAACAATTTATTTGTTGAGCAGTTCTGTCAAGGTGAGTTGTGGCTAGGGAGTTAGCGGGATAAAATAAGTGGATGGTGGAGGTGTTGGCCTTAATGGTGAGGTTCTTCAGAAAGGTCAGGTGCGTAGTATCCGCAACCGGCGTGCATGTGTGACCAGAAGACAAATTCTCGTAGTTAAAAACGTTTAAAATCTAGGAGTTGTCTCAACTCATTTTTTTTTGTTTTGAGTAACATCTCGCAGGTCAACGGAGTCGGACTTGCCTGTAGCTACTTTAACAAATTAAGGCTTCCAGCCAGGGCGCTGTCGCAACTCAGCGACAGTCAAATGTCAAAAACTTGTCGAAAATGCTTGGAAACTCGAGGTATTTTAGACAGATTGAGACTGAGATCAGACTATGTACGTTCTTAAAATTACAGGTTAGGTTCTTAAAATTAGAGGTGTACCTATACCAAGCCACCCACATTACCTGATAAGTTCCAGGGGGGCGATTCTACTAATTTGCAAAGTTACACGCTCAATTGTGTTTTCACAACGGTTAGATTTCGATCGCAGGTCGATGATGTCCTATAAAGTCATTCTACTATTTGATAAGCACAAGGGAAACTAAACTTACGCCAAACCGCAACTGACTCGTTACGAGAACACACAAGTGGGCTTCCTGTGTTACCAACATGCCAAATAGTATGTTTTATTATTACCACAAAGAAAAAAGTTGAATCTAAAAATGTCACTAAACACGAATAAGTGGCAATAAAGGATTTTCTAATATAAAAAGATATCTTGACCATAATTATAGTTTTGTACTGATATTTTTTTGTTAAAATAATACAACATTTTAACTTACTAGATAACAAAAATTCAGAAGAACGTTTCGTTCTACGTCCCTAACTAGCTAAAGCTACGAAATCAAACCCTTCGGTTAAGTTAAAGACTCGAAGAGTATTTCTGTTAATCGTATTTTACTTAAAAATTCATTTATTGAAGCGTTTTTAACGATGTTATGATTTTCTTTAGTACATATGTACCTATTTACAGATAGAGGTAGTAACCTAATCTGTTTTGATTTAAAAAAAATAATAATGACGGTCCGGTGTTTAATCCCGTTTTTAAGTTCGCTTACTCTCGCATAAAGTGGTTAAAAATCTTCGTGAAATGGATTGAAGTTTTTGGTGGCTTGTCAGTTTGGCTAGTGATGTTACTACTACTAGTTATAAATCGTCAGGCACTGATTTTCTCAATTTATTTCAAGTTGAATCTAAAGTAGGTACCTCCCTTTAGGGAGGTTTCTAGCAGCTTTGTTAGTTAAAAACGAGACATTAAATAATAACTTAAAAGAAAATAATCATAGCAAAATTCAAAATGCGGCATCCAATCAATATTAGGGCTACAATCGACTCTTGCTGTTTGGGGAGAATTACACGTTATCAACTGACTAATACTTACAGAACAATGTAATGCATAATCACTCTTATTTAAAACATCCGTGATTCAATACATCACATTACTTTGACAGTTTGTTACACGATATTATTAATATTGAATTATGAACTGGTGTAGTTGTTGAAAACTCCGTGATACTTATCTAAACACGACTATAGCTTGGCAAAAAAGAGTCTGTCGTGGTAACCATTGGAACTAAAATATTTTTTTGGTGGCAGCACTGCTTTGTTTATCATCAACAAGTAGCTAATCTGTCATTGCGTTATGTTCATAATTGTATTTTACTTATTTCTAATTAACTATCAATTATTAATGCTTTTGAACATATAAAAAATGAATAAAACAATAAGGAGTAGTGGTGTGAGCTGTGATATACAAAGTTTTCGTAAGAAATTTGGCGGAATCTGAAGCGGAACAAATTTTGTCTCCGATTGACAATGTTTACGAAAGAACTGCCGACACGACAGGTATTTATCCAAGAAATTTATCTTTTATTTAATACCAGTCATTGTTTTTCCTTTCTCATACTAAATTTTATATAAGTTTCAAGCGATTTTATTATTTTATTTACTAATAGATTATTGAGGTTTCATTTTCTAGTTTGACAAATCGCGTGTACGTTAACTCTTGATGTTTGATACTTGAAATTGAAAAATGTACCTACATGGAATTAATATGATTGTCTTTATGTTTTTTTCAAGGTAAATCTCACAGTACAATTAGAGAAATTGTTAATGAAGGTGAAAAAAATTAAGGATTTTTTCTACACCTGGAAGAACACCAAAACAGTTGGCGGAAGAAAGAATTAGACGATTTTGATCTGTGTGCAATTAGACAAAAAGTTCAACACTATAACGAAACAGGCAAGTATTTTTTTTTTGTTCATGCCATTATCGCATACCACAGTAAAAAAAGTATAATTTATATTTATTATTTTTCAGGTGCCTATTCTACGTAATATATTACCTATAGTTTGAGGAGATGGGTTGTAATGGGAACCGTAAATGTGTAAGAAAGATTTTTACACTATTTAGATTTCATAAATAAGAAATGTAAAACTGACACATCAGTGTTAATGGAAAAAATCTATCATAGCACCGAAAAGGAATACAAGAATGATGTTATGTCACGTTTTTCTTTTTAAATAAAATCTAACATTTTAGCGTGTTATTTCATTTTCATTGTCATGTGAATAGTGATAATGTTATGTACCCCACATAGACATACCTGACGCCTTCATTAGTCAACTGTTCAAGTTTATTCCATATTACCCGTACCTTTCGAATGCGACATGTTATAGGTACTCTGTGACTTCCGATTAGTTTCCGACAGTAAGCAGCTGTAAGTCACCTTGGCGACTATAAACTGTCAGCATTAACAGAATTCATTCAGCATTATTCATGTCCAATTTGATACAGGCATACCAACCATCGAATGGTTGTGAATACCCTAGGTGGTGACCGCAAATGCGATTGCTGAACGTTATGTCTTGTGTATTGGGTTCAATCGGCAATGCCTGAGTGTAATTTAATTAATTTTTAAACTAAATAAGTTTTCACTATGTTAATATGATGGCAAAATCGCTCTTAGATAAAAGGTTATTCCAGCGAAATAATGCGCAATCTACTAAATACAATGAAAGTAAAAGACTGTGTGCCTATCAAGTCTTGAAATCTTGATTGATGAGAATTTCCGGGATCTCGTGTTTGTGGATTAAAACAGTAAGTATCTTATCACTTTTAGTCCTAGTATACAGGGTGGCCATACCTGCTAAGCAGGCGCCCTCATTTTTTCCAGACTTTTTTGCCAAGCTATACATCGAGTGACAACGCGTGAGAAAATAAATAAATAAAATGATCACGAGCCTTTAGTTACTCGAGTATCGAGTTAAACAAAATCGAATCGCATCACTACCTGACATAGCTTATTGAGAAGTGTCAACTTTGACCTAAAGGTCCAGTTACCAGGTCATAAAATTCAAAAAAAAAAAAAAAGAAGTGTCAACTGTCAACTGACAGCAACACTATTTACTTTAGTTCAAGTTCAGAGTTTTAATTGATTTATAATAATACTCTTATTCCTCTTAACATACATATTATATAAGCAGCTTATAATGTTCCCCCTGCTGCGATACAGGCCTCCTCTCTGTGACTCTGTGAGAGGGAGTAGTTAATCCGTTTCTTTCTAATTGCACGAAATTGATATTTGTTTTCATGTGTGTACTTGTAGAATTATAATGAAAATAGAATCTTCAAGATGGTACAGCATTTAATGCAAAATAATGTGCTGTTAACTGTTCAGTAAGATTTCAACACAATGTGTGAAGATGTTGCCCGAGACTGTTCCAGATTTGAAATAACTTATGAATGTTTCCCTGTCTTCAGTAAAACCATTTAGATGCAGTTTGAGGAAAGTGTGTATTGATGATGCAAGAAGAATTTAAACTGTTTATTCAATATGGAAATCTTGATACAGGAATATTTACATTCCATGGCAATCTGCAAAAACAAAAACATACTACCTATACCTGTTGACTCAGTGGGGAAAAAACATTATTTTGCAGTAGGTACCAGCACACCGATGAGAAAAATAATAATATAAGTTAGCCACTTCTAACATAAATATATATTTTTTCAGAAACATTACTTAGGTACACCCAAAAATCAATTTCTGACTTAAGAGTTGATCGTGGTCGGTAAATTTTTTGGTAGGCAGACATTCTGTTGACTGTTGTGCACTTATAATGTTGAGCATGCAGTATTAATATATTATGTATTTCTATCTGGCACACGGTATCAACATGAGTGGTGAAACGACCCTACTATTTTAGATGAAATACTAAGTATCTACTTCTCAAGTGGTCTGACGTTAAAATTGATATACTTATAGTAATAAAAATGCTTTATTCCATTATTTGTTTTTTGATTTCATGAACCATTCCAATACTCAATACTTTATTGCATTTCACAATGTATATGCTTAGGTGGTAAACATTGGATTTAGTTACAATTGTGGGACCCTGTCGGGCACATCAAAAGAAATATAGTAGTAGGAGTAGGACTTATAATCTAACTTATTCTAAAATCAAATTAAATTAAAAACATGCTTTGGGCATTCTAACTGCATTTCAGGGATTTGTCACTTAAATGTTTGCTAATGTTGGTGCATCTGTACCTACTGTTTCCCCAAATTATTATGCCGTAACTAAGCCATGCATAGACATAGGCGTAATATGTTACAAGGGCAGTCTGTAAATTTGTGTTGTTTTAACTACCAAATATTCCATTATATCTATACTATATAATATTATAAAGCTGTAGAGTTGGTTTATTTGGTTAAACGCAGTAATCTCAGGAACGACTGATCCGAATCGAACAATTCTTTTTGTATTGGGTAGCCTATTTATTGAGGAAGGCTATAGGCTATATAACATTACGCTACAATCAAAAGGAGCGGAGCAGCAACAAAAAATGGACGAAAACTGACAGGCAATGCGGTGCGACGGGAAGGTTCAGAGGAGCAAAATTAGACGCTGATGAAGTTGTGGACAGTACCTAGCTAGTTTATTACTAAAACTCAAGAAATTAAAAGTTTTGACACTGCATATACATTGCGGCACATAAAAAGCCGGTGCAAGTTGCGGTCCAAGATTGAGTCAATAGAGTTTCACGTAGTAACACACTGTAACTATGTTACCTTTTCCGTCATCAATACCGTAAAAACGAAGCATGTGTGGTCACTGATCTCGTCAATCAAAGCTCATAAGAGGTCTCTGGAGAATTGGTATGTCGTAACGCACTGACGATCCGTAAGGGCCAAAGCATTACTGCATACTCTTGACGCAAAATTTCTTCCTCTTACCTTTCCAACGTCACCCACATGGGCAAGTTCAACGAAATCTGTATAAACATTATATTTTTAGGAAATAAAACTAAAGCAGTCCTAGATCGATGCGATAAAAGTTGCATTTTACTGACTTATGTTCAACCGCAAATTTTGACAGATGAAATGCCGAATTTCAGCTTTGATTCGATTATAGCGAGTGTCAAAATAATAGCAGAATGTGACTAAACGTCACGCTCATGTACGACTTTGTTAGCAGAATAGATTTTTACATTGTTTCGATCGATCGTTGGCGTCCACTAAAACGTAGCCGCAGTTGGATCGTTGTTCATTAGCAGAATGAGAAAACCCTTAAAAGTCGTGATCCAGTCGCGGTGCTATTGCGATTTTTGCACAAATTTGTTAGTAGAATCGGCCCCCAGGTCCATCTAGTAGATGGGCGACCCTATTGCCATTATTCAAAAGGGTGCTTAGTAAATTGTTAAATATTCCGAAGTGACGGGTAAACTTAAACTAATTTAGAAGTTTTTTTTTGTAAGCTAAAAAGCAAGTTATTATTAAAGTTTTATTTTATTTTATCATCCCTCTTGTTGCATTAGTAGGTTGTAATAAAATATTTAATAAGTGAATATATATAGGGTGTATCTATTCATACACGAAATATTTTAAGAGGTACACCTGTAGGTGGTAAAGAAGCTATGGAAGCAAACAGATTTTTTTTATGTAAGCGTTTTTTAATTTTAATAATTATTATAATTTTAAAACTGCTTGAGAAGTTTTGCATAAAACCTTTACTCCAAATTCAATGAATGGCCCGCCTGACGCTGCGAGGGCGGCAACCGGACGGCACGAGCATGGCCGTGGTGTCTCGGGCCGAAAAAAATAAGAAGGAGCCAGTATTTCTTATGTGCGTCAAATAATTTATAAATATTAAGTTTTGAAAAAAATACATTTAGAAAAATATTTTTTTCGTTGCTGTAGCTTCTTTACCACCTACAGGTGTACCTCTTAAAATATTTCGTGTATGAATAGATACACCTTATATATTGTTGCATAAATACATGCGTCAAATCACAGTCAAGACAGTCTTCATTTAATTTATTATAGAACACTTTCCTGTTTGTATATCATTAACAATAATGCCCATGTTTATTAAATCAGACAAACGATTTATTTTATGAAAAAATACTGTCGTCTTTTAAGTCACCTTAACTTTTTTTTACTTATAAACGCGTTTATTTCTGTTGTGTCAAGTAGAGTAGTAAATTTCGATACATTTTAAATTGCAGTTTCATTAAAAAATCTGGTGCATATAATTAATCTTTTAAAACCTGATCGTGATAATGACAAAGTAGGTTCCTGCAAGTAGCAACAATCCAGCCTTGATTTTGTAAACGGACAAAAATATTTGACATTTTCTTAAAAAACATTGGAACTTTACGAGTTAATAAAAGGCATAACATGTTCATATAAAATAAGAATGATGTATTATATTGTTGTTTCCTTGATGATCTGGAAAATTTATTATTTCGTATTCTCTTTATGGAACTATTAATTTGTATTTTATCAGCTTGTCGTATCAAAGCAAAAATCATGTTTTAATTTGGTTATATATAGTATAGTCCTCCAGACCGTGTTTCGGCCATGTAGGCCAGTCATAAGGAGGATAACCATCGGCGCGGGAAATATTATAAGTGCGCAAGTATGTGCGCAAACAATAAAATGATGGCTCTCCAGTAAAAAAGATTCAGGTCTAAAGAGCACTCACCACCGAGATGAGGATGCTGAGATGGGCAGGAGGGGTCACTCTTTAGGACAGGGTAAAGAACGAACATATCCGAGGAAATTTTAAGACCCGCAAAAGCGAAGAAAAGCACTCTGAAGCGCGCCTGAGGTGGAATGGCTATGTAATGAGAAGAGCCAAGGTTGTTGTGTTTCACGCGCGCGTCAAAGAGATGACAGCACAATTGAAGGGGTCCGATAGGGCCAATGCCTGTTGCAGTCGCGGATTTGTTTGAAACAGTTACCGTGGCCCTGGCATATAGGCAACTGAAGGAACACGGGTGGGTTTTAGTCTGTAAAGGTCTGGCACGTCCTGCCGCTCCGCCCAGGCCGGAGAAGTCATTTGATGATTTCCTACCCAAAAAACAAAAACCTTATCCCAAGTCAGCTTCCAGTATGACCAGATTCCGCTGAATACCAGCATTTTAAATGGCCTATCATACTTTTTTTTTGGATGAGAAATCCTCATATGACTTCTCCCGCTTCTCTGGGCGGAGCGGGAGGGCATGTCAGAATTTTCCTGACTAAAACCAACCCGTTCCTATTTTACCTTTACAACCTAGTTACCAGTGGCGAAGGCACCATATAACACGATTCCTACCGGCTTGCCTTCGGGGATTCGCATAACTAATTAACTAATTCTATCACTATTAAAAATACAATAGTATGTAAATAGTGGCTACTATTATCAATAAATATAGTTACACTACGGGTATTTAATTCACCATAACATTCAAACAACAAAAAAGGTTATTTATAGCTTTGAATTACAACAAAAGAGAAATGTTCTAAATTAACCCGGCGCCAAAACGTCATAATCGGGAACTAAAAATTCATACAACAGCGATCCCGTAATGATGTCACTTTAGGTCACGTGGCACCGCTTGATATGTACGAGAGCAAGCCGCTGTACAACGGGTTATGACAGAGACAGGTATAGAAAAATGCGTCAGCGAGAACGAGGTAGAGGAATATTGCATATTTTATTCGGTTTTCAGCTGTTCAATTTAATTGTATTTAATTCATTACATTCCTATATTAATTTTAGAATGATAGTAAGTATTCTTTATTGATGAGTCAGTAAGTTAAAGCCGACTTCGCATCGGCTTCTCTTTTAGAAAAAATTACACCTCGCTGCTGCTAGTTACTAGGTAATACGATATACCTATAGTACAGAATAATAAACCAATGAAAATCACAACGATCATAAAACAGAAAATGATGTTACCGTCGCTAATTTCATGGCTCCTCACTTATTTATCGTCTTATCCCTAAATTGGTACCGATGGCAAAGAAATTAAAACTCGCTACTAACAGCTGCACTGATTTACTACTAGTCCGTACTAATTTACTCTGCTGACGGTACGGTACATAATTAGGTTGGTTGATTGCACGGCTGCTCATTATTGCGTTTAAATAAACATAAATTAATGGAATGCTGAACGAATTTGCTTATATCCGCTTATAGCAACAATAAATTGAGTACAAATTGGATTGAGTTCATGATGGGTTTACGGAATTATCTATGAACTAGCTTTTGCCAGCGGCTTCGCCCGTGTGTACGTGGGAAATTAACCCGCGGGAACGTACTACCGGGATATAAAGTACCCTATATGTTAAACTAGGTTATAAACTATATGTGTGCCAAATTTCTTTCAAATCCGATCAGCAGTTTTTGCGTCAAAGAGTAACAAACTTCCATACATCCATACATCCTCACAAACTTTTTTTTTTGTTACCAACCAAATTCAGGGGTGGATAGTTTACTTCTAGGTAAGTGTGCATCATTTCAGACAGTAGTCAAAATCAAGCCAATTAAAATAAAAATAAAAACTCACACTTTTTCGTTTAAACTCAAAGTTAAAGCATTTTTTTTTCGTAACTGTCAAGGAATCGGCCATGAAACTAGTTGCCTAACCGAGAACGTAGTCGGTTCCCATGGAGAAGAACGGGCGAGAAACTTCATGGACACTTTTGAATATAAAAATATAACATAACTATATTCTCCGAAGAGTTCGGCTGGGGTGTACCTAGTAGCACTTTTCGCCAGTCATGTTTAACTGCCATGTTATAAGGGGCGAGCCTATTGCTAGTAACTGGACACAAATCCAGACTGTACTGAGAAATTTCTAATACACAGACCCAGTAATTTTTGGGCATGGGAATCGCACTCAGGACCACATATTCAGCAGACGCAATTCCTTTAGAGCATCGACGCAGGAGACATAGAGGTAAAAACATTTACGGTTAGCAATCGAAACAAATGACATAAGGTTCAACAGATTTACTTGATTCAAGACTTTATCCGGCTTTCCAATCGGGAGCCATAAACGACGGGTCATAAGGGGATACTGCCAATTTAGTTCCACTCATTTCGTGTTGAAAAAGTATTAGAATTAAATGGGAATTTCTAGTGGAAAATAGTGTATTTTCAGTCAATAGTCACGTACTGAGTAGAATCGTTTGGTTTCCCCACGGGTTAGAAATTTTCTAGCTTTAAAGCTTTTCTATGTTAAAGATACTTTGTAGTCTCTGACCGCTGGGTCATACTCATTAGACCGCCATCTTTTACTTTAAAATGCCAACAAAACATTATTAATCTATCCCTATAAATTTAAGTGTCTGTTTGTTATGTCAAAATAACAATTTTTTACTAAATGCATAAGAAAATATATACGGTACTCACACAAAAATGTCTGTCTGCCCGTTTGTTTCGATTTTTTTTGTTCATCCAGTAGATGGCAGCAGCTAGTAGAGATATATGAGGCAGAATTTGACGGCAATAGTATATTGTCTTCATGAATGTTGGAACGGCTGAATATATTTTATGAATTCTAACAGTTTGTGGCAGTTACGATGTCGCACCAAAGATAGAAAATTAAAAGAGGATTATTGCGCCTAACACATCCAAACACTGTAACTTTTAGTTCCATGATCCTATCCACTACCTCAATACATTCAGCCACTCAGCTACTCCATAGCTGAACATAGGCCTCTCTCAGGCTGCGCCATAGCACCTTGTTCTCCGCCTTCCACATCCAGTCTGTCCCAGCCACCTTTTTAAGGAAGCCGGACGATCTAGCTAGGGGACGTCCCACACTACGCTTGCCGATACGCGTTTCTTACAGAACTCTTTCATCGATCCTTCGACAAACAATGACCAAGCTACCGCTGGCCGTTTTGCGTGGATGTGACGCATGTTTCTTGTGTGTTTTGGTCTCTCTTTGCGTCATGTTTACCGCAAAAAAAGTATTTTCTTTCTTTCTTTTCTGCTTCTTCTTTCTCCCAGAGACGAGGTCTGTGTCCCAAAAGTGGGTATATTATAGGCTCATTATACAGGTGTTCAGTTTCATAATTAATCAGCGAATCCCGACTATTTACTGTATATTGTGTTTCTAACTACTAATTGAACTTTTGTTCCCAAACTCTTACTTAGAAGCCGTTAACATTTAGATTTCAATTACCAAAATTACTGTTTTACGGCGCCATTCGTGAATTGCAGGCAACATTTTAACAACAAGTCATTATCAATTATTTTTACTACTTAATTTTAACTACTGGCTTTATCTACGATGGTATTTGGTACATACATCACATCAGCAGCCTATAAAGTTCCCACTGCTGGGACACTCCACTCGGTGAGTGGGAGCGGGCTATAATCCACCACGCTGGCCCAGTGCTGGTTGGTAGATGTCACATGTCTTCAAATTTTTGGTTCTAAGACATGCCGGTTTCCTCACGATGTTTTCCTTCACCGTTTTGAGAGCAGTGGTGATGAAATAATTTACACAAAGTTAAGCACCTGCTTGGGTTTGAACTCACGACCTTCTACATGATATTACTCGTAAAATGCGGTCGTTACCACTGGGCCACCACTGCTCTTTATTTGGTATGTATTAGGATAAAATATGTCAGTAGTTTGATGGTTATTTTAGATACGAGAGCGCAAATACAGATTTGATGTTTATCGATTTTATGCTGTTTCATGTCATGATAATTTATTCATTAATAGCTTTTGTCCGCGGCTTCGCCCGCGTGGATGTTGAAAATTTACGCAGGTATTTTTCTAAAATAAAAGTAGCCTAAGTTACTTCTTGTTACATCAGCTATCTGCCAGTATAAGTCCCGTCAAAATTGGTCCAGCCATTTCAGAGATTAGCCGGAACAAACAGACAGGCAGACAAAAATTGTTAAAAATGTTGTTTTGGTATATGTACCGTGTATGCATCCATATACACTAAGTAAAAAAAACCGGCCAAGTGCGAGTCGGACTCGCGCACCCAGGGTTCCGTACAAACCTGTAGGTATTCTCGGTTTAAAAATAAAAGGTTTTTTTTTTAATTTTTATATTTCAGTTGATCGAATGTAAGGTAAATTGCGGTTTACGATTTATGACGTTTTAAAAAAAACCACTCACTCGATCTCGTTCAAACCAATTTTCGGTGGTAGTTTACATGGTAATGTACAGACGCCAACACATCAAGCTACTACAATCTGTCAGATTTCTTTGATAGATTTTCGACTTTATTTCTAGAGCATTAGGTTCAAGGTTCATTGGGAAAAATTGACAGTTTCGGGTAGCGTGACCTGGTGGCGTCTGTACATCATATATTTTTTTTAGTTTTATCATTCTCTTATTTTAGAAGTTACGGGAGGGGGGGACACATTTTACCAATTTGGAAGTGACTCTCGCGCAAACTATTCAGTTAAAAAAAAATGATATTAGAAACTTCATTACCATTTTTGAAGACCTTTTCATAGATACCCCACACGTATGGGTATGATGAAAATTTTTTTTTTGAGTTTCAGGTCTATGTATGGGGAACCCCAAAATTTGTTTGTTTTTTTTTCTATTTTAGTGTGAAAATCTTAATGCGGTTCACAGAATACATCAACTTACCAAGTTTCAACAGCATAGCTCTTATAGTTTCGGAAAAAAGTGACTGTGACATACGGACGGACGGACAGACAGACAGACAGACAGACATGACGAATCTATAAGGGTTCCGTTTTTTGCCATTTGGCAACGGAACCCTAAAAAGTGGTTATCTTAATATTACAAACAGACACTCCAGTTTTATTTATTTGTACAGATTATGTCAAGTTATAGCGTAACATTCATTTTATAATGCCCCGGGGTTTGTTAAAAGATATATTATGTACGGTCAACGCACGCTAACAGACAGAGTTTTACTGCTAATCTTTTCACGACACGGTCCATTTTCACCTCTTCTTACCAACGCGAGAGTCGTGGTAATAGAAGAAAGAAAGCAAGATGTTAACGTTTTGTTGGAAAATTACTAGAAGAAATTAAACCTGGATGAACTCATTATCAGTAGTGAAAAGTACTGAATATCCGGCTCGAAGGACCATGGTTTTGAAGTGCATCCCCGGACTTGATGAAGTGGTGATTTGACAGGTGATTAAATTTTAGGGATTACCTAGGGAGAAAAGGGGGTAGTATGTAAGCTAGTGTTCACTTGTGGTCCAAATTCGACCATGATCTTTTTATTAATTTAAATAAAGCTATTATTTTTTCATTATAGTCTAATTTCAACCTTTAGGCGATCACTAGTATATAATTAATGGGTCTGTACAAAAAACGCTGATTCTCAGCCTAATTTACACTTTGACGTTTGAAGTGACAATACCGTTATAACAAAGTGTTTTCGTGCAGTTTTACGGAACAGTATAAATTAATAAGTATTGAAACGGTATCGATACCGCGAAACTGTTATTGTTTCACTTTCAGTTTTAGGGTACTGTTATCGATTCAATTATTTAATTTGGAGCACGGTAATTATTTTGGGTGTTGTAAGAACTGTTAGTGGCTCTTGAGTCATTTAAACCATAAAAACTGGTTTTTTTTTCCAACTATAATATGTTGAGGTAAGGATATCGCTGAATACCTGTATGTTACAAGAAGTGACTGCCTATTCCACCTCCACAACCCAGTAGCTGGGTAACACGATACCCCTTGATTAGAGTGGTTGTTAGTCTTTCGGGCTTTTGACGATACATAACTCTTAAAGATGTACAAATGCCAGCCATCGGTTTAGTGTGCTTTATAAGGCACTGAGCGCTGATATAACATAACGTAAATTCCACCGATTTTAAAAGTGGAACTTCTTGATTTGCACATGATACATGATTTTAGTACTAGATTTAGGACTTTATTCATAAATCTATAGGTGATATTGAAAGGGCTCGTGGCTAAGTAGTTATAACCGCACGTGTTGATTTGTCAGGGTAAGCTACGCTTACCGCGGTCGGTCCATGGATGGGTGACCATTTTTCTATACCGAAACCCCTCCGTGCCTCGGAAAGCTCGTTAAGCCGATGATCCAGGCTGACATTCAGGGATCTTTGATAGTCGTGACGGGTTATCATAAGCCTTTAAGTCTGGCAAGCAGTCTAACTAATTGGTAACCTATTACCCAGTTACTACTTTGTGGAGTTCAGATAGGTAGTCACTCCATTTAACTGGGTTTCAGCTGCATCTGGTTGGACTGGAAGCCGACCCCAGTATAGTTGGAAAAAGGCTAGGCAAGTTAATATTTTGAATGATACAAAGGCATATTCTATAGCATTTTAGTTAAAATGTTTATTGTATTATGTTAATTGTATTTGTAGAATCGTTTGAATTTACTTTACGTTTACGTCGGAGGTTCATGCTAGGCCCACTGATCACCACCGTGTGAACGGGGCCATAGGCTATCTAGATTCCAGTGCCCTCGCCATACGGAAGTAAATTGGTACTTTAAGATCCGATCGATAGGTCGCAGGTTCGTATCTCGGCTGAGGCACTTAACACAAGCGCTCTTAGTTGGAGGAGTTAACGGGAATAATAGATTTGTACGCTGACTACGCTGTTATTATTATTGTTAATAACTGTTGAGTTTAATTGAATAATAGAAAAAGTAACTGTTTGGATTAACGATTTGAGTTGTGTTGGTGCAGTGGTTACGTAGGTTGACTTCAGCGTTGTGGGTCAAGGGTTTAATACCCATTCCAAAAAATACTTAAGTGTCTGAGATAGTTAGTTCACTCTTCCGGGTCTAAAGGTGAGAGAATGGAGATGAGAATGGTGGGAGAATATTATTTATTAAAAAAAAAACTTAACATAGCATCACGCCTGTATATCCCAAAGGGTTCAGCAGAGTTCTACCAATAATATACCCACATTAATTCGCTAGTTATGTTTTAGTCCCATGTAAGAGGTGGCGAGCCTATTGGCTTTAAATTGGACATTAATCCAGATTCCGGGCTGATACTGAGAAATTCCTGGTAGAAAATACCAATAACTCTTTGCTGACCTGGGAATCGAAACCAGACCTTACGATCACCAGTAACGCTTGCGACCACTAAACCAACGAGGCAGTAAAGAGGCTTATTAAGTCATTAATTAAAGTTTTGGTTAAGTTAATATATTGTATTATGTTGTTATTTATATTAATCAATAAAAGCCTAATTAAAAAAAAATAAAAAAAATATTTAAAATTTCTAAGAGATGATACACATACATGTAGGATTCGTGTCTGAATATGGATCCACAATGAAAGAAGAAATCTTATGTAAAATAGAGCAACGTTTTTAATAACAAACACTAATTTATTGAAGTTTAAAGCCAGACAGACAAGTTTACTTAACAACAACAAAAAATAACAAGTTAAATGCAAATTACCATGCAAAAAACATAAACAAACGCAAAAACTGTTTTTTCATACTATTTATCTTTTTTGTTTGGACAGCCGAGAACCGCAATTAGTTTTTTGCTGTCCATATTAATTTTATAGGCTTTGTACAGTTGATTGATGATTTAACACATAAAATACACACACAATAACAATATAATTTGATTTTGAAATGTTAAATTGAATAAAGTTTAGGCATCTAAGCCATTTTTTTATAAGATAGTTAAGTTAAATCAATGTACGCATTTTTTATTGGATAGCATAATCAATTTATATTTATATATTTGGGAAACTGTAAAATGCAAAAACAAAACAAAGACAAATAAAAACTTTGCAATAGTAACAAAAATAAAGAATGGAATAAAATAAAAAGAAAAAGCGACTCACCTCCTTTCGCAAACGAGATCTATATTCAAACAGCCACAAACAAACACTAGCAATATAAATAAAAAAAGAAAAACACAACTCGCGAATGTCAGTTTCAAATTCAAAATGAGAACTAACGGTGTTGGGGTAGTGCCAAACTAAATTGGACAGTGTGTTCCAAAATTTCGAGCTAAAATGAGTGATACAGACTTGTAGAGAAGTTTTTAGGCTTTTCGAGACAGGCTTTTTCGAGCTAGCAACGAGTGCATCAGTTTGTACGGTACAGTAATGAATGGTGAAGCAAGGTGCCCGCTTGAACGGCTTTGGCGGTAAATGTGTGTCTTAAAATGTGATTGGCGCAACACTACTCGATACTTTTGATCGGATTTTGCGCGTTCGAGGGATGGTAGTGTGAAAATAATGAGTTATGACTTTTTTATGAATGTTCGACGCCTTCCTACATTTTCTGAATAGATGTTCATTTATTCTATATGAAGTTAACTGTTATTACGTCAAGCAGGAAATGTATAGGAATTGAAAATACTGAGTTATTAAATGGCTAGATTTAACACGAGTGATGAGATTTATGGAGTTTCTTGCCGGCTCTTCCTAGGAATCAGTAAATTGGAACCGTGCACCTAGCTTCCAAAAGTGCCCATGTAGGTTTATATGAAATAAAAATATTTTGATTTGATTTGATGCTTGATTAAGTTGACAGTTACAAAAATATTAACATTTTTCGAAAAAAAAGTTTTAGATGTCATTTTGTTACATAAGTCATATATAGTTGCGAAAAACAGTAATGCTATCAAATCATATACCAGACTATATGCTGTTTGTGTAAACTCAAGATAATTTTTAAAGTAGAAGAAACTTTGCAATAATGAAATTCAGCACAGTCACGATGTATCAAAGCACCTCAGTCGCAGTACATAGTGTAGCGGTCTGTAGTCTCGAATCGACTTGGCATTTTGGCTGACAAAACGCTCGCGCCGATGCTGGATAGTATGGAGTGAATTATTCACTTTAATTATAATTTATTGTTCGTGCAAATAATTATTTCTAATAATTCTGTATAAATCAAATCATAACATGGGAATTGGTGGGTGAAAAGTGACTAAGAAAGTCTTGAGTAGACCAGTGCTTATTTATTACAATAATTAAATAAAAATTGCTTTTAATCACTAATACACCGGTCAATAACGGCAAATTAGACAATTCTTTTTTGAAAATTCTTTGCAGTTATACGAGTATTTGAACTATCTTTCTCCTCTCTACAGTTTTCTTTTGTCTTCTCAGCAGAACAATATTGAAACACTGAGGTAATCAGCACCTGAAAATAAACATTGCCTCTAAGATGCCCTGCAAATACTATCAATACTATAAATATCTACAATAACATCCCAGTAACCAGTCGGTTACCATTTAAAGTGAAGGTACGTGAACATGTTCGTAAGAAGTTAGTAGAATCATCCCAGCCCTGATTTGTTTTGTCCCCTACCAATCGTTATTCTTCCTGACAGTGTTTATTTTGTTTATATGTATGTATGTATCTATGTACACACGACTACATATCTAGCTATACATTTCTATCTAGCTTTAAATTTTAGTTGAGCTCGCATTGTATAGATTTTTCGTACAATGCACCGCGCGTACCGAATGTATAGCTTGATTTGTCGCCATGCGTACCGATATATATTTTCTTTTCTTTTCATGTTATCTCTTCTTTATGTTGCTACTGCGATCAACCCACCAACCCGCCTGCCAAGCGTGGCGATTATGGCAAAGTCCCCCAAATTGGGGGAGGCCTAAGTCCAGCAGTGGACGTCTTGCGGCTGAAATGATGATGATGATGTTGCTACTGCACTATTTTGTTTCTGCATCTCCCTTAGGTTGAATAGCCAAAAAAAAAAAAGAAAAACCTTAACAGTAAGAAAATGCATCAAGCTTTAAGACGGTCTTTGTGCAGGATGTTTATACTTGTGATTAATAAATAAAAAATATATAATAACAATTCCACAAGGAGCTCGTTAAAAAAGCGATCGGTCTCTAAATGATTTGGGAGAAGCCAGCTTCAATTCTCATTACATGGTGTTAATTATGACTACTAAGATTATAAAATTAAATACACAGGATCAAACCCTGACAACTTTTGCAATACTCAAGGTTAAGGTGTGACTAATCACTCGTATTAAAAGTGACGATTGTTTAGGAAACTGTTTTACATTTAAAACAGCACATTTATCACATTTATGATCCATTTGTGAAAAGGTCAATATGGTAATAGTGACATGTTAATATCATTGTCAGAGATTTTCAATTTATAGGATGGTTTTAAAGTATCTTAACATACTATAAAACAAAATCTCATTTCGTGTTTGTACGCTTAGATCTTCTAAACGGGATCTCTTCTTTTCGCATAATGTTCTTTTTCCTAATGTACTCTGGTACACCTAATTTGGCATAATTTATTTTGCCATAATAATACTTTGCCATATACTTTTTTGGCATACAGTTTTTGTTGGCATAATGATCATGAAGCCTAATTTGTTTTGGCATAATTTTAATTCGCATAATGTTATTAGGTATAATGACTATTAGCATAATAGTATTTAAGTATACTTATTAAAATTCAATTTTTAACCCTAAATTAAAGTTAAAGTATTGTCTTAAAAATTCAATATGTTGTGCTACAAAATTTAGTGACAGAAACGAATCGCTGCAAAACCGACTGCATGCAGTCTTTTCTGCCCTACCTCTAGAGTGTAATTTAAAACCACGTAGGCGCGGAGGGGCGAGGCGGCCCGCAAGCTGAGGAGCGGGTGATTTTGAGGCTCGCCACCGCAGCTGAGGCTGGGTGGCAAAGCCGGCCAGCGAGCCGAAGCTGCGGGGGTGAGTGTAAAACACATCTGCGACGATAAGCTCGCGTGGGACCACCGGAGCCCCGCAGCGCCGGAGCCGTGACAGAAACCATGCCTGCTGCATGTTGCACACTTGCTTGCATGCCGCATGCTTGCTGCATGCTTGTTTGCATGCTGCATAGTTGCTGTATGCATGGTGTGTGCATGTTTAGATGTATATAAGTGTCTTATATTTTAGGAGTTAATTATTACGCTTCTTCGTTATGCCTTTAAAAAATATGTTTTAATATCATTATGCGTAAATATTTTATGCTTTAGAATTTTATGCTTAATCATTATTATGATTAAAGAAATTATGCTTAAAAATATTATGCGTAAGCTGTTATGCGTTAATAATGTTATGCGAAAATATACTTAGGAGAAAAAAGTATGCCAAGATATATTAGGTCTTAAATTTTTATGCAAATGATATAAGGATAGGGAACCCTTCTAAACTACACAACGGATTTTAATGCGGTTTTCATCAATAGATAGAATGATTCAAGAAGAAGGTCTGCATGTATAATATACGGGTGAAGCCACTGGCAAAAGCTAGTTGGTAAAAATTGCAGCTGTTTGTGTTATTGTTTTTATAAATTGGGAGACGATGATGTCATCCAGTTTATAGCACGTTGTGTTTTATATCGGTTCCTTCGAGAGCACAATGACAAAGATGCAATTGTGTAACACTCAAACGGTAGGAATGGCTTTCATTTTGACAGTTCAATAACATTCATTGCATTATTATTTATTATATAGATATAACGTCGTTGAGCAAACAAATTTTTCGAAAATATGAAGCAATTGCAAATATCCTTAAAAATGATTCAAAATCTGATTGACAGTGTATTACCCTATGGGTGCAGGATTATATTTGAAAAGTCTTATCATGCATGTAACGAATAATCCCTTTGAAAACCAAAACTCTTTTAACCGACTTCAAAAAAAGGAGGAGGTTATCAATTCGACTGTAATTTTCGATTCTTTTTTTATCTGATAGCTGGTGCTTCCCGAAAGGTCCTATTTTAATTTGATTCCATTCGGACAATGGGGTCCATGTGAAAACCATATAAGTCTTAAAATTGCATTAAGTATTTGTGCGACAAATGAACTAATGACGCGATTAGATTAGTGCGGAGTATTTACCATAACTAAAAAGTTGAAAATAAAAACTTTTACAAAAAAAAAAAAAAACAACCGACTTCCTTAAAAAAAACACTACAAAGTCAAAAATAACTTTAATTTCGGAAGTTGGTGGCAAAAAACCATAAATACAGATGTTAGGAAACCGATTTTCGAAATTAAAGTTATTTTTAACTTTGTAGTGTTTTTTTAAGGAAGTTGGTTGTTTTTTTTGTAAAAGTTTTTTTATTCTCTTGTTTCTGTTTTGTCTTTGCTCTGTTTCTTATATATAGATGTATTTTAAAAACATTTTAAGCTTATTGTGATATTTATCCGTGATCTGTAACCTCAAAATGCCTTCTGTCGCCCGCTGGGAACCCAATTTTTGATGTATTATTCGAACTCGCTCTCCTTTTACCTACCTTCTGGCTGCTACCTATTCAGCTAGAATGTTTGCCTAGTGTGGCACTAGAACTAATTTATTTCCCTTTTTGAAACGTTAGGTTTAGTAAAAGACGATAATGCTTCGATTTTATAAAAAGCCATCTCCATACAACTTATCTCATAGCGGCGTATGCGTCTATAGGTAAGCTTCCCACGGTGAACTGTGATGCAATTCTAGTGTCTAATGTCAGAGGTGCCCGTTTTTTGTACACCGTTAGCCCTGCACAAATGTTGTGTGGTGTATGTGAGAGTCGGAGAGCGATATCATAAGCGAGCGAGAAAAGTAGGCACGAGCACTCTTCTGACGCTCGGTATAGAATCTCATTCATACCAAGATGGGGATTAGTTCGTTCATTTTTTACCCAGCAATAATAACACTAATGTTTTGTGGTTAATGTGAGAGTCGGAGAGCGATATCATAAGCGAGGTAAGTAGGTACCAACATACTTTTGTCGCTCGGTATAGAATCCTATTTATTTTGATGGAAAGGAACATAGTTTATACATTTTTAACATTTTGAAAATACTGTGTGGTGTATGTGAAAAGCGTAAAGCGATATCACACCCCTACCGCTACTTGGAGAATCTCATTGTTTTGTAACATATTTTGGATTAACGAAATCCAGCACAAATGCAATGTGATGTCTGCAAAGAGTAAAGAGAGAGTTCATAAGTGGGAGCGGGAAAAAGGTACGTGCACTTTTATAACACGATGGGAAAATCTTATTAATTCTATGCGTGGTTTTTTCATATTTTGTACAATGCAAGTTAGCTCTGCTGAATGTAATAACAAGCTTTTCAATCATGCTACGAAGGTATACCACAAGGTACGGACCGGGAAGATCACCCCTCTCAAAAAAGAAAATTAACGATATTTCAAAACACGCAGGGCGTGTCAGCGGCACTGGTGCTGACTTTTACAATATTATTCAGCCAGAAGTTCAAATACCAATCGAAAATACTCAAGCTTGTGGAAACCGATAAACAGAAGCGGGTAGTTAATAATATGATGTACACGTCGTTAAATCATTATTTAACACAGAATTCCATTTAATTTCATGTCAAAGGTTTGCTGTATGTTTTTGTTAATCAAAGTACAAAAGTTTCTATGGTTCATATCTAAGGAGGCAGCGTGCGCGATTGGCGGAAAGTTGTATGCAGTTCCAAAGTTGAATGTCAAAGGTGCATCTTTTTGTTTACCGTTAATCTCGCGTGGTGTATGGTGTAAGTTAAAGGCGGAAGGCTTTAAGGGTTTACTATTAATTTCATACTGTTGAATAGTAGCGAAGTCTACGTTTTTCACGTTATTTCTTCTAACTAACATTTTATTGGAATTCTAACAAATATACGTGTTATTTACCTAGTATCGTTTCTCGTTTATTAATGGGTAGGTTTTACGATCGAGCAATGATATGGTCGCAATTAAAAAGGTTTATATAAATAATAGGAGCAGTCGCTTAAACTTTAGAGCTTTCATTTAAGATTCTATAAATTACATTTTAAAATATCTGATTTCAATGTCGCACATTTATAAAACTGACTGACAGGTATGGGAAGCAAGAATTTATAAACAGAATTCATTTCTATGTCTAATTTTAAAGCAAGAGTTCTTTATGGCTTATGTTATAAACAGTCGCGACTTCAGTTCTCATACCAGATAAATTTGATGACTAATTAGCCGGTTTTCATGATCCTGTTTTGCTAATTATGAGATAATTAGTATAATTGCCAACAGACCAATTAATAATTTTAATAACAAACGAATATGGGTACAGTAAACTAGATAGGACGACCTCAGGCTAGATGGAGCGACAATCTTCGCAGGGTAGCTGGTAGCAGCTGGATGAGAGTTGCCGAAAATCGATCTGAATGGCGTGCAATTGGAGAGGCCTATGTCCAACAGTGGACTGCTATAGGCTGATGATGATGATGATAGGTATACCTAGTATTAATTTCAGCCCTCAATAGGTGTTTATTTATTACGTAAGTAATTTTAAGGATTCTTCACCCCAATGTGACGGTAATTTACTTGTTTCTTTGCAATATTTTATTTCGTAGTAATATTTCGCTATATCTCCTCGCTTGTGCCCTGTCGCAGCAGGGCTCGGCAGAGATGGTAGCGATAACACCATCTTTGTACCACCACAAAGGTCGGTATCGGTCGCGATTGTCCTATTGTGAACTATGATGACATAATTAGATTTTTACTCAACAGTACTTGTCGGGGATTCACGGTGATGAGTTGATAACCATTGTTTTTCGGAGGAGTTTTTATTTTTAATAGGTCAGGTTTGTTTGGGGCTAACGCGGTTTTATTGCCGTGGTAAGCTACGGTTTATTTGCCGGTCGTCGTGTTGTTGGGTCACTGTGGAAGCTTGTACACGGTCATTTGTTTTCTTCGGCGTAGTTTATACATCGAACCGTAAGGAAAGTGTACCATGTATATACAAAAGGGCTTAAGAATGCATGCCCATAATAGCTGAGAATTTGTAACTATTTACAAATTACTTTGTAGGGTAATTGCGTATCACATAAAAAAATAATGCCTAGTTTTTTCCAAATAATGATGGAGTTGGCTTCCAGTCTAAATGGACACAGCTGATTACCAGTATTTTATATGAAGCCACTGCCTATCTGACCTCCAGCTACTGGGTAATATGATACCCTTTGGTAAGATTGATTTCTAAGACTTTCGGGCTTCTGACGACCCGTAACGTCTGTCAAAGATCCATAAATGACCGTCGTGACCAATGACATAATGTGCTTTCCGAGGCACGGAGGCTCTTGCCACGAAGAGATAGTCATTTATTTACTGTTCAAGCAGTACAAACACAGCTTTACCTAATCGATCGACTCGTGCTTCTGTTATTATTTAGTCCCAAGCCCTTTTAATTGCCTTACACATAACAAAACAATTGATCGCAATACTTTTAATTTTTGCAGTTCAGCCACGTTCATGGCGCTATTTACGTTGCTGAGCACACGAATCTTACTAACCTATGATGAAATGGGTATGGATTTCTCTAGAAACCCCTCGGGTTGTGATTGAAATTAGGGTGCTGGTCAGCTCATCAATATTTGCCTCAAAAACAGTCAATGATACGAAAAAAAAAATACACTGTTTTGCAAACTTTTATTTCAAATACTGCTAACATAGTTCTAATCGTATTTATACATAGACTCAATTTCGATCGTCTACATTACATTCCCCATTTTGTTTCCTACCTACACTTCAAAAATCGGTTAAAAACCAAACTCCATAGACATGGCATAATCGTTATTATTATTTTCACCCAAATCATCAGGAGTATCATAATTTGCAAGATCTATCCTGTCCGCCAAGAAAGTGTCAGGAGCATAAGTTGTCGACTTCTCTGTTGAGAAAAAAGAGTCCATTCTATTTGTTGTTGCTTCAGCTGAGGCAGTCTCTTCCGTAGTCTTCTCATCAAGTGCCTCTTCTGAACCTTTTTCTTCTGAACTATCTTTGACGATATTAGTCTCTGTTGGTTTCTTTTCGGGTTCTGGTTGGCAGAATTCTCCCCAGAAATGCCAGCCATGGGGACAGATGAAGATCTGAGGGTGTAGAGCTCCGTTCTTGTTGAGACAGACATAGTAGTGGTTGGAGCTTAAAGCCAGGACTCCATGCTGGCCGATGGTCTGGCATTCGGGGACTGGCCTGTCAGTGCATTGGCTGTGTTCCAGGTTAATCTGGAACGAGACACGGAAGTGAAATTTTGCAGCTTGATGAACTCATAAAGTTTATCTAGCAACCTGCTTAGCTTGTATTCTTTTTTTTACAGAATGGCAGGACTATAATAGCCAAATATTGTTTTATTGGGTAGTAACAGATTTGTTAGCTTTTTGGGAGCTTGTCTTCGTAATAAGAGTCTGCTAACGTCCCAATAAAGATGAGAGAGAAAAAGAAGAGAAGATAAAATAATAATTTATAGTTCAATTTATTTTATTTCTTGTCACAAATGTTGTTGTGGTAAGGAAGTGTTAAATTAAAAAATGGGTTTAATATTTGCGAGAGACTGGTGCTCGAAAAAAGCATAAAATACCTGTGTTACGGTAACTCCAAGTTTCACATCTATAACTATGTCTATACTTATAATAAAACTGTAGAGAGGTCAATTCTGTACATTGAATATACATTCAAAATTAATATTGGAGGGTGATTGGTGATCGATACTGATGCCAAAAATGCAATCAGTAAATTTTTTGTCTGTCTGTCTGTCTGTCTGTATGTGCACGCATGGGTCAAAAACTACTGAAGGGATTTTAACCAAACTTGGTACGATTGTAGTCCATCTATACTTATTATATTATTATTATTATATTATACTTATAATAAAACTGTAGAGAGGTCAATTCTGTACATTGAATATACATTCAAAATTAATATTGGAGGATGATTGGTGATCGATACTGATGCCAAAAATGCAATCAGTAAATTTTTTGTCTGTCTGTCTGTCTGTCTGTATGTGCACGCATGGGTCAAAAACTACTGAAGGGATTTTAACCAAACTTGGCACGATTGTAGTCCATACTCCTGGGCAGGTTATAGGCTATATAACATAACGCTTAGACACATAGGAGCTGAGCAGTGACGATACCCGCGGGATATTTTCCGATCTCCACGCGGGCGAAGCCGCTGGCAAAAGCTAGTATGTTCGCTGCCAGACTAGACCTCACAATACGATTTCAAATGCGCAGTGGAAGTGTGATAATCGTGGGGCTCTAGAGACAAGAGTGGCTAGCGAAACTAGTCCGCCATAGTATTTACATATTAATTAAGATGAATGAACAAAAAAAGTATGTGATGAAGTCAACTAAAATTTTAATACAGTTGAATTAAAAAAAAATACATTTTATGTAACTTAATACAGAAAAACCGAACCAAAACAGTACAACTTTTGCGAGAGAATGAATAGATATGATAGGGTATATTGAAAACATGATTAAAACTCACCGAACACTGGGCAGTCGCAGGGTTGTAACCATAATGTCTTGGACACAGAGCTGCTCTACGATCAGCGGGTCTACCGTCAGGCAAACCTTCGGGTGGAGAGCAGAGATGGAACTTCCTACAGTCGTGGGCGTCGGGGAAGATTCCAACCTGAAAAAAGTGATTCATAAAATCATTCACTTTTAACATTATGGAATGCAAATAAAGATATGATTATGAATATGAATATTATGTTTGTATTATCACAGTTGTGAACATCATCACAAGTGTGATAAGTGTCAGTTGTATGTTGATTACCATGAAAATCGTCTATTTCATAATTCTGTAAAACCACATTTGCTATGGCCCTGAATCATATGTTATTTTGTTCAATACACAGCCTGACACGGATCTGTACGTCGCAAAAAAATAAGAAATTTGAATTTCGCTGGTTACCGTAGCTCTGTAACACATCGCTAATGCGATTTTAAATTTCCTAAAGGGCCATGTTCCTAAACACTCAATCTCATTCAGAGTAGGCCTAATATTCTACTTTATAATATAAATGTGATAGTATGTTTTTCCAATTTTAAAAACAGATTGATTATTTTTATAACCCGCATTATTACATTGGATACTTTTTATTCTGATAATACGTTTCTATGGGATAATTTCCGATCTCTGCCAGGGCGAAGCTGCTAGCAAAAGCTAGAAGGAAATAGAAAGAAAGAGGTCAAGTCAATTTTATTAATGGTTGTGTATTTTATAATAGTTACTGACCTGTTCACAGGTATGCTCAAATTCCTGGGCAGCTTCACTACATTCAGGCGCAGGTACACGGGAGCACCGTCCTAGATGAGCATTGCAGGTGAAACCTTCTTGACATTCTTCTAGAGGCACCTGCAATAGATGCAAAAGCATTTGTTTTATTTGGAAAGTAACTCTAATAGATCAACTCTGTCACCAGAAGTGAGGTTCCCACTGCTGGGGGAAACACTTGCTCCGCCCTGTTAGAGGGAGTGGTCCACGCAGGCTTAGTGCGGGTTGGTAGATGACAGACATGTCTTCGAATTTTTGGTTCTAGTTCATGTAGGTTTCTTCACTATGTTTTTCTTCACCGTTTTGAGAGCAGGTAAAGCGCCTATCAGGGTTTGAAACTACGACCGAGAAGTCCAATGAAGTCGTTTAGCTTTCTTTTCCGTTCCACGGGATTTTTGCAGGTCTGGTTTTTATTTTTATTTGTGGGCCAGATTATCTACTCTTCAGCCATAAGTCGAAACTCTAAGGTGTACTCTAAGGTCCTGCGACAGACCACAACAGGACCGGTTTATCATCATGGCAGCAAGATAAATGGGGTTACAGAACTCTACCATTTACTACGTCTTCTTGCTGCCGTTGTTCGAAACTACATCATCTGAAACACTTCTCCAAGAACACCTTACCTTTAGCCACCCTACAGGTAGTGGAACACACGTTACAGCCTGACTACAGTTCTGACAAGCCATGCCAGGCCTCGTGCAGATGCCTTCCACGTCCAATTCTCCAGAACCCATGGACAGGCCCAGGGGGATACCGGCCATGCGGTTTCCATCGAGGGCACCACGAAGATCGAAGGATGTTGTCAACTGTAAGAAAAAAGGGTTTAAAAAATATATTGCTATTTATGTCTGTTTTCGTCCATCAATTGACGTTTTTCGGCTAAAATTACATTCTTATATATAATATTTTTTGAGTGTGGGATTAATTATTTTGTCACGTCCGTTAGTGTGTCCGTGGCATCACAGTGGGCCCTATCTGAATACCAGCGCTGCAGTCATTGTTTTTTTTTTACAAATATCGCAGCATTATGCTGAGATAGGAGGTTTTTGGCCTCGCATAGATCTTACTCTTTTAATTTTATATCTTTTACCAGTTTGTTATTTGTATTAAATCCCAAAGTTTCTATGCTCTTTATAATATTTTTATTTCCTGTGCGTGTCGCAAATAAAATATTTTTCTTTCTTTCTTTCTAACATAACGACGATGATTTTAGTTTTCTGTGTTTTATGACATGGGGTCTATGGGTGAAAGATAGCACACGACAATCCCCCAAATTTTTTTGTCGGTCCATGCGCCAAACATCCTGTATTGTTAAGCTTGGTTCATCAAGATCTACAGATTTTGTTTTGTACTTGTATCATGGCATAAACGGACTCGTTTGTCTAGTCGTCACATGTGCTCGTGTTTTAGCTTGAGGTCCTGGGGCCGATTTTCAGGTCGGGGAAAGTGTTATTTGGATTTTCTATCTAGAGTTTCTCAGTAGCAGCCCGGAGTCTGGATTTGTGTCCGGTTGATAGCAATAGAGTCACTCCCTATTACATTACATGGGACTTAAATATAACTGGTGAAATGAGAAATGAGTTGGCAAGAGGTGTTCCTATAGTAAACCCAGTACTATAAAAATAGAAAATGTTTTTGGTCCAGTTAATACAATAAGCAAACATAAGTTAACATCAAGTGGAGACGACAAGAGTCGCTTAAATATTACCTACAGCTAGTTACAGTAGTTGCCAGTGAACCTCAAACTAAGATAAGATAAGATTTATTTGCTAAAGACATGTGTAGACATACAAGAATAAAAACATGCATGTAGGATATTATAGATAGTAAAAAATATAGCTTCTGACATGTTTGCCACATAATATGGCGTGCAAATATGAATAGTTGATTGGATTTAATTAGTTTCAAGTAAATATAATTAAATTATGTCATCAAGCAATAATAAATCTAAAAATGTCAACAGTATATAAAAAAACATTAATATTATGGTACAATTATGTCATGAAGTCAAAATATAATTAATTGTTACAAATTATTTAAATACAATTTAATTTCAAGAAGTCAAATTAGAATTATTTATTACAAATTATCAAAATTCAATTTAATTTCAAGAACTTAAAATATAATTATTTATTAAAAATTATTTAGATACCATTTAAAATCAAGTATTTAATACATATTGTCAAAATTTGTCTGCTAAAAAATCTGGGACACTATAATAACATTTTTGAAATAACATAGGTTTTAATTTTTTCTTAAAAAAATTGACATGATTTTTTTTTTAGATCTTTTGGCAATTTATTATAAACCACTGTTGCCATATGAAAAATACTCTTGTACATTAAAGCAGTATTAGTTTTACGAACATATAGACGAGTTTCATCTCTTTGAGTACGATTAAAAGCTTCAGATGCTAACACAAATAGTTCAGGATTTTGTTTCACGAAGACAGCTACTTCAAATATATATAGTGAAGGCAATGGTAAGATACCGTACTTTTTAAAGAAAGGTACACAACTCTCAGTAGGTTTTAATCCGAACATAGCCCTAATGCACCGTTTTTGTGACTTAAATACAAGATCTTTGTTGGTAGAGTTCCCCCAAAAAATTATGCCATATCTGAGGATAGACGCGACAAGACCATGATATGCAGTTATAAGCGTGCCACAATTAATTTTACTTGCAAGTTCGTGTAGGGCATAAGCTGATCGGCTCACTCTTTTGCATAATTGTTCAGTATGTGGTTTCCAAGTCATTTTACTATCAATGTGCAAGCCAAGAAATTTTAAAGTGTCAGTTTCTTCTATAGTTTGATTGTCAAAAATTAGGTTAAGTTTGTGCGCTGGTATACGTTGTCTAAAGTTCATTATTTTCGTTTTTCCTAGGTTGGCTTTCAGATTGTTTGCATTCAACCAATTCATAACGGGTCTCAATGTGCTATTTAAGTCATCTTCATAAGTATCTTTGTCTTTACATTTGACGGTAACAGTGCTATCGTCTGCAAAGAGCGCTATAGGATTATCAGTAGCGTTGGGTAGATCATTAATGTAAAGTATAAATAGCGGCGGACCCAGAACACTGCCTTGTGGTACACCGTAGTTTACATTTCGTTTATGTGACATAAAGGTTTCTTCCTTTGTAGAAAGAGCATTGACTTTAGTTACTACTGTATATTGGTTTCGGCCTTTGAGATATGAATCAATTAGTGCAAGTACGTTACCTCGTATTCCATAAGCATTCAGTTTATCAATTAGAGTATCATGGTCAACGTAATCGAAAGCCTGTGTCATATCCATAAAGATTGAACAGACGGGTATTCTTTTGTCAATATTAGACATAACTATATCTAAAAAGTCATATATGGCCATGTTTATGGTTTTATTAGGTCTAAAGCCTTTTTGTTCCTTTACTAAAATATAGTTCTTCTCTAAATAATTATAAAGTTTTTTGCAGATATATTTCTCAAATATTTTAGATATAATTGAAATTAAGGCAATGGATCGATAGTTTTCTAGATATTCTCTATCATCTTTCTTAAAGATTGGTTTTATGATCGAAGTTTTTAATCTGTCAGGGTAAACACCTGCGGTAATGCATAAATTTAAGATATAGCTAAGGTGAGTAGATATATTGATAGCTATATCTATATACTTATAATAAAACTGTAGAGAGGTCAATTCTGTACATTGAAAATACATTCAAAATTAATATTGGAGGATGAATGGTGATCGATACTGATACCAAAAATGCAATCAGTAAATTTTTTGTCTGTCTGTCCGTCTGTCTGTATGTGCACGCTTGGGTCAAAAACTACTGAAGGGATTTTAATCAAACTTGATACGATTGTAGTCCATATTCCTGGGCAGGTTATAGGCTATATAACATAACGCTTAGACACATAGGAGCTGAGCAGTGACGATACCCGCGGGATATTTTCCGATCTCCACGCGGGCGAAGCCGCTGGCAAAAGCTAGTATGTTCGCTGCCAGACTAGACCTCACAATACGATTTCAAATGCGCAGTGGAAGTGTGATAATCGTGGGGCTCTAGAGATTTATAGGCTTCAGGTTATAGGCTATATAACATAACGCTAAGATATATAGGAGCCGAGCAGTGACGATAAATTTGAAGCAAGTCGGATGAAAATGCGCTTTCGGGCTCTTATCCTCGCAAAATTAACCTGGATTAACACATAGGCTACTTTTTATCCCGGTAGTACGTTCACGCGGGATATTTTCCGACTACCACGCGGGCGAAGCCGCTGGCAAAAGCTAGTATTTAATAACTTTAGTTGATATTCCATCATAACCCACACTATTTGTGTTTTTTAGACTTCTAATAATGTGTAATATATCATGTGGCAAGCATGGTTGCAAAAACATAGACTTTTGTTTAGTAGACATATATGGCTTATACTGCATTTTGATTGAGTCACCCTTAGGTATAATTTTATCGACATAATAATAATTAAAAGCATTGGAAATTTCAAGAGGGTCAGTTATAGTTCTATCGTTAATTTTAATGCTAGTTACAGTTTCTTTTGGTACATTTTGATTTGACTGATTTACAATTTTCCAAGCCGTTCTACTTTTATTTTCTGACGTATTAATTGAATGATTATTTTGTGCGCGCTGAGTTAACCTTATAATTATTTTAAATCTTATTGAATATTCGGTCAGTTTCGTTTTATTTTCCTCGCTTGGTTTTTTCCTGTACTGCCATAAAAGTCTACGTTTCTTCATACTGCATGCCCTGAGACCTCGTGTTACCCAACGAGCTTTTCGATAAGTATTAATAGTGATGTATTTTAAAGGAAAGCAAAGATCGTAAAATAATTTGAACAAATCCATGAAAATATTATAGGCTTTTGGATCACAAGTAGAGTACATTTCCGAAAAAGACAATTTCTCAATATAAGTTTTAAACTTCTTAAGATTTTCCTCACTATAGTCTCTACGTTGAATTCTCCAGCTCTTAATCAGGCATACTTTTTTTAACATGACACCATAGTACCTGAGCTGTGTGATCAGATAATGCAAAGTCAATCACTTCAGCTTTACATTTATTGTGATAGTGTGAGCAAAGTTGTCTATACATGTTTTGCTAATTTTTCTGGTAGGCTCTGTTATCTTGAGTCTTAGATTGTAGCTGAGTAGTAAACATTCAAATTCAGATGTGGTATTATTTTCTTTCAAAATATCAATGTTAAAATCACCAGCTATTACAATATTATGCTTATTATAGGTTTTTTTGACATATTTAAGAACTTTATCTAATCTTGCAAAGAAATCTTTTAAGTTACTCGTTAAAGGAACTCTATATAAACAAATAATAATAATTTTATAGGCTACTAGTTCTATTGCAGAGCATTCAAAAGTGGAGCATTCAGTGAATAACACTGATTTTGGAATCGCTTTCCATTGATGTCCTTTTCTTACGTAAATACACGATCCTCCTCTGTTTGAATTACTTCTGCTGAAATGGGCAGCTAGGTAGAAGTTGGGTATCATACAAATATTTTCATGGCCCGACATCATGAAATGCTCTGTCAGACAAATAACATCAATTTCAGTGTTATTTTCCGATAATTCTTGTAAGCAGATTGTTAGTGCATCGGACTTGCTCCTCAGACCCGCAATATTTTGGTGTAGTATGGTTATATATTTATTTCCGAAAAAGCTTCTGTGCAGTAGGTTTTTGCTCAGTGATGTTGTTTTGATTTGCAGGTATGTTCTCGTTTCTGTCAACTTGATTTTGATAGTCAGTGTTGGTAGACTGTACATAAACAATCGTGTTAAAAATGTCCTTAAAAATAGATTGCATTCCGAAGTTATTGATCGCGCCAGTGCGTTTGTCAAACATAGTGTCGTCATATCTTAAGTTCTGGTTACTATCCAAAAAGTAGGCATATTCGTGAGTATTTGTATCTAGATATAATAGATTATTAAAAGTTTCCACTCTTGAGTTATATAAGTAGTTATTGGTAAAGAATTTGTACGTAGGAGAGCAGATAATTATGTTTGTGTTTGTGATTTTTTGCAGATCTTTTCTAATTTGTAAGATATTATCAAAATATCGATTCGTGACTTTAAAATCTTCTTCACCTAGCAATATAATGCAAAAATCGAGTAAAGTAAAATCGGCCAGCTTTTCTGTGATGCCTTTTAACATAACTTGCATACTTCCACGGGGTGTGATATAGTGGCAAAGTTCACAAGTCTCGAAGGTGTTTTCTGCTATATGAAGCAGTTTATTCTTATAGTTTCGAGTATTTTCTCTCCAAATTGTCTACGTTTTGTTTAATTGTTGTAGTACTATTATTTTCTTCCGGCTTCGGCATTTCTGTTTGTGTTTGTTTGGCTTTATTCTTATTATTCTTTTTGGTAGATGGCTTCAGTTTGACTGGACTGCTAGTCACTTTCTTATATAGGTCATTATTCTTATTCAATTTTTCATTTAATATCTTGAGACTGCCGTTTTCCAAAGATAATGCTTCAATTTCTAAATGAGCGCTCTGTAGTTCCATTTTAAGTGTCGAAATTTGATCTCGTAGTTTCTTAGTTTCGTCGTTTTCGTCGTCAGATATTTCCGGTACACTCGTGACAGTCTCGTTTAACGTTTGGCTAGTTAGACTTACCTTACTGTCGTTAAGAATTGAATCAGACTTTGTCCTGGTACGGCGGAATGTAATATTATCCAAGAAATTCATGATAAATACAACTCACGTTCGTCTTATTTTGAAATAAGTCCAAGTCACTATGTTTCTTCGAGGTTCTCCAAATATTAATAATTTTCTACCAAAACTGAATTGCACTGGTATCCCCAATCGTTAGTTTTGCGCTGCTGGTGGCAAGCAGCAGTACTAATTTGGTTAAACTTTTCACCGCTTAGTGACGTGCTGGCGCTAGTTGTCGATGATTGTTCATAAATTTGCGCCGCTGGTGGTAAGCAGCAGTACTATTTTGGTTAATCTATTCACCGCTTAGTGACGTGCTGGCGCTAGTTGTCGAACATTGATCATAGTCCAAAGGTCAATTTTAAAGATGTTTATCGTAACGGTGTCTGTATTTTTGTATTCTGTATTTATTTCACTATTTTAATGATATTAACTGCACTTATGTTCACTATTTGATATTTATTACAGAAAGGCTGTGGTGAATTGTTATTGTTATCACTGATTGACTGTTTTACTGTTTGTGAGGTCGGTTTTAAAGTGGTACATAATATGGACTGGAGTTCCGTTGTTTATACACTTGTCGTTAATAGTCACAAATATTATCACTTGTAAATTGTAGTTATTGCACTGAATTTGGTCAATTTAGAAGGTTTTCTCTTTAATTATAAATTTTTAAAATACGCGGAATATTTGTATGTAAACTGTTGCCGGTGTTGCCAGCCAAAACTAGTCAGTTACTCTATATACTAATTCCAGAGTGGAGACTAGAGAGGTGATTTCAGGTATGGTATGAGCGTATGTATAAAGTTTGTGTGGTGTGTGTGTGTTTGTGTAGTACGATAGGAACACCTCTCAGCTCTTCGGGGAAACAAGGCGTGGTGTTTTGTATGTATGTATCTCGACATGAATACACCATTACGCGACAAAGGCAGTCATTATTGCGAAATTCTCCCATAATTGTCCATTGTAGTAGTAAATGAGGGTTCCATCCTTAGCAGTAGATTACCATGGGTTGTAAATGAAATATTTTTAACCATACAGTAGAGGTCTAGTAGCAATTTATCATACTTTTGCACGAAGTTGCTGAAGTGTTTTATTCTCAACGTGACAAAACATCATGTCGGTTTTTCCAAAAGGGCTAGGCATTGGGACCCTTGTTTCTCTTGAGTAGAGAATGGGCAGCAGCGTTCTTTATGCATTTCACCACCATACTGCGATCGCTATTCGGCTTGCCAAGCTTGGCGATTATAGCATACACCCCCAAATTGGGGGAGGTCTATATCCAGCAGTGGATGGTTTTGGCTGAAATGATGATGATGATGATGATCCATGTTTCGTCAGGTACGGATCTAATAGGAGACGAAGCTCTTGCCACTAAACAATCTTAAATCTAGACTCCAAACTGCTAATCAGTTTATGATAGAAATCTGATAACACGTTACTCGATATGTGGATTGAATACAGAACTTCAGTTCGAAGTCTTTTGAGCCAGTCTAATGGTCATTACATCGGTCTTACATAAATATGTATCCGAAGTCCCTAAGTAGCTCGAAACTTACAACGCTATAACTTTGCTTAGGTTACCTATCATAAGTTCGAAAAATATTTAACCGAATTTCATTTCCCCTAAAACTTTTCAACTATTATCGTTTCATTTTTTTTATTTCATCGAAGTCACGTCTGCCACTGTATCAGTTGACCTATTATCAATTCGACTTTTTTCATTACTCCGACGTTTCATTTGGTCGATAAACTCTTTACCGAAGTTACACTTAGCCGAAATAACATTTGTTCGAACTTTATTTATTTAAATGTAATGGCACTTAATAAAACAGTTTATTATGAACAAAAGTGTTTTTAAAAGGTCTCAGTAAGAAGCATGCAAACAATGCTGCTTGCTACAAGCATGCAACATGCAACCATGCATGCAGCGTGCAAGCAGGCATGCAGCAGGCAAGCAGGCAAGCAAGCATGCAGCATGCAAGCAAGCATGCAGCGTGCAAAGAAGCATACAACATTCAAGCAGGCATGCAACATGCAGCAAGCATTGTTTCTGTCACGGCTCCGGCGCTGCGGGGTTTGGGCGGCCCCAACCGAGCTTATCGTCGCAGATGGTTTTAATGCTCACCACCACAGCTTCGGCTTGCTGGCCGGCTTTGCCAGCCAGCCTCAGCTGCGGCGGCAGGCCTTCAGACCACCTGCTCCTCAGCTCGCGGGCCGCCCTACCCCTCCGCGCCTGCGCGGGCTTAAATTACACTCTCTCGGTAGGGCAGACAAGACTACGTAAAGTCGGTTTTACAGCGATTCGTTTCTCACTAAATTTTGTAGCACAATATATTGACTTTTTTATGACACTAAATATATTTAATTTAGTATTGAAAACGCTACCAAGTAACCGGCTATATATTTGTGACCAAATAATATTCCCAAAAATTTGTTTCACTGTGGTGAAAATATGACAAACAAATCATTTTGCAACTGAAAAAAAGTTCAAAAGAGGCTTCGGCCAATAGCAAAAAGTTATTTCGTAAATCGGCGAAACATAATTCGGTAAAATAATACCTATGACACATGATACTTCGATGATTTAAAAATATGTCAAATGATAATTGCAAAAAAGACGTCGGACAAAAGTTTTCGGTAAAATGAAATTCGAACAAAAAAAATTCGGAAAAGTAATCGGTTCCCCTTTGCTTAATTAGGGGTAATTGATAGGAATGAGTACCTACTAAAAACTATAGAGTGCGGCAGAATGTAAACGATATCATGGAAACCAGTGGTTGGCTCACGTTCCCACGGACTTGCACATGTGGTTTGAACTCAAGGCAACTTGATTTTTTTACTGAAGTCATTAAATATTTTTCATTGCTGAATTTTATGGTTGGTGGAAATGGCGATGTGAAAATGTCACCTTTTTCATTGGAAAATAGTGAATGGTGAAAAAGAAGCAATGCAGAAGGTTTCTAAATGAAATTAAGTGTTAGTAGGGATGACATTTCATAGTGCACCGCCAAGTAAAAAATATGAAACGAATTCCTATGCCCACCCAAATATACGGCACAGGTAACTTTTCATTGTAATAGTCAACAAAATACTCACAGATCCACTAAAACCAAAAAGACACAGCAAAACTAATTTAAACCACATTTTTAATACGCACGAACTAACACTTTGGAGATGTATTTAAAAACTATCACACTTTTGTGTGACTTTAAGATACGTAAAAATATAAGGCTACCGATCTTTGACACCATTATCTGCTTTAAAGATAAATAATATTTATAAATTAAGTACAGACTTGTTTTTAATATGCTAATTTATTTGCTATTTTATTTTAAGCTTTCGCTTAGCTTATCATTTCAGCCGAAAGACGTCCACAGCTGGACAATGGACATAGAACTCCTCTAATTTGGGGGTTTGCCATGGTCGCGCGATCAGATGACTGTAATATTTAAAATTCTTAGGGGCATTATTGATACTCCTGATCTGCACAATGATAACTGTAAACTATTGTCCCAGACACTTACTGTCGTGGCAGAAAACACTGCTTGCTGGCTGTTCCAACTTGCCGTACTGTTGCGAACTCCAAGTCATCTTTTCCTCGGACATTAGCCGCTACTAACGCTCTCCTGAACTCAAACACAGATATTGATATGTTTGCAAATGAATGGAAGATGATACTTTCAGAATGTTTGAATTTTTGTGAGAAGAATGCATGACTGTGCTTATTTTAAATGTCAAAATAGTTTTATCATATGTTTAAATAGTGTAATCGGCCGGTCAATTTAAAATAAATAAATAATAATCGCCACGCTTGGCAGGCGGGTTGGCGATCTCAGTATGGTGGTAAAGTGCATAGAGAACTCTGCTGCCCAAAGTGTAGCATAATTGGATTATAATGTTCCCATTGCTGAGATACAGGCCTCCTCTCAGAGGGAGTGGTCTACCATCTACTACGTCAGTACAGTGCGGGTTGGTAGCGTATAATAATATTGTTATTAAAAATGAAAGGCTTAAAAATATGTACAGTTTTGCTAAATTGTAAATTATATTCTAAGCTTTGCGTGCCTCAACTAGTGAACTAGGTAATCCTGCGTTTCAGGCAAGAAGAGCTTTATATATATATATATATATATATATATATATATATATATATATATATATATATATATATAATTCTACTGTACGTGTGTATGTCACTGAACTCCTCCTAAACGGCTGGACCGATTTGAATGAATTTTTTTGTATGCGTTTGGGTGGCACCCTGGATAATTTCGATTCACTATTGGACCCGGTAGGTGGCGCTGCTATCGAGTTCTAGGGAATAGGACAACGTCTGTATGGTCAGCTAGTAGTCTTATAAAATGTCAGTAGTTTTTTAAAGTTCAAACATGTTTGGCCCAAAATGCAGCTGCGCGAACTCTCCTCACTGACGCAGCCATAGGATCATCCAGTGTAGTGACAGACAGTGCATGCGGTACAGGATGGAAGGTGGCCATTATCTGTGTGGAAGTGCCCCATACGCACTTGAGATTTTAGCGGTCCAAAGAGCGGTCGTGAACCCACAAGAAATGATGAACACGAAATCTGTGGAGATTGTCTGTGCTCTAAAATCTACTTGGGTTCGAAGTCTATCTAGAGGTTTTCTGAGCTGTGTGCACAAGAAGGAATATTTCAAACTAGCTTTTGCCCGTGACTTCGTCCACGTAAATGATGATTATCGCGGACGCAAACGAAGTCGCGGAATAAAAAGTAGCTTTGATGCTTTCTTGGAACTTGTATCAAATATCAAAATCGGTTCAGTAGTTTAGTCGTGAAAGCGTAACAGACAGAGTTACTTTCGCATTTATAATATTAGTATAGAAGTCAAGATAGTATAGATGAAAGGACCAGAATATTTTTTACTTGTATTTAAAGTATTTAAATTACTTGCATTTAAAGTAGGGAACGAATAATTGTTATTTATTGTTAGCTATAATGTTCTTTTAAAAGATAACAGAGGTCAGAAGGCAAGGTTGATGTTAAATCCGGAATTTATGAATAATGATACATGTCATGTTTGCATGTGATGTATCACCATATTTATTATAAACCAATTGCTTTTCATTTCGTTGTTTCATTTACATTAAAAACACTTTTATAGGAAAGGTACTAAATTAATTACTAACTATACAAATAAATACAAAAACAAAAGGAGTCTTAGGTGTCGACGTACTCGTCCGCATCACTGTCATCCGGAAACGTGTCCAGAAGACTGGCAGCATTGCCACGTTGAATGGCAATGCTAATTCTTTGGCCAATGAAAGAGCCAGCCCAATTGGTAAATGATATCAGCTGCACGGGTCGATCGAAGGTTAAGCTACGCTAGCCGCGGTCGGTTCATAGATGGGTGGCTATCCATGGCATAATCGAGTCTTCTCAATGCATCGACAAGAACCCTAAGCTGGTGGTCCTGTCATTAATCGTAGATCTTTGACAGTTGTTACGTTAGTCACAAGCTCAAAAGTCCAACAACCAGTCTTACCAAGGGGTATCGTCTTACTCAGTATATGAGTTGTGGAGGTCGCTTAGGCAGCAGCTCCGTGTAAAATACTGGTATTATACTATATCCGGTTAAATGATAAATGATTTTTCATTCCACCTCAGCGAGGAAATGACTAAATGCAAAAAAAAACCTTTACAATCACAAGATAGGTACACTTTTATTTCAGTTTAGGTATTAATTACTACATTTTGACAGGTAAGTATTACAGAATAATCTTTAAATTATAACAAAATAAAAAAAGAAAAAAGAAAAATAATAAAGAAAATTTTAAAGTAACGTTGCTACAGTTATTTAAATTGAGTGTAATATTTTTGTTTGGTACTGTAATATTGGTGTTAGTCACTTGTGTACTGTTTTTCGGTAAACTATGTGTCATACTTAATAGTTGTACCGATTCATCGGATTCCCTTGGCGTGAATGTTGGAGAGAGAGGGAGATGGTTAGGTGTTTCATAACGGCTTATTTTTGATGTAGAAGGGCCAGTCCAAGGATCCGATTGAGGCTCTTTCAGTGTAATGGCTCCTACGATGCCTTCACATATTTTAGACTTATTTTGGATGGAATCCTCTATGTATCCCTCTACAACTGCATTGGACTTCCAGCCTCCGTGGCGCTTAACGGACAGGAGATCAGCTCCGGAATCAGCCAAAAGTGTGGCTGAAGTTCGTCGGAAACAATGACCCGTGTACAACAGGGGTTCTGGAAGTTTAAGAAATGTTGCTATTTCTCGTGGGATACTGCCAATTTTATTAGTACCCATAGGCTGTCTAACACACTTTCCATTGCGATACTGTAGAAAAAATCGATTGATTGGAGTGTTAGGCGGGCGTAAGGCTTGATATTTCTCAACAATCGTTACGTATTCCTTGCGAATGACAAAGTTGCGGTCTCTTTTTGTCTTTGTATTAGGTAAATTAATTAATAGTAAGTCATCTGAATGTTTCTCAATGTTTTTGACATTAAGTTGTGTTAGTTCATTAGTTCGACATGCTCCGTTTATTCCAATAATAAGAACAACCTGTAACGTAAAGAGTATTGTAGTAGATAAATGAATAAAATTGATATGAACGCATAATTATGCCTATCAACATCTACTACCTAAGTATACTATTTAATGAGATTAATATACTTAAGTAGATACTGAATGTGCAACTGACTTACTTTTGCCGCCAAATATACGGAATCGGATGCTTCGTTAAGAAACTTTTCAATATCAGATATTGTGAAAACCTTCGATTTTTTTGGTTGATGACCAGATGAGGCTCTTTTTAAAAATACCACTAATTTAGGATAGGTATCGATATGTTTGTCTTTTTTCATCTTTATTGTTGCTTTTAGCATCGAATACGTACTCTATAGAGTGCTTGCTTTCTTGTTCTCGGATAATTCTATAAAATATGCCAGCAAAACGTTTTCTGAGAAAGTTTTGGCTCCTTTTGCTAGTCGCCACGTTTTGAACATATCCTACTGTTTTAAATACTTCTCGCGTGATTGTTGAGGGAGAAAGCTCATTTGCGCATTATTAACAGTTTCCGTCAATTCTGTTGGCGTCAAGCAAACTTCCTCGTCGCTAGAATCACTCATTTTAGTTTTTTCACTTGTTTTCAAGTTTCTTGTTTTTAATATAAGCTTTAACAATGACGTGAAAAAATGCCGCGTAAAGAACCGCGTACAAAGCAAATTGAAAAAAGAACACCAAGAAGGTTCCGAGTCTGAGTTTTTAACAAATTAAAAAAAAGTTGTATGATATATTCGGCACCATAGAGGTAGCAGCAAATAGGTTTAATGTTTTTTTTAATTCACAAACTTAGTGCTCACGATGTTCTAAATTCAATTTACTTTATCCTCTAGAGAATAAAAACGGCTTTTCCACTCAGATATTGAAGATAAAAAAAAAACTCTTTCCGAGATGGTGGGATGAAAATGATTTTATTTCTGTAAGTAGTTTTGTACAAACACTGTTGCACGTCAATCATATTTTTAAACTAGATGAGGTCGGCGTTTCCTATCTGACTACTCTGAGAAGAAAAGTCGAAACTAACTGAAAGGTCACAGTCTCTTATAAAGTCCAGACACAATCTTCGTGAAGACCATGTGGATTGGTGTCTGAAATGGTATTTTGAGGAACATTGGAAGCCAATTCTAATACATTTTGGAAAAGGGTTGGCAGCTTGAATATTCACAATCGGAATTAAAATTATTTAATCCATTTATTTAATCTGAAAGAGTCTAACTTTAAATTTAATTTCATGAGTAGTTCCGGGTGTTTAAGCTATGTTGCGAAGATAAGTACTATTTCGAGTAAGATTTTGTTACAAGGCTACACTGTTTAATATTTTACTTCGAATGTATTTTTAATGATGCCTGTTTTTTTTCTGATAATGAGATAAGGTGCTTCAACTTCTGACACAAAATAAATATAGAGACAGGTCTCTCTATGAGGCCTGTGTTAGCAAGTCCACGGTCAATCTTCATAGGATTCTACGTTAAAGAGTTACCGTTGAAAGTACATGTAGGAATATTCAAGTATACCCTGCATTCCCCACTAATGGACTGAAGACTCACTCTCTTACTATTATTGTATAGAATCAAATTCTTCTAACTCGCACAGCTGGTGCTGCTGGGGAGTTTGATGTGACGATTTTTCATAATTACATGATTATATTGGCCTTGGAGTTTCCCTACGTGATCGAATCAGAAATGATGAGATCCGTAGGAAAACCAAGGTTACCAACATAGCCCGAAGAATTTCCAACTTAAGTGGCAGTGGGTAGGGCACATTGCTCGCAGAACAGATGGCCGATGGGGTCGGAAGGTTCTGGAGTGGCGACCGCGTACTGGAAGACGTAGCGTTGGAAGGCCTCCCTCAAGATGGACCGATGACCTGGTGAAGGCCGCAGGAATGCGTTGGATGCGAGAGACACAGAACAGGTCGAGGTGGCGGTGCTTGGGGGAGGCCTATGTCCAGCAGTGGACGTCTTTCGGCTGAAATGATGATGATGATGATGATGATTGGCCTTATTGATGAGGCTCTTCAGAAAGGTCCGGTGCGTAGTGCTCGCAACTGGCGAGCATGTATGACCAGATGTATAAACATATACGACGCAAGAGGAGTATGTAAATATCGTAGAACGTGGCCTTCTATAGTTTCTACCTACCCCCATGGGAAAAAAGGCGTGAGCTTACGTATGTATGTTTAAAAAAGTATGCGTTAGTAATAAAAGAGGGAAAAAAGTGAGAAAGTGTAATTCGTTAATTGCAATAATAACTATATATACCTTTAATTCTGCACTGTTTACTAACACTACATCATCATCATCATTATATCAGCCGAAAAACGTCCACTGCTGGACATAAAACTTCCTCAATTTAGGCGGTTTGCCATAATCGCCAAGCTTGGCAGGCGGGTTGGCGATGGCACCACGATGGTAAAATGCGTAAAGAATGTTGCTACCCATTCTCTAGTAAGTCCCTTAGTCCTCCTGTGACATCCACGTCCATTTACGTCCGACTCTAAACGGAATTAAAGAATAAAGACTAATTCTATACTAACACCACAGGAATAGACATAACATAAACAAGTCGGTTCAAAATTAACTATCTGCGATGACTTACGAGCGAATTGTACTTTGAAAGCGCGAAAGTCAACGACCGTCTGCGCTCTGAAGATGTTTACGTAATGTTTCTAATACTTTGATAATAAACTTACTGTATAACGTAGACATAACATCACGCTATATTTTCTCGAAGGATGGGGCAGAGGTCTGCCCAACAGGGCAAATGTGTATGTACCTACTATAGGTACACCTGTAGTAGGTGCAGCTACATTCCACCAATTTTGAAGAAGACACGATCTGGAAAAGGGAGAGGGAGGTGTTTCCCTGCAGTGGGACAGTACAGGCTAGATAGATAGATTATAAAAGAAATGTTGGGATTAAAAAGGTTCATGTTTTTTTCCTGATAATTTTGCGCCGATGACAACATTATCAACATTAAAGACACAATTCTGAGTCCATCAGGGGTAGACCGGTTATAAGTAGGAAACGTAATTGATTCTTTGATAGATAGTTGTTTGCAAAGCCTTATTGATATAGGATGGATATTTGCTTAACAACTTCTGTACGAGCTCTTGGGGATTTTATTTTATTTTATTTGAAAAAAAAAAAAACTATATAACATTACATCTATATATATAAAATTCAAAGTCCTGAGTGACTGACTGACTGACTGACTGACTGACTTATATATCAACGCACAGCCTAAACCGCTGGTCGTAGAGACATGAAATTCGAAGGGTGTGTTCTTTGTGAAGAGTAGGTATCCACTAAGAAAGTGTTTTTATAAATTCCACCCCTAAGAGAGTGAAATGGGCGGTTGAATTTTCTATGAAACTTTTTATTCTCTGGGTCGATTGACACAAAAATGGGTACACATACTCTTCAAGTATAATTATGTGACACGTGTATCACAATTTTTCAAAAATCATCCCCTTACTGAGTCAAATAGGGCTTCGAAAATCCTACGTGGAATGTTAGACGTGCGCATGGCGTGCGGGGCAGCCCGGGAAGCGCATTGTCGTCACCGGTGTCCAATCTCAACCAAGGTATCAAGAAGTATCAAATATGTAACTGATATTAATTTGAACTAACTAGCTTTTGTCCGCGACTTCGTCCGCGTAAATGTCGGTTATCGTGGACGGAGACGAAATCTCGGAATAAAAATAGGCCTTAGGGTTCAAACTTTACCTTTCGCAATTTTTTTTTTATATAAATTACTAGCTTCTGCCCGCGGCTTCGCCCGCGTGGATGTCGAAAAATATCCCACAGGAATGTACTACCGGGATTGAAAGTATCCTATGTGTTAATACAGGTAAACAATGTGTTATTCCATTGCTTGCTTTGTGTTATCCAAGGAGCAGCGCTCGGATTGATAAATGATTAATGTAGGATAATTAATCCTAAAACCTAACAATAGTGACGGAAATATATAACGGAATGGCAAATTACCTACTTGCATGACAAATTTGAAGGCAACTTTAAAGCGAAAATATAAATTCTCTTTATTCACTGGGAATTTCGAAAAAAAAATTGTTACCTAAATTATTCAAATGAAGATTTTACTTAACTTGCTGTTTTAATCTAAGACTATTTATTTTTTAGCCTATACTTAATATATATATCTCTAGTAAATATACTAATAGAGATACGTATAGTAAATATACGTATCTCTTTAAATACTACTCTAGAGGTTCTGCCCTCAGGTGCTAATACAACCAGGCTGCTAGATGGGCGCACTCTCGAGCAGGCCACGTAAAACTGGCCGTGCGAGAAGCAGTCCCCTCTAAGATCATATCCGGCTGTTTACAATGACTGTCCCCGAGACATATTAACTGTCATTGCTAAACATACCGTAAGGGGAATGCGGCCTTTTAAACTCGAATGGGTACTCCGACGGTATTAGTGGTATCTGCAGTATATAGTATACCGATTCACCTTGAGCACAGTCAGTAAATACAATGGCGTGGCCTCTACCACGTTATGATGTGAGGTTTACACACACAACCTGACCCCATTGCTCAATTTGCCCGGATTAAGATTTTGTAGTAGCATTACTGGAGCACCCACTTTGAGGATAAGTGTGTGAGACAACGACCAGATGGGTTGAATAAATTTAAGAGCTCCTTAGGATATAGCATCATCCTTATGAATTCGACACGTATGCATGTAATATAATTAGGAGAGATATTGTTTTGCCTGTGTTTATTTCATTGGTTTATTTTGAAGAGCTTCTGCCCGCGGGTTTACCCGCGTGGCATACAAGAAATAAATGACTCTTTTTTGTTTTAGAAACAAACATACGCGCTCTCACTACCTCTCAATTTAATATATGAACTGACAATATTCCAAACAAATCAAATAGGACGAATTTCTCCGTAAAATAAACTAATTTCTGCGATGAGATTAGTATAGTTTTAATAAAACTCAAAGCGTATGTGAAAAGATTTATTTCAGAGACAATCAGAAGTGGATAATAAACAATTAATATTTTTTACTACGAAATACTGTGCCTACCGCAGAATTTCTTTGTAAACAATACTTTTTGTTTTTACTTCAGGTTCTAGAATCACCAGGGTGCTCCGTGAGCGTACTCTTGACCAGGCCACGTATAACTGACCGTGTAAAAATCAGTTCTCCCTTAAGTCTACCCCTGTTAAATGAAGTGTTTTGACTTGAGATTTATTTATGGTCTTGTCAAAGCAGACTTTGAGGGGAAACTGTACACTTTTGAACTCGAAGGGGTAGTTCGATAGCGTTAGAAGAATCCTCGGAATAAACACCGACTCCTCTAAGAAAAAACGTGTCAGTATAGTTGCCTCGATAACATTTCGTTCCAATATTTTATCTCACAACCTGGTGTCTTTGCATAATTTTGGCGGGTTTAAATTACGCAGCAACATTAATGGGCGCCAACTCTAAATTTTTATACCTACATATGTGAGTTGAGAGACCGAGAGGCTTCAATGTGTTAAGAAACTAAACCGGGTAATATATGGTGTCATCATTGTTTATCACTCGAGTCCACTGATTTATAATTATTTTCAACTCCTTCGAACGATCTCAAAAGAATTTAATTGATGATTGTGGCTTGGTTGTTATGTTTTACTTTAATGCATAAACCAAATCGCACTATTGCTCACTGAACGTACAGATTTATATGTTAGTGCGTAAAATATTATAGTAGGTATGTGCCCAATTCGTTTTTACTTATAAATTTGCATAGGTACCTATCTATTAAAACATGGTTAGTGTAGTTATTCAATTTTATCTAATACAGAAACAAATTTTTACATTTACTTACTTCATCATTATCTGCCTATCCTTTTCCCAACTATGTTGGGGTTCGGTTTCCAGTCTTACCGGATGCAGCTGAGTACCAGTATTTTACATGGAGCGACTACCTACCTGACCTTCACAACCCAGTTAATGGGTCATACGATACCCCTTGGTAAGACTGGTTGTCAGACTTTCGGGCTTCCGGCAACCATTGACGGTCTAAGATCTACGAAAGACAGCCGGGATCAACGGCTTAACGTGCTTTTCGAGGGACAGAAGGGTCTTATTATGTAAAGATGGTCATCCATCCACGGACCAACCGCGGTAAGCATAGCTTAACCTGAACGATCGACCCGTGCGGCTGTTATAATTTGCAAAATCCCTACTAATACATATTAAGTTTGTTTGTTACGCTTTCACGCGAAACCTACTTAACCGATCATCATGAAACTTTGTACACATATTCTTAGGGGTATTAGAAGTAACATAATTTATATTAAAAAAAAAAATTGCGAAAGATAAAGTTTGAACCCTAAGGCCTATTTTTATTCCGAGATTTCGTCTCTAGTTACTTCTAATACCTCTAAGAGAGATATTAGAAGTAACATAATTTATATGAAAAAAAAAATTGCGAAAGATAAAGTTTGAACCCTAAGGCCTATTTTTATTCCGAGATTTCGTCTCCGTCCACGATAACCGACATTTACGCGGATGAAGTCGCGGACAAAAGCTAGTTAGTTCAAATTAATATTAGTTACATATTTGATACTTCTTGATACCTTGGTTGAGATTGGACACCGGTGACGACAATGCGCTTCCCGGGCTGCCCCGCACGCCATGCGCACGTCTAACATTCCACGTAGGATTTTCGAAGCCCTATTTGACTCAGTAAGGGGATGATTTTTGAAAAATTGTGATACACGTGTCACATAATTATACTTGAAGAGTATGTGTACCCATTTTTGTGTCAATCGACCCAGAGAATAAAAAGTTTCATAGAAAATTCAACCCGCCATTTCACCCTCTTAGGGGTGGAATTTATAAAAACTCTTTCTTAGTGGATACCCACTCTTCACAAAAAACACACCTTCCAAATTTCATGTCTCTACGACCAGCGGCTTAGGCTGTGCGTTGATATATAAGTCAGTCAGTCAGTCAGTCAGTCAGTCAGTCACTCAGGACTTTGAATTTTATTTATACCTACATATGTGAGTTGAGAGACTGAGATCCTTTAATGTGTTAAGAAACTAAACCGGGTAATATTTATGGTGTCATCATTGTTTATCACTCGAGTCCACTGATTTATAATTATTTTCAACTCCTTCGAACGATCTCAAAAGAATTTAATTAATGATTGTGGCTTGGTTGTTATGTTTTACTTTAATGCATAAACCAAATCGCACTATTGCTCACTGAACGTACAGATTTATATGTTAGTGCGTAAAATATTATAGTAGGTATGTGCCCAATTCGTTTTTACTTATAAATTTGCATAGGTACCTATCTATTAAAACATGGTTAGTGTAGTTATTCAATTTTATCTAATACAGAAACAAACGCGTTTTTTTACATTTACTTACTTCATCATTATCTGCCTATCCTTTTCCCAACTATGTTGGGGTTCGGTTTCCAGTCTTACCGGATGCAGCTGAGTACCAATATTTTACATGGAGCGACTACCTACCTGACCTTCACAACCCAGTTAATGGGTAATACGATACCCCTTGGTAAGACTGGTTGTCAGACTTTCGGGCTTCCGGCAACCCGTATTGACGGTCTAAGATCTACGAAAGACAGCCGGGATCAACGGCTTAACGTGCTTTTCGAGGGACAGAAGGGTCTTATTATGTAAAGATGGTCACCCATCCACGGACCAACCGCGGTAAGCGTAGCTTAACCTGAATGATCGACCCGTGCGGCTGTTATAATTTGTAAAATCCCTACTAATACATATTAAGTTTGTTTGTTACGCTTTCACGCGAAACCTACTTAACCTTTCATCATGAAACTTTGTACACATATTCTTAGAGGTATTAGAAGTAACATAATTTATATAAAAAAAAAATTGCGAAAGATAAAGTTTGAACCCTAAGGCCTATTTTTATTCCGAGATTTCGTCTCCGTCCACGATAACCGACATTTACGCGGACGAAGTCGCGGACATAAGCTAGTTAGTTCAAATTAATATCAGTTACATATTTGATACTTCTTGATACCTTGGCATTCTACGTAGGATTTTCGAAGCCCTATTTGACTCAGTAAGGGGATGATTTTTGAAAAATTGTGATACACGTGTCACATAATTATACTTGAAGAGTATGTGTACCCATTTTTGTGTCAATCGGCCCAGAGAATAAAAAGTTTCATAGAAAATTCAACCGCCCATTTCACTCGCTTAGGGGTGGAATTTATAAAAACACTTTCTTAGTGGATACCTACTCTTCACAAAGAACACACCCTTCGAATTTCATGTCTCTACGACCAGCGGTTTAGGCTGTGCGTTGATATATAAGTCAGTCAGTCAGTCAGTCAGTCAGTCACTCAGGACTTTGAATTTTATATATATAGATTGAGAGGTAGTGAGAGCGCGTATGTTTGTTTCTAAAACAAAAAAGAGTCATTTATTTCTTGTATGCCACGCGGGTAAACCCGCGGGCAGAAGCTCTTCAAAATAAACCAATGAAATAAACACAGGCAAAACAACATCTCTTCTAATTATATTACATGCATACGTGTCGGATTCATAAGGATGATGCTATATCCTAAGGAGCTCTTAAATTTATTCAACCCATCTGGTCGTTGTCTCACACACTTATCCTCAAAGTGGGTGCTCCAGTAATGCTACTACAAAATCTTAATCCGGGCAAATTGAGCAATGGGGTCAGGTTGTGTGTGAAAACCTCACATCATAACGTGGTAGAGGCCACGCCATTGTATTTACTGACTGTGCTCAAGGTGAATCGGTATACTATATACTGCAGATACCACTAATACCGTCGGAGTACCCATTCGAGTTTAAAAGGCCGCATTCCCCTTACGGTATGTTTAGCAATGACAGTTAATATGTCTCGGGGACAGTCATTGTAAACAGCCGGATATGATCTTAGAGGGGACTGCTTCTCGCACGGCCAGTTTTACGTGGCCTGCTCGAGAGTGCGCCCATCTAGCAGCCTGGTTGTATTAGCACCTGAGGGCAGAACCTCTAGAGTAGTATTTAAAGAGATACGTATATTTACTATACGTATCTCTATTAGTATATTTACTAGAGATATATATATTAAGTATAGGCTAAAAAATAAATAGTCTTAGATTAAAACAGCAAGTTAAGTAAAATCTTCATTTGAATAATTTAGGTAACAATTTTATTTCGAAATTCCCAGGGAATAAAGAGAATTTATATTTTCGCTTTAAAGTTGCCTTCAAATTTGTCATGCAAGTAGGTAATTTGCCATTCCGTTATATATTTCCGTCACTATTGTTAGGTTTTAGGATTAATTATCCTACATTAATCATTTATCAATCCGAGCGCTGCTCCTTGGATAACACAAAGCAAGCAATGGAATAACACATTGTTTACCTGTATTAACACATAGGATACTTTCAATCCCGGTAGTACATTCCTGTGGGATATTTTTCGACATCCACGCGGGCGAAGCCGCGGGCAGAAGCTAGTAAGACATATAAAAGTAAGTTATGAGTAAATTAAATATGACATAGGTACTTTAGGCGTTTTAGTTCTCAGAGTGTTGTATCATAATTACAATATGGCACACAAGCTGTTGTAACGGAATACTTCATCGCCTAATTGTATCAACATTGCAATATTTTCTCGACGCCTTACAATAATATAAGAGCAACAACTTTTGTTTCGAACGCTTGCAGCAATTGAAGTTGGCCAGGCGTTTTTACTTACAAAGCGATATCTCAAAATATTATCGAGACGATTCGCCCCGATTCGGTGCCAAAAGCCAATAGAATCGTATATCGGAAGTCGCTGGGATCGCTCATAAAAATGCCGTTTTGAAAGTAATTTTAAATGATAAATGATCTGGTACATTATTTATGTCTGGATTTTGGACTTTTAGGCCTCCCCCACATTAGGCGTGCGCGATCCTCGGGCGTGTGAGTAGCGCGCCGCGTGAGCGTCGCGTTTAGCTGCGCTGCGCGCGGCGCGCTCGCGGCGCTCGCCTTGGCGTTTAACCCCCTTCAGTCAAGTCAGTCACAATTTGGACAATTTTTGTTTCAAAATCCACACTATCCACACTAATATTATAAATGCAAAGTAACTCTATAAATGCAAAGTAACTCTGTCTGTCTGTCTGCCTGTCTCGCTTTCCTGCTAAAACTACTGAACCGATTTAAATGAAATTTGGTACTCAGATAGTTTAGAGCCTGAGAATGGACATAGGCTACTTTTTATTCCGTGACTTTGTCTGCGTCCGCGATAAACGACATTTACGCAGAAGAAGTCGCGGGCAGAAGCTAGTCTTTTATAAATAAAGTGCTGATTTCTTCCCACACCTTTTTTTTGCAATACCATCACTATACTCCTTTGTAGTCATGTCCCATATCGCAGGACGATTCTGTATTTCTAGGATAAAGCTTTCGATATTAATTTCACTCGTGACTCTATTTTTAACGTGTGTCAACACAACACTGCTCACCATGTGACTGACCGAAACAGTAGCAATATACAACAAGTTACCAGAATCCATAAGGACAGAGAAAAAAAGCCATCTATTTACTAATAAATTAAAAAAGCTGCTGTTAAGCAAATGTTATTATAGCGACAACGAAATTTTAAATGATAAATCCCTGAAATTAGTTTAGAAAAGTCCAAAGCATGTATTTCATCTATTTTTAATTACTATTTTAGAATAAGTTACATTATAAGATAATCAATAGGTCCTCGTCTCTACCTACTGTGTTTTCCTTTGCTGTGCCCGACAGGGTCCACAATTGTTTCTAAATAAAATGTTTTACCACCTTAGCATATACATTGTGGAATGCAATAAAGTATTGAGTATTGAGTATTGTAGCGGGCGAAGGGGTAAGAACGCGACTCGAGCGCCGCGTGCGCGCCGCGAGCGCGCCGCAGGGCAGCTAAACGCGACGCTCACGCGGCGCGCTCGCGACGCGCTCGCGGCGCTCGCGCTACTCACACGCCCGAGGATCGCGCACGCCTAATGTGGGGTCAGCCTTAGCTGTTTAAAGAGTAAGCTGAAATTGAAATATATAATATTTTATGCTCAGACGGTGCTTTTAAATGTATGCCAAAATGAAACGTCATTTCAAATTAAATTGGGCTGAGAATCAGCATTTTTCGAACGTCAAACTTATATAAAATAGCCCCCAAAAGGTTGGCCTTCACCAATTCCTAGTGCTTTAGCTAGTAAAAGAAGTCTGTCTTTAGTAGATCTCAGACAGTCTTTACGGGTCGTCAGAAGCCCGAAAGTCTGACAACCAGTCCTGACCAAAGGGTATCGTATAACCCACTAACCGGGTTGTGGTGGGCAGATAAGCAGTCGCTCCATGTAAAATACTGGTACTCAGTTACAGCCGGCTAGACTGCAAGTCGACCCCGACATAGTTGGGAAAAGGGTAGGCAGAAGATGATGATAGCTAGGAAAAGAAATGAAGCAACAAACACCCCACCAGCTCAGTATCACAGCATCTATGACAGTTTGGGGAACTGTAGTTAGGGAGCACATAAACTCGGTTCCTTCCAGTTTGAAAGTTAGTTTATTACCATTTTATCATTAGAGGCATGTTCCGGAGTTTATCACTGCACTATTAAATAAAAGGCTCAAGCGTGGAGTATGAAGCGAGCAAGTGTATCTCTTGGTCTTGTTATTTGTCTGTTTGTCGTTTCTGTGGTCTTTAATTATTGAGAAGATCTCTCTAGTTGGTGTGAAAACTCAACCGACAAAAACCTGCACTCTCTTCTGATCTGACAGTTTCTTCTGCCTTCCTATTGGTTCCTACATCTGACAGCGCGCGAACTGTCCGTACAACAGTATTCTAAACGTAGCGTTTACTGTTGTCTCTGCCTACAGCCACTGTAAGAAGGCGTTATTTTAATATGTAATACCTATATGTCACGTTTGAAAATGTTCATCATAATCAGCCTATACCATTCCCACAGTTGGGACACAGGCCTCCTCTCGGTGAGAGGTACCTATTGGACCGTAATCTACCACGCGGGCCTAGTGCGGGATGTCTTCCAATTTCTGGATCTAGGATATGCCTAGCGATGATCGCCGACTGGATTGTCTATATGTCCGATAATGTTGCAGCAGACATGTTTCTATATTGTAAGTGTTCTTTTTTTGTTTTTGTCTGTGTTCGTTATCATGTCTGTATCCTTTTAGTATCTATTTGCCTGTATATGAGTCCTGTGACTTGAATTAAACTTATTTTATCTTTTTTATTTATGCCGGTTTCCTCACGCTGTTTTCCTTCACCGTTTTGAGAGCAGTGGTGATGAAATTATTTACACAAAGTAAAGCGCCAGCCTGGGTTCGAACCCATGACCTACAAGTCGTAAGATGGGGCCGATACCACTGTGCCACCACTGCTCGCCCTGCAAAATGTTAATTTAATCTGATTAATTTTAGTTTTTTTCGAAAATGATAGGAGTATGGTAATTTATTTGTATTTGCCGATTAACACCAAAATCATTGAAGAACTAAATAACTACTTACCTGTCTATCAATAACAGACCAGTTCAAAAAAAGGCTTACAAAATATACATTTCTAATTTGACCGGCCTACAAAAATTGATTCCAAAATCTTAGACACGACGTCATTTGCCCCGGAGAGTGTGAAGTATACCTCCGGAAGCCTGTAAGTGTCAGTCCACACCGTATCGACTCCTGGACAGGAAATGAACGGAGATAAGTACGTTGCACGCGCCCATAAATATTGTTTTATTGTCTTCGTGTCGGTTAAAGTGTGCTGTGTTTGTCCAATTTCCTTTCTATCCCATTTTGTGAGAAAGACATGGTGTAGTGTTAGAATTATTTTGGTTACATATAGACCCTTTTTGACCCTTTTACTTGGCTTTAGCTGAAAAAATACAAAAATCGGTCAAGTGTTTCACGAGGCAAAAAAAAACGTCGAAGAAGCACGTTTCTTGTATGGAGACCCCTTTAATTTTTAACTTGGTTTTATTATTTGTTACAGCGGCAACCGAAGTACACATTCTGTGAAGACTTCAACTGTTCCACTCACAGACAGACAGACAGACAGCGGAGGCTTAGTAATACGATCCCGTAGGTTACTCTTCTGGTACGGAAACCTAAAAACTACTTAGTTTTCTCATAGAGCTAAGTAGTTTTAAGAAAATATTTGTACGTAGGAATCTTTTAAAATGCACGACATAGATTCCTAGATAGAACACTCGCCACATGAAATTCTTACCAATCAAATCAACGTCAAAGTGCGTTCTATGAATCTCGCTCTTAATATTATAATTTTTTAGTAGTGTAGAATTGGGGGTTCTGCATCACTTGCTCGCTGCGCTCGACAAGTGATGCAGAATCCCCAATTATATTTACGGTCAACGATACAATTTGCAATGCAGATTGAATATTGTATTTCATTGTACCGCGCGTTGTCGAACTGGAACTAGCTGTGGAACAACATTATCTAAACAACAATATCAAGTTCGATCGCTGAGCATCGTTACATCGAAACGACGTGATGCGCATCTTGTACTAATGATTGTCGGCCTCATACAGCGTATCGCGCACTCCTACCTGTACGAAGTGTGACGACTGTTCATATTAAACAGATTGAACTATGGTTGTATAGTCGCTTATTTGATTAATCGAAATGAATGACGATAGTGTGGCGAACATTCATAGGTAGAACAATGCAGTGCGACTGAATTATCAGTTTGTCAATTTAATTGTACTAGACGATAGACAGTAATGATTGATTCTGCTGAGTTTTATCTAAATCAATGCATACGTACGACTGTTTTATCTGTTTATCGTGTGTTTATTATTGAAGTATCTATGGAACATTACCTACTTAATACAGTAAATTATATTATTAGTATTCTCTTTCACTTTTGATAATTTTATAAAAGAATTTAAAAATAGTGAAAAACAAAACCCAGACCGAAACAAATACTTATTTGTTCCGTGCGGGAATTGAACCCGCGACACTCGACGAGTACTTGTGATGAGTAGAGTTCTTAACCTATGCGCCAAACGTGTCGTCAGAGGTTAGATAAAATACTGGACCACCATCCACACAAAACACGAATACGTTATTTTGAATAACATTTTTATTTGGAAGTAATTACTGAACAATTATAATTATACAAGCGATGATTGGGTATTTTAAATGTAATGCACTTAATTGTAGCTGACAACGTATGAATACGTTATTATAAGAGAAAGGATTTTCCCCGTTTCTTCGTTCGCCTGGAAGTCGTACATACTAAATAAACTTTAATAAGCTTCAAACGATAAAACGAAATTCTCGTAAACAGGTTCTGTTTAACCTTTTAATTTCGTAAAATATAATTACACTTTTAGGGATTTCTAATAAAATATTTTGGAGTTCAATTTATATTAGTCATACTCATTGTTAATATGAAAGACCCGCTATGGGTGGTCTCTAGAATTTCATAACGGAGGGACCCATTTGAATGCAAGTACATACGATTACCTTATAAAAATTTCGTCTCAGTTTTCAGCGACAGCGCGGCGCCATCTAATACATTCTCCTAAAATGGTAAGTTAGGGCAACGTTACAATTGAGTATGAATGATGAATAAGAAATAAGTAATTATGAATCTTATGCGTAGTACGCATGGGGATTAAAATTGTATGTCAATATTTACGTCTAATTTTAAATAAACTATAACTAACAACCATTCCTTATGTGTGTATACCGTTTTACAATTGATGGTTATAAAATCAGTGTCATCTAGAGATAATCTCCCACAATATTTTTAGCAGTGCGTTCTGCAGTGCTCCGTATAACTTAACATCGTTACGTTTAACAATTAAAAACTGTAAGTATGTACGTATCACTTTAACTATTTTTCTATTATCAGCGTGTGTGTTTGTGTTTGTCTGAGTGTTTTTATTAGTAAGTTGAGAGGTTGCTGTTGAGAGTGAGTATACGACTTCGATTCCCTTGCAGAAAAAATAGCTTGGCGTGACAGGAATCTAATTTAAAGTATTATGAATGGACTGGATGATAATATTTGAAACTAAATGGTTAAATGTTCGTAAGTAAACCTGTTTTACAAATGTTATATTTTTTGTTTTGTTTTCAGGTTTCCCAATCCATTTGACTCCGACGCTGAAGTGATCCCTATATCGCAAAAGAAGAAGCCAATTAAGCCTAAACCTAAAGCAAAAGGAAAAAGTAAAAAACCACTCCAAGAACAGCTGGATGGTAGTGGGTCTGAATCAGAGGTTGACCCTCCGATTGCATCTACTTCAGCGTCTATATCGGCTAAAAAGAAACGAAAACGCTGCATCTTCCCAGATTCCGAGGTAAGTTGAGATAAAATTGTGATTTAGTTATTATATTTGACAGTCCGGTTGACCCAATGGCTGAGCGGTTGGCTGCTGTGTTGCTTATTGCGGGTTCGATTCCCAAACGGCACAAATATTTGTGTGGTCTACAAACAGTTGTTCCAGGTCCGGCTGTTTAAATGTTTATAAACGGATTCGCGACACAGGAAAAATTCTAAATGTGGGGAGAGAGAAAAACATGTTTAGTAGTTAGTGGTGTTAAGATAGTTACTGATAATTATAAAATCCTGGGTTTCGATTCTCAGATTGACCAAGTGTAGATAATTGTGTCAACTTTGAATAATTTTATAAGTAAGTAGTACCTAGCAGCATTGAGTCTAACTATTCGAAAAATACAGGTGTGATATTTATATGTTGTTTTAAATGAAAGTTAACGTTTATTTAATAATTCATGATTTGGTAGTAGATTTGTACTGTTTACAATTTCTAAGGTGTAAAAGATTTCATTCGAATGTTTGAGACCGACATAAATCGATGAAGATTATGGAAGCCTCAAGATATTGTTGTATTACTATTGTGATGATATATAATAATACCAGAGGGCTGGTGATCATTATGAATCAGCAGATTATAATGATGATATAATAATGAATTATTTTTTCTTTGTTTCCAGGATGAAGAGCAACGCGAACCGATTCGGGCGTCGAAACTGAAGAACTACCTAACGCGTCGAGTCGGTTCTGGTTATACCATGCAAAGCAACCCCACAAAGTGCGGAGAATATTATGTTGAGGTCCGCATATCAAATAGTCAGGAGTTAGAGGGCGTAACAACCACCGACCGTTGGAAACATTCACTGGTTTGTTTCAAAACAGCGGTAAATGACGTAAGCCCAACTTGGAAGGCGGTAACTCAGTTGGTTGCAACAGTTAAAGAGGATTACGCCTCTATCCAACCAATTCTGTACCCCCAAAACCTTTTTTAATCCTCTTATTATTTTGTTTTTTTTTTTCGTAAAGTTTAACTCATTACTTAACTTTTATTAAATTGTTTAACTTTATACATAATTAATATTTTAGTATTAAACTTGGTTTAAGCCTTTATAATATTGGGCATAATATACATAGGTACTTTAGTATGCTCTTAATTTTATTTTTTTATTTGAGTAGGTGTCTACTAACCATATCACTTATATTTTTGCATTGTTCTCTTACAGAGTCTACTTAGTAGATCAAAACAAAAATCTAAATAAAAATCTAAAATTGAAAACAATACAATATAAAATTTATAAAAATATTATTCTCATTAATACAATTTTACTACGAAAATAGAAATAAAGCTTTTTTAAAATAATTTAAAATGGTTTTCTGTCAAACTTGTAATATTAAGGTTCATAATTATTCTTTCTTTTTTAATCCTCTTATTATTTTGTTTTATTTTCGTAAAGTTTAACTCATTACTTAACTTTTATTAAATTGTGTAACTTTATACATAACTAATATTTTAGTATTAAACTTGGTTTAAGCCTTTATAATATTGGGCACAATATACATAGGTACTTTAGTATGCTCTTCATTTATTTTTTTATTTGAGTATGTGTCTACTAACCATGTCACTTAAATTTTTGTATTGTTCTCTTACAGAGTCTACTTAGTAGATCAAAACAAAAACCTAAATAAAAATCTAAAATTGAAAACAATACAATATAAAATTTATAAAATATTATTCTCATTAATACAATTTTACTACGAAAATAGAAATAAAGCATTTTTAAAATTATTTAAAATGGTTTTCTGTCAAACTTGTAATATTAACGTTCATAATTATTCTTCTCACAAAAAAACCAACATTCATAAATCTAATAACCTCATAAAAACTCAATTTGAAAATGTCTGTATAATAGCTTGTGCTTTTAAAAACAAAATAATCAGTTACAAAATAAATCCTCAAAGTTTTACTATTACACCTGAAAAGTTCTTAAATGAAACTTCAGACACATGTTGCTATCTAATTAAAGAATTATTAAAACAACACGTTTCTTTGAAAGTCAATTTCGAACTATTTATTTTGTACACGCTACCTAAAAATGATGAAATTAGTCTTAAATCTTTTAACACAAGATATGTAATTATCCTTCAAAGCACAGATATAATATCCATTTATCATGCATTTGCAGAAAAAATCTTAAATAAATGTTCCGAGTTCGAACTAAGTGAGTCAGGCTGGACAATTGAATCGATAAGTCATTTAGAAATTAATTTAGTTAAATACAGTCCTTTGAGAGCAGGTTCTTATTTAGAATTACCTAAACGAATTCAAAATACGAAATCATGCCTAAACATAGTCAATAAAGATAATCATTGTTTTCTTTGGAGCATTATAGCATATTTGTACCCAGCAAAAAATAACCCCAATAGAGTTACATCATATTGTCATTATTCTAAAGTGTTAAACATTACAAACATGACATTTCCACCCAGTTTAGACGATATAAAATTATTTGAAGACTTAAATCCAAACATAAGTGTTAATGTTTATGGTTTGGAACAGAATTATTATGTAACCGGGCCTTTATATAAAACTTTAAAGAGAAAACTTTATCATGTAAATTTGCTTTATTTCAATAACAACGGTAAAAGTCATTTTTGCTTGATTAAATGTTTTAGTAAGCTTGTACACAGACAACTTACAAAACATAAGTCTAAGATATATTTATGTGATGAATGTTTTTTGTATTTTGATTCACCAGAAAAACTATGTAATCATAGCTGTGCAAGAGTTCAAACTATACTTCCAGAAGAAAACTCAAAACTTTGTTTTTCAAATTTGAATAGAACTCAAAGAGTTCCAATTGTTATCTACGGTGATTTTGAAAGTCTATTACATGAGTATTCAGACAAAAATAAATCCACATGTATAGAAAATATACAAGTCCATACGGCAAGTTGTTATGGATATTACATTTTTTGTCAGTCTAAACCTGAATTAAATGAGTTTAGATCATATAGGGGGCCAGACTGCTCGAAAAAGTTCGTTAAATCTATTAGTCAGGATGTAATAAGACTTCATAGACTAATTTCAGAGATAAAACCCATGATAATTAGCAACGATCAACAAATGTCTTTAAACAACGCTAAACAATGTCACTTATGTAAAAAATCATTTTCTGATACTGACCTTGTTGTCGCTGATCATGATCATTTCACAGGAATGTATAGAGGACCAGCACACAATACATGTAATTTAAATGCAAAATCTTGTCCATTCATACCGATAATATTTCATAATCTGTCTGGTTATGATTGTCATTTGTTTATAAAAGAACTTTCAGCTCTTTGCGGTCGTATAAATCTTATTCCCAGAAACAAAGAAAAATATATTTCTTTCACAAAATTCGTCCCGATTGATAAAACAAATGTAGCTCAGTTAAAATTTATCGATTCTTTTAATTTTTTAAGTTCAAGTCTAGATAATTTAATAAAAACGATGAAAACGGAAGATTTTCAAAACTTGCGAAAGTTTTTTAATGATGATTATTTGTTTAATTTAGTTTGCAAGAAGGGTGTATACTGTTATGATTTCATAGATTCATGGGATCGTTATAAAGATACGAAATTGCCTGATTCATCGAAATTTTATAATAAACTGACATCTCAATCTATTTCGGATGAAGATTATAATCATGCATTAAAAGTCTGGAATGCATTTGATATTTCTAATTTAGGGGAGTACACAGACTTATATTTGAAATGCGATGTCCTACTTTTATGTGACGTTTTTGAAAAGTTTAGAACAATGAGTTTAAAGTATTATAACCTTGATCCTTGTTATTATGTATCGTCTCCCTCGCTGAGTTGGGATGCAATGTTATTATATACTAAAATTAATTTAGACTTAATTTCAGATATTGATATGTACCAAATGTTAGAACAAGGTATAAGGGGGGGCCTTGCCCAGTGTTCTTTAAGATATGCGAAGGCAAATAATAAATATCTTCCAAATTATAACAATAAGGAACCTGACAGCTATTTAATTTATCTTGATTGTGTAAATTTATATGGTCATGCCATGATGCAACCGCTTCCTACTCGAAACTTTAGGTTCTTAAATGAAGATGAAATAAATAATTTTAATGTAATGTATATTTTAAATGACAGTGATACAGGATTTATTTTAGAAGTTGACTTATGTTATCCTTATAAAATTCACGATTCTCATTCAGATTTACCATTTGCCGTTGAAAAATTCGCTCCACCAGGTAGTAAAAATGTTAAACTAATTGCTAATCTGTATGATAAACATAAATATATCATTCACTATGTTCATCTAAAAGAATGTATACAAAATGGTCTTACTTTGCTAAAGATATATAGAATACTAGCATTTGAACAAACTTCATTTTTGGCTCCATACATCTTGTTGAATACTGCTCTTAGACAGAGAGCGGTTTCCGATTTTGAAAGAGACTTTTTTAAAAAACAAAACAACTCTATTTTTGGAAAAACTATCGAAAACAAAAGAAAACAAGTCGATGTAAAACTGGTTAATGTATGGAAAGATATTCATAATAAAACTAACAAAACTTGCGGGGCTGAAAAATATGTGAGTGCACCAAATTTCAAAAGTTTATCTGTGTTTTCTGATACTTTAGTAGCAATCCAGTTACAACAAACGAAAATTGTTCTTGATAAACCAATTTATATTGGTTTTTCAATATTGGAATTGGCTAAGAGTCATTTGTATCGTTTTCATTACTCAGTGATGAAACGTTTATACGATAATAATATTCAACTTTGTTATACTGACACTGATAGCCTTTTGTATTTACTGTATACAGAAGATTTCTATGAGGACATGAAAAATAATATAAAATACTTTGATACGAGCAACTTCGAAAATGGAAATCAATTTAATATACCTAAAGTAAATTGTAAAATACCAGGTTTTTTTAAGGATGAAATGGGTGGTGATTTAATATCCGAGTTTGTAGGTTTAAGAGCGAAATTGTATTGTATAGACTCTCTAAGTTCTTCAATTATCAAAGCAAAAGGTATAAAAAAATCAGCTGTGAAAAAACTCGATATTAAGAAATATAAACGAGCTTTATGGTACAATGAATGCCTAAGAGATGACATGTGTATTATAAAGTCGAAGAATCATAAGATTTTTACTCAGAAGATTAATAAGCTGGTTCTAAGTAGGAATGATGATAAGCGACAAATCATGGAAGATGGTTGTAAAACTTTGCCATGGGGGCATCATAAAACAGTGTTTTAATTAATTGCTGTATAAGATGACAATGCATTAATTTAAGGTGTCTATTTAAGTAAAAATAAATAAAGTTAAATGTATTGGAATATTATAATACAAAATAAATGATTTGTAATCAAATAAATGTGTTTAAATGTGATATTCTTTACCTACTTCCTATTTAAACAAATGAAACTCCAGAATAGGTGATAGTTATAACATTTATTTAATTTTAACAGAAATGTAATGCTTAAAATTATTTTACAACATAATGATTTAATAGAACATTTACAGTCGATTATACATGTTTAAAAAATAATAAAATAAAAACAATCATATCTCGAAACAGTAATAAAACAATAGTAACAAAATATAATTAATTATATTTAAGTAAGATTATTTTATTGCTTCTAACACTATATGAGTCTCATTGTTACTCGAAATAAAGAATTTTAAATACAGATAATTTATTTCGTTTGTTTAATCTTACATACTTCTTTATTACATTTTTAAATATTTTTATAAAAGAAAATACAATTTATAATTATTATTTTGTTTATTTATTTTTACATACTTATTTATTACATTTTAAATATAATAATTATATTACATACGGTATAATAATTACGGACTTATTAACTCAAGTATACTTTTTTTTAGTACAAACTATAACTATTTAAATTTAATATACTATACCTACTACTTCTTATTTATAATAAGTAGTAAAAAAAACATCATAACATTTATTTAATTTTCACTCAATCATAATATTTATTTAATTTTAACATAAATGTAATCTTTTTAATTGTTTTACATCATATTGATTTTATGGAACATTTACAGTTGACTATACATGTTTAAAAAAATAATATAACAAAAATATCGAAATAATAATATTACAATAAGTAACAAAATAATATAATAATAATTGGCTAATTAACTCAAGTATACATTTTTTGACAGTACAAACTACAAACTAAAACTGCTCAGTGTCACTTAACTTTTTCCCAATTTTTTTAATGAGGATCTCTGCTGCTTCCATCACTTCGTCATAAGGTTCACGCACCACATATTGTACACTTATACATGCATTGTCACTATCACTATAATAGTTTTCATTTTTAGAGCCTTTAAGTTTATGCACTTCTAATTTAATTAGATGACCAGGACCGCTTCCCTCTCGGCGAGCAATGTATGATGTTGGTGATGATCCTAATGGGCATTTTCTTTTTTTTGAAGGCTTTTTAGAAGTGTGTGCTTGATTATTTCCACTGATAAGCTTTTCAATATTAGCACTCTGTTTTAATCCCTCAAAATATGGCTCGTAATTACCCTGGGAGTAAAAAAATGAGCTCATAACAGGATTGTCATTGACAACATCAGAGTTCCACTGTAAAATAAAAAATAAATTAGCATATCAAAAATAATTACAGCATGAGAAAAAAAATGTACCTACTCCTAAATAATATAAAAACATTGAGTACCTCGCGGAATCTAGGTTGTTCCTGTTCTACTGAAATTACATTTTCATTGTCCAAAATGCTGGGGCTGCAGGATGGTGATGGTGCTTGAGACATTATTCTGAAAGAAAAAGAAACTATTTACAAATAAACACTAAACCAATATTTCAATTATTATTTTGTTTAATTGGTTATTTCAAACACTTACCTTTAAGACTGAAAATATTATTTAAATCGCGAACAACAGCGTAAGGTCCTACTTCGATCAGCTACTACAATGAAGTGCAATGTTTAATTACTTTGACATACCTAGAAGATATTCTCCTTTGAGTTATTCATTAGTCACAAATGCAGGTAACACGAGAACATAATCTTTATAACGATGCAGGTTCAAACCTGTTGTTTGAACACTGTGCTCACATATTCATATATAAAGGATAGTAAGTAATGAAAACAAATAATAGACAAGATGAAGTTGATCAAACAACCCATATCCCTGAACGTTAATAATATTAATTTCAAAGACTCAGTTCATCAGATAAGACACAGTGCTTTATTGCCTAATACGATTCGTTGTATAATATGTGGACCTTCAAACTGTGGCAAAACAAACGTTATGATCAGTTTATTGTTACATGAGAATGGTCTCAAATTTCAAAATCTTTATCTTTATTCGAAAACTACGTTCCAACCGAAATATCGTTTCTTATGTGAAGTATTAAGAAAAGTACCTCAGATTAACTTCAATGAATTCAGTGACAATAAAGAAGTCATATCACCCAGTGAAGCTTTACCAAATTCTGTATTTATATTTGATGATGTTGTATGTGAAAAACAAATAAATATCCGTAATTACTTCTCTATGGGTAGACATAAACTAATTGATTGCTTTTACTTATCGCAAACCTACTCAAAAATTCCAAAACAGTTGCTACGTGATAACGCTAATTTTCTTATAATATTTAAACAAGATGATGTAAACTTAAAGCATATCTATGCAGAACATGTCAACTCTGATCTATCATGGAATCAGTTCAAAGATATTTGTAAAACGGTTTGGAGTTATCCATATCAATTTCTTCTTATTAACAAAGAGTCACCATTAAATAATGGAAGGTACAGGCAGAATTTTGATACTTATTTAAAATTTGACTGAAGGTATTTATATATAAGTAAATAACATACAAAAACAAAATTAGTATCGTTTGTTCCTCAGTTGCACTCAGTTGTTACAACATGGAGAAAAATATTAAAAGAGAATTAATGAAGTCTGTAGACTCTATAAAGAATAAAATTAAACAAATGAAGAATCAGGAACATTCAATGAACTTGTCACTCGATAAAATGCTAAAACCTGTCACAGATCCACTTAAAACCCTTATTGATTCTAATATATCTATGGAAAAAATCAAACATTTAGAAAATACAATGCTCACTGATTCTGAAAACAATGAATTGGATAGTATCAATACTAGCTCATCTACAAAGTTTGAAGACTGCTACGATCCTAAACTAAATTCTGCCCAGTCACTTAAAAAGTCTAATAAAATGGAATTACCAGATGATTTAGAAATTTCGTTAGAGGGTCATGATGTCCACGGTATCTATGATGGTGTAAATGTACCGTTTGGAATAAGAAGTATAAACAAAACTTTACTGTTGGGTAATTCAGTGGTAACATTTTTTAAAATTGATAGTTTAAATGACAATGATGAGATTTTAATTAAAGTCGATGACAAGGCCTATAATTTAACTCCTGGTCTGAAAGAACTTTTACTTCGAAGAAAACCTGATTTAAAATTAATTTCGAGTGAAGACAAACTTGTCTATAAGGATATGTTGCATTCTACAAATGCTCATAAGAGAGATTTTAATCCTAATGGACAAATAAGAGGCGATAAAGGAGTAAAATATCGTGAAATTATCAAACCAATGTTTTCCGAAGCGTCAAACGATAATAAACTTGATCACACTAAAATTGGAGGAAACTTACCAACACTAAAAAAATACAAAAACAACACTGACTTTGTATATTGGGATGATCCTAACGAATTAGTTGAGAGATTAAAACTATTAGTTGCTTCAAGAGATGCTGGAAATACAAACCATGACAATGAAATTTTATCGATAGTTGAAGAATTAAAAGAAGCTGACATAATTAAAGAATAAATAGTTATAATAATATGCTTTTCATTCAGTATTATACATGAATTCAAGACAAAAGTACTGAATTCTGAACATGAGCAAAGCTGACGTGGTAAACGAAATCCATAAAAATGCGAGGGTGAACTTTCCGCGAAGACATGTTAATATGAAAGATATAGATGACCTGTGGCAAGCAGACTTAATTGATATGCAATCAATTTCAAAAGAAAATAAAAATTACAGATTTATTCTTACCGTTATAGATACATTTTCGAAATATGCATGGGCCTTTCCTCTGAAAAGTAAAACCAAAGATGATGTATGTAACTCTTTTAAAATTTTACTGGCTACAGGACGTGTTTCGAAAAATCTACAAACGGATAATGGAACAGAATTTTATAATAATAAATTTCAAAAGCTTATGAAATCTAATCATATTAACCATTATTCAACTTTCTCAACAAAAAAGGCCTCAATAGTTGAACGATTTATCAGAACATTGAAATCTAAACTGTATAAGGAATTTAGTTTAAAAGGCAACTATAATTGGGTAGATGGTGCCCTTAATGATGTTATTTATAAATACAATCACACTTACCATCGGACAATTCATGAAATTCCAGCTAATGTGGATGATGTTAACAAAAAACGTATATTAGAAAGGTATTTAAGTTTGGCAAAAAATGAAAGAATAAGAAGCAAGTATAAAGTAGGTGATTATGTACGTATCAGTAAGTACAAAGGAACATTTGAAAAAGGATATACCCCCAACTGGTCAACCGAAATATTTAAAATTCGAAAAATACAAAATACAACTCCTATCACCTATTTAATTGATGATACAATCAGAGGTCAACCTATTTTAGGAGCATTTTATTCACAAGAACTTCAAAAGACAAAACATCCCAATGTATATCTAGTCGAGAAAGTCCTTAGAAGAAAAGGAAACAGGGTTTTAGTAAAATGGTTAGGTTTGTCTTCTGCTGAAAACAGTTGGATTGATAAATCGAATGTATTATAACAAATAATAATAACTTTAGTAACTTTACAACAAAGTCATTGATGAATTCCATATGTACCTATTTATTAAAGTGTTCAATCCAAATTCATTAGTCTTATGATGTGTATTGGAGAGAGTAGTCTTCTCAATTGGCTAATAAACAATTTACCATTTGAAATACACTTACCAGGTTACAATTATTGTGGTCCTGGTACAAAATTAATTAAAAGGCTTTCACGCGGAGATAAAGGTATTAATAAATTAGACGAATATTGTAAAGAACACGACATTGCCTATCTCAAATCATCAAACTTAAAGGATCGTCACAGAGCTGATTTAATTTTGTTAAAAATGGCAAAACAACAAGCAGTTGCCTCCGATGCGAGTGCAAGCGAAAAAATCGCGGCACGCTTAGTAAGCAAGGCAATGTCTACAAAAATTAGGAGTGGTTCTGGCCTAAAAAAAAATAAAAAAAAGTGCTCTCAAAAAGTTCCATCTGGAAAAGGGTTAAAAAATAAATTTAAAAATGTTATCATTAAAACGAAAAGACACATGAAAAAATTAAAACCAAAATGCAAAAAAGTGGCAATAGAATTAGCTATGGCCGCAACCAGAGAATTAGCTAATGATTCATCCATTAAACTTCCTCGTGTTATTCCTATACCAAAAACTGGTGGTTTGTTACCTTTGATTCCTATTTTTGCTGGATTATCAGCGGCGGGAGCCATAGCAGGCGGTGCAGCTGGTATTGCCAAAACCATTAATGAATTTAAGATGGCTAGAAAGCTGTTGGCTGAATCGAAGAGACACAATGAAAAAATGGAAGCTCTCTGCATTGGAAAAGGATTACAACTTAAACCACATAAAAATGGGCTTGGAATTTTTGTATCGAATGAAAAAAACTAAAGTATCGGCTACCCAAACGAGCCTTAACTAACTTTGACATTTTGAAGTATGGGAATAGTATTCCCTATTTTAGAGGAGTCTTTATGAGAGATCAATTACCAAAACGCCCGTTTAAAAAAGAATGTGGAGTTATTAATTTAGACAGTTCTAAAGATCCTGGCTCTCATTGGGTAGCCTATGCAAAATACAATGATTATATTGAGTACTTTGATAGTTATGGAAATCTTAAGCCTCCAAAAGAATTTATAAAATACGTAGGTTCTAAACTCCACTATAATTATGATAATATACAACACGATCATCCTTTCAATTGTGGGCATCTCTGTTTACATTTTTTAAATAATTTTTGGTGTAGTTATCCCTAATAAAATAAACAGAATCTTCTGAAAGAGCCCAGTATACAAGCATGTCAGTAGTAGTGATTCGCGGATTCTGGCGCAAGCGCCAGAGCCCGCGCTTGCGCCAGAGCCCGCGAATCTGTAGCACCCATCGTAAAAAAAAAAAAAAAAAAAAAAAAAAAAAAAAAAAAAAAAAAGGTTTTGGTGTGCTCTGATCTCAAATCTGTGGTCCATTTTAGCGTAGGATGCGTGGTTCTGGGGTTATGCAAATCAATTAACTGTTATCTCATTGATTGCCGGTGGTCCTGCACCCTCATTAGCATTCCATTGTTCGCCTAATCCTTTTATCTATTATACTTCGAACACCTCATTACGTTGCGCCAGAACCCACGAATCTGTTGCCCTACGGTTGATTTGGCGTTCTTATCTATTATTACTCATTGTATGTCTGCTTTTCTATGTCATCAATAAAACACATTCATTTTTATTTCAATATTTTATTACTTTTTTCTACAAAATATGAGCGGAAGATCTCATCCACAAAAATATCATTGTGCAGTGTGTTCCCTGTAAATATGTTCGTAAAACTATGCATTGAACATCCCTGAAACTTAAATAGCAAATACATTAAGCAATATTCACCACAAACTGAAGTCCAATCATTCTGAATCCTATCAACATTCCAGTCCCATCTCTTACAATTCCTTTTCAAAAACTGGAGATGATATCGCTCAGGTGTTCGTCCATATGAATCAAAATATTGACCGATACCATTCGTATCGATATGTACAGCTACCCAGTGTGAACCTGGTTTATCATCCGCATCCAAATTGCATATTATATACGTTGGTACATGTGTATACATAGGTAGTCTATTAGCAGCATAAACATTATTTTCTAGACTGGGATGAATCTTTTTCATATGTTTTTGTAATTCTAGTGTATCCATGATATTACTGTTATTAGCAGATTATTACAGTACCAATCTATTCAATGGTTGTCATAGGAATGTTCAATTATAGTGATTTGTAAATATTAAATCGCATTCTTTGTGGGAGTCACAAAGCTTAGGATTATCATTTTGCTGCAGCTAATTTAAAGTTTGTTATATGGGTCTGATTATATTAAATAAAACACTTTGAGTACATAGACATTTTTAATTAACTGATCAACACAATAATTATTAAATAAATAAATTAAATACAGACATATTATTATCAAAATACCATTTTCTAATACACACAGCATTATTCAATGCACAATTCAATTTATGGTTCACACAATTAAAATCAGTTTTATTTTTACAGAACTTTTTTTTTAATGTCGCAAAATTAGGACATCCCTTCTCACCTATGTCAATCACTTCACAGTTTGCACATAACTCTTTAATCCACGTAATCTTTTCCAAACCCTTTGTCACAATTTTTTTATTTTCTAAATATGGTAAAATAACACGTTTAAACTCTTTGTAGTCTATGTAGCCTTCACTCCAGTAAATTCCTCGATTTCTTTCTAACCATCTCACCTGCTTTTTTTCTTCTAGTGTTAGGTAATGGAATGAATATGGTGGTTTCACCAAGAACGTCTGTGTATGATCATGACTCGCAATGGCCAATTCTTTGACAATAAAATGATTTAAAGAATCTTTAAATCCTTGGAGTTCCACTATAAGGGTGTCCGTCTTCATGATATCTTCTTAACAATGTTACTTAATGGTTTGTATTCAACAATGCAATCGTTCAGAATGAGACAATATGCTGAAGTTTTACAGTACCAATCTATTCAATGGTTGTCATAGGAATGTTCAATTATAGTGATTTGTAAATATTAAATCGCATTCTTTGTGGGAGTCACAAAGCAGGTTGATGCCTGTTGCGAAGGAACGTGAGATAAGTTTGTTGACTCATAGAGTTACAATCAGTTTCGTATGTGCTTATGTAAAGTTTAAACTCGAACACTGTTTTGTATAAGATTAAATAGGAGAGGTTTATAAAGAAATAAAAAATAGTATATTGCATACAATTTGTTTTATTTAATTTTATAATGTTATCTTTAGTTACACACACACAAAATGCATTAAACATAACACATATATCTAAAACACAACACACATTATAATCCTAACTACTATAGTCTACAGTAACATTTCTATTTTTATCTATTTCAATAATATTATCAAACTCAGCATAAACAATACAGTTAATTGTTTGTATTAGTGAGGATTCAAATCGTACTTCTAATCTTACACTACCATGCTTTATGAGATTCCAATGGGCTGATGAGTTAGCTGATAAATCAGGAGTTAAATCAAATGCCAAAAGACAGTAACCTTTGGCATACTGTTCACGAGAGATTGCATTTCCTTCATTAAGAAAGTGAATACCAGTCCCCGAGAATAGAGTATGATATGCTGATGTAAATATATTATTATTAAAAGATGGTTGCAAAGCTTTGGAAGGTATTTGTTGACCATCAATATATAAGCTGAAAGAGTTAATACCATAGTTTTCAAAGTTAAATGGATTTTTAGTAAGTGAACCATTAAATGCAGAATTATTCACAAAACCAATAATACATCTTTTGGGTACCTGTCCTAAGAATATATTATCAAGAGTTTTTCCTTGAACACCCGATGCAATTGTTAAAACTTTAACTTCAGCACGAGTAATAGGATATTTAGCAGTGGTAGAAGCTAAAACTTTCTGATGTGCGAGTAATACACTTGGATTAATTCGTGCTCTTCGAACAATAAGAGTTGCGTCCGTAATGCAAACTTTAAACTTTACATCATTTGACCCAGCAATTAAATTAAAACTCTCTCTTGACCGAACTAATTTTACACTCATTTCAACGCCATTAATTAAAAATTTATCTTGATTGAAAATGTCACCATGAAGATGACCAATCATTTCTATTTCCCTGCTTTCATTAACTAATTCCTGTCTTTTAACAAATCCTATGTTTTTACCATCTGTGGAATCCATTTTTCCTGCTGTATCATCATACCAAAGACTACAAGTAAGATGAGATTGTTTAGCAGCAGGAGCATAGTTTAAAAGGGTTTCCATGTATGCTCGATAGGCATAGGTATTATTAGGTGGTGATACAAGTTTTTGGTTTAAATAAACATCGAGTTGACTAAAAAGTGAATGCAACCAATTATTTACAGGTGCTACTGCTGTAGCTGATATCAAGTTTGTTGAATCTTGATTTAATACTTTTGCCTTTATGTGGAGTAATGTATGAGACAAATCTATGTAGTCATCGCCTGTTCCAGGAACTTGAAACTCGATAGGTCCATCATCAGCAAGAGATGAAATTGGTTTATAGTGAATCCACAATCCATTTTCAATGCTTGTTTGTGTAGACGGTAATGCAAACAAATCTAATTCTGACTTAACGCACTCACAAGAATGATTATGAAGGAAAGACATACTTAATTTGAAAATATATCTTTGATGTTTTTTGGTTTTAGACCAAGTTTTTTCGTAGCTTTCACTTTAGCTGTTAGTGGTGGAATGAACGAGGCCAATCGTTTTCTTTTACTTATATACCCAGATCCTGTCATGTTAAATCGATCAATTTTGTCATCAGCCTTTCGTTTTAAGTTTGTACTAACTTGCTTTAGACGATCTTTTATTGAGGCTTCCATAGGACGGGCTTGAACCATATCCGATAAAAGTCCTACTCCAGCGTTTAATGCCTCCTTACCAACCACTCGAGCACCACTTGAAAGTAAAGGTAAAACTGATCTAAATAACCCTCCTAAGAAGCTCCCAATACCATGACCGCGTTGGTATGGTGAACCCTTATAAATTACTCCAACTCCTGATCCAGCTTGATGTGAATAATAATTTTCATATGGACATTTATGATGATCATGAGGAGAATACATTATTATAATTTGCGGAAATGTAGTTTAACACACACGGTTCCAAACTGGAATGGTATTTTTTGTCCTGTGCTCGATCTTATATCTATTTCCAGCGTATCGAACTCTCTTCGCATAACAGGTAAGTAGTGAGGTGGAGAGAAAATGTACATTTTATTCGCACCATAAATGTATTTTGAAGGATCTAATGAAATGACTCTTAATAGTGGAGTCATAACATCACCCACAATCTGAGGATCGATAATGTCGCAATATAGAAATAGTTGAGATGGTAACCCTAAGTGTAAATTAGCAGGACACTTCCCAAAATTTCTGTCTAGGAGATTTGTATTTGGTTCATAACCTAGTTGTAAACTTAATTTGGGTGATAATGTTACGGATGTTATATTTTTATCCAAAACAGAAACAGACACAAATTTTGTTATTTCATCATAACGAAATTTCAAGCTCTCTCTGATACCATTTAACGCTCTTAAAATATGTTCAACGTTATCGTAGTTGGTAGCGGGAATATGTTTTTTGTAGTACACTGTTGATGGTTTATCTTCATTAGGCATTAACATGGTTTTTGTGATGTATACAACATTTTCATGATCTTGAACAGTAAACACGGTGCATGGATATTGAAACTCGACAACTCCAACCGACCATTCACCTTCTAATTTCATAGCTTTTGGTAATTTTGTTGAAAAATTTGTGGTCTTGTTATCAGGAAAGTATTCCATTGAACTATTGCTGAGCAAAGTTAAATAAAAACTTTCTTTATTCATATTTCTTTTAAACTAGAAGCTAAAATCCAACTGTTAAATTTATCTGGATAACCTTTCCACTTCACTAATACTTCTTTTCTGTTACCCGAATAACGAGTGCCAATTATTTTATCTATTTTATATTGTGAGGTGGGGTTGTAAGTGACCTTCTGTAATTCTCTTTCATAAAAAGTACCAACTATTGGTTCATTTTGTAAATCTGTTATTGTATAAACAACCCATGGAGATCTATCAATTATTGAAGATATAATAAATATTTCATCACTCCAATTTGATTCATATCCTTTTTGGAAAACATGTTTATATTTAGTTATTCGAACATAATCACCCACGTTGAAATTTGGTTTTGGATTTTCTAGAGAAAGTTTGTTTGACCCTCTATCATAAAGATTAGTCCAAACTGTCATAATATTGTTGGAACTTACATCACATGGGCACATCTTAATACTCGAGTGAATGCTGTGATTATAAGAGTATATTAAATCTTGTAAAACATCTATATATCTATAAGTATTATTATGAGTGAAATAACGCCACATTTTCATTTTTAGAGTTCTTTGAAATCGTTCAACAATACTAGCCTTAATATCAGGATTGTTAGTGGTATAGTAATTTATCTTTTTGGATTTAAAGTATTTTTTTACATCTTTTGAAACAAATTCTGTACCTTTATCAGATTGTATGTGAGTAGGTGTTGTATTACTTTCAGTAAATATACTTTCAAAACATTCTTTAGTTGTTTCTGAGTTTTTCTTTTTCATTGGTCTTGCAAAAGCATATTTACTAAATACATCAATAACACAAAGTATGTAGTTGAAACCATCATTATATTGAGAATAAGTTCGCATATCACTTAAATCAGCTTGCCACAGCTCATTAATATTTGATAGAATGTACTTATTACGCGGGAATTTTTTCCGAATGGGTTTATGTAATGTATATGTTTCTTGTGATTGTAACCATTCCTTTGCTTGCTTTTTATCCATTTTACCCTTCATAGCTTTTGATAATTTATCAATACTACCAAAACCAGCGGGGTTAGATGGATCATAATAAATCCTGTTAATTTCTTCTAGTACGGGGTCCATTTTTCCCAATCGATCTTTTTATGTATTTTAGTTATAGATCTTTTATCTCCACTGCTCGGTGTAGAAAACTCTTGAACTTCAATCTCAGAGGTTTTGTTCAGATCTTTTACTTGAAGTTGGTTAATAAACTCACATCTCTTTGGATTTCCAATATAAGTAAGTGGTACTTTAATATCTTTTAATGCTTTAGCAAATCTATCCCACCCTATCGGATCACTTTTTTTTAAGGGTCTAAGTGAATCATTTATTAAATCAACAATATTACTTCCTGGAATTTTTTCATTATCAATTATGACTGTGCCTTCATTATCCCAACGTATTTTACTTTTACTTGTTCCAATTAAGTTTAATAATGACTCACCTTTTTTATTATAAGTTTTTGGTATTAAACTGAGTATTTGTGTTGATGAATACAGTGGATTTGCCTCACTTTCTATACTTTTAATAGATCCTTTCTCCTCCAACAAAGATTCAGCATCAACTGAACTTTTTAGATCTCTATCTTTATTTTTAAAACCAATTTTAGACCCATTTGAATCTTCATTAGATGTATCAGAATAAATTGGTAATCTGAGTGGTTGACGATCCTCTTCGGTAAAGTGAAGGTATCTTTGTAGTGTTTGTAAATATAACATCCACTTCTTTCGGTCTTCCGTCTTACTATTCATAATATTTTGCATTTCAATATCTAATCGAGACAAATTACTAGTAACCTTATTTTCTTGTTTTAATTTTTCAATCAATCCCGGTTCAATAAGTATCATTTTCTTAGCATTTTCCATGTTAACTGGCTAGTCCACTTACTAATCCACTCAATATTGCACCTAATATTATTGGTAAGAAAGCCCCTCCTTTTTGTATAATAATATTTTTTCTTAGTTTATGTTTACACTTATGCACCAGTTTACGGAGTATATTTTTGTGTTTATTCAATTTTTGTTTATCTTGATCTTTAAGAGGTATCTTTCCTTGTAAAACGTTATGAATACATTCACAAATACAATTTATTTCTTCTTCATCACACGTTTTAAGTAACGCTCTTTGATATTTTGGTTTAAGCGTATGCAAAGCGTTTAGCAAATGTTTATGCGTTGTGAGTCGACGATGCATCATTTAGAAATGATTTGAATTGTTTGATTCTTGGTGTATTTAAACTGCAAAGCGTTTAGCAAATGTTTATGCGTTGTGAGTCGACGATGTATCATTTAGAAATGATTTGAATTGTTTGATTCTTGGTGTATTTAAACTCTTTCGTGGGGACGTAGACTGTGCAGTAACCATTAAATGGGAATACATTTGTCTTGATACGACAAAAATCATTTGTATTCTGTTTTAAATCTACCATTAAATATCCATGCGCTTCTAAAGTTGCATCCCTGTAGGCGTCTTCAATGAATTTTGGGTTATCTGGTGACACTTGTCGTGCTAAATATCTTATTTGAGTTTTATCTCGAGGGTTTTTAAAATAAATTATATAACTTGAGTTTAAAGAAATGTCTCTTTGACCTTTACCTTGATGAAATAAATTTTGTGTTAAATAAAATACACTAAGATTCCTGTGATGACTACCTTTTGTAAATATATCCACAATTCTTCCATCAGACTCTCTCATTAGATCATCAATAATAATAAGGTGTGGGTTTTCACCATCAAACATATTAAGATTTGGAATTCCTTGATGATAGTTAACATTTGGTAAATTATTTAAAGCCTGCATTTCATCAAAGCACCATGTGATCTGATTAAAATCACAATTACATATTTCTTTAACTGATTTTATGAAATTTGTTACAAAATTTGACTTCCCACATCCACTTGGTCCTGCCACAATAGCAGTAAACGGATGGATAAAGTGAAACATTTCACACGTCTAGAGTTTTAAAGGGATGAAATAAAAATGAAAATTTTGGTGTAAAAATTAAATATATATATATATATTGCTAAAATTATATAAAACATGTAATTTGTGAAAAACAGAATGATCTGTATACTATTTCTAACACAATTAGTACTTATCAGAATTTCACAATCACCTCAACGTCAAATTTAAACACACAAATAAAAACTACAATTATTTTACATTATTTACAATCAAACAATAAATTTTAAATATGTAATAAACTATTATATAACATTACAGTAATATCATAATTTTACAATCAGTACAAAATTTGTATATACACACAGAAATAAAAGTAAAAAGTATTACACTTAGCGTAATTTATAATGTCCCCAAGCCAATGTATCAATGTTGTTGTTCATAATACATCGTTTGGTATCATTATATGATAAAGATGTTTTATTTATTTTTTGTGTAAAAATAGTGTGTTTGATTGACTTAAATCGAAGCATACTACAATATAATACATTTTTATTAAACAAACACGATTTGTAATTTTCCATATTCATTTTTTTGGTAACACTTTTGTTAACCCCTTTTGCCTTTGCTATAAATTTATCTTCTATTTCTAAGGCATACATTTTTGATCGCAACCCTACAAATTCCTTCAATACTTTACCATTATTCTCATCTTTAAAAAAACCTAACTTTTTTTTATTTATTTTTGGATATCCGTAAATATTATTTTCCGGGTAATCTGATGTATCGAAATAGTGAAGTAGATCTGGTTTTATATCCTCATAAAAATTGTCTGTAAAAATTTGATATATCAAACTATCGGTATCGGTGTACAATAACTTAATTTTATTATGAAACTTTTTAATCATGTAGTTATAATGAAATTCATACATAAGGGTCTTAGATATATCTAAAATACAAAATCCTAAATAAATCGGCTTATCATAAATTAATTTTGTTTTGTGTAATTGTATTGCAACTAAATGTTCTGAAAATATTGATAAACTATGGAATTCTGGTTTTGCAATCCAATCCTGAGCACCTAAAACTTTACCACGATTATCCCAGTGAGTTAGTAGTTTAACGTTTACTCTTTTTTCAATATTTTCCATAGTCTTACCGAAGACAGAATTGTTCATTAATTTAAAAAAGTCTTTTTCAAAGTTTGATGTAGCTAACGTTCTCAAACTAGTATTTAAGTCTATGTATTTCTTTAACCAAGAACTCTGTTTAAATTTTAAAATTCTATGTACTTTAATTAATTTAATCCCCATTTCAATGCATTGTTTTAAATTCCTGTAGTGAATGATGTATTTATTTTTATTATTTAAATTAGGAACTAATTTAGTTTCTTTAGTATTACCCACACATATGTTTTCAGGACATAACGGAAAGTCAGAATGCAAATTATGAAGTTCATCAGGATATTCCAAATCAACTTCTAAAACATAACCGAAATCAGAGTTATCCGACACATTATAATCTGTATTAGAATCTATCCATTCGAAACCACCAACAGGAAGAGATTGAGACATTGCCCAACCATATAAATTATTCGCATCAAAATATGTTAGATATGAATTAGGTTTTTCACTATCATAATCTTCCATGAATTTATTATTTGCTCTAGCAAAACGATTGCTACACTGAGATACACCCCCTCTAATACCAGCTTTAAAAAAAGCAATTTTGTCATAGTCCGTTAACAATTCTAATTCTATTTTGGTAAATTTTAACATTGCATCCCAACTTAAACCTGGGGCAGTATAGTAATGAGCAGGATCTAATCCATAAGTTTTAATACAAAGCTTTCTAAAGTTTTCGAATACATCAGTCAAAAGTAAAACATCAGTTTTTAAATATAAATTGGAATAATCAGACATACTACTACACTTAAAATGTTGCCAAATATCTTTTGCGTGATTATAATCATCATTTGAAATATTTGAATCTGTGAGTGAACTATAAAATTGGTGTTGATCAGGAAGTGATGGATGTTTCAAGCAATCACTATTACACATAAATTCATAAGGATAAATACCTTTCCGTCTTAAACGTGAAAAATCTTCATTATTAGGATAGTTCCTTTTTAGTTCTGTAAACTGATCATCATTAAGATTTTTAGCTAGTTGATCTAAACTACACGATAAAAATTTCAATGAATCTATGAATCTTAAACTTACTGGTTGATTATTTATTGTTAACTGTTTTGAAAATGATATGTATCGTTCTTTATTTTGTGGAATAACTTCAACTTTGTCATCATCGAGGTTTAATGCATGGATAATGAAATGAGCATCGTAATGACTGAGGTTATGTAAAAATATTGGAATATGACGAGGGGTTCTGTACTTAGAACTACACACTTGATGTGCAACACCCCTAAAACTGCCAGTGTGCCAATCAAAATCGTAAAAAAGATCTTCATTTAACTCAGTTTCACAAATATGACATATGTTTGAATTTGAAATTTTAATTTTATCTTCATCTGATAATGGAACGAGACATTTTTGGAAACTATTTTTTTTAAATATTGTTTTCACATCTTCACAAAGGCGATTCATAAACACTTGTGCACAGTTTGACCCACTATACGTCTCATATTTTGATAATCTGTTATCATATGAACATTTAATGTAATATCCAAAACTATACACTTCATGTTTTTGAATATTAATTGTACTAGGCTTGGATGGATCGTTACTACATGATTCTATTGGATTCAAAAATGCCTCAAAGTCTGCATAAACTACAAAGGGCATTTTCAACTTTTTCACGAATTTATCAAATTTTAATTTATTATTTGAGGTTGCTTTACCAAACCAATCCTTTTTGGAATCCTCACCGTTTGGTAATTCCGTACAAATGTAAGCGCAATCATATTGTTGATGGTTATTAAGTCTTTCCTCTGATGGGAAATGAAGTAAACATGAATCACATATATAAACTGCACAATGATGTCTTGATATTTGTGAACTAACTAATCGCGATAAGTTTTTAATATAACAGTAATGATTGTTAGTACCATTCGATATATATAGTAGGTTAATATGATTAGGTGTACGACATTTTGTTAAATATAAAGGACCTACAACAGAATTACACTTTTTTTCTTTATTATACTCTAAGCCAAAAACATTAATACTAATATTGTTTAATTTCTCTACTTTTGATATATCTGCAATTATAACCGGAAAAGAAATACCAGTAAATTTTAGTTTATTTCCATGAATTACGTAAGATGCTACCCGATCTACACTTTTACATACAGGATATAAACCAGAGAGTAATGCCCATTTGAAACACATATTATCATTATTTTTAACATTGATTACAGCTTTTTTTGATTTAATATCTTGAGGAAGGTCGATATATGAACTACCACGTAGGGGGTTGAATTTGTTAACATTCATATCTATGTATTTAATTTGATTAAGACTCCAACCACTATCTTTTTTTTCAAATTGACAAATTTTACCGACTACAGTGTCTATTAATGATGAATAAAAAATATTTAAGTCATCTCCCTGACAAATTATGTAATTAAACGTTTGAAAATCAAACGTATTTTTAATATCTTTAGTTTGTTGTATGAAATCAGCATGCAATATGAAGTTTATTTTAAAAATTGTATGTTGTTGAATACATTCATTTATCAAAAATAAGATATCAATTTTTAGCGAATTTAAAAACGATTCCGGTGTTTCAAAATATTGTCCCGATTGAAGTGTTTTACTATTAATTCTATATGTTAAAATTCGATTGCCAAAAGCGGTTTCAACAACTGTAACATTTGTTAATGAATTATGTGATTTTAAAAGATTATTTTTATGTGAATTGCTTTTTAAATGGTTGTTTAGATACCTTTTATTAATATAAACATGACATGTATCACATTCCACCTTATTGTTGTCCACGTCATTGGTTTCAATTGATGATGTAGAAGCTCCTTCATCAAATTTTGCTTTCTTGGTAACCTTATTTTCATCAGTAGTGATACCTCGTTTGATACCTCTTCCAACTTGTTGTTGACTGTAACAAAAAGAAAATTATTAGGCAAATCTTAAAATAAAACATTACTACAATAATATTTCTTATTGAGTTTGTACTTCTAATACTTACATCAACTTTGTTTCAACCATCAAACATTGATTATACAACTCATCATCATACGATGAATCGAACAGTTCATGCTTCTCTATTTCATCACAAACTTTAGACAGCTCCTGATTGAATTCGCTGTTGGATTGTTCTATATTCTCTTCAATGGGCGCGGAAAAGAAAGCACTGGTGCACATTTCACTGAAGTTTTCCATCTTTATAATAAAGAAGAAAGTATGTAGCACAGTAAGTAACAGTTAAGTGTTGGTAGAGCAATTGATACCCAATTTCAAATAATGTCCAATATTCATAGTCTAGCAAAGGATTAGGAAAGTCATGTAAAATCTAATGAGCACACAGAAGTACTTTAAGTAAACAGAATCACATTCACTAATCCACTAATGAGTGTCATTGTTAAAAAAGTATTTTTTAACTTTTTCACTTTCTGCTATTGTCTTTGTAATATTGTATACGAGGCCGTTTGTGTTGTCGTAGATGCTATCCTTATTATTCTTTATGTAATATTTAATCCTCGTGGTAGCGTGCTTCCAGTGATCACTAGTTGGAATCTTGGATAGTTTCTTCATATCATACATTTCAATTTTTATGAGATGCGTCGCTTGGTCTCCGTCGTCAGAATTTGTAGAGATGTATGATACGCCATCTCTAGCAGCTCGTGTCACAGTCGAGGATAGCAGCTTCTTCCTTTTTATTTTTGGTACCACTTCAAAAAATTGATCAATCGGTTGCGATTTCCTTTTTCCACCATCGTCTGTGTTATTAACGACGATGTCATCACTCTCTTCTTCGTGTTGAGGAGAGAGTGGCGAGTAGTAATACTGTTTATAGGTATTTTCATTATCGTCTGCGAAGCTGAATGATCTCTGCAACAACAGAGTTATCACGTTAATATCAATTTGTTTACACTTAATCACACACGTTAGGAAACAACAACAGAAATACAAGTAAGTTTGTCAATAGAATAAACACTTACCTCCATGGCCATTGATGCGTTGAAGTAACACAAACGTAGTATTGGTAGACGTTTACAATCCACTTGGTCAAACGACCATAGACTGACTGCATGACTGCAACTGTTCGATCTTATATAGCACCATTCTTATCTAAAGCAAATTACTAAGTACAACGAAACTGATTGTAACTCTATGAGTCAACAAACTTATCTCACGTTCCTTCGCAACAGGCATCAACCTGCTTTGTGACTCCCACAAAGAATGCGATTTAATATTTACAAATCACTATAATTGAACATTCCTATGACAACCATTGAATAGATTGGTACTGTAAAACTTCAGCATATTGTCTCATTCTGAACGATTGCATTGTTGAATACAAACCATTAAGTAACATTGTTAAGAAGATATCATGAAGACGGACACCCTTATAGTGGAACTCCAAGGATTTAAAGATTCTTTAAATCATTTTATTGTCAAAGAATTGGCCATTGCGAGTCATGATCATACACAGACGTTCTTGGTGAAACCACCATATTCATTCCATTACCTAACACTAGAAGAAAAAAAGCAGGTGAGATGGTTAGAAAGAAATCGAGGAATTTACTGGAGTGAAGGCTACATAGACTACAAAGAGTTTAAACGTGTTATTTTACCATATTTAGAAAATAAAAAAATTATGACAAAGGGTTTGGAAAAGATTACGTGGATTAAAGAGTTATGTGCAAACTGTGAAGTGATTGACATAGGTGAGAAGGGATGTCCTAATTTTGAGACATTAAAAAAAAAGTTCTGTAAAAATAAAACTGATTTTAATTGTGTGAACCATAAATTGAATTGTGCATTGAATAATGCTGTGTGTATTAGAAAATGGTATTTTGATAATAATATGTCTGTATTTAATTTATTTATTTAATAATTATTGTGTTGATCAGTTAATTAAAAATGTCTATGTACTCAAAGTGTTTTATTTAATATAATCAGACCCATATAACAAACTTTAAATTAGCTGCAGCAAAATGATAATCCTAAGCTTTGTGACTCCCACAAAGAATGCGATTTAATATTTACAAATCACTATAATTGAACATTCCTATGACAACCATTGAATAGATTGGTACTGTAATAATCTGCTAATAACAGTAATATCATGGATACACTAGAATTACAAAAACATATGAAAAAGATTCATCCCAGTCTAGAAAATAATGTTTATGCTGCTAATAGACTACCTATGTATACACATGTACCAACGTATATAATATGCAATTTGGATGCGGATGATAAACCAGGTTCACACTGGGTAGCTGTACATATCGATACGAATGGTATCGGTCAATATTTTGATTCATATGGACGAACACCTGAGCGATATCATCTCCAGTTTTTGAAAAGGAATTGTAAGAGATGGGACTGGAATGTTGATAGGATTCAGAATGATTGGACTTCAGTTTGTGGTGAATATTGCTTAATGTATTTGCTATTTAAGTTTCAGGGATGTTCAATGCATAGTTTTACGAACATATTTACAGGGAACACACTGCACAATGATATTTTTGTGGATGAGATCTTCCGCTCATATTTTGTAGAAAAAAGTAATAAAATATTGAAATAAAAATGAATGTGTTTTATTGATGACATAGAAAAGCAGACATACAATGAGTAATAATAGATAAGAACGCCAAATCAACCGTAGGGCAACAGATTCGTGGGTTCTGGCGCAACGTAATGAGGTGTTCGAAGTATAATAGATAAAAGGATTAGGCGAACAATGGAATGCTAATGAGGGTGCAGGACCACCGGCAATCAATGAGATAACAGTTAATTGATTTGCATAACCCCAGAACCACGCATCCTACGCTAAAATGGACCACAGATTTGAGATCAGAGCACACCAAAACCTTTTTTTTTTTTTTTTTTTTTTTTTTTTTTTTTTTTTTTTTTTTACGATGGGTGCTACAGATTCGCGGGCTCTGGCGCAAGCGCGGGCTCTGGCGCTTGCGCCAGAATCCGCGAATCACTACTACTCATGTCTACTACGGTTACCATCTCCGGAAACAAATCTGAATTGGTGTCATACTTTCAACCACCTCTGCATCTATCTGATCAATACGAGTGCGGTTTGTTATATTTTACAGTGTTAAATTCAAGACCAAATGTGTCCATCAATAACAGCTGTCTATCTGTAATCAGAATCGAATGTGATCTTGTACACAGCTCGTACTGCAACGGATTACCAACTCATTTTATTCATGAATTTGTATTTGATACTGCTCCTTGTCATCAGTACAGAGAAATACCACGAAACGTTATTTACTTTCCGGTGAACAAAAATATAATTTCATCTATATCTATTAGGATTGTTGATCAATTTGGTAATTGTATTAACTTCGGTGAAGAATTTAATATTCAACTACACCTTCATTTAAGAAAAATAAAATGATACTATATTATAAAAACGCTCCTGTGAAAATAAAACGTCTTATTCCCTCAATGACCGCTAAAGTGCATAGACGTAAGAAAAAAGTTAAGAAATTGACTGAAGCAAATAAAGATTTTCTAAGAGCCCTAGGTTTTAAAGTATGAATATACTACAGATTACTGAATTACCGCACTTCGATACTTCGATCGAAAGTTATGAAATACATTCATATAATCCCTACAATAACAGCTTTAGAGAAAACGATGAAATCAGAATCCCCATTCATCAGCAAGACACCTACGTGCTACCATCGGCCAGTTCAATTTACATCGAAGGCCAAGCAAAGCTGCTCGGTAAAGATGGGAATCCGATCAAGAAAACTGTTACGTTCACTAATAACCCTGTTATGTCTTTGTTTCAAGACATCAGGTACGAAATGAATGGTATTGAAATAGATCGTATAAAAAATTCTGGGATAACGTCAGCAATAAAATCATACATATCATTAAATGAAGCTGAAAATAAAGTTGCTGAAATATGGGGTTGGAATTTAAGCGGATTCCAAAGTGATGGGCATTTTAGTGTTGTGATACCATTAAATAAGATTTTAGGGTTTGCAGAGGATTACAATAAAATCGTTATAAATTGTAAACACGAACTTATATTGAACAGAACTAACTCTAACTTAAACAGTGTTATTCTTACTGATGATGTTGTTAATTTTCAAATAGATATACAAAGAGTTCAATGGAGGGTGCCACACATAAAAGTGTCAGATCGGGAACGATTAACACTCTTAAAGCATTTGGAAAGAGATAAACCCATTCAGATGGCTTTTAGAAATTGGGATTTATATGAATATCCTTTATTACCTAAAACCACAAAACATTCTTGGTCAGTTAAGACTGCTTCACAATTGGAAAAGCCTAGATATGTAATTTTTTGCTTACAAACTAACAGAAAAAATAGTAGAACTAAGGACAGTTCACTATTCGATCATTGTGACGTGACAAACGTTACGCTCTTCTTAAATTCACAATATTATCCTTATGAGCCTATGGGTTTAAAGTTCCCTGACAACAAATACAGTATAATATACGAAATGTATGTGAAATTTCGTCAGTCTTACTACAACTGTCCAGTAGACCCATTGCTTGACCTAAAGGACTTCAAAGAAAAAGCTCCCCTTTTTATCTTGGACTGCTCAAGGCAAAACGATAGTCTAAAATCAGGTCCAGTGGATGTACGAATAGAAATTGAATGTTCAACGCCAATACCAGATAAAACAACTGCATATTGTTTGATTATAAACGATCGACTAGTGGAATACAAACCAATCCCATCAACGTCGTCAAATCGTTATAAGCTGTTGACTGCAGCTAGACAATGTCATTATGCATTTATCTGTAAAACAAAGCATGTGTCAAAATAAATACAAACCTCGATATGACATGTATAATACTTTTAAAATGCGTGAGTTTTCATTTAATTATTACTGGGCGACAGCTGATTCAAAGAAAAGATTAGTTATGGAAATGGCCGACGCTGGATTCTTTTACTGTGGCGATAGTATAAATGATAAAGCAGCATGTTTCTCATGTGGAGGTGTTATAGAAGATTGGGAGATTTATGACGATCCTTGGATGCAACATGCAATACGTTTTCCTCAATGTTTTTATTTAAACGCTGTTAAAGGAAAAGAGTATATATTGAAAACGCATCGTAAATTATAAATCGAGCACAGCGGATGCGTCAAAACCTCAGGTCGGCGATATAGCGCAAAAAGATTTCATTGGTTATTTATCGAAATATAATTGGGGGTTCTGCATCACTTGCCGAGCGCAGCGAGCAAGTGATGCAGAACCCCCAATTCTACACTACTTTTTTTCCATATCAAGCCGTCTCAATGAACCATTCTATACCTAGACTATTTTACTTTTCGTAATTACAAGGACTCTACAGTATCCTTATTAATAAACCTTCAAAGTTGCCCCGGTATAAACACCCGCCCTGGCCCATAATAAGCAGCTGTACGGCAAACTTTAATTGCATAAATTATCATACTAATTACTATTTGCTGTGAACTGCCTGCACCAATATATGACTAAAGCTATTATTGCCATCCTAACTTATATTATTGCTTGTTAGTCTATTTGCACGAATTTACTCGTCCGAAATAGGCGAATTGACTTTTCAATATTATTTTTATTATTTTCTCTAAGGAATGTTTTTAGTTTATAAGTTATGTTTTATAAGTTATTTATTGTTACGTTTATAAGTTGTTTATTGTTATTTATTGTTATGTGCACGAAGTAAGTTTATTTGTGGGCCTATCGTCTAGTTTGTTCACCGTCCAAATTGCTATGTATGATATACTTTACTTTTTTATTTTATTTTTTTTAAATTTCAGTGAAAAAAAAAAACATCGTCTGGAAACCGTCTGAAAACTATCCAAGAACCAAATATTCAAAGAAATGTGCCACATCATGGTAAATTACACCCCACTCCCTCTTGCTGAGCGGAGTCCTCTCACAGTACAGGCCACAATATAAGTTGATTATACCTATTTATGTGAACAACGTATACTGAATGTTGTGTAACTTTAGACGCAAATTGGCATACATTGATATCACACTGCCTCATTGGTGGTCACAACTACGCAAACGCTTCTATTGAGCATGCGGTCACGGGCTCAATTCCCGGGAAGAACAAAATGTTATTGGGTTTTTCCTTTTGGATTTTTTCTCTATCAGCACGGAGTCTGAATTTGTTTCTGATTCCGATCGATGGTAATAGGTTCGCCTCCTGTTACATGAGACTTAAATATAACTGGTGAAATATGGGTGTATTATAGGTACACCTCTACCTAACCTTTCGGCGTATACAGGCGTAATGTTATGTATGGTATCAGCAAACGGATGCACTACAATATACAAGTATAGAATACGTACTTTTTTTTGTTGGCAGAATTTAAAAACCGGCCAAGTGCGAGTCGGACTCGCACACCGAGGGTTCCGTACAAACCTGTAGGTATCCTCGGTTTATGTATAAGGTTTGTGCGTATGAAATTTAATGTTTTTTTTTTTTATTTTTATATTTGAGTTGATTGAATTAAAGGTAAATTGCGGTTTACGATTTATGACGTATTAAAAAAAACTACTTACTGGATCTCGTTTAAACCAATTTTCGGTGGAAGTTTATATGGTTATGTACATCATATATTTTTTTGAGTTTTATCATTCTCTTATTTTAGAAGTTACGGGGGGGGGGGGGGGGACACAAATTTTACCACTTTGGAAGCGTCTCTCGCGCAAACTATTCAGTTTAGAAAAAAATGATATCAGAAACCTCAATACCATTTTTGAAGACCTATTCATAGATATCCCACACGTATGGGTTTGATGAAAAAAAAAATTGAGTTTCAGTTCTAAGTATGGGGAACCCCAAAATTTGTTATTTTTAGGGTTCCGTTTTTTGCCATTTGGCAACGGAACCCTTATAGATTCGTCATGTCTGTCTGTCCGTCTGTCTGTCTGTCTGTCCGTCCGTATGTCACAGCCACTTTTCTCCGAAACTATAAGAGCTACGCTGTTGAAACTTGGTAAGTAGATGTATTCTGTGAACCGCATCAAGATTTTTACACTAAAATAGAAAAAAAAAAAATTTGGGGTTCCCCATACTTTGAACTGAAACTCAAAATTTTTTTTTTCATACTACCCATACCCAACCTATGAATAGGTCTTCGAGCTTTTTTGTGTACCCAGTTTTTTTCAAATGCGCCAAAACTGTTTTGTGGTCAATTTCCAGTTCTTCAGCTACGTGGTAACTACTGGTATGCCGATCTTGCTCCACATTTTCAAAAATGGCATCCATTTTATCCGTAATAGGGCGACCAGAGCGACGTGCATCTTTGACATCAAAATTTCCGGATTGAAACCGCTTAAACCAAATTTGTGCTACTCTCACAGACACTACACTAGGTCCATAAACATCGCAAATTTTTTTCGCGGCTTGCGTTGCATTTTTACCTTTATTGTAGTAAAATTTTAAAATCGAATTTCTTCATTAGATTCACTCATCTTGACGGTACGAAAAACAAATGAAAATCACACATTTTCCTAATTTGAATTTGGAATTATGTTCTTTAAAATTTAAACTTTCAATGATACCAAAACCAGCCAGATACAAATAGTATAGCCAAAGAGATTTTATTACAAGTTCATACATACTATAATGCGAAAAGACTTTTTCCCCAACCTAATATGATTTTGTCTTGTCAGCAGTAGCAACCTGCAACCTAATTGCATACCGCACTATTAATCACAATCTGAATCCAGTACTTACTTCATAGGATTGAAAAATTTGTCTGTAAAAATATTGAACTTAAGGTGAATGCTCCAACCAGCCCGCGAAATTCAAAATTTCTTGCGTTTTTTGCAATCTGCAGGCCAGTGCTAGGTTGTATGTTGATTAAAGTATTATTCGCGACTGTAAGACGTATGTAGTTTCAGAAATACAGGGTTCCGTTGCCAAATGACAAAAAACGGAACTCTTATAGATTCGTCATGTCTGTCTGTCCGTCTGTCTGCCTGTCTGTCTGTCCGTCCGTATGTCACAGCCACTTTTCTCCGAAACTATAAGAGCTACGCTGTTGAAACTCGGTAAGTAGATGTATTCTGTGAACCGCATCAAGATTTTTACACTAAAATAGAAAAAAAAAAAAAATTTTGGGGTTCCCCATACTTTGAACTGAAACTCAAATTTTTTTTTTTCATACTACCCATACCCAACCTATGAATAGGTCTTCAAAAATGGTATTGAGGTTTCTAATATCATTTTTTTCTAAACTGAATAGTTTGCGCGAGAAAGCGTCTCTCCCCAAAGTGGTAAAATGTGTGTCCCCCCCCCGTAACTTCTAAAATAAGAGAATGATAAAACTCAAAAAAATATATGATCTACATAACCATGTAAACTCCCACCGAAAATTAGTTTGAACGAGATCCAGTAAGTAGTTTTTTTTAATACGTCATAAGTCATAAATCGTAAACCGCAATTTACCTTTCATTCAATCAACTCAAATATAAAAATTAAAAAAAAAAAAACATTTAATTTCATAAGCATAAACCTTATACATAAACCGAGGATACCTATAGTTTTGTACGGAACCCTCGGTGCGCGAGTCCGACTCGCACTTGGCCGGTTTTTTTTTCTATTTTAGTGTAAAAATCTTGATGCGGTTTACAGAATACATCTACTTACCAAGTTTCAACAGCGTAGCTCTTATAGTTTCGGAGAAAAGTGGCTGTGACATACGAACGGACGGACAGACAGACAGACAGACAGACATGACGAATCTATAAGGGTTCCGTTTTTTGCCATTTGGCAACGGAACCCTAAAAACAGTTACATACATAGTACCGCAGCAGACTTCAAACAGTTTCCTAAAAATTTTAATCATCCTTATTGGAATACTTTAATAGTGACCCCATGTTAAAATTAACATTTTTATTCCTGTTCATTTTCCTGAAAGTCTGATTAAAAATGTTTCCTGTACAAGGACGAGAAGAGTTATAATGTTGTCAGCTGGAGTTGTTAATATTTCCACAAAATTTTTATGTAAATAAAGTAGTCCAGAGTTACTAGTAAGTGCATGTTAACGTAGACCACCACTTATATGTATAATATTTTGTCAGAAATATGTTCAGAAATAAGTTAATGATAATGAGAGCAGTGGTAGCCCAACGGTCTCAGACACAACTTACGAGTTGTAGGTCGAGGGTTCGAACCTAGGCAGGCGCCTTACTTTGTGTAAATAATGTCATCACCACTGCTCCCGAAATGGTGAAAGAAAACATCGTGAGGAAACTGTCATGTCCTAAAACCGGACAATTCGAAGACATGTGACCTCTACCAACCTACACAGGGCCGGCGTGGGGGATCATGGCTCACTCCCTCTCATAGAGATGAGGTCTCTGTCTCAGCAGTGGGCACATTATAGGCTGATTATGTTTGTTATGTTATGTAATGAGACTCATGAGTATAGTTGTAAATAAACCGTTTAAAACTTTTTTAAACGGTTTAATATCACGACCACGACGCGACTGTTTAAAATGCTTGCAATCATTCACCATTTTGTCATATATTATACTTACACCAGTTTTTTAGGATTAAACAGACTTAAGACAATCTTGATATGCTTATTTATCAAATCCATACTATCCATACTTCCATACTTCCATATACTAATATTATAAATGCAAAAGTAACTCTGTCTGTCTGTCGGTCTGTCTGTCTGTTTGTCTGTCTGTCTGTCTCGCTTTCCTGCTAAAACTACTGAACCGATTTAAATGAAATTTGATACACAGATAGTTTAGAGCCTGAGAAAGGACATAGGCTACTTTTTATCCCGGTAGTATGTTCCCGCGGGATAATTTCCGACCTCCACGCGGGCGAAGCCGCTGGCAAAAGCTAGTTATATATAAGCCGACTAATGCAGCAATGGGCCAACTTGGTCCAAACGTTCGTCTAATTTCTGTAGCCCTGTCGACCAGTCAGACCATATGCCACTTTTACATCCCCAAGGACGAAATCCCAAAAAGAAAGTAATAACACTAAGTACTTCACACACCACAACATGCCCCAAAAAATATTACCCAGAGAGCTCCAGAAATAATATTCCGAGCCTTTGCACTTTATGTAAATACTCTAGACATGTAGGGAACATTTTATTTGCTAGTACAGTCGAATACAGAAATAAGTATACAGGTATCATAGATAGACGAGTATAAATAGGACTTTAGACACACTTTTAGAAGTGCTGTAAAAGACAGTTAACACAATGAGTAAAAGAAGTTATTTCGCTCAAAATGAAAATCAATAAAGCTATATTAGTGGGCCCTGGTTTCGATTTCCAGGTTAGGTAAAGTGTTATAGTGTTTTTTCACCTGGAATTTCTCAGTTTAAACCTGGAGTCTAGATTTGTGCATGATGGCAATAAGCTCGCCATCTACTACAATGGACCTACTATTTCATTTATTTATTTTTTGATGTCGTGGTTGAATTCCTCTTAGATGTCCTCCACCCTGTGATGGGTGGACGGGTCTGTCAAACTCTTACTTACTAAAACCACCCCGGCGTTCCGTAGGTGTGGGTACACCTACGTCGGGGATCACTGGATCTGATGTGTTGAATTTCCCCCTTACATCTTAGAGAGGCGCGCGTGAAATACTATGCGCTTTCATCTCGGGTCGCAAGGAATAAGGGGCGATGGATGTCCCCCCATCCGTCACCCCAAGAGATTTCCCGCTCCCTTTCCGCAGCCTCCTTCTGCAATACAACTGTTTCACAGAAGGATACCACTGCATTCCAGGACTCTTCGCTGCCGACCATCGACTCGACCACGGCCGGCAGTGAGACCATTGGACCATTGGATCTACCTACTTGAACATAACTGGTGAAGTAAGGGTGTGCTACACCTTTGCCCAATAAGTCAAGGAATGTATATCACAAAGATGAGTATTAGTACCTGTATACCAAACGCTTTACCCGACTGTACATTACAGGAAGCGTGATAGACGATATCTTTAATGGCATCTGATACGGTTCGTTAGCTGCTGTTTGGTAAATTTTCGTAGAAAAAGGAGAATATTGTTACGTATTCAGTGTAAAGGAATATTATTGTAAGTGGGTTACTTCGTTTGAGACGGTAATATAGGTTTTGGGAATATTGTTCGTAGTTTTAGTTTTCAGTACATTGATTGCTGATGGTACTGTGGATCAACTTGTGGTTAAGTGGTTATAGTCGCATGGATCGATGCTCAGGTTAAGCTACGCTTACCGTGGATGGGTCTTCATCTTTATTTACATACTAAGACCGTCTGTGTCTCGGAAATCAAATTAACAAGTTGGTCTCGGCTGACATGTGTGGATTTTTGACAGTCGTCACGGATCGTCAGAAACTCGAAAGTCTGACCAAGAGATTTTATATTATCCAGTAACTGAGTTGTGGACGTCAGAAAGGCAGTCGATCCATCTAAAATTCTGGTATTCAGCTACATTAAGTTAGACTGGAAGCAGACTCCAACATAGTTGGGAAAAGGCTAGGCAGATAATGGTTGTTGATTGTATTCTGAAACAGATATTAAGAGAACGCTGTTATGCATTATTTGACCCTGATTTCTTCTCACATCTTACGAATCGTACCTATGTAAAAGGCAATGCCCAGTCAATGTTTTCCAACCTAACCTAACTAGTAGTAGTACATAATTAGCCTATAATATTCCCACTGCTGGGACTCAGCCTCCCCTTGTTGAGAGGGTGTGGGCCGTAATCCACCACGCGGGTCCAGTACGGTTTGATGTCACATGTCTACGAATTTTTGGTTCTTGGACATAGCGGTTTCTTCACAATGTTTTCCTCCATCGTTCTGAGAGAGGTGGTGATGAAATTATTTGCACCAATTAAAGCGCCTGCCATTTTTTGATGACCTACAACTTGTAGGTTAGGGCCATTATCACTGAACCGTCGTTGGTCTCCCAATTTATTACAATGTTTTTATAGGTAACGGTATATTTTCTGGTGTATCTATGCGATTTGTCTATAAGTTTAAAGAATACAAATTAATCCACGATAGAGTAGAGTATCTACAAGTACAGGTATCCTTGTGTTTCCAACGTTTATTTTTGAATAAACTGCTATCAAAAGATATTCAACTATCTTATCACTAACAACCCTTCTCAAGCTCTATAGCTGAAACTTGCCTTATCTATGGATCGTCGGCAATTTATATGATAGTCCATACAGTCGCTGTTAGTAGACACATGACGCTAATACCATGTTTTACCTTTGAATTTGAATTACAGAAGGTTTAGAATAACGTGCAACTTTGGTATCGTTTGTGCAAAGCATTAAGCACAAGATAACTTTACAAAGCAAACCTCGTGGTGTTTTTTAACCCCCCACGGTAATATAGAGTGGTGTTATAAGTTTTACGTGTGTGTAGCAGCATCTATACTGCCACACGTTATCTATCTGGTTGCAGAATCCTTCCTTTTCTTTGGCGTTTTTTTTTTGGATGGGAAATCATCAAATGACTTCTCCCGCTCTGGGCGGAGTGGGAGGGCGTGTTAGACTTTTACTGACTAAAATCCACCAGGGTTCCTTCAGTTGCCCATGTGCCAGGGTCACGGTGTCTCTTTCGAACAATCTCGCGACCCTGGCAGGCATCGGTCCTAACAGACCCCTTTTTTTTTTTCAGGATGGGAAATCATCAAATGACTTCTCCCGCTCTGGGCGGAGCGGGAGGGCGTGTCAGACTTTTACTGACTAAAACCCACCCGTGTTCCATCAGTTGCCCATGTGCCAGGGTCACGGTATCTCTTTCGAACAATCACGCGACCCCGGCAGGCATCGGTCCTAGTAGACCCCTACACTGCTGCTGACATCTCTTTGAGGCGCGCGTGGAACACTGCGCGCCGTCGACCCGAGCCTGGTCCTTACCGGGCGGCGAGCTACCCATTGCTTGCCACCCGCAAGCTCGCGCCTACGGTGGCCGGGAGTCCCCTATTGACTCCCGACGCCCGGGGCGTCTCCTCCTGTAACAGACCCCTTCAGGTCGACCCGAGCTTGGTCCTTACCGGGCGGCGAGCTACCCAATGCTCGCCGCCCACAAACTCGTGCCTACGGTAGCCGAGAGTCCGCTATCGACTCCCGACGTCCGGGGCGTCTCCTCCTGCGGCGGGTAGGCACGTGACGGCGCAGAGGCTGCCACTCCCTCACGCGCCCCACCTCCTCCTTCGCGACCATTACTGCTTCGCAGAAGGAGGTGACGGCAGCCCATCGCTCCGTACCATGGCTCGCACCAGGGCCGAACGCGAAAGGTCGCTGCCGCCGATCGTCTCCACGAGGACACGGCGGTGCTCCGCCCAGGCAGGGCACACCTTCACCGTATGCTCCACCATGTCCTCCAGACGATCCTCGCAATGAAAACACCCGGGCGTTTCCTCCCGCTTTATCCCGGACAGGAACCCACCGAAGCATCCATGCCCGGTGAGAACCTGCGTCAGGCGGAAGGTGAGGACGCCGTGATGCCTCTCTATCCACTCCTCAAAGAGGGGACTTACCGCCGCAATTGTGGCGTGCCCAGTGCTGGGTTGCGACAATCGTACCCGCCATGTCGCCATGAGAGTACCCATCTGTCAGTCTGTCTTTTTATAACGGCTTATCTCCGAAACGGCTTGACCGATTATGACGGGCTTTTCACTGGCAAAAAGCTCATGTTATAAAGAGTAACTTAAATTACTTTTAATTTTAGAAGAAAGTAAAGATTTGGTTTTTACTCTGAAAAAATAAATTGCATGAAATTCAATATGCAGGCAAACGAAGTCGCGGGCACAGCTAGTGTTTAATATAAGATACGTGGAAGCCAAATTGAAACAAAACTTCTGCAGCTATTCAGTCTGTTGAACAAATGTGTGTGTAGCATATTTGTGGAAGTTATTCCCCCCGACTTCGGCTGACAAACGGATGAAACTCGAAGCGAATGTAATAAGAAGTTATTTGATCGATGATCGTTGAATGTGGCTTAAACTATAAGCAAAAGCGGGGACTTACGGGGAATATGGGTGAGATCTTCACCCTAATTACGTAACTCACTATCAATCAGAATCATTTTAAAGATTATTTTCTAATCCATTGCGCCACATGTTCGAAACGTTGCCTGCTTAGGAATGTAAATAACGCATTGAATGTCGTTGAACTATCAAAATAAATACGATTTCTACTGATAGTAAGTTTCGCAACTACCCCTCGGGTGTGTGTGTTAAAAGCTTTATGATCAACCTGATAATTATGCCTTATTTTGATAATATACGGTTACAAATTATACTACAACACGAGATTTGAGTTACAGAGTGAGTAAACTTTTATTCCATGATCTATTCCACGTCCATCGATATAAAAAATGCAAAAGATTGTGAGGATGGATAGGTGCATGTTTGTTCTTCTTTCATGCAAATTTAAAATGACTGAATATATGTGTGTTGATGAAACTATGCAGTTATATTTATTTATTTATTTAAACTTCTCGCACACAAAAATGGTAATGGTATAAAGATTAGATGTCAAAATAACATATATGTAATAAATATTTTGTGTGATTTGGTCATAACATAACGATAAGTATTAAGTAAGTCGCAAAAATTTCACGCGGATGAAGTCGCGGGCAGAAGTGAGTATTATTATAAAGGCAAGTTATAAAAGAATGTGATGTGCGTTTACAATTTGACAGTTACAGTACATTTACGTAATGTATTAATAATAAAACTACTCAGGCATGCAAAAACAAAAAGAGAGTTCACAACTCTTAGAGTTAAGAATATTACTGAGTATAGAAAATAGCAATGTACGTTTAGCATTATTCAAGGAACAAGAATGATATTCGATTATCCACACTATCCACACTAATCCACACTATCCACACTTAATAATATTATAAATGCAAAAGTAACTCTGTCTGTCTGTCTGTCTCGCTTTCCTGCTAAAACTACTGAACCGATTTAAATGAAATTTAGTACACAGATAGTTTAGAACCTGAGAAAGGACATAGGCTACTTTTTATCCCAGTAGTACAGTGGTTCCCAATTAGTTTTTGCTGCGTACCACTTCAAAAAAGACCTCAAACCTGCGTACCCCTTATTGTAGCAATCACACTAATATTATAAATGCGAAAGTTTGTGAGTGTGTGTGTATGTTTGTTACTTCACGCTCAAACGCCTGAACCAATTTTGATGGAATTTGGTATACAGGTAGTTGAGACCCTGGATTAACAGATAGGCTACTTAGACCGCGGGTAAAACCGCGGGGCACAGCTAGTGATAAATAAAAAAAATAAGTCAGTTTAAATAACATTTATTATCTTCAAATGACAGTACAATAGTGAAAATCAGAATAATGTGATATATCGGCGAAGACGCTGATGTGACAAATGTGCATGTTTTTCTTTGCACAGCTCTTGAAAATCTGGTTGTCCTTCAGTCAGCTTCAGTCTTAAATCGTCTTCAAGTTAAGTCTGTGACGATGTTTAGTTTTTAAGTTCGTCAGTAGTTGGAATATAGGGTATTCAGATCACACGATCACGATCGTGATCTGAATAACCCTATATTCCACAGTTAAACTATTTGTGTATCAGTTTATTCCTCTGTAACCCCATAATATATTTAATTATTCAAAATTTTATTTCAGTTTATACCTCTGTTTTTCAATCCAAGCCACTTGTAACCATTCTTTCTTCGTCAAGTCATAAAATGGTCTACGAACAACATTTTATAGTTTTCTATTCAAACTTTTTTTTTTTAAATTAAAATCCTGTATATTAGTCGCATACTCATCAACAGCATCTGTTCGAGTGTGTAAATAAACAGAGCAGTTCAATATGAACTGCTGATTATAAGAAGCGGTTCAGTATGATCAGCTTATTATAACAAGCTGTTCAGTATGAACTGCTCATTATAACAAGCTGTTTTTGCTTTCGATTTCGAACTATAATATGCGGTTGGCAGGCGGTTAACTATTAATTTTATTAGTGTTTAAGAAATAAAACTCACAAGTAGGTCAAGTTTAAATATTTATTTCTACATAATTATAAAAAATATTGTTTAGTACACATGATTTTATTCAAAAAAAAAAATTATAAGCAATGATACATTTCTTACATCACTATTACTTACATTTTAACTAACCTAAATAATAGAATTTGTGTAAGTTGTAGATAAGATATTCGCACTTCGATTTCTAAGTAGGTTTAACATTCTATAATCATTTGTACGTAAAACTAGGATCGTTCTTATTTTATCTTACTGACAAAACACTTGATTTTCTTCACACCATTTATTTAAGCAAAACACATTTTTTAAGGCACATATATTGGTATGATACATACAACTTATAATGTCAGATGAATCTGAATAATTGTTATATAATGTCAACAAACTCGGGCAGTTCTTACTTTCTAAATTGTATACATTATTAATTTGGAATATATTTTTTATCCATAACACTTTTTCGTTTCCTTTCGTAAATATAGATTTATTTTTTTAAAAATCACTAAAGTTTGCTTGATAATTAAAATATGGTACATAGCCGTCGTTCCAGTTTATTCCTCTGTTTTTTTCAATCCAAGCCACTTGTAACCGTTCTTTCCTCGTCAAGTCATAAAATGGTCCCTCTCTCATTAGGAGTTTTATTAAGAACAAGCATGATGTTGGTACGAATAAAACGAAGGAGGTTACTTTAAATAGGTAATCAAAAAATCCTTTTAAAACACTAGTGACAGTTATCACCAACAACCAAAGAATGCATGTGTATGAACTAGCAATGTCATTTATATTTTTCTAGTTTAACGAAATTTTAAGACATAAGAAATAAAAATCACTTTCCAATTAATAAGTTCCTTTATTATTTTTCCAAAATAACTTAAGAAATTTTAAACATAAGTGTCCACAATTATACAAGTGATCATGTTGTACATTTTCATAATTGTACTGAATATTGTTTCCTAAATATTTTATTACTTCTTTAGGTGGTTTTAAGTTACCATAACTGTCAAAGTATTCAATGTGATCGTATATTTTGGCATAGGCTACCCAATGAGTCCCAGAGTTTTGAGAAATATCAAGATTAATAACTCCACATTCTAATGGTAATGGGTTATCTGGTAATTCATCTCTCATAAATACACCTCGAAAGAATGGGATAGTATTTGAATGCTTCAATATATCAATATTAGTTAAAGCTCTATTGGGTAGCCGACAATTTAGTTTTTTTTCTTTGTAACAAAAATTCCTAAACCTTCTTTATAAGGCTTAAGATGTAATCCTTTTCCAATAATTAAAGCTTCTATTTGCTTGTTGTGACGTTCTGATTCAAGCAACTGTTTCTTAGCTGTTTTATATGAATGAATAGCTTTCGCAATCCCAGCAGCACCCCCAGCCAAACTTCCAGCGGCAGATAAACCAGCAAATATTGGTACTAAAGGAAGAAATCCTCCAGTTTTAGGTACTGGTATAATTCTGGGTAATTTTATGGGTAAATCAGATGCAAATTCATGAGCTGTAGCGCAGGCTAGTTCCATTAATGCTTTCTTACAGGTAGGTTTTAGTTTCTTGATATGTTTTTTGGTATGTGATACAATATTTTTAAGGGTTTTTCTAAAACCCGCTCCAGATTTTACTTTACCCATTTTGAAAGATGATAAACCAGCCATTTCTTTATTGCAAGCCAGTTGTAACCATTCTTTCTTCGTCATGTCATAAAATGGTCTACGAACAACATTTTATAGTTTTCTATTCAAACTTTTTTTTTTTAATTAAAATCCTGTATATTAGTCGCATACTCATCAACAGCATCTGTTCGAGTGTGTAAATAAACAGAGCAGTTCAATATGAACTGCTGATTATAAGAAGCGGTTCAGTATGATCAGCTTATTATAACAAGCTGTTCAGTATGAACTGCTCATTATAACAAGCTGTTTTTGCTTTCGATTTCGAACTATAATATGCGGTTGGCAGGCGGTTAACTATTAATTTTATTAGTGTTTAAGAAATAAAACTCACAAGTAGGTCAAGTTTAAATATTTATTTCTACATAATTATAAAAAATATTGTTTAGTACACATGATTTTATTAAAAAAAAAATTATAAGCAATGATACATTTCTTACATCACTATTACTTACATTTTAACTAACCTAAATAATAGAATTTGTGTAAGTTTGTAGATAAGATATTCGCACTTCGATTTCTAAGTAGGTTTAACATTCCATAATCATTTGTAGCATTTAGAAATTGGGATTTGTATGAATATCCATTACTTCCAAGAACAACAAAACATTCCTGGTCAGTAAAGACAACTTCCCAGCTAGAAAAACCGAGGTTTGTAATATTTGGCTTGCAAACAGCTCGAAAAAATAATGAAACTAAAAGTTCTTCTATATTTGATCACTGTAATGTAAGCAATATTAAATTATATTTGAATTCTCAATACTATCCGTATGACTCACTTAATCTGAAATTTGATGAAGGTAAATATAGTATATTATATGAAATGTATGCTAATTTTCGTCAGTCGTATTACAACTTAGGTATTGATCCATTGCTTAGCTTAGACCAGTTTAAAGAAATTGCTCCACCTTTTGTGATTGACTGTTCAAGACAAAACGATTCACTTAAAACTGGACCAGTTGACGTGCGATTAGAAATTGAATGCTCTGAAGATATTCAAAATAATACATCTGCCTATTGTTTAATAATAAACGATCGACTGTTCGAATACAGGCCGTTGAGTAATATTGTGAGAAAACTATCATGAATGTCATTGTAGATGTTCAAGGGTTTCACCTTTCATATGCCGTGAACGTAGATATACGCGAGACACACTGGTTTTTAATTGTGTCTATAATTAGCGGCATTCAACAGGTTAAGAGTGAAGAAAACGAGTTTATTCCAAAAGAAATAGCAATAATGTACAAAGGACGTATACAAGTACTGTTGATAAAACCACCACGACCATTTTATGACTTGACGAGGAAAGAACGGTTACAAGTGGCTTGGATTGAAAAAAACAGAGGAATAAACTGGAACGACGGCTATGTACCATATTTTAATTATCAAGCAAACTTTAGTGATTTTTTAAAAAATAAATCTATATTTACGAAAGGAAACGAAAAAGTGTTATGGATAAAAAATATATTCCAAATTAATAATGTATACAATTTAGAAAGTAAGAACTGCCCGAGTTTGTTGACATTATATAACAATTATTCAGATTCATCTGACATTATAAGTTGTATGTATCATACCAATATATGTGCCTTAAAAAATGTGTTTTGCTTAAATAAATGATGTGAAGAAAATCAAGTGTTTTGTCAGTAAGATAAAATAAGAACGATCCTAGTTTTACGTACAAATGATTATAGAATGTTAAACCTACTTAGAAATCGAAGTGCGAATATCTTATCTACAAACTTACACAAATTCTATTATTTAGGTTAGTTAAAATGTAAGTAATAGTGATGTAAGAAATGTATCATTGCTTATAATTTTTTTTTTAATAAAATCATGTGTACTAAACAATATTTTTTATAATTATGTAGAAATAAATATTTAAACTTGACCTACTTGTGAGTTTTATTTCTTAAACACTAATAAAATTAATAGTTAACCGCCTGCCAACCGCATATTATAGTTCGAAATCGAAAGCAAAAACAGCTTGTTATAATGAGCAGTTCATACTGAACAGCTTGTTATAATAAGCTGATCATACTGAACCGCATAGAAAACTATAAAATGTTGTTCGTAGACCATTTTATGACTTGACGAAGAAAGAATGGTTACAAGTGGCTTGGATTGAAAAACAGAGGTATAAACTGAAAGAAAATTTTGAATAATTAAATATATTATGGGGTTACAGAGGAATAAACTGATACACAAATAGTTTAACTGTGGAATATAGGGTTATTCAGATCACGATCGTGATCGTGTGATCTGAATACCCTATATTCCAACTACTTTCGTCATAGCCGAAAATCCGCTTTCGCAAAGCTAGGTTTGGACACGAGATGCGGGAGGCGCGGGATAGCGCACGGTCGGTCATAGTGCTCGGTGCTCCGTGCTTTTACGATGATGATCGTTATAAAATAATATTTTGGAAATTACTCTTGTTTTTACTAATAGCCGCACGTACCCCTTTTTTTTTTTTTTTTTTTTTTCAGGATGGGAAATCATCAAATGACTTCTCCCGCTCTCTCGTGTCAGACTTTTACTGACTAAAACCCACCCGTGTTCCATCAGTTGCCCATGTGCCAGGGTCACGGTATCTCTTTCGAACAATCACGCGACCCCGGCAGGCATCGGTCCTATTAGACCCCTACGCTGCTGCTGACATCTCTTTGAGGCGCGCGTGGAACACTGCGCGCCGTCGACCCGAGCTTGGTCCTTACCGGGCGGCGAGCTACCCATTGCTCGCCACCCGCAAGCTCGCGCCTACGGTGGCCGGGAGTCCGCAATCGACTCCCGACGCCCAGGGCATCTCCTCCTGCGGCGGCTAGGGACGTGAGGGCGCAGAGACTGCCACTCCCTCACGCGCCCCGCCTCCTCCTTCGCGAGCATTACTGCTTCGCAGAAGGAGGTGACGGCTTCCCACTCCCTCTCGCTCCGTACCATGGCTCGCACCAGGGCCGGACGCGAGAGGTCGCCGCCGCCGATCGCCTCCACGAGGACACGGCGGTGCTCCGTCCAGGCAGGGCACACCTCCACCGTATGCTCCACCGTGTCCTCCAGACGATCCTCGCAATGGAAACACCCGGACGTATCCTCCCGCTTTATCCTGAACAGGAACCCACCGAAGCACCCATGCCCGGTGAGAACCTGCGTCAGGCGGAAGGTGAGGACGCCGTGGCGCCTCTCTATCCACTCCTCAAAGAGGGGACTTACCGCCGCAATTGTGGCGTGCCCTGCGCTGGGTTGCGACAATCGTACCCGCCATGTCGCCATGAGATCACACCGGAGCTCTGTCCGCCGTGCCGCGATTTGTCGCGGCAGCGGAGTTTCACCCCGGCGTTTCACCTCCTCGCGCCACTCCCACATGTGCGCGAGGACCTTTGCCTCCAGATCCCATGGCGGCACTCCGGCAAGGAGGCTCGCCGCCTCGCACGAGATCGTGCGGTATCCTCGGATTAACCGGATGCACGTACCCCTTGATGCAACTTCACGTACCCCTGGGGGTACGCGTACCACTAATTGGGAAACACTGCAGTAGTACGTTCCCGCGGGATATTTTGCGACCTGCACGTGGGCGAAGCCGCTGGCAAAAGCTAGTAAATACATAAAAATGACTAATTTGATTTATGACCTCTTTTCTGCTTCTTACCTTTTAAAAAAATCGTTTACTCTTCAAAGAGATTTTTTTATAAGGCCGCCGAAGTTTACTTTGTAATCACAAAATTTTGGCTCTTCATTTGTTTTTGAGTGAATGAAAGGCATTGAAAAGAGTTAATTGTCTACTGAATATTGTAGTTCTGATTTTTTAGTAGGTTCCAAGAATCTCAGGGTCTTTTAATTATTTTTTAAATGGAGAAGGTCAGCCTCGGGGCCCATATAAATGTAATTAGCTTTGTTTGCGTAGTTTTTCAGTAAGCTTCAATAATATCTATTTTAACAGACTTAACAAAAAGGAGGAGGTTCTTAATTCTGTTGTATTTTTTTTATATTTTCTAATCTCAGAACTTTGTAATTTATGAATCAATTTCAAAAATTCTTTTTTGCTTGAAAGGAACTAATTAACTCGTCACACATAACTTTAGTCAAGTTTTGGTTAGCGGTTTTATCTTCAACTAATTTCTGCCCGCGACTTCATCTGCGTCAAATTTTCGCTCCCCTTCCCGTCGCATCGAATTGCCTGCCAGTTTTCATCCATTTTTCGTTTGCTGCTCCGCTCCTTTTGGCCGTAGTAGAAGTTTATAGCCTATAGCCTTTTTTAATAAATGAGCTACCCAACACAAAAATAATTTTACGATTCGAACCGGTAGTTACTGAAATTAGCGCGTTCAACCAAACAAACAAACAAACTCTTCAGCTTTTTAATATTAAAGTACAGATAATACTTATGTATGTCTGGTCTTATTGATGATGTCATCATAAATTCCTGTCAGTGTTATTTACACGGCAAGTAGTGGTGATTTCGGTGGGGTGGCACCACAAGGACCTCAGCTTCAAAAAAAAAAAAAACAAACACCACATTTTTTAATGTTAAAAGCAATGTGACAGTTTTTACTTCTTAAAACGGTAGATGTAACAGTTTGACTTGACAGCATGAAATGTTGGAGATAAAACAAAAAAAATGCAAAAAAACGGTTGTCGCTCTTTACTTGTCCACTTCCATTGAACGGAATCGTTCACTCAGCCGGCCCTTTTAACTTTTTCACGCCTCTTCACGCTAAAATATGGGCCTTTCGAACTTACTTATTTTCAGTTCTGCCAACTTGTAGAAACTCCTGCATTTTCTTAATCATAAAGATTCATAAATTATGAAGCTGCCAATGGTATCTCTGAAAGCGATTAAATTTAAATTGTGTGAGAATGTTTCTTGCAAGCCCTCAATTGTGATGGGATATAGATACTTGTTCAGCTGACAGACGTCCACTGCTGTACATGGGTCTCCATCAAACACCACCTCGTCGATCAGTTTTGTAGTTCTCACATCCAGCGGATGCCTGCGGCTTTTACCAGGTCATCAGTCCATCTTGTCAGATGTCTTCCAATGCTACGTTTGCCAGTACGCGGTCGCCCCTCCAGAACCTTTCGGCCCAGTGTTCCATCTGTTCTACGAGTACTGTGCTCTGTCCTTATACAGTTATGACTGGCTTGTTAGTCTAGTGGTTAATCAATCAATCAATTTATTTATTTCGGGCTACAAAGACCCATAACATAAATACCTTACAGACTAACATACATACAAATAAAAACAATGTAAAACTATTGTACACGAAGTGACGGCGTCGTGTTGCGCTGCGTCGTTTCGCGTAGCCTTCCGCGGAATCGCCGATACACGACACCCTTCGGCCAAAACTCTGCCTTGAGGAAGGTCTCGATTTCAAGAGTTGGAACTCGCACCACGAATGACTTGAAGTTTGTGTTGTGGCGCGGTTCCAACTTCTCGACCCTCAAAGTCCAGTTCGTTTTTACTCGTACATAATCCACGATCTCCTCAACCTTCGTGGTGTAGTGTAGACGGGACACATAGAGCTGCGTCGTCGGTGTAGCTGGACGCAGCAGCATGCTGGGTCCTGCAAGCGCGGTCCCGCACTGGCTCCGACTAGGAGGCTTGACCCTGAATGCTAAGACTGAGGTCGTGCATTCTATTCTCACCCAGGATAAATCTTTGTGTGAAGAGCACAATCATTTGTTCTGTGTCTGGGTGTAAATTATCTATAATGTGTATATATTTAGAAATATATAAGTAAATTTATCAGTTGTCTGGTTGCCATAATACTGGCTCTGCCTAGTTTGGGACCAGATAACGTTGTGTTGGTTGTCCTAAGATATTATTATTATTTATTATGTGGAACATATTTGTTACTATCGCGTATTATATTTTAAATATCTGGTTGACCGAGCTTTGCTCGGTATTTTTTTTGTAAATTGTGTTTTAAATAATAAGTTGATTATCGATAAAGTTGGTCATTGAAAACACGAATAAAACGACATTTTATAAAAATAAATCCTAGCTAGATCAATTTATCGCCCTCGAAACCCCCTGTATACTAAATTTCATGAAAATCGTTGGAGCCGTTTCCGAGATTCAGATTATATATATATATACAAGAATTGCTCGTTTAAAGATATAGGATTAGCATATAACACAATACGGACCTGCAATTTGCAAATAAACTTGAATTTCGTTGGCTCCCTTAGCGCTTCCTCTTTAATCACTCGTAAAGCGTAAACTCCACTAAAATATAAACACTACATACACTACTACTAGTACTACTTACTGAAGAGATAAAACTCTTACACCAAATACCGTTTTCAATTTCCTCAACTTCTTTCAAACCAGCAGTAAATTTGGGCCGGAACGTGAAAAACCACAGAAGTGTCGTTATGAAAAGCGATCGTATACGTAAGAGGTTTGAGCGGCTTTCAGGCAGGCTTTGTGGGTGCATCAAACGGGCACTATTTCCGCTTCCGACCGACTAGGCACTGATCGCGAACACTCTAGATGGTATAGACCTAGAAAGTGAATGGAGTGGGTCGGGAAGAAAATAATTATTACTTATTTAAAGACCGCCTCGTGGGTCTAGTGTATGCAAGTGCTACAGCTGAGCATGAGGTCCTGGGGTCGGTTCTTAGGTTTGGAAAAGTGCTATTGTTTGTTACTATAGGTACACCTCTGCCTAAACATGTCGGGGATTTCAGGCGTGATAGTTAACCACACAGTTACAGTTAGGTATATTAATACGTGAAGCAAAAACTTTGTACTCCTTTTCAACCGACGAAAAAAAAACCGAGGAGGTTCTCAATTCGACGCGTATATTTTTTTTATCTATGACCACGCATAACTTTTTACATAGTGGTCCGATTGTGATATTTTTTCTTCTATTGGAAAGGGACTCCGAAGGTCCCATATACATTTGGAGAACAAAATCGAACCCTAAGGGTCGGAAAACAGGGGATGATTGATTGTTCACCCTCTGATTATAATGTATAACCACGCATAACTTTATACAGAGTTGTCTGATTTTGATAATTCTTTTTTTATTGGATAGGGTATACCTTGCCAAGTATTATTAGTACAGTAAAGTCACAAAAATTTTTAAAATAAAAACGGTTAATCAAAAAATTTTACCGCCGAAAAAACTGAAAAGCAAAAAAAATATAAACCTTAAAATATTGAGTCGGCGCTGTAAAATCAATGAACAAAGATCACTCAAAGCGCCGCCGACTCATAATTTTAAGGTTAATTTTTACGACAAAAAAAGCTGGTTGGAGTCCAAATTTCCAATCAGGGTAGCATCTACCCTCGAGAAGAAAAGGCGAAACGAATTCAATTTCTATCAAAATCTATACCTAGTACGTTACAGGCTGTACAATATCTTTTAACGTTTCTTCTTATCATCAAGGGGACTGATTTACAGTTACGGGTGATTGTGATTGTCGCCGGAAAAGATTTAGAGTCACTTTGCCGCACTTCGTCGTTACGATATTAGGTTTCAAGTAATAAAGGGCGAGCCTATTGCCATTTATCGGGCAAATTTTTAATCCGAGACTGCTGTTAGAAATTTCGGCATGTTTGTTGATTCGCACGAATATATTCGCCCAAAACGGGCGGGTCGTCACTTTTAGTCAATATAAAAAATTTTTCGCCGATTCGCACAAAGTTCGAAGGGGTATAGTATTATCTAGTTACTGGTTTGTGGAGGTAAGATAGGCAGTTGCTTCTTGTAAAATACTGATACTAAGCTTCACCCGCTTAGCGGACCCTAACATAGTTGAAAAACGGCTAGGCAAATGAAGATGTTGATTCGCACGAAATTAATTTATTTGTGGGCTACTCCATTCCATAAATACGTTTTTACTACATGGATAAGGAAGAAATCAAAGTAATGGAATTAATTTTACTGCATGTAACTTAAAACGTGCGAATTGCCTAATATGTGTTTCTGGAATTGACAATTCGCCCACAAATAAATTTATTTCGTGTAATTTTACTAGTCCCAGAAAACCCGCACTTGATTTCGTTATTACTTTGTTCTTTTTTAATATTTCTAGAAGACTGGTTCGCGATGAAAACAATCCCAATTGTTTTTAAATTAGCCCCTTGTAATCGAAAAAGGAGTGCCTAAATGTAACAATAACCTTTTAACTGTTTATTAACTGAATTCTTTAAAAAGGAGGAACTTCTCAATTCTGTTTTTGTCTATTTTTTAATTATGGTATTTTATTACAAACTCGTTTAACATAACATCACGACTTTAATCCCCGATTGAAGTGGGCACAAATCCAGACTCTGGGCAATCTTATGCTATGAGTTAAATTATATTTTACTAGCATTTTCCAGCAGTTTGTCCACGTGGAGTGCTAAAATTATCCCATTATTACCGGTATTACTGGGACAAGAAGTTCCTCTGTGAGATAAGATATCTTATATGTTAATCCAGGTTATAAAATATCTATCCGTTCACTTGTTTTTGCGTGATTATGGAACTAACATCCAAATATTAGTTAGAAGTAGGATACGATAGCAGGAAAATATAAAATTTAGTAAGATTTTCGATCGCCCTGCTTATTGCACGAAGCCTGTCTAAAGGTTCATAATCCTGTGGCACATGCCAGTCGACTGCGTGTGGACACAGCTCTTGCTCCACTGACTTCTTGTGCCTGTGAGCTTCGCACCAATATTACTGGTCAAAGGCAAGCGTTCGTACTTATTGTGCACACAGTGACTGGAATGTTAGCCCCTGTATGCTTATGCGGTCCTAGTACTTCTTTATCTTTACACTAGCTTCTGTCCGCGACTTCGTCCGCGTCAAATTTTTGCTCCCCTGACCCTTTTTTTTTCTGGATGGGAAATTATCAAATGTCTTCTCCCGCTCTGGGCGGAGCGGGAGGGCGTGTCAGACTTTTACTGAGTAAAACCCACCCGTGTTCCTTCAGTTGCCCATGTGCCGGGGCCACAGTATCTCTTTCGAACAATCACGCGACCCCGGCAGGCTCCCCTGACCCTTCCCGTGGCATCGAATTACCTGAGAGTTTTCTACCATTTTTCGTTGCTGCTCCGCTCCTTTTAATCTTAGCGTGATGTTATTATAGCCTGTAGTCTTCCTCAATAAATAAGCTACCCAACTCAAAAAGAATTTTTCAATTCAGACTAGTAGTTCCTGAGATTAGCGCGTTCAACCAAACAAATAAACAAACTCTTCAGCTTTATTATATTAGTATAAATAGTATGAAACAAAGTCGCGTTCCGCATCTGTATGCAGATCTTATAAACTATGCAACGGGTTTTAATGCGGTTTTCATCAATAGACAGAGTGGTTCAAGAGAAAGGTTTGTATGTATCACATGCGCAGGCGAAACTGCTGGCTAAAGCTAGTAATTAATAAATTGTGCCATGTGAGATGCGCATCAAATGGTCAAATAGAAGGAAAGCGTTTGTCGTTTACATAGTCTGGTTATTAACCTCTGTTACCTTTATGTTATCCGAGTACTTAGATTATAATGTTTTAGAGTATGTTTGGTGACGCTTTGTGCCGTTTTAATGTTCGCACCTATTTAAGTTACAGGTCAAATGGCATGCTGTCGTACTAATTGGGGACACAGAAGCTGGGATGTTAATCTCTGTTACTCTTATGTGATCCTGGTACTTAGGTTATAATGGTTTAAAGCAAATTCTAGCTTCTTATTTTTCTCTAACAACTTGAATTGATTAAATAATGAAAGTTAGCTTAATATCCTGGTTTAATTAAACAAAAAATAAATCAACTACCTTCAGGCTTTCGCTAGCCACTTAGCACGTGTGGAGTTGGAAATTATCCCACATAAATTTTCTATCGGGATAAAATGTATCCTATGTGTTAATTCAGGTTATAAGCTGTGTGCCAAATTTCATTAAAATCTTTTCGACCATTTTTGCGTGATTGAGTAACAAACATCCAAATTTGGATGTATCCATATTTGTTACTCAATCACACAAAAACGGATACCTAAAAATCCAAACAAACAATCATTATACTCCAATATATAGTAGGACTAGCTGTTGCCCGCGACTTCGTCTGCAATCCAGGATGAAAGTAGCCAATGTCCTTATCTAGGTCATGGTCATCTGTGTGCCAAGTTTTATACAAATTTGTTCAGCCGTTTCAGCATGAAAGAGTAACAAAAAAAAAAACTTACTTTGGCATTTATAATATTAGTTTCAACAAAGCAACAGAGCTTAGACGCAACATTTAACCAAATCAAACAGCCCACAGCTGAAGTGATGATGAAATATCGAAAGGTTCATCATCATCAGCCTATAATGTTCCCACTGGTGGGACACAGGCCGCCCTCTTGGTGAGAGGGAGTGGGCCATAATCGTCCACGGTTTTTGGTTCTAAAACATACTGATTTCCTCACGATGTGTTTCTTCACCGTTTTGAGAGCAGTGGTGATGAAATAATTTACACAAAGTTAAGTGCCTTTTTGGGTTCGAACCTTGTTTAAGTCGTGACTTATAACTCGTCAGTCACGACTGCTACCACCGGGCCACCATTGCTATCAAAGAAATACTATCTGCTATCGAAAAGTTACTTAAAACTTATTTTAGATTCTCCACATTAGTAATACGAGGCGGCTATGACCTAAATGCTAGATAATATGTGGCAGCCTAAATTCCTGAAGTCCGTACATCTGGCATAGATACCGCAGTCCGTGGCGCATTGAGATACCGCAGTTTTGGCAACATGCATGCTGCGACATACAAACTTACATTCCTCATATGTTATGAGAAATTATGGTGTTTTCCTAGAAAGTTTGCAGTCTGTTCCAACTTCGTTAGTGTAAATTACACTATTTCCATTCACTAGCTCAGATAGAATCTAGAGCTTTCTTTAGCTATCGAATAAGATAAAACAAAAGCTATATCTATATATTAATACGTGAAGCGAAAACTTTGGATCCCTTTTTACGAAAATTGGGCAGACGGAGGAGTATGAAATTTTGCACAATTATAGTTTATACAGAGAAGAAGTGACGAATGCTAATATTTTTTTTTAATTATGCGTAAAAATACATTATTTTCAATAAATAACACGTTACACACATTACTATTCATTACCGTATATTTAATACACACATGCAGAATATCTGTCTTTAATATTTTGTTTATAGTCTTACTGAATGTCAAGTGTAACCATAGGTAGTAAATTATTTTTTTAGATAAATAACCTATTTAATTTTTAAAATCTATGATCATATCGAGAATATTTGACTTTTTATATTATTTGTATTAGCGACGATAGGAATTTAGTTTAGATTTATAAGAAATATATTTTTTGTGGTTTATGGGGAGTGTCAAGTATGGCATTAGTAAGTTTCCCAAACAAAACTTAGTGTCGTGTGCAAACTGTAGAGATTGTATGCCTCACGATTGTACAGGCTGGTTATAATTATGACATTTTGAACTGTCATAATTAATTAAAAATAATAGGGAAAATTCTATAAAAACAGAGCTTTCTGTGATAATTCATTCCATATCCAGCAGTTAAGAAGTATTAAGAAAATAAAGAAGAGAGTCCTGAAGAAGTATTCTTTACTCATTACTCCTACGTCCTGGTCCTGACCATCACCATCCCGCCAGCGAACCCTCTCCATAGTAGTACAGCGTCAACAATTTGTCTATAGTGTTACTCAATGTCAAATATAACCATAATTATTATTTTTTATATTTATTATTATATATATTTTTTTCATTTAATAATGTATTTCTATTCAAATGAAGTACGGTCGAATTTCGACCAATGGGAGATCACTAGTAAGAATAAATTTCACACACAAACAATGAATCTGCCTTTTCCGAACTATGTTGGGCCATTAACTTTCAAATATGCAATTTTTTCCCCACCTTTTTATAATTATGTTGTGATCAATTTTTATTTGCATCATATTTACCGCAAATTTAAAACCGCAAACGTATTTTCTTTCTTTTCTTACAAATATTAGAGTTATTTTTCACGTAGTTGTGTGTTTTTTGGAAGTGTTTATTTTTTTTTTAAGAAAAAACCCTTTTTTTATTATCTATTAGTTTTGGTATCTACCCACACAAATTCCTATACCTACCTTCACTTGTTAAGGATCATAGGTACAAGAAGTTATGATAACATCATCAACATAAACTAAGTATTGTGGAAGCTAACTGTTGAAATTGGTTTAAAATGATGGAATTCTAAGGTAACAATAACTTCCTCCAGATTTTGCAGCCTGTTAAAAGTCAGTGGGTGCAATGAGTACCTACGTGGGCGATTGCACCCACCTAGGTACTCATTGGATCCACTGCACCCTGTTACGAATCTGCTTAGTGAAAGAAATGGATAAGGCAGATCTGATACAATTTATTAAATGAAAAAGAGTAAACTGTCAGAGTAGAACGCTTCAAGAGGGCTTCAGAGTAGATGGGCTTCAAGAGTTCAGAGTAGAACGCTTCAAGAGGGCTTCAGAGTAGACCGGCTTCAGAGTTCAGAGTAGACGGGCTTCAGAGTAGACGGGCTTCAGAGTGTGAACGCTTCAGAGTAGATGGCCTCCAGAATGTGGTCCTCTAGAGTGTGTGGCCTCCAGAGTGTGGTCCTCTAGAGTGTCATCAGCGGTTCAGACGCCCCTTTTTATACCAAAGCCGCCTTCCCTTTCCAAACATTTTCAAAATATTAATTTAGCCATCATCTCATCTGACAAGTGTAGTCGGCCAGGACATATCCATGAGTGTGTGTAGCTGGCCACATGAGTGCGTGTAGCTGGCCACATGAGTGCGTAAAGAATTTTATAAATATAATTTTAAGTTAAGTTATTTAGTAAACAATCGTAATAATTAATAAAATCAAATAGCTAGACATATTGATAAAAATAATTTAAAACTATATAAACCAAAAAGTAGCCATTCATAGACTAAGCAGAACAGTAACTGACAGTTGACAATTTGGCTTGTCACAACATGAAAATTTGAGTTAATATTTATTTCAGCTATTTTTAAGTTAATAAATCGTATTTAGATCGATTTGCTGAGTGTAGACATATAAACAAATAAAGATAAGTAAAGCATGAATAGTGTAAACATAGAAACAAATAAAAAGGATGATAAATAGGTATTAGGAATCATGAATTAAAGTGTAAGTATAGGATGAACACTATATTTCCCCAACGACCCCGAGAAAATTTTTGGCCTAGAACAAAAATTTTGTTAGTTAAAGTATTACAGCATTCACAAAACTTTCAAAACTCATTCAAACACACCGACATCTTACGAAGTTAGGTCAGGTAGGATTCACATTCAATGATCACTACTCAACCTGATAAATCAATAACTTTAAGGCTTATTTTAGGAGTTGTAATCCGCTCGCGTCTAAAACCACAAATGAGATGAAATAGAAAGATTTTAACAAAGGCTTATTTTTAACGGAGTTGTCATCCGCTCCTAATCAACTTTTAGTTGATATTTAGACTTTTAGAGTCATTAGTTAACATGGGCTTATTTTTATGGAGTTGTTATCCGCTCCAATCAACTTTTAGGAGTCGATAGGTTGACTTTTAGAGTCATATCAACTTTTAGGAGTCGATAGGTTGACTTTTAGAGTCATTAGTTAACATGGGCTTATTTTTATGGAGTTGTTATCCGCTCCAATCAACTTTTAGGAGTCGATAGAAAGAAACAAGTTAGACAAACTAACTTGTAGAAAAAGAAAAGATATAAAGAAAGATTTAAAAAAAAATGGTGGTTTAAGAACCGATGAATGAATTAAAAAAAATAAATAGAGTTTTAATTAATCGAAAAGAACTCTATTATAGAGGAAGGATAAAAGAAAGGGATGAGTTATGAGTATAATGTAAAGGACTCAAAAAAAAAAGTACACTCAGAAGGGACTCGAAGAGAGTGTTCAGGACTCGCACTCGGACTCACGTACACTAAGGAAAACTTATTTTTGGTGGTAAAATTTGGAACTAAACAAAGGTTAGTACATATGAAAGTAAACTTTAGTACCTAGTTTTGCCACAGTACAAAAGGACTAGTACTCCATGTTCATAATAATCTATGGCCTGGTTTGTTACCTAGCAACCGATGACAAATAAAAATATTATGAGAGCCTACGTATTTTGGTATGATTCCCAGATGATATACATACGTATAAATATATTATATGAATGTATAGTAAGATAGTGAAGTATTTGTAATAGGAGTTATGTAGATGTATAGGTTTGTAAAAACGTCCACAGGATATTCTCCTGTTTCTGTCGTGAAGTGTCTCAGTCCCCTGACTTGGTAGTGACCACAAGGGTTTTAAAAACACGCCAAGCGAAAACTGAGTACGATTACCAGTGGGTAAACGCAGTGGTGTGCAAGTGTGTGGGATGCAGTGTAATGATGTATTGGTAGAGAGTTATGTGTAGGAGGAAACGTCTACGGGATATTCTCCAATAGAACGTCGTAGAGTAAGCCAAACCCCAACTTGTAAGTGACCACGAATGGTTTTAAGAACACTCACAAGCGAAGAATGGATGCCAATTACCATTGGGTAAAGGTATGTCTGTGGGGATGTAGTATTAGATGATGTTCAGTATGAAGTATGTTGAGTAGGTTGAAGGAGTCAGTTGAGTAGGTTGTAGGAGTCAGGAGAGCTGAAAAAAAAAAATAAGTTAGTTATGTCAAATAGGGAGTCCAAAAGGAAATGCTAGTGTTAGTTTTTTTAGAATTTTGAAAAAAGAGTGGGTTCGTGTCTATATGGGCGCCAATCTGTTACGAATCTGCTTAGTGAAAGAAATGGATAAGGCAGATCTGATACAATTTATTAAATGAAAAAGAGTAAACTGTCAGAGTAGAACGCTTCAAGAGGGCTTCAGAGTAGATGGGCTTCAAGAGTTCAGAGTAGAACGCTTCAAGAGGGCTTCAGAGTAGACCGGCTTCAGAGTTCAGAGTAGACGGGCTTCAGAGTAGACGGGCTTCAGAGTGTGAACGCTTCAGAGTAGATGGCCTCCAGAATGTGGTCCTCTAGAGTGTGTGGCCTCCAGAGTGTGGTCCTCTAGAGTGTCATCAGCGGTTCAGACGCCCCTTTTTATACCAAAGCCGCCTTCCCTTTCCAAACATTTTCAAAATATTAATTTAGCCATCATCTCATCTGACAAGTGTAGTCGGCCAGGACATATCCATGAGTGTGTGTAGCTGGCCACATGAGTGCGTGTAGCTGGCCACATGAGTGCGTAAAGAATTTTATAAATATAATTTTAAGTTAAGTTATTTAGTAAACAATCGTAATAATTAATAAAATCAAATAGCTAGACATATTGATAAAAATAATTTAAAACTATATAAACCAAAAAGTAGCCATTCATAGACTAAGCAGAACAGTAACTGACAGTTGACAATTTGGCTTGTCACAACATGAAAATTTGAGTTAATATTTATTTCAGCTATTTTTAAGTTAATAAATCGTATTTAGATCGATTTGCTGAGTGTAGACATATAAACAAATAAAGATAAGTAAAGCATGAATAGTGTAAACATAGAAACAAATAAAAAGGATGATAAATAGGTATTAGGAATCATGAATTAAAGTGTAAGTATAGGATGAACACTATAACCCACATACACCCTCTTTATGTGGGTAAGGTCATGGCAATTAATCGTTTATCAAATTGGCTATAGTCAGACAAAACTTCTGATAAAAATACTCTTATTTTTCCGTCGGAGGTTAAATGTGAAGGCAAACAAACACAAAATGCAATTGTGTATGCCAATATGTAGTACATCTTACAAATTGGTTAAAAGAATAAATTAAACCTGCTACCGGGACTAGCCTATGTTACTCCTTTCAACATCAGCTATCTGTCAGTGAAAGTGCCGTCAAAATCAGATTAGCCGTTTCAGAGATCAGCCGGAAAAAATCATATGGACTAAAATGTTAAAAAATAAATAAATAGCGAATGTATTTTTGCATGCATTTAGTAAAAAGCTCTTACAGTAGTTAGTTTAAAAAGTACAATTTTGTTTATTTATATACATTAATTTCCTTGTCTATACCTACAGTACACCCACACAAAAGTGACATCAAACGAAAATCAACTAGCAACAAAACTTCAGGAGCTATTTAGTTGAGAGCACCTGCAGCAGAGGCTGGTTCATTTTAAAACCAAATCAGTTTTGGCAACACACGGGCCTGGTTGTGCCAACCGGTGGTCAGGTTGCTCCAGAACTTTGTGGAATTTTAGTGGTTGTAGTATTTGTTGGTTTGTACTGAAGAATTTAAAGGCGAAATTTTGGCTCTGATTTTGAGTGGCCGAGAAAAATTTTGGAGTTGGTAAATTATAGGTAGTGCATGTTGGTTCGGTGTTAGTTGTGCTTATTCTGGGAAAAAAAGTGATTGCTTGTTTTGCAGTTTTTGTTTTGCGGCACCTGACCGAATGGCACCTGAGCTTTTCCACTAACCGCACTGAAACATTTTTCTATAAGTGCGGTTCGGAGCAGCTGTTTATTCATAATATTTTGATTCCACGAACGGCAATACATTTTTAGAGATAAGGTGTAGTTTTGTGTTCAGGGCATTATTAAATAAAACAAATCGATACAAATCAGCAGACAGTCCAGACATGACCACTCCTGAAAATAATAAAACTTAAATCATATCTTAAAATTAATACACTACTGCATATAATGTAGAGAATTCACACCGTGTAGAATCAATATGTGAAATATGAAATGCGTATTTCGGGTATGTATTCCTGAAATTCATCAACACACTACATTCCTAACAAGTGTTCATAGTACGCTGAATGATGATGATAATCTATCTACATCTACACTATTATAAAGAGGTCAAGTGAGTTTGTAGGAAGTAATCTCTGGAAGTAGCGGTCGAATTCAAAACAATATTTTTGCATTGATAGCTCAATTCGTGAGAAAGATTTTAGGCAATTTAAAATCACACTACGTTAACAGAGCAGAATGAAAAAATAGCAGGAAAGAACGCTTATTGTAAACGAAGTAATACTACGGTGGGGATGGGATAGAACGCGATGGTTCGGGGCTAAAATATCATGCGGACGAAGTCGCGAGCAGAAGCTAGTAACCTATACAAATTGTAATAAAAAAATTACTAATAACTCTCGCCACGGAAGATTTAGACCAACAAAGACAATGGGTAAAATCCCTGTTCACATATACCTGTAAAATCCTTGTTACCGACACCAACAAATGGTACAACCTAGACAAACACTCGTACAGATTGCAAAACAAACAGTTGCTCCCATACTAATTGTAAAGTCTCCACCGACCCTTATTAGTCCAACCAAACTTGAGCCCCGAGAACCAATCGAGAGCAAACGTTACACACTACGCCAATGCGCCATTGCGAGGAATGCCCACAATTTCAAGTTTCCCCGCGTCCATTACATACCAGCCTAGAATTCTTTGTAAACCATTCGGAATATGCCCAGCAATGTATGCCAACACTTTAACCCCGCCGCTCTGTGGAACTGTATGCATTTTGGGATAGATGTCTGTGAATTCGGCGAATTGATATTTGGTTTTCATTCTGCAGTGAAATGAAGGAATGGGTCAGATTTCAGATTGCCGTTTTGTTTGTAATCCTGCAGAGATCCGAGAGTGCAATAAGAACAGCGATAGTTTGAACTGGTTAAAATGCAGGAGAGGATATTGTTTTCAGGGAGATACCTATTAGATCTTCACTGAGCTGCCTTATTGTTTTTACCTGTAAAAGCAAAGTGCATTTTTTCTTCTGTAGGCGATGTATTTGACAAAGTATTTTATATATGAGAATGTTTGCATTCTAATCTTCTTTCAATCTATTAAAAAATACTTACCTCTAACCCACATTTATGTCAATTTTTCAACATAGACTGTCGTTCAAATAAGTTCGCGATTTAAATTCGATTGTCTTTAGTAAACAACGAGAATCAGTCTTTAGATATGATCTAGAGTTCTTAACTCCAAGGGGTTGGGTATTTTAATAATCACCGTTGCAATACCAACGTTAGAATGTAAGTTTTTATGTAGTGGTCACGCTCCACTTCCAACTATGACACTGCAGTACTGGTCCAATGCACACGTGAAGTTAAATAGTCCACCTTTTCATTTATTTTCATCGGCACCATGACTACCAGCACTTTATCAGCAACCATCAACTATTACACCGCTGCCCATCGGTTCTTCGAGCCGGATTTGGATTTTGGAAGTCCAAGTTGCTTGAAAGACCCAAACGAACTAAACATATGACACAAACCAAACCGACCAAATAAATAACAATTGCAGGTTCAGTTACTATTCAGGGATGTTAATATGCCAAAACTACGCTTGTATCCATTAAACTGGTAAATGGAATTTCCCCTGTAATAACGGTACTAATCACTATTTTGTTGACAGCCTTGTTTGTCTACTGAACCATAAGAACGATGGCGGTTTTGAATTAGACCCCAGAATGGGAGAGAGACATTTGTAAATTCTCGTTAGTCTTTAGTTGCCTTCAGGACCATAACTGCAAACCATAGCACACGATGTTTTTCAATTTGAGTAATTTCGAAGGATATTGCTAACCCATTCCTCTATATGTTCGACAGAGTCTGCTTAAGACAACGTAATTAACGTTATGAATGTTATACGTAATTACCCTTCAGTTATTGACAACAGGTTTTTTTATGAAAAGTTTTACATGTAAGAACTGTTGCAGGTGGCGTTCTGTGGACGCTGCTTACCCCCATGGGAAGCAAGCGTGACTGTGTGTATGACAAAACTGACAAAATGAGACACTTGAATCTCTGTCTATCCCTTTTGAGAATACAGGCATGATAACATTTTATTCCCATGTTTGAGCTCATTACAAAAAAGCGCTTTAAGCACACAAAACCGCCAGTCATGGAGAGCCAACAAAAAGTTGCAGAACTTTAGGGTCAACATTAAAACAGAGCTGAGTGATACGACTACAAGTTGTTATTGTTGTTGTATTGCTGTTGGAGTTACTCAGTTACTGTTACTGAGTACATAACAGTAGTATACTGAATGTATGTACGAGAAGCTACGAGTAAAATTAAATTAGGTTTTGCTTTGTTCTAGAGTACAATGTTGACCTTGCGAACGCTTATAAAGTACCTAACTTTTGCCCACCAATATGTCATCGTTAATGAAGGCTCCCGCAGACAGGCACAACGTGACAGCGTAACGTGACTCTAGGAGAGCAAATTCTATGAAAATTTCACGGAAATTTATCTACTAGAGTCGCGCCGATCTGCGGGAGTCTCTACGGAAATTTCATGTTTCCCAGAGTCCATCAGAGTTTCAATAAAAAAAATTAAATTAAAAATTTAAAAAACCCCCCACTCGAGTATATTTGCTGACATTCGGTTACTCTTCCCCACTTTCCCCCCCACAACTTTTAAACGGCTCAACCGATTTCCATCAAACATGTCTAAGAACACTCGCAGATAAGTCACCTTTAATACATATTTTTTTTATTGAAATCGCATCATCCGTTCAGGAGCTATGATGCCACAGACAGACAGACAGACAGACAGACAGACACGTCAAACTTATAACACCCCTCTTTTTGCGTCGGGGGTTAAAAACTCGATCCATTAAGCTACTTTCTAGTGACATTTATAGTTACTCTTTGTACGCTGATATATAATAAATGATAAAACAGTTCCGTGTGATGCTGGACGGAAAGAATAGCACTATCCCATTTCTTCCCGTGGGTGTCGTAAAAGGCGACTAAGGGACTTACTAGATAATAAACAGCAGCGTTCTCTATGCATTTTATCACCATACTGCGATCGCCAAACCCGCCTGCCAAGCGTGGCGATTATGGCAAACCCCCCTGGATTGGGGGAGGGCCTATGTCTAGCAGTGGATGTTTTTTGGCTGAAATGATGATGATTATGAATCAGTCAGCTTGTCCTTTTTAATGCACAATAAGGGGTTGCAAAATCAGGAGGAGACGCCCCGGGCGTCGGGAGTCAATAGCGGACTCCCGGCCACCGTAGGCGCGAGCTTGCGGGTGGCGAGCAATGGGTAGCTCGCCGCCCGGTAAGGACCAAGCTCGGGTCGACGGCGCGCAGTGTTCCACGCGCGCCTCAAAGAGATGTCAGCAGCAGTGTAGGGGTCTACTAGGACCGATGCCTGCCGGGGTCGCGTGATTGTTCGAAAGAGATACCGTGACCCTGGCACATGGGCAACTGATGGAACACGGGTGGGTTTTAGTCAGTAAAAGTCTGACACGCCCTCCCGCTCCGCCCAGAGCGGGAGAAGTCATTTGATGATTCCCATCCTGAAAAAAAAAAAAAATTAAAGGGGTTGCAAAATCAAAAACGCCATTTTAAAATATTGAACAGAATAACTAAGTAGCAGATATCCAAAATATAAATTCATAGAATTGACTGCAATGAAATTGACCTTAAAATAAAACCAATACCTACCTAAAAATCCCTGAAAAATTGGAGCATTGCCCCCATTAGCCAAAGTAAACATTATACGGTAGGTAATTTGGGCTTCAAATGAAAGTCGTCGGTAATCGACTTTAAATTAACATGTACCCTCATCAAGGAGATGGCTTCAGTTGGCATATTTATCACCGGTCCGCCGGGGACATTACCACAATATGCCTTATTGGCGAATTTGGTGGAACTATACATTCTCGAACGAAAATAGGGAAGAATAGTATGCGAGTTTGAAAAACGGTGTTTAGGAAGTAGGTGGTTTTTTAACCGACTTCAAAAAAAGGAGGAGGTTATCAATTCGACTGTATTTTTTTTTATGTTTGTTACCGCATAACTTTTGACTGGGTGAACCGATTTTGATGATTTTTTTTTATTTGAAAGCTGGTGCTTTCCGAATAGTTCCATTTTAATTTGGTTCCATTTGGACAATGGGGTCCATGTGAAAACCATATAAGTCTTAAATTTGCATTATGTATTTGCGCGACAAATGAACGAATAACGCGATTAGATTAGTGCGGAGTATCTACCACAACTAAAAAGTTAAAAAATAAAAACTTTTTACACAAAAAAACAACCGACTTCCTTAAAAAAAACACTACAAAGTCAAAAATAACTTTAATTTCGGAAGTCGGTGGCAAAAACCTTAAATACAGAGCCTAAGACACCGACTTTCGACATTTAAAGTTATTTTTGACTTTGTAGTGTTTTTTTTAAGGAAGTCGGTTGTTTTTTTGTGTAAAAAGTTTTTTTAGGAAATTATTCGAGACAAGAGTCTACTATATGAAGAGATTCTTGTCAAAGAGTTCATCTATGGAAATCACCATTTATCATTGCAAGCGAAAAACGTCCATTGTTGGACATAAGCCACCCCAAAGCTCAGCCATTTCGACCGGTGCTGAGCTTCCTGCATCCATCTGATTTCTGTGGTCTTCACAAGCTCATCAGCTCATTCGTGTGAGGCCTTCCAACTTTATATCCTCCGGACCACTCCAGACCTTTTTGACCCCATCGGCCAGGTATAAGAGGACTTAACACTCTGTCCCTCATACCCCCAAAACTAAAAAGTACAAATATCTTTGTTTAATGATAATTTGGTCAAATAAATTACATGATTTCATTAAATGAACGAACAGCGAACCAACTTTTAGAGGGTTGAAGGTAAAAGACATTGTTTCACATTTAGTAGCACTTCTACTAGTTTCTAACCTAAATGAAAAAGTGGAAAAGGTCACAATGTAACCGAAGTAACTTTAATAACCTAAGCTCTGGTTAAACCTCAAAACATAACCGTAAAAAGTTTTCAGATTGCGTATAATAAAATGTTATTACGGAATATTTTAAAAGCGCTGTTGGAAACAATGTTAATAACAGAGTTAAAAACAATGTCATTTGGAAACGTTACAGTATTAATTTTTAAACTCCAGTAAAGCAGACTGTAATTAGAATATGTAAGGATTCCCAGAAGGCTGGTATCATGCTGATTTTGGGGGATTAAGGACCTTATTCTTTCATACAAAGTTAGGGCAAGTAGGGATTTAGTTCAAGTATAATGCGTTGTACTGAATCTGAAAATAATAGCACTAACCCATTTCTTCCTGGGAGTGTCGTAAAAGGCGACTAAGGGTATTATTATATAGAGAAAGGGCAGCAGCGTACTGCGGTCACCAACCCGCATGCAAGTGTTGCGATTTTGGCAAGCCCCCCCAAATTAGGGGAAGCCTATGTCCAGTAGTTGACGTCTTTCGACTGTAATGACGAAGGGCTTGTGGCTAAGTAGTAACAGCCGCACAGGTCGATCGATTAGGTTAAGCTACGCTTGCTGCGGTTGGTCGGTGAATGAGTGACCATGATGCTCGTTCCCTCTCCGCATTCAAGGAGAGGCAGTCTCTGCGCCCTCACATCTCGCAGGAGGAGACCCCCCGGGCGTCGGGAGTCAATAGTGGACTCCCGGCCAGCGTAAGCGCGAGCGACGAGCAATGGGTAGTTCGCCGCCCGGTAAGGACCAGGCTCGGGTCGACGGCGCGTAGTGCTCCACGCGCGCCTCAAAGAGATGTCAGCAGCACTGAAGGGGTCTGCTAGGACCAATGCCTGCCAGGGTCGTGAGATTGTTCGAAAGAGATACCGTGACCCTGACACATGGGCAACTGAAGGAACACGGGTGGATTTTAGTCAGTGAAAGTCTGACACGCCCTCCCGCTCCGCCCAGAGCGAGAGAAGTCATTTGATGATTTCACATAAAAAAAGAACCCTTCTGGGTATAGCTGATTCTATAAACAGTTTCTATTACAGAGCTATTTTATGTAATATAATGATTGCGCATCTTAAAAAAATACCAACTTGCATCCTACTAATATAATAAATGTGAAAGTTTATATATGCTTGTTACACAATCACGCGAAAACGGCCGATCGGTCTTGGATGAAATTTGGCAAAATTGGGTGTCTAAGGAGGAGCATGTTATTTACAGTATGCACAGCATAGGTACCGACTATGATCTTCAATTCGTTGCTCAGACAGTTTTCTTCCCATTCTTTGCCAGCCTGCCCTCAAAAGTCATCGCTTTTCAGCAATATTATAAAATTGAAAACTATTAAAATGCAACACACCACTCATACGATACGACAGCTCTTTACTATCGTTGGTACCACATTTCGATGAGACATCAATATTTTATCGTCCGACCTTCATACTTATGTATGGACTATGGAGCACTCCAATTGCATTTCCATAACACGAGTAGGTACGACTTTATACACCAGTATATGACATGATGTACTCGTACCTTGTTGGCAAAGGAAATGGAAAATGCTTTGACATGCTCACAAGTAGGTAGATACTGCAGAAGTAGTCTACAAAAGACGACTTGAGGAGAAATTCTCTTAATTTTAATAACGTTCACAGTATGATCCCATCTCAATCAGTCAAAAATACCTCGAGATTGGACAACATTTTTGACAAAATTTGATGAGATTTTCGTCATTTGAATGTCGCAGAGGTTAGATGTTACGTGTGGTGCCAGACGTAAAGAGTAGTATCATCTTATTGTTTCCCGTAGGTGTCGACTAAGGGACCTACTAGAGAATGGGCAGCAGCGTTCTCTATGCATTTTACCACCTTACTGCAATCGCTGACCCGCCTGTCAAGCGTGGCGATTACAGCAAAACCCTCCCATTGAGGGAGGACTACATTTTGAACGTTTCTGTTACAAGAAGTGGCTTTCTGACGTTGTACAGGCCAGCCCTATAATAACTTCAATAATATTCGATCAGTGGAGCTAATTTAGAATTATTTAGAATAGTAGAAACATCCGTAGCGTGAGATTTGGCTGACGAGTGAATTAGGAAGATTAAAAATAGTTTCGTAGAATGTTTTTCGAGGAATAATGAACCAATTTCACTACAAATGTGTTTTATTACTCGATTTGGTACAGAGTGTCAAAAAGGTTCCTATAGTACACTATAATTACTACTACCTATATGAGATTTTATTAACATAAACTGGCAAAATGTGGGGTTTAGTTTGTGATCTTCGTGTGCTTTTGAAAGAACAAGTATTTATTGAGACTCCCTAATAAATACTTTTTCTTCCAAAAGTTTCAAATGGTAGGGTCAACAAAAAAACTTGCGATGAAAGCTGGGGGTAGTTGTAATGGGGGGGACGATTTATAGCGTTATTGTCGGGGGAGTTTAATCGAAAACGAGACTTGTGCTGTTACTGATTTATGGTAGCCGGTGTTAAATAGTTGTTTGATTTTCTTAGTTTAAAATAACCTACGTTTGGTAATCAATGTTCTAAAGAGAGAGAGAGAGAGTGGTTTGTTCGACTTGATATAATATCTTAATCTCCTTATTAGGTATATTATGTTAGTCGCACAGGTCAATCGATCAGGGGGCTTGCCCTTCAACCTTATTTTAATTCTAATCTAAACCCAATACGATTCCAATGTTAATTTTCCATACACGTGATTCGGTACTCTTGGAAACAATAGTGTCAACATTGGAACAACAACAACACCCGATCTCGATTCCACTTAGTTCTCCAAAATGGACACCCAATTTAAACACATTTTGGCGCTAGCGTCAAACTCAAAAATACGAAACATAAAAATTACGAGCCCATCCACCCACTGGACTTTACCACTGGTGGGTGGACGGGTAATTCACGATTACCCTTCCACCCACTATGCTAGTGTGAACAAAAATTATCGATTAATTAAAAAATTCGCTAAATTAAAAAAAAAGTTTTACTTTCATATTAATAAACACAAAATATTCCTCTTTAAAGAAAAATCAACCTTTGGTATTGAGTTAGGATTTAATTGAGTTTCAATTTGTTTTAGATATAATCTCTTTATGAAAAACCACTAGCCAAAGAAAACAAATATCACTTGAATGACTTTTGATGTCACACTAATCACTAATCTTTAATGCACTTCTCTGCAAGGCATTTGCTTTTGTAATTTATATTGTGTAGTTTAGAGAGAAATGGAAATTAACACGGATTTAAAAATTGATTTACTGGTACTTACTTCATCAATTACAATCTCAATCGATCGGAATTAAAATCAAGAGTAAGCACCCAGGTTAAGCTTCGATTGCCGCAGTTTGTCCATGGATGTGTGACAATCTTAATATACCAAAAGTCCTTCGTGCCTTGGAAAGCACGGAGCATGCATTCGTGGCGTTTTAACAATCGTGACGGATCGTCAGAAGCCCGAAATTCTGACAACCAGTCTTACCAAGGGGTATCGCATTACCCAGTAACTGGATTGTGGAGGCCAGATAAGCAGACGCTACATGTAAAGTACTGGTATACTGGCTAGACAGATGACAATGAGGAAGTGGGATTTTATTACAATCGAGTGACAATCTTCGTAGGGCAGTGACTAGTACATGGACGAGTGGCTGATGAAAAAGTGAAATGGCGTGTTATTGAAGAGATCCATGTCCAGAAGGTGGTTGGTTGAAATTCTATCGATAATGAGAATCGTTTGTTATCGATAACTTTAAAAGGGTTCAATTTCATAGTCAAAAAATATTATTGCAATCGAACAACTCAGCATATTGGGCGTGGGCGTTTTCTTTTTGCCATTTATCCTCCACTGTCCCTCTCCTGGGCAAACGCCTGTCCAGCATGCCTAGCATGACCACCATAGAAAGAACTTTATCTATTCTTGGTAGAATAGAGATAGAATTGTCATGCTACGCCAGCATAAAACGGTACAAATCTTTCTACAATCTTTAATCTGTCTTTAATTTTTCTACAATCTGTAATTTTGTCTATTCTTCCGTCGACAAAACCCATTTCTACGGTGGGCATGCTACGCATGCAGCTCGTCTCGCTATCTGCTACAGTATATCCGGCATTCAGCAAACATGTCCTGCGTGACTATACATATTGTAAAGTAAAAAAATGTAAATAGGTGTACGTATCGACTTAAAAACCTTCCACTTTTATTTGGTTGGTCAAAAGTTAAACCAAGAGCATATGGCTATTCTTCTTTATTGTATCACAACGATATTATTAAGACTTTCTCCAACATAACAGTATAAAAGTTGGAAGATAAGTACATATAAATATGATATACAGAGTACGCAATGAACGTATATTATTGTGTCTTCATTTTACGACTCTCTGCGAACTTCATGTTGTGGATGTGTTCGTGTATTACTTTCGCTTTTTAGCGTAAAAAGGTGACTGAATTGCGGTCTATTGTTTTAGTACTACTTATTTAGTTTTCTGAGTTACTTAGTTCTTGAAACAGAGCAAACTGTTTCAGTTACATTAACAGTGTACAGATGAGGTGGTTTCTTGGTGCACCAAATGGGTTCCGGTGAACTTGTCGTGGGATTAAAACCAAAACCTAATATACAAGTAGGACATTTTTTAAATAAATTATTACCTTTTTCCAGCGGCTTTGCCCGCGTATTATGATATAAACCTTTCTCTTGAATCATTCAGTGTAATGATGAAAACCGCACTAAAATTCGTTGCGTAGTTTGTAAGATCTAAGACGACTTTGTTTTTAACCGACTTCAAATAAAGGAGGTGGTTATCAATTCGACTGTATTTTTTTTTATGTTTGTTACCTCATAACTTTTGACTGGGTGAACCGATTTTGATGATTCTTTTTTTATTTGTAAGCTGTTGCTTCCCGAATGGTCCCATTTGGTTCCTTTCGGACATTGGGATCCATGTGAAAACCATATAAAAATTGCAATACGTATACATAGACAAATGAACGAATAACGCGATTAGATTAGTGTGGGGTATCTACCATAACTAAAAAGTTAAAAATAAAAACTTTTTAACGGTTGTTATTTTTTGTAAAAAGTTTGTACAATGTAAAGATGTGTTTCTTTTACAGGAAATTATAGTCCCTTTTGACTAACTAAACTTTATCTTTAGAAAAGCTTACTGTTCGCGCCGAATTTGAAGAAAATAGCTGATGAAAGATTATATTTCTGTAAATAAACTAGATGAGGTCGGCGTTTGCTATCTGACCACTCTGAGAAGAAAGGTCAAAACAAACGCAGAGGTCACAGTCTCTTGTAAAGTCCAGACATAATCTTGGTCAGATTATGTGCAGACCATGTGGATTGGTGTCTGAAATAGTCTTTTGAGGAAAGAACCACGCAGATTGAGTGGACCTGTTCAGTCAGTTCTCGCATTTATCAGTAATCATGCAGCTCAACTCAGAATGACATGCGCTCATTTGATTGATGTATTCCACGTAAATGCAGGCATCTGATTGGCCAATAATCTCCTAGACGTGAAAAAAAATAATGTTTCGTCCGCCATAATTAGTGTTCTACTCAATTCTCTCGCAAACGTTCACAGTACTTTTGGGAAAAACCAGACTTATAAGATCCGCTATAATCTCGAGACTTTAATGTTGTAAGAAGCTGATACAGCGAACATTATAATTAAAAACTCTAAATCAGTGCATAAAATAATTGCTGTGTGGATGGAAAATTCGTCTGTGAAAGGGTCAGTAGCCGCGTGCTTCAAGGAAAATCCTTGTAAGGCTCTGATCGGTGATTGTTACTTATGACTTACTTTCTTGATCTAGTATGAAACCGGCGTGTTCATCAAAAAATCAACCCCCGCTCAATATACAAGGTTAAATGTAATAGGCTGATAATACGTTACCCTCGTACTAAGTATTGTTACCGAAAACGAACGAAACAAAAACATTATTTCAAGTTTGGTTCAAAACTTCAAATGAAACTGACATATTCGTTAAAGGAACCAAACAACTGTTAAGTTTTGGTTTTTAAAAATTCGTCATAAATATCTATGTTCCACGAAAAATTGAATAATGGTGAAAACATTTTTTTTTGTTCATTCGTTTTTAATATCGACACTCAACACGTGGGTTAAGATTGGCCAGAATTTTTAACTTGACCCCTGTATATTCAAGCCCTTTGCAAATATGTTCCATAATCCCGTTTACCATTGCCAATAAATTAACTGGTGATCAATTGCATAAGCAAGAAGAGGGCATTTCTTGACACAAAAACCCTCAAGAAATACTTCCAGCCATTAATCCCAACTTGCGAATAATTCAACTAACGTCTTATCCGACATATCCGATCAGAACATATTGCCGTCCTTGACCTCATCATCCAAACTCCTCGATATTACCCAGATCGGCCCGAGAACAAAATCGCGATGTAACAGCGAACGTGAACGGCATAGTAAACGTTTAGTTCCGACAATTGACTTCAAATGCTGCTTACCCTTCCTACTTCATATTATTACGTCAATAACAAAGTTGTAGATAACTTGCGTTTTTTTTGGGGTATAAGTTGTGAGAGATGAGAGGATGAGTTTGGTGGGAACAGCTGAGTAAGACATACAGACAGCTCGCTCTTCCATACATTTTGACCGCATAGGTCACATACTTTTCGACGAAAAAACTGTTTTTAATTTCGAAAATCAGAGGAATATTTTACGTTATGATTAGAATCATGTGCTGAGTTCATGGTTACAGTTTGTCAACACTTACTCGTCCACTTGTTTGTTTGTATGTATGTAAGTATATTCGCATATTATTTGTTTAATTTTATGAAGTATTTTTTTTTATTATATGTATTGTATCTGCTCTTTTACTCTTACGCACGCTGTCTATATATCTTTGTCTTCTCCCCTATCACAGGTATGCTGGAAGAGTTTTATTTAGAAATAAGCTTCATCTCTGTACCAATTTTTCAGTACTTTTCTTCTTATTTGTTTGTATTATGTGTGTGTGTTAAATTTTATACAGGGGTCTTCTGATGTTAAGCGATGACTTAGAAATATTTGTGACTATAGACAATTGCCGATCTACTCTATATAAGTCTCACCTTGAAGTCTTGATGAAGGTGAAGTGAGCTATCATTCTACGTTTTGCTAGTGATTTTCACTATTGACAGGTCACTCCAAGTAGCTAGGTTATTGTCAATTAGACTGCTTTATGGATAGCTTGGCACCAGAATCACATTGGTAGGAAGGCATTGTTGGTAATTATGGTCTTGGCATTAGAATAATTTATGCAGCTCACCCAGTCTTACCAAGGGGTATCGTATTACCCAGTAGTAGGAAAAGGCTTGGTAGATGATGATACAGCCCACCCAAATGTCCCATTTTTGATTCTGTTCGTCAAGTCTTCCATCAAGATTACTGTCTGCTTGCACTGACTGGACAGGCCCACTCATGTGGTTCATTCCTTAAAATACTATTTCAAATACGGTCCTCACACGATCTGACCAAGGACTTTTAGTTTTTTTTGGGGTGTAATTTGTGAGCGATGAGAGGATGGGATTGGCGGGAACAGTTAAGCAAAACATATTTTAGGAACTATTTAACTTTCAGGCTATGTATTCATATATTTGCGTTCCACAAGGTAAAACAGGTGTTAACAAAAAGCTTAAAGCTAAGACCCATTGTTGTATCCGTTGTTGTTGTTGTTGTTGTAGTACCCAGGGTTCATCGCGATATGTTAGGAAAATCTGTAGCAACAGACAACTAGCAAATTACAATGGGGATAGAAAGTAAATCGACTGCCTTCCGAAGTTCTCTGCAGTGATAGAAGCTCAGCTCCTATTCATCCGCTTCCTCCTAAGTCTTGTCCATGATATAACGCGTACGCCGTCCCTGGCACAGTCTGGCCCATAAATTTTTGTACCTCCTGTCTCTGGACGATTTATGTTCTTAAAGATACGTGGCCAATGGAAATTGATGTTATTATATAATACATGAATTACTATTGCCTTTGATGATATTGACTTGGCGGGAAATTGGATGTATTGGAAAAGTTTTGGTTACATTTTTTTTTTACGTGATTGTTAGTATAGCTCAATGTTGTGTTTATAATAAAAATCACAACTACAGTGTGTTTCTTTTCACTTTTAACTTTTAACAGCGTTAGAATTTTTATTTCATGGATTAACTTTTATTTCATCACTAGCTTCTGCCGGTGATTTTGTCGTCATAAAATTTATCGTACCTCCAACGCACCCCGTCGCATCAAGCCTCCTACAAACCGGCGCGACGCGGCAACGCGACGCGCCACTCGTAGAACAATTTTTATGTGAACTTCTTGGAAATTGTTCTACAAGAATCGCGTCGCGCTGTCGCGTCGCGCCGGTCTGAATAAGCCTTTAATCGCCAGCCCACGCTTTTACTTCGTTTTCGCTTACTAACTTTGTTTCTTGTTCCCAGCTCTAAACAGGTGATCGAGTCGTGATGTTAAATAGATTATAGCCTTCCTCAAGAATTGAGCTAACAAATGCAAAAGGAACTTTCAAATTCAACAGGTAGTTCCAAAGATTAAGACGTTTAAACAAATCAACTCTTCAGCTTTATTATTAGTATAAAGATTTTCAACTTTTCGAGTTAGGTCTAGTTACATTTTCGTGTGTCATATCGTGGAGGTAATTCTGTCAAAAATAAAGTATACAGACGAAAAAACCTGACAAAGCAAAGCAAAAGACTTTGCCGTGTAATTGGGGTCCCATAGTGCATATAACCAACATTTGTGTTTGGATGTGAATGTAATACCTACTTTTTTTTTTTTGGGCACGCCTCAATTGCGGCGGTAAGTCCCCTCTTTGAGGAGTGGATAGAGAGGCGCCACGGCGTCCTCACCTTCCGCCTGACGCAGGTTCTCACCGGGCATGGGTGCTTCGGTGGGTTCCTGTTCAGGATAAAGCGGGAGGATACGTCCGGGTGTTTCCATTGCGAGGATCGTCTGGAAGACACGGTGGAGCATACGGTGGAGGTGTGCCCTGCCTGGGCGGAGCACTGCCGTGTCCTCGTGGAGGCGATCGGCGGCGGCGACCTCTCGCGTCCGGCCCTGGTGCGAGCCATGGTACGGAGCGAGAGGGAATGGGAAGCCGTCACCTCCTTCTGCGAAGCAGTAATGCTCGCAAAGGAGGAGGCGGGGCGCGTGAGGGAGTGGCAGTCTCTGCGCCCTAACGTCCCTAGCCGCCGCAGGACTGCCGGCTACCGTAGGCGCGAGCTTGCGGGTGGCGAGCAATGGGTAGCTCGCCGCCCGGTAAGGACCAAGTTCGGGTCGACGGCGCGTAGTGTTCCACGCGCGCCTCAAAGAGATGTCAGCAGCAGTGTAGGGGTCTACTAGGACCGATGCCTGCCGGGGTCGCGTGATTGTTCGAAAGAGATACCGGGACCCTGGCACATGGGCAACTGATGGAACACGGGTGGGTTTTAGTCAGTAAAATTCTGACACGCCCTCCCGCTCCGCCCAGAGCGGGAGAAGTCATTCGATGATTTCCCATCCTGAAAAAAAAAAAATACCTACTTTTATGCAATTATGATGCCTTTCGTAACTAGATAAAAAAACAAACGTCAGTCGCAAGGACCCCCATCAAGAAAGGAGTTCCTTACGCCTTTTATTCAAGTCCGAATATAGCGTTAGTTACTTTAAAATACTCAACTTTATTTTCACATCGTCATCGTCTTCAGCATCCTCAAAAACTATGGAAACGACACCCATGACATTTGAAAATGTTTCATTGTTTCATTTTGTAATGGCTTCAACACCATGATCTATCTCACTCTCACTCTGTCCCTTTCTATTAGGTATATGTAATCGCTTTCTCGTTACGTGACGATTTCTACAATTTATTCCTACTGCAAGTTGCGTGAAAGAACTTCGTTCCAATAATTCACTATTAAAGCACAAACGCTCTACAATTTCAATATCCCCGTCACATAATAAAAATATCCATAAAATATATGAAAACTACCCTTCAGCGTACGTGACCAAATCTTCTGAAAAATGGTCCTGAAATCGTACATATAATTCTAGATTCTGTAAGCAAGCTATGCATATAAAGAACTTGATTTTCAAGATTAGGTTTTGATAGATGGCTAGACTTTTCTGTGGATTTGGAAATGAAATATCTGCAGAGAATATTAAAATTATGTCACATTATTGCGTGTCATTTTATTATTTGTCGAGTTTTGTTTTATGTTTGCTCAAATTGACTTTGGATCTCACTATAAAAACAATTTAAAAAGATCTAACAATTGCGGTAAACGGAGGAGACGTTTTGCGTTTTAAATATGTGTACTCTAATTTTTATTTGATATACCAAAATTACAAATGTTAACAAAAAAGGTTGATGGCAGTTGTCATTTGATATAGCAAATAAAAAATAGAATATAAATATGTGACCATCAGCTACCTACTTAGGTCTAGTAGATATAATTGTAACACAATCCTTGATTGAGAGCTACATCCATAATTACCACCTAAAAAATAGATCAGTATGCCACTTAACGGCGCTTAAGGCGCGATAAGAAGCAAATTTTTAGATACCTTACAATATATTCTATTTCTCATATTTTTCATACCGACTGGATATGATCATCATAAAATTAATCTTCAAACATTTACTGCTGATATGATTAATGTATACTTATTCGTAAATTTTTGCTAAAACAATTGGAAAGGAAAGTAGATATTTTATTGGTACAAAAAATCGGAAACTATGTTATTGTACCTAAAATATCTAAACGGACTGACGAAAGAGTGATGAAAGTAACGAAAAATTAATTACCTTTGTAAATATTGTGCCATGACAACCAACTTTTCCGCTGACTCATCATCTGCTTACCCATTTCCCAACTACGTTAGGGCTTTTTTATTTTTTTTTTTCAGGATGGGAAATCATCAAATGACTTCTCCCGCTCTGGGCGGAGCGGGAGGGCGTGTCAGACTTTTACTGACTAAAACCCACCCGTGTTCCATCAGTTGCCCATGTGCCAGGGTCACGGTATCTCTTTCGAACAATCACGCGACCCCGGCAGGCATCGGTCCTAGTAGACCCCTACACTGCTGCTGACATCTCTTTGAGGCGCGCGTGGAACACTGCGCGCCGTCGACCCGAGCCTGATCCTTACCGGGCGGCGAGCTACCCATTGCTCGCTACCCGCAAGCTCGCGCCTACGGTGGCCGGGAGTCCGCAATTGACTCCCGACGCCCGGGGCGTCTCCTCCTGCGGCGGCTAGGGGCGTGAGGGCGCAGAGACTGCCACTCCCTCACGCGCCCCGCCTCCTCCTTCGCGAGCATTACTGCTTCGCAGAAGGAGGTGACGGCTTCCCATTCCCTCTCGCTCCGTACCATGGCTCGCACCAGGGCCGGACGCGAGAGGTCGCCGCCGCCGATCACCTCCACGAGGACACGGCGGTGCTCCGCCCAGGCAGGGCACCCCTCCACCGTATGCTCCACCGTGTCCTCCAGACGATCCTCGCAATGGAAACACCCGGACGTATCCTCCCACTTTATCCTGAACAGGAACCCACCGAAGCACCCATGCCCGGTGAGAACCTGCGTCAGGCGGAAGGTGAGGACGCCGTGGCGCCTCTCTATCCACTCCTCAAAGAGGGGACTTACCGCCGCAATTGTGGCGTGCCCAACTACGTTAGGGCTGACTTCTCATCTAGCCGGATGCACCTTCAGTATTATACATGAAGCGCCTGCCTATCTGACGTTTACAACACAGTTACTGTGTTATCAGAGTTTCAGGTTTCTGACAACTTGTAACGACTGTCAAAGATCCAAGAATGACAGCTGGTATTAACGGCTTAACATGCTTTCTGAGGCACGGAAGGGTCTTGATATGTAAAGGGTAATCCTTTTTTTTGTGGGTGGGAAATCATTAAATGACGTCTCCCGCTCACATGTCAGACATTTAGTCAGTAAGAGACACCGTGGCCCTGGCACATGGGCAACTGCCTTCAGTTGCCCATGTGCCAGGGCCACGGTTTCTCACACCAACAAAAAAACCAAACAAATCTCGCGACCCTGGCAGTAAACGTAGTTTAACCTAGCTGATCGCTCTTTGTCGATCAAGTTAAGAAAACAATGACAAGTTAACTTCTATCTTTTTATTTCCTCGAATAAAAGTCGAATAATCAAATAAACCGTGGATTTCTTTCGAAAACGTTCACTAAACGTGAACGTTCAAGCAACGAACAAAATCATAAACTATTGTTATCTAGCCCGTTTGGTCTAATAGTGGAAATAGGTATACGGGGTGAGAAATGTAGCGGGCTCGCGCGATTCTTGGAGGTGATAGCGGAATAATGGCTGAGAAGATTTTAGTGGAGACCAGGATTTTATTTAAGCTGGTTCTTGCTGGATAATTGGAACCTAATTGGACATGGCCGTAGTAGGTTTTTATTTTCTTTTATTCTTTTTCTGTTTAAAATGGTCTGGTACTGGATGTTTTCTAAGCTCCTAGTTGTGTTTACTAGTTACAAACTCAAATTAAAAGCATTTATTTCATTTAAACCGTTTACACGCTCTTTTTAATTGCTGAATTATGAAGCTAGTTGCCCATTACAAAGCGTAGTAGGTACCTATGGAGAAGAACGGGCAAGACATTGTATGAAGACTGTTTAAAATTATATTGTTACAAAAATATTACTTCGGTACATCGTTAAGTTGAATTTGTAAAGACGTACACGTTAAAAGCGTCCAGAGTACAGCAAATTTAGGAACAAAAAAGAACCATGTAAAAGTAAAATGATTCAAATAAGCCGGAGTAACAGATAAGACACACACAAGTCTCACATACACTCACACCTAGACCAGGAAAAGTGGGGCACTTCCCTCATTCTAATTAGTCTAATCTGTCAAAAATATCTCTAATTTTCCCACAGTTTTGACAGGTTTTTGACACTGATTGTTACTAAGATGAGACTGCAACTCAACTGAACCTAGGAATCCATTAATTTTGGCTAGTTAGTAATCGACCATAAATGCTAGATCCAATAATAGCTTAGCCACTGCGTCAACCGTACCGCAACAAACCTGACTTAGCATGGTAAATCTGAACTGTTTAATAACGTCACCGCAAATCTGCAAGACTATTAAGGTCATCACAATTAATTTACAGAGACCGCACGCGCCGCCGCGCCTCACCAAACTAACTCTCGTATATTTCCAAGTTGAGACTTTAAACGTTCGCTAATGTGTATCGTGTGGAGTCGGCTTTATTTAAAGGTTGGTTTATAAGTGAAAAACTTTTATGATAAGCTGGTCTATGCTAATCATAATACATTTTTTTTTTGTTTGAAAGCTTTTTTCAAGTCACCAGTCGGGTTTCAAAAATTATGTTTGCATTTGATAATCCCAATCTTGTGGAAGACTACAGGCTACTTAAAATATCGCTAAAACCCTAACCCTGATCCTATAACCGAGCGAAAATTAAGAAAGAACGCTAATTATAAACGAAAAGGGTATTCGATGCCATCCGACAGAGGGAATAAGAAATTTTACGCGAACGAAGTCGTGGGTAGAAGCCATTATTAAGAGAAAAAGATATAACTTTAATGGATTAACTAAGATTACTATTGAACGTAATTATGAGTGATTGAGTGAGTTGTGGGTAGAAAAGTATTTAGTCTATCTCCTAGTGTTAAGATTTGCCTAGGCAAGTCCGATATACCCTTTTCTATGGTCCACACGATTTCTCACAATTTTATTTCATAGCATCAAAATTGATGCTGTTATTTTCAATTTTTTCAACTCACATTTTACTGCTTGATGCTTCTCTTATACTAACTATAACATTATAAACGCGAAAGTAAGTTTGTTTGTTTGGTACGCTAAAACGGCTGAACAGATTTGACCGGGGCTACATCTTAGGCTCGTTCAGGATAGCAGACAACGGCGCAGGCTAGTGAACTAATATTAATTCTGTGGGACATTGGCTTATTTGACCAAGTCATTACATATTTCAATAATATTGTATATTTATTCCTGAAACGAAGACTAAACAAAACCTCTGTTCTTCGTACAAAATTGTTGTTACCATTCAACCTTTACGAGAAGATTTAAAGAGTGAAAAGGGCCTTGTGGAGAGAAAATATATCCAGCTACCTATATCAGAGGTCCCAAATTTTTGCCCCAGGAATTATACGGGTCGGACGGATATACATAATGTACTGTTTTATATGTAATACTGTGTGGAAGTAAGGGCTCAGTGACAGCGATTATCTTTGAATTGAGTTTACCATGAATTATGAAAAGTAAGTGTAAATAAACTGTGTTAAAAATGTAGAGGGAATTTTGAATCTAACTGTATTTTAGTAAGAGTACAGCAGTAGTAAAGTGCCAATTTAACTTTAAACAGGATAAATTTTTAACCAGTGCGAAAGTTCTCGTCGGTAATAATACAAAATAAATGCTGTTTCAAACATTTTGGCAGCGTAGGTATTGTAACTATGAAACAGCAGATTTTTATTTTAATAACCGATAAAAAAAAAAACAAAAATAAGTAACCAGTGGTTACTTTTTTGCATTTTTGGGATAGCATGCCTTATGATCTGGATGTTTAGATGAAATGTTTCAACCACAACCTGAGGTATTTCATGTAATTTCTGCCGATATTGAACAAAACAATGTATCAATAGTAATTTCGGTTATTTACCATAGCTTATCACTTCTTGTGTGTTTTCACTATACACCAATCAATGGTCCCTGGGCGTTGATTATACCCCACCCGAACTCCCCTCCCGTCTCCCTCATAGACTTCCTCGCTCACAGAAAGGCGGTTTGTGTCCCAGCAGTGTAGACTTCATACGCTGATTGTGAACGACCTCTGCTTCTCAGGGTTTATACGTTTTTGAGAAAACATCGAAATTTCATAATTATAGTTAAATATAATATCTTCATTTCTGATTCGATCACGTAGGATAATCTGTTGGGTGACTTTTTTTTTCTTCTATTAAATCCATTGTGTTGTGAGCGACTATGTTTCTGGGACAGGTTGACACCGGCAGCGCGTACTGGTCATTAGATTAAACCTCTCTCAAGTTCCCTGCTATCACTGGAACCCAACCCTTATAATGAAAGATCGATAAAAACTGTACTTTCTTCGAGATTTGTTAACGTAGAGGGTCAAAGGGGTCTGTACCTTTGTTTTTCTTACTTTAATATTGATACAGGTAGATATGTGAATGATATATGAGTAAACAGGACGGTTACAATTTCGTAAACAAAAACGACTGTGTTTTTATGACTTTTATTTTGAGACTGTCAATTGTGATCTTCACTCGTTTAGTTTTATTTTTCTAATGGTAGGAAGCGATACTGCTAACTTTGAGGTCTTGGGTTCTATTCTCAAGTCACGCAGTGTTATTGTGTTTCTCCATCAATGACTTCTCCCGCTCTGGGTGGAGCGGGAGGGTGTGTCAGACTTTTACTGACTAAAACCCACCCGTGTTCCTTCAATTACCCATATGTCAGGGTCACGGTATCTCGCTTGAACAATCTCGAGACCCTGGCAGGCCCATGTAGGTTTATGTGAAATAAAATATTTTGATTTTGACGAACGCTAGTGATGGCGCCAAACGTGTAGACGAATTCTGGTCAGATTCCATGTAGATTGCCATCAACACCCTAAGATGAAGAAGAAGAATAGGAAATGCATGGTTTTGGAAGTTTATGGACAAGATAATACTGGTGTCCGTTGCTCCATAAAGTTTCTTAGTTTCTTTACGACACCCACAAGATTTGTAGGGTATACTAGGGCCAAACTATTTCAACAAAGAACGGAGGGTAGTAAATGAGTAGTTAAAGTTTGCAAGCATGTTCGGATAGATGGTTTTCAATTTGGATGAAATTTGCCACAGAAATGTAGAGTATGGAAATCACTTAAATGTAATTATTGAAACCACAAGTAATTCTAGTCCACAGAACTGTAGAAAAATTATAAAAAAAAACATACCTACCATAAGTTACAAAAGAAAAAAAAAAAAGAAAATAAAGTAATATCAAAATAAATTCAGTAAAAAGAAATATTACTCTGTTTAGATAACCTTCATATTTTGTCGTTTAGGTGTCCGATTTTACATTTTAAACAAATAAGTAGAAAACGGAACAGGATCATAATAGTTTTTGCCACATTAGCAAAGTCACTTTTCAATGTTTAATGATTCAAGCTCATTGAATCATTGACCTAGTGATCCAATTCTACAGGGCTTAAAATTAAAACTCTACTTTTCAATCTAATTACTGCAACGATTTCGTTCAAGTTTTGTTTGTAGCTAAATGTAGCTTCCGTTCTGTATAACTTACACCCACACTTGCAAATTACAATCTGAAGAATTGCTAATCCATTGATTCCTATGTTCGTAAAACTTATCTGCTCATCAACGTAAATAACGCAATGAATGTTGTTGAACTGCCAAAATGAAAGCAATGGCTACTGATTATGATTATTTTTCATATCCGTTATGTCTGTTCGTTTCTGTGAAATAATATCAGACTACCAAAAGGTTAGAGCTGCGGGAAAAAGTTCATCATCATCATCATCATTTCAGACAAAAGACGTCCACTGCTGGACATAGGCCTCTCCCAGGCTCCGCTACTTCATCCGATTTTGTACTTCCCGCATCCAGCGGACCAGTTTTTGACCAAGAGGGTGTCGCAAGTGATGATCTATGGTAAGTACTCACAATGTGCCGTGTTAGAAGGCTGAAAGTCACCCAAAGGAAAAAGTTAGTTTTAAAGAAATCTGAATTTAGCAGTGGACTAAGTTGATTAATTCGAGAGGACCATACGGTCCGACACCACATGGAATACCACAGAATGGGCAGCACCGTTCTCAATGCATTTTACCACCATACTGCGATCGCCACCCCGCCTGCCGAGCATGGCGATTATAGTAAACGCCCCCCCCCCCTCCAAATTGGGGGAGGCCTATGTCCAGCAGTGGACGTCTTACGGCTGAAATGATGAATGAAAATGCTAGCACAAAAATACAGAGAGAAATGTCTAAAGTACTAGATTTAAAACATGTAGTAAAACTAAAGATGCAGCGTCCTACAAGTTTTATCTCTGGAATTCCTAATCCAATTTCATGCAAGTCTCCATTATGTAATCCTCTCTTTAATTGAAGAATTCTTTTATTCAAGTTATTTGAGTTTATTAGTACTTCAGTGTAATAGCTTTCTGTGTACTGTTTGAAAAGAATCGTAAAATAAAAGAAGTATTCTTTACGACTGTATGAGAAAAATAGAATTAAATGATGGGACATAATGTAGGTATGAAACAGACAGAGTTGAGTGTATTTAAATAGCCTTTACGATCAACAATACTAACAGCATCCTACCGGGTAAAATTAGAGCTAGCGAAATTCCGCAACCATCATGAGTATTGATATCGAAACATAATCTATACTAATATTATAAAGCTGAAGAGTTTGTTTGTTTGGTTGAACGCGGTAATCTCAGGAACTACTGGTCCGAATTGTAAAAAATATTTTTAGGACGAAAATTGGCAGACAATTCGATGCGACGGGAAGGGTCAAGGGAACACTTTGACGTGGATGAAGTCGCGTGCAGAAGCTGGTAAAGCAATGAAATGCTTTTCCTTCATTTTTTTTTGGAACATTGACCATAACTAGTCTAGATACTGCAAGTTCCAGTAGTATGTAGTTACAGTTAGGGAACTGGCGAGCATTTCGGTATATGATTTGCACACGTTTCACGTCGAGGTGAATAGGAGGTGGAGGTGAATAGGTTGGATAGGGATAGTTAAAGACTGTTCCTATCCAGACCTTAACTTTTTTTTAATCACGTTTTATTTGCGTAAAATACGTACAATTTTGAACCAAGACTCCATTTATATCTTTTTTGTTGCAATGAAAAATTAAAAAAATAATACGATAATATTTAGCAAGCGTTGTCATCGCTGGTATCCGAGAAACCTTGACGATCATCCATGTCGGCGCTCTCATCCATGTCTCCTTCCTCGTCTGAAAATTGGCGTCGGGTTGAAAAAAAAAAATCAAATGGTCTGCCTTTGGAATATCAGAAGCCTGAACGTCTGCTTCATCGATTTTCTTGGTTTTCATAAGGAATTCAAACATCAGTCCAAGAGGCAGACGTGTGCGCATAATATAGCACACCTTTTTTATTTTACATTTTTGGACCACTGTCAATAGGCAACGTAGAGGCAACATGTTGGTAGACTATTTTTCCGTGGTTCTTCTCATTGTTTTTAATCGAACAATTCAAATCTGCCAAGTGTGGAATTCATACACAGTTTTTTAATCATAAAAATAAATAAAAAAATTGAATACTACAAAAGTCAGAGCCGTGGATGTCTGCCTTTTCGATTCTTTGTGTTTCCAGGATGACTGTGATCATCAGCCCCAGAGGCAGACGTGTGCGCATAACATAGCAGACCTTTTTTAAACATTTTTGAAACGCTGTAAATTTACAACGCAGCGCCACCATGGTGGCAGACGAGGTCCTTGATGTTTCTTAGGGTATAATTATCACTATTAATATCTAACGTCTACCTTGTGTGCTGATCATATCGAAATTTTGCTCGCCAGCTCCCTAGCTATTAATTGCACAACAATGGTTCAACAATGGAGTAATGGTTTTTTGTTCCTCCACAATGAAATTCATTCTAACGTGCAATCGTCACAAGCATACAGTGTAAATAGGTAGGTACCGTCTGCTACTACAATTTAGGACTTAGGATTTGGATGTCCACACACATTAAGTTATACATTTCCAGTTTTAGCTGAGCTCGCAATGTGTAAATTTCTCGTGCGATAAGAAGTCAGCTTATATTGGTTATGTATAGTTCGACTGTTATGAGATGGAAATAAAATAAAATTTGTCATTTGCAGGGCTTTTATATGATTGTTATAAAGGCGGTATTTGCAGTTTATATGCCGCCACTTCTGTGCTGTTGGTCAAGTACTGGGCACTACTGGGCATTGGCCCTGCACCCAACCAATGCTGAAAGATGTCACTCATCTAGTCAGAGGACCCTACCTTTTCAATGGAGGTTGAGTGGACTTTACACCCTGTTCCTCATCATCATATCATCATCACTTCAGCCGAAAGACGTCCACAGCTGGACATAGGCCTCCCCCAAGCACCACCACCTCGACCTGTTCTGTGCCTCTCGCATCCAACGCATTCCTGCGGCCTTCACCAGGTCATCGGTCCATCTTGTGGGAGGCCATCCAACGCTACGTCTTCCAGTTCCTCATACCTCTAAATAACTTTTCGCTTCAGTATGCAGTTTTCTAAGGCTACATTACTTGTCGAAATGATCACAGATATATGAAAAAACTATGACAGTGTATTTTATGCATTTTATTCCCAAAGAAATGGTTCAAGGCTGAAGATAAAAGGTCCTGGAAGCTAGCCAGGATAATTCTAGGATCCAGTAGATAGTATTAAATTTTACTGCACACAATTCCATTCTAGTTGCAAAACTTTAGAAATATTTTCAATTTTATAGTTGGAAATAAAACTTTATTTTTATCTCATTCTGAGAGTGAATTCCAAAGAACAGTGTCTGCCTAAATCAGGGCTAGATAGTGTTGAAAGGAGAGAAAAATAAATTATTTAATCTGCTATTTTGTGACACTGCATTTGCATTCACTGCTTTACTGATATGAGTGGTCATGGAGTTTTTTGCCCGTTCTTCGCCATAGGTTCCTACTGTGCTGTGGAATTGGCAACTAGCTTTATCTTTCTGACTCTTGGCGAGTCCCTTAAACAATTCAAAGTGCCTGTTGTTGGTTTTATTTGGAATAAATTGTTTGAGTTTATCTAAACGAGGCAAAAGGACTTTGTAGAGATTGTAACAGGTGGCATTCCGTGGTTTCTGCCTACCCTCATGGGAAAAAGGCGTGATTGTATGTATGTAAATGGTTTGAGTTTGAGTAGAAATGAAGGCTAATGAGATTATTTATAGATAGTGTTTTGTTTAAAAAAAACATGTTCTACCATACATTTCAACTGTAAATGTAAGTTGGTCGAGTACGGCGACACTGAAAATTTCGGGAATCAATGAAGTGACACAACATTACTATTTAAAAATGTGTTCATTGCTTTTCGAAGTATTCTCCGCGAAATTTGACACATTTTTCCATACGATGGAACCAATCATTGAAGCAACCATTCCATTCGGAAGTTGGGGTCTCCAAAATGGCCGTTTTGTAGGCGTCCACAGCTTCTTCAGGTGATGAAAATCTCTGACCACGCATTTATTCTTTATTTTAGGGAAAGTATAGAAATAATTAGGGCTTAGGTCTGGGCTGTACGGCGGATGGTCTAATAATTCTATGTTTTCTTGCTCTAAAAACTCTTGTTCTGTGCGCGTGCGCGGTGTGAGAACTCGCATTGTCGTGATGGAGGATGATGCGGCGGTTGCGGTTCTCTTTACGGAGTTCAGAAACGATCTGTGGCAAACAAATGCTAGCATACCATTCTGCATTAACCGTTCTTTGTCCCTCAAGAAGAATAGTCGTAAAATGGCCGGTTTTGGAGACAAACGTGGCCACCATTTTTTTTGCAACACTCCGTGAACGAACAATCATTTTCGAACACTCAAACTCGTGACTGGTTTTTTTTTTCGGGTTTGTACGCGTATTTCCAGGATTCGTCACCTAATACGATGTTGTATACAGCATTTGAGGACCGTGCGTGGAATCTTTCGAGAGTTCTGACGCACCAAGTAACGCGAGCCGCTTTTTGCTCTTCACAGAGCGAATGCGGTATCCATCGAGAAAACAACTTTTTTACACCTAATTGTTCATGCAAGATTATTTGTATTTGACTCATGCCAATGTCTAAAGTTGCCTGGATTTCGCGGTATGTCACATGTCGATCTTCCTCAATCAGCTAACGCACAGCATCAACGTTTTCTTGGGTGACTGCAGTTTTTGGACGACCTTGACGGGGATCATCACTGAGCTTGACACGTCCACGTTGAAATTCAGCAAACCACCGATAAATTGTGGTTTTGGATGGGGCTTCATCACCAAATGCAGAAATCATCCGGTCAATACATTGTTTTTGTGTTAAACCACTTCGAAGGTCATAATAAATCATCGCTCTTGAATTTTCTCGAGTTAATTCAATTTTCTCAACGACTAAACAAGTTTGACAAAACCTTGTGACAAGACCGAGAATATTTTTTTAAATAAATAAATGGTATTCGATTTTTAAAACCAAGGTGTTTTAAATTAAAGAGATTTTAATATGACAAGAACAGTGGAAATATTCCATTCCCGATACTTTTAGTGCAGCCTATGTACCTATTACTCGTTAAATTGTAAAGCCTACTTAGTTGTGATAGTTTTCCTTGTAACTTTGTTATTTATACTACTGCCTTGAACTTTCATTACTAATCCAAAATTTGTTTTCAAACTCCATAATATTTTGAAGGATCTTTGTAACGACACCACACAGAATGGGGTAAACGAGAAATTTAAAAAAAGGTAATTTAGGTGTAGAAGAGGTAACACATTTTTTTTAAGATCTTGTTTAACTACTTTGTTGGCGTGACTTATTTGCATATCCTTGCCAAGTTTTCTAGTATCTAGAGGATTTGAGCTAAGCTGGGGACGGATGGACGGACTTGGCGAAACTATAAGGGTTCCTTGTTGACTACGGAACCATAAATAGTACTGTTGATATACTCATTGAATTGCAGTTAACTAAGCTTTGGAGCGTGTTATGCTCGGAGTTTCTTTAAAGGATATCAGAAATGAAATTGTCCGGGAAAGAATCGGAGTTACCAACATAGCAGAGTAAGCAAGCTGAAGTGGCAGTGGGCTGCCCATGTCTGTCGAGGGACCGATGGCCGATGGAGCAGATAAGTCCTGGAGAGGAGACCGCGTATCGGCAAGCGTAGCGTGGGACGCCCCCCAGCTAGATGGATCGACGACCTAAAAAAAGTGGCGGGGACAGACTGGATGCGGAAGGTGGAGGACAGGGTGTTGTGGCGCAACATGGGAGAGGCCTAAATGCAGCAGTGGACTGCGATAGGCTGAGTTGATTGATTGATTGACTCACATGATTATTCAGAGACAAGAGTATAGGTATGAACAGTCTGGGAAATTAGTTGCGTCATTTGCCGTGTTTTTTTTTTAACCATTTCATACAACTATCACATAATGATACCTAAGGTTGGACTTTTAATCCTATTCAGTAACTTGACAGTTCAACGAAAAATAATGATACCATACTAAAACTAATAGCGTTGAGGTAGTGAACGATTTCGCGTAAAGAATGAATGATAAAAATGGTTTAAATTAAATACAACTTTAAAAAATCGTTTTAAGGATGTGCAATGTAAGAATAATTAATAATTTTTAATAACAGTTATTTCCTTTTTTATTTTCTTCTGATAGAAACAAAACCAAATGTAAAAATCATGTCGTTTTACTTTTTTACTATAGCCATTATTTATTTATTTATATATACTTTATTGTACACCATAAAAATACATCACAAAAAAACATTACAATTATTACAAAATATATTGTACAATGGCCGGCCTTATCGCTTTATGCGATCTCTTCCAGGCAACAATGGAATGGACAGTGAAAAGCGTGGACATAAAATGGGTATGTCAATGGTGTAAACACAACTAAACAGTTATTTATATCCTAAATAATATATACATAAATACATACATACTAAATATCCATATAAGACACAAAAATTAATGACGACAGTACATAGAAAATTACAGTTCGGTTAGGAGAAGAAGATCACAACGACAAATAGTGTTCCTTCACGAGTCTTTTAAAAACATGTAACGTCTGCGCGCGTTTTATTTCAACAGGCAATGCATTCCACAACCGAGCGGCTTGGACAGTGAAGGAATGGTCGAGGAATGTTGTGGAATGCATAGGCATTTTAAGCTTATTGTTATGTCATTTTATTTCCTTTGGCAGCCATAGACTATATATGTATAGATATAGTAGATATACATCGTGTTTTAAGACAAATTAAAAATACAAAGTTTGCATGTAAGTATATTATTTCAAGTTCATTCAATTTCATTCATGCTTGCATCACCTCACTGACTTTTTTTTTTGTCAAAGCCTGGTATCCCTCCAACTGTCAAATTACTGAATAGGATTCAAAATCCAACCTTAGTTTTTAATTCCTGTCACGATTGTATCTGTAAGATGACTGAGATTCTTGAATTTGCCATACACACTTGTTTCCTCTACTCACTTTAGATATTGACAGAATAGTCGACATCGGCTTTACTTGCCATTTCATAAAAATAGAATAGACTGAGATTCTTTTCTAGAAAAATATTATTGAGTTTATTGAACTTTAGATAGATAATTATTTAAATAGAAGATTGGGACATAAGCCTTATTAACTCAACTAAACGAGCACTGAAGCAAGTCTTTTACTGACTTTCCTATATTTTGTGATGTTATGCTAAAATGTATTCTAATCAAAATAAACTGCGCAAAGTTACAGCTCCGAAATACATAATATTTTATCGTTGAATACATAACAGAGTGTTATGTTTTGTGTTATGTTCCATTGAATATAAATGAACTATTTATGAATGAAGCTTGCATTTGCTGAGTGGCTGACTTAATATTACTTGAACTTCTATTCTGTTTTTACTGCCAATTTTATTTTAATTTCAGAGAGAGTGTCATTGAACTTTTAACTCACAATATGGATTAAAAAGAGTGCTTTTTCAACGTCGTGGTAACAGAAATCAGACTCAAGAAATGGCGAAGATTTGATGGAGTTCCAAGTGTTTAAACTGTAAAAGATGGGAGGAAGCAGCGCAACAAACTTTTCATCTCAACACTCATTAAATTTATCACCCCATATGCGGTCGACTGCACAACATGAGAATCTTTATGGAATCGCGAAAGAACGCTGCTGCACAACTTGGCATAAACATCCAAGAGTTGGTGCAAGACTTTTTTTTTGTAGGTGGGAAATCATCTAATGACGTCTCACGCTCTGGGCGGAGCGGGAGGGCGTGTCAGACTTTTACTGACTAAAATCCACCCTTGTTCCTTACGTTGCCTATATGCCAGGGCCACGGTATCTCTTTCGAAAAAATCTCGTGACTCTGGCAGAGGTGCAAGACTACTGACAGTTTTAAAATACATATCCACAGCCCTCCCCTCTTCCCTTCCTACTCTTCTTCATTCCCCTTTAGGCTTCTACAACACTTACTTAATCGGTAATTCCAGTACGTGATTTTTGGGTATCAGTTCTGCAAGATTTTTATATCTTTCTTGTTAATGATGGAGAAGACCAGTCTCGCAAGGTAAACCTGTTTACCATGTATCTATTTATTTTTCTTGTTGTTTCTTCTCAGATCATCCTCATCATTTTAGCCAAAAGACGTCCACTGTTGGACATAGGTCTCTCCTAAGCTCCGCCACTTCGACCGGTTTTGTGATTCCCGCATCCAGCGGATTCCTACGGCTTTCAAAAGACCATCGGTCTAATTTGTGGGAGGCCTTCCAATTACATCTACGTCTTTCGGCACGCGGTAACCACTCCAGAACCTTTCGGCCCATCATCCTCAGAAGTGCAAAAGCCGTTCAAGTAACTTTCTGAAAATTTTCACTCGAAATGAAATCCAGCAGAGTTTTATGTGCCGCCTCCATTTTTCTTGCATCCATACCAAGATTGTAAGAAGTAGAAAACTTCTCAACTTGTAACGGGAGAGTTTTTCATGAAAAATTCAAATATTAATTTGTGTGCGGCGAAACTGGTGAAGTAAATCTATATTAGGGATATACTTGTTGCAATATATCTTGCATACTACTCCGTACGAGTGTTTTGAAGGAGATGTTTATGAAAATAAGTAGACAAAGGATCTTGACGAAACTAGTTAGTAAAAGAAAAAATTACAATTTTATTTCAAAAATGTGATTTATTCTATCATGTTAATGAATTTCATAGATTTTGATATACACTAATATTATAAAGAGGAAATATTACATTTGTGATAAATTGTTTGTGGTGGTTAAACTCAAAAACTACTTAACTGATTTAAAAAAATCTTTAACCTATGGAAAGCTACATTATTCCGGAGTAACATGAGATAAAAATTTCATGCAGATAAAGTCGCGGTCGAAGTACTAGTATGTTAATACACTGAAAACTAAGGAAAATAATAGTTTTTAGCAGAAACTTAATAAAACAAGGGACACCCGGATGGAACGAAGTTCGTTTCCAGGATTCATTATTGTTATTATGTTTTATTATTTATTATGTACAAAAAACCTGTATACACTCAACAAAAATATTCTCCCTCTCTCGCTCTCTCTCTCTCCCTCTCACTCTCCCTCTCTCTCTCTCCGTCTCTCCCTTTCTCTCTATCTCCCCCTCCCTCTCTCTCTCCCTCTCTCTCTCGCACCCTCTCTCTCTCTCTCTCTCTCCCTCTCTCTCTCCGTTCCAAAACAAAATATATGCAGTCAAATTGAGAAACCTCCTCCTTTTTATTAAGTTGGTTAAAAAGTGTCGTTACAACTTTTTCTCTTAATTCCGTCTAGCCCCCTTTCGCAACGCGCCATAAGGAACTTCGTTCCAAAAATAAATGTACCTGAGTTGCCTCAACGACAAGCGATACCGTAATTTCAGGTGCAACTTCGATCCTGCTAGGGTTGCGGATTTGTTCGAATGAGTTACCGTGGGCCTGGCACAAGGAACACGGGTAGGTTTTAGTCAGTAAAAGTCTGACAAGCCCTCCCGCTTGGCCCAGAGCGGGACACATCATTTAATGATTTCTCACCCAAAAAAAAGGTGCAACTTCAACAGCCACATGTGCCTTAGTTGCTGCACTGGCTATTATTTACCACAGCATGATCTTTGTTTGTTCTAGAAGACGGGCTTACGGTTAAAGAATAATAACCGTACGGGTCGATCGATCACGTTATCCTACACATGCTGCAGTTGGCTTGTAGATGGGTAAACATCTTTACATACCAAGACTTTTTCATGCCTCCTCGGAAAGCTCGTTAAGCCGTTGTTGTCGGCTGCCGTCAGAAGCCAGAAACGCTGGCAACCAGTCTTACAAAAGGGTTTCGTACTAAGCATTTCGGTAAATAATAATATTTTTTTTATAGCTCCATATGTACTTACTAATATTTATACGCCACAAAGGCCAAACACGACGGATCTATTTTATGTGTTTATGTTAGCTGCATGCTGTCTATTGTAACTAGTATTTATACTCGTATTTCTACAAATAAATGTCTTGAATCTTGACTGGTTCAGGATTGTAAAGGTCGGATAGGCAGTCACTCCATGTAAAATACTGATAGAAAGAAAGAAAGAAAATACGTTTATTTGCGGCAAACATGACGCACAGTAAGACCAGAAACACAGAAATAAAAAATAAGATGTGGGAAAATATGCGTCACATCCACGCACTCAGCTGTTTCCGGTTAGACTGGAAGCTGACCCCAACTTACTAGGGAAAGGCTAGGCGTAATGTTGATGATCTAAATCTTAGGAGAAGATTTTATTTAAAACCATTGTGACGCTACCGGAGTTCGTTTTGCCATCAAAAACATCACGATTTCCCGAAAGGTCATTTCGATCCTAACTTAGATCACAAGTAAACCTGCACTGACGTTGTTTCTACAATCCTCAATACATTACATTATAGTAATTGTATTACCGTCCAATTTGTGACCCTTTTCGTCGCCGGGGAAATCTAGGAGGTAGTATAGAAATCATTTGTATGACGCCCTCACTGTGTACACAAACCTTGAGTTTTATGTACGTGCTGCGACATTGTTCTGTGAATTTTACGAGTGAGCGTGTTTTAAAGGGTGTTGCGGTAAGTTTGTTTCACGTCATTTAGTATTAATTAGATTTTTAGTGTTCCATTTGGTGACGGACGTAAAGAATAGCACCATCCTATTTCTTCCCGTGCGTGTCGTATTGAGGCGACAAAGGGACTTACTAGAGAATGGGCAGCAGCATTCTCTATGCATTTTATCATCATACTGCGATTGCCTACCCGCCTGCCAAGCGTGGCGATTGTGGCAAATCCGCTCAAATTGGGGGAGGAATTATGAAACATCATACGCTAAGTGCACGGTTCCATTTGGTTGATTCCTAAGGAGAAGACTCGGTAATAAACTCCACAGAAACCGTGAATATTTTTTTTTGTAAAATTATGGACTTTTATAATAGTAACAGGCCTGTCAACAAGTAAAAAAAAAAAATGGTCTACAAATCTAGTCTATAAGGCCCACCATGTTCTCACATTCACAGAATATAAAATCAAATGACATGATTGCCATGACAACCACTAATCCTCACTCATTGTTTCTCGGAAGGGTTGGGAATAGGTGTACTTCTACGACACTCACATTTCGCCAGCTATGTATAACTCCCATGAAATAGGGGGCGAGTCTATAGCCATCAACCGGGCACAAATCCAAACTCCGGGCTGCTACCGAGCAATTCCAGATAGTAAAACCCAATTACATTTTACCCAGCCTGGACCTAGAACCTCACGTGTAGCAGTAGCGCTTACGACTGCTAGACCAACGATGCATTTTATATTTATACAAAGCCTGCAATAGTCCAAAAGCAGTAAATAATTTCTCCATTTCCAAAACCAATCTAAACACAAGTCCTAATTGCAGCCAATTAACCCTCTACCTAGACAAAGCCTCCATTAAAGCTATCAAACCATCTACATGATCCTAAGAGTTCAAATTAACTTCAAAGTTCAGGTTAACTCAGTTAACTGAACTGTAACAACAAGCAGTTATTTGATAAACTACAAAGTAACTAAATAACTATGTGTAGCTGCATACAACAATATGGAGAGTTGCATAATTAACACGAACTGTAGTAGTTTCAGAAAGTACGTTGTGCGAGCGTTTTATGTTCGGTTGTGGTATTACTTTTGTTGATTAACGAGATGAACTAACGTTGGCTAAGTGTTTTTTAGGAGACGGTATGCTGGTGCAATTGTTCGTGATAGTAACTTATGCATACAATTCAGTCCAAATTGTTTTATTTCATATAAACCTTATTGGATTATACATAACCAGCCTATACCATTCCCACAGCTGGGATATAGGATTGGGCCATGATCTATCACGCAGACCCAGAGCAGTGGTGATGAAATAATGTACACAAAGTAAAACGCCAGACTAGCTTCGTACCTACGACCTACAACTTGGTGAGTCGCGGCCACTGGGCCAACAGTGTTTTCTCAGGAATCCATCTGAACAATTATAGTAATTTCAGCGTCACTAAATTCCTTCAAATCAGGTAACAGCAATACAAGCATGGCCACCAGCTAGTTTATTTTCACCGCATCTTTAGCTCCACAAACCACTCGATCATTTTTCCTCTTCACCTCGGATATGTTATGTTAACGTTTGCCCATTCGAACAATGAGTAACTTTGTTGAGGTATGTAGCTTAACAGTTAAGAGTATGTAGGATGCAAGACTGAGCAGACCGAGCACAATTTTGTCTTCTCGCTTGGAACGGAAATGGTTTTATTTTGTCCATTCACACAGAAAGAGGACTTAGCTATGAATAAGCTTAAGACAAAAAGTAAAGTAGCATGCAAGAGCGAGCGAAGCAAGCTCCAAAATGTGAGCACCCTGCCAAACGTCGATAATATTTTCAGAAATAGCAATTCGAAAGTTTGTTGACTAATGCGCAAAAGCTAGATCAGGTATTATCGAATGCAAAAGCGAGTGTGATGTACTCAAAAATTTTAGGATCTCGCCATGAATAAATTGAGTTGTCTATTAGGGATTATTGGATACTTTTTAACTTAAGAATGTTTTTATACCAATCTTTTATTTTGAGACCAGGGGTGGCACCTCCTTGCACCCTGCTCCCGGCCCCCATGGCAGTACGTATGACAAATTTATTCAAGTTAGCACAACCCAATTCACCAAAGTTCTTTTACACAAAGAGTTTTTCCATGAATTCTGTGTCAGATTCAATAAACTTCAATCAAGCATACGGGTTGAACTGAATTTCCATTTTCATTTTCAACCTCCCCGAATTTCCACTGCAGTGTAAATGTCCAATTTGTACTAACAAAGGGTTTGTATGTCAATATGTTGGTCACAACTGGATTTATTTTAATAGATCGTTGATAATCCGTGGCGATGTGCCAGCCCATTGATTGAAAATCGCCGCTTCGATGCCCGAAAACTTGTATTTTCTATTTTTGATGTAAACATGTAGGGTCCAGTGCCAAAATGTGGTATTGGGAAGTGAAACGGCTGGAATTGAAAATGGATAGATTGGATGTTATTTTATTTTTCAACAATGTGGAAAGTTAAAGACACCCTTATTTGTATTATATAGAGGACTCAAGTCCTCTTTCCTACAGTGCCTTCGACTTTCGAAAATGACGCACAAGTTGAAACCATTGAATTTAACGTATGATTGTAGACCCCTAGTCCACATATTTTTTTGCAGGTTGTAAAAAAACAAAATGCTGTTTCCTAGAAAATAAATGGAATGCAATAGCTACGCGGAACAGTTTTGTTATTTCAAAGTAAAATTTCAACGTGGGGCACGATAACAATCATGTAGGTACGTATCATTCACGGTATCCGGTTGCGTATTGATATCCGTGCCACCCTGCATGTATTTAACTAGCTTCTGCCCGCGACTTCGTACGCGTCAAATTTTTGCTCCCGTGACTCTTCCCGTCGCATCGAATTGCCTGCCAGTTTTCGTCCATTTTTCGTTGCTGCTCCGCTCCTTTTAATTGAAGCATGATGGTATATAGCTTATAGCCTTCCTCAACAAATAGGCTACCGATCACAAAAAGATTTTTCAACAGCTTTATAATATTAAGTATAGATAAAAAACCATCAATACTTTAATTTTATTTTATTCGTGAACTCCTAAATTAACAATAATTATAAACTACTAGCTTTTGCCAGCGGCTTCGCCCGCGTGGACGTCGGAAATTATCCCGCGGGAACATACTACCGGAATAAAAAGTATCCTATGTCCTTTCTCAGGCTCTAAACTATCCGTATACCAAATTTCATTTAAATAGGTTCAGTAGTTTTAGCAGGAAAGCGAGACAGACAGACAGACAGACAGAGTTACTTTTGCATTTATAATATTAAGTATGGATTTGGTCTATTAATTAAAAGACCAGGTGCTGTAAGTATTATTTTTATTTCTATAAACTTTGTACAAGTGCTCATAAATCCTGGAAACTATTTCGCACTGTACAAATTGCAGTATTGCTACAAATTGTGAAATTGGATTACTCCGTGCCCGTGATGAGTAATTAACACATTGCAAAATCTATTTCGGAATATCATGGCTATGTTTCATTTTGTAGATCATTCTGAAATGATAAGAAGATTTATTTTATATAAAAAAATAAAAAAGTTAAGCATACATAAAGTTGAATCAGATGGTTGTTACTCAAGGTAAGAACTTGTCTCCCAGTCAAGTCAAAGTTACATTTTTTTTTAATTCAACCATTTACGGGTACTTTTGAATGAATTTTCAAAGAGTCGGTTAGTCAGTCAAAGCCTTTAGTTCCAAAAAATAGATCACTTTGGATACAGACCACCAACCTAATAGCACACTATCAATAGGGATCTGAATCATTTTGAAGGACATTGCTTCATATTTTCAAATACATTGTCTATTTAACAACGTAAATAGCGCAATGAATAATGTTCAACTGTCAAAATGATACCCTTTTTTTGTGGATGGGAAATCATTAAATGACATCTCCCGCTCTGGGTGGACAGGAAGGGCGTGTCAGACTTTTACTGATTAATACCTTCCCGTGTTTCTTCAGTTGCCCATATGCCAGGGTCACGGCATGTCTTTCGAATAAATCTCGCGACCCTGGCAGAAATGATACCCATTCCTAGTGAGTTTCACCTCGCAGTTGACAGCAGCATTTATTTACCTTTCAACCAGCATGATGATTGTAGCCAGTATATACCCTCCAGCCAGGAGTATGAAAGCAGGTGCTGCTCCTCCTAAAGCGAGGGCTCGAGGGGAACTGCCCTCACACTTGACTTCGAATGAGGACCTGCGGATCTGAATGCAGGAGACTATGCCTTGTTCTGATAGACGCATTAGACTGGAAAAAATGTGAAGAAGAGTACTTTGAGGAATCATAAGCATAAACATAATCAGGCTATAATGTTCCCACTGCTGGGACACAGGCGTCTTCTCTTCTTTGTAAAAGGGAATGGGCTAATCCACCACGCGGGCCCCGTGCTTAAGCCAGGATCGCGAGATTTGTTCCAAAGAGTTACCGTGGCCCTGGCATATAGACAACTGAAGAAACACGGGTTGGTTTTAGTCAGTAAGAGTCTGACACGTCCTCCCGCTCCGCCCAAGAGCGAGAGACGTCATTTGATGATCTCCCACCCAAATAAAAAGGCCCAGTGCCTGTTCGTGAATGGAATTTTCAGCAATTAGGAATGAAAAGAGTATACTTAGATGATTTGGGCGTCTATCAAAAGGTATTTGTAAGGGAGATGTGACCAGTATTTACAAGGCAGATGTGACGGGAAGCACCGGAAGAGGACGCCCTAGGAGAACATGCAGGGATCTTATTGCTGATGTTCTTCAGGAAGTTCAGGTGCGTAGTACTTGCAACCGGCATGCGTGTATAACCAGATTTATGAACAAACATACATACATATATAAATTGACGCCTTTTTCCCATGGGGGTAGACAGAAACCACGGAACGCCATCTACTACGATCTCTACACACTCCTTTTTTGGTCATAAACACACGCCGGTTGCGAGTACTATGCACCTGACCTTTCTGAAGAACATCACCAATAAGGAAGAACATCACCAATAAGGTCACTATATGTCCTCCTAGGGCGTCCCCTCCCGGTTTATGAACATAAACGGAGTATAATGAATATTGCTGATCTTAGCAGGTGGTGTTCTGTAGTTTCTGTTTACTCCCATGGGAAAAAAGCGTGTGTTTGTGTATATTAAGGATGAAACTACGTACATCAAATAAGTTAAATCACTATTATTTTAAGAGGAAACTAAAGGAATGCTTCAAGAAATGAAAAAGAAGTGATATGCTTAAAAAGACTTAAGCAGCTTCAGCTACAAACTTCACCCTAGAAGTAAGGAACTTGAAAAGCCAAACGCGGGAAACTGGTTCATACCTCCAAGTCATAAACTCTTTAAAAGGGCTATGTTTCTGCAGTACAGGATACAGCACGGTCTTCTCCATGGACTGTAAGGATCCCAGCTCGCACAGCTCGTCCTGTGTAAAGGTTTTTGATATCAGGGCGTTGGCACTGTTGACTTCGGTGTGGTACGCGTAGCCTGGGAAATTAAGAAGCAAAGTCGGTCAGAAAGTAACCATGTTTATACGGGGTCAAATTGAATTAGCTGGCAGTACTTTCAATTTTATATACAACACCATTTATTGCAACTTTTTTAAGGATTACTTAGATATTTCATAAACCAAAATTAAATTTAGAAATTAATGAATATAATTAAAGTTGAATTACAGAAGTTTACTGCAGAAATACACACACACTTCCAGCTCCTTTGCGGGGTCATTCTGTTTTGAAAACCAACACACACACAATTGATTTTATTTCATTAGAAAATGGTTTACCTATTTATTACTGTATGAGTTATAAATAGTCTTATAAAATTCAGTTCAATATTTTCAATATCATGTCACTGTTTTTATAGAACCCTAATACCACAATTCCTTTACTTTTTCCATGGGCATAAGACCTTCCTACAAATCTAATACCATAGAAAAACGATCCGAGGCGTAGTAAATTACAGCAATTTATAACGGAACTCCAATTTCGGGTCCATGTATAAAAACGTTGCCCGCATCGAGAGAATCGATAGTGTTACTCTTATGAGGCCCCTAACTAGATATAGTGTTGTTTGTAAGTATATGTGTACTAGGTATGTGTGATGCCGGGCGTGAAGAATAACATCACCCATAGCATCACCCCATTTCTTCCCGTGGGTGTAATAAAAGGCGACTAAATAAATTACTAGACTCAATGCATTTTGTCACCATACTGCGATCGCCAATGAGCCTGCCAAGCGAGGCGATTATGGAATAGCCGTCCGAAGGCCTTTGTCTAAAAGTTGATGTCTTACGGCTGAGATGATGATGATGATGTAGCTATAATGCACTGATACTAGCTTTTACCCGTGGCTTTGCTCGCATGGAGTACGTGCTTTCAACTGGTGAAACACCGGCCTTCTCTCTGTAAGAAGAAGCGGGCCGTAATACACCACGCAGCCCTAGTGTCAGTTGATAAATGTCACAAGTCTTTTGATTCCAGGACATACCGGTTTCCTCTCGAAGTATTGGTGATGAAAGAATTTACACAAAGTACGAGTATTTTTTGCACCTGGCTTAACGGCCGCGGCTTACAAGTTTGTTATTGTGAGTTCGAATCCAGGCAAACGCTTTTCTGTGTGTAAATTATTTCATCACCACTGCTCTCAAAAACGGTGAAAGAAAAGATCGTGAGGAAACCGGGCATGTCTTGGAACCAAAAATTTCAAAGACATGTGACATTTACCAAACCGTACTAGGCCCACGTGGTAGACCACAGCCCACTAACTCTCACAGAAAAGAGGCCTGTGTCCCAGCAGTGGGAACAGTAAAGGCTGGATATGATGATTATAGCTCATGTCTGGGTTTGAACCTATGAACTTCAACTCATAATTCGTAGCTGCTCTGCAACACGTCATCATTTCAGCCACAAGACGTCCACTGCTGGACTCAGGCCTCCCCCAATTTGGGGGGCTTTGCTATAATCGCCACGCTTGGCAGGCGGGTTGGCGATCGCAGTATGGTGGTAAAATGCATAGAGAACGCTGCTGCCCATTCTCTAGTATGTCCCTTTGTCGCCTTTTACGACACCCACGGGAAGAAATGGGGTGGTGTTATTCTTTACGTCCGGCACCACACGGTACTCCGCAACTCGTAAATTAGACTAACCTCCTCTCTGCACCATTTGGATTCCTTCCACCAGATCCACCAGTAGTGCGGCGCCCTTCTTCTTGTTGAACACTTTCTTCTTACGTAACTCATCTTCAATCTGAGCGTTTCTTTTGTTAAAGTAGTATCCAGGGGTCTGAAAGTTTATGTGATGGGTTAGCTAATGAATTATGACTGGCCTGTTAGTCTAGTGGTTGGTGAACCTGACTGCAAAGACTGAGGTCGTGGGTTCGATTCCCAACCAGGACAAATCTTTGTGTGATGAGCACAATCATTTGTTCTGTGTCAGGTGTAATTTATCTATAATATGTATGTATTTAGAAATATATAAGTATGTTTATCAGTTGTCTGGTTGCCATAGTACAGGCTCTGCCTAGTTTGGGATCAGACAACGTTGTGTTGGTTGTCCTAAGATATTATTATTAATTGTTTGATAGCTTTGTAAAAATAAAATGTAGGGTTATTGAGAAATATGTGCTTATTTCAAAGTCTAGCCCTTTTTTCGCTACGTTTTTTATGCGGTACCGCGTATAAATCGCTCCGGAGAAAAAAACGTGGATGTCAATAATCTTCAATAGTGATCCATGCAATACTGACGACGGTGCCTAGCCTGCACACAACGTAAACCATCATCTACTTTGCCTTTTCCCAACTATGTTGAGATTGGTTTCCAGTCTAACCAGATACCGCTGAAAACCAGTATTTTTCATGGAGGGACTGCCTATCTGACCTCCACAAACCAGTAACTGTGTGATAGGACACTCTGGTAAGACTGGTTCTAGACTTTCAGGCTTTCCAGAATCGGATCCTGTGGAGTGGGTGTCCTACTCTAGATTGCAAGTCACTTGTTAAAAGAAAATAAAACTAATGGCTTTCTTGAATAAGCATGCGGTAGGAAACTTCTACAGGATCAGATTATGATGTACCTGATGTATTTAGAAATATATAAGTATGTGGTTGGGCACCTTAAGTGACCCAAATTGACTTGTTAATACTTATTTTTGTTATACCTAAGTATTAGGTCATTAATTCTTTAGCAATAATTAATTCGTTTTAAATGGTTTCTATATGTTAGTATCTGTGGCGATTTGGTTCGCGCGACTTTCGGATCACGAGCTGAACCTGGCGACACTAGCGCCATAGTTTGGCCACCGCTTCCCGAGCGCCGACTAATTAGAACCCCGTCAGTCGTCTTCTTTTTTTACGAAAACGCTCCGCCGGTGTTCTTCCTGTAATTTTGAGGAAAAGTTGGTTTTTTACCGTGATGGACAGCTAAAGTTTGAAGAGACTCGTTATAAATACCCAACAGTGATCTGACAATCTGTTTCGTGAAAGTGCTTCACGGTGTGAGCTGCTGACAGTAGCTGGCGAAGCGTCCCGGAGCTGGTCTGCAGGTTAGTGGGCCAATAGTTTTTAGTGCTGACGTCGAAACCATTTATCATTCTTCAGCTCACAGGGTGGGTTTCATAGGAATCAATACAATTACTATCAAACCATAACTTTTCATAATTGAGCTCCCCACGTGCTGTCAGCTATTTACACGCCGCATCACCAGTATGTTTATCAGTTGTCTGGTTACCATAGTACAGGCTCTGCCTAGTTTTGGAGCAGATAATGTTGTGGTGGTTGTCCTAGGATATTTTTTTATTATTCAGTTATCACTAAAGTTCACAAGGATAAATGACATTTTTACCTGTAACCAGGACCGTGAATACCCGATATCCTCATAGATCAGCTCCAGCGGACTCTCGAGCAGTTCCTTCAAGGAGTTGATGGAGGGTGGTGGACCGTTCAGTAGCCAGCTGACCACGGAGCTGGTGTAGTAGTTGTATGCCAGTACGCAGAATAGGCCCGTCACCAGGATTGTGACTTTGCGAGCTGAAGTTGAGGAGTTTAAATGGTAGAATAGGTTTAGTGGTAAATCGCTTAAGTATTTTATCTTGATTTTTTTTTCTGTATTAGAAAAAAGAACCAGCCAAGTGCGAGTCGGACACGGACAGTAAGAGTTCCGTTCCACAATGTAAAAACCGGCCAAGTGCGAGTCCGACTCGCGCACCGAGGGTTCCGTACAAACCTGTAGGTATCCTCAGTTTATGTAAAAGGTTTAAGCCTATGAAATTAAATGTTTTTTTTTTTTATTTTTATATTTGAGTTGATTGAATGAAAGTTAAATTGCGGTTTACGATTTATGACGTATTAAAAAAAAAAAAAAATTACTGGATCTCGTTCAAACTAATTTTCGGTGGAAGTTTACATGGTTATGACCATTATACAAGATTATTTTTAGTATATGAGAAACCTGAATATAGTTTGTTCAGAATCAGTAACTGAATCGATTCCAATAATTTTTACACCATGTTATATTTTGTACCAAAAATATTTAATTACGCTTCCAAGTCGCGGGCCTTAGTGTTTTGTTTCGATTTTAAAATTATCATGTCTTTCTCGTATTCAAACCTCCATTACACGGAGATGGTACGTACAATAGCTGTTTGTGGTGATCTGCATATGTTTTTGCGTGGACAACCAGGTAACTTATCAAGCTTATAACTTTGTGATTATTAATGATACAGTTTTGAAATTTTTTTCATAGATTCTTTACATAAAAATACCCGACCAACCCGTGTTTCGGGTTTCGCATAAACAAAAATTAATGTTGTATATTTTTTTGAGTTTTATCATTCTCTTATTTTAGAAGTTACGGGGGAGGGGGGGGGACACATTTTACCACTTTCGAAGCGTCTCTCGCGCAAACTGTTCAGTTTACAAAAAAATGATATTAGAAACCTCAATACCATTTTTGAAGACCTATTCATAGATACCCCACACGTACGGGATTGATGAAAAACAAAATTTGAGTTTCAGTTCTAAGTATGGGGAACCCCAAAATTTACTACTTCTTTTCTATTTTAGTGTAAAAATCTTGATGCGGTTTACAGAATACATCTACTTACCAAGTTTCAACAGCGTAGCTCTTATAGTTTCGGAGAAAAGTGGCTGTGACATACGGACGGACAGACAGACAGACAGACAGACAGATAGACGGACAGACAGACATGACGAATCTATAAGGGTTCCGTTTTTTGTCATTTGGCAACGGAACCCTAAAAAACAGCGAAAAAAACACGTTTCTTGTATGAAGACCCCTTTTACGTTTAACTTTGTTTTTATTATTTATTGTTATAGTGGCAACATACACATTCTTTGAAAATTTTAACTGTCCACCTATTACGAATCATGAGATACAGCCCACTATCAACTACTGGCGGACGGACGGACAGCGGAGACTTAGTAATAGGGTGCCGTTGGTTACCCTTTTTACGGACCCCTAAAAATTATCGATAGAAACTATCGATGCAGTGGTTCTTCAGAAACATGTTCTGAATCCACGGTAACAATTTGAGCGCCGGTGTCTCTGTCACTTGAACTATCTAGTATTGTCAGTTGAAGATTTACTACTAAATATACTCCAAGACTTATTTACTTAAGTTGTATGGGAATTGGTTGTCATGCTATGGTCACGTGACAGATATGCTATGGTCACGTGCTATGGTCACGTCTCGAACCTACCGATTTTTCGGTAGGTTCGAGACTTCGTTACTTAAGCATGATTGTTATAAATTAGTCTGTAAGTTTTTTTAAATAAATAAACGAATTTGATTGTCTTTTTTTTTGTCATTTACCGATTTACCGTTTTTAGCTGGCAATTCTACCGATCTCGCTCTATGACGTTCGAGACCACTGACGTGATACGAAGGAATGAGGAAAATGTCGTGAGGAAAGTATTTAGTATGAATGTCGATGGCTATAAGAGTAGAGGGAGACCAAAGGAACGATGGATGGACCATGTGAATTATGATATGGATAGAAATGGGGTTACCTACTACTGAGATAACGACTAATAGAGAAGTGTGGATGAAAAAGACATGTTGCGCCGACCACAAATAAATTGGTATAAGGCCAGGACAATGATAATGACACTCCAAGACTCATCAGTAAGTAAAGTTAGTCTAGTATTAATAACTTTGACGTTAAAATAATAGTGCCTGGAGCATAGTTAGGCACTAATATCAGAACCTGACACTAATCTTGATATTATTAGAATTTGAAAACTTTTCTCGATCAAGCTCGCTTTGATCGCTATCAAAGAAACTTAATCGCGTGTCAGTCACTGTAATAAATGGAGGGCTTTCAAAGGTTTTATTAAGCGACGACCCGAATTTATCAGATTTGGGATCATCGTTTATGTGATAAGTACTTAGACATCACAAAAAGTTAAAACTTTAGCGATTTTATAATGTTGTTAAGCTTCAATCCATCTGCCTAGTTATCTGACTTTCCAACTAAGAGGTCAGGGGAAAAGTTTTTCGTATTTTGTAATTATAAAGTTGTTGTAAAATCTCATGGCTGTAATGTTTCGATCTGGATGATACCATTAAATACAAGATATAAAGAAGAAAAAATCGAAAATAAATAGTAAAACTAATTTCCCGCGATTTTCAATTGTTTATATGTTGGGCTCGGCCGGCTGTTATTATTATGTAAGTCACGAGCCATTAATGTTATTTGAACTTACTAAAATAAATGGTTACCTGTTGAAATCCTCTTGGTCGCACCATCATCAATGTCTTGAAAAACTGTAAAATATTCAGAATATTATTTCACAATGCTCACAAAAACAACAAAAAAATGAAAATAATTATGGGTTAATTTTACGTACATTGCTGGCAAACTGAAGCAACAACGGAGAACAGTGCATACTGTATCGACGATGGACGTTGTTCTAACAATGCTGATAGCAGCAGTAGCACAGCACATGATGCTGATACAGCTATCATAGCCCACCATGCTGTGGGACTTAGAGGTCTTAAGAATTGGTTCTCGAACTTTCCAGGACCTTGTGTTGGTATGCGGTAGTAGTAACGAGTTCTGGAAAGGGAAAAGAAAATACAATCCAACTGAGAAACTTGATCTTTTTTCAAGTCGGTTAAAAAATAAATTGACTTGGAAAAGAAAAGCTACAACGTGAAAATTAACTTAAGTTTCGGAAGTTGGTGGCAAAAACGGAGAATACAAAACTAAGGACACCGAATTCCGTAATTAAATTAATTTTCACTTTATAGTATTTTTGGGAGTAGGTTACAGTACTGAAAAATATTTGTAATAAAATTATTTCACCCAAACGTTAAACCTTGTATGCATTCTTTCAGTTTTATCATCACCACAGTTGTGCAGTAAATACATTATATTTATTACTTTCTCATAAATGGGAAATATTCCATTCCATTCCCGAAAAACGAGTAAGTCTTCAGTCGTAAGTACTTTCACAGCCACATTCAGTATTAATATTATAATCCTCAAACTACAGGGAAGAAGTTTATTGTCAGTAACCGAGGACAAGACCCAGCTCAGCATAGCATTCACAACAATTCGATACGCATATTCTGTTCCGAATCCAACGTCAATCAATGTTATATAGTAGGAGTCCTATATACGCTGTTTACTTTCGCCCAGGCCCTTGCTCTAGCCAGCCCACGCCGCAGACTCTGTAGCTTTAAATTAGTCCCTAAATAATAATCATTCCAATCCAGCCCGACCCTTGCTGCTCTCTACCAGCGATACCCTATGCTCAGGTCCGTACCCCACAGGGGTGCCCTTAGCGAGTAGCGAGTAGTCGTGTTTTTATCCTCTAAGTCCCTGAGTACCACATTTGGTACAGACATAATGGTTTTTAATTGTGTCTGTAATTACGGTAATTGACTGGTTAAGCCCTGGCTGGAGGCCTTAATTTATTAAGGTAACCACAGGCAAGTCCGGTTAAGCAATCGACAACCTCATAGGTTGTGCTGGGAGAAGTCAAACAAAAAAAAAAATATTTTCAGAAATCCAAAACCCGAACATTTGGTCAGTTTAAATCGAATAGATGACTGTTAATCTTCCAACAGCACTTCGTTGTCAGGGCTAAAGCAAATCTGCTTATCAAAAGATGCTATTTTCGATACGCGTGTCGAATGGATCTGATAAGTTATGCTGGACTATTTAAAGGACGAGCCTATTGCCACAAATCTAAATTCCGCATTACTAGTAAAACCCAAATCATCATCATCATCAGCCTATAATGTTCCCACTGTTGGGACACAGGCCTCCTCTCGGTGAGAGGGAGTGGGCTATAATCCACCACGCGGGCCCAGTGCGGGTTGGTAGATGTCACATGTCTTCGAGTTTTTGGTTCTAAGACATGCCGGTTTCCTCACGATGTTTTCCTTTACCATTTTGAGTAACTGGCGATGAAATAATTTGCACAAAGTAATACACCTGCTTGGACAAAGTAATGCTCCTGCACAAATGCTGCGCAAAACCCAAATGGAATACTCAATAAAACTATGCTCGTCCTAAAGATACAAGAACCATATGCTAAGCAGTCACGCAAGTGCACCCTCTAGATGTGTGCACCAGTTAATTGTTAAGATAACAAGTTCACTAAAATTCATTGAAGAGTGTGAGGTCGGTGATAAGTGAGCTTTATGTCCCACCATCTTGCATAGATGTGGCAGTAAAGTATAATGACCCAAATTAAGTCGATTCTTAAGTGACCATTAAATTAAATAAAGCTTTTACTTTCTGCGATAATGGTTACGAATTTTAATCCAGCAGCTGGAGTCATATTTGCATATCAAATAATGTTTATTTCGGTTGTGGATTTTTGTTTCTGTTATGTGTGTCAGTTCTATACCTAGATGTATTAGTATTGTTTTCTTCTTATTTTTTGTTTGGAAGCGGTTCTTATGCCGCAAATTATCTTATCGATTCTTAAAGTATACTCCACTATAGATAATCATCTTCATCATTTCATTTCACATCTTTTTCGTTGCGCGTGCTAAGTCCCCAGTACCACATATTATGGCCGCGCTTAATGATCTCTTGGACTAACACACTAAAACGATCTGTTTGCTGACGGATGGACGAAAATTTTATCGGTATGTCAGAAGTATTGTGAGAGTGATTTATAAAAATGTGGTTAAGAATTTCTTTACCGTAACTTTATATTTTTTTAAATTGTTTTCTGTTTTTTTTTTTACCCATAAAATGTGCTTTAAATAAAATAAAATAAATATGTAATTAACTCTCTGACCGAGTTCCGATGAATACATTTTTTTTCTTTCTGTCCAATATATTGCCAATGCTGTTTTCTCTTTGCTCAGGGATGTCCGTGTCCTTACAGGGATAATGCATAAAGAAATAAATATCTTACTCTATAGCTGCCAGAGGTGTACTCAAAATATCATTATTTTCTTGAACACTTTTGAGAAGTCGAATTACTGGTGACACATCTTGCTCCCGAAAGTATAACGTGTTAGATACAACCTGAAAATTAAACGTTTCTAACAAATATCATTCAAGGGCCAATATTAGGTCCAAGTTTCGAAAAAAAAGTTTCAAACTCTTCGACACGATTCATAAATCGTGTCGAAGAGTTTGCAAGAAAAAATCTAAGTTAATTTAAAGAAATAATGATTATTTAAAAAAAATTAAAGAAGGTACCCTAGAGCTGTTTTTCTCGTATGTGCCAATCCATCTATCAGTGATGGTGGGAATGTACCTGTAAAATATGGCACTATGAATTAAATGATAAAAAAACAAATATAATTATGAGTAATGGTAAAAGTCATAAAATGAATTCTTTGGCTGTATTAATAATAAACAATAATGGGATGATAATTGTTTTTGGCAATAAGAATATTGTAATATAAGAATACTTTAACCATCATCATTATCAACATTTGAAATGATATGAAATGTTTATTTAAGTAAGTATATCTTAATATTTATTCTATACTCTATAAGACATTTTTAATATTTTGTTGGTCAGAATTTAAAAAATAGATGGCGCCGATTTACTCGGTTAAATTATAACTTTTTAGAAATTTACCTAATGTTATGCATTTTAGCAACGACATACAGAACAGTGGCAGATGCCTGGGTTATCATGGCAACCCCAGGTACCGTTTCAAGTCCTGCTAACGATTCTGGGTCGAAATTCTTCGGGGCTGGTTGTACCTAAACGAAAACAAAAATAAATGGACATGGTCTGACAAATTCGAGGCCCATCGTTCACGACGCTACTCAAAAGTAACTGCGGTCTAAGCAGGACACGACGTCCTCCTGCGATAATACTATAAGGTTTTCCAATAGGGACAAAGTATCCTTGACAGCCAATGGCGGTCATATTAGATTTATCTATTGGCACAAATTTTTGACTGATTTATCAATATTATGTTCGGCAAGTATCAATTTGAGTTGTTTGACATCTGGTTTCAACAGGCCAGAAAACAGTAAATTTACACACATAACATCACACCTTGTTTGGTGTAACTAATAGTGATACCGTGGCCCTGGCATATGGGCAACTGAAGGAACATGGGTGGGTTTTACTCAGTAAAAGTCTAGATGATTCCCTACCCATAAGAAAAAAAAAACGCCCACATTCCGCTAGTTATGTTTAATTCAGTTATGGTACCTATCAGACTTTATGAGTTATCAATGAGATAGAGGTGCCATTATGTCAAAAAGTTATGGAAAATTGGACCTCTCGTATTCACGCTACCATACAAAGCCGAGGTGTTCATTTAAATGGCATCGTGCTCGATACATGTCAATAACTAAACCTTAAAAATAAAACAAATTGAAAATAATATATAAGTATATGTGTTTTTATTACAATTCAAATATACCTAGCCCCTATTGATAAACCCTGTAGTTTGTGATTAGTTGCGTCGTAAGGACTGCCATTGAAATACTATTGCTGTGGTAATCTAGCTATTCATTGGTAATTTAAATTTTTATCTGGCTAATTTTACGTAGCATCATGGACGACAGCCCTGAGAATACTTCTATCTATGATTAAGGCCTTATATTAATTCCAAGCACATTAATAGAGGTACTTACAACCAAAATCATCTTCATTGTTATATTCTGGAAATCCCACCGTCGATAGTACTTGTACCCATTCAAATTGATGTCCAAATTAAAGCCATTATCTGCGTCCCAAGACCCAACCTCATGTACGATCAGGTTGCCTCCTTGGATCTTGCCATAGTTGTATACATCGTAGAGTGTGTAGTTGGAGTTATCTTTAAAAACAAATAAAGCGTTATGTCAAGGGTTATGTTTCACCGCTGAAAACTTTTAGTGTTATCTCTCCTTCTTCTTTTATCATCCAAGGTTGTCTTTGAAAGATTGATTTTCGTGAAAAGACCGTCCACTGTGTCATACTGTGTAAAATTTCTACATTCATATAGCTGTAAGGAGGTGGGTAAAGTTTAGAACATTTTTCGCCTATTATGAGTTATGATAATTCAAAGTATTTACTGACGTCATGTTATTGTGTTTATTGAAAGTATAGTTATCGACCTTTACATCAATTCTAAAATAGTAAGAAAAAAATTTCAAGTCTTATAAAAAAAAAATCATCAAACTTGGCAAATTCGTTGAAGTTTTGTTATTTTAAGCACTTTTGAAGCGCTTAATAGTTTATTTTGTAATGAAAATTAAAAAAGTGCTTAAAATAACAAAACTTCAACGAATTTGCAAAGTTTGATGATTTTTTTTTTATATGATTTGTTTTTTTTTCTTACTATTTTAGAATAGATGTAAAGGTCGATACCTAAACTTCACATAAACACAATAACATGACGTCAATAAATACTTTGAATTTTCATGACTAAATGTACCTATAGCCATAATATTTTTGAGACTGATTGTGCTATTATAATATAAATTAAAGGAGTGACTTAGGGAGACGAGATGTTGTCTCTATACAATATGGATGTGCTCAACCGATACTGATATTATAAAGAAGTAAAATTATATTTGTTTGTATGTAAGAGAGGAAGAAGGAGCCGAGTAAACAGAAAAAAAGTCAGAAAGAACGCTAAGAGCAAACGAAGTAATATCGTGGGCGGGCAAAAAATAAAATTACAGTTTTAATGTTTTTTATTTATTTATTTTATTTATTTATTTATTTTATTATTTATGTACACACAGTAGAAAAACAGAGTGATAAGGCATATTAATACAATTGAGTACAAAGGTACTGCTTATTTCTTAAGAAATTTCTTCCAGCAGACCTGCGAAAGGAGAAATGAAAAAGAAATGTAGACAATAGTGTGTGAAAACAAGAAGAGAAGATATGAATATGTGAAGTCTTAAACTAAAATATACTTATACATATATAATGCAAGAAATTAACATATACTTAAATAAATACATAAAGCTAAAATATACAAATAAATACGTATACATATATATATAAATACACACAATTATGAAGAAAGGTAGTGCTCTTTTACTCGGGATTTGAAAAGGGAAATAGTTTTTAGATCTCGAATGCTAGGCGGAAGTGAGTTCCACAATCTAACAGCATGAACAGAGAAGGAATAGGAATAATAACTGGTTTTATGAGGTTGGGATTTAAGGAGGGATCTAAGGTGTGATCTGCACGGTGCATCGCTAGGGCGAGCGTAAGAAAAACGTTCACGCAGATAGGAAGGGTAAGACGGGTTGTGTAGGAGGTTGAAGAGGAGACATAAAATCCGAGTGTTCCTGCGAAGGCGGATTGGGAGCCACTTGAGTTCCTTGCGAAGGTGAGAAACATGGTCATACTTTCGAAGACCGAAAACAAAGCGAATGCACAGGTTTTGCAGGCGCTCAAGCTTGTTTAATAGCTCCACAGTAGCATCCAAGTAGCAGGCGTCAGCATAATCTATAATCGGCTGCATAAGTGTTTGTGCCAAAGAAATTTTAGTCTTCAAGGGCAAGAGACTTTGAAGGCATTTCAGCGAATGAAAGGAGAAATGTACCTTTCGACTGACCTCATTGACCTGAGCACGCCACGAAAGATTGGAGTCAATAACTACACCCAGATCTTTAGCGGTTTCAGTATACTCAATACGAACACCATCTAGATACAAAGGCATCAGAGATGCAACATCAGCCGCATTGCGAACAAATCGACTGCCTATGATCATGGCCTGAGATTTAGATGGGTTATTTTTTTTTTTTACTACTTGATTAGTACTAATTGTTTGCCCGTCTCATCAATGTTTGTCAATGCGTCTTTTAAAACGCACAGTTGCCTTCTTTAAGCGATAAATTACTATCCTTTACACACTGGAACCCGTCCCCAAAGCCACAGATTAAAAATACATTAAATTGTCGGTCCAACTTGTCATTCGAATATCTATGTCCGTAATCACAAGATTTACAGGTAGTTAGTAACCCTAGTCCACAAACCAGGTCAACATTCAGTTAGACTGGAATTAACGTAATTTGGAGAAGGGTAGTTAGGTACAATTGAGTTAGTTGCGGCGATACGGTTAAACGCAGCGCCTAATTTACCACCAAAGGTAATAGGTGCGCACACAAAACTTTGCCTGTAAATATATAAATACAGATAAATACTCGTAGAAATACAACCACAGGCCGCCCCCAAGGTGGACCGAAGGCCTGGTGAAGGCCGCAGGAACCAGCTACATGAGAGAAGCAAAGAACAGTGTTCCGTCCCGTTTGACTTTTTACTCTATGCGCCTACGTTTCTAAACGTACCTAACGGAGTGACATTTGTCACTTGTCAATTTGACGTTGACACTCTTTGGTTTTGGTTTTTGAAAAAGGGAGCATCGTCGCCGCTTGGATTTCGTGACCTTTTGAAAGTAATCCTTGTAAATGGATCCGTTTGTGGACAATTTGTCATGACCCAATTGTTTGTTTGTGTAATAACCCTTTTTGAAGAACTAGAACGGGTGTATCTTTGTACTTTGATTGAAATACTCTGAGGTTAAGTGACAGTGATTGACCGCGTGTTGGAGACCGCATGCCTTTAATAGCAGGGCCTATTGGAGCGGTGTTTGTGGTGGATGGTATCCTGGAGAATACTCATAACGTCACTACACAATACAATATACACTCATTTACATACATAAATTCAGGCAGGCACCAGAGCCGGTGTTCTTCAACCATGAGGTGAGTCTTTTGATTATTGTATTGATAAGCTCCGCGCACGGCGGACAGTTCGCTCGCCACTTTTTTCTCCAGGGCCCCACCATCATAACTTCCACTGCGCTATTTGAATCCTATGGTCGGGGCTCTGGCCTGGCGTCGAACAAACAGGTCAAAGTGGTGGTGCTTGGCTCCCTCAACCACCACCTGTCTACATATGTTCATCATGATGATGACTTTGATATATGTCCAAGCGATCAAAAATGATAAATAAGATGATGTTAAAAAAAAAAACGATAACCAAGAGAAAATCCACCGGCTACTGCTAAAAATATCTTCCAATAATACTTGTTGCAATCCGGGGATGAAACCCTACCTTCAACAGACGCACTTGCGACCACTAGATCGAAGTTCCATTAAGTAAAGTACCTTCGATAGATTACCTTTTTGCACAATTTCTAAAGAAAAGAAAGCCTATGTAACATGAACGTAAAAATAACGCTGCGAAATTTTATCACAAACTGTATTTTCAACCTTCTGCTGGGCGCCTTGAGTTGAAAATCAAACGGAGTGTTTTTTCGATGCGCTGAGATACAATCTACGATTCTAAACGCTGGGCTAAACATCGAGAGTTGAGATTCCTTTGCGCGTTATTTATACGCCCGTGCAAACGCGGACTAAGAGGGAAGATAGTTCTCTTTACCAATAACTCCTTATTGATAAAATCTTCAGTCCCACTTTCACACATCGTTAGTTAGATAGTTCTATTGATAAGAGGCCTTAAGTTCTGATAATGGACTTCTTTTCTTCCTGTAGGCACTTTATTTAATTCCTCCTTTTTTATCTTCGTATCTTTAGGTTAAGTGGATGGATGGGACTTAATTTTCCAGTGTTGTACAGAGCTGAGTTATACAATTTAGTTTCTGTGTACCCTAAGCCTCATTAAGGGTTGAAAAAAAAAAACTGTTGTAAACAAATGTACTGAGCATTAAAATTTATTTTCACAATTGTTAAAAAAAAAGGAACAGTTTTTTCTGGACCATGGACCTGGGAGCGATATTGATCATGATCAATATCGCTCCCATTTTGTAATGATGGATGCAGGCAGAGACTCTTAAGATATTTTGGGATTAAAAAAATCTGAGGTTATTAGGTAGTAGGAGGAGGTATTTGATAACCTGATTTAATTTAAATTCAACAACAACCACATTTTTTTTTGTGGGTGGGAAATTATCATATTACGTCTCCCGTTTTTGGGTGGAGCGGAAGGGCGTGTCAGACATTTACTCACGAAAACCCACCCGTGTTCTTTCAGTTGCCTATATGCCAGGGCCACGGTAACTCTTTCGAACAGATCACAACTATTACTTTAATTGGTGTTTGTTTATTTACGGGCCGATCTTCTTAACAAGTTAACTGGCATGTCGGACTATGTATGACACTTTTTGTTCCATTCAAGGCCTTGTCGGACTATATGACCGACAACACAATCAATATCTGAACATGTCGTTGCTGTCTGGCGGACATGTTTTTGGTATAAATAATCTATTTAAAGTGAAATAACACTAAGTACATTTTTTGACTTTTGACTGACTTTTTTGATTTTAGCCATGGCAGATAACGTGTTAGTTATATTACATACAAATTTCATGCTTTTATCTGAAGAGCACATTTTCTGACAATTTGACATAATTTTTTGACATTTTTATCAAATTGATTTGCATACATACGCAGTCACACCAGTAAAATATTTATTCTTCATTAGCATTTATTTACCTCATGGTGGAAAAATCGGCCCGGAACTGGTTAAAGATCAATTTAAAATCAAAACACTACATAACAGAAGAGACTATAAAACTAAACAGCATACTGAAGCAACTAAAGTGACAGTATAAAGGAGAGGGAAATGACGTTGTTGGGGTGTTCATAGTAAAGACTTCATTTCCTTCACTATCAATATTTCGGATCCTGTATTTACTAGATAATACTGCTGCGGCATTTACATCGCCACTTGCAAACTACGCAGTATATAGATATCACGCAGAATCCAGCGTCGTGCAAGCAGAGATTTCCGCACAACTAGCTTTTGTGTGAATTAACAATTTATAGCACATTTTTACTAATATAATGGATCATGTTGTCTGAATAAATAAAATTATATACAATACGATGACGTCGAAAGCTGCTCAGCTCAAGTGGGTCTGGGCCGGACATATCTACCAGATGTCTAATGACAAATGGGTTAATAGAATCACCGATTGGGTCCCACTAAACGCTCGACGACAGCGCTGCACGCCGAGACGATGATGGCGGGACGAGCTTGATTTCTACCAAAAAGACTGGCCAGCACTAGCAAAAGACAGAATTCTGTGGAAAAGGGAGATGGAGAACTTTGCCCTGCAGTGGGACGATACAGGCTAGTTAGATAGATAGATAGACGACGACGACCCGACATCAATTGCTATGCAGTTGCCCACTGGACACAACAGCTGTTTGGGCGGAGTATCCTCCCTTTTCTGTGAAAGTTGAATTTTACACAAATTCATGGGCTGACTCAGCGTATCCTCCTAAAGCTATTAGTTTTGTGGGCAGTTTAATTTCAACTATTACAACAAAATCAGTACCTTTTTTAGCCACCACGACATCAGCATCCACGCTGATATTCAGATTATCAAGCACATCAATCAGGGTCGCGTTACGATCGTTATCAAACATGATCGTGTTGATATCAGTGTCATTATAGCTCTCAGTTTCAGCTTTATCATTGTGGATAAGCAGCCATTTGTGACTTGCATCTAGCCACATGTTCTGAGATGCCTGGAATTTAACACTTAATATAGAAATATGTTGATAAACACGTAATTATGAAAGAATATATATATATACACAGTGTTGCTGGGACATTGACACGCAAACGAGAGATGAGAGATTTCGGAATCATTTACTGAAAGTCAAAGTCAAAGCATTTATTCTAAATAAGCACATAAAAGGCACAAGTGAATTCGTGATAACAGGTTTTTTGTTGATGTCTCTGCCACCATGTAGGTATACTTCTGCCAAACCCTGTGGGAAATACTGACGTGATGTTATGTTACGTAAACACATAAACTCAGGCCCTTTACCCAGGGTTGGTAGGCAGAAACTGCAAAACGCTAACAGTTTTTCATCAATCATCATACAATCAATATAAATTTTAACAAAATATTCTTAAAATTTACTAACCGAGTTAAGGTCTATCCCCACACATCAGTGCCGTGTCAGGGACGGGGCAGTGACGTGATTCGTCAGGAGTCTAAAAAAATATCAGTGCATACATTGTCTATGAACTGGATCACACATGTCCGTGCCCGTGCCGGCAACGAAGCTTTAGTGTCAGGGCTGACGCCGTAACGTTCCTGCCCCGTCCCTGACACGGCACTGATGTGTGTGGATAGACCTTTAGTTGCAAAAGAACGTATAAAAATTTGAATACCGTGAACTACTGTTGGATTAACTTTAATACTAAAGACCTGGATCGAATAAAGTAAAAGTAGGCAAATAAACTCACACTGCACATTGCGGGAACATCACAACAGGAACAATAATACTCACTTTAAAAATTACTAACTCGTTTATTTCTTAATAATCAATATTTATTCACTATCCACAGTATAATAAATTCGTTAAATACACTTAAGAAGCACTCAAGGGTTATGTCTAAACGCCACAAGAGCTGAAATCAGAATGCCAGTCCCCAATCCCACCGAACATCTCCCAATCCATAATATTTTAAACATTTCTTTCTTTAACATTACTTCCGGTCAAGCACGTGTTCAAATGTCGCCCGAAAAACAACTTTTAAATCAAATTAAATACTGCCATTCTTAAAACCCTTACACCCATAATATTTTAAATGTTATTTCCTATTACTTCCGGTCAAGTAAGTGTTCAAATATTACCAGAAAAACAACTTTTATATCAAATTAAATACCGAAATTCTTAAAAACCTAACATTCGGCCATCCTGACCCCGTGCATGTCCTCATGCACCCAGTCACAATGACCTGTCATGGCTGTGAATTGTAACCTAACATTCGGCTAGTACGACATTCTGACTCCACTCCTTCATTTTATATAATCTCAATAAAATTACAATATCTCAATACAATTAAACAAATCGCAATAAAATCAGAAAGAACAAAAAAATAACATTAATTTGAAGAAAATCTTATTTTGTGAGCCTTTTCACTATCCAATATTTAACATTAAATGCATTGTCTGCGAACCCTTCCTTCTTGCAGACAATACACGTCTCTCCTATCATGTGTTACTGTGAACCCATCCTTCTCACAAATAGCACATTCTAGGTCAATCAGTGATCGTAAACCCTTCTTTCTTACGAATCACATATCATTAAACAATCATTTTCCAACATCACAAACAAATAATCCAACATCACAAACATAAACAGAATTCTATAGACCTATTTCTCTGGTTCTCTTCTATCTTCTATCTTTTCGAAAATATTTGAAAAATTCATTCAAATGAACTAAATGGTTACATTGAAAAATAAAAGATTATGTAATGAGCAAAATAGATTTCGCGCAAATAAGACTACAAAAATGGCGATCTACGACTTTTTATACACTGTATTGATAGAAATGGACCAAACACCTGTATGTGCTATCTTCTGTGATATGACTCAAGCATTTGACTACGTAAACCATGTCATTTTAATTAAAGAAAACTTGACACATGTGATAAAAGAGGTAATGTTCTTATCTAATTAAATCCTATGAAGACAATAGAACGCAAAAGACAGAAATCACTTGAATTAATATAAATACTACTCAGTCCGACTACTTTTGGTGTGCCACAAGGTATTGTACTGGAACCTCCACTTTTTGCATTAATGACTTGCCAAAATCAGTTTTACACCCTATGACTCTATTTGCAGATGATAGCACGGTGACAATTCCTAGTAATAGCAATAACATGATCCAATATAAACTTGACATTCACAATACCTTGACATCAACAATAGAATGGTTAAATAATAAAAATTTAAAGATTTTTTTTAAAATAAAACTAAAATCATACTTTTAGCCAACGACAGACTACAGAAAATATGGTCGTAATTATAAATAATAAAATTGTTGAAATCGTACATACTACTAAATTACTTGGACTAATAATTGACAAAAGACTTGACTGGAAATCACAAATCGAGAACTTCTGCACAAAAATTGTAGTTCTGCATTTGCACTGCACTCTAGCTGCAGTTGTGAATGTAAATACCGTGATTCCGACCTACCATGGTATAGTTGCGACTCCCTTAAGATACGACATCATTGGCCTGTTGGTCTAGTGGTTAGTGACCCTGACTGCTATGCCGGAGGTCGTGGGTTCGATTCCCACCCAGGACAAATGTTTGTGTGATGAGCACGATCATTTGTTCTGTGTCTGGGTGTAATTTATCTATAATATGTATGTATTTAGAAATATATAAGTATGTTTATCAGTTGTCTAGTACCCATAACACAAGCTCTGCTTAGCTTGGGACTAGATGGCGTTGTGTGATAGTTGTGGAATATTATTATTATTATTATTATCATAATAAAAATAATAATAAATAAAAATAAATTCTCTTCTTCGAGTCTATCCAGCAAACGGCACACATGAGTATCATCTACATGGCGCCAACTATTTTTAACATATTGCCAAAACGTTGGAATGATGATAAAAGACGATATAAGTAACTATGAAATGTTGAGAAATGAGAGATAAAAATAAACTGAACTTAAAGGTATTAAATGTAGAACAATTACATCTAAATCGAGTGCATTTGGTATTGGAATTAAAATCTATAAAAAAAACAACTCCCAAACTGTGTTAAGAATATATCATCAACAAATATATTGAAATTAAAGCTAAAAAAAGAATTTCTCATATATAAAACGTATTATTTAATTAACGAATTTCTGAATGACCGAATTACTGAATAAAATTGTTTTGACTCATTTATTGTAAATTAGATGACCGTAATAATTATATCTAACTAGCTTTTGCCAGCGGCTTCGCCCGCAAATTATACATATGAACCTTCCTCTTGAATCACTATCTATTAAGAAAACCGCATCAAAATCCTTTGCGTAGTTTTAAAAATCTAAGCATACATAGGGACAGAGCATGAGTTTGAATCACAAGAAGAACGTGAAATTAGAGAGAGCACGCGAAGAAAATTTTTTAAACAACAAATAGCACCAAAATTTAAAATAGTAGAGCATTGCTCGAAGTACCAAGCTGTAGAGATATTTAATAAATTGCCTCCTGAGCTAAAGATTCTAATTTATAACACCCACTTGTTTAAAACAAAATTAAAAGCCTTTTTATTAGAAAAATGTCTGTATAATATATCTGAACTAATGTCAAATAATAAATGATCTACTTTTAGTTTTAATTTCTTTTTGCCTTTTTGACATTATATAATTTTTAGAAAACTTTAGACATGTGATTTTAGAAACTTTTGACATTATATAATTTTTAGAAACTTTTGACATTATGTTTTTGAATTTGCTTGACATTATATTGGGAACTGGTTGATATTATATTTTACACTTGTTTGACTTTATATTGAAAACTGTTGACATTGCATTTAAAATTGTTTTTGCCATTTTATTCGAAACTGTTTTTAGCTCTACAAATATTTGAATTTTCACTGGGAGGATTTTAGTTCATAGTTCTCTGTATTTTTCTATTTTTATGTTAATTGCATGTGTACATATTCAATACAATGGAAATTGTTTAAGAATAAATGAAATGAAACAGACAGAGGAAAGCGACTTTGTTTTACACTATGTAGATAGTTAATATAGTATGAGATTGCCAAAAACTTGACATGGTAAACTTATATATATATATATATATATATATATATATATATATATATATATATATATATATATATATATTTAAATTATCTAATATAAATTGCATGACTGTAATACTTATCTATATGAATAACTGTAATATGAGATCGACTAAAATTTGACATTTTAAATATAATAATGAATGTAAAATGAAGTTGCCTAAAACAGCCAAAGCAATGGATAATAACCAGCAACAATTAAGAGAGTATTTGTATTATTATTAATTATTTATTTTGAACATAGCCAATTATATAACATTGACTAACAGACAAATATTGTATACCCCATGGGTATGTTTCAGTGATACTAAAATGCTAATTATAAGAAGTGTATCAGTGTCCATTCTGTATCTGTGAGTGTACCTGTGATAAAAATTAAATAAATGAATATGAAGGGCTAAATACTAAAGCATTCAAACATCCATTGAAAATGTTTCTTTTGGAAAAAAAAAAGTGTATCACAGTGTTTCCGATTCTTTTTAAAGTTTTTAATGACTGAATAATTTTATCAATCTCCTGACACTAATAATGAATATGTTTGAATGTAGTACTTTGACATTAAAACATTAAAATAATGTCTTATTTATAAACTTTATCATGTCCATTTTATGTAATTTCTTTTGACTTTTGTTATTGTTAGCTCTTTTATGTTATGGAAATATTTGTACGCCGATACTTACGGCTAAACATGACTGAACTTAAACCATGTAACATCTGTTGTATGTGTGGTGTAACTAAATAAATATAAATAAAAATCTTGTATGCTAATATATGTATACAAAGTTTACACAAATAAAGAAATCTTATCTTAAAAATTGTAAGCATCGTCTGCGAACCCTTCCTTCTCGCAGACAATACTCGTATCTCTTATCATGTGCTTTCGTGAACCCTTCATTCTCACTAATAGCACATTCAAATTCAAGCAGTGATCGTGAACCCTTCCTTCTCACGAATCACATCATCATTCATTGCAATGCATTGCCTGCGAACCCTTCCTTCTCGCAGACAATACACGTATCTCCTATCATGTGCTATCGTGAACCCTTCATTCTCACTAATAGCACATTCAAGGTCAAGCAGTGATCGTGAACCCTTCATTCTCACGAATCACATCATCATTCATTGCAATGCATTGCCTGCGAACCCTTCCATCTCGCAGACAATACACGTATCTCTTATCATGTGCTTTCGTGAACCCTTCATTCTCACTAATAGCACATTCAAATTCAAGCAGTGATCGTGAACCCTTCCTTCTCACGAATCACATCATCATTCATTGCAATGCATTGCCTGCGAACCCTTCCTTCTCGCAGACAATACACGTATCTCCTATCATGTGCTATCGTGAACCCTTCATTCTCACTAATAGCACATTCAAGGTCAAGCAGTGATTGTGAACCCTTCCTTCTCACAAATCACATCATGATTCATTGCATTGTCCGCGAACCCTTCCTTCTCACAGACAATACACGTATCTCCTATCATGTGCTATCGTGAACCCTTCATTCTCACTAATAGCACATTCAAGGTCAAGCAGTGATTGTGAACCCTTCCTTCTCACAAATCACATCATGATTCATTGCATTGTCCGCGAACCCTTCCTTCTCACAGACAATACAATGAAAGATCTTATTGTTTCAAAATGTCGCTCAAAAGCAGTTCACTATTTTTTTAAATATTCACGTTTCTACTGATTATGAAATTCGAGAACTTGTTTATACTTGGTTAGTATTACATTACATTAAATCTTTGCGTTTTATTTACCTTAAATCACAGAGAATATTAATCCTAGTGGTAACTAGGTACTGAATTACACGAGGAAAAAATAGAAGCCTGTCTGAACCTACAGATCACTTCTAGGCCTAAATTACTGTACATTATTCTGGAGTGTGAGATGGCAGTATTTTGTTCTAATAACAATGATTAAAATTTTGCGCTAAGGACCCCTGAACTATCTACAATAGTGATTCTAGAAGCCGTAAAATGAAAACATCATTCCTATTTCTCAGCTAAAAGCAGAGTAAATGCTTAGTGATAATAAGTGAGTTGCTATTAATGGCGAATAAATTTTAACTATTAAACTAATATTATTTGTGATTCGCTACTTATTAAGAAATCTTGTGGCCTATAAAAATATTTAATAAAATGCAAGAATCATAGACGATAATATTAATTCCGCATATGAAAGTTAGACCTATAAGCTAACTTCAATAAGTCATTGTCATTATGGCTGTGAAATTGTATGGCATAATACTTTATTTATTTTCATTTCTTTCCACAAACAAAACAGAAAAGCGATTTGGTTTTAAGATAAATAAAACGTTCTGAGTATTGCTTGGTTGCATTCACATTGTCATAGATTCGAGTGATTGCAACACATTGCTATATTACTATGAATAAGTCGAAAAAAAATGGGTTTCTATAGTTTTAAAAGAGTGTGTAAAATAATAGCATACAGATGTCAATTAACATTTCAGCTATTCAGACGATCATCTTGCGATATTTACATCACCTAACGCAGAGAAAAGTGTGCCCACATCGCGTTGAGTGAGCGTGAACAAATCATTTAAACGACATTTTGAAGATCCTTCTTACCACCTTTGGCTTCCTCCGGACACATGTTGGCCATGGCTGCCAATATTGTTTTCATCATGATGCCTGCTATGCACCGTTGGACTGCCGGCCTGACGATCGCTGCACACGGCCGCTGATCACCACTCGTGCTCAGCCTTCCGGGACCGGCACGTTGCGACAGGCTACGCCGCATGTGCACTTCTTCATCGAGCACACGCATGCGAGCGAGCTCTCGTTCCAGCTTGCACTCCGCATCCAGCTTCGACTGCGGACATCGCAGGTCTCCTGCCGAGTGCGACTATGGGGCGAGGCTCTGTTCAGGCTCGGTCGGCGTCATTCAGGCGTTGATAGTCGACACTGCAATGAGCTACCATCACGCGGCATTTTTCTGCAACTCACACACAAGGGCACCTATGTATTTATTCAAAAATAAAAACACGAATTCGAGAAAACAATGTATCAAAGCTATATAAGAATATTTCCACCGTACCTAAGGTACATCAGGGCTATGTAGGATTGTATAAGCAGAGATAACTATTGTATTTTACCCCTTAAGATGAAAAATAAAATTCAAACCAGACAAGCACGTAGGTTTATCCCACTTCTGAATTGTTGGATTAACTTTAATACTAAAGACCTGGATCGAATAAAGTAAAAGTAGGCAAATAAACTCACACTGCACATTGCGGGAACATCACAACAGGAACAATAATACTCACTTTAAAAATTACTAACTCGTTTATTTCTTAATAATCAATATTTATTCACTATCCACAGTATAATAAATTCGTTAAATACACTTAAGAAGCACTCAAGGGTTATGTCTAAACGCCACAAGAGCTGAAATCAGAATGCCAGTCCCCAATCCCACCGAACATCTCCCAATCCATAATATTTTAAACGTTTCTTTCTTTAACATTACTTCCGGTCAAGCACGTGTTCAAATGTCGCCCGAAAAACAACTTTTAAATCAAATTAAATACTGCCATTCTTAAAACCCTTACACCCATAATATTTTAAATGTTATTTCCTATTACTTCCGGTCAAGTAAGTGTTCAAATATTACCAGAAAAACAACTTTTATATCAAATTAAATACCGAAATTCTTTAAAACCTAACACTACTCTAGCGCTTTGAGTTAATCAAGTAATACACTCATAAGATCTAGGAAATAACACACAATTTGTCGGGTATATTGTTAAAGAACAGAAGTGCACATCGCAAGTTTTGCTATCACAAAAGTTTCATAGTTATTGGCTGGTGGATAATCAATTATGTGATAATCCCTTGACTAGGAACAGCATCACGTACATGATATAAAGGGTTACGAAACTGGGTCATTGTGTCAGGCACCACTTCTTCCTCGTGTCAATGATTCCATTTGTTGGTTTTATACAAGGTGCAGTTTTGGATCTGCAAAACATTTTCGGAGGTAATTATACTAGTGATGCTCGACCCGAATCAACAATAAAATAGGCGGGTATATTTTTTTTCATTTTATTCGTATTTACGCAAATCGGTAAGTGTGAACACTCTTTTTTAAAACGCGGCCAGTCTGTACGTGTCCTTAAACTGCGTTTTCACACACACAAACAAACGCAACCGACATTTCTTTCATAGATTTTTTGAAGAGGGTTATTAAGAGAGTTATTCTGGAAACAATAAAATTGTACAATCTAAAATAAAAAGTGTTATTGAATATTGACTTTGTATCGTATTGTTATATGATTATTTATGAGTCTCATAACAACCTCCTAAATGATAAATGACTTTATTTTTGCAAGTAGGTTTGTACAAACACTTTTACACGTCAATCACATTTTTTTTTAAACTAGATGAGGTCGGCATTTCCTATCTGATTACTCTAAAAAGAAACGCCGAAACAAACTCAGAGGTCACAGTCTCTTTTAAAGTCCAGACATAATCTTAATCAGATCATGTGAAGACCATGTGGATTGGTGTCTGAAGTGGTCTTTTAAGGAAAGAACACATAACTTGAGTGGATCTGTCCAATCAGTGCACGCATTTGTCAGTAATCATGCAGCTCCACTAAGAACTTAAGGATGTCAATGATTCGACGAACAATACCAAAGAAAGGACATTTGTGTAGGTCGCACAAATTACTCAAACTGCCAGACAATGTAAAAAATTAAATTAGAAGAAAAGGAAACCAAAAAAAACTTCGTCTTCACATTTACAATAATTAAAACAATATAATACTTTAAAAGTAAATATTCATGTCATTGTATAAGTAAAATTCATCAATGTCAATGTGTATATAAAATCAGGAAATAGTCCCGGTCTGATCATTTGAGGACCATGTACGAGTACATGGGGGTGTCTGAAATGGTCTTTTGAGGAAAGAACCATACAGATTGAGTGGACCTGTCCAGTCAATGCACGCATTTGTCAGTAATCTTGCAGCTCAACTCAGAACATAAGGAGCACAACGATTTGACGAACAATACCAAAGAAAGGACATTTTGGTAGGCCGTATTAAGTACTCAAACTGCCAGATTATCATTAAAAATGAAATGAGTAAGAGAGATATAAAAAAACAAACATCATCTACATAGTCCTCGCATTCAAAATCATTAAAATAAAAATAATATTTTACTCCTCAGAGTATATATTCATGTCATAATTTAAACAATAGTCATCAAATGTCAAAGTGTATATTTCCAAATAAATAATAATAATATAATAAAAACTTTTTGCCCCCAACAATTTGCAACTGATGGAGCTACTGAAAGCAAGTGAAACCTTCAGTAGCGCCATCAGGATGGAATTTGGTGTAGACAAATGTGCGGTCATGCATGTAAAGCGAGGGGAGATTGTGGAATCCGTGGGAACCCAACTCTCGGATTCCATATACCTAAGATCCCTCTCCTCAATCGAAACATACAAGTATTTGGGTATGTCGGAAGCGTTAGGCATCAACACTGCTGAAATGAAACGATCGTTGAGGGAGCGCTTCTTTGGCCGCCTGAATAAAGTATTAAAAAGTCTTTTATCAGGCGGAAACAAGGTGCGCGCCTTCAACGGTTGGGTCATGCCGGTTTTGATGTACTCTTTCGGCATACTCAAATGGACTCAGACGGAACTTGACGCCCTGGATAGACGGGTCCGCACACTGCTGACCGCAAATCGAATGCATCACCCAAGGTCATCGGTGATGAGACTGTATATCCCACGGAAGTGCGGAGGTCGAGGTTTCTTGAATGCTAAGACCCTGCACAACCGTGAGGTATGCAGTCTCAGGGAATACTTCCTAGAAGCCGACGTGGGGATGCACCAAGATGTGGTCTCAGTGGACAAGAGTCTCACCCCGCTCTCCTTGGCTAACGAGAACTGGCGCAAACCTAAAGTATTAGATACGGATGACCGCAGGGAGGTATGGCAAAGCAAGGAGCTTCACGGACGCTTTTATCGGGTTCTACATGGACCCGATGTAGACTTCTTAGCGTCCGTATCCTGGTTACGATTCGGAAATCTATTTGGAGAAACCGAAGGTTTTGTCTTTGCAATTATGGACGAAGTTATGATGACGAACAACTACCGGAAATATATTGTGAAGGATGGCACGGTTGACATCTGTCGGGCATACCACCGTCCGGGGGAATCAATCCGACACATTATTTCTGGCTGTTCTCGTCTGGCTAACGGAGACTACTTGCATAGGCACAACCTTGTAGCCAGGATTATCCACCAGCAAATTGCTCTGAAATACAGTCTTGTGGAATCAGAAGTACCGTACTATAAGTAAGTGCCCGACCCAGTTCTCCAAAATGGCAATATCACATTGTATTGGGATCGATCTATCATCACTGATAGGACTATTGTTGCTAATAAGCCGGACATAGTGGTGATAGATCGATCAGAGCGTCGCACAATGATTATTGGTGTAGCAGTCCCGCATGACGAGAACGTCGTGAAAGCTGAATAAGATAAGCAGATTAAATATCTTGACCTGGCTCGCGAGGTTGTCGAGATGTGGGATGTGGATACAGCAGTCATTGTGCCAATAGTCGTGACGGCAAATGGCATAATAGCCAAGAGCCTCGATCAACACCTAAAGAGGCTCTCGTTAGGCAGCTGGATCAAGGGCTTGATCCAGAAGGCGGTATTACTGGACACGGCACGTATAGTGAGGAGGTTCCTCTCTCAGCAGCCCTGACCACCGGTGGCTTGGACCCTATTCCCGATACCGGTGGGCTACTATTTTTAAATGTTTTTATGATTTTTGTTATTTTAATATTTAAAAATATAATTTATATGTATGTAAAACGAAATAAACGAAATATAATAAAAAAATAAAGGAAGTCATAATAATAAAAATGAAAATCCTGAAATGTTTTGCAGGTTCAAAACTGCATCTTGTATAAGTTCTACCAGATTTCAGTTGCTCTGACAGCGTTATTCTTGGCCTCACAAAGGTCTTCCATCCAGATTAATCCATTCCATCAGAGGAGTAAGAAATTTTTCAATTATGGTCGAAATATCACCACTGAGCGACCACTAGTATTTAAAATTAGGTAAAAAGTACACTTAATACCAGTCATCAACATCTGTTCAGTTTTTTCCCAACTATGTTGGGGTCAGCTCTCAGTCTAACCAGATGCAGCTTAATACAGCTGCCTATCTGACGTCTACAGCCTAGTTACTGGGTAACAGAATACCTCTTTTAAGAAGATTGGTTGTCAGAGTGGTTGTGTTACGAGCTTCTGAAGACACGTAACGGCTGTCAAAAATCGACGCAAAAAGTACCAATAGTTCGACAATATTTTCTTAACGCAACTAAAAGTAGCAGTACCTTATCATCATCAGCAGCCTATAATGTTCCCACTGTTGGGACATAAACCTTTTCTTGGTGACAGGGAGTGGGCAATACTCTACCACGTGAGCCCAGTGCGGTAGATGTCACATGTCTTTGAATTTTGGATTATAAGACGTGAACGTTTCCTTCACCGTTTTAAGAGCAGTAGTGATGAAATAAATAACACAAAGCAAATTGCTTGCTTGGGTTCGAACCTACGACCCACAATTCGTAATGCGCGGCTGTTACCACTGGGCCACCATTGCTCGAGGTTCCTTCTCTGAGGAGTGGCCTTAGCCAGTGCCAGTGATTTAAGGAATGTAGATAAGTTTACTGACCAATCCATCATCATGTAAGCCTTGTTCAAAATACGAATTGCTATTACAGTAATTCATATCAATCTTCACGTTTTGCTTTCGGATTGTTAATCACAGCTTTATTGTTATCAAGAGAGACGTCCAAAGCTCATCTCGTAATCAGTCACGCTTAGAAACAAATGAAGCGGCCTTTTCTTTGATCAATATTGTATAGTATTACTTGTAACTGTAAGGACGTTTGTCCACCGCCACCGTCAACGGACTGTCAACGAATACGAGATAATGGCGGAGATATTGATATCCCATCAAAAACATAAATGTGAAATGAGAGCCAAGTTCAACATTATCATATATTCCTTGGTTGCTGACTTCAACGACAAAAGAAGTGAGATCTAAATGGGTGCCAAGTTCAATGGACAGTCCTGAAATTTATTTATAACTACATAAAATATATTTTTTTCTTATAACTTAGGATAATAAATTGTAGCCAAAGGTCTGAATTGGCTAGTTCTCATATACGAATTATTATGTTTGATGGCTAGTTTCTACCAGCAAGCCAAATTTTCGGAATAATAAAATAAGAACCGACAAGTAACAGATTTAGAACTTGCAAAGGCTATAATAGAATTCGTGTATGAAAACTAGCCAAGTCAGACCTTTGGCTACAATATATTATCCTAAGTTATAAGAAGAAAATATATTTTATGTAGTTATAAATAAATTTCAGGACTGACCGTTGAACTTGGCACCCATTTAGATCTCACTTCTTTTGTCGTTGACGTCAACAACCAAGGAATATATGATAATATTGAACTTGGCTCTCATTTCACATTTATGTTTTTGATGGGATATCATTACTTTTTGTACATACATTATTAGTAGGTACTTATTCATAGCAAATTTATAACAAAATTAATACCAAATGGTTTTTCTTGTAAGTGTTCCTAATAGAATCAATTAAGTGCAAAATTATAATAAAATGATAAAAATTTACCAGTTTCTGATTTATTCCCTTGTATTCACATAACTCGTTTTCCGTTGACGTCCCGGTGACGGCTGCGGTGGACAAACGCCGTAAAGCGTGCGTTTGTTCGAGTCGGCATGATTCGGATCAGAGGGGCGGTAATAATTATGGTATATTTGTATTATACAAATATTGTATGTTCGGTGCCACCATAAGTCACTCGGCTTAGCCCGAATCATGTTGTGTGAACATGATTCAGCGGGGGTAGACGCTGAAGGGAGTTGGCCGATTGGCACGAACCGAATGATAGCCGAATGTATTGTGTAGTGTGGCTTCGGAAATTTATCGATCTGAACAAGTATGTAGCATTTCCAAGTACATTAATTATTTCCGGCCTCTGGTGGTTAACAATAATTTTCTCATAGTGGCTTTTAAAAGTACTTTGTGACTTGATTACATTTTTGCAGTTTATACGCTGCTGTCAATACGGTCACATTCCAAAACACAGAAAAAATTTAAGTCATACTCCCTGGTATTGTAAGGAGAAGGGAAAATACTTGAACATCTTAAATTTCAGTTTGGCTTCTTTAAGAGTATACTTACAAAATACATGACATCTTCAGATTTCTCACATCCAGCATCAATGATGACTCCAACAGGATTTAACTTCCGCTGCAAGCAATTCTCAACTTTGTCGTAGTTTAACAGAGAGTCGTCTATAGATGTAGCGGAAACCGCCATCATGAGGCTTGATGTTATTTTTGAGAATTGAAGAGACCCTAAAAAAGTTCTTGAATGTATTTTTATGATAAAGTAGCTTCTGTCGGCGACTTTGTCCACATAAATCGTATTACTCAGTTATTGGATTTTGGAGGTAAGATAATAGGCAGTAGCTGCATATAAAATATAGGTATTCAGCTGCATCCGGTTAGACTGGAAGCTGACCCAAATATGTTGGGAAAAGAAAGGCAGATGATAAAGGTTCAAATGGCTTTCAGTGACTTACAAAAATGATCGTTCTCACAAGTAAGTAAGCAGACAAACTTGACATCTCGGTACTTCAAATATTGAACACTGAACTTTAAAGTGTTTTGGTCAAGACTCAAAATTAGTTGAGGAAATATTAACGTTAGTAATGTGTGACACCACATGTCGGTACAACTCTATTGCTATAGAGTAAATATTGTTTACAACAGCTTTATTTGATTTTCGCTTTTATATTTTCGCATACCAAGTACGGTCAGAAAGAAAATCTTCGTTGTACAGATATTTCCTGGTGTTTTTTTTTTTAAATCTATAAATTCATAATAGGCTGAGAGTCAGTACTTTTTCAACATCAAAATCATATGAGACAGTCCCCCAAAATGCCTGCTCTTCACCACTTCCAAGTGCTTCCACTGGGAAGACGATATGGTGCAACAAGCTTCCCAGAAGCACAGCCTATTAAGTTTGAAGAAATTGATTCTATACAATTGTATGTAATTAAAATTACGAAACAGAACATTAATTTGAATTATTTGCCATAATGTCAGCTAGCACACGACAATGTACCAACAAAACAGTGAAAACTAAATTAAAGCAGAAATAAACAAAATAAAAACGCAAACAGAACTTAAAACTAAAATGGCAGCTTCCAGGCATAAGGAAATTCACTATTCTCTTCAATTCCAGTAACGTAGAAGGAGAAACTCGAATCAAATTAATTCTCTCATGCATTTCAGTAGCAAATTGGAAAACAAAATAATTCCTGTTCTCTGAAGAACATTATCGGATATTTTTTACAACAAAAGCTTTGGAAAAACTTCGATACTTTAGTAGAATAGTTTTTCTAGACTGCTTCGTTGGTCACAAACCTGAGTGCTGAGTGTGGGATCCTGGGGTTTGATCAGCAGGTTGGGAAGAGTTTTACTGAATTTTCTTGCTCGTTGCTTCTCCATGGAAACCTACTACGCTTTGGCATTCCAAACAAAATTGCCCATTGGCAATTAGCTTCATGGTCCTGACTGACCGACCCCCTTTTTTTGTTGGGGGGAAATTATCACATTACGTCTCCCGCTCTAGGGTGGAGCGGAACGGCGTGTCAGACTTTTACTGACTAAAACTCACCCATGTTCCTTCAGCAGTGAGTGGCCCCTACTCATGAGTGGCCAAATGTGAGTGGCTCATACGCCTCTGCCTACATCTACTGAAAAGCGAGATGTTATGATTTTTTTTCGAAATACTAAGAAAATAGCACTATCCGTAGTAATCGTACTTACCGTCGTGATAAATTGTTTCAGGGCTGCGTCTGACATATTTGTAGTCGCCAAAACCCGCGGTAAGAAATATGATAAAATATTTGGCATCCCTACACGGGTATGCCGAATTTACATTTCGATATACATCTAATGTATTAAACATTAGGAATATTTTAGTTTATACCAATTGCCATAGTACATCGAACTGGGTGGCGAGTAATTGAAAAGGGTTGTTCAGCTGTGAGCTGTTATACTTATAACAGCTGAAGTTAACAATATTTATGTCTATACAAATAAATAAAGTGGCAGTAGCAGTTTGTAACGTGAAAGTACCAGCTTTTTTCAAAAAAGTTATCAAAGTATATACGGTACTTATGAAAAGTTTGCTAATTCGTTCAATAATAGCATATCTACATTCTTTTGATTTCCTTTGTGTTGCTTTTTTAATTAATTTGTCTAATACCGATTACTGTTTCAATTCTGTGCTATTTTGGTTTTTCTTTTCTTTTAACAGAGTTCTCTCCTTTGTTTGTCTTGCTAAGTTTTGATGAATCTTCGTTTTTTTTTTGTTATTTTTAACTTCTGTACTTTTTCTATGTTTGTTACTAAGGTAGAGTAAGTGTGTTATATGTCTATGAATTCCATATTTTTGTTTTTTTGTGAAAATTATTTTTTCATAATTATACTCCTGCTCTGGAGGCGCTATGTCGGTAATGGTTGGTTCTCCGAAGGTTCGGAAGGTTCGGAAGGCTCTTGTTATTTAATTTTACCCTGTTTATAACATTTACTCATCTTGTATCTCAAATAATGCTCAATTTTATTTAGGTAAATTAATTACAGATACTTTAATAGGCGATGATGAATGTGTCAGATGAGTACGTATTGGAATTCTGAAAGTCAGCATAAGTAAATACAGTATCAGATTAAATGTTACCCTAACAGTTCGGCAATAATTAAATTTGTAAAGGTACACAACAAATTCCTCGAATATTCCACTCCCTGAAATCGACACACCTCTCCACACACCGTGCTATTAAAAGTATTGTACTGCCCGGTGTTCATATCGGATTACCCGAGAGTTTCGGGTGAACTCGTAATTACTCGGGGCTTCTCGACAATCATGCAAGTTGCATTGCGCTTTTAACATGAGCAGACCTGCCTCTATAGTACTAAATGGCAAACGATTTATGTATGTTTACTGTACATATTATTCGTGCATTTTAAGCTGTTTATTGTAGGCAAGTCGTAGTAGTGTTTGTTTTATGTGATTTTTTAATGTATTTGTTATACATATGGTACATTCAGTATTGTATTTTCTTCTTCCCTAATACATATCCAAAGGGTGTCTAAATAAAATAGCTTTTAGCGATAAATCTGCCCATTATGTCACCCTGTTTAAAATGTCTGTATTTATTTCTGTTATTTTAATTTACCGATTCTAAAAGAAAGAGGTACTCAATTCGTCTGAAGATTGTTTTTGATTGTATGTATGTTCCGCGACTTCAATACATTTTTTATTTTTACTTGAGAAAGTGGTTACAAATTGTGTGAAGCCCCTGAAACTTATGTTAGTTGCTTGTAGCTGTGATGGTTAATCTGCGTTACAAGATTCAGTGCCCCCTCCCGGAAGAAAGATGATAAATAGACAAAAATAAAAAATAGTTTAAAAAAGCTTGGCGATTGTGTGTATGCGTGTAGTGATGGTGTGTATATGTGTGTTAATTGAACACTTAAGACTGCTGTATTACTTCAGCAATCGAATAAACGGTGTAATTAAATTACAGTTGGCCTTAATATCAACATCAATACAAATTAAGTGGAAATCAAAAGCGAGATTATAAAAACAGCTAAAATAAACAGAAATTCTTAAGGGTTCAGAAATTCCTAAAGACTAGTTGATCGCAGATTGTTGTTATATGTGGAAAAAAGGGTGTTTAATCCCTTAGTAGCCATAGTGAGTTAGCTATTTACAACACCCATGAGTGAAAAAGGGAATATCGAAAATGAAACCCTTGTGAATAAGGGTTTTTATTATATTACCTGTCCCTCGCAGATTTGTTTAGGAAATATGTTGTAATTGATCCTCTAAAAACTTTTGATGTTCCTATGATGATCGCTTTTTCACTAATTGATCTAATTGGTTGCCTCCTTGGTATAGCATGAGGTCTTGGGTTCGATTCCCAGGTCGGGCAAAGTGTTGTTGGGTTATTCTATCTGGAATTTCTCAGTAGCAGCCCACAGCCCGGGTTTGGCAATAAGCTCGCCTTCTATTGCATGGTACTTAAACGTAACTGGAAATGAGAGTGTACTATAGGCATACCTCTGCCCAGCCCTGTGGATAAACAAAGCAAGTTGGTTTTTTGGTCTTCTTAACCTATAATATTTGTTGGTACCGTTAAAGTTAATCGAAGTCACTAGGCACATATCGAAAATACGATTAATGAATATATTAGTCCGATTCATCTTTTTCACCACCTAAACTTAAAATAAGAATATTGCTATCCCTTACTGACACACCACCAAAGAAAAAGACGAGTGACGCTTTAGCACTGTCAAACAAAATTACGTCTTGATCGTCAAAGTATGACGGGCCTGTTAGTCTAGTAGTTAGTGACCCTGACTGCTAAGACTGAGGTCGTAGGTTCGATTCCCACCCAAGACAAATGTTTGTGTGATGAGCACATTCATTTGTTCTGTGTCTGGGTGTAATTTATCTTTATAATATGTATGTATTTAGAAATATATAAGTATACTAGCTTTTGCCCGCGACTTCGTCCGCGTCAAATTTTCGCTCTCCTTCCCGTCGCATCGAATTGCCTGCCAGTTTTAGTCCATTTTTCGTTTGCTGCTCCACTTCTTTTGGACCGTAGCGTGATGTTATATAGCCATCCTCGATAAATAGGCTACCCAACATAAAAATATTTTTTCAATTCGGACTATTAGTTCCTGAGATTAGCGCGATCAATCGAACAAACAAATAAACTCTTCAGCTTTATAATATTAAGTATAGATGTGCCTATGTAACGGAAACTTTGAACATGATTTTGACTCCCTTTCGATTATGATGGGACTCCCTTTTTCGCATTAAGACCCTCATTCAGGTGGGTCCCCGAATGAGGGTCTTTTTAGGGTTCCGTTGCCAAATGGCAAAAAACGGAACCCTTATAGATTCGTCATGTCTGTCTGTCTGTCTGTCTGTCTGTCTGTCTGTCCGTGTATGTCACAGCCACTTTTCTCCGAAACTATAAGAGCTATGTTGTTGAAACTTGGTAAGTAGATGTATTCTGTGAACCGCATTAAGATTTTCACACTAAAATAGAAAAAAAACAATAAATTTTTGGGTTCCCCATACTAAGAACAGAAACTCAAAAAAAATTTTTCATCAAACCCATACGTGTGGGGTATCTAGGAATAGGTCTTCAAAAATGGTATTGAGGTTTCTAATATCATTTTTTTCTAAACTGAATAGTTTGCGCGAGAGACACTTCCAAAGTGGTAAAATGTGTGTCCCCCCCCCCCGTAACTTCTAAAATATGAGAATGATAAATCTAAAAAAAATATATGATGTACATAACTATATAAACTTCCACCGAAAATTGGTTTGAATGAAATCCAGTAAGTAGTTTTTTTTTAATACGTCATAAATCGTAAACCGCAATTTACCTTTAATTCAATCAACGCAAATATGTATAAAAATTTAAAAAAAAAACATTTAATGTCATAAACATAAACCTTATGCATAAACCGAGGATACCTACTGGTTTGTACGGAACCCTCGGTGCGCGAGTCCGACTCGCACTTGGCCGGTTTTTATATTTATTTTATTCTGACTAACAAAGCCAGTCTAGCTCCGCCTAAAAGCGCAGAAGCTCCTAGGAGTATCAGAGGCTTTCCGAAGCGATCTCATTGTTCCGTAGATTGGACTGCAGATTGGAGTCAGCACTTTTCGAATGACAAAATTACATATGACAGTCCCCAAAATGCCCACCCTTCACCACTTCCTAGTGCTTTAGTTGGGAAGAAGACAGTCCCCCGGCAAGTTGGGAAGAAAAACTGACGCAACAAACTCTTCAGCAGCTCAACTGTCTCTTCACTTATAAGAGCTTGATCATCATAATCAGCCTATATTGTTCCCACTGCTAGGACACAGGCCTCCTCCCGGTGACAAGGATTGGGCCGTAATATACCACGCGGGCCCAGTGTGGGTTCGTAGACGTCACATGTCTTCAAATTTTTGGTTCTAGGACATTCCGGTTCCCTTACGATGTTTCAAGAACTTGATAAAATATAATACTAATAGCTGACCCGGCAAACTTCGTAACGCTATATTTTATTTCTCTAATCGCTAATGAGGAAATAAAACCCTTCCGGTAAAATCGAATTACCTAAATTGAAAATAAAACTGAAGTACTCCATTGAAAAATTCATATTGTTGTACAAAATGCGTGGGGTGCTTATTATAATTACTACAGGTATACTAAACTATCGTTAAAATATTTACAGCAATGAAAATTAAGCCCCCCACGCTTTTTGTACAACAATATGAATTTTTCAATTGAGTATTCCAGTTTTATTTTTAAATTTTTAGTTCAATTAGTTTCAAAAGCATGTTTTTTTAGTTTTTTCAAACTATAATTGATTAAATGTAGATTTTATTTTTCTTATCTTTAACTATTCTTTATAAACAATGACTTCTTTACAAAATACATGAAGAAAATAAAATAAAATGCAAGCAAAAAATACTTACATGTTTATAAAGTTATGATTTTGCACTGATTAATACTTGCAGAGGTTATATACTTGGTAAATGCACAGGTATATTTACGTAGAGACTGACGCAGAGAGTAGTACCTACTAAGATTTGCATTGAGATTTTACTGAGACTATCACTTTCCGGGAGATAGTATTAATTCACTCGTTTAAAAAGGAACTGAACTGCGGTGACACTCGGCGCAAGTAGTTATACCTGAACCGTGAATTTCACGAACGTTCTAGTTCGCATGCTTCGAGAAGAATCGATTGATCGATTGTTCGAAATTGTGGGTCTCGATGGTTCGAGATCCCGAGCTTTGTTTACGCTCAGAGGAGGTCTCGAGAACGAATGAGATACCAAAGCAGAGATGGCGACTCGATAGAATTTGATGGCCAGATCTTGAAACTTTGATTAAAATTTGACGCCAAGACTTTAATAATTCTCTAACAAAAATAGTACAATTTTTTTTTGTTATTAATGGTAATAATATTGTAACATAATACGCAGTATAATTATAAAAATATCAGTCACAAACCATTAAAATAATTCGGTTATATCGTGAACATAAATAAATATTACGTGAAATAAAGTAATAGAATTTATATTCTAAGAAACAGAACACAGCGCCATCTATTGGGTGTATTTGCAACCTAGATGTCAAACAACATTGAAGTATTTTATTGATGAATCCAACGTACACCGCCATCTATGAGAACTTCATAAAACTAAACAGTAAATAAACACTTGCAGAAACAATTAATTGATACATTTTATTCGTTTTGCATTCACGACATAAGCGAATAATTGAGATGATAACTATCCTATCCAGTAAGTTAGACCAAAATACGGGTACATGTGAAATTTGATTTAAATCGGTTCAGTAGTTTTGGAGTTTATTGGCAACATACATCGTGACACAAGATTTTTATATATATAAGATTTATCAGTTGTCTGGTTACCATAGTACAGGCTCTGCCTAGTTTGGGATTAAACAACGATGTGTTGGTTGTCCTAAGATATTTATTTATTATTTATTTGAATTTGGAATACTTTTAAGGGTTTAAAGGTGACCTTTTAAAAGGGGGAGGAAATGTTAGCGCCATCTATTTTATTTTGTTAAACTATTACGCAAGATGTCAAGCTAGTCCTTTCCCGCCAATCACAATCGTGCACCTAGCAAACTTCTCGCCAATGAGCGTCGCCTTCTTTATGGCTCGTTCGAGAAGGACATTGTGACAGTTCAAATATGGATTCCGGCGTGAGCGCATCTTGCTGTGTTTTTTTTACCCGCTGTACTATTTTATCGCAGAACGATATAATTTGACTATTATAAGTTCATAGCAGTCCCGCTGTTTCTTTAGTGGTGTTATTTGTGGCTTCGACGGTTAAATTGAAGTGCTGTGTTATGCCTCTGGACTTTGCAGACACGTGGTGAGCCGAGCGCTGAAGACTCCGGAGCTCCCAGATTCTGCTGGCAGATCGAGCGGCTTCACGAGGAGGTAGGTGCACGATTCCCTCATCCCTGGCCCTAGGCGCGACACTTGTGTTCATCAGTTTTTTCGGTCCGCGTCGAAGGTACAGACGCCACCAGGTCAAGCTACCCGAAACTGTCAATTTTTCCCAATGCACCTTGAACCTAATGCTCTAGAAATAAAGTCGAAAATCTATCAAAGAAATCTGACAGATTGTAGTAGCTTGATATGTTGGCGTCTGTACCTAATTTTCGCCTTCCGTCGGAGCCCCACCACATAGCTACCTACCAATTTATATTTTATGAAATTAAAATGTGTTTTTTCGATCAAAATTATGCCACATGTTGATTTATTTGCCGACCATACACTTGAATACTCAATACACCAACTTGACATCAAAATGGCCATATAGCAATTGACTTGTCACAATTCTATTGAAGCCTGTTTTTCTTTGATATCAATAGTTTCCATGTTAATGCTAGCAATTTCCATAATTGGAAGCTTTGATAATAAATTCTATTCAATTGTGGATATGTCTCATAGATTTAATGATATGTACAGACGCCAACACATCAAGCTACTACAATCTGTCAGATTTCTTTGATAGATTTTCGACTTTATTTCTAGAGCATTAGGTTCAAGGTTCATTGGGAAAAAAATGACAGTTTCGGGTAGCTTGACCTGGTGGCGTCTGTACAACGTATTTACTTAAATAACTTGGAATATGAAAGGGTTATTTCTTGAGATGGTTTAAGTTCTTGACTCCGTATGGTGCCGAACGTAAAGAATATCACCATCTCATATCTTCCCGTGGGCGTCGTAAAAGGCGACTAAGGGACTTACTAGAGAATGACCAGCAGCGTTCTCTATGCATTTTACCATCATACTGCGATCGCCAACTCGCCTGCTAAGCGTGGCGGACGTCTTTAGGCTGAAATGATGATGATGATAAAGATTTCTTGAGGTTTAAAATAATATCAGGCTAATTTCACCAAACTAAAGTACTACATGGGATTTACACATAACTGAGCAATTGTCTAGAAGCACCTAACCCTGGAAGAAAACAAGGCGATATGCTATTTTGTGGAGAAGAAAAATCATTCATTATCATTTCTTCACATAATTTTAAGCACAGATTTTTTAACATTTCTAACTATTTAACCTAACATGAACATTTTTGAACGTTCAAATTCAACTATCTTGTAAAGTTGCATCGTTCAATATTCACGGAATGCCAGACACGTGTACAATTGGATAGAATCGAATCACTTGTGAATAGTTTTCAAAATACCGATTCATTGGTAAATGCATTGCTATGCCTCTACGGAGGTGTCGCCATGATTTGGAAAACGAATGGATTTAAACAAAATTGTAGGACTCTAAAATACTCTACATATTTTTCACAAAACCAGTAAATATTTTGCGATTAGTGCTCCAAAACCACTACTAAATTCAAGCGTTTTTTTTATGAATATTAGTTTGTAACGTAATTACTAACTTACTAATAAAATAATAAACTAAAAAAAATCGTTGGCATCGTTGAAATGTATCAAGTTTGGGCAAACAACACTTAGAAAGAAAGAAAAATTGTTTATTCTGCACAAACAAAACGCACAAAATAAAATAGTAACAAAAAATAAAAAACTAAATATACACACGTACAAAGTAGCCAAAAGCTCCGTATTCAAGATTACACACCGCAGCTCCGTATTCAGTATTAGTCTTTTTATACTTTTTATTGAAATATAAATTTGTAGTATTAATAAAAACACAATAAACTAAAGAATGTAACAAAAGATCTTGAATTAGTTGAAACAGCCATCGCCCTTAATAAATGGCTTTTTCACATAATTCAAAAAATTGTGTTATCTGGGTGCACGACAGTCGCAGAGAAAATAATTTTAACCATTTTAGGTAAAAATAAGATTCTGTACTAAAAATCGAATGACATAAAATAACCTTGATTACCTAGCCAGTGCGACGCGCAATAGATACATAAAGACTATCAATTAATGCATTAACATAATAATAATAATACATTAACTGATAGTCTATAGTTTTTGTGTTCAACGTTAGTAAATGTTGTGTTGGAATAAAAAACTAGGTGACGATAACAAACTTGGAAATATTTATATGTGTGTTCGTGTGTTAATAATCTCCAATGGGCCAAGACAATACCACTAAATGGGAATACCACGAAGGTAAGGGATGTATGTCATAGAGTAAACCATCGTAGATTAGGTTTAAAGAAAGAATCTTTATTTCTCATAAGAACATGATACAGTTCACTTAAATGAGATTTAACGTTTAAAATTAATAATCGTTGTCTAATGACGAAGCAAGCAGGTGTAGAATAAGTAGGTAAAAATATAACTACGAACGAGATCAACAGCAAACATAGAAAAAATGTAGGTACTTAAATATAAAAAAGTTTGATAATTTGACACCAAGGTACCCTCATACGTACTGATTTTTAACTTTGTGAGGAGTGCAAACAACGATGACGAAGCAAACTACTTGTGTGAATGTGTTTGTGAGTGCTATTAGATTTAGAATTTAGTGTATTGGGTCTATTTACAAAGAAAATTAAATCAAATATCCATAGTATTTAGCACGGAACTCATCCGCCATAATTTAATAATTGTCTTTCGATCAAGTAAATAGTGGTCACCCCACCCACAGCGGTATTGTAGCTATCTGAAAACATTCCCGATGTAATTGGACGAGTTTCAGCAGATTTCGGTCGCCGCTATCAAAGCCATGCCAAACGTCATTACATATTTTCTTTTAACGAAGTTTTAGGGAAAATGTTGCACAATAAATGCTATTTTTTGCAAGTCTTCGCTGATAGTTACAATTTTAAGAAAAAAAAAATGTTAATAAGGAATGAGAGTGTCTAATAATAACCTAATTAAATAATCTAACTAAGCTAAGATTTCTCATATCACCGCCCGTAGAGAATAAAATTGACATTAACGATATCTAGCTAGAGTATTGCTGACCTGTATTTTTCCTCAACGAAATTTTGTAAAATCATCGGAGCGACTTAAGGAGGTTTTAAGTAGCGTGGTCGGACCCACAATTACTAATACGGTAATAATTATTAATACTATATTCTGACACTCCATTGTGGGTAAAAAAGAAAATGTTATTAAAAACGTTTTATATTTTATTTCTCTCTGCACTTAGGGGTGTATTTTTGTTTTCCAATTTTAAAAAGGACCAACTTCGAAGTAGCCATTACCTTTTGCAATTAAAAAGGAATTTTCAAAATAGGAATACTTAGTAAAAAGTGATGCGTGGTCATATATAAAAAAGTACGAGTATGTCGTCGAATTGAGAACCTCCTCCAATATTTTCGTGGGCTTAATAGGTAATATGATTATGTATGTAAGAAGAATAAGAATATGAAATTTTTATTTGTAAACACAGGTCGTACCTGTACTTGTAGTATCTAGTTATAGCAGACTCAAGTAAAAGTTTTAATTATTTTGAAGGGAAGCCAGTCGGATTGGATTTGTATCAAAACACTGTTTGTAAATATCTCGTTGGTAGCGTGTTAACTACCTCTTAACTTGCTAAAACAGTAACAAATCTTAAAACAAAAGAGGAACACTACAATATATCTGCCAGTTATTCTGTAGTAGTGCTAGAAACTAGAAAAATATAACAACTAAGTTTACGGTGCTTGCGTGAAACAGTAGAATAGAACAGAAAATTTATTTATTTCCTCAGAATATAGGTATTTACAATAAGGTTGTAACAACAATGTGTATTTAAGAATTCTCGCACTTTCTACTATTTTAGCATGCAAACATTGATGCAGTCCATCAACAAACATTGATACACAACTAAAATTTATCAGTTAGAAAATTCGATACCATAGTAGTAATATTTATTTAATAGAAGTAGAGTTCGTTTCATTTTGAAAGTTGTTACTGGTTCCTCTTTTATGGAATTAAGAAAAAGGTTAAGGAAGGTGAAAGGAGAATGTAGAGATCATAGGAGGTGGCGTTCCGTGGTTTCTACCTACCGCCATGGGAAAATGAAATGGCGTGATTGTATATAATTATGTATGTATGTATTAAGGAAGGTTACAAAACAAAAAAAAAGTTTTTATTTTTCACATTTTACTTACGGTATCTACCCCGCACTGATTCATACACCACTACTGGCAAGGTCAATAGCAGGGACAGGAAATATTAGAATATTATAACGATAAACAAAGTGTATTAAAAACTTATTATCGAAGCTAATACAAAAACTACCAAAGCAAAGTCAATAAAATGTATATAGGACCATCTCTGAAGTATAACCTATCCATGAAGAAATCAGAAATTTCAAATAAGAAATCGGTCCACAGTTGGTGTAGAAATAGAAATTAAAAAAAGTGCAGTAGAGTATAAAACCTCCTCATTTTTTTAGGAACCTGGTACAGTTGGAAATTCATAGATGACTCAGCCCTGGAGTGTAAATGTTGTGCTGTCCCACATACAATGAGGCACTTGATATCTTGTCCAGCATGTGCTGTTGTTTGCACGCCACAGGAGTTGATGGATGCTACTGAAAATACTAAGCTCGTAGCCAAATTCTGGGCTAACTCTATTTAGATTGCTATCGACACGCCAAGAGGAAGATTTTTTTAAGTCGGTTAAGAATACCCGGTGCTATACCAAAATCATTTTTTCTCGACACAGGAGTCTATATCCAGTACTCGGCAGAATTTGTAGTATGTAGTTGTTTTTTACTGAAATCTCTTCAGTGAATTAATTCCCTGTGGTAACACAGGTGCGCAGCCGACTGTGAAATGAGTACGTAATTGATTTTTGCTCAGGACTTATTAAGTCCACCTTTTGTAAGGATTGTGGGTTTGAGTCCCTGGCTGAAAGTACTGAAAGACTATTTATTTATTTATATATGCTTTATTGTACACCAGAAAATACATTACAACAAGATCGTATAACACGAAAAACATACAATGGGCGGCCTTATCGCTTTCTGCGATCTTTTCCAGGCAACCTTGGAATGGACAGTGATTGCGTGGACATAAAAATGGGGTTGTCACTGGTGTAAAAAACAGATACAATTAATTGTAATAAATATTAATTAATCGTGTGGAAAAAAATGATTTTGAATGGAATGGAATACCAAACGATTCTCAGAAACCTTAAGCGTAACCTTTTCCAAACTATATTGTGGTCGGCTTCTAGTCTAACCGGATGCTGCTGAGTATCAGTATTTAACATGGAGCGACTGCCTATCTGACCTCCACAACCCAGGTACTGGGTAACACGATACCCCTTGGTAAGACTGATTTTCAGACTTTCGGGCTTCTGACGACCCGTACGACTGTCTAAGGTCTACTAAAGACAACTGGGACCAACAGCTTAACATGCTTTCCGTGGCACGGAAGGGTCCTGGTATGTAAAGATCACCTATCCATGGACCATACTTTTAGATACTGAAACCCTTCCGTGTTTTGAAAAGGTCCCGGCTGCTATTTGTGGATCTTTGACAAGTCAGAAGCCCGGAGTCTGACAAACAGTCTTTCTAAAAGGTATCGTATTACACAGTAACTGGGTAGGGGAGGTGAAATGCGGCGACCTCTCACGTCCGGCCCTGGTGCGAGCCATGGTACGGAGCGAGAGGGAATGGGAAGCCGTCACTTCCTTCTGCGAAGCAGTAATGCTCGCGAAGGAGGAGGCGGGGCGCGTGAGGGAGTGGCAGTCTCTGCGCCCTCACGTCCCTAGACGCCGCAGGAGGAGAGGCCCCGGGCGTCGGGAGTCGATAGCGGACTCCCGGCCACCGTAGGCGCGAGCTTGCGGGTGGCGAGCAATGGGTAGCTCGCCGCCCGGTAAGGACCAAGCTCGGGTCGACGGCGCGTAGTGTTCCACGCGCGCCTCAAAGAGATGTCAGCAGCAGTGTAGGGGTCTACTAGGACCGATGCCTGCCGGGGTTGCGTGATTGTTCGAAAGAGATACCGTGACCCTGGCACATGGGCAACTGATGGAACACGGGTGGGTTTTAGTCAGTAAAAGTCTGACACGCCCTGCCGCTCCGCCCAGAGCGGGAACAGTCATTTTATGATTTCATCCTGAAAAAAAAAGGGGAGGTGAAATAGTCACTCCCTGTAAAATAATGAGCTGATTGGGGTCCGCTTCTAGTCTAACCAGATGATTCAGCCGGATCTGGTTAGACTCGAAGCTGACCCTAATATAGTTGAAAAAAAGCTAGGCAGATTGATTTTATATTTCAAATGAACAATGAGTTCATGCATCCATACTCGAATTGCGTTAAGTTAGTAACATTAATATGATGCTGTTACAATTTCTACAACAATAACATACAGGTTGACGTTATCAATATTTCCGACCATCAATCAGAATGCCAGTAGAATTCCCGATTAGGTTGATTGCAATTTCCTTTCATGTCAATATGCCTGAAATCTATGTTTATCATGTTTTAAAATCTGTAATGATAGTATTTAACATGTTCTAAGAGAATATAGTGTTTTTGCTGTACGAGGGATTTAAAAAGTTATACTATACAACTAGGTGTGTGACTTTGCCTACGTAGATGTCGGAAATTTCGGCCTTTTTGGCGCAGCCGCGAGGCACACTATAATGGTAGTTTCTGACCTCTTACCTTACACTTTTTTATTTTATTTTTTACTCTTTCCTGCTGTTTAACTGTTGTGTGCCTTTCAACTGTGCTAAATAAATGTATTTTCTTTCTTTGTTTCAAATTAACCCACGGGAACGTGCTATCGGACAAAAAGCCTATTTTATTCCTTATAAAATTAGTTGATAGCGAAAATTTCGTTAAAATTGGGCCAGCCTTTTCAAATATTAGCTGGAACAAACACACAGGGAGTGTTCCGTATATACTTTCATATGCTCGATTGTCCTCGTAGGTAAGCCATCCACAATCGTCCGAATATTTACTCAGTAGGGACTAGTGAAGAAATATCTCCTCACACCTTGTGTTTCAATCGAATTATGCCAATGATCTCCGTTTACGCAACATATCAATTCGCAGTTGGGGACCAAAATTATAACGTGACAGCAAGATAGATGGTAGCTATTCCTAGCAAACGGATAGCAGATAATAATGCAATGTATTCTGGCTAGTATACTTGAAGTTTGTTGTTGTGTTTTGACAGGTAATCTCAAAAAATATCGATCAATTAATAAAATATCCTTCACTGTTTATAACCAACTAACTTTTGACAGTAGCTTCGCTTGCACGGAGGTCATAAAATTGTCCTACGGGAACTTATTATTGGGATTAATCTACGAGAATCCGGGATTGATCTAGAAATTCCAAAGAGTTAATCCAGATTATAAATTACCTGTTTGGTAAATTTCATCCAAATTCGTTCAACCGTTTTTGCGTGATTAATGATATTTAGCCTATACTGATCCCACTGTTGATTGAAATTAACGTTTTATATCTTAGTTCTTAAAAAAAGACGGAGTAGCATTTACTGTTTCAAAACCCGTAATTAAAAAATAACTTCTCTTGCAAACTGGACACACATATCACTTACATTTATGCTTACCCCCTGCATGACATCCAAGGGGCTAAAAGGTAAGTTTAGAAGGCATTAAAATTATGACGTCACCGCAATAACTCAGCGTATACGTCACACAAATGCTGACGTCGTGAGGGTTAGGGTCTGGCCTTACCTGATATGCTGAGATTTACGAATGCTCAAATAGAGGTGGTATTTTGTGTGGTTGATGTTGAAATAAGATAAGGTTTTGTGGGGAACATAAAAATTACGAAGGAATGTATGAAAAGATCGAAGAAAAATCGTTAGGCTCGTTGGCATCTGGGAGTATTATTATAAATTTTCAGATTCCAACAATTGTAGAAGTTTAATAGAAGGTTAAAAGTTAAGGTTAAAATTATTTCAATCATCATAATCAGCCTAAATTGTTCCCACTCTGGAACACAGGCCTTCTCTCGGTGAGGGAGAGTAGCCAGTGCGGGTTGGTAGATGTCACATGTCTTCAATTTCTTGGTTCTAGGATATGCCGGTTTCATCACGATGTTTTTCTTCCCCGTTTTGAGAGTAGTGGTGATGAAATTATTCACACAAGGTAAAGCGCCTGCCTGGGTATGATCCCACGACCTACAACTCGTAAGTCGGGCCAATACCACTGGGCCACCACTGCTCTATCCTTCATCTTTAATTTCCCAATACTACTTGCATTTAAATTTACTTCATCTGAGAATGATAGCAATAATTTTTCGGGAAAAGGGCATTTAGCCGGAACTCCTGAAGAATTCCCGTATACAATATTTTTATCTCACGAAGCGACACGTGCTTTACTTGTGGTTGCCAAATGTACAATCATGCTGTGAGTGCAAGAGCTCTCGGTACCGTCCGAGACAATGATAAAGCCAGAAGTGTGTGTACTATGTGTTGACGCTACTCGTCTTCACACACACATTCACAGCATGTTTGTACACTTGGTTAACACAAATAAGGTACGTGTCGCTTCGTGAGATTAAATTACTGTATGACATTGTGCGAATATCCAAAGTTTCGAAATACTTACTCAAATCTCAGAACAAAACATTTCCTACCTCCATGTGAACCCGAAATAAATCTGAAGAATGCTGTGCCCCCGAGGGTCTGAAATGTTGACGTTAGTTTTTGCTGCCTTTATAATTTACTGTTGGTAGGGTTTACAGTGGACGGTAAATACGACACGTTTTCAGTTTTGTCGACTGGCTAAAAATAGAGAGGGTTGCTATGGAGGTCGCACGTTACGTAAAGCTTTGGTTTGTTAAGAAAGCTGTTAACAGTCACACAATAACGGGTAATAAATATTAAATGATTTTTGTAGAGAGACTTATGGCTAAGTAATGAAAGCCACACGGATCGATGGATCAGGTCAAGCTACGCTTGCCGTGGTTAGTTCGTGGATGGGTGACCATTTAACCGACCAAGAACAAGAAATGATCCCGGCTGGGGTACACTACATAAATACGAAAAACTTTATTCCGACAGTCACAAATACGAATTTCAAAATACCGATTTTCATAATTCCGAATGATTCAAAATTCCGAATATAACAACTCAGACTTATCATTACTCCTATTTTCATAATTCCTAAATTTCAATATTCCTAACGTTCATAATTACTATTCTCAAAATACCGAGTTTCAAAAGATCGAATAACAAAAATTCCGACTTATTGCTAATTCGAAACATCAAAAATACAAATTCCGATTATTAAAATACCGATTAATACAATTCCGAAATAAAAACACCTTGTAAAACTGAATAGCAAGACAAATAAACACATAATTGCTCGTCAGAGAGAAGTATATAACAGTATATTATGTTTAGTATGAGGAGGTAGAATTAAAAAACATACAAGCAAGCATGCAGCTTGCAAGCAGGCATGCAGCGTGCAAGTTGACATGCAGCATGCAAGCAAGCATGCAACATGCAAGCAGGCATGCAACATGTAAATAAGCATGCAACATGCAAGCAGGCATGCAACATACAAGCAGGCAAGCAGCAAACAACCAGGCATGCAGCAAGTATTGTTTCTGTCACGGCTCCGGCGCTGCGGGGATTGGGCGGCTCCACGCGTGCTTATCGTCGCAGATGGCTTTAACGCTCACCACCGCAGCTTCGGCCTGCTGGCCGGCTGTGCCGGCCAGCCTCAGCCGCGACGGTGGGCCTTCAAACCACCTGCTCCTCAGCTCGCGGGCCGCCCCACCCCTCCGCGCCTACGCAGGTTTAAATTACACTCTAGGGGTAGGGCAGACAAGACTGCGTAAAGTATGTTTTGCAGCGATTCGTTTCTGTCACTAAATTTTGTAGCACAACATGTTGACTTTTAGTTTATTCGGAGTGTTGAAAATCGGAATGTCGTTATTCGGACCGAGAACCCTTCGAGTATTTGATTCTTCGAAGGTATGAAAATCGGAAAACTAACAAATCGCATTTACGACTTTCGGTAAAATAAATTTCGTGATTTTAAATAATAGACATTATAATTCTTAGGTATTTTGAAATTCGGACTTTTGAAAATCGGAATATCGAAATTCGGAATAAAATATTTCGGAGTATTTGGGTGTTCCCTCCCGGCTGTTGTAGATCTTTAACAGTCGTTATATATTCTCAGAAGCCCGAAAGACTGACAACCAGTCTTACCCAGTAACTGGGTTGTGGAGGTCAGATAGGCAGTCATTCCCTGTAAAATACAGCTTATCAGCTGCATTTCGGTTAGACTGGAAGCCAAACCCAACACAGTTTGGAAAAGGCATGCAGCGTACCGTGCACACTACGCGCCTCTTGGTATCGACGCGTCGAACAGCTTACGCACAGTTCTCGAGCATTCATTAGAGCGAATTGTTTGCGCTTCATTGACTGATTGAGTACGGATGCGTGGTAGAATGTTTCGCGTAATGAATATGCGCATGTCGTGTATAACTTCCACGCAAATCCTTTGCTGGCGAACGCGACCTTCACAATCCAGTTAACACGTAACACGATACAATTGTCGGCGCTAGGCACTGCGTTCAAGATTCACTGCGCGAAAACATTACGCCACGGTATATTTACGTCATTACAAACGTGGAATGGCCAGCCTTACACGAACCGACCGCGGCAGGCGTACTTTAAACTTCTACTGACCGTACGTCTTTTATAATGTAGTCATTTTTTCTTTTTTGGATGGGAAATCATCAAATGACTTCTCTATTGGAAGAGGTCGCATATATGTATGCACTGGCCTGTTACACATGCCTGTCACCGATTCAAATTAATATTGTTACGGCATATGTTTTTTATGAGCCTTGTCACTTGTGTAAAAATATTGACCACGAAATATACGAATTATATTATCAGACCACTGCTCGTTATTGGCTTCTGTTTTCCATTAGGTTATGGTCCCAGGAGTGTGCTGGAGTTTTTTTCTGATAGTGCGTATAATTTATATGAGTGGTTTGCTGTAAAACTTACGAAGTTTTAATTATGTCAGCTGAAGTTGGTATAAGTGGTATCAAGAAGCTGAAAGGATCGTCCGACTACCCAAATTGGAAGTTCTTGGTGCGAAATTACTTGGAGAATAAAAACTGGTGGGGAGTAATTTCTACAGATGTAGCAAACGCTGACGTAGACCGGCAGGCACGAACGACAATATGTTTGTTGTTAGAACCAGAGTGCTTTACCCACGTCTACAATGCGAAGACTGCGAAAGAAGCCTGGAACAGCTTACAAAAAGCATATGAAGACAAAGGTTGGGGAAGACGTATACATATTCAGCGAGAGCTTTTCAACTGTAAGTTAGAGAATTTCGATTCTATGGAAAGCTACATAAGCAAAACTACATTCCTGACACAACAATTGTCCGATATTGATGCTGATATTCCTGATGATTGGATCATATCGATTTTGCTGGGTGGACTAACCGCTGAGTACAGCCCTCTCATCATGGCTGTAGATAATAGTGGACAACAGATCACGTTGGAGCAAATCAAAACGAAATTGTTACAAGAAGGAAGTAGACAGAGTAAGTTAAATACAGAGTACGAACAAGCCTTAGTTACACGTAAAGTACAGAACGATGCAAGATCTAACACAAAAACTAACGATCGCAAGCAGAAATTCGTCTACAAGTGTTTTAGGCGGCCCCTAGACCTACAATAACATTGAACAATACATTTTATTGTACAATAAGATTGAGAGGCGCTTTGAATCCAAACGATCAATCATATTGCACAATAATACGAACTGCGCAATGTTTTCATGTTCAGTCGGAGAATTTATTAATGCAGTTTACAACACGAAACTTCACCACTTTCTGCCGTAAAATTCATCACAATTCAGTTTTTGGAAAAATATAACAAAAACCCAAGCGACGCGTCTGATTTCCCGACAGAAATTCCCGTGTACTCCTCGTTCAAGACAAAACATACTAAAAATATTGCGCAATACTGACCCTACACGATGCAATGGAAAAATATGGTGCAATAAAAATTAAACATGCTCAAACTTTCATTCAATCATTGCGCAATCTTCAATATTAACCCTAGACGGTCAATAATATTGCACAATTCGTAATATTGCACAATTTAATTGATCGTTTAGGGGCCGCCTTAAGTGCCACAAGCAAGGACACAAGGCGTCCGAATGCAAGGAGCGGATCAAAACCGCGAATATCTGCCTGAATACGAAGAAGGTGATACACAAAGATAAGTGGTATTTAGACAGTGGGTGCTCAAATCATATGACCCACGATAAAAACAAATTGTTGTCTTATAAACCTGAAAAGGGCAACATGAAGATCGCAGTAGCAAACGGCGAGAAATTGTTGGTGAAAGGACAAGGAAATGCTGAGCCACGAGTCAGCGAAAACGAAAAATTAATTTTAGAAAACGTTTTACATGTTCCTGATTTATCCATGAACCTTATTTCGGTGAGCGATTTGACCAAGAAGAATTATTGCATGAATTTTGACAATGGAGGTTGCATAATTCAAAATAAGAATCGAATTATTGCAAGATGTCAAGAGGTTGACGGAATTTATGAGTTGACAGAAAATAAAAGTAACGTCGTGAATGTGACACTGTCAAAACAAAATGAAAATATTTCGAACATTTGGCATAAAAGATTAGCTCATTTATCGCGTAATTATATGAATAAAATGAAAATTTAGTAACCGGTATGGAATTTAAGAGTACCGATTTATGCGAGCCGTGTATTCCATGTATCGAAGGTAAGACCTGCAAAAGTCCCTTTAAACACCAAGGTACGAGAGCGAACGAGGTCTTACAGCTGGTTTTTAGCGACGTTTGCGGACCAATCGAGGAGCCTTCGTTCGGAGGTTCGAGGTATATTCTTCTATTTATCGACGATTTTACTCGGAAGACTCATGTTTACTTTTTGAAGAACAAAAGTGAAACTTTCGATAAGTTCCGTGAATACAAGGCGGAAGTTAAGAATGAGACCAGTAAATTCATTAAATGTCTGAGAACTGACAACGGCGCAGAGTACTGTAATGGTAAATTTAAATCATTTTTGAAGTCTGCAGGTATAAAACACCAGACGACTGTACCGTACATGCCGGAACAAAATTCTGTCGCAGAGAGAGCGAATCGGACTATAATAGAAAAGGCAAGAACATTACTCTCAGAATCGAACTTAAGCAAGAAGTATTGGGCCGAGGCTGTTAATACTGTTGTTTACCTAAAGAACAGAAGCCCCACGAAAGCATTGAACAATGCGGTACCAGAGAAGCTTTGGACTGGAAAAGATGTGGATGTCAGTCATCTGAAAATCTTTGGTTGTTTGGCGTACAGATTGATATCAAAACAAAAGAGACGGAAACTAGACATGAAGACGGAACCGATGATTTTTATTGGATATCCAGATAATCAGAAAGGTTATCGTCTGATGAATCCTAAGACAGGTGAAGTGAAAACTGCAAGAGATGTAAAATTTCTCGAAAACGTCTTTTTCCAAAAAGAAAACGTGGAAAAGTCGGAAGTTATCATAAACCTAAATACAGATTCTGTTCATGCCAATTTACCCAACAGATCTACAAGCAGATCGGAACCCTTGGAGGCTCACGATGATGTGTACCGTAATGCTATATACGAGAACGTAGAAGTATCGGAGGAGATACAACCTGAGCCTGTAGTACCAGAGCAAGAGATTGACGTATTGACTGAAGAGGAAGTCACAATACCTGAATCGGAAAGAAGGTATCCTGTAAGAGAACGCAGACAAGTCGATCGGTATGGATGCAATGTTATGTATGCCAAGAGCAATCTTGATGATGATCCATTGACTATTAATGAAGCGTTGGCGAGACCCGATGGTGACTTATGGCAAAAAGCGATCGATGATGAACTTATGTCACTAAAGGAGAACCAGACTTGGACGTTGGTGGATCGTCCGATCGATAAGAAGCCTACCCAGTGCAAATGGGTGTTCAAAATCAAGAGAGATAGTGACGGCAAGGTAACAAAGTATAAGGCTAGATTAGTAGCAAAAGGTTTCACACAGGTACGTGGTGTAGACTATACTGAGACGTATTCTCCAGTAGTTAGAAGTTCTACTCTGCGAACGTTGTTCTCGCTAGCTGTTGATACGGTTGGTTTATTGACCAATGGGATGTCACGACTGCCTTTTTATATGGCAAGATTAAAGAGGACATTTACATGCTCCAACCGAAAGGAGCAGTAGTCAAAGGTCAAGAAACCAAAGTATGTAAGCTGCAGCGTTCTTTGTATGGATTGAAACAAGCTTCGAATGCTTGGTTCAAGGAATTGGACAAAGAGATGTTGAACTCAGGCTTTGTACAATCAAAAATAGAACCGTGTTTGTATCAAAAGCAGCTTAAAAACAATAACAAGTTAATTGTTGTTATTTATGTAGATGACCTTTTTATCTTTGGAAATTGTGAACAAGAAAAGCAAAAATTAAAAACCGATTTGCTTGATAAGTTTAAAGTGAAAGATTTAGGCGCGGCTAGGCATGTTTTAGGCATGAGGCTGAGGAGAGATAAAGATGTTATTTGTCTAGTTCAGCAACAGTTCATTTCGGAAATTTTGAATGACTTTAACATGACAGACGCTAAGCCAGTTTCAACCCCAATGGAAGTCGGCATGAAATTAGAAAGATCGTCAAATTCCCATAGTAATCTGCCATATCAAAGCATAATAGGGTGTCTAAACTATTTAGCCTGTAATACGCGACCAGACATAGCACATGCGGTGAGTGTACTTTCACAATTTAATTCGTGTTATGACGAAATACACTTTAAATGTGCAAAACGGGTCTTAAGGTATTTGAAGGGTACGTCTAACCTTTGTCTTACTTTTAGGAAGTCGGGAGATTTGGACTTACGAGGCTATGTTGATGCAGATTGGGGAGGGGCACTTGATAGAAAATCTTTCACAGGATTAATTTTCAAGATAGGTAAAAATATAGTGTCATGGGAGAGTAGGAAGCAAGCGACAGTATCCTTGTCCTCCACAGAGGCAGAGTACGTAGGATTGAGTCTAACTTCGAAGGAAGCTCTTTATTTACGTAGTTTACTTAACAGTTTGACAGCTGTGGATAGTAAAGCAGTAGTAATTTATAATGACAATCAGTCGGCGCATAAAATTGCAGCTAACAAAATGATGCATAATAGGACAAAGCATATAGATATCAAGTATCATTTTATTCGTGAATGTGTACTAGCTAACAAAGTTGAAATAAGGTACATGTCAACTGATGTGATGATAGCGGACATCTTAACTAAAAGTGTTCACAGCCCGAAGCTTAGAGAATTTTTAAAGGATTTATCCCTGTCAAATTATTCTATTAAGGGGGCGATGAGTAGTTAGACGTTTTGACGTTTTATGTTCTTTTTTGTGCTTTGTGTAATAGATAATTTAGTTTCGTTATGCATACTTTATTTTGTTAGATTTCTTCTGTTTTTGTATTCTACTTTTGGGTACAGCGTAGTACAGTCGGACACAGAAGTGTTGGTGATTTATTTAATTTTATGTACCGAGTTCTGACAAGTACAGAAGTGATCATACGCAGCGTAACTATATTAAGGGGGCGTATTGGAAGAGGTCGCATATATGTATGCACTGGCCTGTTACACATGCCTGTCACCGATTCAAATTAATATTGTTACGGCATATGTTTTTTATGAGCCTTGTCACTTGTGTAAAAATATTGACCACGAAATATACGAATTATATTATCAGACCACTGCTCGTTATTGGCTTCTGTTTTCCATTATTCTCCCGCTCTGGCCGGAGCGGAAGGGCGTGTCAGAGTTTTACTGACTAAAACCCACTCGCGTTCCTACAGTTGCCCATATATGTGCCAGGGAAAGGTCCTCGCCCACATGTGGGAGTGGCGCGAGGAGGCGAAACGCCGGGGCGAAACTCCGCTGCCGCGACAAATCGCGGCACGGCGGACAGAGCTCCGGTGTGATCTCATGGCGACATGGCAGGTACGATTGTCGCAACCCAGTGCTGGGCACGCCACAATTGCGGCGGTAAGTCCCCTCTTTGAGGAGTGGATAGAGAGGCGCCACGGCGTTCTCACCTTCCGCCTGACGCAGGTTCTCACTGGGCATGGGTGCTTCGGTGGGTTCCTGTTCAGGATAAAGCGGGAGGATACGCCCGGGTGTTTCCATTGCGAGGATCGTCTGGAGGACACGGTGGAGCATACGGTGGAGGTTTGCCCTGCCTGGGCGGAGCACCGCCGTGTCCTCGTGGAGGCGATCGGTGGCGGCAACCTCTCGCGTCCGGCCCTGGTGCGAGCCATGGTACGGAGCGAGAGGGAATGGGAAGCCGTCACCTCCTTCTGCGAAGCAGTAATGCTTGCGAAGGAGGAGGCGGGGCGCGTGAGGGAGTGGCAGTCTCAGCGCCCTCACGTTCCTAGCCGCCGCAAGAGGAGACGCCCCGGGCGTCGGGAGTCGATTGTGGACTCCCGGCCATCGTAGGCGCGAGCGGTAAGGACCAAGCTCGGGTCGACGGCGCGTAGTGTTCCACGCGCGCCTCAAAGAGATGTCAGCAAAACTGAAGGGGTCTGCTAGGACCGATGCCTGCCGGGGTCGCGTGATTGTTCGAAAGAGATACCGTGACCCTGGCACATGGGCAATTGAAGGAACACGGGTGGGTTTTAGTCAATAAAAGTCTGACATGCCCTCCCGCTCTGCCCAGAGTGGGAGAAGACATTTGATGATTTCCCATCCAAAAAAAAAAAAAGGGTCACGGTATCTCTTTCGAACAATCTCGCGACCCTGGCAGGTTATAATGTAGCCATGAGCATTTTTATTTATTTAGCCACAACTACCCTAGAATATTCCTTTGGACGTCAAGAATAGCACCATGCTATCTCATCGTGGGAGTCGTAAAAAGCAAATAAGGGACTTACTAGAGAATGGGCAGCAGCGGTCTCTATGTATTTTACCACCATACTGCGATCGCCAACCAACCCGCCTGCTAAGCGTGGCGATCATGGCAAACCTCCCAATTTCCCCATTTCTTGGAGGAAGCCTATGTCCAGTGGACGTCTTTCGGCTGAAATGATGAATGATGATGATGACCCTGGACTATTATACATATATTAACTGACGAGCAGCAACAGCAGCAGTTTAAAATCTATTTAGTCTATCTAGACACACGGCAGCGTGTCAAGCCAAGTTCAAGTAATAGAACTGGCGAGCAGCACCGTGTGTAATAATATTACACGAACCATTTGGAGCCACTTTTGACCCCCTCATAACTCAAAAACTGTTTCACATAAACGTATCAAATTATATGTATATGAGAACTACCCAAGTCAGGACTGACCATTGAACTTGGCATCCATTTAGATCTCACTTCTTTTGTCGTTGAAGTCAACAACCAAGGGATATATGATAATATTGAACTTGGCTCTCATTTCACATTTATGTTTTTGATGGGATACAGACTTACCAGAAACTATTTATAATTCTTTCACAAACTGCTAAAAATACTGTAGCCAGCACAATTCATTATATTCGGTTATCTAAGAACCTTTAGGAGCAAATAAAGCACAAAAAGAACCTACGTAATCATATTTCTAACTCATTAATTATGGAACGTTAAAAAATTCCGCTCAAAAGAGAACTTTAACTTGAGATAATAATCATCTCGTTTAGGTGGAAACTCCTGAAAATGCTGATTAGTATAAAAATATGCTGGTTGTACAGACGCCAGCAGGTCAAGCCACTCCAATCTGTCAAATTTTACCAATCGAAAATTAACCTTCCACTATTGTGATATAAGGTTGAAAATCTATTAAAGAAATTTGACAGATTGAGGTAAGTTGATGTGCTGGCGTCTGTACAAGACTCATACTTGAATGCTTTGTTTTACCACCTCTTACCATTAATTTATTGGCAACTATCATTACATTTGCGCTATCTGTCTAACAGATGATGGATTAATAAAACAAAGTGACCAAAATTAGCCTTATATTGGTGACCAGACATCAATAAAAAAAAACCGGCCAAGTGCGAGTCGGACTCGCGCACCAAGGGTTCCGTACAAACCTGTAGGTATTTTCGGTTTAAAAATATATATATTTTTTAATTTTTATATTTTAGTTGATTGAATGTAAGGTAAATTGCGGTTTACGATTTATGAAGTTTTAAAAAAAAACTACTCACTCGATCTCGTTCAAACCAATTTTCGTTGGTAGTTTGCATGGTAATGTACATCATATATGGGGGGGGGACACACATTTTACCACTTTGGAAGTGTCTCTCGCGCAAACTACTCAGTTTAGAAAAAAATGATAATAGAAACCTCATTACCATTTTTGAAGACCTATTCATAGATACCCCACACGTATGGGTTTGATGAAAAAAAACATTTTTGAGTTTCAGTTCTATGTATGGGGAACCCCAAAATTTATTGTTTTTTTTCTATTTTAGTGTGAAAATCTTAATGCGGTTCACAGAATACACCTACTTACCAAGTTTCAAGAGCATAGCTCTTATAGTTTCGGAATAAAATGGCTGTGACATACGGACGGACAGACAGACATGACGAATCTATAAGGGTTCCGTTTTTTGCCATTTGGCAACGGAACCCTAAAAAGTACTCTGTGTCTGACATCAAGCAATGAGAACATTGTCAAACTCTTAACTTTTAATTGTTGAATACAAGGCTTTGGGGTATATTCTATGACATGTATGCTTGTACTTTTTTGTGTGTTGTATACGACATTTTGTCGATTTCGCTTATTTACTTGATTTTACAGAGGTGTTTTACAGTTAAAATACTGCAATCTCATAAGTTATAATGCACTGTATGGAGGATCAAAGTACTCTGTGTCTGACATAAAGCAATGAGAACATTGTCAAACTCTTAACTTTTAATTGTTGAATACAAGGCTTTGGGGTATATTCTATGTATGCTTGTACTTTTTTGTGTGTTGTATACGACATTTTGTCGATTTCGCTAATTTACTTGATTTTACAGAGGTGTTTTACAGTTAAAATACTGCAATCTCATAAGTTATAATGCACTGTATGGAGGATCAAAGTACTCTGTGTCTGACATCAAGCAATGAGAACATTGTCAAACTCTTAACTTTTAATTGTTGAATACAAGGCTTTGGGGTATATTCTATGTATGCTTGTACTTTTTTGTGTGTTGTATACGACATTTTGTCGATTTCGCTAATTTACTTGATTTTACAGAGGTGTTTTACAGTTAAAATACTGCAATCTCATAAGTTATAATGCACTGTATGGAGGATCAAAGTACTCTGTGTCTGACATCAAGCAATGAGAACATTGTCAAACTCTTAACTTTTAATTGTTGAATACAAGGCTTTGGGGTATATTCTATGTATGCTTGTACTTTTTTGTGTGTTGTATACGACATTTTGTCGATTTCGCAAATTTACTTGATTTTACAGAGGTGTTTTACAGTTAAAATACTGCAATCTCATAAGTTATAATGCACTGTACGTAGGATCAAAGTACTCTGTGTCTGACATCAAGCAATGAGAACATTGTCAAACTCTTAACTTTTAATTGTTGAATACAAGGCTTTGGGCTATATACTATGTATGCCTGTACTTTTTTTGTGTGTTGTATACGACATTTTGTCGATTTCGCTAATTTACTTGATTTTACAGAGGTGTTTTACAGTTAAAATACTGCAATCTCATAAGTTATAATGCACTGTATGGAGGATCATTTTAATTTTAATCAAATTAATATGCTACTTTTTTATTTTTATGATTTGAATTTGATTAATTGACCTCAATATTGACTATTTTGTAACTTTTTCGGAAACAGGTTTAGCATAACCCATATAAATACAGTTTTGTAACTGTAAAATCACGTCTACAAAGTCACGAACGTCAGCAAAATCATTAAACATTTAAAAAAAAACTTTCTTTTATTCGTTCTAAGGATAAATTGTGTGGAAGATGGCAGGACTAAAAAAGGGGTCACTACCGAGGTGACGATTTGTAAAGAAGAATGGAAGATAAATATATATTTCACTGACCCCAAATAAATTAAATGTGGCAGGAAATTGAAAATGACGAATAAAACGATGTTCCTAACTACCACAGTTTTTTTAAAGATACTAGCAAAAGTCCTTTATTCGATCTTTATAGTAGACTATTATATAACCAGTTGTTTTCAATAATGTCTGTCTATTTTAATAGATTGTTTGAGTTCAACATTCCTGGAGGAATTAAATGTGATCGGCAAGTTTATCAAATTACAATTTCCAAGTAACCCAATTTGAATTGCGATTAAATTGACACAATTATTACGTAAACCCGTTACTCTACAACCTCTATAACATTGGCAATCAAATTATATTAACTCAATAGTTCAATCTATTCGTGATATCTCTCTATCTACTATCTGATTTGGGATATTCAAGCTTATTGGGCTGATGTAATCCATATCCATACTTCCATACTAATATCATAAGTGCAAAAGTAACTCTGTCTGTCTGTCGGTCTGTCTGTCTGTCTGTCTAGCTTTCCTGTGAAAACTACTGAACCGATTTAAATGAAATTTGGTACACAGATAGTTTAGAGCCTGAGAAAGGACATAGGACTACTTTATATCCCGGTAGTATGTTCCCGCGGGATAATTTTCGACCTCCACGCGGGCGAAGCCGCTGGCAAAAGCTAGTAATCTACAAGTTGAACTAGCTTTTGCCCGCGACCTCGCCAGAGTGGAGGTCGAAAAAACCTGTAAAAACTTTAACATAAAACATCACATCTGTTATCCCGCAAAAAGTTAGGCAGAGATGAAAATCAAGTCAGCCTGTCGCAGCTTTTCCAACGTTTAGCTACAACACCATTTCCTCTGCCTTCCGCATCCAGTCTGACCCACCCACTTTCCTAAGGCTGTCCATGTAGCTGGGCGACGTCCTACTCTACGCTAGTCATACGCGGTCTTCACTCCAGGACTCGTTATGTCTATGGGCTAACGTTCCTTCGACAAACAAGGCCAGCCCAATGCCACTTTAGTTTGCTTACTCTGTTTTTCCGTATACTTTCATTTATTTTTTTTATAATTTAAATAAAAGTTGAGTATACCGCGCTCCATACCTCACTAAGTGACCTTGAATTTGTGGACCAACTCACCTTTCAGTGTTCACGTTTGGGCACCGTATGTCATAAGGTTATGACACACAAAGTAACAGAGTTTTACAGGCTCTGCCTAGTTTGAGATCAACGGTGTGTTGGTTGTCTTAAGATATTATTATTATTATTAACGCCCACATTTTGCTAATTATTTTGAAGTCTCATGTAATAGGAGGTGAGCCAATTGCCATCAACTGGGTACAAACTCAGACTTCAGGCTGCTACTAAGAAAATTCTGGTAGATAAACCCGGTAATACTTTGCCCGACCTGGCAATCGGACCATGGACCTCATGGTCAGCCGTAGCGTTTACGATTACTAGACCAGTGAGGCAGCCAAACTTCAGGGTAATCGGTGAGACGGAGTTGTTAATAATGCTGGAGTTTTATTCTCATTTCCAGGGAGGCAGAGTCATTCAAGCGCAAGTTGCCATCATTGATTCAGTACATGATTGTGGGACATCCCTGCGTTGAAACTGTTCGGTTTAAAAAACAAATGCTCTGTTTCACACTAAAGTATAACATCTATGCGGTCAAAATTTATGGAACAGATATTTTTTTTTTTAATAACCGACGAAAACTTTCAACCCATATCGGTCCACAATCATGTACGATGTCTTTGCTACCCAAGACCAGCTTTCATATTTAGAAAATTTGCTCTTCGTTTCTGTCTGTGCGATGGGTTGGTTCTCCTAAACTACACAATGGATTTTATTTCACAGTAATGTTCGCTGTCATTAAAAGCATAATTATTCCGTAACGTTTATACAAAAGTGTCTTTGATAAATTATTTTATTTCTGTAAGTAGGTTTGTACAAACACTTTCACACGTCAATTAAATATTTTTTAAATTAGATGAGGTCGGCGTTTCCTAACTGACTACTCTGAGAAGAAAGGCTGTAAGTGAAGCTGCTGAAGACAGTAGGTACTCAGCCAGCTGGCTAGCTAGGTTAATATAGAGAAAAATGGCATTCGTTTTTGTAGGTGCTCGTTGACTTGCCAGAGATGTTTGATGAAATGTTTGATACGAATATTTTAACTTTGATAAATTATGAAATCTGTTTTCATTACTATGTTAGGTTAATGGAAGACCTATCAAATAAAGCCATTTTTATACATGTCAATATTAAAACATAAGAAATATACACCAATAACTGAAAGTTGGTCAACTATAGCCCCTGGTCTCCCTTTAACCGATGAACCGATTTAGCCGATTAACTCCCAGTGAAACGAGATTTTCAGGCAAATTTAATTATCAATATTCTGAAAACCCCAGCTTCCGAAGAAAAGATTCCTCCTTCTAGTTTCCAGGAATCATCGCCAGGGCTATCCTTTTCCTGTAAATTTATTTCCTAAACTAAATACTTCATCCAGAATGAAATTAAGTTAATTAAAAAGCACAACTTACTTACCCGTGGTAACCCCTAACCGTTACCCATTTGCCTTATACAATTTGCATGACCATTTTCCTTGCCAAGCTTATAATTAACTACCCTCTATGAACGACAAAATTCTAGTCAAGCATCCGACTCCTTAATTTTGCACAGTCAAGGCTCATTCAGTTAGTTTGAGACTCACTCAGTTATTTAAGAGCCCGGACAGACGGCCATAGAAGTGAATATTACAATGGGAATATATGACAAGTTTCTGAATGGAACCTTACTGTTCCAAGGGGATATAAATTGACGGGTTGTACGTACGACTATATATCAAGCTATACATTTCTAGTATAAACTGATCTCTCATTGTATAGGATTTCCGTATAGTAAGAGGTCAGCTTAAACTGGAACAGCTTGATGTGTAGCCGTGTGTACGTATTCTGGTGCAACCCACAAAATTACGGTAACTGTTTTCTTGTATCACAAGCCACTACGATTTTATTACTATAGGTGTATAATTTTTTTTTTATGTACTAGCTTTTTTTCCCCCCGTTTTACCCACGTGATAGAAAACAACCCACGGGAACGTAGTACCGAGATTAAAAGCGTGTGTTAATCCAAGTTATTAACTATCTATGTTCCAATCCTAAGCCAAATACGTTCAGAGGTTTTTGCACCAATCCGCAACATACATCGAGACAATCAGACAAACATTCTTTCTTACTGTTCTATTATATATGCAAATATAGATAACTAGCTTTTTTTCCACGACTTCGTTTGCGTAAATGTCGGTTATCGCGGACGCGGACGAAGTTACGAAATAAAAAGTAGCTTATGTCCTTTCCTGGGGTCTAAACATACTCTGCACCAAACATCAAAGTCGGCTCAGTGGTTTAGTCGTGAAAGCGTAACAGACAGTCAGAGTTAATTTCGCATTTGTACTATTAGTATAGATTATAAGTAGGTGTATAAAATATTAGGTTTTTTTATATAATTCTAGCGCCAAACACAACCGTTTTTGCGACACTTTAATTCAGTTCAACATTTAAATTCCAAGCCAATTTCTAAAACCGATACGAAAGTAATCACCATACCGACCAATAGAATTCTTAACTGAAAAACTTCGGTTTTACGTCACAAAGAAACCTTTATTCCGTTTTAAACTTGTAAGAGTTATTGAAGCGAAGTTGGTCGATCACGGCGTAACTTCGCTAATCGCCACCACTTGGCCAAACTCTTGGATGAACACGTTGGAGGCTTGAATTAGATTGGTTTTTTGAAATTATATGTCATATTGAATTTTGTTTGTAACAAAGGTGATAATGGTTTTGGACTGATTTCAAAAGTAGCTTATTTCTAACAAAAGTTGTCTATTGTTGAACTTGGTCCTCCTAATCGTCCGTCATGCAATTAATGGTTACGGAAATAACAACCCATTTACAAAGAAAAAAAGCCTCCACCAAGTAATAAGATACACTGCCGTACGACACTAAAGCCATAAACTAAACAATGCTGTTTGTTTTCTTGACTAAACTAAAGAAAAAAAATCTATAATAGGCAATTTCGACAATTCAAATTCTTAGGGCCTATGTTGCACAAAATAGCAATCTGCAATCACTATCATCTTCTTCTGCATAGCCTTTTCCCAACAATAATGGAGTCGGCTTTCAGCCTACCTGGATGCAGCTGAATATTAGTATTTTACATGGAGCCACTGCCCATCAGACCTCCACAACCCACGGTAACATGATACTCCTTGGTAAGACTGGTTGTCACTCAGGATTTTGACTACCTGTAATTTCTGCCAAAGATCTACTTGTAGGGGCACTGACGCTTTTTTTTCTGGATGGGAAATCATCAAATGACTTCACCCGCTCTGGGCGGAGTGGGAGGGCGTGTCAGGCTTTTACTGACTAAAACCAACCCGTGTTCCATCAGTTGCCCGTGTGCCGGGGTCACGGTATCTCGCTTGAACAATCTCGCGACCCCGGCAGGCATCGGTCCTAGTAGACCCCTTCACTGCTGCTGACATCTCTTTGAGGCACGCGTGGAACACTGCGCGCCGTCGACCCAAGCCTGGTCCTTACCGGGCGGCGAGCGACCCATTGCTCGCCACCCGCAAGCTCGCGCCTACGGGCACTGACGTTTCATTTTGTATTCGAGTTAAATGCGCAGTGCCCGGCGACGGCCAGTTCACCCGCAGATACCATCGCCTATAGAGGCGCTTACGATCTTTATACCAAATTCCTCGTGTAATTTGTTCCGTGAAGTATATATAAATCTAATCAGGATTAGATTTCTCTCCGTACACACACACACACACACCTAAAGAACAATATACACACACCCACAAAACGCTAATGGCAGTTAGGACCAATGGCTTAGCGTGTATTTCGAGGCGCGGTGGGGTCTTAGTAAGTTATGAATGGCGACCCATCCATGGACCAACCTCGGCTAGCGTTGCTTAACCTTGAAAATTTTGAGGTGCGGCTGCTATCATTAAGCTACAAGCCTACCTAAGCAGGTTTAATATTATTGCCATCTCCATCATCCACCTTAAAAACTTAAGTCACGTTTTACAACCACGTGTACAGAATCACGAAGGAAACCACACGAAATAAAATTCTATTTTAACTCGATTACTTTGGTACTTGACAGAAACAGTTAACTCGTTCAACCCGAAAAGGAATAAAGTGTAAAGTTTTCTTTAAGAAAATCGTGCCAAAATCCACCCCAAGTCCCGCTGATTCCCCTCAAATACGGACTGACAGCGCGGTGGGGAACTTCGCCTGAACTTTTTACGTTAAGTTGAACTGGCTCTGTGCAGTACCGTTAAGTTTTGCGTTCGATTCCTTGTTACAAAAGCTTAAGCTTCTGGATTTTTCTATAACAGTCTAAGGTTTTAAGTAATGCACGAGAAATAAGAAGAAAGTTAGATTCATTGGTACAACCAATATACTACATAACAAAAAAAAAAAAGATCCAATCATGAGTGTAGAACGGTCAGTAAAATAGTCAGCAGCTGACGAGAACGCTCACAATGTGTTTTTTTTGGGTTCTCTTTTATTTTTCATATTGGTCTGGTAGTTTCAGTATTTTATGCTCCTTACCCAAATTTCCTTTCTTTGGTGTTGTTCGGCGAGTCATTGAACTACACAAGTTCTGAGTTGAGTTGGACGATTAACGGCAAGTGGTAGCAATGACCAGTCAGTGGGCACTGGTCCGTTCAAATTTGTGTGGTTCTCCCCCAAAGGACCATTTCAGGAACTAATTTACATTGACCTCACTTGATCTGACCAATATGATGTATGTCTAGACTTTAAAAGAGACTGTGTTCTCTATGGTTTTTTCGGCCAATCTTTAGAATAGTCAGATAGGAAATGCCGACCTCATCTAATTTTGAAAAACTATGGCCTTACTCCGCCAACTTACTAGCAGTAAGCAACTGAACTCTCTGAAGAACATCACCTTTAATGTTACTTACAAAGGCGTCCATTTCTAGCGTTTCTATTCACACCTACTTTGTAAATTGTCATCTAGCCAAAAACAAAATCTACCAAAATCAAAAAGCTAAATGGAAATCAACATTTTGCTACACCAAGTGTGAACACAGAACCTCAGGTCCACCAGTGGCATTCCAAATTTCTTCCGATGCAAACGCCTGGCGGGCAGCCAAGCTGGTGCTCCAAGTCTTGCCCCTTTTAGCCCAAATAAATATTTGTTATTGCCCAAAGAAATATGGCAGCTGAATTAACTTATGTTTCTGTTTTTTCGCGTCTTATTATAATTTAGGAGCCATAAGCAGTCGTAAGTACTTGCAGAGATAATAATATGTTGTGAAAAAGATGGCGTCACTTAGAAAGTGGACCGGCGAAGTAGGTCGCGATAAGAAGGATAGATAATAAATTTTGTTCAACCTTGTCTGACTAAAAATAACTTGGATTGTTTAGTTATGATCTGTGTTAGAAGTCTTGAAATAAAGTTTTGTTCAAAATATTTCACTGTGTTTTATTGGCGTTATAAATAATCCTGTCGACCTATTCTGTAAAAATGTCTCCTTCATAATTATAACTTATGTGAAGTGATATTGAAGTGATTCACGAATCACGTAAGTTTTAGAATAGACCTGGCGGGATTTTAAGAGATTATTTTATTTTAAGAGATTGTTTTATAATTTACTAATTAAACTTAAATGACAAAATGTGTTAATACTTGTAATAAACTATCTGTGTGCCAAACATCGTGCGTGATTGCGTAACCAACAGTGGTGGCTCAGTGGTTTCGGCCTCGATAAACTAGTAGTAGGTCGTGAGTTAGAACCCAGGCAGGCACTTTACTTTGTGTAAATAATTTAATCACCGCTACTCCCAAAACGGAAGGAAAACATCGTGAGGAAACCGACATGTCCTAGAACCAAAAAAAATCCGAAGACATGTGACATCTACAAACCCGCACTGGGCCCGCGTGGTAGATTACGGCAGCATTCAAAAAGAAAGTTATTCATTTTCTACCAGATAAAACTCGTTCAAATATCTTATATTTTTAAACGAGCAATTCTTGTATATATGTATATATATAATCTGAATCTCGGAAACGGCTCCAACGATTTTTATGAAATTTAGTATTAGGGTTTCGGGGGCGATAAATCGATCTAGCTGGGATTCATTTTTATAAAATGTCGTTTTGTTCGTGTTTTCAATGACCAACTTTATCGATAATCAACATGACCATAAACTTATTATTTTAAACACAATTTACCTAAAAATACCGAGCAAAGCTCGGTCATCCAAATATTTATAATTTGAATGAGATTTTAGACGAGAGATTTCGACTATGTTTCACTATTATTTTATTTTTTTATGTTCTTACTAGCTTTTGCCAGCGGCTTCACCCGTGTATTATATTGTACGTTTAAACCTTCCTCTTGAATAACTCTAAAACCGCACCAAATCCGTTGTGTAGTTTTAAAGACCTAAGTATACATAGGGACCTACCGGGGTCGCGTGATTGTTCGAAAGAGATACCGTGACCCTGGCACATGGGCAACTGATGGAACACGGTTGGGTTTAGTCAGTAAAAGTCTGACACGCCCTCCCGCTCCGCCCAGAGCGGGAGAAGTCATTTGATGATTTCCCATCCTAAAAAAAAAAAACATACATAGGGACAGACAGAAGGAAGCGACTTTATTTTAAACTATGTAGTGATGATTCGGAGTGAGATTATAAATGATAACACTAATATTTGCATGATTTGTTTAAAAGGCAAAAGTGATGATCGGTTTAATCTTTAATTTAAATATCTACAAGTTGAATATTTTATGTTTGTGTATAGTACTCATGTTTGAGCCATCTTTCATAACTTATCTTTGATCTAGCTTACTTAAATCTCCCATTCCTACTAACTTTCAAAAAGTAAAGAGCATATATTTTCACACAGTTCCTCAACATGTTTAAAACCTTATCAACTGTTCACACTTAATCACTGAATCCTTTGCTCAACTTTGCTCAAACGTACTCGTAGGTGTTCCCAAGTACTACTAGCCCGGCTGATTACATGTAAATGTAACTCAGACCGAGTCGGCAACTGTTAGCAATATTCGCTATTGTTAGTTCTAGAGGAGAACTTTTCTTTGAGCCCCTGCAAGTGGTTGATTTTCAATTACTGTTCTGATTCGTGTGTGTTTAATGAATTGGGGGTAACTTGGTAAGGTTTTATTATTTAAGTGAGAGTAAAGGAGGTTGCTCAATGTTCATTCTGTTCAACCACTTTCCCAACTATGTTGCCTTCGGCTTTCAGTTTAACCGGATTCAGTTGTATACCAGTATTTTACATGGTATATACTGACCCCTAAGTTACTGGGTAACACCGATACCCCTTAGTAAGATGGGTTGTCATATTTTTGGGCTTCTGACTATTATAACGGCTAGCAATCAAGCAGGCTCCTTATTGACTCTGTTGTTTGTTTGTTGAAATTAATATTTGTACATATATAAGGTGTATCTATTCATACACGAAATATTTTGAGAGGTAGGTACACCTGTTGGTGGTAAAGAAGCTATAGAAGCAAAAAGAACTTAGAACTTTCAATTTATGGATCCTAATTCAACAACTATTAACTCATGGACTTACAACTAGTTTATCTATAAATTAATTTTAATAATATCTACCCGGAAATTTAATTTCGTCCGCCATTTTTCCCGCCATAAAACAATTTAACGGTAATGTTAAGAGATTCACAGGGAGTCTCGGCAAATCCCGGGATTTAGCTTGAATAATGTCCCGGGGTAAAACCGGGACAGGAGCATTTATTTTATTTATATGGCTCATCGGTTACGGATCTAATGCTCTATCTTGGGTTAGGTCGTTTTTAGAATTTCGTACGTGCTTTATATGGGATGCAGTAGGAATAAATAAGACAAAAGGGATACACAATACTAAAAAAAATATGACACAGAAAGTATTTGCTGTTATATCACTAAAACTCTTTTTCATACATGGGCCCGTACAGTCAGCCCGTAAAGTCAATCAAAATTAAAACATTTGTTTCAAATAAACCAATTATAGGCAATTTGAGTTGTCAAGGGGTGGTTAGTCGAGATACCGTGGCCCTGGCATATGGGTAACTGAAGGAACACGGGTGGGTTTTAGTCAGTAAAAGTCTGACACGCCCTCCCGCTCCGCCCAGAGCGGGAGAAGTCATGTGATGAAACGGGCAAGAAATGCCATGAACACTCTCTTCAAAACAAAATTTTGTTACAAAAAGTTGGATACTTATTCATGTTGAAATTATAAATGTGAGAACGATGTAAACATGCCACGGCTTACTCTAATTTCTGTACTTCAGAGATGACCAGTCCCTACTGACGGTCGACCCGTTCACGAATATGACGTATGGATCAGCACCATTCAGCCCAACCATTTTGAAGGGAACTTAATGATCCAACATCAGTAAATCTGCCTAGTTTTTTCCAAACGGTGCCGGTGTAGGGGTAGCTGGTAGCCGACCATAACATAGTTTGCGAAAAGGCTTGGCAGATTACAGATTGACTCAACAAATCTCACGTAAAATTATGACGAGAATACTCATAAATTGCTTCAACCTTATAATTGCACAACATTGCTCTTTCATAGTCCAATAAGCAATGAACCGTACTCCATCCTACCATATAAAATTACAGTTTTTTCCCCACCCAAAAATAACGGCATCATAGCTGTTATTTCTAAGTGTTGCCAAAGTAGAATACCACATTCAATTGCCTGAGTTCTTATAATGATGACATACATACATTTATTAATATTAACACCATCTTCGTTAACCTATGACCACATATAAAAGACTTTGAGTTTGAGTTTGAGTTTACCTTTTTTGCGTGGGAATTCATCAAATGAACTCTCCCGCTCTGGTCGGAGTGGCGTGTCAGACTTTTACTGACTAAAACCCACCCGTGTTCCTTCAATTACCTATGCTAGAGCCTCTATCGAACAAATCCGCGACCATGGCAGAATAATGACAAACCTAAAAAGCTGTTATAAATTATGATAATACCTTAACAGTGCAAAGAATACACTTTTTTCAAACGAAATCAGTGAAATCACGACACAATGTCGCAAAAATACAGGCAATTAAAACTGAATTTTCAATCCTTATTGTACGCTTCTCTAAACATGACATTTCAACTACACAGCCTTAGTTCTAAAATACCACTTGTTGGCAACAAGATAATAATTCACTCTGACGGCACTAATTAGACTGAAAACGGTCATCTTTCGTGAGAGCAGAGCCGCGTGGTGAAGCTAGTCCCCAAACGGCCTCGTTATAAGTTATAAAAGCCACTAAGACCACGAAGAACCTGGCTTGTATTATAATACAAGAAATACAAGACTTGTGTAAAATAAAACGTTATAACACTAGGTGTTGCAGTCGGTTTTGGTTGAATTTTGTCGGAAATTAACATCATTACAAACTTTATGTAACGTTAGACCAATCATGAAAGGGGTTTAATGATATGCGGTTCACGATTTATCGTTTCTGTCGACATTAATAGGGTTCAATCCCTTCTGATAACCAGTCTTACTTATAGGTATCGTATTATCCAGTAACTGTGTTGTAGAGGTCTGATAGGCGTCGTTTCATGTAAAATATTGGTATTCAGTTGCAACCGGTTAGATTAGAAACCGACCCCAACATAGTTGGGAGAAGGCTGGTCAGATGATAACATACAAGTAGGTAGGTAAACTTGTTAACACGCTTTTATAAGCTTCAAACTTATGTAGTATGTTTGTATGTGAGTATATTATTAGGTGTGTGCAAAAGTTCTACCCGTTTTTCAAGTAACGAATAAAAGTTTAAAGAAAATGTTGCGCAATAATAAAATATTGCGTCATAATTGTGTCATAACTTTCTACATCATACGAGCTATAAATAGCCCGCGTGTACTTATTCCTAGTTTAGTTTACATCAAATTGCTGTGGGGTCAACATGTCGTGTAACAAGGACCATATCCGACATTGTTTACTTTATGAGTTTGATAAAGGTCATAGTGCTGCTGAAGCTCGTCGAAATATTTGTGAGGTGTACGGGGAGGGTACTGTGAACGAAAGCACATGTCGTCGTTGGTATCGAAAATTCCGCAAAGGAGATAAAAGCTGCGAGGGTAAACCGCGATCAAGACGACCTTCAAAGTTTCCTAAAACAGATTTAGAGGACGCTATATTGAACGATAAGCAAATAACTCTTGAAGAATTATCAGAGAGGTTTTCTGTTCATAGAACTACGGTAGAAAGACGGCTGCATGAATTTGGTTTTATAAAAAAATTGGAAAAGTGGGTGCCACATGAACTGTCGGAAAAAAATCGAATGGACAGATTGAATATTTGTTGTTCTTTGCGATACGTCATAAAAATGAGTGTTTTTTGGAAAGAATTGTTACTTGTGACGAAAAATGGGTCAGTTATGATAATGTAAAACGCCGAAAAATTTTATATCGAGCTGGCGAACCGAGTTTATCGGTCGTAAAACCAGATATGCATGTGAAAAAGAATTTACTAAGTGTTTGGTGGGATTTCAGAGGAATTATACATTGGGAGTTACTACCCCCTAATCAAACGATCAATGCTACTTTGTACATCTCACAGTTAGAAAAAGTAAATGAAAAATTAAAAATTAAACGTCCAGTTTTATTCAATCGCAAAGGTGTCATTTACCACCATGATAACGCTAGACCACATTCAGCTTTATCGACTCAAAAAAAGATAATGGACTTCGCATGGGAAATCTTACCTCACCCTCCATATTCATCTGATCTCGCACCTACAGACTACCATCTCTTCCGTTCATTACAAAACAGTTTGACGCAGAAAAAAATCGATAAAATTGAACAAGTACAAACGGCTATACAACAGTTTTTTGATTCTAAATCCGAAATTTTTTATAGAAAGGGAATGTTTTTATTACCAACAAAGTGGCAAATCGTTATTGATAACAATGGCTATTATATTGATTAATAAAGGTATTTTTAACTTGGATATTACTTTCATTTATTCCATGCACTAAAATCGGATAGAACTTTTGCACACACCTAATAGTATGCGCCTATGTAACGGAAAATTTGAACATGATTTTGACCCTCTTTAGAACGTCGGATTTAACTCAAAATTTGGCATAGTAGTCAAGGACCGATGACAATACAATAATCTTATAAAAACAACTATATTCGCAAACTACGCTGACATACGTCACAAAATTTGAAACACAAAAAATAGAAAATAAATAATAGTAATAAATTTATAGTTTAAAAAACAATAGAAAAACACGCTTTTATAAATGCACGCAAAAACCAAAAACTTAATCGTGTTCAAAGTTCATTACAAGACTTTTCTAACAAGTCCAAACACGGCTATGATACGATGTTCAATCATGCAGTTCTAGATCATATCTTCCGGCTCCATCATCAGATCAGTTCGACAGTACCATATTATTGTATTGTCATCAGAACTACATACAGCTGCCAATTTTCATGACGCTACGATCTTTGGAAGATGGTTAAATTAGTTATCTTACATTCCATTACATAGTTACATACAGGTCGACCTAATAAAAGCGTGTTAAAAAAAAACACGCTTTCATAGAAAGTCAAACTACATAACATCACACCTTGTTTTCCCGAAGGGTTGGGTAGAGGTATATCTATAGTATACCCACATTTCGCCTGTTATGTTTAAGTCCCATATGTAATAGGGGCGAGCCTATTGCCATCAACCGGGCACAAATCCAGACTCCAAGCTGCTACTGAGAAATTCCAGATGGAAAAACTCAATAACACTATGCCCGACCTGGGAATCGAACCCAGGACCTCAAGCTCAGCAGTAGTGCTTGCTACCACTAGACCAACGAGGCAATAAAAGCCAAACTAAAAACATACTTCAAAAAGCATAACGCTTTTTTCCATTCTTTTTACGCAAGTAGGCAGGTTAACTTTTAAAAAGTATGATTTAAAGTAACCTATATTCCCACATACAGAAACGTCCATATCAGTATTACTGAAGAGTCGGAGGTATAAAGTTTATGATTTATAACACATCGTAAGTTGGAGCATTGCTAAAACACCACGCTATCCTCAGGTGATTTTAAAATTGTCTCCAGAAAGATTAATGTAAGCTCTACGGTAGAACGGGTGGGCTGCCACTTGTAGCGATTTAGTAGTAGAATAAAAGAACCAAGTATGTATATATTTTTTAGTTATTATTGAAATAAGAGATATTCTTTACTAAAACTAGGAAGTGGATCAAAATGTGTTTTCTCTCAAGAGACCCTGTGTCCTTCATTATTAATTTCATTTTGTCATGGTTTTTTGTTTTTCAGCTGTGGTGCCACGGCCTGTTAATAGTCGGGCCACGAGAGGCGTTGCTTAGCCTATCGAGGCCTTTCACGGCCCGTGCCAAGCGCTCCTACGACCCGTTTATTGACAGGCCGCGCCAGACATTGGTATGCTTGTTGAAGCCTCTCGACGACAAGCTTCTACAGGCCATTCCCTTATAAACAAAGCATGAATAAACACGTCCGTACAGACAGTGACAGGCATCTTCGCACCTCAGCATGCCACGTTCTTTATTTTACTAACGTCTGACGGATCGGACGGGTACCGATGGGCCGCCGCAGGACTTATCGTATGCGACGGTTTCATTGACCGGTTGACCTGGCCTGGCCCCCCTTTTTTTTCTTTTTTTTTTTCAGGATGGGAAATCATCAAATGACTTCTCCCGCTCTGGGCGGAGCGGGAGGGCGTGTCAGACTTTTTACTGACTGAAACCCACCCGTGTTCCATCAGTTGCCCATGTGCCAGGGTCAGGGTATCTCTTTCGAACAATCACGCGACCCCGGCAGTTCATGGCCTGGCCCCCTACAATTGCGTTTACAAACAGTTCATACGCTCCCTCTCAAAGTTGCCAAGTCATACCGTTATAGTAAGGGATAGATGGCAAATATGTCAGAAAACTGCTCAGTCAGCTTTTTGTCTCTTGCCAAAAGATGACGCTGACAATAACCTTATCTGTCCCTGACGATGAAATCAACAGGAACAGTATTACATTTACGGAAGCTGCAGAAATAATATCAAAAACCCAATTAGTTTTATACCCTTCTCTCTTATCACTGGCGCCACACGAAAATTATGACAAGGTATGTAGAGGGGGTTTGGATTTTCGCCAGCGCCCCCGTACGAGTTTCCACAGAATTAAGTCATTCTATACATAAGTGATGGCGTAGAGACATTGTTTTCATATTCTCAAGGGGATTACGGTAGAACGTTTTTGATATAATCTTACTATGACGGTTAATTTCGCTAATAGGTGGTGCAGGAAGATTACTTTGGGATTAAAGAGGGTCCAAGCGTGGTGATAATAAAATTGTACTTCCGGCACGCCATGTGGTCTGCCCTGCTACTATCTGGCTGACTGTGGCTGACTAATAATTTCTACTACAGTATAAACTGTTCCTATTCATTTGGCGCTAATGCGAGGAAAGATGAAGAATTTAGGACATTTTGACTCTACTGCTAAAGTGTTTTTTTCTACCTTAGATGTCTTACTCTCTATTTAGATCTTCATTCATGAAGTGGTGGAGGTCAATTAGTTAGTCAATCTATATAAAGAAATGGTATATAGTTGCATCCTATTATAATGGGAGCCGACCACAACATATTTGGGCTAAGGCTAGGTAGATAATAGTGACTCTGTCCCGCTACAAGGCCTCGCTCCTTTCAGTCTCGAACATCTCTCCTTCTAGGTCTAAGAGCTTGTAACAGTTTCTCCCGGACCCCTGACTCATGCTAGTGGAAGAAACCGTGGGGTTTTCGGAAGAAGTACAACATAACCCCCTGAAAATTTCCCATTGATGATTGAGATTGTGTAAGAACTTATGGTGAAACTATTATACGTAATACGTAAACCTTTAATAAATAAATTCTTGTATTAACATTCAAATTCTACTCGCAGTCTCATCTCGGCGACATTCAAATGACAAAAACTTGTCAAAAATGTATGGAAACTCGAGGTATTTTCAACCGACAAAAAAAACGGAGGAGGTTCTCAATTCGACGCGTATATTTTTTTTGTTTTTATTATGTATGACCACGCATAACTTTTTACAGAGTGGAAATCAAATATGAAATATGGAAAGAAAATTCCAACCCTAAGGGTAGGAAAACAGGGGATGATTGATTGTTCACTCATTGACTGTAATGCATAATTTCTTACAGAACAGTCCGATTTTGCAAGCATGTAGTAATTAGTAGATTATAGCCACAAAAAATATAAAATAAAAACTTTTTAACAAAAAATTCAACCGTCGAAAAAAAAAGTTTTTTTTCATAGATAGAAACAGACTGTGAACGTTCAATTTCAATAAGAAAACTAAGTTTAACTCGGACAAAAAATCTAAAAATAATAATTATAAAAAGCATTCCTTTCGTCGTACAGGCACCCAAGATACCTCCATTGTCTCCGTACACAGATTTTTCTAAACGACCGGCCGCCGGAACCAGAGATGGCGCCCACTGCCGAAAATGAGAGGTACCAACGTAAATCCATAGAGAATCAGGTATGTTTTACAATATCTATGCTCCTAGAAACCAGAATCATAGACTGCTTCTTTTAAAATAACGAGAATATTGTCCCTCAGACTTGTGGCAATCCATTCGGCTATTTTATTAAGATGGGCTTGAAAAACTATTTATAAGTGTCAAATAAAAAGGTTTGATTCTTTTTTCCTTTGTTTTTTTAATTTCCTAATTTATTCTTGTAACTACACATTTTCATTCTACGATTTTTAAATTGCTATATATTGGAGTGGCTACAGGTAGGTAGCTTGGAAGTCAGCCTATTTTAATTTAGGATATAGTAACCGGACCATAATAATATTATTTTGTATAGTTTAGTTTGTGAACCAAAATTAACTAACTCTGATTTTACCATTGAATTCGGCAATAGGTCCAGCATTGATGGTCTTAGCTTCTCTAGATAGCTCCTGAACTTTTAATGTTTAACAAGACTGTCTGGATTGTGCTGTGTGTGTCGTGCATAGTGCTATGTGTCCCACAGCACAGCATAATGCTGAGTGGAACACTTTTTATCACAGTCACGGCGTGCTGCTGACCAATATTTATGTTCTGTGTTCGGAAGTAAAAATCTGTTTGAATTCCATGTTTTTATTCGCATGATTCTTATCGTTCTCTATGCACCTGTCTCTGTGACAAATAATTATATTTTACTTGTTGTTCAAAATCGGTTAACTTCTAATCTGGATTGAATAAATGACTTTTGATTTTGAACCAGTATTTCAAGGCTCACAAAGATCAATTACTTGTGGTTAAAATAACGTTTGTCTATAGTTCAATCGTTTTGCTAGGGTAAAATAAGCTCTCAATACAATAAGCTAGTTTTCAATACAGCATCCTCAAAACTCGACCTTAATTCCGAAAATATCACCATAACACTAACCCAATTACATTTACTTCCCAGATACAAAACAGACACAAGTACTGACAACAATTACACCAAAAACAGATCATACTCATAAATTCTAAAGCCACTCCTCTACCAACAGCACCGGCATAGCCTAACTAATAGCTCACAGATCACGCTACCGACATGACAGTACCACCACGTTACACGTAAGACAAACTACAGTATTAACGTTTCTAATCTGTTTGCTACAGCTTCGGTGGCGAGCAGCCAAGTTGTGTTGCACGTTGCTGCAACTTGCTCTGTTTCTTGTTACAAGTTTGGTTGGGATTTGTTGTAAGTGAAGCGAGGCTAATGCTATATGTACCTCTCGGTTCTACTGTGCTCGGTTCTACTGTGGCTTGATTTTTTGTCTAGGTATTCTGTTTTCGTTTCACATAATGGTGCCACGAGATATACATACAATTAGCCAGTCTGAAAAATTATGAACACTAAGTTGCATGTCTTGTCTTTGCGCCAAATGGAACATCAATATTAATGTTATCGAAATAGTCTTCTAACCGCTGTTCACAAATGAGAAAATTTTGTTCGTTTCAATCAAATAGACGACCGATTTTCCAGCATTCTGTCGAATGGCTGTGAATAGATATGCACCTACCATACACCCATTTTTTTTCTTTTTCAATTCTTCTATTCATTAGAAAATTAATAGACGTTGCCCAAGGTCACTACAGCTATTCTGTTTATTTTGGGACAAGAGACCGATTGGAGCTTGGTTCTTCACCGAGGAACATTTTACTGGGCGTAGATGTGTGTTGCGAGTGAGAACAAAAATTCAGAATATGTCCATTCATTTTTAATAATTTAAATTTTAAGTAGTTAAAATTTATGAAACGGTTGGACAGTTTCTTGTCACTTGCTGTCCTTACTCTTTACCATGTCCAATAGTCAAGAGAGCTGCGCCACGGCGCTGTAGCCGTTCTCGCTAACTCGCCCAAACGTTAGACTTCGCCGAAGCGCGTCAACTTCACACTTGCGTTTCGTGATTACTCTTCTGATATGTATAATATAGCTCGTACCGCATATTATCGCTTCTCATCGCTCTGGATAACATAACTCTCCAACAGAATCCTAAGCAGTTTAGGGAACAATAAATCTATTGTTCTGTCAAAACAAAAACTGGTTTTTGCTTATCGGCTATATTACAACAGACTTATTATACAACTGACTCCGCTAAAGTTAGAAGAAGAAGATTGTTTTGAAGTATAAAACTGTCGAAGAAAGTCAGGCCAGTAAAACTATAAATTGTTTTAATGATTTATGGTTCCTTCTTTTACTTAACAGGAATTGCTAAACTGAAGTGGTAGTGGGCAGGGCACATTGCTCGTAGAACAGATGGCCGATGGGGCTGAAAGGTTCTGGAGTGGCGGCCGCGTACCGGAAGACGTAGAGTTTGAAGGCTCTCCACAAGGTGAACCGATAACCTTGTGAAGGCCGTAGGAATCCTCTGGATACGGGAAACAGAAAAACGATCGAAGTGGCGGAGCTTGGGAGAGGCTTATGTCCAGCAGTGGACGTCTTTCGGCTTAAATAAATAAATAAATAAAATAAATATCTTAGGACAACCAACACACCGTTATCTGATCCCAAACTAGGCAGAGCCTGTACTATGGCAATCAGACAACTGATAAACATACTTATATATTTCTAAATACATACATATTATAGATAAATTACACCCAGACACACAACAAATGATCGTGCTCATCACACAAAGATTTGTCCTGGGTGGGAATTGAACCCACGACCTCAGTCTTTGCAGTCAGGGTCACTAACCACTAGACTAACAGGCCCACAAAAAAAAAAGATGTCAAATGCTGTGATCAAATGGTGATGATGTTGATGCCGTCTTTTAATTTTGTTAAGTGTCTCACTGGTTGTTTATAAAGCCAAGCGCACACTACAGCAGCGCCAATGAGGTCAAGTAATAACAGCCGCATGGATAAAGTCAGGTTAAGCCCCGCTTGCCGCGGTGGGTACGTCGATGGAAGGACATCTCTACATACCTCTCTGTGCCTCGGAAAGCACGTAAAGCTGTTGGTTGCGGCTGTCATTCGTAGATATTTGACAGCCGTTACGGGTACAGTTACCCAGTAACTGGGTTGCGGAGATCAGATAGGCAGTTGTTCAATATAAAACACTGGTATGCAGCTGCGTCCAATGAAACTGGAAACGGACTATAAAAAAGTGGGAAAAAGGCTCGGCCTTCATTTTTAGGGTTCCGTTGCCAAATGGCAAAAAACGGAACCCTTATAGATTCTTCATGTCTGTTTGTCTGTCTGTCTGTCCGTCCGTATGTCACAGCCACTTTTCTCCGAAACTATAAGAGCTATGCTGTTGAAACTTGGTAAGTAGATGTATTCTATGAACAGCATTAAGATTTTCACACTAAAATAGAAAAAAAACAATAAATTTTGGGGTTCCCCATACTTAGAACTGAAACTCAATTTTTTTTTTCATCATACCCATACTTGTGGGGTATCTATGAATAGGTCTTCAAAAATGGTATTGAGGTTTTTAATATCATTTTCTTCTAAACTGAATAGTTTGCACAAGAGACACTTCCAAAGTGGTAAAATGTGTCCCCCCCCCCCCCCCCCCCCGTAACTTCTAAAATAAGAGAATGATAAATCTAAAAAAAATATATGATGTACATAATTATATAAACTTCCACCGAAAATTGGTTTGAACGAGATCCAGTAAGTAGTTTTTTTTTAATACGTCATAAATCGTAAACAGCAATTTACCTTTAATTCAATCAACTCAAATATAAAAATAAAACATTTAATTTCATAAACATAAACCTTATGCATAAACCGTGACTATTTACAGGTTTGTACAGAACCGTCGGTGCGCGAGTCCGACTCGCACTTGGCCGATTTTTATTAAATATAGTTAGATGTTTTACTGGTATTATTATAAGTCTAATATGCAAGCGCTTATGGGTTGTGACGTCATGAAAAGGAAGTATTATTGAGGAAATCCCGGAACACCTTCGTATAAAAGTCTACCTTCAGCATATTGGAGCAATATTTTCCCGGAAATTAAAGAATAACTTTCTCATAATAAACCTACCCAATTTTCCCGTGGCAACTTTTGTTTACCATTTCAACTTGATTTCCAACTTGATTATCAACGGTCACACATTATTGGGTATCCAAATATAGAGCGATTATTGACAGATTTTCTTGACAGCTGTTAAAATATGACGGAACCGCTCGTTTGTCTAGTGGGCTAAGGCTGACCCCACATTAGGCGTGCGCGATCCTCGGGCGTGTGAGTAGCGCGAGCGCTGCGCGCGCGTCGCGAGCGCGTCGCGAGCGCGTCGCGAGCGCGCCGCGTGAGCGTCGCGTTTAGCTGCCCTGCGGCGCGCTCGCGGCGCGCACGCGGCGCTCGAGTCGCGTTCTTACCCCTTCGCCCGCTACAATACTCAATACTCAATACTTTATTGCATTCCACAATGTATATGCTTAGGTGGTAAAACATTTTATTTAGAAACATTTGTGGACCCTGTCGGGCACAGCAAAGGAAAATACAGTAGGTAGAGAGGACGACCTATTGATTATCTTATAATGTAACTTATTCTAAAATAGTAATTAAAAATAGACGAAATACATGCTTTGGACTTTTCTAAACTAATTTCAGGGATTTATCATTTAAAATTTCGTTGTCGCTATAATAACATTTGCTTAACAGCAGCTTTTTTAATTTATTAGTAAATAGATGGCTTTTTTTCTCTGTCCTTATGGATTCTGGTAACTTGTTGTATATTGCTACTGTTTCGGTCAGTCACATGGTGGGCAGTGTTGTGTTGACACACGTTAAAAATAGAGTCACGAGTGAAATTAATATCGAAAGCTTTATCCTAGAAATACAGAATCGTCCTGCGATATGGGACATGACTACAAAGGAGTATAGTGATGGTATTGCAAAAAAAAAGGTGTGGGAAGAAATCAGCACTTTATTTATAAAAGACTAGCTTCTGCCCGCGACTTCTTCTGCGTAAATGTCGTTTATTGCGGACGCAGACAAAGTCACGGAATAAAAAGTAGCCTATGTCCTTTCTCAGGCTCTAAACTATTTGAGTACCAAATTTCATTTAAATCGGTTCAGTAGTTTTAGCAGAAAAGCGAGACAGGCAGACAGACAGACAGAGTTACTTTGCATTTATAATATTAGTGTGGATAGTGTGGATTTTGAAACAAAAATTGTCCAAATTGTGACTGACTTGCCGCTGGGCAGCTAAACGCGACGCTCACGCGGTGCGCTCGCGACACGCTCGCGACGCGCGCGCGGCGCTCGCGCTACTCACACGCCCGAGGATCGCACACGCCTAATGTGGGGGAGGCCTAAGCGCTACTGCTGAGCACGAGGTCCTGGGTTCAATTCCCAGGTTGGGCAAACTGGTTATTGGGTTTTTCTATCTGGAATTTCTCAGTAGCAGCCCGGAATTTGTATTTGTCCCCAGTTGATGGCAATAGGCTCGCTCCCTATTACATGGGACTTAAACATAACTGGCGTAATGTGGTGTACTATAGGTACAGCTCTGCCCTGTGGCGTGGCTTACAGGTAGGCACTAAGCCGCCTACTCTTGTCTAGGAAGACAAACACGGCTTTCTTTTATGGTCTGATTATTTAGTTCGTTACTTAATAATTTCGGGACACACATTAAAATGTAATTGACAGAATTATGGTGATTTTTCAAGGTAGGTACCTACTGATTATGAGCCTATATGCAATGCACGCTACTGTCTCTGCCCAACCCTTTGGAGAAACAAGGCGTGTTACGATATGTTGGAGCCAGTCTTCTAAGAAGCATTAGAATGAAAACCATACCTATGTGGGAAGAATTAAAAAGGATTAAAATATTATAATATTAAGCATTCTAAAACCGTTTTCTTAACCATGTCTCACATGCTTGACTAACCTCACATACAATTACAAACAACAGCACCGAATATTCATAAGATTGGCTTAAAAATACCCCTCTTGTTTGTTCAAAGTTGAACGCAAAGCCTTTAAGTCGTGATTAAGTAGCAAAACAGAAAGACTAACAGGAAACAGACGTGATGGTGCGTAAATTGCTTCGCGGGGTAAGCAGGAATGTACACAGTTCTCCCACGAAAATTCAGAAGGTAAATTAAAGTAAAATAGATCTACTTCTCCGTGTTAAGTGGAATTTTCTCGGCTTGTTTATGCTTGCTTTTGTTTACGGAAAAAGCTTGAGTTGGCGCATTTGTAGCCTATGGGACAGACTTTTAGTTTACTTTTATATTAAAGATTTATTTATACCCCGATTCTTGCACAGAAATTTTGCTTGTAATAGGTACGGTGTTTTCGAGGGGGAACCGACATGACTAGAGTCTCTAGATGTTTTACTTAATTACAATATAGCAGAGAAGTTCTGGCATACGACAACGGTAGTTTGGCAAATAAGTATCACTAAAAAATTTGAATTGAAGATACAAATTTTATGACATGAACTCTGAGAATTGCTCATGACGTGTCAAGATGTCTACTTAATACGAGTATATTTCACCTCTCAAACTTTTTGCTCCGGTATTTGTTATTACTAAGGATATGTTTTTACACGCTTTATATTAGCTTCACATGTATGTTTGTTTGTAACCAACTCCTTATAGCGCGATATTGACCCACTTTAAACGACCAGATTTCATTCAAACTCTGTAGACTTATCGAGGACCGATGACAATACTATAATTTCATAAATTTGTGCCATTATCCTTGCCAGGGTCACCAGGACAGCAAAAAAACAGTCTTCGTAATCTACGCTGACATACGTCACAAACTGCGCTGACATATGTCTCAAAATTCGAAACACCCTAAAATAGAAAATACGTAATAGTTTAAAAAAACTAAAAAACACGCTTCCATAGAAAAACAAACTAAAAAGTAGAAAATAATGGAAAAAAGCGTGGGGTGCTTTTTAAGGTATTTTTTATTGATATCAGGCACCCCACGCTTTTTTAAATGCGCCAGGCAAAGTACATAACTGACAGTTACATTATTTAAAAGAAAAACAGTTTTTTTATCCAGTTACTGATCTGTGGAGGGTAGAAAAGCAGTCGCTCCATGTGAATTACTGGTTGTCAGCTACATATTGATTGGAAACATAGGTGAGGAAAGACTAGTTAGATGATGATGATGATTTGTACATTATGGCATGAACTGAATTACACACTCTACCTTATGTCTGTCTCATTAGTCATAAAAATCTAATAATATTTACATAACATTCATAATAAATAGCAACAGAAGGAGTTAATTGAATAGAATAGAATATAATAATATTTATTTGCTAAAAACATGGTATAAAAGATGGTAAAAAAAATATTACAAGAGCATACATGTTTTGCTTAACAGTTATAAGCGTACAAATTTACACATATTTAACATTTATAATCTAAAATTCTTTGACACTATAAAAACTATGACTACACAGCCATTCATGCAGTTTATTTTTAAATAATCTCAAATTTAAAATCTTGAGATCACTTGGTATCTTATTGTATATACGTACACACATAGATATACAACTTTTATTATATTTAGCTAGTCTCGGAAGGAGATCCAGTACGAGCCTGTGGGGGTCACGTCGGTTACGAGGATATAAGTCATCGGCATTACAAAATAATTCCTTATGCTTTCTAACAAACATACATGTTTCATATAAATACCTGACTACTGGTGCCTGACTACTCCTTTAGAAAATACAGCCTTGATTAATTTATTCCTGAAAGTAGTAAATTTGTAGACACAGTATAAGCATAATTAGCCTGTAACGTTCACGGTGGTGGTGCCGGAGCTCCGTATGGTGCCGGACGTAAAGGAAGATACCATCACCCCAATTCTTCCCGTGGGTGTCGGTAAGTGGCGACTACAGGAGTTTACAAGAGATTGGGCAGCAGCGTTCTCTATGCATTTTACCACCATACTGCTATCACCAACCGGCCTGCCAAGCGTGGTGATTATAGCAAACCCGCCTAAACTGGGGGAGGTCTAAGTCCAGCAGTGGATGTCTTCCGGCTGAAATGATGATGATGATGATGAACGTTCCCACTGCTGGGATTCAAAAATCCATTTTGTGAGAGAGAGTGGGTTGTAATCCATCACGCAGGCCCAGAGCAGATTACTAGATGACGAAGAATGAACTCTTCGAATTTTTGGTTCCTTTAGCGTTCTGAGATCAGTTCCTCTAGCCAAGTTACAAACGTTTCGTGTCGAATTCCGTTCTCCAATCGGTAACGCCTCGGTGTCAGCAATTGTAGAAACGATAAGTTGGTAGCCATGTTGACGCGCCTGAGTCGGCCGCTCGTTCTACAATGTCTTTAGAAAAACGACACATTATAACAAAGAATGTGGCGTTGAACATTGTTGAACAGATAACAATTCAGTCTATCATTTTGAACGATGTGAACTTGGCTACGAATTTTCTATTCGTTTGTTCTAACCACGTGACTTAACGTTGAGATGATTTCATTCCCATACATTTGATTAGTTTTCGACTAGCGTTAACGATTGTAGATAATCATCTGGGCTAGGGGTGCAGTGGTGCTGAAATTAAATACACAACTTGAAGTGCCTGCCCGTGGGCAAAGCTAGTGAATAAATATCATAAATATAGTAGAAATTAATAAAATTATCTGTAGCCCGCTTTCCTCCAGAGTTAGTAGCAAGCCGTTCGGTAATGAAGTGAGAACTTGCTCAAACTTCAGACTGCTAATTAGTTCGTTTTGTTAGTTTTTGCTCCAAAACTTAAGATTTTGTGACGCTTTCTGTACTACACTTATTATATTTTGTTTGTGTTTTTGAAGATTTTGCGATGAAAGTTTTCGTGCTGAGTTTGCAAGATTAACGTGGAGATATTTCAGTTTTCAATGAGTTTCAGTTTAATTAAGTTAATGCCAGATGTAAGTAATCCGTTTCGTGAAATACATGTACATAAAGTCAGAAACTACAGAAAGTCACCTGCTAAGATCCTTATATACTGCTCTTGCCTCTACGTTCATACATCAGCACGCGTAGCATGGCCACCATAGAAAGAACTTCGTCTATTCTTGGTAGAATAGAAATAGGATTGTTATGCTACGCCAGCATAAAACGGTACAAACCTTTCTACAATCTTTAATCTGTCTTTAATCTTTCTACAATCTGTAATTTTGTCTATTCTTCCGTCGACAAAACCCATTTCTACGGTGGTCATGCTACGCATGCTGGTCATACACGCATGCCAGTTGCGAGAATACTCACACATAAAATCCAAAAAAAAAAATGTTTGGTATTTAAAGAGACCTTAACCTCTGAGTTTGTTTCGGCATTTCTTCTAAAGGATCATTCAACTAGGAAATGCTAGCGCATCTGAATACGAATTAGAGAAAGTATCTGCTTGTAGCTTAACATATGCAAAAAAAGGTACAAAATAAACGAAGAAGAAAATTAAACTAAGGGAAAAGACGTGTCACCATTTATTTAATATGATGATATAATTAATCGTCGTAAAATAGGGCAACGATTAAAGGTAAAAAAGGTTCCGTGTGATGCCGGACGTAAAGAATTACACCATCCCATTTTTTCCCGAGGACTTCGTAAAAGGCGTTTAAGGAATAAGTTCCTTAAAAACGTTAATAACATACTAGATACTAGACTAATAGATAATGGGTAGCAGCGTTTTCTATGCATTTAACCACCATACTGCGATCGCCAACTCGCCTGCCAAGCGTGGCGATTATGGCTAATCCCCCCAAATTTGGGGAGGCCTATGTTCAGCAGTTGACGACTTTAGGCTAAATGCTGAGTTTGATGATGAAGACAATGATTATCAGATTTATCTACGACATGAGAAAAATAATCTCTAAAGACCGAAGAATTTTTCTCAGGTGCTTTTTTAGCACATCTTGGCTTTTGCATCTAACCTTTTCACACCTACACCTTGTTTCGAAGTAACCATCTCATAAAACCCTCAACACACACATCCCAACAAGCCCTGACATCGTAAAGCCAGGTTCACACACTATAAACTTTACGTGTCCATAAAGAAAACTAGCTCAGCAGAATTGTACCCGATCTTAGTTATGGTACCGTTAAAATTTAACAGCAAAAATATAACGGTAACTTATGGTCAATAGGGTCGAAGTTAATTGGTTGTTAAGGCTAGTGTTGCAAAGGACTCGAGTCCTCGAGTCGTAATTTGAAAGACTCGACTCAATTTTGCAAGACTCAGTGTGCTCAAAAGGCTCGGAGTCTAGAGTCAAGCCGAGCCCGAGTCATTTACAAGCCACTCGAGTCTTAAAAAGGACTCCAGTCTTAAAAAAGGACTCGAGTCTCAAAATGAATTCGAGTCTATAAATAACTCGTCAGATTATTTGTACGCATAATTACATCATAACCACTAATTTGAATTTATTGCCTTCTTTCGAGTCTTTTCGAATGATGAGCTACAAGTTTCATCTTCATCCTCCAAGTTTTTCTTTAAGACTCGAGTTAATTTTAAGACTCGAGTCCTTTTTTGACTCGAGTCCTCTTTAAGACTCGAGTTCTTTTTTAAACTCGAGTGCTTGACACTAGACTTCGAGTCTATTGAGCACACTGAGTCTTGTATAATTGACTCGAGTCTTTAAAATTACGACTCGAGGACTCGAGTCCTTTGCAACACTAGTTAAGGCTGCGGTTTCTATATAATGGCGTTAGTGACAGCCGTCATGAAAATTATGGCAGATAGGTTTGTCATTACGATGTTAAAGAAAGCTATATAAGAAAACACACCAACTTACTTTATTTCCAAAAAAATATAAGCCATATTTCCAAAAAAGAAGAAACAATCGACTTCCAAAAATACACTATAGAGTCATAAATAACTTTAATTTCTGAAGTCACTAGTCGGTGGCAAAAATACTGAAATTCGCGGAAAAAAACGCAATTCGGTTGTTTTTGTTTTGTAAACAACAGTGACCGGAAGTATTAGAACATCATCAATACACACATAGTTGGAGTAACTACGTACTATCGAAGTTAACGCAAGAACTACCCAAGCAAAGTTAATAAAACGTATCTATTTATTTAATAAATTATTTTTATACCGGGTGACATTTTTAACGACTTGAAAAAAAAATGGGTGTAATAGGTGAACGGAGTAGAAGCCTTTGGCATATAAATTTTTATTACTTTTATTCTTTTTTTATTTTTCTTTACTTTTTATTTTTTTTCGTAGCTCGGTCCAATCCTTTGAAGCCGGCCGATGGGCGGCCTCATTGATCTTTCGCAGGCACACGAGCCGCACACGCATCCCCGTCCGTCCGCGTCCCGCGCTCCTTCAGTCACCTGTGATGAATCTGAAGGCCTTTCTGCCTTCTATTCTAGTTACACAACACACCATATGAAGGTCGAGACGGTAAAAAATGTCAACCGGTATAAACAGAAATCGATCCACAACTGCGAAAATATCGCGAAGAACACATAAAGAATATAGATGAATTGATTGTTTCATTTTGAAGTTAGTTGATAAAGTTTCTGTGACGTCCTTCGGTCGTAAATTACGGAGACTATGTGGTGGCCACCGCTATTTTAGGGGTAATTAAATCCTGTCAGAGTCCCGGATTTGTTCAAAACAGTTACCGTGGCCCTGGTACAGGCAACTGAAGGAACACGGGTGGGTTTTAGTCAGCAAAAGTCTGACAAGCCCGCCCGGTCCGTCATTTGACGATTTCTCTAGTACAAAAAAAAAGGCTTTTGAGAATGTTGAGTTAGATTCCATTCTATTCAAAAACCTTTTTTTTTTTACACGACTAATTAAATATTTATCCAGGGACTCAAACCCAAAATCCTTACAAAAGGCAGACTTAATAGGTCCAGACCGAAAATCAATTACATACTCATTTCACAGTCGACTGCGCACCTGTGTTACCACGGGGGATTAATTCACTGAAGAGGTTTCAGTAAAAACATTACATACTACAAATTCTGCCGAGTATTACGAATACGCACAGGTAGAAGAGAGGGTAACTCATTTGATGATTGTATAAAAAAGGGTAATTAAATGCCGATGATGTCTCATTGCAATATATGTATCGCGGTCTGCTTGAAGGTAAGGTCAATCTTCAAGCAGGCCGCGATGCCTCTGTAAAAAGAATATTTTTTTTTTTTTAATCTACTGAAGTAGGTAGAGTTCACGTCTGTTTAGGTGCGACTGAACCAAAGTGTTCGTACCGTCATCATCATCATCAGCAGCAGCCTATAATGTTCCCACTGCTGGGACACAGACCTCCTCTCGGAGAGAGGGAGTCGGCTATAATCCACCACGCGGGCCCAGTGCGGGTTGGTAGATGTCACATGTCTTCGAATTTTTGGTTCTAAGACATGCCGGTTTCCTCACGATGTTTTCCTTCACCGTTTTGAGAGCAGTGGTGATTAAATAATTTACACAAAGTAATGCGCCTGCTTAGGTTCGAACTCACGTCCTACTACTCGTAAGTCACGGCTGTTACCACTAGGCCACCAGTGCTATCCGTTCACTGTTCCTACCGCATCCATGTAGAAATAGCGACAATCGACATCGAGGTGTCAAGACCGTGATCGTGAGCATGTAAATTACCCTAGGAAACTATAGCTTAAGCCTTAACACACGGGCGCTTTTTAAACTAGCCGTTTTGTTTTACCGTGCACTTGTTTACTTGTTTTAGGGGCTTGTAACTAACTAATAACCACTGCACGGGTCAATCGCTCAGGTTAAGCTACGCTTGCTGTGATTTGACCGCAGATGGGTGACCATCTCATCATGACCATCTTTTTATATATATGTGGGCGGGAAAACGTCAAATAAGGTCTCCCGCTCTGGGAGGGCGTGTCAGACTTTTACGGAATAAAACTCAACCATGTATCTTCAGTTGCCTTTGGCAGGGCCATAGTAACTATTTCAAACAAATGCACGACCTTGGCAGATCTTTACAAAACTTGGCCTTTTTTTTTTTTCAGGATGGGAAATCATCAAATGACTTCTCCCGCTCTGAGCGGAGCGGGAGGGCGTGTCAGACTTTTACTGACTAAAACCCACCCGTGTTCCATCAGTTGCCCATGTGCCAGGGTCACGGTATCTCTTTCCAACAATCACGTGACCCCGGCAGGAAACTTGGCCTTACCTTGGAAAGCACGTTAAGCAGTCCCGGTTAACGTTCGTAGATCTTTGACAGTCATTGCGGGTCTTTAAAAGTCCGAAATTCTGACAACCAATCAAAGCATATCGTATTATCCAGTAACTGGGTTATGGAGGTCAAATAGGCAGTCGTTACATGTAAAATACTGGTACTCAGCTTCATCCAGTTAGGCTGCAAGCCATCTCCAACATATTTGGGGAAAAGACTACGCAGATGATTATAACTTCATTGTCAACGCTTGACTTAACGTTAAGGGCTAAAATATTAACAGGGCGTAGTGACTGTTTCAAAGTAAATGAAGGTTGGCTAGATTATGATTCATTAATATTTTGCGTGAAACTGTAACAAATATTTGATTAATTAATCTGTCCAGCTTGAATGGCCGTCTCTTGTTTAGGGTCAATTGAAATTACAAGGGTAGTGGTCTTTGTGATTAGAGGTCAAAGTATTTGTTCAGGCAATATTCTAATTAAATGTTCACTGTAAGATCGTGGTGAATTAATTAGCTTGGAGTGAGCTGTCAGTGGTATCAATCCCTACTATGACATGGAGTTGGACATCGGCTTTGCATTTAATAAAAAATAACAACCGACTTCCTTAAAAAAAAAAACATTACAAAGTGAAAAATAACATTAATTTAGGAAGTCGGTGTCTCAGGATCAGTAATTAAGGTTTTTTTTTTGCCACCGACTTCCGAAGTTAAAATTATTTTTCACTTTATAGTGTTTTTTTTTTTTAGGAAGTCGGTGTTATTTTTTTGTAAAAAGATTTTATTTCTAACTTTTTAGTAATGGTTAGTGTTGGGATATTATCCGGATAAATACTCAAAATGGATAAATACTCGATAAATATCCGTTTTTACTGAGTATTTATCCAAAACAGCGGATAAATATTATCTCAAGTCTCATTAACGAAAATTATGTCATTTTACAAAGAAAACGATTGAAATTGATTACAATAAAAAAAAAGAACTTTTGTACCGTACTTTAACAATTAAAAATCCTATATTTACAATAATTTCACTCAATCATGAAGTTTTGCCGCTTTTTTTGCCGACACACCAGTTTTATTTCTGTGAATGTTTGTGTGTGATCTAAAAGATGTACCGTGTGGTGCCGGACGTAAAGAATAACACCACCCTATTTCTTCCCGTGGGTGTCGTAAAAGGCGACTAAGGGACTTACTAGAGAATGGGCAGCAGCGTTCTCTATGCATTTTACCACAATACTGCGATCGCCAACCCGCCTGCCAAGCGTGGCGATTATGGCAAAACCCCCCAAATTGGGGGAGGCCTAAGTCCAGCAGTGGACGTCTTACGGCTGTAATGATGATGATGATGATGATGATCTAAAAGACCTTTCTGTTGCGACATAAGTATACGGTGTTGAAAGAATGCACACTGCTAGTTTAGTTAATTTTGCCGAAAAACATATCTCTTTCCGATAGGCTTTTTGCTTTGGGTGGGAATCATCAAATGAAGTCTCCCGCTCTGGGTAGAGGAAAAGGGCGTGTCAGACTTTTACTGACTAAAACCCACCCGTGTTCTTACAGTTGCCTATGCCAGGGCCACGGTAACTCTTTCGAAAAAATCCATGACCCTGGCAGGCATCGGTCCTAGCAGACCCCTTCAATAATGTTGACATCACTTTGAGGCGCGCGTGGAACACAACGCGCGGTTGACTCGAGCTTGGTCCTTACCGGGCGGCGAGCTACCCATTGCTCGCCGCCCGCAAGCCTGTGCCTACGGTCGCCGGGATTCCGTAATTGAGACGCCCGGAGAGTCTCCTGCGGTGGCTAGGGGCGAGCGCAAAAATTGCCTCTCCCTCACACTAGGCTTATTTCGTTAGTGTTCTTCCAAATAAAAGGTTTTTACCAACAACCTTTCCTGACCTTAAGCAGCGAATGTTGGCATTACTTCCACATTCAACAAACCATTTCGTCATTCCGTTTATAAAATCTATGGCATCCAGTTCTTTGTCATGATTGATTGATGAAGCAAATCATCATCGTTCTTCTACTATTAACCCGATTTATTTGGGGTCAGCGCAACTTGTCTTTTTCTTCCACACTTTGCACGCACATATTATTCACACAGTGTAGCTAGGGCTCACAAAACCGGTTTCACCGAAATAAAAAAAAACGGTTAAACCGGTATTCACGTCATTTTTAGAAACCGGTTTTCAATTTAGCTAAAACAGATGTTTCGATTATTTCGGTTTAAAAAAAAAATTATAACTTATTCAACGATATGACATGTTTACAATGTAGACATATTGTCTCATCAATTACAATTATATTGATCCACCATTGGTGCTGTCTTTGCCGAGGTATAGTATTAATCAATTGAAAAGTATGTGTCTGAGTCTCAACCTAACAACGGACGTAAGACGTCCACCGCTTCCCCTCTTTGAGGAGTGGGAGAGGCTCCACGACGTCCCCACATTCCGCCTTACGCAGGTCCTCAGCGGACGCGGGTGCTTCACGAGGTTTTTATTCAGGATAGGGCGGGAGGAAACGCCCGGGTGTTACCACTGTCTGGATCACCTGGAGGACACGGTGGAGCATATGGTGGAAATGGAGCACCACCGTGTCCTCGTGGAGGCAATCGGCGGTGGCGATCTCTCCAGGTCCAGGTGTGAGTCCAGGCGATTTACAAAGTCAGAGTCAGGGTCCAGGCCATGTACAAAGCGATAGGGCAAGGGCAGCCGTCACCTCCTTCTGCGGGGCAGTAATGCTCGCAAAGGAGGAGGCGGAGCACGTGAGGGAGAGGCAATATTTGCGCCCGCACGCCCCTAGCCACCGCATGGGACACCACGGGCGTCGGGAATCCATTGCGGACTTCCGGCTTCCGTAGGCGCAGGCTTGCGGGTTGCGAGCAATGGGAAGCTCGCCGCTTGGTAAGGGCCAGGCCCGGTCGACGGCGCGTTGTATTCCGCGCATGCCTCAAAGAGATGTCAGAATTAATGAAGGGGTCGGATGCCTGCCAGGGTCGGGGATTTGTTAGGAAGAGTGGTGGCCCTGGCATAGGCAACTGAAGAAACACGGGTGGGTTTTAGTCAGTTAAAGTCTGACAAACCCTTCCGCTCCGCCCAGAGCGGGAGACGTCAAGTGATGATTTATCACCCAAGGACATCCACCGCTATTGATACGGAATTTGAGAATGATTTAACTGCCATCACTAAGCTGGCCCTTTATGAAAATGGAGGCTTGTGCAGGTGTACAATAATTTGTTTAAAGTTCCTCCCTCCGAGTGTCGAGGTTAAAAAAATCTTCTCATCAGTCGGTTACCTTTATAACCACTTAAAAGGCCGAGGCACGATAATTTTTTTTCGAGTTTGCTAGTTTATTTGATTTTACAGTTAAAATACTGTATTTCTATGTTCGTTCATCATTTCAGTTTTGATCAAACTATGATCATTTCAATTTTGATAAGATTAATGAGCTACATTTTTAATTTGATTTTGATTAATTGTCGTCAAAGAGACAGTAAAAACACGTCTGAATAATAAAGTAAATCATGCTCCGAATCTCGCTGAATGATAACACTTTAGACATTCTTTCAATTTTACAGTCGATAAGAATGGAGTTTAATTTATCGTTGCTGTAAGCCAGATGTTTTGTTGATTCTCAGATACAATAATTGTTATTATTTTCTTTTAGTTTATTCACTCAAAAGAAGTTTTTCAATTTATTCTTGTGTTCTCTGATTTAGCGATAAAGCTTATTAACGACTGTGGACGACAAAAAGACTTAAGAACCATAAAAATGGAAATAATCGAAATCACCGAAAAAAAAAAACGGAAAACCGGTTTTGTGATGAAATAAAATTGAAAAACCGGTTTTCTAATATATCAGCGGTTTTGTGACCCCTAAGTGTAGCCATCGTTTCTTTGGTCTCCCTCTACTCTTTTAGTCATCGACATTCATACTCAAAACTTTCCTCATTCCTCCGTACCACGTGCCAAGCAACAAGCTTCTGAGTCAAGCAGATAGGCGGAACATTTTAAAGGCAATCGATACCCATTTTGCCACTGCTAAGAGAATTTTATTATTACCTTTATTATCAAGAAACTTAATTATAGACAAAATAAACCTCATTTTAGATTTCTCATCCCAGAAGATCATAATACACTAGGTGGGCACTTGTTGGACTCTATTTGAAAGAGAGCAGTATTGATCGACGCAATCCCACGAAAATAACATCAAGCAAAGCTTTAACTTCTCTTCCGATTTCATTTGTTTAACAATGCCTGCTTTAATACCAGCTCTTTTGATTTTTTATAGATTTTATTATATCTGCATAGTTTACAAAATTGTTGAAATCTTTATATTTCAGACCCATGAGTCAGCAAATTAATAATGCGTGTTTCGCAGTTTAAAGGATCAACACCTTATACTGATTGAGTTTCTAGCGTGGTCACCGACAACACTAAACTTTTCTTCGCCTTGTTTATAATGTTTTTTTTTAGAATTTTTTTCACGGAGATATTCACGTGTGTGACGATTCTGTACACTCTAAAAAAATGTCTAAAACCATGCTCTATTAGAGACGGTGGGACTCCTGATACAATAACGGCCCTGGCAATTGATGTTAGATCTAAATAATGTAAAAATATAGTATTTTGTAAAGCCTAAATAACAATAAAAGTCATTAATATTTTAAAATCAACCATCCGATGCGCAAAAATGAGTAAAAACGAGTAATGGTAGATACCCCGCACTAATCTACTCGCGTTATTCGTTTATTTTTCGCGCAAGTACTTAATGTAAATTTAAGACTTATATGGTTTTCAAATGGATCTCATTGTCCGAATAGAACCAAATTAAAATGAGACCATTCGGGAAGCACCAGCTTTCAAATAAAAAAGAATCATCAAAATCAGTTCACCCACTCGGAAGTTATGAGGTAACAAACATAAAAAAATGTAGTCGAATTGATAACCACCTTCTTTTTTTGAAGTCTATTAAAAAATAGAATAGAATAGACATCTCACTTCAATTAGTTTTCACGGTGAGCTTTTTATAGAACAGACCGGCACAGGACTATAGTCTTTGCTCGTAAATGGTTTTAACGGACTTTGTCGCTTCCTTGGTCTAGTAGTCGCAAGCGCTACTCTTAAGCCATAAAAGTCTTGAGTACGATTCCCAGGTTGGCCAGTGTTATTAAGGTTTTCTAAATGATAAATGATTTTATTTTTATGTATGTAAGTTTTACTAACACTTTAACACGTCAAGCGTATTTTCAGTAGACGGTAAGTAATAGGCGCGACCCATTTTACATTGGACTTAAACATAATTGGACAAATGTGGGTGTACCTTTGCTTAACCCTATGAGGAATAGATATGTGATGTTATTTAAAGTTTGTAACTTTTTAGTAAAGTAACTCAGTTTTCTGACTGTTTTTTTTTTCTAGAGTTACTGCAACGGACTTAAAGCAACTTGAATTTTGAAGGCATACTATTTGTTTTTGCAATAACTATATACCTACCGAAACACAACTATCTATTTACCATGGTATCGATCAGGGTATTCTGAACACGGACCTTGTGCTTGAGGTGTTTGATCCCCTCATCCTCATGGAACCAATATTATAATATGGCCTGCAGCTATTTGTTCCGGGTAGTACGTGTTTGAGTTTGCAACGTGGTAGTATCGATACGGAAAATTAGGCGTCTCGTCTACTTATACATAGGTATATATATACATAGATACATAGAAATAAATAAATTTGAAGTGTCTGTTTGCAATTTCAAAATAACAGGATTTTCTATTTACGCTACACGAGAAAACATATTTTTTTCGTCTCACAGTTTCTTCCTTATCTTCGATATGGTTGAATCGATTTTGACAGGACTTTCACTGGCTGATAGCTGTTGTTATAAGGAGTAACACATCTTGTGTTACTTGCTTTTTATTCCAATACCAATTTCTTGTGGGAGAATTTCCGACATCCACGTGGGCGAAGTCGAGGGCACCAGCTATATATAACACACCCAGCTCCACTTCTGCACTAAGTTGAGTCACTCCAAGTAAAATAGTGGTATTCAACTGCATCCAGCTAGACTGGAAACCAGGCATAACATATTCAGAGTAAAGCCAGGCAGAAGATGACTTACAGAGTAATAACATGTAGGGCTCAATATTGCCTTGTAGCTTGTAGTTAAAAAACTAGTCCATACAAAATCCTAAACTAAAATTATACAAGATACAAGATACAAGATATTTATTTTGTAAAACATGAGTGTAGAAATACAGGTCTTAAAAATAATAAGAGGTAGCTACATGTTTTGCCAATCATGGCGTACAAAATTGGCGTACAAATCTGAAAATATGACGTTATTTTTCATGGATTAAATGAACTTAGAAGGATTATTTTTAATGATTATAATTCTGTAAATACATTTATACGTGTTACGGTTGCGATTCATATTTTATACAACATACAGCCCAACACTTACCTGAAAATTGCAAAAAAACTTAAGAAAAATTTAAATTCGCGTGCTACCCTGGCGCTCCCCTAAGTAAAGTTCCAAAGCCTGGATAAACCCTCGTTTTCAATATACCTGACTTTGCCAAAGAAAATCCCTGGGAGTAATATTCAGCTTAGTACTTTGATCAGCATAGAGGCGCTGAGGCACAGGGGCGCAGGGTTCAGGTCGTGACTATAAGCATACAGTGCTGGTGTTGCTATGCCGTGTGCCAGGATAATGCGCACACGTTATGCGCCTTACCTTTGTGGTGTAAGTCATTAGGAGAAGCGGTTTTGTTGCTATTTTGTTAGGAATCGAACCCAACACAACAACTCGCGCGCGGTCTGTACGCGTAGGCGGCGTGATCATCGCGTCATCATCGGTACGCAGAGACGCGGCGGCAGCGGCGAAACGGCACGATCGCTCGCTTCCACGGACTCCACCGCGACGGCCGATTCTCCCCTCTCATTTAATTATTAATTGTTTGTCCGGAAAAGTTTATATTTATTGTAAAAACGACATTAAACCATTGACTGTTTTATACAGTCCACTCTTTCGTTAGCTCCCCGCAGTAACAATTAATATTACGAAATATTCAACCTTTGTAAAAGATACTCGGAAAATTTGGTCGAACGTGAAAATATCGCGGCTTGTATTAATCGCTCATTGGAATTTCAACTTTCTGTGTTGAGCCGAGCATTGAGAATCCAACCAAGTGTGAGAGAGTTGAAAACACACACCGTTCGATTTTTAAATTTCGACGCTAAGCAGTGCGTAGCGGCACTCACATTTCACCAATTATGTATAAGTTTTATTGTAATCGGAGGCGAGTCTATTGCCATCAACCGGGACAAATCCCGACTCCAAACTCCTACTGGAAAATTCCAGATCACCATCATCATCAGTAGCCTATACTGTTCCCACTGCTGGGACACAGGCCTCCTGTCGGTGAGAGCGAGTGGGCCGTAATCCCGCACGCGGGCCCAGTGCGAGTTGGTAGATGTCACATGTCTTCAAATTTTTGGTTCTAAGACATGCCGGTTTCCTCACGATGTTTTCCTTCACCGTTTTGAGAGCAGTGGTGATGAAATAATTTACACAAAGTAAAGCGCCTGCTTGGGTTTGAACTCACGACTCTGAGTAGTCAGAAGTCGCGGCCGTTACCACTGGGCCACCACTGCTCTGTCTGGGAAATTCCAGATGGTGTAACCCAATAACACGTTGGTCGACCTGGAAATCGAACCCAAGTCAATATGCTCAGCAGTAGTATAATCTGAGTTGAGCTGCACAATTAGAGACAAATGCGTGCACTGACTGAACAGGTCCACTTAATTTGTGTGGTTCTTTCCTCAAACGACCATTTCAGTCACTAATCTACATGGTCTTCACATGATGTGACCAAGATTATATCTGGACTTTAAAAGAGACTGTGACCTCTGAGTTTGTTTCGGCCTTTCTTCTCAGAGTAGTCAGGAAACGCCGAGCTCACCTAGTTTATAAAAAAATATGATTTACGTGTAAAAGTGTTTGTACAAACCAGGGATGTTAGGGAGCTCCGTAACCGTAACCGAAACTATCGGATATCCGATATAAAAATTTATCCGTAACCGTATCCGAATCCGAAATAAAAGTTTCGGATAATATCGGATTTGTTATTACATTTTTATTTTAGGTAGATTAGATAACACTCAATATATATTTATAATAATTTTTATTTTAAATAGCTGTAATAATTACTCACACACTGATTGTAATTCCTACCAAATGCTGACATTAAAAAAAGCCATTTTATTAGCTATTTGTATTTTACTTTTGAAATTCCTTAAAAGTTTAATATTCGTAACCGAAATTATCCGAAACTAACGGATAATCCGATATAATTTCATATCCGTATCCTTATCCGTATCCGGTATAATAATCATTTCTACATCCGTAACCAATCCGTATCCGAAATTTCATATCCATAACATCCCTAGTACAAACCTACTTACAGAAATAAAATCATTCATCATTTATCAGAATCACAAAAAAAAAACGCTGCAAACTTTTCACTTACAACTTGCCGTATGCGGTTGAAAAGTGCGGTGTGCCAGAACCCACAGGGACTCGAAATGAGCATACAAAGCAGCCCTATACGCCATTGATGCACCAGACGACGTAGTGACAGCAGAACAACACGCGTCTTATGTGCGAGCTCAATTTATAACGTGTTGTGAATTGTGAACAGTTTTGCGAACCGTAACGGGTGAGACGTGGAAAATTTCTGTGTTGTTATGAAAGAAAGCATTTATTTGTCAGAATATTGTATAAAGTTGTTATATGGATTATTACGTTCAAAATATTCTGCCGTTTCCGGCGTACAAATATGGTTTTGAAATTATGGGTCATCATTACATTAAAATTATAGGTCATCATTACATTAGTATTAAGTTTTAAATCATTAGAATTTATTTAAATTACCTACGAAACATTTTTTTTTTAATGTAAAGATATTAATTAAATGTCAAAATTGTATGAAGTCAAAGAGATAAAATAATGATTTTTACAGAATAATGTCAAATCTTTAGTAAAATGTAGTTCGTTTATGTAAAATGTAGTTCGTTAAAAGTTGTTACCACGTCTTAACGTGACGTAATTTTTTTGTAAAAATCTGCCGGTTATTTGTATGGGGTGTAAATGTCACTCAGTTTTTAGTCTTTGGGAAATTTACTTATCTTTTTAAACAGGAATATAGATTAAAGAGGCAAAATTTCTTTGGTTTCTATGTATGGATCTCTGGAACTGTCAGTCGGATTTAAAAAATCTTTTCAAAATTGATAGCCTAATTTTTGAGGAAAGTCAGTAAGTAAGTAATTATTTATTTAACAAAAGACTTAGCCTAGGTCACATCAGTATTATCAGAGTTATAGATAGGCATGGCTATTACAGATTAGTAAGACCCCTGCCTTTCAAAATAGGAGAATTCTGTATCTTGAAGGACAGTTTACTTTAGTTGGATTGACAGTTTTTCAAATTTTCAATTTTCATTCAGTTAAAAAGATATTTAACATTAATTACAATGCAACTCTTAAGAACCGAACAAAAGCACACAACAAGAAATTTCCCACACACAAAGTCGTGGACAGAGCTAGTGAATTAATAAAATTAACATCTTCAAACTACGTTAGATTATGATTTAATCTAACATCGATGAAGGAAAACCTCGGTCGTGAGAAAACCTGGATTTTTGTAGGAATGTATATGAGAAGACGCCAACAATACCTAATAATATTTACGAAGTACTTTTTATTTTAGGCAGTCATAAAATGAATCCCGTCGTTAACGAATTGGAAACCCATTTTACACACAACAAATAGTTAATAGTTTCAATTGAATAGAATGCACAAACATTTTTGCACAAAAGCCATTGGAAACAAATAATAAAAACGATCGGTTTTCGCATTCAGATTTGAAATATTTGCAGATTTGTTTGAATTTTATTTGTTTTGGTTGTTACCTAAAAAAAGGTGGGAAAACAATAAAAATGATTGTAAACACTTTGACACAATGTTAGTGCCTCTCGAAACCGTTTTTATTTTTGTTTAATGTCTACAATTGCAACCGATTTACAAGTAAGTGACACTTTTAAAAGTAAATCATATTTATGAAAAAAAAAAACTAGATATGTTTGCAGTTTCCTATTTGACAACTCTGAGAAGAAAGGCCGAAACCAACTCAGAGGTCACATATTCTATTACTTCCAGACATAATAATGCTTAGTTCTGATCATGTATGGACTATGAAAATTTGTAGGTGGACTTCTTATTAATTTAGAACAATAAAAAAATGCTGTTTCAGTTTAAATAGAAAGAAAAGAAGATAGAAAAGAATACACGCATAACATTTCAATGTCTTCGCATTTAGTCAATATAATAAACACCAGTCTCGAAAATGACTTCTATTCAAAAATTCCAAACTATCTTCATGTCCTGCTGACAGTACGTTATGTCAAGTTCATTAACCTCATGTGACGTCATCCCCGTCGGTGTATCGTCACGTTTCCCCCATAACTATAAGCCGAGCCTAATTTATGCCAGCTTTTAAAATACGCCCTCAAAATGTTCCTTTATAACAGGGGTCGGAAACAGGTGCATTTAATATGAAACCGTTCCTGTAATATATTATGTACAAAAACGTAATTAAAATGGCTACAAAATGGGCAATTTTCTTCTCAATTTTGGGGGCAATTGATTGGTTATTGTGGGTAGCCTTTTGATGTTATAAATAGTCGTAATTTTTACTGAAGGGGTTATTCATCAATTGAGCATTGTTCCTTGTTAAACATTTTTTTTTTTGTAAAACTACTAGTGAGCCATATGCATGCATACACATATGAGTAGCTTTTAATGTTTCTACAGCTGAGAAACAGGCCTTGGTTTAGTGGTTACAAGCGCTGAGGATGAGGTCTTGGGTGGGCAAAGTATTATTGGGTTTTTATTTATTTAAACTTCTCGCATACAAAATAGGTACAAAGGCGGACTTAATGCCTTAGGCATTGTTTTATATTTGGAGTTTCTCAGTATCAGCCGAAAATCTGAATTTGTTTCCAGTTGATGGCAATAGGTTAACACAAGTGGACTTTAACATAAGTGGCGAAATGTGGGTGCGCCTCGGCCCCAACCCTTCGGAGAAACATGTCGGTGTGATGTGATATATGTTATGTAAGTAATAAAAAAGTGAAAGGCTTGATATAATACCTACTTTTATAAAGCTCCATTTCTCAAAGAACCTTATATTAACCCTAGTATAAAATTCGGGACTATGAAAATTGCTCCCAAAATTCTAAAATGTTAGAGAAAATGGCCAGTCACAGCCAGTTAACAAGAATATTAAGAGTATAATGACACTTTAATTAATATTCTAAGTCCCATGTTTTAGTTCTAGCAGTAAATAGCTGAAGTTCGTTCATTAGAACCTTGGAGCGGCTGTTGGGGGAAGACAAAGAAAACTGGCTCGTTTTAGGAATTTTAAGTTAGAAACTAGACTTTTATAGACTTGTTATTAAGGTTGTTTTTGGGATGTGTTTATTTTTGATTTTACAGTTTCTAGGATGTGTTTTGTTAGGTATTTTACATAGTATAAAATGAAGTTGCTTTCTGCGTCTTTTCGCTTAGATCTTTTTAACTACGCAACGGATATTATTGTGGATCTCAGCAATACACAGAGTGATTTAATAGGAAGGGTTCATAATACGCGAGCGAAGCTGCTGTCAAAAGTTAGTATAATTATATACCGTATAACTACTGCTATGCTTTTTTTTTGACGGTAAATCATCAAATGACTTCTCCCGCTCTGGGCGGAGCGGAGGGCATGTCAGACTTTTACTGACTAAAACCCACCCGTGTTCCTTTAGTTGCCCATGTGCTAGGGTCACGGTATCTCTTTCGAACAATCTCGCGACCCTGGCAGGCATAGGTCCTATCAGACCTCTTCAGTTTTGCTGACATCTCTTTGAGGCGCGCGTGGAACACTACGCGCCGTCGACCCGAGCTTGGTCCTTACCGGGCGGCAAGCTATCCATTGCTCGCCGCCCGCAAGCTCGCGCCTACGATGGCCGGGAGTCCGCTATGTACTACCGACGCCCGGGGCGTCTCCTCCTGCGGCGGCTAGGGACGTGGGGGCTCACAGACTGCCACTCCCTCACGCGCCCCGCCTCCTCCTTCGCGAGCATTACTGCTTCGCAGAAGAACGACGGCTTCCCATTCCCTCTCGCTCCGTACCATGGTTCGCACCAGGGCCAGACGCGAGAGGTCGCCGCCGCCGATCGCCTCCACGAGGACACGGCGGTGCTCCGCCCAGGCAGGGCACACCTCCACCGTATGCTCCACGGTGTTCTCTAGACGATCCTCACAATGGAAACACCCGTGCGTATCCTCCCGCTTAATCCTGAACAGGAACCCACCGAAGCACCCACGCCCGGTGAGAACCTGCGTCAGGCGGAAGGTAAGGACGCCGTGACGCCTTTCTATCCACTACTACTGCTATGCTTTGGGTGTAATTTAAACTGACAGGTGGAATCTGATCATTTGTTTTTCATTGAGTTATTGTGTTCAGTTTGTTTTTAGCTGGGGTGTTTAGGTATACTGTTGCCTCACCCTTTTGGGTTAACAGTCATGATGTTATATTACGTGTTATTTTGTCATAATAAATACAAAGAATCTACTAACTGCTGATTTCCTTAACGCCAAATACCTTTATCCGAAGGATAATTTCAAATTTTTCAATTTTATTCAACGGATATAAAATATCTGCCTTTAGACAATTCAGCCCACTTACGTTAAAATTGTCGTTAAATGTAAACGCAAAAACATTAAATTATGTTGATCAAAGTTTTTGTACTAGTGTCTCTCTTATTTATAATTCACTAGCTTTTGCCAGCGGCTTCGCCCGCATGGAGGTCGGAAAATATCCCGCGAGAACGTACTACCGGGATAAAAAGTAGCCTTTGTGTTAATCCAGGTTATAAACTAACTGTGTTCCAAATTTCATCTTAATCCATTCAGTAGTTTTTGCGTGAAAGAGTAACAAACATCCACACATCCATACATACAAACTTTCGAATTTATAATATTAGTAGGATTATTATACATTTTTAATTAGTGTTCCTCTCAACCAAAGCACCTGCCATGTAATCTCTTCACCACCCCTGGTTGACTGGTAAAGAATGCCTAAGGCTTTAAGTCCGCCTTTGTACCTTTTTTCTGTGCAAGAAGTTTAAATAAATAAATAATAAATTAATTAATAAAATTTCTTAACATGGAAACCGACCCTACCCAAGAAACGAATCATTGTCATCATTGTATCATATAATTTTGTATTTACTAACATACATTTTTCATGTTACTTTAGCCATAAACAGAAGAAGAATATGAAACATCCAACTGCTAGACCTAGGTCTCGGGTCACTCAATTCCAACCTCGGTCCCTTATCATCAAACACCTAAACGCCAAAGCTTTGTATAAATAATGATAGATCTAATATCCCTAGGCCGTTGTCACTTATATAACGAATAACCGTTGAGATAAGTAGAGACACAGATTAGTAATAGATCAACAACCTTACTACAACATTAATATTTCGTATTAATTAATCATTTTAGCATAGAGTTTGGAGTGTTAATCTAACATTTACTGTGAGATATGGCATCTTTATTAACCTCCGACACGAAAAAGAGGTGTGTTGTAAGTTTGACTGCTACGTGTCTGTCTGTACCACCGTAGCTCTTAAACGGGTGAAACGATTTGGGTTCGGATTTTTATTTAAAGTTTTCTAGCAATAGTTCTTAGACATGTTTAATTATAATCGGTTCAGCCGTATCGACATGACGACCGTGTGATCAAAATAGTACCTAAAGACCCAATAATATGTATACATACATATATTTATTTTTCTTTTTAGAAATGTTCATTTTGGTCGGGGTATTTTACATGTTAAATTTAACTTTTTTCAAACTTGTCATAATTGAGCCGTTCCGAAACGTCTACTGCTAAATTCATAGCATTTCATCCTGAAGTCTTCCCACTTCAAAGACACATGCTTTATATCTGAGAGAAGGAGCGAGCTGTAATTGGCCATGCGGATCCAGAGCGTATTGGTGAAAAGTCAAGGCATATCATTTCTTTCAAATAAGCACTTTAGAACGACAAAATTTACAAAAAAATAGATTTGATGCTAGTTGTCCCTTCTAAACTGTAGTTTCGTATGGGTAAGGAACTCCATAAGATATATGCTACATTAAATTAAATTCTGAAATCAGGCTCAAATCTTGCACACACTAACCAAGGTATTAAATAAGAATGTATGCCTTCTTATTACATAAAACATTTTTTTAAATAACCGACATATAATAACCGACATACAATAACCGACATAACTTGGTGTTCATTTATAAAAAGTCTTCTACTAGCTGTTGTGTGCAATTTCGCTTGTGTTTATTTTGTCATTCATATTTTTTATAGAAATATCCATAATCAATAATAGCATAATTAGGTTCCCGGTTACAAACCTGTCCAATAAAAAAAAAACAATGGCTTAGTCGAAAAGTTAACAGACAGAGTTACTTGCACGTGTAATATTACAAGCACCAATTTTCTTTTGTATTCAACATGACTATAAAATCAAATCCAGATCAAAACATATTTCTCAATCTCCGCAAACCAGAATTAATATCAAAGTGCTACGAGATTTCGTAGCTCGTAGACCCTTCTACGCGCTACGCCATCAGTTGTTCTCATATTTCATTGTCGGCAAGAGGCACAATCATAATGACAGAGTGTATCTATCAATCAGAATGATAGACGTTCTTCTAGGCTTTTGATACTAATTAGTATTAGAATATGTGTTATTAATGTAACTGCTTACCTATAGCTGGATGCTGGAAGCACAAAACTGATCGAAGTAGTGAAGCTTAGGGGAAGCCTATGTCCACTAGTGGGAATCTTTCAGCATAATATGAATCAATATTTATCTGTATTAAATTATGTAGAACTCATACATATCTAGAAAATGCTAGCAGTACAATTTTTAAATTAATTTAGTTTTTTCCGGAAAGACCGGATTGTCCTTAAATAATTCTTATAGAATCTTGTTTCTTTACATAAAACAGCACGCCTATTACGAAATCATTATTAAAAGCCTGTGCTGTCACACCGCAGGGTAACGGTCTTCCTACTCTCTTTCCACTTCTCTCTGTTTAAAGAGTTCTTGTAGGAGTCCAGCTCCTTCCGCCATCTCCATCTGGGCTTGCCACGATGTCTCTTGCCATTAAGAGGGACCTATTAAGTCGTAAGTTTAACGCACGTACAAACTCGTTCTTTAAATGCCATGAGGAATAAAAAAAAACAAATAGTACCGTTTGATTAAAAAATACCGCTCATGTGATTGTTCAAAATGATACGCATTTACCTACTATTTATTGCGCGAAAAATGTATTTAATTATTTACCCACCAAATTCCTTTGTTGACTGGAGGTAACCCTTTGACGCTAAATTAGAGTAGCCAAAACTCAGAGGTATTCGGGTATCATACTCAATTTGTTTCCAAATTTAAAATGACGCGAATATTATTCATTTGATCTATAATTTTGATGTAGGCGTTCGTTATTGACGATCAACGTAACACATTGTTGTATTTACGATGTTTTTATTTATTTTCAACGTTTTTTATTTTATTTCATAAATTATTTTGAATTAGGGGCTCATGGTTAAGTAATAACAGCCGTACGGATCGATTATTCAGGTTAAGGTTCGTTTGCTAAGGTTGGCACGTGGATGGGTAACTGTCTTTTTTTATGGGAAATCATCAAATGACGTCTCCCGCTCTTGAGCCGAGCGGGAGGGCGTGTCAGAATTTTACTGAGTAAAACTCACCCGTATTCCTTCAGTTGCCCATGTGCCAGGGTCACAGTGTCTCTTTCGAACAATCTCGCGACGTTGGCAGATGGGTAACTGTCTTAACATGCTAAGACTCTTCCGTGCCTCGGGAACTACGCTAAGCCGTTGGTCCTGGCTGCCATACTCGTATTATCCAGTAACTAGGATGTGGCAAGGTCAGATAGGCAGCCGCTTCATGTAAAATACTGGTACTCAGCTACATGTGCTTGGAGTAAAGGCAACTCCAACATAGTTGGAAAAGGCTAGGTAGGTGAGGATATTATTTTGAAAGAATTTATTTGTGTTTTTGATTATAAAAACAGGAATAGGTAGGTAAAATAGTAAAAAAAAATAGTTTTAGGGTGTTTCGAATTTTGAGACGTATGTCAGCGTAGTTTTTGAAGACAGTTTTTTTGCTGTCCTAGTAACGCTGGCAAGGATAATGGCACAAATTTATGAAATTATAGTATTGTCATCGGTCCTCGATTAGTCTACAGAGTTTAAATTAAATCTGGTCGTTTAAAGTGGGTCAAAATCGCGCTATAAGGAGTCGGTTACAAACAAATATACAAACATACAAGTGAAGCTAATATAAAGCATGTAATAAGTTTCAATTTTACGTACTCATCATGTCGACCCAGCATAATAACATGAACAGAGTGGTAGGCTAAAGAGATTCAAAATAGAAACTACGCTGTACTTTACATGTAACACATGAACAAAGTATTTTGATAAATTATTATCAGGGCATAAAAAGTACTACCGAATTGTGTAAAAGTACAAATTGACATTATTCTTAATTATAACGTAATATATTAGTTATTAGGTTAGATTTATCGGTTATTTATTAATCTTAAAGTGGCGATCGCTTTCAAAGCATTTCGTACTACTACGAGTACTTTCAACTGGATTGACATTAGCTTTTCAAAAGTTACTGTCAGTCCAATACACTTTTTCTTTTCTGTCATCATTATCGATGATAGAATTTCACTTTATCTAGACCCTCAGGTGGTAAGGCTTATCTAAGAGAAGTCATTATTTATGAGAATACAAAATGGTCTGATCAAAAATTGATATAACTTGCTGGATGACCGAATCAAACCGCAAACCACCAGTCATCAGCAGCCTATAGATATTTCCACTGGTACGACACAAGTCCCCTCTTGGTGAGAGGGACTGGGCCATGATCCACCACGCGGGCCCAGTGCGGATTAGTAACCAACAATCATTAATAAAATATGCAAATTGCTAAACAAAAGAAATTTCCATAACCAACACTTCCATAATATACTCGCATGACATAATAAACGGGTCACTTTTTACACAATACACAACCAGCCCAACATTATTTGGGCGGATACCGTTTGGGCGGCTTAATGGTTTTTTTTTTTCGTCAAAAAAGGGGACCTTTGACAAGCTTCTGACGTAAAGGGTTGGTTTTCGTGTTAAAAAGTTGTTTCGCGATGTCATTTTGGCTTTTAACGAGGACCAAGGGTCTCAATAAAGAGTTTTTGCAGATTTTTCGAATCTATTTAAGCTGGGATTATCTTTTTGGGTTAAATGTTGGAGATAATTAAAGGAATAAGTTACTGGGATGTTTTAGCATGGATAATCCTTGTTTGTGTATCATGCCTAAAAAACTAAATTATTTTTGTAATTTGTAGAAATAATTATGACTATTTATTGGGAAACCAAAGAAACGATGGTTGGACTATGACAATGATGATATGGATCGAAAGGGGTGACTACCGAGATGACGACTAATAGAGAAATTTGGAAGAAAAATATATATTTCGACGATCCCGAATTAATTGGGATAAGGGCAGGATATTGATGAATGACGACTGTTGTACCCAATGGACATGATTAAATCCTGTTTTCTCGATAAAATTTTGTTTTCTTGTTAATTAACAAGAAGAAGGAATGACTTTCAAAAAGTGCTTATTTAAGTAGTCCAATTAGTACAAATGATTTTGTCTTTGACTTTGTGACGCTGAAGAACCATGACGAACTTAACGAAATAGATATCTTACAATTCAATTCAATTCTTCTTGGTTCTAAAGAACCTAATATTTTACCTCTCTTCGTTGCCATAATTTGAAGCAACCAGTGACATTGTACTGGTAAGTTTTGTAGAGATTATAGCCTATGTCTACATGCAGCCTCATCGAGTCAGCGTTAAAGTATTGTCAACTATTACGAGTCAAACATTAATTTCATCTATGTATTACAATATAAAGCTGAAGTTTGTTTGTTTGTTTGGTTGAACGCGGTAATCTCAGTCCGAATTGAAAAAATATTTTTGTGTTGAGTAGCCTATTTATTGACGAAGGCTGTAAGGTATATAACATTACGCTACAATCAAAAGGAGCGGAGCAGTAACGAAAAATAGTAGAAAACTGGCAGGCAATTCGATTCGACGGGAAGGGTCAGGGGAGCAAAAAATTGACGCGTACGAAGTCGCGGGCAGAAGCTTATGAAATAAAATAGTGGCAGATTCAGCTGACAACTAAGGTAAGAAAACATAAAAATAGTTTGAATAGTAGAAGAATTCTAGGAATAAAATGATTGAAGTAAACAGTAAACCCCTCTTGTTTTATTTATTATTCACCCCAAGATCGCTGGAGCTTTTCCAGTATCTACCGAGTTTCTTAGAAGTAGCCTTTGTCCATTTTTTCCAGTATTCTGTTTGAATATTCGTATTTTCTCAGAAAATATGACCACAGATTTGCTTTGAATGTCATAGCCTTTATAATGGAAACATAACCCTTCATTTAGGCTTCACCGTAGCTGGGTAAAAAAGGGCCACGAGTCGAACTCGAGCATTAAGAGTTCCGTACTGTCAAAAGTGTTACATCTTTCCCTCTTTTTGCTTTAAATTGTCATATTTAATACCAGAAATACGGGCATTTGCATTGTATATTTATTACTTTATGGAAGACTTTTTTCCCCAAATAAAATAAAATAAGACTTACAGTTAAAATTGAACAAATATAATCAACAGGAAGTCAATAAAGGTCTTTACGTAAAAAATACCTATTATAGCTGCTAAGGTTGCTGTTACTGATAATAATTTTTATTTTAACTTTTTTTTGGGCTTAGCTGTCCAGTTGAAATCATAACCTTCCTTTTTGATTCGCCGTAGTTGGATACAATGATTCAGACAGACACGGGCACAGGCTGGTCTGCCTATTATGCCTATCACTAATGCCTGTGCCACAACAGGGTACAGTTGGCATCTTTTGGTACGGAACCCTAAAAAATTACGTATATCCTAAATATTATATATTACACTGGAATTTTCCCCTCTTGGGAATAAAGACAGTGTAAATAAAGCCTCACCACGAACGTCAGAGTTACGGTTAACCGGGTAACCTGTCAGAGTTAATAAGCATGAGGTCTCGGGAAGGCGTATTGCTATTAATATTTGCGTAGGCGCTGATGAGACAAGTTTCTGTTCAGTTATTAAACCAACGGTACTGTTGGCTTGCGGAATAATCTATTCTTGAATTAAACATTGTTGTTCTTTAGAACTTAGTAAACTGGTTTTAATTTATTCATAACTTTCCACATAAAAAAATCCTGATAGTGCCCGAAAGATTTCATAATCTTATAGGCTGTGGCGGGATACACTTCCTCCGCCATATTAAGGCTATTGAAAGACTCTTAGCGTATTTTTTATTTCTCGATGTGTCTAGTTGATGGGTGCTCTTCTCACCAATTCGTCTTAGTGTAAGAGTTCCTAACAGAAAAGTTTTAAGTGCAAACTTGTTACTTCATTTTTTTTGAATTTGTTGCTGTACGAAATTAAATAATGTTCTTTATTTATAAAATCAAAGGTTTGGTGAGCACCCATTATTTTCAAGCCGCAACACGTTTATACCCGACTGCGGCGAAGCTCCGGTTATGTTTTTTACTGGAATGAACATATGTATGTTCATCTGTTCCCTCATAACTTCTAAACTATTTATCACAATTTAACAAATAAGGTATAGTTAGAAGCGTCTTGATCGTCCGCTGGAAACAGAATTAAACAATACATCCTACTTCCTACTATAACAATATTATAAATGCTAAAGTTTGTATGTATGGATGTGTGGATGTTTGTTACTCTTTCACGCAAAAACTACTGAACGGATTTAGATGAAATTCGGAACACAGTTTATAACCTGGATTAACACATAGGGTACCTTTTATCCCGGTAGTATGTTCCTGGGGGATAATTTCCGACCTCTACGCGGGTGAAGCCGCTGGCAAACGCTAGTTATATATAGATACATAAGCCATCAAAAACTTGAGGGCAAATTAGAATACGACCACGGCTTTCAGATAACAATATTTTCTTTTTTCATTATTTTTAGAAAGCAATTTGTCATAGTACAGTTTTAGTTTTCGAACTTACATTATTATAGATAAAAAAATCTGTTCAAAAAAATAAAAAGTCTGTCCCCTAACGTGGACAGACTTTTTGGGTTTTTTTTGGATTATCGAAAATGTCACTAATAAATAATCGTTAACGATCTCTCCTTTACATAGTTCCAAAATAATTTCTAACAAAATCTCCAATTCTTGAAACCCTCGGCACTTACTTATAGTCCAACAAACATAGGACCTTCGAAAACTGCCAGCTAAGCTTTCAACAACTAGACAAAATAGGTAAGAAACTTTTCGTCACAAAACTTTGTTTTTCTTGTAAGAATAAAACAACAAACACAATGGTCTTACTCCGACACAACACGACACATTGACCGACTTACTAAACTTCACTGTCATTGTAAATCTCACCTTTTGTGTTAAAACAAAAGCTTTGTGATTCTGGCTAATCCTTTTCCCCATTTGAGAGTCTGCTTACCCATTGTTATGTTAGAACTGTGAACAAAAGAGTTGGAGAAGCGACGTCAAACATACGTGCCTGGCTGTTTTGATTTTGGCGTTGGGCTGGCGTTTCGTCGATTGTTTTTGTTTGATTTTGATTATCTGACAATCGATTTCCTATAATTGGTTTTGTTTTGTTGATGCTATTTATGCTGCAGAAGGTACCGTCCGGAAAATTGGTTGTTTATGAAATTGATATGTCAATTTTTTGTGTTACGGCCATAGGTGGTAGGATAAGAATCCTACTTGCTACTTATGCTACCCTATAATATAATATAATCCTACGAAAATTATAAATGCAAAAGTTTGAATGCAAAAGTTAGTATGTTTCGAAGTGTAGATGTTTGGATGTTTGTTACTCAATCAATCAAAAACTGCTGAACGGATTTGTATGAAATTTGACACACAGATAATATTTTATAACGTTTAGTAAGCTGCTGGCGAAAAATAATTTGAAATAACTGTCATTGTCAGATAGTTTAAGTTGTAGTTAATTTAATAAACATCCAATATTCCATGGATTTATATCTTCTGCGAGAATGTGAAAGTTGAGTTTTTTTTGTGGATGGGAAATCATCAAATGACGTGTCAGACTTTTACTGACTGAAACCCACCCGTGTTCCTTCAATTGCCTATATGCCAGGGCCACGGTAACTCTTTCCAACAGATCTCGCGACCCTGGCAGTGAAACTTGAGCTTCAGGTTAGGCTTGGAAAGTACCTACTGTGAGATTAACTTTAATACTAAAGAACTGAATTGAATAAAGTACAAGTAGGCAAATAAACTCACACTGCACATTGCGGGAATATTACAGATGGAACAAAAATACTCACTTTAAAAATGACTAACTCGTTTATTTCTTAATAATTATTATTTATAAACTATCCACAGTAAAATAAATACGTTCAGCACACTTAAGAAGCACTAGAGGGTTATGTCCAAACTTGACAAGAGCTGGAATCAAACTGCCAGCCCCTATCCCGCCAATGATCTCCCCATTCATAATATTTTAAACTTTTTTTTTATATTACTTCCGGACAAATACGTATTTAAATGTTGGCAGAAAAACAACTTTTAAATCAAATTAAATACTGAAATTCTTAGAAACCTAACACTACTAACACTCAGTTACCTAGCTCATTATGTAGGCTACACCATTAGACATAATTGTCTATTTCTTATTCTATTGTGTATGTAATAGCGATCATAATTTTTAAATCGTAATTACAATTATATTTATGAATGCTAACACAAATTTTGTTATTTAATCATTAATTTTGTCTATTGTAAAGTAAATATAAACGATGCATTTTGCATAAAATTCTGAACCAACAAACTGGAGGAAGCTACTGGCACTTTGTTTGTATACTTTTTATTTATTTATTTATTTATTTATTTAATAACTATGGATGACTTACAGCTAAAACCAACAGAATAAAAAATTGTGTGTGAGACTGACAGCCAATTAAAAGTCATCACTTATAGGAACAAATTAGAAAGAAAGAAAGAGTGTGGACATCACAACACAGTTACCAAAAAAAAGAATAGAAGGAAAAAAACAGTATAACATTCATGCTTAAACTAAATTCACATTTTATATTCAAAGCGAGAATCAAAGCCGGGACACACAAAATCTTACTTAAAAAAACCAAGGCTCAGGCTCTTTCTGGCCGAGGACACACTTGTTACAAAGGGATCAAAATCATGCTGTTTACACATGCTATTGAAGTTATTACTTGCACGCACTATAAATGAATTTTGCCTGTAGTTTGTAGAGGTAAATGGAACACGCAACGGTGCGTTCCATCGCTTTAACTTACTGGGAACCTTAAAATAAAATTTGGATAGAATATCAGAGTTATTAATAGAATTATTGAAAATTTTAAATAAAGTGATACAGTCAGAGATTGCACGCCGATTAATTAGGGGCAATATATGATACCTCTTACAGAGGTTGAGGTAATCTTCAGACCGGTAGGGCACTTTCTGATGATAACACAAGTACTTGATGAACCTTTTCTGGATGCTCTCTATACGATCTATGTACTTGTGATAACACGGATTCCAGATTTCAGACGCGTATTCCAAGTGACTTCTAACAAAAGTACAGTAAAGAATTTTTAATGTTTTGGCACGAGTGAAGCACCTGGACAGACGCATTATGAAACCTAGTGCCCTAGATGCTTTAGCGACTATGGCATCAACATGAAACTCAAATGTAAGCTTAGAATCATGATGCACTCCCAGATCTCGGATGCAATTCGTTCTAGGTAGTACTTGATCGCCTAAAATATACGATGAAGGTATAATAACACGTTTTCGAGAATACGTTAGGACCGAACATTTAGCAGGGTTAAGATCAAGCTTACTCTCACGACAATAAGCCTCCAGACGACGTAAGTCATTCTGAAGTGCAATCACGTCCACCTGAGATGATATTGTGGCATAGATCTTCATATCGTCGGCAAAACACAGGAGTTTGGAAGAAATTAAGCAAGAGTTGATGTCGTTTATATAGATAATGAAGAGTAATGGGCCGAGCAACGAACCCTGGGGGACTCCACTGGGGACAGGCACCCAACTAGACATATAATTGCTTAAAACTACTGCTTGGGACCTGTTTTCCAAGTACGAAGCAAACCATCTGAGTAAATCTCCTCGAATTCCCATGCCATATAACTTTGATATTAAGATCGCATGGTCAATCCGATCAAAAGCTTTACTGTAATCAGTATAAACAACATCAACCTGCTTCCCGTTATCCATGGCGTCAGTAATAAAATCATTGAGCAGAATTAAGTTGGTAACGGTAGACCTTCCCTTCAAAAAACCATGTTGAAAGGAACTGAACGAATTTTTTAGAGCACTGTACACCTGGTTATAGATGATCCTTTCGAAGATCTTTGCCACAACACAGAGCTTAGATATCGGTCTGTAGTTAACAACTTCAGTTTTGTCTCCTTTTTTGTGAATAGGTGTTATGAAAGCCGATTTCCAAAGTTGAGGTACAACGCAAGTATCCAAGGACTTCCTGAAGAGAATCGAGACAGGCTTGGCAATCGAAGTCGAACATCGCACAAGAAATTTGGATGAAATATTATCTGGGCCAGCCGCTTTAGAAGTATCCAAATTGTGAAGCAAGTCAGACACCTCCTCAACGTTCATCACAATGCTACTTATATCTGAGAGGCTGGAAGATTCAGTAAAAAGACGGGGTGAAGAAATTCCATGACTAGGGCTAGTATCTAGAAATGTAGAGTGAAAGTATGTAGAAAACGCTTCGCATATTGTTTCTCCGGTACGCAACGCGTCGCTTTTATAGTTTAAAGTGCTCGGAACTGCATTTGAGTTGTGTCGTTTTTTAACGAAGGTCCAAAAATATTTAGGATTTTCTTTTATAGACTTCTCAGTTAAATCCAAGTATTTTTCATAACATTGCGATTCCAATAACTTTACCCTTTCACGCAGAAGCTTAAATGATGACTCATCCGCCATATTGCCGTACGTCTTAAACTTTTTGAAATATTTGTATTTTTCTTTAATTGTTTTTATTAATGCGAAACTGTACCAAGTTGGATATGATTTGTTACGATGTAATTTTTGTGGAATGTGTTTCGTATGTAAATTGAGAATAACTTCATTGAAAAAGTTTAATGATTCATCCATTGATCGTGTCGCAAAGGCGGATTCCCAGTCAGTCCTGGAAATATCATTGTTGATAGATTCGTAGTCTCCCTTGTCAAACAGATATTGCGTCCGTGACGCGCACTCTAATAGAGGTGCTTCGACGAAATCCATATTAATTAGTAGTGCTGGATGATAGGCGTCGATGGGAACCAGCGGACTTGAACATTCAACCACGCTAACTAATTGGTTACAAAGTACCAAATCTAAAATTTTTCCGTACCTATTGAGAACACCATTGAATTGACCCAAATCTAGGGTACATAATTCGTCACCAAGTAAAACTTCGTCCGGACCATTTGGGTTCATTGGGACGAGCGATAGATTATCAGATGGGACCCAGTTAATACCGCTCATGTTAAAATCACCTATTATGAGAAAGGTATCGGAAGAATTACTCATAACTATTTGGTTTAATTTAGTGAGGTAGTTGTGAAGTTGTAAAGAAAAAGAAAGGCCTAAGTTTTGCTGACATAAATAAACAACGCAAATATGTAAGGTAATATATTTACGTGTATTAAGATTTTTCAGTCGTATGCTGAGCCATAAATCCTCTGCAGTAGAATAGAAGGTAGGCTGGCATATAACTGAAAGTTCCCTGCGCGAAGCAATAAGCACACCCCCACCTCGCGATTGTCCGGTCAAAACATAATCTCGATCACGACGCCACACTATGTACCGTTCATCAAAGAATTCGGAATTTAAAACTCCATCTAATAGCCAAGTCTCTGTAAGAACAATAATATCGTACGAGTTTAGCAACATTTGACGATAGAAAGTATCACTTTTAGTTCTAAGCCCGCGAACGTTTTGATAAAATATATTTAACTTAGGAGCCATTGAAAGCCGAAACTAATAATTGTGTATAAATCTGTACAAGCCATTAAAATAAAGTATTTCATTAAATAATATTGTAGAATAAGGTATAATATAATTAAATAAGTATAATGAAGGTAAAAGTCAAAAAGAATTGCGCGAGTACATTTTTTTTTTTTTTTTTTTTTTTTTTTTTTTTTTTTTTTTTTTTTTTTTTTTTTTTTTGACTGGCATCTCGTAGTTAATCCTAAAAAGATTCTTACTACTTAAACGGATGGTAGCCCGGCGAGTTCTAAAAAGTTACCTTTTTAGGCCTCCAGCCGGGGCTTTGCGCGAGTACAAAAATCATACGATGTTAAGTAGTTAAGAACGGTGCGAAAAAGCAAGCAATAGTGCGTGGTATGTGCAAGTGCGAGAGAGTAAAGCATATTGTAGTGCGGTAAAGCTTTAAATCAAACAGCGCGATAACGAACACAGAGCAAACAAGTTTCTAAACAAAAGAGAGGTGTCGAGGTCATTAGTACGGCAGAGGTATTAAACATTTTGCAAAAAGTTAATGTGACCCAAATGGTGTTAAGCATTTTGAGCCATTGAAGTAAAATATTATAGCAAAATAGGAAAGTAAGTGTAACAAATATAAAGCATATTAGACAATCTTGTTTAAATCTGACTCCTTCCTTATGATAAAAACTTTTGAATGATTATTTTTAAGTATATGAATTTTACCATGTTTAACCCATACGTACTCATAATGTTTATCCTTGGCAATGATTTTAACTTTGGTTAAAAGCTTCTTGTACTCCACGCTTAGGTGATCATTAATATACACACGCTGAGATGAGCCTTGAAACCCGATGTCACAAGCGGATAGGTCCTTCTTGGCGCGTGCCGCCGCAATGAAATCTTCCTTTATATACCGGTTTAAAAAACTCCCTATTATTAGCTTTTCATTGGAGCCAAAGATAGGGACCCTTGAAATGTAGTTCACTTGGGTTTTGGGACAGCTGTAGTTGACTGTACGGCCGATAGCGTCAACAATGGAGTACAAATTTTCATCCTTTTTAATAGGAACCCCCTTAATTTCGACGTTGTTTAGCCTGGATCTCTGTTCAAACGTCGAAAGTTGGTACTTCGTGCTCGCCAAGTCAGTCTGTAAACATTTCACTGACTCCTGAAGCTTATCAAATTCAGACACTTTTGCTTCAATTACCACGAGTCTTGTGTTGAAGTCGTCGAGTCTCCCAGCAGTGCCCTCACACGTCAACTTAAGCTCGGTCAACTCATTCTTGATCACGCGAATGTCATCAACCAAGGTCGGCAAGTTGAGTAGCTGCCGCTTCATGTCACGTATCTCACTAAGTATGGTATCCAGCGATGCAGGTTCCGGGGTAGGCACAACTGGTGACGACGTTCTGCAGGTGGGGCATTTCCATTGTGCCATCCTATTGGCACCCAGCTTTCTCCATCCAGTTTCTGAGATGTTCGCACATCCAAAATCCAGGTGTTTCTTACAACTGCCACACTGGACGCCATCGTTAAACTGCACGTTGCAGACTGCGCACGATTTCATTTTCAAAATTCGATAATTAGATTTGTAGTAAAAGCGTAAAAAGGTTGGCGATCTATTTCTTTGAGTGGCGCGTACTGTGCTTATGAGTATTCACACACGAGTGCCAATTATGCCAATAAAGAATTTATTTAATGAGAAAAATGAAATGAATATTGTAAAATAATAATAATCATCATCATCATCATCAGCCTATAATGTTCCCACTGCTGGGACACAGGCCTCCTCTCGGTGAGAGGGAGTGGGCCATAACCCACCACGCGGGCCCAGTGTGGGTTGGTAGATGTCACATGTCTTTGAATTTTTGGTTCTAACACATGCCGGTTTCCTCACGATGTTTTCCTTCACCGTTTTGAGAGCAGTGGCGATGAAATAATGTACACAAAGTAATGCGCCTGCTTGGGTTTGAACTCACGACCTATTACTCGTAAGTCGCGGCCATTTCCACTGGGCCACCACTGCTCTAAACACTGTAAAATAATAGTTGGTACCATCTACGTTTACTAAACAGCTGTTTTCAGAGGACTGTATGTAACATCCCTTTTACACGCTACAGCTGATTGATACCGAGTAACTTGAACAGGCAAGGAACAGTGATGTTGTCAAATAAACTTAATTCAATTTATAGAAAAAAAAACAGATTATTTACCAAGTTATATTCCACTCAAAAATAACACGGGCCGACAAAATTTAACAAAAGTCCAGACGCAGAGACCAGGGGGGCGATTCTACTAATTTGCAAAGTTACACGTTCAATTGTGTTTTCACAACGGTTAGATTTCGATCGCAGGTCGATGATGTCCTATAAAGTCATTCTACTATTTGATAAGCACAAGGGAAACTAAACTTACGCCAAACCGCAACTGACTCGTTACGAGAACACACGAGTGGGCTTCCTGTGTTACCAACATGCCAAATAGTATGTTTTATTATTACCACAAAGAAAAAAGTTGAATCTAAAAATGTCACTAAACACGAATAAGTGGCAATAAAGGATTTTCTAATATAAAAAGATATCTTGACCATAATTATAGTTTTGTACTGATATTTTTTTGTTACAATAATACAACATTTTAACTTACTAGATAACAAAAATTCAGAAGAACGCTTCGTTCTACGTCCCTAACTAGCTAAAGCTACGAAATCAAACCCTTCGGTTATGCTAAAGACTCGAAGAGTATTTCTGTTAATCGTATTTTACTTAAAAATTCCTTTATTGAAGCGTTTTTAACGATGTTATGATTTTCTTTAGTATATATGTACCTATTTACAGATCGAGGTAGTAACCTAATCTGTTTTGATTTAAAAAAAATAATAATGACGGTCCAGGTGTTTAATCCCGTTTTTAAGTTCGCTTACTCTCGCATAAAGTGGTTAAAAATCTTCGTGAAACGGATTGAAGTTTTTGGTGGCTTGTCAGTTTGGCTAGTGATGTTACTACTACTAGTTATAAATCGTCAGGCACTGATTTTCTCCATTTATTTCAAGTTGAATCTAAAGTAGGTACCTCCCTTTAGGAAGGTTTCTAGCAGCTTTGTTAGTTAAAAACGAGACATTAAATAATAACTTAAAAGAAAATAATCATAGCAAAATTCAAAATGCGGCATCCAATCAATATTAGGGCTACAATCGACTCTTGCTGTTTGGGGAGAATTACACGTTATCAACTGACTAATACTTACAGAACAATGTAATGCATAATCACTCTTATTTAAAACATCCGTGATTCAGTATATCACATTACTTTGACAGTTTTTTACACGATATTATTAATATTGAATTATGAACTGGTGTAGTTGTTGAAGACTCCATGATACTTATCTAAACACGACTATAGCTTGGCAAAAAAGAGTCTGTCGTGGTAACCATTGGAACTAAAATATTTTTTTGGTGGCAGCACTGCTTTGTTTATCATCAACAAGTAGCTAATCCGTCATTGCGTTATGTTCATAATTGTATTTTACTTATTTCTAATTAACTATCAATTATTAATGCTTTTGAACATATAAAAAATGAATAAAACAATAAGGAGTAGTGGTGTGAGCTGTGATATACTAAGTTTTCGTAAGTTTGGCGGAATCTGAAGCGGAACAAATTTTGTCTCCGATTGACTATGTTTACGAAAGAACTGCCGACACGACAGGTATTTATCCAAGAAATTTATCTTTTATTCAATACCAGTCATTGTTTTTCCTTTCTCATACTAAGTTTTATCAGTATTATAAGTTTCAAGCGATTTTATTATTTTATTTACTAATAGATTATTGAGGTTATATTTTCTAGTTTGACAAATTGCGTGTACGTTAACTCTTGATGTTTGATACTTGAAATTGAAAAATGTACCTACATGGAATTAATATGATTGTCTTCATGTTTTTTTTCAAGGTGAATCTCACAGTACAATTAGAGAAATTGTTAATGAAGGTGAAAAAAATTAAGGATTTTTTCTACACCTGGAAGAACACCAAAACAGTTGGCGGAAGAAAGAATTAGACGATTTTGATCTGTGTGCAATTAGACAAAAAGTTCAACACTATAAAGAAACAGGCAAGTATTTTTTTTGTTCATGCCATTATCGCATACCACAGTAAAAAAAGTATAATTTATATTTATTATTTTTCAGGTGCCTATTCTACGTAATATATTACCTATAGTTTGAGGAGATGGGTTGTAATGGGAGCCGTAAATGTGTAAGAAAGATTTTCACACTATTTAGATTTCATAAATAAGAAATGTAAAACTGACACATCAGTGTTAATGGAAAAAATCTATCATAGCACCGAAAAGGAATACAAGAATGATGTTATGTCACGTTTTTCTTTTTAAATAAAATCTAACATTTTAGCGTGTTATTTCATTTTCATTGTCATGTGAATAGTGATAATGTTATGTACCCCACATAGACATACCTGACGCCTTCATTAGTCAACTGTTCAAGTTTATTCCATATTACCCGTACCTTTCGAATGCGACATGTTATAGGTACTCTCTGACTTCCGATTAGTTTCCGACAGTAAGCAGCTGTAAGTCACCTTGTCGACTATAAATTGTCAGCATTAACAGAATTCATTCAGCATCATTCATGTCCAATTTGATACAGGCATACCAACCATCGAATGGTTGTGAGTACCCTAGGTGGTGACCGCAAATGCGATTGCTGAACGTTATGTCTTGTGTATTGGGTTCAATCGGCAATCCCTGAGTGTAATTTAATTAATTTTTAAACTAAATAAGTTTTCACTATGTTATTATGATGGCAAAATCGCTCTTAGATAAAAGGTTATTCCAGCGAAATAATGCGCAATCTACTAAATACAATGAAAGTAAAAGACTGTGTGCCTATCAAGTCTTGAAATCTTGATTGATGAGAATTTCCGGGATCTCATGTTTGTGGATTAAAACAGTAAGTATCTTATCACTTTTAGTCCTAGTATACAAGGTGGCCATACCTGCTAAGCAGGCGCCCTCATTTTTTCCAGACTTTTTTGCCAAGCTATACATCGAGTGACAACGCGTGAGAAAATAAATAAATAAAATGATCACGAGCCTTAGTTACTCGAGTAACGAGTTAAACAAAATCGAATCGCATCACTACCTGACATAGCTTATTGAGAAGTGTCAACTGTCAACTGACAGCAACACTATTTACTCTAGTTCAAGTTCAGAGTTTTAATTGATTTATAATTGTAGCGGAGTACTGCCTCTAAGGTTATATCAGGGAAGATAAAGTATACGACTGCAGGTACGATTTGAGACACTATATTTTTATAATATGGCACACAAATACAATTATGGCTTAGGATTACTGAGATTAATTTAGATTGATCACAAAACATAGATTAGAGTAGATTACTTATTATATTGATAGAGATTGGGCAAGTCTTCTGTACTGCAGACCTTTTATTCAACAGGAAGTTACAACAGAGGTTTGTAGTCAGTCAAACATTGACACAGCGAGCAATGTTGCTATTATAAATAAATGTTGAGAATACCACATTTATTTAACAATAATAATACTCTTATTCCTCTTAACATACATATTATATAAGCAGCTTATAATGTTCCCCCTGCTGCGATACAGGCCTCCTCTCTGTGACTCTGTGAGAGGGAGTAGTTAATCCGTTTCTTTCTAATTGCACGAAATTGATATTTGTTTTCATGTGTGTACTTGTAGAATTATAATGAAAATAGAATCTTCAAGATGGTACAGCATTTAATGCAAAATAATGTGCTGTTAACTGTTCAGTAAGATTTCAACACAATGTGTGAAGATGTTGCCCGAGACTGTTCCAGATTTGAAATAACTTATGAATGTTTCCCTGTCTTCAGTAAAACCATTTAGATGCAGTTTGAGGAAAGTGTGTATTGATGATGCAAGAAGAATTTAAACTGTTTATTCAATATGGAAATCTGGATACAGGAATATTTACATTCCATGGCAATCTGCAAAACAAAAACATACTACCTATACCTGTTGACTCAGTGGGGAAAAAACATTATTTTGCAGTAGGTACCAGCACACCGATGAGAAAAATAATAATATTAGTTTGCCACTTCTAACATAAATATATATTTTTTCAGAAACATTACTTAGGTACACCCAAAAATCAATTTCTGACTTAAAAGTTGATCGTGATCGGTCAATTTTTTGGTAGGCAGACATTCTGTTGACTGTTGTGCACTTATAATGTTGAGCATGCAGTATTAATATATTATGTATTTCTATCTGGCACACGGTATCAACATGAGTGGTGAAACGACCCTACTATTTTAGATGAAATACTAAGTATCTACTTCTCAAGTGGTCTGACGTTAAAATTGATATACTTATAGTAATAAAAATGCTTTATTCCATTATTTGTTTTTTGATTTCATGAACCATTCCAATACTCAATACTTTATTGCATTTCACAATGTATATGCTTAGGTGGTAAACATTGGATTTAGTTACAATTGTGGGACCCTGTCGGGCACATCAAAAGAAATATAGTAGTAGGAGTAGGACTTATAATCTAACTTATTCTAAAATCAAATTAAATAAAAAACATGCTTTGGGCATTCTAACTGCATTTCAGGGATTTATCACTTAAATGTTTGCTAATGTTGGTGCATCTGTACTGTTTCCCCACATTATTATGCCGTAACTAAGCCATGCATAGACATAGGCGTAATATGTTACAAGGACAGTCTGTAAATTTGTGTTTTTTTAACTACCAAATATTCCATTATATCTATACTATATAATATTATAAAGCTGTAGAGTTGGTTTATTTGGTTAAACGCAGTAATCTCAGGAACGACTGATCCGAATCGAACAATTCTTTTTGTATTGGGTAGCCTATTTATTGAGGAAGGCTATAGGCTATATAACATTACGCTACAATCAAAAGGAGCGGAGCAGCAACAAAAAATGGACGAAAACTGACAGGCAATGCGGTGCAACGGGAAGGTTCAGAGGAGCAAAATTAGACACTGATGAAGTTGTGGACAGTAGCTAGTTTATTACTAAAACTCAAGAAATTAAAAGTTTTGACACTGCATATACATTGCGGCTGGTCTATCAGTGTTTGGTACGAACCAGGTACATAAAAAGCCGGTGCAAGTTGCGGTCCAAGATTGAGTCAATAGAGTTTCACGTAGTAACATACTGTAACTATGTTACCTTTTCCGTCATCAATACCGTAAAAACGAAGATTGAAGGGCATGTGTGGTCACTGATCTCGTCAATCAAAGCTCATAAGAGGTCTCTGGAGAATTGGTAATTTGGTATGTCGTAACGCACTGACGATCCGTAAGGGCCAAAGCATTACTGCATACTCTTGACGCAAAATTTCTTCCTCTTACCTTTCCAACGTCACCCACATGGGCAAGTTCAACGAAATCTGTATAAACATTATATTTTTAGGAAATAAAACTAAAGCAGTCCTAGATCGATGCGATAAAAGTTGCATTTTACTGACTTATGTTCAACCGCAAATTTTGACAGATGAAATGCCGAAATTCAGCTTTGATTCGATTATAGCGAGTGTCAAAATAATAGCAGAATGTGACTAAACGTCACGCTCATGTACGACTTTGTTAGCAGAATAGATTTTTACATTGTTTCGATCGATCGTTGGCGTCCACTAAAACGTAGCCGCAGTTGGATCGTTGTTCATTAGCAGAATGAGAAAACCCTTAAAAGTCGTGATCCAGTCGCGGTGCTATTGCGATTTTTGCACAAATTTGTTAGTAGAATCGGCCCCCAGACCTAACACACCCGAAGGATTTTGATGCGCTGAATCCGTGCTCAGAATTGCTCCCATACGTCTGGTTTTCGAGACATCCTAACCAAAAAAACTTTTTACACAAAAAAACAACCGACTTCCTTAAAAAAACACTACAAAGTCAAAAATAACTTTAATTTCGAAAGTCGGTGTCTTAGGCTCTGTATTTAAGGTTTTTGTCACCGACTTCCGAAATTAAAGTTATTTTTGACTTTATAGTGTTTTTTTTAAGGAAGTCGGTTGTTTTTTTGTGTAAAAAGTTTTTATTTTTTAACTTTTTAGTTGTGGTAGATACTCCGCACTAATCTAATCGCGTTATTCGTTCATTTGTCGCGCAAATACATAATGCAAATTTAAGACTTATATGGTTTTCACATGGACCCCATTGTCCAAATGGAACCAAATTAAAATGGGACCATTCGGGAAGCACCAGATTTCAAATAAAAAAAGAATCATCAAAATCAGTTAACCCAGTCAAAATTTATGAGGTAACAAACATAAAAAAAAAATAAAAAAAAATTACAGTCGAATTGATAATCTCCTCCTTTTTTTGAAGTCGGTTAAAAAGTGCAAAATACGTGATTTTTTTGTGGTTCGGTTAATACGCTAAAGTGCAAAATTTGAAATAGCGATATTTTGGTGAAAAAAAAAAGATATTTGCAAAAATCCAAATAGGCTTAAAAGGGGAAGGGTGGTAGGTACTTTCAATTGCCATACAACGTTTTTTCTTAATAATTTATTGCCTTCTGTCACGTAACCTCAAAAACTTCAAAACAACGCGTTTTTTGCATCTTAGGTTAGGATATCTCGAAAACCAGACGTATAGGAGCAATTATGAGCACGGATTCGGATTCAGCGCATCAAAATCCTTTGCGTACGATAGGTCTAGTCTCTGAGTTAAAAATTTGTAGACCTGTGTACTGTACTGATCCATCGGTTTGTAACTAAACTTCAACTATATCCGAAGACCCTGATTACTTATCTCTTTTGGAATCTGTACGAGTGAAACTTTCATAAATTTCGTACTGTAAAATCATCATCTGCCTAGCCTTTTCCCAACTATATGGGGGTCGGCTTCTAGTCTAACCGGATTCAGCCGAGTAACAGTATGGAGCGACTGCCTATCTGACCTCCACAACCCAGTTACTGGGTAATACGATACTCCTTGGTAAGAATGGTTGTCTGACTTTCGGGCATCTGACGACCCGTACCGACTGTCTAAGATGTACGAAAGACAACTGGGACCAACGGCTTAACATGCTTTACGACGCACGGAAGGGTTGGTATATAAAGATGGTCACCCATCCTCGGAACAACCGTGGCAAGCGTAGCTTAACCTGAAAGATCGACCCGTGCGGCTGTTATAACTTAACCACAAGCCCTTCAAAATTTTCAAACAAAATTTCATACTGTAAAATAATAAAGAGATTTGTGTCATTATCGTCCCTAATTGGTCGGTCGTTATTATCAGGATTACCGGCATTAACGCCGCACACCGCAAACCGCAGTCACCACCGGCGCGACCATCTACACCGCAGAAACCGCTGTAGTTTGATATATTATTGTTGTATTTTCGATTATTTCGATCCGTCATTATTTGTTGCAAACACTTCCCAACTTAACAGACGCGATGTAAATGCCATAATTTTGGAGCCCACTTTCTAAGTCCTTAAGAACGAAGTCAAAGTTAAAGCATTTATTTCAAACTAGCTTTTGCCCGCGGCTTCGCTCGCGGGGATGTCGGAAATTAACGCAGGAGGACGTACCTACTACCGCGGTAAGAATGTGTTAATCCACCTGGATTAACACATTCTTTAAACCATATATAGGTAATACCTGTTACCCGCGACTTCGTCCGCGTGATACATAACAAAAATGACAATGCCAGATCCTGCCCCACCCTTCACCACCGTACCGGAAATGTAACTTAATCAAAAATATCACAAGAAATGATGACCCTTTGTTGCTTAACTATTATTCTGTTACAGTTGCGGATAATAAGTTAACGATAAAAAGGAATTTAAAAACCCAAGACGTACCTATTTTCTGTTTTAATCGGGACCATCTGCGTTACTTAGTACGCACACACGTGGAACAAAAACAGTTATTTAATTTAAAAAATAATATCTATTAATTTACTATATACGGATTTTAATATGTATTTGGTTAAATTACACACAGTTAATGAAAATAATCTTTGTGAATACCTATATAATATTATTATGAATATATATTCTAATAAATGTTTCGCACTAGTAGGTTAAGGTGTAATGAAACGTCATTGACGCGCTAATGGTAATGTCAAAAAGTTAGTGGTGGGTCGTTGTCGAATTTTTGATGGACGGAACGCCACCGTTTTTCCGACGACGAAAACGGTTGCAGAAAACGGTTGTCGTCGCAACTGGTTTGAAGAGCCGTTCAATAAATAAAATCAATGCATTCTCGACCGTATTTTCTTAGCAGTAAAATAAAAAATTGCATCAAGTAATTCAAAGACTGGTTTGTGTAACGAAAACTATTTGGATCCAAGACGTAAAACCAGTGTCATCGTCGTAGTCGTTGCAGAACATAAAACGGTCTTTGGAACGAATTAAGGACGACTACGCGACGAGTGTGATAGTTGAATCAATGGGTTCTCAACCGTATTTTCTTAGCTGTAAAATAAATAATCGCATCTAGTAATTCGAAGACTGGTTTGAGCAACGAAGACAGTTTGGACCCAGGACGTAAAAACGGTTTCATCGTTGCAAAACATAAAACGGTCTTCGGAAACGGTTCGTTGTCGTAACAAACACTACAAAAAGTCATTCTTTGACTTTTTGACATTAGCTCTGTTCTGTTTGCCGTTGCATTAGTGTTTGTATTTTACGCTCCCTAATCTCAACGTGATCAATATTATTACTGTTACATTATCCCGACGACTTTTTCTCTTGTACATGGACTCGATCTCGCCTATTCGCCGACTTTTTACTATTTGCCACAGATTCTGATTATTGCTTCCATTTTGAACAATGCTCGAGTTGGGTAACGATGTCGAAGTGCATAAATGGTCATTTGTCATCGACAGGATGCTAAGATATGTTGTTGCAACTTGGAAATTGTTGTAACAGGTATGTAAATACTACGGTATTTATTGCTCGGGTTTTACCGTAGTGAAAAATCCTAAATAATAAGCATTGTAGATTTAAACAGACACAGCAAGTTCTAAAGGCATTTAGACATAATTTAGATATCTCTAATAAAGCAGCAATATAATGCTACATTTTTCATGCTTGTAAACAAACTTATTTTATGGGTCAAAGCTCTATAGAGTTTCTGGCATTGTCCTTTGTTCATTACTTTTATTTATTTTTCGTAAGATCATATTTTTTTTCTAAAATAAAAGTAGTTTAAGTTACTCCTTGTTACATCAGCTATCTGCCAGTGAAAGTCCCGTCAAAATCGGTCCAGCCATTTCAGAGATTAGCCGGAACAAACAGACAGACAGACAGACAAAAATTGTAAAAAAATTGTTTTGGTATATGTACCGTGTATACATCCATATACACTTAGTAAATAGTGGTTATCTTAATATTAAAAACAGACACTCGAATTTTATTTATTTATATAGATAGATAGACACATAAAAGGCACTTTTGAATGTCAAAATTAAAACAGAATATATTCTAATGGCCCATGGCAGAAACTACACCGTTACTCTTTTAAAAATGAGCAAAGATACGGGGCCCGAAGTAATTCGATACTTAGGCCGTGTATGCTGTAGACCATTTTCTATTTTATTAAGTACCTGATAGATACTTGGCTAGTGTTAGTAGGTATATGACAGAACAGTGTACCTACACTGTCATTTGTTCCAATATATTCAAAAGATACTGCAGGTTTCATTTCAATATTCATCTCCCCAGTGTGAAAACCACAGTGTAAAAATATTTAAAATGTTTGCCCAAACAAGGTACACTCACATTTCAGTTTAGCAACCGTTTGACAAACAAATTAATAGCATATCTACAGGCTATGGCCAGTTGAACTGTGCAATAAACTCCGCTGCGTTTGTGGTCTCACTGGAAATTCCCGCGCAAACTCATCTGTGAAGTGTACCATTTGAGTTACCGGGGGTTGCCCCGGTAACTCAAATGGTACACTGCTGCGCTGGGCGGTGCAAGCTACGAAAAAAAGGCAGATAATAAATATTAGTTTGTTTGTAGAACTATTAATAAGTAACAAAATGTAACGTTTGTTCTTTTGAAATGATAAGTTTGATTTATTTTTACAAAACTCTTGGAATGCGATCTGGTTAAGCTACTGTTGCCGCGTTTGGTCTATGGATGGGTGACCAAATTTACATACCAAACCCCTTCCATGCCTCAGAAAGCACATTAAGCCGTTGGTCTTGATTGTCAATCCATGATTTTTGACAGCCTTTATCGGTCGGTCATAAAAGCTCGAAAGTCTGACAAGCAGTCTTACCAAGGGATATCGTACTACCCAGTGACTTGGCTGTGGTCGTACGATAGGCAGTTGCAGCTTATAAATAAATGTATAGTTTAAAAACACTAGGAAAACACGCTTTTATAATTGCACGTAAAAACCAAAAACCTTATCGTGGTCAAAGTTCATTACAAGACCTTTGTAACAAGTCCAAACACGGCTATGATACGATATTCCATCATGGAATGCCAGTGCCTATATTCCGGCTTCATCATCAGACCTTGAAACCATTTAATCGTGGTCAAAGTTCATTACAAAACTTTTCTAACAAATTCAAACACAGCTATGATACAATGTTCCATCATGAAGTTCTAGTTCATATCTTCCGGCTCCATCATCAGATCAGTTCGACAGTACCATATTATTGTATTGTCATCAGAACTACATACAGCTGCCAACTTTCATGACGCTACGATCCTTGGAAGATGGTTAAATTAGTTACCTTAGATTCCATTACATAGTTAGTTACATACAGGTCGACCTAATAAAAGCGTGTTAAATACTGGTACTCACCTGCGTCTAGAATAGAAGCCGTCCCCAATATAGTAGAACAAAACTGGGTAGATGATGACTCGGCAATGTTTAGATAAATACGGGGCTACGGGGCTATGTAAAAACAAATGACAAATGAATTCATTACACATCTACACATTATAGAGTTCCGAATTCAAAATTTGAATAATTGTTCATCGGCTGCTTTCTTATTGGCCTATTCTAATAACTTTCAGTGATACCCACATTGAAGCAATTTTTTATCCTCCAACTCCTCTACTAGCTTTTTCTAGATGCACAATCGTTGGCTTACTGGGTTTTTCTTCAGGGATGTTAAGGAGCTCCGTAACCGTAACCGAAACTATCGGATATCCGATATAAAAATTTATCCATAACCGTAACCGAATCCGAAATAAAAGTAATAATATCGGATTTGTTATTACATTTTTATTTTAGGTAGATTAGATAAAACTCAATATATATTTATAATCATTTTTATTTTAAATAGCTGTAATAATTACTCAACACTGATTGTAATTCCTACCAAATGGTGACATATAAATAAAACCATTTTATTAGCTATTCATATTTTACTTTTGAAATTCCTTAAAAGTTTAATATCCGTAACCGATATTATCCGAAACTAACGGATAATCCGAAATAATTTCATATCCGTATCCGGTATAATAATCATTCCTAAATCCGTATCCAATCCGTATCCGAAATGTCATATCCATAACATCCCTATTTTTCTCAATATCCCGCAAACTATTCATCGTCAAAGCAACAATTGATGTCGCTTATTCATCATTTCAGCCGAAAAACGTCCACTGCTGCATATAGGCCCCAATCTGGGGGGCTAGCCATAATCGCCTCGCTGGGCAGGCGGGTTGGCGATCGCAATATTGTGGTATAGTGCATAGAGAGCGCTGCTGTTCATTCTCTAGTAATGCCCCCAGTCAACTCTTATGACACCCACGGGAAGAAATGGGATGGTGCTATTCTTTACGTCCGGCACCACACGTAACTCTCGCTAAATAAATATGTTAACATTTCTTTTATTTTTTTCTTTTCTCTCCCGCTTATCACATACACCGTAACACTAGAACGTCAACTCGGAGGACCCGAGTACTCTTCGTTAATTAGACTCCTGTGTAAATTTGTTCAACCGATTCCACTTAATAATGCCTGTTAGTTTTTTTTAAGTATTTAGGGGAGAAAAAAGTTGATAATATCGGGTCCAGAATAAGTTAGCCTTTTGTGAAACTTGTGGTTTGTGCTTATTTTATTACTTATCTCCGTAGAAGATGGCGGGAAGAGAAGGAAAAGCAAACGACGTATCTAGTGGTCCGCATCACTTCGCACATTCTACTTCACGACATCTATCCATACTAATATTATAAATGGGAAAGTGTGTATGGCGGTTTGTCCGTCTTTCACGGCAAAACGGAGCGACGAATTGACGTGATTTTTTAAGTGGAGATAGTTCAAGGGATGGAGAGTGACATAGGCTACTTTTTGTCTTTTTCTAATGCCCCACTTCCCTAAAGTGGGGGGTGGAACGCGCTAATCTCAGGAACTACTGGTTCTAATAGAAAAATTCTTTTTTAGTCGGGTAGCCTATTTTTTGAGGAAGGCTATAGGCTATATAACATCACGCTACGATGAAAAGGATCTGAGCAGCAACAAAAAAATGGACGAAAACTGGCAGGCTGCTATGCGACGGAAAGGGTCAGGGGAGTAAATATTTGACGCGGACAAAGTCGCGGGCAGAAGCTAGCAGTGGCGAAGGCACCATATAACACGATTCCTACCGGCTTGCCTTCGGGGATTCGCATTGGTAACTCTATCACTATTAAAAATACAATAGTATGTAAATAGTGGCTACTATTGTCAATAAATATAGTTACACTACGGGTATTTAATTCACCATAACATTCAAACAACAAAAAAGGTTATTTATACCTTTGTATTAGAACAAAAGAGAAATGTTCTAAATTAACCCGGCGCCAAAACGTCATAATCGGGAACCAAAAATTCATACAACAGCGATCCCGTAATGATGTCACTTTAGGTCACGTGGCACCGCTTGATATGTACGAGAGCAAGCCGCTGTACAACGGGTTATGACAGAGACAGGTATAGAAAAATGCGTCAGCGAGAACGAGATAGAGGAATATTGCATATTTTATTCGTTTTCATCTGTTCAATTTAATTGTATTTAATTCATTACATTCCTATATTAATTTTAGAATGATAGTAAGTATTCTTTATTGATGAGTCAGTAAGTTAAGGCCGACTTCGCTTCGGCATCTCTTTTAGAAAAATTTACGCCTCGCCGCTGGAAGCTAGTACTTTATATACTTAATATTATAAAGCTGAAGAGTTTGTTTGTTTCATTGAACGCGGTAATCTCGGGAACTCCTGGTCCAAATTGAAAAATTCTTTTTGTGTTGAGTAGCCTATTTATCGAGGAAGTCTAATAACATCACGCTTCAACTAAGAGGAGTGGAGCAGTAATGAAAAATGTTACAAAAACGGGGAAAATTGCACGGGTTGGCGATTCAACGCAACGGGGAGGGTCGGGGGAACAAGAAATTGAACGAGGACAAAGTCGCGGACAGAAGCTAGTTAATAATAATTAGTCATCTGCTCGACGTCCGTGTGTAACTCCAAGTATCCCGCTGAATATTTTTATTTTATTTTATTTTATTAGGGACAACAAACATGAATATCACCGTCACCACCTAAGCTGGACTGAAAAGTAAGTTATGCTTGTAATGAGGTGAAATGTTTATGACTATCTATGCATCGAAAATAAAGAAAGAAAATTTGTTTATTGGAACGTGTATAGGAATATCACAAACTAAACTAAACACGCTTTAAATATAAAAGCAAAGTAAAATGACAATCAATTCAGAAAGTGCAGTACAAGGCCAAACGCTGATAATGTCATCATGATGCTGCAACACTTTAAAATAAGTATATCAGCGTCGTCATTACATAGGTCCCACTGTGTTAACAAATATAGAAATAAAATAAAATAAAATCAAAACTGGGCATGTGTGACATCCATACTAATATTATAAATGGGAAAGTGTGTGTGTCTGTTTGTCCGTCTTTCACGGCAAAACGGAGCGACGAATTGATGTGATTTTTAAGTAGAGATAGTTGAAGGGATGGAGAGTGACATAGGCTATACTTTTTTTTTTCTTTTTTGGGTGGCAGGGGTGAACATAGAAATGCCGTGCTTTTCCCATGGACAGTTGTATGTAGCATGTTCGCGTGTGTCCAATGCCCAGAATCTTTACATTCTATCCCCAAATAGAAAGACATATAATGTCGTCTACCGTAGCGTATTAAAATAACATTCTGTTCCGAGTTCTCTTCTGTGTTCTAAATCAGGAGAGGGGAACCGTGTTACTCCGAATTTAACGCGAGCGAAGCCGCGGGCATAAGCTAGTAACATATAAAAATAAATCACATAGAAAATAGTGATTGTCAACAAAAATATAATCAAGCAACATTAAGAAGGAAAACAGTGTGAAAACTTTGATTAATGAGCAATTAGGCAAGTCTTAAGTAAGTGTGACAAGAGGTGTTTACATTGCAGTGAGTCGAATTAATGGAGGTTGCTTTTATTATTATCAACCATCTATATTATCTATCTATATTTATATCATAAATATATACAAATATATTATATAATATAGCTGATATTACATTTCCTCCCGTGGGTGTCGTAAAAGGCGTTTAACGGACTTACTAGAGAATGGGCAGCAGTATTCTCTATGCATTTTACGAGGATACTGCGATCGCCAACCCGCATTCCAAGCGTGGCGATTATGGTACCTCCTCCTCCTAAGAAAGGGGTATTTTCAGCAGCGGACCACTATATGCTGAATTCACATATTTAGCTGAAGAGTTTGTTTGAACGCGATAATATCTGAATCTGCCAGTCGAATCATAAAAATATGTTTTAGCATTTGATAGCGTGGCTATACGCTATGTAACATCATGCTAGAACCCTAGGGAGCCGAATAAAAAGAAAAAGGTCGGAAAGACGGTAAAAAATGATTAAATCTGCTGAATCTGATTTAATTTGTGATACTTTATGTATTTTGAAAACATGTATGTACTTTTATCATCATTTTAGCCAAAATACGTCCATCTTAAGCCTCCCCCATTTAGGGTATTGCCATAATCGCCATGCTTGGCAGGCGGTTTGGCAGTCGTAGCATGGTGGTAAAATGCATAGAAAACGTTGCTGCAAATCCTCTAGTAAATCGCTAAGTCGCCTTTTACGACACCCACGGGAAGAAATGCGATGGTGTTATTCTTTACGTACGGTACCACACGCAACAAATGTCCATTTATTATAAACGAATATTTTACTAATTTGTGTTATTTCCCAGAAAACCTCATTACAACTTCATTAGTAAAACTATTAGGGACATTATTATTTCACAAAACAGTTTAGAGTAGTGTATGAAATAATTGCATTAATTTCTGCAACTGAAGCGAACCTTCGTACTAATTGCGAGTGCTCATATTTTGTTTTATAACGTACAAATGAAAAAGATACTGCAGAGAAAATTATGTTTTAAAAGTGTTTGCAATTAAATGTGAAGTGAATCTTATTTAAAGTGTTAATTTATTCTGTTACATGTTTAACTTCTTAGATAGCACTGGTCTGGAATGAAATCCTCCTTTCAATAAAAATATGATCAATATATCAATATTAAGAGTTTGACATGCTGAATATAGATCTGCTTTTAATTTTTTTCTATCACGTAAACTTTTTTTTTGTAATAGTTTGAAAATACTGATTTTTTTTATTATCATTCTTGCGCTCACCCAACTTTATTCAGTTAACATCGTATTTGCACACAAAAAAATGGCGTGCACTGATAGAAAGAGAGAGAACGATGTTGTCAGATGACATTTTTATACGAATACATGCGTCTGCGCAGTTGTCGTTGTGACTCCGTGGCGCACAGTGCGTCAAAAAGTTGTACAGTGATTGTTCCTGATTTATACCGGATATTTTGGTATGTTTGGTGTTATGTTGATACATATGTAAGCACGTGTTATTTTATGCCTCGAAAAGTGTCATTATAAATCCCATTATTTGTTATTTAATATTTAAAGAATTATTGCTGAACTAAAATCGTAATTTGGCTGCAAAACAATATTAAATTAGTTCTAACTGTCAAGCTCGCAAACATGGCGTCATACCCACCTTAACTTTATAAAAGAGCATGCCGCCATCTTTTCGAGTTCAGTTTGTGTTCGACGTTTGTAGAGTGATCATCGCCCTTTACTGAGTAAGTTGAATATTTTGACATTTATTTTGGATGATATTTACTTGAATATTTATGTTGGAAAATGTTAAATTATGCTATTTTATAATGATACCTACTAATTATACAGTAGTACTTTGAATTAATCGAGTAAATAAAACAAAATATATATGAAATTGTCTTTTATTTTACAATTCAGAAGTGGGTTAGTAGCTCAATCTAAAATGTGTATTTTTTTTCTTTCTTTTTCGGTCGAGAAAAATGGATAAACATAGAGTGCTTGCCTCACCGATTTTGGGAAGTGATAAAGTGAAACCAATCGAAAGTGCAGATGACCATAGACACCATCGATCTCTGGACCAGCAATCACAAGATTTAAGACCGAGTTTGCAGCAGAAACGAGGTTACATGATGGCCGTGACTTGCCATCCACGAAGCAAGACTAGATCGCGCAGTCCTTTGCGCAGCAGCCCACAACGGAACAGCCAGTGGTGCTGCAGCTCGCAGCGGAACAGCCAGCTGCGCAGCAGCCCGCAGCAGTGCAGCCAGCGGCGCAGCAACTCGCAGCGGCGCAGCAACTCGCAGCGGCACAGCCAGCGGCGCAGCAGCCTGCAGCGGCACAGCAGCCCGCAGCGGCGCAGCAGCCTGCAGCGGCGCAGCAGCCCGCAGCGGCGCAGCAGCCTGCAGCGGCGCAGCAGCCCGCAGCGGCGCAGCAGCCTGCAGCGGCGCAGCAGCCCGCAGCGGCGAGGCAGCCCGCAGCGGCGCAGCCAGCGGCGCAGCAGTCCGCAGCAGCGCAGCCAGCGCCGCAGCAGCCCGCAGCAGTGCAGACAGCGGCGCAGCAGCCCGCAGCGGTGCAGCAGCCCGCAGCGACGCAGCCAGCGGCGCAGCAGCCCGCAGCGACGCAGCCAGCGGCGCAGCAGCCCGCAGCGGCGCAGCAGCCCGCAGCGGCGCAGCAGCCCGCAGCGGCGCAGCAGCCCGCAGCGGCGTAGCAGCCCGCAGCGGCGCAGCAGTCCACAGCGGCACAGCAGCACGCAACGGCACAGCCAGCGGCGCAGCAGCCCACAGCGGCGCAGCAGCTCACAGTGGCACAGCCAGCGACGCAGCAGCCTGCAGCGGCGCAGCAGCTCGCAGCGGCACAGCCAGCGGCGCAACAGCCCGCAGCGGCACAGCCAGCAGCACAGCAGCCCGCAGTGGCACAGCCAGTGGCGCAGCGGCTCGCAGCTGCATAGCCAGCGGCACAGCAGCCCACAACACGGCACGAATCGCAACGTGCAAAAGCTCCCAGCAACAATACAAGATACAGGTAACACTACTGCTTCTAACGGAGGCAGTGGTGATTTCAATATTTTAGTACAGGCATTGAGGTCTCTTGCCCCAGGTCAGGAAAACATTGGGTCGTTCAACAATACTATACCCGAGTTTGATCCTGCACGAAAAGAGCAAACGATGGGTATGTGGTTGCATAAAGTAAATGAGTGTGCTGCTATTTACTCATGGAGTGAAAAGCAGATAGTGCATTTTGCACTCCCTAAACTTCAAGGTATAGCTAAACGGTGGTATGAAGGATTACCGTCGGTGCTCTTTTCTTGGGACGAATGGCAGACGAAATTAATATCGGCTTTTCCCTCGGAAGAGAACTATGGTCAAATGTTAGCAGATATGTTGGCTAGGCGTGCACGTTACGGAGACTCCCTTGAAGATTATTTTTATGAAAAGATTACTCTTATTAACCGTTGTAGTATAAGTGGTAAACGAGCGGTAGAATGTGTTCTACATGGCATAGATGATCGCGCTGTTAGGTTAGGTGCCGAAGCGGCTCAGTATGAGGACTTGGATAAATTGCTCACATATTTAAGGAATTCAAGAAGTCTAAAACAAAATTCCGACCGCAAATCTAATATTAAAAATCAAACCGTAGCAAACTCATCGGATAATAAAGCAAAGAATCCAAGCGCCAAAGACAGAGTCCTTCGTTGCAATAATTGTAAACAGGAAGGTCATTTTGTAGGTCAATGTAATCAACCAATAAAAAGGTGTACTAAATGTATGAGAATTGGGCATGAGGCGGAAAACTGTTTTTCAAAAATAATACCGGCGCAAAAATCTGTTAATAAGGTAGATATCAATGGTACAACTTCAGATAAATATTTTAAAACTGTGCGTATTAATGACGTAGAAATTAATGCATTTGTTGATCTTGGAAGTGAATGCTCGATGCTTAAACAATCTGAATTACACAAATTACCGAATATACAAATAGAAACAAGGGATCTGCCTATACTCAGAGGGTTTGGTAACTCTGTTGTGCCTACATTGGGTAAAGTCAATACTCTCATTGAAATTGATGGGGTGAAAGCTGATGTCGAAATATTAATTGTCCCAGATTGCGTTATGCAGGTTCCGCTTATGATAGGCCAAACTTTTACTGAACAACCTCATGTGCTGATTCAGAAAACAAGTAACCATTTTGAAATTTTACAAAATCAGATAGATAAAATCCAATACCAAAAAGTAAACATTTTTAACCGTAAAACTGTTCAATTATTAGGTCTAACAATTGTAGAAGTCTATACAGAACCCAATTTCACTGGTGACCTTTACATTGAGGGAGGCTTGCGTAGTAAAAATAACTTTTTCTATTTTGTTCTAACGGGAATTTATCAATTTAACTGTGATGGTTACGGACAAATTGTTATTAATAGTCTAAATTCCGAGCCACTATGTTTAGAATCAGATGTTTTAATTGCAAGGGGTATCACTGCTAACCAAGAAAGTGAAAAAATCGTTCTGCATATTGCTCATTCTAAACAAGATCAACCAATGAGTCTAATCTGTACTTCAGACTTAAACATTTCTGATGAATTAAGCCAAACTGTTATTGATGACTTGCTTTCTTTGATAAATAACTATCGACATTGCTTTGCGTTTACACTTTCGGAGTTGGGGCGTTCCTCGGTTTGTGAAATGACCATTAATTTACACTGTGAAACACCTGTTGTCTATAGGCCTTATAGGTTGGCAATGAAAGAGAAGGAGATAGTCAGAGAAATGGTAGATGAACTAGTTCAAAACAATATAGTACGCCCTTCAGTTTCCCCTTTTGCTAGTCCTATTGTACTTGTTCGAAAAAAAACTGGCGGGTACCGCCTTTGCATTGATTATAGAGCTTTAAATAAAAATACTATTCGCGAAAATTACCCGATGCCACTTATAGATGATCAGATCGATACTTTAGCTGGCAACATGTACTTCACAGCTCTTGATTTGGCATCTGGTTACTATCAGATTTCTATTAGAGAACAGGATAGGCATAAAACAGGGTTCGTTACGCCAGAAGGCCATTTCGAATTTAATCGAATGCCTTTTGGTCTTGCAAACGCTCCAGCAACGTTCCAACGAATGATGCATCAGGTTCTAGGTAACTTACGTCATAAAGAGGCACTAGCTTACTTGGATGACATCATCATTCCATCTAAAACAATACAAGAGGGTATGAGACGGTTAGAATCGGTATTGATTTTACTATCAGAAGCAGGTCTGACTCTTAATTTGACAAAATGTGTGTTCTTTGGCCGTTCAGTAACTTACTTGGGGTTTAATATTTCAAGTGAGGGTATACAACCAGGGTCTGCGAAAATAGAGGCTGTTGAAAACTTTCCTGTACCGAAAGATCAACATAACGTAAGACAATTTTTAGGGCTAGCGAGCTTTTTCCGTCGGTTTGTGAAGGGGTTCTCAATTATTGCAAAGCCATTGACACAGTTACTCCGAAAAAATGCTGTTTGGGAATGGGGGCTTGATCAGCAAAACGCTTTTAATACCTTAAAATCAATCTTAGTTCAAAAACCGATATTAGCCCTATATGATTCGAAATCAATTACAGAATTGCACACCGATGCATGCAAAATAGGTATTGGTGGTATTCTGTTCCAAAAGAATGAACAGGATATCTTAAAACCCGTTGCTTATTTTAGCAGACAAACTAGCCCTGAGGAACAAAATTATTGCTCTTATGACTTAGAAACCCTGGCAGTGGTAGCCTCGTTACAGAAATTTCGGGTATATTTAGTAGGGATACATTTTAAGATTGTAACTGACTGTAACTCGTTAAGATCCACTTTCATGAAACGTGATATGATTCCCCGGGTAGCCAGATGGTGGACTCAAATGCAAGAATTTGATTTTGAAATCGAATACAAACTGGGATCTTCCATGTCTCATGTGGACGCTTTGAGTCGCAACCCATCCATCAGTAGTAATCTCTCAGAAAAAAATGTTAACTCTGTGACAGAAACAGATTGGCTGACAACAGTACAGAATTCGGATTCAGAACTTCAACGGATTATTGGTATTTTAAGTAGTTCTGAATTTAATGACGTTTTAGATATAAAAGAAAATTATAAATTTAAAAATGGAAAGCTTTTTAGAATCACGCCTGATGGAGATAGATGGGTTGTGCCAAAAGGCGTTCGGTGGCAGATTGTCAAACAAAATCATGACGATATCGGCCACTTCGCTTTGGATAAAACGTTAGAAAAATTAAAAGTCATTATTGGTTCCCGGATATGCGTACTTTTGTTACAAAATATGTATCGTCTTGTCTAGAGTGCGCATATAGTAAAACACCTGGTGGAAAAAAACCTGGCTTTTTGCATCCAATACATAAAGTAGACGTGCCGTTTGATACCATACACATGGACCATACGGGTCCATTTATACGTAGTAGTAGAGGTAATCTGTATATTCTCGTTTTAATTGACGCTTTTACAAAATATATTTATTTGAAAGCAGTGAAAAATACTAAATCAATCACCACTATTCGAGTTTTGCGCGAATTTATTAGTATATTTGGCGTTCCGAAAAGAATTATATCCGACCGAGGCACGTCTTTTACAAGTGATGTCTTTAAAAAGTTTGTACTAGATAAAGGCATTAAACATATATTAAATGCAGTTGCTACTCCACGGGCCAACGGTCAGGTGGAGAGATATAACAAAGTCATTGTTGATTCTCTAACAGCTAAATGTGTTGGCTCATCTGAAAGCAAATGGGAAGACCACCTGCCCGATGTCCAGTGGGGTATCAATAATACTTTCAACAAGGGGATCAATAAGACACCTGCAGAGGCTCTTTTTGGGATAAGGCCACAGGGCTTAAGTGATAGTAAGGTAATTTCTGCAATTGATGACGACACTACTTCGGTAAACAAAAGTCTCGAAGAAATTCGTGCTGAGATTTCATCTCATATTGAATCCACCCAAAAATCCCAAAAGAAAACTTTTGATAAGTCTCGCTGCAATCCTATTAAATATAATATTGGAGATTTAGTAAGGGTTGAACGGCAAATTCCCTCTACGGGTGGTAGTAAAAAGTTAATCCCTAAGTATCAGGGCCCCTATAAAATTAGTAATATTTTCGATCACGACCGTTATCAAGTGGAGGACACGCCGCTAACACGAAAAGGAAACAAAAAATACTCCAGTGTCATTGCTGTGGATAAGTTAAAACCATGGATTTGTTTTAATAGACCGCATGATGACGTCTTAAGCGAATAGTCTGATTACGGTAATTCTAATGAATTGATTTTCTTTTGTTATAGCTCTATATTCTGATTACGACCAATGGGGTCTATATTTTGATTATGACCAATGGGGTCCCTATATTGATTATGACCAATGGGGTCAATATTTTGATTATGACCAATGGGGTCAACACGTTAAGGCCAATGGGGTCTAAAATACAAGACCAATGGGGTCAAAAATACAAGACCAATGGGGTCACATCTATCTATAATGACCAATGGGGTCACATCTATTTATAAGGACCGATGGGGTCAAAACTAATTATAAGGACCAATGGGGTTAAATCTATTTATAAAGACCAATGGGGTCAAATTTATGAAGTTATTATGTCTGCGACTAATTTACACCATTGGGTCTATTTTTTTTTGTTTACATATGTTCTTATTATAATTAATTGTTTACTTATTATTGATTGCTTGATTTGCAGCTAAGTACGAGGACGTACTTACAATTTGCTTGGATGGCCGACTGTAAGCACGTGTTATTTTATGCCTCGAAAAGTGTCATTATAAATCCCATTATTTGTTATTTAATATTTAAAGAATTATTGCTGAACTAAAATCGTAATTTGGCTGCAAAACAATATTAAATTAGTTCTAACTGTCAAGCTCGCAAACATGGCGTCATACCCACCTTAACTTTATAAAAGAGCATGCCGCCATCTTTTCGAGTTCAGTTTGTGTTCGACGTTTGTAGAGTGATCATCGCCCTTTACTGAGTAAGTTGAATATTTTGACATTTATTTTGGATGATATTTACTTGAATATTTATGTTGGAAAATGTTAAATTATGCTATTTTATAATGATACCTACTAATTATACAGTAGTACTTTGAATTAATCGAGTAAATAAAACAAAATATATATGAAATTGTCTTTTATTTTACACATATAGTGAAAATGTATATGTATTCTCAACTACCGAGCCTAATAACCTCACATTTATAATTTTATTCTGATTTTATAGCAAATTTCATTTTGTTATAGGTAGGTACAAAATGCCAAGAACCTGTAAACATGCTCCCGATGTGTTTTGTTACGTTTGTGGTGAATTTACTATAAAATCGCAACGAGGTACATTATCTAGTGTTTTTAAATGTGCTTATCAGCGTTACTTTCGATTTAAAGTTGATGATACAGACAAAATTTGGCTCCAAAAAATTTGCTGCTTGCAAATTTGTTGTTTGCTTGGTTGCTGATCATTTCTTGGACTCTCAATTAGATTTCTTCCTGGAAAATCTTGAAGCAGTATCAGATGAGCATGGCGACAGGTTTCATCAAGATATTCAGCACATAGAGAGGCGCTACAACGGGAAATGGTCCAAAGCAATGCTCGCAGATTTTTGTTGGTCGATTTGTCGCGAAACTTCTATAGAAAATATGAAAAGGAAGAAAACTAAAAAGTGAAATATGATGAGCAGCTAGTAATAATATTGTCAATTACGTTTTAACGTTTTGTAAGGGTTTACATAGAACATTATCAAAGTTATTAAATTTATGATTAAAATTATTGACAAAAAAGAAGTTTTATTTTAAAATTACATTTAAAAAAATCCTTACGTGATAGAGAACTTAAACTACTATATTTTTATTCAGTATTATTGAATGTATAATAATTATACATAAATACTTGAAGGAGAGAAAAAAAAATTGTTTGCAGACCAGTGTAGTTTTTTTAGTACTGTACAGTTTGATAAGAACGTAAAAAGAAATTTAAACTATACTTTGAACCCCTTTTGTGTGTGCATTTCTATGCTTTTTAAATTCAAATACATGTATTACACTTACACATTATTAACAAACTTACTAGAAACTTGGCATGAGATTCACCAGAACCAACAGAAAACATAAAATAATGTAGATTTAACAGTGGGTCCCGGGTTTTATGGCAATAAGGTTGTGTTTTGTTTATCAGAATATTTTGAAAACAAAAAGATGTGTGTCTGGCATGCAGTGTTTTATTTGGAAATCGGTGGTTTTTTCTATTGAAATAAACTTAAAATTTTTACCTGCCCTACAAAAATTTGTATACCTTACTACCTAAGTAAACAACAATACCCTACTTAGGCCGAAATTTATTATAACATACACTAAGTCGAAAGAATACGTATTATTGAAGCTACCTAACTCTAAAAGTACAAATCAGAACTTTAACTAATTTATATGGAACCACTCTATAACTTTACCTTATAAAAGAAAAGAAGAAATTTCAAAATCAATTTATAAATGACGGAGTTTTGAAGTAACACACATTGACAACAAAAATACAACTTTATGGAAAACCTTTTCCCTTTTTTGTATTCTTTTAAAGAGACAAAGTATGGCTCTCGATATCAATACATTTTATGCCAAGAAGGCAAATATTACTTACTCTTAAGAATCTAAGCTACATAATCTACCATATAACATACCAAAACAAAACTTATTATCTACAGAATCCCAACAGTTCCAAGTATGCGCACAGAGTTCGGCTTCAAAGATTCTGGGATGTGCGACTTGGCTACCTACCAACTGTATGTTCCGCGTTATATATTATGTGCCCAGGTATATGAAATACTTGTGTCTTTGCCATAGTTTTGTGTAGTAAATAATGGGATGTGTGGTGGCTGAAATATATTATAGTGCGGCTGCAGGAATGCATTTGGGGACTGCTTTCTCCATTTCAAAGATGAGATAATATTTTCTATCAAGGTTTTAAGATTTGAAAGGGGATAAATTACAGTTACAGTTATACAGAAACTATGTTCAACTAGCTTTTGCCTGCGGCTTTACTCGCTTAGACGTACCGCCGGCATTAAAAATATCCTAACTTAGTATACCGGGTGACATTTTTTAACGTCTTGAATAAAAACCGGCCAAGTGCGAGTCGGACTCGCGCACCGAGGGTTCCGTACCGCAGCCGTTAGCTTTTTATTAAAAATATTTTTATTATATGATGTAACTAAAAATTTACGGTTTTCGCAATTTTTCCTTTATCTGTGCTATAAGACGTTGTTTTGTACCAAATTTCAAAATTCTAGATCGACTGGAAGTACCCTTTAGGTTTGATTCCCTTGCGAGTTTCAAAAATTTGCGGAAATTTGTGGCATTAACGGCTATATCTTTTGATTGCGTTAGCTTAGAAGTTTGATTTTATCACAGTTCCAAGGGACAGTAGACTTAAGTATAACATAACATCACGCCTTGTTTCCCCGAAGGGTTAAGGCAGAGGTGTACCTATAGTAGGTACACCCACATTTCGCCAGTTATGTTTAAGTCCCATGGAATAGGAGGCGAGCCTATTGCCATCAACCGGGCACAAATCCAGATTCCGTGCTGCTACTGAGAAATTCCAGATGGAAAAACTAATAACACTTTACCCGACCTGGGAATCGAACCCAGGACCTCATGCTCAGCAGTAGCGCTTGCTACCACTAGACCAACGAGGCAGTCATATGATCAGTCAAATGATTTCGTAGCGCGGTCCTACTCTTTGAAGCTGGCTGATAGGCGGCCTCATTGATCTTTCGCAGGCGCACGAGCCGCACACGCATCCCCGTCCGCACGCGTTCTGCGCTCTTTTATTTAGTCACCTACGATGAATCTGAAGGCCTTCCTGCCTTCTATTCTAGTTACACAACACATCATATGAAGGTCGAGGTGGTAAAAAATGTTATCCGGTATAATAGCCAAGGTCATAGTTTACCTGTGCGTCCAAATCCGTTCAGTGCGGTAGCTGAGAAATATGAGTTTTCGTGAGCTACTCTATTAACTTTACCAATTTTATATTTTACATCCAGGCCCAAAATTGTACGAAAGCGGTTCCGCTTACATAATTAAATATTATTTTAAGAATCCTGTTGATTCCGTATTTAAGTTGAATTTATATCACTCGACAGACTCACTATCACACCAAGCGCTAAAATCTATTCAATAAATACACTATTTGTTTACTTATCCTTTTGATATTACACCACAACAAAGTACTGCTTAGAACTCAAAGTAACTATCACCTTTCTTTATATAGTCTGTCCATAGTCGCAATAATCCTTTCTTTTACGCTCAAACAATTTTCAATCTCATGTCGGACAAAATCCGTACCTCCGACAAAGACCTCGCGAGATACTTTTGTGGGATAAAATGCATGTCGTCGCCCGGTGCAATACCGGCCCGGGTGTCTCGTAAAACCGGATGAATCCGGCTTTCACGGCCAGTAACCGAAGCTGGAGGATCACCGGTGTCTTTGAGCAGTCTATATTTTACGGTAGGTGTGGTAAGAATAGAATAAATCTAAATCTTTTGTGGAGTTGAAAAAGATGTCGCCTTTACGTGATTAGATGTAATTTCGTGAAAGGCAACTTCAGGTGTTGGTTTATAAGGATACGATGTATTTTGTCTATAATTCTTTAGTTGTCTCCTGTTAACAAAAAATATAGTTGAAATTATTAGGGTTCCGTAAAAAAAACGGAACCAATATAGGGTCAGTTCAATGTTCGTCTGTCTGTTTATCGGTCCGTCATAACACTTTTTCTCAGGAACGTGTGAAGCTACCTATCAAGGTGAAGTAGTATATATCAAATATGTAAGTCTTTTATCCGGTCCCTTGGAGCTATAACACAAAACAAAAAAAAAAAATTGTATGACTTACGAATATACATATGTACATTGTAAAGGATTCTCCTCTGTTTATTATAACTATAAATCCAGAAGGAAAAAAGTAAAACAAGTTTCTCAATATCTGTAATTAGTTCCTGGGTTTATGGGAATCTTAATAAAAGTTCTGGTATTTTGCAGCCAGTGAGCCATAGGAAAAATGAAAGGTATTTGTTCTGTAATCAGACATTCTTAGGTTCCAACGAGAACAAAATTATTACCGCACTTGTTCACCCTCTGGTCATTACGAATATCCTAACCCTTCTTTACCTTACACAATGAATTGACTATGCAGCCACGCACTTCACATTTGACAAACTCAACCCGAAACGGCCGTCACCCCCTAAAAGTTAATGAGAGCCGATATATCCGGTTATAACCAGTAAATGGTCGTGTGATGGCGGCTTCGGGAGATCATTATGTGACCTCCTGGGTACGTAATGTTAACAAATTGCCTGCAGCTTGGATAAATATGCATTTCAGTTTGTATTTAAGTAAATATGGGAGGTACAGCGGTCACGTTTTGGCCGCTAGCCAGGTTGATGTGGATTTTTTAAAGCGGTGGTGATAGGATTATAAATTTTATAAGCTCGGCTTTTTGGGTAATCTGCGAATGAATTTATTTCAATGTTCCGTGTTAGGTCTGTGACTTTTTTATGCCCTAGTGGTCCGGAAGTTGCCACTATTTATGGTAGTGCTTTATTAATTTATTGTGTTTCTGGTTCACGATTCGTCGTTTCTTTGTTGTTTGAGTAGGTACTATAATAAGGCCATTGGTGGTACAGTTATTTTTCGCCTCGATTTATGAGTTGTGAGGTCGTGAGTTAGAACTCAGGCAGGTATTTTAATTTGTGTATTTTATTTAATTTCCACTGTTCTTAAAAACAGTGAAGGAAAACATCGTGAGTAACTACAATTGTAAATTCGAAGATATGTGACATCCACCAACCCGCACTGGGCCCGCGTGGTGGATTATGGCCCACTCTCTCTGACAGAGAGGTGTATATCCTTTTAGCCCTATTGTACAGTAATTATTTTAACTTTACACTCTCTTCTGACAATGAATTGATCTAATGCAAACCATATCCAGTAGTGGAAAATTTCAACCTGAAAAATGAAGTGAAGAGAACTTGACTTGACTAGTCAAGAATGAAAAAAAAAAAAGAGATGAGAGATGATGTGAATCCCTAAAATCAGCCATATCTATACATCTGTACAAATAAATAATACTGAAGTGTCTGTTTGTAATTTCAAATTAACAGCTTTTCACTAAATGCATATGAAAGTAAATACGATACTTACACCAAAAAATCATTTTTTAAACTTTTGTCTGTCTGTCTGTCTGTCTATTTGTTCCGGCTAATCTCCGAAATGGCTGGACCGATTTTGACGGGACTTTTATTGGCAGGTAACTAATGTAATAAGGAGTAACTTAAGCTACTTTTATTTTAGAAACAATCTTTTATTTTGGAAAAATACCTCCGTTAATTTTCAACATCCACGCGGGCGAAGCCGCGGGCAAAAGCTAGTCATACATATTTTCACATTTATAATATTAGTAGTAAGTAGGATTATCTAGACATCTAGACTTATATAGATATTTATTTGTATAGATTGGGTGTTTGTTTCTCAATCACGCAAAAATGGCTGAATGGATCTGGTTTGAAAATGGCACATTTTTATTAGATTAACACATTTTTACCGCGGTCGTACGTCCTCTTGCGTCAATTTCCGACATCCACGCGGGTGAAGCCGCGGGCAAAAGCTAGTATGATTATAAGATTAATAATGTTAATGATTTACATACAGCAGTAACAGCTTTTACTATGAACAAATTTAATGAGTATAACACGAAGCTTCTGCCTTTTATTTAGTCACAAAAACGTTTTATTTCGAATCGTGAATTAAAAGCATAAAGAAATATTGCTATGTAGAGCGGTGTGATAAAATTTAAGAAACTCTAAAGTACTTTCTATTGCTTACATCTTGCGTCAAAAATGTCGAATTGGTGCTTAACAAGCACGTAATTTTTTTTCGAAAAAATGTGTTCGATATATTATCCGAAAAACGCCAAATACGTAAAGAGAAACCTAAGCCTTCCTACACCTATCTCTTTCACTCAGCCAGACCAAATCTATTGCATTAGTTGTGACCGGCTATTTAAAACCAAATTCGGTTTGGTATATTAGGGCAAATTGTAGGAAATAAATATTGCATATGGAGGATTGCTTACATAAAAAATACACTACCAGCATAGTTATTTTTATAATTGGGCTTAACATTTTGATATAATATTGCAACCCACCTTCTTCCATAGTACTGAAGACAATAATAATATATAGCATCGTAGACTCTATCAAACGAACAACAGTATGTGTAATATCGAAATGAATCGGTTTATCCGTTTTGGCGTTTCGATTTTATATGAAGTACTTTATAGAATAAACCTTTACCGCTCTCATAACCTTGCTGAAAGGATATCTTTTGACCGCACCGACACTATAACAGGAGAAGAAAAGCATAGAAAAACCACATTTGGAATGACGTAAAAAATGTATGAAAATGAACAGTGTTTCAATGTGGTTGTATTTTTTAAATGGTTCTTACATCAAAACTCCGTCATTTATAAGTAGATTTGAAAGTTCTGTATTAATATTTAAAAAAAATTGGTTGAAATGGTTTATCTAATGAGAGCGGTGCCATATAAATTTGGGCAAGTTCTAATTATTTTATTTTGAGTTGGCAACAACACTATATACGATTCCTCAGGTTAACATGTTAACTGCCATGGTTTTTTTTGGATGGGAAATTGTCAAATGACTTCTCCCGCTCTGGGGGGAGCGGGAGGGCGTGTCAGACTTTTACTGACTAAAATCCACCCGTGTTCCTTCAGTTGCCCATATGCCACGGCCACGGTAACTCTTTCGAACGAATCTCGCGACCCTGGCAGGGATCGGTCCTAGCAGACCCCTTCATTAATGCTGACATCTCTTTGAGGCGCGCGTGGAACACAACGCGCCGTCGACCCGAGGCTGGTCCTTACCGGGCGGCGAGCTACTCATTGCTCGCCGCCCGCAAGCTCGCGCCTACTTAGTGATATTTCACTTTAAATTGATTATTTATTCCATAAATACATTATTTATTCGAAAAACATGGCCATCAGGCAGCAACGACACGTTCAGATTTGGTATTTGTTGTCGGTCATATAGTCCGACAAGGCCTGAATGGCACCAAAAGTTCAGAGACATGGCAGTTTACGTGTTAAGCTCTGCTTACCCCGGTGGATCCATGGATGGGTGACCATCTTCACATATCAAAACTCCGCCATGCCTCGGAAAGCACGTGAAGCCATTGGTCCCTCAAAGATATGTCAGCAGCAGTGAAGGGGTCTACTAGGACCGATGCCTGCCGGGGTCGGGAGATTGTTCAAGCGAGATACCGTGACCCCGGCACACGGGCAACTGATGGAACACGGGTGGGTTTTAGTCAGTAAAAGTCTGACACGCCCTCCCGCTCCGCCCAAAGCGGGAGAAGTCATTTGATGATTTCCCATCCACGAAAAAAAAAAAAGCCATTGGTCTCAGCTGTCATTTCTTGATCTTTGACGGTTGTTACGGCTCGTCAGAAGCCCGAGGGTTTGACAACCAGTCTAACCAAGGGGTATCGTATTACCCAGTTACTGGGTTGTGGTGGTCAGATAGGCAGTCGCGCCATATAAAATGTTCATATTCAGCTGCATTCGGTTAGACTGGAAGCTGACTCCAACATAGTTTAGAAAAGGCTGGGCAGATGATGACGATGATAACTTCCTGTCACTCCTTTTTATTTAGCAAGTTAAAATAGATCTTCTGTAGGGTAGCAACCGCAGTCAAAAACTGAAAAATAAAAAAGCTATTACAAAAAAATACCATTGACTCCTTCTTCAATAAACTTTTTTTGTTTTCTTTTCTGTTCATCCCTATACAGAAAAGGTTTACGAGAAGTTATAGCATGTTGGTGTAAACTATATTTTTTCTAGATAGCCGGTTAGTAAACTGACTATCTAGAAGCAGCAGCACAAACATAAGGTAATACTAGGTTGAGAGTCAGCACTTTTTAGACGTCAAAATTACATAAGACAGTCCCCCAAAACGCCCACCCTCCACTACTTCCTACTGCTTTAGCTGGGAAGAAGAACTAGTGCAACAAACTCCCCAACAGCAAAGCTGTCTGTTTATTTAGAAGAACTTGATTTTATACATTAGCATGTTAGTAACTTACTTTAGGAAAAACAAAACAGTAAATTAAATTATTTGCCAGCTTTCAGCTAGCACACGCCAACATACTAACAAATCATTGAAAATTCTACTCAATCTGAAATCACTACATAGTATAAAACAAAAGTCGCTTCCCTCTGTCTGTCCTTATGTATGTTTAGATATTTATAACTACCCAACGGATTACGGTGCGGTTTTTTAATAGATAGAGTGATTTAAGAGGAAGGTTTATACGCGGGCAAAGCCGCTGGCAAAAGGTAGTAAATAATAAAAAACAAAAACATAAACAGAACTGAAAACCTAAATAAAAGCTTCCAGGTATAAAGGCGTGTTCGCTTACATATACAATGATACATTATGATGATATAGTTAACTTGAAGTAACAAACGTTAACCTCTAAGTCCCTGAGATACCACATTTGGTATGTAAACAATAGTTTTTTAATTGTGTCTGTGATTACGGTACTTGACCGGTTAAACTGGGACCTTCGCAGTTAAATAAAAAAGTTAATACTAATAAAAATAAAAAAACCATGGTTAGCATGACGAACAGTCGCCACAAGCAGCAATAAGAATGATGAAAGTATAATTTCCCTCTACTTCACTCGAAATCATGTCACCAGCTTCTCGTATTTTTCTCGCTAAAATAAGCCGATTTGGAAATATTCTCAGAAGAAAAACATCGCATCAGGTGCGGTGGAGCTGTAAACAAATTATGTGGAGAGACCTTGAAGCTTTGAAGGAAGGAGGATATTTTGGGAGACGGCAAATTATATTGACTTAACTTTGACGTATGGCGATGATGAGGTGTGATCTCAAGGATTTCGTTTTGAGTGGCGAGCTTTATTTCAGGCCAAAGTAAATATTGGTTACAATAGTCTTTATAAATTGGTTTGGTGTCTGTAAAATTCGTGATGGTAAATGTCACGGGTAACAACGGTGAAACTTCGACAAGAACGCCTGAACAAAACAAAATTATGTTTTGTGGAATTTATCCACACTTCCACACTATCCATACTATCCATACTTCCATACTAATATTATAAATGCAAAAGTAACTCTGTCTGTCTGTCTCGCTTTCCTGCTAAAACTACTGAACCGATTTAAATGAAATTTGGTACACAGATAGTTTAGAGCCTGAGAAAGGACATAGGCTACTTTTTATCTCGGTAGTATGTTCCCGCGGGATAATTTCCGACCTCCACGCGGGCGAAGCCGCTGGCAAAAGCTAGTCTATAATAACTTCACACCGGTTTGCCTTGTAGCACATTGAAATAGCAATATACAGTAGTTATATTCATTATCAATATCTGTATTATTAAAATTAAAATAGTTATTTAATACACACATGACAAAAAAGCGAAGTAAATTATTACTTCGCTTGATACCAATTGATGAATTATAAATTATTGTTGTACTACATGTGTGTGAGTGTGAAGTGTAAAGAGAAGAGAATTATTTTATATAGTCCTCCAGACCCTATTTCGGCCATGACGGCCAATCTCAATGGGGGCCTGCCATCAGCGCGGGAGATATTAAAGTGTACAAGTGTGTGTGCAGACACAGGGACACTCACTCTTCCCTCACTCTCTTAGTTTGATAGTACAGCAATCCGACACGACCAGAGAGAGATCCGGCGCAGGACCAACAGCTTTACGTGCTTTCTAGGGCACGGAGGTATCACACCCAACTTCCAAACTCCAGGAAAACCCAATAACACTTTGCCTGACCTGGGAATCGAACCCAGAACCAACAGGGCAGTTAGAGAATTATTTTACTACGAGTATGTACGTCGCATCGTTAATTTATCATCTATCAATATTTATATACAAAATACAAAAAAATACAAAAAAAATATTTTAAAAAGTCAGGTACAGTCTGTTACAATAAATATAAGTCACAGTGTAGGGTAAAATTTAAAGACAAAAAGTAACATAATTTGAATCTGGCGTCCTAGCTAGGTTATATAGTAACCTGTATTAAGGTTCGCCAGCCCAGGTTCCCATATGAGTACAAACAATTATTATAGTAGACTGCTATAGTACTATAAGGAGCAAACGAATTTAACTTTTAACTAAGGGTCAGTATAGTGTGTTTCGTGATGTAGGTATGGTGTGTGTGTGTGTGTGTGTGTGTGTATGTGTTTGGTAATGTAGGTGTGGTGTGTGTGTAAAGTAATAACGGAGTTTGAGTTTAAATACAGGGTTTTTTGAGAAGTCACTACGATTGAGAGGAGAGCAGATGTTCGGTGTCGTCGTAGTTCAATTTGGTTACTAAGTCCGTTATTTGTTTCTTGCCCATTTCATAGGTGGATTGATGTAAAGGGATTGTTTTGTTGATTCTGTTATATAAAAATGGCCCAAGGTAGTAAAAGAAACGTTTGGTGAAAGCAAAGCGTGTGAAGGGAACTTTACAAATTTCGTTCTTTCTCCTAAGTGACGATTGAGTTAATGTAAAAGGAGTTTGTGTGTGTTGTTTTAATAAAACTTTGAGAATAAATATTTGCCGGACCGTAAGGACTTTGCATTTTTTGTAAAGATCAAAGGTTGGGTAGAGCATTGGCCGAAAAGTGGCAACCTTAAGAATTGCTCTCTGAGCCACTTCCAGTGGTTTGAGTGTAGTTTTTGCTGCTCCACCCCAACTACTAATACAGTACGAAATGACTGACTGACACATGGCAAGATACACGCTGCGTATCACATAAGTACTGGCAATGTGTCTGAGTGTTTTAAAAATGTATATGAGCTTACGAACTCGAGCTGTGAGGTGTGTGATGTGTGCTTTGAAGTTCAGGTGCTTGTCTAGGATTATACCGAGGTATTTAGTTGTGTCAGTAAAGGAAATTGTCGGGCATTTGCAAAAGGCCAAATTGGATTGGCAGGTGTGAGCTTTAAGAGTAATTGGTGTCAATGGTCGTGTAGTTGAGTTTAGAGAAAATGTTATGAGTTTAGTTTTATTTGTGTTTAGCGTGAGTGAGTGAGAGATAAGCCGTCTATATATTAAATCAAATCCAGTTTGAGCAGTTGCTTTCAGTTTAGCCCAGGATTCATCATAAAAGGTAATTGCAGTGTCGTCGGCAAACGAGACAATGTTACCAGAATTCAGGTGCAAGTTGCAAAGGTCGTTTATGAACACCAGGAACAAAGTAGGGCCTAACACACTACCTTGAGGCACTCCAAACGAAATAGGCAGCTCGTCACTAAGGCAACCGTCGATTTTGACTATCTGCTTACGGCCCGAAAGATATGAATGAAAAAGCTGGAGTTGTTTACCACGTACGCCGAGACATTCTAGTTTAGATAAAAGGCAGGGAACTGGAACGGTGTCAAATGCCTTTGCAAGATCAATGAACACTGTGAGGCATTTTTTGCGATGATTTAGTTTATCAACTATTCCATTTATCAGTCTTAAGGCTGCGTCTGAAGTTTATATTTTCTTCCTGAACCCAAACTGGTTGGTTGACAATAGATGATTGCTTTCAAGGTAGGAGGTAAGTCTGTTATTGATAATTCTTTCAAAAATTTTGGGCATGGCTGGCAGCACCGCAATAGGGCGATAATTATTTTCAGAGGCACGGTCGCCCCCTTTAAAAATGGGATGAATAATGGCCTTTTTGAACGCAGATGGGAAGGTACCAGAGACGAGGCATAGGTTAATGATATGGCTAAGCACGGGTGCGAGGATAGCAGAGTACCTTTTTATAATGGTTGTAGAAATGCCATCAAAGCCCACTGCAGCATTGGATTTTAGAGATCCAATAATAGAAGCTACCTCATCCCGAGTTGTCTCCAAGAGAACGAAAGAACTCAAACTGTTGGTGGTATTAAACTGAGAATGGGACGGACAGCTATCCACATCTTTCGGAATACGATCAGCAAGATCTTTCCCTATATTAACAAAGAATGAATTAACATCGTTAAGAGATTGGGACGGGGTATCCGAGGAGTAAAGTAACTCCGTAGGAGGGTGAGTAATTTTAGTTGTGTTTGTGACACGCTTTACTGTATCCCATAACATTTTAGTGTTACGACCGGCTTTGGAAATTTCACTTGAATCGAACTGTCTTTTGACCTTTTTAAGAATCTTGTTGCAGAAATTTCTGTATCTTGTGTAGGTAGCTTTAAGGATTTCACTATCAGGAGACTGTTTGTATCTTTTGTGTAGAATGTCTCTGTTCCTAAACCCGTATTTCCATAACTACCATATGAAAGTACAAAATTCCTACAAAAGCTAACAGAACAACATTAACTATAGTTAACAGAACACGGCGGAAAGCGAACATTACTCATAATAAACTGTTACACACAAATTAAATTAAGCCATGGTTCACGTGTATTTTCACAGAAACTTTGTTAAGTGACTTTATTGTATTGTTTAACTTTTAATTGAAACAAATATATTGGCTATATCCTGTTATTTACTGACTTTGAAAACGTACGCTAAACTTGAAAATGAAATAAAATGAGTAAAACTTCTAGCTGTCCAAAAAACCAAAAACCAAACATACATTATGTTTGGTTTTCAAGCAACAGTTATTTGTTATACAAGAGTGCAAAGTTGCTTTTTAACCGCGTGCTTAATTTTGATGACCGAGCAAGCGAAGGATTCTAAAATTGAATCACGAGTGCAGCGAGTGATTCAAAAATTAGAATCCTGAGCGTTAGCGAGGGAATCAAAAGAGCACGAGGTGAAAAATCTTTGCACTCGAGTGCAACACGTAACTTTTCATCCCACCTCAGCGAGGAAATGACTAAATATGCAAAAAAAAGCATTTCAATCACAAGATACTTTTATTTCAGTTTAGGTATTAACATTTATTATGTACTACATTATGATAGGTAAGTATTACAGAATAATCTTTAAATTATTTCAAATGATACTTAGGTATAATTAAGAAAAATTGAAAGTAACGTTGCTACAGTTACTTAAGTCGAGTGTAATATTTTTGTTAGGTATACAGTACCTAACAAAAATATTACACTCGACTTAAGTTGTGTTGGCAATTTACTTTATCCTCTAGTGGATAAAAACAGCTTTTGCACTCAGGTATCGAAGGGCAAAAATACTTTTTCCGAGATGGGGGGATGAAAAATAATATTTACATTCATTAATACAAAGGGTTATTTTAAAGTAGCTAGCTCTGCAAAGGCGTTGAGTTTCGATATATAAACAAGATAAAATAACCTTATTTAACCTCCCTTTTCGCAGCCTCCTCCTGCGACACGACTGTTCCGTAGAAGTATACCACCGTGTCCCAGGACTACTCTCGGCCGACCATCGAGTCGAAAACGGCCTACTTCTGAGATGAGTGCACGGCGCGGCTCGTCCCCAGTGGCACACTCTGCCAACTCGAACAAGAGTCGGGGCGGAAATGGGTTGGGATGTCACGGCGGGCCTCGGCGGCCAGGACGCCGTTGCTGTTGAGCTTATTACTCTCATAGAAGAGGGTTGTAGCGTCATCGGTAATGGTAAGGTAGATATATGAAGGCGCAGCTGCCGCGATCAGGGGATTGATGTTCTTCACTGCAGAGACGAAGAAACGCTTGGAAAGGTGTTTCATGAACTGCTGGATGGTGGACAATCTGCGATCTAGGTGGAGATTCTCATTTAAAATTGAATTTGAAGGGTCTGTATCCTATAGATATGGTGGGGTTTAGCGTGTGCGAAGACGATGCACGCAAAACTCATGATGGGTCGTATGACTGCGGTGGAGCTACGCAATTTGCACCTAAGCGACAATTTGCTACGGGCGGTCAGAATGAAGTGGAGCCTATAGCTTAACCGGTGCGCGAACGAGCCGTCTTTATATGCTCCCTAAAGGTAAGGGCCACCCCCTTACCTTAAAGTATTACATATTAGTATTTGTACTAATTCTCTCAAGGGATCGGTTTACCATACTTAGTAATCAGATTGATATATAGATAATCAAGGTAACTCAAAAAGATTACCTATCGAAGTCAACAGGTTTTCCAAATCCCTTTAAAATTGAACAATCAATTCAATAAAAAGTCTTCTTCTAAAAAGCGTCTTCAGAAATAGGATTAAAATAACTTAAGCTCCATTGTTTGTTCCGAAGAATATTGAATTGTTTGCCTTTTCCGCCTCCAGAATACTTATTGTTTTCATTTCGACTCCGGAATGGTAGAAAACATATTTATTCCAGGTTATTTTTCACTTACGAACGAAAATAAGGTTTTGAGGGGTGTCAAAGTTAATTCGTTTTTGACTTTATTGGTTGAAGCTGGTGGTTTTTTGTGATGAATTGGCATACCATGTTCTGGCTGTTGGGTATGTCAAGATTAGGTGCATTAATATTCATAATTAACCTAAATTGTTCTCACAGCTGGGGTGCATGCTTCCTCTCGGTGAGAGGGAGTGGGCACTATACAACCACGCGGGCCGAGTGCGGATTGGTAGAGTCACGTGTCTTCAAACTTCTGGTTCTAGGACATGCCGGTTTCCTCACGATGTTTTCCTTCACCGTTTTGAAAGTAGTGGTGATGAAATCACAAAGTAAGGCGCCTGCCTGGGTTCAAACTCCCGACCTACAAACTCGTAAGATGCGGCCAATATCACTAGGTAACCACTGCTCCTGCTGTCATTAATATTACTAGTTCCTAATTGCTATCATAAGTGCTTAAAAACGTGACTGATGGATTTATGGTTTTCAAGAATTTGGACGGAAGAGATTTCATCGATGTCTTCCTAAGAATGATAGTGATTTATACTTTATTACGGTGATGTAAGAGTTACATTACAATGAATTGTTAATGGCTTTACATTTAAAAAAAAAAAAAACAATAAATGTGCTCCCTCTCTTAAGAGATGATGTCAAGAAAATGGCAGTAGCGTTCCTTTATTCGGCATACTCGCTTCTGCGACTTGAAATTTCGACCAACCCCTTTGCATCACGTGGCCTGCCCGCGCTTGTAGTGTTTTTTTGTTTAGCGTCTTTCCTGCGAATTTCCACAAAGGCTTTAATGAATTATACACTTAAACTTTTGTTATGAATCATTTTGCCCATTGGTGAAAACGTATGAAAATCTATTAGATTGATTTTGAGTTTGTCGTTCAGATAAGACGCGGTGGAGTGGACTTTGTTATAAGTACTAATCATTATTTGCCTCGCTTTTTCGCAACTATGGTGGGGTCGGCTTCCAGTCCAACAAGATGTAGCTGCATACCAATATTTTACACGGAGCGACTGCTTGTCTGACCTCCACAACCCAGTTACTGGGTAATACCTTTTGGTAAGGAGTGGTTGTCAGACTTTCGGGCTTCTGACAATGCGTAACGACTATCAACGATCCATAAATGACAAGTGGGACCAATGGCTTAGCGTGTTTCCCGAAGCACGGAGGGGTCGTGTTATGAAAAAGGTGGTCAATCCACGAACTAACCGCGGCAATCATGGCTTAACCTGATCGATCGATCCGTGCGGCTGTTATTACGTTGCCACAAGCAAATTGTTACAAGTACTATAAGTATCAACTGCCTCGTTGGTCTAGTGGTAGCAAGCGCTACTGCTGAGCATGAGGCCCTGGGTTCGATTCCCGGATCGGGCAAAATGTTATTGGGTTTTTCCATTTTGAATTTCCCAGTAGCAGCTCGGAGTCTGGATTTGTGCCCCGTTGATGTCAATAGGCTCGCCCCCTATTACATGGGACTTAAACATAACTGGCGAAATGTGGGTGTACTGTAGTACCTCTGCCTAACCCTTCGGGGAACGGGAGGATACGTCCGGGTGTTTCCATTGCGAGGATTGTCTGGAGGACACGGTGGAGCATACGGTGGAGGTGTGCCCAGCCTGGGCGGGGCACCGCCGTGTCCTCGTGGAGGCGATCGGCGGCGGCGACCTCTCGCGTCCGGCCCTGCTGCGAGCCATGGTACGGAGCGAGAGGGAATGGGAAGCCGTCACCTCCTTCTGCGAAGCAGTAATGCTCGCGAAGGAGGAGGCGGGGCGCGTGAGGGAGTGGCAGTCTCTGCGCCCTCACGTCCCTAGCCGCCGCAAGAGGAAACGCCCCGGGCGTCGGGAGTCAATAACGGACTCCCGGCCACCGTAGGCGCGAGCTTGCGGGTGGCGAGCAATGGGTAGCTCGCCGCCCGGTAAGGACCAAGCTCGGGTCGACGGCGCGCAGTGTTCCACGCGCGCCTCAAAGAGATGTCAGCAGCAGTGTAGGGGTCTACTAGGACCGATGCCTGCCGGGGTCGCGTGATTGTTCGAAAGAGATACCGTGACCCTGGCACATGGGCAACTGATGGAACACGGGTGGGTTTTAGTCAGTAAAAGTCTGACACGCCCTCCCGCTCCGCCCAGAGCGGGAGAAGTCATTTGATGATTTCCCATCCTGAAAAAAAAAAAACCCTTCGGGGAAAGAAGGCGTGGTATTATGTTACTATAAGTATCAGACTCTCAGAATCACCCAGGTAAATTAGCATTCTCATAGAAAGTGATACTAGCTATTAAATCAGACACGTCGGTCCGCTCACTCAATTATTCAACTGGCTATTGTGAAGTATATTCATAGACCTCGAGTCACTTCAATCAATGGCCAGTCATTAGGGGACGGTGGGAACGTACTCATATGTCAAAATCAATAACGTTAATGAGTAAAGGTAGAAGCTCTTTGTGAAATGGGAAAATACTGCTGCCGTGTTTGTGACTTCTAAGAGACATGTGACATCGAACAACCCGTGCTGGGCCCGCTTGGTGGATTATAGCTCATTCCCTCTCATATAGAGTATGTTAAGGTATGTTCTGATTTTGTAATGAGGAGTACGAGTATAAAAATAAATTATGTTTATTAAAGACTCCTTCAAACAGGCAAGACGCGACAGCGCGATGCGAATCAGGTATAACAATTTCTAAGAAAACTTCACAGTTATTGTTCTAGAAAAGGCTAACACTTTGCTCGACCTGGGAATCGAACCTAGGACCTCACATTCAGCTATAGCGTTTATGACTACTAGAGCAAGGAGGAAGAAAGGAGATAAACTAAAGAAAGAAACTAAAAAAGAAATGTATAAACTTTATAAAACTGTCGGTGTCAGATGGCCAGCCCATTATTTGGAGTACCTATTACAATAACCCTTATAAGTAGCTGTTGTGTTTTTTCTTCAAGAACATTATTATTGTAGATGTCAGATTACCGTTCCATCGGACATTACGAGTCAGGGAAGAGTGAGTGCTCGTGTGTCTGCGCACATATTTCTGCACTATAATATCTCCCGCGCCGATGGCTAGTCTCAGTGCTGACCGAGGCATACTTTTACCATTCTCGATGACTCTACAACCCTTCTCTCTTAGGAGAGTAGAAAACTCACTCGTCCTTCCGTCCTCGCCGCGGAGGCCCGCCGCGACGGCCCAATCCATGTCCGCCGCGATCCTTGCTCGAGCCAGTCTACGACGCTAAGCTTATATCTTTAAATTCACCCCTAAATAATAATCACTGCTTTCCACCCCATCCCTTGCTGCCGTCTACCAGCGATGCCCTAACCCGAGGTCCATATCGCACAGGGGGTGTCCTTAGCGAGTAGTCGCTGTTAAGTTTTTTAAGCGGATGGAGGCCTTATTTTGTTAAGGTAGCCACAAGCAAGTTCAGACAACCTCATAGGTTGACTTGCGAGATGTAATTCCAAAAATATAGCACGGGTAGTCTCAGTTGAGATTGGCCGCCTTGGTCGAAATACTGTCTAAAGGACTATATATAGCAGATACTTATATCTGTACAATCGCTTTGGAGAATTCCTGTAGAGAGTTTTAATTGTTAAATCGGGCTCCTTCGATGACTTCTCTCCTTTCCTTTGATTTTCCTTTTTCAACTAATAACTGCATGTGCACGGACTTATGGCAAAATAGCAGAGTTGGTTGGGGAACACTACTTTATTGTTCAGTGATTTACCGGAGGATTTAAAAACGTCTGATAGTTAGATACATACATGTTTCTTAAGCTCTGTTTTAAATAAGTAGGTTTACGAGTATCAACGTATTTAAAACAAAGCTTAAGAAACATGTATGTATCTTGTAACGTCACCAATACTTCAGCAGCAAATATGATATTATTGCTTAGATGTTAACACTTTGTGTCTCAATTTAAATTAACTGTTAAAACTATTTTTCTTCCCCCCATCTCGGAAAAAGTATTTTTGCCCTTCGATATCTGAGTGCAAAAGCCGTTTTTATCCGCTAGGGGATAAAGTAAATTGAATTTAGAACATCGTGTGCACTAAGTTTGTAAATTCAAAACATCATTAAACCTATTTACTTCTACCTCCATGGTGCCGAATTTATCATACAACCTTTTTCTTATTTGTTAAAAACTCAGACTCGGAACCTTATTGGTGTACTTTTTTTAATTCACTTTGCGCGCCCCATTTTCTTTTCACGTCACTAACAAAAATATTACACTCTACTTAGGCAGCTGTAGCAACTTTACTTTCAATTTTTCTTAATTATACCTGAGTATTATTTGAAATAATTTAAAGATAATTCTGTAATACTTACCTATCACAATGTAGTACCTAATAAATATTAATACCTAAACTGAAATAAAATATCTTGTGATTGTAAATGCTTTTTTTGCATTTAGTCATTTCCTCGCTGAGGTGGGATGAAAAGTTACGTGTTGCACTCGAGTGCAAAGATTTTTCACCTCGTGCTCTTTTGATTCCCTCGCTAATGCTCAGGATTCTAATTTTTGAATCACTCGCTGCACTCGTGATTCAATTTTAGAATTCTTCGCTTGCTCGGTCATCAAAATTGAGCACGCGGTTAAAAAGCAATTTTGCACTCTTGTATAACAAATAACTATTATTATCGTCGCAAAATGTCTTCAGATTCAGATTTATTTATTTGCATGAACATGATTAGATACTATAGATGGCATAATATGCTTGTTACAAAGTGACTGGTTGTGGCTCAACATACCGCACTCTGCATCTGATGATGATAATAATGTTCCCCCTGCTGGGACACAGGCTTAATCTTGGTGAGAGCGCGGGCTCAATGCGGGTTGGTAGGTGTCACATGTCTTCGAATTTTCGGTTCTAAGACATACCGGTTTCATCATCATTTTTGCATTATAAATGCCATATCTTTATCTATTAGTCCATCCATCGTTTTTGTAAGGAAGCGATGGAAGTAATATGAAATTAATTTATAAGAAAATACAGCATTCTTAAATAAAACTGTTCAAAGTTCGCGTTTTAAAGAATACATTCTCTAAAACTAAAAAAAATCTTATGTCAGGAGAATAATCATTATTAGCCTGCTATGTGCCTGATGGAATTTACTGCGATGACTAATATTGGTTGAGTTCAAAATAGAGACTAGAATAACATCCAATTATTTTTTAATCAGATTTTTTCTTCACCAGCCCGTATTTTCCCACTGCGGGGCAATAATCTACTTTCACCTCTCTCTGTGAAGACCTGTCAAGAATTTGTTTTTAGGATCACCAAAAACACCTAGGGAATTCAAAAAAAACTTCAACCATTACAGATTTTTCATTTATTTCAGTGATTACTGATTACATAATTAATAATAACATACGATACCTTACAGCTATTGATTCTAAAAAAATCATTTCCAATATCACCCTTACCTAGTTAATAACGGATAAATCCATTAAAAATTACAGTTTATTACTTCTTAATCTTAATAAAGTAAACGAAGGTAATTAAGTGAAACATTTAGATGTTTTAACGACTAATACGTCGGTGTTAAAATTGTATTATGACAGTTGATAGCATGATAGTCATTAATTTCAGGACCTCAGTCCTCGAAAATCTTTGGTTCGATAACATAGTGTAACAAAGAAATAAAACTATTACAAAAAAAACATAAAATAATTATAAGAGTACTCCCTTGAAAATTCCCCGACCCCGCTAACTAAGAGACCAAGGACAGAATTTGCCACTACATTTATATAAGTTCCCTTAACATCCACTAAATTTATTTTAAACAGTTTATTATTAATCTAAGGTTAAAATCTCTGAATTGCATTTTTTATTATATTGATTAACAAACAACTGTTGATTTTCTCGTTACTTAACTATAACACTACTTTACTTACTAAAGATTCTAACTTTTTAATAACTATTTTATGCCTAAAGGATAGTTGAACTTATGTGTGTAGAAAGATAAATAAAGTATACAATGGGAAGCAGAAATGGCCAGTGTAAATGACGACGTAATATGACAAGTACGTATAAAGAATTGACATAGGTTCCATAGACGATGACGCTGTAGAGAAAGCTGTGGTCTTTGAAGAAAACAATCCACGTGATATTATTGTCGGTGTTAGATTTGCAAAAGTGTATAATATGGTCGTGTGTCTAGTGACGAATCATCTAAATAAATCAAGAATCGTTTCACAGCCAGAATGATTTTCCATACACCGTGTCTAGATATGGTTGAGGAAGTAATTTTTAAATTTTAAAAGAGTTTTTTTATAAGTTTAAAGTTAGATTTAATTTATTTTTTTAATCTATAATTATCTACAGTGCGTAAGTTTAAATTTTCTATTTTAATCAAAAATTAGGATTTAATTCAATCCGTTTAATTGGAATGTTAGATAAGTAGCGCTACTCGTACTGAGTCCGACCAAAATTGTTCCGTTTCAAATTGAAATTTTTCACCAAACAATTTTGGGAACCAGTCGCAGAAATCTTAGATTACGAATTTAGAAGAATTTTATATGGAAACTACGTATCGCTTTATAAGTAAACTTTCAATGACTTAGGTAGAAATTCGTCGGTTTAATTTTGAATTATACTAAGCTAAATGAGTGCTAGATCTTTTGAATTGTATCTTGATAGTTTCAGTTTCAGCACCATGTGCTAAACTGAAATTATCAATAGACAAATTTAATATGATACAAGGTGTCGGGATGAAATCATATATGTTAGATAAAGGGAAACAAATAATAGATTTGCTTAGTAGCGATTATATTAAGAGACAGGAGAGTAGAAGACAGCTAACAGCTAGAAGCAACTAGGTCAATGGCACTGTGGAATGTACCGTGTTCATAAAAAATTATCCTAACCAGCTTAACAATAAGTTTCAAACAAGATTATGTTGCATTACTCTTAAATTTACATTTTTTTTTCATCTTCTCTACCTTTTTTTAATCGTTTAACTTTATTCTTCCTACATTCCCTTTATTGCCAATAGTTTAACATTTTCTAATCCGTGATTCAGCGAATATGTATTAAGTTGTGATTTGCGATTATCCCTATAGTTTAAATATTATATTTTTATTAAATACGAAGATTCGTGAGCTCAAAGAATCTTCACATTTAACCTTTTATTTTATCCTTAAACTTGTGGCAAAGTCTGTCTGTAACCTGTCGAAGTGACATTAGACACTTTGACTGGTTTTATAGAATCCATCCCAAATCCATACAAACAGATGAAAAAGGAAGTTGCTTATATTCGTATGGAACTGCATGGGTTCTTTAGAAAACATATTCTAAACAATTTTCAAGGTAATACTCGTCAAGTTTTATACAAATAAATTATATGTGGTTGTCAACGTTCAATTAAGATTAGCTTACACTTTCCACATTACAATTTCCTTTATCTCATTCATTTTAACTTTCCCATTAACCTCTACGGATATTATCGTGTCCGAACATTCTATTACTAGAAATACAAAATTTAACGTATTTACAACCATTTTTAAAACTTCATTTTTTAACAAAAACATTCATAAGTACATCCTTGCTTCGCGCACAGTCTAAATGTACATTCTTTACATTAGAATTATAAGGGACTAGATTCGTTTGGGAACAAAAACTACATAAACAAAATAATAATGAAATTAAAGTAACATCTCGACGTTTGGTTCTACTTTTGGTGGTTATTCTACATTTTTATATTGTCTGGCAGTAATCGCTTCACCATCTGCGTGCTGGATAGAATGCTGATCTCGTCGGTCAGAATGTACCAGACTCGGATCCATACTCTTAAACTGAATATTTTAGAATTTTGGTGATATTATTACTTATGTATAGTACGATTACATAATGATGCACTTCCCTTTTTCAGCCCAAGGGTTATTTTTCTTATCGGGAGCGTGTATGAGTGGGTCGTTTTTTTCATTCTCTTCCACGTACTCCCTCATCCTGTAACAAAAAGGGTTGGATTATTAGAAATGGAGGGAAAACTTACAATATTTTCTTTGGCAACATTATTTTTGACGATTCACGCGGGTTTCCTTTCAGATAGGTTAATACGGCTTTTACTTTGTTATCTTTGGGTAGAATTGATATTCTGATCGTATATTATCTTTATAAAGATAAGGGTGCGAAGTTGCAAAATAAATGGATTTTGCTGTTATAAGTTTCTTGTGTTCTTTACGTCCGGCATCTTATGGATCGTCAACATTTACCATATTAGATTTACTATAACCTAGGTTTCATACATTAACCTCACATGTTATGAAAAATACTTGTTGCTTACACAAGAGGTTTCTTATTTGCACAGCTATATGTCGCTTTTTTACCATAGATACGTCTCTAAGCTATCTTTTCATTTTAGCTTTCATTTCCATCATCTCCACAATCATCATTTGATTTTGCACAATGCATTCATCTCTCCTCTTTCTAAAATTATGTTCATCATTCTTCCACAACACTTGTCTTATGACATGATCATACTCTAACTAAACAAATATTCTCATTTTCTTATCAAAACAGTGTGAACACCAGAGCAGAGGTGATAATGGCAGTGACTTACGAGATGTGAGTTGTGGGTTCAAACCCAAGCAGACACTTCACCACTGCTCATAAAATGGTGAAGAAAAACATCGTGAGGTAACCGGCATGTCTTAAAACCATGTCAGAGCCAAACACCAGCAACCGAGCTGCGGGCCCGCGTGGTGGCCATATGGTCCAATTACTCTCACGAAATGAGGAGGTATGTGCACTAGCAGTGGGAACAATATGCTGATCAATACACACTAGATTCAAAACAGTTTGGAATATATCATTTATGTCTTGTGTTATAGTTGTTGCATTTCACGAACGTGTGTTGCTTTGCAGTTATTATAACAATAAAACTTTGTAGGAAAACTTATGATGAAATCGGCATATCCTAGAACCAAAAAATTCGAAGACATGTGACATCTACCAACCCGCACTGGCTCCGCGTTGTATATTACGGCCCTCTCCCTCGCACAAAGAGGAGGACTGTGTTTTAGCAGTGGGAACATTATAGGCTACTTTTGTATGTATGACCTTATGTTCAGTACTAGCGCTTGCGGCCTACAGCAACGAAGTAGTCCACACAGTTATAACATTTAAACTATACTAATACCAGTAACTATATTAAACTATCCCAATTTAAATTAGGACCCAAGTACTTCTATATATATCTCCCGTCTGCACCTTTATGAGTACTTGAGTTCAATTTTAGCTCCATAATGGAGCAAACTCTCAACGAAATCAATTAATACTAAAACTTTAATTAAAGGAATAGCGTCTGCGAAGTTTTCAATTGAGAATACACTTGGATTACATTCCGAGAGGAAGAGCTCGTGGAATGTGGATGGTTGTTATAAATAATGACTTTTGTGATATGCTTTGTTTATATGGAAGGTTTGGTTCAGTTGGTATTTTTGGATTATGTATGTTAATTGTACTTTTTATTGAGCAATGACCTATGAGGAGCTTTTGGTTAGTAAGTTAGTTTGGAGATATGAAGGGGGTATCCTTCGACCAGACGTGTGTCGTGTCTGTTGGGCAACTGCCCGACTATTGATATCGTAAACTCTACTTGCGCGATGCACAATTTTGCGTGAAAGCACGTCAAGCCTTTGTTGGTGCCGGCTGTCATTCACGGATCTTTGACATTCGTTACGGGTCGTCAGAAGCCCAAAAGTCCTCCAGTCAGCATTTCCAACAGATGTTGTATTAGCCAGTAAGTGGGTTAGACTGGAGCTCCATGTAAAATACTGGTATTCAGCTGTGGAAGCTGACCCAACATAGTTGGGAAAAATGTTAGGCAGATGAGATGGGTCTGCTCTTGAGTTCGATCTCTTCTGGCAGAGAGCGGTGGATGAGGTCTATGATGAAATGCGTGAGCCCAGAAGATGCCTGATTTACTCATGCTTTGAAGGCTGAAGTGTGGAAGGGGACACAGACGCTGGTAGAGAGTTCTACACTTTGGCCGTGTGTATAGGTATATCTTAATAAATGTGAATGCGAAGCGCTGAGTACGACTGGTCCGGATATCAAACAAATGTGTGGAACCATGCTTAACCACCTGAAGTACCGAAAGTCCTGTTTGTCAAACTATTGTGTGTTGAACATTTACCATGAAGACCATAAACTTATAAGAGGTCTATAGTCTTCATGGTATTTTTTAACCGACTTCAAAAAAGGAGGAAGTTATCAATTCGACTATATTTTTTTTTTAAATGTTTACCTCATAACTTTGACTGGGTGAACCGATTTTGATGATTCTTTTTTTATTTGAAAGCTGGTGCTTTCCGAATGGTTACATTTTAATTTGGTTGCATTCGGACAATGGGGTCCATGTGAAACCCATATAGGTAAGTCTTAAATTTGCACTAAGCATTTGCGCGACAATTGAATGAATAACGCGATTAGATTAGTGCGGAGTATCTACCATAGCTAAAAAGTTAAAAATAAAAAAAAATTACAAAAAAAAAACAACCGACTTCCTTAAAAAAAAACATTACAAAGTCAAAAATAACTTTAATTTCCGAAGTCGGTGGCAAAAAAACCTTAAATACAGATCCTAAGACAGCGACTTTCGAAATTAAAGTTATTTTTGACTTTGTAGTCATTTTTTTTTAAGGAAGTCGTTTTTTTTTGTAAAATGTTTCGTCTTTATCTATACGTAAAGAACTCTCTTATCTTATTTTTTGGCTTATTTATTTTCTTTTTTTCTCTTCTTCTTCTTTTCGTAATAACTTACGAGTGATCCCATAAAGGTTCCGTTTCTTTATTTTGACGTACAGAATCCTAAAAAATCAAATAAGAACAAAGAATAAGGAAAATTTCAGAGTACCGAATAAACACAATTATGATTTATTCATTCACTCAGCATTAAATAAATTTATGAGGCAGTAACGCCTTCATATAGACACTTTATAGACACGAAACGATTTAATTTGAGCGAGCGTAAAACAGTCGATTTTTCTTGGCGTTTATTTTAATGGGAGACCTGGTTTATCTTCTGTGTTTACTCGTTAAATGCGAATTTTTCACTTTTCTTGAAGTAAACGTGAGCAGTGGTGGCCTTGTGGTAACGGCCGCGACTTATGAGTTGTTCGTTGTAGGTTCGAACACAAACGGGCGCTCTACTTTGTGTAAATTGTTTCATCAACACTGCTCTCAAAACAGTGAAGGGAAACATCATGAAAAACTGGCAGGTTCTTGAACCAAAGATTCGAAGACATGTAACATCTACCAACTCGCATTGGGCCCACGTGGTGGATTATGGCCCACTTCCTCTCACTGAGGGGAAGCTTGTATCTCAGCAATGGGAAAGTTATAGGGTGCTGATGATAAAGCGTATCGAAATTCACTCATCGTCATCTAACTAACCTTTCCTTAATTATTATATCGATTCACAGTGTCGCCGGATGCTGTTGAATACCAGTTTTTTTACACGAAGCTACTGCCTGTCTGACTTCTACAGCCCAATTACTGGGTAACACGACACCCTTGATAAGACAGGTTTGCAGTCTTTGGGCTTCTGACTAACTGACTTTGCAAGCCACGTAGGGGTGCCGATATGTCACCCATCGATACGCACCAAACGCAGGAAGCGGGGATTCTTTCTCTACCGTCGATCAAATCGTTTTCGTGGGTCAATGATATCAGCTGTTATCATTTAGCTATGAGAGTGAACACTCCACAGCAAGCGTGTTAAAAAAATTGGCCCTTATCTGCAAATGAGCTTTGCCCTACTGGACAGTTAGAGACAATTTTTTTCTTGAAGTGAAACTTCTAATGCTACTTCCAACAAGGTTGCATTTTTCATGTACAGACCGACACCTTCTATTTATCAACCGACGAAAAAAAACGGAGGAGGTTATCAATTCGACGCATATTTTTTTTTTTTTTATGTATGACCACGCATAACTTTTTACATAGTGGTCCGATTGTGACAATTCTTCTTCTATTGGAAAGGGTATACTCCCAAGGTGGTTCCATATAAATTTAGAAAACAAAATCGAACCCTAAGGGTCGGAAAACAGGGGATGATTGATTGTTCACTCACTGATTGTAATGTATAAACACGCATAACTTTATACAGAGTAGTCCGATTTTGATAATTCTTTTTGTGTTGGATAGGGTATACCTTGCCAAGTATTATTACTACATTAAAAATTAAATCGCCGAAAAACTGAAAAGCATAAAATAATAAACCTTAAAATTTTGAGTCGGCGCTGAAAAATCAATGAACAAGGATCACTCAAAGCGCCGACTCATAATTTTAAGGTTTATTATTTTATGCTTTTCAGTTTTTCGGCGGTTTAATTTTTTGTTAAAAAGTTTTTATTTACTATTCGTATATTTGGGTCGGGTGATGATTGATGAAATATTTATACATATTTATGATGGCCACTCTGAAATAGAGACGTCTGGTGGAGTATTATTTAAGTGTCTTTATTTCAAGACTTGGGTTTGTCCGCGAATTCGTCTATGTGAAATTTCTTATACTTTCTATTCTACTACTACTAATACTCTCTTTCTATAGCATCGCATCGCCCGTCCGCGATATTACTTTGTTTTCTCTAAGGCTTATTCAGCTTCCACCTTAGGGTCATAGCGTAATGTTAAATAGTCTATTAGTAGTTCCTCAAGAATTGGACTATGAAACGCAAAAAAAAAATCAAAATGGTAGTTCTAGAGATTACCTCCGGCACACAAATGTATGTACAAACTAATTTTACAAATAATCTGATAACTGAACTCCTCCTAAACGGCTGGACCAATTTGAATGATTTTTTTTGTATGCGTTTGGGTGGCACCCGGGATGGTTTAGTTTCACTATTGGACCCGGTAAGTAGCGCTGCTATCGAGTTCTAGGAAACAGGACAACGTCTGTACGGTCAGCTAGTATGAGTATAGATTTGTCTCTCAGACTTATTTTAGAAAACTGAATATTACAAATACAGGATTTTTCAAATATGAGAACTTGAAAATAATAGAACCATATTAAAAAAGCGCACGGTAGCGACTTTCGCAAAACGGATGGAGATGCTTTTAGCTATTATGGTACGGAAAACACAAATATCTTCATCAATTAATAATGATCTTCAGCTCTTAGAGATTTTCCCATCACAACGAACTAAGCGTGAAATGAGATTATAACAAAACCAAGCTTCTCAATAATACAATTAACAAAAATCAAATAACAAAATCTACAACACAAATTATTCGCCTGTTAATCTCCAATCAGATGAACCAATAATACAGAAACAACGCCGATTACGCGAATATCTACTTAAAATTCGTACTATCCCTTAAAATTTTAATCGTTCCCGTAAATTCGATTAGCCGTGTCTGGTGGAGCAGTATTAATCCTTCGATGTACAGCGTGATTAGATTTTCTATCGTGCACCCGGACGGTAACATCCTGTACAGTTTTAATTTGTGAGTAGGAAATTGTTGCTACCCTTAATTGGCAATTTACGCTGGGTTTTCCGATATCTGTCAGGTTTTTTCTTGTGTGCAGGTCTAGGTAGAACGGAACACAATAAATCGGAACTTATCGAGTTAAACTGGTCTTTTTTTTTTTGGATGGGAAATCATCAAATGACGTCTCCCGCTCTTGGGTAGAGCGGGAGGGCGTGTTAGGCTTTTACTGACTAAAACCCACCCTTGTTCCTTCAGTTGCCCATGTGCCAGGGTCACGGTGTCTCTTTCCAATAATCTCGTGACCCTGGCAGGCATCGGTCCTAGCAGACCCCTTCAGTTTTGCTGACATCTCTTTGAGGCGTGCGTGGAACACTACGCGCCGTCGACCCGAGCCTGGTCCTTACCGGGCAGCGAGCTACCCATTGGTCGCCACCCGCAAGCTCAAGCCTACGGTGGCCGGGAGCCCGCTATTGAAGTTAAACTGGTCTAACAATTATAAGTGCTACTGCGGAGCACGAGGTCCTATGTTCTATTTCCAGCTCAGGGAAAGTGTTATTGGATTCTACTGTCAGGATGTTCTCAGTATCAACCGGAGTTTGGGATTGTTCTCGGTTAATGACATGGGTTCGCCCCCTATTTCAAGGGACTTTAACTTAACGAGTGAAATGTGGGTGTATAGGTATGACTCTGCTCAATCCTTCGGAGAAAGAAACCGTTATGTTTTAAGGTGTCGATAATTTTTATTTGATTTTATTACTAGTTAAGATGTTCCTTTGTTGATTTCAACAGTATGAAATTCAAATCAACTCTTGTTCTTAGATAATATAATTAAAGTCTGAGATTGCTTTGCTTTCTTGGCTTTAGCAGTCACTAATTTAATTCCTTTTACAACTAGCTAAAATGTTGCTTTACTTTTCTATTAGTCTTCTAAGCCTCTCAGGTATTTCACCTGTGATAAATTCATTATTCATTGTAATTTAGCTTCGTTATCTATCACTTAAGAAATTACGATTTAAAATGCAGTAGAATCGCTATGATGGCTTTCTACTAAAGAATTTAACGATTACGGAAATCAAAACAACATACTAAATCAATGCAAAACCCACCTGGAAAAATAACATAAAAAATACAATATTCTCTCAAAACCCGATACCTCCAATCCAATATCTCACAATTTGAATACATCTACATAAAATATACAAAAATGATATTTGTGAAAAACAATAATTTCGTACGGTGGACAGATCTTGTAATATCAATGTTTGGAGAGCTATCCTTGGGATGGAGATGGGGGGCTGATGAATAATTTATCCATGTCCACCCAAAGGAAGATAGGTACTTTATGATGTTATCTTTAATTATTTTCTTTTTTGGAATGGACGGAGCTGCAAACGTAGTTTAAGTAAAGTGTATAGCCATTTTCGGAGCCTTTTAGAGTTTCGTATCTAAAGGGTGCCAACGGAACTCTATTACTAAGCCTTCGTTGTCCGCCCGTCTGTCCATCAGCGTGCTGGTATATTATGAACCATAATAGGTAGAAGGTTGAAAAAAATAATAAGATAAAATTACATATTAAACGGGACCCCACGTCTTTTTATTGGGCTGTACCGCATAAACCCGAAATGTTCACAGTTGAATTGTACACAGAGTGTGTATTTCTACGTCGCTATGTCAATAAATATAAAAAAAATTAAAGGATTTAATGTTTTTACCAGAAGCATTCTTTTTTATAAATGAAAACATATGTCTACGAGTTAGACATATGTCTAACTCGTAGTTGGCCGGAGTTTTTGCTTTGTTTTAATGCTAAATTTACAACTACTGGATAAACAATAACAAACTACGTGCTCCCTTTCACCGGCTTCATAAGGCTCATAATTCTTTTGTTGGTCTTGGTATTACCTTTTATAACAAGCTTCCCTCTGCTTTACTAGATTTGCAGTTTAATGAGTTTAAAGCTAAAGTAAAATCCAAAATTTGTTCAAAGGCATATTATTCTATCAACGACTACTTAAACGATAAGAATAGTTGGTCGCTGTGATTAACTCAAGACAAACTCAAGACAATGTTTATGTTCTTTCAATCCAGAATTAGCTTTCCTACTGACAGTTTATATGGGTAGTTCATATAATTGTTTTTTATTTTTTTTTTTATTTAACAGATTTTGTTAATTAATTAATTTATTATTATTTTCTTTTAATTTCATTTATTGTGGACATAATCTACTCATTACAATGATTTTAAATGAGTTGTATTGCAACATGTAGTTAGCTAGCGACCTCGTCAGCTGTTCATAATATTCTTGCCTGACCAACCGACAGCAAGTTCGTCATGCTCCCTTAGATGTCACTGCTTGCGGTAGCGTCGGGGGTCGGGTTACCACCTTCCCTCAAATATGGCGAGGGGGGTAATGGCTGACCTTTGCGTTATGTTCGTGAACGGGTGCTGCTTGTGGTGACTGGTCGTCTTGCTGACCATGGTTTTTGTTATTTTTATTTGTATTAACTGTTATTTTATTCTACTCCGGAGGTGCTAGTTTAACTATTGTAACTTCAACTTAGCTATATGCATCAATGTATGTATATGGATCATTTTGCATCGTTGAACATGTAAGCGGGCACGCCCTTTATGCCTGGAGGCTTTATTTAGTTTTTAAGTTTTGTTTACGTTTTTGTTTTATTATTTCAGCTTGACTTTAGTTTTCAATTTTTTTGTTGGTATATTGGCGTGTGCTAGCTGACATATGGCGAATAATGTATGTTTTGTTTTATAATATTAATTACTTACACAATATTGTATAGAATCAAGTTCTTCTAACTTAACAGACAGCTGTGCTGCTGGGGAGTTTGTTCCGCCACTTCTTCTTCCCAGCTACAGCACTAGGAAGTGTCAAAGGGTGGGCGTTTTGGGGGGACTGTCTTTTGTAACTTTGATGTTCAAAAAGTGCTGACTCTCAGCCTAGTTTGAATAAATGACTTTTGATTTTGATTTTGAATGCACAATTTGAAATTGTGCCACCTGAACGCATCGTAATGAAGTTAATCGTCAACATTGTGTGTATATTGTGGTCCGTTCAAAAAAAGAGTTGACTCGATTTTTTTTCACAATTTGTAGCAAATTTTTTTAGGAAGCTACTTTCCACAATGACAAATAAGACTTTTTCAAACTGCTCATATCAAAGTCGCCACAGAATTACGAATGTAAATTAAACAGTGTATCCTAAACTAATAAAACACGGTGTCCATTTTATTTGTCCCGAATTTTCGTCCCACATTTTACTATGGCACTTAATTTAAGTCCAATTTAGCGGCCATTGTGTGCACACATGTAAATGAGCTAGCTCAAGCTGGTAAAAGGTACAGATTTAAAATTTAAATGAAGATTTATTACGAGGTAATTTATCATTAATGTTTTGTCGCTTTAATCCAATTTTGCGGGTAGTGGTTTTTGTCAGTTTTTGTATGGTTTTTGTGAGTAATTATTTTTTTGTAAATAAATAAATTATTTATATGTATGTTCCACCCCAGTCTGGATTTGAGTCCGGTCACTGGCAATACCCAAGTAGCACAGAACTGCATTATAAATGGTCACTTAAGGCCCACAGCGGTAATCTAAGCATTTATAAAGACTTATTAGTATTCACCTGTGCTGCAACACGAAAAAAACGTGGCCAACTATAATGCTTTTTTCTGTACAGTAATTCTATTAAGCACCACAAACACGGCACAAAGTCACTGTTATTGAGCGCTTAGTAGTGCAGTACCCTATTAGCTGTAAGTTTTCTGAATAATAGCCCACACGTGTACTATACAACCGTTGCATTTTAAGAGAGAACATATCACCCACTATAACATCATCAGTTACTTTGTGAAGTTATTTAAAAAAAAATTAATGCTTTATGCTGCATACAGATTCACTTTTCCCCTATTAGTCAGGTGTTTACCATACACTCGAATAACAGCATGTATCCAAGTGTCGGCATGCGCGAATGGAATATTGGACGCGACGGGTTCCGTATGTTATATTTATTAATAAATAAAATGAAATTAATTTATTTCAGACATAACCCATATTACAAAAATTAAGATAAAAGTAACAATGCTGCAGCAGAAAAGAATAAAATGTCAGTAACAAAATAAAAATATACGTCACATAGTTGAAATAAAATAAAATTTCAAATTTACGTCGGATTTAAATTAAAGTAACAATAAATAATAATTGCACATATGAACAACACAATACAAAAAAGCCTTTATAAATAGAGGTCAGTGTGTTTGATGACATTAGGCTGAGTAGGTACAAAAATGCCCTGCTACAAAAATCTTCTTATAACCTACCCATTTTCGGGACTAATATGGTTGCGACAAAATTAATATTGTTGTTTTATATGTTTCTGGTACTTACCTAAAAATGAAGAAAATTTATTAAGAGAAATCCAAGATTTTTTTTAAAGTAATAAATTAATACCTTTCGAGACTTTTTAAGTTAGGAAATACCGGTACAGCTAGCATCTAAAAAAAACAACGTAATTTTCTTTATGTTTATTTAATGTTCCCTTTTTAAAGTACAATTTAGGGTGTACCACCCTGGTCCAGGCCTTGAATTTTCATCTTTTTATAATTTCAAGGAGTACAAAAGTACTTCTCGGTGGCCACCATAGAATTTCCTTAGTTTTCCACTGTGCAGGAACGAATGTTAGATCGACAACACCTCTCTCTATAGTCTGAATTATTTTGAAAGTCTCGTTCTGTAAAAACAAGAAAAATATACTTATTATAATAGAAGTATCAGTTTCTTAATGACAACATTATCTATACAGTTTTTGAGGAAAAAAAAAAAGATACAATAACATATTAAATACCTAAACTTAACGTAACATAATGCTATTTCATGTGGAAGTAATTAAATTATTTGGCCAGAAAAATACATTATCTTTAGATAGGTACCGACTAATTTATAGGTATTTTGTCGCATATTGAATAAATCAATAACTTATGTATTATACATATAATTAAATTATAATCTCAGCTACTTAAATTACAATTTTAATCAAGTAATTATCGTCGAATAACAACTAAAAAAGGGAACAAAATGGCTTTAAAAGAACCACGGCGGAACCCTAAAAGCTTGGATCCATAAAGGTACTTATCTAGGTAACTGACGCAAATGTGAACCAATACTACTCTCCTGATCGATCCATGTCTGATTTGTATTTCACAAGTGCTAAACTATTTTACTCTTGGCTGAATTACAGGCCACATGTGAACACCCGTACAGACCTTAGCATTAAATTGAGATTAAAACTGTTCACTTGCCATCCGCCATATTCACTGCGTTACTTTGTATTATTATAAAATTTTATGTTTTAATTTTTGTTTATTTTAGAGGATATCAATTGTAAATATGGATTAAAAAATAATTACACGAAAACAGTTTTTTATTTTTGGTTACTTTGTACAAAAACGAACATATTAATTTTATTTTCATTCTAATTTTGTTGCTTTTCTTTTAGTATTTAGTGGTATTCCGAGGGCGCGTGAAAATTTTGAACTAAATATGTATGGTATTTGACAGTAAAGTTACCTTCCCAATAAGATTTCAAATATAATAGGAGGAAATCGATGTTTTACTTACCTTCAATTTTATGTATGTATATTCTCACAAATGGCACCTGAGATCTTGCACACAACGATACTCTTCATGTTTTACAATTTGACAGTTCATATCAAAGAAAAATAAATAATTTAATTTATTGCATTCCACAATTTCGCTCAGTGTGTAATTTCAACTGTATAAAAGTACACACAATGTACACATTCGTGTTCCTTGCTGTATAATAAGTAACACGTGCCTCATTAATCAGGCAATATGCAGCTCTTTAGGTGACTGTTACACACATAAATGCTACTATAATGTTGTTATAATGCAATTATTTGTCAATTGGATTTCTTATACAGCTATGTGCTGAATAATTTGTGCCCAAATTAGAGTTATATCCTCTGAGGATGCGCTGTCTACGCTATTATTCAGCAACTAATGGATCCACTGTGCACTGTTAAAATGCTGTTATACAGCACTTTTGTGCTACTTGGGATGGGCTCGCCCCGTATTATTCCCGTCATTTGGCAGAATGTGATTGTACTTACTAAAGATACACCTCTGCCATACCCTTCGGAGAACACGGTCGTGATGTTATGTAGGTCAATATAAAAATGAATATTGTTTTCTACAAAAAAAAATTACTCTGTTCAGGATAAGAGTAAATCCACACTATTATATTTATCCATACTTCCATACTATACTTACTATACTAATATTATAAATGCAAAAGTAACTCTGTCTGTCTGTCTGTCTCGCTTTCCTGCTAAAAGTACTGAACTAATTTAAATGAAATTTGGTACACAGATAGTTTAGAGCCTGAGAAAGGACATAGGCTACTTTTTATCCCGGTAGTATGTTCCCGCGGGATAATTTCCGACCTCCACGCGGGCGAAGCCGCTGGCAATATATTATATATTTATATATTATATATTTATATATAATATTATAAATGCAAAAGTAACTCTGTCTGTCTGTCTGTCTGTCTCTCTGTCTGTCTCTCTGTCTGTCTGTCTCGCTTTCCTGCTAAAACTACTGAACCTATTTAAATGAAATTTGGTACACAGATAGTTTAGAGCCTGAGAAAGGACATAGGCTACTTTATTATCCCGGTAGTATGTTCCCGCGGGATAATTTCCGACCTCCACGCAGGCAAAGCCGCTGGCAAAAGCTTGTAAAACATAAATTAGAGAAGGAGAGACATATTGCAAATAATAATTTGGCATTTACTCGTATGAGTCATATAGGTAAGCTGCTTGTTTAAAGGACATTGTAATACAATAAAATCATGATCTATGTCACTAGAAAATAATCTCATTTGTTATTATCATAATGTAGAGGGTATCAGCATATCGATATAATTTCAGTATTTTCAGGTCAACGCTGGATTAAGGAGGAAATAGAAGTGCAAAAATGTATGTATCATATTGCACCTAAAATATTAATTCTGCATGACTTTATCAGATAATCAATACCGATACGGTATTGATTGTCAAGAACAATATGGTATTGATTGTCCATCAACTAATGAAAATATTACATTAGTCAATTAGCCTGAAAGCTAATGCATTATCAGCATTACAGAATATGGGACACCATAGAATGCAGGTATCGATAATGTTTCTAATCAATTACATGGGAAAATATTATCCATTGCTGGGAAAATTATAAGAAAACTGTTTAGTTGTGGCCTAAGTAGCGGGACATCTAGTAATTTTTCTGGTATACAATATGCATAAAAGGTAGTCCTAATTATGAATCTACTCAAAAACGACTTGATACTTATACGTATAATATTTTGTTAGTGCATAATACACAGATGTATAGTAGGAAACAATAAGATCAAAAACGAAAATCCGTCTACTGAAAAATTGCGCTGTGGAAAGAATGATATAAAAAAAACATTGCCGTACAGATCAAAATAGGGTTGGTTGCGCATGACTTATGTCTTCTAGAGGACCATTTAGTCAATTTAATGTGACGTCACATAACCTACCAGAAGATACGTCTTATTCCAACGTTATTCATTTGTCAAATTATGATAAGAAGTTTTGAGGAAATGACGAACTTACGCACATACCGGTTGAAATCATTATCCTCCTTTTTATTTCGCCGTATTCGGGTGAAAATAGAAACAGTTTAGGGCCACAGTACTCGGCTCTGATCGACCAATAAACAATTAGTACCTATCTAGTGCAACCCTCAAAAATGCCTACAAATTATCCATATTCCATTAATAACATTAAGTACTCGTATGACAGTCGTTACCTGTACTACGAAGCCTGAAAAGTCCTCACAACGATAGGAGGTATTAGGTCAGAGTACCAATCCGCACTAATTGGATTGCAGAGGTAACAGAGAATGTCCAGTGTCACTCCGTACGGCCGCAACTTGTTGGACTGAATGCCGGATAGAGGTGTAGGGTTGGACGGGAATGATTTATTGATAGTCGATAAAAATGTCGATAGTGATCGACTTTCGAATGTTTTATTTCAATTTGATTACGTGGAGATAGAGAAGGGTTATAAAGCATGGCGTGTAAAATAGAAATGGAAAGTTCGTTCTGAAAATTAATCCTACAAATTTAAATGAGGAAGTTTGGATGTTTGATACTCAATTACGCAAAAACAGCTGAACAGATCTGTATGTTAGTTAGGGCACAGGTAGTTTATAGCGTGCATTAACACATAGGATACTTTTTATTCCGGAAGCCATAATCTCATGGGATAATTGGCATAATAATTCAGTTAATAATAATAAAATAGCATGTAAGTTATGCAAAAATACATTACATTTACATTTCTTCATTTACGACAATTATTACGCTATCCTTTTAGCTAAATGTACTAGTATTATAAGTATACCTCTGTTTATCCCCTTGTGGAATACAGGCGAGATGTTATGTGTATGGATTTAAAACATAACTTTATGTACTACTAAATAATGAAATTAATACTTAATCATGCTTTAAATCATACGTTTTCTTGTAAAAATATTGTTATTATGTCTACTGTTTCAAACCATCAATAATTCTAACAGGGTAACATTAAATTCGCTAGCGAAACTCCACATGCACTGGATAACAAAACATGACAAAATAAAAATAAAATGTTTCTTTTGGGTCGACGAACGATACACGATGCTGGTTTTGTTTCTTAAAGTATGAATTGAGATTAAGGGTTTTTTTTTTGGTTCACAGTGTTCATATATCGATCGATACTTCTCACGTCTACAAGTTTACACAAAAAACAGATTTATCTATTCGCCACAGTGTCTGCGGTAAATGACCCCCAAAACAAACCTCATCAAATTAATTCCTTTTTAACACGCTTTTATTAGCTTCATTCGTATGTTGGTATGTAGCGAAAACTTTGAACATGATTTTGACCCCTTAAAAACGTCGGATTAACTTGAAATTTGGCATACTTTTCAAGGACTGATGACAATATAATACTTTTATAAAGTTGTGCCATTATTCTCGCCCGGGTTAGCAGGATAGCAAAAAACTGTCTGTGAAAACTACGATGACATACGTCACAAACTACGCTGACATAGGGCTTAAAATTCGAAACACCCTAAAAATAGAAAATAAATAATAGTTTATATCAATTAAAAAAAACCTCAAAAACACCCCACGCTTTTTTCCATTATTTTCAAGTTTTTTAGGTTTTGTTTAGAAAAGTGTTTCTTTTTTTTAATTAGGTACATTTTGATATCCGTCAAGCCTGCGAAGTTTCGCTAGCCTATTTAATTTGACCCTGTATATACAGTCAGCTCCTAGCAGTGAGCGTGAGTGCGCGTGCGCACCGAGCCGCGAGTGTGAAAGAGTCGAGCGATCGTTGAGCTTGTAATGTGACTATGGCGGGTAACACTGTGAAGTGTAATAATTGCAATGTTGTGATTAACGAGGTGCTCGCTTTTATCCAAAACAAAGCGGCAATCATGGATGAAGACAGCATGATACGGCTGTGTGTAACAGCTTTTTCTAAGGAGGAAATAACGCTTGCTAAAAAGCTTTTGTTCGAGTCTGTTGATACTTCTACAAGAAAAATTAACAGAAGGAAGGAAGGTAAAAGTCAAAGAGATGTTGAGGATATTATTGCATTGATAAAGGAGACAGATCCTGAATTGCTGCCAGTTTTTGTTGCGAGGTACCTGCATAAACTTCCTCCAGTCACGTTCGACCATCTGGACGCTACAAGGCTTTTAAGAGATTTAATTAAACTGCAAGAGGATGTGGAGATAATTAAGGAAAAATATGTCACTATGGATGATCTGCACAGCATGAAATCATCGAGTAATCATCGTTATAGAAACATTAATGTTAATCGCAGAAGGGGTGCATATCTACGGGACAATTCTTTTGAATGTGACAGCGGTCCGATTGGCCTGTTGACGCATAACACATCGGAGAGGTCATCGAACGCTGTGAGTGACAAGTGTGCGAAAGGTGTGAGCGAGACGCTTAACGATACCATTATAAATGTTAGTGTCGTCTCACCGCCGCCGGCGCCGGCGCAAGTAATTGTGGATAGTTCCAGTAATGACGAGTGTGGGGAGGCCAGCACCGCGGTTTCGACACAAGCGGTCGTTGATGTGACAGAGACGACGACTCCAAAGAGGGCGTTAGGAAGAGATGGAGCGATGAGGCCTACGGCGGAACCAAATATCGAGTCTTCTGGCGGTAGTGAACGAAAATTATTAGTGTCAGATGTGTTAAAAAAAGGCGGTGACTGGAAAAATGAGTTGCCAACTGACGGTTGGGTTAAAGTGCAGCGTAAAAAGTTGCGCAATCGTTTTATTGGGTTGAAAGGGAAGGCAGATAACTCGCCTCAGTGTTCTTTTAAAGCGGCGGATGTCAGTGTTCCTTTTTATATTTATAACGTAAATGTTGAAACGAAGATGGTAGATATTGTGTCGTATATTAAAAATAGGACCAATGTTGAGGTTTCATTGCAAAAAATGGATATGAAAAGGAACAAAGGCTACGCGGCTTATAGGTTCTTTATTCCGAAACGAGACTTAAATGTTTTTATGGATGAAAACTTATGGCCTACAGGTGTATCTTTCCGTAGGTTTGTATATCATGGTGGTACATCCGAGCGGAGTCACAGTGATTTGCGGCCAACCGTCCGTGTGAATAAAAATATAGCTTGTTAATGGATAATTTAAATTATAAATCTAATGTTAATGTATGTGGTAATTTTGTGAGTTACAATTGTAAGTCTTTGAAAAGGTCGACTGTATGTATACAAGAGTTGTGTAAAACTGCGGATGTCATTGCGTTACAGGAGACATGGTTGTTACCAAGTGAAGTTTCTTTACTTGGTAATATCGATGTAAATTTTGGTTTTTTCGGTAAATCAGCGGTGGATGTGTCGGCTGGTATATTGAGAGGTAGGCCCTATGGAGGCACAGCGATTTTGTGGAGGAAGTCTGTATTTACATCTGTTACGGTTATACCTTGTATGAGTGATCGCTTAGCGGCTGTTAAAATGACTTGCGCTGACCGAACTTTGTTATTGTTTAGTGTGTATATGCCGACGGATTCACATAATAACTTAAACGAGTTCTGTGAGTGCTTAGGTGAAATAGCGGCTATTGTTGAAAGTGTAAATGTAGAATATGTTTATATCTTAGGGGATTTTAATGCTCACCCTGGTGAATTATTTAATAGGGAATTACTGAGTTTTTGTGTGGAACAGAGTTGGATTTGTGCCGACTATGAGAAACTGGGTATTGACTCTGACACATATACCTTTGTCAGTGAAGTGTGTGGAAGCAGACGTTGGTTGGATCATCTCCTGGTCTCTGAGATGGCGTGGAAGACACTTAAGAAAGTTGAAGTGTATCATGATATATATTGGTCGGATCATTTTCCATTGTCATTTCAAGTTGATCTGGGGATGGTGACGTCAAGGGTTGCTTCTTCTTTGTTGGTGACAAATAAAAACATTGATAAGGCTATATGGGGGGAAAGAAATGTATCACAAAGAGATTGCTATTATGAATTGTGTATGGAAAAACTAAGGAAGATAGATTTTCCCTCTGAATTAGGCAAGTGTTGTGATCTTTTTTGTCAAGATGTGAGTCACAGATCGATTATTGATAATTTGTATGAAAGGTTAGTGACATCCCTTCGGGAAGCGGCAGAAGGTAGTTCTGGTTTGGTAAGTAATGGTAAGAGACGGCGTGCAGTGATCGGTTGGAATAAGTATGTTAGAGAGGCGCATGGGGATGCAAGGAAGGCTTTTCTGAACTGGGTGTGGCATGGAAGACCTCGGAATGGTAGGGTATATGAGGAAATGAATGAGACGCGCAAGGTGTTTAAGCAAAGGTTGAAATACTGTCAGGACAATGAGGATCAAATCAAAATGAACATGTTAGCGACTGAACATGGCCGCAAACATTTCCAAAACTTCTGGAAATCCACTCAGCGTTTGAACCCAAAGTCTACAGTTCCAGTCAGTGTGGGTGGAGTGGAGAAACCTGAGGAAATTGCGAACTTGTTCAGGAAGCATTTTGCGGTACCTCCAGTTCAGGTGGAGGAACAGGTACGGGTCGCTGGGGACATCATGTCTGGAGAGCCAATCAATATCTCGGCCCGGGAGATAAAGGATATTATTAAATCTATGACAAGAGGTAAATCCCCTGGACATGATGGCCTAAGCATCGAACATTTTCAGTATGCTGGTCCACATCTTCCTAGGATCCTATCCATGTTTTTCAACTTTTGTGTGAGACATTCCTATCTACCTGTGGACCTGATGAGAACGATAGTTGTGCCTATAGTGAAGAGTAAAACGAAAGATGCGACAGACAAGGACAACTATAGACCAATTTCGTTAGCTACTGTGACAGCTAAGGTGCTTGACCGTGTGTTTGAGCGTAGGATAAGTGCCCAGCTCAAACCACATGATGCTCAGTTCGGTTTTCGAGCCGGGTTGTCCACTGAGACTGCTATTCTGGCGCTTAAGCACACGGTTAAGTACTATACTGATAGGAATACTCCTGTGTATGCTGCTTTTCTGGACCTCTCCAAGGCGTTTGACCTGGTTAATTATAATATTATGTGGTCAAAATTGAGACAAAATACCATACCCAATGAGTTGGTTAACCTCCTCGAGTTTTGGTATAACCACCAGATTAACCAGGTCAGATGGTCGGGTGCATTGTCTGCTGAGTATGGGCTGGAGTGTGGCGTGAGGCAAGGTGGCTTGACCTCTCCAGGCCTTTTCAGCCTATACGTCAATCAGCTGGTGGAGGAGCTCGGCAGCACTGGAGTCGGATGCTCTATTGATGGCAAGGTCATGAATAGTATAAGTTATGCTGACGACATGGTGCTGCTGAGTCCTTCGATTGATGCACTCAGACGGTTGCTTGGACAGTGTGAACAATACGCTACGGCCCATGGACTCCAGTACAATGTCAGGAAGAGTGAGGTCATGGTTTTTCGTGTTGGTTCCCGAAAACCTAAGGCGGTTCCTCCAGTCTTCCTTTATGGGGAACCACTTAAGAGAGTGTCTCAATTTAAATACCTTGGGCACGTTTTGAATGAGGATTTGAGTGATGATGATGATTTGGAGAGAGAGAGAAGAGCGTTGTCGGTCCGATGTAATATGTTGGCCCGCAGGTTTGCTTGGTGTACTAAAGAAGTGAAACTTACTCTGTTTAAGGCCTACTGCCAGACTTTTTACACTCCTGTGAATGGGTGTCTATCTTAACATACTCTTCCGTGCTGCGAAAAGCACGTCAATTCGTTGGTCCCGACTGTTCCAAACCTGAGTCCCGAAAATCTGACAACGCCAGTCTGATAATCAGCTGCATGGAAAATACTGGTGCATCTGGTTACACTGGAAGCCAGACACCAATCCAATATACTTCGGAAAAGACTTAATAGATGATGATGAATTACTTCAAAGTTTAATTAAATACTCAGACGTCACGAGTGAATATCAAGACTTAGTTATTTTTTTCAACCCTAGACCTCGCTAGTCCCCTGTCTGTAACGCCAAACACCTAAATTCCCTTTTATATTGTAAATAAAAAGAACACAGCAACATCACCACACTATTCTCCGTTCTCTGTCATAAAGCTCCTTTCATAATTTAATTTAGCGGAACACGAAGCACGTTCTGTTCGGAGTAACGTTATTTTTTACGTTCAGCACCGAGTTAATTTGCGTAATTCTCCGATGAAGTCACGTATTTGCGGGGGGTGGTACTGACAGGCAGGGGTGGCAGAAAATGTAAAAAGTATTCATAAAGTCTGAAAATCGTTTTAAGTATCGTTTATAACGTCACGCCTTTAATTCTCGAAGGGTTAGGCAGAAGGGTAGAACTGTACATGCAAGTTGGCAGGCACTGACGCCCAATCTTTAACCGTTTTAATAAATGATGCTGAACTCCCCAATGTTGAAATTTATCGTGCGTTATTCAACAAAAAAAAGCTGTTTTATACATTTTGGCCGCGTAGGTGACAGTTTAACAAACAGCCCCCCCTAGCCAAGTCACAACCGTTTCGTGTCGAATTCCGTTCTCCAATCGGTAACGCCTCGGTGTCAGCAATTGTAGAAAACAATAAGTTGGTAGCCATGTTGACGCGCCTGAGTCGGCCGCTCGTTCTACAATGTCTTTAGAAAAACGATACATTATAACAAAGGATTTAGCGTTGAACATTGTAGAAACGATAAAAAATCATTCTATCATTTTGAACGATGTGAATTTGGCTACGAATTTTCTATTCGTTTGTTTTAACCACGTGACTTAACGTTAAGCGACTAGCGTTAACGATTGCAGATTATCAACTTGGCTAGGGGTGCAGGTATTTTTCGTTCCGACGATAAATGTCTACGTAAATGAAGAGTGTCTAGAATCATGTGCTGAAATTATGGTTCCAGCTTGCGCGTCCCTAACATCCTTTATGGTACATCCACATTTGGCTGGTTATGTCCCATGATATAGGGGAAACTGTCATTCTTTTCATTATTTAACTTAAATATTCTATCCTAAGGATACCTATAGTTCAGGATTTAATTTCAAAGATTTTCTCTAAGCGCCAGCTGTCGTCTTATGCTAGGTAACAAATGTTATCGTCTTTTCAAGTTATCTTTAAAAACCCTAAAATGCTTCATCAGTTCGTTACAAAAGAAGAAATTAGAATTCGATTCCGAATTTGAATTGAATTTCGATTGTCCATAAGAAATTGTGATACTTTATTTCACAGTAGAATTTAATTTTAATAGTGATTAAATCTTATTATGTTTTATTTATTGTATTGAATTTGAATGTAGAATGTATTTTAATTTAATGTTGTCATGAATTTAATGTATTTTTTGTATAATTGTGATTTTGTAATTGGGACTTTGTTCCTTAGTGAATATGTAAATAAAGTTATATAGTAGAATAATATTACAAAGTTGGAAAATCCACTGAAAACACAAAAAGAAGTTAATAATTCAAGAAATCAATTCACGTGATATTCAAAAAACCGGATAGGACCTAAGTTAAAAGTGAAATCTTATGTCTCGATCACTGACAGCCCTAGTGATAGGGGGAGATAGGGGAGTTTTACGACCAGCCTCACGAATTAGTACATGTTACGCGCTAACTTTGATGATTGTTTTACTGTTGGCAGCCTACAGGTTTAATTACCGTGAGCTTGTGTTTATACTACTAGAGCATAATTACAGGTTTTTTTATGCATAAACATAATCACCCACTGCTGGGTGGGACACGTGCGTCCGCTCTTCGAAAGGAAGGGGGCTATAATCTAAGGGATATAATCCGCCCAGTGCGGGTTGGTTAAAGTCACTTGTCTTTGTATTTTTCGTTCTAGAACATTGTGATTTCCTCGTGATGTCTTCATACACCGCTTAGCCAGCAATGGTGATGAAATGACAAACACAAAGTGAAGTTCGCACGTGACGTACAACGTCTAGTTTGGGGCTATTATCATTACCACTGGACCACTACATATTTAAAACATATTTTCTGTGAAATTGTTTACTAAAAAATGTTTCTACCATTAAAAGCAAATATGATCTTTATTATTTATTATTGTAAAATAAAAAAGGTTGCCATACTCTCAAACCGTCAACTTATGAGTTCTTTTGCAGCGTCATTTGTAAAACTTGAGATTGTCCCAAGTTCAGTGACAGCCCTACTGACAGGGAGAGACAGGGGAGTTTTACGACCATCCTCGTGAATTAGTACATATTGCGCGCTGACTTTGATGATTGTTTCGCTGCAGAATATATCAAATAAACAAGGTGTAACATAATAAACGCCTGAAAGTAGTTTGTCCATAATTGACTACAAAATTATTTTCAGTAACTTTTAATATGGGTATTTTTTTAATTTATTTATTTTGCTATACCTCCGACTGTGCCAGGGAAATCTCAATCTTAATTCAAGGCAATAAGACTGAATTTTGTATGCTATCGAATATTGTATGGTAGGGTCAACACGATTTTCTTAACAATACAGTAAAAAAAAGGATTTTTGTTCATTGTATTACGCTTTTAACTCAATACTGTGATTTGTGTGTATGAGGTCTTATTTTTATGATGATACACGTTGTATACCTATTTAGTTTTGTACTTCAAATAAATTTGTTTTTACGTTGTAGTTTTTCTTGTTAAGTTGTTCGTGTGATATAGTTTGACAGGTGTTTCTTGCAGAGGTGAAGCTTTAATTGAGCTGTCAGTCACGCCAGAGAATTGACGGTAAATCAATAATATTTGAGGTCGGCGTCGTACTAAACTCAGGTTTTGAATATTGAAATATAAGTTGCATATACAGCGTATATCAGACAGGTGTAATCATATGATAATAAAGAGGATCTTGCCACGAATATATTGCGAGAAATACGAGTAGATGTAAGAAATTATAGTTGCTGATAAAAATTGTGAAAAAATAGATAATATTAATACAGACAGCCAAGTATGTTAATAAAAGAATATAAGTGTAAAAAATGAAACAACAACACATACGATATTTTTAACTCTATGTTGGCTATAAAATAACAGTAAAATGTTGGGAATGGGCCATTGTTTTTCTCATAAGTTTTTCATAAAAATAGAACACTATTAGCTATTTAGGTCACTTCTAGAGTATTCCGATTGTGTTTCTTACCCTAAAATATTGTACAGTATTGTTCCTTTTCATTTATGGCACAGCTTTCTTATGATCTGCCTAGCCTTATCCTAACTGTGTTCAAACCGGCTTCCAGTCTGCATCTGAGTAGTTGTGAATACCAGTATTTTACATGAAGCGACTGTCTATCTGACCTCCACAACCCAGTAACTGGGAAATACGATACTCTTTATTTAGACTGTCTGTCAGACTTTCGAGTTTCTGACTACCCGGAACAACTGCCAAAGATCGACGAATGACAGGCTGGACCAGCAGCTTAACGCACATTGTGAGGCATGGGTCTGTGTATGTAAAGATTCACATATCCACGGACCAATCGCAGTAAATGTAGCTTAACCTCTAAGTCCCTGAGATACCACATTTGGTATAGACATAATGGTTTTTTAATTGTGTCTGTAATTACGGTAATTGACTGGTTAACCTGATATATCGAATCGTACGGCTGTTATAACTTAACCACAAGCTGCTTAATTATCAGAATATTAGGTTTAAAAAAATGTGAATGCCAAAAAGGTGACTCTAAAAGTCGATAATCGAATATACCTCGAAATAGATAAAGGACAAAAAAAAATAGAATTTACCTTAATTAAGTTAAAATCTGCATAATAATTTGAAGAGAATATGGAACCCCAGTCTTGCCTATATTCGAATTATTAGGTCAGTACTAAATAAAAAAATAAAAAAAATATATAATAATGCAGCGTCTCACATCTTGAAACCTCTAACAATAATATCGAACCAATAAAAGTAATTGTATTAATACAGCTCCATTCCTTTAACTATAACGACAATATCGGTTTAGATCTAACCAGACAATACAATCGTAAGCTAACCATAAAAGTTAATGGTTCAATAGGGTTGTCGATACAGATATCACTTATAGGAAATGGAGAAATGGACTTGTCTCTATTTAGTCTCTTCATTTTGACTGTTTTGTAATTAAAAATATCACAAGTCACACAAGAGATAGGTATATTTACAAAAATTTTAAAAAGTATGCTTAGATGGTTTGGTCATGTTGAGAGGACGAATGAAGGACGGCTCACAAAAGGTATTTACAACGACGCCCTAGGACCATGTAACCTTATTGGTGATGTTCTTCAGAAAGGTCAGGTGCGTAGTACTCGCCACCGGCGTGTATGTATGACCAATTGTATGAACCTAAACGAGGCAAAAGGAGTGTTTAGAGACCGTAGCAGGTGATGTTCCGTGGTTTTTGCCTACCCCCATGGGAAAAAGGCGTGATTGTATGTAAGTATATATTGAAGTGTAGGTATACCCACATTCCCAAAAGTACCTACGTTATTTCTCAAGTAGCTAGTAAAGAATGAGACTATTTAGCAAATTCAGACACCGGATTGCTTCTCACAACTTGAAAGAAAAAGAAGGAAAATACGCAATTATTTGCAATGAACATTACGCAAAAAAAGACGAAAACATACAAAAAAAAAAGATAAAACTGGGGGAAAACGTGCGTCACATCCACGCAAAATAACTTTCCATCTATACTATTTAATATTATAAAGCTGAAGAGTTTGTTTGTTTGTATGTTTGTTTGTTTGATTGAACGCGCTAATCTCAGGAACTACTGGTCTGAATTGAAAAATTATTTTTGTGTTGTTTAGTCTATTTATCGAGGAAGGCTATAGGCTATATAACATCACGCTACAACCAAGAGGAGCGGAGCAGTAATAAAAAATGTTGCAAAAACGGGGGAAATCGCACGGGTAGATAGATGATTCGACGCGACGGGAAGGGACGGGGGAGCAAGAAATTTAACGCGGACGAATTCGCGGGCAGAAGCTAGTTCATTATATTTTGTCCAACCTAAAGAGGTGCTACCCAGCGAAGAAATTACGCAACTCTCTTTCAGTAACAATGGCTTTCATTTAGACTGTTAAGAACATTCATTGCGTTATTTACCTTGCTAAGTAGATAAATGTTTCGACCATAGGGAACAATGGATTAGCGCATATCCTTTAAAACACTACAAAGTGAAAAATAACTTTGATTTCAGAAGTCGATGGCTTAGTATCTGGATTTAAGGTTTTTGCCACCGACTTCCGAAATTAAAGTTATTTTTCACTTTGTAGTGTTTTTAAGAAAGTCGGTTGTTTTATTTTTTTGTAAAAAAGTTTTTATATTTAACTTTTTAGTTATGGTATCTACCCCGCACTAATTCCTATACTACTACTGGCCAGGTGAAATTTTAGACTTATATGGTTTTCTCATGAATGCCACTGTCAGAACTAGACCAAATTGAAAAAAAAATACAGTCGAATTGAGAACATCCTTCTTTTTTTGAAGACGGTTAAAAATGATCTACATTGAGATTGATAGTGTATTACAAAAGGTGGTTCCACCACCTCACGCTAAGCAGACTACAGAGTCATTCAATCAAAAGTAACTTGAAGAATAAAAGTGCCTAAAAATGGACACATTAATCTCCTTATATTTTGCTTTCAGAAATAGACACAATTTTCTACAAGACTAGACACTTCCATTTTTATATAAAGCACCAAAAACAGTGACCTTCCTTAGGAACGGACCTAATCTTGTCTTTGTCAAAGTTTAAAAAGCTATTACAAGTATAGTTATATCCCCACCTATATTACAAAGAATCGCCCACCCTCAGAGACTGCTTCTCTTTATATTACGTAAAGAGGGCTTATGTCAGGGGGATGGGCAGCATCCTCTTATGAGGTAATAACTAACATAATACTATTATCACAGCGCCACGTGTAGTGTGATAAAGACATTATTCTTTCAAGGCTCATTTCATTATTATAGTGCTCTGTTAGCTGTCAGATGTCTGTGTGTTTATGGTGAGATAATATTTAATAACATAACTTCACGTTTGTATTGCGTACCGTGTAGTGCCGGACGTAAAGAATAACACCACCCCATTTCTTCCCGTGGGTGTCGTAAAAGGCGACTAAGGGACTTACTAGAGAATGGGCAGCAGCGTACTCTATGCATTTTACCACCACACTGCGATCGCCAATACGCCTGCTAAGCGTGGCGATTATGGCAGGTTCCCCAGATTTGGGGAGGCCTATGTCCAGCAGTGGACGTTTTTCGGCTGAAATGATGATGATGGTGAAGTTTGTATTTCTTCGGGGATTCAGAGGTGTACTACACAAGGTGCAGTTTTGGATCTATCAAACATTTAATTATGTTAGTGATTCTCGACCCGAATCAACAATAAAATGGGCAGGTATTTTTTTTTAATTTTATTCTTATTTACGGAAATCGGTAAATGTGAACTCTCTTTTTTAAAACGCGGCCAGTGTCCTTAAACTGCGCTTTCACACACACAAACAAACGCAACCGACATTTTTTTCATAGATTTTATGAAGAGGGATAAGAGGGTTCTGAAAAACAATAAAATTGAAAAAACTTTCACGGCGAAACGGAGCGACGAATTGACGTGATTTTTTTTTAAGTGGAGATAGTTGAAGATAGATGGAGGGTGACATAGGCTACTCTTTTTTTTTAGGTGGCTGGGGTGAACTTAGAAAAGCAGTGCTTTTCCCATGGACAATTGTATGTAGCAAGTTCGTGTGTGTCCAATGCCCAGAATCTTTACATTCTATCCCCAAATGGAAAGACGTATAATATCGTTTACAGTAGCGTATTAAAATAACATTCTGTTCCGAGTTCTCTTCTGTGTTCTAAATCAGGAAAGGGGAACCGTGTTACCACGAATTTAACGCGAGCGAAGCCGCGGGCAAAAGCTTTTCTCTAAAAGAGGCACGGCGCGTCAGAAACATTGTGTAAAGAGTTACAATTGGATTTGGAGTGTGATGTAGAAGATCATGATAATTTTTTCATAATAAATTGAATAGTGAAAAAGTTTTGGACTCACGACCCGCAAGCTGTATATCGACCGATTAATTTCATTGGTCGATATCACGGTCGGTATAAAGCATGCGGGGAATCCCTGCAGGCGGTGTAACGAACACGTATCTACTTGTAACTTTCATTGGTTGTTATCTCGCCTGCGGGGAGTCCCCGCATGCTGTATATCGACCGAGTTATCGACTAATGAAAATGCGCCATTAGAGAGGTGTGGTAGAAAAAGACCAGTGGGCCCGATCCCATATAAATAGGAATAAGGACAGGAGAATGGTGATGATGAATCAGACTTGTTCCTATTATGTATACTATCATGTTGCATTACATTAGCCACAAATCTACACCACGAAATGCTATTGAGAGAGTACGCACAGCTTAATTGTTATTGTTATTTCCTTTATTTCAGTATATAAACATATAAATTATATTTTTAAATATTAGAATATAAAATAAAAACATTTAAAAATATAAAAAATAGTAGCCCACCGGTATCGGGAACAGGGTCCAAGCTACCGGCGGTCAGGGCTCCAGAGAGAGGAACCTCCTGACGATGCGAGCCGTGTCCAGAAGAACCGCTTTCTGAATCAAGCCCTTGACCCAGCTGCCTAACGAGAGCCTCCTTAGATGTCGGTCGAGGCTCTTGGCTATCAACCCATTGGCTGTGACGACTATCGGCACAATGATCGCTGAATCCACATCCCACATGTCGACAACCTCGCGAGCCAAGTCAAGATACTTGATCTGTTTATCTTTCTCAGCTTTCACGAGGTTCTCGTCATGTGGGACCGTTATGTCAACAATCATTGTGCGCCGCTCTACTCGATCCACCACCACTATATCAGGCTTATTTGCGGTAATAGTCCTGTCAGTGATGATGGATCGATCCCAGTACAATGTGATATTTCCATTTTCGAGAACTGGGTCGGGCACATACCTGTAGTACGGCACTTCCGATTCCACAAGGCTGTATTTAAGAGCAAGTTGCTGATGGATAATCCTGGCTACTAGGTTGTGTCTATGCAAGTATTCTTCGTTAGCTAGACGAGAACACCCGGAGATTATGTGTCTAATTGATTCTCCTGGACGGTGGCATGCCCGACAGATGTCAACCGTGCCGTCTTTCACAATAAATCTCCGGTAATTGTTCGTCATCATAAGTTCGTCCATAATTGCACAGACAAAACCTTCGGTTTCCCCAAAGAGGTCACCGAAACGCAGCCAGGCTACGGACGCTAGTGTATCTACATCGGGTCCATGTAGGGCCCGGAAAAAGCGTCCGTGAAGCTCCTTACTCTGCCATACTTCCATGCGTTCATTAGTGTCAAGTATTACAGGTTTGCGCCAGTTCTCGTTAGCCAAGGAGAGCGGGGTGAGGCCCTTGTCAACCGCGACCACATCTCGATGCATCCCCACATCGGTTTCTAGGAAATATTCCCTGAGACTGCATATCTCGCGATTGTGGAGAATCTTAGCGTTTAAAAAGCCTCGACCTCCACACTTTCGCGGGATATACAGCCTCATTACCGATGACCGTGGGTGATGCATTCGATATGCAGTCAGCAGCGTACGGACCCATTTATTGTTATTATTATTGTGGTTAGTTACAAAAGTAGTAATTAATGCACTCTGCAATTGGGTTTAACACATAACATCACGCCTTGTTTCCCCGAAGGGTTAGGCAGAGGTGTACTTACAGTACACCCACATTTCGCCTGTTATGTTTAAGTCCCATGTAATAGGGGGCGAGCCTATTGCCATCAACCGGGCACAAATCCAGACTCCAGACTGCTACTGAGAAATTCCAGATGGAAAAACCCAATAAACTTTGCCCGACCTGGGAATCGAACCCAGGACCTCATGCTCAGCAGTAGCGCTTGCTACCACTAGACCAACGAGGCAGTCGCAATTGGGTTTTTGTTTTCAATTTATTGCCAGTGTCGTAACATGTATTTGTATTGTCTTTGGTCTTTAGCCCTGACATCGACAAGCAATGGACAATATTGTTTAACTGTTTTTTTTTAACTGACTTAAATAAGTATGGGGCTTTTTGGCTACATTGTATGTGTGCATTTTATGTACCTATCTTTTTTTCCTCGTAATGGAGGTTTTGTTCGTTTTGTAATTTTTCTTTCTTTTTATTTACTAATATTTTATTAAGATCTTGATAAAATAATGGCAACTTACATGTCTATTAGCTAGAATTAAATCTGCCATGAGAATAAAGAGGATCCATTAATACTTATCCTTAGACACAATCACATATTATGAACATAACTTTCCGTAGCTCGCCGCTTCTAGCAAGGTACCCTTCTCTAAAATCTAATCTATGAATTACACCACAACATAATGCCTTGTTACCCCAGAGGAGGGCTGGGCAGAAGTGTTCTTATAGTATACCCATATTTCGCCAGTTATGTTTAAAGTTCCATGTAGTAGAGGGCGCGCCCATTACCATTGTGCCCGGTTGAGTTATGAAAACCCACAGAAACATTTTTTTTCCAATTCCCTGTAGGTACTCAATACTGGTCGGCTACTATTTCTTTTATATATTAAAAAAATATATATATACTTATGTAATTTATATGTTATTTAAATTTAATAAAACAAATAATAACAAATAATTCCACGTGACTTCTAGCGAACCCCAGTACACAACTTTTACCCCCCGAAGCCCATGAAAATCAACCGAAAAGTTTCCTTTACTAATAAAACGCCAACCCTTTCCGTTATGTCGTCAAGATCAGACAAAAGCTGTAACCGAAAATAAACTTGAAGTACGTGACATTAGTCTGGCCTTTTTATCCTCAGATACAGATGGAGTATATGGACTAAGTCCATAAGAACGGGTCCAGACAATACAATCATATACATAAAAACTAATGACCGGAGCCATACGGAACAGTAGGGCTGCCAAAAGAAAAAAAATGTGTATTATATTTTAGCATCATTTTTTATGTTAGGGGATTAGGGCTAAGTAATAACAGTGGCACGAGTCGATCGATCAAGTTAAGCTACGTTTGTCGCGGTTGGTCCTTGGATGGGTGACCATATTTACATACCAAGACCCTTCCGTGCCTTGGAAAGCACGGTAAGTATTTGGTATCGACTTTCATTTGTGTAGCTTTGACGTTACGGGTCGTCAATAACCCGATAGTCTGAAAACCAGTTTTATCAATGGGTATTATATTACCCAGTAACTGGGTTGTGGCGTTAAGATAGGCAGTTGTTTTAAGTAAAATACTGGTATTGCGCTGTATCCGGTTAGCCTAAAAGCTGACCTCAACATATTTGGAAAAGGCTAGGAACATGATGAGTCAAACGAAAAAAATTTCTTATGATACAGTTTTTTGGTTTGTAACGATGTATGTAAAATACTAGAAGAAATATTGCTAATCCATTGCTTTACATGTTGGAAAAATGAATATGCTCAATAACTTAAATGATGCAATGAATGATGTTAAACTGTCAATATAAAAGTCATTCCTACTATTAGTAATTAGCACGTGGGTTTTGTGCAGGGTGTAGGAATTTTGAAGGCACTAACACCGAGAATACGGAGAAGTGATTGTAATTGGGAACCTCTAAAGTAAATTTCAATTTTCTAAAATAATTTAAAAGATTAAACATGGCCCAAAACTTACAATGGAAGAATTGCAAACTTGGTATAAACAGAGATTTGAATCGCCGGATTTGCCCTGACCGTACTTAGTCTACGGATAAATTTCCGTACTGAAAAGAATGAGCTTATACATTAATTATCAGGTCAGTCCATAAGTCCGTGCGTATTTTGTACATGATAAAAAAAAACATATATTTACTTAATCAATTATGTATTTGCCATTTTTTATCTACAACTACTGCCACCAGTTGGGTAATCCGTATATTCCTTTCTTGTAGATATGTTCCGAAGAATCTCAGGGGTTGTCACATAGGAAATTTTGACTCTATCTAGTTTATTTACTTTTTTATAATATGACGTGTAAAAGTGAATCCGATATCCTTTTTACAGTATAAAGAATTTCATTTCACTTCATGCGGTAGGGAGAGTCTAACGATTTAGATCTTTGGGTATAAAGGCTTCTTCAGACAGGCGCAACGCGACATTTGTAGAACAATTTCCATGAAGTGTTAATAGAAATTGTTTTACGAGATCCACGTCGCGCCTGTTTGTGGGAGCTTTAAACAAATATTTACACTTACGTAGATCGAATTTCGTGATCGTTTAACCAAGAACACTGATGTAAAACATAAAACCTAGTTCAAGTTAAAGATAAACATCCGCTCCACTGACTTACTATAAATAACCGCCTCCACAAAGGGCTACCACGATTCTTTTATCTTTACCTACAAGCAATGAAAGTAATCCCTCTTCTGCCTTAGAAGGCACGTTTACGATCGAATAGGTTTAAGGGTTGCTTTAGACCCTTGGACCAACCTAAAAGCTTTTAAGACTTTAACCAAAAATCAACTGGGTGCATATGACCTTGACCTTTTTGCTAAACTTCTAGCTAATAACGCAAAGATTCAAACTAAATGGAAACTCATTAATATTTAATCATAATGGTGGGTAGAAATAGCTAGGAGTGGATAAAATAAACATAGTTATCTAGACACACGGCAGCGTGTCAAGCCAAGTTCAAGTAATAGAACTGGCGAGCAGCACCGTGTGTAATATTACACGAACCATTTGGAGCCACTTTTGACCCCCTCATAACTCAAAAACTATTTCATATAAACGTATCAAATTTGGATTATATATTGAAACTTGCAAGATACATATGTGCTCCAAATTTCATAAAGGCATCTCAAACGCTTATTTAGATATTAACGTCCAAAAATATAAATTTTTATCACTGACTGACCTATAGATCAAAACTCTAACCCAGTTCCAGGTGACCTAGAAAGTTGAAATTTGGCATGCAGATAGATAATTACATGAGTACAAAGGAATAAATCAGAAACTGGTAAATTTTTATCATTTTACTATAATTTTTCACATAATTTATTCTATTACGAACACTTGTAAAAAATCATTTGGTACTAATTTTGTTATAAAAATAAGTACCTACTAATAATGTATGTACAAAAAGTAATGATATCCCATCAAAAACATAAATGTGAAATGAGAGCCAAGTTCAATATTATGGTATATATATATATATATATATATATATATATATTTACATCCAGGAACTCATTTGGCGTCAAGCATGTTGCGCATCATTACGACGTCCACCAGTTCTGCTAACATTTTTTATCATCTGTTGATGAATATTGCTTAGTTTTTTGATTTCCTACTCCATCCTATACTTAATTTTCTTGCTCATTTATTTGCGGCAATATTCTTCTTGTAGTTAGGCCCAAACATTTTTGGACCCCGCACAATAGTGAAGCTTTATTGACCTCCTACGTATATCAATATTATTAATCTATTGCGTGGATATTTTTACGTCCAAATCAGACGGTTGGGATTTCAAAGTGCGACGTTGCCAGCATTATGATTCGTTTATTTATACTTATCTCTTTCTTTCACGGAGTCTCGCAAAACGCATTGTCTATTCTAAGTAAATATTTTTTTAGTTTCACGGTTGACCGCTGACTTATTTGGGCTATTCTCATTTTTAACCGACTTCAAAAAAAAAAGGAGGAGGTTATCAATTCGACTGTATTTTTTATATTTTTATTTTTATATTTATTTTTGTTACCTCATAACGTTTGACTGGGTGAACCGATTTTGATGATTATTTTTTTAATGACAAATGAACGAATAATGCGATTAGATTAGTGCAGAGTATCTACCATAACTAAAGAGTTAAAAATAAAAACACACATCCACCTTATGGGTTTTCATTTTAATAGTCAGATAAAAGTTCTCTATCCTGACTTAAGGAATGAAAGCCTAAATACAGAGACACAGTATTGAAAATTATTAATCGTGTTTTTAACCGACTTCAAAAAAAGGAGGAGGTTATCAATTCGACCGTATATTTTTATGTTTGCTACCTCATAATCATAACTTTTGACTGTGTGAACCAATTTTGATGATTCTTTTTTTATTTGAAAGCTGGTGTTTCCCGAATGGTCTCATTTTAATTTGGATACTCGGACAGTGGGGTCTATGTGAAAACTATATAAGTCTTAAATTTGCATTAAGTATTTGTGCGACAAATGAACGAATAACGCGATTAGATTAGTGCGGGGTATCTACCATAACTAAATAGTTACAAATAAAAACTTTTTAGTTATGGTAGATACTTCGCACTAATCTAATCGCGTTATTCGTTCATTTTTGTATACCTATACAAGATGTTACTACTGCTGTGGAATCAATCGTTCTTCCTCATCGTACGAAGGAACCCTAATATTAGCATGAGTTTACTACGGGTTTTTCTAAGTTTAATTTGACTAGATTCAAAGAGTACTATTAACTAGATTTTTCTGATAATATAATATTATTCACAGCCTGTAATCGCCCACTACTGAGCGTATCTTCGTGGTACTACCTAAGCGTGGCAGCCCCAACAGCATCCTGAATGCATTGTTGCACTGGACACGAAGAGCATTAACAGCTTTTTGAGTGAAACTAGTCCAAACGCTACACGAGTAAAAAACTATTAGGTACATCTCACTGATAATGCTCTGCGCTCCCGGTATTCATTGATCCGATCTAGATTGTTCCTCAAATCCCCCGCTACAATACGCATATGACACCACCATTTAAAGTGACAGTAGGGTATCTCTCTGCGCCTTTATTGGCCACCTTAACGATAAGCAACTGACTTTTGTCCGTGTTATATCTAAAACCATGCTCCTCAGCGTAACGCTCACAAACTATTAAATTTTCTGAGACCAGCCATAGACGGGCTCAGCAGCGCCATGTCATTAGCGTAGCTAATGTTATTAAATGCTAGCCCATCTATGTAGCAGCCAGCATGCAAACTGCTGAGCTCGAGAATAAGCACATTTATATATAAATTAAACAGCTTAATCCACCATGTCTAACTCCACATTCCATCACGTACTCATCCGACCGACCATTTGCCCATTTTACACATTTAATTTGATGTGTGTACCAGTTTTTAAAAACACTCATCAATTCACTGGGTACACACAATTTAGACCATAACTTGTCACAAAACACCATGTCATGCCTTTGACATAGGTATCCAAGAAACAGGCAAAAACAGGAGTCTGATTTCCTGTATAATATTTTACAGTCTTTTTATACATAAAATTGCAGTTTCCGTAGATAAGCCCTCTCTGAACCCATGTTGAGCATCATGGAGTTTGACATCATTCTTTAAAAGAGAGAGAGATTGGTCTGCAGTTCGCTTTATCTGATATATCACTAGTCTTATTTTTTACATTAGGAACTTCAATAGTTTTCATCATATCCTTTGGCAGATAAGCGTGCGACACACAACAATTATAAAACAAAGCCAGTACCCTGGGCAAATGGATACCAGCGTTCTTTAAGTGTTCCACACTGAGTCCGTCGTGTCCCGGGGATTTTCTGCGCTTCATATGTACCAATACGTTCTCTACTTCTTTTGCTGTATAGGTACCTTGCAGTGGCGAAAGCACCATATAACACGATTCCTACCGGCTTGCCTTCGGGGATTCGCATTGGTAACTCTATCACTATTAAAAATACAATAGTATGTAAATAGTGGCTACTATTGTAGATAAATATAGTTACACTACGGGTATTTAATTCACCATAACATTCAAACAACAAAAAAGGTTATTTATAGCTTTGTATTACAACAAAAGAGAAATGTTCTAAATTAACCCGGCGCCAAAACGTCATAATCGGGAACTAAAAATTCATACAACAGCGATCCCGTAATGATGTCACTTTAGGTCACGTGGCACTGCTTGATATGTACGAGAGCAAGCCGCTGTACAACGGGTTATGACAGAGACAGGTATAGAAAAATGCGTCAGCGAGAACGAGATAGAGGAATATTGCATATTTTATTCGGTTTTCAGCTGTTCAATTTAATTGTATTTAATTCATTATTATATTCCTATATTAATTTTAGAATGATAGTAAGTATTCTTTATTGATGAGTCAGTAAGTTAAAGCCGACTTCGCATCGGCTTCTCTTTTCGAAAAAATTACACCTCGCCACTGGTACCTTGAAGAAGGTTGCTCAAGTTCACCATCGTCTGAGTTATGCAAAAAAGACAAGTCTCGCGAGGTTTACAACTCACAGAGCCACTAGTGTACCTGATTATAAGTTATCTGATCGTTGCGAAACCCTTCCAGGGTCCTTATATCTTACGCCGGGGCTTAACTCCACTGCCGCGAGAAATCACGGTACAGCGGACAGAGCTCCGGTGGGATCTCATGGCGTCATGGAGAGTACGATTGTCGCAACCCAGCGCTGGGCACGCCACAATTACGGCGATAAGTCCCCTCTTTGAGGAGTGGCTAGAGAGGCGCCACGGCGCGGCGTCCTCACCTTCCACCTGAGGCAGGGTCACGGTTGTTTCGGGAGGTTCCTGTTCAGGATAAGGCGGGAGGAAACGCCCGGGTGTCACCATTGTGTGGATCACCCGGAGGACAGGGTGGAGCGTATGGTAGAGGTCTGCCCGACTTGGGCGGCAGTAATGCTCGCGAAGGAGGAGGCAGAACGCGTGAGAGAGAGGCAAATTTCACGCCCTCACGCCCCTAATCGCCGCAGGAGGAGACGCCCTGGGCATCGGGAATCGCAGGCCGATTTCCGGCCATCGTAGGCGCGGGCTTGCGGTCGGTGAGCAATGGGTAGCTCGCCATCCGATAGGGACCAGACCCGGGTTGACGGTGCGTTGTGTTCCACGTGCACCTCAAAGAGATGTCAGCGGAATTGACCGGGTTCACTAGGGCTGATGCCTGCCAGGGTTGCGAAGAAGTCCGAAAGGGAGTACGTGGCCCCCGGCAACATGGTAACAAAAGGAACACGGGTGGGTTTTAGTCAGTAAGAGTCTGACACGCCCTCCTGCTTCGCTCCGAGCGGGAAAAGTTATTTGATAATTTCCCACCCAAAAAAAAGAAAAAAGTGTCCTTGTATGCTAGGCTTAAGTACTTGGTTGCAAATAAAATGATTTATGATTTATTTATCTGAGACGGCGATGGGTCATACATTCATAATGGGAGCTTATGCATTTATAGGAAAAGGAAGAAGTGCTATTAGATTCATATATACAGACGTCAAATATCGTACAGTTCAAACCGACATCCGTATAAGTGTCGCGTAACTTTGAAGCTATATACGGACGTCAGTTGACAGTATATACTATTCATGCCGCACCATATTCGACGTCCGATTATTTTTCTAACGTAGTGCCACAGATTCATGTATACGGACGTCAAATATCGTACAGTATGAAAAGTATGCGTCAAACCGACATCCGTATAAGTGTCGCGTAGCTTTGAAGCTATATACGGACGTCAGTTGACAGTATATACTATTCATGCCGCACCATATTCAACGTCCAATTATTTTTCTAACGTTGTGCCATGGATTCATGTATACGGACGTCAAATATCGTACAGTATGAAAAGTATGCGTCAAACCGACATCCGTATAAGTGTCGCGTAGCTTTGAAGCTATATACGGACGTCAGTTGACAGTATATACTATTCATGCCGCACCATATTCAACGTCCAATTATTTTTCTAACGTTGTGCCACAGATTCATGTATACGGACGTCAAATATCGTACAGTATGAAAAGTATGCGTCAAACCGACATCCGTATAAGTGTCGCGTAGCTTTGAAGCTATATACGGACGTCAGTTGACAGTATATACTATTCATGCCGCACCATATTCGACGTCCGATTATTTTTGTAACGTAGTGCCATAGATTCATGTATACGGACGTCAAATATCGTACAGTATGAAAAGTATGCGTCAAACCGACATCCGTAAGTGTCGCGTAGCTTTGAAAGCTATATATGGACGTCAGTTGACAGTATATAGTATTCATGCCGCACCATATTCTACGTCCGATTATTTTTCTAACGTAGTGCCATAGATTCATGTATACGGACGTCAAATATCGTACAGTATGAAAAGTATGCGTCAAACCGACATCCGTATAAGTGTCGCGTAGCTTTGAAGCTATATACGGACGTCAGTTGACAGTATATACTATTCATGCCGCACCATATTCGACGTCCGATTATTTTTGTAACGTAGTGCCATAGATTCATGTATACGGACGTCAAATATCGTACAGTATGAAAAGTATGCGTCAAACCGACATCCGTATAAGTGTCGCGTAGCTTTGAAGCTATATACGGACGTCAGTTGACAGTATATACTATTCATGCCGCACCATATTCGACGTCCGATTATTTTTGTAACGTAGTGCCATAGATTCATGTATACGGACGTCAAATATCGTACAGTATGAAAAGTATGCGTCAAACCGACATCCGTAAGTGTCGCGTAGCTTTGAAAGCTATATATGGACGTCAGTTGACAGTATATAGTATTCATGCCGCACCATATTCTACGTCCGATTATTTTTCTAACGTAGTGCCATAGATTCATGTATACGGACGTCAAATATCGTACAGTATGAAAAGTATGCGTCAAACTGACATCCGTATATGTGTCGCGCAGCTTTGAAGCCATAAACGAACTTCAGTTGACGGTACATACTATTCATGCCGCACCATATTCGACATCCGTGTATTTTTCTACAGTCGCAAGGAAAAATAATGAAATAAACACACATAAATTTAAGATTACTATTTTATTATAGACAGATGGGTTACCCTATAGGTATGCCAGGTGAAAACAATTGAAATAGTTTTCTGTATTTATCAACCGACGAAAAAAAACGGAGGAGGTTCTCAATTCGACGCGTATATTTTTTTTTTTTTGTTTTTTTATGTATGACCACGCATAACTTTTTACATAGTGGTCCGATTGTGACAATTCTTCTTTTATTGGAAAGGGTATACTCCCAAGGTGGTCCCATATAAATTTGGAAAACAAAATCGAACCCTAAGGGTCGGAAAACAGGGGATGATTGATTGTTCTCTCACTGATTGTAATGTATAAACACGCATAACTTTATACAGAGTAGTCCGATTTTGATAATTCTTTTTGTGTTGGATACGGTATACCTTGCCAAGTATTATTAGTACAATAAAGCCACAAAAAATATAAAATAAAAACTTTTTAACAAAAAATTAAACCGCCGAAAAACTGAAAAGCATAAAATAATAAATCTTAAAATTTTGAGTCGGCGCTGAAAAATCAATGAACAAGGATCACTCAAAGCGCCGAATCATAATTTTAAGATTTATTATTTTTAAAACTTTAAAAATCAATCCCTAAAAATTACGTAAAATAATTAGTATTATTCAACGTATTAATGACAATTTACTTTTGTGACTTTCAGATCTAACATAATTAATTTTAATAAAATATTAGATTGTTGTATAGTTATTAGGTGTGCTAAGCATATTCCGAACGTATAATATAATCAAAATCATATAATCGACTTCAAATAGCTGTATAATTAACGGATGGCCAACACCTGATTTTCACAAGTGAGGGCACAATACTTATTTTGCAACCGAGCGTCAAATAAGCAGCGATACGTATGTGGCAACTTCGGCAAACTGTGATTTGTTGTTTTCATTTATAAAATATTTCGAACCGTTCAAATACAGTCGGTTTGGCAACGTCGCAATTGGACGCCAAATAATCGGCTTTATCGAAAGTGTCTTAGATGAGTATACGCACTGTCGATATACGCGCTACACGAGCGACGCACCGTTGATGCGGGATTTCGCGGAAGTTTTAGTTATACAAATGCAAGCGCTTCAGTGATTTTTTGCCTTCCGGCAATTTTTGTTGTACAGGTCGCTAGAGCCAAAAGGACCAAAGTAACACTGACTAAAAAAGTGGCGTCCGGTATGCGGACGTCGAAAGCCGGTGGACGCCAGATTAAATGCATTTCGGGCTATGTGGGACGCCATATCATTAGCCGGATAAATATATATATATATATATATATATATATATATGCCTTGGTTGATGACTTCAACGACAAAAGAAGTGAGATCTAAATGGATGGACATAAAATATCATGTCTTCTTATAACTTAGGATAATATATTGTAGCCTAAGGTCTGACTTGGCTAGTTTTCATATACGAATTATATGATAGCCTTCGCAAGTTCTAAACCTGTTACTTGTCGGTTCTTATTTTATTATTCAAAAAATGTGGCTTGCTGGTAGAAACTAGCCATCGAACATAATAATTCGTATATGAGAACTAGCCAAGTCAGACCTTAGGCTACAATATATTATCCTAAGTTATAAGAAGAAATGATATTTTATGTAGTTATAAATAAATTTCAGGACTGACCATTGAACTTGGCATCCATTTAGATCTCACTTCTTTTGTCGTTGAAGTCATCAACCAAGGCATATATCATAATATTGAACTTGGCTCTCATTTCACATTTATGTTTTTGATGGGATAACTATAACAAGAATAGTAGCTTGAAATGGTAGATGGATTCAAGTTAATATATGTAGGTAGTTTTCTCAAAGAACATATAATTTTACGCCTTGTTTCCTCGAAGGGTTTGGCAGAGATGTATACCGGATGACTTTTTTTAACGTCTTCAAAAAAAATGGGTGTAATAGGTGAACGGAGTAGAAGCCTTTGGCATAGAAATTTTTATTATTTTTATTTTTGGATAAAATGTAATGAAATTGATCTAGCAATAAATACTACACATTTAAAGTAATATTTTCATACTAGAACAACAAAAACAGAAATTTGGAAAAATAAAATAAAAAATCAATTAAAATATATCGAAATTCAAATCATACGCACCCTACTCAATGCGCGGCATGTATCAATGATTTTGTAGCGCGATCTTACCCTTTGAAGCCGGCCGATAGGCGGCCAAATTGATCTTTCGCAAGTGCACAAGCCGCACACGCATCCCCGTCAGCCCGCGTCCCGCGCTCCTTTAGTCACCTGCGATGAGTCTGAAGGCCTTCCTGCCTTCTATTCTAGTTACACAACACACCGTATGAAGGTCGAGACGGTAAAAAATGTCATCCGGTATACAGTACACTCACATTCGATCAGTTATGTTGTATTCCGATGTAATAAGAGCAAGCCTATCGCCATTATTAACAGGGTACACATCCAGACTCCGTGCTACTGTTGAGAAATTTCAGACAGAAAAACCCAATAATATTTTTCCCGATCTGGGAATCGAAACCAAGACCTCATGCTCAGCAGTAACGCGTGCGGCCACGAGACCAAAGAGGCAGTCAAATAGAAAAATTAGTATAATTCTTATTACAAACTATAAACTTCCAACCAGCAATCATGCTATAGAATCAAATCAAGCTAAGTGCAAATCATGACAAGTCACGGAAGGTAGGTCTAAAAGAGAATAAGTTTCACAGTTCCAAAATCCCGGAAAATCATTCCAGCCAAATCTCAAATAAGGGAGCTTTTCTTTTCTCAAGCCGCAAACGGCACCATCGAAGGAGGGGCCGCCAAAATCCTCCCTGTCATATTTGCGAAATGAAACCACTCCGTTTTTGGGTCAACCGTTTTGAGTGAAGCAATGTGTTTATGTGTTTATAGAATAATATAATCACCACTTAAACACGGGTTATTGATCATGACAAGAAATGTCGGGTGTGTTGCTGTCGTGAATATTTCTTTTTTGCGGGTAGAATTCTTTACAGCTGTGTTTATTGTCGCAGCAATTTTTGGGTCATTAAGTGAAGTGCTACTTGTATATGGAACGATACATTTGAATATTTGGGTCAGCAGTTCTTTATATTTTTTGTTACTTACTTTTCTTACTGGTTGGACATTTGTATGCATCGACGTGCAAAATATAACCATGAATTCAGCTCATGACTTTAGACGTCGCGTAGAAATATTTCATAGGCTATCAAAAAAAGAAAAACTGCTATTTCATAGAAAAGTTCAAAACTTTCACAATCGGCTTTTGACACACTCACTCCTTCACTACTAGAACACATACCTCCTCTCTTCGAGAGGGACTGAGCTGGATTGGTAGATGTCACATGTATTCTATTTTTTTATTTTCTTACGAAGTTTTGCTTCACCGTTTTAAAAGCCATGGTGATACAAATATTACACAAAACAAAACGCCTACCTGAGTTAAAACCTACAATTTGTAAGTCGGGGCTGTTACCACTGCTCTCCCACATATTTTAGGTAAGTTTAATGGATCGGAAACCCTCCAACCATTAACCCCATTCAGAACCACCTTTCGTTACTGACATACAAACGCATCAAATTAAGAACATCCTTTTTGAAGTCCGTCACACACGGCCTTTTTCAAAAATTAGGTAAGTTCCATCAATGGGTAGCCCTAAAGCAGGGTGGGTAGCCAAATTCCTCCCCTTGTCAGTGGCAGTGTGACTCGGTTTTTAGGTCAGTTATTCTCAGTAAAATGGCGATATGTTAATGACGTTCTTATTTGGGAACGTGTATAAGTGGGGGTTTTTAAGTAAGCATTTGGTGTTCTGTGTTTGAAGAATTGTGTTTTTTAGATGTTCGTGTTTAGTACCTACCTAACAAAATGATGAGCAAAGCATACGCTGAACACGTTTTAAGGCAAAAAGACTAATATTATTATGTAGAATATACTGTTTCCTTTCGTTTGCCCTATAACGCTTAGAATCTTTATATAATATATTTAATATCATAGTCATAATATAACGTATAATCTTCAAAGATTTATGAAAATTCCGATGAATTCGTACAATAGACGTGAACAAAACCTCCGTCACTAGGATAGAGGAATTTTCAGTTAGCTGGATACCTACACAAGGGAATGTATGTTGTTACGTAGGTGTGTATCGAAGGCTTTTGATTTCGTTCCTATTCCCATTTTGTTTGACAATATGGATGCTATCGGTATTTGGGGTCACATTTTGAGCATCATTCGCAGCTACCTGAGAAGCCTAAATAACTGTGCCAAGATTTTAAAGTTCACTAGTAGAGATTCATAGCTCATGCTTGGTGTACCTCGAGGCAATATGCTCGGTCCAACATTTTAGCAAAAACAGTATAATGATATATTCACTAACGAAATACTTATGAACAGACAAAATGCTTGCAATGAATGTGAGTGAAACCTCTCTCACAAGGACAGAGGAATTTTGGGTCACTTGTACTATGTCACTATGTCGTTTTGTGTATGTTGTAGACACATAACGACAAAGTTATGTATTTAGCTGGGTAGAAAGACCCAAGACCCAAGACCCATGTTTGGTGGAGGACATGTATGAGTTGTATTACAAAATACATTAAGTGGGTATGTGAGCGTATATTTATGTCTGCGTGTCTCTCTTCTTAACATACTGTGTCTATATTTCGTGTATTCGTTTCGTGGTTTCCTAAAATAGTTTCTATAAAAGCACTGGCATTATCTTCATTACTCAACTTTATTATGCGCTTGAATTGTCTAAATTTCCATTTCGTCTATTAATATGTTGCGATATTTAGCTCATGCTTAGGAGTGGATGCAGTATACCTACTGAAACTATGGTGACAAAAAAATCGCTATACCTATATTTTGTTAGATTTGATATACAAAATGTAACCTCTGAAAGCACAGAATTTTGCCGCAGAAAAAAATAACTTCATATTATTATACTAGATAGTTGGTATCGCTAACACATAACAGTATGTATATACGCATACATATCTGTATCTTATACATTGATGGCTTTCTTTCATCGTACGTGTTCAAGTACTCTTTCCGAAGCATTTGTCGTTTTTATAGAAGACGCGCTGAACATGAAAGACCACCTGATGCCGCTCGTAAAATTTTAAGAGAAACGTTTATACTGGGAACTTTTTTGTTATCTATGTTTATGAGTACAAAGTGCCCAATATATCCTGGTATGTGGCGAAATAAGGAACTGAATTTGAATGTATGGAGTTTCACTTTGATTTTTTTTTCTATTACATTTAGCGCTGTTTTGATGTGTCTTGTTATACTGGTAGCATGTGTTCAGCTTTGTTAATAGATCGTTTGCTGGTTTCTTCAAACGGGTTAGTAGGGTTAAGAATATTTTTTTACTAATAAGAGATTTTTGCTTACGTATTGGGAGTAACTTTCGTGATTAATTTGGTCTTGTAGCAATTTTACAAGTTATCAACAACTATCTACGCCCTGGTGTTCCACCTGCATATAGCAGGACCCTGTAATTCAGTTGTTCAGGTCATGTTTTACTCATGTGTCGAATTTCTTCAAAATGCGTTTAGCTATTTTAGCGTGAAACAGTGACAAATAAAAAGTTTTGTTAGATTTCGATTATTTATTTCTCAACACTCAATAATATTCTGTATACACCTAATTAATTTCACTACGCATTGTTCTAAGTGGCCTTCGGTATTCTCTTCTGATATTCATGTAAAAATTATATAAGTACCTACCTAACGTAATTGAGGAAACAGATAAAAATATAAAATTATTGTTATAGCTCCACATAACTGACATCGGTTTGAAAATGAATACGTAATGTTTAGAAAGATAAAACACTAATTGGAAATAAATCTTTTGAAACTGCTGACTACGATATGCATCTAAACCATTTGAGGAAATGTACAAAAAATTGTAAAATAGCATGGCTAATGCGTGTGAATATCAAGCTGATTGTCATCTTTATCCTCATCATCAACGACAGGTAAATAGCCATTATATAGCATTATACCGATCAGATGACTGATATTTGCATCTGACCTAGTGATGTTTTAACAAAACAGTTGAAGAAGAGACTCATTTATTCAAAAGATCTGAAGCACAAAGCACAACCAATGGAACTGTTGGTAACTAAAATTATGAGTATTTTTACCTGACCACAGTGAAGCAAAACAGATGGTTATGGATTTGACCGGTATGTATGTATTCCCTCATAACTTCTAAACTGCACATCATTATTCGACAAATAAGGTATGAAGGTGTGTCGGGAGCGTTATTATCGCCCGCTAGTTATAGGCCACGAGACATTATGTACATTATAAGGAATTAACGAATTTCTTTTAATAAATATATTGTTACCAAAACACAAAATAAATCAATCCCGACTACTCAAAACGTAATTGTTTTATAATACAATACACATAGCGGTAAAAATATATCTATTAATCGGAACTTGCAGCTTAAATGCCATTGCATCATAGATCTAGAATTAAAATTCATAAACACCGTGTGACATCAGTACACACTATAAAAATATGTTTCCAAAAATGTATAATTAGTACCTAATACCAAGTATTTGCAATGGGGCGAGATTAGCATATCAGAGAAGCACTACCAAGGCACTATGAAAGTAGATAAGTAATACAGAAGCCAACAAAATGCAGACCACGGAGTAAATCGAATGACCTAAAGTACGCCTACTAGCAAATGAGCTCTAGAAAAGGGGAAGAAGACGAAATGATTGACAAGGAACCAAACGTTTTTCTTATCCAAGCTAAAGTCACAACAAAGGCTCAAAACGATTTCATCATTAACATTCCTTGCACAAACCTCGAGCAAAAATATATTATTCAGTGAGAAAGAAGCGTTTGCATTTTACAAGCAGAAATGCTAGTCAAGGAAAATAAATATAATGGACTAAAGACAGGAAAAGAATAAGGTTAAGTGTCAGACCTCTCTGAGGAAGAAATCATACAAGGTTCTAATAAGATAATTGTATTTACCTCCCTCGAAGGTAAGCACATTTTTCCTGGTGGTTTAACAATGGAATAATGGAGTATGTGAAGTAGATCTTATTACCAAAAATAGAAAGACAAGAACGAAGTAATGAAAAAAAAAAAATAGAAGGAATGGCCTGGCAGATAGCGAGAATGGTAACAGGAGGAAGAATGAAAAGAGACAATTTGTGAGAATTCATATATAGTTTGAGAGGGTCATCAAGGCGTAACCTGTTACCAATTAATAGTTAATTCTTGATTGTTCTTGTTCTTAGTAACGCTTCTGAACCCCCCTGTGTTGAAATAAAAATGCTGTTCCATACATTTTGATGGAAAAGCATTTGCAGTTTTCTATAAAACAGTAGATTTTTTTTTATACGACGAAATATTTATACGCCTAGTATAATGTGCTGAATATATGGTTGCAGTTTGCGCGTCGAAATCCGATCAACCTTGTGGTAACCGCGATTAAGGTCCAAGAAAATAATGAACAAGCTAAGGCGAAAATAGTTATCAGTATGAAAATAGATCAACTGGAAACTCAATTCAAGTAAAAACTGAAAACGTGGCTAAAATTCTTCAAACAACATTATTCATTTAGTAGCCAGTCGGTGTAAAGTACACATTAAAGTAGGAAAAGATTATCCGCATGGTTGGTAATGAATAAGCAACCAGCCGAAAGCACTTTTACTTTTACCGAACCATTCGTCCATTTCGGTCACTCCTTTCTGCTGTAGTGTTAACTAACCCCAACCAATCGATACCATTTTATGACCACCCCAGCTAGACCTACATTCCCTTCCACTACTTTTACTGTTCCCTGAAAAGGTCGCCAAAATACGAGCAATATAGAAAAAACACTAAGAATATTGCGAAACCCTTTCACTTCCAACTTTCTGAATAACGCAGACTATAAATCAGCCACAGATGAAATATAACCGATGGGGAGAACGGCTTATTATGGAGGTATAAGTAATGGGAAATATTCCCATGTGATTGGAAAACTATGGGCTTTTGTATTGGTTTCGTTCAGGGGTAAATAATGGGTGTGTTAGGTCAGGGTGTCGATTGAGGTCGACTGTTAAAGTAAGTAAGTCGGCTACATTTGATTATTAATGATTTTGACATAGTTAATGGTGGTTTTTAATGGTAATTTAGACATGATTATGAATAATTTGACATTGCTATTAATTATTTTGACATCACTATTAATTGTTTTGACATTATTAATAATAATTATGTATAATTTGCAAAATGTTAAAATGTGTATACTAACACTAGGTTTAAGATGTGTAAGTTTGTAAGTACTAACAAAATTGGATTTTATGATCTGCTGTATAAATTATTTGATTTGATTTGAGTAATCTTGATTGCTAATGCTTTGCTGCCTTTAGGCATAAAAGCAATTTGGTTGAGTTAACAATCCAAGTACTCTAAATGGGGCATACAATATTAACATAGTATTTTTGTTAGAATTTCTAGTAGCTTTGACTGCCTTGTTGGTTTAGTGTTCGAAAGTGCTACTCTTGAGCTTGAGGTCCCGGCTCAATTCCCAGGAAGGGCAAAGTGTTTTTGGGTTTTCCGTCTGGAATTTTTCAATAGCCACCTGGAGTCTGGATTTGTGCCCGATTGATGGCAATAGGTTCACCCCCTATTACATGGGACTCAAGCATAACTTGTAAAATGTGGGTGTAAACCCAAAACTTTGGGGATACAAGACGTGATGTTATTAATACCTACTTATTTTGCCACTGAATTTGTAAATTGACTCCAAGGGTGCCAAAAATAAAAACCGTTTTCGAATAAGTTATAGTAACCTAGTATGTAAGTTTATTGCTGTTTACAGAGTAAAAAGATGGAAAGGAAATGTTAATGGCAGTCAAGGAGCCAGAAAAATGATAGCGGTTTTGAATAGAAGTTAATACTGCAATTGAGCAACTATAAGCCGAAAGAACACCTCATTGCAAATTCTGGCGATAAGAATATTACTACCTTTTCCACTAACATTTTGGAACCCAATGGCATGGAATCAGTAAAGACTCCTGCGGGCGCGACGCTTCTGTAGTATAACAATTTCTATGAAAACTTAATGGAAATTGTTCCACAAGAATCACGTAGCCTTAAAGCTCAGATAAGGTAAACCTTTGATAAAGATACACAACTGGTACTAAAATAGACAAAAAAAATGTCTACTTACATTTTTAAATAAGTACGGATTCATCAAAACTTAAACAATTATTAGTATGAATGTTGCATAAATGGTTTTGTTAATATTAAGTTAGTAAGCATACATATCATGTCTGAAAACAATATTATAAAGATATTGAAATAGGCTTCAATGAAGGGTGAAAATAATAAATAACATCTTATAATGGACAAGCAAATACATTTAACAGTATTTTCATGTTTCATCTATGCTTAATATTATGTTAAAGAGCTTGTTTGGTTGAACGCGGAAATCTCTGGCACTCCTGATTCGAATTGAAAATTTATTTTAGCGTAGGATAGCCCATTAATCGAGAAAGGCTATAGGCAATATAACATCATGCTAAGATGCTTAGGAGCCGAGCAAAAAGAAAAAAGTCACATATACGAAGTACTCGCACGAGTTCAATGCGACCCGACGAGATGGGTCGGGTGAACAAGAAAATTAACACGGACTAAATCGTAGGTAGAAATGAGAATTTTATAAAATGAATACAACACCGAAAGAAAAGCCCGATAATAAGCTCGTCATGGCAGACAGACGAAGCGCACAGACAAAATAAAATCACTGCAGGTGCATTTTTTTATGGCAACACAGCTGTATCTTTTCTCTGCGTTTATGTGTGCGTGTCAGAGAACATTCTATTGAGCGGCGTAACCTACACTTTTCGTTTTGTAACGGTTTTTGTATTATATTACGTACCAATGTCAAAGTCAACCAAAGTCGTACCAAATTTTATTTTAAAAGAGACTTTTGACCTTTAGCTTTGTTTCGGCTTTTCTTCTCAGGGAGAAAGGCCGACATCATCTAGTTTTTAATAGGTATATGATTGACGTGTAAAAGGGTTAGCACACCTACTTACAGAAATCAATTTATTTATCAATTACTTCGTAATCGATAAATCGTTCTTGATATCGAAGAAAAAGAAACAGGTTTTTTCAATAAGTTTACATCACACCTGTATAAACTCTAGGGGTAAGGCAGAAGTGTATCTATAGTACTCTCACAATTCACTAGTAACATTTAAGTCCCATGTTATGTCACTACAATCAACCGGGCACAAATTCAGACTCAAAGCTGTTATTAAGAAATTCTAGATGGAAAAACCCAACAACACTTTGCCCGACCCGGGAATCGAACCCAGAACCTCATGCGAAACGCTTGCGACCACAAGACAAATATGGCAATTTATTTAATATGATTTCGGTAACAAGTTTGTACTTCACTTGTATTCAGTTAACGAATTTCTGAATGACCAAAATACTGAATAAAATTATTTTGACTTATTTATTGTTAATTAGATGACCATAAAATTTATATTTCATAATTAATGTAGTATGAGATTGACTAAAATTATTTTATTTATTTTTTTACTTATTTAATGTAACCTGCATGACTGTAATAATTATCTCTATAATTATCTATTAATAAAATGTAAGATGAGGTCGGCTAAAAATTGATATTTTAAACACAATAATGAATGTTAAAATGAGGTTCCAACCAATGCAATGGACAATAACCACCAACAGTTAAGAGAGTATCTGTTTTATTTTTAATTATTTTTAACATAGCTGATAACATTGAGTAACAGACAAATATTGTACACCCCATGGGTATGTTTCGGTGACACTATCATGCTAATTATAAGAACTGTATTTTCACCTGTGACAAACAATAAATAAATGAATATGAATACTAATTATGAAGTCAGCTAAAAAGTAAAAAAACAAAACTGCGCGATGTTCAAGGAATGTTCTCAAATTGCTTCAATAAGTGTATTTCAAGGAACCAAGTATGGCGATGTGCGTAAAACATCAAGGTTAAGAAACATGTGCGTCGGCGACGTCATTCGACACAAACTAAAACAGACAATAATACACAGAATACGGTAAACAGGATATGTTGGTATTTAAATGTAATTGGCTAACTTAAACAATAGCTTGTTGTTATAATTACCGACGATGACTTTATCATCAACATCATAATTTCAGCCAAAATACGTCCACTGCTGGACATAGGCCTCCCCCAACTTGGGAGATTTGCCAAAATCGCCACGCTTGGCAGACGTTGGCGATCGCAGTATGGTGGTAAAATGCATAGAGAACGCTGCTGCACATTCTCTAGTAAGTCCCTTAGTCGCCTCTTACGACCCTCAATGAAGAAATGGAATGGAGCTGTTTTTTACGTCCGGTACCACACGAAACGTGACAATATAAAGTTTGTTTATAAATAAATAAATTGTTTATTGGGTCTCAAATGATTACATTTACAAAATTTTAAGTTTATTTTAGTAGTAACCGTTCGGTGTGACGACCGGAGGACATAGTGTGAATGACTAGCTTCGTTTGGTAGCGATCGATCTTCAATGGTTATAGACTTGGAAAGCAAATGGAGGTCGTACTATGGCTCATTATGTCCACATACTTAGGTATCATATAATTTTAGGTACGTTGGATAGGCAAATGTAATTTTTCCCTTATACTGTAGTTAAAGTATGTGGCAATCACCACAACGTAAACATTCAGAGGTGATATTATTTGGTCTTAATTCATATTCAGAATGTATTTGTATTTATTAATTTAAAACATTATTATTACTAGGATCAATGCCAGAAACGGTTTGTGGCTCTAAAAAACTTTCGGTGACCTGAGAGATTTTGTCATCACATTGAATACGATAGTAGGTAATTTCTCTTCGAAAGTTCTCGTATACGAAGCCGCGAGAATATTTTGTTGCCCCAACCATCGCATTGCATCGCCGCGTTATTAATTCGTTTCCAATTAGCGTTCTTTTTGATTTTCGTTATTTTTGCGCAATTCCTGAGGGTCTTACCTTAAAGTTAAATAACCTTCCTCATGAAGGCTACCGTCCTACTCGCTACTATCTTAAGTTTTCGTGATCAATCGATCAATGGTTATTGACTAAGTAACAATGAAGTGAATGTATTTCAATTCAACGCGTGAGTTTAACAGACTTATTATGTCGTAAGTGTCATGTGTTTCAATATAATTATTCCTAATTATTGGAACTTGACGCTGCTTACTGCTGCTACTGTTTACCTAACGTCTTTGATTGATTGATTTTGGCTATCAAATGCTATAAGAGTTTTTCAAATTTGACTAGTAATTTCAGAGAACGCGCTAGCGTTCGTACAAACGTCGAAACATCCTCATCAGCTTTATTATAAGTAAGTATATATTTGTACATTTATATTTAGCCCTATATTATGTTACGTTTTTATAGCAGATTCGCTTTTTACTGTTATTTAGATTTCTAGTTTTTCTACATGATAGATATCTACTATACCTAATCCAGTACACACAATGAGAACCACATTTCTTATCACCGTGCGAAATCGTTTCGGTTGAATCCGTATTGTTTATTTTTCTAGAATCCGTGGGAGAAACTTTAAGGTGTTATTCCTGTTATAATTCTATTCTTAAAACAGAGTTGATTGAGTGTGTGGGTTTTTGAATGATGTGCTGTCCAAATAAATCAGGGTAAAATTCGTTTTTTAATACGATCTATCTGCCTAGCTGTTACCCAACTCTGTTAGGCTCAGCTCCTAGTCTAACCGAATGTAGCTGAGTATCAGTATTTTACATAGATCGCCTGCCTATCTGACCTCCATAACCCAGTTACTGGGTACCACGATACCCCTTGGTAAGACTGGTTGTCAGACTTTCGGGCTTCTGACAACCCAGTTGTGGGTACTACGAACATCAGTGGGGACCAACAGCTTTACGAGCTTTTCGAGGCACGTAGGGGTCTGGATATATAAATGCATGGTCACTTATCCAAGAACCAATGGCGGAAAGCATAGCTTTACTTTCGAGCGACCTGTGCTGCTGTAACTATTTAGCCAAGATTCGCCCCTTTTTTCCTTTATGCACGAGGACTCAATCAATTAGAAGTCCTCGTTTTTCTCTAAAGGAATTTGCATCTATTTCGGAACGCACTGCATACTCATTGATCGACTTCTTTGGCCATAGGTACAAAAGTACATCTAAATGCTCTTTGGAATTTGGCAACTTTTATAGCAACCGTCAACTATCGAGAAATAAACAGAATATTATATGATGACTTTACGTTTATGCATAGGTATTATGACATCAAATCCAATGCATCAATGAGAATAGTCTTTGTATTGAATGAGCCCTTTACACATTGAAATAACTGCAAGTCCAACATCCATATATCTTCATAAATCATATGCTAAGTAGGCACAATTGTCAATAATCTAGCAATCGATTGCAATTGAGGTGACAGAGATAACGCTATACGACAACCAAGCGGTGGAAAGAGCGGGGAACATTACTGTGTCACTGCAAAATGTGCTATCGGCCATAATCTACCTTTGCGTAATAATCAGCGGACTGACACAAATAAAACACAGGCACATTCATTTATAGAACGACTCCTTATGCGCAGTCGCTAGCGCACTCAATCGTGTATTGACAGTTGTTTTGATTGGAGCTGTGTTGCCACAGTCATAATACCCAGGAATGTGGGAAAGGAGAAAAAAATACGGGGACAAAAACATGAAAGGCCTGTTCCAGAGCTAGAGAATTTGTATCTACCGGATTCAAAAATATAATGAATTATTTGTCCGAACAAAGAACCGAAATTTATCCGGAGATGATTGTATGGTGAAGACTGTGATTGACAGAAAAACTATGTGGTAAGTAAGCGATGATGATCAACGAGTCCTGGAATAGACACCAGCCTATCGACAAGCATACTGTGGGACAAACTCAGCTTGATAGATCGACGACCTAAAAAGGTGATTGGGACAGACTAGTTACGGAAAACAGGTTGCTATGGCGTAACCTAGGAAAAGCTTATGTCCAGCCGTGGACTGCAAAAGGCTGAGTTGAAGGGTTCGGATGGTGACGATGTTCGACACCGTAAAAAGTGCTAGAAGTCAATATCATCTTGCTATATAAGCACGATATAACTCGAATTAAGGTAACGGCTTACGTCTGACTGAACTTAAGTATCTATTCAATCGTGTGTAGCGCCCCGTTTTCAATATATTAACCTTTTTTAATATCAGGGCAATATCGCCACTATTGCGCTCAAATATGCATTTCATTACATAAACGAATACGTTAGAAAGTATATTAGATTTTTATCGACAACTTACTTGGAAATATGGCTCCTTTAGAATAAAAAAAAAATCCCAGAAAATAGGTGAAAGTAAGAAGCTTTATAATAATCCTGCTGACAACCTTCAAACCTTGAAAATCAAGAAATTAAGATATTGCCTCAATAATTATAATATAGTCTAGAGACACAACTAAATAAATAAAGTCAATTTCCGATAAACTACAAGTTCAAGATGATACAAAGTTGTAACGAGATCACATATGAAACAGTTTACATTATTTTCCCATTTAGGGGAATTTTGATACTGAATCTGGCAACACAATATGCGCGTGGGCAGCGGCATTTGTTTGTACTAGTCAATCTGTTTTGAGTGTGGTAACCATCGATTCGCGCGCCATTCCTTACCGTATGCTTTCATAAAAATATTTCAAATAACGAAAGAAAAATAACTCTTTCATATTTGTGATCACATTTGATATATGTGGCAGATGTCATGCAATAAATCTATTCTAAATTCGATGAAATCGGGTGATTTAGCTAATAATAGAATTTCACCTGCATCTATTTCGATTTTATAGTCAGGCGGGGATTTTTAAGTGTATTTAATAGCACTAAAGATAAAACTGAAAGACAACCAACACCAAGATCGCAGAAAAGACCTGTATGAGACTCGCAAATACCAGGGAAGCATGGATCAAAAGGGAAGTGACCTGTACTCAGTAGTAGGTGGAAAAAGGCTGTCAATGATGGGGTTGATGATGATGAAAGAGAGAAATTGTAAAAAAATGCTTTTGTTATATCGATCTCAATAATACTAAGATAGATCCAAGTAGGATCCAAAGATTGGTAAGGCAATTAAACTAATGTTCATATCATAAGAAGCGTAAAAAAATGCATAGCTAACAAAATTGCTTCTAAAAGATCTCCTGCGGAAAATTGATCATTTAGATGAACGGAATTTAAATTTAAGTTCTGAATTTGAAACTAATCTTGAAGACACTGATGCAAGGCTAGTTATGTACTTGGCAAATAACGGTAGTCAAGTACTCAAATCAATGGTTCTAGTATGTGAACAGTCATAGACTCATAATGAATGACTCTTTTTATAAATAAAAATAGACTTATGACTCTTTTAACGATCGTGGCGTAGGCATAACTACGATAAATGATACATAGACACGTCATAGTATTGTTCTTAGAAACAGACCTGTTAGACAATTAGTAGCAACAGTAAAAAGTCATGATTATGATGCTATAAACTCTTCGCTCACACTGTTTTGTACGGAATATACCATTCTGTACAATATTGAATAAGCTTGGGATCTTTATGATAAAATGAAAATGAAAGTATGAGTGACATTGCTACCGATGATCATGTGCCTAGCCTTTTTGAACTATAATGGAGTCAGCTTCCAGTCCGAGTTCAGCTCAATACCGGCAATTTACATGGACTGGCAGCTTCTCTGATCTTATAATTCTAGTAACTGATTATAACGATACCCCTCGGTAAGAGATTCAGATTTCTGACTACTCCTAACGACTGTCAAGGATCTGGAAATGACAGCCTGGACTCAACGCCTTAATGTGTTTTGAGTCATGAAGGGGCCTCAGTTCTAAATATGAAAGAAGGAGAAGGTCACCCATCTACGAGAAACTTTGACAAGCATTGCTGAGACCACGACCAAGATATTGCTACCGATAAGGGTCACATTTCAATCGACTTCTTTTCTACTATTGAAGAAATCAATAGTATTACTGAGTAGCTAAACATGAGGCTCAGGATTACTTGAATATCTTTTGAAATACGCACTGTCAACTTTTGGTTTTGCAGGTCCAACAGTTTTTGACGAAATATCAAAAGAACAATGTCTAGGTGTGAGTTCAAACAGTAGGTTCTATTACCTAATGATTAAGATCCTCAAATAAACCATATATTGAGAATGCTACAATAACTTTAATAATGTTCCTAGATAATTTGAAATGGTACACACGACATAATCAAGGCATATTCAAAATTTTCGCACAATTTGAAGTCAGTTTACACTAGAATTGTATAGCTTGATATGTCGTCAAACTAGTTCAATAAAGGTAAACAATTTTACAACGCTATTGAACTCAAAGCCATACAATATTATCGGTGGTTACGGACCGCGTCATAATAGGGAAATACGTGGTTATTAAATATTATTACGCACCATTAATTACTACTTCGACACGTCCCAAATATGAATGTTACTGTAAGTTATAAATTTCCTCCAACAGACATACAAAGTCATTACTTTCACGGAATCAAAATTGAAGAATTACAACAGCTCAAAATTGTAGCTGTAGCAATCAAAAGTGACGCAAAAACCAATACTATTGGTGGTATCCTAGTTAAAATAAAGTTAATAATAGAGAAAAAGAACTAGAAACATCAATAAGTAACAACTACAAATAGGAAAGAAAATACACACAGACTACGTATCCGTCTTGTTTGTTGAAATTGAAAACAAAGTCACAAACTTAGCAAATCCCTTGGAAACGATATGCTGTCTTTAGAACCCATAATGAAAATTATATGACCTAGGGGACTGGAATGATATACTTAACTACAACAGAGATAATTATGTAGCCTTAATCGTAAACTAAATCTGATTGAAAACAATGATTCAAGTATGATCAATATTAAAACCAGAACTTTTACTCAAATAATAATAAATGAGATTGAGTATCATAAACATATAGAAATAATCACACTATTCAAGGGTAAAAGGCGCGTAGGGTGCAAACAATTAAAACATTAAAGCTAGACTGTTGACACGAAAAAACCCCTACAGTGACGTCATTTCACTTGTCATGGAAACTCATTGACAGTTGTATTAGGGTCCACCTAGTACAATCAAAAATGCACCAAATTTTATCACTGACAAGGACCAAAATAGGACTTTCATTTTATGCTTAGTCATTGGAGTTCGTATCGATTAAGCATGGTGTTTTGTGTTACACAGAAATGAAGTTAGTACTGATATCATGAATAGGGGAATTTCCAAGTACACTTCTTTAGGCATATATAATGTATACAATTATTGATTAATGCTGCTTCTAGAACTGAAATTACTGGTACTCAGGCAAACGTTGAACCCAGCCCACAACAATACGATGAAACATTTAGCACTACGGGAATTAACTAAAATAGGACAAGTATGACACATTTTAATTGACGCAAAAGGATCAATGTACAGTATCATAGTGTTCTATGACGATATTTCAGTTATAACATAGACAAACCAACAAAAAGATAACAACACAAAAATAAAGGAAAAAATATAAAAGACACAGGGAATCCTAATCACATCGATTAAATAAAAAACCAGCATACATAATCCCTTAATCGTTGCACGCCCACCACGCAATTTTATACCTTTGAACCGTTGTTAAAAGCACTATTATCCCTTGCACACACATAGGGCGACTCCCGCTCCCTTGCACTACACATCATGACATCACTCACTATACTAATATTTTTAAATTTTTAAATAAAGAATTACTCACGCAGCAATGCTTTTAGAAAGCGGCCAGCGTTCCATAGACGCTTGGTACTTCATGTTTTCAATCTGCTTTTTGAGTGCTTCTTTGTCCATGGCTGCAAGAATACTAGGGTCCATCGCGCAGAATCTGTGGTGTAAAACACGCACACATAGTTAGAGCGTACTGTGTATGTGTAAGAGAGGGACGACTCGAGTACAGTTGTGTAGAGAGTGGTCTCGGTGGGAATGAATAATATCGTCATATTTATTACGATGAAATGAGTTGTTAAAATGTTTTGATCACTATTGATTGTAATGGTGATGAAACATTACCAGTTTTTACCTCTAATAAGGAACATAATTGATTTTCAACACCAATAACAGGATAATGTGATATAAAAATGTTTTACTATGATTTTTATTGTTCTTAATGAATATGTAAGAGATGGAATGTGAATAACAAGGAACATACACATTAAATAATTAAAACATTAAAATAAACGAACAGTTTTAAAATATTCTCAAAACAATACACTACCACTACTATACCACCACTTTATACTTGAAACCACATGAAATACTGAGTTAAAAGTTGATAAAATTATCGTATTTTCGGGACAAACCGTAAACCGATATCTACATATTATATACAGGATGGCAACGTGATTGTTTTGGTTTTCCTCGATTACCAAAATATTTACCTTCATTCCCATTTTATTTTTTATCATATAATGTAATTACATGAAAAACACATGATTGTATGTAAAACAACACGTAACAATTTATTTTAATTCAACACTTTTTTGACTCACTGTATTATATCGCCATCTCTCTCCTACGTTAGGGGAAACCTGTCTATGTGTGCGTAGGCGTACGCGTGTAGGCGATGCGCGCGCAGAACTTCAGTTTCTATGACAACCCCTTTAGGAACACTGAAGTTAGCTTGCGCAAAGTTAGTTAGCAAACCACCATTTTAATTCCTACTTTATTGTCGTAGTGTTATGGTCGGGTTTGAGTTGTTGTGTCAGTTGTAAAATTAATGAATTAAAGCGTAATGCCCGGTAGTTCTTGGCATTTTGTACACCATTATTCTTTGTTTTCGGTCGACTGTCATAGAGGGCACTGTTTGCAGCTATTATTTTCGCATAGGTAGATTTTCAATATCACTTTTTTTAATTTCACTGTTCCTAAGTTATAAAGATTTTATAGGGAAAGATTCAAATAATTAGGTAGCTAATCAGACAGACATTAATGTCTACTGAGACGGGATTGCGACCTTGAAATAACCCCCCATTGGGTGGAGGGTTAATCAAATTAATCATGCTACAAATTCGGTGTGAAGACGGGATCTTAACACAAAAGAAAGAGTAAACAGGTATTTCTCTACCCATTTCTTTCTAACACAACGGTAAGCGACAATAATTTATTAAATTAATCACTAGAGCTCGGAAAGCAAGAAATCTTAAGATAATAATTAATTAAAAGCACAATGGGAGAGATAAGATTTTTATTCAGATAAAAACAATGTTTTTTTTTTAATACAAACACTGGGAAAAAGTCCGAAGAGTTCACGCCGAGTTTTTTTTTAGTTTAGCTTTAAATTATGCATTATCCATATTAATATTATAAATAAGAAAGTGTGCGTGTCTGTCTTTCACGGCGAAACGGAGCGACGAATTGACGTAATTTTTTTTTAAGTGGAGATAGTTAAAGGGATGGAGAGTGACATAGGCTACTTTTTTTCTTTTTTAGGTGGCTGGGGTGAACTTAGAAAAGCCGTGCTTTTCCTATGGACAATTGTATGTAGCAAGTTTGCGTGTGTCCTATTCCCAGAATCTTTACATTCTGCCAAAAAATATAAGATCGTTTACAGTAACGTATTAAAATAACATTCTGTTCCGAGTTCTCTTCTGTGTTCTAAATCAGGAAAGAAGAACCGTGTTACCCCGAATTTAACGCGAGCGAAGCCGCGGGCAAAAGCTAGTGCTAGTAACGATGTGCATCTGGATTGAGGGCCCATTTTTTAAACCCTTGCCAAACGTAATAAGACTTATAGGGAAATTAGTTAAAAATAGTAAAAACTTAAAGCAATGGGCCATAAATTTCTTAAACGTGAATTAAAACTGTTATGATTAAATAACTTGGGCCCTCAGTCCAGACGCTTGCATAAAGTGGCATAGCTTAAATCTCAGTAAGTACTATCTCTGGGTTAATAATTTTTATTTAACAATTTAGTAAAGAATTTCTTAAATATTTTAAGAAATTTCCAAATCTGTAGAATATGACATTACAGATTTATGGCGGTATATCTAGGGCCCTCACTTCATTATTGTTTGTACTGAGGAATCTGCAAAGCATGGATTTATCTGAAGAAATACATAAATGCGACTTCAACATGTTTTACTTAGATACCTATGTGAATTAGTTAAAAAGAAATAATGACACGAAAGTTAATTGTTATGTAGTAAATGAAAGTCGAATTTGACTAAAACATCTGAACTGAGAGCCCAACATTTTCGGCTTTATTGACTAGGCTCAACCTCATAGATTAACGCAAATTAGATTTTTTAACTATTTCTTAACTAAATTTGAACATATCGACCGTTCTTCTAAATATCATACTTTAAGAGAAAATCGATTTTGAACTTATTATAAGAGAAAAATTTGTAGGGTGACCATAATGTTCATAGTAATTACATGTACATTTTGTTAAGCGCAGTCAAAAAGTCATAATTTTTGCAGTTAAAGTATTATATATGTACCTACTGTTTACAATTTTGTTTTCTTTATCTTTATTGTCATTTTTATTTAGCATATTTTTAAAGCTTTAACAGTGTTTGCATAAAATACAATACAATACAATCCTTTATTTCAGGCTACTAAGGCCCATAAAAAAAATACATAAATAATATAAAATCAATAACTATAAACGAATACATATTCTATTCTACTAAACTAAAACTGTCTCTAAACACGTAATGAAGACGGCGTCGTGTTCCGCTGCGTGGTGTCGCGTAACCGTCCTCGGAAGCGTCGAAACACGACACCTTTCGGCCAAAAGTCCTCTCTTAATTAGGTCTGTAGATGGTCGGTTGGAACTCGTACCACGAACGACTTAAAGTTGATGTTGTGGCGCGACTCCAACCTTTCGACCCTCAGAGTCCAGTTGGTCTTCAGTTTCAAATACTGCACTACTTCTTCAATCGTCGTGGAGTAGTGCAGGCGTGAAATGTACAGCTGCGTCGTAGGTACAGCAGGGCGCAGCAGCATGTTGGGTCAACTCGGAGCGGTACCATACTGGTTTCGTGAACAGGGCATCTTCTTCTTCCTTTCCACTTTCGTGAAACCCTCTTCATCAACTTGGCCCGTTCTCGGCAAGGAGCTACGGACCGCAGCCAGGGCAGGTTGGGCACCCTTCTTCTGTTTTTCCCCTATTACAGTTGGTCGCTTAGACTGCGACACACCTGATTCGCCGGTGGTAACAATAGCAGCGTAGGCACGCTTAGGGGTCGACGTACCTACGTGTGACGTTTCCGCAGCCGGTGTTGGGGCGCGGGCGACGGCGGCGGCGGGCGGCGCTTGGTCAGCATTATCAGCTGGTGACGCACTTGTGTTCGCCGATGCAACACAAGAAAAATGAAAGGCAAACTATTTACGATGAACCACTTATATGACAGTGATCCATAGGGATACATTTCGATAAATAAAACACGACCAGCATAATTATAAAAAAAAACTTTTATTTCACGTAAATGTAACCTTAAAATAGTCTTACATCCTAAAAATACGAAATTGCAAGTGAGCGAAGCTATTTTCAGTTTCGAGTGCAACTATAAGACTCCATTTTCAAAGAAGAAAAATTAAAAAATTGTGGCGTAGATACGATTTGTTACTTTTCTAGAGTGATCTGTATGTACCCTCATAGAAAGCAATTTTTAAGCGACTAAGTAAATATTTGTTGCTTGAACTGTCGGAAGCGATTGTGTTTCGTGTGGTACAATAATTAAATAGTGCAGTAAATATTAATAATATCAGTGTTTCCGTTTTGTGATATCAAAGTAAGTACCTAGATCATTTCAATATTGCATTTGTAGAATAACATGTCACGCATTTTTCCTATGTTAATCATTTAGCTGTTTCATCGTTATCGAGAATGGCTGATTACTGGGTTTAAACTAAAGCGTATATTATTATATTTTTAAATTGAAATAATTATTGACAGGAAAAAAAATATCAAAGAAACCAAATGTAATATAATTTTTAACCGATGAAAAAAAAACGGAAGAGGTTCTCAAGTCAACGCGTAAATATATAGTACCTGGATGCCCGAGCTTTGCTCGGTATTTTTTTTTGGTAAATTGTGTTTTTTAGAAATTATATTTAAATACAAATTACATTTTGTTATTTTCATATAAGTAAGTTCATCGTATATAGTTTGCCTTTCATTTTATGCAAACACTGCTAAAGCTGTAAAAATATGCTAAATAAAAATGACATTAAATATAAAGAAAACAAAATTGTAAACAGTAGGTACATATATAATACTTTTAGCTGCAAAAATTATGAATTTTTGACTGGGCTTAACAAAATGTACATGTAATTACTATGAACATTATGGTCACCCTACAAATTTTTAAGCTATGCCACTTTATGCAAGCGTCTGGACTGAGGGCCCAAGTTATTTAATCATAACAGTTTTAATTCACGTTTAAGAAATTTAAGGCCCATTGCTTTAAGTTTTTACTATTTTTAACTAATTTCCCTATAAGTCTTATTACGTTTGGCAAGGGTTTAAAAAATGGGCCCTCAATCCAGATGCACATCTAGTAACGGGGTTGTGAATAAGTAATAACAGCCACACGAGTTAATTGACCAAATTAAGGTACGTTTGCCGCGATTACTCCGTGAATGGGTGACCATATTTAGATACAAAGACCCCTCCGTGCCTCGGAAAGCACGTTAAAATGTTGGTCTCGGCTGTCATTCGGTACGGATGACGACCCAAAAGTCCGATATCCAGTCTTATCAAAAGGTATTATTATAACTCAGTAACTGAGTTATAGAGGTCAGATAGGTAGTTACTGCTTAACTCTACCCACACCCACTCACTGAAAGGAGCCCTGTGCCCCAGTAGTAGGCACAATATAGCCTGATGATTGGTATGGCGCTTATTTAATGAATTGGTTTCTATTACCTCGCACAAGGTGTAAAAAGTTCGATAGCTGACTTCCGGCTACCGTAGGCGAGGCGCCCGGTAAGGACCAGGCTCGGGTCAACGGCGCGTAGTATTCCACGCGCGCCTCAAAGAGATGTCAGCAATACTGAAGGAGTCTGCTAGGACCGATCCCTGCCAGGGTCGCGAGATTGGGCACGCCACAATTGCGGCGGTAAGTCCCCTCTTTGAGGAGTGGATAGAGAGGCGCCACGGCGTCCTCACCTTCCGCCTGACGCAGGTTCTCACCGGGCATGGGTGCTTCGGTGGGTTCCTGTTCAGGATAAAGCGGGAGGATACGTCCGGGTGTTTCCATTGCGAGGATCGTCTGGAGGACACGGTGGAGCATACGGTGGAGGTGTGCCCTGCCTGGGCGGAGCACCGCCGTGTCCTCGTGGAGGCGATCGGCGGCGGTGACCTCTCGCGTCCGGCCCTGGTGCGAGCCATGGTACGGAGCGAGAGGGAATGGGAAGCCGTCACCTCCTTCTGCGAAGCAGTAATGCTCGCGAAGGAGGAGGCGGGGCGCGTGAGGGAGTGGCAGTCTCTGCGCCCTCACGCCCCTAGCCGCCGCAGGAGGAGACGCCCCGGGCGTCGGGAGTCGATTGCGGACTCCCGGCCACCGTAGGCGCGAGCTTGCGGGTGGCGAGCAATGGGTAGCTCGCCGCCCGGTAAGGACCAGGCTCGGGTCGACGGCGCGCAGTGTTCCACGCGCGCCTCAAAGAGATGTCAGCAGCAGTGTAGGGGTCTACTAGGACCGATGCCTGCCGGGGTCGCGTGATTGTTCGAAAGAGATACCGTGACCCTGGCACATGGGCAACTGATGGAACACGGGTGGGTTTTAGTCAGTAAAAGTCTGACACGCCCTCCCGCTCCGCCCAGAGCGGGAGAAGTCATTTGATGATTTCCCATCCTGAAAAAAAAAAAAAAAAAAAAAAGGGTCGCGAGATTGTTCGAAAGAGATACCGTGACCCTGGCACATGGGCAACTGAAGGAACAGGTGGGTTTAGTCAGTAAAAGTTTGACACGCCCTTCCGCTCCGCCCAAGAGCGGAAGACGTCATTTGATGATTTCTCATCCAAAAAAAAAAGGTGTAAAAAGTACAGTATTGTTCTCGGGGACAAAAGGGTCTTCATCTCGGGTGACTCAGAATTCTAGTTTCTAGAGCCCAAAAAATATTAGTTGCGTTCGTCGTTTTGGTATCCAAAAAAGGCTCATGACTTAAGACACTGCTTTATTCCCTTTGTGAAAACTACAATAATTTTATCGTTTCAATGAAAACATTTTCAAGCTGAGCTGTGAAGCTTTCATGACTGAATTAAAAACTTAGTAATCCGGAAAAGATCTGGAGTTACTGACATAGCTTGCAGAGTAAGCAGGTTGCAGTGGCAGTGGGCATGTTTGTCGAAGGACCGATGGCCGATGGCCTAGTCCTGGAGTTAACACCGCATATCGGCAAGCATAGTATGGGACGCCCCCGAGCTAGATGTACCGACGACCTCAAAAACGTGGCTGGGACAGACTGGATGTGGAAGGCGGAGGACAGAGTATTATGGCACAGTATGAGAGAGGCCTATAGGAGAGAGGCCGATAGGTTCAGTTGATTAATTGATATGAAGCTTTCCATTTAGTACTGGAAAAAGTTACACAATATTAACTGATCAGTAACCGCCCGTTCAGATTGCATCATCATGTATTTCGCATTGTTATCCCTCTATGCCTTTAGACCAGTTCAAGGAGATCGATTCTCAATAGAACTCGCCATTGAAGGGTTTAACAAGCTTAATGAAGGGTAGTGTATCAATTTGTACGTCATCGAGAAGATTCCAGATTATGGTTACAAATTAAGGAATATTGTTTCGTGGTTAAGATATATAAAGTTGGTAATACTCGTGGTTAACTACCCAGAATCGAGATATATAAAGGCGGTACTATTCATGTTCAACTTTCCAACATCGAAATATGTAACGTCGGTCTTATTTATGGTCATCTATAAAAAATCGAGATACATAAAGTCGGTATTACTCATGATCAACTGATTATAATCAAAATGCGTAACATCGGTATAATTCATGATCAACTTTTATAATCGTGATACATAAAGGCGGTACCATTCATGGTTTCACGATTGGTGGTTGGTTCACGATTGAGATACATAAAGGAGGTATTATTCATAGGGATCGGTAGTGGCATACCGGTAGTTTGACCTTAGCTTGAAGGATCAATTCTGTGTGCATCGCATCGTCTTCACATACAATTAAATTTTTAAATTATGCGGGCTACCCTGGCATTTCCCCCTTTTTTCCTGTATTATCTAAAATATATACTAACTAGCTTTTGCCAGCGGCTTCGCCCGCTTGAAGGTCAGAAAATATCCCGCGGGAACGTACTACCGGGATAAAAAGTAGCCTATGTCCTTTCTCAGGCTCTAAACTATCTATGTACCAAATTTCATTTAAATCGGTTCAGTAGTTTTAGCAGGAAAGCGAGACAGACAGACAGACAGACAGACAGACCGACAGACAGACAGACAGAGTTATGTGTGGATAGTGTGGATAGTGTGGATGGATAAATAAAATTGAAGTATCTGTTGTATTGTAATATAGAAATAACAGCATATTACTAAATACATTTGAAAACGTTTATGGTAATTAAAACAAACAATATTTTTTTATGAATCTCACGGGACTTTCAATGGCTATATAAGGTGTATCTATTCATACACGAAATATTTTAAGAGGTACACCTGTAGGTGGTAAAGAAGCTACAGCAAGTAAAAAAAAAAAATTATAAATGTATTTTTTTCAAAATTTAATATTTATAGATTATTTGACGCACATAAGAAATACTGGCTCCTTCTTATTTTTTACGGCCCGAACACCGAGACCAAGCTCAGGTCAGGCGGGCCATTCATAGAATTTGGAGTAAAGGTTTTATGCAAAATATCTCAAGCATTTTTAAAATTATAAATAATTACGAAAATTCAAAAACGGTTAGATTAAAAAAATCTTTTTGCTTCTATAGCTTCTTTACCACCTACAGGTGTACCTCTTAAAATATTTCGTGTATGAATAGATACACCTTATATATACAGAGATAGCTGATTTTATGACGTGTAACATAGACTATTTGTCCTCGTAGCTCATTCCCGTGGGTCATCCATGCAAGTAGTGATGGGCAGTGGATAAATACTCGGAGGATAAATACTCGAGTTTTTATCCGAAACGGATAAATACTCGTTTTTACTCATTTTTATCGGATAAATACTCAAAATGATGGATAAATATCTTTTTTGCGCAACGGATGATTATTTGAAAATGTTAATGACTTTTATTGTTATTTAGGCTTTTCAAAATACTACTTTATTACATTATTTAGTCCTAATGTCAATTGCCAGGACTTTAATTGTGTCAGAAGTCCAAACGTCTCTAATAGAGCATTCTCTTTAGATACAAATTTAGAATCTTTCTTTGTTGAGAGTGTAGAGAATAGCCACATAATTGATTATCTCTGTGAAGATCTTCTAAAAGTCAAGAAAAATGCGGCGAAGACAAGTTTGTTGTTGTTGTTTGTCAACGCTATAAACATGCAAAGGGCTTTTCAATTAGTTAAAGGTGTTGAGCCTTTAAACTGCGTAGCACACACTAGTAATTTACTGGCTCATGGTGCACTGAAATACGGTAGTTTCAAAAATTTATGCAGATATGATAAAATCTTTAATAAAATACAATTGGTTGTCTGTAAAGTCGGTATACGGACGATAATTTCACGTGATAATGTCTAAGTCTCTTTTACTCGGATGTATTGGCCGATGGAGTGGAAGAGAGATAGATTTCACAAGTCGAATGCTAAGGCCAATCGTGCTTCTCTATCGCTTGTTTCGCGCTCTTGCTTACACGCTCGGTTCAGGCGAAACGTGACAGTGAGTCATGCTTTTCCGTGCGTGCAGCCAGCGTTCATCGATTTATAAGACAGTCAAAAAATCACAAGAACTAAACCCAAAAACCACGATCGAAGTTACAACAAATCGTAAAACAAAAGGTAACGGGAGAAAAGTTAAATCTGCCATGCTACACAAGATAGGGCAGCTATCTACGATCACTAAGGAGTATGAAAATAGAAAAGCCGCTCTCTCAGCGTACGCAAAAGAGAAATATATCGTCAAGTCAAATGCTACAAGCAGCTTTGCTTTACGATAACTTTTGGGATTAGGTGTATCAATGCATATCTGTTTTTGAACCCATAACAGAATCTGTCTTTCAACAAGAGTCCAACAAATGCAATGCACTTCTAGTGTTTATAATATTTAAGGATATGAAATCAACACAAAATGGTTTATATTTACAGACAGATACTGATAATGAGTCATTGGATTTGAGAAAATCTAAAAGCAGGTTTCAGTAAATTTTACCACTGTGTAGATCGTCTGGAAGATACGGTGGAGCATAGAGTGGAGGTTTGCCCTGCTTGGGCTGAGCAACGGCGTATCCTCGTAGAGACGATTGGCGGCGGCGATCTCTCGCGCAGGTGCAGGCCATGGTTTGGAGCGAGAGGGCATAAGAAGCTGTCACCGCCTTCTGCGAAGAAGTAAGACTCGCGAAGGAGGAGGTGGAGCGCGTTAGGGAGAGTCAGTCTGTGCGCCCTCATGTCCCTAGCCACCGTAGTAGGAGACGCCCTGGGCGTCGGGAGTTCATTGTGGATTCTTGGCCACGGTGGCCACGGGCTTGCGGGCGGCGAACCATCCATTGCTCGCCACGGTAAAGAACAGGCCCGTGTCGACGGTGCATTGTGTTCCACGTGCGCCTCAAAGAGATCAATCACAATCACTTCAGCCGTAAGATGTCCACTGCTGGACTCAGGCCTCCCCCAATTTGGGAGGCTTTGCCATAATCACCACACTTGGCAGGTGGGTTGGCGATCGCAGTATGGTGGTTAAATGCATAGAGAACGCTGCTGCCCATTCTCTAGTAAGTGTCCCTTAGTCGCCTTTTACGACACTCACGGGAAGAGATGGGGTCTTTGCGTCCGGCACCACACGTTACCTCAAAGAGATGTCATTACATATTGAAGGGGTCCGCGAGGACCGATGCCTGCTAGGGTTGCGGATCTGTTTAAAAGAGGTACCCTGGCACAGGCAACTAAAGGAACACAGGTGGGTTTTAGTCAGTAAAAGTCTGACATGCCTTTCATATTGGCGATAGCAGTGATGGCCAGGTGGTATCAGCCCCGACTTACAATTTGTAGGTCGTGGGTTCGCACTCAGGCAGGCGCTTTACTTGTGTTAAATAATTACATCACCACTGGTCTCAAAACTGCACATTGCTCGCTGAATCCATAGCCTACAATGTCGAAAACCTCGCGACTTCGCGAGCCAAGTCAAGTTATTTGATTTGTTTATCTTTCTCGACTTTCACGAGGTAGTTTCTTTTATTTTTACAATGATTTAAGCGTTACTTAAATAGTTTTCCCCTACACCCATGGGAGAAAGGCATGAGTTCATGTATGTATGTGAAAAACCAATGTACAAATGAATAGTTTTATCTAAATTTGACAGTGATTGACTAACTGTATTCATAATTGAATGAAATTACAGTCAATATCGGCGTTTTGTAATTGTTAAAATGATTAATAAGGTACGATACCAATCTGCATTGTCTATTTTTCATTAATTTTAATCCTTTTGTTAGGAAAATGACCAAACTTACGTTACGAAAACATAAAATAGTATTTATCCGCTGTTTTGGATAAATACTCAGTAAAAACGGATATTTATCGAGTATTTATCCATTTTGAGTATTTATCCGGATAAAATCCCAACACTACATGCAAGCGAAACCATGGGCAACAGCTAAACATCAAACTATAAAACGCAAACTTCTCTGTTTACACAACAAACACTGCTTTACATAAACGTCGGAGATATCACGGAGCGACGAACATAGATCGTTATCAAGGGACCTTTCTCTAAATTACCCTTTATACATATGTTTGAAGTGTGACAGAAAACTCGTATCGTCACGAAAACCTTTCGTTAACGACTTTATACCCTCTCGTTTAAAAGTTTTGTTTGTGTTTCAACTATTTGTAAAAGTTGGAAACAATTTCCTGAAAGTTCACGAAATTGTGCTATAGGACAAATTGGAGAAACTAAAAGTTTTATAATACGAGCAATGACACCAACAAATGTCCTGCAGATCTGATAGTGTCTTGTGACGGGTCGTTGAACTCCCTAAAATAGGGTTGAGCTACACGATGACTCATACATGCCTTTTGTTGCGACAGGTCAGCTCAAAGCTGCAATAGCTCTATCTTCAAAAGGCTCTTCAACACATGGTCCTGCATTGTTAGACTCACATACAATTCTAATAATATTGTTTAATGTTTGGACTTTAAAAGAGACCATGACCTTTGAGTTTGTTTCGGCATTTCTTCTCAGATATTAGTTACTTAGCCTAGTTTTTTTTTCGTTTATTAATATGTTTCTTATGTACTTTAATTTTAATTTTATAGCATAGTACAAATTTGTATCATAGTTCTTACCTTTGAGGGGCATGCGGTGCTAACTTATAATAAACTTTCATACTAACCTTAGATAATAGAAAATCATGTTTATATTGTATGAGTATATACAGTTGTTAGTTGGCCAAAATAAATGAATAAAATAACAACAAATAAATACAATTAAATAAAGTTATATTTAAGAGGGTATCCATACAAGAAACGTGATTTTTTCTGCATTGTTTGCCTTGTGATACGTATTCCTCCGCCCCTAAGTCCGTTTCGCACTTGGCTCTTTTATTTCTAGTTCCAATTAGAGACAGACCCTTTAAACAAAACTAGTTATACATTTGCTACCTCGTAGCACACATAGCCAGAATTGTAAACTTAAATAGAGCTATAATTCAATTTGTGGTCCACTCGCTACGGACATAATTATATCCGTGCCATTTGTTGGGCAATTTCAAAAAATCTTGTACCCCCGTATTTTGCCTTGTCCCTCAACTTTGTTAATTATTTTTTTTGTGATGAATGACGTCTAGGAGAATATTTTAATTGAAGTGAAAAGAACATATTTTAAAATATATTTATAATTTGTCGTTTAGTTGTTTTTTTACTAAATATAAAACTTACGAAGATTTTAAAATATTCGTATGTGCGAGTGGTTTAGTAAATATAATTTGAATTCTTAAAAGTCCAATTTATCAGTTAAAAGAATCATTTATTTTTTATTTTATAAAATTTTCTATTAAAAATAAATCTATATAAAAATCGCAAATTTAAGCTAACCGGAACATTCCGTTTTGTGACTGGTCTTTTTTGCAAATATTCTTCCAATTGTTGAATAATTCGGTACGAAATGGCAAAATAATATGTCGTTCTTCATCGGAGACACCGTTTTGCTTTCATTGTCTAACTAATTAGTAGCCAGCGCTGACGCATATTGTTGAAGTGTTCTGTGTTTTAATTTCTTTGCTCAGGTATGTGACCAAGTTTTACCATTATAAATCACTTTTAAAAAATTATTGTTATTTTTTAAACTTTGCAAAATTGGTATAGTATATGAAACTACAAAGTGAATAGTGCTAAGTACGATGGGTAATTTTAAAACAATTTAAAACTACAATAAGGTGCCATTATGTGACCTCCGTTTTGTGACTTATTCTGCGGTCACATATACGGAACGGCAAGTCACAACAGGTCGGAATGCATAAAACTTAGTTCACAATGCAAAACCTTACTTACCAAATTTATGAATACAGTTACAAATAATCTATCTTTTATATTTTTCATTCAAATTTACAGATTGAACTTTACTGACAAAACTTGAACATAGCACTTTTACATGTCAATGTTTTTTTTTTAAATATTATTGACATGTAAAAGTGTTTGAACAAACCTACTTACAGAAATAAAATCATTTATCACTAGCTTCTGCTCGCGACTTCGTCCGCTTTAAATTTCGTGTTCTCCCGACCCTTCCCGTCGCGCCTACCCGTGCGATTTTCCTCGTTTTTGCAACATTTTTCATTACTGCTCCGCTCCTCTTGGTTTTAGCGTGACGTTATATAGCCTATAGCCTTTCTCGATAAATAGGTTACCCAACATAAAAATATTTTTTTCAATTCAGACCAGTAGTTCCTGTGATTAGCGCGTTCAACCAAACAAACAAACTCTTCAGCTTTATAATATTAGTATAGATTATGTGATTAGAAACTACGGAATTCCTATTATCCTGCAAAGTTTTAATAAGACTTATGTCAGTCAGTGCAATTTATAACGATAATTATAGTAATATAAGAATAGTTACGGACATAAAGAATAGCATCACCCCATTTCTTCCCGTGGGTGTCGTAAAAGGCGATTAAGGGATTCACTAGAGAATAGGCAGCAGCGTTCTCTATGTTTTACCATCATACTGCGATCGCCAACCCGCTTGCCAAGCGTGGCGATTATGGCAAAGCCCCCCAAATAGGGGGAGGCCTATGTCCAGCAGTGGACGTCTTGCGGCTGAGATGATGATGATGATGATGATGAAGAATAGTTACAATTATTGTTTTGTTTCTTACCTACTAATAATGGTATTTAGGCAATTTTTAAGTTGTGTGCACACAGCCTTATGATTTTAAGACTTCCATTTTGTCACTGTCCCTCCAAATGGGTGGAATGAAATCTATGAAATTAGATAGAGGTTTTACCTTTTAAACCTGTGCGGCCACAAAAACGTTTGCAGTAAACGTATTATATTCGAAAAATATACAAATATTAAGTAAATTATTACGATTTCAGAGTAAAATTAAAAAATAACCCATTGAAATTCGACAGAGTCACAAAACCGAATAAAAAAACAATTATTTTGAGTTAATCCTTTAAAATAAGGCTATTTTCTTACATTTATCTATTAATTACATGTCTTATTTAGTTTAAATAAATTTGAAAATCGCTTATTAATTTCGTACTTTCCTTAAATTTCGCTTTTAAATATAGTCACACAACGGAATCAGTTTCGCTACAAAGTCCGTTTTGTTTCGATATTATGGAAAAACTGCCTCTAATTCTGCGTTCCTTTTTATTTTCCTCTATAATAAACTGTATTTCCTATTATATTTTGGAGAAATTTGTAAAAACAAAAAATATAAAAAATATAATCGAATTTTACACTCTTTTTTGAAAATGCCCTGTTACGTAAATATTGTTCTCTTTGTTTTATATATATCTGAATAATTTCTGCACGCGAATTCGTTTACGTGAAATTTCTTTTTCTAAAATAAAATAATTAGGTTATCGGTGCTACTCGGCAATACTATAGTTAATTGGTGACATAAAATATCGAAATCGGTTCAGTGGTTCCGAGGATTACCCGCTACATACAAACTCACATACATAAGTAGAATCCTAAAACTTTGGCACAGTTAAAGTTTATTGTAAATTTGGCACAGTTAAAGTTTATATGGAGAAGGAGTGCAAAAAGCTATTTGTATAAAATAATGAATTCGAAATACATTTAATAAATTAGAAAACATGGTCGACTTTCGACCACTAGGCGACCACTAATATAATTAAATACGTCATCATCTGTGCTGGAAACTGGATTAATTGTAAGTGTCTAAAAATAACCAGACACCAACCATGTAAGTCCCTTAATAAAATGATTATTTTTATAAACTGTATCACTTAATAGGCAAGAGGCACAATTAGATATGTCACAGGCTATTCCACGTTTATGTCAGATAATTTGTCTCTTCGCAACCTACCCTACTAAACCATTTTTTTTTTGATGTTGAGGTGGAAATCGTCATGGATGTCCTCCGTCCTGGGGTGGGTGGAGAGGTCTGTCAGACTTTTACTGACTAATACCACCCCGGTGTTCCATCCCACAACTACGTCGGAGACCACGGGAACCAATACAACTTCCGCGATCCCTGACTGGTGCCGGCCCGCCTTTGCGGGCCTCTTCTCGTTAGGGGGGGAGTGAGGTGTTAAACTCCCCCCCCCCCTCTACATCACAGAGAGACGTGCGTGGAACACTACGCGCCCCCATCTTGGGTCCTAGGGAATAGGGGGCGACGGATGTCACCCTACTAAACCTACCCTAGCCGACACTGACCTCCTACAGCTACCTATTAACATTGTAATTTGAAAACATTGTAAAAGCCAAATAGTGTTTAAAATAATAACCGTGGAATTTCTTGCCGGCTCTCTTCCATATTAATCAACGAATTGGAACAGTGCATCTATCTTCTGACGAAGACCTGTGGTGACCCAGTGGTATCGACCCCGACTAACGAGTTGTAGACTGTGGTTCGAATCAAGGCAGGCGCTTTAATTTGTGTAAATAATTCTATCATCATTGCTCTGAAAACAGTGAAGGAAAGCAATGTGAGAAAACCAGCATGTCTTAGAAACAAAAATTCATAAGCATGTGATATCTCAACCCGCACTGGGTCCGCGTGGTAGATTATGGCCCACTCCCTCACACGGAGAAGAGACGTGTGTCCCAGCAGTGGGCACAATTAGCTGGTTATGATCTTCTGATGTTCCTTAAGTGCCCATAAACCTATCATCTGAATTAAAACATTCTGATTTAGAAACGGATTAAAAAAAAAAAATAGGTACCATGGGATTCCCCTTCATCATTTTATCGTAGTCCGTTTAAAAATGTACGTCCAATTATTTTTCCAAACTTTGAACAAGCTTAATTTCGAGGACAACCAAACATGGCCTACTCAGAAAAGAAATCTTAGATTATTATATTTTTATTTAAAACAAGATTGTACGCAAAAAAAAAAACATTCCGAGACAAAAGCCTACTGAGCCATGAAACCTAGTAGTACAGTCAGTGGGAAAAATATGTTGCTTATTTAGATACTTTCGAATTTTTTCAAATCAAAATATTTTACACATACACACATACATACAATCACGCCTTTTTCCCATGGGGGTAGGCAGAAACCACGGAACGCCACCTGCTACGATCTCTACACACTTCTTTTGCCTCGTTTAGGTTAAAAAAAGCCACATAAACCTACATGGGCATTTATGAAATGTTGGAAGCTAGGTGCGCGGTCCCATTTGGTTGATAGCTAAGGAAAAAATCCGGTAAGAAATTGCACGGTTACTCTTTTATGAATTACTAGCTTTTGCCAGCGGCTTCGCCCGCGTGGAGGTCGGAATTTATCCCGCGGGAACGTACTACCGGGATAAAAAGTAGCCTATGTCCTTTCTCAGGCTCTAAACTATCTGTGTACCAAATTTCATTTAAATCAGTTCAGTAGTTTTAGCAGGAAAGCGAGGCAGACAGACAGACAGAGAGATCGACAGACAGACAGAGTTACTTTTGCATTTATAATATTAGTATGGATATATAAATATATAAAATATAATATTATATAAAATATTATATGAAATATAAATATATAATAGTATATAGTATATAGTATGGAGTATGGAGTATGGAAGTATGGATTGGCTATTACAATGTTTTCAAATGTCAATGTTAACATGTGTGGGACGACAGGGTAAGCTAGGGTACCTTCCCAGCCATATCCCAACTATGTTCGGGTCATCTACTAGTCTAGCTACCAGTCTAAGCTGATGCAGCTGCATTTACATGCAGTGACTGCCTATCTGACCAATATTGCATATTAACACACTATTAATCCCAATATGAATAATTTTGATGAATATTGCTAATCCATTGCTGCTTAACTTCGAACAATTTGTATGCTGAACATCGTAAAAAACGCAGTGAATATTGTTAAACTGTCAAAATGGAAGCCATTTCTTCTGTTAGTGTGTTAATTACCGCGCTGGACAACCAGTTATCGGGTAGTACCGGTAACACGATACTCTATGATATACGCTCCTGATTTAAACTTCTACCCGTGCAGGGAGTGGCAGTCTCTGCACCCTCATGTCCCTAGCCGCCGCAGGAGACGCCCAAGTAGCACAGAACTGCATTATAAATTGTCACTTAAGGCCCACAGCGGTAATCTAAGCATTTATAAAGACTTATAAGTATTCACCTGTGCTGCAACAGCTGTTTCGAAAAAAACGTGGCCAACTATAATGCTTTTTTCTGTACAGTAATTCTATTAAGCACCACAAACACGCCACAAAGTCACTGTTATTGAGCGCTTAGTAGTGCAGTACCCTATTAGCTGTAAGTTTTCTGAATAATAGCCCACACGTGTAATATACAACCGTTGCATTTTAAGAGAGAACATATCACCCACTATAACATAATCAGTTACTTTGTGAAGTTATTTAACAAAAAATTAATGCTTTATGCTGCATACAGATTCACTTTTCCCCTATTATTCAGGTGTTTACCATACACTCGAATAACAGCATGTATCCAAGTGTCGGCATGCGCGAATAGAATATTGGACGCGACGGGTTCCGTATGTTATATTTATTAATAAATAAATATATAAAATTTAATTTATTTATTTCAAACATAACCCATATTACAAAAATTAAGATAAAAGTAACAATGCTGCAGCAGAAAAGAATAAAATGTCATCAACAAAATAAAAATATACGTCACATAGTTGAAATAAAATAAAATTTCAAATTTACGTCGGATTTAAATTAAAGTAACAATAAATAATAATTGCACATATTAACAAAACAATACAAAAAAGCCTTTATAAATAGAGGTCAGTGTGTTTTATGACATTAGGCTGAGTAGGTACAAAAATGCCCTGCTACAAAAATCTTCTTATAACCTACCCATTTTCGGGACTAATATGGTTGCGACAAAATTAATATTGTTGTTTTATGTTTCTGCTACTTACCTAAAAATGAAGAAAATTTTTTAAGAGAAATCCAAGATTTTTTTTTAATAGTAAATTAATACCTTTCGAGACTTTTTAAGATTCCAGATTTCGATTTTCTCAGAGGTAGTCAGTTAGGAAATAGCGGTACAGCTAGCATCTAAAAAAAACAACGTAATTTTCTTTATGTTTATTTAATGTTCCCTTTTTAAAGTACAATTTAGGGTGTACCACCCTGGTCCAGGCCTTTAATTTTCTTCTTTTTATAATTTCAAGGAGTACAAAAGTACTTCTCGGTGGCCACCATAGAATTTCCTTAGGTTTCCACTGTGTAGGAACGAATGTTAGATCGACAACACCTCTCTCTATAGTCTGAACTATTTTGAAAGTCTCGTTCTGTAAAAACAAGAAAAATATACTTATTATAATAGAAGTATCAGTTTCTTAATGACATCATTATCTATACAGTTTTTGAGGAAAAAAACCACTTAACGTAACATAATGCTATTTCATGTGGAAGTAATTAAATTATTAGGCCAGAAAAATACATTATCTTTAGATAGGTACCGACTAATTTATAGGTATTTTGTCGCATATTGAATAAATCAATAACTTATGTACATATAATTAAATTATAATCTCAGCTACTTCAATTACAATAATACTACTTAAATTTAATTAAGTACTTATCGTCGAATAACAACTAAAAAAGGGAACGAAATGGCTTTAAAAGAACCACGGCGGAACCCTAAAAGCTTGGATCCATAAAGGTACTTATCTAGGTAACTGACGCAAATGTGAACCAATACTACTCTCCTAATCGATCCATGTCTGATTTGTATTTCACAAGTGCTAAACTATTTTACTCTTGGCTGAATAACAGGCCACATGTGTACACCCGTACAGACCTTAGCATTAAATTGAGATTAAAACTGTTCACTTGCCATCCGCCATATTCACTGCATTACTTTGTATTATTATAAAATTTTATCTTTTAATTTTTGTTTATTTTAGAGGATATCAATTGTAAACATGGATTAAAATATAATTACACGAAAACAGTTTTTGACGTGACAACGTCTTATAAATTGGTTTGCCGGGGGACACTTCAAGAAACTGCGTTACGCTCCGCTCACGTTATGCGCTCACAATGAGAGCGAGTGAGAGGCACGCGTCCCTTCCACTCGGGCATGGTTAGCCCGCCTAAGAGCGAGAGAGACAGACATAAAAAGTGAAAGGCACGCGTCCCTTCCACTCGAGCACAGTTCTTTGTATAAATAAATGTTTTAAATTGTTACTATTATTCCTGGCTGGAGGCCTTAGATTCGCGTCTAGAGTCATCCGCAGGAAAAGTCCGGTTAAGTAGTAAAAGCCTTCGGGCTAACTACGAGAAGTCAGCGTCAAAAAAAAAAAAAAAAGTTACTATTATTTCATCCTTCTTCCTACTATACGAATGAATATTCACATTAAAATTATTTTACCACTCAAAGTCGTTGTCACGTAAAACTTTCGCCCGTATACCGACTTTACAGGCAACCAATTTTTTTTTTTTTGGTTACTTTGTACAAAAACGAACATATTAATTTTATTTTCATTCTAATTTTGTTGCTTTTCTTTTAGTATTTAGTGGTATTCCGAGGGCGCGTGAACATTTTGAACTAAATATGTTATATATATTTGACAGTAAAGTTACCTTCCCAATAAGATTTCAAATATAATAGGAGGAAATCGATGTCTTACTTACCTTAAATTTTATGTATGTATATTCTCACAAATGGCACCTGAGATCTTGCACACAACGATACACTTCATGTTTTACAATTTGACAGTTCATATCAAAGAAAAATAAATAATTTAAGTTATCCACAATTTCGCTCAGTGTGTAATTTCAACTGTATAAAAGTATACACAATGTAACATTCGTCTTCCTTGCTGTATAATAAGTAACACGTGCCTCATTATTCAGCTCTTTTTTTTTTTTTTTTTTTTTTTCAGGATGGGAAATCATCAAATGACTTCTCCCGCTCTGGGCGGAGCGGGAGGGCGTGTCAGACTTTTACTGACTAAAACCCACCCGTGTTCCATCAGTTGCCCATGTGCCAGGGTCACGGTATCTCTTTCGAACAATCACGCGACCCCGGCAGGCATCGGTCCTAGTAGACCCCTACACTGCTGCTGACATCTCTTTGAGGCGCGCGTGGAACACTGCGCGCCGTCGACCCGAGCCTGGTCCTTACCGGGCGGCGAGCTACCCATTGCTCGCCACCCGCAAGCTCGCGCCTACGGTGGCCGGGAGTCCGCTATCGACTCCCGACGCCCGGGGCGTCTCCTCCTGCGGCGGCTAGGGGCGTGAGGGCGCAGAGACTGCCACTCCCTCACGCGCCCCGCCTCCTCCTTCGCGAGCATTACTGCTTCGCAGAAGGAGGTGACGGCTTCCCATTCCCTCTCGTTCCGTACCATGGCTCGCACCAGGGCCGGACGCGAGAGGTCGCCGCCGCCGATCGCCTCCACGAGGACACGGCGGTGCTCCGCCCAGGCAGGGCACACCTCCACCGTATGCTCCACCGTGTCCTCCAGACGATCCTCGCAATGGAAACACCCGGACGTATCCTCCCGCTTTATCCTGAACAGGAACCCACCGAAGCACCCATGCCCGGTGATTATTCAGCTCTTTAGGTGACTGTTACACACATAAATGCTACTATAATGTTGTTATAATGCAATTATTTGTCAATTGGATTTCTTATACAGCTATGTGCTGAATAATTTGTGTCCAAATTAGAGTTATATCCTCTGAGGATGCGCTGTCTACGCTATTATTCAGCAACTAATGCATTCACTGTGCACTGTTAAAATGCTGTTATACAGCACTTTTGTGCTACTTGGGCGCCCCGGGTGTCGGGAGTCGATCGCGGACTCCCGGTCACCATAGGCACGTGCTTGCGGGCGGCGACCAATGGGTAGCTCGCTACTCGGTAAGGACCATGCCCGTGTCGACGGCGCGTATTATTCCACGCGCGCCTTAAAGAGATGTCAGCAGTATTGAAGGGGTCTGCTAGGACCGATGCCTGTCAGGGTCGCGAGATTTGTTCGAAAGAGATACCGTGACCCTGGCACATGGGCAACTGAAGGAACACAGGTGAGTTTTAGTCAGTAAAAGTCTGACACACCCTTCCGCTCGACCCAAGAGACGTCATTTGATGATTTTTCACCCACAAAAAAAAACCCGTGCAGCCGATATAGTTTAGCTACAATTTAATCCCCCATTTTTGTATTAGTATACTTCTTATTTTAACAGGATCTACATATTATGGCTTGTGGAATATTTAAACATTTGAATCTACTAAAATATCTCTATTGAATTTCACTAATTGAGTACCTACTTATTTCTGCCCTTGAGTGTACAAAGGCCAATTTGATGGTATCTTAGGCAACAGATGTCCTTGCCCAAAACACCAGAAATGAGGATAAAATCATGGCTCGTATTATTATAATTGCCTGAGGCCTCGTCTTTATATTAAAAGATGGAATATTATTTGTTTGTTTCTGGGTTCTTGTACGGATTTCTCAGAAAGATCGGCAAAATATTTACTCGTACTATTTTTAAGCTCATGGACAAAACATGATGAAAGCTGACAGTGTTGTTGAGGCATGTATTTCCATAATCAGTCTATATAATGTTTTTACCCCTGGAGCACAAGCCTCCTCTCTTTGAAACGGAGTAGGCTGTATTCCACCACATGCGGGCAGTGCAGGTTGGTTGATGTCGAATGTTCTGGAAGTTTTCTTCTAAGACATACCGGGATACCTCATGATATTTTTTCCTTCACCGTTTTAAGAGCGGTGGTGTTTAAATTATTTACACAAAGTTAAACGGCCTTCCTGGGTTCGAACCCATGATCTAGAACTCGTAAGTCGGGGTCGTTACCACTGGCCTCTTAGGCTTTAGTTTGCTGACGCATAATAGCTAACAGTGTATGTCTAGTAATAGAGGCCTATAATTGTAATCTAGAAGAAGCTTTTCTTGCATTTTACTTCTACTTAGATCTTTTTCGGTGCCTTTTTGTGTTAATTTATTATCAGAATGTGTGTCTCACTAAATTGTAATAAGCATATTATTTGCTTAACGGAAACGAATGCTAATGCTGGTATTTTTATGACGAGCTATTTGACCAAAACGGTATAGGTGTTTCGAAGAGATCGCGTAAGTTCATGTGTAACGAAGGTTGACGAAAGGGGGGAGGGGTATCTTAATAGCTATTGAAACCTTAAAAAGTGATACGACATTCCTCAGGGGACAGCAGAGTGGAAGATAGTTTGCACCTAATAATTCGCAGCACAATCTTTGTGTGTGCTTAAAGCTTTTTATATTAATACACAAAAGATTGTACAAAATTGATTCTCATGACGATTTTGCCAATTTGATTATTGGAGATTTTTATGTTCTGGGTTTCTTATGGACACCTACGCTTTCAGATTGACGAATGTTGTTGCAGCAACTGATTATAAGTCCTCTCTCTTGCTGGGTTTGTTGGCATTTTTTAATTCGTTACAGTTAAATCACATATATGTTCCGTATGGTAAGGGCGACTAAGTGACTTACTACAGAAAGAGCAGCAGCGTTCTCTAAGCATCTTACCACCATACTGCGATCGCCAACCCGCCTGCTAAGCGTGGCGATTTGGCAAACCCCTCCCCAAATAGGGCGAGGCCTTTGTCCAGCAGTGGACGTCTTTTGGCTTAAATGATGATGATAATGATGATGAAATCATATACCCACATAACCAACACTTTAGATTTTTAGACTTTGTCCTTTGTACTTCCTATGGTAACCATGTAATGATAAACGATGAGCCATTCAGTCGGGTTGATGATCATCACCCACCTTTAAACATACATATTAAAGGCATTCTATTGCATTCCTACTGAACAAATAAAACCGAATAGCTTAATATTCACAAGTGTGAAATGAAATCTATACTAACATTATAAAGCTGAAGAGTTTGTTTGTATGTTTGTTTGGTTGAACGCGTTAATGTCAGGAACTACTGGTCCGAATTGAAATGTATTTTTTTTTGTGTTATGTAGCCTATTTATTGACGCTATAGGCTATATAAAATTACGCTACAGTCAAAAGGAGCGGAGCAGCAACCAAAAATGTACGAAACCTGGCAGGCAATTCGATGCGACGGGAAGGGTCAGGGCAGCAAAAATTTGACGCGGACGAAGTCGCGGGCAGAAGCTAGTTTGTAATATAGAAGCTTTTCTTGCATTTACTTTTACTTGGATCTTTTACTGTGCGTTTTTAAATTAATTTACTATCAGAATGTGAATAGAATAACATCCCAAACTGCAGAATTTATATGTTAACTGACTAAATTTAAATTAAGATAATATTTACTTAACGGCGAGGAATGGTAATGCTAGTATTTTTTGAGTTATTTGACTAACGGTATAGTTAACGTTTTTCGAAAAGATCGCGAAAGTTCATGTGTAACGAAGGTTGACAGAAGGGGAGGGGGGACGGGGGCAGTTATCTTAATAGCTACTAAAAACATCAAAAAGTGATAAGACAATCCTCATGGGACAACAGAGTGGAAGATATTTAAGTAAAAGTTTTGCCTAACAATTCGCAGCGCAATCTTTGTGTAATATGTTTATTTATGTAAGTAGATCTTTTAAGATACTTTTACACGTCAATATTTTGTTGATCAATACTTTTTAAACTAGATGGCGCCGGCATTTCCTAACTGATTGTTCCCTGAGAAGAAATGCCGAAACAAACTCAGAGGTCTCTTTTAAAGTCCAAACATTACATTATTAGAGTTGTATGTAAGACTAACATGCAGGCCAATGTCCGGAACGGCCTTTTGATGAAAGAGCCATCACAACTTTGAGCTGACCTGTCCAAACAGATGGCATGTAAGTATCAGTCATCATGTAGCTCAACCCTTTTTTAGTGAGCTCAACAACCCGTCACAACACGCTATAAGACGCTCATCGGCGCTCATCAGATCTGCAAGACGTTTGCGTAGGCCATATAAAAAATCGCTAAATAAATCAAAATGGGACAAAACTGAACGTTCTTTTTGGTAGATTTTTGTAATAACTATACTATTGAAACTTGAACAAGACCACGTCTAGCTAGTAGAGAAATAACTTTTCAAAAATAAAACCTAAATGACTAGGTACACAAGATAATTTTCTAAAGTCTGTTGTTCTTGAAAGTCTCGAAGGAGCGATGAGCGACTGAAAGTTTGTATAGCAGAAGTTGATGTTACAAAAAATAAAACTTTTAATATAACTGGATTCAGAATAAACTCTAGTATATTGTTGTGAAGTCCCACGTACCTACAAAATAATTTTCGACCGCAGGCAATGTAGTCTACATTGCCTGCGGTCGAAAAATAAAGCTATCAAATCATTTCGTTTTATTTTATCATGTTTAGTTATTAGATCCCATCACATCTGCAGAACTGATCTAGTTAATTTAAATCAAATCAAATCAAATCAAATGTTTATTTGCAAGAAATACATTTTTAGTGAAGGTGAGATCTTATAACCTAAGAGTAATTGTATTCGGCCTGCGAGCAAGCGTGCAAATATTAATTATACATATACATTATACACATAGCACATTGATTACATTTTAAATTACATTCAATATTATACAATTGCTATTCACTACATACTTAAATTTTAATTTATATTAGTTATATTCGTATATTAATAATTACACTAAATTTAAATTTATTAAATTGACTCAGTTCAACCAATCGTTTAGTCGCTATTTTTACTAAAACAAATACTTCAAGTGACTGCACTACCCACGGTCGATAAATCCATAAAAAGAAGTAATCAAATTATTTCTTTTTGTTTTATCATGTTCAGATTTTATATACCCATTACGTCTGAGGAGTTTCGCTAGGTAATTTAATTTGAACCCAAACATCCATTAGTTTAGTCACTATTTAGGAAGTCAAAGATTAGCAAAACCCATTGTCGGACCATAATTGCTATTTAGTATCTTTAAATCTTCAATTAAAATAAAAATTTCATTTATATTTCATTTGGATGTTACGATTTATTTCATAAATCCAAAATTTTTATGAGCATTAGTATCGTAGATTTTTTTTCCTATTGTTTCCCCTATCGTATAAAACACATGTCTTCAAAGACAAATCATCAAAACGAAAGCCGTCACAATAATGAGAGAAACCGGGCCATCTGGAGCACACAGTAAATGCTGACAAACAAACAAATCTTGTTTAGTAAATACTTCTGAGACTGTTGAACACAAGTGTTTGGCTCGAGTTCATCTGAAAATGTCTGTAAATAACGCCGTGGGAACGAGTAGTGTGTGATTTGTAGATATTACTGAAATAGTAGTAGATGAAACTGTTGCATAATGAGGGCTATTAAAACAACCCGTAGGCTTAGTTTTCAATAGTATCACACGAGTGTTTTAATATCTCTTTATTTGTAGTTATAAACACTACTCTATCTACTCTCATACATTGGGAATTAAAGCTAATAAATAAAAGGTCTAAGTTTAAAGAGCAACAATTCATTTTGTAACGCTACAAAAATGTCGCACCCGACATGTGTTTTTAGATTTTTTTTTATTGAATGTAAACTCCTTGATGATATTAACTTCTTGGATTTGACCTGTATCGTACTGGTAAAAAAGAGTATTTTACACTATTTTGTTACAGAAAAAGTGTTATAATTTGATTCTATGTTTAAATTTCTGATATGTCAATATAATATGTTAGTATAAGGTCGATTTGAAATTTTTAATTCGAATATTACGATAAAAAAGTTTTTTTTTTATGTTTGTTGTTAGACCATCCTACTTATTATAATACAGCCGTTGAGGGAATTTGAATAAAAAAGATTAAAAATATTTCGCTCCCTTAATACCCCTATTCAGAAAAGTCGATGGCAGAAAACTACCGGCGCGCGTTAAACCCGATACCCCAAAGCCAATAAGGAAACATGATGAAAATAAATGGATTGTCAAATAGAATTCTGTCGTGGGAACTGAGCCCCTTTCTCTAGAGAGTGTACCCTTTACCACGTGTCTCTAGATAATGAAATATCTTATTATTTCGCATCGATTCCTTCGTGTTATGTCGATTTGGGATGATGATATAGACTGAATTGAGAAAAACTGAAGATTTAACTGAAAAAACCGGCCTCTACCATTCCCACTTAGTAGTGGAAACAGGCCTCCTCTCGATAAGAGGGGGGGGGGGGGGGCGCTATCTATGACGCGAGCCTAGTGCGGGAGACGCGCGCACTCGCTTGCTCGCAGTAAGACGTGTTTAGGATCGCTACGTAAAATAAATAAAAATATAAGTTTTGCTTAGTGCTTTTAACCAGTGAATCAATAAATAATATTGCTAGGTGCAAATGGAAACGACGTTAAATACATCGACCAGGAAATATTAATACAGAACAAAAATATAAACAAGAAACGTTTAGTGTAACGTATACAGCGAGTCACCGAGTGAGTCACAGCAGAAGCTTCGCTACGATTGGTGGTGAGTTCGAAACGCAAGCGTCGGCGATATCACCTTATATGGCCATGAACTAGCCGCATCGACGCTAAAAACCAACCAGCGCCTACAAAAGACACCTTTAATTCACTGCATAGACAGTAAGCTATATAGCAGAGGGCGCGAACATAGTGACTGACGTGACGAAGAGCGCAGGTTCAAATCTTAAGTACAACAAATCTTTTTGCGTGATTTTACTTTTTCATTTTTATTTTGTTTATTATTGTTTTGTTGTTACTATACATATTCAATCAATAAACAAATTAATTGCAAGATGGAGAACGATCTTTCTGATAATGTTACCTATAGAAGACCACAGCGTTCAAGCTCGCTTTGTGATATAGCTAGTATAGAACAGTCACTCTTTGATGCTACTTTGCTAAGCTTGCCAAATTCTTCAATTGCTGAATCTCAGGAGAACAAGGAATTGCTGGATAAAATTTGTCTTTTAGAAAATCAATTGTTGAGTGCGAATAGCGAAATAGAAAACTTACATGTTGAAAATACTTCCTTACGACAGGAATTACATAAATTCAAACAAGTTATTGAAATTTATAAAAAAGTTGGAACTGCTGACAATACTATACGTACACCAAAATCACAAAAAAAGAAGTGTTCTAACAAGGTGTCAAACATCAAGAAAATTCCTGAATTATTACTTCAAAAAAACCAAAGTCAATCTAACGAAAAGCAGACCAACACAAATCAACAAGTACCACACATCCTGAGTAACCTGAACTCTGAAGGAGGCTATAGCAATTCTAAACAATTAACACATAGCAATGTCACCAAACATAAAATGTGCATTCTAAGCAGCAATACAAAAAACAATGTATTGTCCATAGCTGAGAAAACCTTTGATAACAGCTTCAACCTGTGCAATTATTTGACACCGTACGGATGCACAAAACAGCTGCTCAAGGGTCTTGATACAAAATTACTACAGTTCACTTTTGATGATTTTTGTATATTATTCCTTGGTGAAGAAGACTTTAAATCGACCAACAACTACTACGACATTATTTTTCATATAAGAGATGTATTGCAAGCCATGCAGCATACTAACATAATAATCTGTTTGCCTACATTTAAGTGCCCTTTTGATACAAGTCTTTTTAATTGCCGAGTAGAGACTTTTAATAACCTACTGTATCTGGATATATTGACGCATGGTCACGCCTTCCTCTTAGACAGCAATCTTAATCTCGAGTATGACTACAGCATGTTTAATAAGTACACAGGATCCTTAAATAATCGTGGACTATCGAGAATTTTCAAGGATTTATTAGATTTAATTGCCAGTATAACGGAACAATCTGATAGATCACACAATGATGTAAATGAATCGAAAAAATCTGCCAAACCAAAGGACAACTTTTTTCTCGACTAAGCATCTCTACATATTACACCAAAATATTGCTGGGTTATTAGGAAAATCAGACAATCTTACTATTTGCCTACATGAACTACTTGATAAGAATATATGTGTCGATATTTTATGCATTACTGAACATTTTATGATGGAGGGCTATGAAAAACATCTCAACATAAAGGATTATTGTCTGGCGGCCTGTTTCAGTCGCAAGGCGAGCAAACGAGGTGGAACGTGTATATTAGTTAGAAAAGGACATCAATGGAGAGAATTGGTAAAAATAGAAAAATTATCTTCAAATGGTGTCTTCGAATGTTGCGCCGTCGAATTAACGACGTATAAGACTGTTATTGTTTGTGTATACAGGGTACCCAATGCAAGCAACTTCAATGAGTGTATTGAAAAATTAGATATAATGTTACGTATGCTTGTAAATAAGTCTTACAAAAATATTGTATTAGCAGGTGATTTTAACATAGACGTATTGAAACGAAGTAGGCAATCAATTGAATTTGAGACATTGTTACTTAATTATAACTTAAATCTTGCTCTATATGAACCAACTCGTCTTGGGAGTCAGTCATGCATTGACAACTTTGCGCATAATTTTAGCAAGTCGTTTAAAGCTTCTGTACTAGAATTAGCTCTGTCTGACCATACGGCCCAACTCCTCAAGTGTCCTATTAAAACTATTTGTTCCATAAAGCAATGGCGTATACTGAGGCGTGATTATAATAATGATAACGTCATTAAATTTAAATCATATTTGAGTAGTTTGTCATTTTCCGATGTATATGAATCCAATAATCCTAATGTAGCTTACAATGCATTCATAGAATTGTTTTTGTTTCTATATAACCAATGCTTTCCTAAAATACCTATAATTATGAAAGTTTACATGAAGCAAAAGTGGGTATCGCGCGGTATTAAAAAATGTAGTGCAAAGAAACGTCATTTATTATGGCACTATCGATTGAAATCCACGCAACGAAACAAAACTCTATTTAAGAATTATTGTGACACGTTTAATAAGGTCATATATTTGACGAAAAAAGCACAGAATTCTTATAAAATTCAAACATCTAGTAATAAATCTAAAACGACATGGCAAATTATTAATGAAAATAAATTAAATACTCCTAATAATAATATTAATAAAATTCGTATCAACAATTCAATTATTTCAGACCCTAAACAAATTACTAACCTATTCAATGATTTTTTTATCGACAAAATAAAACCAATTTCCGCAGGGGTAAATGTCACTGAACATATCCTACACACAAAGAATTCGATGTTTATGGCTCCCAGCACGCCTACAGACATATATAATATCATTTTAGCCCTCAAAAACACAAAGAGTGTAGGTTATGATGGTGTTAGTACAAAGATTATAAAAACTGTTGCTGAAATTTTATGTGGCCCACTGTGTCATATAATAAACTTATGTATTTGTGAGGGAATATTTCCTAATGCTTTGAAAAAGTCTATAGTAAAGCCATTACATAAGAAGCAAGAGAAAGACCTGATGCAAAACTATAGACCAATATCATTAATATCCATTTTCTCAAAAATATTTGAAAAATACATTTCTCGAGAATTAAGCGCATATATAAATAAACATAATATACTTTGTAATGAGCAAAACGGGTTTAGAAAAAATAAAACTATCAATATGGCGGTTTACGACTTTCTTCATAAAATAATGATAAATATGGATAAAAATACACCTATCTGTGCAATTTACTGTGACATGACGCAGGCTTTTGATTATGTTCAGCATAATATTCTATTAAAAAAGCTCGAAGCGTATGGTATAAGAGGAAATATTCAAATGCTCTTACAATCATATTTACAAGGAAGGAAGCAAACAACAGAAATATCGACGATTAATGCGAACACTAAACGTGAAGTAATTTTTACATCTGGGGAGCGTAACGTCAACTATGGCGTACCGCAAGGAAGCGTATTAGGACCACCGCTATTTACCCTTTACATAAACGATTTTCCTAAATGTATAGAACACAGTATGACACTTTTTGCAGATGACAGCACGATAACCATTCCTTGTGATAATAAGCATATATATGAAACTGATATACATAATACATTAGACAAAGCAATTCTATGGTTAGAAAATAATAACCTCAATATCAATTTAAATAAAACAGTAATAATGCATTTTAGCCAAAGACAGTTAAAATTTCCAATTTTTAAAATTAAACATAATAATAATACAATTGACGCAGTAGATTCCACTAAGTTTTTAGGATTAACCATAGATCGTAATTTGAATTGGAAGGCTCACATAGAGGTTATTAGCAAAAAACTAAGTAACAGTGCATTCGCATTATATAAACTATCGCGGATACTAAAGCCTGATGCTCTATTCACTGCCTATTATGGCATAGCTGATACCATTATCAGATACGGCATTATTTTTTGGGGAGTTTCTACGGATAGAGATATCGCATTTAAGGCCCAAAAAAAGTGCCTTAGATCCATATTTAAATTAAAAACGACTGATAGCTGTAAGCCGTTTTTCATAAGTCATAACATTTTGACATTACCATCAATTTATATTTTGGAAATCGCCATATTTGTTAAATCTAATCCTAAGTTATTTCCCCGCATGGCAGACCGGTTTCCTAGAAATAGACGGGATAACAGTCAACTCTGTCAACATTGGTCCCGGACTGCACTTATGCGCAAGAGTGTTTTTTGTATGGCTCCTATTATTTACAATAAGCTTCCTAATACATGGAAAGAGCTAAGCGTTGTAACATTTAAAAGAAAATTAAAATCTTTTTTAGCTAGTAAAGCATACTATGATGTTAATGAATTTTTAAATGAATCATGTTTACATTGACAAGGTATTTTTTAAAGTAATTGAATGTTAAATATATGTATTGTAATAATGATTTTGATAATGATGTTTCTATTTAATATTTTGGTCTTACGTTGACATAATTATGCTTATTGTTGACATTGAATAGTGAAAAATTTATTGTATTTAACTCCTAGTTCTAACTAATTATGTAATTAATCAATTTAAATTAATTAATTTACTTATGTCAGTACCTATTGCCCATGTTCAGTAATGTTCCTATTATTTTTAATTCTTTATTTGTAATAATTTAATTTGCATAATTAATATTTGCACACCATGATAATATGGTAAACATGTTGCACAACTGTTTGTACGTATAACACCATGCATGCATTTTCTGTTATTAATTGTATGTAAACACGTGTTTGAGCAAATAAAGTTATCTGAATCTGAATCTGAATCTGAATCTGAGACTTAAGATTTAACTGGAACTGACAATATTCATGAGTTTTCAGGATAATAATAATAGTTTACTGAAGATGCTAATGCTAAGTTTTACGCGCCGTGAATGTCTAATTTCATTTTGAACACATTTTTTCTTGTTTTAAAGTGCAAAGTCCCCTAAAAGTGAGTGACTTACACATATGCGACGTGATATTTTTTCAAGTTTTAACTCATTATGTTGTGGTTTCAAGTAACATTTAACGTATTATTTTTCAACTTAAGCAGGTATTACCTACACTGAAATTTAATTTTTTTTTTGCTAAAATTTAAACAAGCATTATACAGAGCTAGGACATCGAAGGGCAAACTGTAACCATGAATTCAACTCAGCCATGATTCTTGACTCTCTAGCGTATATTTTTTTTAAATAACCAAACGAAAAATTTCAACATTGATGTTGGCACTATATCTATGGTCACAGGTTGCACGTTAATATCCCTGCCTGTATTCATGCAAAACGAGTTATATCTCGTGAAGGTGGTCTCGAAAAAATTCAAAATTGAATTTTTGATCTCAAAGAAATATAAAATTAAGCACACTCGGACACTCGCCGTAAAATTCTTTGACAAAACCGAACGCCACTTAAAATAAAATACCCTCTTTAAAAAATAAAGACATTTCAAAAGATCTCACCTTTTTACTAATTGCTTCTCAGAATTCCTTTTCACTCTTTGATCTTAGTGTCCTCGGCAGGCTTAGTCTGGCACAGCTTACCGTCGCGTCGTCTGCAACATAATTGTTGGAATGAATATTTTAAATGACATAGTACCGGTCCTGTGCCAAAAGGAAGGAAAATATGCTGGTCGTCCTATTGGCTGATGGTTTTCGTTTAGTTTTAGGTATGGGGAAAATAGTTGTCATTAATGTAGTGAGGAAAGTTTCATGAAATTATATAATTTTAGCGTTGTGTGTGAGTTTTTGTACATTTTTTTTGACGTTGGCCATTAGTAAAGTATCTCAATGGAGCCGCCTGCTGGGTCCATTGCTTGCGATACATAAGCAAGCAATACCTACGTTACTGTTTTTAGAGAAAATTTTGTAAAACTCATGTTGTGTTTGTAATTTAATACTTAGCTTAATATGTAGCTAGTATAGCTTTGAACTAGAACAGTGGTGGCCTAGTGGTAACAACCGCGACTTACGCGTAGTAGGTCGTGAGTTCAAACCCAAGCAGGCGCTTTACTTTGTGTAAATTATTTCATCGCCACTGCTCTCAAAACGGTGAACGAAAACAACGTTAGGAAACCGGCATGTCTTAGAACTAAAAATTCGAAGACATGTGACATCTACCAACCCGCACTGGGCCCGCGTGATGGATTATGGCCCACTCCCTCTTACCGAGAGGAGGCCTGTGTCCCAACAGTGGGAACATTATAGGCTGATGAAGCACTAGGAAGTGTCGAAGGGCGGGCGTTTTGGGGGGACTGTCTTATGTAACTTTGACGTTCAAAAAGTGCTGACTCTCAGCCTAGTTTGAATAAATGACTTTTGATTTTGATTTTGATTTTGATGATGATGATGATATTTGAACTGAAATATACCAGATCCGTTTAGCTAAAAAAAACCCTAAGTTTATGAAGGTACTCAGACAAACTTTTTGTTGGCCGTCCACCCGTTTGCCAAGGCCCGTTTTTGAGCAACCGAAGTATCAAGTTAAAATTAATTTATCGTATAGGTACGTAGATCTACTTCCCTTGCCTTCATTGAACCCCAATTAGGAATATTGTGTACCACCTATTAATATCCTTAAAGAGTATTCTCTTACCAAATGGATTTCTATTTTTCTACCGACGCGTATATATTTTTTTTTTATGTGTGACCACGCATAACTTTTTACATAGTGATCTGATTGTGATAATTCTTCTTGTGTTGGAAAGGGTATACTCCAAAAGTGGTCCCATATAAATTTGGAAAATAAAATCGAACCCTAAGGGTCGGAAAACAGGGGATGATCGATTGTTCACTCACTGATAATAATGTATAACCACGCATAAGTTTATACAGAGTTGTCCGATTTAGATAATTCTTTTGTATTGGATAGGGTATACCTTGCCAAGTATTATTAGTACATTAAAACCCCAAAAAATGATAAAATAAAAACTTTTTAACAAAAAATATACCGCCGAAAAAACTGAAAAGCTAAAAATAATAAACCTTAAAATTTAGTGTCGGCGCTGAAAAATAAATGAACAAAGATCACTCAAAGCGCTGACTCTAAATTTTAAGGTTTATTATTTTTAGCTTTTCAGTTTTTTCGGCGGTTAAATTTTTTGTTAAAAAGTTTTTATAAGTGTAAGTACCGTCTTAACTCACCAATCGAAACGAATCCGATAACTAAGTTGGAATTTGGTGATACCGCGACACTTATCAAGTTTCGACATTCATGATACACGACTACTAGACATATTAAATATTTTTCAGAAAAGTAATATGTAGTAGTTATCTAAGTACTCAATTGTTAACATGTTCAGTGCAGCGAGCCCTCCTCAAGGGTTTTACTTTAGCGTATACTTATACTGGTGACCCTCCTGGAAGGTTGTTCGGCTATGAATGATTTGAAAGTGTCACTCTTCGGATGACAGCTCATTAAGACACTGTTATTCAAAAAATCTCTGCAGTCTAATAACCTGAAACAGTAATCGATGAATAGATTGTATTTAAGTATGTGACCTACAACCAAAATTTTATTTATGCACACAAAATAACATCACGGCAATATTACACGAAAGGTTAGGCAGAGGTGTACGTATAGTACACCCACATTTCGCCAGTTATTTTTCAGTCCCATGTAAAAGAGGCCGATCCAATTGCCATCAACCGGGCACAAATACTGACTCCCAGCTGCTACTGAGAAACTCCAGGTGAAAAAAACCAAACACACTTTACTTGACCCCGGAATCGAACCCAAGACCTCACACTCAGCAGTAGCGCTTGTGACCAACGAGGCAGTCACTTACTAATTCAGTAGTTACTAAATTCCATTAACTAGATACAACTGTGATCACGTATTTCTGACATAAATGATAGTATTACAATAAATTGGGACAAGCCAAGGTCTTGAAGGAAAATTTTGCCAAAAATATTACCATGATTTGGTTAAAAATACACCTCAAGGTGAAAACTTAAATATTTATAAGACAAACCAGTAAAAATAAAAATAACACTGTCTGCAAATGAAGGCAACCGCTTGCAGTGTTGTTTGTATTTTTACTTGTTAGTCTATATTGTCCGTCAAAACAGATTTAACATGGATTTTACACGGTGTTAAATTTTCAGAATAAGAAGAGAAAATGCAAATACGTTTTATACAAAAATTATAACTAATTCGAATAAGTTATTAAATCTTTCACTAGCTTCTGCCTGCGACTTCGTTCCCCTGGCCCGTCGTCGCGTCGTATACCATCGTCCATCGCCCATCCGCGCTGTTATGTACTTCGTTTACACTTTACTCTTATTCTTTCCAATTTTTTTTTTATTTTACTCATCTCCTAAGAGTCGTAGCGTATGTTAAATAGCTTTAAATCTTCTTCAAGAACTGGGCTATCAAGTGCAAAAAGATTTTTACCAATCCGACTGGTAGTTCTAGAGATTACTTCCTACAAACAAACTTACAAACTTTACCTCTTTATAATTAGTGTAGATTGGTCTAGTGTATATGTATACACTGACACAGACCCTATAATGTTCCCATTACTGGGACACAAGCCTCCTCTCGGTGAGAGGGAGTGGGCCATAATCCACCACGCGGGCCCAGTGCGGGTTGGTAGATGTCACATGTCTTCGATTTTTGTGGTTCTAAGACATGCCGGTTTCCTCACGATGTTTTCCTTCACCGTTTTGAGAGCAGTGGTGATGAAATAATTTATTCAAAGTAAAGAGTCTGCTTGGGTTCGAACTCACGACCTACTACAAAGATTACTTCCTACAAACCAATTCATAAACTTTACCTCTTTATAGTTAGTGAGATTGGTCTAGTGTGTGCAAGTGTATACCGAAAACATAATCTTGAGTTTGATTCCCGGGCCAAGCCAAAGTTTTCACCTCTGGTTCACCCCATCTAGGGTACAGGCGTGATGTTAGCCTTTGACCGGTAAATGTTGCAAAGTAAATGATTAATAAATCCTAATATAATAATGTTATAAATTTGATGGTCTCGTTGGTCGAGTGGTTGCAAGCGCTGCTACTGAACATGAGGTCCTGTGTTTGATTTCCCAGGTCGGGCAAACCGTTATTGGGTTTTTCTATCTGGAATTTGTCATTAGCAGCCCAGAGTCTGACTTTGTGCCCCGTTGATGGCAAAAGGCTCGCCCCCTATAACATGGGACTTAAATATTACTGAGAAAATGTGAGTGTACTGTAGGTACACCTCTGCGCAATCCTTCGGGAAGCAAGGCGTGATGTTATCTGAATCTCAGAATCGGCTTCAACGACTTTCATGAAATTTAGTATTTATCGCCCCCGAAACCCCCTGTGGTTTCGGGGGCGATAAATCGATCTAGCAAGGATTAATTTTTAGAAAATTGCGTTTTAGTCGTGTTTTCAATAATGAATTTTATCGATAATCAATTTAAATATAAACTTATGTTTTTTTTTTATTGGAAGAAAAATTACAAAATGTAATTTGTATTTAAATATATTTTCTAAAAAACACAATTTACAAAAAAATAAATGGGTCATCCAGGTACTGTTATTTTAAATGTGAAAGTTTGGGTATTAAGTTGTTAGGAATTTTGTTACTGAATTACGCAAAATTGGCCAAACAGATTTGGATGAAATTTGGCACACAGATAGGTTATAGTCTGCATTAACACATAGGATATTTTTTATTCGGTACGACGTTCCGGTGGGATATATTCCGTACACCATGCGGGCGAAGCTGCTGGCAAAAGCTAGTATCTAATTATTATTATCCCAGTAAGTGCTGCTCAAATCTATATTTCTATACTTAATATTACAAATGTGAAAGTAACTCTGTCTGTTCCGCTTTCACGACTAAACCACTGAATCGATTTTGATGAAAATTGATACGGGGTAAGGTTGAACCTCGAAAAAGGACACTAGATACTTTTCATTCCGCGACTTCGTCTGCGGCGGCGATAACCGACATTTACGCAGACGAAGTCACGAGCAAAAGCTAGTGGTAACATAAATTGATTGGTATCATTAAAATAGATCACCACTCCTTGCTTTAATATCAGTAAGTAAATACTGTTTAATTTCCCTGGGGAAATGCAGACCCAAGAGTATGATAATACTCCTTTCCCCTTGAATGCAAGCTGTCGACATATAAATTACTAATGACCCCCCATTGCTGGCTACGTTGCACGCACTGAATGAATAAACGAAAGGATTGGTCGTTGCAAAAGGGAAATCTACTGGGCTGGTCACTGGGTTGCTAGTATGAACTATTTGCTTTGTGAAGCCTCAGTATTTATTAGTATCCTGATGGTATTTACTAATACTAATACAACAAAAAACATCTGACTTAAAAAAAAAAAACACACAATGCAAAGTGAAAAAATAATTTGATTTCGAAAGTATATGTATTTTGTAGTTTGTTGCTTGTTAAGTATTTTAATTTTTTTGTCACTGTCTTCCAAAATTTTAAATAGACATATTTCATTTTCTAGTGTGTTTTATGGAAGTCGATTTTTTCGAAAAAAATATTGTACCAATCACGACACCCAGAGAACACCGCTGAGGCATATCATAACCATTACAAAAAGCAAAATAATTTTCATAACAAAAAGTACTGCTGAATATAGCATCTCCTCATTTTAGGAGACGGTTAAAAATACAATGCCGTGAATTGAAGACAGATTCTTTCTTGTTATCTGATGTATACCAATTCATTTAGCAAAACATTTAGAAGTGACACATGAGAAAGGGTGAAGAAGCTAAGTTGGTCGATTGTCGTAAAATGTTACTACAATTAAAATGTATAGAGAAGAATGTAGAGCACTGGTGGCCCAGTGGTAACGGGCGTGACTTACTCAGTCGTAGGTTCGAGCCCTGAAAGGTGCTTTATTTTATGTAAACTATTTCGTCACCGTTGCTTTCAATAACGGTGAACAACATCCTGAGGAAACCTTGCCATGTTCTGTACCTTACCTTGTCATGTTCTAGAACCAAAAATTCGAAGACATGTGATATCTACGAATCCGTACTGGACCCGTGTGGTGGATTATGATCCAATCCTTCTCACTAAGAGGAAGCCTGTGTCCCAGCAGTGGGAACATTATGGGCCGATTATAATGTTAACGATTCCGAAGAAACCTAAGTTGTATGCATAAAAATTGCATACATTACAGAGGATGAATTTTTATTTTACTGCTCTAAAAATCCGCCATGCATTTTGTGTGTCAATATTTAAATTGTTTTCCCTGGAAACGTCCATTGTTCAGACGAATACGGATATAAAATAGACAAAAACAGTCACACAAAAATATGGATACATTTGTGTGATTGGCTTCAATCCATTTGTTGACCCAAAAAATATTTCCGACGGACTTCGGTTTCCGTGTCGTGCGAAAACGATTGAATGTATTTTGATGTGGATTATATTGGTCGAAAGGGTTTTTATGTATGAAAGGCTATCCAGTTGTAGATGTGTATGACTTTGTTTGATACTCGTTGCACTTTTGTTTGCTGCAGTATTTTACATTTGCGCTGTAGTGAAATTGTTTATCTTTACCTATAATAAGGTTTGAGGATTATGTTTGTTTAAACACGCTAATATGTGGAACTACCAGTCAGATTTTTTTATTTGCGTTGATGGCTCAATTTTTAAGGAATGTAGTTTGACATCGCACTAAGATTCAAGCAAAACCAAAAAAATCTAAGAACCCTAAGAGAAAACGAAGGCAGGCAGGCTATGCGACAGGGTGGGTCGGGACAAAGAAAGCTCTTGGGATGGTAATTTCTGTCAAGATGACATAGGGCACCAATTAATCGATGAGAGACAGTTTCGTGAACGCCTTAAGATCCTTTCCCTGTGTCCTTCACTTAACATAGGCCATATTCACTGATGACAGAAAAGCGGTATTAATTAAAACGACGGCTATGACCATTAATGTCAAAACCAGTGTTTCTAGACTCATTCTGAAGGTCTTACGACAACTCCCGTCAAACTAGTAACCGAATATGTCATGCTTGAAGTAACCAGTTGTGTCCTTGAACAGGACTTTGTTCAAGGAAGACCAGTTGTTAAGCAGCCTACTAAGCTGCCAGAGTCTGTACAGAGTAAATTGCCCCAAACATCGCTTGATGCCCTGCGCGTCCAGTATAACAATGGTTTCAGGATGTTGTTTGTCATAATGACCAAACTTGCCAGGCGGGTTGGCGGTCGCAGTGTGGTAGTAAAATAGATAGGGAAAGTTGCTGCCCATTCTCTAGTAAACCTCGTAGTTGCCCCGTACCAACATACTGCGATGGCCAACCCGCCTGCCAAGCGTAAAAGCGTAAAACGCTGAAATGATGACCTACTCGTTCTTAGCTTGTGCTATCATGACAGGAGAAGATGATCATCATGGTTTTACATAAAAAAGGTATTCACCGGTGTTAAGGTTCCGGAGAACATGATGATGGATGAATTAGCTTAAATCTGAATTACCGCCACTTGACTATTCAAAAGTGCTTGTGATTGGTTTATCTATACAAATATTATAAAGCTGAAGAGTTTGTTTGTTTGAACGCAGTAATCTCAGTAACTACTGGTCTGAACTGAAAAATTATTTTTGTGTTGAGTAGCCTAATTATTGAGGAAGGCTAAAGGCTATATAACGCTAAGATCAAAAGGAGCGGAGCAGCAACGAAAAATGGCCAAAAACTGGCAGGCAATTTCGATGCGACGGGGAGGGTCAGGGGAGCAAAAATTTGACGCGGATGAAGTCGCGGGCAGAAGCTAGTTTGAAATAAATGCTTTGAGTTTGAGATGCTCCTGTTAGTATCATAGTGATAATAATTAATTAACGAAGTCCTAAAAAATTGGCAATTATCTTATTGCCCCATTTTTAGAATTTCCCATTTTTATTACTAACGCTTCACTATCCGTCCGTCTGTCACGGGCTTGTACAGGCTGGTATAGGTAGACACTCGAACTGTTCATAGAGTGTGAAGTACTATGGTCCCTATAGATAACATAAACAGCCTATAATGTTCCCACTGCTGGGACACAGACCTCCTCTCTTCGAAAGGGAGTGGGGCGTAATCCAACTCGCAATGCGGGTTGGTAGATGTAACATGTCTTAAAATTTTTGTTTCCAGTTGCCTCACGCTGTTTTCCTTCACCATTTTGAGAGGCGATGAAATAATTTACACAAAGTAAAGCACTTTAGGATCTAACCTACGAGCGTACGTAAGGCGCGGCCATCATCTCCCTCCGAACAAGAAACGAAGAAACAAGAAACGATTATGAAATATTATTTTTTCTACGGTGATACGGAACCGTTTATCAAATCAAAATCAAAATCAAAAGTCATTTATTCAAACTAGGCTGAGAGTCAGCACTTTTTGAACGTCAATGTTACAAAAGACAGTCCCCCCAAAACGCCCGCTCTTCGACACTTCCTAGTGCTTTAGCTGGGAAGAAGAAGTGGCGGAACAAACTCCCCAGCAGCACAGCTGTCTGTTAAGTTAGAAGAACTTGATTCTATACAATATCGTGTAAGTAATTAATATTATAAAACAAAATAAAACATACATTATACGCCATATGTCAGCTAGCACACGCCAATATACGAACAAAGCCGTTTAGCCACTTGTTTTCTTCTTTCATATGGGCATGCCATAAAAAAAAACACTAACCAGACAGCCTAACTATACCAGGTAAAGAAAAATACTATTCCATACATTTTAACCGTATAAGTATTGCATTCGCGTAGAGGTTTAATTGTCAGTATCTGAACCATTGCTGTATGGCTTACATACTGAGCAATCGATGTCAGTAAAACATTTTGTGTTGTCTTTTGAATTGTATGTGTTTTATTTATTTTTAGTTTTGTAATTGTTGTGCCTATGGTCCCTTGCTGGTAGAAATAAAAGGTTTTATTATTATGTCATTATGTCATATGAATTATGTATACCAGGGTCCTGAGATTTGTTCGAAAGAGTTACCGTGGCTCTAGCATATAGGCAACTGAAGGAACACGGGTGGGTTTTAGTCAGTAAAAGTCTGACACGCCTTCCGCTTCGCCCAGAACGGGAGACGTCATTTGATGGTTTCCCACCCAGAAAAACAAGGGTCTACCATCATGTGCGGAATTCATAGTTATAGTGCGTGCACTGGATATTTTTTTTATTTAGTAGTAACAATAATTATCTAGGGCATCCTGACTACATTGTAAGCGAAATTAATACGAATAACACAATTGAAAGGAACCACATGAAAGACAATACAATAACCGGCTATACAGTTTGCTCTATTTATTTTAATTAATACTAATGTTTGCGCGTGAACATATTGTTTTAGTAATAAATTATTAGGTATCTGTGGAAGCTTCTAAAGTTTTTTGTTGCCATTTGTAAAATAACAAAGGAATTAATTGCGTTTCTATGTAAATATTTCATACGAATTGTGATGTTTTTTTTTTGTTGAATAAGCACTCGATGATAAAATAATTTGAATTATTATTGCACGCTGTTCAGAGCTACTGGTATGGCAGAAATATTTAAACAAAAACCGATTACTGATATAAAAACACGGAAAAAAAACTACAATTACTTACGTGAGTAAAATGACCGTAAAAAAAGTATTTTCCTCGAAAACTCAACAAGTAATTAAAACAACAACAAACACAGTGAAATAGACTTAACACCGACAAATATTCAACCTATATTTTTCCTTGCGTGACTTACCCGGCTCGCCGCAAAACTAATTTAATTATCACTAATTCGATTACCCCAATAAGCTTCTGTCTGCCCTCCACTCACACATACTCACACACGCACACATTCACAAAAAACGGACATCCAATCCAACCTCGAAAACACGAAACTCTTTTAACATTCCCTATTCCAATTTCAAAACTCGGAAGACCGAACTGCTTTCAAACCACCGAGCGCGAAAATTAAACTTTTTTGTTTTTACTTTTCGTGTTCTGTTTTAAATACGGTTGTTGTAATTGTTTTTCGATTATCGTGTTTTTTTTCGTTTTTTTTTCCACTGTATACTGTAATGAGTAACGTACCGTCTGTCTTGAGTGCCAGTGCCACTATACACAGGCCTCGTATGCCGCTACCGCTCTACGCTCTAATTGACCAAGAATGTATCATGCAACTTCTGATATTCTAGCTTTGTAGTGCTAAAAATAAAGAGATGTCAATTTGCATTCTATTATTGCGTGATTCGGTACGGTATTAGAAATTTTACATTGTTTTTCATGCGACTTAGCATGTAGTTGTTGAAAATGTTTTTTGTCTGAATTTTGTTATTGTTTCTCTTGCTTAGTTACCACAGTATTAATACTTTATTTTCTTACAACGTCAGACAGCCATTGTTTTACACTAAAGTGTATATAATTAATCAGTTTTACAATACACTTCTGCATGCATAATGGTGCCGATTCCCTTATTCACAAACTAAACTAAATTTAAGTTCAGTGCATCTTTTTCTTTCTATTTCATTAAGGAAAGGACAGAAGATACATTTTAGTTTAGTCCTGTCAAATTAATCAGCGCTTGAGGTAAATTGACGTAATTTTAGTAGGCAAGTTTTTAATCACGTCTAAACTTGTATGGAGTAGTGACAGGCGCTGATTAATTTGACAGGACTAAACTAAAAAAAATCTTTTGTCCTCTTCTTAATGAAATACAAAGAAAAAGATGCACTGAACTTAAATTTAGTTTAGTTTGTTAACAAGGGAATCGGTACCGTCATTCATTGTGTAAACGAAGTCTGTCACCTGAGCACACTTTATTTATTCCTTATTTAAATAGCTAATACAAGTTTCTAAAATTATTTTTGAACGTCTGAACAGACGACTACAAATGAATCAAGACGAAAAATACAAAATTTTCACAATCATCAGTCTTATCAATCCTTCTAAACACCCCTTATTCAAACACGAAAAACCCCCTTCAGTAAATTTTTAACAAAATTAAAAAGTGATCATTTAAAAAATTCTCACATACAGCCTTGTGCCGACCAGCCGCTTCGAACAAGGGCTCGCACACATGCACAGCTAATAGAAACGCACACACTAACACATGTCTGTGTATCGACGACATCGATGCATATTGACCGTTTAGTATTATGAGTTAGGTTAGTGGAGAGCGTTCGCGTTGTGTCACGGGAATTGGTTTGACGGATGACACAGTTTTCGTGCCTGTACTTATACTTTAACTTATGCCAAACTGACTATTAGAGCATTGAATGCGCCTTGTTTACCACAGTTAATTAATAACTTAACGGTCGTCGTTTTGCCGGACGTAAAGAATAATACCATTCCATTCTTCCCGTGGGTGTCTTAAGAGGCGATTAAGGAATTTACTAGAGAATGGACAGCCACGTTCTCTGTATTTTACCACCATACTGCGATCGCACTTTGCTGAAGAACTATAGACCCATCTCACTTCTGAGCCACGTATACAAGCTGTTCTCGAGAGTCGTCACGAACCATCTCGCCAGGAGTCTTGACGACTTCCAGCCACCAGAACAAGCCGGTTTTCGAAAAGGCTACAGTACCGTAGACCACATCCATATTGTTCGGCAAATTGTACAGAAGACCGAGGAGTACAACCAGCCGCTGTGTATGGCATTTTGGACTACGAGAAAGCCTTCGACTCTATCGAAATATGAGCAGTTCTGGCCTCTCTGCAACGATGTCGAATTGACTGACGCTACATCGAAATGTTGAGATGCCTGTATGACGCTGCCACGATGACTGTTCAGATCCAGGATACGAAAACCAGCCCAATCTAACTGCTCAGGGGGGTGAGACAGGGGGATGTGATATCCCCGAAACTGTTTACCAACGCGTTAGAGGACGTATTCAAGACGCTGGACTGGACTGGACAGGGTATCAATGTGAATGGCGAGTACATCTCACACCTTCGCTTTGCCGATGATATCGTCATAATGGCAGAGACGCTGGAACAGTTAGACCAGATGCTGCACAGCTTGAATGGAGCCTCCCGGTGGGTTGGCCTCGGCATGAATTTGGACAAGACGAAAGTCATGTTCAACTCGCACGTCTTGCCGAGTCCAATCCACATCGAGGGTTTGCTTCTCGAAGTTGTGAAGGAGTATGTCTACTTAGGCAAGTCATCCAGCTCGGTAGACACAACTTTGAGAAGGAAGCCGACAGGAGGATCCAGTTGGGTTGGGCAGCGTTTGGGAAACTTCGTCAAATCTTCTCGTCGCCTATCCCGCAATGTCTGAAGACTAAAGTCTTCAACCAGTGCGTCCTGCCCGTAAGAACATACGGTGCCAAAACATGGACACTAACAGTTGGGCTGGTCCACAAATTCAAGGTCGCTCAGCGCGCTATGGAGCGGGCTATGCGCGGACTTTCTTTGAAGGATAAAATCAGAAATGAAATTATCCGGAAAAGAACTGGAGTTACCGACATAGCTCGCAGAGTAAGCAAACTGAAGTGGCAGTGGGCTGACCATGTCTGTCGAAGGACCGATGGCCGATGGAGCATACGAGTCCTGGAGTGGAGACCGCGTTTCGGCAAGCGTAGCGTGGGACGCCCCCCAGCTCGGTGGACCGACGACTTAAAGAAAGTGGCTGGGGCAAACTGGATGCGGAAAGCGGAGGATAGGGTGTTGTGGCGCAATATGGGAGAGGCCTATGTCCAGCAGTGGACTGTGACTGTGTGATAGGCTGAGTTGATTGACTGCGATCGCCAACCCGCCTGCCAAGCGTGGCGATTATGGCATACCCCGAAAATTTGGCGAGACCTATGTGCAGCAGTGGACGTCATTCGGCTGAAATGATGATGATGATGAAGAATTGCTAAACTGAAGTGGCAGTGGGCAGGGCACATTGCTCGCAGAACAGATGGCCGATGGGGCCGAAAGGTTCTGGAGTGGCGACCACGTACCGGAAGACGTAGAGTTGGAAGGCCTCCAACAAGGTGGACCGATGACCTTGTGAAGGTCGCAGGAATCCGCTGGACGCGAGAAGCACAAAACCGGTCGAAGTGGCGGAGCTTGGGGGAGGCCTATGTCCAGCAGTGGACGTCTTTTGGCTGAAATTATGATGATGATGATGAATACCTAAATATTGAAGTTTGCCAATTATAAGGCACAGTTCAGCTATCACTTTGCAGTCAGCTTTTAGCTGGCAAGTATGCTTGTAAACTACATAGAATTAATATTGTTATGCAGTTTATTAGCTGTGACGTGAGGTTATTTGTAAGTACTCAAGTTTAAAGGAAAAAAAAACCACATCCATGCCTTAATAACTAATAGCACAAAGATTGAATAATACTTTCTGGACTTACCAGGATTATACAAAATTGATATAAAACTTATAGAAGTAGCATCGTATCGTTTGACATCAAAGAATCCAAGGCTAAAAGCACCTTTTTAAAACCACTGGCCTCTCTTTTGTTCCTTACTCTTACTTTGAAAATATACACTGACCTTACCGGTAATGTTCTTCAGAAAGGTCAGGTGCGTAGTACTCGGAACCGGCGTGTGTGTATGACCAATTGTATGAACCTAAACGAGGCAAAAGGAGTGTGTAGAGATCGTAGCAGGTGGCGTTCCATAGTTTCTGTCTTCTTCAATGGGAAAAAAGCGTGAGTTTATGTATGTATGTATGTAAAAATGCACACTGCATGTCAATTATTGTTTACAATCATTTACCAAATAGTTTGCAAGACTTACCTCTAACAATGTGCAAAAAATTACTCATCAAATTATTGCTGCTTATAAGATACTATACCATTAAATGTAATATAATAATAATAATAACATCGTTTATTTATAAAAAGGGGCACATTTACAAAGTTACCTTAATAATTAAAATAGAGCACAGTTGCTCATTTGCCTGAACTAGGTTGAACCTGTGTTTAAGGCTAGTAAGTGCATAAATACTTAGTTTAATAAATTAACAAGGAGTATAAAGTAAAAACTAAATTAAAATTTATGTTTAATATGTGTTTTGTAAGTTAGAATAATTGACATCGCGGACTGTAATTGACTTTTGCATGCAGGATATGCTGCAACAAAATTACTGTAACATCTTATATACCATATTCCAGCAAATTAATATTTTTGATTTGATTTGATTTAAAATCCAACCCATTCAGCCTCCAATGGACACGCACACCATCCTCACAGAGACATCAAGTAAATGATTCGTGTCATGCATGTATGTATTGCAGGTGCAAGCTATCATACACACAAACATACATTTTACTATTAACCCTTACAGCGCCAACGTCAGCATCGGCGTGGATGTGATTATTTTTCTATCTAGGCAGTGATTAGGTAACTAACAGTTATCGGTAAATTAGTTAACGTTTAGTAATTGGTAGGGGTTAACTGCAGTTTACAATTGCTTTTAAGTTTTAGAAGGAAAGTTTCAGAGGGTGACGAGGTTTTGGTTTAGAAAAAGTCCCTTTTAAAGATTATGTGACAAGGTCGTCTCAATTCTCATACAAAATCTCGTACGTGATTATGGTGTTGTTAAAACTTTTCCTTCATCTATACTAATATTATAAAGCTTAAGAGTTTGTTTGTTTGTATGTTTGTTTGTTTGATTGAAAGCGCTAATCTCAGGAACTACTGGTCCAAATTGAAAAAATATTTTTATGTTGGGTAGCCTATTTATCGAGGAAGCGGGCTATATAACATCACGCTACAACGAAGAGGAACGGAGCAGTAATGAAAAATGTTGCAAAAACGGGGAAAATCGCACGGGTAGGCGATTCGACGCGACGGGAAGGGTTTGGGGAACAAGAAATTTAACGCGGACGAAGTCGCGGGCAGAAGCTAGTATAATGTATTTTGGTTAAAGGCCTCTGGGTCTCATATGGGTGTCTGAGGATGGACGACGTCGCCGCAGTCGGCCTAGAAAACGGTGGCGAGATGACCTGGACGCGTACCACTACGGCTGGTTTGAAGTGGCGCGGGAAAAGAGTTCCTGGAATGACTTGGAGAGGCCTTTGCCCAACAGTGGGACAGTACAGGCTAAACAAAAACAAATACAGGTTTCTTGTAGTTTATATCTAAGCTACTATGTAATAGATATATTTTTTTTTGAAAAACTTTTTTTCACAATTTAACTTGAATTTTGATCGATCATAGTGTGCTCATATATTAAAAAGTATAGAAAACATAAGAGAAACTCGCTCATGTAATGAGGATATTTTACATAACAATTTTTTTTTTCTCAAAAACTTATAAGGCCTTTTCAAAAACAGGTATTTCCTGGAAAAGTTTTGTCAATCATGGTCACGTTGACGATAAATAGACCAGGAAGGCTCACGCCTCTTAAATTTAAAAGGCAAATAGAACATACAATTACATTAATGCATAATGAAAGATTATCAGCGTAGAAACTCCACAGCTGACAGCTGTTCTACCTGGGGCTTCCCTGATCACGGTAATCCATGTTCATATATAGGGGAAGTACGGCCAAAATGACATATACGGACAAAATGACACACCGGGCTTTTTTCGAAATTTGCGGGCTATAATCCTGCAGTTGGCATATCATACTGTGACGCCGGCCATGGTGGCATACCTGTTAAGTTTCTACCGCCATTGACTTGGTTACGCCGAAGTTACTTGCAGGAAAGCGTTTTGTGCGCATAAAAGTTTTTTATTTTTATTGATTTCGTCCTGTTTTTGATCAGTTTCTTGTGGTTTCTATTACATCTTTTGTAGTAAATTCAAAAAGTGTAGCATTATGCTGCATTACTTAAAAGTAATTATTTATAAATCTCGTGTTTATAGTAACTATGACTTTATTAGTGTTTAGATAACCTGTGGAGCAAAACGACATACTTACATTTGGGGCAAAACGACATACCTTTATTCAATGATGAGGTTTTCAATGTTGAATCGAAATACGATAATGATCTTTAAAAGCAGTCAGAAAAAAGGTGAACCCAAGTACAGAAGACTCATTACGCTGAGGACTCGAATGTAGAAGATTTCCAGCTGTGTCGAACGGTGATGATGATGACTGCACATGCGTTTACTGTAACAGCCTCTTTTCCCGTTCTAAGCCCAACGAGTGCTGGCTACGGTGCAACAATTGTTCTCTTTGGGCTCATATTTAATATTTTGTGAAATATGTACATCATAATGTTCGTATTCATTATTTATGTCATTTTGTCCGTACTATATGGACAAAATGAATTTTCTTAGAGGCTTCGATTAATTTAAATTATATTTTTTATATGGGTCCTATTCAATTATGAGTTTACTTGGGTTCAAACTTATGAACCAAAGATGATTATTCAACCTAAACAGTGATTGTAACTATGTTAATTAAAAATATATGATTAAAAAACAAAACCATATGTCATTTTGGACGTACTTCCCCTACGGTCTTACATAATTTCACCTCGCAAGTTCCGCTATTCACAACATCGAAAATAATTATTCCCGTTTTGATCTCATCTGCTCAAAATCCGTAGGTTACTGCAGGGATCCAGCAGAATATCAGCGTCCAGTATATTTACCTGACACATGCTGAGCTGGACTCCCATTTGGTGCAACTTTGAGACGCACACCGCACTTTTGTACTCAACCGCACATTATTTTACTTCTGAATTTTAAATTGTGTCACAAAGTGTCATCATTACTATATCATGTCTTCCTTTCTTCTTTTTTAGGGTTCCGTTGCCAAATGGCAAAAAACGGAACCCTTATAGATTCGTCATGTCTGTCTGTCCGTCTGTCTGTCTGTCTGTCTGTCTGTCCGTCCGTCCGTATGTCACAGCCACTTTTCACCGAAACTATAAGAGCTACGCTGTTGAAACTTGGTAAGTAGATGTATTCTGTGAACCGCATCAAGATTTTTACACTAAAATAGAAAAAAAAAACAATAAATTTTGGGGTTCCCCATACATAGAACTGAAACTCAAAAATTTTTTTTTCATCAAACCCATACGTGTGGGGTATCTATGAATAGGTCTTAAAAAATGGTATTGAGGTTTCTAATATCATTTTTTTCTAAACTGAATAGTTTGCGCGAGAGACGCTTCCAAAGTGGTAAAATGTGTGTCCCCCCCCGTAACTTCTAAAATAAGAGAATGATAAAACTTAAAAAAATATATGATGTAAATTATCATATAAACTACCACCGAAAATTGGTTTGAACGAGATCGAGCAAGTAGTTTTTTTTTAAAACGTCATAAATCGTAAACCGCAATTTACCGTTCATTCAATCAGCTGAAATATAAAAATAAAAAAAAAAAACATTTATTTTCATAACCATAAACATTATGCATAAACCGAGAATACCTACAGGTTTGTACGGAACCCTCGGTGCGCGAGTCCGACTCGCACTTGGCCGGTTTTTTTATCTTTGTATATTGGCATTTTGTACCTAGTTCGTTAATTTGTTATCACAATCAATTATTGTTTCATCGTACTTTGTATGTTGTGTTGCGTCTTTTGTGTGCATCAAATAAACGTTCTATCTATCTATCTATCTATCATATATATTCTCCTACCTGTCGGCCATTAGTCATGTGAACTTTTGCAACTAAATAGGTTTCTTTGTATTGACAGGAGAACGAGCTTCTCTAATTTTTCTTTACTGACACTTCTTAATCGCTTTGTTGCCATACATCTGATGATGGATTTATTCAATCCCATGGACAGCAGTTCCTACTATCCTACTTCCTAATAAAATAAATGAGAAAGTTTGCATGTTTGTTATTCAATCTGGCAAAACAGCTGAGGGGATTCGGATGAAATTTGGCACACAAATTGAGCAGATTTATTCTTGGTGTTCCTATGGGATTGAGCCCATATGCGGGTAAAACTATAGGATTATAAAGTTTATAAATAAAATTTCGTAAATCACACAAAGAAACTCTGTCAGCTGAGCCCTCACTCTTAATTTCATCCGTCAATCGCTTTTCAGAATCAATCCTTTAATTTCATTATTCTTAATTGAGCCTTCTTTACACTCAATTTGCCTAGCATTTATTCAACTACGTTGTGGTTGGCGGTCGACCTCAATAACCCAGTTATTGTAACACGATACCCCTTGGTAAGGCTGGTTGTCCGATTTTTAAGTTTCTAACTACCCGTAATGACTGCCAAAGATATAGGAATGTCATGCGAAACCAACGGCTTAACGTACTTTCCGAGGCACGGAGGGGTCTCGATATGTAATAGATGGTCACCCACCCACGAACCAACCGCGGTAAGTGTAGTTCAACCATCGATAGGTGCAGTTGTAATTATTTACCCACAAACCCCTTTGTATGCATAATCAGCATTTAATTTTCCCACTGCTGGACACAGGTTTCCTCTCCTCCAGAAGTAATAGACTATAATCAACCACACGGGCCCAGTGCAGGTTAGTAGATGTCAGAAGTCTGCGAATTTTCCTAGGGCCTACCGGTTTCCTCAAGCTGTTTTCCTTCACCGTTTTGAAAGCAGTGGTGATGAAATAATTTACACAAGATAAAGTGTCTCCCTGGGCTTGTACGCTAATGCCAGTAAGCCACCACTGCTCTGTCTTATTAGCCTTCCTTTTATTCAAATGATTTAATCTGTCAAAAAATTCCAAGCCTAGTGACTAGTGAGCAATAAGGCCACTTACCCTACTGAACCCTCCGTAATTATTGTCAATTGCTGCAGCTCTTTGACCTCGCATTATATTACATCGTTACACATTGTATGTGGAGATTTTATACTGTGTTGAGATGACAAAACTAAAATAAATAACATTTACTCTCCTGCCTTTATCCCAATGTATTTGATGTCGGCGCAACAGGTATTTTTCTTCCATACTTTTCTATTAGTCAACATCTCAGTAAAATAAATAACATCAATAGCAATACTAATGCACAAGAATACTCGTAATTTCAAACAATGAAATCAGCCCTAACATAGAAATTTAAAAAGTGTTTAGTTCAAACCAACTAAATAGAAGCGATATACCTACAATGGGTTTTGCCTTTTTTTTACTAGCTCATAGTCTAACTAACCGATTGCCAAGTATGTTGGAGTCGGCTTCCAGTACAACTGGATAAAGCTGAGCTGAATACCGGTATTTTACATATTATTACTGCCTATCTCACCTTTATAACCCAGTTATTGTTTAACTCCAGATCCCTTGGTAAGACTGATTGTTAGACTTTGGAATTCTGGAATGGCTATATAGTGACTGAATTAGTTGTTATAATAATAACGTTTATTTCGGTCACAACTATTAGATAAATAATTTAAAAAAAAAACAATTAAAAAGACTGAGTGATCTCATTAATTGTATGTGTTTTATAACATTGTTTAAACGTATTGCCGAGTCCGATTACTCAGTATGTGAATGATACATCAATGGTTCAGGTACTGACAATCGAAACTCTGCGCGAATGCATTCAGGATGCCGTTGGAGCTAGGCCGAACCCTGCGCCTATATCTATGGGTCATTGTAACCTGACAATAAATGTTTTATTATTATTATTCTTTTATTTATTTTCATACATATTTCGTTACATTTTTAAATATTTTTACAAAGTAAATACCTATACAAAAACATTTAAAAATATAAAAAAATAGCAGTCCATCGGTAGCGGGAGCAGGATCCAAGCTACCGGTGGTTAGGGCTCCAGAGACAGAAACCTCCTCACAATGCGAGCCGTGTCAAGGAGTACTGCCTTCTGAATCAGGCTCTTGATCCAACCGCCTAACGATAGCCTCGACAGGTGTTGGTCGAGGGTATCGGCCATCAGCCCATTGGCTGATACGACAATCGGCACAATGACAGCTGAGTCAACATTCCACATGTCAACAACCTCGTGTGCTAAGTCGAGATATTTCATCTGTTTCTCTTTCTCAGCTTTCACGAGGTTGCCGTCATGCGGAATGGTAACATCGACTATCATTGTGCGGCGCGCTAACCGGTCTATCACCACTATATCAGGCTTATTGGCGACAATAGTCCTGTCAGTAATGATAGACCGATCCCAGTACAACGTGACATGGTCATTTTCGAGAACTGGGTCGGGCACATACTTGTAATACGGTACCTCAGAATCCACTAGTTTGTACTGCAAAGCAAGTTGCTGATGAATAATCCTGGCTACTTGGTTATGCCTGTGCAAGTATTCGCCGTTAGCCAGACGAGAACAACCAGAGACAATATGCCTGATGGACTCACCCGGATGGTGACATGCCCGACACACGTCCACCGTCCCGTCCTTCATAATATGTCTCCGGTAGTTATTCGTCAAGATAACTTCGTCCATAATTGCACAGACGAAACCTTCTGTTTCCCCGAATAGGTTACCAAAACGTAGCCAGGATACGGACGCTAAGAAATCTACACTGGGCTCATGAAGAGCCCGGTAAAAGCGCCCGTGAAGCTCCTTGTTTCGCCATACTTCCTTGCGGTCATCGGTAGTAAGTACTACAGGTTTGCGCCAGTTCTCTTTAGCCATGGAGAGCGGGGTGAGCCCCTTGTCCACTGCGACCACATCACGGTGCATACCCACTTCGGCTTTTAAGAAATACTCCCTGAGACTGCACACCTCGCGGTTGTGGAGGGTCTTTGCATTTAAAAAGCCTCGACCCCCGTACTTCCGCGGGATGTACAGTCTCATCACCGATGATCGTGGGTGATGCATTCGGTTTGCGGTCAGCATTGTACGGACCCTCCTATCCAGGGCGTCGAGTTCTGTCTGAGTCCATTTAAGTATGCCGAAAGAGTACATCAAAACTGGCATGACCCAACCGTTGAAGGCGCGCACCTTGTTTCCGCCTGAGAGAAGACTAATTAATACCTTCTTCAGGCGACCAAAAAAGCGCTCCTTCAACGATTGTTTCATGTCAGCGTCGTTGATGCCTAACACTTCCGACATACCCAAATACTTGTAGCTTTCGGATGAGGAAAGGGATCTGAGGTATACGGAATCCGAAAGTTGGATTCCCTCGGATTCCATAACCTCACCTCGCTTTACATGCATGACTGCACATTTGTCCACACCAAACTCCATCCTGATGGCGCTACTAAAAGTTTCAGTTACCTTCAGTAGCTCCATCAGTTGCAGTTTGTTGGGGGCAAAGAGTTTTAGGTCATCCATGTAGAGGAGGTGAGATATAACCTGACCACCTCTCCTCAGCCGATAGCCTAGACCTGAATCCTCCAGCAGTGTGCTTAGAGGATTCAGGGCTAAGCAAAACCAAAGTGGACTCAGACTGTCGCCCTGAAATATTCCCCGCTTAATCCATACAGGCTCATCATTTCGCTGGATCTGTGGACATCCTGGATAGCGAAGGACTGTTCTCCATTGCCCCATGCACGACTCTAGGAAGGTGCGTAGAGTTGTATCAACCTTGTACAACTCCAGCATCCTCCTGAGCCATGAATGTGGCACAGAGTCGTAGGCTTTCTTATAGTCTATCCAGCATGTCGACAGATCCTTGCGGGATCGACGAACCTGTTGGCTTATAGCCATGTCGATGAGGAGTAGCTCCTTAGTACCACGGGACCCGTTCCTACATCCATTTTGAGACGCAGACATAATGGAATTATTATCAATATGCGAACTAATTTTCGCTCTCAAAATGGATGTAAAAAGTTTATAAACCGTCGACAAACATGTAATCGGTCTATAATTCTTAGGTTCCGCGGTACTACCTGACTTATAGAGCAGGTGGGTGACGCCTGTTGTTAGAAACTGCGGTAGCGACCCAGACTCTAAGGATGACTGGAAATGAGATGCCAGGCGACTGTGTGAACTAGTGAGCCATTTTAACCAGAAATTGTGCAGTCCGTCCGGTCCCGGTGATTTCCAGTTCGGTAACGGACGGACTGCTCTGGCTACATCTGTTGACGTAATTAACACCGGCTCCATTTCTGGTAATGATTCACACACTCGCTCGACATCTCGCATCCAGCCAGCCTCAACGTGACAGACGGGTACTGACCAAATGCCCCGCCAGAATGCATTCGTGGCGGCGTCATCCGGGCAGCGCACGTCCGTCACATTTTGTTCGGGTCGCTCCCAAGCTCTATATACCCACCTCTCATCGCTCTGGAACATACGATTCTGCTTGTATCGGTCAACCCGCCGCTTATACCGCCGAATACGGCTTGCCCATGCACAGACTTTCTGCTTCAGGAAGTCGATGCGCTCTGTAACACGGGACATGTATTCTGGAGGACTGAATCCAGTCCCCGAGAATGCCCGCCTTACAAAGCGCATCACTCGTGGTCGAGTATTGCCCTCCCTGAAGCAGTATAGTTTGCCGATGAGTACCCTGGCCCCATCGATACGACGCTCGATCCTGCATTGCCAGGCTGGTACGGTTGGCATTGGTCGAGTAGCTCCGTCACAGCTTGGAAACTTGACGTTAGCTAACCGACATGCCGCAACAGCCGCGCAATACAGGATCGAGTGTGTATCAACGAGATTCTCGCTGCTCTCGAATAAATTCTTAAGCTGCGAGTCCAAGGCACACACCAGCGCCCTATTTTTCTTGTGCATAGGCAACCGTGGTAATCGGGGTCTAAGTTCGGTTGGGATAGACCTATACTCGCGAAGCGCATCCTCCAGAGCGCTCCTCAGTCGGTTGTTGCACTGGCTACTTACTGTGGCAACCATATCATCCTCTTCTTCAACATGATGGAACCGCGGCGAAATTTCGATAGATGACCCTTGTGCCGCGGTTTGTGTCGGAGTCGAGACGACATAGTTGCTCAGTACTTCTGAGCGCAGCCTTTCAAGTGCGGTGTCGTCCAACCTGTGATTGCGTTGGATAACCCGCACTTGATCCGAAAGTCGTTGGGCCGAGACGTTGACGGTTGGTTCTAGTTCCTGGAACAGAGACAGCATCCTGTCACGATACGCAGTGAGGTTAGTTCCCCCCTCTGTAGACCCGTAATATGCGCGCATGACGTTCTCGTTCATAGACTGAGTCCATCTCATGCGCCGCACACAACCACCGGCAGCGGGGACCCGGCTCGGGGCCGGCTGGCCCCTAAGTCCCAAGCTCTTCGGTGGCCGGCCTCTCCCCTGCCGACGTACAGGTGTTGGCGACGTCGGCGGGGAAAAATATTCGTCGCTCGAGCTCGACGCAACTGCCGCGGCCGGTGTCACAGCACTCTCGATGGCGCTGGGTTCCGGCGGCGGCGAGGCGGAGCTGAGCGACGAGTCCGGAGGTGGTAGTCGTGCGTTCCGTGCAGCTGCTCTTGTCAACATTTACTCACATTCCGTATTTATATTTTCATTTTGATTTTCATTTTGATTTTATCGGATTTAATCGGAGATGACATCTGTCATGCCACCTCCGATTCGCTTCTTTTAACATTAGTTTTTTACATTATGGTAAAAATTTCTTGTATTTTATTATTCCAAAAGGTTTTTACTATTGGGGATTTCCTTTCTATTGCAAATTTCTTGTAAAATTGTGTCAAATTTATTGTTTTTGTTGGAATTAGGAACACAAGATGACCTGTCGATAGTGTTGCCAGCTATATTACTTTATTATTATTATTATTATACCTATTTGATTAAATTATGGATGCAGACAAAGCAGATGTTGGATGTTGGTTGTTGTTGTTGGATGTTGTTGTTGTTGTTGTTGTGTGGTGTTGTTGTTGTTGTTGTGATGTTGTTGTTTGTTGTGTTGTTGTTGTTGTTTTTTTTTAAAAAAAAAAAAACAATTAAGAAGACTGAGTGATCTCATTAATTGTTTGTGTTTTATAACATTGTTTAAACGTATTGCCGAGTCCGATTACTCAGTATGTGAATGATACATCAATGGTTCTGGTACTGACAATCGAAACTCTGCGCGAATGCATTCAGGATGCCGTTGGAGCTAGGCCGAACCCTGCGCCTATATCTATGGGTCATTGTAACCTGACAATAAATGTTTTATTATTATTATTTTTTCGTTTATTTCTTTATCTGCATATTAGTTACATTTTTAAATATTTTTAGAAAAATAAATTTACAGCAAAAAACATTTAAAAATATAAAAAATAGTGGACCTCCGGTATCGGGAGCAGGGTCCAAGCTACCGGTGGTTAGGGCTCCAGAGACAGGAACCTCCTCACGATACGAGCCGTGTCAAGGAGTACTGCCTTCTGAATCAGGCTCTTGATCCAACCGCCTAACGATAGCTTCGACAGGTGTTGGTCGAGGGTATCGGCCATCAGCCCATTGGCTGATACGACAATCGGCACAATGACAGCCGAGTCAACATTCCACATGTCAACAACCTCGTGTGCTAAGTCGAGATATTTAATCTGTTTCTCTTTCTCAGCTTTCACGAGGTTGCCGTCATGCGGAATGGTAACATCGACTATCATTGTGCGGCGCGCTAACCGGTCTATCACCACTATATCAGGCTTATTGGCGACAATAGTCCTGTCAGTAATGATAGACCGATCCCAGTACAACGTGACATGGTCATTTTCGAGAACTGGGTCGGGCACATACTTGTAATACGGTACCTCAGAATCCACTAGTTTGTATTGCAAAGCAAGTTGCTGGTGAATAATCCTGGCTACTTGATTATGCCTGTGCAAGTATTCGCCGTTAGCCAAACGAGAACAACCAGAGATAATATGTCTGATGGACTCACCCGGATGGTGACATGCCCGACACACGTCAACCGTCCCGTCCTTCATAATATGTCTCCGGTAGTTATTCGTCAAGATAACTTCGTCCATAATTGCACAGACGAAACCTTCAGTTTCCCCGAATAGGTTACCAAAACGTAGCCAGGATACGGACGCTAAGAAATCTACACTGGGCTCATGAAGAGCCCGGTAGAAGCGCCCGTGAAGCTCCTTGTTTCGCCATACTTCCTTGCGGTCATTGGTAGTAAGTACTACAGGTTTGCGCCAGTTCTCTTTAGCCATGGAGAGCGGGGTGAGCCCCTTGTCCACTGCGACCACATCACGGTGCATACCCACTTCGGCTTTTAGAAAATACTCCCTGAGACTGCACACCTCGCGGTTGTGGAGGGTCTTTGCATTTAAAAAGCCTCGACCCCCGCACTTCCGCGGGATGTACAGTCTCATCACCGATGATCGTGGGTGATGCATCCGGTTTGCGGTCAGCATTGTACGGACCCTCCTATCCAGGGCGTCGAGTTCTGTTTGAGTCCATTTGAGTATGCCGAAAGAGTACATCAAAACCGGCATGACCCAACCGTTGAAGGCGCGCACCTTGTTTCCGCCTGAAAGAAGACTAATTAATACCTTCTTCAGGCGACCAAAGAAGCGCTCCTTCAACGATTGCTTCATGTCAGCATCGTTGATGCCTAACACTTCCGACATACCCAAATACTTGTAGCTTTCGGATGAGGAAAGGGATCTGAGGTATACGGAATCCGAAAGTTCGATTCCCTCGGATTCCATAACCTCGCCTCGCTTTACATGCATGACTGCACATTTGTCCACACCAAACTCCATCCTGATGGCGCTACTAAAAGTTTCAGTTACCGTCAGTAGCTCCATCAGTTGCAGTTTGTTGGGGGCAAAGAGTTTTAGGTCATCCATGTAGAGGAGGTGAGATATAACCTGACCACCTCTCCTCAGCCGATAGCCTAGACCTGAATTCTCCAGCAGTGTGCTTAGAGGATTCAGGGCTAAGCAAAACCAAAGTGGACTCAGACTGTCGCCCTGAAATATTCCCCGCTTAATCCATACAGGCTCATCATTTCGCTGGATCTGTGGAGATCCTGGATAGCGAAGGACTGTCCTACATTGCCCCATGCATGACTCTAGGAAGGTGCGTAGAGTTGTATCAACCTTGTACAACTCCAGCACCCTCCTGAGCCATGAATGTGGCACTGAGTCGTAGGCCTTCTTATAGTCTATCCAGCATGTCGACAGATCCTTGCGGGATCGACGAACCTGTTGGCTTATGGCCATGTCGATGAGGAGTAGCTCCTTAGTACCACGGGACCCGTTCCTACATCCATTTTGAGACGCAGACATAATGGAATTATTATCAATATGCGAACTAATTTTCGCTCTCAAAATGGATGTAAGAAGTTTATAAACCGTCGACAAACATGTGATCGGTCTATAATTCTTAGGTTCCGCGGTACTACCTGACTTATAGAGCAGGTGGGTGACGCCTGTTGTTAGAAACTGTGGTAGCGACCCAGACTCTAAGGATGACTGGAAATGAGATGCCAGGCGACTGTGTGAACTGGTGAGCCATTTTAACCAGAAGTTGTGCAGTCCGTCCGGTCCCGGTGATTTCCAGTTCGGTAACGGACGGACTGCTCTGGCTACATCTGTTGGCGTAATTAACACCGGCTCCATTTCTGGTAATGATTCACACACTCGCCCGACATCTCGCATCCAGCCAGCCTCAACGTGACAGACGGGTACTGACCAAATGCCCCGCCAGAATGCATTCGTGGCGGCGTCATCCGGGCAGCGCACGTCCGTCACATTTTGTTCGGGTCGCTCCCAAGCTCTATATACCCACCTCTCATCGCTCTGGAACATACGATTCTGCTTGTATCGGTCAACCCGCCGTTTATACCGCCGAATACGGCATGCCCATGCACAGACTTTCTGCTTCAGGAAGTCGATGCGCTCTGTAACACGGGACATGTATTCTGGAGGACTGATTCCAGTCCCCGAGAATGCCCGCCTTACAAAGCGCATCACTCGTGGTCGTGTATTGCCCTCCCTGAAGCAGTATAGTTTGCCGATGAGTACCCTGGCCCCATCGATACGACGCTCAATCCTGCATTGCCAGGCTGGTACGGTTGGCATTGGTCGAGTAGCTCCGTCACAGTTTGGAAACTTGACGTTAGCTAAACGACATGCCGCAACAGCCGCGCAATACAGGATCGAGTGTGTATCGACGAGATTCTCGCTGCTCTCGAATAAATTCTTAAGCTGCGAGTCCAAGGCACACACCAGCGCCCTATTTTTCTTGTGCATAGGCAACCGTGGTAATCGGGGTCTAAGTTCGGTTGGGATAGACCTATACTCGCGAAGCGCATCCTCCAGAGCGCTCCTCATTCGGTTGTTGCACTGGCTACTTACTGTGGCAACCATATCATCCTCTTCTTCAACATGATGGAACCGCGGCGAAATTGCGTTAATAGATGACCCTTGTGCCGCGGTTTGTGTCGGAGTCGAGACGACATAGTTGCTCAGTACTTCTGAACGCAGCCTTTCAAGTGCGGTGTCGTCCAACCTGTGATTGCGTTGAATAACCCGCACTTGATCCGAAAGTCGTTGGGCCGAGACGTTGACGGTTGGTTCTAGTTCCTGGAACAGAGACAGCATCCTATCACGATACGCAGTGAGGTTAGTTCCCCCCTCTGTAGACCCGTAATATGCGCGCATGACGTTCTCGTTCATAGACTGAGTCCATCTCATGCGCCGCACACAACCACCGGCAGCGGGGACCCGGCTCGGGGCCGGTTGGCCCCTAAGTCCCAAGCTCCTCGGTGGCCGGCCTCTCCCCTGCCGACGTACAGGTGTTGGCGACGTCAGCGGGGAAAAATATTCGTCGCTCGAGCTCGACGCAACTGCCACGGCCGGTGTCAGAGCACTGTCGATGGCGCTGGGTTCCGGCGGCGGCGAGGCGGAGCTGAGCGACGAGTCCGGTGGTGATAGGCGTGCGCTACGTGTAGCTGATCTGGTCAACATCTCGTTTTTTCTTCGATTTCTTCTTATTGTTGGTCGGAGTCATTGTTGTTCGGAGGTGACATCTGTCATGCCACCCCCGAATTGGTGGTTTTCTATCAAATTTTTTACATTTTTTGGTTTTACAGTCACTTATGGATATTATTTTATGATCTTCTTGGTATAGGTTTTCTTTTGTATTGAAAATTTATATAAAAACTGGGTTCAAATTATTTTATCTATTTAAATTGTAGAAAAATTGAAGAACGTGACGTGTTGACACGGTGTTGCCAGATATATTTATTATTATTATTATTATTATACCTATTTGATTAAATTTTGGATGCAGACAAAGCAGATGTTGTAGGCCGTGAATTTATACTCAGGCAGGCAGTATATTATCATTTCATCACCACTGCTCTAAAAACTGTGAAGTACAACATCGTAAGGAAACTGGCATGTCTTAGAACAAAAAGTCACTGGTGGCCCAGTGGTAACGGCCGCGACTTACGAGTTTCGACTGGCCTGTTAGTCTAGTGGTTAGTGACCCTGACTGCTAAGACTGAGGTCGTGGGTTCGATTCCCACCCAGGACAAATCTTTGTGTGATGAGCACGATCATTTGTTCTGTGTCTGGGTGTAATTTATCTATAACTAGCTTCTGCCCGCGACTTCGTCCGCGTCAAATTTTTGCTCCCCTGACCCTTCCCGTCGCATCTAATTGCCTGCCAGTTTTCGTCCATGTTTCGTTGCTGATCCGCTCCTTTTAATTGTAGCGTGATGCGTGGTGATAGCCTATAGCCTTTCTCAATAAATAGCAAGCACAAAAACATTTTTTCAATTCGGACCAGTGGTTCCGGATATGGTAGTTAAGTATTCTTAAATAAGTGTTCTTAAATTTTCTAAATTTTCGCGCAAATTTTTAAAAATTTTCTTTCATAAAAACCTTCTCCTGACAATAACAAACACAACAAAGAAAAAAAAGTGAAATCGGTCCAGCCGTTCACGCGTGATGGCGTGACCAAGGGAAATAGGGATTCATATTTATATATATAGATATGTATGTATTTAGAAATATATAAGTATGTTTATCAGTTGTCTGGTTGCCATAGTACAGGCTTTGCCTAGTTTGGGATCAGATAACGGTGTGTTGGTTGTCCTAAGATATTTATTATTATAGTTGTAGGTCATACGTTCGAACCCAGTCATGCAGTTTAATTTGTGTAAAATATTTCATCTGCTCTCTTAAATGGTGACGGAAAACATCGCGAGGAAACCGGAATCAAAAATTCAAAGACATGTGACATCTATCAACCTGCACTGGGTCCACGTTGTGGATTACGGCCCACCCCTTCTTGCAGATAAGAGGCCTGTGTCCCAGCAGTGGGAATATTAAAGGCTGATTATGCTATGCATTGTTTGGGTCAAAATAATTTAGATGGCAATAATTTGATCAAAAAATATTAGTTGATCTAAGAAAAGTTACAAAACCGTTGACGTTGTTGGCTGACCGATTATGGCCATTCACCTTCGCCCATCGAACATATTTATGTTTCACTAGCTTCTGCCCGCGACTTCATCTGTTTTAGCTCCCCTGACCCTTCCCGTCGCATCGAATTGCCCGCCAGTTGTCGTCCATTTTTCGTTGCTGCTCCGCTCCTTTTGATTGTAGCATGATGTTATATAACCTATAGCCTTCCTCAATAAATAGGCTACCTATTACAAAAATATTTTTTCAATCCGGAGGAGTTCCTGAGATTAGCGCGTTCAGCCAAACAAACAAACTCTTCTCTTCTTCTTCTTTATAATACTACTAGCTGACCGTACAGACGTTGTCCTGTTTCCTAGAACTCGATAGCAGCGCCACCTACCGGGTCCAATAGTGAATCTAAACCATCCAGGATGCCACCCAAACGCGTACAAAAAAAAAAACATTCAAATCGGTCCAGCCGATTAGGATGAGTTCAGTGACATACACACGTACAATAGAATTATATATATAAAGATAGTATAGATTACTTTTTGATATTGATACCCAAACACGTCGGTAAAGTTTTGCCAGCTAATGTAATGTGACCCTTATACATTCCGAGTTAGCTAGTTTAAATTAATTAATGTTAGCCCATTCTCCGTCTAAGTTACCTACATTCCTACAATGTAATCAAGAGGTGTTAAAGCTAACATAACAGTAAACACTAGTTTCCTAGTTATGCCATTCCGATCTGCGGTTAAGCAACACGTTGAGGTTGGGTTCCGGATGAGTGGAGCGCGTGTAACACCGTTGTTACATAAATACATAATATCACGCTTGTGAGCAGTAACTGGGTAAGCAGAATTGGTACTTACCATAAGAGAATAGTGGGCTAATTTATTTCTATCGCCATTATTCTGTAAATAGGATCTTCCCGTAATTAAACGCAAAGAAAAATCTTATACTCTGTCTCTGTCTCTGTCTTGTCTCTCTCTTCTTCTCTCTTTTTATCTTATCTGAATTTCGGAAACGGCTCCAACGATTTTCATGAAATTTTGTACACAGGGAGTTTCGATCTAGCTAGGATTCATTTTTAGAAAATGTCGTTTTATACGTATCAACTTTATCGATAATCAACTTAAACATAAACTTATGTTTTTTTTTGTTATTGGAAGAAAAATCACAAAATGTAATTTGTATTTAAATATAATTTCTTAAAAAACATAATTTACCAAAAAAAAAAAAAAAAAACCAAGCTCGGGCATCCAGGTACTGTTTATTTCCATCATCTGCCTAGCCTTTTCCCAACTATGTTGGGTTCGGCTTCCAGTCTAACCGGATTGAGTACCAGTATTTTACATGGAGCGACTGCCTATCTGACCTCCACAACCCAGTTACTGGGTAATACGATACCCCTTGGTAAGACTGGTTGTCAGACTTTCGGGCTTCTGACGACCCGTAACGACTGTCTAAGATCTACGAAAGACTGCTAGGACCAGCGGTTTAATGTACTTTGCGAGGCACGGAAGGGTCTTGGTATGTACTGTATGTAGAAACTTTGACACGTATTGAACAATATTGTAAAACTAGATGGCGCTGGCATTTAATAGCTGACTGATCACTGAGAAGAGATGCCGGAACAAACTCAGAGGTCATGGTTTCTTTTAAAGTCCCAACATTATATTGTTAAGATTTTATGTGAGTTCAACAATGCAGGGCAATATCTGGAAGAGCCTTTTGAAGAAAGAGCCATTGCAGCTTCGAGCTGACTTGTCTCAACAGACGGAATGTGTGTATCAGTTATCGTGTAGCTCAACCCTATTTTAGGGAGTTCAACGACCCGTCCCAAGACGCTACCAGATCAGGACATTTGCGTAAGCCATAAACAAAGTACCTACTCAAAGAAGCCAGACAGTTATGTTACAGAGTATGAAATCTGGCCTGAATGGTACTCACATTCATAGTCAGTTTTCTTTTTGACTGTCATAAAAAAAAAACAATAAATATAAAACATACGGCATGTATGTTTCAGTCATCGTGTAGCACAACCCTGAAAAGTATTAGTGATAGCTACCATCAGCAGTTAGTTACGCATAATTTGGGCTATATTTTTCCTGCTAAGAAACCTTCCTAAAATACCCTTTATAACGTGAAAATTAAATAATGTCAATCAACAAAATGTAGATCTACATTAAATCCACCTACATTCCTGCCTATCCCAACACCAGCCTCCCCAGTCAATAATATTCCATTTCATCACTCTTCTGCGCCCACTATTGTCCTTCACAAACCACAGAGTATATAAATGAAACAGTAGCGTAGTATCGAACTATATAAACTTGCTCCGCGGAGTGTTGTATTACGTACACTTATGGCAACTGTATGGCGTATTGTACCACTTCTAGTTCTGGACTTCTCGGTTATAGGGTTGGCACGCACACGATTAATAAAACAATTGGTTTTTGTTTTTGTTTTGAGTGGAGCAGTGCAATGGTATCGGCCCCAAGTTCTGAGTTGAACTTGGCCCAGTGTCGGTCGGCGGATATCACATGTCTTCGAATTTTTCGTTCTAAGACATGCCGGTTTCCTCATGATGTTTCCTTTTATCGAGACCAGTGATGATGAAACTAAATACATAAAAAGTGCCGTTTTTGTAGCTGAGACATCATCAAATGACGTCTCCCGCTTTGGGCGGAGCGGGAGGGCGTGTCAGACTTTTACTGATTAAAACCCACCCTTGTTCCTTCAGTTACTTTTGCCAGGCCCACGGTATCTCTTTTGAACAATCTCGCGACCCTAGCAGGCATCGGTCCTAGCAGACCCCTTCAGTGCTGCTGACATCTCTTTGAGGCGCGCGTGGAACACTACGCGCCGTCGACCCGAGCCTTGTCCTTACCGCAAGCTCGCGCCTACGGTGGCTGGGAGTCAGCTATAGACTCCCGACGCCCGGGGCGTCTCCTCCTGCGGCGGCTAGGGACGTGAGGGTGCAGAGACTGCCACTCCCTAACGCACCCGCCTCCTCCTTCGCGAGCATTACTGCTTCGCAGAAGGAGGTGGCGGCTTCCCATGCCCTCTCGCTCCGTACCATGGCTCGCACCAGGGCCAGATGTGAGAGGGCGCCGCCGCCGATTGCCTCCACGAGGACACGGCGGTGCTCCGCCCAAGGAGGGCACACCTCCACCACCTCCCCTCACCCTGATACGACGTTCTAAGAATATTAACAAGTAAATAATAAGTCAGTGTGTGAGTTTGACTAAACCTCCAAGTTTTATATGTACTTCTTTCACTGGTAGTATAATTAACAAACAAACGAATATAAATTCCCGTCTGTGTGCCAGCCCTATTCCAAACAATTGGTGTGACAATGATTGTTGTACCGTCGCACAGACAAGGGTCTAACGGATCGGACTATTGATTTAGCACAGTTTTGAACCCCTCTGTACAACACATACATATGTATAAAGTAATATGCATGTATAGGGAGATGGGGCAACATTGAGTGCATTAGGGAAACCTGGGGAGAGTTCTTCGTTTTAGCCAATAAAATCTATTGTATATGGCTCTTGGAGTGTGGTTTGGTAGGTACGAAACAGGTCTATACCATTTCCTTATCCAGGTCATGGCCTACCTATGTGCCAAACATCGATATCCTTTCATGAAAGTGTAACAAACAAATATATATATTTTTACTCTTTATAATATTACTAGCTTTTACCAGCGGCTTCGCCCAAGTGGAGGTCGGAAAATATCCCGCGGGAACGTAATAATGGGATAAAAAGTATCCTATGTGTTAATACAGGTTTTAAACTAACTGTGCTCCAAATTCCATCCAAATCCGTTCGGTAGTTTTCGCGTGAAAGAGTAAAAAACAGCAATACATCCATACTCACAAACTTTCGCATTTATAATATTAGAAGGATTAAAAAAAAAAACTCGAAAAACTGAGATTTGAATACATACACAACACTGAAATAGTGACAACAAAATATAGGTATCTAATAATGATACTGTTAACCCGTATCGTCCCACAGCTGGGAAAGGCCTCTCCTCATAATGTACAGCATTTCCGATACAAGGCTAATGCTGATCACTTGTCATATGTATAATTAGCAAAGACAATAAACTAAGCATTATGATAAAATAATAGAAACGACCACTAACACAACAAAACCATAACACAAATTTAATTATGAGCAACCAGTAATTACCAGCCATGAACAGGGCAGCATATTTCCTAAACCTAATTACGAAACACCCCACGACCCCACCCTTTCTAGCGCATCCTAGTATGGTTTACACCCTACCCCATTTCAGCGCATGGCGCGATAAATTCTAATAAATTGCAACAATATTATATTCTAATCTGCACCGACGCTGTAAGTTGTGGAATCAATTAAGTTTGTAGCACGGGGTGAGTGTTCATTATAACGGGACATTCTGCATACTCAGGGGCGTGTTACAATGGCTGCTTAACTGATTTCAAAAAAGAAGGTGGTTCTCAATTCGTTATTTATATTCTGATTTAAAAAAAAAATCTTCTTTGGTTCAAAAGAGTAAATAGGTAATAGGTAATAGGTAGAACGGGCTGGTTTCCGCAACTCCACGTCTGAGCGCGTATTTTGCGTACGGGTGGGAAATCGGTTATTCGATCCACCCCAGCTCCTCGAGAAAGGCCAGCAACGCCTTGATGTTGCTGACTATCTCACGTAGGGTACCTGGGTTACCGAAGTACTTGGCCCTGTATGTGGCGATCGCCGGGCAGTTTAGAAGCACGTGCGCTGCTGTCTCGTCGTCCTCAATGCAGGCCCTGCACAGCGGACTGTCTGTAGCTCCTATGACAAATAGATGTTTATTAAACGACCCATGGCCAGTTATTGCTGCTGTAACCATACGCAGCTGTCGTTTGTCTAGCCGAAGGACCTGTTTTGTGAGTCGGGCATCGATGGTAGGCAAAGCCTCCTTGGCCTGCCTGCAATCACTTTGGTCCACCCATTGCTTAAAGTGTAGATCCCTGGTACGTTTTCTTACCAGAGAGCGTAGAAACCCAAAGGGGAGTGGCGCGATGGGTTCTGGTCCCACCGGTGTCATGCTCGACCCCCTTCTGGCCAGTTCATCGGCGGCATCGTTACCAAGCGAACCGCTGTGTCCTTTTATCCACTGAATGGTTATATTATTGAGGCTACCCACCTGGTTGAGGCGCTGGTGGCACTCGTATATTAACCCAGAATCAATCGAGTGACTGTCCAGCGCTTGCAGAACAGCCATACTGTCTGAGAGTATGCGGATCGAGTGGTCTTTAACTGCCCTGGCCATAATGGCTGAGGCGGCAAGAGTGATCCCAATGCATTCCGCCTGGAACACTGTGTTGTGAACTCCTAATGGTGTGGCTATATGTATGTTGAAGTCCTGCGAGAAGACTCCAGCACCTGTGCCACTGTCTGTTTTTGATCCGTCCGTGAAGATGCGCAGCTCAGTGGGGCGCAAACCCTCACATCGGCGATCTTCGTGCAGCTGGATTCTGTATTTTTTATCAAAAATGAATTGTTTAGGCACCCGGTCCATTATAGCTTTAGTAATGGGGAACTCATTGTTGAGTTCCTTAAGCAGCGCGGTGTGATGTGTGTCTCTCTTCCTCCAGAGGTTGGTTGCGTTCAGACGCGCCGCCGCCATCGTGGCTTCCTGCTGTATGAACAGGTGGAGCGGTGGTAGTCCCAGCATGGCTTCCATGGCTGCAGTCGGAGTAGTCCTCATGCAGCCCGTGACCGCCATGCAGGCTAGTCTTTGCATGCGTTGCAGTTTGTTGCAGGCTGTAATAAGCTTGGTGCGGGGCCACCAGACCACAGCCCCGTAGGTGATCATGGGTCGGATCACTGCGGTGTACAGCCAAAGTATGATTTTGGGGGATAGGCCCCACTTCTTACCTATCATTTTCCTGCATTGCCAGAATGTGATGCAGGCCCTGTTTAGTTTACTGTCTAAATGGCTACTCCAGTTTAACTTACTGTCAAGAATGACCCCGAGGTACTTGACTTCGTTGGCCAGCTGAAGTTCTGTATTGAACAATTTCGGTAGGCGGAAGGGGCCTAAAGCTCGTTTATGGGTGAACATGACTAGCTCCGTTTTAGTGGGGTTCACTGAGAGGTCATATTCACTGCACCATCTCTCTACGATACGTAGTGCTTGCTGGGTGAGGTTAAAAATCGTGCTCGTCACCTTCCCTGAGACAAGGATGGCGAGGTCGTCCGCATAACCTATTGTGTAGTAATGATTGGCATTGAGTCTGGCAATTAATTCGTTAATCACCAAATTCCATAGAAGGGGTGACAGCACCCCTCCTTGGGGGCAGCCTCTGGCAATCATGGCCAGCTGCTGCTCATCCTCTAGGCGAACCACGCGCTTGCTTAACATGTTTGTGATCCAGTCTATGAGTACCTGTTCAACTCCATGTCTGGAGAGGGCGCTGCTGATGCTGGAGAAGTTTGTTTTGTCGAAGGCTCCTTCAATGTCTATGAAAGTGCCCAGGCAGGTCCCTTTCTGATGTATCGCTTCCTCTATCTGGCTAACTACCAGATGAAGCGCCGATTCGGTGGACTTACCCGAGCTGTATGCATGCTGGTTACCGTGCAACGGTAGGGTTTTCAGAGCGCCGTCCCTCAGCTCCCTGTCGCACAGTCTTTCCAGGGTCTTTAGAAGAAAAGAGGTCAGGCTGATTGGTCTATGGGATTTGGCGTTTGTGTAGTCGCCCTTACCTGGTTTGGGGATGAATATTACTTTCACTTCCCTCCATCCTTTGGGAACGTATCTAAAGGCCAGGCACGCTCTCATTAAAGGCACCAGTCTTTCTGCGATGAGGGTTCCACCCCACTGTAGTAGGGCGGGGAACACCCCATCCGGGCCAGCGACCTTAAATGGATGGAAACTCCGGATGGCCCATTGAAGTTTCTCCAGCGTGATCACCTTGCTAGCATAAAACCAATCATTGTCTGATGGTGTTTGAGTCGCATCTTGCCAGTCGATTGCTTGCGAGAAAATACATCTCGGGAAGTGTGTTTCGATAAGGACGCGTCTCGTTTCTTCTAGCGAGGATGTGAGAGTGTTGTCTGGCTTGCGAAGGGTAGTTGGCCCTGGTGTAGTTTGTTGCGCCAGTACTTTCCTTACCCTGTTTGCTTCCTGGCAGGACTCAATGCTACCAGTGTATTTGCGCCATCCCGAGGTGCTCCTGAACCTGATGCATTTTTTGTAGCAGGATTTGGCTGCGTAGTACTCATCCCAGTCCTCATCCGCACATGTATTCATTGCTCTATTCAAAGCTTTCCTTACCTTCTCGCGCTTTCGCTCCAGATCCGCACCCCACCATGGCTGTTTGCCCGGTGTACTACGAGGAGTCGTCTCTGGGCACGCAGTTTGGTAGCTGTCTATCATTGATTTAGTGAGGTGTTCTACTTGTACCTCAATCTGTGTAGTGTCCGCAAATGACGTCGGATCGCTTGGTGTCGCAAGTTTGGAAACTAGGCTGCGTGTGTAGGTACCACGATCTGTGTTGCGCGGTTTGCGGCGCGGAGCTACTGGCGGGACAGAGGCCTGGATGTCAAAGCGGATCCATCTGTGGTCGGAGCAGGAAGCCTCCCTGGAGACCTGCCACCCAGTGGTAATTTCCGCCGCGGCCTCTGTTGCCAGAGTGAGATCTATGATTGTGCGGCTTCGTCTGGTTACGAATGTCGGTTCGGAGCCAGTAGGGATAGGTTAGTCGAGAATAAGTAGTCAACCAAGGCCTTACCTCTTTCGTTTTGCGTTTCCATACCCCACAGCTGGTGGTGAGCATTGGCGTCGGCACCGATGATGACCTCAAGCCCGGAACTCTCGCAATAGCTCACGAGGCGGGCGAAGTCATGCGGGGGTGGCGCCTCCGCTTCGGGCATGTAGGCCGAAGCGAAGACGATTGCCATCTCCATGGCGCCGTCACGCTGTATAATCAGCTTCACTGCAGAGATGTCTCTGCAACAGAATTCAGTTAGAAGCTGTGTTTTAAGGTTTCCTGTTACATAGATACACGATCTTGGTTGATCGTGATCAGTAGTAACCAGGAGCTTACCGCCAAGATTAGAGAGTCCTTGTATGCGGCCCGCTCTAATCCACGGCTCCTGGATCAGGGCGATGGCCGTTTGTTGCACCTCCAACCACTTCCGGAGCTGAGCCGTTGCGGTCTGACTGTGGTGGAGGTTTGCTTGGAGGATTTTACATATCGACGAGGAGGACGCCATTGCTGGTCGATTCCTCATCGTCTTCCTCCAGATTGAGCCCGGCAAGCAGACCGCCCTCTTCGAAGTCATCCCCCTCCCGGCACGAAGCCGGAGACAAGGTAATGTCGTCCGACTCCTCGCCCGAAGAAGGGAAGAAGCTCCCAAGGTGGCGGCACTTGGGGCGGCCGATTCTGCTACAGCAGGTTCGGCCGCGGTTGCTACCGGGTTGTTTGGTGGGGGAGTCGATTCCCCCGCTGGTGTCTGTGGCTGCTGCAACAGAGCCTCCGAAATGGTTCCCGTGGCGGAGTCCCATCCCTGGGGGACATCGGTGAACCTGCCGTTCCTACCCTGGAACTGCAGGTACACCTTCCCTGCCCCCAAAGATAGACGGCGACCCGCACCCATCAGGGTCGGGATTTGGTCCACCGGGACACCGACCACCACGAACCATGCCGAGGCCTGCTTGTCGGCGTGCAGCAGCAACCAGCGCTTGACGTCGACCCAGGGGTTCTGGTAACTGAGAGCACGGCCAATATTGGTCGGCTCTCCGAGGACCCCCTGCTCGTCGGGGATCACGATGCCACATCGTGCCCGTCTTAGGATCTCCGACTGACTCTTGACTACTAACGTTAAGTTAGTAGGGAGAGTCATATCGGAGACTGTTTTCCTTAGCCAGGCTAAGGTGTGGTCATTCTCGCACCACAGTTTGAGGACACCACCGGCATACAGCGGCTTTGCGTTAAAAGTCGGCGCCGTGGTGTCTTGTTTCGGAGAGCAGGCCTCGACTAGTATCTGCTTCTGAATAGCAGCGAGTACCTGGTCTGATACGTCCTTGCTGATGAACCCAGTGCGGTCACAGGTGACCGCTACATCGAGGGTAGCACTAGCAGCTTGGACGTAGCTTCTTTGAGCAACCCGTTTGGATTGATCAAGACGCGGCCGCTTATGCTCTCCACGAGGTGTGATAGTCTCGTTGAGAGCTCGCTTGGCCGCGGCCTGACCCTTCCCACCGGGTTGCTGAGTCTTTGCCGGCGCACTGGATGACGGTCGACTGGTCGTCGGACGGCTTAAGCCGGCCTCCGCCTGCGACCGCTTCCCAGCGGCGAAGTTTAGCTGGCCGCTAGTTGGTTTGCCCGAACTAGCGGCAGTGGCCTGGTTGTTTGGAGCCCCCCTACCTGGCCTTCTGCGAGCCTGACGGCGCTCCTTCCGCGTCATACGCTGTGCTGTGGCAGCTGGAGCGCATGAGGCGTTTGTGCAAGGGCAACGGGCTTGTTGAGTGCTTTTACCCTTGCCCTTGCCCCGCTTCTGAACAACCTTCCAGGCGCGAGAGATCGCGTCCTCGTGGCTGTCGGTCACCGTTTGATCGGCGGCGACCTCCTTATGGGAGGAGGCTAGAGGAGCCGCAGAGGTGGGATGGTGTTTCCCAGTGCCAGTAATAACCGGCACCGGTGTTAGTTTAGGAAGGGTTGGACCGGCAGCGGTGTTAGACTTCGCCGTGGTCCTCCCCTGAGTTTTGGAAGGGCTGGTACTGGTCCCAATCAGCGCCGACGCCCTTTGTTTATTTTGAGACTTTTTTTGTTTGGTCTTACCTGTGGCTTTCGCCACAGCCAGACCGGCGCCCGCGCTGGTACCCGCGGCGTTAGCTGCAGGGTGTCCAGGGGCAAGAGCAGTGCAAGCACCACTCTTGAGAGTTTCATCGGCTTTCGCCTCCACTCCGAGTTTGTTGGTTTTAACTGGGGTTAAGTTCTCCATGTTAAAAGTTGTGAAAGGATTCGTCTCTCTGGCTCCCACCCTCCATGGAGCCCGCACCTGGGAACGTCTTGCTATGAAAAAGCTCGAACGTTAGGATTACCAGAGAGATATAGGGGCGCAAGGCTGGTTTACAGTGCGACATCGGGTGCTCGATCGGGTTGGCCCCCAACGAGCTGAACAACCCTCTCTTACACCGTCAGCATGACCTTTACCTACCGCTTCGGTCATCCGAGGACAACCTCCGCGGACCTCACGCACCTCGCCTGTGGCCCTCTGACGGGACACTATGGCCATTTCCCTACCCCTGGCTAGGGGGTAGGGCCACCGTTTCACTTGAAATCCAGACCAAAGGGGGCGTGTTGCCTCACGGACACATAACAACCAGCGCCGTTCGGCTCAGCCCCCCAGGACTCCTTCATCCCCGCTCACGGCGCTCAACTGCGCAGGTCCTAGCGCAGGTGACTGGTTCCTCCTAACTCGCCATCAGCTGCTTTTAGTGACAGTCGAGCCCGCCACCACCCAGTCACAGGGTGGTCACGTTCCGGAGTGGAAGTTGGGCAGGTGGGAGTTGGGTGGAGAGTGGGGATTTGGGTGGGATAGTGTGAGGAGGGGTTGTGGTATTTGGGGCAGGAAGGCTGTTTGGGACGGGAATGAGGGGTTGTGCGGGAGTGGGGAGGGGAGAAAAGTGAGGTGAAGTCGCCTGGCGGTTTCAGTTACGTCTATTTCATAAGGAATTAGACCAAGAACAGGGTGGCAACCTCGTGAAGGTATATCCGCCAGACTTGCCTTGAGGATCTACACGACTTCAGCGCTCTCCCTCAAGACCCCGCCACTCTACCGCCTCTGAGGGAGGCGGCCGAGTAGGCCTGCATCTATACTACCAAGCAAAGCCAAGCAAAGCGTGTCGTTGTGCAACCGCAAAAGCATAAATACAGACCCCCCCCCCCCCCAAAAGAGTATACTTCCGAGCAGTCCCAATAAATTTTGTCAAGTTCTGATCAGCAGTTTTTGAATAAGCTTCAATAATATGTATTTCTCCGACTTACTTTATGCCGATGATTTGAAAACAATTATATTTCACACTTAGAAAGTGATGGTATACGAATTTGTCTGGGGTAATTAAGAAAGTAAATAGTGAAAAAAAAAACTTCCAAAAAAGAAAACACTCTAAAGTGAAAAATGACTTTAATTTCAGAAGCCAGTGGCGAAAATACAAAACCAAAACCATCGCCTTTTCAAATTAAAGTTAGAAGCCGTTTTTTTTAATATACTTGTAGTTTTAAGCATCCTTTGTTTAGACAACTCAAAGCTGCAATGGCTCTATCTTCCAAAGACCCTTACAGACATGGCCCTGCATTTTTAGACTCACATGAAATTCTAATAATAGGTCTTTACCTATGAAAATACCGTTTTGTATGAAAAAAATTAAACGATTTTTTTTAACGATCACCAAACAGTGACCATCACTTTTCTAGGGGTAAGTTTTCGTTTAGGGCATTGTTTAGGTGCTGAACCAGGATCCAACCAACTTGCTGAGCACTTGCGGTTATCAAACAGAATCCATTTTTCATTGCAGGTAACAATGCGGTTCAAAATTCCTTCATTTGTGTCTGTTGAGCAGTGCAAGGCACGTCTCGACGCGTACTTCGCGCTGGCGATCATTGAGTTCGTGGGGCACCCATTTGTCAAGTTTTTTTACCTTGTCAATTTGACGCAAATGGACCAATATTGTTTTGACGCTAACGTCGAAAGCTGCTGCTAATTCAGCCGTAGATTGTGTATCATCAGCTTGCACAATCGCCTTTAATTCGTCATTGTCGACCAAAGTCTTCGGACGACCGCGAGGTTCATTTTTCAGGTCGAAATTTCCAGAACGGAAGCGAGCAAACCAATAACAGGTGGTGCGTTGGTTTGTAGTGTTAGCTCCGTAAACATCATTGATTTTGCGTGCCGCTTGTGCCGCGTTGCTGCCACGACGGTACTCATATTCCATAATTACTCGAATTTTTAACGTATCCATGATGACGAAAAAGATTGAAATGAGATGAAAATGTAACACTAATCAATAAACAAATGACTACTTTTGGAAAAAGAATTCCATGTTTTTAAAATAAAATTAATTTCAAATTAGAATTCTTAGACAAACAAAAATTAATTTAATTTGAAATGGCCAGTACTGCAGAACGGCAATTTCATAGGTAAAGACCTAATATTAAAATGTTCTGGCTTTTAAAGAGACCATGACCTTCAAATTTAATTTCATTAAATTTAATTTCATTCAGGTCATTCCTCCCTCCAATTGATCATCATCTCTCTCTCTCGGCTTTTAGTCCACCCACATGCAGTATTTTACAAGGACCAACTGTTTATTTAACCTTCACAGCCTAGTTACTGGGTAAAACGATACCCAACTACGATGGTTGTAAGACTTTTGAGCTTCTGACTTTCCTTAGGGTTGACTGAAGAGGATACGCCAAATGAAGGTTTTACCACTTGTGAAAGCTCTTAAATTATCCCTTCTTTGGTCGTGTGAGACTGTTTTCCCCTCATGTCATTAAATAGGGTACGTGGGTAAGTGGTGCTATATAATATTCTTTGATCTTCGACACCCTATACATAATCAGTCTATAACGTTCCCACTGCTGGGACACAGGCCTCCTCTCGGTGAGAGGGAGTGGGCCGTACCACCATACGGGCCCAGTGCGGGTTTGTTAATGTCTCATGTCTTCGATTTTTTTGTTCTAGGACATGCCGGTTTCCTCACGATGTTTTCCTTCACCGTTTTGAAAGCAGTGGTGATGAAATTATTTACACAAAGTAGAGCGCCTGGTTGGGTTCGAACCCACGAACTACATTTCGTAAGTTGGGGTCGATGCCACAGGGCCACCACTACTGTCAACATCGACATTCTATGGCTAGACATAATTATGTCTTTGATAAAAAAATGCTGAATATCCACATCCACACTAATATTATAAATGCAAAAATAACTCTGTCTGTCTGTCAGTCTCGCTTTCCTGCTAAAACTACTGAACCAATTTAAGTGAAATTTGGTACACAGTTAGTTTAGAGCCTGAGAAAGGGCGTAGACTACTTTTTATCCCGGTAATATGTTCCCGCGGGATAATTTCCGACCTCCACGCGGGCGAAGCCGCTGGCAAAAGCTAGTACTGAATAAATTCGTCATCATGAAGTCTAGGTCCTTACTCAGCAGGAACAGTGGTGGCCCAGTGGTATCAGTTCCGACTTCCTAGTTGTAGATCCTGAGCTGGAAACCAGACAGGCAGTTTATGTATTTCATTTCGTCACCACTTCTCTTAAAACGGTGAAGAAAAACATCGTGAGCCATATGCTAGAACCAGACATTCGAAAACATTGTGACATCCTGCAAATCCGCACTGGGCCTGTGTGGTGGATTATGGCCTACTCTTTCTCACAGAGAGGAGGCCTGTGTTCCAGAAGTGAGGACGCTGATTATGCTTTAGTTACAGAAAAAAAATACGGGTCACTCATAACTCCCTAATAGTTTTCAGGGCATAATCACTAAATTATACTCAGAACTTAGAATGGCGTTGTTTAATTCTAGGCCTTTTTACTAAGTTCAAAACCAAGTTTAATTGTTTATTATTGTTTAATTGTTTATTAATAATAAGTATTTGTGAATTTTCTTTTAAAATCCATTCACAAATAACATCACCCACTGTGGAGTGTATAATTCGGTCGGTTCGTTTTACACGTTCTGTTTTTAATCAAGTGCGAGCAGCCGAGCACGTCTGGGGTCTGTGCTGTTACCAAATCCATTTAGTGTCATGTATGGGACTTATATTTGAAACCTAGATGGCTTCTTGTTTACTAAGGTCTGGGAATAGTTATTATGTGTCTAATAATTTGTGTGTGAAAAAATGTGCTTAGGGGATGATGCTGGAAGGAAAACCAGCTAAGGGATTGTGCTGGATTTGCAATAGATGTTGATATAGTTTTGACAACGTAGAATAGAATATAACAGCACATTATATTATTTGCTGTTTGTACAGATAGTTAGCATAGTGTTTATAAAATAAAAAAAGTATCAATATACAATACAATAATAAGAAAAGTTTACTAGACTGCATTTACTAGGCTGAATTTACTAGGTTGATAATTTTTAGATTAGTTTACTAGGCTGGTAATTTGCAGATTGGTTTACTAAGATGATACTTTCAGACAGATTTACAAGGCTGGTAATTTGCAAATACGTTTACTAGGCTGATAATTACAAGAAATTAGAAGTTCTTAATGCTAATGCTACACATCTCTACATAGAATAAAACGAAGTCGCGTCCCTCGCCTGGCCCTATGTATGCTTAGATCTTTAAAATTACGCATCGGATTTTTATGCGGTTTTTTTTTTAATAGATATAGTGATACGTGTAATACGCGGGCGAAGCCGCTGGCATAAGCTAGTTGACCTATAAAGCTTGCAAGAGGCTTCGGCCACTCTTTTGTCCAATAAAAGGTAATTACCTCTCCATCCCAAATGTTGAAAGAATAAAACTTAAGTTCGTTTTGATCACAAATCTGTAACATTCTCTAATTACTCTTCCAAGTTTGATAATAATGATATTAATATATCAGATGCGAACGATCTCCGAGTTTTCACTGATATGAGAGGGAGTATTTTCAGTATAACTGCTTCGATGGTTTAGTGGCTCCGAGCGGGTTAGTTTCCGTGTTAGTGAGGTATTAGGTATTCCACCTGGAACCGGAAGACTACATTTTTGCCTAGCTCATAGCTAGAGGCGGGCCCCCTACCTATAACATGGGACTTAAACATTACTGACGAAATGTAGGTGTACTACTTATAGGTACACCTAACGTAACCCTTCGAAAAATATAAACACATTCATAAACTCACACATGCTTGCTTTCCATGGCAGAAACTATAGAACGCTGCCACACTCAACGCACACACATAATTATATTATTGTCAGAAGTAGATAAGTACCTAAATGTTTATAAGCTAACATAGGACCTCGCCTTATAAAAGTCATTATCAACACACTTCAAAAACTAGGTACTTTAGGTTAAGATCCTAACATATTTTCAAGAAAAAGTCTACAAGAACCACGTCGTCTTCCATCAGCGCGGCGGGCAAAGTTTGATGTGTTTCGAGTCAAACTCAATTTTCCACGGACACGCGATGAATTTGAACAAAAGATCTGCCTAACTTGCTTAGAGAAACATGGCGTGAACACCAAGTTATATTAGAAGTCGGGAAGTGAAAAAATACTTGGGCCTATGTTTTGTTTCGAATACTAAAGATGGTCTTAAAATCATTTCTGTATTTTTTTTTTTGTAACACAAAATTACTTGTTGATGTATCAGAATAGGAATAAGGTTAAATTATGGTACATTAAATTGGGTTTTTTCTTAAAATATACCTGTACCTACTTAAAATTATATAAGGTGTATCTATTCATATACGAAATATTTTAAGAGGTACACCTGTAGGTGGTAAAGAAGCTATAGAAGAAAAAAGATTTTTTTTATCTAAGCGTTTTTGAATTTTCGTAATTATTATAATTTTAAAACTGCTTGAAACATTTTGCATAAAACATTTACTCAAAATTCTATGAATGGCCCGCCTGACGCTGCGAGGGCGGTGACCGGACGGCACGAGCATGGCCGCGGTGTCTCGGGCCGTAAAAAATAAGAAGGAGTGAGTATTTCTTATGTGCGTCAAATAATTTATAAATATTAAATTAAAAAAAATACATTTAGAAAAATTTTTTTTTCGTTACTGTAGCTTCTCTGCCACCTACAGGTGTACCACTTAAAATATTTCGTGTATGAATAGATACACCTTATATATGAGTGTTAGTTTGTCTAATGTTACTATTGTAGTAAACTAACAGTCGTTAAAATTCGACCATAATCATTCATTTCAGACTCATCTAAAAATATATATACCATCATCATCATCATTTCAGCCGAACCAAGTCCGACTTCACAAGGTCATGGGTCCACCTTGTTGGAGGCCTTCCAACTCTACGTTTTCCGGTACGCGGTCGCCACTCCGGAACCTTTCGGTTCCATCGGCCATCTTTTCTGCGAGTAAAGTGCCCTGCCCACTGCCACTTCAGTTTAGCAATTCTTCGGCCTAAGTCGGTTATCTTGTTCTCCTATGGATCTCTGCATTTCTGATTCGATCGCGTAGGGAAACTCCAAGCGTAGCCCTCTCCATCGCCCTTCGAGTGACTTTCAGCCTTCTAATAAGGCCACGATATACATAATTAAATCAAATATTAGTTATCTGTACTTTTTCTCCGTACAGACTTTAACTGTGCCGAATTTCATACTTCTTTGTCCACGTAATTTCCTTTAAAAGGGTCTGATCAGAAGCAACGAACGCTGCGTGTTGGAGGTGACAGTAATTCCGTTTAGCCACTTCAAAAGATTTCTATGATAATGGCGAAATGTCGAAGAGATAGTGCATCACTCGATGAAGGCCCCTCAGACCACATGGTAGGTCTTAAATCAAAAGTTCCTAAAAGCTGTTACTCTCCAGCATATTAAAACATGTCCAAATTCGTGAAACTCGTCCGTAACTTAGCAGTATTTAAGTGTAACAATTAATGTGATGAGTCGGCGCGTTGTTAAGTATTTCCTCTAAGATGTGCAGACCTCGTAGCGTTCTGTAATAATGAGTGGCAGCCGATGGCGGCGGCTGTGGTCCAAGTCATTAGAGGTAGCGGCGAGCCATGATTTGACACAATCCTGAAAATTAAACGGTCTTACACCACATTCGGGAGTAGTGGTGCCTTAATGGTATCGGCACTAACTTACGAGTTCGAAACCAGGAAGACGCTTTGCTTTTTGGAAATCATTTCATCACCACTGCTCTCAAAACGGTGAAGGAAAACATCGTAAGGAAACCGGCTAAAACCGAAAATTCGAAGACATGTGACATCTACCAACCCGCAATGGTAAATTACGGCCCACTCTCTCTTACCGAGAGGTGGCCTGGGTCACAGCAATGGGAACGTTATAGGTTGAGTAAGTGTACACCAAACTAAAATATTCTTACAAAGTTCTTAGTAGGTACTCTTTTGAATCAAATCAAGGTCCACTTGCATATCCAGTTCTCTAATTGTAAGTTTTATATAGCTTCAGATTTCCAAATATTATTATTACAGAGGCTATACTTACGCTATTAAATTTGTTTAAAAAACTAAGCACCTACCAATGTTGGGCACAATATTTTCCAAGATTGCTGCAATGACTCGCCATATATACAGAGTGGCTTGTAAATTAACATAATTTCTTTCAGGACGTGTGACAAATTTGCAACAATTAAGCAACCCCCATAAAAATCAATTTTATATATTCCTCGAATTCGTCACTTCTCTAAAGTCCCTCATTTAACGGCATACATTGCTATTTCTTCATATAATACTATAACACACCTTTTGATGTAACCAAAGTTTCTAAAACAGCCAATATCCATGGACAATCCACGGACTAGCACTGGTTTGGTGATCGATCTTTATCGGTAACTAGGTTCTGCCCGCAGCTTCGTTCACGTGACCCGTCGCGTCATATCCCATCAGCCACCGGCGCTATTTCTTCGTTTGAACTTATTTAACTCGGCTCCTATGGGGCGTAGAATGATGTTAAATACTCAATAACAATTAGGCTATCAAATGCAAAAAAAAAACAAACACATACAAACACATTAGAGATGTTTTCCTACGAACTTTAAAAGTTTACCTCTTTATAAGGTATATTTTATTTCCTTCAAAAAAGATCAGACACTGTTTCCCAATTCTTTAAACATCAAACAGTTGGTCGCCGTTAGTAGACACTAATTCCTCTCTACGAAAACACACCAGCATCTATCGTGCAAAATCGCTATTCTCTCATAACTTCCATCCCTCACCGCCATTAGCGGCCGCCCATCAAAGTCCACTTAGCATCTGTCTCAACGAGTATGTACTGCTTTGTAAACTATTCACTAGTACTTGAAGGTGCAATGTTTTGTACGTAATGTACGTATGTAGGGGTTGGGGTGCTTGGACAGGAAACCTCCTCGTGTGCCCGGGGGTTGGAGTTCCCTTATGGATACGTCCGGGGGGAAGGCCAATGTCCGGGACGGTGCATCCTGGGGTGCGGGCAAGGACTCCCCATTAGGTACTGTGTGCCTAAGGGGTCTCGGTGCCCGTACGCTAATGTCCTGTCGGAGGAACGCTCCACCATGTGTCCCTCTGATCTTAGCAGAGGCGCACAGCGGTGGAGTTAGAGCGGGCTCGGTGTGCACTAACCTGCCGCCGGGCAGGCAAGAAGGAATGTACTCCTTCTGCCACCGTTAGTCTCGTAGCCCCGAAGATCGTCACGGTCATGTCTCTGACTTTTGACGGGGGTCGAGGGTCTTGGCTTAATCGCCCGGGCCACGAGGTAGAAAACCTCTATAAAAAATCACCCCAAACCTCCAAGCGGCGGCGCACCGTGAGGGAGGTTGACAGCTTGACTAATGGGTAGCTGAATTAGTCACTAGTGCGAACCACTGGATTTCTTGTTTAAAATTGTTTTTACTCGTGGGAACAACTATGGAAAAATTTCTAAAAAAACCAAAAACCAAAGAAGTGGAAGGGAGCGATGCGGGGTCGGAGTCCGACGCCGCGTCGAGCGCGAAGGGCTCGCTTGCGAGCTCGGAGCGAGGAGTGTCGGGCGCTGCTGGTGGGAACCGTAAGGTCTCCCAGAAGCGCCCTAAATCAGGGGCAGGACAGGAGTCCTCCTCCGACGGCGGGCTGAGCTCGGCCCGTCGGAAAATATCGAAGCGTGGTGGACTCCAGGATAGGGGCACCGGCCGAGGACTCCCGACCAAGGAGGCCGGCGCGCCGAGCCGAGCAGGCCCAGCCGAGCTCACCCAAGGAGGGGAGAGGCTCGCCACGGAGGGTCATCCCTCTGGAGGGACCAGTAGTAGGGCCCCCTCAGAGTCCTCCGGTGGCGAGTCGGACGCTGCCGCCTACTCCGGGGAGATGGGCAGGTTCGCGGAGGTCGTGGCCACGTCCATCAAGGCGGCGACCTTAAAGAGGCTCCAGAGGTCAAAAGATAAGGCCATATCTGCTGCCACGAAAGCCATCGTGGCGGCAGCGAAGGCCTTTCGCTCTGGGCCTCCAGTGGTGGATGGTGTGGCAGAACTGCGGGCGGAGGTCGCCCGCGTGACTGCTGCCATGGAGCTCCTCCGAAAGGAGAATGAGGAGCTCCGAGCGGACCTGGCCGGTCTCCGAGGAGCCGCCCCCCAGGAGGCATCGCAGGGGGAAGCTCGGCATGGGCAGGGCGGGCTCCTGCCTACCGAGAACCAGGTGCTCACCCTGGTGCGGAAGGAGCTCGCGGTCTTCCAGAGCAGGTTTTCTGCTCTGGAGGCTGTGGTCCTGCGCCCCCCGCTGGCGGCAAGCCGGCCGGTTTCGGGCCGGCCTGGGGCGGCTTCGGGTCAGCCGAAGGCGGCCTCGGGCCAGCCGAAGGCAGCCATGGCCCAGCCGAAGGCAGCCACGGCCCAGCCGAGGGCAGCCTCGGGCCAGCCAAAGGCGGCGGCGTATGCCGCCGCCGCGTCTGCCCCAGCCAATGGGCCGGGGCAAACCAAAGGCCGGCCCAAGCAGGCACCTGCTAGGGCCCCCCCAGCGCAGGTGGCGAGAGGGCCGCCAATGCCGCCCCCGCCTTCTAAATCTCCCCCTGCCAACGCCGAATGGCAAGTGGTTGGGGAGAAAAAGAAGGCAAGCAAGGCTGCAAGGGCGGCCAGAAATAAAAAGAGGCAGCAGCGGCGCAAAAAGAGCACTGTCGCGGCTAGGCTCCGCGCCCCGAAGTCCGCAGCTGTAGTGATAACACTACAGCCGGAAGCGGTGAAAAAGGGCGTGTCCTACCGCGACGTGCTCTCCAAGGCGAGGGCAGCGGTGGACCTGACGGAGCTCGGCATCGCCGACGGGCTCCGGGTTAAGGTCACTTTGACTGGGGCCCGGATGCTTGAGGTCCCCGGTGCGGCTAGTGGCCCGACCGCTGACGCTTTGGCCGAAAGGCTTAGGGCGTCATTAGACCCGGAGGAGGCCTGCGCTGCGGCCGCCAGGGCCAGAGGCAAGGGTAAGCCCTCCGCCACCGTCGTCACCGCTGTCGCCGCTGCCGCCTCGAACACTGCAGCTGTCGTGGCCAGCACCGCCACGGCAGGGCCCTCACAGGGGGCTCGGGAGGGGGCTGATATGGACTGTCAGTAATGGCTGCTCCATTACGCCTCCTCCAGGCGAACATCAACCACTGCGCCTCTGCTCAGGATCTTTTGCTCCAGAGCATGGCGCAGTGGTCGATTAACATCGCCGTGGTCGCTGAGCCGTACTTTGTCCCGCCCAGGGATGACTGGGTGGAGGACCTGAGCGGCTCAGTGACCCTCATTTCGTCGGCCGCCGCCGGAACCCCAACCCTCGAGGCTGTCAAGAGGGGACGGGGTTGCGTAGCAGCACGGTTCGGGGAGATTGTCGTGGTAGGAGTATACTTCTCCCCGAGCCGAACTCTCGCCGAGTTCCACAACTCCCTTGCGGAGTTGAAAGTCGTCGTCGTCGGGTTCCGTCCCCTCCCCGTGCTCGTGCTCGGGGACTTCAACGCCAAGAATTTGGGTTGGGGTTCCCGGTATACGGACACACGGGGCAGGATGGTGGAGGACTGGGCTCTGGAGACAGGCCTAGTCGTCCTTAACCGGGGTTCTGTCCCTACGTGCGTACGGATGCGGGGCGATTCAGTGGTGGACATTTCGTTCGCCAGTCCCGCTCTGTCGCCGCAGGTCATTGACTGGCGTGTAATGGAGGGGGTGGAGACGTATTCCTGACCACCGGTATATCCGGTTTGACGTCTCCGCCCAGACCTCAACCGCGCCGGTCCGACAGGCCCCGTGTGGTCCGCGGTGGGCGCTGAAGAAGCTGGACCGGGAGCTTCTCCTGGAAGCCTCGATCGTGCAGGCCTGGGTGTCACCACCGGACAGGCCTGCTGACATCAACGACGAGGCCGAGTGGTTCCGGGAGGCCATGTCCGAGATTTGTGACGTGGCTATGCCCCGAGTCCAGCCAGGACGGGCTTGGCGCCAGGTGTACTGGTGGTCGCCGCAGCTGACAGCGTTGCGCGAAGCGTGCGTTGCGGCGCGACGCCGGTACACCAGGCACCGCAGGCTCCGTATCCGCCCCCCGGATACGGAAGCCATTCAGGCGGAGCTATATGAGGGGTACAGAGCGGCGAAAACCGCCCTCCAAGAGGAGATCCTGCGGGCCAGAGGACTGGCCCGCAAGGAGTCGCTGGAGACTCTGAACAGGGACCCATGGGGACGGCCCTACAAGGCCGTCCGGGAGAAACTCCGCCCATGGGCTCCTCCGCTGACTCAGAGTCTCCGGCCCCAACTCGTGGAGGGCGTGGTGAGCGCTCTGTTCCCTTCGAGAGGGGAACATAGTCCCCCACCCATGGCTCCGCCTCCTGCGGTGCCCGATGCTGCGGACCACACCACCGATGACGATGACAACGCTCCAGAGGTGACCGGGGTAGAGTTGAGAGTGGCGGTACGTCGGCTAAATGCCAAAAATACCGCCCCAGGACCCGACGGCTTGCCTGGCAAAGCCTGGGTCCTGGCCTTAGAGGCTCTCGGGCCTCGACTCAGGGGGCTCCTAAGCGCATGTTTGGAGAGGGGCCAGTTCCCACTTCGCTGGAAGACGGGGAAACTGGTCCTCATTAAGAAGCCTGGGCGCCCAGCGGACTCTCCGTCCGCTTACCGGCCCATCGTGCTGCTCGACGAGGTGGGCAAGCTCTTTGAAAGAGTAATTGCAGACCGCCTCGTTGGGTGGCTGGTGCGGGAGGGGCCGGATTTGGCGGACAGCCAGTTCGGTTTCCGCAAGGGGCGCTCTACGGTGGACGCCATCATGCGCGTGCGAGCCCTCACGACGGGGGATGCAGTGGCCCGGGGCGGGGTCGTCTTGGCGGTGTCTCTAGACATCGCCAACGCCTTTAATACCCTGCCCTGGAGTTGCATTAGGGAGGCACTCCGGTATCACCGGATGCCGACCTACCTCTGTCGCGTGGTCGAGGCTTACTTGACGGATAGAGCCGTCATCTACCCCGGTCACCAGGGAGACTGGAACCGGCGAGAGATGTCGTGCGGTGTCCCACAGGGATCGGTCTTGGGGCCGCATCTGTGGGACATCGGTTACGACTGGGTGCTGCGCGCCGACCTCCCTAGCGGCGTCAGCGTAGTTTGCTACGCTGACGACACGCTGGTCCTGGCGCAGGGGAGGTCGCACGAGGCGGCGGCCGAACTGATGACACGCGGGGTTGCGTCAATCGTCGATAGGATCCGGCAACTGGGACTCGAGGTGGCATTGCACAAGTCCGAGGCCATGGGTTTTCATGGTCCTCGGAACGCGCCACCTGCGGGTTCCCAACTCACGGTGGGAGGGGTTCACATCGGCGTCGAGTCGACGATGAAATATCTGGGACTTGTCCTCGACAGCCGGTGGAACTTCGTCGAGCACTTCCGACGTTTGGCTCCCAGACTGGAGCGGGCTGGGGCTGCATTAAAGCGGCTCCTGCCCAATCTGGGGGGTCCAAACGCCTCCTGCCGGAGGCTCTACACGGGGGTCGTGCGGTCCATGGCCCTCTACGGGGCACCGGTGTGGGCGCCCTCATTGAGGCTGCGCCCAGCGCGCCGGTTGAGTGCGGCCCAGAGGGTCATGGCCATCCGGTTAATCCGGGGATACCGCACGGTCTCCTGCGAGGCAGCGAGCCTCCTTGCCGGAGTGCCGCCATGGGATCTGGAGGCAAAAGTCCTCGCCCACATGTGGGAGTGGCGCGAGGAGGCGAAACGCCGGGGCGAAACTCCGCTGCCGCGACAAATCGCGGCACGGCGGACAGAGCTCCGGTGTGATCTCATGGCGACATGGCGGGTACGATTGTCGCAACCTAGTGCTGGGCACGCCACAATTGCGGCGGTAAGTCCCCTCTTTGAGGAGTGGATAGAGAGGCGTCACGGCGTCCTCACCTTCCGCCTGACGCAGGTTCTCACCGGGCATGGGTGCTTCGGTGGGTTCCTGTTCAGGATAAAGCGGGAGGATACGTCCGGGTGTTTCCATTGCGAGGATCGTCTGGAGGACACGGTGGAGCATACGGTGGAGGTGTGCCCTGCCTGGGCGGAGCACCGCCGTGTCCTCGTGGAGGCGATTGGCGGCGGCGACCTCTCGCGTCCGGCCCTGGTGCGAGCCATGGTACGGAGCGAGAGGGAATGGGAAGCCGTCACCTCCTTCTGCGAAGCAGTAATGCTCGCGAAGGAGGAGGCGGGGCGCGTGAGGGAGTGGCAGTCTCTGCGCCCTCACGTCCCTAGCCGCCGCAGGAGGAGACGCCCCGGGCGTCGGGAGTCAATAGCGGACTCCCGGCCACCGTAGGCGCGAGCTTGCGGGTGGCGAGCAATGGGTAGCTCGCCGCCCGGTAAGGACCAAGCTCGGGTCGACGGCGCGCAGTGTTCCACGCGCGCCTCAAAGAGATGTCAGCAGCAGTGTAGGGGTCTACTAGGACCGGTGCCTGCCGGGGTCGCGTGATTGTTCGAAAGAGATACCGTGACCCTGGCACATGGGCAACTGATGGAACACGGGTGGGTTTTAGTCAGTAAAAGTCTGACACGCCCTCCCGCTCCGCCCAGAGCGGGAGAAGTCATTTGATGATTTCCCATCCTGAAAAAAAAAAAAAAAAAAAAAAAAAATGTACGTATGTAGTTAACTTTGTTATTTGTAGCTTGTAGTGGGTGCTTTTATCTTTTTTAAATTACGCTTTTGTGCAGATAGTTTAGTGAAAATACATTCGTGTATTGGAATCATTATGAAAAGATAAAGATTTTCAAGACTTACTTTGTTTGATAGTATAGCGTAATTTTTGTAAAAAGGGTTCCAAGTTTTTGCCTCAAATATTAATATGTACATAGATTATTTGTTTAGACAGACTGACAGCTAATAAGCTGATGCGTATGTACAAAAATCATTCGTCCATCCGCCGCCATCTTTTCTAGGTACTCAAGTAGCAAGCACATAGCAAAAGTGCAACCTTCACCCTAAATACGACGGAGAAACTCTCAGCCAAGGTTTGATATGGAGCTTCCTTTTTTGTTCTGTATGATCCGCGGAAGGTATTTTATTTCTCTTCTGCTCTTCAAATCCGTTCCGTACCTGACGACCATCACCCTGTTCACCACCCGGGGACACGTCTTCTATGATGATAAGCTCCCAGAAAAAAAGGAATGCCTCTTTGAACTAACCTGAATATTTAAGAATGTCTAGTGCACTTACTGTCCAGTCAAAAGACGGGACAATTTTCATTATAATAATTAATAACATTTTCACTACATTCAACTGTGGCATCTTTATTTTCAATGAGCAACTTTATCCATGAGTAATCAATATCTTTGGATTACTAAAAGTTTGTTGTCACCATTTTATATCAAAACGATACAAAAGTAGAAAAAATCACTGAGTATTCATCATCATCATCATCATTACAGCCGGAAGACGTCCACTGCTGGACATAGGCCTCCCCCGAATTGGGAGGCTGTTGCAATAATCGCCACTCTTGGCAGGCGGGTTGGCGATCGCACTATAGTGCTAAAATTCATAGAGAACGCTGCTGCTCATTCTCTAGTAAGTCCCGTTGTCGCCTTTTACGACACCCACGGGAAGAAATGGGGTGATGGTATTCTTTACGTCCGGCACGGCACCACACGGAACACTGAGTATATTAGTATCAAATTTTTAATGATGGAGAGATTTTTAAGTAGATACCTTACTCATGAGTAAATTTGCTCATGGAAAAGAAATATGCCACAGTTGCCGTTACCTTTTACATCACATCCATAGGAACAGTCACCAGGCTGCCCATCATACAAGACACACGATATAATCCCGAATACATTTCTAACCGAATAACAGTTACGTTCGTATAAATCTGGCTCATCTGCTATGATAATAGCTTCTCTGTCCGGCAAACGAACAGACGAACATCACACAGAATCCAATAACCCTAGTGATCCGTGCAGATTTTGTGTGAACCAAGATTATGATGAAGTAGGTAAGGCAGAGGGGACTGTGCTTTGAAGGACAAAGTTTGTTGTACGTCTGAATGCGGCCTAGCGGGTTTTACATGTGTAGGAGTGGGCCCGCACATTTAAGGTGGTAAGGTTTTTCTGTTACTACAAAGGGTCAAAGTAAATTAATTGGCAAAACTTTACCCATGTGTTAGGTATCGATATCGAAAGAAAACGAAAATAGAATAAAAAAATAATTGGAACATAGATACATACATACATACATTCACGCCTTTTTCTCATGAGGATAGGCAGAAACTACACAACGCCACCGCGGCGGTCATAAACGCATGTCGGTTACAAGTAGTACCCCACACCATAGATATTTTATACAAATTTGCTAAAACCAAAACATAACAGTCGTTTGGTAGCGTTCATGTACATACATATCAGGGTCATTTAAAGTTTTAAAGATTTTTTTTTGGAACGTTGAAAATACTTTATTACAAGCTTTTATTTACTTTCACCTGTCCCGTTGTCTGTAATCAAATCTTGCAAGTTAAATTTGATCCACTTTCCGGTTTCCGATTGAGCTGAAATTTTGCATGCATGTCTAAATTGGATGACAATGCAATAAAATTATGCCATATAGCTAATCTGATGATGAAACTGGAAGGTGGCCATAGGAACTCCGTAAATAAATGAGGCAACCCCATCGAGTTTGGGCTCGTTTGCTTTGTCTTGACGAGTACTTTGATGCTATATGGTAACTAAGGTCTGATGATGGAGCTGGAAGGTGGACATAAGAACTCCGTAATTAAACGACGCAACCCCATCGAGTTTGAGCTCATTTGATTCGTCTTGACGAGTACTTTGATACTATATGGTAACCAGGGTCTGATGATGAAGTTGGAAGGTGGCCATAGGAACTCCGTAACTAAACGATGCAACTCCATCGAGTTTGAGCTCATTTGATGCGTCTTGACGAGTACTTTGATACTATATGGTAACCAGGGTCTGATGATGGAGCTTGAAGGTATCCATAGGAACTCCGTAACTAAACGGCGCAATCCCATCGAGTTTGGGCTCGTTTGATTCGTCTTGACGAGTATCGTGGTTGGCGTGAATATGCAACTCCAACAAATTTGAATTATTTGAATTATTTGAAATTTGAAAATAATTAAAAATACTAAAAAGTTAAAAATAAAATTAAAGAAAAAAACCTTTTTTAAAAACAAGCTTTTATTATTTTTTCATAAAAAGAACTAAAAAGTTAAAAATAGGTAAATTTACACTAATAAGAAATATAACACTTTATAAGTTCATTGTAACCTTAAACGAAAATTAAGCTTCTTCTTTTATAAATAAAAGCGTGTTACATTTTAATGGTATAATTAAGAACATTTAGGAGGTTACTTTCTCTCTTGCTATCAAAATGTAACACGCTTTTATTTGTAAAGGAAGAAGCTTAATTTTCGTTTAAGATTACAATGAACTTATAAAGTGTTATATTTCTTATTGGTGTAAATTTACCTATTTTTAACTTTTTAGTTCATTTTATGAAAAAATAATAAAAGCTTGTTTTTAAAAAAGGTTTTTTTTCTTTAATTTTTTTATTCATTCCTTTTCGATATCGATAGCCAACCCGTGGGTAAAGTATTGCTAGCTAGGTAATTAAATTTGTCTCTGTATTAATTATTTATATATTTATGACGGTTTGAAATGGCGTGTAATACAGAGCATTCAATATTTTTTGATTAGTTTCAACACTGACATTGTTCTAACTAATCATTAAAGTAGGTAATACTTATATTAAAGAGAGGTAATAATTAACCTCTGGAATTATCAGACGGATTTGAAAAAATATTGATAGTCCAATTCTTGAGAAAGGTTATAGGCTATTTAACCGGCCGCCAAGCTAGCCGTGACGTCAACATCCGGCCACTGCTACTGGTGGTGGGGAGGAGACCGGCTCGCTCGGCGCGCTGGGCTAGAGATGGGTTGTAACAGGTTAAACACGATATCTGTTATCACTGTTACTGTTACTAAAAAATAACAGATCCAAATATCTGTTATTAAATAACAGCCTGTTATTTTTGTACGGACGATAAATAGGTGTTAAAATCTCAATTGAATATCACATTTATTGCAATAAGTTTAAAGCCGTACATACATGGAACATTTTGCGACCAATCCCGTCAAACGTCAAATCAAAGACAATAAAGATAAAAGGTGTCTGTAGACGATCAATGTAACTTTTTTGGTTGCATCGTTTTCCAAAATATGATACGATTAAAATAATATGTTTTGTAAGCAATAAAAAACAATCCTGGCAAATTACTCTCAATAAAATTGATTTCATCTCTCATTGTTGGGTTATCAAGAAAATCGTTTACACCTGGAATATTTTGCGATGAATTCCGTCAAATCAAAGATAATATAGGTATTCGGACAAATTGCCATAAAGAAAAATATAAAACGTTTTTAAGTTTTTTTATAATGGTCTTGGGCAGTAACAGGTAAGTAACACGACCAAATTTAGGAGTCACTTTTTCGAATATGTTGGTTCTTATCAGACCATCAACTGTATTTTACGGATTATAAATAATAGGTGCTTCTCTTTTTAGCGTAGTTTAACCGCTTTAGTAAGAGTGAGAAGTAAACATATGTCGTGTTAAGTAAATAATAGGTGTTTCTCTTTTCAGCAAGGGTCATTCTTGAATGAGGAAGAGAGACACAATAAAAACCTTGATATTTTCCTTCTTTTGCGTATGAAAGTAACAGCCGTGGTAACAGTCTAGGACTGTGTGAAGACTGATATATTGAAAAAACAGTAACAGCCGTGGTAACAGTCTTCGAGTGTCTGTTATTTTAAGTAACAGATAAGATAAATTAATAGGAACAGTTGTTATTTGTTATTTTTGAATATCTGTTATTTATATCTGTTACGATAAATACGCCTCACTCCTACGCGCTTTGCGGCCTCTTCTTCCGTGGGCCGTTGGACGGAACACTTCACTCACAGTGATAGGCTGCTATAATTTTATTTAAAATCTAACGGTTGATTTATGTTATGTTGTTAGTTTATTTATTCGCTTAATAAAAATCAAAGTGTGAGAATATTGAATTAGTTTATACGTTTTCAACCCTAAAGAGCCAAAAAATAATAAAAAGTTAGAAAGAACGCTAAAAGAAAACAAATAACTTACCCCCGGTTTCTGAATTATAAAACAAGACATATCAGGTGGACGAAGTCGCAGAATCTAGTCAACAAAATTACAATTCAACATTTGCATTTTGACTTACTTTCAGACATATTATTATAAGCTTTTATCTAGATGCGTAACACTATCAATCCCAGCTAACGAGATATTCTAGACTCACTGGTAAGTCGTTGGAATTCGAGAGTTTAGTCTAATTTTCCCAGGGACTACGAATAAAATAAATAAATATCTTAGGACAACCAACACACCGTTATCTGATCCCAAAATAGGCAGAGCCTTTACTATGGCAACCAGACAACTGATAAATATACATATATATTTCTAAATATATTATTATAGATAAATTACACCCAGACACAGAACAAATGATTGTGCTCATCACACAAACATTTGTTCTGGGTGGGAATCGAACCCACGACCTCAGTCTTAGCAGTCAGGGTCACTAACTACTAGACTAACAGGCCAGTCAAAGGAATAAAAGTTTATGGAATAAAGTATATCTGCAAACACACGCGAAAGATAAAAAGACATGTGCTTGAAACGGGTTCCCTCTATCTAGCAGAAACTTGATGCTCCGAATTTTATTTGGCATAACACACTTGGCATAATATTATTTAAACGAATATTTGTAAGGCATAATAAATGTTTAGCATAATCATTGTTTAGCCGAATGTTTATATGCTCGACTTTACGCTGGCATACTTTTAAGATGGCAGAATTTTATTTCGCATAATTACCTTTGGCAGACTTAAAATTCCGCATAATTTCGTTTAGCATAAAATTTATTTAGAGCAATGATTATTTGGCATAATTTCACTTAGCATACTACGAAGATGGCAGAATTTCATTTAGAATAATTTTGTTAGGCATATTTTAATTTCTATTAAATTGCATTTTAACTTTAAATAAAATGAAATATTGTCTCAAAAAGTCAGTATATGTTGTGCTACAAAAATTATTGACAGAAACGAATCGCTGCAGAACCGACTCCACGTAGTCTTGTCTGCCCTACCCCTAGAGTGTAATTTAAGCCCGCGTAGGCGCGGAGTGGCGAGGCGGCCCGCGAGCTGAGGAGCAGGTTGGTTTTGGCAGTCGCCGCCGCGGCTGAGGCTGGCCGGCGAAGCCGGCCAGCAAGCCGAAGCCACCACCACGGCTTCGGCTAAAGGTAAGACCATCTGCGACGATGAGCTCGCGTGGGACCGCCGAAGCCGTGACAGAAACCATGCATGCTGCATGTTGCATGCTCGCCTGCATGCTGTAAGCTTGCTTGCATGATGCATGCTTGCTTGCATGATGCATGCTTGCTTGCTGCATGCTTGCTTGTATGCTGCATGCTCGGTTGCTTGCATGCTGTATGCTTGCTTGCATGCTGCATGCTTGTTTGCATGCTGCATGCTTGTTTGCATGCTGCATACTTGTTTACATGCTGCATGCTTCTTCGATATGACATGTATGCCAAACGATGAGTCTAAGTTTAACGTTTCTGAGATATGATAAATCTGCCTTTTAATAACTATCGATATGAAATTATGCCAAGAGACGATTCTGACTGCGAACTTTCTGCGATATGATGTTTCTCCTTTTTAATTATTATGGAATAAAATTTATGCCTAAAGATGATTCTGACTTATAAAATTATGCGTTGTGAATGTATGATAAATGAGTGTATGCCAAACGATTTTCTGTGAAATGAAGTTTATGCCATCCGCTGTTATGCAAAATAATATTATGACGAAAAAAATTCTGCCATAAAGGGTGGACCCGCTTGAAACACACGTAGCCAAAAATTCGATAAACTCCAGTGCTATATTCACAGTGTCCCATCTATCATTCATATGTCTACTCTGTGTATGAGATAGAGAACCAATATCTGGTATTGCAGGCGGCTTTCATACAGTGTGCCACGACCGTGGATCATTGGAATTTATTAGTTCGCTGCGACTGGAGATGAAATCCATGGGTGACTGACCAACTCTGTAAATGAATCAAGATACATTGTGATTGATTTTTTGCTATATACCTACAATTCTAATTAGAACTTTTTATTATTGGTTATCACAATACTATCATTTATTTAGATTATTTTATATTTTGTTAATGTGAGAACGTTTTGGACTGTACACAATTTTCTATTTTATCAAGTACCTGGTACTTGTTGACGTACCCTGCCTACAGTGTAATTGGAAACCTCTATAAAAGACAATTAATTTCAAAAGAGTGACCACTGAGTTTCTTATCGGCTCTTCTTCATAGGTTTCTGACATTTTATAAGTGCCTATGTAGGTTTTTGTGGAATATTATAATTTTTATCTATCATTTGACTTTTTGTCTCAAGAGTTCAATGATGTTTGCAAAATTGAACCAGCCTAAAATATTGGCACTAGATTCAGTCATGGCTATCAAATATCTTTAAGCTGAAGAATTAACATGGTGTTTTTACATATTTTGACGGCTTCAGTTAGTTAATTTCACTCAAAAAGAATGCTTATGGAAAACAATTTAATGTCAAGTTAAGCGAAGGTTTCGCTGGAGGACAAAACTGTAATGAAAAGTTACTAATACATTTCAGTTTTTACATATTGCTTTTGGGACTTTTATTTTCTAAAGAAATGCTGTCACAGCACAATTGTTACGTAAGATTACAGTTATTAATCATCTATATAATGATATTTTAATATTTGGATAATAATGAATATTTTAAAAAATTGGCATCCTATATAAATTATGGTCTGTTTTTTATTGCAGAACAAAAATCTATTTGTTTCTTTCTAGAGGTATTGGGAAATTCTTTTTATTTTAGTTTTCAGTGCCAACATGTGTTGGGACTATATAAGTACTATGGTTGGACTTTGACCATAATTCATTGAAAACATAAGGTATTTCTAATGCATTATTGTAAAATAATATTAGCTTTATCATGCTCCTCATCATCCATCCTCATCAGTCTCCAGCATTTATCCCAATTTATTTGGGGTTGGCGCAAGTTGCGACTGTGTATTTTTCTTCCACACTTCTCTATTAGTAGTCATCACAGTAACTTTCTGCCTCCTATTCTATTCAAACTTCAACTGTACCAAATTCCATACTCCTCCGTGAGCGTAATGTGTACAAAGTTTTTGCTTCACGTATTAATATGTAGAAGATTACACTATTCAGTAGTCAGAGATCAAAATATAAGATCAACATGCCTTAGTGGTTACTGGCATAATTGAATACGACGTGTGCGCGAAAAACTTTGCGCAAACTTGTCTGCAAGTTGTCATGTGCTCGATTATGACTTTCATGATACTATATTTTATTTATAGCATCTTTTATGTTATATTTTCTTCCCACCATTTTCTTCTAACAATAATTCCTTGCCAGTCTTCGCCAATTTTCTTAACAATCACTTTCCACCACTTAGCAGCTTTAAGTACAGACTGACATGACATTTTTCTTTTCTTTTTAATATTTAACGCAATGTGACGGCTCCGACAAAATTGTCACCTAAGTGATATTTAATGGAACCAATAATTTCCCTAATGGTTTCTTCAGCAGTTCTCTACTTGATAGTAAAACATTTAAATTGTATAGCTTGAATATACATTCCCGGACTCCCAAAACTGAGCCACCGTGCATTTCCATTTCCATTTCGATAAGGTTTAAATGCCTAAAACAATGTAATCATTATGAGGCAAAGAAAAAGTTTTTTTATTCAGTTTTGAAGCTAAGAGTATGTGCCATATCATTACATATATCTAGGACTCATTATTGTTCCGAATTTAAATGATCCACCATTTGAAAAATTATAGACATTCATTTATAGATAATGTAAATGTGAAGCTGATAAAAGCGCGTTAAAAATTGCGAGGTGACTCGGTGGGTAGCTCAACGCCCGGTAAGGACCAGCCCAGGTCCACGGCACATTGTGTTCTACGCGCGTCTCAAAGAGATGTTAGCACATATTGTAAGGGTCCACTAGAGTTGATGACTACCGTGGCCCTGACATGTAGGTAACTGAAGGAACACGGCTGGGTTTTAGTCAGTAAAAGTCTGACACGTCCTCCCGCTCCACCCAAACCGGGTGAAGTCATTTAATGTTAACCACCCAAATAAAAAAAGAATGGCTCGATTTAAGAGTCCGGGAGTGTATTTGCAACAAATTGAGTATTACATTTTCTTTACGACTTCACCAAAAAGGGGCATTCAACTTGAACTTTATGAGCTGCTTGAACACATCGTACTGACATAGTAAACGGCCATAAAATTATATAGCCCAGGTTTAGAAAACTTTTACCTAGTAGAGAACCGTCACTGTTACCCCTGTCACTTAATCTAAGAAAAGAAAGAAAGAAAGAAAATACGTTTATTTGCGGTAAATATGACGCGAAGAAAAATAAAAATGAAACACTACAAAAATATAAAAAAGCTGGGGAAAATATGCGTCACATCCACGCAAAACGGCCATCGCTCAGCATAATACTGCGACTCTATGCGAGACAGAGCCCCAGCGCTGGTTTCCAGCGACAGCTGGCGGCGACGTGTGACGTCGAACGGTGCAGCAAATCATGAGTAGAAGAAGTACAAATATTAAAATTTAAATAATAAAAAACACGGTATTAAAAGCAAACAATGAGTAAAAAGAATTACAAATACTAAAAATTCGCAAAAAAAAATTCAAAAATCTCTGTCTTGAGCTCATTGTGCAATATTTCCACCTGGTTATGCCCACCGTTGATTCAATCAGACTCTGGCAGACACATTCATTTTTGTAAATTATTTCATCACCACTGCTCTCAAAACGGTGATGGAAAACATCGGGAAGCAATCAGCTTGTCCTTGAACTAGAGATTCGTTTTTAAGAAAATTTATGGAAATTGTCAAAAACGATCTGTGTGCCAAGTTTCATCCAAATCTGTTCAGTCGTTTTTGCGTGAAAGAGTAACAAACATCTCAAAGTTGAATATTTATTCAAAGTCAAAGCATTTATTTCAAATAGGCCCAAAAAAGGCACTTTTTAACGTCAATTGTTACATGAAAATAGAATTGATTCAAGTTGCCCCTTCCAAAAGGTAGATTCGTATGGAGATGAATGGGGAAGGAACTCCACTGTTACTATTTTAAAATAGTTTTCAGTATTTGTATACAATTATATGTGAAGACGATTCGACGATTATTCGATTACTGATCATCATCATCATCATATTTCTGCCCTTGTATCCACCATATCAATTTATTGGCATACGATAAACGATAACGATAAATTATTACAACCAAGGCTTACTCCTCGTAGATCAAAAAGCTTCTACCTATATTTACATTGACTAAATCAATTATGTCATGTTCTGTTAACGCGCCGCCAACTACCACTTAGCGCTCCAATATTTCAGCTGTAAACTGTAAACTGTTCAGTCGTGTTACGTCACTGCTTGTCGCTTGTCTGAACTCGCTGAGCATCTCAGACGATGTTAGCTTTATTAGATTGCTTTTTATATATCAGTTTCTTCTTGGTGTTTTTTGGGAACTAATACAGGAGAAAGTTTGCTTATCTGGGATTTGAAAATATACAACTGAGATACATACATTGAAATCACTATAATTGTGTTATACACGTTAATGGCAGAAATATGGCGCTCCACCCACTGCACCGCGCCCCGTCGCGTAGCGCGGGATGGCAGATTTTACCATTGTATGCAAGTATCTCAATTTATATAGAAATCACGCCTAGCACAACACACTGCCGACGCGGAAGTGCGCGGGAAGGCGCCCCGTGCGTTATACGTCGCTCCGCGCACCGCGGCGGGACGCATCTTCAGTGGGTGAACCGCCTTAGTCTTACAAACTTAAAACTAAAACAACTACACCCTAAGGGCACACCCTATGGCCAATGGACCTCGGTTTAAGGCACCCAGAACCCATTTAGGTATTTTACAAATACACAATTTCATTGCAACCTAATTCTTCTACATAACAACGCCGAATTCAAAGCATGTAACTCAATATTCAAAGTTCGATATTACGTAGCGACTGTGACCTATCGGCTTTGAATATATTATCAGCTACCTTTTCCGTGATCCAATATCTTGAATCGTTCAGTCCATGTCGCAGTTCGTGTCGCGACACAAAAATCTCAGACAACGCTTCCGATATTGAAATAGTTGTAAAATATTTTACAATTGTACGTTCCGACTGGAGTTTCTTTCAATTGTCGGTATTTACTAACCGTTTATACCAGGGCAGAAAATTCCATTACAGAGCTTGCAGAATGATTTAAGATATCAACATTGCATGAATTACGTACTTTAGTAAAATGTTTACTCGAGAGTTTGTTGTAATTGTGTGATAGTTTTAACTTCTTGCGTGTCCTTTTATTTATATCACATCTATATATCAATAGAAAAAAATGAGACTAAACTGACGGTTTGTAATGTCAAAATTACCAAATGCAAATGAAAATATATACGGTAGTAACAATACTTTATAATAATCGTCTGTCTGCTGGTTTGTTTCGGCTAATCTTCAATATGGCTGGTCCGACAGTAGTATCACTGGCAGACAGCTGATTTGATTCTGAGTACTATAGACTATCTACTACTTATACTACTCAATTATTCCAATCAGGAACAGTACAGATCCGATTTCTTCCCATGGGTGTCGTAAGAGGCGAATACGGGCCTTACTAGGGAATGGGCAACAGTGTTCTCAATGCATTTCACCGCCATACTGCGATCGCCAACCCGCCTGTCAAGTGTGGCGATTATGGCAAAACCCCCCGAAATCGGGAGAAGCTTATGTCCAGCAGTGGATGTCGATGGAATGAAATAATGATGATATTGACTTACTACAAGGCGCGGTAGCACGTTCCAGAGGAATAATTTCCGACATCCACGCGGGTGAAGCTACGAGCTTTGCCCACGTGGATGTAAATTAATATGAACCTTTAAACACCTGCATTTCATATGATTCTCATTCTTTCATGTCAGTAATGATTACTATTGTAGACTTTAACAGCGCCTCCTTTTACATCTCAGCAAATTAAGCGGTCAGTAATCCTCGTCACACGGGTGTATTCGGATGCGGTCGGCGGTCTGTATTTGACCAAAAAGAGGAAAGAAAATCTTATTTTTTTATTACTTTTTATTCCAAAAAGTTCTACATTAAAAGCACAATAGCATGGAAGGAAAATAACTTATGACCAAACATAAGGCTGTGGTCTGCGACAAAGCGGAGACGGGTTGGTCAAAGAAGTGAAATGTTTATCCGCAATAAGCGTTGCCTCGAATGCTTATAAGAAGGAAGATGATACGTATATTACGTATTTTCTTCTAGCTAGACAGTAGACACATTAGTAGATTTCCCACATCATACTTTATGCAATCACTGCTAGGTAGCCCAAGTAACATAACATCACGCCATGTTTTCCCGAAGGTTTCGGTAGACGTGTACCTATAGAACACCCGAATTTCGCCAGATATGTTTAAGTCGTGATAGGGTGCTCAATGTAGTCGTGCCAATCAACTGGGACTCCAGATTTCGGGCTGCTAATTAGAAATTCCAGATAGATAAACTCAATAACATTTTGTCCGAAGACGAGACCCACAAGGCACGCGTTCAACAAAATAATCGTAACAGAGAAAACTAGCTTTCCAGAGCGTTATCGCAAGCAGTTTAATAATACCTGTTTGACAGAGTCTGAAGCGCGATTTATCATGTTCACGCGCGGATACTGTTGAATATATTAAGTATCCAAAGATCGAGGTATGAGGAACCAGCTGTGAAGTTTAGTCATCCTTCATAGAAAAGAGTGGATATTCCGATCAGATGGGTGTTACGTCGGGAGGGCAAATGCCCGATGATGGATGTTGGGACGTTGTATACATCCTAGTTGCGCGGTAAACTTTACTTGCGCGATGAAGGACTTTGCATGACGTCAGTGTGATACGTATTTCGCATGTGGCAATGAGATGCCGCCATATACACCGTGAGATTTTAGTCGTCTTACAAAGGTTGTCCACTCAATGTATTCGACATAATATACCTCTAAAGGCGTGATTAAAAAATTGTTACCAATTAAGAAAATACGTACTAAGAAAAATAAATAATGCATTAGAATTATGAAACATCCTCTTAATAATGTTAACGAATCATATGGTAGAGAACATATATACCTACCCAGCGCACGATCCGACTAGATCATTCCATCTCCATTTTCCATGAGACAAAACATCAAACAAACTACGTCATTCATCATCATAATGAATAATATTTTTATATTTTAGTTATTGTAATGTTCATTTTTATCTTATGGATGTGTAGTAGTCATTGGATTCATGAAGTGTGTTGCCGTTGTAAGACGATTAACATGGCACGGTGTATATGCATATGTCAATAAGCATATTTTTCTACCAACCCACTCCCACTATATCTCAGAACACAGACTACCTTACAACAAAACTAAATAACTTCTGTAAATCTTCTCTTAAGATTACGTTCTTCTCTTCTCTATTACTTCTTCTTAGAGTCTTTCTTCTTGGTCACAGACGTGTTGATGAAGTTAACCTCTTGAGCTATAGCCTCTTCTTTCAGGTCCATCACTTCTTCCAACTCTGGCGGCATTGTGGCATCTAAAAAGATTTCAATTACGTGGTGAATATCTTCTTGGTATGAAAAGAGCCTTGCAATAAGACTCATTGGCCTGAAGCTAGCTCATGACACAGTTCTATGGTGGTTAGGAAAATAGGGCAAATATGGCTTATTTGTTAAATGGTAAAATGAGTTTGCGTTATCAATTGTAGAGACTGCGTGTGAGGCAGAGACAGATAAATTCTTCAACTGCAAATTGTATAGTAGGGTGGAGCGAAAAAAAAATTTTTGGTTGTGAGTGATCTAATAGTGAAAAATGTATGCCTTTTAGACTTAAATTAATCCATGCAAAATATTATTTGATTTGATTAACAGTAACAGCCTCCGCAACGTCATTGAATTTTTGAAAAAAGAAAGATTTTAGATTCCAGTTTGACGACATGTAAATGTGTGAAATTTTAATAAACTGACCGATTTTATTCCCAAACATTATTGCAGTTACAGTTTATTTTTGAAACATAAGAAAAAGACTGCATAAACTTATGTTTATAATTTAAAATAAGAAAGTGAGGGCGCGCGGGTGGGTACGTAGGTAATACCTAACTTTGGTTCAGCGAAAGGAATATAAACTGCGATGATAGAGTTCCTGTCACATGATGGAATTTCACAACATCATCTTATGGTAATCGGTTGGGATGGTACCAATGTGAATACTGGCAAGTATCCAGTGGGTAATTTGTTTACTCCACATGAGTGAACTTCATTTGAGGCACTTCGAAGGTTTGCGAGAATAAGGACGATATCACAATTCTGTCAAATTGAATAATGTACGCCAAACGACGATAAATCTATGATAATATCAAAAACAGAGATGCAACGCCGATTTGGAATCAACGTTCGTTATTTCGCCGTTTTCGTTCGTTGCATGTCTGTTCACGACAAAATATCAAAGATTAATGATCGTTTGGCATACAGTATTCAATTTGACAGAATTTTAAATTATATCCTTATTCTCGCAAACCAGCGACTTGTTTTTTCATCTTGACTGAGGTACTTTGTGGCCTAAGTCTTACACTGGAACATTGGGGAAAGCAATTGGGACTTGTGAAAATTGCCTGTTAAAAAATAATCTGCGCACTGAAGGATAATTGATGGATGATTTGATTACAAATCAACAGAACCTGCACAAGATTGGCTCAGCTGTAGTTTCAGGCGATTTCCCAGAAGATCTAGCAATCAGATCTCCAGGCAAAATGTCACTTGCCTGTTGGCTCACACGTGCCTAATTACTACTACGATTGTATGTTACAACAGAGACACTATCAAAAAACTTGACAACTTTAACTACATTTGTAGTAAAAGTTTACGCACCATCTTGGTTCTATATAAAAAATATACCATCATGCAAAGATGGCACGCAACATCTTTTTAACATGATTAAAGCCTTCAGAGGACATAAAGGTTTTTGATCCTATCATTCAACGCAATAGCTATTTTGCACATCCCGAGAGCATTCTCCTTGCAATGATAATAGATGACAGGAAGCACATTTGAGAACTGGCAGCTCGGCGCATATTAAAGGCACGCAAGATGCCTCAACCTTCGTTTGAAGTGCCGTCTATAAATTTCAATGCTTCGACATATATTGGATTAATAAATTGGCAGGAAATAATAACTGAACCACCGATTACGAAAAACTTGTATGACTAAGAAATTCAGTCTATCGTTCAATCAAGTGATGAGGATGAAGTGTTGTTCATGGGGCTTCCATGCCATACTTAAACTGTTAAACGGGCTATAAAAGTAACGACGGAAGCTGCAACTTCTCAAAGTACAAAAAGTCACGACTGGGTGCAATAAAAGCCAAAATGGAATCACGGAACGTAATGCCAAAATTTGAGACTAAAAGAGATTTTCGTGCAAATTAATTGTATTTTTTAATAATAGTTTTTTTTTTTAAATTTAGTGTTTTTCTGATAAATAAACATGTGAATTATATATTTTGTATTATTTATTCACCCATTTACCGTTAAATTACGTTTAATATTTGGTCTATCTGTACTAGACTATTTTCATTTAAAATTAAAATTTTGAGGTCAGTGCGGAGGCAGAAGGTAGTGATCAAATTGATTGAAAAAATGTATTTATTTCAACTTTAATATAAGGCACCAATCCCCCTCTATTACAAGAAAAAATCTCACAAAAATTTTTTTTTCATACTTTCATGCTCCACCCTATTGTATAGGCCAAATCAAGTAAATCCAAAATACAGCCCAGCAGAGGCGAGTCCCCTTAGGACACAGCTAATAACGAAATATGTCTTCAATCTTTCTTATTATGGTAAAAGGTTTTTCAACAAGAACTTTGTTTTTCAGTTGGGGCAAAACCAACAGCATGACAGTTTTGTAATTTAGTTTTTTGACGTATTCGTAGTAGATGCTTTGGCAATTGGTACAATGAATTCAATTTTGCTCGAAAATTGCATTAAAAGAATTAAAATCCACTATGAAAATGGTGGTTCTGTTAAAGTTACATTTCGTAAAATTCGTGATATTTTCGGACAACATAATCGTCCTTCTGAGACCGCTATTAAGAATTTGGTCGCTAATTTGAGTCAACAGGCTTGGTACAAAATGTGTCAACATCAACGCGTGTTCGACCGGGTCGTTCAACTGAAAACATCGCAGCCGTGAGCAACAGTGTTGAAGAAGATCCAAATTTGTCTATTCCTCGTCATTCTCAACAATTGGGGCTATCCAAAACCGAAATTTTGGCCTATTATTGATGACGTGGATATTACTGACATGTGGTTTCAACAGGACGGTGCCACATGTCACACAGCCAAAGAAACTATCAATTTATTGCAAACCAAATTTCTCGATCGCATAATTTCACGAAATTCAGCGGTTAAGTGTCCAGCCAGATCGTGTGATTTAACACCACTGGATTATTTTTGTGGGGCTATGTTAAAGACAGAGGCTATACGGAGCCAATCGAATCGATTGCTACCTTAAAACTCAAAATCCGTAGTAAATAGACCCGCCATTTTACCAAAATGTGATTAAAAACTGATGAAAGAATCGACATCTCTCAGCGTGCTCGTGGTGGACATTTGCCAGATATAAGTTTTAATTCATAATTTCCAATCTTTTCCCTTCGTAATAAAATAAAAATTTGAATCATCTTCATCTAAATTCTTCGTTTTATTTTGTTTTAAAAAACAAAGTTCTTGTTGAAAAACCCTTTATAAAATAAAGTCGCATCCCGCGTTTAATCGCTATCTTTTAAACTATGCAACGCATTTTAATCCGTTTTCATCAGTAGACAGATTGATTCAAGAGAAAGGTTTATGTGTATAATTAGCTTTTTCCCGCAGCTTCGCCCGCGTACATGTCGAAAACGTCTTTACTTATTTATTCACAGAAGTCCTTCAGTGAATTTGGTATAAAAAAGTCTGCCAAAACTTGTTTCTCCATACAAACTTTAGACCCCCGTTTCATCCATTTAGGGGGTAAATTTTGGAAAACACTATGTTAGCGGATGCTTACGTCTTAATAACAATCTGTATGACAAATTTCAGCGCAATTCGTTCAGTACTTTTGAGGTGTACGTTGATAGATCAGACGGTCAGTAAAGGTTGCCTTTTAATATAAACAGATACGCGGGCGAAGTTGCTGGCAAAATGAAGTATAATATAAATCACAGCTCACCCTTTAGGAAATACCTTTTTGTATTAACCATTTGTAGAGTCATGTGCAATTTTAAGAATTGGACATTTAACGTTTAAACTCCTATCAGTCCCGTTGAAACCTGGTATCTCTACTTACCCACAAATAGGTTCTCCAGCAACTTGCATCGGATCTTTTGTCGCCGTATGATATGCTCCGCATTGAAGATCTGCAGTTCACGCATGCGCTCCAACGCGGCTTCTATGCGAGCGTGTCTGTCCTTCTTGGCTGCTTCTGCCATGTCCGAGGATACGAGGACACTAGGAAACAAGTCTTTTACAATTAGTTTCACAAAGACCTATACATGCATCTGTTCATGCCCGAAATAAAATGTAATGACAAAACGAACAAACAACGCCATAATGGACTTTTTGCAAAAAAGTATTTATTTTATGATTCGCTTTCTCAAAGATAACCAGTTAATCATATTAATATATCGTACCCAAAATTAATTTCAAAGTTAACATATTAGGTTCAAATATTAAGTTATAAGCTTTCGAACCTAGTATAATAAACATCGTGAGGAAACCAGTATGTTCTAAAACCCGCACTGGTTTTCTCACGATGTTTTCCTTCACCGTTTTTGAAAGCAGTGATGATGAAATTATCATCACAAAGAAAAGCGCCTGCCTGGGTTCAAACCCACGACCTACAACTCTTAAGAGCTCTTACACACGAGCGGGAAGTAGCCAACGGCAAAGGTAACTGCTGCCGTCGACGCGTCAGTAGCAGGGCTTGGTAACGTTACCAAATTCACACTATAATTGTAGTTAAGCATCTTTATTTTCATAAAGTTAACATTTTAACGGTAACACGGGTAACGATACTTTGGTATCGAATCTATAAAATAAACTTACCAATTAACGTTACAAGTATCGATACTTTTATCGTTATTTAATGAGTTGTTGTCAACCCGCGCAACATAAGGGATGCAAGCTAGTTGCAATTTTTAATATAGTAAAATAATGTATGTAAATCCGAAAATGTTGTGCAGCACAAGTGTTTTTGATTTGAATACCAATGTGATTAACCAAACCAGTACTGCAATAATGTAGACGAAAGAAAGAGATGAAAGAAAATAACGTTTTTAACTGTATATTTCGTATGCATTTGGTAACGTTATCAAACCTGAGGCGATAGTAACATTAGTATTTACCGATACAATCTTCAATAACGTTAAGTCAGTTTACCGGTAAAACGTATGCCAAGTATCGTTACCAAGCATAACGCTACCTCTACTAATAACGTTATCTTCGTCCGATGAACGTAACGATACCAAATTCTTAACGTTATTCAAAGCCCTGGTCAGTAACAGCCGTCAACTCGTCGGCGGGTGCCGTTGACGCGTCGATGGCTGTCGGCGACATGCCATCTTCAAAGATCAGCGTCATCATCGCGTGTCGACGGCTGCTGTTACCTGCCGTTCGTAACAGGTCACTCATGTGTTAAGATCTCTAAGTCGGGGCCGATACAACTGGGCCACCACTGCGCCACCGCTGCTCTCAAAAGTTTAAAAATCTATACTAATATTATAAAGCTGAAGAGTTTGTTTGTTTGAACGCGCTAATCTCAGGAACTACTGGTCCAAATTGAAAAAATATTTTTGTGTTGGGTAGCCTATTTATCGAGAAAGGCTATAAACTATATAACATCACGCTACAACCAAGAGAAGCGGAGCAGTAATGAAAAATGTTGTGAAAACGGGGAAAATCGCATGGGTAGGCGATTCGACGCGACGGGAAGGGTCGGGGGAGCATGAAATTTAACGCGGATGAAGTCGCGGGCAGAAGCTGTAACTAGCTTCTACCAGTGACTTCGTCCGCGTTTGTATAATTTTCTATTCTTTAAATATTTGTGAAAACAATTGTGTTATGTATTCGTCTTGAAACAAACTACCCTCTCACTAGGAGTCAGGTGTTGGTATCTGTGCCACAACTATTGCAGCTATCATCCTTTAACATTATTTGTCTTTGAATGTACATATTTGTTTATTGTTCCCAATATACATACATTATGTTGTTTTGTTTCTAACGCATTTTCTTTTATTATCTGGCCCTGATGTGCGCTTGCCTTCAAACATCCCAAGAATCAGGATGTCTGCCGTAAAGCCATAAATAAAATCAATATTAAAAGAAGTTTACCTTTCTTCTTCACTCTTCTCCTTTGTACAGGATGCCAAGAAGTTAAGAGGTATGAATTTGTCTCGCAGTTGGTCAGGCATCAACAGGTAAAGAGCCTCTTCTTCAGACTCCATCGTCATTTCAATCACTTTAAAAATATATGAAGCAAATTTTAGGAAAACATTAACTTGCTGTAGCATATATTCCCCCTCATTTCATTTAGTTATATTCGATACTAAATAATAAATCATCAGCTATAATTGTTTGCTCCATGTCGGATGCAATGTGGGCTAAGACTACCATAACATGGGTCACCGAAAACTTCATACGGCATGGCGGAAGACCCAGTCGCAGATGGCGAGACAAACTCGACGCCTACATGAGGGATTGGTCTTTATTTGCTCAGGATAGAGTTGAGTGGAAAAAGGAATAGGAAGCCTTTGCCCTGCAGTGGGACAAGACAGGCTGATTATATTATATATATATAACTTATGACGCAACGGAGGAAATTCTTGTCAGATCTGGCTAAACATACACAAACACTACACACAAGCACACACGCACCCCACACATACACGCACCCCCGCATACTCCCACACCCAAACATACACAATTACACCCACACACCACCTCACACACTCACTCCCACACCCACGCACCCATATGCATGCACCTATATTATTATTATTATTTTTTTAAATTTCTTTTATAGTTGATTTTGTATTGTATACGGTCTCAACATTGTTGTGTTAGATTTGTAAGGGAAGTAGCGAGACGGCCCCAACACAAGTACTTCGGTAACTTACTGGGGCTGCCTCAATTTATGTTATAATTGCATATTTGTAGATGCAATAAAAACATTTTATTTATTTATTATTTATATATATACATATATATCGCTATAATTGACGTGCATAATTTGACACAAATGTGAAAAACAACAGATATGTATGTTATTATAGTACATATACATATAGTTTGATAGCTAACTTTCCCTTTTTTTGTATGTTCCACGTTATCGCCGCCTATTGTGGATCGAATTCGAAAATTCTCTTTGTAAAGGAGAGGATATGCCTCAAAATTCATATGAGAGCGTATGAATGCTACTAACTTTGTCAGGGTCGTTTTTACGTTTAACTAAAAAGTGAGTGAGACTTCCAAAAAACAACAATAATGCATACAATGCAAAAATAACTTCAGTTACTTTTCACTATGTACTTAGTTTTTTTGGAAGATGGTTGTTTTTTTTTTTTTTTGTAAAATAGTTTTATTCCAGTGTCGTTTCTGAATATCGCCATTAAAGGGATAACTGGACTGCTATCTTGGCTTTAATATCATTATGACGAAATTGAATGCTTGGCTCTCATGGCTGTTTATACATAAAATGGTGTACACGTGTATCAAAGGTAGATCAGAGATCGTGTTTAAAGTCTGAGTTAACTTACTATCCGTTTCAGATACAGGTGTAGGTCTTTGGACATCCGGTACTGCAATGAAAAATAAATCTGTAGCTATTTACGTAACAAAACGAAGAGTTCATAATTAAACCATTGGGACTTTTTTTCTTACTGAAATGTTTGTAGCATGCATTTGATGTATCTCACCTTGAGTGGCCTCAGCTTCAGCATCCTCCAACATAACTGCCTCCTAAAAACAGTATTATCTATACTAATATTATAAACGCGAAAGTAACTCTGTCTGTTACGCTTTCACGACTAAACCACTGTACAGATTTTGATGAAATTTGGTACGGAGTAAGTTTGAACCCAAAGAAAGGACATAGGCTACTTTTTATGCCGTGACTTCATCCACGTCCGCGATAATCTACTTATACGCAGACGCAGTCGCGGGCAAAAGCTAGGTTATTATACACTAGTTTTTTGCTAACGGTTTCACCCGCATTCATCATCTGTCTAGCCTTTTCCAACTATGTTGGGTCAGCTTCCAGTCTAACTGGATGCAGCTGAGTACCAGTTTTTTACAAGAAGCGACTGCGTATCTGACCTCCACAACCCAGGTACTGGGTAATACGATACTCCTTGGTAAGACTGGTTGTCAGACTTTCGGGCTTCTGACGATCCGTAACGACTGTCTAAGATCTACAAAAGACAGCTGGGACCCACGGCTTTACGTGCTTTCCGAGGCACGGAAGGGATTTTGATATGACCATCTTTAGGTTCAACAACGGATTAATTTACGGACCAACCTGGCAAACGTAGCTTGTACATAGCGCAAAATTATCTCACGGGAACCTTTTCCCGGGATGAAAAGTATGCTTTGTATTAATCAAGAGAGTTAATTGCGTAACTTACTAAAAGTAGGAATCGTTTTCATTTCATCAGTTCAACAACATTCATTGCGTTATTTACGTTATTGAGCAGAAAATTTTGCGAACCTATGACGCAACGTATTTGTAACGGACGCCGAGCTGCATGCGTATATAAGTGATTAAACTATGACTAAAGTGTTTAAAGTAAATAAGAAACTGTGGTATTTGTGTTTATACGTATATTTAAGTAAGTTAAATAGGAATTCAAACAGCTACATCGTCTGTGTAGTTATAAGCGTAGTTCAGATTTTATAAGTGTCTAGTTAAGTTCTATTGTGTGTAGAGAGTAATTACATAACGGAAATCACTCTTATAGGATTCCAATTAGCATATGAGCGAGCACTATGTAAGTTTCCTATGTAAGGCCTGAAACTGCGTTAAGCGGGCGCCCGCGACGGGCAACCGTCGCGTGTCTACGCGCGTGGACACGTGGGTGGGCTCCGTGGGTACGCGACGGTTCCCGTCGCGGGGACCCGACGCGGGATCTTGTACCATTTTTATTTTTACCATCTATGTAACATATGGAATGCAATAAAGAATTGAGTATTGAGTATTGAGACCGATTTACGCAGAGTCGCTAGTTCAATTTTAACGGTGTGCTTGTATAGTTGCAGTTGCAGACTTTAGTAATAAGGCAATAAAACTACTAGACAAAAAGCAGAAATGTTTTGGAATCTTCCTAGATTTATCGAAAGCGTTTGACACGGTCTCAATTCCCATTCTTATCTCCAAGATGGAAGGCATCGGCATACGTGGACTAACTCTAAGCATTTTTAAAGATTACTTGTCAGGTCGGACGCAGTCTGTTTGTATCGGCAGGGTGGTGAGTGATGAAGAACCCATAAATTACGGGGTTCCTCAAGGTAGTATCTTGGGACCAACTATGTTTCTAATCTATATTAATGATCTATACAATCTTAAACTCCCATATTGTGACATATTAACTTATGCTGATGACACGGCGGTATTATCACACGGAGTATCACCTAGCGTTATTGACTGAACAAGCCGATGCGTGTTACCGTTGGCGGGCAACGCGCGTGCCCCCGCGACGGGTCCCGTCGCAGGCGGCGGGCCCCGTTGCGTGGGTGCGGGGCGCGCCTCCCCGTGACGGACACCCGCGCTGGTCCCCGCGACGGAGCACTTTTGTATGAAACCGCGCGGGTGCCCGCTTAACGCAGTTTCAGGCCTAAGTTTTCCGCAACGGGTCCGTATTTTAAAGTCAAATAAATATAAAATAATCAAATGGTCGCCGTTGAGGTAAAGATTCGACATTGAACAGTAAAATGTAATTTTCTAGTAGCTGCATTATGATTGGTTAACGCTCGCTCGACCATTTTTTTTTTTTTTTTTCATGATGGGAAATCATCAAATGACTTCTCCCGCTCTGGGCGGAGCGGGAGGGCGTGTCAGACTTTTACTGACTAAAACCCACCCGTGTTCCATCAGTTGCCCATGTGCCAGGGTCACGGTATCTCTTTCGAACAATCACGCGACCCTGGCAGGCCTCGCTCGACCATTAGGTCCGTATTACTGCGCGTCCGTAGATGTCGTTAGCTGCGTCTAGCGAAACTTGATGAAATTGTATATAAGAAGGGAAACTATGGGCTCGAGGCAGTCGGTCCCCAGCTCCACACGATTAAAACAACCCACAGAAGAACGAAGTTTTTTATTTGAAGAAACCCCAAGTCAATACAGTCCACTTCAGTATTATAAATAATCTTCAAAAATGATTCAGATTCTGGTTGATAGTGAGTTAAGTCTCGTCTAGATAGCGCGACTCGACGTTCGCGTGCGCTTCGGCGATTTATATCCGTAGAACTATTTCTATGACCGTGTCGCGGCGCGACGGGTCGCCTCTGTGTGAAGTGTCGCGTGCGTTTTCATAGAAATTGTTCCACGGATATAAATCGCCAAATCACGCGCGACCGTCGCGTCGCGCTAGTCTGCACGAGTCTACGCAATTAAGGTGCAGGTTGTACATTTTCTGCTGTGTGCCAAATTTGATTTAAACTCGTTCGGCTGTTTTTATGTGGTGCTGGACGTAAAGAATAGCACCATCCCATTTCTTCCCGTGGGTGTAGTAAGAGGCAACTAAGGACTTACTAGACAATGAGCAGCAGCGTTCTCTATGCATTTTACCACGATACTGCGATCACCAACCCGCCTGCCAAGCGTGGCGATTATTGCAAACCCTTCGCAAATTGGGGGAGGCCTATGTCCAGCAGTGGACGTCTTTCGGCTGAAATGGTGATGATAATGATGATGATGATTGTTTTTGCGTGAAAGGATAAAAAATATCTAAACATACAAACGACATGGGATCATCACAAAAGCAACAACGCGGTCACTGACAGACATTATAGACGAGTCTGTTATGTATGGTTTTAGAACTTGTTAACAAAATAAACTCACTTCCAAGTTTTGTCCGCCCAAGCTCCCCGTTGTATCAGTCACTGAAGGCGTTTGCCCTGGTGGCGGTGGAGGCACGACCAGAAACTCAGAACGAAACTCGTTTCTAAAAAACAAAACACAAAATAATATAAGTATAGGATCAATTAAATTAAATGGCAATACCCTCGTAAAGCCGTTTCCGCTCGTGGCCGTTTCGCGTGGAAGTGGCGCATGTTTTCCCCAGCTTTTTTAAAATATTTTTGTTGTGTTCAGTCTTTCTTTGTGTCATATTTACCGCAAATAAACGAGAAGTGTGGAAAAAAACCGACCCCAAATAAATTTTGATAAGGGCAGTAGAATGATGATGATGATTTACTGCAATTTTTTTTTAATATCTTAGGACAACCAACACACCGCTATCTGATCCTAAACTAGGCAGAGCCTTTACTATGGCAACCAGACAACTGATAAACATACTTATATAGTTCTAAATACATACATATTATAGATAAATTACACCCAGACACAGAACAAATGATTGTGCTCATCACACAAAGATTTGTCCTGGGTGGGAATCAGACCCACGACCTCTGTTTTAGCAGTCAGGGTCACTAAACTCTAGACTAACAGGCCAGTCAAAGTCATATACAAGCACCGTAGTTGATCAAGGATCTTCTGACGCGTGACTAAAATTGGAACTAACCCAGCCATCTTATTTTAACTGACTTTAAGTAAAAGGGTAGGTTCTCAGTTCAACTTTGTTTTTTTTTATTTGTCAGAATTCTGAACTCCGTCAATTACGAACCAATTCTTTTTTAGTTGAAAGTTGGGTTACCGATAAGAAAACTTATCGAGTGGTCACATATATATAGGTAAAATTGTGATGAGTGGTTTTCATTCAGTTAACCAGAATAATACTTTTTTTTTCAGTTAATGTATTTTGATGACGTTCTAATATTAATAACAAGAGATCATCGAAATTTTGTTTCAGTGGACAAGGTCTTCACCCCGCTCTTCTTGGCTAAGGAGAACTGGCGCAAACCTAAACTATTAGATACTATTGATCGCAGGGAAGTATGGCAGAGCAAAGGGCTTCATCGGCACTTTTACCTTTTCATATTTATTAATAAATGTAGCGCAATTAATAAGTATGTATATTTAAATGTAATAAAGGAAATAATAATAAATTTCTATCACTGTAAAGGAATATAAATTTACGTGGAGTACAGATAAAAAGTGAAAAATAAAAACTTGATTGCATACAATCGACTCTCTCGCGGGACAAGAGTTCCTGGAAGAAATTGGGGGAGGCCTTTGCCCAGCAGTGGGACAGTATAGGTTTAACAAAAAAAAAAAAACGGGAAACTGTTATTTTCGAAATTGGGAGAAGGTGGCAAAAACAAAATACAAAACTAAAGACTCCGACCTCCAAAATTACAGTTATTTTTCACTTTTTCGTGTTTTTTAACACGCTTTTCTTAGCTTCATACGTATGTACCTATGTAACGGAAACTTCGAACATGATTTTGACCCCTTAAAAACGTCGGATTAACTCGAAATTTGGCATACTTATCAAAGACCGATGACAATACTATAATTTTATAAAGTGTCATTATCCTTGCCAGGGTTACCAGGATAGCAAAAAAATCTGTCTTCAAAAATTACACTGAAGACAGATTTTTTTTTTTGTTTCTTCAATACATTACACAAAACAATTGCATGAATCTTTACTACCAGCACCCCGGTGTCATTGAAACTGACCTTATCTGCGCTCCTCTCTGATTCCTCCCTGGTTCATTAGCGGCCCAAGCCTTCCTTGCTGCAGCAAACTGCACGTCTCTTTCATCATCTCTCTTAGCTACTGCTCCACCGCCCATTGCTAAAGCACACTCCAGTTCTACACAGGCATCACCAGGCAACGGTTGCTGCACCGGCAACAGCGTCACTATTTTCTCTTTCACCGGCGCTGATTTTCCTGGCTAACGAAATAATTTATGATCAATCAGTCTAATAAGTTGAAGTTGCATTATCATCATCAGCCTAATGCAGTCCACTACAGGACATAGGGCATTGCACACCATTCAGCTCGATTATCGGCAACCCTCATCCAGCTGCTACCAGCCACCCTACGAAGATCGTCGCTCCACTTAGCCTGAGGGCGTCCTACCTTACGTTTTCCATTTGCCGAAGTTGCATTGGGCAGGCCATACACGGTGAATGGGACATCAGGACATAAACGTTTACCATGGTTTCAGTACATGATTTCCAGCTAAATAAAAAAAAAAACTGTTCCGTAAATATAAATCGTGTTGATATTGAACTGTTGTATGGAATACAGCTGTTATTTTGGCGACAGTAAATTTTATACGCTGATCGTTTGGAATCATGTCGTAAATATTATTTATACATGGTTAAAGTTTGAACCAAAATAGCATTGTGTTTAATTACAAAAGGAAGAAGTTAGAATTAACCGATTATGTGAACAATAATAATTATGGAGTTATGAAATGTCATATCTATACGCATTCTTTTATAGTCTAGATGACACCATTAATTACACTAGGTCTTCTTAAAAGCTCTTCATAATTAAAACTAGGATGTCATTACTCATAAACAGTATCCGCTTCTATGATAAAAGACTTCGTTGAAGACAAGGAAGTTTGGCAATAATACCTTCTGCATATGTGACTTCTCTGGTACCTCATTAACGGCATAACTATGTATAAATCTATTAACTAGTTTCACTGCTGCAGTTTCGCGACGGGGTGGTGAGATGCTTTAATCAATTCCGGTCATTTCCGAAAATACCTCTAGGGCCGAATATTACACATCAATGATATTTTTTCAAAACTAGATGAGGTCGGCGTTTCCTATCTGACAACTCTGAGAAGAAAGGCCGAAACAAACTCAGAGATCACAATCAGACATAATCTTGGTCACATCATTTGAAGACCATATAGATAGCTGTCTGAAATGGTCTTTAGAGGACAGAAGCACACATATTGAGTGGACCTGTTCAGTCAGTGCACGCATTTATCACTAATCGTGCAGCTCATCTCAGAACTTAAGAAGGTCAATTGAGATCAGATTGTTATTACCTTTTCTTTCTCTTTGGCGCTTACTTTCTTCGGTGCTGGAGGATGCACTAGTTGCAGAGTTTCTATCGTGTTACGAACTTCACACACTCTTTTCCATTGTTCTAAAGTTAATGGCCAGCCCATTGGACATGTGACCCTGGAATAGACATCAGAATTAGAACCAGCTTCTTTATCATCATCATCATTTCACCGAAAGACGTTCACTGCTGGACATTGGCCGCCCCCAAAAAGGAGGGGCTTGCCATAATCGCCACGATTGGCAAGCGGGTTGACGATCGCAGTATGGTGGTAAAAGGAGCTTATTCATCCATACTTATATACTTATTACTTATATACTTATAATATTACTAGCTTTTGCCAGCGGCTTCGCCCGCGTGGAGGTCGGAAATTATCCCGCGGGAACATACTACCGGGATAAAAAGTAGCCTATGTCCTTTCTCAGGCTCTAAACTATCTGTGTACCAAATTTCATTTAAATCGGTTCAGTAGTTTTAGCAGGAAAGCGAGACAGACAGATAGACAGACCGACAGACAGACAGACCGACAGACAGACAGAGTTACTTTTGCATTTATAATATTATATATAAATATATAATATATAATATATATATATATAGATAGTTTAGAAGTTTAGATTAGATTGCATTTATAATATTAGTTTAGATAAATGCAAAAGTAACTCTGTCTGTCTGTCTGTCTCGCTTTCCTGCTAAAACTACTGAACCGATTTAAATGAAATTTAGTACATAGATAGTTTAGAGCCTGAGAAAGGACATAGGCTACTTTTTATCCCGATAGTATGTTCCCGCGGGATAATTTCCGACCTCGACGCGAGCGAAGCGAAGCGAAGCGAAGCGAAGCGAAGCGAAGCGAAGCGAAGCGAAGCGAAGTTAGATAATAACTGAATCGAACTTTTATGTTGTGCATTAAAACAAATTCATTATTTTAACTGAAAAAGCACGTCTGTAAAATCAAATAGATGACCGAAATTGACGAAAATTCGTATACGGCCTTTAAAAAAAAAAAAATCGTACAGTCTGATATCGGAGCACATCGCTGAAAATAAATATTTTAAAAGGAAACAGTAAGATAAATTTAAACAAGAAACTTACTCAATTGTATACACTCTTGGTTCAATAATAGCAAGCCTCAGCTAGAAAAACAAGAAACATTATAGGTTATAATTCAAACTATTGGTATGAACATCATTTCAACTGAAATACCTCCAGTGCTACACATTGACTTTTCACAAAATGGGAGCTTTTGTCATTATCCACGCCACGCCACGCTTGGCAGGCGGGTTGGCGATCGCAGTATGGTGGTACGACGCAGGAAGAACTCTGCTGCCCATTCTCTAGTAACTCCCTTAGTCGCCTTTTACGACACCCACGAGAAGAAATGAAATGGTGCTATTATTTACGTCCGGCATCACACACTACTATTGGTGTACAGTCACCAACAGAGATAACTAACCAGGGTCATTCGATATAGTTGTAGTTTAGTGAAAAACTGATGGACGTTATCAGAGGAATTTTAATTTAATTAATAAACTACTATATCCGACGACTGTCGTTTTTATCTGTGTTGGTGACCGTACATAATAAATATGATGCTATTCTATTTACTGACGGATTAAAATAAACCATCTTGATATCATCTTGTAGCTGCGTAAGATAATTTTCATTAAAGACGTCCACTGCTGGACATAGGCCTCCCCCAAGCACCGCCATTTCGATCTGTTCTATGCTTCTCGCCTCCAACATATTCCTGCGACCTAGAAAAAGATACACACATACATACATACAATCACGCCTTTTTCCCATGGGGGTAGGCAGAAACCACGGAACGCCACCTGCTACGATCTCTACACACTCCTTTTGCCTCTTTAAGGTTCATACAATTGGTCATACACACACGCCGGTTGCGAGTACTACGCACCTGACCTTTCTGAAGAACATCACCAATAAGGTCACTATATGTCCTCCTAGGGCGTCCCCTCCCGGTGTTTCCACTCACATCTGCCTTGTAAATACCTTTTGTGAGTCGTCCTTCATTCATCCTCTCAACATGACCAAACCATCTAAGCATACTTTTTTCATTTTTTGTTCTTTTTTCTAGAAAAAGATAATTTTAGAAAACAAAAATCCATCCAAAATAATCCACAACTTAAATTCTCAGTGAATTCTCCTGACTAAAAACATTCCCTAGAATATTTTCGAGAAAAATTCTCACATGTTATCGTTAAATTTAGCAAGGGATGTTAAATTAAGATATCTGCATTAAAACAAACTTTTGATTAAGAAAATATCAGCTATTTATGTGTATTTAAGCTTAAAGATAAATAAATATAAAAGCAAAAAAACGTCTCGAATACTTTGGTACAGACACAGATGTTCTAAGATAAAAAAACCGGCCAAGTGCGAGTCGGACTCGCGCACCGAGGGTTCCGTACAAACCTGTAGGTATTTTCGGTTTAAAAATATATATTTTTTTTAATTTTTATATTTCAGTTGATTGAATGTAAGGTAAATTGCGGTTTACGATTTGACGTTTTAAAAAAAAACTACTCACTCGATCTCGTTCAAACCAATTTTCGTTGGTAGTTTACATGGTAATGTACATCATATATTTTTTTTTAGTTTTGTCATTCTCTTATTTTAGAAGTTACGGGGGGGGGGGGACACATTTTACCACTTTGGAAGTGTCTCTCGCGCAAACTATTCAGTTTAGAAAAAAATGATAATAGAAACCTCATTACCATTTTTGAAGACCTATTCATAGATACCCCACACGTATGGGTTTGATGAAAAAAAACATTTTTGAGTTTCAGTTCTATGTATGGGGAACCCCAAAATTTATTGTTTTTTTTTTCTATTTTAGTGTGAAAATCTTAATGCGGTTCACAGAATACACCTACTTACCAAGTTTCAACAGCATAGCTCTTATAGTTTCGGAATAAAATGGCTGTGACATACGGACGGACAGACAGACAGACAGATACAGACAGACAGACAGACAGACATGACGAATCTATAAGGGTTCCGTTTTTTGCCATTTGGCAACGGAACCCTAAAAATGCAATGCAAATCAAGTATAGTGACTTGGCTCGCGACCTGTGGGATGTGGACTCAGCAATCATTGTGCCGATAGTCGTAACAGCCAATGGTTTGATAGCCAAGAGCTTCGACCAAAACCTGAGGAGGCTCTCGTTGCGCTGCTGGATCAAGGGCTTGTTTCAGAAAACAGTACTTCTTTTCTCGCATTATTAGGAGGTTCCTTCTCTGGAGCCCTGACCGCTAGTTGCTTGGACCCTGTCCCCGATACCCATACTATTTTGTTTAAATATTTTTACATGTTTTTATAGATACTTTTATATTCTAACTAGCTTCTGCCCGCGACTTCTTCCGCGTCAAATTTTTGCTCCCATGACCCTTCCCGTCGCATCGATTTGCCTGCTAGTTTTCGTCCATTTTTCGTTGCTGCGCGCTCCTTTTGAGTTATAGTGAGTCAACCTTAAAAGATAGACATATGCTCTCGTGGACTTTTTTTTAGAACTTTTTAAAAGAAACAATTCCGTCGTACATGATTTTTGCGTTACTTTAACCGTTTACGCAGCGCACGCAACGGAAACTCTCAAAAGGAATAAATTTTCCCCGTTTTTGCAACATTTTTCATTACTGCTCCGCTCCTCTTAGTTGTAGCGTGATGTTATATAACCTATAACCTCCCTCGATAAATAGGCTACTCAACACAAAAAGAATTTTTTAATTCGGACCAGTAGTTCCTGAGATTAGCGCGTTCAATCAATCAAACAAACAAACAAACTCTTCAGCTTTATAATATTAGAGTATAGATATTTATAAGTGTTTATAGTAAGACAAAGGTAATAATAACTCGAGTTTAGCTGTTATCAGAAAAACATATAGGTACATTTAGTAGGTGTAAAGAAAAATAAAACAAAAAAAAATACCTTGGAATTAGATCGGGGCTTTGTAGATTTTTGGGACCTCGGAGTTTTTGTCATTGAACGGGAAGTTGGAACCGACAGGTCTCTTGCACTCTGTTAAAACATGGCTCTTTATAATAGTAACACACTACATAACTCCTGTATTCCCTTTACGGGGTAGTCGGAAGTATATATGTATAGTGCTCCCTAATTTCACCAAACGGGAAATGGGTGAAAATCCGCTTGATATATCGATGGCAGCAAAGTAGAAACGGACATCTATATTTTGATGAAAGTGCTTTTTTTTACAAAAATGAGCTTATAATCAATCTATCTATAAGTTTGTATTAAAATTATTTTCAAATTTCAAAATAATGAAGAAAATATGGCACGTAAACGAAGACATCTACAGTCGATTTTAAAAAACATCGCAGTAGAAACGGATATTTGCATTTGGGGCCATTCATTTATTACGTAAGACGATTTAGGGGGGAGGGGGTGGACCATGTCTTACGTTTTCTTACAAGGGGGTGGGAGGGAGTCTCGATAGTTCTTACGTAAGATAAAAAAAAATGCGCAAAGTTAAAATTACACTTTGAAAAGGGGCGGGCAACCACGCGATTATAAATAAACATTTCAAAATATTGTTACTTTGAAAAATAAACATTAAAATTAAAACAAATGTGTATTCATTTTTTCCCTTAGATTCTTACGTAATAAATATTAAACAGAGAGGAGGGGGTCGGCCTATTCTTATTTTTTCTTATAAAAAGGGGGGAGGGGGTCAAAAACTAGTGAAAATAATCTTACGTAATAAATTAATGGCGCCTTTGGAGTTGAATGAAACGTCAACAAAGACATCAGTCACTTGTCACAATCTAGCGTGTGCCGGTTATGTTTTCGTGCTTTTTCATTAAATTGACATTGTTTACCGCATTCTATCAATAAAATATCAGTTAATATTTAAAAATGTGCCTCTAAAACATTATTTCAGTAAAACAACGACATAACGATAAAACTTGTTACACAATTCATATTTTAATACATCATAGAAAATTTCATGTTAATCGCTCCATAACTCTCGAAATTACCTTTATTTTTTACTAAATCTACTCTCCTGTAAAACTGCAATTTTGTAGACGTCCGTTTCTATTTTGCTGCCATCGATATGTAACCTGGTGGTATTATGACTATTACTTAGTCGTAAGTAATAGTCATACCCAGACCTTTACATACCCAGATCTCGTCGTGCCTCGGAATGCACGTAAAGCAGTTGATCTTGGCTGTCATTAATGGATCTATGACAATCCTTACGGGTCTTTAGACGCCCGAAAGTCTGACAACCCGTCTTACCAAGGGTTATGGTATGATTCAGTAACTGGGTTGTGGCGAAAATATAGGCAGTCGCTACGTCGAAAATACCGATATTCAGCTGCATCTGGTGAAACTGGAACCCGGCCTTAACATAGTTGAGAAAAGTGAAGGCAGATGATTATTATGCAATCTGCGTATGACTGACTGGTTATGACAATTTTTTTACAAAAAAGCCTTTATACAGGATAAGCTTTTAACCAGTGCGCAAATTTTAACAAATAAAACTTAAACGAATTATAATAACCATGCAATTTTTTTATTTTGATATATCTTATTACAAAAAAAAAATAAGTTATCGTTAACGATAGATTTTTATTTTGGAACTGGTTTTTATGGTAACTTGCGCGCGGCGGCGGCGAAGGTGAACGACCGAGTGTAGCTACAAGTAGGTATTTACCAGCTGTTCGATCGGTCAAAATTCTAAGAAGTTCAAAAGTACCTACGCCAGCGCAGTGGCGAAGGTGAATGACCGAGCGTAGCTACGAGTAGGTACTCGGCTGGTAGGTATCAGCTGTTCGGTCGGTCAAAATTATAAGAAGTTCGAAGTACCTACGCCGGCGCGCGGTTACTGACCTATTCCTATTGTCGATATCATATTAGGTACGAAATATGTAGGGTGTCCACAGTTCACTGATTTAAGGTCGGATAAAAATTTAAAAAAAATACTGAAAAAATAGTTGAAATGTGTTCTATAACTAATAAAGAACCACCAAAAAAAAATTGCGCAGTGGTTAAAATATAATCCTGTATAATATGCGACGTTTTTTCTGATGGAGATTGTGATAAATCTATTGAAAGTAAAAAAAAATGATGGAATATTTTTGTATTATTGTACTAACCAAGTTTAGTTGCGACTTTTTGACTACAGTTGGTTCCAGTCGTATATAGGGCCAGAAAATTTCTCCTTTGCCAGAGCATGTTGCTATATCTTCGATAAAACCCAGTGGACCGGGTGTCATTGAGCGGAGAGTTGCTACCATTTCTAACTGTGAAAGACGAAAGAGTTTATGTTACTGAAAAATATTCGACAGAGCCGAGAAAACAAATGAACCGGAGAAAGTCACTCTGAATCAACATGGCAGAGACGTCGTTAAAAGATGCTCCTTCTATAGATAAATATCACATGTCTCGCCACTAGTCCAATGCTTTAGGATGCATATCCAGTAGGCTCGTAATCCTTCCTTATAAGGGCACGTTTATCCTACCATTACAGCGCCTCCCGGTCATCTCCTTAATATGCAATAATCTCTATAGCACCATCTAATACGAGGCTTTGGGAGCTAGTGCAAAATTTGAGGTTAATTCGATTAATCGATTAATCGATTCTAGTCAAACCATGGGGAGGTTGGTGTATTTCAGTCATCTATTAATTAAATGTTGCATTGAATATTGAGGTCGTTAACTTTAAAAGTCATACTAGGATCCAGATGAAAATTTTTGTAAACTTTTTTCTTTAGTACATTTTTTTTGTATCCTTCAAAAAAATATGTTTCTTATTTGGTTTAAAGCTATTCACAATCCTTCTTCTTCCTCCTGCTCTTTCACCCGTATAACTGAGGTCGGGTCTCCTTGTGTATTTTCGCCAGGAATGTCGTTTCTGGGTCGCAGTTTGACCATCAACTGAGCGGTAGTTTTTGTCACGGAGTAGTTGTCCTCTCGGCTCATTATATGTGCATAAAAAGAGTGTACTGTCTGAAATTGAGGCCACATTGAAAGAACCTCGAACGTATTATGAACAGGCTTTATACAGCTGCATTAAACAATAATATTATGTTACGCTAGGTTCTGCCCGGGACTTCAGCCGCGTTAAATTTCTGGCTCCTCCGACTCTTCTCGTCGCATCGAATCGCTTGCCCATGCGAGATCTTCTTATTCGAGACTTTTTTCTTTTTGGTCGTCTCCTAAGGGTCCTAACTTGATGTTATTTATTCTATAGCCTTCCTCGATAAATAGGCTATCCAACACTAAACGTAGTTCCTGAGATTAGTACGTTCAACGAAACAAACTCTTCAGCTTTATAATATTTAGATTTGATTATTATTAAAAACGTTATAGTGAGTTAACTTAAAAGATAGACATATGCTATCGCGGAGTTTTTTGTAGATATTTTTAAGAGCAATTTAGTGATACATGAGTTTTGCGTTACTTTAACCGTTTATGCAGCGCACGCAGTATTAATATAGACAGGTTGTTTTTGCAACGTTATTCAGACCACCCAATAACGTACTGCTCTTGTTATAATATCATAAAAGCTATTAGTCAAAGTTATAGTGTTCTAAAGTAATAATATCAATAGTAAGACATACATCACTCGAAGAAGCAGCCGCTCTGAAGCTGACTGCCTGATGATGCGTCACAGAAATCTGAATCCCTGCCAAAATATGTCTTCTATTTGGCAAGAAGATTTCGTCTAAATGCAGTTTCTGGGAGCGAGGCAATGGTAACTCCCTGCAGACTTCTTCGTTGTCACAGAGATGGAAGGCACCATTCAAGGAAGACATGACGGTCAGCTGCCAGTGCGCATCGTAGTGGACGCCTGGGACCTGAGCCAGCGTCCCGTGGCCTAAGACTGTGTAGCTGTGGACAAAATTTGGAATCTATATATATAAAAATGAATCCCTATTTCCTTTGGTCACGCCACCACGCGTGAACGGCTGGACCGATTTCACTTTTTTTTTTTGTTGCGTTTGTTATTGTCAGGAGAAGGTTCTTATGAAAGAAAAAATTAAAAAAAACTGCGCGGATGATTATAAAATTTAAGAACACTTATTTAAGAATACAAAGTCACCTAACATGGGTGTTTAATAGCTAGAAAACGCTTTATGTCTTCGAAGTACCAGGTTGGCATAACTTGGTAGGAGCTCAACTAACATGGGCTTTATGTCTTCGAAGTACCAGGTTAGCATAACTTGGTAGGAGCTCACCTATCATGGGTGTATGGTAGCTAGAAAACGCTTTATGTCTTGGGAGTACTAGGTTGGCATAATTTGGTAGGAGTTCGCCTATCATGGGTGTGTGGTAGCTAGAAAACGCTTAAATGCCTTCAAAGTACCAGTTTGTCATAACTTGGTCTAACAAGGGTATATGGTACTTGGTGCTCTTTGCTTTGTGTTGGTGGGATCTGATAAGTTTACATAACATATATTGATTCTGAGGCGGTACGAAGTTCGCTGGGTCAGCCAGTTGCTATATAAATCATCATCATTCATCATCATTTCAGCCGAATACGTCCACTGCTGAACATCGGCCTCGCCCAATTAGGGGGGGGGTTTACCATAATCAGGCAGGCAGGTTGGCAATCGCAGTATGTTGGTAAAATGTACAGAAAACACTGCAGCCCATTCTCTAGAAAGTCCCTTAGTCGCCTCTTACAACACCCATGGGAAGACATGAGATGGTGCTATTCTTTACGTCCGGCACCACACGTAACTATATAGACTAGTGATCGCCCATTGGTCGAAATTCGACCGTATTTCATTTGAATAGAAATACATTATTAAATGAAAAAAATATATAATAATAAATGTAAAAAAAATATATGGCTATATTTGACATTCAGTAACACTATAGACAAATTGCTGACGCTGTACTACTGTGGAGAGGGTTCGCTGGCGGGATGGTGATGGCCAGGACCAGGACTTAGGTGTAATGAGTAAAGAATACTTCTTCAGGACTCTCTTCTTTATTTTCTTAATACTTCTTAACTGCTGGATATGGAATGAATTACCACAGAAAGCTCTGTATTTATAGAGTTTTCCCTATTATTTTTAATTAATTAGGACAGTTCAAAATGTCATAATTATAACCAGCCTGTACAATCGTGAGGCATACAACCTCTACAGTTTGCACACGACACTAAGTTTTGTATGGGAAACTTACTAATGCCATACTTGACACTCCCCATAAAACCACAAAAAATATTTCTTATAAATCTATAAAATCAATTTATTACCTATTGTTGTGGTTATACTTGACATTCAGTAAGACTATAGACACAAAATATTAAAGACAGATGTTCTCGATTGGACCACAGATTTGGACCATAAACAAAAGAATGTCTATGCATGTGTATATTAAATACACGGTAATGAATAGTAGTGTATGTAACGTGTTATTTATTGAAAATAATGTATTTTTACGCATAATTTAAAAAAAATATTAGCATTCGTCACTTCTTCTCTGTATAAACAATAAGTGTGCGAAATTTCATACTCCTCCGTCCGCCCAATTTTCGTAAAAAGGGATCCAAAGTTTTCGCTACACGTATTAATATATAGATACTGATTTGTTATTTGTTCAATATGAAATGACAAAACATGGGAATGTATCGTAAATTACAAATTAAGGGAAAACACAAGAACTTACCCAAGACTATTATGCGCAAAGTCGAAAGTAATATGACTATTATAAACCTGAGGTAACTGTTCCCCAGTGTCATTGTTATAAACTTCTATTGTGCTATGTGAAATACTGCTGTGTATATCAAAATGCACTTTGACAGGTGCATGACAGTAGAAAACTCCTTGGAAATGCGGGACCCATTTGCATTTAGGAGTCACTGATGTCGTTCCAGTATGCTGTTGTAGGCCATACATTCCGCTTAAAGCTGAAGCTACTGAGTAAGCGCGTTTTGTACCAGGCCACACCGAAAAGAATTCGTTCATCAGCATTGACAAAGCTTCTAGGGAACCGAATGCGCGATCCATCACCTAGAGAAACGTAATTTGAATCAAATATGTTTTGCTGAAGTACAACACCATGTTTTAATTAGCAATGTTTAGAGCGAAAGTGGTATGATTAAAGATTATAAAACTAGGTGGTACAATTTTATTCTTTTTTATTGTATTTTATTTACTCACATATTTCGTAACCTCAGGAGTGAAAACTATATTAGCCGAAAGGACTTTCCTAGCCCAAGTTCCTCTCCAATGGGCTTGCAGAACAATAGCTGCTTCGTGTTTCTTGATCACTTTTTCCCTTTCTTCCTTTAATATTGCACAGTGTAACTCATCAGTGGCCATCTCACAAATCTGTGACGCTACTGGTGGCTCGGGTACCTGGAGTAATTTATCCATGACTTCTGGTGGTACTAACGGTTTTTCTTCATCCACCTGTAAATAGATTTTCTCATGAGATAGATTCTTTTCCTATCGCTTTATGAATTCAAAAGTTATTGTACGGAATTTCAATTTTGGATAAAACACTTAGCAACAGCTACGAATTTTTAGGACCAGTAGAAGCAAGCTTAAATGGAATAAATACATATTACATGTTCCCCTGATTCGTCTGTAAAAGTTACGTCTTGGTCTAAGATAACTTCCGGTACTTGCTCTTCCATACATTCTGTTTCCTCTACTTCTGGCATTAAGCAATCGCAAACATCTAAATTTGCAATTTCTCGTACTGATCTTGGCGGGCGAGGTTTCTCAGGAAACCCAAAATCAGGGTCGCAGAAATATTTTCTCAAGACATAGGCAACAATCTTCCATTCTGTGTGACCCAAGGTCTTCGATAGAAGCGACTGGAGGGCTTGTCTAAACATCCAATGTAGAAGATGTCTGTCATAGCCTACAACCTGGTTATCCCAAGGCAAATCAGGAAGATATGACCTGTTGACAGGGAAAGAAGACTTCAATGAAAATAATATTTTTCTCTTGTCTCTAAGATTTTGCGGGGTGATTTTTATGGGCGTGCTAGAAGGTCGTATGTCTGTTTGTGTTACTGTGCTTTAGAGCCATGTATCAAAAAATCCTAAAAGTAAACGGTCCTAATAGAAAACTGATGAATACTCAACAAAACAACACTTTAGTTTACTAGCAAGTCGTGCTACGAACATTCTCTTATTAACTTAACGTGCTATGCACTGAGTCGATTGATTGATCTGATTTTTGGAAGAGTACCTTATGTATTATATTGTGTTTGTCCCATTTATGTAATAATTGTTACTTTTTCAAGAGTTCAGTAAGCATGCCATGACCATTAAACAAAATTATGTGAAGTTTGATGCCTGAGGCTTATGCTAAAGTGTAAAATGGAAGGACGTTCAAGCCTCAACCTTTCTGCCGGGGTCGCGTGATTGTTCGAAAGAGATACCGTGACCCTGGCACATGGGCAACTGATGGAACACGGGTGGGTTTTAGTCAGTAAAAGTCTGACACGCCCTCCCGCTCCGCCCAGAGCGGGAGAAGTCATTTGATGATTTCCCATCCTGAAAAAAAAAAAAAAAAAAAGCCTCAACCTTTTAAGAAAATATTAAAGTTTTATATGTCTGACCAGTAATTGGGCTGTGAAGGTCAGATAGGCAGTCGCTTCATGTAATACTGGTATTCAGCTGCATCCGGAGTGTGTAAGACTGGAAGCTAACCACAACATAGTTGGGAAAAGGCTAGGCAGATGATGATGACTTATGTAAGTTTTATATAATATTATTTATTTCATTAAAAGCTTATTTTTATACAGGTTTATATTTAAATTTAGTTTTTTACTTTTTAGCATTAGAACTTGTTTAAATATCTAATATCTGGTTGACCGAGCTTTGCTCGGTATTTTTTGGTAATTTTTTTTTTAAATAATAAGTTTATGTTCAAGTTGATTATCGATAAAGTTGGTCATTGAAAAAAACAAATAAAACGACATTTTATAAAAATGAATCCTAGCTAGATCGATTTAATAGCCCCGAAACCCCCTGTATACTAAATTTCATGAAAATCGTTGGAGCCGTTTCCGAGATTCAGATTATATATATATACTAGCTTTTGCCAGCGGCTTCGCCCGCGTGGAGGTCGGAAATATCCCGCGGGAACATACTACCGGGATAAAAAGTAGCCTATGTCCTTTCTCAGGCTCTAAACTATCTGTGTGCCAAATTTCATTTAAATCGGTTCAGTAGTTTTAGCAGGAAAGCGAGACAGACAGACAGACAGACAGACCGACAGACAGACAGAGTTACTTTTGCATTTATAATATTAGTTTAGATTTAGATATATATATATATATACAGGAATTGCTCTTTTAAAGGTATAAGATAAGATAAGATTTTATCACCTTCACTTGAAAGGTACTTGCCCATCGATGCCATGCGGGCCTTGAAAAGCACGTTCAGCCGTTAGTCGCCTGATCTTTCTCCGGTCGTGTCGAATTGCCGTTCCATCAGACTATGAGAGTGAGGGAATAGTGAGTGCTCCTGTGTCTGCGCTTACACTTGAACACTATAATATCTCCCGCGCCGATGGCTAGTCTCCGTTGAGATTGGCCGCCGTGGCCGAAATACGGTCTGGAGGACTATTCTTGTAAAGATAAATCAAAGTGTGAATTGAGCTGTAGCATCCAAGTTATGTCAAACTTTAGAACGGGCTATCATAATTGAATATGTATACACAATTTCTTTTCTATGCTATTTGACCACTATGGAGATCTGTCGTCTGGGGCCAATCCTTGGTCAGCAGACATATCATGGTCTATGAATACGTATATGTATAATTTTAATGTCTGTGAAGTTGAACTTTTAGGAGTTCACTCGTCTTTAGCCATCCCTGGGTGCAGCACCTAGTTCAAGGTGGACTTTAGAATGGGCTATCATAATTAACTACGTATAATTCGTAAATTTCGTGTCTGTACCGTTGAACGTTTAGAAGTTCCTTCGTCTAGAGCGGAGCAGAAAAAAAGGTATCGGTGGACAGATAATTATATTTTACTAAGGCTTTCACACTGTGTAGTTGTAAGTAGGGAGGCCAGCGGTTCAGTAGTTAAATCGTATAACGCAAAAAAAATGAAGTCGGTTTCTACTTTTTGTAGTATTTTATTTTAAAGAGTAGGGTGCCTGGAGCGGAAGAAAAGTAATAAATTCCTTTTAAAAATTCATAAATGGTATCTCTAGGGCCAACTAAGATCAGTTCTATTTTAATGTAAATATTGACGTTCAAAACTGCCTTTTTATGTGTCTATTTGAAATGAATACCTTGACTTTCCCTTTGTACCATTTGCATTATTTTGTTTCAGGATCATTTACTGTTAGGACTTTTTGATATGAAGGGGTTTTGACAGCGTTGGTTGCGGTTTTCATCTTGACATATGACTATAGCCCTAAACTTTTACAAACTGTGTACTGCCGTACATATTAATATATGACGAAATCATTTAGAGGCAGAATGGTAGCTACTTTAAATGTTATACTTTTTTTTAGTAAAAAAGCGACCTTACGGCTGATACGTTAGAAAGCTACCAGATAGAAAATACCTGAAAAACTCTCTATCAGTTAATATCGTAGTTTGACTGTTGGCACGGCTTATTTTAATCCAATTTGAGAAAGCTGTTCCCAGGTTTAGGAGGAACCTCGATGACCAGGGGCATTCGTGAACAGCGGCACCTAGGATCACGTCTCTTGAGCCGAGCAGAAGTGAAGATTCGCTGATCAGCATCATGTGCCAGTTAATCCGATAATGTATCCAGATCCTGTAGAAATAAAGTAAATTATTGAATACCTACCTACATTATATCTTCATACTATATATAATATTATAAAGCTGAAGAGTTTGTTTGTTTGAACGCGCTAATCTCAGGAAATGCTGGTCCGAATTGAAAAATTATTTAGGTTATATAACATCACGCTATAACTAAGAGGAGCGGAGCAGTAATGAAAAATGTTGCAAAAACGGGGAAAATCGCACGGGTAGGCGATTAGACGCGTTTCCTATCTACCCTGAGAAGAAAGGCCGAAATAAACTCAGAGTTGACAGTCTTTTTTATAGTCCATCTTTTATAGTGAATCTTAGTCAGATTATGTGAAGACAATGTAGATAGCTGTCTGAAATGGTCTTTAGAGGAAAGAACTACAGGACGGGTCTATCTATTACTTTGAGTACATTACAACAAAAGTAATTAACTAGACTTTGATTTGCATTTACACATTTTCTATTACATATTATTATGTCATCTTCAGCGACGGCTGTGCGATAACGCCGACATCCCCTCGATTGTCGGTGATCGATACGAAATCCATAGTACAGGTTTACAATAAAACACGATGATACAGCAAATCAATTAGAATTTCACTTCATATTAGTTATCACTCTATAATACTTATAATGCTCAGGCACTATTTTATAAGTCCGATAGTTTCACGTAGGAGAAATAGAAGTGTGTATTCGTTGCTTGTCTTCACAAGACTGACTCGTCTTATAGTCTTTTCCCTTTTCTCGACTCTACCCACGAGCTGCCCCCTTTGCCGAGCTCGTTCACGGCGTTTACCCTTACCCTTGTACTACAATCAATTGAGAGACTATTATAAGTCCATCTATAAGTATAAATGGACACGCAGTATCAAACGCAGAACTAAAACCAAAAAACTCAGCATCTCACCTAAAAAAGTGTCTCCCCGGCTCCAAATCGACTTCAAGTGAGTTATATCCCTTTGTCGTCAAAAACGCCTTTTGTACTGGAAGAGCAGTATCATTGAACCATTCAAATCTTTCCAGCACTAAATGACCTGGTTCTATAAACTCATCTACTGGAGAACCACTGTTGAAGAGAACTCTTGGGTGCAAAGTACTGAACGCAATTTTTAGTTTATTTCTTTCCGGTCCATCAAGTTGCATATACAAAGGACCGAATTTTGGAGCCACAACGTCTAGTACTTTCGTGTTCGCTGACTTGGTTATCCTCACCGGGGGGTTACTGCCAGCTGATGTGAAATTGAACAGGGATGGGTGATGTACCACTAGGAGGCAGTCCATAAGGGTAAAGAACTGAAAGATATAAATAACTATAGCTTTTCGATATGTTAAGTAAAAGCAATATTTCTGTTCCTATTGGTCAATATTGCAGTCATTTGGTGCTCAAAAGGGACCTGAAAAGTTTTCCGGGAGTTTTTGGGTACCATTTTTCCAAAATGGTGACGCTAGCGGCCAAGCTGGTACGTAGCAAAATTATAATTAGAAAAGTGCACGTTTAAATAAAAAAAAAAAACACCCCATAACTCATTCCATATAATTAAAATTAAATAAATATATTTGAAGATATATCAACCTACGAAAACGAACCCCATTTGGTGATCGACCAATAATACCGAATTTATTGTCTGTTGCTCATACATTTACGTTATTTCATTTGATCACACAAGTCGATGATGAAAGGTCGAACAGATCTATAGACAAATTAAACAGGCCCTAATGAGATAAATATAAAATTAATATGAATGTAGCGTTTAAAGAATGAGTTTAGAATATATTGCCATATTGAATATATACCTAAAATCTAGCCTGTATTGTCCCACTTCAGGATAAACCCCTCTCCTCTTTCTTTAAATATATGTGGCTTAAAAACCCTCTCTCCTCTAACTACACACTTCTGTGGCTACCATCCCTCTCTTATTCTGCACACTTTTGTGACTTCCATCCCTCTCCCAGTACTGCACATTTCTGTAACTTCCATCCCTTTGACCACCACAGAAGTATGCTGAATGATCAGCATACTTCTGTGGCGGTAATTTCCCTTCCCTTTTTGTACACTTCTGTTAATGTGGGTCAGACCTTTTGGCAGTATTCAAGCCCGCCTCTTTGTCCTCCACTAGATCTACCGTGATATTGCGTAGCGTTCAAATGCATGAAGATGAATAAAACGAAAATACGAATACCGTCGTGAATTTTATCCATTCCCTGAGTTCTGCCTTCTGTTGCTGCGAAAGAGCTAATGCTTGTTGAATTTGTGACTTCGTTGCCTCCTTTCTCTTTTTCTTTGGCATCTCCTCTTCATCTTTTTCGTTCTGTAGTTTAGGAACATTAGTAGATTACGATACATGTTAATAAGTGAAGTAATAACAGCAGGGCGTGAAATTAGTACCCACGCTACTGTCGGATGCTAAACGCATGCAGTAACGGACTACTTAAGTCACATGTATTGCAGACTATTTTATAGCACGTGTATCCTAAACACATACTTTAAGTCACGCTTTTTATGCTAAAATGGACTAAGTTACAGAAAAGTGTAACTTAATTACGGGTCTAGGTCAGACAGTGCTATAAAGATAACACAGGCCAACAAAATTTAACCAAACTTCTTAACTAGAAACTAGACTATACATTTCCGAAGGTTTTTGATGCGTTGAATCCGAATCTGGCCTCAGAATTGCTCTATCACGTCAGGTTTCTGAGATATCCTAACCTAAAAGTGCAAAAAGTAGCATTTTGCCCGATTTTGAGGTTATATAGACTCACGAATTATTTTTTCAAAAAAAATAAAAATAAAGGTTATCATATTAAAGAACAAGTCTTCCTTTTTCAAATGCCGTTGAGTTTGCTCAAATATTTTTTTTTCGCTGAGGTATCGCATTTTGAAGTTTTCATGTTTGTGAATTTTCATATACCTGAAAATTTTCAGGTATAAGAAAATTTAAAATATTTGAGCAAATTAATATATAGTATCTAGAAATATCTAGAAGTATATAGTCTGGTTTCTGGTTAAAATTTTTGTCGGCCTGTGTAATTTTCAACAAACATGCTTGTAAAGTAACTCATACAGAGACGCAAATAGGTTCATAATTCAGCTTAACACGAGTTTTTTTACGCAGAAATCCTGCATCGCGCAAACAGAGTTTACCGCGCAACTAGCATATATACAACGTCCCGACTTCATTCTTCGGGCAGTTGCTCACCAGATACGAAACCCGGTCGGTGAATCCTACGTTTTCTGCGGCAGTTAAGTGAATTTGACACCCTGTTCCTCGCACCTCCAAAAGACTAATTAATTAAATAATAATAAATATCTTAGGACAACCAACACTCTGTTATCTGATCCAAAACTAGGCAGAGCCTGTATGGTAACCAGACAACTGATAAATATACTTATATATTTCTAAATACATACATATTATAGATAAATTACACCCAGACACAGAACAAATGATTGTGCTCATCACACAAACATTTGTCCTAAATGGGAATCGAACCCACGACCTCAGTCGTAGCAGTCAGGGTCACTAACCACTAGACTAACAGGCCAGTCACGGTAACAGGCTTATATAACAGTTAAACTCCACTCTATAGTGGCTACACGCCCGTTTGTACACGGCACGGTTTCTTTGCGGTACGGCGCACTTGCCGCACCGTAGAATAGGCACCGTGCCACAGTGCCACCGTGTTCGTAAACAAGCTCCTATAGTGATCCATAAAACACTGAGAACCATGCAAAAAAAAACATGTTTGTACGCACGGCGACAAATCAAGCTATACATTTCCAGTATAAGCTGATTTCTCATTGTGCAGAAACCAGATACAATGTGAGGTCTGTTAAAACTGGAAATTTAAAGCTTTATATGTAGCCATGTGCACAACGGGTCTTAGGCGTTGTTCACACTGAGACAGGAATGGTGACAGGTTGCGGGAAACGCAGCCAAATGCCTCTCACTGGGAAGTGTGAACAACGCTTTGCGGGTAAGTTCTGGGCGGAAGCAGTCGGTCTCAATTAGGGGCGTTAATAGGCTGACTGACAGGTGTTAAAAATAAATCAGTCAGGTTACTGACCTATTTTTACCATGGCATTGCTGCATGAGTTATTTTTATGGTGAACGAGTGAAACATCGGTACGTTCAACACAGTACATGTGGGGTCGGTAGAAGTACTATACACGTCTCCTTCAGGAATATAGACTTTATGTCATTTATATGATACGAGGCTGGAAGTAAGATAACAACTACTACTTCTACTTCTGTTTGGTATACAGGCAGCTACCTAGCAACTAACTTGTGAGTATGTTGAGTAGTCTCAATTAATCAACTCAGCCTATCGTAATCCGCTGCTAGATATAGGCCACTTTCCTAAGGTCGTCTATCCATCTAGCTGGAAGGCGTCCCACACTACGCTTGATACGTCGATACGCGGTCTCCACTCCAGGACCCGTCTGCTCCACTGGCCATCGGTCCTTCGACAGACATGGCCAGCCCAATGCCACTTCAGCTTGCTTACTCTGCTAGCTATGTCGGTAACTCCCTTGAGTATTCTTTTCATATCATTTTCTTAAGTACACCATAAACTTATAAAGTAATAAAGTTCACAATAAAAATGGATATTGACGACGTAAAGATGTTTTCTTGCCTGTCCATCAAATAGGTTGCTCGACTGTATAAAGACTATGAGCCACTCCAACAAAGGAGTTCCAAGTTTTTCACAAGAGAACATAGATGTTAGGAAAAAGAAATACCTGTGTACTTTTAACATGTTCTTCTATAAATCCCATTGTAATCTGTAATAAAACAGAGTACAGAGTTAGAAAACTATATTAACTAGTGATTGCCCATTGGTCGAAATTCGACAGTACTTCATTTGAATAGAGATACATTATTAAATGAAAAAAAAATATATAATAATAAATATAAAAAAATAATATGGTTTTAGTTGACATTCAGTAACAGAATAGACAAATTGTTGACGCTGTACTACTGTGGAGAGGGTTCGCTGGCGGGATCGTGATGGCCAGTACCAGGACGTAGGTGTAATGAGTAAAGAATACTTCTTCAGGACTCTCTTTTTTATTTTCTTAATACTTCTTAACTGCTGGATATGGAATGAATTATCACAGAAAGCTCTGTATTTATAGAATTTTCCCTATTATTTTTATTATGACAGTTCAAAATGTCATAATTATAACCAGCCTGTACAGTCTATGACATACAACCTCTACAGTTTGCACACGACACTAAGTTTTGTATGGGAAACTTACTAATGCCATACTTGACACTCTCCATAAAACCACAAAAAATATTTCTTATAAATCTAAACTAAATTCCTATCGTCGCTAATACAAATAATAATAAAGACAAATATTCTCGATTTGATCATAGATTTTAAAAACCGGCCAAGTGCGAGTCGGACTCGCGCACCGAGGGTTCCGCACAAACCTGTAGGTATTCTCGGTTTAAAAATAAATGTTTTTTTTTTAAATTTTATACAGTTGATTGAATGTAAGGTAAATTGCGGTTTACGATTTACGACGTTTTAAAAAAAAAACTACTCACTCGATCTCGTTCAAACCAATTTTCGGTGGTAGTTTACATGGTAATGTACATCATATATTTTTTTTAGTTTTATCATTCTCTTATTTTAGAAGTTACGGGGGGGGACATACATTTTACCACTTTGGAAGTGTCTCTCGCGCAAACTATTAAGTTTAGAAAAAAATGATAATAGAAACCTCATTACCATTTTTAAAGACCTATTCATAGATACCCCACACGTATGGGTATGATGAAAAAAAAAAATTGAGTTTCAGTTCTAAGTATGGGGAACCCCAAAATTTATTGTTTTTTTTATATTTTAGTGTGAAAATCTTAATGTGGTTCACAGAATACATCTACTTACCAAGTTTCAACAGCATAGCTCTTATAGTTTCGGAAAAAAGTGGCTGTGACATACGGACGGACGGACGGACAGACAGACAGACAGACAGACAGACAGACAGACAGACATGACGAATCTATAAGGGTTCCGTTTTTTGCCATTTGGCAACGGAACCCTAAAAATGAAATAGGTTATATATCTATAAAATTAATTTGTTTCCTATGGTTATACTTGACATTCAGTAAGACTATAGACACAAAATATCTATGCATGTGTGTATTAAACACACGGTAACGAATAGTAGTGTGTGTAACGTGTTATTTATTGAAAATAATGTATTTTTACGCATAATTAAAAAAAAATATTAGCATTCGTCACTTCTTCTCTGTATAAACTATAAGTGTGCAAAATTTCATACTCCTCCGTACGCCCAATTTTCGTATATCGCTGCTTAAATTCAAAAGGGCCACAAGTCGAAAAAATTATAAATCCTTTTTAAAGCAATAATCGTATCAATTCTGCCTATATTTTATATTCGAAAAAGATACCCAGTATTTTCGCATAAAAAATGGAGCTAAAGCACAACAGCCCTTTTTGCATTTTGACACTTAGGTGGCTAACTGCAGAAGAAAGCTGCCATCTTCCCAGTTGCAACCCTGCAGTCAGCGCGAGCGCACGTTTTTTATGCGAAAAAGGGTCACATTCCGAAAAAGACCTTAACTTGGACCGAAACTCATAGTGAAAAGTGCCACATTTCAAAATACGACCGTATTGATTTTAAAATACATCTAAGTATAACATTATCTCATAAGGAAAAGTGCCGTATTTTGTGATAAAGTCCATTTTGAGTTAAAATAAAATGTTTTTTTATTATTATTGTATCGAAGATTAAGTGCAGTATTTGGAATGCTTCTGTTTTGCATATAACATTATGGTGACTGTGGTAATATTTATTTAAACAAATGTGCAATGTTTAAATTTAAAACTTAACACAATAATTATTACAACCTAAACAAGTTGTTAAAAATTGGTCAGATCGATTTGGGGTGGCGGTTAACCCTGCAAAGTGTCAGGCTGTAGTTATAGGGAGCCTCCACAGTATGAGGAAGTTGAGCGGCCAAACGGTGCCATAATATTCGATAATTCTATCATTCCGCTTAGCTCCAACGTTAAGTATCTTGGGTCTACATATTGACACTAGTCACGACTGACAAGAGCAGGTCGCGACTGGTAGTAAAAAAGTCACCGGAACGTTGCGGTCGCTCTATCAATTGAAAAACGTTCTTCCATCACACATAAAGGCAATGCTTGTGTACAGTCCCTAATCTTTCCCATAATCGACTATGGCAATGTTTGTTACTACGACCTGAATGCAGATCTCCTCGATAAACTTGACCGCCTTCTGAATAACTACATTCGATTCGTTTTCAATTTTCGTAAGTATGATCATTTGTCCGCACACCGGTTGCTCTTAAAATGGTTACCCATTCGTCAGCGCAGAGAGTTGAGAGCTCTGTCAATGTTATTTTCTATACTCGAAAAACCCACTTCTCCTTCCTACCTTACTTCTCATGTACACTACTTGTGCTCTGCGCATAGTAAAAATCTTCGTTCCACCAAAAATCGCCTTCTACGATGTCCTTCTCACCGATCTGGTTTCATTTACTCTTCTTTCTTTGTTCAGGCGGTCTTTCTTTGGAATGCGCTCCCTCTGAACATAAGGACAGCAACCAGTCAGTTTTCATTTAAGGTGAAAGTACAAGAGCATATTTGGAAGAAGTTGGCAGAATCATCCCAGCGCTGATTTGCTGGTTTCGTTTTCTCCTCTACCGATCGTTATGTCTCCAGACAATGTTCATTTTCGTTATATGGATGTATGTATGCACCTACATATGTATGTATTTATTATTCATTGTTTTTCGAGTTATCTATCCCTTATATTGCACCTGCCATGTTTTCCTCTGCATCACCCTAAGGCTGACTGGTAGAAAATGCCTCAGGCATTAAATCCACCTTTGAACAGTAGTTTTACTTGTGCATAAAGTTTTAATAAATAAATAAATATGACTGACTACCTAAGAACCAAAATATCGATATATTCGTGTAGGCAGTACTCGACAAAATTTCAACCATGGTTATTATGTGGCCGGAGAAAATAAACGCATCCGCGTATGCAAAGTTTTTTTCATGAACACTCTCGCGGTTACTGATAAAACTATTAGAACCTTGTAAAAAAACTTGTAATCTTATGGATGATCAGCTCAAGGAATGTAGAGAAAAACATGACAACCATCACAAGTTGTGTTCTAATTTAACGGATGGGGTCAAGGCGCATCTAAACTAGTTTACACGTATCGAGAGCCACTATTGCCGTACTCAAACAAAACGGGAATACACTGAGGGTGGTTATACGGTAGCAGCGCTTCATCAAAACTACGTTGAGCTATGTGCGCTGAAGGAACACCTCATGTTTCATACCAAATTTATTACAACATCTTTGTGAATGATTTTAATATTTCATTTTGGTACCCGAAGAAAGATCAGTGCGAAGATTGCACTGCCTATAAAAACGCGGAAGACAAGGCTTTGCTGCAAGAAAAGTACGATTTGCACCTTTAAGAAAAATGAAATTTTATTCCAAGGTATTGCTAATATGCTAACATTTAGTTATAAATAAAAACTAGCATAATAAACAAAAAAACATTATACGAAAAGACACAATCAAACTTATTTTCTGTTTGAGTTGTGGCTTTTTTTAATAAAATTTATTAACATTATATATGTTTATTTATAATCAAAAGGGACTTATGTGATGATTTTATTAACTGGGTAAAACTTATAGGAAATATCAAATTACAGACAAATAGAGGCTTAAAATATACATCTGATGATATATAACACATAGATATACAACGTAGATTAATAAAAATAATAAACAAAAACTGATATCAAAACTTTGACGGGCTCTCCTGCAAAAAAAAGTGACAATTCGACTTGTGGCCCTTTTGAATTTAAGCAGCGATATATAGATATGCAAAAGTTCAATAAGTCCAAATTATTTTCTACATTGCAAGCACTGTAATAAAGTTCAAAATTTGATACATACTAATAACGACAATGAAATGGCTGTCCCAATCTTATGCATAACAGACATTGGGAGTAGTGGTGCCCTGACTGACAAGTTGTGGATCGTTTCAAACCCAGCTTGGCACTTTGTGTTCTTATACAATTTTATCACCACTGCTTTCAAAACGGTGATTGAAACTAACATGAGGGAATGTGACATGTGAAATCTACCAGCTCGCAATAGGCTAATCTCTTTCGCAGAGAGGAAGCCTGTGCCCCAGCAGTGGTAAATTATACGCTCTTTATGCTATGCTATGCTTAACAGGGCGGGCAGAACTAGCAAACAAGTTTTTGAGAGTGCGCAGACGAGTAACGTGATATATCTTTGTATACAATTTCGTCGTTTAATTTCACTTTTTAAAAATACTTACCGATTCCGTGCTCTGTACATCAAGCAGATGGGGAGCGTAGGAACTCTTCAGCAGGCCATTCACTTTGAGATACTTGTCCCGAGGACAGTCGTAGGCCGTATAAAGTCCATGAGCCTTGGCCCAGTCTACCCAGCGGTAGTACTTCCACAAGGCCACCTCTGGAAAAGGTAAACACGGCTTATTCGTATCTAGTCGTATTTATGTCTACTTCTATGAATGTTTTTCGATTAACTCGGAAAATGCCGAGTCTCGAATTGGTTCTAACTACATCCGTCGTCATCATTACAGCTGAAAAACGTCCACTGCTGGGCATAAGTCTCCTCCAATTTGGGGGGTATGCTGTAATCGCTACGCTTGGTGAGCGGCTTGGCGATCGCAGTATGGTGGAAATGCATAGAGAACGCTGCTGCCCATTCTCTAGTAAGTCCCTTAGTCGCCTCTTAAGATACCCACGGGAAGAAATGGGGCGGTGCTATTATTTACGTCCGGCACCGTACGGAACAACGGAACTATATCCATACCTACTTTGAATGACAAATGCAAAAGTAGCGCAGTCTTACGGTCTGTCTATCCGCCTGTGATCTTTACGGATAAACGGGTAACGAATAAAAGTATGAGCCAATATAATAATGCCAGATGTAGGTAAACATATCACAATGGCCAATCGATGATGATCTTTGGAGTTATTTATTTATTTAAAAATATTTATCTATTTTTCCATTCAGAAGTTCAACGTCCCCGAACAATGATTAAAAATCTAAGGATATCACCAATTTCTTTCGGCGATTTGAAAACAAGGCAACAAAAAAAAAGATGCTTTATTTTTTCTCTATATAGTGCTCTTTTCTTGTTTTGGAGCAGCTCCATGTTCGATATCATGATTGGTTCGCATTTATAATTGCGAAGAAAGGCGTTGATCACGCAATACCTGAATCGTATTAACGTATTATTGATTAATGAATTTTCAAAACATTTACCCGGTTCTGGTAAAGGCTTCTTCAGAGGAAGGTCTCTAGCCATCGTGATGAGAAGAATCATTTTATGTCCTGGTGTTATCCCCGGGAGGTGATACGGTTGATAGTCCTTTGTATCTTTAAGGATAGCACACGTTATAGCGGTATGATGCTGAAACCGACCATCAGAAAATATTACTATGATCGTCGAATTAAAATAAATAAACAGTTAATATACACTAAGTATCCATACTTATAAAAAGTTTCGAGAACGTGCTAATCTAACTACTGGTCTGAATTGAAAAATGATTTTGGTGTTGAGTAGTCAGTTTATTGAGGAAGGCTACTTAACCAGACTTGCATGTGCTACCTTAATAAATTAAGGCCTCGAGCCAGGGCTTAAAAACGTAAAACTAGAACGCTTACTTGCTAAGGTCTTATGTCCCCAGACCAGATGGACCTTGGCTTAGGGCATTGCTCATAGAGGACAGCAAGGGGGCGGCTAGATCGGAATGAATCTATATCTTTACGTGTAGCAGTCAACAGAATCTATTAAAACAATGTCAAATTGTCTCTATGTCATAAATGACAAGGTTCACATTCTATTGGAACCTAAGTGTGATTATTGCTTACTTTAACAACAGCTGCCAATTCCTTAGCTGTTGGCTTCTTGGTGCTTTTCGTTTTGATGGTACTGGCGTCTTCGTCATCATCCCAAGAAAATACCGGCACCTCAGAGATGATACGCGCCCACATTTCATCGGAACCTGTTAAGTTTACGATACGGTTGTACTCATCTCCTGCTTGTCAAAGCATTTATTCCTTTCATGTGCACAAAAGGGCAAAAGTTGTGCTGGCCCAGTGGTAACGGCTGGGACTTACGAGTTGTAACGTCGTGGGTTCGAACCCAAGCAATCAGTTTCAGTGAATCAACTCAGTCTATCGCAGTCCACTGCTGGACATAGGCCTCTCCCATATTGCGCCACAATACCCTGTCCTCCGCCTTCCGCATCCAGTCTGCCACAGCCACATTCCTTCAGTCGTCGGTAGGCAGTTTACTTTGAACAAATTATTTCATCACAACTGCTCTGCAAACGGTAGAGGAAAACATTGTGAGGAAACTGACATGTCTTAGAATCAAAAAATGGAAGATATCCGCCAATTCACACTGGGCCCGCGTGGTGCATTATGGCCTTCACAGAGAAGAGGCATGTGTCCCAGTTGTGGGAACATTATAAGCTGATTATGCACAAAAATGTGGAGTTAAGTTTCAAGGCAAAAAAAAATGAATCTCTAAGGCAATATTAAGTTCATGCTTAAAAACCACAAAAAAAAAATGTACAAAGATGTCCGGTCTGAAACTGTTTTGAATGTGTCATATTTAAATAAAAAGTAGTGCCATATTTTTTTTAAGTTATTTTTTTTCGTTGTTTCGTTTTTTTTTTCGTTGGAGGACAGTAAAAGTGTCATGTTAGGCACTTTCAGGTTAACTTTTACTTGCACCGTTTATTTTTTGGAATACGTCATTGCCAACATTTTAAAGTTTATTCATTACAGTACAAAAAGGTGACAAGCGCACACAATGTGGGAAAGGGTTTGTTTGTAAGCTCTTTGAATGCACCTAATGCAGGTAAACGCATTTTCACAAATAAAAGTGTTTGTACAAACCTACTTACAGAGTTAAAATCATTTATTACACATTTTTTTTTGTATTGAACCCTTTTGTATACTTACATTCGGGTGTAGGATGACGTATGTTCAAACTTCCAGTTAAGGCATGAAAGATGTCAAAGTCTTCTAGCGGTTCATCTTCCACATCCTCGGAATCTTCATCGGAATTCATGTCAGGGGCTGCCAGCTTGAGGAGCGCCTGTTTAATTTTGATTAGCAATTAGTTGCTCACGTGATACGAATGTTTATAGTAATTGTAGTAGGCGCTAGTTTGGTTAGGACAGTTTTGACTTAGAGGTAGTTTGAAGTTTGTTGTGTTGTGAGAAGGGGTTGGAAAAGGGGTAAGTTGTATCAGGTAGTTAGATCAGTTTCAGTGGTATTGTTGACTGACTAATTCTTGAGCAACCGGACGCGACAATTTAGAAAGTTTTATGATTTTAGGTAACTAAATGAAACAGTTTCTTAGTCCTAGATTACATGCAACTGGTTAAATAGCAATAATTCAAAACAATATTATTCAGCTCAACAACAACAAAAGTAAATTGACACAGCCTACTTTCGTCTACCACAACCATTAAAAATTATCCAATATTTCAGACATAACAAGAACCTCAGTTTCACGTAATTTGTTGTGCCACTAGGAAAATAACCCAATTTACAAGCATCAAGTAATTTAGCTGTGCTGTCGCCATCTGAACACTTTCTCATTAGGAATTCTGCGGAACCACAGAGCTCGATTACTTTGCCAACGGTTGTGGTAAACGGGTATAAATCTCCAATTTATTTCGCAATGAACAAGCGGTTACTGGGCTAGGTCCCGTTGGGAGATGAGCGAGGAATGAGTAAAATGTTTGCGCTTTTGTTTATGTAGTACTGAATTAACACGAATGAGGTTAAGGTGGACGAATGGTTTGACCAATCCGCTCCTAATATCAGACGTTTTGACCGCTATAAGAGGCATCTTCTATCTACAACTTCTGCCGATATAGGAACACATAAATGTCCCGTAATTTACACTCACAACCGGACACGCCAATAAGAATGTTATGATTTGGGCTAAAAGCGACATTTAGATATTATTTCAGTTAAATATTGTTTATGTAGTATTTATAGCAGCTAGGTTAAGTAAATAGTAACGACCGCGGATGCATAAGTTTAAACTGCCCCGTCTTCATAAGCGAAACTGCTGAGCGCGGTGATCTGAGTTCAATTCCCAGGTCAGGCAAAGTGTTATTGGGATTTATTAATAACAGCCCGGAGTACGAAAGTTGGCGGTGTGAGAATCCCGTGCCTCAGAAAGCACGTTAAGCAGTTGGTCCTGTGCCTGATCGCTCTCCAGTCGTGTCGGATTGTCGTCCCATCGGACTATGAGAGTGAGGGAAGAGTGAGTGCTCCTGTGTCTACGCACTTGTGCACTATAATTTCTTAGGCGCTGAAGGCGACTAGTCTTCCATTAATATTTAACTACCATGACCGTAATACGGTCTGGAGAAAATAAATAAGTATGTGTAGTTTTTAAAAACACAAATCTGGGAAGACAGCTATAATAATAAAAAACCAGCCAAGTGCGAGTCGGACTCGCGCACCGAGGGTTCCGTACAAACCTATAGGTATCCTCGGTTTTTTTTTTATTTGAGTTGATTGAATTAAAGGTAAATTGCGGTTTACGGTTTATGACGTATTAAAAAAAAACCACTTACTGGATCTCGTTCAAACCAATTTTCGGTGGAAGTTTATATAGTTATGCACATTATATTTTTTTTTTAGATTTATCATTCTCTTATTTTAGAAGTTACGGGGGGGGACACACATTTTACCACTTTGGAAGTGTCTCTCGCGCAAATTATTCAGTTTAGAAAAAAATGATATTAGAAACCTCAATACCATTTTTGAAGACCTATTCATAGATATCCCACACGTATGGGTTTGATGAAAAATTTTTTTTTTGAGTTTCAGTTCTAAGTATGGGGAACCCCAAAATTTATTGTTTTTTTTTTCTATTTTAGTGTGAAAATCTTAATGCGGTTCACAGAATACATCTACTTACCAAGTTTCAACGGCATAGCTCTTATAGTTTCGGAGAAAAGTGGCTGTGACATACGGGCGGAGAGACAGACAGACAGACAGACAGACAGACAGACAGACAGACAGACGGACAGACAGACAGACATGACGAATCTATAAGGGTTCCGTTTTTTGCGATTTGGCAACGGAACCCTAAAAAACGACACCTTTTTTCGATACAGCAAAATGTTTACAATATTATTATGTTATTAAAGCAACGACAACTCTGTAACTGGTTCTCTTTGTGTTAGAAAGGTTGTAATTTTGTTTGTTGATTCAATAAAATAACTGAAATATTTGCATATCTTTCACAATGTTCTCTTGGAGTTCTTGATAAAAATAAGTCCACATTTTCACGACGTAAAAATATCGCGGTGAGCTTTTTTACAAATTGGACCTTAACGCACTTCTTAGGGTCGAGAGAAGAAAATCCAACTGTGTTTTTGGCGAGATGAGAAGCACTCACTTGAATTTTTCGCTTAACCCAACACCGAAAATTGTAAGTCCAGTGTACGATAAAATCACGCCACGATATTTTTTCGTACGTGCGGACGTTATTGTTAAACTGTAATAAGAGAAGACCATGAAGATAGGCAGCAACACCTTCTCTCTTTAATAATTACAGCTACCTGCTGCAGTCGAAATACGTGATTTTTTGTGAAATTTTCAGCGATTTGCTATACCCCAATTAGACTGTTCATTGTAAGCGACGACATCTCGACTGCCTTCAAGCACTAGCCACAACGTAATCACAACGCAACGGACTGCAAAAAGTTGCAGTGATACTACCCACACGTGATCACTGGTTTGCCGCTCTGATGTGGTGTGGTTGTAGTACGTGTGAATGGGCCCTTACTGTGTTTGACTGCACACTCTCTTTTGGGTATTATAATCATAATCATTTCAGCCGAAAAAGTCCACTCCTGGACTTAGGTCTCTCCCAAACTCCCAAGCACCGCCACTTCGACCAGTTGTGTGGTTCTCGCAACCAGCGAAATCCTGCGGGCTTCACCAGTCCACCATGTGCGAGGTCAGCTAACGCAGGTATTCCGGTATGCGGTCGCCATTCCAGAACCATGTAGCCGCCATCTGTTCTGCGATGAATGAGCCCTGACCATTGCCTCTTAAGTTTGGCAATTCTTCGGGCTATTTCGGTTATCTTGGTTCTCGCACGGATCTCTCCCTGTCTAACTCGATTGCGTAAGGAAACTCTTAGCATAGCCCTCTTCATTAACCTTTACGTGACATTCAGCCTTCTAGTGAGACCTATTGAGAGTCATCACTTTTGAGTGCTATAGTCAGTGTCTATATGCACTGGTCAGACTTTCGACTTCAGATATTGCGGTATGTGGGACGCGACGAAAATGAAAAATATCATTGAATGGATTTTATCACTGCATGATAATTTTAATATATTGTTATGGACTTATGGTAACAACTTATAAAGTTCAAAAAGGTAGACCAACTAAAACAAAATTACCCACGAATCAAAAGGTGCCAAATCCTTAGCTCATGAGCAGATGAAAAGGAAACCGAATAAATTTTATAAACAAAAATATGTGTAAACCAAATATCGCCATTTCGAAGTAAGAAGGTCTTGACACCGATATTACATCGCAAAATATTACCACCGTGTGAATTCTAAGAAATTTTATAAATGGACCTGTCGCTCACGGATGTTATAATTAAATTAATGATTGGCATTAATTTCTGGTTTTATTTCCGGGTATCGAGCACACAGTTATTCAGGTTATTTTTATGTAACTTCAATTACTAGCAATTTAAGGTTTCTTTTTTACTTGCCGTTACCGAATAGCCCCAAATCGGCAGCAAATCTGTTTCGTTGTAGGTATTTGAACTATGTAGTTTATCTTTTTTAACACGTAACGGAATCACTGAACGTGATTTTCAGCCCTTTCAAAACGTCGGATTAATTTGAAACTTTGCACACTTATCGAGGAGTGATAAAAAATTAAGAATCCAATAACTTCATAAATGTATGCCATTATCCTGGCCAGGATCACCAGGAAAGCAAAAAATAAAATATAAAACGCTTCTGTAGGGAGCCGAACTAAAATGTAGCGACAGATAATAAAATATTTGAAAAAGCGTAGGATGCTTGAAATCAATAAAAAAAAACCTCAAAAAGCAGCCCACGCTGTTTTTTTTTTACATAATTGAAGAAATATGGGGTGCTTGTTATCAATAAAAAAAAAAACCCTCAAAAAGCACCCCACGCTTATTTTCATTTATTTCTACTTTTTTGTTTAGTTTTCTATGAAAGCGCGTTAAACTATAATGTTTAGAAGAACGTATTTCTGTGAGAGTAAGTACATGTTTTTAATGCACGTAAGTACATGTTTTTGTTTTTTTTTCTAAATGTAATTCATCGACTGTTACCTAGACGCCTGCATTAGTGTTTTAAGTGTAAAAGGATTTTAAACATGTTTGTTATTGTGAGCCCTGTCAAAACTAGATTGATGACAAAATGAATAGAATACATACTTCGTCTGGTGTTGGTATCACGCCAAACCAATAGTTCCCAAAAAGCTGGGTTTTCAAACCCTTGTCCGAACATAACCACGATACGCTTGCCGTCTGCGCGGCAATCGTTTTGGATATTGTCAACATCATCATCCATCACCTGATAAGACATTCTATTAGGCATAGACCTTTTTGTACTTATGTCAATCTCCTTGCTCCTGTGTCTCAGGTAGGTTCTACCCATATGTAAGCAAAGATTTCATCCGCTCATCTCGCTGTCAAGTGTCACTCCAACATCCACCTTAGCAACATTCTAAATGTTTCTAGAATATTCATAAAATAAAAAGCCGTTTACCTTAGTTATTAGTAAAGGCCACAGGTAAATGACCCCAGCAGTGACAGCCGGAGGAATCCTTGTCGAACCTGGCTTAGCAGGGGGGTGAGTCAGGAGGGGCGAGAACGGTAGCAGTGGTGCACCAGAAGTATCTACAGGGACCTGATCGTTCACCCACACACAGCGCCAGGCGCCCAGGAAGAACAGACGAACTAGGTAGCATCCTGTGGGTATAAAGAGGTATTACTTGAAGTAGGCAAAAACAGAAGGAGTATGTGAGGATCATAGCAGGTGGCAATCTGCCTACCCTCATCCTATGGGCATAAGGCGTAAGTTTATGGAGGTATGTATCAGGGATGTTGCGGATTCAAATTTTTCCACATCCGCGGAAGCGGATGCGGATGCGGATATTTGAAGGTTCACATCCGCGGATGCGGATGCGGATGCGGATCTTAAGATTTATTATAAGAAACTATATGAGTGGAGAAATTAAATAATAACAGAGTAATTATTAATATTTGAATCAAGTATTTAGTAATTAAAGTTGAAAATTAGAGCATTCTATTTAATTAATAGTAAAATTACCGCCTTTTCGGGGTCTAGTATGTTACGCAGAAGTTTATAAATTAAACCGCACTGACCGACTGATTTACTTACCAAAACAAATGACACACATTACACAATAAAGACGCGTCGGATCTTGTCACCGAGCGAAATCTTCGCTCCTACTGGCCAATGATCACGTGCGTACGGCATGGGCTAGTCGCCGCCACGTCAATTTTATTTCTTGTCGCGACCTGTGCAACATCTGTATCCGCATGAATATCCGCAATGATTATTACGGATGCGGATGCGGATGCGGATGTCCAAATCAATGCGGAAGCTCCGCATTTGCGGATGCGGATGCGAATATTCGCAACATGCCTGGTATGTATGTATGTTCACAAAGTAGCAGCCTCTTTGGATTTTGTGGCCGCAAGTATGCATGGGTAGCATCATCAGCATATCGCATAAAACAGCGCGGTCATAATATGACTGTATTTTTATCTGTGTTCTTACTTGTTTTTGTGTTATGACAGTTTTTTAGAGGATATGCGATATTGTGGCGCCACTGCTGGGACACAGGCCTCTCCCGGTGAGAGGTAGTGGGCCGTAACCTACCACGCTGGCCCAATGCGGGTTGGTAAATGTCACATGTGTTTGATTTTTGGACATGGACATGCCGGTTTCGTCACGACGTTTTTCTTCACCGTTTAGTTTGGGTTAGTGGGTATTTTTCCCAGAAAGTGCTAATGGATTTTTACGTCAGGAATTTTTGAGTAGCAGACCGGAATATGAATTTACGCCAGGTTATTGTCAATAGACTCGTCCTTTATTACATAACCTGTTGGTTTCGTGATCGCAAGCGCGACCGGTGAACGGGGTCCTGGATTCGATCCCTAAGTCAGACATAGTGTTATTGAGTTTTCCCTTAGGAATTTCTTTGTAACAGCCCGGAGTTTGGTAGTTGGCGGTGCGATACCCCGTGGTCTCGAACGTCATAGAGCGAGATCGGTAGAATTGCCAGTTAAAAACGGTATATTTGTACCCAAAATCGGTAAATGACATTTCCATGTGTACTGTGAAATCGTAGAATATTCGTTATATTTCGGTAGAACAGAGCCCATATCGGTAGAAATACCGAAAAATCGGTAGGTTCGAGACCACTGCCCCCGTGCCACGGATAGCACGTTAAGCTGTTAGTCCTACGCTTGATATTTTTCCGTTCCTGTCGATTGTTGTACTGTCCCATCAGACTAAGAGGGTGAGGGAAGATAGAGTACCCCGGTGTCTGCAGACACATTTGTGCACTATAATATCTCTCCGTTGAGATGGGCTGCAATAGCCGAAATACGGTTTGGAGGAGTTTTACATAGGATTTAAAAATAACTGGTGAAATTTGGATGTACCATAGGTACACTAAATTACCCTTTGAGGAAAAAAAAACGTGTTTTGTTATTTGATGACATAAACAGTTGAAAAAGCTCAGGAAATCCTTTATTGATTCAATGAATTTTTGAATCACGGTGAATCAAGCAAGCTCCTTTTATTTGAAGTTATATAATGAATTAGGTAGTCATCTATTAAACTGAAGCATCATGTCACAAACGTCATTATCTATAACCTCACTCTATCCTTATTCCAATTGATCTGGGTCGATATCGAGGTAGTAAATCCTCTTCTTGTATACCTGAAACTGTGTGTGATAAAATCACACACAGTTAGGTTTTTTTCTTGATATTGAAGATTATTAGCTTTTAACCTTCCTTTCCAGCCATTTCAACCTAACATGCCCTAAATTATCTGAGTAACAAAAATAACGAGGAAGCGTAAAACCTATCCCAAAAATTACAAAATCAATTTATTTCAATCAATTCGCTAGCTCAGAGACAGACAATGTAGATCTTCTCCTCCCTATGACTAGCGAGTGTCTCAAACGACATTTAAACCACGGTGCGATATAATCGTTTCCTACTTTCAAACAATACCATATTCAGCGTATAGGAAACACTTCCAACATATCCCTTTCTCGTTGCTGAGCATAATGATTTACCTACAAATGCACAAGTTTTATTCTATAATCCATACAAGAAAGTTGATTTCATTGGAAGCAGATATGTATTGTTTATTTTTGCGCGAAATATCGACATACGTAACCTATCGGGTTTGTTTATTCTTTTTCTGTTAACCCTCGGACGGTTATACAAACACTTTTACTCATCAGTCACATTTTAAAAACTAGATGAGGTCGGCATTATCTATCTGCCTACTCTGTGAAGAAAGACCGAAAGAAACTTAGAGGTTACCGTATCTTTTAAAGTCCGGACATAAGCTTGGCCTGAACATGTGAAGACTATGTAGAAAGCTATCAGTCAGATTTGAATTTGATAGCCCAATTCTAAGGGGAGGTAATAGGCTATGTATCACCATGCCACAGCCTTAAGTAACCCAGCAAAAATATAAAAAGTCAGAGAGAATGCTTAGGTAAAAACATATAGTGCGGGTGGATGATAGGATGCAAAGCGGCGACGCTGCGGTTCGGAGGTCAAAACGCCACCAGCTACGATCTTAACATATTCATTTTGTCTCGTTTAGGTACATACAACTAGTCATAAACACACGCAAACTTGTTATTATTAAGGGTAAAAAGCTTTCACGGATTTCAGGCAAGCTCCCGGGGAATGACCTAGTCAATTACTCAAATGGTAAATGTATTGGATCGCATTAGACCAGTTTGGTGAGTACCCGGACAAGATATCAATGATCTTGTGACCTTTCACCTTTGAGAAGTACGCACAATTTCACGATTAAATCGTCCGAGGACAGCTAGTTCTAGCCAAGCTCGCCTATTGGGAACCAGTACAGTTAACACAATGATCTCCAAATCTTAATTGCCCTTATTACCTCAGAACATGCTCCGAAGACTCTTTGAAAAGCTTCGATGTGGAACCATGTAAATAGAACTTTAAATCTTACCATTTTTAGACAATATAGGTTTATGCTGCGGCCCACCTCCTGGTTTGAGACCCGGAGAGTATATATGGTACTTCGCCCGCCAACCCTCTGGTGCAATGACACACGTAAAGGATTCCCATTGATGTTCCACCTGCAGGTATAACAAACATTCTAAATAATAAAACCTTATTGATGTAATGTTTGAACAGATTATTCCTTCCGTTTTTCTGGAGCAAGTCAAGAGTCTTACGCTCATGTCTCCTCCTCATGGTCTTCATGGTATTTGTAGATGTCCATAGACGGTGCGTGGTTACTTCTTTCCGTAAAAGACAGAATGATAGAAAGAAAAATACTGAGCACAACCTAAAAGGCACGCATTTCCAAAAACGAAACGTAAACGTATTTTCTATCTTATTTCTATCTTTCATTAGACACGGGGCAAGTCATTTGCTTATTGGCCACTTCATGATTTGCCTGAAGCTTTTTCCCAACTATGTTGGGGTCGGTTTCCAGTCTACCCAGCGGCTGAATATCAGTATTACACATGTAGCGATTGCCTGTCTGACCTCCATAATCCAGTTACTGGGTAATGCGATACCCCTTGGTCAGATTTTCGGTTTCTGACGTCCCGTAACGACTGTCGATCCATGACTAATAGCCGGGATCAACAGTTTAACATGCTATTTATTTATTTTTAAATAGAACGGCCGAAGCCAATTACACTATTTAAACATATAATAAAACTATTTTGACACGTATTATTTATTTAGCACATTCATGCATTCTTCTCACAAAAATTCAAACATTCTGACAGTATCATCTTCCATTCATTTGCAAATATATCAATATCTGTGTTTGAGTTCAGGAGAGCGTTAGTAACTGCTAATGTCAGAGGAATAGGTGACTTGGAGTACGCAATAGTACGGCAAGTTGGAACAGCCAGCAAGCGGTGTTTTCTGCCACGACAGTATTGTCTTGCTATAGAGGCACCGAAGGGTCCTTGATATGTCTTGCTTGTTCACCACTTGATGACCATCAAATACCGTTTGCTAAAAGTTGTAATTGTTGCAGTAATGAAAGAAGCCTTATGGAGGACTAGCCTTTGCCCAGGTGAAGGTAGAAAATTATTCGATAGGAACGTACTACCCGGAGCAAAGTGTCCTAATCCAGGTTAGGTCTACCTGTTTGCAAAATCTGTCCAGCCGATAACTCGCGATTGATTAACATCATTTATAATATTACTAGCTTTTGCCAGCGGCTTCGCCCGCGTATCATACGTACAAACCGTCCTCTTGAATCACTCTATCTATTAAAAAAACAACATCAAAATCTGTTGCGTAGCTTTATAGATCTAAGCATACATAGGGACAGACAGAAGCAAGGGACTTTGTTTTATAATATGTAGTGATGTAGAAGACGACAGACGATCTCTTCAAGAAAATGTACTTACAGTTAATTCGACTCTTTCCAGTACAAAACATGCCGACAGAACCTTCCTACAGAATGAGGATCTAAACAGAACTTGAGCGTGACACAGCTGTATGTCTGCTATCGCCATCTTGCCTGTGTCGTTCTCCTGTTATTGGATAATCATTTTTAGTGTCTTTCATTTAAGGAACAGTTTGCAGTGTGTTCGACATTTTTATTGTGTAACAGTTTTCTAAATCTTTGTCTGTGGATGCAGTAAATGTAACTCATTATTATTGCGTTCAATAAATTGTATCCTTATGCATAATATTATAAATATCATTTTTTATGTAAAACAATCATCCTATAATGTACCCACTGCTGGGACACAGGTCTCCTCTCATTGAGAGGGAGTGGGCTATGATCTACCATGTGGATCCCGTGCGAGTTGGTAGATGTCACACATCTTGGAATTTATGTTTCAAGGCATGATAAAGGAGATATGCCGGTTTCTTCATGGTTTTCCTTCACTGTTTGAAGCGCAGTAGTGATGAAATAAATAACACAATCTTAAAGCGCCTACCTGGGTTCAAACCCGCGACATACAACTCGTAACGTATATTATAGAACATTAGATATACAACTATTGCATGTGTAATAGATGGCTACCCAAAAAAAATATTAATAATTTATGTTTAAGCACTTTATTCGAACTTGTGGGGTACCTGGTGGGACAGGGACCTGGTAGGACGGCCATCTTGGCAATTGCCCAACACGGCCGTCTTTCCAGGCCCACCGTAACAACCAGCTACGAATTTCAAACATCCATGAATGACAGCAGGGACTAACGGCTTAACGTGCTTTCAGGGGCACGAAAGAGTCTCGATAAAATTTAAGACATGAGTGGATGAAGGGGATATGTCGCATTTTCAGATGTTCGCTGTTCTATGCAAGAATGATGGTGTTATGTGCATACAAACTATTTTAAACCTTAAAAATATTAAACGGTTGGCGCCGCTAGACAGCCTTGGATAAATGTAAGGCGTTATAAAATATCCTAAAATGTTTATGCGAAACTTTGAACTCAATTTTCTCGAAATTAGAATTTTGCGACATATCCCCTTCATCCACTCATGTCTTCAAATAATAGATAGTACCCATCTACGGACCAGCCTCGGTAAGAGTAGTTTAACCTTAGTCCTGGTGCCAAAGTATGCTGCATTAATTATTCACATTGATTTATGATATTCAATCAAAGTGGAGTTAGAAGGAAGTTACCTTGAAGATTTCGAAATAAAAATTCATAGGTTCCGGTTTATCATTGCTAGATTCTACTGAGGAGTGGGTTAGTTTTTTGTCTCTTATTTCATGTTCAACGGCACTCAGGACCGAAGGACAATTTTTTTTTGTCTTTCACTCCAGCTTAGTCATGAGTGCCTGAGCTGGGATTGGTGTTGTTTTTTTTTTCTCAATTCCATTAACAAATTCATTCAAGACTGGTAGAGAGAAGGGTGAGTTAGGGAGGATGGGTGCTTGTGGGAGAATGGTTTTATTTTGGGGGGTTAATTTGGTAAGGTCACACAAGTGATACGTAAAGCTGGTGTAATGAGTAGGTAAGCAAGTTAGCTACCGACTTAAATTAATTGTTTATTCAATTAGGCTACTGTCAGAGTATGAAATGGCTATAATAAGACGGCAAATTGCTGTAGGGGAGGCAATTTGCTTTGCAATTACCAAAAGATAATTTACCAAAATAATTAGCCTATAATGTTAAAACTGCTAGGACTCAGCCCTCCGCTTATTTTTAAATGTTATTTCACCGTTTTCAAAGCAATGGTGATAAAATAATTTACTCGCAGCCTTTGCCTGCATAGATTCTAACCTATGACCTACTACTCGTAAGTCGCAGCCATTTCCATTGGGCCACTACTGTTAAAAGAGTATCTGGAAGCATCTGTATGAAAATTTCCGAGAAACGAGTTGAATGACTTGCAGTTGGAGAGGCCTATGTTCAATTTTGTTCTGCTGTTGCTGATGAAGATAATGATGAACTTATTAACCTTACCTCATAAATAGTAACTTCAGCACCCCATCTAGCTAGCGCCAGCTCTTCAGCCCTGATCCAACCGTGGAGATACTGACGCACAGACCTTGGCAACGGTTGGGTCTGATCATCAACCCACAGGCCTGATGCTGTGGCTCCAACCTTCGGCGATTGGGTACTGGCGCCAGAACGCTGCCCTGACTCCTTCGTCGTTGATTTTACGGCCACTGCATGTGATAATGTTCTGAAGGCTGCTGTACTCTTGATTTGCAAAGAAAGAAAGATAAAACAATTAGCCAAACTACGACAAAAATGCCAACTAAAAAGGTATAAACATGACATCACAGACGGACACATTAAAAACATAACACTTGTCTTTGTTGTCGCGCAGCGGGGTAAAATAACATTAAAATACCAAATATTTAAGCATATATTTCGCACAAGGTTTCGGAATTATGAACGAATTAAAAGGCCTGTTAGAATCATAACCTTTCTTTTGCTTTTCCGTAGTCGGGTTATACACAGGATGGCAGGGACATTCGTACTCAGCCAGCTACTATGGTTAATTCTGAACCCCCTTAAATTTCTATGCTGGAGGGTCGAGCTTCATGTTTTGTATTCATGGTTACAGTATATACAAACCACATGTGAGTGGAAATGCCGGGTGGACATACAATTACCTTATTGTTGAAATTCTTCAAAAAATCGAGTGCGTAGTAATCGCAACCGGCGTGCGTGTATAACCAGATATACGAACGTATAGGTGGTAGAAGGAAGGTCGTAGGAGCGCTGTGTAGTTTTTTCATACCCCATGGGAAGAACATTTGAGTTTATGTACGCATATCTGTATAAAATGTATGTGTCATCGGGACACAATCGCTGATTGAAAAAATACTCCTAAACAGAATGAATTTTTAAAAACCTTCCGAAACGCTCACATTTGTTATAAAAGAAACTCTTGTGCAAAATTTCATGTTCCTAGACCTGAAACCCAGCAGCGAATGAATGAATTTAAGATTTTTGATGAGAAAACAAGCGTATGCCTAATGGGATATCCCATCGGCAAAAAGTAGGAACTCCCATACAAACTTTCATATTCTATTTAACACCGATAGGGGATGAATTTTCAAACCCCTTCTTTAATGCTCAATTTCTGCGTAAAAGTATTGCATAGAATTTTGTGTTTTGTTTGTTTGCGTTACCTATCTATTTTCTGTCACTAAATGAATTAATTTAAGATTTCCTTCAAGCCTTACTTGTATAGACAGGTTGTAAGTGACAGTCCTAAACAAAGTGAGAGCGTGCATTCAGCTCCTTATTTTGAAACTGAAACCAGTTTTTTTTTTCAATTTTTTTAACTCGTTTTTTTGTCGACACTTTTCCATAAATATTTCAAAGAAAAGTTACAAACTTTGTACTTAACACTTCACTTATGTAAATAAAATAGCAAAAAGCTAACAGCCATCAATGGATGATGGAATACTCTTTAACGAAAGACGCGCAAAATCAGCTGTTCACTTTCTGCCTAGTGGCCGAAGGTTCACTACGCTGCCACTCGTTTCGTGCATTTTGCTACGGTTAAGATGCATTGCTCATTAGGTAGTAAAACAATCAGGTTCATTACATTCCTATAAAGTTACTAAAGTTCATGTACCGATCATCTTAGTATTATATACTGAATTCACCTCATCAGTATTTTTGAGCTGTTTCTTACACCCAGTACACTATATTGGTGGATATAAAGATTCAAATCTGTGAATAGATAGATAAAATATAGCAGTACCAGACCCCAGCCATCTAATTGTAACTCATTGTCGCGGAACTCTCTGAAGGGACACTCCCAAGGATCCTTAATGTGAAAATCAGCCGATTTTGCACCTGATACGAGTTTTGGAGCCATTTCGGTTTAGTTTTATTTGAAAATTGTATTATCACGATAATGTAGTATTAAAGTGTCAGTCTGACGCAGGTTGACATCGTGTTATGTTTATTTTTTATTGCTCTCTGTTAATATATTCAGCTGACTATCGCAATAAGGAGGCGTGTCATACTACTACTGAGCCGAAGTCTGAATAACATAACATAATATCACACCTTGTTTCCCCGAAGGGTTTGGGCAGAGATGTATCTATTCTTTGATTGTATACCTGTCTAGATGACACATTGGCCGTACCGAACGGCTCAAAAAAAGTCTACCAAATTTGGTAGACTCGCTTCACACCGACGTCAGTGGCATTTGAATCACTTAGGGGTAATGTGCTCACGAAAAATTATTAATTACGCTGGTTTGTGCTGTCAAATTATGTCGCATTTATGTGGGAAAGCTATATAATAATACCGAGATCAGTTTTCATCGCTAAGTTTTGTTATTTAACAACATTTATTTAAAGAAAACACGAATTTTTAATTCGATACTTCGTAGGTTACTTTGATTAGCCGATGTTGCCAGTTTATTACTAGGGAGATTTGGCGAAAATATGGGAAACATATTACAAATATCATTAAAACTTATGAGTGTCATTCCGTGACCGAAATTCGATCAGGAGAATAATAAATTATTATTATTTAAAAACTGACGGTATTTATTTGATCTGAAAATCAGAAATTACGCACATGAAATAAATGAAATCCATGACGTCATGCACTAAATAGTATTGTTGTTAGTTCTTTCTAATATTTTGGTTTTAGATTTCCTACAGATTCCGTACAAGCAAATTGCTGAAGACATATTATATTAATTAAATAAAACACTAATCTAAAAAATGATTATTTTATTTAACCTAATTTGTTTAACATTGATCTTATTAAATGATGGAAGAAAGGTAAGTTAATAATTTGGAGCTGGCATCTCTAAACACGCACACTTTGACAGTTTGATTACTATAAGTACGCGAGCGCTACTCACACATAATCGCGAAACTGGGGACAGTTTTTGTGCATCGTTTGTTTGCGTTACTCTATCTAGACAGGTATATAATCAAAGTATCTATTGTACACCCATATTTCGCCTGTTGTGTTTAAGTCCCATATGTAACAGGGGTCGCCCCCTGTTACATATGGGACCTCGCCTATTGCCATCAACCGGGCACAGATCCAGATTCCGGGCTACTACTGACAAATTCCAGATGGAAAAACCCAATAACACTGTGCCCGACCTGGGAATCGAACCCAGGAGCTCAAGCTCAGCAGAAGCGCTTGCCACCACTAGACCAACGAGGCAGTCTGGATATTTTTCTAAAATTACACTTTAAGTAAAAACCTTTTTAGACACGAGGTTTCCTTTCAAAATTATGTTTTTGTTTATTATACTCGTGGTCCCAAAATACTACTAAAAATATTTATTTTATTAATAGGTGGAATCTGGGACCGCGGTCCCGTCCCGAAAGCCCCACGACCCTTATCTACATCGACAAGAATTCATTTATTTGCCCACAGTCTTTGTTTTTAATATTGTATCAATCAGTAACCACAAAACTTGAGTAATATACTTTGGGTTCTTAGTAGTAGTAACTCCGTTGGTCTTGTGACGCTGAGCGTGTGGTCCTGGGTTCGATTCCCGAGTTGGGAAAAGTATTATTGGGTTTTTTAATTAGGGATTTCTTACGAACAGCCCGCAGTTTCGAAGTTGGTGATGTGATAACCCGTGCCTCTAAAAGCACGTTTAGCCGCTGGTCCTGCGCCTGATCTCTCTCCGGATTGTCGTCCCATCGGCCTATGCGAGTGAGGGAAGAGTAAGTGCCCCTGTGTCTGCACACAGACTTGTGCACTATAATATGTCCAGCACCGAAAGGTAGACTTCGTTGAGATTGGCCGACATAGCCGAAATACTGTCTGGAGTATAATAGTAGTAGCAACTCATTATACACACACTAAGTTTAGTAGAACGTTCATTGTAGGCAATCCAATGAATTCTTGTCGATATAATTATCTTATTGAAGACTAGCTTTTCCCCGCGGCTTCACCCGCGTAGATGTCAGAAATCAACGCAGGTATTTCTCTAAAATAAAAGATTTTTTCTAAAATAAAAGTAGCCTAAGTTACACTTTATTATATCAGCTACCTGTTAATAAAAGTCCAGTCAAAATCGGTCCAGTCAGTTCAGAGATTAGCCGGAACAAACAGACAAACAGACAAAAATTGTAAAAAAAATTGTTTTGGTATATGTACCTTGTATAGGTACATCCATATACACTTAACAAAAAGTGGTTATCTTAATATTACAAACAGACACTCCAATTTTATTTATTTGTGTAGATGTATAGATTGTATAGATGACTGTAACCTATTTCTTGTGGGAATACACGTGCGATGTGATGTTAAGCATCAATAATTAATTAATCCCCTTGACAAACGTTGCATTAGGTTTGTGGCTACGTAATAACAGCCACACGGTTTGATCGATTAGGTAAAGCTACGCTTACCTCGGTTGGTCTGTGGTTGGGTGACCAAATTCACATGCCAAGACCCTTTCGTGAGTCGGACAGCTATTTAAGCATTAGGTCCCGGCTGGCATTTATAGATCATTGACAGTCGTTACGGGACATCAGAAACCTGAAAGTTCAACAAAGAGTTTTACCCGCTATATGTAAAATACTAATATGCAGCTGCACCTGGCTAGACAGGAAGTCGACCAAAACGTAGTTGGGAAAAGGCTAGACAAATGTTGCTTGGAACACAGCAATGAGAAACATCGTGTGTCATGTCCTAAAATCAATAATTCGAAGACATTTGTGATATCCATCAACTGACGGTAGATTAGGGTCCTCTCCCTGTCACAGAGAAGAGGCCCAAGAGGCCTGAGTTCCAGTTGTGTCAAAATTATAGACTCGAGTATGCTATTATGCTCCTGCATAAAACCAAAAACAACAATGATAAAATAATCCAAGAAAATAATCAAAACTCACTGCTCGAAGACGTAATTAATATGTTGGTAAAATAAGACGACTGTAATACCGATTTGATCTGACATTCTTGCGCTCGGACAGCCAAACAAGGTCGCGCACACAAAAAGTCTAGTCACGGACAAACTTACAAAGACTTTGAATGTATGTGTTGCATTGTCAGCGGCTTTTAGGGTTCCTTATGCAAAGGGTGCCAACAGAACATCATTACTAAGCCTCCGCTGTCCGTCCGTTGGGACTTCTGTCTGTCAATGGGCTATATGTCATGAACCGTAAGAAGTTGATGGTTAATATCAGAGTGTGTATTTCTGTTGCTACTATAATAAATATAATAGAAAATAAATGTAATCATTTTTTTATTGATCTTAATTAAAAGAGCCCAGGTCAGTTTTTACGAAAGGGTGGCCCTTGGTAGTACTGGACAGAGAGACGTCACAAAAGAGTAGGGAGGCAATCGCCCAGAAGTGGGACAATATGAATGACAAATGAAAAATTAAAAAAAATATTAAAAAAACTGAAGGACACCCAGTTTTTTACTTTATTTAACGTACAAGAAACATTTTTGGAGGTGGACCGTGTGTTATGAACTGTAAAAAGCTAGATTAGACAGTAGACATTTTCTAAGAACAAAAATTCTCAAACCGCAAAAAATGAAGACGTTTTCTGCATGCAAAAAGTTACTAAAAATTCAAGGCAACTTTATGTGCAAGAAACGTGTTGTTTTCAGCGGTTTTTGCATTGTGGTACGGAACCCTCTGTGTGGTGTTCCGACTCGCACATAGCCAGTTTTACTCGTAGATTTTAAGTTCCTTATGATTGCTATTAATCTTTTTAATAAGCTAACTGTCGCATCTCATGTTGACAAAAAACACAATAATAGTTTTGGTGACTCAGATTTGGTGAATAATAGTTTTGGTCATCAATCCATCGAAATTAAATTGCAGAATAAGACAATTTCATGACGTCACGTTTGTACCTAGTCCCTAGCCGTAAGATGTACTGCTGGACATAGGGATCACCCTAGCAGCACCACACCGGCTGTGTGTTTCTAGCACCCAGCGGGTTCCTGTGGCCTTCACCAGGTCATTGGGCTAACTTGTGGGAGGCCTTCCGACGCTGCATCTTCTAGTACACGGTGGCCACTCAAGAACCTTTTGGACCTATCAGCCATCTATTTGCGAGCAATGTGCCTACGCGGTGTATACGTGTGTAATAGTTATTGCACCCACATGTCACTAGGATTGTGATTATGAATTGATGTTGGGAATATAGATATTTAGAGCCTATTATCACTAACCTGTCAAAAACCATAACAACAGTCCAGGCAGTTACTGTAAAATTCTTAATCAAAAAGTTCAATATTTCATTGTTGTGCCTAAAATAATGACTATTGCTTTTCCATTACATGTTGCCTTTTTCTCGTATTTTTTTTATTCCCCTTTTTTTCCCATACAAGGGGACTTTCCACAGACAAGGTTGGGAGGAGAAAATTAGTATTAAAATATTTTAATACATATAAACCTACATGAGCAGTTCCATTTTGTCGTTTTTTATAGAGAAGAGCCAGCAAGGAACTCCACGGTTACTCTTTTTTTTTAATAATTTTCTTTTGTTTAACACGCATTTATTAGCTACATTTACAATGTTTTTAAATTACAGTGCTCATAGGTATGGCCGGGGACTTGACGGGCCCAATGCTCAACTTTCCCGGCCTTTAATTCCCTGATACTACGCCTCACGCTGGGAAGCGAGGGTCCTGCCTTCTCAGTTGAATGCAATGAGCCCCTGGAACCCGGAAATCTCGCGTCCTTCTTAGACGGTGTGCGAAATATAGTGGTGCTTGATGTGAAGGTGGTGCTCATGTCAACAGACCAACCATAGGATACAGGCGATACTTTTGTGTCCCTATTGAGGACAAGTAACAAATGAAACAAAAGGAAGATAATTATGATAATTGCCGACCCTCAAAAGCAGATCTTGAGTAATTTTGAGAGGCTTGTGACTTGAGCAAGTTCGATTGGATTGCGATTGGTCCGTGGATGGGTGACGGTACGAATACCAAGAATCCTCTTTGCCCCGGAAAGCACGTTAGCCCAGTGGCAGACGTTACGGGTCCTTGGAAGCCCGAAAGCCTAACAGCCGGGCTTACCAATATGTATCGTATTACCCAGTGATTGGGTTGTGGAGGTCGTCGTGTGAAGATAGGCAGTCTCTCCTAATAAAATACTGGTATTTAGATGCATCTAACTGGACTATAAGCCGACCCCAACATAGTTAGGAAATGGCTAGACAGATTGAGTAACTGCAACTTTTTCGGATGTTAATGGTTCTGGAAATGATTGTCAACATCAAATAACTATTTGAAGGTCTAATTAAAAACCGACCAAGTGCGAGTCGGACTCGCGCACGAAGGGTTCCGTATCATTATCGGCAAAAAAATACGTTTGTTGTATGGGAGCCCCCTTAAATATTTGTTTTATTTTAATTTAAATATATATTTTAGAAGTGAATATATAACTAAATATCCTGTGAATATTTCAAGCTTCTAACTATTGCAGTTATCAATATCCAACAAAAACGAGCAAAGAATCACGTTTGTTGTATGGGCCCCTTAATTTTTTTTTTTGGTATTTTTGTTATTACGGCAAGAGAAATACATCATCTGTGAAAATTTCAACTCAGGTTCATGAGATACAGCCTGGTGACAGACGGACGGACGGACGGACAGCGGAGTCTTAGTCATAGGATCCCGTTTTACCCTTTGAGTACGGAACCTTAAAAACCATGCAATGATATTTGACCACGGATACCAATGCTGTATCGTAGGCGGATATGGGTCGGCATTTAGTGCAGGAAATGAGCCAATACGCTAAGAGTACCGGTTCGCCGTGAAAGCCTTCGCCGTGGCGTGGGTAATACCGGCTGCGATCAAATGGATAACTAGTCTGTTTTATGTGGGAAAATATTGAGATACGTTGGTTGCTTTCTTTGTTGGGGTAAGCAGAGGTATTGAGAATAGTGAGATACTGATAACAACGCTTTTTTTTGCCTCCAGAATTGGTATGACCATTGTCAGCATCACCATCATTTCAGCCGAAAGACGTCCACTGCTGGACATATGCCTCCCCCAAGCACCAACACTTCGACCGGTTTTGTGCTTCCCGCATCCAGCGGATTCTTGCGGCCTACACAAGGTCATCGGTCCACCTTGTGCGGCCTTCTAACTCTACGTCTACCGGTACGCAGTCGCCACTCCAGACCGGCCAACACGGGATGTGTTGGCCGGTCGAATGAGCATTGTAATCTATAAATATTATAAAGTCACTGTTTTCGTCTGTCTTACATCGCTTACTTCTTCTACCAACCACGCAATTCATTTTGATCGAGGACGAAATTTCGCAAATTTTTTTGACGACTAGTGTCATTTATATTTTAATGTAGTATTTTGATGTAAAAGTACCTTTATGTGCCTATTTGAAATAAAGGCTTTGAATTTGACTTTGATACGGTGCTAACTATCATTTAGAGAATTTCATCCGGAAGGTTTACAGGGTCCATTCATATTATAGTAGAGAAAAGTCGATATTTGCAAGATTTAACTACCTCCGTCACATACACTGTAAAGGTGTAGCATGTATGTGCGAAGCTTGGTGGGATCGCTAGTTTTAAATGCCAACATTTATGTCTGAAAATTGACTTCCAAATGACTGCTTCGATATACTATCATAACCAATGAAATCAGCACTGAAGAATTGAAAGAGTAGGTAAAGCATTACTGATCCAAGGATAACTCAAAATAAACCTTAGGGTAAAACCGGGATAGATGCCGCGCTGGGATAGATGCCTCGTTTCTAAAAACTCAACTACCAGAGAACGAAACAGCAAATTCGTTGTTTACATACGCGCCACATGCACCCCCCACCTCAGTGACGCGCGAGTTGTTGTGCTAGACGGACGTTTCTCGCTTGTGTGTCGAATTACATTCGCAGCGGACGCGACGAACGCTTCAAAATTTCAAACGTAAGTATTCACTATTCCATATCTTTATAAACAGTTAAATGATTACATTTTATTTGAATGGTTTTAATACATTGGTTCTTTAAGAATACATTTAAGAGTCAATCACTGATGTTTGCATTTATTTTATATAAAAAATAATGAGAGGCATCTATCCCTAGTGAAAAGGATAGTTGGCCCGAGTTTACAAGGGATAGTTGACTTTAGGGGCATCTATCCCTCTATACTGCAAGAGCCTTATCAAAGTATTTAAAAGTCATAGTCGTGAATATTTTGGTATTTCCTAATAGTAGAATATTAAAAAAACACCAAAAAAAATGTATCCAACTTTAATTTCATAATTCGAATGTAAAGAAATGAGTGTAGATACTGTGTTTTATTTATACTTACTTTGCTTATTGTAGGTGAGCCATGCCAAGGAAATACAAAAGAAAGGAGGGCGTACGAGCTCGAGTAGTTTCTTGGACAACAGAGCAGTTACAGTCAGCTTTTCATGAATTGGATAAAAAAGAATTGGGGATCAATGAAATATCCAGACAATTTGGGATTCCATCCAGAACATTGCGAAGGCGTTACGCTATTAAAAACCAAACTAAGTTGACTTTGGGAAAACATCCTGTCCTGGGTTTTGAACACGAAAAAAGGTTGGTAGCGCACATTTTGAAGCTTAGCGACGCGGGATTTCCCCCAGATAGACGATCTATACGTACGTTAGCATACCAATTTGCCGAAAAGCTACAGATTCAACACAATTTTGATAATGAAAACCAGATAGCTGGGAATGAATGGTTCAAAAGTTTTATTGAGCGAAATCCAGAGTTGTCTATTAGGCAAGCAGAAGGTTTATCTGTCGCTAGGGCTAAAGGTCTTAGCAGAGAAGAAGTGAATAATTTTCATGAACTTCTGACAAAAGTCCTGGCCGATAATGATCTCTTGGATAAGCCTGAAAGGATTTATAATATGGACGAATCAGGAGTTCAGCTTAACAATAAGCCTGGCAAAGTTGTTGCAAAGAAAGGTGCAAAAGTAGTAAATTCAGTTACATCTGCGGAGAAAGGTGAAACAATGACTATCGTAGCCTGTTGCAATGCCATTGGTAATTTTCTCCCACCAGTAGTAATAATTAAAGGTGTAAATAAGAAACCAGAATTCGAGAACGGTCTACCACTGGGCTCAAAAGTGTACATGAACAAAAAGTCGGCATACATAAATACCGATCTTTTCTATAAGTGGCTTACGGAACACTTCATAGCTTTGAAACCGCAAGGTAAGGTTCTGCTTATTTTAGACGGGCACTCATCTCATTCATCCGCACCAGACATGCTGCAAGTTGCTTCTGATAACGATATTATTTTGTTATGTTTACCCAGCCACACTACCTCAGCTTTACAACCATTAGACGTAGCGGTGTTTGGGCCATTTAAAACATACTTTAATCATGAGACTAATCAGTTTATGCGCGCAAATCCAAATAAAAAGATAAGCCGTTATAATGCTGGAACCCTTATACGCAACGCATGGATACGCGCTACTACACCTGCAAATGCTCTTGCTGGCTTTCGAAGAAGTGGGATTTATCCACTAAATCCTAATGCTTTGCCCGATTATGTTTTCACTATATCTGATATTGCACATCGCAGTGACAATGATCCTGATCAACCCTGTGTGCTACATCAAACTACAACAGCGCTTCTTCAAACATCTTCTTTAAACGAAAATGCAGAACCTTGTGAGCATGTTGAAGTTGAACACAGAACACAAACAACTATACCTCCGATTTCTTCAATTGATTGTCCAACTACATTTGAAAACGAATATTTGTATGTCGCAGACCTGAATATAACACCACCCAATATGCCATCAACTTCATTCAACCGAAACTCACCTAGCCTTTTGATCGACCCTCAGATTTTAGAAGATACGATTATTGATATTGTTGATATAGGTGATGATTCACTAATACGGATTCTAAATAACGAAGAAAAAGAAACACCTTCTAAATTTTTAGTCGAAGCATCACCAATACCACAAATTCCTCTTACTTTAGCAAGGAGAGCTAAACAATCGGCAGATATTCTCAATTCTAGAGAAAAAATAAAAGAAAAAAGGGATATTGCTGACAGGAAAAAGAAACAAATAGAATCTAAGATAAACAAGACTGAAGCTACCAAAAAAAGACGAACAATAAAAAAAGCAAATAAAAAAGCCAAAGAACAAATACAAAAAAATAAAAATAAGAAAGGAAAACCAAAGAAAAACTATGACTCAAGTGAAGAAACAGATGGTGACGTGACTGATTGCAGTCATAAAGAAAATGATTATTATTTAAAAGTAAACAAGGATCGTGGATTACGTAAAAGACTAGCTATTTATAGCTCAAACAGTGAAAATGAAGATCACCTCTCACCTAATGCCGAAAAAGGTAAAAAAACCATAGGACTACCCGTGAAAAAAACTAAAAAAAAAAAATTAGAAGAGACTAATGCTATAGATGAAAATGTTTGCGTAGAATGCTTCGATACCTATAATAACACGAAGTCTAAATCTGATTGGATCCAGTGTATTATGTGTCAGAAGTGGCTGCACGAAACATGCACACTTTTTAAGAACTATTGCTCAAGATGTGGAAAACTTAAAATGTCCGGTTCCACTTAATGAAGGATAGTTCCTTACGAATAGGTATGTTGATTTTTTTGAATGTTTAAATAATTACTAAGGTTAAACGAAATTATTAATTTTTATTTTGTTAGAGATTCATATGAATGTTGATTTTTTTTTAATGTTAAATAATTATTTCTACGTTAAAACGGGAATGTTTCGTTTGAGATGATTCTATATGATAGTTTTAATATGTTATCGCTTAAACAGTTTTTTTGTATTTTTTGTTAAAGACATGCATAAATATAATTATGGTTAAGCATTTTATATTACCTACACATGAAGATAATAAATAAATATTACATTGTGATTACGTATTCTTGTTGATTATTTAAAAAGGCATCTATCCCGCATCACAGGCATCTATCCTCCTAAGTGATTTCATAGTGGGGCATCTATCCATATAGGTAGGCACCTATCCCCAAAAAATGTGTTTCGCAAGAATTACATTTTTGCAAAACCAGTAATGGTTAGGTAAATAAATACAGTTTCTAAAGCTTTATGAATGATTAAACTAACTATATTACAGGGTCAATCTAAGCAAATATGTTTGGTATTCAAATAATGAAACAGTTTCGAAAAGTGGGGCATCTATCCCGGTTTTACCCTATAGCCTTTATTTAACCTTACTTTATTTAATCCTTAAAATATTGAAATAATATAAAACTCACGGTTCTTAAATAATAATCTTATACCTTTAAACGAGCAATTCTTGTATATATGTATATATATATATATAATCTGAATCTCGGAAACGGCTCCAACGATTTTCATGAAATTTAGTATACAGGAGGTTTCGGGGGCGATAAATCGATCTAGCTAGGATTCATTTTTATAAAATGTCATTTTATTCGTGTTTTCAATGATCGACTTTATCGATAATCAACTTGAACATAAACTTTTTATTTTAAACACAATTTACCAAAAAATACCGAGCAAACCTCGGTCATCCAGATATTATTATTTATACTGGGTCAAATTCAATTAGCTGGCAATAATTTATCCACGTTTTGGGTATCGACATCTTAAACTAATGGAACAAAAAGAAAAAATAAAAGCTAAAGCACTAGGAAGTGTCGAAGGGCGGGCGTTTTGGGGGACTGTCTTATGTAACTTTGACGTTCAAAAAGTGCTGACTCTCAGCCTAGTTTGAATAAATGACTTTTGATTTTGATTTTGAATAAATATCCATACTTCGATGGGCGAAGGTCAATGCTGTTTGTGTTTTTGTAATTTATATAATAGGAATATAGATAATTTTTACAAATTTCCAAAAACCATAACATAACAGTCATTTGTTTGCCTTAATGTATATATGTGTCAGTTTTATTTAAAGTTTTGAACAGAGGCTTAAAGGTTTTGACTGTGTATAAATAAAAAAAGAATGTCATCAAAAATTCATCCGCATCGTTGTCAGCTGGAAAAGTGCTCAAAAGGCTGGCAGATTTGCCATATTTTATGGCAATGCTGATTCTTTGGCCAAAAAATAGGCCCTCGGGACACAAGAACAGTCGACCAACCTTCGGCAATGTCTCGGAAAACTAAGTGGGCACTCGGGTTCCATTGTCCTAGAGTTTAAACACCAAAATGCATATATTTCAATGAAACTATTGACAGGTACTTCTGAATTATCAGAGGATTCGGTCATTCACGATGATGAATTGATGATTATGTCCATAAATTTTGTTCTCAAGACTAATCCATAATAATATTATAAATGGGAAAGTGTGTGTGTCAGTTTGTCCGTCTTTTACGGCAAAACGGAGCGACGAATTGACGTGATTTTTTAAGTGGACATAGTTGCATCCCTTCAACTATGTCCACTTAAAAAATCACGACAAAGACGGACAAACAGACACACACACTTTCCCATTTATAATATTAGTGTGAGTTAGAGTGACATAGGCTACTTTTTTCTTTTTTGGGTGGCTGGTGTAAACTTAGAAAAGCCGTGCTTTTCCCATGGACAATTGCATGTAGCATGTTCGCGTGTGTCTAATGCCCAGAAACTTTACATTTTATCCCCAAATGGAAAGACATATAACATCGTCTACAGTAGCGTATTACAATGTTTACACTAATTGGAGGACTATCTGCGAATTTTCAGGAAATACGATCTCATACATGCTACATGCAGCAGTGAGCAGTGTTGGCAAAGTAGTAACGACCGCAACTTACGAGTAGGTTGTCTGTAGGTCGTACATTTGAACCTGTACAGGCGCTTTTATTTTTTCACTACTCTTTTCAAAGCGGAGAGGAAAACATTGTGAGGAAACCAGCATGTCCTAGAACCAAAAAATCGAAGTCTTGTGACCTCTACCAACCCATACTATGCTCACGTTGTAGATTACGACCAACTCTTACTCAACGAGAGGAAGCCTGTGTCCCAGCAGTGGGCACATTATAGGCTGATTTTGACTTGGTAGATATGACGTGTTGTACGGCTTACATTTAAGACTCATAAAAATCTACATAGTAAACAAGTTTGTTAAAGAACAAGAATCAGGAAGGAAATACACCTGTTTTAAAGGTCAGTTGTTACCTACATGAATCACTGGCGAACGTACTTTCACTCAGATTTCGATGAAATAACACTATAGTTATGATTGGTGCTCATTTTTTTTCGTGAATCACACGATATTTTCACTATAAAGACAGTCTTCATTGTTTACTTATTTCTGTGACTCACAAATCATTTTTTTTTAACCGACGAAAAAACACGGTGGAGGTTCTCAATTCGACGCGTATATATTTTTTTTTGCACAACTTGTTACATAGTAGTCCGATTGTGATAATTCTTTTTTTATTGGAAAGGGTATACTCCGAAGGTGGTCCCATATAAATTTCGAAAACAAAATCGAACCCTGAGGGTCGGAAAACAGGGTATGATTGATTGTTCACTCACTGATTGTAATGTATAACCACGCATAACTTTATACAGATTAGTCCGATTTTGATAATTCTTTTTTATTGGATAGGGTATACCTTGCCAAGTATTTTTAGTATGTTAACCCTTTATAAGGCAGAGAAAACTAGACATGGTATAGTGATTCTTTAATAAAAATTCTTAGTATGTTAATAATGACATTTTTAAGTATTTTTTCAAATTGGGAATTTGATGGGATATTTGCGGCAATGAATATGTTATCATCAATGAAAAATAAAATCGTTTTCAACAATACAGTTGAAAAAAAACATAATTTTATTGGTGGCATGTATACTGCCTCTACCTTAAAAAGGGGTTAAGGCCACAAAAAAATATAAAATAAATTTTTTAACAAAAAATTAAACCGCCGAAAAAACTGAAAAATAATAAACTTTAAAATTTTGAGTCGGCGCTGAAAAATCAATGAACAAAGATCACTCAAAGCGCCGACTCATAATTTTAAGGTTTATTATTTTTTGCTTTTCAGTTTTTTCGGTGGTTAAATTTTTTGTTAAAAAGATTTTTTGTGGGTTAAATCATCAAATGAAGTCTCCCGCTCTGGGTAGAGCCGAACGGCGTGTCAGACTTTTACTGACTAAAGCGTACCCGTGTTCCTTCAGTTGCCTATGCCAGGGCCACGGTAACTCTTGATTTGAATTCGAAATCCTAAAGATGGCAGATTTTAGTTTTGACGACCATTTTTTTGCTCCTCTAGATCGAAACGGATGTTTAGTGAATTTATTGAAACACGTGTTTTCCACGCTTTTAATAACTTGAATTCAATTAAAGACAGACTTACTACAAAAGCAGGTTTATAAGAATTATGGATTTCTTGTAGAGAAGCACCTATAATTTTAATTTTTTGCCTAAAAATTAAATCAAAATTTTAGCTAATAGGTACACATTTTTGTTCTTCGTTAAGTTTCAAATGACCTTCCCAATTAGACTGAGAAAATGGTTTTGTTCTTTTTTCATCGTTAACGATTTTATTTTTTCAGTTAGACTTTAAAGGCTTCTTCAGACTGGCGCGACGCGATTCTTTTAGATCAATTTCTATAAAGTTTACATAGAAATTGTTCTACGAGTGCCGCGTCACACTGTCGCCTCGCGCCTGTTTGTGGGAGCCTTAATGCTGTGGCCTTTGGTCTGTTGTGGTGGTGTCTCGTGACTTTGGTGTGGTGCGCTGTGTGAGTCAAATACAACATAACATTAGCCACATGAGGGTAGGCAAAGGTTCGAAAGATATACCGTGGCCCTGGCACATGGGCAACTGAAGGAACATGCGTGGGTTTTAGTCAGTAAAAGTCTGACACGCCCTTCCGCTCCACCCAGAGCGTGAGACGTCATTTAATGATTTACCACCCACAAAAAAAAGGGTAAACAGAAGTGTTCGGGATACAGTTGTGTATGGGTAGTCAAAATACTAATTCCTAAATTGGTTTCCATGCATAACTGCGCAAGGTCAATAAATCCACAAGACACACACACATAAATATGTATATTCTTGAAAGCTTACATTAAAAAGAAAACCCGATCCATAGTCAACTGCCACGCAGCTCTAGTTACTCGGATTTACGCGTTGTTCAAAAATAGATCCTGCAAAGATAGATTGATGATTGATAGTTGCATACCCAATTTGTGGGCAACGTGGTTTTTGCTGCCCAGCTCCCTGGTGTATGTCGATGATGGATAGTAGGATGACGTGTTGACGCGATATAGAGGCGTCATGTCAATGTCATAAATAGCAGGTTATTTTGGACCAACATTGAGTTTTTCATATAGAATTTTAGTGAAACCATAAAATCTAATAAATAAAATCAATGTATGTTTATTCGCATTTTATGTGCTGCCATACCATTAATCCGATTGCGATAAAACGTTGCCATTTTATTGCTTGAACTAGCACTGATGTAATAAGTAGACATTAAAAAAAACACGTGGATGAAACCGCAGGCTTAAGCTATTGATTTTATTGAATTAATATTAAATAAATTATTTCTCCTTTGATTTGCATTATAATATTTTTAGAATTAGTGGGTACTCTTCGAATTTCGTGACTTTTAATACTAGGTGTTGAATAATCCGACTCGAAGGACCATAGACAGCCCTCGGCTTTATGCAATTACTGTATTATAGTAATGTTCACAAAAAAAAACAAAACTTCAGAAGCGATTTCTCGCTAAGACAGCATATTTTCATCAAAATTAAGGTCTAATCATATATTGGATGAGAGTATCGTTAACTATATTCCTTATATTTATGATTTTTGCTCACTCAACTCACAATTGGCTTTATACATTACCAATTAACTAGTATGCATTTTTGGTTACTGACAAAACAATAATAATAAAACATAAAAAAATCTACAATACATTGCTCCACAAACCTCCAATTACATCTATTATAATCTATCAGCCTTCATCGAAATCTTTTTACCTATATGTCGTTAACAGCTCAAGGTGAACTGGCATTCGAGTTGTAAATGTCGACTGCATTCATCGTTATGATTTAAATCACTTGATATACAAAGGTGCATCTGGTGGCCGACGCAGACGAGTGGTAGATTATGTTTGAGGAGTGGAAGGTTTAGGTGATAGTTTTTGGACTATGGCACTAGTTTATCATCTGAAATCTCTGTGAAACTTGAACTTTCTGAAAACTGCAGCAGTAGAGCGAGTAATAATTTGGTAAAAATTGTATAATTTGAAAAAATCCCGCTCAAACATTCACCTTCGAAAGCAATAAAAAATATACATATTGGTTTAAGTTCAATATGAAGTATTCGGTAATGCTTTGATCAAATGATCATCATGTCGAAATGGCTGAACCAATTTTGCTAAAACATATCTAAGAGCAACCGGTAGAACGCCTGCTTTAAAAAAAATTGGCACCCTAATCGATACACCCATTTAATAGCTACGGTGCACCAGACAGACCGACACACATAGCGGTCAAACCAATACCCCTCTTTTTGCGTCGCGGGTTAAAAATAGGAACGTTCACTCCAAGTTTCACCCATTCAAATAATAGTTTTCCTGCTCTTAGCCCAAGTACCCACAGACGTTATAAAACCGGGGCGGGATTTTTTCACGTTCTTGTGTCTCAAAGCAGTGCTTCGCGCTGCGTACAGACGTGGGAAGCGCCTTCGTTTTATTAACCGACTTCAAAAAGGAGGAGGTTATCAATTGGAATGTTAATATTTTTTTTGTTTCTTTTTTTTATGTATGTTCGGCCATAACTCCATCATATATAAACAGATTTGCAAAATTCTTTTTTTGTTCGAAAGGAGTTTATTCTGAAATGGTTCCATATAAATTTCATATAGATCTGATGATGACTTCTGGAGACAGACACCGGAACTCTTTAAAAACTGACAGCAAATCAACCGCGATTTCTGCTATCGCATAAATATGCATTGTTTGTTTGGAATTAGTACGGCGTAGATAGGTACCATAACTAAAAATTTTAAAATAAAAACTTTTTTACAAAAAAAAAAAAAAACAACCGCCTTCCTTAAAAACACTACAAAGTGAAAAATAACTTTAATTTCGGAAGTCGGTGGCAAATCCTTAAATACAAATCCTAAGACACCGACTTCCGAAATTAAAGTTATTTTTCACTTTGTAGTGTTTTTAAGGAAGTCGGTTGTTTTTTTTTTGTAAAATAGTTTTACAAAGTAAGGAAGATATAATTATATTCTGAGAAATCTGCCAATAGAGTCATTGTCCACTTTCCACAAATACAATCTTCCAACAACTTATTTACTCTATTACTTCCAAATCTGTCTTCTAACATCTTCCTCAAACTTAACCTGATTTTAATACACAAGAGACAAAAGCGTTGGATTTTAATAAAAAATATCTGTTTATCACGATGATTATGTTAAACAAATCACTATTATTTTCAATCTTCAAAGCAACTAATCTCGATTGAAAGGAATATCGCAAAATGATCTTGTTTGTGACACAGTTTCGTCGTATTAACATAATAATATTACGTATTTTAAATGCATTGAAGTTCACATTTAAATCTTATTACGTAAACATTTAAGAAACAGGTGTGCCCGTTTTTGGTCCAAAGACGTTTATACCTGTGGCATCTCGCACATGTAATTTTAGGGTTCCGTCTGTTTATGGCGTGTAAAATTTGTCACTTTCACAATAACTTGCATACTGACTGACTAGCTAACCGATTATTTGTCAACAATCGTTGTAAAAGTACCTGTAATCTTTTTTTGTGTGCCCTTTTACATCTCTCAGGTTACCCTATGAGGTTGTCGGCTGCTTAACCGGACTTGCCTGTGGCTACCTTAATAAATTAAGGCCTCCAGCCAGGGCTTAAAAACTTAAAACTAAGCGACTACACGCTAAGGGCAATTTCTGTGGGATATAGACCTCGGTTTAAGGCATCGCTGGTATAGGACAGCAAGGTACTTCAGGTTACCCTATGAGGTTGTCGGCTGCTTAACCGGACTTGCCTGTGGCTACCTTAATAAATTAAGGCCTCCAGCTAGGGCTTAAAAGTTTAAAACTAAGCGATTACACGCTAAGGCCAACTTCTGTGGGATACAGAGCTCGGCTTAGGGCATCGCTGGTAGAGGGCAGCAAGGGACGGGCGGGATAAGAATGATAGTACCTGTAATATGTTGAATTAAAACATATATTGGTAATCTGATAATGAAGCTTATAATTGTTAAGATAAGGAGAAATACAAACTTGTTTGCCATGATTGTCTTGAAATAGGAATCGAAATAGCGACCAAGATACAGAAGGAATGGCAATAATATTACCAAGATCGATGCTTGTAATTGTAGGGTACTTAACGTAGATATATTTGTAAATACGTGCTGATGCAATATTACCACTTCTTACCGAGTTACACTACAAGGTTGGTAACTGTTTTTTGGACAACGAAAGTATCAATCTGCTAGGCCTTTTCTCGACTGAATTGGAGTCGGCTTCCAGTCAAGCAGGATTCAGTTAAGTATCAGTATTTTACATGGAGCGAATGCCAATCTAACCTCCAAAATCTAGTTACTGGGTAACGCAATGTCCCTTTGTAATTTTTTTTGGGTGGGAAATCATGACATGACTTCTTCTGCTAAGGACGGAGCGAGAGGAACGGTGTCAGATTTTTACTGACTAAAACCCACCCGTGTTCCTTCAGTTGCCTGTGCTACGGCCATGGCAACTTTTTTGAACAAATCCGCGACTCTGGTACGCGGTACCCTTGGTGAGACTGGTTGTCAGAACTTCTGACTTTCCTTAAGGATTGACTGTCTAAAATCTATACGAGTGAGAGCAGGGTTCCGGTTCTCGTCCGTTGATCTTAGCCTTACTTGCTTTTCGAGGTACGGGTGGGGTCTGTATGTAACACGAACCCTAAAAGTTTATCAATAAAAAGTAGAAAACAAAACAAGGGTTTCAAATACAGCTTAAAACGGGCTTACAGTAGAAAATATATTTATATGAGCCGTAAACTTAAAAACCCACCATGTTTTAGATGATAATCCTATTCATGGTCCACGAGAGCTTCTGGCCACCGTCCAAAACATTACTTTTCTTAATAGACCTTTACGGAATAGTAAATAGAAGAATAGCTCAGATTTTATTTTTGTATGCTGGTAATAAAAGCTATATGGACTTGACACCCTCTGACTTTTTCCAAACCTAGTCGATGAGAGCCCAAAAAATACATTTAGCGCTATTTTTGTATATGTCTGATCGTTTAGATTGTCTTAACTACATAAGTCAGCTTGTGCGCTGCTAAGCCTAACACTCCCGTGTACATTTCCCGCCTACACTACACCACTAAGGCGGAAGATATTGCGGAGTACGTACGCCAGAAGACGAAATTCATGCCGAGGGTACAGTTACTGGATTCACACCGCAACGTCAACTTCAAGGCGTTTGTGGTGCGTGTACCGAATTGTTATCTGCCGGTCGTCATAAACGAAGACTTTTGGCCTCAGGTGGCTTTTGGACTCAACACCACGGTGTTCCGTCGCTTCCGCGGACAAGTGCCACAGGATAGCTCACGGACAAGCTAGTGAAGTGAAGTGTTACTAACATAGTTTAAGATTTTATTATATTATTAACATTTTTGTATAATATACTTATGTATGTTAGTTTGTAAGGTATATGTCTATGGGTCGTTGTAACCTGACAATAAATGTTTTATTTTTATTTTTTATAATGGAATTTGATGCGATTTTCACTATCATATATAGCACTTATTTCGATAGGCTTATGTGGATAATAAATTACAGTTTTACTTTTATATGGCACAGAAATTACCTGCGCAAAGCACGATACTCTAGTGCAGAGTGCGTGCGGACAATAATGGAGTAGGGTTTCTTCTGCTATTTGCTGGTCGCAATCTCCAAACTAATTACCCAGTTCGTTATAGAATCTATAAACGGTAATCGAATTGATGACCGTTTATAGAAATCATAGCACAAAACGACATACTTAAAAGAGGAGTAGCACCAACTTTTGACACTAAGATGGGCCTTGCAGCAAGAACCCTTTCGCAAGACCGCACCGAACTTTTTCATTATCCTCACTCATTTCAATATTATCGCTGGTATTTTAATATGTGATACACTTAGCAACGCTTCCTGCATGCATTGCACTGATATAATTGTCACAATCTGCTCAGTAACTTCACAATAAGGTCAGTTGCAAAATGTACTGAGTGAAAGTAGTTTTACACAACCAGGAAACAAGATCCCTCATTACTTACATCTCTATAGAAGCGCCAGGTCTTTGAACTGGTTGGATAGCGACCAATCTATAAGACCTCTGGAGTTGGTTCAACTTCAAAGAGATTTAAAACAAGCTAGAGGTCTGTCAAATGGTTCTGGGTACAACATAGTTGGGCAAATACTCGAGTCTTGTTTAACGATTGTGTCTGGAAGAATGATACGTTAATCATTATAACCGTATGATCGGTAATTTGATAGAATTTTGACTGTTTCGTCACATTGAGATTATTTTGTATACGTCTGAAGAGTATTTTGAAATGTAATTAGAAATTACCTTAGAGCTGGATGGACATGCATCCTTGAAAAGAGATCGGTTAGAAATAATAGATATTGAATAGCATTGTAATAACGAGTAATGATATGGTATAATTATAGGGCTGATTTAGGACCTACCAGGGTCACGGATTTGTTTGAAAGAGTTACCGTAGCTCTGACATAGACAGCTGAAGGAACACGGGTGGGTTTTCATCAGTAAAAGGCTGACACGCTCTTCTGCTTCACCCAGAGATAGACGCAATTTGATGATTTCCCACCAAATAAAAAGAGCTAAATTAGAAACTAAGGTATACCTATCATATTACAATGTCTACTTCAGTTTTCTTTATCAGTCAATGTGGGAATGATACCAGACATATTGGTAATGCTACATTATGGATGTGATCAACAAGCGTAGTTTAGGACGCTCTCGGAACTAGATGAACTTAAGGGGCCGAGACCTGGGTGTTGTTTTGCAATTTGGGAGAGGCCAAGTCCAGCAGTGGAATGCGAAAGGCACAGTTGATTTGACTGGATCTGGAATGTGGTTGTGTTAAGATTTACAACTAGCAAAACCGAATTTAGACCAATCACTAGAGATATTAGGAACTATATTTGCGCCTAAAGCTAGTTGGTCCGTCCGAAAGCATTTACAAAAATATTATATATAAAACCGTAAATAATTATAAGCTCAATGTTGCTAGTTACTGTATGCCTAGATCATAACACTGCCTTGATGGAACTGGACAAAGACCTTTCATCATGACTTCCAGTTATTTCGGTCCAGAGCTAGTGTGGACCATTGTATATGCAGCCTATAATGCTCCTACTGCTAGGACATAGGCGTCCGCTCTTTGTGAGGGAAGGGGCTGTTTTCTCCCCTGCGGGCCCAGTACAGGTTGAAATATGTCACATGTCTTCGATTTCTTGGTTCTAGGACATGCCTCTTTCCTCTCGATGTTTTCCTTCACCGTTTTGTGAGCAGTGGTAATTAAATTATTTAAACAAAGAAAGCGCCTGCCTGAGAACGAACTCATGCCCTACAACCCGTAAGTTGGGATCGATACCACTGAGCCACCACTGCTCCGACTAGACACATTACTTAGAAGTAAAATATGTCTCACATAAATTATAACCATATTATTAAACGCTCTATGTAGAAGTGCAAATCAATTATTTTCACTAATTGCACTTATGGTAAATGTTTATTATTAAACTCGTAACATGTCTATTTCGATAATGTTACCGTTGGCTCACATTAGGCAATATTTATGGAACCTGTTCTGTTTCGCTTATGTTATATATTTAGTGCGCTAATGCGTTGGCAATGTTGCAATTAACTGTCTGAGGTTTTTTGTTAGGCATTTAGTTAGATTTTGTCAAACATTATACATACTATATCTTCTATACTATAATACTAAAAAGCCGAAGAGTTTGTTTCTTTGTTTGGTTGAACGTGCTAATCTCAGGAACTACTATTTCGAATTGAAAACGTATTTTAGTGTGTGGTAGCCCATTTATGGAGTTTAGCTGGAAATACTATGGTTTTTTTTTTATATCCTACTATTGCTACGTGATTCATTATAAAACTTTTATGAACATGTTTCCGATCTTTGATGAATAAGACAATAGTCATATTTTGATATTTCCTCAACATTTCTGGTAAGACTTTGAAAAACACCAGTTGAAGGATACATTAGGATTTAACCTCTAAGTCCCTGAGATACCTACCACATTTGGTATAGACACAATGGTTTTTAATTGTGTCTGTAATTACGGTAATTGACTGGTTAAGGAAAGGTAGTCGAAAGGTCTCATCTAGTTTAAAAAAATATCATTGACATGTAAAAGTGTTTGTACAAACCTACTTACAGAAATAAAATCATTTATCATTATCATTTAGTAAAGTCGGTTACTTAATTATAACAGCATAGTTGGCTACCGGTTTAGCAGTTTATTTCTGATCATAGATTGTGGAGGTTTGTGTGATTTTTGCCTGTAGCGGCATGTGCACCGCCACATGCTCCTACGCATCACACTGAAATCACGCACATCCTACATCGCGCCAGCAGAGTTTACTACGCCAATATCATATATACAACCTCCTTTCCTCATGATTCTCCCTGTTCTAAGAAGTTTGAGTGAACTTTACACTCTGTTCCTCATACCTCCAAAGTGCCTATAAACTAACTCACGATACAGTTGCAAGCGCTACTGCTGAGCATGAGGTCCTGGGTTCGATTCCAGGTTAAGTATTATTGGGTTTTATTATCTGTGATTTCCCAGAAGCAGCCTGGAGTCTGGGTTGTGCCCGGTTGATGGCAGTAGGCTCGCCCCCTATGGGACTTAAACATGACCTGTGAAATGTGGGTGTAGGTACTATAGGTACACCTGTGCCTTTCTCTTTGAGAAATACAGTCGTAATGTTTATGAATAAAAATGGTTCAATAAATTAACTAGTTGTTGCCCGCCTGGATGCCTGTGTACTCCACTCTTCCGTTACTTAAATAAAGTATCTTTTATCTGTATTACACAAATGTACGTTAAACCTTATATGTAGTAGTTGAGGGCTTAACAAAATTGCGTGGTGGCATTGCTCCAATTTAATTCTGCTCACCTTTTTTTTATTTTTTTGGTAATTTTATTCTGGGTGCATCGTTTTTACATATAATATTAATACATGGAAAATATTGCAAAACATTTAAAAAAGTGACGGTGGGATTTATTGGTCATTCTTCTGTATACAACCTACCTTTTGGATGAGGCGACTAGACTCATTTAAGAAAACATGTAAATGTTGATTTTCCAACGCCTTTGTGTAAAAACCGTCACTTAGATAAGACATCAGTTGCCCATGTGCCAGGGTCCCGGTATCTCTTTCGAACAATCACGCGACCCCGGCAGGCATCGATCCTAGTAGACCCCTACACTGCTGCAGAAATATGAGAAAACCGCCAATAATTTACAAAAAAAAAGAGCTATGAAAATACTGAAACATGATTGGTTAGTTCCTGATATCTGTAGTTGACGCTTTGTAAAATAAATGCTTTGACTTTGGTACCGACGATATTTTCAAAAGTTATCTTCCAAACCCAGCCAAAACTAGTATGTTAAGCTTACATAATAATCCATCTATAAAACTGCATATATTCAATCACCAGACACTATGTTACCTGACCCTAATATGTTCCGGCAGTGCTCAAGAGTATATTTTGTGGTCTGACCCACTTTCGTAAGTTTGGTTATTGATTTCAATTAGTAATGGTAGATTAGCATTAGGTATGTAGCGAATAGCAGCACCGTATTTGTATGTAGAATTATACGCTGAATTGAAGATAAAAGAGGGTTATGTTATTGGTGTCATTTGCAATTTGTTGACTGGCAAAACTATAAAAAAACTTGGGTTTGGACTCTTTAAAACTATCGTGATTGAATTTACGTGATTAGTTAGTTGGGAAAAGATCGTCACTCACTGGATGCCTGAGGAAGGACACTCGACAGCAATGTCCTTCGACATTGCTGTCGAGGTAGACCAGCGCAAAGGTTGTGTGGCCTGAAAACGTTTGCAGGCATGGCTCTAGAAATGGCCTGAGAACGCACAAGACAGAGAGGTTTGAAAGGAATTCGGGTAGTCATAGGCATATAGGCAACAGTACAGGCTACTAAAATATACGTAAATTAAAAATAGTAGCAGAAGGGACCAAACTAATCTAAGTTTGGTCCTCATCATCAGGCAAAAAACAGCAAAATCTAACAAAAGAATTCACACAATGGAACCTGTCTAGATAGCAGTGGTGGCCCATTAGAGCAGTGGTGGCCCACTGGTACTGGCCGCGACTTACGAGTATTAGATCGAGGATTCGATCCCAAGCAGGCACTTTACTTTGTGTAAATTATTTCATCACCACTGCTTTCAATGAAATGAGAGGAAATCGGCATGTCCTAGACTCAAATATTTGAAGACATGTGACATCTACCAACCCTCACTGGGCCCGCGTGGCTGATTACGGCCCACTCACTTCGCACAGACAGGAAAGCCTGTGTCCCAGCAGTGGGAATATTATTGGCTGATTATGGACCTGTCAGCTATTTTACTAGCTACTAAATACGTTATTTACACATTACCATGTATTATCCATATCCATACTTCCATACTTCCATACTTCCATACTTCCATACTAATATTATAAATGCAAAAGTAACTCTGTCTGTCTGTCTGTCTGTCTGTCTGTCTGTCTCGCTTTGCTGCTAAAACTACTGAACCGATTTAAATGAAATTTGGTACACAGATAGTTTAGAGCCTGCGAAAGGACATAGGCTACTTTTTATCCCGGTAGTATGTTCCCGCGGGATAATTTCCGACCTCCACGCGGGCGAAGCCGCTGGCAAAAGCTAGTCTACCATAAGATAATAATCAATTTGTCATCAACTGGCATGACTAAACTAGTGATTATTGTCACTTTCTTCCTTTTGAACAAAAACTTTTACAAGTTGTAACTGTTCTAATATTTTCCCATGCCACAAGACGTAAGTCAGATAGGAAGATAAATGTACATCCAAAGGTAACTCTCATTACCTTTTAAGAAGGCAAAATCGTGAGTGGAACATAACGTTGAAAACACTAAGAAAATAACACTAATCAGCGTGACTCGAACTTTCGTTTCAACCTCATTATGTCCTCCATTTGCAATGCTTAGGTACATGCGCTGGTAGAAATGTCAAGTAATTACTTATACCTGTAGAAAAACTGTGAAGGTAATCGTGAGGGAATTTTGTGGTATAACATCGTCAACGTCTCCATGTCTTTACTCTTCAACAAGAAAGTTTCAAGTTGTTATATTGCAAAATATCATATTAATTAAGATTTATTTTGAGGCAGAATGTTGGCCCCAAAGATCATTGACACTGTACTTCTAAATACTGAAGCAACAAAGATATATTGTATGTTTTTATATTACTAAGAGAGTGGCTAGACGCCTGTCTTTTTTTAAGCGTCACCACATCTTTTGGAAATTTGCATAACCAGAAGTATCGCAGGTTCGTTGCCATCCCAGAGACAAAATACATGCCAAATTATCTGCCTAGCAGTTTCTCAGCTATGTTTATGTCGGCTTCCAGTCTAACCAGGATGCGGCTTAGCAATATTTTACATGGAGAGAAAGAAATTTTTTTGCAAAAAGAAAAGAACCGACTTCCAAAAAGAACACAATACCGTGAAAAATAACTTTAATTTCGAAAGTCGGTGGCAAAAACTAAAATACAGATCCAAAGACGATACGCACTTTCGAAGTTAAAATTATTTTTCACTTTGTAGTATTTTTTTACTAACATTGTTTGAGATATTCACAACAATAATTGTATCATATTTCAATGAAACTAAAACCTAATACTGATCTGCAAAAAACGTACGAAAATTTTTATTTTGAGGGCTACCTTAGCTGGCTTTTTGTTTACTTAAGATGGATGAGCCAAACAAATATCAAATCAAAGCACTCAATTTTAAAGGAGGAGGCGGGGCGCGGTGGTAGAGGCAAGCTATGCACCCTCACGCCCCTAGCCACCGCAGGAGGAGACGCCCCGGGCGTCGGGAGTCAATTGTGGACTCCCGGCCACCGTAGGCGCGGGCTTGCGGGCGGCGAGCAATGGGTAGCTCGCCGCTCGGTAAGAACCAGACCCGTGTCGACAACGCGTTAACTGAAGGGACACGGTTTGCTAGGGCCGATGCCTGCCAGTGTCGCGAGATTTGTTCAAAAGAGATACCGTGGCGCTGGCATATACGCAACTGAAGGAACATGGATGGGTTTTAGTCAGTAAAAGTCTGACACGCCCTCCGTTCCACCCAGAGCGGGAGACGTCCTTTAATGATTTTCCAACCCCCCCAAAAAAAAGCGCTCTATTTGCAAGTGATACTAAAACTTACATACTAGAGAATGGGCAGCAGCGTTCTCTATGCATTTTACCACCATACTGCGATCGCCAACCCGCCTGCCAAGCGTGGCGATTATGGCAAAGCCCCCCAAATTGGGGGAGGCCTAAGTCCAGCAGTGGACGTCTTACGGCTGAAACGACGACTAGAACTTGGCATCCACAAGTGCGTTTTCGGAAGTATTTGTGAGAGCTACTAACTTTTGAAACAGATTATATATTATAGTAATCGATACATTATAAAAGTTTAATGCATAACAAAGCTGCAAGAAAGCTGGTTCATCTAAGAACAACAGCTGTCTAGTAATGACTACGGAATTCGGCATAATTATTGTGCTTGGCGTGTTGTATTGAATGTGCAGTTATAGTATGTGCTAAAAACTATTAATTAAAAATGTCGGCACGCTTGTTTATAAAGATCTAACTAGAAATATCTGAATTCTCGAAGATTTTCATTAGAAGTATTGGTTTAGCAAATTGTTATCAGCTAAAAGTAATGAACTAATTAATTACAAGCCTGGTGTCCGCCCAGTGTGAATTCCCATCGGTAATTATTCTATAATGTATTATGCGTCCCATTTCTTCCTGTGGGTGACGTTAAAGGCCGACTAAGGGACTTGCTAGACAATGGGCAGCAGGGTTCTCTATGCATTTTACTACCATACTATGTTTGCTAACCCTCCTGCCAAGCGTGGGGATGGCAAACATCCCAAAATTGGGGAAGGACTATGTCCGATGGTCGGTGGAGCAGAAGAGTCCTGGAGTGGAGGCCGCGTATCGGCGAGCGTAGTGTGGGACGCCCCCCAGCTAGATGGACCGACGACCTTAGGAAAGTGGCTGGGGTAGACTGGTTGCGGAAGGCGGAGGACAGAGTGTTGTGGCGCAACATCGGAGAGGCCTATGTCCTGAGTTGATTGATGTCCAGCATTGGTCATCTTTCGGCTGTAATTATGATAAAATTCCATACGTTCGTTCATCTACCGAAAGGGATAGGTACGAATACTCAAAAACCTTTTTTATTGCTCACTTTTTTCATATAAGGAAATTTTATGAAAAAAATAATGCTGCTTTCTACACCCAGGCGGTTTAAACTTTGCGTTGTCTGACGATTGTTAAAAAGTAGAAAATCTATATCTATACTTATAATAAAACTGTAGAGAGGTCAATTCCGTACATTGAAAATATATTCAAAATTAATATTGGAGGATTAATGGTGATCGATACCGATGCCAAAAATGCAATCTATATCTATACTTATAATAAAACTGTAGAGAGGTCAATTCTGTACATTGAAAATATATTCAAAATTAATATTGGAGGATGAATGGTGATCGATACCGATGCCAAAAATGCAATCAGTAAAATGTTTGTCTGTCTGTCCGTCTGTCTGTATGTGCACGCATGGGTCAAAAACGACTGAAGGGATTTTAACCAAACTTGGTACGATTGTAGCCCATACTCCTGGGCAGGTTATAGGCCATATAACATAACGCTCAGACACATTGGAGCTGAGCAGTGACGATAAATTTGAAACAAGTCGGATGAAAATGCGCTTTCGAGCTAAAAATAATTAACCTGGATTAACACATAGGCTACTTTTTATCCAGGTAGTACGTTCACGCGGGATTTTTTCCGACCTCCACGCGGGCGAAGCCACTGGCAAAAGCTAGTGTTAAATAATATTTTAAAGAACTTCTTTAAGTCTACAGTGATTTAAATAATTATTGTAATATACGTACAAATTAAAGTATAAACTCATTGTTAAAAATATGATAAACATGTGTTTGTGTTTGTACAAACCTACGTACAGAAATATCATTTACTAGCTTATGCCAGCGGCTTCGCCCGCGGGGAGGTCGGAAAATATCTCGCGGGAACGTACTACCGGGATAAAAAGTAGCCTATGTGTTAATTCAGGTTATAAACTAACTGTATTTCAAATTTCATCCAAATCCGTTTTATAGTTTTTGCGTAAAAGAGTAACAAACATCCACACATCCACACATCCATACATCCATACATACAAACAGTAGGATTTCAAAGAAAAGAAAGAAAGGAAATACATTTAACTGACCCAGACACACAGTATGCATCAATGTAAATCAGTTTTATAGTGTGATGCAAATATAATACTTAATTAAAAATTTTATAAATCATCATCATCATCTGCCTTGTCCCAACTATGTTGGGGTCAGCTTCCAGTCTAACCGGATGCAGCTGAGTACCAGTATTTTACATGGAGCGACTGCCTATTTGACCTCCATAAACCAGTGCCTGGGTAATACGATACCCCTCAGTATGACTGGTTGTCAGAATTTTGGGCTTCTGGCGACCTGGAACGACTGTCAAAGTCTTATCAGTGTTAAATTTTGTCGGCATAGTGTGTGTCGGCATTTAGTCGCACAATCCCACAAACTATGTGTAACAAATAATAATAATGTCGGAAGGATGCAAAAGACAACACGTGTCTTATCTGTTCACGTAAAAGACTTCAACGACATCCATATCTGAATCTTGACGCTTTGAGCAAGTGTGTCGATCAATAATCATGCCTTCTCTGTATCATAGAGGCCTTTTCCCTGCTGTCGGCCAATAATAAAGAAAGATAGAAAATACATTTATTAAGCACAGACTAAGCTGGTATTACCTAACAATATATATCATTATCATATCCCTAGCGTTTTCCCTACTATGTTAGGTTCGGCTTACAGTCTAACCGGTCACATCTGAATACAGTAGAATCCGGTTATAACGACGGTGAAGGGACCGGTGATGTTACGTCGTACTAACCGGAAGTCGTACTAAAGGAAATGACAATTTTTGATTTTTATTCAAATCACATTCATTTATATACATACAAACATAATGTTTTTAATCATATTTACGTGACCCAGAGAAAAAAAAAAAACATTTGAATCAAAATATTTATTCTTTTCACATAATGTACATATAATGTATCATAATAATGACACTTTTTTCTTCAACAGAGAAACTTTATCGTTTTGTAGAAGCCATTCTTGTACGCGAAATCACGCATCACTCGCAAATTAACGCCGTAAACTAAACAGTCGCATTCGAATCAGCAATGTGCAGGCAAGGGGGAAGCGCGGGGCGGAGATAGCTTCTTACCTACGATTTATTTGTAAACACGTCAACACTCGTCGTCGTTGTAACCGGACAATTAATAGTGAAATCCCGTCGTTAAAAGAGGTCGGTCGCTGTAAGCGGGGTCGTAATAAACGGATGTACTTTCATAGTGGCTTATAATAAAACCAAACCGTTTTTAGCGACGTAAGTATAGACTTACGTCGCTAAAAACGGTTGGTCGTTACATGCAAAGTCGTACTAAATGGACTATACTGTACTAGTATTCCACAAAAATTCTTTTGACTAAATGCAAAGCCAACTACGAGATACGGTACTCATATCAAAAACACATTGCCTGGTCTGTTTGTTACCAGTATGGTGGTAAAATGCATACAGAACGCTGCTGCCTATTCGATAACAACTTAGTAGATAAAAAAAGTAAATAAACGAATAAATAAATTGAATCGTCTGTTTTTATGTCAAAATAACAGCTCTTTACCAAATGCACACCTAACTACGAGAAATGGTACTCATATCAAAAACACATTTGTCTGGTCTGTTTGTTACGGCTAATCTCCGAAACGTCTACACCGTTAATAAAATGAGACTTTCACTGACAATTAGCTGAAGTTAGAAAAACGTCTACTGCTGGGCATAGGCTTCCCCAAGGCGGATTTTGCCATCATTACCACGCTTGGCAGGCGGGTTGGCAATCGCAGTATGGTGGTAAAATGCGTAGAGATCGCTGCTGCCCATTCAATAGCAACTCCCTTATTCGCCTTTTATGACATCCACGGGCAGAAATTGGATGGTACTAATCTTTAATTTCGGAAACACACGGAACGCTATTTATATCCCTGTTTGAAAAGGTCTTATTATTGCATTACGTAATTAAAACCAATCCATTAAGAAATGAGATGGCAACACACGAAACAGTCCGGCACCACGCGGAACAGGGGAAACAGCTAGTCCTAAATAAATAACGTAGGCTAGTCTTTGTTCCTGCCAGAGTCGCGGATTTCTTTGAAAGAGTGACTGTGGTCCGGCACAAGGCAACTGAAGGACCACGGGTGGGTTTTAGTCAGTAAAAGTCTGACAATAAAAATCTGCCCTCTCCGCTCTACCTAGAGCGGGAGACGCCAGTTGATGATTTCCCACCCAAAAAAACCGGCCAAGTGCGAGTCGGACTCGCACACCGAGGGTTCCGTACAAATCTGTAGGTATTCTCGGTTTAAAAATATATATATTTTTTTAAATTTTTATATTACAGTTGATTGAATGTAAGGTAAATTGCGGTTTACGATTTATGACGTTTTAAAAAAAAACTACTCACTCGATCTCGTTCAAACCAATTTTCGTTGGTAGTTTACATGGTAATGTACATCATATATTTTTTTTAGTTTTATCATTCTCTTATTTTAGAAGTTACGGGGGGGGGGACACATTTTACCACTTTGGAAGTGTCTCTCGCGCAAACTATTCAGTTTAGAAAAAAATGATAATAGAAACCTCATTACCATTTTTGAAGACCTACTCATAGATACCCCACACGTATGGGTTTGATGAAAAAAAACATTTTTGAGTTTCAGTTCTATGTATGGGGAACCCCAAAATTTATTGTTTTTTTTCTATTTTAGTGTAAAAATCTTAATGCGGTTCACAGAATACATCTATTTACCAAGTTTCAACAGCATAGCTCTTATATTTTCGGAAAAAAGTGGCTGTGACATACGGACGGACGGACAGACAGACAGACAGACAGACATGACGAATCTATAAGGGTTCCGTTTTTTGCCATTTGGCAACGGAACCCTAAAAAGGCTATTCTTGTTAGAACCACAACATCTTTTCAATCGAAAGACGTCCACTGCTGGACATAGGCTCTCCCAAGCTCCTCCAAGCACCACCATTTCGACTGGTTCTGCGCTTCCCAAGAGCAAGAGATCTACAAGGTAGCACATACAAATACAAAATAATTACTAGTCCTCAAGAACTGTGTCCGGTAGCCACATTAGGTTCGTCAGTCGGAAATAATACTTTCACTCATGAAGTCATGACGAGTATGATCGATTGTTCGTTGCAAAACACATTATACGTTTTGGTTGTCTGCCAAAGGATTAATGCCCCTATTTACATGAATTTTGCAAGGAAAGTGCTGTTTAATTCAAGGGGAATTGGAATTGTATTAGTCTCTAGGTGTTGCAGTTTGCTGGCAATCTGACAGAATCTAGGTGTTGATAATCTATCACAACTTTCTTCGTGATCATGGAATGATTAGAGAACAGTAAACTGTTTTCTTATAAATTATTAAAGTAACATGATCTGGGATTTCTAAGGGACTTACTAGAGAATGGGCAGCAAAGTTCTCAATGCATTTTACCACCAGACTGCGATCGCCAACTCGATTTACACGCGTGGCGATTATGGCAAACGACCCCAAATTCGGGGGTCTGTCTCGTAGTGGATGGCCTGTAGGTGGTAGAGTTATGTCCAGCTGTGGATGTCTTTTAGCTGAAATGATGATGATAATAAATATGATCTGGCTAAGATTATGTCTGGAATTTAAAAGAGACTTTGGTCTCTGAGTTTGTTCCGGCATTTCTTCTCAAAGTAGTCATCATAAGAAATGCCGGTTGTCAGTGTCATTAAAGTTATAAACAAAGTTGTTTTTTTATATCATTTCTTTAAGATATCGCTACTCAATACGTGGATAAGTTATTCGCGGCTGATTAAATACTCTGTATAAATGAGACACCTACATACATTCATTGTATTTCTCCTTCGCCCTTAATTCACCCAAAAGTCTTCTTTCAAGTATCCATGTAAAATTTCAACAGTCATGTTTCTGTAATTGTTATGTTGTGCGTAATGAAGAGTAGGTATTCCTTCTACCTATATCCATATACACCTGTCATTCTCTCTTCTTGACAAGAGCGAGTGGTGATTACATAGTTTTTCAAATTAAACAGTACAGCGGTTATTACTAGTTGTTATTAGTCTCTCGTGATCCTACTTTCTACTGTTTCTATCATATAAGTATGTTTGTTACTCAATCACGCAAAAAACAGCCAAACAGATTTAGGTGTTATTCGGCACACAGATAGTTTGTACCTAATCTAAATTAACACACAGAAGCCCACCGCTGCACCACCGAAGCACCAACGCTGGGGCTCTGTCTCGCATAGAGTCGCAGTATTATGCTGAGCGATGGCCGTTTTGCGTGGATTTGACGCATATTTTCCCCAGCTTATTTCTTTACATTTTTGTTGTGTTTTGTTTCCTTGCGTCATATTTACCTCAAATAAACGTATTTTCTTTCTTTTTTCTAGAATGCTTTTAACCCAGATAGTTCATTCGCGTGTGATATTAGAATATTAACCTTAAAATTGGCTCTAAATACACTTGCCTTGATTTTTACCAAGGGTGGCTTATTTCGCAATTAGTCGGTTCTATTGGCCCTTCCTTTGTCTAGTGCTTTATTTATTAGGCACAAGACAGGTGATGGTATCGACATGAATCAGCGACAAACTTCACGGCATTTTTATCAAATAATCACAAACTAATTATAATGATGTTAAGAACTAAAAGAAAATGAAGGTCCCACGGCTAGAATGTTAATTGTTATTAATTACTAGCTGACCCGGCAAACGTTGTATTGCCATATAAATCATTTCCTAGGCGGGGATAACTAATTAAATGACGATTGATCAGTTTTCGACCGGAGAGGAAAAATGATTAAATTACTAAAATGGCTATTAAAAAATAAGGGTTGATCTTAGAAGGGTGAAAATTGAGGATTGTATGTATTTTTGTATGTTGTATCATAAAAAAATAGAAATTAAAAATTTTGTCTAAAAAATAAAAATTTAGGGGTGGACTACCTCTAACATTTAGGGGAATGAAAAATAGATGTTGGCCGATTCTCATAGATACCGGATAAGCACAAAAAAATTCATCAAAATCGGTCAAGCCGTTTCGGAGGAGTATGGCAACGAAAACTGTGACACGAGAATTTTATATATTAGATTTTAATCGTGTATGGTTTAAAATACGACTATATATAAAGACTAGATAGTTCATCGCATTTTTTTTATATTTAGTAAAGTCTTTATTAATCATCATTTCACCTGAAAGATATCCACTGGTGGACATAGCCCCCCCCCCCCCCCCCCCAATTAGGGAAGGTTTGCCATAATTGCCAGGTTTGGCAGGTGGGTTGGCGATCGCAGAATGGTGGTAAAATGTTTAGAGAACACTGCTGCCCATTCTCTAGTCAGTCCCTTAGTCGCCTCTTATGACACGCACGCCACGGGAAGAAGGATGCTATTCTTTACGACAGGCAACCACAAAGGCTTACAACTAACGGTCAATAACAGATAAATATACTTTTCTATATTACCTTTAGCAGAATGATCAGCTTAAGAGAGTCGACACTTATCGTAATACTGAAACGGTAAACTTAAGCTGTCGTAAACTGTACTTTAACAGTATAACTTAAGGTTTATACTGTAATCTGAAGACTTTAGTACTTATTTCATAGGATAGATAAACCGTGCTTAGGTACACAGGGCTAGATATCAAGCTATTCATATCCAGATTTACCTGGCATGGCATTTTATAGGCTTCATCGTACCATAAGAAACCAGCTTATACTGGAAATGTATAGCTTGATTAGTTGCCGTTCGTACCTACTTACTTAAAACGGGTGTGACGCATTTGGTGCACATCTCAACTTGTACACCATGCTCAAATGGTGAACGTAGCAACTGGTGCACTTCGTAAAAGGAGCACTTTTTAAGATGAGTGGAGATTTGGAAAAATTGTCTAAAATGAAAGAATCTTTGGTTTAGCGTAGGTAATTTTCTTAAAAATACAATCAACAAATACCTTTCAAGTAGGTACACACATACTTAAATTTAAACAATTTTCAATAATAATGTAAAAAGTCACACGAAAGTAATAAAAAAAAATATGTAAGAAAGATTTACCTACTGCAAAATAATTATGTAAGTAAAAATTAGATTTACAGCAAAAAGTTCATAATAAATACTAAAAAATTAATAATAATATCATATTATATCAATAACCTTTATAATATTATAATTTAACTGTACTTCTTTTAGCTATAGTCATTATTATTAATTAAATAAAAGCTTTAAATTAAATCATAACCTGTTTCTCAAAAACAAAAAACTAAATTTCTTCCATATTTTTATTATTTATGAGTGACTTTTTTATTTAAAAAAAAAATGTTACATTGGTTATGTAGAGTTAATTTAAAATTATTTTGTTGATTGTATTTTTAAGAAAATTACCTACGTAAAACCAAAGATGCTTTCATTTTTAGACAATTTTTCCAAATCCCCACTCATCTTAAAAAGTGCTCCTTTTGCGAAGTTCACCAATTGAGAAGTGCACCAGTTGCGAAGTGTACCATATGAAAAGTGCACCAGTTGCTAAGTTCACCATTTGAGCATGGTGTACAAGTTGAGATGTGCACCGAATGCATCAAACCCCAAAAAACTTACCATTTTAAGGCTACCTTAAACAGGCACGACAGAGCGATGCGATTCTAGTAGAACATTTTCCATGAAGTTCTTGTAGGAATTGTTCTTCTGGGCACGTCACACCTGTTCTCCACTAAGCCTTGGGGATCTTTTTAATCTTTATGGGTACGTAATCAATTCACGATTTAAAAAATATAATTTCTATTACCGATAGACTATTGTTTTGATAACAATTTTATTATATTGGAGACTGCTCAAATATAATAAAATTGTTATCAACACTGGGTCACCACTGGGTGACCCAGTGGTATCGGCTCTGACTGACGATTTGTAGATCGTGATTTCGTACCCAGGCAGGTACTTTAGTTTATCTAATTTCATCACCACTGCTCTCAAAACGGCGAAGGAAAAATTCACGAGGAAACCGGCATGCCCTAGAATCAAAAATCTAACTCATTTGACAACCACCAACCCGCACTAGGGCCGCTTGTTGAATTATGGCCTGCTTCCTCTCAAAAAGAGAAGACCTGTGTCATAGCATTGGGAACAAGATAGGCTGATAATTAAATGATATAGGATGATGAAGAACAATTTTTTTTTAATTTTTTAACCTGTAAATGTACTTCTTGATATAGCTATTTCTCATAACTCCACATTCCATGACATAGGTACAATAGCATATTTGTGTCTCTTGAAAACATACCCGAATAACCAATCAAACAAACAACTGTTTACCTATAAAAGTTCGCCAGAAACTGTGACAAGCCATGAAATGAGAAGAATATGTTTTACATTGGAAACAACTTACTGCTCAAAATTTTCATACAGAAAAACTCAACCTGGGAATGAAAACCAGGACCTACCGCTTAGCAACTGCTTTTGCAACCACTAAACGAATGCACCAGGCAGGCCCTTCAGCCATGTCTTACTAAAATGTTTAGTTACGCCGATTTAAATTACCATTGTTAATAAGTAAATTGACAGAACTAATGGAGTGTTGCGGTCGTGTCTTGAATGTGATATTTTTTGTCTCTTTCGCACTCACAGCGCGTACGCGAGGGGTGAAAGGAACCGAACAGATTTTTACTTTGACAAAAACGTGTGGAATTCAGAGCGTTAGTGATCTTGATACTTTGTAGGGAGTCTAAGAACATGCAAGTACACTATAAGCATTCGATACATAATTTTGGAGTAGTACAGACTAGAATTTAACCTTCCGTCGAAAACTTTTTAGACATCTCATTAGGTATGGTCTATAAATCATAAACCAGTAACTGGGTTGTGGAAGTCAGTTAGGCAGTCGCTCCATGTAAAATACTGGTATTCAGCTGAACGCGGTTAGACTGGAAGCTGACCCCGATACTTGGGAAAAGGCTAGACAGATGATGATGTTATTTATAAACACACTCCTTCTACCCATCCGCAGACACAGACAGAATAAAACAAAAAGATAACTTTCATACACATTCTGCAGTTTTTTGTTTTGTGCCATTTACTTGAATTCTATTTACAAAAAGTCTGTTCGTTTTTTGTTTTTATTTACCTTAATCCTAATAAACATTATCCGCCGTTTTGACACTCCGACCTTCAAATGACTACCTTGCAGTGTTGCCTATTGCCTGTATCATTAGCATAATTTTACTATTTCTATAATTGTCATATTTGATAAGATATAACTATAACAATAGTATATATTGTATGAATATTATAAAATTGTCTTTGTGGAATCAAAAAACATTTGTGTAGTTAATTGCTCGTCTATCCATATAAATTGTAAAAAAATTATGTGATAGATGATTATATTATTATCAACGCAGCCGGTGAAAACTAGTTTTAACAAAAATACCTTTTTTTAATACAAGCAGCCAGTTCTGATTTTTTTTTGCCATTTCTGCGCAGGGATCATCAGATAAGAAGTGCCAACTCTATGAAGCTTACTTTTAAATATTTATGTCGTGTATAAGTGACTATGCTGTCCTATTTATAGAATAAACAATGTCATTTCTTTTTATATATGCATTAAACTTTTAAAAGAAGGTTTTTTCACTAAATTCTATATACTTTAAAAGAGAAAACAATCATATACCATACAATAAGACCTTCTCCAAAATACAAAACGAACTATAATAAAAATATGCGTTAAAAAAGCACTCTCGTTTTTATACCAATCAAAATTCAAGACAAAGCTTCAAGACAGTTAGGTCCGCATATCGGCGCGAACGCACCTTTGAATAACCAAGAACCACCAAACGCAAGACTTTCCGTCGCACGGTCAGTCCACGACTGTCTCTCACACCGGACAGACGACAGGACAGACATGTCTTTATACCAAACGATTTTTATATAAATTTGTCTATACGAATCTAGTTTATATAGCAAAGTGAACGAACAATAAAAAAATTGTGTTTTTTTTCACGTGTTTTTGTGGCCGACTGTACTGGGTGCGGTACTGTGTTGTGCGGATATTTGGTTTCTAATTTATTTCTTGTATTGTGATTTTCGTGGGAACCCGGAAAAATGGTGAGTAAGAATATTTTTTAACGGAAAAAAAAGTTAAAATAGATTTATGTAATATGTACATTGTTTCGACGAAAATAGAAAGTTCTTAGAAAGTTTTGTGTTGTTATGCTATTGATATAATAATAATTTATAGATAAGCATGATTATATTCCTAAGTTTTTATGGCTGCTAAACGACTAATTTGCATAAATCGCGAATAATCCTAAAAATACGTTGCTCTATTGCAACGAGACTTTCCGTCTTTTTTTTTTTTGGTAAAATATACCGATTACCATTTTATGCTTTGCCTTCAACATTCATTTTATTTTAAATCACCTTAAACTTTACAAAAATAAAGAACAAGGTCTAAGAGCTTTTGGACCTGTTTTAGTAATACCTTGTTTGCATAAAAACACGAAATGTCCCAATCTGCGTCTCATTTATTACAACATTCTTTATTACACTCGATTCATTGTATTCATTTCTGTTATTTGCTCAAAAGTATCAAATATTTTTAATATTTATAAACTCGTCTTTCGATTCACAAATAAAAAAACAAAGGCTATCATAATCCGAATTCAAACCTTTTCAAAATCAACTTGTATTCCAATTTTAAAACTGAACTGTAGGTATGCTTTAAAATTCACACACCACATTCCGCTGCAAATTCAAATCTAGCGCCTTATTCTGCTCTGAATTCGAATTCGAAATCCTTTGCGGTACGCTATTCGAAATCGGTAAGCGTTGTAGCGCTGACAATGAACAAAAAGACTCAGTTTCTCTCAGTGAAAGTGAACAGTGGTCTTGTAGAAATCGGCGCATTCGCACAGCGGCGCTCGTGTGCGCAACGTTGATTTAGTTTTTTTCGTACGTGCTATTATGATGCCAGTGTGCAGTGTTAGGAAGATAGAAAGCACTGTTATGTTTGAGAAGGAAAAACAATGAGAAAGTTTTGGTGCGCAGCTTTTGCTGTGCGATATTCGAAATGGTGAATGATTTGGGTTGTTAGCACCGAATTACGGACAACGAAGATGCATTGAGGAAAAAAATATATTTTCGCCTTAAACTCTTTACTTATTTACAAACTTTGAGTATTAGCAAATACTTATGTATTTTAAATCGATTACAAACCTCCAATCAAATTCTTACACAAGTTCTAAATTCAAATCCTACCCGACCTACAAATCCGACAACGTATCACTAACTAGAATTTACTGTATCTGGAGACATCTATTGAATTTACTGTTACATTGCCCTCACATATTGGCTCATGCATTACATCCATTGCTCCTTCACCGCTCACTTCGAACGACCAATAGCATACAATTCCAGCATTGAACGTAGATTCTACGACGTTGGTCTATGTGTGGACGCAGCGAAGATCGATGGTACCATTAATCTTACTGCGCGCGAGTTGTTCGGAATAGAGGGAATTGGGTTATAACGGTAGTTGGGACACAGACCTGATATGTGTCAGCTGACGTATTACTTAATAAGTGAGTATATGTATGAAGTTGGAAGGTGGTGGTGAGTTAAAGGTAAAAATAGGGATGATTGAAATAATTAGAATTCTGATTTCTATCGTAACTAATATAAGTTAAACACGTTTAAGTATGTGTTTCGCTTTAACGTTAAAACTACCTAGCGAATTTCATTTGGCACACAGACAAACAATGATCTGATAAGGACACAGGCTACTTTTCACCCTGGATCGTAGACAAAGTCGCGGGCAACAGCAAGTAGGCTTATAATATCGAAACTTGGACAAAATTTAAGATTTTTGCGTATGTGGGCCAGCCAGAGGAAAAACAGAGTACACATATCATAATATAACATCCCGCCTGTTTTCCACAAAGGATAAGGCAGAGATGAACATAGTACACCCACATTTTGTCAGGTATAATGTCATGTCATGATGTGATAAAAACAGACAAACAGTAAATTTAAGTGTGGAAGCAAAAATGCAAAATTTCGCGCCGTGCTTACCTATAATTAAAATACGTGTAGGTAAGGTAATAATAGTTATTTGTTATAAGTACAAGAGTGCAAAGTTGCTTTTTAACCGCGTGTTCAATTTTGATGACCGAGCAAGGGAAGGATTCTAAAATTGAATCACGAGCGCAGCGAGTGATTCAAAATTAGAATCCTGAGCGTTAGCGAGGGAATCAAAAGAGCACGAGGTGAAAAATCTTTGCACTCGAGTGCAACACGTAACTTTTCATTCCACCTCAGCGAGGAAAGAGTATTTTTAATCTTCAATATCTGAGTGGAAAAGCCGTTTTTATTCTCTAGAGGATAAAGTAAATTGAATTTAGAACATCGTGTGCACTATCACAAACTTAGTTAGTAAAAACGGCTTTTCCACTCAGATATTGAAGATTAAAAATACTCTTTCCGAGATGGTGGGATGAAAAATATTTTTCTTTCTTTTTATAATTTTAGAGTAATTATAATAAAGAAATGGGTTCGATTCCCAGGTCGGGCAAAGTGTTATTGGGTTTTTTCATCTAGAATTTCTCAGTAGCAGCCCGGAGTCTGGATTTGTGCCCGATTGGTGGCAATAGGCTCGCCCCCTATTACATGGGACTTAAAACATAACTGGCGAAATGTGGGTGTACTGTAGGTACACCTCTGCCTAACCCTTTGGGGAAACAAGGCGTGATGCTATGTATGTATGTATAATAAAGAATAATATTTATATACAATTAGAGACACGCACAGGAAGTTCAATAAACATTAAAGAAAAACATTATATCTGAAGAAGTAGGTAACGGACAAAATTAAAAAAGAAAACAGTAAAAAGTTTTAAGTAAACTCAACTAAGGTTTAAAATCAATCAAATAGTGAACAGAAAGAAAAGAAAAAAGTGAACACCTGTACGTGGCTGTAGGTTTACGCTGTCTAGTCTTTTGTTGGTAACCAGTACATATACAAGGTGTTTTGTTTGATATCCCATTACTTTACAGTATTAACGAGATCATGTCAAAGAATCAACTGGCATATTATACAGTTTACAAGTATGAGTAACTCATTTTCATTCAAACCAATAAATAAACATAAAGCTAATAAATTGTATGAACCTAAACGAGGTAAAAGGAATGTGTAGAGATCGTAGCAGGTGAAGTTCCGTGGTTTCTGCCTACCCCTATGGGAAAAAGGCGTGAGTTTACGTATGTATGTATGTAAAATGCAACGTTATCAATTTCACGTAAGGGTGTTTTACATAAATAATAGTGACTTCGAATAATATTGTATGAAAAATTATTTATGAAAGAAAAAAAAAAACATATGCCAGTTGATTCTTTCAATAATTAATCAATGCAATTTACACCCGTTTTTAAGGAAAAACCCCATAACTTAATTTTAAAAAACAAAAAAATATAGCTTGATTATTTGACGTTGTCTCATTAATATCCTAGAGGATGTGAAGAGAAACACGTTGTATAAATAAACTAACCCACCTACCATCTCCATCACTCGCTTTTGTTTGACCCATTCAAATCTGTAAACAAACAAACTCAAGTACACTATTGTAACGATCCCCAATTATAATTATAGAACCATTTATTATTTCCTGCAATTGATAACGAATTTGCATGCATCTAAATAATTGACACACGCATCAACATTCAAATTACGGATAATTGTTATTAATTATTTGTTGGAAACCGACACCTTTGTTGTTTTCATAGGAAAATCGGTCATCATTAGAATACCTAATACAGTACAATGCGGCTGCTAATAGAACATTAATTAGATAAATGAACGTTTGGAATCATTAATTATTTTTAAACTTTAACCCGACCGCTTTAAAATCGCCCTCTAAAAAGAATGTAACAAAAAAATATTCTACCAGCGGACGATCAAGAGTTTCCAACAATGCCCCATTCGTCAAATTATGACAAGCAGTTCTCAAGCTATGAGGGAACCGATAAATATACAAACATACCGGAAAAATCATAACCCTCGTTTTTGGCTCGCCGTAGTGGAGTAGGTAATTAGTTAAATTATACTACGCCTAATTTGGTAAGCGTTACCGATTAAACTATAGTAATATAAAAGAGTAATAAACCCATATATGTGTTGATTTTAATTTACAACAGTACCGAAGTAACTGGAACCTATAGTAATTATAAAGTTGAAGAATTTGTTTGAACGCGCTTATATCTGGAACTCGCAGCGGGTTTGAAAATATATTTTTGCATTTTATAGCCCAACTTTTGAGAAAGATTGTAGACTATTTAACATACCAGGACCCTTAGGAGCCGAGCAAAAAGACAAGAAACATATAGATCGTTAAGCATAACCCAAAGAACAGCGCGAGCATGCGATGCCATATGACAAAGCGGATTGGTGGGGGAAAAAGAAATCGCGGGCAAGGTGCTAGAAGAGTAATAAAGGTATACAAAAGTTGATTTTTAATTACAACAGCCATCAGTAAGTGCTCAAGTAATTGGAATCCTGATTGTATATGTGAAGATGAAGTGGAAAATCTTGAAATTTCGTGTCCTTTGCGAGGCAACGTTTTGTATATAAATGTTACACACGTCAAAGTGATTTAATTTTAGGATGAGCAGAATTTCAAACATAACCTGTTTGAAGGTTTATTGATTCTTATATACGTCATTCAATATGTTCTTAGAATTAGGGATCATAAACATTGTAAAACTACCGACATTTTCCTCTCCAACTGTATACTATTTGAACTCATGAAGCAGGACCTGCCAATTGTATACAATTTTCTAGGAATGTCTTAAAATTGACTGTGGCTGCTGTGGATAAATATAAAAAAGGTATCTTACTTCTAGGCGTAAAATGTCGCCTTATTTCCCGGAACAGTTGGCCAGAGGTGTACATATAGTGCCCACATTTCGCCAGCTACGAGTAAGTAATGGCGGGCGAGCTTTTTGCCATCAAACGGGTACAAATCTAAACTCTGGGCTGCTACTGAGATATTCCAGTATAAGAACCCAATAACATTTGCTGGAACTGGAAATCAAAACTCAGGATCACGTGGTCCTGAAAAGCATGAGCTCAGCAGTAGCACTTGCAACCACTAGATAAACGAGGCAGTCTAGTTTCTACAATCGTGGAAATTTTGGTTCAAAAGCGCATTACCGAAACCTACTCATCAGTTGTCACAGATTCTTCTAGATAATAAAGTAAATTTTAAATCATCACAAGTCTCATGGGTTTCAATATTTGAAATACCTTTAGGAATCAAAGTTTATGAGCATGTTGATAACATACCGAAAGCGCAGTCATCTCGTTTGAGGAAACGAGTGTAAAGATAGAAGCACAACCCTGTCTTTGCAGTCGGTAATAATAAAGGTTACAAAATATTCCGTATGACATTTTTAAAAGCATTGCACTCAGCTCGCGCCCGACATAATTTGGTTTGCAAACTGATTACAATTTTTAATGAAGGCATTAAGAATCTTTTTGCGTAACTTATGCATATTCAGTTAAATAACTAGTTCAAGAACAAACTTTCTTTGTTTCCACACTTTTCTGCAAGTTGTTTGTTGTATGAACTTCTGTGACCTGGACGAACTTCGTAACTTTTGGTGGTAACCGGTTCTGTTTTATTTAAATTTTTCCATTATTAGCAAGTCTTACAATTAATACTAAGAAACCAAAATGTCTGACAACCAGTTTTATCAAGGGGTTTTGTATTACCCAGTATCTGGATTGTAGAGGTCAGATAGGTAGTCGTTTCATATAAAATACTGGTACTCAGCTGCATCCAGTCAGACTGGCAGCTGAACCCAATACATGTAGTTAGGAAATCGCTAGGCGAATGATGACGACAACCAGAACTGTCATTGAAAGAAATGTCAGTTACTGAACATTGTTTTCTCTTTGTGGTTTTTCCACCTTGTGGTGTAGATACAAACTCACAGAGAATACGAAGTAGTTACTCTTTTACTCAAATACATTGACACGCAACCTGTTACCATATTCAGTACATGATACTGAACTCCCTGCGCTGAAATTTTTAGTCAGTTGTTAAAAAAAAAATATGCTGTTCCATATATTTTGGCAGCGTAGGTATTGCAGTTGTTGCAAAGCAGTTGATTGTTTTTTTTTATAACTGCTGAAAAATTTCTACGGTAAGGGATATATAATCCGGTGTGGAATTATTGCTTATAGTTTTCGCATCTATGTCTTTGCCACCCTAGATTTGGAAGAATTTAAGTAGAATCTATGTACACATTATTTGAGTCGATGTTGTTGTACAACTTTCCGGCAACATTCTGAATATCTGACATATAATACCCTCTCCTTATCCTTATTTATTTATAGTCGGTGCAACATGTCTGTTTCTTCCTTACTTCTCTGTTAGTCGTCAACTCGGTAGTCACCCACTTTTAAGCCATATCATCATCTGAATCACTACTTATTGAAACATCAACAAATCAGAAGCAGACATAATTTCGAGAAATGATTTGCAACCAACTTCGTGATTAAGCATACCTCTCGTTTGCCCAACTCCCGACGTTGATAGCATCAATCAACAGCCATAATCTATCAGAGATTAGGAGTGAAATTGTCACATCGAACATCTAAGATTACAGTGACATTTACATTTAAAACTGTGCCGTGTCGTGGTCTACGCAACTCTATTACAGTTATGGCATAGCATGGTGCAACAACTACCAGGTTACCAGCTTAGAAAGGTGGTTTATTGTAAAGCTCAGCTACATTGTATCGGAGATTCGAAGCTAAATGTTTTTGGTTTAATTGGTGTTGTAACATTATTGATATTGGGTTGGGAATCGTGAGGTTCTGTTGTGAAAACAGTTGTTTGAAATTACTTGCAAAACACGAAGTTTAGGTTGAAGAGCTTTTATGCAAGTTTTGGTGGAGTAACGCTTGCTTGCACCAAAAATCACCGAGTATGTTTAAAACATCGTTCTGTAGCTGTCAATTGTTTTTCATAATTTGTATTCGAAGTGGATCTAAGACTGGTTGTGTTGATTTGAACGTATTGAACCAACCTAAGAAAATAAAATACCAAATATGATTATTTCTGTTATGATTGTAACCACAATATATATTATTGGATGTGTAGTCACTATCCCGATTCTGATTACGAACAATCTGTCCATTAGTTTTGCTCTTTGCAAAAAAACAAAAAAAATGTGGTAAACAAATAGCATTAAATTTCCATCTCATGAATCGATTTAACAAAAGCTTTGTAGCAAGCGCCTGCTCTTTATCTTCCTATAGGTCCATAGGTTCTTTCACAAGTCTAGTCTATTCTGTCCCCCACTTCCGAGTCCCGGCATCCCTTTCACCCAGTCCTTACGGCATAGTTTCGACACGATTACGTAACGACACCGTTACGACTATTGGCCAACAGTTGCGTCCGACAGCATTGTGCTACCGATTCGAGGATGTGTGTTTCAATTGATATCATGTGTTACAGTTCGTTTATTCGAATGACGTGAAGTATCGATTGTATTTGAGGGAACTTTTGTTCTGTTGGTGATATATTTAACTTGAGCTCTGTCTTGTGTCTAAATAGGTCCTATTTTATAGGGTCATGTATGTGGCGGGTTTATTGGTTTATATTGTTTGGCTTTTGTCAAATTTTATCTTCTAAGCGTTTTATTTTTCTTATACTCCTACCTGAACTGCATGATTAATAGCTACCCGAGGCAAATTTAGGTTTTGGTAAACTATAAAAAACTGCCCACTGTTTTTTTTTTGTACTTTTTGATAGAATAATTTTAGTGCGAGCTGCAAGCTCCGGTTCGCGGTTTGAGATTCTCTGCCACAGTCACAGAATTGTGTTAAGAATTCGGGGATTCATCCTGGCATTTTTGAGCTTTAAAAAACGTCACACCGCTGTGTGCAAAAGGAAACCAATTTCGTATTCGCTTTGTGTCGAAAATAGGGGTTTGTTTCAGAAGTAGTGAAACAAAACTGTAGAATTTAGACTCTGTTGCCAGATAATGGGTAGATGTAGTTTATAAGTTTTAATTTATTAAGACATCTAGAGAATAGCCCGGTTATGCAACTGAAAACCACATAGATTGCCCTGCGAGTTGCCGGAACAGATACAGGAAAATAAATATGTTAATAGTAGTCAAGTAATAAGTTTATGAAAGGTGATAACGATGATGTGTTTTCCTTTCACCATCATCATCATCCATTATTCTAAGAGTGACTTTTAGTCTTCAACAATTAGGCCATTTTCCCCTGTTGAGGATGAAATACCAGGGCTTTTGTCTACGTCTCCTTGGTTTCAAGATAAATTAAGTACTTGCAATAAGAACTACTTGTATAGCTTGTACTCCTGATAACTACACACTGTCTAATAATATCTGTCACAAATGAGCACTTCGCTTCGTCGACCTGCCTGGCCATGCGTGAACCGCAGTGAAAACGAACCTACCTGATTATTACATGTCATATACTCGTGATGTTCTAACTGTTGTTGTAAGAAGGTAGACTGATGAACATGAGAAAACTGTTATGCAAAAATGTATTGTGCCGAAAGAACATTTAGCGCATTTTCCAAATCTGCTCTGGTTTCTTGCCGAATCCCGAATCCTGCCTTTGACATTTATTAATGAGAAATCTCACCTTTGATCGTACCTTAAAGTGTTCTTTGGGAGGTCCTTGAATGATAATGCTATATTGGATAAAGTAAACATCAAAATGTTTTGATAATATATCTGTGAAATTCGTTAAGTTGTTGATACCGGCTGCCATCCGTGTCATTAAAAGCTTGAAAGTTTGACAACCGGTCTAACCAAGGGGTCGTATTACCTAGTATCTAGGTTGCGGAGACCAGATTGGCAGTCGCTTCATGAAAAGTACTGGTATTCAGCTGAATTTGGTTTGACTAGAAGCTGACCCCAACATACTTGGGAAAAGCCTACGATAATGATGATGAAGAAGTAGGTACATATAATATTTCGACATCTCTAAGACCTTATAATTATCAGAAAGAATATGTTGTTTTATTTCGCTTTATGCAAATTATTTTTATTGTTAGGAATTTTCAATATAACCTATACCTATACCTATGATTTCCCAACCTGAAAAAAAAAAAAAAAAAAAAAAAAAAAAAAAAAAAAACCTGTACCTACTAATATTATAAAGCCGAAGAGTTTGTTTGATTGAACGCGCTAATCTCAGGAACTACTGGTTCGAATTGAAAAAATCATTTTGGAGGGAGCGGAGCAGCAACAAAAAAATGGACGAAAACTGGCAGGCAATTCGATGCGACGACGGGAAGGGCAAAAATTTGAGTCGCGGGCAGAAGCTAATGATACTATAAACAACGAATAGTTTAAATAGTTTAAATCACGATTTTATTATCCGCAGTATTCTAATATTATGAGTCCAACACCATTAAGAGTGGAACATTGTGTACGCATTCATTTAACATAGAAACCTACATTCTCATTTTACCATCATTAGCACTAGTACTTGCATGAAATATTATAGTAGTACAAATGTTGAAACAGAAATAATTGTAATGAGCTCTTTCACTAACATTAGTTAAAGTGCATTCAGTGAGCAGTGGTAGACCAGTGGTAATGGCCGCGACTTACGAGCGCTTTTATCTATACTTTGTGTGAATTATTTTATCACCACTGCTCTCAAAACGATGACAAAAAGTACAGTGAGGAAATTAGCATGTCCTAGAATCAAAAACTCGAAGGAATTTGACATCTACAAACCCGCACTAGGCCCGCGTGGTGGCCCATTCCTTTTCACAGAAAGGAGACCTGTGTGTCCCAGCATTCACATTATAGGCTATTTTTTGTCATTAATAACATAAATGCACTTTAGCGTAATCACTCTAAAGTGCATTCATGTTATTAAAACTTTCATTTCAATATGAACTTTGCCACAGATTAACCCGCAACGGTTCGCAACCATTACTTTCTTCTATTGCTAGGTAGGTAGGTGTATCCGCTAGGGCTGATGCCTGCCAGCGTCGCGGATTTGTTCGATAAAGTTACCGTGGCCCTTACACAGGCAACTACTTTTAATCAGCAAAAGTTTGGCACGCCATCCAGCTCAACCCAGAGCGCGAGACATCATTTGATGATTTCTTAGCCAAAAAAAAAGGTAGAATGTAGATTTAACTAATCGTAGTGCAGGAAACGCCAAACCATTTGATCAAATGAACGTTTTATAAACATTGGCCCACTTATTGGAATCCCCATCAAACACGTTCCCATTCCCCGGGGATTATCCGGGAATCGCAGACTATCGCGGAGTTTGAATTGTTACCAATGAATTTCAAGTTGAATACCCCGTATGTGGAATTTTGGGGGATCCATGATCCCCTTAGGAATTAGGGGATCAGTTCTGCTGGAGTTGGCTTTTCTTTTGTATTTCGGAAGCTATCGACTGTGTATTAAAAATAATTTAGGATAAGTATTTTCTTTTCTCGAATGGTTCCATGGTGATTATGGAATTAAATAAAAACAAACGTGTTTTTTTTAAGAGACAAAAATAATCTGAGTCGAGCTGCACGATTAGTGACAAATGCGTGCACTGACTGGACAGGTCCACTCAATCTGTGTGGTTTCTTCCTCAAAACACCATTTCAGTCACCAATCTTTTTTTTTTTTGGATGGGAAATCACCAAATGACTTCTCCCGCTTTGGGCGGAGCGGGAGGGCGTGTCAGACTTTTACTGACTAAAACCCACCCGTGTTCCTCTGTTATTACAACTGCAATGTTGACGGAGTTGACCATTGAGAATAGGCCTTACATGTCATTCTTGCAGCCATCTCTAAGTAAAAGTATTTTTCTTTGGTCACTGGTGAACCGGCTAAAGTGTCAGCTATCAAACGTCACCATCATCCATAGCCCAACCTTCATCACTGCTGGGCATTGGCCTCTCTTTGCTTAAGTAGATCTACAGGCAATTTCCAGTCTCATCTAATCCAGTATAAAGGCAGAATTCGGAAGCAGCTGAAAACACGCTTACAGGATATTTGATCAATATTTTTCAGTTGATTAAGGGCCCACCTTGAACGTGAATGATAGTAGGATGGGCGTGGTTTATGGCGGGTCAACCTAAAGTGGCCGGCCGCCACAAACTTATATCTGAACCGTTTATAGAGAATAGGAAAACCAGCGGCCAAAAGTTGAACTAATGACAGAAAATGTCTCGAAATAAAAAAACGTTACTAACTTAGCATAGCCTTGCTGTAAGCACTATTTCTGTCACTGTTGCACATCTGTCAAACTACAATAGAAAGGTAGAGACGGAAACATCTTAGAAAAAAGTACGTGAAAGTAGCATTAATTTAGTCGGTCTATGAAAATTTAGCACATAGCGTGCGATGGAGTAGACAAATAATACAAATATTTAATTATAAGCAATAAAACTATCTTACAGCAAGAAATTATCTTCTGTATCTATACGTAATATTATAAATGCGAAACTAACTCTGTCTGTCTGTTACGCTTTCACGACTAAACCTTATTTGTTACCCATTAACCCTATTTAATCCGCGACTTCACCTGCGTCCGCGTAACGTAAGATTTACGCAGACGAAGTCGCGGGAAAAAGCTAGCTAATATTTATGTACGGATGTTGGGTTATACGAGATTGATTAACTCAAAATAATAAAAAATATTATTAATTATTTACAACATAAAATTAAAAATAACGAATTAATCTTCTAGAGGTCATAAGGTCAAAAATAAGCCATGATATACAACTCAAAATAAATGATCAATTCATCCAAAGAAAAACTAGAAATATTTAGGTTTAATTTTAGATAACTATCTGAGTTGGAATCCTCACATTGAGAAAATCAGATGTAAACTTTTGTCACTGACAGGAACTCTTCATAATATAAATAAATGCCATCCTCGGAAAGTTCGATTCATAATTTATAATTCTTTAGTTAAACCACATTTAGACTACCTAACAGAAATCTGGGGAACCGCAGCCAAATATATCTAATCTAGAAACATTACAAACACAAAACAGATTAATCAAAATATAAAGTACACAAAATTAAACTACGAAACTCCAATTACTTAGTAACACGTCCTCCCAGAACTGTTAATTACGGGAAAAGAAATATAGAATAGGAAGGTATCAACATGTATAATAAAATCCCGATGGAAATAAAAGAAGCGAAAAGTATGTCTTGTTTTAAAAATAAACTTAAATCCTATATATTATGTCAGTAAAAATAAGAATATTAAAAAAAAAACTGGTTTTAGCGAGGGTTCATGCAACGAAATAAAACATAATAATAATAAAAAAGCTTTATTAGATAGTACGCTGCCGTGTATGCCGCATCTAGTAGTACATCAACTTTTACTCTATATCCGAGTTTACTCGGTTGGTGATTAGTTGTTTACTTGATTATTTAGATTACTACCATTATTTTTTACTTTTACGTCATTTTTGTACGTTCAAAAACATTTTATGTTAATTTAATTTCTCAGTAAGTGAATTATTATTCATTCTTAATGAGGAATAATAAAGTTCTTAAACCATATTACGTGTGACTGCGGTTAGAAAACCAAAACCGATATTTTTGCCAATATTTTGTAATTATGTCTAGATAATAACTTTTTATTTGGGTGTTTTACCCGACTACAGAGGGCAATGTGTTTATCAGCCTATGTACTCGTATGTATGTTTGTTCTTTTATTAACTTTATATTTCATTATAGTTATTTTGGGGTTAGGGATAATTCAGAGAAAACAGAAAATGGAGTACACAAATAATTTGCTAAACAGTCTTCGTAAGATTATAGAAGTATGTTTAATGTTATGCAAAACAGAGTAAAACACCATTGTTTTGATCATCCATAAAATCTTGTAGGAATGAAAAATTATAAATAGCCAATATGTTTTCAGAAAGCACTCTTGTAGACCTTTGATAAGATATCAATTAGATATCGAGAAGCAGTGGTGGCTCAGTGGCAACGGCTACTTCTTACGAGTTCGAACCCGAGCAGGCGCTTTACTCTGTGTATATTATTTCAACACCACTGCTCTCAAAACTGTGAAGGAAAACATCGCGAGTAAACCGGCATGTCTTAGAACCAAAAAATCGAAGAAATGTGACATCTACCAACCCGTACTGGGCCCTCGTGGTGGATTATGTCCCACTCTCTCTCACCGAGAGGACGCTTGTGTCCCAGCAGTGGGAACATTATAGGCTGCTAATGATTAGGTATCAAACACGGTACATATGGGGTTTGAAACAGCTAGGCCCGGCTTCAGGCCACGTGCTTGACAAGGATGGCTTCCTGAAGGTAGAGAATAAGAAGAGGAAGAAGCTTCGTAGTCGGAACCAGTGTGGGACCGCGCTAGCAGGACCCAATTTGCTGCTACGTCCAGCTACACCAACGACGCAGCTCTATGTGTCTCGTCTACATTACACCACGAAGATTGAGAAGATCGTGGAGTTTGTACGTGTTAAGTCCAAATGGACCTTGAGGGTCGAGAAGTTGGAACCGTGCCACAACACGAACTTCAAGTCATACGTGGTGCGAGTTCCAACTCATCAAATCGAGACCTTCCTCAAGGAAGAGTTTTGGCCAAAGGGTGTCGTGTATCGGCGATTCCACGGAAGGCTACGTGATAATACGCAGCGCAACATGTCACCGTCACTTCGTGTACAATAGTTATGTTTACGTGGTTTTTATTTGTATGTATGATAGTCTGGAAGGTATTATGATTTGGGTCTTTGTAGCCCGAAATAAACTGAATTGATTGATTGATATATGAAACTAGCTTCTGCCCGCGACTTCGTCCTCGTTAAATTTCTTGTTCCCCCGACCCTTCCCATCGCGTCGAATCGCCTACAATTTTCCCCGTTTTTGCAACATTTTTCATTACTGCTCCGCTCCTCTTGATTGTAGCGTGATATTATATAGCTTATAGCCTTTTTCTATAAATAGGCTACCGAACACAAATATAATTTTTCAATTCGGACCAGTAGTTCCTGAGATTAGCGCGTTCAATCAATCAAACAAACAAACTCTTCAGCTTTATAATATTAATATTACAATATAATAGTATAGATTAAAATGGTATAAATAATAGTATAGATTAAAATTTATATTTTCAATAAAACTTCACATCTGCTAAAAAATGATAAATGATTTCATTTCTATAAGTAGGTTTGTACAAACACTTTAACATGTCAATGATATTTTTTTAAACTAGATGAGTTCGGCGTTCGACACAGCCTGTTTAAAACATTACCCTTCTTTGGGCTGCTGTCAGGTAAAACTTCACTTTTTTCACAATTCTAATGCTACTCCATTCATTCGTTGTGCTCTTGCATTTGAAGTGACAGTACTTGACATATGGATATATTGTTGGCTTACTTCAAACCTAAAAACAAATTATGTATTTTATTTTATTTCTAAATGAATAATTATTATGAGTTTTTGGGATAAAACAGACGTTCTTCTCTAGAAAATAAGGTGTTTACTCAATATTACTTAGCAAAGTGAGACGATTGTGTCTGTAATGCTTTAGTGAAGGTGATAAATTCAACTCACTGTTATCATCATCTTTTTGGTATTGAATTCCTGCAAAATGAATTCATTAATTACTTTGTGCTGGTACTCCTAACGTTGCAGGTACTGTTCAGTTTTGGTATATTTTTCTTCTCATTTTCATACATAATTTAGGTCGTCACTAAATGGTAATATAAAAAGCATGTTATATTGTTCATAGGCACAAAAATAGACACGTACACAGCCAAATACAGAATTATTTGGAAGGCCAACACTCATTACATTAAATAATTTCTGCAACATGCATTACTACTACCTTTTTTGTGAACACAATTATTTAAAAAACGTAATTTTGATCGCACGGATTAGTAAAAAAGTGACATAGATTCGCCGTCGATGAGCCCTACTGGGCGACTGATTTATGAACGAACGAGAGTGATGACACTACTTATGATAGGCAAAAGAAGAGATGGCGATAATGTGAGTGCACTTGGAATAAAATAACGTAAGTGCCAAAACGAATTGCCGTCTTTTATGAATGAAAAGTATTATTAAAACGAAAACTGTTTTACAAAAACTTAGATACGATTATTAAAAATGTTTAAAAGTAAAGTTTGTTTAATAACTCTTACGCATTGCGCCTTGAGGCTAAAAAAATCATAAACGTAGATAGAACTTTGTGATTTATTTGTATCGAGAAAATTTCATCGTATCGTGTATTCCTTTTACAGGATACTAGGTCATATACTCAAAAAACATACACTAAAAGATTAAGTTCGGATGTCATACGGTAAGAAAGGTACGCTAAAAAGAAAAAGCACGTTTTTCTCAACACGTCACCTTAAGTACGATGTGACTTCGGACATCCTGTTTTCTTGAATTCCCGAATGGCGTGAAAATTTAAATCTTTTCTCTTTTTTAAAAACATTCGATTGGTTCATTCAGTGAAGCGCTTAATCTGATTATCGAAATACCACGCTCAATTTTGGACTGTTATTTTTTTTTTGGTAAATGCAAATGAGACGGATAATAATAAAGGCAATTAACAGAAGTATAATTATTTTACAAATTGTGTAATCGTTTAGCAGACGATCTTAATAATAAGGCGAGGTTTTAAATCATTTACAAAATAATCAGGGAAGATAATTTACCTTCCAAAAATTTCCTAATGACTATATTTTGTTCCAATGAACCTATCACATCACAAATCCTTAGTTAGAATTAACCATAGCCAGAAAATAAGATTATAACCATACCCTACGAAGTCAGTTGACCCCTTTTAAAGCTACCAATGACAGGTCATCAACGTTCAAAACAACCACAGTTAAAAAAACAACCAAACAACCAACTCTCAAAGTAAAAAAGTAAAACTATAAAAGTCACATTGCAGTAAAAGAATCCGGGAAACAGTAGTACATCCACGATATGCAGTCTACCTGTCAGGTTGATGAAGGTACTTATGTAATCCTCGATAGTCCGCATGTTATTGATACGGAACAAGGAAAGGCGTTATTACTGTGTGCAAGCGCCGATCGGCTTGCAACGTGTGCTAGTTGGTCAGTGTTGAAGTGTTGGGATTATGTGATGAGCGCTGGGAAGTTATGTTACTCCTGGTATTGGTTATGGTGGACCTCTTTTATTTTCTGGGTAGAACTAAACTATGTAAGACTTAATCCTTACCTTTTGTGTTGTAGCTCTCCTTTCTCTGGAAGAGAAGAAACAATTTGCTTTTTTCATGATTGGTCGGCTTGATCAGATTCCCGTAACTTCAAGAACGATCACGACAACCTGTCAAAAATACCTCTAATTATTGTCAAGCTTCGGACATTGATTTTCGCTGAGATGAGCTTTTGATTAGATTTATAACGTTTTTAAGTAAGCAATTGGTCTCCTAGTGTTATAAACTATGTGAGCTTGCCGGGACAGTTCGCCTTTATTGCTGCAAAATACGTGTAGATGGTGGTGATCACAAAGTTAATCTTCTGTCGTTTGTGTGTATAACAATGGTTTGCACGGTCATTATGCATTTGGTCAATCAATAAATCATCCTCTCGTTTATTCCGGCTTTAAAAATGGCGAATGTAAAGGCAGGTTTAACAACAACTCACACTTCTGTTCCTTTTCTATTTAGCATAATATGTCAGACTCTCCTACTGCTGTATTTTTGAGAGAAAGCGGGCTATAATCTACCACGAGGCCCAATTGCGGGTTGGTAGATGTCATAAGTCTTTAATTTTTTTAATCTAGGACATGTCAGTTTCTTCAGTATCTTTTCCTTCATCGTTTGTAGAGCCGTAGTGATGAAATTTTATAGACAAAGTAAAGCGCCTGTTTGGGTTCGAAACTGTAATTAGCACTAGCACTGCTTAATACACACACATGCAGTATGTACACAGTAATATTTTAGAATTCATCTATGTAAGATGTATCTCTGTTTGACTGATTACTCAGTCAGAAGAGATGATAAATCAGGCATTATTAATTTTGTATTAAAAATTTAAGACCATTGGTCGAATTATTGTGCTCCAACACGATCCAAAATTCTATAATTCTTTATCTAAAAATATTTTGATTACCTCAAGCAGTTAAACGCATGCAGTATCAATCAATTATTATTGTGTATTCTGACATAAGCGTAGCCATGCTAGACTAGACCGTGTCAGGAACAAGGCGATTAGTAAATCGTAAATAACTTTTTTGGTGATAATTGTTCCGACCCTCAAAGATGATTGGTTCCACCTTCTGTGTGTTAACTCTTAGATAAATAGGCAATTAATTTGTGAATCTATTTGAGGTCTCGAAAAAAAATGGAATAAGTAAGTTGATTGCGCAAAAAGCTAGGATATTATTCAGGTTATATAAGATCGTATTAAGCATCATGGCAGTTTTGTAATCAAGGACTTTTCCATTGAAAAGGTTCGCTGTTTTTCAGGCCGAAGTTCCCAACTACGTATCATTCAGTCTAACCGAATGAAACAGAATACCAATTTTTACCGGTAGCATGTGGCTCCATTTCTTCCCGTGGGTGTCGTAAAAGGCGACTAAGGGACTTAGTAGAGAATGGGCAGCAGCGTTCTCTATGCATTTGACCACCATACTGCGATCGCCAACCCGCCTGCCAAACGTGGCGATTATGGCAAAGCCCCTCAAATTAGGGGAGGCCTAAGTCCAGCAGTGGACGTCTTGCGGCTGAAATGATGATGATGATGATGATAACCATTTTTTTTCAAGGAGCGAACTGTCTTCACAACCCTGTTACACGATACTCCTTCATAAGACCGGTTGTTAATTTTTAGGGATCCAGACTATTCGAAACGACTGTCAAAGATCCATTAATGACAATTAGTACCAACGGCTTAATGTGCTTTCCAAAGCACGGAAGGGTCGGAACCGGTCGCTTTAATGTGCTTTCCGAAGCACGGAAGGGTCGGAAACAGTCCACCTTTTGTTGATATTTGCAGTTGTTATTATTTAGCGACAGGCCCCTCCTTAAATGAAGAAAAAAATAAGGCACTCGAACCCATAAGGCTCCCACATACAAGTGCGACGCGACGACGCGACTTTGTGTCGCGACTCTGGTAGAACAACTTCCATGATTTTTTAAATAAAAATTACGCTACTAAGTCGCCTCGCGGCTGTCTATGAGAGCCTTAAAGCCACCAATAGCTACTTTTTTGTCCAATTGACATAATAACTCCCACTACCTTATCATATACTTACTATATTTCGACAAAACTCGTTTTCCACCCAAACGTTTACTCGAGCATTAAATCTCAACCTTATCTCAATAAAAATAAAGTTAGATTTCCTTTGTTGATATCTTTAGTAGTTTTTCGACAGATATTATAAATGTCCATGTATGCCAAATGTCACGGTAACCAAGTTGGTTACAAAATGTTCGTGTTTATTTGATTTCTATCATGATTCTTGATACGTAATTGGGATGTCTTGTTTCCATTGTAATTGGAGATCAAATTGTTATGTCCATTGTTTGCAGGGGCATTTAAAAGTATGCTGATGGGAATTGATGATTTTGCGGATTCGTTCGAAACAGTTACCGTGCGCCTGGCACAGGCAACTGAAGGAACACGGGTGGGTTTTAGTCAGTAAAAGTTTGGCATTTGTCGGGAGACGTCATTTGTAGATTTCCGACCGAAAAGAAAAACCAATTCAGATGCCTACGATATTATGTATAAAGAAACTATTGTACAGATTAAACAAAGGAGTCAAAGATTGAGCTTATGACGCAACAAAAGGCTGGAGAAGCCTAGTAAGCCGTTATAATTACAAATAAGCTAGTGATTTTAGCACCACACGACATAATCCTCCTCTCTGTAAGATGGAGTGGGGAGTTATCAGGTGCAAGCCCAGGGTGGGGCGGGGTGGTAGATATCACGTCTTTATTTTATTTATTTTTTGTTCCAGGATATATGATTTCGTATAAGCACCGAATTAAATGTAAATATTTGGTAGATTTTTTATTGGAAATACCCTCATTGTTCTCAGCTAAGATCAAGGAAATGTTCTATGTTATAAAAAGATCGTAGACTCAATTCTGAATTTATACATTTTTTAACTTATCTGCGATTTGAAGATATGTCAAAAGCCGTTGTAAAACTTACGAGTTGAAAAAATATTTTTCTTATACAAATATTAAAGCAACCGGTGACGTCATCAAAGCAGCTTGACCTTTTATAAACGTAGATACGTGCCTGTTAGATAATATAATCTGTGTATCGGTAATTTATTCAAATTGCTCATAGGGCTACCGGTGATTGCAAAATGTCAGAGCGTCCATCGTAAAATATACGAACAGACAGAAATTTACATTTTAATCTCGAGGACAGCTAGATGTAGGGATGCTGTTTTTTGGCAGACAAAATCGTGTTTGTATAAACCTTTATACTGAACGACTTAGTGTCCTTTTTTTGTATGGGAAATCATCTAATGACTTCTCCCGCTCTGGGCGGAGCGGGAAGGCGTGTAAGACTTTTACTGACTAAAACCCACCCGTGTTCCTTCAGTTTCCATGTGCCAAGGTCACGGTGTCTCTTTCGAACAATCTTGCGACCCTGGCAGTCATCGGTCCTAGCAGACCCCTTCAGTGCTACTGACATCTCTTTGAGGCGCGCGTGGAACACTACGCGCCGTCAACCCGAGCCTGCCCCTTACCGGGCGGCAAGCTACCCATTGCTCGCCGCCCGCAAGCTCGCGCCTACGGTGGCCGGGAGTCAGCTATCGACTCCCGACACTTACAGTGTCCTTGATATTAAGAAAACTAGAAATATTCTATTAAAAGGGTCTCTTTGTCTCTGGAAGGGTTTTACAATTCCGCCACGACCCTTGCTCGTGCCAGCCCTCGTCGATGAGCCTGTAGCTTTAAATTCATTCTTAAATAATAATATTTCCAATCCAGACCATGTCTTGCTACCCTCTACCAGCGATGCCCTAAGCCGAGGTCCATACCCCACAGTGGGTGCCTTTAGCGAGTAGTCGCTCTACTTTTAAGTTTATAATACCCTATCCGGAGGCCTTCATTTATTAAGGTAGCCACAGGCAAGTCCGGTTAAGCAACCGATAACCTCATAGCCGATGACCTGGGAGATGTCATTCCCAAAAAATATATCGATTGTTACATTCGGATTATAAAAACATAAAAATAATGGAGATTAAAAAATGCCATACCTACAAGACAGCATTAAGATTGTGTGAAAAGGTGTTTGACATCGTATACAAGAAGACGAGTTTTTCATCTAAAAATAATTCTTTGAAACATTTATTGCCCACTAAAACCATAAAAGCACAAAGACGCGACGCGACAGCGCGACGCGATGCGACTCTAGAAATTCGATTTCCATTAAGTTTTCATATAACAGGTGCGTTGGGGTCACGCTATTACTCGCGCCTGTCTGCGGGAGTCTTAAATCGAGTATTGATTGCCAAAAAATATAATTTATTTTCAAAAAGATGTTGTTAATTTAAACATTACTAATTATAAAAAATCGTTTTTTAAAAACTATTCTCTTGGAAAACTAAACAATTTTGCATTATGACAAAATTTTGGACGGTCTTAATAATACAAATCTATACTTAATATCTATACTAATATTATAAAGCTGAAGAGTTTGTTTGTTTGTTTGTTTGTTTGTTTGTTTGATTGAACGCGCTGATCTCAGGAACTACTGGTCCGAATTGAAAAATTCTTTTTGTGTTGGGTAGCCTATTTATCGAGGGAGGCTATAGGCTATATAACATCACGCTACAACTAAGAGGAGCGGAGCAGTAATTAAAAATGTTGCAAAAACGGGGAAATTTTATTCCTTTTGAGAGTTTCCGTTGCGTGCGCTGCGTAAACGGTTAAAGTAACGCAAAAATCATGTATGACGGAATTGTTCCTTTAAAAAAGTTCTAAAAAAAAGTCCGCGAGAGCATATGTCTATCTTTTAAGGTTGACTCACTATAACTCAAAAGGTGCGAGCAGCAACACTAGCAGGCAAATCGATGCGACGGGAAGGGTCAGGGGAGCAAAAATTTGACGCGGACGAAGTCGCGGGCAGAAGCTAGTATAATATATAATAATATTATAAAGCTGAAGAGTTTGTTTGTTTGTTTGATTGAACGCGCTAATCTCAGGAACTACTGGTCCGAATTGAAAAATTATTTTTGTGTTGAGTAGCCTATTCATCGAGGGAGGCTATAGGCTATATAACATCACGCTACAACTAAGAGGAGCGGAGCAGTAATGAAAAATGTTGCAAAAACGGGGAAAAATTATTCCTTTTGAGAGTTTCCGTTGCGTGCGCTGCGTAAACGGTTAAAGTATCGCAAAAATCATGTATGACGGAATTGTTCCTTTTAAAAAGTTCTAAAAAAAAGTCCGCGAGAGCATATGTCTATCTTTTAAGGTTGGACTCACTATAACTCAAAAGGAGCGAGCAGCAACGAAAAGTGGACGAAAACTAGCAGGCAAATCGATGCGACGGGAAGGGTCAGGCAGGGGAGCAAAAATTTGACGCGGTCGAAGTCGCGGGCAGAAGCTAGTAAACAATAAAATTGCAATAATACTGCTTCACCTGTTACAAGTTTTGCGGTTAACTCTGGTTAAGGCACTTGTTCTACCACCGACGACAAAGCGACAAGCGATCAACGATTTTCTTGCTCAATAAACTTGCAATCGATTGCAGCACGGCCTACTGTGATAGGCTTGAGTCTCACATTTTTATGACAGTTTGAGAACAAAAATCTTGATAAAATGCGTGACTCGAGTTTATCACAGCCTGCCAGGATCGCGAGATTTGTTCGAAAGAGATACCGTGGCCCTGGCATATAAGCAACTGAAGGAACACGGGTGGATTTTAGTCAGTAAAAGTCTGACACGCCCTTCCGCTCCACCCTAGAGCGGGAGACGTAATTTGATGATTTCCCACCCACAATATAAAAAATGACGCGTGGCACTCGGGGACTGCCGCGGTAAAGCTATTGCATAGTACTTTTTATCAACTTATGCAATTATAATTACTAGTGATCGCCCATTGGTCGAAATTCGACCGTACTTCATTTGAATAGAAATACATTATTAAATGAAAAAATATAGATAATAATAAATATAAAAAAATAATATGGTTATATTTGACATTCAGTAACACTATAGACAAATTGTTGACGCTGTACTACTGTGGAGAGGGTTCGCTGGCGGGATGGTGATGGCCAGGACCAGGAAGTAGGTGTAATGAGTAAAGAATACTTCTTCAGGACTCTCTTTTTTATTTTCTTAATACTTCTTAACTGCTGGATATGGAATGAATTATCACAGAAGCCCTGTTTTTATAGAATTTTCCCGGGCAATATATTTTTAATTAATTATGACAGTTCAAAATGTCACAATTATAACCAGCCTGTACAATCGTGAGGCATACAACCTCTAAAGTTTGCACACGACACTAAGTTTTGTATGGGAAACTTACTAATGCCATACTTGACACTCCCCATAAAACCACAAAAAATATTTCATAAAAATCTAAATTAAATTCCTATCGTTGCTAATACAAATAATATTAAAGACAAATATTCTATTGAATAGGTTTTATATCTATAAAATTAATTTATTACCTATGGTTATACTTGACATTTAGTAAGACTATAGACACAAAATCAGGCTTACCAACTTAGGGGTTTTCCCAAATTTAGGGGGTAAATAAGAGGATTGAGATTTTTTAGGGGCGTTCTATTTTTAGAGGTATTCTTAGGGATTTTTTGCCATCTTACATTTCTCATTGTGTTTTTGATTACAATAAAAGTATTAGCGACTTCTTCTTCTTCGACTCTGTACGGTTCCTCGATACTAAGAATGCAGAGTGAATGATTAAAAAATGTCGCGTAATAAATATAGACAAATATTACTACTGTGTGCCGGTCTATGATTACTGAACATTCGTTGGTTATTTTCATTATAATTTTTAGGCGGATTTTTTTAGTAATTATGGCAATTTTACGGGTTTTTAACTTAAGCTTTAGGGGTAAATATTTCTGAGTGTTGGTAACCCTGCTAAAAATAATAAAGACAGATTTGGACCATAAACAAAACAATATCTATGCATGTGTGTATTAGACACACGGTAATGAATAGTAGTGTGTGTAACGTGTTATTTATTGAAAATAATGTATTTTAACGCATAATTTAAAAAAAATATTAGCATTCGTCACTTCTTCTCTGTATAAACTATAAGTGTGCGAAATTTCATACTCCTCCGTCCGCCCAAATTTCGTAAAAAGGGATCCAAAGTTTTCGCTTCACGTATTAATATATAGATTTATTTATTTTTTATTGGACCGATAAGAAAACATTTTTTTTTCTTTTATTGAATAAATGAGAAGTTACTGCCCCAGCTTTTTAAATCTCTGATATCTTCTAAGATCTTCATTTAAATTACATGCTGTAGTGATCATATTGATCTATATTAAATGCACAATGTATTTAAGGTACCTAATTGGATAAGAATTAATGCTTATTGGTTAAAATCGCTTCGTAAATAAGCCCTTATTTCTCGTAAAAAAAAAGCAAAGGAAAAAAAATGGTTATTGTGGGTTATCCCTAAGAGGTAGACATATACCATAGCGGACTTTTTTGTAGACCTTTCTAAGGTGTACATTATTTTGATCTATTTCGTAGGGTTCAGCCAGCGTTCGCAATGTAAGCGTAAAAAAATGAGCTTATTTATGACATCACATTAGAAACCCCTAAATTATCAGCGTTTCTTTACTATATTATGCATGTTAAATACATATAAACCTTCCTCTTGAATTGTTCTATCTATTAAAAAAATCCGCATCAAAATCCGTTGCGTAGTTTTAAAGATCTAAGCATAATGCACGGCCTTCAAGCCACACCTCCGTGCCCGTCGGAGTGAGGAGCGTGAGGTATTTTTTCGTTACGGAATTTCTGGATTCGGTCCCCGCGCTCAAGGCCCTCGATAGAACCTATGCAATAGCTTAAAAAGCCGATTACAGAGCCTGCGCTCGCCCTGCTGGTCCCGTGTTAAGCTTCGGTCACACACAGCGATTAATCGCTGCGAATGCCCACTCGCCGCGAGTATTCCCTGTATGTGACAGGCTATTCGCCGCGATTTTAATTGAGCATGTTCAATTTACTTGCGACGAATGCGCATTCGCAGCGACTAATCGCTATGTGTGACCGAGGCTTTAGTAAGATGCATAATAATAGTTTATCGCTGTCACCCGTGCCGGTGAGTACTCGCTCATTGAGACTCGCCTGGCCAGCAGAACACTCGCTGAAAGATTCTCGTTTGGTATTATATACGCAAACAACGAGAAATATCCGCTGAATTCGGTCCTCGCCATCACGTTCTCGCTGCTCGTTTTATACCAACTCGTCTTTAGTTGCCATCTCTCTCTCACTCACTCGCAGAATATGGAGCAGAATCACCAGTGACAGAACAGCTTAGTAACGGCTGGAAGAGGCTTTTACTGCTATTGATAGCGGTCCTCGTACATCTTAGTAATAAAAATTGTCATATAGGTAATAAAAATAAAACTTTATTCATAGATATTTAGTTAATAATAATAATGTCACTTAGAATTTGATAAGACTGTCACTAAGCAGAATCTAGTAGAAAAAGTATTATAATTGAGACATGTTTAGATGTTTGAATGTTCTCTACTCAATCACACAAAATCGGCTGAACGTATTCGAATGAAATCTGGCACTCAGATAGTTTATAGCCCAGATTAATAAATAGGATACTTTTTATCTCAGTAGTACGATCCCTAGGGATATTTTTTAACTTCACGCGGACGAAACCGCTGGGACAAGCTAGTAAGGAATAAGTGGAAATAAAACTATTGTATTTTATTTTAATTTATTTTATATCTCTACTAGCTTGTCTTAAATCGCTGGCAGTGGAAAAAAGGCCTTAACCGTTACATAATGAATAACTGTTGGCAAAATAACATCGTGATTCAATTTTGATAATTGCATTACCAATTTGGTTATGCCGCTGTCAATTTCCTCTAATTGTATTGTTTTAATTGTGTAATATTCCAGTGTTTATTGATTTTTAGTCGTGAGCTATTAGTTTAGAAGACTACCGGGTATTTTACGAAGTTTTTTGTTCGATAGACAATTTGGAAACTGGTTGGCAATGGACCAGATATTACGAGTATTTGTGACTGCAACATAATTTATTACGTCATTTTAAACAGGTTTCTTTTAAATTAGTTGTTCTTGATGTAGATCTGTCAGTCGTATTTTAATATTGTTACTGTGCTTATATCCTATACTTAGAAAATATTTTAGTACCTACTAGAGGATAAAACTATGGTCTAGTTTTTAAGCCAGAAAGTAATGAATGCCCAGTTGGGGTCTGGGTATCACCCAGGCCAGACAAAGTATTAAGGTCGCGAGTCGCGCTGTCGCGTCGCAAACAGGCGCACCGCGACTGAGCGACGCGACTCTCGTAGACTCGTAAAATTATTCTACAGGAATTGCGTCGCGCCTGTCTGCGGGAGCCTTTATTGAGTTTTTCTTTTATCTGGAATTTCTCAGTAGCAGCTCGGACTTTGAGTTTGTGCCGGGTTGATGCCAATAGATTCGCCTCTTACATGGGACTTAACATAAGAGGCGAAATGTTGATGTAATATTTAAGTAAACCTCTGCCCAACTTTTTGGGGGAACAAGGCGTGACCTTTTATGTGTGCATGTGATGATAAAATGAGCTCATATTTTCGGTCACGAACGTGCGGACATTTTAATTAATTTTGATGCTATAAAAGCTAATAATTTACGAGGATAGACGAGAAAAGCCACCTAATAAAGAAAGAAGAAACTGGTTACTAATTAGAACCGCTAACTTTTTAAGTTTATTCTATTAGGTATGGTTTGTCCCGATTTTCGATCTTGTTCTTGCAAAATTTAATTTAATAAACACGTTTCGCGACTATTTGATGTCAAATAAAGTGAAGATAATTATGACGAATTCTTTGGTTATGTATTTAATTATTTGACGTGGGTTTTTGGAAGCCTCAGAATGCAAATGATGTTGATGTTGGAAAATTTGTTTACTTAATTCCTATGTAATTGCTTCACATTTTGTTTACTGGAACAAAAAATCTGATCCACACAGATTGGCAGGTAACCCAATGCGCAAATGAATTCAGCACATGAATCTTGACACCTTTTTTTTCAAGTGGACGAAATGTTTCAAAGCATTGTTAAAAAAAAAAATAGGTTGTGAATCCATGGAAAACATTGTGTGTCGATGCCACCTTGATATCCTTGCCACCCTTTATTCCATTGTACTATAGCGTAGTATGGGTACAAGACGCCATACTTAATTGCAGCTAGTATTCATAATATACTGTCGATCGTAGTATTCAAAATATAACAATTTCAATCGGAAAAAGTTGATGTTCGATACATTTCGAAAGCTCTAGAAATGATCTTGAATAAATACCAGTTCGATGTCTGAATAGACGCGTAATAAGCAACGTCTTGAGATCAAGCAGAGATATCGAAACTGTCTGGAGTGTGTCTCAACGATGTCTTGCAAAAATATCACTGTCAAATTGATTCGATACTGTATCTTGGTTTCAAATTCTTAACAGGTGCTTCGTCTAGAGTTTTTAAGACACGAGAAAACTTATTCATCGATAAATAAATTTACCTACTCATCTATACTATATAATATATATAATATTATAAAGCTGAAGAGTTTGTTTGTTTGTTTGTTTGATTGAACGCGCTAATCTCAGGAACTACTAGTCCGAATTGAAAAAATATTTTTGTGTTGGGTAGCCCATTTATCGAGAAAGGCTATAGGCTATATATCATCACGCTACAATCAAAAAAAGCGGAGCAGGAATGAAAAACGTTGCAAAAACAGGGAAAATGTATTCCTTTTGAGAGTTTCCGTTGCGTGCGCTGCGTAAACGGTTAAAGTAACGCATCAATCATGTATCACGGAATTGTTCCTCTTAAAAAGTTCTAAAAAAAAATCCGCAAGAGCATGTCTATCTTTTAAGGTTGACTCACTATAACCCTTTTAATTGCTCAACACTACGTACGGGCTGGCGCGCGGCGATTCGATGCGACGGGGTGAGTCGCGAGAGCAAGTTTGACGCGGACGAAGTCGCGGGCAGAAGCTAGTATAACATAATGAATGAGCCTGTAGTGGTCCAACTGCTAGGCCAAAGAGAGGAGATCATTGAGTGAAGAAAAAAATGTCTTTGTGAAAAAAATATCGATGTGGGTTTCGCGCACTTGATTTTCAACGTACTTCTGATTCTGCCCACCCCCACGGAAAGGCATGAGTTTATCTATACTAATATTATAAAGCTGAAGAGTTTGTTTGTTTGGTTGAACGCGGTAATCTCAGGAACTACTGGTCCGAATTAAAAAATATTTTTGTGTTGGGTAGCCTATTTATTGAGAAAGGCTATAGGCTATATAACATCACGCTACAGTTAAAAAGAGCAATGAAAAATTGACGAAAACTGGCAGGCAATTCAATGTAACGGGGAGGATCAGGGGAGCAAAAATGTGGCGCGGACTAAGTCGCGGGCAGAAGCTAGTGTATTTATATAGTGATTAAGATTTAGTCGGTAATTATCTGCACGGAAACATATTGTATAAAAGGGGGCGAGTTTATTGACATCAATTGGGCACACACCCAGACTCCAGGCTGTTACTGAGAAACTGTTGATTTATTAGAGTTTTTCTTGTTGGAAAAACCGCCCAACATACAAGAGTTTCTTCTACTTGTTTCCCAAATTTTTATCAGAAAAGGTGTAAAACATTCATTGAAAAAGTTTACTTTCGACTCCTTTAAGACGGAAGACTCCTCTAAGGCTATTTTTATGTGCGTAAAGATAACAGCACCATTTTATCTTACGCCCCCACTCCCACGACACATATTTTTTCCGCCACAAAACTATAACGTAACTCATTACGTATTTATTACATGACAATAAGTGCTGGTGCCGTGGTAAAAGTCACAGACACGCATTGATAGCCTGACTTCCTTGTACACCTATACGACATAGACATAGCCATTTTTAGGGTTCCGTTGCCAAATGGCAAAAAACGGAACCCTTATAGATTCGTCATGTCTGTCTGTCTGTCTGTCTGTCTGTCCGTCCGTATGTCACAGCCATTTTATTCCGAAACTATAAGAGCTATGCTGTTGAAACTTGGTAAGTAGGTGTATTCTGTGAACCGCATTAAGATTTTCACACTAAAATAGAAAAAAAACAATAAATTTTGGGGTTCCCCATACATAGAACTGAAACTCAAAAATGTTTTTTTTCATCAAACCCATACGTGTGGGGTATCTATGAATAGGTCTTCAAAAATGGTAATGAGGTTTCTATTATCATTTTTTTCTAAACTGAATAGTTTGCGCGAGAGACACTTCCAAAGTGGTAAAATGTGTGTCCCCCCCCCCCCGTAACTTCTAAAATAAGAGAATGACAAAACTAAAAAAAATATATGATGTACATTACCACGAAAACTACCAACGAAAATTGGTTTGAACGAGATCGAGTGAGTAGTTTTTTTTTAAAACGTCATAAATCGTAAACCGCAATTTACCTTACATTTAATCAACTGAAATATAAAAATTAAAAAATATATATTTTTTTAAACCGAAAATACCTACAGGTTTGTACGGAACCCTCGGTGCGCGAGTCCGACTCGCACTTGGCCGTTTTTTTTAAACCAAGAACTGGGACGAACGCCGCGTAATTTAGTGAGAGCGGCTTTTTTGAAAAGTTAGTTCTATAGTGTGTCGTGTTTTGGGTTTTCTATAAAGAAAATAAATGGAACTATGTTGATTGGTTTTCTACGCCAATGATTGTTTGATTGCTTGTTGTTATTAGGAAGTAATTAATTTAGTTTTTTTTTTTACTGACAGAGACTTGATTTGGTTATGTATACTTAACTTATAATTAAATTTTAGCTTCAGAAGGTTGGAGGATCGATTTTAACACTACCATTGGTTTACTTTATCTAAGCTTACAACTTAAACTTTGTTTTGTAAATGTCACATGTCTTTGAATTTTTGTTTCTAGGATATGTTTGTTTCCTCGCGATGTTTACCTTCACCGTTTTGAGAGCAGTGGTGATGAAATTATTTACACAAAGTAAAACGCCTGCCTGGGCTCGAACCCACGACCTACAACCCGTAAGTCGGGGCCGAAGCCACTGGGCCACCACTACTCTTCATTCGGAACCCTAATGAATGAATAAAATCTCAAAATTATTTTCCAAACTTCATCAAAATCCGTTCCGTTGTTTAGACAAACAACGCGGTCATACAGACAGGCACTCATTTAGGAATTAATTTTATAATTTTTATAGTCTAAATCACGCATTTAGATTCTGGCATTTAACTTAGTGTTTCAAATTAATTAATTTCTAATATAAGATGCTACTTATCATAGTAATAAATAATATAGATGTAGGTCAAACTTAAGTAGTTACAGTCTCTCCTGATTAAGTGTATTGCTAGCTGTCAGTTCAAAGATCAGAAAATATCATTATCCATAGTAGTGAAAGGATACCAGTAGACTAACGAACGTTGAGCAAGCCATAGGACTGAGATAAATCAACGTCTTGAAATTATTTGTGATTTACTTTAAATGTCATTTTACGAGTAAATTCTCGTGTTTAAATGACTCATAATTGTTAATGGTGAAATAATAATAGCATTTCCGTACGCAAAATACGCGCTCAGACGTGGAGTTGCGGCCACCAGCCCGTTCTACCTATTACCTATAATAGCATTTTATGGTGTCCGTATGTATTAAGGAGTCATGTCTCATATTTAAATGTGGGTACTACAAATGTTTAGAAGTAAATTAACCGATTTTGTAGGCCTGCTCCTGGAATTTGTTGTTAAACCCATAAAAAGTTACAGGACATTTTATGTGGCTCCTCAATTCAGATGCGTCTGGATAGCTCGCCGCCCGGTAAGGACCAGGCTCGGGTCGACGGCGACGGCGCGTAGTATTCCACGCGCGCCTCAAAGAGATGTCAGCAGAACTGAAGGGGTCTGCTAGGACCGATGCCTGCCAGGGTCACGAGATTGTTCGAAAAGACTCCGTGACCCTGGCAAATGGGCAACTAAAGGAACAAGGGTGGGGATTTTTCATCCAAAAAAAAATAAATGCGTCTGGATATATTATTTGTAGTACCCGCGTTTTAATATGAGACGTGGCTCCTTAATCCATACGGACACATTTTATGAACACTTTGGGAGGCATTAAACGTCTATAAGCATAATAACAATAAAACTTAAATTGTGTCTCATTCAGTGTCCGTCAACCGATTGAGTAATAAAAAAAACAACCGACATAAAAAAACACTGTGTTTTAAAATAAAAATTTCCTCCTTCTTTTTTTGGTTGTGATACCGTGGTGGTACTTACCTAACACAAAATCGTATACCTTACTTACTAAGTCAATAACAGCAGCAGGAAATTATTAGTGAAAAAGAAATACGTTTTATTGCACTTGACTAAATTTTTATGGGACCACTCGGTAAGTAGTTATATCAGTTGAAACCAAAGAAGATTATTTTCAAATCGGTTCATAAATGACGGAGTTCTTGGATAACAAACATAAAAATAAAAATAAATTACAACTGGATTGGAAAATTCCTTATTTTTTAAACTGGGTAAAAAAACATCATCAACATTGGGTTTAGGGAAAAAACATCGAAAGCTTGAGTTTCCGATGGTTTTTATCCCTAAACCCGAAATATGTTTATTTATTAACTATAAATGTACATACATATACATATAAAACAGACAAGAAGAATAAAATAGAAAAATTGGTACAAAGGTGATGCTTATTTCTATAGAAATCTCTTCCAGCTTACCTGCGATAGAAGAGACGGTAAAGCAACTTTAGGGTCTTGATTGGTCTCATTGGTTGTCAAGCCTGAAATTGAAAACCAAACTAAAACAAAGAATAAAAACTTAACAAAGAACGAGAAGAAAAACAACCTGTTCTCTTCAAAACAGCAACAAACTCCGTGAAACTTAGATACTGGTAGCAAAAACAATAAACAAGCAAAAAGCGGTACGGTCCGCAATATTAACCTCGTTGAACTCGTGAAAGTATCGCTTGAACTTGGCGAAAGTTTAGTCAACATTAGCTGCGCCTGCGCCTAGCGTGCGTACGCGTTAATGCCCCTTTTCTGCATAACGTAAGCAGCCAGTACCAGTTTCTACTTTGTTGGTTCCTGGATTTTAAATAAGGAATTCTTGATCTGGTATGTCAAGTTAAACCGTATTTTGGTTTGAAACTAAGTCTTCATTCTGGTGGAAATTAAAAAAAGAACGCTATTTTCTCTACATCCTAGGGGCTACTTCTGTTTGCCAGGGTCGCAAGATTTGGTCGAAAGAGTTACCATGGCCCTGGCATATAGGCAACTAAAGGAACACGGGTGAGTTTTAGTCAGTTAAAGTCTGACACGCCGTCCAGCTCCGCCCAGAGCGGGAGACGTCATTTAATGATTTCCCACCCACAAAAAAAGTGGTTACTTCGGTGCAAAATTTATGGTGTTGGGTCAAAGGGTTTGGGTTGATGACTTAGTGAGGACTTTTCATTTCTTTGACTGCGGTAAAGCCAAGAGGAATGGTTATTATTTTTTTTGAAATTAGGATTTTTCTAAAGTTGTAAGTTCCTGTTTTACCCGACCCTAATGCGAGAGATAATGAACTAGAGTCGTCATATAACTATGTATTTTTTTACGCACTGGGACCAAAATCCAAGAACAATTGGTAACGCTTTATTTGGACCGTAATTTCTCTGATCTTATTCAGTGCATCATCGCACTAGGTATCGCTGTTGATGTTTGTGGAAGAAACTGCATAATTAACTACAAGATCTTGTTTTGCGACGATGATTCATAAAAAACAAAGGTTGCCGAAAACTCTAGAACAAAACAGATATCTAACATATATTTTTATACTAAGGTTAATAGACGCTATATCGTTCGAGCTACCTAAAGAATGAGAACGTAAGCTGGCATAAAATTGCTAAATATATTAATAATACTATTGCATTTATTTCATCTATCATTCTGCATTGAATAGATTTGGTATCAATACTGTCAAACGACCCTGACTTTTCTTAGTATTGCGCGGAATTATATTTGTTAAAGAATATACTTCGTTATATATTGGAAAATGTCTTGTTAATGTGTCTTACAGATTGTTATAATTATTGTTACTATGATAATTGTAACCGCAAACCGCATCGGCTAGAGTCATAATTCAGTTTTATCTTAAATCAAGACTCACTTGATTAATAGTTTCCCAATAGTCAGAGTTCTGTTACTGATTACAATAAGTTTGTATCTTAGTTTGGTGAAGCTCCGATACAGGCTATAATACAATCTTTTGATAGCTCAATGGCCTTCAATTTCATATCTTTTAAGAATAATGTACCTAGTAAGTTAACTGTAAGTTTTCCGAACAGAGAAAAATAAACTTAGAATGTCTGTAAAATAAAATGCGATGCTTAGGACTATACTTAGAACATACAGCGAATTCTACTTTTGTACCCAATTACTTGTTACCCTTGTGCCTCGGAAAACACGTTAAGTCGTTTCGAGTCGTCAGGAAAATGAAATCTGACCAGTCTTGTCAAGTGGTTTTCTATTACCAAGTAACTGGGTTGTGGAGGTCAGATGGGAAGTCGCTCCATATAAAGTACTGGTACTCAGCCGCATCCCGTTAGTCTGAAAGCCGACCCCATCACTGTTGAAAGGTTTTTTTTTTGTGGGTAGGAAATCATCATCGCTCTGGGTGGAGCGGAAGGGCGTGTCAGACTCTTACTGAGTAAAACCGACCCGTGTTCCTTCAGTTATCTATTCCAAGGCCACGGTAACTCTTTCGAACAAATCTCGCGACCCTGGCAGACTGTTGGAAAAGGCTAGGCAGATAATGATGATGATTTGATACCCGACTACATCTTCTAAAGATCCCTATATTTTAGGTTTAGGTTCCATAGTACCATAATAAACAATAATTTCGATTATAAATCAATCTTACCAATAATAAGCACATAAACTTAACAATTTCCTTCAACGTCAAAAACAATGAGGCAACAAGATTTATTCAATCGCCACTATAATACCAAACTTCTTGCTGTGAGTGAAACTGGACACCATAACCATTATAATAAGAGCTGTATTCATGTGTTCAGTCAATCGTTAAGCTATGATTCTATAAGGTTCTAGAAGTAAAAGATCGTTGTAGAGTGTGTCAGCCTATTTTTGTGGATATTGAAAAGTATTTTGAGTAAAATGTACTATTGTGCGTCGGAAATGGATCTGTTACTAGCTTTCGACCTAGGATTTCACGGTTAACATTTTAAAGTAAAATTTTGGTAGACAATTGTTCTGCATCTGCTCAATGATAAGATTTTTAATTTTTTGCTGATTTGGCCCGTAATCTAAATGCTAAGTAAATATATATTGCAATAAAATTATAATAGGCTTTACGTTGTGATCTGTTATAAATTGTAAGACAGCCCTAAGCATATCCTGCCAGAGTCGCGGATTTTTCCCAGAATTACCATGGCCCTGGCACAGGCAACTGAAAGAACATGGGTGGGTTTTAGTCAGTAAAAGTCTGACACGCCCTCCCGCTCTGCTCAAAGCGGGAGACGTCAATTGACGATTTTCCAACCTGAAAAAAAGCCCTAAGCATATTAAATATAGACGCTGACGCCTCATGGGCATCATGTAACGTTTCCCATAGTTGTTGCATTTCGTAACATATCAGTTTCCGGTAGTTATACTCTAAACTTCATCGGTTTAGACACGTTACAATCATTATATTGTTAAGTCTACAAATCTTTATTGAAGTCTTTTCCAGGGTGAAAAATTGTTTTTTTTTAAAGTGAATTTGAACTTGCCACGTAACTGGTCGGATACCTAGTCACTTTAAATGTGTCACTGTAGACACTACCAGGTGTTTAGGCAAAGGATGCGGGTCCAAGCTTTAAGTATCTACAAGTAACAGCAAGAGGCAGATATCTTTTACCGAATACCAACCACAATTTTACACTTTGTCTGTCAACAATTTAGTCTTATCCATTAAGAAACATAACCATGATTTTTATGAATGTCCAAGTGCTCCAAATTCACTACTAGCCAAGCTCAACTTACGCTGGTTGCACTCACCATTTAATGTTGAACCATGTCACAGAGTAATCACAACATTTGAAGATGTCTTGGTATACTGGTGGTTGTTGGGTAACTTGGTGTTGAAAGCTCGTGCATGCGTGCACAAGGCCATCGGGTCTGAGTAAGGACACTGTATGTTCGTTTGTCACTTTGTATTACCAATTTAATGTCATTGCTTGTGTTTGTTGACGTTTTACGTGTTAAAAATAAGATTAGAGAGATCTAAGTTGTAAATAGTGGTACATGGAATCACTTTCAACATTTCTCTTCTTCAGAGCTTCGCCGTAGTTGATTAAAAAGGGATACAGCTGTTTCAAAAATGTACCGATGTCGCTTCGAAGTTTACCTTCTTCAAAGTTAATGTGTATCCAGCCAATTACAAGCCACCTCTCCTATTCATCATTATCATAATTTCAGCCGAAATACGTCCACTGCTGGACAAAGGCCTCTCCCAATTAAGGGGTTTGCCATAATCGCCACGCTTGGCAGGCATGTTGGCGATCGCAGTATGGTGGTAAGATGCTTAGAGAATGCTTCTGCCCATTCTCTAGTAAGTCGCTTAGTCGCCTCTTACGACACCAGTGGGAAGAGATGGGATCCTTTATTCGTAGAATTCCCAAAATAATGAAGACTAGAAGCAAGATTAACAGATTCCTATGATCATCTACCAATCTACCTAAGAATGGTCTTTTGAGGGATTCAATTACCAACCTTTCCCACTGTTGAAACACAGACCTGCTCAGTTTCTCTCCTGAGTTTCAGCAGCCCGTATCTACAACACGGTTGCCACCCAATGCGGGTTGCTCCTGCCAGTGTCGCGAGATTCGTTTGAAAGCGATACCGTGGCCCTGGCATAAAGGCAACTGAAGGAACACGGCTGAGTTTTAGTCAGTAAAAGTCTGACACGCCCTCCCGCTCCACCATGAGCGGGAATTGTAACGTGATGATTTCCGACCCACAAAAAAAAACAAATGCGGTTTGCTGGATGTCACATATCTTAGAATTTCTATTTCTCAGTTGATCATTTGGAGTATTAAATATACAATATCTGGATAACCCAGCTTTCCTCGGTATTTTTTGGTAAATTGATTTAAAAGTTTCATGTTGATAATCGATAAAGTTGGTAATTGAAAACACGAATAAAACGACATTTCATAAAAATGAATCCTAGCTAGATCGACTTATCGCCCCCAAAACCCCCTGTATACTAAATTTCATGAAAATCGTTGGAGCCCTTTCCGAGATTCAGATTATATATATATATACAAGAATTTCTCGTTTAAAGATATAAGATAATTGCATTACAGGTTAAGGTATACTGATAATCAAGAACGTAACATAAATGTGTTTAAAGTAACATTTAATTATATAGCATCTTCACGTATTTCCCTTCTCTTCACACATCGCCATCTTGATTCTCGTCAGTCCAAAATTAAAGTGCTGGGCCAAAAGTTCATACTCCTAAAGGTCACTGTATAAGTAAATGCAATGAAATATGTTATTTACTTATCAACTTCTAGTAGGTGAGAGTGGTATGCGTTATATAACGTTATTGAATTTAGATTATGTATGTTTAGCTTACTTTCTCCGGTGCCATGTTGTTTCTAGGAAAGTATGGAGGCTAGAATTTTTTAGGAATAGATTTGTTTGCGAAGGTAGCTGGAACTGACTGGATGCGAAAGGTGGAGGACAGGATGTTGACCATATCCAGCAGTGGACTGCGAAAGGCTGAGTTGATAATCGATGGTATACCTACAGATATGTTATACATCATGCAGAAGCACGATCCTTCTACGTTTTTTTGACATTCATGACAATGATTCCGGTATATATCAGAAAAAGTAGTTTAAAGTTGCAACTCTTCCGGGATATATTAGAAAAGGTAGTTTATCGTTGCAATTCCAGATTATTTACCAATTTAATTTTTAATGTAATTTTAAGATTTGAACTGTAACTTCTTGGCGATGCTTACCACCGAAATGAATGGCGCCGCATGATTAAAAAAGCCGACCCCGCGTAACGGGAAAAGGCGAGGGCAAAGAAGAAGAACTGTAACTTCTTGATCGCTGGTATGCTAACAAAACGCAACATTTCCAAGAAATCTCATTAGAACCAAAGAGGTGGCATTACAAGTAGTTAGAAACATCCTGTTTTGTGCCTTTACGGAAAAGTACAGGCTGTCCTTAGGTGGTACAGTCCACCGCACCTCCGCTCATATTGAAGCTACGGAAAGCGCCCTTACTACCACTAAATAAAGTCGCTTTATAAGTCAAAACTGTTACTAGACAGTTCAGTTGACAGTACGAAGTACAGACAGGATAACAAACCATCAATCTAGTGCTCAGAATTTATTAGGACCCAAGCCGACGTCCGACAAAACCAATTGTTTGTATATGTCGCAACAGTAATTTGTAGGCAACGCGACAGTTTTGACGTGTGGCGCTTGCGCAAGCTCTATAGAAACCTTGTAGATATGTCCGTTTTCAAACATGGAGTTAACAAAGTCTGTCTTTATCGATGGTTAATTTATCGGTACTGAGAAATCTGGGGTTGATTGTTTGTAAAGCAAATTCTGTTTTTAGAAACAAGGAAATGTCGTGAGGAAAGTTTAGAGTAGGTGAGCGATTGGCTTCAAGAATAGTGGTCGACCAAAGACACGATGGATGAATTAGATGTAAAATGGTGAGGCTAGAAAAGGGAATGGAATCATGTTGGATTCAACAAAATTTATTGAGTAATGAGCAGGATGCCAATGATTCTATTTTAAGGAACAAGTAAGCAATTCAATAAAATAAATGATTTTATACTTATTCCATATTTCATTCACAAAACTATGCAATAACGAAAGATTTTTAAATAGAAATTTTAACAGATATGTGTGATATCGTTTTTAAAACACAATACAGTTTATAACCGCCATATTTCTATTTTATCTCTCTATCTGTTTAAGTTTATTACTTAATTCTACTACTTAGAAACTGCTATTTAAATGTGCATAAAAATAATATGACCCCTGAACTTTCCACTGATATAAATAGTCATAGAAAAAGTTTCCGTTTGATAACTATTCACATGACTGTGTTAGAGGCAATGTAGTAGACTAGGCATAAATAGACTTCTTATACACTATAATATGTTGTGGTGATTTACAGAGCATAGAAATTATTTATATCATAATGTTACACTTCTTACAAATAACTAAATTCAAATTCGGATTTTCATATTTATCTCTTAATTTAGGGTCTGAAGTTCCGAGGGTATAGAAAGAAAATACAGAAAGAAATAGAGAAGGCAAGAAAGAAAATACGTGTATTCGCGGTAATCACGACGCAGGGAAAGAACACGAAAAAAGAAATAACAAGTTGGGGGAATATACTACGCAAAACAGTATGAGCCTGTCATAATTATTGAAACTGTAAAGAAATAAAAAATATTCAAATAAAACTTCTAACTTTATCATTTTCACCTTCAGCGATTTACCTTCAGCACGATACACCGACCTCACTGCTTGCCCCATATCCGCTGACAAGCCAAATTATTACCAGTTTTACTATTTCTCACATACATTAACTTTTTACGGACTTCCCTAGGATAGGCATTGCAACCGAAGTTAGTAATATACGTCTGTTTAGATATAATTTCCGTAATTATACTATCAGTCTGGTCAACATAACATCACGCCTTGTTTCCCCGAAGGGTTGGGCAAAGGTGTATCTATAGCACACCCACATTTCACCTGTTATATTTAAGTCCCATGTCAGCCTATTGCCATCGACCGGGCACTAATCCTTAGACTCCAGGCTACTACTGAGATATTCCAGATAGAAAAACACAATAACACTATGCCCGACCTGGGAATCGAACCCATCACTGGACCAACGAGGCATGACCAGGATAATTTATTTTATTATAAGATGGTACTTATCTTTCACAAGAACTCATGCCTTTTACGTGCATCCTGCCAAAATCCTTCTAATATTTCTACAATAGAAAATTATAAAGGCGAGCGCACATTGCGCCATACGACGGACATTGCACATTATGTGTACCGCCCATAAATAGCAGCCTATACGTTGACCAATAGGTTTCCATACACAAACATAACACACACTACCTTAAAAATAACGCACCACTCTTAACACAAGGCACCAGAGTTCAAATTCGAATGACTTAAACGCATTTTGGTCATGCAATTTTTTATTTTGCTACCGTATTCGTTTTTATTGCGTAGGCGTTAAGTTTATATTAGTGATTATGATTGCAAATGTAAATTTGTTTATGACACAATGGTGGGTGATTATCTAATATATTTAAATGTTAGTACGGTAACGCAATAATATGTAATTTTATGCATAATTATGGTATCATTGTAAATATGGCGAAAGGGGCAGAACAGTATTTAAATTTTTAAAGAGTTTATAAATGTATTAGTATAATTACCACGCAGTTAATTAGATTTTTAGATTAACGATTAATTTAAAGGTTTTTTTTTTTTTTTCTTTATATATCTATATAATCTTTTACTTTTATATACAATATCTTACAATATTTACATAATTTAGAATCTAAGTTTAAATCCAAAGAAAAAAAAAATGTACATGTATATATAAAAATAAATAATTATAAAGCATCAAAAAATTCGTCTGCATCGTTGTCAACAGGAAACGTGCCCAAAAGGCTGGCAGCATTGCCACGTTGTATGGCAATGCTGATTCTTTGACCAAAAAATAGGCCAGCCCTCTGGTCACGTGAAGAGTCGACCAGCCGCTTGGAAAGATGGGATGACCATAATGCCCTGGAAGTTAGGTCGGCCTTTGGTGTGGGATGCAACATGTGTCGACACCCTTGCGCCATCCCATCTTCTTAGCACGGCGGGCTGTGCTGGAGCGGCTGCTGCAGGTGCGGAAACCCTCAAACGGCGCAAATATTCTAACCTAATTGGAAATTATATGTTCGAGCCGTTTGGGGTTGAAACTCTAGGGCCATGGGGTCCGAGTGCCCACATAATATACCGGGACATTGCCAAGCGGCTGGTCGACTCTTCACGTGACCAGAGGGCTGGCCTATTTAAAGGTTAATTTAAACATTACTGGTGAAGTGCGGGCGTACCTACTATGGGTGACCTCTGCCTTATCTTTCGGTGAAACAGGCATGATGGTATGTCACGTGATGGGATTTTTGTACCAGCCTATACAACGTGTAACATAATTAGCGCAACACCTCATACTCCTCAATTAGAGTATTGAGTTCAAAGCACAATACAATGACCAAAACTTATTTTTAAGCTAATTGTTGTTATTAAAATCATAGTGACCTTAGAATTACTTTATGAATTTGAAATTGAGTCTTATTGCTTCAACATAAAACTGAGTTTTTTTTTTTGGATCGGTGGTAGATATTTCAAAATATATAATTTAAAAAACAGCTACATTAAAAATGACTAAAACCGCTTTAGTAGTCAATTATGAAGAAAGTACTTTCAGGACTTCCGTCTATTCTATCACATTCATTGTATACATATGTATAACAGTGGACAAAAAGGCACTGAATTAAATAGGTACACCATCAAACTTTTATTTATTATTTTTTATTATCAGTTTTTTATTTATTATTATTTTATCGGAGAACCAACAGCAATTACAAATGGATAACAACTGTACATGAAACATAAAACCAGTTACAGGTTCTCACGAGAAAAGCAGAAAAAAAATTGTAGAGATTTTAGGATCACTAATAAGCACGAAAGAAAACATCATTTACATACGTATGGAACAATAAGTACTATGCACTTCTTAAAAAGTCGGCGTTCCGCCGAGTGCCTGCAGAAGAAGTTTTGGTGATAAATTGAGAACTCTCTCTCTTTAGCCAAACAAACACTTACGAAATTTTTAAAGCAAAACAACTATTATACCACAATTTAAAGACTGTATTTTTCATTGTAAGTCTGGCTACATTTGATTACTTTTTCCTCATTGCCAATCCTTAAATTCTTCACGTCCTGCTTACCCCACAAGCAACAAAACTTAACTCACAAAGCACATTCGCTTATTCTGAAAGTGTTATACCGTAAATTGTAGTCATACACACAATTTTTAAAATTTTTCGTCTCCACGTATTCTGGAATCTCTACATTTGCTTCGAAACCCAACCTAAGTTGACCTCTTGCATTTTAAATACAGACACGGGAAATTTATGCATATGCAAACCTATCAAAATGTAATTAAGGTTAATTTTACAAAAACAAAGTTATCAAATGGTGACCCGGTTGAGAATGCTTTCTCTTATGTACACAATGAGGATTTGGTTTCACCTTTCTCAAAAGTTTGTGTGCTACTTTGGAAGATGAATCTTTTCGTGTTGGTATTCTAGATTTATATTCTTTGTGGCTTATCCATTCGCAGGAATTTATTCGCCGAAAAATGGCAAAAATTTAAAACGTCCAATTGCTTAATTTATATTTCTGGACAGGATAAATTAACTTTGTGCAAATCGTCTATGCAAAATAATATAGTATATGAAAGTATCGACTCGCCCGTTCCGAACGAGTAAATTGTTAGAATTGACTATTACAAAATATTATTTTTTTAAACCTAATCCAGTAGTAGTTCCAGTAGTCGTAGTTGGTAGGCTACCAAAACAGTCTAAAATTATACCTTAATAAAAAATCAGTTTAAAAAGCCATAACACTTTCTTAGAAGTCACAAAGAAGCCAATGTACCTCATTAAAATCTTGACAAACCATCTCAAATTAAAAGGGCAACCTCTTTAGTACATCCGAAGCCTCAACATAGCCCTCTGACGTCATTCCACGCTATTAATTATGTTGTTACATCAAGGGGCCAATTACCCCCGAATTACCGATAATTAAATTAACTTCATCCGACTTTTTGATTAAACAGCTGACTTAATTACCTTTAGGCGTTAAGAAGATAAGGGCAGAAGATAAACTCTGGCTCTATCTTGATTTTAGGCTAAAGGATTTAAGGATGAAGCGTAAGTTTTGCTGTTTAGTATTATGGATCTAGGTAAAGTGGGGTGTTTCTTTTGTCTGGATTTTCAGTGAGACCCCTTTTTGTCTCGACTACGACAAAGCCAAAGAAGGGTTATGGTTTTACCAGGTTACCTAGACTAATCTACATTTATCTATTCGAATGGACACTAATCTATACTTCTATACTAATATTATAAAGCTGAAGAGTTCGTTTGTTTGTTTGTTTGGTTGAAAACGGTAATCTCAGGAACTACCGGACCGAATTGAAAAAATATTTTTGTTTTGGATACCCTATCTATTGAGGAAGGCTATAGGCTATATAATATCACGCTATAATCAAAAGGAGCGGAGCAGCAACAAAAAAAATGACGAAAACTGGCAGGCTGCGATGCGACGGGGTCAGGGGAGCAAATATTTGACGCGGACGAAGTCGCATGCAGAAGCTAGTGTAAAATATTTGTATTGAGCTGCATCCGGAAAGACTGAAAGTCAACACCAACATTTTTAGGTAGACCGACTACCAAGTACACTGACCCGAACAAAACTAGTTACTTACATAACCTCTGTTAATACTCTAATTGAAACAAAAGTGTGTCATTTATATATTGACAGTACCGACCCTACTTATATAATAGCATGACATGGTAAAGTATGCCGTCCCTATTACATCACGGAGTTAAGCAAGGCACTCTGACGATGGCGTTCTTTGCTGTTTGCAAACAATTCAGGTTTTGCTGTTGAGGTTGCTGTTGGTTCGGTGCCGTAATCAGTATGCTTATGTCAAATTCTTACGCTTTGTTGACCTTTGTTTTGTTGGCTAAAACTAACACTTGGAAGCATGCATGCCTATAAGTATTTGCTTCGAAATCTTATGCATAAGTTTGTATAGTAAAACATTTGCTACGTTGAACTTTAGCTACTGCCGTGGGTTTTTATACGGTCGTATAGCCACTCAGAAGGTACCTCTATTTATTACAACACTATTCTATAAAAGAACACGATGTAATTATCATTATCACACCAGCCTTGGCTAGAGTGCTTAATTTATAAAAGCAGCCTCCTTTCTTTTTTTTTTTTTGATTCCGGTGGAAAATCTCTATGGATTTCTGCGATTCCGGCGATCGGTGTTTAATTTACCCCGCGACATCTGAGAGAGGCGCATGGAACACTACACGGTACTACCTCAGATCCTGCTGTTTGGGGGGCGACGGACGTCCCCGAGCCAGCCTCCCAGGTTGATCAGCGAAATGCTCACACAATGAAAAAAAGAAACGTCAACACAACAGGACACATAAAGTTTATTCATAGATATTAATCCAATGATGTACACAACAAAATCCGTGTATTGTTCTGCTCCGCGCACGGCGGACAGTTCGCTACGCCACTCTTGATCCAGGGCCCACCATAACTTCCACTGCGCTATTAAAATCCTATGGTGAGCCCTTGGCTTGGCGTCGAACATTCTTGGTAGCGTGGTAAATACTCTCTTTTGTACTTCATCACCATCATCATCATTTCAGCCGTAGGACGTTCACTGGTGGACATAGGCCTCCCCCATTTTGAGTGTTTTGCCCACGGCAACCATGGCAAATAATGGCCACGATTGGCAGGCGGATTGGCGATCACAGTATGGTGGTAAAATGCATAGAACACGCTGCTGTCCATTCTCTAGTAAATCTCTTAGTCGCCTTTTATGACACCCGCGGGAAGAAATGAGGTGGTGATATTCTTTACGTCCAGCACCACACGGAACACTGTCTTTTGTTCATACGTTTGGCTAAACTACTAGAATTCTACATCACTGCTAAACCCTTCTGTATGGGTGTATACAGGCATCATGTACCTAATATTATATGTAAATACATATGCTCCTTGGAAAGCTAAAAGTTAGTATTTTAAACTCACTTTTACTTTGAGGAGCACTCAAGGAAGAGGCACAGAAGCCATAACAACATTACCTTAATGAAAACGCAAGTTCTCTTCGATCAAAACTTCTGCCTCAACTTTACCATCTGCCTAATGAACAGCCCATCAAATATCGGGTATCCTAAAGAATATCGTTTTCTAAGTATTTGATTAACTGAACCTGCGCCTCCTGTTGCCTTTGAGATGTTCAAACTTGGTTTTAATATTAGCTTAAACGTCTTTTGTAAGACTTCAATGGAAGACTGACGGTGTAGTGTTTAGAACTGGTACGCAGAATTTTTATTAGTATAATTGGAATATTTTTGTAAGGAAAAGCTGGAATAAGAAGCAACAACGATTACAGTGTTAGTAGACACCTAAATAAGTGTCAAAAAGAAATTAATGTTAATAAAATATAGAAAAGCATAACATCTCGCCTTGTTTCCCTGATGGGTTGGGCAGAGGAGTACCTATAGTATACCCATATTTCGCCAGTTCTGTTTAAGTTCCAAGTAACATGGGGCGAGCCTCTTTCTACCATGTGGGCACAAATGCAGACTCCGGGCCGCGGCTGCGAAATTCCAGATAGTAAAACCCAGTAAACTTTTTGCCCGACCTAGGCATAGAGCCCAGGACTTCATGCTCATTAGTAGCGCTTGTGAGAACTAGACCAACGAGGAAAGAAAAGGAAGAACATTTATCTTATTTTGATTTTATGTAGTTCAATTTATCAAATCATTACCAGTTCTTGGTGAGTCACTTTGTGCCATACATAACGCATAAGTAAGACTGCTTTAAAAAAAAAACAAAGATATTCCAGTTCTCTGAACAAAAATCTATTACAGGTTTTTTATTTCATTTAAAATATAAAAACAAGTATATTTTACCATAAACTTGTAACAGGAAGCACTAAAATAAACAAGGATCTAAAACTAAACTACCGGAGATCAGTTTTTGAAGTCGGATAAACTTCCTTCAAGGTTTTATAAGTGGCTAATATTTGCTCGCTAACGCTCCATGGAAACAAAATATTTATCCACTAGTTCTATACATGGAAATATGCTGACACACTGACACACTAAGGATTTGAATAAAAAAGAAAGTGACATGGATATCAAGGACATTTCGATCATAACGGTTATTCGATTTTTTGTTTTTGATGTCAACTGGTCACGGTTTAAAATATCACCTATCTATATAGATAGATAGAATTCCCACTCTTAAAAAGACTGTAAAATACTTTTGAAGGGTGACAAAAATTGTATGATTAAAAAACAAGATTTATTATTATAGTAGCAGATGTTTTTTACATTTATGTGAGAATTAAGAAAGAATTAAGTTTCTGTTGAAACAAGTTATAAATAAAGGCAGTGTTTTTCAATACTCCTTACAAAACCCCCAATCACCTGGATGACATATGGACAGATGGCCAAGGAAGCAAAAAGGTTCTCGAGAGGCGACCTCATACGAAGACGTAGCGTTGGAAGACCTCCCTTAAGGTGGACTAATGACTTGATGAAGGCCGCAGGAATCTGTTGGATGCAAGAAACACAAATCTGGTCGAAATGGCTGTGCCTCCTCAAGGCTATGTATAGCAGTGGAAATTGTTTGGCAAAAATGATAGGTAGAGTGACAGGTCACTTCAAAATCCCTTCACTTCAGAGTTTACGGTGAGATTTTTTTTACGGCATAGTTCGGCTATTTCCATTTCCAACAGCTATTAGTTCAATAGTTATAGAAAGCTGAAGAAAACTAGTTCAAGCCATTTTGCCATTTTTTTTTCTTTTTCTTTCTTTCTTTTCTTTCTTTCTTTCTTTTTCACTAAGGAATAAGAATTAATTTTACTACCAAAGAGTTTCTCAATTCGAATTGTTAGCAATAATTTTTATAGGATAGAATTCTAATTGAAATGGCATAGAATGTTATTGTTTTAAGAAATGTATTGGGTTGGCTAATAAATTATGAGCGACATACATGACTTAATGTTTTTATTTTTTTTATAAATTATTTAATATTAATCGTTGACAATATAACCACCGTCGTTGTCTACTACCATTCGCCAACGCTTGGGAAAAGCATGGATGGCATCCCTGTAAAACTCCGTTGGTTTTGCTTTGAAGAATTCGTCTATGTATTGTTGCAACTGATGTTCATCATCAAAGCTTTTTCCTTGTAAATGATTACTAAGTGACCGGAATAAACTGAAATCTGTTGGGGCCAAGTCCGGAGAATACGGAGGGTGTGGCACTATATCCCAGTTGAGCTCCAATAGTTTTTGTCGGGTACACTTAGCGATGTGGGGCCGGGCAATGTCATGTAGAAAAAATATTTTGTCATGTTGTGGACGTTTACGACAGAGTTCAAGTTTCCGATGTTCAAGTTGATTACACTATACTTTTGCCATCATCGTGGTATTAGTAGGCAGAATTTCCCAGTATATCACACCATGTTTGTCCCACCAGACCGAGAGCATCACCTTCCGAGGGTGAAGATCTTTTTTTGGCGTAGGTTTGCCTGGTTCGTTGCGGCCCAACCACTGGCGCTTGCGTCTATGGTTAATTTAGATAACCCACTTTTCATCCCCGGTAACGAGATGGTCCAGCCAGCTAAATGTGCGACGGAACGAAAAAAGGTGCGCACAGATATCTGCGCGATAAGTCAATTGATCTTTGTTCAACTGGTGAGGTACCCAAACGCCATATATGAATGTCTTCCCCAAACCGCGCAAATGATTTTCCACCGTGCCATGACAGCATCTGAGCTTAGCAGCTAAATCACGAGTTATGGTCCTAGGATCTTCTTCAATTAATGCCTTTAATTTATTTATATCCATTTCCACCGGACGCCCAGACCTTGGTTGATCGATCAAGGAATAGTTACCCTTGCGGGATTTTCGAAACCACCGCTTTGCTGTAGCCTCGGAGACTGCATCATCAGCTATCCTTTGGCATAAGTTACGAGTGGCTTGTGCAGCAGAATGGCCAGACTGGTACTCGTATAATAAACAGGCCCGGATATGCGTTTTAATATCACTCATTTTTTTCGTGGTTCCTTACGCAATGGCAACCGAAACATTACTGACGGCATGCTCGCGATTCGCTCTTTATATACACCCCTGCCATAAAACGTTCTCGAGCTTACCCGAAATTTTCAGTAAATAAAAACTGAAACGCTCATTACTTATTAGCCAACCCAATACTTTTAAATTGATAAAAAGACAGAAGCAATAAATGTAGTAAGCTGGGCTGACTTGGTTCTAAATTGTTTTACAAGTTATTTTGGCGGATTTCTAGGAAAGAAAACTTGGCAGGGCTTTGAAAACCTTTATGCATCAAAAGTGATTCAGTCGAAGTAGTATTATATAGCTTAGCTTATCTCAATATCTATTTCAAAAGGTATCTTTCCTCTTTGATCATTGATTTCATCGACACATATACACATCGATGAAATCAGCAATTATCAACGATATGCGAATTAGTATGGTATTTATAATTTTAAACTGATCCGGCCTCCTATTTATAAAAAACTTATTTAAATGAATATGTGATAAAACAAAACTAATGTCTATAATTATCTCCAAGCTTAACGGCCACAGAAGTTTTTTAATTTCAAAGCTGCGTTTCAATGTCTGTGATTCATCAAGGATATCTACTAGGTCCTGTACGATTCAGACTAAATTTTCTTATTTTATTTGCATGCTTTGTGAATTTCACGAATGACTTGGTCATCTTTTTACTAGACCGCTTGGATGCACTCATCGGTAAAAGCCTCCCCACCATCCATCTTTCCAAGACTTCTCCTCAAGATCTTGGTGTCATAAAATATCTTCCAGAGCAGGCATTAATTAACTTGTCTTACTGATTTGATTAAGCCTTCCACAGAAACATATCCATTGTCTTCCTTAAAAATAACATCATTGAAAAATATCCCAAGCTGAAAAAGATCCTGGCTTTCATAAAATTCGAAAAAAGCCCATATTCTTTGCTTCATAATTCAGCCTTTTGTGAGACTCATACTCGCCCAGCAATGTTAAAAGCCGTAACGAGACAAAACAAAAAAAAAAAAACAATAATTCAAAAGCAAGTAACTCCGTGTCGGAACATAATTTTTAAATTTCCACTACAAGGCTCCATTCAATTTCTTTCCGGTGAGTTAAGGAGGAGTGAACATAAAAAGTCCACCTTATATAAGGTCCCATTAAAATAGGTGGACAAACTTTTAGAAATCATTCAGACCAGCAAAATAAGGACAATGGTAAAAAAAATATATAGGACAAAACGCATTAGATACTTACAAGAAAAATAATTAGCTAACGAAAATACACTAATAAATGTTGGTTACCCAATGCATAAACACATCCATATCTTTGTTATCTCCGCCGCCGGCCGCCCGCGCCTGCCGCGTTAATTGTACAACTCATGCCATCTCACTCTAACAAAGCCCTTCGCCGCGCGGGCGCCGCGCCGGCCGGCGGCGGCGGCCGCTCGCTTGACGTTATGACAATGACGCATTTTCAGTTTTCGTCGCGCAACCGAGGCGGCTACCTGCTGCACGAACGTGTAACAAGTGTGTGTGTGTTGTTAGTTGTTACGTAGTGTTATTACCTACAAACAATGCCTTATTACGCGTACAGCAAACAAGAATACTTGGAAATACTCGTATGTTATCGTGAGCGTAACCAAAGTTTACGACAAGCCCAAATCAAGCTCACCACAATCCTCAGAGCAGTACAGCGCTATCGTGAATATGGCACCTTCATGACACCAGCAGTGGCAGCAATTGACGCAGGAAGACCGCGCTATAAGTACCTAGACGGTTCATAATCATGTGTGTTCGAGGAAAGTTTATTCACCCCAATCGTAGCCTGTTCTCGAGTTGCGCGTAATTACCTACTATCTTCTACTTATCCTAAAAAGGTAATGTGTAGTCAACTGAAAGTTACTAGGTATGGTTAAATACAGAATGATGTTAACAGAACTGACTGGGTACCTACTTATGAGAACGCGCGCGGCGGGGCGCGAGTGCAAGTACCTATGCATAATGGATGTGTTTATGCTAGTGTGCCGGCCATGTGCCGGCAATTTATTATTTTAGGTCAAAATAAAATCACATTAATCAGTGTTTTTTTTTGCTTGGATATCTTTGGTTAGACGTACTGAGTGCTGTGTTAAAATTTGTCCACCTATTTTAATGGGACCCTATATATACGTTATGAGGGACAGTTAGTCTTGTTCTCTGCTCACGGCACGATTGCTACACGATTTGATAATAATATCGTTGAGGATCCTGAAATTGAAGGCGGTTATGACCAAGTATTAGCAATATAAGAGTACTTTTAGGGATGTGTGGTGCCAATTATAAATATAGTAGTATTATAAAATGTTTTTACATTCTCATACTCGCCTAACCCGCCCATGCTACGCACGTTTTTAAGACTTGAGAAATTATCGAGATTTCTTTATTACGTAAAAATTGAATGTAAATGAATAAACACAAAAACCTTTCGGAATAAATTCTCTAAATAATGGTGATAAACGCAACAAAATACATAGAGTAGTTTAAAAAGACAACACAGTTACTCAGATAGAAAAACAAACGACTTTAATTTATAAAGTAATATTAAGATGCTACCAGCACATGATTTGATAATATGAATAAGAACATCACTGATTTCAGTCACATTGGAAAAGTAGTACTAAGAATTGATATGCTACTAAGTCTAGTTTATGATTAAATCATGGAGCAAGAATCTGCAACCGATGACAAGAAAATAGATACAATTCCGATTCATGTATATGACTGAGTGCGAATTACAGCAATCAGCACATCTAAACCACGTTCAAGAGCTGTCATTTTTCAATATTCCACATAAAATAATGACACAGCCAGCCCTGAAACCGGGCTTTATGCAGATTGCGTTTCGTTTGTTGGTAAATTCGCCCCGAAACTTCACAATTTATAACATTTGCTTTGTTTTCTAAATCTACAAGAAACTTTTCAGATCAACTTTTGCTTTGGTAACACTTCTCTGACCTACTTCCTCGCTTAAGCTAACGACTACCTTCCGATCCATAAAATCGTCAAATCAAAACCATCTTAAAGGCTCAAAGGCTCCAAGCGAGACCTTACAGGGACCTTCGAGAGTTTATTGACCCCGAAACCTTTTGGGCTCACATCAGTTTCTCTGACATTAGTTCGAGATTATTTTTCTGTGGCCCGGAACGAATAACATAGGATAATAGGGGATCGGTTTGAAGGAACAGTAGTAAATAAAAGGAAATAAACAAAATATGACGAAATACTTCCTTTGTAAGATGTTTCCTTATTAACTGAAGATCTAAGAGATGATGGTCTCAAGAATGATAACCGAACGAACTGATCTTCGTGGAGAAAAAATACCTATACTTGTAAAAGTTCTGTCAAAAATATTTGTTTGTTTTCGTCGTATTTTTGTAGCTTAGTGCAGCAAACAGTTTTATTATTTCTTTGGAATCAGATGCAGGAGTTTTGATAGTTTTAGCTAAGAATTTCAATAGATAAATTCGTATTAATTTGCAGATATTTGGAAAACTAAGTGATGCGATTTTATGGAGGAAACCATTTTCGTCATGTTGATGACCCATAGGAGTTACCCTAAGTTAATAATTTGAATCAGAAACTTTGTTCAAATGGTATACCCACAGTATACAATATATATCAAGTATCAAATTCAGATACTACAGCAGCAAATTCCAAGCACAATTCAGTCATGAAAACACCTTTATTATTTCCGTAATAGAGTTCTCAAGAAATAAATCAAGAGCTGTCCTTACCAATCCAAATCAACGAGCCGTGAAGATACTCATATCTCTTCCGATCTTACAGGCTGGACAATATCCTTCACTATTGTTTCTGCCGGAAACACCAACCACTTTAGATATACTATCAATTTAGACTTTATCTTACGGCTTTTAAGTACCAAATTCCATTAGCAAGATTGCAAGAATAATTTGGTTATTACTTTGAAAGTTTAAGGATGGTGTTGTTTGAATTTCAGTCGTATACATCTGAACATAAAGTTAAGTTCTACGTGGGATAAAAAAAACATGAATTTAGATTACCATATTAATTTTGCCGTTATATCTCGCGGAATCTAGAATGATTTGAAGGTAATAGTCGTTTTTGTGATTGTAAATGTTAATTTGGTAATTTTTGGCCTTTGGTAATGGAATTCTTATGTTTTGAAGTTTCAATGTTCTGTCGGAATGATGTTAATTGAATTTCTTATTAATTAATGTAGGTACAAACACTGTTATGGCGCTAACCGGTAGCCCGAGTAATTGAGTGTTATATTTTTAATTATTGACTTCTTTATTAGTAGTAATTAGGCTGTTATTGCATTAATTTTAATTGCTGTTATTATAAGTGATGGATCCATCCCTTTCACGTATAGCTAAGTAATAGATGGTAGTACCAAAACTGTTGAAATACTTATTAAAGTTCCTCCAGTTTGTGTAATTCACCTGTTATCGTGAGAAGATTATTAACATTATGTTACTTACTCAAAAATCCTATTAATTCTTGGACGTTATCATCATCGAATGCCCTATGAATTTTTGTATGACGTGTAATTCCTGCCTTGCTTTGCTTGCCTTCTTTATCTTTTACTAGATAATTTCTGTCATTTCCTGCACCAATTACATCCAACTACATCCTATTTGTTGGCCAATGAATCAGTTTATTGAGCAGATTTCCTATCAACAGTAACGTGGATGAAATTTTTGATACCCTATGCGTTTTTTCCGTCCTTTTATACACATATATGTGTTATTATATATTGTTTCTTTATAATTATAACTGTAAGCTATGTAAAATAATATTATCTGTGGAATTCAAATAAAAACAAGTACTCCTTTTAGTTTTCTTTCCTCCCAAACTCAAAATAATCTATTAACTACTTTTTTTTTCGTCGGTTAAAAATTAACGATATTATTAGATAGGGTGACGTCATTTAGATATATTGCAAAATACCTCACGATCAAGGTTACCGGGAGTGAGTCAGAAGTGTCCATAATATTACTCGTTCCACTGACCAATTATGGATACCTATCTATTTTAAATTATACTAGAGTTAATGTCAAATTGGTCACTAGTTAGGATATGGTGTTAATGTGGGTAGAAAATTTGAACTCAATTTTGGCAAATATGTTTAAGAATCTTTTATGGCAGGGTTAAAATATTGAAAAATGTTTGTTTTATAACATTGATCATGATCAATTTTATACAGGTGTCTTAAATATGGGAGATTTTATTTTGAAAAAGATCTCTGACTATTATACAGGTGAACACTTCCATATTACGGAAGAAAAAATTGCTAACGAAAACCTCAACATTATATGGAAGTATCTCAATTATTTATTTATATATTTTTAGGCTTAACAGGTAAGGCCAAGGCGTATACATACAAGTTACATTTAATTAAATTGTATGCCTCCTTCCCAAAATTTTCAACTTCCCGGAAACCACCAGTCTTAAAGAATTGGACCACGACCATTCGTTGTTAAGACTGCACAGCCTGTATAGCCTAACCTACACTACTTCTAAGTACATTAGTAACCTGTTAACGATGAAGACGATGACAATGATGACTTATATTTAACTGCTTCAACTCAATATGATAATGATTTGTGTTCATAACAAACTAATGATGAATTCTCTCTCTTTACAGGTAAGCAGAAACACCTTCTCCCAGATGGTGATGAGAAACACCTCATCGATAGATAAGTAAATAGAACCTCAACAGAGTTTGTTAGTCATAAGAACTCCATGAATTTAGGTCGAGATGGCGACGCAGATTCGGCTAATGTCAGCCATCTTATCCAGCATTTTATCGCTTGATTAACTCATACTATGTTGATTTAGTTAGTAATTAAGATGAATTTAACTGAAATTATCTGTATTTCTCGGAAACGAATTAAGTGTTTGAGTTCAGAGTGTATCTGCTAGCATTTTGTATCCAACATTACATGTTTTCACGAAGGTGGATATGATAAATCTACCTCACCTAACCTCTTCTGAGTTAAGTTTAACATAATCATTTAGATTATAAACTTTAAAAAAATAATTAAGTTTAAGGAAGAGAAACTACGTAGGTATAGCAGAAATTACATGATACCTTTCTTTACCGGATTAACCCTTTGAACAAGGTACATTTATAGTTGCAATAGTTCTGATTAAAAATGGCGACATATCTAAGGTAGGTAATATACTCGTACTAAGTATAACTACTACGAGATCACCAACTATTAAGAACAAAGACTATTATGAGGAAAGTTTCTTTGCTGCGCTTTCACGCTAACACAGCAAAACGGATTTGCATGATATTTGTCTGGTTGGATCAGGACTTAATTTTTTCCCCCCTATACTCTCACGAGATCGAGACTTATGCGGGTGAAACTACGAGGCGCAGCTAGTCGTATATTTATATTTATATTTATATTTATATTTATATTTATATTTATATAAAATAATTTCAGAGATCAACATCTTTTAATGCCATAATAACGCTCTAGATGTCATTTCTCAAATTAACAATATCTATGAAAAAAAAACTGACAGAATAAAAAATAGTAGCCCACCGGTATCGGGAATAGGGTCCAAGCTACCGGTGGTCAGGGCTGCTGAGAGAGGAACCTCCTAACAATACGCGCCGTGTCCAGAATTACTGCTTTCTGCATCAGGCCCTTGATCCAGCTGCCTAACGAGAGCCTCCTGAGATGTTGATCGAGGCTCTTAGCTATTATGCCATTGGCCGTAACGACTATCGGCACAATGACTGCTGTATCCATTTGATGTACTCAGATTTCCAAAACCATAAATCCAAAATGAAACAGCTGTTGATTGACATAACCTTCCCAGTTTCTGATATACGTGAATTCTAATTAATCAGCCGCAAACTTAGAAATAATTACATGTCATAAATATTAAAACGCGGAAGTTGGATAAGAGATTAATTTATAATGTAGGCGAAGGCTTTCAAACCAGTTAGTATTGGAATTAGTTAGAATTTGAACAAACGTGCCAACGGAAAAAGGGTGTGCTAATAAATTTTTGTTTATAGATATGTACGTCTTTTATATTCAAAAAAATATTTTAAAAATAGGCATCATAATTATGCCTCTTGTGGTTTTGTGGTTGAATTAACGATACATGTAGGTATATAAAACTTGAATTTGACTAAAACTTTTGAGGAATGTTCAATTCTTATTTAAATAATAAAAATGGTCTTCTATGGTTAATCATAGAAGACCATTTTTATTAGTAGTCAGCCAGTTTACTAATAAATGATGATTTAGCTACTTCATTTAGGTGTTGCTGGGGAGTTTGTTGCGCCACTTCTTGTTTCCAGCTAAAGCACTAGGAAGTGGTGAAGGGCGGGTGTTTTGAGAGACTATCTTATGTAATTTTGACGTTCACAAAGTGCTGAATCTCAGCGTGATTTGAGTTAATGGCCTTTGATAGTATCAACAGACCACTGCAATTCATAACCAAATCGAAATCCTAGAAAATTGATGAGGGCCACATATAAGGTTGTCTTATGCATTCATTTTGAAGCTACCAAACTTTACAACTCACAACACCTCAATACAAAAATCAAAAAGAAAGTACCAACATTTTTTCATTCACAAACAAAACAGCTAGAAACACAGTTACAATAAGAACAAAATCAAAACAGACGGTCAAACTGGAGAGCATAGGCTGTATGTGCAACGGAACTTCTGGTTTGACAACTGTTGGTCCGCTACTGACATTTGGTACACTGTGGCTGCATTTCGTGTTGCGTAAACTTGTGACAGATGTGGTGCTGTTTAGACCGTTAGCTGAGCGGGTTGTGTTTTGAAATTGTATTAATTTTAGTCGATTGGCTGGAGCTTGTTATGCAAAGGCTGTGGTAAAAGGTAAGTGAAAAGAATAACCAAGTTAACATTAAGAGGGACACAAAACATTCAATAAGCGTAGTAACCATAAAACTACTAAAGTGTCTCGTTCCGTTTCTTAGCGCAAATAACTTGACCAAAAACTTCTAATGAAACAAAAGAAAACGTGTCATTTGTACCAGTAGGCAAATAAGAAAAAAAAATGCTTGCCGCATGCAAGCTGCAAAGAAAAAATCAACCATACAACATATCACTGTTTTGAACAGAGGGTGTCCTTAGCGAATAGTTGCTCTAGTTTTAAGTTTTTAAGGCCTGGCTGGAGTCTTTAATTTATTAAGGCACCCTCAGACAAGTCTGGCGAAGCAGCCTACAACCTCATAGGTTGGCTTGCAAGATGGCATTCCTAAATAAAAAACAAAAACCTAGTGTCGTCGGAACATTGTTCTTTTTTGGATACCAATAGCAATCTACCAAACATACTTGAGAGACCAGATAGGTTTCCAGTTATTCATCTTGTGCCAGATAACGGGTGTTAATTTGATTGTGGGTTGACATCTAACATTGTCACCGAGCTTGTTAAACAAGTTGACATTACAAATTGAATTTGAACCGACCAACAACTTGGATACACGTTTTGTATACTCTCTGGTGTGTATGTTAGTGGGATGGATTGTACTAGCGAATGTTTGACACACTCAAATCTTTATATCTAACTACGGTGAAGCCCCAAAGGAGGATAGATAGAAAACTATTGTGTTATAATCTGTCTGGCCTTAATAAATAAATAAATAAAAATAAATACATATGTTGAGGTCGGCTTTCAGTCTAACCGGATGTAGCTAAATACCAGTATTTTACATGAAGCAGCTACCTATCTAACCTCTACAATCTAGTTACTGAGTAAACTAATACGATACCCCTTGTAAGACTGATTGTCACCCTTTATTATGCACACCATTAGGTTTAATTTTGATACAATATGGGGTCTTATCATAAAAAGCGATCTATTTAAATACCTTTGGATGGATTGAAACTGTAAGTTGTGTACTTAGTGTAAAATACACTTTGTTGAAAAGCTTAACATTTTTGTTTGTACCACCACGAATAGTGATGTAAACGCTACCTCGACGCTTTTATTTCCATTAAAACAATTATGAACACTTTTAATTTATCAGCAGAATAATCTCGCTCAATAACATGTTGACTATTTGTAGAACTGTTGTCTCAAATAACTTAACCTCTAAGTCCCTGAGATACCACATTTGGTATAGACACAATGGTTTTTAATTGTGTCTGTAATTACGGTATTCAATGGGTTAAAGCACTATAAATCTATTAATATCTCTACAGAGACAACCAAAACATTACACAATAACATCTAGCAGTCTGTTTGTACTACTTTTACTTTTAGTAACACCAGTCCGAGTAACAGGTTGGATAACAGTAGATACGAAGCAAATTGCTTTGAATTCGGCCCCAGATTGCCTTGGGAAAACGAAAACACTGTGGGAATACTACATATAAAACAATGTTGCTTCTGAAATTTCTTCCGCAAATAGTTTAGCGTTGAAGACGATTTAAAGTTTCGTTTCTCTAAAATAGCAGCTATTTCGTGTTCTGCTAAGTTTCATTTTAAGCTGCTTCGAAAGACTGCGGTCGACATTTTGAGTTCAGTACTGAAAGTTTAAGGGGTTTTGCTAATGCAGAATTGTTATGCAGTTGTAGATGTGAGTTGGTAAATTGAAAAATCTCATTTGTTTGCAGATTTTGTCCAATTTTTGCGTGTATTTTTGTTGTTTTTTAATTAGCCTTGTCTCACTTCTGAGCGATCAGTGCTAGTGGAGACCCTTTCTCCCCTAAATCCTTCCAGGCATCCAGTCATCTAGGGCCATTTCTATCCAGTCCTTGCATTACGTCAGTCGTCTCTCCACCTCTTCCTGGGCCGGCCTCGGCGGCGCTGTCCATCCTGTAGAAGTTACTTATTTTTTGTAACTTTGATATACGCTCTGTTCTGTTCCTCATCACATCAATTTTCTCCAAAGAGTTAGTTCTCCAGTGGTGTACCCAGTACACCCTTTGATATCGGTTTCCATAAAACCGTATGAAATACAAAGTCGGTAGCAAAAGAGCGCACAGCCAATCAGTAGGTTACCGCAACCAATAATTGATGTTGCGAATGTATTGCCAAATGTAGACACAGGTTGCTGCCGGAACATGAATGCAATCGAGTCTCTTTTCTGTTACGTGTAGCTCCGTTTCATGAACCTACGAGTATGTTATATATTTCTTTAATATATTTAGTAGTTCCGTGATAGAGTTTATTGGTGAGACCGGTTTCAGGTTTGTTTGGCTAAATACAAAATGAAGATCTCCTCCTCGGTCTAGTGGCCGCAAGCGCTACTGCTGAGCCTGACGTCATAGGTTCGGTTCACACATCGGCAAATGGGTTTCCATTGGGAAATACAGGCGTACATAAAATTAGGAATAACTCATTTAAAAACATGCCGCAAAGATTTATTCCTAACTAGCTTCTGCCAGTGGCTTCGCCCGCGTGGAGGTCGGAAAATATACCGCGGGAACATATTACCGGGATAAAAAGTATTCTATGTGTTAATCCAGGTTATAAACTATCTGTGTGCCAAATTTCATCTAAATCGGATCAGTAGTTTTTGCGTGAAAGAGTAACAAACATCCACCCATCCATACATAAAACTTTCGCATTTATAATATTAGTAGGAAGTAGAATTGATAACTATCAGTCAACTTGCCAACTATTTCAGGGCCACCATTTTCCAACTATTTCAGGGTCGGCTTCCAGTCCAAACGGATGTAGCTGAATTTTACAGTACAGCCAAGACCTGAACAGTATTTTGAATAGAGCGACTGCATGTCTGACCTCCAAAGTCAAGATATTAGGTAACACGATACCTCTTGGTAAGACTGTGCAGAGCTATGTCATCCATTTCAGCCGTAAGATGTACTACTACACATAGGCTTCGTCCAAGAGAGGGGTTTTGTCGAACCGGATAATTTCCGAACTCCACGCGGGCGAAGCCGCTGGCAAAAGCTAGTATAATATAATAGCATTTCATACAATTCGTGACAAAAGAAAAACCGATTATGATAATGATTTATGTGTTTCATAAATCTCTGTAACTTTATTAATTTATATTAGTTGTGAAGATTCTATTGCGCATGACAGGGAAAAAAAACTTGAAGAAAACAATTTCTCTCCATCTATCAATCAGAAAGTATTGTTACCAAAACTTGTCTTATAAACGAGAAAAAATATAACATCCCAATAAACTGTCTACCTAACAAATCGCCTTTCATAAAAGCAATTGAATAAAAATAAGTTTTTCACGAAGAAATATACAGAAAATACACCAAAATGACTGCTGAAAATTGTCTTCTGAACACCCCCGACTGAATGGTATAGATTAATGCTCAGAACGTGGCCAGAAAGTTTAGAAATTCCAGAATTTTTAAACAGAAAGGGTATATTTTCTGACACTGTAACTCAATTCCCTCGGTTACGCTAGTAAAGCAATAAAAACGCAAAAATTCTGCCCAAGTCTCTCCGATCTGATGTGAATAATTTTGCCTAGGGAATTTTTGAGTGTTGAATATTCAGTCTTGTAAAGAAAGATTTGAATTTTTCGATGAATTTTTATGGTTGAAATAATTTTAGTTTCACATTCTCGCGCAGTCAACATGCATCATCATCATCATCATTTCAGCCGTAAGATGTCCACTGCTGGACTTTGGCCTCCTCCAATTTGGGGGGATGCAACATGGTACAGTTATTTATTTATTTAGAGCTTGGATTTAATCAAAAGAAAAAACTTTTATTGTGGTCCAACTATTATTTATCTAGTCAAATCCAAAAATATATAAAACTAGCTTTTGCCAGCGGCTTCGCCCGCGTGGAGGTCGGAAAATATCCCGCGGGAACATACTACCGGGATAAAAGTCCTTTCTCAGGCTCTATACTATCAGTGTACCAGATTTCATTTAAATCGGTTCAATAGTTTTAGCAGGAAAGCGAGACAGACAGACAGACCGACAGACAGAGTTACTTTTGCATTTATAATATTCTAGTGTGGATTAGTTTATTAGTTTATTTTTTTAACATAAAGAAATTAGAGATCTACCCTACCTACCTAACTTTACCTTTAGCAAAAGAGCATTCTTCAGTCCCTTATCTTCTCTAAACCATTTAAAACAAATTACGCAACCTAAAGCCCTAAAGCACAGTGCGCAAAAAATAGCACACATGAGGACAAAAAGGGCACATTACCCAAATTCGGATACTTTTCCGAGTAATGAAATGTACAAACGGTTCGGAAAAAAAGGGAGGATGCCAGTGAGCCCCTGTGTCTTATTTCCTGGCCGAGTGTTCGCGGTATGGTGATCAATTTAGGCATATTCTCGGGAAAAAGAATAAAAAATAAGGAGGTTTTTCGTGAATAAATTCGTTAGTAAAGTCTTTATATTTTCTTTTACGCGTTTTGTCCCTTAAAAGGTTATACTGAGTGCCTTTTAATTTTAGTAAACACAAATATTTAAAAACACATATTTGATTCGTGTTTTTAAAGAATTTTTCTTTACCTTTGGGGCCACGCTTGCCGTACTATAAAGTAAAATTAAATAAACAATCAGAAAAACGCAGGAAATTTGTACAATCAAAATGTCACAGTAGCTATTATAACACTTACTGCAAAAAAATAAATAAAAGCAAGACAACGGAACATATGGAAACGATTGCGTTTCTGGCATACATTCGATTAAGTTAATAACTACACTTGACGGCACTTAATTCAGTCCAAGTTACACGAGTAAGCGGAGACTAAAAACCTGGTCTTCACTTATTTTGCTACCTAACTATTGTTTCTGCTTGTTCATTCCAATTAATACAAAAAAAAAAAACTATTTAGAGCCGAATTTGGTCACGAAAGTAAACCAATATCGTGACATAGCTTCATCGACACAAAACTGATCACAGTGCACAATTTATTAGGTATAACTGTGCCTTTAACGTGAACACACTTTACAGATAAAAGTAAAAAGACCAATATTATTGCTAGCGCGTAACAAAATTCACAAACAAAAAAAGTACAACACAAATCGATTTTAAATAAAAAACCGGCCAAGTGCGAGTCGGACTCGCGCACTGAGGGTTCCGTACAAACCTGTAGGTATCTTCGGTTTATGTATAAGGTTTATGCTTATGAAATTAAATGTTTTTTTTTTAATTTTTATATCTGAGTTGATTGAATGAAAGGTAAATTGCGGTTTACGATTTATGACGTATTAAAAAAAAACTACTTACTGGATCTCGTTCAAACCAATTTTCGGTGGAAGTTTATATGGTTATGTACATCATATATTTTTTTTGAGTTTTATCATTCTCTTATTTTAGAAGTTACGGGGGGAGGGACACTAATTTTACCACTTTGGAAGCATCTCTCGCGCAAACTGTTCAGTTTAGAAAAAAATGATATTAGAAACCTTATACCTATACCATTTTTAAAGACCTATTCATAGATACCCCACACGTATGGGTTTGATGAAAATAAAAATTTTGAGTTTCAGTTCTGAGTATGGGCAACCCCAATTTTTTTTTTCTATTTTAGTGTAAAAATCTTGATGCGGTTCACAGAATACATCTACTTACCAAGTTTCAACAGCGTAGCTCTTATAGTTTCGGAGAAAAGTGGCTGTGACATACGGACGGACAGACAGACAGACAGACAGACAGACAGACAGACGGACAGATAGACATGACGAATCTATAAGGGTTCCGTTTTTTGCCATTTGGAAACGGAACCCTAAAAAAGTTGACGATAAAAAAACAGTTGTAAGAAATGTTTTTGTCCACATCCGCTCACGATTTAGACCACAGTGCGCCGTCCCCTGCGTGACGGAATCCACCACGCTCTAGTTGTTCCAATTGTAACACTTGTCAATTTCTAAGTAAATATTTCAAATACCTACATTTTGTAGATGTTTATTAACAAAATGGAGAATTTCACATTTAATTGGAAACTCGTATTTTAATTACTCCGGGTTTTTATGTTTTATGGTTATGAAAGAGAAATGCCTGATGCTTATCTTGTGGCAATTTGTTGGAGTGTTAATTAAAATGATTTAAATCATGCTGATGGGAGAAAAACTTGAAGAATCATGACGCGAAATCTGTGAAGTTTACTGGATGGAAGTGAATTGATATAATCATAGACTTGGTTATTAATTGCGTCTCGCGTCTTTATGGCGTGATGATGTGCATTTTATTTATGATAGCGTTTCACTAACCTACTGTTTTGCTCTAGTTTAAGAGCGTTAACGTGAAATCCACGACACCAAGTTTAGGTAATTGCAGTGCTCCTTCCACTCACACAGATACGCGCATAACTGTGTGCGTAGAGTTGGTGTGCTGCCCGTCATTATAGTCAAACTAACCCAAGTTGATCCTTAATGTTTAATGATACTTACTTATTTAATCGTCAGTTGATTTTTATTTACTATTCTTATTTTTATTACATGCTTGTGAAATAAAAAGGCAATTTTGGATACGTAGTATAGTAAGTAGGTACTATTTAGGGGAGAAAAGTTAGAAATATTGTACAAATGTAAAATCCTACTACGAATAATATTATAAACACAAAGGTTTGTGAGGATGTATGGATGAATGATTTTAACAATTTACCGTAAGAACTACTGAACGAATTTTGATGAAACTTCAATTCATATCGATTACACATCAGAATACCATACAGATCATATTTTCAAATAATAATTATAAACGCGCAAGTTTGAGAGTTTATTTATGGATGAGTAGATGTATATTTGTTACTCTTTCACAAAAACTACTAAATGAATTTTGATTAATTGCTCATTTGATAAAAAAGTACATGAAAAAATCATAATGAAGGGGGTTCATCATTTTGAAGTCGTAGGAAGTCGCGATGGTCCTCTAGCAAATTATTAAGTATTCTAGTTTTAAAATAAAATATTTCAATATCGAAGAATTCTTTATTTATAATATTATATTTATTATATATAGCACTTGTATGTAGATTTAAATAAATGTTTTCCTTTACCGACTTTGAAAGATAACCGACACGTGTGTTCCACACATCGACAAGCTGGTTTTGGAAGACGAGGCTAAGTCCTGAAAAAAAAGATAGATGTAATCTCATACGTAAATATGAAATTGTAAATAAAAAATACGTTAGTTGTGCTTTACCTTTACCTCATTTTGGATTTTAACATCTTCCGTACTCACAACAACATTATTTTCTTTACAATGCCTGAAGATAAAAAAACAGGATTTTATTTTACCCCTTTGTCTGCGTGATTAATATGTTTACTCATGTTGAATTCCAGCTTTCTAGTACTAAGGGTCTCTGAGCTAAGCCGCGGTCGGACAGACAGACAGACTTAGCGAAACTATAAATGGTTCCTCTTTCACTACGGAACCCTAAAAACATTTTTAAAAACAAGCTTTTAGTTAAATTCTCTAAAAAGAAGAAATAAAGTTTAAATTTAATCAAATCAATTAAATTATTATTATTACAATGCAAGACAAAAAAAAACAGATGATCGACGGTTTAGTTTGAGAAAGTATTGTTTTTTGCAATTTCGAAATTGATCGTTTAGAAAAAAAAAAATGTATTTGAGTAGTACAATCACCCCCTAGAAGGAAATAAATTAATAAACGAGGACCTTATATAGCAAACTTCGATCAACAAAGATAACAAATCAAGTTCTATACAAAATATTATTTTACCCAACCTTTTAGCCCTAGCTTTAGCTAAAACCTCTTGATTGAGTCTCTTCCTTTTCCTCGATAAAACTAGTTTCGTTTTTTTACTCTTATTCCCCATGGCACCTGAAACAATTTTTGTTGTTTCGAAAAACATTGCTTTCAATTATCTAAATAAAAAATAATTATTTTACTTACCAACCCAAGATCGTTATATCGCACTATAAACTCACTCGATGCCAAGGGTCGGGAGAGGTCACGCGTAGAGCACTGAGCGATACGTCCACTCTTTGAACAGCCTCGCGGCGGACTGATTTAAAATTATTACCGCGCACGGTTTTATAGTAGTTTTAAAATAATTGTAGAAAAATAATAAAACTAATTTAGTTGAAATTTTTTATTGCAAGTTTTAAAGAAGATGTTCTTCTATTACAATACATCTTTATTTTGTAAAATTAAATAAGATTTATTGGAAGAAATAATGAATTTAGCAACTGCTTTTTCTTGTTAATTTCACTTTGTTTATTGTTTTATTTATTATGTTAGGCGCTGAAAATCAAAAAAGTCTCTCTCAGTTTTTTGCTCAAGGATGTGAACAATTAAATATGTTTATTAGTTTGTCAATTTTATTAGTGGTTTCGGATATTTTAAGCTTCGAAATGACTACTGTAAAAGGATTTTAGAAAACACTGTTTGTTTATCTGGTTAGAATTCACGAATACTTTATTAATGTAAAAAGGTTTTCAGTCAACTTTTTAGACCGAAATATTTCCAACAATATTTAGTTATTCACACTTTCGTTAGATACGTTTTATGAGGTGATTAAATGGTTTAAAAAGTACGCTTTTTGGGTCAAACAACCAAAATCGACGTTAACGCTCTTAAATAATTACTTTTGCTGTAGTATTGCCAGCGGTTTCAACCGCGTGGTCGGAATTCATCCCACTGGTAGATACTACAGGGATACAAAGTACCTGCCAGGATCGCGGAATTGTTCAAGAGTTACCGTGGCCCTGGCATAGGCAACTGTAGGAACACGGGTGGGTTTTAGTCAGTACAAGTTTGACACGCCCTTCCGTTCCACCCAGAGCGGGAGATATCATTTGATGATTTCCCACTCACAAAATAAAGGATTACAGAGTAGCTCGTAGTCTCGGACACATACGTACTGTTGGTCCATTATTGTGGAAAGTCTCATATTAAGACTGACATAGGAAAACGCAAAGCGAAAGCGCGAGGCGACTTTCTTGGCACAATATCTATGAAGACTTCATTGAAATCGTTCTACCAGAAAGTCGTTGCACCTATCTGGAAGAACCTTTAAACCACCCGTGAGAATTCATCAAGTGACATTTCTCAAGAAAGACTATATTATTTTGTTTCGCCTACATTCCCTCACGAAACAGTTAGTGAAATCACCTTTGCCTCCATAACAATTAAAACCAACTCAGTCTAGGCTAGTTAAAATAGTGCAGCCATTAGGCCACCTACTGAATGTTTCATAGACAGTACATTTTGAATTAGCCACACCGCAGTGCTCCGCAATGCCTTTTGGCCAAATGTGGCATTAGTGATGTGGGCGTGTCGATAAAGAGACATAAATAATATCGATAAAATTCTATTTTTAGGATTATTGCTGATTTTGTGAATAGTAGGTATTGTTTTTATTGTTGCAGAAGATGATATTAAGTTAATATAATAAAATATTAATGTTCGAGAATTAACGTATATAATGTGTAACTCTATCGAGTATAGATTATTTGTTTTCACGTGCTGATCATTTTTATGTATAGTTCTTATTACGAAAGAGAGTGTATTTTAAATCCCAGGGATTATAACGTGATAAGTTTGTGAAAATCCATGTCCTAAATTAGCCAAGAACGCTAATTACACCATTATTAACAAAGCAACATTAGTAACCATTAAAAAGTGTTAAGTAAAAACTACAATAAGTGCTTTAACAATTACTATGAGTATCACATTACACAGTTAGGAAATCAAATTCATTATTTCTTTATTTTGTCTGCCATTAGCCTTCACCACAACATTTAGCTGTCATTGAATGACAAAACAGCAAAATTATTTATTATTTTTCTTTTATTTATTTTTTCGTTTGGCAAGTTTTGTTAGTTTATTATTGCAAAATGTTGAGATTAACTACGATATAATATAAAATTTGGCTATCATCTAGATATATTATCATGAATTAAAAATAATATAGAGTACTTACCACAAACACACAATGGCCTATTAGATATTATAATGTGAACTTTTATTTTGACCTGAATGAAATACTAAGTCTAAAATGTAGATCATAACAGGTTAACTTGACATGCAAAAAAATAACCTAGAAAAGCAGTTGCGTAACTAATTTTACCACAGTTTTTGTACATTATCTCCGAAACAAGATACTCATTCATTTAATACTACACTGTAATTTGAAATAAAAACATTTAGTTTATCGATAGCCAAAAATTTAAAATTGGAACCCATTCCCATAACTACGCCACGACAATTTCAAGCTGCAGAGTCCAGCAAAAAGTCTCATTGGTTATTTATCTGTAGTATTCTGTAGCAACCTTCAACCTTAATGCTGTTGCACTGCAAGAGCTCTGCACTGATGGAATTCCGACGACCACATTTTTTCCAGCACTGTTTTATTTCCAGTTGAAATTATTCCAAATGTTGGATCTTTTTCTTTCCGTTTTTGGCGAAAGTTTACGGAATTAAATGTGTTTTTGATTGCCGCTCTGGATTTGGAAATGAAAAATGAGGGGCGTTTTAACGGGTTGTGGTTTGTAAGAAAAGAAAGTTGATTCTAAAGATGGTTAAAGTTGATGGTGAAGCCAGATTGGTTTGATTTCTTTTAGAACTTGGAACGTACAATTTTCATCCCATCATTATAAATCCGCAAAAAAAAAAAAACAATAACCGGCGTGCGTGTATGACCAGATCATCATGTCAACCGAAAGACGACCACTGCTGGATATAGGCCTGCCTCCAAAATGAAAGCTTTGCCATAATTGCCACGCCTTGCTCGCGGGTTGGCGATCGCAGTTTGGTGGTAAAAAGCACAGAGAACGCTGCTGCTCATTCTCTAGTAAGTCCTTAAGTCGCCTTTTACGAAATCCATGGGAAAAAATGGGATGGTGCTATTCTTTACTCCCGGCACCACACGGTACTCCGGCACCACACGGCGTTCTGTAGTTTCTACCTATACCCATCGGCAATAGTCGTGAGTCTATGAAGGTAAATTACAAAAGACAATCAGGCAATGTTGGTTTCTTGCCTGCCAGAAATTACTTCGTCACGTATAAAATTAAACATAATCAAGTCGTCATAAAGTATCATAAAACCATACTAAAATTAATAACTCTAACTGGAATTCTAGAGCGCTAGGTATTGCTAAACGTGCTATCTTTGAGCGCGATAGTGCAGAAATTGCAAAACCGAGTTATATCGCTTGCAAGTCTTACAGCGGAACGGTATACGGGTGTATGAGTCTCTATTTAAGTGGGATTTGTAAATGGATATAAGTGTTGTTGCGTTTAAAAGACAGTTGTTGTAAAGTGTCACTTATAATGTAATAGACTGTCCCTTTCTGCAGGGATTTTTACTCTTTTCAAACATTGACTTGAATGTGCCCTTGCAGCTGACCGCAGCTGACAGTTTGTCATGCTCACTCAATTGTTTCGCTGGTGGATAACGTGTGTTGGATCATTAAGTTCCCTTCAAAATGGTTGAGCTAAATGGTGCTAATCTTTACGTCATGTTCGTGAACGGGCGCCATCAGCAGGGACTGATCATCTCTTAGCTGCCACGGCTTATTTTAATTTCTGAATTGTTATTTTATTTGTGTTTTAATTGCGGATACTTTTAATGTGCATGTATTTTTAAATCGTTGTCACATTAATAATTTCATCACAAATGATGTAACCAACTATATTTGTAACAATATTTTTGATTGAAAAGAGTGTTCATGGAGTGTCTTGCCCGTTCTCCTATAAGGTACCCACAGAATGGGCAACTAGCTTCATTTGCCAGACTCACCACCATTTAATAATTCAAAAGTGCCTCTAATTGGTTAATCATATACATCAGATAATCAGTCATCCAGTTTTGAGTATTCCAGCATTGTTAGCGCTTATTTGTAAGAAAATCATATTCAGTGTACAATTGATTTGCTTATGGAATGTTGTTCTATTGTCATAATATATCTGAAATAGTTGAGACCTACATATGTCTTAAATATAGTTACTTAATTGTAGCTGCAGTGATCCTCCCCGAACGAAGCGTATTGGCACTTAGTTGCTACAAAATAATTGAAAAAAAAAACTAAACTCTTCTAGCAAAAACGTTGTATTGTACCCCTTTTACGAAAATAAAACAGACGAGAGGAGTGCAGTAAATGTGTGCAGTTAATGTTAAAATGAAGAAGGCGAGCAGAAAAGTTTAAAATTAATTATGGTCAAATTTCAACCACTCTCGGTACTCGGTGTGAATCGAAAATTGCTAAAACATATTTGCCCATCACTAAACATCGCATCATAATGAGCTAACGACGACAGTGTCGATACAAACTAGTGTTGTAATTACAAACAGGTTTGATACCGACCGTGTCATAATGTCGAAGATAATTAGAAACATCTTGGTAGAAAGATGTCAACCTGTCTGTTACCATATTGCTAATAGGATAATTCTGCAATTTGTATTCTTTAATGTCGTGATGATGTAAATGTTTTAGGAACAGGTAATGTGGCGTTATCAAGATGTTATATTGCAGCGTTTTTAAGCAAGTAGAACAAACAGAAATAGATGATATTTGGTAAGGCCTCGTTTAAAATGGGTTCCAGAGTTCGATATCCACCTCGTTGAAAATGGAAACCAGAGTATTCGGTTTGGACAAGTGCTATTTGATGCTTCCATTAGGAAAGTCTCAGTGCTGGAAATAGTGATTTGGGCCCAGTTAATGGCAATAGGTTCGCCTCTAAGACTTATAGGGTAACTGGCGAAATGCAGGTAAAAAAAATTATTACGCATTGTTTTGCCGAAAATTTGGGTATAGGTATACCTAAAGTACACTCGTACATTTCACCAGTTGTGTTAATCTACCATTTAATAAGGGGCGGGGGCCGGGAGCCGGGGTCAAATCTAGATTCCAGGCTACTAGTGAAAAATTCCAGATAGAAAATCACAATAACATTTACAAGACCTGGGAATCTTATCTAAGCCATCATGCTCACCTGCCAAGGTCTCGCGATTTGTTCGAAAGAGTTACCGTGGCCCTGGCATATAGGCAACTCAAGGAACACGGGTGGGTTTTTGTCAATAAAAGTCTGATATCCGCTGCGCCTAGAGCGGGAGACGTCATTTGATAATTTTCCACCCACAAACAAAAAAAAAACATGCTCAGCAGTAGCACTTATGACCACTATACCAACAAGACAGAGAATCAGTAGATAAACTGTCAGTTATATATCCCTCTGCCTAACTCCTTCGAGTAATACCTACGTTATATGTTTTAAAGCGAAATTGCAACTTTGATCTGTTGATGAAATATTTATTACAATAACTATCATAATTTACTAAATTGATAGCACAATAATCTCTGTAATTTTTCCTTCACAACCAACATTAGCACATAATGATTAATTTCATACACATAAACGTACATACAAACGAACATATGGAAAGCAAGGTCAATGACCATAATGGGGTAATTATTATTACCTCCAGATACAAATGGGGTAATGATTTAGACCTTAGCTTTTCCGAGACATATTTATAAATCTAGTGTAGTTAAAGTTTGAAGGTCGAGGCAATGTCATTTAAATATGAAATTAATTGTAATGGTCACGAATCATCATAAATTATATTGTCTACAAAATTTAAGTAATAATACTGTTAGTTAAATGGTCGGAAGCACTACTGCTGAGTGTAAGGTCCTGGGTTGGATTTCCGGTTTAGACAAAATAGTATTGGGAATTTCTCATTAGCAGCCTGGAGTGTGGACTTGTGCCCGATTGACTCGGTTGATAGCAATAGGCTCGCCCCCTATTACATGAGACTTAGACATAACTGCCCAATCCTGCGGGAATTAGACGCGTTATGTTATAATGTTGGATACTTAAATTTAGTTACGTCAGGCTGAACCCGGTCTGCCCTGTTTCTACCTTGTCGTCTTTAAGCCAACAGGAATACAGAGGGTATTTGAAAAAGAAATAAGTGCAAATGACATAGCAATCGCTTGAGACCTTTCGAAGTTTGTTTCTAGGTCGGATGCTATACTATGATACGTTATGCATCGCTGAACCACTTGGATCAGATATCTATAGGCACAAAGAGGGTCCTAGCGTGATGTGATAGCCTATATATCCTTCTTCGATAAATGTACTATTCTAAACTAAAAGAGTTTTTCTATTCAAACTAGTGGTTCTTCAGATTAGCGCGTTCGTTCAAAAGTGTCTTTTATGTGCCTATTTCAAATAAATGTTTTGACTTTGACTTTGAAACAAACAAAGTCTTCAGCTTTTAAACATTAGTATAGAAGTATTATAGATTAAATCTTTTTGGACAGAATATAACTAAAATAGCTAAAGACATTTAAAAAACCTTGTATTTTCGACCTTAGTTTCCAGATTTAAGGTCAATTTAAGCTACGAGTATTAGGTATTGTTTTAATGCTTAGAAAATAAATTTGTTTTATAACAACGTAAAAAAATACTTTTTCTGAAGCTTTATAAGCCTAATTCGCAAAAAAATAGAAAGGTCTACAAGAAATTATAGACGGGCTTAACTTTATCTTGACTGCCCCAAACTCTTATTAAAACTTTGCCTTCAAGTACCTATCAAAAATCTAGAAGTTACTAAAACAATAAGTAAAGTAACCAATATAATAAATGATCGTATTGCATGCCACAAGATATACTTGTTATAATTTTTATGAAACGGCTTATCTAAGATACAGCTTGTGACCTTACTGGCCGAGCAAATACAGAGTAATGAACGACAGAGGTTGCAAGAATTACTATTTAAAACCGATGAGCTAAAATGCAGAAAGGTAGTCATTTAGATGGCTTTGTAGATGTTTTAATATTTGATCAATAAAGGACATCTTTGCTTGCACTTTGGTATAGTGGTCAGAAGCGCTGCTGTTGAACATGAACTCCTGGGTTCGATTATAAGTTTGGGTAAAGTGTTTTTAGGTTCTTCGTTCAGGGATGTTTCAGTAGCAGCCCGGAGTCTGGATTTGTGCCCGATTATTGGCATGCTTGTCTCGGAAGATATTGTTTAAATATATGGTCAACCCAGGAATGAGGTTACCAGGATAAAAAATATAAATTTTTCCTGTTTTTCAACCCTGGTTTCAACCGATGGTTATAATAAGTGTGCATGTTTCATACCTAAAACCTATTTATTGATGTTCGATGTGTCATTTACTTAGTAAATACCCGCGATGTGAGTATGTTTGATGTACACCTAGGTAATTAGTAATTAAGCGTCTACTTAAATTAATGTACGCAAATAGGTTGGTAAATAGCAGTCAATTACATGACAAATCTAGTATAACTTGTATGTAATTTCTATAAAAATTGTCAGTCTTTGGTATAATTCTGGGTAATTTGAATATTATAGATTAATTAAGTATTATATTTCTCCTGCCCTTATCTCATATTAGTTGGGGTCGGCGCAATACATTTTCTTTTACCATTCTCTATCAACCTTCCGCCTAAAGTATGCATCATAAAGGTTAATACCCAATTGCGAACGCGAACCGTTTTGACAGCTATCTTTATTTATCACCAATTTACAGCATTCTCCAAAGCATCATTACCATAGCAGGCGTTGTTATACAATAGCTTCTAACAATAAAAAGTTCAACATTATATAATGGGCTCATAAAATGACACAATCGCGGGTAGGCAGTAAAGAGGTAATCTGGCTAAATAACTGGAAACGCCCACGAGATGAGACGTGAAGATTTATTGGCTATTGTTCACACTTCCTGGGGAAAGTGATTTGTTTGGAGTTCATGATTGTTAGTCATTCTGATTTTGTTGATGTTGTCATTTTAATTTTGTTGTAAAAATGATTACACAGTTCTTAACGAATTTGATTAAAATTTGTCTCAGATTTATGCGATGAATCGATACAAATTATTTGTTTAAAATGAAGAAGAAGGTAAAGCCTTGATTTATTAGTTAGAGAGTGCGGCGAATCTGTCTTTTTGGGTCTTAAATTATGAACGTTTTAAAGTTGAAAAGCTTGGGAATAATGGTAAAAAAATATCATATATCGCCGCGAGTTCTTTTGAAATGACGCACATTAGTTACCGCTTAGGTGTTAAAAAAAAGCGAGGTGCCAGTTCAAATCGTAACTTATAAGTTACAAGTTGCTTCCGCATACCTATTATTATTTCCAGATTATTCCAAGTTGTCCACTCCTTTTATTAATTATTTTACGGCATTAACCTTTCAGTCATATAAATTAAATGATAGTCTTGGAATATTCCAAAATATCTCATTGCTGAAACCACTAGCTTGGAATCCTTGGAATTAATTACCTATGTTAATGAATCTCAATAGTTATTATAAGATTTAAATCACCAACACGACTGAGCAAGCGTGTTGATCAATATTCGTGCTTTCTTTGTTTTTAGAAGAAGTTTTTGTCCTGCAGAGGGACAGTTATAGGCAGGTATTATTTATACTGTACCACGGAAAGGGAAAAGGAGGGAGACCAGCAAGACGTTGGCACGACAAGATTTGGTTGGCAACTCATGACTTTTGTATGCAAAAAGCAGACAACATTGGACATTTCTGAAGGAGGCCCATACCGGTTGAGAGGTCCATAAATAATTCAAATACCTACTTACTTTTAATAGCTTAACACTTAATAATTAAGGACTTTACATTTTTTGTCATCAAAGAATAATAAATTTACAACTTTTTATATTTTGTTTTTTAGTACCATAATTAATTTATTTTAGGACAACTAAAAAACGCCAGTGTGTAACTTTTCTGTGACACGTCGGCAGCGAGACACCAAAATAAAATAAGAATTTAAAGTAAAAAAAAATGGCCGCCTCTATCGCTAACTACTCTGTACAAAGTTTTTGCGGGCAGCGCCTTTTCCTTTCATTCGACCTTGCGTGCGTACCACAATAGTAACACGCTGATACACTGTGCGAACTACTTGCTAATTGTTGCTTGTCTTAATTTAGTGGCCAGTCTGTTTTGGGGCTGGCATTTCCTCTGGTGTTCGTAGTTTGGATAAAGATAATGAGAAGATCGTGCCTCATTCGTGGAACGTTGATTTTTGTTTTGTCTTAGTTTATTGGGCCGTGACTGTGTTTGATCTCTCGTAGACTTTAGGAATTCTGGTAATAACAAAGTTACAAAGAGCAGTGGTGGACCAGTGGTAACAGCCGCGACTTAGATGTAGTAGGATGTAAGTTCAAACTGCTCTCAAAACGGTGAAGGAAAACATCATGAGGAAACCGTTATGTCCTAGAAACAAAAATTCGAAGACATGTGACATCTATCAACCCTCTCTGGGCCCGCGTGGTGGATTACGACCCACTCGATCAAACTGACTCGAGGCTTACGTATCAGCAGTGGGGACATTAAAGATTGACTGCAAGCACGCACTTTCTATTTTAGTCAAAAAAAAAATGTGAGTACTTACGTGAAGTGAGCTATCATTCACAGGATGTTAGAGATTGACACTACCGTCAGTTCTCTTCAAACGCACCGAAGCTTTCACGGTGGGTGTAGGTATCACTATTATTCAGCTTTTTAAGTTCAAGAAAGACCTCTACCTAAAATAACGTCACACACAAAAATATGCTTCTTACCGCGCCTTAAGTTTCATGTTATAGTGGGCAAGCCTTTTGTCATGTAGAAGCAAAACCTCTACGAAATAAATCAAGGATCTAAATGGAAATACCGGCTCTAGAAAATTTGATACCTCTATTATTAGTAAAACCAGATATTAGTTACCAAAATTGAATACAAAAAAAAACATGGGCGTCTGTCGTCAAAAATACAAGGTGTTATATACCTTAATATAAGCCTTACATCATTCATTCACAGAAACACTTGACCTATTCTCCGTTTGAGCACATCACCGGAAATATTTTATTGTGTCATACCTACTTTAGTAGAGGTTAACAAAAAATACACTTCTTCAATGATAACGAAATATTATTGTGGCAGAGCTTTACCTAAGTCAACACTTACAACTTAAGTGTCATCATCGTCATCTGCCTTATCCCAACTATGTTGAAGGCAGCTTCCGGACTAACCGGATGCATCTAAATACCAGTATTTAACATGGAGCGACAGTGTATCTAAGCGCCAGAACCCAATCACTGTGTAACATGAAACTAATTTTGGTAAGACTGTTGGCTGAGTTTTGGTCTTCTTTGGTAAGACTGTCAAATATCTACAAAGGGCAGCCGGGATCAACTGCTTAACGTGCTTCCGAGGTACGCAGGAGTCTCGGTATGTAACGTTGGTCACCCATCCGCAAACCGACCGCGGCAAGCATAGCTGACTGTTATTATTTAACAACAAGTCCCGATACCAAGTCATTAACCACTATGAATTAATTGACAGTTTGGTACCCAGGTACATACTTACTAATATGAATGAAAATGTAATGTCATCATCATCATCATCATTATTTCAGCCGTAAGACGTCCACTGCTGGACTCAGGCCTCCCCCAATCTGGGGGGCTTTGCCATAATCGCCACGCTTGGCAGGCGGGTTGGCGATTGCAGTATGGTGGTAAAATGCATTGAGAACGCTGCTGCCCATTCTCTAGTAAGTCCCTTAGTCGCCTTCTACGACACGGAAAGAAAGAAAGGGGTGGTGTTATTCTTTACGTCCGGCACCACACGGAAAATATAATGTACAGACGCCAACACATCAAGCTACTACAATCTGTCAGATTTCTTTGATAGATTTTCGACTTTATTTCTAGAGCATTAGGTTCAAGGTTCATTGGGAAAAATTTACAGTTTCGGGTAGCTTGACCTGGTGGCATCTGTACCTATAAAAACAGAAATACCACCCTAAATCTTGCATCAGAATTAACCCGACTCATAAATCCAAAATATTATTCCACATATACCAAGTACGCTCTATGTAGTATTTCTTCCAATTCCCCTTACTGGAACCGCTTGAAACTACTTGTGGTCTATTTATATTTACCATCGGGTTCTCAAAGGCCCCATAAAAGCTCTTCCATAAAACGATTATCTTTATCCGAACAGGGTAAAGAGAGGGACAAGTACCGCAAGAGTACCGTTTGGGCCCGTTTGCGTAAATATTACGGAGAGATAGTACCATTTTTTGTAGTGGCAGAAATAGTGTTCATCTTGAAAATGTCGGGAAACGTTGGTAATAATGCATTAGTATAGGTTCAGCCAATGGTGGCAATGAAGCCCTTTTTCGATTTCGGGTGTCAGGGTTTTTTAGGACTTACTTATTTAAGGATTCATTTCCCTTTTCAGAAAATATCTGAAAAGGGAAATGAAGTTTATTGAAGCTTTTTGATTGCATTTTTGCGTTACAGATAAGAAATTATTTTAGTTTGTAAGCACAGACAGTTATTTAATGAATACTCTATATAATAATTTAAACTTATAATATAATATTCCAGCCATTATTCAACAACAAAAAATATTATTCAGTGCCTTTTCTTTGAAAGTTATATTTAATTAATTAGCAAGTGAAAATATATTCTATGAGTATTCAGAATTAAATTTACCTATTTAAACTATTAGCAAACTAAAATATGGCGTCGAAATATCCAGCTGCATCGCTGTCGACTGGTAATGTAGCCAAGAGACTGGCGGCATTACCACGTTGTATGGCAATGCTTGCTTAGCCTCTGGCCAAAATAGCCAACCCTTGGGTCACGCACCTGTAAATAATTAAAAAAAAAGTTACATCGGACTCCTTACTATTTATTAATCTTCTAGGAGTTGGAATTTAAATGTATCGATCAATCTTTACTCTATCGCTGCTTGATTGTAGTAGCGACGATTTAAGCGATATATTACTTAAATCGTCGCCAACGCCATCTGTCAACTCACTAAAGGTACAATTCCGTGCATCGCGATCGATCGCGGCCGCGCGCGGCCTACGACTGTCGTCGATCGCTCGCGACAATAGTCAAATTATGAAAATGTATGGCACCGCTGCCGAGGCCCGCGACAGACGCGCGCGACCGACGAATGTCGTGAGCCGCGCGCGGCCGTGTCTTGAAATTAGTAGATGTTGTTCGTCAGTTCCCTCTAGACGTGTATCTACCGAAGTCAAAATCATAGTCGAAGTACTAATTGACATCCTTGAAGAAGAAGAGGACGATAATCTCCATGCCTCATATCGTATATGATTGGAGTTTGAGACATAAAATTTATTAATATTTCGTCTTCCTCGACCGAAAAGTTTTCTCCTGCGCTCCTAGACATGTTTGCGCCATGAAATCCACGATGTTACTAACTTACTAAGCACTAGAACATGTTAAGACACGCACGGCCGCGCGCGGCTCACGACATTCGTCGGCCGCGCGCGTTTGTCGCGGGCCTCGGCAGCGGTGCCATACATTTTCATAATTTGACTATTGTCGCGAGCGATCGACGACAGTCGTAGGCCGCGCGCGGCCGCGATCGATCGCGATGCACGGAATTCTACCTTAAGTGAACTGCGGCGACATTGATACATCGCCTGCTAAGTATTTACTAAATTGATTTAAACTCCATTAGGCACCCTTTCTGGTTACCTCGTTATGTTATTGGCTCGACTATGACGCTATAAGGGTAAATTTTGATTTTGCTATGGATGACTTAGGGTAGGTATAGGGTTCTTAAGAGTGAAAGTTCGGCAAAGTAAAATAGGTCCTTTATGTGTGAAACTGAAATGAAAATAATCATTACTTCCTTAGCTTGACTTACCGCTAATCAAAACCGACTAAGAATAGTTAAAAGAATAATAATAGAAAAAATCGGTGATCACACAGTACTGTCAACAAAAACAATAAAACCGCCAAAGTTACATTTTCAAACCATGCGCCCGCGCGACTAGTTTTTCCATCGACAGAAATGACACAATTGCATACAAACTTTCGTCCCTATTTCACGGTACTAGGGGGAGATTTTCCAAAATTCTTAACTAAATTCCTCACTTTTGCTTCATAAGGAACTTTAGTGCAAAATTTCATGCTTCTAAAGATAGTGGTTCAGGCTGTGTTTAGGGATAAATGGTCAAGCGAACGTAAAGTAACGCGATTTAAGCGTCTTCTATAAACTCTAAAACAAATATATTCCCATGCATAGTTCTTCCACGTAATATACCACAAGCACGATACTGTTGAATAAGCAGTTATCTTGACCTTCCAGGTCTAATTATGGTAATGCAAGAGCACACATGTACCTCTAGAAGCGAGTCAACAGCATGTTTTTTGTTAGATGCAGCCGATCAGTATTCATACGAGATTCTGCTATGTACTTCTATACTTGGGTAATATAAAAAGTTGTGGTTTGCTGAGTAAATTAAAGAAGATGTTTATTTATTGACATCGTTTTGTATAAATTTACTGAATGTAGATTCTGACGACATGCAATATGCCATCACGGATTCGTGGATTATTATGCTAAGGTATATAATCCAGGGACGTTAGGGAGCTCTGTAACCGTAACCGAAACTATCGGATATCCGATATAAAAAATAGCTGCAATAATTACTCACAGACTGATTGTAATTCGTACCAAATGGTGACATATAAATTAAACCATTTTATTAGCTACTAGCTTCTGCCCGCGACTTCGTCCGCGTCAAATTTTTGCTCTCCTGACCTTTCCCGTCGCATCGATTTGCCTGTTAGTTTTCGTCCATTTTTCGTCGCTGCTCGCTCCTTTTGAGTTATAGTGAGTCCACCTTAAAAGATAGACATATGCTCTCGCGGACTTTTTTTTAGAACTTTTTAAAAGGAACAATTCCGTCATACATGATTTTTGCGTCACTTTAACCGTTTACACAGCGCACGCAACGGAAACTCTCTAAAGGAATAAATTTCCCCCGTTTTTGCAACATTTTTCATTACTGCTCCGCTCCTCTTAGTTGTAGCGTGATGTTATATAGCTTATAGCCTTCCTCAATAAATAGGCTACCCAACACAAAAATAATTTTTCAATTCGGACCAGTAGTTCCTGAGATTAGCGCGTTCAATCAAACAAACAAACAAACAAACAAACTCTTCAGCTTTATAATATTAAGTATAGATTTGTATTTTACTTTTTAAATTCCTTAAAAATTTTATATCCGTAACCGAAATTATCCGAAACTAACGGATAATCCGAAATAATGTCATATCCGTATCCGTATCCGTATCCGGAATAATAATCATTCCTACATCCGTAACCAATCCGTATCCGAAATTTCATATCCATAACATCCCTAATATAATCACACCAATTCTTTATTTGATAGTAATTGTATGTTTCTGTTAGACGCCCATGATCAATAGTGTTTACAGACTCAAATGACAAGATTATTTTTGAAAAGTTATTAACTTTACAAAAAGAGGGTGAATAGATATGGGCCGAGCATATGCGATTTAGGGCCATCTTACGAGTTGTAGATCATATTTATGTACGAACCCTGACAGAAGTTTTATTTTTTTAATTAGTCTACAGTTTGTGCGTGTACCGCATACTCATGGGCAAAGACCTCCCTCCACTCCTTCCATCTTCCAGGAGACCACACTTCCTCCTTCAAACTTTTCTCTTTATAGACGATTTACTTTGCTTAAATTATTTCATCACCACTACTCTCAAAATGATGAAATCATCGCGAGGAAACCGGCATATCCTAGAACCAAATAATCGATGACGTCTTCCAACCCGCACCTGGGCTCGCGTGGTTGATTAAGACCCGCTTCTTCTCATACAGAAAAGGCCTGTGTGTCCCAGCAGTGGTTTTTTTTTTGTAGGACATCTCGTAGTTAACCTGAAACAGTTCTTACTACTTAAACGGATGGTGGCCCGGCGAGTTCTAAAAAGTTACCTTTTTAGGCCTCCAGCCGGGGCTATTTTTTTATTTATTATACTTAAATACTAAAGCGAAAGCGCTAAGGGTTACTCCGAGGGGGGTACGAACCTCGGCTTAGGCAGTAACTAGTGGGGGGACAGCAAGGGACTGGCTGGATCTGGGTTAAAATTATTTAGGGACTAATTTAAAGCCACAGGCGCAGCATCGCGGGCTGTCTCTTGCAAGGGTCGGGAGGGACTATTAAGTCGGGGTCGCGACTACGGACCTCGGCGGCGAGGTCGGTACGGTTTGTGTCTGTGTGTTTTTCGAGCTATACTGGTCTCTTTTCGACTCTCCTGGAGGAGAGTAGTGGGATCATCAGGATCGGAGAGACCAGCAGTGGGAACATTCTTGGCTGCTTATGTATACCTGATTCAGCGTCACCTGCGTGAACGATCCGGTCCCAGTTTCGTTCACTGTTCAGAAAGAGTGCAAATTGCGCCTAAAGAAGTTTTCACTTCAAAAACTATGTACTTGAGCATTCAGACTTGATTCCAAAGTTGGATTGAAGTCTCTGTTAACCGATTTTCCTGCTCTCAAATTGAACCAAAAAATTGGAATGACAGCCAATGATGCAGAATACTCGTAAAACCCATCCGAAAACCAACAAAAAGCAATTCTGTCCATTTTTCATTGTTACTGCGATATCAGAACGTAGTGCACGACGTTTTTAATAAATTACAACGCGCCGGGGCACGATTTGTGCTAATATTTGTTCTGTCGCGTACCGTTCGCAGATAAATTCGTAATTAATTTCGTGTTGAAGTTATTTGATGACCTGAGTACACGAGATAAGTAGTTGTGTGTTGTGTACATGTAATTTTCTAGCTTCAGCTTTTTTGTGTGTGTTAAAATGAACAACGAGAGCTACCAAAACCTCATTCTAGCCATTAAATAAATGCAAACCAAGAGAGGACGCCTGAAACCTGGAACTGATTATGCACACTGATATTGATTCAAAAAAGTGCATTATATTTCCCGAGTTAAACAGTCTCAGAGACCCCACAGGCATTGGAAAAACAACTACTGTAGGCCATACTTCACTAGTAATAAAACCAGCCCCCCAATTATTTAATTCATTCATTCTGAAGTATATAGCTAATCCACTGCTTCAAATGTTCACAAACATTGTCAGCTCTACAACGAAAATAACGGAATGGATGTTGTTGAACTGTCAAAAAGAAAACTTTTCTTATTGTTAGTGTGTTACGCTATTGCCCGTCAGTATAATCTGACCTCATATCCTACTGTTTACCCTTACTACGCTAGGTCAGGTCAAGGTCTAAAGTGCTACCACTGTTCTGTGGCCCTAGTGTTAGTTTCTTTTAACCTTATCGATCTAACGCATCGACCGCGTTCTGCGCCCTGATTGGTCCTTCACCAAACCAGGGCCAATCGGAGCGCTAAACACGGTCAATGCGTTCGATCGAGATGGTCAAAATAAAATCATTCTGGGGCCACTGCGGCCTACTTTATGTATAGATACCAGCACATCGAGCTACTACAATCTGTCAAATTTCTTTAATAGATTTTCAGCTTTATCGCAAGAGCATTACGTTCAAGTTTGATTGGGAGAATTTGACAGTTTCGGATACTTTCATGCGCTAGCGTCTGTACTTTAATCCAAAGATGTCGACATTTTACTACGTTTGAATTTGAAAAGGTAAACATAAAGTTTACCTAACTCCATGATAAGGTTACAATAAGCAAGCTAAAGGTTGCTAAGGTTACATAGTCAAGTTATTATATTTGATGTTTTTCTCAAGTGTTTATTTAATTACAAGCAGTCATGATAGCCTTGCCCAGAGCATCGAACCTAAGTGTTTTGCAATGTGCTCTCGAACATGCGTTTACAAATGATTAAGAAAGAATTGGTTAGGAAATTTTTAAGTTCAGAACATGTTAAGAAAGCCAAATAGGAATAACTTTGAGGAAATTGTGTGAACATGTAGATGGTGTTAATTTTTATGATATAGTCCACTGTCGATGCACTAGTAGAAATCAATGAACAACTATTTTCCTTTTTTTATGATCTACCTACTTTCCAAGCAAATAAACGATAATGACGGATTCACTTAAATGCTTACCTTTTTATCAAGTTAATACAAAAAAAGACAAAGGCCCACTAGCAACACAAATCTTCAAATACATTTAGTGCCAAACATATTTATAATATCATTCTGTCTCTGTCATCTTCAAAGGATTTACAGCAATAGAACGATGTGTTTTTTCGCTAAATGTATAAAGTTATTAGCTTTTGTCTGCGGCTTAATCCGCGTGGAGGTCGGAAATTATTCCACGGAAACGTACCTACAGGATTAAATAGTATTCTGAGTGTAAATATAAGTTAAAACTATCTATTTGTCCAAAATCTGTGTGATCCAAATCTTTTCGGCCGTTTATGCGTGATTGAGTAAAAAACATCCAAATACACAAACTTTCACATCTATACTAATATTATAAAGCTAAAGAGTTTGTTTGTTTGTTTGTTTGATTGAACGCGCTAATCTCAGGAACTACTGGTCCGAATTGAAAAGCTACAGCTAAGCGGAGCGGAGCAGTAATGAAAAATGTTGCAAAAACGAGGAAAATCGCACGGGTAGGCGATTCGACGCGACGGGAAGGGTCGGGGGAACAAGAAATTTAACGCGGACGAAGTCGCGGGCAGAAGCTAGCTTATAATATTAGTAGGACTTTTGTTGCAAGCCGGCTTAAAGGTCGAATAATATAAAAACTCATTCTACTCCTAAAATGAAAATTACCTACATTCCTAGCTTTATTAACAAAAAAAAAGTTGAAGCAAAAACGTTTAAACACAGATTATTTTTTCCGACGACGGATTCATTTGTCATAATTTTTCTGTAATCAGTACCACCCTTATTGTTCGGGGCGATAGTGATTTTAAATTAAAAGAGCCGTGGGCGGTGTCCTTGTTGTTTGTATTATTTTAAGCAACGTGAAATATTTATTTCACGCCCATATAATTTATTTCAAATATTTATCATCTCGTTTAAATATACGGATGACCAATCTATTTTAACTAGCCTGTATCGTCTCACTGCAGGGCAAAAGCCTCCCTCTCTCTTTTTCACAGAATTTTGTCTTTTGCTAGTGCTGGCCAGTACTTTCGGTAGGAGTCAAGCTCGTCCCGCCATCTTCGTCTCGGCCTGCCGCGATAGAGTCGTAAGTTTACTGGGACCCAATTAGTGGTTCTATTAGCTCATTTGCTTTCTGACATCCAAGCATATCTACGAAAATTTCGGGAAATTAATTGAAGGGTTATGTGGACAAAGGTGTAATAGATAGTTCAATCCATGAAGACGCGCCCCACTCTTTGACAATTGTACTGAGAGCGGTTAAAAACAAAGGAAAGGGGCGCATAGGGGCGCGTCATCGTGGATTGAACTATCTGTATCTGACAAAATAAAAAAATCCGACTTTTTTATGTTAATACATTTGCAAATCTGAAATATCTATACTTAATATTATAAAGCTTATAATATTATAAAGCTAAAGAGTTTGTTTGTTTGTTTGATTGAACGCGTTGATCTCAGGAACCACTGGTCCGAATTGAAAAATTATTTTTGTTTTGAGTAGCCTATTTATCGAGGAAGGCTATAGGCTATATAATATTACGCTACAACTAAGAGGAGCGGAGCAATAATGAAAAATGTTGCAAAAACGGGGAAAATTTATTCCTTGTGAAAGTTTCCGTTGCGTGCGCTGCGTAAACGGTTAAAGTAACGCAAAAATCATGTATCACGGAATTGTTCCTTTTAAAAAGTTCTAAAAAAAAATCCGCGAGAGCATATGTCTATCTTTTAAGGTTGACTCACTATAACTCAAAAGGAGCGAGCAGCAACGAAAAATGGACGAATACTAGCAGGCAAATTGATGCGACGGGAAGGGTCAGGGGAGCAAAAATTTGACGCGGACGAAGTCGCGGCAGAAGCTAGTACAATATATACTTGATTGACAGTTAACACCTTTACTAGCATCTGTAACTATGTAATGAATTATAAGTGGTGTGTTTTAAATCCATGAATCAATTTATCATCAGTTAAAACCTATGTTCATGCAAGAGTCGGATTTTTTTATTTTGTCAGATAACACCTTTGTCCACTTAACCCTTCAATTGAAAAGGTCGATGCGCTAAGGTAGCAAGCCGATATTTAAATTTTCTTTTGTTTTTTTTTTTTGTAGGTCAGTGACGTTGTTAATTTAATCCCATTTATTAACTATATCATGAAAAAAATATTCAATACGATTAAAAGAACTTAAGAGGGTTGCATCGATGATTTAATTATTAAAATTCTGAAAATACATACAGCCAGCCGCAAATCATAATTTGTTCAAAATACAGCCTGATATTGAACTGCAAGTTGCAAAAAACGCAAACATGAATTATGCGACCTATTTTGGCGATTCCACCTTAAACAAATTGACTACCAACTTTAATTGTTCGTATTACTCGTATAATGCTAAAAGGTTATTTTTTGGTGTAGCCAAAATCAGAACGTAGGTACTCCGTTTAAATCAGATTCAAAATAATAAGCAGACGAAAACAAAAACATGTTTTTTTAACTCAGTTACTGAATGTTTCCCTCCCTTATTAGGTATTCACGTAATAAACTCATATAATCCATTGAACAGAAATACATTCCATGTACAATGTAAATTGGAATCCTCTAGACTAAAACAAATAGTGTTTTCTTGTAATAAAAGAGTATTTTCCTCTTGAACGAAGTAAATACATTTGTATTGGAAACAGCAATTATGGTATTGGTTTGAGGGAAACGAGTTTCTTTAGAAATGTTATAAATAATGATATTAGTTTACTAGAACAATGTTTTTCTGTTATTAATATTGAAGATATGTTTTTTCTTTTGGTAAATATTTCTCTCGTTAGTAAACCAATAAATATACGGTCTGGTTGTTACTGTACAGATTATATACATTCTCTCTGAAAATTTCACCAGAGATGGACTTATTATAGAAGACTTTATTGGTGATATTCTTCAGAGAAGTCAGGTGCGTAGTATTCGCAAAAAACCGTGTGCGTATGACTCGCTCCCCAATTGCATAACACAATGAAGAAGTTAAGTATTTAGAGATCGTAGAATGTGGCATTCTGCAGTTTCTGCCTTGCCCTATGGCAAGATGGCCTGCATATCTATTCACGCCTTCTTACCACGTCAAAATATTGATTTTTAGATCCGTACATTCATGAGGATGTATTATTATTATTGCTTCCTGCGTACTCAATGATATGATTTTCTACATACGTAATTCAATCGTACCTACGATTAATTTAGCACGTACCTACCTACCACATACCTATCTCACACTTGTCTTACTCAATAATACCATTTACCACTGTAACTCAACCTTAGATTTTCTCAAGAGTCAACTGAATGTGAAACAGAAGTTGGTTTTCCAACTCCACTTCATCATCCGCTAGCCTTTTATCAATGTTGGAATCGGCTTCCAGTCTACCTGAAAGCAGCTGAATACTAGTATTAAACATAGAGCGTCTTCCTATCCGACCTCCACAACCCAGTAACTGGGTAAAATCATACCCCTTGGTAAAACTGGTTCTCAGACTCTCGACTTTCCAACTACACTTCAGTTAACTCAATAAAAACCGGTAAGTATTTTGGAAGGTTTCAAGTTTCAGAAACACATCTGTGATACACAAAACAAATCTAAACAAAATACATAATAACACAATACAAATAAACAAAAAACAACACACATAAAAAAAACTTGGAGAATGAAACTCCATTTAAAAACCGTAATTAGGGTGCACAGAGACGGAACCCGAAGTCCTTGCTAAACTTAGTCGGCTCATTATTTGCCGGATCTATTAGTAATGCTTTTTATCCTGTTCCAGAGTTCCTTAAACACGGATAATTGAATCAAGGGAAGTTTTTGAGACTTAATGAATATTTGAAAAGCTGTATTTCGATCTTGAATTTCAAAAATTTTTGATAACTTGTTCATTAATTTGGATTAATTATTTAGAAATTTTCTTATTGTGTTCCGGATTGGAAAGTATTATTAATGTCTACTTCGAAATTCTATACCAAAACACAGGGTTCTAAAAAATATCAAAATTCATACAGTGAATATTAACGTTTTTTTTTTTTTTGGCTGGTAAATCGTCAAATGCCGTCTCTGGGAGGAGCGGGAAAGCCTGTCAGACTTTTGCTGACTAAAACCCACCCGTGTTTCTTCAGTTGCCTATATGCCAGGACCACGGTAACTCTTTGGAACAAATCAGTGACTCTGGCAGGCGTTGGCCCTAGCAAACTCTTCAGTATGTGCTGACGTCGGGCGCGTAGCGTGCCGTGCCTGTTTGTGGGACCCTTAAAGAATATGACACTAAACCCCTCAAAAACACTGTTGCTGAGACTATTCAGCTGATTTTAGTTGAGCTTGAAACGTATATTACGCAATCAAGTATCATTTGCCTACCAGATACCACTACTTATATGAAATCTAAGAGTAAGTTAAAGCTTTTAACATAAACTAAATAATGTTCAAAATCCATCTCTAAGTTTACAAGTTTTCAGTAGCTTTTCAACATTAAAAAAAAAACACAAAAAAAACAAAACACACTGTAGTTCAACCCCAGTAGTCCCAGAGAAGAATAGACTGATTTTAATTAAACGGACGTAGTTCAAACATGTATTGATTCTATCGTCCTTTAATATAGGTTGTGGAATTGACAGGATCAAACAATCCAACGGAGTTACCTATTCAACGTTGGAATTATTGATTTTGGTATGGGTTTGATAATTATAAAGGTATTTCCGTTATTAAAGACTGAGTTTGTTGGTTTACATTCTTGTTTTTAAATCAAACATGTTGTATTGGGCTTTTTGTTTCTCCATCGGATTCTTAATAAACTTCTACTATATTGTACAAATCTGGTTACTTATCTCTTCTGGTGTCGGTTCAGCAACTTAACATAACGTTAAATTTAACTTTTTGTGAGGGCTTATAAAGAGATATAGAGAGAAAAATATAAATGAGCATTACGAGGATTTTTGTCCCAGCCAGTGAAATGCTAACTGATTTATAACGCTATTTGTTATTTATTTATCTACCGTGGAAACAATCCTGTTTATCAATATGCATTCCATTTCAAAACATACCTTTACCTGAGCCTAGAGACTCATTCAAGAAACGCAGGTACAAATTCTTTGAACTTCGAACGAAAAAGTCTCTACGTAGATCAATATGAAACCCTAACATCCCTTGCATGTTTCATATACCATCTATTACAAGTCTCTCCTCCGTAGATACAGCTTGTATAATCTCAATACGGGGGTCGTGTCTCGCTGATGCATTATTCATGACTGTGACGTGTTGACGGCCAACTGAAGCTGTAATCTTGAACTGGAGGGTAGGCGGCTGTCAGGGCGATTAGCGGGGAAGGAGAAAATAATAAACGGTTGAGAGAAAGTAGAAGATCGTCTACTGCATCGAACTAAAAAGAATCATGTTCTGTATTCGACTTTTTTTTTTGTATATAAATACCTGATATATCCGGCAATAATTGTGAATCTGTTTTTTTTTTAAATTATGTTCTTTTCTCACGTTTGTTGGTTTATAAGTATCCCGATTTTAAACAACGGTATTTTTAATGCAAAATAGATTTTAAAAGGAGAATCATAGAGATACCTACCAATAGTGGTGGTGTTGATATTCTAATAGTATCTTTATTAGCAAAGAATTTTAGTATTTTTTTGTGCGTTTTAGAACTATTATGTACCTTGTTGATGGAAAGAAAGTTTAAAGTGTCATTCCCATCTTCACCAACATCGAGCGATTTTTTGTTCTAACATAAAATTTCTACTTTTGTAAAACAAAAGAAAACCTCAAACTTGCCACTACAAAAACAATATAATCGCTTACAGTTTGCCCTGTCCCAAAGCTCCTGTGGCAAGAAACACTTACAAAAATATTAAAGCGGGGAATGTGACAAGATGGTAAAAATATTACATATTTTTGTCACAGCGTTGCCGACATACGTCACGTGAAATATATTACAAAATTCAGGAAAACATTGACCTTCAGGATTAAATATTTATGAAAGTATTTCTCTTGAGAATTTTTCTCGAGGTTCGAAATATTGTTTTGTGGAAAAAGTGAGGTTGATAAATTGATTGAAAGAATTTACTCAGTATAAAGCGATTATAATATTACAATGATATATTTATTGTAAATATTTATTTACATATTTTATTTCGGCTGAAATCGCAGTCGGTCGTTAGTCTAAACTTCTAATGATTTTTTGTATGTATGTTTGTAATGCATAAGCTCGAAAACTACTGAACCGATTTTAATTTTAAAATTCTTTCACTTATCGAAAGCTACATTATCATCAAGTACCATAGGCTACTTTTATCCCGAAAAAATGCACTGTTTCTGTGGTCACGCGGACAAAGGCGCGGGCGAAGTGCTAGTGTATTATAAAATACACTATGAATTAACAGTTTTCGATATATGATTTAGTTTGCAGCATTTTAATACTCAAATTCATAATCCCTTTGGTTATTGGATTAAGCCCTCACATGAGCAAGCAATTAACCTAGCTCTGGGCACGCCACAATTGCGGCGGTAAGTCCCCTCTTTGAGGAGTGGATAGAGAGGCGTCACGGCGTCCTCACCTTCCGCCTGACGCAGGTTCTCACCGGGCATGGGTGCTTCGGTGGGTTCCTGTTCAGGATAAAGCGGGAGGATACGTCCGGGTGTTTCCATTGCGAGGATCATCTGGAGGACACGGTGGAGCATACGGTGGAGGTGTGCCCTGCCTGGGCGGGGCACCGCCGTGTCCTCGTGGAGTCGATCGGCGGCGGCGACCTCTCGCGTCCGGCTCTGGTGCGAGCCATGGTACGGAGCGAGAGGGAATGGGAAGCCGTCACCTCCTTCTGCGAAGCAGTAATGCTCGCGAAGGAGGAGGCGGGGCGCGTGAGGGAGTGGCAGTCTCTGCGCCCTCACGTCCCTAGCCGCCGCAGGAGGAGACGCCCCGGACGTCGGGAGTCAATAGCGGACTCCCGGCCACCGTAGGCGCGAGCTTGCGGGTGGTGAGCAATGGGTAGCTCGCCGCCCGGTAAGGACCAAGCTCGGGTCGACGGCGCGCAGTGTTCCACGCGCGCCTCAAAGAGATGTCAGCAGCAGTGTAGGGGTCTACTAGGACCGATGCCTGCCGGGGTCGCGTGATTGTTCGAAAGAGATACCGTGACCCTGGCACATGGGCAACTGATGGAACACGGGTGGGTTTTAGTCAGTAAAAGTCTGACACGCCCTCCCGCTCCGCCCAGAGCGGGAGAAGTCATTTGATGATTTCCCATCCTGAAAAAAAAAAAAAAAAAAAAAAAAAAAAAAAAAAAAAAAACCTAGCTCTATTTTATAATCTCCTGGTACCTACCCATCGATTCTCAGAAGTCGTTTCTCATCAAAGATTATTGCAAAACCATTAATTTCAACAAAATTGAAAGGTCCATCGTAAACCAGATTCAATCTTGAATATTGGGATTAATATTAATTGGATACTAAAATATTCACAATCAATTTATCTTTGGTTACAGTGGCCACCAAGATTGTTCCCGTGGGCTGTCACAGTTCTACTCATAGTCGCCGTCATCGCACCTTCGTCAGATTCTACCAGTAAGTATAAAATTTTCAATTATTATTGATTATCCCAAATTATTTGGGGTCAGCGCAGCATGTTTTTAAATCATTTACGCCTATATAAGGTGTATCTATTCATACATGAAATATTTTAAGAGGTACACCTGTAGGTGGTAAAGAAGCTACAGCAAAGAAATTTTTTTTTCAAAATGTATTTTTTTTAAATTTAATATTTATAAATTTTTTGACGCACATAAGAAATACTGGCTCCTTCTTATTTTTTACGGCCCAAGACACCGCGGCCATGCTCGTGCCGTCCGGTCGCCACCCTCGCAGCGTCAGGCGGGTCATTCATAGAATTTGGAGTAAAGGTTTTATGCAAAACGTCTCAAGCAGTTTTAAAATTATAATAATTACGAAAATTCAAAAACGCTTAGATAAAAAATTGCTTTTTGCTTCTATAGCTTCTTTACCACCTACAGGTGTACCTCTTAAAATATTGTATTACGTGTATGAATAGATACACCTTATATTCATCAGCCATCATTTCAGTAAATACCTCCTTTTCTGGCATCTTTTCCATACCACGTTCTTTGTTTCCATTTCCTTCCCTTAGTCTCATTGTCATCCCATTCATACTAAAATCTTTTCAAAAAACAATGTGAAATAAGTATAGGAATGATAAATTGTCGCGTTACTTGGTTACTGCACTTTGACTGACATTATTAGCTACTTTATGCTAAAACTAAATCGAAGTAAGGTAGTTTGGCAACTACAATATCACAAAGTATAGCAATACTAGTACCGCGTCGAGAGAATGTTTTCCTGACAGGAGTCACACGTCTGACAGCTGCTGCTGTCAGTGAGACAATTTTATTAACTAATAAAGATCAAATTCGCAAAGCACGTATGAAATTAAGGGGTGTCAAGAACCTGCCATGGTCACGAGATTTGTTTGAAAGAGTTACCGTGGCCCTGGCATAAAGGCAACTGAAGGAACACGGGTTAAAAGATGGTTGAGGTCGTCAACCTTCCCCCAAAATAAAATACTTGGTGTCAGGGACAATGATTAAATTTTTCGAACTTTATTTAAAAAACCGGCCAAGTGCGAGTCGGACTCCGCACCGAGGGTTCCGTACAAACCTGTACGTATTTTCGGTTTAAAAATATATATTTTTTTTAATTTTTATATTTAAGTTGATTGAATGTAAGGTAAATTGCGGTTTACGATTTATGACGTTTTAAAAAAAAAACTACTCACTCGATCTCGTTCAAACCAATTTTCGGTGGTAGTTTACATGGTAATGTACATCATATATTTTTTTTAGTTTTGTCATTCTCTTATTTTAGAAGTTACGGGGGGGGGGACACACATTTTACCACTTTGGAAGTGTCTCTCGTGCAAACTATTCAGTTTAGAAAAAAATGATAATAGAAACCTCATTACCATTTTTGAATACCTATTCATAGATACCCCACACGTATGGGTTTGATGAAAAAAAACATTTTTGAGTTTCAGTTCTATGTATGGGGAACCCCAAAATTTATTGTTTTTTTTTATATTTTAGTGTGAAAATCTTAATGCGGTTCACAGAATACATCTACTTACCAAGTTTCAACAGCATAGCTCTTATAGTTTCGGAATAAAATGGCTGTGACATACGGACGGACGGACAGACAGACAGACAGACAGACAGACATGACGAATCTATAAGGGTTCCGTTTTTTTGCCATTTGGCAACGGAACCCTAAAAAATAGTGTTTCAAAACATTTAAATTGACTAGGTATTGCACTTTTCAATAAAAACAACTGATTTATTTTTGATATCATGGTTTTTAAGAGCAACTTAACTTTTGCAACTACTAAAACAAAATTGAGTGCTCTCGCTGAAATAATTTCGTAAGCGTATTGCACGCTGAATTTCAATTCAATTTAAATTCCATTCATACCAGAAGATTCTGATCGTGCTATGATAGGAATATCAATGACTGTCAACGTTTGCAGTTAATACCGAAACTCCAACTCCAATCCCAAATTTACTCCAAACAGTTGTCGCATTTTGTAACACAAACAATTGAAAAAACAGACAATATGACACGTGGTGCATAGCATAAGTATAACCAACTTATAATAAGAAGTCCCAGTGCGGGTTAGCGGATATCACATATCTTCTAGTTTTTTATTGTAGTACATGCCGGTTTCCTCATGATGTTTTCCTTCACCGTCTTAAGAGCAGTGGTGATGAAATAAATTATACAAAGTAATTTACCTGCCTGGGTTTGTACACACGACCTACGGCACAAATCTGGGCCGTTAGTTATCATTGGGCCACCACTGCTATCGCAAGCATGTTATCTGACGCTTGTACATATTTCTTAAAAGCGGTCTAACAAAATTAAAGAAAACTCGATTTTTGTTACGTATTTCTACGTACCCACTGAGAGCTTATTCTCACAAATCCAGACTACTACTGAGAAAATGTTGATGGAAAAACCCAATGAGAATTTTCCTAGATCAATGAGGTAAATACAGACAACATGACAAATACTAGTCTATGCAGGAGTTTTCAAATCCATCAATCAATTTCCAGGCCAAAAATCTTAGACACGAAGTCTCAGACGTATGTGAAATAAGTATAGGAACGGTACGTAGGTAGGTACGTAGAAATTTTTAGAATATTTGAATAGTTATATTAGGATCTAAGACCCAAAACTATTCAAGAATGCTCCTTGCCTGACCTCAAATCTAGTGTTTAACATACTAGGCCACATCATATGCAAATTAGGACCGAAACTGTTCACAAATATGGTCGAATATATGTAAATGTTTATTTATTTGACTGTGGTCACCTCTTGGTAGCCATGTTCAGTGTTTCGTGGGACGTTAATGTTAAAGACTAAAGATTGCGGTTTGACATCGATTATTTATCCATAAATATTTGAATTATGCTATTAAATGCGTACCTTTAATATTATGTATTGCTTAGCAGTTATTTATAATTCTGTGGTATTTCAATCAGACTATGTACACACGAGCTTCAGTAATACCGTAGGTCAATTCATTTGAATGCCGTATTCGTATGCCAACTAAACATTACATTCTAACAACAGTAAGTGATCATAAGCTTTAAGGCAAAGTGGCATACGACTACGGCTTTCAGATTAAAATTTGTTCTTGTTTCATACTTTTTAGAGCGTGATTTTTCAGTTGGGTTTTTTGTTTTTGAACTTACTTTTTATGGAAAGCATTCTAGTTATGCTTTAATTCATACAATTAAGAGCTCTATACCAAGTGCCTCATTTTTAATGAAGACGATAATAAAACAAAAACGAAAGTACTGTATCGATGTCTGTAGTCAACAATGACCTGAAGCAAGCCCAAGTGAATGACACGACGACCCAGAACCGAAACATCTGGCGAAGAATGACGATGAGAGCCGATCACAAATGAAATGGGATAAAGCTAGGCAAAGAGTGTGTGTGAGAGAGAGAGAGAGAGAGAGAGAGATGAAAGTACTATATATATAATAGACAAAATAAAGTACTAAAAAGAGTAGCTTCTCTCATTTAATCATTAGAACAGTTCCACATCGTCGTGCTACTGACATCGTCTGTACCTAATTTAATTTAGCATAAAATAGGGTCCGTCTCAAGTTGACGTGGTGAGTAGTAGTTTCACGTAGTGTCAATTTGCCAGCCTTGCTTTTACCCCTACGAAACCAGCACCCGTGTAGAATGATAAACATTTCGGTCATTAGAAAGGCTTGCGGGTAAGTTGTACGTAATAATAGTTTACACATAACCTTCAAGTCAACAAACAGGTTGGTAGGGACATGGATCCGCAAACTAATACCATGAATTCATTACGTAATTCTAGACGAGGGGTCTAGAACCATGAGTGTAATAAATTCATATTTTAAGTAGGCCATAAAAAAATCTGCTGTTTTATAGAAAAGTGCAATAATATAATAACTTACGTATATAAAATGTTTAGATAGTTCCATCCATGAAGACGCGCTCCACTCTTTGATACTTGTACTGAGAGCGGTTAAAAACAAAGGAAAGGGGTACGGACTGCCAGGGTCGTGAGATTGTTCGAAAGAGATACCGTGACCCTGGCACATGGGCAACTGAAGGAACACGGGTGGGTTTTAGTCAGTAAAAGTCTGACACGCCCTCCCGCTCCGCCCAGAGCGGGAGAAGTCATTTGATGATTTCTCATCAAAAAAAAAAGAAAAAAAAAGAGGTACAGATGAGCGCGTCATCGTGGATTGAAATATGTGTACGGAAAAGATAAACTGATATCGATGGTATATACATGATTCTGAAACCAACCCAACGAACCAGAGCTGAAAATATTTCGTCAGTTATTTTAAAAACAAACAAATTACTCTGCCTTACCACTATACATTTTTACCGAGTAAAAATAGCACTTTTCTATGAAACAACAGTTTTTTTTTTTTGCAAATTCACTGAGAATTTATATCCTAATATCATAATTTTCCATCTAAAAACTTGTGCTGTTTTCATGGTTCCAGTGTGTGCGTCAAAGTAGCTGAAATTATAATTATATTAGTCTCCAACGCTTCTTCAGTTCAATGGCATGGCAGTGTATATCTTTAGATTATCAATCGACCTGTCTAGACTGTTCATTATTTCTGCAGATGGAACATATTAGACTTCAGAATATTTAATCTCAGCTTCGATCTTATTAAACTGAAATTAATATTGGCACGATCTAAACATGAAAGATATAAAAATGCAAATGAAAGGAACAGCCATCTACATTGTTGATAAGATATAAATTCTAACGGATTCTGAAAGTCTTTCCATATCTTTTATCTTTGTCAAATCAGATTAATAGTTATTATTTTTTCTAGCAGTAACTACACTGTGCGCTTTTATCATTTGTGATGTGGCGATAGTATCCTGACCGTTCGAGTCAAGCATTCACACCATTCACAACCATTTGATATACTTCCGTAGCAAAACGATCATCGATCAATGTTACTGTAGGAGTTCATAAATCTAAAACCCAAATGTTTTGTCAGTGTACATCTAATAGACGACCGCCATTCCTTCGACAGCTGTTTGCTGTCGGGGGTTAGCTAACTCAGTTAAATCCCAGTTCTTTGATGTGGACGTAGTAGTCTACAATAATATCGGTACGTTCGAAATTGAAATCAGTACCCTAATTACGAGGAATCTAAATTATTTTGTAGATTATTGCTAGTGCATTGCTTTATATGTTCGAAAAAAATCCACAACAACGTTAGTAACGCAATTAATGTTGATGAAGTGTCAAATTGATCGCCATTCCTACTGTCAGTGTGTTACGCATTTTCTCCGCTGATTCATTGATCACGTTTCCAGATATCGTTGAAAAATATATATAAACTTAAATAAATTTTGTCAATGAATGCCCGCCCGCATTCAAAGAACTGGGTCGACACACAGAACAGATAAAAAATAAAATCAAACACACAAGGACATTTACATTCTACATATTTTCAGGAAACGTACCTCACACCAAATACCAATACAAAATACGCAGAAATATTTTACCGAAACAGACAAGGCAGGAAACAAAAATATGTTGTGCAAAAGGTTTCGAACATTCCGCCCGGGCATTCTTTTTTCAAAATAGCTTTGATAGACAGTATGCCATCCGCATTTTTTTAACTGGACGGGATTGTAGCGCCAACTGACGTAATGGTAAATAGAAAACGTGGTTATAGGAACCACAAACAAGTGTGGAGAATATTACAAATCATTTGTGAAAATTTTTGATTTCGTAAATGCATCAATCAATCTGTTGAAAAGAATAATAAGATGACATGCGTTTTTGATTCTGTGTGTTGCCAGGCGTAAATAATAACACCATGGCATTGCTACCCGTGGGTGTCCTAGGGGCCGACTAAGGGACTTACTAGAGAATGGGCAGCAGCGTTCTTTATGCGTTTTACCACCATACTGCGATCGCCCCTCCCACCTGCCAAGCGTGGCGATTATGGCAAACCTTACCAAATTAGCGGAGGCTTATGTCCAGCAGTGGACGTGTTTGACTGAAATAATGATGCGTTTTTTTTATGTTGGTTTACCCCTATACAGAACAAAAAAAATAATTAGTTATTAAATAGCCAAAAATACAAGTTTCTCTGTTCTCAGATAAAGACTACACACAAATGTTATAAAGATAGTCCCTGAAACTAATTGTCTGTGGTCAGATTAATGTTATAAACATGAGTTCCCTGACCCCTAAGCTACCTCATGTTTCCGTAGGAAAAACCTTTCGTAAGAGACACCTAAGGGCACGATATCTTACTTTTTAGCATAATCAGCTGAAAATGATCCTATTCTTAGAATAGGCCTGGGCCATAATCCACCACACTGGCATCGTGCGGGTGAGTGAATGAACACGTCTTTGAATTTGAGGATACCGGTTTTCTGACAATGATTTCCTTCACCGTCTTGAGAACAGTGGTGATAAGATAAATTTCACAAAGTGCCAAAGTAAAGTTCTTAGGCCTCCCTTAGTGATGGCGACCCCCGTTTTCAGGCACCACAGATAATCAGCTTATACCCAATGTTCCCAGTGCCGGGACAGAGTCCTCTCGCTGAGAGGGAGTGGAGTGCAATACCTACACCACGCGAGCCCAGTGCGGGTTGGTAGATGCCCCATGTCTTCGAATTTTTGGTTCTGGGACATGCTGATTTTCTTATGATGTTTCCCTTCACCATTTTGAGAAAAACGATGATAAATAATTTCCACAAAATAAAATACCTATCTGGGTTCGAACCTGCCAACTACAATTCGTAAGTCGCAGACATTAACCCTGGCCCACCGCTGCTCCTAAAAAAAAACACCACCTCGAGCATTAACTTCTCATTATATATCTCAATTCGTCATCATTTCAGGTTAGCCAAACAGTTCCCCTCTCACCATAGATTCTACTAGGCATACGGCAATAACCTAGATACCGCACTAGATACGCACATGTCCTGCGAGCAATTTGTTTGCAGCCCAAAGTTATGGTCATGCGGCTGTTCCCTGACATGCCCGGACTGGACACGGCTGAAGATATATTGCTGATAATCCGGCAATTTATTTACCTAAAAACACGCGTTTTTTATCGGCAGTCTGCTTTAGGGTGGACCTGACAGAGGAACCAATATATTTTTCCAAGTTTCTGTTATAATTAAATACATTTTTCATAGTAATTAGTGGAGTCCCTTATTAGTCTTTCTAAGAAGAATTACCATGATAGTAATTTAAACATTTATTTGTTAAGGGGATTGGCGTAGATAGTCGAAATACATGCTTACATAATTTTCACTAGTTCGCCTACTGATGTTTAAATCATTTGTAAGACAAAATATAGGTAGCCTAAAAGTCATTGGTACACATGGCGCGTACCAAGCTATACATTATTTCCAGCTTTAATTGACCCCGTATTGTATAGGCTTTTCGTGTAATGAGAAGTCAGCTTATACTGGAAATGTATAGCTTGATTTGTGGTGTGCATATCATTGAAGACATTTATTGAAATTATTATTGGAATAAACTTATTATTAACATAAACATGCTCAAACTGAAAATCAATAAGTACTATCTCTTTTTATGTTACTCCTGGGAAACACACGTAAATAAATAGATTGGGTACAAGTGCACTGCAAGTATACTCAAGAAAATTATGTTTTTCACAAAGTCTTTCTCTATTCATTTTTTATTACCACCAATAAACATTAACCCTGAAAAATGAACACATAAAACTAAACAAATTCAAATATACGAGAACCTATACAAAATATTGCTACTGCCCATATTAATTACTGATGTTAATTGATTTAATTGCTCCGGTGTGCCTTGAAAACGTACAAGAAAGGAAGCAGTGCGTTAATAGTCTTTAGTGCGTGATCAGTTAGGTATATATTGTGTTAGGCTACTAAGTCTAAGGGTCAGTTCAGCCAGAACGGAGGAATGCCTAAGCAGTTGACTGGCTTCATTAAAAATAGGACTGTATTACCATAGTCTAACGTAGAAAAAAGAGCAACCGAATCGCGAGCCGACGGTTTCAAAATTCATATAATTTTCTACTTCAGGCTATGGTAATACGGTCTTGTTTTCAATGGAGCCAGTCAATAGCTCGGGCTTTTTTGTGTTTTTCTGGAATCTATATCATACAGGGTCATTTTGTACTAGGTTCGCTCTTTCACTACCCAAAGATACGTAAACAAAAAAATAATTAATTAAAATATTTTTTTTGGTCGTCGACCGCAGGTGGGTACTTGAGAAGACCTCTTGAAATTTCTGACCTTTTTTCGTAACTTTATTGCACAGAATTCAAAACGTGCTTTTCATTTCTTTAATGCTCCGTGCGTATTTCTGGAGTAACCGATTTGCCAAAAGTCGATCACTTATCTAGGAAGTTGAAGCTAGTTGTAGTAGCATATTTTCACACAACCCATCAGTAATTTTTGGAGGTATGAGGAACAGGGTAAATTTCACCTCAGTAGAAAAGGATCCTCCCTTTGCGCGATGCAGGATTTTGCGTGACGTCAGTGTGCTACGTGTAGATGTCGCTACAGTTTCATTCATCATAATTTCAGCTAAAAGGTGTCCATTGCTGGACTTAGGCCTCCCCCACGCACTGCCAATTTGACGGGTAGATTTTTTGGTGATAAAATGCATAGAGAACGCTGCTGCCCATTCTCTAATAAGTCCCTTAGTCGCCTGTTATGACACCCACGGATAAGAAATAGGGTTGGGGTTTCTTTACGTATGGCACCACAAGGAACATTAGTCATGTCGTTTCATTAGTCTTCCTGTACTCCTATAGTACCCACCATGACCACCCATTAATTCCCAAAACTTGAATATGGAATCGAAAAAATCATTTTTTTTAATCCAAAAGCGTATCCCTACATTGCTCTCTTTAGATTTATGTATTTCATGAAAGGGCAGACGTATTTACGTCTGATTTGTCTAAAATGTGCGCGTGATAGCTTTGGAACGCGAACGTGCACAGAATACGCTGCTGTGCTGTTTTTTATGCAAATCCTTTCGTGTTTACTGCGGAGTAGACAGCTGGGCTCATTAATTGGATCGCGGCGACGTATCTGTTTTGGGATTAGGCGGAGAGTTTATTGAAATTAAATAGGGTGGCAGGGACATAGTAGAGAACAGTGGTTCGTTTGTGACTCCGACACTCACTTGCCCGGTTTTGTATAAATTCACGCTAACAAGCGAAGAAAAACTGTGGACTAAGTACAGTATAGCACTTTGAAATTATCCTTTTATATTTTCTCTCTTAGTTTTAGATGCCAAGTAAAGAAAAGAAAACGCGAGTTTACCGCTAAGCCGTCTTTCAGTCTTCGATCACATAGCATGATAGCACACTTACTCCACTTTTACTATCACGATATTTTCTATAAACTTCTTTATAAATACAGTTGACAAATTCTTATATCACGAAATTGTGAATGTACAATTATTATGCCGATCACGGAATCTTACAAATCTCAGATTGGCCGCAGATTATAAAATTCACGAAGCTGCCTACTTACCCAATTATGAGCTCTTAGATCACTTGTGAAAGACGAAACGAAAAACTCTTAAAATACAATGTAGGCCACCTGCAAGTGTAAAACAATATTTTTCCACAACGGTCGTAAAGAAAACTAAAATAGTTTTTTTTTGTTATTAGGAGTTTTTTTTTGTTCTATTTATATATTACAAATGTAAATTAATTAAAAGACAAAACTATAACCTAAATAAACTAAAGCTATTTACAAATTAAATTATAGCTTCGAAAATTTCATCCGCATCGCTGTCGACTGGTAATGTACCCAAGAGACTGGCGGCATTACCACGTTTTATGCAGTAAAATAGTTACATTCAAGATGAAAATAATGTCCCTTTTCACTCACACACTCACGCACCCCGCCACTATCTCTACAGATACATCATACAAAATAAACTTTTCATCTCTCCCTGGACAAAGCTAGCGTTTCCAAAACAAACACCCTGGCTAAACTCATACATTAAAACTGTTTCTTTTGTGGGGAAAAATATATTTACTTGCCAAACAACATTCAACCTTAAATTCTCAAAACTACGGTAGAAATTCTAGTGTAAGAGTCCCGGACATCAGTTACAGGGTGTCCCATAAGGGCGGTTGGAATTCAAAGTGTAGAGCAAGTTTATTACTCGGAACATATTGGAAGAATGGCTTTTGCAAAATGTTGCTAAAACACCTTTAGTTTCGAAATTCTATTCGTTCTTTAATATACTTATGCGTCGTTTAAATGCATTGCATTTAGACAAGATTTAAGAGACAAAACTTTAGGTGAATATGAAGTAAAATGAAAAGAAGATTAATTATAGAATAAATAATAACTCAGTGGAATTTTCATGAATTTATAATTCCTCGATAGTGAAGAGTTCACTGTTTTGAAGTTTCATCATCATCATCATCATCATGCGCCGAAAGACGTCCACTACTGGACGTTTGCTTACGTCAAAAGAGGGTGTTTCCCATAATCGCCACGCTTGGCAGTCGGGTTGGTGATCGAAGTATGGTGGTAAAATGCATAGAAAATGCAGTAAATCCATTAGTCGCCTACTACGACATCCACGCGAAAAAATGACTTGGACTTGACTTTACGTCCAGCAGCACACGGAGTTTACAATTCTTTTGCAACTTACTTAAATAGTAAAACGTGTTTAAATACATTAACCAATTGGCTTCTGTGCACATGGTCAATTAAAAGTTTGACTGACTGCAAAATTCAAAACAATTACTTAGCACCTTTTTTTTTTTTTTTTTTTTTATCGTGTGGAAATCCTCATGGATGTCCTCCACCCCGGGGTGAGTGGAGGGGTCTGTCAGGGTGTTCTGCTGCTACCTTTAGCCGGGGTGCTGGAGTGCTTGCGCATTTCGTCACGCTCCCCCGGCTAGGTGTTGGCCCGCATGAATACATGCGGACCCCGTCACCCTAACGGCAACGAATGGCCGGAGTTCCTTCAGAGACAGGCGCGCGCGGAACACGACGCGCCGCCGTCACGGGCCTTTTTCTGTTCAGGCAACAAACTCCCCAAGTCTGTTGCCTGCAGGCCTCACTCTAAGGCGGCCGGAGATCGTTTTGCGCCCTCCGTCGCCCGGTTACCCTTCTGCGGATTGGAAGGGAGGTTGTGTCCTCCCTCTCTCTTTCCGCCGCTTCCTTCGCAACCATCACCTCCTCACAGAAGGAAGCGACGGCGTCCCACGCGCTCTCACTACCGACCATGTACTGGACCATGTCCGGAAGCGAGATTATATCCACAGCACCAACCGCCATGACGAGGTCACGGCGCTGCACTGCCCAAGCAGGGCATTCCTCAAGGGTGTGCAGCGCCGTGTCGTCAAGGCAGTTGCAGGATGTATCTGTGGTCCGACAACGTCTCCACCTCCTCTAATACGCGCCAGTCCTGAACGCGGCGTGCGACAGCGGGACTAGCAAACGACAAGTCCACTATAGACCCACCCCACTGCCGCACACATGTTTGAACGGAACCCCGGTTTAGGAGCAGGAGACCCGACTCCACCACCCACTCTTCCAAGGACACACCCCGTGCATCCGTTCTTGGGGAACCCCAAGTCGAGGACTTGGCGTTGAAGTCTCCCATGACAAGTACGGGGTGAGGACGGCTACGACTGATGACTGTGCCCAATTCCGTGAGGAAACTTTCGAACTCGGCGAGAGGTCGGTTGGGTGAGAAATAAATCCCCACGACCATGGTATCTTCGACTAAGGCCGCTACAAATCCCTTCCCTCGGGTGACGGTCTCAAGGGGAGGAGTGCCAGCGGCCGGCCTCGAGATAAGCGCCACCAAGCCATCCATGTCACCCACCCAGTCATCCCGGGTAGGAACAAAGTATGGTTCGGCGACGATGGCAACGTTGATCAACCACTCCGCCATGCTCTGGAGCAAAAGGTCCTGAGCCCTGGCGCAGTGGTTGATATTAGCTTGGAGAAGCCGAAGGTGTGGGGCCATTAATGGGTGTCCATAATTATCGCCTCTCCCTCAGCCCTTTCCTGGGTTTTATTGCCGGCGGGTGGAGCTTTTTTTTCCCTCGTGCATGCCTTGCTACCCGTCTGGTGGTCAGCCGGCCTGTTCAATGCCGCACACACTACACAGTGCGGTGCGACATTGCAAGAGCTGGCCTTATGACCGGGCTGACCGCAGCGGAAACAAAGACCACAGCAGTTGACCTCTGAAGTGCATCGAACACCTACATGCCCCTCTGTCATGCACTTGTAGCACCTGAAGGACCTATTTGGCAAAAGCTTGACTCGTGTCAAAACCCAGCCAACCACCAGTTTGGGACCATCTTTTATTCGTGCTGCGGCAACGGGACAGCTGACCAGTACTGTCCGTAGGCCAGAGAAGCCCGGACGAATTGTTCCCACTTTAATTTGATCTAGCGGGCATTCTCCAGCCTTTGAAACTGCAGCTGCAACTTCTTCAGAGGTTGCAGAGTCATCCAGGTCCATTATTCGCAGATCTGCACATTTAATAGGCCTGGACACTCTGACGTCCTCTTCGTCGAGCGATGCCTTTAGCTTTTCGGCAAAGGCGTCCGCTTGAGGGCCGCTGTTAGCACCAGGGATCTCCAGTTTGACGGCTCCGGTAACAGCGTATTTAAACCGGATGCCGGTTATGCCAACGTCACTGAGCTGAAATTGGGATTTCGCTTTCAGGATGACCTCTTCGTAAGTCAGGCCTCGCTTTTGCGCTTCCGGTTGCATCGTTAGTACAGCAGCTGCTGACCGAGGTGCACGAAGCCTGTCACTTTCCTTCTTGGCCTTTTTTTGGGTCGCCTTTTTTGCCTTCTTAGCCTTTTTCTTAGCTCCGACTGTCTCCCACTGACCTTCGCTAATATTAGGCACGGCGGAGCTGTTCTGAGTGGAGACTTGGGTTAAAGTACCCGGGGTACTTGGGGCTTGGCTAACAGGCGCCTTCTTCCCCTTGCCCTTGCCCTTACCCTTTAAAGTTTCCGAGTCTGATATGGATTCCGAGATAGGCTGGATCGTCTGGTTAGGCCTCGCTCCCGTCTTTGGTACTGAGGTTTTTTCCGCATAAGATGTTGCCTGATCATTTATGCGGTCCGCAGCAAGGGGTGGTCGCAGCTGCTTTCCCTCAAAGACGCTGAATCGGGCACTGAGGCTCGCTATCTCTTGCCGGAGCTTAGTCAACTCCGACTCTTGAGACTGTGGCTGCCTCACTTCTTTACGTAGCTCCTCATGGTACTTAGCCATTTCTGATTTGAGCTCGTCTATTTCTTTCTGATGCTCCGCCACCTGGACCTCCAGCCGGGTGTTCCGCGCCTGGAGCCTGGCTGTTTCTCTCGACGAGGTGCGCCGAAGGAGAGCTTCAGCAGTCTCTACGATTGAGGCTGTGGCCTCTCTCAGTGTTTTTTTGTAAACACCACTTAAGCCTTTGGATACCTTTCCGACTTTTTGTATAGCCGCAACGGCATCCGTCAGCCTCTGATTAAGGTCTCCAGAAAGCTCATCCACCAAGACCTCACCCGCTACGATACCTGAAGCCGCAGACGATTCCGACAGGTGAGTTGCTCGACCAGCGGACCCCTTATCAGCCAGTTTTGCACTCTGCCCCTCTTCTGCGACCTCCTCCGCCATTTTAAGTGCCGTTAGGTCCTTTTGGGCTTTTACCCAACCAACACACTTTCCTGTCGTTACAGGCCTCCTTCTTCTGCCATGTAACGTAGCGACTTTTGGTGCTGGTAAATCCTCATCGCTTTGGGTCAAGTTCGACCCCGAGAGTTTCACGCTGGGACGCGTTTGCTTCCGCAATTGCTTCCCAATGCTACTCTCTGCACTCTCCGCACTTCGTATGCCTGATGTGAGGTCGATCTCAGACCCCACTTCCACCTCCTCCACCAATTCAATTGGTTCGTTGTTTTTGTTTTTTTTATTGTTCTCCATATAGTTCCCACGAGTAGTAAGGATATAAATGTCCACCTAGGCAGAGCCTTTTTACCCAGGTAAGCCTATATACTGTAGAGTGCGGCAGGTGCTCTACAGGGGAGGCGCTAACGACTGGACTCCCTCCAGCCACTCATCCTTTCGCCGCGCCTCAAAACTTAGGATTAGGTGTTTTTTTTTATCTTAGAGGTATCCTTCCTCTGGGCCAGGCAGTTAAGCCAAGCCCCGGACGGTGGCATTATACATGCCTGTGTTCGCTGTCCGGACAACCCGACTCAGCGAACCCGCCGAAAGTCTTCTCCATGGATTTCTCTCAAAGAGAAACACCGACCGCATTGATACGCCCGCATCACTACGGCATGGTCACATCCTTTGTCGATCGAATACCCTCGATGGATCAGGAGCGACACCTTCTTGTATCTCTCTTAGTCTGGTCTCTCACTTGGGCCTTTCCGGCATGAGTAACTCTACCGGCGGAGCCCCAAGATCATTGAGACGCGCAAGCCCCACCACGACTACAACGTGGAGACACCTCGGTGGGGAATTACTTAGCACCTACCATTTATTTATTTACTTAGCACCTACCATTTATCTTCCTACCCACTCCAAAAGGCGAAATAGGCGTGAAGATTACAGCTCTAACTTAACGCACCCTGTAACTATCACTAAGCCAACTTAACGTACCGCGGCTACCTTTGAAGTTAAATCGAAAGGAAAAATTAGGTGCGAGGGACAAAGTGTTTGATGTAAAGACCTTTTACTTTGTATAGTTCCTGGAAAAGGTTTAGAAAATAAATACTTGGAGAATTTTAATCATGTTTTACTTTCTACAAGCATAAGTATAATTAGTATTTAATATTCCCTTTGGGGGGTGATAGGTCTCCTTTAAGTGAGAAGGAGTGGGCCATAATCCATCACACGGATCAAGTGCGGGTTGGTAGATGTCACAAATCTACAAATATTTGGTTCATGTCTGATTCCTTACGATGTTTTCCTTCATCGGTTTGAGAGCAGTGGTAATGAAATAAAAACATTTCTGACCCTCTGCAGTAGCGAGGAAGTCTCAACAATATCTGAAACCATTGATATACTGGATGCGCACGACATCTAGCGATCCTTTGATGTAATTGACTCACAGATTACTCGTGTACAGATTCAGGCAGTAAGCCATGAAAAATTATTTCGACAAAAACCTAAAATATATATCCAAAGACACCGAGTTCCAAAATTAAAGTTGTTTTTCACTTTGTAGTGTTTTTATTTGGAGCGAAAAATTTTTGAATTTTTAGCTATGGTACTTACGCCAAATAATTCTTTTACCACTTGGCATTCGTATACTACTTGTTAAATATACAAAGTGGATTTGAAACGTATTATTGAGGCTGACGCCGCAATACCCAAATAAAATAAATAAAATTCATATGACATCGCTGAGGCATTCAAAATCCATCCATACTTTTCGGAGAATACATACAAAAATAAAACATAGAGACGAATTGAGAACCTCCTCCTTTTTGAAGGCGGTTAAACAGTAATTTTTACTGGGTCTGTTCACCGAGCAACTACTAGCAAACATTGCTTCGGATGGCAAATGCCCTGCGCTCTCTATATCTACTTCATTTAATAGAACATACATTTCATTTTATTCTGTTTTAAAAACTATTGACCGCACACTTCACTTACGTTTTCACTTGTGGGATTTTAACAGGATAGATCGTCAGTTTTAAGAAGTCAAATATTGGTAGAGGATAACGAAAATTGTGTCAATAGTTATATAGTGAAATGCTTTGATTAACGATGGCTTCCAGCCTTGGTAAAGAAGGATGGTTTGCAAACAGTTTAATTAATTCCTCTAATAATTGCAGCCAAGCAGTTCAAACAAGTAATTTCAGGGTTTTGAATAATTAATGAAGAATATTTGATGCTCCTTACTCTATAGAATATTTTTAACAGACGAAAAATATGACGAGGCTCTAAAAACGACGCGTATATATCACCATAATTTCAGCAGAAAGATATCCACTGCTGGATATAGGCCCTCCCCAAACCTCTGCGACTTCTGTGCTTATGAATTCTACGGCCATCATAAGGTTATTGTTCTACCTTGCGGGAGGCCTATGTCTATTCTTTTTGAGACCAAAAAGCAACTTACTTCCAAAACTAACTTCACAGAGTATGAAAAAAAACATGTGTGCAATTCACACAGGTAAAAAGAAACCTTCAAAAATGTTGGCTTCAAGATAATGAGACGAATGTAAAATTTCGGGAAGAGGAAAATTGAACATTTTAATAATGATCATAGTGAAACAAAGTTTGATAATTACTTTACATTTTATTCGTATATATTAGATAGATTTATTCAGACGGTAAACACGAGTGGAGGGAGGGGTACGAAGCAGAGCACAAAGAGAACGACGAACATAAGAAACACTGTATAATGCTTCCTATCTTATTTTATCCCACGTGAAATCTTATGAATTTATGTGTCCGTCTCTTTTTATTGTCGCTTTTTCGTTTCATAGACTTTCAAATCACAACGGTGCTAAAAAAGTTTTCACTTCAAAAGTTTAGTTCAGTTTAAAAGAACGTTAATTATATTTCTAGATATATTGCAAGACAATATTATAAAAGTAGACAGGCATTGTTCCTTTTTTGTTGAATCTTTTGCAATGACAGCCCGTTGATATGTTTCTAATTTGATGTGTCACGCTTTGTACTTAAAGGGGTCAGTATAACTCTAAATAACGCCAAAATTAAGTCTTACTCAACTTATATGACTTTAGAGACCTTGTGGTGCCTAACCAAGAGGGTTATGGTTGGCTCCATCTCTTTTGCTATGGATGTAGCAAGATCCTGCCCAGGAATTTAATCATCACAGTTGCAAACCAAATCTTGTATGTTAACGGCATAACTTAGCGCTTCATCATCAACATCATCAGATGATGATGAAAGACGCCTGACTGTTCAATATAAGCCAAGGGGTAGCTAGACATACTTCTAGTTACATGTACAAAATCCTTTTTCCAATATCATGTTACATTCCTTAATCCCGTTTCTAACATCATCTATTTTCTTCCACAGCCGTTCGCAGAAGACTTCGCAAGCCTAGCAAAGTTTCCACTTCAGTCACATCCAGCGTATCCAGGTCTTCAGACCAGATCATATCAGCTAGCGTCAACAGACCCAAGATTCGTGGTAGACCCAATATTGCCAGCAGGAAGTCTTCTGCAGTCCTTGATAACTCTGTGGGTACAGATCTTCATAAAGACAAAGATGGATACAAGGTAAGTCATATTGTATTTTTATTATTATTTCTTTATTATTTTTTAGAGTGCTGATGGTTTTTATCACGGCTTGTTTTTATAAACGATTTTTTTTTTTAAATATAATTATATTTCATTATTAAATCCCAACATTTTAATAAATATTATTGTGACATTTATACTAAACCTTAGTAAAAACAGTTACATAGAAACGTATTAATAGATGCTATTAATATGCTTTCCTATTATCACCTGGCCTTTTAAAATCCAATTAAAATACGATTTTGAAAGTCAAGTTTTCTCTAAGTCTATTAAAATCAAATAACAGTTAGATACTAAAAATATAACGTTTCGATTTCGAAAGGTTTTATGTCCTTCTCATAAATATGGCAGGAAAAGACAGCGGGCCGAGAATTGAGCCTTGCAGAAACCCAGATACCAACTGACCATTGCACTTAAAATATGTATTGGATTAATCATTTTAGTCCCTAACCCCTTGAAATAGAAGTGTTAGTATCAGTTTCTGACTTGTAAACATAATATTGTAAAAAAATTGTACAACACGGATATGAGAGAACTTTTCGAACGTAAAAGTGAAGTTGTTAGCCTTCAAAATAAGTATTTGCCTACTTGAAGATTTTTATTCAACGTTAGTATACTTTATTCCTATAAGAATAAAGATCACAATGCATAGTTTATTCCCATTTCAGATGTTTAATGTTTCGCGCATGTCGTCTAGATAGGTTTTGAATTTATAAAATGTCAGAAGTCTTCTGAAAGAAACCTTATTTTGAGAGGGTAAAGTTTAAAATTAAAGAGGAAAGTCGGGAAACTTTTCATGTTAAATGAGCTGGTATTTTTAAGCAGTTGAGGGGAGTGGGTTATAAAACTGAGTGCCTGAACGCAAACTTTACTAAAGAATATGAATCTAGAAATATACGTTTAATTTTGTTTGCGAAAGGAGCAATAAATCCTTGAATGTAATTGTGTGCTTCAAAAATGCAGTTAGATGTGAATTTTCTTAGGATCGCTTACCATAATAAAATTTATTCAAACCGTTTACGTTACTTAGAATTCAATGCAGGGAAATTATCTTTTTGAGTCATAAGACTTGTATCAAATCATTTTACCTTTTTGGGAGTTTTATTATGAACTAGCTTTTGCCAGCGACTTCGCCCGCGTGGAGTTTGGAAATTATCCCGCGGGAACATACTACCGGGATAAAAAGTAGCCTATGTTCTTTCTCAGGCTCTAAACTATATGTGTTCCAAATTTCATGTAAATCGGTTCAGTAGTTTTCGCAGGAAAGCGAGACAGACAGACAGACAGACAGACAGACAGACCGACAGACAGACAGAGTTACTTTTGCATTTATAATATTAGTATTAGTATGGAAGTATGGAAGTATGGATAATAGAATAATAGGTACACATTAGCTACTGATTAACAGTCATAAATAGGTAGAAGGGTACGTCTAAAATTCAAAGATAATTTCTGATGTTCTTAAAATCAGCTTGGAGTGATATCCAGGGAAGTATACAACTGCCAGAGTCACGAATTTGTAAGAAGAGTTACCGTGGCTCTGGCACAGGCAACCGAACGAACGTGGATAGGTTTTAGTCAGTAAAGGCAGACATTTACTGACTAAAACCTAAGGATGTGTTAGACAAACCCTCCCACTCCACCCAGAGCGAGAGAAGTCATTTGGTGATTTCTCACACAAAAAAAGAAAAAATAGGGAAGTATACAAAGAATGACTCAATAAAGCTGATCTTTAAACCTTGTATATTGCATCTACGTCATGGCATTGAAAAAGAGTGTTCCCATTTGAGTTTAACGAAAGTCATTCCTTACGAAATATTCAAGCATTTGTATATACTGTAACTTCATTGAATAAAACGTTAGGTTTTTAGAAGTATGCGGAAGAGGGTATACAGTTCACTCAACCTGCATTCAAAATGAAGGGGACCCTCCAACCAGACGGGTGTCGTGTCTGGTGGGCAAATGCCCGACGATAGATGTCGGAACGTTGTATATATTCTTGTTGCACGGTAAACTCTGCTTGCGCGATGTAGGATTTGTGTGACGTCAGTGTGATACGTAGTTCGCATGTGGTGGTGTAGATGCCACTACAGGCTCACACACACATCAAGCTATACATTTCCAGTATAAGCTGACATCTCACTGTACGAAAAGCCTTTATAGTGCCAGGTCAACTAAAACTGAAAATGTAGGTATAGCTTGACCTGTAGCCGTGTATATGGTAGCCGGGTTTGAGCCTTGAAATTTAAAGTGAACTTTTAGATTTATTACCTAGGATTGAGTTGGTAGAAAAAAACTGCTTGGGCACGACAAATAATTAATTTGTTGTTTGCAGTTGTTTAAAATATCCGTTTGCTCGCTTGTACATGTTATCGACATATTGTATTTAGGTACGTGGGTATACCTATACTTTAAATGGGAAACTTACCCCGTCTATCCGTTATTATTGTTTGTTATGTCTATACATTTTTGCTCTTAAATCACTGAACCAACCGTTGTGGAAATTTAGTGATAGCTGATGATTTAAAGCGTACCTAGGCGTATATTTTCTTATTTTAAAATAAACGTACGCAGACTAAGTGGCCGGCTACAGCAAATTTAAAAATATCCTCTATCATCGTCTCATTACCCTGTTTGTCTTAATTAACATTGTTCTTTTCCACCAGATTGTCTGCTATTACACCAATTGGTCCCAATACCGTACCAAGATCGGCAAGTTCACCCCCGAAGACATCTCGCCTGATCTCTGTACCCACATCATCTTCGCTTTCGGCTGGCTGAAGAAGGGCAAGCTCAGTTCCTTTGAATCCAATGATGAGACCAAGGATGGGAAGACTGGATTGTATGACAGAATCAACGCCTTGAAGAAGGCTAATCCTAAATTGAAGACTCTTTTGGCTATTGGTATGTATAACAAACATAATTTTACTGTTAATGAATATAAAATCTATCCTTAGTATAATTAAAGTAGGTAAACAATAATCATATTTATAAGGAAACGTCTTAATAATAAAATAATTCTGAAAAATTGCTCATTGCTAAACTACTATACCAAAATGATTCCAAAATGTGATACTGCAAAAGAATCGTTTATTAATGTATGTACCTTAATAAATACGGTTAACAACGAATTACAGAAAAAAAGACGGGCACATTAAAAATGAAAATATTAATGGTAAAGTTTAGGTTAAAACACAATACAATAAAACAAAACAATACTCTCATGAATTCCTCTCACAGTACTCCAGACCTGCCTATAAATCTTCGTCCATTCATTCGCAAACCGATCGTCTTTTTGTACTCCTGTCAAATTTTATCCCAAGACAAAGCAAGTGATTGGCTGTTGTTTTTATAAGCAACCAATTAATTATCATAAGTCAATACTATATGTCATAGTGCAGATTACCTACTCAAGTAGTTAGGACAAGTTTTATATCACGGTTTTCAAATCAAGTTTCTGTCATAAACTAACTGAAATCGTTAATGACTGTGTTTACTCATCACAATAATAGACGGATAAAGTTAAATCATTATTAATTTTAATAGAATCATCATTATCTGCCTTGCCTTTTAACAACTGTATTCAACCAGAGGGGTAATTGCGTAACTTGCTATCAGTAAGAATTGGTTTCATATTGATAGTTAAACAATATTCATTGCGTTATTTACGTTGCTGAGCTTATAACTTATTCGAACAAATGACGCAATGGTTTAGAAATAATCTTCAATCCCATTCAGATTCTGATAAATAGTGCGTTTCGCAATTAGGGTGCTGATCGACAGATCCATTCGGCTTTTATTATTTAACCACAAGTCTCTCATTATCTTATGACAGCTAAGAAGTCAAATTAAAGCCGTCTTCTGCTCTCTGACTTTGCTGTGCCCAACAGGGTCCACAATATTCATGTCTTTGTAAAACTTACCACCTTAGTTCACACTGTGGAAGCAATAAATGTATTATCTACTTGGGTCATGTTGAGTAATTATGGTTTTCATATTGAGTTTCTTTAATAAATTAATTGTAGTAGTTTATGTTTACTCATCATAATAAAATACAGATTAAGTTAAATCATTATTAATTTTAGTAGACTAGTCACATATCTTTTAATTAATTATGCAAGCGTTAATATTATGCAAAACATGACACTAAACGCATCAAGTTTTCTTAAACAAGTTATGTTGTTATGTTTATTGCGGAAATAGACAATAAAATAAATCAATTATTATCTAATGTTACAAGCCATATTATTGTGACCTATTGACCCACACACAATAGTTTAATTATGTAAGTTCAATAGTTCACAATATCTTCAAGAAATTCAGATTAAAAATAAAAAAAACATTCACTTAACGCCATAATAAACAACCATCTACATTAATTTTCAGAAAAAAAGAACGAATATTTTCAACACTCATTTATTTTGACTGCTTCGTTGAGGTCGTGGTTGTAAGCGCTACTACTAAGCATGAGGTCCTGAGTTCGATTCTTGGGTCGGTTCCATCTGGAATTTCTCAATAGCAGCCCGTAGTCTAGATTTCTGCCCGTTTTATGGCAAAAGGCTCGCCCCTTATCACATAGGACTAAAAGAGAAGTGGTGAAATGCGCGTGTATAAGTGCTCCTTTGCCTTTCGGGTAATTCAGGCGTTATTTAATGTAATGAAAAAAAAACTTTTATATTTCCACGACTCATTGGTTTAAACGTGAAATTCAGTCTCAAAGGAAAAATATTAATAAGGCTTTCATATTTTACCAATAACACTTTGATTATTCATTCGAATAAACAAGCGATTCAGAACACACGACATATCATATTCGACAGACAGAGAGTTTTCAAATCGATACCATTTGTGATGGCCAACAAAATGTCGATAAATTCATATTAAAATTACAATTTATCTGACAGCTTGATTCATCATTTTAAAGGTGATCTAATTAACTGAAGGACTTTAAATTAATTGGTTGGATCTTATTTTAGATTGTGATATTACTAAAGTTCAGCTTCTAAATGTTGCAATAATAAATTCAAATTATTTAAAGACTTAGTATTTATTTAAAAATCTTAATAAAAAGCAACGGTTTTTCACAAAGGAAACAATTTATATTTATCTACCATACAAATAAAGATTTCAAATAAACACGTTCGTTTATGACGTTGCAAAAACAACAATACCACACCTCACTTTCATACGCACTCGATAGTCTTACATAACGATTGGTTCAATCAATCATTAGCCGTTCAACCAACCAGTTGAAGCAATCAATATAAATAAATATTATGACTCAGGTTTTTATGGTAACATAACTTTCTAATAGCTAAATGTTTATGGTTTATACGTGTTATAATAGCAAATTCAAATGTGTAAACATAATGACTTTTATTTGTTGAACATAACATGTGAGATAATAATTTCAACATAACTTGTGGTTTTAATTAAGTAACTAAAGCCTGATATAAAATAATAGACCGAAATAACGTCACTAAAACTATACTAATTGTTATTTTATTCAAAAGCAACAATATAAAACATAAAGATAAGAAATAAGTACACAAAAGTAGAAAATATTGTAACCCAAATCGCTGATAACAGAATAAATATAGGATACATAACAGTGAAATAATAACCTTTTATCTAATATAATCACTAAAGTACCGAGGCAAAATATAAGTACAACAAAAGTGCATATTTATATTTTTCTATAATTAGCTAAAACAAAAAAAAATCGATATCGACAAACTTGTCCCCTCACTAGCCGTATGCGAACACACCGCGGCGCCTTTCCCACGGCACAAAGCGCATTGGCGCGACATTTTCACCTATTTTCACGGGAATGCCTACAAAAAACCGCGTCTATTTTCATGAGAGCCATGTGTCGGTTGTGGTGCAACCCATTATGAGCGCTAAAAGAAATCGACACGCCACTTTTTTGCCGTTTCACTTCACTATTCAGTTGCGAAAATCTGCTCGTATTAAGTAGTAATTAGTGCGAATTTTATAGATTACTGTGAGATAATTCTGATTGAAATAATAGGTATTGATCGCTGGCTTGTAAGTGGCATTATGAAAAATTAATTGCCATGTTTTATCTAGATTACATTTGAACAAACAATAGGCAGACATTATTAATATAGAAGTTATCAACCTACCTAGCCTTTTACTCTTTTTATGTTGGGGTCGGCTTCCAGTCTTACCTTACTATCTATCTGACCTTCACAACCCAGTAACTGGATAATACGATACGTTTTAGCTAGGTAAAACTGGTTGTTAGACTTTTGGGCTATCCAAGCAGATAGTTGGGACCAACGGCTTAGCGTGCTTTCCGAGGCACGGAGGGGTCTTGGTATGTAAAGATGGTAGTCCATTCATCCGCGGCTAGTGTAGCTTAGTCTGCACCCTCGATCCTTGCGGCTTTTATTTCTTAGCCACACGCCAATATAGAAGTATGGAACAAAAAAGACGTTACATTGACCCCAAATTAAATGACATAAGCGCAAAGGAATGATGATGACTAGGGAGCCATTCTTTTTTATCTTAATGTTAGTTTTCAGACACCAAACTGCTTTAATGATATGAATATTGTGTTTTAACTATCCTCTTATTTATTTTAACTTTATTTTATGACACTTACTACCAAAACTTTAGCAATTGCATAATCTTATAAATGACTCCCCAAGTAGACATTTTATGTAAGACACAGCGGAAACAAGTTTTTGGTGCTTAAAGAAGTTTTGTAATAAATGTAAATGAATAATGACTACTAAACAAAATTATATACAAAAAAAAAAACTGTTAGGCAAAGCAAGCCTTGTTTCTCCCAGTGAAAAAATTCTAAAAGCATAATACAGTGACCAACCGTTTTTCTAAGCTTAGTAATATTATAAAGAAAATCTTGTTTCCATAGCATTGCCGTATGTAAATTGAGCCTTAATGCCTTTAAATAAGTTTGTTTTTTTTTTTACCTCAATCGGCAGTGGATAAGACGAAACTCATGATTAAAAAAACAGTACCCATATTAATTATTACTGAAATCTGTTCATTATTTAATTATGAACAAACTCCTTTCAGGACTGGCGTCGATCCTGTTACAATTTGTTTATGCCATTGAAACTATCTCAAAAGTAAAAACGCCCAAACTGCATCTCTAGCCAAACGAATTCTAAAATAATCTTTCCTCCCCAGGTGGTTGGTCCTTTGGAACCCAGAAGTTCAAGGAGATGGCAGCAACCCGCTATGCCCGCCAGACGTTCATCTACTCCGCGATCCCGTACCTTCGCGACAGGAACTTCGACGGTCTAGACATCGATTGGGAGTACCCTAAGGGTTCAGAAGACAAGAAGAACTTCGTGCTACTGTTGAAAGGTAAGAATCAGCCTAAAAGCCAAAGGCCTGTCCCAAGTCCTACCAGGCATATTCTTCTAGGGCTTCCTTGATCAAACCCTTGCAATACGCGTCAAGGTCGTCCCGCAACCTCTTCTTGGAACTTGTAGTATCAGGCTTTATTCAAGACACATAACTTCCCGTGGGTGTTATAAAAGACGACTAAGGGACTTGCTAGAGAATGGGCAGCAGCGTTCCCCATGCATTTTACCATTATACTGCTTGCCAAGCGTGGTGATTATGGCGAACCCCCCAAATTTGGGGCTTGTGACCAGGAGTGAACGGCTGTCAGCTGAAATTATGAAGAATGATTCAAGACTGGCTATACATGGCGTGTATCCCATGGAAACAATGGGTTCAAACGTATCTTTGTCCTAATTCAAGTTATGGTCTATCTACATTTATTTACTAAATTTCATCTAATTCCGTTCAGTTGTTTTAGCGTGAAAGCGTAACAAATAAACATACACGAAATAAAATCTGTTCCCTTTATTATAATATTTGTTAAGACCAATATTGAGGAAGATTGCATTAGCTTAAATAAATTTTGCGCAATTTTAAAGTGGGATACAAAGAAAACTACAATCTTAAAATTGTTTTTCTACTGTAAATACGCTGCAAAAATTAAGCGAAATTCGAATGAGCCTAAGGAATGGTGGAAGGGTCACATTTATTACATTGGTACTTATCTACAGTAAACATTAATTACTTCACTTAATTACCTACCAGTGAAATATCGTTAGCGTCCTAATAGAACAAACGTTGTTGTCTTAGCTGTTCTACCTGATGATACTCATAATAGGTAATAAATTGACCTTACTCACCTTTCGTAACAAACGTGGAAACAGTTAAAAGATGAAAATAACAATATGTCCTCTTATTAGTATGGCAATTTTCGCGGTTTTTCACGCGACCATCTTGTTTTCTCAATATATTTCTCAAAAAATTACACTACACAATTCTTTTCCTACGGTAAGGACCGTCGGAAAAGAATTATGAATTGTTAACGATAACCAGTTAATGTAGCAATATTAATAAATAATTTAATACAAAGAACAAATAAATGATAAATGTTTGACATACAGCTATTAAATATAATTAAAAACTATTTTTTTTTTTATTAAATAGTTTAAATATTTAGTTAAAATGAAAATCATAACGGGTCTCTTCCTCAGCGCTACTTATTAAAAAAAATTGCTGTGTCCTATAATTATTTATTAATATTTATCACCTGGATGTGCAACATCGTGGATTGTAATGAAAATAATTAGGGATGTGTAAATTTTAGCTTCTTTGTTTATAAACATTGCTTAAACTCAACTTATGATTAGCAACCGTTTAACCAAACCTACATTTTAACGTTTCAACGTCTCCTAACTTTAACCAACGTTTAAAAAAATCCCTAATTCATCACACGGCAATATTCAATCCCTTCGAAAACAACAAAACCAGAACACAATACACGATACTTCACAACATTTTATTCCACAATCCCATGTAACTGAAAGCCGTAGTTTTCCGGTATTTTACCGCTATACCGGGATTCATTTTAAATGTAATTTGGCCGGGATTGCAATATCTGTGTCCGCGCTGTGGATCTTCTAAATATTGGCAAATATCGGACTGTGGTCGGCGCACTCAGGTGCCTGATGTTTCTGAAGACTGAAGAAGTTTTAGAAAAGGCAGACATATTGTTACTTTGTTGTGTTTTTAACATAAATGTATCCTATAGCATTGCGTCGCCCGCCCGAAATATGTGTTACTTCGTTTTCTCTAAGTGTTCTTTATGACGTTTTCTCTTTACCTGGTTCTTTAAGGTAGCACCGTAATGTTAAATAGCGTCATCATCATCATCATATTTTGAGCCGAATAACGCCCACTGTCAGACATAGGCCTCACCCAAGCTCCGCCACTTCGACCGGTTTTTTGCTTCCCGCATCCACCGGATTCGGGCCTTTCAACTCTACGTCTTTCGGTGCGTGATACGGTACGCCACTCCAGAACCTTTCGGCCTCATCGGCCATGTGCTCTGCGAGCAATGTGCCCTGCCCCCAGCCACTTAAGTTTGGCAATTCTTCGGGCTATGTCGGTTACCTTGGTTTGCCTGTGAACCTGGTGCGCCTGTTAAATAGGTTTTAACCTTAGAACAGGGTTACTCAAAGTGGGGTTCGCCATGCGACGGTAGTGGGTTCGCGACAAAATTTACGTAATGGCGGCTGGGTGACTCGCAGGCGCATGCAGAAAGCATGTAGGCGCGCGCGCGACTGTCGCTCACTCGTGGCGTGACACGGTGCGCGTGACCTTTTATTCAATTAATAAACTTTATTTTATTCTATATACAATGTTATTCTTTTCTTGTGGGGGGGGGGGGCATTCCAGATGACAGCGAACCCCCCCCGGGTTCGCTGTCATCTGGAATCTTGAATGGGGGTACTTGGAGCCAGAAGTTTGAGGAACCCTGCCTTATAATATAAGGTAGTTAAACTTGCTTGGAGGGAACGACATTCAAGTTTATAAGACATTGCTGGCATTCGTCTTATGAATATAAATAAATATTAAATCAATCATTAATATGTTTGCCCCCTATTATAATGAGATATAACAACTAATATAAGTGACGAAATGTGGGTGTTCCATATGTACCTGTCGTATCTTTTGGGGAATAAAGGCATGTTATGTGTGTTTTATTAACTCAACCATTTAAAGTTGAACCTCCAAATAATTCAGTTTCCAACGAATACTTCCAAAGGTGATAGAAAGTTATATCAATTAAGTTAAATATTGAGTGATGGTCCAACCCCTGGCGTCTCATGTGGCATACATAAGGGATGACGACGGCAAGCAGGAGAGGGTTGACTTGTTTAAATAAAGTATTTAAACAACAATCAATATTATATTATTGTGTTCCATGGTTCGAGTGTAACTTACAGTTTCTGCAGGGTTAATTAAAGCTAAGAGCACTGGTGGCCCAGTGATGGCCACGACTTACAAGTTGTCGGGCACTTTACTTTGTCTAAATTTTTTCACCACCACTGCTCTCAAAATGGTGAAGGAAAACATCGTGAGGAAACCGGCATGTCTTAGAACCAAAAACTCAAAGACATGTGACATCTACCAACCCGCACGGGGCCCACTAGATTACGGCCCATTCCTTCTTACCAAGAGGAGGCCTGTGTCTCAGCGGTAAGAACATTATAAGCTGATTATGGTAAACTAAACTTGCCACCATAGAGGCCTCTCCATTACCATGACGGCCACGTTTGTTCCAACCAAAATATACATGACAGTCGTATAAATATATATCTTAAAATAGCTCTGTTTGAAAACGTGCATTATATAATATTATCCTTTAATAAACTTAATCACTGGAACAAATCCGATTACAAAATTGAACATAAAAAGCCGCGTCTGTTTTCAGTTATAGGGCTGTGCAATATCAAAATACAATTTATCGATATATCGATATACCGTGTCGCTTCCGCCGTTCGGCTGCACCTGTCGCCGGCAAAGGCAGTGTAGTGCCATAAAAACAGTTTATCGATAAAGTTTTCGGTTTTTATAACTATTATTTATAGCTATCCAGCGCGAAGCTTAATTGAGTATTATTAAAAAATGGAGCCGAGATTTTGGAAATATTTTTATTTTTCAACTTTTTTGTAAATTCTTGCATTAGTCTGTATTATCTTGCTATTTATATTCGGTATTTTTGTAATTATATAATTTTTCCAGTATCAACAGTTAAAGGTTTTAAACAAATGTGAGTTTATTCTGTCAACATTTAATGCAGAAAACATGTTAACAATAAAATTAATTAAATCAAAAATACTTAAGAATTTACGATCCGCAATATATCCTTAGATTTAAACTACCTAATTATACTAAAATGGTATTCGAATACTTTATTACTACACCAATCAATCCACAAAATAAGGTCAGAATTATAATAAATTATAAACAAATCGATTGTTGTCATACATTTATTAAAATTCTTTACATCAATGTGATATTGTTCAAGGCGACGCGATGCGAGATATTGACTTATGAATGACAAAAATAAACCTTCGATGGACGACGCAGAAAAATATGCTAATGTAGTAATATGAAATGCAGAAACGGTGTCAATTCTAGGTGTTGATGAGATAGTCGATAGCCCTGTAGGTTTTGTGTGGCCTCCAACAGAATAATTAAAGTCAAAAGCGTATTGATGTAACCTATTAACTAACACAACCTACTATGATGTAAGATGAGTAAATACGTAATAAAAACGATACCGTTTAATATATAATGATATAAACTATTTCTATATAACGTCATTAACTAGGTATTCAGTGTGCCTACGAATGAGTCTGTACAAAACTTCACTTTTATGAGCTATCCCATAAACGGGTCCACCCTTTATGGCAGAATTTTTTTCGTCATAATATTATTTTGCATAACAGCGGATGGCATAAACTTCATTTCGCATAAAATCGTTTGGCATATACTCATTTATCATACATTCACAACGCATAATTTTATAAGTCAGAATCATCTTTAGGCATAAATTTTATTCCATAATAATTAAAAAGTAGAACCATCATATCGCAGAAAGTTCGCAGTCAGAAACGTCTCTTGACATAATTTCATATCGATAGTTATTAAAAGGCAGAACTATCATATCTCAGAAACTTTAAACTTAGAATCATCTTTTGGCATACATTTCATATCGAAAAAGCATGCAGCATGCAAACAAGCATGCAGCATGTAAGCAAGCATACAGCATGCAAGCAACCAAGCATGCAGCATGCAAGCAAGCATGCAGCAAGCAAGCATGCAAGCAAGCATGCAGCATGCAAGCAAGCTTACAGCATGCAGGCGAGCATGCAACATGCAGCATGCATGGTTTCTGTCACGGCTTCGGCGCTGCGGGGCTCCGGCGCTCTATCGTCGCAGATGGTTTTACGATCACCACCGCGGCTTCGACTTGCTGGCCGGCTTCGCCGGCCAGCCTCAGCCGCGGCGGCGCCCGTCAAAACCACCTGCTCCTCAGCTCGCGGACCGCCTCGCCACTCCGCGCCTACGCGGGCTTAAATTACACTCTAGGGGTAGGGCAGACAAGACTACGTGGAGTCGGTTCTGCAGCGATTCGTTTCTGTCAATCATTGCTGTAGCACAAGTCACAACATATACTGACTTTTTGAGACACTATTTCATTTTATTTAAGGTTAAAATGCAATTTAATAGAAATGAAAGTATGCCTAACAAAATTATTCTAAATGAAATTCTGCCATCTTCACAGTACGCCAAGTGAAGTTATGCCAAATAATCATTGCTCTAAATAATTATTATGCTAAACGAAATTATGCGGAATTTTAAGTCTGCCAAAGGTAATTATGTGAAATAAAATTCTGCCATCTTAAAAGTATGCCAGCGTAAAGTCGAGCATATAAACATTCGGCCAAACAATGATTATGCTAAACATTTTTTATGCCTTACAAATATTCGTTTAAATAAGATTATGCCAAGCGTGTTATGCCAAATAAAATTCGGAGCATCAAGTTTCTGCCAGATAGAGGGAACCCCCTATAAACCTGTGACTGATACAAGAGAACAAAAGTGCTTTTACCGCTCAAGAACATAAATGAGTAAATCTCGAAACCAATAAAACTATTTTCTCTTGAATACTAGATCCATAAATCTGCATATTCTAGAAACATAAATTAAATGACACATTTTTTTAAATACAAAGGTATGAAAACGACTATTAAAACTGCTTTGTAACACTATGAATATAATATTAATGAATCAACTTCACAAGATGCATTATAATTGATTACGTTCCTATTTAAATTCCAGTCCATGAAAATGAGAACTTCCTTTGACTTACATACCTTAATACAAAAGCTTAGTTATTAAGCTTATTGTACAAAAAATATTTAAAAAATCACTCGTCAAAACTATCGACTACCAACCTAATTATCGATGTAATCCTGCAGAATTTTCCTATCCCTAAAATCCTTTGTAACATCAAAACTCGCGGCACAGATTCGTCACGACAACACTTAGTCGTGTCCCAGTCATAACGAACAGCTTAGAACTAAATTATCAGCCTTTCGAAACGCTGAAGATGGACAAAAGATTGTTGGCTTTAGTTTCCAACACAAATTAGGGTAAATTGTTGAGAGATCACGAAGAATTTTGTTTCAAGAGTGTATTGTTACTCTTAGCCGAGCAGGTAATGCAAAGCTCGACTATAAGGCACAACGTAGGAGGTACGGGTCATTTGAGTCTACTTAGAAATATTGCACCGGTCTTTGGGGATGCAAAAAGCTTTAACTTTCGTGAATCTAAATGGTGAATTAAAATTTTAAGCTAGCCAGGAAGATAATTGATTTGGTAATTGGAAAAATATCAATTCTGAAGATGGTGTTTGCATTTGACACTGTCCCTTAATCTATACTAATATTACAAAGCTGAAGAGTTTTTTGTTTGTTTGGTTGAACGCGGTTATCTCAGGAACTACTAGTCTGAATTGAAAAGTTATTTTTGTGTTGTGTAGCTTATTTATTAAGGAAGGCTATAGGCTATATAACATCACGCTACGATCAAAAGGAGCAGCAACGAAATCTGGCAGGCAATTTGATGCGACGGAAAGAGTTAGGGGAGAAAAAATTGACGCGGATGAAGTCGCGGGCAGAACCTAGTGGATCTATAATGACTTAACCTTAGATCAAAGTTGGACCTATTACTACCTAATTGCGTAATACACTAGCAATATCTGAATCATTTTGAAGGAAATTACGAATTCACATGTTTGAAAAAAAATTCTGCTTCTAACGCGAAGAATCTCGTTAAACTGGTAAAATTAATCCCAATCCTAATATTAGTATATTACGAAATTATCCGGCTGATCTTTTAAATCTATAGTCACTTTTCTGTCAAGCATGTGTTCCTGTTTGAATACTTTTAACATCGAGTCAAACGTCTACTGTATGACTATAAGACTTAATCCCTTGGCAGCCTAACTCAATTGCTACCAAAACTATCAAAACACACTCAAATATCATCATTACCTCGTTGCTAATCCTCAGACCCTTGTAAGTGCCACCTCATTACCTCTAAGACAAAGCTATACACTAAGTTACATAGATTGTTGTACCAGTCCGTAACTTAGTAAGTCTCAAGTTTAGTGTTATTTTAATTACGAGGTGCGGAAGAACTCACTTAGGCCTAAGTCATTAGGGGACTCCTGACATGGGCATGAGCGAAGCGATTTGCAATAAGTTTAAAAAACACGTACCTTGGCAAGGATAATGAGCGCTTTATGAAATTATTGTATTCTCATCGGACCTCGATAAGTCTAGAAAGTTTAAATGACATTTGACCGATTGAAGTGGGTCAAAATCAAGTCCAAAGCAGTCGGTTACAAACATAGTTACATAATTATAAACAAACATACAGGTGAAGCTAATAAAAGCGTGTTAAAAATGATGGAGCGACTACAGTTTGCGAAATTGGTCGTCTCATTTATAAAGATTATTAAATCCTACTATCCTACTGATAATACGAGTATCTATATGAAATTTCGTGTTTGTACGTTTGTAAATCACGCAAAAACAGCTCAACTTTTAGATGAAATATGGCAAACAGATAATGTATTTGTATATCTTAATTTTGGCTCCTGAACCGTCGCGTCATAACCCATAGCCCACCCGCGATGTTACTTAATTTACACTTAGCATTATTTTCGACTTTCTTTCGCTCGTCTCCTAAGAGTTGTTGCTTGATTTAAAGTAACCTATAACCTTCTTCAACAATCAGGCTCTCAAATGCAAAAGAACTGATAAAATGCGACTGGTAGTTCCAGAGATTAGTTCCTTATCAACTTACTTATAAATCTAGTAATTTAGTAAGATAACACTTACTATTGTTGGAATTAACTAAATGCTTGCCACAATTATCATTTATAAATATCAATTATAGGTAACAGAAAGCACAATAAATCAGTTTTACAGTCTAACTTTAGTCAAGTTTAACTTATTTTTATATAAAAAAAAAACTACAATGCGTAGGTATCTCCTTCGAAAAGAAAAAAGACAGGCATGATGTTTAGCGGGTTTTTAAAACGTATTTATTTTATTTATCAAAACGTTTCTGTTAATAATTTATTATGACTTCATAAAACGCGACGAAAGAAGTAGAAAACGTGATTTCGTATTATTTTATTAACCTATGATTTTTTTTATTATTTGCAAACAATCGTTTAGGTAACTTTATTGTAACGTAATCAAATAAAATAAATGTTGAATGGTTGCCAAAATGTAATAATTTAATGTCGACATGTTATCTTTATTGTTACTTATCATAGTCATAATATTTATTTTCGATATTTGTGAGATGATTTGAAGATGAAATAAATAATTGTGTAACTAAATTGTCTGTTTGTAACGCCAAAATACCAGATTTTTACTAAATGCAAATGAAAGTACGGAACTCCTACAAATACAACATTTTTTTGTCTGTCTATCTGTTTCGGTTAATCTCTGAAATGGAAAGATGGATTTTGATGGCATTAACATTGCAGGATAGCTGTTATCAGAATTAACATAGTCCACTTTTATGCAGCAATCTGAAAACTTGCTTTTTCTATACTAAAACAGCGAAAAAATATACTCCACGTCGTAAATAAATGGTTTCTCATGATTCAACCATATAGCACGGCTCATTAAGAAGAAACATTAGGGATCTTAATTACACCCCCAATGACAAATAGTTGGGGTAAACTTCAGCTGTTATATGTTTTGGCTTGCCTTACTAAACGAGGTTAGAACTAGGCCGTTCGTTTAATTAAAATAAATTGCCAAGATTGATAGTTTAATTTGTTAAGTTTATCCTGAAAGAATATCTAACAGAGGTACTTGCATAATACGCCATCAATAGGAATCGCTTCTATTTTAACAGTTTGCATCATTCATGGTGTTATTTACGTTACCAAGCAAATAATTGAAAGGTTAAGCGGACAAAGGTGTTATCTGACAAAATCAAAAAATCCTACTTTTTTGCATGAACACAGGTTTTAACTGATGATAAATCGATTCATGGATTTAAAACACTCCAATTATAATTTGTTACATAGTTACAGATGCTAGCAAAGGTGTTAACTGTCACTCAAGTATATATTTTAGATTTGCAAATGTGTTAACACAAAAATGTCGGATTTTTTTAATTTTGTCAGATGACACCTTTGGCCACTTAACCCTTCAATTTTTTCGAAGATACGAAAGAATGGATGACAAATAAACTTGAATCTGATTAATAGTGTGTTACGTAACCAGGGTGCAGGTGATGATAATGATGTAAGTTGAAACCTATAACTAAGAGGTATAACAATATTTGCTGGTAACATTCTCCTTCTAAGGCAACGAATTTGGCACTTTCAGTAGTCACGTTTTTCTGTGACGTGTAAGTAGTCTTTTTTTCACTAATTAAGTCGCAGAAAAACGTGACTTAAGTGCAGGTTTATGTCACACGTCCTATATTTTTTTTATTTTGCCTTTATTTATTTTTATTTTGGTGGGACATCTCGTAGTTAACCTAAATTAGATTTTTACTACTGTAACGGATAGTAGCCCGGCGATTCCTAAAAAGTTAACTTTTTAGGCCATGATAATAAAATAGCATACGATACGCATGACTTAAATAGTCAGTTTTTGCGCTGATTTCACGATGTGCAATAATAGAATACATAAGTTACATGTATAATAAAGTACTATTTTAGTACTAAAGATACAGTTCGTGACCAAAAAAAAATTCTTGAGAATAGTATCAACGTAATAATTCTTTTGTAGGTCAAATAGTTTCATATACATGCGATGATTTTATAAAACAAAAGGTTATTGACATAATAACAGTAACTAAATTATCACATAATTTATTTTGACATTGAAATATGATTGCCACTGTGGACACAAACATGATACCCATGCGTTACAACATTATTTTGCAATACTCTTACGAAGGACAGTTTAACGAACATTTTAGATATTTACCCCTGATTCATAAAAATTGCTTAAAGTTTAGTTAAAATAAGCATGTAACTTAAAGCAACGATTATTATAACAGAGTTACTCTTAGTAGGTATCTAAATGATATTTTCATGCTAAGATTGCCAATAAAATTTATTTTACTTTACTCAAACCCATCCCCAACATAAAATACAAACTAAAACAATACTCAGAGTAACAATCGCAACGTAAAATTCAAAAAAAAAATAATTTATTTGATGACGTAACCAGGCAGCGACCATTTTGGATACTCCTATGGGTACATAAAGAAACGGTCAGCCAACCGGCCAACTTTGACCGCACACAAAGTCATGAAGCATCCTCTAGTTTCAACTCTGTTTGCATATTTTTACCATAATTCTTTGGCATTTTAAAAACCATATAATTATGATGTCATCATACCTTCATTTTTCTTTTATTAACTATAGTTTGTTTTACCTATTAATTGGTCTTCGCTAAACGTGTAATTTATAATGTTGCCATACAAAAAATAAAAGTGTATTTTGAAAAGGTTGTAGAAAAGATAAACTTGTTTTTTTCTAGGCAGGACAAGACAAGGGGAACTGGTCATTTGAGTAATAAAAAAACAATTTTTTTATTGATAACTCTTTAAAATAGGAGTGGTCAGGAGCTTTAATTATATAAATCACAAAGCCAACTCTAATTAGCCAATTTATTAAAAAAATCGAGCCTCAGAGCAACGGTTACGTACCTATCCCTGTACTAAACCTTTGCCTGCCAAGTTTAATTACTCAAGGTTGTCGTTGTCAATAGTATTTTGCACTACTTTTTGTTAGTGGCTTCGCCCGCGTGGCGGTCCAAAATTATCCTGCCGGAACGTAATACCAAGATAATAAAAGTACCCTACGTGATAATTCAGGTTATAAACTGTATTTGTGCCAAGATAAGTTTTTGCGCGAAAGAGTAACAAACACCAACATTTCCATACATCCTGACAAACTTTCACATTTGTAGTATTCGTAGTACTATCTGCCTAGCCTTTTCCAATTTCTGAATCCTAAATGCTTCATGTCAAATCTTTTCCCAACTTCTTTGGGGTCAGCTTTCCGTCTAACTAGATGCAACTGAGTTCCAATATTTTATAGTGATAGCATCCACAACCCAACATTATAAATTAAAATCGATTTTCTTGACTGTTTGCATGACCGTTGAGTACTTCTTAACTACGCAATGAATTTTGCTGTAGTTGTCACCGTTATGTAGAGCCTTGATTGCGGATGGTTTCTATGTATAACAAATTGATATTAAGTGTAGTAGGGGTAAGTAGTGTGGTAGGGGGTGTGGGTATGGATTCTGAACCTCATGTATTGAATTTTTTGTGGGTATTATACGCGGTCAAAATGTGTAGAATACTTTATTTTTAATAAAAACTGAAAAAATTTTATGGGGGTATCCAGCCTGTGTAATAAAGAAACAATGTTTTATCTAGTCGTAAAAACATGCGATGCAGGGCTAGTAACAAAGAAATAGAACAATCGAAATAATTTGCGTTTAATCCCAATGAATCACATCAATAAACTTCAATCATGTAATAAAGACTAATAGCTCCCAAATTCGATTCCGAACCTATCTAACAATCCTATTTTAGTTTTTAGTTCTTTATTTCCCATTTTTAGACTTAATAAATCGTCTGAAACAGCGACAGTAATTTGTTTTAACTATAAAAAGAATTCTGACTCAGTGGCATCCTCACCTCGACATTTACCTAAGGTCAATTGATATTGTTGTTTTCTATGTAAATGATTTTATTATGAGTGTTCCTTATTTTTTCTTGGACGTTCAATGTTTTTTTTTTTTTTGGTTTTGGTGGTACTGTTTAGTTTATGCTCCAAAATTCAAAAGTTAAGTTTAGTCTCGTGTTAATTGTATTTTATTTGCTCCTGTCAATTGTATATCTTTTGTTAGAGCGAACATATTTCTATTGGATCATTTTGTGGAGAGAAAAAATTTAGTTATATATCTTCTGGTGTTGGTTTGTCAAATATTTGCAGAATGGCATCCCCATCGACGCGCGAACTAAAACTATGAATTCAGCACCATAAGTCACCCAAAAGCATAGAAAATTTTCGTCAGATGTCACAATAAAAGATAACAGCTGTTCCATATAATAGTGTAATACCTACGCGGTAAAAATGAAAGGAACAGCATTTTTAGTTATTTTTATAATCGATCAAAGCTTCTAACCTAAGGTCGGGTTGATGTCCCTGCGACCCAATATAGCTTTGAAAATTAATCTTCGTTTTTATTTCTATCGCATTGGGCATGAAATATTTGAGAACTGCTTATACCCTAGCGAGTCAAGGGGTACTGGGGCTCACTGCCCAGAGCATTTCCATGCTTTTGATTTAATTCGTAGCGACATAGCATAAAATCTTGCTGGCTGCCAAACCTTTGCCATTTTGTCTCACTTTAAAGCCTACCTTTGTTTTCATTCTTCAGTCCAATTAAGAAATGTTAAGCCTTGTAGACATGCCAATAACGCTGTGTGATCAGACGTAGCTCGTCGACACACTGAACAATTGCGCACACTTCAATCAGGAGCATGCTCAAACATTGACGGAGTGTGGCGGGTAGGGGCGGACTCAAAGAGTGTAGGAAATGTAGATGTACTGGAATTTCTTCATTTCTATTCTGTTCATTCTGTTAATCACGGATATTTCCATTTAATACGTTATTTTGATCACGGAATTACTTTATTTCCATTTTCTACAATTTGTTGATCACGAAATAACTTTAATTATGTGTTAATCCACAACACCCGTGTAATTTTGTAACACTACCACTGACATATCAGCGAATGAAATTTTATTTAAAAAAATCTTTAGGCCAGTCATACGTCGGAAATAAGAAATAGATAATGGGGATTACTTTATTTCTATTTGAAACAAGCTGTTAGTCATGAACGCCTTGTGGTAACTAACTAATGATTTTTGTCAAACCTACAAATATTTTATTTTCCCGATACCTAATGAAAAGTATCCCCCATTGCACTATGTACAAATTTGTTTTTATGTTAAAATATTCTTTACATTTTAGTTTACTGTGGCATTATATAGTACTAACTTTTTCCCACGGCTTCACCCGCGTATTATGCATATAAACATTTCTCTTGAATCACTCTGTCTATTCGTGAAATCCATTGCGCAGTTTAAAAGATCTAAAAGTCCTAGCAAAAACACGACTTTGTTTTATACTATGTAAACATTTAGCACAGTCTTAATAACTTGGACTGAACCAATAGGCTTTATTGAAGCTCGAAATGAAGAATGCCGTGATCTCCACATTGTATTATAATTATACTTTGCAAACTAAAAAAGAAACTGAACTTCAGTTGGCCTTCTTACCAAAATGCATATTTTTCTTTGATTTTAAAACTCCTCGCTCTCAATAACGCTGTACCCTTAGCTTTTACATTGATTACTATGTGGAATTACTGGCAAGTGAACACGGAGAGATTGGGAACCCAGTGTCAGGTCAATTTCACGCAGTTTTAACTTCTTTAGATGTGTTCGTGTTTGAAAATGTTCCGAGAGAACATTTTAGGTTTTATAACCAAGAAGAAGTTTATGTTGATGCTTACTTAATACGTTGTTGTTTTTCAGCTAAGTAATGTTCTCTAAGGCTATGAATTTATTCAAATATCAATCGTTCAACTCAGTAGCATTCAAAAAGGTTGTTTTTTCGCTTTTCACTCCAGCAGAACGAGGCTGTATTTGCGCCCCTTTTTGATGGCAGTATGTTTGCCCCCTATTACATGGTACTTAAACATAACTAGTGATGTGTGGGTGGCTAATAGGTACAGCTCTGCCAAGCCCTCCGGAGATTACAGGCGTAATGTTATGTTGTCAATTCATTCTGTCACAGTTACTAATAACAACAGCAACATGGATTCATTCATTCCAGTTGAATTTATCGAGTATCGTCTATTTAAAGAGATAGCGGGGCGAGCTTGGCCTACAGTGACAGGCTTTTTTTTTGGATGGGAAATCATCAAATTAATGACTTCTCCCGCTCTGGGTGGAGCGGGAGGGCGTGTCAGATTTTTACTGACTAAAACCCACCCGTGTCCCTTCAGTTGCCCATATGGCAGGGCCAAGGTAACTCTTTCGAACGAATCTCACGACCCTGACAGGCATCGGTCCTAGCAGACCCCTTCAGTATTGTTGACATCTCGTTGAGACGCGCGTGGAACACTACGCACCGTCGACCCGAGCCTTCGTTACCGGGCGGCGAGCTACCCATTGGTCGTCACCCGCAAGCTCGCGCCGACGGTGGCCAGGAGTCCGCTATCGAACAGTGACAGGCTTGAGTTACACATTTTTATTACAGTTGGAGAACAAAAACCGTTATATAATGCATGACTTAAGCCTATCACAGAGACCGTGCTCGTCCTGCAGATTGCTTTGCAAAAGTAAATCTAGCTTTAATTATATCATTATTATAAATACGAAAGTAATTCTGTCTGTCCATCTGTTACTTTTTCACGCCGTAATGACTAAACGGATTAGACCATAACCTGGGTTAGGACATATATGTTTGTTTTCCAGTGGATAATTTCCAGCCTCCACGTGAAAGAAGCTGGGGGAAAAACATAATCATAGGAAGCTCACCCTAATAGGAAGGCACCATTTATATTTTTCCAGTTTATGATCGTAATACGTTTCGATAATTTTCACTGTTTAAATAATAACTTAAAGACAATTAACGCTAAACCAACAGAATAATAACGTGTTGAGTAAGAGGCTCATAAGAAGTACGGAGGAATTTCCGTACGGAAACGGTGGTATATGAGGAAATCGGATTATGTGTGTTTGTATGTGGATGTAACTTTTTAATATGGCTATGTAAGTTGTAAGAGTGTGTTCACTGCCACACTAGACCTCACAATACGATTTCAATAGCGCAGTGGAAGTGTGATAATCGTGGGGCTCTAGAGACAAGAGTGGCTAGCGAAACTAGTCCGCCGTACGCGGAGCAGACAATATAAGTCAAATAACTCACCTACAATACAACAAAAGAACTTACCTGTGGGTAGACGAACACCAGCTCCTTGGGGTTACCTGGAGTAATGTATGTAAGTGAGTGTATATGTATCGTGTTGTGACGTTACGAGTATTCTCCAGGTTACAATCCGCTGCAATAAGGCTGGAGGCAATCACAGCATGCGGTCTTCAAATCACTCGTTCCCAATAGCGTCACTTCCACTTAACCTTCAAATTTCTTCAACAAGATATATCCAAAATTCAACCCGTGTTATTACGTCAAATTGGGGTTATTAACAATCAAAGCAATTGGATCACGACTAATTGTCACAAACGGATCGATTTAAAAGGATTACTTTACAACAGGTCGCGGAATTCAACACGGCGACGATCCACCCTTTTCAAGAACCAACAGAAGTGTCAAGGTGTCAAAGTCAAACTGACAAGTCAGATGTCATTCCGTTCGATGGCGCGTTCCGAAGGCGCATAGAGTAACTAATCGAACGGTCCGAAACAGAGTGGTTCACATTTTTTTTACTTTATGTAGTTGTTTTTAAACCGACTGCAAAAAAGAGGAGTTTTTATGTTCTACTATATATTTTTTATGTATATTCATCGATTTCTACGCCAACTATGGATCAATTTAAAAATAAACTTATTTTAATGGATAGGTTATGCTTTACGGGGTCCCATATAATTTTTATTAACTATGCTTTGGTAGTTTTTGCGTTAGCTTCGATAATACGTATTTAATACACTTTGTTTATCATGTTGATATTCTGACATTTCGTGTCACTGCTATTGACTTGACTAATAATGGTTTACGAATTAGTACGGGATAGATACCATAACGAAAAAGTGAACAATACATAACATTATTGCAAAAAAACGACTTCTAAAAATTTGAAAAATAACTTTAATTTCGAAAGTTGGTGGCAAAAACTGAAATACAGACCTAAGACACTGACTTCTCGTCGGCCGCCGCCGGAACCCCGACCCTCGAGGCCGTCAAGAGGGGACGGGGTTGCGTAGCGGCACGGTTCGGGGAGATTGTAGTTGTGGGAGTATACTTCTCCCCGAGCCGAACTCTCGCCGAGTTCCACAACTCCCTTGCGGAGTTGAGAGTCGTCGTCGTCGGGTTCCGTCCCCTTCCGGTGCTCGTACTCGGGGACTTCAACGCCAAGAATTTGGCTTGGGGTTCCCGGTACACGGACACACGGGGCAGGATGGTGGAGGACTGGGCTCTGGAGACAGGCCTGGTCGTCCTAAATCGGGGTTCTGTACCTACGTGTGTACGGATGCGGGGCGACTCAGTGGTGGACATTTCGTTTGCCAGCCCCGCTCTGTCACCGCAGGTTATTGATTGGCGCGTCATGGAGGGGGTGGAGACGTATTCCGACCATCGGTACATCCGATTTGACGTCTCCGCCCAGACCTCGAGCGCGCCGATCCGGCAGACCCCGAGTGGTCCGCGGTGGGCGCTAAAGAAGCTGGACCGGGAGCTTCTCCTGGAAGCCTCGATCGTGCAGGCCTGGGTGTCACCACCGGACAGGCCTGCTGACACCAACGACGAGGCCGAGTGGTTCCGGGAGGCCATGTCTGAGATCTGTGACGTGGCTATGCCCCGAGTCCAGCCAGGACGGGCTTGGCGCCAGGTGTACTGGTGGTCGCCGCAGCTGACAGCGTTGCGCGAAGCGTGCGTTGCGGCACGACGCCGGTACACCAGGCACCGCAGGCTCCGTATCCGACCTCCGGATACGGAAGCCATTCAGGCGGAGCTATACGAGGGGTACAGAGCGGCGAAGACCGCCCTCCAAGAGGAGATCCTGCGGGCCAGAGGACTGGCCCGCAAGGAGTCGCTGGAGACTCTGAACAGGGACCCATGGGGACGGCCCTACAAGGCCGTCCGGGAGAAACTCCGCCCATGGGCTCCTCCGCTGACTCAGAGTCTCCGGCCCCAACTCGTGGAGGGCGTGGTGAGCGCTCTGTTCCCTTCTCGAGGGGAACATAGTCCCCCACCCATGGCTCCGCCTACTGCGGTGCCCGATGCGGACCACACCACTGACGACGACGACGGTGCTCCAGAAGTGACCGAGGTAGAGATGAGGGTGGCGGTACGAAGGCTTAATGCCAAGAATACCGCCCCAGGACCCGACGGCTTGCCTGGCAAAGCATGGGTCCTGGCCTCAGAGGCTCTCGGGCCTCGACTCAGGGGGCTCCTTAGCGCATGCTTGGAGAGGGGCCAGTTCCCACTTCGTTGGAAGACGGGGAAACTGGTCCTCATTAAGAAGCCTGGGCGCCCAGCGGACTCTCCGTCCGCTTACCGGCCCATCGTGCTGCTCGACGAGGTGGGCAAGCTCTTTGAAAGAGTGATTGCAGACCGCCTCGTCGGGTGGCTGGTGCGAGTGGGGCCGGACTTGTCGGACGGCCAGTACGGCTTCCGCAAGGGGCGCTCAACGGTGGACGCCATCATGCGCGTGCGAGCCCTCACGACGGGGGATGCAGTGGCCCGGGGTGGGGTCGTCTTGGCGGTGTCTCTTGACATCGCCAATGCCTTCAACACCCTACCCTGGAGTTGCATTAGGGAGGCACTCCGGTATCACCGGATGCCGACCTACCTCTGTCGCGTGGTCGAGGCCTATCTGACGGATAGGGCCGTTATCTACCCCGGTCACCAGGGAGAGTGGAACCGGCGAGAGATGTCGTGCGGTGTCCCACAGGGATCGGTCCTGGGGCCGCATCTGTGGGACATCGGTTACGACTGGGTGCTGCGCGCCGACCTCCCTAGCGGCGTCAGCGTAGTTTGCTACGCTGACGACACGCTGGTCCTTGCGCAGGGGAGGTCGTACGAGGCGGCGGCCGAATTAATGACACGCGGGGTTGCGACAATCGTCGATAGGATCCGGCAATTGGGACTCGAGGTGGCATTGCACAAGTCCGAGGCCATGGGTTTTCATGGTCCTCGGAACGCGCCACCCGCGGGTTCCCAACTTACGGTAGGAAGGGTTCACATCGGCGTCGAGTCGACGATGAAGTACCTGGGACTTGTCCTCGACAGCCGGTGGAACTTCGTTGAGCATTTCCGACGTTTGGCTCCCAGACTGGAGCGGGCTGGGGCTGCATTAAAGCGGCTCCTGCCCAATCTGGGGGGTCCAAACGCCTCCTGCCGGAGGCTCTACACGGGGATCGTGCGGTCCATGGCCCTCTACGGAGCACCGGTGTGGGCACCCTCATTGAGACTGCGCCCAGCGCGCCGGCTGTTTGCGGCCCAGAGGGTCATGGCCATCCGGTTAATCCGGGGATACCGCACGGTCTCGTGCGAGGCGGCGAGCCTCCTTGCCGGAGTGCCGCCATGGGATCTGGAGGCAAAGGTCCTCGCGCACATGTGGGAGTGGCGCGAGGAGGCGAAACGCCGGGGCGAAACTCCGCTGCCGCGACAAATCGCGGCACGGCGGACAGAGCTCCGGTGTGATCTCATGGCGACATGGCGGGTACGATTGTCGCAACCCAGTGCTGGGCACGCCACAATTGCGGCGGTAAGTCCCCTCTTTGAGGAGTGGATAGAGAGGCGCCACGGCGTCCTCACCTTCCGCCTGACGCAGGTTCTCACCGGGCATGGGTGCTTCGGTGGGTTCCTGTTCAGGATAAAGCGGGAGGATACGTCCGGGTGTTTCCATTGCGAGGATCGTCTGGAGGACACGGTGGAGCATACGGTGGAGGTGTGCCCTGCCTGGGCGGAGCACCGCCGTGTCCTCGTGGAGGCGATCGGCGGCGGCGACCTCTCGCGTCCGGCCCTGGTGCGAGCCATGGTACGGAGCGAGAGGGAATGGGAAGCCGTCACCTCCTTCTGCGAAGCAGTAATGCTCGCGAAGGAGGAGGCGGGGCGCGTGAGGGAGTGGCAGTCTCTGCGCCCTCACGTCCCTAGCCGCCGCAGGAGGAGACGCCCCGGGCGTCGGGAGTCAATAGCGGACTCCCGGCCACCGTAGGCGCGAGCTTGCGGGTGGCGAGCAATGGGTAGCTCGCCGCCCGGTAAGGACCAAGCTCGGGTCGACGGCGCGCAGTGTTCCACGCGCGCCTCAAAGAGATGTCAGCAGCAGTGTAGGGGTCTACTAGGACCGATGCCTGCCGGGGTCGCGTGATTGTTCGAAAGAGATACCGTGACCCTGGCACATGGGCAACTGATGGAACACGGGTGGGTTTTAGTCAGTAAAAGTCTGACACGCCCTCCCGCTCCGCCCAGAGCGGGAGAAGTCATTTGATGATTTCCCATCCTGAAAAAAAAAAAAAAAAAAAAAAAAAGACACTGACTTCTGAAATTAAACATAATTGCTAAAACAATCCACACTAATATTATAAATGCCAAAGTAACTCTGTCTGTCTGTCTGTCTCGCTTTCCTGCTAAAATTACTGAACCGATTTAAATCAAATATGGTACACAGAAAGTTTAGAGCCTGAGAAAGAACATAGGCTACTTTTTATTCCCCGACTTCGTCTGCGTCCGCGATAACCGACATTTACGCGGACAAAGTCGCGGGCAAAATCTAGTACATTATAAATAATTTCCATAATACGTGCAACGATTACTTTATTAGTGAAATTTAAATTTACTGAGATCTGTTGTCCAAAGTGATAGAAGCTGTATCTAACGAGGTTGACAATTCAATTTAATTAACTGACTATTTTCTTAAAAACAATTCCCCAATTTTTAATGGCATGCCAATAAACCGATCTAATCTAGCTTTAAACATTATTCTTATCTCATCTTGATAAATCCTTTTTTACTGTCATTATCATCCTGGTATCGCTAACTGCCCTTAAATACGCTAAGTTGATCGTTTAATTTAGCATCAAGATTAAATTCTTCTTCTATAAAGCTTCTTAAACTTAATTGCAGTTTTAATGGTATTCGAAACTTTATGAAGCAGAAATAAAAATCTTTTTAATGAATCAGAGGGGCAAATCTGGCAATTTTAAGAACAATCAGTCTGATCTCAATCTCAGTATGTCAAAATACCACGAGTTTTCATATATTTTTGACAAATTTTTGACATTTTATTGTCGCCGAGAGTCAGTGAATATATTTTTTAAGTTTTCAGTTAGCCTTCGGATGATAAAGATAGTGAAAATAGGAATGAACTAGGTACATCTCTGGCTAATCTTTCGGAGAAATAGCCGTTATGTTATGTAGGAGTGGCTTTTACTTTGGCCAGAGATTAAGAATTGCCATTCCACGTGGCAATGCCTCCAGTCTCTTGGAGACATTATCAGCCAACAGCGATGTCGCTCAATTTTTCTCCATATTTTAGTTCCTTAAAAATTTTATTTAACTAAACATACTATACTGTGTTTTATTATATCAATAGGTACTTATATAATTATGTTATTAAGATACAAGGAATTTAAATTTGAATATTGTATTTTTTTATAAATACTTATCTAAATGATTTCTCTTCAACCTTTTTTTCGATTGTAAAAATAATTTCCAATAAAACACGACCATGAATTATTACAGAATAGAATAAAATACAATTATTTGCTTGAAAACATTAAATTAATATAATTTAATGTTTTCAAGCAAATAATTGTATTTTTAATTTTACGTTGCAATGTACAAAAATGATGATTGATTGACTACAATCGCGTGCAGGCCGCTAAACAAAAACTCGATGAACAAAAACTGGCATAGCGTGGCGCACTGTTCTCTTGTGCAACAAACCTATTAGTCATAAGTGCGTTTAATTTTCGTAATCACGCCGTTTTACTAACAGGGCTAAAAATATATGACCAATTACCAAATCTTTACCATTATTTGCCGCGTATCGGCAAATCCGCCTGTCAAGCGTGGCGGTTATGACAAACTTCCCCAAAAAATGCACAGAACCTGTCGAATTGATGGTGTTTGGAGGAGGCCTATGCCCAGCAGTGGCTGTCTTTCGGCTATAATGATATTATGGTGATGTATCGGAAAGCGTAGTGTGGAAAGCTCACCAGCTAGATGGACCAACGACCTAAAGAAGGTAGCTGGGACAGACCTGATGCAGAAGGCGGAACACAGGGTGTTGTGTCTGCGAGTTGTATCATTGATTGAACTGTACTTTTCTTAGGTAGCTGTCAGGCTGTAGAGTACGTGCGAGCCTACTGACATTAACCGGGCAGAGTTCCTAGATTCTGGGCTGCTGCTGAAAAATACTTGCTGCAGAATATTTAGGCTATTTTTCCAATAATATAGAATTATTATTGATTGGGCTACATGGTGAAACTGTCATTATATTCATACTTATAACTTCAATACAACACAGGTATGAGAATGTGATGTGCAATTTGTCACAGAAAATCACACTTCATACTTTCATTTTTTAAGGGTTCCGTATTCGTAGTAAATAATTAACAAGTTAACTGCCATATTGGACTGTGTGTCCGACACTTTTTGTTCCATTCAGGCCTTGTCGGACTTTATGACAGACAACACATACCAAATCTGAACGTGTCTTTGCTGCCTGGCGGCCATGTTTATTACTCTTTCAGCTATAATAAGTGTCCCGTGGAGCACAAAAACCACTGTGTCAATATAACTTTTGTTTACATTTACTCTCATACACATTTTTGAAAGTATGAAGTCAAAATTAAAATAAGGAGATAAAATTATAAAAATAGGCTTTATATAATGTAATAAATATGATATATGTATTTATGGAATAAACAATGTATTTAAAGTGTAATAACAATAAGTAATTTTTTTGAATTTTACTGATTATAACTATGGCAGTTAATGTTTTAAAGAGAACCACATACAAGAAACGTGTGTAATAAAAATACGTAGTGTTGAAGATATTATTATCATAACCTCATAATATGTTACGTCCTTTACAACACGTGAACCAAACCGAAGTTTAACGAATGTGACCTTAAGGCTTTTGACCTTAAAGTTTAATAAATTTCACGATATGGTCGAGTATATCGGACATGCAACAAGAACATGTATGCCCTCATATTTCCGGTTATTTACAAGTATGTACCTCCATTTATAAATCACTTTTATAGCTACTTCCTAATTTATGATAACGTTTCCTGTCACCAGCTATTTTTACTCTTTATAAGTACTCTACTCTTTTTTAAACTAGTGATAACTAGTTTGGATATAAAGTAGACGAAATTCAACAATAATTCATTACAATCTTAACCAAATTTATTAGCTTTCTGCACTCTCTCTTATATAGACTTTAAGTGTGCCTTTCGTTCTCCTCCGCCCGTGTAATTTTCCACCGACTCAAAATGAGTAATCTATGTACATAGGTGCTAATACGAGAATCAGAAACTTTGTACGTCTCTTTACGAAAATTACACGGATAGAGGAATATGAAATTTATCATGCTTAAAGTTTATATGGAGAAAGAGTTCATAGTAAAGTGCAATACCTATGCGGTCAAAATGTTTGGAACAGTATTGTTTTCAGGGTTCCATACCCAAAGGGTAAAACGATACCCTATTACTAAGACTCCGCGGTCCGTCCGTCCGTCTGTCACCACGCTATATCTCATGAACCGTGATAGTTAAACAGTTAAACTTTTCACAGATGATGTATTTCTGTTGCCTCTATAACAACTAAAAAACAGAATTAAATAAATATTTAAGGGAGCTCCCATAGAACAAAATTGATTTATTTGCCGTTGTTATAGATAATGGCACGAAACCCTTTGTGCGCGAGTCGGATTCGCACTTGACCGGATTTTTTAAAATAATTAACAAAAAATCAGAATCGTGTACCTACTGAATTCATGGTAAAGGTTTGCGCGTCAACATTCTTGCATATATAGCAAATGTTTGTACTACATTACTTCGATATGACACATAAGCTATGTTCACAAAACCCCGGCCAAAACAAAAACAAAATTCTATGTTATACTTTTTACCCACATGCTAACCACACAAAGTTCACGACCTGACCACTGGAGGCCACACAAAGTGGGCCACGGTCGTCTCTGTGTGAATTATAGATGTACAGAAAAAAACTTAATTAATTGCGACACCGCCACTTATCATGTTTCTGCTGACCGTACTGGTATGGCGTTTATGTAATTTTCTCTTTTTTTGTTGACTGTTTAAGTAAGTTTGTAAAATGTGGTCCGGTTATGATTTTACGGTTGTTTTTGGGAGGTGAGTAGAGGGAAAGATTTTTGTGGCTAAGTTATAAACAGTGATCGGATATTCGGGTGCATGTTTACCTAATGTTATTATTTAGCTGTGAAAGCACGGAAGCGGCTTCGTATTTTTTTATTAAAGCCGGGTTTCTTGGATCATCATATTTATTTAAAATTAATGTTTAACCCCAGAAGCAAAGACATATACATATGTGTGTAGGGTGGTATGTGTTAGTTAAATCAACACACAAACGGTAAAAACGCGCATTCCATATTAGCCAACATTTCAACTTTAGGTGAATTTGCATCTGAATATCCGATATCTAGCTATTATGGCTCGTGTCGATCGATCAGGTTAAGCAATGCTAACCGAAGGTGGTTTCTGAATGGGAGTCTTTACATACCAAGGCCCCTCTGAGCCTCAGTAAGCACGTTAAGCCGTTGGTGCCGACTGTCATTCGTAGATCTATGACTGTCCTTACGGGTCGACAGAAGCCCGAAAGTGACAACCAGTCTTACTAAGGGGTATCATGGTACCCAGTAACTGGGTTGTGGGGTCAGATAGGCAGTCGCTCCATGTAAAATATTGTTGTGATTCGCTCAAAGAATAGTTCTAGAGGCTTAATTTTAGATATAGCATAGTTTACTGGTCGACATATCAACCATTCTTGATAGTTTTACTATAAGCCTAAGGCTGTATACCTAAGTAGGTGAAATAATAAGTAGTCCTACTAATAATATAAACATGTAAGTTTGTAACTTTACATGTTTGCATGTTTGTTACTCAATCACACAAAAACTGCCCAACGGATTTGGATGAAATTTGGCACACACTGTGCTATACACATTTTTGCCCTGAATTAACTCAGAGGATACTTTTTATCCCGGTAATTCTTTCCCGTGGGATAATTTCCAACCTCCATGCGAGCGAAGCCGTTGGCAATAGCCAGTTATTAATAAAGTACTTATCACTATTTTGAACCATAATCCAACAATAACTTAGGCAAGTAACTAAAGAATATCTATAAAATAAAAACAAATCTGCACCAACACCAAATACGAAGTTCTTCTATATTAAAACAGTAAAGATGTATCGCGTAAGAAGGGTTTCCTTTTCCGGGCGAATAAATAAATAAAAATTATTCGCAATCCCGAATAAATATAATGTTACGACTTTATTTATTGTGTACCATAAATTGTGTTAAGTGATATTGGTGTCTTGATACACATACATATGTATCAAGACACCAATATACTTATAGAATGGTTAGAGAAAGGATGTTTTAAGAACATATTGGTATTTTTAGTACCATACTGATGGAGAAAAAGTATCTATTTGAGCCCTTCCGTGGGAACAAATGATAATTAATGACGCCTGTAATATTCCTACTGCTGAGACACTAAACAAGTGTGTAAAAAAAATATACTTCTAAAATCATTGGTGGAAAAGAAAAATTCTGACTATCTGTCATCAAGGGTAAGGTAGATCAAAATTGTCCTTTACAGCATATCATTAAAATGAATATTTTAGAAGATATCAGAGATTATATTAAAATAGCCGCAGAGCGGCTAGCGGGCCGTCCCGCGTCCGGCCATCTCGCTTGGTAACGGTCGGGTAGTGCAGGATTAGTAGGATTGTAATATTGTAATTCATATTACTTTGGCTTCATAGTAAATGCGAATATCATGTGTGTTCGAAGTACTCAAAATAAACCTAATTGTATTATTCCAAGTAAGAGACCGCGAAATATGGCTTAGATGTTTAGATTTTTGGATGGATTTGGTTTTTTGGTTATCCTGGATTTACCATATACGTTCCCGGGAGACGTTCCTGTTACCCTGTTACTAGGCTTTGGAGGTCAGATAGGCAGTTGCGCCATGAAAAATATTGGTATTCTGCTGCAGTAAGACTGTTGGATATAGGTTAGGCAGATTGACTGGGTGTAAATTAAAATGTTGTTGACAACAAAGATACTACTCTCTTGATAGCCAATCAAAAATTTCTACTACAACTAGTAGAAACCAAATGAGGGTTAGAGATCAAAAATTTATAATAACAATCTGAGGTGACATGCAAATTATGGGTCGATGATAATCATGATGTTTATATGAACGCATTATAATTTAAGAGCGCATTTTTATGAATTTTCAATATAAATTTTCTATTGAAAACAATATTACTAACGGTCTTAACAAACAAAAGTTTTCACAGTATCTTTGGATCCTTCCGTCGTTGTCGATAAAAATCAAATCAAATTTTCAATATACCAAGTTATGATTCATACACGATCTAGTAAAATTTTAGAGCAAAACTTGCACCCAAGTATAAAAATTTAGTGCCAAAATTTCATGAAATATGAATACGTAGGATGAACTCAGTAGTGTTAGTGTTATAGTTGCTATGGCACATAGCCAGCCTGCTTTTAGATATTCAAATGGGATTAAATAATGTTATACGTTGGCATGTTCTAGGATTCAAAATTTGTCTTAATGTGTGAACAGCTTTTTTGTCTGTATGTTTATTTATCTACTTTGACATAATTATTTTTTTACTATCTATGCCAGCGGTTTCGTACGCATAGAAGTCGAGAATTATCCTACGAAAACGTACTACCGGGATAAAATCCTATGTGTTGAAATAATTATCTGTTTGCCAAATTCCATCCGAATTCGTTTGGCCGTTTTTGCGTGACTGAGTAACAAATATCGCAACACACTAAATTAAAAAAAAAATACACTAGAAGTAGGATCCTATTAGATTTCTAAGCAACCCAATATGACTCGTAAGATTATTATTTTTTACTTGATGAACCTACTGTAGTTTACTGGATAAGGCAGACTTGATGCCACAAGGCAGTGTGACCCAGCAATTACAATTCTGTTTCATATTTATCCCACAATATTGCAATCATTAATTTACTCGAAACGAATCTTTTCAAAATCACCAAATTAAGAAGATTCACTGCTGTAATCGTATCACGTTGAAGACACTAATTTTAAACGCAAACCACAAAGCTTCAATACATGCCCTGTTAAAACAAAGGATCATGAATCCTGCTCACTCCTCAAACACTATGATAAAGCGTGTCTAAATCAGACAGAACAGAATCGAGGCTAACAAGTCCATCGGACGTTCACTGAGGATCCTTTCACAATCATGGCCGACAGAGCCTTCGTACTATATTAAAACTACTTTGTATTCCTTTAATGTTAAATGTCTAGACTTAGGTTTGTGATTCATTTTGGAGTCCTAGACTCTTGTTGACATGACATTTTGATGGCTCTTTAATAAGCTTTATTAAAAGGTTAATATTGTTGCTCTATCAAAGTTCCGTGTGGTACCAGACGTAAAGAACAGCACCATCCCATTTCTTCACGTGGGTGTTGTAAGAGGCGAGTAAGGGACTTACTAGAGAATGGGCAGCAGCGATCTCTATGTATTTTACCACCATACTACGATCGCCAACCCGCCTGCCAAACGTGGTGATTATGACAAATTCTCCAAATTGAGGGAGGCCTTTGTCCAGCAGAGGACATTTTTTCTGCTGAAAAGATGATGAGGATGTTCAAAGAAATAATTAAACGTAGTTGGGAATCGGCTAAACAAATGGTAGAGGTCCTCTGTTGTGTATGTAGTAAATACTGCCTTTGTATATTCGAATCGAATGTCAAACATATTGTTCGCTCAATCAAAGAAATAATTTCCTTAATCTATGTCTTAATAGGACTCAAGTTAATATGCAAAGGCAGTACCGAAATAACTCGCAATACGGCCAATATGTCTTATAATCACGTAACAAAACACAGAATGAATAATTAGAAATTATTTGTTTGTTCTTCTGCACACCACAAAATCAATAGTAACAAAATCAACTTTTACAAGGCTATAGACGAAACTTACTAAAGACAATAGTATTTAAAAACAAAACACATCTTAGACATCTATTCACTAAGCAATACAACCCTGAAGTTAAGTAACAGAGGAATCATTCACGATTATTTCATTGAAAACATTTCACGACCAAAAACAATTGAATTCGTACTACCAATAAAACAATAAGCAATCGAGACTTAAATATAGACAAGTATACATTGTATAATCAACCACATATAGTAGTAAAATTTGAACAGTGAAAACAACCCTTATTACTTCGTTCTCGACGTCAAACCGATACCAAAGACACACGGTTGATTGTACCACATCACTCATTGTCCTTGCTACATTTAGAGGCGAACCTTTCGAAAATTCCTTCAATACCTGGCTATATTAACGCCAAGCTATCTTAATAGTATCAGCTGTTTGCCTAGTCAGTTTTTGTCTCGTAACCTTTAAGTTAAATTTAGCATTAATGTTGGAATTTCTTGGGAAGGTAATCGAATGTCAGTCATAGTTGAAAGTCAAAGTTAGCTATATTTGTGATGGTTTATAGCATGCTTAAGACCATGCTCATGATATTTATTGCAACTGCGTTTGATTGATGATCTTATTAATATATTTCTGCTACATCGAAAATTTATTGTTTACATCATCCATTCCATATTCTGGAGACGTTTAACATTTAAAGTTGCCGTTCAAGCAACACACTTTTCCTAGTTTTTAGTACATGACAAAAGAATTCAGCCATCGTCAGTCACATATTACTTCATACTAGAATAGATTAAGTTATTTTTTGAAAGTTGAAGCCTCCATCTTCTGTCGTATCTTTTCTTATCATCATAATCATAATCAGCCTATATTGTTCCCACTGCTGGGATACAATATAGGCCTCTTCTCGGTGAGAGGGAGTGGGCCGTAATCTACCATGCGGGCCCTGTTCGGGTTGGTAGATGTCACATGTCTTTGATTTTTTTGTTATAAGACATGCTGGTTTCCTCTTATGTCTAGAAAAAAAAAGCGAGTCAGTAAAGTCTTACCGAGGCTGACAGTGCAATGTCTTACGTACATTGTCTTAAATTAGCAGTGCTCTCCAAAATTTAATTGAGATATTTCCAGTTCAGCTCAGACATTATAAAAGGTTTGGCGAATGTAATTCAAGTGGATGACAGTAAAAAGTAAATAAAAAAAAAACATTGTAATACATAGTTATAATGTTTGAAAAATAATTTCAAATCATCAATTATAGCTGAAGTGGAAAAATGAAAACTACTTAACTTTTGAAGTCACTCGTAGAGGTTACCGTAAGTCTTAGAAATTAGTCAAATCAAAATTTGCTAAGCATTCATTTCATTGTTACAGAATTACGCGAAGCCTTTGAAGCTGAAGCCCAAGAAGTTAAGAAACCTCGTCTGCTCCTCACTGCTGCTGTACCCGTTGGTCCTGATAACATCAAGAGCGGATATGATGTACCTGCTGTTGCTAGGTTGGTATCTTTGTCTTATAATGAAGAATCTGCCATCATCTTGTCATTCTTCCTTCCTTAAAAAGGCACTACCATGACTATAAATACCTTTATTCATAAACATTGCTTAAACTTTAAAGATGTTTGAACATAAAATAAACATTGCTTCAGTTTAAGCAACATTTATAAATAAGGTGGAAAACGACAAATTTATTGTTTATTTATTTTACCAGTGTCCCACTTCTGGGCAAAGGCCTCTCTCCGCTCGTTCCATATTTCAGGAGACCGCGCCTTCTCCTTTCAGTTTTGATGGAATCTATCCAGCTCGTCCCGCCACCTCCTAAGTGGTCTGTCGCGACCCCGCCTCTTATTTCTCAAACGACATTTGTAAATATTGTTACTATAATTAAAAATCTTTTCACCATGGGAGACACCAGAAGTATAATCTTTTGTTACCACTGGACAAATACTGGTAGAGGCTATTCTAATGTATCATCACTTCCTGAAAATATATTCAAACAACCTAATGTACATTATAAAGTCAATCATTAATATATTCAAACAACAACAAATCTGCCTAACCTGTTCCCAACTTCGTTGTAGTCGGCTTCCATTCTATCTGTGTGCAGTTGAATACTAGTATTTTACATGAAGCGATTACCTTCATAACCAAGTTACTGGGATACGCGATATCCATTGGTAAGATCGGTTGGCAGACTTTCGGACTACCCGCGTTCGAATGTGCTTTACAAAATATACAACCAAAAAACTTCACGAATACTGCTATTAATTCAGAAGAGTTAGTCCATTCACTTAAAAGACCCTAGAATTTAATTTCGTAAAACATCCATTTTCTACAGCTATAATTTACCAAAAGTTTTTCTACCCGAGCCCGAGATATTAACTTCCTGAATCCATTTGTATTTAAATACTGACCCAAATAACTTTTATTGGGCATAAAAACCAGTGTCGCACGAACGTTGCGAAATTTTCTCTTATTAATAAATTTTTAACATTGTTCAATGTTCAACACACTCCATGCGTTTTCCCACATTCAACTTCATTGTACGAGTTACAACTTTACCAAAAAAGTTGGTTCGGAACAGGCCATTCAATCTTCTATCCTAACTCTCCGGAATAAGGACCAAAGAATTTGGTCCTAATATTCAGAACCTGAAAATACAATTTTGCCAAACTAAGCACGTAGATATATTTTGATGAGTTCTTATCGCTCGTTTGACATTTCTATCAGAAACATTTAAATTTTGTAGTACATATACATCTATGAATTTTGCCTTTTACGAAGAGACGCTGTCACTTACGAAGCTTTTTGTATTAAATTTTAAGTTGTTGATGCAATGTTTTGATATGTACGTCAATTTTGGTTGAGTACGTATCTAAAACGTGTCTATTTCTTATAATAACACTGTTTCATTGTAGTGTAATACTAAATATGTAGGATGTATGGAGGATATGAGACATAAAAAGTAACACGGTGAATAGTTACCGTATTACTTTTGATATGACATAACTCTATTGTATTGTATTAATAAAACTATATCACAGAATCCACTGGCAAAAGATTTTCTTTTCGTTATAATTTTTTATTCAAATTAATTCCTTAGAGCTATGGGATATCAATACGAACAAGTATAAGCTATCAATCAAGTCTAGAGGATTGAAAGTTGCATTTTCCCGTAGGGCTACTTACTGCAGTATCAACATTGAAAGTTTTCATTTTACCACCTACATGTATACGTTGAATTTATCATGTGTAGGCAAATTTTATTTTATGTTTTTCTTTTCCCTAGTTACTTGGACTTCATCAACGTCATGGCCTACGATTTCCACGGTAAATGGGAGAAACAAGCCGGCCACAACGCTCCTCTGTACGCGCCCTCTTCTGACTCCGAATGGAGGAAGCAACTGTCTGTAGACCATGCTGCTCATCTTTGGGTCAAACTTGGAGCTCCCAAGGAAAAACTTATCATTGGTGAGTTTTGTCTTCTTCAAAAAAGTAGGGCAATACACTTTGATAGTAATTAAAAGTCTTATGGCAGAAACGATTCAACTATCTATTCTAACTAAATATCAATATCCAATGTAATGATATAGTAACTCAGCAAATCCCTTTATTATCATATTATACTTCTTGTTAAAACCCTGTTAAAACGACATAACCTTAAACTAAAACTGTCAAAGCGTCCCACGCATCTTAAATAAAACAGAAATCTCCAAGAATTCTCAAGCAACATTTTGATAACGTACATAATTTTCAGGTATGCCAACATACGGACGCACATTCACCCTCTCAGACGCTAATAACTACAAAGTGAATGCTCCAGCTAGTGCAGGAGGGAAAGCCGGCGAGTACACAAAGGAAGGAGGCTTTCTCGCCTATTACGAGGTTATTATAATTAAAAAATATTACTCCAAGCACAGTGTAACAAGTTACAGTGGTTCAACGGGGGCGGTTTCGCAGAGCAATCGCGTGAAGGGTCTTGGGGGAAGTGAACGGAGCTTAAGTCTAACACTACAGTTGGGGATATAAGTAGTAAAATGCACAATCAAAAAAAAAAATTGGTATACAAGCCAACTAACAAATTAATTTTCTACTATTGATTTGTATTGGATACGTAATATTTTTATAGAGTTATGAGAAACAAGGTCGCAAGATTCCATACGTAAAATAGGATCTTCCGACTAGATTGGTGTGTTTTATGTGGCCTACTGCGCGTCGTTTGATATCAGGATATTTAGTATTTGATCTAGCCGTGCGGATAACTTTACTTGCACGATGCAGGACTTGTGTGACGTTGAGCTTTGATGCGTAGTTCGCATGTGAACTGCCTCAACTTTTAAAGCTTGTGTAATTCATGAGAGTGATGTTAAAAAATGATTACTTAGCAAATTCAACAATATTATTCAAAATTAGTTACAAATTAACTGCCTGTATATCAAACAGCTTGTTGGGTTGTCTGATAACTGTCTTTTTTTACATTTCACAAATGCTGTCATACGTATGGACCCACTGTAATTATTTACTCTGTTCTCCAAGTATGAGATGATTTATGCCTGTTTAGATGGTGTTTATGATGCTGTATTTTCGGAGTTACAAAGTGAGGAGATTTATTTGTTAAATGAGGTCGATTAAAAAGATGTTTTGCTACAGAGTTTGGTGGGTTACGTTAATTATTGTTTCATTAGTTAGTGACATTGAGTAAGGAATTAATATATTAAATGATAAAGGGGTGAGATTAATAATCATCATGGTTTACTACATGAACTTGATAAGAAATCATACCATATGTGAGGAATGAAAATACTCAGGTAAAAAAGAAAATTGATGGATGCATCTATTAACTTGAACGAAAAATTCCTCAGATATGCGACGTCCTACGAAATGGTGGAACTTACATATGGGATGATGAAATGAAGGTGCCTTACGCCATCAATGGAGACCAGTGGGTCGGATTTGACGACGAGAAATCTATCAGAAACAAAATGAGGTAAGATTTCATGGATATTTTATAACAAATATTTGTGATACAAATTCGGGTTTTTATTGTGGCTTGTGCGCAAAAAATAGACTCACTCAACACTCTTTTATGGCTATAAAAAAGATTTATTTGATGAATTAAAACTGTTCCGCAGAGAGCTCGCAAATGAGATTTTATGTTGTTGTCAGAGTCACATTAATATGTATAGCCACTTAAATCATCATGCCCTCTACCTGTTTCCAATTTTTTTGAAGCTTGCATGAATACAATTTACGTTTTCATATACTGCAGGTGTTTTATTATCATTTATCAGCGTAAACTCTTAACTTAGCGATATCATTTTTCTCATATTATGTCCGTATTTTCTTTGGCTTTTTTCCACAGTCAGTCAAATAACGTTGTTGATAACATTCCCTTCATTCAAATCAAATCTTAGTTACCAACATGTAAAGCCACTTTTTTTAGAAAAACGAACTAAAGAACTTGGTTAAAATGATGAAGAACAGTTATAACGTAACTTTTATTTACAGATGGATCAAGGACAATGGCTTCGGAGGTGCTATGGTGTGGACAGTTGACATGGATGACTTCAGTGGAACCGCTTGCGGTAGTGACGTCAAATACCCACTGATTGGAGCTATGAGGTAATCACAGTTGATTTGACTCTCATATGAGAATCTATACTTAATATGTATTATAAAGCTGAAGAGTTTGTTTGTTTCTTTGTATGTATGTTTGTTTGGTTGAACGCGCTAATCTCAGGAACTACTGGTCCGAATTGAAAAATTCTTTTTGTGCTGAGTAGCCTATTTATTGAGAAAGGCTATAAGCTATATAACATCACGCTACAAATGAAAGAAGCGGAGCAGCAATGAAAAATGGACGAAAACTGGCAGGCAATTCGATGCGACGGGAAGGGTCACGGGAGCAAAAATTTGACGCAGACGAAGTCGTGGGCAGAAGCTAGTCTAAGATATATTTCATGTCTTATAAAAAACAGCTCAAAAATAAAAACTCTGCTAGTAATCAAAATCTATTGAATAAAGTTCGTTTCAAAATGTCAACTCTATAGATGAAGAAGCTAGTGACTGACTTGAAATACGATATATCAGTTTTTAAGTATAGTTATTTGGACGACAACGGGTACTAAACATAATTCATCTATTTCAGAGAGGAGCTCCGTGGTATCTCCCGTGGTAAGGACGCTAAAGACATCGACTGGTCCGTTGTTGCATCCAACGTCCTGGTTGAAATTACTGAAAAACCTGAACCTATCAAGATCAGTCTCTCTGAAGTCATGAAGAGGGTCAAGAAGCCAACCAAGAGCGTCATCGTCAAGAACAATAACAACGGTGCTTCAGACAAGAATAGTAAGTTCTGTCTATTTTTCTTCCATTCAATATTCTTATGTTCCATAGAAACAAAACTTTAGATATGCAAATATTGAGAGTTTTCAGCATATACAAGGTGTATTGGAATAAAATTAGCTGTTTCTTACACATTGTCAAGAACAACATTTATTTATTGCGATTTGCAGTTGGTAATCCTATTGTAAAAGTAGTTCACAAGTATGAGAAGAATGGCCATTTAACGATTCTTTCAGTTATTGAATTTTTTCATGTTTTATTGCTGAATGGGCCTGCTCTTAACTTCGATCAGAATGATGGAAAGTGATGGATGAGGTCGATGATTTACATAACTGAAGTAAAAAATGCAAAAATACTTAGGCCTACTTATACCGGAACTGCCAATTTGCTACTATCTACTTTGAAAACTACTATGTAATTTGTCGTCAACAAAACGTTAAAATGTTATTTAATAACATCTTGAAACACTTTCACGTGATGATAATTGGCGCCGTTTACTAAATCTAATGGCTATCTATAATTTTAGTTTAAACTGTTAAACTTTCTAAAATTCCTAAGTAATATTTTTTTCTAACGTCAGTAATTTTGTATGGCGTTATATAATTTTTGATTGTGTCAAAAGTTGATTATAATAGGCTGTATGCTTATTAGGAGGACGACTACTAAATCACGTTTATCTACTATATTGTACCTAGTCAAACATCTAATGGAACAACAAAAAATATTTGGTACTTAATCTCCGTTCAGTAGGCTTCAAAATCAAAAGTTTCAACGAATTTCCAATCCAGAATTTTTCATTTTAGTTTCAAAGGCGTTCTTTAATTTTACCACCAAAATCATAAAAAAGCTTAAAACAAGGATTATCTTCAAAACTTCAAAGCGTACAGAGTTACGATTTCGTTTAGCAAAACTCTTTTATGCACGTCAAGCGCAAAGCTCGATGTAAACACGTTTGAGAAATTCCAGTTTCTAACATCGGGAAAAATAAACAATGTCTGAAAGCAAATGGAAGATATTTTTGAGTCTCTAACGCTTCACTTGGCACCTGTATCGACAGTTTGCCGCTTGGATTTCTCCAAGTGATATTTTAAGGATTTTAGTACATGGTACACATTTTAGTATCAGCTTCGTGACTTCCAGCCCAGATTTCGAGGGTTAGCCAGAGAAAACGTGTTACGAGAATTTTATACAAATAACTACTTATGAACAATTCCAATGATCTGAGCCAAAAGTTAGCTTAGAGTACTGTAGGGCATAAAATAGACACTTTATACCGAGAAAAGAAAACACCAGAAGTAATACCCATACAAACAACTTCCGAAGTCCATTCAATAACACCCAAAAAATTTAGGTCGAAAACTTCTACCCTATAAACTTTCGTCAGCAAACATTCCTACTCGAAATCTCGTAACAGATGGAACAAAGCAACAGAAAGTGTATTTGACACTAAAAGCTCGACATTCCACAGAGTACCGCAAGGGTCACTCTTAGGCCCTGTGTTGTTGCCAAGAATGGCTTAGGAAAGTCGACAATTCGTGACATAGTTGCTAAAAGTTTGAAACATCGAGTGCTTTTACGTTTAAGTGGTATCAAAGACCAGAATCTAAAGATCTCTGAAAATGAGTTCGCAGACACTTTGGTGATACATTTTAGGTTACTCGGGAGGTTAGGGGAAGGTCTGTTTAAAATGGTAAGGTGGCCAAAATGGGGTTTGTGATTTAATGCCGTCAAGTTTATGACATTGCCAACCGACATCTTAACAAGTAGGTAGGAGTTTTACGGCCTCTCAAGTGGGGAGATTGTAATAAATAACATATTTTCAATGTAAAGCAGTATGTTATACTTCCCTAAGTATTTTTGTGGAAGGAAACTTTTTATTTGGGACATGAAACGTTGGAACGGATTCAGGATACTATTTTTTTGTTGAAAAGAATAATATTAATGTTACCTTTTAGTCTGTGAATAAGAAATGTTTTACTGGAACAGATTTATTACTTTAACTTATTCATAATTTCACTATATCCCATTTTCTCAAAAAAATCAAATGAACATAATTATAAAAATGAATAAAGTCTACATCCAAATGAGCGAACAATTTCTCTGCTGAATATTAGAAAAAATCAAAATCTACTTTCCATAATTGATTTAAGTTTGATTGCTGTCCTATGCATGATGGACGAATTTCAGAAAAAAAAAGCTCTAACGAATGCTAAATTGCAAAATGGTTATGATAATGGAATTCTAACTAACGACTCGCTTTGAGCTGAGTAATTCGTGCAGCGATTTGTAATTTAAAGAAAGAAAATGTATTTTTAATTTACGGATTCATAGCAAAAGTAATTTTGATTTGATTACAAATTCTAAAGAAAGAAAGAAAAAGAATGTATGTATTTGCGGTGAAGCATGACGAAAATAACAAACACTAATTTTGCCAGACTTACAACCATCATCATTATTTTCTTTCACATTTATTAGGTACTGGTACAACATGTCTGCCAGACGTCCAAAATGCGTAGTATTGTGAAGTTACTATGACGACCATTTAAAATCCACTTAATTTTGTAAAATTAAAAATTAGAAAATAATAAATGAGATTGTAATCTCATTTATTATTTTCTAAACTCTGTTTGTAATATTAAACAAATTTATTAGAGCGAAGGTTATTGTGATAATTCTCGTTTTGTAGAGTCATTTGGTGAAAGTTAAACATTTAATGATAACGATCATAGCAACGTAGTACGTACCGTTATAAAGAATTATTTGCTTAAATTACAATGGCATGGTATTGCTCAAATGATAAACCAGCAGGGTTAGTTTAGATTTCCAGACATTCATACCTAGAATTTGTGTTTTCACTGAACATAACGAAACCAGCAACAGACTATTTTACTATGATGAAACAAAAACACTATGCACAATTATTCATATTCTATTTCCTCAACAGAACGTGAACCACAAATCCTCTGCTACTTGACTTCTTGGTCTTCTAAGAGGCCGTCAGCTGGTAAATTCCTCCCTGAGAATATTGACCCCACTCTCTGCACCCACATCATTTATGCCTTCGCTACCCTCAAGGACCACAAACTGACTGAAGGAGATGAGAAGGACGCTGAAATGTACGATAAAGTTGTCGCTTTGAGGGAAAAGAACGCGAATTTGAAGGTAATTTTTCCACTGTTTTATACTGATTCCATTGGTAGATTTACCTTACAATAAAAGTGTATCTTGTACCTGTTCATCAAATTCAACCTTTTGATAAAGTATAATAAGTGTAACACCGAGCGTCTCATCGCTCGATGAAATTAAAGTTATTTACGTCTGTTTTCTTTTAAGCATAACGTTTCTTTCAGAATTCATAGTTACTTATTTTTTTACTATACTATAATAATATTTTGTGCTACATTTCGTGTCTTTTCTCAATACATAATCATATCCTTCGAATTTCATGTAAAATGCCATTTTTTCGATCACTAGATCCTCCTCGCCATCGGTGGCTGGGCGTTCGGCTCCACCCCCTTCAAAGAGCTGACTTCCAACGTCTTCCGTATGAACCAGTTCGTCTATGAAGCTATCGAATTCCTCAGGGATTACCAGTTCAACGGTCTGGATGTAGACTGGGAGTACCCTAGGTAAGAAAATGTTTCATTATTACAAAATTTGTTGCAGGCTCTAAACCCAAAATAAATGTGTTGCCAATAATTGTCCACGTTACAAGATATTTATTTTGCTAAAACATGAGTATACACATAAATGCAAGATGTTACATAAAAGTTCGATTGAAATAGTGTCATGTTTTGCCTTAATGGCGTACAAAATATAAATGAGTTAGAAAATAAAATAATCACAACACTATTAGCTCAAACATGAATTACAACAATAATTAACAAAAAGGTCAAAAAGTTCTGAACTGCATAATGTCAAAATTAATTTGTTACATGAATAATCATAATAAGTCGAATACTTTAATATTGTAGTCAAAAATAATTAAAAGTCAAAGTTTGTTACTTGAATAACTAATAATAAAATAGTCCATGTGATTTAGAATATAATGAAATATAACAAATAGAGCTTTTACCTTTACAACGTTGTTCAAAACTTTAAAAGACACTGACATATATGCAACAAGGCAATCAAAACACTATGTTTGGTTATCTTATCTTATCTTATCTTATCTTAACAGCAGATCGATTACGGGCATTGGCACCCACGCCCATTGAATGATGAAAAAAAAAATTGTTTTTCATTCGTGTTCGGCATCGATACCCAACTTGTAGGTTAAGTATTACCAGGTCATTTTTTTACCCTATAAAATTAAGAGAATATGAAGCAATAATGACTTATAACTAAAAGCAAGATATTTGTGTTTCAACTTCCAATTTATTAGTACTGGTTAGATACGTTATAACTTTCGTTCAGAAGCACGGATACGTATTTATATTGTGTTAATTCAGTACAATTTGCCAGATGGTTAATTCATGCAAATTAATCCTTACATAACATAATTTATAATTAATGAAGTTTTGTTTGCCTCACCTTACTTCATTGTTACTTAATTATACTTCTCACTTAAGAAACCACCTCTTCACAGATGTTGCATTAGCAGAAATTCAGAAAATATTATACAACGACATTAGGCAAAGCTTTTTCAAAGCCATAGTTAATTCTGTTCAAGGTTTTAAAATTACCATAGGTTTCGTCAAAAGATTTTGGTGTTTGAGGAAATAAAGAACGGATTAAGAAACTGTTTACTTTAGTCAAGGTCTTTTGGCCAATATTTGTAAATATGTGTGCGTCAATGTTAGTGAAATATGATGGCATAATATCGCAATATGAAATCCCACTTATCTTTAGCTACCTTTGGTTAGAATAACTTTGTACGACCAATTTATCTATTCCTAAAAAACTAACAATAGTAATCAAGGATATAAAAATCATCTCTCTCATGTCATTATTATACTCTTATTGGGGAACCATTTCTAAAACGTGTTGAATACATATACATACAATACACTCTGTTAAATCTTGAAACAGAGAGTTTAATAATTTAAGGTAATCTTTTAAATTACTTTCCAAAACTAGACGGTTCCTAATTAGCAACTTTATCATTTTTTTTGTATTACATCAGCCTATACTATCCCACCGCTGGGCAAAGGCCTACCCCAAGTCCATCCAGAATCTCTTTTTACCTCGAACCAACTCTCGCAATGCACGTCGAGGTCATCTCGCTACCGCTTTCTGGGCTGACCGCGTCGGCGCCGTCTGTCTTCAGGCACCCATTTATTCTTTTTTCAGAATGGGAAATCATCAAATGACTTCTTCCGCTCTGGGCGGAGCGGGAGGGCGTGTCAGACTTTTACTGGCTAAAACCCACCCGTGTTCCATCAGTTGCCCATGTGCACGGTATCTCTTTCAAACAATCACGCGACCCCGGCAGGTCAGGCACCCATTGTGTGAAGATTTTTGCCCAGCAATTATCCCGCATGCATTTGATGGGACCCACCCAATCCCATTTTCCAGTCTTGCAGCCTTCTTGCCTACGTGTATTATACCAGTTTTGCAACGCAGCGCGGTGTACCGATCACCTTATCAATGCGAATCTTAATTTTCAGAGGAGCTGACGACCGTGCAGCTTTCGTTTCCCTACTAAAGGAGCTCCGCCTAGCATTCGAAGGTGAAGCCAAGTCATCAGGTCAGCCAAGACTTCTGCTGTCTGCCGCTGTACCAGCCTCCTTTGAAGCAATCGCTGCTGGATACGACGTTCCTGAAATTTCGAAATATTTGGTGAGTTTGTTGAATATCTCAATAACTTTGATGGTTCTATATGTACCTGACTAGTTTATCATAGCGCCTAATATCCGTGCGTTAGCAAGACTGCAATACGTGTCAAATTCAAAGCATTTATTTCAATCAGGCCCAAAAAAGGCACTTTTGAACGTCAACTTTTACATGAAAATAGAATTGATTCTAGTGGCCCCTTCTAAAAAGTAGATTCTTATGAAGAAGAATGGGCAAGAAACTCCACCGTTACTCTCTTACGTGAAAACTTCTAACAAAAGTGAAGTGTTTTTTATAGTTAATTTTAGTAACTGTAGACTGAGCAAACATCGACGTAATAAAGTTGCATTCGAGCAGTCAAAGACATTTAGAAGAAAATTTCATTTTTTTGTATTAGGTTTTTGTTAGAATACAACAGTGAAAATACAGGTGCGTTACTATAAATATGAACACGATCACCGAGAACTCGTCAAGCTCTCAAAGAAGCTACGTTACACATACGATAACGTTAAGAATATTTTACTTCAAAACCCTTATAACATTTGAGATAGGTCAAGTTCAAGTAGCACATTTAGTCAACCATTGTCATTTTATCGTCAATTATCACACCACACATTGTATGAAATGTTTGTTTAAGACTTTACTCCATTTGCCGGGGTCGCGTGATTGTTCGAAAGAGATACCGTGACCCTGGCACATGGGCGACTGATGGAACACGGGTGGGTTTTCGTCAGTAAAAGTCTGACACGCCCTCCCACTCCACTCAGAGCGGGAGAAGTCGTCTGATGATTTCCCATCATGAAAAAAAAAAAATAGACTTCACTCCATTAACCTTGTATGAAAGTCACCATGTCAACTTCATTGCTGTCTTCCACAGGACTTCATCAACGTAATGACATACGATTTCCACGGACAATGGGAGCGCCAGGTCGGCCACAATAGCCCTCTCTTCCCTCTCGAGAGTACCACCGGCCACCAGAAGAAACTTACTGTGGTAAGTACCTTTATACTAATGTCTTAAACGTTCTTGTCTATGTAAAATATTCCATCCAGAAATTAGTAAACCTTGTGATATGAAAGAGTTATAAAAAACAGACACTGTTGTAACAAAATGTCTGTTGGTATAGGATTGTAGCAACCTTCTAAAAAAAATATTTTCTCCTACAATATTATATAATTATATTTTTGTCCTTATTATACCGAAAGACCAAAAATACTTTATCGCGGCAATTGAAATATTGTGCTTATCTTTCAGGATTACTCTGCCCGGGAATGGGTTCGCCAGGGTGCTCCTAAAGAGAAGCTTATGATCGGTATGCCGACATACGGCAGATCTTTCACTTTGATCAACGATACGCAGTTCGATATTGGAGCCCCTGCGTCTGGTGGTGGTAAGTTCATTAAATACATTGATATTATGTTATTAGTCCAGTACCAAAGTATGTATAAAATATTTATTTATCACGTGAACTGATGAATTGATTCCTGTGACTAGTAGCAGATAGTCTGGTGACGATGGTAAAAAAGACTAATAGTGTGTGCGTTCTACAGTTTTTCATAAAACCTAAAATGCTGAAAAAATTGTTAAAAGTTCAAGTCTATATCGCTATCACGTGCCCAAAAGACTGGCCGCAATGCCACGTTCGATGGCTATGCTCATTCTTTGGCCAATAAACAAGCAAGCCATCTCACGTTTATTTTACTTGATTTTCTATCATTTTACTCTGTTTTTTTTTAAGATCAGTGCATTTCCACTTTCGCTTCTATATAAATTATATCAACTCTAAATAATTTTCTCTATTCGTCTCAGGTGCCGCTGGACGCTTCACCAACGAGGCTGGTTTCATGTCGTACTATGAAATCTGCGAGTTCCTCCGTGAAGACAACACTACACTTGTTTGGGACAACGAACAGATGGTACCCTTCGCATACAGAGACGACCAGTGGGTCGGATTCGACGATGAGAGATCGCTGAAGACTAAGGTAAGAAAATTGAATTCTTATACTTGAGATTAAGACACTTTTTCTTTGAAACAATAGCTGTTACCACATAACATCAACAATTTCTGTAATTAGTACATGAATTTGACCTATTAAGGTACAAATAGTAAAAATTCACAAAAAAAATAACGCTAACTTAAAATTAATTCTAAAAAAATATCATCAACATGATGAAGAAAAAATACTTAGATTGCAAATCATTTGATTGCCTTGTAGTCTTTATAAACATAGACATTTTAAGGCAATCATTTTTATTTTTTGAAACGTAACTAATCAATTTTATCAACCTTCAATGTTTCAGATGGCCTGGTTGAAGGAAGAAGGTTTCGGAGGTATCATGGTCTGGTCCGTGGACATGGATGACTTCAGAGGATCCTGCGGTACTGGAAAGTACCCACTCATCACTGCTATGAAACAAGAACTTGGAGACTACAAAGTCAGATTGGAATACGATGGACCATATGAATCAGCTAGCCCCAATGGACAATACACTACCAAAAATCGTGAGTATTTTGTATCTGTTTATAAGTTACATGAATAAAAAATCCCTGTTTTCTCTCGCTTGAGTATTTTGGACTTCAACAACAGCAGAAACAGTTAAAATACTGCTAAATTAAGATTTGCCGATAAGACGCATTGATTGAGTAAATATAATAATTTAGAGTTATAATGTATCTACTCATGATAATTTAATTCTAATAATACAATTATATTTTCTAGCCAACGAAGTGATTTGCGAAGAAGAAGACGGTCACATATCCTACCACCCTGACAAAGCTGACTGCACCATGTACTACATGTGCGAAGGAGAAAGAAAACATCACATGCCCTGTCCACAGAACCTGGTCTTCAACTACAATGAAAATGTATGTGATTGGCCAGAGAATGTAGAAGGATGCACTCATCACACTCAAGCCCCGGCCGCTCGACGGTAGATCAGCTTACAATCAAATAGATTTTAGATTCGATTCACGTTTGCTTATAAAAATAACATTTTTTAAATCATTTGTTGACGTATTTAGATAATATTCGGTGTTTTTAGGTCCAGTTGTAGCTATGTAAATCGCAATAATTATAAATACATAGTGTTCAAAATTAGGTTTATCTAGATGATGTATTGATTTCTCAGAGAATTCTTCGTGAACTTTTGCAAACTTCAAAAGGTGTGTAAGATTGTTTTTGTATTTTATATTGAAATTGGATTTAATTTAAGAAGGGTATACGCCATTTTAGTAAGTGCCACTGTAACGGCCGACAAAAATATAATAAGAAATAGTGGTCGAGGACAATAGAAATTCGTTCGTTCGTTCGTTCGTTTCGTATAATATTTATTACAGTAAAAAAGTACACAGTTACAGTTGAAAAACAAATTGAATTTCATTTTCAACAAATTACGTTTAAATAGGTTTGACATTCTTTGTAGAATTCAAACCGAAGTAGAAAATTAAGAATCTTCATAGAATGTCTAACTCAAATATTCTAACTTCATGAAAAATATGGAAGACCACCAATATTTTAGTTACTTATGTATTACATTATTTATTGGCGTTAGTTGGCTTCATGGATAGTGGATGAAAGGAATTGTGTGATAAACAAATGTTAATTTCCTTAACATTATTATTGAAACTTCTTAGCTGTATCTATTGTTAAATTATATTTCTTAGACTAAGTAATTTACTCTCCCAAAGGTACATAATTACGAATCTATGAAGACGAAATTATCCTTCAGATTTGCTCATTCTGATTTTTTCACTTGACCTTTAAAATAATCTTATTTTTTTGATATTATAAATGCGAAAGTGTATTTGATTGTTACGCTTACACGCTAAAACAGCAGAACAGATTCGGTTGAAACTTACTACACAGATAGACTATGACCCAGGTAAGGACATAGGCTACTTTTCATCCTAAATCGCTGATGAAGTCGCGAGCAACAACTAGTAATGTATAAAATATACAATATACTTTTTGATGGTAAAAAGTGTTTTTAATAGTATACACAATCTTAACAAGTTTATTAAAGAATAACCCACCTCTGAATCTGAAGAAAGATCAATGTTTAGTCTTCAATCGAAAATTAACGACACAATTTGAGAAATGTTTAACACAGACCAAAATAATGTATCTTTGGGACCGTATCATCATAATAGTAATTTTAAGTAGCGAACCGAAGCTTTTTGTACTTTAATAATACGAAATACTCAACAACAGCTGTTTCACTGCCTAACACTGCCACCCAGAGTTAATGGGCCTCAAACACTGATAGACTTAAATCAGTGACAAAATTGGGATAGTATGTGAGTTTATAATAATTATTATTGTAGTTAGTTAAGTGATTAAGCTTGTAAATATTGTATTTAGATACAAAAGAGATGTAAGAGTATTATTATACATTTTTTAAAGATTTGTTTGTGTCATTTATTATTTGGTTCATTTTTAGAATATTTTGTACGCAAAAAACTAAGACAGTTTTTATTGGCCCAGTCATCATTATTTTCCTGCATTTATCCTAATTGGACGTAGTTATGCAAAAAGGATCCAATCCACATTCAGTTAATTTTGAGTTATTGACGTTTTAAGTTCAAGAGGTATTTTTTCATTACTTAAAAAAAAAATTGTCTGTGGAATATTAACACGTTTTTTATTAGTAATGGTATATTAACATATTCTAGTACAAATACTAGTTAAGAACCAGAAAGTTTAAATAGTTTATACTGAAAAAAAAAAAAATAAGAAGCGCCATACCATTGGTTTTAAAAATTAAAGTACACGAAAAAAAAAAGCTATTTTTAGCTAGGTCATTTTTACTGACTCTTAGTATGTATAGTTTGGATCAGTTTGGCGCACTTAACTCATTTTTGACCAAGTTGTGGATTGGATCCTTTTTGCATAACTACGTCCAATTTATTTGTGGTCGATGCAGCATGTCTTTTTTTTCTATGCTTCTCTATTAGCCGTCATCTCGGTAGTCATGCCCTTTCTAGCTATATCATCATTCGCACAAGCCATCCATCTTTACCTTTCAGTTTCTTTGGTCTCTCTTTACTTTTATAGCCATCGACATTCACACTCAGAACTTTCCTCACGTCATTTTCCTCATTTATCCGTTTCACATGTCCATACCGTGATCACCGAGTTCCACACAACTTTTCAGTTACCAGTGCTACTTTCAGACTTCTTCTTATATACCTACTCATTTCTTATTCTATCATTTCCGCACTGGCCCATGAATCATAATTATGCCTTAGTCCTGCAGTGGTCGTCTATCGGCTGAAATGATGATAACAGACATAACATAACATCACGCCTTGTTTCCCCGAAGGGTTGGGCAGAGGTGTACCTATGGTACACCCACATTTCGCCAGTTATGTTTAAGTCCCATGTCGGGGCGAGGAGGCGAGCCTATTGCCATCAACCAGGCGCAAATCCAGACTCCAGGCTGCTACTGAGAAATTCCAGATGGAGAAACCCAATAACACTTTGCCCGACCTGGGAATTGAACCCAGGACCTCATGCTCAGCAGTAGCGCTTGCTACCACTAGACCAACGAGGCAGTGAAATGTTGATATTGTTCATAATTACGAAAACGAGAAGCATTGGTATAATGTAACATGACATAACATCATGCCTGTAATCCTTGCAGATAAAGGCAGAGGTGTACTTGCTCATGTTCAGCTGTAGCGCTTCCAATCACTATACCAAAGAGGCAGGACCATTGTATCTAAGAAGAACACAAGCATTGGTTACCTAAGTAACACAAAGCTAAAAACTATCCATGACAAAACTAGTTTTAGAACATTAAATTATCTTAATGTAGGAGTGACTTACGTCTACCTTCTCCGCAAAAGTCCTACTTTTAAATACTAAAATGTTACGTGGCAGTAAAGTAATTCTACCCAACATTTTCTAGCTTCAAACCAAAATTAGCCAAAAAAATAAAACTACTGAAACACAGAATTCCAACAACGTACTCGCGTGCAATTTCACAAGGGAGTACATAATCCAATATTACATGCGAAGTGCGGGCTAGTTGAAATTCAGACGGAGTGCGAAGCCAGTACAGCGTTAGGTTTCCAATGCAGATGTGAGCTGTAAACAGCCTGTATCTGATGCTGCACTGTTACAAGAAAAATTGGTATTTTTATACGGATTTATGCCTTATTTTTTAGAGTTCCGTACCTCGAACGGAACCCTTATAGGATCACTTTGTTGTCCGTCCGTCCATCTGTCAAGACCCTTTTTCTCAAGAACACGTGAAGGTATCAAGCTGAAATTTATATCAAATACTCAAGTCTACTGTCCCTTGAAGTTGTGAAAAAATCAAACTTCTAAGCTAACGCAGTCAAAAGATATAGCCATTTATGCCGCAAATTTCCGCAAATTTTCGAAACTCGCAAGGGAATCAAAACCTAAAGGGTGCTTCCAGTAGATCTACAATTTTGAAATTGGTACGAAGCAACGTCTTATAGCACAGATAAAGGAAAAATTGCGAAAACCGTAAATTTTTTGTCACATCATATAATATTTTTTTTTAATAAAAGCTAACGGCTGCGGTACGGACCCTCTGTGCGCGAGTCCGACTCGCACTTGGCCGGTTTTTGGGAATTATATCTCTCAGGTCAACCTATAAGGTTGTCTGCAGCTTAACTGGACTTTCCTGTGGCTACCTTAATAAATGAAGACCTCCAGCCATGGCTTTAAAACTAGAGTTACCACTCGCTACCCCGAGTCCCAGCGCTGCTAGTTGGACCACGGACCTCGTTTTAGGGCATCGCTGGTACAGGGCAGCAAGGGACGGGCTGGATCGGAATGAGGATTTATGGATTTAAAAGACAGTGGAATATATTAAACTATGAAGGAATAAAAAGCCAGTTCAGATCTCAAATCCCACTACTAAAAATCGCGCTCTAAATAGTATGAAATATGAAAATATTCTCTTCTGAAATTGTTTTGTACCAACTATTGAATATTTATTCGTCGTTTACTAAATAAAACAACTTACACATAATGTATTTTAAAAGCATCCCTTTTCTGAATTTAAAAAGGCAGTTCTTTTCGGTCACTTAGTATCAGCAAAAATATATTCCCACTTAAAACTGTAGCTCTTTTCCAGGTAACTAATTAATACTGATAATTAAAAAGCAGATGAATCAGATATTAATTTCGATTCAACATAAATTCAGTGTTCACGTCAATTAATTTAAGTGCATCTGTTTTCCGAATCAAAATGATTGGGAGAACCGGCTGAATTTCAACATGACTTTTGCAAACAGTATTTAATTTTTAATTGTAATTTCCACAATTTTTGTTCTTTTGTAGTAATCTGTCGATACATTTTATGTAAATTAATTATGATACGAGCTTGACTCTTACCGAATGGACTGGCCAGCACTAGCAAAAGACAGAATTCTGTGGAAAAGGGAGAGGAAGGCCTTTGCTCTGCAGTGGCACAATATAATTGTGATACAAATTGACTACCAAGTTATGCATTGCGACAACGAAAAACAAACAAACACAAAACACACACAAACAAACAAAACACACAAAACAAAACAACACAAAGCAACAAATGAAAAACAAACATAAACAAATGAAATGGCTATAATAGAGACAGTACCTATGAGTGTATTAAAAAAGTGAAAGTGTAAAATATGTTATTACGTATTTTCCACAAATCCGTATGAAAATTCGTACTTCATCATAACTCACTGAAGTTGAACATTTACTTAAAAATCGTGACAGTCAAAAGATTGCTATCTAAACCAACTGGAGAGGTGCTCTGAATCATCAGATAACTTTGGCAAAAGTGGCTACCGATAGAGAAGTGCTTTGGTGAAACTTTTATTGGAAACTTCGCACCATTCGCAAAGAGAATGAACTTTCAAAATAGATTTAGTACCTAGTTTACGTTACACGGGCTGAAGTTTTATTTGTTAGAATTGAACTGGAATGTGAAACTGCACTTTGATGTTTGTAAAAGAACACAAAGGTATTCGAGGCCACCGTCGTCATTATTATCATCTCAACTGAAAGACGTCCATTGCTGTTGCAAGCAGTGGATGTTGAAAATGACCGTTTTTTTCTGCTCGCATCCAACAGACTCCTGCGACGTTTGTAATTAAGGTAAGTGTGTGGCCACTACTTAATCTGTCGGCCCACAAAAGCGTAGGTACTCGAAATACGTGGTCAAAATTATTTTGTGAATTCTATCATTTTTATATTTATGTACAAACAATCAAAGTCATTTTTCATTTAAAGGTTTATTTTTATAAGAGAAAATAAGCTTCTAATAAAATAATCAATATATATTTATAGTCTTACTCATGTGACTCAGCGTTTTCGTCTTCTTCGGTGTTTCTCCATTTGATAATTCTCCGCATCAGGGAGCAGAGGACTTAAAGTATGGTTGTAAATGGTTAAAAATTAAACAGAATGTATTGCAAAACGTATAAAATACCAAATTAAATGATGTTATGTTTTACTATCTGTACTTGGACAAAAGAGGGTATTGTGTATTTAGTGGTTACATTAAGTTATACCATAATTTGGATATTGGACTTTTGGTCAGCTTTTTGGCGTCAATACTCGCGTACGTACGCCCATCAGTTTACCGTGTAAGATATCAAGACGTTGGGTCAAATCTTTGAGCTATATTAAAGCTTATATCGTATTATGTGCAATCCAAAGCTCCAATTATTCTTTGAACGGGATTCTGTTGCAGACACAAGGTAGGTACGCAAGTTATACTAATGCGTGAAATTGTTCGTAAGTGTTCCATCAAAACTGTTCTAAGAGAAACAAAACAGTTTTGTTTTTGCTCGTCAATGTTTCTTTCTGCTTTGCGCAGCAGTTATCAGCTAAGAACTGGCAGTTTCTAGATTTTCAATAATTTCTACTCAGCCTTGACTCATATACCCAGAAAAAGAAACAAGAAGAAATCTACCAAATGAACTTAACTGCTAAGTACATCCATTTATGTTAGTGTAACTCGTTAAAATGTAGGGAAGAGCAAATTTTCTATTCCCTTGGAACAGTTGATTTTCTTTTCGCGATATCAGGGTTGGTCCCTTTATAGAAGTAAAGTGAAGTTTTTGTGCTTTAATGAATGCGGAAAGTTTTTGTGCTTACCGGGCGGCGAGCAATGGGTAGCTCGCCGCCCGGTAAGGACCAGGCTCGGGTCGACGGCGCGTAGTGTTCCACGCGCGCCTCAAAGAGATGTCAGCAGCACTGAAGGGGTCTTCTAGGACCGATACCTGCCAGGGTCACGAAGTTCGTTCGAAAGAGTTACCGTGGCCCTGGCATATGGGCAACTGAAGGAACACGGGTGGGTTTTAGTCAGTAAAAGTCTGACACGCCCTTACGCTTCACCGTAGAGCGGGAGACGCTTTGCCCAGCCTGGTAATCGAACCCAAGACCTCGTTTTCAGCAGTAGCGCTTGCGACCACACGAACAATGAGACTGTCCCGTGTAGTAGTTCATAAGTATAATGATCTTTTTTTAGGTTAAGAGTGTTAGTTTATACGAGCAACCTACGAGTATATAATTAGGTATAAATAAACCAAACGTCTTACTGAAAATCCAATCAACCAAATTAAGCATTTCGGTGCCGTTCAAAGCCGTTAAAACTACTAGTTCTAGCTACCAGCTTGTGCCCGATATTGTTTCGTGGATAGACTCCGAGATTGCTTTGGCTTATCGACTCGCTTTGAGCTTATTCATGAAGACGACGGAGGCAGACAGTGTAAAGGAATAAAGCACAATTTTAGTAGAATACAGATATCCGAACTTTATTTTCGGAAAAACCAACGCGCGTTGATTGGATCTCATATTATAAAGCTTTTACAACCATAGTAATCATAAATTGGGAATGAGGTGATTCGCCAGATAACTAAAGTTATCATAGCTCACTGATTAACCAGTCAATTACTGTAATTACAGACACAATTAAAAAACCATTGTGTCGATACCAAATGTGGTATCTCAGGGACTTAGAGATTAAGCAAGCTGAAGTGGCAATAGGCGACCCATATTAACCGTAGAACCAATGGGTATTGGAGTAGACGTGTTCTTGAGTGGAGACTGTGAATCGGTAAACATAAGGTAGACGCCCTCAGGCTAGCTGGAGCGACGACTTTTGCAGGGTAGTAGCTAGGTGAGAGTTGTCGAGAATCGAGCTGAATGACGCGCAATTGGAGACCCCTATGTGCAGCAGTCTGCTTAGTGTAAATTATTTTATCACTACTGCTCTCAAAACGGTGAAGAAAAATATTGTGAAGAAACCGATATGTCCTAGAACTAAAAATTCGAAAATATGGCATCTACCTACCCGCACTGTGCCCGGGTGGTGAATTATGGCCCACTCCCTCTCACCAAGAGAGGCCTGTGTCCCAGCTATTGGAATATTATAGGCTGATTGATGCCCAGCAGTGGACTGTAGTAGGCTGATGATGAACCAGGGTAGTCATTGCCTGTATGAAATGTGCAAACAACTTTTCAAAAGTATTGATCAACAGATGATAGAGAGGAAACTTCATACAAATGCGCAATGATTCTTTGCAGCACAAACGTAAGAAGCTTAGCTTCTTTGGGAGGTTAATCTGTGACGTTCGTGCTAATTTAGAATCACGAAGATTAAAGAAGCCTAAACCTTGTCTGGTTTATTTTTATGTTGGGTGAAAGCTATAAAATCTTAATTAAAATAACGGCTAAAGAGCATTAAACTAAACGATAATGAACAGTATGTTCCATCTATGGTTTGGAGCAATTAAGAAACTAATTTTAAGTGAAATTGCCAATCAGTGATAATTATCGCGAAGTCAGTAATTAAGATATTGCCAGGCTTAAGTATAAAGGCTTCTTCAGACGGGCGCGACAAGGCATGTGTAGAGCAATTTCGATGAAATTTTCATAGAAATTGAACTACGAAAATCGCGCCGCGCTGTCGCGTCGCGTCTGTTTTTGGGAGCATTTAAATAAAAATAAGACATGCTATTTTCAAGAATTTTCTCGTACATATAGAAAATTAAAATGTAAAGGTAAGTATTTAATAAATAAAAACCTTTTAATACAGACTTAAAAATCTAAAAGGCTCAAAAGGCTCTTCCAGTCATTGCCCTGTACTGTTTGTTAGACTCACATAAAATTCTAATAATATAATGTTTGGACTTTAAAAGAGACTCCTCTGAGTTTGTTTCAGCGTTTCTTCTCAGGGAACAGTCAGCTAGGAATTACCAGCGCCACTAGTTTAAAAAAAATAGACCAAACAAATGTTGACGTGTAATAGTACATTACGATATTAGTGCGTTATGATGGTTATAACATGCGAGGCGGAATTTCAGCCCGAGCCGAAGGCGAGGGCGTAATTGAGCCGAGCATGTTATAACCAATACGCACCTATATCGTACGACTTTTTTTAACGAATTTGCGAGGAAACAGAAAAAAATACGCCAAAACTACATTTTCCGAAAATGACTTGGCATTTTTCATGTTTTTCCACTTCAAGAAATTTTCATACGTGGTTATGTATAGCTGTACTTGGATATTGACGGCAGCAAGCTGTCGCATGCGGTTCGCGCTTCTGTTAGTATATCCGTTGGAGTTGAAGTAATATATTGCTCATCTTCATTATTGAAAGTTTTAAGATAGAAAGTTGTTTAGATATTCACAATACAAGTACAAAAAAAGAAAATTTGAGAAAAATGGTGCGAGGATTATTTTCTTCCGTGGCTGCGTGAAAATGTTGGCAAAGACGCTAGAGCATGCAGCCAAGTTTTTAAATTACCGAATAAACTGTTTTTTATTTTATTTTAAATAAACTTAATCTGTGAATGCTTTCCCGCCATTTTAACAGTGCGCTAGCGCTGCCTACTGACTGGCGCCGCGCGGCGATTAGTTTGAAATTTGAATAGCAATAGCGCGCTGCTCACTAGCTGGAGTCGTGTGGCGGCGATCAGTTCCATATTTGAAATGGAAAATAATACTGTTATGGAATTTGTATGGACTAAATGATAAATGACTTTATTTTTGCAAGTAGGTTTGTACAAACACTTTTACAAGTCAATCATATTTTTTTAAACTAGATGAGGTCGGCGTTTCCTATCTGACTACTCTGAGAAGAAAAGCTGAAACAAACTCAGAGGTCACAGTCTCTTTTAAAGTCCAGACATAATTTGGTTAGATCATGTGAAGACCATGTGGATTGGTGTCTGAAGTGGTATTTTAAGGAAAGAACCACACAGATTGAGTGGACCTGTCTAATCAGTGCACGCATTTGTCAGTAATCATGCAGCTCAACTCAGAACTTAAGGAGGTCAATGATTCGACGAACAATACCAAAAAAGGGACATTTATGAGGTCGCATAAATTACTCAAACTGCCAGACTGTGATAAAAAATAAATGAGAAGAAAATAAACCTAGAAAAAAAAATTTACACCCACTTAATCTTCACATTTACAATAATTAAAACAATATAATACTTTAAAAGTAAATATTAATGTCATTGTATAAGTAAAATTCATCAATGTCAATGTGTATATAAAATCAGGAGATAGTCGCTGTCTGATAATTTGAGGATCATGTACATGGAGGTGTCTGAAATGGTCTTCTGAGGAAAGAACCATACAGATTGAGTGGACCTGTCCAGTCAATGCACGCATTTGTCAGTAATCTTTCAGCTCAACTCAGAACATAAGGAGCACAACGATTCCACGAACAATACCAAAGAAAGGACATTTTGGTAGGCCGCATTAAGTACTCAAACTGCCAGATTATCATTAAAATGAAATGAGTAAATATAAAAAAAAAACAAACATCTACAAAGTCCTCACATTCAAAATTATTAAAATAATAATAATAGTATACTCCTCAGAGTATATATTCATGTCATCGTTAAGCAATAATCAAAATGTCAAAGTATATATTCCCAATAAATAATTAATAAAAAAAGGAAAGTAATTAATAATAAAAATATAATTCAGTACAATAATATTTAAAAAATAAAAATTGGAGCAGCTTAATCCCAAGCTTTTTTGTCCTCAATATAATCTTTAACAGTGTAAAATGCTTTCTGGCACAACTTACGTTTAATGAATGATTTAAATTTATTGAGACTTAGATCTTGAACATGGCTTGGAAGTTTATTATAAAAGCGTATACGTTGACATCTGAATGAGGCACCTATTTTCTTGAGCCTTGTTGAAGGTACAACAAATTTGTGTTTGTTCCCAGTATTTATACTATGGATATCACTGAATTTTTTAAACAATTTAATATTCTTATGGGCATATAAAAGATTTGCAAAAATATACTGTGAAGGCACAGTCATTACATTAATTTCTTTAACTTTCTCTCTGAGTGTGTGTCTCGGGCTTAATTTATAAATTGATCGAATAGCCCTTTTTTGCAAGATAAAGATAGTCTGAATGTCGGCGGCATTTCCCCACAACAGAATACCGTACGACATTACACTATGAAAATAGGCAAAGTACACTAAACGGGCTGTCTCTATGTCAGTTAAATTCCGAATTTTTCTAACAGCATATGCAGCGGAGCTTAGCTTTTTGACAATTTATCAATATGTGGGCCCCACTGAAGCTTGGCATCCAAAGTTAAGCCCAAGAATACAGTGCTATCTTCAGGATTCAATTCTTCGCCCTTTATCGACACATTCGTTTTCACTTGCCTAACGTGAGGTAGCGTAAACTTAATACATTTGGTTTGTTTTTTTCATTAAGAAGCAAATGATTAACATTGAACCAGTGAACTACTTTTAAGATCGCGCTATTAACATCGTCAGTAACCAGCTGCTGACGTTTAAGTTTAAACAAAAGTGAGGTGTCATCCGCAAACAAAACTATATTATGCTTATCTTTAATGAGGTAAGGCAAGTCATTAATATAAATAAGAAACAAAAAAGGACCAAGAATTGAGCCCTGTGGGACGCCCATTGTTACGATAGATCCGGGAGACCTTTTTCCATTGACATCGACACTCTGAATTCTATTACTCAAATATGAAGTAAGAAGATCCAGAGCGCTGTTCCGGATCCCGTAGTGGCGGAGTTTCCTGATTAAAGTTTCATGAAGCACGCAATCGAATGCTTTAGATATATCACAAAAGATGCCCAAAGCATCGCATTTATCTTCCCATGCATTATAAATATGCCCTAGGAGTTCAACACCGACTATAACTTAACTATTTGCTTTGGTACCACACGCGTTTTTTATGACCCGCTTTACATATTTAAAACCGGTGGAATTACATCAGCTTTACGAGCAAGGGTGTTTAAAAAGTATCTTATAAGATCTACTTACAGAAATAAACATTTCATTCCATTGCATTTCATAAAATGTTAGTAGGTACGGTAAAACTTATGAAACTGGTGTTCGTACTTAGTTAAAAAAATAAAAAAATAAACATTATTTTAAAGAACCTACTTCCTTATTAACCCAGTGGGTCCACCACTGGGTTAATAAGGAAGTAGGTTCGTTACGTGTGTCCAGCCTATCCGTAAGAACAGCCAGGATGCTGTTGGTGCTGGCGCCCAACCTTCCGAGCGGCGCTTCACTTGCGGAGCACTAGTTGTTTCGGACCGTTCGATTAGTTACTCTATGCGACTTCGGAACGCGCTCGAACGGAATGACATCTGACTTGACAGTTTGACTTTGACACTTGACACCTCTTGATTTGGCTTGAAAAATGGGTCCGTCGCCGTGTTGAATTCCGCGACGCGTTTGTTGAAATTAATCCTTTTAAATCGATCCGTTTGTGACAATTAGTCGTGATCCAATTGCTTTGATTGTTAAACAACCCCATTTGACGTAATAATACGGGTTACATTTGTTAAAACTGAAGTTCTTGAAAGGGATGGTCGGTCCAATTGCGCACGCGACCCCTTTGTAAAGTAATCCCTGAGAATCGGTCGTTTTGTGGACAATCTGGCATGACCCAATTGTATTGATTGTAAATAACCCCAATTTGAAGACATAACACGGGTTTAGTTTAGTTTCTTGACATTGAAGAACTTTGAAGGTTAAGTGGAAGTGACGCTATTGGGAATGAGTGATTTGAAGACCGCATGCTGTGATTGCCTCCAGCCTTCTTGCAGCAGATTGTAACCTGGAGAATACTCATAACGTCACAACACGATACATATACACTCACTTACATACATAACTCCAGGTAACCCCAAGGAGCTGGTGTTCGTCTACCCACAGGTAAGTTCTTTTGTTGTGTTGTAGGTGAGTTACTTGAATTGTACTTGTATTGTCTGCTCCGCGTACGGCGGACTAGTTTCGCTAGCCACTCTTGTCTCTAGAGCCCCACGGTTATCACACTTCCACTGAAAGAAAGAAAGAAAAGAAAGAAAGAAAAAGTATTTATTGGGACACGCACAGAAACAATACAAAAACCATACTTAACAAACAATGAATCAGTTCTAAACAAAAGAAACAATTAAAAAACAAAATTTAAAAGAAAAACAAAAAAAAACAGAAAGTCCTGTGCGAGGCCAAAAGGCCCCTATCTCAGCATGATGCTGCGACATTTAAAAATAAGTGTCGCAGCGCTGGTATTCTGATAGGGCCTAGTGTGTTGTGATGTCACGGACAAATACAGTAATAAATAAATTTTAATAGGATAACGTATAGTGTATAAAGTAAAATAAAAAATATGTCATCGATAATGTATTCAGCGTGCCAGTACCCGACGTAGCATCAAGTTACTTGTCTATACCCTAGCGTGTCAACATATGTGACACTCTATGGCATCGTTATGACAAGTAAAGAGACGCGGGCGCCGTACTGCGCTATTGAAATCGTATTGTGAGGTCTAGTCTGGCAGCGAACACTAGTATTGTACATGAAGTGACTGCCTATCTTTTTTTTTGGATGAGAATTCATCACATGACTTCACCCGCTCTGGGTGGAGCGGGAAGGCGTGTCAGACTTTTACTGACTAAAACCCACCCGTGTTCCTTCAGTTACCCATATGCCAGGGCCACGGTACCTCGTTTGTTCAATCTCGCACCCCTGGCAGGTGACTGCCTATCTCAGCTCCACAACCCAGTTACTGGGTAACACGATACCCCTTGGTAGTACTCGTAATGACTGTTAAAGATATACGAATGACATGTTCTTTGTGAGGCACGGAGGGGTTTCAATGAAACCACCCACGAACCGACTGTGCCAAGAGTAGATGAAACTTCGATCAACCCGTGTGGCTCTATTTAGCCATGAGCCCCTTAATAACCATAAACAGCACTATAATAATGAGCCAATAATATTACATCATAGCCCATTCTACAGCTAAATATCGATATACCAAATCCTTCCCATTAAAATCTTCAAGATACATAGAGTTTTTAAATTACATTCATACGAAGAAAACCGTACGATAGCCCATTTTCAAATCCCATATCTATACTTAATATACTTTATTACTTTATATAATATTATAAAGCTGAAGAGTTTGTTTGTTTGTTTGTTTGTTTGTTTGATTGAACGCGCTAATCTCAGGAACTACTGGTCCGAACTGAAAAATTCTTTTTGTGTTAGGTAGCCTATTTATCGAGGGAGGCTATAGGCTATATAACATTGCGCTACAACTAAGAAGAGCGGAGCAGTAATGAAAAATGTTGCAAAAACGGGGAAAATTTATTCCTTTTGAGAGTTTCCGTTGCGTGCGCTGCATAAACGATTAAAGTAACGCAAAAATCATGTATGACGGAATTGTTCCTTTTAAAAAGTTCTAAAAAAAAGTCCGGGAGAGCATATGTCTATCTTTTAAGGTTGACTCACTATAACTCAAAAGGAGCGAGCAGCAACGAAAAATGGACGAAAACTAGCAGGCAAATCGATGCGACGGGAAAGGTCAGGGAAGCAAAAATTTGACGCGGACGAAGTCGCGGGCAGAAGCTAGTATCCATATAAAATTTACATAGGTACAGTACGGGAAATAAATTGTTTATCAATTTGACATCTTTCAACAATTTGTTGTGATATAGCCATTTCACACAAATATCAAAAATAGACTGTTTTTTTTTTTGGCAATATACGGACAATTTTTGTTCGTAGTCAGTTTGCTTAGCAATTAATTTCGCTATATTTACATCCATAATCTTGTATGTAATCTAGGAACATGGCAAATCAGAAACTCATCTTCCATTGCATTTTCAATGAAATCGACTGCCACTAAAAATTGAACCATAGAACTTAAAACTCAAGGTACATTTTCGATTGGGTTATCTGACGAAAATATAAAGGATGCACAGCTGAAGCAAGAATTCTATTACTAGAAATAATATGATTGTAAACAGAATTATGGATATCATTAAATGTAAATTCTAGTATTGTATGGATAGTGCTGAATTGTATCATATTTTATAGGTTATGTTTATGATAGTAATTTTATAGAGCGATACGATTTACGAGTCTTATTCGAATTATGTATGAGTTGAGGAAGAAGTTGTCTTATACTTTATAGCAGTACACATTTTGTTTTCAATTATAAGTTGCCTCTTAATTTTAGGTTTGATGTCTACTGAGATTAATAATTTAACATTTTAATTTTATTTAAAATTAATCATTTAATTTAACCTAAAGCCACAAATGTAGACAGTCAGTTTATGCCTAAATGTCATAACTAGTTTTACAGTCATGGCCACAACGGGCATGATTTGACACACCAAAAAACACACACACTCTCACACATAACACACACACAAATTACAAATGGCACATTTTGACAACCGCAAAAAACTTGAACTCTTGGTCTGAATTGATAGTCAGAGAGAGTGGGCATTGCTCATAAATGGCAGTAGGTGCTTCATCATCATCACCATTATCATTTCAGCCGAAAGACCTCCACTGCTGGACATCCAATTTATGGCGGTTTGTCACAATCGCCACGCTTGGCAAGCCGGTTGGCGATCGCAGTATGGTGGTAAAATGCATAAAGGCCGCTGCTGCCCATTCTCTAGTAAGTCCCTTAGTCGCCTCTTACGACAGCCACGGAAACAAATAGGATGGTGCTATTTTGTACATCCAGAACCAGAGTAGGTGCTTAAGATTAAAATAAATCATCTATCTAAAACGATGTTTTATTGAACTTTAAAGTACGCAATAAAACTTACGTAAACTTCATGACTTTAATATTTTCTTTAAAGCTTGAGATCTTTTTTAATTGTAAAAATGTAATCTTATTTAATTGAAGAGTTCCTATGGCTCCCCACCTTCGATCTCTATCATCAGACCAGACGTAGCATACAGCCACAGATATGCTGAATTTCAGGTCAATCTCAGTTGTCTGAGATTGACAACAGACTCACTCGTGTGTTTCACTTGTGTGCTTGAAAAATGAATAACAAACAGAGTAACCGGGAAAACTTACGAAGCAAGCTGATAAAACGCTTATAGCAAAAACAGACTACGAATTTTAATAACATAGAGTCTATGCTATTGCAATTCGTGGATTAAGAACTAGAGTAGCGTAAGGCCAAAAATTAAAAAAAAATTTTTTTTTTTTTTCACCATTTTCTTTTTTAATTCCCGTATTTTTATGTGCCAAAAAATTGGAGCGATGTAGTATTTGCTTAGTAGAAAAATAACGTATAAAAAAAAATTGGTTTCCTGCCAAATCAATCTTGTCATAATTTTGTCAAAAAGTTACGAGCACAACGATCGAAACTCGATTTACAGAGCGAATAGGACACCGAATATTAAACGTGGCATGTTTTTAAGAAACCATGAGTATGCGTTTTATGTCAAACAGAACATCCCTTGGTTATTAAGACTAAGATTAAAAATTTATGGAAAACTAGCTGACCCGGCAAACGTTGTTTTGCCATATAAATAATTTCCTAGGCGGGGATAACTAATTAAATGACGATTGATCAGTTTTCGACCGGAGAGGAAAAATTATTAAATTACTAAAATGGCTATTAAAAAACAAGGGTTGATTGTAGAAGGGTGAAAATTGAGAATTGTATGTATTTTTGTATGTTGTATCATAAAAAAATTGAAATTAAAAATTTTGTCTAAAAAATAAAAAATAAAATTTAGGGGTGGACTACTCCTAATATTTAGGGGGATGAAAAATAAATGTTGGCCGATTCTCATAGATACCAGATAAGCACAAAAAATTTCATCAAAATCGGTCAAGCCGTTTCGGAGGAGTATGGCAACGAAAACTGTGACACGAGAATTTTATATATTAGATTGTTAAAACGCTCTTCCTCTATTCTACTTAGAAATTTAAAATGTTGCTGTGCCCGACAGGGTCCATAATTGTGTATATTTATATGAAAACATACCACCTGTATACACTGTAGAATACAATAAATATTTGAGATTGGAGATTTGACTCTCATCACTTATCTCATCATCATATTCTCATTGCTTAAGATACATACATATAACAGACCATAGTGTTTCTAAGGTGTCGCGAGATAGTCTGTATGCAGAGAGTAGTTAATAAAAGGCCATTGTGTTTCTTAGGTGTTGCGAAATGGACTACTTGCAAAGAGCGATTCTTATGTTACAGCTCGAAAGATAGCCAATAAATTCTTTATCAACAGTTTGTACCAGAATTAACGGAAGTCCTGAAAGTCGTTTGTTCATAATTGAGTGCTGAAATCGATTTCAGTAACTTTTAGTATGGGTATTTCTTCAAAAATTATGTATTTCGCCATAATAACCGCTGATTGAGCCAAATAAATTAAATCCTATTTCAAGACTGTAAGACTCAATATTAATTGCAATTCAAGTTATCCTAGGCTCAACACGATTTTCTAAATAAAAATAGTTACCTTTATAAACAAAAACTTTTCGTAATTGTTTTATCGTTTTAACTCAATACTCTAATTGGGATGTATGTTGTCTTGCGTTAGTTATGTTACTTAATTTTTACATATTGTACAAGGTAAGTATGTCAACTCATAACATTAAAAAAGTAAACTTTTCCATTAATTCCTTCCATTGCCATCGCGAATCTTCCTTCGTCGGGAAGCGCTAGCCACTAAGATGGAGAGTAAAAACCAAGCAAACATTCCATAAATAATGACTAGCCGGATAGCTCTGAATCCATCAGTATTAAGTAAACTTGTTTTACTTTACTGAGGGTATTGCAGACGAAAGACTTTCCTGCCAGGGTCGCAAGATTTGTTCGTAAGAGGTACCGTGGCCCTGGCATATACGTAACTGAAGGAACACGGGTGGGTTTTAGTCAGTAAAAGTCTGACACACCCTCCCGCTCCACACAGAGAGGGAGGCACCATTTGATGATTTTCCATCCACAATCCACAAATATATGACTTTATTAGTCCTTATTACAATTATACTGCTGAAAAAAAAACATTTTTATTTAAACTCTACATTATATAAATATTTCGTGTTATTTTGCCATCGAAGAATTCAATTGCTTTTAAACATTAGTAAGTATTGGTGTGTAATTCCAGTATAATTCTGGATTGTTGCAGGTTCGCACTTTTTTGTTAACTGGTCTGCGGGTGACACTTCTATAGATATAAAACCCACCCGTGTTCCTTCAGTTACCCATATGCCAGGGCCACGGTACCTCTTTCGAACTGATCTCGCGACCCTGGTTACTTAGGTTCTCCTACGGATTGCTTCATTTCTGATTCGATCGCATTGGAAAACTCCAATGCGATCGCTCTTTAGATAACTTCAGCCTTAATAAAGACCATTGTGCCATAAGTCATCACTGCCAACAAGAACTGGTCAAAGACTGTCATCTTGAGACACTGCGGTATGTGGGATGTGAAGATATTGCGTAGTTTCCCGAACGCTGACCAGCCGAGCCTTTTGTATTACTCACACATAATGCAATAGGACGATCAGAGTCCTTTTTACACGCTTTATATTAGCTTCACTTGTATGTTTGTTTGTTTGTTTGTTTGTAACCGACTCCTTATAGCGCGATTTTGACCCACTTTAAACAACCAGATTTCATTCAAACTTTGCACACCTGTCAAGGACCAATGACAATGCAATAATTTCATAAATTTGTGCCATTATCCTTGCCAGGGTTACCAGGACAGCAAAAAAACTGTCTTCTAAAACTATGCTGACATACGTCACAAACTACGCTGACATACGTTTCAAAATTCGAAAAAATTGTAAATAAGTAATAGGTAAAAAAAAAAACTAAAAAACACGCTTCCATAGAAAATCAAACTAAAAAGTAGAAAATAATGGAAAAAAACTTGTGGGGTGCTTGATATCAATTAAAAATACCTCAAAATTACCCCACGCTTTTTTTCCCATTATTTCTACTTTTTAGTTTGGTTTTCTATGGAAGCGTGTTTTTTAGTTTTTTTTAGACTATTATTAATATATCTTATATTAATATATTATATTAATATCTTAGGACAACCAACACACTGTAACCTGATCCCAAACTAGGCAGAGCCTGTACTATGGTAACCAGACAACTGACAAATATACTTAAATAATTCTAAATACATACATATTATAGATAAATTACACCCAGACACAGAACAAATGATTGTCATCATGCTCATCACACAAACATTTGTCCTGGGTGAGAATCGAAGCCACGACCTCAGACTTAGCAGTCAGGGTCACTAACCACTAGACTAACAGGCCAGACAAATTATTAATCAGGCCAGGCCAGTATTATTTTTTGTCTTAATCCCAAAGTCGTCGCCGTCAGAGTTGTTGCGTAGCAATATTGTCGCTCGTCTACACCCGACCTAAGCCCGGACGATAAACATAGTTCTTCATTGCACTCCCTGTGTGAAATAAACAGCAATTTGTTAAGCTTGACTTCTGCTTGGCTCAAGAAATGAAATGGAGCATATTCTTTAGTATTTTGACTAAAGGATTTCAGTTGCAATCATCCTTACGTTTCCAAAGTATTTAAAGCCAGCAAACAAATCACATTTTCAATTAGAATCTTAACCATTATAAAGTGTATTGATAACTAGCTTCTGCCCGCGACTTCGTCCGCGTCAAATTTTTGCTCCCCTGACCCTTCCCGTCGCATCGATTTGTCTGCTAGTGTTGCTGCTCGCTCCTTTTGAGTTATAGTGATTCAACCTTAAAAGATAGACATATGCTCTCGCGGACTTTTTTTTAGAACTTTTTAAAAGAAACAATTCCGTCATACATGTTTTTTGTGTTACTTTAACCGTTTACGCAGCGCACGCAACGGAAACTCTCAAAAGGAATAAATTTTCCCCGTTTTTGAAACATTTTTCATTACTGCTCTGCTCCTCTTAGTTGTAGCGTAATGTTATATAGCCTATAGCCTCCCTCGATAAATAGGCTACCCAACAGAAAAAGAATTTTTCAATTCGGACCAGTAGTTCCTGAGATCAGCGCGTTCAATCAAACAAACAAACAAACAAACAAACAAACAAACTCTTCAGCTTTATAATATTAGTATAGATTCTTTGCTTCATATTAATGTTCGAAAAAAAAAGCTGCTCAATTTGGTAAATAATACAATGAATGCTAAACTGTCAAAATTAAAGTCATTCCTACTAAAAGTTTAGCTCTGCAGCATACGCTGTTAGAAAAATTCGTGATTTAACTGATTTAGAGACAGCCCGTTTAGTTTACTTTAGTTATTTTCATAGCGTGATGTCGTACGGTATTCTGCTGTGGGGAAATGCCGCCATAATCAGACAATTTATGTTTTACAAAAAAAGGTACCGTTACATTTATCATGCAATTACCTCTCAGGTCGAAGAGGACAAAATTGAGTTAGCATTATTTTTATTTATTTGTCGCAAATTGTACTGCCTCATTGATCTAGCAAGCGCTACTGCTGAGCATGAGGTCCTGGATTCGATTCCCAGGCCGGTTCTAAGTTTTACTTAGTTTTTCCATCTGGAATTTCTCAGTACCGATCTGGAGTCTGGATTTGTGCCCGGTTGATGGCAATAGGCTCGCCCCCTATTACATGGGACTAAAACATAACAAGCGAAATATGCGTGTACTAAAGGTTCTGTTTAACCTTTCGGGGATACACGGCGTGATGTTATCTCACGTTTTATAGATGTAAAAACTGTCCACCATTTATGAAGTCATTTTTAATTTTCCGTACTGTAATCTGAACCTGCAACGCATAGTGCAGGAACCAATCGCTCAATCGCTGCGTCAACCATTTTGTAAAATTAAAATCAGATGCACTATTTCGAAGCCAAATGCTGGAGTGTAGCCAAATTTTCTTATTCGCCATCATCTTACATATGCTGGTTTGGTAACTCTGTAAATAGTTATCTACTCTTTGCTAGGAGCCACACACTCAGATTCACGGCTTAGATTTATAAAATTCACCTAATATTTGGGCCAAAATCCTATAATATATACATACATGTCTTAGTTCGAACTTGGTCACATACTTTATTAGTAAAACAACTCGTGAAGGTTTAAATTAGTTCTTATTAGTTGCTACTAGTTTTGCTGTGGTGCAAAGGATAAACTTTGAGAAACTAGAAGCTTTCAAAGCTGAGCTTCAAAAACGTTTTTGTAAATTGTTCTTTTTTGCGTGATACGAATCTGAAATAACTATTCCTATTATATTGAAAACTGTAGTTGAAAATTTAAAAGTCTCAAGAGTTTTTTTGTATCTCGGGTCATGCTCTCATTCGGACAGTCTTTTGGCCGTCGCACAAGCTTGTCCATCTAAGGTAATCTAAATTTTAAGGAGTTTTATTTGGATATCCTTCCAAAAAACGAGGTATTAAAAAAAAACAATTTTTAAAGATTCCCTTTATGTTACCTTCTATTCTATAGCTGTAACAATTTAGCATACTCATCTTATTATGTTTATTTAGAACCTAGCTCTGTGAGAGTATATTATTATTTTCGTAGTAGAGTTACTGAGGGGTTTTGAAGTATAGAAATAACTACAAGGTAGTTTATAATAATAAGCCAGTGTCATTACAGTCTCTTGGATTTATCCATATTTGTTTCACAAATGAATATAAAGCAAATATTAAATTTATTGTAAGAACGAAATAATTATAAATCAAAACTGAAAAAGGTCAGACAGGAGCGTGCGGGTTGCGTTGGGCTCGATATTTCATTAGTCTGTTCCACCATCGTGAGATCGTCAATCATGGACTACACCGCGTACCATGCTCCCCACGCCCCCTGCCTTCGTCCACGCGCTCCTGTCTCAGTCACACACACACACACACACACACGATAATTACAGCTGCATAATGCATAGAGAATACTACTGCCATTCTGTAATAATTCCTTAGCCACCTTTTACGATACCCACGGTAAGGAATGGGATTGTGCTATTTTTTACGTCTGGCATCACACACATTCCAAACAAAACCAACACGAAAGCATACCGTGCCGCTTACAAAATACTTATTTAGTACTTTATGTACTAAAACTTCTCAAAAAGCTGCCTCTTTTAACTTGCACCCCACTCTTAGTACACTAATTACCGTTAGTTAACAAGGATATGCCAGGGTGCCGGTCACTCTTCGAGGGCACTGGGCCAGCGCCATTACAGTCTCTTGAGTTTATCTATGTTTGTTTTTAACATATTTGTTGTTGGTAGCAGATTCTGTTGCCATAGAAACGAAAGGATAAGATTCGATACGATGTAGTTAGTGAGACTTGTTGAGAGGATGAATGAATGTATCGTAATAAAATGTATATACACGAAAGATGTGAGTGAAATTGTTGGAAGGGACGCCTAGAAGTGACTTTATTGATGATGTTCTTCAGAGAGGTTAGGTGCATAGTACTCGAAACGAGCGAGTGTATAACATGAACGTAACCGATATAAAAAGGAATGTGTTGCTTGCGAGCGGCGCGCGGCCGGCGTAGAGGCTGCGTACGAATATGAACATGAATGCACGCAGTTCGCAAGCAACTCGCGAGCGGCGTATTCGCCAGGTCTGGGCACACTCTAAGGATCGTAGGAGTGGGCGTTCTATAGTTATTGCCTACCTCTGTTTGAAGAAGGAATAATAATCATTTGCGTTGTTAGTGCTTATATACGAGTAGCTCGCGTCAATGGCAGCTCTTGGAAACGTGTCCTCGTGTATTTGAGTACGGTACCCAGATCTGTCTAAGATCTGCGAAAAGATAGCCGGGACCGGGAACGTGCTTTCCGAGGCACGTAAGAGTCTTGATATGTAAAAATAGTAACCCATCCGCGGACCAAACGCGGCAAGCGTAGCTTAACCTGAATGATCAACCCGTGCGACTAATATTACTTAATCATAAGCCCATAAGCCTACAAAGACAGTCAACAACTTAAAATTATGTTTAACAGTAAAAAATGAAAGAAACTCGGCAGCAAAACTAATAGCATTCATATCGTTTCATTCCTGCGGGTGTTGTAAGAAGCGACTATGGGACTTACTAGAGAATAGGGAGCAGCGTTCTCTATGCGTTTTACCACCGTACTGCAATCGCCAACCCGCCTGCCAAGCGTGGCGATTATGGCGAACCCCCAAATTGGGAGAGGCTTATGTCCAGCAGTGGACGTCTTTCGGCAGAAATGATAATAAATATCTAATAATAATAAATATCTTAGGACAACCAACACACCGTTATCTGATCCCAAACTAGGCAGTGCCTGTACTATGGCAACCAGACAACTGATAAATATACTTATATAAATTTCTAAATACATACATATCTATACTAACTAGTGGTCGCCCAGAGGTCGAAACTCGACCATTATTCGTTAATATATACAAATATTAGTTTTCAGCACTATTTCTCCAAATAAACTTTAAATGTGCCAAATTTCATACACCGCCTTACGCACAATGTTCGTACAACGATGTGCAAAGTTTTTGCTTCACGTATTAATACATTATTTCAAAGTATTACATAAGATTACAGTTTTGATAGGTGACAGAACAGCATTTACTTCATGTTGTCATATTTATTACTTATTTACTTTATTACTTGACATATTCAGCAAGACTATAGACACAAAATATTAAAGACAGATATTCTCGATTGGACCACAGATTTCGACAATAAACTTTCGTAATCCATAATTTATTTGACATTCAGTAAGGCTATAGACAAATTATACCAAAAACAAATATACATATACTCGATTTGTGCATGTGTCTATTAAATACACGGTAATGAATAGTAGTGTGTGTAACGTGTTATTTATTGAAAATAATGTATTTTTACTTATAATTTAAAAAAATATTAGTATTCGTCACTTCTTCTCTGTATAAACTATAAGTGTGCGAAATTTCATACTCCTCCGTCCGCCCAATTTCCGTAAAAAGGGATCCAAAGTTTCCGCTTCACGTATTAATATATAGATATTATAAAGAGGAAACCTTTGTATTTTTGTATGTTTGTATTGAATAGGCTCAAAAACTACTGGACCGATTTCAAAATTTCTTTTACCATTACTTAGAAGGATTCTTCTGAATCCGTATAGGCTATATTTTATCCCGGAAAATATATAGGATTTTTCGTGGTAGTGAAAATTGTGGAGTAAAGCGTCGAAAAAACTGCCGTACGTTAACGATTCTCGCGAACGCTGCCTAAATGGTTAGAGATATATGGTTGACTTCTATAGAAAAGTTGTAGAACTCAATAATGCCTACAAAAAAGTTCGCCATAGTATAAACCAAACATTTATATTTTAGCCGTTATAACCACTTTTCCATAGAATAAAAGTAATTAAAATTATTAGCCTATGTTTATTGATCATATTATCGTCAAATACTAATCCTTATCCAAATAAACTACTTATTGAGCAAGATTGTTTCAATAGCTATAAATTACTTTTTATTTTATTCCAATCGGACAATCCATTCAAAAGATATTACGAATTTAAAATTGTAATTGGTATTAAAATGAATGATGGTGTCGCACAACTTACAAACAAAACAAAATTTTTTTTTCAGAGAGCTTAAAAAATAAATGTCCACCCGTGCGAAGCCGGGGCGGGTCGCTAGTTATGGATAAATTACACCCAGACACAGAACAAATGATTGTGCTCATCACACAAAGATTTGTCCTGGGTGGGAATCGAACCCACGACCTCAGTCTTAGCAGTCAGGGGCCCTAACCACTAGACTAACACGCCAGTCAACGAATGATGAATGATCATGATGAATTAAAAATATTGGCGCTCCAAACGATATTCTGTATTTATTGTGACAAAAAATTGCATGAGTCAGTTTTACAGGATGAGACCCATTTAGAATTCTACGTTTATCTTTCTCTAGCCTTGCTTTCGAGTATCTTATGGTAAAAGAAATATTGTTTAAATCCGTCGTAAAGTAGTTAAAACTAATTGTCCGCTATAGTAGCTGAGCGATTGGTTTTCTGCGCTACTTACTACGGTTTCTTGCAATTCCGTTTAATAGACTTAACTTATTCGGTCCCTCGTCGTCGCTAAGTTTGACGGAAGCAAACGGTAACCCATGCGGAACCGATTCAAATTCGGGGTAGGACGTAGTGCTTCGAATATTTTTGGTTTTAAATTTTCTGTTGCTTCTTTCATCCAGAATTTATCGGAATATTCATCAAAATCGCTAGCTTAAAAGGAGTGATCATTGAGATTACGACTAATAGAAAAGCATGGAAAGCAAACATATTGCGTCGACCCCAAATCAATTTGCAAGAGGGTGATCATGATTCATCTAACTCCCGGTTTAACTGATCTTTATTTATTTTATGTTTGTACTAGCTCCTGCCCGCGGCTTCGCCCGCGTGGATGTCGATAAATTCATCATTTCAACCCCCCATTTCACCCTCTTAGGAATCGAATTTCAAAAAACCCTTTCGTAGTGGATATTAACTTCTCACAAAGAACACACCCTCCAAATTTCACGTCTCTAGGACCAGCGGTTTAGGCTGTGCGGATATATCAGTCAGTCAGTCACTCAGGACTTTGAATGTTCTATATACCTATAGAAGATTACTGAATGGACCTAATGGACAGTCTTTACGGGTTGTCAGAAGCCTGAAAGTCTGACTATTTGTCTTACCAAAGGGTATCGTATTACCCAGTAACTGGGTTGCAAAGTCAGATAGGCAGTCGCTCCATGTAAAATACTGGTACTCAGCTGCATCCGGTTAGACTGGACGCTGACCCCAATATAGTTGGGAAAAGGTTAGGCAGGTGATGATGATGATGATGATTACTGAATGTACCTGCTCTTGACCTCGATCATGTCTGATACAAAGCTATGAATGAAGTCTATGATGGAACGAGCGTACCCAGAAGATGCTTGTTCACTCTTGATTTCAAGGCAAGATCAAACAACTATTGATCGTAGATGATGATGATGATCATCATCATCATTACATTTGAAAGACATCCACTGCTGGACATAGGCATATTCCGATTTGGGAGGGGTTAACCATAAACGCCACGCTTGGCAGGCGCCTTGACGCTCGCAGAATAGTGGTAAAATGCATAGAGAACGCTGCTGTCCATTCTCTAGTAAGTCCCTTAGTCGCCTTTGACGAGACACACAGGAAGAAATGGGGCGATACTAATCTTTGCGTCCGGTATCGCACGGATCTTAGATGAATTCCCCATTATTATAAGACTAGGCCCGCGACTTCGTCCGCGTTAAATTTCTTGTTCACCAAACCCTCCCCGTCGCGTCGAATCGCCTACCCATACGATTTTCCCTGTTTTTGCAACATTTTTCATTACTGCTCCGCTCCTCTTCGTTGTAGCGTGATATTATATAGCCTATAGCCGTTCTCGATAAATAGGCTACCCAACACAAAAATAATTTTTCAATTCAGACCAGTAGTTCCTGACATTAGCGCGTTCAATCAAACAAACTCTTCAGCTTTATAATATTAATTTAAAAAAGTACAGACTTGAAGTGACATTATGTAGTTCAATAAAACCCTTACTTATTACAAAAAAAGTGTAAGCATATCTTCGTGATATCCACTTATAAACCGGCACCTCGATCTTTACCACAATAAAAAATCTTTGACGCATAAAAAAATGACTCATTTGAATTTCAAATGTTACAGTTATGAATAAAGCATAAGTGGTAGTTTTATGAAATAAATCAATTACAATGTGTTAATTGTTTACATCGGCGTGCGGCCGGTAGAAACTCGTGCGCAGTCTTCTGCTTAGCGGTTACAGGAAAATTGTACAAGGACCGGAGATAGTTGATACTTAGTACTATTTCTCCAGTCGCACGAGAGATTTGTAGAACGCACTGTGGATAGAATATAAAACGTTTTTAATCCTTTTTTATGGATGTTTAAGCCTTTTCAATGGTCAGTCTTCGTCAATTAACTAAATATTGAAGGACCATTTTGATTGTTATATACCCTTAATATTTCTATTTATGTATTTAAATTAAATTAAATGCTGTTCCTTGATGAGTGTATTTCTTAAAAACGGCTGCACCGATTAGTCTATTTTCCTTAGAAATTGTTCGTAATAATCCGAATTAGGTTCTTAGGGAATACCGTGGCCCTGGCATATAGGGAACTGAAGGAGAATGTCAGGGTTTTAGTCAGTAAAAGTCTGATACGCCCTCCCGCTCTGGTCGGAGTGGGAGACATCATTTGATAATTTCCCACCCACAAAAAAAAGTTTCTTAGGGAAATATATGTTTTAAAGGTAATCGAAATAAATTCTTATTAGGGAAAAACGAAACGTTCTTTCATACTTAATATAACCACCACTAAACATTATTGGCCAAGTAGGTATCTATTGGTATTACATAGTCTCTATCTACTCATCAAAAGTAGTGCCATAATGTAACGACAGTGTTCATCCACGTGGAATTAAATATTTTAATAAAACACACTTTTCGTAAAAAAATAATATTATAAAATTTGAAAAAAAAATAATTAATTAAAATAATAGATCAATCAATATATTAATTGATTATAATTTATTTAATTTATAAACTGTTTTTTTACTAAAGTACAGTTTTTTTAATGATTTTCGGTGGAGTCTGCTTTGACGCTTACCCCGGTGGAATGTTCAATTGCAGCGCCATTTACAAACACACATATTTATTTAGTTTTTTATAAAAAGAAAAAAAAATAAACAAATAATAAATTGCATAAGCTTAAATAAAGTAACAAATGTATGAATCCGCATACAAGTAGGTATTCAAACACTCGTGTGATCCATTTTACATACATACTGGGTGTTAGTGTAAACACCGTTATCCTTGAAACCAGTGATTTGGTTTCGTTAATAGAACGTAAAATCAATGAAAAAAAAACAACTTTTTTTTTTAAAGAAAATCTGCATTTTTCCACAAGAATATTTCACCCTATGCGCGAGGGCAACAAACTTCGGGAACTACACCTACACCGCGTGCGAACTGCACGACGCAACGCCGACACGGGTCGCGACCCCGCAGTCAGTCAGCTGGCAGTCTCGCTAGCGATCGCACGTAACGCCGCGTCTTAGCGTCCGTCGCTCATTTCTCGCGCGTGAATTGTGTTACAATGTCTTACACAAATGAACAGTGAACCGAAATGGTTCGGCTTTACGCCATTGCGGGTAATAATCTGAACGGGGCGCATTTTCGCAGTGGCTTATCAATAACCTCGATAACAACAGAATGTTGGACGGGGAACCCATTTTGAACACGTGTTGAGGTTAATGTAAGTCGGTAAGTGTTGATATTTTATTCAGTCAGTGTAAATTTAATTTAATTTTTAATTAAACTGTACATAAAATTGTGATTAACTTTTTAAATACGCCAAAAGTACCTACCCAATGGTTTGGTTTATTAAAAACAAAATGTTTTCAAATCATTTAGAATCCAAAGCCATTTCGAATCAAATTTACATTTAGACTCGTCACGGTAGGTATTTGTGGCTGTCCTAAGCCATATGATGGGAAAGTTACATCACAGGTAATGTGTATTATTTTATGTGTTGTGTGGACGGAACGGCTGGCGATCGTTGTAGTGATTACGTCACTGATGCGCATATCCATGAATTTGCGGGCGGTCTGGGATAAAATCTGTTCTAAACCTTTTTAGGAATTTTTATTTTTTATTTTTTTAACTCGCTCTGTTATTTTATATTTAAGTCAAATTACCCATGGGTTAAGTGACAACGGTGTTTACCCTTACAGTCTGTATATTTCGCTTGCCTCGGTTTATACTCATACTCGTGGTTTAATAACCCCTGATATGTGTTTCATAAACTACTATCATGAATCGCATAAGAATGCAGTAATAACACTTTCATCAGTCATTTGTTATTATTTCCTCACAATAAAAATACTATCTTCAGTTGAATATAGATGTGTATTCAATAGTTAACTATAGTTAGTATTTTTATTGTTTGCAAACAGAAAAGAATTACGCAGTATTATGTTCAGGACCCCGTAGATATTCTTTAACAATCAAATCATCAGTATCAGTGAGGTAGTCTCTGGACCATGAGCACTGCCAAATGCAACGATCAAGACCTCTCAAATCGCCTACAAACCGTGTTTTCGAATGCTGAGCGCCGCCTGCGCACCACTCGCTCGTATCAGTATCTCTAGGTCACTCGCGGTAGCTCGTCTTTCACGCAAACGTGAATGAACGAAGTGACAACGAAAACAATCGATTTAAAATTCGAACTGAATGAACTTTTCGGGGAAATCTTGAGGTTTAGTGACAAGAAAATTAGTGTTTTGGAAAAGTGAAGTGTAGTGTTTTGTGATTAATATTGGTGATAATTTGACATTAATTATTTTGTGGACAACACTTTACATAGTAAAAGGTACAGTGATATTTATATTTAATATTATATTTTAAAGCCTAGTAGATTCTAAAAGTCGAAGTAATTTCAAGTCAATTAACGAAGTCATGGACAATGTCGTTAAATATTATTTAAACCAACCACTCACAGCCACAGAAGTAATATGAAATTAGACACAAGATTTATTGTTTAGAGATTTTATGAGACTTTCAGTAACCTCCCCCAGATTTCTACTTGAGTCTAATTTATGTCGTTGCAATAATTCACGCAATTCTTTAAAAAGATAAATTTATACGTATTAATTGCATATCTGTGTACAAACCTTTTTAAACATCTCAGTTTTAATATCTTCAATTAATTTCTTATTAAATTTCATAACAGCTAGTATATTTAATTCTCATAGCATCATCTTAATTGAAGAACGCATGACCAAAGTACAAAAAAAAAACACATTTTGATCGTAATCTTAATCGCTCCAACAAAAAAAATAGGTCGTAAGATGGGAGTAATTGATGCAACATTTTATCTTATCATACACTCACCTGTTCCTACTTACAATGTAATAAAGTCAGCATTCCTTATCTTAGCTTCCACTTCACAGCATCTGCACCCTATCTGGTCAGGATTCCTGCATGACTAAACTTATTCCAAAAACTGTGTACCTAAAGAGTTTTTTACCTTACTTCTGAGGATACCTACTTGTATTTTCTGGACAATTACGACACTAATAAGTATCTACATATTGCCGGGGTCGCGTGATTGTTCGAAAGAGATACCGTGACCCTGGCACATGGGCAACTGATGGAACACGGGTGGGTTTTAGTCAGTAAAAGTCTGACACGCCCTCCCGCTCCACCCAGAGCGGGAGAAGTCATTTGATGATTTCCCATCCTGAAAAAAAAAAAAAAGTATCTACATAAAAAAATACAGGTCACTTTTAATGACTAAATGAATAGCTATAAAGTCAGACAATAACTGTTTTCAGCAATATTATCATATTAATATACTTTTGCATATTATTGACTAACTTTTTTCCCAGCTGAGTAGTCGCAAAATTATCTTGCGGTACTTTTTATTATTATTTACAAACATACATATTTGTGTGTTCTTACAGTTTTACTTGACAAACTTGTGAGTTTGAGTTTCATGGTGTGAAGCGCAAGTATTTTTTTTTTAATCTAGTGTATAACTAACTTTAATACTACTAACTACTTTTCTATGTTAATATTATAAAGTGAGAATTTATTTCTTGGTAAATGCTAAATTCTCGTTATCAGGAAGTAAACTCCTTAATTTTGTTTTTAACAAACCTTTACTTAATTTAGGGTTTGGTCTTAACTGAACTAAACTAAACGGCACTAAATACCTTGAAATTCTTTCCCCATAATAATACTATCGAGATAAAAACTATCCTATGACCTAACCCAGGTTACATGGATCCCTGGATATGGACTTAATAATAATATATTATGGAGTTGTGAATATTCTAGATAATCTCGCCGATTAAGCCAAATATTCCTAGACTTGTTAGTTGTGACTGCAAGTATAGAGAAAATGGGTTAAAATTCCGTTATGAGTCCATGTATTTCCAAAAGGTGGACTAAGTGTTCATTCAACATTAACCTACCTTATTTATTCCCCCTGGGCAAATCCAGACCAGTGACTGCTACAAAGAATTTCAGACACTTTATTCAATAAAATTTAAAACATAACTTATCGTTTATATCAATCTCCAATCATATTTCTATTTAACAGCATTACGGAAAATTGCTATGACAGAAAAGATTTATCGAGCATTCTATTGGTCACATCTTTTCTTATAACACGTCTTCTGAGAACAAAATACTTTTCCATGTATGTTAGATTCATCCATATAGGTACTACAATTACACTTCTTGTTATGAAGTTGTCTATATGTATGTTCCTAGAAATAGTAGGATCTGGCAGTACCGATTCGTGATGGCTATTAATATTTATTGGAATGAGAATTAAATAGTAAAAATCGTCATATATCAAAAATGGGTCATCTTAGATGTCGTTTATGAGATTTTTGAGAGTGGATGGGAGGTCAAAATGATAATCCAAGATGGCACCTGCAAATATTTAAAACATTTCCACTATGCGAGTCGTTTTCATAATGTTCAAGGGTGCTCGAGCCGATAGCGAGGTCAATATGAAAATACAAAATTTAATGACGTAGGTAACACATTTTTTAGTTATAGTTAGATAGCTGTCTATTTAAAATAGGTAAAACACAATACTTTAACAGAATTATGTTCATTCGGGTCTATATCTCTAAGGTTGCGAACAGACTGTTATCAATCGATGAGGCATATTTTTAGGTGACTATGCAGTATGCACCCTAAGGCTTTATTTTATTAAATAACTACATGGAGAGCATTAACTATTTAATTGCAATATTAAATGGTTATTTATGTCAATAAAGCTCAACTGAAAGCACAATAAACACAAATCTAATCTAAATACCTTTATCCATTTTAAGAGGTCATTAAAGTTAATCAAGATTTACTGAGATCTAATATAATTACAGTTATTTAAAGCGGAGAGAGCAATTTTATTAGTGACAAGCTGTGCCCGCGGCTTCGCACGCTAAGTGTACGGAAATTATCATTTACAATTCGTCCACTACTGGACATGGGCCTCCCCCAATATGGGAGGTTTTGCCATAATCGCCACGCTTGGCAAGCGGGTCGGCGATCGCAGTATGGTGCTAAAATGCATAGAGAACGCTGCTGCCCATTCTCTAGTAAGTCCCTTAGTCGCCTATTACGACACCCACGGGAAGAAATGGGGTGATGCTATTCTTTACGTCCGGCACCACACAGTAATTATCACACAAGGACGTGTTAATCAGACAAAACGTAGCCTAGTCAGCTATCTGCCAGTGAAAGTGCCGTCAAAATCGGCCCAGACGTTTCAGAGATTAGCTGTAACAAACAGACAAACAAAAAAATAAAAAATTGATCTTCTGTTGTAAGTACCGTATATACTTTCATATGCATTTAGTGAAAAACTGTTAATTTGAAATTACAAACAGACACTTCAATTTTATTTATTTGTATATTGTAGATGTGTAGATATATGTAGATAAAACTGTTTAGTTAAAGCTGTGCACTGCGGTTGTAGAAAGTGTTAATAACGTTGGTATAAATCTTACCCATCGGTCAGTTAGTGTCACTTAGGCCAGAATTAATAAATCACACTCCAACATAGCACTTAAGCCGTGTACAGGCTGTCTGGACTGTCTATTAGACAGACTGAGACACAGACAGACGTGAGAATAAAAACAAACGTCTTTGCAGTCATAATAGACAAAGCCGTTTTTTAACTGACTTTTTTCAAAAAGATGAGATTTTCAATTCGATTGTATTTGTTTTTTTTTTTTAATGCTTGTTACCTCAGAACTTCGTCATTTATAAACCGAGTTGGAAAATTCTTCACATCCTATATCAATTTAGTCAATTTCTGATTGGTGATTTTTGAGTTAACACGCACTCAACTCGCTGGATGCGGGAAGCACAAGACCGATCGAAGTGGCGGAGCTTGGGGGAGGCCTATGTCCAGCAGTGGACGTCTTTCGGCTGAAATGATGATGACGCACTCAATACGTATTTTTCCACATAGTTTTATTGTTTATGTTGATGATGTTATAATAAATTCCTATAACTGTTATTTACTAACAAATACGAGTTATTGTGGAGTAAAGTGAGAGAGAAACTGAGACACAGCTAAAAAGTTAAAATTGATTATAAAAAAAACATTGTTAAAATAACTTTAATGAAGGAACTCATGTGACTCTTACACATTGCGTGCACTAAACAAAAAAAAAATAGATATAGGTACTATGATTTGTGTGTAAATACGCATATCACATCAAAACAATCTCGACTCAAAACAAAACAAAAATTTTATAACTGTTTAGACTTAGCCTGCACACAGCTTTAGTAATAGAATTTCTAGTTGCATTAAATCGTTAATTAATTTAATTTGTGTATAAAATCAAATCGTATCGCTCTTTTAAATAATTCGTTTCACTCTTAATTATTTAGCTGCATGAGAGACATTTATTAAACTGGTTTTAAAATGCAGTTTATTATTAGTTATAATGCAGTTTGGTTTACAGAATACCAAACGTGTTTCTAAGCGGTTTGACACTTATTTTAAATCTAATTTAGAACGAAACCGGTCAGCATGTCAAATGCGAGTCTGTGTATACCTACCAAGCTTAATAAGTAAGCAATTATAGTGTTCGGTTTGATAGGTCTATAATGTATTATTATTATCTACTGATGTTTTCTATGTGAATGTGCTAATAAAGAATAGACATTTATTGAGTTAGTTACTACTATTATCTATTATTACTTTTCCCAACTATGCTGGGGTCGGCTTACAGTCTAACCGGATACAGCTGGGAACCAGTATTTTATATTGAGTGACTGCTTATCTGTCCTCCACAACCCAGTTACTGGGTAATACGATACCCCTTGGTAAGACTGGTTGTCAGACTTTAGGGCTACTGACAACCCGTGACGACTGTCTAAGATCCATGACAGACAGCCGGGACCAACGGCTTAACGTGCTTTTTGAAGCACGGAAGGATCTTGGTATGTAAAGACGGTCACCCATCCACGGATCAACAGCGGCAAGCGCAGCTTAACCGGAACGATCAACCCGTACGGCTGTATTACTTAGCCACAAGCCCTTCATTGATTTATTAGCTGTCTGTTAGCTTATATAAGGTGTATCTATTCATACACGAAATATTTGAAGAGGTACACCTGTAGGTGGTAAAGAAGCTATAGCAACGAAAAAAGCCATTTTCTAAGGGTTTTTTTTTTTAAATTTAATATTTATGAATTATTTGACGCACATAAGAAATACTGGCTCCTTCTTATTTTTTACGGCCCGAGACACCGTGGCCATGCTCGTGCCGTCCGGTCGTCGCCCTCGCAGCGTCAGGCGGGCCATTCATAGAATTTGGAGTAAAGGTTTTATGCAAAACGTCTCAAGTAGTTTTAAAATTATAATAATTACGAAAATTCAAAAACGCTTAGATAAAAATTTTCTTTTTGCTTCTATAGCTTCTTTACCACCTACAGGTGCACCTCTTAAAATATTTCGTGTATGAATAGATACACCTTATATACGTACATATGTAAATATTATAATTCATTTGTTAATTCAGTTATTAACTAATGAATTACAATATTTAAGTAAATATTGTAACTCATTAGTTAATATACACGTATGTATTTATAAGCTAACATACTTAGAAGAATGTTAATTATTATGTCCTTGTATAATATAATATTTATTAGTAAGTAACATTTGACACAAGTTTGCATACACATATTTGTTAAGTACAGTCAAATACAAAAATTTGAGCCCTGTCTCCTAAACTAGGAAGATCCTGTATCATAGGAGGCAGTGTCTTCGCTATATAATAGAGGTCGATCGGTTTTTGAGCATTACAGGTTGATACGGTTACTTAAACACAGGAATATATAATTACAAAGTAAAAGGAATACAAAAGTGTGTATATAAGATAAATGAGAGAAAAGTATCATAGAACATCGAAAAATTTGTCCGCAATTATGACAAAAAGAAAAGTGCCCAAAAGGCTGGCAGCATTGCCACGTTGTATGGTGATGCTGATTCTTTGGGCAAACATATGCCAGCTCTATGGTGATATCAAGAGCTGACCAACTGCTTGGCATTACTCGAAAAGCGAAGTGGATACTCGGACCCCATAATCCAAACGGCTCGAATAAATAAAAAAATAAATGTACTTATATGTTTAAAGTAAAGTATTATAATATTTGCAAATGAAAAGATAAGAATACTGGGAGTTCCGACGTATTCATCGAGAAAATTATACAAGCTGCATAAACGTAGAAGAAATCATTGAACGGTCAAAACATTTGAGTATCTTTTTAGGTAACGTTTTTCACAATACAAAACTATTTTTGGTGATAAAAAAAATTGTACGATGTTTTTAAATCCAAAATACTACTTAAATCATTTTTTGTATTCCCTGTATTTTAATAAACGTGCGTCAATTTACTTTCTCACGTTTCTTATCTATATTCAATTCCGTTTCAGCCAAATATGAACCGTACAGACAGACAAACCGCAAAACACACAACTTCCTGACCAAACCATCAATATAACATCATTGTTGCAATCAATGCAGGAGTTTACGAGAACGCCACAAAAACACATACATACACAGATAGGAAGTAACACGTAACCGTTTCGCTTCGTCGCGGTCGGGTAACAACTCTATCCATCATATGATTTGTGACATCACTGAGGAAGGAGGGTAGGAAACTGTTTGTCTATCATCATAATCAGCATAAAGATGACCACTGTGTAAGGTACCTCCTGTAATAAGGCTGCATTTACACGAACTTCATGTCTAGTCTGTTTCCAACATCTTTGAGGTCGGCTTCCCTTCTAACTGAATCTATACTATAATATTATAAAGTCGAAGAATTTGTTTGTTTGGTTGGTTGAACGCGGTAATCTCAGCACGCGTAGCATGACCACCATAGAAACGGAATTTGTCGACGGAAGAGAGACAAAATGATAGATTGTATCGTAGAAAAATTGTGTAAAACTGAAAAGAAGAGATGTTTCTATTCTTCAGTTGACAAAAATACGATGTCAAGTGTGATGACTATTTTTCTGATCAGATAGAAACATTTTTACAGAATTAAATTACATAAGGAACTTTATTTGTTCTTGGTAGAATAGATATAGAATTGGTCATGCTACGCCGGCAGGAATAACTAGTCCGAACTGAAAAACATATTTTTGTCTTGGGTAACCTATTTATTGAGGAAGGCTATAGGCTATGTAATACGCTGCAATCAAGAAGAGCGGAGCAACAACGAAAAATAGACAAAAACTGGCAGGCAATTCGATACAACGGGAAGGGTCAGGGGAACAAAAATTTTACGCGAACGAAGTCGCGGACAGAAGCTCAGTCAGTTAATAAAACGTAGGTATTCAGAAATTTGAATACCTATAATTTATGCAAAGCAGCTGTCTATCTGACGTACACAACCCAGTCATTGGGTAACACGACATGACTTAGTAAGACTGGCTATCAGCAGTCTGTAATATTCCCACTGCTGGGACACAGGCCTCCTCTCGGTGAGGGGGAGTGGGCCACAATCCAGACATTCCGGTTTTTTAATGTTTACCTTCACCGTTTTAAAAGCAGGGGTGAAGAAATAACTTACCGTATTAGCACCTGCTTGGGTTCGAACTCACGACCTACTCGTAAGTCGCGCTCAAAATAGCCAAATACAATTCCACTGTGACAAGACAAGTCATTATTTATCGGAGAAAATTAATTTCATTTAACTCACCAATAAATATCTTGTTATTCGTCTTAGTAAAGTAGACCAAGTGATGGCACAGAACTATTTAAAAACAAGTATCAAAACTACCGGTTTTTATTCAAAGTTACAAATAAATCACGCTTTTTAACTGGTGAATTTTAAACTTGGAATGTTGGTAACGGTATCAAACATTCTAAGTTTAAAATTCATTAGTTCGGTCGCGTGATGTTTTACGCAGCTTTAACAGAGCTTGGTTTTGAGGTTGACCCAATTAAAATGAGAATTTATATGTATATGCGAAAGGGATTATCCGCAATCTTGGGCCTAGTAATAATAGCATTTTATACAATATCATAGAGCCAATTCTCGATATTAAAACATTTTTCAAGAAAATTTAAACGGCGTAAGTCGGCGCTTTGAGTGATCTTTGTTCATTGATTGTTTGGCGCCGACTCAAAATGACTGAAAGGATTTTTATTTTTTGCTTTTCAGTTTTTTCGGCGGTTTAATTTTTTATTAAAAAGTTTTTAGTTTATAATTTTTTGTAGCTATAATTTATTAATTTTGATATGCTTGCAAAATCGGACTATTCTGTAAGAAGTTATGCATTACAATCAATGAGTGAACAATCAATCATCCCCTGTTCTCCTACCCTTAGGATTAGAATTTTCTTTCCGAATTTACATGGGACCAGAATTATCAAAATCGGTCCACTCCGTAAAAAGTTATGCGGTCATACATAAATAAATATATTTAAAAAAATATACGCGTCGAATTGAGAATCTCCTCCGTTTTTTTCGTCGGTTAAAAAACGTTCAAAATCTAGCCACAGTCTCTCCTCAGCGACAATCAAATGACAAAAACTAGCCAAAAATGTTTGTAAACTCGAGGTATTTTTGACAGATTGATTCTGACGAAGAACGTTCAGTTCTTAAAATTACAAGAATTGCACTCTCAGATGATCAATCAACCTCTATTAATAGAAGAATTACCAGGTCCAAATAATACAAGACCATGTAAAATAAAATGCCACATTTTATAATTTTCAAAGGGCTTTCTTGTAATCTGCGTAACATAGGTACAGACGCCAACACATCAAGCTACTACAATCTGTCAGATTTCTTTGATAGATTTTCGACTATATTTCTAGAGCATTAGATTCAAAGTTCATTGGGAAAAATTGACAGTTTCGGGTAGCTTGACCTGGTGGCGTCTGTACATAATATATACATAGATATATAAACTCACGCCTCCTTCTCATGGAAGTAAACAGAAACTACAGAACAATAAAGTATATATAAATAAATAATAAATAATAACGCCATCTGCTACAATTCTTAAATACTCTTCCTAGGTCCTCATCCCAAAATACAATCCGAAAACAAAGTCCGACTAATTGATAAAACAACTGTCAATAAACTCCACTAGCCCTTCAGAATCGCGGTTGCCATCGCATTCGTGACCAAACAGCGACCGCCCGGGTCGGCTGTCAAATGTCAACAACCGTCGGGGGAACGCGATTTGAAATTCAAATTCCGTATGGTCATGTTCGGAAGGACGGTTAAAGATGGCGGCCGGATGGATCAAAAGGATCAAAGTTATTGTTTTAATGCAGGATATGTTTAATTGATGGTATTGATTGATTCTGATTTATGTACCTATGTTGTGATTGGTTAGCAAGAACTTGTGATTAGTCTGACTTGTCTATGCCATAAAATATTTTATTCATGTGCTAACAAAACTGGTAGAACGCTTAACAATAACTTGAGTGGCATCAGCATCATCTGCCTAGCCTTTTCCCAACTATATTGGGGTTGGCTAACAGTCTAACCGCTGTGCAGATGTAGCTGGATACCAGTACCTATTTAATAAATTCATAGGGTGACTACTTGTCTGACCTCCACAACCCAGTTACTGAGCAGCACGATACCAGGCAGTAAGACTGGTTTTCAGACTATCGGGCATCTGTCTAACCGTAACAACTATCAAAGATCACCAAATGACAGCAGGAATCAACGGCTTATCGTTCTTTCTGAAACATGGAGAGGTCTAAGTATTTAATGGGTGTGTGCTTCGGCAAGCTTGAAGATTGACCCTTGTGGCTAGTAATATTTAGCCAAGAGCACGAATTAAACACGGTCACATTCTAATCTTATTCCACATCCGTAAAAAAACCTCTAATTTCTTTACATTTTTGACATTAATTGCGGTTGAGATGGAATTGCGAATAGATTTTGATCGTTTTTAGGGTTCTGTTGCCAAATGGCAAAAAACGGAACCCTTATAGATTCGTCATGTCTGTCTGTCTGTCCGTCTGTCTGTCTGTCTGTCTGTCTGTCCGTCCGTATGTCACAGCCACTTTTCTCCGAAACTATAAGAGCTATGCTGTTGAAACTTGGTAAGTAGATGTATTCTGTGAACCGCATTAAGATTTTCACACTAAAATAGAAAAAAAAGCAATAAATTTTGGAGTTCCCCATACTTAGAACTGACACTCAAAAATTTTTTTTCATCAAACCCATACGTGTGGGGTATTTATGAATAGGTCTTCAAAAATGGTATTGAGGTTTCTAATATAATTTTTTTCTAATCTGAATAGTTTGGGCAAGAGACACTTCCAAAGTGATAAAATGTGTATATGATGTACATAACCATGTAAACTTCCACCGAAAATTGGTTTGAACGAGATCCAGTAAGTAGTTTTTTTTTTTTTTTTAATACGTCATAAATCGTAAACCGCAATTTACCTTTCATTCAATCAACTCAAATATAAAAATTTAAAAAAAAACATTTAATTTTATAAACATAAACCTTATGCATAAACCGAGGATACCTACAGGTTTGTACGGAACCCTCGGTGCGCGAGTCCGACTCGCACTTGGCCGGTTTTTTAAATACGGGTATTCGCTTTTTATAGGCATCGGTTTTTTTTCACCAATCAGATAACGATCTGATTTTCGCGTGCATGTTTTCTACCATCATAGATCTGTTCCAAAAATACATAGAGTAGAGAGAGAATCTTGGGTCAAAGCACAGAATACGCAATCGTCAGCGACTATGAGATAGCACCATAATCAGCATATCATATCAGCTTTATGAGAGGGAGTGGGCCTTAATCCACCACGCGGGCTCAGTGCGGGTTGGCGGATGTCATATGGCATCAACTTTTTTGGTTCCCAGACATACCGGTTTCCTCACAATCTTTTCCTACATCATTTCGAGAGCATTGGTGACGAAATTAAATACACAAAGTAAAGTGCCTGCGTCAGTATCAAACTCACGACCTACAACTTGTAACGCGGGACCGATACCAATGGGGCACCATTGCTCTATCAGACAGATACCTATTAATAAAATTCATGGTGCCGGAACTGCATGCACAACATCTGTCACGGAATGCATTTAGTGCCGTCAGTTTTTTCATGATATGTGTGTCGTTTTGCGAGAAAGTGGTGATATGCTTGGTTCGTATGAAAAGTGGTGACAGTACCGCTTCTAGCCGTAGCCACAGAAACATCCGTTTGCCGTGGGCCAACGGGTCATAAACCTTATATCACGATCATTTCAGCCAAAAACACTCCACTGCTGGACAGAAGGGGGCCTTCAAGCACCGCCACTTAAGCCGGTTCCATGTTTCTCGCATCCAGCAAATTCTTACGACCTTGACCAACTCATCAGTCCACCTTGTGGAAGGCTCGCCAACGCTACGTCTTCCGGTATAAGCAGTCACCACAATTGAACTTTTCGGCCCATTCGGCCAACTGGTGTGCGAGCAATGTGTCCTGCTCACTGCCACTTAAGTTTGGCAATTCTCCGGCCTATGTCGGTTACTTAGTTTTCCTCTGGATCTCTTCATTTCTATGTCGATCGCGTAGATTTGCCTATGCAATCAAAATACATTTATAATTGTGTCTATTTGAATTAATGTAACTGCTGTTCTACCGTTTTAATTAACATCAGCTATCTGCCCGTGTAAGTCTCGTCCAAATCGGTCCGGCCGTTTAACATAAGCCAAATCAAACAGACGAAAAAATATTACCAATTGTTCCTTTTGTATATGTATCTACTAAACATGTACACTAAACTTTCATATGAATGTTAATATTATTCATTGATTTCGGACAGAATCCATATAAGTGTTAGTAACAATTTTCTTAATATCTATGTTAGTACGTACATAATTTAATAAAACTGGAATAAAGTTAAATTACAATTTCCCAGTAACTATTCCCACCCAGTGAGCCTGTCTGGGACAGTCATGTCTGGATGCAATCATTACTATCATTAGCAAAATGCTGTTGGTGCTACCGCGCAGTCTTTGAAATAATGAGGCAACTTGCTTGCGCCCTATTAATGCTTAATGTTAATGCTGTTATTATTAATTTACAAACATATACTTTTATTCTTTTGTATAAAAGATAAATAAATACTGCTTCCAAATGGTCACAGTAAAAAAAAACAACAAAAAAAAATACTTTACCTTCACTAGATCGAACTAATTTACTCTGTAAACAATAGCCATGACCTCAGTTCACCAAGTCATGGGCGAACACTTAACAACTGAAGCCTTTCAAGTCCATAACTTTAACAGAACATAAACCTAACTTTATGTACTCTAAGTTTAATTAAAACTAACTTCAGGCAGTTTAAATTAACAGTAGATCTAATTAAACTTAGGGAATTAGTATCATCGTGTATTTTAGAGAAGGTAGTTCATCGATTTAGAATGGTAGCAAAAAGTTTAAACTAGGGTTGTAATGGAATCTCCTCTCTGCCTGCTCAAGATTCTAAATGAGATTTTTTTTATTTTTTTCAGCAGACTTCTAAAAGATCCCTACATAGTGAAATTTTACTTTAATTGTGGACATTGTTAATCCTTGGTGGTGATGATCCGTGTTTTTCGAAGACAGTAGTTCTTTTATTTTTCACATTTTAGTTGGCTACCCACACGAATTCGTATACCACTATTTTCTATTTTAGCAACAGTGACAGGACCCAGTAGAATGTCATCTAGATATACAAAGTGCATTAAAAACGTATTATCGAAGCGAACGTGAAACGAGAAATACCCAAGTAAAGGCGATGCAATTTTTGAAATCCATCCACAACTGTCGGAGATATTGCGGAACATACATACATACAAAAAAAATACAATTTAATTGAGAATCTCCTCTTTTTTAAGTCGGTAAAAAAAATGAAAAATTAGACAAAATCACACCGACTTAAACTAAGAAAAGTAACTTAACGACCCATATTTTCAAAATTAAATTATCTTTATCTTTACAATCATTTTCTCTTTATAGGTTTTTTTGGAAATTGTTTTTTTTATTATATATATTTCTACATCTGCCCCAGTTAAGATTACTGCCGCCACATCCCTAGTTCAAACCTTGATCTGCACGGTCTACGCATCGATAAACAAGACTGGTGCAAAAAGAAACCTTTCAAAGACTTGTTGACGTTGAACTGACTTAAAAGAAACAATAACACTCAAATTCCGTGACGGATCGTGAAAGAACAATTGAATGAATAAATCGTTTGTTTGTGGAGTCCAGTTTTTAATAGGATTTCCTCTTAGTAACATTTTTTATTACACAAGTTGGCTTCCGATAGTTCGACACTTTCACAAAGTTGGTCAAACTTGCAGTAAGTAGACTTTGTTTACGGTGTAAATTCACTTTGAAAGTTACGTCACAAAAACAATATGCTGGGATCACCATTCCACCAGAGAACAAAAGTAGTTGTGGCCCAGTGCTAAAGGGACCTGACTAACGAGTTGTAGATTGTGAGTTAGAACCAAGGCAGGCAGGCACCTTTCTTCAATATATTTGTGCAAGTATGTTATATTAGTCTTTACTTTGTTTTTTAATAATTTCATTACCACTGCTCTCAAATCGGTGAAGGAAAACATTGTGTGGAAAACGGCATGTGCTAGAACCAAAAATTTAAAGACATGTGCGATAACCAACCCACACATGGCCCACGTTATGAATTTTAGCCTACTCGCTCTACTAGACAGGAGGCCTGTGGGAACATTATAGGCTGATTCTGCAGTCCATCACCACTGTTCTCAAAACGGTTAAGGAAAACAACGTTAGGAAAAGCGTATGTCCAAAAAAACTGGGCCCTCATGGTGGATTAGGTACGGCCCAATCGTTCTCACAGAGAAAAGGCCTGTGTCCCATCAGTTGACATATTATATGCTGATTATGCTATGCATAAACATAGTTTTGCATCGGCTTGGCTATAGCCCGCAGGTTTCCTCGTCCTCACGAATTTGTTGTATAGATATATATATATATATATATATTTGTTGTTTGTATAGCTAAAACATAAAATATTAGTCTATACTATATACTAAGTATAATATAAAGCTGAAGAGTTTGTTTGTTTGGTTGAACGCGATAATCTCAGGAATTACTGGTTCGAATTGAAAAAGTCTTTTTGTGTTGAGTAGATTATTTATTGAGAAAAGCTATAGGCTATATAACATCACGCTACAGTAAAAAGGAGCGGAGCAGCAACGAAAAATAGACGAAAACTGGCAGGCAATTCGATGCGACGGGAAAGGTTAGGGAAGCAAAAATTTGACGCGGACGAAGTCGTGGGCAGAAGCTAGTGTTAATATAAAAATAACTCTTTTCTAGGATTATTCAGAAATTGAAAATTATCAAGCTAGTTACTGGCCATGCGAGATCAAAGACACTATGATGAAAGAATAATTCGTAGCTAACTCCCAAAACGACAGCGGATGCACTTACGAACATTCGACATTTCAATAACATGACATTTATCTGTATGTGTCAAGGTATTTCAAGTGCATTCATGTCGAAACTTCATAAAAGGATGTACAGTTTTATCGATCACGATTATGGCAAATGTCGTCAGGTTTTTGAGGTGAACGTATTACAAGTGATCTCAGTAAATAGAACTGTTGAAAATACACCAGCCGGAGTGAAAACACAAAGTGACAGGTATCTGCATAAGACATACGTTCAAAGAATAATTGGAGCTTTGGATTACACGTGAAAACAATAATGCCATGGAAGTTATAAGTCTAAATATTTGTATACCATTTTCCATTTGACGAAGGACCTGGTACTTGTTGACAGGTCTACACTATCCTCTCATACCTATTAACACTTAATGCCTTCGAAGACATGTGCCATTCCCAACCTATACTGATCCCACGTGGTGGATTACGACCCACTCGCACTCATAGACAGGAGGCCTGTATCGCAGAAGTTGGAACATTGTAGGTATGCTGATTATGCTATGCATAACATATGCAAGTATTCCAACTGTCGCACTTTGTGGAGAACCACTGCGAAGGGTGGACAAGTTTAAATATTTGGGCCACTGGGTCACTGAAGACCTTAAAGATAATTGTGACATTGAAAGGGAACGTAGGTCGCTGGCTGTCCGTTGTAACATGCTGGCCCGCAGGTTTGCACGTTAAAAGTAACGCTGTTCAAAGCTTACTGTCAGTGTTTCTACACGTGCAGCCTGTGGGTCAACTTCACTCAGCGGACATACAGCGACCTACGCGTTCAATATAACAATGCACTGAGAGTGCTGCTGCAGCTGCCGTGGCGTAGTAGTGCGTCAGGGATGTTTGCAGATAATAATATTGATGGTTTTGCCGCCATTATTAGAAACAGGTGTGCATCCCTGATGACTCGTGTTCGCGGCAGCACCAACAGTATTCTCAGTGTATTCGCAGATCGGTGGGATTCCCCGATGCTGCAGAGATGGATGCGGCTCCATGCTGAATTATAATTGTATATTTGTTTCTGTCTGTAACCTACTAACACTAGACGTTAAGAAAAATTGTTACTAACCCTATGGACTCCGGTCTGAAATAAAAATGTTCTATTCTATTCTATAAACATACTTCTGGATATGTATGGCCAGCCCGCAGTTAAGCTCATCCTCGCAAAGATATCCTATCTATACAATCTGTCGATGAAATGGTTTGTTAGGTACCTATTATGTCTAAGAATTAAAATTTAATTCACGTAAATCATATTCGTGGTTCTGGAGTTATGATAGCACCAACGGATATGTATCCGTTACATCGTCATTTTATAAGGACGTCGGACAAAATTATTTTATTAAAACAATATATTAAGTCTACTCGGTTAATTAGTTTCAGTTTGACATAAAGTTAATTATAACCACAATTAAGTATAAGCACATATTGTTCTAAGAGAGATTCACATTTCGTCTTAGGGCACTGTTTGTGAATTTTTATCCGACTGCGTTACAGCAAAGGCAGGGTTATGTTTTTTTTTCACAGTGATTCTAAACGTCGTCAATAATGCTTAGCAAATTTATTTGAGACTAGCTTCCGGTCACATCTTGCCCCACATACTGCCAATAACAATTTCGTCATTCCCCAGGGCCCAAAGCCTTCCCATACCAACCTTTTAGGAAACTAGTCGGAATAATCAGGCAGACTGACAAAAATAGGGGATTTATTTAAGATTGCATTTACATAACTATCTACAACTTTAATCAATTAACAACGTTCCGCAAAATCATGTAACGAGGTTCTATTTCTTCACCAACAGAAAAATTAAATTAGCCTACCTATATGCGTATTATACTTTACTTCGTATTTGGGTTCCGTACCTCAAAAGGAAAAACGGAACCCTTATATGATCATTTTGTTGTCCGTCCGTCTGTCTGTCAAGACCCTTTATCTCGGGAACGCGTGAAAGTATCGAGTTGAAATTAAAACGATATACTCAAGTCTCTTGAAGCTGTGAAAAAACCAAATTTCTAAGTTAACGTAAAAAAAAGATACTGCCGTTTATGCCGCAAGAAATGCATATTTCGACACTCTCAAGGGAATCAAAATGTATAGGGTATGTTTCGTTGACCTATAACTATGAAATTTGACAAGTAATACCGTCTTATACTACAAGTACAGAGAAAAATCTGAAAACTTTACATTTGTAATTAAATCATAAAAAAAAACTGGGTCGGGAGCATCGGTGGGCGAGTCCGACTCGCACTTGTCCGGTTTTTTTCTTAGTCTCCTCGCAACATTAACAAAAAGTATACAAAAGTAATTACACTCATTATTGAGGTTATCAAACTATCGGTTCGCGCATGCGCGCTGCTGCCCGTTATCGATCGCACGCGGATGCGCTCGCGCAACGCTGTGAATATCCATCGACTTTCCAAGTGTGGAGGATAAGTGAGAAGTGAGTAGAGAGCGATATGGTGCTGTGATTTTTTGTGGAATCTGATTTAGATCATATACATCGATGCTTTAGGTTTTTTCATGACAACTTACTTTAACACGTTCAGTACCGAGTGCCCTCCCAGAGGGCTTACTCTATTCACACATGTGATTTCGGGATCCCACCTGGAGGACTCACTCAAGTCGCACATGGGATATTGAGAGCCGTCTTGGAGGGCTCAATTAAGTCGTATATCAGATGCTAGGACCCCGGAGCCCGGAGCCCGGTGAGCTCACTCCAGTTGCATATGGGATGCCGGTGGGGTCTCGCGGAGGGTAAACTTGCAATATATATGGCGGCATGGTGTATGAGTTCGACAAAAAAAGGGTGTACTCAAAAGTGTTTGTGCCTTCGTTTTTAAAAAGTCTCAATTTTTTCCAAAATTGAAGGCGTACCGTGTGGTGCCGGACGTAGAGAATAACACCACCCCATTCTTCCCGTGGGTGTTGTAAAAGGCGACTAAGGGACTTATTAGAGAATGCAAGCACTCGCTATGCATTTTACCACCATACTGCGATCGCCAACCCACCTGCCAAGCGTGACGATTATAGCAAACCCCTCGCAAATTGGGGGAGGCCTAAGTCCAGCAGTGACGTCTTACAGCTGAAATGATGATGATGATGAACCACGTATATGATATTGTTATGTTTTCTCGAATAGACATAACTTTTTCTTATCGATTTATGATTAACAGACCTACTTATTATGAATATATTTTATCACACTTAAAATTGTATTATATAACAGGTAGATTCTATAAAGTTTATCTGCTAAAGACAACCTTCCGTTGTTCAGTCACGAGCACTAATATACATGAATGCACTTAGCAACTTTTAAAAGTGATTTTAGCCATCATCCGCTAACCGTTCATGCCTTGCGCCCGCCGCCTTATGAAGCGTGTATACATAAAACTGTCACAAGTTATAACAAAAGGAAGGAAACAATGTGTGTTCAATAAAATCCGGTCAAGCGTGAGTGTGTTGTACGATATTAGCACCGTTCCTACAATTGAAAATGTTCATTGATACTTATTGCTAACAGGATGTTGGGTTCATGATATTTTGGCGTAAAATAAACCTAACAACGTTGTAAGAAAGAAAATAAATAAACATTTTCGTTACTACCAATAAAACAAACTGATGTAGCAAAACGTTAAGGTTTAGATCTTGTATTATTTTGCATGTTCCATATAATTCTACTCGTTATTTTCTAGGTTTTCACGATAACAACTCCAATTACGAAAAACCGATCAAGCGCGAGTCGCACTTGTTCACGGAGGGTTCTGTACTACCGATAATATTTTCCACAATATATTTAAACAAACACATTTCTTGCATGGAGCCCCTCTAGCTTTTAACTTCAATTTAATTGTATAATTTGACTAGCTAACTTTGTACGCGTTAAATTTCTTGCCCTCCCGACCTTCCACGTCGCATCGAATCGCCTGCCTGTGTGGTCTTCGTATTCGTGTGGTTTTTGTTTTTGCTCAGCTCCTAAGAGTCCTAGCGTGGTGTAGGGTCCTAGCCTTTCTCAATAAGTAGGCTACCGAGCACAAAAAAAATCAATTCGAACCAGTGGTTCCTAAGATTACCGCGTTCAACAAAACAAACATACAAACAAACAAACTCTTCAGCTTTATAATATTATGTATATTAGCATATCCTACAAAATTATTCAGAAAGTGAATTCATACAATAAATTACATTTTAAATAATCTTGACATAACTATTATTTACAATTTAATAAACAAACACTTATCAATTGCTCCACGCACGATACACATTACACTACATCACATTTCCATTGATTTATGACTGATAATGACAATTTTTTTTAATCATTATTGGTGGACTAAACACGAGCAAGAAACTGCAATCACATCGACTGAACGTGCCGACCAGCATTGCTGTGTAAGAGGTTTTGCACAGACATTGTGCTACCCACCACATAGAGAGAAAATTAAAAATAGAAGTTGTTTCTTGTACTAAGTAGCTTAGCATAACATCACGCCTATATTTCTCAAAGGATTAGGCTGAGGTACACACACGCCTTTGGCCAGTTATTTTTAAGAGGCAAGCGCCAGGGTAGCGGTAATACATACAACCTAACGCGCCCTGGTGGCCCAGTGGTAACGGCTGCGACTTACGAGTAGTAAGTAGGTCGTGAGTTCAAACCCAAGCAGGCGCTTTACTTTGCGTACGTTATTTCATCACCACTGGTCTCAAAACGGTGAAGGAAAACATCGTGAGGAATCCAGCATGTCTTAGAACCAAAAATTCGAAGACATGTGTCATCTACCAACCCGCACTGGGCCCGCGTGGTGGATTATGGCCCACTCCCTCTTACCGAGAGTTTCCCAGTAGTGGGAACATTATAGGCTGCTGATAATGATGATACCACCTAGCACTAACCGTGTAAGGTTGTATGTAGAACAAAATATGATTCGCAACCGTAACAATTTTGTATTTACAAAATTATAATCATTATACCTTTTTTCTGGGAAGGACATCTCGTAGATTAAATTATGAGGTTGTCTGCTGCTAAACCGCACTTGCCTGTGGCTACCTTTACAAAATTAAGGCCTGCAACCAGGGTTTAAAAACTTAAAACTAGGCAGACTAAACGCTAAAGGCACCCCTTGTGGGGTACAGACCTCAGCTTAGGACGTCGCTGGTAGAAGGCAAGAGACGAGCTGGATCGAAATGATGATAATTTAGGGACGAAATTATAGCTACAGGCTCAGCAGCGCGGGCTGGCTTGAGCAAGGATTGGGGGCGGAAAATCATCATACAACCCTCTATGTTCATATATAATTGATTTATATTTCCAAATCAATCTTCCTAACCCAGTAATGCAAGAGAACTTTAAATGGAACGACTGCCTATCAGAGCTACACAACGCAGATGGTATAAACGTTAACGAAAGCAAAAGGAGTTTGAGAATCATAGTAAATGACGTTCTGTAGATTCTGCCTATCCCTATAGAGAGAAGGTGAAGTTTATCTATATGTAAGTTTAGAGAAAAGGCGAAGTTTATATATACCTACATTTATGTTCATCGCAATCTATAAAAAATTAAAAGCCTTCATCACATTTCTTTGGTTTGCAATAAAATACATTTGCATAATAATAACGTTATTAGTGTACAAACCAAGGTACAGTGGTCATGTAGGATAATTTGCATGTGCGTATGTATGAGAGAGTGAACACTAATGTACCGTACATAATAGATCAGTAGTAATTGCCTAGTTTCTATAAATGTATACGTTTCTCTAAAGAGGTTGGTAAAGGTGTATACTTCTTTGTTGGTAAGTGTATCTTTAGCTGCCATTTTGACAGTTCATTAATTGATATTTTGTTTTCTTTTTACCTGACTGCGAAGCAAAAAGGTGGGTTGTGATTTTGACCGGTATGTATGTATGTTTATCATAACTCCTAAACTAGTAACTTTTCATAATTTGACAAATAAGATACTGTAGGTCTTGATCGACCACTGGTTAGGCTGCGTTACATTAAATTGAATATGGAGCCTATATATTTTTTTTTTTTAATAATGCCTCTTTGGATGTCTATTGAACGGGTTTTAATAGGTTATTTCCAAAATTCATATTTTAAGTAAGTTCAAATATTAAAAGCCGACTCAAAAATCAGGCTGTAAAAAGTATGAAACTGGAAGATATTCGCATTGACATACTACTACGGTTTTCAGATGTGAATACAAAATACCAACCTTATTAAATACATTTATTTTCAGACGGCTCAGGCCTGTAGATAAATACCTTAACATAAATTACTTGAACTTTGTGCTGTCCCGTGTCAACTTGTCTGCAGAAGCGACGGAACATCACATCCTGCAGTAAGGTCTTCTTCCAAGACGAGGGGCAGATATCAATACGGCACGCGTATCAGGAACGCCTTAAAATTGACTACACTTTCACATATTATTCTTAAAGTTGATTATATTACGTAATCCTCAATATCGTAGTGTTGGATTTCAGTCTCCGCTACATTACCAGCTTATAATGTTACCACTGTTGGGAGACAGGCCTCCTTTCGTTGAGAAGAGTTGATGTCACATGTCCTCAAATTTTTGGTTGTAGGGCATGCCGGTTTCCTCACAATGAGAGTAGTGGCAATGAAATAATTCACACAACGTAAAACGTCAGCCTAGATTCAAATCTACGACCTACACTTCGTAAATCGCGGCCATTACCACTGGGCACCACTGCTCCGACTCTCTCATTAGTGTCCCTAAAACTATGTCAATGGCTTCGGTCCCATGCCACCATTTTTAAATTTACAGTAAGGCTCTTGTAACCCCACACTAATTTGCATAACCTTCATTTTCGTTATCACCATTAAGAAAACTTTCCCTTATCATTAAACACCTTAAGATACAATAGTACTACTCCCACGGCAAAAACAATTATACTTAATACTCTATTATTTCAACTGTTTACTTAACGATCACGAAGATTTTTTTGTTTCTCACGATGTCTGTCACTTTCTTTCTGTTTTTATGGGCTCGGATGCAAATAAACTAGCCCATAGTAGCCCACCTCTATCTATCAATGGGAAATACACTTGTGACTCGAAAGATTGGGATGCTAAAACTTCATGGTAGTAGTAATGATATTCTGGTGATAAGATTCCTATGAACCGATGTATTTTACTTGAAAACTAAGTACAACTGATCATGATCAGTTATTATTAATTAAGAAGGTTACCAAAATAAAAACTCCATGAAATCTGGGCGGCGAGAGCAGGGTGCAAGTGGGTGCACTTGGGCCAGATTGGATTTGAATACCAGAGAGTGGTATCGAAATAAAACATAGATGTAAAAATATTAAAAACTTTAAAAAACACCCGAAAATGCCATACTTACATATATTAAAAAAATTAACCTATTAGAGACCCAATTCCAAATTGTGTGAGTAATATCTCAATTCAATCGCTTTTGTGCATAAGTCGACAAGGTACCGAAATCCTATTTCCAAAAAGCTAATTGACCCTAGGCGAGATGCTAACATTGACAACCTTGCGATGTTTGGTCTTGCATTCTACTTCAGCTTCTACTAATTTCTAAATGTATTTAAAAAAAAAATATTTATAAATTATTTGACGCACATAAGACATACTGGCTCCTTATTTTTTACGGCCCGAGACACCGCGGCCATGCTCGTGCCGTCCGGTCGCCGCCCTCACAGTATCAGGCGGGCCATTCATAGAATTTGGAGTAAAGGTTTTATGCAAAACGTCTCAAGCAGTTTTAAAATTATAATAATTACGAAAATTCAAAAAAAATATTCTGTTTGCTTCTATAGCTTCTTATATATGCAGTTGCGCGGTATACTCTGTTTGCGCGATGCAGGATTTGGCGTGACGTCAATGCGATGCTTAGTTCGCATATGGCGATGTAGATGCCGCTACACGTTAATCACATAAGGTATGCTGTGAGCTGCCAGGGTCGCGAGATCTGTTTGAAAGAGTTACCGTGGCCCTGCTATATGGGCAACTGAAGGAACACGCGTGGGTTTTGGTCAGTAAAACTCTGACACGCTTTTTCGCTCCACTCTAGAGTGCGAGACATCATTTGATGATTTCCCACACACCAAAAAAAACCACTAAATAACAGTAGCAAGGTAATCTTAACATAGTATTAAACAAAGTAGCAAATCATGTTTGCACGCTTAGACGTAGTAAACCACGCAACGGATTTTGCGTTTTTCATCATTAAAATCAAAAATCAAAATCAAAAGTCATTTATTCAAACTAGGCTGAGAGTCAGCACTTTTTGAACGTCAAAGTTACATAAGACAGTCCCCCCAAAACGCCCGCCCTTTGACACTTCCTAGTGCTTTAGCTGGGAAGAAGAAGTGGCGGAACAAACTCCCCAGCAGCACAGCTGTCTGTTAAGTTAGAAGAACTTGATTCTATACAATATTGTGTAAGTAACTAATATTATAAAACAAAACATACATTCTTCGCCATATGTCAGCTAGCACACGCCAATATACCAACAAAAATAGTATGTATAGTCCTCCAGACCGTATTCCAGCCACGGCGGCCAATCTCAACGGAGACTAGCCATCGGCGCGGGAGATATCGTATGCTGTGGAAATAGGTATCCACTTAGCTATTGCTAAGCTATGCACTAAGCACTAAGCTATGGAGGAAGATGTCACTAGTCTATAGTGGACATTTTCATACCATTCATGCAAAGATTCTCACGACAAGAATTATTTTACTTTATAATTGTTTACAAAAAATCACGATTATTTTTTTCCCGCTCCATTCAAATAACTTTCTTTTTACTTTTGTTATTGTTGTTTTACTTAAAGTTTTGGGGCTACTAGAATCGTGATAGTAGTCCATACTCAATTGTTTTGGCCCCTTAAGGCCATTTTGGTAAACTTTTCAATATAAACTAATATTGTTCCAAAACAATGAGAAGTTGGGGCATGGCAGAGGTGGAGGACACGGATTGAGGTTTTAGATATCTTCTTTGTTTCAGTGGCAGAATAATTCAACAAATACATCTTTTTCAATGGGCCCAATTTTCGCCCCTATAGGAATTTCCATAAATGATATAAATGGTAACCCCTCAACTGTGGCAAGCGTAGGTTAACCTGATCGGTTACAATGCAATCCATACTAATCCATACTATCCATACTAATATTATAATACTTAATATAATACTTTAATACTATATATACTATATACTTATATAAAAATAAAGTCACTTCACTGTCTGTCTGTCCCTATGTATGCTTATATCTTTAAAACTACGCAACGGATTTTGATGCAGGTTTTTTTAATAGATAGAGTGATTCAAGAGGAAGGTTTATATGTATATAACATGCATAATATAGTAAAGAAACGTTGATAATTTTAGAGGTTTCTAATGTGATGTCATAAATAAACACATTTTTTTGCGCTTACATTGCGAACGCTGGCTGAACCCTACGAAATAGCGCAAAATAATGTACTACAGTATTGTACACCTTAAAAAGTTCTACAAAAAAGTCCGCGATGGTATATGTCTAACTCTTAGGGATAACCCATAATAACCATTTTTATCCTTTACTTTTTACGAGCAATAATGGCTTATTTATGAATGCGATTTTAAGCAATACAGCATTAACCCTTATGCAATTAAGTACCTTAAATAAATTGTACATTTCATGTAGATCAAAATTGCCCTTTACAGCATATCATTAAAATGAATGTTTTAGAAGATATCAGAAGTTATAATAAAATAGCCGCAGAGCGGCTAGCGGGCCTTCCCGCGTCCGGCCGGCAGGATTAGGAGGATCGGAATATTGAAATTCATATTACTTTGGCTTCATAGTAAATGCGAATATCATGTGTGTTCGAAGTACTCAAAATAAAGCTAATTGTATTATTCCAAGTAAGAGACCGCGAAATATGGCTTAGATGTTTAGATTTTTGGATGGATTTGGATTTTTGGTCATCCTGGATACTTACCATATAGGATACTTTATGCCGTCGTACATATCCCGCGGGATATTTCCCAACCTCCACGCGGGCGAAGCCGCTGGCCAAAGCTAGTAAATAATATAAATGGTAACCCCTCAACTGTGGCAAGCGTAGGTTAACCTGATCGGTTACAATGCAATCCATACTAATCCATACTATCCATACTAATATTATAATACTTAATATAATACTTTAATACTATATATACTATATACTTATATACTATATACTATATATACTACATTACTATATATTACTATATTACTATATTTACTATATATTTACTATATATATATTATATATTTATATATATATATATATATACGTATATCAATATTATTAATCTATTGCGTGGATATTTTTACGTCCAAATCAGACGGTTGGAATTTCAAAGTGCGACGTTGCCAGCATTATGATTCGTTTATTTATAGGTACTTATCTCTTTCTTTCACGGAGTCTCGCAAAACGCATTGTCTATTCTAAGTAAATATTTTTTTAGTTTCACGGTTGACCGCTGACTTATTTGGGCTATTCTCATTTTTAACCGACTTCAAAAAAAAGGAGGAGGTTATCAATTCGACTGTATTTTTTATATATTTTTTTTTATTTTTGTTACCTCATAACTTTTGACTGGGTGAACCGATTTTGATGATTATTTTTTGAATGACAAATGAACGAATAACGCGGTTAGATTAGTGCAGAGTATCTACCATAACTAAAGAGTTAAAAATAAAAACACACATCCACCTTATGGGTTTTGATTTTAACAGTCAGATAAAAGTTCTCTATCCTGACTTAAGGAATGAAAGCCTAAATACAGAGACACAGTATTGAAAATTATTAATCGTGTTTTTAACCGACTTCAAAAAAAGGAGGAGGTTATCAATTCGACCGTATATTTTTATGTTTGTTACCTCATAATCATAACTTTTGATTGGGTGAACCAATTTTGATGATTCTTTTTTTATTTGAAAGCTGGTGTTTCCCGAATGGTTACATTTTAATTTGGATACTCGGACAGTGGGGTCCATGTGAAAAGTATATAAGTCTTAAAGCATTAAGTATTTGTGCGACAAATGAACGAATAACGCGATTAGATTAGTGCGGGGTATCTACCGTAACTAAATAGTTACAAATAAAAACTTTTTAGTTATGGTAGATACTTCGCACTAATCTAATCGCGTTATTCGTTCATTTTTGTATACCTATACAAGATGTTACTACTGCTGTGGAATCAATCGTTCTTCCTCATCGTACGAAGGAACCCTAATATTAGCATGAGTTTACTACGGGTTTTTCTAAGTTTAATTTGACTAGATTCAAAGAGTACTATTAACTAGATTTTTCTGATAATATAATATTATTCACAGCCTGTAATCGCCCACTGCTGAGCGTATCTTCGTGGTACTACAAAAGCGTGGCAGCCCCAACAGCATCCTGAATGCATTGTTGCACTGGACACGAAGAGCATTAACAGCTTTTTGAGTGAAACTAGTCCAAACGCTACACGAGTAAAAAACTATTAGGTACATCTCACTGATAATGCTCTTCGCTCCCGGTATTCATTGATCCGATCTAGATTGTTCCTCAAATCCTCCGCTACAACAGGCATATGACACCACCATTTAAAGTGACAGTAGGGTATCTCTCTGCGCCTTTATTGGCCACCTTAACGATAAGCAACTGACTTTTGTCCGTGTTATATCTAAAACCATGCTCCTCAGCGTAACGCTCACAAACTTTATTAAATTTTCTGAGACCTGCCATAGACGGGGTCAGCAGCGACATGTCATGTTAAATGCTAGCCCATCTATGTAGCAGCCAGCATGCAAACTGCTGAGCTCGAGAATAAGCACATTTATATATAAATTAAACAGCTTAATCCACCCTGTCTAACTCCACATTCCATCACGTACTCATCCGACCGTCCATTTGCCCATTTTACACATTTAATTTGATGTGTGTACCAGTTTTTAAAAACACTCATCAATTCACTGGGCACACACAATTTAGACCATAACTTGTCACAAAACACCATGTCAAATGCCTTTGACATAGGTATCCAAGAAACAGGCAAAAACAGAAGTCTGATTTCCTGTATAATATTTTACAGTCTTTTTATACATAAAATTGCAGTTTCCGTAGATAAGCCCTCTCTGAACCCATGTTGAGCATCATGGAGCTTGACATCATTCTTTAAAAGAGAGAGAGATTGGTCTGCAGTTCGCTTTATCTGATATATATCACTAGTCTTATTTTTTACATTAGGAACTTCAATAGTTTTCATCATATCCTTTGGCAGATAAGCGTGCGACACATAACAATTATAAAACAAAGCCAGTACCCTGGGCAAATGGATACCAGCGTTCTTTAAGTGTTCCACACTGAGCCCGTCGTGTCCCGGGGATTTTCCGCGCTTCATATGTACCAATACATTCTCTAGTTCTTTTGCTGTATAGGTACCTTGAAGAAGGTCGCTCAAGTTCACCGTCGTCTGAGTTATGCAAAAAAGACAGTCTCGCGAGGTCTACAACTCACAGAGCCACTAGTGTACCTGATTATAAGTTATCTGATCGTTGCGAAACCCTTCCAGGGTCCTTATATCTTACGCCGGGGCTTAACTCCACTGCCGCGAGAAATCACGGTACAGCGGACAGAGCTCCGGTGAGATCTCATGGCGTCATGGAGAGTACGATTATCACAACCCAGCGCTGGGCACGCCACAATTACGGCGATAAGTCCCCTCTTTTAGGAGTGGCTAGAGAGGCGCCGCGGCGCGGCGTCCTCACCTTCCACTTGACGCAGGGTCACGGTTGTTTCGGGAGGTTCCTGTTCAGGATAAGCCGGGAGGAAACGCCCGGGTGTCACCATTGTGTGGATCATCCGGAGGACAGGGTGGAGCATATGGTAGAGGTCTGCCCGACTTGGGCGGCAGTAATGCTCGCGAAGGAGGAGGCAGAACGCGTGAGAGAGAGGCAAATTTCGCGCCCTCACGCCCCTAATCGCCGCAGGAGGAGACGCCCTGGGCATCGGGAATCGCAGGCCGATTTCCGGCCATCGTAGGCACGGGCTTGCGGTCGGTGAGCAATGGGTAGCTCGCCATCCGATAGGGACCAGACCCGGGTTGACGGTGCGTTGTGTTCCACGTGCACCTCAAAGAGATGTCAGCGGAATTGACCGGGTTCACTAGGGCCGATGCCTGCCAGGGTTGCGAAGAAGTCCGAAAGGGAGATCGTGGCCCCCGGCAACATGGTAACAAAAGGAACACGGGTGGGTTTTAGTCAGTAAGAGTCTGACACGCCCTCCTGCTTCGCCCCGAGCGGGAAAAGTTATTTGATAATTTCCCACCCAAAAAAAAGAAAAAAGTGTCCTTGTATGCTAGGCTTAAGTACTTGGTTGCAAATAAAATGATTTATGATTTATTTATCTGAGACGGCGATGGGTCATACATTCATAATGGGAGCTTATGCATTTATAGGAAAAGGAAGAAGTGCTATTAGATTCATATATACAGGCGTCAAATATCGTACAGTATGAAAAGTATGCATCAAACCGACATCAGTATAAGTGTCGCGTAACTTTGAAGGTATATACGGACGTCAGTTGACAGCATATACTATTCATGTCGCACCATATTCAACGTCCAATTATTTTTCTAACGTTGTGCCATAGATTCATGTATACGGATGTCAAATATCGTACAGTATGAAAAGTATGCATCAAACCGACATCCGTATAAGTGTCGCGTACCTTTGAAGCTATATACGGACGTCAGTTGACAGTATATACTATTCATGCCGCACCATATTCGACGTCCGATTATTTTTCTAACGTAGTGCCACAGATTCATGTATACGGACGTCAAATATCGTACAGTATGAAAAGTATGCGTCAAACCGACATCCGTATAAGTGTCGCGTAGCTTTGAAGCTATATACGGACGTCAGTTGACAGTATATACTATTCATGCCGCACCATATTCGACGTCCGATTATTTTTCTAACGTAGTGCCATAGATTCATGTATACGGACGTCAAATATCGTACAGTATGAAAAGTATGCGTCAAACCGACATCCGTATAAGTGTCGCGTAGCTTTGAAGCTATATATGGACGTCAGTTGACAGTATATAGTATTCATGCCGCACCATATTCTACGTCCGATTATTTTTCTAACGTAGTGCCATAGATTCATGTATACGGACGTCAAATATCGTACAGTATGAAAAGTATGTGTCAAACTGACATCCGTATATGTGTCGCGCAGCTTTGAAGTCATAAACGAACTTCAGTTGACGGTACATACCGCACCATATACATTCATGCCACACCATATTCGACATCCGTGTATTTTTCTACAGTCGCAAGGAAAAATAATTAAATAAACACACATACATTTAAGATTACTATTTTATTAAAGACAGAAGTGTTACCCTATAGGTATGACAGGTGAAAACAATTGAAATAGTTTTCTGTATTTAGAAAACTTTAAAAATCAGTCCCTAAAAATTACGTAAAATAATTAGTATTATTCAACGTATTAATGACAATTTACTTTTGTGACTTTCAGATCTAACATAATTAATTTTAAGAAAATATTAGATATTAGAGTGTTGTATTGTTATTAGGTGTGCTAAGCATATTCCGAACGTATAATATAATCAAAATCATATAATCGACTTCAAATAGGTGTATAATTTACGGATGGCCAACACCTGATTTTCACAAGTGAGGGCACAATACTTATTTTGCAACCGAGCGTCAAATAAGCAGCGATACGTATGTGGCAACTTCGGCAAACTGTGTGTGTATAACTGATTTTTTGTTTTCATTTATAAAATATTTCGAACCGTTCAAATACAGTCGGTTTGGCAACGTCGCAATTGGACGCCAAATAATCGGCTTTATCGAAAGTGTCTTAAATGAGTATACGCACTGTCGATATACGCGCCACACGAGCGACGCACCGTTGATGCGGGATTTCGCGGAAGTTTTAGTTATACAAATGCAAGCGCTTCAGTGATTTTTTGCCTTCCGGCAATTTTTGTTGTACAGGTCGCTAGAGCCAAAAGGACCAAAGTGACACTGACTAAAAAAGTGGCGTCCGGTATGCGGACGTCTAAAGCCGGTGGACGCCAGATTAAATGCATTTCGGGCTATGTGGGACGCCATATCATTAGCAGGATAAATATATATATATATATATAATATTATAAATGCAAAAGTAACTCTGTCTGTCTGTCTGGCTTTCTGCCTGTCTGTCTCGCTTTCCTGCTAAAACTACTGAACCGATTTAAATGAAATTTGGTACACAGATAGTTTAGAGCCTGAGAAAGGACATAGGCTACTTTTTATCCCGGTAGTATGTTCCCGCGGGATAATTTCCGACCTCCACGTGGGCGAAGCCGCTGGCAAAAGCTAGTCAAGTACCTAATATAAAGGAAGTTACCGTTACTAAGTTACGTTGAACTAATTTATTACAATCATCATCACCATAATTTCAGCCGAAATATGTCCACAGCTGGACATAGGCCTCCCCCAATTAGGGACGATTTGCCATAATCGCCACGCTTGGCAGGCAACCACAGTATGGTGATAAAATGCATACAGGACGCTGCTGCTTATTCTCCAGTAAGTACCTTTGTCGCTTTTTACGACACCCGCGGGAATAAATAGTTAATGCTATTCTTTATGTCCAGCACCACATGAGACGTAATAAGCAAAGTAAGTTGTTCACTACATTAAAATAAATACAGCTAAGTATAAACCCAGAAAGATCAACAACAGCGACATACAGTTAAACTGCGTTTAACGATAAACACCTATACCCTTTTTTTTTGGATGGGAAATCATTAAATGACTTCTCCCGCTCTGGGCGGAGCGGGAGGATGTGTCAGACTTTTACTGACTAAAACCCACCCGTGTTCCATCAGTTGCCCATGTGCCGGGGTCACGGTATCTCTTTCGAACAATCACGCGGCCCCGGCAGGAAACACCTATACCCCCAAAACCAATCTAACTAATACACGTATCTGTCTTATCTAGATTTAAGCACATAAATCAAACAATACAAAGGAAGTTACGATTTAAAAATAGACGAACTCATTGCATTGTAATCGTAAAAATGTATATTTTATGTTAAATTCGGTATAAAATTTGAATTTCCGTTATCGTTTTGGCTATCAATAGTATACAGTTATATCGTTTAAATAAAATACATGCTAAAATGTTTACGTGAGGTTAGATTTGTTATTGGAACATAAACATGTTTATACTGATGTTTAAATGTATCCTTTTAAGGTTAATCTTTGGTAACCCTGACTGTTTTACGTGCTATCCGAATGACTGGTATAAACTTTGACGTTTTTAGTGAGATCCGTGTTTATACACTCTCTAAGTATTATAACATTGACATGCATATAAAGAAATATGTAAGTGATAATTATTTATTATTAATACATTTCATTGTATTTTTTTACAATACGATGAAATCTGATATTACTGGCCCTTTATAAAAAATATTTAAAATGAATGTACTAAAGCTAGTGTTAGATGTGTCTATGTAATTACTTACAAAATAACCAATCAATCCCATGTTTCATCATTTATCAATCTATCTCAGTCTTAAAATTTGGATATTTCTGTTCTCGAAACAAATCATTCCACACAACTAAGTCATATTATCACACTACCTATACATTACCAACGTGTCAATGGAATGCATAAGCGATTAACGTAACGGGTTGAACAACCACTAACGACCGTTTAACTCTGATGAACCGACAAATAACTGCAGATAGTACTATAAACACCGGTTAACTTAATTGAGGAGTGTGTTACTATTAATTGCTGGCTAACTAATGAAACGGTGGTTTAGTTCATGGTGGAGACCACCCATAACAAATAGGTCACGAAAAATAATTAGCGATAACGTCTGAAAACCTATCTGTACAAGGGGTATAATAGTGCATAATTAGCTAATAATGTTCCCACTGTTGGTAGACAGGCATCCTCTGGGTCAGAAGGAGTGCGCCGTAATCTACCACTCGGGCCCAATGTGGGTTAGCGGATGACACATTTCTTCGAATTTATTGTTCTTGGACATGCCGGTTTCCTCACGATGTTGCGACGCTAGTTTAGGTATTTCCTTCATATTATTAAAACAAATACACATTTTGAAAATGTAAAAGGAAAAATTGAAAACGTGATCTTTCGTGAAGATTAAAGCCCTACTAAGTGTGGGCACGCCACAATTGCGGCGGTAAGTCCCCTCTTTGAGGAGTGGATAGAGAGGCGCCACGGCGTCCTCACCTTCCGCCTGACGCAGGTTCTCACCGGGCATGGGTGCTTCGGTGGGTTCCTGTTCAGGATAAAGCGGGAGGATACGTCCGGGTGTTTCCATTGCGAGGATCGTCTGGAGGACACGGTGGAGCATACGGTGGAGGTGTGCCCTGCCTGGGTGGAGCACCGCCGTGTCCTCGTGGAGGCGATCGGCGGCGGCGACCTCTCGCGTCCGGCCCTGGTGCGAGCCATGGTACGGAGCGAGAGGGAATGGGAAGCCGTCACCTCCTTCTGCGAAGCAGTAATGCTCGCGAAGGAGGAGGCGGGGCGCGTGAGGGAGTGGCAGTCTCTGCGCCCTCACGTCCCTAGCCGCCGCAGGAGGAGACGCCCCGGGCGTCGGGAGTCGATTGCGGACTCCCGGCCACCGTAGGCGCGAGCTTGCGGGTGGCGAGCAACGGGTAGCTCGCCGCCCGGTAAGGACCAAGCTCGGGTCGACGGCGCGCAGTGTTCCACGCGCGCCTCAAAGAGATGTCAGCAGCAGTGTAGGGGTCTACTAGGACCGATGCCTGCCGGGGTCGCGTGATTGTTCGAAAGAGATACCGTGACCCTGGCACATGGGCAACTGATGGAACACGGGTGGGTTTTAGTCAGTAAAAGTCTGACACGCCCTCCCGCTCCGCCCAGAGCGGGAGAAGTCATTTGATGATTTCCCATCCTGAAAAAAAAAAAAAAAGCCCTACTAAGTGTATAATTTGTTTTTCGGAGATTACTCTGGATTTTTTCTTTATGAAACTACAAGTAATCGTGTTTCTAAAGTCTACAATGTACATATGTAGTGAATCTTTAAAGATCTAACATATTTTTGTATAACTAAAGGTTAGGCAATAACGATGCACCAAGAGATCAAACAAACGTTATTATTTCGCAAATCTCACGGTGCCCTTTTAAGTAACACCTCTAATACTTTAGGAAACGAAAATATTTGTTTGGAAGCAGAATTAATTCTTTGCAACCAAATTATGAAGCCACTTAAACCTGTATTTCTTGAGAAATCGACTCAAGAAATACAGATGAACGTTAAGACAATATTGAATCAGACTGACGCTACAATTCATCTTAAACAGACAATGACACCTTGAAAGATTTAACAACGATTTCCAGTTAAACTGCGTTTAACGATAAAGCTTTTACTGCTAAACCGAACGAAACTAATCTAACTAATACACTTATCAGTCTAATCTAGGTTTAAGCACATAGCCTCGGTAAGACATGCACTGCGCTTTTCAATCTCCGTGTAAGTCCCGCGGTGATCCAGAACCGGGAACGTTGCCAAAGCATACACCTTCATTACTTAAAAAGGTAGCACTGCAGTTGAAATGTTTTTATATTGCAGGTACTGCATTTAGTTTTATTAAGTTGGTATACATATGCTGGGTCAAATGAAATTAGATGGCATTACTCTCATATCGGGTATCGTTATCAAAACCGAGTGAAAAAATATATTTTTCCAAGTAGGCAACCAAGTTTCGTTGTTGTGTTATAGTTTATGAAAATTGGTTAAATTGTCTCATGTTCAACTAAAAATTACTAAACCAGCCGACCGATTGATTACCTTTGCCCATCGAATGATAGAAGGAACATATTTTAATATTTTTTTGTTGCATTCGTTTTTGCTGTCGATACCCAATATCCGAACACGTAGGTAAAGTTTGCAAGCAAAATTAATTTTACCCTATATATTGGTTTACTTTTATTTGGTTAACTTATTAAAACCGTTTACGCTTGAAGGGCTTACCGCTTATAGCTATTCACAACCGAACCTGCTGTTCCCAAATCAAAAACCCGAAAATGATGTCAGTATAAATCAAAAGGACGACCCTTTTCTTTTGCTGTCGGGGGCAAAGCAAATTTTACCAAATTGAAAACGTGCCATTTTAGGTGCGACAACCTGTCGTATGGTTTTGAATAGCAATGCACATGTTCGTTTTTGACTGACCACTGCTTATACGTCGTTCTCAAAATATTACAGACCTAAGACCCGCCTAACGAACCAACTTCTTAACGTGTCGTGTTTGGTAAGTAAAGTTGATCACCCATCCGCGGACCAACCGCGTCAAACGTATCATATAGATAGATATTCAAATTATTTCAAGACACACTTCTAAAATCGTCATGCAGTGAACAAGCTCCGAACTCAGGTAGGCCGAAGTAAAAAAAAGTGCTCAGGTGGAGATTCACAGATGACTCCGCCCTGAAGTGTAAATGTGGTGCTGTTCCACAAACAATGCGACCAATGATATCTTATCCAGCATGTCCTGAGTGTACTCATTCCGATTAAGAGGCCTCGTAAGAGTCCCGTATCGTTATTTTTCGTCACGATCTCCTCGTGCCGGGAGTGGGTAATTTGCGCGCCTGGTGCCTTCCTTGGATGTGGTAGCCGTTTCTCAGGCTATCTCCGGAACCGAACCCTCTCTCGAACCCTGATTCCCCGTTACCCGTGACAACCATGGTAGTCGCAGAAACTACGATCGAAAGTTGATAAGGCAGACATTTGAAAGATGCGTCGCCGGTACAGGAGTTGATGACGCTACTGAAAGTGCCAAGCTCGTAGCCAAGTTCTGGACTAACTCTATTTAGATTGATAGCAATCTAAGAAGCACGGAGCAACTAAGAAGTGAGCAATGATTTTTCTTCCATAAATGAGAAAATACATTTGCCAAGCATTAGTACAAAATACTACAAGCTATAATTATATTATTTCTGTAATATATTTCCTTGTGGTAAGTCGTTATGATAAAGATAAATATTTATACAGTAATCACCAAGATCAAAGAAAGCCATTATGGACGTGCGGTATTTTCTTCCATTTCATTATAATTTATGACTTTTACTATTTGATGACATGTGGTTGATGTACCTAATGTACCCTTTCACTCACTCACACTCTCAAATGGTATAACGCTACAATTTACTGCCGTAATGATTGGTATATTGAGAGCGACTGATGATGTGGTTCTAAGTTCGATTACGGTTTCGACGAATGTCTGTGGTGGTTCTTAAGTATCTGGTAGTAAGTTCTTAGTATCTGCATAACTTAAGATATCTTCTCTTACTTAGTTTCCCATTCTATTTTGGCAACAATATCCTAATTTAACGTTAATTGTAGCGCTTTTACTGAGTTTATGAGTAGGTGACTGATATTCATAAAAAAAAACTTCTTACGAAAAAAATTACAACCGACATCCTTAAAAAAAAACACCACAAAGTCAAAAATAACTTTAATTTTGGAAGTCGGTGTCTTAGGATCTGTGTTTAAGGTTTTTTTGCCTCCGACTTCCGAAATTAAAGTTATTTTTGACTTTGTAGTGTTTTTTTAAGGAAGTCGTTTGTTATTTTTTTTGTAAAAAGTTTTTATCTTTAACTTTTTAGTTATGGTAGATACCCCACACTAATCTAATCGTGTTATTCGTTCATTTGTCGCGCAAATACTTAATGCAAATTTAAGACTTATGTGTTTTCACATGGATCCCATTGTCCGAATGAAAGCAAATTAAAAAGGAATCATTAAAATCGGTTCACCCGGTCAAAAGTTCTGAGGTAACAAACATTAAAAAAAATACAGTCGAATTGATAACCTCCACATTTTTTTTGGAGTCGGTTAAAAACTATTCATTTATAGCAGTCATTACTTATCATAACATTATACTTTGTTTCCTCTAAGTGTTGGGCAGAGATGGACCAATAGTTCTTACACCTACATATTGCCAGTTATGTCTAAATCCCATGTTACGCAGGCGGAGCCTATTGCTACGAAATGCGGCTGCTACGAAAACTACGAGAACATCGAAAAAGAAAGCAAATCCCAATAACAGTTTGCCCGAACTGGGAGTCGAACACAGGAACTCATGGCACTAGCGCATTAGCGCTTATGACCACCAGACCAACGAGGCAGTCATTAGGGTAATGTAAAGGTGTCTATGGAGTTTCTAGCCTGTTCTCAAAAGGAAGCTTAAATTGGCAACGGCTTCGACTTTCTTACTGATCAATTTCTTGACGGTTAAAAAAAACTTTTTACAAAAAAAATAACAACCGACTTCCTAAAAAAAGGAAGCTCCTAGGAAGTCGGTTGTTATTTTTTTCTAAAAAGTTTTTATTGTTAACTTTTTAGTTATGGTAGATACCCCGCACTAATCTCATCGCTTTATTCGTTCACTTGTCTCGCAAATACTTAATGCAAATTTAAGACTTATATGGTTTAAACTAAATTAAACAGGAATCATTAAAATCGGTTCACCCAGTCAAAAGTTATGAGGTAACAAACATTTAAAAAAAATATAGTCGAATTGACAACCTCCTCCTTTTTTTGAAGTCGGTTAAAAATGCCTGTAAATGGTTTAGTTTGAAAAAAATGCTTAGAGTTTGCGTGAATTCTAGTTTGCGATATCGCAACGCTCTCTGCTTAAGCCCTCAGGGAATTCAAGCAATTTTAATAAAAACATAAGTTATAACGCAGTTAACATACCAACTTTTTCCGGAACCAAAAAAGCGAACGGAAATAATTAAAATAACGAATTTCTATAACTATACTACTCACCTATCGCCAAAGATCGGAACACCGAAACATGACTTTTCAAAAAATAACCTTACACCCACAAAAATACGGTAAAATTTCAGTTATAACTAGTCCGAAATGTTAATAAATTAATACGGAACCTCCAGAACAATGGTGGGTGTAAATCTTTGGACAACAATGCACCATAAATCGTGAATTGAATGGTATTAGCATGTCGGAACAGAAATTAGCAGGGATCGAACGGGCCAGTAATATATGGTGTACACCCGATGGGCTGGAAATAGGAACAGGAAGAATGGCCGAATGATCACGCATTTCCCGAAAGGTTAAACAGAAGTGTAGGTATAGTACACCCATATTTTGCCAGTTATGTTTAAGTCCCATGTAATAGGGGGCGAGTCTACTGCCATCAACCGGGCACAAATCCAGACTACGGGCTGCTTTCTGGCTAAAGTATGTTTTATATATCGTCGCTTATGAATTGGAAGGTTTAATACAACAGGTCTTAATTGAAGATACTGTCCAGAACAAGTCCTGGTGACGTCGTTAAAATAAATAATAAAATAATGTATATAATAAATAATTTATACGATTAATGGCTAGTTTTTTTATTTATACATATAAAATAATATATGTTGAAGCTGTTTTATACTCGTCGTCACTTGTCCGTATAGGTTCATTAGAAAACCAGCGTCAGACAGCATCTGTCTGGCATTAATGGTGAAATGAACCTTTTTGGCGCAGCCGTGAGGCACACACATGTTGTTTTTTTGAAATTATTTTTTTCCTGTTATATTATTTTGTGTTTTACGAACTGTGACAAATAAACGGTATTCTTTCTTTCAAATATAGGTACAATCAACATTATCTTCATCATCAGCATCTGCTTAACCTTTTCCCCAACTATATTCGGGCCAGTCTATAGTCTTTCTAGATACAGCTTGATACCAGTAATTTACCCAGAGTGACTGTCTATCTGACCACCACAACCTAGTAACCGGGTCTCAAGATACTCATAGTCAAGACTGGTTGTTTGACTTTTGGTTGCTGACTACCCGTACCGACTGTTAAAGATCTGCAAATGACAGCCGGGCCTAACATGCTTTACACGATATGACTCTATTTGTAACGTATGGTCACCCATTTACGAACGGACAGGGACAAGCGTGATTTGACCTTCAATATTTTGCCATGAGCCCCTCTGTACCTGCCAAGGCCGCGAGATAGTTCGAAAGAGATACCGTGACCCTGGTTTTAGTCAGTAAAAGTCTGACATGCCCTCCCACTCCGCCCAGAGCGGGAGAAGTCATTTGATGATTTCCCATCCAAAAAAAAAAAGCCCCTCTGTACAAACTACATTTAATATAGTATAATTGACTACATTACATAGTTTTTAATTAATATTTCTTGTGTGTAGTATTGTTATTATAATAACCATGAGAAAAATGGTTCCACGATTTTGGCCCATTTCAAGATGGATGGAATTTCCATGCACAAGGGATGGTCATATTTTAGGCCTATGATATCAATTATCCAGTATTGTTTTGAGTCCCATGGACGAAGCAAATGAACGTTACTCCCTTTGCTCGTATATTACTTTACATAACAGCCAAAACCGCTCATTACGTGGTATGAAAAACCCTGGAGTCATGCCCAAAGGGTCATTTTTTTTTTTCAAAGGGTAAATTTGACTGGCCTTTTAGTCTAGTGGTTAGTAATCCTGACTGCTAACACTGAGGTCGTGGGTTCGATTCCCACCCAGGACAAATCTTTGTGTGATGAGCACGATAATTTGTTCTGTGTCTGGGTGTAATTTATCTATAGTATGTATGTATTTAGAAATATATAAGTATGTTTATCAGTTGTCTGGTTGCCATAGTACAGGCTCTGCCTAGTTTGGGATCAGATAACGGTGTGTTGGTTGTCCTAAGACATTTATTTATTAATATTTAATATGTATTGAATTAATAGTTCCCCAAAGACATCGAGCCACTGGGATGGCCAATTCGCGTCCAAAATGTAGCTGTCGTGTTATTTGGGAGCGATGGCGCGAGAATGATGCATGTCTGCGGAATGACGACGAATCGCTGTGTATCTGTTATTTATTGTTTTTGGCATCTGTGCCGGATTTCATAAAATCTGGCTTTAACTAGCTGTATGCAGTACACACAAGCAGTATCGTAGATCTATGAGAGATATCTACACTAAAGAAGATTGTATCGTTAATCTTTTACTTCTATGTGGTTTTGTGAGTCCCTGGAAAAGATTGCGAAGTCATATTTTCTGGCCGTTGGTGACTCTAAAGGATAAATATAAGATCAAAATAACCTTTTAGGGCTATTGAAGAAACCTGCACCACAATTCCATAACACTATTTATTTCTTAGATCACCAACAGAGGCGATTACAAGTGTGCGCTTCCAAGTATAGGACACCACATTCTTCAACAAGATTGAAACAGAAAAATAAATAGGTACAAATTAATTTAAAATATTCTAAATTCTGTAATCACTATCTGAAGGATTTGGAAGCCAATTGATTTTCTAATTAGTTTGATAAATTTGTCTGCTCAATAACGCGACTTTAGGAATGAATATTGTTGGACAGTCAGAATGATTCCCATTGTAAGTGGGTTACGCAATATTACCCCACTGAACATTATGTTGAAAAAATGAGAAATAAATATTATAAATAGTCGGTTCTGTTTCATTTAGAAAAGGCTTTCGTCCTGCACTAGGTCAACAATAGGTACATACATAACGTGACGCCGGTTTTTCCGACGATGGTTTTTCCGATGTACCTACCTTTAATACACCCACATTTCATCAGTTATGATTAAGTACCATGTAATAGGGGGCGACCCTATTACCATTAAACAGACACAAATCCAGTCTACGGGCTGCTACTGAGAAGTTCCAGATAAAAAACTCAATAACATGTCCAACCTGGGTATCGAACTCAATACCTCATGGTAAGCACGCTTGCGAAACCTAGACTATTGAGGCAGCCCATTTATATCATTATCACCATTACTTCAAACAAACACACTTTTCGTAAGTAAACACTCCCACCTGCGCTGCCCACCTCAATAGTGCTTAATAAGGCATCACACGAGGTATTTGTACTTTCTAACTAGTCACTTCCCCAGTTTACTGTCCAGCGCACTTTCCCCGAGCTTACGGGCTAGTAGCTATAGTTAACTAGTTGATTTTCTTGGCTTGGTCTGTGGTAAAGCTGCAATTGGTCCCATTAAGGAATTAGTGTTATAGTAGATTCGATCTCGTGTCTTCGAAGGTTTAGCGAATGACTCATGAGCATTTGTGAATGAGGAGCTGTGATGGTCCGTTCTATCAGCCCCGATTTACGACTTGTTAGTCGTTTCAAGCTCAGGCAGACAAAATTGTGTAAATAATTTAATCACCACTGTTCTTTTAAACTACCCAACAATATCCCAAAACCAACGATTCGCCGGTCTCGCGTGGTATTAAAGCCCACTCCCTCTCGAAGAGATTAGGCTTCCGTCCCAGTAGTGGGAACAGTATAACCTGATTATGATGAATAGGCCGTTGTAAGCTCTAAGGTTTATGATAAGTCATTACATAACTTTGTCTTTTCTTGCAAAAATCCTTATGGAGTGATGAGATGAACTATTAACTGTTTAGCCTTTATCCACTGAACCTCCTCATTGATAATCCTTTGGTTTGAAGAAAGCTCCTGTATTTTGTAGTTGACGAATTACTCCAGTTGTTTTAAATCCCATTGTTTACATAGTATAATAGTAAAAAACACACTAACTAAATTTAGGTCATCCAATAAGGTTTACAATTCCTTAACACTAAATAAAGACAATGATTCAATATTGCTACATTTTGAAGACAAAACTACAGAAACCATACGTCCAAAAGCATCTAAGTATTACAAAATCCGGCGTACGACCTCATCCTTTAAGTGATGCAGCTTGCTCCAATTGGCACGGACCCAAACAGAAAACAAAGAAAATATTCTTACAGACTGACTGAACCATAACATAAAATCACGCCTGTATTCTTTTAAGAGGTAGGCAGGAGTAATACAGCAACATTTTACATGTTATTTTTGATAATAGTTTGGTCAGCAATATGGAAGAATTTATTACTGATGCTAATGCTAAATTGAACTAATGAAGTAACCTATTTTCGGTACAGTATTAATATTTTTTTTTAAACTATTATTTATTTACTATCAATATCACTAGAAAAGGATCACAGGGCATCGACAAATTCGTCAGCATCGCTGTCAGTGGGAAAAGTGCCAAAAAAGGCTGGCAGCATAGCCACGTTGTATGGCGATGCTGATTCTTTGGCCAAAACATAGGCCAGCCCTCTGGTCACGTGAAAATTCGATCAACCGTTTGGCGATGTCTCGCAAAACCAAAGCAGCTCTCGGACCCCACTTTTTTCATACATCTATCGTGTGGGACTATTTTCCTAGGAGAAAATGACATTAGTATTACTCTAACGGTCTAAAACTGATGGCTTTAATTGTCAGGTCAGTAGAGAAGCTGGGGAAAATTACGGTTGTCTTAATTGTATATTATACTGCTAATGATTACAGTCTATTGATAGCTATAATCAAATTAACCTAGTCTACTGAATGTGAGATGTAATAAACGTTTAGCCTAAGATACTATTATTTTAAGATTGCCATGAATGTGGCTTGCTCTTTACTTGACCTACACCTATTCTTGTTCAGAGCGTTTATCTGGTGCGGGCTGACAACGTTGTATTTCAAGTGGTTTATCGTGATTATCGTATTAAATTAATCAAAGTTCTATTATTTTCGTTCGTTTATTTTCTACTAGCTTCTGCCCGCCACTTCGTTTGCGTTATATTTATTGCTCTCCTAACGCATCCCATCGCATCGAATAACCTGCCCGTGCGTGGACCTCGTTTTTGCAACATTTTTCAATGCTGCTCCGCTAGTATTAATAGTAGCGTGACGTTATATAGCTTATAACCTTTCACAATAAATAGGCTACTCAACACAAAAATAATTTTTCAATTCAAACCAGCACTTTCTGAGATTAGCGCGTTCAACCAAACAAACAAATTCTTCAGCTTTATAATAGTTTAGTATAGATTTGCAGTACTTATTACGATTAAATGCTTATATTTGAGAGTGAATATGTAACATAATTAGATATGAATGTAAAAGTATTCATAAATACTAACGATCCAGTGCGTGGCTGAAAAACAATTGTACTGTGATTTATATTAAATCAAATAATCGCGAAAAACCACTAGAAATGTGACGCTGCCAGCCTGTGCGAGATGAAAGCTCGTTACCAGCTAATGCTACATAATGATGCTAATGGTAAGTATAGCTAATGCTAAATAACTATTCCTATAGTATAATTATGGCTCACGTCAATAGTGCTAGTAGGTTAGCACCTTATCTATACTAATACTAGCTTTTGCCAGCGGCTTCGCCCGCATGGAGGTCGGAAATTATCCCGCGGGAACATACTACCGGGATAAAAGTACCCTATGTCCTTTCTCAGGCTCTAAACTATCTGTGTACCAAATTTCATTTAAATCGGTTCAGTAGTTTTAGCAGGAAAGCGAGACAGACAGACAGACAGACCGACAGACAGACAGAGTTACTTTTGCATTTATAATATTAGTATGGATTATAAAGCTGTGCTGAGTTCGTTTGGTTGACAGCTTTAATCTATGGAACTACTGGTTCGAAATTAAAAAATATTTGAGTTTCGGCTAGCCTATTTATTTACCTGCAACATCAGGCTAGGATCTTTAGGAGCCGAGCAAAAGCAAAATAAGTCAGGAATGCGAAATACTCGCACAGACAGGCGATTCAATGCGACAGAGTGGGTCGGTGGAGCAAGATAATTGTCGCGAATGAAGTCGAGGGTAGAACCCAATAGATAATAAAATTAGATAAAAAATAAACCCTCTGAAGAGCTTGAAAAAATAACAAAACAGCTGGCAAGAGACATCGACGCGCAAACTGTAATTATGAATTCAGAACATGATGTTCGAAAGAGTTACCGTGGCCCTGGCATATAGGCAACTGAAGAAACACGGGTGGGTTTTAGTCAGTAAAAGTCTGACACACCCTCCCGCTCCGCCCAGAGCGGGAGACGTCATTTGTTGATGTCCCACGTATAAAAAAGCAAATGATTCTAGACGTCACACACATCACACATAGATAGTTGTCTGAAATGTTCCAGTCAGTGCACGCATTTGTCACTAATCGTGCAGCTCAATTCAGAACTGAAAAAGCTCAACGATTCGACGGACAATACCAAAGAAAGGACATTTGCGTAGGCCGCATAAGCTACTCAAACTGTCAGACGAAAATCGAAATAAATATAGATATCTTCATGGCTTATGCTTTTAAAGGTACCTACTACATTGTTATTTATAACGATGAACATTACATTGTACATAATATTGCAAGTATTAAACTGTAACTACATTATAAGATCTGGTTTAACAAGATTATTATGAAGATACAGGTATAACTCACTATTTATATGGATTATTATTCATGTTTATCTTACCTAGTAATGATGCTTACAGTATTTCAAGACTTGAATATTTTTTATGGGTATTTTCGACTAGCTGTTGCCCGCGACTTTTTCTGCAATCCTGACTGAAAATTAGCCTATCTCCTTGCCAAGACATGGTCTACTCATGTGCCAAATTTCATACGAATCCAATTAGCCGTTTTCAACGTGAAAGCGTTACAAACAAACATAAGTACTTACTTTCGCATTTATAGTAAAATTAGAATTAAGTTAATATTAAAATGGTAAGAGTATGCTGAGATGGTTTGGTTGGTCATGTGGAGAGGATGAATGAAAGGCAACTAACAAAAGTTATTCACAGGGCAGAGTTTAGCGGAAATGCCATAAGGAAATTACCACTACACGTGCTAGGAGGACATATGAATATATAGGACCCTATTGGTGGTGTTCTTCAGAAAGGTCAGGTGCCTAGTACTCGCTACCGGCGTGTGTGTATGACCAGATGTATGAACGAAAATGAGGCAGAAGGAGTATGTATGGATCGTAACAGGTGGCGCTCTGTAGTTTCTACCGGGAGGATTCCCGGGGCAATAATTAAGAATGTACGTGTTGGCAAAAAGAATAGTAATAGTACCAACAGATATTATAACTGTTAGGAGACAAAATGAGAATAAACGGTCAAAATAGAACAACAAATATTCTAATTGCTATGAAAACCCAATATCCGAATTAAAATCAATTTATTTTGAAAGTCCTTTTGTCCGCCAATCCATTTAAAAGTTTCCAATTCATCAATGAAAACCACATCGAAACTGCCATTTCATGCAAGCATTATCGGTTAAGTAAAATAGTATTTGCATTTACATTTAAATGAAAGCAAAGGTTTGAAATAAAAGCGATTTAAAATGAAATGCGGGTAGCTACATTAACAAAAACTTCTGTCCATTATATTGCAATGGGACATAATTAATGCTGTAGGCGTTCTCGATATGCGGACATAGTTGGGGATAAGCAGAGAGATAAAGTGAAATAAAACTGTAATTTCAGAATGAAGACTAAATAATTAAGTAATTATTTACTAAGCGGCGGCGGCGGCGGTTTTTGTAAGCGTTGGAGCTTGGAGTATTTGCACATCCTCCAGCGGCGCGTCAAGTGGACTGATAAAACGCATCCGCCCAAAATTGGAGACCTCGTCCTGATTAAGGATGCCAACCTTTTTTTTTTTTTTTTTGGATGGGAAATCATCAAATGACTTCTCCCGCTCTGGGCGGAGCGGGAGGGCATGTCAGACTTTTACTGACTAAAACCCACCCGTGTTCCTTCAATTGCCCATGTGCCAGGGTCACGGTATCTCTTTCGAACAATCACGCGACCCCGGCAGGCATCGGTCCTAGCAGACCCCTTCAGTTTTGCTGACATCTCTTTGAGGCGCGCGTGGAACACTACGCGCCATCGACCCGAGCTTGGTCCTTACCGGGCGGCGAGCTACCCATTGCTCGCCACCCGCAAGCTCGCGCCTACGGTGGCCGGGAGTCCGCAATCGACTCCCGACGCCCGGGGCGTCTCCTCCTGCGGCGGCTAGGGACGTGAGGGCGCAGAGACTGCCACTCCCTCACGCGCCCCGCCTCCTCCTTCGCGAGCATTACTGCTTCGCAGAAGGAGGTGACGGCTTCCCATTCCCTCTCGCTCCGTACCATGGCTCGCACCAGGGCTGGACGCGAGAGGTCGCCGCCGCCGATCGCCTCCACGAGGACACGGCGGTGCTCCGCCCAGGCAGGGCACACCTCCACCGTATGTTCCACCGTGTCCTCCAGACGATCCTCGCAATGGAAACACCCGGACGTATCCTCCCGCTTTATCCTGAACAGGAACCCACCGAAGCACCCATGCCCGGTGAGAACCTGCGTCAGGCGGAAGGTGAGGACGCCGTGGCGCCTCTCTATCCACTCCTCAAAGAGGGGACTTACCGCCGCAATTGTGGCGTGCCCAGCACTGGGTTGCGACAATCGTACCCGCCATGTCGCCATGAGATCACACCGGAGCTCTGTCCGCCGTGCCGCGATTTGTCGCGGCAGCGGAGTTTCGCCCCGGCGTTTCGCCTCCTCGCGCCACTAGGATGCCAACCTTAAGCCTTTGTATTGGCGCCGGGGGCGCATTCTCAATTTGGTGGCTGGCACCGACGGGGTTCCTCGTTTTGCAAAGGTTTTGGTGGACGGATCGGTCGTGAAGAGAGCGGTCGCAACCTTGTCAAGATTGCCAATTGATTAGCGGACGGGAAGGCCCGTCCGGGGGGGGTAGATGTTTCGTCCCGTTTGACTTGTTTAATCTGTGCGCCTACGCATCATAACGTAATGGAGTGACATCTGTCACTTGTCAGTTTGATTTTGACACTTGGTTTTGATCTTTGAAAGATGGACGGTTCTTGTATGTGCTCGCGACCCTTGTTGTTGATTAATCTTCTTGAATAGATCGGTTTGTGGACAATTTGTCATGATCCAATTGTTTTGTGTGTAAACAACCCCTTTTGACGAAATAATACGGGTTTAGTATGGATATATTCTTTGACTGAAATAGTTTGAGGTGACAGTGATTCATTTGGAGACCGCGTGCTGAGAAACCTACAGCGTATTGGAGTGGCCTTGTATCCTGGAATACTTACAGCGTCACTACACAACACAATATACACTCATTTACATACATAAATCCAGGTAGGCTCCAGAACCAGTTTTCCTCAACCAGGTGAGTCTTTTGAATATTTGTATTAATCAGCTCCGCGCACGGTGGACAGTTCGCGCTCCACTCTTGTCCCAGGGCCCACCATTATGCTTCCACTGCGCTAATAAAATCCTATGGTCAGGGCCTTGGCCTGGCGTCAAACATGCTTGGTAGCAGAGCGTGGTTAAATAAGCGTGGAAGACTAAATAATTAAGTAATTATTTATTCTTATCAGAGGATCTTTAAACTAAACGATAAGGATGTGTTAAAACGATTTTGTCAAATAATACCAAACAATAGAGATAGCACAAGTAACACTAGTTAAGATAATCAGCTTATGATGTTTGGGAACATTGCTGAGACTCAGGCTTCGTGAGGGAGTGGGCTGTAATCTCACTGCCCACTGCAGTGGTGATGTCAAATGTACAACCTGTAAAGTACCAGTCGAGTTCGAACCTACAACTTCACAACTCAAACAGTCACCACTGGGCCACCACTGCTCCCCATCAAATGTAGTGTATTTAATATAGTTCAGAAAAAAAAGTAGTTTAACTATTAATTGGTGTAGATTTGTCTTGAAAATCAGCAGAACCAAACCGAATATATGTTCTGCGATTTCGGCGGTCTCTCCAGCTCTGGAGCCATAGCGCTTGATGGTGTTCTTCTTTCGGTCTACTCCGACTTTCGGTAACTCGGTTCACTCCTGCAAAGCGATGGCAAAGTAGTTCGGACGGTTAAGCACAAAATAGAGAAGTGTGGAAGAAAAAAACATGTTCCGCTGACCCCAAAATAAATTGAAATAAGAGCAGGAGAATGATTATTATGATGTGGATTTGTAATAATTGTTAAGCATTTAATACACCGCTATAAATTAATCAGCGGTGATAGGTAAATGTAACCCATACCTAAACAAAATCTTTTCTCGTCAGTTTATGTTAATAATTTCACATTGAATTTGCAACGCAGCAGAGATTCAATAACTTAATTAAAGCCACGCAGATTGATCCGTATGTTGAACATAGAAACATATTCAGCGAACGCTTAGATTGCAATGTTCGATGCAAACCAATTCCGTTAAGTCTATCAAAGTCTACGAAATTGATGCAAATCAAAACGTCAAACTGCAGTATGTGATTTAAACTGTTCTGCGAATTCGTGTGAAATCTATCTGGTGTGCGACTGGCATATGAAAACACATTTCTGAGTTCTATACACATATACAAATAAATAAACTCGTAGTGTCTGTTTGTAATGACAAATAAATACGATTAAAATGAAAGTATATACGGTATCTACTAATATTTAATTTTTGTTTGTCTGTAGTTACTTGCTTTTATTTCAGAAAAAGTGAAAATAAAATTAGAGAAAAAAAACCCAATGGAATTCATTTCACGTGCGTGAAGCCGCGGGTAAAAATTTGTTTCACATAAGAACTTTGTCATTATTACGCTATACTATGTTACGTCAACGCCATCTTAGTTCCATCGTTACTAAAAGGAAACATCAATGACGTAAAAGTGAAGTGACAGTCAAAAAAGTGGAAATCAAAGCCTGAAACCACAACGGTGTTGGACGTTCAATCACAAGTAACAAAAAAAAAAAATAGAAAATAGATTTATTTGTGGTAATCATGACGCAAAGAAAGAGCGCAATTAGAAAAAGAACAAGTTGGGGGAAAATATGCGTTACATCCACGCAAACCGGCCATCGCTCAGCATAATGCTACTACCTACCCTAGCCCTATATATGAACATAGAAAAAGAAAAGTATCATAATTATACTACTTCAATTCCAAAGGCAAAACCGACTTACATTACTGCAAACAATATCACTACAGCCACAGAGTAATAAAAATTCAGATTATACAAACGGGTGCAGATAAATTCCAGTTTATTACAATCCCGGTATAAATAAGCGAGTTTCCTAGTTATAAACATTTTTCATAAAGGAGCGACGAACAGATCGTTTTATCTCTACTAATGAAATTCTTCGAACAAATTGTAAAGTTCTCAAGCCTTTAAAACAAGTTGAAATAGTTGTTTTTAAAGTTTCGCTAAGTTGGTTATTGTTTCCGGGGTTTATCATCTGTTGCATCTGGTTTTTAATAGTTTTTTTTTACTGAAGTTTTGGAAACGTCCGTTACCGTACAGGTCCATTAATTTGCGTTTATGGCAAACTAAACATGTGCATCCCCCCTATTCTTACATACAGCGCTCAAACCTCTTGGGCAGTTCAGCAGAGGATCAAGCTCGAGGTCGCGATGGAGCGTAGTATCCTCGGAGTTTGACTTACCGATTGGATATGGAACAGGATACTGCGCTCGAAGATCCAAATCGTAGAAGTCATCCAAAAAGCAGTCGAGCTCAAATGGGACTGGGCCGGACATGGTTGCCGTATGTCGGATGTATTTTGGGCTATGACCACTACAACATGGGTTTCCCTGCAAACGTCCTCTGAAGGATCAGGCGTAGATGGCAGGACGAAATCGACGTGTGTATGAGGGATTGGTCTTTATTGGCTCAGAATCGAGTTGAGTGGGAATAGGGAGGCCTTTGCCCTGCAATAGGACAAAACAGGCTGATTTATTATCTATTTATTCTATTATTTGGAAAGCAATGAACGGTCATACAGTAATGACTATCACCTTTTTGATACCTTAATGTCAAATACTACTGAAAATGACAAATTTTCATGACTGTCGCAATAACATGACGCAACCGCAGTCCTAGAAAACCAAAGCTTTACGACCCATGTTACGATGGCTCACGATATTATCTTCTATCTTATATTTAATGTTATTCATACATTTAATCCGGGTAGATTATAAGTATAGGCGCAGCATTTCGCTAGGTATAAATACACGGTGAAATAAAATTTGCTGGCAATATTTTACCAACTTGTCGATATCGAAATCTAATAATCGTTCACCTGCTTTTATATTTATTTTTTTGTGGAAAACGAATATTTTTTTAAGAATTTCTGCAAACCGAAACAAAAAACTAGTTTGATTGTCTTTAAATAAAAGTCAGTGTCATCTAAAGTTTAGAACAAAGTTGGAAGAAGATTTTTTTTATAGAAATACCGTTAGTGCATCAACATTCCTGTAAAAACTTTTCAACAGAAAGATCTACTTCTAAAAAATATTTCAAATATCCCATTTTTCATATATCATTTACCAAATATAATAAAAAGATACAGTATATACTCTCACGAAGACTCTCACGTCCATTTCTAAGGAAATGATATCGTGATTGATGACCCGGAAACCCTTACTCGCGAGCAGATCACATTTGTCTGGGATATTTCTTTTGACCAGTTGATACAGAGAATAATGTTGATGAATTATGTTCGGAGCTATTTTTTTATTCGATTTTATGAGATCAAACGGGTATTAGAATAAATAGAAAGAAGATTCGGCAGTGGAGTAATATCGATTTTAAGATAGTGTTTTTTGCCAAATTACTAAAGCTAGGGTTTCTAAAGATGGCCGCTAAATAGCAGCCGCAATTGACCGTCGATTGGCGTCACTATGGACACACAGTCATGAGGTCGGCTTCCAGTCCAGCCTTAAACAGGTGAATACCTATATTTTACAAGAAGTAACTGTCAATCTGGCCTCCATAACCCAGTTACTGGGTTAAACCCCTGTGGATACACAGTGTCACATTTTCATTATGAATGTGAGTTGGTGTGTTTACCTAGACAGCGTTTTTTTTTTACCTAAAGATCAAACCCCGCTGCCATTATTTTCATGACGCCCGTTAATCCAACCGTTATATGTCGGCCACCGCTCTTCTGGTTACCCTGGTACTCATTTTCACGCGATAAACATGTTTAATAAAGGAGTAGGTAAATGAATACAGGAGTTCGCCCCGAGCCTAGTCAGACAGTCAATCAAGTAACAAATACAATACTGTCCTCAGAATTAACATCTGAAATACAAAGCATGATCAAGACATTTGGTGGTTTCATGAATAGGTAATATTAATTTGCAGTTGTATTGTTTGGCTGTTAATTTAGAATAAAACTTTGGTCCCGGCCGTTCTTCGTGGATATAGACAGACTTTACGGGTCGTCAGAATCCCTAAAGTCTGACAACCAGTCTTACCAAGGGGTATCGTGTTACCTAGTAAATGAGTGTCTTGGCTTGGGTGTGTGGAAGGAAGATAAGCAGTCACTCTGTTTAAAAAATCCCATCATAGTCGGAAAAAGAGTAGGTAGGTGAAAATTTACTAATGATTTAAATGTAGATAGTAAAATCATTATTATTTTCTCAATTCCAGGACGCAACAACAATCCACGTATGCTCTTCAAAAAATGAAGTGAATCCTATTTCAACATGGGCAGCGGTGCCAGTACGGCCACCAGCCGCAAGTGGTCAGGTCGCAAGCGAGAAGCACCTCGTCCTCCCCAACATGCTGAGTCCTCCAGAGTGCTGTTCCTACTGTATCTGATACATAGGACCTGGAACGTGGTCGTGGAACATGTTGACTCGAAGAGTGCCAGGTATGACTAAAATAATTTAATTACTTCTTTAAATCCCTCTTATCGAACACGTTTTAGTTTTGCTTCGTATGGAGCTAGGTTTTTCTAGCCTTAAACCTGTGCTGGGTTGGAAAAATCATCGTTGGTCTCTGCTTAGAAAGGATTACCTTTTTTCACCAATGACTGTAGTTCATGTAGTGCGTAGATGGTTTGATAATGTTGAGAGTGTTAATGAAGGGTGATCAGCAAAAGGTATTTGTGTACAAAGGTATTGGTGTATTTGGTACAAGGCAGATGTCAGTGGAATCACCGGAAAAGACATAGAATGACCTTATTAGTATTGTACACGATTGTGATAATGTTCTCTTCAGAAAGGTCAGGTGCGCAGTACTCGCAACTGGCGTGCGTGCATGATCAGAAATATGAACGAAAACGAGGCAAAGGTGTATGTACGGATCGTAGCAGGTAGCATTCTGTAGTTTTTGCTTATGCCAAGAAAAGAAGGCGAAATAGTGAAACAAGCTCAGGGTCTCTGAAAATCCATTGGTTAGATTTATAAAACATAACAGAGTGTATAAAATGGTCTTTAAAGAAAAAAATCCGCACTTTGTGACCAGACAGTCGAAGCATTTGTTAGTAATCAGGTAGCTCAACTCAGAACTTAAAGTAGAAACTTAACTTAAGTTAGAACTAGGCTCTAACTATTCGACCGTTGAGCACTTTAAGTTCTGAGTTTAAAATTATTACAATATAACAACTAGTAAGTTTCAAAGTCTTGTCAACCGCCAATTACATATTTGACTATTGTAGACATTCTCAATATTAGTTTCCTAAATACCACATACAGCAATATGTTCCCTTTGACAGAACCACAAATAGAGTTTCAATTTGAGGCATGTCTGGTATTTGCCGCTCGTCTACAATGTGTGTGCCTTATGAAATAACGTTGAGCTATGTATATTATTACACACGAGGCTATGTTTATAATTATATACGTCTAGTCTACGGTAATCCTGTTTTGTGATCTAGACATTTTGTTGTGTTTGTCGCTCATTATGTTCACATTTTAGATCTAGAATTCTAGAAAATTACCTAAAAGAAAACGTATTTGGTATATTCATACCACGATGTTTATTGTAGACTAGCTTCTGCTCGCGAATTCGTTCGCATGAAATTTTGACCCCCGATCCGTCGGGTCGTATCCCATTGCTCGCACGCGCTTTTACTTCGTTTACACTAAGCGTATTTTTTTTCATTTTGCTTGTCTCTTAAGGGTCGTGGCGTGATGTTAACTGGCCTATAATTTTCCTCAAGAATTGGGCTATCGGATGCAAAAAGATTTTTTTCAAATCCGAATGGTAGTTCTAGAGATTACTTTCTACAAAACAAACTTACATACTTTACCTATTTATAATTAGTGTAGATTTCTCAGCGCATTTTCAAATCTTCAGATATGTTTCTCCTAAGAAATAAAATTGAGGTTTTTCAGCTTTGTAGGCACTTTAACGTTCAACCTGTTACTATAGATTCAGTATATGATTCTGACACCCTTGCGTTGAAATTTTTTTGGCTGTTATTTAAAAAAATGGTACGGTCTTTTCTATGCATCAGTAGATGTTTTTTTAAGGAATAACGTTCGCTAGAGGGTTTAGAATCATGTCTATGTGCTTAATTCATGGCTACAGTTTGCGCGCCGATGTTCCTGCCACCCATATAATAATATATTTGACACCACCATAATCTATTTACTAGATAAAAGTCCTAACCTCTGTACCTATTATCTGGACCTTTCTTCTAGTCTGTGTCGTCATCGTTCTTCGTGGTGTCAACCGAAAGACGTCCACTGCTGGACATAGGTCCCCCCCAATTTGGGAGGTTTAACATAATCGCCACGCTTGGGAGGCGGGTTGACGATCGCAGTATGATGGTAAAATGCACAGAAAACGCTACTGCCCATTCTCTAATAAGTTCCTTAGTCGCCTCTTACGACACCCACGGCAAGGAATGGGATGGTGATATTCTTTACGTCCGGCACCACACGGAGCAGTGTCTAGTCGATATACATAAATCATTATATATAATAAAACTAAGTTGATAAAATGTGCGTGCCGATAAAACTTAAAAAGGAGTCCCGGCACGACAAAGGGACTTATATAATGTGATAACCCTTTATCCCCCCTCGAACAAGAAAGTTCCCGTTTTAACCTAAAGGGCGTATTTTTAAAGATATAAGGGCTTTTCCAACCCTTCAACTTGGAAATTAAGTGTAGTGGCGCCATCTGTTGTCGAGTATTTGAACTTCATTCAGATCAACGATTATTTGGGTTGCATTTTGAAAGGCGCTGCGAGCAATTGCAGCATGTAATGGCGCGAAATTTAAAATTCCAATTGCATTAAAGTCTTAAATTACATTTGTTACTACATATAATAAAGTTATTAAATTTTGTGTTTTTATACAGCAGTAGCTAACTTATATTTTGGAGTTAAAGTGACATAATTTTAGTTATTCAAATTAGTTCTGAAAACATTTTAAAATTTAAGTTTTTAAATTTCGCGCTTTTACTACGTATGCAGAACCTATTGTTACGGCGGACGATAATGTCGAGAACCGGCCTCATTGAACTCAATTGTGATTTCTGTAACATAGCCACTACTGATAACGAACTAATCGACAAAATTTATCCAAATATTATTCAGAACTATGTATACCAACGTAGAGTGGTTATTTTAAAGAGCTATTTTGGCCACTAAAAATAATATTGTTGACGATATCAATTTTAATATTTTCAAAAAAAAATACCTGGTGAAGAGAAAATATATAAATCGATCGACACGATGGTATCCATTGAAGAAAGTGTCAACTTCCCTACTGAATTTCTAAACTTTTTACAAGTACCAGGAATGGGGCCGTTCAAGTATTACGTAAGCAGATTTATTACAATTATTTACTCCCCCATCCCCCTTGTCAGCAAAAGTAAGCAAAGCTCTTACCCCCTCCCCCCATGCTTACGTAAACATTAGTATATGCATTTTCTTTTAATGTACTTATTTTGTTTTTTTTTTTATTAATTCATGGACTGCAGTTATAGTTCCAGATATAAAAAATAGATTTAAGATAACATTCATTTAAAATACATCAAATCGTCAATTGTACCGAAACGAAACAATATATTGATGGAAGAAATTTGGACTATTGGATAGCGCGGTAATTTCGGTACCTACTCGGTTCTAAGCCAGGACCTAAACGTATAAATTATTTGTGGGAATCCCCGAAAATGCGTTTCGGTTACAAACATAGACGATGTGTAGGTTGCTAAATGTGTAAAAAACTAAATGACTACTGCTTACGTAATCACCATCTAGACCCCCCCATCCCCCATGTCATCAAAAATAAGCAAAGCAAAGACCCCCCTGCCCCCCTATAGTGCTTACGTAATACTTGAACGGCCCCAATGCCATTACACTGCCTTCGTCTGAAAATTGGATCTCCAATCATACTACCTACTCAGAAATCTCAACTCCCCAAAACTATGTAATGGAACGAGGATGATCGTAAAACAGCTATCGAATAATAAAATTGAAGCTGAACTTATTTCTGGAAAGAACAAAGGACACACAGTATTTACACCTAGAATACCACTGATCTCTTCTGAATTGCCATTTCAATGAAAAATATTGCAGTTTCCCATTGAATTAGGCTTTAGTTTTACAATTAACAAAGCGCATGGGCAAACTTTAAAATATTGTGGCATCAACCTCAAAGAATCCTGCTTCTCTCACGGTCAGCTATACTAGTATGTAGCTTGCTCAAGAGTAGGAAATTCGAGTAATTTATATATATATACCCCGGACAATAAAATAAAAAATGTTGTTTATAAACAAGTAGTGTAAATAATAAGAAAATGTTTTCAATATTTTTTTTTACTTTTTACGTCTTAGTTTTTTTTTTAAACTTCCACGTAATCTCATATCAACTCCCGAGTGAAGCCGGGTATCATAGCTAGTTGTTAAATAAATAAATGTTCTTTATCATAATGACGGATGCCATCTTTGATTCTGATAAATATTTGGGTATCTACTCTGAGTAACATTTTTCAACTGAACCCTTGAAGTTCTTTGCCAGCTAAACCTATCAGTAATAAATGCTGTTCATAAATAATTCCAGATGGCGCGGCTCCCACACGGTGCCGAGTTCAGGCGAGGGTCTTGCGCAGCAATTCGACTCCGACAGCCTGGCAGACTCTGACCTTGGATCCTGTTACTCCACCTGCAGCTGCAGCTACTGCAGGCTGAGAGAATGCGCCCATGATTGTGTCAGGTGGGTTACGAAGCTCCTATCTGTCACATATTTATAGAAACACTGTAGTTTGGTTGATCTTATGTGTACCTTAGAATCTGCTCTCTTCTTTCTGTTTGGTCGACTATTTGACAAAAGAAAGTGTTTTAATTAAATTAATTGCTTTGAGTATGAGTTTGAGCAGCGTCAAGAAAGCCAACTTGCAACACAAATCTATAAATCCGTTTAACTTTAAACATATTTAAAATCATCGATTTGTCTCTGACATCTTCCAATGATTGTAATTTTTTTTTTTTTGGGAATGACATCTTGCGGGTCAACCTATAAGGTTGACGGCTGCCCTAACCGGACTTGTCTGTGGCTACCTTAATAAATAAAGGCCTCCAGTTAGGGCTTACAAACTAAACTCTAAAGCGACTACTCGCTAAGGGTACCTTCTGTGAGATATGGACCTCGGATTAGGGCATCGCTGGTAGAGGGCAGCAAGGGAATGGATCGGAATGGGCAACAATTGTTAGAAACATAACGATGTTCTAAATTTTTTCAGCGCTAAACGAATTTGGATGATATTTGTGGTGCGGGAGCGCTCTGGAGAAAAAAAGAAGACTAGTCTTACACGTTAGCTCTGGATCGAAAGACATGCAAGTCAAGGGGTCTTTGCCTAGCAGCGAAATGATGCGGGCTTACAGTGGGCGGGCCTTATCTTAAGTTTTTTTAACTCTCCACTCAACAGCTTTTCGATAAAATATAACTGACCTTTTCTTTTTATTTTATTCCAGGTAAGAAAACGATCTTAAAACTTCAATCGAAGAAATATTTGAACGACTGTCAACGGCATTGAACTTGGCAGCCAAACCAAATGGGACCAAGATTAAGAGACACCATCAATCCGTCGCTGGTATTTTTACGGTTAAATAACATTCATTATGTTATTTAGGTTGTTGAGCAAACGATTTTTACAAATATCCTACGAATACTATAAATGCGAAAGTTTGTATGTATGGATGTATGGATTTGTGGATGTTTGTTACACTTTCACGCAAAAACTACTGAACGGATTTGGATGAAATTTGAAATACAGTTAGTTTATAACCTGGATTAACACATAAACTACTTTTCATCCCGGTAGTACGTTCCCGCGAGATATTTTACGACCTCCACGCGGGCGAAGCCGCTGGCAAAAGCTTATAATGATAATAATATCCTTAGGACAACCAACACACTGTTATCTGATCCCAAACTAAGCAGAGCTTGTACTATGGCAACCAGACAACTGATAAATATACTTATATATTTCTAAATACATATTATAGATAAATTACACCCAGACACAGAACAAATGATTGTGCTCATCACACAAAGATTTATCCTGGGTGGGAATCGAACCTACGTCCTCACCCTTAGCAGTCAGGGTCACTAACCACTGGACTAACAGGGCAGTTGAATATGACGCAATGGATTAACCGTTTCCTACAAAGCCTTTAGGATTGTAATTGAAAGTGTGTTACATAGTTACGGTACCGACATTTCCATTGACAGAAGAAATCCAAAAATCTTTAAACAAACTTACTTAACCTTACATAAATAAATAGTATAAAAAATCGCTTCTTGCGTCTATACGCTTAGATCTTTCAAACTGATTCAAGAGGTATATATGCATAACTTATATATGTATAACACGCGGTCGAAGCTGCTGGCAAAAGCTAGTATTATCATAATTTAAGCATCAGAGGAAAACCACGTGCCCATATGCAGCGAATATGTTTCACTTAAACCATGCATGAACTAGTAAGATAAATCTCCAGTAAAAGGAAAAGAATGTTTCAGATCCTCATATTTAAGTGATGCAAAGCCTCCAAGCTTTATAGTAACCCATTTTTCTTATAAAAACATACGAGAAGAGGCCAGCTGATGCATCCTACATAAGAGAATTTCCTTCCAGTTTTAACGTAGAAAAACTTAGGGGAATTCTTTTACTTATAAAACAAAAGACTTCATACTGAAAATAACACTAATCTGTTTGAAAAGCTTTTGCTCAAAACCTGAAATCCACATTCCCATTTTATTATAAAAAGTAAAACTGTATTAAGTTAGTCGAACTCGTAATTCTTTTACCTCTTTTAACATCAATTCCCTGTGGACTTCGTACGAACGGGCTGCGTAAACATAACAAAAATTCCACCAATTTTTAAACAGAAGAAACTTGCTTCGCACATAGAATAATAACTCTCGTACATAGAATAATAACTCTCGTAGTTTTAAGACTTCATTCATATCGATGGATTATACAATTAGTGGGTAATTTAAACTATCACTATCACTGTAATATAAACCAAATAGCTTATGAATTGTTTTTCTTTCGATTAAATAAAATTTGAATGAAAATCTCAGTAAATTGAAACTACACTAAGGTTGAAACTATCTAATTGTCGCTTATACAAATATACCTTGTATTTCTATTACGTGCCAATGACATTACTATAGGGTGATAAAGAATTTTCGAAGTCGACTGTACAATTTTTAAAACACACTTAGATTCTAAAAAACTATATCTACCCTTTCAAATGCTTTTGCAAAAACTAAAAATCCTTTTTCTCTACTTTTGCTCTATTCCGTAGAATCAGAGGTAGAGCTTATTTCTAAAGCTATTATGTAATAAACCACTGCACTCCACAATGTTAGAACTCTTTATTTTTTGCTTCTGAACTACCCTCGATAAAGTTTTGGGGTGTGGTTAAGTCGGAATATTTCAGTGTTATTTATAGGGGCTAAACATTTATTTATGGGTGTATGTAAGAAAAGATTTTAGGAGCAAACTGTATTATAGTTCTTTTCATATTTTTAGGAGCCACGAAAACTCATTCTGCTTAACCGGATTTTTTCTTGATAAAACTGCTGCTATGGAATTAGACAAAAAATATCTTATTCTGTATTTTATTTGAAGTACAAAATAAAACTAAATGAACACCAAACTTACTTTTTAGAATTGATTAAAAAAAGAAGTTTACGTATCCTCATTTTGAGTTAAGGTTCAACAAAATAGAATTTCACTTTCATAATCTTTATAAAGCTTTTCCCTACTGAAAAGTACAAAATTTGGTGCAGATTAATATTTCCAGCAAATTAAGTAGTACATTGCTGTTCACTATACGATATCTCACTATCAGACAACACAACGTTGAAACCTTTGGATCTATAACTTTTGGGCAAAATTTCATAATTTTAATGTTCGTGCTTTAAATTCTGATAGTAATTTCCCGCCTGCCAAGTAATTTAAAATAAGCAAACCTACCTTTTGGGGGAAGCCTCTATCCAGCAGTTTCTTTCAGCTGAAATTATGATAATAATGACACGGCTTGTAAGCCAAAACCTTATTTTCATTAATTTCTATCGATTAGACTGAAAAACTCAATTTCGACCTCCTTCGATATCCAAAGTTTTTCTTTAATCTCACAGACTTCTTTGACAGATGGTTTGTCAAATTTAGAGCAGTGGTAGCCAGGTAGCCCAGTGGTATTGGCCTTGACAAAAGAGTGTCGTGAGTTCGAACCGAAAAAGACACTTTGAGTATTTGAATTCATCGCCACTGCTCTCTAAACGGTGACGGAAAACATCGTGAATAGAGGATACAATCCCGGGATCCCGAATCTCGGGATCCCGGGATCCCGACCGTATTCTAGCCCCGAAAATCCCGGGACTGTACTTGGCTAATCCCGGGATTTTCGGGATTGCCACAAACAAGTCTAATTTGTATCCCGTAGTCCGTTGCGCCTTGACAATAACCTTGCCTAGATTATATGAATAGCATTTTTTACATAACGACAAAAAAAAAACCCTTAGATACGCCGTCGTACGATATGTACCTACTATACACAGTAGGCACTAAACAGGTACAATCCTAATATACATATGTTTGTCGTAGAACTTAGAAGGGACTTAAAGAAAAAGTTACGGCTGGAAATTAACAAGAGTATGAAATCCCCAGATCCTAAAGTACAAGTACAAAATGAATTGAGGTTGGCAAATATTGTAGTATTGACGTAAAATGAGCCTGTTCAAAAATGGAGGAGTTCGTGGATATCACTTAGAAACAGCATATAAGTATCTACACGTATTGTCTATTCCTCCAACCAGCGTAGAACCTGAGCGAGTGTTTTCAGCTGCTGCTTATGTTGGCAATAAACTACGAAGCAGGCTTGGAAGTCAAAGATTGGATGCTTTGATATTTTTCTGCGATTATATTTTCGAAATTTTAAATGTTTTTTTTTGTGTTGTCTTTTTGATTTCTTGCAAAAGTATAGTTTTTTTTGTTTTGTCTTTATCTTTTCTTATTATATTGTGATTTTTGTTGTGTAAAGACATAAAAAAGATCTTTTTTTAATTATTTAAGTTGTTTTTTCATTTTAGCCCAATTAGAAACCACAGTCTAATCCCGGGATAGACCCGGGATCCCGGGATTACGTTTCAAAAATCCCGTAATCCCGGGATTGAAAAACTTGCTCGGGATTGTATCCTCTAATCGTGAAGCACCCGGCATGTCGGGAGTCAATAGCGGACTCCCGGCCACCGTAGGCGCGAGCTTGCGGGTGGCGAGCAATGGGTAGCTCGCCGCCCGGTAAGGACCAGGCTCGGGTCGACGGCGCGCAGTGTTCCACGCGCGCCTCAAAGAGATGTCAGCAGCAGTGTAGGGGTCTACTAGGACCGATGCCTGCCGGGGTCGCGTGATTGTTCGAAAGAGATACCGTGACCCTGGCACATGGGCAACTGATGGAACACGGGTGGGTTTTAGTCAGTAAAAGTCTGACACGCCCTCCCGCTCCGCCCAGAGCGGGAGAAGTCATTTGATGATTTCACATCCTGAAAAAAAAAAAAAAAAAAAAAAAAAGCACCCGGCATGTCAATTCGAAGACATGGGATATTCACCAACATGCACTGAGCCTCTGTGGTGGATTACGAACTACTCTCTCTCTCTCTCGAAAAGAGAACGCCTGGGTCTCAGCAGTATAGATCTTTTTTTATCTTAGCACAACCAACACACTGTTATCTGATCCCAAACTAGGCACAGCCTGTACTATGGTAAGCAGACACCTGATAAATATACTTAAATATTTCTAAATACATACATATTATAGATAAATAACACCCACCCGCAGGACATATGATTGGGAGTGGGATCATTATGGCTGATTATGCATAATATGTGATGAAATCATACACCTCGAGTTCAGTATTATAATGTTTATTCACTCTCCATAATAATCTGGTAAATAACAATCATTTACTAACAAATAAATAAACTTAGAGCAAAATTAGCATAGTTCCGTCAGATATGCTTACGATTCAACACTTCAAGATAGACTGACTCTGTCCACGCAAAATGTCCCCACTTTAAACGGAAGTGAACATTCAGCCGGCTATACGACCAATTAAAGCAGAGTCAATAGTACAGACAATCACTTAACTAACAAATATACATAAGGACTTATGATTAACTGTAAATAAACTTTCTTAATTTAAACAATAATAATTAAAATCATTATACAATACAAACATATTTTAATATTGATATTCTACAAATGAATACCAAAACGGATGTATTAAGTTTCTAAAACTACTAGCGACATCTGTCGCTTGTACAAAACAGTATTATTTTAAATATTATTTTACAAAATCATTACACATACATTACGCATTGTCAGAGAAACATGAATATACTTAATTTTCAGAGACCTATTCAATATACCCTTCCTAACATACTTCGTCGGCATGTGGTTGTCGCCATATTGAATTTGATTTACTGTCATGTCTTTAGAAACACTTACAAGATTAAGCCAAATCCATTGACGTAAGAAGTATCAAAATCATTTACGCGCGTTACAACTCTAAAGTGCCACAATGGAACATACCTACATACATCATCATCATCATCATCATTTCAGCCAAAAAACGTCCACTGCTGCATATAGACTTCCCCCAATTTGGGTGGCTTTTCCATATTGGCCACGCTTGGCAGGCGGCTTAGCGATCGCTGTACGGTGGTAAAATGCATAAAGAACGCTGCTGCCCATTCTCTAATAAGTCCCTTAGCCACCTCTTACGCCACGCATGGGAAGAAATAGGATGGTGCTATTCTTTACGTTCGGCATCACACGGACCAAGTTTGTTCAGGTAACATACATAGCCTGATAAACACACTAACCTCTCACAGTTGGGTACTAATTAAAACTTTTTTACAAAAAAAAAAACAACCGACTTCCTTAAAAACACTACAAAGTGAAAAATAACTTTAATTTCTGAAGTCGGTGTCTTAGGATTTTTATTTGAGGTTTTTGCCACCGACTTCCGAAATTAAAGTTATTTTTCACTTTGTAGTGTTTTTAAGGAAGTCGGTTGCTTTTTTTTGTAAAAAAGTTTTTATTTTTAAATTTTTAGTTATAGTATATACCCCGCACTAATTCCAAACAAACAATGGTGCCGATTCCCTTATTCACAAACTAAACTAAATTTAAGTTCAGTGCATCTTTTTCTTTCTATTTCATTAAGAAAAGGACAGAAGATAAATTTTAGTTTAGTCCTGTCAAATTAATCAGCGCTTGACGTAAATTGACGTAATTTTAGTAGGCAAGTTTTTAATCACGTCTAAACTTGTATGGAGTAGTGACAGGCGCTGATTAATTTGACAGGACTAAACTAAAAATTTTCTTTTGTCCTCTTCTTAATGAAATACAAAGAAAAAGATGCACTGAACTTAAATTTAGTTTAGTTTGTGAACAAGGGAATCGATACCAATGCATATTTATGCGATAGTAGAAATCGCGGTTAATTTGCTGTTATTTTTTAAAGAGTTTCGGTGTCTGTCTCCGGAAGTCATCATCAGATCTATATGAAACTTATATGGGCCCATTTCGGAACAAACTCCTTTCGAACAAAAAATAATTTTGCAAATCCGTTCATATATGACGGAGTTATGGCCGAACATACATAAAAAAATATATATATATAAACATCCGAATTGATAACCTCCTCCTTTTTGAAGTCGGTTAAAAAGGCAATCAGGCCTTCGATTATCAGATTAGACTCTAGAAGTAAAAAATGCACTTTAGACGTACCCGTTTCCGTCGCGACTGCAACCGTACCTCGTTCTAAACACACAAAACAATTAAATTCAGTGTTGAGAGCTCCTGAAGTAAAATGGCGGTTATCTGCACACACTCGACTGTTTGTGGCTGGATTGCCTTCTTTGCTTTTAATTTCTTTCTAACGTAGTTAGTAACAAACCTTCTAAGATTGTTGGTGTTAGCTTCGTCTAAATTGGACTTTGTTTTCTGTAATGGAATTCTGGTGTTCTAGAGACTGAAGGTGATTTTGTACAGTTGACGTGAACATGATATCATTTTAAAGTAATGCAGGTTTATTTTTATTTTTTCATTAGAAAAACTTGCAGCACAAATTATAAATAGAAGGCCATGGGCTAGTATTTCTGTTAATCCCTAAATATAGTTTTTCCAACTGAATAGGCAGCTGTGCTGTTGGAGAATTTGTCACGCAACCACATCTTCTCAGTTAAAGCACTAGGAACAGTCCCCCAAAACGCCCGCCTTTTACCAGAAGGGCGGGCGTTTTTCTTTTTTTGGATGGGAAATCATCAAATGACTTCTCCAAGGCATGTCAGACTTTTACTGACTAAAACCCACCCGTGTTCCTTCAGTTGCCCATGTGCCAGGGTCACGGTATCTCTTTCGAACAATCTCGCGGCCCTGGCAGAGGGCGGGCGTTTAGGAGGACTTATGTAATTTTGGCGTTCGAAGAGTGTTGATTCTCAGACCGCGTCCTACTTTAAAGTTATCGAAGTGGAAATACTGGATCATCGCGCTCATATGCCACTTTTTATTCAGTGAACCTGAACGCGTGGTGGCGCCGACAGATGGCGTTTTCGGGTTTCCCGACCAAAATGACTTAATTTAAAGCCCCGACAAATGTGTATTCGGGCGGCGATTGCTTCTAAATAGGATGCGGAGAACCTAGTTGGAATTAATGTGTTTCAATTTTTAGTAACTAAATGTCTATTTTAGACACTTTTTCCCATTTTCATCATGTAACGGGAGATTTTTGAGCTTTCTCTTTACCTATAAGTACTACAAAGGTACATAAATTATTTACGAAATTAAAATACATCTGTATTAGCAGATTTTTTGTTCTTTGCTTTAATTTCAGAAAGAACCTCAAATACCGTTATAACAAAGGCTTTCATCAGCAAAATTTTTCATCTAAGAACTGCCGGAATTTCGTACAGAAAAATAATAAATGATTAAAAATCTGAACAAACTCCTATTTTCCTGCCATTCTCAGACACAAAACAAACAACTAATATCTTTTGAAAGCATCTTAGTACTTCAAAGCTAAAAACATGTTCTATAATCTAGTGAAAGACGTTACAAAGGGATTCTTTGGTCGAAACGTTTTTCAACAAATATTAACAAATACAATTTAGGAACCACTCGCGTTATTTTAAAAATTCCCTTTCATTCATCATTCAGAAGGAATTGTGAAAGTTGAGGGATTTTGATTAATAAAAAAACCGGACATGTGCGAGTCGGACTCGCGCACCGAGGGTTCCGTACAAACCTATAGGTATCCTCGGTTTATGCATAAGGTTTATGTTTATGAAATTAAATAGTTTTTTTTTTTAATTTTTATATTTAAGTTGATTGAATGAAAGGTAAATTGCGATTTACGATTTATGACGTATTAAAAAAAAACTACTTACTGGATCTCGTTCAAACCAATTTTCGGTGGAAGTTTACATGGTTATGTACATCATATATTTTTTTTAGTTTTGTCATTCTCTTATTTTAACAGTTACGGGGGGGGGGACACATTTTACCACTTTGGAAGTGTCTGTCGCGCAAACTATTCAGTTTAGAGAAAAATGATATTAGAAACCTCAATACCATTTTTAAAGACCTATTCATAGATACCCCACACGTATGGATTTGATGAAAAAATGTTTTTTGAGTTTCAGTTCTAAGTATAGGGAACCCCAAAATTTATTGTTTTTTTTTTATTTTAGTGTGAAAATCTTAATGCGGTGCACAAAATACATCTACTTACCAAGTTTCAACAGCGTAGCTCTTATAGTTTCGGAGAAAAGTGGTTATGACATACGGACGGACAGACAGACAGACAGACATGACGAATCTATAAGGGTTCCGTTTTTTGCCATTTGGCAACGGAACCCTAAAAAGCGGCTAAGAACGACTCGGAAACGCAGACGAAGGATTCCGTACCACCGAGCAATATTTTTCATTATTAAGTATGAGAACCCATTTTAAATGTTACCTTTATTTTATTTTCATTATCTGTTAAAATATGAAAACTTCGTGTTTCTAACTATTACGGTTCAAAATATACAGACCTGTGACAGACGGACGGACAGAAAGTGGGTCTTTATAGTAGGGTCGGTGTAGTTGGCATCCATTAAAACGCTTGAAACGCTTTTTTTTTTTTGTTAACTTAATATATTACCATTGTATAAGGAGCGTGGAGTGTTAGTCAAGGTCGGGAAATTTTGGCTTTTGATCAAATATTCGGGTCCCGAACTTCAGAAACCACTTTAATTCGTGAAGAGGTTTTTTAGGCATCGGTCTAACTTGTAATAAGTAGTTTTCGCCAGTAGAAGTTTTCAATATGAATGAGTTAACGAAGTTGTAGAGTTTGTGATTATGCGTGTATCAAAAGCAGGATTCTAACTGTTTCTACCGACTTCAAAAACGAATTAGGGTCTAATTTCGGTTGTATTATTCTTTAAATGTTAGTTACGACGATGTTTTCCTTCACCGTTTTGAGAGCAGTGGTGATGAAATAATTCATACAGAGTAAAGCGTCAGTCTCAAGTTCGAACCTACGACTTACAACTCTTAAGTCGCGGTCGTTACCACTGGGCCATGATTGCTCATTTGCATAGTAGTCCAGGGTCGATAATTTTTAAAACCAAAAAAAATCATAATAGGATGAAACCCATTAGAAAATGAAGGAAATATGATAAAAATGAAAGGAAAAATAATTTACGGGCGATCTGAGGTTGGGAAGGGGATGGGGGTGAGTTTTTAAGGGTAAAAAACGGTTTTTCTCGATTTCCGGCAAAACTAAAAGTCCTATCGAAAAAAGTCAAATGGAAAAGTTGTAGATAATAAAAAGATCTAAAACTTTTGTATTTACACTTTTTTCACATAACCTCAAAATTTATGTGAAAAATTCAAAAAACCAAGTTTTTGGTTTTTTATTTTTATCTCTTACAAAATTTTTTTTTTAACGAAATTTTGTGAAAACTTACCTTTTTATGTCCCAAATACGCTGTAATTTATTTAATTAAAAATATTTATTTTTTCACCTTATTTTGAATTAATATCGAAAAAACACCCTAATTTTCAATCGAAAATTCACCCGTCAAAATATCAGCTTTTTTCAAAAAGTTGGTGTGGTTTCTGTTCGTTGAAATCTCTACTTTCCGATGGTGAAAAAAAAAATATATGTTACTACGGTAAATCTTCTCAGAAAACGCAAAAATTAAAAAAAAACTTGAATTTGAAAATTTTTTTTTAATTATTATAAATAATTTTGAGCTATTTATTAAAATTTAGACTTTAATTACTCGAAAAACGTTAGATTACATGTGACGTTGATAACAAAAAAATTGCAAATAAAAATATACTACTATAATTAACAAACAAATAAGTTAATTAAATTAATATTTAATAAGACATCTACAATATTTGGAGAAAGTTGTCTAATTTTCTTTAAATTATATGCGTAGATGCTTATTTATAACTATTTTGAGATAAATTATATATATACCTGAGTAGATATACCTGAGTGACCTACGAAAAATTGTAGCCCATCAAAAGGTATTTCGTGGAGAAGTGGGGAAGGGGCTAGGCGGGTCTGGGTCTTACTACATACATACCTACTATTATATACTATATATTTCGTAGCAGCTGTTACAACCGCTAGCCTAACCAGTATTCGAAATACAGTACAGTATACAACATCGTTTATAAAAGTACACGTGCACGCTGAGTTTCTTGAAGATAATTGTGACAAGTTTACTTAAAAAAACAATAAAACTATCTTAATCTAAATAATTATCTCCTTAATTTTGCACAAACAAATTTAGTTAATCCCATGAAAAAAAATATATTTCAAAATCTATAAAAAATATATTTAAAATCTATAAAAAATATGTAAAATATATATCGTAAATATATTTCTAATAAAACAAACTTTTGGCCGATTTTCATATATATTTTATACTTTTTTATAGATTTATAATATATTATTTATACATTTTGACATTGATTTCTTTAATATTTTTTTTTTCATGGGAGTTTATTCACGATTAAATAGTGAAGACATTATTAATTCGATTTTGTCTTTTCAGATTATCAGTATGGATGAATCTGTTTGTATCATTTGCAATAAGGCAGATGAATTTTTTTGAATTTTTGCATTTTCTGAGAAGATTTACCATAGTAACATATATTTTTTTTTTTTACCATCGGAAAGTAGAGATTCCAACGAACAGAAACCATACCAACTTTTTGAAAAAAGCTGATATTTTGACGGGTGAATTTTCGATTGAAAATTAGGGTGTTTTTTCGATATTAATTCAAAATAAGGTGAATAAATAAATATTTTTAATTAAATAAATTACAGCGTATTTGGGACATAAAAAGGTAAGTTTTCACAAAATTTCGTTAAAAAAAAAAAATTGTAAAAGATAAAAATAAAAAACCAAAAACTTGGTTTTTTGAATTTTTCACATAAATTTTGAGGTTATGTGAAAAAAGTGTAAATACAAAAGTTTTAGATCTTTTTATTATCTACAACTTTTCCATTTGACTTTTTTCGATAGGACTTTTAGTTTTGCCGGAAATCGAGAAAAACCGTTTTTTACCCTTAAAAACTCACCCCCATCCCCTTCCCAACCTCAGATCGCCCGTAAATTATTTTTCCTTTCATTTTTATCATATTTCCCTCCTTTTCTAATGGGTCTCATTCTATTATAATTTTTTTTCACTTTTCATTATTTTTAAAGGCTTCTACCCTGGTCTATAGGTGTTCCATATGGAACAATTTTTTTCACATACTTATTATTTACTACCCCAATTTCAAAGCTTATTTGTTTCACAGACAATTAAGTATGCTATCTCACGAAATATATATAATATCTTCACTGTGTTATATGTAGGAACAAAGCAATACACAAATAAAAAAGAAAAACGTTTGCTACACATATACCCCTGAACCACCCTGCACCCTCGAAATAATATTTTGTATCGACACTAACGCCATCTAGTATCCACTAGTTGAACTAACTCAAGTTTGAAAGTACAAACTAGGCAAAGCCTCCCATCGAACTTTCACTTTGTTCAAATCGTGCAGAGCTACGTATCGAAGTAGTTCTAAGTTGCTTGCATAGATGGCGTTCGATCATTTAAGATGCAAAGAATCAGTACTGCACCCGATTTTGTTTTTATAATAAGGAAGCATTGCATTGTTATTTACTACTAGATAACAAATAATTATTCGAGGGTAAACCACCACGCAGGTCGTCTGATATTGAGGAATCACTACCGATTTATTTATTTATATGCAAGTGATGATTCGAAACAAATGTATTGACGATGACCAGCCTAATCATGGAAAGGTTTTGGGTCCTCGATACTGGTTACTAACATCATCACAAATCAAAATCAAAAATCATTTTATTTAACCTAGGCTGGGAGCCAGCAGTTTATAAACGACTAGCTTCTGCCCGCGACTTCGTCCGCGTTAAATTTCTTGTTCCCCCGACCCTTCCCGTTGCATCCAATCGCCTACTCATGTGATTTCCCCGTTTTTGCAACATTTTTCATTAATGCTCCACTCCTCTTGGTTATAGCGTGATGTTATATAGCTTATAGCTTTTCTCGATAAAGAGTAACAAACATCCACACATCCATACATACAAACTTTCGCATTTATAATATTATAGTAGGAAGTAGGATTAGTAGGACGTAGAAAGTAGGATAGTAGGATAATAATATTATAAAGCTGAAGAGTTTGTTTGTTTGATTGAAAGCGGTAATCTCAGGAACTACTAGTTCGAATTGAAAAAATATTTTAGTGTTGGGTAGCCCATTTATCAAGAAAGGCTATAAGTATAAGCTATTTACCATCATGCTACAACCAATAGGAGCGGAGCAGCAATGAAAAATGTAGCAAATACGGGAAAGACGTATTCATTTGAGAGCTTCCGTTGCGTGCGCACGGGCGATTCGATGCGACGGGAAATGGCAAGGGAGCAAGAAATTTTACGCGGACAAAGTCGCGGGCAGAAGTTAGTAACATATAATAATATCACGCCCATTTTCTTCGTAAGGTTTGGCACAGGTTATCCATTTTTCGGCGTGTGTTTAAAATTATAACATGCTCATCGAAAGTTTCGAAGTCAAAGCCGTAAATTGGGACACTTTAGTTCGTCGAATTAAACAGTTTTGATCGAATTTCATTATAAGACCTTTCTAACAAGTCCAAACACGGCTATGATACGATATTCCATCATGGAATGCCACTGCCTATCTTCCGGCTTCATCATCAGACCTTGAAACCTAATCGTGGTCAAAGTTCATTTCAAAACTTTTCTAACAAGTTCAAACACAGCTATGATACGATGTTCCATCATGAAGTTCCAGTTCATATCTTCCGGCTCCATCATCAAATGAGTTCTACAGTACCATATTATTGTATTGTCATCAGAACTACATAAAGCTGCTAATTTTCATGACGCTACAATCCTTGAAAGATGGTTAAATTAGTCACCTTAGATTCCATTACCTAATAAAAGCGTGTTAAAAACATGTGACTACGCTAGTGACGTTAGTCGGGTTACCTACGACTTGATGTGAAACTCACACACTCATGCATGTTATATAAATAGTATTATATGTACATATTTGAAGAAATAAACTTCGAAAACGCAAAATCATCGCCTTGAATTCCACAATAATAAGGCATCATTTATCAGCTTTCTGTTAAATGAAGCTATTTCTAGAACGGCACATTGTGGTGAACTTTCCCTGAAACTGTTATTGTCAACCTGCAGGTTATTCAACGACGCCATATTGCTTTTCTTCGATAATATGAATGGTTTTGTGGTGCAATTATGTTTTGTAAATTGAGATGTTCCACTTTTGCGGACTTGTACCGTGTGGTGCCGGACGTAAAGAATAACACCACCCCATTTCTTCCCGTGGGTGTCGTAAAAGGCGACTAAGGGACTTACTAGAGAATGAGCAGCAGCGTTTTCTATGAATTTTACCACCATACTGCGATCGCCAATCCGCCTGCCAAGCGTGGCGATTATGGCAAAGCCCCCCAAACTGGGGGAGGCCTAAGTCCAGCTGTGGACGTCTTACGGCTGAAATGATGATGATGAGTTTTGTGGTAGTGACCCATAAACTTATGGAGTGATGGATGTGGTCTTATTGTACCCACTGCTGACACGCAAACCTCCTCTCGGTGAGAGGGAGTGGGCTGTTATCTTCCACGCGGGCCCAGTGCGGGCTGGTAGTTGCCACACATGTCTTCGAATTTTTGGTACTAACATACGTACATTCTGGTTTCCTTACGATGAGTTCCTACATCGTTTAGAGCGCAAATGTGATGAAATTATTTACACAAAGTAAAGCGCCCGCCTGCGTTTGAACCCAAGACCTTTTTAGGGTTCCGTTGCCAAATGGCAAAAAACGGAACCCTTATAGATTCGTCATGTCTGTCTGTCTGTCTGTCTGTCCGTGTATGTCACAGCCATTTTTTTCCGAAACTATAAGAGCTATGTTGTTGAAACTTGGTAAGTAGATGTATTCTGTAAACCGCATTAAGATTTTCACACAAAAATAGAAAAAAAACAATAAATTTTGGGGTTCCCCATACATAGAACTGAAACTCAAAAAAAAATTTTTCATCGTACCCATACGTGTGGGGTATCTATGGATAGGTCTTTAAAAATGATATTGAGGTTTCTAATATCATTTTTTTCTAAACTGTATAGTTTGCGCGAGAGACACTCCCAAAGTGGTAAAATGTGTGTCCCCCCCCTGTAACTTCTAAAATAAGAGAATGATAAAACTAAAAAAAATATATGATGTACATTGCTATATAAACTTCCAACGAAAATTGGTTTGAACAAGATCTAGTAAGTAGTTCTTTTTTTATACGTCATAAATCGTAAACCGCAATTTACCTTTCATTCAATCAACTCAAATATAAAAATTAAAAAAATAGGATTTAATTTCATAAACACAAGCCTTATGCATAAACCGTGAATACCTACAGGTTTGTACGGAACCCTCGGTGCGCGAGTCCGACTCGTTTTTTTCTGGATGGAAAATCATCAAATGACTTCTCCCGCTCTGGGCGGAGCGGGAGGGCGTGTCAGACTTTTACTGACTAAAACCCACCCGTGTTCCATCAGTTGCCCATGTGCCAGGGTCACGGTATCTCTTTCGAACAATCACGCGACCCCGGCGGGCATCGGTCCTAGTAGACCCCTTCACAACCCAAGACCTAAACATCGTAAGTCGAGCCCGATACCACTGGGCCACTACTGCTCAATGAAACGTGCAAATCTACTAATATAGTCCAGGTTAGCAGGGACTTCAACGCGAAAACTGAAACCTTAAATTCAGCTCATGATTCTAGACAACCTAGCGTAATTTTATTTCTTAAATAACCAACTAATAGTTTTAACGAAGGTTGGAACACGATCATGGACTGAATCCATGGTGACCTGCCGGGGTCGCGTGATTGTTCGAAAGAGATACCGTGACCCTGGCACATGGGCAACCGATGGAACACGGGTGGGTTTTAGTCAGTAAAAGTCTGACATGCCCTCCCGCTCCGCCCAGAGCGGGAGAAGTCATTTGATGATTTCCCATCCTGAAAAAAAAAAAAAAAAAAAAATCCATGGTGACTACATCATTATGAACCTGAAAATATTCAATAACAAAAGGTTTCTCATAATAACATAGATATCCAAGATATTACTCATTTTAATACTTCTATATTTAAAGTCGGTCTTGGAAAGAAAGGATAAAAATTATAGGAAAAGGAAATAATAAAAGTTAGCAAACACTTCCGATTTGACCACAAATCTATTTAGATTGAAGGATAAGTACTGGTCTGTACCTGTAACGTGTGGCGCTGGACGTAAAGAATAACACCACTCCATTCCTTCCCGTGGGTGTCGTAAAAGGCGACTAAGGGACTTACTAGAGAATGGGCAGCAGCATTCTCTATGCATTTTACCACCATACTGCGATCGCCAATCCGCCTGCCAAGCGTGGCGATTATGGCAAAGCCCCCCAAACTGGGGGAGGCCTAAGTCCAGCAGTGGACGTCTTTCGGCTGTAATGATGATGATGATAAGTACTGGTCGCTGGCTCGTCCGCGTGGATATCAGAAATTATACCACGAGAACGGGATTGTCCTTTCTCATTATGCCATCTATTTCCTAGCCAAATTTTATCGAAATCCGTTTCGTGGTTCGTTACTTCCGAATTTATATTACTAGTATGGATTTAAGTACGTAATATAGGCAACAATACAATACAATACAATATATTTATTTCTCTCAAAAAAGGTACAGATTTGGTACATGGTTCTTAGTTACTGGCTAATTTAGTCGTTTGTGAGAGCAGAGGGGTAATTGCGGAACTTTTTATCGGTAGGAATTGGTGTAATATTCATAGTTAAACAACATTCATTGCGTTATTTACGTTGCTGAGCCACAATTTATTCGAACAAATGACGCAATGGTTTAGAAATAATCTTCAATCCCATTCAGATTCTGATAAATTGTGCGTTTCGCAATTAGGGTGCTGGAGTCTGTACTAGGTTCGGGACCTGTATAACAGATCACCAGGCTTCCACCCTTAAAATTAAAATAATAAAATAACTCTTACGTACAACAACATTTTAAAAGCATTAAGTACTGAGAGAAAGAGGATTAATATAAAAAGCAAAAAGAGATGTGCTATGTGTGTCTTTGTAGAGTGTTGTGTGTCCGTGAGTGCTGTATGTTCTCACTGCCCGAGAGTGTGTGTGTCTGTGTGTGATAACAAGGCGTAACGCGATTTGAGATTAATGTGAAAAGAAAGATTATTTTAGAATATTTAGTACTAGCTTTTGCCAGCGACTTCGCCCGCGTGGAGGTCGGAAATTATCCCGCGGGAAACATACTACCGGTATAAAAAGTAGCCTATGTCCTTTCTCAGGCTCTAAACTATCTGTGTACCAAATTTCATTTAAATCGGTTCAGTATTTTTAGCAGGAAAGCGAGACAGACAGACAGACCGACAGACAGACAGAGTTACTTTTGCATTTATAATATTAGTGTAGAAGTGTAGATAGTGTAGATAGTGTAGATAGTGTAGATAGTGTAGATGTAGAAGTATAGATAGTGTAGATATTTTCAGTCTGTGCATAGTCCAATTCAAGCAGCCATTTCGTAACAGTCCTTTTACATTTTGCTCTGCACATAGGGTATATATTTAGAGTTTTATTAACCTTATTATAAACGTAGCTACTGAGGAAAGGGAAACTACGCTGGGCCGAACGACAATAGGTGCGGATGGAGGGACAGACTGTATGTTTACGTCGTTGGGAGCCAAATTTGTCTGGAGCGAAAGGAGTTAGAGAGTGCGTGGTCAGAAAAAGGTTAAGGATGAATAATTTGCGAACGGAGAGAACCGCACATGTTCTATAAAGATCGACGGTAGGAAAGCGGTAAGTGACCGCCATCCAACCTTTAGGATTGCCCTTTGAGCACGTTCCAATTTCAGCATGTGTGTGTTTGCTGATCCACCCCAAGTAATTATGCAATATTGTAAAAGCGATTGGCAGAGGGCGAGATACACAAGTCTTAGCACTGTAGTGTCCGCAATGTGACGTAAGGACTTAAAAATGTAGATTGATTGTTCGAAAGAGATACCGTGACCCTGGCACATGGGCAACTGATGGAACACGGGTGGGTTTTAGTCAGTAAAAGTCTGACACGCCCTCCCGCTCCGCCCAGAGCGGGAGAAGTCATTTGATAATTTCCCATCCTGAAAAAAAAACCTTCGCAGTCGCGAGGAGAGTGTATTTAAGTGTGTAGAGAATGACAGGCAATCGTCAATTTGTACACCGAGATATTTTACACAATTGATGCGAGAAAGGCTGGGGCAATTACACTTTGTGTAGTGAGATGAAACACAGGAGTGGGCAATCAAGGAAAAGGGAGATGAAGGAGGTTTCCCAGCGGCAGTGAAGGAAAAGGCTAAGTAGTTCGTTTTGTCGACATTTAAGGTAAGCAAGTTTAGAGCAGTATCATCAGCGTAGGTAAAGATGGATGCATTGGGCACCGTTAGCCGGCAGAGCTCCATTATATAAATGAGAAAAAGGGTTGGGCCAATAATGCTGCCTTGGGGGACCCCGTATGATTTAGGCGTCGGTTAATATCGATGTATTAAGTAAAGTCTCAATACTACACCAAAAAAACGCTTCACATACAACAGTAAGTAGTGTCTTAGAAAACCTAAGAAATGATCTTGTATATTATATCAAAAATGAAACATATTTGGAAACCCATGATCTAGTATCTGTGATCATCTAGCCTAGTCCAAGTCTACGCAAGCAATAGAGGCATATATTTGAGCACATTTCCCTCATCCCAAATATACTTACTGTACCTACTACCAGATGTGCTAGCAGTAAAACGCGTAAAATTACATGAAATTGTTAAGATTCCCGCCGGTAGCGACGGCAGCGATGGTACAGATAAACACAACGGTATTGCGTGATTGGAAGCCGCTGTTCACTGTCTATTGGTGTTATAATGATTGGTTAGGTAGGATGAGGTGCTAGGAGAAGCGGAGCGGGGAGACAACACAATATGTACATGATAGATTTAATATTTATAGAATAGGGGAGACATAAGGAGGGACAAGGTCTTCTCCTTTTTTATTCTGTAGGGTGTCCTCTAGCAGGAGATAATTATAACTGACTAACTATTGCCAGCAGCTTCGCCCGCGTGTGTGTAGGAAATTATCACACGTGAACGTATTATCGGGATAAAAGTATCTTATAAGTGAATCCATGTTATAAACTAAACTATATGTGTCCCATTTTTCATTTGAATCTAAGCTGATTTAGAAACTTTCACATTTAAAATATTATGTCGCAGGATGATTTTCAGGAAGGTCAGGTGCGTCTTACCTTTTCGCAACGCGTATTTGACCAATATGAGTACTCGTAGGTATGTAAGGGTGGGTGGCATTCTATAGTTTCTGCTTACCCTCATGTATAAAAGGTATAAGCTTAAGTATGTATGTTTTATGTGTTTATAAAATACAATATCTGGTTGACCGAGCTTTGCTCGGTATTTTTTGGTAATTTGTGTTTAAAATAATAAGTTTATGTTCAGGTTGATTACCGATAAAGTTGGTCATTGAAAACACGAATAAAACGACATTTTATAAAAATGAATCCTAGCTAGATCGAATTATCGCCCCCGAAAACCCCTGTATACTAAATTTCATGAAAATCGTTGGAGCCGTTTCCGAGATTCAGATTATATATATATATATATATATATATGTATATACAAGAATTGCTCGTTTAAAGGTATAAGATAAGTGCATGCGATGAATAGAAAATTTAATTGGTTACCAAGCTTAATTTGAAAACGACCACTTACATTCGAAGTTAATAATGTACCAGCTACCCAAGTGTATGTCAGTTTGGATCCAAAGTGTAAAAATAGTTAATCCAACTAAAATACAAACTAATCAACTTACATTACAGTTTTTAGGCGGAAACATTAAATAAGGTTTAATTAATATTTATTTCAAAGAAAGGATATTATAATTGGTTATTACAACAGTCAATGAGGCTACAAGTAATTACAGTTTATTCCAGTTATTACAAAATTAAACGCCATATAGCCATATATAGCATTGACCTTTCGTTTAATAAGTATTAATCCTGAGGATATCCTTCATTTATCCTGTACTTTATCGCCACAGTACGCAGCGAGCCTATTCACGTTTCTTGATCATAAAACCATCCACCAGATAAGTATCTATCTGATGTCTGAATGTCAGATATCTCTAAATAGAATCTCCATTAAGATATCTGACATTTCTGTCCAAAAAGAAGAAATAATTCTTAATTTCATCTTTTGGATAAAAATGTGTCTGTGTTTTATTAATGTTTCTGATAGAAATTTGGACACAGTTAGTGAAATACAAAACACAAATAAAAACGTCAAAAGTGAATATAATGTTCTAGCAACAGAAGGCCAATTTTCGTAATTAAAAATGTTCAAAATTTAGTCGCAGTCTCGTCTCAGCGACGATCAAATGTCAAAAACTTGTCAAAGATGTGTGGAAACTCGAGGTATTTTTGGCAGATTGACACACATCAGACTGTAAACGTTCTTAAAACAACGAGAATAGTCCCTCAGAAGTGTGTGCCTTACAGGTGCGCAAAAAAGGTTAATTTCAGATGAAACGATATTTCCTCAGTCCTTGAGAAAATATCACCAAATTGGAAGCCTCTATCGCTCCGGCTTACAATGCCACCTCGACCGCATACTACTGTCATGTTTCGCCCCCCGGCGAGACGATGATTTCATGTTTACAAGCTTTCCACATGTCGAGTTTTACTTAGCGAAATAAACACACAAGTAAAACCGGATTGCAAATTGTCTTTAGAATAGAATAGAACATTTTTATTTCAGGCCGGAGTCCATAGGGTTAGTAAGTTTTTTTCTTGTTGGTTACAGACACAGATACAAATATACTATTACAATTAAAATTCAGCATGGAGCCGCATCCATCGTCTCATCGTCATCATCTTTATTATCTGTATTAGCTTTGTTGAGTTATCCTTTACAAGTTGACATACTTTTATCTTTTACATTAGCTAATAGCACCATCCCATTTCTTCCCGTGGGTGTCGTAAAAGGCGACTAAGGGTTTACTAGAGAATGGGTAGCACCGTGCTCTATGCATTTTACCACCTTATTGAGATCAATAACTCACCTGCCAAGCGTGGCGATATGGCAAAACCCCTATTGGAGGAGGCCTAAGTGGACGTCTTTTGGCGGAAATGATGATGTTAATGAATATTTAAAATAATTCTACAGGGCAATTCGTACTAGTTCTAATTAGGTCTAATTGGGCAACTCTATAGTCACTGATGATCACTGATGCATGCATACCATCTGTTGGGATAAAGCTGCAATGGCTCTTTCTTAAAAACCCTTCCAGGTATGATCCTGCATTGTTAGACTCACGTATAATCATAATAATATAGTGCTTGGTGACCTCTGAGTTTGTTTCCGCATTTCTTTTCGGGAATTGGTCAGCTAGGCCTTCTTTCTACTTTTAAAATATGGACTAACAAAATATTGACGTATATATATATATACTAGCTGACCGTACAGGCATTGTCCTGTTTCCTTGAACCCGATCGCAGCGCCACCTATCGGGTCCAATTGTGAATCAAAACCATCCAGGGAGTCACATAAATAAACACAAAAGATTTCAACAAAATCGGTCGAGCCGTTTAGGAGGAGTGCAGTGACATACACACGTACAGTAGAATTATATATTCAAAACAGCTTGGTAAACTGCACTACCGGTGTTACCTTAGAATTTAACAATAGTTTTTTTTTTTTATAAAACCGGGAAATTGTTATAAGTAGCAAGACATTTAGTCGAATCTAGTTAGACTTGTAGTTGACCCCCAAAGTCAAAGCAGATGACCGAATAGATTTGTCAGTAGAGACTTGAAATTCTGCAAAGAAAAAAATAGTTGCACTTATACTAACCATTTCCGCAGAAATTGACCATCAGATGCTGACATTCCTTATCTAAACTACCAAAAACCATGTTATTCTATAGAAACAAAAGAAAAAAGTCTAATAACTGGTTCTGAATGCCATATAAAATTACCTAACCGTAGCAGAGGTTTTGTGCGTGACAAAATTTTCATCTCTTTTTAAAATGCCTCTTTTTCCGTCATCAAGTATGTTATTATTACTGTAATGCTGACCGTTGTTATTTCTATGAATTTGCGAAAATTATGTCAAGCTGTTTGTCATTCCGTATGTAACGGCTTTAGCATACACGCAACGTGTTCGCTGGACCTACTTAGAAGACCATTACTTCAGCGTTACAAAACTTGATGACCAAAGTCACGAAGCTTATTATTTTCCACATGCTGCTTCATCAGCTGCAGGAAAGAGGTCGTAAAAGTCAGTTGTATCTATTAGTGTCGTTTGTTTTTAAAGATATATACAGCCCTCTAGATTGAATTTTGTCCATTGCAGTCAATCTCAACAGAGACTAGCCTTCGGAGCGGAAGATTTATACTACATACAAGTGTGTGCGCAGACACAGATGCATTCTATCTTTCCTCACTCTCGTAGTCCGATGGAACGGCAATCCGATAAAACCGTGAGAGATCTGGCGCAGTTTAGATGGCTTTTTTTTTTTTTTTTTCTCAGGATGGGAAATCATCAAATGACTTCTCCCGCTCTGGGCGGAGCGAGAGGGCGTGTCAGACTTTTACTGACTAAAACCCACCCGTGTTCCATCAGTTGCCCATGTGCCAGGGTCACGGTATCTCTTTCGAACAATCACGCGACCCCGGCAGGCATCGGTCCTAGTAGACCCCTACACTGCTGCTGACATCTCTTTGAGGCGCGCGTGGAACACTGCGCGCCGTCGACCCGAGCTTGGTCCTTACCGGGCGGCGAGCTACCCATTGCTCACCACCCGCAAGCTCGCGCCTACGGTGGCCGGGAGTCCGCTATTGACTCCCGACGTCCGGGGCGTCTCCTCCTGCGGCGGCTAGGGACGTGAGGGCGCAGAGACTGCCACTCCCTCACGCGCCCCGCCTCCTCCTTCGCGAGCATTACTGCTTCGCAGAAGGAGGTGACGGCTTCCCATTCCCTCTCGCTCCGTACCATGGCTCGCACCAGAGCCGGACGCGAGAGGTCGCCGCCGCCGATCGACTCCACGAGGACACGGCGGTGCCCCGCCCAGGCAGGGCACACCTCCACCGTATGCTCCACCGTGTCCTCCAGATGATCCTCGCAATGGAAACACCCGGACGTATCCTCCCGCTTTATCCTGAACAGGAACCCACCGAAGCACCCATGCCCGGTGAGAACCTGCGTCAGGCGGAAGGTGAGGACGCCGTGACGCCTCTCTATCCACTCCTCAAAGAGGGGACTTACCGCCGCAATTGTGGCGTGCCCAGCACTGGGTTGCGACAATCGTATCCGCCATGTCGCCATGAGATCACACCGGAGCTCTGTCCGCCGTGCCGCGATTTGTCGCGGCAGCGGAGTTTCGCCCCGGCGTTTCGCCTCCTCGCGCCACTCCCACATGTGCGCGAGGACCTTTGCCTCCAGATCCCATGGCGGCACTCCGGCAAGGAGGCTCGCCGCCTCGCACGAGACCGTGCGGTATCCCCGAATTAACCGGATGGCCATGACCCTCTGGGCCGCAAACAACCGGCGCGCTGGGCGCAGCCTCAATGAGGGCGCCCACACCGGTGCCCCGTAGAGGGCCATGGACCGCACGATCCCCGTGTAGAGCCTCCGGCAGGAGGCGTTTGGACCCCCCAGATTGGGCAGGAGCCGCTTTAATGCAGCCCCAGCCCGCTCCAGTCTGGGAGCTAAACGTCGGAAATGCTCAACGAAGTTCCACCGGCTGTCGAGGACAAGTCCCAGGTACTTCATTGTCGACTCGACGCCGATGTGAACCCCTCCTACCGTGAGTTGGGAACCCGCAGGTGGCGCGTTCCGAGGACCATGAAAACCCATGGCCTCGGACTTGTGCAATGCCACCTCGAGTCCCAATTGCCGGATCCTATTGACGATTGTCGCAACCCCGCGTGTCATAATTTCGGCCGCCGCCTCGTACGACCTCCCCTGCGCAAGGACCAGCGTGTCGTCAGCGTAGCAAACTACGCTGACGCCGCTAGGGAGGTCGGCGCGCAGCACCCAGTCGTAACCGATGTCCCACAGATGCGGCCCCAGGACCGATCCCTGTGGGACACCGCACGACATCTCTCGCCGGTTCCATTCCCCTTCGTGACCGGGGTAGATGACGGCCCTATCCGTCAGATAGGCCTCGACCACGCGACAGAGGTAGGTCGGCATCCGGTGATACCGGAGTGCCTCCCTAATGCAACTCCAGGGCAGGGTGTTGAAGGCATTGGCGATGTCTAGAGACACCGCCAAGACGACCCCACCCCGGGCCACTGCATCCCCCGTCGTGAGGGCTCGCACGCGCATGATGGCGTCCACCGTAGAGCGCCCCAGTTTAGATGGCTTAACTTGCTTTCCGAGGCACGGTGTTATCACACCTCTAGCTTCCAAACTGTCTTCTGCATCAGCTGCTTCCAAGACATTTATGCCACTGACATAAATGTTCGTTTTCTTACTTCTAGCCAATTGAGTTGATAAGATCATAAATTCCTCATGAACTCCCTAAATGTCCGTTAAGCATAAATAACGCCTGAATTCCCCAAAAGATTTGGCAGAGTTGTAATTATAGTATACTTACATTTCTTCCTCTTATAAGTTAGTAATTATACCTTGCCGTAACACAGACTAGCACGGAAGGTAATGACTTTTTTATCTGTATACCGCCAATTAGTTTATTTTATTCAACTTCGTTCTAACAGCTGTTTCTTTGTTTAGTTTGGAAGTTTAAACAAAACATATCGTTTTGGCGTACGAAATTATTGAATTTATTTTAAGAATGTATGTTTTGTAAAATTTTAGTACTTATTTTGATTAATTCTTAGTCTTAAGTTGTGGTATATAATGTTACTTTTACTTTGGAAAATAAATAAATAAATTCTAAATTAGTGGATAACTTATTCCAGGAAGTTCATAAAGAATTTACTGAGAGTTTAGTTCATATTGAATATTGTACGAGTATCTCAGTTTCGACCGCAGCTACGTATTTCTATAGATAGATTTCTAAATTCACAATTCGGATTGAAGAGGTAAATCTTACAACTCTTCAAGTACTTTATTATATTACACCGTGTCATTTTAATCGTCTTACAACGGCAGCCCACTTCATGTGACCAATGACTACTACACATTCATTAGAAAAAAATGAACATTTGACCACCAAAAAATAAAAATATACTTTACTATGACGACGTATGACGTAGTTTGAAATTTGATATTTTATTCCATGGAAAATGAAGATGGAATGATCTAGCCGACTCGTGTTCTGGGTAGATATGTTCTGTACAATCTGATACGTAAACATTATTAACAGGATGTTTCATAATTCTAATGCATTATTTCTCTTTCTTAGTACCTATTATCTTAATTAATGGTAACAATTTTTAATCACGCCTAGAGGTATATTATGTCAGACACATTGAGCGCACAACCTTTGTAAGACGACTAATATGTCACGGTGTATATGTCCCTATCTTTACACAACAATAAACTAACATTGAACTTCCTACGGAGGTCAAAGCTGCCGGTTATAGGGAGGGTCCGCTTCCTAATCATCAACATTCGTCAGGGTCAAAGGTGCATTGCGGCGTAACGTTATTCCGGCTTTGAGGTTCACCAGGTTATTACTTACTGAACCAGAATTAAATCTTTTTTAATTTCCTGTATTTGTCCTTCTTCAATAGTGTACATATAGAAAGAATATGTATTTTGAAAATCATCACAAATATTAGATCATATTTTTTCAAACAGTGTTTTTTATGTCAATTTTGGCAAGAAATAGTGCAAACGTATTCTGTATATTCACAAGCTATAGTAATGAGTTCATCTCCCTTATCAGAAAATATAAGCAAAAGGCACCTTTAATCTACACTCTATAGAGATGGAAATTAACCGCACATTTCTGGTAGCCAACAGTGCGTATAATCAATGAGAACAGTAGTTAGTTCAACGTCGAGGTTCGTCTTGAAAAGAAAGTACGTCTTCAACACTGCCTTTTATAGTAGGAATATTTGTTTCATCTAGTTCTTTGGAGGATGTGAGATCGTAGCCAAAGTCTGATTAAGTCTTGTTATTTTGGTTTTTGGTGTACCATCAAAGTTATTTCATTGTTAGCATTCAATAGTCAAACTTCTGTAATTTTGAAAGTTTAATATATGTATTTCTTCTTTTTTTAATAATCTTAGTTTCTTTTTCATAATTATCATTTTGCCAATCATTAGATTGTTAACTGATTGATCGTATTTTCTTTCTCAACTCATAGACTATCCGTTACCTGATTTGAAATATCACAATAAGACTATAACTCCTAGTTTACTCAAATTCCAAGCCCTACTTATGCTCAGAACTTAAGTGTTTATAAACAAAATCATTATATGCCATGCACTGCACTATTATATTTCCTGACATAACACTCCAACATAATATACCAACTACACAGAAGCGACATAACCCGAATAGCTTCGTAAACTTGACATCGAACCAGTCGCTAAGTAGCAACGCGCGCGGGCGCACGTCTGTCGCAAGTATCGAAGTCGGTAAGAGATGTTGTGCGTGTTTGTGCAGTGAATAAAGTGTTTTAGTGAATTGGGATATTAATCTATTCTGCTTTGGGTGATTTTTATTACGGTAAGTTTTCTGTAAAAGTTAATTTTTAAACTTTTTTTTAGTTTTAACACCCATGCAGTTTAAACGGTTAGCCGGTCGTTTGAAACTGCAGTGACATCTTGGGTTAAAAGAAAAGTGGTTGAGGCTTCATCAGTGATGTTTTCTATTTCGGTTTAAGGAAAAAGAGGCTCTTAATTAGATTTAACGGAATTCATTCCGGGAATAAGATCTTTTTCTTTTGACACGTTAGTGTTTATTTTTTCTTCCATTTCTTTAATATATTCTCTTCCAATGGGAAGCCCCATTTTGTTCTAAGATTCCCATGTGTTGGTTCAGCTTTTATTTCTCTTTAGTATTTTTGCTATGGTATGTGCGTGCAGTTAGCTGTTACTATACTGAAGATTTCTGTAATAAAACTATTTTCTAAGCTCTACTTACTGTGCTGGAGAAAATTGTGAATCATGATTGAGAATGCTACGAATTGAATTATTGTTCTTTTTTTGATTTTCAAACTCTGTTTGAATACGTATATTTATTGTTCGCATATTTATGCGTATTTTTATATAATTTGTTCTGTGAATTCTGAAGTTTATAGATATCGAGCAGATATTTCATAGTATTTTTGTTACAACTTGGACATGCGAGTTCCAGCAAATCTATATATTAAAAAAAGACGCAAAAATATTGTACCCTTTTTTAAGCAAATTACGCGGACGGAGAAGCATTAAATTTGCCACCATTATATGTAGAAAGACTGCAGAAAGATATAATTTTATTGAATAATGCATTAGAAATACATTGAGTTAATAAAATATCATGGTCAATTTTCAAAATTATTTTCTCAAGATAATCTCGTCTTATTACTTCACCATCATAAAAATCTTCCAACCAAGCATTTACTTCAACTATAATTGAATTTTCTGCATCAGTTTCCCGTTAGAGAGTAAATGAATCAGTAACATTTGACTGCTTGCCCTTATTACGTCTGATAGAACCACAAACATTTACATCCGGTGTAAATCTATATATAGCTACTGTATTATACTTATTATGCCTTTTCACTACCACATACCTATAACCCATTTCCCAACCCACCTTCAAAGCAAGAGTGAATTCAATTTTTGGGCACGCATGTCTCATCATAGTCCTTATTTATTGCTCTATCTATCAGGCGAGGACTAGGCCAAAGGTGGACAATAAAAAAATCAAATCTATAGACTTTACTTGAGGAAGATTATATCATCATAATTCTCCTGCCCTTATTCTTATAAATAGGCTATTTAAACATCACGATAGGAAACTTAGAAGTCGAAAGTCGCAAAAAAAGCCAAAAAAGCTCTAAGCAATGCAGTGCGATGCACTGGGTCGGGGGCCGCGGGAGATTTATAAAAACATAGACATTATTTTAGTGTATTGTATCTCTTACGACTTCGAAGCGAATGACGTTGCATCTATTACTATATATCTATACTAATATTATAAAGAGGAAACCTTTGTATTTTTGTATGTTTGTATTGAATAGGCTCAAAAACTACTGGACCGATTTCAAAATTTCTTTTACCATTACTTAGAGGGATTCTTCCGAATCCGTATAGGCTATATTTTATCCCGGAAAATAGATAGGATTTTTCGTGGTAGTGAAAATTTTGGAGTAAGGCGTCGAAAAAACTGCCGTACGTTAACGATTCTCGCGAACGCTGCCTAAATGGTTAGAGATGTATGGTTGACTTCTATAGAAAAGTTGTAGAACTCAATAATGCCTACAAAAAAGTCCGCGATAGTATAAACCAAACATTTATATTTTAGCCATTATAACCACTTTTCCATAGAATAAAAGTAATTAAAATTATTAGCCTATGTTTATTGATCATAATTATCGTCAAATACTCTAATCGTTATCCAAATAAACTATTTATTGAGCAAGATTGTTTCAATAGCTATAAATTACTTTTTATTTTATTCCAATCGGACAATCCATTCAAAAGATATTACGAATTTAATATGTGCAATGGGACAAGACTTTTGATAAAAGAATTGCGAATCACATTGGGTGATTGTAGCGACCATCATCACCGACCGGCTGGACAGCTCGCTCACATTCCGCGGATCCCGATGATACCGACAGATTTGCCTATTTCCTTTAAAAGATTACAGTTTCCCGTCAAGGTATCGTTTGCCCTTACAATAAATAAATCCCAGGGTCAAACTTTTTCAATGGTAGGCATCGGTCTCAGAAAAGAGTGCTTTTCTCATGGCCAATTATATGTTGCACTTTCTCGAGTAGGATCTCCTGAAAACCAATATGTTTTAATGCCATCTACAAATACTACTGCGAACATAGTGTATAGTGAAGCATTAAGGTAAAGAGAAAAAAAAAAACAAAAAAACAAAAAAAAAACAAAAATAAAAGAGTTAAGCAGGTACGAAACAAAGAAATGTAACACGAATAAAAAACCTATAAAAACATACATACCTACAAAACATTTTTTTTTTTTCAGAGAGCTTCTATACTATATACTATATATACTATATTAATATTATAAAGCTGAAGAGTTTGTTTGTTTGTTTGTTTGTTTGTTTGATTGAACGCGCTAATCTCAGGAACTACGGGTCCGAATTGAAAAATTATTTTTGTGTTGGGTAGCCTATTTATTGTGGGAGGCTATAGGCTATATAACATCACGCTACAACTAAGAGGAGCGGAGCAGTAATGAAAAATGTTGCAAAAACGGGGAAAATTTATTCCTTTTGAGAGTTTCCGTTGCGTGCGCTGCGTAAACGGTTAAAGTAACGCAAAAATAATGTATGACGGAATTGTTCCTCTTAAAAAGTTCTAAAAAAAGTCCGCGAGAGCATATGTCTATCTTTTAAGGTTGACTCACTATAACTCAAAAGGAGCGAGCAGCAACGAAAAATGGACGAAAACTAGCAGGCAAATCGATGCGACGGGAAGGGTCAGGGGAGCAAAAATTTGACGCGGACGAAGTCGCGGGCAGAAGCTAGTAATAAATAAATGTCCACCCGTGCGAAGCCGGGGCGGGTCGCTAGTAATATTATAAAGCTGAAGCGATTTGTTTGTTTGATTGAACGCGGTAATCTCAGGAAGTACTGAGCCGAATTGAAAAAATCTTTTTTTGTGTTGAGTAGCCTATTTATTGAGAAAGGTTATATGCTATATAACATTACGCTACAATCAAGAGGAGCGGAGCAGTAATGAAAAATGTTGCAAAAACTGGTAAATTCGCACGGGTAAGCGCTTCGACGCGACTGGAAGGGTCGGGGGAACAAGAAATTTAACGCCGCACAGTGGAACGAATGTATGGGAGCGGTTGGACGTAGACATGTCCGAAAAAAAAGAGTAAAATTATGCCAAACTAATGATGCCATCTTATTCGATTACTTAATGCCTTCATAACTTGTGGTGATGAATTTCTTCATAACTCCCATATTTCGGGAGTAATTTGAGAAAATGTGAAATTTTACTATGAAAATGAGTGTATCGAGCTCTCTCCCTCCTGATTCCGGGCTTGTTTCAAGTAGCGGTCTCTAATATCATAATGCTAATACTAAGAGCTATATTTAATACTAAGACACATAGTGCGCCAAATGTGCACTTTCTGGGATAAAGAGTGATGTTTATTTTATAACACAATTTTTTTATTTTTTGTTTATTTTGTTGATTAAAACCGTTTTTCTAAAGGTTTACCTTATTACAATAACATTTCTGAGCAGCCAATTAGAGAAGATATAAGCTAATTAGGATATATAATTAGGGACTTAAGGTTTACATATAAAACTGATGCACTAATGATTACTGATAAGAACATTGCTATTATTTAATTACTAAATGGCTCTTAATACACTAATTTAGCATGCATCATTTACTAATTATCACAATAACTAATTACCTTGCAATATTTAACAAAGGATACCTGGGATACCTGGATTTTATATAAATAGGTCACTATTAGTAACTTTAAAATCAGTGTTGATTTACACCTCGTTGTATCCAAGCTAATCTCGCAATTTATTTTCCAAATTTAAATACAAATCTTGATACGCACGCGCACATAAAGATTTACGCGACTTTAACTATTTGTTCAGTGTTTTAAAAGATAACAGTTGTGTTCAGTTATGTGAAAGTGCTGAAACAAGTTTAAAAGACTGGTGTCGTCGATTTTGCTACCGCATTTATGCAAAATGGACACAGTCTGGAAGAAGCACAGATAAGTTTCGGAAGAAACATGAGATTTGGCTACAGGCTGCAATTCAATGGCCGGAATTACAGAATGAAAATATGGAACCTTCTACAGAAAATATAAGTGACGTCATCGAGCCCATAATTTCTCCTGCTAAATCTGATGCTTCAACTTGTACACATCCTAGTCCTCGTAAATCTTTTGAGGACCTTAGTAACCGGCAAAAAAGAAGACGCACTGAAGATAGTCTTTCATGCAGCAGTAGCAGCGCTGAAATTATGTTTTCGGCCGAAAGGGTGCTTCAAAAGGCAGGACAAAGCGATACAGCTTATGTTATGAAATACTTGACGGAGAATCCAGAAGAGGCCTCAAAAATCAAAGCCTTCATTGAAGGTAAATCAATTCAGGTACGGGAAATATCCCCTTTGAAGGCATTGGCTCTTTATGTATCGATGAACTTATCGAAATGGCGCTATAACACTCTTCGGGATTTCAACACTCAAGAAGGAGCTCTTCAATACCCGAGTTACTACATGTTGGTTAAAGAAAAAATTAAGTGCTATCCGGCCAAAGAAGATCTCACAGTTACAGAGAGCTCTGCAAAAATCAAATTACAAGCCTTGATGGATTTAACCTCAAGAAGACTTATTAGGTCGTTAGAAACCCCTGTTGATCCCAATCAACAGCTCGTATTGACCAGCAAATGGGGTTTTGACGGATCATCTAGCCAAAGCATTTATCATCAAAGGACGAGTGAAGATGAGCAAATCGATCTTGCTAGTAATTTTATGATTAGTCTTGTACCACTGCGGCTCGTCTCAAAAGGTGTAACAATTTGGGAAAACGAGCGACCATCTTCCACTTCATTTTGCCGGCCAATATTGTTTAAGTTTATAAAGGAAACCAAAGAAAATGTGCAGAGAGAGATGGCTGAAATCGAAGCAGAGATTGAAGCCTTAACTCCATCCACCATCACTGATGGAATTAGTGTCAAACACCAACTGCTGTTGACAATGATTGATGGTAAAATTCATTCCATTATATCCAATACAGCAGCTTCAGTGTGTGACATATGCAAGGCTTGTCCTAAAGAAATGAATAATTTAGAGTTAATCAAAGATAAACACGCAAACGAGGACATGTATAAATATAGCTTAAGCACCCTTCACGCTTGGATTCGCTCAATGGAATGCTTATTACACATTTCCTACAAATTAGACATAAAATCATGGCAAGTAAGGGGTGATATAGCAAAAAGGCAAGTTGATGACAGGAAGAAAAGAGTTCAAGAGGCTGTAAGAAGAGAAACGGGCTTACTTCTCGATGTTGTGAAACAAGGCAGTGGATCCACCAACAATGGCAACTCGGCAAGGAGATTTTTTGAAAACTACACTAAATCTGCTGAACTGACCGGAATAGATGCTATGCTTTTAAGAAAAATCTGTGTGATCTTGCAGTGTATTTCATCAGGAGAGAAGATCAACGTAACTAAATTCCGAGAGTTCTGCTTTGATACTGCTAAGCTTTACGTGGAGTTATACCCATGGTATTATATGCCTTCTTCACTTCATAAAATTTTAATGCATGGGCCAGACATAGTTCAGAACATGTCAATTGTGCCCATTGGTTTTCTATCCGAAGAGGCATCTGAGGCTAGAAATAAAGATTTTAGAAAATATAGAGAGGGGCATTCTCGAAAGCATAGCAGTATCTCATGCAATGAAGATATTATGCACAATCTTTTACTGTCTTCTGATCCACTTGTTACAAGTATCCGTCCAAAAGGAAATAAGTTTGTAAAAAAATCTTCTTTTAAGGAATTTTATGAGCTTACGGATTCTGAGAAAAGTGATATCGAATTTGTTAACATAAATGATTTAGCGGACATCGATTCTGAATTTGAATTAATTGATGATGATGATGATGACGAAGATAATTAAATGATGTTATTGTTTTAAAATGTGTAACTTAGTAAATTAGAGCTTACATCTTAATTATTTATTGTACTTTTAATGAAACTAGGTAATTTATTATCAACTTACTTAAAACTCATACTCTCATCAGTTCTTGTGAATATTTTTGTTAATATATATTTCTGTATATATATAATATATTTATAGACCTCTTAATAAGTCTGTCTGCGGTTTAAAGTAAATACAAATGGGGAAAAAACGTTTTTTTTTTTAAATTTTCATTTCCTTTTATCCCAGAAAGTGCACATTTGGCGCACTATGTGTCTTAGTATTAAATATAGCTCTTAGTAATAGCATTACGATATTAGAGACCGCTACTTGAAACAAGCCCGGAATCAGGAGGGAGAGAGCTCGATACACTCATTTTCATAGTAAAATTTCACATTTTCTCAAATTACTCCCGAAATATGGGAGTTATGAAGAAATTCATCACCACAATTTATGAAGGCATTAAGTAATCGAATAAGATGGCATCATTAGTTTGTCATAATTTTACTCTTATTTTTCGGACATGTCTACGTCCAACCGCTCCCATACATTCGTTCCACTGTGCGCCGACGAAGTCGCGGGCAGAAGCTACTAGTAAATAAAATTGAACGCAAACGAACTTGCACGTACCTAACCTAAATGTACTCGCGTGGTCGTTGACTTTTCTTCATTGATAACGGGAATTATTGCCCAACTTTGGGACGCAGTTAATTATAGCCCAACCATGGGACGCAATTAATTGCTCAGTAATGAGATGCATGTTTATGATATGAGAAAATGTAAATGAGTTTTAATTACTTTCTTTGTTCATATATCATTTTACACTAAGATTTTATGAGATAATATTTTTAGGAACCGAGTAGTGTGGTGCAATGTGAGTGTGGAACTTAATAAATTACTGCGATAACCAGAATAGTTATATCATCAGGCCATCCGTTTTGCTAATGACTTTATCACATTATTTGCACGATCTTTAAGTTAGGTCAATATAAAGAGCCTTTTATTAATAATATTTTGAATATAATTAAGTAAATAAATTCCTTGGTTCGATTCCCGGACTGGGCAAAGTGTTATTGGGTTTTTCAATCTAAATTTTCTCGGGAGCAGCCTGCCTAAAGTGGACTCTGGATTGGTGCCCGGTTGGTGGCAATAGGCTCGCTCCCTGGGACTTAAACAAAACAGGTGACATATGGACACACCTAAAGTACACACTTTAGGTAGGTACACCTCTCCGTGGACTATAAATGTTATAAAAATGCTTTATTGTCTATAGTATGGTGACAAATCAATTGTACAATAATTTGGTACAGTGATGTGAAACTAATTTATCTACTGGCTCCCAAACTAGGTTTATTGCCTGTGACTTGGGAGTCAGTGATTCCAAAAACTTATGCTAGCATAAACTACGTACAACACACTAATAGACTTCTTAGGTACATGGTTATGGTTAAATATCAAACTAAATTACGTTATGCTATGTTTCGGTTGTAATGTTTAATACAAAGCTCTTGTATGGTGAATAATTTGCATTGTAAGATATTTGTTCCCAGCCGTGAAGAAATATAAAATATGGCATACCTTTAGATTCAAATCATCTCTTATTCCTATTTCGCCAAAGAGGTTTGCCAATTAAGAAGTTCATGTCCAAATCCATAAAGAGCGGCTTACTAATTGAAACGATCTTATTGCCTGAACGGAGTTTTTTTTTTATTACTTATTGCTAAAGCTTTTGTCACGCGAAGCCTATTTTAAATCGCAAAGTTACGTATAAAAACTAGAGCCAACCGTTTCCTCTAGTTGTTTACGGTACTTCCTTAAAATCCGTACACATACGCACACGTGCTGGATAGGGTCTTCCATTTGCTTTCCGGGCGTGATCTGCAGTGGACAAGATGGAAAAATCTCATTCGATTGCGTACCTAAGTAAGTAATTTGTTTTTTGACATCTCGTAGGTCAACCTATGTGGTTGTCGGCTGCTTAACCGGACTTGCTTGTGGCTACATTAATAAATTAAGACCTCCAGCCAGGGCTTAAATAACTTAAAAGTAGAGTGACTATTCGCTAAGGGCACCCTCTGTGGGGTACGGCCCTCGGCTTAGAGCATCGCTGGTAGAGGGCGGCAAGGGACAAAGGACGGGCTGGATCGTAATGAATACACAAGTAGGCCCCTGGAGACACAATTTGTCAAAGTGGGGGATTACTGACTCATCCAACTCGTAAAACGAGTGCGGTCCTTCTGATCAGACCATGCCCTACTTGCTGAATGGTCCTAAGTGCCCGTTCACTTGCACCTCGGATGACCCAAAATAATGCCACTGATACCGCCATTACCGTAGGTACTAATAGTTTTTTTTTTTTTCAAATATTTATTCTACATAAGTAGTAGTGATTCGCGGATTCTGGCGCAAGCGCCAGAGCCCGCGCTTGCACCAGAGCCCGCGAATCTGTAGCACCCATCGTAAAAAAAAAAAAAAAAAAAAAAAAAAAAAAAAAAAAAAAAAAAGGTTTTGGTGTGCTCTGATCTCAAATCTGTGGTCCATTTTAGCGTAGGATGCGTGGTTCTGGAGTTATGCAAATCAATTAACTGTTATCTCATTGATTTCCGGTGGTCCTGCACCCTCATTAGCATTCCATTGTTCGCCTAATCCTATCTATTATACTTCGAACACCTCATTACGTTGCGCCAGAACCCACGAATCTGTTGCCCTACGGTTGATTTGGCGTTCTTATCTATTACTCATTGTATGTCTGCTTTTCTATGTCATCAATAAAACACATTCATTTTTATTTCAATATTTTATTACTTTTTTCTACAAAATATGAGCGGAAGATCTCATCCACAAAAATATCATTGTGCAGTGTGTTCCCTGTAAATATGTTCGTAAAACTATGCATTGAACATCCCTGAAACTTAAATAGCAAATACATTAAGCAATATTCACCACAAACTGAAGTCCAATCATTCTGAATCCTATCAACATTCCAGTCCCATCTCTTACAATTCCTTTTCAAAAACTGGAGATGATATCGCTCAGGTGTTCGTCCATATGAATCAAAATATTGACCGATACCATTCGTATCGATATGTACAGCTACCCAGTGTGAACCTGGTTTATCATCCGCATCCAAATTGCATATTATATACGTTGGTACATGTGTATACATAGGTAGTCTATTAGCAGCATAAACATTATTTTCTAGACTGGGATGAATCTTTTTCATATGTTTTTGTAATTCTAGTGTATCCATGATATTACTGTTATTAGCAGATTATTACAGTACCAATCTATTCAATGGTTGTCATAGGAATGTTCAATTATAGTGATTTGTAAATATTAAATCGCATTCTTTGTGGGAGTCACAAAGCTTAGGATTATCATTTTGCTGCAGCTAATTTAAAGTTTGTTATATGGGTCTGATTATATTAAATAAAACACTTTGAGTACATAGACATTTTTAATTAACTGTTCAACACAATAATTATTAAATAAATAAATTAAATACAGACATATTATTATCAAAATACCATTTTCTAATACACACAGCATTATTCAATGCACAATTCAATTTATGGTTCACACAATTAAAATCAGTTTTATTTTTACAGAACTTTTTTTTTAATGTCGCAAAATTAGGACATCCCTTCTCACCTATGTCAATCACTTCACAGTTTGCACATAACTCTTTAATCCACGCAATCTTTTCCAAACCCTTTGTCATAATTTTTTTATTTTCTAAATATGGTAAAATAACACGTTTAAACTCTTTGTAGTCTATGTAGCCTTCACTCCAGTAAATTCCTCGATTTCTTTCTAACCATCTCACCTGCTTTTTTTCTTCTAGTGTTAGGTAATGGAATGAATATGGTGGTTTCACCAAGAACGTCTGTGTATGATCATGACTCGCAATGGCCAATTCTTTGATAATAAAATGATTTAAAGAATCTTTAAATCCTTGGAGTTCCACTATAAGGGTGTCCGTCTTCATGATATCTTCTTAACAATGTTACTTAATGGTTTGTATTCAACAATGCAATCGTTCAGAATGAGACAATATGCTGAAGTTTGATCTGGTATCTCCGAATCACTTTCAATTTGTACTCTCACGTCCACAACTGGCCCTGTCTTCAGATTATCCACTTGTCTAGAGCAATCAATGACAAACAGCGGTGCTAAATCTCTAAACTGTTTTTCGCTTAATATGGGTTCCGGTCGACGTCCGTAATACGACTGTTGAAATCTGGTGTATTGCTCGTTGTAAATATTAAATCGCATTCTTTGTGGGAGTCACAAAGCAGGTTGATGCCTGTTGCGAAGGAACGTGAGATAAGTTTGTTGACTCATAGAGTTACAATCAGTTTCGTTGTACTTAGTAATTTGCTTTAGATAAGAATAAGGAACGTGAGATAAGTTTGTTGACTCATAGAGTTACAATCAGTTTCGTTGTACTTAGTAATTTGCTTTAGATAAGAATGGTGCTATATAAGATCGAACAGTTGCAGTCATGCAGTCAGTCTATGGTCGTTTGACCACAGTGGATTGTATACGTCTACCAATACTACGTTTGTGTTACTTCAACGCATCAATGGCCATGGAGGTAAGTGTTTATTCTATTGACAAACTTACTTGTATTTCTGTTGTTGTTTCCTAACGTGTGTGATTAAGTGTAAACAAATTGATATTAACGTGATAACTCTGTTGTTGCAGAGATCATTCAGCTTCGCAGACGATAATGAAAATACCTATAAACAGTATTACTACTCGCCACTCTCTCCTCAACACGAAGAAGAGAGTGATGACATCGTAGTTAATAACACAGACGATGGTGGAAAAAGGAAATCGCAACCGATTGATCAATTTTTTGAAGTGGTACCAAAAATAAAAAGGAAGAAGCTGCTATCCTCGACTGTGACACGAGCTGCTAGAGATGGCGTATCATACATCTCTACAAATTCTGACGACGGAGACCAAGCGACGCATCTCATAAAAATTGAAATGTATGATATGAAGAAACTATCCAAGATTCCAACTAGTGATCACTGGAAGCACGCTACCACGAGGATTAAATATTACATAAAGAATAATAAGGATAGCATCTACGACAACACAAACGGCCTCGTATACAATATTACAAAGACAATAGCAGAAAGTGAAAAAGTTAAAAAATACTTTTTTAACAATGACACTCATTAGTGGATTAGTGAATGTGATTCTGTTTACTTAAAGTACTTCTGTGTACTCATTAGATTTTACATGACTTTCCTAATCCTTTGCTAGACTATGAATATTGGACATTATTTGAAATTGGGTATCAGTTGCTCTACCAACACTTAACTGTTACTTACTGTGCTACATACTTTCTTCTTTATTATAAAGATGGAAAACTTCAGTGAAATGTGCACCAGTGCTTTCTTTTCCGCGCCCATTGAAGAGAATATAGAACAATCCAACAGCGAATTCAATCAGGAGCTGTCTAAAGTTTGTGATGAAATAGAGAAGCATGAACTGTTCGATTCATCGTATGATGATGAGTTGTATAATCAATGTTTGATGGTTGAAACAAAGTTGATGTAAGTATTAGAAGTACAAACTCAATAAGAAATATTATTGTAGTAATGTTTTATTTTAAGATTTGTCTAATAATTTTCTTTTTGTTACAGTCAACAACAAGTTGGAAGAGGTATCAAACGTGGTATCACTACTGATGAAAATAAGGTTACCAAGAAAGCAAAATTTGATGAAGGAGCTTCTACATCATCAATTGAAACCAATGATGTGGACAACAATAAGGTGGAATGTGATACATGTCATGTTTATATTAATAAAAGGTATCTAAACAACCATTTAAAAAGCAATTCACATAAAAATAATCTTTTAAAATCACATAATTCATTAACAAATGTTACAGTTGTTGAAACCGCTTTTGGCAATCGAATTTTAACATATAGAATTAATAGTAAAACACTTCAATCGGGACAATATTTTGAAACACCGGAATCGTTTTTAAATTCGCTAAAAATTGATATCTTATTTTTGATAAATGAATGTATTCTACAACATACAATTTTTAAAATAAACTTCATATTGCATGCTGATTTCATACAACAAACTAAAGATATTAAAAATACGTTTGATTTTCAAACGTTTAATTACATAATTTGTCGGGGAGATGACTTAAATATTTTTTATTCATCATTAATAGACACTGTAGTCGGTAAAATTTGTCAATTTGAAAAAAAAGATAGTGGTTGGAGTCTTAATCAAATTAAATACATAGATATGAATGTTAACAAATTCAACCCCCTACGTGGTAGTTCATATATCGACCTTCCTCAAGATATTAAATCAAAAAAAGCTGTAATCAATGTTAAAAATAATGATAATATGTGTTTCAAATGGGCATTACTCTCTGGTTTATATCCTGTATGTAAAAGTGTAGATCGGGTAGCATCTTACGCAATTCATGGAAATAAACTAAAATTTACTGGTATTTCTTTTCCGGTTATAATTGCAGATATATCAAAAGTAGAGAAATTAAACAATATTAGTATTAATGTTTTTGGCTTAGAGTATAATAAAGAAAAAAAGTGTAATTCTGTTGTAGGTCCTTTATATTTAACAAAATGTCGTACACCTAATCATATTAACCTACTATATATATCGAATGGTACTAACAATCATTACTGTTATATTAAAAACTTATCGCGATTAGTTAGTTCACAAATATCAAGACATCATTGTGCAGTTTATATATGTGATTCATGTTTACTTCATTTCCCATCGGAGGAAAGACTTAATAACCATCAACAATATGATTGCGCTCACATTTGTACGGAATTACCAAACGGTGAGGATTCCAAAAAGGATTGGTTTGGTAAAGCAACCTCAAATAATAAATTAAAATTTGATAAATTCGTGAAAAAGTTGAAAATGCCCTTTGTGGTTTATGCAGACTTTGAGGCATTTTTGAACCCAATAGAATCATGTAGTAACGATCCATCCAAGCCTAGTACAATTAATATTCAAAAACATGAAGTGTATAGTTTTGGATATTACATTAAATGTTCATATGATAACAGATTATCAAAATATGAGACGTATAGTGGGTCAAACTGTGCACAAGTGTTTATGAATCGCCTTTGTGAAGATGTGAAAACAATATTTAAAAAAAATAGTTTCCAAAAATGTCTCGTTCCATTATCAGATGAAGATAAAATTAAAATTTCAAATTCAAACATATGTCATATTTGTGAAACTGAGTTAAATGAAGATCTTTTTTACGATTTTGATTGGCACACTGGCAGTTTTAGGGGTGTTGCACATCAAGTGTGTAGTTCTAAGTACAGAACCCCTCGTCATATTCCAATATTTTTACATAACCTCAGTCATTACGATGCTCATTTCATTATCCATGCATTAAACCTCGATGATGACAAAGTTGAAGTTATTCCACAAAATAAAGAACGATACATATCATTTTCAAAACAGTTAACAATAAATAATCAACCAGTAAGTTTAAGATTCATAGATTCATTGAAATTTTTATCGTGTAGTTTAGATCAACTAGCTAAAAATCTTAATGATGATCAGTTTACAGAACTAAAAAGGAACTATCCTAATAATGAAGATTTTTCACGTTTAAGACGGAAAGGTATTTATCCTTATGAATTTATGTGTAATAGTGATTGCTTGAAACATCCATCACTTCCTGATCAACACCAATTTTATAGTTCACTCACAGATTCAAATATCTCAAATGATGATTATAATCACGCAAAAGATATTTGGCAACATTTTAAGTGTAGTAGTATGTCTGATTATTCCAATTTATATTTAAAAACTGATGTTTTACTTTTGACTGATGTATTCGAAAACTTTAGAAAGCTTTGTATTAAAACTTATGGATTAGATCCTGCTCATTACTATACTGCCCCAGGTTTAAGTTGGGATGCAATGTTAAAATTTACCAAAATAGAATTAGAATTGTTAACGGACTATGACAAAATTGCTTTTTTTAAAGCTGGTATTAGAGGGGGTGTATCTCAGTGTAGCAATCGTTTTGCTAGAGCAAATAATAAATTCATGGAAGATTATGATAGTGAAAAACCTAATTCATATCTAACATATTTTGATGCGAATAATTTATATGGTTGGGCAATGTCTCAATCTCTTCCTGTTGGTGGTTTCGAATGGATAGATTCTAATACAGATTATAATGTGTCGGATAACTCTGATTTCGGTTATGTTTTAGAAGTTGATTTGGAATATCCTGATGAACTTCATAATTTGCATTCTGACTTTCCGTTATGTCCTGAAAACATATGTGTGGGTAATACTAAAGAAACTAAATTAGTTCCTAATTTAAATAATAAAAATAAATACATCATTCACTACAGGAATTTAAAACAATGCATTGAAATGGGGATTAAATTAATTAAAGTACATAGAATTTTAAAATTTAAACAGAGTTCTTGGTTAAAGAAATACATAGACTTAAATACTAGTTTGAGAACGTTAGCTACATCAAACTTTGAAAAAGACTTTTTTAAATTAATGAACAATTCTGTCTTCGGTAAGACTATGGAAAATATTGAAAAAAGAGTAAACGTTAAACTACTAACTCACTGGGATAATCGTGGTAAAGTTTTAGGTGCTCAGGATTGGATTGCAAAACCAGAATTCCATAGTTTATCAATATTTTCAGAACATTTAGTTGCAATACAATTACACAAAACAAAATTAATTTATGATAAGCCGATTTATTTAGGATTTTGTATTTTAGATATATCTAAGACCCTTATGTATGAATTTCATTATAACTACATGATTAAAAAGTTTCATAATAAAATTAAGTTATTGTACACCGATACCGATAGTTTGATATATCAAATTTTTACAGACAATTTTTATGAGGATATAAAACCAGATCTACTTCACTATTTCGATACATCAGATTACCCGGAAAATAATATTTACGGATATCCAAAAATAAATAAAAAAAAGTTAGGTTTTTTTAAAGATGAGAATAATGGTAAAGTATTGAAGGAATTTGTAGGGTTGCGATCAAAAATGTATGCCTTAGAAATAGAAGATAAATTTATAGCAAAGGCAAAAGGGGTTAATAAAAGTGTTACCAAAAAAATGAATATGGAAAATTACAAATCGTGTTTGTTTAATAAAAATGTATTATATTGTAGTATGCTTCGATTTAAGTCAATCAAACACACTATTTTTACACAAAAAATAAATAAAACATCTTTATCATATAATGATACCAAACGATGTATTATGAACAACAACATTGATACATTGGCTTGGGGACATTATAAATTACGCTAAGTGTAATACTTTTTACTTTTATTTCTGTGTGTATATACAAATTTTGTACTGATTGTAAAATTATGATATTACTGTAATGTTATATAATAGTTTATTACATATTTAAAATTTATTGTTTGATTGTAAATAATGTAAAATAATTGTAGTTTTTATTTGTGTGCTTAAATTTGACGTTGAGGTGATTGTGAAATTCTGATAAGTACTAATTGTGTTAGAAATAGTATACAGATCATTCTGTTTTTCACAAATTACATGTTTTATATAATTTTAGCAATATATATATATATATTTAATTTTTACACCAAAATTTTCATTTTTATTTCATCCCTTTAAAACTCTAGACGTGTGAAATGTTTCACTTTATCCATCCGTTTACTGCTATTGTGGCAGGACCAAGTGGATGTGGGAAGTCAAATTTTGTAACAAATTTCATAAAATCAGTTAAAGAAATATGTAATTGTGATTTTAATCAGATCACATGGTGCTTTGATGAAATGCAGGCTTTAAATAATTTACCAAATGTTAACTATCATCAAGGAATTCCAAATCTTAATATGTTTGATGGTGAAAACCCACACCTTATTATTATTGATGATCTAATGAGAGAGTCTGATGGAAGAATTGTGGATATATTTACAAAAGGTAGTCATCACAGGAATCTTAGTGTATTTTATTTAACACAAAATTTATTTCATCAAGGTAAAGGTCAAAGAGACATTTCTTTAAACTCAAGTTATATAATTTATTTTAAAAACCCTCGAGATAAAACTCAAATAAGATATTTAGCACGACAAGTGTCACCAGATAACCCAAAATTCATTGAAGACGCCTACAGGGATGCAACTTTAGAAGCGCATGGATATTTAATGGTAGATTTAAAACAGAATACAAATGATTTTTGTCGTATCAAGACAAATGTATTCCCATTTAATGGTTACTGCACAGTCTACGTCCCCACGAAAGAGTTTAAATACACCAAGAATCAAACAATTCAAATCATTTCTAAATGATACATCGTCGACTCACAACGCATAAACATTTGCTAAACGCTTTGCAGTTTAAATACACCAAGAATCAAACAATTCAAATCATTTCTAAATGATGCATCGTCGACTCACAACGCATAAACATTTGCTAAACGCTTTGCATACGCTTAAACCAAAATATCAAAGAGCGTTACTTAAAACGTGTGATGAAGAAGAAATAAATTGTATTTGTGAATGTATTCATAACGTTTTACAAGGAAAGATACCTCTTAAAGATCAAGATAAACAAAAATTGAATAAACACAAAAATATACTCCGTAAACTGGTGCATAAGTGTAAACATAAACTAAGAAAAAATATTATTATACAAAAAGGAGGGGCTTTCTTACCAATAATATTAGGTGCAATATTGAGTGGATTAGTAAGTGGACTAGCCAGTTAACATGGAAAATGCTAAGAAAATGATACTTATTGAACCGGGATTGATTGAAAAATTAAAACAAGAAAATAAGGTTACTAGTAATTTGTCTCGATTAGATATTGAAATGCAAAATATTATGAATAGTAAGACGGAAGACCGAAAGAAGTGGATGTTATATTTACAAACACTACAAAGATACCTTCACTTTACCGAAGAGGATCGTCAACCACTCAGATTACCAATTTATTCTGATACATCTAATGAAGATTCAAATGGGTCTAAAATTGGTTTTAAAAATAAAGATAGAGATCTAAAAAGTTCAGTTGATGCTGAATCTTTGTTGGAGGAGAAAGGATCTATTAAAAGTATAGAAAGTGAGGCAAATCCACTGTATTCATCAACACAAATACTCAGTTTAATACCAAAAACTTATAATAAAAAAGGTGAGTCATTATTAAACTTAATTGGAACAAGTAAAAGTAAAATACGTTGGGATAATGAAGGCACAGTCATAATTGATAATGAAAAAATTCCAGGAAGTAATATTGTTGATTTAATAAATGATTCACTTAGACCCTTAAAAAAAAGTGATCCGATAGGGTGGGATAGATTTGCTAAAGCATTAAAAGATATTAAAGTACCACTTACTTATATTGGAAATCCAAAGAGATGTGAGTTTATTAACCAACTTCAAGTAAAAGATCTGAACAAAACCTCTGAGATTGAAGTTCAAGAGTTTTCTACACCGAGCAGTGGAGATAAAAGATCTATAACTAAAATACATAAAAAGATCGATTGGGAAAAATGGACCCCGTACTAGAAGAAATTAACAGGATTTATTATGATCCATCTAACCCCGCTGGTTTTGGTAGTATTGATAAATTATCAAAAGCTATGAAGGGTAAAATGGATAAAAAGCAAGCAAAGGAATGGTTACAATCACAAGAAACATATACATTACATAAACCCATTCGGAAAAAATTCCCGCGTAATAAGTACATTCTATCAAATATTAATGAGCTGTGGCAAGCTGATTTAAGTGATATGCGAACTTATTCTCAATATAATGATGGTTTCAACTACATACTTTGTGTTATTGATGTATTTAGTAAATATGCTTTTGCAAGACCAATGAAAAAGAAAAACTCAGAAACAACTAAAGAATGTTTTGAAAGTATATTTACTGAAAGTAATACAACACCTACTCACATACAATCTGATAAAGGTACAGAATTTGTTTCAAAAGATGTACAAAAATACTTTAAATCCAAAAAGATAAATTACTATACCACTAACAATCCTGATATTAAGGCTAGTATTGTTGAACGATTTCAAAGAACTCTAAAAATGAAAATGTGGCGTTATTTCACTCATAATAATACTTATAGATATATAGATGTTTTACAAGATTTAATATACTCTTATAATCACAGCATTCACTCGAGTATTAAGATGTGCCCATGTGATGTAAGTTCCAACAATATTATGACAGTTTGGACTAATCTTTATGATAGAGGGTCAAACAAACTTTCTCTAGAAAATCCAAAACCAAATTTCAACGTGGGTGATTATGTTCGAATAACTAAATATAAACATGTTTTCCAAAAAGGATATGAATCAAATTGGAGTGATGAAATATTTATTATATCTTCAATAATTGATAGATCTCCATGGGTTGTTTATACAATAACAGATTTACAAAATGAACCAATAGTTGGTACTTTTTATGAAAGAGAATTACAGAAGGTCACTTACAGCCCCACCTCACAATATAAAATAGATAAAATAATTGGCACTCGTTATTCGGGTAACAGAAAAGAAGTATTAGTGAAGTGGAAAGGTTATCCAGATAAATTTAACAGTTGGATTTTAGCTTCTAGTTTAAAAGAAATATGAATAAAGAAAGTTTTTATTTAACTTTGCTCAGCAATAGTTCAATGGAATACTTTCCTGATAACAAGACCACAAATTTTTCAACAAAATTACCAAAAGCTATGAAATTAGAAGGTGAATGGGCGGTTGGAGTTGTCGAGTTTCAATATCCATGCACCATGTTTACTGTTCAAGATCATGAAAATGTTGTATACATCACAAAAACCATGTTAATGCCTAATGAAGATAAACCATCAACAGTGTACTACAAAAAACATATTCCCGCTACCAACTACGATAACGTTGAACATATTTTAAGAGCGTTAAATGGTATCAGAGAGAGCTTGAAATTTCGTTATGATGAAATAACAAAATTTGTGTCTGTTTCTGTTTTGGATAAAAATATAACATCCGTAACATTATCACCCAAATTAAGTTTACAACTAGGTTATGAACCAAATACAAATCTCCTAGACAGAAATTTTGGGAAGTGTCCTGCTAATTTACACTTAGGGTTACCATCTCAACTATTTCTATATTGCGACATTATCGATCCTCAGATTGTGGGTGATGTTATGACTCCACTATTAAGAGTCATTTCATTAGATCCTTCAAAATACATTTATGGTGCGAATAAAATGTACATTTTCTCTCCACCTCACTACTTACCTGTTATGCGAAGAGAGTTCGATACGCTGGAAATAGATATAAGATCGAGCACAGGACAAAAAATACCATTCCAGTTTGGAACCGTGTGTGTTAAACTACATTTCCGCAAATTATAATAATGTATTCTCCTCATGATCATCATAAATGTCCATATGAAAATTATTATTCACATCAAGCTGGATCAGGAGTTGGAGTAATTTATAAGGGTTCACCATACCAACGTGGTCATGGTATTGGGAGCTTCTTAGGAGGGTTATTTAGATCAGTTTTACCTTTACTTTCAAGTGGTGCTCGAGTGGTTGGTAAGGAGGCATTAAACGCTGGAGTAGGACTTTTATCGGATATGGTTCAAGCCCGTCCTATGGAAGCCTCAATAAAAGATCGTCTAAAGCAAGTTAGTACAAACTTAAAACGAAAGGCTGATGACAAAATTGATCGATTTAACATGACAGGATCTGGGTATATAAGTAAAAGAAAACGATTGGCCTCGTTCATTCCACCACTAACAGCTAAAGTGAAAGCTACGAAAAAACTTGGTCTAAAACCAAAAAACATCAAAGATATATTTTCAAATTAAGTATGTCTTTCCTTCATAATCATTCTTGTGAGTGCGTTAAGTCAGAATTAGATTTGTTTGCATTACCGTCTACACAAACAAGCATTGAAAATGGATTGTGGATTCACTATAAACCAATTTCATCTCTTGCTGATGATGGACCTATCGAGTTTCAAGTTCCTGGAACAGGCGATGACTACATAGATTTGTCTCATACATTACTCCACATAAAGGCAAAAGTATTAAATCAAGATTCAACAAACTTGATATCAGCTACAGCAGTAGCACCTGTAAATAATTGGTTGCATTCACTTTTTAGTCAACTCGATGTTTATTTAAACCAAAAACTTGTATCACCACCTAATAATACCTATGCCTATCGAGCATACATGGAAACCCTTTTAAACTATGCTCCTGCTGCTAAACAATCTCATCTTACTTGTAGTCTTTGGTATGATGATACAGCAGGAAAAATGGATTCCACAGATGGTAAAAACATAGGATTTGTTAAAAGACAGGAATTAGTTAATGAAAGCAGGGAAATAGAAATGATTGGTCATCTTCATGGTGACATTTTCAATCAAGATAAATTTTTAATTAATGGCGTTGAAATGAGTGTAAAATTAGTTCGGTCAAGAGAGAGTTTTAATTTAATTGCTGGGTCAAATGATGTAAAGTTTAAAGTTTGCATTACGGACGCAACTCTTATTGTTCGAAGAGCACGAATTAATCCAAGTGTATTACTCGCACATCAGAAAGTTTTAGCTTCTACCACTGCTAAATATCCTATTACTCGTGCTGAAGTTAAAGTTTTAACAATTGCATCGGGTGTTCAAGGAAAAACTCTTGATAATATATTCTTAGGACAGGTACCCAAAAGATGTATTATTGGTTTTGTGAATAATTCTGCATTTAATGGTTCACTTACTAAAAATCCATTTAACTTTGAAAACTATGGTATTAACTCTTTCAGCTTATATATTGATGGTCAACAAATACCTTCCAAAGCTTTGCAACCATCTTTTAATAATAATATATTTACATCAGCATATCATACTCTATTCTCGGGGACTGGTATTCACTTTCTTAATGAAGGAAATGCAATCTCTCGTGAACAGTATGCCAAAGGTTACTGTCTTTTAGCATTTGATTTAACTCCTGATTTATCAGCTAACTCATCAGCCCATTGGAATCTCATAAAGCATGGTAGTGTAAGATTAGAAGTACGATTTGAATCCTCACTAATACAAACAATTAACTGTATTGTTTATGCTGAGTTTGATAATATTATTGAAATAGATAAAAATAGAAATGTTACTGTAGACTATAGTAGTTAGGATTATAATGTGTGTTGTGTTTTAGATATATGTGTTATGTTTAATGCATTTTGTGTGTGTGTAACTAAAGATAACATTATAAAATTAAATAAAACAAATTGTATGCAATATACTATCAAGGATTTAAAGATTCTTTAAATCATTTTATTATCAAAGAATTGGCCATTGCGAGTCATGATCATACACAGACGTTCTTGGTGAAACCACCATATTCATTCCATTACCTAACACTAGAAGAAAAAAAGCAGGTGAGATGGTTAGAAAGAAATCGAGGAATTTACTGGAGTGAAGGCTACATAGACTACAAAGAGTTTAAACGTGTTATTTTACCATATTTAGAAAATAAAAAAATTATGACAAAGGGTTTGGAAAAGATTACGTGGATTAAAGAGTTATGTGCAAACTGTGAAGTGATTGACATAGGTGAGAAGGGATGTCCTAATTTTGCGACATTAAAAAAAAAGTTCTGTAAAAATAAAACTGATTTTAATTGTGTGAACCATAAATTGAATTGTGCATTGAATAATGCTGTGTGTATTAGAAAATGGTATTTTGATAATAATATGTCTGTATTTAATTTATTTATTTAATAATTATTGTGTTGAACAGTTAATTAAAAATGTCTATGTACTCGAGAGTGTTTTATTTAATATAATCAGACCCATATAACAAACTTTAAATTAGCTGCAGCAAAATGATAATCCTAAGCTTTGTGACTCCCACAAAGAATGCGATTTAATATTTACAAATCACTATAATTGAACATTCCTATGACAACCATTGAATAGATTGGTACTGTAATAATCTGCTAATAACAGTAATATCATGGATACACTAGAATTACAAAAACATATGAAAAAGATTCATCCCAGTCTAGAAAATAATGTTTATGCTGCTAATAGACTACCTATGTATACACATGTACCAACGTATATAATATGCAATTTGGATGCGGATGATAAACCAGGTTCACACTGGGTAGCTGTACATATCGATACGAATGGTATCGGTCAATATTTTGATTCATATGGACGAACACCTGAGCGATATCATCTCCAGTTTTTGAAAAGGAATTGTAAGAGATGGGACTGGAATGTTGATAGGATTCAGAATGATTGGACTTCAGTTTGTGGTGAATATTGCTTAATGTATTTGCTATTTAAGTTTCAGGGATGTTCAATGCATAGTTTTACGAACATATTTACAGGGAACACACTGCACAATGATATTTTTGTGGATGAGATCTTCCGCTCATATTTTGTAGAAAAAAGTAATAAAATATTGAAATAAAAATGAATGTGTTTTATTGATGACATAGAAAAGCAGACATACAATGAGTAATAGATAAGAACGCCAAATCAACCGTAGGGCAACAGATTCGTGGGTTCTGGCGCAACGTAATGAGGTGTTCGAAGTATAATAGATAAAAGGATTAGGCGAACAATGGAATGCTAATGAGGGTGCAGGACCACCGGAAATCAATGAGATAACAGTTAATTGATTTGCATAACTCCAGAACCACGCATCCTACGCTAAAATGGACCGCAGATTTGAGATCAGAGCACACCAAAACCTTTTTTTTTTTTTTTTTTTTTTTTTTTTTTTTTTTTTTTTTTTTTTTTTACGATGGGTGCTACAGATTCGCGGGCTCTGGTGCAAGCGCGGGCTCTGGCGCTTGCGCCAGAATCCGCGAATCACTACTACTTACATAACATTGCTTTTACTATATAACGAAACCCTCTAAGGGTCTATACCGTTTGTAGGTCTTCTGGAAGTTTATTAAGAAAGTAAGGTACTAAATATTCTGCAACCCTCGTCCCTTACTCATTGTTGACTTTTGGTAGAATGTATTTATTATTAAGTGTGTAAGAGGTCTCAAAAAGTCCGGTCTTGTTTTTTCAGTTAGCAGCTCAGGTCTATTGACTTGACAGGTTTATTGAACCCGTTCATAACATTACAGTATTTAAATATATAAGCTCCAACTATTAAAACCGGATGAGCTCTCAATACCGACCCTCGTGGCCGATTATGATAATGTGTAAATCCTACATGATAGGTAGTTCCTTTCCTACTTGAGACGTGTATGCAAATTCTATAACCATGTTTTTTCCTGCGGTCTAAGTCGCCGTCTAGAAGGACTTAATAAAATCGCAGCGGGATTTTGTCCCCCACTAGATCTGCAATGAACTACTTCGCGCCAACAATAGAAAATCGAACAGTGTGTATTTTCGACGCGCTAGGACGCACTTTGTTCGTATTTCAAATCTTGACTTCGATTAAGTCATAACATTGTGGCCTGACTGCGTCGCGCCAAGAATTGAAAATCGAACAGTGTGTATTTTCGACGCCCTAGGAAGCACTTTGTTCGAATTTCTACTACCGACTGGCATGTTTTCACATAATTAATTGATAGATGCCGGAATAATCACACTTCTCGAGAAAGTGCTGTCAGTAAATCTTTTCAAATATTTTACATAAATTTATATTTTTTATATAAATCTAATTTCTTATGTAATGGAAATGAATTACATAATTTGCTTATTAAGTGATCGGAATTCTCTTAGTTTTCGATTTATGGTAATATTATTTTATTACTTAATTAAGAGATTAAAATTGTGTTACGTGTTTGATAAAAATTTTACGTTCTGGTTCAATCGAAAAAATAAAAAATAAACGACTTTCAAGAAAACACAACTAAGTGAAAAAAAAATTCAAAATGTTCTCGAAACATACATACAAAAAAGTACAGACGATTAAGTAGGTACTATGATTACTGACTACGGGGCCAAGTTAGCCCAAACTTCTATCGACACTCGTCAACTTATTTCAAGTTAGGTGTTATTTGTGTAGATTGTTCAAAAACAGATTGAGCAGTGGTACCCCAACTTACGAGTTGTAGGTCGTAGGTTCGAACCCAGATGGGCGTTTTACTTTGTGTAAATTATTTCATCACCACTTTCTCAAAACGGTGAAGGAAAACATCGTGAGGAAACCGGCAAGTCCGAGAACCAAAAATTCAAAGACATCTGATACCTACCAACCCGCACTGGGCCCGCGTGGTAGATTACGGCCCACTCCCTCTCACTGAGAGGAGGCCTGTGTCCCAGCAGTGGGGACAATATAGGCTGATTAGGTATGATAACAAGAACAAATTGAACAGTGAACCCCAAACAAGGCATCTGTATGTCGGTCAGAATTGCGACATTTTCAACACTTTCAAAACTATACACCATACTACAATATAAAGCATACCTATGAGTACCATAACAAATGCATTTTCGTTTCTAAATTATAGCAATAAAAAACTTATAGGGCCAACATGCACGATTACACAAACGTAAACCATAACCTATCGTAAACCACACGTTATGTCCAACTTGGGTTACGTAAGCAATTGGTTGGAAACGGTGATATCTATCCTTCACGCTTTTTCTTTTGTTTAATTGGTAGGGCAACACAGCACTTATTAAGTGCTCAAATACTACCCATGTTGATAGTGCGTGATGCGATGAAAGGGAGTGGATTCAAATTTTCTTACGTTTTTACAATTTTCCGGTTATTATCAGATATAATAACAGATGAACAAGGTGTTTATAATATCATTATACCACTTTCTAAGAAAGTGTAAAGTACATACAATCAACATCAGTCTATATTGTTCCCACCGCTGGGACACAGGCCTCCTCTTGGTGAGACGAAATGGGCCGTAATCTATCACGCGGGCCCAGTGCGTGTTGGTAGATGTCACATGTCTTCGAAATTTTATTCTAAGACAGTTTCCTCACGATGTTTTCATTCACCGTTTTGAGAGCAGTGGTGATGAAATTATTTACACAAAGTAAAGCGTCTGCCTGGGTTCGAACTCACGACCTGCAACTCGTAAGTCGGAGTCGATACCACTGGGCCACCACTGCTCTCAAAAGCGTGTAAAGTACAATCAACACTATTCTAAGTTTCAAAATTACCTAAGTTAGATTAAAATTGCTTATTAGTCTTAAAGGCTAGATTGTTATTAATTACTAGCTTCTGCCCGCGACTTCGTACGCGGATCCTGTTGCTTATGGCAGCGACATCGGGGTCGTCAAAATCAAAGATCTGAAACGTCTGATGTAGAATTCTAAGGCCCGGGGACGGGAAAACAACGGGATGAGCGAGACTATTGGATTCGTTCCAGATCTTTCATTTTTGTATGTCATTAGGAAATGCCCATCAGACTAAACAACTTTTGCTAAGACGTCATTCCTTAATATGTTATTAAGAGTTTTACTTAAGAGTTCCACAACAGGTGTTCCAGATCTTCAAATTTATTACCTGAGCAACACATACCGTTTGTTTCTTTTTGCCATTTAACAGCTTCACAAAATGTACAATTTTGAACCATACCTCCGATGGCGGAATATGTGGCGTAGTCAATTATAGGAGTGTACGTTAATGCACTCCGTTCCTTATCAACCCAAGGAAGGTCGCCATGCCCTACGGCGATATTTTGAGACACATCCGATTCTTCAGATGATATCAACATTCTGTTCAGAGAATGTCGAAGGCGATCAGAATTCAAACGTTTGTTGCGCTCTTCTTCTGTCTCTTCATGCCGTACTCCAGCAATTCTTTCTCTCTCACTTTCTCACTGATTATGAATATTTTGCTGTGTGCGTGTTCGGGACAATGTATGATAATCTCGATCAGCAGTTAGTCACGCATCACGTTCATCACTCGTTTCGAAAGACCTGTTAGTAGATGTGCGAATTCGCTGAGAACTCAAGCGTGATTCTGTATCGGTAAACGTCTCCGACTCGCGAGACAATGCGTGACGTTCACGATCAGCGGACAGTCGCGCATCATGTTCGGCACTTGTATCTAGAGACCTAGCAGCAGATGTGTAGATACGCTGAGAACTCAAGCGCAATTCTCTATCAGTGAACGTCTCCGACTCGAGAGACAATGCGTGACGTTCACGATCAGCGGACAGTCGCGCATCATGTTCCGCACTTGTCTCTAGAGACCTAGCAGCAGATGCGTAGATACGCTGAGAACTCAAGCGCACTTCTCTATCAGTGAACGTCTCCGACTCGAGAGACAATGCGTGACGTTCACGATCAGCGGACAGTCGGGCATCATATTCTTCACTGGTCTCTAGAGACCTGGATCTACATCCAGGTCTCTAGAGACCACGAGAGCGTATTTATGCATAAATACGCTGAGAACGCAAGCGAGCTTCGCGATCCGAAGATGTTTCTACGGAGTGTTGCAGCCTGATGTTCTCGAACAGCATCAAGTCTATCCTGACGCTCTTCGGTAGATTCTTGGGATCTTACGATCCTCAATGTTTTAGCTCCTTTGGAACGTTGGGAAAGATTTGACCTCTTTCTAGGCATGGTTATAGTTTTATTCTGAAGATACCTGATCAATTAAAATCTAAGTGACTGCTCCCCTGCGTTACCGGGTAGGCTACCGTGTCACGAAGATAAATGGAAAAGGAAATTAAACACTCAAATAACGTAAGCCCGAAGGCATATTTCTTTGATAAAATAAAATAATAAATGGGAGCTTTAGCCAGTAGAGTCAAATTTTCAATGATTCATAGACTTTTCATCGAAAATCAGTCCTAAACTGTTACCGCCTTCACCGCGTGGAGGTACTCCCAGCTTATGTTATTTTATAATTATACAGTGAAATTAGTGATAGCTTTGATTTCCACATCAGGTGTTCCAGATCTACAATCTTTATACGTCAACAGAGAGTGCTCATCAGGCTGAACAACTCTTGCTAAGACGTCATTCCTATATATGTTATAGTGTAGCTGGGCTGTCGGAGTTCCACATCAGGTGTTCCAGATCTTCAAATTTATTCTCTTAGCAGAAAATGCTCATCACGTGAAACAATTTTTGCTATAGTACCATTTTTGTATCTCTTATAGTTTAGCTGGTCTGTTGCGGTTCTGCATCAGGTGTTCAAGTTTCCAAGATAAATTATAACCTATATGTTGCCCAGACTTAATACCTATGCAACAAAAAAAAATCATTCAAATCCGTCCAGTAGTTCCGAAGATTAGCGTGTACAAACAAACAGACAAACAGACAGATTTTTTTTTGATTTCTTGCTCTATTACTGTTTCTAAGCCCCCCTCAATTTTTTTTTTTAATATATTCAATGTACAGACACAGTTTTTTTACTGTTTTATTATATGTATATAGATATATAGATTAAGAACTGGGTTCTTTTAACTTCTAAGTCCCTGAGATACCACATTTGGTATAGACACAATCGTTTTTTGTGTCTGTAATTACGGTAATTGACTGGTTGATAAAAGATACAAACAAAAGATTAGTGTCAGATTGTATGTTGGTTAAAATATAATTCGCTAAAGTATCACGTATGTATATACAGAATTTTAATAGTAAAATCAACCCTCTCAGTTTATATATTCCCATTGATAACTTTTTCATGAAATAGTCATTATTATGACATACACATTTCGTTCGCTAATCAAATTTTGTTCAACATATAGCGTGAAACTGACCTGCAAATTGCAAAAAACGCCAGAACTACCACTTCCCCCTTAAGTTATCTACACTGAATTTGCAGACGTTTAACTAGGTAGACAGGCCCTCTACTAACATTGCTGAGCTGCAGGCATTTTCAAATTTGATATAACTATAATTATATAATAACGTGCGACATGATGTACCTAACCAGCGCCCTAATTGCATAACACACTATCAATCAGAACCTTAATCATTTCGAAGGAAATTACAATTCCATTGCTTAATATATTCGAAAAAAAAATCTGCTTAACAGTGTACATCCATACTAATATTATAAAAGGAAAAGTGTGTGTGTGTCTTTTCTTCGTTTTGCCGTGAAAGACGGACAAACGTCTTTCACGGCAAAACGGAGCGACGAATTGACGTGATTTTTTAAGTGGAGATAGTTGAAGGGATGGATAGTGACATAGGCTACTTTTTGTCTCTTTCTAACCCCCCACTTCCCTAAAATGGGGGGTGGAACGCGCTAATCTCTGGAACTACTGGTTCGAATTGAAAAATTATTTTTGAGTCGAGTAGCTTATTTATTGAGGAAGGCTATAAAACATCACGCTGCGATCAAAAGGAGCGGAGTAGCAACAAAAAAATGGACGAAAACTGGCAGGCTGCGATGCGACGGGAAGGGTCAGGGGAGCAAATATTTGACGCGGACAAAGTCGCGGACAGAAGCTAGTATAATAAAGCGATTCCTACTAATTGTGTCTTACACAATTACCATAAGACCCGCAATCACAAATATCGCAGCTCTTTTATTTTCTTATCTTTTACTTTTTTTTTTGTATTCTAAAAGTTTCTATGTTCTTCTTATAGTTTTTAAGTCCTGTGCGTGTTTCAAATAAAATATTTTTCTGTCTTTCAATCATTTTGAAGGATAATTACAAATCTATTGCGTCATATGTTTGAAACATTTGTCTGCTCAGCTATGTAAATAACGCAATTAATGTTGTTGAACTGCTAAAATGAATGCGATCTCTACTGATAGTTTATTACGCAATTACAAGTTGCATAGCCAGGTAATCAACTTGTAATTGCGTGTATTTTCACATGAATAATATATAAAAGAGAAGTCCCGTATTAAAATTAATCATTAACTTTTAAGACCTTTTTCCTTATGGCATCGTAGAATATTCTAAGGTGCTTCGATTACACTTAATTTGCATTAGATTCTTGTTTTTGATAAAAACGTGTTGAGCTTGACAAATAGAACACAGGAAATGAATTCTTTGTTGTTTTTCACAGAGTAACACATCTGTAACTTATTAAGAGAAAGACAAACCGTCAAAAAATTAGTCCAACACCTTTTTTTTGGTGGGAAATCATCAAATGACTTCTCCCGCTTTGGGCGGAGCGGGAGGGCGTGTCAGACTTTTACTGATTAAAACCCACCCGTGTTCCTTCAGTTGGCCATTTGCCAGGTTCACGGTAACTCTTTACGTTGTTTTCTTAATTCCAAGGCCAATCAATCTATCTGTCTTTTCCCATCAGAGTTGGGGTCGTATTCCAGTCTAACCGGATGCATTTGAATATCAGCATTTCATATGGAGTGACAACCTATCTGACCTTCACAACCAAGTTACTGAGTTAAACCATACCTGGTTGGGCACCTTAAGTGACCCAAATTGACTTTTTAATACTTATTTTTGTCATACCGAAGTGTTAGGTCGTTTCTCTAGTAATAATTAGTTCATTTCAAATGGTTTCGATATGTTAGTATCTGTGGCTATGGTTCGCGCGCCTGTTGATCCGCTGAACCTGGCAACACTGGTGCCATATAGTGGTGTGGCCACCCGGCGCCAAGCGCGGACTAATGTGTAACCGGCAGTCTGTTTTTTCGAGCGTCACAAGCGGTGCACTCTCCTGTAGTTTTGAGGAGAAGTTGTTTTTTTACCGTGATGGACAGCTGAAGTTTTGAAGAGACTCGTTATAAATACCCAACAAAGATTTGACAATCTGTTTCGTGAAAGTGCTTCACGGTGTGAGCTGCTGACAGTAGCTGGTGAAATCGTTCCTGAGCTGGTCTAAGGTTAGTGTGGGCTAATAGTTTCAGTGTTAACGTCGAAACCATTTATCATTCTTCAGTTCACAGGGTGGGTTCCATAGGAATTAATATAATTACTATCGAATCATAATTTTCATTATTAAGTTCCCCGCATGGAACCTGCTATCTACACGCGGCTCCACCAATACCAATTGGTAAGATTGTTTGTTAGAGATTTCGACTTCTGACTACCCGTAAATTGACAAAGATCTGTGATAGCCATTTTTCATTTAGAGGTATTTTAAAATATGCTGATTGATTAAAGTAAAAGATTCATCTCAATAGCCAAAAAAGCAAACCGCCAACCATGAATAATACATAACTAATCTATTTCAAGTTGCGTAACACAACGTTTCCATAATTTGATAATTTCCAGTCGCTTTAATGAACTAAGTAAAAACTAACGATTTCCGGTCTTAAAACTCGTGTTACAGTTTCGCTTTTAACTGCTTGCTTATTAATAGTTTTAAATGTTAAACATAACTAGCTTCACCCACCACTAAGACTACATACAGCCTTTTTTTCCATTTAAACCCCCTTTTTGGGTGGGAAATTATCAAATTACCCGCTCTGGGCGGAGCAGGACTAAGCGTGTTAGACTTTTACTGAATAAAACCCACCCGTGTTCCTTCAGTTGCCTGTGCCAGGGCCACAGTAACTCTTTCGAACAAATACGCGACCCTGCCAGGACATTTAAACCCTTAAGCATTGGAGGTGGATTTTCTTACCGGATATCTTAAAACCTATGTCAAACAAGTTGGTGATATTTGATTTGATTTGGTTAAATGCTAAATTTGTGTATGTAGAATTTACCAACACTTTTACACGTCAATCACATTTAAAAAATTAGCTTGGCCTTTCCTTTCTAGCTACTCTGAGAAGAAAGGCCGAAACAAACTCATGGAGCACAGTCTCTTTAAAGTTCAGACGTAATCTTGGTCAGATCCTATGAACGCCGTGTAGATTGATGTCTGAAATGGTCTTTGAGGAAAGGACCATACAGACTGAGTGGACCACTCCAATCAATGCACGCATTTGTCTGTAATCGTGCACCTCAACGGAGCTCAACGATTCGACGATATTTGTCAGTCAGATAAATCTTTCTAAAAGTTGAATAAGACTCAGTGATATTTTGCTATAAGACAGATATTTGACTGTGACTCGGTAAATACACGTATCGATAGATAATGATGGAAGTTTTGTCAACCTAAGGTTTCCGATGGCCTTTCCATTTAATGGTAAGCCGAGTTAGTAAGGTTAAACCGAGCTTACCCTCTTTAATGTAGCAACACAGTAATACCCCTCCAGATCTAGGTTACAATGTTATACTTATGCTGATTTATTACCCTTGTTATTTTTCTAATAAATATTTTCCTTTCTAATAAAAGTCTGACAACCAGTCTTACTCTTGATTTTAATTCCGATCGATTGACATTGGAATTTTGACGTTTCGTATTCTTAAGTTCGACGCTAGCGCCAAAATGTGTTTAAATTGGAAGTCCATCTTGGAGAACTAAGTGGAATCGAGATCGGGCGTTGTTGTTGTTCCAATATTTACACTATAGTTTTCAAGAGTACCGAATCACGTGTATGCAAAACTAACATTGAACTCGTATTGGATTTAGATTGGAATTAAAATTAGGTTGAAGAGTAAGCCCCCAGTTTAACCGAGGTATCGTATTACCCAGTAACTGGGTTGGGGATATTCAGAGGGACAGTTGGTCCATGTAAAATTTTGGTATTCCCAGCATCCAGTTAAACTGGAAGTCTACCCCAACGTAATTACAATCACATAGGTCCAAATATGGCCCTCTCTATTGCACTTTGCCATGTACCTACTTGCCCAGAAAATATAAGTAGGTACATGCACGAAGAAAGGATATTTTCTTATTTTCATAACTCAATCTCTAACCAGCTCTAAAGCGGTTTAAGTTAGTATAGGAACCAAGTCTCAGCCAACATGCTAGTTATTTAATAATTTACCATATACTTCAGATCACGTTGCAGTTCATAACTATGATTTCACTGACGCCATTCGCCACTCGGAGTATTTTAATATGACGACGGCAGGCTCAGGAACGTGTGGCTATTCAGTATGGACTTATAACTGTTTATGGTATTATCTATGGCTATTATGTGCCAAGCTTGCGATTATCGAGAGTAAATATATATGTGAATAGACGGTACCATTTTTCCAGGCAAATGTGAGGAAAGTGTTGAGTATGAATGTTGATGGCTATAAGAGTAGAGGGAGACCAAAGAAAGGATGGATGGACTATGTGAATTATGATATGGATAGAAAGGAGGTTACTGAGATGACGACTAATAGAGAAGTGTGGAAGAAAACCACATGTTGCGCCGACCACAAATAAATTGGTATAAGGGCAAGAGAATTCGAAAGAGATACCGTGACCCTGGCACATGGGCAACTGATGGAACACGGGTGGGTTTTAGTCAGTAAAAGTCTGACACGCCCTCCCGCTCCGCCCAGAGCGGGAGAAGTCATTTGATGATTTCCCATCCTGAAAAAAAAAAAAAAAAACAAAAACAAAAGGGCAAGAGAATAATGAGACGGTAGCATTTTTTTAAAATCTGAATCATCCGTTTATTGGAACTAGGAACAGTTTCACAATTTTCTAGTGGTCGTTAACGTTGGTTTAAAAACTGTGTTGCAGCCATTAGCGTTTTATGAGGTCTGATAGGTAGTTGCTCCTTGTATAATATTGGTATTGAGCTGCATACTGTTGCACTGGAAGCCGACCCCAACATAGTTGGGAACAGCTAAGCAGGTGATGATGATGAAAAGATATTTGTAAGTAGACGAAGAATTTGCTTAATGAATATTATATATTAAGACTATTTAAGGTGTACATATATATTCATACACGAAATATTTTAAGAGGTACACCTGTAGGTGGTAAATAAGCTACAGCAACGAAAAAAAAAAATTCTAAATGTATTTTTTTCACAATTTCATATTTATAAATTACTAGCTTCTATAGCTTCTTTACCACCTACAAGTGTACCTCTTAAAATATTTCGTGTATGAATAGATACACCTTATATAAACAGAGAGATATATCGACTTCTTAATCATCCATCAAAGATAATATTTGTTTATTATTTCACCGCTGTGTAAATGAAGAATTAATTAAGTGGTGATAAGTTTTACATTGTATAAAACAAAGTCGTATTTCGTGTTTGCACGTTTAGACCTACGCAACAGATTTTAATGCGGTTTTCGTCAATAGTGCTACAAGAGGAAGGTTTATTGTATATCATACGCTGGCAAAAGCTAGTAATATAAATATAAATTGCTTGCTTTCATTACCTTTTTATTATAATTAAACTAGCTGACCGCACAGACGTTGTCCTGTTTCCTAGAACTCGACAGCAGCGCCACCTACCGGGTCCAATAGTGAATCTAAACCATCCAGGGTGCCACCCAAACGCATACAAAAAAAAACATTCAAATCGGTCCAGCCGTTTAGTAGGAGTTCAGTGACATACACACGCACAGAAGAATATAAAGATTTATCAGTCTAGCCTTTTCCCAACTTTTTTCGGGTCGGATTGCAGCTTAGTATCAGTATTTTACACAAAACCCAATTACTAACACCCTTGGTAAGACTGGTTTTCAGACTTTTGGGCCCCTCTGATTTTTATAATAAAAAATTTACAAATAATTTCAACATACCATCGATCGAATCTGTTGACATAATGCCAATCAACAGCCGATTGCACCGCATTTCGTCAGTTTAACTACCGTTAAATACAGTGTTTAACGTTCCGGTTGCGTCATTTTAACGACTGATTGGTTGTAAATAAATAATCGCACTATTGACGTTTCTGTCCTTGAATCTTCGGTGAGTAACATGCTACAGTACTTGTTAAGTATGGACATGATTGATTAGTTCGCTCGTAATGTGATGACAGTCAGGTGAAAGTAACGTTCCCCGTTGGAGCCAAGTACAGTTATTTAGTAGTAACTTATGGATATGTAGCAGTTACTGTTACGTTGAGAAAATGGTTTATCTTGATGCGATCGTCTTTTGTAAATATTTAATCTGAAAAATTCGTATTGCCAATTTTTTGGTGGAAATTATCCTAAACGTATCCAATAACGCAGTTTAAATATTTATAATTTTGCGTGATCGATATCAATTTAGCAGTGCCACCACTGCTAAATTGATATCGATCAGATCCAGTGGTAACGGCCTCGACTTACGAGTTGTAGGTCGTTGGTTCGAACCCAGGTAGGCGCTTTGCATTATGTAAATAATTCCATCACCACTGCTCTCAAAACGGTGAAGGAAAACATCGTGAGGAAACCGGCATGTCTTAGAAACAAAAATTCGAAGACATGTGACATCTACCAACCCGCACTGGGCCCGCATGGTGGATTACGGCCCACTCCTTCTCACCGATAGGATGCCTGTGTCCCAGCAGTGGGAACAATATAGGTTGATCATGATGATATCAATTTAGTTTGAAAACATATCTTGTTTCTTTCCATTCACAAATTCACTTTGAGTTTTCACAATGTTTCGGGTCATAATTTTAATTTTGATAATTGTAACGATTCATCTTCACATTCTAGTGTTGTGTAAAGTAGGTTGTGGGAATCGTGATATGCAGAAAAACAATAACCGTTTGTAACGAATGCCTTCTCTCTTTCACGCTCGTTTCACTGAGAGGGCAGAATTCAAACTAGTTTAGATTATTTTTAATCTTCATTTACTTCGTATCAGCTTTCTGTTTTAATCTTAAAACTAGTTTTCATGACACGTTTAGCTATTTTTTATTTCCAATGAATAGAATAAAAATAGAGTACATTAAAGGAAGCCTCAAAGTCGCATTGGTGATTTAAAATTTGGGTGAAAAAGTGTTGTAATAGTATATTCATGTAATGAGGAGGAATGAAGAAAATGTCGTTAAGAAAGTTTTTACTATGAATGTGGATGTCTATAAGAATAAGGGATGCATGGACAGTGGGATTTAGCGATAATGGAAGTGACTAATACAAAAGTATTGGAGACAAAACTGTTTTACTATAAGAGCTAGCAGAGCATACAACTCGATGTGTCAGAGTGTTGATGATCCTGACTTATTCACCACTAGTGTCAATAAACTTAAAAAAAACACTTTGTAATCGCTTCTTTGAAGATCACTGACACTTGTTGTGTTCAACCTTTATTCGCTCCGAGTTCTTTTAGTTCTTACTTTCATTTTACTCCTCTACTGTCTTTTGTTTTATCTTAATTTTTATCAGTGAAAACTTGTAATTGGCCTTTTTTCACTACTGTTAACCTATCTATAACCTAGCTGTAAGTTTTCTTAAGATAATAAAATAAATTAAAAGACCGGTTGGGCCTAACCAAAATATCTTGTTGTAAAGGCAGGAGAATGAGGAGTATTTATTTATTTATTTAATACTTCAAGCACATTAATATACAGAGGCGGACTTTTTTTATCGTGTTTCTAACTAAGTTATGTTGCTCTAAGATAAACAAAAAATCATATTTCAACTGGTCTCTGTTCCTTTTCTTGTTTTCTTCGTTCATAGTATAAAACTTGAAAGTTTGAAACTCATCCATTAATATTCTTCGTTGTATTACGTATACTCAAGTTTTTTTATTATAATAATATAATTACATACATATCAACCTTTCTAAGAGCAAGCAGCTGACATAATACTGTAATTTCTCATTCCCAGAATCTCGTTTATCAAAATAATTTATCATGTTTCCATCAAATCATTATGGTGTTTATTATTATCTCGAAATGCATCGCGTGTGAAAGCAATGAACGTTAAAACATAGGTTATTGTTATACACTAAGGTTATTTGTTTAGACCATATTATCGTAAAAAATAACGAAACAATAAAAATTGCTATATAATTCAGCGGTTACTTATTCTATTCGTTATTTATACTATTTCCGTTAAGAAAACATTTAACATTAATGTTATGGTGGTTATTTCTTGTATAATAATATATTTTCATAAAAAAATATATTTTCACGAATGTAGATATTATAAACGCGAAAGTTAGTGTTTGTTTATTACTTAATCACGGGAAAATAACTAGACGCATTTGGATGAAATTCGTGACACAAATGGACCATAACGAAGGTAAGGGATAAACGCTATTTTAAACCTGTATCGCAGGCAATTTTTATTCTTGTAAACTATTTTTCATTACTAACGTCGTCTTATTCAAAACCAATTACCAATAAATCGAATTCAAGCTCACTTGCACAAGTGATAAAGAAGTTACATTTACTAGCATACATCGATAACGAGTTGACGTTGATACCGCTTATATCCGCCGAAGCAAAAAGAAGCGTAAAGATACTACAACTACTTCTAACATCAAAGGAAGCTGATGGAATGTGGTTGGACGCGGTTAAGAATAAAAAGTTTAACCGTAGTTTAAGGGTTTGGTGGCACCTGCCTAATTGGACATTTATAGGATAGATGGTTGATATATTTTTTAAGTTTATTTTTACTCATACACATAAATACATAAACCCAGGCTTTTTCGCACGGAGGTAAGCAGATACCACAGCCACCTTCTACGAACTTGCGCCTGCTGCTGAGTTTTATTTTGCGTGGTTATTACAGACAGGCAGTAACATCGAAGGGCGAAACTTTACCATGGATTCAACACTTGATTCTGAACCCTCCACGATTAATCTTACCTCCGGTTATTTAAAAAACCGGCCAAGTGCGAGTCGGACTCGCGCACCGAGGGTTCCGTACAAACCTGTAGGTATTCTCGGTTTATGCATAAGGTTTATGGTTACGAAAATAAATGTTTTTTTATATTTTTATATTTCAGCTGATTGAATGAACGGTAAATTGCGGTTTACCATTTATGACGTTTTAAAAAAAAACTACTTGCTCGATCTCGTTCAAACCAATTTTCGGTGGTAGTTTATATGGTAATTTACATCATATATTTTTTTAAGTTTTATCATTCTCTTATTTTAGAAGTTACGGGGGGGAGGGACACACATTTTACCACTTTGGAAGCGTCTCTCGCGCAAACTATTCAGTTTAGAAAAAAATGATATTAGAAACCTCAATACCATTTTTGAAGACCTATTCATAGATACCCCACACGTATGGGTTTGATGAAAAAAAAAAATTGAGTTTCAGTTCTATGTATGGGGAACCCCAAAATTTATTGTTTTTTTTTTCTATTTTAGTGTAAAAATCTTGATGCGGTTCACAGAATACATCTACTTACCAAGTTTCAACAGCGTAGCTCTTATAGTTTCGGAGAAAAGTGGCTGTGACATACGGACGGACGGACGGACAGACAGACAGACAGACAGACAGACGGACAGACAGACATGACGAATCTATAAGGGTTCCGTTTTTTGCCATTTGGCAACGGAACCCTAAAAAAAGCTTATCCATACATTTTGACGGCATAAGAATTGTACTTTTCTATGAAACAGCTGACATTTACTTGTATTTTTGAATCATGTGTTAAATTTGTGGTAAAAGTTTTTACATCGAAGTCCTTGCCCTCCTGTTTAGAAGAATAAGTGCATATTTTATAATTCAGAATCCCAAATTAGGGACGTTTTGAAGAAGTTAAATAATAGAACTTCATTTGTATGATATTATCTGTCGGATAGGTCAATTAGAGGTGGCACCCAAGCTAGCTCATTGACATTGGCACTGATATTTTGCGAAAAATTGTTGATTGGCAACGCTGTGCTTTTAAACTACTACATGTCTCAATATTTCCCAGCAAATCCTTCATTCCTTTCCAAAATAGGTCAACATATTTATACTATTTTTGTAGTTTATTCACGAAGCATATCAACGTGTAATAGGTACCATTCTTATTCATTTCATAAGCAGGCCTCGTGCTTTGGCAACTGGTAGCATGGTAAGCACGTGACGAGCATAGGAGTGCTCAAAATTGTTCGGAGAAATGCATTTTGATGTTAATAAGTGGCAGCCGCCATATTGCTTAATATAGAATTTATTCACGTATATATCCACACGTTTGTTGTCTATGATGAAGTTTTTTATTCTAGTTTTGAAACGGCAAATCTATTTTTCTTTATCAATTTTTATTTCAAATTAAATAAAGAACGGTCACAGACTCGTAGTTATACTTCATTCTATTTTTTAAATGGCAAATCTATTTTTATATCAATTCGCATTTTAAATTAAATACAGAACGGATGCGGGCTCGAAGTCATACCAGCACCCTAATTGCGTAATCCACTTTGGAATCTGAATCATTTTGAAGGTTATTGCTCATCCATTCTTTTATATAATCGAAAAGTTTGTCGGCTCAACAACGTGAATAATGCAATGAATGTTGTTGAACTGCCAAAATGAAAGCCATTGCTACTGTTAGTGTGTTTTCCTTTTTATCAAAATAGTAATTATTCTACACCATTTAGAACGAGCGGTAATAATAATACATTTTTTTCTGACTTAATTTTAAAGACACTTCCTTGCTACACTGTTCACTAACTAGACCGAACTAGCTTTAGGTACTAATTTATTGAATACTTTAAGTCCACAAATGTATAAAGACGGCATTATCGGCATAGGCATTTTCTACTGTTGAATCTGATCTGATGAGAGAGAGACAAACAGTGTTAGGTACAATCACGTAAATTGATTGATTGATTGATCGAGGTATGTAGCTTAAATACTCAATTAATTACCCGTAGCATTATTTTAGTGTCTTAAAATTACACAAGTTCAAAAGAAATCCACCGCGATCGTCTTCGAATAAAAATTCCTCACTTTTTTAAAAGTGACAGTTACTTTCACTGGTTTCGCATAATTCGGATAAAAGTGTTAATTAATTTTCGCATACATACGTCAAATGTTTGTTTTTGTGCTCATTTGTGAATTAGTGACTTGTGTAAATGTGTATTACTTGTCTTTGCAATGCGCTGTTAGACAGATTCACGCGATATTTTAAGATAATATTCATTAGGGTAAAAGAAATGGTATGACGTTTGGTATTTAAACAGTCGTTGTTTAAACTTTCTTTACTGTGTGCGTTTGCTATCAAAAAATAAATACTATTTTATGCCTATGGATTCGCCCGCGTGGAGATGAGAAATTCTCCCATAGGAACATGCTACCGTGATTAAAAGTATCCTATGTGTTAATCCAAGTTATAAACTGTGCGTGTATCCAATTTCATCCAAATCCGTTCAGTAGTTTTTGCGCGAAAAAGTAACAAACATCCATACATCCTCACAAACATAATATTAGTAGGGCTACACTTCGCCTGCGACTTTGTCCGCGTGAAATTTATAGCTCATATTTCTCCGTCATAATGTAGCTTTCCACTAGTGAAAGAATTTTTAAAATCAGTTTAGTAATTTTTGAGGTTATCCATTATAAACAATCTAATCTTTCCTTTTTATAACATAGTGTAGATAAGTAGGACAGTAGGATTATAAATAGGAAACAAATCTAAATGCATTTAATATCTGGTTTCTCGTCAGAGATTCTATTAAAAAAAAAAACATCATTATTCTTTTAAAATAATTATCCAAACCTGTTAATTAGAATGCATTTGATTTTAGCATCTGCCAAAAATGAACATGAGATGCATCTACTTTCTTATGACTGAACATAACACCGCATTCTTTCACAGACTGTGGAAAAGTTGTATTTGACCCAAAACCGGTACGGTTTTGATATTTGTGTAAGATAGAATACCTCATTTTTATCTTTATGCAAAGTGGCATTACGATCTGATCCTATCAAAGTCAAAGTCAAGTAAAGGAAAACATCGGTAGGACACCGACATGTCCTAGAGCCAAAAACTTCGAAGACATATGACATCTACTAATCCTGGCTTGCATGGTAGATTACGACCCACTCTCTCTCACAGAAATGAAGCCTGTGTTCCAAGGAACATTATAGGCATAATTATGTACCTTAGTAAGAAAACGCCCAAGGAAAAAAAATGTCTTCAATAACTTGAAGCAAAAACACATCATACTTACGTATATTTTTTTTTATCTCATCCTCACTTCACCGACACAAAATATGTAGGCTACTCCATTATAGAGCAGCGGACCACAGTAGCCAATGGGTACCGTTTTAACAACTGCGCAGACGCCGGTGTTCCGACCAGAGGTAAATAAACCCACAGTAGCGCCGTATGTCGACGGCAATTAGGTATGGGGCCTGCATTGTGGAGGGTTTTTATAGAAAGAGAGGAAAATCTTTGAGGTAAATAGATTTGATATGGTTCACGGGTTTTATTTTGCGCATAAAGTTTAACGAGTTAGAGTTTTTTCTTTTTTTTAATACGGAGTAATAATTTTTAAATAAATGGTGTTTTGGTTGGTGTAGTTTATGAAAGTAAAGTTTAAAAGGAGGTTCTATTGTATTAACATTGTCGATCGAGAAGTAGACTGTATTACACAATTAATGGTAATAAGTACATTCGGGCCTTTTACGATGAAAGGTCCAGAATAGCCGCAAAATTCTAATTTTCTTGTGTTTATTACAATTTGAGACCTGTAGATCGCCAGAAACGTTAGAAAATTTAATTTCTCTGGGGATCTTGGAGCTTCCACCTTAAGTTTGAACGTATGATGACATTATATTATGTTAACATTGGACTTTTGGCAAAGCTTTTTTTTTTGGGAAATCATCAAATGACTTCTCCCGCTCTGGGCGGAGCGGGAGGGCGTGTCAGACTTTTACTGACTAAAACCCACCCGTGTTCCATCAGTTGCCCATGTGCCAGGGTCACGGTATCTCTTTCGAACAATCACGCGACCCCGGCAGGCATCGGTCCTAGCAGACCCCTTCAGCACTGCTGACATCTGTTTGAGGCGCGCGTGGAACACTACGCGCCGTCGACCCAAGCTTGGTCCTTACCGGGCGGCGATCTACCCATTGCTCGCCACCCGCATGCTCGCGCCTACGGTGGCCGGGTGTCCGCAATCGACTCCCGACGCCCGGGGCGTCTCCTCCTGCGGCGGCTAGGGACGTGAGGGCGCAGAGACTGCCACTCCCTCACGCGCCCCGCCTCCTCCTTTGTGAGCATTACTGCTTCGCAGAAGGAGGTGACGGCTTCCCATGCCCTCTCGCTCCGTACCATGGCTCGCACCAGGGCCGGACGCGAGAGGTCGCCGCTGCCGAACGCCTCCACGAGGACACGGCGGTGCTCCACCCAAGCAGGGCACACCTCCACCGTATGCTCCACCGTGTCCTCCAGACGATCCTCGCAATGGAAACACCCGGGTGTATCCTCCCGCTTTATCCTGAACAGGAACCCACCGAAGCACCCATGCCCGGTGAGAACCTGTAGCAGGTGGAAGGTGAGGACGCCGTGGCGCCTCTCTGTCCACTCATCAAAGAGGGGACTTACCGCCGCAATTGTGGCGTGCCCAGCGCTGGGTTGCGACAATCGTACCTGCCATGTCGCCATGAGATCCTGCCGGAGCTCTGTCCGCCGTGCCGCGATTTGTCGCGGCAGCGGAGTTTCGCCCCGGCGTTTCGCCTCCTCGTGCCACTCCCACATGTGCGCGAGGACCTTTGCTTCCAGATCCCATGGCGGCACTCCGGCAAGGAGGCTCGCCGCCTCGCACGAGATCGTGCGGTATCCTCGGATTAGCCGGATGGCCATGACCCTCTGGGCTGCACTCAACCGGCGCGCTGGGCGCAGCCTCAATGAGGGCGCCCACACCGGTGCCCCATAGAGGGCCATGGACCGCACGACCCCCGTGTAGAGCCTCCGGCAGGAGGCGTTTGGACGCCCCAGAGTGGGCAGGAGCCGCTTTAAAGCAGCCCCAGCCCGCTCCAATCTGGGAGCCAAACGTCGGCAATGCTCAACGAAGTTCCACCGGCTGTCGAGGACAAGTCTCGGTACTTCATCGTTTGGCAAAGCTTTAGCCCTAATTTTACCAAAATCTCATCGGATTCCAAATAAAATCAGAATCAGGGTATTTTGAACGTCAAAGTTACATTTTATCATCATTTCAGCCGAAACACGTGCACTGCTGGACATAAGCCTTCCTCAAAGGTTTCCCTTAATTGCCACGTTTAGCAGGCGGGTTGACGATCGCATTATGGTGGTAAGATGCAAAGAGAACGCTGCTGCCTATTCTCTAGTAAGTCTCTTAGTCGCCTCTTACGAGACACACACAGGGGATGGTACTATTCCTAACGTCCGGCAATATACGCAATGGAGTTACAATGAATAACACTCATATATTCAAAAAGCACAAATATACGCACATCACGCCTGCAACGTAATGTTACACGTTTTAATTTATTACATAACCAGTTTCACTAATAAAACCAATAATATTTTCTAGCACAGTCACGACCTCATTTCCCATTTCCACTCATACATATTAAAAAACCCTAATATGTGAAGAGTTACATAATTTTCTTGTGAGAAAGTAAGACTATCAGTACATTAGCCATATATTTCCTTAACTTTGTAAAAGGCGATGTCGGCAATTAGCCATCCGACGGGCATGCTTACTTGACTTAAATAGAAGACAAAAATGTCTAAGTGACTTCACGGGTTTTTCTCCGAATGACTTAGTATTTCCTTTAGGAGATAAATCGTAGTTTAAATGGCTGAACTGTTAGTAAAACGGTGGTTTTCGCAAGATGGTTGAAGATTCTTTAAAACGCTATATAAATTTAGTTCTAGGTTTAAGGTCTCAGCCAGTTTTGGATTTCCAATAATTTTGGGGAAAAAAATGACAACTTAGCATCGGGAAAATTTAGATTTTTATAAATGAACTAAATTTCTTTAAATACTTGTTTCTTATTCAAAAACTGGTTTAGTGGTTGACACCTGATCTAAATAAAAACCTTATTTTGTTATAAGTTCAACTTTTATGTTGAGCATTTATGTCCTCAACATAAAAGTTGTACGTATTTGTCATATGTTCAAATGGTTATCCATTTGAACATATGACAAATACGTATCAGAAAAAAAAAAAAGAAAACGGTGTTCATTTAATTTTAGAAGTGTTTGAATTCCTAACTGAATTAATTCACAAACGCTAACCAAATTTCATTGCCCCTATTTGGCGCAGCCGTGAGATTTGGTGCGAATATTGTGCGCCTTAACTTGGGGAAAATATTTTGTTTTCTTTTCTTTTAATTGGGTATTTTTATTTAAGTCAACAGTCACTTCGTACAATTTTGTATTAGGGTTTAGTCCACACACCAAAGGTGAGTCATTTTCAAGTTAATTAGTTAACACATAACATCACGCTTGTAATTTCTGAAGGGGTAGGCAGTGGTTTACCTAAAATAGTGCATCCACATTTCGCCTGATTTGGGGCGAGACTATTGCCATAAACCAAGCACAAATCCAGGTTACATAGAAAATAAATAATAGTTTGAAGCGTGTTTTTTAGTTTTTTTAAACTATTATTTATTTTCTATTTTTAGGGTGTTTCGAATTTTGAGACGTATTGCAGCGTAGTTTTTGACGTATGTCAGCGTAGTTTTTGAAGACAGTTTTTTTGCTGTCCTGGTAACCCTGGCAAAGATAATGGCACAAATTTATGAAATTATTGCATTGTCATCGGTCTTTGACAGGTGTGCAAAGTTTGAATGAAATCTGGTCGTTTAAAGTGGGTCAAAATCGCGCTATAAGGAGTCGGTTACAAACAAACAAACATACAAACATACAAGTGAAGGTAAAATATAAAGCGTGTAAAAACATTTCTTTTAGCGGGATGTTTATGAAAACACCTTGGATGTTTATGGAAACATTTTTGCCTCATAAAATTCTGTCAATACCTACTCTTTAACTGTTCTAATTTTTTACAGTATTCTATAAAAACTTGACTACATAATAAGCTGACCATCTCACGACCTTATAATAGTAAACGCAAAGAAACTAGTTATACACCGAGATGAGTAACAACCTGTCAATGACTACGTGTTATTAGTTTACGTGGTTATCATACCAATAGACACCTGAGAGATAACAAGTTTGTATAATATTTATGTTGGAAACGTTCTGTAGTTTAAAATGCAGTAAATCTTTCCAGCCAAAATTAGGTACGGTAAGATTTTAGTGATGTGATGGCTTAAGGAGAAGGAGAAACAAGACTGCTGAGAGTCTGTGCTATACTATTTTCAAATGTCTTATATGGTCACATTACATTAGGAAATAATAGTTTACCAATGTGTTCGATATCAATATCGAAAAGGAATGGAAATAAAAAAAAATCAAAGCGAACAAAACAATAAAAAATACGTTTATTTTCCCTCACATTTTCTGTTTAGTAACTGTAATTTCATTAAGAATGTTGTCACTTTGTAATTAACATTAATTATGTAATCATAACATGTAAATATGATTATTAACGTACCTAAACGGTAAATTGAAAATGATAGACACGTGATCAAGAAAATCAATTGTGGCTATAACATGAAAAATTTACATATGTGCACTATTTAAGAAAAGTAGCAAACAATATGACCACTTTCTAATATTTTAAAAGAAAATTATACGAAATTGAAAATTAACTGCTATCACCTTATTTGTCAGTTTACCGAGGAATCAGCATTTTCAGTGATTGGTAAGACTATGTTCAGCATTGAATTACCTAGATCCTAGGTACCATCTTCTTGTTACAATGACCTTAAAGGTTAAGCTATCTAACTACCCATAAAGTGTTTGCAATTAATTTTTTCTAAGTGACTAATTATGATTTTTTAATTACTTTTTCTGCACTACCGAACATCGCGTGTTTCATACGTTTTTACAATGTTGTATTATTTTACTCAAATAAGTTGTTTTTCTACATTTTATTCTATATGACAGGTGAGAATGAAAGATCTGCGAGTCTAAAAAGGCCACTTTGGCAGAATCATAATAGGATAATAAGAATCATATTATAAATCGTAAAATGGCATATGGTCACAAATTCACAACCCATAATGACAGTTCATTCTGAACTGAATTGAGTATGATTGTGCTAATATGTGTCATCATTTCACGTAAATTACAGGAATTGCTAATGAATTGCTGGAAATCCAGAATATGAATTGCTTAATGTGGCCTTTTTAGGCCCTCAGTTGATCGCCACGTTTGCTATTTGTGTATTGGTTATTTCAGGTTCTAATGGTTCCAGGTATATATATGGGTTATCGGACACGCCCGTTGTACGTGGAAGCTTTTTTTTTTTCTGTTTCCGTTTCTATTTCTGCTTCAGTAGTTTTTGTTGGTACATTACCGTATGATAGTGACAGCTGACATATATTCAGTTTTACATTTTTATATTTTGTGTTCCGTAATTACTTCGCAAACTATTATGCAGAATCAAGTTCTTCTAACTTAACTCATAGTAACTCATAGATGTGCTGCTAGGGAGTTTGTTGCACTTCTTCTTCTTCGCCACTAAAACTATTTCTTTCATGACAAATATATTTTTTGCGTTCAAAAGGGCAGATTCTCAGCTTAGTTGGAATTATTACATTGCATAATCGTTTTCAAGATACTTTTTCGTGACTATCCTTGAGTGAGCTTTGTCCACTAGTACACCTTTAGTGCGATTAGTTTTATGAGCTCATTCCGATCCAGCCCGTCCCTTGCTGCCCTAACCAGCGATGCCCTAAGCCGAGGTCCGTACCCCACAGGGGGTGCCCTTAGCGAGTAGTCGCTTTAGTTTAAAGTTTTTAAATCCTGGCTCGAGGCCTTAATTTATTAAGGGAGCCACAGCAAGTCCGGTTAAGGAGACAACAACCTCATAGGTTGACCTGTGAGAAGTCATAAAAAAAAATAAGCAAATGCATGAAACGTATGTGAAAATCTATTGCTAAATTTCTCCCACTCATCTCTGCCTCCTTAACATAATTATGAAAAAGTGTCCTCAAGAAACGATCCCTTTACCTCCGATCCGTCTTGAAGAAATTCCATGAAAATATTAGAAGACATTTTTGCACCACGATAGTGATCGTCATTAAAGTTAATTAATGTACTCTCTCACATACCAGGCGAGCATGCGTCGCTAGGAAAATACTTCACGGAAATAATAGCGAAGAAACTGTTGGAAATTATAGAAATTGACGTTTGATTCTCATCATTGTTAACTTGGAAGATGAAGTGGGATTTCGTTCGGAAGAGGTACCGTGGCCCTGGCATATGGGCAACTGAAGCAACACGGGTGCGTTTTCGTCAGTAAAAGTCTGACACGCCCTTCCGCTCCACCCAGAGCGGGAGACGTCATTTGATGATTTCCCATCCACAAATAAAAAAACCGGCCAAGTGCGAGTCGGACTCGCGCACCGAGGGTTCCGTACAAACCTGTAGGTATCCTCGGTTTATGCGTAAGGTTTATGTTTATGAAATTAAATGTTTTTTTTTTTATATTTGAGTTGATTGAATGGAAGGTAAATTGCGATTTACGATTTATGACGTATTAAAAAAAACTACTTACTGGATTTCGTTCAAACCAATTTTCGTTGGAAGTTTACATGGTTATGTATATCATATATTTTTTTTAGTTTTATCATTCTCTTACTTTAGAAGTTACGGGGGGGGGGGGGGGGACACACATTTTACCACTTTGGAAGTGTCTCTCGCGCAAACTGTTCAGTTTAGAAAGAAATGATGTTAGAAACCTCAATACCATTTTTGAAGACCTATTCATAGATACCCTACACGTATGGGTTTGATGAAAAAAATTTTTTTGAGTTTCAGTTCTATGTATGGGGAACCCCAAAATTTATTGTTTTTTTTCTATTGTTGTGTAAAAATCTTAATGCGGTTTACAGAATACATCTACTTACCAAGTTTCAACAACATATCTCTTATAGTTTCGGAGAAAAGTGGCTGTGACATACACGGACAGACAGACAGACAGACAGACAGACAGACAGACCGACAGACAGACAGACAGACATGACGAATCTATAAGGGTTCCGTTTTTTGCCATTTGGCAACGGAACCCTAAAAAGATGAAGTGGGATAGAAAGAGGTGAAGTTATGGTTCCGGTAAGTTCCTAAAAAGAAATTAAGAACCGCTGGCAACAGCTGATCTATTTTGCGAGAAATTTGCTGAAGTAAACTTGAAGTGACCTGTCATTCCATCGGATAGAATCTAGGTATTCACATCTCACTTTAAACTCACTTCACTTACGCTTTCACGGTCAGATTTTTACTGAATATCAGAATAGGTATGCACTGTCATAGTGCTTGAAATTCAAGTATTATTATCAAGTAGGAATAATGGGAAGATTTTAAAGAATTCTTTGTCACTACATTTTTTATTCTTAATAAAAAATCTGATAGTTGTCAACGGAAAAGATATGGACACAATTTTATACAACTTCGTTTCTGGACATGTTACTTAATATCAAAGATATCAGAAGTAGACTGAGTCGTTGGTGTAGTCGTCGTAAGTTTTACTGCTGATCTTGAGGTCTCTGGATCGATTCCCGGGTCGGGCTAAGTTTCATTGGGATTATCCATCTGGAATTCATTGACAGTAGCCCGGAGTCTGGATTTGTACTCGATTGATACATAGGACTTGAACATCGCTGGCGAAATGTGGGTTTACTGTTTGAGGAATACAGGCGTGAATATATGTTATGTTTTATTAGAAATATACTTTTATATACTTAATACAAAACTCTAATGATTTCCTACGAAGATCGTTTTTCAATCGCACAGACTAATCTAACATTTCAAGTCTTTTGTGTTACTATTTGAGTATACAAGTTTGACATGAGTTTCACATTACACCACTGTCAAATGACTTCAAGGAATGAAAAAAAAACTTTTAATAATCACAATCTCAACAATGTACCGCTTTACGTTTAACCGTATTATAATTAGTAAAATATAGAGCGGTAAATTGTAGAGAATTGAGTTCTAACTTAATAGAACTACAAGCTCTAGGTTAGGTCTTAATTATGGTCTACCCAGAGAGTCGATGGGGTGTGACTAAAATTTCGACATCGTATTAATCGGGACACAAAGTTGAACAATATTGTTTAAGCAATTTGTTTTTATTTTACGAGAACCATATTGATGGTAACATCGAAAGTTGCAGTTTTTCCGGCAGTATGAAAATGTTTCTTTCCGGATTCTGTGGCCAGTCTGCTGAGTTGCATATGACAGTGACGTCAAGGCGTACTTTGGTGGCTAAGACCTAATTTACCCGGTGCATTTTTAGGGTTTCATTATCCGTACCCAAAGGGTAAAATGCGACCCTATTATTAAGACTCCGCTATCCGTCCGTCCGTCTGTCACCACGCTGTATCTCATGAACCGTGACAGTTAGACAGTTGACATTTTCACAGATGATGTATTTCTGTTGACAGAATAAAATAAATGTTTATGGGGCTCCCATGCAACAAACGTGACATTTTTTTGCGGTTTTTATAAATAACGGTACGGAATCCTTCGCGCGCGACTCGGACTCGCACTTGGCCGGTTTTTTTTTTCATTATACCCTTTACAGCTATACATTGTGTGCCTTTTAGTCTGTATTAAATAAATATGCTTTATTTGTTTCGATACAAGTAATTTTTTGGTTCAGTATTTTTGTAGGCCACAGACAAGCAACGAGCATTGTGTTTATTAGGCTTATTATTTTTTGGCTCACTAGTCTATTTACAGATTATCATATTAACGTTTTTTTAACACACAAACTTTTAATCCAGCTATATTGCGGACAAATATGTTGTACAACAAGTTGGCAATGTTTTTAGAGCTTAACACATATTTTGCTAATAGCGTGGTGCTATGTGAGCAATGCAGACACGGTAAATGTCCATAGTAATTAATGGACGGATGTATATTACGGTAAAATTGCTATCGGTAAAGTTTTCTGCTCTCCTTATGGGCATAAGGCGCGATGATAGACTTCAGAATGGCCATAAAATTGATCTTTATATTATCTACTTTACGATGCTAGTAATTTAATCAGATTTACCTTCAAGCCATATTTGTATAGTCTACTTAATTAATTTGAACAGTTTTCTTCATGGTAGATATGAAAGATTATGAAGTAATTTCTGATGATTAATAAAATATTTTTTTAGAGTTCTAGGAAAGCAATAACAAGGGTATAAAACTCTCACATTCGTCACACTCATTACACATACACACTAACACTCATCACATACACACATCCTTTTCGTTCCCTTTTAGTGTGTAGTTTTAGTGATTCTTAGTAAACCGTTGCTTTTGTTTACTATAAATAAATTCATAGTGTATGTCGAGAGAGACTGGATCCTGCGACATAGGGTAGCCTAGTGCGGGATCCAGTGTCATACCTCAATACTGTAGAACTTATTTTATGAACCAATAAACTAAACTACAACGTGAAAACTATAATCTGACAAAAAATTAAATTGTATTTCTCATGAAATTTCCAAATTGCATGGAAAAAATCAATCAAATATAACCAATAGTCAAATAAAAATTCTTCGTCGGTCTATCAATATGTAATTTCACAAAAACTTCAAAACCCTATGACTAATTGCGTAACACACAACAGAAATGGCTTTTATATTGACAGTTCAACAACATTCATTGCGTAATTTACGTTGCTAAGCAGTTTTCTAAACACATGAAGCAATGGGTTAGCGAAATCCATCAATTCTAACTAAACGATTCAGATTCCTATTCATAGTGTTCTACACACAAATTACCCGTTTAATTTTAATGATTGCATGTAAATCCCCGTCTAGAGTTAGTCTAGACTAAGTTTTAGTATCAATAAATTACTTTAATAACATCGACAACTCCATTGGACGACAATATTCAACTAATAAATCTATTTAAAGATAAACAATGACAATAGTCCAACCCTGCACACGATTATTGAAGGGGTCCGCTAGGACCGATGCCCGCCAGGGTCATGAGATTTGTTCGAAAGAGTTACTAAGGCCCTGGCATATAGGCAACTGAAGGAACACAGTTAGGTTTTATTCAGTAAAAGTCTGAAACGCCCTCCCGCTCCGCCCAGAGCGAAAGACGTCATTTGATGATTTCCCACACACAAAAAAAACCCCTGCACAGGATGACAAACTCGATAAAAGTGATTACTGAAGCAAATAAAGAGCTACAGACCGTATTTCGGCCATGGTAGCCAATCTCAACGGAGACTAGCCATCGGCGCGGGAGATATTATAGTGCTCAAGTGTATGCGCAGACACAGGGGTCCCTCACTCCCACAGTCCGATGGGACGGCAATCCGACACGACCGGAGAGAGATCAGGATTTTAAATTCTATGTATTGTTTTCTATATAACTTTGCTGATGTGTCAGCTACATTATCTTAGGCGATATGTTATGATGTTTATCTATCATTTCTGGGGCTTCGTCATTACGTTTAATAATATAATTTACTAGCGTTTGTCAGCGGCTTCACCCACGTGGATGTCGAAAATTACCCCACGGGAACATTTTTGCGTGGTTAAAATATTAAGTAGACTAGTAAAATGTCATTATTTGCCACATGAAACCACAAAAGGGACAACTAAAATAAATTGTTTTTTTTTTCTGTTTAGAGATTCAAAAGTGCCTCTTATGTGCCTACTAGCTTTTGCCATCGGCTTCGCCCGCGTGGAGGTCGGAAATTATCCCGCGGGAACATACTACCGATAGTTAGGGAGGTGGCGAGCAAAATTTCGATATGATCAGCACACAAGGCAGACGTTATTAATAGTGGTAATTATACCCTAAGAAACATCAAGGACCTCGTCTGCCACCATAGTGACGCTGCTTTGTAAAACAGCGTTTCAAAAATGTTTAAAAATAGGTGTGCTATATTATGCGCACACGTTTGCCGCTGGGGCTGATGATCACAGTCATCCTGGAAACACAAAGAATCGAAAAGGCAGACATACAGGGCTCTGACTTTTGTAGTATTCATTTTTTTAATTTATTTTTATGATTTAAAAAACTGTATATAAAGTGCACACTTGGCAGATTTGAATTGTTCGATTAAAAACAATGAGAAGAACCACGGAAAAATAGTCTGCCAATATATTGCCTCTGCGTTGTCTATTGACAGTGCTCCAAAAATGTAAAAAAAAGAAGGTATGCTATATGCGCATAATATAGCATACCTTCTTTTTTTTTACACGTCTGCCTCTTTGACAGATGTTTGAATTACTTATGAAAACCAAGAAAACCGATGAGGCAGACGTTCAGGCCTCTGATATTCCAAAGGCAGACCATTTGATGTACTTTTTTCAACCCGATGCTCGCGCCAAACCAAGCAGGTATAAAATATCCCCATAGATCCTTTCGTGGTGTCTCTCTTTTCTTTGGGAATATGAGTGAGAACGGTATAACTCAGTTCCGACCTTTTCCGTATTGTGAAACTAAATGTATAGAGCGTATATATATATACAGCTTATATCTATATCTATATACGTATTTTACACAAATAAAACGTGATTTAAAAAGTTAAAGACTGTTCCTATCCAGATCCTAATCCTATTCAGATTACATTCAAGCAAGCAATTTAAAAAAAATACTTTCTAATTAGAGTTCCAAGCGCATTTCGTTTCTGCTTGGCATTGAGAAAAAATATGATTGCATAGATTTCAGCTCCAGAAGTTTAATCGTTACCGTGAGTTTAGAGGATAATATTAAACAAAATTATACGAATAAAACTATAAACAATATCAATAATCCCATGCAGTACTCGCTGTCCCTTGATTCCGTGAATTTCAAACAGTTATACAGCTGAAAATCAGTGAGCAAAGTGTCTGCCACATGTTTTTTCGAATCCACAGAGTCATAGTGAATCGAATGGGCGCAATGAGAACCGCGTGCAAATGACTTAGTAGAGCTTTTTTTTTTGACATTTTTACAACTCCGTCGCATGATAATGCAGAGTCCGAAATGCCTCTTCGATTTTCTTCGTTTCTAAGATGATTGTGACCATGTACTCCAGAGGCATACATGTGCAAATGATTTAATACCCCGATTTTTTTAAGCAACTTCAATCCGCTTTAACGCGAAAACGCATCGACATAGAACCTTAATTGATTAGACCAAATCGATTCGTAATGATTTAAACTGCAATCCACCTCGACGTCAAACGTGTGCAAATCATATACCGAAATGCTCGCCACCTCCCTAACTACGAGATAAAAAGTAGCATACGTCCTTTCTCAGGCTCTAAACTATCTGTGTACCAAATTTCATTTAAATCGGTTTAGTAGTTTTAGCAGGAAAGCGAGGCAGACAGACAGACAGTCAGACAGAGTTAATTTTGCATTCATAATACATATATTAGTGTGGATTTAAAAGAAATTTGACTTTGACTTCTTCGAAAGGACAACAGTGCCAAATACTCATAACCCCCAAAACTAGATAGTAGCCTTCTTTTTCAGAGCTTCCTGTGAACCTTCTACACATCCTTACTCTGTGACACAGGCGCCGGCGCAGGTAACTTTTAATAGATCATTTTCGGTTAATGATTACAAATACCACGTTAAATCTATGGGGGCATAAACCATACTTATGGGCTATTAGTCGCAACTGTTTATTAGAGGATATTAATATTTAATTATGGCGTTAAACCCCGTAAATGATGGTAATAAAATGGAATAAAGTTATTTCTATACAGATCTTGGAAAAGGGAGTGAATTAATATAATTTGCATCCTGTGACCATCAGTTAGATTGAATAGAGGTAATGTGCTGGTTCATAATGAGTTTTCTCAGTTCCTGAATATTCATCTTATTTCCACTGTATCAAATCAGATTCTCATTGTTTTACAAAAGCCCCTATAGACTACATCTAAAACTATACACTGTCTTAAATGCAAACGTTTTGAAAGTAATCATTCAACATTTATAAGCACTGAAATTATCAACATTTCAGTGCCATAAAAGAACTACTAATTATACAGTACCACACAGACTAACTATTCAAACCAATTCAAATATGACATTTCTGCAACGAACGCGCCAAGCGTTCTGAATTTGAATGTAATAGAAAATGGCGGACAAATATGGCGCTTATAATGCCGCCAATTTTAATGCAAAACCGAGCTCTGTAAAGGGTTGCATCTGCCTGTATTTATGGTAATAATTGCATCTGGAATCCTTAGTGGGTGATTTGCATTTATTCATAAGATAAATATGTCGTTTGAAATGGTGGTTGCATGTAAAAAAAAATGAATTCTGCACAGGTGGCCTATAAATTCTAATCATGGAAATATATGTGAGATACAATCAAAAAATGCCGTTTTCGTCCGAGTCCTAGCTAAATATAGTAACTCTGTTCTCTTCATAATTTTAAATAGTTTAACCATTTAGGTGTTATAAAACTTCATTTAAATGAGCATCATAAACTTGGAGGGAAATAATTCAAGTTTGAGGCATCCAAATTTTCAGGATGGTCAGAAATCTGCTTAAGGAGTAAACGCAATGGTACTTAGCTCACGATGTTAAATTTTTTAAACGTTTTTAGCAATCTGCTGGTCTATATCAGGCTGTACGAAATAAATGTTGAACAAAACATGATTCGCGACCTGTTACGAGTATATTATATTCACGGCATTAAAACCATCAATACAACCCTGTTAGGTTAAAATAAATATAAATGTAGTTCCATGAAATGTAAATCCATGAACTGGTAAATCAATAAGATTGTATTAAGTTAGCATCTCAGTGGAGCGCATCACTCTTAAGTAAAAACTTTAGTTTCTCAAAGATTAGCGCTGAACATGAACGTTCTAATCATATTACCGCTAGGATAATAAAGCCATAGGGGAAATTACACGAGTTGGTAGATGCTACGTCTTGGAATTTTTGGAAATGGTGGTTTCTTTTTTATGTTTTCCTTCGCCGTTTCGAGAGCAGTAAAGCCCTATCAGGACTCGAACCTACGATCTTCCACTAGTAAGTCACAGCCACTACCTCTAGGCCTGCTTTGCTTGCTCGCTGCTCGTACTCAAAAAATGGCAGTTGTGATTGAATATACGGTCAATTTAAGTTTGCAGCCAATTTGCTTAACAGTTAATTCTTCTAACTTTACAAGTGACTGCCTGCAGACATAATCTTCGTAATCCTGTAATATTAATGTTAGTTTTACAATTAATTGCAAATAAAATCCAATAAATGTTGCGCAGGAAATTAGTAATTATATGTGTAAGATTTACAGTTAAGTAATTAATATATATCAACATCTTGATCTTAAGATAATTTAGCAATATCAGGATTTTCTCTAGGTCTGAGAAGATTTTATAGAATGTCGGAGAAATTTTTGAAGCTGTTCTAAATGATTGGTGTATTTAATATTGATGCAATTAATAAATTAACACATTATTCACATTTGCGTTGTTTTGAGGGGTTTTCGCAATGGATTTAAAAATATAGTTGAGACGGGTAAATTTTATAATTTCTTGCAACATACGTATAAAGAAAATATTGATTTAATTTATGTACTTCTATTTAACTTCTGTATACTCTAGTTCATGAATTTTAGACCTGCATAGCTATTCACAACCATTCGATACGCTTTCATACCAAATCGAACACCAACCAATATTATCGTAGAAGTTCTCCAAACGCTGAGCAAACTAAACCTTGAAGAGCATTATTCTTCTGACGGCTAATTGTAGTCGGGGACTAAACAAATCAGGTAACGGAGAATGTGTAATTTTCGACTCGGAAGCCTGTAAAACAGCTATACTGTTGTGAAACCGTATATTTTCTCCCTAAAACTTCGCATTTTTAAGACTTCTATTGCTTTAACGTGCTTCAATATATCTAATGTTTTCCGTTACATATATGGGTGCAATTATTATTACTATATATCACGAACGCTCAATTAAATTACATGATCCCACCCACGTGACTTTTTATTGTTGCTTACTTTAGAACAATTCAACAACTAAATTCGCAAGTTCATCAATCCTTCTGCAGAAAGAAATAGAGTTGAGAATCGTAATGGAGTGGAGTTCAATGTGCGCAGAAATTATGTTTGTTTGAAAGTGTGCTGCAATTTTAATAACGGCAAATTAATCTAGTAACTGTTATGCGCTTGCGATCTTTTTGTACTGGATTAGTGATCGAACGGTATCACACGATGCGTTTGGATCATTTTTTATTTTGCTTCTAAGTAATAATTTTATGGTCCGTGTGACGGGCGTAAACGATAGAATCATCTCATTTCATCCCCTTAGTGTCATAAACTAATGGACATACCATAGAATGGGCAGCATCGTTCTCTATGCATTTTACCCCTATACTGCCAATTATGTAAACCCTCATCCAAATTGGGGGTGACTTATGTTCAGCAGTGGACATCTTTCAGCTGAAATGTTAATGAATGATTTCAGTATTCGAATCTAATGACGTATTTTCACGGTACCTATAGATAACTTGATAGGTCACTTAGCCGAGACGTGCGTAAAAACGTATCCTGTGTTTGGTTATTTTTTTTTTTCAAAAAGGGAAAGATTCTCCTAGTAAAAAAAATATATCATGCACAGTTGTTGAGCTTTAGAGGTAAAACCATGGCTGTCGCCCCACAGTTCTCTCGTATCAGCACGAGCAGTAAAAGATACCTTATGTTTAGAATTACTTATTGCTACCTATTAGACGAGATTGTCCGCAAGAAAATAGCAAATTTTGACACTCTTAAACATCCTGAGCAGTACTTACCTAACCTTTCACGAGTGAGGAATGACACTAGTTTGCATGTAATTAGTTTAGACGTGTTGTTGGAAAAAGGCCCAAAAGCGATGAAAGTTGTGACAAATTTGTGACTTTTGTCTTTTCTTTTTTTGTTAGCCTATATTGTATCCCACTACTGGGCAAGGGCCTCCCCTTTTTCCTTCAGAAACTCCCAGTCTTGCGTGTTCTCTGGCCATGTTGATCCTGCAAACCTTATCAAATCGTCACACAACCTTCGCCGTGGCCCACCTTTAAGGTGATGTCCTTCATCAGCGTCCACTGAGTGACGATCTTTGCCCATTCCTCCGGGTGCATTCACGTGACGCCCAGCCCATTAATACTGTCTATGGGAAAGTATTATTTAAAAAATTATACTGCTATGTGGGTTGATTTTGATCGAAATAGTTATAATTATGAGTTAAATCAAAGTTGTAGCCAGCCTACACATCGATCATCTTCGGATTATGCAATACGTTATAATAAGTTTAATTTCGCCCATCTTCTTAAGTGTTGAACTTAATTTATTGCAAACTAACTTTCACAAAGGTAACTCATAGTGATGTTTATCGTAACTAAAATAAGATTTGAACTAAATTTTGAAATGGTCATAATTATCAAGATTATCAGGCCTGAGTAGTGTAAATGATGATCATACAGAATAGACGCACCGTGCACGAGAGTTGTATAGATAAGTCGTGAAAACAGCGATGGTTAAAATGTTGACCTGTATGTTTCTCTATAACATTTACCGTATTTCTTCTTGCCAGGAAAAAAAAATGAACAAGGATCACTCAAAGCGCCGACTCATAATTTTAAGGTTTATTATTTTATGCTTTTCAGTTTTTCGGCGGTTTAATTTTTTGTTAAAAAGTTTTCATTTTATATTTTTTGTGGCTTTAATGTACTAATAATACTGGGCAAGGTATACCCTATCCAACACAAAAAGAATTATCAAAATCGGACTACTCTGTATAAAGTTATGCGTGTTTATACATTACAATCAGTGAGTGAACAATCAATCATCCCCTGTTTTCCGACCCTTAGGGTTCGATTTTATTTTCCAAATTTATATGGGACCACCTTGGGAGTATACCCTTTCCAATAAAAGAAGAATTGTTACAATCGGACCACTATGTAAAAAGTTATGCGTGATCATACATAAAAAAAAAATCATTCTACGCAATGCACACACAAGTAAACATTGCGAAAACAAAAGAAAAAAAAATTGGTTGCCTGTAAAGTCGGTATACGGGCGAAAGTTTTACGTGACAACGACTTTGAGTGGTAAAATAATTTTAATGTGAATATTCATTCGTATAGTAGGAAGAAGGATGAAATAATAGTAACAATTTAAAACATTTATTTATACAAAGAATTATATTTAAAACATTAATTTATACAAAGAATCTCGCACTGAATTTCATATTAACAAAATTTTATTTTTACCTTTACACATACATACGTATTTATATACAAATATACATACAATAACTTGCAATACATTTGCGTACAATGAAACAGCGTTTACTACAACTTAACTTGTTCCTATCTGAGTGATTTTGTTGAGGACAGGGCGATGATAGGAGAAATATGAAATGAAAGGAAGTGTTTCTGCTGTAATGTGCCTAGAAAATGTCAAGTCAATGGTTGTTCCTTTTAACGTAGTAGACTTAGACATATCTGATACGCAATCAAGATTATGTGCGAATCTCTCTCGCTCTTAGGCGGGCTAACTGTGCTTGAGTGGAAGGGACGCGTGCCTTTCACTTTTTATGTCTGTCTCTCTCGCTCTTAGGCGGGCTAACCATGCCCGAGTGGAAGGGACGCGTGCCTCTCACTCGCTCTCATTGTGAGCGCATAACGTGAGCGGAGCGTAACGCAGTTTCTTGAAGTGTCACCCGGCAAACCAATTTATAAGACGTTGTCACGTCAAAAAAAAAAATATACGCGTCGAATTGATAACCTCCTCCGTTTTTTTTCGTCGGTTGAAAAAAGCAATAATTGTTTAGTAGTGTTTGGATTTGTCCTTATTATCCTACGTGAATCATAAGTATCCTGGCAAAAATAGATGCCCTACGTTTAACTGCGTTGCATCGTATTGCTATGATCCATCTGCATCACTTCCGTACGTTCGTTTTAACTCTTGGACATTATATTCAGGTAGATCGCACCGCGATTAGTGCTCGTACAACACAAGCAGCACGCACCAACACGCGGCAGAGGCAGCTGCAAACACTCAATAGCGGTCGCGGCAACTGCAACTATCGACGTTCGTTGACGGTAGAGGCAGCTACAACCGTCGACACTCTTTGACGGGAGAGTCAACTGCAACCATCGACACTCATTGACGGCAGAGGCAACTGTAACCGTCAACACGGATTAAGCAACTGCAACCGTCGAGACTCATTAACGGTAAAGGCAACTGCAACCGTCAACATTCAATGACAATAAAGTCAAATGCACTCGTCGACACTCATTGATGGTACAGACAACTGTAACCGTGGACACGTATTGACGGCAGAGGCAACTGCAACCGTTGACACTCATTGATGGCAGAGGCAACTGCAACCGTCGGCACTCGTCGACGGTAAAAGCAAATGCAGTCGTGGACACTCATTTTACGGTAGGGGCAACTGCAACTGTCTACACGCATTAACCCCAGAGGCACTGCATTCGTCGACAACCGTCGTGGCTCCTTTCTCTCCTGTCTTTGGCACATGCCGCTCATGTGTATGAGCACTTTTATACTTTGAATACTCATGCATTGCTGCTGGATGTGACAGTGACCTGTGCTTAGCTTAAAACTAGACACACTGGCTAAGAAAGAATAGATATATGCTTTTATACCTACTTTCAACATTGGTTTAACCAAACTTTCACAAACTAAACAAACAAATCATCATAACAATTTCCAGCTCAATCATTATCACTAAACCATTCCACATTACCCTCATCTATATACAAAATCGGTTTACAAACTTTCACGTTCGACAGCACAAACATTTTGCGATATTATTGAAAACCTCAGGTACAATAATGAACAAACCACAGCGGTTTTGATACAGCACCGGTGCTCGTATAATGGAACGCATTTACGAAGCTCTTGCGTTTCTTTTTACGCAATTTGCGGCTGGAGACTGGTTGGTTATGTGGAGGAATCTTCAGTAGGAAGAACTGGAAGGTAGCAGGTAGATGTAGGGTATTGTTTATCGGATATCTACAAAACAAGTAAATGATTATATTATCCGGAATATCGCAGCGACAATACATGTCGCTGGTTTGCGAGAATAACGACGTCAAAATTCTGTCAAATTGAATACTGTATGCCAAATGACCATAAATATTTCATATTTTACAACTTAGATATGCAACGCCGATTTCAAATTAACTTTCGTTAGTTCACCGGTTCGAAATCGCAAGTTGCATCTCTGTTCGCGATAAAATATCAAAGATTTGTGATCGTTTGGCATACAGTATTCAATTTGACAGAATTTTGAACATGTCATTATTCTCGAACACCAGCGAGGTGTGTCAAAATTAATATTTTCTTTGGAATATAAGGGCAAGTGTTCAATTGAACGGATTTGGATGAAATTTGGAATACAGTTAGTTTATAACCTGGATTAACACTATAGCGTTCATCCTATACTTACACTTTAATTCATAATACCTATTTATCATCCTTTTTATTTGTTTCTATGTTTACTTTATGCATGCTTTACTTATTTTTATTTGTTTATATGTCTACACTCAGCAAATCGATCTAAATACGATTTATTAACTTAAAAATAGCTGAAATAAAATATTAACTCAAATTTTCATGTTGTGACAAGCCAAATTGTCAACTGTCAGTTACTTTTCTGCTTAGTCTATGAATGGCTACTTTTTGGTTTATGTAATTTTAAATTATTTTTATATGTCTAGCTATTTGATTTTTATTAATTATTACGATTGTTTACTAAATAACTTAACTTAAAATTATATTTATAAAATTCTTTACGCACTCATGTGGCCAGCTACACGCACTCATGGATATGTCCTGGCCGACTTTACTTGTCAGATGAGATGATGGCTACAAGAAAACTAATTTTGAAAAATGTTTGGAAAGGGAAGAGGACTTTGATATAAAAACGGGCGTTCGAACCGCTGACGGGCCCACTCTGGAAAACTCGCCACTCTGGGAAACTACTCTGAAGCACCCACACTCTGGAAGCACTACTTTTGAAGCGCCACTACTTTTGAAGCGCCACTAATTTTGAAGCGCCACTACTTTTGAAGCGCCACTACTTTTGAAGCGCCACTACTCTTGAAGCGCCACTACTTTGGAAGACTGTCTACACTCTGGAAACCACTACTCTGGAAGCCACTACTTTGGAAGACTGTCTACACTCTGGAAACACTACTCTGGAAACACTACTCTGGAAGCCACTACTTTGGAAGACTGTCTACACTCTGGAAACCACTACTCTGGAAGCCACTACTTTGGAAGACTGTCTACACTCTGGAAACACTACTCTGGAAGCCACTCATCTCTTGAAGCGTTCTACTCTGGAAGCCAGTTTACTCTTTTTTATTTAATAAATTGTATCAGATCTGCCTTATCCATTCATTCTAACATTCATTAAGGAGATACGTAACAGTTTGGCGCCCAAATAACTCGAACCCACTCTATTTCAAAATTCTAAAAACAAAACACTAGTATTTCCTTTTGGACTTCTTATTTGACCTAACTAACTTATTTCTTTTTTTCTTCAGCTCTCCTGACTCCTACAACCTACTCAACATACTTCATACTGAACATCATCTAACGCTACATCCCCACAGACATACCTTTACCCAATGGTAATTGGCATCCATTCTTCACTTGTGAGTGTTATTAAAACCATTCGTGGTCACTTACAAGTCGGGATTTGGCTTACTCTACGACGTTCTATTGGAGAATATCCCGTAGACGTTTCCTCCTACACATAACTCTCTACCAATACATCATTACACTGCATCCCACACACTTGCACACCACTGCGTTTACCCACTGGTAATCGTACTCAGTTTTCGCTTGGCGTGTTTTTAAAACCCTTGTGGTCACTACCAAGTTAGGGGACTGAGACACTTCACGACAGAAACAGGAGAATATCCTGTGGACGTTTTTACAAACCTATACATTTACATAACTCCTATTACAAATACTTCACTATCCTACTATACATTTATATAATATATTTATACATATATCATCTGGGAATCATACCAAAATACGTGGACTCTCATAATATTTTTATTTGTCATCGGTTGCTAGGTAAAAACCCAAAATATTTATATCGTCTTATTATTCGTCATCGGTTGCTAGGTAACAAACCAGGCCATAGAGTATTATGGGCATGGAGTACTAGTCCTTTTGTGCGGTGGCAAAACTAGGTACTAAAGTTTAATTTTCAAACTTTGCGGTGGCAATCATATGTACTAACAGTTATGCTTTAGTTCCAAATTTTACCACCAAAAATAAGTTTTCCTTAGTGTACGGTTTTTTTTTTGAGTCCTTTACATTATACTCATAACTCATCCCTTTCTTTTATCCTTCCTCTATAATAGAGTTCTTTTCGATTAATTAAAACTCTATTTATTTTTTTAATTTATTCATCGGTTCTTAAACCACCATTTTTTTAAAATCTTTCTTTATACTTTTTCTTTTCTACAAGTTAGCTTGTCTAACTTGTTTCTTTCTATCGACTCCTAAAAGTTGATTGGAGCGGATAACAACTCCATAAAAATAAGCCCATGTTAACTAATGACTCTAAAAGTCAATCTATCGACTCTAAAAGTCAACCTTTCGACTCCTAAAAGTTGATTGGAGCGGATAACAAATCCATAAAAATAAGCCCATGTTAACTAATGACTCTAAAAGCCCAAATATCAACTAAAAGTTGATTAGGAGTGGATGACAACTCCGTTAAAAATAAGCCTTTGTTAAAATCTTTCTATTATATTTCACCTCATTAGTGGTTTTAGACGCGTGCGGATTACAACTCCTAAAATAAGCCTTAAAGTTATTGATTTATCAGGTTGAGTAGTGATCATTGGATGTGAATCCTACCTGACCTAACTTCGTAAGATGTCGGTGTGTTTGAATGAGTTTTGTAAGTTTTGTGAATGCTGTAATACTTTAACTTAGCAAAATTTTTGTTCTAGGGCAAAAAATTTATCGGGGTCGTTGGGGAAATATAGTGTTCATCCTATACTTACACTTTAATTCATAATACCTATTTGTCATCCTTTTTATTTGTTTCTATGTTTACACTATGCATGCTTTACTTATTTTTATTTGTTTATATGTCTACACTCAGCAAATCGATCTAAATACGATTTATTAACTTAAAAATAGCTGAAATAAAATATTAACTCAAATTTTCATGTTGTGACAAGCCAAATTGTCAACTGTCAGTTACTTTTCTGCTTAGTCTATGAATGGCTACTTTTTGGTTTATATAATTTTAAATTATTTTTATCAATATGTCTAGCTATTTGATTTTATTAATTATTACGATTGTTTACTAAATAACTTAACTTAAAATTATATTTATAAAATTCTTTACGCACTTATGTGGCCAGCTACACGCACTCATGGATATGTCCTGGCCGACTATACTTGTCAGATGAGATGATGGCTACAAGAAAACTAATTTTGAAAAATGTTTGGAAAGGGAAGAGGACTTTGATATAAAAACGCGCGTTCGAACCGCTGACGGGCCCACTCTGGAAAACTCGCCACTCTGGGAAACTACTCTGAAGCACCCACACTCTGGAAGCACTACTTTTGAAGCGCCACTACTTTTGAAGCGCCACTACTTTGGAAGACTGTCTACACTCTGGAAACCACTACTCTGGAAGCCACTACTTTGGAAGACTGTCTACACTCTGGAAACACTACTCTGGAAGCCACTCATCTCTTGAAGCGTTCTACTCTGGAAGCCAGTTTACTCTTTTTTATTTAATAAATTGTATCAGATCTGCCTTATCCATTTCATTCTAACATTCATTAAGCAGATAAGTAACAACACATAAGGTACTTTTATCCCGGTAGTACGATCCCGCGGGATAATTTCCGACCTCCACGCAGGCGAAGCCGCTGGCAGAAGCTAGTCGTACATATACACAGCTTATAAATAGTGCGCATTACTATATGTATCAAGGACTGAATTAATTTTTTCTAATGATTCTTCTTTATAGAGTATAATGAAAGTGAAATTCCAGACACAACTAAATAGCAAAATACCTAGTTATTAACACACTTTGACCTCTTTATTGGATCAAACGACGAAGAAGCGATTTCAGTATTAGGCCTTACTCACATAAAAAAGCTTTATATGGAAAACCATAACAAAAAACGGTCTACTAAATGCAAAATACCTCATTACCTACTCTTTCTGCTATAATCATTCACAAAACCAACAGATATCCATAACAATAACCACTTTCACTGCAAATCGCCAGTCACTGGTGATAAGTAGAAATATTGACGACTCATTCCCATTCAATGGTTGACCTTAAAAAGTAAAAATAGTTAGAGGATAGATGAATAGAAAGGTATTTTCGATTTCTATGATAATTTGTGTTTAAAGTACTGCTGTGGCTTGTTTTAAAGGTGTTATGTTTAGTTAAATAAGTTAAAGTATTAAGTATTTTAATGTTATTTAAGTCTCTCGGAAGACGAAGCGTAGGAAGGCCTCTCAGTAAGTTGACCGATGACCTTGTGAAGGCCGCAGGAATCCACTGGATACGAGAAACACGGCGCAGTTATTCACAATTCAAAACACAGGGCTATTGTATCGAAACTTACACATTTCGATAACCTGATTTGCCTTGCCCCTTGACAGCAGACAGCTGTCGGAGACGTCTCATTAGCACTGATTGATATTCGATTTGGTACGGAAGCGTATGGATTGAATGGTGGTGAATACGAACTACAGATCCGGTCGAAATAGGTAGCGATGCTTCGGGAAGGCCTATTTCCAACAGAGGACGTTTTTCGGCAGAAATTATGATGACTGATGAAGCTCTCTCAACAAAGCTCTCCTGGTTAGCTATGCTTAAAGAATAATATTATATATTATTATTACTACTTTATGATATATACTTTATACTATATTATTACTTTATTGTGTATTATTATTTTAGGCATGATATCATTTTGTAGAGCAATGGATGTTTTATGACTCGACTATAATTGAAGGAATAGACAGTCAATTGATATTACGAGAAAAACTAGGATTAAGATAAACACCATTCTAATAATAATAACATAACTATTTATCATTATTCAATCAAAAACCTCCCAAGAAGCTAAAATTAACACTATTATTATGCTATATTTTGGTTAATTTAAGATCACAACCTACAATTTTATCCCATTGGCAGCAATTTCTCCAAACATACCGCACAGTTACCAGCCAGGTAACTGTGCGGTATGATTTATCTAATTCGTATGCGCATGCGATGTAAATAATGACTAAATTAAGACTTCCGTCTAGTATAGCTAGATAAAGATGTTTTTTATTTGTGATTTTTATTTTAGCTGATGTTTTACATTTATTACGTAAAATAGATAGATGTTTTTCACAAAAGATGCTATTTTAGAATAGTATGGGCGATTAGACTTAACATCAGTCTTATTATATGTGATCTGCTATTCCTTTCACTGCAGTTGGTCATAGACAATGGCCGTTCAGAATACATGCAGCCTTTAAGAAGAGATCTATCCTCGCACGGAGATAATTCTAGATAGGCTTGCACTCTTGTTGAATACTGCTTTCTTAAAAACTCGGAAGTCGTTGGTTAAAAACGAAGACACTTTCGGAAGGCGGTTGTTTTGTTTTATTAATACATTCTCTTTACCCAATAAACTTTACCTTCGTAATATGAAGACCAACCTTACGAGGTTCTACTTATTTATAATTTGCTTGCTAATAATTGTATTTTATTGTTTTCAGGTAAGTCCATGCAATATCCATCAGGTGGTGAGTTTATTTTTAAAACACAACTGAAATTATCTTCCAGCGACTAATTATAATATGGTTATAACATTGAAACTGATTTTATCAACATGGTTAATCTTGACTGATCCTAACATTAGATAAACAGTAAACTGCCAGGGTCGCGAGATTTGTTCGAAAGAGTTACTGTGGCTCTGGCATATAGGCAGCTGAAGGATCACGGGTGGGTTTTAGTAAGTAAAAATCTGATACACCCTCCCACTCCGCCAGACTCTCCCAGAGCGACAGACGTCATTGAATGATTACCCACCAACAAAAAAAAAGATGATAAACAGTAAAATTTAAATAGAAAGGATATCCCTGTATCAGAACTTTCTTCAGCCAGTTAATTTAATTAGTATTAAAATATGTATTCAGATTACTATCTACAAAACATAGAAGTTAGACTTACATCATAAACTTATACATACGTTTATACCTGACAACTTTCACGTAAAATTAAATATGTATGTAAACATAATAAAAATAAATGACGGATTATCCAATCCTGATTAATTTGATCGATAGGAGAAAACAAATTCACACATAATATATTAGATACATAGTTATTTTTGTCTAGTGATTATCATAAATTAGATTGTTGACTGTCCATACATAATTCCAGTCTAAACATACTTCCTCGATAATGTCACAAAAACTAAATACGAGTTTAATAGGGTAACAGCTACTGCTCAATCTCCAATGTGTCAGATTTCTAATGGCTTACCAATATTTATTGTGTCTTCGTCAATCATAATTAGCCTATAATGTTCCCACTGACACACTAGGCCTCCTCTCGGTGAAACGTAGTAGGCCATAATCCACCACGCGGTCCCAGTGCGGTTCGGTAGATATCACATGTCTTCGAATGTTTTGTTCTAGGACTTGCCGGTTTCCTCACGATCTTTTTTTGCAAAGTTTTGAGAGCAGTGGTGATGAAATATGTTTCGGACCGTTCGATTAGTTACTCTATGCGCTTTCGGAACGCGCGCGAATGGAATGACATCTGACTTGTCAGTTTGACTTTGACAGTCTGTTGGTTTTGGCGCTTGAAAGGGTCCGTCGCGTTTTGGGACCCCCGCGACGCGTTTGTTGAAATTAATCCTTTTAAATCGATCCGTTTGTGACAATTAGTCGTGATCCAATTGCTTTGATTGTTAATAACCCCAATTTGACGTAATAATACGGGTTACATTTGTTAAAACTGAAGTTCTTGAAAGTGATGGTCGGTCCAATTGCGCGTGTGACCCCTTTGTAAAGTAATCCCTGAGAATCGGTCGTTTTGTGGACAATCTGTCATGACCCAATTGTATTGATTGTAACTAACCCCAATTTGAAGACATAACACGGGTTTAGTTTAGTTTCTTGACATTGAAGAACTTTGAAGGTTAAGTGGAAGTGACGCTATTGGGAACGAGTGATTTGAAGACTGCATGCTGTGATTGCCTCCAGCCTTATTGCAGCGGATTGTAATCTGGAAAATACCCATAACGTCACAACACGATACATATACACTCACTTACATACATAACTCCAGGTAACCCCAAGGAGCTAGTGTTCGTCTACCCACAGGTAAGTTCTTTTGTTGTATTGTAGGTGAGTTACTTGAATTGTACTTGTATTGTCTGCTCCGCGTACGGCGGACTAGTTTCGCTAGCCACTCTTGTCTCTAGAGCCCCACGGTTATCACACTTCCACTGCGCTATTGAAATCGTATTGTGAGGTCTAGGGCAGCGAACAAAATAATTTACAAAAGTAAAGCGCCTGTCTAGGATCAAACCTGCGACCCACAACTCGTAAGTTGCAGCCGTTACCTTTGCGCCACCACTGCTCTCAATACAACAATAGTCTTCGTCAATACTGACGTTTTAATAATAGTCAGCTACCCTCACTACAACAATGACTACCTACTACTTACTGCTATCTCATCTTATCTATTTATCTTTGTTCTCCTTCAACGTTTCTTCAAATGTTTTCTTTTCTCGACAAGATTGTCTCACAATTTTTTCCATCAACTTTTAGGCTCTTTGTACATTACTCGTGTTTATTGCAGTGAAAAAACTATGGCTTAATCGCCATGTGTAGACGTCATGGTCCTCAATGTTGTATGTATGCTATGGAAGCTTGTTTAGTGTCGGTCGTTTACTCCATACTAATGTGTTCCTCTGTTTTCATCCTGTTTTTTATACTATTCCAAATATTATTTAACGATATAATGTATAGTTATCTCCTACTACAATGTCCCTATATTTTATTTTGCGAAATTGGGAGGATACCTCGTAAGAGTTATACGAGTACTTACTAGATTATAATGCATTTCAGACCGTTTCAATTAGTAAGCAAGATAACGTATTTTGACCCTTTAAGGACCCGGGTTTAATCTGTGTATCTTAATACTCCCGGGGGGGTAAAGACAGAACATATTTATACCGTTATCCTACTTGTCTGGACAACCGACCGCCATATACTGCCTACAAAAGCAGTAGGAAATAGGACCCAGAAGTCCGTCATCATCAAGAATGTTTAAACTTTTTCTATTAACATTGTAAACAGACACTAGGCATAGATTTCGCTGCGCCTGAGTAGATATTTATCACGTCTCGCTCGAACAGCCTCGTAATGTATGACAAAACTGTTCACACGATACACGATGTGTCTTAAGTTTTACTAGTTATGTATGTACTTGTCAAATAAATATCAATTTATTTCAATAATAAAACCTAACGCTAATATAGAGGAAATACTAAATAGCGCAAAAATGTTCGAGATATCGTCAGAAGACCGTGTTATACTATGTGTTGGCGAACATGACCCTGACCCCCTTAAAATTATGACTGAATTATGTGTATTTTTGAAATGTATAAAATGTCCTACTCTAGTGTTAAAAGTACTTAAAACTGATCACTTAAATGAAAACAAGGTAAACGATACTCTAAGACTACTCAGTAAACAATCGCATAACTGCACATATGTGGATTACTCTGACAAATTTAACGCTTTCAATGATTCTGGGTTATGCGGTAAGATCAATTCAATTCTAGACCAGATTGACTACGATTCGAAATTTTTACATTTCTATAAAAACTCTGAACATACAAAACGATTATTACATCTCAAAAAATATCCCCCGGCTCCAATACATAATCTTCTTGCACAAAGACGCCATACGGAGTCGAAACTCATACTAAAAGACTCTAGTACTCAAACAAATGAGGTGGTCTCCGTCGAGGAGGTTGTAGCTAGTACCTCTAATGGTAACCACGTAAGTATGTCCCAAAAGGACGACCTCGGTGTCGCAGGTATGCAAACGTTTTTTCGAGACTAAGTACTTAAGAGTAGTCCACCAAAATATCGCCGGCTTACTTAGCAAAATTCATTTGATAGAAATACATTTATCGGAGCTTTCGGATCTTAAAATGAGCCCTGATATTATTTGTCTGTCGGAAATATTCATAGAACGAGGTAATGAAAGTCTTATAAAAATATCAGGCTATACTTTGGCAACCTGTTACTGTAGGACAAAGAAACAAAAGCGAGGTGGAGTCTCAATTCTAGTAAAAAAGGGAACTATATTTAAAGAAATATTATTCTTGAAACAGCATTGCATTGACAATGTCTTTGAGTGTTGTGGCATTGAAATCACGAACCAAAATCTATTTATCTTGTGCATATATAGGACTCCAATTTCTAACATTACCAAGTTTTTTGAAATATTTGAAACAGTGCTTCAATTTATATCACGTAAATTCAAGAAAAAAATAGTCATAGCAGGTGACTTGAACATTAACACACTACATTTAAATAATAAATCTAAGGCGTTTATCGAAATTGTTCAAAATTATAATCTAGTGCTCCATATTCAAGAACCAACACGACAAAATTCTTGCATAGATCACATAATCAGCAACATCAAATCTGCGAAAGGTGAACTCTTACACCTAGGTCTTTCTGATCATAATACTGCACAATTATTAAGTATACCCGTGAGATACAAAGACACATTTTTGACAGAATATTCAATGTTTAAGAGAGACTATAATAAACATCACATTATTAAATTTAAGGAATGTATGTCCGAACTGTCGTTTTCAGAGGTATTTAATGAATCCAATATTAACGTAGCTTACGAAAAGTTCTACCAGTTAATATATCTATTTTATAAATTATGTTTCCCTATCCGAAGAATAAAGATAACAAATAGGGATCGACCCCTAAAATGGATTTCTAAAGGTATTAGAGCAAGCTGCAAAACTAAAAGATCATTACGAAACCAATACTACTCTAACAAAACTGGTGAAAATAAAACTAAGTTTAAAAACTACTCTAAACTCCTACGGCGTTGCATACAAGGGTCCATCAAAAGAATGAATCATCTGTTTATTAGTCATGCGAAAAACAAATGCAGGGCAGCATGGCAACTGATAAAAAACGAGTCCATCGGTGCTAAGCACAAACAAATCATAGACAACGTAAGGAATAAAGGAACAATAGTAAATAGCCCGAACAAAATTGCTGAAACATTCAATGATTACTGGATAAATCTAACAAACGATACGCATAAAAATACGCGTAATACCCTAAAACAATCCGTTAGTGATAGTATATTCCTAAAACCATATGGATATGAAGAGATCCATAGAATTATATTATCCTTGAACAACACAAACTCAGTAGGTTATGATGAAATAGCAACAAAAATTATAAAGAGTTGTTCAGGTGAATTAACACCCGTAATAACATTCCTAGTTAACCTATCTTTTGAATCTGGATGTTTTCCTAGCCTACTTAAACAATCTGTTATAAAACCTCTCTACAAAAAAGGTAACAAGGAAGATCTAAATAACTACAGACCTATTACTCTCATTCCAATCATATCAAAAATCTTTGAAACTGCCATGCATAAACGCCTTACTCAATTCATCGGTAAACATGCTATACTAAAGAAAGAACAATACGGGTTTCAAAAGGGAAAGTCCACAACATTAGCCTGTTTTAATCTAATTGACACAATCGTCACTAATTTAGATAAGCGAATTCAGACAACAGGCATATTTTTTGACATGTCGAAGGCCTTCGACTTCGTCTCACATACATTACTAATAAACAAACTAGAAAAATATGGGATACGAGGCCCAGCACTACAATGGATAGAAAGTTATCTAAATGACAGAGTGCAATGTGTAGAAATTGAAAAAATCGATAGTAAACTAGAACTAAAGTCACACAGATCAAACTATAAACATAACAGGTCTGGTGTGCCCCAAGGGGGTGTGATTAGTTCCCTATTGTTTTTACTATATATAAATGACCTTCCTGAAGCTACTAATCACCCATGTTTTCTTTTCGCTGATGATATATCTTTAATAATGACTTCGAATAATAATGACATGAATAAATATACAACTGACATCAATAATACAATTGAATCAATAATAACATGGCTTGATGAAAATAATTTACATGTAAATCTAACAAAAACTAATTTTATCCAATTTACTACATATGGACGCGAAAGCAAAGCTTTGGACATCAATTATAGAGGCATTAAGTTGAAAGAAGTATTCGAAACGACATTTCTTGGTATCATGATTGATAAACACTGCAACTGGAAGGCACATGTAAACAAAGTATGCAGTAAAATAAATAAATTTGTGTTCGTTCTATACGAACTTTCAAAAACTTCAGAGTTAAAAACCGTGTTATCTGCATACTATGGGTATGTTGATTCTGTATTGAGATATGGTCTTATTACTTGGGGTAACTCAACGGACAGTCAGCGAATGTTCATCGCACAGAAAAAATGCATCCGCGCCATAGCGGGAATACGCCCATGGGAATCTTGCAAACCATTCTTCAAAAAGTTCAAGATACTAACGTTTCCAAGTCTATATATCTTTGAATGCGCTAAATTTGTTAAAATGCACCCGGAGCTATTTAAAAAAGCTCATGAAGTATTCGCGAAAAGTACTAGACACAGAAATAGAATAGTTCTGCCCCTCATTCCGAGGACAGCATTGTATAGCAAGAATAGCTATGCAATGTGTGGTCGCATATTTAATGCTATACCTGACAGCATTAAAATATTACCAGTTAATAAATTTACAAGGTGTCTTAAAGTATGGTTAAGGGAAAATAATTTCTATTCAGTAAGCGATTTATTTAATAAGAGATTGAAAATGAATAATAATCACAATATTTGACATTTCTCTGACATTTTTTTTTTCCTTTTAATGTGTTTAATAAGTATAATAATAGTGTGATTTTAATTGAATTTTGACCATGAATATAATTTACTATGACTTTGTATAAACCCAAATGTTTGCATGTCACATTATTATGACTAAGTGTTTTGGATCTGTATAATTATTTATGTTAAGACCGAAATTGTACCAACACTTATCGCAAATAAATTGATTTGATTTGATTTGATTTGATTTGATTTGTATGATTCTATAGGAAGTGTATAACCAACTGATAGAAATATTCTGATAGATTTTTATAATAATGTTTACCAACAAACACCACACACTTTTCAGTGCTGCCAAAACTTTAAAGTCAGTTCCAATTTAGTGCTGCCTTCGTGAACAAACATTGTAGGTACCTATGGCACGCTAGTTTGTTAACTTATGTTGAGGCTCATGGACACTCATCCTGTTTGGATAGATTTAGTTCATGGTTCTGTACCCCTGCGATGTTTTTTTTATTGAACCATAATCTACCACGCGGATCAAGCGCGGGTTAGTACATGTCGTCTAACGATCTTCTTTCACCGTTCTGAGAGCAGTGGTGATGAAATAATTTACACAATGTAAAGCTCCTGTCTTGGTTTGAACCTACAAATCGTAAGCCGCGGCCGTTACCACCTGGGATACAAGTGCTCCCACTGTATACTTTACCAAAGATGAATCCGATGGCATCAAGATTTATCAGTCCCGATTGTCCCGAATACTGATAGCCTTGACAATACATGGCTAACAGAAAAAAACTAGCTTCAAGAAGATAAAGAAGTGTTTGCATCGAATAATCGGATGTCATGCAAATGAACACTCACACAATTTCTTCCTGCATTCTTAAAATCATAAATATAACTTCATTTAAATAATCATGTATGCATATCCATCGAATTAGCATTTACAGATAACAATTAATAAATCGATACAATGTTTCATAATCTTGCATAACCATTATCGTTACTACTGTGACAGCTTTAAAGATAATATTATGGATAGATCGATAGAAATATATGGATATAATGGATAGATGTAGATCCGTTTGGTTATGACAGTAATTATGTAATGTTCAATATGTTAATGAAACTGGTTGAGAATAGATCATGATGGATTGTTGATTTGAAGTCGTGTTGAAAACCGATATTAACATTTTGGGGATAGGGTTGGCAACGCTTAAAAAAAATCAAGTTTTTAGCCTATCGAACTGTCTAGTCTAGCTTGAAATTACCTATAATCGAAATTTGAATGTCTAGCAACGACTTTTAATACTTTGAAACCCATGTACTAGACAGATTTTGTTGTCAACATAATACTTGAAGCAATGACATTCTTTTTCTTTCCGAACAACGTGCAGAGCTTGCTTTCTATCCACAGTATCCTTTTTCCTTTATATATGTTTTTTTTTGCTATATTAAATCTGTGTATAAATTATAATACCATCTTCAATCTCAATAACTCCATTATAGAATCCAGACATACATAAGTATGGGTTATTATTATCTTGTAATAAATCCGGTTCACTAAAAAAACTAATTTGAACGTCTACAGCGCTAGACACCTCTTCAAAATCAAAACGATATGGGCATTAACTTTTTGTAGAATTCGAAGGTCAGGTTCTTAGAAGTAGTTCTATCATTATAATGATTAATTTGCAACATAAAAAACTTTAAAGGGAATTCTAAACTATATTAAGCTGCGTTATATTAAAAAAAAAAAAAACATTATCTTGCCTGTTCCTACACAGGGAAATGCTACGGATATGAATAAGAAGAAAATTAATATGTGGATCTTTTACACGCCATAAGCCGAGGTCCGAAACCCACAGGTTGTATATAAGTTTATCAGTTTTTGTCCTGTCCACATGTTTTATTTTAGAAAACCCTCTTAGGATTACTTGTGAGATATCATACATAAAACAGGAAGAGTTCTGTACCACTATACAATATTTATAACTCCATATTATTTATATTTACTATTTGATGTTATACTAGCAAAAACAATATGCACTCTGTACAAATTTTAACTGTCTACCTTTTACGGTTCATGTGAAATAGCCCGCTGACAGACAGACGAACAGACAGCGGAGGTTTAGTAATATGATTCCGTTGACACCGTTTGAGTAGGGAACTCTAAGAAAAAGAACTATTACGGCAATTGGAGCTCTTGGTCCAATTGCCGTAATAGTTCTTTTTCTTCGTTTTATTCTTCAACAAACAGAGAGCTTACAGTTGCTTTTAATATATTTAAGGAAAAACTATCACCCACTTGCTAAAAACGTGATTTTGCCAACCCTAGGTTGACAGGCAATAAAAATCGAAATTTATTACCGCTGGACGAACATCTATGTTATTTAATTAACAATCTCTATTTTAACTAATATTAGACATGATTTTATTTATCGTTAAAATCGATCATTTAATATGGAGCCTCGTAAAGATTGTGTAATTTGTTTATGATAGAGTTTTATTATTATACTATTAGAAAAGTAAAGTTATTTTGATTGTGACTTTCGTCTAGTCGGTAGGTATCTGATTCTAGCTACGACCCAGGTTCGATTCCCGTTGGACTGCAGTGACCCACACATTGCTTTGAAAACCTATTGAAATAAATCTGTGGCCCTAGTGTGAGTTTTTCTGAAACATCTCGATCACGCATCGAGCGCGTTTGGCGCTCCGATTGGCCCTGATTTGGTGAAGGACCAATCGGAGCGCCAAACCGGTCGATGGGTTAGATCGAGATGGTTTAAAGAAACTCAAACAAAGGCCACTGTTGATAAGCCCCATATTTAATTATGTTACGAGATTTGATGTGGTTTCTTCGGTAATGTAATCACAAATTAGGTAGATCATTTAGATAAGTGAGGTTATTTTGAACTTTCACATTTTTTTATCCGATATCGAGTTCTGTAGGGTACTGGACGTAAAGAATAGCATGTTCCTTGTGGTATTTTGTGTGCCTTTGAGTTTGTGCTAAATAAATGTATTTTCTTTCTTTCTTTCTTTGTTTACCGAACGTAAAGAATAGCTTTATCCCATTTCTTCCCGTGGGTGTTATAAGAGGGGGCTAAGGGACTTACTAGAGAATGAGCAGCAGCGTTCTTTATGCATTCCAAACATTCTGCGATCGCCAACCAGCCTGGCAAGCGGGCTAGCAAACCCCTCAAGCTTTGGGAGGTCTATGTCCAGCAGTGGAGGTCTTTCACTGACAAATGATGATCGAGGAACAATCTCTATGCAACAGCATTCAATTGACGAGACAAACAGTCAAAATGTAATTTATCATGGATTTGTATATAACCTACGACAAACACAATCATAGTGTACCTTTGAACGTGATGCGTCTATTGATTAATTCCATACATGATTATATTCCATACAAATTATGATAATCTATACAAAAGCTTTTCGTCATAGATCAAGAACGTGGCATTATTTATTTATTGATAGACATAACAATATAGTCACGTTAGAATATGTTATGTTTTAACATACCTATTGTGATATTCTCGTGTGAACGTTACCTACGTACCTATGTTTAATAATAAACATTACTTGGGAGAGTTCCACTACAGGGCTTAAAGAGACTCGTGGCTAAGAAATAATAGCTTCATGGATTCTTTGGACGATCAGTGAATGAGATCATCTTTACCTACATACCAAGACCCTTCTGTGCCTCGGAAAGCACGTTTAGCCGTTGGGCCCGGCTGTCATTCACGGATCTTTGACGGTCGGTACAGGTCGTCAAAAGTCCGAATGTCTGATAATCAGTCTTACCAAGGGGTATCGTATTACCCAGTAACTGGGTTGTGGTGGTTAGATAGGCTACCTATCCGTGTAAAATCCTGGTATTCAACTGCATCCGCTTAGACTGAAAGAAGACCCCAATATAGTTTAAAAAAAGCGTAGTCAATGATAATTCTCCTGCCCATATTTCTATATATTTGAGATCACCGTAGCGATCTTTCTTCTTCTATACTTCTCTACGAGGTTTGCTATTTAATATATTTTAAGCCTAATAATGAGAAAAATTCATTTATTACTGAAAATGGCTTTATTGTTTTTCGAAGTACTCTCCATGATGATGAAAACACTTTTGGATGCGCTCGAACCAGATTTTCGTTCCACTTTTTCCACTCCAAATGAGGTACCTCCAAAACATACGTACGTATGGCCAAAGCTCAAAATATAAATAGCAACCTAGATATAAGACGTCATCACGGTAGTCACCCCCTTTCTACCCATATCATCTTTCACAAAGTCCAATCCAGTCCATCGTTTCTTCATTGTTCCCCTATCCTTCATATCTATTAATAGACCACATTACTCAAATGACGTAATACCTAAAGCTTTTTTTTATTTTTTAAGTCTCATGATCTTATTAAATACAAACTGGAGCAAAAACCTGAAGCATTATTACAAGTACACAGGTATATCAATCAATGGCTTTTTGCGCTACTGCAATATTGGCACAAAAAGTGTTCTTGAACCAACTTGATGTCAAATTGAGCCATTGAGGATGTACAGTTAATGTTGGTACCTACTGTAGAGGTTGTTTGCATGAAAAAGCTAAGGATTTTAAAAGCTGGTTATAATTACTATAATATATTTGAACAGTCAAACTACAATTGAACTAGCTTTTACCAGCGACTTCAACCGCGTGGAGGTCGGAAATCAGGCAGAGACTTAATACCAGGATAAGAAGTACCCAATGTGTCAATCCAGGTTATAAACTATCTGTGTGTCAATTTTCATCCAAATCCGTATAGTTTTTGCGTGATAGAGTAAAAAATATGCATACGTCTTTACAAACGTTTAGATTTATAATATTAGTAGGACAGAGAAAAAAACTATAGATATAAGCGTGTCGGCTAAAAAGCCAAAGATGGAATTGTCAAAAATCGAAGTTGCAATTTCTGATCAATCAATTTGCTCTAATCTGTAAGAAGCGTGAAAGGCAGCTTCTGTGATAGGTCCTAAAATAGCCAATCGACAATTAGTTCAAATAGAACAAGCGTTGAAATAGTCTAAGTTTGTCTGAAATGCAGCTTGCATTACTAAAACTATTGAATTCGACTAGAACTACTTTCTAAAACAGTTACACCTACTGTACTGCTTACCCTCAACAAACATGACATTGCATTTTCAGCAACACACACATTTTCACTCATTCCGCATTCTTGAACACACGCGATCGCGAAAACCGCTAATTGGATTATGGAACTCGATTAGAAATCGATTAACAACTGACTTACAGTTTAATATGTAATACATTACCACACATCTTCGCACGACAGTTCGATAAGTCACGAAGCTTCTTTGTGACTACGCAATGGATTAGAAATACAGAACTGTGTGGTGAGAATTTAAGTCTCGTGGTAGAGGGAAAGCAAAACAGTGTGACATTCGATACCGACTTTCGTTCTACATTTGAAATTGAAGATTTGTAGCGATAAATCTTTTATATGAAACAATACGAATTATTTCTCGTGTGAATATTGTTGGATTATGTTCTGAATACATAACATATTAATTAATATTACGCCTGTATTCTTTATAGCGGTAGGCAGAGGTGTATGTTATGAATACAGCCACATTTCACACATAAATAAGAAGATCATGTAATATGATGGCCATCTACCGGGCAGAAACCCAGACATCGGAATGCTACTAAAAACTCCTTTTAAAAAACCACTGATTTTCTGGTAAGTCATGAACTGTGCAAAAGGAAAGTTTAAACAAGTACTAGCTTTCATACTAAAATCATCTTACTTGACTGTTTGTCTCGCTAGCACCTTGTGAAGGAAGATTCACGACACAAAACCTGCATGAGATCAGGATTAGTCACCACGGGGTACCCACCCTAAAAGGATACCCATAATTATACATACTATACCTACTAGCTAACAGCAGTCGATTAAGGTGGTATTCTGGTCTAGAGGCCAAAATTTTAGGCATTTTTCAAACTAACATAAAAAAAAAACGAAAAATATTTTAGTATTCGTTTTTTTATATGATGTTTATTGAATTTCATGAATATAAAAATAAAAAAAAATAAAAAATGAGAAATTTGACAAATTACATGCCGGTGAAGTGGGGACTACAAAAAAAACGGTGCACCCTGGTTGACATGATTCCAGCCCTTGTAGTGATCTGAAACAAAAAAAAATTCCCAATCTGTAAAGATGTCGCTATCGCGTTGACCTTAGCCAAAAAAATTAAATAAAAATTCACAAAATGGCGTTGACATGAAAAATCAATTTAATATTTACCCCCTTTTTTGACCTTTTAGATTTTTTTAAAAATACTCCAAATTGATTTTTTTTTAATCCAAGACAGACGCGATAGAGAGATTTACTAAGAAGATTCCCAACAAATTGCAAAGGAATTGGTTGGGTAGAACTTGAGATATCATGTCAACCACTTCAAAAATAGTAGTTTCGAGAAAAACGCGCTTAAAGTTTGAGAAACAATTCCAGTAGAATAACTCGATCCTAGATCCATACATTGGGCCTTCTTCTACTTCATACTCGATGTTTTGCGAAGTTCTTTCTGCTAATCGAGCTGTTCTGCCTTCTTTTGAAGTGTTTATTGTGTGATTCGCTCCTATCGGCCGGCTTAGATGCTGCGTCACAAAATCCACTGTATCTCCGAAAATAATTCAAATTTTGAAAAATCCATTTAAGGGCATATTTTTAAGGGTCTAAACTTTGAAAATATGCAATTTTTTTTTTTTTTTTGAAATTTCTAGACCAGAATACCGCCTTAATTTATATTTTTTACGATTTAATCATCGTATGGTTGTCGCAGACGGTGCACTACGACAGCGCCACTCGACTCTAGTAAATCAATTTGAAAGTTTTCATATAAATGGTCTAGTATGTTCCCGTCGCGCCTCTCTTTGGAATGGAGGCCTTTACATCTATCGTTATGGTGACCATGATCTGTCTAGCTTTTTCCAGATTATATTTGGGTCAGCTTTCAGTCTAACCGGATGCAGTTGAATATCAGTATTACAGACTGCAGTCAGTCTTGGTAAGAGTTAGATTATCAGAGTTTTGGGCTTCAGAAGACTTTCCCTGTCGCTCCCACTGGAAAAGTTGTCTTTGAAGAATTTGACGTGAAAAAAGAAATTGTCTGCAATCTGCTCCCTGGTGCAATTGAGTTTGAACCAGCACCCTACCATACTATATCACGATTATTTAGATCTAATAGAATATTCTTCAAGATTATTTAGATCACGATCTAAATAATCTTGAAGAATATTGCTAATCCATTGCTTTATATGCTAGAAAAAAATATCAGCTCGACAACGAAATAACGCAACGTATGGAACTGTCAAAATAGGAGCCATTCCTACTGTGAGTTTTTTACGCAATTACCCCGCAAAATCACTTACTGAACTATTAACAAACACATTTTTAAAATGAATAGGTACTCAAAAAAACCAATAAAAAAGTAAGACCAGGATTTTCTCCACGCTCATTATAAATTTAATTAAAATGACAATATCACCGACTGACTCACGATACCTCGAGATCTAAGAAGCCGCCTGCACCCACGCACCAGTCACGTACGGTCATATAACTATGTACTGTCAAAGTGTCAACCACACGTCTAGCAATGTCATAAGATTATGTAACTGCTTAACATCGCCTTTATGTCGTAGCAGTAGGGGTGGTTTTCGTGATTTATACTATTGTTAGGTTGACCGTATACAAGTTATAGTTCTCACAAAATATACATGGATCATCCGTTTTACCATGAATTCAATACATGGGTTTTAAATCCTACATTGAAATTTTTATTCGGTTATTTAAAACAAAATGTTCTGTTTCACACATTTTAACCACGTATTTATTGCATTATCTATCATGCGCTGAATTCATGGTTTCAGTATGCGCTCGATATCCCCGTGACCCTGTCACTTGTGTATTTATCTCCAATGTGGTAGACCATCTTCAATAACTATACATATAAAGTAGTTTATTTCCTTGGTAGTCACTTTTCGGGTAACGATATCGAAAACGAATGACACAAAAATCTTTTCTTTTTTTTTTCATTATTCCAAATTTGTTCAAAGCTTTGACACTGATACATACATTATGGCAACCAAACGACTGTTATATTATGGTTTTTGGAAATTTGTGAAAATATGTAAGTTCCACGAAAAATCCCAAGAACAGCTGACCTTCGCCCTTTTTTTTTGAATAGGAAATCATCAAATGACTTCTCCCGCTCAGGGAGGAGCGGGAGGGCATGTCAGACTTTTACTGACTAAAACCCACCCGTGTTCCTTCAGTTGCCCATGTGCCAGGGTCACGGTATCTCTTTCGAACAATCTCATGACCCTGGCCGGCATCAGTCGTAGCAGACCCCTTCAGTGCTGCTGACATCTCTTTGAGGCGCGCGTGGAACACTACGCGCCGTCGACCCGAGCCTGGTCCTTACCGGGCGGCGAGCTACCCATTGCTCGCCGCCCGCAAGCTCGCGCCTACGGTGGCCGGGGGTCTGCTATCGACTCCCGACGCCCGGGGCATCTCCTCCTGCGGCGGCTAGGAACGTGAGAGCGCAGAGACTGCCACTCCCTCACGCGCCCCGCCTCCTTCTTCGCGAGCATTACTGCTTCGCAGAAGGAGGTGACGGCTTCCCATGCCCTCTCGCTCCGTACCATGGCTCGCACCAGGGCCGGACGCGAGAGGTCGCCGACGCCGATCGCCTCCGCGAGGACACGGCGGTGTTCCGCCCAGGCAGGGCACACCTCCACCGTATGCTCCACCGTGACCTTCGCCCTCGAATGCTAATTTAATTTCACCTTATAATTATATGGATCGCCCCTTTTATTCTTAGCACACATACTTACATACATAAACATACGCTTAATTCTCATGGGTGTGAGGCAAAAGCCACAGAACCTCACCTGCTCCTATCTTTACATACGTTTTTTTAGTCTTTGTTTTCGTCTTTAATGCCTACACTTGGAACGTGAATAAACATCATCCCTTTTAAAATACTGTTTATACCTTTTAATGAACCGTTTTTCTCCTCATCATGACTCGATGGTCACTATAGTGATGTAAAGGTGCCGATCGCGCGTCTGCACGCATCGTTATGTCACCCCGGGACGTGCGCAAGCGCAGGCGGCGCGTTTGATGTGCGATATCCTGCAATACTGTCACATTACTTCTAGAAAATATTTACGAATACCACCTAGGGTATGCTGAGTTCCTAGTACTCGCAATTAGTTGTAGGTTTTAATTTTAATTATAGTTTTAATATGACTTGGAATGTTGATTATCCTATATGCTTATGGTTTACATTTTTTCTTGAGTTTATACACTAGCAAAATAAAACAATCTTCCTAGCCTTCGATCAAAAATTTCCTAGCCTTTACCTATTTATTTTAGAGTCAGCTACCAGTCTAACCGCATGCTTTAGAATACCAGTATTTTACAGAGAGCAACTACTAATCTAACCTCCCACAGTCCAGTTAATAAGTAACGTTGGTAAGTCCTTTTAACTTTTTTTCAGTCAGACTTTCGGGCATCTGATTACCCGTAATGACTATCAAAGATCTATAATGACAGCCGGGACCAATTTCCAGGCACGGAATGCAAAGAAAACCATCGATTATTGCAAAATTGCAATGAATTGAAAAATATAACAGCAGTGTCTCAATCATCGATACAGTTCAATAATAATTTTATTTATCAATCAATACAAACTTTTTAAAACATTTTGTACTTACCACAATGTTCCTAAAAACTAAACAAAACAATATAAAAAGTTCAGATTGCTCCGTTCGACACACCATTATATTGAACCCACAAGAAGCCAAGAGCGAGTCAACAGAAGCATTCTACTTGAGACAAACATAACTTTGCCATCCATCTCTCTCTAACTCCTTCAGAAACATTCCCACTACTCATTTTTCAAACCGCACGATCTAACATTGTCAACCAATTTCAAAAATGCGGTCAACATCGACCTTATCAAACAAAAAATACAGGTCAATTTCAATTGGCAAGGTGATAGTTCAAGTTTGTACTCGTAACGGTCATCTACCTCCACAATATTATGGCCGCCTGGTAACGGGTGCTGTTATTTGCTTTAGAAAAAAAAAATGTCACGATGTGAGTACTGTTACGATCATTGATTTTTTTTAAACTAAATTGGTTTACCCTTGGTATAGTGAGACCGTAAATGGATATTAATTTGATTGAAAAAAGGAAAAAATAGAAGTACCAATTAGTATTTTTGCTGCATGAGTTCTAAGAAGACTCTATTAATAGGAACCATTACCAGTTGATGATGTAGAGTAACTTTTTGGATTAATATGTCACAATTTGTAGCTACACCAATGCTGGTAACTTTCCTGACGTCCATTATTTAATTTCGTAATAGGGTATCTAAAAAGGCTATTTATTATACACAAATAAAAAACTAGGTATTACGGTGCCAAATCTCAAAGAACATCTCCCGAGTCATCATCTGCCCAGCCTTTTTTTTTTTGGGTGGGAAATCATCAAATGACTTCTCCCGCTCTGGGCATAGCGGGAGGCATGCAGACTTTTACTGACTAAAACCCACCCGTGTTCCTTCAGTTGCCCATGTGCCAGGGTCACGGTATCTCTTTCGAACAATCATGCGACCCCGGCAGGCATCGGTCCTAGCAGACCCCTTCAGCGCAGCTGACATCTCTTTGAGGCGCGCGTGGAACACTACGCGCCGTCGACCCGAGCTTGGTCCTTACCGGGCGGCGAGCTACCCATTGCTCGCCACCCGCAAGCTCGCGCCTACGGTGGCCGGGAGTCCGCTATGGACTCCCGACGCCCGGGGCGTCTCCTCCTGCGGCGGATAGGGACGTGAGGGCGCAGAGACTGCCACTCCCTCACGCGCTCCGCCTCCTCCTTCGCGAGCATTACTGCTTCGCAGAAGGAGGTGACGGGTTCCCACTCCCTCTCACTCCGTATCATGGCTCGCACCAGGGCCGGACGCGAGAGGTCGCCGCCGCCGATCGCCTCCACGAGGACACGGTGGTGCTCCGCCCAGGCAGGGCAAACTTTCACCGTATGCTCCACCGTGTCCTCTAGACGATCCTCACAATGGAAACACCCGGATGTATCCTCCCGCTTTATCCTGAACAGGAACCCACCGAAGCACCCATGCCCGGTGAGAACCTGCGTCAGGCGGAAGGTGAGGACACCGTGTCGCCTCTCTATCCACTCCTCAAAGAGGGGACTTACCGCCGCAATTGTGGCGTGCCCAGCACTGGGTTGCGACAATCGTACCCGCCATGTCGCCATGAGATCACACCGGAGCTCTGTCCGCCGTGATTTGTCGCGGCAGCGGAGTTTCGCCCCAGCGTTTCGCCTCCTCCCGTCACTCCCACATGTGGGCGAGGACCTTTGCCTCCAGATCCCATGGCGGCACTCCGGCAAGGAGGCTCGCCGCCTCGCAGGAGACCGTGCGGTATCCCCGGATTAACCGGATGGCCATGACCCTCTGGGCCGCACTCAACCGGCGCGCTGGGCGCAGCCTCAATGAGGGCGCCCACACCGGTGCCTCGTAGAGGGCCATGGACCGCACGACGCCCGTGTGGAGCCTCCGGCAGGAGGCGTTTGGACCCCCCAGATTGGGCAGGAACCGCTTTAAGGCAGCCCCGGCTCGCTCCAGTCTGGGAGCCAAACGTCGGAAGTGCTCGACGAAGTTCCACCGGCTGTCGAGGACTAGTCCCAGGTACTTCATCGTCGACTCGACGACGATGTGAACCCCTCCCACCGTGAGTTGGGAACCCGCAGGTGGCGCGTTCCAAGGACCATGAAAACCCATGGCCTCGGACTTGTGCAATGCCTCCTCGAGTCCCAATTGCCGGATCCTATTGACGATTGTCGCAACCCCGCGTGTCATAAGTTCGGCGCCTAGCATTCGTCCAACTATGTTGGGGTCGGCTACCAGTGTTACCGGATGCAGCTAAATACCAGTATGCGACTGCCTATATTTATGATCTCTACGACACGGTAACTGGGTTAGACTGCTTGTCACACTGTCGGGCTTCAGTTGACCCATAAGGACTGCCCAAGATCCACGAATGACGGCCGGGACCATCGGTTTAACGTGCTTTCCGAGGCACGAAGGGGTCTTGGATGTAAAGATCGTTATCTACCCATGGACCAGCTGTAAGCCGTGATTGGTTCACCAATAATAATGGCAAAGCACGAGGTTTTGTGTATAAATAACATTAAATAAACTTGCAGAAACTAGAGGTTACTGAATAAACATATTGAATGTTACAGCCGGTTCCTTTTGTCTATGACTAGAGGCCTTTTCTCAGCCATAGACAATAAGAAACATTTACGATCTAAAAACTTTGCCGACTACACTTTGCCATTCAATTAATTTCCTTCAGCCTCAAAATTAACCCAATTTCTTCAACTACCAAATTACTAAGTACGTTACTTCTAAATCTGAGTACGGTACTTGCAAATCATATCTTAGGCTTCGCCCATATTCTCTGATTACTGCAATCGGCTCGTCATTACCTCCACGGAATGTCATTTGGAAAGCATATCTGGGGCGCATTGATTTGGTATATACTTGGAATCTTATGTCCAAAGATATAATTGGGTTAGTTAAAAGGTAGTTTTATTGAAGTAGATGCTATTAAATGTTCATTGTAAAAGGAAATTGCATGTGGGATTTCTAAAGTTCAATATTATGAGAATCATCGCATCAATTTCGAGTCTTGGATTTTTTTTCAGATTACTCCCAATATTAACCAGATTGTCGTCACTTTTGGTCCTTGATTGCCAAGTTATTTATATTCACTAAAAAACAAAAAAATATTAAATCCTTTCCAAAAACAGAAGAGGAGATGGGAGGACGAAGCCAAACTTACAGCGGGTCCTAACTGGAGGAGAGTGGCTCGTGACAGAATTCAATGGAAATTGCTAGAGGAGGCATTTGCCAAGAGGCATGCTGAATTAAGAGATATACTTTAACTTATCGTTATATATATAATTTTACTGTACGTGTGTATGTCGCTGAACTCCTCCTAAACGGCTGGACCGATTTGAATGATTTTTTTTTGTATGCGTTTGGGTGGCACCCTGGATGATTTAGATTCACTATTGGACCCGGTAGATGGCGCTGCTATCGAGTTCTAGGAAACAGGACAACGTCAGTACGGTCAGCTAGTATAACTATAAAAACTAAAAAGAATTCAGAATAAAGAGGCATATTAATTAATTAATTAAAACATACTATAACCTACTAGCAGTTACCGACGAGGGAGTTTGCGTGCATTTTGTTGCGAAACATTATTTTCAAAGAAATATCTAGCGTGAAGAGTATCTTTGTACTCCTCCAGATCCTAGGCTACCTTTTTGTCAAATATCTTAGCGATCCGTTCAGTGCTTTAGATGTGAAAACGTAATAAACAATCAGAATTACACGGCTTCGCCCGCGTAGGTCTTGGAAATTATCCCACAAGAACTTACTATCGGGATAAAGAGTATCCTATGTGTTAATCCAGGTTATCTGTACTTAATATTATAAACGCGAAAGTAACTCTGTCTCTCTATTACGCTTTCAGGACTAAACCACTGAATAAATTTTGATGAAATTTGCTACAGGATTAGTTCGAACCCCAGGAAAGGACACAGGCTACTTTTTATTCCGCGATTTCCTCTGCGTCCGCGATAACCGACTTTTACGTGGACAAAGTCGCGGGCAAAAGCTAGTAAACTAAGTAAAAAACAGTAAACTATATGTTTGATAAATTTCATACAAATCCATTCAGTCGTTTTTGCGACATTAAGTATGAAACATGCAAACATACAAACTTCCAATTTTTTATATTAGTAGGATAGTAGTACCTAAACTCGTATCTACATATATAAAATTCAAAGTCCTGAGTGACTGACTGACTGATATATCAACGCACAGCTTAAGCCGCTGGTCTTAAGAGACATGACGTTTTGAAATTCCATTCCTAAGAGGGTTAAATGGGAGTTTGAATTTTCTGTGAAACTTTTATTCTCTGGGTTGGATAAGACAAAGCGAACAGTGCGGTAAGACATTGTTTACCTGGATTACCACATAGGGTACTTTTAATCCCGGTAGTACGGATATTTTTCGACATCCACGTAGGCTTAGCCTCGCGTAGAAGCTAGTATACCTATATAATTTTATTTTTCTGTTCTGGCACCACAAACTGACAAAAATCAAGCCCACACCATGCCAAGCCACGGTCACAAGATTACTCAGTCAACAAGCTTCTACCCGAGATTGACTACCGAGAGTAAGCCGGACGTACTTAAGTATCGTACCTCGTGTTAGCTCTTTAAATGCACCACAGACTCTCCCATATTTTCCAGAGATTTATGAAGGAAGTGGCCATTCAGCTTAACAACTAACAACAGACTATTAAGGCTTATTCAGACCGGCGCGACGCGACAGTGCGACGCGATTCTTGTAGAACAATTTCCATGAAGTTCACATAAAAATTGTTCTACGAGTGTCGCGTCGCGCTGCCGCGTCGCGCCGGTTTGTAGGAGGCTTTATGCGTTAGGCTAACACAAATATTTTATTCATACAAGTTTCCTGTACTCATTTAGAAGGAATATTTAATAAATTAATACAATATCATGCGTTTTGTAGCAGAAATGTTGTAAAATGTTTGTTTTTAGGTAAGGAGAAAGCGCCAAAGTAGCGAAAACAATTCAAATTTGTAATTTACAGGTTGTTTATTAAATATGATTAGCGAACGTTAAATTTGGATATCATAATCATCATTTCAGCCAAAACACGTCCACAGCTGGACATTGGGCTCCCCCAAAGGGAGTGTTTGCCAAAATCACCACGCTTGGCAGGCGGGTTGGTGATCACAGTAAGATAGTAAAATGCATAGAGAACACTGCTGCCCATACTCTAGTAAGTCCGTTAGTCGCCTTCTACAACACCCGCGGAAAGAAATGAAATGGTGCTATTCTTTACGTCCGGCAACAGAATCACCGATTTTAACATTCTAACTTTATTGGATCCCTTTGGATGATTGTCGCGAAAAAGTCATTCAATGGCATTAAGTATACTTATAGCTGCAAATTACAGATAACGTAAAAAAAATTGGATTTCGCGGAGGCCCCTTAGAGAACGTCCGTTCTAGCCTATAGCCAATTTTTGTATTTCCAACTTTATTTCAATTTTAACAAAGTTCTTAACACAAAAATGACAGCTTAGCACCGGACTAAGCTGTCAGTTTTGTGAAAAGAACTGTTTTAAATTCAATTTGTGTTAGGTTCTAATTTCAAAAAAAGGTTCGATGGTTTAAACTATACCTAAAGAAATACCTTGTCTATCTATACTTATAATAAAGCTGTAGAGAGGTAAATTCTGTACATTGAATATACATTCAAAATGAATATTGGAGGATGAATGGTGATCGATACTGATGCCAAAAATGTAATCAGTAAATTTTTTGTCTGTCTGTCTGTCTGTCTGTATATGCACGCATGGGTCAAAAACGACTGAAGGGATTTTAACTAAACTTGGTACGATTGTAGTCCATACTCCTGGGCAGGTTATAGGCTATATAACATAACGCTAAAACACATAGGAGCAGAGCAGTGACGATACCCGCGGAATATTTTCCGACCTCCTCGCGGGCGAAGCCGCTGGCAAAAGCTAGTTCTGTAATAAGACCGACTGAGTCCCAATAGCACGGCTTGGTTTCAACTTCTATTGGATTCATTCTCATACAGTCGGTAGCAAAAGTGATTGTACCTTTATTAAATTTTGCGTATTCTTGATTGATATGTGGTATAACAAAAATAAAATATTTTTTTGAGAAGTCCTAAGGCTCTTGATTTAGAAGATCTACTCTATAAGTCCGTCAACGAAAATACGGGCCTATCCAAAAATAGTTCGAAATTTCGGAGTGAGCCGTTTACCCGATTAACTAACTTTTTTGACGGATATAAACACATCGAGTGTGAAGATAACTGTCAAATCATGGTGTCATTCATTCTTACGTCGGGCCCCAAACTAATCTTATGTCTTAGTTAAGCTGTGGCGGTAATAGTTGAACGTAACTTCAGCCGATACTGCGGATTTCGTGCTTAGTGAGTAGATCCAATGCTGTAGATATGATGGAACCAAATGATCTCCCAATTTATACCGGCACCTACATTTCAGAGAGACCCAAATACAATAAATAGTAGGCGAAAACTGGCTGGATTGATAATGATTTAGGTGAATGTCATAGAAACACATTTTGACCTCTTTTTAGCTCAATTTTCCAAAACAAAACTACATATATTGCCTCTACATATATTCATAAGTTACCTGCTTCGAATCGTCGATGTTCCAAAAGTTACTGTTACATTTGACATCACCCAAGGAAAGGACTTTAGACAAGTGTCATTTATACATACCATCCTACTATACATTTGCTTAGTACTGCAACTCGTTTGTTCCACACATTTTATTACACGACCAACACCGTTTAGTATAAATTAACAGCAATTGACGAGTTTAAGTGGCATTCCGATGTGGGAATTGAAAAAAGGTACATAATTAGTTACTTAATGAAACTGTTTCTCCTATTCGTAGTTAGAAGATTTCCTTAGTGAGGTGTACCGGTGACATAAAGATATAACGGGAAGTGACATACGGGGAGTAAACCTTTCTTTCCTATATTTGGAGACGTCATGCTAAGAAGATTCTAGGTAGAGAGTAATTAAAAGGCAAATTACTGTAATAAAAAAGGTTCAAAATCAAGTTGCAATCTTATTTCAGTGACAATCAATGTCAAAAATGTAGGTACAGAAGAGGCATTTTTGACAGATTTAAACTGAGATTACAATGCGATCGTTCAATTCATTTATACCGGGTGACTTTTTTTAACGTCTTGAAAAAAATGGGTGTAATAGGTGAACGGAGTAGAAGCCTTTGGCATAGAAATTTTTATTATTTTTATTTTTGAATAACATGTAATGGAATTGATCTAGCAATAAATACTACACATTTAAAGTAACATTTTCATACTAGAACAACAAAAACAGAAATTTGGAAAAAAATAAATAAAAAAGTCGATTAAAATCTATCGAAACTAAAAACATACGCACCCTACTCAATGCGCGGCATGTATCAATGATTTTGTAGCGCGGTCCTACCCCTTGAAGCCGGCCGATAAGCGGCCAAATTGATCTTTCGCAGGCGCACAAGCCGCACACGCATCCCCGTCAGCCCGCGTCCCGCGCTCCTTTAGTCACCTGCGATGAATCTGAAGGCCTTCCTGCCTTCTATTCTAGTTATACAACACACCGTATGAAGGTCGAGACGATAAAAAATGTCATCCGGTATACGAGAATTGTCCCTTTGATCAGGGTGCTGACGTAGAAAAAGCTTCTTTATTCGATTCAGTACAACATTGGTGCCGATTCCCTTATTCACAAACTAAACTAAATTTAAGTTCAGTGCATCTTTTTATTTGTATTTCATTAAGAAGAGGACAAAAGAAAAATTTTAGTTTAGTCCTGTCAAATTAATCAGCGCCTGTCACTACTCCATACAAGTTTAGTCGTGATTAAAAACTTGCCTACTAAAATTACGTCTATTTACGTCAAGCGCGCCAAATTTATCTTCTGTCCTTTCCTTAATGAAATAGAAAGAAAAAGATGCACTGAACTTAAATTTAGTTTAGTTTGTGAATAAGGGAATCGGCACCAATGTCTGTTTAATTGACGCCTTCAGTGATCCCATCTGAGCAAAATTTAATAAAACCAGGACAGTAGATACCTACATTTAAAAAAAAACCTGTTACGACTAGCTCAGCTGTTCCTATGTAGTTAAGTTTAGCAATTAGGTGAACGAGTAAAACTTGTACATTTTCCCAAGTGTTTGCAGAAAGTTGCCTAGAAAACTAACAGGGCCGCACGAAAGCTTGTCATTATTAATGGGTTTCCTATGTAGCCAAACTAAACAGGTATTTTTAATTTTCTTTTATTGTAAGAAGATTCTTACAATGGCAAGCTAGCGACACATGTAAGACTTTGAGTGATGTTTTAGCAGTCAAATTGCTTCCTCGTATTGTAGGTATATCTTTTTGAAGCATGAGGAACAGGATTTAAAGTTCACTCATCCTCAATTGAAAAGGGATCCTCTATCACCGGATTTTGCATGATATCAGTGTGATTCGTAGTTAGTATGTAGCGGTGTAGATGCCGCCACAGCTTCATTATTCAATTAGTAAGAAGTCATTATAGAACTTAAGCTATTGAACAAAGAGATCTGCTATCAACGCTAACGATAGTGAAAAGTCAAAATTTTATTGTAATTTCTTTATTTCGAACTTTACTGAAGAACAACATTATCTTGAAGGTTCGCAGCACAAAATGGACAACTTAAGGCCGGATCAAGTGCTTAGTTTTGTGAAAGGATCTGTATTTCGATTTCACTCAAGTTCTTATTTCAAATAAATGCATCATGGTTTTACCAAGCCAAAAATAAAACTATTTTTTTTAATAAAACCCTCATAGGTTTATTTGGTAGTTTGTACCAGTGGAGTTCTCCAGATTTTGACACAAACTTCTATGTAGATCTCTTATGAATTCTTCTGGCAAGCATTAAACTGACCGACTTGAAAATCGATACAACAATTTGCAACACTTCATTCCACTTTTAGTAAAATCTTAAAAACCAAATCAATTTCAACTAGAACTAATTCATTTCCTTTAAACACTTTTGTACCCATCTTTACTAAAACAGTTATACTATTACCGTGTGGGAACATTTGACAAAGAGCCATTGTTTAGTTAGCACTGTCTGAGGTTCGGTCCTGAGTGGCTGACATTCGTTTGGTGACCTTAGAGACACAGCCATTGTTTCGGGAGAGCCTTAGGCCTTATCTTTTATTTTGTCCTGAAGTCTACAAGTTGTGGGTGGCTAGGATATCTTTCTGTTTGTCATTTACGTTTATTTCTTGGATCGCTAATAGAGGATAGGCAATTACATACACGTTAACATAAACTGGGACAAATACAAGTATGTGCTTCCAGTTTTAGACCATATTATTCGCTTAATGTCTAGGTAGGTACAACACGTATGATACGAACGAAAAAAAAAATACACGAAATTCTTTTTTTTTTTCAGAATTTTGTGTATTTTGAATAATACAAATAAATTTAAAACATTCTTAATAATGTAATAATTATACAATAGCAATATGATTGAATCAAGAGCTAAGTAGGTTTTATTATTATACAGGGTTTAAGAAACAGCTACGCGCAATCTGTTAGCATTGTAATTTTTTTTTTATCACCTGTTCCAGATATTTTGACCGTGACAGTACACATTTGTATAAAACAGCAGATTTTTCTAAAATAACTTGAGAAAAAATTCTACACATAGGAATCTAGAATTGAGTGCTATTTCCACGTTGACATCCCTTAGCAACTTTAATATAAATAAAGTTAGTAACTAAACATATAGCCTTCATTATTAAGAATCAAAAGAAAAATTCTATCGGAAACGATTCTAGTTTCTAAATCACACATAATTGTTTGTTATTTTCCATTAGTAGGTACTATTATATGACGCTGTTGGGCTCACCGATGAATAAACAAGGGTGTGGTCTATCATTTACCAGTTCATAAAGCCAAACAACAATTGCCACTAATGAAAACCGCTGTACAATAAAAGGACGTAATTTTATGAATCTTGGCTAGAAAACATCATATAACATCACGGCTGTAATCTCCGAATGGATAGGCAGAAATGTGCCTTTAGTATACTTTAGTGACTTAAACATACCTATCTGGCGAAAGGTAGGTATACCTACCTTTCGCCAGATAGGTATGTTTAAGTCCCATATCTTGGCTAAATTACAGAGGCACAAATCTATTTTAGTATTTGTGGACGCTTAGTTTGATTTATAATTTCCGTTTTATCTTCATGCTTGATCAGTTTTCTCTCAGGAAAGAAACCACTGACTTTCCTCAAGATAGTTTCCACCTATTAGGTATTTAAAACATCCTTTTCATAAATAATTACACTATATAGGGACAAAGCAGTGTGCGAGCATGAAAACTTGTGAAAATTACCGAAAGTCTATATTTTTTGTAACCAATATGCTAATCCAAACTTAAAATTAAAAAAATGAAATAAAAATTATGTAAATTCCCAGCGAATCAATTTCATGTATGATAAATTGCTAACACACATCATAGTGATGGGAAAACCATAATTTGCATCTGGTATCTCGGTACCAGCACTCGATACAAACATTATGAATTAACAACTTCCTATCGAGACCGATAAAAAACGGGTTATAGTGATCGCCCCACAAAATTGATCTCGATTCATATCGATCAACGCGCATGCCGCATGCAACGGTTTTTGAGAGCTCCAGTTATTTTTTAATGTGGGAATGGATTATGTTTGGTTGCTGTAAATAAAAATAAAAGCATAATCTTCTCAGATAGATGGAGAGAAAGGTTATTGGTCTACAATGGAATCTTTTGAATCAAATAACGATATGCCATACGTATGATATTTTGTAAAAACATTTAAATAAAAATATAAAGTTTCAGCTTGCGTGAACGATATTGCAATCATCATAATATCCGGAGGCTTCAAACTATTGTTTAAAACTAAAGTTAGCAAGATTTAAACAACTTTTTCTATAGAATTTGAGAAGTTTGACTGTCACACCTATAGCTATAGTTTGTCCTAGTCTCGAGTTTTTACTCAGGTCTACGGCCCTACAGACTCAAATGCAACACTTAAATCTGGAAGTTGTGTTTCTGTTTATGAATCAAATATCAGTTTTACGAGTTTTCAATATTAGCATGTAACAATGCATTGTCTGTCAGTAGAGATTCATGTAACAAGACCATGGTGCATGGTCATAAAAAACATAGAACATGACTGTAGACATTTATGTCTACCAAATAAAAGTACTTAAAATTCTGTAGGTAGGGCATCGCTACACCGACTAATACGTGATCAAACTTGAATTTCATTGAACTACATTTTGACCGACAAAGAACCATGAATTTTCATTGATGTTCAGACTAGGCATGACATTATTTACGTTATGTCGAATGTTATGGGTATTACATAATAATTATCTAACAGAGTTTTCATTGGAATTATACCGGTTGATATAACGGCAAAGTTCTAAATACAGTAGTTTTCTTTTCTATTTTTAAGGCTCAATCCATACTCCGGACTACTGCTGAGAAATTTCTGAAGGCAAAACTTAATAGCACTATACCCAACCTCATGTTAGGCAGTAAAGCTTGCGACCACTGCACTATTGAGGCATATTCATACGTACTTCGTTTAAAAAATGTCAAACCAATAGTGGTTTGACATAGTTTCTGTACTAACTGGAACTCACAGGCTACTTTATTTTTAATAGAGTATTCACAGTAATTCGATAATAATCTTTATGTACTAAATGATCAATGATGAAAAATGATGAATGTTCTGTATTTGTGATTACTTTTTGCACGGTAAGTCAAGCAACAATGAACAGATCAATCTTTATTACGACTTCAGCTGATCGTTTTTGTTACGTGCTAAATTTTTATTAATGTTTTTTATCTAGATCCTGTTGATTGTAAATCAGTCATCATCATCATCCTCATTGACAGGTCGTTCTACCTACTGCTGAGTAGGTATAGGCGTCCTTCCTTCTATGATGAACTTCCCAGACCTGTGCAAGTAGCCTCTCATCTGTCATTGTAACGGATAAGTTATCAAAACGACTAAACATTTTAAAGTACCAAATAAATACTTAGGCTTACTTCGCACCCACGATTACAAAAAAACCATTTCAGCAGATCACAATCAATAATTGATGACCTTTGCACGACTTAAAGCTCCAGCCAAATTGCCAAGTCATCAATCAATCAAACACTAGCGAATCAATCATCTTTTATCATCCAAGAACTCATTAGCATAACGATAAAATCAATCCTTTCATTGTCAATCAATTTAACAATATCATCGGTATCGGTGCCTTTCGGAGGACTCGAGGCTAAGTTATATAACAGTCGCACGGGTCAATCGATTGGGTTTAGCTACAATTACCGCGGTCGGTCGATGGATAGATGACCATCTTCATATACTGTTACCTCTCCGTACTTGTTACAATTCGTGGATCTTTCGTTAGAAGCCTGGAAGTCTCACAACTAGTCTTACCAAGGTGTATCGCACTATCCAGTGACTGAGCTGTGCAGAACAGATGGACAGTCGATCCGGGTAAAATACAGATATTAAGCTGCATCCTTTTAGAATAGAATAGAATATTTTTTTATTGTCTCCAGTATTACAGCTAGTAGTAGTAGGTACACACATACACAAAACTATAATACTGGAAGCAAAAGGTTTAAACGTCAGCATTATGCTTAGGTCTCCTTTGGGGGAGGCCTATGTCCAGCAGTGGACGTCTTTCGGCTGAAATGATGAATGGTGATGATGATGATGAACAGCGGATTAATAATAAAAAAATATAAGCTAAATGTAAATTACAAGATGATCATACATTAATAATAAATTGAATTAGGAAAAATAAACAGTTTGTGTTGACTGGCTTTTCTAATAATACAATAATAAGAAACAAAAAAGAAAAGAAATAATTAAATATTTGAAACATTACTGAACGACTATGGGCATAATATGCCCATAACATAACTTAGACTTTTTAGACTTCAAGCCTCCCCCAACATAGTTGTCAATAGCTAAGCACATGATAATCGGTTTCGACAGATACCGCGCCCATCACTATGATCCAAATATCCGATACCAGATCTGTTTCGGCATCAATCCACGTTCAACTCGATTCTCGGTACACATTGTTCTGATAAAATGAATCGGTAACGATCGTCATTGTGGTGTCCCAGGTACCATTGTGTTGGTACCGCGAAACGACACAAACGACACTTCCTACTTTAATTCGCTATTGTTCTTGATAATGGGGGTAGGGTTACCAAAGCATAGTTGTTGAAGCATGAATGGGTGTTGTTTTGACGTTGTTAAGAGAATGGTTGGTGGTGTTGAAATTGATCATGAGATTCGATTAATGGTGTTTTTTCTTTTTGTGAAGACAAAATGGTCTTTGTTTTATTTTCAAGTTTTTAATCAGGTGTTTTAATTTGACAGTCGTTAAATTTTTATCAATCAGTTTAGTCTGGATTTGTGCCCGAACCATGGCAATGGTTCCGCCCCTTGTTATATGGGAATTAAATTTCACTGGCAAAATGTGGGTGTGGTGGTCGCTTCTGCCTAAACCTTCCGGAATTCTGTGTTATATTATTTAATCTCTGTGGTTGAATAACTTCAACCACAGGGATTAAATTAAAAAAAAGGTACACATTAATTTTAAAGCGATAAAGAGCCTGAAATAAAATAAATAATTTAGTTTAAGCCTGATAGGCCAAAGTGATGGCTTTCTGTGAATGGAACGCAGGATCGATATTCGCATGGACCAAATACATATTATCATTATGTATGGAATACAGAATCAGTTCCGAGCCTGACTATTTGTAATGCATGTGAGATATGTTTTTCTGTCCGTAAAGGCAACTATGGGACAAGATAACTAAGTAAAAGTCCATTGTTAATTAAATTTACAGTCCGTTACTCTGTTTATATATGATGATTCAAAATAACACTTGCTAAATGGTTATTTGAAAATAGAATATGTTATTTTAGGACTGTGTCTTAAATCCAAAATATTGTAACTAATTTTCGTCGCTGGCCGATAAGATTCCAGCACTATTATTAAAACAGCGATAAAACGTTAAAAAAAATACATAAAAACAAGATTCCTCACTTGAACACGAACTCCTACACTTAACTAATAAATGCGCACATAGAATAAAAAGAATATTCAAGATCAACCAAGTTGATAGTTGTTTTTTAAAGCATTGCCCTTTGCTAATAACTGCTTACGCCGCGTCGTGTGCGCATAGCGTGAAGTGTTCCATGAGAACCTCTAGGGATGGGACGTGATAATTATAGTTCTTATCGTAAAATGGAGGCGTTTAAGATAATAGTAGTAAGTAAATTCAAACTTGTGAATTAATCCTTATTCTTCGACTGGTCCTATTATGTTTAAGTCAGACTAAACGTCTAGTCTTCAGTGTTCTACCTTGAATAAACCCCATAAAGATTACGGTTTATTAAAGATAATATTTTTATAACCCCATTATTAATATGATTACCTTCCTACGGATTCAGTCTTTAGGAGCCAGTTAATTAAATAGTGTATAGTAATAAATAATAGGCCACGATATTTTTTCCAGTCTCACAAAAAACCGTTATAGAGGCAGTAGCTACAGAATGAGATATTTATCTCATTAAACGCTATCTTGAAAATAAAGACTTCAATAAATTACAATTAAGACCTTTTAATTAAGCTCTTAAGTGGTAACATTTAACGGACGATTAGCTGGTTAATTAACTATTAAATACTTAACGTGGGACTGTTATAAAAGATAGCAGTTTTTTTTTTGTAAATAAAACGTTTCCTTTGAATTTGCCGAGAAGTATTATTTTTATTTTATTTTTGTTATTGTTCGTTTACAAGATGATTATAATATGATAATTTTCATAAAAATCTTAACTCAGTGCATCTGCTTATTTATGACGCCAGTTTAGAAAGACTATTTTACTGTTTGAGCTACTTACAACTACATTTCACTTTTCCCTTTTACTCCAGATTCCTAAATCGATGGGTTACTTCACGGGCAATTAACGATTATCTCGAAACAAACCGTAAATTTTTACTCACTTTTATTTACCACCCAACGGTTCAATCAATAACAATTTTCTACGACACTTTCGCTTCCAAGTAATCGATTAAATTTCGGTATTCGGTTTAAACTAATTGGTATAATCGATACCGAAAGAAAGTTGGGACTTGGGAGCATCACTAGTCTTATTAATATGCATGGCAGGGTGCAAAGTCAATGTGTTCTTCTTGATATTTATTCATTATTAATGTTCAAATGCTTGGTACGGATGCATTCTAAATGAATAGTAACATGACTTGAGGTTTTTAATTATTTATTTAAATATTGACGTGCCGTGGGATAGGCAGAGTCGATTGCACAGACCAAAGATGTGACATAGCATACTGTTGTATTGTATTTATTAATTTGCTATATTGAACTCTCAAAATCGAATTTGAGGGCGCCATCTTGGTTTCTAAAACAATTGCACAAATGATTACCAACAGCGTCCTTTTAACATACCCCAGTCATTTGACTTATTAGTCAATTTGCACGAATTAACTTCCCAGAAACTTTAAAGAAAATTTCTTTTAAATCAACATTTAAAAGAAATTTTCTTTAAAGTTTTGAATGATAAGCCATATAATTAACAAAATAATTGTGTTTTTGTTACGAGATAATGGATGCAAATGGAACAGAAATGTTTTAAATTTATTGCATAAAATTAAAAAAATACCAGTTACCTGATACGTATTTCTGGAGATGTCTATTCACCCACCAATAAATTATCTTCATGCGAATTGCGTACAGAAAACGACATAAGTATTATTTTAATAAATGTCGAGTCACCCGTTACGGCCGAGTAAATTCGAGCGAATAAACCCGTCATTCGAGCATTAAAATAGCCATTGAATGTACCTTTTCTTTTAAACGAGCCCTTTTTCAAAGTAAAAGCTACAAAAATAAACCATACACAGAACATCTTCGTGTTTTGTTTGACTAAAAAAAAAATGGGCAGCAAAGTCATCTTAATTTCTCTTTCTAAGAAACCACGCGAACCTTCCAAAGTCATTCGGAAAGCAACAAAATGACAATACAAAAGCAAGCTTTAAATATTCAGAATCATTACAACCAAATCATTTAACAGAAGCTTTCGTAGACTTTCTAAAAGTTTCGATATAATTATCTGTTTTCATGTGTGAAGTACTTGCCTTTAATATCTTGGGCTGATTGTTAATAGAAGTAAAAGTTGGATGGTCAAGTACGAGGTGGTTATCGAGTTCAGTGAGATGGAACTTAATTTGTTAGAGTACCTAATGTCATATTCATCGTACTGTATCTACTCGTAATTTGTTATCTTGCCAAATCATGCTACATCAACGGTTACCAAAGTGTTACTTGTTAAACAAGGTATAGATTTTTTCGTAAGGAAGCTTCTAGGTAATGTTAAGGAATTTGTGCTGAAGTAACCCGTCACAAAATTTAACAATGAGATAAAATTAACTTAAAGGGTTGACTTGATGATTTCTTTCGCTATTTACACTGACCAGCAAATTGCAAAAATTGTAAAAAAATCGGGTTACTCTGTCGATTCCTCCTTAACTTAACCAAAGCCCAAAAATGGACACATAACCCAGGTCATCTGCCCATTTTTGTCTCTGGACTGCTAATACGGATAGAAAATTAAAAAACTGAAAAGTGCTTTCAACTACCAGGGATTCCATTTAATTTTACTGGTATTTTCTTTGATAATTTTGGAATTGAAAAGCATGAGCCGCATTTGCAATAACATGTTAGTCATGAATTTAACTCCCCGCACCCTTTAAACATGCCCTAAATCAGCATACTCTTTAAACTCTATGACTACATTACTCTCCAAATTTCAACAAACTTTGCAACTAAACTCAATTCAAACTAAAATAAAACTATTTCCTACCGCCAATACAAGTAAAAAACCCATATAATAGTCTCAGAACGGCAGGTGGTATAAAAATACTGCGACATTGGACATTAAATAGAGTTATCTACATCAGCTATTTCCTCTGGCTACAGCTGCCCGCTGCTTCCATACCATGATAAACTATTATTTATTATTCTGTTCGCTACTTTATAGTTTAATGTTCAACAAAGAGTTATGTTTTGTTTGTCTGATAGTGTAATAAATGCTTATGTGGTGGCTTGTGGATCTTCAGATGTTTTAGAACTTCTTTTTCTGATGACTGCACTTTTTGGACAGGTCAGCTCAAAGCTGCAATGGCTCTTTCTTCAAAAATGCCGCGCGTTGTTAGACTCACATAAAATACTAATTATATATTAAAGATCATGACCTCTGAGTTTGTTTCGGCATTTTATTCAGGTATGAAATGCCAGCGCCATCTATTTTTAAAGTATTGACGTGTAAAAGTTTAATATTTAAGAATAAAGATTTTTATTAATCTATTAATAAAAATTTGGTTGTGAACCATTATTAAACATCTATTAAATAACATGTGGAAAATTCTACGAGTTAACTTTGGGTCAAAAAAGAGGCTTTGATAGGAATAGGAATACCAGTAGTGCCAAACAATGTTTTTGTTACAAAAAAATATTTTTGCGGTATTGTTTTTCTTATTTCTGCATGCAAATCCAATGGCGTGATATACTATAAACCCTTCGGAAATAACATGCCTGATGTTTTTTTATGTAACATAGACCATTTAGAAGACCAGCCGGGTAATTGTCTAACACAATTAAAACATTCATTGAGATATTCAAACATTCCTGCACAATGGATTAGCAATTTTATTAAAAATCATTTCAATTGGGGCTTAAACTGGTTTAAGTAATTAGGGTGCGGATTTACAGGTTTCCTTAACATATTCACCATTTAATCATCACTTTCCTACATATGAAGAAAAACCGTGCGATCATTAAAGTTATAAACGACATAAAAGTCGCTTAGGTCGTTATTACTCTAAGTTTTACTAACTCATGAAGGGAAAGGGGCGTCACAAACCATGCACATATAATGTTCTTGCTTATTATCTGTATCCTGCACTGATGTCTGGTTGCAAATTGAGCTAGATTGCTGATTACCTAGCCAGCTACTGTGGAACTTATTCTATGGGGTGGTCTATGTGGTAGGTAGATCTTTTACTTGTCAGTTCTTTGAATTTATGACTTTTTTGCATGTAATATTCCCACTGCTGGGCCTCTCCTCTGGAAGAGGGAATGAGTCGTAGTCAACCACACTGACTAGGGCAGGTTGGTAGATGTCAGAAGTTTTACAATTTTTGGTTCTAGGATATGCCGGTTTCCTCACGATGTTTTCCTTCACCGTTTTGGGAGCAGTGGTGATGAAATTATTTACACAAAGTAAAGTGTCTGTCTGGGTTCAAAATCAAGACCTATAAACTTGTCGCGGCTGTTACCACTGAAGCACCACTGCCCTCAACAAAACAAAAATCAAATTGAAAAAAAAAATTGGCAGTTTCATTTCATGTTTAGCATGTAGAAATAATAAGGTTAAGATTAAGGTGGAAAGTTCCTCATCCTCCATTGAGAAGGGAGGATCATCTGCGCATATAATTCTGCTTGCGCGATGTAGTATTTGTGTCACGTCAAGTGTCATGCGTAATTCGTGCATTTATTCCTCTTCTTCGATCTTATCCCGACGAACTCGACCGTCTATTGGTAAATACAACTACCAACGTGGAAACCTAGGTTCGATTTGATCCTCGCGTAGTTTGAAGTGTTATTGAGTTTTCTGTTACGATATTCTTAGTAGCAGTCTGTGGCCCATTGACTGTCCTGTTGGTCTAGTGGTTATTGACCCTGACTGCTAAGACTGAGGTCGTGGGTTCGATTCGCAACCAGGACAAATGTTTGTGTGATGAGCACAATCATTTGTTCTGTGTCTAGGTGTAATTTATCTATAATATGTATGTATTTAGAAATTGTATAAGTAAGTTTATCAGTTGTCTGGTTGCCATAGTACAGGCTCTGTCTAGTTTAGGATCAGATAACGTTGTGTTGGTTGTCCTAAGATATATTAAATTAAATATATTAAATTTAATTCTAATAAAACCGTTGTATTACTTACTAGTTCTTTTCACAGGATTCTGATTCTTGTCGTAAATTGACTCTGAGTCTGAATGTATGTTCAGTTAATGATAAAATTTCACCTTCTATTACATAGAACTCATTGACATAAATCTATTTTCTATAACAGAAATATAAACTATCTTTCCCATAATTTCTAGACCAAATAACTCCGTGGTTCATTTGTCGTGAGACACAACTTGATTGTGCCTCATCATTAGTCATCATAGCACGAACTCGATGTCACTCGTTAGCATAGATCTACAAATGACAGTATCATAATATAATCGTCAGAATGGCTGGGAATGTTATGATTACTGTCATCATCTACCTAGGCTTTTCCCAACTTTGCTGTGGTCGGTTTCAGTCTTACCGGATGCAGGTGAATACCAGTATTTTACATGAAGCGACTGCCCATCTGACCACATCCCAGGTATTGGGTACTTGGTGATACTGGTTGTCAGAGTTACACCATCAGAAGTACCAAAGTTTCCATTTGAAGAAATCTATTGCCCAAAAGAACATACAAAGTTCACTTTAATAAGAGAAACTTAACAAAATAGCTTAAGTAAGTATAATTGTCGTTCAATCTATCGATTACATAAATCAGTGTTTCATTGTTGGTTAGCCAAATACAACTATAACCTTTATTCAAAATGTTGAATGATGAAGAATCTCTCATTTGTTTCGGTAACTTACTATAAAGCTGCGTTCCCACAAACTGGATACTTCATCTACCGCACTAAGTCCTCACGTTACGATAAGTTTTCGGATCCAATTATAGAGTTTCTTTTTTGGCAATATTACAACTGTCCAGAGTAGCATAAGAACCTGCCTCACGTCGAAGAAGAAATCATCTGCTTTCTTCAAGAATTGTTCTAAATATCCAGAACTTGTAAATTTCATGCTATAGCAAACCGGTTCTCCTCTCTACATTCCTTCATCTTAAATCCATTCCTCATTGCCCTCTGAGGCTGGAAAACTATTAATCAAATAAACAATGAACACTGCTGAATTACTTACATCGTTACATACTCCCGTTCCTTGAACACCGTTACTCTAAAATGATGGACGATGCTGGGCCAATGAGGGGCCCAGCTATTAGTCCGCTGGCCCGCTTAGAAGATTTGTGGAGACTGCTTTGCATAGGTAGGTTGCATGTGATGGGTCGGCAAGGACTCATAAGTTAGGTGAAGAATGTTTGTCACAGATTTGTAGGGGCAATGGTTGATAAATTCAAGTTCGTATTTTGCGACTGCCATAAAGACTTGCCAGGAAGACACCGTTTGTTTGATCGATTAGAATTGAATAGCACTATTTATGTGAACACCTCTCTGTAACATATCAGCGCGAATGTGTCTATTTGAATAGGGAAATAACAGGACTAGGTAAATACTGCGAGGGGGAGAGATTTTCCGTAAAGAGACGAGTAAAATAAACCTTTGTTTGGTGGTTTTTTTTTTTTTTTTTTTTGTTAGCCTGTATTGTGTCCCAGTGCTGAGCAAAGGCCTCCTCATTTTCCTTCCAAACTTCCCGGTCTTGTTCGTTCTCTTGACATGTTGGCCCTGCAATCCTTATCAGATCGTCACCTTTGACCGGGCCTACTTCGACGATGATGTACTTCCTCAGGGTCCAGTGAGTAAGGATGTTTGCCCATCTCTCCGGGTGCGTTCACGCTACGTACCTGGCCTACTCCCATGTCAGTATATCGTTTTGTTATATGCTGTGTAGTTTATCGTATATCAATCATTATTCCTAGAACACTTTTAACATTGAAGTAACATGTAGTACGTATACTACGCTTTTTAATATATTTTGTAGTCCTCTTCGCTTTTTGTTTAATTCGTTGTTATAGCGGCAATATCAATACACATACTTTGAAATTTCAACTGTCTATCTATATTACGATCCATGAGATACAGCCCGCTGACAGACACACGAACAGACGGACAGCGGAGGCTTAATCATAGGATTCCGTTGGCACCCTTTAGGTACGCAACCCTAAAAAGAAATGGTAGCAAACCAGTCCGGCCCGTTCCATACGATAAATGAAAGAGAAATAAGCTGTCGGCTTTTAATATCGGTTATATTCTCGGCAGCCGGTTGCGCCGCAGGTTATAGCGTTCCGGTTTACAAGTAACATCGCATCACTAAGCCTGAGACGGTTGGTTCGATCCCCGGGTAGTGTGTTATTGGTTTATTTGATTTGGCAGTTCCCAAAGCGCCTATATTCTCCAACGACATACGCTTATGCTTTTTTTTCTGGGTGGGAAATCATCAAATGACGTCTTCGATTGTTCGAAAGAGATATCGTGGCCCTGGCATATGGGCAACTGAAGGAACACAGGTGGGTTTTAGTCAGTAAAAGTCTGACACGCCCTTCCGCTCCACCCTAGAGCAGGATAGCCTTTGATGATTTCCCACCTACAAACAAAAAAAGCACTGCATTGAAGGTCCAAAGAGCGAAAACATCTCGCAGCGATGTTCTTAAATCCATCCAAATGTTGACTAAGTCCCATGCAATAGCTACGAGGTAATTATCATTTACCTGGCAGATATCCAGACTACAAGCTTCTGAGAAGATCCTACTGGAAAACCCAACGCTTTGCCGTGACGGCCCAATGTTAAGGCCTCGCCTCTCATGCCCGAGGATGGAATCAAAGAAGCTTCAAATCTGGGCAAGAACCAATGTGACCTATTCAATTTATATGATACTAGCTTCTGCCGGCAAATTCGTCTGCGTAAATGTCGGTTATCGCGGACGCACACAAAGTCACGGAATAAAAAGTAGCCTATGTCCTTTCTCAGGCTTCAAACTATCTGTGTACCAAATTTCATTTAAATCGGTTCAGTAGTTTAGCAGGAAAGCGAGACAGACAGACAGAGTTACTTTTGCATTTATAATATTAGTGTGGAGTGTGGATGTGGATTTTAAAGTTGGTCTTGAACATACTTGACATCAGTGAAGGAAATCATCTTGAGGACACCAGAACTTAATAAAAGCCTGAAATCACTAACCAGCCATGAGCAAGGGACGTGGTCAGCGCTGGTGTCTTCTCTGTATAAGAAGAGGTTTTTGCCCAGCAAGGGAACAATAAGAGGCTGGTATTATTCTACTCGGCTTGGGAATCAAACCAATCCCACGTTCAGTAGCAAACCAGGCAATTCGACCAGACAATCAGTTTTTAAGTAAATAAAACTGACTGACTATCTCGTTAGTCTAGCGATGGCAAGCGCTACTGCTGAGCCTGAGTTCCTGGGTTCGATTTCCTGGTCGAGCAAAATGTTATTGGGTTTATCTATCTAGAATTTCTCAATAGTAGCCGTGAGTCTGGATATGTGGCACATATGAATGGTTCAATAAATGTCTTTACAGCATTTCATGCCCGCGACTTAAGGGTGATGTTAAATAGAGTTATAGACTTACATGATAAATGGGCTATCAAGCAATAAAAGATTTTTTCAATGCGAACCAGTTGGTCCTGATATAAACAAACTCTTCAGTTTTCTTTAGCTTTTTCCAGCAGTTTCGCCCGCTAATTATAAACCTTGTCCTGTCTATTGATGAAAACTGTAATGAAATCCGTTGTGTAGTTTTAAAAGATCTAAGCGCACGCGGGAACCGACTTTGTATTATACTATGTAAAGAAAAGAAGATTATCTATAAATCGAACCCCAGCGCCATCTAGTGGAAGTCTACGCGACCTAGATGTCAAACGATAAGATGAATTGATTTCTACTATTATTAATGAATAAAATAAACGATCCCATCTTTTAAGTTGGATCAAATTACAGATGGTAACGAAATTTGATCAAAATCGATTCAGTAGTTATGGAGTCTATCCTTAACATTATATCCATCGTGACACGAGATTTTTATACATATTTTTTTTTTATACTTAGTATATAGATTTACAACTAAGGTCTCATTACTGTCTGGAATGTCTCAGTAGCAGCTTGTAGTCTGGATTTGTACCCGTTTGATGGCAATAGGCTCGCCCTCTTCCACATAGGACTTTAACATAACTGACGTTAAGGTTAATAAAACAGAAACGCTATTCACAGCCGGATCCCCGCAATCTTTGTAAGTAATCGCACTATTTACCTACATATTTACCTTCCAAGACCGTTGACAGCAGCTGTTTGTTACTTTCGTTCCTAGATTAACTGGAAGTGATCTATATCTGCGGTTCGCTGAACTGGACTAGCGTTAAACCCTGGTTCTGGTTAGGGTTCTTCCTTCATGACTTAAGAGACCATACATTATGAACTTGTTTTTTATGTCATTCGTTTTCGATATCGATAACCAATCAGGTGGGTAAAGAATAACCAGCTAACTTGATTTGACCCTGTAAATTACACTAGCTTCTGCCCACGAGTTTTTTCGCGTGAAAGTTATAAGATAACTAGATTAGATTAAAATAATAGCCACATTTTTATATACTAACGCCACGGTTCCCGACCCACCGCGTCGCATCGCATCGCACTCGTATTTAGTTTTCGCTTAGCGTTCTATTTTTTCTTTTTGATAGGCTCTTAGGGCCTTATCACACTAGCGGTTTACGAGCGTCTTCAGAGCGGAACGGGCGCACAGCTAATACGTCGCGATCACGTCGCCGCTGCACAGCGAAGTCGCCACGGGCGCGTGGCGATTATGTAAGGTTTTCGACGCCTGTTCGTGGCAAGTTTATGACTTACAATACAACGGTTCTATCCGCGGGCGATCTCGTTGCGCGTCCGCGACGAATTCGCGGCCCATGCGTGGCGTATTCGATGCGCGTCCGCGACGTATTCGCTGCGCACTCGCTCCGCTTTGAAGACGCTTGTGAACGCAACGCCCTTAGGGGTCGTAGCATGATATTAAATAGCCTTATCTTACTCAAGAATTGGGCTATTAAATACAAAAAAAAATAAAATAATAATAAAATAATAATAATAAAAAAAATAAAAAAAAAATAAAAAATAATAATAAATAATAATATAATTGTTTCTATATATATTAATACCCACCACCTGTATACATTATGGAATGCAATAAAGATTTGAGATTGAGATTGAGATTGATGAATTAAATACAATTAAATTGAACCGCTGAAAACCGAATAAAATATGCAATATTCCTCTATCTCGTTCTCGCTGACGCATTTTTCTATACCTGTCTCTGTCATAACCCGTTGTACAGCGGCTTGCTCTCGTACATATCAAGCGGTGCCACGTGACCTAAAGTGACATCATTACGGGATCGCTGTTGTATGAATTTTTAGTTCCCGATTATGACGTTTTGGCGCCGGGTTAATTTAGAACATTTCTCTTTTGTTGTAATACAAAGCTATAAATAACCTTTTTTGTTGTTTGAATGTTATGGTGAATCAAATACCCGTAGTGTAACTATTTTTATTGACAATAGTAGCCACTTTTTACATACTATTGTATTTTTAATAGTGATAGAGTTACCAATGCGAATCCCCGAAGGCAAGCCGGTAGGAATCGTGTTATATGATGCTTTCGCCACTGGAAGCTATTATTATTACAATAGGCATTTTAATGGCTCAATAAGACAAATTATTGACGTATAGCACTATTTATAAGTGGTATTCAAAAGTTGATTACAATTTGTTCAGTAATTTAATTAGTGAAGAATTTGTAATCATCCGTCTTACGAATTTCAGGTCGCCAGTTCGAACCCAGGCACGCACTTTACTTTGTGTATTTAATTTCATCACAACAAATCTCAAAAAGGTGAAGGAAAACATCGTGACGAAACCGGCATCTCATAGAACCGAAAATTCAAAGATATGTCTAATCTACCTCATTTGGCCCGCGTGGTAGTTTATGGCTCACACGCTGTCATAGAGCGGAGGCCTGTGTTGGATGTATCCCAGCAATGACAACATTAGAGGCTGATTTTAACTTAAACGTTAATAATTTTCAAGGATTTTTTAAGGAAACTTCTACCCCGTGCTGCATAGGTTTTAAAAATTCATCTGCTTGACTGGATGTCAAGCCAAATTCATTATGTGGAAATAACTTAATGAATTTGGCTGTCAAAATAAAAGGCATTGTGATCGATATAGATTGCCCTTTTATGTGAGTTATGCAATTAAATAGCTTCTCATTAAAAAGTGTAATTCACCGAAATTTTTGCGAAATTTGTGTAGTTCGAGAATCATTGTTCACAGATGAACTGTCTCGATAAAGACATTGCTCCAATTAGGCCACAGTCAAAGGGAAAATAATAATTGCAAGTGCTGACGAAATAGCTCGATCTTTGATCGGTTGTTTTGTGAAATTGTTTGCTTTTTACTTTTCGAAAAACATAAGGCCAATTTCAAATTTAACTTTGCTTAACATTTAATGTAACTTTTTAGCTTTGCATTCTGTGTACGTTTATTTGAACAGAATAGAAAACGTTTGATTCTGACCGGAGTCATAGGTTATGTTGCGATTTTACGAAGATTCATTTAATTTAATGTTTTGTGTCTCTTAATGTTACCTCCTTACAATTGTATAGAATCAAGTTCTTCTAACTTAACAGACAGCTGTGCTGCTGGGGAGTTTGTTCCGCCACTTCTTCTTCCCAGCTAAAGCACTAGGAAGTGTCGAAGGGCGGGCGTTTTGGGGGGACTGTAACTTTGACGTTCCAAAAGTGCTGACTCTCAGCCTAGTTTGAATAAATGACTTTTGATTTTGATTTTGATACAAAATTACACTGATACACTTATAATTCAGCGTGGAGGCAGATCCACCTCCGCAACATCATGGATTCTCACCACTCTGCGAATCATCATCAGCAGTCTATAATGTTCCCACTGCTGGGACATAGGCCTCGTCTCGGTGAGAGGGAGTGGGCCATGATCCACCACGCGGGCTCAGTGCGGGTTGGTAGATGTCATATGTCTTGGAATTTTAGTTCTAAGACATGCTGTTAGAAAACCAGATGTCGGTTTTTTCGTTGTAGGACATGCCGGTTTCCTCACAATGTTTTCCTTCACCGTTTTGACAGCAGTGGTGATGAAATTATTTACAGAAAGTAAAGCGCCTGCCTATGTTCGAATCCACGACCGAACCAACTCGAAAGTCCGGGTCGATACCACTCGGCCACCACTGCTCACAATCCACATATAAACAACATAGCATAACATTACGCCTTTTTTCCCCGAAGGGTTACGCAGAAGTGTACCTATATTACAAGCACTTTTCGACAATTTTGTCCCATAGTAAAAAAACACGAAAACTTCCTCACACACATACACATCAGTTCACATCACACATAAAAATGACGTATAAATCACGATGTGAATAAATAAAAGTTACGATGTAAATAAATAAGACCCTGACAATGCTACGTTTGGAGGGACAGATGAGTAGCATTCCTTCGCGCGATCATCATAAAACTTGATGTGAATAATTTGTTGCCATCTCTTGACGCAGGCGATGCGGCCCTTGATAGGGACTTTATAGTGATGTCAGAAAGTATCGAGTATCGATACAAAGTCCTTAGTGCTGCTACTGTTTAATCTTTAGATACAATCAAATACATACTTAGTCGAGTTTTAAAGAACTCTTTTCGTTAGTATTGTAGTGTAACGCTAAATAAAAACATCGGCTAACGTTTACAAAACTTACTTCAGTTTAGCCTTCATTCAATGTTTTAATCATTATGCCAATCAATCAAGTAGAATAGGTATAAGTACCTACAGATTGTAATAATATACCTATATAAGGTGTATCTATTCATACACGAAATATTTTAAGGGGTACACCTGTAGGTGGTAAAGAAGCTATAGAAACAAAAAGATAATTTTTATCTAAGCGTTTTTTAATTTTCGTAATTATTATAATTTTAAAACTACTTGAGACGTTTTGCATAAAACCTTTACTCCAAATTCTATGAATGGCCCGCCTGACGCTGCGAGGTCGACGACAGGACGGCACGAGCATGGCCGCGGTGTCTCGGGCCGTAAAAAATAAGAAGGAGCCTGTATTTCTTATTTGCGTCAAATAATTTATAAATATTAAATTTAAAAAAAAAACCTTAGAAATTTTTTTTTTCGTTGCTATAGCTTCTTTACCACCTACAAATATACCTCTTAAAATATTTCGTGTTTGAATAGATACACCTTATATAATTATATACGATCAATGGCTGACCAAATATTTAACCGACCTCTTTTTTCCATGATTTCAACCGTAAGACGTCCACTATTGGACACAAGCTTCCCCAATTTGGGGGGCATTGCCATTATCACCACACCTGGAAGGCGGATTGACAATCGCAATAGGGAAGTAAAATGCATAGAGAACGCTTCTTCCCAATATCTTGTAAATCTCTTAGTCGTCTTTTACGACACCCACCGGTAAAAATGGGTGTATGCTATCCTTTACGTCGACCAATACACGGACCGACAGCTTTTTTAGGCAGTCGAAGAGAGATTGGTCTCTCGATATCGATCGAGACCGCATCACTATAAAGTTCATCGTAAACACAATAACAAAACATATTAAAATTCACACGCGCTATTTAACATGCCACCGACAAAATTCAAGCGAAACTGCATTTTACTTCAGGTCGCTGTACCAGTTGTCGATCTAAGTCTATCAAGTTAAAGAAATAAGTGAGTGTCTGTTTTAAAATGTCAATTTATAGAAATATTACTGATGAAGACTGGTGTATTTTGCATGTTTAAAGTTGATTAAATGTGACAGACAGACGGTTGTGCAGACTGGATGCAGAAGGCGGAGGAAAGAGTATTGTGATACAGCCTGGGAGAGGCCTACGTTCAGCAGTCGGGTTAAAAACGACATCAGAAAAAAGTCACAATATTGCGCAGCCCAATCTGTAACACTCAATTGCTTCACAATTTATCAGTGTCTAGATAGTAATATAAGCAATTTGTCATTACTTATGAATGATGAAACTTTCTATTTCCATCTCGATCAGGGAATGCGAGAAAACAGAGCGTGTCAACTACGGAAAATGATTGGCTGTGGTTGATTGAAATAGGTAAACTACATACTTACTGTACTTTCTTATAAATATTATGAGTATTTCAGAAACTGTAAATAAATTACGATGTTTGCATATTTTAGCTTCAACATGCGAGATTTTTATGTTTTAAATTTTCAAAGCTTCATAAAATTCAACGAAGCATGCGTTTTTTTTTTTTGAGCTGATATAAAGAAATATTAAATTTAAATATTAAATAGTTTGTTTGAAGCGTATATTTTTAGTAAATATTTTTGAATAAACTTCTCAACAATTTTTTTTTTAATGTATTTTTCATTGAATGGTATTTAAATATTAACATAATTTAAATGTTCGTTTGAAATTAATAATATGCAAAAGAAAAAAATCAAACGGCATCCAAAAAGTCGTCCACATCATCGTTTATCAAATTTATTACGACTGCATACGTTTAAGCAATGTCGGTATAGGTCAACCGATAAATGGGCACTTCACCTTACCTGTATTTTTTCATCATTGCATGAATATATTTCCATACAAAATCAATACCAGTACGTTGTATGAATTTAATGATGAAAACAATGTTGCAGTAGGTACCAACTTGACGGAAATTACAATAAAGAATGTCTGGCGTAAAGATTACTCATGCTGTGATAAAATGTATTTACATATTGATATATTTTTTTATATATTGCATAACATCACGCCTTGTTCCTCCGAAGGATTGGGCAGAGGTGTACCTATAGTACACCCACATTTCGCCAAATTTTCATTTTTTGTGTTTAATATATTGATCGTGAGTAAAATCAACTTATTATTTATTAACTTTTGCTATCAGCTTGGCCCACTTGGAGGTCGGAAATCACCCCTCGGGGACGTATTACTGGGATAAAAAGTATTCTATGCGTTAATCGAGGTTATGAGTCCAGAAACTATCTGAGTATGATATTTTATCGATATTCATTCGGCCGTTTTCGCGTTATTCAATTATAAACGTCCATACTAAAATTTATAAATGATGTCGAACTCTCATGATGGAAATTGACTGATGAAATTTACGATGCAAGCCCGGTTAATGTCTGGTAAAGAAAAACAGACGCTGGCAGAGAGTTTTGAACCATTAAGACTACTAAATGCAAATATATTCAAACAAGGCGCCATAAAGAATTTAGTTTTCAATTTATAACTTTGAATTACAATATCAAGGAGTAGAATCATATTTATTGCCTTTAAGCCTACAATATGCGCGGGGGCATCAATATAATTCCTTCACAGAATCATTATAGGGATGGCAAAGTTTAAGAACAAGTTCCCTTTCACAAACTACAACTCATTAGACAAACATTTATTTGTTTACTACATATACAATATGTATAAGGCTCGTCCCATTACATAGGACTTACATATAACTGGAGAAATTTAGGTGCCTTAAATATTACATATATTATATGGAGAATGGGCAGCAGCGTTTTCTATGCATTTTATGACCGTATTGCGAACGCCAACCCGCCTGCCAACCGTGGCGATTATGACAAAACTCCCAAAATTGGGAGAGGAGGCCTATATCCAGTGGTGAGTTTTGGCTGAAATAATGACGATTATGATGACATATAGTATCTATCTACGCAGGTAATGCTATGTTAATTGAAAAAAAAAGTAAATGCATTTGTGAATGCCCTTGATTTAATTATAATTTTATTAGGATTATGCAAGATTTGATTAGATTTGTTAACCACGCTTCAAATTATAGTCACAAAGAACATTGTGTTTGCTTTTACAGAAATGAAGTGATAATAATGTATACAAAATTCAAAAACAAAAGAAATGAGGGTTTTCCTGCCGGGGTCGCGTGATTGTTCGAAAGAGATACCGTGACCCTGGCACATGGGAATCTGATGGAACACGGGTGGGTTTTAGTCAGTAAAAGTCTGACACGCCCTCCCGCTCCGCCCAGAGCGGGAGAAGTCATTTGATGATTTCCCATCCTGAAAAAAAAAACAAAAATGAGTGTTTTCTAATCCAGTATTTATTTATTTTTTACAAGCTGATTATAATATTACCACCAATGATAATACCCAATATACATATTACGTTCTTTGGAAAAATCATTAGAAATATCACTGGCCTGCCCTACCGTGTGACGTCGAGGATGCATTTATCAAACGCCTGTATCCACCGCCGCATCTGATTATAAATTATGAAGCGATCCCATTCACTAGTTAAATTCTACCCATTATACTGCCACTAACCACTAAACGAACGTAAACTGTCGTAGATTAATAAAACTGATTGATAATAGTCTATCCGGAAAATGGTGATTTACGAAGCTCATCATAAATGTTTTCAAGCATCTTTCTTGAACAACATTTTTCTAAACTACGAAACGGATTATGTTGCGGGTTTCGGCGTCATTAAGAAAATTTGTTACGCAAGTTTATGTTTACTACAAAGCAGTGGCGAAGGCACCATATAACACGATTCCTACCGGCTTGCCTTCGAGGATTCGCATTGGTAACTCTATCACTATTAAAAATACAATAGTATGTAAATAGTGGCTACTATTGTCAATAAATATAGTTACACTACGGGTATTTAATTCACCATAACATTCAAACAACAAAAAAGGTTATTTATAGCTTTGTATTACAACAAAAGAGAAATGTTCTAAATTAACCCGGCGCCGAAACGTCATAATCGGGAACTAAAAATTCATACAACAGCGATCCCGTAATGATGTCACTTTAGGTCACGTGGCACCGCTTTATATGTACGAGAGCAAGCCTCTGTACAACGGGTTATGACAGAGACAGGTATAGAAAAATGCGTCAGCGAGAACGAGATAGAGGAATATTGCTTACTAGCTTCTGCCCGCGACTTCGTCCGCGTCAAATTTTTGCTCCCCTGACCCTTCCCGTCGCATCGATTTGCCTGCTAGTTTTCGTCCATGTCGTTTTGAGTTATAGTGAGTTAACCTTAAAAGAGAGACATATGCTCTCGCGGACTTTTTTTTAGAACTTTTTAAAAGAAACACTTCCGTCATACATAATTTTTGCGTTACTTTAACCGTTTACGCAGCGCACGCAACGGAAACTCTCAAAAGGAATAAATTTTCCCCGTTTTTGCAACTTTTTTCATTACTGCTCCGCTCGTCTTAGTTGTAGCGTGATGTTATATAGCCTATAGCCTTCCTCGATAAATAGGCTACCCAACACAAAAAGAATTTTTCAATTCGGACCAGTAGTTCCTGAGATTAGCGCGTTCAATCAAACAAACAAACAAATAAACAAACTCTTCAGCTTTATAATATTAATATAAGTAAGTATAGATTTTATTCGGTTTTCAGCTGTTCAATTTAATTGTATTTAATTCATTACATTCCTATATTAATTTTAGAATGATAGTAAGTATTCTTTATTGATGAGTCAGTAAGTTAAAGCCGACTTCGCATCGGCTTCTCTTTTAGAAAAAATTACACCTCGCCACTGCTACAAAGCATAAATCGTCTGCCTTGCCTTTTCTAAGCTATGTTTCAGTCAATCCAGATGCACCTGAATACCAATATTTTACATAACGCGGCTGCCTACCTAAATCTCCACAACCCAGTTACTGGATAATTCGATACCCTTTTAAGAAGTCGTCAGAGTTGCTGATGTCCCGTAACGACACGTCAAAGATCCACAAATGAGACGAAACAAATAATGTAACGTGCTTTAAAGATAGTCACCCATCCACGAAAAAACCGCGGCAAGCGTAGCTTAACCTAATCGATTAATCCGTGCTACTGTTATTAACTTAGTCATAACCCTCTACAAAGCATAATCTTGCCCTTATCCCAAATTATATGAGGTTGGCACGGTATGCCTATACTTCCATACTTTCCATTAGTTCGCCATGCCAATTGTAGTAATAACATAGTCAAGTATAACAATACCAAAATACAGATGATATGGCTAGAAGGGGGATCCTCTTTTAGCCATATCATCTTTCACATATACCGGTATGACAAACAGGGTTTAAAATCACTCAACGTCCATAGAATAGTGTTGCAAAGGACTCGAGTCGTCGAGTCTTAATTTTAGAGACTCGGCTCAATTATGCACGACTCAGTGTGCTCAAAAGGCTCGGAGACTAGAGTCAAGCCGAGCCCGAGTCATTCTAAAAAAGGACTCGAGTCTTAAAAAGGACTCGAGTCTTAAAATAAACTTGAGTCTTAAAGAAAAACTCGTAACATGAAGATGAGACTTGTAGTTTCATCATTCGAAAAAACTCTAATAACTCGTCAGATTTTTTTGTATTATAACCACTCATTTGAACTTATCACCTTCTATTCGAATCTTTTCGAATGATGAGCTACAAGTCTCATCTTCATGTTCCGAGTTTTCTTTAAGACTCGAGTTCATTTTAGACTCGAGTCCTTTTAAGACTCGAGTCCTTTTAAGACTCGAGTCCTTTTAAGACTCGAGTCCTTTTTAAGACTCGAGTTATTGACTCTAGACTTGGAGCCTTTCAAACACACTGAGTCTTGCATAATTGAGTCGAGTCTTAAAAATTACGACTCGAGAACTCAAGTACTTTGCAACACTACCATAGAAAGGGATGATCTTCCAAAGAGGCACAGTGGTGAGTTTAGTGTTCAACTGCCCGACGATTAATGTCGGGACGCTTGCGTGGTAAACTTCGTTTGCGGGATGCAAGATTTTGCGTGAATGCGTAGTTTGTACCTGGCGATGTAGATGCCGCCACATAGAGTTTGTGGTTTGGAAAAGATAATAATTATATATGTATTTCAAAACGTTATACTCTCAAACTAACTCATTTCTAAAATCTGTGTTAAGCTTTGAAAGGTGTATTATTTAGTCTCATTAAGTGCCTTTTTACATTGAGTTTATGTATCTAGGATAAGTGCATTTCTTGATTGTTTTGTGGTTAAATAAAGATATTTAAAAAGGAATGAGAATGACTCTCAAACTCTTTATTTCAATAAGGAAATTATTAAAAATTAAATTATAGCATGTATTATACGAAAAAAAAAAGCTTTCAATCATAGAAATGTGAAAACTGTACCATAGCCACAATGTAGGTAGTGAGTAGAGAGATAACGCTCAGTACCATGCCCATATCCAGTGTGAAGAGCCGCCATATTGAGTACCTGAACGGATGATGGTGGAAATACAACATGGTGTCATCTACTGCGTCACGTATCGTGTCTCCTGAAATGTGTTTTTTCTTTTATAATTACAGATATCCCAATAAATATAAATGCTTCAGAAATACAAACGTGCAATGATGAGATGTTACCTAATGTCTTAAAAGTGACCTTGATTGCTAACAACTTCTCGTCGTATATACATACTACTGTATATCTTGTATACCAGACTACTGTATATCAGATAACAAAAGAATAGATTAACAACTCTATGCAATTTCAAATTGTTTTATAAAAACAAATGATGATCTGCGATCGGAGTAAGAACGCTACTACAAAGTGCGGTAGTATTAAACACAAAGCTTTGCCTGTTACATATTTTGAGGTGCGAAGATTATCGAAGTATATACCTTTTGTTTATTTCCTTGTATGTGAGCTTGATCTAATATAGTTACTGTTTTAAAAGTAATAGTCTGTTTTGATGATGATGATGCAATTCCAAGTTTTTTTTTTTTTTTTTTCAAAACAAATGACGATCGCAATGATTTGTCCACTACAACAAAGCGCAGAGGCTTTGCCTGTGTTTATACTTATTAGTGCACAGATTATCGAAGTGCAAATTTTATCTGATTTAATTGTATGCGAGCTTGAATACTTCTGCTAACTGTAAACTAAGTAACCTCTGCATACAAGTAACTGCTTAACAACACATAACTTCATTTTGTCTATTTCGCGGCGGACCATCTCAGCTAGCAGTGCAGGTGACAACGTTGCTGTGCACTCCATTAAAGCATCGTATACAACTATAGAATTGCTCTGCAAATTTGAGAAAACCGCATAGCTGAGTAACATATTCTTGAGCAACACAACTTTATGACTTGTTGGCAAAACATATACTTACATAATACTGGCTATTGTATGCAATAGATAAATAAATAGTGCCCAGCATCTTAAGAATTAGCGTCACTATAGACGAAAATATCTGAAACAGCAAATAAACTTAATTAATAAATAAACCTGCAAAGTTGAATGTGTTGAATTGTCTTGTCCAGTTGCAATTTCAACAGCTTTCAAACAGACTTCAAAATTTTGTACAAGCAACGCACGACACTTGCCTGTACAAAATTTTGAAGTCTGTTTTACAACTGCAAATAAGCACGTTATTCGATACCTAATCCATAAAACTTGAAACAGTTTTGTTTTAAATAATAACAAACACGAGAGCACACGTGTTACAAATACGAGAGCTAAATGTGTGAAAACATGAGAATACACATGTTTCAAACACGAGAGTAAACCAGTGACAAACACGAGACTACACGTTTAACAAACACGAAAGCAAATGTGTGACAAAGACGAGAGCACATATATAATAAAAACGCGAGCAATAATGTAACAAACACGAGAGCAGACGTTTGAGAAATAAGAGAGCAAACGTGTGACAAACACGAGAGCATACGTATGGGAAACACGATAGCACACGTGTGACAAACACGAGAGCACACGTTTAAGAAATACGAGAGCACACGTTTATCAAACACGAGAGTAAACGTGTGACAAACACGAGAGCACACGTGTGACAAACACGAGAGCACACGTGTGACAAACATGAGAGCACACGTGTGACAAACACGAGAGTACACGTATGACAAACACGAGAGCAATCGTGTGACAAACACGAGAGCAAAAGTGTGCTAATCACGAGAGCAAACGTGTGACAAACACGAGAGCAAACGTGTTTAAACACCAGAACTCACGTGTATCAAACACGAGAGAGTACTCGTTTAACAAACACGAGAGCACACGTGTGACAAACACGAGAGCAAACGTGTTTTAAACACCAGAACTCACGAGAGTAAACTAGTGACAAACACGAGAGTACACGTTTCACAAACACGAGAGCACACGTGTGACAAACACGAGAACACACGTGTGACAAACACGAGAGCAAACGTGTGACAAACATGAGAGCAATCGTGTTTTAAACACCAGAACTCATGTGTGTCAAACACTTTACCAAACGTGTGACAAACACGAGAGCACACGAGAACACAAGTTTAACAAACACGTGAGCAAACGTGTGACAAACACGAGAGCAAACGTGTGACAAATACGGACGCATACGTTTGTTAAAACAAAACTATAGTGACCTTTGTCACTATAGTTTTGATTTATGTAATATTACTAGCTGACCGTACAGACGTTGTCCTGTTTCCTAGAACTCGATAGCACCGCCACCTACCGGGTCCAATAGTGAATCTGAACCATCCAGGGTGCCACCCAAATGCATACAAAAAAAAACCATTCAAATCGGTCCAGCCGGTTAGGAGTTCAGTGACATACACACGTACAGTAGAAATATATACATAAAGATACATAGATTTACCTAAATAAACTTTGATAAAAGCAGTTTACCATAAATTTCATAGGAACATCAGTCTCTTGAGTCGTGTTCAGTAAATTTTTGTAAGTTTTCATGCAAGATCTTAATTTCTTCTTCAAGACTTCTTCGCCTTCGTGAAATCTACGAGCGACTGATAAGTCCTTTTCCAGTTGTTTTCGAAGCATTGCCATTCGGTGCCACAGTAATTCAAACATAATTATTCGAGTAAAGTGAGACGAATGTTGTGACATATGAAATACTAAACCTATAGCGACTGCAGAAAATGCAGTTATTATAGTAATGATAAAAATGCAGTATACAATATGAATGACTAGTATTCCTAACAGTAAAAAAATAAATAAAAATCGAGATATCGGTATTTTATCATCTAGTTTCTGGTTCGCTGGTGTGATGTTTTTAATTTTTTTCACGAAACGGTATAAATTCTCGCCACTGTAAAGTAGGTTTATGAAAACATTGCTCGTGTATATAGTTGTTAGAATCCCATAACGCACCTTTACCGTGAAGGGGAAATAAATAGTCAACTTGTAAGCATAAACAACGAGTATAATGGTGATAACCGTACAATAAGCCCTTGCCAAGATATTAAGGAGTTTATTAGAACTAATGTTGTAGTAAAAACCGAAAAGAAGGGGAATTGTCATAATGGTTCCTATGGATATAACCGATTTAATCACCCACATATTGCTTAAAATAAACTATAACATAGAGTTTTAAAAGGAGTCGTTTGCACTGAAAACAATATCACACTGATGTAGATTCTATATTCAAAGTTATATTCTACTAGCTCCTGTCCACGAATTCGTCCGCGTCAAATTTTTGCTCCCCTGACCCTTCTCGTCACATCAAATTGCCTGCCAGTTTCATCCATTTTTCATTGCTACTCCGCTCTTTTTGATTGTTGTGTGATTTTATATATAGCCTATAGCCTTCCTCAATAAATATACTACCCAACCCAAAAAGATTTTTTTCGGACCAGTAGTTCCTGAGATTACCGCGTTCAACTAACCGAACAAACAAACTCTTCTTCTCTCCGGTCACCTTGGACGAAATTAAAAAGATTATCCTTTCTATAAAATCCAAGGCTGTGGGCTATGATGGTATCAGTCGTAGTATGGTCGTTTGGATCCTTGACAGCCTTCTCCATCCGATTACCCACATTATCAATTTTTCGCTTGATTCCGGACAATTCCCATCCCCATGGCGTATGGCCTATGTCCGCCCACTGCCGAAAATCTCGAATCCCTCCCTACCCAGTCACTTTCGACCCATTTCCATTCTCCCATTCCTGTCTAAAGTGCTCGAGGCCTGCGTTCACAAGCAGTTTTCGGGGTTTGTTCATCGGAACAACCTTGTTAGCTCTTTCCAGTCTGGATTCAGACCTGGGCACAGTACAACCTCCGCCCTCCTTAAAGTGACTGGTGACATTAGAGAAGCAATGGAGGATACCAAGGTTACCGTTTTGGTATTAATTGATTTCTCCAATGCCTTTAATGCCGTCAGTCACGATATTCTCCTCTCTATCCTCTCCCATCTTATGGTTTCGTCCGAGGCTCTGGAATGGTTCTCTTCTTATCTTCGGGGACGTCAGCAGTCGGTTCGCGTTGATGAGAGTTCATCGAGTTGGCGTTATCTGGATGCTGGTGTTCCACAAGGCGGTATTCTTTCTCCATTATTATTCTCCATCTTCATTAATTTTATCACTCATTGTCTTCGGTGTTCGTATCATCTTTATGCTGATGATCTTCAACTGTATACGTCTGGGCGGGTGGAAGGTTTGTCGGACGCTATAGCAGATTTAAACCGAGATCTGGATTCAATAAAAAAGTGGTCTGATAGTTTTGGAGTGTCAGTCAACCCCTCTAAGTGTCAGGCCATCGTAATTGGAAGCTCGCGTATGATGGGTAGGGTGACGGTTGATTCTCTTCCTCCTCTCATTTTTAATGGTACCGTCATACCCATTACCCCTACTGTGAAGGATCTCGGTTTGCATCTAGACACGACACTTAGCTGGCAACGCCAGGTCTCTAGTGTTAGCCAAAGGGTCAATGGTACTCTGCGCTCCCTGTATCGTCTGAGAAGCTTTTTACCTGCTAAGACGAAAGCCATGCTTGTGCAGACTTTGATTTTCCCTATGATCGACTATGGTGACGTGTGCTACTTTGACTTAAATGCGGTTTTTCTGGAAAAGCTCGACAGACTTCTCAACAACTGTATACGGTTCATATTCAACTTAAGAAAATATGACCATGTGTCGAGCTATAGGTCTGAGCTCAAATGGATGTCCATTCGCCAAAGAAGAAGTTTGCGCGCTTTGACCACGCTTTTCTCCCTTCTCAACTCTCCCACTCCTCCTTCTTATCTTGTGTCTCACTTTCAATATCTATGTTCTTCTCATGTTAAAAATCTGCGTTCTTCTAACAATCTTCTCCTGCTCTGTCCTTCTCATACCTCTGATTTTGTTCATTCGTCCTTTCATATTCAGTCTATTCTTCTTTGGAATGCGCTCCCTCTGGATATCAGGACGGCCACCAGTCGGTATGCATTTAAGCGGAAATTGCAGAGTTATTTTCGAAACAAATAGTGTAGAGTCATCTCAACATCTCTGTTTAATTTGTGTATATATGTATATATATATATTATAAGTATATATATTAGTTAATATGTATGTGTATTATATGTTTATAATCTATTTATGTACTAGTATTCCCATGTTATTTGTAATTCAATATGGGATTTATTTTTAATAGTATTTAAATCATTGTTCCTCTCAACCAAAGCACCTGCCATCTAATCTCTTCACCACCCTTGGTTGACTGGTAGAGAATGCCTAAGGCATTAAGTCCGCCTTTGTACCTTTTTGTGTGCGAGAAGTTTAAATAAATAAATAAATAAATAGTACTTAGCTGTATAATCAAAAAAAAAAGTAGAAATTAAATGTTGGCTTATATTATATAGCTTTAACAAAAAGTATGTTTCATGAAAATTAAGGTCGGGACATAGGAAAGATGACCTTTCGTCGCAATACGATTGGTCGACTCTTCACGTGACTAGTACTACTTCACGTGCGTAGCTGGCCTATCATTAGGCCATTCGGTCAGCATTGCCACCCATAGTGGCAATTGACTTTATTGCGTGCTGTATATGCAGATAATATTGGGATTTGATTCATATATTATCCTATATTCCGTATGGTGCCAGACGTGAATGATAGCACCATCCCTTTTCTTCCCGTGGGTGTCGTAAAAGGCAACTAAGGGATTTACAAGAGAATGGGCAGCAGCGTTCTCTTTGCATTTTACCACCATACTAAGATCGTCAACACACCTGCCAAGCGTGACGATCATGGTAACCCCCCCCCCCCCCCCCCCCCTAGGAGAAGGTCTATGTCCAGCAGTCGACATCTTTCGACCGAAATAATGATATTATCCTATTGTCATTCTGCTAAATGGGCCTTTATACCCCAGTCGTTAGATAACACTCATCTAAACAGCAGAGTGATTGACAAACTGACAACCTTCGACCACGTGAACCATCCTTGCTTGTCAAATTGACAAACGTCACGGTCGACTGACAGCAGGGTACAGTAATGTCAATATTTCCAACTATGAAGACAGCGGTATAAATTGTAATATGTTTTTGCAGTTAAGACTTACCTGGGGAGGCTGAGCACTTACAGAACCGGTTATTTGAACCTACATTTTATTTGCCGTTGGGACGACAAACGTTTAAACTGGGGACATTTCACGGCCGCTTTAGATATGTAGAAGTAGCGATAAAATGTACTAGTATTTATGTATGCAGATTCCTTGACTGCAGGTTTTTCGATGAGCTAGCATACCTTATTTGCGTAGTAGGTGGTTTAGCCTATATGTATATCAAAATCGAAATGATTATCTGGAGAAAGGTATATAAAAAAAAATAATTAACTACACTCTTCTCAATCAAAAAAGATCATCAAGGATACACAGTCCACACTAATTGAGAAAAGTATCTATACTCATCCAAAATTGTCCATCTCGCTAGTTTCTCTACACAGAATAAAATAATCTTTTTAATCCACTTACTTCTCCATTTGTTTTATATTATGCTCTATCTCTTTACATTTACTAAAAAAACTGATCATGTTTACATACCGTGTGGTGGGACGCTGGTGATCTGCTATACAGGTATTCTTAGTGCAGACACTAGTCTCTCACAAACTAGTATCACATTGTTTTTAAAATTGTCTAAATTAATATAATGCCATTATCTGTGAAGAGAAAATAAATTATTTAATTTGAATTTGACTTAATAAATTAAGCAGAGACTGTTTTATGTGAATCAAAAATCTTAGCATAGAACTAAAAGAAAATAAAAAAGAAAATGAAGGAAAAATATTGAAGGTAACTATGAACAAGACGAAAAACATTGTTAATACCACAAGCTCAGTTCATCCCAATAGAAAAAAAGAGAAGATAGCTCAATAAAACAAATGAGGATCAGCACGGCTGCACGACCACAGAATAATGTATGTACCTAGTAGAAATTAAATTAAACCAGTGAAAGTCCAACATTAGGCGTACAATTATAAGTTTTTACTAGCAGCATTGTTTTGGCTATAAACACTATACGAAATTACGTCAGAAGGAAATTAAATGAAAGTATCTTCTTCGTGTAGTTATAATAATATGTGAATTCAGTATCTTGGCGGTGTCTGTCCGTCTTCTATGTATTTTTACCGTACTTTAAAACTGCAGGATTGTTTATTTACAACCGTTATCTTCCAGAGTCTGATTTCTCTTCTAAATTATTACTACTTTCTTCATCTTCATTATTACTAACTTCCTTAAACAATACCTATAACAGAAATATAAAATACGTATAGTTACATTAGCTGATAATGATATAGAATAACAGGTTCCTTCGTTTGCAGTGCAGTTTATTTAACCATGCCAAGTTCGATTCTTACCTTGATACGAAGTTTTGAAAATTATATCATCATCAACCTATATTGTTCCCACTTCCCACTACTGGGGACCACCACACAGGCCTCTTCTTGACGACAAAGAGTGGGCTGTAATCTACCACGCGGGCCCAGTGCGGGTTGGTAGATGTCATATGCGTTCAAATGTTTGATTGTAAGACATGCCAGTTTCCTCACGATGTATTCTTTCATCTGCTAGGGTCGCGAGATTTGTTCGAAAGAGATACCGTGGCCCTGGAATATGGGTAACTGAAGGAACACGGGTGGGTTTTAGTCAGTAAAAGTCTGACATATCCTTCCGCTCCACTCTAGAGCGGGAGAAGTCATTTGAAGATTTCCCACCGACAAAAAAAATGTATTTATTCACGGTGTTGATGAAATTATTTCTACAAAATAAAACGCCTGCCTGGGTTCGAACCCACTACAACTCGTAAGTCGAGGCTGATACCATTGGGCCACCACTGCTGATCAATTAATTGTGCGAGGAATTAACTGCCTTTCCCCATCCACACTGAACAACGACCTTTCTTAATCACCACAACACCCAGTACTCCATCTTCTACGGAAGCTCTATCCCAGTGATCACCAAGAATATTGTTAAAAACTTCAGCTAGAAACTGTCAAATTTTCCCAATCAATCTTGAACCTCTTTAGCAATAAAGTTGAAAACCTATTAAATAAATTTGACAGATTGTAGTAGCATTTTATGCTAGCGTCTGTTCAAAAAAATATATGGGAGGCTTAAAAAAATTCACTAGGTCATCAACCATCAGTTATAATAATTAAATTTCGTTCCCGTCATTGTAACGTCTTGCAAAAACTGAACATTGCAGCAAGCGGAAATTACGTGAAAGTACTATTAGGTACTGTTAATTCGTTACAATCTCTGCAATACAGGATAGGAGATCTAATCGATAAGCGTACACAATTAATTATTATTATGACAGAGCGAGAAAGGAAGGCAGTTTGATTAAACTGTGTTCCTGTGTTTATAGTTTATGATGAAAGAAATCTTTTTACTGACAGCATTGTGGATCTAATAGTCGGAGGCGTGACTGCTTATTTGAACCCTAAGCTGACATAGCTTAAACTTTCACCTCTAACTCACTAACACGTAAGAAAGAAAGAATAAATGTTGACACGTGATGAATAGGTACAGGCCAGATGTTATCGATATTGTATACCTATATTAGTTTTAAAAGATCTGTCAACTTTTCTTTCAAGTATCTTTCAATTCAGTAATCTGTCAAGTCTTTGAAAATTAACCATTTGTAGATTTTTTTTTGTGGATGGGAAATCATCAAATGACTTCTCTCGGGTGGAGCGGAAGGACGTGTCAGACTTTTATTTACTAAAACCCACCCGTGTTCCTTCAGTTGCCCATATGCCAGGGCCACGGTATCTCTTTCGAACAATTCTCGCGACCCTGGCAGACCATGTAGGTATAGATGACGCTAGTTTCTGATTCCGGGAACGTATCCGGGAAAATACCTCCGAAAATACTCCATCAAATCAAAATTTTGTCAGATCAGTTACAGAAAATGTCAAGACCTTAATTTATGTTCACATGCTATAAAGACTTCACCAAATTCCTGGCTTACCAAGACTCACAATTTACAGCTTACAGCCATGGTCTCTTGTAAAATGTTTCATTTACACAATCCTAGAATATAAATCTACAGTAATTTTCTTGACAATAGAACAAACCGCATGGCTCTAAGCACCATTAAAGTACCGTAGTAACTCCATAATATTTAATGCTTAGGCCATCGTTTCGTAGAAATGCGGGTACCATTGTCTCCCCATGAATAAAATTTTTAATAGTATTGGTTATTATGTGGCTCAGTACATGATCATAAACAAGGTCTGTTAGAAAACAGTGGTTAAATGACCTCATAACATATACATATAGCGGAACTGCCATCTTAAACTATTGCCGGAGCCGAATCCCCAGTCTGTCGTACTCTAAAGATGCTAAATGCTCTTCTGACTGCCAACCCTGAATGTGATGTGTTTACGGATGAATGTAATAAAATTATACGTATATTTCTGGTGTTCTGGGAGAAAGTATACAATGAGTCCACTGTTTCATGTTAGATTTTAAATTAGGTAATAATGTCTTTGGACAACCAACACACCGTTATCTGATCCCAAACTAAATGTTCCATGGTAGATTTTAAATTAAATAATTAATATCTGGATGACCGAGCTCTGCTCGGTGTTTTTTGCTAAATTGTGTTTAAAATAAGTTTATGTTCAAGTTGATTATCGATAAATTTGGTCATTGAACACACGAATAAAACGACATTTTATAAAAATGAATCCTAGCTAGATCGATTTATTACCCCCGAAACCCCCTGTATACTAAATTTCATGAAAATCGTCGGAGCCGTTTCCGAGATTCAGATTATATATATACATATATACAAGAATTGCTCGTTTAAAGATTTAATTTGTACGGTGCACGTACATGGGTTTTAAAATATATTAATTACAATAAGTTAGCCAGTAGGCTCGCGTATTTGCACTTTGAACGCGACCTACATTTGGCAGTGCACTGACACTGACATATTGCATTGTTCTATGCATTCTACAGAACTACAAAATGCTGAAAACCTAATAATGAAACATATTCAGTTGCATGCCTTCAATGACGAGATTATGAGATTGAAAGAAAACAAAGGTTTGAGCACAAAAAGTGACCTTTTGAGTTTAAATCCATTCCTTGATAAACATGACATTCTGCGAGTCGGTGGAAGGTTACGTAACTCAAACTTACCCGAAGACACTAAACATCCAATTTTACTACCACATGACAACAAACTGAAATATTATCTCAAACGGGTCATTGGAGACCAACGTCTGACATACGAAGAATTTACCACTCTGCTATGTCAGATAGAAGCTTGCTTGAACTCACGACCACTATGCACCGTTTCAGATAACGCCGAAGAGATAAACTGTTTAACTCCAGGACATTTCTTAACCGGCACATCACTCATGACAATTCCAGAACCCGAAATGGACAATACTTACCGTTTAAACACGAGATGGCAAATTGTACAACAACTTAGCAAGGATTTCTGGAAGAAGTGGTCGCAAGAGTACCTCCAACAACTACAAGCGAGACTAAAGTGGAAACGACAGAATACTGACATAAAGAAAAATTACATTGTATGTATTAAAGATGAAAGGTTACCTGCAGGAAAATGGGCACTGGGTCGTGTAGCGGATTTACACCCTGGAAAGGACGGCCACACTAGAGTTGTGACATTACAAACTGCAAAAGGCGAAACTAAACAACCTATTACAAAACTGGTACCACTAGTGGAGGCTGAGGAACAAAACAACCCTGACACTGACAAACTTCCCAAAAACAGGCGAAACCGAGGTAAAAGGCTTACCTGGAACAGCTTGGTATGTTATATGCTGATGCTAGTTATGACATTGATAACACCTACTGTCCAGCAAGATATGAAACTTACTCAACTGACAAAAAATCAAACACTTTACTTTGACAAGATTGCAGATCTACAAGAAATTAGAGATGAATGGAAACTGGTATTCTATTACAATATGACAAATTATTGGCGCAATGTGGACACTCTGCAAGTATTCGTATCTCATATAAAGCAAGCTCGTTGCGAAGAGTGGATGATGCAATTTCATGTTCTGATTAACCAACTTGAACAAAGCACGAGTGAACTAAATTATTACAACGATTTACTGAGGTCCCAGCGGATAATACAACACAGGTTCAAAAGAGGATTGATCGACGGAGTAGGATATGTTGCAAATTCGTTATTTGGAGTGTTAGATCAACATTTTGCAGAACAATATGAACAGGATATCGACACAATCCAACATAATGAAAATCACCTATTCCAAATGCTTAAAAACCAGACAAGTGTTCTGGAAACCGAAAACAACATTGTACAGCGTAACGAAGCAACAATGATGAAGCAGTTCACTTTAATCAACGATCACCTCACGTCCCTAGAAAACAAGTCGCTCAAAGATAAACTTGAGAGTTCAAATGCATTCTACAGCATTACATCGGGTATAGCTGCAGAAAGAATGTGCCAAAACTTAAAAGATATTCAAGAATCACTCATCAACACCCTGACAAATATGTACCAAGGGCATATGGACGTACATCTATTATCACCAACCCAAATACAAAGCGAACTAGATAGAGTAGCTCGACTACTACCTCGCGATTCTACACTACCTGAAGTTCGTTATGACATAAGAGACATCTACAGGCTGTTCAGAATACATGCACGCATAACACAGCACTACCTGTTGATGGAAATAAAAGTACCGATCTTGAGTGATGCCCTATACGGACTTAACAGTCTTATCAGCATTCCTCAACGTATTGACATAAATCGGGTAATGTACGTTATTCGCAACTCTGCATTAATATCATTTAACGCCAACCAATACTCATTTATACCCCTAGAACAATATGACCTTGATAAATGCCAAAAATTACATGACCAATCTCTACTGTGCAAACTAAATCACCCTATATACAACACCGGTGATCGTCACAAATCTATTTGCGATGTACAGCTGATTCGAGACAACGAAGAACACAGCGCTTATTGCCATATGGAAATAAAAATATGCGCCGACAAATGGGTCAAATTACATAAACAAAACACCTGGTTCTATTATTGTTGTGACACGTGCGAAGTACAATTAGTGTGTGGCACTCAAATGACATCGGAGACGTTACGTCACTCGGGTCTGATAACGCTGAAACAGGATGCAACTTGCAAGGCGATTCATTCACATTGCACGCATATATGGAACATACAAGTGACATTTTAGTCAATGAACCATATGCGATGATCGTGCCCACGATCTCTCCAATCAACAACATAATCAGTACCTCGATTCGTAACTCATCTTTGCATATTGAAACGCACGAAGAGACGTTCAAGAAGATTGCCACGCAACTACACTCTATAGAAGAACAGTCTAAGCTAGACACCTTATCCTCTCACGACGTTCATCACTATATTGCAATCTATGTGGTTGTTGCGATTAGCATTGCACTGTTTGCAACATCGGTGTACTTTTGGCGAAAGATGGCCACCCAAAGACAGGGGGAGGGTCCGCAAGATGCGAGAAGCAGAAGCAGACGAGAAGAAGATCATGACATCGAGGACAGGAACAGCAAGATCGACAAACGTGACTCAAAAATGAATAAAGTGTCGTGTGCTAACCCTACCTCAAGTGAAGTGAAATTTGACACTGAAAGACATAGTGAGATGTGCTAATTTATTATTATAGTGACATTCTATTTATAGACTTTAGTTATATTTCTTCATAGTAGTCGTAGATCAATCATATTTACATTAGGGTCCTGCATTTTTACATTTTCTACATTCTTATTTTATTATTTTACATATTTTGGGATTGTTTTATTTAGTTATTCTCTTTCTGTGTTGTGGCAATATGTACGGTGCACGTACATGGGTTTTAAAATATATTAATTACAATAAGTTAGCCAGTAGGCTCGCGTATTTGCACTTTGAACGCGACCTACTTTTGGCAGTGCACTGACACTGACATATTGCATTGTTCTATGCATTTTACATAAATTACATTTTAGTGTTCAATTAGACGTGGTTTGAGTCGGACAACTTGCATTTTTATTTAGATTCATCCCGTTGAGCATTCACTGACATTTTCTGCATTTAAGTTTACATTTGACATTTTACATCTGCATTGACATTACTTATGTTAGGGAAACACCCTACATAATTATCCTAACGTAATTTTTAGCAACGTTATAATTGTTTTCATGTTAATTAATTAAAGACAAAGCCACCGTTATCAGTCCGTAATGTTGAGACTTAGGTAACCTCCCTGTGAAAGGGGGTGGGCCGTAGTGCGAGTTGGTGGATGTCACCATGTCTTCGATTTTTTTGGATCTAGGACTCAATTTAAGGTTAATACACCTACGTGACCGTTAACAGAGTTTCAGACAAATAGCTGTCTGAATCAACTAATAAGCCATTAAGTAGCACTAAGTTGGTACAAAACTGAAGAATATACTAGAATTTTCCGATTAGCTAAAACTATATTCCGCCTCATAGAGAATCTAGTAAGGAGAGTTTTGCTTTATGCTAGAACAACTTTGTCGAATGAATCCTGTAAGCTCGTGACAAAAAGGTTCCGCATACTAAGTTAGAAATATGTAGTCGACGGAAATAGTAGCAAGAAATCTTGCTTGGAATTCTTTATGGATAGTGCAATATACAAGAGACCAGCGGGGATGCTAAATCTAGATATGGGTGGTCCTGAATGTAACACAGCGTGTCTGTCTAAGGGGTTAAAGGTATTCTTGAGTCTTTTCTGCTGTGATAAACTTTAGTGAGGTATAATTTCAAGCTAAATAGTTTCAAATCAATCTCGTAAGATTACTTTATCCGTAGAGCCACCTCATCGCGACGATAGTTTCGCAGTAAGAACTATTTGAATCAATCTCCACATAAATCGTGGCGACAATGATAACGTAATCTGGTAGGCACAGCGGTGAGGCGATTCTTTCGCTCGTAGAGACAAAAGCAACGATGAAACATTTCTACACAGGGGAGTTCAGAATCATGTACTGAATCTATGGCTTATCGTCCCTGTCAAAATCATCATTTCAGCTGAAAGACGTTCACAACTGGACATAGGCCTCCCCCAATTTTAAGGAGTTTGCCGAAATCGCCACGCTTGGCAGGCGGATTGGCAATCGCAGTTTGGTAGTAAAATGCATAGAAAACGCTGCTGCCCATTCTCTAGTAAGTCCCTTAGTCGTTTTTTACGACATCTACGGGAAGAAATGACACCATGTATATCTTCCAAACTTCCCTTCTTTAAAATCCTCCTACTTTCTTTTCTCTTATACTTTACAATATTTTCTTTAAATAACTTTCCGCTTCTCACTTAGACCTCAAATCAAAGCTGGAATAGGAATATAATGCACATTATTTTACGTATTGGGCTGCTGATTCTTCGTGGTTAGCCAGCTTAAGGTACCGTTCCAATAATGCGATTTGCCTTGCGATCATTCTTGTATTTTTGATTACGGTGCCTACCTTATTGGATGTATGCGATGGTTCTGACTGGATAGCTTGTTATGGTAAATTGATACTTATATACAGGATGAAATGAAATTTGCTGGTTGCACTTTACCTACGTGTTGGGTATCGGGATAGAAAACTAACACGCTTTGTTTCCCCCAATTGTTGGGCAGAGGAGTACCTACAGTACTTATACCTACATTTAGCTAAAGCACTAGGAAGTGAGATGAAGGGCGGGCTTTTTGGGGGACTGTCTTATGTAATTTTGACTTTCGAAAAGTGCTGACCCTCAGCCTAATTTGAATAAATGACTTTTGATTTCGCCAGTTGTGTTTCAAATGAATAGAACAAAAAAAATGTTTATTAGATGGCCGAACGTTTTGGTCCATAATCGATCAGCTGATTTTGTTATTTTACGTGGAACATAGATATTTTTTACGCATTTCCAAAACTCATAACACAATAGACGTTTGCTTGCCTGTAAAATGGACCTACAGTGTCATTTAAAGTTATGTACAAAGTTGGAAATATTAAAATCAAAATATTTTTTATGTCATTCGTTTTTGATATCGATACTTACCCAACACATAAGTAAATTATTGGCAGCTAAATTAAATTCGACCTTGTATATAAATTATACTGCAAAAGGGTTATTCAGGTGCATATGTGCTCAGTATGTCAGATAATCAGGCTTAGCGGGAGATTCATGGGAAATGAAAATGACGATAAATTGTGTGTGTGTTTCTGTCGCACAATATTTTCTGCTTAACTTAAGGATGAGCTAAAGTAGACCTCGAAAATTTATTTTGGACTGTGTCAGGTTGTATGTGGATTAAAATATTATATATGTATATTATTATTATTTCACCCCAAAGACATCCATTGCTGTCATAAGCCTCCCCTACAGGAGGCGGATACGATAATCGCCACGCTTGATAGGCGGGTTGGCGGTAGCATTATGATGGTAAGATACATAGAGAACGCTGCTGCCCATTCTCTAGTGACTCCCTTAGTCGCCTTATACGACCCTTACGGGTAGGAATGGGATATTGCTATTCTTTACTTCCAGCAATACACGGAAAGATTACAATATATTCATTGAATGGTAATAGATCTACACGAGGTACAATGGCTTTTCTAATTGTTACTGTATTTACGGCAATCAACCGGTTCAGAGAAATCACATGCATATTCCCTATTCACTAAAGTTCAAAATCAGCTGTGGACAAGCAATATGTAATATGTTAAACTTAACACGTTAACGGAGCATTTGGTTTTACTTTAATTTCTTGCCATATCTAACAACTACGTGTGAAAAATGCAAGTGCTGAAAGTAAACCACCAAACCAGGGTCAACGTTTCCACACGCTTGCTAAACATCTGTTTGAGTGCGAAAAATCCAAGTCGAAAGTGATCCTTTCTTTTCAGCTTATTCTCTAGAAAGGACTTTAATGATCAAAGAAAGGAAGGACTACACGCGTTGCAAAAGAAATCTTGTCACATTAAAAATTAAAACGCAAATTAAGGTTGAATACATATTTTTTAGGGTTCCATAGGATCTCACAGAATTATCTCTGACTAGCCGTCTCTCACCGTCAATTTACTCCGAATCTACGGGATAGATTACTTGAAATTTGGTACACATATGAATTTCTGTGACCCGAATACAGACGTGACATTAATAAATAAATTTTGAATATGGGGGTCACTTTTAGGGGGCAAACTAGAAAATTAAGCAAAAATAGTATTGCACATTGCACCGTGTGACATATTCATTGAAGGGCTTATTATGAGGTTTGTAAACTATAACACATTTAGTTTTAAAGCTTTTTAATAAGATAAGTAAAAATTGACCATCTCCGGAACTACGCAGCCCAAAAATTTTAATGGTTCTATACCTACAGATTACAGGAAACCTATAAGTAGTCTTTGGTCTTGAAATAACATAGTAAATATCTCAATATTGTGTGTAAACTTACATTTGCAATTGTGATGAATAGTAGAACATGTTTTTCAAATAGGCACAATGTTATTCATCGTACGGAATCTTTTCCATACGAGTTAAACTCAAACTTGTCCGGATTTTATATCTGTAAATTCTGCAAAACAGTGTCGTTTTATTTTCACTTGAACGTAAAGCCGCCAACGGGTTTTATACAGGTTTTCAAGATCCATCCGATAAAGTTTTATATTTAGTATTCTGTACTAAAATTCGCGAACGGGAAATTGGAATCAAGTTTGTCTGTACAGTCACGAGCAATAACATAGAAACGCCCTTAAAATTTAAATTTATGTAGCAACATTAAATCGCAAAAATAAGCATGCTAACTGTGCCCAAAAAATTATGTAAACATTATATCGTGTCAAAATTAACTACACATTTTTATCAAATTTTCGTTAACAATAGATTACCAAAAAATAATATTAACTTTTAGTTACGTAATTATGAATCCAAGGAAATTTCAAAAACATGTTTACAGTACAGTTTCGAAATTATGTAAACAATTACAAAACAGCAGTTTCAAGCAGCTTGAGCTCGGAAATAAGTCGCAATTAAATTGTGGAAATAACCTAACCTAATTGGCAAAATCAGAGTACATAAATAGTTATAGGACCTTATTGTATTATTTAATTTTAGATTTTTTTATCATTAAATTTGCGTTATATGTAGATATTGTGTCATAGTAAGGAAAATGTAGCCATCAGCGAGTGGCATCGACTCGCCCGTCGACTGTTTTTATTTCCGTGTACCGTCCTAAAACTATTGTGCTATTAGATTCCTACTATTTAACCGACAAAAAAAAACGGAGGAGGTTCTCAATTCGACGCGTATACATTTTTTTTTTTTTATGTATGACCATGCATAACTTTTTACATAGTAGTCCGATTGTGATAATTCTTTTTTATTAGAAAGGGTATACTCCAAAGGTGGCTCCATATAAATTTGGAAAAGAAAATCGAACCCTAAGGATAGGAAAAATGGGGATGATTGATTGTTCACTCACTGATTGTAATGTATGACCACGCATAACTTTTTACAGAGTAGTCCGATTTTGATAATTCTTTTTTAATTGGATAGGGTATACCTTGTCAAGTTTTATCAGTAGATTTTTTTTTGGGTGAGAAATCATCTAATGACGTCTCCCGCTCTAGGTTGGAGCGGAAGGACGTGTCAGACTTTTACTGACTAAAACCCACCCGTGTTTCTTCACTTGCCCATATGTCAGGGATACGGTAACTCTTTCCGAACAGATCTCGCGGCCCTAGCAGATTAGTAGATTATAGCCACAAAAAAATATAAAATAAAAGCTTTTTAACAAAAAAATTAAACCCGTAATTTAACCCGTATTAAATAGTGATTTAAAATAAATTATTATACAGCATGTCCAGTAATTAACGCACACCGTCTTAAGGGGTCATTGACCTCATCATTATGAACAACTTTTACTATGGGACCAAACCTGAAATCGCGAAAAAAAATCTGCTGTTTCATTCAAAAGTTCAATACTTACTCGATCAAAATGTATAATTTTGTAAGTTGTTTTGTAATTTTTGTTTTATTGCAGTAACCAACCCCTATTTATTTATAAAACTATAATTATTACTGTAATAAACTTAACAAAAACAGGACAAAGCAGGTATACACTTTCAATATCATTTTAATATATCCATGACAATTCCTATTACACGTGTACAATTGTATAGATGTTATAGAAATTGTCACGGATAGTAAAAAATTACATTGGAAGTGTAAACTTTTTACTGATTTTGTTTCGTTTATATTACTGTGAAACCAATGTATACTAAGTGTTGACACAGTTTGATGGTTAGGTAATTTAGAAAAAAAAATATCGTACACAAATTTTTTGAATGTTAGTAGTTAAGATATTTTAGAAAATGTGACAATGTATATATATTATTGCTCGTGACTGTACGTACATAAGTCTACTTGAAGTTATATCACTATTTCTTTCTTTCTGTGAATGTAATTGATTATGATCTTCACTTCTTCGTCGTTACACTCTTGACAGAGTTGTCGTGGTCGTCACATCTGGTTTGGTGGCAAGCATCGCAATCCTTCGCCACTCCTCCCGTACTGCAGCCCTTCTCGTAAATTCGTGAAGTGGACCATCAAGTGCTGTTTTGACCTGATCGGTCCAACGCATGGGCGACCTGCCGCGAGCTCTTGTGCCTTCAATTTTTCCCTGCACGTCAAGTCGTCCTACCGATGTGTGTTTCGGCGTGTGATATGTCCAAAGAAAGCGAGAATACTACTTTGGATGCCAAGTACTTGTAGGATTGACAAATTGGTTCGAATGCTAAGCACCCTTTTCCAGCACTACATTTCTGAAGTGTCTTTTCATCTTTTGATTTTGACCATTCACGATTTGAAATCCTAATCTTTGGCACTGCAGGTCTTTAGGAGTCTACTTCTAATCGTCGTATGAATAATTCAGGTATTTGTTTTCTTTTTCATTTGCAAATCGCAGGTCAACCTAGGAGGTTGTCGGCCGCGTCGTGCCCTCGTCTCAGGAGTAGGCAGTGACTTGTCGCTGCCGGCCGTGGTCGAGTGGATGGTCGGCAGCGAGATGTCCTGGGACGCGGTGGTATCCTTCTGCGAAACAGTCATGTCGCAGAAGGAGGCTGCGGAAAGGGAGCGGGAGATATCTTCCGCTCACCCAGCCTGCAGCAGGCGCACCGGGCGTCGGTGGAGGGCGGACAACGCCCTCTTCCAGCCCCCCTAATTGGGTCTAGGGGCGACGGATCTGGGGATCCATGAGGATTTCCACCTCGAGATCAAAAAAAAGGAGGTTGTCGGCTGCTCAACCAGACTTGATCGGCTAACACAAGGGTAAGATCCATAACTAACTAGACTTGATTATGCAATAACAGTCCAAGCCGTCGGATTCAGAGTCGGATTCCATTGGATTCTGTTCTATAACGAGGTAAAGGTAGTTGCTGAAAATCAGCACTGTTGACGATAGGTTCGTCCGAAGTCACAGCATTATGCTGAGCCTGTTCTGCACAGGTGCGATGCGCGGTATAGTCATTTTTATTATTGTTATTTAAAATTACGTATTTATTTTTCACTCTGCATTCGGTATCTTGTTTTTGTTTTGATTGTATGTTTGTGGTCATTAGTCAGTGTCGTAACGTGTACGCAATGTTTATTGTTTTTGGTCCCTGGGCATGACATCAAGCAATGGAAAAAACAACAAAGTTGAATTGATTATAATACGAGATTTCTTGCTTTTAAGTTCGTGTTTACTTTATGTCTTTTCATTTTGTTTCTGTAGGTTTTTTTTTCCTCTTTCTAATGATGTAAATCTAAATTTAAATAAATAATTCTCTAGGATATAAAATACTGCATTTTGCCCGCAACTTCATCGCGTGAAATTTTGGGCCCAAACCATCGCGTATCACATCGCCCACTCACACGATTACTTCATTTACTCCTTAGGGTCGTAGTGGGTAGCTTTCGTCAAGAATCGGGGTTTTGGCAAAATATTTTTTTTCAAATCCTTCAATCCTACTAACAAACTCACAAACTTTATCTCTAATATAAGTTTATGTTTATTATTATAAGTATAAGTAAATATATATTCGTTGAGGCTGGTTCCTATGATCATTCAAGCAGAACCTCTACTTAAAGTGGGTAACTTATGATACCTACTTACCTTTAGGATCTACTGATGAGATTGCTGAACCAAATTTTCATTTTGATCAAACAAAATAATGCTAAAATCATACCTGTTCATTTTGTAAAGTCATAAATAAAGCTACTGAAACGCTAAAACACGAAAATGTCATTCCCAACCTCAAATAATATATTACCCAATCGAATCAGTCGTAACTTTACTGAAAATACAGCTCCGCTTTCAATAAATCCTGAGACTATTAAGATAATTTTATCCATTAGTCTACCCTCTAAACGGTGTATAAATAAGTTAGGCCTTGTGCACATTGGAATACCGCTAGTCAGACATGACCTACCGCAAGTGAGCACGACTCGGATTTATCGCTCAATAGAGGTGCATTTTTGTCCACAACGCAGGGACGAACTTGGTAAACAAATATGCAGTAGCATGGTTATTGAAATCACAATAACCACTACCTGTAAAAGATTTTATTTTTATTTGCAACCCATTAAGATAGACACATAAATTATATTGCGAGGTGGATAAGTTATCCACAGAAAAGACTATTCGATGATTAATATAAATATGGTATTGTTAATAACCTTCAGCGTCACTGCGACAATGATGACTAAAAACGGTAATTTAATGCACATTATTTTAGATTCCTTAGTGTAGAGTTAGACATTTTTCGTCTGTTATGAAAAAAAATTTGCTGTTTCATAGAAAAGACTTACACGTTTAAAATCCATGGCACAGCAGATTTTTAAACACAAAACCGGCCAAGTGCGAGTCGGACTCGCGCACCGAGGGTTCCGTACAAACCTGTAGGTATTTTCGGTTTAAAAATATATATTTTTTTTAATTTTTATATTTCAGTTGATTGAATGTAAGGTAAATTGCGGTTTACGATTTATGACGTTTTAAAAAAAAACTACTCACTCGATCTCGTTCAAACCAATTTTCGTTGGTAGTTTGCATGGTAATGTACATCATATATTTTTTTTAGTTTTGTCATTCTCTTATTTTAGAAGTTACGGGGGGGGGGGGGACACACATTTTACCACTTTGGAAGTGTCTCTCGCGCAAACTATTCAGTTTAGAAAAAAATGATAGTAGAAACCTCATTACCATTTTTGAAGACCTATTCATAGATACCCCACACGTATGGGTTTGATGAAAAAAAATCATTTTTGAGTTTCAGTTCTATGTATGGGGAACCCCAAAATTTATTGTTTTTTTTTCTATTTTAGTGTGAAAATCTTAATGCGGTTCACAGAATACACCTACTTACTAAGTTTCAACAGCATAGCTCTTATAGTTTCGGAATAAAATGGCTGTGACATACGGACGGACAGACAGACAGACAGACAGACAGACAGACAGACAGACAGACAGACAGACATGACGAATCTATAAGGGTTCCGTTTTTTGCCATTTGGCAACGGAACCCTAAAAATGGTAACAGCCTGCACGTAGATGTCCGTGCCACCCTGTGAAAAACAGAGACGCTTTCGATATGTACTTAATTTTTAAATACAAAAAACCAATTAAATTAATACTGAAATAATCTAGCTCGGATTATTGATGGCAATAATAGCTCCACATAACACCTTCATGAATGTTATTATAGAGTTTATCCAAATCGCAACATTTGGCAAACGTAGGTTATTATGATCGCAGTGGCAATGTTTAAAAAATCCGCATATTTGTGCCACTTTATCACAAACAATCCTTTTATAAGAATGTAAAGGTACAGTACCATTGCAAAACTCTTACCGAAATACCGCAAAAATAAATAAAAGGTACATACTAACCGTGAGAAAGGGCTCTAAACGAGCACCTGATATCGCTAGGCTATCGGCTCCCTATAAGGTAAAAGTTCGTGAATATAAATAAGCCGCGTGCATTGGGGTACCGCTATTCAAACATGACCTACCACAAGGTACGCACGACTGAGATTAATAGCCGTATAGACGCGAATTTTTGTCCCCGATGCAGGTACGATATCAACTAGTGGATTAAAAATGCATGCAATACTGACATTGCTAAAAAAAATTGTTTATATTAATTGCAATGCAATTAAGATCCTTGATGACGCACGCACGCTACGCTTAATTTTTATTATAGCAACCGCAACTTTTTCTGAATGTCACTTAGTTTTGTTAAATTGTCAATCACGTGGTTCAGTAACCTGATTTTTTTAAACGGGTATAAAAAATCGCCGGCTCTCAACGAACACACTCGCAAAACATTTTTAAAAACTAAACACTAATTTTGTTTATTTTAAAGCAAGAATTTCTGTCAACAAAGTATGCAATAATTTACCAAAATACAACCACCATAATCCCTCCCTATGCTACGACAGGCACGTTCCTGAATCGTGATTTGTTATGCTTTTCTTATAATTTTTGTAAATAAACTTTGCGGTACTTGCACTTACAAAGGGCGTGAGAAATTGACGAACTTTCACGATATTTAGTGCCAAAATAATAATAAAGGAAATTAGAGTTATTTGGGTATCTAGGTTTGTAGGGTATATTATATATAATGATTTTAACTAAAACAATTAAAATTTCTAATCCTTCTTCTATTTAAGGTGAATGAACATTGCAGGCAGCCCGTAAAATTCATTTTTTTCAGGAAATGGTCATTCAATCGGATTAAATAAAAGATGGTTGTATTGATAATTTTAATGATTATAATTCTGTAAAAATATATTTCTTTTGGTCATGAATTATAATTTATTCAACATACAACGTGACACTGACTGACAAAAATATGAATTGCGCGGGCTATTCGGCGTTCTTATTATTTACTATTATTATTACTATTTTTCTAATTTTTTTAATAAGAAAATTTAAACGCCATCAACAGCAACACAAAAAGTTCATTGCATTGATTTTAACATCTGTCAGGTGCATCAGCAGTATGCTTACTTGTGTTGTGTAGGTATAAAACGATTTTTGAATGGAATAAAAGCGAATAGAATAGAATTTAGTTTTACTCGGAAATAAATTATTTTCTATTCCATCGATATCATACTCATTTGGTACATTAAGATCTAAATATTAATAAGCAGCTTCACTTAAACTACCAATAATGATAGTTAGTCTCAAAACTGCACATCCCTAACATTCTCGTAAACATAACACTAATTAAATTCAAAACTTGTAGCCGCATCTAATTTTATCGACATGCGTACATCTCTAATGGCCCTGACATTCTGTCGATATCAAGTTCTGGGTAAGATAATAGTGTTGTGCAGGTTATCTCACATATAATTAAATGCGGGCTTTAACCGACTGCCGTGCGTTAAAGAGGGTATAATGTTTAGGTTTTATGGTAATTACTAATTTATTATGCTGGAATTTTACCGTGTAGAAGGCTAAGTAGGTATAAACCTACCCATGCCTTCATAGGTATATTTTTAAGAATATACTTACTAAGAATTTTCGCAAAACTTTTTGAGGTAATTGCACGTTATTTAAACCACGAATTTACCTATTTAGTTTAGCCCTTATTTGTTTTCTATATAAGATTTTATCTTGGCGAGATACCGGCAGAGCTCCGTTGTAAATTCAGCCCTTTCGAGTTAAAATAATATAAGGTAAAATTATAATAAAGAAGAATTTAAATATAAATTATTATAAAGGGTAACGTAAAGGCTGTTCTGCAAATACTGTTCACTAAATTAAACACTTGTGGCGGTTCACACACGATCGGTTTTTCGGATCAGTTCTCGTACATTACTACTACCTCTTTGGTCTAATACTCGCAAGCGCTATTGTTAATCATTAGGCCTTGGATTTGATTACGAGGTCGGGCAAAATGTTTTTGGGTCTTTCTATCTAGAATTTTTAGAATTTCGCCCCTATTATGGATCTATATTGGACATAACTGGTGAAATGTGGGTAAACTATAGTAACACCTCTGCCCAACCCTTTGAGGAATCAAGGCGTGATGTTATGTGTTATTTAGAACTTACTTCCTATTTACGTGATACAATGATAAAGCTAATTCGTATTTGTATTACAAAGTTATAGAGAAAGATTAACTCATTCGAACACTGACAGATGAACGGATCGATTCTCTAATCGATCAAATCGATACGAGAATCGTTACGTGTCAATCGATTGCAGTCTCTCAAAACATGAATTATTCAGCCGATTATAAATCGATTCTCGTATAATCATTTGTACGTGAGGAGAATAGTAAATTATATATTTATTAAGTCTTGGATATGAAAAAGTTAGGTTTTCAGTGTATGTGATTATGTATCGTCATGTTCTTTTCCTTGGGCCGTGTGGTGAATATCAAATTGTGACGTTTGAGTATTATTTAGACGAGCTATCGATCTAATGGTGCGCGTGCTAAGAGTGTATGGGCTGTCTTTAAAACTGATGTCACATGTTTAGACTTGTGAGTTGGTCCTCACATGTCTAAACATGTGACGGTCGACCATTTCTTTGTCTAACTAGATATCCTGCCCAACTCTATTTGAGGCGCATCGCCCAACTTATTAACACAATCACATACATTTTCTAAAAGTCAAAATTTGTGATAGGTATATTGTTAGACGAGGACTACCGCTGGCAGATTTTAGGTGAGTTATTGTTTATAAAGAATTTGAATTAAAATAAAACAGTATACAAGTGTCACCAGCTTTCTGCGTTCACCATACGGGTTCTGTAGCGCCTGCCAATTTTCATAAGGCAAATACTGTCAAGAAATATGTTATCTATATCTGTTTCTGTCTAGTTTCTGCAAAAATTCTCGGTTTATGAGCTATTTAAAATTGTTATATTTTGAAAATCTACGATATGAAGTTTAAATGTCGATCGATTCAAAATAAGGAATAATTTAACCAGTCAACTACCGTAATTACAGACACAATTAAAAAACGATTGGTTACATACCAAATGTGGTATCTCAGGGACTTAGAGGTTAAAACGTATATCAATCAATAGTTTATTTAGATGCTTGTATAACACATACTGAAAGGTCAGTTTTCAAAATGTAATGAAAAAGTTTGACAGGCAGCTGTATCTGGTTAAAGTTCCTGTAGATAATGTTAGAGACATATTAACGTTTGTTGATAAATTACTCATAAACGACTTTTTTATAGGCATGTGAGAGAAAATGAAGTATGTCCAAGTTTGGCAACATTGTTAATAATTATTTATCTCGAAATACTAATTACATAGCAAGGTAACGTCAGGGATATACATTTTGCTAATGGGATTTGGTATACGAGCAGTTTGTAAATGGATTAACACATAAGATTCTTTCTTTCCCGGTAGTTGTGTAAAAATACGTTTATTGTAAAAAAAAACAACATGAACATACTCCATTCTTGTTTGCTAGCAAAACTATCCAATCTGACCATGAGATTTAGAATTATGACAATCTAAAACACAAACTCAACAATACATACAATTCAGACAAACCACAATCCAAGACCTATAATTCTAGATAACAATAACATCGGCTGGGAATCAAACCCGCTTCGCTATCGGGGACGCCATTCGTCTCGGATTGGGTCCCGCAAACTTTATTACCCATCCTGTTATATCGTCTCTGTATTATTTTATCATCTGTGTTATTTATTGACGTCATTAGGTACAGAGGCCTGCAAATGGAGCTACTACAATCTGTCAAGTTTCTTAATAGATATTCAACTTTATCACTGAAGCATTAGGTTCAAGGTTGATTGGGAGAATTTTACAGTTTCGGGTACTTAGTCGACTTTGTTATGTTATACATATAGGGTGAGCAGACTAAGCCATTTGGCTCGGTACGACATGTTTTTTCTTTTCTAAAGACTCATTGGTGCCGATTCTGTTGTACACGAACTAAACTAACTAAACTATCTCTAAAATTCCTTACTTTTGGCTATGAGAATTGTAACGCTATTCTGCAAGGAAAAATCTCTAAATTTAAAAATTATTTTGACACGACTAAAATCGAATTTGACAATCGCGACTCAGCGTGGTATTTTTTTTTCTTTTGGTTTCGCAACGTTGTACTTGTGTGTGCATTGCGTAGAATGAATTTTTTGAGAGACGAAGGCGCGTCCTGGGGGGGCAGCCTCAACGTGTTTTCTGTGGAATTTTTCACTTTTGTTTGAAAAATAAAAAATAAATATTACCCACGTGTTGAGATTTAAATGTGCCGGGGTATACTGAGGGGGCCGAAAATTTCATTATTTTTGCGATAGGACACGCCATTTTCAAGATATAAGCAAAAAGAAAATAAAAAATACAGAACTGTTTTTGCACGTGAAGGCGAGGCGTTGTTGAGAATTTAGTTCATAACCACTAGTTGTATTCCACACCTTTTTAATCGCGATTAAAAATAGTCAGATTTAGTTAAAATAAATTATTATAGTCAAAATTTTTGGTGAAAACCGGCAAACTCAGAATAGCAAAATTGACATTTTCACTAAACTAATATCTCAGTGCAATCTTAGTGCTGTCAAACTAAAATATAGTTAAGTTGTGTCACTTTAGTCTATTTCAGAATAGGAAATCGTCGTTTGACAGGATTAAACCAAATTTTAGTGATTTTTAGTTTAGTTTAGAGAATTTTGTGACAACAGAATCGGCACCATTGTCTATTGAGGTTACAACGAGTGGCAATTGTACTTAAAATGAATGTACGGTCAGCACGTTCTGGATAGTAATTACCGCTACCATCTTGACTTCTTAATCAGTGTATAATTTCACCACTGCTGGGACACAGGCATACTCTATCAAAGAGGGAGTGGGTCCAATCCCGCACGCGGGCCCTGTGGGGATAGATAGATGGCTGGCTTCGAATTTTTGGTCTTAGGAGATGCCATTTCCTCACGACATTTTCCTTTACCGTATATGAGAGCAGAGGTGATGATATAAATAACGCAAAGTAATGTGCCTGCCTGGGTTCGAACCCGCAACTTACAACTCGTAATCATGGGTTCGAATGGTAAATATAAGAAATAAATGGTCTGGCAAAGCGTAACAGAATTTTTCCATTTGATCTTCCTGAGTAGCAGCCCGGAGTTTGGAAGTTGGCGGATGTCCACGGAAAGAACTTTAAACCGTTATTCCTGCATCTGGTCTCTCTCCGGTCGTGTCGGATTGCCGTCCCATCGGACTATGAGAGTGAAGGAAGAGAGAGAGATCTGTCTGCGCACACACTTCTGCACAATATCTCCCGCGCCGAAGGCTGGGACGCTGCGATTGATTGCCATGGCCGAAATTTGTTCTGTAAGAGTCATCATCAGCAGCCTATAACGTTCCCTGCTGGGACATAGGCCACCCTTCGGTGAGAGAGAGTGGGCCATAATCCACCACGCGGGGCCAGTGCGGGTTGGTAGATGCCACATGTCTTCTAATTTATGGTTCTAAGACATGCTGGTTTCCTCACGATGTTTTCCTTCACCGTTTTGAAAGCAGTGGTGATGAAATAATTAACACAAAGTAAAGCGCTTGCTTGGGTTCGAACTCACAACGACCGACTCATAAGTCATGGCCGTTACCACTGGGCCACAACTGCTTTGGAAGACTATTATTGTTATTTACTCTCTGTGCTTTTAGAAAACTACTTATTGTTATTTACTCTCCTTACTCTTCCAACTTACCCCACACACCATTTACCGTACTCCCCTAGGGGCAGCTACTGGTATATGACTTTATCACGCCGCGACCGCACGGGGCACGGCAGTAACCTACAATTTACCTATCTTATAACATGCCAACAGATTTTATAGGCCTGATTAAATATTCTGATGTTAGTAGGTGAGGTTTAAATTGTCGAGATATGGAGTCAGGGATGCTGTTTATAGGAGTAACTGGATTCCTTGGTAAGAATAAGGCACGTTTTGTCAAGGTATTTTATTACCTTTATAAGGTTCCTCCAACATTATCAAAACTCACATATTAAAATATTATTAACTCTATCATTTGACAAATAATACATTTTAAACATATTTCGAAAGTCATTTATTCATTTATAGGAACAATAAGGATAATTTAGAGTGCGCAATGTTATGCCATAAGGCATACATATCTTTGTGATTAAGTATCAAGCCGGCCAAATCTCAACTGTGTAAACGTACTTAGGAAATAAAAGGCTTTTTTAAATTGTCACTAGCACTTGATATACCGACTGCAGTGTCCTAGTTGCATTTGTACCCCTAACTGGTAAAGACCAATGAGTTGTAATCTCACAAATAATGACGCAGCCACGTTATTTCGCCAAAGCCTTACGGAATTAGCCAATCGTTACTAGGCTCTAGAAACGTTTTGAAAATGCCTAAATTCGCAGAAAGAGCTTGCTGAGAAATTCGTAAGCTAACGTGAATTTCATACACTTCAGAAAAGGAATTTTATTGTATTTTTCCATTAATAAGCATTAGGTCAGCATAAAATGCATCATCATCATCATTTCAGCGGAAAGACGTCCATAACATAACATCACGCCTTGTTTCCCCGAAGGGTTAGGCAGAGGTGTACCTACAGTACACTCACATTTCGCCTGTTATGTGTAAGTCCCATGTAATAGGGGGCGAGCCTATTGCCATCCACCGGGCACCAATCCAGACTCCGGGCTGCTACAGAGAAATTCCAGATGGAAAAACCCAATAACACTATGCCCGACCTGGGAATCGAACCCAAGACCTCATGCTCAGCAGTAGCGCTTGCTACCACTAGACCAACGAGGCGAAGACGTCCGCTGATGAATATAATCGCTACGCTTGGCAGCCAGGGTGGGGACCGCAGTATGGTAGTAAAATGCATAGAGAATGCTACTGCCCATTCTATAATCAGTCCCTTAGTCGCATTTTACGATACCCACAGGAAGAAATGGGATGGTGCTATTCTTTACGTCCAGCACCAAACGTACAATAAAATGAATAATTAAGAGAAATCTCTACATTGAGAGCATTTTATTAATTGGAGACTCAATTAATTAGGTGCTCATTTTAACAGACACAATATAAACAGTCAGATGAACGTTATGTAATTTTCATACATCATTTTCATAACTAGATGTTACGGTAGACCAAACATTCACACATCGCTCGATTTCCTAAAATCGGTCTACGTAACCGATTCTCGATTCTCCAAGACGCTACCGATTATTGTGTAATCGGTAATTCCAATCGATTCGCACGTGTTATATGAACGGATGTCCGCTATGGGAAAGTGTATGGTATTTATAATTGAACTCGTTTTCATAATACTAATCTACATTTATGGAATAATGATTTGTGCTTATCGGAGAAACTTTAACACGTAGTTTAAAAGAAAGTAGTTTGAGGAGTCAATAAATATGATAATTAAAAGGAACAGCCTTCACTTGGGTGTCAGACTATTTCCATCAACTTGGCACAAATCCCGACTTGCGGCTGCTACTGAGAAATTGCATATGGAAAAACGAAAACCCGCAATACTTAGTCCAATGAGGATTTATGTATACTATCATAGTCGTACACCTATTATACTATGATTCATAGGTACAAAAGTATTTGTAAAGATCAGCCTATAAGACCTTTTGGAACGAACTACATAATCTGTTAAAAGGTAATCAAATAAACGAAAAAAATAACAACCGCCTCCCTAAAAAAAAACACTACAAAGTGAAAAATAACTTTAATTTCGGAAGTCGGTGGCACAAGTCTTATATGGTTTTCACATGGATCTCATTGTCTGAATGGAACCAAATGGGACCATTCAGGAAGCACCAGCTTTCAAATGTAAAAAGAATCATCAAAATCGGTTCACCCAGTCAAAAGTAATGAGTTAACAAACATTTAAAAAAAATACAGTCGAATTGATAACGTCCTCCTTTTTTTGAAGTCGGTTAAAAATCAGTCACAGTATTCCACGCTCATAAAGTTTCGTAATTACTGTCGTTTCACTTTAATTGAGCAAATACGATGATTCGTGGGTGTGGTGGCAACACAAACACCATGTAGTATCGTATTTGCCAATTCAGAATTGAATGTCACTCCTTATGAAATTTGATGAGCGTGAATAGTTCCAAATACAAATTGTGTAGCTGTCATTCGTACGTCATATCACTCAGATCCAGCCCGTCTCTGCCTTCTACCATGGCGCCCTAAGCCGAGGTCCGTACCCCACAGGGGGTGCCCTTAGCGAGCAGTCGCTTTAGTTTTTATGTTTATTAGCCCTGGCTGGAAGCCCTAATTTATTAAGGAATTCGCAGGCAAAGCCGGTTAAGTAGCTACAACCTCTCAAGGTCAACTACGAGATGTCAGACAAAAAAAAAATCGTCCCTCATAAGAGTATTTATTTTGATGAGATGAGTGACAAAAATGTACGGCACAAAAATACCTACCTAATCTGTAACACACAATGTCCTTTCTACAATATATTCTATACTATCTTCTGTGTTTCTTGTGTTAACATTAAATGTATCCCATGACGCTCGGCAATAAGGTGGCTTCTAATTATTGAAAGAATTTTCGGAATAAAATTAGTAGTTCTGAAAATTATCCGCTACATTAGAATCAACAAATACCTCTTTATAATATCATGTCATCACCTGCCTAGCCTTTTCCCGACTATGTTTGGGTCAGCTTCTAGTCTAACCGGATGCCAAATTTCAGTATTTTACATGGAGCAACAGCCACAACCCAGTTACTGGGTAATACGATACCTCTTTGTAAGACTGGTTGTCAAACTTTCAGTCTTCTGACGACCCGTAACGTCTGTGAAAGATCCGCAAATGACAGCTGGAACCAACCCATACACTTTGTAATATTAAGTATAGACAAGAAAATAACACAAAACTACTCCATTATTACATTTTCCAACGTTTAATCCGTCTGGGCCTATCACGCTTCACAGCAAAATGGCATCAATTTACAATGACCAGCATAACTAGGACCCAGATCACCAACACTTTGCTTCCAACCAGAGATCTTCAGTTGTCTCCTCGCGACAGTTATTAGAAATCTTATTTTCCGCAGGCGATTTCAATAATACGTTGATGTTACTACACTATGTTTTGCGATGAAAGTGGGGCAGGCAGAATGCTAGTTATAAATTTTCATGTGAATTTCCTTTTGAAGCAATGAATTGTGGAGAGAATTCGATCACGTATTGAGAGCGGTGCGGTGGAATGTTTGAGAAAAGCGGTTCTATCAGTTTAGAGGAATTTCTGCTATAGCTAGGATTATTGACTAAAGGAACTGAAGGAACACGGGTGGGTTTTAGTCAGTACAACTCTGATACGCCCGCAAGACATCCCGCGCATCAAAGCGCGTGACGTCAATTGATGATTTCCCAGCCAAAACGAAAATAGGATTATTCCTACCAGTAACCTAATTGCGTAGCAGACACGCCCTCTCGCTCCACCCAGAGCGGCAGAAGTCATTCGACGACTAGCCTCAAAAAAAAAAAAATACTGATGACTCAAGACGTATTTTGTTCACAAGTACCCTCAAAAAAAAATACTGATGACTCAAGACGTATTTTGTTCACAAGATTATCTTTTGATTCATTTTTAACAGACTTCAAAAAAAGGAGGATACGTTATCAATTCGACTGTATTTTTTTTATGTTTGTTACCTCATAACTTTTGACTGAGTAAACTGATTTTGATGATGCTTCTTTTTATTTGAAGGAAGTCGGTTGTTATTTTTTTGTAAAAAGTTTTTAGTCCAACCTAAATTGCAGAATCAGTTAATTATTATTTAAAATTATTTAAAACCTCCTTGCTTTAATTAATTAAGTTGGCCGTTTCGTGTTGGTATTCAGACATCTACAGGTGTTTATAGTTCCTACCGATGATCACTGTGTTGTATTTTAATAAGAAATGTTTGTTTGTTACAGTGAACTCACATTGCTGGAGGGCATGGCGAATTGCGGAGGCTGGAGCGAGGAGCCCGTCTCTAAGGTGTGTACTTCATTTGCATAATAGAATTACACCCATCTGTAACCTCCCCTCTAAGGCTCTCTTCGTAAGGGCTCCCGCAGGCTGGCGCGCCTCTAAGCGCTCTTCTCGTAAAGGCTCCCGCAGGCAGGCGCGTTGTCTTCTCAACAACGTAAATAACGCAATTAATGTTATTGAACTGTGAAAATGAAAGCAATTGTAACTGTTAGTGTGTTACACAATCACCCCTCTGGGTAAGAACTTAGAATGCTTTTTAGCCTGCTTTAGAATGCTTTTCTCCGTTCCCGTGTCATATATATGTACATCTTTGACAATCTATACGGGTCGTCAGATGCCAAAAAGTCTGTACCGACCAGTCTTACCAAAACTCAAAAATCCACATAACAACTTTGTACAATATTCTGACAAATAAATGCTTTCGTTCTTTATTTCTTGGTTTTCTGGGTTGTGGAGCTCAAATAGGCTGACGCTCCATGTAAAATACTGGTTTTCAGTTGTATTCGGTTAGACTGGAAGCTGACCTAATCTTAATTGGGAAAAGGCTAGGCGATACGGATAGACTAAGTTATCATCATCATCATCTGCTTAGTTTTTGGGAGCATTTGTCTACCCGTGTGATAACGTCCGACCACGTAGGCGACGTCAGGAGAAAAGCTAGTTTTACATAGTGACATGAACCTATATCCTAACTGCAGAGAAGGGACAGCCCATAAAAGCATTAACTTATTAAATTTCCTGGTTTCTTCGCGATATCTAAAATTTATTAAAATAGACGTCAAATACCAACATAGTCTAAAGAATAGCTAAACTTAAGTGGCACATTGCTCGCAGAATTGATAGCCAATGGGGCTGAAAGGTTCTGGAGTGGCGACCGTGTACCGGAATACGTAACATGGAAGTCCTGATGACCTTGTAAAGGCCGCGGGAATCCACTGGATATGTGAAGCACAGAACCGGTCAAATTGGTGGACCTTGGAGGAAGCATAATGTCCAGTAGTAGACGTCGTTAGGCTGAAATAATGATGATAATAAGGAGACATCAAAAACGTAAATATCTGGCTTTAGAGCTGCAATCTAGTTTTAAGACTCAATCCGTAAATCGTCCTGCCGGGGTCGCGTGATTGTTCGAAAGAGATACCGTGACCCTGGCACATGGGCAACTGAAGGAACACGGGTGGGTATTAGTCAGTGAAAGTCTGACATGCCCTACCGCTCCGCCCAGAGCGGGAGAAGTCATTTGATGATTGCCCATCCAGAAAAAAAAACCGTAAATCTTTTAAATCTTTATATATGTAAGTGCAAATCTCATTCATTTTCACAATATTATATTCTTATTAGAGAACCAACGCGATCAATCAAATGATCATATCGCGTTCCGTTTCTACTAAGCTGGTTATTAGAATATAATCTTGTATAAAATAATTTACGACGTGAAATCAAATTAATTACGATGGATTAACAAGTAATCTACTAATCTCTCCAAGTAGCGCGTGCGTGCGCGCTGAGAATTTGACGCACTTAGACACTCACTCACACAGCAGTTTTGCGTGTTGATGAGTACAAACTATACTTATATTAGTCTCATCTGGTTTATTCTAATCTTTAGTGTATACGTAAACGTCTATTTCCCTGTCCAGTGCACAACCTGATATTCCCTTACGTTGAAAGTTGAAATTTTTCATCGGTTATTTAATAAAAAATACTCGGTCATATATTTTCACCGAGTCATATATTTTGACCGAGTAGACATACCTATATTTTTAATTTTTTTATTGAAGCTTTGGGGAGGCCTATGTCCAACAATGGACGTCTTCCGGCTGAAATGACACTGATGAATTTTATTATTAGCCTACAATGTCCCACACAGCTGAGCAAAATCAATATCAAAATATTTTTAATTCACATAAACGTACATGGGCTTACCATGCAACTAGCTTCTTACGTTTCATAAATTCCCACTTATAAAACGTCAGAAATTAACTGCATGGTTCTAATTTGTTGATTCCTATAGAGAAGAGCCGGCATGAAACTATGGTTATTCTTATAAAAATAATTGGCTTTCACAATGATTTGCATTCAACCAGTTAATAGGTATGGGAGGACAGTGGTGCCGATTCCCTTATTCACAAACTAAACTAAATTTAAGTTCAGTGCATCTTTTTCTTTCTATTTCATTAAGGAAAGGACAGAAGATAAATTTTCGTTTAGTCCTGTCAAATTAATCAGCGCTTGACGTAAATTGACATAATTTTAGTAGGCAAGTTTTTGATCACGTCTAAACTTGTATGGAGTAGTGACAGGCGCTGATTAATTTGACAGGACTAAACTAAAAGTTTTCTTTTGTCCTCTTCTTAATGAAATACAAAGAAAAAAATGAAAAAGATGCACTGAACTTAAATTTAGTTTAGTTTGTGAACAAGGGAATCGGTACCAGCGTAGGTCTGTCAACAAGTACCAGGTACTTAATATAGAAAATTGTCTACAGTATACAAAGCCCTCCAGGCATCCTTTTCCAGGGCCAAACCCATCCAACCCTTGCAATACACATCTAGGTCGTCTCGCCACCTCTTTTGGGCCGGCCTCGAAGTAGGAAGATATTAGTCATTTAAAATACTATTATAAAAAACCGGCCAAGTGCGAGTCGGACTCGCGCACCGAGGGTTCCGTACAAATCTGTAGGTATTCTCGGTTTAAATATATATATATATATTTTTTAATTTTTATATTTCAGTTGATTGAATGTAAGGTAAATTGCGGTTTACGATTTATGACGTTTTAAAAAAAAACTACTTACTCGATCTCGTTCAAACCAATTTTCGTTGGTAGTTTACATGGTAATGTACATCATATATTTTTTTTAGTTTTATTATTCTCTTATTTTAGAAGTTACGGGGGGAAGACACACATTTTACCACTTTGGAAGTGTCTCTCGCGCAAACTATTCAGTTTAGAAAAAAATGATATTAGAAACCTCATTACCATTTTTGAAGACCTATTCATAGATACCCCACACGTATGGGTTTGATGAAAAAAATCATTTTTGAGTTTCAGTTCTATGTATGGGGAACCCCAAAATTTATTGTTTTTTTTCTATTTTAGTGTGAAAATCTTAATGCGGTTCACAAAATACATCTACTTACCAAGTTTCAATAGCATAGCTCTTATAGTTTCGGAATAAAATGGCTGTGACATACGGACGGACAGACAGACAGACAGACAGACATGACGAATCTATAAGGGTTCCGTTTTTTGCCATTTGGCAACGGAACCCTAAAAATGGATTTCTACAGCAGGTACCTCCATAAATCAGGGCACTTTCTTCTTAATTTCATTAGTCTTTCTTTCCATACAATTACCATGTTCTAAAAGTCGTAACAATTGTGGTTCACAAACATTAATTTTGTTAGTCTCGGCTCGAAACAGTTCGCGTGTCGAAATTAACAAGAACTCATAGAAAACGAGAGCGTGCGACCGACTGGTGATAAATTACCAGACACGTTTAGGGTAGATGTACCAGTTCATGTCGCGCTACGCTTGCCGCAGTTAGTTCGTATAAGGGTGACCATCTAAATATACCAAGATCCCCGTGCCTCGAAAAGCACGTTAAGCCCATTATGCGCGTTAGGGTCCCGGCTGTCATTTGTGATTATTTGACAGTCGTTGCAAATCGTCAGAAGCTCGAAGAAAGGGGAACAGCTACAGACGTCCACTGCTGGACATAGACTTCCCCCACTTTGGGGGGCTTTGCCATAATCGCCACGCTTGGCAGGTGGGTTGGCGATCGCAGTGTGGTGATAAAATGTTACCTAATGTTTTTTTTTTTTATAATCTGCTGTAAGAATATTGCGTTGCAATTATTATTTATTAATTTATGTTTTTTTTTGCTGTATCATTTTGTGTTCCTTTGAGTTTGTGCTAAAGAAATGTATTTTCTTTCTTTCTTTCTTTTAGTATATTTGCCAAAAACTTTCAGACGTGACGGATAACTTTTGTCAACCCAGAATCTGCCGCAACTTGTCAAACGTTATGACAATACACGTCATAATAGGCAACATCCAATAAGCTAGAAAAAAATAAGGACGAACGCTGCAATTACGTATGCACACTGCATACACAGTTATTGTACCTCTCACCCTACATACAGAATGCATAAAAAGTCAGATGTGGTATCACATTACATAAATGATTACGGACAGTTTTTCTCAATCAATTCATGAAGAAGGCCATATTTCGTGGACACAAAACATAGGTAATTTATGCAGACAGAGGCGTGAACTAATGTTCTTTGGAACAATTGACTAATTAGGACATCAAACATAGTCTTTGTGCGTGACTTCGTTCTCATACAAACTTCTTTTCTAAGTGAGACCCGCTTAGAAATGAAAATGTGAAAATATTTTTTTGAACTCTGTTATGATTATTGATGAATAAAATCCTTCGATGGAACTGCGGCCATAGGTGAGCCTTTAGTCATGCACAATCACTTGGAAAACTGGGATTGAAGGAAAGGTACTAACTGTTCCTCACCGTCGGCGGCTTTTCGGTGGCACCACTCCAATACACAGTCCAGGAACGTCCCTGATTTGACACTTAACAAACTCTAGACCCAATATCTGGCGTTCCATAGTAGACCGCAAAAAAAAAACCTTAGGTTTATTGAAAATTTACAGGTTAGTGTCAGGTTGTAGGTTGATTAAAATATGATTCGCAACTGTAATTAGTATAACAAACATACTTAAAATCATCAATTTCATTTAATCCCATTGCATGACTATTTCATAAAAAAACTCATTCAATGGTTGTATTGATTACAATTCTGTAAAGCCATGTAATATGTTTGCGATCGCGACTCGTATATAGAGTTAAATTAAATTAGGTAGCAACACTTTATGCACGAGTTTCGATAACGAAAAGTAAATCATCATTATCATCCTATATTGTTCCCACTGGTGGGACAGAGGCCTCCTCACGGTAAGAGGGAGTGGGCCGTAATCCACCACGCGGGCCCAGTGCGGGTTGGTAGATGTCACATGTCTTCGTATTGTTGTTACTAGTACATGCTGGTTTTCTCACGATGTTTTCCGTCACCGTTCTGAGAGCAGTGGTGAGGAAATTATTTACACACAGTAAAGCGCCTGCCTGGGTTCGAACCTACGACCTACAAACTCGTAAGTCGGGGCCGAAACTACTGGGCCACCACTGCTCCCGAAAAGTAATTTATTTTTCATCAACCATTTTTAGGGTTCCGTTGCCAAATGGCAAAAAACGGAACCCTTATAGATTCATCATGTCTGTCTGTCTGTCTGTCCGTCCGTATGTCACAGCCACTTTTCTCCGAAACTATAAGAGCTATGCTGTTGAAACTTGGTAAGTAGATGTATTCTGTGAACCGCATTAAGATTTTCACACTAAAATAGAAAAAAAAAAACAAAAAATATTGGGGTTCTCCATACTTAGAACTGAAACTCAAAATTTTTTTTTTTCCGCAAACCCATACGTTGGGTATCTATGAATAGGTCTTCAAAAAAACCGGCCAAGTGCGAGTCGGACTCGCGCACCGAGGGTTCCGTACAAACCTGTAGGTATTCTCGGTTTATGCATAAGGTTCAAGTTTATAAAATTAAATGGTTTTTTAATTTTTATATTTTAGTTGATTGAATGAAAGGTAAATCGTGGTTTACGATTTATGACGTTTAAAAAAAACTACTTACTCGATCTCGTTCAAACCAATTTTCGGTGGTAGTTTATATGGTAATGTATATTACATATTTTTTTTAGTTTTATCATTCTCTTATTTTAGAAGTTACGGGGGGGGGGGACATTTTACCACTTTGGAAGTGTCTCTCGCGCAAACTATTCAGTTTAGAAAAAAATGATGTTAGAAACCTCAATACCATTTTTGAAGACCTATTCAAAGATAGATACCCCACACGTATGGGTTTGATGAAAAAAAATGTTTTGAGTTTCAGTTCTATGTATGGGGAACCCCAAAATTTATTGTTTTTTTTCTATTTTAGTATGAAAATCTTAATGCGGTTCACAGAATACATCTACTTACCAAGTTTCAACAGCATAGCTCTTATAGTTTCGGAAAAAAGTGGCTGTGACATACGGACGGACAGACAGACAGGCAGACATGACAAATCTATAAGGGTGCCGTTTTTTGCCATTTGGCAACGGAACCCTAAAAACCGGCCAAGTGCGAGTCGGACTCGCGCACCGAGGGTTCCGTACAAACCTGTAGGTATCCTGGGTTTATGTATGAGGTTTATGCTTATGAAATTAAATGTTTATTTTTTATTTTTATATTTGAGTTGATTGAAGGAAAGGTAAATTGCGGTTTACAATTTATGACGTATTAAAAAAAACCTACTTACTAGATCTCATTCAAACCAATTTTCAGTGGAAGTTACATGGTTATGTACATCATATATTGTTTTGAGTTTTATCATTCTCTTATTTTAGAAGTTACGGGGGGGGGGGACACACATTTTACCACTTTGAAAGCGCCTCTCGCGCAAACTATTCAGTTTAGAAAAAAATGATGTTAGAAACCTCAATACCATTTTTGAAGACCTATTTATAGATACCCCACACGTATGGGTTTGATGAAAAAAAATTTTGAGTTTCAGTTCTAAGTATGGGGAACCTCAATTTTTATTTTTTTATTTTAGTGTAAAAATCTTCATGCGGTTCACAGAATACATCTACTTACCAAGCTTCAACAGCGTGACATACGGACGGACAGACAGGCAGACAGACAGACAGACAGACAGACAGACAGATAGACGGACAGACAGACAGACAGACATGACGAATCTATAAGGGTTCCGTTTTTTGCCATTTGGCAACGGAACCCTAAAAATGGTATTGAGGTTTCTCATATCACTTTTTTCTAAACTGAATAGTTTGCGCGAGAGACACTTCCAAAGTGGTAAAATATGTCCCCCCCCCTCCCCCGTAACTTCTAAAATAAGAGAATGATAAAACTAAAAAAATATGATGTAACTACATAACCATGTAAACTTCCACCGAAAATTGGTTTGAACGAGATTTTTTTTTTAATACGTCATATATCGTAAACCGCAATTTACCTTTCATAAAATGAACTCAAATATAAAAATTTAAAATAAAACATTTAATTTCATAAACATAAACCTTATGCATAAACCGAGAATACCTACAGGTTTGTACGGAACCCTCGGTGCGCGAGTCTGACTCGCACTGGCCGGTTTTTTTGTTTGAAACTTTTAATGACACTGTGACACGTAAATTAAAACAACTAAACGACTAATCTATATATTAATACGTGAAGCGAAAACTTTGGATCCCTTTTTACGAACATTGGGCGGACGGAAGAGTATGAAATTTTGCACACTTAGTAGTTTATACCGAGAAGAAGTGACGAATGATAATATTTTTTTTAATTATGCGTAAGAATACATTATTTTCAATAAATAACACGTTACACACACTACTATTCATTACCGTGTATTTAATACACACATGCATAGATATTCTTTTGTTTATGGTTCAAATCTATGGTCCAATCAAGAATATCTGTCTTTAATATTTTGTGTCTATAGTCTTTGAATGTCAAGTATAACCATAGGTAATAAATTAATTTTATAGATATATAACCAATTTCATTTTTAATATCTATGATCATATCGAGAATATTTTTTTAAAATATTATTTGTCTATAGTGTTACTGAATGTCAAATATAACCATATTGTATTTTTATATTTATATATTTTGTCATTTAATAATGTATTTCTATTCAAATGAAAGACGCTGGAATTTCGATCAATGGGCGATCACTAGTAATAATAAAATTATAAATATAATAAAAAACTACAGGATCGGGGGTGACATGACAGATGTCATCCCCGAACTACAATAATTAGAAAATGAAAAAATCATGACGAAATGTTAACAAGATCAGCGGCTCGTCGCGCACGCCCACCACCTCCGGACTCGTCGCTCAGCTCCGCCTCGCCGCCGCCGGTACCCAACTCCATTGCGGGCGTTGTGAAGACACCGGCCGTGGCAGTTGCGTCGAGCTCGAGTGACGAGTATTTCTCTCCGCCCACGACGCCACCACCTGCTCGTCGACGGGGAGGACGCCGGCCGCCGGACGGCTTAGGACCTCGAGGCCCACCGGCCTCTGATAGGGTCCCAGCTCCCGGCGGAAGTGTGCAGCGCATGAGATGGACACAATCCATCAATGAAAATGTCATGCGCTCATACTATGGGGCTACAGAGGGGGGAAACAATCTGACCGCGTACCGTGTTCGGATGCTCTCTCTGTTTCAGGTACTTGAGCCAGCTGTCAACGTTTCGGCACAACGACTGTCGGATCAGGTGCGGGTCATTCAAAGTCATCGTATGTTGGATGACACTGTACTTGATCGCTTGCGTAATGAAATGCGGAGTAGCCATGTTATCGCCCCCACGCCGCAGACTGCTGCAGTACCAGCGCAGCCTACCACAACTTATGCTGACGAGGGATGGGATGACAGGGCTACAAACGTAAGTACCCATTGCAATGATGAATTGAGGAGCGCTTTGGAGTGTGCGATTCGTGAATATCGGTTCATGACTCCCGAACTTAGACCACGCTTACCTCGTTTGCCCATGCATAACAAAAATAGGGCACTGGTGGCGGCTTTGGATTCGCAGTTGTCAAACTACTTTGACGACTGCGAAGACCTCACCGATACACATTCGATTCTGTACTGCGCGGCTGTAGCGGCATGTCGTGTAGCTCACGTCAAATTCCCTAATGACTCTAGAGCTACACGACCGAAACCAGCCGTACCAGCTTGGCAGTGCAGAATTGAGCGTCGTATTGGTGGGGCCAGAGCCCTAATCGGCAAACTAATCTGCTTCAGGGAGGGCAACACTCGCCCTAGAGTGATGCGCTTTGTGAGGCGGGCGTTCTCGGGGACTGATATTAGCCCTCGGGACTATATGTCCTGTGTCACAGAGCGCATAGACTTCCTGAAGCAGAAAGTATATGCATGGGCAAACCGTATTCGTAGGTATAAGCGGCGAGTGGACCGATATACTCAGAACCGCACCTTCCAGAGTGATGAAAGGTGGGTTTATAGGGCTTGGGAGCGACCGGTCCAAGGTGTGGCGGACGCGCACCTGCCGGATAATGATGCCATGTGTTCTTTTTGGCGCAGTATCTGGTCGGTGCCTGTCAGTCACACCGAAGGGGATTGGGCTCGAGAAGTCGAGCGAGCCTGCTATCCAATACCAGAAATGGGGGCTGTTACCATCTGCCCCCAAGACGTAGCTCGTGCAGTCCGTCCATTGCCCAATTGGAAGTCTCCAGGGGCAGATGGGCTGCACAACTTCTGGATCAAATGGTTCATTGGATCGCATGCTCGCTTGGCGGCTCAGTACCAGACTGCTTTGGAGTCTGGTTCGCTACCCCAGTTCCTAACAACAGGAATTACCCACCTGCTCCACAAATCAGGTAGTACCGCGGAACCCAAAAATTATAGACCGATCACGTGTTTGCCGACGGTCTATAAAGTTCTTACATCCATTTTGAGAGCTAAAATGTACAATCATATTGACACCGACTCAATCATGTCTGTCTCTCAAAATGGATGTAGGAACGGGTGTCGCGGTACTAAGGAGCTGCTCCTCATTGATATGGCCATTAGCCAACAGGTTCGTCGTTCCCGAAAGGATCTGTCGACATGTTGGATAGATTATAAGAAGGCCTATGACTCGGTGCCACATACATGGCTCAAGAGGGTGCTGGAGTTGTATAAAGTTGATGCAACTCTGCGCACCTTCCTGATTTCATGTATGGGGCAGTGGAGGACGGTTCTTCGCTATCCAGGATGTCGAAATATCCAAAGGAACAGCGAACCGATAAGGATCGAGCGAGGCATATTTCAGGGTGATAGTTTGAGTCCGCTTTGGTTCTGCTTAGCCCTGAATCCTCTGAGCACACTGCTTGAGGATTCAGGTATAGGCTATCGGTTGAGGAGAGGTGGTCAAGTTATATCTCACCTCCTTTACATGGATGACCTTAAACTTTTTGCCCCCAACAATTTTCAACTAATAGAGCTACTGAAAGTAACTAAAACCTTCAGTAGCGCCATCAGGATGGAATTTGGTGTGGACAAATGTGCGGTCATGCATGTAAAGCGAGGGAAGATTGTGGAATCCGCGGGAATCCAACTCTCGGATTCCATAAACCTCCGAGCCCTCTTCGCATCTGAAACCTATAAGTATCTGGGTATGTCGGAAGCGTTGAGCATTAATGTTACTGACATGAAGCAATTGCTGAAGGAGCGCTTCTTTGGCCGCCTGAAGAAAGTAATAAATAGTCTTCTATCAGGCGGAAACAAGGTGCGCGCCTTCAACGGTTGGGTCATGCCGGTTTTGATGTACTCTTTCGGCATACTCAAATGGACTCAAACCGAACTCGACGCCCTGGATAGGAGGGTCCGTACGCTGCTGACTGCATATCGAATGCATCACCCACGGTCATCGGTAATGAGGCTGTATATCCCGCGAAAGTGTGGAGGTCAAGGCTTTTTAAACGCTAAGACTCTCCACAATCGCGAGATATGCAGTCTCAGGGAATATTTCCTAGAAACCGACGTGGGGATGCATCGAGATATGGTCGCGGTTGACAAGGGCCTCACCCCGCTCTCCTTGGCTAACGAGAACTGGCGCAAACCTGTAATACTTGACACTAATGAACGCATGGAAGTATGGCAGAGTAAGGAGCTCCACGGACGCTTTTTCCGGGCCCTACATGGACCTGATGTAGATATACTAGCGTCCGTAGCCTGGCTGCGTTTCGGTGACCTCTTTGGGGAAACCGAAGGTTTTGTCTGTGCAATTATGGACGAAGTTATGATGACGAACAATTACCGGAGATTTATTGTGAAAGACGGCACGGTTGACATCTGTCGGGCATGCCACCGTCCAGGGGAATCAATTAGGCATATAATCTCCGGGTGTTCTCGTCTAGCTAACGAAGAATACTTGCATAGACACAACCTAGTAGCCAGGATTATCCATCAGCAACTTGCTCTTAAATACAGCCTTGTGGAATCGGAAGTGCCGTACTAAAGGTATGTGCCCGACCCAGTTCTCGAAAATAGAAATATCACATTGTACTGGGATCGATCCATCATCACTGACAGGACTATTGTCGCAAATAAGCCTGATATAGTGGTGGTGGATCGAGTAGAGCGGCGCACAATGATTGTTGACATAACGGTCCCACATGACGAGAACCTCGTGAAAGCTGAGAAAGATAAACAGATCAAGTATCTTGACTTAGCTCGCGAGGTTGTCGACATGTGGGATGTGGACTCAGCAAACATTGTGCCGATAGTCGTCACTGCCAATGGCTTGATAGCCAAGAGCCTCGACCAACATCTAAAGAGGCTCTCGTTAGGCAGCTGGGTCAAGGGCTTGATACAGAAAGCGGTACTTCTGGACACGGCTCGCATTGTCAGGAGGTTCCTCTCTCTGGAGCCCTGACCGCCGGTAGCTTGGACCCTGCTCCCGATACCGGTGGGCTACTATTTTTTTATATTTTTAAATGTTTTTATATGTTTCTGTACTAATATTTAAAAATATAATTTATAAGACTTTACAAATGAATAAAGGAAATAATAATATTGCCAGCTAATTTAATTCGACCTTGTATAATTGACTGTACTCTAAAATTGCTGGATAATCGTCTTTTCCACTTAGTATGCATAACTAAAATAACTAGACTAGGAACTGAAATAACGCTATCAAAGTAACCATATTGTTTCAACAATAGAGCACTCAATTACAAACTTATACTGCACTTTCCAAAACAAATTTACCAGTTATTTTATACCTTACTCCACTGTCTTAAGGTGCAGGAAAAGAAACCAAAGGAAAATTTACCTGCAAATTTAAATTGGCAGTTCTATGTCGTTATGGTTTCGAACATAATGTGAGAAAAGATTTTATTTTTCCTACAAAGAAATGTTATTAAAAATGTGTATGTAATTGCTTAGTTTTTCTATCTTCTATTGGTGTTAAGAAAATTGTTTTATTCTTCGTGTTGACAATCATGGTGGTCTATGAAATATAAAAAATTTGAAGAACCTTAGACCCGCGGGGGTGAGCAGCACACTAAAAGTAGCAAAAGCATAATCAGCCTATAATATTCCCACTGCTGGGACACAGGCCACCTCTGTACGAAAGGGAATGGTCTGTAATCTACCACGCGGGCTCAGTTCGGGTTACAAAAATCTTTGCTGACACCTTCAGCAAATATTTTTGTTTAAAAGACATGCCGGTTTCCTCACAATGTTTTCCTTCACTGTTTTGAGAGCAGTGGTGATGAAATTTAATACACAAAGTAAAGCGCTTGCCTGGATTACAACCCTGATCTGGATCTACAAATCGTGAGTCGGGGCCGTTACCACTGGAACGATTCGTTTTAACAATTGCTTTAATTTTGATAGTTCAACAATATTCATTGCGTTATTTACGTTGCTGAGCAGACAAATTTATCGAACAAACCACCAATGGATTAGAAATAACCCTTAAAATGATTCACATTCTGCATAATAGTGTGTTACGCAATAAGGATGCTGATTCTAAAAAGAAACAGGTATTGTTTGAAATAAACAAAGTTGCTGGTATGTGGTCAGCTTTGTTCATAGACATCTGTAATAGTAGCGTCACTTCTGAAGCGTCGCCATCAATTCAATTCTCAATTCATTCACATCATCATCATCAACATTCATTCATTCATACGTTCATTCATTTTTCATTCATTCATTCATTTTTTTTCATATGTTTTCCCATATTTTTTTTTCATCTCCATGACGAAGCTAAAATGTTTCACACATCTCATCTTATCTCGAGCATTGATCACCACGCTTGATCAAGACGGGTCCGTGAGTTCAGATTTACATGAACTAAGTCCAAAGAGGCAATTTTCGTTTTAAGAACATTTCAAGTCGGATCTAAGAATTGAGACAGATCGTAGCCTCAATCTGTCAAAAGTGTCTCGATTATCCACATATTTTTGACAAGTCTTTGACATTTGAATATTATCGAGATGAGACAGCGATTAGATTTTAAACGTTTTTAATTACGAGAAATAATCTTCAATTTTCCTCACGACATTTCCCTTTGTGCAGCAAGCTGACGGTCGTACAGCGTCAGTGGTCGAATCTCTGTATGCGTTTAGTGGATTTCATAATATTCAGGAATGGTCAATTAAAACATGTCCTTTTCTTCGGGGTCGTTTTTATAACAAGCCTTTTCTGTTACCTTTATTAAAATAAACCTGAGAACTGCCGTTTCGTTCAAAAACAAAACTCTACATCTTTTACCGTTGTCAATAATGTCAAAAATAAACTCTATAATATAAGTATTATTAGTCTAGTAAGTATTAATAAGACTTATTAGTCTAGTCAGCAAATATCGGACGAGCAACAAAAGTATTCAAAATTATGTCAACAACAAAAAAATATATATCTTAATTAAATATAAGTACAATCTGGATGACCGAGTTTATGCTCAAGTTGATTATCGATAAAATTGGTCATTGAAAACACGAACAAAACGACATTTTATACAAATTAATCCTAGCTAGATCGATTTATCACCCCCAAAACCCCGTTTTTTTTTTTTTTTTTTTTTTTCAGGATGGGAAATCATCAAATGACGCGGGAGGGCGTGTCAGACTTTTACTGACTAAAGCCCACCCGTGTTCCATCAGTTGCCCATGTGCCAGGGTCACGGTATCTCTTTCGAACAATCACGCGACCCCGGCAGGCATCGGTCCTAGTAGACCCCTACACTGCTGCTGACATCTCTTTGAGGCGCGCGTGGAACACTACGCGCCGTCGACCCGAGCCTGGTCCTTACCGGGCGGCGAGCTACCCATTGCTCGCCACCCGCAAGCTCGCGCCTACGGTGGCCGGGAGTCCGCTATCGACTCCCGACGCCCGGGGCGTCTCCTCCTGCGGCGGCTAGGGACGTGAGGGCGCAGAGACTGCCACTCCCTCACGCGCCCCGCCTCCTCCTTCGCGAGCATTACTGCTTCGCAGAAGGAGGTGATGGCTTCCCATTCCCTCTCGCTCCGTACCATGGCTCGCACCAGGGCCGGACGCGAGAGGTCGCCGCCGCCGATCGCCTCCCCGAGGACACGGTGGTGCTCCGCCCAGGCAGGGCACACCTCCACCCCAAAACCCCCTATATACTAAATTTCATGAAAATCGTTGGAGCCGTTTCCGAGATTCAGATTATATATACATATATACAAGAATTGCTCGTTTAAAGGTATAAGATAGGTCTTGTCAGAATGACAGTTGTCGTGTATTGTCTTCATTCTGAAACATTCTTTAGGTCATTGAGTTAATATTTAAATTTCATAGTAGTTTAAACCATTTTGGACAGTTTATTCGTCTCGATATTATTTGACGTTGACTGTACATATAAATTGAAAAATTCACATTAGCACTTATCCGGATTAGAACCCATCGTGCATGAGAAGCGAGGACTAAACCACCGAGCCATCGTAAACTTTTTCTTTTTGGAATGACATCCCGCAGCTCAACCTTTGAGGTTGTCGGCTACATAAACACACTTGCCTGTGTTAATAAATTAAGGCCTCCAGCCAGGGCTTAACCCGGCGTCATGGGGGTGGAAAATTGTTACACGGACGTGGGGGCTGGGTCATCATTACCCGGATAAGGAATGTGAATATTTGTGTATGTATTTGAAAAAATTAATATTTTTTGCTGCCTACAATAATTGTCTGTTATAAGGATAATAAAAAACTAGACACATAATGAAAATAGAAATTTTTATTAATAAGAACAATGTTTTGAAAAATATGCACTAAAAAATCAACAAATTTGGCTTCCTTCAGCAAAACTTAACATAAATAAAATATTAACCAGTCTTTAGTTTTCTAATGGCACTTTTATAAATGTTCTTACATAAAATAATCAAAAAAGCTAATCAGACTCATCGTTATTAATACAATTAGCGCAGAAAGATACTATATGTTGAGGACAAATATGCTTGTTACATCCTTCACACACGAGTGTAGTTTTGCGATCTTTGCTTGCAGGACACACCTGATACCTCTTACGAGCATTTGTTTTTTTTTTGCTGGGGGCTCCTCTATAGGTTCACCTGAAAATTGGCCAATTTTTTTGCGAAGGTCTCGCGGCAATCTTAGAACATTCCGGCGGACTTTCAAGTGCTCACTGACAAGGGCAAGGCTTAGATTTTTCAAATAACGGCGTCGCTTTAGGTTTGACTCATTATTTATGCGATGTAATATAGGTCCGTTAATTGCCGCCATGTTCAACATGGCATAAAAATTGTCAGCGGCCACTTCTTTGAGTTATGACATACGTCGTACCTACAAGGCGCACAACTCATCAGCAACATCAATTCTAACTGTCGCTAATGGAACCTCGTACTCATCCGAAATCTCTTGCTCCGTATTGGTGGCTTCACTACACTCACTCACATGGTCATAATCTTCTCCAGACTCTTGATCAGACGGTATAACATCCGAGTCCGATTCTTCAAGTATAGCCATAACACGACGTCTTTCCAGTTCTTCGCGGTCCATTGTTACTCGTACTACCTACCGAAAAAAAATAAAAAAACGCTAAATCCACAAAACAATGTAGTAACAGAAATAAAAAGCATCGTAAACAACAATAAATCATTTAAACATTGATTGATAAAAATGGCATAAAATAGTTACACTGAATACAGGCATGGGTCATATTTACCTTTTTTCCAATACAACACTTGTAACTCCCAACGCGGTCCCTGCACGACTGATTTCGCGGCTAAAACGTGTAGAGGGACTCAATAACTCCAGCTACTGAGAAAAATGGCAACGTCGCGTGCGTCGTTTTAAAATTATAAGTGAACTACAAAAGCGCGGGTAATTTTGACCCAGCCCCCATGACGCCGGGTTAAATACTTTCTGCCAGGGTAGAGAGATTGTTCAAACGAGATACCGTAGCCCTGGCATATGGGTAACTGAAGGGACACGGGTGGGTTTTCGTCAGTAAAAGTTTGACACGCCCTCCCGCTAAGACCGGGAGAAGTCATTTGATGATTTCCCATCCAAAAACAAGGGCTTAAAAACTTAAAAGTAAAGCAACTCTTAAGCCACCCCCTGTGGGGCACGGACTTCAGCATAGGGCATCGCTGGTAGAGGGCAGAAAGAGACGGGCTGGATCTGAATGTTTATTATTTAGGAACAAATTTAAAGCTACAGGTTTAGCGGCGCTGGCTGGCCGGAGCAAGAATCGGGGCGGAACCGTCATGAAAGGTTATTGGTGATATCTTGTGCTTCCCCGGACATAGATACCTCGGTACAATAGATTGTTAATAATATACGCATTGCGGATATAGGTAGGAATTTTTGTACCAGACATTGTTATCATTTTTGTCTAATCATAAAATCTAAATAAATACTATTATGACGTACGAATGACAGATACACAATTTATATACATGCTCATCAAGTTTTACGATAAATAATGAGCCTATAATATTCCCACTGCTGGGACGTAGGCCTCCTGTCTTCGATATGGAGTGGGCTGAAATCTAATACGCGGACCCAGTGCGGGTTGGTAGATGTCACATATCTTCGAATTTTTGGTTCTCGAACATGACATATTCTCGTTTTGTCACGATGCCTTCCTTCACCGTTTTCGGAGCAGTGGGAATAATACTATTCTTTATTTCTTTTGAGAGAGTTAGTTACTGTTGTGTAAAGTCCCTGACACATCTGTTAAGTGGTTGTCCTGTGTTACAAGAGCCAATGCCCTCTCCCGGGAGGAAAAACGATTGAAAACCTTAGACAGTAATTATAATACTTGTACTACAAAACAACAAAAAGACAAATAATAAAAGACTAAAATAAAACAAAATAATAAAATATTATAATTAAAACGATTCGATGAAATTATTTTCACAAAGAAACACGGGTTCGAACCCGCGACTTAGAACTCGTAAATCAGAGCCGTTACCACTGGGCCACAACTACTCCTCGACGAGCAATGGTGGCCAGGAGAAGTGTCACAATCATTGACATTCAATCCTGTATGGACAAATACGATACAACATGTGATGTTGTTTCTGTTGTCACACCCGTTAAGAATCATATTTGTTGACTTAAAGTTCAACGACGGTAATTACGAAACTTTATGAGCGTGACTAATGTGATTGATAGTCGTTTATTTTGATTGCCTTTGCCAACAGCCTCTTTTATTGTAGGGAATTATTAGATTTTATAGATCTTATAACCAGAAAGACTGAATAGGAATTTATGTGGGCCATATAAACCTTCTCCAGGTGACAAAATAGTTAATTACAAAAGGCCTCGTTGGTCGATTGGTTGCAGGCGCTGCTGCTCAGCATTAGGTCCTGCGTTCGATTCCTAAGTCGAGCTTAGTGTTATTAGGAATACTGTATAAACTTTTTCTGGTGGAAAAAGCCATCAGGAAATCCTCAGCCCGGAGTCTGGATTTGACCCTGGTTGATGGCAATAGGCTCGCCCTCTATTACATGGGACTTCAAAATAACTGGAGTATTGTGTATTATGTTCATCTCTGTCTAACACTCGCGGATTACAGGCGACATCTTATGTTCATGTGTCATTTCAAATCCAAATTCTCATTTTTAGCAAATTCAATTAGGCGATACATAATTCTGTCCAGTCTAAATCCATTCTTATTATCTACCAGTCGTCAGTTAAATATCAAACAATAAACCGTAACCGGCTTTCCATTCGTAACACTACCGTACAATTACCGTCCGTTTCCGAGCCGCCACCGACTACCGACAGATTATCATCTCGACACTTATTCGTTACTGTTTTATTCATAACATACGGAATTTATGTTTTTTTCTTTACTTTACTGTGTCGTGTGGTGCAAGTGGTAGGATTAAGCGGGGGAAGGCGTGTTTAATACAGAATCAAAAAAATATACCAATATGGGTACTTATGAAACTCCAGAAGTTAAGTGCACGGTTTCAATTGGTGGTTTCCTATGGAGAAGAGCTGGCGAGAAATTCCATGGTTACCACGGTTTACGGCAAACGAAATGACGATCAGCTGCGAATGGGGCAATTTGGATTTGGACGTTGTTATCACTGGGGTCATCTACTAGCCAGTTTAATGGAGAAGTAGAGAAAGAAGAAGGCGTTCATCATAAAGAGGCCTTTTTATGATAAAATCCTTCTTCAAAAAGCTTGAGCACGAGAAGTGGATCTGACAGAGCCCAGACAATGCTACAAAAAATTAGATTGACGATTGACTCATTATGCTGACGAAGAAGCAAATATGCAATGTTGTGTTTGTAAATCATCACGGTGAAAACCAAAAATTATCACCACATGATAAGAGGCACGTTGTATCTTAATATCAAGCTGGAAAGACCTCGGCTGATGATGTCTACGCTCCGTCTAGCACCAATGTTAATCCAAAAACCGGAGAGCTTTCAACTCGAACTCTAGAATCAAGTTCTTAAGTAGCTCCGTAGACGATTATAATAATGGGTTCGTAAAAACTGTCCATACGGTCGGGTTTAAAATCTCCAAAACCAACCGTACAAATAGGAAAGGCCCTCCGGAAGCTGATCGATTCCGGCATACTCGAAGGTAAAATGCCACAGTTATGGAACAGAGGTGTGGTGGTACTATTATTAAAGACGTACGATAATTCCCTGCTTAAGAATCATATGTTTTTTTGTTTCGGTAGCTTCAATCCATGGCATAATTTCCAACATCCACACGAGCAAAGCTTGAGCACAACTAGTCAATAATAATGTCACATTTTCCCCATCCAAAAAGTACCTACGCGTAAATCGTAGATAATCAATAATTACCATCAGTAGCCATCAGTAGACCGAACATACAAAGTAGATTAATAATCCTACAATCAATCTAAAGTCAAAACGATCTAGATCTTAATCAAGAATCTATTATTAGAAAGAGATAATCAAATAGAGACAATATTGCACTAATTAAAAACGTGTGTGCTAAATTGATAAAGAGCATGGACTGATCCAGTTCCCTATAAAATAGCTACCTGAAAACAAGGCCATAGCTGCCTGCGCCGGTGGTCAAGAAAACCCTAGAAAGCTTAGAAGAAGCTCTAGAAAACTTTTTTGTTTAAAAAAAATCAGGTTTTGGCACCAAAGGAAGGCAAAGGGCTGTTAACGTTACGTTGCTTAGCTGCCGTCCATCGTCAGAATATACGCGGACGAGAGGGGGGATTATCAACTTAATATTCATCTCAAAGAATATATAGGTATTCTACATCAGGTCTAAAACCCATCCATTAAGACTTATCCTACAAATAGTATCTCGGCATTATAATTCCAACAGAAAAACGTCCACTTGTTATGGGCCTCCCCAAGCAGTTGGCCACTCTCCCTATCCCTTGCGGTCGAAAAGTGGTAGGCGGCGGGGCCACAGCCCTGATCCGTCGCAGGGGGACAAAGGGTGCCATACACGGGGTCGTCTGGCGCCCATGTGCTTCTTGGTTCCCGGGTTTGTCACGGCGTGCTATGTGTGTTCTGGCACGCCGTAAATGGAGTCATATCCCTCAGAGGACAGCCGTGGCGGGTTCGCGAAAGAATTACATGTGTCCATGTTCTCGCCATAAGTTTATGGCGTGCTTTATCCTGTGCTTCTCACATCCAGCAAATTTCCTCGAGTATATAAAACTCGATAATATCCTTTATGACGGCTTTATAGACTACAAATTATAAATTCTTTTTATTATCATTCTCTACAAATTATACATTCTTTTTATTATTATTCTTCATTAAACAGACCAATCCCAGCTTTTATACCTGTGATTTTGCATCATTCACGAAATTACAGTTATCTGTAAACTCATTTTAACCCATTGAATACCGTAATTACAGACACAATTAAAAACCATTGTGTCCATACCAAATGTGGTATCTCAGGGACTTAGAGGTTAAGGTTCCTTTTGGGTTGCTGCCACTGAGCAGTCTATCAAAATTTCAATGATCTTGATTCGTGGTATAATAAGGTTGTTGTGGAGTTGCTGCTGCCAGAGGTACGGACGTTTAAAAGTGCCTGTCTTGTGCCTATCTATACTAATATTATAAAGCTGAAGAGTTTGTTTGATTGAACGCGCTAATCTCAGAAACTACTAGTCCGAATTGAAAAATTATTTTTGTGTTGGGTAGCCTATTTATCGAGAGAGGCTATAGGCTATATAACATCACGCTACAACTAAGAGGAGCGGAGCAGTAATGAAAAATGTTGCGAAAACGGGGAAAATTTATTCCTTTTGAGAGTTTCCGTTGCGTGCGCTGCGTAAACGGTTAAAGTAACGCAAACATCATGTATGATGGAATTGTTTCTTTTAAAAAGTTCTAAAAAAAAGTCCGCGAGCGCATATGTCTATCTTTTAAGGTTGACTCACTACAACTCAAAAGGAGCGAGCAGCAACGAAAAATGGACGAAAAGTAGCAGGCGAATCGATGCGACGGGAAGGGTCAGGGGAGCAAAAATTTGACGCGGACGAAGTCGTGGGCAGAAGCTAGTTTGAAATAAATGCTTTGACTTTGGCCTTGAACTTTGAACGGACTGCACTCCAGGACACTATTTAATACAACTGACAATACGACATAACTGTCAAAAATATATTAAACTGCCACTTGATTATTAAGGAACTTCTAAACTATCGGATGAACCGTCATTTGTCGCCTATCAGTTTTTATTAAATACCCGCCTTGCGTCTGGCGATTTTCAGCAGTGAACTTTTCCGACCTATCTCGCATAACTTGGACCATAACCGAAACAGCTGGACGTAAACGTGGTCCGTTTGTTGAACTCAATATTACTTTCTTCAGACAATTAACGAGTATGATGCATTCCTGAATTTCTTATGTAATTAACTTTTTAGTGGTTTACTGTTTTTGCAAGCGTTAACGTTTGCTAATAAGTAATTTACTTAGTATTTACGAGTTGTTCATAAAGAATTGCGCATTTTTATAGATCTATTTACTAACCAGCATCCTGTTTCAAGCAGTTGTTGGTGTATCGGGCGCGATTCACAAGTTGTAGGTCGTAGATTCGAAGCCAGAAAAGCGCTTTACTTTGTGTATTTCATTGCTACTGCTCTCAAAACGGTTAAGGAAAACATCGTGAGGAAACAGAGGGGTAATTGCCGAACTTTTTATCAGTAGGAATTGGTTTAATATTGATAGTTAAACAACATTCATTGCGTTATTTACGTTGCTGAGCCACCATTTATTCGAACAAATGACGCAATGGTTTAGAAATAATCTTCAATCCCATTCAGATTCTGATAAATTGTGCGTTTCGCAATTAAGGTATGTCGTAGGACCAAAACTTCGTAGATACGTGACATCTACTGGATTGGTGGATTACGAACTCATCCCTCTCACAGAGAGTAGTCGGAACCTTACAGGCTGACTATGCTATCCTGTTTCTGAAAAAAATATTTGCTTACTGGCTCTTTAGTAATAGTAAACTAATGTTTGTTTACTGGCCTGTTAGTTTAGTGGTTAGTGACCCTGACTGCTAAGACTGAGGTCGTGGGTTCGATTCCAACCCAGGACAAATGTTTGTATGATGAGCACAATCATTTGTTCTGTGTCTGGGTGTAATTTATCTATAATATGTATGTATTTAGAAATATGTATGTTTATCAGTTGTCTTGTTACCATAGTACAGGCTCTGCCTAGTTTGGGATCAGATAACGTTGTGTTGGTTGTCCTAAGATATTATATATAATGTGATTGAAGACTATTAAAAAGACGTTAAATCATTTACAGTTGTCAGTTCCGAGCAAAAAGCCCATAAATCTGTCAACCAGTCTAACTGGTAACTGGGTTGCTAAGGTCAGATGGCAGTGGCTTCATGAGAACTGCTTTTCAGCTACAACTGGTTAAACTGGAGGACACTAAAGTAGCGGGAAATAGTAGGTAAATGATATGATTTGTTCCACAATACAGTAGGTATGATTGTGAATAGAGAATTTGTGAATAGATAATTTATGATACCAAATAACTGTCGGAAGAATATAGGTCATCTTCATCATCATCATTTCAGTCAAAAGATGTCCACTGCAGGACATAAGCCTCCCCCAACTTGGGCGGGTTAGCATAATCGCCACGCTAGGCAAGCGGGTTGGCGATCGCAGTATGGTAGTAAACTGTATAGAAAACGCTACTGCCCAATCTCTAGTAAGACCCTTATACGCCTCTTACGCCACTCACGGGAAGAAATTGGAGTGGTGCTATTCTTTACGTCCACGGAACAATGTGGGTCGTCTATTTGATACAAAATTATCGAGTTTTTGATTTGGAAACAGCCTTTAGAGGACTCTGTTGATAACACTGATCGGTGTTCTATTGGTCACGGAAACGTAGGTATGTAACGGTTATGAATTGGTAAGCAGGTCTACCACACTATCAACTAATGCGCTACAACTACAAAAATCGTAAAACTGTTAGCAATAACTACTTACTGCGATATTAAGCTTGTATCAATGGCTGAGAACCACGAAATTTTTACAGCCCGTGTATTGCATGAACGCTTAGTGCGTTTGTACACTGCAGCCGTCACCGAAACGTCACCGAGAATGAGATGACGGTGTCGAAATAACGATAGGTGCATACTTTTACTTCTTAGTTAAGCTTAAAGTTTTAATGTAGATTTTTACATTACACAGAGATAATGCAGGATATACAAAAAAAATGTATATCCTGCAGAATGTATCTGTAATGGTCCCGGCCTGGTCACACAGTCTCCTCTCGATGAGAGGGAGTAAGATGGAATCCACCAAGCGAGACCAGTGTGAGTTGGTAGATGTCACATGTCTTCGCATTATTAGTTCAAGGATATGGTATTTCCTGTGCGTGTCCCAAATAAAATATTTATCTTTCGTTTCTTACTTTACTATGGCCATGGCTGTATGTGCCACGCCCGTCACCCCGGCCGCCGCAGTTTTGAGTAGCGCGACCACTAGACATGGCCAGAGTTTATGCCGGAGCAAATAATGTGCTAGTCAAACACTACCTTCTACCGCACCGGTGCCGTTCTCCCGGCGTTTGTTTTGGCTATCATAACATACTGAACCGCCTAGTTCGGTCACGGTGGACAAACGATCACTGTCGCTGAGATGGCGCGTTCTATACGAACAATCTTGTTTCTCGATGATGACGTCCGGGTGACGACTGCGGTGGACAAACGTCCATAGGCTATAATATTGTGGCAAACACATTTTCCTTTATTAGAAAATATAGTTTATTATCACTGCATTTGTCATGTTATTTCATCAACATTACTAGTACAGAACGCCTAAGGTATTAAGGCTTTAAGTAGTATTTTATTGCTACATAAATAAATAAATTATGGCTAATAAGAGAAAGATGGAGTCATTAAAACGCCGAGCCGTCACCACATCCTAATAAAATGTACATTTCCTCAAAAGTCTTGGCTAGTTAATCACCCATTGAATCATAAATTGTAATCTTAATTAATCATCTATTTTACGTAATTATGATATAATTCAAAATGTTACATTACCCACGATGTTATTACAACATGAGAATTTTTGTTTTACATTTGTAACTTTTATTAAAATATGATTATTTTTTCTGTGCGTCTTCAATGGTGCGAATTTCCTCTTGTTGATGGTGATCATAAAGGTATTAAAAAGAAATCATTTTGCTGCATTTTCAGATAGCGGCAACGATGTATGGAAACATTTGCATTTTGTTTATATTTTGCCCAAAAATAAATGGGTTAGGGACGAAAAATTACCGAGACACAATTTAAGTTATATTATTTTAGCATATGTTTAATGTCCGCAAAGTGTTTTTTTTTTTTTTCAGTATGGGAAATCATCAAATGACTTCTCCCGCTCTGGGCGGAGCGGGAGGGCGTGTCAGACTTTTACTGACTAAAACCCACCCGTGTTCCATCAGTTGCCCATGTGCCAGGGTCACGGTATCTCTTTCGAACAATCACGCGACCCCGGCAGGCATCGGTCCTAGTAGACCCCTACACTGCTGCTGACATCTCTTTGAGGCGCGCGTGGAACACTACGCGCCGTCGACCCGAGCCTGGTCCTTACCGGGCGGCGAGCTACCCATTGCTCGCCACCCGCAAGCTCGCGCCTACGGTGGCCGGGAGTCCGCTATGAACTCCCGACGCCCGGGGCGTCTCCTCCTGCGGCGGCTAGGGACGTGAGGGCGCAGAGACTGCCACTCCCTCACGCGCCCCGGCTCCTCCTTCACGAGCATTACTGCTTCGCAGAAGGAGGTGACGGCTTCCCATTCCCTCTCGCTCCGTACCATGGCTCGCACCAGGGCCGGACGCGAGAGGTCGCCGCCGCCGATCGCCTCCACGAGGACACGGCGGTGCTCCGCCCAGGCAGGGCACACCTCCACCGTATGTTCCACCGTGTCCTCCAGACGATCCTCGCAATGGAAACACCCGGACGTATCCTCCCGCTTTATCCTGAACAGGAACCCACCGAAGCACCCATGCCCGGTGAGAACCTGCGTCAGGCGGAAGGTGAGGACGCCGTGACGCCTCTCTATCCACTCCTCAAAGAGGGGACTTACCGCCGCAATTGTGGCGTGCCCAGCACTGGGTTGCGACAATCGTACCCGCCATGTCGCCATGAGATCACACCGGAGCTCTGTCCGCCGTGCCGCGATTTGTCGCGGCAGCGGAGTTTCACCCCGGCGTTTCGCCTCCTCGCGCCACTCCCACATGTGGGCGAGGACCTTTGCCTCCAGATCCCATGGCGGCACTCCGGCAAGGAGGCTCGCCGCCTCTCAGGAGACCGTGCGGTATCCCCGGATTAACCGGATGGCCATGACCCTCTGGGCCGCACTCAACCGGCGCGCTGGGCGCAGCCTCAACGAGGGCGCCCACACTGGTGCCCCGTAGAGGGCCATGGACCGCATGACCCCCGTGTAGAGCCTCCGGCAGGAGGCGTTTGGACCCCCCAGATTGGGCAGGAGCCGCTTTAAGGCAGCCCCAGCCCGCTCCAGTCTGGGAGCCAAACGTCGGAAGTGCTCGACGAAGTTCCACCGGCTGTCGAGGACAAGTCCCAGGTACTTCATCGTCGACTCGACGCCGATGTGAACCCCTCCCACCGTGACTTGGGAACCCGCAGGTGGCGCGTTCCGAGGACCATGAAAACCCATGGCCTCGGACTTGTGCAATGCCACCTCGAGTCCCAATTGCCGGATCCTATCGACGATTGTCGCAACCCCGCGTGTCATAAGTTCGGCCGCCGCCTCGTACGACCTCCCCTGCGCCAGGACCAGCGTGTCGTCAGCGTAGCAAACCACGCTGACGCCGCTAGGGAGGTCGGCGCGCAGCACCCAGTCGTACCCGATATCCCATAGATGCGGCCCCAAGACCGATCCCTGTGGGACACCGCACGACATCTCTCGCCGGTTCCAGTCTCCCTTGTGACCGGGGTAGATGACGGCTCTATCCGTCAAGTAAGCCTCGACTACGCGACAGAGGTAGGTCGGCATCCGGTGATACCGGAGTGCCTCCCTAATGCAACTCCAGGGCAGGGTATTAAAGGCGTTGGCGATGTCTAGAGACACCGCCAAGACGACCCCACCCCGGGCCACTGCATCCCCCGTCGTGAGGGCTCGCACGCGCATGATGGCGTCCACCGTGGAGCGCCCCTTGCGGAAACCGAACTGGCTGTCCGCCAAATCCGGCCCCTCCCGCGCCAGCCACCCGACGAGGCGGTCTGCAATCACTCTTTCAAAGAGCTTGCCCACCTCGTCGAGCAGCACGATGGGCCGGTAAGCGGACGGAGAGTCCGCTGGGCGCCCCGGCTTCTTAATGAGGACCAGTTTCCCCGTCTTCCAACGAAGTGGGAACTGGCCCCTCCCCAAACATGCGCTTAGGAGCCCCCTGAGTCGAGGCCCGAGGGCCTCTAAGGCCAGGACCCAGGCTTTGCCAGGCAAGCCGTCGGGTCCTGGGGCGGTATTTTTGGCATTTAGCTGACGTACCGCCACTCTCAACTCTACCTCGGTCACCTCTGGAGCGTTGTCGTCGTCATCGGTGGTGTGGTCCGCATCGGGCACCGCAGGAGGCGGAGCCATGGGTGGGGGGCTATGTTCCCCTCGCGAAGGGAACAGAGCGCTCACCACGTCCTCCACAAGCTGGGGCCGGAGACTCTGAGTCAGCGGAGGAGCCCATGTGCGGAGTTTCTCCCGGACGGCCTTGTAGGGCCGTCCCCATGGGTCCCTGTTCAGAGTCTCCAGCGACTCCTTGCGGGCCAGTCCTCTGGCCCGCAGGATCTCGTCTTGGAGGCCAGTCTTCGCCGCTCTGTACCCCTCGTATAGCTCCGCCTGAATGGCTTCCGTATCCGATGGGCGGATACGGAGCCTGCGGTGCCTGGTGTACCGGCATCGTGCCGCAACGCACGCTTCGCGCAACGACGTCAGCTGCGGCGACCACCAGTACACCTGGCGCCAAGCCCGTCCTGGCTGGACTCGGGGCATAGCCACGTCACAAATCTCGGACATGGCCTCCCGGAACCACTCGGCCTCGTCGTTGATGTCAGCAGGCCTGTCCGGTGGTGACACCCAGGCCTGCACGATCGAGGCTTCCAGGAGAAGCTCCCGGTCCAGCTTCTTAAGCGCCCACCGCGGACCACACGGGGCCTGTCGGACCGGCGCGGTCGAGGTCTGGGCGGAGACGTCAAACCGGATATACCGGTGGTCGGAATACGTCTCCACCCCCTCCATTACACGCCAGTCAATGACCTGCGGCGACAGAGCGGGACTGGCGAACGAAATGTCCACCACTGAATCACCCCGCATCCGTACGCACGTAGGGACAGAACCCCGGTTAAGGACGACTAGGCCTGTCTCCAGAGCCCAGTCCTCCACCATCCTGCCCCGTGTGTCCGTATACCGGGAACCCCAAGCCAAATTCTTGGCGTTGAAGTCCCCGAGTACGAGCACGGGGAGGGGACGGAACCCGACGACGACAACTTTCAACTCCGCAAGGGAGTTGTGGAACTCGGCGAGAGTTCGGCTCGGGGAGAAGTATACTCCTACCACGACAATCTCCCCGAACCGTGCTGCTACGCAACCCCGTCCCCTCTTGACAGCCTCGAGGGTCGGGGTTCCGGCGGCGGCCGACGAAATGAGGGTCACTGAGCCGCTCAGGTCCTCCACCCAGTCATCCCTGGGCGGGACAAAGTACGGCTCAGCGACCACGGCGATGTTAATCGACCACTGCGCCATGCTCTGGAGCAAAAGATCCTGAGCAGAGGCGCAGTGGTTGATGTTCGCCTGGAGGAGGCGTAATGGAGCAGCCATTACTGACAGTCCATATCAGCCCCCTCCCGAGCCCCCTGTGAGGGCCCTGCTGTGGCGGTACCGGCAGCGACAGATGTGGTCGAGCCGGCATCGGCAGCAGCGGTGACGGCGGTGGCGGAGGGCTTGCCCCTGCCCCTGGCCTTGGCGGGTGGAGCGCAGGCCTTACCTCCCGCCCGGTGATCGGCCGGCTTGCCAGCTGCCGCACATAAGTAGCAGTGCGGCATGGCATCGCACGAGCCGGCCTTGTGACCGGGCTGACCGCAGCGGAAGCAGTGACCGCTGCGATCTACCTCCGAGGTGCATGTCACTCCCACATGGTTGCCCATTTGGCAGCGGAAGCACCTCAGAGGTCTGGGCTCCAGCAGTTTGACCTGCGCAGAGACCCAGCCCACCAGGAGCCTTCGGCCCTCCCCTGTTATGTTTTGGGCCGCCGACACGGGACAGCTCACCGTTACGGCTCGCATCCCGGTTTTGTCAGGACGGATGGTGCCTGCCCTAACCTGTTCGGCAGAGCATTCCCCCGTCCTGACGATGGCGGCCACCACCTCTGCCTCCGTTGCGCAGTCGTCCAGGCCCATGATGCGCACGTCAGCGCACTTGGTGGGCCTGGACACACGGGCCTCGTCCGCATCTAAGGACGCCCTGAGCCTTTCGGCCAGAGCATCAGCGGTCGGGCCGCTGTCCGCACCCGGGACCTCCAGCATCCGGGCCCCAGTCAGGGTGACCCTTAACCGGAGGCCATCGGCAACGCCAAGCTCCTTGAGGTCCACCGCCGTCCTCGCCTTAGAGAGCAGGTCGCGATAGGTTACGCCCTTCTTTTCCGCTTCCGGCTGTAGTGTAATCACTACAGCTGCGGACTTCGGGGGCGAAGCCTAGCCGCAACGCTGCTCTTCTTGCGTCGCTGCTGCCTCTTTTTATTTCGGGCCTTCCTAGCCGCTTTGCCCGCCTTCTTTTTCTCCCCGACCACTTGCCATTCGGCGGTGGCAGGGGGAGATCTAGCAGGAGCGGGTGGCATTGGCGGCCCTCTCACCTCCGTCGCTGGGGTCCTCCCGGGGGCCTGCTTGGGCCGGCCTTTTGTCTGCCCCGACCCTTTGGCTGGGACAGACGCGGCGGTGGCAGCAAACGAGGCCACCTTTGGCTGGCCCGAGGCTACCTTCGGCTGGGCCGAGGCTGCCTTCGGCTGGCCCGAGGCCGCCTTCGGCTGACGCAGGGCACACCTCCACCGTATGTTCCACCGTGTCCTCCAGATCCGCAAAGTGTTAAGGGCGTGTTATTATTCATTAAAATGAACACTTTTTTAATGGCATGAATTCTGAAAAATTAAAAAAATCTATTCGAACTATTCTAAGTACAGCCCTCGATATCAAGTTTTACCATCCATTTTAGGAATCCGTATACTATTACTTACTTCTGCAGTGTGAATGCCTCAATCTCGCCTCTAATAGCCGTGTGTAACAACAGACATCTAAATTAAACACCATGTAATATTTATGGCCAAATATTACATAATCTAAAAACTCAATTCTCTATCTCTAAATACACATACCACAATTTTACAACACAATAGTTATTTGGTAGAAAATGCCCAATGTTAATAACATGTTGAGGCAAGGCAGCTTAGGCAGCTCTTGAAACGGTTACGTTCAATCTACGTGTAACGTAACCGTAATAATAGGTATGTTACTTGAGAAAGTGTTTCGACGTTGATTTTTTAATTATATAGCACCCGTTTTTACTTACATGAACGAATTTGATTGTTACAACGCGACGTGCGTGCCAGATTTTAGAGCTGATTTTTTTGCTCGTAACTTTACAAATAGTATTGCTATCTCTTTCAAAAAGATGCGCTAGAAAGGAAAAGAATGAGGATTTTTCGTTGCTGAATAATAATAGCCCCTGGGTTGATCGATCAAGTTAAGCTCCGTAGTATGGATGGATGACCATGGTTACATAACGAAACCCCTCCGAGTCATTCCATTGTTACAGTTACAGTCTCCCATCGTTACAGGTCGTCAGGTGCCCGAAAATCTGATAACAAAACTTATCCGTGGGTATCGTAGTACCCAGTAACTGGGCTATGGAGGTCAGATAAGCAGTCGCTGCATGTTAAATCCGGTTAAAGCTGCATCCGGTTTGACAGGAAGCCGGCCCCAGCATAGTTGTGAAGTGGCATGCATGACATTTCACTAATGCGCTGTGAATATACAACGTGAAATGGATTGATCGTTGCGTTAAGATAATAGTTCTCATGCATACATATAAAAATTTTGCATAAAAATACGTATAAAGACAGAAAAAATCTCACCCGCATCCTTGCCTACTTCGATTTGTGATATAAAAATAACTTTTTAGCCCCCGTAATATGCGACAAAGATAAGTTTTTTCTCGGAATAAGATAATAAAGGAAATTTCATAAAATTCCTTTAATGTTTTTTCATCACTAAATAGTTGCAAATACCACTTCGCTCCTCATATGTTTTATTTTATACCTATGTTATGCAATTTCATGAACAATCATCATTAAATCATGAATTTCGCTTAAGGCCCACTCTTAAATAAGTAGTGTTTTTTCTGATTCAAATTAGCATGCTCGTAACATATAAATAGTGGACGTCGTGGATCTATCAATTTGGTCTTTTTGCAACAAGGGAAATTAATTGTTAAGCACCCTACGTCAATTTACCAGGCTATCATCATCATCATCATCATTTCAGCCGTAAGACGTCCACTGCTGGACTTAGGCCTCCCCCAATTTGGGGGGCTTTGCCATAATCGCCACGCTTGGCAGGCGGCTTGGCGATCGCAGTATGCTGGTAAAATGCATGGAGAACGCTGCTGCCCATTCTCTAGTAAGTCCCGTAGTCGCCTCTTACGACACCCACGGGAAGAAATGGGGTGGTGTTATTCTTTACGTCCGGCACCACACGGTACCACAGGCTATAGTCATTTCATATAAGTCGACGTATACACGGACGTAATAAAATCGCGGAGGGATTTTTCCGGGCACTAGATTTTGAATCGGTGTTGAACCAACCATTGAGACTGAACCAACCATAGTCGTCGACTAAAGCCTCCTACAAACCGCCGCGACGCGGCAACGCGACGCGACACTCGTAGAACAATTTTTATGTGAACTTCACGGAAATTGTTCTACAAGAATCGCGTCGCGCTGTCGCGTCGCGCCGGTCTGAATAAGCCTTAACTGTCAAAGAACAACATTTGTGATTATATTATACAGAAAATTTTAGCTGGTAATCAAATTGATGAACCCAGCTTATTTATAATTCAATTTGATAGGTAAGTTGATTGACTGGCCTGTTAGTTTAGTGGTTAAACATGACTGCTAAGACTGAGGTCGTCGGTTCGATTCCCATCCAGGACAAATCTTTGTGTGATGAGCAAAATCATTTGTTCTGTGTCTGGATGTAATTTATCGATAATATGTGTGTATTTAGAAATATATACTTAAGTATGTTTATCAGTTGTCTGGTTACCATAGTACAGGCTCTGGCTAGTTTGGGATCAGATAACGTTGTGTTGGTTGTCCTAATATATTATTATATTATAATTGTATTTTCAACCGACGAAAAAAACGGAGGAGGTTATTAATAGTATTTTATTGATTTTTCCTCTCCCTAAACGCCTTCACCGCCTTTGGTTGACTGGTAGAGAATGCCTAGGCATTAAGTCTGGTTTTGTACCTTTTGGTGTGCGAGAAGTTTAAATAAATAAATAAACAATTCCTTTCCCTGACTTTTTTTTTAATGGGAAATCATCAAATAACTTCTCCCGTTCTGGGCGGAGCGGGAGGGCGTGTCAGACTTCTACTGACTAAAACCCCCCCGTGTTCCTTCAGTTACCCGTCAGTATCTCGTTTGAACAATCTCGCAACGCTGGCAGGCATCGGTCCTAGCAGACCCCTTCATTCTCTGACTTTAGGCACATTTCCAGTAACTGCGTATTAGTTTTGTCTGTGTCTAGCACAATCGGGGTCATCGTCTCTAAACTAAATGTTAGGCCATGTTATCTTAAAATCACCCTGTTTTCGCGTGATTAGAGTAATTTTAATTTAATTTAAATGTACCAGCACTTTACTAAACACAGTTCCTTATCGTATTCTAACCTTAATCTACTTATTGTCTCGCTTTTACTTGAGAATAGATGCTAATCTTCAACAACATCATCTGAATCTAGACGTAATATTACGCCTTGTTTGCCTAACGGGTTGGGCAGAGGAGTGCTTATAGTACAAAAGCAATACGTCAGTTATGTTTAAGTCCCATGTAATAGGGGGTGAGCCTATTGCCATCAACCTGGCACAAATCCAGACTCCGGGCTGCTACTGAGAAATTCCAGATGTAAAAACCTAATAACACTTAGCCAGACCTAGGAATCGAACCCAGGACCTCATGCTCAGCCGTAGCACTTGCTATCACTAGACTTCTTAGACAAGAAAGGGCAATAAATTCCACCGTTGCTTGTTAAATAATGATTAACAATACTTCGTATAGGTACACTAATTATGTGATTGTATGTGAAGACGACGGCAGTGGGTAGGGCACATTGCTCATAGAACAGATGGCCTATGGGGCCGGAAGGTTCTGGAGTGGTGACCACGCACTAGGAGACGTAGCGTCCAATGGCAATGAATACGAGAAACACAAAACCGGTCGAAGTGGCGGTGCTTGGGGGAGGCCTATGTCCAGCAGTGGACATCTTTCGGCTGAAATCTTGATGATGATAATGATGTGAAGACGACCTAGAATAAAATTACCATATCACAATAGATAAAAAAAAACATGTGTGCAATTCACACGTGATAGAAGTGAAACCTTCTTAAATTTTGACTTCAAGATAATGAGACGAATGTAAAAAAGTCAAATTTCTGTTTTTCCAAAAACCCTGCTCGAAAAACGTCAAACAGAAAAGTAAACTTTCTCAAGGAGCACCCTTACTTAAGGATTTCCATTACCCCAAGTGTTAGAGCGATACACAAAATATAATGACGATGTTATGTGTCTGTCTCTTTTTACTGTCGCTTTTTCGTTTCATAGACTTTCAAATCACAACGGTGCTAAAGAAGTTTTCACTTCAAAAATTTAAAGGTAGACCAAGGTCCTACGACCACAAAACAATACACAGGGCTTGTAATAAACTAGAAAGCAAACGAGTCCCACTGCCATATTCCCACCACTACATTTAATAATATGGTAGGGCGCCATTGTGAGCGACAATTAAAACAATTTGTATTACATAAAATAAAAACAGTTCTATGTAATGTAAGCCATTGTTGTGGTTATGTTGCTCGCCATGGGAAGTTGTATAAACTTTGTGCTTATCTGATCAACATCTACTAAGGGGTCATTAACTTTATAAGCACCTAGATCCCTTATCTTTTGGTGGTGGAAGAAGTTTGCATAATGCATATTCGCCTTACAATGTTCCCACTACTGGGACACAGGCCTCATGAGGGGCTGGCCACAATCTACCACGCGGGCCCAGGAGGATGTGTCACATGTCACATTACTTCGAATTTTTCGGTTCTAGGATGTGTTCAAATCGCGATCGCGATTTTTCCGTTCACCGTATGAGCAGTGGTGAAGAAATTATATTCAAACTCACGACCTAAAAATTCGTAAACGATAACATTGGGTTTACCTAGCATACTTAAAAAAAAACCTGTACGGTAATTGTATAACGCACTAACAGTGGCAATGGCTTTAATCTTGACGGTTCAATAACTTTCACTGCGTTATTTGCGTTGTTGAGGTGACAAAGTTTACGAAAACATGAAGCATTGAATTAGCAATATCCTTCAAAATGATTCAAATTCTCATAATGGCAGTCCATCACAATGCTTTTCATTTTGACAATTCTACCACGTACATTGGGTTATTTCTGTTCCGAGCAGCCAAACTTTTCAAACTTATGAAGCCATATATAACAAATTTTTATATTTTCTTTCTTCCAGGACAAGCAACGCCCTCCTATCTACAATCCCGAGGACTATGCGACCTCCTTGAAGAAATGGGGCAAGAAGACTGGTGGAGCTACTCTGTATGATCTGGAGCCAGGAGCGGATGCCAACAAATCCAGGACCCTGCCTACCCAGGGCAGTAAGGACTTCAGGTTTGTCCTTAAATAACATGAAAAATATATATACTCGTACTAATCCTCCTCCTTTTTCGTCGGCTAAAATTGTTTTACATGTTCCATCATCTGTTAGCCTTTTCCCGCCTATGCGGAGTGTGGCTTCCAGTCTAACCAAATGAAGCTGAATATCAGTATTTTACATGGGGGGGACTGCCTATCTGACCTCTAGTCTAGAAGCTAAATTTGACATTATTGGGAATAGGCTAGGACGGTGATAATGGTATAGAGCACTGCCCTAAGGAACTTTCCGATCTCTTTCAGCCGAAAGATGTCCACACCTGGACATGGGCCTGCCCCAATAGGGGGGTTTTGCCATAAATGCCACGCTTCGTAGGCGGATTGGCGATCGCAATATGGTGGTAAACTGCTTAGTGAACGCTGCTGCCCATTCTCTAATAAGTCCCTTCGTCGCCTTTTACGACACCCGTGGGAAGAAATAGGTTGGTAGGATGGTGGATGGTGGTGGTGGTATGAATTATTTACGTCCGGCACCACACGGAACCACTTTCCAATGCGTTGATAACATCGGCGCAAAAAATATTTAGTACCATACCAAGGTATATCCTGTATTGCGCCCATTCTTTTCAAACCGCAATACAATGCCGCTAAGTAGTAGAAGTAAGTAGCGTGGTATTAATGCTCCAGATGAATCAATTTATTTTGACCACTATTTACTACAACTCTGAATCTAGTGGCTGTAGTAGGTAAAGCGAAATTTAATAAAAAACTAAAGCCTGTAACGAAAATACAATCTAAATCGAAATCGAATCTTCTTGATCTAATCGAAATCCTATAGAATGTTCCTTATTTTTTTTGCCACAAGCACCTGTATCACCCAGCCGTCTGTCTAGCCTTTACCCAACAATGTTGGGGTCGGCATCCAGTCTAACCAGATTTAGCTGATTGCCAGTATTTTACATGGAACCTATCTGACCTCCATAAGCCAGTGACAGGGTAATACCATACCCCTTGGTAAGACGGATAGAAATCAATTAAATATTACAACCAAGCCAAAATTAATTGAATCGAGATTTTTAAATTTCAAAATCGAATTTGTCGTTCGTGCTAGACCCACTGCTGTATTATAACTTCACGGATTGCGTCAGCTCTGCGTTGATGTGACAAAACGCAAACGATAAACAAAAGCACATCATTAACTAGCCTCAGTACTCAATAAAACTTAGTTTACGTTACAACAATTAATGACTTCCCTGACTTTCTCGGAAACGTTTTCTTTTGACCGGTGGTCAAAGCAATATTCGTCGTAATTTTCACTTAGTGTGACAGAAAACATATTACAACCTTTTTAAAGATGTGGTTATACGTACTTTACAATTAATAGACGTTTAACGCACACGTAACAAATAATTATGTGTTAAAACAACTAAACTAATGCTTATATAAAAGTGCCAGACGTAAAGAAAAGCACTATCCGAAGTAAAAGGTGACTATGGGAATTACTACTTATACCTACTTATTACTTACTACCAGGGTCGCGAGATTTGTTCGAAAGGGCCTACCGTATATAGCCCTGGTATATAGGCAACTGAAACAATACGGGTAGGTTTTAGTTAGTAAAAGGCTGACACGCCCTCCCGCTCCGCCCAGAGCGGGAGATGTCATTTAAAGATATCGCACCCACAAAAAAAAACCGCCTGACAATCGTGGCGATTATGGAAAACCCACCCAAAGGCAGGCCAGCTGTGGACGTTTTTCGGCTGAAATGAAGATGATAACTATAAGCAACTTGCCTTGTCATTTAACTAGAAGAAGGCGCTATTAATTTGTCTAAAGCATAGACGACATGGACCTGATTTAATTAAGAAAAATACAATCAAAACAAATTTACCCAATACATTCTACCCCATCTTTGTGACGAAGTCTTTATGCTGTTTATAATCCAATTTGTGGTAGATCTCTAAAATATTAAATTCTCTTTTTCAGGAACCCATGCTTGGGCGTTGGAGAAGAGATGACACTCCGACAGTTCGGGACACCCAGTGAACTGCTGACCAAGCTCAGGGCTGATCTACGACTGTCTTTTCCAAGGTAAGCTTTGCTATTTTAAAATAAAATTACCACCAATTGCATCGAATCCAATTTTTCTACTGCAAAATGTAATTGGCAGAAAATTTAAGGTTTGGTCAGAAAATAACGTAGGTATCTCGATTACAGTGACGTTTAGGACAAGAGGTCTATGGATGACAGTTAGAACATTACCCACCCAATCCCCCCAAAAATAAAATATCGGTCCATGGGCAAAACAACCTGTATATACTTTCTGTATATTTAAGACTGAAAATCGTAAGGATTATCACTAACCATTCAAAGAAATAAATAGTAATAACAAGCAGGTGCTTCATTTTCAAGCACATGTCTGTGTGTTCATGCCAAAAACGTGACAATAATTAACAATCGTTACATAATATCTTACTCATCTAACTTATATCTAATATTGCAAATGTTACTGATAAGGACAATGACTGATTACAATCTCTTCGTAGAAAATTGCTACATTTTTTTTACTATGAACTTCCTCACTGCTCACAATCTATTAATTTGGGTAGATCCTGTTTTCGGCATAAATCACCTTATCTAGGTATTGAAAATTAGTTTTATGGTCGATTTTGCTAAATTTATATTAGTGAGCAATAACTACAAGGGCGTTTAAACTTCCTTACTGTTTTTTTTTATTACATAAGTTATTTATATTTATGATAGACGGCATTTATCATAACATAATGCCTGTAATTGTCGAAGGGTTAGACAGAGGTCTACCTACAGTACACCAGTAGAACCGGATACAGTAGAATACCATTATTTTACATGGAGCGACTACCTATCTGACGCTCCCAACCCAGTTACTGGGTAAAAAGATACCTCTTGATAAGTCTGGTTATCAGAGTTTCAGGTGACTTATAACGACTTTCCAACATCTACGACTGACAGCCGGGACCAACGGCTTCACGTGCTTTCCAAGGCACGGAGAGATTTCGTTTTTAATCCTTCGATCGGGCCATGTGTTCTAATTAAGCCATTTCATTTGATACCCATCACGGTAACACTTGATGTCCTCCAAAATGGCGCCATATCCGAATGTATGTGTTGTCACATTGCCAGCGGACAATATACTTCACTAGCTTCTGCCCGCGACTTCGTCCGCGTCAAATTTTTGCTTCCGTGATAATTCCCGTCGCATCGAATTGCCTTCCAGTTTTCGAACATTTTTCGTTGCTGCTCCGCTCCTTTTGACCTTAGCGTGATGTTATATAGCCCATAGCCTTCCTCAATAAATAGGCTACCTAACACAAATGATTTTTTTTAAATCGGACCAGTATTTCCTGAGATTAGCGCGTTCAACCAAACAAACAAACATACAAACAGACAAACTCTTCAGCTTTATAATATTAAGTATAGATTTGTAGTAATTTAGAAGTTATTAGGGACCAGATGAACATACCATACAAAGCCACATACATACATATTGGTTAAAATCATTACCCTCCTTTTTGCTCCGCCGTAGTCAGATAAAAGGAACTTATACTGACCACCGTCATCTTGTATGTATGTATACTTTTTAACACTATAACGTGTGCAAATAAAGAGTAGCTAAAATAAGAAATAATGACCACATTAAGTGTGGCACTCCGCCATTATGCGTCTTAACCGGTAGCTGCAGTATCTAAAATGATCAGTTAATTGTTTACTACAATGTTGCACAGCTATTTTATAGCTCAAGGTATAAGCTGAAGCGATCTAGATCTTTCGATAACTTTAAATCATGCGGATTTCTAAAGCAGTCAACATGGACTCTACTCTTCTTGCAAAGATTTGCTTTATCGTTGTTTTCTCTTGACAAAAATCCCAAGCAATACTTATCGGTGTTATTTTAGTCCATCAAGTTAGAATAGAATAAAATAAAACGAAGTTTATTTTCTCTAGTTTTACAGTTAGTATAGTAAGTTTACACATACATAAAATTAGAAGTTAGTTTAGACTGGAAGATGACTCCAAAATAGTTGGAAAAAGGCTTGGCCAATTGATTGTTATGTGGGATTTTTAACAGCCCTTCGGTTTCGGTCTTCACGTAGGTACACTACTTGACATTGGAATAGAATTTATGTCATAGGCTACCCCGAAAATCGCTGCAACGAAATTTCCCGGTTCTGACCGTATTCATAAAATCAAAAAATCTAAATCAAAAGTCATTTATTCAAACTAGGCTGAGAGTCAGCACTTTTTGATCGTCAAAGTTACATAAGATAGTCCCCCCAAAACGTCCGCCCTTCGACACTTCCTAGTGCTTTAGCTAGAATAGTAATTCACGTTTTTACGGTTAATACATTATATTAGTAATGACAGGACACCTATACTAATATCGAAATAACATAATAATATCACGCATTGTTTCTCCTAAGGGTTGGGCAGAGGTGTACCTATAGTGTACCCGCATTTCGCCAGTTATGTATAAGTTAAGCAAAACAAACCTCTATGTTTTCCAATTTCACATCAAAAGGTTCATATTAAAATACTTGTAAAGGGAAACCCCTTAGCAATTATTCCTATTTAAATCGCTCCTAGCTTCCCACTTATACCAGGATATGGTTAAGGTGCAACCTTAAAAATACCTTTCGAAAAATTGAAAAATTAACGCGTCTTCTTAAATAAAAACAGAATGAACTATTTTATAGCATTTTCAAACTTTATATTGAAGCTCCGGCTCCTTACCAGTATGTAAGCTATAAAAAGGTTTATGACATCGATAATTTTATGGCCACCAATAATTAAGACCTTTATTTTATGGCTAGGGTACCCTGTAACTATTTTAGTATCCATAAAACATTTAGGTTATAATAAAGGCTACGTTGAAGTTTAGAGTTGTGTTAAATGATTCCATGTTTACATTTGGATTAAATAGTGGAACTAGCTTCGCCACCGACTTCCTGGACGTAGTTCCTGTAATACGTTCAGTCAGACAAACTCTTCAACTTTATGATATTTCAATTTGATTACATTTAAAAAGCGTCATAGTAAGTCAAACTTAAAAGACAGATATATGCTACCGCGGACTTTTTTTAAGTTTTTAAGAGGAACAATTCTGTTACACATGATTTTCGCCTTACTTTAACTGTTTACGTAGCACACGCAACGGAAGCTATCAAAAGGAATAAATTTTCTCTGTTTTCGCAACATTTTTCATTGATTTACCGCTGCTATTAAAAGTTGCGTGACCCAACACTTAAATAATTTTTCAATTCGAATCAGTAGTTCCTGAGATAAGCGCGTTCAACCAAACAAACAATCCAAAACACAAACTCTTCAGCTTTAAAATCTTAGTGTAGATTATAACATTCCGTCTATTTGTTGTTGTTCGTCATCATTCTATATCTGCCAGTGGACTATAGAAAGTATAGGCTAAGTAAAAACAGCCGGACTGGATGATCGATCAGAGGGGTAATTGCGGAACTTTTTATCGGTAGGAATTGGTTTAATATTCATAGTTAAACAACAATCATTGCGTTTTTTACGTTGCTGAGCCGACAATTTATTCGAACAAATGACGCAATGGTTTAGAAATAATCTTCAATCCCATTCAGATTCTGATAAATTGTGCGTTTCGCAATTAGGGTGCAGGTTAAGCTACACTTGCCGCGGTTCGTCACGAACGGGTGATTTTTATATACCAAAGCACCTCCTCAGAAAGTACGTTAAGCCGGCTATCATGCGTAGATCTTTTGCAGTCGTTACGGGTCGTCAGAAGCTCGAAAGTCTGACAACCAGTCTTACTAAGAGGTATCGTATTACCCAGTGACTGGGTGGTGGAGGTTAGATCGGCAGTCACTCCATATAAAAATCTGGTATTCATTTACATCCGGTTACACTGGTAGCCGGCCCCGACATAGTTGGGAAAAGGCTATAGTCCTCCAGACCGTATTTCGGCCACGGCGGCCAATTTCAACAGAGACTAGCCATCGGCGCAGGAGATCAAGTGCACTCACTCTTCCCTCACTCTCATAGTCCGATGGGACGGCAATCCGACACGACCGGAGAGAGACCAGGCGTACGACCAACGGCTAAACGTGCTTTCCGAGGCACGGGGATATCAACACCGCCAACTTCCAACCTCCGGGCTGCTACTAAGAAATTTCCAATGGAAAAACGCAGTAACACTTTGCCCGACCTGGCAATCGAACCCAGGACCCCACGGTCAGCAGTCGCGCTTGCAACCACGAGACCAATTGGGAAAAGGCTATGCAGATGATGAGAAGGGAAGGGTAGGCAGAACTATAAACTAAAAGTCATTAAATACGTATCTTACAAAAAGTTCCCTACTGTATTATGGACACACGCAAACAGTGAGTGTATCCTATCTAATAAAAAAAACTAAGTGCAATGGCGGCGAGTAATTACGTGTCGGTTGCGTCTCGCCACCGCACCGGATAGCGACAGTCTGATAAGCGTTGGGCCATTAGCACGAGCGAAAATGGCTTAGGGCGGTTTGCACCTAAAAAACTGACTACGATCAACACTTCAGAGTTGTTGTTCGAAGGAGTTACAGTGGCCCTGGCAAAGGCAACTGTAGGAACACGGGTGGGTTTTAGTCAGTAAAAGGCTGACACACCCTTCCGCTCCACCTAGAGCGGGAGAAATCATTTGATGATTTCCTACCCAGAAAATAAATAAAGACGGGAAATTTTGACAATTTCAAGAGCGTTCACAGTCTTTTCTCAGTCTCAATCTGTCAAAAATACCTCGACCTTCCATATATTTTTGACAAGTTTTTGACATTTGACTGTCGCCGAGATGAGACTAGATTTTGAACACTTTTAATTAGGTGAATAGGCCTTCTGATCTCAGTTTCAATCTGTCAATAATATCTCTAGTTTCCATTCACTTTGACAAGTTTTTGACATTTGCTTTCGGTCTAGCTGTCATTCGCCAAGAGCGCAGAGGATAAAGAACTTCGTTCGAAATAATTTGGTTAAAAACCAGTTTTGTAACGGTCCTTTAACACTCGTTTTCTCAAAGCTATATAAAACTAGACGCTGATTGTAATCACATCTGTAACAGCCCTTTAACTATTTCTTCTAATTGTATCCGTCGTAAACTAGTTGTAGAATACAAATGATATAATTTGCTTGCCATAGGAAGCCGGCCATCTTTTGCTTTCAATCTTTTAAATTACTTTCAACGGTAAATGGAACTGTTACTTGTATTTTAACGTGTTGTGATGTAAAATATTATTGCCCAATTATTTCACTGTTCACTGAAAGCACTTACACTTATTCCATAAAACGAATAAAACAGTTGAAGTACCAAATTGCCGAAAGGAAATAATTTTAATAGAGCTGAAATTTAATCGAAAATTATGACAAAAATGATAAATATCTCGATAATCTGAATATGAGAATAAATGTATGGATTCAATTTAATTTTGATAAAATCAAAGCAACATTAAATGGATTACCTAATAATGTCCTTATAAAAGTAAAGTATTGAAACTTGAGCGTTAATATTTTATTGTAATTTTATGAAGATGTAGGTTGTCGTAACGACCACTCTCCGCGGCGCCCGTTTTATGGCCACACGTTTAAAGTTTTTGTACTTCAAATAACTACGATGGTTCCCGTGAATCCTGTGGGTAATTGTTACTATAATTTTTCTTTATGTCGTCAAATTATACCTCTGTGTTTATTACAGCGAGCTGTCCTTAGGGTTACCACCAAATCCATTCGGAAAGATGCATTCAATTTTATAGATGGAGAAGTCTTGAAATTCGAGGCATTCAAAATCTCATAAGAAGAAAGAAACTATAATAGACGCTATTATTATGTATTTATTTTTTGAAAATATCAATGAAAAAAAAAATATGTCATCCGAAAAGTTTTGCATCCATCTTCCTAATGGCCTAACCATTACGAGGACGGGTCCAAATCGCTTCGCCTAAAAAAAATGTCGTGTTAAGGCCCGTGCAGACTAGCGCGACGCAACGGTCGCGCGGGATTCAGCTATTTATATCCGTAGAACAATTTATTGAAAACGCGCGCGACACTTTACACAGGCCGGGGCGAACTGTCGCGTCGCGACACGGTCATAGAAATTGCTAAAAACATTTACAGGTTTTTGGCTCATGCCAAGCAACCTGTAAATGTTTTAGCCTTATTCAGGAATTTTTTTTAAGTACTTCTCAAGGTTCGGGGGCCTTCCAATACGGGCATAAGGTGGACCACCCCTGCGTATTTTTGAACTCTTGACAACCCTGAAAGTGTTTCTAATGGCGAACTCATTAGTTTTATGTCACCGCTTTATACTTTAAAGTCTCGCAAAAAAAGGTTCAAAATTGCTAATGATTTAGTTATGTTCGGTATAAAATTAAATGTATATGTTACTGTAAAAGCCCGAATTGCGGTAAATCTTAGGATTTACTGGTAAATCCTAAGATTTAGCAAGTCACACCGGTAAAAGTCCGAATTGTTCTATAATAATCATCAATTTCTGACTTTACCGGCCATTCAGTCGGTAAATCTTAGGTTTTACCACAGTGACCGGTAAATGTTAGTTTTCAGAGTAAAACAATGCAGTTAATAATCAGAAACTATTTATTCAACATTACTACATAATTATTAGTCAAGTCTTAACATGCTTTAGAAAAATAAAATGAAGAAAAACTAACACAAATAAAACTTACTTCTCACTACTTTAGCTAAGTAAGCTGAACAGTCTTTTGATAAACATTTCGTTATTCGGTACAATAATTGTTACTTCCTTTATTACATTAACAAACATATAAATTATATTATATTTTTAAATATTAGAATAACAAAAATTAAAAAAAAACATTTAAAAATATAAAAAATAGTACATAGTCCACCGGTATCGGGAATAGGGTCCAAGCTACCGGTGGTCAGGGCTGCTGACAGAGGAACCTCCTCACTATACGCGCCGTGTCATACCGCCTTCTGGATCAAGCCCTTGATCCAGCTGCCTAACGAGAGCCTCTTGAGGTGTTGGTCGAGGCTCTTGGCCATTATGCCTATCATTGTTATTATTATTACTCAAGTCTTAAAACTTGATTTATAAAAAAAAAATACTAATAACACCTGCTTTGCCTAGGTACGAGTTAGCGTTCTGATTAGTATCAGTTAAAAAAAGATTTTACTTGTTGCAACATGGTGAATTGGTGAACTATTATGGAATTAGAAAGAAAGAAAGAAAGAAAAGAAAGAAAAATTGTTTATTCTGCACAAACAAAACGCACAATTTAAAATAGTAACAAAAAATAAAAAACAAAAAATACACACGTACAAAGTAGCCAAAAGCCCCGTATTCAAGCACAAAGCAATGCTGATGATGCTTGCAAGCGCACTTCTTCGTCGAGCATTTTAAGGCAGTTGCACTTTTTGAATCCTTGCCCTCCGGTTAAAGAGAATTTACTGAAAACTTCTCGAAGACTCACTTCCTTTTCTTTGTCAACTTCTTCAGTCTTGATATAATCTTCCGGGCATGAGGTAAATTCGTTTTGCGTAAAAAGCTGCTTTAGTACTCCGATTTAAGTACCCAGCTGATAAAAATCGTTGTCTTTAATATCGAATACAGTTGTATTCGATATTAAAGACAACGATTTTTATAATGCTTTTTGGGTCAGTTTTAGTTTTGTAAATTTCAGGTACTTTCAGTCTTCCATTTTGGCCAATCTTCAGTCTTGGATGTTTATGAGCCGACGTGGCTTGTATTTTTTTAGGTTGTTTCTTCATACTCAGTCTTGCTTTATTTCTGATTGCAAGAAAAGATTGTATATTTTTCGGTATTGGCTCTATAGCGATAACAAGTTCTTGATTTTGGGTTGAAGTTTCTGTCTTTGCATCAGTAACAATCATTTCGCATTCATCTTGTGTTTTATTCATGATTGTGTTCTCTTTATCTAATTGTAACTGAGTTTCTAAACTGCTGTCATCTTCCATAATCATATCCTGTTCAATTGCGTTTTCGTTTGATTTCGGACATTTACCGGTATCTGCGTTAAAATCTAGGATTTACCGACTGAATGCCAGTAAAAGTCCGAAATTAAAGATTTTTATAGAACAATTCGAACATTTACCGGTGAGACTTGGTAAATCTTAGGATTTACCGGTAAATCGTAAGATTTACCGTAGTTCGGGCTTTTACAGTAACATATACATCACTCGTGCAATTGTTAGTAATTAAATTGAAGATAAAAGGGTGTACCGAACTGTTTATGGAATGCAAATAAACGATCAATCTTGATTTTTCCCAACTATGTTGGGGTCGGCTTCCAATCTACCTAGATGCAACTCAGTACCAGAATTCTTTTTACATGGTGCGACTGCCTATGTGACCCCCACAATCCAGTTACTAGACAAGACTGGATGCCAGAGTTACGGGCTTTTGACGACCCGTAACGACTGGCAAAGATCCTCGGATGACAGTCGGCTTTAACGTAACGTGCTTTCCAAGATACGAACGGGTCTTGCAAAGATGGTATGTAAAGACGGTCACCTATCCACGGTCTAACCGCGGCAAGCGTAGCTTAACCTAGTGCAAATGTACAGCTCAAATTAACTAGAACATTTCCTAAAGATCCTTTACGACTACTGAATGATGTTCTCCTGTGTTCCTTTAAATAGCTGTAAAGTTCAGCAACGATCTTTTTTAGGATTTTCATCTGATAGGTCAATTAAGGAGGTTGTCAGCTACTTAACCGGGATTATCTGTAGATGCCTCAATAAACTAAGGCCTACAACCAGAGCTTAAAAAGCTTAAAAACTTAGCGACTACACGATAAGAGTACCCAATGAATGTGGAGTACGAACTCGGCTTAAGGCATCGCTGGAGGGGAAGGGACGGGCTGGATTAGAATGATATTGGGACGAATTAAAAGGTACAGGCTCAGCAACGGGTCTGTACCATGTAATTTGTAGCCTCCTTCCAAATATTAATTTTATCTTCCGTGGCCAATGGCTGGAAATCGGTGAATAAAGATAAGGCCACCATAAATTAATGGTGGCCTTATCTTTTCTTACAGAAATTACCAACAATTAAAATAGACCATTATTAAATTATAGGTATTCTTTCTTTCTTTTCCAGTTTCGTCCAAGAGTTCTCGTGCGAGCCGCTAGATGGTGTAACGTTGTTGCTTGAACTCCTGCGCAACGTGCAGCTCAGCCAATCGGGAGAGGGTGCGCGGGGACCACCTGCTGTGAGGAGAAGACCGCTGCTAGATGAACTGGCTTGTTTGTAAGTAATTCCATTAACCATCGTACTAGTTACGCTTTGTTAGGGCTCCCTTGGAAGAATGTACATTCATTGTTAATTTCGTATATGCGCAGTGGTAGACCGTGTTTTATTTTATTTTTGTTATTTATAGGTCAGTATTAGGTTCTAAGTTGATCAAAATTTTATTAATAACCGTAACAAATATGGCTTTACAGAATTATAATCACTAAATCTTCTTGTTTCAAATAATCGCACGGAACGTTTTGTTTTATTGGTTTTAATGATTATGAATGATCCTGAAAACACAGACTTCGACGGTCCCTACGTACATAAAGACATGTCAAAAACGGAGGTTTACAGGAGAGCGTTATTTATGTTCAAAGCGCACTAGAAATAATTCTATGTACAATTTTAAATATGTTTTTCTATAATGTTTTATTAGCTTTAGGAACTTTATAATGGTATTTTTAAACATATTTTCTGTATATATAATTTCTTGGCGAAACTGATAGAGTTTCTGCGCTGATGTTAAAATAAAAGCATGTCAGACATGCCTATGATATCTTTTTATACGCAGGAAAGAAGAAAGCAGTTTATAAAATAGAATATTAATAAAATGTTTTATGACATATCCGCATCTACGACACTTATTCGTTGTAAATATAACTTGTTCTCATATACGATTTGTAAATGGCGTTAAATACGTAATATTTAAAAAAAAATATACAGGGCTGTGCATATAGAAAATATAAACGCAATTGTGCAATAAAAAAATGCAATTTTTGACATGTCTTTATGTACATAGGGACCGTCGACGTATTGCATAAAACGTAAGAAAATTTTATATATAATATTTAGAAAATTTTATCACTACTGTTTTGCTTACCATCTACTAATGGGTCGATGCCAGAAACATACCGTGGAATGGGCTTTAAAGAACACACAGGTAGCTTTTACATTGGTAACTGAGTAATCCTAATGGTAGTATTTACAATAATTGGCCTACGCATTCAGTTGTAATTTTTATCAACGTCCTCATTGTTTCCAGACAATGTCTATGGAGCTGCTGCAGCCGATACCCTGACTGCGTGCGGAGGCTGGTGTCTGGTTCCAACGGAGTGTACACCCTCACCGTCTGCATCATGTCCACTGTCAATAAGTCCAGGGTTCTGGCCTTACAGGTCAGTAATGTTTTGTATTCTTAATTATGTTATTTACTTATTAGTAATTTAACCTTACGCGCGTCGAAATAATGACAGCTGCCTGGGTCGAACTTTAAGGTTAAGCAAGCCGAGATCGGTCCGTGAATGGGTGGCCGTCCATTACATACAAAGACCCTTCGTATCTTAAAAAGCACGTTAGCCCAGCCTCGTTTGTTCCAGTGTGGTCCACTCGCGGATTTTTGACAGTCTTGCCATGAGATATTGTGTTACCCAGAAACTGGGTTTTAGAGGTCAGATAGGAAGTCACTTTATGTAATAGATAAGCTGGTATTCAGCCACATACGGTAAGACTGGAAACCGATTCAAATATAAACGGGACAAGGCAGGCAGATTGCTTAGCTTAGCCATAAATGTTAACTTTACAAAAGTATCACAATATTGTTGCCGTGACATGCTTTTGTGTGGCAAAACATGTTGAAAATGTTTGGCTCGCTGGCAGAATGTGTGTGAAACATGTTCCGATGAATTGTTCTACTACTTTTGTTTATCATGAAGACAAGCGTCAAGTTCTTACTGATCCTCTTTTCACAAACTTCTTTTTTCTATTCCAGCTCCTAACGAAAGCCTGCTACCCACCAGCAAAAGGCCACAGCATGGTTTCCGAAGCCCTTTCCACCCTCCGTCTGAGGTACGGTGAACCAGTCCGCTTCAGGTTTCTAGTGGGGATGCTGCAAAGTTCTGGTGGCTCTGGAGACCTGCAGGCTGCAGGCCTGGCCTTCATCAACGCACTATTGAGCAGTGCTCCAACGCCTCAAAGGAAGCTGTACATCCAAGCTGAACTGGAACAGGCTGGCTTTGATATTGTTACTTTGAAAAAGGTAATACATGCAATTTATTTTTATACATCCGGCATGCTTTTATTTTAAAGAAGTCTGATAAGGATAGATATTATTTGTGAGTTTCTAAAAAAGAATCTGATTAAAACAAAAGACAATCCGGTGTTATCCAGTTATGGCGTCATAGAAAGAGATACGACACAGTACCTACTTAATACAGCATCGCAGGTACTTATCCAGCTGTGACAGACAAAAAATTTTGACGTTGGCGCTCACATTTTAACTATGAATGCAGCACATAATATTCTAGACCACCTAACGTAGAAATTTTTCGTCGGTTATCAAAAACAAAACGACCGTATATAAGTTTACTTAGTGGTACCTAATAAAGGTTGTTACCATTCAGTTTACTACTGTTATAACCAAGTTTTTCTCTTATCTTATCTGTTATTTTTGTGTGCACTACTATATTGAGGGCCTTAACCTGGGTCAACTTTGTTTATTTTAAGTATAACTTATGTGTTAGTTTCATTGATCCAACTGCCTTCAGTGACTGAAGATTCTATAATTTCTTCCCAGATGGTAGCCAAGCTGCCGAGTGTGAATGACCAAGTAACGAGAGAGATAGACGATTACGAGAAGCAGCTGATTGATATCGACACGTTGAGCGAGAAAGCGAACGAAGCTCAGAGGGAGAAGGACGATATGAGGCACAAGCTGGATTTGCTTGAGAAGAGAGTAAAGGTAAGCTGTTACCAAGAAGTTGTTTCTTGTACAAAAATCATTTTATAATTGGTTTATATACACACAGACTTTAAATGTTTCTGACGAACTTTATCACCCTTTTGCCATAGTTGAGAAGGAGACAAAAATTTATTTTTGAGGACAATAATCATAACCCTAATCACTTTTCTAATTCACAGATTCTTCAAGAAGAAAAAGGGATCCTGCTATCTCTCGAGAAATGTTTGAAAGAGAAGTGTTGCGAGCTTCAAGAGGAGGTGTCCTCATTGCGGTCTGAAAATGGCAACTCCAACAGGAAGAAACCATTTGCCATGAAGAAGAAAAACTCTATTCATAAAAATAGAGGTAATTAACAAAAACTTTCACACACTCTACTTACTCAATTTTCTATTCAAGACAGACAATCCAAGAATGATAACTCGTGCTTATATAGTTCTTCCTTTTCTTTTGCAGACGAATCATCACCACCAGAAGACGAAGGTATCAGTTCCTCAGAGAGATCTCTAAGCCCTGAAGGTGATCCTCAAAGAGAGTCCATGGTCTACGAAGTTTTCAACGTCAAAAACGAAACATACGACCTTATGCGAAACAAACGCCCATTGCACAAAAAACTAGAAAAGAATGACAAGAAATCCTCCGACGAAGAAGATGAAACGACAATAGATGAAGTTATTCAAGAATTAAGAAACATAGTCAATCATGCTGAATCGGAACAGTACGCTAAAGATTTCATTGATGATCGTTCATCCAGATGCAACCAGACATCAGAAATCAACGTTCCAATCAATGCTTTAGAGTGCAAAAAGCATAGGGATGAAAAAGAAGATTCTACCACAAGCACAAGACATAGCATACAAATCAGAGGAAAAGAGGATTTCCCTGACGACAGTGTTGAAGAAGATCAAGAGTCTGAAATCATTCCAAGCAAAATAGTCCCCCACCCACCTAGAAAGGCTAAGAGCCTGCTGCACTTATTTGTCCCACCAGTAGTCGACCAAGGATTGGTTTACAAACCTCCTGACCTTTACGATGATAACTTCTATTCTAGTGACGAAGGATCTGATTCTTTACTTAGTGCCTCAAAATACACTAAGCCCGTAAGCAAGAAACCATCAGGTTCTAGCTTTGATTTTCACGAATGCCGAGCTGTATTTAACTCTATTACAGATAGGATTAAAGACGAATGTAGAACTAAGCGTTCCAGAACTCGTTCTAGGGAAGAAAGTAGGAAAACTTCTATAAAACGAAGCGAGTCCTTCCAAACTTCTGAGAAAGGATCCCGACAACGGGAGTATATTGATAGTATGTTTTATGCTGAAACTCACACACCTATTATAGGTTCAATGACTACTTTGCAAAGATCTAATTCTAAATGCAGTCGTGTTGACGAAATAATAAACTTGATTGAGTCTAAGAAACTAACTAAAAGTCTTGACAGGATCGATGAGGGTCTCAATTCAATGGTGGATATTGTAATGCTTACTGAACCTAGAAAGCCTGTGTGGCCGTATGAGAGAAGGCAAAGATCTTGTTCTAGAACCAGCAGTGATGGAGGAAATGAGAGCCCTTTGATTCCAGTCACTAGATCCCACAGCAAACTTACCAACACCCATCGCTATGACACCAAATCCAGTCACAAGGACGATATCCACAAAGTAGACTCACAGAAGTTTTACATGACCCAGCCTAAACTGAACTCTGTTGTCGACCAAAGTGGCTTCAATAGTTCCACTTTTTTGGTGAAACGGGGTCCCACCAATGCTGGCTTTTATTCTGGGCCTCATATGCTAAGAGATGCTCCTGCGTCTATGACTAGTCTTGTCGTCACTGGCACCCACAGTCATGCAGATTTGAAAAGAACTCTCTCCCCAATTGGATCTAATTCAGGCAAATACGGTGTCCACAAAGTAACGGATATGCCTTCAGGGTTGTACTAATAGGTGCTTCTATTGTATGTTTTCGGAACCAACGACTAATTTAAGTGTTTCGTACCTAATTTTATGACTAGTGCAATATAGCCCCTTAGGATGAATTACCGTGTTAGTGAAACGTTCAGGTTTTGGTTGGTCAGAAATTTAAATCACAATTTAAATTGTATCTTCTTGTTCTATATGTGACTTAAAAATGCTGGTTCTTAATAGATTTTTGGAGTGATTCAAACCTTGTACTTGAATTTACTATGACCTTCCAAAACTGAATTAAGATAACGGCACACGAGCCACCAGCCACAACCATCGGTGCCTATTGCCTCTTGATGCGGTGATGAGTACTGCTGTAGCGGGTGGCCGCCACCTGCCACATCTGTGCGACGATCCCATACAAAAGGTATGAAAAAGTATGAGAACTGTGGGTGTGACCGGTGATTCGTTTGCGCCTCGCTTAAGTGTAGGCTCATCTACTAATTTATTTGTTAGTTATTTAGCGATTAATTATTATGTATCTTGGTAATTTTGTTGTTTAGCAAAATTGGCTTAAGATCACGATGTCACCGCTGCCAGTTTATTACTTATATTTTTATTTAAAATACAGTTTCAACACAGACATTATTTTGTATTCTGTTCACGAAACACCAATCACGAGTCAAAATATTTTATCGATATTTAAAAAACTTCATTTATTTCAAATGCAGAGTTCCATTATTTCCTGTTACGACTTATACCTCAATTTTTATTATATAAATACGAAATTTTAATTTTACTTGTCATTATATTGGTCTACTATCAAATTATCGTATTTACTCGTTGTAAATAATACTGTTTATCAATTTCAAACGTAGCATTTTTCTTGTATTTACATTATTATTGTAATAAAGACATGTAAGCATTACGTTTTCTTATTTCTCATTATCTTTTCTAGTGTGATGAAGCATGATTTTTAAACGCTAACTGACCCTAGTGTTCTGGAGCTAAAACGCTGCCTGTCTTGATACATCACATGACTTATACCTGGTTTCCTTTACCATAAGCTGTAAACGGTACGACATCATTCATTTCGTACCCGAAACTGAAAGTGCCTGGCCAGAAAAGTAAAACTGTTTTCGCAGGGTAAAACATATCCTGAACATTTTTTTTTTATATTACAACAAAGGTCTGCAATTAATGCTTTGGCTTCATTCGAGTTTCGAATTACCAAAAAGCATATTTCTGCCAACAATATTTTGGATGTTGGATTAAAGACGCCTGTTGCCCCACGGTAGAAATGGGCATGACCATGAGGTACTAGGAGTAGGCATCCGACGAATCAAGAACTGTTTGGGTACAAATTATTTGACATCTGAAATATGTCCCTATCTATCACAATTTTAGTTTTCCAACGTCTTTCGGCACACCTATCCTCTTATCAGCTCCATTGACCATCTGTTCTGCGAGCCATGTGCCCTGCGGGGGTCACTTAACAGGGGGACACTACCACAAGGTAGACCGATGCCCGTGAGAGAGCTTCAGAAATCCGCTAGATGCGACAAGCGCAAACCCGCTTGGTGGACGCCAATGTCCATCAGTGGCCATCTTTCGGCTAAAAGTATGCCGATGAAGGTGAAGTATTTTTTGTACAGACAGCAAGTTTCAGATTATTTTTGCAGTACTCTTTATTCTTCAATAAACAAATTCGGATCTCTCCAACTACCTACACTCTCCAACTAATAAGCAAAGATATCATCGCACTTATTCCAGTGGATTGAGTATCGTCTCAGCCTGAAGGAACGTAGACTCACCACAGTATTACATGATAAATTATAAAATCGATTCTAATCAGACATCCTGATTGCAATAACTGATGTAATATTTCACGATTTGTGGATATGGTAGCCCTCATGATTCATGCTAATGATAATTAGTACAAAGGAGTGGTTTCACGATGTACGTCAAAGATAAGGTAACTAGTTAGCACACGTGTTGCTAATAAATTCGCGGTTGAAAAGGTTCTCTCATCTTCAACTCTGTTATCTCGACTAATTCGTCGTTGAAATTTAAGTACACCTCGATGTATTCCACTGCTTGGAGACATCATTATCAGGCTATACTAGTCTACTGCAGGACATGGGCGTCTCCAATTTCATGCCATTCTGCTCGATTCTCGGCAAACCTGCGAAGGTCGTCGCTCCACCGAGCCTGCGGGCGTATTACCATACGTTTGCCGATTCCTGGTCTTCAATACGCTTAGTGACACTTTCCTGCAAATTATGCGAATGAATTTTCTATATGAATCATTTAATCACCAATACGTAATCTGCACTGATATTTTTAGGTGGATAACAAGGAACTCCCTCTAACAGAGGGGAGGCCCCGAGTCCCAAAACTTGGAATTTAATAGGCTGATTATTATTGTTAATCTGCTGTTGTCAGCAATGTGTCCCTGTGTTATTATTTCTTCTAATCTGTATTTTACTTAAATTGAATTTAAACTGTTGACATTTTAATTTAATCCTATGTTTTTTTTTTTTAATTTTGTTTTAATTTTATTTATTTTTTAATTTAATTTGTTACCAACGTTTTTATAATTATCTTTTTGTAATAGTCGTCTTAGCGCGACTAATTTTGTACGCCATGATTGGCAAAACATGTAGCTACCTCTTATTATTTTTAAGACCTGTATTTCTGCACTCATGTTTTACAAAATAAATATCTTGTATCTTGTATCTTGTATCTAGCAAATTAATTACCTATCTATAATCAGTATGGATTTTACTAATCCCAAACAGACACCTATAATTCTTCCACAAAAGATTGAAGTGCTAAATCTATGTCAACGATAAAGACAACGACTCAGATTAAACAATATTTATAACTTTAACCTTACATAGTGATCTAAAACGCCACTGGAACTTGGAACTCGCCAACACCTAGTGAACATTACTGCTCCATCATACGTTGTATGAAAATTCATTTACCTGCAGGAAGTACTAATTGTTATGTGTAAAGAAAAGGCGTACAATTAAAACAAAATGTTAAACTTCGGAATCCATATATCACAATTATATTTACACTATATACAATACTCATCTGAATTACTGCCGACTGTCAACTTCCCTCAACATAGGAATCAAGGACTCATAGATCTGCTCTTTAACATCGTTACCCCAGATGAAATCATAATGGTTGAAAGAATCCCTTTCAGCTTTGAAAACACCAACTACATTAGGTAAAGCATCAGCAAGAAGCAGCAAGTCTTTGTAGTGAACTTCGTTGTCACTCAGCCCATAGTGCAAGTATGCTGGTGTGGTAACCTTGCTCAGGTCGTATGCTGGAGGGTTCAGTCTTCCGTAGGCAGCCAAGTTTTGAACAGCCAAATTGTGGTTGTAGCGACGGAAAGCATCAAAACGGATGGTCTGGCCGTAATGGGCCACTTGACGGACGGACGCTCCAGCAGGAGCGTGGGCAAGGAACAATGGAACCATGGTCTAGAAGAAGAAAAATTGGATAAGTATGCAAATTCGAAGACTTTCTCTTTTTTAATAACTGCTGTACTGACACAAAACTACACCCAATAATAAAGGCCTTCAATTTGTGATTTTTTTTTCCAGAACTGTACTGCCGTAGGTAAATAAATGCTTGGAAGTACTTCATAGCTTTTTTGACAGGTAGGCTATGCTCTTTATTAGACTTTTTTGAATTCTGGCTTAAACTATCAAGGCTATTTATATAGTAACTTAAATTAAAGATACTCACAGAATTATAGGACTCTCTGTCTGTAAGGCCGGATAAAATATCGACCTCACAGAGCGTAGCGAAGAGGGCAGACGGGTTATTACAGAAGTTTCTTTTGAACCAATCGACGAAATCATTTTCACCAAAAATTTCACCTTGACCCATGGCGAAAGCAGTGGTCTGTGAAAAAAAAAAGATAAATAATGATCAACCTGTTATGATTCGCAGCATGTGAAATTCCAAAATTACAAGTCACATTCGGAAAATGTTTGAAAAACTGTCGTTTCTAAACCCAAATCTAGGTTCAGAATCGCTATTATCTTTATCGTTTTGATTGAATTATTTTCAACTTCCGGCCACCTTTCTCAAATAATTTAAACATTCTGGGTTTTATTTCCTCAATTGATTACATGTTCTTTTTGTATATAGCTTTTAACGTTTCACTACCTTTTTCATAGATTAGCTACCCTATCATATATATTTCTTTCTGATGACACGTGAAGGATTTTTATACATCCTGGTTCATTCGTCATTTATCATCATAAATCCAATGATTGGTAATAGATTTCAATCAAAACCAACGTGACTCTTTTAATGCAAAAATCTATACTACTTATTGCCTACGTAGCAGATATACAAACTAATATTATTATAATTAGTGATAATCTTGTGTTACTGTACTATTTGCAATCTATACCAGCCGGTCTTTTATCAATGACGACTTCAACGATAGTAAGTCGATAAAATCACATACTTTTCAAACGCCTACCTACAATTATTTTAATGGAATATCTTACAGTTCCTTAATTTACCTTTCAAAATATAAAGTAATACTAACCTCAATGTAACTTTCCATAGGCGCCAATGATTTGAACATGGATACTTCATTGTTTCTGAAGTATGAAGCTGGAGCCAAGCCGTGGAAGGATAAGAACTTCTCATTATACTCGGGTCTCAAAGAATTGAGAACCAAGAAGGTAGTTCCACCCTGGGAATGACCAATGTAGTGGAGTTTCTCTTGTCCCGTGGTCGCAAGAATGTAGTCGACGAAAGCAGGAAGGTCGTAGTTGCCAATCTCGTCCCAACTGAATCTCCAGAAGTTCTGGAGTAAACCGTCAGGGCTGATGGAAACGTGGTTGCGGGAGTAGAAGTTGCCGCGGGCATTGCCTAACCATACGTCGTATCCGGCCTCAGCCAGCACGTAAGCTGCAAATAAAGATACAGTTTAGAGTAAAGCTTGGACAAGGTATTTTGCAAAAGGAAAAAAAATAGGACCGCGGGTCAAATTGGCAATATGGTTAAAAATAGCTCTTACAATGGGCCTGCATTTAGATCTTTATATTTGACAATAAAAAATGTGATTTATGTAAGCACGATCTGATTCCTTTCTAACGAAAGTCACCTTACCTTCCTTACCATTTAGTCGTATATGTATGATTGGTAAAATCTTAATCATCTTTTTGTCGCCTTCCTATTTAATATGGATTCGGCGCAACACTTTTTTTTCCATTCTTCCCTATAAACTGTCATGGTTGGTATAATAATATGTGACACTTCTAATTAATACTAGATTCAGATTGCCAAAATGTCTACTGTTCATACGTAATTGATCGATCTCAATCAACGAAGTCGAATATAGTATTATTAGTCCGATATTAACTGATTAATAGTTGATACATATTGATTATAAGATTGATCATGTTGATTAAGAAACGTTAGTCGTGTCCGGTGAATTTTTGTTTGGGTGCGTCTGATTGGTGAATTAGATATTATCTCGGCTGATTGAATGAGTCATGAGCTGCGTGAAGTGAATTTTTTCAGCGAGAGTGGTGACACTGGGGTAACGGCCCATTCCCTCACACAGACTCTGCTCTGTGTGCCACAATTCCAGGCACGTCTCCTGGCCTGTGTCCCAGCAATGTCAATATTATAGGCAGATTGCGCATAAGCTATGAAATTCATCATCTGCCTAGCCTTTACCCAACTCTGTTGAGGTCGGCTTCCAAGCTAACCGGATGTAGCTAAGTACCAGTATTTTATATGGATCGACTGCCTATCTGCCTCCACAACCCAGTCACTAGGTAATACGATACCCCTTGGTAAGACTGGCTGTCAGACTTTCGGTCTTCTGACGACCCGTAACGATTAAGCTATGAAATTGTCCCGTAATATAGTTCCAGCGGTCACGAAAGAAGTGAAAGAATTTTTAGCAAATATGTGTTGGTCTTTACTATCGGAAATCAGAGAATAGAAAAGAGAACGCTTTTAACTAACCTTTCGGAAAAAACACGTGACTCGAATAAAGACTAATAATGTTAATTATGTAACTGTCTGTAGTCGTTAATATCGGAAATTAAATAAGCATGGTGTAAACTGTACTGATGATTCCTAATACGACAAGCATGGAAGAGAGATGTGGTGGTACTCTCTTTTAAGAAGGGCGACAATGCCCTGCTTAAGAATTATATTATAGGCCAATCTCATTTCTAAGACATGTGTACAAGCTGATCTCAAGAGTCATCTTAAACCGTTTACCGCAAGTAGATTTGACCCGCAAGTAGATTTGACGACTTCTAGCCTCCCGAAGAAAGGGCGAGAGGCCAAAACAAAAGGACAAGTGAAGACTATTAATAGCCAATTAATACTTAATCAATTGCAAACTTAAGCTGCTTTCAAATCCTGTTTGATTGTGATTATCATCAGAATGATATGTGTTTTTATTGATATTTCACTTTGAACAGGTAAATAATATGATAATAACATTACTTTTTTATGTCGACGACGTTCCTTATATTCAAATGACAGGATAAAAGGTTTGATTAATTGGAGTGTCCCAATAAGAACATTTATTAGATATTTTGTAGATTTGCTCATTAGAAGAACCATTTTGGTTATAGATTTAAATTGGGACTCGAAAAAATTTAAGGAAAATACATTTTCTTAGTGCTTAAAAACAAATTTTACGCGAGGCTTGGTAGGAAATTAATATACCGCTACATAAGACTGACTATTGCAAAATTACTTGTTATTGCAAATTGATCTTTGATGAAAAGTTTGGCGTACAGACTAAGAGATGACTGCCGACGATTACTGGTTGAATTTAAGCAGTGGTGATGATAATGATGACGAGCGAAATAGACTAGTTAAAACAAAACTCACCTAGAGCATTGCCAGGTCCTAAGACAAGGAAGTCAGCGGAAGAAGACAAGAGTCCGTGCATCACGAAGACGACGGGTCTCTTGACGGTGGGGTCATTGTTCTGATCTCTGCCGTGGGGGATCCTGTGGGCCTCCAGGATGTAGCCATCGGAGGTCTGGACGGTGTGTACTTCGATAGGATAGCCGTACTTGGCTACGAGGCCAGGCTGTAAGAAAATGGTATTTTAGACTTTATATACATTTCTCTTTCATTGAGAGCACCATGAGTTCTTGCAGTGGAAACATTATAAACCGAGCATTATGCTTATATATTTATTTGTTATTTAAGAAATATCCAAATAAAAGTTCAGTTTTGTATGTCAGTTTTAAGTTCTAGATAATGAACAATTTTCAAATGTACCTACTTAAAAAAAAAATCTGCTAGTACATATCCCTCCAATATTGTTATTATCGAGGTTCTTCGTAATTGCGCAATACACTTGTAATATCTTTCAAAATTTGGGTAGACAAGATGTTCATTGCGCCCTTTTTTTACTAAATAAAAACAGAACCTTTTTGAAAAAACTAATTGATGTTGCAGAATTTAAAAAAAAACTTTGTTCTCATAATTACGTTCATGCTTTGTTCAATTCAACGTCACTGGGAAGTTGTATGGGTAAATACAAAGAGTCGTAGGACGTCAATATTAACTACAAAAACGTTGCATATATTATGAATATAGTTACTAAACTAATATAACAAATGATCTAAATTAGAGACAAAATGACATGTTTTTAATTTTATTTAGAAACATAAATATTTTAGGAATTGATTCACGTTATTATTTTAAAATTTAAATAAACTTTATTCTTTCCACTATCAAGGTATTAGAATTGAAACTCCTTGTTATATTCTAATCATTACTTCAGGTTTCTGGTTTTCTTGCCAGGGTTGCGGAATTGTTCAAAAGAGTTACCGTAGCCCTGGCATAGGCAACTGAAGGAACACGTTGGGGTTTAGTCTTCCACTCCACCTAGAACGGGAACCGTCATTTGGTGATTTCCCACCCAAAAAACGGTTTCTGGTTATAGTTGTTTACACTCACCGCATCTAATTGCGAATCCTCTTCAATGTTGTTGGACATCCGGAATTCCGGATTAGCCTCAAAGAGGCTTTTAACGTGATCGGCATTGGGAGCCTTTCTAGCTGTAGCGGAAACCGCTAACGCGACGAAAAGTGTAAATTTAAGCACCATTTTTGCACGCTAGTGATCTACTGACAACATTTAACTGTTTGCACCGTCTTTTGTATGCGAGTTATCGCATCGTCATCAGTATTATCTATAGATTAGACAGCCGTGAAAATTTTGTTTTGGGATTCCTACGCATGTTATTATTATTATTAACGATTCTGTTTTATTTTATTTCATTTTTTGTTATTTGTTTTCGTGCAGTTATTGTGCAGATAGCATTGTGACATGAACCTTCTTATTTATTTATTAAATTACTGTTTTTTCCCGCGGGTTCGCCCGCGTGGATGTTGGAAATTTTGATGCGTTTGTTTCCAGTCATATGCCTAAATAATAAATTTACTTGTGTTTATTTTGAAAATGAAGGACATTTCAAACAGTTTCATCCCTTTTTCAGCTCCTCGAGGATAGAATGATTAAAAACGCTACCTAAACACAAAATTTGAAGAACCTAGTTTCGAAAATGACGGACTTTCATACGAAATTCCACCCCAAAGGAGGGGGGATTGCCTAAAATCCTTTCTTAGCTGAGATCTACCTTTGTGCCAAATTTCATTTTCGTAGTTCCGATTTCGCTTTTATTTATAAAGATTATATTTATCACAATAAATTATTAAAGGATGTGACATAATTATAACTTGAGTAGAGTAAAGACGTACTAATGAAGTTTCTTCCAAGAGATCTGCGAGAGGACAGGTAAAAAACAAAACGACAAAAATATGAATATGTGCATCTGCTGACTATTAATATTTTTTTTTCTTCTTTCTAACCGTAATGGCGTATACGGACCGTAAAAATAATATTTATTTTAAGTATTTCGTTAAAAAGCATTACAAAATACACTGCTTTAAACTGTCAAAATGATTGCTACAGCAATATGGCGTCGAGTGACGTCACATGTTTGTATATCATGGCACACGGCAGGCAATGACAGATGGATCTATAAACATCTATCTGTGACGTCACAGTAAATTAAGCCAATCAAAACAGTTTACAATCATATCGTTCCAACCTTAAAATAAATCATTTATTGTGAGTTTCTTTTTAAGTTTTTTGTTGCAAATTTCTTTTAAAATCCATATTCCACGCAGATGGCAATAAATAACTCATTATTTTGCATATCCTCAAGTAGACTATTATTGACAACTTGTATTTTTATGGATAAAGGGCGAAATGGGCAGTGATTTAAGGCATATTTACTCCCATACATCGCATGAAAGATTTACATACAATCAATATTTATTTATTTAAAAAAAACCGTGAAAATATTATTAAAAGAATAGAGTCATGAATATGCATATCGATATATTTCCTTAGCTCATTGAAAACCATGCGGGTAAGAAATAAACGGTAGTCATAAATCTATTGTGTTTACTGGTTTGTGGTAATGAAACTATCCTTTATAAACTAGGTAACTTCCTTATAGAGGATGGCGTGGACATAACATGCCACCTGTAACCACAGATTCAGTTCACTGGAATGCACAGCGTTTAAATTTTCCGCAGCGTTAAAAAAAATACTGTTACATATATTTTGACCACGTTACTGGGTATTGCAGTATTCTAAGAAACTGCTGAATTTTTTTAATATTCGACGAATAATTTCCACTCTAGGGGGTCAAGAATCATGTGCTGAATTCATGGTACTAGTTTTGGCATCGATGTCTCTTGGTCCCCATCCACATTCCAGCTGAAAGGCATCCACTGTGTGGCCTTCCCAATTTGGGGGTTTTGCCATAATCGCCACGTTTGGCTTTAGCTCCTAGTATACAGCAAAAAATGGGGAGATTTTTGGCCTACTGGACTTATCTATACTTTATAATATACCAGCTTTTGCGCGGGACTTCGTCCACGTAAATGTCGATTCTTGCGGACGCAGACAGTCGCGGAATAATAATAATAGCTAAAAAAAACTCCATGGAAGCGTGTTTTTTATTTTTTTGAAACTATTATTTATTTTAATTTTTTTAGGGTGTTTCGAATTGGTTGACGTATGTATTGGGTCAGCGTAGTTTTCGTAGACAGTTTTTTTGCTATCCTCGTAACCCCGGCAAGGATAATGGCATAAATTTATAAAATTATTGTATTTTCATCGGTCCTTGATAAGTTGAATGCAAAATTTCGAGTTAATCCGACGTTTTGCTGGGAGTCAAAATCATGTTCAAAGTTTCTGTTACATAGGCACATACTAACATACGTATGAAGCTTATAAAAGCGTGTTAATAAAAAGTAGCATAGGTCCTTTCTTGGTCTTCAAACATACCCCGTACCAAATTTCATCAATATCGGTACAGTGGTTTAGCCGTGAAAGCAGTTATTTTCGCATTTATAATAAGAAAATAAGAAATTAAGAATAGATATAATATTCATATAGTAAAGATTAAAGCTGAAGAGTCTGTCTGCTTGAACTACTAGTCGGATTTTCGAAAATACCTCTTTGTAAATGATAGTCACACACATGAGGAAGGCTATAGGTTAATTCACATCACGCTGTGATCCTTAGGAGCCAAGCAAATAAAAAAGTCAGAAATAACGCTAAGCGAAAACGACGTAACAGCGCGGGCAGGCAACGATGTGACAGGGCGGGGGTACAAGAAATTTTACGAGTAGAAAGTCGCGGGCATAAGCTAACCACTAATAAAAGATATAAAAGATTTAATTTTTGAAAGTCGTTCAAAATGTTTGTCACCAAAATGCATTGACGGTTGACAGTGAAAAACAATACAGATATGGAGAAATATCAACAATGGAAATTGTTGAAAGTTGTTTCCTAATCACGGCTATCACAACATACTGTGGCTAAAACTGGTGGCTAATATTCACAACTTAGCTCATCGGCATAATATTGCTTGCCTGTTGGTCTTCCACAAACTGTACTTCAGAGATTGTGCGCAGGCGCTCTACAATCTAAGCCTATCTCTACCAGACTACCTGATGTACTGCAGGGTACCATTCGCAATTGGTTGGCACCCCGACCAGTATTCAGCGCTTCTCCTCCACATTCACTTAACGAACAGCAAAAGTGTGGAACCCTCTGCCAGCGTCGGTGTTCCCGCGCATTTTTTTTCTGGATGGGAAATCATCAAATGACTTCTCCCGCTCTGGGCGGAGCGGGAGGGCGTGTCAGACTCTTACTGACTAAAACCCACCCGTGTTCCATCAGTTGCCCATGTGCCGGGGCCACGGTATCTCTTTCGAACGATCACGCGACCCCGGCAGATTTTTAACATGCTTGTCCTCAGGCAAGAATGATCAGGCATCTTCAGGGCATGGTCGTACCATGATAGGCCTCAACCATCGCTTTCCATGGCATGGTCGAGACCAAAAGCAGGCCCATAAATTCCTTTTGCCAGATCATCATGAAAGCATTTTTTATGTAGCTAGATACTGTCCAGCCCCATAATAAAATAAATCTGCAAGATAGTAATATCAGCTACACGCCGTATGAAATGTGTAGGTTTATTGTGTAAAAGATTAGCGCCTATCGGCTAAGTTCAATGGCGAGTCGATAATTTAATTGTTTTATCATTTATTACGTTATAATAAATATTTTAAAATTGCAAATGTTTTGACAAATGCGTTCGTCTTTATAAACCTTCGTGTAATTTAAATCATCAATACTGCTCCCAAAACGGTGACGGAAAACCTCGTGAGGAAACTGGAATATGGAAAATGGACCAAATGTTTGAAGATATGATATCCACTTACTCGCACTGGGCCCGCGTAGTTGATTATAACCCGCTTACTCCCACAAAAAGAGAAAAAAAGCCTGTGCTGTATCTCAGCAGTGGGAACATAGCCTGATTATGCTTTTTGCGTCTTTTTTATTGTAAATTACATCAGAAAGTCGCTGTACTTAGTCACAGGATTAATGTTTTCCAGGATCATTATTTTCCTCCAGTCTATATGAATACATTTTTTTGGAGATGGCGCAGCCGTTTTGTTCCTTAAGGTGTCTTCACAGAGCGGGCGGGGCGCGGCGTGATGTGACGGCGACGCGACGCTGAGTAGTTGTAATGTACTAGATATTACGGACGCCTTCACACAGAGCGCTCGGCGCGACGCGGAGGGGCGCGACGGTTCTGTATGAAGGCGGCGCGTCGCCGTCACGTCGCGCCGCGCCCCGCCCGCTGTGTGAAGACACCTTTACTTGCACGCATTGCTATTATTAGCCATTCTACAATCCTATCCATGGTCTTTCAAAATATATCAATACTTGCTTCTGCCCGCGACTTCGTCCGCGTAAAATTTCTTGTTCCCGTCGCGTCGAATCGCCTACCCGTGCGATTTTCTCCATTTTTGCAACATTTTTCATTACTGCTCCGCTCCTCTTAGTTGTAGCGTAATGTTATATAGCCTAGCCTTTCTCGATAAATAGGCTGCCCAACACAGAAATAATTTGTCAATTCGGACCAGTAGTTCCTGAGATGAACGCGTTCAATCAAACAAACAAACTCTTCTCTCTTCAAGTATAGATTTTTTTCGTCTGCAACTTTTTTAACGTTACGCTTCTTACTTAATGGAAGCTTCTGTCCAACAAAAATAACTATTTTGGTCGTTTTTATTTGTCTTATTATTTCCATCAATTAAATTTTTTTTGTATCTGGCTTCATTAAAAAGTGGGGCAGGATCTGTCTTCACCCATGTACGTTATTAAATTTCATTCGGGAACAGACAATTAATATTTAATATAATATTATGAATGCGAAAAACTAACTAAGTATATTAAATAACATTAAAAATAAAATAAATAACTAACTATACAAATAAATACAAAAACAAAGGACACTTAAGGGTCGAAGTACTCGTCCGCATCATTGTCATCTGGAAACGTGCCCAGAGGACTGGCAGCATTGCCACGTTGAATGGCAATGCTAATTCTTTGGCCAAAGAATGACCCAGCCTTCTGGTCACGTGAAGTGTCGACCAGTCGATGAGAGATTTCCTTAAAAAGGAGACGCGCACTCGGGCCCCATGGCCCAAGCGTTTTAACCCGAAACGGCTCAAAACTGTAGTTACCTATAAGGTTACAGTATTTGCGCCGGTTGAGGGTCTCAGCAGCCAGAACAGTGGCGCCAGCACAGCCCGCCGTGCTAAGAACATGAGATAGCGTAAGGGTGTCAACACAGGTTGCGTCCCACACCAGAGGCCTACCCACCTTCCAAGGCAACAACGTCATGCCGTCTGGTTTCTTCCCATCGTCACGTACCAAGCCGTTTGGTTCTAATACCGCTGGTACGCCGGCGGTGACAAGAGCTCGACGAATAATATTGTTTATGTTGGCGTGTCGTGCTATGCGGCCTGCGCTCCTGCAGCAGGACAGACCATGGTGCCCTAGACTGTCGACAGCTTCACCGCAGTGACAACGGTGCGGAACGACACAAGGTGCGCCCAAGCGGAGACACGTAGCGAGCCGAAACGATGAGTCATCCATCATAGTACCTATGGTGGATGATGGGAGCGCCTGAAGCCACAAGCCTGACTCTCATTCTCCCACAGCCAGCAGACGGGCACGCTCAACAGAATTAGGTGACGTGTTTATCAGGGTATTCCGTATAATACTGCAGAGCAGCACGTCCCACTGTCTCTGCGATGACGGGTTGTCGGGCAAAACCGTATTTGGACAAGCCATTTTCCAAGCATTCAACGCATCGGTCAAACACGGTACTGTACGTTATTGAATCAAATTTGAAAATTAAACAAGTAAGGTACCTGACCTACCCAGCTAACTTAAAATACCTTTGTAATATATATTCACGACACGATTACCCAATCTGCCGATGTAGTATAGAAGCTATTAATAGAAATGTAATTAATTAAATCAATATCAGTGCCATCTTATGCATGACTAATTTAATTTTAGCCTCCGCTAAATTGTAGATAATAAGTTAGCCAAAAAATCTTACCTATTTGGAAAAACATAATAAAATTATATTTTATCAGCGTAACTTAAAGCTGATAATCATTTTTTTGTCACGTAACTAAAAATGCTAAAATGAGTCATTTAGATATTTTCCTTGATCATAATAAAATATGCCTCAATTAAGAATCCTATATCATATTTTTCGCGGATCTTTTTATTAGATAATATCTATATATTAATACGTGAAGCGAAAACTTTGGATCCCTTTTTACGAGAATTGGGCGGACGGAGGAGTATTTTGCACACTTATAGTTTATACAGAGAAGAAGGGACGAATACTAATATTTTTTTAAATTATGCGTAAAAATACATTATTTTCAATAAATAACACGTTACACACACTACTATTCATTACCGTGTATTTAATACACACATGCATAGATATTCTTTTGTTTATGGTCCAAATATGTGGTCCAATCGAAAACATCTGTCTTTAATATTTTGTGTCTATAGTCTTACTGAATGTCAAGTATAACCATAGGTAATAAATTAATTTTATATATTTATAAAAAATATTTTTTGTGGTTTTATGGGGAGTGTCAAGTATGGCATTAGTAAGTTTCCCATACAAAACTTAGTGTCGTGTGCAAACTGTAGAGGTTGTATGCCTCACGATTGTACAGGCTGGTCATATATTGTACAGGCTGGTTATAATAATGACATTTTGAACTGTCATAATTAATTAAAAATAATAGGGAAAATTCTACAAAAACAGACCTTTCTGTGATAATTCATTCCATATCCAGCAGTTTTAAGAAGTATTAAGAAAATAAAGAAGAGAGTCCTGAAGAAGTATTCTTTACTCATTACACCTACGTCCTGGTCCTGGCCATCACCATCCCGCCAGCAAACCTTCTCCACAGTAGTAGGTACAGCGTCAGCAATTTGTCTATAGTGTTACTGAATGTCAAATATAACCATATTATTTTTTTGTATTTATTATCTTAGAATAATAACGCATGTATTATTACTCTAAGCTTATTATTATATGTTTTTTTTTTCATATAATAATGTATTTCTATTCAAATGAAGCGGTCGAATTTCCACCAATGGGCGATCACTAGTAATAATAGATACCCATGAATCAACTTTGTTTTATGAATCAACTACCGGAAGGATTGCGGGGTAATTGCATACCATACATAATATAATGATACATTAATCAACAGTCAGGAATTGCAATAGTGAGTGTATTGCTATTCCATCATTATCGTCATCATTTCAGACGAAAGACGTCCACTACAGGACATAAGCCTCCCCGAAGGCAGGTTGGTTATCGCAGTATGCTGGTAAGATGCATAGAGTACGCTGCTGCCCATTGATAAATAGTAAATGATTTTATTTCTGTAAGTAGGTTTGTATAAACACTTTTACATGTCAACGATATTTTTTTAAACTAGATGAGGTCGGCGTTTCCTAACTGACTACTCTGAGAAGAAAGGCCGAAACAAACTCAGAGGTCACAGTCTCTTTTAAAGTCCAGACATAATCTTGTTCACATAATGTGAAGATCATGTAGATTGGTGACTGAAATGGTCTTTTGAAGAAAGAACCACACAGATTGAGTGGACTTGTCACTTGTCAGTGCAAGCATTTGTCACTAATCGTTTAGCTCAACTCGGAAAATAAGGAGCCCAACGCTTTGACGAACAGTACCAAAGAAAGGACATTTGGGTAGGCCACATAATTACTCAAACTGCCAGATCATGATTACTGAGAAAGAAAGAAAACAAAATTTAAAAAGACCCACATAGTCTTCACATTCACAATAATTAAAACAATACGATACTTTACAAAGTAAATATTCATGTCATTGTATATATAAAAAATATCAATGTAAGTGTGTAAATAAAAAAAAAGAAACGGATATAATTTTGTTGGTCAGATCATTTGATGACCATGTAGATCGGTGTCTGAAATGGTCTTTTGATGAAAGAACCACACAGATATTGAGTGGACCTGTCCAGTCAGTGCACGCATTTGTCGATAATCGTACAACTCAACTCGGAACTTAAGGAGCTCAACGATTCGACGAACAATATCAAAGAAAGGACATTTGGGTAGGCCGCACAAACTACTCAAACTGCCAGACCATAATCAAAAGTGAAACAATGACCCACATAGTCCTCAAATTCTCAATAATCAAAGTAATATTCATACAATTAATATTCATGTCATGTGAAAATAATAAAAAAAAGAGTAAAAATAGCAAAATAATAATAATAAAAAAACAACGTAGATTTGTTGGAGTAGCTCAATCCCAGGCCGTTTTATCCTCAATATAGTCTTAAACAGTATAATAGGCTTTCTGACATAATTTACGCTTTATAAAAGATTTGAATTTATTTAGGCTTAGTTCTTAAATGAGGCTAGGAAGTTTATTATAAAAACGAATACATTGGCATCTAAACGAGCCACCTATTTTCTTCAGCCTGGTCTTAGGAACAACAAAGTTTTGTTTGTTTATAGTATTGACATTATGGATACCACTGTATCTTGTAAAGAGATTAATATTTTTATGTGCATACAGCAGATTTTCATAAATATACTGAGAAGGCACAGTCATTATATTAATCTCTTTGTATTTGTCTCTGAGGGAGAATCTGGGACTTAATTTATAAATCGAACAAATTGCCCTTTTTTGTAAAACAAAAATTGTCTGAATATCGGCGGCATTTCCCCACAGCAGAATACCCTACGACATCACGCTATGAAAATAACTAAAGTAAACTAAACCGGCTGTCTCTAAATCAGTTAAATCACGAATTTTTCTAACAGCGTATGCTGCAGAGCTAAGCTTTTTTGACAATTTGTCTATATGGGGGCCCCATTGAAGCTTGGCATCCAGAGTTATGCCTAAGAATACTGTGGTATCTTCGGGTTTCAACACTTCACTCTTTATGAGGACACTAGTTTCTACTTGTCTAACATGAGGTATCGTAAACTTAATACTTTTGGTTTTTTTCTCGTTAAGAAGTAGGTTATTAATATTAAACCAGTTAAGTACATTAGCAAGGGCTCTATTTACATTGTCAGTAACCAGCTGCTGACGTTTGAGTTTGAATAAAAGTGAAGTGTCGTCTGCAAACAACACTATATCATGTTTATCCTTTATGAGGTAAGACAAGTCATTTATATAAATAAGAAATAAAAATGGGCCTAAAATTGAGCCCTGGGGGACCCCCATTCTAACTATAGATCCAGGTGATCTTTTTCCGTTGACGTCAACTCTCTGAATCCTATCACTTAGGTATGAAGTAAGAAGATCCAGAGAGGCATTCCGGATTCCGTAGTGGTGAAGTTTCCTGATCAAGGTTTCATGAAGAACACAATCGAATGCCTTGGACAAATCGCAAAAAATACCCAAAGCATCGCATTTGTTCTCCCATGCATTATATATATGACCTAAAAGTTCAACTCCGGCATCGGTAGTTGAACGACCCTTTGTGAAACCAAACTGTTTGTTGTGTAATAAGTTATGTTTATTAAAAAATCGTTGCAATTGATTTAGAATAAGTTTTTCAAAAATTTTACTGAAGGTAGGTAGCACTGAAATTGGTCTATAGTTAGTAGGGTCTGATGTGCTACCCGATTTAAACAACGGTATTATTTTACTGTTTTTCATAAGATCAGGAAACTCACCACGGTCCATACAATTATTAAAAATAACAGCTAAAGTTGGTGCTACAATGTTTATGATTGACTTAGCAGTATCCACAGAATTACCCCAAAAAAAATCGGCGGTCTTTTTAACATTTAAAGAGTGAAAAGTTTTCATGATATCGTTACAGGTTACATATTGGAAATGAAATTCACTATCACAAACAGGAACGTTTTCTTTAAGTAAAGACTCTGCAGCAGTGGGTGATGAGTTCAAAGATTTGGTAGTAGATACTGAAATCACTGCAAAGAAATTTTCAAAGGCCACGGCGACTTGAGAATCTGATTTAATTATATTGTCCTCAATAGCTAGACTGTAGTCACTACTTCAGTTGCATGACCTTCCTGTTTCGCTATTAATGATAGTCCAAGTCGTTTTAATTACATTAGTGCTATTTTTAATTTTTAAACTCAAATAACGTGACTTGGCTATGCTACAAACTTTTTTAAATAATTTTAAATCATTCTATAGTAAGCCCCCTTAGTCGCCTTCTTCGACATCCGCCGGCAACACACGGAACAATATTTAGTCATTAGTAATAAATTCAGTCGTGCGGAATTTATAAAATTACTCATTTTTGGCAATTCATGAAAAATCACAATTATCTAGATTTTTTATTCATGTTTATTGACACGCATAAAATAAATTGTTTTACTACATGCCATTATTGTAAATAAATTTAACTTATTGCATACAATATTCGTAATTTATATTGATGCTAATAAAGTCAAAAGAATTTAATTTATGAACCAATAGAACACTGTACAACTAACCAGATTTCTATTTGATCAAAATAGGAGCCTAAATAAATTAATAAAATTTTCTACGATAAACATTATGGTTTCTGATATAACTTTGAAGGTTTTATACAATCAAATTAATAGAACGTGCCATAATACTGGCATAATGCGAATCTATCAAATTTCAGCAATGGTTACAAGATCGTTCTATTTAAGGTAAGATCGCACAGGGCGTTATGGAGTGGGCTGTCCACAAACCAGTTACTGGGTAATACGATACGCCTGGGTAAGTCTGGTTGTCAGACTTTCAGGCTTTTGACGACCCGTAACTACTATCATCTACGAATGACAGCCGGGACCAAAGGCTTACCGTGTTTTCCGAGACGCAGTGTGGTCTTGCACGCGTAGCATGACCACCATAGAAACGAGTTTTGTCGACGGAAGAATAGACAAAATGGCACGGCGATGTTAAAACTGAAGAGAGGAAATATTTCTATTCTTCAGTCGACAAAATTCTAAGATGTCGAGCATGGCGACTAATTTTTCTCTACTTTGAGTTGGAGTTTCAGTTGGGGGTAATGTTTTTTTTACAAGGTTATATTAATTATAATCATCAATACAATACTCTAAGATCGTTTAATCCCACTGTATGACTATTCAATGAAAAAGTCCTTAGCAGATCCACCTTAATTACATTAGTTACCACTCTCTTGCTATGGAAAGAATAACTGTCTTTGTCTTCATAGAAACTCGAGTCTACGGGTCACCCCGTGCTCGGGCCGAAGAGATGTCGAATTGAATAGAAAGAACTTTGTCTATTCATGGTACAATAGAGATAGAATTGGTTATGCTACGCCTGTTGGTATGTAAAGATGGTCCGACGACGACGGTCCGATGGACAAACCAACCACAACAACGATAGCTTAACCTGATCGATCAACCCGTGCGACTGTTATTACTTAGTCACAAACTCCTCATATATTCATATAACGGGTTCGATGTGTAAAACATTATATATGTATCTACTATTTTACATAATTCACATGGTAAATCCATACTAATATTATAAATGGGAAAGTATGTGTGTCTGTTTGTCCGTCTTTCACGGCAAAACGGAGCAACGAATTGACGTGATATTTTTCTGGGAGATAGTTGAAGGGATGGAGAGTGACATAGGCTACTTTTTTTTTCTTTTTTAGTTGGTTGGGATTAACTTAGAAAAGCCGTGCTTTTCCCATGGACAATTGTATGTAGCATGTTCGCGTGTGTCCAATGCCCAGAATCTTTACATTATATCCCCAAATGGAAAGACATATAATATCGTATACAGTAGTGTATTAAAATAACATTCTGTTCCGGGTTCTCTTCTGTGTTCTAAATCAGGAGAGGGGAACCGTGTTATCCCGAATTTAACGCGAGCGAAGCCGCGGGCAAAAGGTAGTAGTATATAATAGTACAAAAGTAATAGTAGAGAGACCGCGAATCGTCAAACGAAAGATTTGTTGCCCTCAGGGTAGGTTATTTTGGATGGGAAATCATCAAATAACGTTTCCCGCTCTAGGGTGGAGCGGAAGGGCGTGTCAGACTTTACTGATTAAAACCCACCCGTCTTCCTTCAGTTGCCCATATGCCAGAGCCACGGTATCTCTTTCGAACAAATCTCGCGACCCTGGCAGTATCGCGATCCTGGCAGCCCTCAGGCTTAGTGGAGCGACAGTCTTCGCAGGGTGGCTGGTAGCAGCTGGATGACATTTGCCGAGAATCGAGCTGAATGACGTGCAATGGAGAGGCTTACCTCCAGCAGTGGACTGCTGTAGGCTGATGATAAGTGGTCGTAGTAGTAATTTAAATGATAAAAGAGGTTTAACCACCAGTTGATAAAAACTAAGTAAGAAAGCTTGTTAAATGGGTAGAGGCATGAATCATCAATGCTACAAATAAACAGAATACATACATATATGCTTTACTAATCGATACAAATATAAAACTTAATAAAGATTGAGATAGGTAACGAAAATGATTCATAAAAATATTATGGCTGTCTTAAACGTCAAACATAAATTAGAAAAATCAAAATATTTTGTAGCTACCATCATGTTCTTAGCCTTCTCCAAACAATTTTGGAGTCGCAATCCAGTCCAAATGGATTTAGCGGAATATAAGTATTTTACTTGGGGTTATCTGACATCCACTAACTAGCACTGTTTCTGGATGATACGTTGACGGACTTCCGGGCTTCTGACTACCCATAACAACCGTTAAAGATACCCCCTTTTTTTTTGGATGGGAAATCATCAAATGTCTTCTCCCGCTCTGGGCGGAGCGGGAGGGCATGTCAGACTTTTACTGACTAAAACCCACCCGTTTTCCTTCAATTGCCCATGTGCCAGGGTCACGGTATCTCTTTCGAACAATCACGTGACCCCGGCAGGCATCGGTCCTAGCAGACCCCTTCAGTTTTGCTGACATTTCTTTGAGGCGCGCGTGGAACACTACGCGCCGTCGACCCGAGCTTGATCCTTACCGGGCGGCGAGCTACCCATTGCTCGCCACCCGCAAGCTCGCGCCTACGGTGGCCGGGAGTCCGCAATCGACTCCGGACGCCCGGGGCGTCTCCTCCTGCGGTGGCTAGGTACGTGAGGGCACTGAGACTGCCACTCCCTCACGCGCCCCGCCTCCTCCTTCGTGAGCATTACTGCTTCGCAGAAGGAGGTGACGGCTTCCCATTCCCTCTCGCTCCGTACCATGGCTCGCACCAGGGCCGGACGCGAGAGGTCGCCGCCGCCGATCGCCTCCACGAGGACACGGCGGTGCTCCGCCCAGGCAGGGCAAACCTCCACCATATGCTCCACCGTGTCCTCCAGACGATCCTCGCAATGGAAACACCCGGGCGTATCCTTCCGCTTTATCCTGAACAGGCACCCACCGAAGCACCCATGCCCGGTGAGAACCTGCGTCAGGTGGAAGGTGAGGACGCCGTGGCGCCTCTCTATCCACTCCTCAAAGAGGGGACTTACCGCCGCAATTGTGGCGTGCCCATAAAGATACCCCTTACAATTTAAAAGTGCCTGTAATTGGTTTAACAAAAATAAATGCTGTCCTCGTATTAAAAAACAACGTTTTTATTTACAGCAGGTCGGAAAGATGGGCTAGCGCTCTAATAGCGTAACACACAAATAATAACCACTAAGCCGCAGACAGCAGACAGGCGGCAGACATTGTGGAGTACGTCCGCCAGAAGACGAAGTACATGCCGAGGGTACAGGTTCTCGAGTCACACCGCAACGTCAACTTCAAGGCGTCTGTGGTGCGTCTACCGAATTGCTATCTGCCCGTCCTCATGGACGAAGACTTTTAGCCACAGGACATGGTATTCTGTCGCTTCCGCGGGCAAGCTAACTTAATAGTGAAGTGCTACTAACATAGTTTAAGGTACTATTATTAACACACGTTTTGTATAATACTTATGTATGTTAGTTTGTAAGGTATATGTCTATGGGTCATTGTAACCCGAAAATATTAGGTTGTCCCAAGCAAACCCATCCATTTTTGACGTGTCGTTTCTTGTTCATTTTTGGACTGGTTGTAATGTGACTGGTGTCAATAGAATCGCTGCACTCTAAGTTAAATCTCAGTGGTGTTTGGTTCGCGTTTTTTGCAAAATGTCTATGAAGGAACATATAATTAATTCAATAGGTGATTATGAGCAACGGGTTTTACTCAAATTTGCTTGTTTGTGGGACTGGTCTGTAGGTGTTACTCATTCTAATATTACGAAAGCAGTCGGCAAGAAAGCATTAGCAAGAAGCACTATAAAAGAATGGATGCGGAAAATTAGAAGTGGCAAAACTGACGTCGGTGAGCATCGCGGTGGTAACCATACCTCTTTGGCTATAAAAGAAGATAGAATCATCAGAATTAAAAATACATTTAATGAGTCGAGACACTGGAGTCTAAGGGCTCTTGCCAATCTATTGGACGTCCCAAAATCAACAATCCAAAGGATTGTCAAACATGACTTGAAAATGAAGAAAGTTCTCGGAAAGTGGGTACCTCATGAATTGACAGAAGCGCAAAAGGAACATAGGGTGTTGGCATGTCAGGCGAACTTAGAGCGATATAAGAAGGACAAATCACTGCTTTCCAGAAGTATAGCTGTTGATGAAACTTGGGTCGCCCTCTACATGGAACCGGATCGTGAGCAGTCCCGCGTGTGGCTAGCAAAAGGGGAGCCAGTGCCGTCAACGAGCCGCCAGTCGACGTACGGCAATAAGAGGATGTTGATTATGAGAATGGACTGGGATGGTATAGCCTGTTGTGTTTGTAGAAATGAAAGATAATGTTGAGTAGACTTGGTTTAATCAGACTAGGATCACAGTTTCACAGAGCACGTTCAGTCGTGGTATCTCAGACGGGATCAGACATAGCAGTGTCGGACCGATGCAGAGCGGAACCATAGATTATTATCTAGTGGTGTACATACTAACTAATTACTAAATAGTGATGTTACAACATCCCCCTTGTTGAGTTCAAATTAAACCCCTGACAAACAATTAATAAGATGTACATTGACAAGTGACTCTACCTACATGACAACATGCTCTATGATACTTATAGTTATATTATAACTAGACAACATTCTTATTAATACTTAGTTACATTTAATCTAGACAACCTTCTTAATACTACTTAGTTATTGGTTTATCTATTTCGTCTATTAACCTTCTTGGTGGTTTTACAATTCGACCTGACCTGGTTGTTACGCTTGAGGATATATGAGATGAGGATTCTTGAAGTCTTGACTCCTGTCTGTCACCTTCCTCTCTCTCCTGCGACGAGTTGGATTGCATAGGAGGGTTTGCATAGTTTTGGGAATACTTATGTCTTAAGTGTATTCTATTTCTCCTATACTGTACACCATTGACATCCTCAACCACATACGACCTATTGTTCATCAATCTTTGTTTGACAATAGCTTGTTCCCAGTTACTTTTTGGATTTCTTTTAAAATAGACATGGTCATTGTAATGTAACATCGACATTGACTTAGTATTTTTATCATAATTCCTAGATTTGTTTTCATCATTTTTCTTGACTGACTCTTTGTAATCCTGAAATGTTACTACTTTTGGCTTTAATCTCTTATATGATACTGGAATATTGTCTCTCAAGTTTCTTGACATTAACAATTGTGCTGGTGATGACAAATTATTTTTTGGTGTATTTCTGTACTGTAATAAAGCTATGTATGGATCTGTTTTGTTTTCTTTACATTTCCTTAACATGTTTTTTATTATTTTTACTGAACTTTCAGCTTGACCATTTGACTGTGAATGATATGGGCTAGTAACAACATGTTCTATGTCCCATGCTTGTAAGAAATTTTTGAAATCAATTGACTGAAAAGGAGGTCCACCATCTGACACCAGTGACAATGGTATTCCATGACGAGCAAAAATAGATTTTAAATGAGTAATTACATTTTGAGCAGTACTGTTTTTATTTAATAATGCTATCTCTATGTATTTTGAGTAATAATCTGTGACAATTAAATAAACTAAACTTTCAAAATGCATTAAATCAATACCGACTTGTTGCCATGGATATTTACATATTTCATAATTTTGTAGTGGTTCCTTTTGATTACATGGTTTGAATTTTGCACATACAAGACATTGTTCGACTAAATTCTTAATTTCACTTGACATACTTGGCCAATACAAAGATTCTTTTGCTATTTTCAGACATTTATTTATACCTTGGTGACCTTGATGTATTTTTTCTAACATTTCTTTATACATTGACTGTGGTACTATTAATTTTGAACCTTTGAACACTAAATCTTTTATTACATGTATTTCACCTTGAATATTCCAATATGGTTTGACTAATGAACTGACATTGTTCTTGTTTTTAGGCCATCCTTCATAATAATATTTTTTTAATAATTGTAAGGTTTCATCATTTTTGGTTTCCTGTGCCAATTTTGTGCTGTAGTCCTTTGTTATTGCTAAATTAGCATACATTAAATTGACATGACAAGACATTTCTGACTCATTTTCTGGTGTGTAATGGTCTTTCAAAGCTGCCCTTGACAAAGTGTCTGATATATACATTTCTTTACCTGGTACATGTATTACTTCTAAATCATACTTTTGTACAGTTAACATCATACGCTGTAATCTAGCGGGGACATCATGCAATGGCTTTTTGAATAAATAGACTAATGGCTTGTGATCAGTATGTACTGTGACTCTATTACCATATACATATTGGTGAAATTTTTCACAACCAAATTGAATTGCTAGTAGCTCTTTTTCTATCTGCGCATATCTTTCCTGGGTTTCAGTTAAAGTTTTTGAACTGTATGCTATAGGTTTGTTTTTCTGTAAATTGACTGCTCCTAATGCTGATTTCGACGAATCAACTGACAAGACTAATGGAATCTTAGGATTGTAATGAGCTAAAACTGGTGAGTTTGTAATCTCATCTTTCAGTTTTTTGAGACATTGACTATAATTCTCATCCCAAGTCCAGACTGAATCTTTCTTCAAAAGATTTCTTAATATTTGTGTTTTTTCTGACAAGTTACTAATGAAAGGTCCTAAATAATTAATCATACCTAATATTCTCTGTAACTCTTTGACATTTTTTGGTGTGGGCATATTGACAATGGCTTTGACTTTTTCTTGATCTGCCCTGGCACCATCTTTACTGAAGACATAACCCAAAAAACATACTTCTGTGACTAAAAATTTACATTTTGACTTGTTAAATTTTAAATTGACTTGACGAGCTCTTTGCATGACTTTGTGTAATCTTTCATTATGAACTGACTCATTTGGTCCATAAGCCAAAATATCATCTATGAATATTAAGACTCCTTCGATATCACCGAATAGATTCATCATGACTCTTTGAAAGATTTCAGACGAGGCATTTATGCCATATGGTAATCTTAAATACTTATATCTACCAAATGGTGTTTGAAAGGTACATAATTCAGAACTGTATTCATCCAGACGTAGCATCCAGAAACCCGAAAATGCATCTAAATGAGAAAAACATACAGCCCCTTCGAGCTGAGACCTAATCTCATCAATTGACTTAAGTGGATAGAATTCTCTCATTATGTTTTTATTCAAATTTCTAGGGTCTAGACAAATTCTTAACTGACCTGAACTTTTTACAGTTATGACGACTGAGTTAACCCACTCTGTTGGTTTTGTAACCTTCTCAATAACTTGCATCTCCATCATGCGATCCAACTCTTCGTGTAATCTGCCTTGTAACGCAAATGGAACTTTCCTGGGCGGATCAACACATGGTACTGCATCAGGCTTGAGTTTAAGATGACAGACTGGAGGTAGACATCCAAGTCCCTGAAAAACATCATTATATTGTGTGAGAATTTGTTTACAAAAACCCTGCTTTGATACTGAAAAGACACGTCTTATAATTCCTAACCTTTCACATGTTGGTAGACCAAGAACATTTGGACAATCTAAATCTGCTATTATAAACATTATAGATTCAACGACGTCATTATTATTAACGCATAATTTACAATTTATGTTCACTTTGCCTAGAATCGGAATGGATTTTCCACCAAATCCTGTGACATTTATGTGACATTTGACAAGTGACACTTTTGACAGGTTATAAAATGTTTGCTTTGACATAATGTTGACATCTGCACCAGAGTCTATGATGCATTTAATTTGTTTATTTCCTACTACTAGGTTAATTTCCCATGACTGTTTTGCATGGTTACTATCCACAGTGTTGACATTCTTCACTGTATGACTTATATCTGAGTGACTGACTAATGATCCGTTGTGTGTCTGTGAAAACTGTGAATGCTGACGACTGTTTCTAAGTCTATGACCTTGTGTTTTGTTGTGTAATCCCTCAGACTTGTGACTTTTTTCATCATTGAGATGTAAATATGGACTCTGACATTTTCTATTTTGACTATTTGACTTGACGTTGGATCTCTCAGATATGTGACTATTTTCATCATTGAGATGATAGACTTGACGTTGACTTTTGGACTTGACATTGGATCTCTCTGACTTGTCACTGTTCTCATCATTGGGATACGGTGACTGTGACTGTCCCATCTGAAATACCACTGCTGCTGTGTTTTTGTGTCCGTGTCTACTGCTCTGACTGTGTGAGTGAGACTGACTATGTGTTGCTGTGTAATGACTACTTGACTGACTACTATGTGCATTATGATCCACATGATTATCTGAATGACTTTTACTTGACTTTAATTGACTGTTCAACATGCCAACAAAATATTCTTGACTACTATTATCTGAATTGAACGATTGCAACTGACTGACTTTTTTATTCTTGAGACAATATTTAGCAAAATGACCAAAAGATTTACATGACCTGCATTGAACGCCTTTAGCTGGACATTTGTAGCGATGAGACTGCCCACAGCGGCTGCATGTCTTCGAGTTGCTGATGTGGTCGCTGTTTGAAGCTGATGCTGACTTGCGACTGCTCGAAGCTGACTGGCGACTGCTCGACCTGTGACTGGAAGCTCGCTGTTGACCATCTTGTCGGCTACGGTTCCTCCGACTGAGATGCATGACGTTTTCACTGGCGACACTGGTGCCTTTGACGATTTTTTCAGCATCCTGCTGAGCGATTATGAGTGTCCTCGCCAGCTCTTGCATTCTCTGATATGGTAAATCAGGTTCTTGCAGTAACCTCTGACGTACATGTGACGAATCTATATTGAGGTTTGCTATAAAAATATCTCTGATTAACGACTCCCTGAGCGTGCCAAACTCACATTCTCTGCTTTTATTTTCCAAATCCGTGAGGAATTCGTCGATGTTTTCGGATTTTTCCTGCCTACGTGTGAAGAATAGGTATCTACACATCGTCACATTTTTTCTTGGTTCAAAGAATTTGTCGAATTTGGACTTGACTTCCTGGAGTGTGCTTCCATCAATCTTTAAGTTAAATGTGTTAAATATATTGAGACCACGCTCACCAATTAAATGCAGTAGAATGGCAATTTTCCGCTTCTCGCTTGACTTGTCCAGGCCTGTGGCTAGCAAATATAGTTCCAGCTGCTGCCACCATTTTTTCCATGCCTCCGCATTATTATTTGCTGGATCCGACGAAATATGGAGTTTTTTCAGACGCGTGCTTAATGTTTGGTCATGTCCGCCATCATTGTCGTCACTCGTGGCTTGGTTCGGCATTTTCTGGACCGATCTTCTTTATTTGTTTTTTCTTACACGACTTCTGACACCATGTTGTGTTTGTAGAAATGAAAGATAATGTTGAGTAGACTTGGTTTAATCAGACTAGGATCACAGTTTCACAGAGCACGTTCAGTCGTGGTATCTCAGACGGGATCAGACATAGCAGTGTCGGACCGATGCAGAGCGGAACCATAGATTATTATCTAGTGGTGTACATACTAACTAATTACTAAATAGTGATGTTACAACATAGCCTTCTGGGAATTGCTGCCTGAAAATGGTCTGTCAATTTCGAAAATTATAGACAGTTCCTTGCGAGGCATATACAGCCATGGCTTGCTGGAAAGGATTTCAGTACCTGGCGTACTACTGTTACTGTTACATGACAATGCAAAACCCCATAAAGCTCAGGCCGAATAAATATACTTTATTGCTATAAAAGGTGCTTTTTATCCCTTACCCCTTCAGCTAATCCATTGCTTCTTATGTTCGAAAAATTCGTTTGCTCAGCAACATACATCTTCATTATTATCATTTCGACCGAAAGACGTCCACTGATCCCCTAATGTGAGAACGCACGGCCGTTACAGTATCGCGGCGAAATTTTGTCGTGCACTGGAATCTCAACTCTAGTTGTTGAACTGAGAATTGAGAATCCAATAGATTGCATCCCAACACATCGGAAAAACATGCTGTTCGATTTTCAACTTTCAGCGCTGAGCAGTGTGTTGAATAAAACTTGTATAATATTGAGAGGTTTTCGGCACCTGGGACCGCAATTAGCTCGCACCGCGGTCCCAATGAGTTTTAATACAAAATCTTGCTTCCTGCGACTGGGACCACTCATAAATGAATAAAAAATATTGTTCAAAAAACAGTACGTCATAGCTTCACATGCATTTGCTTAAATAATTAAGCAAATGCATGTGAAGCTATGACGGTAATATTTAACTAATTGCGATTGTTGTTTTGTACGTTAATTATTTTTAATATGATTGATGTGTTTTATTTTAACTATATTTTAACATCCTTAAGGCTGATTTTGTGTTACTTACCTATTTGTTGTTAATTGTTTGTAAATTGTTAATTATTGTTAACATAATTTATGTGTATGTTTTTATTACGTAAATTTTAAATAAAAGGAACGGTATTTACATAATCTATTTGACATTATATACCTAAAACCATCGTAAAAGCCAAATATTTTTAAAAGAGTAACCATGCCGGCTCTTCTCCATAGGAATCAACCAATTGAAACTGTGTTCGTAGCTTCTGACGTTTCCTAAGGGTCCATGTATGTTGATGTGAAATAAAATATTTTGATTTTATTTGTGATCCCAGTATATCAAATATTACTTCAAGATAGCTTTTTCTCTTATTATTAACATTAGCGATTGTTTTGTTTCATAATGCCGTGTAAGTGCCATGATTAACCTAATTAAAGTGACTGATTCATTACCTAAGTAATTTTATCTACTGGATTTAGTGAGATTTCCTTAATAATCGCCAAATCACTATACGCTTGTGTAATTTATCGCCATTTTTCATAATACTTTGAATGGAAAAAAGAACCTAAATCAGGGACCATTTTAGCTTAGTTTTGTACATTCGAAATATCAACTATCCTTCAAAATGATTTAAATTCTGATTGATAATGTGTTACGCAATTATGCTGGTCTATTTGTTCAGTTTAATCTCTCGATTTATCTATCAAATGTTTTACTGATCTATACATATATACAAATATGTAAGCGTCAAAATTGTCAATACCGTTAGATTATAAATCTATCTGACGAGACTATAATCGATCAAAAAATTGTGAAGTCCAAAAACCATTTACAATCGAACGCATTATATTTCGTTAGATTACCATCTGTCGAAGTGAAACCGTCAAATTGTGAAATGGCATGAAATGAAACGTACCTCGCGCGCTGTCAATTCGTTTGTTGGCGAATTTAAACAAACAGTGTTTTGGTGATTGTAAATTGATTTCGTGTTGAAAATAACTCAAAGGTTTATAATTAGCTATATGATGTTGTTGTGGAAGTAAAATGAGAGTTTGAATATAAATAAGTCAGTGTTAGTAACCGCACGTAGTCTAGTCAATTAGCTGACAAAAAATGCTGCAACATGTTGAAAATATTAAAACACGGACTACCGTGTTTTAATATTTTTTTCAACACACTTGCTCGTAAAGTGAGCCTTATTATATCGTTCTTAGGGCCATAAACCGAACTATAACATACACGTGCATAATAATATTACACACTAGTGCATAATAGAATGATCCCTACAAAGTTAAGTTAGTACCTAACTGCAAATTATATGCGAGTAAACAGAGCATTTTCAATTTAACCGGGTAATACAGTTTTTTTTTTTTTTTGTAACAACAAAGAGGTTTTATGCCACCGAAAATCTATTTACATTTTTGAAATAAATAAATGTGTCCCTAATTAAGACGAAAAAACATTTATTATTATCAAATTATTTATAATTCACAATAATTTCTTATAAAATATTTGCATTTTATCACAAAAATTATCATTTTGAAGTAGGCTGTATGGCTGTAATCAATCAACTTACATTTGGCGCGTGCAAAAAAAAAAAATTGCGCGCCATTTCCCAATTTTCCCCTAATTTTCATATTTTGTTTGTATCGCATTTGTTGCTGTGTGGTAAATAATTATAAAAATGTCAGGTTTTAGTACAGAAGATGAACAATTGATTGATTTAACCCCGCCAGAAATACTAAATGCAGCACAAAATGCAAACGAAAGCCTAATACCTGCAAAATCTAGAGAAAAGTATTTAGCTGCTTACGATAGTTTCCTGCAATGGCAGAGCAACAAAAAAACCCAGTCATTTTCTGAAAATGTGTTTTTGGCGTATTTCTCTGAACTCGCCAATACATACAAACCTAGCTCCCTGTGGTGCATCTATTCCATGTTAAGAAGCATGGTTAAGCTCAAACATGGTGTTGATATCAAAACGTACTGTAACCTGATGGCATTTTTGAAGAGACGCTCGGATGGATATATTGGTCGGAAATCTAAAGTTTTGTCACCAGCCGACGTTGAAAAGTTTTTGAATGAGGCTCCGGATAGTCAGTATCTAGCAACAAAGGTACGTTTCATATTTTTAATCGAAACGAATCTACAATATACAAGTGTGTAACTTTAGCATAATTTCTTAGAACTAATTAATTGATTTCTTTGCAGGTTGCCTTAATATTCGGTGTTACTGGTGCTTGTAGACGACAAGAGCTGTACAATATTACAACAAAAGATGTAGAAATCCACGGAGATATGCTTCTTTTCAAAATTACCCAGACTAAAACCAAGATTCCACGATCTTTTACAATCCAAGGAACGTTTCGTGAAATAGTGAAAAAATACCAAGATCTCCGTTCAACAAAAACAAAGAATGACCGCTTTTTCCAAAACTTTCAGAAAGGAAAATGTACTGCACAAACAATCGGTATTAACAAATTTGGTAATATGCCAAGAGAAATAGCGAAGTATTTAGGTTTGCCTGAGGCCGATTTTTACACTGGACACAGTTTTAGAAGAACGTCGGCTACAATGTTGGCTGATTCGGGGGCTGATATACTAACTTTGAAGCGACATGGTGGATGGCGTTCTGACGCAATCGCTGAATCGTAAATAGAAGACTCAATTCATAACAAAGCAAAAATCAATGACAAAATAACGCAAGCCATTAATTTGGAGCCAAAGGCAAAAAAGTTTTGCCCCGAACCACAACCATGTACATCTACTAGCGTGAGTTATTTGGTGCCCTCTCCTTCCAGTAATTTGTATGATTTACCTTTGTCGCCGACATTTACACAAGAAGTAAATGAAGGTACTAAAGAAGTTGCAAGTACCAATGTAACACAAACTGTGAAATTGCCATCAAAAACAATCCAATATCGTTTTGAAAATTGTACATTCACCAATTGTTTTAATAATTAAACGATTTATGCAATACATATTTGTTTTTTCCTCGCAAGTGTGTTGAAAAACGTCGTATGATACACGTGTGTATTGATGATTACCGTCCTCGGCTCTCTTAAGACCCTCACCTGACGGCTCGGGTCTCAATGGCGCCTCAGCGGTAATCACCAACATTACACACTTGTACCATAATGTACTATTATGCGTGTGAACCTATGTGATCTCATTTGATAATATTCACAATGTTGGATATTGAGTATACCCAGAACTACCAGTTATTATTCATCAGGATAAATTTACCATTGAGTTACAAACCTATTACAGTGGGATTATTAATTGGTACTATTATTGAAGTAGAGCTTGTCGGCCGCTACCGCGGCACCGCTTGCTACGCTCGCTTGGCTCGTGCGCAGTGTTCAAACCTAACATATAATCTAACGATGTTCATAATGTTGACAACAAAAGAAATAACAAACAAATATGGCGGCGCGGTACACTGGACGTTCAACCAATCAACGCACAAGGTACATTTCGTCGCAAGCCATTTCACAATTTGTGAGATTGTAATCTAATGCGAAAAATACGATAAATTGTAAGAAGAATGTTACAGTTCACAATCTTTTGACACATTATAATATCGCTAGTTCTATTGTTATCTAACGTTTTTTACAACTGACATATACATAATAATAAATAAAACTGAAGTGTCTGTTTGTAATGTCAAAATAACAGCTTTTATCTAACTGCAAGTAAGTACTTATATCAAATACGTTTATTTACATTTTTGTTTGTTTGTTCCGGCTAATTTCCAAAACGACTGGATCGATACTGACAGGACTTTCACTGACAAATAGCCATAGCTGGGCATTAACTCGTTGATCCGTTAATCGTTAATTAACGAAGTTATCATTTTGATTAACGGATTAACTTTTAAGTTAACTTTTAAAAATCTTAACGGACACGTTAACTTCCGTTAATATGCAGCAGTCCGTTAATCGTTAATCCAATGCCTACTATTTACCGCAATTCAATCCTGTCACTCGCTCTATAGAAAAACCAAAGAGCTCCAACTCTTTAAAAAGTAAAGAGCAAAGTCTAGTTAAAATGTGGCTGGACATGAAATCAAAAGACTCGTTCAACGATGCTGCAATCCTCGGGGAACAGATATTCATAAATCTATTCATTAAATACAATAATGCTACACCCTCAAGCGCTGCAGTTGAACGTTTGTTTTCCACGGGTCAAGATATTTTAACACCAAAACGAGCCTCGCTTTTAGAGGAGAACTTCAACATGTTAATGTTCATGAAGGGGGATATGTACCTTATGCCCGACGATTAAATCACACATTTGAATTATACAAGTATTTTGTTTTGTTCCTAACCTGTTAACTTCCAGAACCTAAACCAACAGGTTTTATTAGTTCACTAACGCAACGATATGAAAATGCAATTTTACAGAATATTAACGGATTAACGATTAACGTTAACTTGAGTTAATTCTTCCGAAATGTAACGCTTTAAAGTTTAACGAAGCTAACTATTTTTGTAGCGGATTAACGATTAACGAAGTTAACTATTTGATTAACGGTGCCCAGCTATGCAAATAGCTGATGTTATAAGGAGTAACACAGGCTAAAACAGTTTGAGACGCTATTCCTTAATCATTTTTGGAGCCAACTCTTTGATCATAAATCAAACTTTTGGTCTGACTGGCTCTTATATTCAGTTAAGTTTAGGTTAAGTTAAGAATGAGTGTTAAGTAGTTACAAGTTAGTAGTTGACCGTTAATTCTCTTCACATTGTCGTTAACCAATTATATTTTTTATTATATTTTTATTTATCTCCGTAGCTACCATTTTAATACACATTTACTACTAATATAAAAGACGATAGGCACCGTCAGCTACAAAATCGATTTAAAATATCACTTTTACAAATCATCGAAAATGACACAAATGAAAGATTCCATAAACTGCTTTTCAGAATTTTATTTCATATAGCCAAGAGTTCTTAATCATTTTTTTTCTTTCTGGAATATCTCAGTACCAGCTCAGAATGTGGATTTGTGCCCGTTTGATGGCAAAGCTCGCCCTTTGTTACATCGGTCTTTTAAAACATAACTGGCGAAATGTGGGTAAACTATAGGTGTACTTCTACCTATATTGGGAAGTACAGGTGTGATGTTACGTTCATATCCTTCAAATTGTATTTCTCTTTCGGATCATTTTCTTAATAGATACCTCAACCTGAACTTCCGTTGCTGACCCTACTACTCATACTTATGTATTTATACTTCGTACCTCCTTGTTCTTTAATTCTCCAATAGGGTTATAAACTAGTCATAAAACTGTTTATGATTGGAAAATATTAATTTATGACCATCAGCAGCATTTATAACTCATGATTAGATATTTTGGGTACCGAAATCGAAGTTTCCATGTTTTTATTGTACCTATGCCATAAAAAATATTGTGTTTATTTTTATTTGCTTGATACCTAGATGCGCGGGAGGTCTTGCTATCGTATTTTCTAGAAAAAGCAACAACTTTCCAGATCAATTATGTATTAAACAATCTGTAACTGATTTACCACCTAACTACATAAAAAAGACACTACTCATTATTTACTTAACGTGTTATGTTTTCTCTTCTACTATTACACACATCACGTTGTCTACATCTGTTTTTACCTTCTCTCCTATTGCAGGTATGCTGGAAGAGATTTGTTTGGAAATATTCATCAACTTTTTACGTATTTTTCTGTTCCTTTATTCTTGTCTGTTTATAAGAGTGCATCTACACCTACTATATATACCTATAATATTATAAAGCTGAAGAGTTTGTTTGTTTGGTTGAACGCGCTAATCTCAGGAAATACAGGTTCGATTGAAAAAATATTTTTGTGTTGGGTAGCCCATTTATCATTTATAGAAAGGCTATAGGCTATATCACGCTTCCATTAATAGGAGCGGAGCAGCAATGAAAAATGTTGCAAAAACGAAGACCACGCACGGGCAGGTTATTCGATGCGACGCCGACGGGTTGGCGGAACAATAAATATGACAGAAGCTATTAAACGATGAAATATACAATAATGAAACAGTTGATCGTCCTCAACATTTCCGCTGGAAGACGTCCGCTGCTGAACATGGAACTCCCCCAAGCGTCACAACATGCTTTCCGAGGTATGAAAGGGTAAATATGTTATGTAGTTTTTTTTTTTACTAACACTCTGTGTAAACTTACTGTGGTCTGTTATTAAAGGTCTATCATCAAAGCATTCTTTAGTTTTCAGGCAAACATTGGTTTAACTGGTCATTAACCTGTCTTATCTTGTCAAATCAATTTATTGTTTGAAGCGATTTATATTTTATTTAGTCCCTAGAAACACGTATTATTATTAAAACACGTAACAGTCACGTTAAGCTTAATCTGTGTTGTTCTATCCAAGTCGTGATACGAAAAATAACACGCCATATTTTCTAATTCGCACATCTAAATCTGATGATTCGTCATAAAACTACACTTAAAGTATTAGTTATTAGTTTTGCCTATTGATAAACTGTAATAAAGATAACTAAACTATGATAAAAGTGCTGTTAGTTTTACAGAAAATTAAAGAGAATTTTCCTCTAGAGCCATAAATTACTGTGTGATTAGACATAGCTTAAGTTTTGACACGAATCTAAGCCGTGGACATAGCTGGGGGCTTGGGTTCGAGATATCTCTAATTACACTGGTCAACAAGGTTTTTGCCCAATGATAGTGAGTTGTAATATCATGAAGTACGCAGCAACTACCCACCAACCATATACGTTTCGCAGCTGGCTTAGCTCGAATTTTTGAGATTATGCTCATGGTGTGCAGCAGTGCACGTTGAAATTTGTATTCGCTGCGCGCGACCACAAACATGTTCTTGCTTGTTCAATGCACTATCTCCTAATGAGTGTGATATACAAATACAAACTAACAGAGCCCTTTGATTGAACATGTATATTGTTATATCTGTAGCTAAAAAATGGTCAGAATCGTGTATAAAGTGAATTTTCAACCGACGAAAAAAAAACGGAGGAGGTTCTCAATTCGACGGGTATATTTTTTTTTTTTTATGTATGACCACGCATAACTTTTTACATAGTGGTCCGATTGTGACAATTCTTCTTCTATTGGAAAGCGTATACTCCCAAGATGGTCCCATATAAATTTGAAAAACAATAATCTGTAATCCAACCCTAAGGGTCGGAAAACCTGCCGGGGTCGCGTGATTGTTCGAAAGAGATACCGTGACCCTGGCACATGGGCAACTGAGGGAACACGGGTGGGTTTTAGTCAGTAAAAGTCTGACACGCCCTCCCGCTCCGCCCAGAGCGGGAGAAGTCATTTGATGATTTCCCATCCTGAAAAAAAAAAAAAAAAAAAAAAAGGGTCGGAAAACAGGGGATGATTGATTGTTCACTCACTGATTGTAATGTATAACCACGCATAACTTTATACAGATTAGTCCGATTTTGATAATTCTTTTTTTGTTCAATAGGGTATACCTTGCCAAGTACTATTAGTACATTAAAGTCACAAAAAATATAAAATAAAAACTTTTTAACAAAAAATTAAACCGCCGAAATAACTGAAAAGCATAAAATAATAAACCTTAAAATGTTGAGTCGGCGCTGAAAAATCAATGAACAAAGATCACTCAAAGCGCCGACTCATGATTTTAAGGTTTATTATTTTATGCTTTTCAGTTTTTTCGGCGGTTTAATTTTTTGTTAAAAAGTTTTTTCTTTCCTTTTCACAACAATATCGACTTCCAGTCTTCCGACCGGATACAGTGAAATACCAGTATTTTACATGCAGCAACAACGCATCTGAAACACAATTGACATCATCTAATTCACCCACGAAACAAATCATTTCCTATTTAGTAAACAATCTGCAACTGTCAACCAACCCTTTGTTAGAAATCAAAACAAAATGAACTACGAAATGTATAAACAAACAATCTTCAATACAAATAAGAATTATCTGGACGCGCACCGCCATTTTCATATAGACTCTCTAGCACTAGGAAAGTAAGAGTTAGTAGTTGTAGGAAATGTGCTGATTTATTTTTACTAAATTGTGTGGTGGATTTTTGTTACTAAATTAATGAACTTGTTATAAAGATAAATGTAATAAATTGTCGAATAAATCTAACAGTGTATAAACTAGCAAGTACTAAGAAAGCAGAAAACGAAGGTCGAAAAATAGAGCAATCTGTAAACGAACAACTACATACTATACTCTAATAGGTTGACGTGAAAAATATTTACACTAAGCTTCGCAAATCTTAACAAACCGTAAGAATAAAAAAAAAAATTGACGAAAACAAAAACTAATTAAAATGAACCAACAAATTTTCTTCATCACGTTAATAGTTCAAATGTGTCATGTTTTATATACTAAAGAAGACATTGATAAAATTGAAGTGTTCGATATGACAAAGCCTACGACTTGGAGAGCATTGTCTATGTATTATGGAGCTATGGAGAAGAGTTGGTAAGTAGAAACTAGAATCACATAATAAAAAAATACATAATCACATAATTAGCAAGCTGAAGTGGCAATGTGTCGAGCATATTAGCCGCAGAACCGATAAGCGTTGGGATAGTCGTGTTCAGCAGGCGTACGTGACGCTTTCTATTTCTACGAAGAATAGACACAGCTGTTTTCATACAATGGGACATTTTGTTTCTTCATTTTTGACATCTCATCGTAGAAATCTTTCCACAATCTGTCATTTTGTCTTTCGTTTCTAAAGATCCTTTTCTAGGTCCTTTTTGATATAGACTATTTCAGAAGAAAGTTTTCTATCCCAAATGTCAAAATCACACTGACAACTGTCAGTCGCCTAAGGTAGAGAAAACAATTTGATTTTATAATCACCATGCTAAACGCCACAAACTTATCTACAAAATCACGATTTTATAGGAGAGCGTACTGTCTACACGAAACTTCACTTTGTTTCTTCGTCCGTCAACAAAACCCCTTTCTACAGTGATCATGCTACGCATGCTTGAGTGAAGAAAGCGAGTCGACAAACGTAAGATAGGATGCCCTCAGTAGCGGTAGCATTTCATGGCGTGCAATTCGAAAGGCCTTTGTTCAGCAATGGAGTGCTCTAAGCTGTAATTCTTGTTTACCACAAAGGATTAGGCAGAGGATTACATAGTACACCCACATTACGCCAATTATGTTTAAGTCCGATGTAATAAGGTGCGTGCTTATTGCCATCAACGGGGCACAAATACAGCCGCCATGGGCTGGTACTGAGAAATCTTCTCGGAAAAATACAATAACACTTTGCCCGACCTAGAAATCGAACCCAGGACCTTATGCCTCAGCAGTAGCGCTTGCGACCGTTACACCGAAGGATAATGATTTCAATACTCAAAGATTCATTATATAACTTAGTTTGATTTTCCAACTCCTTCTTAAGGACCTCGCGCAATACCCGACAACAACCACAAACTGGTCACAAGAGGAAGCACAAAATGACAGTCAGGAAGTTTCTTTTAGGGATAAGACCACCATTTGTACTAACTTTCTGTATACTGATTAATTCTGATGATGGACAGTGTCGCCTTATTTTGCCCTCATTACAAAATGCTGCCATCATCCTTAAGTGAATGCTTCAAAGATGTCATGAGCAATTGTTAAATGGATTTGTGATATTATTTGCAGATGGAAAAACACTTCTGTCAACGCTTTTGCAGACCATTGAGGTCAATTTAATTCATCTATTGCTGAACAAAGATAAAAACTATCATAAACTAACTTCTGCCCGCGACTTCGTCCGCGTCAAATTTTTGCTCAAGTGACCCTTCCCGTCACATCGAATTGCCTGCCAGTTTTCGTCCATTTTTCGTTGCTGCTCCGCTCCTTTTAATCGTAGTGTGTTGTTATATAGCCTATAGCCTTCCTCAATAAATAGGCTACCCAACACAAAAATAATTTTTCAATTTGGACCAGTACTTTCGGAGCCTTTTTACAAACAACCAAATCTTTCCTCCTTATAATATTATAGTATAGAAAACCCACCCGTGTTCCTTCACAGGCATAAAATATTTTCTGGCTCACACTGCTGTTTGATAAGCTCATACCAAGTTATGACCACCTGGTACTTCGAAGGCAACGTTTTAGTCATACCACGTTTTATAGTAACTTGTATTCTCTTTGACGTTTTATGTCACGTCACACGGGAACGCGGTCGAACGGGATAAAAAGTATTTCATGTCCGTCTCCAGGTTCTAAGCTACCTCCCTACCAATTTTCAGCTAAATCAGTCCAGCCGTTCTTGAGTTATATATAGTGTAACTAACACGACTTTCTTTTATATTTAGATTAGAAGAAGTTGAGGGATTGCGCAGTTCATTATTTCCTACCAATTAAAGCTTGCAAAATATTATTTATATATTGGTGCTAACCCTCTTGCTCAATCTCAGCCTGGCCTAGATATAGATTTCGAATTGGGTTTTCGTAATCATCATAATAATTCTCTTGTTTTACCAATTTATTTGTACTTGTTTTGCTTTCATAATTCTCTAGTAGTCGTCGTCTGGTACTCACTCCCTTTATAGCCATATTTTTAACATCACACAGTACATTCATCGTTTCTTTGGTTTGTATTTTTCTTAATACTGTTTTATGTCTTCAGGAAGGTATGCGTCAACTGCGGAGCACCGGACTTGGGCACCGGGATACACCTGGAACATTCTGGCAGCACAGGATCCATGCACCCGGCTGTAATACCAGCGGAGTATTTGTTGAGTCGATGTAAGTGGATACCTACCTACTTTCTTAGTTAAGGAAAATGCGCTCACTTAATGACTAACTATATCATCATCATTTCAGTCGAAAGATGTCCACTGCTGGACATGATCGTCCTACAATTTACCAAGCGTTTATGGCAAACCCCTACGATTTATAGTAGCCATAGTCGCTACGCTTGGCCGACGGGTTGGCGATCGCAGTATGATTTTAAAATACATAGAGAACGCTGCTGCCCATTCTCTAGTAAGTCCCTTAGTCGCCTCTTACCACACCCACGGGAAGAAATAAGATGGTATTATTCTCTACGTCCGGCACACACGGAGTATATGATGATTTTAATGATTATAATTCTGCTACTTCATATTAGTTACAGTTCCGATTCATATTTTAATAAACATACAACGTGACACTGACTTGCAGAATGAAAAAAATATTTAATAACATATTTCAAGGGCTAACTTAACCTCTAAGTCCCTGAGATACCACATTGGGTATAGACATAATGGTTTTTTAATTGTGTCTGTAATTACGGCATTCAATGGGTTAAAGCATCCTCCTTAGGCACCTGTTATGTTCTCATCGACACTGAAAAAAACATCTTGCAGAGTCGTGAAGAGTGACTGACTCATAATATTGCAGTGTGTTCTTACTAATGAGCCTCACCCACTTCTCTGCCTGTTATATACTTTAAGTATATTTTTTTTCAATGAGGTCTAGGACATACATATGTCTGCTGTTCTCTATTTGAAATCTTAATGACTTAATTCGTTTCAATCAGAGATTCTATTAGCTGGAATTAATTCTTTGTGTGATGAGCTGAATTATTTGTTCTGTATCTGGGTGAAATTTATCTATATGTATGTATTTAGTTTTATTTATGAGTTTGTCTGATTGCCATAGTACATAGGTTCTGCCTAGTTTGGGATCAGATACCGTTGTGTTGTTTGTCCTAAGATATTTATTTATGAAGCCCTTTCTCATATAAGTACTTATGAGTTTGTACTGTAACTGACACCATATTATTATGAAAACCTCTCTTCCAGTAACCATAGTGGATGTAAGCACACTCACGACGATGAATCCGGCAGTGGTCTTAACGCTAGACGTGGCGTTACAATGGTCAGCCTTGAAGCACGACCCAAAGGAACCAACGCTGTTACTCTTCAGATTTGGGTGGACGGAGGAAGATAACCAGCATATCAACGCGGCAACTTGTGCTTGTAAGGTGCCTGGTAAGTCAGACTTTGCTTAGATAATCTATAATATCTGGATGGCCGAGCTTTGCTCGGTATTTTTTGGTAAATTGTGTTTAAAATAATAAGTTTATGTTCAAACACGAACAAAACGACATTTAATAAAAATGAATCCTAGCTAGATCGATTTATCGCCCCCGAAACCCCCTGTATACTAAGTTTCATGAAAATCGTTGGAGCCGTTTCCGAGATATTGATTATTTGTATATATAAATATATATATTGCTCGTTTAAAGATATAAGATATATAAAAGCGAACCCTCACTCATTCATAAAGTTATTCGATCACTGATTAATCACGAGGTAGATTGTGAGTAGGAGACGTCAGCTAAGAAAGTGTTTTAGGAAACTACTCCCGGAAAGGGTTGAAACACAATGTGTTGTTGGAAGTTTGTATGAAAGTCCATCAGTTTCAAAGCTAGGTTCTTCAAATTTTTTGTTTGGCTGACGATTGAAAAATTATTTAAGTTTTTTAGGATTTATTTCTGCTTGAGTACAGTTTTCAATGTTTTGTTAGTATTTTTGCGTATACTAGCTGTCATATGGCAAATAATATAATTTTCATCCCACCATCTCGGAAAGAGTATTTTTAATCTTCAATATCTGAGTGGAAAAGCCGTTTTTATTCTCTAGAGGATAAAGTAAATTGAATTTAGAACATCGTGTGCACAAAGTTTGTGAATTAAAAACATCATTAAATCTATTTACTTCTATCTCCATGGTGCCGAATTTATCATTCAACCTTTTTCTAATTTGTAAAACTTAGACTCGGAACCTTCTTGATATACTTTTTTTTTAATTTGCTTTGCGCGCGCCATTTTACTTTTCACGTCACCAACATTACAGTACCTAACATAGTTATTTGTTATACAAGAGTGCAAAGTTGCTTTTTAACCGCGTGTTCAATTTTGATGACCGAGCAAGCGAAGGATTCTAAAATTGAATCACGAGCGCAGCGAGTGATTCAAAATTAGAATCCTGAGCGTTAGCGAGGGAATCAAAAGAGCACGAGGTGAAAAATCTTTGCACTCGAGTGCAACACGTAACTTTTCATTCCACCTCAGCGAGGAAATTACTAAATGCAAAAAAAAAACCTTTACAATCACAAGATAGGTACACTTTTATTTCAGTTTAGGTATTAATTACTACATTATGACAGGTAAGTATTACAGAATAATCTTTAAATGATAACAAAATAATACTAAGGTATAATTAAGAAAATTTTAAAGTAACGTTGCTACAGTTATTTAAATTGAGTGTAATATTTTTGTTTGGTACTGTAATATTGGTGTTAGTCACTTGTGTACTGTTTTTCGGTAAACTATCTGTCATACTTAATAGTTGTACCGATTCATCGGATTCCCTTGGCGTGAATGTTGGAGAGAGAGGGAGATGGTTAGGTGTTTCATAACGGCTTATTTTTGATGTAGAAGGGCCAGTCCAAGGATCCAATTGAGGCTCTTTCAGTGTAATGGCTCCTACGATGCCTTCACATATTTTAGACTTATTTTGGATGGAATCCTCTATGTATCCCTCTACAACTGCATTGGACTTCCAGCCTCCGTGGCGCTTAAGGGATAGGAGATCAGCTCCGGAATCAGCCAAAAGTGTGGCTGAAGTTCGTCGGAAACAATGACCCGTGTACAACAGGGGTTCTGGAAGTTCAAGAAATGTTGCTATTTCTCGTGGGATACTGCCAATTTTATTAGTACCCATAGGCTGTCTAACACACTTTCCATTGCGATACTGTAGAAAAAGTCGATTGATTGGAGTGTTAGGCGGGCGTAAGGCTTGATATTTCTCAACAATCGTTACGTATTCCTTGCGAATGACGAAGTTGCAGTCTCTTTTTGTCTTTGTATTAGGTAAATTAATTAATAGTTAGTCATCTGAATGTTTCTCAATGTTTTTGACATTAAGTTGTGTTAGTTCATTAGTTCGACATGCTCCGTTTATTCCAATAATAAGAACAACCTGTAACGTAAAGAGTATTGTAGTAGATAAATGAATAAAATTGATATGAATGCATAATTATGCCTATCAACATCTACTAAGTATACTATTTAATTGAGATTAATATACTTAAGTAGATACTGAATGTGCAACTGACTTACTTTTGCCGCCAAATATACGGAATCGGGTGCTTCGTTAAGAAACTTTTCAATATCAGATATTGTGAAAACCTTCGATTTTTTTGGTTGATGACCAGATGAGCTCTTTTTAAAAATGCCACTAATTTAGGATAGGTATCGATATGTTTGTCTTTTTTCATCTTTATTGTTGCTTTTAGCATCGAATACGTACTCCATAGAGTGCTTGCTTTCTTGTTCTCGGATAATTCTATAAAATATGCCAGCAAAACGTTTTCTGAGAAAGTTTTGGCTCCTTTTGCTAGTCGCCACGTGTTGAACATATCGTACTGTTTTAAATACTTCTCGCGTGATTGTTGAGGGAGAAAGCTCATTTGCGCGTTATTAACAGTTTCAGTCAATTCTGTTGGCGTCAAGCAAACTTCCTCGTCGCTAGAATCACTCATTTTAGTTTTTTCACTTGTTTTCAAGTTTCTTGTTTTTAATATAAGGAATCAAAAGAGCACGAGGTGAAAAATCTTTGCACTCGAGTGCAACACGTAACTTTTCATTCCACCTCAGCGAGGAAAGAGTATTTTTAATCTTCAATATCTGAGTTAGAAAAATTGAAAGTAACGTTGCTACAGTTACCAAAAGTCGAGTGTAATATTTTTTTCATCCCACCATCTCGGAAAGATTATTTTCATCCCACCAACGAGACCAAAAATGAAGGAAAGATACCAAGAGGTATCTTTCCTTCATTTTTGGTCTCGTTTCCTAGAAATTTATCTACAATCTGTTATTTTGCTCTTTCATTCCTTCCATGTCTATGACGGTCATGATTTCCGTGTAAGTAAGTGTACTTCAAAGCAGCTAGGTACTAAAACATTTCCTTTAATTGAAAATCTGGGAAAAACGCAGTAGGTACGTACTGACCTACCAGGTTTTTTCTATATACGTATGATGTGTTCAGTAAGATAGGTGAGCAGGTGAAAATGTGTACCTACTGCTTTTCATTGGCAGCATCGAAAACTACAGTATTTGTTTAAATGATAGATTGGTACGATCGCAAATAATTATCATTATCGTTATCTATTAGACAACATACAAGCTTTTGATGGACAAGAGTGATAAATTCTTGTAACTGCACACTTTGAAAAGGCAAGAGTTGTTTATGTTTTTCATACGTTAATATTAGTTAGTTTTATTTCTAACTTATTTTTCATCCTGTACCGGACACTGTAAAGGTGTATTTACCGAACCATAACATCTTTCCCACAAACTATTAGCCTTTGTTTTGGTTTTCTCATAGCCATTTACGTTTTGTTTATCTTGTTTTCCATAATAAAGGTTGAATGAAAGGCGTCTAGTAAATGGAATTTATTGTGACCCTATTGGTGGTATTTTTCAGAAAGGTCAAGTGCGTAGTACTCGCAACCGACGTCCTTGTTTACGAGATACCAGAGTGATGATAACGAAACACACTAGCAGTGAAATAGCTTCAATTTTGACAATTTATCAACATTGCGTTTTGGTGACCACACAAATTTCGAACATTATGATGCAATGGATTATCAAATTTCCTTTAAAATGATTCCGATTCTGTTGGATAGTGTACTACGCAATTATTGTGCAGATCATCGTCATTCATTTCAGCTGAAAATGTCCACTGCTGGACATAGGCCTCCCCAAATCTGGGGGATCTTGTCATAATCTCCACGCTTGGCGATCGCAGTATCGTGGTATAATGCAAAGAAAACGCTGCTGCCCATTCTCTAGTATATGTATTTGTAAGTCGCCTCTTCCGACACCCGGAGGAAGAAATAGGATGGTGATATTCTGAGAACGGACGGCGTTTTAACTTAGACTAAGTAAACTATCTTTCTCATGACCTAGCCATTTAATTTGTATTTTAGATATTTGAAAGAGTCATTACACTAATTACCTATGACTCACTTCGTATTTCTAATTAAATTATTTTGGCGCACTGATATCTCGATCGAACCGCTTTGCACGATAATCCATTTGGATATTTTATTTATTTGCCCTTGTTTTCCTTGACCGATAGATATTATTGACATTGTGAGTTTAGTCACCTTACATCTAGCGCCGTATTTCGATGTGTTAAAACTATTCATACTTTGTTGTCTGCCTCTTTGGTGTAGTGGTCGCAAACGCGTCTGCTGATCACGAGGTCCTGAGTTTGATTCCGAGAACGGGCAAAATGTTATTGTGTTTTTTCGTCAGCAGTCCGGAGACTGAATTTGTGCCCGGTTGATGGCAATGGGGTCGCCCCCTATTATATGATACTTAAACTTAATTTGCAAAATGTGGAGGAGTTCAGTGACATACACTGTACGTGTGTATGTCACTGAACTCCGACCGATTTGAATGAATTTTTTTGTATGCGTTTGGGTGGCACCATGGATGGTTTAGATGCACTATTGGACCCAGTAGGTGGCGCTGCTATCGAGTTCTAGGAAACAGGACAACGTCTGTACGGTCAGAATTATATATATATAAAGATGTATGTATTTTGTTGTTCATACCTACATGATGGTGTTATTTGTCGCACACAACTCCATCTTTCTCTCTAGAACTATGTTGATTCTACCATGACCAGGCAACCCTCGGAAATGTTCAGACAAAGCAATCCATTTCTTGTTGACAGAAATCCTGCTATCTTTAATACCTACCTAACCTATTTAATTGAAGTATGATTTCAAATCTCTTAATTATACCTAGTTATTATGATTGATGATAATTTTGCTAATCAAGAAAATTAATTTCGTACAATACTCGTAATTTGGCGGAAGTCTACGCACCTACCGAAATCGTAACAAGTCTCAGCTTGACACTATATTATGTAATAACTACATAAATGTACTCTTCTTTAACTTCTGCAAATACTAAGGCACCAATTTTAACATCAGCCAAATTTCGACCGTGTGGTGCCGGACCTAAAGAATAGCATCACCTCCTTTCTTCCCGTGGGTGTAGTAAAAGGCGACTAAGGGACTTACTAGAAAATGGGCAGAAGCGTTCTCTATGCATTTTGTCATCATACCACGAAAGCCAATCCGCCTGCTAACTGTGGCGATTATAGCAAAGCCCCCAAATTAGGGGAGGTCAATTTCCAGCAGTGGACTTCTTAAGGCTGAAATGACAATGATGAAATGTAGAGGGACGTTACTGCGTTATCCATATCTTTACGAAAAACAACGTATTTATTTACCACGTGCACGTGCATGGCTGTTATATATCTGTTGATCTGGATCTAGATAAGTAACGAATCATCAATGAAGTGCAATCCGTGCAAAATGACCTCTACGATTGGCGATTAACAAATAGATACTTCCAGCGCACCCCCTTCTCATGGTCGCAAGCGTGACTGCTGAGCGTGGGGTCCTGGGTTCGATTACCAGGTCGGGCAGTGTTACTGGGGTTTTCCATCCGGAATTTCTCAGTAGCAACCCGAAGTGTGGAAATTCGCGGTGTGATATCCCCGTGCCTCGGAAAGCACGTTAGGCCGTTGGATCTGCGCCTGATCTCTCTCCGATCGAGTCGGATTGCCGTCCCGTCGGACTATGAGAGTGAGGGAAGAGTGAGTGCCCTGTATCTGTTCACTATAATATCTCAAGCGCAGAAGACTAGTCTCCGTTGAAATTGACCGCCATAGCCAAATACGATCTGGAGGACTATAAAAGCCCTGTGGGGTATTTCGGTAACACATTAACTTTTGGAATCGCTTTCTTTTTAACAATTAATCAACATTCATTACTTTATTTATGTCGTTAAGCAGAAAAAAATGGAACTTAGGAAGTAATGGATTAACAAATAACCACCAAAATAATTCAGATTCTGATTAATAGTGTCTTAATGCAATTACGGTGCTACTATCAACAACACTGTCTGGATACTGAAGACCTTTTCAGTTTGGTGTCTTTCCTAATAGTTCTTGGGTGACGGGCATTCACGGGCCTTACCTAATCCACCTACCACACCCTGCTGGCATATAGGCCTCTGCTCTGTGAGCAGGAGGGGGACATTATCGATCACGCCAGTGCAGGTTGGAGTTTGTTGCGCCACTTCTTCTTCCCAGATAAAGCACTAGAGCGGACGTTTTGGGGGGACTGTCTTAAGTAACTTTGATGTTCAAAAAGTGCTGACTTTTGATTTGATTTGATTTGATAGAGGTCACATGTCTTCGTATTTTTGGTTCTAGGACATGTCGGTTTTCTCATTATGTTTAGTCACCGCCTGCTGCCTAGTAAATTTCACCGCGGTATACTGATACGGCAGAAGAGAACCCCTGTACAGAACTGATGACTCCGGAAAAGAGGTCTTAGTACCCACAACTCAAAACCCACAATTGATTTTCCAGGACTAAGCTACGAGCTAGCAGAATGGATCGCAGCTAATTTGAGTCACGTGGTAGGCGTAGCTACTGACACACCGACCCTCGAATCGGAGCAGACCAGGGAATTTGCCAGCAGAACTGTCTCCAACGTCCTGGGGAGGAGCGGTGTCTACATGATAGAAAATGTGCATTTCAGGAAAATGCCTGGTGAGTTTTTTTTTTATTTTCTCATTAGTATATCTACTACCTCAGTTGTTTCTATTGCTGAATAGGTCTGCTCTTGATCTTCTTATGAAAAGCGATTGGTGAGATCTATGTTGGTACAGTCAGTGCCCTGCATTACCTGACCCCTCCTGCACAGAAGAAATGAGGAAGAGGGGTCAGGTAATGCAGGGAACCGACTGTACAAGCGTGCCCAGAAGATCCTCGTTCATTTCTCTTGATTTGAAGGCGGGTTACATGTGGAAGCAAACACAGACTATTGTTTATCTATTCCTTTTCTAACTTGCTCTGCTGTCATAAATGCAGATGATTTACGTGTTTATGAACAGTTAAACCATTACAGGACTTAAACATGGTCAGCCTTTAATATTCCCACTGCTGGGACACAGATCTCCTTTCTGTCAAAGGTAGCGGGCCTTTAACCATGACGCAGGCCATGCGGGCTGGTGGATGTCGAATTGTGGTGGTTCGAATTTATGGTGCAAGAACATTTCTCGTTTTTAGGGTTCCGTTGCCAAATGGCAAAAAACGGAACCCTTATAGATTCGTCATGTCTGTCTGTCCGTCTGTCTGTCTGTCTGTCTGTCCGTTCGTCCGTATGTCTCAGCCACTTTTCTCCGAAACTATAAGAGCTACGCTGTTGAAACTTGGTAAGTAGATGTATTCTGTGAACTGCATCAAGATTTTTACACTAAAATAGAAAAAAAACAATAAATTTTGGGGTTCCCCATACATAGAACTGAAACTCAAAATTTTTTTTTTTCATCAAACCCATACGTGTGGGATATCTATGAATAGGTCTTCAAAAATGGTATTGAGGTTTCTAATATAATTTTTTTCTAAACTGAATAGTTTGCGCGAGAGACGCTTCCAAAGTGGTAAAATGTGTGTCCCCCCCCCCGTAACTTCTAAAATAAGAGAATGATAAAACTTAAAAAAATATATGATGTAAATTACCATATAAACTACCACCGAAAATTGGTTTGAACGAGATCGAGCAAGTAGTTTTTTTTAAAACGTCATAAATCGTAAACCGCAATTTACCGTTCATTCAATCAGCTGAAATATAAAAATAAAAAAAAACATTTATTTTCATAACCATAAACCTTATGCATAAACCGAGAATACCTACAGGTTTGTACGGAACCCTCGGTGCGCGAGTCCGACTCGCACTTGGCCGGTTTTTTTTTTTCTTTTTTTTGGGTGGGAAATCATCAAATGACGTCTCCCGCTCTTGGGCGGAGTGATGATGGTATAATTTATACAAAGTAAAGTGGGCGCCCAGGTACAAACCTACAACCTACATCTCGTAAATGGCGGCCGTCTCCACAGAGCCACCATTGCTCTGACTAAACGTACAGGCGCAGCAACATCTTTTATAATCTAAAGTGAAATAAAAGACAGTTCATCACTCCCTACAGGTCCTTACTCATAACTAATGAGACAGTTATCTTAATTACCTAGACCTACGTATTTGGCAGGTGTATAGTCACGTATAAATCGTGTACTGATAGCGAATCGCTCATTGCTAATTGCAAACTGACTACCTATTTTAATACTTAAAGTATTTGATATGCACAACAAATGAAAATAAAACAAATAATATCTTAGAACCGTGTGATGCCGGACGTAAAGAATCACACCATCCCATTTCTTCCCGTGGGTGTCGTAACAGGCGACTAAGGGACTTACTAGAGAATGGGCAGCAGCGTTCTTTATGCATTTTACCACCATATTGCGATCGCCAACCCGCCTGCCAAGCGTGGCAATTATGGAAAACCCCACCCCAAATTGGGGGATAAATTGGGGAAATTGGGGGCCTATGTCCAGCAGTGGACGTCGTGCGGCTGAAATGAAGATGATGAATATCTTAGGACAACCAACGCACTGTTATCTGATCCCAAGCTAAGCTCGGGTCGACGGCGCGTAGTGTTCCACGCGCGCCTCAAAGAGATGTCAGCAGCAGTGAAGGGGTCTACTAGGACCTTTGCCTGCCGGGGTCGCGTGATTGTTCGAAAGAGATACCGTGACCCTGGCACATGGGCAACTGATGGAACACGGGTGGGTTTTAGTCAGTAAAAGTCTGACACGCCCTCCCGCTCCGCCCAGGGCGGGAGAAGTCATTTGATGATTTCCCATCCTGAAAAACAAATAAAAAAAAATAAAAAAGCTAAGCAGAGCCTGTAATGGCGACCAGACAACTGATAAATATACTTATATATTTATACAGAACAAATGATTATGCTCATCACACAAAGATTTGTCCTGGGTGGGAATCAAACTCACGACCTCAGTCTTAGCACTCACAAGGAAAGTACCAAACTTGGGAATCACAGATTCCGTTGATTTTTATATATGTTGTAGACTTGTCTCCCCTCAATAACTAGGTAAAATGGTAAGATGCACTTCACCTGCATTTTCGAGAAAAATGAAATTGAAGTTTAAAGTTCATGTCCACTCGACACAACAAATTAATAAAAATAAATGAAAAAAAATGTGTCGAGTAAACTACTAAACAATTTTTACGTGTTACACTAATGAAAACTCGTAGTCGAGTGACTGCAGTTAAAAGCAGCCTCATGACAAGGCCAAACTTTGGCCAATCGTATTCTTACACGTACGTCCCTTTCCCCAGTTAGTAGATGTCGGAGCAGGTAAAATTAGGGGGAGAGGGGTCTTGCACAGCAGGAGCGTATAATAACTGAAAATTTATATACCTAAAAAAAAATATATATGTTAAAAATTCCCAATTATAATAACGAGTATTTTTAGAATTTTTTTTTTAATATTATATTATTATTGTTAACAATAAAATAAAAATCCATTAAAATTGACAAAAATTATATAAATACGTCAGATATATAATAAATTTAATATTAAATAACTTCAGCATTTGAATTACTTATTGATTAAAATAAGAAATTATTTATAAAAATAAATAAACAAATTTGGAAAAAAAAAAGAGTCGTTGGACTTAAACTTTAAATTTATTTTTCTCGAAAATGAAGGTGAAGTGCGTCTTACCATTTTACCTAGTTATTGAGGGGAGACAACTCTACAACGTATATAAAAATCAACGGAATCTGTGATTCCCAAGTTTGGTACTCTCCTTGTCAGTCAGTTGCGTCATATTTGCCGCAAATAATAGTTATTTGTTATACAAGAGTGCAAAGTTGCTTTTTAACCGCGTGCTCAATTTTGATGACCGAGCAAGCGAAGGATTCTAAAATTGAATCACGAGTGCAGCGACATTTTTCTCATTCAATAGATTCCCACACAAATTTTCAATTATTGGTGCCAGTTTCAGACTTCATCTTATGTCCTCATTCCTTATTGTATCCATTCGTGTAACACCGCACATCCCTTTTAACATTCTCATCTCAGCTGCATGCAATTGCCTTTCATAAATCCTTTTTGTGGCCCTACATTCAGACCCATACAAGACAGCACGTCTGACCATGGTTTTATATATCATCTCCTTAAGTTTAACGTCCCCCGATGTGGGAGTCGCAGATTGTTCCTGTGACCTGCCGCCATTTCATCCATCCAGTGTTTATTCTGTGCTTAGCCGTCCGGTCTACTTCGCCATCGCTTTGCACGAGTGAACCGAGATACCGAAAGTTGGAGCAGACCGAGAGAAGTACACCATCAAGCGCTATGGCTCCAGAGTTGGAGAGACCGCCGAAATCGCAGAACATATATTCGGTTTTGGTTCTGCTGATTTTCAAGCCAACATTCTCCAGCTTCTGTTGCCACTTCTCCAACCTGCTCTGGATCTCGGACACATCTTCACCGACAAGAACAATGTCATCGGCAAACAGCATGCAGAAAGAGACACCCTGGGTGTCTCTTCCTGTATGTCTGACGTCAGAGCGTCCATGATCAACAGGAAGAGGTAAGGACTTAAAGCTGATCCCTGGTGCAAGCCTAAAGCCACATTGAACTCGTCGGTATTGCCAGCAGCCGACTGGATGTAGGTACCTACGAATTGACTGTACATAGCACGAATTAACTCTACATACTTCCCAGGCAACCCTTTCTCTTTCAGAGCCCACCACATCACATCCCGAGGTACCCTATCATACGCTTTCTCCAGATCAATGAACATCATGTCTCTGTGTTCACGTCTGTACTTCTCGCACAATTGCCTGAGTGGAAAAGTGCCGTCCATTGTTTCTCGCCCTGGCATAAACTCAAACTGATTCGGGGTCATCTCACTCTCCTCTCACAGTCTTTTCTCTATTACTTCGTCCCATACCTTCATACTATGTGACATGAGCTTTATCCCTCGATAGTTGTTGTAGTCCTGTACATCTTCTTTATTCTTAAAGATGGGCACTAGTGAATAGCGAACTATTGCACCATTCTTGTGGAATCCCTTCTTCATGCAACAACTTATTGTAGAATTATGTCAGCCACGTACATCCTAATCTTCTTTTAAACACTTCCATACTTCTACGGGTACTACGGGTATATTTTTTTATTACCGCGCTCTATTCACTTGACTAAATTTCTTCCGTCACCTATTGTTTTGTTTCGTTACTTTAATAAAAAAAACAGAGTACATTGAAAGAAAAATGCATATAACAATGTTTACGTAAGCATGGGGGGGGGGGTAAGAGCTTTGCTTACTTTTGCTGACAAGGGGGATGGGGGAGTAAAAAATTGTAATAAATGTGCTTACGTAATACTTGAACGGCCCCATGGAGATAGAAGTAAATAGATTTAATGATGTTTTGAATTCACAAACTTAGTGCACACGATGTTCTAAATTCAATTTACTTTATCCTCTAGTGGATAAAAACGGCACACTTGGCATAATCTCATTTAAACGAATATTTGTAAGGCATAAAAAATGTTTAGCATAATCATTGTTTGGCCGAATGTTTATATGCTCGACTTTACGCTGGCATACTTTTAAGATGGCAGAATTTTATTTCGCATAATTACCTTTGGCAGACTTAATATTCCGCATAATTTCGTTAAGCATAACATTTATTTAGAGCAATGATTATTTGGCATAATTTCACTTGGCATACTATGAAGATGGCAGAATTTCATTTAGAATAATTTTGTTAGGCATTTCTATTAAATTGCATTTTAACCTTAAATAAAATGAAATAGTGTCTCAAAAAGTCAGTATATGTTGTGCTACAAAAATATTGACAGAAACGAATCGCTGCAGAACCGACTCCACGTAGTCTTGTCTGCCCTACCCCTAGAGTGTAATTTAAGCCCGCGTAGGCGCGGAGTGGCGAGGCGGCCCGCGAGTTGAGGAGCAGGTGGTTTTGACGGTCGCCGCCGCGGCTGAGGCTGACCGGCTTCGCCGGCCAGCAAGCCGAAGCCACGGTGGTGAGCGTAAAACCATCTGCGACGACGAGCTCGCGTGGGACCGCCGGAGCCCCGCAGCGCCGAAGCCGTGACAGAAACCATGCATGCTGCATGTTGCATGCTCGCCTGCATGCTGTAAGCTTGCTTGCATGCTGCATGCTTGCTTGCATGCTTGCTTGCTTGCTGCATGATTGCTTGCATGCTGCATGCTTGGTTGCTTGCATGCTGTATGCTTGCTTGCATGCTGCATGCTTATTTGCATGCTGCATGCTTGTTTGCATGCTGCATGCTTCTTCGATATGAAATGTATGCCAAAAGATGATTCTAAGTTTAAAGTTTCTGAGATATGATAGTTCTGCCTTTTAATAACTATCGATATGAAATTATGCCAAGAGACGATTCTGACTGCGAACTTTCTGCGATATGATGGTTCTACTTTTTAATTATTATGGAATAAAATTTATGCCTAAAGATGATTCTGACTTATAAAATTATGCGTTGTGAATGTATGATAAATGAGTGTATGCCAAACGATTTTCTGCGAAATGAAGTTTATGCCATCCGCTGTTATGCAAAATAATATTATGACGAAAAAAGTTCTGCCATAAAGGGTGGACCCGTCTGTCTGTCTGTCTGTCTGTCGCGCTTTCCTGCTAAATTTACTGAACCGATTTAAATGAAATTTGGTACACAGATAGTTTAAAGCCTAAGAAAGGACATAGGCTACTTTTTATCCCGGAAGTACGTTCCCGTGGGATATTTTCCGACCTCCACGCGGGTGAAGCCGCTGGCGAAAGCTAGTGTTTAATATGTTAAAAATCGCAAAAAAGCAGAACTAAATAAAATCAAAGAAAAAAAAATGTTTTTAAAAACAGAGCTTGTTTTAAATCAGGTTTTTTTTCTTTAAATTCTTTTTAAACTTTTAATATTTTTATTTTTTTTCCCCAAATTTGTTGGAGTTGCATATTCACGTCTACCAAGATACTCATCAAAACAAATCAAACGAGCCCAAACTTGATGGGGTTGCGTCGTTTAATTACGGAGTTCCTATGGCTGCCTTCCAACTCCATCATCAGACCCTGGTTACCATATAGTATCAAAGTACTCGTCAAGACGGGTCAAACGAGCCCAAACTCGATGGGGTTGCGTCATTTACTTACGGAGGACAGGTGAAAGTAAAACAAAGCTTGTAAAAAATAACCCGACGTAGTTCCCTCCGCGAAAATCAGTTGTCAAATAAATAAAATAGAAACATTGAAATCACATCACAACAATTCGCGGTGCATGTGGCGGCATTTATAAGGTGTCTCAGGCGGTCTGCGCGGCGGGACACTGTGGACCGTGTGTAAACTCGCCAACAAAATAATTTGAACCTTTTGTGTACAAAGATAAGGTTCATAGTTTATATTTCGTGTTTTATTAGTTACTTTTGCGTTTGGTCACGTGATCGCACGGAAAGCACTGACATAGATCCGCCGTCTAAGAGCGCCAACGCGCGACTAACGGACTGAAATTGGCAAGGAAAGTGGTTGACCTCCCAATTTTGGTAGTTATTTTAACATAGTAATTATTGTTATGATTTTATCAGGAAAAACTCTACGCCCAGACCTAAACAATGTTATTATCTTTTCATTCACATAAGAAATAATAAAAAAAACGTTTGGTTTTAGCTATAAAATTGGTTAAAAATTAAAATAAGAGGTATCTTTGGGTTTATTTTCTATCGAGCAAAGTTAATTTAATCGTATTTCTAAAAATTGCTGCACATCCGTCAGATCCTTAAATACGACATATATTTTTTTCACAATTTTATAACACTATTTTCCATGTTTTCCCATTGATTCAAAAACTAGTGAGCGCGGTCTCTGTTGAAACATAGCGCCTTAATGCAAAACAAATGACATAATAAAAGGTGTATTTTTTGAAATCCCATAACTCTAGGGTATGAATGAGACCATATCAAAGAGTCAACTGGCATTTGAATTATTTTTCAATTATATTTCATTTATATTTCTATTTATCGAGGAAGGCTATGGGCTATATAACATCACGCTACAATTAAGAGGAGCAAGGCAGTAATGGAAAATGTTGCAAAAACGGGGAAAATTGCACGGGTAGGCGATGCGACGCGACGGTAAGGGTCGGGGGAAATCTGGAGGCAAAGGTCCTCGCGCACATGTGGGAGTGGCGCGAGGAGGCGAAACGCCGCCGCCGCACTATGGGACCAACCGCTATTTTCCATCTCAAAAATCAATAACTCTGTTGTTTTGTGATTTATCTCCTTGATTTTTTTTTCACGTATTTGTGAATATCTAGGCAATAAAATAAATTAAACATCATCATTCTGAAAACAATATTTTTTCCGAAAAAAAAATTACAAAGATAAAGTTATACGAAATTTCATACAAAAAATTATACAATTACATTAAAATAGCAATAAAAGTTACACACTTATGCTTAAAATAGGTTTAAAACTAAATTATTATTATTAAGCAAACAGTTACATGACAAAAAAAAAATTGCGCTAATCCTACTCATCACTTTTTATTTCCAACAATTCTTTAGCTTTGTCAAATAATTCTTTGGATATTAGAAAACTTGGTTTATTTAAGCTAAATATGTAAGGATCAGATGTATATAACAAAATATGCAGAACATCTTCGTTTGTTGCTGCTCTGGAACACGTCCTAGCCTGATGTAACCTATATTTCTAAGAGTATCACTCATACTTCCCAACACACACATACACCCTCCACTCACACACACTCATATTCCCTCCCACACACATACACCACTTCCCTTACACTTTCACATTCAGACCCTAACACACTACAACTAACACGTGCGAGCGCATACTGCCGGGCGGGCATAAAACTTTCAGTAAAATACTTTGTCGTTTTTTTTTTATCGCGTCGAACACAAACGAATTCACTCATTGTTAGATAATGATATGTTTTTTGTGCGTTAATTGTTATTGAAAAGAAGTATCTGAACACTTTGATGATCATATGCTGAAACACGGGTATTTAAAGGACTAATATTTTAGTGCCTTGTGCAAAAACCATGGGACAATTGATTATAACAGTCCTCATCGAAATAGTGTAATCAGTAATGATTGTAATTAATTACCACAACAGATAAATAGAACTTCCGCAGCAATATAGTTTATCATACTTGTGGTTAAGGTGACCACCCCTAACAAAAGCGCCATGGGAAGATTCTTTCAAATATAATAGCAGTTTATTAATTTGTAAATGTATGTTATTATCATAGAAATAGAAAAAAACAAGATAGACATCAAAGGATAATAACTAAATATATTTCATAATAAAAAAGATGAACCGTAATTTTCGAGGATTTTTCCCCGACTGACATTATTGCTTCAAAATCACCTCTGGCGCAAAAAACGCGCAAGTTTTTTTTGAATCCTCATATTACTGAATAGATAAGGTCTCTAATAAAGTAATTAACTTGACACCGGCTGCTTTCGGCAACAACGAAAACTCCAATTGAAATTAACAAAAACTAAATTTTCTTTACTTCACTAAAAAAATATTAAAAAATTTAATAAAAATATTTTTTTCACAAAAGCTGATCGTGGTTGCAAAGTGTATATTCTCAGCTATCTAATGATGTATAACACTAATATGTTTCCTTGGAAAACTTCCGAATAATTTTGTGTTGAACTTCCTTAACGGTAATTTAATTGGCATGAAAATATTTATGCCCAATGTTTGAGGTTCATTTTATAAACGTAAAACTTTTTATTTTTTTATATTTTGTAATTTATTCGTAAGTTCCATCTTTTGAGAGTATAAAACCATAAAACAATCTATGGATTTACGACTTTCGACAAAACCATTTTTGAGATGGAAAATACTGTTTGGTCCCATAGTGCGCCGGGGCGAAACTCCGCTGCCGCGACAAATCGCGGCACGGTGGACAGAGCTCCGGTGTGATCTCATGGCGACATGGCGGGTACGATTGTCGTAACCCAGCGCTGGGCACGCCACAATTGCGGTGATAAGTCCCCTCTTCGAGGAGTGGATAGAGAGGCGTCACGGCGTCCTCACCTTCCGCCTGACGCAGGTTCTCACCGGGCATGGGTGCTTCGGTGGGTTCCTGCTCAGGATAAAGCGGGAAGATACGTCCGGGTGTTTCCATTGCGAGGATCGTCTGGAGGACACGGTGGAGCATACGGTGGAGGTGTGCCCTGCCTGGGCGGAGCACCGCCGTGTCCTCGTGGAGGCGATCGGCGGCGGCGACCTCTCGCGTCCGGCCCTGGTGCGAGCCATGGTACGGAGCGAGAGGGAATGGGAAGCCGTCACCTCCTTTTGCGAAGCAGTAATGCTCGCGAAGGAGGAGGCGGGGTGCGTGAGGGAGTGGCAGTCTCTGCGCCCTTACGTCCCTAGCCGCCCCAGGAGGAGACGCCCCGGGCGTCGGGAGTCCATAGCGGCCTCCCGGCCACCGTAGGCGCGAGCTTGCGGGTGGCTAGCAATGGGTAGCTCGCCGCCCGGTAAGGACCAAGCTCGGGTCGACGGCGCGTAGTGTTCCACGCGCGCCTCAAAGAGATGTCAGCAGCAGTGTAGCGGTCTACTAGGACCGATGCCTGCCGGGGTCGCGTGATTGTTCGAAAGAGATACCGTGACCCTGGCACATGGGCAACTGATGGAACACGGTTGGGTTTTAGTCAGTAAAAGTCTGATACGCCCTCCCGCTCCGCCCAGAGCGAGAGAAGTCATTTGATGATTTCCCATACTGAAACGCCCCGGCGTTTCGCCTCCTCGCGCCACTCCCACATGTGCGCGAGGACCTTTGCCTCCAGATCCCATGGCGACACTCCGGCAAGGAGGCTCGCCGCCAAAAAAAGTGCACACTTCTTTTTACGATCCATGTCACGACCTAGTTTTCAAAATACGTCCAGTACGGTTGACGGTCGTCGCAGGAATGGTCAGCTAGGGAGACGCCTTGCCGCACAAATCGCATTGCAGCAATTCGTGTCGCTACTTTTTGCGTTGCGAATTCGCATCGCAGTTTTATGTACAAGCCCTTAGACGCACGACTGGAGTTTACTCCTTACAAACGATTATTATAAAATATATTTATTAGTAGACATAACATAACGCATAACGTAACGTAACAGAGAAAGTTTGATTTTATCCCCCATAAATTTTCATACCCCGGGCTTATATGTGCAAAAACTCCAAAAACCGTACAATTGAAGAGAGCTTCAGTTAGCAAAATGACAAGGTGTATGCTCACAACAGTGATGAAGCGAGCTAAACGTTCCGCACGTTAAAAGTGGTCATCGTCCCTCCTCGGTGATGGTGTGGCTTGCAGTGTCGTATTTGGGCCCCACTTGTTGTCGTTGCCTCACGTTTCTTTGAGAAAAGTGACTGAAAACCAGTGCTCTGGTGTACCAAAATACAGTTCTGCAAAACGTCTTAGAGCCTATTAAACGAACATTGTTCGCAAATCACCACTGGGTATCAGCAAGATTCTGCAACGGCTCAAAAAGCCAAGATTACGCAAAACTGGTAGGACGCACATGATATTGATTTCATCAGACACGCACAAAGATTGGCAGATTGGCAGATTGGCCAGTCCAGATCTTAATCTCTTACATTATAAAATTTGGCAGTATTTAGAGGAAAAAGCTTAAAAAAAAAGCGCAAAACCATTTAAAAATTTGGAGTTGCTGAAGCTATCTCTCATCAAAGTAGTGGCTGAAATGTACCTCAGTGTGCTAGATTTATGCTCATATATTTAAAATGTTTATTGCTCAATATTGCATCTACTACTTTTTGTCTCTGCATCACCCAAAGATTGCCTGGTAGAAAATGCCGGTGGCATTAAGCGCGCCTCTGTACATTTGTGTGCTTAAAGTTAAATAGTTAAATGTTTGCGTATTTTCATTGTTTTGTTGTATCAATGAGCGGCCTCGCAGATAACGGGCTTGTATCGAAATTCAAAGGGGTAATTTCGAATAAACTACACACGCATACAATATGTAAAACCGTATATTTTTACCTATCTTCCGATATATAAATTATTATGATAAAATTGAAAATGTTTCATTTATTTCATCACTTGATATGTTACAGAACTTATGACGCGACTCCGTACAATAGATTCGCATTGATTTACTTTTAATGAGCGATTATGCAAGCACGTTTTTCTTATCTTACTTCAATCTGAACAGTATACAGATAAGTCTTACCGATTATTATTACCTTCCCCACCTACCTATTTGACTAACCTGGTACTCACGTGGTCGCAAGCGCCACTGCGAAGCGTGGCTTCATCTGGTTCGATTCTCAGGTCGGTCCTGATGTCATTGAGCTTGAAATTAGGTATTCTCAGTAGCACCCTGGAATTTGAAAGTTTGTGGTGTGAACCCCGTGTTTTGGAAAACTCATAAAGCTATTGGTCCTGCGCCTGCGGGGCGAGCACGACCTACTGTTATACGCTTGAGTCACGCATTTTATCGCAGTTTGGGAGCAAATACCGTGATAAAATGCATGCCTCAAGCCTATCACAGAGACAGAGGCCCATTTGCCCGACCCTGCTCTCTGACTCAAAGCTAACAATATTTAGTCAAAATTAACATAATGACAAATTTATATATCCATAAAGTACCCAAAAAATCTGGCACAGAGTGAACTGAAGGAAATGGATTTACCTAGTTGCGCTAGTTAAAGAGACAGCTATTCTTTCCCTCACATGACAAGCGCTTACTATATTATCGAAAGGTAATTTAATACTTTACGAAGAATAAAAACTTGGTTAAGATCAACAATGACAGAAAACTGTCTTGTCAGCCTCTTTATGATGGATGAGTGTGCATAGAAAGAGGGTTCTGAGCACAAAATAAATTTGAAAACGTATAATAGTACAATAGATAAAACGTCAGTAAAGAAAAAAAAATGTCCTACTTCTTAGTTCATCTACTTCCGCCCCACCCCTTAAAAATGCTGGGTCCTCGAAGTCCTCCAAGGAGCTAGCACCTACCTGTCCGATATCCGAGGAGGCACAAACAATTTCGAGCTCGGTTTTGCTGGCTCTTATATTCTTAAACCTGCTGCTTGAATCGACAAAGTAATTCGGGGGCGGAGAGATTTTAAAAGAAAATTCTAATTTTCCTCTTTCTTTTTTCCTTTTTTTTTCCTCCAGGGCCGCATATTTAAAAGGTTAGGAATGGGAGCCCCTGTTTTATGGGTTTCATCATGCACTTAAGTAAAGCTGGGTTCCCACGGTGCGTGATTCTACGGTCCATCACGCACAGCCGACGACGACGAACGGCAACGCACACAGACAGGGCTCTTTCAAGCTGGCTTCCCACGGTCCGTGATATCGCGGACGGACGCGGACCATCTCGCACGACACACCGTGGGAAGGGTCTCGTCCGTGGACGTCTGTCGGACCGCGTTGTACGCGCTCAGTTCGCGTCGCACCGCACCTTTGAAGTTACCGCCTCGCGACGGATACCGGCGCACCGCCACAGACGTCCTGTGCTACCACGGACGAGACCCTTCCCACGGTGTGTCGTGCGAGATGGTCCGCGTCCGTCCGCGATATTACGGACCGTGGGAAGCTAGCTTTAGGCGCACATAGCTACCGACTTGTGCCGTGTGTCTCCTACCTATAAAATCTCCTACGTTACGTACTTGAGATTGACCGCCGTGACTGAAATTCGGTCGGACGGGCAATTTAATTAATTATAACTCTGTTTCTTTTCAGAACAAGGATGCATGGCCCTTGCAATGCCTTTGAAACTCCTGAACGTAGCCTACGTGCCGACACGTCTGACAGCTTTCTGTCCCGCTACAAAGGCAGATCTGTCCGTGGTGATGGCTCTAAGGAAAGATATCGTATCACAGACGCAGCTGCCCAACAGTCGAGTGTACGATGTCAACTTAGATGAAATATTGAGTTAGATTTTAAGTTGCTACCTAGACCAAAGAAATTATTAATTTCTTTAATAGTCAATCGATTGTGGGTCATCGCAAGATGCCTAAGGACTTCTACTTAATTAAGTAACTTTGAGCTAGTCTAGGTAAGTCCTAAAGCTTCTTGCACGGACCCACAATTGATAAGGAAGCCCTTAGGAGATTTTTTTAACCATAGATGCAAAAAGAGGGGTGTTATTGTTTGCTGTGTGTATGTCTGTGGCGCCGTAGCTCTTAAACGGGTGAACGGATTTGCGTTTTTTGTTTAATTTAAAAGTAGGGTTTCTCGCGGTGGTTCTTAGCAGAGTTGGGCAAATTGTAATCAGATTAATGATTAAGGATTACGATTACATTTTGTAATCATCAATCAAGATTACAGATTACGGAAATTAATCAAGAAAGTAATCATATCGGTGATTAATGATTATTAGTTTGTAATCGTTATTTTGATTACTTTTTTGATTGATGCATACTAACTACATTTAGGAATTCGAAAAATAAAATCATTAACATTGTAAATCATCTTTATTTTTTGATCAGTCTCATGAATTAATTTTTTTTAATAATTATTATACTTAAGAAAACAATCAAGAATTATTTTTATGTGTGCCATGTGTGGCTTAAATTAGATTTTAAAAGCACCCTCTTTTCAAACATCTCATCCGAAAGTCTGTGTGATTTAGGTAAATTAGTCATGGTCGCATATGAGAAAAGTCTTTCGACAGGACCCGATGACGGAAGAGGTGTGTTATATTTTTTAAAAACACGTTTAATTTCAGGGTATCGATTTAGCATCGATACATCCCGATCCTGGTCTGCTAAAAAATGAGAAATTATGGCATCTGCCTTTGAGCGTTGTATTTGGTACATATCTCCCGAATCAGGCTCTGAAGAATCAGTGTCAAACTCAAAATAGCTGTCTTCATATATATTATTAGGTGTAACTTGAAGCGTTTCAGGTGCCTCATGGATTTCCTTGATTACAGCTCCTTTAAAAATAGATTTGATTCTGGAATGGTATTCTATATTAACACAAGCAAGCCATTTGTCCTTGAATCTGGGGTAAGACATTGCAGCAACTGCTGCATTTTGAGCTACTTTTGAGGAGAAATCAAAAAACTCTGCAAATCGCGTTTCTACGCTCTCCAAATATTTCTTTACCAACATTTGACAAAAAGTAAGAGATTCTCTATTCAGTTTTTGCAACTTTTTGCGCAAAGATACTAAACATGGCAATAATATACCGTAATACATGTCTTGTTCGCCTTGTAATATATCCAGGGCCTCTGCTATTGGTTTTGAACAACGCAAGTATTCCTTTATGTAATGGAAATCATTATCACGTAAAACGTTTGTCATTCCTAATGCCACGTGCAGCTGTACACTCTTCTCCTGTATTGATGCAATTTGTTTCAGTGAATCATAAAGGCTGTTCCATCTAGTGATTCCCGGTTTGGAAAGGGTATGACCAACAATGTCAAGTATTATTTCAGCCGATTTAGGCCGGCCGGCGGAGTTCCACAAGTTGTTGTATTTTTTAATAACTTGATTATGAATATTGCCAATACTTGTGTCGTTATTTCGTAATACTTTATTGGCGTCCGTAGTGGCACATAAGTTTAGCTTGTGTGCACAACACCTTAAATGTACAGGCAATTCTAGTATTATTGACTGTGGAATAATATTTTCGTCAAAAGCTAGCGGATCAACTTCATTATAAGTACTAAAGTGGGCCACAGAAATGACCTCGATGTGAGAATCTTCTTCGAGGATAGAACTTTCTGCGGGTTCTGAATTGTCATCAATGTTATGAGTAAAATTTTCACAATTTTCCACGTCTATGCCAAACTCTTTAAATGCTTTTACAAAATTACTGCCGTTATCAGTAACTGTAGCCAGCACTTTTCGGGAGTCGAGACCAAATTCAGCATGTACTGCTTCAAGTAAAAGAGCTATACGGTCGTAGCTGTGCGTACCTGAAAATCTTCGACAAGCCAGTGTTTCCGACTTCCGTTTCAGATTTGTGTCGAGCCAGTGTGCGGTAACGCCCAAACAACTTCTTTTTTTTGCCGACCAGATATCGGCAGTTGTGCAGACTTCATCTACATCGCGCAATTCACTCTTGATTTTTGTAATTTCCTTATTAAAGTAATCATCAATCAATCGACCCAAAGTTCTTCTACTGGGAACGTTCAATCCATTTGCAGAGATATTTAAATCACCAAAGATTAAAAAAAAAAGTGATCGTCTATTGCTTGTAAAGGAATCATAGAATGAATAAAAAACTTTAACATATTTTCATTAAATTGGTCCTGTGAAATCGTTCGATCAGTAGGTACATCACTAGTACTACCATCTCTAATATCTGGTTGGATGTTCTAGTAGACCGTTTATTTTTTTTTCATAGTTTTCAAGTAACTCTGATACTCGTTGTGTGTTTCTTCCCCGTGTCTTCGTTTGAGATGGGTTACAAAATTTGATGTAGAATTATTAAAACCACTAATTTTAACTAGTTTTGGCCGACATAATGTACAAATTGCCACTTTCTTTTTGCTCGTAGACTCCGATTCTGAATACGTAAAAAAAATTCCATCAAGAATGCACGGTAATGTCTCAAGTTGTTCATGGTGCACGGTTTCAGATTCTGAATTAGTAGATAAAGACGAAAAAGAACTTGACGCCATTTTACAATAAATACTGATTTTACAATAATAATGTTTAAACACCAAAACACAGGCCAATACGTCACGGTTTAGACTCGTGAATCAATTTACGTTTATATCCTTGCGCACTATTATACAGACTGACTGCTCGCGGTATGGCAAGAAGCGGGGCGCAGGCGGCGGACGATTGGCTTACCGGCCGTACCCCGTACCCCACCCAACTCCGGCACCCCGCGTGCCGTATCTTCGAAATGCAATTGAGCACGCAGAAATTCTTTTTCGAATTTACAGGATTTAAATAACGAAAGAGTACAAAACGTCCATAACATCCAAATTGGATCAGAAGTTTTTAGAAAAACGCAGACATACAAGATACATACTGATTGAATATAGAACCGCATTTATTAAAAATATGCTTAAAAAATTAATCAACTCTACCCATGTAATTAAGATTACTGACTATTGTAATCAAAACTAATGATTACAAATGTAGTCATGATTGAAAGTAATCAAGATTAAAAGTAATCATGATTGATGTATTCATGATTACTTTCAATCAGATTATTAATCCGATTACAAAAGTAGTTGATTACGCCCAACTCTGGTTCTTAGACATGCTTTATGAAAATCGGTTCAGCCGTTTCAGCACAAAGATCCTTTTACAACCTGCGATCTTTTTTTAACTTCTCATTGAACTTAAAGGGCCATACATATAATTTTTATTAATTTTTAGAGGTTTTTGTTTTGATCGGCGGTTATTTAAATATATCTTTTTAGCTCTAACGAGTCAATTGTAGATAGAAACCAAAGATAGATAGGTATAAATAAGACTGAGACAGAGCGCCAGAAAACGAATTCAATTGAGTAATTTGAAAGCTATAAAATATTGATTCGTGATTTTGAACTGTAGGACCGAGTACTGTAACGCAATTTGGGAAAACCCAACCCAAATGGCAGTAGATAGTGATATGCCAAACTAATTCACAGTACTCATAAAAATATGGGATATTTTCGCTTGCAGGGCGTGCGGCACTCGGAACTACCTCCTTCTTCCTAGCGTTTTTATAGCCAAGAACTTGTACCATCTGAATCGATTGAAATATCTGAATGTTGTGTATCCAGAAATTTGTGATAAAAACATGGAAAATTAATTAACTTACCTAGTTTGTTTTTTGGTAATCTTTTTTTGGGTACGGAATCATCAAATGACGTCTGACATGCTGTCCTGCTCTACCTACAGCGGGAGAGCATGCCAGACTTTTAGTGACCAAAACCCACCCGTGTTCCTTCAGTTTCCTATATGCCAGGGCCTCGGTAATTCTTGGAACAAATCTCGCGACCCTGGCAGGCATCGGTGCTAGTGAACCCCTTCAGTGTTGCTGACATCTCTTTGAGGCGCGCGTCGACACGAGCCTGGTCCTTACCGAGCGGCGAGCTACCCATTGCTCGCCGCCCGCAAGCAAGCCACCGCCTACGGTGGCCGGGAGTCCGCAATCGACACCTGACTCCGGGGCCTCTCATCCTACGGCGGCTAGGGGCGTGAGGGCGTATAGTTTACCTTGGTAACCACCTCTGGACCATGAACATAAATAGGTAGGAGTTGTAACAAGTTGGGACTGGTGGCAAAATAATAACAGCCACACAGGTTGGATCTTCTTTAAGCTTATCTTTTGACGATATTGGTCCATCCATTACATATAGATTCCCCTCCATACCTCGGAAAGCACGTTAGGCAGTTGGTCCCGGCTGTTGAATTAATGATATTTGACAGTTGTTACGGGTAGTTAAAATCCCGAAAGTTTCACTACCAGTCCTGCTAGGGGATCATTTTAGTACCCAGTGGGTGCCAGTGACTGGGTTGTGAAGATCAGATAGACAGCCGCTCCATGTAACATACTGGTTTTCAGCTACATCCAGTTAAACTGGAAGCCAACACCAACATAGCTTGCAAAAGTCTAGGAAGATGAAGATGTAACAAAAAGTTATAAGAAAAATAAAACAATAATTGAATAAATAAGCTTTATTTTTGGCCAAACTATTACATTACGTAAACCTTTACATATCTATTGAAATAAAATCATTACTTAATGTAACAAATTAAATCCACAAGAAAATATAGCACAAACTAATTTAGGTACAATTTTGGACCCAATATCTGGTCAAAACCGATGAGTTTACAAAAATATTGGGTCCGTCTACTGACCAATAAAAATGCAGTGTAGTATATTTAAAAAAGGGGGACAATTATTACTCCAAAAAATTTATAAAGTGAAGCCTTAATTTTAGGGGAAGAGCACCCAGTTTTAATACTGAAGCATCCTCTATCTTTTCACGCTCAAGCAATACTTTTGTTCATTACGTAAATGCCGTTAACAGCTCTCCTACCCATTCCTGGCCGTAGCAACCGGGTACGAAGCTATGGTTCCCTAAGAGCACAACGGTCACACAATAACACTATCAATAGTTTATTGACACTATGGCACCAGTGTCAATAAACTTATTTCACCAATGTTACTGAACACGATCAGCACTAAACTGCGTTCAAGAGCTGTCATTCTACAACAATCATGACACTGACAGTTCTTAAATTGGATGCGCCCGCGAAATTCAAATGTTGTTACGTCTTTTGCAATGTGTATCAGTGTCAGGCTGCATGTTGAATAAATTAAGATTCGTGACCGTAAGACATATACGAATGTATGTACAGAGTAATCATTAATACAAGCCTCTGGAATTTCAACTCTGTTTAACTGAGCATTGAGAATTCAACACAGTGCATCTCAGCGTGTCGAAAATCGAACAGTGTGTTAGTTGTTTTCAATTCTCGGCGGTAAGCAGTGGGTTGAAAATCCAGTGATCAAAATAATCCCGCGAAGGTCTTATTATTTTATCAAATCCCATTGAATGATCTTTTCATGAACATCTTTTGTTGTGATGATGATGACGATAATGATAGTAATTCCGTAGACATATTTGAAAGAAAGAAAGAAGAAAAAAAATTGCGTTTATTGGCACTATATCATTTTAAAGTAAAACCTTAAAACTAAAAAACAAAATAATACAGAAACAATGATAATAATGCCAAAAGGGCCTCAGCTCAGCATAATGTGTATTTCTTACAGTCCAAAAGTTTGTATATTGATATACAAACTTACTAATCTGCATAAGAAAATTGAATTTAACAGGATACCATAGGGCATCTATGTTAAACGCGGTTTAGATATGCAGATTGCGATCAATTTTAATGGTGAAATCCGACCTGTCCGAAGTGACAATTAAATGGAACCGTTCTCTTAGGAAACTTAAGCTTAACCAACACTAACTACATACACCGATGTCACATATATGCGACAAGCCTTACCAATATTATTGTAAATCTAACGCCCGAACTAATTTTATAACTGATTTTTACGTCATTCATTAAGTGATACTTGGCAGTATAGTTTGTCATAATTATAAGACCGCTTTCAAAGCTTTCCAATCCGATTAAAAGCATATTATTGTCGGATCTCTTCAATCAGGAATCTTCAATCAATGTAGAGAACAAATCTATACCTGATAGGTTTAAAATAGATAAAAATGTACTTTATTTTAAACTTCTTAAAGCCTAATTCACTCTATTAGGGGAACATCCATAATACTTTTCTTTTAATATATTATTGCCACGGTTTCACTGGCACTGCTCATATAACATTAGGAAGCAATATGTGAAATATTAAAAATAGATTCTTCTTTGAATTAGCGCACCTATACCCTTATATATTTTTATAATACTATATTTTGGTACTTATATGATTTTCTATAGCACTGTGCCTTTATTTTAGTTAACGGTATATTAAAAGAAATGTATAAAAGGTAAATTGAGACAATAAAATATTTAATACTATGTTAAAGTTTGGCAACCCTATTCTGATTATGACACAGTGTTGTGAATACATAAAAAACCGCATAGACAATTACCACAATATGTTAGTAGATTTCAATCAAATAAAATACATCATAGACAATTTTCAATTTTATTTAAAATAAAAATAAAAGTATACATCAATACATTTTGGAATCTGACCTTTTTAACACCAAATTAATAGCAACACTGAGCAGTATTATTGTTTCCATGCAACCCTTTACAGGATCACAACAGGACATATACAATTCATGTCCTTATACAAAATTTAGTTATACATCGATAATACTGCGCAAATATCAATTTATTCAATCAGAATAGAGTCTTAATAACTATAGTTATCGGTATTTATAATCTACGGAAACTAATGACATCAAAATCGTTAGCTTGGCCCAAAAATGCTGTCAGGAATGCCGGTGTAAGCATACAGTGCCGACGAGAGGTTGACAGTGAACTGACCTACTATGCAGGGTAACCGCCAGTTACCAAGGCGAATTGCATTGACCATAACTAAAATAATAAGCTAATTACAATCTAGGTAAATAATAATATTGCTACATCTTTTAATTTGTATGAAAATTGTGGAAATACATTGTTTTTTTTATTTTTTGTCTCATATTCTACTCATCACTTGTAAGATAGAAACTGTATTTACTGGCAACACTGGTTTATCACGGAAAATGTGATTATTTAATAGTCTAATAAAAGTAAGTCGTGAAAATTTGCGAATGTCACGAGTTGATATTTTATTTAGAAAAAACACGACCTAAAAACATTTTTATTAATATTATTTTTCAAGACTAAAAGTTGCCTTACTTTCTTGATTAGGTGTAAGTAATATTTCACCGCGATAAACCTTGATGTGCCGTAATTCATAGAAAGTGTGAAATTTTATTTTAATTTTACGTAAAAAAACTGTTAATTTCATCTAAAACTGATTAATTTTTTTACCAAGGTTTGTTATTACGTTTCTATTATCACTGGATAGCTAACCTTAATTTCTGTGTGAAAAAGTACATATTTGAAGAAATAAAATCATCACGATTATACATTATATATATTTTGTTATGTATAGGTAGGTATTACTAATGACTCGGCTTCGTCAAAAATTTGGAAAACTACGATTCAAAAAGGTCTTCTAAAAAGTTTATATTTTATCGGCGTTCCAGACCTTTCCTACGTTTGAGTTCGTAAAAAAGTTCATGTCCCACACAGTTCATGTTTAAGATGCGATATATTTGTACATTCAAATTATTTGTATGAAAAGTATGAAAATATACTTCTAAAGTCGTGGTAATATCGCAATTTAACATCAGAATATTAGTGAGAAATATCTACACCAACTACTTATTATCACTTCAAGATCTCTATAATTTCTTGGTGAAATTTTCTTGAACTTTATATCGCATTCCTGATTTCTGTTCGACGAAGCGTTTACACTAATTTGTCAATAGGTTTTCTCAGTCAGCCACCATTATCGACACGTACAACTGGATCAGGCTCGTGGAGACCACTGCATAAACTATTACTGTGCGTTCAGAAATATCATCCATCATTTTCTCATTAATTTTAAAAGCTCCTGGCATTTGAGGGAAAGAAAACCTTATTTTACCGAAAAAGGCATTTTAGTTACTACTCACATTCACATCACTACTTCTCCCGCCGAATTTTATCCGCCATATTGGATTTAGGAGCACACGACATAAATAAAAACGAAATTTATTTAATACAATACAACATTGGCAATGCCTATAATTACTTACATGTATAAACTATAAGATTTGCGTTTTAATTTCCACAGACAATACCAGAGCGCATATTCTAACCGATATTTATGGCACAGAGTAATCTAAGAACAGAGCCTAACCCAGTCGGTCTTTTCATAAAAATAAAACAGCCAAGCTTAGTCCTTCCAATCTTTTTTGATGTCGAAGCACCATTCCCATTGGAGATGTACGTTTTTGTCGTCGTCAGTGAAGAGGCTGTTGACGGAGTACGAACCTCGGGCGACCATTCCTGAGGGCGCGTCTTCGGGAGGCGTCGTGTATGACTGGATCTCGGTTTTTGGTGGGTACGAGCCAACCATGTGGGTCATTTTGTCAACTGCAAATGAAAAGGGATGTATTAGTTTGTGACATAAGGCATATTATTCCAGTTTCTGAAATGTGTCATCAGTAAAATAAATTTGTTAAAGCTGATGTTCAATGTTGAGATTGGTTTACAGAATTGACAACAACCAATGAGATCTTCACACTGGCTGGTAAAAACCCGGGGTTAGATAGGATTTCAAAAAAGGAGTAACACGGTTATAAACATAGTCTTCTATATTTAAACACAAACAAGGAAAAATTATCCTTAGAACTGGACTTGATAGCCCCCATTGTCTTATATTAATAGTTAAAACAAATATTACCAACATGATATCAAAGTGAACACAACAACGAAATACAAAACAACACACAGCATTTAATACGTAATGCTAGGATTCTGCACAAATTGAATGAATACATTAATAATTCTTAAGAGCGTTAACGTGAAATCCACGGCACCAAGTTTAGGTAATTGCAGTGCTCCTTCCACTCACACAGATACGCGCATAACTGTGTGCGTAGAGTTGGTGTGCTGCCCGTCATTATAGTCAAACTAACCCAAGTTGATCCGTAATGTTTAATGATACTTACTTATTTAATCGTCAGTTGATTTTTATTTACTATTCTTATTTTTATTACATGCTTGTGAAATAAAAAGGCAATTTTGGATACGTAGTATAGTAAGTGGGTAGGTACTATTTAGGGGAGAAAAGTTAGAAATATTGTACAAATGTAAAATCCTACTACGAATAATATTATAAACACAAAGGTTTGTGAGGATGTATGGATGAATGATTTTAAATAATTTACCGTAAGAACTACTGAACGAATTTTGATGAAACTTCAATTCATATCGATTACACATCAGAATACCATACAGATCATATTTTCAAATAATAATTATAAACGCGCAAGTTTGAGAGTTTATTTATGGATGAGTAGATGTATATTTGTTACTCTTTCACAAAAAGTACTTAATGAATTTTGATTAAAAATTGCTCATTTGATAAAAAAGTACATGAAAAAATCATAATGAAGGGGGTTCATCATTTTGAAGTCGTAGGAAGTCGCGATGGTCCTCTAGGCATTTTATTAAGTATTCTAGTTTTAAAATAAAATATTTCAATATCGAAGAATTCTTTATTTATAATATTATACTTATGATATATAGCACTTGTATGTAGATTTAAATAAATGTTTTCCTTTACCGACTTTGAAAGATAACCGACACGTGTGTTCCACACATCGACAAGCTGGTTTTGGAAGACGAGGCTAAGTCCTGAAAAAAAAAAGATAGATGTAATCCCATACGTAAATATGAAATTGTAAATAAAAAAAACGTTAGTTGTGCTTTACCTTTACTTCATTTTGGATTTTAACAACTTCCGTACTCACAACAACATTATTTTCTTTACAATGCCTGAAGATAAAAAAACAGGATTTTATTTTACCCCTTTGTCTGCGTGATTAATATGTTTACTCATGTTGAATTCCAGCTTTCTAGTACTAAGGGTCTCTGAGCTAAGCCGCGGTTGTACAGACAGACAAACTTAGCGAAACTATAAATGGTTCCTCTTTCACTACAGAACCCTAAAAACATTTTTAAAAACAAGCTTTTAGTTAAATTCTCTAAAAAGAAGAAATAAAGTTTAAATTAAATCAAATCAATTAAATTATTATTATTACAATGCAAGTTAAAAAAAATCAGATGATCGACGGTTTAGTTTAAGGAAGTATTGTTTTTGGCAATTTCGAAATTGATCGTTTAGAAAAAAAAAATGTATTTGAGTAGTACAATCACCCCCTAGAAGGAAATAAATTAATAAACGAGGACCTTATATAGCAAACTTCGATCAACAAAGATAACAAATCAAGTTCTATTCAAAATATTATTTTACCCAACCTTTTAGCCCTAGCTTTAGCTAAAACCTCTTGATTGAGTCTCATCCTTTTCCTTGATAAAACTAGTTTCGTTTTTTTACTCTTATTCCCCATGGCACCTGAAACAATTTTTGTTGTTTCGAAAAACATTGTTTTCAATTATCTAAATAAAAAATAATTATTTTACTTACCAACCCAAGATCGTTATATCGCACTATAAACTCACTCGATGCCAAGGGTCGGGAGAGGTCACGCGTAGAGCACTGAGCGATACGTCCACTCTTTGAACAGCCTCGCGGCGGACTGATTTAAAATTATTACCGCGCACGGTTTTATAGTAGTTTTAAAATAATTGTAGAAAAATAATAAAACTAATTTAGTTGAAATTTTTTATTGCAAGTTTTAAAGAAGATGTTCTTCTATTAGAATAAACCTTTATTTTGTAAAATTAAATAAGATTTATTGGAAGAAATACTGAATTTAGCAACTGCTTTTTCTTGGTAATTTCACTTTGTTTATTGTTTTATTTATTATGTTAGGCGCTGAAAATCAAAAAAGTCTCTCTCAGTTTTTTGCTCAAGGATGTGAACAATTAAATATGTTTATTAGTTTGTCAATTTTATTAGTGGTTTCGGATATTTTAAGCTTCGAAATGACTACTGTAAAAGGATTTTAGAAAACACTGTTTGTTTATCTGGTTAGAATTCACGAATACTTTATTAATGTAAAAAGGTGTTCAGTCAACTTTTTAGACCGAAATATTTCCAACAATATTTAGTTATTCACACTTTCGTTAGATACGTTTTATGTGGTGATTAAATGGTTTGAAAAGTACGCTTTTTGGGTCCAACAACCAAAATCGACGTTAACGCTCTTAAGCCGTATTCCTAATTTCTTATGCTGGTTAAACGTATCTCTATCATGATAACAGAGATGACAATCATTGTGACTGCTGCAAGTCCTGCAACTTATGAAGTGACAGTATTGGTCTGGTCCGTAGAATAATTTAGTAACATATCAATTCGAGACCAGAGCTAAGGGCGTCTTTAATAGGTAAAACTGTATCGATTGCTGCTTGCGACTGACTGATATTCTGTATTTGTATTTTGAAGGAGTTGGATTTTGGTTTTTAAGATGCGCTTCTTTTGGGCACGCTGTCACGGTAATTAGATCTAAAAAAAATTTTTTTATAGGTCAATAATGTGAGGGGAATTGACCAACCCGCACGGGTCGATCGCTCAGGTTAAGCTACGCTTGCCGCGGTCGGTAGTGGATGGGTGACCATCTTTACATACCAAGACCCCATTTTCTTAGCAATGAATTTTACTTAATAAATGTAGTTCGCATGGCGACAAATCAAGCTATACATTTCCAGTATAAGCTGACTTCTCACTGTACGAAAAGATCCAGTTTCGGCAGACCTGGCATTTATACAATGTAAGATCTGCCAAAACTGGACCTTAGGCGTGTGTACGAAGCATCGAGCTTGGAAACTTTATCCTGGAAAACCAAGTATCAAATCTATTGACAGATCTCAAGTTGACCGACGTTGCTGTATAAGATTTTAAAGCCCATTTATTGACTACAGAAGTACAGCCTTGGTCAAGCTTTTAAAAACAAGTTGACTCCCTTTACATAGTTAATTATATACAATCATTCACACGTCACAAGACACAATCAATCATTAATCAGGTACAAGACTATATTAAAATGCCATCACACTGAGTCACGATACCGAATACAATACATAAAGACATTGAATGAACAATCAATATCGATGCAGTTTGAATAAAAATCGGATACGTACCGGGCACTGAGAGGGAAGCGTGAAAAAATACAAAGTGCAAGTCAGATAGAGGTAAAGGTGTGAATAAAAGTAATGGGTTCCGGATACAACGCTGTTTTGAGGGTCCCTTCAGTCAAGGTGAAAGCGTTAGTCCGGAAAATTCAATATTTCTTAGGTTTCCTTGTTGAACCAAATAATTTTCGCGACCGTATCCGTTATAAGCAGTGATCGGATATTCGGATGCATATAATGTTACTATTTAGCTGCGAAAGCACGGAAGCGGCTTCGTATTTTTTATTAAAGCCGGGTTTCTTGGATCATCATATTCATTTAAAATTAATGTTTAACCCTAGATGCAAATAAATATGTATGTAGGGTGGTATGTGTTAGTTAAAACAACACACAAAACACGGTAAAAACGCGCATTCCATATTAGCCAACATTTCAACTTTAGGTGAATATGCATCTGAAATCCGATCTCTAGTTATAAGACATTAACAAAATGAATCTTGTTCTACATAGAGGTCAACACTGACTTTCGCGGACTTTTCTGGCGCTACCCTCTTAAGCTACGGTTTCCTAGAAGACCGATGGCCGCCGTATAGCGCCTATAACTTACAGGTGAATGATATTACCGACAACCAACATTATTTATAAAAAATAGAGTGTGTTTTCCAAGAGAGCATTTTTGGACGCCGAAAAGTCATTTCGCGGTGCCATAATTTCCATCACAGCCGTCATGGCGGCCGTTATGTGACGGTGACCGCTCTATTGGAAACCGTAGCTTTAGACTTTAGACTTCTCAATGACTTCCTCACTGAAATGATTCACACATGAGGGTAATTGTACTATCAACTGAACTGACCCACAAACTGGCTTATGTCCGGTTACCCATTGTATTAAAACCGCATTTAAGGGCCTTATTCTAGAACAATGTTAGATCATGAGGTCGTATTCATGTGTCCCATCTAGTTTTAAATGGAGATATTCAGTTAACACAGGCAGGTTTGACAGGCCTGTTGGTCTAGTGGTTAGTGACCCTGACTGCTATGCCGGAGGTCGTGGGTTCGATTCCCACCCAGGACAAATGTTTGTGTGATGAGCACGATCATTTGTTCTGTGTCTGGGTGTAATTTATCTATAATATGTATGTATTTAGAAATATATAAGTATGATTATCAGTTGTCTAGTACCCATAACACAAGCTCTGCTTAGCTTGGGACTAGATGGCGTTGTGTGATAGTTGTGGAATATTATTACTATTATTTTTTTTATTAACCATCGCTCCAGAATACAGCCACTATCGTGATATAATTTAATCATACAAGCAGTAACTCTGATTCATAGTAAAATCTTAAGATATCCCAGTGAACTCAAAAACTTGTTTTATTACATCCCAAGTTAATACAATACATCTCCACTTGTTTAATAAAATAACAAGCTGATCGGTATCCAAAACATTCTGAACTAACAAAACATTATCTTTGAGATTATAGAACTTATGTGGTTTAAGATTCACACCACACATGGTTTGGAGTGAATCGAATAACTGCATCTTTCAGTTGTCTTTGGATAAACAGGATTGACTGGATCTTAGGATCTGTCTGCCATTAATTGAGTTTAACCATGTACATCTGTCTGCCATGAATTAATTGAAACCCCAGTACAGGGTTTTCGTTTGAATGCACCAGGACGCATTAAAAGAAAAAGCCAGAAGGTTAAATTAACTAATATACAAACGTTGCAATGGTCTTCCCATTGTGAGATTTTTCATTGAAAAAAAAAAAATAGTTTCTAAATTAGTAGACTCGGGCCCCATGGTAGATAGATACCTAATTAATCCTAGCCGGATTCATCTCTAAATTTTCTTACAGGAGACTAATATGTCAGGACTCTATACCTGGTACTCCAAGCCGGTAGGTCTTCTGCACGTATTTGAGTCCGTGCACAATCTCCCTCTGAACGATGAAGTCGATCCTTATCCTATATTGCACTCCTTCCTTTATCACGAACACCTGGAACGTTACAGTGGCGATGTTAGAAAATAGTTTAATAAATAAAAAATAAACTAAATACATAATTATCACTATCAGCCTATAACATTCCCACTGCTGGGACACAGCCATCGTCCACGCCGGCTCCATGTGGGTTGAAGTAAACACATAAGTACTCAAAATACATATTTAATAATGTGGCGATATCCGGGAAAGACTAGCCCAGACTAGCCACAACTCAGACTGTGTTAGCTGGACTAGGGCAGTATAAGGCTCTTAAAAGAGAGAAAACATTCACTTTTTGTGAATCCATTTTTTTTAAATGTATTGTAGGTCTATAAATTAATTCTAGTGACAAAGTAAACGTTACATATAATCATGAGGATCTCAAAGTTGTCATAATCTCCACATATGTTACGTGAATATTATGAGAATGATTTCTGATATCTTCCACATAATTATTCAGCAATCGATTATTGGAGCTGCTTGATCCCGATAATCTAAGATTTCAATATAATCAAACAGCTCCAATAAAAATCAATCCCGATAAACTAAGTATATCAACATAATTGCTACATATTAGCAGAAAAAAGAACTCTATTACCGATCTTCTTGGCATAATCTTTGAACCATATTAAAACACCGAAAGGTGTTAACCATTTCTTGCTAATTCTTTTGTCTTGACGAGACTCCAACATACCAATTACTTGCACAATTTCCTTCGGTGACAAGCCATATGTTCCGAGCTGAGTAAACCGTGAAACAGCTATTAAAACGAATGTAACGATACGAGTTCGCTACGACACCGGTGCGATGTTTTTAGGTCGCGTACTGAACTATAGCTAGTTGCTGCCCGCATAAATCATAGTGTGCGGTTGATACAGTGGGTTCCCGAAGTTTATAAACTGATCAGATATATTCATTAGTTACATTCATTACGTAGATTCAATTTTAATGCTCTAAACAGTTTTTTTCTCTCTAAACGTCACAGCCCTGGGGACTTACTCTTCAACCTAATTTTAATTCCAATCTAAAGCCAATACGATTCCAATGTTAATATTGCATACACGTGATTCCGTACTCTTAAAAACAATAGTGTCAACATTGGAACAACAGCAACGCTCGATCCCGATTCCACTTAGTTCTCCAAAATGGACACCCAATTTAAACACATTTTGGCGCTAGCATCGAACTCAAGAATACGAAACGTCAAAATCCCGATGTCAATCGATCGGAATTAAAATCAAGAGTAAGCACCCTGATCAAAAACTTATCATGGGAGAATAGATTTGATGGCAGAGGTTAAACCACCTTCATTCAGAAAGAGTAACAGTGGAGTTCCTTGCCGGCGGCTCATCTCCATAGGAAACGAGAAATAATTGTAACTGTGCACCGCTTTTGATGTTTCATAACTGGCCATGGTACGTTTATGTGAAATAAAATAATTTGAATTCAATAATGAAGTCCCAAATTTCAAAGCGTCAATAGATTTATAGAGGTACCAGGAAAGGGTGTAAAGTTCTCTTATACTGCATAGAAACGAGAGAATCCCCCGACTAGATGGGTATTGTGTCTGATGGGCAAATGCCCGACGATTGATGTCGTCAGAACGTTGTATACGCGATGCAGGATTTTGGGTGACGTCAGTATGATGCATAGTACGCATGAGACAGTGTAGATGTCGCCATAGATTCAAGCCCGTTTTGAGGTTACAAAAAAAAGTAGTGCATACCTACTATACCCACTCATCAGTGTACTAGCTAACAAACATCTGTTTCCCTCCTACCCTACAAGTTGAGGAAAACATGTAAAGTTAAAATAAGGAAGTCCTGACTTCCTGGCCCGTGTAGAACGACGGGAAATGGGTTTGCTGTATCCACAGCAGGGAAAGGAAACTGTTGTACCGTGTAATTACGGATTCATAACTCCTTTCTTACGCGCTGCCGATTCGCTGCAAACGCAACGCGATCACTTTTGTATCGCGCTTCACGTATTTGTATCAATACGAACGCAAATAATGTGCTTTTTCCAGTCGACAACGTTTATGCAAGCGCCTTCTGCATAGACCCTTAATGTAGGCTGGAGCATAAAAATCTGAATATGATTCGTCTTAAGCTTTGTTTAAAAAAGAATATCATTTCAACGAAAGTAACGTTCAATAAGGCATATCATTCAATTCAACGACTGTGGAAAGACACCAAAAAATTTCAGCTCAAGGACAAATGTATCACCAGATCCAATTTAAGAAATAACAGATCTCTCCGTCGCTTTGAAATATGGCTCCGATTCTTCCAAACAAAATCAATATACGGCTTCGAACAAAAAGCTTCAATAAACCTAGAAAACTGTACTCTATCCAAACATCCTGTACGTTCGGGTATTGGCAGAGAGCCAGGTCGGGCGTATCGCGATAATTGTGACTAAGCGACTTATCGGGCAGCGATCATCTTGCACCTGTCACAAGAATGATTAGTGAAAGGAATCGCGTGATTTGTTCCTAGTTCTCAGTGATTTTGGTAGATGATATCATAAGAAATTGCTCTTAGAACCAAGGAGGAAGTATTGAAGAAAGGTTCCTAGGATATTTTTCTAAGCTTGGATTTAACATGATGCTTCAAGGCGGGCACTATCGTCGACCGCATCTAGACGAGATAGTGGCCAAACCTGAACCTATCATTGTTATAAAAAGATGAGCTCATTCGGAAATGGCTCTTTCGCAGTCCAGTTTCGCCAAGCAACAGTGCTGTTACAGCTCTTAAAAATATGATTTTCGGTAAAATTATCGATATTAATCTGAGTTGAGCTGAACGATTAGTGACAAATGCATTCACTGACTGGACAGGTCCACTCAATCTGTGTGGTTCTCTCCTCAAAAGACCATTTCAGATACAAATCTATATGATCTTCCCATGATCTGACAAAGATTTATGTCTGACTTTAAAAGAGACTGTGACCTCTGAGTTTGTTTCGGCCTTTCTTCTCAGTCAGATAGGAAACACCGACCTCATCTGGTTTAATAAAATATTATTGACGTGTTGAAAAGTGTTTGTACAAACCTACATACAGAAATACAATCATTTATCATTTGAACTTTTAGTCCTTCAGTAATAGTCCCTTAGGACCTCAGGTTAAGACAAATCCTTGGAAGATAACCATAAGTGTCGATAGACGCTTTCATTCGGTACACAGTCGAACTGCTCAGTCATCTCTGGATTGTAAATATAGAATTATGTTTGTCTTGTCGGCCTATACATACTTAATTCCATACCTCCCATTTTCTGTTGGCCTCAGCCCAGACGAGGAAAACCCCACTAACCAAAGCACTTTAGGCAGTAACAAACCACCTAGACAAAAGATAAACACAGACACGTAACAAGCGTATCTTTCAGCACTAGCAACAAACTCACGTGTCGTATGACGTCACTAGCCAGTACCTACGTACACTCCACCTCAATACAGAACAGCAGTGATGTATGACTCTGTGCATACTTCATTATGTATACCATTTTAGTTATTTTTGGTACATTTTATGGTCCAACGGTAGCGTGTGAGTATTATTGGGTAAGACAGATGTCAATAGGTCGAGGAATGGTGTTTTCTGGAGACGTATGTGTCCAGATTCTACCATTAGGAAGAAGCTTATGTTCGTTCGAATATGGAAGCCTTTGCCGATTATCACATCAGGATAGCCTAAACAGTTACTCTTCAGCTCCAATGACATCCTCATCAGCGGGGTACTTGCGTAGCACACTAACTGTAAGAATAGCCTGATTTTTGACTGACCTGTTAGTCTAGTGGTTAGTGACCCTGACTGCTGAGACTGAGGTCGTGGGTTTGATTCCCACCCAGGACAAATCTTTGTGTGATGAGCACAATAATTTGTTCTGTGTCTGGTTGCCAAAGCACAGGGTCTGCCTGGTTTGGGATCAGATAACGGTGTGTTGGTTGTCCTAAGAAGATATTATAACTTTCATTTTGGCAGTTCAGCTACATTCATTGCGTTATTTACACATTAGTCGAGCAAATGAAGCAATGGATAAGCGATATCCGTAAAAATGACTGATTGATTTTGTGTAACGCAATTAGAGTACAGGTTAGCCTTACAAGTAAGACTAGATAGATCAGCTACCTTTAGGGGCGGGTAACACAACTCCACATAAGTATTTTCCACGTTGCGCTTGTCCAATACTAACCACCAAAGATTAAATGGATTGTCAGACTTCTAAACTAGAGTCTAACAACCGTATCAACAACTAATTAACGAAAATTATACCCCGTTTACGACCGTATAAATCCATCAACTCTATCAACATGGCATATGACGTCACGTATACTCGTATTAAGCATAGTCCAGACGTACAGACATGATAAATGAATTGTTGCATCGTAAATCATTTGCGAGTTATTAGTTGAGCGCAGGCGTCTATGCGAATATTATTGAATGAATTCAGAGAGTTATGAATTATGTGAAGTAGTAGTGTGTCTGTTTCTGTCCTTATGCTGGCATAATGTTATTTGATATAAAGCAGGAATTAATAGTGGAGATTCCGTGGGACAGTCATGTAAATTATGAGAGTCGAAATAGTTTACATAATATGAAACTTTAGCTAGTCATGTTTTTATACATTCTGAATTGGTGTCCTAACTCGATGCATACTTTATTCAAGGTGGAAGTGCCAGGATAGATCGTGAAATTCAAATTTTCTTTAGTTTTCGTAATTTACAGGTCAATTTCAGGCAGTATTTTGAACGAAATAGGATTCGTGACCGTAAAAAAATATAGCTTTACAGACTATAATCATTAAAATCACAAACTTAATAAAAAAATAAGGTTTATTTTCATAAAAAAATCATTCAATGTGATTAAATTTGAGAATAGTTAGTGGTATTGACGATTTTAATGATTACAATTCTGTAAAGCCATATTTGTTATGGTCCCCACCAATCATCTTATACATCTATACAAATAAATAAAATTGGAGTGTCTGTTTGTAATATTAAGATAACCACTTTTTACTAAGTCTATATGGATGTATACACGGTACCAAAACAACATTTTTTACAATTTTTGTCTGTCTGTCTGTCTGTTTGTTCCGGCTAATCTCTGAAATGGCTGGACCGATTTTGACGGGACTTTCACTGGCAGATAGCTGATGTAACAAGGAGTAATTTAGGCTACTTTTATTTTAGAAAAATACCTACGTTAATTTCCGACATCCACGCGGGCGAAGCCGCGGGCAAAAGCTATATTTAAATAAAATTAACATACAACCTAACACTGACCTGCAAATTGAAAAACTGGGGAAAACTTTACGGGCTACCAAATCGCATCCACCTTAATTCAACCTTATTTAACCATAATTTCAGCCGACAGACGTCCACTATTAGACACAAACCTCCCCCCCAATTTGGAGTGGTTTGCATTAATCGCCGCACCTGCCAAGTGTGGCGATTACATTACATAACATTACATTTATGATTTAAAATTTATAGAAAACGCTGCTGGCCATTTCTCTAGTAAGTCCCTTGGTCGCCTTATACGGCGCCCCAGGGAGAATTGGGATGGTATTCTTTACGTCCGGCACCACAAATGCCTCATTACACGTCATTTTCGATTGTAACTGTTTGATAAATACAGTTTACAGCGCTCCAATGTTCTTTTGAGGTCATTCGAGCGCTTAAAGGCATATGGTAGCAGAGTAGTTTCAGATCCATATCTGACGTCGATAAGTCATAATCTTTAGCTGAGACACACTGAACGGAGCACGTGTTCAGTAAAGCACGTTTCTACGCAGCACATGTGCAAGGTAGCAAACAGCCATCAGTTAAATAAACGACGGAAAGAAAATCTAATTACTATGTTACATTTATTTATGGCAACCAAAGATTACAAAGCGCATCAAAAGAAATAGAAAATTACTAAGTATCAAGAATAACGGACCGACTACGACCTATCAAAATCACAAAGCCAGAGAAGTCCTGTCAAAATCGGCCCAGCCGTTTCGGAGTTTAGTCAAAACAAACAGACAGGCAGATGAAAAATATATACATTGTCTTTTTGTTAAATGTACCGTATATACTTTCATGTGCATTTTGTAAGAAGCTGTTATTTCGACACTACAATCCGAACTTTGTTTTACTGATTTGTATAGATAGAGTATAAATAAATAACCTTAGACCCTTCCGTGCCTCGGAAAGCACGTTAAGCCGTTAGTCCCTGCTGTCTGTCGTAGATCTTAGACAGTCGTTAGGGGTCGTCAAAGGCCCGAAAGTCTGACAACCAGTCTTACCAAGGAGTATCGTATTACCGTAACTGGGTTCTGGAGGTCAGATAGGCAGTCGCTCCCGTATTACTAGTGTATACCAGCAGTACTCAGCTGCATCAGGTTAGACTGGAAGCCTACCCCAACATAGTTGGAAAAAGTTGGGCAGATAATGATGATGAGAGTATAAATAAATAGCATAGCTGCATTTACTCATTACGGCATAGTATATAGGTAGAGAGTGTCTTCAACAATGATCTCACGAAAAATCCATACAAATCTCTAAGGTTGGACTTTTAATCCTATTCAGTAACATGACAGTTGGAGGGATACCAGGTTTTGGCAAAAAAAGATAGTGAGGTGGTGCAAGAATGAATGAAATTGAATGAACTTGAAATAATGTACTTACATGCAAACTTTGTATTTGAAATTTAATAATTTATCTTAAAACACGATGTACCTATACTATATTGATATATTATATAGTCTATAGCTGCCAAAGGAAATAAAATGACTACTTATAATAAAAAAATAAAGTAAAATGACATGATTTTTTTACTTAGTTTTGTTTCTATCAGAAGAAAATAAAAAAGAAAATAACTGTTATTGATAATTATCAATTATTCTTCTATTCCACACCCTAAAAAGGAATTTTTAAAGTTTAATTTAACTTAAGCCATTTTATCATTCATTCTTTACGCGAAATCGTTCACTACCTCTATTTGTTTTAATATGGTATCATTACTTTTCGTTGAACTGTCAAGCTACTGAATGAGGTATTCCTCGAAGCGCTACCATTTTGAGGCGCACCTAATGAAGCGCTCCTTTTTTATTCCTCGGAGCGCACCTTTTAGTAGCGCTCTCGATAGCAAATCAAAATATTAAAATTTTATTCCTTGAAGCGCACCTATGATCAACTTTCGAATAGAGATAGGATAATAACTGAAACTATCGATAATAAGTAAAACACGTTATTTTATACAATTTTCAAAAACTCTATACTCCTTGACCATAGATTGGTTTAAAAAAAAAAAAGTGATCCTGGTTAGTATGGACAAAGACAACTGTATCATTCGGTACGTACTTTAATCTCTGGCGATGCGGCGCGCACGGCGCGGGAGCACTGCACACATAAGCCGTAGTCCCGCCTCCCCATTGTATCCTAGATAGTCGCATTCACCGAGTTCAGATAAATCCAGCCGAGCCACAAAACTGCCTTATTGCACAAACTTTCTTAACTAAACAAACTTTCTTCAATTCTTAGCTTCACTTGAAACTATGTGACACATACGCGCAACTTGTGAGTTAAACAAAACAAAACTATACAATTTTAAGTAAACAAGTTCCGGAAATGCTCGGCTGGATTCATGTGAACTCGGTGAACGCGACTATCTAGGATATAATGGGGAGGCGGGGCTGCGGCTTATGTGTGCATTGCTCCCGCCGCATCGCCAGAGGTTAAAGTACTTACCGACTGATACAGTTGTCTTTGTCCATACCAACCAGGATCACTATTTTTTTTAAACCAATCTATGATCAAGTAGTATAGAGTTTTTTCAAATTGTATAAAATAACGTGTTTTACTTATTATCGATAGATTCAGTTATTATCCTATCTCTATTCGAAAGTTGATCATAGGAGCGCTTCAAAAAGGTGCGCTCCGAGGAATAAAAAAGGAGCGCCTCATTAGGTGCGCCTCAAAATGGTAGCGCTTCGAGGAATACCTCTACTGAATAGGATTAAAAGTTCAACCTTAGGTATATTTTATTCACATCTAAAGAGTGCAAAATCAATGACGCTTTAAAACTGGGAATTATTAATATTAGACGGAGTAAAACCACAAATTACACTATTAACTGTAGCTCCCGGATATTGAACATAAAAACTTGGTCGTTAAGGTGTATTTTACAATATTTTATAGGTATATAGTCCTTATTTATCAAGTCCATTGGAATGTATGGTGACTGTGGGAATTACCGCTTTGGCTGCCTTGCATGTATGGACTGGTCTTTGTTTGCACTGCAGTGGAAAAAAAAATGTTGATATCATGTTGTTGTCGCATGTTTTGATGGTTCTTACGCTGCTTTTTCGCAATTTTTACTGTCAATGTATTCACAGTACAAATTGAATAATAAGAATAAAAGCACAACTAATATCCGATTGTAACCTTAATAAATCAAGATACACATTACGTGATTTTACACGAAGCGACTGACTATCTGACCTCCACAACCCCTACTGGTAAGACTGAATATCTGACTTTCGATCTTCTGACTACCCGTAACAACTGTCAAAGATCTACAAATGACTAACGGATGAACGTGTTTTCCGAAGCAGTCTTGATACGTAAAGATGGTGGATCCTCGGACCAACCGCGGCAAGAATAGCTTAACCTGATTGATCGACCTTTGCGGCTGTAATACTTAGCCACAAGCCAAACGAATTGCTCAAGTAACTGTTTTATAACTGTTTTCAACGGCAAACCTTTAATCCCACAATTTTTACACCACAATAGCCCAGTACCTAGTTGAAGTGTAGGTACAGGAAAACAGTATATACCCATTTTAATGCAATTATTTCCTGAAGGGACAAGGATAATAATGAAATGAAAACACAAAGTGACTGAAATCCCGGCTAGGTCGTGTTCATTTAGAAATTATATTGTATTATATTTAATTCAGAATGAAATGACGTCTCTCAGATATACGAGTACAATGGGTAACTCAATGAAAGGTGTTCATCTTGCGCGAGCTGACAACGTCACATTTCACGAGGTTTTTCGTGATTATCTTATTCAATTTAAATCAAAGCTATTTTTTACAGTTATTTCGGTATTTAGTAATAAAAATCGACACTTTGTAAATTATTTTCTACTATCTTTTGCCAGCGGCTTCGCTCGCGTATTATACAAATAAACCTTACTCACCTAATCACTCTGTATATTGATGAAAACCGCATTAAAATCCATTGCGAAGTTTAAAACATCTAAGCGTACATACACAGGAAACGACTGTTTTATACTATGTAAAGGTTTGCCAGTACATAATAAGATTAAATGCTTTTACATAAAATTAAGACTAAATGTTAAAAATAATTATAAAAACCAACGATGTAGTGCTTGACCAAAAAAATTTAAGTTTCATAAAATAATCACGAAAAACCACTAGAAAGGCGACGTTACGAGTCTGCGCGAGATGAACGCTCTTAATGCGTACTTTAAAAGTTTGTTCAGAACCGCTACTGAATCGATTTCTATCCTTTTTATTGTAGGTGTAAAACTAGGTACCTAAATAATAGTCATACTTCCGCTGTATAGTCAAAACAAACAAAAATAGACGAAGTACCTACCTTGTACATGTACACACGGCTACATATCAAGCTATACATTCCCAGTTTTACCTGGCCTCGCATTGTATAGGCATTTCGAACAATGAGAAGTCAGCGTATACTGGAAATGTATAGCTTGATGTGTCGCTGTGCTTACGTGTGCGACAATGTTCGAGATATTTGTAATGTGACTGACCACAATTGTCTCCCACAGTCATTAGGTATGACTAATTTAATAAATAAACAATATTTTAGGCATAATAATAAAAATTCTCATTGAAACATAATTGACGAAGTAATCTAATTGAGGTGTTTGGTGACTTGCGTTAATTCCGGGCCACGTTGTATACGTTTAACCCTTAAAGCTTGTGGTGAAAAAAGTAACACGTCATAGTCACTAATGAAGTGGGTCCGCTGGACTCAAATGAATTGAAAACTGAATTAAAACATTACACAAACAACAAGTAATCATAAAAATTTCGAAAATATAAGGTGTATCTATTCATACACGAAATATTTTAAGGGGTACACCTGTAGGTGGTAAAGAAGCTATAGAAGCAAAAAGAAAAATTTTATCTAAGCGTTTTTGAATTTTCGTAATTATTATAATTTTAAAACTGCTTGAGACGTTTTGCGTAAAACCTTTACTCCAAATTCTATGAATGGCCTGCCTGACGCTGCGAGGGCGGCGACCACCGGACGGCACGAGCATGGCCGCGGTGTCTCGGGCCGTAAAAAATAAGAAGGAGCCAGTATTTCGCATGTGCGTCAAATAATTTATAAATATTAAATTTTGAAAAAAAAAATACCTTCAGGAAAAATTTTTTTTTCGTTGCTATAGCTTCTTTACCAGCTACAGGTGTACCTCTTAAAATATTTCGTGTATGAATAGATACACCTTATAGAAGTAAGGTCGATGCCAAACGATCCTAATATTTGACACCATACAAGTCCTTCGCTACTCAAGTAGCTATTTATATCATCATCATCATTTCAGCACCGAAAAACGTCCACTGCAGGACATAGGCAAAGGCAAAGGAAATTGTCATACTCGTTCCATAATCCCCACGCTTTGCAGGCGGGTTGGCGATCGCAGTATGGTGGTAAAATGCATAGACAACGTTGCTGACCATTTTCTGAGAAGTGCCTTAATCGCCTTTTACGACACCCACACTGGTTGAAATGGGATGGTGCTATTTTTTACGTGCGGCTCCACACGGAACGCTATTTATATCCCTGTTGGGAAAGGCAAGCTTAGCAGCCTTCATTTAGCTTTACATATTTAAAACCAACCCAATAAACTTTTACACTGAATTATTATGAAAACATATATTTCAAAAATCAAAAAGTAAACACACTTTAGGCATTAAAAATCTTCGAAAAAATGAACCCCTAAGTTTGTGCAAATGGCATTCCAACAAGTAATTTCATTATCGCCAAATCGTTTACACTCTTCGGAAATTCAGTTTTGTAGAACAAATGAATACGTTTCTTCTTTAATTCATGAGGTAAAACTGCAAACAAACTTGAACGTTTAAAACGAAATTCTACAAAAAATTATTAGCCATAGCCATAAATAATTAGCATTCCAAACCAAAGGATTTTTAAAACTAAGCCTAACGCCCTACTATGCCTGTTCATGCCAAATTGATAATCTGCAATCGTTAACGCTAGTCGAAAATGAATCAAATGTATGGGAATGAAATCATCTCAACGTTAAGTCACGTGGTTAGAACAAACGAATAGAAAATTCGTAGCCAAGTTCACATCGTTCAAAATGATAGAATGAATTGTTTTCGTTTCTACAATGTTCAACGCTACATTCTTTGTTATAATTTCGTTTTTCTAAAGACATTGTATAACGAGCGGCCGACTCAGGCGCGTCAACATGGCTACCAACTTATCGTTTTCTACAATTGCTGACACAGAGGCGCACAGTGGAACGAATGTATGGGAGCGGTTGGACGTAGACATGTCCGAAAAATAAGAGTAAAATTATGACAAACTAATGATGCCATCTTATTCGATTACTTAATGCCTTCATAAATTGTGGTGATGAATTTCTTCATAACTCCCATATTTCGGGAGTAATTTGAGAAAATGTGAAATTTTACTATGAAAATGAGTGTATCGAGCTCTCTCCCTCCTGATTCCGGGCTTGTTTCAAGTAGCGGTCTCTAATATCGTAATGCTATTACTAAGAGCTATATTTAATACTAAGACACATAGTGCGCCAAATGTGCACTTTCTGGGATAAAAGGAAATGAAAATTTAAAAAAAAAAACGTTTTTTCCCCATTTGTATTTACTTTAAACCGCAGACAGACTTATTAAGAGGTCTATAAATATATTATATATATACAGAAATATATATTAACAAAAATATTCACAAGAACTGATGAGAGTATGACTTTTAAGTAAGTTGATAATAAATTACCTAGTTTCATTAAAAGTACAATAAATAATTAAGATGTAAGCTCTAATTTACTAAGTTACACATTTTAAAACAATAACATCATTTAATTATCTTCGTCATCATCATCATCATCAATTAATTCAAATTCAGAATCGATGTCCGCTAAATCATTTATGTTAACAAATTCGATATCACTTTTCTCAGAATCCGTAAGCTCATAAAATTCCTTAAAAGAAGATTTTTTTACAAACTTATTTCCTTTTGGACGGATACTTGTAACAAGTGGATCAGAAGACAGTAAAAGATTGTGCATAATATCTTCATTGCATGAGATACTGCTATGCTTTCGAGAATGCCCCTCTCTATATTTTCTAAAATCTTTATTTCTAGCCTCAGATGCCTCTTCGGATAGAAAACCAATGGGCACAATTGACATGTTCTGAACTATGTCTGGCCCATGCATTAAAATTTTATGAAGTGAAGAAGGCATATAATACCATGGGTATAACTCCACGTAAAGCTTAGCAGTATCAAAGCAGAACTCTCGGAATTTAGTTACGTCGATCTTCTCTCCTGATGAAATACACTGCAAGATCACACAGATTTTTCTTAAAAGCATAGCATCTATTCCGGTCAGTTCAGCAGATTTAGTGTAGTTTTCAAAAAATCTCCTTGCCGAGTTGCCATTGTTGGTGGATCCACTGCCTTGTTTCACAACATCGAGAAGTAAGCCCGTTTCTCTTCTTACAGCCTCTTGAACTCTTTTCTTCCTGTCATCAACTTGCCTTTTTGCTATATCACCCCTTACTTGCCATGATTTTATGTCTAATTTGTAGGAAATGTGTAATAAGCATTCCATTGAGCGAATCCAAGCGTGAAGGGTGCTTAAGCTATATTTATACATGTCCTCGTTTGCGTGTTTATCTTTGATTAACTCTAAATTATTCATTTCTTTAGGACAAGCCTTGCATATGTCACACACTGAAGCTGCTGTATTGGATATAATGGAATGAATTTTACCATCAATCATTGTCAACAGCAGTTGGTGTTTGACACTAATTCCATCAGTGATGGTGGATGGAGTTAAGGCTTCAATCTCTGCTTCGATTTCAGCCATCTCTCTCTGCACATTTTCTTTGGTTTCCTTTATAAACTTAAACAATATTGGCCGGCAAAATGAAGTGGAAGATGGTCGCTCGTTTTCCCAAATTGTTACACCTTTTGAGACGAGCCGCAGTGGTACAAGACTAATCATAAAATTACTAGCAAGATCGATTTGCTCATCTTCACTCGTCCTTTGATGATAAATGCTTTGGCTAGATGATCCGTCAAAACCCCATTTGCTGGTCAATACGAGCTGTTGATTGGGATCAACAGGGGTTTCTAACGACCTAATAAGTCTTCTTGAGGTTAAATCCATCAAGGCTTGTAATTTGATTTTTGCAGAGCTCTCTGTAACTGTGAGATCTTCTTTGGCCGGATAGCACTTAATTTTTTCTTTAACCAACATGTAGTAACTCGGGTATTGAAGAGCTCCTTCTTGAGTGTTGAAATCCCGAAGAGTGTTATAGCGCCATTTCGATAAGTTCATCGATACATAAAGAGCCAATGCCTTCAAAGGGGATATTTCCCGTACCTGAATTGATTTACCTTCAATGAAGGCTTTGATTTTTGAGGCCTCTTCTGGATTCTCCGTCAAGTATTTCATAACATAAGCTGTATCGCTTTGTCCTGCCTTTTGAAGCGCCCTTTCGGCCGAAAACATAATTTCAGCGCTGCTACTGCTGCATGAAAGACTATCTTCAGTGCGTCTTCTTTTTTGCCGGTTACTAAGGTCCTCAAAAGATTTACGAGGACTAGGATGTGTACAAGTTGAAGCATCAGATTTAGCAGGAGAAATTATGGGCTCGATGACGTCACTTATATTTTCTGTAGAAGGTTCCATATTTTCATTCTGTAATTCCGGCCATTGAATTGCAGCCTGTAGCCAAATCTCATGTTTCTTCCGAAACTTATCTGTGCTTCTTCCAGACTGTGTCCATTTTGCATAAATGCGGTAGCAAAATCGACGACACCAGTCTTTTAAACTTGTTTCAGCACTTTCACATAACTGAACACAACTGTTATCTTTTAAAACACTGAACAAATAGTTAAAGTCGCGTAAATCTTTATGTGCGCGTGCGCATAAAGCAACGTGAATATCAAGATTTGTATTAAAATTTGGAAAATACATTGCGAGATTAGCTTGGATACAACGAGGTGTAAATCAACACTGATTTTAAAGTTACTAATAGTGACCTATTTATATAAAATCCAGGTATCCCAGGTATCCTTTGTTAAATATTGCAAGGTAATTAGTTATTGTGATAATTAGTAAATGATGCATGCTAAATTAGTGTATTAAGAGCCATTTAGTAATTAAATAATAGCAATGTTCTTATCAGTAATCATTAGTGCATCAGTTTTATATGTAAACCTTAAGTCCCTAATTATATATCCTAATTAGCTTATATCTTCTCTAATTGGCTGCTCAGAAATGTTATTGTAATAAGGTAAACCTTTAGAAAAACGGTTTTAATCAACAAAATAAACAAAAAATAAAAAAATTGTGTTATAAAATAAACATCACTCTTTATCCCAGAAAGTGCACATTTGGCGCACTATGTGTCTTAGTATTAAATATAGCTCTTAGTATTAGCATTATGATATTAGAGACCGCTACTTGAAACAAGCCCGGAATCAGGAGGGAGAGAGCTCGATACACTCATTTTCATAGTAAAATTTCACATTTTCTCAAATTACTCCCGAAATATGGGAGTTATGAAGAAATTCATCACCACAAGTTATGAAGGCATTAAGTAATCGAATAAGATGGCATCATTAGTTTGGCATAATTTTACTCTTTTTTTTCGGACATGTCTACGTCCAACCGCTCCCATACATTCGTTCCACTGTGAGGCGTTAACGATTGGAGAACGGAATTCGATACGAAACGGTTGTAACTTGGCTAGGAGGGCAGGACTCAAGCGCATACCTACATCTGATTTTAGATGTATTTTGAGATTTCATCTAGGTCCATTGAACCCCCATCAAGGGTTATTTTATAACAAAGATTATCATACTTTCAAAAACAGATTTAAATTATATACCTACTTATGAATACGTAATCGTGAATATATTCTACTATTTAATTGGGCCTCATCATGATCGTATCGTATATATTTTCTATACCAACCAGAATGTCCTTTACAAAAAGGCATACCTTACTTATCAACGCTAATAAATTAAAACAACTAATGTTTTTTTAACCTAATTACCACTATCGTACATTTCGTGACGACACGAGAGAAAATGAAGCTATTACAGGAACACAATAGCGGTAGCCCAAATTAAAAAAAAACGCAGAGTAAAGTAAACCTTAGCTAAATTAACCATACATTTTTCGATGGTAAACTTGACTGAGTTTATCTTGGATGTCACTGTAATTGGTGAGGAGAAACCAGTGGCGTAGCTTGCCTTAGCGGGGCCCCGTATAAAAATTTGTTTGGGGGCCCTTATGAAGGGTAACGATTTCTCACAATGAAAAAAAAATGTTTGCATAAAATTAAAAGAAATATTTATTCATCATAATTATCTGTCTGTCACTTTTCCAAATTTTTATTGCAAACAATTCAAATTAAATAACTCCCCTTGCCTTTTTTTCGGCAAACTGATTTATTAAATCATTTATAGCGTTTTGCCTTGTGTTGTGTCACAGGTTCTTCAGGTTAAACTACACTTCTCAAGGTCAGTCTTTAGATGGGTGATTTTTTTTTGATGTGAAACATCTATAGGCGAGGGTAAACCTAAATTTTGGCGTGGCGAGAATGGACATGGCGACGCATCGCCACGCTATATGATGTTATGTTTGTTACCTCAGAACTTTCAACTGGGTGAACTGATTTGGATGATCCTTTTTTTATTTGAAAGCAGGTGCTTCAGACTAGGGTGGTACAGAGTAGTCCGAATTTTGATAATTAACAAACATATATTTAATATGTTATTTTTGATTATACCATATTTATTTCCTTCGTAAAGTATGCTTTTTATATATTATCTTCACAAAATAATTTCGATGTTTCACATCTGCCAGGCGTCCCGCGACGACTCACTATTTCTTTTTAAATCCATAATCTTTATTAGAAGTTATTTAAAATTAACCACATCTATTTTAAAAAAAAATCTATTAATGTTCAATTACTAAACTTCTCGATTTTTGCTAATAATCGAATTAATTACGCAAAGTGACCTCACTATTTAAGTCACGTGACTAAATGTCACTGTACCCATCTTAGGTGAAAAAGACTATAAACGGCGAAATCCCGCAGCCCGCGATAACCGATGTAGGGCGTTGCCAACTTTGGAACGCACGTTTTACGCGGGAAAAAAGAAAATGTTTTTTGTGATTTTTGTCATTTCTGAAATAAAAAAAGAGAAGTTGGGAAGTTTTATTAATTTTTGCTTACGTACGTCGGGGGCCCCCGTGGCCCGGGGGCCCCGTATAATTGATACGGCAGATACGGCGGTAGCTACGCCCCTGGGAGAAACACCGTGAGGTAACCTGTACCTATAACTTAAAAGTCTTGAAGCCGACCTATCTTGAGCTAACCCGGCTTACAATGCTTCATAAAGAAGACGCTTTATAAAGAAGACGCTTTTGCCCTGCAGTGGGACAAGTATAACAATACCAACCTTTATTTTTTTTGGTGGGAAATCATCACATGCCAACTCCCGCTCTGGGCAGAGCAGTAGGGCGTGTCAGACTTTTACTGACTAAAACCCAACCGTGTTCCTTCAACTGCCTGTGCCAGGGCCACGATAAATCTTTCAAACAGGCTCTTCGCCATAGAAATCAACTATTTGGAACCGTGCACCTAGCTTCGTTTCATAAGTGCCCATGTTGGTTTATGTGAAATAAAAATATTTTGATTTGATTGGAACAAATCCGTGACCCTGACAGGAACAATACCATACTGCGGTGTAATTGTGTTACACACTAAAACAACATCTTGACGGTTGTTGAACTATCTTTCATTGCGTTATTCGAACACTGATTTGAAGCAAAAAAAACCATATGGATGGAATTAGCATTATGGATGATAAATATCCTTCAAAATAATCCAAATTGTGTTCGAGAGTGTTACGCTAGGTGCTGTCCCACTGCACGGTAAAACCCTGTCTTCTAAATAACGATAGACTGATATTATTAAGTTTGGCATTACTTTACTCCGCGTTTATTAATCCTTGGGTACATGATTATTTACATACAATTTGTTAAAGTTTAAATACATACCTGCTTTTTAAGATCATGGAGATCCCCGGAGAGGTCCAACTCGACGTCATCGCGTCCACTGACGCACAACGCAAGCTTCTTGACGATCACTCGGCGTGGGTCGTTGGAGTCTGTAGGACAAATAAAGATTTGATACTCAGTTTACGGTTTGGAGTTTCGGAATGGGAAAGGTATCTACGCCTGGATAGGAACGGCCTGCGCCTGGTAACAGGGACCATCATGGGACACTGCCTGCTAATAAAACTCATTTATACAATAGGCATGGCGGACAGTCCTCTATGCAGGGCTTGCATGGAGGCTGAGGAAACCAATGCGCACATTTGTTTAAATGCACAGGCGTCGCCCAGATTAAAGGAAAAACACTCTCGGGGCACCCAGATCATCGGACGTTCATAACAGACCAGAAGAATCAACTTCGGAGGGAGGTGGCTTAGTTGGACGCACAATGGTCCACATGAAGGACTAAGTGCGGAAACCAAACTCTTTAACATAGAACATGAGATAGTTATTTTCCAGATTACTAGCATGCACATTTCCCGTGAAAATTCCAACTTTTTAGTTGCAGTTAAGTTGCTGGCTGCTGGGGAGATTAATTAATTTTTAAAAGTTTGAAAGCTCATCAAGTATTTTTTTGTTATCTTTGCTTAAGTAAGTCGTTTTAAAACCAATGATTCAGATACATACAAACAAAAAAAATCATATCTCGATTATATATACTTAGAACATGGCATATATGGGTGAAAGATAGCACATGATGACATGACAGACCCATCCCTCAATTTTTTTTTTTGTCGGGCCACGGACCATACAACTTGTATGTTTGAAAATTTCGCCTGCTCGACAACGTAATGGATTTATTCAAGCCTAAGTAAGTTCGAAAGTGCGAAGGGTTCAACGGAGGCGGCCATGTTTATAAGGCCGACAATAATGGCAGTCTAATTCCCAACTAGGACCATCAGTTAATTAGAGGGGAAAACTTCAGAAACTTTCCTTCAATTCACTAAGCTTTAAGAGATTTTACAAAGGAAAATAGTTAACAAAGGGCTGGTAATTAAAATACAGAATAGAAGTCGCCAACTATCTGTAATTTTTACCCGTTAATCACAGATTCCAGTGTTAATTATAATAATGTTATTAACAAAACATTTCGAGGAAAATTTTACTTCATTATCATCATTCTCCAATCTCGTAATTTATTTGGGGTGGGTTCAAAATACTTCTACTTCTTGCATATTTCTCTCTCTACTAAACGACATCTTAGTCGTCACCACTTTTCGAGCCATGTCATCTTTTACAGAGGCTTCAATCGTTTCTTTGGAAAAAATTGACTTAATATTTTGTACTAGATACTGTTTGATCTAAAATCACTAACACGGGAATGTAGGGATCATTTTTCATTCCTTCTTTGTTCTTCATTGAAAAGCTTTCAATCAATGAGAGACTCGGAAATACTTGAAAGCGCATAATAAATACTGACGAAAAGTTTTTCTACGCCAAGAAAATATCATGATAGCTATTTCTAAGCGATAATTTTCGTCTGGCAAGCAGCAGAGAGTGCCGTTTAAATTGTTTACGATATCGAAAGAAAAACAAAAATATAAGATCATTGCTCACGTACGTGTCTAAATTTATTTCTACGATGATATAAGAATAGATCTAGTTTAGACTGTAGTTTGTGCTAGCTTCCGTACGCGACTTCTGTGGGGACACACCAATTTATTATATAGAGGTACCTATCAGGCCGAGATATTACATAGTATTGAAAAGTCAAGCTGTAGTTCAGGTTCAAGGAGCAAGGTATCGAAACTTGAGACAAGAAGTTCAGTTTTTAGCCGACTTCAAAAAAAGGAGGAGGTTATCAATTCGTCTGTATTTTTTTTTATGTTTGTTACCTCATAACTTTTGACTGGGTGAACCGATTTTGATGATTCTTTTTTATTTGAAAGCTAATGCTTCTCGAACGGTCCCATTTTAATTTGGTTCCATTCGAACAATGGGGTCCCTGTGAAAACCATATAAGTCTTCAATTTGCATTAAGTATTTGCGCGACAAATGAACGAATAACGCGATTAGATTAGTGCGGAGTATCTACCATAACTAAAAAGTATAAAATAAAAACTTTTTACAAAAAAAGAACAACCGACTTCCTTAAAAAAACACTACAACGTCAAAAATAACTTTAATTTCGGAAGTCGGTGGCAAAAAACCTTAAATACAGATCCTAAGACACCGACTTTCGAAATTTATTTTTGACTTTGTATAGTGTTTTTAGGTAAAAAATCGCAATGTAACGTAAGAGTTCGGGTCAGCCTTGTAAAGTTCAAAAGGATTCTTGTAGGTACTCAAAAAAAGCTTAAAAAAGAACTTATACGAACTGCACGAACAGGCAGTTGTTTTTATTATAAAACACAAGATAGGGGGAGGAAGTACGTAGAAGACCATGAATAATTTTGCTTGTAGAATATATTGCTTGTAGATTATATTCTAATAGAAAATCTGCCCTTTGCTTAAGAAACACCTACCGTACATAACCTTCTCCAAACTATATTGGCTTCTTTTAAATTAACTTTCTATTCATATTCTAAACGAAATGTAACAGCTGAGGAAGTTTATGGGAAACCTTGCAAAACCATCAAATAATTAACTTGGTTTTGTAAGACCAAAGTTCTAATCAAAGGCAACGTCCTGGCCATTTCTGACGGCTTTATAATTGAAATTTGTTTCGGGTTACGATAGAAGCAAGTTAAATACACGATTTTTAGAAGATTTTTCCTGTTTCTTGCGCAAAAATGGATAAAAATTACTTTTCAGATGTTTGGTAAAGAATTGGAGTTACCGACATAGCTTGCAGAGTTGGCAAGCTGAAGTGGCAGTGTTTGTGTCTGTTTGTTGAAAGAATGGTGGCCAGTGGAGAATATGAGTCCTGGAGTGTAGACCGCGTATCGGCCAGTGTAGTGGCGGACTCCACCGAGTGACAGATCGGATGAGGAAGGCAGAGGACAGAGTGTTATGGCTCAGCCTGGGAAAGGGCCCACGTCCTAAGCATGTTCTTTCTGTCGACTTTGACGTATGGATGCAACTTTTAAAACTTATCGGCAACTATCTTTGCCCTCTTGGCCTCTCAGGACACGACTCGAAGACGTTTATCGTAAATCAAGTCCTCTCACAAAGGATGCAAACCGCCACAGAATGCATTCAACCAAGTAGGTCAACGCAAATAGGTCACTGTCGTTATTGTATTAGTCCCAGCTGATAGCTTAGCTATAAAGGAAATTGATGTGGCCGCAAACGACGGTAATAGTATGGCTTCAGATAATATACGCATCGGGGAGGAAGTTATACCGATACGTAGAATGGTAGGATGTCCGTGTAAATTAAAATGTATCCACTGATACCGGTTTGGCGATTATTCTAGGACTTGAAGGATCAGAAAGAACCTGTGCTCATTAGTTTTGGGATCTTTTCTTTTGCCTATTTTAGTAGCAAATTAGGTAGCTCACTAAGCGGTAATAATATACATATTTATATTATACATACAGTAATTTCTATGGAAGCTTTAATAAAGCATACGAGAGATTTAGTGTGAGACAGAGTTACATCTTTCTCCTCTCGCATGTAACGAAAGGTGCCTAGATGAGATACGTCGTTAAAATTTCAGTTGAATTCTCGTTCAATTATTGAATAGTCACCTAGAAAGATTCACTTAAAAAAATTTAGGTCGGCTGTTATTGACTATTTGACTTATTCGTCCTAATGATCATCTTATTCAGCGTTTCTATACAAAGCCGTAAGCCAAATCTACAAAAACGACCGTGACAAATGAACCATTCTGTTTGCTAATCACATTCAGTTCTAAGAATCCTTGATCTCTTAATTAACACTTCAGTTCTCGTCACAGTAACTGCAACAAAAAAAATGTTTTCGTCTCATCACTTCAGCAGACATGAAAACAACATTTAAAATCGAATTAACCTTACTCGATTTCAGTCTCCTACCCAACCGTATCGATAACAAGCTTGGTATCGATTACTCGCTTCGCGTGCGATGTCGTGTAATGCAGTTTGTTTGGCCGACCTACGCGTCAAGGTCATGTCATGCGTGGAAGCATTGGATCTTGACATTCGTGACAAATGTCAATTCATGTAAGGTTCACGGAACTAACAGAATCTGTTATAAAGTAGGTAGGGTGCACTTCTCTGCGCATTCATTTTGTGCACAAGATCTTTCGTGGAGATAGTAATCTCAGCTGAGATTGGTCGCTATTGAATAAATTTCGTCTGGAGGAATATAATGGAGTCAAGTTTTCTTCTTGATACTTATTGCTTTCTTTACATACGCACATACCAGTCGCCTTCCTCCAATAGGGGTGTAGGTAGAAGCTACGTGATGCTAAGTGATATTAATGTCCCGTTACGCTGGGGTTTTCTAAGACTGCAGTAACTGCCAACAACAGGCCGAAGAGATGACCGTTATGAAAATGAAACCCAGGGTTGAAGACTTTAATGTCTCCACACAATGGGCCTGAAGATGGACGGTGTTGCTAAGGCCGGAAAGAGATGGCAAGATGACCTGGACGCTTACCGCGAAGTCTGGCTGAGATGACGAGGAAAAACAGTTCCTAGAAGGCTTTTTCACAACAGCAACGTGCGACAGTTTGCTTAAAAACAATATCGATAATTCTAGCGATCTACATGAACATCAATTGACTAAAAGCAACTATTTACGGCACGTTATAGCCTACCTATGTTTAAAGGAAGTAGGAAAAAACAACATTTAATAGCCAACGGCTGCGCAACTAATCAAACCGGGAAAACGGAGCATTGAACATGTCATAAAATTGTTTTGTCACCGTAAAATGAGATTAGATAAACCATATAGATATCAACAGCTATTGATATGACATTGATAACACATTCTAGAAAGCTTGATAATGTTCTTAGGACTGTGGAGTTAATTTCGTTTTCATAGTAGGAATGAAGCCTCTCAAAACGGCATGTCCTACACCCAAAAAATTGAAGACATGTGTCTTCTACCAACCCGCACTCTGTCCCCGTGGTAGATTAGGTATAGCTCACTCAGTCTAGGAGAGGAGGCCTGAGTCCCAGCAGTGGGGGCATTATAGGCTGAGTATGAGGAATGAAGAACAACGTAACATAGTAGCACGTTTTTCTGTGCAACGGGAATTACAAACTGAATGATACGGTAAAGGCTATGGATACGTAATCACGTATATTTTCATACTAAGTCCACGTTCTTCCGGACGTATAATAAAATAACAGCGGGATTTTTTCGCGCACTAGAATTTGAACTCTAGGATGTTGAACTGAGCATTGAGTATCCAAGAGACTGCATCTTAGCTCGTCAAATTCAAACAGTGTGTTTACTACTTTAACTGTTCGATTTGGAACACTCGGTGCTGCAGTGCAGTCTGTGAGAACGTGGGCTTATACTATAAATACAAAAGTAGCTGTCAGTCTGTGACCTTTAACGCCTTAACAGTTTAAAAAAGGGTGTCGATAAAATTTGGCATACGGCAAGACCATGAGCTAGGTTAGGATTACATTTACAATCCCGTATCACTATGTTCCGGAATGCCGAAAAAATCCTGCAATTCCGTGAGCACTTTTTGGGAAATATTTTTACATACATGGGGTTCAGGTGGTGTGGTTACCTACTTAGGGTCACGGTTGACCCTCCTCACTGAAATTCGGAGCACAGAACCCTATTAGTATATAGAAGACACATTCCAAGTTTCAACTCTCTAGGTTGACGTTGACCTGAGATATAGGGTCAAACATAGCAATTGCGCAGGGAATTTACACTCGCGGCGTATGTGCTAAAGCTCCTGCGTGGAGTTGCACATAACCCGGGTGTGCTGCGACACCTGAAGCTGTGCGTGCCGGACCGGTACGTGTGGAGGCGGCGGCGACCGCCACTGCTAGCCGTGCCTGTTGCCAAAACCAACCTGCTGTCAAAAACACCCCTCACCCGCACAATACGTGTACTAAATGAAGTGCATGAGAGGACAGACATATTTTCGTGCAACTTGAGTGAATTCGCAAGAGTTTTGTTGAATTTTGTTTCTTATATTTAATTTATACTTTTTTTTGTGTTGTTTGTTTGTTGGTGTTTTACAAGTCTTTTTTAAAGTTTAGTGTTTTAATAGTATTAGTCGTAAGTTATTTTCAGATAATCTTGTGTGTGTTTTTTTTTTTTTGTTTGTAAACCACTATTGTATTGGGTCTGCCTGTAAAGATAGTGTGTGTTTATAATAAATAAATAAATAAATAAATAAATAAATAAATTTTGGCTATAATTGACAACTTCCTAGGGCCAAAAACCACACTTGGAGGTGAAATGTGGTGAATTTCTAATTCGAAATAGAACTATAGGACGGTTGACTACAAGATAGGGTAGGGCTGACTTCTGGTAAATGGTGGGAAATGCGTTATGTTGTCTAAAATTCGAATTTTCAGACCTTTTTTTGCAAAACCAGCGGGCCTCGTAATTAATAACTATACGCAAAAGATATAACTGGACCATTTTGCTTAACTTGAGATAGCACAATGGATGACTATTTACAAAACTAACGTCCAGAGAACCTACACAAGAACAGCGTGTAATTTAAAATATTTACGAAGGGTTTAGATTCTCGCATATAAACGACGTGACTAATGTTATCAGATATCAACAGCGTGATTGTCACGGATCATTTAAGACTTGATAATGTATCCTTTGTCTTTATAAGGCAACTATTTCACACCTAATACGATACACAGTACGAATCTTTGTGTAGACACAGACTGCCTCGATGGCCTTGCGGTCTGCTGAGAATGAGGTCTTGGGTTCGATTCGCGGGTCTGGCAAAGCGTTATTAGGTATTTCTCAGTAGCAGCCTGGAGTTTAGAAGTTGACGATGTGATACCCCCCGTGCCTCGGAAAGTACGTTAAGCCGTTTGTCCTGCGCCTGATCTCTCTTTGGTCGTGTCGGACTTCTCTGATAAGCCTACCTACAATTTACTTATAACAAACATAAGTAACACTGGATTTGTGCCCTGTTCGCGACCCCTATTACATGGGACATAAACATAACTGGCGAAATAAGGGTGTACTGTAGGTACGGGGTGTGCCTAACCCTTCATACAAAAGTGATATTGTCAACTCATCAGATCCCTATTATCTATCTATTGTCATGGTTCATTTAAGACTTGATAATGAATGGTCTGCCCTTATAAAGCAACTGTTTTATACTTAAGGTTCATAGTGTGAATCTTTGTGTAGACATCACATCAAATTTATGTCTATGTATCATGCTACCAAACATCTTGATCAGATTACAAGTTTCTGCAAACACTGTAGGCTAGATAAGTATCAAAAACATTTGTACCATCAGTATTTCCGAAAATGATATTGATAATATTGATTTGCTTTAGGTAATTTATTACCATGCTTTTACCTACTATTAGTCTAATCTTATCTATGTATCTAATCTAAAAGCCTGTATTGTTTCACTACAGGGCAAAGGTCTCTTTCTCTTTTTTCACACTTTTATTTCTTTTGCTAGTGCTAGCCACTACTTTAAGTATGAGACAAGCTCACCCCCCCCCCCCATCTTCGTCTCAGCCTGAACAACCCGCATTAGCCTAGCATTGTGAGTTATATCGTAAACCCCTTTTCCCAATGAGCTACACAACAAGCCTTCCCCAAGTGACAGGGCTTCATGTTATTGACAAAATATCTGGAACCCATGGAGGGGTCTCTCCAGGTGAGTGTCTCAAATTGTAATTATTAAAGTAGACAAAATTATATGTTTTGAAGGTATTTATATTGTCTCATTATGAGATTGACCCTTTAGAAGTTATTATTGGGTTTCTCAGCCAGATACATGGCAGTTTATGGTCAGGTTTTTTTTTTTAGTATATGGTGCTCACATATATCTCCAGTATCATACAGTAAGCTTGTGAGATCAGAATTACATCCCCAAACCTTTACCTTTTCTTGTCTCGTTCCCTCAATTTTTTCGTACATCAAGGAATTAAAACATTATTCTATAATATGCTTACCAACAACAACGGCACCAGCCTGAGCCTCTCCGAGAAGGGCCTCCTTGTACTTCCTCAAGGACTCATCCTCCTGGTCTGCAGCAAGGATCTCATCAATAGTCTTCTCTGGAGGAGGCCTGTATGAGGACTTGATTTCTTCTTCCTCCTCCTCCTCAGGAGTGCGGGTCACTTGGGGATCTCCAGACATGGTAGATTTACTAAAAAGAAATTATTTTTAGGTCATGTACAACATCACATTTACTTGTATCAGTTTGTCAGTTTTTCCAAGTCCCCCAGAAGTCAGCCTTCTTAAGGAATAGTCTGAGGGACCAGGCTTTAAAAGTCATGCTCCTAGGGCCAACAACAAACAGGAAGGCAAGTTCCCCTCTGTATCGAACCATCCTAAAATAGTCCCTAACAACCCATTAAGATCAAATTGACATGTAGCTAATAGTCCTTTTGTTGCTTTGAGGACATTTTAATACAGATAGGATATAGCAAGGTATTGTGGCTTGGGAGAGGCCGTTGTCCAACAGTGGACATCTTTCAGCTGAAATGACGATGAAAGAAAGCTATTAAAATGTCATAATATTAGAGTAGGTAACAATATGCATCATGTTTTATAGTCATCAGTATGACAAATGATAAAAATGCACGATGCAAACCACTTGAAGCCATATTTATCAGTAATGAGTGACATTCAAAGATCACAATTGACTGTAGGTATCACCCATTGATATTATGATTCCAATGATATTGTCGCCATAACTCTGTAGTTATTGATATTTGTGATCAATAAATTTTAGGAACCATTGAAAATTAATTTTAAAATATTTATTAATGGATCAAAGGACACTGAACTAGACACAATAGAAGATTCATTGTTATTATGCCAATGGGCATTTGGTATAACTCAAAATGTTAATTCAATCTATACATGTGAAACTTTGGATGTTTGTTACTCAATAATGCAAAAGTGGCCAAACAGATTAGGATGATATTTGGCACACAGCTAGTTTACAACTTGAATACTTTTATCTCAGTAGTATGTTCCCATGAGGTAATTTCTCCATATAAAAAATTTCAGCTTATATTGTTCCCACTGCTGAGACACGGGCCTCCAGGTGAGAGGGACTGGGCCTACATGGTAAGGCCCAGTGCAGGCCATATGCATGCATGAACATCCCCACATGCAAAAGCTAGTGTAATAATAAACTTGTCAGAAGTTGTCAGTAAGTTTTCAAGCGTTTTTTAATAATGTCTTTTGTGAATTATTGGTGACTCAAAATTGTCCAAATTAAAAGATTTTCAAACCAAATCGTTTCTGCTTTGTAATTATAATATCATTGGTATCTTGCCATTTGAACGGTTCAAGAAGTTTAATAAATATGATGACTCCAAATTGATGATATTGAATTCTATTTGTGGTGTATGACTAACAAACAGATTGATCAATAGTAATCAATGTTTTTACTCAAGGTTAATCAGAATGAATTTGAATTGGTGTAGGTATTGTTATTAGTGCAATAACTTGAGTGTTGCTGTACTAAGTTAGATAATTTTAGTATAACATCTCATCTTATATATCTGTATTCCAGCATTCTGTATGCATGATAAGTGCTGAATAAAAGAAGTCAGAACTGCCAGATTGGACTTGCAAATACACTGCAAATAAATTTTCAGTTTGACTGTGTAGGGAAAGAATTTTAACATCATGGAATCCTTATCATACAATCTTTAAGCATGCCACCAGAGTATCCCAAAGATTTGCTTAAAAAGTAACTAAGGGATCAATAAGAAACAAAAGCAGAACAACGACTGCGACACATTCGCCAACTTGCAGATGTCACATGCGATTGTCGCATAAAATCGTATGAATCATAGTCCCCCCATAACCTCTATAGTAAATTACGCTTACGATTTTGATGAAAATATATACCAAGAAAATTATCACTCAGACCGGATTCATGCTAGACGCATAGATAAAGATAATTTCAAACCCACTTGTCGTGAAACTAGCTATAAAAAAAAAAAACAAAATACGTAAGCCGCTAGTGGAACCGCCCAAAAAAGAAAAATCGTAAACTTATTGGAAGAACAGTCCGTGAATTAAAGTTGTTTAAAAATAACGTAACTTTGCCCCACGTAAAGACTCCCTACATCCTACAATAACAGAATAAAGCGGCTTCGTCATTGCAAGCCAAATAAGCTTCATACGCTGCCTTATCACGGCATTCATAGTAAAACTTGGATTTAACTTACGTTTCAATAAAAAATGCTGGTGAAACAAAACAAAATCAATAACTTGTAATTGCACAATCGTAACAAACACTAATTAGCACCAAATAAAGTTAAACAACTTACGAAAATTTGCGATTTGAAAAATCTATAGATCAAAAATGACGGACAAAACGATTCCGGGCGGTCATCGAACTCACAAAATTAATTTATTCGTCGAAATGGCTGGGCGACATTTGCAACTGGCTGTGAGTTAGTGATGTGAACCGGTTTCAAAAAAACCTTTAAAATACCGGTTTTTGAGAAAACCGATAATCACCGGTTTTCATTGAAAAACCGATTACAATCACAAACATGTAAGTATCCGAGTCTTTATATGTAGTAGAGGTTTGCACCGGAGAATCACCAGTTATTTTCCTGTGAACGTATTCGGTAAAAACATAGAATAAAAACCCATTGATCACTGGTTTTATTGGAGCAGCATTTTTTTAATAAAGCTGATTTAAATAAAAGGAAGGTTTATTATTCAACATTGTTCTTTATTTCATATTAATTAATTCTTATTTGCTTTTTTTTGTATAAGACATATTTCGGACATTAAATCAAAGCGTGCCTGCCCATGTATATGATTCATTTCACTTGTTACTAATTTCCCAAATAGCTCGTTGCAATGTGTATGATTATTCCCCATATTTTCGATTTGAGTTCCTATTTCACTTTTATATAAACAATAGGTGACAACGGTTGCTGTTTTTTTTTTGGTTCATAATCTGAAGACGAGTTCATCGCTTGTGCATATTGTTCGAACAGATCTAAAACAAATTGACATAGTGTCCTTTACATACCCCAAAAGATTAATTGAATTGAATTATATATGTCATATAAAATCATAAAAAACTTATTTTACATTCACTCGCCATTAAAATGTGCCAAACGCCAAAAAAAATCAATAGAAAATGTGTTTAATTGTATCCAAAATGTCAGAGTCACTGTAGTTCAATACCCTTTGCCCAAGGTAAACTGTAAATTATTTGTTAAATTAAATAAATAAATGAATAAACATTTACAATCACTAACGAGATGGGCCCCTGTTTTCTTTATTAAAACTTGTCCAATAGGAATTCTCCAAATAATATATTGTCTATGCGTACATCGTAACCCCTGTCAAGATGCAATTTGCCACATGATTGGTCCGTTTTCTATTTTTCTTAGGAGTGCCAAGATAACATCATAGAAACTGTAACTTGTAGGTACTTATACTTTGCAATCACTTTACAATTTGTGCAACTTATTGTAAGTTAGCTGAACTTAGCCTAAAAAGTAAATTCTAAGGATTTAACGTGTAAATCACCGGAGATAGCCCAATCACCGGTAAATTTTACGAAGAAGCCGAAATTACAATAGCAGCTAAAAGTGCGGGAACCTTTTTGGTCCAGCAATAAACACTTGGCGCCATTAAATACAATAGCGCTAAAGTATTTAGCCATACCAGCGACATCGGTACCTTCGGAGAGGATGTTTTCTAAATCAGGATATGTGTTGTCCTCTAGAAGGAGCAGGTTACAAGCAGATGCTGTGGACCAAATTTGTTTCATTAATCAGAACTACGATTTGTTAGAAACAGACAAAGGATAAAAATTTAATTTCCTGGTTATTTGTTATCTGTTAAATGACCACTTTCTTTTTGTGATTGTAATTATTGTACCTACTTAATAATTGTAAGAAAACTCGGTAAAAATAAATATTAAGCCATAATTAAATACTGGTATTTTTTTTAGGAAAAACCGAAAAAAACCTTTAAAAACCGGTTTTAATAAAAAACTAATCGGTTTAAACCGGTGTTAAAAATTGTAATCGGTTCACATTACTACTGTGAGTGTGAGGCTGCTGTCTCACTTTACTCAGTATGATTTCTCTGTCGTTTTCAGTACGACAGAAGGAGATACCAATACCTCGCCAACAAGAATTTTCAGGAGTGTTGCCAGAGTTTAACCTTCTTGTCTGTGAGACTTCCGGTGCAGTCTAGTGTTTATGGGTAAGGTAGTGATGGGCGCTATGCTAGATACCCACACAGCGACTTCAATTTTCGAACACAACCCCAAGAATTTCAACATCTCACGTTCAAGTTCACACACAGATTTGTATGTTACAATGTTTTCTATGTATTTTATTTGATAGGTTGACCATTACATTTATGAACACAACAAAATAATATCTTAACAAAAACGATACAAGAAAAAACTTTACAAAAAAGGGCTATCATCCATAACGAAAATTAAAGCTGCGAGGAAGATCAAGTCGTAAGTATTTTGCTCAAATTTTTACATACTCGTACATCTATATTCTGATAACAATGTACACGCTTATTCAAATCCTTCACAGAAGACCATATCCATTCCTTCACATACCACCAACGTACAGACGCCACCAGGTCAAGCTACCCGAAAACTGTCAATTTTTCCCAATGAACCTTGAACCTAATGCTCTAGAAATAAAGTCGAAAATCTATTAAAGAAATCTGACAGAAATACTTAAAAAGTCCCGGTATAGAGCTACTTCCTAAAATCACCAAACTTTTACCAATCTTAAATTCAATTAGTCATGCTGGTACGCTCCCTTCAAATTTCTGTCATACCCTCGTTATCTTACTACACAAAAAAGGCAATAAAACTGACATTAATAATGATTATATATTAATTATTAGCCTTGCCGCCCTGTTAGCCTTGTATCACATTTATACAGAAAAAAAAAATTAACCAGTGCGCAAATCTATAAAGGTGGTTCAGTATCTGTAATAATTTCAACTATTTTTTTTTAATTTTTATCCGACCTTAAATCAGTAAACTGTGGACACCCTACATATTCCGTACATAATATGATATCGACAATAGGAATAGGTCAGTAACTGCGCGCCGGCGTAGGTACTTCAACTTCTTAAAATTTTGACCGACCGAACAGCTAATACCTACCAGCCAAGTACCTACTCGTAGCTACGCTCGGTCATTCACCTTCACCGCCGCGCCGGCGTAGGTACTTTGAACTTCTTAGAATTTTGACCGATCGAACAGCTGGTAAATAAATACCTACTAGTAGCTACGCTCGGTCGTTCACCTTCACCGCCACCGCGCGCAAGTTACCATAAAAACCAGTACCAAAATAAACATCTTTCGTTAACGATAACTTATTTTTTTTTGTATGATAGGTATAGGTTGGCAAAAAAGAGTATGTCGTGGTAACCATTGGAACTAAAATATTTTTTTGGTGGCAGCACTGCTTTGTTTATCATCAACAAGTAGCTAATCTGTCATTGTGTTATGTATGTTCCTAGTTGTATTTTACTTATTTCTAATTAACTATCAATTATTAATGCTTTTGTACATATAAAAAATGAATAAAACAATGAGGAGTAGTGGTGTGAGCTGTGATATACTAAGTTTTCGTAAGAAATTTGGCGGAATCTGAAGCGGAACAAATATTGTCTCCGATTGACAATGTTTACGAAAGAACTGCCGACACGACAGGTATTTATCCAAGAAATTTATCTTTTATTCAATGCCAGTCATTGTTTTTCCTTTCTAATACTAAGTTTTATCGGTATTATAAGTTTCAAGCCATTTTATTGTTTTATTTACTAATAGATTATTGAGGTTATGTTTTCTAGTTTGACAAATCGCGTGTACGTTAACTCTTGATGTTTGATACTTGAAATTGAAAAATGTACCTACATGGAATTAATATGATTGTCTTTATGTTTTTTTTCAAGGTAAATCTCACAGTACAATTAGAGAAATTGTTAAGGAAGGTGAAAAAAATTAAGGATTTTTTCTACACCTGGAGGAACACCAAAACAGTTGGCGAAAGAAAGAATTAGACGACTTCGACCTGTGTGCAATTAGACAAAAGGTTCAACACTATAACGAAACAGGCAAGTATTTATTTTTTATTTTTATTAATGCCATTATCGCATACCACAGTAAAAAAAATATAATTTATATTTATTATTTTTCAGGTGCCTATTCTACGTAATATATTACCTATAGTTTGAGGAGACGGGTTGTAATGGGAGCCGTAAACGTCTAAGAAAGATTTTTACACTATTTAGATTTCATAAATAAGAAATGTAAAACCGAAACATCAGTGTTATTGGACAAAAATATCATAGCACCGAAAAGGAATACACGAATGATGTAATGTCACGTTTTTCTTTTTAAATAAAATCAAAATTTTAGCGTGTTATTTCATTTTCATTGTCATGTGAATAGTGATAATGTTATGTACCCCACATAGACATACCTGACGCCTTCATTAGTCAACTGTTCAAGTTTATTCGATATTGCCCGTACCTTTCGAATGCCACATGTTAAAGGTACTCTCTGACTTCCGATTAGTTTCCGACAGTAAGCAGCTGTAAGTCGCCTTCTTGTGGACTATAAACTGTCAGCATGAACAGGATTCGTTCAGTATCATTCATGTCAAATTTGATACAGGCATACCAACCATCGAATGGTTGTGAATACCCTAGATGGTGGCCGCAAATGCGATTGCTGAACATTATGTCTTGTGTATTGGGTTCAATCGGCAATCCCTGAGTGTAATTTAATTAATTTTTAAACTGAACAAGTTTGCATTATGTTATTATGATGGCACTCTTAGATAAAAGGTTATTCCAGCAAAATAATGCGCAATCTACTAAATACAATGAAAGTAAAAGACTGTGTTCCTATGAAGTCTTGAAATCTCGATTGATGAGAATTTCCGGGATCTCGTGTTTGTGGATTAAAACAACAAGTATCTTATCACTTTTAGTCCTAGTATACAGGGTGGCCATACCTGCTAAGCAGGCGCCCTCATTTTTTCCAGACTCTTTTTTGCCAAGCTGTACATCCACACACTTCGCGTCCTTTGCAGTTAGCAAGTAATCATAGAAAAGTACTCTGTGAATCTTAGACCCCTATGACTGAATAGTTTAAGCGTCAACGAATGTCTCGATTTGATACTTTGACACTTAAATGATCTAAAATATTTTTTTTTTGAACTGTCAAAGTTCTTATTTACGCAAAAAAATACGCAATAAATTATTAAAGGTTTCGTTACACATCTAGATTTCGTTTAAGCTTGGCTTACCCTTCCTATCGTTGTGCAAATTTGTTGAAGCTATTTGAAAATCAGGCAAATATTGATGGAGCCAGGAGTAAACTCATAAAATCCAGTAGATTCTCTTGCAAAATCAGTAGAACAGTAGACATAGCCTGAAACCAGTATATCTCCTGTGAAAACAGGACCGGCAACACCGACACCACCTCACCTGGCAACACTGACATATATATCCTGTTACTTAGCTGCAAGACTAGAAAAAAGACTTTCCACCGGCGCACAGTGTTTCGAAATCGACGCTCCGTGGACATTGAAATCAAAATATCTTTGGGCGATAATTTTTTCTCACAACTTAATAAAACTTAAAGCCTGCGGCTTACATGGGGTGTTGTCCCATATGAGGCGATTCCGAAATGCTATAACACGTACACCCATGCGCACCGCTTCACTCAGAGCAGAGTGATGAACTTCAAAAAATTCAGTGGATTTCTCGAAGGAATTTAATACATATTACTAGATATCTTTGGGATAGGTGCACATATCAACTGGAAACGATAATTATAGCTTGGCAAAAAAGAGTCTGTCGTGGTAACCATTGGAACTAAAATATTTTTTTGGTGGCCACACTGCTTTGTTTATCATCAACAAGTAGCTAATCTGTCATTGTGTTATGTTCCCAGTTGTATTTTACTTATTTCTAATTAACCATCAATTATTAATGCTTTTGTACACATAAGAAACGAATAAAACAATAAGGAGTAGTGGTGTGAGCTGTGATATACCAAGTTTTCGTAAGAAATTTGGCGGAATCTGAAGCAGAACAAATTTTGTCTCCAATTGACAATGTTTTCGAAAGAACTGCCGACACGACAGGTAGGTCCAAAAAATTTATCTTTTAGTCAATGCCAGTCATTGTTTTTCCTTTCTAATACTAAGTTTTATCGGTATTATAAGTTTCAAGCCATTTTATTGTTTTATTTACTAATAGATTATTGAGGTTATGTTTTCTAGTTTGACAAATCACGTTTACGTTGACTCTTGATGATTGATACTTGAAATTGAAAAATGTACCTACATGGAATTAATGTCTTGTCTTGATTGTCTTTATATTTTTTTCAAGGTAAATCTCACAGTACAGTTAGAGAAATTCTAGAATCCTGTTGATTCCGTATTTAAGTTGAATGATATCACTTGACTGGCTCATCACCACATCAAGCGCGACCGTGCAGACCTGCTTATCCGCCTCTGTTTCCCGCCATTGCTACTGACTGACAGATTAGAGAAAGGTGAAAAATATTAAGGATTTTTTCTACACCTGGAGAAACACCGAAACAGTTGGCGGAAGAAAGAATTAGATGATTTTGATCTGTATGCAATTAGACAAAAAGTTCAACACTATAAAGAAACAGGCCAGTATTTTTTTTTTTGTTAATGCTATTGTCGCATACCACAGTAAAAAAAAAGTATAATTTATATTTATTATTTTTCAGGTGCCTATTCTACGTAATATATTACCTATAGTTTGAGGAGCCGGGTTGTAATGGGAGCCGTAAACGTCTAAGAAAGATTTTTGCACTATTTAGATTTCATAAATAAGAAATGTTAAACTGACACATCAGTGTTAATGGAAAAAATCTATCATAGCATCGAAAAGGAATACACGAATGATGTTATGTCACGTTTTTCTTTTTAAATAAAATCTAAATTTTTGCGTGTTATTTCATTATCATTGTCATGTGAATAGTGATAATGTTATGTACCCCACATAGACATATCTGATGCCTTCATTAGTCAACTGTTCAAGTTTATTCGATATTGCCCGTACATTTTGAATGCGACATGTTATAGGTACTCTCTGACTTCCGATTAGTTTCCGACAGTAAGCAGCTGTAAGTCACCTTCTTGTCGACTATAAACTGTCAGCATTAACAGGATTCGTTCAGTATCATTCATGTCAAATTTGATACAGGCAAACCATCGAATGGTTGTGAATTCCCTAGATGGTGGCCGCAAATGCGATTGCTGAACATTATGTCTTGTGTATCGGGTTCAATCGGCAATCCCTGAGTATAATTTAACTAATTTTTAAACTGAATAAGTTTTCATTATGTTATTATGATGGCACTCTTAGATAAAAGGTTATTCCAGCGAAATAATGCGCAATCTACTAAATACAATGAAAATAAAAGACTGTGCCTATCAAGTCTTGAAATCTTGACTGATGAGAATTTCCGGGATCTCGTGTTTGTGGATTAAAACAACAAGTATCTTATCACTTTTAGTCCTAGTATACAGGGTGGCCATACCTGCTAAGCAGGCGCCCTCATTTTTTCCAGACTCTTTTTTGCCAAGCTGTAACTCGGTTAAGTTTAATTTGTTAAAATTTGCACACTGGTTAAAAACTTATCATGTATAAGGCGTTTGTGAAAGTTATCGAAAACCGCATCTCACAATAGCTAGATTCCCATCAACCACCTGAACAGGCTGGATTCAGACGAGGTCTCTTCACCACCGACCATCTGCAGGCTCTAAACCAACTTATCGAAAAGTTTACAGAATTCCAAAAACCCGTTGTATCTGGTGTTCGACTTTCAGACCATATATGTTCCATATACAACACTGCGTGCCAAAACCAAGGTCACAGATGTCACCCAGCAAGCTGCCAAGCTCAAGTGGGACTGGGCCGGACATGTCTGCCCCACATATCTAACCAACTAAACGCTCGACGACATCGGGGCAGGCCGAGACGAAGGGGGCGGGACGCCTACCGAAAGGACTGGCCAGCACTAGCAAAAGACAAAATTCTGTGGAAAAGGGGGAGGCAGGCCTTCGCCCCGCAGTTGGACAATACAGGCTAGTTAGATTAGATTAGAACTTAAAAAAGCTAAAATAAAATATAAAAAACCACATCTCTGTTGACTAGAATGTTCCCAAGAGACTGATGGTATTTCCACATTGTAGCGTAATGCTTAGCCTTTGGCCAAAATAAAAACCACCCTTTAAATCATGGTGTGTCAACCAGCCTTTATTTTGTGAACGACATCTCGTCATATCAAATGCGAAAAAAAAAACAAATGCTAATTCTTTAACCCTTAAACGGGCACACTGTGTTTCTTGCATTGATTTTATCGATAAGTTCTGATTATATTCTTTGGATCTGGGATTTTGTATTTACCTAGATTAAAGTTTTTACTGTGGGCCGTCCCAGATTTAGAGGTAAATTATCAAATAATTTTAATGATTTTTATATCGCAACAAATTGCAGATTGATCATTCCTCTAAGGTTTTTTACTGTACTCGTAGCCGTGTGTACATAATATCGAGCTATACATTTCCAGTTTGAGCTGACCTCGCATTGTATATGCTTTTCGTTCAATAAGAAGTCATCTTATGCAGGAAATACATAACTTGATTTTTCGTCGTGCGTACTAATCACCCGTTCTTCTGAAGTCATTTATAATTGTGAATACACTTAAGTTTATAAAACAATGATGGCAACTTTCTGTTTTATATTAGAGGGCTCTTTAAATTATAATCAGTTTATAATCAGTGTTTGCGCCTTAGTTTTGTGCGTTTCGCCAGTGAAGTATGCTTTATTAAATTTTGGACTCGACTCATCATCATCCTCATCTTTGTGATATCCCGGTTGCATCCATTCCTACACATAACCCTCCACTTCGGACAGTCTTTTGCAGATTTTGGACTTGATTAACGCAAAATAAAAGCGGGTGGATATTTTTGTTGAGAACATTATTTCTTATGCCTATACAATGGCTATTAGAAATATTGTCCGTTCATAATGGGCTTAGAATCGGTGCATATAGTGAAACAGTGATCTTACACGGGTATAGGTAATTCGTAGGGTCACCGTTTCGCTGTCAGCGTGCGCGACGTGTTTTGACGACGACCCATGCCATGTATGGAGCGTATCCGTAGCGGCAAAATAATCTTGTCGACAATTTGTTGACGCTCCATGCGTGGCACGCGACGGTGTTGGGTGGTCTTTTTTTGCGTGACACGTTCCTAGCTTCGTCATGATATGCAACAGTGTAGTATGCACATCACGCTTACATGATCGATTTGGCTGTTATTAATCTTACCAAGATCACAGATGAGGTATACTAACTATGAGGCATACTTCATATGTGCTAATTTTGCTCGTTTCGGTCCTCAATAAAACAAATCTATTGTTAATGGTTTCTGCAAATGTCAAAACTGTGAAAAGTCAAATGAGATCATGAGAATGTCATTTTCCAGTTTCCGTCAACTGTCAATCAACAATGTAATTTTCTGTCTATGTTATTGTTGAATCCTTGAGTAGGTAATTGTACGATTTTAAATAGACAATCATGAAACTTAAAAACAACAATTATCTCTTTCTTTTTAAATTATATTTATGCACGAGTGTGAACAGTTCTAAGAATAATCAGCTATAGCAATTTAAAAAAACTATGTCCTAAACCTGATGTTATTTTGTAACTAGAAATCACTTCTGAATCAATTCAAATGAATTAAAATCAATTTTCCTTATTTATATATTGAACTTTTAAATCAAATAATGTTTGTAAGTATCTCAGTTTCATATTGAGTCCTTTAGTTGACCTCTTCTAATATCTAACAGAATTATTACCTTGATTTCAGAAATTGAACATGTCACGTCTCCCTGCTATAATAAGAAATCAGAATCATCTTATTAGACCTTGTACAACCACTACGAAATCTCCAGATGATGAGAAAGAGAAAGAACTGGAGAGAATAGCCAAAGATGTAAGGTTCTTTTTGTTTTACGAAAGAGGATACCAAAATACAGAAAATAGATATTAAGCATGAACAGCTTAAACATCAAGAAATATCTATACTTATATACTTATAATATTATAAAGCTGAAGAGTTTTGTTTGTTTGTATGTTTGTTTGTTTGATTGAACGCGCTAATCTCAGGAACTACTGGTCCGAATTGAAAAAATCTTTTTGTGTTGGGTAGCCTATTTATCGAGAAAGGCTATAGGCTATATAACATCACGCTGCAACCAAGAAGAGCGGAGCAGTAATGAAAAATGTTGCAAAAACGGGGAAAATCGCACAGGTAGGCGATTCGACGCGACGGGAAGGGTCGGGGGAACAAGAAATTTAACGCGTACGAAGTCGCGGGCAGAAGCTAGTAATAAAATATTATTATTAACCACAAAACCAGTGGAAGTCGCGGAGCTTGCGGGAGGCCTATGTCCAGCAGTGGATATGTTTTGGCTGAAACCATGATGATGAAAATATTATAGCCCTCTCCACAACAGGCGTCATCCCAAATCATCTTCTCTGCAGCCTTAAAATAATCTACCTAAACGAAACCCTCTACGTCACCCTACAAAAAGCTGCAAAATACATGTCACACTGTCTGTAAGTTCATGGAAATTGATGAAAACCAAAAAGGTCCTCACGGCAACACATAACACACCACATGCTGCAATTACTTGGCTTTGGTCCGTAAATTTTGCAAAAACCAGCCAAAGAGCTACGAAGACAAATCTAAAAATTACACTACTAAAAATAAAAATATTTATTTCATAAATCAAGAACACATTGCGCTGTATAAATTGTACATTGAGTATAGATTTTACATTTGTCATATATTTTTATTAGGTAACCCATAGGGTCGGTTCACATCTAACGGAAGATGCGTCGAGCGTATCATCGGTCGCGTCTATTCCGTCAAATAGTGTGTTTTCATATCTGACGGAAGATGCGTCGGGCGTAATTTTGCATTTCCATGATAAATCGTTCTGTATCAAACATTTTCAATGCAAGAAAACTTCGAGCGGTCAGTATACAAACGATCTCCGCTGATGTTACGCCTAGTCTGAATGCATCAGTTAATATACGCGTGGCGCGACGGTGCCGCTCTTTACGTCGGCCGACAATGCGTTGACGGAAACGGAACAGACGCTGTACGCTCGACGCACTAACGCATCATCGGTTAAGTGTGAAAGGTTGAATTTTTTCTAATATAATTGTCTGTTCTGGCGTTACGCGACCGATAATACGCGACACATCTTCCGTCAGATGTGAACCGACCCTTAATTGCAGCCACAATATTGAATTTTCCATCATCTACATTACAGTAAGAGATCAACTAGCCAGTTTTCAAAATCTATGAAAAATCTGTTCTAAAATAAAACCTCTTTGTAATTCCAGGCGTCCATAGATGAACCTCCAACAGCCTGCTGCCAATCTGGATGCTCCAACTGTGTATTCATAGTTTGGGCAGAGGCCTTATCTGCGAAGATGCAAGATGCTGGGCCTGAACTAAGTGAAAAGATATTGAAGATGGTTGACGATCCATCTATGAAGGCATACCTTGAAATGGAACTTAGGTTCCGAGGATTAAAGAAATGATCATGTAGAATATTAGTTTAGATAGTCATTTTGTGGATTTTAAATTTCATAGTTTTAATATTTTGCAGTATAAGTATTCGATTATTTTTATCCACTCTAATTTACATACAGTACTTTCTTAAATTTTTTACCTCTGACAGCATCTTTATTACAATAATTATAAAGCTCACTTTGGTTTTGACTGATCAGTGGCAGCAAACCAACAGCATCCTTATTGTAATGAGTATAAAGCTCACTACTTTTGATTGACTTGTCAGTAGTAGTTACAATAAGATTACTGTTGGATCAGCAACCTTATTGTGATGAGAATAAAGATCACTGATTTGAGCAGTGGTGGCCCAGCAGTATCGTCCTCCGACTTACAAGTTGTAGGTCGTGGGTTTGAACCCAGGCAGGCGCTTTTCTTTGTGTAAATAATTTCATCACCACTGCTCTCAAAATGGTGAAAGAAAACATCGTGAGGAAACCGGCATGTTCTAGAACCAAAAATTCGAAGACATGTGACTTCTACCAACCCGCACTGGGCCCGCGTGGTTGATTACGGCCCACTCCCTCTCATACAGAGGAGGCCTGTGTCCCAACAATGGGAACAATATAGGATGATGCTGATTTTTTTGAAAGAGATGCATTATCAGAGATAAAATGACTGTCAGAGCATTGTAAATTACATCCAAGGATTTGCCCTTAGAAAACATTAAATAATATGTATATTTTCTACCTATCATTATCTGTCTAGCCGTTTCCCAATTATTTTGTGGGGTCGGCTTCCAGTCTAACCAGATGTATCTGAATACTAGTATTTTACATGGAGGGACTGCTTATCGGTTCTCCAGAAGTCAGTTACTAGATAACACTATATCCCTTGGTAAGACTGGTTGTCATACCTTTGGGCTTTTGACGACCCTTATTGAAGAAAATTGCAAAGTATTCAAGAAGTTTATTATGTATCATGTTTTGTTTGTATTTAGATACACTGTTCTACCCCACACCATTGCAGTTTAGATAGATAAAAATGTTAACTAAAGGAGAACTATCTTTTAACAGAACTCATGCTATTAGATGTTTTATGTTTTTGTAAATAGACTAGCAACAACATCATTCTTTAACCGGGATCCCTTCAATGTAGCCTGTGAAATTTTAAAGTTCTAGATTTTCCTAATAGTAGCACTATTTTACGTTCTATCTTGGATCGAATTTCAATTTTCCACGATTGTGATAAAATAATTGCTATTTTATAATAATTTAAAACATTAATTGAGGCCGAAATTATATTTACTTCAAGTACCTAATATTTAAATAAATTCTCTTTATTTCTATCAATTATAATTGATTGATCCCACTAATCATTTAGTGTAACTAGGTCAGTAGGCATACATATAAATATCACTCATTCATTCCATTAACTGACATTCATAGAATATAAGAATAATAATTGTGATAGTATAAAATGTATATTTTTCATAGTTATTTTTATTTTGGATAGTTTAAGTCGACTATTGTGTACAGAGATGTATAGCATGTTTTCTTATACATTCATTATAATATTACGCTTATTAACTCTAGAATGTCTAATAGATGTTTTTGTTAAAATATTTGCCTTTATTTTCCTTTCCCCAATAGTTTTTTTTACCGATTGCAGACCAAGTGCCTACAAAAACAATTGATGTTGTTCGTACCACACCAACCCGGAAAAGAGGAGCAGCAGCTTGTTTGGTATGGATTCCTGCGACCTTCACAAGGTCAGTCCACCACGTGGGAGGCCTTCCGACAATTCGTCTTCCGGTCCGCGGTTGCCACTCCAGAACATTTCGGTCCCATCGGATATCTGTTCTGCGAGCAATGTGTCCTGCCCACTGCAACCACCACCAGTGACCTATATGTATAACTAGCTTCTGCCCGCGACTTCGTCCGCGTTATATTTATTACTCCGCCAACCCGTCGCATCGGATAACCTACTCATACGTGGTCTCCGTTTTTGCAACATTTTTCATTGCTGCTCCAGTCCTATTTGTGGTAGCGTGATGTTATAATTATAGCCTATAGCCTTCCTCAATAAATGGGCTACTCAATGCAAAAAGATTTTCTAAATTCGAACTAGTACTTCCTGAGATTAGCGCGTTCAACCAAACAAACAAACTTCAGATTTATAATCTATACTAATATTATAAAGCTGAAGAGTTTGTTTGTTTGTTTGTTTGTTTGATTGAACGCTCTAATCTCAGGAACTACTGGTCCGAATTGAAAAATTCTTTTTGTGTTGGGTAGCCTATTCACTGAGGGAGGCTATAGGCTATATAACATCACGCTACAACTAAGAGGAGCGGAGCAGTAATGAAAAATGTTGCAAAAACGGGGAAAATTTATTCCTTTTGAGAGTTTCCGTTGCGTGCGCTGCGTAAACGGTTAAAGTAACGCAAAAATCATGTATGACGGAATTGTTCCTCTTAAACAGTTCTAAAAAAAAGTCCGCGTGAGCATATGTCTATCTTTTAAGGTTGACTCGCTATAACTCAAAAGGAGCGAGCAGCAACGAAAAATGGACGAAAACTAGCAGGCAAATCGATGCGACGGGAAGGGTCAGGGGAGCAAAAATTTGACGCGGACGAAGTCGCGGGCAGAAGCTAGTATTAGTATAGATATACCTGGGTCAGTGGTTGAAACGTATTATACGACTGCTACTGCTACGACACGTACCTAAGGCTGACCCCACATTAGGCGTGCGCGATCCTCGGACGCGAGCGCCGCGCGCGCGTCGCGAGCGCGCCGCGAGAGCGTCGCGTTTAGCTGCCCTGCTGCGCGCTCGCGCCGCGCTCGCGGCGCCCTCGCGGCGCGCACGCGGCGCTCGAGTCGCGTTCTTACCCCTTCGCCCGCTACAATACTCAATACTTTATTGCATTCCACAATGCTTAGGTGGTAAAACATTTTATTTAGAAACAGTTGTGGACCCTGTCGGGCACAGCAAAGGAAAATACAGTAGGTAGAGAGGAGGATCTATTGATTATCTTATAATGTAACTTATTCTAAAATAGTAATTAAAAATAGATGAAATACATGCTTTGCGATATGGGACATGACTACAAAGGAGTATAGTGATCGTATTGCAAAAAAAAGGTGTGGGAAGAAATCAGCACTTTATTTATAAAAGACTAGCTTCTGCCCGCGACTTCTTCTGCGTAAATATCGTTTATCGCGGACGCAGACAAAGTCACGGAATAAAAAGTAGCCTATGTCCGTTTTCAGGCTCTAAACTATCTTAGTACCAAATTTCATTTAAATCGGTTCAGTAGTTTTAGCAGGAAAGCGAGACAGGCAGACAGACAGAGTTACTTTGCATTTATAATATTAGTGTGGATAGTGTGGATTTTGAAACGAAAATTGTCCAAATTGTGACTGACTTAGCTGTAGGGGGTTAAACGCCAAGGCGAGCGCCGCGTGCGCGCCGCGAGCGCGCCGCGAGCGCGCCGCAGGGCAGCTAAACGCGACGCTCTAGCGGCGCGCTCGCGACGCGCTCGCGACGCGCGCGCGGCGCTCGCGCCCGAGGATCGCGCACGCCTAATGTGGGGGAGGCCTTAGTCTGAGCCGTTACCATTGGGCCATCACCGGTTAAACTGTAGTGTTGGGCAGAAAAAGTAAAGTTACCCACAGATACCCCATAATAAGTAGCAGGGAAAGAATCCCATCAGCGATTTAAAAAAAATCTGACTAACCACAGCTGTTGTAATCTTAGATTTCTGCCGTCGCGTCCTAGCTATGAATATAGACGTATTATAATAATTATGTTTCAAGACTATATTATGTTCTAAAAAAATTTTTGTTCGCGATTTCGTCCGCGTGAAACTTGTTATACCTAAAATATGTCCTATGACAGTCGTAGTTCCAGATTATCAACTACGTGCGGTCCATGGCCCTCTACGGGGCACCGGTGTGGGCGCCCTCATTGAGGCTGCGCCCAGCGCGCCGGTTGAGTGCGGCCCAGAGGGTCATGGCCATCCGGCTAATCCGAGGATACCGCACGATCTCGTGCGAGGCGGCGAGCCTCCTTGCCGGAGTGCCGCCATGGGATCTGGAGGCAAAGGTCCTCGCGCACATGTGGGAGTGGCGCGAGGAGGCGAAACGCCGGGGTGAAACTCCGCTGCCGCAACAAATCGCGGCTCGGCGGACAGAGCTCCGGTGTGATCTCATGGCGACATGGCGGGTACGATTGTCGCAACCCAGTGCTGGGCACGCCACAATTGCGGCGGTAAGTCCCCTCTTTGAGGAGTGGATAGAGAGGCGCCACGGCGTCCTCACCTTCCGCCTGACGCAGGTTCTCACCGGGCATGGGTGCTTCGGTGGGTTCCTGTTCAGGATAAAGCGGGAGGATACGTCCGGGTGTTTCCATTGCGAGGATCGTCTGGAGGACACGGTGGAGCATACGGTGGAGGTGTGCCCAGCCTGGGCGGGGCACCGCCGTGTTCTCGTGGAGGCGATCGGCGGCGGCGACCTCTCGCGTCCGGCCCTGGTGCGAGCCATGGTACGGAGCGAGAGGGAATGGGAAGCCGTCACCTCCTTCTGCGAAGCAGTAATGCTCGCGAAGGAGGAGGCGGGGCGCGTGAGGGAGTGGCAGTCTCTGCGCCCTCACGTCCCTAGCCGCCGCAGGAGGAGACGCCCCGGGCGTCGGGAGTCGATTGCGGACTCCCGGCCACCGTAGGCGCGAGCTTGCGGGTGGCGAGCAATGGGTAGCTCGCCGCCCGGTAAGGACCAAGCTCGGGTCGACGGCGCGCAGTGTTCCACGCGCGCCTCAAAGAGATGTCAGCAGCAGTGTAGGGGTCTACTAGGACCGATGCCTGCCAGGGTCGCGTGATTGTTCGAAAGAGATACCGTGACCCTGGCACATGGGCAACTGATGGAACACGGGTGGGTTTTAGTCAGTAAAAGTCTGACACGCCCTCCCGCTCCGCCCAGAGCGGGAAAAGTCATTTGATGATTTCCCATCCTGAAAAAAAAAAAAAAAAAAAAGATTATCAACTACAAACATTTTGTTTCTCTTTATCTATCGAAATATATTAATACGTGAAGCAAAAAATTACGCGGACGGAGGAGTAGCAGTCTTGGATTTTCATTTTGACCTCCCGAAAACCCTGAAAACGACACCCATGATGGAACATTCGATATTTATTGCAGCCGCCATTTTGTATTGTGATATTTACTCCACCATCGGTATTAGCACCCCCGAAAACCAAGAAATCTAAATTTTTCATCATCGGTGCATGATGACAACTTGAAAATAGTAGTGGAGGTACTTAAACAAAAAAGCTAAATAATAATATCTAATAAGTGTTATCGGTGGGCTACTATTTTTATATTTTTTGTTTTTGTTTTTCTAATATTTAAAAATATAATCAACTAGCTTCTGCCCACGACTTCGTCCGCGTCAAATATTTGCTCCACTGACCCTTCCCGTCGCATCGCAGCCTGTCAGTTTTCATCATTTTTTTTGTTGCTGCTCCGCTCCTTTTTATCGTAGCATGATGTTATATAGCCTATAGCCCTCCTCGATAAATAAGCTACCCGACTCAAAAATATTTTTTCAATTCGAGCCAGTAGTTCCTGAGATTAGCGCGTTCCACCCACCATTTTAGGGAAGTGGGGGTTAGAAATAGACAAAAAGTAGCCTATGTCACTTTCCATTCCTTCAACTAACTCTACTAAAAAAATCACGTCAATTCGTCGCTCTGTTTTGCCGTGAAAGACGGACAAACAGACACACACACTTTCCCATTTATAATATTATGACGTATGGCTTCTAACAGCAGCTCCTGTAAAGATACCTACAACGGTGTCCCGTGCAGTGTGTCGTCTTCTGTTATCTTGGAACAAGAATGGTGAAGATCGATTCAAACGCAGCGTTGTTAGTTCCGCGTCGGAACTCGTATTAAAAAAATGCTCTGATTTTCGAAGTAGGTATCCATCATTTCCGTCTAAGCTAATAAAAAAAAAAAAATAGGTAACTCGTAAATTGAATATTGCACATTTTTTTAAAGAAAAATTTATCTAATGGGTAGAATGTTAAAAAAAGTCATTCGAATATTTAACCCTGTTATTTTGCAGCACTCGCAACAAAATGTTTTTAAGTTAGTCCTGTTCATTACATTTCGGCGCAGCGCTAATTTAGGTATTTTTACGCACCACGTGCGCGGCGAGTTACGCGAGCGATACCTTCTTTCACATCTTCTTACTCGCTCGCACCATGATGTCGGAGTGTGGCGACAAAACCTGCTTGATCCACCGCAGTATAAATTTTCGTATTAACTTTAGACGTATGTTATAAAATAATTGGAAGGATACGTAAATATTTTATTACTTACACAGTAAACTTTTGCGAAGAAAATTATTTACAGATAATTTAGCTTCTATTTAGTTTAAGTAAAAGATCACTACCTGCTACCTGTTTCAAATGAATAAAACATACAGATGTAAGTTCATCATTGTTTTATTTGAAATAATCTAATTTTCATGGTAGAATTAAAAAAAAAAAATATATATATAAGTATTAAAAATAAAATACTATGCATTAATATGTTAAATAATAGTTTGTCACCATGTCCATTAGGGAATGCAAATCTCGCGAGATTGGGGCTCAAGCGAGATCGCGCGAGTTTATGAATAACAATACTGCAAGATCTCGCGAGTTTTGTGTGTTTTTTTTGCAAATTATCACAATATTTGAATAAATTAGGAAAATATAATAAAATTATAAGCTTGTATTATAAGATAAATATTTATTTTCACGAATTTTTTCAATAGACTTTTATGCATCAAGCTAGTTTGAAAGAAACAACCAGTCTTCTCTTCTAATATTAGGGCTTTACCTATGAAATTGCCGTTCTGCACTCTGCAGTACTGGCCATTTCAAATCAAAATAATTTTTGTTTGTCAAAGAATTCTAATTTCAAATTAATTTTATTTTAAAAACATGGAATTCTTTTTCCAAAAGTAGTCATTTGTTTATTGATTAGTGTTACATTTTCATCACATGCCAATTTTTTTCGACATCATGTATACGTTAAAAATTCACGTACGTTTAAATACTCAGTGGATCTATTAGATATTACAGATTAATTAACAAAATATACCATTTAGTCAGACTATTAGAAATTACAGATTAATTAACAAAATATACTAATCAAATGAAAGATTTGTTCAGTTCAAATCACAAGCCATTATTACGAATTATTTTGAAAGTAGCTCCTCAAGAAGCACAAAATGTCCAAAGAATCGTCTGCTAAACAGCTTCTTATTTTGTTGGCCAGATAACCAGCCGCTGAGAGGGCCCTTTTTTATTTATTCTCGAGTGCAATCTCGTTAAACTTTTTTCGTTCGAGATCAGTCTCGCTAAAAAAAGGCCGAGATCTCGCGAGAACGAGATTGCATTCCCTAATGTCCATCGTTTCAATGAGTTTACTAGATGTAGATGCAACGATATTCTCCAGGTTTTCTTGTTTTTAGGGTTCCGTTGCCAAATGGCAAAAAACGGAACCCTTATGGATTTGTCATGTCTGTCTGGTCTGTCCATCCGTATCCGTATGTCACAGCCACTTTTTTCCGAAGCTATAAGAGCTATGCTGTTGAAACTTGGTAAGTAGATGTATTCTGTAAACCGCATTAAGATTTTCACACAAAAATAGAAAAAAACAATAAATTTTGGGGTTCCCCATACTCAGAACTGAAACTCAATTTTTTTTAATCAATCCTACACGTGTGTGGTATCTATGGATAGGTCTTCGAAAATGGTATTGAGGTTTCTAAAATAATTTTTTTCTAAACTGAATAGTTTGCGCGAGAAACACTTCCAAAGTGGTAAAATGTGTCCCCCCCCCCTCACGTAACTTCTAAAATAAGAGAATGATAAAACTAAAAAAAATATTATGATGTACATTACCATGTAAACTTCCACCGAAAATTAGTTTGAACGAGATCTAGTAAGTAGTTTTTTTTTAATACGTCATAAATCGTAAACCGCAATTTACCTTCCATTCAATCAACTCAATGAAATGAAATGAAATGAATTGCACCGATCCCAGCGTGGTTTGACCAGACTCGATTAATCGAATGAACCCCAAGATATGCACTAGCCTTTGAAGCCTCATGTTTCATGGTGCTACATAGGCCATTGCATATCAAGAAGTAGACCGGGGGGCGCTGTAATGGTAGGGAAGACGTGCCCATAGGATAGGAAAGGATTACGAGCCTACCGACTATGCAGCCTTAAGTAAGCATTGGACTAGTGGAGAGAAGGGTGATGTTTGTCTATAGGAGGGCATCTTTTCACGTCGTCGCCGGCATGTTGATCCAGGTCGAGCTTCACCGATGCATGTTTTGGTGGGGTTGACCGTTTGCTGGCTCTTTTCTATGTCAAGGGTTCGCTATGTTCCGTGTTGTTTTCTTGGTCGTCTTCTGCGTTTTCGCTGCTATCAGTTTCTGGTTTTTTGTAGATATCACGAGCCGCTTTCTTGATCTTATTTCTGTCTCCAGCCGTGCCCCTTCAAAACTGGAGTTCCTTTTCGAAGTATTTCATGTCCTGTTTTAGGTTGTCATTCCATGTGTAAATAGGTCATCCGACCTTCTTAGGTTTTGCCCTGTACTGCATTGCTGCTTGTAACAGGTGTGGTTCAGAGCGTCTGAAAATGTGTGCCAGGTAGCAAATCCTGTGGTTGTCCAAACGAAACGAAAGTATAAATTCTAATTAGAGACCCCCTCTCCAATTAGAATTTTCATCCTTGTTTCGTTTATTCGGAGGCTTACATTATTTAGCGAGGTTTTAATTTGGTATTGGATGCATTCTAGTCCTTCTAGCTCAACAAAGGGAGTGAAATGTTGCAGTCCCAATTGATGATTTCCATTATTTCCTTTACTGTCGGTCTATTGTGCTTCGGTTATCGGTTTTGTTGGTTATGCAAAAGTACGTTCTGCCTATTTTTGTACTGATTTTAACCTTTTGGAGTATTGTCTGGCATTCTTGTACGCGATTATGCCTATTGGGTTATCCAGTTGCCAGCTTTGGCCTTTTGTAGGTTAGCGAGGGCTATTCGATGGTCCCTTGAGTAATAATTGGCTGAAGACTCGAGAGTTTCCTGGGCAGCGGCTTCTAATACCTCCGTTATGTTGTTTCATGTTATTTCGGTGTTTTCATTCGTTGGGATGATACCTATATTTGCTAGTTGTTTTTTTTTATTTTTATATGCGATCTTGATATTTTATTTTGATATGTTTTCGATTGAGAGCGGTATAGTTGCATTGTTTATGATTGAAATACTTAGCATCCATTGTTGTTTCCTTCGTTTCTTTTTGTTGCTTTTGTGTTTGGTTTTTTTTTCGTTTTTGTTTACAATTCTGTTTGATCTTATAGTCCCGTCTCGTCAACGTGGACGAGTTTTTCTGTTGCTTGTGGCATGATGATATAGTCCAATTGCGATTTTTGAGTGCCTTTTGACCAAATTATTCTAATGGATGATCAACCTTTTGTCGTTTCTGTTTGAAGTTTTTCTCTGTAGGCTTTATCCTTTAACAGTTCGCCTTGTAGTTGGGAAATTTATGCTGAAAGTTTTGTTGGATCCTTTGCGTTTTCTTTTGGTTAGAGTATCTTGTCGACCAATATAGACGTTGAAGTTTCCGAGTATTATTAGCGTACTTTTTGTCTAATCAAGTTTAATAAGACTGTGAAGGGTCTGGTTGCTTTCGGGGAACAACTGTTTGAAGTGGGAGTTGAATAAGTGCAGAGGAGTTGGCTAGTCTTTTCCCATGCCAATAGTTGACCTAGTATCCTTGTATTACTAACTGTAGCTAATTCACTTGTACTCTTAACTAATTCAATTTGGGAATACGTTCTTAATAAAATTGCAAGATCCTGGTGCGTGTTACCTACCGGTTCGGAGAGATGCCAATCGTGGTATGTGTAGTGTAGCTGAATGTTCCTAAGTTCATCCCTGTTTCTTGTAGGTTGGCTTGAATTCCTATACGTGGCAGTGCCGCGTCAATTCGTTTTTTGTAGCTGGTTTTTCTGTGCAAGTTTACTTAATTGGGTAGACTTCGGCTTTCTCATTATTGCGTATCCCGTGTCGTCCGCGATTACGTTTGATACACGTGTAAGTAGTGTTTGTTCTTATTGTCCAACGGTGTGAATGATTTAACTAATTGGGGGTTGCTCGTTTGAGTTTAGGGTTTCATGGGTTTTGCTCTTCTCATGTGTTGTGCCTGTTACCTAATGTTTTGGTATGATGCAGTGCTTTCAATCTAGTTGAACCTTGCGTTAGGTTATTCCGGTTGTTGTTGTATTGTTTGTCGTTTGTAGGGACCCAGTTTTCATAGTGCTGGTTCATGAACAGTACGTGTTTATAAGCGGGAGCTTGTTCGCTAGTAGGTGAATGCACCTGTGTGTTTCTGTTTTGCATATGTACATGCACATTTACGACGTACAATACAGACGCGGCGATTATGATATATTCACCACCCCAGATTTCTTCATTATGTTGCGCGGCTTTGTATTCTGTTATCCTTTATTCCTGGGAAAGAATGCTGTTGGGGAGAAATTCCTGTATATTATTTAGAAGTGCCAATTATAACCATTATAAACGCATTGTCTGTGTGCCCACTAAAGACACGTGCAAGTTGGGGGCTGAAGCACACTTGTAGTGAGTCAATTTATGGGATGACCTTTTTTTTGGTTTCTTTTGTTTATCTGTATAGCAAAATGTGCATTTATCTTGAAACAGAGAGAATCTGGATTGGGTACCCTTTTTTTTATTCAGCTGCCGCCCATGTGTTCATTTGGAGGGGCTGTGGCCTCTTAGCAAGCTTTTAGGAATTTTAAGAATTCATTACTTTGGCTGACCTGTTAGTCTAGTGGTTAGTGACCCTGACTGCAAAAACTGAGGTCGTGGGTTCGATTCCCACCCAGGACAAATCCCTGTGTGATGAGCACAATCATTTGTTCTTTGTCTGGGTGTAATTTATCTATAATATGTATGTATTTAGAAATATTTAAGTACGTTTATCAGTTGTCTGGTTACCATAGTACAGGCTCCGCCCAGTTTGGGATCAGATAACGATGTGTTGGTTGTCCTAAGATATTTATTTATTTATTTATTACTGTGTTACAAAAATAGGATCTTTTGGTGCGGCGTCTTAATCGGTATCGTATTTTGTTCCGGAATTATAGCGCGAATAGGGTTATTCAGCCTATTGTAGTTAGTGTGAACACAATCATTCACACAACGCTTCCTGGTGTGATGTGATGACGATGATAGGTCCCCAAGCGCGGCACAACAAAGCCGCGGTCATGCGCAGTTTAGTAAACAAATCCCTGAAATGTTAGGAACGGGCTCACCGGGTTCGGCAGGGGTCAGCTGGCAGGCAGGCTCTGCTGAGAGCTGGGCGCACGAATGACACATTTGCTTCCTTGTTTTATACAATGTGTAACTGAATAGACGCAAGTCCACTTATTGAGCCCGAAAGAATTCAATCCTATCTCAAGGCAATAGGGCTCAAATTTAAATGCACAAAACAATGCTAGTGTTCACACAATTTTCTTTATTCAATACTCTAATAAACTCAAAACTCTAATTCGGGTGTATGAGGTCTTGCGTTAATTATGTTACACGTTGTATTATGCCACCCGATTTTAAATTATGACTTAGAAGCACGCACACACAATAACACGGTTTGATTTCGAACTCAGGCGGGTCGGACCACATCTGTTGCGCGCGCGCCGACACGTCCGGCTGTGTCGATAGCTCAACTTGATCCCTCAATCCATTCAATCAACTCAAATATAAAAATTAAAAAAAAAACATTTAATTTCATAAACATAAACCTTATGCATAAACCACGAATATCTACAGGTTTGTACGGAATCCTCGGTGCGCGAGTCCGACTTGCACTTGGCCGGTTTTTTTCATTCTAAAATCATTATAAATCATTAACACCTACTTTTATTTTTCGCCCAAAAATATATTTAATACAATATATCATACAAAATAATACCTTTCTTCTCTTGCTTTTGCTACAGATTGAATGTTTCGTCTTTTACGGTTACTGACGCATTGGCACTTATATTTATTTTTCACTATTCGGACATGCAATAACGGTTTTCTACAAGCAACATAACTATCGTAATTAATCTGGTATAGTAAAAACTAAGGTGCGAACTATACACTAATTGACATAATTTTCTATGAATCGAAATATTCACAATGATCAAACACTGCGGTCGTAGTTTACGATGTGCTAACACGCACACTATAGCAGCGTGGACACGGCTGGCGACGCACACAACAATAGTATCGACACGACAAAGGGCGCGAAATCAACTGACATAGGTCCGTCCTCGAAGAGCAGTCATGCGACACTGAGCGCACATCTTTTTTTTTTTTTTTTTGGACACTGACTTCTCGTAGTTAACCCGAGGGTTTTTACTACTTAACCGGGCTTTCCCTGCGAATGACTCTAGATGTTAATCTAAGGCCTCCAGCCAGGGGCTTACAAACTAAAGGAAAAACTACAAACTAAGCGACTAAGACCTAAGGGCACCCCCTGTGGGGTTCGGACCTCGGCTTAGGGAGTCACTGGTGGGGGGGATCAGCAAGGGATAGGCTGGATCTGGGGGGGTCGATAACTAAGGGCTCAGCGACGCGGGCTGGCTCATGCAAGGGTCGGGGGGGACTATTAGCTAGTCGGGAGTGTCGCGACGACGGACCTCGGCGGCGAGGTCGGTATGACGGACGTTTAGGTTTAAGTAAGGTGCTGGTGGCCCTATTGCTCTCCTGGAGGAGGGTAATGGGGTCATCAGGATCGGTTAATATATGCCGCGGACGGCGGGTCTTGCTAATGCGGGAGGGGATGTAGTTGGCTGCCGCGACAACCAGAGGGTTGCGGTGGGTTGCGGCCCTATCGAAGAAACGCTTGGAGATGCGTTTCATGAATTGATGGATAGTCGGGAGTTTAAGGTCGAGGTGGAGATTAGCATTCCGAACGTACCAAGGCGAACCTGTGGCGTTGCGGAGAAAACGGTTTTGGAGGGTCTGCATCCTATGGACGTGGTGGGGTTTCGCGTGTGCAAAGACTGCACAAGCATAGGTCATAATTGGCCTTATGCACGCGGTATAAATGAGCTTTTTGCACCGAAGTGACATTTTGCTCTTTGGGTTGAGAATGGGGTGTAGCTTAACGAGAGCGAAAGCGGCCCGCGAGCGGACCTTCTTTATGTGCTCAGAGAAGGAGAGATGCTGATCTAAGATCACGCCTAGATATTTGGCTCGCTTCTCCCAAGGGATCTGCTTGCCGAACATGGATAGGGGGGTCGGGGGGCGGGGTTTGACGGAAGTTAGCACAGCATATTTTCATTTGACTTTTTTTCAAGTAGAAACGTCTGATCAATTTTTTTTAAGTTTTCGTTACTCTAGATCTCAGCAGCATGCAAATAGAACTCACATTTTTATTTATTTATTTATTTATATATGCTTTATTGTACACCTGAAAATACATTACAACAAGAACATTTAACAAAAAAAAAAAAAAAAACATACAATGGGCGGCCTTATCGCTTCCTGCGATCTTTGTGCTCTGCTGGGGAATAACTCGCCAAGTTCACATGAAAGTCTGATGGTAAAAATAAAAAAGGGGCAGAATGAAAAGGCACAAAAAACAATGCTGCCAGCATTAAAAAAAAAAAACAAATTAGTACATACACTACTCATACATATAGTAGATCGAGTGTGCAGGGGAAAATTCAGCCGTATGAATCAAATTCCTGGCTAATACCTAATATGGGATATTTACGCGATAGTGTGATAAATATTTTTTGGACTTATAAGTAGTTAGATATAGACCTATAAAAATATAGTTTAATGCCGAAAGACATGCTTTGATACGTTAAGTATAAATTTGTTAGAAAAAAAAACCAAATTTTCATTTTATTAAAAAAGTCTTTATTATAATAACAGTCAACAGCAATATTCAGTTTAGTACATTTAGGTATAATTAACTCCATGTAGATTTTATTTATTAAGCCTCAACAATATTCTTTGGTAAAATTTCAATCGTAATATTTTACCTCTGACAGCAACAACCCAAAAGCATCCTTTTTGAACAATAATAGAGCTCACTGTGGTTTTGACACATCCGTCAAAACCAACCCAACAGCATCTTTAGGCATATATCTCACTAGGACATCATGGTGGTGCAACCATGGTCACGCTGCTAGTAAAATGTACATAGCTTTATGGTGGATATCTCACTAAGTGTCCAGTCGGTTGTGAAACCAACCATTCATTTTTGGAAGTGCAACCATGATTGTGCGACATTGGTATCCTAGTAAGATAGGGCCCTTTTTGTAATGACAATGAAGCTGACAGAATGTACTTTTGATAGAATTAGTGGCAGCTACAATAATGTTGCTGTTGGGTCAGAAGTCAGTACCTAATAAAGATAACTAATTTGACGAGATGCATGATGTGAGGTAAAATAACTGTCATAGGACTAAGCTGCAAATTGTAAAGTATTCAAGAGGTTTGTTATGTATCATATTTTGTTTGTATTTGGGTACACTGTTCTAGCCCACACCATTGCGGTTTAGATAGGTAAAATTTTTAACTAAAGGACAACTATCTTTTAACAGAACTCATGCTATTAGAGTATATTTTTATGTTTTTGTAAATAGACTAGCAACAACATCATTTTTTGTACTGGGATCCCTTCAATGTAGCCCATGAAATTCTAAATTTCGAAAGTTGATTTTCCTAATAGTAGTAATATTTTATGTTCTATCTTGGATCAAATTTCAATTTGCCACAATTGTGATAAAAAATTGCTATTTTATAATAATTTAAAACATTAATTGAGGCCCGAAATTATATTTACTTCAAGTACCTAATATTTAAATAAATTCTCTTTATTTCTACCAATTATAATTGAGAGAGATTTTGAGTCTCATGAGCTATCTTGACGGATCCCGCTTTAAATCATTTAGTGTAAGTAGGCATATAAATATCACTCATTCATTCCATTAACTTACATTCATAGATTATAAGAATAATAATTGTGATAGTATAAATTCTATATTTTTCATAGTCATTTTTATTTTGGATAGTTTAAGTCGACTATTGGTACCGATTCCCTTGTTCACAAACTAAACTTTTAAGTTCAGTGCATCTTTTTCTTTTTATTTCATTATGAAGAGGACAAAAGAAACATTTTAGTTTAGTCCTGTCAAATTAGTCAGCGCCTGTCACTACTCCATACAAGTTTAGACGTGATTAAAAACTTGCCTACTAAAGTTACGTCAATTTACGTCAAGCGCTGATTAATTTGACAGGACTAAACTAAAATTTATCTTCTGTCCTTTCCTTAATGAAATAGAAAGAAAAAGATGCACTGAACTTAAATTTAGTTTAGTTTGTGAATAAGGGAATCGGCACCATTGTCTACAGAGATGTATAGCATGTTTTCTTATACATTCGTTATAATATTACGCTTATTAACTCTAGAATGTCTAATAGATGTTTTTGTTTAAAATCTGTGCCTTTGTTTTCCTTTCCCCAATAGTTTTTTTACCGATTGCGGACCAAGCGTCTACAATAACAATAGATGTTGTCGTACCACACCAACCCGGAAAGGAGGGGCAGCAGCTTGTTTGGTACGAGTCGCCAAACTCTTCATCATCATCACCATCATCATCATCACCATCATCATCATCATCATCATCATTGCAGCCTACATCCACTGCTGGACATAGGCTGCTACTTCGACCAGTTCTATGCTGCCCGCATCGGATTCCTGCAACCTTCACTCATTAGTCCACCACGTGGGAGGCCTTCCGACAATTCGTCTTCCTGTACGCGGTTGCAACTTCAGAACATTTCGGTCCCATCGGCCATCTGTTCTGCGAGCAATGTGTCCTGCCCGCTGCAACCACCACCAGTGACCTATATTGTATAAGTCAGGTTGAAACGCATTATACGACTGGCTTCGACAGGGTATGTCGAAGCCGTTATAATTGGGTCATCACCGCTCAAACTAAACGATTTGGCTGTATTGGACAGAAAAGGTAAAATAGCACCCACAGATACCCTATACTAAGTAGTAGGCTCTCGCATCTGGCTAACCACAGCTGTCGTACTCTTAGACTGCCGTCCTAGCTATGAATATAGACGTATTATAAAAATTATGTTCCGAGACTATATTATGTTCTAGACGAACTTCTGTTCGCGATTTTGTCCGCGTGATACTTGTTTTAGCAACAAATATGTCTTATGACAGTCGTAGTTCCACAGATTACTACCTACAAACATTTTGGCTCATAGATTTATTAATTTGTGAAGTAAAAAATTACGCGGACGGAGGAGTAGCAGTCTTGGATTTTCATTTTGACCCCACACCATCGTATCCCCGAAAACCCTGAAAACGACACCCATGATGGAACATTCGTGCAGCCGCCATCTTGTATTGTGATATTTACTCCACCATCGGTAAAAAGCACCCCCGAAAACCAAGAAATCTAAATTCATCATCAGTGCATGATGACAACTTGAAAATAGTAGTGTAGGTAATTAAATAAAAAAGCTAAATAATAATAAGTGTTATAAAAAATTATGACAATCACTATTAACGTATTATTGGACTGTTTTCTTGAAAGACTTGTTAACTTGAACATCCTGGGTACTGGCGAAATGTGGGTGTACCGTACACCCCTGCTCAACCTTTGAAAGAATACAGGCGTAATGTTATGAACAAATCCTTTTCTCCTTCGCGCCAGTGGAGTGTTTTTCACGCAAGTGTCTTTCGCGCGAAAGTCCAGTCGCGCAGAAGTCCACTTGCGCAAATGTTTATTCACGGTAATGTCTTGTTGCGCAAGTGTCCTTGTCGCATAACACAAAAGTCCATTCGCAGAAACGTCTTGTCACGCAAACGGGTTCACGAAAGTGCATTTAGGAAATAGGTAATATCTGGACCTTCCCGTCGGATTTGAAAAATTGTCTGCATTTTATAGCCCAGTTCTTGAGGAAGACAAAACTGACGCTATGACCCTTAGCCGAATAAAATAAAAAAACTCGAAGAACGCTAATTGTAAACGAAGTAATAGCGCGCGCGGGTATACGACGAGCCAAATTTTCACGCAAACGAAGTCGTGGGCAGAAGTTAGTAAGAAAACATATGTATTTACTTATAAATAAATAGATACATCAGTTTGAACACCTGTGTACTAGGTAACAAAGTGTATTACCTATAGATACCTACGACACCCGTCTCGAGCTCGCATAATTAAGGAACTCGCTTATAGCTTTCAATAACATCATCTGCATGGTAACTATGTATTAGGGGTTGAAGTATGAAATTGCTGATTTATACTGCAAAATAAAAACTAGTTTTTTTCCAAGATGCAACACATTTATTTAATCAAAATACTTACCCTCATTATCTTTACATTGCTGCCAACTAATCGGAAGTTCATTTATGTCTTTGCAATGGAACTCTGGGGATCTAGATTCGACAAACAGTGTGAAAGGATTTTGTACTGCCTCCTGGGAAGAAAATTTTACCACGTGGAAAATTGTCCAAATCACGAAAAAATGGTAGTCAGTTGGAGCAAGTTCTGGCGAGTAGGTACGGAGGATGACGTATGGCTTCTAAAAGCAGCTCCTGTAAAGTTACCTACAACGGTGTCCCGTGCATGTGACGTCTTCTGTTATCTTGGAACAAGAACGGTGAAGATCGATTCAAACGCAGCGTTGTTAGTTCCGCGTCGGAACTCGTATTAAAAAAAAATGCTCTGATTTTCGAACTATCCATCTTTTCCGTCTAAGCTAATTAAAAAAAAAAAAATTGGGTAAGTAACTCGTAAATCGAATATTGCACAGTTTTTTTAAAGAAAAATTTATCTAATGGGTAAAATGTTAAAAAAAGTCATTCGAATATTTAACCCCTGTTATTTTGCAGCACTCGCAACAAAATGTTTTGTAAGTTAGTCTTTGAGCTTAAGTATGAGGTTAGTGGTAAAGTATCTAAGAATTAGATACTAATAATAATAATAATTCAGAAGAAGGGCGCCGAAGAGGAATCAAATTTGATTCCTCTTCGGCGCCCTTCTTCTGAATTTGGCACTGAAAGTGGGAAGTTAAATAGGGACCCTAGCTGGTTATAGTAGATTACTTTTTTACCAACTATGTTGGATCGATTTCCAGTCTTACTGCATGCTATGTTGAATACCACCAGTATTTACATGGAGCGACTGCCTATCGGACGCTCCCAACCTAGTTACTGGGTAAGACCTACTAATTGTTGGACGGGGGCTTCTGACTACCCAAAACGACGGTCAAATATCTACAAATGACAGCCGGGACCAAGGGCTTAACCTGTTTTCTGAGACACGTTTCGGTATGCAATGGATGGTCACAAATCTTCGACCAACCTCGGCAAGCCTTGCTGAAACCTTAAAGATCAACCTGTTATATTTAACCACGATCTCATTCCAAAACTAAGCTTTATTAAGATCAGTAACTTTGAACTGGATACCTATTACTAACATAATCGTTGCGTAAATAATGAAGACACTTGGTCGCCCTTCAAGGGTCAAATGTCTAAATGTTGACGTACGCGTCTGTGCCTACAATTTGCCT